>CM065806.1:74373500-79921500 GCA_033398695.1 Orobanche coerulescens | reverse complement strand
GGTAGATCCTTGAGGAAAGGTTCTACGGCGTGTAATATCTCTGAGCAGATTGGGGGTGTTACATTAATAAGTGTGACCATATGCTGTTTAAAGTGAAGAAATGTGTATTTTGTGTGACTATTCATCATCCAATGGCCACATGAATTTTATGTTTGTGTGGCCTTTTGTAATATTTAGTCAAACAATGCATGTTTGTTTTGGGTATTTAGTCACATATAATTAAGCATAAAGTGGCCAAAAGTGTTAATAAATGTGACCATATGCTGTTTAAAGTGAAGAAATGTGTATTTTGTGTGACTATTGATCATCCAATGGCCATATGAATTTTATGCTTGTGTGGCCTTTTGTAATATTTAGTCACACAAAGTATGTTTGTTTTGGGTATTTAGTCACATACAATTTAAGCATAAAGTGCCCAAAAGTGTTAATAAGTGTGACCATATGTTGTTTAAAGTGAAGAAATATGTATTTTGTGTGACTATTGATCATCCAATGGCCACATGAATTTTATGTTTGTGTGGCCTTTTGTAATATTTAGTCACACAATGTATGGTTGTTTTGAGTATTTATTCACATACAATTAAGCATAAAGTGGCCAAAAGTGTTAATAAGTGTGACCATATGCTATTTAAAGTGAAGAAATATGTATTTTGTGTGACTATTGATCATCCAATGGCCACATGAATTTTCTTTTGTGTGGCCTTTTGTAATATTTAGTCACACAAAGCATGTTTTTTGGTGTATTTAGTTTCATACAATTAAGCATAAAGTGACCAAAAATATTAATAAGTGTGACCATATACTGTTTAAAGTGAAGAAATGTGTATTTTGTGTGACTATTAATCATCCAATGGCCACATGAATTTTATGTTTGTGTGGACTTTTGTAATATTTAGCCACACAACGAATTAAGCAAACAGTAACCAAAAGTGTTAATAAGTGTGACTATATGCATCTTTTAGTCTCATTTAAAAAATCAATATATATCAAAACAAATTCAGATACAATAAAATTGGAATGTATATAACTGAACCAAATATAAAATTGGACCTCCTTTTATAGACCAAGGAGTCCTAATCGGCTTACAATACTTTCCTAAGTATCTATAATTTTTTCCCTAAACAACTAATACATATCATATAAGCATTTCTAACTATATGAACCAACAGTACTAACTTATAACTAACAGTTGTAACTAATACACTAGCAGTATTAACTTCGAGCAGTCTTAACTTTGTACTAGCAGTAGTAACTTTTGTACTAGCAGTAGTAAATACTCGGCACATTGTAACACCCCCAGGATATCTGAGGTATATTACAGCGCCGTGAATCCCTATATGGGACCCACCAGGCTGAACAGCATCATACTCATCGACTCACATAAACGACAGAACAATACCATGTCATAAAGACGCAAAACAGAATAATCCACCCGGTTCAACCCGTCAATATAACATCATCATCCAACACAACATAACAAGCAACAATACAATCCGAACGAACAAGAACCCTTGAGTACTCGAGTACAACGACTAGTTCAAAAACCACAAAAGATGAAAAGGTAAAAGACACTAAAACGTCACTCGTGCACAATCATCACGCACGGCCATCATCCGTGTACTGGTCCAGCACCCGCTCGTCTCGATGAACCTGACCTGAAATTCATAAAACGAATTTCCCCAAAACGGGTCCCCAGAGGGGTTAGCAATTACGCTAGTACAAGTAACCAGATGAACAACTTACATCTTACACATATAGTAAATGCATGCAATAAAGAAAACCGTTCGAAAGCACTCATTTCCGGAAATGCCAATATCAAATCACATTTGTAAAATTCACCACAATTAACCGTCGATCCACACCTCCGTGGACCCCTACCGAGACCCCGTCGGATCTAACCCGTAGTGGTTAGAAGCAAAGCTCGTCGATCCACACCTCCGTGGACCCCTACCGAGACCCCGTCGGATCTAACCCGTAGTGAGCATACACACACACACACACAAGTCTCATGCAATACTACTACGTTAAGATTGTAAGTTCATAAGGATACTTGCCTCGATTAATAGACGGTGACACGAACGGAACGGAAGAATCAAGCACGACCGTGAGGAACCGACGAATGAACCTAACGATTCGAATAACACAATCACAACCAACTCTAGACGATTACGGAAATGGAATACACCCGGAAACCCGCCTACGATTCATGTATATTCATACCAAAAATAACAACGAGGGCGGACCACAACCAAACCCTTTCGATTCCGTAAAAATCCACAAAATATCCATGAATCCGTAGGAAAACTAAAGATACTAACAATATTAATCGTATACATCATGAATCCACCAACAAAACGGAACTAATCGGAAGAAAATCCCAAAACCCCCAAATTAATCGAAAATAGGGTTTTAGAAATATTACCTTTGGAGATTCAAGAACTAATATCCGTAGAACACGCGTTGGATTGATCGTCCGGGCTTCACTACCGAAGAAAAATGATGAAAATCAACCCCCCAATGAATATTGATGAAGGACTCTCCCCCTCTCTCTCACTCTCTCTCGCGATGCAGGTGAAATGAAGGAGAAGACGACCGATCTCGTCTAATAAGGACGAGATTGCACAATTACCGCTTTGTGTGCCGCGGCACAGGCCAAAAAATTACTCCCAGATTTCGGCATTGTGCCGCGGCACCGGGTACAGTTGGGTTTAGGTCGCAGAAGACGCACGAGTGTGCCGCGCACCGACAGTGTGCCGCATCGCTCGGCACCGTGCCGCGGCACCGGATGGGTAAAGGCGCGCACGCATGCTTTGTTCAACCAACAATCGAAGGAATTTGTGTGCCGCGCACGCATATCTTGTGCCGCGCCCACGCCCTTTTGGGTCCCAAAATGATAAAAATGATCCGGAAAGAGAATAAAACGATAGGAACCAATATTTGGGAACCAACAACACGAAATGGATCCACGGCAACCCCGAAACGGCGGTTCCGCACAACAATAACGAGAATACAGTTCAACAGTTTGATAGGAAGGACATGCTGAAAAGTATACGAGGGTCACTACGATCGAGAAATACACCAAAAACGAAAATACAAGGAAAAGAAAAATACGGATATTACATTCTACCCCTCTAAAAATAAGTTTCGTCCCGAAACTTAAGAAACAAACAACTCCGGGTACCTAGCACGCATGCTATCCTCGGTTTCCCAAGTTGCCTCCTCGACACCGTGTCTCGACCATTGCACTTTGACCAAAGGGATGGTTTTATGCCTCAATCGTTTCTCACGATGCTATAAAATCTTCAAAGGACGCTCTTCGAAAGTAATATCTTCAGCGATATCAATCTCGCCATAATCGATGACGTGACTAGGATCCGGGACATATTTCCTCAGCTGGGAAACATGAAAAACGCTATGAACATGGCTCAAGGCCGGAGGTAACGCCAAACGGTATGCCAACCCACCGACTCGCTCGAGGATCTCAAAGGGGCCGATAAATCTCGTACTCAACTTTCCTTTCTTCCCGAAACGAAAAACTCCCTTCGTCGGCAACACCTTTAGCAAAACGTGGTCTCCCACCTCGAATTCCAAAGGTCGACGACGGACGTCGGCATACGACTTCTGTCGACTCTGGGCAGTCAACATCCGTTCCCGAATTAATTCTACCTTCCGCCTCGTCTCTAGAACGACATCCGGCTCAGTCCCGACCAAATCGGACGCCTCATTCCAACAAATCGGTGATCGACATCGCCGCCCATAAAGTGCCTCATACGGTGCCATCCGAATCGACGCGTGCCAACTGTTGTTGTACGTGAATTCGATCGGCAAATGTTCCTCCCTCACTACTCCAATCGAGAGCACAGCACGCAACAAGTCCTCGAGCGTCTGGATAGTGCGTCCGACCGCCCATCCGATCGGGATGAAAAGAGGTACTCAAACGCAACCGGTACCCAACGCCTTATGCACCGCCCGCCAGTGCGATACAAACGGCCGTCACGATCCGAAACAATAGACTTGAGTACCGTGAAGTCTCACGATCTGCGCGATAAACACACGAGCTAACTTCTCCGGGCCCCAAGTGTCCTTAATGCCCGAGAAAATGTGCCGACTTGGTCGCGATCAACAATCACCCATACCATATTCATGCCCGACCTCGATCTCGGCAAACTCGTAACGAAATCCATCGATATATCTTCCCATTTCCATTCCGAACGGAAGTGATCGCAATAACCAGTGGTCGCCGATGCTCGATTTTGACTCACGACAAGTCAAACATCTCGCTACAAACCGTGCGACCTCATCCTTCATATCATTCCACCGAAATTTCTTCTCGTGTCCTTGTACATCTTACTCGAACCAGATGAACGGAATAGGGTGTAACATGGGCCTCCCGCAAAATACTGTCTCAACTTCGAGTCGTTCGCACACAAAGCCGACTCAAATCTCAAAATACCATCCTCGTGAATCACAAACCCGGAGACTTTCCCTTAAGAACATTCTCTCGGATTTGAGTAATCATCGGATCCTCCGATCGCTTGACTTAATCTCATCGATCAAAGACGACGAAATTTCCAAAGCACGAAATTGTCCGACAGCTTCCTAAATGTAACCTCAACATCTAACTCGATTAAAGCTCGCCGAAGCTCGGACTGAGACGTAAGGATCTCAAGCGATCGCAATGCAATCGGTCTCCGACTCAAGGCGTCGGCCACGACGTTCGCCTTGCCCGGATGATAAAATATTTCGAGGTCATAATCCTTAATCAGCTCTAACCACCTCCTCTGTCTCATATTCAACTCCCGCTGAGTAAATATGTATTTCAGACTTTTATGATCGGTAAAAATCTGACATGTAGAGCCGAAAAGATAGTGACGCCAAATCTTGAGCGCAAATACGACTGCCGCTAACTCCAAATCATGAGTAGGGTAGTTAAGCTCATACGGCCTCAACTGTCTCGACGCAAATGCAATGGTCTTGCCGTGCTGCATTAATACGCACCCAAGACCCTGACCCGAAGCATCGCTATAAACGGCGAATCCCTCGTTGCCACATGGCAACGCCAAAACCGGAGCTGAAGTCAAACGCTTCTTGACTCCTCAAAATCGAATCGCCTCTCGTCATTCCGCATTTAACTTCTCGGATTTCTCGAGCAATCAGGTAAGTGGTCGAGCCGATTTAGAAACCTCACGAACCTACGGTAGTAGCCAGCCAAACCCAAGAAACTTCGGAACTCTCTCACGTTTTTGGGCGGTGCCCAATCCAACACCGCCTCGATCTTCTGCGGATCTACACGAACCCCCTCGGCTGAAATCACGTGGCCCAAAAACATCACTTCCTTTAGCCAGAACTCACATTTCGAGAACTTCGCATAGAGTTGCTCGGCCCTCAAAATGTCTAACACTATCCGCAAATGATGGGCATGCTCTTCCTCGTTCCTCGAATAAACAAGAATATCGTCAATGAAGACGACGACACACTTATCCAAATACTCGATAAAGACTTTGTTCATCAACTGCATGAACACCGCCGGCGCATTAGTTAACCCGAAAGGCATAACTACAAACTCATAATGTTCGTATCTCGTCCGAAAAGCTGTCTTCGGCACATCGGACTCTCTCACCCGGAGCTGATAGTACCCCGATTTCAAATCAATCTTCGAGAATACCGCAGCTCCCTGCAACTGGTCGAACAAGTCGTCAATTCTCGGCAAAGGATACTTGTTCTTGATGGTCACCTTGTTTAGTTCGCGATAGTCGATACACAAACGTAGTGAACCATCCTTCTTCCGCACAAACAGGACCGGTGCGCCCCAAGGCGAGGCGCTCGGTCGAACATACCCCGACTCAAGAAGCTCACTCAACTGCTTCTTCAACTCGGACATCTCTGAAGGTGCCATGCGATAGGGTGCCTTCGAAATAGGAGCCGCACCCGGATCTAACTCTATAGCGAACTCGACCTCACGATCCGGTGGCAATCCCGGTAACTCGTCAGGAAAAACATCAGGAAATTCATTAACGATTGGAATCGACGAAAGCTCGACTCCACCACTTTCCGTCTTCAAGGCGTAGCACCAATAGCCGGTACACCCCTTTCGCAGGAGTCTCATCGCCTTCAAGGCGTTAATAACGAAGTTTCGGTTCCCCTCTTTCGCCGCGAAAGAGTGCTCTGCCATCATCCGCTAACATGGTGATGATTCTCGTGCGGTAGTTCATGATTGCACCATGCCGCCGAGCCAATCATCCCCGAGAATTAAGTCCTCACCCTCAATACCCACAAAAAGATTAGAGGGCCAAGCCCTCTCACAAATAAACACGCAGCCTCGTACCTCCCGATCACCAACGATCCTATCACCGCTAGGAAGCTTAACGATGAAGGGCTCACAAGGCGTCAAACGGTCGAGACTCAAACGGCGCACACAATCCGTAGATATGAACGAATGCGTAGCACCAATCGAAAAGCACACCGACAGATGAGAAAGAATATGAACGGTACTGCCGCTACGGTAGCTTACTGGATCATCGGCTCTCCGCATCTCATAGACACGCGGGTGGGCCGAGCCGACGCCGAAGCTCCCCTTAGAGGGTCGACTCGACCTCTCCCGACTAGCACTCGGCGGGATTGAGGAGCAAACGATCCTCGATTCACACTTGGTTCCCTAGGCGCTGGAATGGAAGCCCGGCACCAAGAATTTTCTCCTCTCAAAGACAGAAGCACCTTGTGGCCCTACCGGCCACACTGACACACGTCAAAGAAAGGGCTCAAACAAGTACGACTGATGTGGCCTGTACGACCACAATTGAAACACTTCACATCACGAAAAGGAGCACTGGTAGTTCCACGAGGACCCCCAGCGGAACGAGCTGGACCACCACCGGCGGGGAAGTTAGCAGATTGGGATCTCTGCTGACCCCCACTCTTGTGGCCCGAAAAGTTCCCAGCGGACTTCTGCTTCTTACTCTCGCGGGCCGCCTCACTCGCCGTCACAGACATATCATAAGCAAGGGCCCTGCTCTGGTAATCTTTCAATGTAGTGCATACGAGCCCCGACATATAGTCCCGAATCGACGACTTCATCCGTCTGGAGAAATGGAAAATTTTGTCGCTCTCCTCGACAACTTGGGTCTTCACATAACCCAACTCCTTGTTAAAATCAGCAATAGCTTGAGCTACGGGGATATCCCGCGGTTGAGCATCATAAAAAGCATGTACCCGAGCCTGTCTGACTGGCCTCGGGCAATATTCAGTCTCCATCAACTCTTGAAACTCAGCCCACGAAGCAGCATGGTCTTTGGGCCCAACGGCCTCCCACCAGTCCGTAGCGTCCCCTGTGAGAAAGTATTGAGCAATAGGGACTTTACGGTCCCTGGGACGATTAGTGGCAACGAAGACCTTAGATATCTCCTTGATCCACCCTTCCTGCCCAATCGGGTCTCAAGCTCCCGAAACCGAGGAGGATGCATCTTGATGACATCTTGGAGCCAACGGTCCGCCGCCCCTTGCTAGCATGGGCTCGATCCGAGTTCTGAACCGCCCGAGCTATTGCCGCCATTTGGTTCACCATTTGTTGCATAACGGCCGCAATACCAAGATCGGCATGCTCCTGAGAAGAAGCATGGCTATGACGGTCGCCGCATCGCTGGCCTCAAGATCGTGACGTGGCCGCCCACCGGCCGCCCCACGTCCCCACCAAGGCCCACGACCACGACCGCGACCACGACCTCTTCCGGCATCCATACTGAGTTAAATAAGTAGCAAAAGCCATACGAGGATCAGTCCAATAAAAGAACAATCACAAGTCGAGAATCAAGGGTACGATACAAGGAATTAATGAACAGAGAAAGGAAAACTTACGGACACCGGTAGTACCGAATCATGGCGGCGTGACGATGATGTGCAAAACAAAACACCACAAGACCCAATAAACCGACAAGCCTAGGTATCCATAAACCTAGTGCTCGATACCATTTTCTCGTAACACCCCGGGATATCCGAGGTATATTACAGCCGTGAATCCCTATATGGGACCCACCAGCCGAACAAAGATCATACTCATCGACTCACATAAACGATGTAACAATACCATGTCATAAAGACGCAAAATGTAATAATCCACCCGTTCAACCAAATCGATATAACATCATCATCCAACACAACATAACAAGCAACAATACAATCCGAACGAACAAGAACCCTTGAGTACTCGAGTACAACGACTAGTTCAAAACCACAAAAGATGAAAAGGTAAAAGACACTAAAACGTCACTCGTGCACAATCATCACGCACGGCCATCATCCGTAATCGTCCAAGCCCGCTCGTCTCGATGAATCGACTCAAATTCATAAAACGAATTTCCCCAAAACGGATCCCAGAGGGGTTAGCAATTACGCTAGTACAAGTAACTGATGAACAACTTACATCTTACACATATAGTAAATGCATGCAATAAAGAAAACCGTTCGAAAGCACTCATTTCCGGAAATGCCAATATCAAATCACATTTGTAAAATTCACCACAATTAACCGTCGATCCACACCTTCGTGGACCCCTACCGAGACCCCATCGGATCTAACCCGTAGTGGTTAAAAGCAAAGCTCGTCGATCCACACCTCCGTGGACCCCTACCGAGACCCCGTCGGATCTAACCCGTAGTGAGCATACACACACACAAGTCTCATGCAATACTACTACGTTAAGATTGTAAGTTCATAAGGTTACTTGCCTCGATTAATATACGGTGACACGAACGGAACGGAAGAATCAAGCACGACCGTGAGGAACCGACGAATGAACCTAACGATTCGAATAACACAATCACAACCAACTCTAGACGATTACGGAAATGGAATACACCCGGAAACCCGCCTACGATTCATGTATATTCATACCAAAAATAACAACGAGGGCGGACCACAACCAAACCCTTTCGATTCCGTAAAAATCCACAAAATATCCATGAATCCGTAGGAAAACTAAAGATACTAACAATATTAATCGTATACATCATGAATCCACCAACAAAACGGAACTAATCGGAAGAAAATCCCAAAACCCCCAAATTAATCGAAAATAGGGTTTTAGAAATATTACCTTTGGAGATTCAAGAACTAAGATCCGTAGAACACGCGTTGGATTGATCGTCCGGGCTTCACTACCGAAGAAAAATGATGAAAATCAACCCCCCAATGAATATTGATGAAGGACTCTCCCCCTCTCTCTCACTCTCTCTCGCGATGCAGGTGAAATGAAGGAGAAGACGACCGATCTCGTCTAATAAGGACGAGATTGCACAATTACCGCTTTGTGTGCCGCGGCACAGCCAAAGTGTGCCGCGGCACAGGCCAAAAAATTACTCCCAGATTTCGGCATTGTGCCGCGGCACCCGGTACAGTTGGGTTTAGGTCGCAGAAGACGCACGAGTGTGCCGCGGCACCGGACAGGTGTGCCGCGGCACTGGCCTGGCACTGTGCCGCGGCACCGGATGGGTGTGCCGCGGCACACAGTACAGTTTGTTCAACCAACAACTGAAGGAATTTGTGTGCCGCGGCACGCATATCTTGTGCCGCGGCCCACGCCCCCTTTTGGGTCCCAAAATGATAAAAATGATCCGGAAAGAGAATAAAACGATAGGAACCAATATTTGGGAACCAACAACACGAAATGGATCCACGGCAACCCCGAAACGGCGGTTCCGCACAACAATAACGAGAATACAGTTCAACAGTTTGATAGAAAGGACACGCTGAAAAGTATACGAGGGTCACTACGATCGAGAAATACACCAAAAACGAAAATACAAGGAAAAGAAAAATACGGATATTACATTCTACCCCTCTAAAAATAAGTTTCGTCCTGAAACTTAAGAAACAAACAACTCCGGGTACCTAGCACGCATGCTATCCTCGGTTTCCCAAGTTGCCTCCTCGACACCGTGTCTCGACCATTGCACTTTGACCAAAGGGATGGTTTTATGCCTCAATCGTTTCTCACGATGCTATAAAATCTTCAAAGGACGCTTCAAAGTAATATCTTCCGATATCAATCTCGCCATAATCGATGACGTGACTAGGATCCGGACATATTTCTCACCGGGAAACATGAAAAACGCTATGAACATGGCTCAAGGCCGAGGTAACGCCAAACGGTATGCCAACCCACCGACTCGCTCGAGGATCTCAAAGGGGCCGATAAATCTCGGACTCAACTTTCCTTTCTTCCCGAAACGAAAAACTCCCTTCGTCGGCGACACCTTTAGCAAAACATGGTCTCCCACCTCGAATTCCAAAGGTCGACGACGGACGCCGCCATACGACTTCGCCGACTGGCGCCAACATCCGTTCCCGAATTAATTCTACCTTCCGCCTCGTCTCTAACGACATCCGGCTCGATCCCGACCAAATCGGACGCCTCATTCCAACAAATCGGTGATCGACATCGCCGCCATAAAGTGCCTCATACGGTGCCATCCGACCGACGCGTGCCAACCGTTGTTGTACGTGAATTCGATCGGCGGCAAATGTTCCTCCCATCACTACTCCAATCGAGAGCACAGCACGCAACAAGTCCTCGAACGTCCGGATAGTGCGTTCCGACCGTCCATCCGATCGGGATGAAAAGAGGTACTCAAACGCAACCGGTACCTAACGCCTTATGCACCGCCCGCCGAAGTGCGATACAAAACGGCCGTCACGATCCGAAACAATAGACTTGAGTACCGTGAAGTCTCACGATTCGCGCGATAAACACACGAGCTAACTTCTCTCGGGCCCCAAGTGTCCTTAATGCCCGTAAAATGTGCCGACTTGGTCAGCGATCAACAATCACCCATACCATATTCATGCCCGACCTCGATCTCGGCAAACTCGTAACGAAATCCATCGATATATCTTCCCATTTCCATTCCGAACGGAAGTGATCGCAATAACTCAGTCGGCCGATGCTCGATTTTGACTCACGACAAGTCAAACATCTCGCTACAAACCGTATGCGACCTCATCCTTCATATCATTCCACCGAAATTTCTTCTCGTGTCCTTGTACATCTTACTCGAACCAGGATGAACGGAATAGGGTGTAACATGGGCCTCCCGCAAAATACTCTGTCTCAACTCTGAGTCGTTCGGCACACAAAGCCGACTCTGAAATCTCAAAATACCATCCTCGTGAATCACAAACCCAGGAGACTTTCCCTTAAGAACATTCTCTCGGATTTGAGTAATCATCGGATCCTCTGACTGCTTCAGCTTAATCTCATCGATCAAAGACGACGAAATTTCCAAAGCACGAAATTGTCCGACAGTTCCCGACAACAGAACCTCAACATCTAACTCGATTAAAGCTCGCCGAAGCTCGGACTGAGACGTAAGGATCTCAAGCGATCGCAATGCAATCGGTCTCCGACTCAAGGCGTCGGCCACGACGTTCGCCTTGCCCGGATGATAAAAGATTTCGAGGTCATAATCCTTAATCAGCTCTAACCACCTCCTCTGTCTCATATTCAATTCCCGCTGAGTAAATATGTATTTCATACTTTTATGATCGGTAAAAATCTGACATGTAGAGCCGAAAAGATAGTGACGCCAAATCTTGAGCGCAAATACGACTGCTGCTAACTCCAAATCATGAGTAGGGTAGTTAAGCTCATACGGCCTCAACTGTCTCGACGCAAAGGCAATGGTCTTGCCGTGCTGCATTAATACGCACCCAAGACCCTGACCCGAAGCACCGCTATAAACGGCGAATCCCTCGTTGCCACATGGCAACGCCAAAACCGGAGCTGAAGTCAAACGCTTCTTCAGCTCCTCAAAACTGAACTGCCTCTCGTCATTCCATACGAACTTCTCGGATTTCTGGAGCAACTGTGTAAGTGGTCGAGCCAGTTTCGAGAAACCCTCGACGAACCTACGGTAGTAGCCAGCCAAACCCAAGAAACTTCGGAGCTCTCTCACGTTTTTGGGCGGTGCCCAATCCAACACCGCCTTGATTTTCTGCGGATCTACACGAACCCCCTCGGCTGAAATCACGTGGCCCAAAAACATCACTTCCTTTAGCCAGAACTCACATTTCGAGAACTTCGCATAGAGTTGCTCGGCCCTCAAAATGTCTAACACTATCCGCAAATGATGGGCATGCTCTTCCTCGTTCCTCGAATAAACAAGAATATCGTCAATGAAGACGACGACACACTTATCCAAATACTCGATAAAGACTTTGTTCATCAACTGCATGAACACCGCCGGCGCATTAGTTAACCCGAAAGGCATAACTACAAACTCATAATGTCCGTATCTCGTCCGAAAAGCTGTCTTCGGCACATCGGACTCTCTCACCCGGAGCTGATAGTACCCCGATTTCAAATCAATCTTCGAGAATACCGCAGCTCCCTGCAACTGGTCGAACAAGTCGTCAATTCTCGGCAAAGGATACTTGTTCTTGATGGTCACCTTGTTTAGTTCGCGATAGTCGATACACAAACGTAGTGAACCATCCTTCTTCCGCACAAACAGGACCGGTGCGCCCCAAGGCGAGGCGCTCGGTCGAACATACCCCGACTCAAGAAGCTCACTCAACTGCTTCTTCAACTCGGACATCTCTGAAGGTGCCATGCGATAGGGTGCTTTCTAAATAGGAGCCGCACCCGGATCTATCTCTATAGCGAACTCGACCTCACGATCCGGTGGCAATCCCGGTAACTCGTCAGGAAAAACATCAGGAAATTCATTAACGATTGGAATCGACAAAAGCTCGACTCCACCACTTTCCGTCTTCAAGGCGTAGCACCAATAGCCGGTACACCCCTTTCGCAGGAGTCTCATCGCCTTCAAGGCATTAATAACGAGTTTCTGGTTCCCCCTCTTTCGCCCGGCGAAAGAGTGCTCGGTGCCATCATCGGCTAACATGGTGATGATTCTCGTGCGGTAGTTCATGATTGCACCATGCCGCTCGAGCCAATCATCCCCGAGAATTAAGTCCTCACCCTCAATACCCACAACAAAAAGATTAGAGGGCCAAGCCCTCTCACAAATAAACACAGAACAGTCTCGTACCTCCTGATCACCAACGATCCTATCACCGCTAGGAAGCTTAACGATGAAGGGCTCACAAGGCGTCAAACGGTCGAGACTCAAACGGCGCACACAATCCAGAGATATGAACGAATGTGTAGCACCAGAATCGAAAAGCACACTGACAGGATGAGAAAGAATATGAACGGTACCTATCGCTACGGTAGCCGCTGGATCATCGGCTCTCCGCATCTCATAGACATGCGGGTGGGCTGAGCCGACGCTGGAAGCTCCCCCCTTAGAGGGCTGACCCCGACCTCTCCCCCGACTAGCACTCGGCGGGGATTGAGGAGCAAACGATCCCTGATTCACACTTGGTTCCCTAGGCGCTGGAATGGAAGCCCGGGCACCAAGAATTTTCTCCCTCTCAGCACAGAAAGAAGCCTTGTGGCCCGGCTGGCCACACTGATTACACGTCAGCAAAGGGCTCAAACAAGAACGACTGATGTGGCCCGTACGACCACAATTGAAACACTTCACATCACGAAAAGGAGCACTGGTAGTTCCACGAGGACCCCCAGCGGAACGAGCTGGACCACCACCGGTAGGGAAGTTAGCAGATTGGGATCTATGCTGACCCCCACTCTTGTGGCCCGAAAAGTTCCCAGCGGACTTCTGCTTCTTACTCTCGCGGGCCGCCTCACTCGCCGTCACAGACATATCATAAGCAAGGGCCCTGCTCTGGTAATCTTTCAATGTAGTGCATACGAGCCCCGACATATAGTCCCGAATCGACGACTTCATCCGTCTGGAGAAATGGAAAATTTTGTCGCTCTCCTCGACAACTTGGGTCTTCACATAACCCAACTCCTTGTTAAAATCAGCAATAGCTTGAGCTACGGGGATATCCCGCGGTTGAGCATCATAAAAAGCATGTACCCGAGCACATCTGATCGGCCTCGGGCAATATTCGATCTCCATCAACTCTTGAAACTCACACCAAGCAAAGATGGTCTTTGGGCCCAAGGGCCACCCACCATCCGTAGCGTCCCCGTGAGAAAGTATTGAGCAATAGGGACTTTACGGTCCTCGGGACGATTAGTGGCAACGAAGACCTTAGATATCTCCTTGATCCACCCTTCCCACCCAATCGGGTCCAAGCTCCCGCCGAGGAGGATGCATCTTGATGACATCTTGGAGCCAACGGTCCGCTCCGCCCGTTAGCATGGGCTCGATCCGGTTACGAACCGCTGAGCTATTGCCGCCATTTGGTTCACCATTTGTTGCATAACGGCCGCAATACCAAGATCGGCACGCTCCCGAGAAGAAGCATGGCTATGACGGTCGCCGATCGCTGCCTCGAAGATCGTGACGTGGCCGCCCCACCGGCCGCCCACGTCCCCACCAAGGCCCACGACCACGACCGCGACCACGACCTCTTCCAGCATCCATACTGGAGTTAAATAAGTAGCAAAAGCCATACGAGGATCAGTACAATAAAAGAACAATCACAAGTCGAGAATCAAGGGTACGATACAAGGAATTAATGAACAGAGAAAGGAAAACTTACAGACACTGGTAGTACCGGAATCATGGAAGCGTGACGATGATGTGCAAAACAAAACACCACAAGACCCAATAAACCGACAAGCCTAGGTATCCATAAACCTAGTGCTCTGATACCATTTTCTGTAACACCCCCAGGATATCCGAGGTATATTACAGCGCCGTGAATCCTTATATGGGACCCACCAGGCTGAACAGCATCATACTCATCGACTCACATAAACGACAGAACAATACCATGTCATAAAGACGCAAAACAGAATAATCCACCCGGTTCAACCAGTCAATATAACATCATCATCCAACACAACATAACAAGCAACAATACAATCCGAACGAACAAGAACCCTTGAGTACTCGAGTACAACGACTAGTTCAAAAACCACAAAAGATGAAAAGGTAAAAGACACTAAAACGTCACTCGTGCACAATCATCACGCACGGCCATCATCCGTGTACTGGTCCAGCGCCCGCTCGTCTCGATGAACCTGACCTGAAATTCATAAAACGAATTTCCCCAAAACGGATCCCCAGAGGGGTTAGCAATTACGCTAGTACAAGTAACCAGATGAACAACTTACATCTTACACATATAGTAAATGCATGCAATAAAGAAAACCTTTCGAAAGCACTCATTTCCGGAAATGCCAATATCAAATCACCTTTGTAAAATTCACCACAATTAACCGTCGATCCACACCTTCGTGGACCCCTACCGAGACCCCGTCGGATCTAACCCGTAGTGGTTAAAAGCAAAGCTCGTCGATCTACACCTCCGTGGACCCCTACCGAGACCCCGTCGGATCTAACCCGTAGTGAGCATACACACACACAAGTCTCATGCAATACTACTACGTTAAGATTGTAAGTTCATAAGGTTACTTGCCTCGATTAATAGACGGTGACACGAACGGAACGGAAGAATCAAGCACGACCGTGAGGAACCGACGAATGAACCTAACGATTCGAATAACACAATCACAACCAACTCTAGACGATTACGGAAATGGAATACACCCGGAAACCCGCCTACGATTCATGTATATTCATACCAAAAATAACAACGAGGGCGGACCACAACCAAACCCTTTCGATTCCGTAAAAATCCACAAAATATCCATGAATCCGTAGGAAAACTAAAGATACTAACAATATTAATCGTATACATCATGAATCCACCAACAAAACGGAACTAATCGGAAGAAAATCCCAAAACCCCCAAATTAATCGAAAATAGGGTTTTAGAAATATTACCTTTGGAGATTCAAGAACTAAGATCCGTAGAACACGCGTTGGATTGATCGTCCGGGCTTCACTACCGAAGAAAAATGATGAAAATCAACCCCCCAGTGAATATTGATGAAGGACTCTCCTCCTCTCTCTCACTCTCTCTCGCGATGCAGGTGAAATGAAGGAGAAGACGACCGATCTCGTCTAATAAGGACGAGATTGCACAATTACCGCTTTGTGTGCCGCGGCACGGCCAAGTGTGCCGCGCGTGCCAAAAATTACTCCCGATTTTCGCATTGTGCCGCGGCACACCGCGTGTGTCGGCACCGCAGCTGATTGGGTTTTGGTCGCAGAAGCCGCCCGCGTGTGCCGCGGCACCGGACAGGTGTGCCGCGGCACTGGCCTGGCACCGTGCCGCGGCACCGGATGGGTGTGCCGCGGCACACAGTACAGTTTGTTCAACCAACAACTGAAGGAATTTGTGTGCCGCGGCACGCATATCTTGTGCCGCGGCCCACGCCCCCTTTTGGGTCCCAAAATGATAAAAATGATCCGGAAAGAGAATAAAACGATAGGAACCAATATTTGGGAACCAACAACACGAAATGGATCCACGGCAACCCCGAAACGGCGGTTCCGCACAACAATAACGAGAATACAGTTCAACAGTTTGATAGGAAGGACACGCTGAAAAGTACACGAGGGTCACTACGATCGAGAAATACACCAAAAACGAAAATACAAGGAAAAGAAAAATACGGATATTACACACATTTCCTTTGAAGTTCATGAGTGTAACACCCCCAATCCGCTCAGGAATATTACACGTCGTGGACCCTCTCCTCGAGGATCTACCAGGCTGATAACATAAAATCAAACATCTAAACCTCGCCTTTAAGGCTAAAATGACTCAGTAGACCGACTTGGTCTTTCAATAATAACATACAACTCAATTCCAAACACATACCCACGCAGGGGTCAAAATACAATAAGCTCCCGTACAACGGGGAAAAGATACTGCAGCGGAAAAGAAAATACAACTAGACAAAAACGACATCAACAGATCCTCGTGTGATTAGTATCGTTCATCTTTCATCATCCTTCGTGCCGACCCTGTGCTATGCTCCAAAACCTGAATGCAAAAATAGGCATCCACCCCCCGAATACTCGGGGGTTAGCAAAACTCCACTGTTTTGCTAGTGCAAGTATAAATACGAAAACAAGCCATACATATCATACTCCACAAAAACAGAATAATCGCGAATATACTTCCCGAGAAAATTCACTTGATCAAACCATTCAAAACGTGAAAGGTAGGAAATAACCCAATGTCCATATTACAAAACATTTGACGATCTCGGGAGTTTAGAAAACATTTGGGATATAAGAATTCTAAAACCTTTCGAAAACATTTAGGAACACAGCCCAAAAGTCATTTTCCAAAATTCAAGTTCCTAGAACAATACGCAGGGTCCACAACCCATTTCACAAAACACGGGGTCCGTGACCCAAATCACAAATCACATGTTCCTAAGGATTATTCGTGTCCCGTGATAACAAGCCACGAACCTCAGATGCTCCCGAAGAACAAACCCGAGTGAATAACCCAATAGGAAAAACATATCAAATCACATGTTTCCACGACACGAATATCACAACCAAACCACAACCATAAGTTATCCCGGCATCGCGCTAACAAGCCACGAACCTCGGAGTCCCCGCAAGACATACCCGATGATAACCCCACAAGTTATCCCGGCATCGGGCTAGCAAGCCCCGAACCTCGGAGTCCCCGCAAGACATACCCGTATTGGATAACCCTACGGTTTCGCCCGACCCATACTAGCAAGTATGGATCCCGGAGATTCAACAATCCTACCCGGAGGCACATCACATACAACAAGCACACAACAATAGTCGATTGTCAAGACAAGCAACATTAAGCATCACAACCTCCTTTCAAAGGAGTAACGACTAACATCACATCATGTCGAATACCCACCGAACAAACATACAATTCAATACACAATCCTCGGCAAACAATTATGGTCTATTATATTCACTCAATGCGATTATAACGTCTCTCAACGTATGAAACTAACACACATATTCCGAGAACATATCCATTCACGAAGTATTCGAATTATCGTTGAAAGACAATATTTATCGAGGACATACCGATCCTTTTTAACGTTCATTAAACATTGGATTTCGCATAAAATAATTTATCAATAATTATGCCGATGAAATATGAAATGTATGGGCAAGATACTTGCCTCGATACCACGAGCACGGAACCACGAACGGATACGGCTCAACCGAAGCTTCTAACGCCCGATGCTAACGAAAAGGAAGACGACAACGAACGGAAGGGTTCAACACGGTTTCTTCACAAGAAACTCGACCCTAACAACAATATAATCAATAAATCATCGATCATACGAGGAAGGATAATCGTAGAACGCCCGAAAACCCCTCTAAGACATTCTACCGGACACCTTCAAGGCGTCGATCAAGAACTCGACCAAAACAACGAATCGATACGATCCAACCATGAAATAACAAGGGAAAAGATATAAAACATCTAAATAATCATCAATCCATCACAATCCTAAGTTAAATCGGATTAAAACGGATGAAAACAACCAAAACACCCAAATTCCCCAAAACTAGATTTCTAGGAAATCTGACCTGATTCGGTAGATCGGAGGATGTTATAGGATGGATGATTGATGATATGAACTCCAAGACTTCATGGATTGATTGTCTAACAACATCCTTCCATGATTACAACACCTCCAGCCGCGGAAGAGAAGGAAAACCGAGTGAAAATGGCTGAAGAAAACGTGTGCAGGGCCATAAATAGGCTGCACAGTGTGCCGCGGCCCAGCGGGAGTGTGCCACGGCACAGTGTCACGGGACGGGAGTTCCGAAGCCCGTGCGGCGTCCCAGGGGCCCTCACACCCCGGGACCAGCCTATCCCACATAGCATGCCAACTGGTTTCGCCCTGCCATGGGCTCATTAGGGAGACGGCATTAGTCCCCGACCAGTTGTGCCCTACCAGCAACGATCCCCTTCATAGTCAAGTCCTCGACTAGCGACAAGCTCTCCGGACTAAACTGGGTCGGCATGCCTGACTCGGCCAGACCGATGCATCCGGGCAAACAACGCCTTAACGCTAATGTCGCCCCCTTTACCCCACTTGTGGCAAGCTAACCAGAAGGCACACCTCATTTGGACGGTCAACACAGACACGACATATCGGGTCGTGACATCCTCCCCCACTCAAATCGCAGCACGTCCTCGTGCTGGGGAAGAATGTTTCTTTCCGCACACTGTATTGTCCCACGCACACAAAACGATCGTGGCCATTAACATACGGCACCATACCCTTGATGGACAGGCTCTTCACTCGCGCGCCTCGCGCTAGACCGCAGTGCGCCACGCACATACCGCATCACCAATCGACATCAACCTTCACCCTACGCGCTTCCTGGCGTTAGTACATCCGTTGAACGTCATTCCCTCGCCTCTGCATTTTTCCCGCATGTCTAGGTTCCCACAGTGGCCCACGATGATCCACGCTCTTACACCCCGGTCACCGAAAGGTGGAGCTACCAAAAGTGCGCAATACAAGTGTGTCCACATACCGGACCGTCGATCTCACAAGCCTAGGACCACCTCTCATTCCGGCATAGAATCGGTTCATGTTCTCCGCCTAGAAGCCTTGTCGGGAGCCGCACTTTGTTCGTGCCCTCTTTGCACGGCGAGCACTCCCCGCCCTCATCGGTTCGGCAGAACTTGACCACACCCGAACCATGCCGTCCGAGAGAGGTTTCTGCCCGATACCATTTGTCACGGACGGAGTTCCGAAGCCTGCGGCGCGCCCTGTGGGCCCTCACACCCGGGACCGGCTATCCCACATAGCATGCCAATCGGTTTCGCCGCCATGGGCTCATCGGGAGACGGCATTAGTCCCCACCGGTTGTGCCCTACCAAGAACGATCCCCTTCATAGTCAAGTCCTCGACTAGCGACAAGCTCTCCGGACTAAACCGGTCGGCATGCCCGACTCGGCCAGACCGATGCATCCGGCAAACAACGCCTTAACGCTAATGTCGCCCTTTACCCCACTTGTGGCAAGCTAACCGTAAGGCACGCCTCATTTGGACGGCCAACACAGACACGACATATCGGGTCGTGACATCGCCCAAAAATGACTCCCGGTGGTCGGCGGTGTGCAGCGCGATCACCGGCGTGTGCCGCGGCACCAGATCATCGGGTTGGCCGAAAAATGCCACAGAGTGTGCCGCGGCCCTGCCAAAGATGTGCCGCGGCCCTACGGCGGCTCGCTCGGCCGGAAGCCGCGATCACCGCCGGCGTGACTCGGCGGAGCCGCCGAGCACTACTGCCGTGACTCGCTGCGGCCTGGGCCTGCATTGCCCGGCCATGACTCGGCCGGCCAACTCCGACGGCCCGAACGACCCCGAAACCCGAACTCCGAATACGAATCGATGATACGGTTACGACGTACTCGCAAAGACGAATCTAAGAGCTAAGAGAACACACAATTCCGACCACCCGAAGGCTCGGAATTCAACAACGGAAGTAATTACCCAAAACTTTGGGAAATTACGAAAATGGCCCAAAACGTCCGAAAATCACGATACGCGATCGAAACACCAAACCAAAGCTCGCAACATGAATAATAACATCAAATGAACTTACGAGAAACTCGAAACAACAGCTTTGACGAGATTCGCAAGAATCGAGCTCAAGTGCGGAAAAGTCGCTAAAAAGCTCGGAACTCAACAAAACGATACCGAAACGAACTCGGATGACAAAAAGTGCAGAATTAATCATTCTCGAAATGACGAAACGGTCATGAGCGAGTCGTCAAAACGGACTTCCGCCGAAAAAAAGAAATTACCAGAAATCGAAATCACGGGTATTACATTCTACCCTCCTTAAAAGAAGTTTCGTCCCGAAACTTAAAATAAGTAGGGAGAAGCAATATCCACTGTCATGAAGACTCGACGCGATACACAAAGACCGAAAAGTCGCGCCCGACGGCGAAACGTTGCAAGAAACGCAAAGAGACATACGACGTGAAAACACGCTCCACGACGACCAACACAACGCCACCGATAGAGACACAATAAACCAACAAGTGACAAGCGTCATCAAACAGATAATACAATCAAGTCGATTATCCGAACAATCTCAAAACACAACGAACAAAAATCAACACGATTGACTAACCTAACGGTACATCAATCAACACGCGAGCCAATCGCTGAACAAATACGGAATTCCACCGCCCAAGGGTTGGAAGATCAAAAACAAGACTAATTTCCTGAACATAAGGAAATTAGGAAGAAGTCTTGAACGTTAAACAATCACGAAACGAGATCAACAAAAACCGAACAATCAAACGATCGAACCACAAAGATCGAGACAACAAAATTCGAACGATCATGTTCCAATCACGAAGAACAATAAAAATTCAAACAACAACTCCAAGGTTCACATCTCGACTCGAGACAATATATGATCCGGTGAAAACAACAACATATGCATTCACATAAGATCCACACGAGAGGGAATAGAAATTGAAAAGTCACAACGACAAACGAGTTATTCCGAAACAATACCACGCTCGTTCGATCAACAAAAGCAAGGGGCAGGACAAGCTCAGAAAATGTCAACGAACATAAACGAGTCGACAGAGTCGAAAATACAGAAGTTCTAAATCCGATCCACTTCGATTAAAAGAACTAGTAGAACCAAAAGATGTTACTTCCGAACAAGGTTCACAAGAATCGAACCGAACTCGAAAAAGTCACAGCGATAACCAGAGCGACCCAAAACAAGATCACAACTCGTTCGAACTATGAAACCGAAATACAGAACAAGTTCAGACAGTATCAACGAACACGAGCGAATCGATAGACTTGAGAAAGAGGAAATGAAGAAGTCCAAAAACAATACGGGTATTACATTCGACCTCTTATAAAAGAAGGTCGTCCCCGCTACTCACAATAACGAAATCAAGGAGACGACACAACAGGCAATCGACAGAAACATCCTTCAAAGGCCTCTCAAAGCCGATTCTGATATCTGTGCTGAAGCGCGAACTCCAAAAGTCTTGGTAGCCAATTCGCAAAACTGAATTCGGTGTCCTCAAGTCCACACTTGAAATGTGTTACCGACGAGAAGGACAATATACACGTGCATGCCCCGGCACATCACGGTTGAAACGTCTCGGCTCGGCATACCGAAAATACAAATGCTCGATACAATGGAACAAAACACCGCAAAACAACATACCGGAGATGCCAACTCAGCATAACATATCAACGCATACAAAAATCACAACAACAATGGCATCGTTCGACGATTACAACATCCCGAACGATAGCCAGCACACAATCACAAACATCATGAAATAATCACCCATGTGTATAACGCACAAAAATCCAAGCTTTAACAACTCACACTAGTGCGACAACACGCAAATCACCACGAGGCGATAAACAGTAAACACCAGTTCACACCTCTCACAGAGGGCTAACAAAACATATGCGTGGCAAACGACTCAACGTTCACACCACCAATTCAATCACAATTCGGAGGCTAACACCTTAACAACAATACAAACATCATACACAATTTCTCCGACCAAAAGCAGGAAATGATGGGTTTTAAAACGAAAACCACCTTTTGAAGACAGTTTGGAAACACCAGTTGATCTTGAGTATCATTTTACAAAAAGTTGAACAAACATCATTTTTGAGACTTTGAAAATCATCTTGCGTTTGAACAAAAATGAGGACACCTTTCTTTTAGTGAAAACTTTCAGAATATTCGACACTTGGGTCTAAGCAACTGCATTTCTAAAAATAATTGAAAATATCTCAAAATATTTTGGTCCTCAATTGGAATAATTTTGAAACATATTGCGGCACTAGAAGGCACCTTGAAAGTACTGCGAGAAAATAATTCGTTTTAAAAGTACGTCTCGAATTTTAATTTTCTAAGATACTCAAGGTTTTCAAAAATAATTCAATGGGCTAGAATGCCCAAAAATTTCAGGTAATTACACAGAACATTATAGCGCCGTGGTCCCACGCCGGAACACACCAAACTAAAAACCATTTACAAAAATGCCAAAAAGGCCGATGACGGTAATATTTCAAAAACTTACAAATGCCATTTACAAAGTATTAAATACCGTCGTAAGAATTTTGCCAAAACGATCAAGGCCGTAATGCCAAAAACTCAGTTAAGGGAATCGATTTTCGAAATAAAACTCAATCGGTAAAATACCGAAAGTCATTACAAAAGAACTCACGCAGCGGATAAAAGAAATACAGTTCAACATGCACAGTCCAGCAACAATACTCCTCATATGAACGAAATATGAGAGTCAAATAACCACATATCAAGAAATCAAAATCCATAAGAGGATTCCGTCAATTAACTCATAATCAGAAAAAATAGCTCGTGTCACACGAGGCACAACACAAAGAAGGGAGACTTACATCCACAGGTCGCACGAAGATGATGATCGCCCCACGATACTAATCACAACAAACCAATTCAAACGACGCGTCGCGACACGACTCAGTCAGATAAAATCCGACGAGACAATAACTCAATAGACACCACTGACCCGACAGCCTAGGTTTCCACAACCTAAGCTCTGATACCATTTATGTAACACCCCCAATCCGCTCAGGGATATTACACGCCATAGACCCTCTCCTCGAGGATCTACCAGGCTGATAACATACGTGGGATATGGTAAGAATTGATTGTTATGGTTGTGACAGGTTGGTAAGGTTACTTCGGTAAAATACATGGGGAATGTTCTTACTCTGTAGATTACATTGATATGTAATTGTTTTTGTGATGTGATCGTTATCATTGTTGAGTATTATGGCTGACCCCGTCGTGGGCTTTATCTTTTAGGTACTCGGAGTTCGAGCTAGTAGCGGTCGTGAAGGGATGAGCTTTCCGGTGATACTGGCTATGGCGTAATTGTTGGGATTATGTATTCTTTTCTGGTTTTCTAATTTCGCTGCAAATGTAATTAATTGTGTTTTTATCCGCTGCGTGTGTATATTTAAATTGGCTTTCAGTATTCTTTGAACTGTGTTTTTATCCGCTGCGTGTGTGTGTACTTTCAAAGGGCTTTTTGACATTTTTAAACGTGTGCGAAAATGATTTTAGCCTTGTGGGTTCCAATATGGGGCCCACGGCGCTGTAATATTCCCGGTCGGTTTTGGGGGTGTTACACGAAGGCATGTTGTTGAACAACAAATCCATGAAGTTCTTGAGGTTATATCATTGATCAATCATCCTATAACATCCTTCGATCCAGCGAATCAAGGTGAGATTTCCTAGAACCCTATTTTGAGAAATTTTGGGGTTTTTGCGTTTTTATCCGATTCGTTCCGTATTATTGATTAATTCATGTTGGGTATGATTAATCTTGGTAGTATTCTTATGTTTAACATCATTTAATTCATCGTTTTTCGTCGAATCGAAGTATAATTCATGATTTCATTCCAATCGACTTTTTGGGGGATTTGCTCTCGATCTCGTTTTTCATCCGTTTTTGATGGATCGATTGCGGTTAAATGATGTTGTTAAACATATTATATGGATTGTATATCCATATTTCAACTTGGAATTCCGTTTTCGTGTTTTGACGGGACGAATCGTGTTCTTGGCCGTTTTGGGGGAAACACTTGAACTTTCGTCATTCGTTCCTTGAATTCAACGGCTTTAAGTCATGCTATGGAATTCATTTCATTTTTGTTATTGTCCTTCGTAGTTTATTATCGCGAGTTGGCGATCGGTGGAGTCGGCGGGTTCGTAGTCGGTTCGTGTCAACCTACTTTGGTCGATTCTCCGCGTTGTTCTTATTCGAGGCAAGTACCTTGTCCATATAATTCTTATTTTATGGATATGATAATTAGTGATCGTCTCCTTGTGTTTATTTGATAGTTTGAATTTCACTTTCAAAGATTCGGTTTAGCCTTGTTAAAGGCTTGCTTTCAAAACGCGTGTGTTTTGTAAATTGTGTGGGTTGTAAGTGACTACGTGAATTCTTTGAATATGTTTGGTGTTGATGTTGCGCTTGATAATGCGTGTGTGCATATATTACCTCATTTCGATGCGTTGTGATTTGACAATTATGTCGTGCTTTGTGTCTGTTGCCTTTGGTGGATTGTATGAATATCCTTGTTGTGACGTGTTAATTATGTGAATGTATTTCGCTCACCGTGGGTTGGTCCGACGGGGCCACGGCGGGAGTGCAATGGTATAGCCCTGGATTCACGAGTGCGGTAGCTTATGTTTTAGTGAATGTATTTTACTCACCGTGGGTTGGTTCGACGGGGCCACGACGGGAGTCCAATGGTATAGCCCTGGATTCACGAGTAGAACTTCACGAGTGCGTGTGTATGTGTTAGTGAATGTATTTTACTCACCGTGGGTTGGTTCGACGGGGCCACGACGAGAGTCCAATGGTATAGCCCTGGGTTCACGAGTAAAAACTTCACGAGTTGGTGTATATGATTTCGAAAACGCATTCTGCTCACCTTGGGAGGGTCCGACGGGGCCACGAAGGGAATCCAATGGTATAGCCCTGGATTCACGAGTTGGTGTTGTATTTTTGGGGACCAAGGTTTACGTATCTTGGGCGATTATATTGTATTGATTTTATGTCCGTCGAGGACACATGACGTGGGTTTTAACCCTGTGAATTTCTATTGGTTTTCTATTTGGGAAAACAAAATCTTTGGGCTGTGACCCTGTTGATTTTTGGAAAGAGAAGGATTCAGTAATCCTAAATTGTTTGCTATTAAAACTCTCGATGGCATTTGAAACTGTTTTATAAATTGTTTCCCTTTATTTGTGATCTTTCGGTTTTGGAAATATTTACCCAAACTCTTGCCTCGGGAAGTGCTTTTCGTTACGTTTGAATCTTTGAGGATTCCTGGTTATTGTTATTCGTGGAATGTGAATTGTATGGCTCGTATTTGCACTTTGTTCTTGCACTAGAAAAACAGTGGAGTTTTGCTAACCCCCGAGTATTCGGGGGGGTGGATGGCTGTTTTTGCATTCAGGTTTGGGAGCATAACACAGGGTCGTCACGAAGGATGATGAAAGATGAACGATACTAATCACACGAGGATCCGTATGAGGTCATTGGTTTAGTTATTGTTTATTTTCCGCTGAAGTATTCTTTCCTGTTGTACGGGAGTGTTTGTATTCGACCCCTGCATGGGCATGTAATGAGTTTGAGTTGTATGTATTTATTGAAAGACCAAATCGGTCTACTAAGTCATTTTTAGCCTTAAAGGCATGGTTGAGATGTTATATGTTGTTATCAGCCTGGTAGATCCTTGAGGAAAGGTTCTACGGCGTGTAATATCCTTGAGCGGATTGGGGGTGTTACAATACCAAGTGCAACATCAACACCAAACATATCCATAAAGTTCACATAGTCATTCACAAAGCACACCATTCACAAAACACACGCGTTTTGAAAGCAAGCCTTTAACAAGGCTAAACCGAATCTTTTGAAAGATCAATTCAAATGACCAAACAAACATATTAGACGATCACCAATTATCATATCCACAAAACAAGAATTATATGGACAAGGTACTTGCCTCAAAATCGGCACGCAAGTATTCCGACGAACACAGCTCAACCGGAAAGCTTCAAAACGCACAATGCTATCGAAAAGGAAGACGACAACGAATGAAAGGGTTTAACTCGGTTTCTTCGCAAGAAACTCCACCCTAACAACATATAATTAATAAATCAATGATCATACGAGGAAGAATAATCGTAGAATGTCCGAAAACCCCTCTATGACATTCTACCGGACACCTTCAAGGCGTCGATCAAGAACTCGACCAAAAAAAACGAATCGATACGATCCAACCATGGAATAACAAGGGAAATGAATCTAAATAATCAATAATCTAAGTTATTACGGCTCAAACGGATGAAATCCAACAAAAACCCAAATTCCCCAAAACTAGATTATCTAGAAATCTAACCTTGATTTGGTAGTGTTAAAAGTTGGCCCAAATGATTTATTGTTATGGGCCGGTATTGTGCAGCCCAGCCCAGACTTATTAATCCCACTCCCTGGCCTGGCTTCTTGTCTACCCCGGTTCCTTGATCTCACCCGTTGATTTAAGGTTGACCTATCTCAACTGTTGGTCTCTTATATTTTAACCCTCCCCCCGTTAACCCTAGCCTCATTTTTTTTTCGGCTTTCTCTCTTCCCCGTTTTCTTCGCCTCTCCGCCGACTGCCATGAAAAAGGGATTTCCTTACCTTTTCTGCTTGGCTTCGCGGTTCCGATTGGGAAGGGAATCGAAACCCATATCAATCAATGATATGAATGGATTCGATTCCCCGAAAAATCCGTGGCTCTTTCGTTTGGTAATTTGCCTATATATTTTCGGGCGATTTGAGAGAGAGAAATACACACGAAAAATAAAAACCTAATTTTTCTAAGTGAGGAAAAATCTATCTGTGTTTCTTTGTGAAATTTTTTTGAGTGAAAAATATTTTCTGAGTGAAAATTGCTTGAGGCCGATTTTTGGGGGCTTGTATTCGGGACTTTTTGAAACCAGCCGGGGATTTGGATTTGTTCGTCTGGGTTCTGGCCGCGGATACACACAGAGCCTTGGATGTGGGTACTGGATAGTGGAGGACTGAACCGAGGCCGAGTTCCGGTCGATTCGCACCTCCGTTTGCCTTTCGTTTTTCAGATCTTTGTGATCTATTTCGGTTTGGTCTCTAGCACTTTAATTTCCTGTTCTGTGTGTTCGGTTTTTTGGGTTAATTCGTTTTTCCCTTTATTATTTCGTGTAATTCGTTGCCTATAAGTTCGTTGTGTAATTCGTTATCTCCGGAATTTATTTGTAATTTGTTTACTGTGTTGTTGTGTAATTTTTTATGTATTCCGAATAGTTTCCCTACAGTGCTATCGGAGCCCTCTAAAAGGGGTTTCTATTCGGAAGGGCATACGGATTCCGTCCGAGGGATCCACTCAGGTATCACTTTCATACTCTCTCTGAAATTCGGTATTGTTGGTGTGCTGCCTTTCGTTTTTTTGATTTCCGCTTCCGTCGCTTACATCTTGGTGACTGTGATTGCTTTTTTTTTTTTTGCTACCTTTGTGTTGAGACTGTTGAAATCGCTATCTCCGAGCATACCAAACCCCCTTGCCTGGACCGTAAGTGTTCCTCGGATCTTGTGGGGGCTCAGAGATACGACTCCAGCTCATATCATTTTAAAATCTGGTGTGATTTTTCCTTTGTGATATCTGTGTGATATTGGTATTCGATTCCAGCTCACTTCATTTCAAAATCTCGTGTGATTTTTGTTTTTGTTTTGTGGTATCTTCGTGATATTTATCTGGCACCTCTGTTTTTCAGTTTTATTAGTACCTTGTGCTGGTATTTTTTAAATCTTGTGTGATTTTTTACAAATACTAAAATGAGTTCTCTAACTTCATTTACAATGGCACCTTTTGACGGCAAAGGAGATTTTAGAATTTGGCAACAGAAAATGAAATCTATACTTGTCCAACCAAAATGTTTTAAAGCCATTGAAGGTACTTTCCCATCCGATGTGTCTTCTGAAAAACGAGAGGAATTAATTGAGTTTGCTCATTCTTCTATAATCTTGAACTTGTCTGATTCTGTGATTAGACGAATAGGCAGAACAGATAGTGCTAAATAGCTTTGGGATAAACTTGAGGAAACGTTTACTGAAAAATCTTTGCCAAATAAATTATTCCTCCTCGAAAAGTTTTTTCGTTACAAGCTGGATTTGAATAAAGATATTGATGGTAATCTTGATACCTTTACGAAGTTAGTACAAGATATAAAACAAACGGGTGATAAAAACATTGATGATTATTCACTTATTGTGCTCTTGAATGCTATCCCTGATGCTTATAATGATGTGAAATCTGCCATAAAGTATGGTAGGGATTCTGTGACCTTAGATACTGTTATAAGTGGCTTGAAGAGTAAGGAATTAGACTTGAAAGTTAATAAGGTTTCTAAACCGGTTTCTGATGTCAATTTTGTAAGGTCTAAACCACACCTTAAAAAGAAACCGTTTATCAAAACTGATTTTGAAAAGTCTAATAAGAAAAAGGGGCAATGGAAGGATAAATCTAAGTTCCGGCCTAAAAATCGCAAATGCTATAACTGTGGTGAATCTGGTCATTATATACCAGAATGCACCAAGCCTAAAAAGAATTTGCAAAATGATCAGGCTAACTTTACTGTTGGGGATGTCTTTACGGTTATTGATAATGTGCATCTCTCTCTGAGTTCTGTGCTTTTGGGTCTAAGTGAAAATGAATAGTTGCTGTATTCTGGATGCACTCACCATATGACACCTTATAAACAGTATTTTACGAGTTATACTAATCTTGGTGATCGGTATGTGTATATGCCTGATAAAGTAAAACGGGTTGTAGCCGGGGTTGGGAATGTTTGTTTGAAATTTGCTGATGGTACTCAGTTTACTTTAAAAAATGTCAGACATATTCCCGATTTATCTAACAATTTGATATCTTGTACTACTTTGGAAGATGAGGGTCTTAGGGGTTCATGGGAAATGGTTATATGAAAATTTGCAGAGGTTCCTTAATGTTGTTTAAAGGAATCCGGAAATTTAATTTGTATGTTTGCCAAACTGAAATTGCTGCATGTTCCAACCTGGTTTGTGCGGATAAAACCGAATTGTGGCATAATAGGTTAGGACATATGAGCATGAAGGGACTAGATATCTTGCATAAACAAAAGTGTTTTGGAAAAGATAAAATCTCTAAGTTGTCTTTCTGTGACTCTTGCATGTATGGCAAACAACAAAAGACCCAATTTCCAAAACCTCCCAATTCCCCTGATCCTGTTTTTGAAAAATCAGGTAAGAGTTCCAATGTGCTTGATTATGTTCATGCTGATGTTTGGGGTCCTGCCAGTGTCCCGACTCATGGGAGGAACCGTTACTTCTTGTCCATTATTGATGATTATTCAAGGAAAGTTTTTGTTTTTTTACTCAAACTGAAATCTGATGTGTTCGAAAAATTTCGAACTTGGAAAACTTTAGTGGAAAATCAAACTGGTAAACGGATTAAAAAGATAAGTGTTGTTGCCCGAAATATTTATCCGAAGATGAAATACTGCTGGAATGGACGGACAACAAACAAGGTTGCGGGAGCACTTCCGAGAGAAGATAAATAACACAAGATTTGTCGGGTTTGTTAGGCCCGGGCTTGAATGCTCTCGCGAGATGTTATTAATACAAATATTCATGGATACAAGTATTAATGTGAGAATCTAAGTACAATAAGTGTAAAAAGATCCTGTTATCCAGCTATTGAGCGAATCTTTGGTGTTCTTGCTCTCGGACGATCGTCTTCTATGTGAGAGAGGCTGAGAGAGAAGAAGGAACCGAAAGATAGCTGTTGCCAAGAGTAGGAGAAAGCCAAGTTGTGTTGTGCTTGTTGGGATGCAACGAGAATCAGAGTTTTGGGAGCTAAAAATCCGATGGGAGCTGAAGACTTTTCCAAGTGCAAGGAGCCTTCTATTTATAGGGGCTGAGATGCCTTGTTCCCTGGCGGGCGATCGCCTTTCGTCCAATATAATAATAGGGCGATCGTCTTTAAGTCACATGGGCTGTCTGCCTAAAGTCCAAGGCAGTTGCTGGCAGCCAGCTGTGCGGTCCAATGAGGATCCAGCACGCGTCCGGAGTTGCTGTCACGGGCGGTCCCACTTCGTAACTTTCGGCGGCCCTGTCAGTAGGTGAGGTAGGTGACAGGCTGGGGTCAAAGGTCTTATCTGTCAGCGCCTTTTGTGGATCTGCATGTGGGTGCTGTCCTGAGCTTCGGCCATTGCCGACTGGATGACCATCGGCTTCGAGCGGCATGAGGCGGTCGTCATTGGTCCGTCACCAGGGGTCGATCGGCAAGTGCCGAGAGATGATCGTCTGCTAGTCGGGCACCAGGAGTCGATCGCCAAGGACCGAGAGACGATCGTCTTAGATGTCGATCGCTCGGCACCGAGACTTGTCCTGGGACCTTCGTGTTAGGATTGTGTACTGCAAAGCATACTTTATGCTTGTATTACCTAATTTCCCTGTTACTACCTATGAGGATATTAATTACATTTAATCACATGTTTTGCATATTTATTCACGTTATGGTTATGCAAATGAAATGTCTAATTATTTTATATAGTAGATAATGTGGTGGGTTGGTGTCACACGGAAGATCACATTATCGGTGCCTTATAAAATAATATAATAGTTCACAACCTATATAATTATTAGACAAATTATATAAAGGGTTGTAGTGTATGCTTGAGAATAGTTGGTATTGACTATTAGCATACATTAGCATATTTGCATACGTTGAACTGGATCGAGGTGAGATAATGTCTTCTGTACTGACTGTAAGAAGAACGTAAATCTCGGATAATTATTATTTCTTAATTCTAAGTATATAATATTTAATTGTGTATTTATAATACTTATTGCTTTGATTTACCATAGGTGAGAGTCAAAATGATCGACTCAATAAACCTCGTATCTTGGGCAATAATATTATTTATACGACAGTTATTATTGTTACTAGAAATCGTGTCCCGACTCGTGCGGGTTGATGATGTCCCCTTGAGGAGCTCGATAATGATTATTATATTAAACCCTGCAGGTGGATTTAATTCCGATATAATAATAAGGTTCAAGTGGTACTACTCTTGGATAAGATATCAATTAATTAAAGCTGTTAGTAGCTTATAATTAATTAATGGACATTCGATATCTTAAATATGGGAAATAATATATTTAATAAGGAGCCCAATTTCGTAATTTGGGATTTTGGTAGGAAGTGCAATATCGACTTTTTAGTGGACTAAGTTGATATTAATAGATTCATCATATATTAGGAAGAGTCCTAATAAGGTAAGATGAATTAATTGGGAGTCCTTCCATAATCCTCCTTTAGATCCCTAGTAGTAGTCCAAGAGCCTATAAATAGGACTTATAGGGAGGTTGGCCGATTTACTACATGCTTGGTGAGCTTGTGTGATCAATTTTTTCCTCTTGTGTTTAATTATAGATCTAGACTTGTGCCTTTGATTCTACAATTTAGATAACACAATCAATTTGCTAAGAGTTTTCTTAAAATACTAGAAAGCAAAGAAAAATAAAGTGATCACATATCAAGGTGAAATCGGCCGATCCCATAGGTGTCCAAAGAAGATCCGGTAGCTCGTTGCCCACACAACGTCCGGTTCAAGGCGGATCATACTCTAGAAGATCTAAAGGTAAAAATACAAGGCGATCAAGACGGAAGTAACCAACGCGCTTCAAAAGGTAATATCCTATGATCTTGGATCTAGATTAGGATATTTTAATTAATCAACATATTTAATTAATAAATAATAAATAATATTTAAATTGCTTATTAGTCTTAGTAATTAATTAATTAGCATGCCTAAATAGATCTAATGCTCGTAGATGCGTAAAACGCTATCATCAACTTTATCAAACTTCGCTTCCGCTGCGTTTTACTTTCCAACAATTGGTATCGGAGCCCGATTTTTAGGTTTTTGCTATTTTAATTAATTTTAGTGATTAATTGATAGCAATTTAAATATTCATATATTTTGATGTTGGAATATTTTGCTAGATGTGTTCTTGCAGGTGATATGATCCAATTATCATGGTTTATATGAATGGTGTATTTTTTTTTTTATTAATTATGCAATTGTTGGTTTGGCCCGTTTTTTGAGGCATGTAATGGTTTTTCCCGTGAGAAAATCTGCGGGTAGTTCTAGGTGGTTTTATTTTTCGTGTAATCGTAATGTAATTTCGATGTATTTTATTTCGTATAAAATTGTAGTCGAATTCGGAAAAGACAGGATCACGAAGAAATAGAGCGAAGCTGGGATCGCTGGATCGCTGAGCCGCGGCCGACAACATCGGCAAAGCGCCGGCAAGACACGATCGCTGTCGGCGCGGCCGAGCGGATGCCAGTGCCATGGGTAGCCTGGTCCGGGCCGATTCGCTAGTTCGGGCCAGGTCGTCCAGTTTTGGTCCGGTCCGTTTTCGCCGCCGTTCGTTGCGTCCGCCGGGAAGTCGGGATTAAAAATTAAATTTTTTTATGTAATTAATTTTGCATAAAAGTGAAATTTTAATTTTGGAAATCCACAGCCCGGCCGGGGAGGAGCGACGAGATGCTTGATTCAGTGGGAGAGATCGAGTCGAAGATTTTCTCGGATTCAACTCAAGAAAGAAGACCATGATAATTGGATAAATTTAATTATCCATGCTTTATTTGTGGTTTTTATTGTTTTGATGTATGGCATGTATGGATGTATGCGAGATATGTTTCCTTGCATGTTAGGACGAGAAAATTAAAAACCTTAAGGCTAAAATAACTAAGTGATTAAATTGATTTATTTTTAAATAAAATCAAATTGGCCTCCATGATTAATTTAAATTGTGAAGTAATTAGTATGCGCGTTGACATTAGAGTCTTCCTCCATATCGAATGTGCTAATTATAGGTTCACTAGCTTTAAATTTCAAAATGATAACATAAGGTAAATATTACTTTTTATGATAGGACCTCTCCATCTGTAGGACTATTATTTAAAAGATAATATTTTAAGGATGTTAAATTATGGTGTTCACTTAGGTGTATTAATTGATAAGCTCCCCATCGGAGTCTATGTTAATTAATACATGTCCAAGAGGAACCAACTATTAATTTTACTTGTCATAACGTAATTTGACTAGATAGTAAAATTAAAGACGTAAAACTCTACTTGGAAAATATTTGTGTAAACGTCCACACGATCGTGGCTTGCATGTGCGGATTTTTCGAGGTGTTGGTTGCTAGCATATATATATATATATATTGTGTTTTGAGGTTTTCGATATATTTTGCTATGCATTATGTGATGGATGTTTTTAATGTAACACCCCAAACTAGGCGGATATTACAGTGCCGTGAATCCCTGACTGGGACCCACCAGGCGAATGAAAATGATGAATTAAATAATATAATTGTAGTACCGAACCATATTATATTACCAAATACTCCGATGAGGAGTTTAAGTACAACACACCAGGACAATACCGAATACTAGTATATTTTATATGAAGATAAAATACACAACACTGAATGAAACGGAGTATCCAAATGAAAGTCTGCAGCGGAAATTAAAGGACAACAACATGAATAGCTGAAAGATCGGGGCCCCCTACTAGTATCACTGGGACTCCTCGACGTCAGCATGCTATTCCCGTGCTTTTGCCTTGCCATGACCTGAAAAACAAAATCCCCATCCGGGATCAGTTACACAGAACAACAATCCTCAAGAGTTGAATAAACACAATCATGCATATGTTGTATAAACCACAAGTTCGATCAAAAATGAATCGGTTAGATTATAACCCAATCTTGTTGAAAACATAAGCAATCAAACATGCTGTATGAATCAACTAACAGTACGGCTCAAAGGGTGGCGCCACACTACACCCGGGATGGAAATGTGTCCGTGCACAAGCCACCAACGAGTATCGATCGAATACACGTGTGGTCTTGTACCTAATCAGTCTCACGAAGCAATCGACTCGTGTGCACAGTCCAATGTGAGGCCAACAACCAACACACGACTTAAATGTGCCCGACATGAAAATCCTACACATACCAACCGGCACGCCAGTATGACCCGGAATGCCACAATATAACAAAAGTGACATCGAAAATGAATAATGACTCACCGAGATGAAATGATAGTGAAATGAATGACAGCTCAATGAAATGATTGGAACCGTCGTTCCTTGTGACTGGAGTGATTAATTGACAATGACAAGTATTGATACGGTTAATACAATGATGAATGAGTTATGATCATGAATGAACAACAAAAGGAATGAATATCCTTTTAACCGAGTAAGAATTAACTTACTCAACACCAGTGACAATTATCCTTCCACGAACAACGTCCTAATTGATATATCGGTCGCTCGAACAACCTTGAATAAATACAATTACCAACAATCCGTTCAATATACGAATCAAACACAAATATAACGAACTCAAAACGTCGATACGATTAAACCAAGTTCATTGGGGCATTATATCGAATACTCTGTGGCCAACTTCGTTTGATTACAACCAAACCTCAATAATACCAACACCAAATCCCCAAGAAGTGTTTCAAACCAACAAAACATCTTCAATACGATCAATAATCCATTATGAATATCCAAATACGTGATTATAACAACAATTAATCGAAAGCTCCCAAATCCAACTCGATATTCAAAGTGTTCTTGAATAATCCCTCAATAATCCAATGAATCTTTATACAAACTCATAATCATATTCATATCCCTTCATATAACATGATTATAACGTCCAAAACATCATATTTCAACACAAAATCGAAATCCAAGATGTTGAAGAAATTACCTCTTGAAGATCCAACCACTTCGATCCGATGAACACGAGTTAAATCGAGTATCCAAGCTTCCCAAACGAATGAAGATGAAGAAAATAAAGTAGTCCAGTGATTGATGAAGGAAAATCCCTCACTCAAGCTCTCTCTCTCGGACAAGATGGAAGAAAATGGTGAAAATGAAGAAAAAGTCCCGGCCGGATCCTTATATATTGCCGGAAGTCACGGCCGTAACTCGGCCTTCATACGGCCGTAACATCCCAGGTCAACGGCCTTACGGCCGTAACCGGCCAACTCGTAAGGCCATAACTCGGCTTCGTCCAAAAACCTGCCGACAGCCTTACGGCCGTATCCGCCCTGACTTACGGGCGTAACTCGCCCTCGTCTAAAACATCTGCCGACATCCTTACGGCCGTACCCGCACACCTTACGGGCGTAACTCGGATGATACGGCCGTATCCGGCCAAACTTACGGGCGTAAGCCCCCTTCGTCGAAAATGACCAGGTACCCTGCCTGTAACGTACGACCGTATCCGGCCAATCCTTACGGCTGTATCTCCCTAGACTTACGGCCGTATGCCGCAACCCTTACAGCCTTAACTCGCCTTCGGCCAAAAATGCCTGGGCACCCTGCTCGACACGTACGGCCATAATCGGCCAAGCCTTACGGCCGTACCTGCTCAACTTACGACCGTATTCCGAAACCTTATGGCCGTAAGTCCCGTTCGTCCAAAATGGCCTGACATCAACGAACCCTTGTTATGGCCGTAACCTTCAATCCTTACGGCCGTAACTCAATGCTGGACATGGTGAAAATCCTATAACTCCGATTCCTCACTACGACTGATGAATGATCTGACAAATCATACGAATGTGAAAGTGAACAGGTCCAACACATGCCAAAAATGATACTCCCAGTACAAGACTACCAATCCCGATGAAAATGATAATATTCCCGTCTCGATCTATAAACGGAGATGAAATGACGATCGGTAACTGATATACGATTACAACATACCAACAGTGAACGCAATGAATGAATCATGAATGATGAGTGATTAATAATGAGTGAAGTTTACTGAATGATAATTACTGACTGATTAATATTGAATAAAAATGAATGAAATTCAACCGGGTATTACATACTCCCCCTCTTAAAAAGAGTTTTATCCCCGAAACTAAGGGTCAACAACTCGGGATAACTCTCCCGTATACTCTCCTCGGTTTCCCAAGTGGCCTCTTCGACTCCGTGTCTAGACCACTGAATCTTGACCAAAGGGATCGTCTTGTTCCTCAACTGTTTGATTCGCCGCTCTAAAACTCGTACAGGACGTTCCTCGTATGAATGATCATCCACGATCTCGATTTTGTCGAACTGAAGTATGTGACTCGGGTTGGCAACATACTTCGGCAACTGAGAGACGTGAAACACATTATGAATTCGGCTTAACGCCGGAGGTAAAGCCAAACGATAAGCTAGCTTGCCTATTCGTTCCAAAGTCTCAAACGGTCCAATAAATCTCGGACTCAACTTCCCCCATTTTCGAAGCGGAAAATACCCCAACTCGGGAAAACCTTGACCAAAACGTGGTCCTCCGTCTCGAACTCTCGTGGTCGACGACGATTATATGCATAAGATTTCTGTCGACTCTGAGCGGTCAACAAACGACTCTTGATCAAAGCTACCTTCTCACGGACGGCTAAGCATATTGGGCTCGGTGCCGATTGATTATGATAAGTCGTCCCAACACAAAGGAGATCGACAACGATGACCGTACAAGGCCTCGTAAGGTGCCATCTTGATCGAAGCATGCCAACTATTATTATACGTGAACTCGATCAATGGTAGTTGGGCTTCCCAATCGTCCTTCCAATCGAGGACGCATGCCCTCAACATGTCCTCTAATGTCTGAATGGTTCTCTCGGATTATCCGTCGGACTGAGGATGAAAAGCGGTACTGAGATTAAGCTGAGTTCCCATAGCACGATGGACTGATTTCCAAAAATGAGACACAAACCGTCCGTCACGATCGGAAACGATACTCTTAGGAGTACCGTGCAGTCTCACTATCTCTTTGTTAAACAGCTAGGCAAGTCTCTCGGGACCCCATATATCTTTGATCTCAAGGAAATGAGCTGATTTAGTTAAGCGGTCCACGATCACCCAGATCGTATTCATGCCACGACGACTCGTCGGCAAACTCGTAATGAAATCCATAGAAATGTCTTTCCACTTTCATTCTGGAATAGGGAGAGGTTTCAGCATACCCGCCGGTCGCTGATGTTCTATCTTGACTTGCTGACAGGTTAAGCATCTCAAAACAAATCCCGCGACTTCTCGCTTCATATTACTCCACCAGTAATTTTGTTTCAAGTCCTTGTACATTTGCTAGACCCCGGATGAACACAATAAGGGGTAGTCTGAGCTTCTCTCAAAATCGAGTTTTTCAACTCGTCATTCGCCGGTACGCACAACCGATTCTTAAATCTCAAAAGTCCATCCTCATGGACCCCGAATCCAGGGGCTTTCCCCGGAGCCACATCCTCACGGATGCGCAACAATGCTGGTTCTGAACCCTGATTCTCCCTGATTTCCTCCTCAAGTGATGATGAAATCTCTAACATACAAAGGTGTCCCTAAACTCGCTGAAGCCGGACCTCAATCTCGGGTCTAAGGAATTCCTGCTGAAGCTCCTTCTGAACTGTTAAACGAGCAAGTATCTGACCCTGAACGGACTTACGACTCAAGGCGTCGGCGACAACATTCGTCTTGCCCGGGTGGTAAAGGATCTCGATATCATAATCTTTGATTAGTTCCAACCACCGCCTCTGTCGCATATTTAACTCCTTCTGAGTAAATATATACTTTAAACTCTTGTGATCAGTGAAGATCTGACAGGTGACGCCATAAAGGTAACGACGCCAAATTTCCAACCTGAAAACCACGGCTACTAGCTCCAGGTCGTGGGTCGGATAATTAACCAGCTAATCCGAGGAAACTTCGGATTTCCTTAACATCTTTCGGAGGTTGCCAATCTCGGATAGCCTCCGTCTTCTGAGGGTCGACATGAACTCTGTCTGATGAAATTAATGCCCGAGAAAAGTCACTTCGGACATCCAGAACTCACATTAAGAAAACTTTCCATAAAGTTGCTCGCGTCTTAACACGTCGAGAACCTGATGAAGACGTACCTCGCGTTCCTATCGATCACGGGAATAAATCAAAATGTCATCGATGAAGACAACAACAAACTGACCCAAGAAGTCGATGAAAACCCGATTCATTAACTCCATGAATACCGCAGGTGCATTAGTTAGCCCGAACGGCATAACTACGAACTCATAATGACCATAGCGTGTACGAAACGCCGTCCTTGCGATACCCGACTCTTGAATTCGCAACTGATGATATCTAGATCTTAAGTCGATCTGGGAAAATATTGAAGTTCCCTGAAGTTGATCTAAGGGATCATCAATACGGGGTAGAGGATACTAATCTTGATCATCACCCTATTCAACTCCTGATAAATAATACACAGACGAGACGAGCCAACCTTCTCCTTGACAGATCACACTGGTGCTCCTCACGGGGATGCACTCGGTCGGAGATAACCTTTCTCGAACTATTCCTCAAGTTGAATCTTCAACTCCTGCATTTCGGTCGGGGCCATCCGATACGGTGCCTTCGATAACGGGGACGTACCGGGCTCCAACTCACTCTTGAATTCCACTACTCTATGTGAAGGCAACCAGATAACTCGTCTGGAAATACATCGTAAATCGATGACAATGATACCACGAATGATTGAACATTTCGATTGCCCTAGAATGGTCAATCGATAAAAAGTGATACAATGAATGATTGAACATCTAGATTGCCTTAAAACGGCAAATCGATGAAAATGATACAATGAATGATTGAACAACTCGATTGAGGAATTTCTCTGCTTCCGTCATAATAATAATTCTTCTGGAACAATGGGGATTACTTCCCTGAAGCACACATTCGACAACCAACGACGGAATGATAGTGACCAAATGCTTACAGCACTAAAGATAGTATCATGACGATGCATCCAACTAATACCCAATATTACATCGTCCTCAGATAAATTCACCACGATTAGGTCCACCAACCAATCGCGGTCTTTAAGCTTACTTCGGTATGATTTCCGAAAATTCTTCCACCGTCAGGTAGACCGATGGTATGAGGTCCACAAGCAATAGGACTATCCCAAAATAAGTCTATTCAAACATGATTCGAAAATGAATGAATGCGGTGTACCAGTATCAAAAGGTACACACAGGTTGAAATAAAATTACGAGTATACCTGAGATCATTCGGGCCACCGGATCGTCGATCCTCCTCATCACATGAATCCGGGACTTGCCGGCCCCCGAACTAGACGCTCCCGTCTGATAAATATGAGCTCCAACTTTATTTGCTTCCATTGTCTTAAACGACGTTGTGAAGCGATCGATTCTGAATCGCTGATTGCTTCGGGGCCTGAGATGCCGCCGGAGCCGACTTGGAGTCCTTTCGGCAAAAACGGGCCTTATGCCCAAAATTCCCACAATTATGGCACGTGATAGACGGTTTCAGACACTTAGTGCTGTAATGACCCGGCGCTCCACAGTTGAAGTAGGTGATAGCCGAACTGGCCGCTCGGGACTGAGATCCCGCACGATTAAGCACCGTAGGAGGTCGCTCAAAAACGATAGGACTCACATGAGGCTTCTTGAAGGTTGACTGACCGCCTTCGGATTGATTACGCTTCGTTGATTTCTTGCTGACAGATGAAGGTTGTTGTTCAGCAATTTCCTTAGCAGCAGGCTCATCCGGCCAGAGTGGCGCAATGATGATTGAGCAATTACACATGGGTCATTATGGCCTGCATAAAACTGAGTGGATCAACCCGAACATCTTCTGATCGAGCCGAGTCCTAGGTACAATTTCCTGACAGCGAGTGATTATATCCCGGGTTTTGGCCCGCACCGCGGCCTCTCCCCGTGCATCCCCTGACAGCTCTCCCCATACTGAAGTAGGAAGGTCGTATAATGATTATATTTCCCGAATGATTATCACGTTATGATTATGTCATGAGATGATGAAAATGAGTATACATGCTCTAACTTAGTGATTATATGAATGATTTACTGAAGTGACATGATTATCTGATGAAATTCTTGAAATGATTATCTTGAACAGCTTAACACGATTAATAATATGACCATCCAGATCGACAACTAAGTAATGAAATGAAATGAGTAATTAATGAGTTAACATGATTGTCCTGATCATTAACTGAGTAATGAAATGAATTAAGTGATTAATAAGTTAACATGATCATCCTAATCACAATGAATGATGATGTTTGAGGATTGTTAATTGATGAATGATGAATGAATGACTATTGCCAGAAATTATACCATGGCGTTAGAAATCTTACAGTTCTTTTGGTCTGATTGGCTCGGCATTTGCACAGGTCACACGTGACGCGAAAGTCCAATGATACTAGTCTGATGACGACGATTTCAAATGAGACATGACTCGGAAGGTAGTATTCAAAACCATGCTCCGATACCAACTCTGTAACACCCCAAACTAGGCGGATATTACAGTACCGTGAATCCCCGACTGGGACCCACCAGGCGAATGAAAATGATGAATTAAATAATATAATTGTAGTACCGAACCACATTATATTACCAAATACTCCGATGAGGAGTTTAAGTACAACACACCAGGACAATACCGAATACTAGTATATTTTATATGAAGATAAAATACACAACCTTTGAATGAAACGGAGTATCCAAATGAAAGTCTGCGGCGGAAATTAAAGGACAACAACATGAATAAGCTGAAGATCGGGGCCCCTACTAGTATCACTGACTCCTCGACGTCGAGATGCTATTCCGTGCTTTTGCCTTGCCATGACACGAAAAACAAAATCCCGGCCGGTCGATTACGTAACAACAATCCTCAAGAGTTGAATAAACACAATCATGCATATGTTGTATAAACCACAAGTTCGATAAAAAATGAATCGGTTAGATTATAACCCAATCTTGTTGAAAACATAAGCAATCAAACATGCTGTATGAATCAACTAACAGTATGGCTCAAAGGGTGGCGCCACACTACGCCCGGGATGGAAATGTGTCCGTGCACAAGCCACCAATGAGTATCGATCGAATACACGTGTGGTCTTGTACCTAATCAGTCTCACGAAGCAATCGACTCGTGTGCACAGTCCAATGTGAGGCCAACAACCAACACACGACTTAAATGTGCCCAACATGAAAATCCTACACATACCAACCGGCACGCCAGTATGACCCGGAATGCCATAATATAACAAAAGTGACATCGAAAATGAATAATGACTCACCGAGATGAAATGATAGTGAAATGAATGACAGCTCAATGAAATGATTGGAACCGTCGTTCCTTGTGACTGAAGTGATTAATTGACAATGACAAGTATTGATACGGTTAATACAATGATGAATGAGTTATGATCATGAATGAACAACAACAAAAGGAATGAATATCCTTTTAACCGAGTAAGAATTAACTTACTCAACACTGGTGACAATTATCCTTCCACGAACAACGTCCTAATTGATATATCGGTTGCTCGAACAACCTTGAATAAATACAATTACCAACAATCCGTTCAATATACTAATCAAACACGAATATAACGAACTCAAAACGTCGATATGATTAAACCAAGTTCATTGGGGCATTATATCGAACACTTTGTGGCCAACTTCGATTGATTACAACCAAACCTCAATAATACCAACACCAAATCCCCAAGAAGTGTTTCAAACCAACAAAACATCTTCAATACGATCAATAATCCATTATGAATATCCAAATACGTGATTATAACAACAATTAATCGAAAACTCCCAAATCCAACTTGATGTTCAAAGTGTTCTTGAATAATCCCTCAATAATCCAATGAATCTTTATACAAACTCATAATCATATTCATATCCCTTCATATAACATGATTATAACGTCCAAAACATCATATTTCAACACAAAATCGAAATCCAAGATGTTGAAGAAATTACCTCTTGAAGATCCAACCACTTCGATCCGATGAACACGAGTTAAATAGAGTATCCAAGCTTCCCAAACGAATGAAGATGAAGAAAATCAAGTACTCCAGTGATTGATGAAGGAAAATCCCTCCCTCAAGCTCTCTCTCTCGGACAAGATGGAAGAAAAGGGTGAAAATGAAGAAAAAGTCCCGGCCGGATCCTTATATACTGCCGGAAGTTACGGCCGTAACTCGGCCTTCATACGGCTGTAACATCCCAGGTCAACGGCCTCATGGCCGTAACCGGCCAACTCGTACGGCCGTAACTCGGCTTTGTCCAAAAACCTGCCGACAGCCTTACGGCCGTATCCGCCCTGACTTACGGGCGTAACTCGCCCTCGTCTAAAACATCTGCCGACATCCTTACGGCCATACCCGCACACCTTACGGGCGTAACTCGGATGATACGGCCGTATCCGGCCAAACTTACGGGCATAAGCCCCCTTCGTCGAAAATGACCAGGTACCCTGCCTGTAACGTACGGTCGTATCCGGCCAAGCCTTACGGCCGTATCTCCCTCGCCTTACGGCCGTATGCCGCAACCCTTACGGCCGTAACTCGCCTTCGGCCAAAAACGCCTAGGCACCCTGCTCGACATGTACGGCCGTAATCGGCCAAGCCTTACGGCCGTACCTGCTCAACTTACGACCGTATTCCGAAACCTTACGACCGTAAGTCCCATTCGTCCAAAATGGCCTGACATCAACGAACCCTTGTTACGGCCGTAACCTACAATCCTTACGGCCGTAACTCAATGCTGGACATGGTGAAAATCCGATAACTCCGATTCCTCGCTACGACTGATGAATGATCCGACAAATCATACAAATGTGAAAGTGAACAGGTCCAACACATGCCAAAAATGATACTCCCAGTACAAGACTACCAATCCCAATGAAAATGATATATTCCCATCTCGATCTATAAACGGAGATGAAATGACGATCGGTAATTGATATACGATTACAACATACCAACAGTGAACGCAATGAATGAATCATGAATGATGAGTGATTAATAATGAGTGAAGTTTACTGAATGATAATTACTGACTGATTAATATTGAATAAAAATGAATGAAATTCAACCGGGTATTACATTTAATTTTTATTCTCAGATGTCTTTCAATCCACTAGCTGTTATTCTCAAAGAAAATAAACTAGATAGCACTAACTTTGCCGATTGGAAAAGAAATCTTGACATTGTCCTGACTGCTGAGGGGCATAAATTTGTCTTAATCGAGGAGAGCCCTCTAGAACCAGAACCGGATGCCACTCCCGAAGAGTTGGCTGAATTCCGAAAATGGAAAAAGTCTGATGAGATGGCTCGCTGTTACATTTTGGCTTCACTGAAAAATGTATTGCAGCATCAGCATCAGACGATGGGTTCGGCCGCGGAAATGATGAAAAGTCTCACCGAGATGTTTGGTCATCAGAACCGGGCGGCTAGACAAAATGCTATGAGGGTATTGATGACAACCCAAATGTCTGAAGGGACTCCAGTAAGGGATCATGTTCTGAAAATGATGTCTCATTTGAACGAATTGAGCATACTGGGGGCTACTATCGATGCGGAAATGCAGGTCGATATTATCTTAGGCGGCTTACCTAGAAGCTTTGAGCAGTTCCGCCTTAACTACAATATGAACCGTAGGACATATATTTTGGCGGAACTTCTGACAGAGCTTCAGTCTGCTGAAGGTCTCTTTAAACAAGGTTGTTATCAGATTCTTGCGGCAACCGGTGCTACTTCTTCCAAACCCAAATGGGGAAAGAAGAAGAAGCAGGTTGGCCAGAAGCAAGTGGTAACCCTCAAGGTGAAAAGCAAGGCTCCTCACCTCGAGGCGAACAAAAAGCCAAAGGGAAAGTGCTACAAGTGCGGTCAGAAAGGACATTTTAAAGCGGACTGCCCTGCTCTTAAGAAAGGTATGTCTCATGCACTAGTAGTCAAAACATGTTTGGCAGCTTGTTCTTCCACTTCGTGGATAGTTGATTCAGGCTCCAATGATCATGTTTGCTTTGACTCGCATGGTTTTCAGGTAACCAAGCATCTTAGTGCGGGCGAGATTACCATCAACTGGGGTGATTATTCCAGGCTTATGGCTATTGCAGTGGGAGTCGTGCAGTTGAAGATTAATGATAAATTATTAGTTCTCAATAATGTATTATTAGTACCGGATTTTAGAATGAATTTAATTTCGGTTTCTAAATTAAAAAGCGATGGTTATTCAGTTTCTTTTGATGATGATGCCATTATTAAGAAAAGAAGCGGTAAATATATTTGCAAAGGTACTTTTAATGATGGACTATATGTCGTTAATACTGCACAAACTCCTTTGTATAAATCACTTAACTCTTTGTCTAAACCTAAAAAGAGAAAAGAACCTTCAAGCATAAACCAAACATATATGTGGCATTTATGGTTAGGACATGTAAACCTTGGAAGGATTCAAAGATTGGTAGATGATGGCCCATTGGATGATCTCCAAGTTGAGTCATTTCCAATTTGTGAATCCTGTCTGGAAGGAAAGATGACCAAAAGGGTTTTTAAAACCAAGGGAAACCGTGGTCATAATGTGTTAGAATTGGTTCATACGGATGTATGTGGTCCAATGAATATCCAGGCTAGGGGTGGTTTTGAATACTTCATCACATTTATAGATGATTATTCGAGATATGGATACATCTATTTGATGCGACGTAAGTCTGAAGCCTTTGACAAGTTCAGAGACTTCAAGGCTGAAACGGAGAAGCGTCATCGGAAGAGTATCAAGTCGCTACGATCTGATTGTGGTGGCGAATACCTTAGTGGAGAGTTTTTGGATTTCTTGGCGAATGAGGGGATTTTGTCCCAGCTCACCGCGCCGGGAACTCCACAACAAAATGGTGTGGCTGAAAGAAGGAATAGGACTCTTTTAGAAATGGTTAGATCAATGATGAGTTATTCATATTTACCTATTTCGTTTTGGGGATACGCCTTAGAAACAGCGGCGTACATTCTAAACCTGGTGCCTTCGAAATCAGTTCCAAAAACACCCACAGAACTGTGGAGTGGGCGTAAGCCCAGTCTAGGACATGTTCGGATTTGGGGTACTCCAGCAAATGTGCTGAATAAGGAAGCTGAGAAGTTGGCATCTCGTACAGAAGTACGAGTGTTTGTGGGATATCCTAAGGGAACGAAGGGTGGCTTGTTCTATAGTCCCCAGGATCAGAAGGTCATTGTTAGCACCAATGCCCGATTTCTGGAAGAGGATTATATGATTAGTCACAATCCCATGAGCGAGATAATTCTGGAAGAGCTGAGGTGCGAGACTCCGTCTATACCAATCTTACAAGCGCCAACTAACACTGCACCATGTATCGATTCTGAAACTTTTACACCAACTCAGTATTTGCCTCGTCGTAGTGGGAGGGTTGTTCGTCAGCCCAAACGATTCATAGGCATGGGAAAGTCTTCAGACTCAATCCCAGACGAAGATGAATCAGTTCCCTAGACCTATAAGGAGGCAATCCAAGATAAAGATGCTGACTCCTGGCAAGTAGCAATGGAATCAGAAATGGGATCTATGGATTCCAATCAAGTGTGGGAGCTAGTAGAGCTACCTGATGGTGTAAAAGCCATTGGGAGTAAATGGGTCTACAAGCGAAAGAAAGGACGTGACGGGAAGGTTGAAACCTTCAAAGCAAGGCTTGTTGCAAAAGGTTACACTCAGAAAGAGGGTATCGATTATGATGAAACCTTTTCGCCGGTAGCCATGCTTAAGTCAATCCGGATTCTTTTAGCTATAGCTGCGCATTTGGATCTGGAGATTTGGCAGATGGATGTCAAGACTGCATTCTTGAATGGGAGTCTAGACAAGGAAATCTATATGCGCCAAGCAGAGGGATTCATTGCTGAAGGAGAAGAGCACTTGGTGTGCAAACTTAAGAAATCCATTTATGGACTTAAGCAAGCATCTAGATCTTGGAACACTCATTTTGACGAAGTAGTCCAGTCATATGGATTCGTTCAATGTCCGAGTGAGAGTTGTGTGTATAAGCAATGCGATGGAAATGTGTTGACACTGACCGATAAGGTCAAATATTAACACACACCGACCGATAAGTTCACATGACAAGAAAACAATCCGAATAACAACTCATTACTGAACTTATCCACACAGGGGTCAAGATACAATATAGCGGAAGACTGGAGATAACACAATAATACAATAATATCATACTGAACTCCAACTCTTGATTAGTATCGCGGCTCGCTTCTTCCGTGCCATCCCCGTGATTGCTCCAACGAACTGAGCACATCTGAAATGCATGAGACGCATTTCCCCCATTTAAAGGGTTATCATTTGAATGGCTAGTACAAGTATTCAGGCCATACAACGTATATCATGCAAATATCAGTAATATTAAAATGACAACAGCCGTGAAAGAAGTTCCCGAGAGGTTTTCAATGTTTAAAGTCAACTCAAGTCTTTGAAAATAGTATACTAACTCGGGAGTTTTAGAAAACGACAGAAAGTCTTTTGGGACTTCAAGTTCAATATTATAAAACCTTTTTCGAAAACAATAGGGTCTCGACCCAAATCTCGTTCATGTAACAAATATTTTTGTAAATAGGAATTCTTTATGGACCTAAAGTCCTTAGTTTAAAAACCATTTCAAGACAAATGGGTCTCGGCCCAAATTCATTTTCCACAAAACAATCTTTACACAACCGTTGGGATCTCTAGCCAAAAACTCTTCAAATCACAGTACACGAAAACAATAGCAAGTTCCGTCTTCCAACACCAAAACCTCATAACCAAGAAAATAAACACATACGACACAGTTCTAGTGCCATTCTAGCCAAGTACCAAAATCCTATATATAATGTATCTCAACATCGAGAACAAAAACATTTTGATATTCCGTACATCTAACAATTATCGGAAACATCAACATCATCCACATGATGAAAACCACACCTGGTAACACGCGACCGTACCCATTAGTATCGACCCCCAGAGGCCCCGTCGGATCATCCTCGGGTGGAAAACCACTTCCGCGGCGGTACCCATTAGTATCGGCCCCAGAGGCCCCGTCGGACCCTCCCCGGGTGAAGCAACAACACACACACACGTTTACAAAACTGTATGTTTCGATTGCTAGTCACAATATATATAGTCAAGGCACTTGCTAGAAATGGCCATTTATCCAACACATATTTATGACCGACACGGCTTAGCAACAACCTAATAATTCTAGACGCATCGCAACACATCAATAAGTATAACAACTGATCGAACCATTTCTACCAACCAACTCTATAACACCCCACTCTATCCTCACAACCCAGAATATTCTTTTTGAAAACTTGCACCAATTTTTAAACAACACTATTTTCAAAAGTGGGAGAAAAATAATGTTTATTAACTAATAAACTCATTAAATATCAAACCCCGACTCACTGAGAATCCATTATTCTCACCCCATTTTGAATTGTTTTTCTAAAACCCCACTTGATGAAGAGAATCAAGAGGAAGAAGAGACAGATGCGGACGACCACTGAAGATCGTCCTCGAAGTATTGCCAAGACATAGGAAATTAGGATACTGCTTTAACGCTTCTTTATTTCCTGTGTCAAAATGTATATTGATTTCCGATGTACTCTTTTGCACTTGATGTAATAATTCCGCTGTACTCATGAATGTTTCTTCTATCGAATAACCAGACTTAGTTTACCGGGCTGAGATCTGGCACTTGTATGCTTACTGAAATTTCTTTATCACAAACGTTATTTATTACGTTAACTGTCGTGTTCTCATCCAACCCCGGTGTGGGGGCGTGACATAGATTCCCATGATGACATGGTGGACATACGACAACAATGAACAACTGCATGATAACAACAATACACAAATACATGACAACAACAATACATGAATGTATCACAACATGATCGACTCAAGATGACAAAAATGATTAGAGCACTTGCCCGAGTCCTTCGAGAGCAATCTCGATGTCAAAATCATCATTAACAATTTGCTCAATATTCGACGATCCAAAAGTCCCACAAACTGTATATAACTCATATCCTCGCATTTACCACAATGTATCATCAATACCCAATTATACCAATAATGAATGTAAAGCATATACATTATGATTTAACTCCCAAAAACCGAAAAACGACATATAATCCAAATCTCCAATGTTCACAATAATAATCATTGATATATGCATTATAATTGAAATGAAACTGAAACTATTCATTAAATATTATTAACTAAACAAGTAATAACTTGCCTCAATACCGATACGAAGATAGTAAAGCCGTTACCAATTTCCTTTCCGTCGTCTATAAGCTCCTCGGCCCCCGACCAAAACAATTCACTAACATCCTCGAACTCGACCGCAACATGTTATTTTGATCATCGATCAATCCTCACAATCTATTGCAATAATCAATTAACAACAATCTTATAACAATCAACAACCGTCATAACCAACCAATCAAACTCAACGGTTCAAGGATATCTTGATTAAACATAAATCCAAACAACCCAAATCAATCAATCACGAATCTATTACCACAATACGATTCTATAATCTGATAATTATATCAACAATCAACCTAACCCGATAATATGGATTATAACATACTCACTTCCGAAACCGATCTCATATACGGATTAACAAGATTCCTCCTTGCTCATAATTGTAAACTCGTAGTAAAATGATACCGATATAATTACTAATCTGAATCATCCGAATAGCTCAATATTATGAATAATCATATTCCAAGATTAACCATAATCTTTCCAATTCAATCTCATTATCATACTCGTATTATTATACGGAAATCACATCATCAATCAACATAACTTAATTTTAGATATGAACATTCCATGTTCATATCCAAAAACATCAATACTTCAACATATAGTCATCTTGCTATGCTATATTCACCAATAAGTTCTTCAAGAACACTAAATAATTCATAATCATGATCATAATCAATAAAACAACATAATCCAATATGTTCTAACATCTAAACCATAGTCTAACTCATAATCCAAGGCATATATATCGATATATCATCTTCTTCCTCAATACAAACTCCATGAAACACCAAGAATCATCATATCATTTCCATATTTATCGTCATATGAACTAAAGCACAAAACAACATCAAGAATCCGAAAATGGAATGAGAGATCAACCAATATATCTCTTTACAATAAACAACACAATTCAAAACCATAAGAATCATATCAATATTCATATATAAACAACAACATCATCATAATCCGGTAATCCATCTCATAATCATACATATCAGTTCGTACATGCGATGATTATCAACTCAGGAACACCAATATTCAATCCAAGATGAAATCCCAAAGTGAAGAGTAATTACCTTTTCGAAGAAATGGGTTGATTCTCAAGGTTGAATCCATTTCCAATAGATTCCAAGCTTAATATTATTAAAGACGATCAACTCTATAATTACTAAAATGTTTGGAATCTCAAAATATCCTCCAAGAACTCTCTCTATCGGTTGAAAGTAAGAAATGGACGAAATGAAGAATAATGCCCAATTGCAAACACACACACATATATATATATATATTGTACATTACTAGCATGCGCTACTCTTCACAATATAGCGTGCGCTAACTGACTTTGTTAGCGTGCGCTATCGTAGCCCAGAGGCTACTGCCTTGCTTCGCACAATGATTTGCGTATGTAATGCCCATGCAATAACGTACGTAATATCGACGTTGACTTGCTACAGTAAAATGCTCATTAGCGTACGCTATTCTCCGTATGTAGTGTGCGCTACACATAGTTGACTCGACAATCTGTACCTACTCCGAAGATGTCTGTGTCCCACTTGCCGAAAGCACCCACGATTGCCGGGATTCCCTTTTTGACTGATCTGCAATTAGCGTGCGCTAACCTTAGGCTTTAGCATGCGCTACTATTCGCCTTTAGCGTGTGCTAAGCCTGCACATTAGCGTGCGCTATGTCCTTAAATTTGCGTACGTTTATCACGCTATACTTAGCCAATTCCAATTGTTCCTGTCCATCGTATCGACATATGGGATACGTATACATGACATACTGAATACATATACTCATTCCAATAATATTCTCATACAATACGTCTGACACACAATATCTTCAAATGCAATTGTCGACCAAGTACGACAGTTATACCAGTACACATGTCTCAGTCCTTCAAGTATTTTGTCCCTACTGTACAGATTCCACATTGTGAAGTATAATTCAGATAAATAACATTAAACGACTATAGTAGAAATTCAGGATATTACATACTACACCACTTAAAATAAGTTTCGTCCTCGAAACTTGCAATCCGGTCACAACCAAATGTTCAACCACAATATCCAGAATTATCACGAAACCGATCAATCATCATCATTAACGAATAACCAAAACAGTATACTTACAAATGCGTGAATAGGACTGTAAACGAACAAAGCTGTTCGCGAACAAAGCTCGGCTCCGCTCGTTAAGGGCTCGGTTCGTTAAGAACTCGAGCTCGACCTCGAACACAAAAATTTGTGCGTTAAGAAAATGAGCTCGAGCCGAGCTTGGGCATGTGTGGCTCGAGCTCGGCTCGAGCTCGATTTGGCTCAATTGATAAATATATTTTAAAATTTATTTTAATAATATTTACATATATTATATTATATATTAATAATTTTTTAAATAATTTTTATATATTAAAATATTAATTTATATATATTTAAAAAATATATAATTTTTAATGATTATTTTAAAATATTTATTTTAAATAATTCAAATATATTATTTAAATAATTTAAAAATATATAATTATTCGCGAGAGCTCGAGCTTGACTCGGCTCGATTTGTTCGCGAACAGCTCGAGTTCGACTCGTTTTATTAATGAGCTCGAGCTCGAACACGTTTTTTGTGCGATAACAAAGCTCGGCTCGGCAGGGAAAAAAATTGAGCTCGGCTCGTTTAGGTTAAAGCTCGGATCGGCCCGGTTCGTTTACAGCCCTATGCGTGAAGGCGATGATCTCCTGCGATACTAGCAAATGACCCCATTTCAAAGCCTTAATACGCTTACAATAACAATTTCACAAATTTCAACAAAATACAACATTATAACTCAATTATGGAATAATACATCCATGTCAAAATCTGTCTGCCTGACCGCACAATCAAGTCCCAATCCTGATAAAAACCAAACACACGATACATCTGTGAAACAACTGCCTAAAACAATGGCAACGAATCTCGAAACATCGCTACAAAGTCCGAACGCTCATACGATCAATAACAATGATCAACCAATAAATTAACCGAGAATATCACCGATATGATAAGCTCCAATACGACCAACCAAAGGTCAAAACACAACCGAGAATATCATCCACATGATAAACTCCAATACTACCAACGAAGATCAACAATAATCGAGAATACCATCACATGGTAAGCTCCAACACGATCAACAGAGAACCATAGGGACAGATATACGAGAGAATAAAATTCTCAAAACGTTATGCAAATCACATACAGTGGATCTCGAAGAGACACGCCCAACTGTTTAACACACCCCTAGGCGTATGAACAACCAGTCTTAAACCGACGAACATACCCAATCATACATGGAGTGGGAACGACTCATCAATATCCAAAACAACCATCCTGGGGTCACCATCCCCAAATCTACACTTACTAAGAAATCCCTCAAAATACCACATGCGAAGACAAATCAATTGGCCTAAAAGTCAAAAGTCACTATAGGAAAATCACACTACTACCACACCAATGGAGCCACATAGCACATATGCTCCGATTTCACAAAACTGAAGCTCCAAAATCATATTCTGTACTGAATTTACAACACGCGACATAGTTCTCTTATCTGATCAACTAACCGGTCACTATGGATAACCAAACTATCATACTGAAGTTCGAATCTCTCTTCATCGTACCATTGATGTGTTATCCATCTCATGAGTCTTACTCAGGACTTCACCATGACATGCATTATGCACTACATTTGTACGTATACCAATCACATTTTCACAACAGCTTGAAATCATATAATCTTGTCAATAAAAATCCATTTTCGAAAGTCTATCAAGAATTTCAAAACCCCAAAATCATATATGTATATATTCGTGAGACTAAAATTAATTTTCAAAAGAGTTAAACCGGCTCGCTCATGTCAAGTTCTAGATGACAATTCCTTTTGAATACACACGATTAAATAAAATGAAATTATATAAATGATTGACCACATCCATACTCCTGTATACCAATTCGGCTCGTCACCAATTCCACTGACATTCGGTTGGAAAATCACACGATAGAATCCAAAACCTTATTGGACAATTAAAAATCATCTTTTTCACATATGACTCGCAACATCGATCATTATCCCATTCTGCAACACTTCAACTATGCCATGATGAAACATGTTTTTAAAGACAACAATAATGTCTCTCAAAATAATTTAAGAAAATACATTTTCATGACAGGGAGCAAAATAGTTTATTCAAAATATATCATGTTGAAAAGTATCATTTTCAGATGTTCAAAAACAGTTTCGTGTATCTCAAAATGATCTAGTTTCTTGTACTATATGTAGACGATATCCTTCTGATTGGAAACAACGTGAAGGAATTATCGGACGTACGGGTATGGCTATCTGAGCAGTTCGATATGAAGGATCTAGGAGAAGCAGGACACATCCTTGGAATCAGGATCTTTCGTGATCGGAAGAAAAGGATGTTGTGCTTATCCCAGGCATCCTATATCGATACAGTGCTGAAGCGGTTTAGCATAGAGAATTCCAAGAAAGGTTTTCTAACTTACAGACATGGAATTCAACTATCTAAGAACATGTGTCCTAAGACACAAAAGGAGATAGATGATATGAAGATAGTCCCTTATACATCTGCTGTGGGAAGTCTTATGTATGCTATGCTTTGCACTAGACTAGATATCTGTCATGCCGTGGGCATGGCTGCTAGATATCAGTCAAACCCAGGACCAGGACACTGGATTGCTGTCAAACACATACTCAAGTACCTGAGAAGGACTAGGGAGTACATGCTTGTATATCAATCAGACGACCTGCTTCCGGTGGGTTAGACTGACTCAGATTTTTCATCGGACAAAGAAAAGTCCAAGTCTACTTCGGGTTATGTGTTTAGCCTGGGAGGTGGAGCCATTAGTTGGAGGAGTGTGAAGCAGAAATGCATCTCGGACTCTACCATGGAAGCCGAGTATGTGGCAGCCTCTGAGGCAGCCAAGGAGGCAGTGTGGCTCAAGTACTTCCTGCAGGACATAGACGTGATTCCCGATTTGCCAGAGGGTATTACACTTTATTGTGATAATACTGGTGCAGTCGCAAATTCAAGGGAACCACGAGCCCATCAGGCAAGTAAACATATCAACCTCAAGTACCACATCATACGACACTTCGTAAAGGAAGGAGACGTAGTTGTAGCCAGGGTTGCATCGGAAGATAATCTTGCTGACCCTTTCACGAAAGGCCTACCTTCAAAAGTTTTTGAAAGGCATGTGGAAGGAATGGGATTACGGTGTATGGCAGCATTGCTTTGAGTATAAGTGGGAGAAATGAGAGACTATGTAATAGAGTAGTATACTTAAAAGCATGCTTTGAGTATAAGTGGGAGATTGTTAGGATTGTATACTGCAAAGCATACTTTATGCTTGTATTACCTAATTTCCCTATTACTACCTATGAGGATATTAATTACATTTAATCACATATTTTGCATATTTATTCACATTATGGTTATGCAAATGAAATGTCTAATTATTTTATATTGTAGATAATGTGGTGTGTTGGTGTCACACGAAAGATCACATTATCGGTGCCTTATAAAATAATATAATAGTTCACAACCTATATAATTATTAGACAAATTATATAAAGGGTTGTAGTGTATGCTTGAGAATAGTTGGTCTTGACTATTAGCATACATTAGCGTATTTGCATACGTTGAACTGGATCGAGGTGAGATAGTGTCTTCTGTACTGACTGTAAGAAGAACGTAAATCTCGAATAATTATTATTTCTTAATTCTAATTATATAATATTTAATTGTGTATTTATAATACTTATTGCTTTGATTTACCATAGGTGAGAGTCAAAATGATCGACTCAATAAGCCTCGTATCTTGGGCAATAATATTATTTATACGACAGTTATTATTATTACTAGAAATCGTGTGCCGACTCGTGCGGGTTGATGATGTCCCCTTGAGGAGCTCGATAATGATTATTATATTAAACCCTGCAGGTGGATTTAATTCCGATAAAATAATAAGGTTCGAGTGGTACTACTCTTAGATAAGATATTAATTAATTAAAGCTGTCAGTAGCTTATAATTAATTAATGGACATTCGATATCTTAAACACGGGAAATAATATATTTAATAAGGAGCCCAATTTCGTAATTTGGGATTTTGGTAGGAAGTGCAATATCAACTTTTTAGTGGACTAAGTTGATATTAATAGATTCATCATATATTAGGAAGAGTCCTAATAAGGTAAGATGAATTAATTGGGAGTCCTTCCATAATCCTCCTTTAGATCCCTAGTAGTAGTCCAAGAGCCTATAAATAGGACTTATAGGGAGGTTGGCCGATTTACTACATGCTTGGTGAGCTTGTGTGATCAATTTTTTCCTCTTGTGTTTAATTGTAGATCTAGACTTGTGTCTTTGATTCTACAATTTAGATAACACAATCAATTTGCTAAGAGTTTTCTTAAAATACTAGAAAGCAACGAAAAATAAAGTGATCACATATCAAGGTGAAATCGGCCGATCCCATAGGTGTCCAAACAAGATCCGGTAGCTCGTTGCCCACACAACGTCCGGTTCAAGGCGGATCATACTCTAGAAGATCTAAAGGTAGAAATACAAGGCGATCAAGACGGAAGTAACCAACGCGCTTCAAAAGGTAATATCCTATGATCTTGGATCTAGATTAGGATATTTTAATTAATCAACATATTTAATTAATAAATAATAAATAATATTTAAATTGCTTATTAGTCTTAGTAATTAATTAATTAGCATGCCTAAATAGATCTAATGCTCGTAGATGCGTAAAACGCTATCATCAACTTTCCGAAACTTCGCTTCCGCTGCGTTTTACTTTCCAACACTTCGGTCGAGCGATCTATCTAAATGCCTTTCGGCTATGGCTAGGTCACTGGCCTCAGTCGCGATTACGCCTCATTTGCTCGGCTATGGCTAGGTCGCCCGATCTCTGAGGCGATCGCCGATCGAAGAGTATAATTCTCGACACAACAATTGCCCCCCAGCTTGTTCCGATGTTGAAGACATGGGGCGAGGTGGTTCTTGCTGGCGATCGTGTAAGATGAGGACGGGCGATCCGTTGAGCTGACTCTGGATTCGGACTTAGGCGATCTGTTCGATTGGATAGCTATCTTTCGGTCTTGTACATGCAAAAAAAACAACATTGACCGATCCCCGTCAGAAACTTGATGGTTTCGTCGTTTTGAGGAATCGTGCACAGTCGCGGAGTTTGATGGACCGACTCGATGACCGTGTCTTGTGCGCGAACGACATTGATTGTCTCGTGACTCATTTTATTGTGAGGGTCCTCTGTTAGGCTGCGCCTCGCCTCGTATTTAAACGAAGGGCGTGCGGTCTTGGTCTAGAGGAGTCCTTGCGCGGGGCGTCGTCGGATTAATCAACTCCACTTTCGCGGCTTGTTAGCTTTGCTTCCACCTTGGCCCGCCACGAAGATGGCGAACCTCGACGGTGTACGTTGAGATGGGGGTAGTGGCACGTCGTATTGTCCGGGTTCATCATGTTAGATGATGGACCTTTGAGGGCGGGCGATCGTGTCCACTGATTAGTTTTGGAGGGCCCTCAGACTACGCCGGCCTCGTATTTAAACGAAGGGCGGGCGATCTTAGCCCAAAGGGACCTTGCATGGCCGAAGCAGCCGGTTCCATCGACTACCAGGACCATAGCTGTACGTAGTGCGGTGGAGGCGATCTCGTGCCTTAGTCCATCATGTTAGATGGTGAACTGTAGATGGCGAACGAGTCCTCCGGTTTTGGTGATGTCGCATGATAATTGCGATCGGGCTGGAAGACTGGTGATCGTCCTTCGGCTGCCTATCGCGTTATTCATAGGTTGATATCGGCGATCGGGCTGGAAGACTGGTGATCGTTGTTCGGGCGCCGATCGCGCTGTTCATAGGCTAAGGAGAAACCTTTGCCTGGCCAGAAAGTCTACGGCCTTAGCTCGGAAGATCGCGTAGGTCGAGGGTTGGTTCTTCGTAAGATGCCTGAACATAGGCGAAAGACCATGGAATCCTTCTAGGACCGAGTATAGGGTGATCTCATCGCTTACGGGCTCGCCGTTGAGGATGATCTCGTCTACCCGGTTGATGTAGTCCGAGTCGAACTCTTCTTCCCCTTGTTTGATTCGCATCATGCGATGGGGACCTTCTGGCCGAGCGAACCTGGTGGCGAAGTACGTTGTGAAGTCGGTCGCCAGTTGGTTAAAGGAGCCGATGGACCGAGGCGGCAATGAGGCGTACCACGTGTGGGCGAGGTCGTCCAGCGTCAGAGGAAACATTCGGCACCTGGTCGCGTCAGATGCCCCACACCCGGCCATATAGATGTTGAACTTGCTTAGGTGTGTTTCGGGATCCGACCTCCCCTCGTACAGAGGTGTTTGAGGAGGAGCGATCTTGTGCTGCACGGGGGCGAGCTCGATGTGGACCGCGAGCGGCTCGCTCGGCTCGACGATATTGTTCTTGGCGCCTGCCCCGGATTCCATGAGCGCCTTCATGTCGTCAAGCTGGCGTTGCATTGCGGCCATCGCTGTAGCATGGTCGCTCGTGGATCGGCTCTTTGAGCGGGAGCCGAGGCGATCGTATACCGATTTCTGACTCCGCTGCTACCGACCTCGGCTATTTGGTAAGGGGGAGCCAGACGGCCGGGCTGCCTTCTGGGAGTCGGATAGGCCGAGCTCCTGGTGACGGACTCGAGCTCCGTTGTCTCGTGGCTGGGGCCGGACTGCCCCGATCGCCAAGATGGGTCACTGCCGAGGCGATCGAAAACTGAGGTGCCCCGGCAGGCGAGCGCCTCTCCCTGCGAACGGGAGCCTCCTGGCGATCGCTCGGTCAGCAATGCCTTGAACTTCCGTTTGGTCCTCCGACGGATGGCCGATGGGGTGATAGCGGGAGGCACGTCGAGAGCACTCTGTCGCTCCTGTAGGACGGCCATGGCCTCCTCGATGTGTTCCGCGGTTCGGAACTGATCGAGCGAGAGACCTGGGCCGTCCACCAGGGGCGGGATCGAGCGTCTCGGACCGCGGCGTCTACCCTCCGCCATCAGCTGTGGCTCGGACTGAGACAGAACGAGGCGTCTGGCGGGCTGGCCAGTGGCTTTCTTCGACGCGGAGGCGGAAGACCTGATTCTGAAAGCTTTCTCTGAAGAACAGTGAGTGTTTCTTCAAGTATTTGCCCCGGAGAACAGTGAGTGTTCTTTGAGACGGTAGGAATAAAATTGAGGGTTAGGTGCCCCTCCTTCTAGCGCCAATTGTTGTTATCCGAAATATTTATCCGAAGATGAAATACTGCTGGAATGGACGGACAACAAACAAGGTTGCGGGAGCACTTCCGAGAGAAGATAAATAACACAAGATTTGCAGGGTTTGTTAGGCCCGGGATTGAATGCTCTCGCGAGATGTTATTAATACAAATATTCGTGGATACAAGTATTAATGTGAGAATCTAAGTACAATGAGTGTAAAAAAATCCTGTTATCCAGCACTTGAGCGAAGCTTTGGTGTTCTTGCTCTCGGCCGATCGTCTTCTATGTGAGAGAGGCTGAGAGCGAAGAAGGAACCGAAAGATAGCTGTTGCCAAGAGTAGGAGAAAGCCAAGTTGTGTTGTGCTTGTTGGGATGCAGCGAGAATCAGAGTTTTGGGAGCTAAAAATCCGATGGGAGCTGAAGACTTTTCCAAGTGCAGGGAGCCTTCTATTTATAGGGGTTGAGATGCCTTGTTCCCTGGTGGGCGATCGCCTTTCGTCCAATATAATAATGGGGCGATCGTCTTTAAGTCACATGGGCTGTCTGCCTAAAGTCCAAGGCAGCTGCCGGCAGCCAGCTGTGCGGTCCAATGAGGAGCCAGCACGCATCCGGAGTTGCTGTCACGGGCGGTCCCACTTTGTAACTTTCGGCGGCCCTGTCAGTAGGTGAGGTAGGTGACAGGCTGGGGTCAAAGGTCTTATCTGTCAGCGCCTTTTGTGGATCTGCACGTGGGTGCGGTCCTAAGCTTCGGCCATTGCCGACTGGATGACCATCGGCTTCGAGCGGCATGAGGCGGTCGTCATTAGTCGGTCACCAGGGGTTGATTGGCAAGTGCCGAGAGATGATCGTCTGCTAGTCGTCCACCAGGAGTCGATTGCCAAGTACCGAGAGACGATCATCTTAGATGTCGATCGCTCAGCACCGGGACTTGTCCTGGGACCTTCGGTGGGGCGATCTATCTCGGCTGCTCGGCTATGGCTAGGTCGCCTGGCCTCTGGTCGGCAGTTTTGCCTCGGCTGCTCGGCTATGGCTAGGTCGCCCGATCTCTGAGGCGATCGCCAGTCGAAGAGTATAATTCTCGACACAATAATAAGGACCAACAACGGTCTTGAATTTTGCAATACTTAGTTTGATACTATGTGTTCTGAAAATGGCATCCTTAGGCATAAGACAGTTCCACACACCCCTCAACAAAACAGGGTGGCTGAGCGAATGTACCGAACCCTCCTTGAAAAGGTTAGGGCTATGCTCGCCACTTCTGGGCTATCCAAAAGTTTTTGGGGTGAGGCTCTTTTAACTGCTGCCTATCTTATCAATAGATCACCGTCTATACCTTTGAATGGTAATTACCCCGAGTCTGTGTGGTAGGGTCATGCTGTTGATTTTTCAAACATTCGTGTGTTTGGTTGTGCTGCTTATGTGCATCAAAATGTTGATAAACTTGAGCCTAGGTCCTTGAGATGTGTTTTTCTTGGATATCCTGATGGTATTAAGGGTTATCATTTATGGGTCAGATCTGAACCCGGGTTGAAGGTGATCACTAGTAGGGATGTGGTGTTTAATGAAACTGAATTTTCTTGTCTTAATAATCCTTTACCTGCTCCTGTGTTAGCTGCTGAAAATTCTCCCCACCCTGTTCAGATTAGGGTGGAGCATCTTAGTGATAATGAGTTACCTGTTGAATCTGATAATGTGGAAAATCCTGAAATCTCTAATGATCAACCTGATAATCAATCTGAAAATGGAGACGAATCTGAATCTGTTCCTGATTTGTCTGATTATCAACTAACTAGGGATAGGTCTAGAAGAAATGTTAGAAGACCTATACATTTAGATGATTTCCAAATGGCTTCCCTTGCTTTCAATGTGTTTGATATGCTTGATGGTAATGAACCTAAATCTTACAATGATGCTTTGTTGTCTGATAAATCAAATGAATGGTTAAGTGCAATGAATGAAGAAATGACATCCTTGCATGCTAATAATACTTGTAAACTTGTTCCAAAACCTAGAAACTGTTCTTTGATTGATTGTAAGTGGTTATTTAAAGTCAAAAAGGATGAGGATGACATCAGATTCAAAGCAAGGTTAGTAGCTAAAGGTTTCACTCAGCGTGAAGGTATTGACTATACCGAAATTTTTGCACCCGTAGTTAAATTCACCACTGTTCGCATCATGCTTGCATTAGTTGCACATCATAATTGGGAGATGAAACAATTAGATGTTAAAACGGCTTTTTTGCATGGTGAATTAAAAGAAACCATCTACATGAAACAACCGGAAGGTTTTATAGATAGTAACCATCCGGATTATGTGTGCTTGCTGAATAAAACCTTATATGTCCGGAAGAAATCCCTTAGAGAGTGGAACAAGAAATTTAATGATTACATGTTGTCCTTGAAATTCTGTCGAAGTGCATATGATCCATGCCTTTATTTCAAGATTGACTGTGATGTTCCTATGTTCCTACTTATTTATGTAGATGATATGCTCTTGATAAGTTCGTGCATTAAATCTATTAATCATGTCCAAAATTGCTTAGGTGAACAATTTGACATGAAATATTTGGGGGATGCTAAAAGAATTTTAGGCATGAATATTGTTCGGGATAGATCTAAAGGCACTTTATTTCTAAATCAGTCCACTTACATTGGTAAAATTATGGAAAAAATTTCAATGACTGATGCGAAATCTGTTAGTGTGCCCTTGGCTTCTCATTTCTCATTATCCAAAACTCAGTCACCAAAAACTGAATCTGAAATTCGTGAAATGAGATCTATCCCATATGCTAATGCTATTGGATCTGTCATGTACCTTATGGTCAGTACCAGACCAGATATTGCTTATGCTGTGAGCTGTTTAAGTAGGTATATGGCCAATCCAGGGAAGCCTCATTGGGAGGCTCTTAAGTGGTTAGTTCGGTACTTAAAAAATTTTGTTTCTGATGGTCTTGTGTTTTCTAAATCTAATGACGGGGTTAACCTTAAAGGTTATGTTGATTCTAATTATGCCAATGACCGGGATGAATGTAAGTCCACCACTTCATATGTGTTTACCTTTTGTGGCTCATGCATTTCTTGGAAATCACAACTTCAGCATATAGTTACTTTGTCTACTACCGAAGCTGAATATATTGCCACCACTGAAGCCTTTAAAGAGGCTATTTGGTTGAAAGTTTTACTTACTGAAATTGATGTTCTTCGTGACAATGTTGTGATCTTTTCTGACAGTCAATCTAGCATACATTTGTGCAGAAATACCGTTTTCCATGATCGTACAAAGCATATTGACGTCAGGCGACATTTCATCCGTGATATCGTGGAAAAGGGCATAATTGATTTGATGAAAATCCCGTCCCAGTCTAACCCTGCAGATATGGGCACGAAGTGCATACCGGTCGAGAAAATCAGATCTTGCAAGTCGATACTAAATATCGACTCCTTCAACTGAAGGCTCTCCAGTCTTTCTTTTCGCTATCTTTGTGATAGGTTTTCTAGTTTTCTCCGTGATTCCTAGTTTTCTTTCTTAGTGATTGATTAATGTCTTTATACTTGTACTAACTTTGTGTGGTGTGCAGGTGGTGTGACGTTCGGCGATGATGACCTCCTTATCAAAGAAAGTACCCCGATGGCTCATTTGGTCCGGGTGGAGATTTGTTAAAAGTTGGCCCAAATGATTTATTGTTATGGGCCGGTATTGTGCAGCCCGGCCCAGACTTATTAATCCCACTCCCTGGCCCGGCTTCTTGTCTACCCCGGCTCCTTGATCTCACCCGTTGATTTAAGGTTGACCTATCTCAACCGTTGGTCTCTTATATTTTAACCCTCCCCCTGTTAACCCTAGCCTCACTTTTTTTTTTCGGCTTTCTCTCTTCCCCGTTTTCTTCGCCTCTCCGTCGACTGCCATGAAAAAGGGATTTCCTTACCATTTCTGCTTGGCTTCGCGGTTCCGATTGGGAAGGGAATCGAAACCCATATCAATCAATGATATGAATGGATTCGATTCCCTGAAAAATTCGTGGCTCTTCCATTTGGTATTTTGCCTATATATTTTCGGGCGATTTGAGAGAAAGAAATACACACGAAAAATAAAAACCTAATTTTCTAAGTGAGGAAAAATCTATCTGTGTTTCTTTGTGAATTTTTCTGAGTGAAAATTGCTTGAGGCCGATTTTTGGGGGCTTGTATTCGGGACTTTTTGAAACCAGACGGGGATTTGGATTTGTTCGTCTGGGTTGCTGGCCGCGGATACACACAGAGCCTTGGACGTGGGTATTGGATAGTGGAGGACTGATCTGAGGCCGAGTTCCGGTCGATTCGCACCTCAATTTGCCTTTCGTTTTTCTGATCTTTGTGATCTGTTTCGGTTTGGTCTCTAGCACTTTAATTTCCTGTTCTTTGTGTTCGGTTTTTTTGGGTTTCGTTTTTCCCTTTATTATTTCGTGTAATTCGTTGCCTATAAGTTCGTTGTGTAATTCGTTATCTCCGGAATTTATTTGTAATTTGTTTACTGCGTTGTTGTGTAATTTTTTATGTATTCCGAATAGTTTCCCTACAGGTAGATCGGAGGAGGTTATGGGATGATTGATTGATGTTAGAAACTCAAGAACTTCATGGATTGATAGATAAACAACATCTAATCACGTACTCCATGCCCCAGCCGCGGAAGGAAATGAGAGGGATGCGAAAAATGGGTGTAAACCCACCTGCTCGATCATATATATACTGCCCAGCATCCTGCCGACCACTTACGGCCGTAACGGCAGACCTTACAGCCGTAACCGTCATTCGTCAAAATCTGCCCAGCGCCTGCCGATCGTTTACGGCCGTAACCGACAGGGCCTTACGGCCGTAACTCGGCACTTACGGCCGTACCCGGCAGGACCTTACGGCCGTAACCGGCATTCGTCAAAATCCGCGCAGCGCCTGCCGATCGCTTAAGGCCGTAACTGACAGGGCCTTACGGCCGTAACTTGGCACTTACGGCCGTAACCGGCATTCGTCCGAACACTGCCTGGCACCCGTACGGCCATAACTGACAGCCCTTACGTCCGTAACCGGCATTCGTCCAGCCATGACTGCCGAGCACGTATGACCGTAACCAACACCTTACGGCCGTAACTCGGCCAGGCCCTGCTCCGGCCGTGACTCGGCCGTGGCCACTCCGACTGCCCGGACAACCCCGAAACCCGGACCTAAATATAAACCGAAGATACGGTTACGAAGTACTCGCAAATACGAATCTAAGAGCTAAGAGAACACACGATTCGGACCACCCGAAGTGTCGGAATTTGACAACAGAAGTAATTACCCCAACCTTTGGGAAATTACGAAAACGGCCCAAAACGTCCAAAATACACGATACACGATCGAAACACCAAACCGAAGCTCGCAACATGAATAATAACATTAAATGAACTTACGAGAAACTCGAAACAACATTTTCGGACGAGATTCGCAAGAATCGAATTCAAGTGCGGAAAAGCCGCTTAAGAACGCGGAACTCAACAAAACGACACCAAAACGAACTCGAATGACAAAAAGTGCAGAATTAATCATTCTCATAATGACGATACGGTCATGAGCGAGTCGTCAAAATGGACTTCCGCCGAAAAAAAAGAAATTACCAGAAATCGAAATTGCGGATATTACATACTACCCTCCTTAAACGAAGTTGTTGTGTCGAGAATTATACGTCTCGACAGGCGATCACCTAAGAGACCGGGCGACCTAGCCATATCCCGGCAGCTAAGACAGAATTGCCGACCAGAGGCCAGGCGACCTAGCCACAGCTGAGTAGCCAAGGCAGATCGACCGACCGAAGGTCCCAGGACAAGTCCCGATGCCGAGCGATCGACATCTAAAACGACCGTCTCTCGGTACTTGGCGATCGACTCCTGGTGGCCGACCAGCAGACGATCATCTCTCGGCACTTGCCGATCAACCCCTGGTGACCGACCGATGCCGACTTCTGGTGACCGACCAATGACGACCGCCTCATGCCGCTCGAAGCCGATGATCATCCAGTCGTCAAAGGCCGAAGCCCAGGACAGAACCCACGTGCAGTGCCGAGACAAGATCCGCATTTCACGGATCATTGACCCGCGACATCGGCATCTTTCCACCGGTAAGCGAGGCCCCGAAAGGTGTCGGTAGGACCACCGTGATAAAGGCAACTCGGACGCGTCTTGGCTCCTCATTGGACCGCCTGGCCCAGGCAGCGGTACAGACTTAGGCAGACAACCCATGTGACTTAAAGACGATCACCCAATTATTATATTGGACGAAAGGCAATTGCCCGCCAGAAAACAAGGCATCTCGACCCCTATAAATAGAAGGCTCCCTGCACTCGGCCCTCTCTCGGTTTTTTGCGATTTCAGCACACAACTTGGCTTTCCTACTCTTGGAAATAGCTACCTCTCGGTTCTTTTTTCTCTCTCAGCCTCTCTCACACAGAAGACGATCGACAGAGAGCAAGAACGCCAAAGCTTCGCTCAAGAGCTGGATAAATAGGGTCTTTTACACTCGTTGTATTTAGATTCTCACATTAATACTTGTATCCGCGAATATTTGTATTAATAACATCTCGCGAGAGCATTCAAGCCCGGGATTAACAACCCTGGCAAATCTTGTGTTTTTCCATTCCCTCGGACGTGCTCTCGCAATTTGCTGTTGCTCGACCATTCCAGCAATATCTATCTTCAGATAATATTTCGGGCAACAACAATGGGCGCTAGAGGAAGGGCACATCTAACCCTCAAATTTTTATTCCTACCGTCTCGAAGAACACTCACTGTTCTCCGGGGCATATACCTGAAGAAACACTCACTGTTCTTCAGAGAAAGCTTTCAGAATCATGACTTCTGCCTCCTCGTCGAAGAAAGCCGCCGGCCGGCCTGCCAGACGCCTCGTTCCGTCGCAGTCCGAGCCACAGCCGATGGAGGAGGGTAGCCGCCGCGGTCCGAGATGCTCGATCCCGCCCCTAAGGGACGACCCAAGTCTCTCGCTCGATCAGTTCCAAACCGTGGAAGAGATCGAGGAGGCCATGGCCATCCTACAGGAGCGACGGAGTGCTCTCGACGCGCCTCCCGCTATCACCCCCTCGGCCATCCGCCGGATGACCAAACGGAAGTACAAGGCGTTGCTGACCGAGCGATCGCCAGGAGGCTCCAGTTCGCAGGGAGAGGCGCTCGCCAGCCGGGGCACCTCTGTTTTCGATCGCCTAGGCAGCGACCCATCTTGGAAACCGGGGCAGTCCGGCCCCAGCCACGAGACGACGGAGCTCGAGTCCGTCACCAGGAGTTCGGCGTATCCGACTCCCAGAAGGCCGACCAGCCATCTGGCTCCCCCTCGCCAAATAACCGAGGTCAGCAACAGCGGAGTCAGGAGATCGGTACACGATCGCCTCGGCTCCCGCTCCAAAAGCCGATCCATGAGCGACCATGCTACAGCAATGGCCGCGATGCAACTCCAGCTCGACGACATGAAGGCGCTCCTAGAATATGGGGCAGGCGCCAAGAGCAAGATCGCCGGGCCGAGCGAACCGCTCGCGGTCCACATCGAGCTCGCCCCCGTGCAGCATAAGATCGCTCCTCCGCAAACACCTTTGTACGAGGGGAGATCAGACCCCGAAACACACCTGAGCAAGTTCAACATCTACATGACCGGGTGTGGGGAATCAGACGTGACCAAGTGCCGAATGTTCCCTCTGACGCTGGACGACCTTGCCCTTAGGTGGTACGCCTCATTGCTGTAATATCCATAACTTTCCATTTTTAGCAGTTTCCATTTTGGTGTATGTGTATTTTTATCGACTCTCTTGTAACCGTTTCGACATTTTGAATCTACTTTATTCTTGGAGTTTTTCCGTTTGGACGAGTTTTGGTGATGTTTTCACGTAATTTCATTTTATGGCATGTTTTGCCGTATGAAGATTCGATTCTCGTAAAACTCATTCGTTTTCGTTGTTTCTTGGTTTGTACAAGTTCGTATGGTTGGGTTTGTCATGTTGAGACTTTCGGTTTGTAAATCCGACGTCGTTTCGTGATTTTCGGGCACTTGGGCCATTTTTGTAATTTCCTATAAGTTTAGGGAAATTCATCTCCTTGTCGTATTTTGGATTCCTCGGCAGTTGGGAGTGCATTTACTGTCGAACACTCAGCTTCGTTGTTATGAATACCTCGTATTTACACTTTTGATTCTATCCTCGTGCAGAATTGGTGTTTAGATCTGGGATCTGCTACGTGCATAACGTACGTTATGCATGATCCATAACGTACGTTATGACCCTTCCCAATTCAGTACAGACATTTGGTTATGTACGTTAATCAGTATTGGGTTACGTACCTAACCATCATAACGTACGTTAACAGCTTGTGTTAACGTACGTAACGCGCTGGCAGCGTTTTTAAATCTGACTTAACCTCAGTCGTTTCTTTTCATTCTTCTTCAACCCTTCTCGCGACGTGAGTGTTCTTGAGCGCCTTTGGAGCGATTTGTCCAGAGAAATCCGTGGATTTCCTCTAGAGATTGATTATTGTGTACCAAGGGAGATTAATCTACAACATTCACATCTTCCATTAGTCGAATCCAAGGTATTTCCTCACGAACACTAACTTTGACGAATTTGGGGGTTTTCGGGATTCTAGGGATTAGTTCCGAATTGTTCAACTATGTTATGATATTCCTTACCGATTATCATTATTGGGTGATTCCAAATCCATTTTCCTTGATTCTAATCCATGAATTATCAATACGGGGAGATTTTGCGTAAACTCTCGCCCGTATCGATTGAACGTCTATTGTCGTGTATTGTAATCGGGGTTATGGGTGCATTCCATTCGATTATTGATGTCCGTTGGGACTGAGTTATGTTAATTCTTCGTTTAGAAACCATCGTTTTTGTTGTGATATTTCTTAAACGCAAGTGCACGTTATCGTATACAAGTAATAAAGTGATGAGTGAGTATCGTTCCCATAAGGGCTGAATCACTAACTACCGATTTTTATGTATTCTAGTTTTATTTGAACAATCGAACTTTGGGTTTGCAATTAATTACTAAAAGAATTAATAAAAGACTAAACAGTAAAACGATCGCTTGAAGAAAGGGAATCAAATGATGAATAAGTCTAGGATTCTGAATCCACCTCGGTTTATCCGAATTTACTCTCGATTATCTGAATTTAATGATTTTCCCAATTTATTGAAGGCGAAGATTGCTAATATACTCTACGGCCTCTCCCGAGGTCAATAGATTTTTCTAAAGGCGAATAACGCACTCTATCCCTAGGTGAATTAATTCATCAATAGGCAAAAAGCATAAAATCTCCAAAAGGCCACGTAGATCCTATGAGTATATTCATATCTCACAAGATAAAACGGTCCTCACCAATAGTTCCTCACCAACTCTCCTCTCCCGATTCGAATTGAATGATTAAAACAATACAACTATTGGCCAGATAATTGAAAGCATTAAACACGATTGGGAAAACTCAACAAAAAGGGAATTAAATAGATAATATCAAGCAAATCCGTCAAAACAAAGGTTTCGTCAAAATCCTAGAACAAGGGTTTTAGCCTGACATGCTAAATAATGAAAATACAGAATTAATAAATAAAAGCATGAAAATCAAACGCAGATGAAGAGCTCGGATTCCTCCGTTCTTCTGGCTTCCGCCCTCCGCCTTTGATCTCTTCTGCTTCTCTCGTCTGCGATAATCTTCTGTGTTCCTCCTTTTCCCAAGCCTCCAAGATGATTAATTAGGGTCTTAAACCCTTATTTATAGCTCTCAACAGCCTTCAAATCGCGTCCATGTGAGTAGGTCGAGAACTGGCTTCAAAACGGCCCAAAATCCGCGCGGAGCACACCAACACCGCCCTGTGTGCCGCGGCTCACTTAATACGTGCGGCACATGGCGTCGAGTTAAAATCAAGGCCAGGACTTTTCTACGGTCCGCGGCTCACCTAGACTGTGCCGCGGAACAGAGTACAGATTACTCTGGTGCCTTCTGGTTGCCTTCCTGCGCCGCGGCCCACTTGCCTTGTGCCGCGGCCCACGGCTAAAATTCGCCATTTTCACCCATTTTGCCTCGTTTTAGCTTCCAGACTACAATCTCCTGTCAAACATACAAGAATAAGATATTAAAAGCTCATTTATGCAATTTTACTCACCAAAATAATACTAAATAATGATAAATAAGCGTATAAAAATACGCCTAACAAATACCCCCAAACTTGAGCCTTTGTTTGTCCTCAAGCAAAAAGAATTAATTTCAACAACAGAATATCGTGAATAATCGTGCAACTCATAGTGCTCAACCTAATCAATACTATCCTAAAATTCTCTCTGAATAATACGAGTATCGTAATAGCGAGCTACACTCAGAACACTGATTCCACAAAGTAACCAAGTTCAGTCCTAATCATTCGTTTATGAAGAAAATCCAGCTCAAAGATTAACAAACATGAATCTAATCGACCGTCAATATGAAAGGTTAAAATAAACGAGCTAATTCGCCCCATTCCACAGTCTAATGGCAAAATTTTCACGAGTTTCATAAAAAAATAACCCTCGGACAGTATTCCTTTATATATATGCTCAAGAAATTGATTTGAGTTGACCACTAGGTTCGGATATTGGGATGTTTCATCGGGATAATCCTAGGGTGGAACTTCCATTCTCATGTATTGGGAAACCGTTTGACGTAAAAGACACTCATGGGGCACATGGATGCTTCTAGTTACTAAGTTCCCTTCCACAGCGGAGAAATAACTCTAATAGCTATTCCCGCATGTCCGAATCAAGGTCGCTGTTTTACGCGAGAGTAAACAACGGGTCATGCGAATACCCCCGGTTACTAGGCTCCCTGTCATTGGCACATGCAAAATTTCTAAACCACTAGTCTAATCAGGGTCGTCGTTTTACGCGAGAGTAAACAACGGGTCACGTGAATACCCCCGGTTACTAGACTTCCCATCATAGAACAAAAATATCTCGACTTTTGGGAAAAACTGACCGACTCTAAACTCAATCTAAGTGCCAATACGACTTATGTAACTGGACGACTAGCTAACCGAAAAATGTAACCAAACGTATCGACGGTGATTTTAAAACACATACGTATCCTCTCTTATCCGTTAAGATCTCTACAATCATGAAAAAGATTTCGGACCTAAATGACGACTTAGCAGAAACAGAAATCACTGGCTACAACTCGACTAAAACTCGACCATTTCTTCAGAGAGAAAAACAGTGTCGTAACATTAGCATTACACAAATAGAAGCACAAAAAATTCACGAATAAGAGTAAAATCATAACAAGCAAGGCTATCGACAAAAAGATAACTAGAAATAACAAAAAGTGCAACGAAATAAGTACAGCAGTAAATGTAGCAACAGAAATAGACCCCTCCAAACTTAGGACGTACATTGACCTCAATGGACACAATATAATATGCAATAAAAGTGAAAGGTCAAGTACTCCCCTCCAGTCCTCTCACGAGCTGGTGCCGGCATCATCCGGTGAGGAGGGTGGTGTGGCTGGCCGAGCAGGTGCAATAAATGGCCCGTCCGGGTGCAAAATGTGGGCCGTCCATGCGGCAAGGTGCTCCTAGTGGTAGGCGTCCCTCGCTTCCAGATGCCTCGACTCACGCCGGTTGGCCCGGGGGGCATGCTCTCGCATCTCATCCCTGACGGCAGCAATGAAGCTCTCCCTCTCCGCCCGCTGCTCCTCTCTCATGGAAGCCAGCATACTCTCTCTCTCTCTCTCTCCTCATCTCCTCTCTCTCTGTCCTCATATCCTCTCTCTCACTCCTCATATCCTCCCTCAGCTCGTCGAACATCGTCTGCAATCTCTCTCTGTCGGGCGGCGGGCCGGCATCTGCCTGCTCCTGTGTCAGCAGAAAGGGCTCGGGGGACCCCTCGTGGGCCTCATCAAGTAAAAATCCTCGCCCCAAGCATGCGCCGGCGCTCCTCCCCACTGGTCAAAATGTGAGATGATGCGGTGGTCGATCGGGGCCTGGGGAGCAAGCATCGGCTCGTCATCCGACCATGTCATCCCCGACTGCCGGCACAGAGCGCAAATAAGAGAGGGGTGCTTCAACCCCGTCTTGGCCCCTCTATGAATACACTGGAAGATGGATCGGACAAGAAGAGGAGCCACATCGAATCGCAGCCCGGATGTGATAGCATATAGTGTCCGGGATCGGGAGAGAAAAACAGTGCGGATCTGAGAGGTGGGGTCTATACGAGCGCAGATAAAATATAGCCAGGCACGCCTGAGCCGACTGAGGCGCGAACTCTTAAAGTGGAAAGTGGAAGAACCCGGTGCGCGCCGCTCCCAGTCGTAGTCGGGCTGCGTAAGAGTCTCGAGCAGAGCCTCCTTCGTGAGGCTAGCCATAACTCGGTCATAAGCCATCTCATCTATCACCGGCAGCCCAAACAACCTTCGAATAGCAGCTACAGAATAATCCACCGTAATACCTCGGACATCGACCTGAGTCTGAGTGTCTGACTGCTGCAACATCTGGCTTGCCCGAATGTGCTTCAATAACGCACTGGCATAGAACTCCTGCACTATCGAGATCACCGCTAGCTCGGGGGGTGCAGCAAAACGGGCCCACCCCATCTCATCTATCATGGTAAGCAGTTCCCCATCTTGGGGGGCTGGAGTGAATCCCCTCTCTGGGATCAGAGGTCGCGGCCGAATCTTCTTGTTGAAGATTTTGTGGATCTCCGGGTCAGAAAACTGGTGCGCCTCCGACTCGGCGCGACTACGAGAAGTTTCCCCTCGAGTGGGGGACGACTGAGTCCTGGCCCTCTTGCTCAGCTTCTTATTCCTAGCCATAGCGAGTCCTGGAAAATTAAACACCAGAGTTTACTTACTCAAACAATAACGAGAATAATCATCACTCGGCTAAGGATATCCGGCCGTAAATCAGAAATTTAACGAGATAGCACAGCCGTGAGAGAAAAATGAAATTGAACCATAATGTTTAAACTAGACGTACGGGTTGGGGTTGCTGTAATTCCAGAACGAATACGTTGCACATAGATTCAAAATATTGCCTTAACAAAGAAAATTTTTCATTCAGACATTTCATCAAACACTTAAAGGGCATGAGTTCAATTGAAGAACAAATATGGCAATAGCTCGATTAAATCCCCAAGAACAAAAACACGACTCATTCGTCATGACAAACGACACATTCAACTCATTCATAATCGAAAATAATCATGAAAAATCAACCAAAAACCATCATATCCTCCACTTAACCATCATAGAACTTTTGAACGAAGAAATAAACATATTCAACCGTCAAATGCATAACACAACTTCACATTTAAAATCATAGAACAATTTGAGATTAGAGATTTAGACTTACCTTGATTGGATTGTGAAAAGTGCAAGAAAAGTGCAAGAAGAAGAAGGGAGATGAAGGTTGGCCGATCGCGCGCGCAAGGGAGAGGAAAGGGAAGGGAAGCGTACCTGGGTAGTCGGCCGAATAAGAGTTATAAACTACCTGGGCTGTTCAAATTCCGCAAGGTGTGTCGCGGCACAGCTCAAGTGAGCCGCGGCACAGAGTACAGTCCCTTTTTACCTGCTCGTATGTTTTGTCGTGGGCCGCGGCTCAGCTTCCATGTGCCGCGGCTTAGGGCTCAAGTGTGTCGCGGCTCAGTAATGTTGTGCCACGGCACATAGTACAGAAAGTTTAGCTCTCCCTTTCGATTTGTGTGTGCCGCGGCTCACAAGCCTTGTGCCGCGGATCAGGCATAAATTTCTCCCCTGGGACTTTTCTGCACAGAATTTTAAGAAGAACACGTCAAGAGCGAGAGGTAAAAGCAAATCAAAGCACAAAATGATGAAAAATAAAAATTCAAGAATGCAAGAAAAATACAGAAACACAACAATATACAACTAAGAACACGGGTTGCCTCCCGAGAAGCGCTAAGTTTATAGTCTTCAGCCGGACCTATTTAAAAATCAATTCACTTTTCGCAAACTCCATTTGATCTCCGCCCCGTTCATCGAACCGTTAATATGTTTTTTAAAATTTGACCATCGGTCATTAACGATTCGATTTTCGGTTTGGACACACAATGTTGGTTGCGGAAAGGTTTTGACGAGAACAACTTTCCGAAACACCCGTTTTTCTCATGACTAGACGTTCGTTTGACTTTCGGCTTATTTTCCTCTTTCACGAACGAACTTATGACAGCAGCAGATTTTTCCGATTGTGGCTGGTCAGATGGCGATGATTGCATGTTCACATGCTTGAGAAATGCGACTCGTTCTACATCTTTCTTAAAAGTTGGACCATCTGAAACGGAATCTGAATTTTTCGACCGACGATTTTTCGGTGTCTTTCTTTCGCAACGGCCTCCACACTTTCACTTTGAGAGCTCTTATCAACACCTCCCGGACATGAAAAGGATTTGAATACTTGGAACGTAACATGCTCGTCTTGAACCCGCAGAGTTAATTCCCCTTTTTCCACATCTATAAGAGTTCTGCCAGTCGCTAAAAATGGTCGTCCCAAGATAATCGGGATATCTTGATCTTCCTCCATGTCGAGAACAATAAAATCCATTGGAAAGATAAATTTATCCACTTTTACTAACACGTCCTCAATCACTCCCCTCGGATACTTAATAGATCGATCCGCTAATTGCAAGGAGACCGTTGTCGGCTTTGCTTCTCCAATTCCCAGCTTCTTGAAAATAAACAGAGGCATGAGGTTAATACTAGCACCGAGATTGCACAACGCCTTATTAAAATAGAGATTCCCCATGGTGCACGGTATGTTGAAACTTCCCGGATCTTTCAATTTTGGTGGAAGCTTCTTCTGAAGAATCGCGCTGCACTCCTCCGTTAAGGCGACTGTCTCAAACTCCTCGAGTTTTCTTTTCTTTGACAAGATCTATTTCATGAATTTAACGTAGCTTGGCTTTTGTTCCAATGCGTCGGCAAATGGGATGTTAATATGAAGCTTCTTGAACACGTCGAGGAACTTAGAGAATTGCTTGTCCGCCTTTTTATGCTGTAATCTCTGCGGAAACGGGACGGGTGGCACACATGCCTTCGGGTTATCCGGAAACGTTATCGAGGGTCTCCAATCTTGTGATTCCTCCGTCGCTAAATTTTTCTTCTCCTCAATTTCACTTCTCTTTTCACTTCTCTCGGGCTGGTCACACACCTCCTTCCCGCTTCTCAAACTGATCGCATTTAGACTTTCTCTAGGATTTGTCTCGGTCGTACTTGGCAATGCTCCCTCCGGGCGGGTTGTTAACACATTAGCAATCTGGCCCAGTTGGACTTCCAAGTTGCGAATGGAGGCGGAATGATTTTGCAATGTCGCTTCTGTACGGGTCATGAATTGACTCGTATTCGCTGCCAATTTCACAATTGATTCCTCGAGAGAAACTTTTGGAGCGGGAGGAGGCTGCTGTTGGTTTTGAGCGAACGGAGGCTGGTTCGAGTTCTGCCGTTTCTCCATGAGAAGTTGGGATGATTACGCCATCCCGGATTATACGTGTTGGAGTACGGATTATTTTGCCGGTTTCCATTTCCTACGAACTGAGCTTGTTCAATTTGGGGCTGCTCGAACGGGTTTCCGACTTGGCACTCCGCGCTAGGGTGAGATCCGTTACACCAATTGCAAGACTCAACGGTAACGGGGGAAGGAGCATGCGAAAATGCTTGAAGCTGTTGTGTTTATGCTGCGACTTGGGCTGACAATGTAGATATCGGGTCATTACTCGAAATTTCCATAACTCACTTCGGCGTTATTCGTTCGGATGGCCATTGATAAGCATTAGCGGCCATAGCTTCCAACAACGAGTGTGCTTCAGCCATCGTCTTTCCCATCAAAGCTCCACCGGATGCTGCATCCACGAGAGTGTGTGTGGAAGCACTCAAACCATTGTAGAACGTCTGAATCTGAAGCCAGTCCGGAAGGCCGTGATGTGGGCATATCCGTAACAAATCTTTGTATCGCTCCCACGCCTCGTGAAGCGATTCCATATCATACTGACCAAAGGTAGTGATCTCGTTTCTCAGTCTCACCGTCTTAGAAGGTGGGAAGAATTTAGCAAGGAAGGCTTGCGCACTCTGCCCATGTCGTGATCGAGCCCGGCGGTAAGGAATTCAGCCAAAATTTCGCTTTATCCCTCAAAGAGAAAGGGAAAAGCCGTAATCAGATAGCATCGTCGGTGACACCATTGTTCTTGAACGTGTCACAAATCTCGAGAAAAGAAGCAATATGTGCGTTGGGGTCATCGTTCGGCAATCCACAAAACTGGCTAGCCTGCACCATCTGAATGATCGCAGGCTTGATTTCGAAATTGTTGGCTTGGATTGTTGGACGCCGGATCCCCGAAAAGTTCGCGTTGATCTGCGGCATAGCATAATCTCGAAGAGCCAGTGCCGTTTGAACTTGATGCACATGGTTATCTCCTCCTTGAATTTCGATATTTTCAGCCATAGTGACTGTTGTCGGTAGCTCTCATATCTCCTTCTTCTTTCTCCTAAGAGTGCGCTCGAGTTCGGTATTCAAAGGTAGTAGGCCTTTGTTACCGAGTTTTCTCATGCACTACCCGAAAAAATCTGAAAGGAAAACAAATAAATAAATAAAATTAAATACACGAAAATAAGTAAATAAAAACGTTCAAACTAAGACTAGAAATACTGAAATCGATATTAGCAAAAATTTCAATCCCCGGCAACGGCGCCAAAAACTTGTTGCGATATTTCTTAAACACAAGTGCACGTTATCGTATACAAGTAATAAAGTGATGAGTGAGTATCGTTCCCATGAGGACTGAATCACTAACTACCGATTTTTATGTATTCTAGTTTTATTTGAACAATCGAACTTTGGGTTTGCAATTAATTACTAAAAGAATTAATAAAAGACTAAACGGTAAAAACGATCGCTTGAAGAAAGAGAATCAAATGATGAATAAGTCTAGGATTCTGAATCCACCTCGGTTTATCCGAATTTACTCTCGATTATCTGAAGTTAATGATTTTCCCAATTTATTGAAGGCGAAGATTGCTAATATACTCTACTGCCTCTCCCGAGGTCAATAGATTTTTCTAAAGGCGAATAACGCACTCTATCCCTAGGTGAATTAATTCGTCAATAGGCAAAAAGTATAAAATCTCCAAAAGGCCACGTAGTTCCTATGAGTATATTCCTATCTCACAAGATAAAACGGTCCTGACCAATAGTTCCTCACCAACTCTCCTCTCCCGATTCGAATTGAATGATTAAAACAATACAACTATTGGCCAGATAATTGAAAGCATTAAACACGATTGGGAAAACTCAACAAAAAGGGAATTAAATAGATAATCTCAAGCAAATCCGTCAAAACAAAGGTTTCATCAAAATCCTAGAACAAGGGTTTTAGCCTGACATGCTAAATAATGAAAATACAGAATTAATAAATAAAAGCATGAAAATCAAACGCAGATGAAGAGCTCGGATTTCTCCGTTCTTCTGGCTTCCGCCCTCCGCCTTTGATCTCTTCTGCTTCTCTCGTCTCCGATAATCTTCTGTGTTCCTCCTTTTCCCAAGCCTCCAAGATGATTAATTAGGGTCTTAAACCCTTATTTATAGCTCTCAACAGCCTTCAAATCGCATCCGTGTGAGTAGGTCGAGAACTGGCTTCAAAACGGCCCAAAATCCGCGCGGAGCACACCAACACCGCCCTGTGTGCCGCGGCTCACTTAATCTGTGCCGCGGCACATGGCGTCCAGGTTAAAAGCAAGGCCATGACTTTCTTACGGGCGCGGCTCACTGGATCGTGCGCGGCCGCATCTGATTACTCAGTGCCGTGGTTGCCTTCCTGCGCCGCGGCCCACGGCCAAAATTCACCGTTTTCGCCCGTTTTGCCTCGTTTTAGCTTCCAGACTACAATCTCCTGTCAAACATGCAAGAATAAGATATTAAAAGCTCATTTATGCAATTTTACTCGCCAAAATAATACTAAATATTGATAAATAAGCGTATAAAAATACGCCTAACAGTTTTCCATTCGGATCGTCCGTAGTCGTTTTTCACTTCTGATTCTTCGAATATGTCACAAAGGCAAGTACTTTACATTTGTTTACATGTTCTAGTATTTGAATTATGGCTTTATCGTGGTTGTTGTGGATGGATATGTGTATGTTCACCTAGGGACGGTCCGACGGGACCTCTAGGGATACGTATTGCCGTGAGTGTGCGTATTGCGAATTGTGGTTAGCCACCCAGGGATGTCCGACGGGGCTCTGCTGGGTACGGAGGCCGTGAGTCTCATACCGACGGTTAACTTTGAATTGTGATTTGTTGGAGATAATGTGTTTTATGATTGTACATTGCAAATATTCCGGAATATAAAATGTTTTCTAAAATGATTTTTGGCGCATATATTCATCTGATTAGAATGTAGTTCAAATGGATTGTACTTGCACTAGCAGTTGTCGCTAACCCCTTAAATGGGGGAAATACTTTTTGTATTTCAGGTATCGATCGTGGGGACAAGCGAGCACTTGAGCCGTATGAGGATGATGGGCAAGCATGATACTGTCCAGTAGTTGATCATTGGTGTTCTGTCTGTCGGTTATTATTGATATCTTGTTTTAGGATTTCTGTATTGTAAAATTTGTTTAAGTACTCGAGTACTTCTTGTTTGAATTTGTTAATGTTGTGTTCCCATTTTGGTAAATGGATTTGATGTCAAATTCTAATTATCGGATTGTGGTCTTTTATTCGGATTGTCGTTTTATTGATAATTGTATGTCGTTGTCGAATGTCTTGTTGATACGTTAGCCTGGTGAATTCCACAGTGTGGGATCCATGGCGCTGTAATGTGCCCTGAATATCTTGGGGGTGTTATAGAATATGGTATCAGAGCTTAGGTTTGTGGATACCTAGGCTGTCGGTTATTTGGGTCTAGTTAAGTGTCGTTTTTGGGACAGTATCACTACTATGCCATCATTCCAGTACTCCGGTGCTCGTAAGTTTTTCCTAACTTGACTCGTTTCACCGTTTGGTTCTATTCCTGTCTTAGTATCTTGTTGCGCTTTGCGTTGAATTATACTTACCCGTTACTTCTTCAGAATGCCTGCTCGTAGAGGACGCGGGCCTTGATCGCGACGCGGTAGGGGCGTGGCGCAGCGGTGGGCGGCCATTTCCGATCACTCGAGGCTGATTCGGCGATGCCTTCTTTGTCGAGCAGTGTTCCCCATAGTTCGGAGGTCGGCGAGACCAATGCTAGCTCATTAATGCTAATGAGAATGTTTGAGTGGCTAATATTTTGCAACAAGTAGCGAACCAGATGACGCTACTGACTCAGGCCGTTCTGGTCGGCCAAGCTAATGCCAACCCGGTTCCGCCTACAGGATACGACAATGGTAAGTTACTTAAGGACGTGATTCATATGCGTCCTCCGCAGTTTGATGGTGATTCCGACCCTTCCGGCTGGGAGGATTGGCTATTCGAGATGGAGAAAGTATTTGAGGCTGCTAATTGTTCTGAGGAGAGGAAAGTACCCATTGCTCAGTACTTCCTCACCAAGGAGGCAGTAACGTGGTGGCAAGCGGTGAAACCGCGTGACCGGGCAGCTACTTGGGCAGAGTTTCGGGATCTGATGGAAGATGAATTTTGTCCATGGCCAGTGAAAGAGGGGAGGATCCGAGCCTTCTTTGAGGCTAAGCCCCAAGATGTTCCAATTTCTCAAGCTATCAAAGACTACAATCAACAACTGCATTATGTGAGAAACCAAGTCCGAGATGAGCTTGATAAGATCCGCCACTTTGATATGCGGATGAAACCGAGGGTGCGCCACTACATGTCTGGTCTGGGGTGCACGACTTTGAAAGATTATCAGAATAAAGCAATGGCTTATGAGATGTCGTTTTCTGCGACAGAGACGGCAACCTAAGGAAAGAAGCAGAAGACCTCCGGTCATTTTTCGGGAGGCAAGTCAGGAGGGTATCCGAAGGCTCAGTCTGGTTCGCGAGTCTTCGGGAGTCAGTCACCATCAGTTTGGAGAGGAAATGGTTCTAGGTTTGCTCCTACTGGTTCCGTTCGTGGTCCTACGTGTTTCAACTGTAGTCGTCCGGGCCACATGATGAGTGAGTGTGATAGGCCTCCGATTCAGTGTCTTGCTTGTGGTGGGATGGGTCATCGTGCTAAGTTTTGTACGGATGCAGCTCGGGCTCCAGTTACTCAGATATCAGCCTCAGATGCGGGAGAGCCGAGTGTGAATCAGGCACCGACAGTTCCACAGCCGCAGCAGAGTTTTGGGAGAGGTCGAGGACGTGGGCAGCCTTCTAGAGGGGGATCTTCTAGTGCGGGGTCTGTTCCGCCCCGCGTTTATGAGATGAAACGAGCAAGAGACCCAGACGCGACGGTAGCTACAGGTACCGTTCATATTCTTGACCATCCTGTTTCCGTATTATTTGATTCTGGTGCTACGCATTCTTTCATATCTATGGATTGCGTACATCGTCTACATGTTGATTGCCTAGTTGCTTGTGAGCCTTTTGTTGTTAGACTTCCTAGAGGGGATAGCATCGTGGGGGATCGTGAGATTAGAGATTTTCCAGTGAGTAGTTCGGGGAGGGTTTGGCCTTCTAATCTGATTGCGGTAGATATTAGAGATGAGGATCTGATTCTGGGTGAGGATTGGCTAGACCGTCATGGGGCGATCATGAATTATAGAACAAGAACCATTTCGATGTTAGCCTCTGACGGTACCGAGCATGCTTTTGTGGGGCGTAAGCGGAATAGCCAGAGACTCCTGATCAGCGCCTTGAGGGCGGTGAGACTTCTTCGAGGAGGTTGCACGGGCTATTGGTGTTACGCTTTGAGACCGGAAGAAGGGGGAGTCGAGCTCTCGTCTATTCCGGTAGTGTGTGAGTATCCTGATGTTTTTCCAGATGAGTTGGCGGGTTTGCCGCCGGACCGAGAGGTTGAGTTTACAGTCGATTTAGAGCCAGGTGCAGCCCCGACTTCTAAGACGCCATACCGTATGGTGCCTACCGAGATGCTTGAGTTGAAGAAATAGTTGGGGGGGTTGCTAGACATGGGGTATATTCGACCGAGCGCTTCACCTTGGGGCGCACCGGTCCTGTTTGTGAAGAAGAAGGATGGGTCACTTCTTTTGTGTATCGACTACCGAGAGTTAAACAAAGTGACCATCAAAAACAAGTATCTGCTCCCGAGGATTGATGACTTGTTTGATCAGTTGCAAGGGGAAACTGTGTTTTCGAAGATTGATTTGAGATCGGGGTATTATCAACTCCGAGTGAAGGATACCGATGTTCCGAAGACGGCCTTTCGGACGAGATATGGTCACTACGAGTTTGTGGTTATGCCTTTTGGGCTAACCAACGCCCCAGCCGTGTTCATGCAGCTTATGAACAAAGTCTTTATCGAGTACCTAGATAAATGTGTAGTCGTCTTTATCGATGATATTTTGATTTGCTCGAGGAGCGAGGAGGAGCATGCCCGTCATTTGCATATCATGTTAGATATTTTGAGAACTCAGCATCTTTTTGCGAAGTTCTCAAAGTGTGAGTTTTGGTTACGGGAGGTTATGTTTCTCGGTCATGTGATCTCGGCCGAGGGTGTTCGTGTGGACCCACATAAGGTAGAGGCAGTGTTGGATTGGGAACCGCCCAAGAACGTGAAGGAGGTCCGTAGTTTTCTGGGTTTGGCCGGGTATTAGCGTAGATTCGTCGAGGGGTTCTCTAAACTCGCCCGACCACTGACGCAGTTGTTACAGAAATCAGAGAAGTTTGTGTGGACCGATGAGAGGCAGAATAGTTTTGAAGAGTTGAAGAAGCGGTTGACGACCGCTCCTATTTTGGCTTTACCGAGTGGTAATGAGGGTTTCTCAGTTTTTAGTGATGCTTCGGGCCAAGGGCTCGGATGTGTACTCATGCAGCACAGGAGGACGATTGCCTATGCTTCCCGTCAGTTGAAACCATACGAGTTGTATTACCCTACGCATGATCTTGAGTTGGCCGCAGTTGTATTTGCATTGAAGATCTGGCGTCATTACTTGTATGGCTCGTCGTGTCAGATTTTCACCGATCACAAGAGCCTCAAGTACATTTTTACGCAGAAAGAGCTTAATATGAGACAGAGGAGATGGTTGGAGTTGATTAAGGGTTACGATCTTGAGATCCTTTATCATCCGGGCAATGCTAATGTGGTAGCAGATGCCTTGAGCCGGAAATCGGTATCGCTTCGGGCGCTGGAGTGACTTACGGCCCAGTCGGGACTTCAGCTAGATTTTATAAGGTTGAGCATAGAGGTTGTGCTACCAGAGAGTTCCGGGCAGTTGCGTGCACTTGAGGTTTCGTCGTCTTTAGTCGACGACATTAAGTCGGGATAGTTAGAGGACCCGATGTTTATTCAGCTTCGATAGAGTGTAAGGAAGGGGAAAGCCCCGGGATTCGTTATTCATGAGGACGGTGTGTTGAGATTCCGAGGTCAGTTGTGCGTTCCGAACGACTCGGAATTGAGACAGAGTATTATGCGAGAGGCTCACGCGTTGCCTTACTCAGTTCACTCGGGCTCGAGTAAGATGTATACAGATTTGAGGAACAATTTTTGGTGGAACGATATGAAAAATGAGGTAGTTCAGTTTGTGGCTAAGTGTTTGACTTGTCAGCAAGTCAAGATTGAGCATCAGCGGCCAGCCGGGTTGTTGAAACCACTTCCCGTCCCGGAGTGGAAGTGGGAGGATATCTCTATGGATTTTGTCATGGGTTTGCAGAGGACGAAGACTGGCATGAATATGGTGTGGGTGATTGTAGACTGACTGACTAAGTCGGCGCATTTTCTGGGCATCAAGGAAACTTGGGGTCCAGAAAAATTGGCTCGTATTTTTATCGTGCAGATAGTGAGACTTCATGGTACGCCGAGGACCATTATTTCGGACAGAGATGGCCGATTTGTATCGCATTTTTGGCAGGCGGTACATAAAGCATTGGGGACACAGTTACGTTTGAGCACTTCGTTCCATCCCCAGACCGATGGGCAGTCCGAACGTACCATTCAGACGTTCGAGGATTTGTTGCGCGCGTGCGCGTTAGACTGGAGTAGTGACTGGGAGGTGCATTTGGCCTTAATTGAGTTTACATACAATAATAGCTGGAATGCGTCGATTAAGATGGCACCGTATGAGGCACTTTATGGCCGACGTTGCCGATCGCCGATATGTTGGGATGAGCCGTCCGATCTAGTTGGCACCGAGCCAGACCTTATGTTAGAGACGAGGGAGAAAGTTGAATTGATTATAAAGAGAATGTTGGCTGCTCAGAGTCGACAAAAGTCTTATGCGGATGTTAGGCGTCGACCTTTGGAGTTTGAGGTGGGAGATCATGTTCTGTTGAGAGTGTCTCCGACGAAGGGATTCTTCCATTTTGGGAAAAGGGGAAGCTCAGCCCGAGGTATATTGGGCCTTTCGAGATATTGGAGAGAGTCGCTGAGTTGGCATACCGTTTGGCTTTACCTTCGTCGCTGAATCATGTTCATAGCGTATTTCATGTTTCCCAGTTGAGGAAGTACGTTCCGGACCCGTCCCACATTATTGATTTTGGAGACGTGGAGATCGAGAAAGATGTTACGTTTGAGGAGAGGCCCGTCAGGATTTTGGAGCGTCGAGACAAGCAGTTAAGGCACAAAACCATTCCTTTGGTTAAGGTGCAATGGTCGAGGCACGGATTAGAAGAATCGACATGGGAGTTAGAGGAGGATATGCGTTCGAGGCACCCCGAGCTTTTTGATTCTTAAGTTTCAGGACGAAACTTCATTTTAGAGGGGGGAATGTAATATTCGTAACTTTCCATTTTTAGCAGTTTCCATTTTGGTGTATGTGTATTTTTATCGACTCGCTTGTAACCGTTTCGACATTTTGAATCTACTTTATTCTTGGAGTTTTTCCATTTGGACGAGTTTTGGTGATGTTTTCACGTAATTTCATTTTATGGCATGTTTTGCCGTATGAACGTTCGATTCTCGTAAAACTTATTCGTTTTCGTTGTTTCTTGGTTTGTACAAGTTCGTATGGTTGGGTTTGTCATGTTGAGACTTTCGGTTTGTAAATCCGACGTCGTTTCGTGATTTTCGGGCACTTGGGCCATTTTTGTAATTTCCTATAAGTTTAGGGAAATTCTTCTCCTTGTCGTATTTTGGATTCCTCGGCAGTTGGGAGTGCATTTACTGTCGAACACTCAGCTTCGTTTGTAGGTCACAATTCGTCCAGGAACAAGTCTAGAGGGGGTGGGTGAATAGACTTGTTGAAACTCTTAAACTCTTTTCTTTCGAGGAGTGAGTTTCTTCAGTTGATAGGTAAACTAATGACTTGGAGTCGTTTGTTCTTTAATATATGCGGAAGTCAGCTGATGACGAATCGAAAGCAACTAATGAAACACTTAACAATGAATGCAGCAGTTAAAGTATGATCCAATAAAACAGTAAAGAACGCAGGCAATTATAGTGGTCTCAGAGGTGGGGTAATCCTCTACTAATCCACTTTTCTCCAAACCAGTTGGAGATGAATTCACTATAATTCTCAACCAGTGATAAATATTACAGTGATTCAAACAAAACTACAACAGCTTCCAACCAGTGGAAATCCGTGCCGTTATACCACACTTGACTGCCTTGCACCTCTTGATGAGGTTCTTGGATGCCTTTACAGTCTCTTAACATCAACCAGTAAAGTACCCCGAACTCAGGATTATAGACAAGAGTTTTTGTCTTCTCCAACTAAGAGCTTCTTTAAGTATGAACTTTTAGAACCGCTCTTTTCTCGATGCTTTATTTCGCTTTTTGATAGCTTGTGCTTTGATCGCTTGAAAGTATGTTAGCACCGGTAGTTGTCATCGTAAGGTAAGGTCTGCTCAGCTTCAAATCTTCGGAAATATATAGGTCACGATCTCTAAGCTTTTCCTTATAGCCGTTGCAAATCTTTTGAACAAATCCGTCCGTTGGAGAGGTAGACTTCATTGTTTTCTTTCTGAACGTTGCAAGGCTGGATTCCCATATTTTAATATATCTTCCGACCGTTGTGAAGACTCTGCATGTGATGCGCCGAATCTTTTGAATACAAAATGATTAAAGTCTTCAAGGTGGGTCTGGATGATTTATTTAAATCATATCTCTTGCGGGAATCTCTCCAATTTGTCTCTTCACGTTGCATGTGACTTTCCGTAATACTTGACTTTTCAATGCATGCTGACGTGGACTTGGAGTACTTGGCTGATCTCGACTAGGCTAATGAGCAGTTAACATCTCTGCAGTCTGGACCTCTCTGATGGACACTGTTTATGACTTGACTGATCAGGTGACTTGTCTGAGGTACCTTGGCTGCAGTCTGGTCAAACATCCCTGATAATTTTTGTTGACCAGAACTACTCTGACTTGACTCGGTTGATCCTCTCTGATGGACTTAGTTGTACTTAGTACTTAGCCGATTTTTAGCCTAACTTATTTTTGGCCTATAGAAGATACTCATTTGGTTCTTCTTTACATTTTGCCAAGTTTTATACTTAACATATTTGGCCTATGGAAGATACTCATTTGGTTCTTCCTTACATTTTTGCCAAGTAATAAACATTTGAATTTATACTGATGACATCATCAAAATCTAACAAGTATTCCTAACAAATTCCCCCTATTTTGATGATGGCAAAACTTTAAATAAGTAATCAAATGCACAAGTCTGCACTTAGGTGCAAGACACAAAATCAAACTCAGTCTTGTTTTGAGATAACTGGGAGTTGTCATTCAAATGACTGTTATATATTAATTTTCTGTTGATTACAAGTACATGGCTTGAATAGAGTAAATACAGAAAATTTAATCAAAAATTACAATTATATCCAAAGACTATCTGCCCCTTCCTCTTCGAACAGTTTGCTTGGGAGGTCTAAATGGTTTTGCACCGATTGGTCTATTTTTGATGGGTGCAAGACCATATTTCCTCCTTATGACTAGGGCAGCAAAGTCTTGGTCTTCTTTTGTAGAGAACTTGTGCTCTTCACATAGCTTTCTAATTTAACTTTGAAGCTCTAGCTCGTTAAGCTCATTGTCCAAACGGGTCGGCACTTCCTCTGCTCTGAATGTAGGAATCATAGGATAAGCCTGCCATTTGGCTGCATATTTAAGCATTAACTTCCACAGAGTAGGCCATCTAGTATTCATGTAGTTGATGAATGACTGTTGGGGCGAGCATTCTTTATCATCGAGTATCTCCCAGAGGTAGAACTGCTCTATGAATTGTTTCTTGGAATCCGCCCAACGTGTCATGAACTGTTTGCCTTCCCATTCGAATCTTTGTAGCTCTTCTTTCTTTCTTCTCTTCTTCTCCATAGACTGCTCTTCAGGTTGACTGGGGGCAGATATCTCCTTTCTTTTCAGACTTGATGATCCTCCTTCAATTTGAAGAATATCTTGCCTCTTCTTTGATCTTAGCTCTGCCCTTATCTCTCCTTGATTACTTCCTTCCCCCGGAATTCTATCTTCCCCCTTTTTGCCAGCATCAACTAAGGTAGTCAACTGCTGCTCTATCCTGCTCATCCAGTTAGACATGCCAAATGGCATTCTGCTGTTGGTAGGGGGAGGAGGCTGAGGAACTTCTCTCCACAGCAAAGTGTCAATCTTTGCATTGATGGTTTGGAGGTCAGGAGTGACCTGAGATGCCAGCAGCTCTCCAATCATATCTTTCACTATCTGCCTGATCAGCTCAGTCACGGAAGGTGAGATCTGAGCTGTTGGAGAGTGCTCGCCTGAGCCTTCTGAAATTGAACCACCAGACTGCAGGCTCCTATCTGCAGCTGGTACTCGATGGGGTTTTCTCTAGGGTCCCTGATCTGGAGTCTTCAGCTAACTCCACATCTAGTCTGGTGTACCGGGCAGGTGCCCCAGTCCTATCTGCAGCCTCTTGTGTCGGCTCTGGCTCCGGCTCCCTTTCTCCTTCTTCCTTCTCTTGCTCTTTCTCCTGCTCTTCCTCCTTTTCTTCTTCAATATTTTCTTTTTTCTTTTTCTTTTTCAGCGCCTTTATCTCCTCCTTCATCATTATCCTCATCATTATCATTATCATCATCATCATCATCATTATCTTCATCACCCTTTTTCCTATCCTTTTCTCCTTCATCCTCATCTCCTTCATCATTATCCTCCTCTCCTTCATCCTGTTCCTCTCCTTCTTCTTCTTCTTCTTCTTCATTCAACTCTTCTGTTTTCTCAACTTCCTCAGGTTGATTTTCAACTAAAATCTTTTCTTCGTTTCTTCTGTCTTCCTGCTCTTCTTCTTCATCGTCTAAAACAACAACTTCTTCATATCCATCTACCTCTTCAATCCTAATTTCTTTCTCTTTCTCCTCATCCTCCTCTTCTCCAAAGGAACCATCAAAAATGCTAAGCATAATGGAATGGATGAATTGGTCCATGTTGTTTTTAAAGTGAGACATAAACCAATTATCCTGGAGGATCAACATTAAGTCTGATTCTTTGCAAAAATGAATCAGTACATCCTCCGTGGCTTGGGGATATCCCCAACCACTAGTTTCAATGTAAGCTTGAAGATCAATAAATGACAGGGTTTTGAAAAACTTCCACTCTTGAAAAATATTGACAAAAGAGTGTTTTAATGCTTGTGGCTTAACAAGTTGTAGTTGTTCGATGGATAGATTGAAAATATTGTTTTCCAAGAGGTTAAAGATATAGTTGGCTTCAGGAATTGAGATTATTAGACCTGCTTCTTCTTCTTCAGGAATGTAAGCTGGAGTGAGGACAGCCACAATCTGAGTCTCCAGGCTGCCTGGGGCAGGCTGGTCTTCCAGGTGAGTAGGTGACCTGGCTGCAGGGCTAGCATGATGATCTGACTGCTCTTCCTCACTAAACTGCAGTCGCCTGGGCCTCTTGGGAGAGGGTTCTGGTGATGACTGCATTATAGAAGGTCCTTCATGGACTGGTCCCTTTCTCTTAAATCGGACTGCTATGGGGGTGTTGTCGGACTCGGAGTCTGACTCGACTACAGTTGGGATGTCGGTTGTAGGTCGGTCCGACTCGCCTGACGAATAATATCTCGGATAAGTCCTTGTGTCAGGTAGCTCCTTCAACATCTGGGCTGCTCTCCTTGTGCCTCCCAATTTTCTCAACGTTTCTTGGTCTAGATGACCAAGTCTTTTGTTAGGGTGGAAGGGATCAGTGCTTCCCTTCGCCATACCTGTCTTTTCCAGCATCCAACTCAGCTGCGTTCCAAATGCCAGCTTTGTTTTAAATCTCCTCTCATCAACAATCCATTCGGCTTTGTTGACCTCTCGAACGAGTTGCCTAAATATGTAATCTGCCCAATCAATTTCTTCATCTTGAGTTAGTGCTCCCAGCACCATGAACTTCGCCGACGACAGTTGATCATAACTGCCGGCCATCCCCATGATGATTTTGTTAGTTATGTCCAACGCAAAACGATACACTTTTTTAATCTCACTCCTTTTGGCAGTGAGTTTCAGTTTTTCTGGCTGAATCTCCGTCTTGATCTTCTTCCAGGTTTCAGCAACAGACTGTTTGAGTGCCTCGACGGCTATACCGCGGTGTTTCATACCAAATACTGTACGGATCGACTCTCGAGATATGTCGACTTGACTTCCACCAACTGTGCTCCGAATTCCATCTTGAATCACACAGGCTTCGCGATAGAACGCGATAACATCCTCCTTGTACAAATGTCGAGGGTTGATGTCCAGGAATGGGTAGATCCCATTGAGCTTCATCGCGCGGATTAGGTCAAGCACGTCGTAATCCTCCAGATTAGCTTCCAATAATCCTTCGAAATCGACGACCAGCGAGAAAATAATCTGGTCCTTGACCGATTTCATGTTGACGCCTTCGAAGTACGATTCCATTTCTGCAAATAAAAGATTTTTAGTGTATTTGGAGTTCAAGAATTTTTGCTCTGTAAATTTTTGCTCTGTAGATCTAGGGTAAGCGTAAAAGGTAAAATGAAGGGGTTTCTTTCCTTATAAAGAAGATGAAAAGACGTATGGATTAAATTATTATATATTTGAAACGGTGGTACGCCTTTTGATATTCTTTTGAATTTCAAATTTGAATCGGTGGTCCATTTTAAAATTTGGCAGTTGGTTTTGATTGGCCACTGTGAATCGAACATTAATATATTTAAATACCATTTGTGAACCAAAATTAATATAATAATATTATAAATATGGCAGATAATAATTAAATATTCAGAGGTCGGTTGAGTTTAGAAAACTTAGCTGGTCTGACTTGTTGACTATTGACCACTCTGCATCAGGTGAGTTGACTCCATTGTCCTCTCGCCTGATATTCTGATCAGCTAGGTTCTTTTGTCCATCCTTCGTCCTCTTGTCTGCATCAGCTAGGATCTGATTTCTTTAATCAGCTGGGTCCGTCCTTCCTCTGAAATGCTTCAGCTTGCTTCAGTACTAGATTCCCAATCTAGTAATCAAAGATCTCTGCTCAGCTCCAAAAATCTTTCCTCTGGTAAAGGTTTGGTAAAGATGTCAGCTATCTGATAGTCTGTGCTGACTCTTTCAACTCTAACTCTTTTGTTAAGCACATGGTCTCTGATGAAGTGGTGCTTAACATCAATGTGCTTCGTCCTTGAATGCAAAACCGGATTGTTGGTTATTGCAATAGCACTATTGTTGTCACACCAGATAGGAACTTCATTGGCAATGATATTATAATCCCTTAGCTGCTGTCTGATCCATAAAATCTGTGCACAACAGCTACCTGCAGCTAGGTATTCTGACTCTGTGGTGGAAATAGAGTTAGAAACCTGCTTCTTGCTAAACCAGGATATCAGTCTGGTTCCTAGGAATTGGCACGTTCCACTAGTGCTCTTCCTGTTGATTTTGCATCCTGCGAAATCTGCATCTGAGTATCCTGACAGCTCGAAGTTATCATCCTTGGGATACCATAGTCCAACATTGATTGTAGAATTAAGATATTTTATTATCCTCTTAGCTGCATCTAGGTGTGATTGCTTCGGTTTGGACTGGAATCGTGCACAAACTCCTATGGCATAGGATATATCTGGCCTACTTGCAGTGAGGTACAGAAGAGATCCAATGAGTCCTCTGTAGTGGGTTGAGTCCACTGATATGCCTGCCTCATCTGCATCCAGATGAGTACTTGTGCTCATAGGAATTCTTGCTGGCTTGGCTGATTCCATTCCATATCTCTTGATAAGATCTTTGGTATACTTAGCTTGGTTGATGAAAATTCCTTTTTCCATCTGCTTAACTTGTAGTCCGAGAAAGAAGTTAAGCTTTCCCATCATACTCGTCTCAAATTCTCCTTGCATGAGATTGGAGAATTTCTCGTATAACTCTGGATTGGTTGATCCGAATATGATGTCATCCACATATATCTGGACTATTAATATGTGTCCTCCGTGCTCCACTCTGAATAGGGTTTTGTCCACCTTCTCTTTGCAAAAACTATTTTTCTCAAGAAACACAGACAATGTTTCATACCACGCTCTAGGTGCTTGCTTAAGTCCATAGAGAGCCTTCAACAGCTTGTAGACTTTGTCTCCTTTGACAAAACCTGGGGGTTGCTCTACATAGACTTCCTCTTCTAAGATTCCATTTAGAAAAGCACTCTTTACATCCATTTGATAGACTTCAAAATCCTTGAATGTAGCATATGCGAGAAATAGTCTGATGGCCTCTAATCTTGCAACAGATGCATAGGTTTCATCAAAATCTATTCCCTCACACTGTGCATAACCTTTTGCTACAAGTCTGGCTTTATTCCTAACAACAGCTCCGTCTTCATCACTCTTATTTTTGTACACCCATTTGGTGCCAATAACCTTCTTGTGATCAGGTCTGTCTGTTAGTTCCCAAACTTTGTTTCTTTCCATCTGCTCCAGTTCTTCTTGCATGGCATTTATCGAGGAATAATCTTCTAAAGCTTGTTCTGTCGTTTTAGGTTCTATCTGTGACATAAAGCATGAGAACATAGCCATTCCTGCTGGTAGGGTTGACTGTCTTGTCTTAACTCCATCAGTCAGCTTCCCGATGATTTGCTGGATTGGGTGATCTTTGAGCCATTTGGGGATATCGTCTTCTTTTGGGTTTGTTCCCCCTGTTGGATTGCTCTGGTGAATTTCTGCATCAACTGGGTTCTGGTCTGCAACTGGATCAGCTACCGTCTTGTCATCTGCAGGTTGGTTCTAATCTGCAGATGAGTCTTTGTCAGCTACAGCTGGGTCTTCATCAGCGGGAACTGGATCAGATAGGTTCGGTGATCCTGTCTGATCTGTAGTTGGGTCTTCAGCAGCTGCAGTTGGATCATCAGGCTGGTCTGCAGGTGAGTCCACCATTCCAGTGTCATGTACAATGACTTCTTCAAGGGTCGCTGATTTGAGCTTGTTCTCAATTAGCTCAACTTGCTTCCTGTACTCAACAGTAGATTCATCAAAAACAACATGGGGTGTTTCCTCTACAACTAAGGTTCTTTTGTTAAAAACTCTATATGCCTTGCTTCTTTGTGAATATCCCATAAAGAGACCGTCATCAGTTTTAGCATCAAAGGCATTTAGTTGTGTTTTACCATTGTTGTGGATGAAACACTTACAACCAAAAACATGAAAGTAAGCAACAGTAGGAGTTCTATTATTCCAAACCTCATAGGGAGTTTTGCCATGTCTCCCTACTATCATACTCCTGTTCTGTGTATGGCAAGCTATGTTGATAGCTTCAACCCAGAACCTCTTGGCGAGTGCCTTCGCAATCATGGACCTTCTTTGCTTCCTTCGTGGTTCTGTTTCTTCTTTCGGAACACCATTACATTGGGGGTCCCGCCGCAGAGCTCATCTTTGGATCCCATTCGATCCATGTCGATTATCGCCTTGTTGAGAAACTCTCCTCCTCTATCTGATCTGATCTTGATGATGGATAGAGATTTCTCATTCTGGATCCTTCTCAGCAGCTCAGGTAGCTTGGTCAAGGTTTCACTTTTCTTATATAGGAAGATAATCCAAGTGTACCTTGAATAATCATCTACTACAACAAGTGCATGCTTCCGGCCGCTTAGAGTCCTTGGCTTGATAGGACCAAATAGATCCATGTGGAGTAGATCTAATATCCTTGTTGTGAGAGTTGTAGGCTGGACTGGCTTGAATGATGCTCTGGTCTGCTTTCCTTTCTGACAGGCATCACAAAGCGCTTCCTTCTTGAATGCTTTATCTGGAAGTCCTCTGAACAGCTTCTGAGAACTAATCTTATTGATGACTTTGAAGTTCAGATGACATAGTCTTTTGTGCCACAACCATCCATTCTCAGCTACTGTCTTGGATAGAAAACAGGAGTTAGGTGTTCCTGTGTTCCAATCAATCATATAGACATCTCTCCTTCTTAAACCTTGTAGCTTCATTTCTCCAGATAAGATATCTATCACCATACATTTCCATATGGTGAAGACTACTAGATTCTTTTCATCGCAAAACTGGCTTATGCTCAGGAGGTTGTACTTGAGCCCTTTGACATAATGAACTTTGGATATCACAATATTTCCTCGGTGCAGCTCTCCAAAGCCCTTTGTTTGTCCTCTAGAGATGTCTCCAAAGGTTACATCGGGACCTCTTTCTTTGGTGTATTTGGACAGCATCTTCTTGTTCCCGGTCATGTTCCTCGAGCATCCAGAATCTACAAACCATTCTTCACCTCCAAAATTTGAGCTTGTGGAGATGTGGTTGTAGTCATTCCACCTTTTCTGCAATCAGACAAGCAGAGATTTAGGTACCCAAATCTGTGTGGGTCCTTTGGGGTTAGCTGGTTTCCTGGAGAATTGATTTCTCCTTGGATTGTAAAAATTGTTATTATTATAACCCTCATAAGGTGTGTAAGGTCGAGGTCTGAATCTCCTGTTCGAATTGTATACTAGATATTCCTCAAAATTTTGAGAGTGTGGGCCATTTCTAAATCTTGGCTGAGACCATTTGTTAAATCTTTGAGGTCTCCACACTTGTTCATTTTGGAAATTGGGATAACCTTGAGGTTTCCATCTGCCCCTCCTATTTTGAAATCTGTTTTTAGGGAGTTGTTGGTAATAGTGGGCATGTTGTATGGGCTGCTGCTTCTGCCTGGGCCATTGCCTAGTCGCCTGTCTAGGTGGCTGCCTTGTGTAACCTGACTGCAGCCTAGACATATGACTTGGCTGTTGCTTGTTTTTAAATATCGGTTTATATGTAGGCTCAGCAGTCGAGACCATTGTTTCTCCCTTGATAAACTTTCTTTTAGAATTAGAGGGAGTGTGAGGATCATATCCAAGGCCTGATTTGGAATATAATGACCTTTTATTGGTACACAATTCTTCCAGAGTTGAAGACGCCTTCAGGGAGGTTATTTCCTGCGCCTGAGTCTTATTTATCTGAGTCAGCTTAGTAAACTCGGCTTTTGCATGAGTAAGTGCAGCTGATTTTTCTTTAAGTAAGACAGTTAGTCGGTTTATCTCAGCTATATTAACATCAGCCTGGTTTTTAAAGTTAGCTGCAGTTATCTTAACCTTATTCAGTTCTTGGCTGAGTTTTTCGAAATCATTTTTCAGCTGCCTATTCTCATCTTGCAGCTGAGTCTTCTCTGCTGATACAGTTTGGTGTGCAGATTTGAGTGTTTCAAAATCTTTAAATAACTGATTTACCGATTCGTGCAGATCCATATCTTGTGACATGGCTGAACTATTATTTGAACCAGAGGGTTTAGAAGTTACCTCTTCATCAGCTAAGTTGGCCATCGTGCGATCATACTCTTCATCATCATCAGAAAAGAATCCGCTGCTTGATTCTACATGCTCCTGGTCTTCTCCGATGAGGGCCTTTCTTCTATCTTCTTTTCTGCCCACCTCCTTCTTGCTTTCGTCCTTCTTGAGCTCAGGACAGTCCATTTGGATGTGTCCTGTCTTGTGACAATTGTAGCACTCTACCTTCCAGCTTCCATCTTTCTGGTTCCTTCTTGGATTCTCCTTATAATTTTTCTTGTATTTGGAGTAGTTTTTCTAAAGTTGCTGAACCTTTGCATTATAAATGCCATTTCTTCCTCAAAATCTAATGGATTTGGAGGCTTTACATCAGATAGGCTCTTGGCGGGGGACTCGGCTGCAAATGCTATTCCCTTCTCTGCAGGCTCAGTTGAGGATGAACTTGGAAGCTCGAACTCATAAGCCTTCAGATCAGAGAACAGCTCTTGGATTTTTATCTTATTCAGGTCCTTGGACTCTCTCATGGCCACGGCCTTCATGCTCCATTCAGGGTTGAGAGATCTGAGAACCTTCAGTGCCATTTCCCTGTTGCCATAGGTTTTGCCGAGGGAGTTGATTTCATTGATAATCTCAGTGAACCTTATGTCCACTTGATCTATGGATTCGCCGTTCTTCATTTTGAAATTGTCAAACTTTTGAATAGCGATTGACAATTTATTTTATTTGATTAGCTCCGTTCCCTCACACATTAAAGCTAATGTGTCTCAGATTTCCTTGGCATTCTTGCAGTTCTTTATCTTGACCATGGTGGATTTGTCAAGAGTTTGATATAACATATCTCTGGACCGGTTATCAAGATTGGCCAGCTTTCTTTCTTCGGGAGTCAGCTCTATCCTCTTCTTGGGAATCTTTTCTGGCTTCCCTGCTGCAATCTCCTCTGCAGTGTTGTCCTTCTCGAAGATGAATGGACCGTCCTCGATGATGCACCACATGTCATCATGGATCGAAGATAAGTGTGCCTGGATCCTTATCTTCCAAAGATCATACTCGTCAACTGAAAACACAGGGAGTCTAGAATGCATGTGTTCCATTATAAACTGAGAGTAAAGATATATCTTTGAGATAGATCTGGTTCGTGAAATAAATGAACCAAATGACTTGTCTAGTCTCTTCACAAGTCTAGAGGGGGGGTGAATAGACTTGTTGAAACTCTTAAACTCTTTTCTTTCGAGGAGTGAGTTTCTTCAGCTGATAGGTAAACAAATGACTTGGAGTCGTTTGTTCTTTAATATATGCGGAAGTCAGCGAATGACGAATAGAAAGCAACTAATGAAACGCTTAACAATGAATGCAGCAGTTAAAGTATGATGCAATAAAACAGTAAAGAACGCAGGCAATTATAGTGGTCTCAGAGGTGGGGTAATCCTCTACTAATCCACTTTTCTCCAAACCAGTTGGAGATGAATTCACTATAATTCTCAACAAGTGATAAATATTACAGTGATTCAAACAAAACTACAACAGCTTCCAACCAGTGGAAATCTGTGCCGTTGTACCACACTTGACTGCCTTGCACCTCTTGATCCTCGATTCTTGGATGCCTTTACAGTCTCTTAACTTCAACCAGCGAAGCACCCCGAACTCAGGATTATAGACAAGAGTTTTTGTATTCTCCAACTAAGAGCTTCTTTAAGTATGAACTTTTAGAACCGCTCTTTTCTCAATGCTGTATTTCGTTTTTTGATAGCATGAATGCTTTGATCGGTTGAAAGTATGTTAGCACCGGTAGTTGTTATCGTAAGGTAAGGTCTGCTCAGCTTCAAATCTTTGGAAATATATAGGTTACGATCTCTGAGCTTTTCCTTATAGCCGTTGCAAATCTTTTGAACAAATCCATCCGTTGGAGAGGTAGACTTCATTATTTTCTTTCTGAATGTTGCAAGGCTGGATTCGCATATTTTAATCTATCTTCCGATCGTTGTGAAGACTCTACATGTGATGCGCCGAATCTTTTGAATATAAAACGATTAAAGTCTTCAAGGTGGGTCTGGATGATTTATTTAAATCATATCTATTGCGAGAATCTCTCCAATTTTTCTCTTCACGTTGCATGTGACTTTCCGTAATACTTGACTTTTCAACGCATGCTGACGTGGACTTGGAGTACTTGGCTGATCACGACTAGGTTGATGAGCAGTTAACATCTCTGTAGTCTGGACCTCTCTGATGGACACTGTTTATGACTTGACTGATCAGGTGACTTGTCTGAGGTACCTTGGCTGCAGTCTGGTCAAACATCCCTGATAATTTTTGTTGACCAGAACTACTCTGACTTGACTCGGCTGATCCTATCTGATGGACTTAGATGTACTTAGTACTTAGCCTATTTTTAGCCTAACTTATTTTTGGCCTATAGAAGATACTCATTTGGTTCTTCTTTACATTTTGCCAAGTTTTATACTTAACATATTTGGCCTATGGAAGATACTCATTTGGTTCTTCCTTACATTTTTGCCAAGTAATAAACATTTGAATTTATACTGATGACATCATCAAAATCTAACAAGTATTCCTAACATCGTTGTTATGAATACCTCGTATTTACACTTTTGATTCTATCCTCATGTTGTGGTTCATCGTTGAATCGACTGTGCAGAATTGGTGTTCAGATCTGGGATCTGCTACGTGCATAACGTACGTTATGCATGATCCATAACGTACATTATGACCCTTACCAATTCAGTACAGACATTTGGTTACATACGTTAATAAGTATTGGGTTACGTACGTAACCATCATAACATATGTTAACAGCTTGTGTTAACGTACGTAACGCGCTGTCAGCGTTTTTAAATCTGACTTAACCTCAGTCGTTTCTTTTCATTCTTCTTCAACCCTTCTCGCGACGTGAGTGTTCTTGAGCGCCTTTGGAGCGATTTGTCCAGAGCAATCCATGGATTTCCTCTAGAGATTGATTATTGTGTACCAAGGGAGATTAATCTACAACATTCACATCTTCCATTAGTCGAATCCAAGGTATTTCCTCAGGAACCCTAACTTTGACGAATTTGGGGGTTTTTGGGATTCTAGGGATTAGTTCCGAATTGTTCAACTATGTTATGATATTCCTTACCGATTGTGATTATTGGGTGATTCCAAATCCATTTCCCTTCATTTTAATCCGTGAATTATCAATACAGGGAGATTTTGCGTAAACCCTCGCCCATATCGATTGAACGTCTATTGTCTTGTATTGTAAGCGGGGTTATGGGTGCATTCCATTCGATTATTGATGTCCGTTGGGACTGAGTTATGTTAATTCTTCTTTTAGGAACCATCGTTTTCCATTCGGATCGTCCGTACTTTACATTTGTTTACATGTTCTAGTATTTGAATTATGGCTTTATCGTGGTTGTTGTGGATGGATATGTGTATGTTCACCTAGGGACGGTCCGACAGGACCTCTAGGGATACATATTGTCGTGAGTGTGCGTATAACTGTGGTTAGCCACCCAGGGATGTCCGACGGGGCTCTGCGGGGTACGGAAGCCGTGAGTCTCGTACCGACGGTTAACTTTGAATTGTGATTTGTTGGAGATAATGTGTTTTGTGATTGTACATTGCAAATATTTCGGAATATAAAATGTTTTCTAAAATGATTTTTGGCGCATATATTCATCTGATTAGAATGTAGTTCAAATGGATTGTACTTGCACTAGCAGTTATCGCTAAACCCTTAAATGGGGGAAATACTTTTTGTATTTCAGGTATCGATCGTGGGGACAAGCGAGCACTCGAGCCGTATGAGGATGATGGGCAAGCATGATACTGTCCAATAGTTGATCATTGGTGTTCTGTCTGTCGGTTATTATTGATATCTTGTTTTGGGATTTCTGTATTGTAAAATTGGTTTAAGTACTCGAGTACTTCTTGTTTGAATTTGTTAATGTTGTGTTCCCGTTTTGGGAAATGGATTTGATGTCAAATTCTAATTGTCGGATTGTGGTCTTTTATTCGGATTGTCGTTTTATTGATAATTGTATGTCGTCGTCGAATGTCTTGTTGATACGTTAGCCTGGTGAATTCCACAGTGTGGGATCCACAGCGTTGTAATGTGCCCTGAATATCTTGGGAGTGTTACAATTGCCGCCTCGATCCATCGGCTCCTTTAATCAATTGGCGAGCGACTTCGCAGCGCATTTCGCCACCAGGGTCGCTCGGCCAGAAGGTCCCCATCGCATGATGCAAATCAGGCAAGGGGAAGAAGAGTCCGACTCGGACTACATCGACCGGATAGACGAGATCAGCCTCAACGGCGAGCCCGTAAGCGATGAGATCGCCCTATACGCGGTCCTAGGGGGGTGTTATGGTCTTTCGCCTATGTTCAGGCATCTTACAAAGGACCAACCCACGACCTACGCGATCTTCCGCGCTAGAGCCGCAGACTTTCTGTCCAGGCAAAGGTTTCTTCTTAGCCTATGAGCAGCGCGATCGGCAGCTGAACGACGATCACCAGTCTTCCAGCCCGATCTCCATTATCAAGCAACATCATCAAAACCGGAGGACTCATTTGCCATCTACAGTTCACCATCTAACATGATGGACTAAGGCACGAGATCACCTCCACCGCACAATGTACACTGTCGAAGGTCGGCATCCACATGACGATCCGAGGTGGAAGAGTGCAGCCATGGTCCTGTTAGTCGATGGAACTGGCTGGTTCGGCCATGCAAGGTCCCTTTGGGCCAAGATCTTCGGTCCTTCATTTAAATACGAGGCCGGCATAGTCTGAGGGCCCTCCAAAACTAATCAGTGGACACGTTCGCCCACCTTCAAAGGTTCATCATCTAACATGGTGAACCCGGACAATGCGACGTGCCGCTACGATCGACATCTAAAACGACCGTCTCTAAAACTTTGGCGTCGGTCGGTCACCAGGGGTCGATCGGCAAGTGTCGAGAGATGATCGTCTGCTGGTCGGCCACCAGGAGTCGATCGCCAAGTACCGAGAGACGGTCGTTTTAGATGTCGATCGCTCGGCACCGGGACTTGTCCTGGGACCTTCGGTCGGCCGATCTGCCTTGGCTGCTCGGCTGTGGCTAGGTCGCCTGGCCTCTGGTCGGCAGTTCTGTCTTGGCTGCTCGGCTGTGGCTAGGTCGCCCGGTCTCTTAGGTGATCGCCTGTCGAGACGTATAATTCTCGACACAACAGAAGTTTCGTCCCGAAACTCAAAATAAGTAGGGAGATGCAATATCCCACCAGGAAAACTCAACGAGATACACAAGAAATGTGTGACTTACGCCCAACAGCAAAACGTTACAAGCAACGTAAAGGGATATATGGTGCGAAAACACGCTCCACGACGACCAACACAACGCCACCGGTAGAGACATAATAAAACCAACAAGTGACAAGTGTCATCAAACAGATAATACAATTAAGTCGATTATCCAAACAATCACAAAACACAACGAACGATAATCAATACGATTGACTAACCCAACGGTACATCAATCAAAACGCGAGCCAATCGCTGAACAAATACGGAATTCCACCACCCAAGGTGTAACGCCCCAATACTTATTTAAATGCTATTTATTTTGCTAACGATCATGGATTTTAATTTTTTAATATTTACAGGTTGTCCGATACTTGGACCGATACGTTCCTAGCATAAAATGAATGATTTAAAAAGAAAAGATTTCAAAATAAATTATAAAAATCATTTTTCAAATTTATGAAACTGATTTCGAAAAATTCCGATGATTTTAATACGATAAAATTTTCATTAAAGAACACTTATACTGCAAATATAATATTAAATTATTATTTTAATATTACCGAAAATACGTTCCAAGCATATCGAAGATTTAACTCCGACGAGTCCAGAACAGGTCGGAAAATCGAATTTGGACATCGGGAAGGGGTCGAACCGGCTGAGCCAAGTTGACTGACATTTGCCGGTCACCGCCGGAGACGCCGACTGACAACTGCCGGTCACGGCCGACAGAAGCTTCGAGGCCACTATCCGGATAAGGCTGTCCAGCTGTCCGGATAAGGTCGGTCACGACAGACAGAAGCTTCTAGGCGACTATCCGGATAAGGTTGTCCAGCTGTCCGGATAAGGTCGGTCACGACCGACAGAACCTTCTCGGCCAGCTGTCCGGATAATGCCTCCAGCTGTCCGAGTAAGGTTGACTTTCAGCCGACTTTGGACTCCTATAAATATATGTATACTTGCGTATTTACCAACAAATGATATACCATTCTGAAGCTGTGAACCTCTATTTTAGGACGCTTGTAACATATTTCACTTTTAAAAATTATAATAGCTTCAAAAATCCCGATCAAACAGATAGCTCAAATCCCATAAGTCACACGTTTCTTGTGTATCTCGTTGAGTTTTCCTGGTGGGATATTGCATCTCCCTACTGATTTTAAGTTTCGGGACAAAACTTCTGTTGTGTCGAGAATTATACGTCTCGACAGGCGATCACCTAAGAGACCGGGCGACCTAGCCTTAGCCCGGCAGCCAAGACAGAACTGCCGACCAGAGGCCAGGCGACCTAGCCACAGCTGAGCAGCCAAGGCAGATCGGCCGACCGAAGGTCCCAGGACAAGTCCCGGTTCTGAGCGATCGACATCTAAAACGACCGTCTCTCGGTACTTGGCGATCGACTCCTGGTGGCCGACCAGCAGACGATCATCTCTCGGCACTTGCCGATCGACCCCTGGTGACCGACCGATGCCGACCTCTGGTGACCGACCAATGACGACCGCCTCATGCCGCTCGAAGCCGATGATCATCTAGTCGGCAAAGGCCGAAGCCCAGGACAGAACCCACGTGCAGTGCCGAGACAAGATCCGCATTTCACGGATCATTGGCGGCGATCTGTCGGATCTTTCCACCGGTAAGCGAGGCCCGCGAAAAAGGTGTCAGTAGGACCGCCGTGATAGAACTCCGGATGCGTCTTGGCTCCTCATTGGACCGCCTGGTGGTGCCCAGCGACCTTGGACTTAAGCGATGACCCATGTGACTTAAAGACGGTGGCCCCATTATTATATTGGACGAAAGGCGATCGCCCGCCAGAAAACAAGGCATCTCGGCCCCTATAAATAGAAGGCTCCCTACACTCGGCCCTCTCTCGGTTTTTTGGGATTTCACCACACAACTTGGCTTTTCTACTCTTGGCAACAGCTATCTCTCGGTTCTTTTTTCTCTCTCAGCCTCTCTCACACAGAAGACGATCGACAGAGAGCAAGAACGCCAAAGCTTCGCTCAAGAGCTGGATAAATAGGGTCTTTTACACTCGTTGTATTTAGATTCTCACATTAATACTTGTATCAACGAATATTTGTATTAATAACATCTCGCGAGAGCATTCAAGCCCGGGATTAACAACCCCGACAAATCTTGTGTTTTTCCATTCCCTCGGACGTGCTCTCGCAATTTGCTGTTGCTCGACCATTCCAGCAATATCTATCTTCGGATAATATTTCGGGCAACAACAATTGGCGCTAGAAGGACTGTGACTTAAAGACGATCGCCCCATTATTATATTGGACGAAAGGCGATCGCCCGCCAGAAAACAAGGCATCTCGGCCCCTATAAATAGAAGGCTCCCTACACTCGGCCCTCTCTCGGTTTTTTGCGATTTCAGCACACAACTTGGCTTTCCTACTCTTGGCAACAGCTATCTCTCGGTTCTTTTTTCTCTCTCAGCCTCTCTCACACAGAAGACGATCGGTAGAGAGCAAGAACGCCAAAGCTTCGCTCAAGAGCTGGATAAATAGGGTCTTTTACACTCGTTGTATTTAGATTCTCACATTAATACTTGTATCCACAAATATTTGTATTAATAACATCTCGCGAGAGCATTCAAGCCCGGGATTAACAACCCCGGCAAATCTTGTGTTTTTCCATTCCATTGGACTTGCTCTCGCAATTTGCTGTTGCTCGACCATTCCAGCAATATCTATCTTCGGATAATATTTCGGGCAACAATAATTGGCGCTAGAGGAAGAACACATCTAACCCTAAAATTTTTATTCCTACCGTCTCGAAGAACACTCACTGTTCTCCGGGGCATATACCTGAAGAAACACTCACTGTTCTTCAGAGAAAGCTTTCAGAATCATGACTTTGGGTCGATCGGCAAGTGCCAAGAGATGATCGTCTGCTGGTCGGCCACCAGGAGTCGATCGCCAAGTACCGAGAGACGGTCGTTTTAGATGTCGATCGCTCGGCATCGGGACTTGTCCTGGGACCGTCGGTCGGCCGATCTGCCTTGGCTGCTCGGCTGTGGCTAGGTCGCCTGGCCTCTGGTAGACAGTTCTGTCTTGGCTTCCGGGCTAAGGCTAGGCCGCCCGGTCTCTTAGGTGATCGCCTGTCGAGATGTATAATTCTCGACACAACAGAAGTTTCGTCCCGAAACTTAAAATAAGTAGGGAGATGCAATATCCCACCAGGAAAACTCAACGAGATACACAAGAAACGTGTGACTTAGGCCCAACGGCAAAACATTACAAGCAGCGTAAAGGGATATACGGTGCGAAAACATGCTCCACGACGACCAACACAATGCCACCGGTAGAGACATAATAAAACCAACAAGTGACAAGTGTCATCAAACAGATAATACAATCAAGTCGATTATCCGAACAATCACAAAACACAACGAACGATAATCAATACGATTGACCAACCCAACGGTACATCAATCAAAACGCAAGCCAATCGCTGAACAAATACGAAATTCCACCACCCAAGGTGTAACGCCCCAATACTTATTTAAATGCTATTTATTTTGCTAACGATCATGGATTTTAATTTTTTAATATTTACAGGTTGTCCGATACTTGGACCGATACGTTCCTAGCATAAAATGAAGGATTTAAAAAGAAAAGATTTCAAAATAAATTATAAGAATCATTTTTAAAATTTATGAAACTGATTTCGAAAAATTCCGATGATTTTAATACGATAAAATTTTCATTAAAGAACACTTATACTGCAAAAATAATATTAAATTATTATTTTAATATTATCGAAAATCCATTCCGAGCATATCGAATATTTAACTCCGACGAGTCCGTAATGTCGGAAAATCGACTGACATCGGGAAGGGGTCGAACCGAGCCAAGTTGACTGACATTTGCCGGTCACCGCCGGACACGCCGACTGACAACTGCCGGTCACGGCCGACAGAATATTCGAGGCCACTATCCGGATAAGGCTGTCCAGCTGTCCGGATAAGGTCGGTCACGACCGACAGAAGCTTCTAGGCCACTATCCAGATAAGGCTGTCCAGCTGTCCGGATAAGGTCGGTCACGACCGACAGAATCTTCTCGGCCAGCTGTCCAGATAATGCCTCCAGCTGTCCGAGTAAGGTTGACTTTCAGCCAACTTTGGACTCCTATAAATATATATATACGTACGTATTTACCAACAAATGATATACCATTTTGAATCTGTGAACCTATATTTTAAGACGCCCGTAACATATTTCACTTTTAAAAATTATAAAAGCTTCAAAAATCCCGATGAAACAGATAGCTCAAATCTGACAGTTTTTCAAAGCTGTTTGATAAAAGTCCTCAAAGAGATTTCAGATTTTACATCAAGAATTTATGACCGGAAATATGAAAAAGTATTTTCAAGTGCTAGGAGAAGCGTATCCGGGATCCAAGAAGGACAACCAAGCCAAATTCAAAGGAAGATATTTCAAGATTTCAGCAAACGAGGTGAGGTTATACTGTTTTAATATGTTATGGTCATCGTTTTGTCGTGTAACATGACGACCCGGGAGGGTTCGAAAGAATGAAAGAAAGCCGAGACGAGTCTCACACAGATAAGAATGTTTTATGTGCATTACACAACATGATTTTGACGATTTATAAGGGTTTAATCTCACTGAGTATGCTCGCGTACTCACACCTCGTCGTTTATGTTTTTCAGGCTAAGGAAGTGACGAACGGGACAAGCAGAAGATGAATACATACTCCCAACACGATGAAGTTCTAAATAATAAAAGATGTTGTCGCCGTAATTATTCTTATTTTTAGGAAAGTCTTGATGTTCTTCAACGAATATAATTTCAACGGACTATGTCCGAATATTTGATTTCCCATGTTTTTGTAAAACTGTACTGATGGTTGAATAAACGAGTTTTATTGAAGATTTACTGACTAAAATGCTTCCGCAAATACTCCAAATTTATATATATAAAAAAATGAGCTGTGTAATGTTCTTTTTAATTAAAAAAGCCAGGGCGTTACACAAGGGTTGGAAGATCGAAAACGAGACTAATTTCCCGAACTTAAGGGAATTACGAAGGAGTCGGAATGTTCAACAATCACGAAATGAGATCAACAAAAACCGAACAATCAAACGATCGAACCACAACGATCGAGACAACAAAAATCGAACAATCATGTTCGAATCACGAAGAACAATAAAATTCAAACAACTCCAAGGTTCACATATCGACTCGAGACAATATATGATCCAGTGAAAACAACAAGATGTGCATTCACATAAGATCCACAGGAAAGGGAATAGCAATTGAAAGGTCACAACGACAAACGAGTTATTTCGAAACAATACCACACTCGTTCGATCAACAAAAGCAAGGGGCAGGACAAGCTCAGAAAATGTCAACGAACATAAACGAGTCGATAGAGTCGAAAATACAGAAGTTCAAAATCCGATCCACTTCGAATAAAAGAACTAGTAGAACCAAGAGATGTTACTTCCGAACAGGGTTCACAAGAATCAAGCCGAACTCGAAAAAGTCACAGCGATAATCAGATCGACCCAAAACAAGATCACAGAACGATGAAACTGAAATACAGAACAAGTTCAGAAAGTATCAACGAACACGAGCGAGTCGATAGACCTGAGAAAGAGGAAATGCAGAAGTCCAAAAACAATACGGGTATTACATTCGACCTCTTATAAAAGAAGGTCGTCCCCGCAACTCACAATAACGGAAACAAGGCAACAACACAAAAGCAGTCGACGGAAACATTTCCCATGGGCCTCTTAGAGCCGATCTTGATATCTGTACTGAAGTTCGTGCCCCGAAAGACTCGGAACCCAACTCGCAAAACTGGATCCTGTGTCTTTCGGGTCCACACTTGAAATGCGTTACTGACGAGAAGGACAATTGGTACGTGCATGCCCCCGGCACACCACGGTTGAAACACCTCGGCTCGGCATACCGAATATACAAATGCTAGATACAATGGGATGTAACATCACAAAGCAACAAACCAGAGATGCCAATTTGGCATAACATATCAACACATACTAAAATCACAACAACCACGGCATCGTTCGACGATTACAACGGCCCGAATGGTAATCAGCACACAAACACAAAACATCATGAAACAATCACAGATGTACACAATCATATAAACCCAAGCTCTAACAGCTCGTACAGGTGCAATAGCACGCAAATCACCACGAAACGACAACATTAAAGATCTATTGGAAAAAAGTTTCTGTCGTAGAAACTTTCTGGGCGGAAAATAAAATACAACTGAAAAAATAAATTACAACTCGAAATCTAGAAACTACTGGACTCAACGAAGAAGGAAATTACATAACTCGATACAGAATTGAAAATACAAGAAAAAGAATAATAAAACCGTAAATTAATTCGAGTCGAGGAGGCCTCTTCCCGCAAGACAAATATTGCCCCGGTAGTGCTCTTCGGTTTAGCAATTTGTCTCCAAAGGTAAAACGACTTTCGTCTCGACGGATGTAGCACCACAATACCGGCGAGCTCCGGCGAATAAGAACGAGTAGAAAACTGAACTGACTTATGAAATGCAAGTATGCAGAATATTTTTTCGTATTTTTCTGTGTGTCAGATGCAAATGAGATGCATGCCTATTTATAGGCCATCTCACCTGCAGGGGATTTAAACACAGCCCTTAAGGCTGTCATAATGCAGGCATTCATGCCTGCATTGAACTCAGGAGTTACACAATTCAAGGCAGTGGTTACTGCCCGTTTTGAATTTGAACAGGCAGCCTTAACACCTCCTCATAACACCTGGGAGGTTACTGCCCGTTTTTTGGCTGAGTTTGAACAGTCCGGATGCACCTGGACTATAATCAGCTCTTTAACCATTTGACGGATGTACCTGGACATCCTTATGTGCACATACGAGCCCAACTACGTTTTTGAGCTTGTCCAAAAAATTCTTTAAGCTAGCCCAAGGCCTAGCTCACGAACAGGCCCAAAGACCAGCCCAAAGACCAATTGCCAAGATCCAAGATCCAAGTCCAAGTCCAAGTCCAAGGTCCACGGCACGCGGCTCGCGGCCGAGGCGAGGCAGGCGGGCGGCGGCGGCGCGCGCGTGTGGGCTTTAAGCCCATACACATGTGCAATGAATTATTACATGTATAAAGGTAACTCCTTATATACTAGAATAATGATGGTTCATTATTCAATGTGGGATTCCATGCCTTATTAATTCACAATTAAGTGACAAACTTTAATTCACTATTTCTCACTCACCGGGAATCGGCTTAGAGAAACTGAATATACCACGGTCATCTACTCGGAACGTAGATCGATCCTATGATATTTCATTTTACAAAATAAAATTAAATCATTAACGATTCCAACAATCCCCCACATGAGTGAAAATAGCCCAAATGCAATATGCAGACTCAAGCTCAGTCCTCAAGAGGCGTTAAAGTATAAGGATTGGTAGTTCGTGACTTTGAAGCTTCCATAGTTAACATCATCGGGTACACAGACGGATTATGTAACACCCCCAATCCACTCAGGGATATTACACGCCGTAGACCCTCTCCTCGAGGATATACCAGGCTGATAACTAAAATCAAACATCTAAACATCGCCTTTAAGGCTAAAATGACTCAGTAGACCGATTTGGTCTTTCAATAATAACATACAGCTCAATTCCAAACACATACCCATGCAGGGGTCAAAATACAATAAACTCCCGTACAACGGGGAAAAGATACTGCAGCGAAAAAGAAAATACAACTAGACCAATACGACATCAACAGATCCTCGTGTGATTAGTATCATTCATCTTTCATCATCCTTCGTGCCGACCCTGTGCTATACTCCAAAACCTGAATGCAAAAATAGATATCCACCCCCCGAATACTCGGGGGTTAGCAAAACTCGACTGTTTTGCTAGTGCAAGAACAAAGTGCAAATACGAGCCATACAATTCACATTCTACGAATAACAATAACCAGAAATCCTCAAATATCCAAACGAAACGAAAAGTACTTCCCGAGGCAAGAGTTTGAGAAAAATATTCCAAAACCGAAAGGTCACAAATCAATGGAAATAATTTATAAAACAGTTTAGAATGCCATCGAGAGTTTTAATAGAAAACAATTTATGATTACCGAATCCTTATCTTTCCAAAATCAATAGGGGTCACAGCCCAAAGGTTTTGTTTTCACAAATAAAACCAACCACAATTCACAGGGCCAGAGCCCAACATCACGTGTCCTCTACGGACATAAAATCAACAAACATAATCGTGCACGCGCATCGCCTAGGACTGGGACGAAGCCACAAATCCCACTCGAGGCCTCGAAGGACCCTCCCAAGTTGGCTAGCGAAACAAATCACACACATGCATCGCCTTGGGAACAGGGTAATACCATTGATCCCGCCCGAGGCCTCGAAGGACCCTCCCGAGCTGGCTAGCTAAACAAATCACAACATCTTTGGCGCTCACGGTTGGATCAATTACTTGTTGCAACCCGACCACATGATCACATGCCATGTGTCACCGTAGTTTTTCTTAGGCTCTCATGGTTGGATCAATCGTTTGTTGCATCCTGGACACATGATCACATGCCACGTGCCACCGTAGACCCCGCCCACATCCACACAACCACACACATAGCACAATGCAACAAAGATATCCAAACAATTCGCTCAGAGGCATCAAACACTAAGCAAAACACCACGTCAAACCACAACGCACCAAAATGAAATAATATACGTCCACACGCCATACCAAGTGCAACATCAACACCAAACATATCCATAGAAATCACATAGTCATTTACAAACTACACCATTCACAAAACACACGCGTTTTGAAAGCAAGCCTTTAACGAGGCTAAACCGAATCTTTTGAAAACTCATTTCAAACGAACAAACAAATATACCAAGACGATCACCAATCATCGTATCCATGAAACAAGAAATGTATGGACAAGGTACCTGCCTCGAGTAATTCACAAACGCGAAGAATCGACCGAAGTAGGTTGGCACGAACCGACCACGAACCCGCCGACTCCACCGAACGCTAACCCGCGACAATAAACTACGGACAACAATAACAACAATGAAAATGAATTCCAAAGTACGACCCAAAGTCGCTGAATTCAAAGAACAAACGACGAAAGTTCAAGGGTTTCCCCCAAAACGGCCAAGAACACGAATCGACCCGACAAACATGGAAACGGAATTCCCAACCGAAAATATGGATGTTCAATCTATAGGATATGTTTAACAACATCATTTAACAACAATCGGTTCATCAAAAACGGATGGAAAACGAAATCAAGAACAAATCCCCCAAAAAGTCAACTCGAAGGAAATCAAGAAATATACCTTGCTTCGACGAAGAACAATGGATTAGATGATGTTAGGATCACCTAAAGGCCCCCAAAGCACCTTTGGATGGAACAAAATCGACAAGAAGTTCGGACCCCAGTCGCCTTCGTCTCAAACCCGCGGAGAGGAGAATAAATGAAGTGGAAATGACGTTCCACGACTGCTATCCAGTTTATATACACTGGACAGCTTAGCGTGCGCTAATCTTCAGGATTAGCGTGTGCTATCGGGGCACAATGTTAGCGTGCGCTAACCACAATTGTTAGCATGCGCTAACGGGACCTTCAGACCCAGTCCAGTATCCCCTGGACTGCCCTGAACTACCGAGTAGCGCACGCTATCCTCACCCTAGCATGCGCTACTAATGCACTCTAGCGCGCGCTATGATACTACATAGCGTGCGCTGATCAACGTTCTAACCCAGTCCAGTAGCCCCTGGACTGTTTCTGCACTACCCGTTAGCGCGCGCTAATGGTAACACTTAGCGTGCGCTAACTTCGGCAACTTAGCGCGCGCTAGCCACAAAGCGTAGCGTGCGCTAACGACTCAGAGAGACAGCAACAGAACATCTCAAAAATGGGTATGACGACATACCCACAACTTTGGGAAATTACAACACTGCCCCAAATGTCCGAAAAATCACGATACGACAACGAATAATCAAACCGAAGCTCACAACATGTATAACAATGTTAAATGAACTTACGAGAAACCCGAAATGACAGTTTCGAATGAGATTCGCAAGAATCGAACTCAAGCGCGGGAAAGTCCCTTAAGAACACGGAAATCAACAAAACGACACCGAAACGAACTCGGATGACAAAAAGTGCAGAACTAAATACTCTCAGAATGACGAAAAGGTCACGAGTGAGTCGTCAAAATGGACTCCGGCCGAAAAAAGAAATTTACCAAAAATCGAAAATTGCGGATATTACAGATTAGTGGCTTGATGCTTTGAACTATTCCCCCACGGCGTGCACCGAGATAATGGTGCTAACACTTGAACACCTCAACCTTATCCGTAAGTGAGCAATGTCCTCTTGTTTGGGGCTATTTATAACCTTGAAAATAGATGCGTTATAAATGTAGCCGTTGGCCGGTTGGTGAGATGTAGACATTTCTGATTGGCAGCTGCTGAATATTTGAATTAAAGGCAGCTCGCATTTAATGCTTCAGACATTAAATGCTCTTCAGCGCGTTCAGAATTGTCTCTTTCGGCCGCAAATAATGTCCTATCAGCAATAAATGCTGCTTTAACTGTGAATACATTATGAATAAACAATGTTTATGTCACAATGGTTTAAAGTTATTCTTCAATCCTGTTGGATGTGTTTTACTTTTCCAAAGTAAAACACCTACAGTCAGAATGCTGTATCCAACGTACTTAACTTCTGCTCTATGAAGATATAGGCTCTGTCGGATTAGACTCTGTAGAAGATATCTTGCTGTATGGGTGGGTTGTATGGAGTTTCCTAACAACTTTCATACTTAGAGAAATTCTGACTTCTGAAGACTTCTTTGTTGTACGTTGGCGATTATTGAAACAGTAATATCTAGCCTAACAATTTCGCCTTTTTGATAATGCCAAAACTTTCTCTAGATATAGGCTATCTTCAAGTCTTCTGTTTGAAAGATCTGATCTACATAACTTAGTCTAGAAATTTGAACTGCTCGCAGGCGAGTTCTAAAATGAGAATCCTACATGACTAAGTGTATTACAACTTAACTTATGTTTAGCATGTAGGCACAATCTTACAGAGTGTAATCTATATTGAATACAACTTAATCTATAAACTGTTCGCAGACAAGTTCTTACAGGTTGTGAATTCACAAGTTTGTACTTGTTGAAATATGATAATACTTCGCAATCAAAACAGTAAAAACATTAAGAGTAGATTACGAGTTGTAATCTTTCAAGAAATCAAATTTTATTGATAATGGGAGAATTACAAGGTTTGAAAGATAAAAATACAAAGATAAGTACTGCATCGGCAAGCATACAGTAGAAAGAAATACAGCGTAAAACTAATAGTGGCTAGCTCCTATAGTGAGAGTGCTTCCAATGCCTCCGAGCGGGATCATTTTCAGTTCCACTCCACCAGTTGATTAAGGAGTCATTGCCTCGATCCCTATAGATACTTTGTCGGATTGATCATAGGCAAGAATCTAATATTCCGGATGGGTGACCCGTTCACCCTTCTGGTACTTGGATTTCATCTTCAACTGTTGAGGAAGCTTTCCTTCTGCCAATAGCCTTGAGAATTTATTGGTGGCATCCTACAGGGTTTCAAATCTGTTGAATATGGCAGATTCCCTGATGAGAGTACAAAAGTATCTCATCAGTTCATTTTTCTGCCAGTTATTCAGATCCTCTGCTGAAGACTGTCGGTCTGTTGGCAGCAAAATCTCAGAAGGCTTACGCACAGTACTCTTCCATGGGAAGTTGGGGTCTTGGAACTCAGGTCAAGAATCAGTCACCCTGTATCCTCTTTCACTTTGACTAGGCTCGGGTCTGGCCAGTCGTCCGATGGCAGTGGCAACACTTTTCCTCCAATGCAGCCTCTATTTCTCTCTTTTTCTCCATCCTCCATTTCCGGGCAGCCTCTCTGGACTCTTCCCCCTTTTTGGCATAATCAAGATCCGAGATCTTGCCGTGAATTTCCCTAAGGAGCTTCATAGATTCGGCCAGTTGGGTCTTGAGATCGTTGACGCTTTCAACCAGCTTCCCAACCACTATAGACAAATCATTGATCTTGTGATCATGGTTAGTTAGCTTGGAGCCGGTGTACTCAAGGGTGGCGACCGTCTTAGCCTCAGCAACGCGGAGCTTCTCTTGTTATTGCCTCAGGACCCGCTCCTGATGCTGTTTGAGTTGGTTTAACACTTGCCACAATGCTGTTGGCATTTGGCAAAATGCGTCTTCCATATCAATTATGGTAGATTTCAGCTTAGAGAGCTCATCATGTGCAGTTTCGAGCATCCAATCATGTTCTTTTCAATATCATATAGGGCCTTGATGGCATCCTGTAGAAATACTATTTGTCGACCGATTGCTTGTAATTGCTCCATGCGGGCTTTGGTGCGCGGGGAACCAGGGCGCGCAATCTTCGAGTCTTCAGGTTCTCCAAGCTGTCAAATAACCATGTTGTGACAGGGTCTACGTGGTCTGTCTTCAGGAAGGAAACCATCATCATATTTGAATTTGGAAATAACATAAATAGGAGATGCATGGGCTTCGGAAGTAGGGTCTTCAGAAGGATGTGCAGTTGTGTCAGTCTGGTAGATAGAAGGGACTAATTCCTCCTGTCTAGGTTGATCTTCCGTTGTCGGAGCTACATGAGGGACTGAATCCTCCTGCCGACTCTAAACTTCCGTTTGTTCCGTAATAGGGACTGAATCCTCTTGGCGGACGACGCGGGGAGCATCTTCTTCTTGGTGGATAGGTTGGGCTTCCTATACGGGAGTAGCTTGTTCTTCAATGATTACAGGAGGGACTGATTCCTTCTGTTGTTATTCTTATTGAGCTACTTCTTGTTGCGGGGACGGGGGATGTTGTTTATTGGATGTCCCCTGACCCTGTTGGGATTGAAGGTTGGCCATTTCTCCTTCCCTGACCTCTTCTCGGCTGATCCGAAGATCTGCCTGTAAGGCATCATCATCATCATCGTCTCAGTCGGGGTCGGAGTGGTGGCTCTGTGATGGAGCCTTGTCTCCGGACTGTGAGTTCCCTTTTAGTCTGGCCTTTTCTTTCGCCGCGAAGTAATTGTAGATGAGCTCAAGGCAAAAGTGATCCTCCCAGCGGATCAGGACTTCGACATTTTGGGTGTCTGCGACCTCTAAAGCGAATAACTCCTCCTCATTCCCATCTTCCTAGTTGTACAGGGTGTCGTATGGGGCGACCCTGTAGGCTTTTCAGACCTTGAGGCGATCGAAGGCTTCGTCTATTTGGACCTGGAGGAGAGTGTTATTAATTATATTAGTGGGGGATGGACTCCGTACAGTAGTGGGCCCGGTTGGGATCCTCAACAGGTATGGGAGCCTATTGTGGAGAGAGATCCCAAATAGGGGTTGGTACCCTGTGGGGAGAGGGACTCCGTACAGGGTAGGTACGCTGTTTGGAGTAGCGCCTTTCGGCTCCAAAGAGGCAGCCGATTCACCGAAACCTTCTAGCTTGGCAAATAGTTGATCGTCCGTCATAGCCGTCACAGGCTCAGGATATGCTGTACCAGTAGCAACTGTTTCTTCCAGAGGGGTTGTGCCATGTGGGAGATTTTCAGCGATAGGAACAGATGGGACTTCTACAGCGATCGTTGTAGTCGCTATAGGCTCAGCCTTAGAAACTTTTTGGTCTTTTTTCTCTTCTTCTCGACAGCTTGATGAGAACTCCTGTCGGGAATACTTCTCTTCCTTTTCTTCCCATCACCCGAGATTTTCAAAGTGACATCACTCGGGTCACTTGAAGTGGGCATATGCTGTGAGTGTTGGGGCCCTTAGAAATGAATGGTGATTTGTCGGATCCCACCAATGAACTTTCCAGGGCCAATCTTCTTGGCATCAGTAGATTGCTGCACTCTGCAATGAGTGAGAATGTGATTCAGGATGAGCCCAAATGACTTATTGGCTGATTCAGGCTTAGAAGCCTCTTCCTCAATACGTTTTAGATTTATTTGGCACCAATTAACCTTTTATCCAGACATGATGTCAACCATCATTCTGAAACGCAGGTTGGTGCACATTTCAAATGCACCAGTCTGGTTCTTAATAACCTGACAACAGAAATCGTACAGGTAGACATAAGGGAGGGTGAAAATCTTCTTGTGGCATGAGGGATGAAAATTGGTAATCATGGAATCGCCACTGAACAGTTTCCAGTATTCTGGCAGAAGGCTTTCAGTCCCGAAGGTCTCCAATTCCTCCATCTTCAGGACATCAGACGGCAGCTTGTAGAACTTCTCCAAATTATCTTTGTTCAGAGAGATTTTAATCCCTTGAACAGTCCTGATTATGTCAGTAATTTCACCTCCTTTCCTCTGAGATAAATATTTGAACGAGGCATCCAGGTAAAACTCCTCCATAATCTGCTCATCGTAAGTGTGATCATGGTGGCTACCAAGGCGATACAGCCCTTGTTGTTTCACTCTAGAAACAACCAGTTCCATGCTGGTGTCATCTTCTCCCTCAAATGCAATACTTTCAAGCAGCTCAAATCTCGCGAAGATACGCCCATCGATAATGGTCTTATTCATCTTCAGTGAGAGGGAAGATGTCTGTGAGGTAATCATTTTCAAGAGAAAATGTGCTAAGTAACAGGGAGATAAACACAGAAAATGCAGAAAAATTGCAGAAAGTATGTAGAAAGTTTGCTTAAGACTCGTTAATTACAGAAAGCGTAAAGAGTCTATGAGACAGAGAAGATTATGTTAAACAGTGAAGAGTCATATTTAGGGGATGGGAACCATCGTTGAAAGAACGTGCATGATGGAGAGTAACTTGTACGTCTAATCCATCAGTTTTTGAAATGATGATCGGTCCCACTCCTGACAGTCCGTCTTCTACTATTGCATGAAACGGCAGTTTGAAATTTTAAATTCGCGGTATTTGAGGTAGTACAGTCCAGGTGTCTTTAAAACCATTAAAGGATACGACGTTTTAAATTCAGACAGGGCACGTGGACTTAAAACAGTATTTGAGGCAGAAACCGTTTCTCGCAGTAAACTGTTTTGAGATATTATAATATTAATTGATATCCTACAGTGTATGTGATGTATCCGCGAAAATACAGTGTTCCTCCTTAAAAGGTACATACATGACTCAATCTTACATCAATTTTTGGATTAATACTGTATTCATGGGTCGTACTGTATTCCCCCTTAATTAATGCACACGTCAACTGTAGGAAGGTTTATGCCTTCTTTTTCCTACAGTAATATCTGACTTGTTCTGAGTGTAGAGTTAATCAAAGTGGACATATTATTCTTGGATCTTACATCATTCCCCCTCAATTGATGGGTAAAATGCAAAAACTTACATTGAGTCAGGCTGTAACATTCCCAATTTTTGGTGAAGCATGCATAATCTGATTATGCTGAGAAGTTTTGTAAAGATGTCGGCCAAATGAATGTCTGTATGAATCTTCTCGATCTGAACATCTTTATTCTCAACACGATTCCTAATTAAATGATGCTTCATATCAATATGCTTAGTTCCCGAGTGCAATACAAGGTTTTGTGTGATTGCAATTGTACTCGTGCTATCGCACATGATTGCAGTCTCTCTGGCGCTAATTCCATAATCTTGCAACTGCTGTTGCATCCTGAGAATTTGCATACAATAATTTCCAGTGGCATAATATTCCGATTCATCCGTAGAAAGCGAGTTGGCCAATTACTTCTTTCTGAAACATGACACAAGTCGAGGTCCAAGGAAGTGACAAGTAACGCTTGTACTCTTCCTATCCAACTTACAGCCTCCGAGATCTGAGTCGCTGTAGCCACTAAATCGAATCCTCCTTCCTTAGGATACCACAATCCTACATTGATTGTTCCTTTTACGTACTTAAGGATTCATTTGACTGTGGTGAAGTGTGAATCCTTAGGTGATACCTGATACCGAGCACACACTCCTACAGCAAACTTGATATCAGGCTTGCTAGACGTTAGGTTCAGGAGTGAGCCTATAATCTTTCTGTAGAGTGATTGACCAACCGGATTTCCAGCTTCGTCAGCACTAATTTGCATGGAAGTGCTCATGGGGGTGGACGAGGATTTGGAGTTGTTCATCCCAAATTTTTTGAGCAACTCCTTGCTGTACTTTTTCTGGTTGATGAATATTTTTGTAGGTAGTTGCTTAACCTGAAACCCTATAAAATAACTAAGTTTTTACATCATACTCATTTCAAATTTACTTTGCATGAGATGAGAGAACCATTTACGTAAAGCAAGGTTAGTTGAACCAAATATAATATCATCGACATATATTTGTATCATTAAAAGGTCATCACCTTCCTGTATCTTAAAGAGGATTTTGTCCACTGTGCCCTTCTCAAATCCATTGTTGATTAGGTATAGGGATATGGTTTTGTACCAGGCTCTAGGTGCCTGCTTAAGTCCATACAGAGCTTTCCGTAGTCTGTATCCTAGGTCTCCACCGTCAGTGTTGACAAACCTTGGTGGTTGTTCAACATAGACTTCTTCGACGAGATCTCCATTTAGGAATGCAATCTTAACGTCCATTTGATATACTATGAAGTTCTTATGGGAGGCAAATGCTAGGAATATCCTGATGGATTCTAGTCTCGCTAAAGGGGCAAACATTTCATCGTAGTCTATGCCTTCTTCCCGTCTGTAGCCTTGAGCGACTAGACGAGATTTGTTTCTTATTACAAGTCCATTTTCATCCTTTTTGTTTCTAAAAACCTATTTAGTTCCAATTACAGCTTGATGATCTGGTCTGGGTACTAGATACCATACATTGTTTCTCTCGAAACCATTTAGCTCTTCTTCCATAGAAGTGATCCAGTGTGAATTATTTAGAGCTTCATTGGTTGAAACAGGTTCAGATTAGGCTAAGAATACAGCTAGAGTGCACATAACTAGTCTCATGAGTTAGGCTTGTGATTTCTATATAGGAAATGGAGATTTCTCAGAATCGGTCTCTTCGTGTGCAAACAGTACTATTCCTTGTGTACTCTGTATTTTTCTACGGGTGGTTACACCAGCATCAATATCTCCTATAATCAACTCTTGGGGGTGAGCTCCCAGCCATCTCCTGCTAGGTTCTAATTCGGCGTCCCGTGCTGTATCTTGTGGTGTTAGAGCCTCGACTTTTCGACTACTTCTGATCTTACAATGGAGGGATTAATTTTTAAGTCCACGACAGGCTCTATTGGTGTTTGAGGATTATAAATGGAAAGAGTTCGGATATTCTTGGTTATGCCTTCTACTCCTGTAGGATCACAATGGGGTTCATTGAATACATGGACAAATTCCTCTATTGTGAGCTTCCTTTTGTTAAATATCCTAAAAGCTTTACTGGCAGAGGAATATTCTACGAATGTGCCTTCATCCGACTTTTCGTCGAAGGTCTTGAGCTTATCCTTCCCATTGTTTATAACATAACACGAGCATCCAAAAATGTGGAAGTATACAATCATTGGAGTTTAATTGTTCCATACCTCATGGGCTGTTTTGTTGTGATGCTTATTGATGATACCAGTTTTGTGTGTAGCATGTTGTATTTATCACTTCTCACCAGAACTGCTGCGGAAACTTGCTTGCAGCTATCATGGTTCTTGTTGCTTCCTTGAGCGTCCTATGCTTTCGCTCGGTAATGCCATTCTGTTGAGGAGTTCGGACTGATGAATATTCATGCTGTATTTCATTGTCTAAACAGAATTGCTCTATAAAGCAATTTGTGAATTCGGTGCCTCTGTCGGAACGAATGGACATGATACTCAACCCTCTCTCATTCTGTAGCTTCTTCAGGTGCTCTGGAAACTTCATGATAGTATCTCTCTTCTTGCTTAGAAAGATTGTCCAAGCATACCTAGAAAAATCATCAACAATAACAAGACAATATTCTTACCTCCCAAACTTACAGGGTCTACAGGGCTATAGAGATCCATGTGTAGCAAATCCAGTACCCTATGGATGGACAGGTATGACTTGCTTTTCAGGGTGGTTTTAACTTATTTGCCTTTCTGACAGGGTCCACAGACGCTATCTTTATAAAATGACACATCAGGCAAACCTCTGACTTTTCCCTATCTAGCGAGTTTATCGATCGTCTTAAAGTTGATATGAGAAATTGTAACACACCCGCACTAACTGCCTAACTTACACTATCTTATATCATATTAGTACTTATAAATTACGGTGAAATTTCGACAGAGTTTCCCCTAAACTAGTACCTATCCCAAACCTGTGACATAAAAACCAACACAAGTGTCATACAGAGACATCTAGTCTCAATCCGAATCAAACTCATGACATCAATGTCCCCGTAGCTATAACTACAAGAGATTAGTAAACCACAAAACTTCGAGCTTCCCAAATCACTTATTTATTTTACATTACGATATTTAAACAACCTCACAGGTTAAACAAACATACTAAGTGAACTAAAAGTACCCATCACACCATCAACGACACTCGAACCTATGAGTATATTACTGCAATACATATTTATAAAGTAAGGTTCACAAACAAGAACGGAAATATGTTAAGCCCATGGTTAAGCCCGACAGGTCGTCATCCATGTACGTCGACCCTCAGCAACAGTGGAACTCCAACTCATCCAGCGAGGGAACATACTCAAGCATCAGAATTACCTACAATGTATAAACTACGTGAGCTAAAGCCCAATAAGTAGAAATCATGCATGTTATGTATTATGACTGATGCAACATATGACATATGATTATCAATGAGAATCTCTCAAAATCATTTTCTTATCCTTGGGCCCGTTGAACCACGTACTAAGCACCGGAATGAACTCAACATCATATCATATCATGAGGCATGCATCTACCATGCCAGACATATAAGGCATGCATCTACCACACCAAATATATCGTGAGAACATGCATCTACCATGTCTCACACATGATATAAGCACGCATATACCGTGCTAAACATATCGTAAAAGCATGCATCTACCATGCCTCGGTGCTCTAGCAACGGCCAACAAAATATTTTTCTTTTCTTTCTTTCCATGATCGTACCATGCATGCAGACACTAGTGAGTATCCTGTTATGCATGCATGTGAAGATGCTAATGGATGTTATGATCATTTAAGGTGCAACCAAACACTTTAAGCATAATACAGATCAATCATCCAATACAATACACTCTCAAGATATCATCAAGTTTACAAATAATACTATGTTTATGCATTGTAGTTGCAGATGGATTTCTACTTACCTTGATCGGGTAATACCCTTACGTTTATACCAATAGGGGTGGTTGTGATGATATATCTTCAGAACCTGTATCACAGAATGTGTTTAAAGGATTTGAATACCACACGCAATGTTTAACTCTGTTCATATCGAAAGGGTTTACCACTTCCTATGTAGACGTGTAATCGGTGTTCTACGTATTTTATGTCTATTTATTGATGTATACCAGCCCATTAACCAATCAATTTTGGACTTATAATTTACTAATGAATCTATTACTGTTTGTTTATAAAGTTCATTCAACTCTCACAACTTAAAATTCCAAGGTTTTATAACAAACACTTGATTAAGAGAGTTTATCAAAATCTTGTCATAATCAGATTTTGTTTTGCTTATAACCACTATAATATAAGTTGAATTTGCTCCAATTTTTGACATAATATCCCTAAGATACTTAAGAATGATTATACTGAAACTCATGACCCTGAAACATACGGATCAAGTAACATATACTACTAATTCCAAAAGGTGGCAGAATTGATTCCTTTATTGCCTGAGTGAGTTTTAAGCCTTATAAATCCATATTAAACACAAGGGTTTGCCATGGCTGAATTCTTAACATCATTATAACATGTATAAAAACATATACAAGCTCTCACACCTTCGAAATAGCTAAGAAACTTAGCAAGAATAAGGAAGAAACAAAGGAAACTCACCTTGATTGTCAGGAATTGAGGTGTTGATGTTTTGGTGATTTCTTCTTGAATTTTTGGTGAATTTTCGAAGTGTGAAGCTTCTTGATAATGTTCAGACTGTAAATGAGGGTTTATGGTCGTATTTATCCATCAACCAAGTGTGTTAAGTCGGTTATGAAGGTGAAATGTCCAAAATACCCTCGGATGACTACTAGAGACTAGGTTTGAAATAATTGATCGGTTCAAGTAGTTATGATCCGGTTCTTGGAGTGTTTGAACCGGTTCTTAGTAGATATTGACCTCATTTAGGGTATGGAGAATCTTTAAAATGGTTTAGTAGAAGTTTAGGGTGTATTTTTATTGCTTAAACTCGATTACCCATGCGAACAATATTGAAAATGCTAGTGAAGGACTTTATTGTCAAACTTTCTAAAACTTCACAAATGAGACACTGTAGGTAAGAATGGAAGGAATCATTTATAAAAATATAATTAGTATGATAAACTAAAAGATAAGTTCAATTCCTACCGCAGTTGGAACGAATGAGGTATAGATAGATCACAGTATTTTACAGACGTTATCAGATACAATCATAAATTGTATTCTATTAGGTATTGACAAGAGTCAAAGGCACTTGACACGTGTTAGTTTATTGAATGATGGTTATCCACTTGAATCGTCAATTTAAAGTGACCCACTACACGCGCCGACTAAAATCTCGAGGTAAGCTAGTTAACCTCCGATAGACACGTCAGTGACACCTTTATAACTTCTAGGCTTACCACGTGTACTTAGAGTTTTATAAGATCTTTACATATATTTTATTTTAGTATTAGAAATACTATGAATAACATAACTTAGTCCCGTAACATATACCACGATTGTGTTTTAGACATGAGTTCAAATGTTTAGCACATTCATATGTGTGAAATTAACTATAAGATCAACTGAACCATGAAACATCAAGTAATCCAAATAACACATAATTAACAAGTTATGCATGAATCATATTGACCAAGTGAGTAATGTTAGGCTCGGGTATCACATCCTCCCCTTCTTATAAAAATTTCGTCCCCGAAATTTAACTTACCTGAAAAGATCAGGGTATTTAGCCCTCATTTCATCTTCTCTCTCCCAAGTGGCTTCTTCTACGAGTTGATTTCTCCACAACACTTTGACTAGTGGCACCTCATTATTTCTGAGTTTCTTTACTTCTCTTAGTAAGATTTGTACCGGTATCTCCTTGTAACTCAAATCTACCTCCATCTCAACTGGTTCATTCTTGAGAATGTGGGATGGATTCGCAATGTATTTTCTTAGTAGAGAAACGTGAAATACATTATGTATCTGAGACATTGATGCTGGCAACTCTAGTCGATAAGCCACTTCACCAACCCGCTCAGTAATAGGAAATGGTCCAATGTATCTTGGACTCAGTTTTCCTTTCTTACCAAATCTCATTATTCCCTTCATTGGAGAAACCTTCAGGAATACTCGATCACCCACGGCAAATTCCAGTGCTCTCCTTCTGGTATCTGCATAACTCTTTTATGCGCTTTGAAAGTTTGCATTCTTTCTCCGATTAGTGAAAGCCCTTGTCATTTCTTGAATCATATCAGGACCTAAAACTCTTCCTTCACCAACCTCATCCCAATGTACTGGTGATTGACACTTCCGGCCATACAAAGCTTCATAAGGAGCCATTCCAATTGTACTCTGATAACTGTTATTGTAGGAGAATTCAATTAGGGGTAAATGTTTGATCCACTGGCCTTGAAAGTCCATAACACAGGATCTGAGCATATCTTCAAGAGTTTGTATAGTTCTTTCTGATTGCCCATCCTACTGTGGATGATAAGCAGTGCTGAAAGACAAGTAGGTACCCAATGCTCTATGCAGGCTCTTCCAAAAAGCTGATACAAATCGTGAATCTATGTCCGATACGATAGATAATGGAACCCCATGTAGCCTCACTATTTCCTGTATGTAGAGTTGAGCATAACGATCGATGGAGTATGTCGTACAAACTGGGAGAAAGTGAGCAGATTTTGTCAATCTATCAACTATAACCCAGATAGAATTGTATCCTTTAACCGTTCTTGGTAAACCTATCACAAAATCCATCGTAATGTCCTCCCACTTCCATTTTGGAAAAAATAAAGGTTTCAAGGTTCCTGCTGGTCTTTGATGCTCAGCTTTACCTGTTGACATGTTAGGCATTGCTCCACATATTGTGCAATATCTTCTTTCATACCTGGCCACCAATAGTGTAGTTTCAAGTCTCTGTACATTTTGGTTGCTCCTGGATGTACTGAATATGGTGTTGAGTGCGCCTCTAGTAATATTTCTTTGCGAACATCTTCAAAATTAGGCACACATAAACGATTTCTAAATCGAATAATACCATTTTCTGACAATTGGAAATCTGACGAGGTTCCTAATTTAATGTTCTTCTTTATTTTCTCTAACTCTTGATCCTCTTTCTGGCCTTGCTGAATTCTATCTATTAAAGTAGGTCGAAGGGTTAGTGCTGACAATTTTGCTTCTAGCCATCCATGTTGGATAATTTCCACATCCATATTCAACAAATCGTGTAATTCTGGCTTCTGGATCAAGGTCATGGCCGCAATGGATTGTGCTGATTTTCTGCTTACGGCATCTGCTACTACATTAGATTTACCAGGGTGGTAGTTGATGACACAATCATAGTCTTTAACAAGTTCTAACCATTTCCGCTGTCTCATATTTAATTCTTTCTGAGTGAAGAAATATTCCAGGCTCTTGTGATCAGTATAAATTTCACAACGTTCTCCATATAGGTAATGCCTCCATATTTTAAGTGCAAACACCACTGCAGCAAGTTCTAAATCATGTGTCGGGTAGTTCTTTTCATACTCCTTTAGTTGTCTAGATGCATATGCTATTACTTTACCATTATGCATCAATACACAACCCAGACCATTCTTTGAAGCATCACTGTAGACTTTAAAACCTCCAGTTCCCATTAGAGTGGTCAAGATCGGTGCCGATGTCAACCGCCTCTTCAGTTCTTGAAAGCTTTGCTCGCATGATTCTGTCCACTTGAAGGAAACATTCTTTCTAGTCAATTGTGTTAATAGAGAGGCAATCTTAGAGAATCCCTCTACAAATCGACGGTAATATCCAGCTAAACCAAGAAAGCTGCGTACTTCTGTAGAATTTGTGGGTTGCGGCCAGTTATTGATTGCTTCAACTTTGCTTGGGTCTACTGAAATCCCTGCTCCAGATATAACATGCCCCAAGAATACCACTCGGTCTAACCAGAATTCACACTTTTTAAACTTAGCATATAATTGTTTCTGTTTTAAGACTTCTAAAACTTACCTTAGATGCACTGTATGGTCTTCTTTGGTCTTCGAATATATGAGAATATCATCAATAAACACGATAACAAACTTATCCAGGAAGTCTTCAAACACTCTATTCATTAAATCCATAAATGCTGATTGGTCATTTGTTAGGCCAAACGGCATCACTAAAAACTCATAGTGTCTGTACCTCGTACTGAATGCCGTTTTTGGGATGTCCTCTTCCTTTATCTTCAATTGATGGTACCCTGATCGCAGATCAATTTTGGAAAAGATAGATGCACCTTGAAGTTGATCAAACAAGTCATCAATTCGAGGTAAAGGATACTTGTTCTTGATCGTAACTTTGTTGAGCTCTCGATAGTCTATACACATCCTCAAGGAACCATCCTTTTTACGAACAAACAATATTGGCGCTCCCCATGGTGAATAACTAGGCCTAATGAGGCCTTTATCTAACAACTCTTGCAACTGGGTCTTTAATTCCTTTAATTCAGCTGGTTCCATTCTGTATGGTGACTTTGATATTGGTGCCGTTCATTTGTAAGTTAATCACAAACTCTATTTCACGATCTGGTGGCGATCTGGTAGATCATCGAAACACTTCGGTATTATTTCACCACCGGTACTTCATTGACGTTCGAGAAATCTTGTTTTTCAATGCTCATTACACTAACTACATAGCCTTCACAACCACCGTTTAATAAACGTTGTGCCTTCATTCTTGAGATTCTTGGAAATCTTAAATTCTTACTAACCCCGACAAAATAAAAAGGTTCTTCCCGGTGGTTGCGGTGTCACAATCTTTCTCCGATACCAAAGAGCATGATATTTTGATAACCAATCCATACCCAAGATTATGTCATAGTCATTCATGTCCAACATGATTAAATCAGCATAGAGTTCCCTATTTTCGATAGGAATACTACATGCTCGTATGATCTTATTTGTTTGTTTTGGATCTCCAGAGGGGGTAACTACATTATAACCTACCTCAATTGTTTCTGGTACTCTACCCAGCCTTCTCACATACTCGGTAGATGCAAAGGAATGTGTAGCACCAGGATCAAATAGTACCGATGCTGAAATACCAAATATAAGAAGGTTACCTGTGATAATAGATGGATTAGATTCAGCATCTTCTCCGGTTATAGTGTAAACTCTAGCTGGTACCCTTTCCTGCGCTTTAGCTTTAGTCTTGTTTGGGCAAACGTTCGCCATATGTCCAGGTTGTCCACATGAAAAGCATACTTTAGAACCAAATAAGCAAACTCCACTATGTTGTTTTCCACAATTAGGGCATGCCGGTAATGGTACAAAGGGTCTACCCTCTTCAGACTTCATGCGCTTACTTGGTCCTCCTTGTTCCTGCCCCTTTTTAGATGGAAAATCATCCTCTGGATTCTGCGATTGAGGTGGCCTCTTCTTTTCATTCTTAAACCAGCGTTGGCCTTGTCGTTGGGCAAATTGCCGCCGAACCTCTTGTGCTTGTCGAATCCTCAGTTCTGCCTGTTCTGCGACCAATGCTCTCTCAGCAATTATTGAATAAGTCATCCCTTGAATTCCTGCCATGCTGACATCTCTGTATAGCTCTGGTCTCAAGCCTTCAAGGAACCTCTCCACTTTCAGTGCCTGCGTGCTAACCATATGCTCAGCAAACCTAGACAACATTTCGAACTTACAGATGTAGTCTGAAACCGTCATGCTTCCTTGTTTCAACTGTATAAATTCATTCATCTTCATTGCACGAACAGGAGCTGTAAAGTACTTATTTCTGAAGAGTTCCTTGAACTTAGCCCAAGTCATTGTTGCCACATTTTCAATAGCGCTTATCGTATCCCACCAATGACCTGCACTGCCCCGTAACATGAAGGATGCACAAAGTACCTTGTTCTCTTCAGAAACCTTACTATACTGGAACATGTTTTCTATAGTCCTTAGCCAATCTTCTACTTCTGTAGGATCCACTGCACTCTCAAATGTCGGTGGATTCAACTTCCTGAACCTTCCTCCATCTAATTCAACTTGTTCTACTCGAGGTGGCGGTCGATTCCTGATGTCTCCCTGCTGTCCTCGCATGTCTCTTTATTGGATGAGTTGTTGGATTTGTTGAGATTGCCTTTCTACTAGTTCAGTCAATCAACCAATGATCAGATCACCATCAGAACTTGTGGATGTCATTTCTGGGTCTTGTGTTCTACCCCCATCACTGCCTTCAGTTCTTGTTCTCGGCATTATTTTCTATTTATGACTGAGCCCTATATCATATGGTCAATATAATTCATGAAATATGAGTGCACACAAATAAAATAACACTTACTGGATTTGTTGTGCTCCACATGCTCTGAGCTCGTGTACATGGACAGTCTACAGGGCACAAACCGGGCTTCGATACCACCTGTAACACACCCTCACTAACTGCCTAACTTACACTATCTTATATCATATTAGTACTTATAAATTACGGTGAAATTTCGACAGAGTTTCCCCTAAACTAGTACCTATCCCAAACCTGTGACATAAAAACCAACACAAGTATCATACAGAGACATCTAGTCTCAATCCGAATCAAACTCATGACATCAATGTCCCCGTAGCTATAACTACAAGAGATTAGTAAACCACAAAACTTCGAGCTTCCCAAATCACTTATTTATTTTACATTACGATATTTAAACAACCTCACAGGTTAAACAAACATACTAAGTGAACTTAAAGTACCCATCACACCATCAACGACACTCGAACCTATGAGTATATTACTGCAATACATATTTATAAAGTAAGGTTCACAAACAAGAACGAAAATATGTTAAGCCCATGGTTAAGCCCGACAGGTCGTCATCCATGTACGTCGACCCTCAGCAACAGTGGAAATCCAACTCATCCAGCGAGGGAACATACTCAAGCATCAGAATTACTTACAATGCATAAACTACGTGAGCTAAAGCCCAATAAGTAGAAATCATGCATGTTATGTATTATGTCTGATGCAAAATATGACATATGATTATCAATGAGAATCTCTCAAAATCATTTTCTTATCCTTGGGCCCGTTGAACCACGTACTAAGCACCGGAATGAACTCAACATCATATCATATCATGAGGCATGCATCTACCATGCCAGACATATAAGGCATGCATCTACAACACCAAATATATCGTGAGAACATGCATCTACCATGTCTCACACATGATATAAGCACGCATCTACCGTGCTAAACATATCGTAAAAGCATGCATCTACCATGCCTCGGTTCTCTAGCAGCGGCCAACAAAATATTTTTCTTTTCCTTCTTTCCATGATCGTACCATGCATGCAGACACTAGTGAGTATCCTGTTATGCATGCATGTGAAGATGCTAATGGATGTTATGATCATGTAAGGTACAACCAAACACTTTAACATTAATATAGATCAATCATCCAATACAATACACTCTCAAGATATCATCAAGTTTACAAATAATACTATGTTTATGCATTGTAGTTGCAGATGGATTTCTACTTACCTTGATCGGGTAATACCCTTACGTTTATACCAATAGGGGTGGTTGTGATGATATATCTTCAGAACCTGTATCACGGAATGTGTTTAAAGGATTTGCATACCACACGCAAGGTTTAACTCTGTTCATATCGAAAGGGTTTACCGCTTCCTATGTAGACGTGTAATCGGTGTTCTACGTATTTTATGTCTATTTATCGACGTATACCAGCCCATTAACCAATCAATTTTGGACTTATAATTCACTAATGAATCTATTAGTGTCTGTTTATAAAGTTCATTCAACTCTCACAACTTAAAATTCCAAGGTTTTATAACAAACACTTGATTAAGAGAGTTTATCAAAATCTTGTCATAATCAGATTTTGTTTTGCTTATAACCACTATAATATAAGTTTAATTTGCACCAATTTTTGACATAATATCCCTAAGATACTTAAGAATGATTATACTGAAACTCCTGACCCTGAAACATACGGATCAAGTAACATATACTATTAATTCCAAAAGGTGGCGGAATTGATTTCTTTATTGCCTTAGTGAATTTTAAGCCTTATAAATCTATATTAAACACAAGGATTTGCCATGGCTGAATTCTTAACATCATTATAACATGTATAAGAACATATACAATCTCTCACACCTTCGTAATAGCTAAGAAACTTAGCAAGAATAAGGAAGAAACAAAGGAAACTCACCTTGATTGTCAGGAATTGAGGTGTTGATGTTTTGGTGATTTCTTCTTGATTTTTTGGTGAATTTTCGAAGTGTGAAGCTTCTTGATAATGTTCAGACTGTAAATGAGGGTTGAGGGTCGTATTTATCCATCAACCAAGTGTGTTAAGTCGGTTATGAAGGTGAAATGTCCAAAATACCCTCGGATGACTACTAGAGACTAGGTTTGAAATAATTGATTGGTTCAAGTAGTTATGATCCGGTTCTTGGAGTGTTTGAACCGGTTCCTAGTAGATATTGACCTTATTTAGGGTATGGATGATCTTTAAAATGGTTTAGTAGAAGTTTAGGGTGTATTTTTATTGCTTAAACTCGATTACCCATGCGAACAATGTTGAAAATGCTAGTGAATGACTTTATTGTCAAACTTTCTAAAACTTCACAAATGAGACACTGTAGGTAAGAATGGAAGGAATCATTTATAAAAATATAATTAGTATGATAAACTAAAAGATAAGTTCAATTCCTACCGCAGTTGGAACGAATGAGGTATAGATAGATCACAGTATTTTACAGACGTTATCAGATACAATCATAAATTGTATCCTATTAGGTATTGACAAGAGTCAAAGGCACTTGACACGTGTTAGTTTATTGAATGATGGTTATCCACTTGAATCGTCAATTTAAAGTGACCCACTACACGCGCCGACTAAAATCCAGAGGTAAGGTAGTTAACCTCCGATAGACACGTCAGTGACACCTTTATAACTTCTAGGCTTACCACGTGTACTTAGAGTTTTATAAGATCTTTACATATATTTTATTTTCGTATTAGAAATACTATGAATAACATAACTTAGTCCCGTAACATATACCACGATTGTGTTTTAGACATGAGTTCAAATGTTTAGCACATTCCTATGTGTTAAATTAACTATAAGATCAACTGAACCATGAAACATCAAGTAATCCAAATAACACATAATTAACAAGTTATGCATGAATCATATTGACCAAGTGAGTAATTTTAGGCTCGGGTATCACATCCTCCCCTCCTTATAAAAATTTCGTCCCCGAAATTTAACTTACCTGAAAAGATCAGGGTATTTAGCCCTTATTTCATCTTCTCTCTCCCAAGTGGCTTCTTCTACGAGTTGATTTCTCCACAACACTTTGACTAGTGGCACCTCTTTATTTCTGAGTTTCTTTACTTCTCTTAGTAAGATTTGTACCGGTATCTCCTTGTAACTCAAATATGCCTCCATCTCAACTGGTTCATTCTTGAGAATGTGGGATGGATTCGCAATGTATTTTCTTAGTAGAGAAACGTGAAATACATTATGTATCTGAGACATTAATGATGGCAACTCTAGTCGATAAGCCACTTCACCAACCCGCTCAGTAATAGGAAATGGCCCAATGTATCTTGGACTCAGTTTTGCTTTCTTACCAAATCTCATTATTCCCTTCATTGGAGAAACCTTCAGGAATACTCGATCACCCACGGCAAATTCCAGTGCTCTCCTTCTGGTATCTGCATAACTCTTTTGTCTGCTTTGAGCTGTTCGCATTCTTTCTCTGATTAGTGAAACTGCTTCTGTCATTTCTTGAATCATATCAGGACCTAAAACTCTTCCTTCACCAACCTCATCCCAATGTACTGGTGATCGACACTTCCGGCCATACAAAGCTTCATAAGGAGCCATTCCAATTGTACTCTGATAACTGTTATTGTAGGAGAATTCAATTAGGGGTAAATGTTTGATCCACTGGCCTTAAAAGTCCATAACACAGGATCTGAGCATATCTTCAAGAGTTTGTATAGTACTTTCTGATTGCCCATCCGACTGTGGATGATAAGCAGTGCTGAAAGACAAGTGGGTACCCAATGCTCTATGCAGGCTCTTCCAAAAAGCTGATACAAATCGTGAATCTCTGTCCGATACGATAGATAATGGAACCCCATGTAGCCTCACTATTTCCTGTATGTAGAGTTGAGCATAACGATCGATGGAGTATGTCGTACAAACTGGGAGAAAGTGAGCAGATTTTGTCAATCTATCAACTATAACCCAGATAGAATTGTATCCTTTAACCGTTCTTGGTAAACCTATCACAAAATCCATCGTAATGTCCTCCCACTTCCATTTTGGAACAAATAACGGTTTCAAGGTTCCTGCTGGTCTTTGATGCTCAGATTTACCTGTTGACATGTTAGGCATTGCTCCACATATTGTGCAATATCTTCTTTCATACCTGGCCACCAATAGTGTAGTTTCAAGTCTCTGTACATTTTGGTTGCTCCTGGATGTACTGAATATGGTGTTGAGTGCGCCTCTAGTAATATTTCCTTGCGAACATCTTCAAAAGTAGTCACACATAAACGATTTCTAAATCGAATAATACCATCTTCTGACAATTGGAAATCTGACGAGGTTCCTAATTTAATGTTCTTCTTTATTTTCTCTAACTCTTGATCCTCTTTCTGGCCTTGCTGAATTCTATCTATTAAAGTAGGTCGAAGGGTTAGTGCTGATAATTTTTCTTCTAGCCATCCATGTTGGATAATTTCCACATCCATATTCATCAAATCGTGTAATTCTGGCTTCTGGATCAAGGTCATGGCCGCAATGGATTGTGCTAATTTTCTACTTAGGGCATCTGCTACTACATTAGCTTTACCAGGGTGGTAGTTGATGACACAATCATAGTCTTTAACAAGTTCTAACCATTTCCGCTGTATCATATTTAATTCTTTCTGAGTGAAGAAATATTCCAGGCTCTTGTGATCAGTATAAATTTCACAACGTTCTCCATATAGGTAATGCCTCCATATTTTAAGTGCAAACGCCACTGCAGCAAGTTCTAAATCATGTGTCGGGTAGTTCTTTTCATACTCCTTCAGTTGTCTAGATGCATATGCTATTACTTTACCATTCTGCATCAATACACAACCCAGACCATTCTTTGAAGCATCATTGTAGACTTTAAAACCTCCAGTTCCCATTGGAATGGTCAAGATCGGTGCCGATGTCAACCGCCTCTTCAATTCTTTAAAGCTTTGCTCCCATGATTCTGTCCACTTGAAGGAAACATTCTTTCTAGTCAATTGTGTTAATGGAGAGGCAATCTTAGAGAATCCCTCTACAAATCGACGGTAATATCCAGCTAAACCAAGAAAGCTGCGTATACGTAGAATTTGTGGGTTGCGGCGATTATTGATTGCTTCAACTTTGCTTGGGTCTATCAAATCCCCGCTCCGGATATAATATGCCCCAAGAATACCACTCGGTCTAACCAGAATTCACACTTTTTAAACATAGCATATAATTGTTTCGTTTTAAGACTTCTAAAACTTTCCTTAGATGCACCGTATGGTCTTCTTTGGTCTTCGAATATATGAGAATATCATCAATAAACACGATATCAAACTTATCCAGAAGTCTTTAAACACTCTATTCATTAAATCCATAAATGTCTTTGGGGCATTTGTTAGGCCAACGGCATCACCAAAAACTCATAGTGTCCGTACTGCATCAATGCCGTTTTTGGGATGTCTTCTTCCTTTATCTTCAATTGATGGTACCCTGATCGCAGATCAATTTTGGAAAAGATAGATGCGCCTTGAAGTTGATCAAACAAGTCATCAATTCGAGGTAAAGGATACTTGTTCTTGATCGTAACTTTGTTGAGCTCTCGATAGTCTATACACATCCTCAAGGAACCATCCTTCTTACGAACAACCAATATTGGTGCTCCCCATGGTGAATAACTAGGCCTAATGAGGCCTTTATCTAACAACTCTTGCAACTGGGTCTTTAATTCCTTTAATTCAATTGGTGCCATTCTGTATGGTGACTTTGATATTGGTGCCGTTCCCGGCTGTAAGTTAATCACAAACTCTATTTCACGATCCGTGGCGCCCCAGATCATCAGGAAACACTTCAGGGTATTGTTTCACCACTGGTACTTCACTGACGTTCTAGAAATCTTGTTTTTCAATGCTCATTACACTAACTACATAGCCTTCACAACCACTGTTTAATAAATGTTGTACCTTCATTGCTGAGATTACTGGAAATCTTAAATTCTTGCTAACCCCGACAAAATAAAAAGGTTCTTCCCCAGGTGGTTGTAGTGTCACAATCTTTCTCCGACAGTCAACAGTAGCATGATATTTTGATAACCAATCCATACCCAAGATTATGTCCTAGTCATTCATGTCCAACACGATTAAATCAGCATAGAGTTCCCTATTTTCGATAGGAATACTACACGCTCGTATGATCTTATTTGTTTGTTTTGGATCTCCAGAGGGGGTAACTACATTATAACCTACCTCAATTGTTTCTGGTACTCTACCCAGCCTTCTCACATACTCGGTAGATGCAAATGAATGTGTAGCACCAGGATCAAATAGTACTGATGCTGAAATACCAAATATAAGAAGGTTACCTGTGATAATAGATGGATTAGCTTCAGCATCTTCTCTGGTTATAGTGTAAACTCTAGCTGGTACCCTTTCCTGCGCTTTAACTTTTGTCTTGTTTGGGCAAACGTTCACCATATGTCCAGGTTGTCCACATGAAAAGCATACTTTAAAACCCAATAAGAAAACTCCACTATGTTGTTTTTCACAATTAGGGCATGCCGGTAATGGTACAAAGGGTCTACCCTCTTCAGACTTCATGCGCTTACTTGGTCCTCCTTGTTCCTGCCCCTTTTTAGATGGAAAATCAGCCTCTGGATTCCGCGATTGAGGTGGCCTCTTCTTTTCATTCTTAAACCAGCGTTGGCCTTTTCGTTGGGCAAATTGCCGCCGAACCTCTTGTGCTTGTCGAATCCTCGCCCACTGCTCGCGACCAATGCTCTCTCAAGAATTATTGAATAAGTCGTCCTTGAATTCCCGCCATGCCGACATCTCTCGTATAGCTCAGTCCGAAGCCTTCAAGGAACCTCTCCACTTTCGCTTGCGTGCTAACCATATGCTCAGAAACCTAGACAAAGATTTCGAACTTACAGATGTAGTCTGAAACCGTCATGCTTCCTTGTTTCAACTGTATAAATTCGTTCATCTTCATTGCACGAACAGGAGCTGTAAAGTACTTATTTCTGAAGAGTTACTTGAACTTAGCCCAAGTCATTGTTGCCACATTTTCAATAGCGCATATCATATCCCACCAATGACCTGCACTGCCCCATAACATGAAGGATGCACAAAGTACCTTTTTCTCTTCAGAAACCTTACTATACTGGAACATGTTTTCTATAGTCCTTAGCCAATCTTCTACTTCTATAGGATCTACTGCACTCTCAAATGTCGGTGGATTCAACTTCCTGAACCTTCCTCCATCTAATTCAACTTGTTCTACTCGAGGTGGCGGTCGATTCCTGTCGTCTCCCTGCTGTCCTCGCATGTCTCTTTGTTGGATGAGTTGTTGGATTTGTTGAGATTGCCTTTCTACTAGTTCAGTCAATCGACCAATGATCAGATCACGATCAGAACTTGTGGATGTCATTTCTGGGTCTTGTGTTCTACCCCCATCACTGCCTTCAGTTCTTGTTCTCGGCATTATTTTCTATTTATAACTGATCCATATATCATATGGTCAATATAATTCATGAAATATGAGTGCACACAAATAAAATAACACTTACTGGATTTGTTGTGCTCCACATGCTCTGAGCTCGTGTACATGAACAGTCTACAGGGCACAAACCGGGCTCTGATACCACCTGTAACACACCCGCACTAACTGCCTAACTTACACTATCTTATATCATATTAGTACTTGTAAATTACGGTGAAATTTCGACAGAGTTTCCCCTAAACTAGTACCTATCCCAAACCTGTGACATAAAAACCAACACAAGTATCATACAGAGACATCTAGTCTCAATCCGAATCAAACTCATGACATCAATGTCCCCGTAGCTATAACTACAAGAGATTAGTAAACCACAAAACTTCGAGCTTCCCAAATCACTTATTTATTTTACATTACGATATTTAAAAAACCTCACAGGTTAAACAAACATACTAAGTGAACTTAAAGTACCCATCACACCATCAACGACACTCGAACCTATGAGTATATTACTGCAATACATATTTATAAAGTAAGGTTCACAAACAAGAACGAAAATATGTTAAGCCCATGGTTAATCCCGACAGGTCGTCATCCATGTACGTCGACCCTCAGCAACAGTGGAACTCCAACTCATCCAACGAGGGAACATACTCAAGCATCATAATTATCTAAAATGCATAAACTACGTGAGCTAAAGCCCAATAAGTAGAAATCATGCATGTTATGTATTATGTCTGATGCAACATATGACATATGATTATCAATGAGAATCTCTCAAAATCATTTTCTTATCCTTGGGCCCGTTAAACCACGTACTAAGCACCGGAATGAGCTCAACATCATATCATATCATGAGGCATGCATCTACCATGCCAGACATATAAGGCATGCATCTACCACACCAAATATATCGTGAGAACATGCATCTACCATGTCTCACACATGTTTTAAGCACGCATCTACCGTGCTAAACATATCGTAAAAGCATGCATCTACCATGCTTCGGTGCTCTAGCAGCGGCCAACAAAATATTTTTCTTTTCTTTCTTTCCATGATCGTACCATGCATGCAGACACTAGTGAGTATCCTGTTATGCATGCATGTGAAGATGATAATGGATGTTATGATCATGTAAGGTGCAACCAAACACTTTAAGCATAATACAGATCAATCATCCAATACAATACACTCTCAAGATATCATCAAGTTTACAAATAATACTATGTTTATGCATTGTAGTTGCAGATGGATTTCTACTTACCTTGATCGGGTAATACCCTTACGTTTATACCAATAGGGGTGGTTGTGATGATATATCTTCAGAACTTGTATCACGTAATGTGTTTAAAGGATTTGCATACCACACGCAAGGTTTAACTCTGTTCATATCGAAAGGGTTTACCACTTCCTATGTAGACGTGTAATCGGTGTTCTACGTATTTTATGTCTATTTATTGACGTATACCAGCCCATTAGCCAATCAATTTTGGACTTATAATTCACTAATGAATCTATTAGTGTCTTTTTATAAAGTTCATTCAACTCTCACAACTTAAAATTCCAAGGTTTTATAACAAAACACTTGATTAAGAGAGTTTATCAAAATCTTGTCATAATCAGATTTTGTTTTGCTTATAACCACTATAATATAAGTTGAATTTGCACCAATTTTTGACATAATATCCCTAAGAGACTTAAGAATGATTATTTTGAAACTCCTGACCCTGAAACATACGGATCAAGTAACATATACTATTAATTCCAAAAGGTAGCAGAATTGATTCCTTTATTGCCTTAGTGAGTTTTAAGTCTTATAAATCCATATTAAACACAAGGGTTTTCCATGTCTGAATTCTTAACATCATTATAACATGTATAAGAACATATACAAGCTCTCACACCTTCTAAATAGCTAAGAAACTTAGCAAGAATAAGGAAGAAACAAAGGAAACTCACCTTGATTGTCAGGAATTGAGGTGTTGATGTTTTGGTGATTTCTTCTTGAATTTTTGGTGAATTTTCGAAGTGTGAAGCTTCTTGATAATGTTCAGACTGTAAATGAGGGTTTAGGGTCGTATTTATCCATCAACCAAGTGTGTTAAGTCGGTTATGAAAGTGAAATGTCCAAAATACCCTCGGATGACTACTAGAGACTAGGTTTGAAATAATTGATCGGTTCAAGTAGTTATGATCCGGTTATTGGAGTGTTTGAACTGGTTCCTAGTAGATATTGACCTCATTTAGGGTATGGATGATCTTTAAAATGGTTTAGTATAAGTTTAGGGTGTATTTTTATTGCTTAAACTCGATTACCCATGCGAACAATGCTGAAAATGCTAGTGAAGGACTTTATTGTCAAACTTTCTAAAACTTCACAAATGAGACACTATAGGTAAGAATGGAAGGAATCATTTATAAAAATATAATTAGTATGATAAACTAGAAGATAAGTTCAAATCCTACCGCAGTTGGAACGAATGAGGTATAGATAGATCACAGTATTTTACAGACGTTATCAGATACAATCATAAATTGTATCCTATTAGGTATTGACAAGAGTCAAAGGCACTTGACACGTGTTAGTTTATTGAATGATGGTTATCCACTTGAATCGTCAATTTAAAGTGACCCACTACACGTGCCGACTAAAATCTCGAGGTAAGCTAGTTAACCTCCGATAGACACGTCAGTGACACCTTTATAACTTCTAGGCTTACCACGTGTACTTAGAGTTTTATAAGATCTTTACATATATTTTATTTTCGTATTAGAAATACTATGAATAACATAACTTAGTCCCGTAACATATACCACGATTGTGTTTTAGACATGAGTTCAAATGTTTAGCACATTCCTATGTGTGAAATTAACTATAAGATCAACTGAACCATGAAACATCAAGTAATCCAAATAACACATAATTAACAAGTTATGCATGAATCATATTGACCAAGTGAGTAATGTTAGGCTCGGGTATCACAGAAATCCTCTTGTGCTATAGCCAGCTTTGATCTACAGTGCCTTTGGCAACAAAACATGGAGTAGTGAAGCTCAGAGGCTTCGAGTCAGTAATATACATATTACCTGATCTGCTTCCTGTGAGGATGATTTCCTTGGTCTTGATGTCCTTCACCCTACACTGATCTATAAAGAATTTGAGCGAGAACTGTTTGTCACAGAACTGGCTAATACTAAGTATATTGTATTGTAAGCCTTCAACATAGGCTACGTCAGTAACTTTAAACTTTCCTACAAGCAGGGTTCCCTTCCCTCTTGTTATTCCTTTGGATTTGTCACCGAAGTGCACCTTTGGACCACGACCTTTGGATTTGTCATGTGCCGAAAACATCCGCTGTCAAAGTACCATATGTCCTTTTCCTTGATATCCTGTAAGCAAAGAGTTTAAGTAGATTCAGGTCCCCTTTGATTATTGAGTCCATTGATGTTAGTGCCTTTTGTTACCCAAATTTGCCTGACAGGAATTGGTTTGCTGTAGGTTATTTTTGGTTTAGTCTTGTAATATCTACGTGCGGCAGGCACGTAGTCGCTATAACCTTGATTATTATGCATGCAAAATCTAGGGTTTTGATTCCAGTATGATTGCCATGTTGGGGGGGAACCATTTTCTTCGGCCTTACAGCTTGCCTTCTAGGTCTCCATTTGGATTCCCAGAGTTGTTGGTGGTACTGCGCAGCGATCTATTTTCTAGATTGATAATAGGGCTCCTGCATCCAATATCTAGGCGCACTGTACTGTTGGTAGTACTGTGGTGTGTGCATTTGATACTTGGATACAACCTTCTTTCTGAATGGCTGATGGCACTGTTGATATGCTCGTGGAGCATACTGTTGATCACGCCTTACAGGTCTGAGAGGCTGAGGTTTCCGCTGTCTTTGATATGAACTAGGGGGCGGAATCGCATCCTTCGCTGTGTGAGGAGGGTCAGCTGCAACCTTTGCGAGGCTTGGGGTATCTTTGGGTATAGGAATGGGTTCTACTCTCCTGACGAACACCCTACTAGATTTTCCCTTATGAGAGAATGAGTCATATTCTAAGCCACGTTTATCATGGGCATGCTGCCCAGTGCTTAGAATTTCTTTCATCCTTCTTGAAGATTTTTCAAATGATTTCAGGATGGTCTCTAGTTCTCCTTCTCGTTTCTAGAGAGTTTTTACTTTAGCTTCGAGTAAAGCATATAATCATTTGTCTTGCACTCGTTATGAGACTTTACCTCATTTAAATCTTTGGCAAGTTGGTGATTGCTTTCTATGAGTTTTTCAAAGGTGATTTTGCTGTTTTCGCAATCAAGAGACATATTTTCATAGTTGTTTTTAAATAAGTCATTTTCCTCTTTCAGCTCCAAGTTTGAAATTTCGAGCTGTATGTTTTCTCATTTGAGTGTCTCATGGGCTTTTTGAATGTTTTTAAATTCATTAATCATATTTTCAAAAGTATGCGATCCATTTATTGGAATAGTTGAATTCGAACTTACTTCATCATCGCTATCATCATCCTCCTGTATTTCTTTGGCCATAAACCACATGTATGCTTTATCCTCAATTTCATCATCAGAGGAGTCACTGTTAGTGATTGCCTATAGGCACTCCTCGGTCTTGTTCGACGCGTCTGATTCACCAATCAGGTGTTGGGATTCCATATACAAAATGAAATACGCAGCGGAATAATAATAATAAATCCCAAACATGATCGATCAAGTAACGTATATATGAAAATAAAAATATGAAGATAAAAGGATTAAGGTCCCATACCCTTGAATCATTTGATAATATCTTCGTAAGTTGATGACGTTCACGAACCCGAGCACGAGCCCGAAATCTCTTCGTCCCAAACATCGAAAGCACGATGTCTCTATGTCACCACGTGGCGGAACTTGACCGGAAAGAAAACAACGAGACTCCGTTCTCCAAGAACATGGCTAGGGAAACTCGTAGGAATTTTTCTTTCTATTTTTTTCTTGTTTTTCTCTCACCTGTAAGATGAAGAATTGAACAAAGAAAATGTCTCTCTCCCCTCTGGAAAAACTCACGGCCGAAGTGATGAAGAATGTTGTAGTTTTTTAAGTTGTGGTGATGATGTCTTTATTTATTTAAGTCACCATGACAAAAATAATATATTAAAATGATGAGAATCAAATCAAATCATTTTTAAAACATGTGAAGGAATCACATGCCTAAAATAATCATCACACTTAGTCAACTAAGAGGGGCGGCGGCCGATGAGGAAGTTTCCAAGAAACGGGCCGAGTCACTCGGCTCGTGTACCGAACACTCGTCAAACGAATACGTTAAATACACTCCGTTTTATTTCCAGTGTATTTATACTTAATTAATTAATCCAATTAATTAATTCTATCAAATACAAATATATTTCTCTTAAGAAATATTATTTATGAATTAAATTAATTACACAGTAACTTAATTTCAATTCATAAGACCGTTATTTTGGTTTATCCAATAAATTATAATTTGATATCCAATATCTAATATTAATAGAGATATGATAAATTCATATTTATCCGTCAACGATCCTGATCGCGACTCTGTAGGTCCATTTCATCTGGCATTAGGAGGAACCAATGAGTTCGGTCAGCACTTAGCCAGCCTAGCGGGCCGCACTGTAAACCCCGACTGAAAACGAATGAAGGGATCATTCCAGAACCATTATGTCGTGAATACCATATACGTATAGACCCTTCATCAGATGTCCCGGTCAAGTCTTCGGGTCATGGTAAAGTCAAACCCTACTGTTGACTAGACTTTATACATGTGTTAATGCAAATCAAGACTGATTGATTACTAGTGTATCTAATATGACTAGATCAGAATGCTTTGGCCAAAGACTTACGATCTTATTTGCCATTAATCGTATAGGACATTCACCTTCTCACTAACAGGAGATAGAATCCTTTCTTGGCATACAGTAAAGACTGTTACCTGCCCGTATAGTCCGTACTTCGAGGTTGACTCAGCGATTAAGCAAATGAGTCTAACTACTCTAATGACAAACTAAACGTCACAGGCACATCTTTCACTGAACCCTCAAGTCAAAGGTCCATGTATACTATCACAACCTTTCGATTCGTCATCGACTCTCCAAGAGTGAATGCCGTGTGACTGAATCAAGTATGAGTCATGTTCGAGTATACTGGTCCCACCAATATAATTATAACTATGCTATCAAGACATGCACATGCCCTAGCATCAGTTATACAAGTCTTACTCAAAACTTAATGCCCAATTAAGTTCATCGACTCGCGAATGGTTTACGTAAATAAACTTTAAGCACTTCCAGTGCATTTTCTCTTATCCGATAACGAGAGTGGAATGTTTGCTTTTATCTATATGGACTTCACTTCAATGTTTACTGAATCAAGCATGCATTTGAAATACAATAAACAATGCCTTTTATTATTAATTCCATAATTACAAGTACAATGACCCTTCTCTCTCATCCCCTGAGTGGCATTCGAGGGCATATTTCTAACAATCTCCCACTTGCACTAAATTTCATACATCATGGTATCCAATACCCATGTTCTTCAGATGTCTTTCCAAGACAGTCTGAGATAATGGCTTAGTCAGCGGGTCAGAGACATTGTCTTCTTAGTCTAATCTTTGCAATGAAACATATCATTTCTCAAACATTTCTCGAACGATGTGATACTTTCTCTCTATATGCTTGGTGTTGTGGTGATTCCTAGGCTCCTTGGCTTGGGCGACAGCTCCATCATTGTCACAGTATAGTGATATAGGCAGCTCCGCGTTAGGCACCACTTGAAGTTCTTTCAAAAACTTCTGCATCCAAAATGTTTCCTTGCTCGCCTCTGAGACAGCTTGGTACTCTGCTTGGCAAGTGAATCTGCAGTAGTGCTTTACTTGGAGCTTCTCCAAGATACTGCTCTTCCATTGAGAGGAAACAAATATCCAGATGTCGACTTAGAGTCGTCCTTGTCTCCTTGAAAATCAGAATCGGTGAATTCAATCACCTTCAGTTCTACACCACCGTAAGTAAGAACCATATCTTTAGTTCTTCTTAAGTACTTAAGAATGTTCTTGACGGCAGTCCAGTGTTCCCTTCATAGGTTTTCTTGAAATCGACGTACCACACTCACAACTTAGGCTAAGTCCGGTCTCGTACACAACATAGCGTACACGAGGCTACCCACTGCCGAGGCATAGGATACCTTACTCATCTCTCTCTTTTCTTCCTCACTTTGAGGACACATTTTCGTGGTGAGATGAATTCCATGTTGCATGGGGAGGAACCCTCTTTTAGAATCACCCACATTGAATCTTCTCAGGATTTTATCTATATAGAGGGCTTGGGAAAGTCCTATCATTCTATCTCCGTAAATATGAATCCCTAGAATATAGGAAGCTTCTCCCAAGTCTTTCATGGAGAACAATTTAGAAATCCAAGCTTTCACAGTGCTGAGCATTCATACGTTATTTCCTATAAGTATAATGTCATCTACATATAGTGCTAAGAACGCAATGTTGCTCCCAGTGACCTTTATGTAAACACATGAATCCTCTTCATTTCGAAAGAAATCAAAGTCCTTGACTACTTCATCAAATCGAAGGTTCCAACTCCGAGAAGCTTGCTTCAGCCCATAAATGGCTCGTTGCAGCTTACACACCTTATGAATATTAGCTTTAGACATAAAACCTTTAGGTTGATCCATGTAGATTTCCTCCTCGAGGTATCCATTTAGAAAAGCTGTTTTGACGTCCATTTGCCACATTTCATAATCATAATGGGTAGCAATGGCAAGCATCATGCGAATTGACTTGATCATAGCTACGGGCGAGAAGGTATCATGATAATCGATCCCTTCCCTTTGGATGTAACCCTTTGCCACAAGCCTGGCCTTATAGGTGTCAACCTTGCCATCCCAATTAGTCTTTCTCTTATAGATCCATTTACTTCCAATAAGCTTCATGCCAGTTGGTAGATCTACTAGAGTCCAGACCTGATTGGCATGCATCGAGTCTATCTCAACTTCCATAGCTTCTTGCCATTTATCGGAGTCCACATCCACTACCGCTTGGTCGACATGTGTATAGCCATACCTCTCAGGTAAGTGAGACTCCCTATCAGACCTTCGAAGTGGAGGTTGTGTTTCAATAGGTTTGGTTCGTGATCCCTGATCAGATGTCACCTCAGGACTTTCTTTGTGCTCTTCCAAAGAGACATTTCTACCCAAGCCACCTTCCTGAATGAATTCATCCTCAAGGAAGTGTGCTTGTAATTCCACAACGACGCTATGGTCTTCAGTCATCTAGAATAGATAACCCATTAAATCCTCTGGGTATCCAATGAAACATCCCTTGACGGACCTCGCTTCCAGTTTGTCCACCTTAGCCTTCTTGACATATGCTGGACATCCCCAAATCCTTATGTGTTTAAGACTTGGTTTCTTACCCTTCCACATCTCATGCAGAGTGATAGGAATGGTTTTGGAAGGACATCTATTTAGGATATAGGCAGCAGTAAGTAAGGCGTACCCCCACAGGTAAATTGGTAAATCAGTGTAATTCAACATAGAGCGGACCATGTCCAACAAAGTCTGATTTCTCCTTTCTGAAACACCATTTAATTGTGGGGTTCCTGATGGCGTGAGTTGTGAAAATATTCCATGTTCCTTAAGGAACTCATCAAACTCGGTGCTCATATACTCGCCACCTCGGTCTGACCGAAGTGCCTTGATATGATATCCAGTCTGTTTTTCTACTAGGGCCTTAAATTCCTTGAATTTAGTAAAGGCTTCGGATTTATGTTTCATCAAGTACACAATCCCATACCTAGTATGATCATCTGTGAACGTTATAAAATATTGATATCCGTCTCGGGATGTTTCTAAAGCACCACAAACATCGGTATGTACCAACCCAAGTTTTTCAGCAGCCCTTTTAAATGTCCCTGTGAAGGGGGACTTAGTCATCTTGCCTCTAAGGTAGGATTCACAAGTTGGATAGGGTTCTTCACCTATGAATCGAATTCCCATAGTATGTGTTGTATCCGCGATGATACAGCGTTCCCCCTTAAAAGGTACATATAGGTTTCAAATCCATACAGCAACTTTTGGATTAATGCTGTATTCATGGGTCATACTGTATTCCCCCTTAATTATAGCACACGTCAGCTGTAGGATGATTCATATTGCTTTGTTCACTACAGTGTTGTATTGAAGTTTCTGAGTGTACAGATAATTAATGGTGGATACTGTATTCTTGGGTCTTATAGCATTCCCCCTCAATTGTTGAGTAAAAACAGTAAATACTTACAGGGAGTCAGGCTGTAGCAATCCCAATTCTTGTCGAAGCAAGTTGAATCTTGCTGTGTCGAGAGGCTTGGTGAAGATGTCGGCCAACTGAATATCTGTATGAACCTTTTCGAGCCAAACATCCTTGTTCTCGACTTGATTTTCATGTTGATGTGCTTAGTGTGCGAGTGCAGGACAAGATTGTGCGTTATTGCAATTGCACTCGTGCTATCACACATGATCGGTGTTTTCTTGGCTTCAATCCCATAATCTGACAATTGTTGCTGCATCCAAAGGATCTGCATACAGCAACTACCAGCAGCATAGTATTCTGATTCAGCCGTGGAAAGTGAGTTGGCAATTGCTTCTTACTGAACCAAGAAACAAGTCTAGGTCCAAGAAAGTGACAAGTTCCACTTGTACTCTTCCTATCTAGCTTGCAGCCTCCGAGATCCGAGTCACTGTATCCAACTAAATCGAATCCGCCTTCTTTAGGATACCACAGTCCTACATCGACTATTCCTTTAATGTACTTCAGGATTCGTTTAGCTGTATTCAAGTGTGGTTCCTTAGGTGCTACTTGATATCTCGCACACACTCCTACAGCAAACTGGATATCAGGCCTGCTAGCCGTTAGGTACAGGAGAGAGCCAATAAGCTTCCTGTAGAGTGATTGGTCAACCGGCTTTCCGGCTTCATTAGCACTAATTTGCACGGAAGTGCTCATGGGGGTTGACGATGATTTGGAAGTGTTCATTCCAAATTTGTTGAGAAGCTCCTTGCTGTATTTTTCCTGGTTGATGAAAATTCCTGTAGGCAACTGCTTTACCTGCAAACCTAGGAAATAAATAAGTTCTCCCATCATACTCATTTCAAATTTACTTTGCATGAGATGAGAGAACCTTTGACACAGAGCAAGGTTAGTTGAACCAAAAATTATATCATCTACATAGATTTGCACCATTAAAAGGTCATCGCCTTCCTGTATTTTGAACAAGGTCTTGTCCACAGCACATTTCTCAAATCCATTATTAGTTAGATATTGGGACAGGGTCTCATACCATGCTCTAGGGTCTTGCTTAAGTCCATACAGTGCTTTCCTCAGCCTGTATACTAGATCGATACCGTCTGTGTTAGCAAACCCTGGTGGTTGTTCAACATAAACTTCTTCTGCAAGGTCTCCATTCAGGAATGCACTTTTGACGTCCATTTGATATACAATGAATCTCTTATGGGCGGCAAAGGCTAAAAATATCCTAATGGCTTCTAGTCTGGCTACAGGGGCAAACATTTCATCGTAGTCTATGCCTTCTTCCTGTCTATAGCTTTGTGCGACTAGCCTTGATTTGTTCCTTATGATAAGTCTATTTCGATCCTTCTTGTTTCTAAATACCCATTTGGTTCCTATAACCGATTGATGCGTAGGTCTGGGTACAAGATACCATACATTGTTTCTTTCGAAACCGTTAAGATATTCTTCCATAGATGTTATCCAATGAGAGTTATTAAGAGCGTCTATGGTAGAAACAGGTTCGGACTGGGCTAAGAATACAACAATAGTGCACATGTTGAGTCTTCTAAGCTCGGATTGAGATTTCCATTCAGGAAATGGTGATATCTCAGTATCTGGTTCTTCTTGTGCACACAGTACATTTCCTTGTGTACTCTGTATTCTCCTACGAGTAGAAACACCAGCATCTATATTTCCAATGATCAGCTCTTGCAGGTGATCTCTCAACCATCTTCGGTCGGGTTCGAATTCAGGGTCCCGTACTGTATCGAGAGTTTCTATAGATACAGCTTCAGCTTGTACAACATCGGCTTCATCTACATCGATTCTTACAGCTGCGGGGTTGATTTCTAGGTCAACAACAGGTTCTATGGGAGTTGGTGGATCTATGATGGAAAGTTGTTGGATGTTCTGAGTAACATCTTCTACTCCTGTAGGGTCATGGTGAGGTTCGTTGAACACTACATGAACTGATTCCTCGATCGTCAGCTTCCTTTTATTAAAAATCCTTTAAGCTTTGCTGACGGAGGAGTATCCTACAAATATTCCTTCATCTGATTTCTCATCAAAGGTTCTAAGTTGATCCTTCCCATTATTCAACACATAGCACATGCATCCAAAAATGTGAAAATATGAAACTAACGGAGTTTTGTTGTTCCATACCTCGTATGCTGTTTTGTTGTGGTGCTTGTTGACGATACAGCAGTTTTGAGTGTAGCATGCTGTATTGGTTGCTTCACCCCAGAAACGTTGTGGCAACTTGCTTGCGGCAATCATTGTCCTTGTTGCTTCTTTCAGCGTCCTATTCTTTCGCTCGGCAACACCATTTTGTTGAGGTGTATGGGCAGCTGAATATTCGTGTTGTATCCTATTTTCCGAACAGTATTTCTCTATAAAGCGATTAGTAAATTCTGTACCTCTATCGGAACGAATGGACACGATACTCAATGCATTTTCATTTTGAAGCTTTCTCAGGAGCTCGGGCAGCTTTGATGTTGTTTCCTTCTTCTTGCTTAAGAAGATCGTCCAAGCATACCTGGAGTAATCATCAACAACAACAAGACAGTATTTCTTACCTCCCAAACTTACCGGGTCTACAGGACCATAGAGATCCATATGTAGCATCTCCAACACTCTTTGGGTTGAAAGGTAGGATTTGCTCTTCAGGGTTGATTTGATTTGCTTGCCTTTCTGACATGGTCCGCAGACGCTGTCCTTTTTGAATGACACGTTTGGCAATCCTCTTACTATTCCCCGTCTTGAGAGCTTGTTGATCATCTTGAAGTTGATGTGAGACATCCTCTTGTGCCATAACCAGCTTAGATCTGCAGTGCCTTTGGCAACAAAGCATGGGATTGATGAGCTCATAGGCTTCCAGTCAGCAATATACATGTTACCTGATCTGCTTCCTGTAAGCACAACTTCTTTGGTCTGGATGTTTTTGACTCTACAACGATCTATGTAGAATTTCACCGAGAACTGTTTGTCACAGAACTGTCTAATACTAAGTAGATTGAACTGTAAGACTTCAACATAAGCTACATCGGTGACTTTGAATTTTCCGACAAGAAGTTTCCTTTCCCTCTTGTTCTTCCTTTAGATTTATCACTGAAGCGAACTTTTAGACCGCGACCTTATATGAAATCTGATAGCTTACTTCTATCTCCGATCATGTGCCGAGAGCATCTACTATCGAAGTACCAGGTGTCCTCCTCTGGGATGTCCTGTATGCAAAGAGATTAAGTAGATTTAGGTCCCCTTTGACGATTCTTTTGGACGATTTCTCGAATGATTTCAGAATGGTCTCAAGTTCATCTTCTCGTTTTTCGAGAGTTTTGACTTTGGCTTGAAGTAGAACGAAATCATTTGTCTTGCTCTCATTGTGAGTTTTAACCTCACTTAGTTCATGAGCAAGTTGATGATTGCTCTCCATGAGTTTTTCATGCTCGAATTTGCTGGTTTCACAATCAATAGATATATTTTCATAATTTATTTTCAGCAAGTCATTTTCATCTATCAGCTCTAGGTTGGATAGTTGGAGCTGTATATTCTCATTTTTCAATGTCTCATGGGCCTTTTAAATGTTTTTAAACTCATTCATCATGTTTTCAAAAGTATGAGATGCATTGGCAGGAATAATTGAGGTTGAGCTTACCTCATCGTCGCTATCTTCACCTCCCGGAATGTCCTTGGCCATAAAGCACATATATGCTTTATCATCGAACTCATCGTCAGATGAATCACTTTCAGTGACCACTTGAAGACATTCTTCGGATTTTGATGGTGCGGGGGAGGCTTCTGATTCTCCAATCAGGGCCTTGAGCTTGTTTTTCCAAGCACGTCTTCTTTCATCTCTCTCTTGTTGCTAGGCCTCCGGCAACCTTTGAACTTTGGGATGAGGACATTTATTTGCATAATGTCCCGGTTTCCTGCAATTATAGCACAGATTAGCATCACCGAATGAAGTTTCGGTACTTACCTTGTGGACAGATTTGGGCCTGTAGGGAGTTTTTCCCGATTGCTTGATGAACTTCTTGAACTTCTGCATAAGAAGCGCCATTTCATCTTGAGACAGGATGTCGTCGTCACTGTCAGCACTCTTGTGACTAGGCTTCGACGAACTCGGCATGCTGTGTCGATGGTTCGATACAGCGGCTAGTGCTGTAACCTTTGAAGGAGATTCTTCAGCTTTCTCTCTTCTGTCAATATCATACTCAGAAGCTTCGAGGTCAGAGAAGAGATCAAAAGTAGATATTTCATTTAAATTACATGACACACGCAGAGCTGTGGTCTTAATGTCCCGTCGGGCAGGGAGAGATCTGAAAATTTTTAAATTCTTCTCCTTTTGGGTATAAATTTTGCCCAAAGCTTCAAGTTCACCAACAATACCAGTGAATCTGAGGTCAAGTGTCTCAGTTGATTTCATTTCGAAAGATTCAAATTGCTGAGTCAGATTTGAAATTTTGTTTTCTTTTGAGAGCTCAGTTCCCTCACAAACTAACTTGAGTTTATCCCAGATTTCCTTGGCTGTTTTATAGCTCTTTACCTTTGAGAATGTGCTTTTGTCAAGAGTGAAAAATAATGCGTTCTCAACCACATTGTCGAGATTGGCGCGCTTTCTTTCATCTGTGGTCCGTTGCTCGCGCTCCTTCTCGAGCATCTCAACATGAGCTTAGCCTTCAATCCTTGCGGTCGTGTTTACCTTCATGATCTTAATGGGGCCATCCTGTATAACAAAAATTATCTCTTCGTGCATTGCTGCAAGATGAGCCTCCATCCTGATTCTCCAATCATCAAATTCATTAATAGAGAACATAGGTACTTTGTTGATCATTGATGTATCCATGTGAGAATAAAGGAATGAAAAAGACTGTTTTGAAAATTAAGTGATTTTGGATCTGATTCGGTTAAAAATACGACTGATTCTTTTTAGAATCAACCGCTCTGATACCACTTGTTGGCCACTAAGTATACTGGATACAGCTTGGAAGATGTTTTAAACTACAAGTTGTACGGTTTTAAATCTGAGTGTGTAGCGGAAGTCTTAAATACAGTAAGTTGCTATGGATACAGCAACTCGATGTGCAGTGTATACTTAAATAATCACAGTTAAATGAAAAAGTAAAGGCTGAAGGCAAATAACACAGTATTTAAAGTGGTTCGAGGTAAACCCCTCTACGTCCACTGGTCCTCCACACAGGAGTAAAAAGTTTATTATAATTACTGCGTACACAACTACGTAATTATAACAACACACAATCAATATATCGTTCACACAGATTGATATAAACATCTTAGCTTCAACCGTTCACACAGATTGGTTTGAGCTAATGCTTTGACTGGCTTCTTCACGCACGGTTCTGAAGCTTCGTCTTCTTCGATGCAATTCCTTCACACACAGTTCCGGAGAAGCAAAGATTGGGTTTGTTCAAGGATAGAACAGGGTATGAACAACAACTTTGACTTTCTGAGCTTCTAGCTGATGATGTGTTGTTCACTGTTTAAGCACTGTATATCTCTTAGATCTGAGTTGCAGTAAGCTTTGGAAATATGTTTTGCTCTTAATATTTCTTTGTAAGCTTGATCATTCAGTAGTCTTCAATCTTCAAACTCTGGAGATATATATATAGTCTCTGAAATATATCCGTTGCGATAAATCCATTGACCAAGATTCCATTCCAATGGGATGAAAAACACGATCCGGATTTTGCTGGATTTGAAGATCTGTTGACTTACAGTATTTAAATACTTTATCTTTTTAGTATTTAAATACTTCTTTATCAACGGGACTTGACTTCTAGTAAATACTGAAGATTCCTTGTTTGTCCTATTGAGAGCTGTATGGAGGGATTACTTATTGTCAGTTCGAGACAGCTTCCATACTTAGTCTTTATGAGACTTCTTTGTTGTACTGAAAGATATGCTAGATCTATGAGAGGTCTTCGATACATGTTGACACTATAGATCAGCTTTTCGATATAGTCTCCTTACTGTATGCAGGATTGGTATATTGTCAAAACATAGTAACACTACAATCAATACAGGGCAGTAGACCAATTGTTGGTCCCCAGAATGATGAAGACTGTCCCCACTGTACCAACACGAGTCTTTTCTAGCGTGTTTTGTCCTCACTCACGCACACCTGAGAAACTTCCCAGGGGGTCACCCATCCCATAACAACTCCAGGCCAAGCACGCTTAACTTTGGAGTTTCTATGAGATGGATACCAGAAAAAAAATTGCATCTTGTTGGTATGAGTAGTCCAAATCAATTCATTTAACCACTTTCTAGTGCAGATCTCACAGGTCGAATCGCAAGCCGCGCCTCGCGCATTTTTAAGCTAATGCAGGCAGGATGCTGACCGAAGCCCAACAATCCCCCTTCCAGTATCTGCCAGCATTTCGGCCCCATAGTCTGGAAACCTTCGCGAACTAGATTTGATCACACAGCCCTCTAGCGGCTAGATTCATTCGAACAGTCCTCTAACACTTGACATCAGCATATGTTCCACCTCCGTTTACTTCCGCTACGCCAGTATCTCAGTTCCAGCATACTAGATTTGATCACATAGCCCTCCAGTACCTGACAACCTCCACTGAACCAGCATCTCAGTTCCGGCCAAGTGGCAATATCTGCTGCATGCCCGCCTCTCAGTTCCAACATTCTGGCAGCCTCTATTTTTAGGATACTCCGAGGGAATCTGCACCCGTGACTTGCTCTGATACCAATTGTTGGTCCCCAGAATGATGAAGACTGTCCCCACTGTACCAATACGAGTCTTTTCTAGCGCGCTTTGTCCTCACTCACGCGCACCTGAGAAACTTCCCAGGGGGTCACCCATCCCATAACTACTCCAGGCCAAGCATGCTTAACTTTGGAGTTTCTATGAGATGGATACCAGAAAAGAAGATGCATCTTGTTGGTATGAGTAGTCCAAATCAATTCATTTAACCACTTTCTAGTGCAGATCTCACAGGTCGAATCGCAAGCCGCGCCTCGCGCATTTTTAAGCTAATGCAGGCAGGATGCTGACCGAAGCCCAACACATACCACACCGGCTCGGGTATCAATTTTCTACGAGGTTGATGGAGGGTAGGAACCTCGTAACCTTTTTCAAACTTAGTCTTATTTGTCGGGAGAATTTCACGACTAATGTTACACTTTGTACATTAATTCATTTAAAAGCGCGTTTGTTTGTCGATCATTCAAAATGAAAAACAGTAAATAACAAGCTAGTTACTACCAACATATAGCTCATGGACTTTTTCGTAAGTATTGGGCCAAGCGAATGACCCAATAAAGAAAAATAAAAAAACAGTCTTCGATTCTTCGTCTTTTCGGTCGGTTGTCTTCGGTCTTCGTCATAGCCAAATAAATAATTACATTATTGAAAAAATGCATCTTATACAAATTTTCTAGTAAAAATAAATAGGCTCAAAACGGCCTTTACAACCCAGTCGAATCGAACAAATCAAGACTAAGCCCACGAGCTATATCACCATCACATAAGGATTCCACACAACATGTAACGGTAATGAAATTAAATAATTAATTTAATATATTAATCCAATTAATCTATGAAATTAATCTATTCAATTTCTACAGTATTAATCTAATTAATATTTAATGGCATTAAAATTAAATAATCAATTAATATATTAATCCAATCAATATAAAACTAACATATTCAATATCAACGGTATTAATCCAATTAATACTAATAATCGTCATTTTAATTCGTTCGAAGCAATCCGGCCAAAAATAATATTCTCGTTTAATTAGTTTCCCTTAACACAAAAAAAAATATTCCAAATATTAATTTAGTCAAATTAAAATCCAATTTAAATTTCGGGAAATAATTACAACGAAATATAAATTTAAACGGAGTCCCAGACTATCCGGTATTAGGCCCAGCCCGCGGCTCGATTCAAAATCGGGCCAAAACCCGAGAGGTGGCATGGCCGAGCCATGCTCGGAAGACTGGCAGAGACCCTCTCGGCAGCCTGGGCAGCCGGCCCAGGCAGTGCTGTCGGCAACCCCGTTTTCTTGTTTTTTGGCTCGTTTCCAAAAATGTGATGTTACAACGAACAATTTAAATATCTTCGATTATACCAAAATTGATTCTAAATCATAAACATCAACTAAAAAAGCATTCAAAATGCACATATAATCGTATATACGGTATGATTGACCTCGCTCCGATACAACTGCTGGGATTCCGGATACAAAATGAAATACGCAGCGGAAAAATAATAACGAATCCCAAATAGGATCGATCAAGTAACGTATATACGAAAATAAAAATATGAAGACAAAATGATTAAGCTCCCATACCCTTGAAGCATTTGATAATATCTTCGTAAGTTGATGATATTTACGAACCCGGGCACGAGCACGAAATCTCTTCGTCCCAAACACCGAAAGCACTATGTCTCTACGTCACCACACGGCGGAACTAGACCGGAAAGAAAACAACGAGACTCCGTTCTCCAAGAACACGGCTAGGGAAACTCGTAGGAATTTTTCTCTCTATTTTTTTCTTGTTTTTCTCTCACCTCTAATATGAAGAATTGAATAAAGAAAATGTCTCTCTCCCCTCTTGAAAAAACCCACGGCCGAAGTGATACAATGGTGTAGTTTTTTAAGTTGTGGTGATGATGTCTTTATTTATTTAAGTCACCATGACAAAAATAAGATACTAAAATGATGAGAATCAAATCAAATCATTTTATAAAACATGTGAAGGAATCACATGCCTAAAACAATCATCACACTTAGTCAACTAAGAGGGGGCAGCCCATGAGGAAGTTTCCATGAAATGGGCCGAGTCACTCGGCTCGTGTACCGGACGCTCGTCAAACGAATCCGTTAAATACACTCCATTTTATTTTCAATGTATTTATACTTAATTAATTAATCCAATTAATTAATTATATCAAATACAAATATATTTCTCTTAAGACATATTATTTATGAATTAAATTAATTAACCAGTAACTTAATTTCAATTCATAAGACCGCTATTTTGATTTATCCAATAAATCATAATTTAATATACAATATCTAATATTACTAGAGAGGTGATAAATTCATATTTATCCGTCAACGATCCTGATGCGCGACTCTGTAGGTCCGTCTCAGCCGGTATTGGGAGGAACCAATGAGTGCAGTCAGCACTTAGCCAGCCTAGCGGGCCGCACTGTAAACCCTGACTGAAAACGAATGAAGGGATCATTCCAGAACCATTATGTCGTGAATACCATATACGTATAGACCTTTCATCAGATGTCCCGGTCAAGACTTCGGATCACGGTAAAGTCAAACCCTACTGTTGACTAGACTATATACATATATTAATGTAAATCAAGACTGACTGATTACTAGTGTATCTAATACGACTAGATCAGAATGCTTTGGCCAAAGACTTACGATCTTATTTGCCATTAACCGTATAAGACACCTGCTCACTAACGGGAGATAGAATCCTTTCTTGGCGTACAGTAAAGACTCTACTTGCCCGTATAGTCCGCACTTCGTGGTTGACTCGAGTCTAACTACTCTATCATAATGTTTATTTCACAACAGTTTAAAGCTATTCTCTAGTCCTGTTGGACGTGTTTTACTTTTTCTAAGTAAAACACCTAAAGTCGGACTGATGTATCCAATGTACTTAACTTCTGTTGTATGAAGATGTAGGCTCTGTAGGATTGGGCACTACATAAGGTCTCTTGCTGTATGGGTGGGCTTTACGGAGTTTCCTAACAGCTTCCATACTTAGCGAAATTCTGACTTCTGAAGACTTTTTTGCTGTACATTGGCGATTATCAAAACATGACTATTTATCCTAACATTAACATAGAACTATAGAGAACTCCCACTAACTCATTTCAATAACAACTCTATAATATAGCAAGAAATAGGGGTGGTAGTAACGTCGTTCAAAGAAACAACCTTAGTCGATGCTATACAACTAGTTCTGTGGTCGGGGATGACAATGCAAGTACATTTGGTCTGTTGGATTGGTGTAAGAGAAGGGAACAACATTGCCCATACTCTCAATTATGGAACGAGAGGTTCTTGCAGTGCCCGCGTCCACAGTCCCCGTTGAGAGCGCTTTCAGTGAAGGAGGTTGTATGTTCGACGAGCGGAGATCCCGAATGACGCCAAAAAATCTCGAAGCTCAGATGCTGATTAAAGACGCAACAAAAGCTGAGCTATAAGATCAAGAAAATAGGTGGGATGACCTATTAACGGACCAGGGCACCTATCAAAAAGGCACCACTGAAGGATAGTCTAGTCAAACGAGTCAAACCGATGACCAAGATGACGACATCGACTTTGACTAAAGGTAAGTAAGGTAAGTCAGGTAAGTAAAAGAACTACGTAGGGATTTGATTTTCTCACGAGGATACGTAGACAATTTAATTCTAAGTTAAAATATAAATGTCACAGCCCCTTATCCCTAAGGACGGCTCAGCCAGGGCATAACCCGGATAGGAATTAAGAAGCGGGGAAGAAAGGGGGGAGACATACGTTTCATAAGAAATAGGGGTGAATTTCCATGAATAACCTATCAAGGCATCATGAAGGGGATTCAATCCTGGGGGAATGACTTAGGATCCAAAGTAGGATACATAGTTATAATATTAGCCTTGAAGTTTAGAAAAAGGCTTCATAGCATATTACAATCAACATAACTTAGAAACCCAACTCATAAAGAGTGTTTGCAGCGGAAAAACATAGTTGGTTACATATATGAAGATATGTAACCCGGGCTTAACATTGATCGTAGACAAAAGACTTCCACTCAACACCCTCCGTCACATCCCTTGCTCAACCTGCACATTTTTAAAACATATACAGGGCTGAGTACAATGTACTCCGTGAACATATTGCCAAAACATAAAACATGCTTTCGTATATGTCATCACGCATATAAGCAGTAACACACGGGGGTTTTAAGAAAAATCCCATGTTTACTAAATCATTTCATTTCATAGCATATATCATCAGATTCACCATATCCATAATTTACGCCGGGGAAGGTGGCCACCTCCCGCGAACATTACTCCCCGAGATCGGCCACTCCGAAAAGAGCTCACAATCCCGAGTACTATGTACACTAACCCTGGCCAACAACCTTTGTCTAGCTCAGGATCCGATCATTTAATAGGTTGGCAAGCCAACAGTGATAGGTTCATAAGAATCCACATATATGCATCATAAACATTTGAAATCATAATTTGCTTGTAAAACATTTCATCAAGATAGAGCAAAGCTCAAATCATTTTCATATAGAAAGCCCACCTGGACAAGTAATAAACGCAAGCAAAATGATTCTCGGCTCTTCCTTACACTTCAGTCTGCTGCTCCACCTTTCATCGGAAACAACTAAGTTTAGCGGTCGATCGAGCTTAACGAAGTCTAACGGACAACGGACTCGGTCTACATGTTTGGACTTTAGAGTTTTGCATTCGACTAAAGTTTAATAATAAAAGCTATGATTCTATTAGAGAACCTAACTGACCATATAACGTATAAATATACTAACAACAGTAACCGCTACTCGATTCCGTTAAACATTCCTTGGTTCGAAAACCATCATCAAACACTTAACATAATCATAACATAATGTGCATCAAGGCTGGAAAGAATTAGCATTATATTAATGCACAATAATAACTAGATAGTGTATCTTATACCAATGGAAATCCACTGAAGTCTAGTTTCATGTCCATTTTACAGATCTCAAAAATATTAAACGTAGAGAAAGTTATGGCCGTTTCCGTGAAGTGTAATGAAACTGCCAACATCCGACGAAAATGGGAAAACATCATATTAACCTAGAGCTCGTTTCTAGAAACGAAGACCCTAAACATGTAAACTCTAATCATACATATCATACTCATAACACATATAGGAGTCGACATACAAGCATGCTTCTCAACGTTACGAACTCCATTTCATAATCTTTTCTTTTGAAAAATGACTACTTACTCGTTTTTATTTCCCAACTTTAAACCTTCAAACATCATTAACATCAAGTATCATCAAACACCAATTGTTACCAACATCAAAAAAAACACTTAACATACACACATGTTGATAATCAAAGTCTTAGTCCTAACATACAAATGACCTAAACATGACTTTAAAATCTTCAATACATAACATGCTCCTTAACTATATCAAATATTACCAACACATCTTCCAACTTTATAAATCTAACTTCATGCTCTTGTTTTCAAATAAATTTCCAAAACATTTTATAAATATCTAACAAAAACATATCATATACTCCTTTCATATATCATCATAATCATCAAGTCACTTTTGAACATATATCAACATATCAAGAACTAAGCATGATTCTTCCTTACTTTCAAAACACCAAACATTTTATAAAAATCCCATAAATTCAACATAGCATCATATCATCATATAGCAACATATTTTGTAAGAAAATCATAAGAAAAACAACACATGATTGGGTTATAAAACTCTAAAAGTTTCGGCCAACATGAAAAAAAATCAAGACATGATTACAACTTGTTCTAAACACTTTCAAGAATATTAAAATCAACTTAGAGACAACATACAAAACATTATAACATTAAACCTAAACTCTTGATATATTTTTCAAATTTTAAATTGGTCCAAACCCTATTTTTACTTGGGTAGAAATGAAGAGAATGAGGTAACTTACTTGAATATGAACTTGGATTCAAGTTTGGCACACAAAATAAGCTTGTAACTTGAGTTCTTAATAAAGAACAATGGTGTTCTTCAATGGTGAAGGGGGAGTGGCGGCTGAAGTGAGAAATGAAGAGAGAAAGAAGATGAAGTGATGAGGAAAAATGAAAGGGAGGTGATGTCCCTTTATATACTAGGTTAACCCTAGACGTCGTCATAAAGCGGTCGAATAATATTCTACGTTTCGCTCCTACACAGATAAAACTACTCGAGTATTGTGTGTATGTCATATACTTAAATTATAGTGTCGTACTTACAGATTAAAGTCGGAGAAAAGTTTCGCGATTTATGGAATGCGAATTATCCGAGAAAACGACTCGACATAATATATACCCAAAAATTCAAAAAGTAAACTTTTGAAAATCGTACTCATAACGTAAAAGTGGTGTATATAGAAGTCGACGGAATCATAATTCTGTCTATCGAAACATAAAAATCAAATTCGTAAAATAAACCCAACCAGATAACCAAACATCCGATTTCTGAATTTAAAACGTGTAAATAGTTCTAAACTTACTTCATTAGTCAGAATTTTATTATTTGTGAATGCAAAACCCTAATGTCGCACTTGAGGTCATAATAATTCATGCATATAAAAGACCGGGGCATTACATCCTACCCCTCTAACAAGAAATTTCGTCCCGAAATTTACATACCTTATCAAAAAGTTCTGGGTATTTCTCTCTCATCTTGCTTTCGAGTTTCCACGTAGCTTCTTACTGACCGTGGTGACTCTATAATACTTTCACCAAAGGAATTGACTTATTCCTCAGTTATTGAACTTTCTGGTCTAAAATAGCTTTAGGCCTCTCTACATAACTCGTATCGTGACTAAGAACTATGTCACTCTTATGAATCACATGCTTGGGATCAAATACATACTTCCTCAGCTGAGAAACATGGAAAACTTTATGAACATTCCCAAGACTAGGTGGCAAAGCCAACCTATAAGCAATTGGGCTGATCCTCTCAAGAATCTCATATGGACCTATAAAACGTGGCCTAAGCTTGCCTTTAACGCCAAACCTGATTATTCCCTTAGAAGGGGAAACCTTGAGGAAAACCTTATCCCCACTTTCGAAATGCAATTCAGTTCGGCGTGTATCGGCGTATGACTTCTGTCGAGTCTAGGCCTCTTGTATTCTCTGTTGTATCTTGTGGATAATCTCGATCATCTCGCTAATTGTGTCTGGCCCTAAAATATTTCTCTCACCAACTTCATCCCAATAAAGTGGTGATCTGCATTTTCTGCCGTATAAGGCTTCATACGGCGCCATGCCTATCGTTGCCTGATGACTGTTGTTGTAAGCGAATTCAATTAATGGCAAAACATGCTCCCAATTCGCACCTTGATCTAACACTACAGTTCTTAACATGTCTTCTAGTGTTTGAATCGCCCTTTCCGATTGTCCATCAGTCTGCGGGTGGAAAGCGGTACTAAAGTTCAGATGTGTACCCAATTCCTTCTGTAGACTCGTCCAAAATCTAGAGGTAAATTTTAGATCTCGATCTGACATGATTAATATCGGCACTTCGTGCAAACGTACAATTTCACGAGCATATATAACTGTGCCAACTTCTCAGATCCGTAAGTGATCGGGATAGGCAAAAAGTGAGCTGATTTTGTGAGTTTGTCTACTATAACCCATATAGCAGTGTTTCCTCATTTGGTCCTCGGCAAACTAGTCACAAAATCCATAGCTATTCCTTCCCACTTCCATTCTGGAATGGTCAATGGCTGTAACTTTCCATACGGTCGTTGGTGTAGTGCTTTCACTTGCTGACAAGCCAAACAACGCTCAACAAAAGAAGCTACATCCCGTTTCATACCGTCCCACCAGAAATTTCTCTTCAGGTCTTGGTACATCTTGGTACTTCTGGGGTGAGCGGTGTAGGGAGTATCATGAACCTCACTCATAATCTCATTCCTTAATTCCTCATCATGTGGAACACATATTCTCTCTTCGAACATAATTACGTTATCAGCCGCTTCGCGGTAACTTCCTGGGTTATCAGATCTAATTCTTATACGTAGTTTTTCGAACGCTTCATCTCTTCTCTGCGCATTCACTATCCGTCCTCTCAGATCTGGTGTTGTCACTAACATCGCGACACGACCCATTATCGTTTCCGGTGGATGAACCACCTCTAAAATCATTCCTTCAAAATCTTGGATTAGATCCCCTTCTGTGGTAAGTAGGTATCCTAATTGCGATTGAGTCTTACGACTCAAGGCATCTGCTACCACATTAGCCTTGCTGGGGTGATAGTTAATACCACAATCATAATCCTTTACCAATTCGAGCCATCTTCTCTGTCTCATGTTCAAGTCCTTCTGCTCAAAAAAGTACTTTAAACTCTTGTGGTCAGTGAAAATTTCACATCTTACCCCATAAAGGTGATGCCTCCATATCTTCGATGAGTGCACAACTGCAGCTAGTTCCAAATCATGCGTTGGATAATTCACCTCATGCGGCCTAAGTTGTCTTGATGCATAAGCTATCACTTTCCCATCTTGCATCAATACACAACCTAGCCCATTCTTAGAAGCATCCGTGTAAACCACATACTCCTTGTTCGCTTCTGGTACTGCTAAAACTGGCGCAGTAGTCAATCTTTTCTTGAGTTCCTTAAAACTCTCGTCACATTCATCCGTCCATGAATACTTAATTCCTTCCCGCAATACTTGTGTCATTGGTCTAGCAATCATGGAAAATCCTTCGATGAACCTTCGGTAGTACCCAGCTAGACCCAAGAAACTCCTAATCTCATTAGGGTTGGTTGGTTAATTCCAATCACGTACTGCTTCCACTTTAGCTGGGTCCACCTTCATACCATCTGCTGACACAGTGTGCCCAGGAAACATCACTTCTTTCAACCAAAACTCGCACTTACTGAATTTGGCAAATAGTTTCTCCGTTCTCAGTGTTTCCAACACAATCCTGAGATGTTCTTCATGCTCCTTCTCATTTCTAGATTAGATGAGAATATCGTCTATGAACACTAAGACAAACTTATCCAAGTACGGGTGGAAAACTCTGTTCATAAGATCCATGAATACTGCGGAGGCATTAGTTAATCCAAATGGCATGGCTATAAACTCATAGTGTCCATATCTTGTTCGGAAAGCTGTCTTGGGTATATCCTCTGGTCGAATCTTCAGCTGATGATACCCAGACCTAAGGTCTATCTTAGAAAACACAGTTGTTCCCTTGAGTTGGTCAAATAAGTCATCTATCCTTGGCAGAGGATACTTGTTCTTGAGTGTGAGCTTGTTCAGCTCCCTGTAATCTATACACATTATCAGTGTACCATCCTTCTTTTTCACAAAAAGGACAGGTGCTCCCCATGGAGAAACACTCGGTCTAATGAAACCTAAATCCAATAGCTCTTGCAGTTGGATCTTAAGTTCTTGCAGTTCCTTCGGTGCCATCCTATATGGTGCTTTCGACACTGGGGCTGACCCTGGCTCCAGGTCGATGTTGAAATCCACTTGTCGATCTGGTGGTAAACTCGGTAATACTTCTGGGAATACATCCTCGAATTCTCGCATAATTGGCACATCACCTATCGTCTGCTGTTCTCCACCTTCTTCATTAAGGTAAACAAGGAAAGCTTGACAATCCTTCTTTCTCATCATCTTCTTGGCTTGGAGAGCAGAGATAACGGGTGATCCTCTACCCATTCTTATGCCGTGAAAGTCTGTGGGCTCCTTTCCCGGTGGTCTGAAGGAAATTTTCCTCTCATAACAAAGAATTGTGGCATAATTCTCAGCTAACCAATCCATTCCTAGGATTACATCAACATCCCACATCGTCATAACATTCATATTATTAGTTACCACTTTAAGATTCCCTAGTTCTAATTCCATATTAGAACAAACATGCATGGTAGTTGAAATTCCTCCTGGTGGTGAAGATACTCTCATGACATGACTAGCACATTCCGGTATAATACTAAGATTATCCACACATGCTCTAGCAATAAATGAATGTGATGCTCCAGTATCAAACAAAACAATAACAGGTAGGTTAAGAAGTTTGCCCATACCTGCCAAGTTACCCTTATCCTTCTCGGGTTGCTTCTGATTGATGGCATACGACCTAGCATTCTGATTCCTTGCTTTGGTGGTGGCGCGATCGTTGTCCTTGTATTGCCCTCAGTGGCTGGGGTTGACCCTGGTGGTTTGGTCTCTCTCCATGCTGCTGCTTAGGATAATTCCTCATAATATGGCCTTTCTGACCACACGTGTAACAACTTCCAGTGCCCAACAGACAGGCACCATGATGCTGCTTGTTACACTTGGGACATACGGGGTTTGCAACTCGCCCCTGATTATTGCCTCCCTGAGCAGGAACCATCTGTCGTCCCTGATTGTTGGCTCCTTGAGCCTGAGGCTGTCCATGAGATATATTTCCCTGCCACGGATTCCTGTTAGCCTATGTAACACCCCCAGAATACGTCCGGAAATGTTACACGCTGTAGGCCCTTCTCACAAGGATCTACCAGGCTAAACTCCACTAGACTACACAATGATTGACCGACCGGGGTCAATCTAAATACGACTCAGACCGACAAGGTCATTAAACAATTCAGAAAATAATGAATTTTATATCTCAATGACAAAAATAAACTTTCACACAAAAAGGGATGACAACTCCATTTAATAAATGAAAACCTACACCCGTGCAAGGGTGAATACTCAACCAAATGGAAAATACCGACCCAGATGGAATAAAAGAAAAAGACTCTGACTCTTGTGGGATTAGCATCGTCGTCTTCCATCTCCTTCCAAGCCAATCCCGTGACTGCTCCCGAGCTGCCAAAACCTGAGCGCATAACAGGCACCCACCCCCCGAAAACTCGGGGGTTGGCAAACTGGAATTTTGCTAGTGCAAGTACATAATATACGAGATATACGAACAATAACAACACAAAATTCAACCGTCGTGAAGCCTTAACACAAACCATACATTCCCATAGTCAACACAGAATAGCACTCGCATACACAAGGTGAAAGATAATCACATAGTCATATTCTCTTTACGGAACATAACATCAATGAAACTTTAAACGAGCCCAATGAGTCAGGAAAATCCCTTTTGTAAAAGGAAAAGTATTTTGATAAGATAGTTTGCAAATGTTATTATTGACTCGGGCCGTCTTGGGGTTTTGAAAATCGAATGGGAACATTTTTGGAAAATAATTTCAAAAGCTCTCGGGTCCTTAACCCAACATATGGAAAACAATTACACGAAAACCAAGTCAACTTATTCGGGGTCCTCGACCCAATTTATAGAACACTGTCACAAACGAAATCATTACAACATCTCACAGGGTTCTCAACCCAATCCAAATAACATCATCACGAAATCAATCATCTCAACATTCCACAGGGTCCTCGACCCAATACACAGAATAGCACCACAATACAATCAAAGGATAAAACCTCATTCGACATATCCTGCTCAAGACCCCCGATTAATTAACCCTCGGAGATTTCGTCAAACCTCCTTGGTTAATTAATCCTGATACCAACGCTTTAAAAACAAGTTGAAACAAACTTTCAAAAACACGAATCGCGGTCTATATCAAGACAAACATTTAAAAGTGAGTTGAAAGAATTTGAGGTACGAACATCGTTCGGTAACGGGGTCTTAGCTATCACTCAAATACCTGTAACCAATAACCCTGCCAGGCGCCTCCATTGCGCACCTGTGCACCGGCGTTCACTCCACTATGTTGGCCGCTCCTTGAACATGTCACCGTACCGGCGATCACTCCCGTAAGAGCCGCCCCTTGCGCGCGCATTAGGTAACACCGGCATTCACCACCCATATGGAGCCGCACATTGCAGCATACACCAGGCCGGAGTGCACGCCCCGCTCTCAGAGGTTCTCGGATACGACGTTTCTCACAACAAGTATCCACATTATTTCAAACATCAAGCACACAAACAAACGTCACAACAATTATCAACTCGGTACATCAAGTCACACAATTTCTCCGCCAGTCCATAACCACACAAATAAACAATAACACGCACGTTATCAATTAAACTCAATCACAATAAGCCTTCAAGCATAACCAACCAATACCGCACATATATCCCTATATTGCGACTCAACCGAATATATATATATATATATATATATATAACATTACTATATTATATGAATAAGTATAGTTCATCCATCAATCCAAGTTGAGTACGTCAACTAGTGTTAGCATTCATCACTCGTCATTCACCGACATAGGCATATATATCAATATACGTATATACATACATATAGTTAACATATAAATATATATAAATCTATATATATATATATATACACATACATATATATATACACATATATACATCCGTTTAAATTCATACACTTCGACAACAATGATTTCACGCAGTTACAATTCGTATATCAAGGTACTTGCCTCAAATCCAAAGCACGCGAAGCAACGGGAAAGCTCGACCGGAAACCCTCGAATCTTCCAACTAGGTCGAAAACACAAGAATAACATAATCACTATAAGATCGATCGCAAGGAAGATGCAAAACACACGAAATTCTCAACAAGAATTCGTAGAGACGAAGGATCGAACACTTAGGGCTCAATGTTTCCCAAAGAATATCAAGAACATTATCCGAACCCAAATACGGTAAGAAATACGAATCAAATCATAAGGAGAGAATCAATACAACCGATTGATGATATACAACAGCACGATTCATGAAGAACAACCCGAATCTTGAAGATTCACGAAATATAAAGGAAGGGTTTACAAGATGATTACCTCAAATCAAAGACGAAGAACACGGATTGATGATGTTAATCAACACCAAGAACTAAAGGAAGATGTACACTTGGAGTTACAGGACTCCAAAATCGCCCATAGATTGCCCATAAATCGCCTCAGCTGTGGAGGAGTGAAGAAAGGGTGAAAAATGACGAACACGGTCAACCCTCGGTATATAAGTACCTGCCCATGAGTTACGTACGTTAACCAAGAAGAATAACGTACGTTACCTGTATTACGTACGTATTGCATCAAAGATTACGTACGTAATCAATAACCAGACCCTCCTGTCCAAAATAGCGAAGACCCTTACGTACGTTATGGCGAGGGCTTAACGTGCGTGCAACGATTAACGCGGCGCTATGATCAACACATAGCGTGCGCTATCGACGGCCAGAACTCAATGTCTGAACTGGTAAGACCCTTACGTACGTAAAGGGCAGGTCTTAACGTACGTAAGTCGCATGATGATAACGTACATTATGCTTATAGCATAGCATACGTAACTCACTTAGCAGTTCCAGAACTGCTAAGTTCAGCTCGTCGCGTACGAGCGCGACGAAACCGCGAAACGACAGTTACAACACAATACGAGGACATGCATACTAAGAGTGCAGAACGACGGATTCAAGCGTTAAAAGAAAGTACGATTCCGACAACCCGAAGGTTCGGAATATGATAACAGAAGTAATCACCCCCAAACTTTGGGAAATTACGAAACGGCCCAAAACGTCCGTAAATCACGATATGACATCAAGAAACCAAACCGAAGCTCACAACATGCATAATAAAGCTCAACGGACTTATAGGAAACACGAAACCATAGTTTCGAACCATCATCACACGAAATGAACTAAATAGCGGGAAAAGTCGCTCAAAACACGGATTCAGGTAAAACAGCCCCGGAACCACTTGGATGACCAAACACGCAGAACGAAACATTATCAAAATGTCAAAATGCTCGCAAGTGAGCTACTGGAAACCAGAAAGATGCCAAAAACGAAAAAGTACCAAAAGAGAATATCACGGGTATTACATTCTACCCTCCTTAAAAGAAGTTTCGTCCCGAAACTTAAAATAGAGAGCGATGGAGCAATAGTTTCAAACAAAATTTGCAAGAATCAAATTCGGATGTGGAAAGGCCACAATAATCCACGAGATTTAGCAAAACAGCTCCGAAATTCGTTCGGAGGACGGTAGGCTAAGTAAAACAAGGTAGTTTAAAATCGTCGAGGGGGATCACAATTGAATTACCAACAATGAAAGGTCACACAATACTGAAAATATCAAGAAAAGTACGGGTAATACGTTCCCACATACTAAAAAGATATTACGTCCCCGAAACTTAGAACAACAAGAGTTGGAAACGTAAAGCAATGAAATGAAAAACGATCGAAGTCACGATTGTTTGAAACAGCAACGATTAAGACATAGTACAAAATCTTCATTCTCCCATGCTAGGATCTTCAGAAGGAAACATAGGGTTTCGGGACACTTTCCGGTCACTAGCTCTGCTCTCTCTTAGGGCGGCATTCTTTGCCAATTCGGAAACTGTCTCACAGTGTTTCTCCCGATGACCTTCACACCCGCACCGGTAACAAGTCAATAGTGGAGAGGGACAATTTGCACAAACATGTCCCTGACAGTTACAGTTGAAACATCTTCTCTTCTTACCGAGAATCAGCGATGTTGGTTTGGGATTTCCAGCGTTCACTCCCGACCGCAAAGACGACGCCTTCGAACGACGTGAGGGCTTGGGAGCCTTAGTCTCTTCACCGCCCAGAAATTTCCCAGATGTCCTCGGTCTCTTGGCTTCGCTCGTGGGCTCGATCACTAAGGAGATTTCATAGGATATCGTTTGATTTTGATACTCCTTCACTGTAGCATGAATCGTTGTCGTACGAACCAGCTCGCTGCTTCCATTCCCATCATCACGTCTACGTCCGCCGAGGCTCGACATACTAATGCAGATAATACCGTTCAACAATATTAGTTTATCAGTCGTACAATATACCACAATTATCAACCCGAGTTTTAGTTAGCATCCTTAGAATAACGGTAATATCGTAAAGCACAAAGTTATATGAAGTCAATTTCGAGTTCTTCGACGAGGATGATCATTATATGTATGCACTTAATGAAAACAAATTTTTGAAAAAGAGGGCTAGTCACGTTGCGCCCAAGAATTGTAAATACTGTCTTTTATTTTGGAAGAGGAAGTTTATATAACGACTCTAAAAATTATTTTCGAGTAATGTATAAAGAAAAATTGAAAATTGAATTGTAACTAATTTGAAATATTTCAAACGTGTTGAGTCCCAAATACCACAATTTTGAAAATCTTTCCTCTTCTACCAAAATGTTTATTCGAAAGAATTTTTCACCGAAATACGTGACCATTTAACATGACGATATTAAATCATGACTTTTCACAATGTTAGAAAATTTCAAAGTACTACTTTAAAATATTCGTGATACTACAGCGCCGTGGGCCCCGTGCCAGAACCCACCAGGCTAAAAATCATTTAAAAAAATGTTCAAAATGCCAAAAAGGCCGATTTCGGTCATATTCTCAAATATTCACTAAAGTCATTTATAAAATATCAAATACCGTCATAAGAATACTATCAAAATGTGCAAGACCAAAATATCAAAACTCGGTTTGCAAGATACCAAAAGCCATCTCAAAATACTCACGCAGCGGATAAAATTAACATTCATAAATTTATTCTAATAAAGTACAGAAACAGATAAATATGCTCGACTTCCGAAGCATACTACATAACCATTTTTACTCGGACCGCATACACATGTTATATCCTAAAACAATAATATCACCAACAAGTTCCAATCCCTAGTTCACATTAAACATATTAGCACAATATAATCAAGTACGTATATAAGGGGACTTACGATCGGGAGGCTTACCATCACGGATTGCCGGAAGATGATGTCGGAACCACGATACTAATCACAACTCTGATGCGCGCGACTTACACAAGACATGGACTTGACCCAACGGCCTAGGTTTTTTGCAAACCTAAGCTCCGATACCATAAATGTAACACCCCCAGAATACGTCCGGAAATGTTACACGCCGTAGGCCCTTCTCACAAGGATCTACCAGGCTAAACTCCACTAGACTACACAATGATTAACCGACCGAGGTCAATCTAAATACGACGCAAACCGACAAGGTCATTAAACAATTCAGAAACTAATGAATTTTACATCTCAATGACAAAAATAAACTTTCACACAAAAAGGGATGACAACTCCATTTAATAAATGAAAACCTACACCCGTGCAAGGGTGAATACTCAACCAAATGGAAAATACCGACCCAGATAGAATAAAAGAAAAAGACCTTGACTCTTGTGTGATTAGCATCGTCGTCTTCCATCTCCTTCCAAGCCAATCCCGTGACTGCTCCCGAGCTGCCAAAACCTGAGCGCATAACAGGCACCCACCCCCCGAAAACTCGGGGGTTAGCAAACTGGAATTTTTCTAGTGCAAGTACATAATATACGAGATATACGAACAATAACAACACAAAATTCAACCGTCATGAAGCCTTAACACAAACCATACATTCCCATAGTCAACACAGAATAACACTCGCATACACAAGGTGAAAGATAATCACATAGTCATATTCTCTTTACGGAACATAACATCAATGAAACTTTAAACGAGCCCAAGGAGTCAGGAAAATCCCTTTTGTAAAAGGAAAAGTATTTTGATAAGATAGTTTGCAAACGTTATTATTCACTCAGGCCGTCTTGGGGTTTTGAAAATCGAATGGGAACACTTTCGGAAAATAATTTCAAAAGCTCTCGGGTCCTTGACCCAACATATGGAAAACAATTACACGAAAACAAGTCAACTTATTCGGGGTCCTCGACCCAATTTATAGAACACTGTCACAAACGAAATCATTACAACATCTCACAGGGTTCTCAACCCAATCCAAATAACATATCACGAAATCAATCATCTCAACATTCCATAGGGTCCTCGACCCAATACACAGAATAGCACCACAATACAATCAAAGGCATAATCTCTCATTCGACATATCCTGCTCAAGACCCCCGATTAATTAACCCTCGGAGATTTCATCAAACCTCCTTAGTTAATTAACCCTGATACCAACGCTTTAAGAACAAATTGAAACAAACTTTCGAAAACACGAATCGCGGTCTATATCAAGACAAACATTTAAAAGTGAGTTGAAAGGATTTGCGGTACGAACATCATTCAGTAACGGGGTCTTAGCTATCACTCAAATACCCATAACCAATAAGCATGCCAGGCGCCTCCATTGCGCACCTGTGCACCGGCATTCACTCCACTATGTTGGTCGCTCCTTGAACATGTCACCGCACCAGCGATCACTCCCGTAAGAGCGCCCCTTGCGCGCGCATTAGGTAACACCGGCGTTCACCACCCACATGGAGCCGCACATTGCAGCATACACCAGGCCGGAGTGCACGCCCCGCCCTCAGAGGTTCCCGGATACGACGTTTCTCACAACAAGTATCCACATTATTTCAAACATCAAGCACACAGGCAAACGTCACAACAATTATCAACTCGGTACATCAAGTCACACAATTTCTCCGACAGTCCATAACCACACAAATAAACAATAACACGCACGTTATCAATCAAACTCAATCACAATAAGCCTTCAAGCATAACCAACCAATACCGCACATATATATCTATATTGCGACTCAACCGAATATATATATATATATATATACACATATATATATATATATATATGCATATATATATATAACCTTACTATATTATATGAATAAGTATAGTTCATCCATCAATCCAAGTTGAGTACGTCAACTAGTGTTAACATTCATCACTCGTCATTCACCGACATAGGCATATATATCAATATACGTATATACATACATATAGTTAACATATAAATATATATATATACACACATACATATATATATATATATACACATATATACATCCGTATAAATTCATACACTTCGACAACAATGATTTCACGCAGTTACAATTCGTATATCAAGGTACTTGCCTCAAATCCAAAGCACGCGAAGCAATGGGAAAGCTCGACCGGAAACCCTCAAATCTTCCAACTAGGTCGAAAACACAAGAATAACATAATCACTATAAGATCGATTGCAAGGAAGATGCAAAACACACGAAATTCTCAACAAGAATTCGTAGAGATGAAGGATCGAACACTTAGGGCTCAATGTTTCCCAAAGAATATCAAGAACATTATCCGAACCCAAATACGGTAAGAAATACGAATCAAATCATAAGGAGAGAATCAATACAACCAATTGATGATATACAACAGCACAATTCATGAAGAACAACCCAAATCTTGAAGATTCACAAAATATAAAGGAAGGGTTTACAAGATGATTACCTCGAATTGAAGAAGAAAAACATGGATTGATGATGTTAATCAACACCAAGAACTAAAGAAAGATGTACATTTGGAGTTACAGGACTCCAAAATCTCCCATAGATCGCCCACAAATCGCCTCAGCCGCGGAGGAGTGAAGAAAGGGTGAAAAATAACGAACACGGTCAACACTCGGTATATAAATACCTGTGCATGAGTTACGTACGTTAACCAAGAAGAATAACGTACTTTACCTATATTACGTACGTATTGCATCAAAGATTACGTACGTAATCGATAACCAGACCCTCCTGTCCAAAATAGCGAAGACCCTTACGTACGTTATGGCGAGGGCTTAACGTACGTAAGGAGCACAGTTAACGTGCGCTATGATCAACACATAGCGTGCGCTATCGACGGCCAGAACTCAATGTCTGAACTGGTAAGACCCTTATGTACGTAAAGGGAAGGTCTTAACGTACGTAAGTCGCATGATGATAACGTACGTTATGCTTATAGCATAGCGTATGTAAGTCACTTAGCGCCTAATCGCGAGTTCACTGCCGCGTCTGGCGCGACGAAACCGCGAAACGACAGTTACAACACAAGATGAGGACATGCATACTAAGAGTGCAGAACGACGGATTCAAGCGTTAAAAGAAAGTACGATTCTGACAACCCGAAGGTTCAGAATACGATAACAGAAGTAATCACCCCCAAACTTTGGTAAATTACGAAACGGCCCAAAACGTCCGTAAATCACGATATGACATCAAGAAACCAAACCGAAGCTCACAACATGCATAATAAATCTCAACGCACTTATAGGAAACACGAAACCATAGTTTTGAACCATCATCACACGAAATGAACCAAATAGTGGGAAAAGTCGCTCAAAACACGGATTCAGGTAAAATAACCCCGGAACCACTCGGATGACCAAACACGCAGAACAAAACATTATCAAAATGTCAAAACGCTCGCAAGTGAGCTACTGGAAACCAGAAAGATGCCAAAAATGAAAAAGTACCGAAAGAGAATATCACGGGTATTACAGCTTGGTTGTTCCCATTGCCACCATTGTTTCGTCCTTCCCACTTACGCTTTCCTTTATATTCGTGGGAATTTGTCTGAGTGGGTGGTGGTGTAACTGTGGGCGCTCGCTTCTCTTCTGGCATTGCTGCCTCAATATCCAGAGCTCTGTTCAGCGATTCAGTGTAGCTCAGCCTTTCATGGCTAGCTAGGGACATGCCTATCTCATGTCTCAGTCCTGATCTAAATTTTCTTTCCATCTTCTCATCTATATTAACTTGGTCTGGAGCATACCTTGATAACTCACAAAACATTCTATCATACTCGGTCACTGACATCCTTCCTTGCTTCAGATTATAGAACTCAACTTCCTTCTTGACCTTGAAGGTTTTTGGAACATACTTGTCATACAGTGACTCCTTGAATTCCTCCCAAGAGTAGTTTTCCAATTGCTCAGCCGTCAGGATCTTCCTGCGCGCTTCCCACCAGAAGTCTGCAGATCCAGTGAGTTCGAAGAGCACACAAGAAAGACGCTCTTGGTTGGTACACCTTAGGAAGTTAAAAATTCGTTCCATAGCTCAAACCCAAATCTCAGCATTGCTCGCGTTTCCTGACCCATTGAAAGTAGGGGGATTCTGCTTGAGGAAAAGCTCTTCAATAGCCCGTTAGGGTGGAGGAGGAGATGGTGTAGGTGCGCGTTTATGCCCTCCTCTCCTTCTTTCTCCATTGGGTGGCATTCTGTGGTGCACATAATCATCATTAGTTCATTCTCATTGGTCCGTAATTATCATCATACTGGATCATAGAAAGGAGTTCGCGACTACATAATCATAACGCATCGACACGTACTCACAGATAACTCTCGTGGCAAGGTCGAGAAAGAGATCAGAAATAACAACATCATACTCATGAGAAGGAAAGCCCATAAAGGGTCAAAATATATATCAATATATCATATGCATCATAATAGTACAATTGCCTTCAACAAGGTCTTACTGACTATTAAAACAAGTTGATCTAGGCTACCTGCCTACACATATGCCAAAATGCGGGATGCTCTAACAAATAGCATTGCCGTCTATAAAATAATAAAGTGTTAGACATTGGAACGACACGTATAAGCAAAAGTAGTGACGTTCCGCATACAAAATACAAAATAAATGGCTAGCACCATCCTGAGCTATCTCAAGTCGCCCACGACTCAGTGGTTGATCTGTCCTCCTCGGAGAACTCCTCCGGATCCTCTTCCGGATCTTCTTCTGACTCCTCGTCTAAAGCTGGAGAGACTGCAACAGGGTCTTCAGTGACTCTGCGCTTCTTCGAGAGAAATACATGAGCATCATCTGCGATCGGTCGTGGATGGACTGGATCGATGACTGGCATAGGTCGAAGTGGCGGAGACGTCCTCCTGAGAATAAAAGGCTCGGTCCTCACGTCCCTGTGTCGAGGTGCTGAGGTCCCTGCTTCCATGTCTAACCCATCCTGAGCATGAGACGATGCAACAAGAACCACCTGGATCGGTAGAGGTGTAGCTAGCCTCTCCGGCAAAGTTCCCCTAGCATAAGGTCGAAACACGCAAGCTCCAGGGGGAGGTGCACGGTGTTGGAGGTACTGAGTGGTGATGCAGATAGCAAAGGCCATGAAATCTCCAGACGGTACTAAAGTGGGCTCACGCAAAAAGATATAGTACCATGAGACTGCAGCAGCCCACTCCCTCCACTCGATCGGAAGGAGGTCGATAAGGCGCTGAATGCCCTCGTAGTCTGAGACACCATGAGGAGCAGCTAAGCGCCACGTCGCCTCTAGGTCTGCCATGCTCTGTCCCATGGTGGCACCTGTTCCTCGATACGTGCTGCAGAAAGCCTCTACAAGGTCGCACGGTGTACGCCTTCTCCTTGTTGACTTACGTGGCATCGTCTTCGTGGTTGCCATCCTATGAAGAAGGTATACGTATAATACATCAACGTCTCAACATAATAGAGCAACTCTACTAAAGGGTTCTCAGAAGAAGGATATAAATCTCGTACCAAGTTCTCGACTCGGACTCTGGACTTTGAGAAACACCTAACATAAAAATAATAATATACTCTCTAACGGGGTACGTTATGAAAGTTATTCGGGTTCCTCCATAAATGGACATCCCGATAAAATAACCATACTCGTATTACTCGTACGTAAGTCATATTCGTTGGAGATGTCACTGCATCGTCGATCCTCATTATTACATCGTCATTGTTTGTCCTTCATATTCGTACATGTGATAAAATACTTAAGGCGCATAAGTTCTCATTCGCGTAATAGATGACACTAAGGAAGTTTCTAAGTTCTCGTCTTTCATGTCTCTTCGTCAGCAGCAATTCATGCGTAAATCGTAAAATAAAAATTCATATAGCACATGCTTCGTTTTACATATATCATTCCATATATGTTTATAATTAACATTTCATAAAAGCTCGTAAAGAGATACATTTTCATGGCAAAAGAAGTTTGAATCGTAAAGACTAGTAAATCTTTTGCCTTACTCTTCAGTTGAGCATGACGTGACGGGGTGTTGAGTTGACAATTGATTCTTAAATTAGTTTAGAGAATCGAACTAAACTTCGCTTGAAAGAACATAGACTCAGAGCGAATGAACTGCTCCGATATCATTCTGTCATGGCCCCTTATCCCTAAGGACGGCTCAGCCAGGGCATGACCCGGGGTAGGAATTAAGAAGTGGGGAAGAAAGGGGGGAGACATACGTTTCATAACAAATAGGGGTGAATTTCCATGAATAACCTATCAAGGCATCATGAAGGGGAGTCAATCTCGGGGGAATGACTTAGAATCCAAAGTAGGATACATAGTTATAATATTAGCCTTGAAGTTTAGAAAAAGGCTTCATAGCATATTACAATCAACATAACTTAGAAAGCCAAACCATAAAGAGTGTTTGCAGCGGAAAAACATGGTTGGTTACATATATGAAGATATGTAACCCGGGCTTAACATTGATCGTAGATAAAAGACTTCCACTCAACACCCTCCGTCACATCCCTTGCTCAACCTGCACATTTTTAAAACATATACAGGGCTGAGTACAATGTACTCCGTGAACATATTGCCAAAACATAAAACATGCTTTCGTATATGTCATAACGCATATAAGCAGTAACACACGGGGGTTTTAAGAAAAATCCCATGTTTACTAAATCATTTCATTTCATAGCATATATCATCAGATTCACCATATCCATAATTTACGCCGGGGAAGGTGGCCACCTCCCGCGAACATTACTCCCCGAGATCGGCCACTCCGAAAAGAGCTCACAATCCCGAGTACTATGTACACTAACCCTGGCCAACAACCTTTGTCTAGCTCAGGATCCGATCATTTAATAGGTTGGCAAGCCAACAGTGATAGGTTCATAAGAATCCACATAAAAGTTTTTATGCATCATAAACATTTGAAATCATAATTTGCTTGTAAAACATTTCATCAAGATAGAGCAAAGCTCAAATAATTTTCATATAGAAAGCTCACCTGGACAAGTAATAAACGCAAGCAAAATAATTCTCGGCTGTTCCTTACGCTTCAGTCTGCTGCTCCACCTTTCATTGGAAACAACTAAGTTTAGCGGTCAATCGAGCTTAACGAAGTCTAATGGACAACGGACTCGATCTACATGTTTGGACTTTAGAGTTTTGCATTCGACTAAAGTTTAATAATAAAAGCTATGATTCTCTTAGAGAACCTAACTGACCATATAACGTATAAATATACTAACAACGGTAACCGATACTCGATTCCGTTACACATTCCTTGGTTTGAAAACTATCATCAAACACTTAACCTAATCATAACATAATGTGCATCAAGGCTGGAAAGAATTAGCATTATATTAATGCACATTAATAACAAGATAGTGTATCTTATACCACTGGAAATCCACTGAAGTCTAGTTTCATGTCCATTTTACAGATCTGAAAAATATTAAACGTAGAGAAAGTTATGGCCATTTCCATGAAGTGTAATGAAACTACCAACATCCGACGAAAATGGGAAAAACATCATATTAACCTAGAGCTCGTTTATAGCAACGAAAACCCTAAACATGTAAACTCTAATCATACATATCATACTTATAACACATATAGGAGTCGACATACAAGCATGCTTCTCGACATTACGAACTCCATTTCATAATCTTTTCTTTTGAAAACATGACTACTTACTCATTTTTATTTTCCAACTTTAAACCTTCAAACATCATTAACATCAAGTATCATCAAACACCAATTGTTACCAACATCAAACAACACACTTAACATACACTCATTTTGATAATCAAAGTCTTGGTCCTTACATACAAATGACCTAAACATGACTTTGAAATCCTCAATACATAACATGCTCCTTAACTACATCAAATATTACCAACACATCTTCCAACTTTATAAATCTAACTTCATGCTCTTGTTTTCAAATAAATTTCCAAAACATTTTATAAAAATCTAACAAAAATATATCATGTACTCCTTTCATATATCTTCATAATCATCAAGTTACTTTTGAACATATATCAACATATCAAGAACTAAGCATGATTCTTCCTTACTCTCAAAACACCAAACATTTTATAAAAATACCATAAATTCAATATAGCATCATATCATCATATAGCAACATATTGTGTAATAAAATCATAAGAAAAACAACACATGATTGGGTTATAAAACCCTAAAAGTTTCGGCCAACATGAAAAAAAATCAAGACATGATTACAACTTGTTCTAAACACTTTCAAGAACCTTAAAATTAACTTAGAGACAACATACAAAATATTATAACATTTAACCTAAATTCTTGATATATTTTCCAAATTTTAAAGTGGTCCAAAACCTATTTTTACTTGGGTAGAAATGAAGAGAATGGGGTAACTTATTTGAATATGAACTTGGATTCAATTGGCACACAAAATAAGCTTGTAACTTGAGTTCTTAATGAAGAACAATGGTGTTCTTCAATGGCGGCTGAAGTGAGAAATGAAGAGAGGAAGAAGATGAAGTGAGGAGGAAAAATGAAAGGGAGGTGATGTCCCTTTATATATAGTAGGTTAACCCTAGACTCCGTCATAAAGCGGTCGAATAATATTTTACGTTTCGCTCCTCCATAGATAAAATTACTCGAGTAGTGTGTGTATGTCATATACTTAAATTATATTGTCGCCCTTACAGATTAAAGTCGGAGAAAAGTTTCGCGATTTATGGAACGCGAATTATCCGAGAAAACGACTCGACATAAAATATACCCGAAAATTCAAAAAGTAAACTTTTGAAAATCGTACTCATAACGTAAAAGTGGCGTATATAGAAGTCGACGGAATCACGATTCTGTCTATCAAAACATAAAAATCAAATTCGGAAAATAAACCCAACCAGATAACCGAACATCCGATTTCTGAATTTAAAACGTGTAAATAGTTCTAAACTTACTTCATTAGTCAGAATTTTATTATTTGTGAATGCAAAAACCTAATGTCGCACTTGAGGTAGTAATAATTCATGCATATAAAAGACCTGGGCATTACAATAAATTTAAATACAAGCCCTTTTTTTAATCTATTCGTTTGTTCAATAGTTTAGTTTTTCGTGTATAATAAGTAAAATCTTAAAAATACATTTAAAAAAAATATTGGGTCGGACCCATGACCCAACGGATCCGGATCCAGATCCAAACCCGTGACTAACCCGTGAAAACCCAAAATCATACATTTTATATGTACGGATAGGGTCCGGGTCCAGATAGCCGACCCATAAACCCAACGAACCGGACCCCAATTCGAATTCGGACCCAATTTTGGGCACTCTAAATGTAGGAGTGGAAAACAAATAGACGCATGTCTTCTCTCTTATGTCTAAGGTCCACTTATGAAATCACTTTTTCCAAACAGAGCAGTACAATAAAGTTGGAAATTGAAAGCACTGTTGTAAAATCGGATATTTTTATCACTTCAATATATATATATATATTGTAATATATATTACTACAATCTAAGTATAAAGGAGGATGAAAGAAGATGAAGAAATTGAGCTTTTATTAGAATGAATTATATCTCCAAAGCTCTACCAAAGAGGTCTATTTATAGCTCTAGTTTACATATAACAAATTAATATTATTTATTATACAACACAATTGTCTTTATATTACATATTTCAATCCAATAATTGATTGAATTTTTGATTGTTGATCCCACATATCATTATTGATGATATTATAACACTCCCCCTTTGAAATATCTTATATCATGATATCTCATTTGGGAGCATCACAAGCTGCCTCGTTAAAAACCTTATTAAGAAAAATCCAGTGGGATAAAAACTTAATAAGGGAAAAAGAGTACAATTGTATGCTCCCCCTCAGCCCAGCATGGGTAGTTCTTCTTTAAAGGTCTCGAAGATGATGCATTCCAATATTCTGAATGTGTTTCTTGAAAACATTCGTAGGGAGTGATTTTGTGAAGAGACTTGCCGCATTATCACAAGATCGAATATATTGGATGTCGATCTCTTTATTTCTTTCAAGTTCCTGAGTGAATGAGAAAAACTTTGGGGGGGATATGTTTGGTTTTATCGCTTTTGATGTAGCCTTCCTTCATTTGAGTAACACATGCAGAGTTGTCCTCGTATATTATTGTTGGGCCGTTATCGACTGGCAAGCCTGATATTTCTTGAATATGTTGTGTTACTGATCTTAACCATCTATATTCTTTACTTGCTTCATGAAGAGCTATTATCTCAGCATAGTTTGAATAAGTAGTCACGATTGTCTGTTTTTGAGATCTCCAGAATATTGCAGTGCCTCCATATGTGAATACATGTCCAGTTTGTGACTTAGAATTATGTGGATCAGATAGATGACCTGCATCTGCATAGCCAAGCAAAACTGGTTTTGCATTATTAGAATAAAACAAACCAAGATCAATCGTACCTCGTAGATATCTGAATATATGTTTTATTCCGTTCCAATGCCTCTTTGTAGGACATGAACTGAATCTTGCTAGTAAATTTACTGCAAAAGCTATATCCGGCCGTGTACAATTAGCAAGATACATTAGGGCTCCAATTACGCTAAGGTATGGTATTTCAGGACCAATTTCCTCTTCATTTTCTTCCTTTGGTCTGAATGGATCCTTTTCAATATTAAGTGTTCTGCCGATCATTGGGGTACTCAAATGTGTTGATTTGTCCATGTGGAATCTTTTCAATACCCTTTATGTATAATTTGATTGGTGTACTAATATTCCATTTTTAGTATGTTCCATTTGTAGACCAATGCAGAATTTTGTTTTTCCCAAATCTTTCATTTCAAATTCTTTCTTTAAGCAATTCATTGCTTCCAAAATTCCTGCATTAGTTCCAATGATATTCAAATCATCAACATAGACAGCAATGATTACAAATCCGGATGTTGTTTTTCTTATAAAAACACAAGGGCAAATAGTTTTATTCACATAGCCTTCTTTAATCAAATATTCACTTAATTTGTTATACCACATGAGTCCAGATTGTTTCAACCCATATAAAGATCTCTGCAATTTAATTGTATAAATTTCTCTGGGTTTTGATACTTCAGACAACTTAAATCCTTCAGGAATTTTCATATATATATATATATATATATATATATATATATATATATATCAGCATCAAGTGATCTATATAAATATGCTGTAACAACATCCATGAGATGCATATTAAGATTATAAGATACCGATAAACTAATTAAATAACGAAAAGTAATGGCATCCATAACAGGGGAATATGTTACCTCATAATCAATCCCAGCTCTTTGTGAAAAACCTTGTGCAACAAGACGAGCCTTATATGTTACAATCTGGTTTTTCTCATTTCGTTTCCTTACAAAGACCCATTTATACCCAACAGGTTTCACATTACTGGGTGTGACAACAATCGGTCCAAGTACTTTTCATTTTCTAAGAGAATTTAGTTCAGCATCTATTGCATCTTTTCATTTTGGCCAATCAGGTCTATTTTGACATTCGGAAATAGATATGGGTTCAGGATCGTCATCTCCAATTATATCACACGCAATGGAGTATGCAAATATCTCATCAATGTGATTATTTCTCCTGTTCCATAAATTCCCCGTATTAATATAATTAATAGATATCTCAAGATCATTTGTATTTTCAGTTTCATTTTCAATGACTTCCTTATTTGCCTCAGCTTGTGTTTCAACATGATCATATTTTTCATCATTTTGTGCTTCTTTAGCACATTCATTTATATTGGCTATTTTTCTTTTCCGGGCATTTTTATCTTTGGAACCAACAGGCCTTCCACGCTTTAAGCGTGCTTTAGATGTACTTCTATTTTCATTTTCTTTTGGAACTTCAACCCGAGCAGGAGTATTAATAGCTGGCACATGTGACTTTATCACTCTTTTCATATCAGTAAATGCATCTGGCAATTCATTTGCCAAACCTTGTAAATGTACACTTTTTCTTACATTTTCTTCCCATGATTTTTTATATGGATCCAAATGTAATAATGATGGTACATACCATGTTATGTCCTTTTCCAGCTGTTTATTACCTCCCCCTAAGGTTGGGAATCCTGTCTCATCAAAATGACAATCAGCAAATCTTGCTTGAAAAACATCACCTGTTAGAGGTTCAAGATATCTAATAATAGAGGGTGAGTCAAACCCAACATATATTCCCAACCTTCTTTGAGGTCCCATTTTTATTCTTTGTGGGGTAGCTATTGGTACATATACTGCACAACCAAAAATTTTTAGATGGGAAACATCTGGCTCCTGACCAAGTGCAAGTTGATATGGAGTATATTTATGATTAGCACTTGGTCTTAACCTTATTAGTGAAGCAGCATGTAAAATTGCATGACCCCAAACAGTAACTGGTAGCTTTGTTCTCATTATTAGTGGTCTAGCAATATATTGAAGGCGTTTAATTAATGATTCAGCTAAACCATTTTGTGTATGCACATGCGGAACAGGATGTTCGACTATAATTCCAATTGACATACAATAATCATTAAATACTTGTGATGTGAATTCACCAACATTGTCAATTCTCACATTCCGTATAGTATAATCAGGAAATTATGCCTTTAGTTTGATTATTTGTGCAAGGAATCTTGCAAATGTCATATCACGACTTGACAATAAACAAACATGTGACCATCTACTAGATGCATCAATTAAAATCATAAAATACCTGAAAGGTCCTGATGGCGGATCAATAGGTCCACATATGTCACCTTGAATTCTTTCGAGAAATGTAGGTGATTCCTTTTCAAGTCTGCCTGGTGAATGCCTTGTTATAAACTTTCCAAGAGAACAAGCTTCACATAGTTTATTATTTATGAGTTTTATACCTTTCATTGGGTGACCATGTGTACTATTAATTATTTTTCTCATCATCGTGGAGCCAGGATGACCTAGGCGTTCATGCCATAATGTCAATAGTTTGGGATCCTCTTTTATTATCAAATTACATTCAGTTCCATGAATATGTGTATAATGTAATCCACGAGATAATTGTGGTAGTTTTTCCAGTATTTGTTTCTTTCCCAAAATATTAGCAGTAATGTACATATATTTCATATTACCTTCGCCATCGCTTTCAAGATCATATCCTTGACGGTATATGTCATTAAAGCTCAACAAGTTTCTCTTAGATTTTGGAGAAAATAAAGCATTATTAATGACAAATTTTGTTCCATTTGGTAATATGAATTTAGCATTACATGTTCCTTCAATCAAGTCCGCGGGACCTGAAATTGTATTTATTACTGCTTTTGTAGATTGTACCTCAGTAATATATTTCTTATTTTTGATGATTGTATGAGTTGTGCCACTGTCCGGGATGCAAATGTCTCCAATACCTTCCATACTCAAACTCCTTAATGAATAAGAATATAAGACTAAAAGATGGTAAGTTAGCTTAATATAATAATATTTATTAAATACTTCATACAAACTTCAAATGAGATAATACACATTTCAAACAAGATAATACAAACAAGAGAATACAAACAAGTACAATAAAGATGCAACAAACATGGAAATCACATATTTATTTATTTATTTATTTATTTTATTCCATGTCCATGTCCACGTTTGCATCCTCAGTAAAATCTGCAGCTTCTAGGTAAGTTGAGTCGTCCTCAGGTTCATGTTCATGAAAATTGACTTCCTTTTCTTTATTTTTCAGAGATGCCTTATACATTTTACAAATATGGCCTCGCGTTCTACATGCCTTAGCCCAATGTCCCTTTTTCCCGCATCTGAAACAAGAATTTTCATTTTTATTGGATGAACCTTCTTGGACATACTTATCTTTGTCTTGTTAGATTTTATTAATCATTTCATTTTTGGGAGGCCTAAAGTAATTTCCATAATCACGGCCACGACCTCGACCTCGACCACGAAAGTGGCCGCGACCGCGTCCCCGACCTCGACCTCTAAACCAACCATGACCACCACGTCCTTGATTAGTAGTTGTGGCATTTGCTTCAGGAATCGCTATCACCCCTGTAGGACGAGACTGGTGATTCTTTATCAACAGATCATTATTCTTTTCAGCAAGTAAGAGAGATGCAATTAATTCAGAGTATTCGATATATCCCCGAATTGTGTATTGTTGTTGCAGTATTAGATGTGATGTTTGGAATGTAGCATACGTCTTTTTCAGTTTTTCACCTTCGGTTATGATTTTACCACAAAACTCTAGTTGTGATACAATTCTGAACATAGCAAAATTATACTCGCTCACACTTTTAAAATCTTGGAATCTTAACTTGTTCCATTCATCAACTAGTGCGGGTAATAACACTTGCTTTTGATACCCAAATCTTTTCTTAAGATTGTCCCATAAAATTTTGGGATCATCCACGTTCATGTACTCTAGTTTTAATCCTTCATCAAGATGTTGCCTCATGCATTTTAATGCTTTTGCTTTATTCATAGAAAGCTCTTTTTCATCTACCTCCTTTTCTTTCGTAGCATCTGGCACATTATTTGTTAGAATATTTTTGAGTCATTTGCATCTGAGATATGTCTTCACATCATTTGTCCAAGACATATAATTGTCTCCATTAAGATTCAAGGGAGCGAAATCGAGCTTAAGATTAAACATGGTTATCTATTACAAAATATAAGATTGAAATATAATTAACACATAGCTATTACATTTAATGATGTCAGCTAAACAAAAGTATAATTGAAATTATTACTCAATACAAATACCATTCATGCTTAAATATTAAACACAACAAACCAACTAAAAACTAAAAGAAGAATCGTGACCATCATAATGATGATCACATATGTCTCACTAAAGCAATCGACTTGAGTGTAGCAAATGAAGAAATTGAAAATTGTAATAAGAGTGAGGAAAGTCATAAAATATTTACCCATTTTGTAAAAATAGGTAGATATTTTAGAGATGATTAATAAGTGTGGAGTATAATATGAGTATTTATAGATTTGATTTTTGAAATATGGCCGTTTATGACCGTTGGAGAAAAGAAGAAGAAAAATTTATTTTATTGTTAATTATCATTAAAATTGGTGAGTATGTTCTTATATATTTTAATGAACTAACCATTGGTAATTAGAGTTTGGGGAATGGAAATTCATATATATATATATATATTATAATCTATATAGTCAGTTAATATAATATCACTACTCATATATATATATATATGAATTATAATCTATATAGTTAGTTATAATAATATCACTACTGGATGATAATTAAATCTTTCGTGGTCTTATGAATGGGTATTTTGTATTCCTCCATTAGTAATTCTCTACAAAATATAGATGAAGATTCAACTCTTCACTAATAAATGGAACTCTTCAAATAAAAATAGGTGAATATTTTTACACTTCACACAAATTCATTATTATTTAGGTCATACATATAATTAGTCCATAGTCCAAGAATCATCTTAAAAATAAGATTGAGTTTAGTTCCTTACGCATATAAATTTAAATTGACGATATTTACATAATTATTATATTTGCTTAAATATATTAATTATCATCAATAATGATATTAGATTAATACCATATCTAAATATTATTATTACATAAATTAAATATAAATAAAGTTAATTACATACCTTTAGAATTTAAGGATGATGTACCAATATATCGAGTGGCTGCGGAATGGGATTAAATCGGTAGAGCTCGTGCTGATAACGTATTGTAAAATCGGATATTTTTATCACTTCAATATATATATATATATATATATATATATATATATTATATATATATATATATATTATATATTGTAATATATATTACTACAATATAAGCATAAAGGAGGATGAAAGAAGATGGAGAAATTGAGCTTTTATTAGAATGAATTATATCTCCAAAGCTCTACCAAATAGGTCTATTTATAGCTCTAGTTTACATGATATACAACAAATTAATATTATTTATTATACAACACAATTGTCTTTATATTAGATATTTCAATCCAATAATTGATTGAATTATTGATTGTTGATCCCACATATCATTATTGATGATATTATAACAAGCACTAATTATTCTGTCTCGGTGATACTTAAGGCTGTAAACGTGGTACGTTTGAGTATATGTTTGAAAATGTCGAACCTTATGTTCGAACATGTTTGAAAGTGTCGAATCTTAGAATTTAACGTTTGAGTATACGTTTGAACACCTCGAATCGAGCCGAACTTTTGCGAATCGAGTCGGACCGTTTGATTAAATGTTTCAAATTTTTTACGATTGACTGAATTAAATGGATGAGAGTTGCTGAAATGAAAAATGAGATAAATAATGATTAATTTGTATCTTTATCAGATTTTCAACATAGATTTACATCATATCTAAGGAGTAATTGATCAAACGGGCTTCTAAGCCCTTTGACGATCGGACCGAACTATTTCGAACCGTTTGGTCCTATCCACCGAAATATCAATTTTAACGTTTGTGTCTACGTTTGCATGTGTGAACCAAGACATGGGCCGAACTTTTTCGAGCCGAATAATGCTAGCCGAATCGAACTTTTTACGTTCACTCACAACCCTAGTGATACTAAAGGTTTTACGAAGTTGTTTGTACATCAGCCCAGCTGATTCTTGAATGGTAAATTGCTACAAGAATACATGTGTGAATTCTAGCAGTCTAATTATGAGAATTTTATCCCTCTAGTATAAGGGATAACTTCTTGTGGCTAGGGGTGGACTGTAATACCCGTAATTTTGTTTCCCGGAAATTTTCTATTTTTGGCGGAAGTCCGTTTTTGACAACTTTCTTGGGACCGTTTCGTCATCCCGAGAATGATTAATTCTACACTTTTTGTCATCCGAGTTCGTTTCGGTATCGTTCTGTTGAATTCCGTGTTCTTTAGCGACTTCTCCACGTATGAGTTCGACTTTGTTAAATCACCGTAAATTCTTGGAAACTCCAAAAATTCTGAATCTTTGCAATATTATAAAGCATCGAGTTAGCTTTCCAATGGTTCAAACGGTGAGTCAATCGGAGTCCATACGAGGGAGTTATGGTCGAAATAGCTAAGTCACTCTCATTTTCCAGATTCGGCCAAAACCGCCTGTACCCGGTGCCTCGGCACACCTGGGCTGAGCCGCGGCACACTGCCGAGCCCTGGGAGCGAATTTTGGGCCTGTGCCGCGGCACACATATACTGAGCCGCGGCACACATGACAGATTACCCCTATATCTGCGTTTTTTGTGCGATCCAACCTATACTTTTCCCATTTCTTCACTTGGGCGAGAGAGGAGGTTTGAGAGGAAGATGTTTCTCCACCTATCACTTGAGTGAGTGATTTCTCTTCATCTATTTTCGATTTTTAAGCCCGGATCATCGTTCTATCGCGTGCTCTTCGAATCATAGTGCTTGGATCTTCAAGAGGTAATTTCTTCAACATCTTGGATTTCGATTTTGTATTGGGTAATGATGTTTTGGATGTTAAAATCATGGGGTATGAAGTGATATACGCATGATTATGGTCTTGTTGGAGTATTCATCGGATTATTGAAAGATTATTCAAGAACACTTTGAATTTTGTGTTGGAAATTGGGGATTTTGTTTGACTTCATCCTTTTAATCCGTAGTAATTTAGATTAGTGATGGATTGATGATGATTTAGGTGTATTCTATCATTCCCATCGTTATTCCTTGGTTGGAGTGTATTGATTCGTCATTTTGGTTGAGTTATTAGTCGACGCCTTCAAGGTGCCCGAAAAAAGGTCTAGGAGGGGGGGTTTGTGCGTTGTACGATTATTATTCATCGTACGATTGTTGATTTATCATTGATATGACTTAGGGATGGAATCCTTGTGAAGAACTCAAGTCGAAACCCTTCCGTTCGTTGTCTTCTTCGTGGTTCAAGCTTCCCGGTCGAACCGTGTTCTTCGGGATTTTCGGTAACGTTTATTAAGGCAAGTATACATTTATGATTGTACGTTCTCGACTTTGAAAGTATGAAATATTGATGGTATGATTATTTCTAGCCACTCCGGGACGGGCCTATGGTCCTCTGAGGGTTTCGTAGCCTCTGGTGCGATTCCATGGTTGATATGAACGAACCGTTTCTACGGCATTCATATGAAATAATGTTGGCATGTAATGAACGAACCGTTTTGACGGCATTCCTACATGTAACGGCGTATGATATGAACGAACCGTTTCTACGGAATTCACATACGTCATGAGATTTAGTTATTCCGGAATACTAGTCTTATATTGATGAATTGACAGATTACATTTACTTTATTGTCGAGGAGTATTATGTTTCATATTGTTATACTTGCACTAGCTATTCGACGGCTAACCCCTTTATGGGGGAAATACGTTTCATGTATTTCAGGTTCCAGGAGAGCGGACAGGTGGGTACCGAGTCGACATGAAGATGATGGGCAAGTGTGATACTGTGTCTTGTCTCCGGTTATTTTCTTGGTTTCCTCCATTCAGTGTTGTTGTACTGGAATGGATTTTTAAATACTCGAGTATTGTATTTCAGTTTCCTTGATGTTCCGGCCTGTGTTGCCGAGGTATTGATTTGTGCAGTGATGTATATGGTTTCATTGGTTATGGTTTTGAATACCATTTGTATCGTCTTTCTTTCCATTGTATGTAGACCTTCTCGGTCAAGTTTATAGTTCCGCGTATGTTTAGCCTTGTGGGTCCCACGGCGGCTCACGGCGCTGTAATATACCCCGAATAACTTGGGGTGTTACGGAATATGGTATCGGAGATTAGGTTTATGGATACCTAGGTCAGCCGGTCTTTTGGGTCGATTGAGTCGGCATTTGCCCACATATCACTACTCGCCATCATCACAAGGCGACGGTACTTGTAAGTCCTCTCACTCTTCTTGTATTCTTCTTAATCGTTTCGTCTATAGCTTGGTATTCTTGGAAATTGGTCACTTCGAGAATGTGCGATTCGGATTATACTTACGCATGTATGTGCCCTTCGATTGTAATTTGAAAGTAGGAAGAATCGTGGCCGTGGTCACGGACGTGAACTCTTCCTTGAGATTTTGTTAAGTTGCTAATTTCGATAATGGTGTGTATCGGTATTATGTTGAGACTTTGTTTAGGAGTCGCATGCTAGTATCACGGGAGATCTTCGACTTCGCGGACTTGTAAGTATGTTGTTCGAATTATTCGATAATTCTCGGTGAAATTGAATTCCCGTTGAAATGTTATTGAATTGAGTATATGTATTGATTTTGCCGTATGCTCGTATTTGGTATGTCATGACTTTGGACAGGAATTGTTGAAATTGGCTAAGTATGGAATTATTACGTACGTTAATAAGGTGAGATTACGTACGTAAGATTGGCATGGTTACGTACGTTAAGGCTAAGGTATTACGTACGTAACGAAGGCACTGGACGCAACCGAGTCCTGGTTGGCGTGGGACCGCTTCGCACTTTCGGCGAAGGATGTTGACAGTGAGTCAACGACGCTTTACGACGTTATACAGACGTGTTACGACGTAACACAACCATTGTACCGTAGCAAGTCAACCGGTATATTACGACGCTTTATGGTATGGGTTACGACGTAATGGATCGCACGGAATGAGACAAAGGAGTTGGTTACGACGTTATGGATATTGGATTACGACGTTAAAGTTGTTACGCACGTTAAGAAAGGACACTTACGTACGTAATGAGAGTGCAATTTATATATCAAGTGTTGCCTTTCATTTCTCTCACGATCCTTTGAGATATTTCCCTCCAAAACTCGTCCCTCTTTACTTTTAAGAGTGTTTTAAACACTTTTAACATGATTGTGAGCTTGGAATCATGGAATTAGAGCTTGGTTATGGAACTATTGTTGATTCTTGAAGTGATTTCTTGTGTTATCCATATTCTATGAGGTTTATGTTGAAGGAAGATAATGATATGCTTTGAATATGTTGTTTATGATTATGGAATCATAGAGATCTTGATGTTCTTGAGGCCATCTGATGACTATGATGATTTAATGATTCTTGGAATGGAGTTCAATTATTCTTTCTTCGTGGTTCGTCCATACAAGATAATCCTCGTATCCCTTTGATAGTGGCTCATTTTTTTCTTTTGGATTACTACTTGGGAGGGAGTATGTTGGGAATCGTGTATTTTGATGTTCGTCTATTTCAATGAAAATGCATAAATTGATCGTAATTTTACCCACGCGTGAGTATTTTTGAAATGGATTTTGGTATTTTGCCAATCAAATTTTATTTTGTAAAACCGATTCCCTAAAATGAGTTTTGGCATTTTTAACCATTGATCGCTTTGACGGTATTTGGAAAATGATTTTTTTGTATTTGAAAAATATTACCGTCATCGATCTTTTGACATTTTGAAATGACTTGGAAAATTGTGCTTAGCGGGTAAATCCTTGTGAGAAGGGTTTACGGCGTGTAATACTCCCGTAAGGTTTTGGGGTGAAGATTGTAGTATTCGGATATTGTTGATGTCATTTTGGATATTCTTGGTCTATGGTATACATTTCGGAAGGAAGTCCTGATAGAGGTATGTTTTGTGGTAATCGTATAGAAGATTGTGTACGGGAAGGTATTCGGTATTGAGGTATTATATGGTATCATGTGATAATGCTATACGAGATTCATTGGAATTGTAATAAGAGATTTCGGATGTTGATATGATCATTGAGATCTTCTTCATATGGTGATAAGGGTTTTGTTGCGATTCTTGAAATTGTATGAATGACATGATGAAGAAAATGGTAACATGGAGATATATACCTCGGATATGTTGTTCAACGTGATTTCGGATATTTCATGTTCTTGAAGAACTCTTGAATTATACGAGGTGATGAAAAAGAAATTTTAGAAGTGTTGATGTTTTGAAAATGAATATGGAATATTCATATCTAGAGCTAAACTATGTGTTGGAAATAATATTCGTATAGGAAATACGAATGTGATTATGAGCTTGATGAGACTATTATTCATCTCTGAATTTGGAAGCCCATACGTACGGAGCAAATATTCAAATCGAATGATTGGATTGTTCGATAACCTTTTAATATGATTATCTATTGTTTTGAACCAGTCGGATGATTCGAATTGATAACGGTCATAAGTAAATTTTAACGACGGATTTACGAGAAGGGAACCTTGTCAATTCGTGTTTAAGAATTGAGTTTGGAACATTTAGACCCTTATTATTGGTCCGAATTGGTTGCGATATGATCATCATATTTCACTGTATTGTGGACAGGATTTGTAAGTGTCCGAGTTGGATTGTTCGGACCGTGATTAGCCGAGATATGGTGAAACGATTGAGTTCGTAGTTTGGTGGTATTGATATTGGTCGTCATCGAACGGTTGATTATCAATCCTTCGCTTTACAATAAGATATGATGTTTGATCATAGATTATGACCGTGTGTTGCGGTTAAGGTTGAAGGGCTCGTAGATTAACTTGGTCGGGATCTGAGGAACTCGCAAGACGAAATCAACTGAATTGGTAACAGTTCGATGTATTGATATCGAGGCAAGTTTTATACTTGTATTAATCAATGAGATTAATGTTATCGTGTAGGTGTACGAATGTGTGTATCATTTCGAGACTCGGCCTCTTTATGATTGTATTGATATCGGGATCATTGATACGACGCCGGAAAATTATGCCAAATGTTACCGTTGTTTGTAAAAGGCGATTCGAGGCATTACGATACTTGTTGGCAAGTTGCTATCGATAGCCGGTTCGCGGTATCGATGTATCGATTATTATTGTTCGCGATTAATGTCGTTCTGAGACATCGTTGAATCTTTGTCGTCGAATTGGAACTGTTGCTATGATGTTGCGTTAACCGATTGGGGACGCTTGATATATCCTTTTGTCATCTCCGCTTTCGGTGGTCGGTTTAAGACACCGGACATCTATTCTATCGTATCATTGATTATCGATTGACCGCTCTAAGGTAATCGAGGTATTGAATTGGGATTATCAAGATAATTCCCATCCGTTGTCAAAGATATTCTCATCCGTTGTATCGTTGTTATCGATCGCCATTCTACGGTAATCGAAGTATTGAATTGGGACTGCCGAGGAGAGTTCCCATCCGTTGGATTATTATTGCCGTGTTGGCGACTCAAGGCGACACTATTATTTTTGTGAACTCGATAATTTTGTGATCGCCGAGGTTTAGGATTTCAATCGTTGTGTTGTGATCGTTGCTCGTGTTAATCGGTCCTTAGGATTTCGATCCCGTGATGGTTGCTTTGAATATTGTTGGTCGTGTCGATCTTTCATTATTCGTGTGTCATCGTTCACTTGGTGAGTCGTATGATCCATATTGGATGTTTTATCCCTTGAGTTTCGTTGTCATGTTGTATCGTGGTATATCCGGAATCATGTCTGCGTGCCGATTGGTTATGTGTAAGATTTTAGCCGGCACCGATGGTCATGCGTGGATATTTCCGCATCGACCGCACACGAGACGTAGTTCTTGAGGCTAATTAGGTACATTGTCACACGTATATTCGGATTCCGTATACGGGTGGACATGTGCACGGACACATTTCGGATCGGGCGTCTTGTGATGTCCCTCTTGAGCTTTATTGATTGATCGCTCGTAGTCCATGTTGTATTGGATATGTCCGACGATTTGCGATCGTTGTTCATACGCCGAGGGTATGTCCGACAAAGTTGGTCTCTTTGAGATCTATTTTGTGATGATTTGCACTTTAATGCTCGGCTTTCGTGCCATTGTGATGTATCGGTATTTCCGTTGGAGCCTTCGGGCATTGTGAATTCGTATCTTTTTCGGCATTGGTTTGGTTTACCTTCTGTAATGTATTGTTGTGTTCTATATTGATTATTCGCCGTTTGGGCGTAAGTTTCGACTCTTGTGTATGTCGTTGAGTTTTTCTGCGAAATATTTCTTCTCCTCGTTTTAAGTTTCGGACGAAACTTCTTTTAAGGAGGGTAGAATGTAATACCCGTAATTTTGTTTCCCGGAAATTTTCTATTTTTGGCGGAAGTCCGTTTTTGACAACTTGCTTGGGACCGTTTCGTCATCCCGAGAATGATTAATTCTACACTTTTGTCATCCGAGTTCGTTTCGGTATCGCTCGTTGAATTCGTGTTCTTTAGCGACTTCTCCACGTATGAGTTCGACTTTGTTAAATCACCGTAAATTCTTGGAAACTCCAAAAATTCTGAATCTTTGCAATATTATAAAGCATCGAGTTAGCTTTCCAATGGTTCAAACGGTGAGTCAATCGGAGTCCATACGAGGAGTTATGGTCGAAATAGCTAAGTCACTCTCATTTTCCAGATTCGCCAAAACCGCCTGTGCCGGTGCCTCAAGACACTGGCTGAGCCGCGGCACACTGTCGAGCCCTGGAGCGGATTTTGGGCCTTTGCCGCGGCACACCTATACAGCGCCGCGGCACACATGACATTACCCTATATATCTGCGTTTTTTGTGCGATCCAACCTATACTTTTCCCATTTCTTCACTTGGGCGAGAGAGGAGGTTTGAGAGGAAGATGTTTCTCCACCTATCACTTGAGTGAGTGATTTCTCTTCATCTATTTTCGATTTTTAAGCCCGGATCATCGTTCTATCGCGTGCTCTTCGAATCATAGTGCTTGGATCTTCAAGAGGTAATTTCTTCAACATCTTGGATTTCGATTTTGTATTGGGTAATGATGTTTTGGATGTTAAAATCATGGGGTATGAAGTGATATACGCATGATTATGGTCTTGTTGGAGTATTCATCGGATTATTGAAAGATTATTCAAGAACACTTTGAATTTTGTGTTGGAAATTGGGGATTTTGTTTGACTTCATCCTTTTAATCCGTAGTAATTTAGATTAGTGATGGATTGATGATGATTTAGGTGTATTCTATCATTCCCATCGTTATTCCTTGGTTGGAGTGTATTGATTCGTCATTTTGGTTGAGTTATTAGTCGACGCCTTCAAGGTGCCCGAAAAAAGGTCTAGGAGGGGGGGTTTGTGCGTTGTACGATTATTATTCATCGTACGATTGTTGATTTATCATTGATATGACTTAGGGATGGAATCCTTGTGAAGAACTCAAGTCGAAACCCTTCCGTTCGTTGTCTTCTTCGTGGTTCAAGCTTCCTACGAACCGTGTTCTTCGGGATTTCGTAACGTTTATTAAGGCAAGTATACATTTATGATTGTACGTTCTCGACTTTGAAAGTATGAAATATTGATGGTATGATTATTTCTAGCCACTCCGGGACGGGCATATGGTCCTCTGAGGGTTTCGTAGCCTCTGGTGCGATTCCATGGTTGATATGAACGAACCGTTTCTACGGCATTCATATGAAATAATGTTGGCATGTAATGAACGAACCGTTTTGACGGCATTCCTACATGTAACGGCGTATGATATGAACGAACCGTTTCTACGGCATTCACATACGTCATGAGATTTAGTTATTCCGGAATACTAGTCTTATATTGATGAATTGACGGATTACATTTACTTTATTGTCGAGGAGTATTATGTTTCATATTGTTATACTTGCACTAGCTATTCGACGGCTAACCCCTTTATGGGGGAAATACGTTTCATGTATTTCAGGTTCCAGGAGAGCGGACAGGTGGGTACCGAGTCGACATGAAGATGATGGGCAAGTGTGATACTGTGTCTTGTCTCCGGTTATTTTCTTGGTTTCCTCCATTCAGTGTTGTTGTACTGGAATGGATTTTTAAATACTCGAGTATTGTATTTCAGTTTCCTTGATGTTCCGGCCTGTGTTGCCGAGGTATTGATTTGTGCAGTGATGTATATGGTTTCATTGGTTATGGTTTTGAATACCATTTGTATCGTCTTTCTTTCCATTGTATGTAGACCTTCTCGGTCAAGTTTATAGTTCCGCGTATGTTTAGCCTTGTGGGTCCCACGGCGGGGCTCACCGCGCTGTAATATACCCTGAATAACTTGGGGGTGTTACATGGACTCGGTTCCATTCGGTTCAGTTTTTGACCGAAATCGAGAGTCGAACCAAATATTCGGTTTCGGTTTGGTTCGGTTCTTTTTGAAGTTCGGTTCGGTTAAGTTCGGTTTTATAAATATTTGGTTCGGTTTCGATTTGGTTTGATGTTTTTTCGGTTCTTCACAATATAAATTCAAATATTATATGCAATAGAATAAGTTATATATAACAACAAGCCAACAAGAATTATATATATATATATATATATATATATATGTGTGTTCAAGATAAAAGCTAGAGTTGCATAGCAATTTCCAAATATCTCAAAATATATAACAATCGTAAACCACAAGAAATTTCATTCTCTCAACCTAAATTAATTGAATCACAAATTCACGAAGATATTATCGATCCTTCTTGACCCATGAGGTCTTACAAAAGGAAACGAATTATACTAAAATTCAAACACACCAAAATCACAAAAACAAGGTCATTTTAGTATGTTGAAATTTGACTTGGTCCATTTCGGTTCGTTCCGCTCTACTCGACAAGAACCGAACCAAATTAGTTCGGTTCGGTTCTGTTTTTTTGTTTTTCGGTTCGGTTTTCTTCGGTTTCGGTTTTTCGGTTATTTTTTCGGGTTTTTTGGTTCGATTTTGGATTTTCGATTCCGAAATGCCACCCCTACTTGTGGCACCATGCATTATTCCTCCTCTTTAATGGACTATTGAGTCAACATGATATGATTTAATTTCTCTATCTATTTTAGTTGCACCGAGAATGGAGACTTTGAAGGTGAGTGATTTCGCTTTTTGTTTATTTTACCAAATCAAAATTCTAATTTATAATCAATGTTCAACACGATCTTTTTTTATAATAATAAATAAATACAGGACAACCAGATACCATTACCTCCAACTCCAATCCAATCATTCCTCGCTGTGTTTCAAACAATTTTGCTGAGTGGGCCCCTCTCTTTCTATCTAAGACCACAAAATGTTCTTGCGCTCTCTCTCCATCTGCGCATTTGTCAGTGTTCCGGCGGGAGAGAAGGAAGTGGAAGAGTAGAAGAAAACAATTACTCTGCTTCTACGGAACTGGTATTCATTTCTTTGTTTTGGTTTTATGCAGACTTGTCATATTCCTCTCGACTTGTCTTTTTCATCAAGCCCAAGATTTTGCGTCTCCTCTCTCTCTCTCTCACGTCTTCTTCCGTGGCGGTTATCATTCTTCATCATCTTGATCGTGATGTACTCTCTCTATGCCTCTTTGAGTTTTCGAAATTTACTTGTTTTTTTACTGTTTAATTGAGGTGGGTTTTGCTTGTATTATATCTATTCTTTATGTTTCTTGGGCTTAAGACGATGGATTCTGTTTTTGACCTGCATTTCAGAAAATTTAGGATAAAATTGAAAATTTTATATGGTTTTAAAGTTGTGATCTTTTTATTTTATTTCTCCCGTTTTGTGTAAGGTTTGCATGTGCTAGGGTGCAAGTGTGCTTATTTACATGAATTATTTGCTTGTATGACTTGCGAAGTCTATCTGTTCATAATAAGTATATATGTATCAGTTTTTGGAATTCCGGTGGGACTTGACCAAAAAAAATATTTTTACTAAGCGAGTTCAATTTGATTTATTATCTCTCTCTGTGTGTGTGTGTGTGTGTGTTTCTTTTCTTTATCCGTCTTTTTTTTATTTTCTGTTCTGATTGAGGTTTCACATGAACTGAGGGAGCTATTCCTTTGGTTTAGTGGTTGAGCATTCTTCTCTTTGCCATTTGGTAAATCATATCTTTTTTTTTTTATGTGCAAAAGTTTTTAGTCGCTTCTCGAACCAAGTGTTCTATTTACTTTTCTTCTTTGCCCAGTTGATATGCTTGGAGCTTATTAGTGCTTTTGTGTGCTAGAAATCATGGGTCTTTGTGCTCCTTTGTGCCTCTGCATACTTACTGAGCTTGCTTTTGATTTTTTTTCCATTCGGAAGACCCATAATTTAAAACATTTCATCGTCTAAAATTGTTCTTTTGGACTGAATGAAACTGAACTGAACTGAACTGAATGGAACTGAACTGAACTGAACTGAACTGAAATATATATTAAGGGTAAATAATAATAATAATGGTAAATAATAATAATAATAATAGTAATTAACAACAACAACGATAATAGTAATATTATTAGTAATAATAACAATAATAATAATTAAGATTAATAATAATAATAATAAGAAGAAGAAGAGTCGAATCGAATGAATGGACTGAATCAATCGAATCGAATCAAAATCAAAATAAGTCCAAAAGAACAGGGCCTAACTTAGCATATTTCTGAACTTGATTAAGACGTATTTCTCGTGCTTATTTTTCTGTAATGTTTATGTACTTTACTCGATTTATCCGATCAAAATTTCTTGCCCCTGATACTCTTAGCACTCTAACTGATATATCAACTTCTCTAATAACTCTAAATCTGTAAATATCTATTTTCATTATGAGCTTGCCAACGTAATCTATGACGCTAATTTTGATTATTGGGTACATTTTATTTGCAGGAAGTGATTTAAATGGAGCGACCATCGAAACATTTCGTTCCTGGTTAGTGCGGAGAGCTTTTGCGTCATCATTACTGAGTTGTTATCTAGTTGAGACATTGTTGCATTTTTAACTAAACCTTCGAGGAACTAAATTCTCCTATTACCTGATTCGCCACATTATCTTTCACATTTTTCTTGTAGGTCCTTCTAGAATGCCGTTTGCCAGCACTTCAGATAAAGAAAAAACTGCATGGCGACTTCCTAGCAGGACTGATATGTATCATACGTCTAGTGATGTCAGCTTGTTTTCTACTTCATTGCCTATCCTTTCTTATGAGAAATGTGAGCATGAGTAATTGAGGTCCTGACTGAATTGTTGTTACTTTATATGGATAATACAAAACTACCCTTATGTTTTCGGCAGTTTACAAACACACCCGAAGAAGTCTTAAAATACACAAAAGTCCCTTGAGGTTTGATATTTCTCAGCCCCTTTCATAACCAAAAAACATTTCGACCCCCCCCCCCCCCCCACCAAATTTAAGAACATATTATTGTTACCCCTTAAATTTTAAGACTGAATCAAAACTCAAGCGTCCTTTTGTAATTTTCAAACTTATTTTTGTCTTTTTGTAATTACCCCAGACCTTAGGGTAGTTTTTGTAACTATTCCTACTTTTCATATGTAGATGATGATAATGCATTTATAAGGATCTGTTAGAGTTTGATTTGTTTACTTGCAGTTAGTTTTTATGATACTGATCAAAGTGGTCAGTCGCTTGATGATAGCTTTCCAAGTCTTAGCAAACTACGCCGAGAAGATGAAGTAAAGGATCCAGTTGAAGATATTGAACCAACTACGATAGGAAGCTTTCTTCCTGGCGATGAAAATGAACTCTTAGCTGGTCTTGTCGATGATTTTGATTTTAGTGGGTTGCCAACTCAACTTGAGGATTTGGATGATGATTTTTTTGGAAGTGGGGGCGGTTTGGAAATTGAATCCGAAAGTCATGAGAATGTAGTTAACAATATATCGAGTTTAAATATTGCTGACATTTTCAGTGGTAGCCGAATTTCTCATTATGGCTTCGGGAATGGTGTTGGCACTCTTACCGGTGAACATCCATATGGGGAGCACCCTTCAAGGACACTATTTGTTCGTAATATCAACAGTAATGTGGAGGACTCTGAACTTAAATCTCTGTTTGAGGTATTATTTCAGCTACAAATTGGTTCATTTTCATTTGCTTTGCTTGTTGATTATTTTATTGTAAAACAGTAATCTATAAATTCTCTTGCTGTGGTGCCCCACCTCCTCCCTTATGTGTCTCGTCTGTGCATTAATGGATATTTTAATTTCCGTATAATGCTTAAAGTTATTAACAACAAGGGGGTAAAAAATGTTCTGCATATATTGCATAAGGTGATATACATCTGATTAACTGGGGAAGGAATAAGTAAACTTTTGTGGTCAATGAACTGTAGGTGAAAATAAATGCTGGTCACTTTTACTGTTGAGGAATTTCTGGTAAAGCCATTAAATTTGTTAATTCTTATGAGATGAACAGACGAATAACACCTCACTCATGCTATCATGTTAGAATTATACTTAGCCTCACCGCCTATTTTATACTTGGCTAGCATTTTCTTTTTCGCGGACTCTTCTGTTAGTTGCTGTTACCTATTAAGTTTTAACACTTCCTTGAGTTTTTTATAGTAATAGCTGGCAATTTTCCTGTAACTCTCTAATTTGAGATATCCTAAACCTAGGTGTATTAACCTCAATTCAAGGTCGCAATAAAGTAAAGTAATTTTAGTTTTAACTGTTATTTCTTTTTTATCTCTTATTATGATCACTTAGTCGTAAAGATTCTACAAGAAATTTGATATGAACCGGATCAAGAACAGAAAACACTTTACGAAATAGGGCGCTATTGCCCGAATGCTTATTGATACCCCTGGACTTTGAGAGCCAGAAATCTCCACAATACGTAAAAGAAACAAATCAAAATTCTCTCTGCCCCCCTACTGAAAATCCGGCCATATATATATATATATATATACATATATATATATATATATATATATATATATATATATATATTATCTATATATGTGGGGGCGCGTTCTACATGCGTCTGCGATATTAGATGCGTATTTTACAGATCTTAATTTATGCATGATTTTTGTACTAATTATGCATGAAATATATGCATTTCGTGCATCAAAATTTCAATACATTAAAATATGCAATATATTTGATGCATATAATCTAATGGTTTAATGCATCCCTATATAGTGGCGCGTTACATGCGTCACCGATATTAGATGCGATCTTTCTGATCTTAATTTATGCATGAGTTTTGTACTAATTATATGCATCAAATATATTGCATATTTTAATGTATTGAAATTTTGATGCGAAATATATATTTCATGCATAATTAGTACAAAACTCATGCATAAATTAATCTTGTAAAGATCGCATCCAATATCGCAGAAAATGTAGCGCCACTATATATATATATATATATATATATAGACACACACAATCCTTATTGCACTAGGAAACTAATCAGATAAGGAAACTAACAGATAAACCTTACCAGATTCTGAATTAATTATTAATTACCTTATTGCACTAGGAAACTAATCAGATAAGGAAACTAACAGATTCTAAATTAAATATTAATTACCATAAAACCCCTGCACTATGTTTTCTCCTTTTTTTTTGCGCTGATACACCCTGCCCCACCGGCCCTGATGACACGTATCATTACTCCCGCCCTGAAGAATCACCTTGTCCTCAAGGTGAAGGTCAGGGAACTGCTGCCGAATCCGCTCAAGCTCTTCCCAAGTTGCCTCATTAGCTGGTAGCCCTCTCCATGCAATCAGAACTTCATGTTGGTCACCAACTTTGCGCCTGCCCAGCACTTCTTCTGGCCACAACACCTCATCCTTTGCCATTTCCTCAGGAAGAGTCGCTGCTATCTGTTGTGCCCCGATAGCTTTCTTTAGCTGTGACACATGAAATACGGGATGAATAGCTGAAGCTGGTGGCAACTTTAAACGGTACGCTACTTGCCCGACACACTCTTGAATCTCAAACGGTCCGTAAAAACGGGGTGCCAACTTCTGACTTTTCCGTCTCGCAACAGTAACCTGCCAGTAGGGTCGCAACTTTAAGTAGACCCGGTCACCTACCTCGAAGGTGACCTCTCTTCGTTTTCCATCAGCCTGTCTTTTCATAACCTGTTGGGCTCTCAAAAACTGAGTACGCAGCTCAGCAAACACTTGGTCCCGATCCAATAAAAATCGGTCCACTTCGAATGTACACGCTGTCCCACGGTCATAGCTTACGAGGCGCAGGGGTTCCCGACCATACAATACCTTAAAGGGTGTCATTCCAATGGTTGAGTGGAAAGACGTGTTGTACCAATACTCTGCCCATGGTAGCCACTTTACCCATTCCTTGGGTCGAGTTGAAGCAAAACATCTTAGATATATTTCCAGACTGCTGTTAACGACCTCTGTTAGACCATCTGTTTGTGGGTGGTATGCCGTGCTTCGTTTCAGAATCGTCCCTTGATATTTGAATAGTTCGCGCCAGAAATTACTTATAAATACTTTGTCCCGATCAGAGATAATGGACTTAGGAATTCCATGGAGCCGAACAATCTCGCGAATAAATATCATAGCCACTGACGCTGCTGTATAGGGGTGTTTAAGGGGAACAAAGTGCGCTGATTTGCTTAATCGATCGACCACCACGAGTATCACACTATACCCCGACGATTTTGGCAACCCATCTATAAATTCCATCGTAAGGTCTTCCCAAACCTGCAATGGAAGCTCCAACGGCTGTAAGAGCCCTGCCGGGGACAAGTTTGAATATTTATTTCGCTGACATACGTTGCATTCCGCAACCATTTTCGCTATGTTGCGTCGCATTCCGATCCAGAAAAAATCTCGTGCCATCCTTTGATATGTCTTCTGCATACCCTCATGCCCCCCTATGGCGCTGCCGTGGACTTCGTTAAATAGTCGAAGCACCCATTCGGACCCCCTGGGTAGGACCAATCGGCCCCTGTAACGGACCAGATCCTCGTCGATGGTGTAGCCATCCATGCCTTCTTCGCTGATATTAATTCGATTTCTAAGGGCGTCCATTTCCAAATCAGCCCGTAGCGCCTGAATCAGTTGTTCGTGTATCTTAACCGTAGATACCGATATGGCGTTGAGATCCCCGGTGTTTCCCCTTCGTGAGAGAGCATCAGCAGCTCCGTTTTCCCTTCCGGGTCTGTATAGTATCTCCAAGTCATAACCTGATAGTTTCGAGATCCATTTTTGATGGTCTCCCGATACTGTTCGCTGCTCGAGTAGGTATTTGAGACTTTTTTGGTCGGTGATGACGGTAAACTTTCGCCCCAGTAGATATTTGGGCGCCACTTTTGTACTGCCAAGACTATGGCCATCAATTCTCGTTCGTAGACTGACTTCAGTTGCGCTCGGGGACCCAAGGCCTGACTATAATAAGTTATTGGTCTTCCCTCTTGCATAAGGACAGCCCCGACCCCATGTCCAGAGGCATCGGTCTCGATAGTGAAATTCTTTGCAAAGTTGGGTAAAGCCAGCACGGGTACTTGAGTCATTACTTCTTGTAATTTTCGGAAGGCTTGAGTCGCCTCGTCTGTCCATTTGAACCCGTCTTTCTTTAATAAGTCGGTCAGTACTCGCGTGATCTGACCGTATCCTTGTACAAACTTGCGGTAGTACCCAGTGAGCCCCAGAAAGCCCCGTAACTCTCTTAAATTTCGCGGAATATGGGCCGCTCTGTCATTGCGTGATCTTTGTCAGGTCTGCCTTCACCCCGTCCCCCGTGACAATATGGCCCAGGTAATCCACCCGCGGTTGTCCGAAAACGCACTTTCCGATTGCAGTAAAGTCTTTCAGCCCGTAGGCAGCTGAATACCTTTGTTAAGTGCTCCTTATGCTCCTCCATAGTGCGGCTGTAAATCAAAATATCGTCGAAAAACACCAATACGAACCTGCGTAGATAAGGTCGAAACACCCGGTTCATCAATGACTGGAAAGTAGAAGGCGCGTTGGTCAGCCCGAATGGCATGACCAGGAACTCTTAGTGCCCTTCATGAATTCGGAATGCCGTTTTGTGAATATCAGATGTCTTCATCCTGATCTGGTGATAGCCCGACTTTAAATCCAATTTGCTGAATACTGAGGCTCCGTGCAATTCGTCCAGTAATTCATCGATCACGGGTATCGGAAATTTGTCGAGGACTGTTGCTTTGTTTAACGTCTATAATCCACGCAGAACCGCCAACTCCCATCCTTCTTTTTCACGAGTAATACCGGGATCGAGAAAGGGCTGTGGCTCGGCCGTATAACACCTGAGTCGATCATCTCTCCGACCAGCTTTTCAATCTCGTCTTTCTGTAGCTGTGGGTAACGATATGGACGCACGTTGATTGGTTCGGTTCCCCCTTTAAGATTATCGCGTGCTCGTGGTTCCTTGACGGTGGCAAACCTGTGGGTATCACAAAAATGTCGGAAAAATCAGTTAGTAATCCGTCCAATGTCGGGTGAACTTGCGATTCGGGCAATTCCATTCCTTCCATGCTCGTAAAGGCCACCAAGTAGCATTCGTCGATATCATTTCGTCCACGGGCGAGGGCTCGAATGGAGGCAGCCCCGCGGCCTAGGCTCGGGTCGCCTCGTAATGTCACCCTCTCTCCTTTATACAGGAAGGTCATCGTTAGATTACGATAGTTTACGTGGATATCGCCTAGTTGCATTAACCATTTTATTCCTAGAATCACGTCTGTGCTGCCCAACTCCAACGGATAGAAGTCCTCGGTGACGATTAGTCCCGGCAGTTCCAATTTGACTTTCCTACATATGCCATAACTTCTTTCGGCCTTCCCATTACCCAATATCACCCCTGTTTCTCGTGAACCGGTAACCTCAAGTTGTAGGGTTTCCAATAGTTTCAACGATACGAAATTGTGGGTTGCCCCGTCGTCAATCAAGACCACTACTTCAGTCCCTTGGATACTACCACGTAACTTCATGGTGCGAGGAGTCGTAATACCTACCACCGATTGGGCTGAAACCTCCACAACATCCAGGTGCACATGCTCTTCGGTTTCCCCACTTGGCTCGTCTTCCTCGTCTTCGTCTCCCAGCCCGTTGAGGACTTGGAGTGTTTTCTCCGGGCAGCGATGTCCTGGTCCGAATTTTCCATCACAACGAAAACAGAGTCCCTTGTTTCGTTTGTCTGCATATTCGGCGTCGGTCATACGTTTGAATGGCTGCTTGATGCTCCCTATTCCTGGTCGAGGGACTCTCGTGGTGGTTGTAGCTGTTGGACGCGAGCCGACCCCTCCCGTTCGGTTCGATGTACTCCTCGTTCTTCCTTTCCCTGATTCCCTACTCCCGTCTGAACGGTTCTCATCCACCATTAACGCCAGTTTGATTGCCTGGTTCAACCCAATTGGTTGGAGCAGTCTTACAGATGTGTGTAGTTCTGATTTCAGCCCTTTTACAAACGTGCCTTGCAGTACCTTTTCTGGTACTCCGACCAGCTGTGCGGCTAGGGTTTCAAACACTCCTACGTAGTCCCGAGCTGTCCCTTCTTGTTTTACTGCCAGAAACTGTTCATAGATATCTCCCTCTTGCGATTGCTGAAAGCGATCCAGCAACCGATTCTTCAGATCCTCCCAGTTCCGGAACGGGTTTCTTCCGTCGCTCCATCGAAACCAAGCCAAAGCTTGTCTCTCCATGCATAAGACGGCTGCCCTTAATTTTTCTCCGGTCGCCACGAAGCCTTGGATGTCAAAGAACCGTTCGATTCGATACACCCAACCGTACACGTCTTCTCCTTCGAACAAGGGCATTTTGAGTTTACGTAGACGGTAGTCGGTTCCCGGCAGCCATGTTCTTTCCCCTCTAGGGCCGGAACCCCGTCCGTAGTTGCTGCCAAAACCTGGTGGCCCGGTGTTCATAAATGGGTAATTGCTGGTTGGTGCTGGCTGTGTGAATTCTTGGGTAAAAAAAGGCTGAAACGTGCTTCGATTGGTGGGCAGCGGGTATCCGTCTTCGTCAAAAATCAGTCTGGATGACTGGGTTACTGGCGGGCCGCTGATGATTGGTGGTTGTGCGGCGGTCCGTTGTGGAGGTGGCGGGCCGCTGGTGATCGGCGGTGGTGGCGGTGCTGAGGACTGTGTCTGCTGCAGTAGTAGCCTCATTAATTCTGCGTGTCGATTTTCTGAATCGGTGCGCAGAGAGCTGATCGCGTCTTCTAGTTTCACTAGCCGTTCCTCAGCCTCTTCCTTGAATTGTGCCAGATCGTTCTCTACATCTTCGCTCTTAGTTTCACTCCTCGTTTTAGTCATAGCTGATGACAAGGAATCCGCAGGTCACAAGATGAATGTCTCCGATGCCAATTTGATACGAACCGGATCAAGAACAAAAAACACTTTACGAAATAGGGCGCTATTGCCCGAATGCTTATTGATACCCCTGGGCTTTGAGAGCCATCTCCACAATACGTAAAAGAAACAAATCAAAATTCTCTCTGCCCCCTACTGAAAATCCGGCCATATATATAAATATATGCGATCCTTATTGCACTAGGAAACTAATCAGATAAGGAAACTAACAGATAAACCTTAGCAGATTCTGAATTAATTATTAATTACCTTATTGCACTAGTAAACTAATCAGATAAGGAAACTAACAGATTCTAAATTAAATATTAATTACCATAAAACCCCTTCACTATGTTTTCTCCTTTTTTTTTTTGCGCTGATACACCCTGCCCCATCGGCCCTGATGATCCTTATCAAAATTTCAACAATTACATCAATATTTTACAGAGCAAACAACTTATATTTAACATTTTAGCATATCCAACCAATAACTTTAAACTAAATACCAACTCCAAGCAATTTCCTCAAGCACCTAGTTTCCATTACCTGAAATATGGGGAAAATGAAAGGGGTGATTTAAACCTCAGCATTTTGCGCATGCTTATATGCAATGCGCTGATAACTTTTGGATATATGCATCCTCTTTTCCTTTTACTGAAAACATTCTTCTTCCTTGAACATGAGCTCAATTGATATATCTATTCATTAAGATGAAATGCACCATTCTTATTCGAAACAGCAAGGCATGTAATTTTTACTTTGAGCTTTGAAATTTACACTTTCATATTCACATTACTTTCTTGGTCGATTATGTTGGTCCCGCACCCTATTTCTCACGCACACCTTTCATGACATAGTGCTTCATTTCTTCTAAAAGTTTAGTTTTTATATATATATATATATATATATATATATTCTAAATTGACTTTCACATTCCACCTATATCGTTTAAAATATATACCTTTAACTATGCTTCATGTATGTTCAATGGGGAATGATATGATATCACACGTATGCTTGACATTCCATTGGTATAGTGTACTTGTACAAACAAAATTGTTACATAAGATAATTGGAAGATAATGAAAATAAAGCATATTAATTCCTCGATAACATTCACAGTGGACGGAACTACCCGGGATTTGGTGGGGGGTTGGGGGGGGTGGGGGGGTATTGAAGTTCCAAAATTGAAAATAACTTTAGGACCTCAGATCCTCTTCCTTCTGATAAATCTTAACTCCAATCCAAAAAGCTTCTTGTACACAGATGAAATTGTTTTGAACTTGATGAACCAAGACTAGTGTTTTTAAAGGCCCATGGAGGTGCGCATTGGGGCTCATATCGATGCCCCTCAAAGTAAAGTGTGTGCCTTTTCTATAAGGCTTACACATTATTGACGAGGCTTACGTTTTTTACGCAGTTTGGGCTGAGGCCTACACCTTTCTGTGTATTCCCCCACCACCACCACCACCACACACACACACACACAAGAAAAGGAAATAAAAGTTAATAAATTAATAAATAAAGGCATAATTTGTTTCAAACTTAAAGAGAAGGCTCTTTCAAACAAGAAAAGCTTGACGAAGACTTTCAGGGTGTTAACTTTGGATGTCGAATTCTTGAATTTTGTTCAGTTTATACTAGTATTTGCTTTTTAGTTTTTAGACATTTTAATTTGGTTGTAATATATTTGTTTGCGAAGACTATGTTATTTGAGATTTAGACTTGATTTCCTTGGCTTATGAATTTTTTTTAATATAAAATGCTTTGCACGAAAGGCTTTACGCAGTTGTAAGAGAATAGAGGCTTGCTTTGCTCCATGGTCACAAATAAACTGGCATCTTATTCAATTACCAAATCATGAAATGATATGATTTTTATAAGCATATCCAGTTCGTCCTTATCTTCTGCAACAAATCAAACATTTTATCTTTAATTAGAGGAACGATATTGTGGGCAGCCTAATTAATTTAAATCTGCTCACAATTTTATGAAGTCCAGTTAAATAAGTGAAATGATCGGCATTGCTGATGCATAATGCTGCTAGTTTCTTCTAATAAGCACCCAAATTGCATATTAAGTTCATGACAATTGCTTTCCTGTACAAAATCTGTTGCGTACAATCAGTTAAGCAAGTCAGTGATTTTTTCTTCCCTCTTAAACTTATCATGGATCGTAATATCCTTCAACTTTAGATGAAGGCGTATTCGACCAATTTATTTGCTATTAAATAATATCCCTATTTAGATATAAATATATCGCCCCACTTATTTATATTCTTTACTTGATATTAGGTAGCTTAACAGTGTTCTTCAGTTTCGCCATTCTTGCGCCGTAAAATGAGTGCTTATTTTAGTTATTTCTTAATTCTGTTTTGCTAGGAAGTCCTATTATGTAGTGATAATAAGTTTTCTTGTATACTACTTAGTAACATTTCAAAAAGACTTGGTAGGTAAATTGTAGTAGTAATTACACATGTACAATGTTATTAGAGGCACGAGGCGTGTAAAGCTCTGAGAAGCTTGTCTCCTGCTATTTGAGACAACTCATGTTTTGGGGAGGGCGCGCCTCTGGCACATTGCCTTTCTAGATTTTTTTTCGGGAACCACACTACTCTTACTAATTCTTACAAAACTCTTTGCACCTCATTATCTAGTAGTTGCAACTTGTTCATGTATCAATGATTTTATGTTGCTTCGATATTTCATTTCTTCACAACTAAGTGAACTTGATGACCCCCCAAATTTTGATTGAGAAACCCTCAAGCCCCCTGTATCATGGTTTCATGGTTCTTTGATAATTAATATTTATGTTTCATGCATCTTTCTTTTATTCAAAATGTTTGATTGAAACGACTTAGTGACACTCTAATTTTCTATCTAAATAGCCATATGGGGATATCAGAACCCTATATACCGCTTGTAAGCACAGGGGATTTGTGATGATATCTTACTATGACATCCGAGCTGCTCGAACTGCAATGCGTGCATTGCAAAATAAGCCACTGGGACGAAGAAAACTCGATATTCATTTTTCAATTCCAAAGGTTTAAACCTTGATATCTTTCCATTTTGACCATGCATGTCTCTCATTGAATGACCTCTTAAATTTATTGTTTCTTGCTGCGTGTAGGACAACCCATCCGAAAAAGATATTAACCAAGGAACTTTGGTGGTCTTCAATTTGGATACTTCTGTATCCAATGACGACCTTCGCCAAATATTTGGAACTTATGGGGAAGTTAAGGAGGTAGAATTTTCATACCATTTCTTTGTTTTTCCTGGGCAGGTCCTGTGTTTCTGTTGGTTTAGTTGAATTTGATAATTGTGTTAACTGTAGATAAGGGAAACACCGCACAAACGGCACCATAAGTTCATCGAGTTTTATGATGTCAGAGCTGCGGAGGCAGCTCTCAAGGCTTTAAATAGAAGTGACATAGCTGGAAAGCGCATAAAGCTTGAACCTAGTCGCCCTGGTGGGGCCCGGCGCAGGTAAACTCCAATTTTTGTTCATGCAGGCAGATATTGTCTTGGTTGTTTTTAGTACCCCAGTTTTTCTACTTCTTTGTGCAATCATTACATGTTTTCTGTTGGTGTTACTGTTTTCATTGTTTTCAGTAATTTTCAAGCCAAATGAATAGTCTGTCGTCGGACCAGCAACACACTTTTACTCAGTTAGGCACAGTCTAGGAGATACAAAACACTTAAATGCGACAATTTGCTCTGATGGAGTTCTTTATTGGGCCTCTGCCTCACAATAATAATGTTTCCAATTTGTATGAGTTTGTAAAACCTTTGTGATAGAATAAGATATTTGGCAGTTGGGTTGTAATCATATTCTTATGGAGATAAAAGAATTTGCATTTCTGCAAGGTTTCAGTTGATCTATTCCAGATGATGCAACAGTTGACTTATGTGACATTAATTATAAGTGTCAATTACATTCTTGATATTATTTCATGCTAAATCTGTATGTGTTTTGCATGAACGGCTTGTGTACACTTAGATGTACGTACTACATACTCCACCGGCGTGTTCTTTATATTTTAATTAAAATGTTACTTTTTTTGTTGCTGAAAGTTCAGTATTTTCTAGCATATTGTTCATGGAACTATTTTTTTTTTGTTAAAATATAATCAAAATTCCGTTATTAAAGCACTGTTCATTATTTTCTAGAAGGATATTCATTCATTTTCAAGAAAAACTATAGAAACTTAATGAATGTTATATTAAAAACTAATGAACATTTAATAACAGATGGACATTGAGTTAAAAATAATGAACATTCATTTTCTTAATGAATAATCAGCTAGAAAACATTGATAGGAACACAAAAATTTGCTGCTTGTCCACGATACTTATGTTATATTGGGTTTTCTGTACTGCATAATTCCTGGAAGTACGTTGTAAAGCAAAATAGTTGGATGCATGGTTGTCAAATCGCTGGCTAGTCGACCGTTTGGAAACCATTGAATGGCTGGGTCACTCGACTAGAGCAAAGATGGATAGTCGATCTTAGTCGGCGACTTGTCGACGATTTGACAACCATGACTAAAACTTATGGTAGATTCTCTATGTTGAACCTCATATATTATCTTTTGGGACATATTTGCTAAGTTATTTCAAGTTATTTTATTACATGTTATAATCTATGTCATCACTTGTATAAATAATAAACATATATCTATTATTTATTATTTTTGATTTACCGACTAGTCAACAACTAGTCAACGACTAATCGCTCAGTCGGACCTCTGTTGACTAGACTTACCGACTCGGCAACCATGGTTGGATGTTGGGGCCTGCTACCTTACTGATACTCACTTGAGAACTGCAACTTCTGCATTCGTTACTGTTTGATTATCTTTATTGGTCCTGCGAGTTCATATTCTAGTTTCACTGAGATCCTTTGACACGCCAAAAAACAAAACATTACTGCCTATATTTTAAGAAGGACAATGAATGTGCTTTCTGTGCACAGCTTACTGCTGCAACTGAGTCAAGAGCAGGATCAAGATGAGGCTCGAACTCTCTGTCATCAAGTTGGTTCACCCATAGCCAACTCTCCACCAGGCATCCTGATTGATGGTCTGCCTTTTTTGCAAGATGTTGTTGATAATGTCTATAACCATCACGGTTCCTATGTTATTGCAAACTAAAACAGGTGACTCATCTTGCAGGTAGCTGGCCGAAATCTGGCAGTCCAGTCGAGCAAAATTCCTTGCACGGTTATAGTCAGTCGCTCAGCCCCGTAGGATCCAACCACTTGCCAGTATTGGCCTCAATGCTCCCAATTCTTCCTTCTCATGTATCAAGTCCCGTGAAGATTGCACCCATTGGTAAAGATCCTGCGAGGATGAGCCACATGAACCACGCAATCACTGTGGCTAATACCAACTACGCGGTGTCCCATTTTTATGTTCCCAATGCTACATTAAGTTCAAGTGCGGGGCCTATCTCGTCATTTAGTGATTCAAAGCCGTCCAGTGTTGGAACACTTTCTGGTCCTCAGTTTCTATGGGGAAGTCCCACCATTCATTCAGAGTGCAGTAACTCTTCTGCCTGCTCACCGTCTATCAATGGAAGCCCGTTTACGTCTAGGGGACATAGATCAATTGGTTTTCCATACACTAGTGAGCATGGCTCTTTCCTTGGTTCACATAATCATCATCACCATCATGTTGGGTCGGCTCCATCTGGTATTCAACTTGAAAGGCATTTTGGTTTTTTCCCCGAGTCACCCAAATCCTCCTACATAAATGTAGGAGTTGCTTTTGCTGGAAACTATAACGAAAGTGGTTCTCCTAGTTCTCATCTGATGTCAACATCAAGGAATGGTGCTATGTATTTTGGAAATGGTGGTTCTTTCGGAAGCATGGGCGATGGATTAGTTGACCGTGGTCGGAGTAGGAGGTCGGGTGGTGTAAGTCTGATGGATAACAAGAAGCAGTATCAACTTGATTTGGAAAAGATTGTGAATGGGGAAGACGTTAGGACTACTTTGATGATAAAAAACATTCCCAACAAGTAAGAAAGAACTGATAATGCCTTTTTTTTTTCTTGGTGTTTGTTTTTCTACTCAGAACTACTATTTTATTCTGTATCTGTTTTCTTTTTCTCTTCTGAAGGTACACTTCGAAAATGCTGCTTGCAGCTATTGATGAAACACACAAGGAGACATATGATTTTCTTTATTTACCAATCGATTTTAAGGTACTAATGTGTTTTGGTTCTAAAACCTTATTCCGTCTTTTTGTGGATTTGATGCTGAAATGTTGCTTTTATTGATTTTGTTCAAGAATAAATGCAATGTTGGGTATGCTTTCATCAATATGGTGTCTCCTTTTCACCTCATCACCTTCTATGAGGTATGCTTTTATTCCCTGGTCACACTTATTTCGTTGAGGATTGGTCGGGATTGATAGCCACACGATTTTTTTTTTCCTTCCTCTACAAAAAAGATGTATTTTCTGCGTCCATTTTGACTTGTCATTCTTTCAAGGCACTTGATGGGAAGAAATGGGAAAAGTTTAATAGTGAGAAAGTTGCTTCCTTGGCGTATGCGAGAATCCAGGGAAAGACTGCTCTTATATCACATTTTCAGAATTCAAGTTTAATGAATGAAGACAAGCGATGCCGACCAATTCTTTTCCAATCCGACGGCCAAGAGACTGGTGATCTAGTACGTCACGGCTATTGTTTGTGAATAAAAAGAATCTCTTTACCATCAAACATTTAGGAAGTTTGTGATAATTTTTATTGTGCATGCGTAGCTCCAAAGCGCATCTCTCTTCTTTCCATCAAAGATGGTTTCTCTAAGCTGTAGGAGAAACCATATTTGTAATTGCGCCTTCCTTTTTTCTGGCTATATAATATTCCTTCCGTCCTACTTGAATAGTCTACTTTGGTTAAGAACTTAAGGTACAACGTTTGAATTTTATTCATTTCAACGAAGGTACAACTCAGTTTTAAACCATCTATTCTCATTAATTGTTATTATTTTCCTCCAGTCAACTAATATTGTATATTATTGTAACTAATGTCAGCTCATTTTTGGACCACTCAGGAACCTTTCCCGTCTGGCAATCTGAACATTTTTATTCGTCAGCCTGATGGGTCTTATGCAGGAGATTCTCTGGACAGCCCCACCGGTGTTCCAGAAGAGAAGCTGTAGCAAGTTGGATGTGTTCCAAAAGTAGTTGATTTTCAAATAAAACTTGGTGAGAAAATATGTGCTGAAATCTGTATAGTTTGGGTGTGTATATGAAGTTCCATGTTTATAGAGAAATATGGATTTTCCTGTATCGACGTTCTTCTACTTGGTGGTGTCCGCTTTTGGTGACGGCCATTTGTTGGTGGAAGAAAAATTTGGTTGGACTTTGTCTGTATGTATGGCAACAGATAATTAAGAAAGGAAGGACAGGAACAAACACACATGCTTCTCTACCGAATGTGTAGATAGTTGTTTCTAGAGCTGGTCGAGGACCGGAAATACGTATAGATGGTTTCTGCCCCACAAATGTATATAGTCTGGTGGTCCTTGAATCTGTTTTGTGTCGTCAAGGAAATTATGTAAATAACCATGTATGAAACCTTGTGTTCTGTTTACCTATGAGAATGTTTGATTTATACGGGATAAATGATCGCTCCTGGGTCCGAGCTTTGCCAAATCAGACTGCTGGTCTCATCTGGCTGTTGTAAATCAACTCCAAGCAAGGCTTCAGCTTTGGTATGGAATTTTTTTCAAGGAACATGATCCCAGCCAAACTGACTTTATAAAACAGAGGTCTTTATATCAAATTAGGAATCAATGTCTGTGTTTCGCAACGAAATGCAGGATGACACATTCGGTACTTTTCTTTCAAAATGAGTTGCAACGTTTGGTCTTTGTGTTTCGGCTGGTCTGGATTCTCTATGAAATTAAGCACGAGAATGCATCGTCTGACTTTCAGCTTCATGTTGGGCAAGTGAGAGGAAAGAAGGAAAGAGAAAACTGGGAAGCGGAGAAACAATGCGATTTCTAGAAAGCGTTACTCTCTTGTCCAGGATTTGATTGATGTAATTAGACCCGACAATTTATCACACATAGGATTCGAATACCCTAATGGTTGTGGTGTACAGTCCACTATTTTGACTCTTAAGTTTTTCTAATATGCGTTTACGTCCACATTTATTAGATGTAATATAAAGGAACTCGATTCCATTCTCACAGTTGGTCACGAAAACGACACGAAAATTTTAGTGTTTGTGTTTGTATTTTGGGTACACGACACGAAAATACACAAACACGAAAGTACACGACCGAGATTTAGTGTCGGTTTTGTGTTTACCCTTTAGGTACACGACACGACGCGAGGTACACGAAATAAATCAATATATATATATATATATATAATATTTTATAACAAAAATTAAAAAATTTCTGTTTATTTTATAAAAACATACATTTTATGAATTCTGTTTGTACTAAATTTTAAAATTAAAAAATATAATGTGAATTTTCATAAATTTTGTGTAAACATTCGTAGTTTCGTTGCCATTCGTTTTGTTTCGTCTACTAAAACTTATAAAAATAATATTAAAATATTAAAATTATTATTTTTAATATTTTAATATTTATTTTATATTATGTGCGACTTACGACACGAAACGATACGTGAATTTGCCCGTCTGATACGACACGGATTCATTGTGTCGTGTATGAGTTTGGACTTTAGGTACATGAAATACGAAAGCACAACATGAACGATTTGCCAGATCTAAATGTAATCAAGGCTAAGATTTTGAAATTTGGGGGGGTGGGGGTGGGGGTGGGGGTGGGGGGTTGTTTGTACTATAGGAGAGCTTGAGGTTCTTCCAAGCTATTTATTTGTATTCTAACTACAAAATTTGTTGAAATATTCACTCATGGGTCGGTGGATTGATATTCAAACCCTCAAAAATATTGACCAAAATATTGTGTAGAAATTATGTCCATAAAATTTCCTACAATTACATTGAGAAGTTGTCATCAAGTTCTCTTAATGAAAGATTTTCATCTCTCCAACTAGAATGAAAACTTGCAGCAGCGGTTGAAATTATGAAGATAATTGGATGCAACTTTTAAGAAGACTATCGTTTTTTTTTTTTGCAGCTCAATTTATCTCTATAAGTTGAGCTCGTTCTTGCCAAATAAATGAAGTGCAAGAAAGCACAGAGTTGCAAGAGTGAAAGAAAAATAGAGAACATAGAGAAGAAAACGTGAGAAAAATAGAGAATATTTTTTTCTCTCCCTCAAAAGAGAGTTTCATATTTTTCTTGTTATTTCAAATTAAACACCTGAGATATTTGTATTCCAAGAGATACCTTCTTGAGATTGATGATATCCTTAATTATTTAGGGAGGATTTCATGAGCTTACTACAATCACAGTGGAAGTTTTCTGGATTAAGGTCCACGGCCCACCATGATTTCTGATTTGGGTTTTTTCACAGAAAAAACCTCGGGTCTTATTTATTCTTATATTCCATTTTCAAATTCAACTAGTGAGAAAATATTTATCTTAATTTCATTGTGCAAGTGTCATTTATTTTGACATTATTTTTCACAAACAAGTAAACTTTTTCCAGCAAGTCGTATAAGAGACATTCAATCGACAAGGTGGATTAAAAATGGAGGAACCATCGTCTCTTGAAGGTATGTTCAAGTTGAATGAATCAAACTACTCAATCTGAAAATCAAAAATGTTGGATCTTCTCTATTGTAAGGATCTCTATATACCCTTACCTAACGCCAAACCAAAAGATATGAGTGGTGTTAAATGGAAAATCATGCACAACAAAACTATTGGTTAGTATGGTTACATTCGGCGCTTCACTCAACATAGTATTTTCCATCATTTTTCTGACGAGGAAATTTTTTGATGTTCTTTGGAAGAAAATTGAAGCTATGGTTGAGAGGAAAATGCTTTAAACAAAGCTTCTATTATCAGAACAATTGTACGAGTAAGATATGTGGAGGGTACTAACATGACGGAGCATCTAAATGCATATCAGTGTCTTATAAATCATCCACTTGAAGATTTCTATTGACGATGAAGTTGTAGCTTTATTGCTACTGAGTTCGTTGTCGGGTAGTTGGGAAACTCTTGTGGTGTCAGTCAGCAACTCGGCTCTAGATGGAGCACTGACCTTACAGATGGTCAAATATTGTCTTCTTAGTGAGAATCCAAGAGAAATGAGAAAGATCGCTCTTTTAAGACAAGGACTATGGTTACTGAAAATGTTGATCAAGGGAGAAATAAAAGTAAAAGCTCTAAATGTAAACGAGATATTTAGGGGGAAGTATAAACTCGAAAAATATTCAAATGCCATTATCGGCGATGATCTAAACCACTATGGGAGAGACTACATAAAGAAGAATAGAGAGCAAAAGTATGAAAAAAAATAGAAAGACATGACATCAGTCGCAGCTGATGGCGATATCATCATGGTTTGTGATGGTACCCTTATAAGTATCTCTATGAGACATTGTCCGGCTTACTTATATTGGATCTAGGCTTATCTTAATAAATGTACAACATGTTCCTGATACATCATACATCGAGAAGTTGGGATCGATGGCATGAAGATTATAGTGTCAATTAATTACCTAAAATTAGTTAACATTATAATTCATACCAAAAAATAAAATAGCAAAGTTTTATGTCATATGCCCTTCCTGTCGCAACCTTCATATGATGGAAGACATGCTTTTGATATCAGACATAACATTATTTATGTTGGCAAGCTCGACGATGATGGTTACATCAACCACTTCGGGTAACGGAAGTGGAAACTCATCATATGCTCATCTACTGCAACAAGAGGAAGAAAACAAAATTATCTCTACTTGAAAATTGTCCATTGGAAAAATGAATACAGTCGTCAAAAATTTCTCCATTGAGTTATGACATAAGAGGCTCGGACATTTGAGCCATAAAAAGGTTTTGAAATTTTGGTAAGAAGAAACCTCCTCCCTGAGGTAAAAAGGCTTTCACTTACAAATCTGTGTTGATTAATTAATCACGAAACAACACATAGTTGCATTCAAAAGTTTCTCTCCCTCAAAAAAGCTCAACCTCTTGATTTGGTGCACACAAACCTGTCATATGAAAGACAAGGCTCTTGGTGGTGCATTGTACATCGTCACTTTGAGTGACGATCTTTTGAGAAATGGTGTTTTGCTTTGAAAGTCAAAGACCAAACACAGATGTCTTTGAGCATTTTTTAATACAAGTAGAGAGAGAAACAGGAAGGACATTGAAGTGTGTTCGTGTAGACAGTGGTGGTGAAAGCCAAGGCATATTTGAGCAACACTGCAAGAACCATACTATCAAGCTCGGGAAGACTGTTCTGAACCCCCCCCCCCCCCCCCAAACATAATGGTGTGGCAGAAAGGATGAACAAATCTATTTGTGAAAAAATTATATGCATGTTTTCCTCTCCAAATTGCCAAAATCCTTTTGGAGTGCAGCTATGAGGATTACAATTGACTTGATCAACATTTCTACAGGGTGGTGATGTTCCAGATAGAACTTTTCATGGAAAGCACTTCTGGAACACTTGAGAGTGTTTCGTTGTAGGACTTCCGTACATTCCAAAAGATAAAAGATCTAAACTTGATGACAAAGCCAAACCATATATATTCATAGGATACAGTCATGAAGAGTTCGGTCACATATTATGGGACCTAGTTAAAAGGAAGGTTATCAGAAATAAGGATGTTCCATTCCTTGAAAATCAAGTTCCTGATAAAGTCAAATAGAAACCTGAATCTAGTTCAGAAACTCCTATCAACTTAGATCCAGTTCCTTCAATGATGGTTCAGAATTACGGGGGAGATATCCAACCAGAGGGATAGGAAGAGCAAGAAGCTCTGGTTATCTCGAGAACAATACACTGAGAAAGTTCTTGAAAGACTCAATATGAGCGAGTCGAATCCAGTCAGCCACTCCACTTGCGGGTATGAAACTCAGTTCGGCACAATGTTGCAGAAATGAGATAGAGAAAGAGATGCAAAAGATACCATATGCTTCTGCAGTGGGTAGTATAATGTATGTTACGATATGCATTAGACCAGATATAGCTCATGTAGTTGGTGTGGTTAGTCGTTTCCTTTACAATCAAGGGAAGGAACATTAGGCACCAGTGAAATGAACATTATGTTATCTTAGAGACATTTTTAGATCTTGTTTGAAGTTTGGCAAAAACCATGTCATACTAGAAGGATATGAAGATACAGATATGGATGATGATGCTGATTCGAGGAAATCCCCATCTCGATACCTATGAGACTAATAGGGAGAGTTATCTCATGGCAATCAAAACTTCAAAATTGTGTGGCATTATCCACAACAGAAGACGAAACATAGCCATGACAACATCTTGCAAATATGTTGGTGGAATATTTATTCCACACATTATTTAATTTGTGTTTTGATGATTAAAGTTCCTAAACAAACAAAACAACATTAAGGCGAAGCAAAACGACGACGCAGACGAAGACACAAAAAGTTGCAATCTGGACTGAATTAGCGCACGCAAGTCATCATACGTTAGCGCACACTAACGAGGAGTAATCTGCATTCCAGCCAAGTTTCAAAATAAGCTGAAGTGAAGTCAGCTGATGGGATAGCGCACGCTACACGTTATCATTAACGCACGCTATCGAAGTCTTGTTACCGTTGTGAAGGAATTCAAACACAGAATGTCGTATGCAATAAAGTCAGCATTAGCGCACGCTACAAAGAAGGTATAGCGCACGCTAAGCAGTTTGAATCAAGTCAATCAGAACGTTGGGAAGAGCAGGTCAAAGTCAGCATATCAAACGGATACTTTGACAAGTCATGCAATAGATATATTGTATTAGCGCACGCTACAATGTGTTATTAACGCACGCTAATACAAGATGGTTACGTACGTAAGGCAGAAGGCATAACGTACGCTAAAGAAGAAACGAAGCTACTGGACTGAAACTGGGAACAGTCTAACGCACGCTACATGAAAGACATTACGCACGCTAAAGCAAAAATGTGCGATAGCGCACGCTAAGAAGGAAGAGCTAGCGCACGCTAGCTAGTCAACTGGCAGCAACGGCTAGTAAGGAGGAAGAAGGCTATAAATACCAAGGAGTTGGTATTATTCCACATAACAATATTGAGCAAAGCATACATACGTGTTATATCATTGTAAACATTATAGTTGTTGTTCTTGAGCTTCATTAAGAGTGATTGAGTGTTATACACAAGATCATACACGAGCGAGAAAAAGAAAAGATACGTTTTGATTCGGTGTTATTAGGATCAAGGATCCGGCATTGTTAGAATCACAATCGCTATCTTAGTGAGGTTTATCTAGTACCGATAGAAATCTAGAGTGGTTGATTCTTTATCCAATAGAAAAGGAAAAATGGTTTTACTCGGACCGATAGAAGATGGGTTTGTAACGGTAATCCCTCGACCGATTGAAGAGAGGCGTAGAGGTTTTGATCTTAAACCTATAGAAAAAGATCTTGAGGGAGAGGGCGTAGGCAGGTTTGGCCGAACCTCTATAAATCGCTGTGTCGTTTATTTTCCGCAATTTATTTTTGCTTCCGCACAAACGGCGCAATATCCGATTTTATACCAACATATGTGTGATGGTTAAATAAGTTTGTATAATAGTTGGGCTTGAAGCAAAAGAAGTACGTGTTTTACTGTGAAAGTTAAAGCACAATTCACCTGAGTAAGAATTCAAGTTTTCACTCAAGGTCAAAACATATTGATATAAGGTATCATTGAATCTAAAATATACTTGAAAGTAAACTAATGCACCTTGAGAAGGTTCATACTGATGATAATGGTGCGTCTACATAGCCATTTTAGCCTTTTATCTTTGGCCAAAGTTTCATTTTCGTCTTTTATCTTTCAATTATTTTGTTTTGGCCCCTCACGTTTCAGATAGATTTTATTTACATCTTTGTCGTTAGTTTTTTTTACAGACGCCATGCTGGCAGTTAACTACTGATGTGGCGTCTTACGCGTCACTGTTGGCGTGTCAGTTTTTAATGATGTGGCATGCCATGTCAGTATTTATTTAATTAAAAATTTAAGAAAACAATTAAAATATATTTTATAAATATCAGAAACTGAAATTGAATTATAACTAAAAGTAAATAACATAAATCAAATTTAAAAAACTGAAATGCTAAATCGAATTATTTCCTAAACCAAAAAGTAAATTAAGATTTAAAATAGAAAGAAAAGAAAAGATATGGAGGAGACCAAACGATAATCCAACTTAGAATTGGAAAAAAGTAAAAAAAAAACACAGGGAAATCAAACAAACAACAGGACAAAAATTAAATAACGTGCGTTTGTGTCAGGACTCAGATCCGAGTTGCAGATCTGCAACAATGGAGGAACCACACTTTCTGCAACAGTGGCAAAACTCACTACGAACTCCCGACAGCCCCAGAACTTTCTTCCCTCGTTTTCTTTCTTCACTGTTCGAATAACACATCTTGACCCACAATAACATTCAGGAGCTTGGGTCGAGCTTCATGCATTAGATCCTCCTGTGTTCGCATACGAACTTCCAGATGCCATGGATTTGCGATTTTGTTCGTGCGATCTGTGATGGTGTTGTTGAAGATGAGTGATTTCGTGTGAACTGAGTGAGAGAGATGAGGTCGTTTAGCTCAAAGAAGATGATGAACAGTGATGTTGAAGATGAAGATGAACAGTGCCGACATTGTTGAAGGTGATGAAGGTGCGAAGGTGGCATTCTTGTTCTAGAGCCGAGTTTGTTGCTGTTTCTGATGAATTTGTTTTTTCGGTGTTTATTAATGAAATTGATTTTTATTTACATTTATTTACTTTTTAAATTCTAATTCAAAATATGTTTTAATCATTTTTTTAAATTTCTAATTAAATAAATGCTGACGTGGCATGCCACATTATTAAAAACTGACACGCCAACAGTGACGTGTAAGACGTCACGTCAGCAATTAACTGCCAGCGTGGCGTCTATCAAAAAAACTAACGGTAGGGACATAAATGAAACCTATCTGAAACGTGAGGGGCCAAAACGAAACAATTGAAAGATAAAAGACGAAAATAAAACTTTGGCCAAAGATAAAGGACCAAAATGGCTATTTAACCTAGTGGCGTCGATATGTTTAACAAATCCTTACCCAAGATAAGTTTGAGATATGTAGACGAGAAGTAGGTCTAATTGAATCACCCCCATGAGATGGAGGGGGAGAATTGATGATATATCCACTCACGTGGGTTGGTGGATTGATATTCAAACCCATTAATATTGACAAAAAGATTGTGTAAAAATTCTGTCCACAATTTCCTACAATTGCGCTCAGAAGTTGACGTCAATTTCTCTTAATGGACTTTTAGAGATCATCTTCTAACTGGAACAAAAACTTGCAGCGGCTGAAATCGTGAAGATATTTGGCAGCAACTTTTATTCTCCAAAAAAAAAAAAAAAAAAAATCTCCAAGATTTGCGGATATATATTTTCATTACAAAAGAATATATTTGCCTTCTGCAGCTCAATTTAGCTCTATAAATTGAGTTGATTCTTGCCACATAAATAAAGTGCAAGACTAGGGAGTTATAAGGTGGCGAACATTGCAAAACTAGGAGTATAAGAGATTCTAGTTGCAGGGTTTGATTCCCACTAACATCTAACAAACAAATAACATTGATCAAAATAAATAAATAAATGAAGTGCAAGAAAGTAAAGAGTTGCAAAGGTGAAAGAAAAATAAAAAGTCGAAAGAAGAAAATCACTGAAAAATAGAGAATATCTTTCCATCTCCTTAAAAAAATTGTTATCTATAATTCTTTTTTTACCAAAGTGTTCTCTATCATTCTTGTTATCATAATTCCATTGTACATGTGTCAGTTTATTTTGGCATTAAAAAGCGTATTTTTTCCAAAGAAATTTGCACTCCCGTGCTTCATTTTAATAAAAATTATACCCCCCCCCCCCCCCAAAAAAAAAAAAAAAAAAAACCACAACCTGATCCCAAAAGTTATCGAGGACAACTAGGGTTGCAAACAAATCGAATAATTTTGATTCGATTCGATATTCGTATTGTTCGATTCGTATTCGAAAAAATCGAATTCGAATTTGAATAAGAATAATTTTTTGTATTCGTAGATTTTTCGAATACAAATACAAATATGCCAATATTCGATTCGATGTATTCGAATATTCGATTCGTTTATTTATGTAATATTTGTAATATATAATATATATATTAGTTATATAGTTTTCTAATACATAATATATGCTAGTCAATATAGTTTAATTATATAAAATAAATATATAGAGAATATATATGTTATGTATTTATTAAATATAATTTTATTTTATAATATAGTTTTTATATTTATTTTTAGTTAAATAATTTATTTGGAATATACATATATATAAATAATTTCGAATTTCGAATCGAATCGAATATTCGAATATTCGAATTTTTTTAACGAATCAAATACGAATCGCATTTTGAATTCGACTAAATATCGAATTCGAATTCGAATATTCGTCAACTTGATCCAATTCGAATAAAATGTCTCAGTATTCGGTTCAGTTCAATTCGTTTGCAACCCTAAGGACAACAGTTGAGATTTTTAAGGCGCCAAAAGGCACGATGTGCAGCTTAAACTCCAACTCCTCCTTCAACACTCAAAACTGCATCATGCATGTAGGAATCAAAACTTCTACGCCCTCTTATTCTTGTAAAACATAATGGGAGGAAAGAAAAAGGAAGATCAACATGCCAACCCTTATCTATGAGAAAATACTATATAGCATCGCATGTTTTAATGTGTTCATTTGGTTAAATTCACAATATATAGCACGCATGGTTTAATATTTAATTCTCGTTGAGAATGTAAGCTGCCACATTATAAATCAATTCTTCAATTGTAAATTGGTTATTTAGCAGCTACTTAGATAGCTTTTGTTTTTTCCCTTCCGTACCCTCAGATTTGGAGAGCATCAGCTATAGATCCAGCAAGACTCAGCACTTCAAAAGGAGCTCGGCTGCTGATTGCTTTCACAGTGACAGGGCATGAATCGGTGATCCAAAAGTGTGTGAAAGCCTTCTCTGAACCTTACAGAACATTGACAAAAATCAGAATCTTAAACAGAATCAGAAAAAAAAAAAAAGGCAAACATACCGTCATTCTTGGGAAGAAACCGCTCCCATGACTTCTTTGGGAACACACCATGCGTGACATACGCACTCACCTTTGCTGCACCATGAGTTGCCAAAACTTTCTGACAATACCAAAAAGGAACACCACATTTACTTTTTTACTTGGTCATATTTACGCCTTGTTCTCTCACAATGAAATTTTGATATGAGCATATGGATTTAATAATAATAATAATAATAATAATAATAATAATATAATACTCAAAGCAGAAAAACCATCACGTGAAGATGACGTTAGATCTTGAATCACAGCCAACTTGATGTGTTTCTCATTGGTTGTTAGCTTTCAGAATGCCTAACTAATTATACAGTCTCTGCTCACAACTCTACTGTTTGCCTTAGAAATATTAGCAAGGTAAAGCCTGGCACTTAATAAGAGGGAGATTGTGGATAAAGAGCTGATATTTCCAAAACAACAAGCACTCGAAAAAAAAAAGAATTACAAAAGTCGTGATTTTCAATTTTTTTTTTTTGCCGCCAATAATATACACTTGAAGAATAAATTCTGCAGAAGTAAAATCCAGAAATCTTTCATTATGAAACTGAGAGACTGGTATCTGCCCAAATTAAAAGGACAAGGCAAGTAGGAAAACCTGGCATTCAATTAAGGTGCCACCAGATTGCACCAAGTCATCAACTATGACAACATGACAACCAGCAGGATTGCCCTCCTTTATTCTAACTATTCTTTTGTCTCCTTCCCGGACCTTGTTGCAGATGACCTGTCGTCATTTGAGGCGATTCAGAATATACCCCAAATGAAAATTCAAAGAAAAAACATAGAAAATAAATATTTTTTTCTAACGTAGAACAAACCATAGGGAAATGATCCAGCAGCTTGTGGAATCTTTTCCAAGCTCCATCATCCGGAAATGCAACTACTATCTGGAGAAAACTAAGTTAGCCTAACGGACTTGGATAAAAATTAAGTTACCTCATTGTTATAAAATTATTGGGAATCCCAAAGGCAACAGTAATTCGTGCATAAAACATAACCAGTCACCTTATCTGATTCTGGAATTTGCTGAAGCCGTTGCTTCAAAAGTGGGATACCGCTCTCAAAGAGAGGCAATACAGTATCACTGAAATAAAATCTTTCCTGTAGAAAATGAGCAGATGGAAATAAAGTTCATCTTAGGCTTGACCTTAAAGCTACGAGACAAGAGATGCGATTCTAGTATGAATCCTTACGTCAGAAACTAAAATCATGAGACTTCAAAAGACAGTTTAGGACGACAAAAGGAGATAGGGGCCATAGGGCAACAAGACTAAATGTTTGTTTTCCCTATTGTAACATTAAATGCTAGGAGCAACTCTAGCTCTATACTCAAATCTGGGAACTGCATGAGAAATTCATCCATCATCGACGAAATATCAACTTTCAATCTATCTATGCAAAACGAATGAGATTGCTATACAAGCAGTTACTTGCATAAGAACATATATTTACTAGATTGCCACAATTCCAAATGATTACCTGAATAAGAATTCAAGAGAGCATCACATACGACTAATCAAGTCTAAAAACTAATAGGGAAGGATATAAAAGAAAAGGCTAGGATAAAAAAAAATTGGGGAACAGAAAATTAAACCATAAACTTCCAAATATATGATTCAATTTGGTGCCAACGAGTCTTTTGGAAATATTAAGTTGGTAATTGTGTGACAGGGTTTCCTCAATATTTGCACTCAGCAGAGACATAACATCTCAACCTATCATTCCATTTTGTGGTTCTAGTCTGATGCGAACAACAAAGCCAGTCTCTAATATACATTACAAAATATTACTGCACATGAATACACCATAAGTGCGTGATCTAAGACATGTCCAGATCCAGTTACAAATATAACAAATATGTAATACTACCATACCTCACATCTTAGAAACACCGAGACTCGAACCGACTCAAACCAACTCGAGGTCTATCCAGCTTAAATAAACTGAACAGTTGAAAAGGCAACCTAAAATAATGTCAGAGTAGGGTCACGGAACAACTTCAACGTTCTCTAGGTATCCATGTTTTCTTTTGTTAACTTCTAGTGGGTTGGCGAAGAGGCAAGAGTGTTAGCTCCTTTGGGCTCTGGAAAGGATAGAAGTAGAAATGGAGTGGGTATCGTCATTGATAAAGAAATCATTGATGATGTGGTGGAAGTGTCAAGAAAGAGCGATAGAATAATGAGTATTAAGCTTGTGATAGGGGATGAGTTTCTAACTATCATAAGTGCTTATGCACCACAAGTAGGATTGGATGCATCGATCAAACAAGAATTCTGGGAAGATTTGGAAGAGGTTGTCGAACGAATTCCTATGGGTGAGAAATTGATCATTGGTGGTGACCTCAATGGGCATGTGTTATGCCGCATGTGGAAGAAGAGCCCGAGAGAGTTCCGTTGAGAGTCTACACGCGAAGACATAAAAAGGAGAGCAGGGCGGCCGTGGGTCAAATCGGGGCAGCAGGTTGAGATAAGCAGATAAATTAGGAGTAATTATTATTTTATCTTTATTATTATTTGCCAAGTAATTAGTAATTAAATAAAGAGTCCTTGTAAGGATAGAGTCCTTGTAAGGATAGAGTCCTTGTAAGGAAAGGTAGTAATTAAATAAAGAGTCCTGGTAAGGAAAGGTCTAGGGTATGAATTAGTATATAAGGGTTGTTATCAAAGTGAAGAGGTATTACTGAAAATTATTATCGAGCTTTAAGCTTGGGACAAGAAGGGTTTTTCCTTGTCAAGTTATTCAATTCTGTTCTAACAAATCCCGTCGTATCAATTTGGTCCGACCTGCCGGATCTTCACAGACGGGATCATGACAAGAAACGATTCGAGGCTTTCCGAGGTAGAGGCGGCAATCGGCGTGATGACTGAGGAGCAGCACCAACTCCGCGGCGATCTGGAGACGTTCAGGCAGGGCACCGACACTAAGCTGGCTGAAATTCTGGCCGCCCTCGCGGCGCTGCAGGCGGCTACTGGGAGTGGGAATCGGCTTATACCAGGAGGGCCGACGACCGATCGCAAGGAGAAGGAAAAGGCGACAGGCGGTGCGGCGGGCGCAGATTCCCCTGTACTGCCTGTTTTTGACGGAACCGACCCGAATGGATGGATAGCCCGCGCTGAACAGCAATTCGATATTCACGAGACGCCGGAAGGGCTACGGACACAGATGGCGTTAGTAGCGATGGAGGGTACAGCCCTCGGGTGGTTCCGTTGGCTTCGTTCGCGGCGGGGGAATTTTACATGGGCTGAGTTCTGTCAAGCATTAGTCCGACGTTTTGATGTAAGGTACAAGGGCAGCCCGTACGAACGGCTGGCTGCAGTAAAACAACTGGGTTCGGTTGACGCCTATGTCGATGAGTTCATCCAATTGGCTAATCAAGTGCCGGGTTTACAGGAGGATCATTACCTCGGGTACTTTATAAACGGGCTGAGTGAATCAATCCGAGTGAATCTGCGGGTTTGGGACCCACATGATTTGGAGGTAGCCATGCAAATGGCGCGAAATATCGAGGCGAAGTTATTATATGACAAGGGAGGGAGCCCAGAGCGCGGAGCGTACTCGCAGCCGCGGACGAATACCGCGGGGTTTCGACCGGCCAATCCAGTCAGATCGTTCGGAAACCCGCCATTCAAGCCGCCAGATCGCGAGGCCGCAGTTCCGAAAGGTCAATTAGCACGACCGAACGGGCCGCACGGTCGGGCCCAAATGAGACGGTTGTCTCCGCAGGAGTTCAACGATCTACGAACCAAGCGGCTGTGTTTCCGATGTCGGCAGCCCTACCACCCGCTACACGAATGTCCGAGCAAACAGCTGAGGGTTATGTTGGTTGGAGAGGATGGTATGCCAGGAACTGAGCTAGTAGAAACAGAAGGGTTGGAAGAGGAGGATGGCGGCGAGCTGCAGGAGCTAGAAGGGGAGGTCTGTGGGGTTTTATCCCTCTTATCCATGGCAGGACTCACGGGCCCTGATACCTTGCGGTTGGAGGGACAAGTGGGAGGTTGTGTGGTTTCAGCGCTGGTAGACTGCGGCGCAAGCCACAATTTTATCTCCGACAAATTGGTGAGAAGGTTACAGTTGCAACCGGAGGCGACCGGAAATTTTAAGGTGCGATTGGGGGATGGTCATAAGCAGAATTCCGAGGGAGTATGTAGGGAGCTGATAATGTCCTTTCCAGAATATGAAGTTCGGGTGGATTGTTATGTATTTCCATTAGGCGGAGTAGACGTGATTCTGGGAGTGGCATGGTTGAAGACGTTGGGTGAGGTTCGGTGTAACTGGCAGAAGATGACTATGTCGTTCGAGGTCGGAGCAAGGACCGTTTGCCTACGAGGGGTCCCGTCCCTATACCGTGCCCCAGCTAGTCTTCGTTCGCTAGTCCGGGAAGAGGAGATAGAACTATGGGCAGTTATACTCTGTGACAACAAAGGGCCGGAGGAGACAGTAGCCGAGAAGGGAAGCGAAACGCTGGAGGTTAGTCGGGTGTTAGCAAGGTTCAGTGAGGTATTCGGCGATCCCAAGGGGCTGCCCCCCTGCCGAGCCACGGATCATCGAATCGAGCTTACACCAGGCGCGGGACCCGTGTCAGTACGGCCATACCGGTACGGGCAAGCGCAAAAGGACGAAATAGAACGTTTGGTGGCAGATATGCTGTTAGCAGGGGTGATACAACCGAGTTCGAGCCCCTATTCGAGTCCGGTCCTATTGGTGAAAAAGAAAGATGGTAGTTGGAGGTTCTGCGTCGACTACCGTGAGCTAAATAAAGTAACGATTCCTGACAAATATCCTATACCGGTGATCCAGGAAATGTTGGATGAATTGGCAGGGGCGGTGATTTTTTCGAAAATTGATCTACGGTCCGGATACCATCAGATACGAGTGATGCCACGAGACGTAGACAAAACGGCATTTCGTACGCACAGCGGGCACTATGCATTCTTGGTGATGCCGTTCGGGCTGACCAACGCCCCAGCCACATTCCAGTCCACCATGAATGATTTATTTCGGCCCTATTTGAGGAAGTTTGTGCTGGTGTTTTTCGATGATATTCTAGTATATAGCCGATCCCCAGATGAACATATGGAGCAATTGGCTACGGCTCTGGCTATTTTGAAGGAACATCAATTTAAGGCGAATAAGAAAAAGTGCGCGTTCGGGGTACGACAGGTGGAGTACCTCGGCCACATTATATCAGCCAAGGGGGTGGCAATGGACCCAGGGAAGGTGAGCGCGGTGTTGGAGTGGCCCGTGCCGAAATCCGTGAAGGAGGTCCGGGGATTCCTCGGCTTGACCGGCTACTATCGCCGTTTTGTACGAGGGTATGGAATGTTGGCTCGCCCTTTGACGCAATTACTGAAGAAAGACGCACCGGCCAGATTCGAATGGACCTCAGATGCGGAGAACGCGTTCTCGGCCTTGAAGGCGGCATTGACGGCAGCCCCGGTGTTGCGTATGCCTGACTTCCATCAACACTTCATTGTGGAATGCGACGCGTCAGGCACGGGTATCGGTGCCGTGCTCATGCAGGAAGAACGTCCGGTAGCATATTACAGGAAGGCACTGGCCGACACCACGCTATCCAAATCAGCGTACGAACGAGAGTTAATGGCTCTGGTATTAGCCGTACAGCATTGGCGACCCTACCTCATTGGTCGTCGCTTCACCGTCCGCACAGACCACCACAGCCTTAAATATCTAATGGCGCAACGGATTGGGACACCTGCACGGCAGGTATGGGTAGCAAAATTGATCGGATATGATTTTGAGGTGATATATAAACCAGGGCGCACGAACTCGGCGGCCGACGCGCTGTCCCGGCGGAATACGGATGGGGAGTTAGCGGCGGTAAGTGGGCCACTTTGGCCCGCCGTGGCGGAGGTACTAGAAGAACAGCGAAACGACGATTTCGTTAAGTCAGTGATTGCGGATCTACAACGGGATGTGAAGAGTCGACCAGGGTACACGATAGAGCAAGGGCGTTTGTTCTTTAAGGGACGTTTGGTTTTGCCGGAAAATTATGAATGGATTCCCAAGCTTTTGTTTGAGTTCCACGATACGCCGGAAGGAGGGCATGCCGGAGCCCTTCGGACATACCGTCGGGTAGCAGGAAGTGTATATTGGCGGGGGATGTCTAAGCGAGTACAGGAGTATGTGGCTAATTGCCTAGTGTGCCAAAAGTCAAAGCACGAGGCGATGTCACCGGCCGGGTTGTTGCAGCCCTTGCCCATTCCCGAGGCGGTTTGGGAGGACGTCTCTATGGACTTCATCACGTGCCTCCCGAAATCGCAAGGGTATTCTTGCATTATGGTAGTAGTGGATCGGCTCTCGAAGTACGGGCATTTCGTCGCGTTGAGATTTCCATTCACGGCTAGATCCGTAGCTGAGGCCTTCGTGCAGGAGGTAGTGAGGTTGCATGGGGTACCACACTCCATTTGTGAGCGCCTTTTGGCGGGAGCTGTTTAAACTGCAGGGGACAAAATTGAAATTCAGTTCGGCATATCATCCAGAGACGGACGGGCAGACAGAGGTGTTGAATAGGGTGTTGGAAACATATTTGCGTTGTTTCGTGTCAGAACAACCCCGGAAATGGATAAACTGGCTTCCTTGGGCCGAGTTCTGGTATAATTCGTCATATCAAACGAGCGCCAAGATGACACCCTTTGAGATTGTCTATGGTCGGGCACCCCCGACAATCCGCCGATTCTTGCCTGGAGAATGTAAAGTAGCGGCTGTTGCCTCGGTATTGGGAAGCCGTGATGAGGTTCTAAGGCAGCTTAAGTTCAATCTGACGCGGGCTCAACAGAAGATGGCTCATTTTGCGAACAAAAGATGAAGAGATGTGGAATTCGAGCGTGGGGATGAAGTGCTTTTGAAAGTCAGACCGCACAGGCAGAGCTCCGTAGCAAGTCGCGCCCATCATAAGTTGAGTGCCCGCTACTATGGGCCGTTTATAATCGAAGAGCGTATCGGATCAACGGCCTAAGCCGAATCCACCCCGTATTTCATGTGTCGCAACTTAAACGGGCGATTGGCAACCATCCAGTGGAGACAGAACTACCCATTAGTTTGGAAGGTTCTCAATCCAGTGTCTTCGAGCCGGAAGAGGTTTTGGGCTGGCGAAAAAAGAGAAGGGAATACGGTAAGTTGGCAAGTGTTGATACAGTGGAAAGGAAAATCACGTGATGATGCATCTTGGGTCGACGAGGAAGAAATAAAATCACAGTTTCCTGACTTCCGCCTTGGGGACAAGGCGGCTCTTGAGGGGGAGGGAGTTGTTATGCCGCATGTGGAAGAAGAGCCCGAGAGAGTTCCGTTGAGAGTCTACACGCGAAGACATAAAAAAGAGAGCAGGGCGGCCGTGGGTCAAATCGGGGCAGCGGGTTGAGATAAGCAGATAAATTAGGAGTAATTATTATTTTATCGTTATTATTATTTGCCAAGTAATTAGTAATTAAATAAAGAGTCCTTGTAAGAATAGAGTCCTTGTAAGGATAGAGTCCTTGTAAGGAAAGGTAGTAATTAAATAAAGAGTCCTGGTAAGGAAAGGTCTAGGGTATGAATTAGTATATAAGGGTTGTTATCAAAGTGAAGAGGTATTACTGAAAATTATTATCGAGCTTTAAGCTTGGGACAAGAAGGGTTTTTCCTTGTCAAGATATTCAATTCTGTTCTAACAAATCCCGTCGTATCAGCATGTCGGTGTTAGCAGAGATGGCTTTGAGAGCATTCATGGTGGCTTTGGTTTTGGGGATAGGAATGAAGCAGGAAATGGTATATTGGATTTCGCATTAGCTTATGACTTGGGTATTATGAACACTTGGTTCGAGAAAAGGGACTCTCATTTGGTGACATATAGAAACGGAGGTAATGCAAGTCAGATTGATTTCTTTTTAGTAAGGAATGTTTAGAGGAAAAGTTTTACTAATTGCAATGTGATACCCGATGAGAGTGCTGCAACGCAGCATAGGGTTGTGGTGCTTGACTTTCAAGGTGAGAGGCAATTAAGAAAGAAAAGACCACAAGTTGACCCTCGAATTAATTGGTGGAAGCTCCAAGGGGAGAGTCGACATACTTTTGTGGCTAAGATTGCTGATAGTAGTATTTGGTCTGATTGCACGGAGATGGATATAGATTCAATGTGGAACTTGTTGGAGCATAACATAAAGGAAGTTGCAAAATAAGTTCTAGGAGAATCTAAAGGAAACAGACCATCAAGTAAGGACACATCTTGGTGGAATGATGAAGTTAAGCAAGTGATAAAGACCAAACGTGAATGTTATAAGGTACTGGGTAAATGCTCGAGCGATGAGAATTATGTGAAGTACAAGAAAGCTCGAACAGAAGCTAAAAAGGCAGTGCGAAATGCCCGACCAAAGGTCAATCAAGAATTATATGCAAGATTAGATACAAAAGAAGGGGGAAAAGATATCTATAAACTTGCTCGAATGAGAGAGAAGAAGACGCGAGATATTGGAAAAGTTAAATGTGTGAAAGATACTGACCAAAAAGTTTTGGTTCAAGATAAAGGGATAAAAGCGAGATGGAGGTCATACTTTGATACCCTATTCAATGGCCATCAAGAACAAGATATTGGGAATTTAAACATCCCCTCAAGTATGGTTAACCGAGAGTTTAAGAGGAGAATTCAAAAGGGTGAAGTGACAATGGCATTGAAGAAGATGGGTTCAAAGAAAGCAGAAGGACCAGATGGTATACCTATTGAAGTTTGGAGGTGTTTGGGGGAGAGAGGATCGGATGGGCAACTATGCTTTTCAATAAGATTTGGAGAAGCAATAAGATGCCATCAGCATAGAGGAAAAGTATTCTCGTTCTCTTTGTATAAGAACAAAGGTGATGTTCAAGATTGTTCTAATTATCGCGGAATTAAACTAATGAGTCATACCATGAAGTTGTGGGAACGAGTGATTGAACAAAAACAAAGGATTATAACAGAAAATCAATTTGGATTTATGCCTGGAAGATCGACCATGGAAGCAATTTATCTTATCCGGCAGTTGATGGAACATTATCGAGATAAAAAGAAAGTTCTACATATGGTTTTTATTGATTTAGAGAAGGCATATGATAAAGTACCAAGGGAAGTACTTTGGTGGGCCTTAGTAAAGAAGGGTGTATCGCGGAAATATATTGACATTATAAAGGACATATATGAGGGAGCTAGTACAAGTGTACGTACTAATGTTGGGAGGACAGAAGAATTCCCTATTACGATTGGGGTGCATCAAGAATCTGCTCTTAGTCCTTTTCTCTTTGCCATACTCATGGATGAATTGACAAGAGAAATTCAAAATAACGTTCCGTGGTGTACGATGTTCGCAGATGATATTGTGTTGATTGATGAACGAAGGTTGGAGTGCAACAAAAATTGGAACTTTGGAGGATACTTTGGAAGCTCGAGGCTTTACGCTGAGCAGAAGACTGAATATATGGAGTGTAGGTTTAGTGAAAACAGTGATAGAGAGGCGGGAATGATCACATTTGATAGGAAAGTTGTTCATGGATCCACTTTCTTTCGGTATCTTGGATCTATTATCCAAAAGGATGGAGAGCTAGATGACGATGTGGCTCACAGAATAAAGGCAGGTGGTTGAAGTGGAAGAGTGCCACGGGAGTTTTATGTGATTCTGACATGCCTCATAGATTAAAGGGTAAATTCTACCGCACGGCAATTAGGCCTGCACACCGAGTGTTGGACTGTAAAACAGTCACGTTCAAAAGATGAATGTGGCGGAGATGCGTATGCTACGATGGATGTGTGGTCATACAAAAAAGAATCGGCTCAGAAATGAGGTGATTAGAGAGAAGGTAAGAGTAGCATCTATAGAAGACAAGATGATGGAGAATCGATTACGATGGTTTGGTCATGCGAGAAGTAGACCTGTTAATGCCCCAGTGAGGAGGCTAGAAAGTTGGGGAATAAGTAATATTGTGAAAGGTAGAGGAAGACCCAAGAAAACTTGGATAAAGATGATTGAAAATGATATGCGGTTTCTTGGAATTGGAGAAAGTATGGCGATGGAAAGGCAAATGTGGCGGGAAAGAATACGTGTGGTGGATGGAATTTGATTCCTTTTATTTATTTATTTATTTTATTTTTTTTATTCATACTTTCTTTTATTTCATGTTATCTTTTAATTTATTTTTCAGGATTTTTCATTTTTTTTTGCTTTCTTTCTCTACTTTTTTCCCTCTTTTTTTTTTTTCCTTTTATGTTATTTATGTAACGATCATTGACGGTTTCAAAGTTTGATTCATGTTAGCCGACCCCAAATTATTTTGGGACTAAGGCTTAGATGTTGTTGTACTCCAGTTTCTGGAATGCTGTTCACTATCTAACAAACAAACAATCAAACAAACCGGGCCTTTTATCCCAAGAAATTGGGGTAGGCTACAACAACAGAGCCTTAGTCCCAAAATGCTTTGGGGTCGGCTACAAAATTGGAGTAGGCTGCATGAACCAAAAATAAAATCACGTCTGTCTTGTGCATGTAATAAATATTGTTTACTATCCAATCTTAGAAATAAACTAAGAATATTCCTTTTTTTTCTATTCTTTAATGTGAATTATCTCTTCTGACACATCTTTTTCCTCTTTATTTCTTCTTCACTCGCCTTTTTTCTCCTTTTCACTGGATTACAGATTATAATACATACATTTAACACTTTATATTACTGTTTTTTTCCGGCAATATAGGAGGCAATGTTAGTTCTTGAACAGGCCCAGCATGAAAATATGTAATATAGCCAATCCACCAAGCACAAATAATCTTATCTGTATCTTATGCATGTTTATATTATAAATCTTATTTTCTTTGTTACATACGTCTTTTATGACTTTATGCATGTTATCAATCATATTTTCTTTGTTATATATTCTTCTTTTTCTTTTTGTCGAGCCTACTTCAAAAAGGCGTGGACCTTGTTTTGCGCCTTTAGCAACTATGGTTACAAAAAACAAAAATCATAAAACCTGTGGCAGCCTTCCTTTATATTGCTTTAAGCAAAAGACTAAGGAACATTTTGCTACGAGTGTCAAGTTCTAAACACATAGACATGTAACTTTATCTGTATGGTAAGACGATAAAATTACTGCTTCAGCAGATCAAAATTTGTATAATGTTTAACACCTAACGAAACAAAGATTCAATACAAATCCTTTTGAAAATTCAAAATTGTAATATCCTGAGAAAAACAGATCCCAAAAGCAATAGCAATTACTAAGGGTATAAGAAATAAACCTGCAGGGCATGTATGTCATAAATGACTAAACTGGTTGGACCACCCCTCGAGATAGGAGTGTTAGACAGCATTCTAGCCAAGGTAAATGCAGTTGCAACATCACCTTCCTCTTCGATTCGCTCAAAGGAACCAGTTGGAAAGAAAGGCAATACTACCGTAAATGAGGCAGCAAACAGCATAGGAAGAGCATAAATGACAGAAAGCTGTTCAAAGATGACTTCTGTTGAGCTGAAAGATGCTAAAAATGCAACATGCTGTCCTCGGATATCATGTGCATTTTTTATGAAAAGATTTGGAAATCCATCATCAAAACTCCTGTACGCAGACAAAACATTACTACTAAACAATGAATCATTCAATAGTATGCAGAATTTATATAGCTTTTATATAAGCACAGTCCGTTTTATCAAACAGGGAAAAAATAGGATTAGCGTTCGGCACAAAGCCAAAGATCCTAAACCATACAAAATATCAATAAACGCTGTGAAACCGATGCTTGTGTCCTAAGAATCCAAACAGAACTAGGGTTTGAAGGTCGGATCAAAGAAATATCAAAAGCGATCCATTCTCAATTTACTAACTTCTCTTATTATTTCACTCATGTTTCCGAAGGCATATCATAAGTATACATTACAATCATATGGGCAAAAACAAGTTAAATTTCCTCAAGAGCGTAAGGAGTGTTTGCAAACTCTTATAAGAAAAGTGCTTTTCATCCACTAGAAGCTGATAAACACTTTTTGTGTGTGCAGACCCGGCCCCGAGGACATGCAGGCTAAGCACCTGCAAAGGGCATCAAATTCCTTGTAAAATGTTGGGGCATCAGATTCCTTCTAACCTCCTTTAGATTTCTAGCAAACAACTTCTATCGGAACATGGAAACACCTCACCTGGCCTCAACCTATTCAACCTTAGAATAGAAGACCTCTACTGGAACTAGGTATGTTGTTTCTCTTTTTTTCTTTTTTACTTTATGTATTGCAATTCTATATTTCAATGCTTTCACAGTATCGATTAAATTTTTACATTGTTAAATAGATGAAATTATAAGTTCATTACTTTTGATGATTAGAGTTATCAAATCTTGAATGGTAATTTTGATTTAATATGTGAGATTTTTTATTTGATTTTTTTTCGCAAGTTCAAGTAGATTATTCATGTGTTTTTATATCAATATTTTTTACTCAAATACTCCCTCCGTCCCAGCTAACATGAGCATTTTGACTTTATATGGTCAATAATTTCTAAGTTTGACTAAGAATTAATTTCAAAATATAATGGTAAAATAGTTAACAAAATTATATTATGAAACTTCACCATCTAAAGTTTCATAATATAATTTTGTTAAATATTTTATCATTATAGTTTGAAATTAATTTATAGTCAAACTTGAAAATTATTGACCATATAAAGTCAAAATGCTCATGTTAGCTGGGACGGAGGGAGTATAATTTTGATTATTCTAAGTTGATTTGAATTTTAACTATGTGACCTTCTAGTTCTGCATTTAGAAAGCAACCCTCCGGCTCTGAGAACAGGAAAAGAATGAAAAGAGAAGAACTGCGTAAGGCTCATGCTGGGCCAATGTTTAGGTACGTCAAGAAGTGTGAAGAGCCTAAAGAAAATGAAAGTGATATGGTCGTGAACTCGTCATTGATGATGATGATGATGATGATGATGACGACGATGATGACGACGATGATGACGACAACGATGATGATCTTGAATATCCAATGAAAGATAAGGAACATGATGACGACACCAGTGCATATGTTAATGAGAATAAGCTGGGAATGAGAACGAGAATGAAACCGTACGCAATGATGAGTACAGAATTTCAGATATTCTCGGTTCTGCAAATTGGGGAACAAAAGTTGATCATAAGCTAAGAGATTTCTTGGTGGAAAAGGGTCCAGTAAGAGAAATAATGATGATTCTTTTCCAAGAGATGTTAATGACAGAAAATTCTCCCCATTCTTCGGGTCATATCATTCATCTACAAAACGGTGGGGTATTCACAAAATTTGTTGCACGGGACGGGATCAGTCTAAAGCCATAGTCTCAAATCCATTGGGAAAGTCATACTGCGAGTGTCTGGGCAATTAGATATCAAATTCCAAAGATAAGAGATGCTTCAATTGATTTAGCAAAAACAAGAGATGATTACAAAATACGAAGTGAAGCTCATGCACTACTAGGAAATAAAGGAATTCAAAGTTTTGAAATTTTGTCTCGCATGATTATTTGGCATGATATCTTAATTAAAATTAACTCTGTTAGTAAGTTGTCGGCTCGCAATCTCCAGACATGGATATTGATTTAGCTATTTCTCAATTGGAAGGGCTTATTTCTTACTTCCTGAAGGGCAAACATGGGTTTGAAAAAGCTATGGTTGAAGTAAAAAAAAAAATTGCATCTGATTTGGCGGTTCAGGCTTAATTTCGTGAAAAACGCACCAAAACTAGAAAAAAACAATTTGATGAAAATGGAGAAGAGGGTTTGATATTATCTGCTGAAGAGTCTTTTAAATTGGAATATTACTTATGCTTATTGGATGATGATCATACATCACTTCAATTTAGGTTTGAACAATTTCATCATCATCATCATCATCATCATCAACTCAACTGCACCTTACCCAACTATGTCATGGTTGGTGGCATGAAAATTATAATGCCAATTAACTGTCGAAAATTAGTTAACACTACAATTCATGCAAAAGGCAGAGTGACAAAGTTTTACGCCACATGCCCTTCCTGTCGCAACCTTCATATGAAGGAGAAATGAGATGATTTTTCAAAACCATCAAAATCATAGGCTTTTCCAATTACATGGAAAATATCATGAGATTGTGATGATGATGAGTCGATATATGAAAAGACTTATGTTCTTATTTAATGTTAAGAAGTTAAAGTCCACATATGATGATAGTTTGAAAGCTTCTTGCGCCGATCTTGAGAATTTTCTCAAGCATGACTTGGCTTATGACGTTGATGGAATTGTTTTCTCTCATGAATTAAGAATAATGAAAGAATCATTACCCAATGAAATAAAAAGGGCAATATAAATGTTTAATTATTTTTCAGGAGCATGGCCGGTTGCTAGCCAAACACCACCATTGCTTATAGAATACTTTGACTGAACCGGTTAGAATTGCTTCTCCTGAAAGAAGTCTTTCGAAGTTGAAGTTGATCAAGTTGTATCTTCGTTCGACTATCCCAAGAAAGATTAAATGGATCGGGTATGATCTCAATTGAGAGGGATATGCTCATACATGGTGATTATGAAAGCTTGATGAATGATTTTGCAAGCAAAACGCGAGAAGAATATATTTCGAAATTGATTTTCAAACTTTTGAGGTAATTTTGTTGTCAAACATTTTTTTTACATTGTCAAAAAATCATTGCGTGTTTAATCATCATTTTTTAGATGAATTTAGGTGTGGATGTTGAGTCTTGTCCGGATGCACAAGGATGTCTAGCTATTAATAAAACAAGTTTCGGTTGCGAATTTTCATTGTTATTATGTCTTTATTTGATAACATAATGCTTATTCTTTTAAATAATGGCTGAATGTTAATTGCTATAACACATAAATCCTTGCATGTTTTGTAATCACCGAACAATGTGGTAGGATAATAACAGCCAAGACAAAGCTCAAAAAAATCAGATTTAGGCTCTGTTCTTTTGGACTAAATAAATCAATCAATTGAATCGAATCGAATGGATCTGAATCGAATCGAACTTGGATCGATGAATGGACTGAATCGAATCAAATATATATTAAGGGTAAATAATAATAATAATAATAGTAATTAACAACAACAATGATAATAGTAATATTATTAGTAATAATAACAATAATAATAATTAAGATTAATAATAATAATAAGAAGAAGAATTGAGTAACCGAATCGAATCGAACGGACTGAATCGAATCGAATGGACTGAATCGAATCGAATCGAATCGAATGGACCTGAAATGAAATGAAAAACTGAAAAATAAAAATAAGTCCAAAAGAACAGGGCCTTACTGTTTCTAATTGTACATGTGTGTTGGGTTGTGCGGGAAGGAGGCATGTTTTCTGAGCATGACCTGGGGCGTCAGGAGTCTCAGGGCTGGCCATCTCTCTCTCTCTCCCTCTCTCTCTCTGTGTGTGTGTGGAGATTTTGCATAACACTCCCAGAAAAAAAGGCAATTATCAGGTAAACTTTCCATTCATCAGGAAAAAACTTTCTGCACAAGAAACACACACCCACACCGTATACCTTTTTTCTAACTAAACAAAAATCGAAAACTTCTTACTTACCGAGAAATGATAACAAGTTTTAAGGTGTAAAATCTCCATTTTCAATTTTTTTTTCCTGAGTTAAAGGTGTGGGGTTTGTTTTACTTTACCTCCAGTTAATGTATTGAAGCTGAATGAGGTCGGACTGAGCAGCAACCTTGCGTGCCAGATCTTCAGCCTCCAGACAGTGGAAAAGCAACACGTGCTTCTTCATCGGTTTCTCCATCTCTCTCTTCCGTTCTCACTCCGACTATCTCTCCCCGTGTGCGAGACTTTTGCCGCCAAACAAATAGAATAAGAAGGGTCGAGACAGGATTGTCTGTGTGAGAGTGAGAAAGTGTATATGGGATGGGTAATTCTTGCAGTACCTTACGGTGTGGTTTCGCCAAACATAGTGTCGCGGCTTCTTGGAGAGAAAAAGGCGAAATAGAAACTGGAGAAAAAGTCAAGGGCAGAATACTATATGCAGCTGTTTCTAGAGTCCGGATCCTCTCCGGTTACTGGACAGGAGCCCAGCTCCTGTTTCTATTTTATTTTTTCCTTGCGCTTTGTGGGACGAACCACGCCTTTGGGCTTTGGGCCCTCTTTCCGTCTCTTTTTTTTCTTTGTAGACTCTCTTCTTTTGAATCGAATTAATCGTAATCGAATCGAATCAATTGAATGGATTCCGAATCAATCAATCGAATTAATCGAATCAATCGAATCGAATCAATCTCATCCAATCTAGGGGTGTTCAAAATCGGATATTCGAAAATTCGGATAGTAAATTTTGATATCCGATATCCGAATATCCGGAAAAAAATATAAATTATATCCTTATATTCGAAAAAATATTCGGATTTGGATATCGGATATCCGAATATCCGAAAAAAACTTTGGATATAGATATCGGTCCGAATATCCGAATAAAATCTATTATTTAAAATATAAAAAAATAATTTTTTTAGCATTTTTCGGATATTTCGGATATCCGAATATCCGATTTTTCTGAAAAGTACTATCCGATATCCGAATCCGAAGTTCCGGATATCCGAACTTCGGATATCCAAATTATCGGATATCTGAATTTTCGGATATCCGGAACTTCGGATTTTCGGATATTTCGGATCGGATGTCGGATATTTTTGAACACCCTAATCCAAACCCTAATGTTCTAATTCGGATCAATCCGATCCAATTTGATCTGAATTCGAATTGATTCGAAATTTCGGATCACCTTTTGCTCAATCCGAAATCCGAACCGATCATTCGGATCGGATTCGGATCAATCCGAATCTGGATCGGATCGGATTTAATCCGAAAAATTCAGAAATTTTAAAAACTAATAAAAATCATAATCCAAAAATAATAAAAATTTCGTTATATATATATATATATATATATATATATATATATCGGATGGATCAGACTAATCCGAAAATCCGCGGTTAATCCGATTCGATCCGAAGTTTTTTCTGGCGTTTTACATAAAAATAATAAAAAAATTCTTTTTTTTATATATTTCGGATCGATCGGATTAATCCGCACATCCATGGATTTGATCCGATCCGATCCGAAATTTTGAGATCTGTAAAATTCTAATCCGAAATCCGATCCGAAGACATCGGATCGGACTGGTTCGGATCGAATTTTCGGATTTTCGATTAGGTTTTTCAGATTTGGTTTTTCTGCACACCCCTAGTTCTAATTATATTTGGATACCTATTAGTTTAATAATTATATATAAAATTTTTTTTATTTTGGCATTGATAAATTAGTTTTCTCTCCAATATGGTCTCATTTTTTCATTTTGAAAAAATATCCTTTATATTTTCCCTACTCAACTCAAACCTTTTATCTTCCACAATATTTATTATTTAGTTTTATTTCCAACATTAAAGAAAATTACTTAAATAGAAACATATTTTAAAAGAAAACTAAAAAAACACATTATGAAAAATGGAATAAGAAAAAAATATTCGTTTATTTTATTTTATTCTGTTTTTACTTCCCGTTAACAAAAATATTTTAAAGAACACATCATTTAAAAAAAACAAAGAAAAAGTTCTTTTTCTAATTATATTTTTTCTGTTTTTTTCCATCAACCAAAATTTTTAAAAAATGCATAATTTTAAAAAACATAAAAAATTATTTTGTTTTGTCTTTTTTTTCTGATTAACAAAAATATTTTAAAAAAGCATACTATGTTAAATGAAAAAGTAAAAAAGAAAAGAAAATAATATTCTTCTTTAACTATCTTTTTTTTTCTTTTTTTGTTTTTCTGTTAACAAGAATTATAAAAGACATATTATTTTAAAATAAAAATAAAAGCAGAGAAAATATACTTTTATATTATTTTATTTTTTTGTTTTTATTTCTAATTAACAAAATATTCTAGAAAATTTATTATTTAAAAACAAAAAAGAATTAAGAAAAAAAATATTTCTTTTAATTTTATTTTTCTATTTTTATTTTTCACGCAAGATTTTATTCATTATTTTGTTGTGGAATATGGTGTTTTGTAAATAATGAATATAAATTTAGAGTAGATAAGATCAGTTTGTAAAATAAAATATGATTTTAAGGTAAATATATATTTTGTTATATGTTAGGGTCAAATTTAGAATTTGCAATATAAGCATCTAATAGGAATGTGTTTGGCCATTTCAAATTTTGGACTTATATGTGACTAGAAATACTCTACCTGTTATTACTGTTGTAAACTAAAAGAGAGAAGAGAGAATGTAAGTTCTTGTATATTACAACTGAGGATGAGGGTCTCGTTTATAGAGTACAATAGCTTGGAGTCCAAGCAATATAATACCCAAGTTAGGGTTACTATAATACATCAACGGGCCTGATTAAGTGGGCATCCACAACCGTTATATTTATAACACTCCCCCTTGGATGTCCACTGTTTATAAGCTGATTGCCTCATTAAAACCTTGCTAGGAAAACCCTATGGGACAAAACCATATCTAAGGAAAAAGAGTACAATATGATGAACTTAGGACAGTGTTGGACACGCATATGTTGCCTCGTTAAAACCTTGATAAGGAAAACCCAGTGGGATAAAACCTTATTGAAGGAAAAAGAGTACAACGCGTTGTAGTCCTGAAAAATGCTCTCCCTCGAGTAAATGCTACCCGAAATATTGCTCCCCCTCGAAGTAAGGACACAACTACTAATTATTTTGATGATTGAGTCGCCGCATGCCTATCCTATATACCAAATTCTGAAACATTGACTTCGGCAGTGCTTTGTGAACAAGTCTGCTAAATTATCGCTTGATCTTACTTATTTTACAGCTATCATCTTTCTTCGTTGAAGCTCGTGTGCGTAGAACAATATTGGTGGCAGGTTCTTGGTTCGATCACCTTTGATAAACCCTTCTTCTACTTGAGCAATGCAGGCGGCATTATCTTTATAAATAGTCGTTGGTTCATTTGTGGTTGGGGTTAACTCACAATGTCCTCAGATATGTTGAATTATCGATTTCAACCACACATTTTCTCTTGTGGCTTCATAGAGTGCAATCAATTCTGCATGGTTAGAGGAGGGTGCAACAATACTTTGCTTTGTTGATCTCTATGATATAGCTGCATGGCTATTAATGAAAATATAACCTATCGGGGAGCATCCCTTATGGGGTCAGAAACCTGAGTCTACATAACCAACTAGACGAGAGTCGTTAGTGGAATCACAAGAATAAAACAATCCAATTTCAGTTGTCCCACGAAGATATCTCAATATATGTTTAATACCATTCCAATGTCTTCTTGTAGGTGCAGAACCATATCGAGACAATAAACTGACTGCAAATGAAATATGAGGTCTAGTGAATTGTGCAAGATATAATAGTGCTCCAATAGCACTTAAGTATGGGACTTTAGGACCAAGAATATCTTCATGTTCTTCCCTTGGTCGAAACGGATCTTTTTCTAAATCCAAACTCCTTACAACCATAGGAGTACTGAGCGGATGTGCTTTATCCATTCTAAACCGTTTCAAGACCCATTCAGTATACCTGGATTGATGGAGTAAAATTCTATTGGAATTTCGTTCCATTTGTAAACCGAGACAAAGTTTTGTTTTGCCTAAGTCTTTCATCTCGAATTCTTTTTCAAGTAGTTAGCAGTTTTCTCCAATTATTTGGAGTGGCCGATAAGATTACTATCATCTACATATACTTCTACTATAGCAAATCCATCTACAGATTTCTTGATGAAGACACAAGGGCAAGTTTGACTATTTTTATATCCTTCCTTAGTCAAATATATACCAAAATGATTGTACCACATCCTTCCAAATTGTTTTAACCCATATAGTGCTCGTCTTAGTTTATCGAACACATCCTTTTGACTTTGTATCAGGAATTTTAAACCCTTATGGGATTTTCATATAGATGTCAGTATCCAAGTCTCCATATAGATATGCAGTTACAACATCCATGAGCCTCATATCAAGGTTTTCAGAAACTGCAAGACTAATTAGATATCTAAAAGTAATAACATCCACAACTGGGGAGTATGTCTCCTCATAATCAATCCCGTGGCTTTGAGAGAATCCTTGTGCTACAAGTCGGGTTTTGTATCTTTCAACTTCATTTCTCTCATTTCGTTTGCTTATGAAAACCCATTTGAACCCGACTGGATTTACACCTTTTGGCATTTTCACTATAGGTCCGAACACACCACGTTTCTCTAGAGAATTTAATTGTGCTTGAATAACATATTTCCACATTGGCCAATCTTTTCGTTGTCGACATTCATTTACATTACGTGGTTCATGTTCATCATCATCACCATCATTGTCCTTTGATATTTCAACACCTACTGCATAGCTAAATATTTCATTGATGACAAATGCTTTTCTGTCCCACAATTCACCTGAATATGTATGAAAAATTGAGATCTCATCATTTTCAGGTACATGTGCCTCCTCATCAGGGGCTATCATAGACATTTCAGTGAATTTGGGAACTTCTGCATTTTCATTACTTGTTTCTGGAGCTCCAGCCTTTACCAGGCTTTTATCAGGACAAGATGTTGCATTGGATCTCTTTTTTCTATGAGCACTATCCTTGGAACCTATAGGTCTACCACGCTTCTGGATGTAGTAGAGGCATTCCCCGTCGGCATTGGACCTTGTCCAACTAGAACATTTATTCTGGCTGGCACATTCAAAGCTGGCACATGCGATTTTGTTACCTTTGCCGCATTATTAAATGCATCAGACAATTTATTTGCAATTTCCTGCAAATGTATCATTTTCAATATCTCGTTTTCACATTGTAGAGTCCTCGGATCTAGATGAGACAGGCTAGGTGTTTGCAATGTCAATTTACACCATTCACGTTGTTCCTTGGCAACCAGATTTTGTTGCTTATCTCCCCCTAACGGCGGGAATACTGTCTCATCGAATTGGCAATATGCAAATCTTGCGGTGAATACATCTCCTGTCATTGGCTCAGGATATTTTATTATAGATGAAGACACAAAACCAATGTAAATACCTAAACATCTTTGGGGACCCATTTTTTTTCTCTTTAGAGGCGGAATTGGAACATAATCTGCACACCGAAATTTTCTTAAGTGTGATATGTGAGGTTGCCTACCACTAACAAGCTGTAGAGGTGAGAAACTATGGTAAGCAGAAGGTCGAAGCCTAACTAGAGATGCAACATGTAGGATGGCATGTTCCCAAGTAGTAAGTGTCAAACTAGATTGTAATACCACGGGTATTTCATGCTTTAATTACCGTGTACTTCATAAATTATAATGCAATTTCTATCATTTGCGACGTTGTCTTCTTATATTATGTGGTTTCATTAAAGTGCTATTGCGATACAATTGTGTGATGTGAATGGAACGGATGTGACGTACCTTGACGTCGTTGAACGATTATCAGTGCGAATATGACGGTGGCTAACGTCTTGTTCCCCGAAGAACTGTTGACGAGTGAAAAGGTAGTCACCCCGAGATGGTTAAAATGCGATAAACTGACTAAGGGCCTGAGTGACTAGCGTACGCTAGATGACATGAATAGCATACGTTAGATTCGCAGCATTACGTACGTTAACACGACTTGGTTACATACGTAAGGCGAGAATTGGTCTTCTGACCAGAATCTTTCTTTTTGACACGAATTGGGTACTTTCGGTGGGCTAGAAGACAAATGAGTCAACTGCTGGTAACGTACGTTAATTGTAGAGCTTAATGTTTGCTATTCTAAGGTTGCTTACGTCCGTTATGATTCCCTACGTACGTTATAGATGGGGTAGTCCAGGCAGTAGCCTCTGATCAACCATTACGTACGTTAACTAGAAGACGTTACGTACGTAATGCTCTTTATGTACGTAAACCCTTGAGTGTTAACGTATGTTAAATGCAATCGTGTGTTATAAATTAACACCTCCTCTTTCATTTCCCTTGGCCTAAACACTTGAGCAGCCTCCTAAAAACCTTCCCCAGCCCCTCTTAGATGATTCTTAGCCTTTTAAACACATGTATTGACATAGAAGAGATGATTACTAAAGCTCCAGAGAAGGTTATCAAGGTTGATCGATCCATTCTTCGTTCCTCCTCGTTGTTCTTCATTGGTTCATCATCGTTCTTCATTGTTCTATGTTTATTGAGGTAAGTTTAGCAAATCCTCGAAATTATATTTCAGTGTTGTTGTTATGTCAATTGGATTATAGGTATTTGGATAGTTTTATTGCTTAACTTTCGTAGACAATCAAACCGGGTGAACTTGTAGTAATCAAAACTATCGTTGTAAGTATATTTCGTTCTCGAACCATTGATTCATGTATCTTGTTGTAATAATCATATGCGAATTTCACATTTCAAAACGACCTTGGAAACATCAACCTTAACGAATCAATTATAGGAGAAATTGTGTTAGGAATCCTATCACCGTATGTTAAACTTGTTGAAACCCACCATGCTAGTATAATTATCAAACGTTAATTCAACTAGGTGGAATCGAGCTTGATAGTATTACCATCATTAAGAATCGACCGTTGAAATCATCGTGTAAAATGGTAACCCACCTATTTGAGAACTCGGAGTAGAGAATTGAATTAGTAGATAATGGAATCCGATTTTACTATAGTCGATTGTTGACAACCGAAGCAATGTTGGGGATAATCTTGTTAAGCAAATTTTTATAACAATCGATAATCAAAGGATTGAACAATGTAATAATGCGTGTTGCTAGTAAGCTTAGAATCATGATATTAGCTTTGCAAAATCGAACTAAGTTAAAAATTCGGTTAGGAAAGGGAACGGGAAACTATTTTTATTCGCCATTATCCTTACGAAATGTTAATCAAGGAATATATGATTAGGTTGAACCCGATCGGTTGTGGAAGTTCAAATTGTCGTAAGGCACTTACCGTTGGAATTAAGGCAAGTGAACCTTGCTCGGATTATGTTAATTTTATTTACAATATTCAAAAAACATGAATGTGCCGTTCCGTGATGAATGCCGAACGATTGTCTTTCTCTAGAAACTGTGTTAATAATGGGCCGATGTGTTGGGGGTAAAACATGAATGGTACCCGTGTGGTAATGTGTTGAGGGATAAGACCTAAAATAGCACCCACGTTCCAGAGTATTTCCGTGTAGATACTTCCGCGACCCTTGGTCGTGACCTTGGGGTTTATGTGCTAAAAGAGAAAGACACCTTCGGCTATACTGTGAATTATCATCTATATAATATCTGGTACGGTGTTATCGAATTGTGTATTTTGTTGTGAAATGCTGTTATTGATTATCTTTATCTGATCCCGGTCTGTCTGGAACGATTCGTCGTGTTAGGTAAATTTATTGAATATGTGCAGGACTCCCAAGGGTTCCGGCCAGGCTTGAACGGTGTTGGAATAAAGTTCTGCTACTACATGTTTTAATTAAATTTCCGAAAGCTCTATTTATGTAATAATCGTGTTTTGAATTATGTTTTCTTTTAAAACATCTCGTTTCCTGTTATGTAACCGTGGACTCACCCGTTTTATAATGCCCTATTTAAAATATCAATTTCCTAAAATAAACCTTGTGGGTCCCACACGGGATTCACAGCACTGTAATGCCCCGGTGAATTTTGGGGGTGTTACAAAAAATGGTATCAGAGCGCAAAGTTCCTGTTGAAAAAGATTTTGGCAAAATTCTTTTTATTTCCGAAAATTTTATCCAAAGTCCAACACCGCAAGCGACCGTAACTCTTCTGGGAAATGTAAAGTAAGTAGAGTATGTGTTTTCTAATTGGGTGCAACTCTTAATTTGCACGAGATAATTGTGTGTTGAATTGGCCCTTAGATTAATATCGTCTCTAATGGCACGCCGTGGAGCTAGGAGAATAGTAAACGATGCTGCAGGTTCTGTCGTGAACCAGAACGAGGACAGGTACACTGCCGAGATTGTTCCAGCTGGGAACCCACCACCACTGATTAATCAAAACGATCAGGAGGCGGAATGCCAGAATAACAATCCTGGAGGCATGGACCTGGCTTTCGTTCAAACCCTCGCCCAGGCTATTGCCATGGGTATTGCCCAAGTCAACCAAATAGAACGGATACCAATCATCAACGTGGAGGAAAATTCAGAGAGAGACTGATGGCTGGGTGAGATGATGAAAGCTAGGCCGTTATTGTTTGACGGAGCAGGGGAGAAACAAGTGGACGACTGGATTTCCGAAATGGAGACCGCCTTCGATGTGATCGGTTGTCCAGAAAACCAAAAGGTGCCACTCGGGCTTAATCAGCTCCGCGACACTCCTGCCCACTGGTGGAGAACTTACAAGCCGGAAAATCGAGTAGTCTGGTGGGCCAAATTTGTTGGGCTATGAGGAATGAGTACTGTCCTAGATCAGCCCAAACAACTCTTGCACAGGACTTCTTCAGTGCCGCACCGAAGAATTTGCCAGTGCCGGAGATCATTCGGGCCTACCGTACTGAGTTAAGTTACGTCTCACAGATGGTGCCATTGGAGGATGTTGCGATATTTCGTTAAACACAAGTGCACGTTATCGTAGACAAGTAATAAAGTGATGAGTGAGTATCGTTCCCACGATGACTGAATCACTAAGTACCGATTTATATTTATTCTAATTTTATTTGAACAGTCGAAATTTGGGTTGCAATTAATGACTAAAGAAAATCAATAATAAACAGAAAAACAATCGCTTGAAGAAAGAAAATCAAATAATGAAAAAGTCTAGGATTGTGAATCCACCTCGGTTTATCCGAATTTACTCTGATTATCTGAAGTTAACGATTTCCCCAATTTATTGAAGGCGAAGATTGCTAAAATACTCTACCGCCTCTCCCGAGGTCAGTAGATTTGTCTAAAGGCGAATAACGCACTCTATCCCTAGGTGAATTAATTCGACAAAAGGCAAAAAGCATAAAATCTTCAAAAGGCCACGTAGTTCCTATGAGTATATTCCTATCTCACAAGATAAAACGGTTCTCACCAATAGTTCCTCACCAACTCTCCTCTTCCGATTCGAGTTGCGTAATTAAAACAATCCAATTATTGGCCAGACAATTGAAAGCATTAAAATCGATTGGGAAAACTCAACAGAAAAAGGGAATTATATAGATAATCAAAAGCAAATCGTCAAAACTTTGGTTTCATCAAAATCCTAGAACAGGGTTTTAGCCTGACATGCTAAAAGATAAAAATACAGAATTAATGAATGAAAGCATTGAAATCAAACACAGATGAAGAGCTCGGATCCCTCCGTTCTTCTGGCTTCCGCCCTCTGCTCTTGATGTCTTCTGCTCCTTATGATTGATTCTCTAATCTGCGATAATCCCCTCCAAGATTCAAAGATTCTCTCCTTATGACCTTAAACCCTTATTTATAACTCCCCAGCAGCCTCCAAAACGCGTCCGTGTGATTAGGTCGAGAACTGGCTTCAAAACGGCGCAAACCCGTGCGGAGCACACCAAAACCGCCCCGTGGGCCTCGGCTCACTTAATCTGTGCCGCGGCTCACGGTACTTAGATTAAAACCTGGGCGCTATTTATTTCTTCTGGGCCGCGGCTCACTATATCTGTGCCGCGGCTCAGAGTACAGTTTACTCGGGGGGTCGCTGGTCACCTGCGTGTGCCGCGGCCCGCTTGCCTTGTGCCGCGGTCCCAGGCCAAAATTCGCCGTTTTCGTCTGTTTTTCATCGTTTCGGCTTTCGGACTCCAATTTCCTATAAAAACATAAAATAATAGGGCATTAAAGGCTCATTTATGCAGATTTACTCATGGAAAGAATACAGAATAATGATAAATAAGCGTATAAAAATACGCCTAACAACTACCCCCAAACTTGAGCCTTTGCTTGTCCTCAAGCAAAAATAATCAATTTCAAACAAAAGAATATCGTGAATAATCGTGCAACTCATAGTGCTCAACCTAATCAATACTACCCTGAAAATCTCAAAGAATAGCACAAGTATCATAATAGTGAGTCACATCCAGGACACTGATTCCACAAAGTAACCAACTTCAGTCCTAATCAATCGTTCAAGAAGAAAATCGAGCTCAAAGATTAACAAGCGTGAATTTAATCAACTGCGAATATGAAGGGTTATAATAAACAAGCTAACTCGCCCAATCCCACAGTCTAGTGGCAAAAATTTCAAGAGTTTCATTATCAAAAATAACCTTCGGACAGTATTCCCTTCTATATATGATCAATAAATTAATTCGAGTTGACCACTAGGTTCGGATCTCGGGATGTTTCATCGGGACAATCCTAGGGTGACATTCCATTCTCATGTATTGGGGAACCGTTTGACGTAAAAGACACTCATGGGGCACATGGATGCTTCTAGTTACTAAGTTCCTCTCCACAGCGGAGAAACAACTCGAATAGCTATTCCCGCATGTCCGATTCAAGGTTGCTGTTTTACGCGAGAGTAAACAACAGGTCACACGAATACCCCCGGTTACTAGGCTCCCCATAATCGGCACGTGCGAAATCTCTAAACCACTAGTCTAATCCAGGTTGTCGTTTTATGCAAGAGTAAACAACGGGTCACGTGAATACCCCCGGTTACTAGACTTCCCATCATAGAACAATTAACATCTCGACTTTTGGGAAAAACTGTCCGACTCTAAACTCACATTAAGTGCCAACACGACTTATGTTACTGGACGACTAGCTAACCGAAAAGTGTAACCAAACATATAGACGGCGATTTGAAAAACACGTATGTCTCCTCTCTTATCCGCTAAGATTTCTACAAAAACGAAAAAATTTCGGACCTAAATGAAGACTTAACAGAAACAGATATCGCTGACTACAACTCAACTAAAACTCAACCGTTTCTTCAGAGAGAAATCAGTATCGTAACATCAGTTTTACACAAAAAGAAGCACGAAAAATTCACGAATGCAATAAAAACACGACAAGCAAGGCTAGCAACAAAAATATAACTAAAAATAACAAAAGTGCAGACGAATAAGTACAGCAATAAGTATAGCGACAAAAAGTAAACCCCCCCAAACTTAGGACGTACATTGACCTCGATGTACACAAAATGTAATATGCAATAAAAGGAAAAAGGTCAAGTACTCCCCTACAGTCTGCTCATGAACTGGTGTCGGCGTCGTCCGGCGAGGAGGGTGGTGTGGCTGGCCAAACAGGTGGAATGAATGGCCCATCCGGGTGCATAATGTGGGCCGTCTATGCAGCAAGGTGCTCCTGGTGGTAGGCATCCCTCGCTGCCAAGCGCCTCGTCTCACGCCGGTTGGCCCGGCGGGCCTGCTCTCACATCTCATCTCGGACGGAAGCAGTGATGCTCTCCCTCTCCGTCCGACTCTCCTCTCTCAGTGCAGCCAAAAGTCTCTCTCTCTCTCTCTCCTCATCTCCTCTCTCTCTCTCTCCTCATCTCCTCTATCAACCCGTCGAACATCGCCTGCAAGTGCTCTCTGTCAGGCGGCGGGCTGGACTCCATCTGCCCCTGCGTTAGAAGAAAAGGCTCGGGGGACTGCTCGTGAGCCTCATCAAGTAGAAATCCTCGCCCCCGAGCGTGTGCTGGCGCTCCTCCCCACTGATCGAAGTGAGAAATGATGCGATGGTCGATCGGGCCCTGAGGTGCTAACATCGGCTCATTATCCGACCACGTCATCCCCGACTGCCGGCAAAGAGCGCAAATAAGAGAGGGGTGCTTCAGCCCCGTCTTGGCCCCTCCCTGAATACACTGGAAGATAGATCGGACCAGGAGAGGAGCCACATCGAATCGCAGCCCGGAGGTGATAGCATATAATGTACGGGCTCGAGAGAGAAAAACAGATCGGATCTGCGAGGTGGGATCTATACGTGCGCAGATGAAGTACAACCAGGCTCGCCCGAACCGACTGAGGCGCGAGCTCTTAAAGTAGAAGGTGGAAGAAGCCGGGGCGCGCCTCTCCTAGTCGGAGTCGGGCTGTGTAAGAGTCTCGAGCAGAGCCTCCTTCGTGAGGCTACCCATAACTCGCGTATAAGCCGTCTCATCAACCACGGGCAGCTCAAATAACCTCCGAATAGCAGCTACTGAAAAATCCACCGTAATGCCTCGGACTACGACCTGAGTCCGAGTATCTAACTGCTGTATCATCTGCCCTGCCCGAATGTGCTTCAACAGAGCGCTCGCATAAAACTCTTGTACGATGGAGATCACCGCCGGCTCAGGAGGTGCAGCGAAACAGGCCCACCCCATCTCGTTGATCATGGTCAGAAGCTCCCCGTCCTGGGGGGCTGGGGTGAATCCCCTCTCCGGGATCAGAGGTCGAGGGCGGATCTTTTCATTAAAGATTTTATAAATCTCCGGGTCGGAGAATTGGTGCGCCTCCAGCTCGGCTCGGCTCTGAGACGTTTCCCCTCGAGTGGGGGACGATTGAGTCCTGGCCCTTTTGCTGAGCTTTTTGGTTCTAGCCATAGCGAGTTCCTGGATGTCGGCCGAATGCGTGTTATAAGGCTACCTGGGCTGTTCAAATTCCGAACTGGGGACGCGGCACAACTTAAGTGAGCCGCGGCCCAGAGTACAGTTATCCTGGCCTTCTATGTTCCATCGCCATGTGCCGCGGCTCAGAATGCGGGTGCCGCGGCTCAGAGTGTTGATGTGCCGCGGCTCACTTGGTTTGTGCCGCGGCACAGAGTATAGCGTCCTGGGCTCATCATTTGGCAATTGGTGTGCCGCGGCTCAGCAGCAACGTGCCGCGGCTCATGAATCAAGTGTGCTGCGGCTCAGTAAGGTTGTGCCGTGGCACATAGTACAGAATGTTTAGCCTTCTGGTTTGATTTGTGTGTGCCGCGGCTCAAAGGCCTTGTGCCGCGGCTCAGGCATAAATTTTTCCCCTGGGACTTTTCCTGCACAAATTTTTTAAAGAAACACGTCAAGAACGAGAGGGATAAGCAAATCAAAGCAAAAATGATGAAAAATAAAACTTCAAAAATGCAAGAAAATACTGAAATACAAAAATCTACTACTAAAACTCAGGTTGCCTCTCGAGAAGCACTAAGTTTATAGTCTTCAGCCGGACCTATTGAAAAGTCAGTTCGATTTTCGCAAACTCCATTTGAACTCCGCCCCGTCCATCGAACCGTTAATGTGTGTTTTAAAATTTTGACCATTGGTCCTTAACGATCCGATTTTTGGTTTGGACATCCAATGTTGTTTGCGAAAAAGATTTGACAACTTTCCGAAGCACCCAATTTTCTCATGATTTGGCCTTCGTTTTACGTCCGGCTTATTCTCCTTTTTCTCCAACGAACTTATTACAGCATCGGAATTTCTCATTATTGGATGAACAGTTGATGATTACGGCATGTTCACATGCTTGAGATATGCAACTCGTTCTACATTTTTCATAGAAGTCGGACCCTCTGAAACGGATTCTGAGTTTTTCGACCGACGATTCTTCCGGTGTGTGTCTTTCGCAACGGTATCCACACTTTCAATTTGCGAGCTCTTCTCAACACCACCTGGACATGGAAAGGAATTAAATACTTGAAAAGTGACATGCTCGTCTTGAACCCTTAGAGTTAGTTCCCCTTTTTACACGTCGATTAAAGTTCGGCCGGTTGCCAAAAATGGTCTTCCCAAGATAATTGGGATGTCGTGGTCCTCCTCCATGTCAAGCACAATGAAATCGGCCGGAAAGATGAACTTATCGACTTTGACTAAGACGTCCTCTATCACTCCCCTCGGATATTTGATGGATCTATCAGCTAATTGTAAGGAGACCGTAGTAGGTTTTGCTTCCCCAATTCCTAGCTTCTTGAAAATAGACAGAGGCATCAGATTAATACTAGCACCGAGATCGCACAATGCCCTTTCAAAAGTCAGATTTCCTATAGTGCATGGTTTATTAAAACTTCCCGGATCCTTCAATTTTGGCGGAAGCTTTTTCTGAAGAATAGCGCTGCACTCCTCAGTCAATGCAATTGTCTCATACTCCTCGAGCTTTCTTTTGTTTGACAAAATTTCCTTCATGAATTTCACGTAACTCGGCATTTGCTCCAAGGCGTCGGCAAATGGGATGTTAATATGCAGTTTCTTGAAGACATCGAGGAACTTAGAAAATTGGTTGTCCACCTTTTTCTGTTGTAATCGCTGCGAAAACGGGACGGGTGGCACATATGCCTTGGGATTATCCTCACTTCTCTTTTTGTTCTGCCCGGGCAGCTCACCCAATTCTTTCCCACTTCTCAACCCAATGGCATTGACACTCTCTCTGGGATTTGTTTCGGTCGTACTTGGCAAGGTACCTTTCGGGCGAGCTGTTAGTACATTAGCAATCTGGCCCAGTTGGACTTCCAAGTTGCGTATAGAAGCGGAATGGTTTTGCAAGCTCGCTTCCGTACGAGCCATGAACTGATTCGTGTTCGCTGCCAATTTCGCCATTACTTCTTCTAGAGAGATTTTTGGAGCGGGAGGAGGCTGCTGTTGGTATTGAGTAAACGGAGGCTGGTTCGAGTTTTGTCCGTTTCTCCATGAGAAGTTAGGATGATTACGCCATCCCGGATTATACGTGTTGGAGTACGGATTGTTTTGTCGATTCCCGTTTCCTACGAACTGAGCTTGTTCAATTGGGGGCTGCTCGAAAGGGTTTCCGACTTGGCATTCTGCGCTAGGGTGAGATCCGTTACACCAATTGCACGATTCAATGGTAACGGGAGAAGGAGCATGTGAAAAGGCTTGAAGTTGCTGCGTCAATGCTGCGACTTGGGCCGACAATGTAGAGATCGGATCATTATTCGAGATTTCCATTACTCGTTTTGGGTTTACTCGTTCAGACGGCCATTGATAAGCATTCGCGGCCATAGCTTCCAATAAAGAATGTGCCCCGGCCATCGTTTTTCCCATTAAGGCTCCTCCAGCGGCCGCATCGATGAGAGTGCGTGTAGAAGCACTCAATCCGTTGTAAAATGTTTGAATTTGGAGCCAATCCGGTAAGCCGTGATGCGGGCATCTCCTCAGTAAGTCCTTGTATCGCTCCCAAGCTTCGTGAAGCGACTCCATATCAAATTGACCAAAAGTAGTAATTTCATTTCGTAACCTCGCTGTCTTCGAAGGTGGGAAGAATTTAGCAATGAAGGCTTGCGCTAATTCCGCCCATGTCGTGATCGAGCCTGGCGGTAAAGAATTTAACCAAAATTTGGCCTTGTCCCTCAAAGAGAAAGGGAAAAGCCGTAGGCGGATAGCATCATCGGTGACACCATTGTTCTTGAAGGTGTCACAAATCTCGAGAAACGATGCAATGTGTGCGTTGGGGTCATCGTTCGGCAATCCACAGAACTGGCTTGCTTGCACCATCTGAATGATCGCAGGCTTGATTTCGAAATTGTTTGCCTGAATTGTCGGACGCCGAATCCCCAAAAAGTTCGCATTAATTTGAGGCATAGCATAATCGCGGAGTGCTAATGCCGGTTGAGCTTGTTGTACAAGATTATCACCTCCGTGATTTTTGGTATTTTCGGCCATGGTGACTATGGTTGGTAACTCTCGTTTCTTCTTTTTGTTTCTCCGAAGAGTGCGCTCGAGTTCGGTATCCAAAGGTAGTAGGCCTTCGTTACCGAATTTTCTCATGCACTAACCGAACAATCCTGAAAGGAAAAACAAACAAATAAATAAAATAACACAAAACAATAAAAATGTTCAAACTAAGACTAGAAATACTGAAATCGATATTAGTAGAAAAATCAGTCCCCGGCAACGGCGCCAAAAACTTGTTGCGATATTACGTTAAACGCAAGTGCACGTTATCGTAGACAAGTAATAAAGTGATGAGTGAGTATCGTTCCCACGTGGACTGAATCACTAAGTACCGATTTATATGTATTCTAATTTTATTTGAACAGTCGAAATTTGGGTTGCAATTAATGACTAAAGAAAATCAATAATAAACAGAAAAACGATCGCTTGAAGAAAGAAAATCAAATAATGAAAAAGTCTACGATTGTGAATCCACCTCGGTTTATCCGCATTTACTCTGATTATCTGAAGTTAATGATTTCCCCAATTTATTGAAGGCGAAGATTGCTAAAATACTCTACCGCCTCTCCCGAGGTCAGTAGATTTTTCTAAAGGCGAATAACGCACTCTATCCCTAGGTGAATTAATTCGACAAAAGGCAAAAAGCATAAAATCTTCAAAAGGCCACGTAGTTCCTATGAGTATATTCCTATCTCACAAGATAAAACGGTTCTCACCAATAGTTCCTCACCAACTCTCCTCTCCCGATTCGAGTTGCGTAATTAAAACAATCTAATTATTGGCCAGACAATTGAAAGCATTAAAATCGATTGGGAAAACTCAACAGAAAAAGGGAATTATATAGATAATCAAAAGCAAATCGTCAAAACTTTGGTTTCATCAAAATTCTAGAACAGGGTTTTAGCCTGACATGCTAAAAGATAAAAATACAGAATTAATGAATGAAAGCATTGAAATCAAACGCAGATGAAGAGCTCGGATCCCTCCGTTCTCCTGGCTTCCGCCCTCTGCTCTTGATGTCTTCTGCTCCTTATGATTGATTCTCTAATCTGCGATAATCCTCTCCAAGATTCAAAGATTCTCTCCTTATGACCTTAAACCCTTATTTATAACTCCCAAGCAGCCTCCAAAACGCGTCCGTGTGATTAGGTCGAGAACCGGCTTCAAAACGGCCCAAACCCGCGCGGAGCACACCAAAACCGCCCCGTGGGACACGGCTCACTTAATCTGTGCCGCGGCTCACGGTACTTAGATTAAAACCTGGGCGCTATTTATTTCTTCTGGGCCGCGGCTCACTATATCTGTGCCGCGGCTCAGAGTACAGTTTACTCGGGGGGTCGCTGGTCACCTGCGTGTGACGCGGCCCGCTTGCCTTGTGCCGCGGCCCCAGGCCAAAATTCGCCGTTTTCATCCATTTTTCATCGTTTCGGATTTCGGTCTCCAATTTCCTGCAAAACATAAAATAATAGGGCATTAAAGGCTCATTTATGCAGATTTACTCATGGAAAGAATACAGAATAATGATAAATAAGCGTATAAAAATATGCCTAACAGAGGATCAACGAATTTGTCACCTTGCGTGGAGGATGCCGGAAGATGTACAATGTTATGCCGTCGGATTCCACTGTACGACCCTGAGGGCATACGAGGACGTAGTCACAGCATATGCCGGTACTGTTGTTAATACTGACACCGGGCACGATTCGAAGAAGCATAAGACATCTAATCAGTCAGAGAGTACCAACAAGATGAACTCGGGGTCCGTGTCTTCTTTTAAGTTAGCAGTTTCGTACCAACAAAAGGGTGCATCTGATCGGCCTTACCGTAAAGACTGCTTCAATTGTGGCGTATCCAGGCATATCAAGGACCGGTGTCATAAGTCGGCTACCAAATATATCTCTTGCGAAAAGAGTGGACACATGTCTCGTTACTGCTGGCAAGCCAATCCTGCACAGAACTCAGCTTCTCATCAGAGTCAACAAGGCTCTGTACAATCCTCCAGAGCACCTGCCATTTCCAACTACCGAGTTCCACCCCATCAGACTCAACAACCACCACAAGGTGCCGGTCGAGGCCGTGGGCATGGCGGTGGTACTGCATCTTTTTTCGAGTCATTACCTGTAACACTCCTGTGATTTACGGAGATATTACAGCGCCGTAGATTCATTTTGGAGAACCTACCAGGCTTAGACCAAAATAAAACACATTAAAATACAACAAAACCGGAACATTCACGCATTTAAAACCAGCTTTAACTTCAATATGACACATCACAATACCGAACAACATATCATCCCGTAGGATCATAACCAATACAACCGTTCACAACCGGAATACAACAACATCATTAATCATCAACAATGACACGCCATACAACACCGAATGGTACTCGCGTGAGTACAAAACAAAAACACGACTTTGACCATGACCATACGACCACTAACTCAAAATAGTGCACGATATCAATGCTGCCCACCAAGCCCATGTTCGCCCTGTGCTGGCTCTCCCACTGGACCTGTACCTGAATACACAACAAGTATATCCACCCCCGAAGGGGTCAGCAAGAAGCCGTGCAAGTACAATGATTCTAGAATATGTACAACAAGTGAATAAACCACAGAAATCACAGTAATCACAGTGCCACCACAGATATTCCAGAATACCACATCACAATAATCGTCACAAAATATCAATTTGTCAGTATCTGGTGCTCACCTTGAGATACATACCTCTCCCTAGATAGTCCTCGTCAGGCCTCACTGGTTGTACAAACCCAGCCAAATGGACCGTAGAAGCCACGGTCTACAGAACCCAAGGGACCTTCACTGGTTTTACTTGGCACACGACCTCAAGTCGCACTTTTGGAAACATCACTTTGGCACAATTCACATTTTCTGAAATTACCCCTTTTCACAAAACCACATTTTTCACATACACACACGAAGTACATTAAACACAATCAAAGTACTTGCCTCGATTGGAAACGACACAAGAATAACGGACGGGAAGACGTACGGTCCGAACTCCTTCAAAAATTCGATCCTAGTTCAACAAAATATCGAATCAAATACCACATCATGAAAATGGAAGGATTTACTCTAAGTTTTACCCTTAGAGACATTTAATCGAACACTACGAAGACAACATGGTTTGAGTTCAAACTACAGAAGAAAACTTAGAATTTAATCCATGAACTTCGGAGAAAAATGAAGGATTATGATTACAACATCATAATCTAACACCAATCAGGGCTAGAACGGATTAAAATCGAAGGATTTAACAAAAGTCCTAAATATGACGAACTAGGAACAAGAACGAATTTTTACCTTGATTAGGACGGAACTCGAGTTAAGGATGATGTTAGACATGAATCAAACTTCCCAAAATGATGTTCAATGATGCTCTGGATCAAAGTTCTCAAAATCTACCGAAGAATCGAGAAGGAGGAAGAAAAAGGAAGAAAATGCCTACATGACCCGTCACTCGGCCTTATATAGCCGAGTGTGTTACGGTCGTAACCGGCAGTGCCTTACGGTCGTAACGGGTCCTCACGGGCTACTGCCCAAAATTCTAGGATGCATTACGGCCGTTACCAGACAGGCATTACGGCCGTAATGCTCGACACCTTACGGCCATACTCGGCATCTCCCTTACGGCCGTACTCGACCTGCACCTTACGGCCATAACCAGCTCTCCCTTACGACCGTAACGAGTCCTGCCGAGGCTTCTGTCCATTTTGTACGGGTGCGTAGCGGCCGTAACCGACAGTGCCTTACGGCCGTAATAGCCATTACAGCCGTAACTCAAAATGCCTTACGGCCGTAACCCCCATGCCCCATATCCTGCAGTCAGGCCAGAACGAACACCTCTGAAAATCACAAAACTCGAAGATTAACAATCATGAACATTCCAAATATCAATTCATAAATACACTCATCTCCTCATAATCCACATTACAACAAGATACAACCAAAATAACATACATAAAACACGCGGATATTACACCCTTACCCCCTAAAAAGAAGTTTCATCCTGAAACTTAAAATTCGAAAAGTTCAGAGTATCGGGAATGCATACTATCTTCGATTTCCCATGTGGCTTCCTCAATTCCATGTTTAGACCATTGGACCTTTACTAACGGAATCGCTTTCCGTCGCAATTGTTTCACTCGCCGCTCCAATATGGCTACCGGTTGCTCTTAATACGAAACATCATCATTAACTTCATTCTGATAATCAATAACATGACTGGGATCGGGAAAATACTTACGTAATTGCGAAACATGGAACACATTATGAACATGACTAAGAGTCAGAGGTAACGCTAGTCGATAAGCTACATCACCTACCTTGTCCAGGATCTCAAAGGGACCAATATAACGAGGACTAAGCTTCCATTTCTTACCAAACCGAAGAACTCCACGAGTCGGCGATACTTTCAATATACATGATCCCCTGTCTGAAACTCTAATGGTCGACGTCGAATGTCGGCATATGACTTTTGTCGACTCTGGGCGGTCAACAACCTTTGTCGAATAACTGCGACCTTCTCCCATGTTTGAATCATCAAGTCCGGTTCTACTCCAAGTAACTCGTACAGTTTGTCCCAAAAAATTAGCGATCTACACCATCTTCCATATAATGCTTCAAACGGAGCCATTCCAATCGAATTATGCCAACTATTATTATACGCAAATTCGATCAATGGTAAATGAATCTCCCAATCTTCTTTCCAATCCAACGCACAAGCCCAAAACATGTCTTCCAATGTTTGGATCGTTCTCCCTGACTGTCCATCTGTCTGAGGATGATAAGCGGTGCTAAAATTCAGTTCGGTACCGAGTGCTTGATGTACTGGCTGTAATATCCGGATTTATTACAGTGTATTTCATCTGTATTCAAACCATGTATTATTTCGGATTGGTGATTTTGATTATTGGAGTATGATATTTCGTGCATTGATATCATTATGCATAAGTATAGAAACTTGCAAAAATTGCTCAAGCAACCTCGTGATAGCGCACGCTAAGAATGTATCTTAACGCGCGCTATCGGGCCATTATTAGCGCACGCTATGAAGATAGGAGTTGCGTGCGCTAAGAACTCAATTATTGAGCGGGACGGATAACACATGCGCCAGCTGGGACATGGGTCCGGATAAGATTCCCATTGGCCTTTTGGACAAATTCTGAAGTCAACCATTATTAGCGCACGCTAAGGGATGCTTAGTAGCGTGCGCTAACTTGTTAATAATGCAGAATATTATAAATGGGACATCAACCGTTTTGGCTTTCATTTCTTTCGCCCATTCTTCATCCTTGAGAGTTCAGAGAGCTGTAGTAATACCTCTATACACTTAGAACTCATATTGTTGGTGTTATACATTGGTTATCATTTGGGAATGTTCATGGAAGTGGAATAGCACCTTGGAGTGGCATACAACCAACCGGAGTGGGATTCTACCTTACGGTTCAGTGATTTTCGTCATTTTAAGGTATGTTCAATCTATCTCCAGACTTAGAGTTGGATTCTAACGATTTGGATGATCATGTTAACAAGATATGGATTTTCATAGATGAATTATCCAAGTATATCATGTTTGGAATAGTGGGATGAATAAGCCTTAAATACCTTGATTATAATCATCATGATTCGAATCTTAGTACACTGAATATGTGAAGAGAAGCTTCTATCATTGGTAAACCAAATCTAATAGATGATTTCATAGTAATCTTGGACTAGACGTTAACATCCTTATTGTTAGATAAATCTAAAGGTTTGATCATGGAAGGATTTATCTAGTATATATAGGACGTTTATCAACTTGAGATGATAATATGGATTGATATAGAGGTGTTGATATCAACCGATAAGCTTTTCGAATTGTCGTATGAAGATTTGAAGTCGGAATGGAATATGGTTTTATATTGGTATGCATATCCTTGAATCCGAAGTTTTCTTTATCCGTAAAATCATTCATAAGGGTATGAACATGGTATTCGTGGAAGTAACATGAATTATCACGAAAGATTTCATTGTTTCGATCATGGCAAGAAGTTCTTGCTCGGCGATGGCGCCATGCGTAGATAGCGCACGCTATGATATGCGCTTAACGTGCGCTATCGAGCACTAGTTAGCGTGCGCTACGTTTGGTACGTAACATACGCTAGACCATCGACGAAGTCGATTGGTGTCGGTGAAAGTCGACCATGCATCGTTAGCGTCGCTAGGCTTTGTTGTTTGCGTGCGCTATCGTGCGAACTTAACGCACGCTACGAGTACTTAGCGTGCGCTAAGCGATTCGATCGGTGCATTTTATGAACTGCTGGCCGTAAATCGAATTGTTAAACATTCATACGACGTGAGATAAATCCTATATCATTTCTTTTGTTAAGGTTTGGTCTCGTTACGTGATTGATTGAGGAGGACGATCTTCGAGTGGTCATTTTCGTGGAAGTGTTGTTATTGTCTTCAAATCGAGGCAAGTACCTTAATTGTTTTATGTATTGTTGTTATACATATTGTCGTGCATGTATGTCGTTATTGTATGTCCACCTCGTGTTGGTCGACGGGATCATCGGGGATCTATGCTAGCGTCTACCGGATCATCGGACGGGTTTTCCACCACGGGTTGGTCTGCGGGATCATCGTGGGTTCTAGGCGGTGAACGCTGGATCGATGGAATTACCATGTGTATGTATTGATATCATGTTGTGATTATCGATTGTGTATGTTACATTTGAGTTTCTCGTAGGAGAAGACTCGCTGGCATTTTGTCGTTTACGTTATTATTATTCTTCGTGAGATATGAATAATATGTTGTGGTACTTCTACTAGCATCGTTGTGCTAACCCCTTCGGGGGTGAACATTTTGTTTGTGTTCAGGATCCAGGAGAGCGGGGAAACAACCACTGGAACTGTATGACGACGAGGGTGCAGAGTGATGTCCCGACCGGGTTTATTTATCTGTTGTTTATTCGTTATTTCAATAAGTACTCGAGTACGAAGTCATTTGTGATGATTTGAATTTGGTAATGTATTATTGAGTTCTGTTGAACAATTGTACTGTTTCTGTATTTGGTCAGAACTGATGTACTATAATTCCGTTATTTCCATTCGTTAGTACCTTTTTATGCTTGTTCAATTCTTCAGCCTTGTAAATCCTTATGTAAAGGATTTATGGCGCTGTAATATTCCCGAATATATTGGGGTTGTTACAGAATATGGTATCGGAGCTAAGATTATGGATATCTTGGCCGTTGGGTTAAAATAGGGGTCATTTATGTCTTTTGGGGTAACCGGCCGTGAATGACATCACTGCACTGCCTACGTCTTCATACGAACAGTGGTTGTAAGTTCCTAAACTCTATCTCGTTCTTTACATATTGTATCTCTTTATACTCGAATATTAGAACGATGTTGTTTCCTGTATATTGAGTATTTATGCTTACAGTATGTTGAGAGGCGGACGTGGACGTGGTCGCGGTCGTGGATGCGGACGGAGAAATGCCGAAAGGGAAGCATCGCCTTCTAACCAGGCCAGTCATAGCTCAGGCAAGCCGCAACAATCTGTTAATAATGAACCAGAACCTGCTGTACCAGAGATCCTTCGTCAAGTGGTGAACCAGATGACTCAGTTCGCCCAGGTCGTGGACCGAATGCAAGTGGCGGTGGGACTACAGCAGGGAGAGAGATAGCAAGGGATCCCAGATATGGGAAATCGAGGTGACCGGTGGCTGCAAGAGGTGGCGAATATGCAACCACCCAAATTCGACGGTATTTCTGAGACTCCCACCTGGGATCATTGGTTAAAGGAACTGGAGAAAATCTTTGCCGGAATCAACTGCCCAGATGACCGGAGAGCCTCTATCGCTCAATATTTTCTGATAGGGGAAGCGTCCGAATGGTGGGAAGCCATCCGGCCTGTAGACCATGATGCCGATTGGACAGAGTTTAGATTGATGATGGAAGCTCGATTGCCCTCGTCCCGTGAGGGAAGCCAAAGTTCGGGAGTTTTCTCCGCTCGGCCTTCCGATGTGCGGTATCCTGTGCGATCAAGACGTTTAACCAACGGTGGCATTTGTTCGACATCCGGTGAGCAGATGCGAAATAATGATCCATTTCGATATGAGGATGAAACCGGAAGTTCGAGGTACATGTCCGGATTTGAATGTACCACACTCCGCCAATACCGGGATAAGGCGTTGGCATATGAGATCAAGGAAGCGGCCATGGAGAAATTTGCGGAAACCAAGAAAGCAAAGTCTCGGTACTTTTACAGAGCACAAGAACAGTGGGGCCCGTAAGGCCCAGGTCATCCTTTCACTCTTTCAAGAAACCTCCGCACCCGACTAGGAGCGGAAAGAACTTTGGAGCGACATCAACTATTACCGATGTTACCAGAAATGCTTTAATCTGCGCCAGACGGGGCACTATCGACGGAATTGCCCCCTTCTGCCGTGACTTGTTTTGATTGTGGGACGAGAGGACATCGGGCGGTGTTTTGTGAAGAGGCCGCAAAGTCTTTAGAGCCGTACACACCACGGCCGAGTCGAGAAGGAGGCCGGTATTCCACGAGACGGCAAAGTGTTCGGATGCCTCGGGAATTTTGGCCGCGGGCGAGGCAGAGGACAATGGGACCGAAAGGGGACATCGAGTGCGGATCTGCTCCCCACGTGCATGCGAGATGAGGAGGACAGACGATCAAGATGTCTTCTTGTCGCATCGTGTGCTGTCCAGATCCTTTCCCAGCCAGTTAGCGTTTTATTCGATACAGGAGCTACACATTCTTTCATATCTTTGTCTTGTGTAAATCGTTTGAATATTTCCGGTTTTCATGCTTGTGAACCTTATGTTGTTGGTTTACCGAGTGGAGAAAGTATTGTCGGAAATTTAGAAACTAGAAATTTCCCTGCATCATTTGGAGGCAGAGAGTGGCTCTCAAATCTGATCGTGATAGAAATGCAAGGAGACGACCTGATACTCGGAGACGATTGGCTTAATCGGTATGGAGCAATTGTGAACTACCGAAGGAGGAATATATCGCTGATCGCTGACGATGGTTCCGAGATTCTGTTTGAGGGATGGAAACCGGGAAGCTCAGGAAAGTTGATCAAGGCGATGAAAGCTGTCAAATTGTTGAAACAGTGTCAGATCGTACTGGTGTTACACAATGAAGAAAGAAGACGAAATTGTGGAACTTTCATCCATTCCTGTTGTGAACGAATTTCCAGATGTATTTCCTAACGAGTTACCTGGGCTACCTCCACGAAGGGATGTAGAATTTACTATTGAGCTGGAACCCGGAGCGACACCAATTTCTAAGGCGCCGTATCGTATGGCACCTACTGAGATGTACGAATCAAGAAGCGGTGGAGGAGTTCTTGGACAAGGGCTATATTCACAGCGTTTCACCACAGGAGCGCCGATTCTTTTCGTCCGAAAGAAGGATGGATCGCTCCGATTGTGTATTGACTATTGAGAGCCGAACAAAATGACGATTAAGAACAAATATCCGTTGCCACGGATTGATGATCTGTTTGACCACCGCAAGGGGCAACGGTATTTTCTAAAATTGATCTAAGATCGGGATACCATCACCGAGGATTAAGGAGTCGATGTTCCGAAATCAGCGTTCGTAACTCGCTACGGGCATTATGAGTTTGTAGTGATGCCGTTTGGTCTCACTAACGCACTTTCCGTATTTATGCAATTGATGAACCGTGTGTTCATTGAATTTTTGGATAAATTTGTGGTTGTGTTTATTGATGACATTCGTGTATTCTAAGAGTCCTAAGAACATGCGCGGCATTTGCGGATTGTATTGGAACTTTTGAGAAACGAGCAATTGTACGCCAAACTTTCTAAGTGTGAATTAAGCTAAAGGAAGTAATGTTCCTCGGCCATGTGGTGTCAGCTAAAGGAGTCCGAGTAGATCCTCAGAAGATCGAAGCAATATTGGATTGGAAGCCTCCAAAGAACGTGAAAGAGGTCCGAAGCTTCTTGGGGCTTGCTGGATACTATCGTCGATTCGTGGAAGGGTTTTCTAAAATCTCCCGCCCACTTACTCGACTCCTGCAGAAAACTCAAAAGTTTGAGTGGAATGAATTGTGTCAGATTAGCTTTGATGAATTGAAGAAGAGACTGACGACGGCGCCGATTCTATCACTTCCGCAGGGAACTGGAGGATTCATAGTTTGCAGTGATGCTTCGAACCAAGGACTTGGATGCGTGTTGATGCAGAATGATAAGGTGATCGCTTATGCATCGCGACAACTGAAACCTTATGAAGTGAATTACCCGACACATGATTTGGAGCTAGCAGCAGTGGTTTTTGCCTTGAAGATCTGGAGGCATTATGCATGCGGGGCTCACCGCCGATCTTTACGGATCATAAGAGTCTCAAGTACATATTTAGTCGAAAGAGTTGAATATGCGGCAAAGAAGATGGTTGGGCGATTAAGGATTATGACTTGGAGATTTTATATCATCCAGGCAAAGCGAATGTAGTGGCCGATGCACTTAGCCGCAAGCCTGTCTCTATTCAGATGCTGGAGACGCTGACCTCCCAACTTAGCCTTCAGCGAGAGATGATTCGTGAAGGAATTGAAGTATGGTTACAAAGAGTCCAGGGACAGCTGTGTGTGATGGAGATAACTTCATCATTAACCGAAGAAATCAAATCTAGACATGCAGATGATCCTCTGATTATTCGGTTACATGATGAAGTGATCCAAGGAAAGGCCCCCGGATTCATAATTCATGATGATGGAGTTTTGAGATTTCAGAACCGACTCTGCGTTCCCGATGTTGATATTCTGAAACAGACGATTATGAAGGAAGCTCATAGTTCGCCCTATTCTATCCACCCGGGCACCAGCAAAATGTATAAGGACTTGAAGCAGAACTTCTGGTGGGGCAACATGAAGAAAGACGTAGCGGACTATGTTTCGAAATGCTTGACTTGTCAACAGGTTAAGATCGAGCATCAACGGCCTGCCGGAATGTTGAAGCCGCTCCCGATTCCTGAATGGAAGTGGGAGGACATATCGATGGACTTTATCACTAATATGCCGAAAACCAGGACAAGAATGAACATGATTTGGGTGATAGTTGATCGTTTAACCAAATCAGCTCATTTTCTAGGCATTAAGGATACGTGGGGACCAGAGAGGTTGGCACGAGTCTTTATTTCGGAAATAGTTCGATTGCATGGTACGCCGAAGACCATTGTTTCTGATCGAGACGGCCGTTTTGTGTCTCACTTTTGGAAAGCACTTCATAAGGCCTTGGGGACCGAATTGAACTTGATCTGACTTATCACCCAGATCGACGGACAATGCGAGAGAACTATACAAACTGTGGATGACATGCTAAGGTCCAGTGCCTTAGATTGTTCAAACGATTGGGAAGTTCATCTACCGTTGATTGAATTTACCTACAACACTAGTTGGCATGCTTCTATTAAGATGGCACCGTTTGAGGCATTATACGGAAGGAGATGCAGATCGCCCCTATCTTTGGGACGATTCATCGGACTTGATCGAATGCACGAGTTGATCGAGCGGACTCGAGAGAAGATAGCCTTAATTCGTGGAAGGCCGTTGGCGCCCAGTCGCGAGAAATCTATGCGGACGTACACCGCCGCCCATTGGAGTTCGATCTTGGAGATCACGTACTTTTGAAGGTTTCTCCTACTCGGGAATCTTTCGTTTGGAAGGAAAGGAAAGGCCGAGTCCGAGATATATCGAACCCTTTGAGATCCTCGAGAGAGTTGGAGAGTTGGCATACTGATTGGCATTGCCGCCGTCATTGTGCCATGTTCATAACGTGTTCCACGTATCCCGATTCTGGAGATATATACGGATCCCGATCATATCATTGATTTGGCGAGATCGAAGTCGAAGCGAGATGGGACGTTTGAAGAAAGACTACCAAGATACTCGAGAGTCGAGTTAAGCAACCGAGGAACAAACCAATCATTTTGGTCAAAGTTCGGTGGTCACGTCACGGAATGGAAGAAGCCACCGGGAAACGGAAGCGATATGAAGTCTAGATATCCCGAGTTATTTTCGTCTTGAGTTTCGGACGAAACTCCTTTTTAGTAGGAGAGTATGTAATATCCGGATTTATTACAGTGTATTTCATCTGTATTCAAACCATGTATTATTTCGGATTGGTGATTTTGATTATTGGAGTATGATATTTCGTGCATTGATATCATTATGCATAAGTATAGAAACTTGCAAAAATTGCTCAAGCAACCTCGTGATAGCGCACGCTAAGAATGTATCTTAACGCGCGCTATCGGGCCATTATTAGCGCCGCTATGAAGATAGGAGTTGCGTGCGCTAAGAACTCAATTATTGAGCGGGACGGCTAACACATGCGCCAGCCGGGACATGGGTCCGGATAAGATTCCCGCTGACGCACCCGGACAAATTCTGAAGTCAACCATTATTAGCGCACGCTAAGGGATGCTTAGTAGCGTGCGCTAACTTGTTAATAATGCAGAATATTATAAATGGGACATCAACCGTTTTGGCTTTCATTTCTTTCGCCCATTCTTCATCCTTGAGAGTTCAGAGAGCTGTAGTAATACCTCTATACACTTAGAACTCATATTGTTGGTGTTATACATTGGTTATCATTTGGGAATGTTCATGGAAGTGGAATAGCACCTTGGAGTGGCATACAACCAACCGGAGTGGGATTCTACCTTACGGTTCAGTGATTTTCGTCATTTTAAGGTATGTTCAATCTATCTCCAGACTTAGAGTTGGATTCTAACGATTTGGATGATCATGTTAACAAGATATGGATTTTCATAGATGAATTATCCAAGTATATCATGTTTGGAATAGTGAGATGAATAAGCCTTAAATACCTTGATTATAATCATCATGATTCGAATCTTAGTACACTGAATATGTGAAGAGAAGCTTCTATCATTGGTAAACTGAATCTAATAGATGATTTTATAGTAATCTTGGACTAGACGTTAACATCCTTATTGTTAGATAAATCTAAAGGTTTGATCATGGAAGGATTTATCTAGTATATATAGGACATTTATCAACTTCAGTATGATAATATGGATTGATATAGAGGTGTTGATATCAACCGATAAGCTTTTCGAATTGTCGTATGAAGATTTGAAGTCGGAATGGAATATGGTTTTATATTGGTATGCATATCCTTGAATCCGAAGTTGTCTTTATCCGTAAAATCATTCATAAGGGTATGAACATGGTATTCGTGGAAGTAACATGAATTATCACGAAAGATTTCATTGTTTCGATCATGGCAAGAACAGTTTCGCTCGCTAGAAATCGCCATGCGAATAGCGCACGCTATGATATGCGATTTAACATGCGCTATCGAGCACTAGTTAGCGTGCGCTACGTTTGGTACGTAACGACGCTAGACCATCGAGAAGTCGGTTGGTGGTCGGTGAATCTTGACCATGCATCGTTAGCGTGCGCTAGGCTTTGTTGTTTGCGTGCGCTATCGGGCGAACTTAACGCACCTACACGAGTACTTAGCGTCACGCTAAGCGATTCGATCAGTGCATTTTATGAACTGTTGGCCGTAAATCGAATTGTTAAACATTCATACGACGTGAGATAAATCCTATATCATTTCTTTTGTTAAGGTTTGGTCTCGTTACGTGATTGATTGAGGAGGACGATCTTCGAGTGGTCATTTTCGTGGAAGTGTTGTTATTGTCTTCAAATCGAGGCAAGTACCTTAATTGTTTTATGTATTGTTGTTATACATATTGTCGTGCATGTATGTCGTTATTGTATGTCCACCTCGTGTTGGTCCGACGGGATCATCGGGGGATCTATGCTAGCGTGCGCTGGATCATCGGATGGGTTTTTCCACCACGGGTTGGTCTGACGGGATCATCGTGGGTTCTAGGCAGTGAACGCTGGATCGATGGAATTACCATGTGTATGTATTGATATCATGTTGTGATTATCAGTTGTGTATGTTCTGTTTGAGTTTCTCGTAGGAGAAGACTCGCTGGCATTTTGTCGTTTACGTTATTATTATTCTTCGTGAGATATGAATAATATGTTGTGGTACTTGTACTAGCATCGTTGTGCTAACCCCTTCGCGGGTGAACATTTTGTTTGTGTTCAGGATCCAGGAGAGCGGGGAAACAACCACTGGAACTGTATGACGACGAGGGTGCAGAGTGATGTCCCGACCGGGTGTATTTATCTGTTGTTTATTCGTTATTTCAATAAGTACTCGAGTACGAAGTCATTTGTGATGATTTGAATTTGGTAATGTATTATTGAGTTCTGTTGAACAATTGTACTATTTCTGTATTTGGTCAGAACTGATGTACTATAATTCCGTTATTTCCATTCGTTAGTACCTTTTTATGCTTGTTCAATTCTTCAGCCTTGTAAATCCTTATGTAAAGGATTTACGGCGCTGTAATATTCCCGAATATATTGGGGGTGTTACACTGGCTGCCAGAAATGTGACATAAAATGACCATCGCGATCCGAAACAATACTCTTTGGGGTACCATGGAGTCTCACAATCTCTGCAATGAACAAACGAGCTAACCTCTCTGGTCTCCAAGTATCTCTAATGCCCACAAAATATGCTAATTTGGTTAACCGATCAACGATTACCCAAATCATATTCATTCCGGTTCGCGTCCTTGGCATTCCCACAATAAAAATCCATCGCGATGTCTTCCCACTTCCATTCGGGAATTGGTAACGGTTGCAACTTCCCGCCAGGTCTTTGATACTCAGCTTTAACCTGCTGACAAGTCAAGCATTTCGACACGGCCACCAAAATTTTTTCTTCATGTCTTTATACATTTTACACGTACCCGGATGAATCGAGTACGGAGTAAAATGTGCTTCATTCAAAATCACTTGCTTGAGATCATCCCGCTTAGGTACATAAGTTCTACCTCGAAATCGAAGAATTCCGTCTTCATCGATTAAGAATCCAGGAGCCTTTCCTTTAACAACGTCCTCCCGAAGCTGCATAAATAAGAGATCGTCTAACTGTTTGGACTTAATACCTTCCATCACGGAGGACGTAATCTCAAGGAAACATAATTGTCCTTGAGCTCTTTGAGGCCAAACTTCAATTTCCAAATCAATCAACTCTCGTCTGAACTTCGGTTGAATGGTAAGTAATTCCAATTTTTGCAACACGACTGACTTGCGACTCAAAGCGTCGACAATGACATTTGCTTTACCTGGATGTTAAAGAATGTCAAGATCATAATCTTTAAGCAATTCCAACCATCGCCACTGGCACATATTAAGCTCCTTCTGCGTGAATATATACTTCAAGCTCTTATGATCCGTATACACTCGACAAGAAGAACCATATAAATAATGCCCCCAAATTTTTAGCGCAAACACCACAACGGCTAACTCAAGGTCATGGGTGGGATAATTCATCTCGTATGGCTTTAATTGTCAAGATGCATAAGCCACTATTCTCTCGTTTTGCATCAATACACATCAGAACCCTTGTTTAGAAGCATCACTATAATGACGAAACCTTCCGTTACTTGTGGTAAGGCTAGGACCGGAGACGTAGTTAGCCTCTTTTTCAACTCATCAAAACTCTTCTGACACTCATCACTCCACTCAAACTTCTGAGTTTTCTGTAATAGATGAGGGAGTGGTCGAGCAATTTTTGAGAAACCTTCGACAAATCGACTATAATAACTGGCTAATCCTAGAAAACTCTGAACTTTCTTAACATTCTATGGAGGCTCCCAAGCTAAGACTGCTTCAACCTTTTAATGGTCTACCCGAATACCTTTGGCCGATACTATATGCCAAAGAAAAGAAACTTCTTCCAGCCAAAACTCACACTTAGAAAATGTAGCATAAAGTTTATCATCCCTCAAAATACTCAACACAATTCTCAGGTGATCGACATGCTCCGATTCATTCTTGGAATAGATCAAAATATCATCAATAAACACCACCACAAATTTATCGAGATATTCGATAAATGTTTTGTTCATAAGTTGCATAAATGCCACCGGAGCATTCGTCAAACCAAAAGGCATAACTATAAATTCATAATGCCCGTATCTCGTTCGGAATGACGTTTTGGAATATCCGAATCCCGAATCTGCAATTGATAATACTCCGATCTCAAATCAATCTTTGAGAAAACCGTAGCCCCTTGTAATTGATCAAATAGATCATCAATTCTCGGCAATGGATACTTGTTCTTGATAGTGAGTTTATTCAACTCACGATAGTCAATACATAACCGTAAAGATCCATCTTTCTTCCGTACGAACAATACCGGTGCACCCCATGGAGACGCACTAGGCCGAATATAACCTTTGTCCAGCAGTTCACCCAATTGTTTCTTCATCTCTTGCATTTCCGATGGGGCCATTTTGTATGGTGCCTTGGATATTGGAGCCGCATTAGGTTCTAGTTCGATGGTAAACTCCACGTCACGATGCGGCGGTAACCCAGGTAAGTCATCTGGAAATACATCTGGAAATTCATTAACAACGGGAATAGAGGACAACTGCACCTCGCCAATTTCCGACTTCAATGCGTAACACCAATAACCGGTACAACCTTGTCGCAATAATTTCGTCGCCTTCATGGCTCGGATAATCTTCCCAGAAGTACCAGGTTTCTGCCATTCAAAAGTGTGTTCAGTACCATCCAGCGCAACTATCGAAATTATTTTCTGACGATAATATACTATCGCTCCATGCCGATTTAACCAATCATCACCGAGGATCAAATCTTCTCCTATCATATCAATCATAATCAAATCGGAAGACCAATCGTTACTGCCGATGGTTACAGGACAATTGACAATCTCTCGATCCCCAACTATCCTTTCTCCACTCGGCAGTCCAACAATAAAAGGTTCACAAGCAGAGAGACCGAAAAGACCCAAACGATTCACACAAGACAAAGATATAAAGGAATGAGTAGCTCCAGAATCAAACAATACATCTACCGGTTGCTTACAAATATAAACAATACTTGGTGTAGTTGCAGCCCCTACGTCATCAGTCCGTCTCATTTCATACAATCGGGGTGGAGCTGATTTGGCACTCGGAGAATCCTTGTTCTCAGTTTTACCTCTTCCACTACCGCGTCCGACACTCGGAGTTGGCTGACCCGTAACTGTGCCTGCCGGAGTAGGAGACAGTTTAGAGAAGACTTTGCCTGCTGACTCACAGTATAATGCACGATGACCCTGCTTCCCACACTTAAAACATTCAACGGGGCGAAATGTACAATGAGAACTGCCATGCCCCAAATTTCCACAATTAAAACAAACTCTTGGCACTCCTCCACTAGGTTGAGGGGAACCAACGGAAGATTGCACAGAAGGTTGAGTCCTATGCGATCCACTGCCTCGAAAACTACCAGAAAATTTTGGTTTCTTCGAGCTCGAAACGGTAGGGACCGGAACTGACACCATCTCATAAACAAGCACTTTGTCATGATATTCTCTCAAAGTAGTACACACAAGGCCCGCCATATACTTTTGGACCTCCAGTTTTATCCTAGCATCAAAATGAAGTATCTTGTCTATTTCATTCTTAACCCAATCTTAGACATACACTAAATGCTTGTTGTATGTCTTGATTGCCTCAGAAATAGGAACATCTTCGGGTTGAGCTCTAAATAACTCACTGACTCTAGCTAACCGTACCGGCGCTGGACAATACCATGCTTTCATTAGTTCTTTAAATTCTTCCCAAGTGACATCACAGTCCCTGGGCTTAACAGATCTCCACCAATCCGACGCGTCATCAACCGTAAGATATTGAGCAATTGGGACTCTCTTGGCTTTAGGGTACCCAATATCGTCAAAGATCTTCTCCAGTTCAACTAACCAATGATTCCAGTTGTTCGCATCGCCAAAACCATTGAATCTGGGAGGATTCATCTTCATAAAGCCAGCGATCCTCAACAGTCCTGCCAGTGTTAATGTTCTGCACCACTTGAGCTAATTGGTGCACTTGAGTCACAACTCGCTGGAGGACATTAGGCACTTCGGCCTCTGCACTCCCATTTGCACCTCCCGAAGGAATCGGGTCTAATCTAGCTACAGAATGAGATGCCGAGTCTGAAACGGACATCTCGGACTCAGATACGGCTATTCTACCACGACTTCGGCCGCATTGACGGATAGCTCTACCTCTCGGCATAATGAGGAGTAAGAATGGTTCAACAAAGAAATGATTACAACAATAGATTGCACAATGTCAAAGATAATTACTTCCGAAGGAAAGAAACAACCAACATCCGAAGAGTCTTCCAGCACAGGCAACACGGGGTGGTAGCACGCCAATGATATCATAGATAGAAACTGACTCATTTTAACAGACCCAAAACACCGACAGCCTAGGTATCCATAAACCTAAGCTCCGATACCATATTCTGTAACACCCCCGTGATTATACGGAGACATTACAGTGCCGTAGATTCTTTTTGGAGAATCTACCAGGCTTAGACCAAAATAAAACACATTAAACTACAACAAAACCGGAACATTCACGCATTTAAAACCAACTTTAACTTCAATATGACATCATCACAATACCGAACAACATATCATCCCATAGGATCATAACCAATACAACCGTTCACAACTGGAATACAACAACATTATTAATCATCAACAATGACACGACATACAACACCGGACAGTACCCGCGTGAGTACAAAACCAAAACACGACTTTGACCATGACCATACGACCACCAACTCAAAATAGTGCACGATATAAATGCTGCACACCAAGCTCATGTCCGCCCTATGCTGGATCTCCTACTGGACCTGTACCTGAATACACAACAAGTATATCCACCCCCGAAGGGGTCAGCAAGAAGCCGTTGCAAGTACAATGATTCTAGAATATGTACAAGTGAATAAACCATAGAAATTATAGTAATCACAGTACCACCGCAGATATTCCGGAATACCACATCATAATCATCGTCACAAAATATCAACGGGGGCTGTACAGGTACTGTACCTCACGCGAGATACACACCTCTCCCTAGAGAGTCCTCGTTAGGCCTCCCTGGTTGTACAAACCCAGCCAAGTGGACGGCAGAAGTCTCGGTCTACGGAACCCAGGGGACCCTCGCTGGTTTTACTTGGCACGCAACCTCAAGTCGCACTTTTGAAAACATCACTTTGGCACAATTCACATTTTCTGAAATTACCCCTTTTCACAAAACCACATTTTTCACATACTCACATGAAGTACATCAAACACAATCAAAGTACTTGCCTCGATTGGAAACGACACAAGAATAAAGGACGAGAAGACGTATGGTCCGAATTCCTTCAACAATTCGATCTTAGTTCAACAAAATACCGAATCAAATACCACACCATGAAAACGAAAGGATTTACTCTAAGTTATACCCTTAGAGACATTTAATCGAACACTACGAAGACAACATGGTTCGAGTTCAAACTACAGAAGAAAACTTGGAATTTAATCCATGAAATTCGTATAAAAATGAAGGATTATGATTACAACATCATAATCTAACACCAACCAGGGCTAGAACGGATTAAAATTGAAGGATTTAACAAATGCCCTAAATATGAAGAACTAGGAACAAGAACGAATTTTTACCTTGATTCGGACGGAACTCGAGTGAAGGATGATGTTAGACACGAATAAAACTTCCCAAAATGATGTTCAATGATGCTCTGGATCAAAGTTCTCAAAATCTACCGAAGAATCGAGAAGGAGGAAGAAAAAGGAAGAAAATGCCTACATGACCCGTCACTCGGCCTTATATAGCCGAGTGTGTTACGGCCGTAACCGGCAGTGCCTTACGGCCGTAACGGGTCCTCATGGGCTACTGCCCAAAATGTTAGGATGCATTACAGCCGTTACCGTCCAGGCATTACAGCGGTAATGCTCGACACCTTACGGCCATACTCGGCAGCTCCCTTACGGCCGTACTCGACCTGCACCTTACAGCCGTAACCAGCTCTCCTCTACGGCCGTAACGAGTCCTGTCGAGGCTTCTGTCCATTTTGTGTGGGTGCGTAGCATTCGTAATCGGCAGTACCTTACGGCCGTAACAGCCATTACGGCCGTACCTCAGAATGCCTTACGGCCATAACGCCTATGCCCCATATCCTGCAGTCCGGCCAGAACAAACACCTCCGAAAATCACAAAACTCGACGATTAACAATCATGAACATTCCAAATATAAATTCATCAATACACCCATCTCCTCATAATCCACATTAAAACAAGATACAACCAAAATAACATCCGTAAAACACACGGATATTACATTACCGTCCCGTGTATTCGAACCGAGGGCTACGGATGGTCAGTCCGCGCCAGCTATCTCAGGTACACTTCTTGTTAAGTCCTAGCTTGTTCATATACTATTTGATACCAGAGCCACACATTCGTTTATATCTGTGGAATCTGTTGAGCGTTTAAATCTTGCTTGTGGGCCTTGTGAATCCTTTACTGTTAAACTACCCGAGGGTAGTAGAGTAGGCGACAATCTAGAAGTTCGAGACTACCAGATCCGCATCAATGATCATGGCTGGGCTGCAAATCTTATAGTTTTCCCGCTTCAGAATGAAGATATCATTTTAGGTATGGACTGGATGCCTATGCACAAGATACTAGTTACATACCACTTGACTATTTCCATCATGGCTTGCGATGGTACCACGCATGTTATCAAGGGTCAAGAATACTTTAGTACGAAAGGGTCTCTCAGCCTCCTTACCCCGGAAGTCTCCCGTGATTCTCGAGAAATGTACTATTGGTGTTATGTCCTCCAAGAGAATACATCACAACTTTTGGTTGTGAACATTCTGGTGGTGAATGAATTTCCAGACGTCTTTCCCGATGAACTACCAGGGCTGCCGCCGTACCGAGAAGTTGATCTATCCATTGAACTTGAGCCGGAAGCGACACATATTTCCAAAGCTCCTTATAGGATGACACCAGCCAAGATGAAAGAATTGAAGATACAGCTCGAAGATCTGCTGGAGAAGGGATTGATCTGCCCGAGCACCTCGTCGTGGGGTGCTCCAGTACTCTTTGTTAAAAAGAAGGATAACTCTCTACGCTTGTGCATCGGATATAGAGAATTAAACAAGGTCACTATCAAGAATCGTTATCCACTTTCGAGGATCTATGATCTCCTAGATCAATTGCAGGGGCCGGTTGTGTTTTCGAAGATTGATCTACGGTCCGGATATCACCAATTGAGGATTCGGGAGGAAGATATACCAAAGACTGCATTTTGATCAAGGTATGGACATTATGAGTATATCATGGTATCATTCGGCTTGACCAATGCCCCAGCCGTTTTCATGGAGTTAATGAACAGAGTTTTAATCGATTTTCTCGATAAGTGCATTGTGGTTTTTATTGTCAACATCCTAATTTATTCTCGAAGCCGACAGGAACACGAAGAACATTTGAGACATGTGCTGAGCGTGTTAAGGCAACACCAACTTTATGCAAAACTTGCCAAGTGCAAATTCTGGATGTCGGAAGTAATTTTCCTCATACATGTTGTCTCAGCGGAAGACGTTAAAGTTGATCCACATAAGATCGAAACGACAATGAGTTAGGAACCACCGAAGAACGTCAAGGAGATATGGAGTTTTCTAGGATTGGCCGGTTATTATCGAAGATTCATCGAGGCTTTTTCCTGTATCGCTCGACCATTAACGAACCTACTAAGGAAAAGTACCAAGTTTGTTTGGACTATGGATTGTCAGAAGAGCTTTTATGAACTCAAGAGGAGGTTGACTACTGCTCCAGTGCTAGTGCTACCGCAGGGTACGGAAGGATTTGTTATATATACGGATGCATCTAAGCATGGGCTGGGGTGTGTCTTCATGCAAAACGATAGTGTTATTGCGTACGCATCTCAAAAACTGAAGCCGTACGAAATAAATTACCAAACGCATGACTTAGAGCTAGCCGCAGTGGTGCACGCCCTCAAGATTTGGAGGCACTACCTTTACGGAGTCACTTGTAAGATTTTCACCATAAGAGTCTGAAATATATCTTCACCCAGATGGAACTAAACATGAGGCAGAGGCACTGGTTGGAGCTAATCAAAGACTACGATGTGGAAATCTCATACCACCCCGAAAAGGCCAATGTCGTAGCTGATGCACTAAGTCGGAAAACTACACAGGAAGTAATGTTATCCAGCCTAATTGTGCAACCCAAACTACAATAAGACGTCAGGAGGAATGGTACTGAAGTATGGGTACAACACAGTCAAGGACAATTGTGCTCAATCAATATACACTCGTCCTTATTAAACGAGATACATCTAGCACAGATGGAGGATCCCGAACTATATGCGATCGATGTGAGAATCGAGGAGGGAAATGTTTTCGACTATAAGATCCAGGGGGACTTGGTGAGGTTCAAGAATAGAATCTATATTCTGCCGAATGACAAGCTGAAGCAAACCATACTGAGAGAAGCACACTCCACCCCCTACTCCATTCACCCTAGAGCAAGCAAAATGTACAAGGACCTACGACAAAGTTTTTGGTGGAAAAATATGAAATGGGAAGTGGCTAGATTCGTTGCCCGCTGTATGACATGCCAACAAGTAAAAATTGAACACCGCAGACCAGCCAGAATCATGGAACCCTTACCCATTCCGGAGTGGAAATGGGAAAGCATATCAATAGATTTTGTTACTAAGTTACCAACGGTGGTGGGAGAAAAGTATACAATTTGGGTTATCATTGATCGGTTAATGAAATCAGCACATTTTATTCCAATTCAGGAAGCCATCGGAACAGGGCATTTAGCCACTATTTTCATTAGGGAGGTCGTAAGATTGCACGACATTCCCTCATCCATCATATCGGATAGAGACACCAGATACGTGTCCCATTTTTGGAAAGCCGTCCATAAAGCTATGGGAACCCAGTTACATTTTAGCATAGCCTATCACCCTCAGACGGATGGACAGACCGAGCACACGATACATACCTTGGAAGCTATATTGAGGGCATGTGTGCTCGATTGGGGTAAGGATTGGGTTAAGCATCTCAGGTTAGTAGAGTTTTCGTACAACAACAGCTGGCACGCGAGCATAGGCATGGCACCATTTGAGGCCCTGTATGGACGAAAATGCAGGTCGGCGTTATGCTGGGATGATGCTTCTAACACCGTGGATACCGAGTTAGATCTGATCCAGGAATCCATTAAGAATATCTCTGTTGTTCGAAAACATATGTTAGAAGCGCAAAGCCGTCAGAAATCATATGCCGAGAACTGGCAGTGACTGTTGGAATTTATGGTTGGGGATTATGTTTGGGTCAAAGTATCACCTATGTAAGGTATCCAGTGTTTCGTCCAGAAGGGCAAGTTAATCCCAAGGTTTATAGGCCCATTCGAGATATTGGACCGAGTTGGAAAACTTGCGTATTGATTAGTCTTTCCGCCGCATTTGGATAGAGTACATAATGTCTTTCACGTCTCCCAGTTAAGAAAGTATGTCTACGATCCGTGTCACAAACTCAATTTCGAAGAAGTAGAAATTTCTAATGATGCTACTTTAGAGAAGTGTCGATCGCTATCTTGGATCGGCGTATGAAAACATTAAGAAATAAGGTCATACCCCTTGTGAAAGTTCAGTGGTCACACCACGACATGGAGAAAGCAACTTGGGATACCGAGTCGAGCATGAGGGAAAATCATCCCGAGTTATTTTCATAGTTTCGGGACGAAACTATTTTAAGGGGTATGGCATGTAATACCATGGGTATTTCATGCTTTAATTACTGTGTACGCATAAATTATAATGCAATTTCTTTCATTTGCGATGTTGTCTTCTTATATTATGTGGTTTCATTAAAGTGCTATTGCGATACAATTGTGTGATGTGAATGGAACAGAGGTGACATACCTTGAAACTGTTGAACGATTATTGGTGCAAATATGATGGTGGCCAACGTCTTGTTCCCCGAAGAACTGTTGACGAGTGAAAAGGTAGTCACCCCGAGATGGTTTAAATGCGATAAACTGACTAAGGGCCTGAGCGACTAGCGTGCGCTAGATGACATGGATAACGTATGTTAGATTCACAGCATTACGTACGTTAACATGACTTGGTTACGTACGTAAGGCGAGAATTGGTCTTTCGACCAGAATATTTCTTTTTGACACGGATTGGGTACTTTCGGTGGTCTAGAAGACAAATGAGTCAACTGCTGGTAACATACGTTAATTATCGAGCTTAACGTACGCTATTCTAAGGTTGCTTACATACGATATGATTCCCTACGTACGTTATAGATATGGCAGTCCAGGCAGTAGCCTCTGATCGGCCATTACGTATGTTAACTAGAAGACATTACGCACGTAATGCTCTTTACGTACGTAAACCCTTAAGTGTTAGCATACGTTAAATGCAATCGTGTGTTATAAATTAACACCTCCTCTTTTATTTCCCATGGCCTAAACACTTGAGCAGCCTCCTAAAAACCTTCCCCAGCCCCTCTTAGACGATTCTTAGCCTTTCAAACACTTGTATTGACATAGAGGAGAGGATTACTAAAGCTCCGGAGAAGGTTATCAAGGTCGATCGATTCATTCTTCGTTCCTCCTCATTGTTCTTCGTTGGTTCACCATCGTTCTTCATTGTTCTTGGTTTATTAAGGTAAGTTTAGCAAATCCTCGAAGTTATCTTTCGGTGTTGTTGTTATGTCAATTGTATTACGGGTATTTGGGTAGTTTTGTTGCTTAACTTTCATAGACAATCAAACCGGATGAACTTGTAGTAATCAGAACTATCGTTGTAAGCATATTTCGTTCTCGAACCATTGATTCATGTATCTTGTTGTAATAATCATATGCGAAGTTCACATTTCAAATCGACCTTGGAAACATCAACCTTAACGAATCAATTGTAGGAGAAATTATATTAGGAATCCTATCACCATATGCTAAACTCGTTGAAACCCACCTTGCTAGTATAATTATCAAACATTAATTCAACTAGGTGGAATCGAGCTTGATAGTATTATTATCATTAAGAATCGACCGTTGAAATCATCATGTAAAATGGTAACCCACCTAATTGAGAACTCGGAGTAGAGAATTGAATTAATCGATAATGGATTTCAATTTTACTATAGTCGATTGCTGACAACCGAAGCAATGTTGGGGATAATATTGTTAAGCAAATTGTTATAACAATCGATAATCAAAGAATTGAACAATGTAATAATGCGTGTTGCTAGTAAGCTTAGAATCATGATATTAGCTTTGCAAAATCAAACTAAGTTAAGAATTCGGTTAGGAAATGGAACAGGAAACTAGTTTTATTCGCCATTATCCTTACGAAATATTAATCAAGGAATATACGATTAGGTTGAACTCAATCGATCATGGAAGTTCAAATCGTAAGGCACTTACCGTCAGAATTAAGGCAAGTGAAACCTTGCTCGGATTATGTTAATTTTATTTACAATATTCAGAAAACATGAATGTGCCATTCCGTGATGAATGCCGAACGATTGTCTTTATTTAGAAACTGTGTTATGAATGGGCCGATGTGTTGGGGGTAAAACCTGAATGGTACCCGTGTGGTAATGTGTTGAGGGATAAGACCTAAAATGGCACCCACGTTCCGGAGTATTTCCGTGTAGATACTTCCGTGACCCTTGATCGCGACCTTGGGGTTTATGTGCTAAAAGGGAAAGACAAAGTCGGCTATACTGTGAATTATCATCTATATAATATGTGGTACGGTGTTATCGAATCGTGTATTTTGTTGTGAAATGCTGCTATTGATTATCATTATCTGATCTCGGTCTGTCTAGCACGATTTATCATGTCATGTAAATTTGTTGAATATGTGCAGGACATTCCTGAGGGTTCCGGCCAGGCTTGAACGGTGTTGGAATAAAGTTCTGCTACTACATGTTTTAATTAAATTTCCGAAAGCTCTATTTATGTAATAATCGTGTTTTGAATTATGTTTTCTTTCAAGACATCCCGTTTCATGTTATGTAACTGTAGACTCGCCCATTCTATAATGCCTTATTTAAAATATCAATTTCCTAAAATAGCCTTATGGGTCCCACACGGGATTCACAGCACTGTAATGCCCCAGTGAATTTTGGAGGGTGTTACATAGATTGCATGAATAATGGTCTAGCTATAAGTTGAACTCGTTTAATGAATGCCTCAGCTAATCCATTTTGTATATGTATACGCGGAACATGATGTTCTACTTCAATCCCTAGAGATGTACAATAACCATCGAATGTTTGTGATGTAAATTCAGCCGCATTATCCAATCTAATTGATTTGATATGGTTATCTGGAATGTGAGCTCTAAGCTTTATGATATGAGCTAATAGATTGGAAAAAGCTAAATTTCTAGTTTACAATAAACAAACATGTGACAACCTAGATGATGCATCAATAATTACCATGAAATATTGAAATGGTCGGCTAGTAGGATGAATAGGACCATATATATCACCTTGTATCCTTTGTAAGAAAGCAGGAGATTCATTCTCAACCTTTAAGAAAGATGGTCTAGTTATTAGCTTTCCTTGTGAACATGGGACACACAAATAATTCTTAGGTAAGTCGAGATGGCATTTCTCTAATTTATATCCGCAAGAATTGCCAATGATCCGCTTGAATATAGTTTGCCCAGGGTGACCCAAACGGTAATGCCAAATTGTACACAAAGCAGGATCATGCTTCTTCTATTTCACCACATCCGAGTGGGATTCAATTACACTGATCTTGGTGCAATACAGACCCACTGAAAAACAGGAGAACTCTTCTAATGTGAGCTTCTTGCTCCCAACATTAGTGATACATAGAGTCTCTTTGTTACCATTATTTCGAGTTTCAACATGGTACCCATTTATGCGTATATCTTTGAAACTTAGCAAATTTCTCCTTGAATTGCCTGAATATAACGCATTCTGTACAATAATTTGGGTACCATTAGGTAACATGAGGTGTGTTTTTCCATAGCCCTCAATTATATGAGCCGGCCCAGCTATAGTTGACACTTTATGTGTATCAAATACAATTTTAGAGAAAAATTTCTAACTCTTCAAAATTGTATGAGTCGTAGCACTATCCACCAAACACATATTTGTATAATTTTTCTCCATGTGTCCATCCTTACCTTTATCATAAAAGAAAGATTCCATTACCACAAGACATAAACAAATTCAAATAATTAACTAGAAAAATATTCATAAGCATGTTCAAAGATTCATAACATGCTAAAACAAAACCGACTCTCATGGCCTAGATTTTCCATGATAACGACTCATGCAAATACAAATTTTGTAAGATTTAAAACATACTAAAAAAAATTAAACTAAGATGGAGATATTATTCCAGTGAAGATGGAAGACCCAGCTTTTCCTCAAAATGGTCATTGGTCATATCCCCAAAGAAATCAGAGGTGTCAAAGTGGGGGGCATTAATTGTACTATTACCAAATCCATCAAGAAAGTCTGTTTCCATATTGTGGGACACCTTGGGTTTCTCAATATCCTCTGCTGGAGTTCGACAAAATTTGAAATAAAATCCCATTTTGCCACATCTATGGCAACTATTGCCTTGCTTGTTTTGAGGGTTTGAGTTCCGCTGATTATGCCCATTGTTTCTTTGTTGACTGAAGATGCAAAAATTGCTTCCAATCTCCATTTCATATAATTATCCCTGCTCACATCAATAGCTTTGAAGTAAAGCTTTGTAAGGTTCGACATCTGTCAAGAACTTATATTAGAGGCTTATAATTAAGAAATTCACTACAATGTGAAGCATTATCAAATTACATATACAACAATGTAATTATTACTTATGCCTCAATATATCGTTACAATAATGCGACTTATACACTCAAAATTGTACCATCAATCACATATACTATAATGTAATTTATAGAACCACACATACAACAGTGTGTTCGATTGAACCCCATATAAAAAAATGTGTTCATAATCACACATACAACATTGTGATTTAGTCACATATACGACAATGTGATTAAACGTTCTTCAGAACCATAAATACGAAAATGTGGTCTATATCACGTATACAACAATGTGAAACTAAAATATTATAAAACAAAATCATATAAAAATAAATAACCATTATAGTTTTAAAAAAAATTATGGCTTTGATTATATTCTTAATTACTGGAAAGTAATTATAGAAGAAATTTTTTAATTTGATTGATAACTGAATTAACTGAACAAGAGTTTGTGAAAATTCAAATTAAAACCAAGCTGCAGCATCTCTATAATTGAAACCTTTCAAAGGGTAAACAAATAGGAAGGTTTTATTGTGGTAAAGGAAATCAATCGTTTTTTTCTCCGTAACTTGCTTTGATATTAAGTTGAAAAAAGTAGCAGATGTGCAACTCTTGTTAATGGGCATTATTTTAAAGCAAATAGGAATTCAATAAATCTTCCTATTGACCCAAAAAGGACTCGGATGCGGAGGTGCAGCAGCTCGGTGTTGGATGAGGTCGAATCTTCAAATTTTCTCGTAAAAATCTGCTTCTGTTCGGCGATAGATTCAGTAATCAATATTGCACAAAATCCAATCTCCACCGTTGAATATATAGGTATTTATGTTGGGGATTGCTGTCAAAATTTTAGGCTGATCCAATGGTTAACGAAGCGGGAAATGCAATTTTCGCGCGGCCTCACAGTGCAGAAAATCTGCTCGCATTTTTTTTTTTGTGAATTTCTGACGTCAGATGAAAAAAAAATCTCCTGTTAGAGTATCTTGCTGATAACGTGTTCTAAACTAAAAGAGATAAGAGAGAATGTAAATTCTTGTATATTAACTGAGGGTGAGGGTCTCTTTTATAGAGTACAATAGCTTGGAGTCCAAGCAATATAATACCCAAGTTAGGGTTACTATAATACATCAACGAACCTGATTAAGTGGGCATCCACAACCGTTATATTTATAACAATTACTTCGTTATCATTCAACAAATGGTTGTTCATTTGAGAAGGGGCATCTAATATGGTCGGTATATGTAATAAACCATAAAATGTGTCTTTGTTCCGGGATATCCTTCCCTTATTGATGTCTTGCCTAATATTGGTCATAGGAAGATACATATATGGAAGGTTCTACATCATTCTAAAGGTAGTAAGATCCTATTAGATGTCTTACCTTATCTAGGAATCCTTTATATGGAAGGACTCTCATTGTAATGCTTATATAAAGGCCCCTCTATCAATGTTATGAATACAATTGATAGAATCATATTTACAACTTTCTTACTTTCTCCTGAAACACGTTATCAGCATGTACCGCTAAGAAATTTTCACAAAATACGAGAAAAAATCGGCCCTTAACCCTAGACGGACCACTGCCGGACCACCGTCGGACCACGATCGCATCTTGCCGGACCCCTGCCGGACCACCGTCGAACCACTGTCGCATCTTGCCGGACCCCTGTCGGACCTTCGATTGACCCAGATCGACCACTGTCATCCTATCAGACCCCTGTCGGACCTCCGATCGACCCAGATCGACCACTGTCGCATCCTGCCGGACTCCTACCGGACCTCTGATCGACACAGCTCGACCACTGCCGCATCCTGCCGCACGTGGCCGCTTCCAATTTGCTCGGACCTCTCCCGCACTCTGTCGCGATTGACCGTGATAGATCCTGATCGGTACTGCACCGATCCAGCCTAGCCGCGACCACAGATCGCCCGTGCCGACCAGATCCCGTTCGGCGCCTGTCGATCCAGCCTAGCCGCAACCACAGCTCGCCCGTGCTGACCAGATCCCGTTCGGCGCCTGCCGATCCAGACTAGCCGCGACCACAGCTCGCCCATGCTGACCAGATCCCGTTCGGCGCCTGTCGATCCAGCCCAACCGGTCCGACCCATTTCAAAGTCTCGGTCCAAAGACCCAAACATCGATTTAATTTATTTTCTAAAACCACCAAAACTGCGCCCCCGGGTTCACGTTGTCAATCGAGTACCAATCGGTAGATCGAAGCACACCACGAATTCCTCCATATCACGTGCCTAATTTTATAATCGAGGTAATTATCTAAACTTGTCCCTATTTCAATTCTCTGTTTTTGGGAATTTTTTCGGGGGACATCGGTTATTGGGTTCTTTATCTCCCACTCTACTTTGCGGTGGATGAGACCGCGAGAGAAGTCGGTATCTCTGCGTGTCGAAGAAAATTGTGTGACGGTCCTGGGGGAGTCATGGAATTGTTGAAAGTCGATACTTGTGGTTGTTGCATACACTACGTATCTGGGTGCGATTTGATATTGCCATTTTTGTCAACTTTACTAACAACAATTAAGATAAGTACATCGAGTAACGGTTATGTTACACGCTTTTAAAAGCATTGGTTGTGACCGTTTATATTGTCACTGTAAATCCAACAAGACTAACTTCCTCTTGTTTATATCTTGTAGATGGCACAAAGCTCCAATGTTCACCCAGAGTTTGACATCCTTGACCATGCTGGTAAGGAGTACCATGGGTGGGTCTCAGACGTTCGCTTGGCGTTCGTCGGTAAGAGATCTACTACCACCATCTTTCCCTCTAATGAGCCTACCGCTCAAGAACCGAGCGAGGAAACCAAGGCTAATGCACTGATGTACTTGCGTGCGTAGACATATACATCCGTTGTTGAAAAAGTGTTACATGAATTTGCAAACCCCCAAAGAACTATGGGATGCACTCGAACAACGTTTTAATAATGTGCATGATCAGCGCTTCCCTAAATTGCAACTTCAGTAGGACCAAATCCGATTTTTGGATTATGCAAATGTGAAGGCCTATAATCAAGCCATCCTCGATCTTCGCGCTGATCTTGGTTTTTGTGGTGTCAAGAAGTATGATCAAGACTTGATCTAGAAAACTCTTAACACATTTCCCATGGAAGCAAGTGTGATTGCTCATTAGCTGTGCGTTTCCTATGAGGAAGGGAGAATTAAAAATTTTATTGACCTTATCTCCCACCTCGTGAAAAAAGAAAGGCACCATGAGATCATTCTCAACAGCAATGCGCGTCCAGCCGGTACGAAGCCAATTTTGGAAGTGAATCAGCTACCACAGGAAGGCACAATGACAAAATAGAAAAGGCAATGCTGCTCAGTTTTTACAAGAACCACGGGTGCATGACTCGAGCAAGAGAGGAAAAAGATGAAGTCGTCGTTCCAATGTGTGGAAGAGGCAAGGTGGCTCGGCCACGGGTCCAAGTGGAGCCCAACCATATGGACCACCTCCTACCGCTGGGAATAGACCCACTAAAAAGGAAGGCCGAAATTGCTATACTTGCGGTTCAAAGAAGCATACTTACCGCAATTGTAAGGCGCCAAAGAACATCCAAACCTACTACAAGCACTATAAAGAGTACTTGAATCAAGAGTCAAATTACATGGAGGAAGATAATGAGAATATGAAGGTGAACCATGTTGATATCCCTCCTCTCACCATTGCGGACAAAGACCACTATTTAGATGTTGCTGACTTTGACTAGACCATTGTAGTTTGATTAGTTTTTACGCTTTGATTATGTTTTGTCTTGTTTCTAGTTTTGTTTTGAGAATTTCTTTGTGATATTCGATGAATGTAATAATGTTGTCCATGATGAATAAAATTCTTTTAATTGATGTGATTGTGCAAAAACGAATTTTATTTTTTCCCTTCAAAAGCATGTTTGGTTTATTACAAAACAATTGCTCAGTAAGAATTGCTTGGTTAATTTGATACATTGGTGGATTTTATCAAAACATTTTGGTCACGACTACGCGCATCCTCCTTGGTATTTATTTATGCTTTGAAAGTTCAAACGGAATCAGTGGTTTTTAAACAACCTTAGCTGTACCGACATTCTGACTTTCTCCGCAAGTCTACCAAGTTAGAGTTACCGAAAGGATCATTAGTCGAGATATAAATTGAATACCCCGATTCATTTTAAAATGTTTAAATGCTCCTATGGCTATCATTGCCATAGTACTGTATCAACAATAATGCCTTTGAAAAGGCTTCAACCTTGCTCTATCACACAACAATAGGGAAATTCCAATAGCAACTTGAAACGAGCACTACGATCTGAGTTTAATAATACAGAAAGTGCACGACCTATAGATGGAAAGATACAAAAGTCTAGTTTAGAACAACTGACCGTTCATCCATAGACTTCCTAATGAAGGAGTTATTTCTATTTTAATGAACAAAGGTCAAGCTGCACGGAAATTATTTCTAGCGGTTGTGCTAGACTTTGATCCTAACCAACTTGGTCGAATTTCCCCAAACTCGAAGTTAATGAGTTTTCGCTATGTCTTTCATCACAAGACTAATCGAGTTTCATGTCTTATTATAGATGTCTCATGGCGAAATTGAGTGCCTTGTTGATAGCGGAACAACCCACACTATTCTTCGGAATAGGCAATTATTTAGGGATATTGTGCCATATATATCCTCAGTGACAACAATGATTGGTTCCTCCCAAGTAATTCAAGGAACGGGACCTGCTCATTTCTTTCTACCCATTGGTATGCATATTAATATCACAAATACTCTATATACCCCAAGAACAAACCGAACATTGCTAAGTTTTAGGGACAACTATGCCAACGGTTATCACCTTGATACACACTGTGAGAATAGGATAGAATTTTTGTGTGTTACTCTGGCAGAATGCAGAAGACGCCGCGTTCTCGAGAAACTTATGAGTCTAAGTAGTGGTTTATACCAAACTACAATAAGGGTTATTGAATCCTACGCTGTGAGTCACGAACTTTGTGATTCCGAAGCATACCAACTATGGCATGACTGACTCGGTCACCCTAGACGCGATATAATGATTCTTATTTTGAAAAACTCACACGGTCATCCATTTTTAAACTCCAGAAAATGATTGGAAGCACCACTCGATATCATCATTGATGTGAGTGAGTCTGATACCGTATCACCGAGATTGAAGATCGCGCACCCTGATGAGGTTGACAGTGCATCTTCCGTAAATCCCGAGGCTTCCGTGGCAATTTCGAATGCCCATAAATCATTTTGTAAAGCCTGTTCACTAGCAAAGTTGATACCTTCTCCATCCTTTGCTAAAGACTCGACACAAAATATTCGCTTCTTACAATGATTCAAGGGGACATTTGTGGACCTATTCAACCAGAGTGCGGACCATTGAGATACTTTATGGTTCTGGTTGATGCATCGACGCGATGGTCACACGTCGCTCTGCTATCCACAAGAAACGCTGTATTTGCTAAACTTCTAGCACAAATTATCAGGTTACGGGCTAACCACCCCGACTTTCTAATTTCATCATTAAGATTGGACAACGCTGGTGATTTTACGTCAAAGTCCTTTGACGACTATTGCATGTCGATTCGGATTGAAGTTGAACATCCCGTCCCCCATGTTCATTCGCAGAATGACCTTGCTGAGGCTATGATTAAGCAGTTACAGCTTATCGCCCGAGCATTGGTATTGCGCACCAACTTGCCGATTTCTGCCTGAGGTTATGCAATTTTGCATACAGCTATACTTATTCGCTTTCGACCCACTTCCAATAAATCATTTAGTGCGTACCAATTGGTAACTGGATATGAGCCTGATATTTCACACTTATGATTTTTGGTTACGCATCCACAACATACTAAAATGGGTCCGCAAAGACGATTAGGTATATTTGTTGGCTATGAATCACCTAAAATTATCCGCTATTTGGAACCTTTGACAGGAGATCTATTTACTGCAAGATTTGCAGACTGTCACTTTGATGAGACAAACTTCTCGTTGTTAAGGGGAGAAGAATCAAATGATTCCAATTGAATGCAGGAAATTTTCTGTTGTGCTCCCTCTTTGCCTAATCAAGATCCCTGCACGGCTCAATCCGAGCTGGAAGTGCAACGTATTCTCAGTCTTCAGAAAGTTGCGGATTCGATGCCTGACAACTTAACTGATGTAATACCCGGTTGTAATTCAGTCATTGTCATTCAGTAATTGTCATTCAATAATTTTCACTTGTTAATAATCATTCATCATCCACATTCATTCATTCGTGTTCACCGATCGGTATAACTTCAAGTCATGTATCGATATTGTTCATTATTTCAACCTTGCTTGGTAATCGAGACAAGAATATTATCTTGATTGTTGTAATTGATTCATTAGTAGATGTTGACATTGGAGTTCATGTCATTTCAAATCTCCTCATTGTTCAAATTGTGCTATTGTTGGGCGAACCCTTGTAATCATGGCTTGGAATCACCGTTTTGGGGTTTCCGCACTTCCAATTCATGTTATTATTTCCCAAATATTGAATCATATTGTTTTTATTCTCTTTCCGGGTCGTTTTTCATCATTTTAATACCCGAGGGGTGTGAGCCACGGCACAAGGGAGTGTGCGCCGCGGCACACACATGTTGCAGAATTGTGGCCGACCCGTCTGTACCGGGGGCCGCGGCTCCTACCGGCAGGGCCGCGGCACGCTGCCGAACCACTGGTCAGATTTCTGGCCCTGTGCCGCGGCACACTCCCGAGCACTGGGGGCATATTTTGGCCCTGTGCCGCGGCACACTCCGCCGGGCCGCGGCATACAGTGCAGACTTCATTATATCTGCGTTTTGTTGAGGAGAACAAGCTCATTTCTTCATTTCACTTCTTCCTCTCTTCCTTGGGGTGATTTTGGGCGATTTTGGGGTGTTTTAACATCATCAACACTCAGAGATTTTCATCTTTTTCAAGTTGTAGTGTGGATCAACAACATATTTGTGGATTCTTGATCCTAATCTAAGGTAACTTCTTCAACCCTTGAATTCGATTTTGAGTTGGAGCATGATGTTTTGGATGGTGTAATCATGAATTGTGATGGATATATGTATGATTATGAGTTTTTACGAGTTATCATTGGATTGTTGGAATTTTTTCTCAAGAACACTTTGAAGGTTGACTTGGAGTTGGGTTTTGCAATTTGATGTTATCGTAAACTCGATTTGAGTATTTCATTTGGATTATCGATTGTATTGATGGTGTTTTGGTGGTTTGGAAATGCACCGCACTATGTCGTCAACAGGCTGAGCAAGTGGTTGCAGTCCAGGAAACAAGGTTCTGTCACGCAACAGCTGCACCTCCTAATGCTAAAGCTACCCGATGATTGGAGTTACTGCATTTTCCAGCTTTGGCAAGAGTCCATAAAGAGAACACTAGAATATCGGGAGACCACTGATGATTTCTAGTTCGTATTCGGGCATTTATAGGATATGTATGCTCGAGATGTGATACCAGCTGCAAATTGGAGTTCTGACTCTATGGATGAAGAAGACCCAAAAGAGGATCCTGAAGAAGACACTGAGGAGGATCCTGAAGAAGACCCTGAAGAATATCCCAAAGAGGATCCCGAGGAAGATCCAGAGGAAGTTCCTGAGCAGAGCTCAAAGGAAGGCCTCGCAGAGAATATGAAGGATGTTTTGATGGCAGACATTGAGTCTGATGATGACGTTATTTCGTGGATTGAGCCGCGACCACATATTCATGTTATAGAGATTATTAGCAGTGACGATAAGGAATAGCCGTAGGCTTATTTTATTTTATTATATAGCTATTATGCCAAGAATTCCTTGACCTAACCTAAGGAGGAATGTCGGTCATCGACTATGAGCGCAAGTTCAACCACATATGCCGTTTTTCTCCTCACATGGTCGAGACGGATGACATGAAGTCTCGGAAGTTCCGAGACGGACTGTGACCAGATTCGTCATCACTTGGCTGGTCGTGGGCATTTGACCTACAATGAAGCAGTTGCCAAGGTCGGGGACATATCTGCCAGTTTGGATGTGGAAAAGGCAAGAGCACCACCAGTCGCAGCAAATAACAAGCGCAAGTGGCATGATCAAGGGAGTGGTAGTAAGAAGAATGTTAAGACTGGATTTTCAGGGGCGAAACCCCAGTCCGATAAACCTACCTGTGCTACTTGTGGATGTTAGGAATATACCCTCGAATGCCACTCAGGGGATGAGAGAGAAGGGCCATTGTACTTGTAATTATGGAATTATCAATAAAAGGCAATATGATTCATTCACTGTTTATTATATTTCAAATGCATTCTTGATTTGGTAAACATTGAAATGAAGTCCATGTAAATAAGAGCAAATATTCCGCTCTCGTTATCGGATAGGAGAAAATGCACTGGAAGTGTTTAAAGTTTATTTACGTAAACCATTCCCAAGTCGATAAACTTAATTGGGCATAAAGTTTTGAGTAAGACTTGTATAACTGATGCTAGGGAATGTGCATGTATTGATAGCATAGTTATTGTTGACTCAAAAAAGTATTTTGATGATAATTGCATTCAAAATATTTAAATAGATCTCAGCATGTTGTTATATTGAAGAAGCAAAATGGATTTAGCGCACGCTATCTATACCAGAGTAGCGCACGCTATCGAGGATTTTTTCACAGCCAAGATAACTCAGCTGCAGCCCAGTGAAGTTACCTGATGGATAGCGCACGCAAGATTTTCAACATTTGCACACGCTAAATTACTAAATTTAGCGCACGCTATACAACATTTTTAACTCACGCTATCGCATCTCCAGTCAGAGGACAGTAAGGTCTGGAAAGAAAAAGGAAAAGGACTTACGCACGCTACGGACAATTATTTACGTACGCTACTATAAGGACTTGCGCACGTTACTTTCCATGTCTTGCGCACGCTACCGGATAACATGGTTAGTAGTCCAGTAGCCACTAGACTCAAAATGAGAAGGCATTTACGTACGCTACATAGGGTAATGTACATTACTAAGGAAAGCAAATAGCGCACACTACGATATATACATTAGCGCACGCTAAATCAGTCAACATTTTACCATTGGATTTTCTACCATTTGAAAAGCAGGAGTCAAAGAAGATCCGTGAAATCTGGAAAAGCTGGAATTAAATATTACTAGCGCACGCTATGCATAACTGCTAGCGCACGCTAAGTTCAAATATAGCCGTTGGATAAAGAGACGTTGGGGAGACAACCCAACACTTTCAAAGTCAAGATTGAAGACCTGTTGACCAACCGATAACGCACGCTACGAGTACATGACTAGCGCACGCTAGCCATATTATTTTAATGTTGGAACAGTTTTTGTGACCGTTCAGATAGGCAAAGTCAAAGACGATTGCGCACGCTAGAAGGCATTATTAGCGCACGCTAATAATACGAATTTCAGTATTTGAAGAATGGCTGACACCTATAAATACCCATAGGACTTGGGTATCAAATACACAACTTCAAGCATACAAGCATACAAGCAATCAAAGCATACTTGAGCTCAGATTCATATTTTTTATTACATTTTAAGTTGTGAGAAGAAAGATACAAAGAGTGATATACCTTGTAATATTTATTATACTTTGTATTCTTTCATTTGGTTGCGAGTGTTGCATCACTCATACTTGATCTTTAGAGAAACGAATCAAGAGTCACTAATCCGGTGTTATTAGGATCTTTGATCCGGCATTGTTAGGATTATACTCATATATTCGTAAAGTGAGGATTATATAGTTCCTATAGAACACTAGATAAACAAAGTTTTATTTTTGAGAGTGGTTGAGCTTGGACCGATAGAAGACAAGCGGTTGTAACGGTTGTGAACTCGGACCGATCGAAGACGAGTCAAGTTTGTGGTTGTTCTTGAGCCAATAGAAAAGAAAGTCGGAGAGAGGACGTAGGCAAGTTGCCGAACCTCTATAAATGTATTATCCGCAATTTCGAATTTCAGTAATTTTCTTTTTTCGGAGGAAGTTTGTTTTGACAAATCTATCATGACCGTTTCGTCATTCCGAAAATGATTAATTCTGCACTTTTTGTCATCCGAGTTCGTTTCGGTGTCGTTTTGTTGAGTTCTGTGTCCTTAATCGACTTTTTCACGTGGGAGTTCGACTTTGTAAAGTCACCATTAATTCTTGGAAACTCCAAAAATTCTTAATCATTTCAACATTATAGAGCATCAAGTTAGCTTTCCAATGGTTTAAACGGTGAGTCAATCGGAGTCCAGACGAGGGAGTTATGGTCGAAATAGCTAAGACTACACGATGTGCCTTTTTCGTGTTGGAGTGGGCTGTACCGTGTGCCGCGGCACACTTCAGCTGTGCCGCGGCACTAAGCTGATTCCTGGGCGTTTTTCTTGGCCCTGGGCCGCGGCACACTCATCCTGTGCCGCGGCACACGGGCTTTTTCTGCGTTTTTAGCAGATTTTCGAGGAGAAAACTTCATTTTTCTCCTCTCTTCTTCCTCCTTCCATCTAGGGCGATTTGTGGGCGATTTTTGGGCGATTTGAGTGCTCCCAAACTTGTAGAGATCATCCACCTCAAGTCTTGTTGTAGATTTTCGACCTCTACTTGAATCCTTCATCCAAATCAAGGTATTTTGGCTTGAACCCTTGTTTTTGTAGATTTGGGGATTTTCCTTTTTGATTTCGATTCCAATCCATTTTTGATCAATTAATTGTTGTATAAACGTTGTTTTGAACTTGTTCTATGGATTGGATACTCGTATCTTTGGTTCGTTCGACCCGAGGGGTGATTTCTTTGTTCTTGAAGGGTCTTGAACATTTAATGTTCGATTAAATGTTCGAATGAGTTCCCTTTGATAGTTTGTTGGGATTTCCGTTGTTTTCAGCCTTGATTCTCGTCGTAATCATGTTGTATTATTCCTTACGGAGGATTATAGGTGCTCGATGATTCCGATGTTGAATTCCGTTGGTGATTGATGATTCATGTGGTGTTTTCCCGTAGTAATTTCGGTGCTATCGCGTTCTAGATAGTGTTCGGGAAATTGAGGGCTACCCGGACGTATCCGTTCATTTTTCCATTGCTCATGATATCGAGGCAAGTACCTTGCCCATACTATTCTTGTTTTGTGAATATGATAATTGGTGATCGTCTTTATATATTTGTTTGATTGTTTAAAACGAGTTTTCAAAAGATTTGGTTAGCCTTGTTAAAGGCCCTCTTTCAAAATCGTGTGTGTTTTGTGATTGGTGTGTTTCTCGAATGAGTATGTGAATCTTATGGACATGTTTGGTGTTGATGATGCACTTGGTATTTGCGTGTGGACGTATATTGTTTCATTTCGGTGTATTGTGGTTGACGTGTTGTTTTACTAAGTGTTTGATGCCTCTGGGTGAATTGTTTGGATATCCTCGGTGTGATATGTTACTCGTGCTTGAGTTTGATTCGATAGCCAGCTCGGGAGGGTCCTTCGAGGCCTCGAGTGGGATTCGTGGCTTCGTCCCGGTCCTAGGTGACGTGTGGTGCTTGAGTATTTCGCTAGCCAGCTCGGGAGGGTCCGACGGGATCACGGAGTGGGATTTGTGGCTTCGACCCGGTCCTAGGCGATGTGAGTACTGTGTTTTGTGAATGTGTTTGCTCACCTCGGGAGGGTTCGACGGGACCACGGAGGGAATTCCAATGGCTTCGACCTGGGTTCACGAGTGAAACTTCACCGCTACGTGTATATATTTTGTGATTGTTTTTCGCTCACCTCGGGAGGGTCGATGGGATCACGGAGGGAGTCCAATGGTATAGCCACGGATTCACGAGTGCGGTTGCTTATGTTTTGTGAATGTGTTTGCTCACCTCGGGAGGGTTCGACGGGGCCACGGAGGAATTCCATTGGCTTCGACCGGATTCACGAGTGAAACTTCACGGTGCGTGTGTATTTTATGTCCGTCGAGGACGCATGACGTGGGCTTTTAACCTTGTGTATTATGGTTGGTTTTATTTGCGAAAACAAAACCTTTGGGCGTGACCCTGTTGATTTTTGGAAAGCGAAGGATTCGGTAATCCTAAATTGTTTCCTATTAAAACTCTCGATGGCAATTCAAACTGTTTTATAAATAGTTTTCCCTTGCTTTGTGACCTTTCGGTTTTTAGAATATTTTACCAAACTCTTGCCTCGGGAAGTACTTTTCGTCACGTTTGGATTTTTGAGGATTCCTGATTATTATTGTTCTTGGAACTTGTATTGTATGGCTCGTATTTTTGCACTTGTACTTGCACTAGCAAAACAGTGGAGTTTTGCTAACCCCCGAGTATTCGGGGGGTGGATGTCTATTTTTGCATTCAGGGTTTGGAGCATAGCACAGGGTCGGCACGAAGGATGATGAAAGATGAACGATACTAATCACACGAGGATCCGTTGATGTCGGATTGGTCTAGTTGTATTTTCTTTTCCGCGGTAGTATCTTTTCCCCGTTGTACGGGAGTTTATTGTATTTTGACCCCTGCGTGGGTTTGTGTTTGGAATTGAGTTGTAAGTATTTATTGAAAGACCAAGTCGGTCTACTGAGTCATTTTAGCCTTAAAGGCGATGTTTAGATGTTTGATTTAGTTATCAGCCTGGTAGATCCTCGAGGAGAGGGTCTACGGCGTGTAATATCCCTGAGTGGATTGGGGGTGTTACAATAAATCTTTGTGTCTTTACTTTCCGCACTATTTTTCATTTATTCGCAAGAAATTTCGATATTCCGCATTACCACTATTCAACCCCCCTTCTAGTGGTAAATTTATCTCTTTAGTTGGTATCGGAGCGGGTCTCTTTTTAAAGGTTTAACCACCTAAGGAAAAAAGATACGCAAATGGCACTTCTTGGCCAAATCGAAGGAAATGCTGTCAACCGTCCTCCCTTCTTCGACGGTTCAAATTTCATGACGTGGAAAAAGAAGATGGCTATCTTCGTTCGTGCCTACGATATTGAGATTTGGAAAGTTATTGCCCTTGGTCCGAAGCTTGCAAAGAAAGAGGATGGTTCGTTGAAAAAATTCGACGAATTCAATGACGAGGATTGGAGGAATACTCACATCAACTACCGTGCTACCCAACTTCTCTATTGCGCCCTTAATCCCGAAGAACTCAATAGGATATCGTCCTACGAAAGCACAAAGGAAATTTGGGAAATTCTCGAAGTCACTAATGAGGGAACCACCCACGTCAAGGAGACCAAAATCAACATGCTACTTCATGACTACGAACTCTTCTCCATGAAAGACGAGGAAACGATCACAAATATGTTGGATCGATTTTCGGCTATAACCAATGGTTTTGCATCTTTCGGAAAACCTATATCGAGCAGCGACAAAGCAAAGAAAATTATTTGCTCGTTGCCACGAGAATGGGATGCTACGGTTACCGTGATTATGGAATCCAAGGATCTCAACAAACTTGAGTTTAGTGCCCTCATCGGGTCACTCATCAACTATGAGATCGTTCTCAAGTCTAGAGGTACCAAACCAAAACCTCGGGAAAGAGTAGTCGCATTCAATGTTGATAGCGATGTTGAGGAAGATGTTCCCGAAGATGAAGACGACGAGGAACTTGCTCTCTACGCCAAGAACTTTAGAAGGTATAAAAGCCTAATTCAAAAGAGGCGAAGTTTTCTTGGTCGGGATGGCAAGCCGGAGCAAAAGAAGAGTAGCTATGCTCCTATAAAGAAGTTCGACAATAATTGTTGGAAATGTGGTCAAGCCGGTCACTATGCCAAAGAATGCCGAGGATCCTCTTCAAAGCCTCAAATGGAAAGATTCAAAAAGAAGGAGGTCCTAATCGCTTCGTGGAGTGATGACGAGGAGGAGATTGAAAGATCTCTAGACGCTAATCTCGCATTCATGGCTCTCGACTCCGAAAGCAATATCGAGGTAAGTTCTAAACTCAATGATGACGAATATGATTCTTTTGATTTTTGTGATTCACAAGAAGTTCATCATGACGATGAGTTATTAAGTGCGTTTAAATCCTTGAACACGGAGTATGACGAGATGGTTAAATTAAATATATCTTTAAAGAGAAAAATAAAATCTCTAGAACTTGAAAATTCATCTCTTCAAAACAAAGGCAAAACTATTGAGCTCGACCATACCTTATGCCTTGAAAAAGAAAATGTTTTGAAAATCGAGTTGACGAAAACTCAAAAGGAGATAAAATATATTTTGAACAAATTTACTCTCGGAAACGAGAAATTCGAAAAGATTCTATCTATTCAAAAATCCCCTTTGCTAAAACATGGTCTTGGTTTCGATCCATTTAAACGGGAACAATCTCTTATCAACCTTGACAAAATAAAGAAAACCGAAACCGAGAACTCAAAAGATCCTTTCAAACAACGAGTTGATGATGTTAATGTTCGTTCAAAGTTGAGAACCATCAAGGTTAAACAAATATGGGTTCCTAAAGGGACAATTGTTCCAAATGCTATAAGCATAGTTAACTTTGGAGGACCCAAACGGGCTTGGGTACCGAAACAACCGAGAAATTCTATTTTTGTAGGTACCGGAACCAAGGAAAAGCAAGTGGTACATTGATAGTGGATGCTCAAGGCACATGTGCGGCTCCGAGGACTTATTTGAAGACCTCGAATATCAAGAACAAGGACATGTGACCTTTGGGGACAATCAAAAGGGAAAAATCAAAGGCATCGGCAAAGTCGGTAAGGAACCTTCTCCCCCTATCAACAAAGTATTATTTGTTGAAGGTTTGCATCATAATCTTCTTAGCCTTTCACAACTTTGCGATGAAGGTTTTAAAATTCTTTTTGAGCAAATGCATTGCACGGCATTTAGAAATAATGAAATTGCATTCATCGGTTTGAGATGTGGAAACATCTATATTGTTGATCTTAATGATAAAAGTTCATTCAACGAAAAATGTCTTATTACCTTGGATGATAATGCATATTTATGGCATCGAAAATTGGGGCATACATCTTTACCTATCATTTCTATTTTATCTAGACATGACCTTGTTCGTGGATTGCCCAAACTCAAGTTTGATAGAAAGCATTTGTGTGAATCATGCATAAAAGGGAAACACACTCGAGAATCTTTTAAACCAAAATTCGAGGTTTCCACTAGTCGCGTTCTTGAACTTGTGCATATGGATTTGATTGGACCATCTAGACATGTTAGTTTAAATGGCAAGCTTTACACTTTGGTTATTGTTGATGATTTCTCTCGATTTACTTGGGTTAAATTTTTAGCACATAAGGATGATGCATTTTCCGAGTTTTCTAAATGGTGTCGTTTGGTATCAAATGAGAAAAATCTCTCCATAATTTCTATTCGCACCGATCACGGATGTGAGTTTGATTGCACTCCGTTTGAACTCTTATGTGACAAATACGGGATTAATTATAATTTTTTGGCTCTTAGAATGCCTCAACAAAATGGGGTTGTTGAAAGAAAAAATCGATCTTTGGAAGAAATGTCGAGGACTATGCTTAATGAATACTCTCTTCCACGATACTTTTGGGCCGAAGCAATCTTTACAGCATGCTATGTGATCAATCGGGTTCATGTTCGTAGAACTCATCTTAAAACCCCGTATGAATTATGGAAGGGCAAAAAGCCAAATATAGCTTACTTTCATCCTTTTGGTTGCAATGTATTTATCTTAAACAATGGTAAGGATAATTTGGGCAAGTTTGATGCTAAATCCGACTCCGGAATATTTCTTGGTTATTGTACAAATAGCAAAGCATACCGCGTTTATAACATTAGAACGAATAAAGTTGAAGAATCCATTCATGTTAAATTCAATGATATGATCTCACCCCCGAGAAAGGTAGAATATTTTGATGATGCAGGTACTTTTCCGGATCCCTCAACCGAAGTGAAAAAAATTTTGGAAATCCAAACGAACACAATCGTTGATTTACCGAAAGATTGGAAGAACATCAAGGACCATCCAAAGGATCTCATGATTGGAAATATTGAAGACGGTGTTCAAACCTGAAGGAGAACCACCGAATATATGGCTCATTGTGCTTTCGTATCCGAAATAGTTCCAAAGAATATATCCGAAGCTCTTGATGATGAAAGTTGGGTGATGGCAATCCAAGAGGAGCTTGTACAATTCATGCATAGTAATGTATGGAATTTAGTTCCCGCTCCTAAAGATAAAACAATTATCAGAACTAAATGGGTGCACAAAATTAAGAGTGACGAAGACGGTTATCCAATTCGAAATAAATCTCGTTTGGTCGCTCAAGGGTATAATCAAGAGGAAGGTCTTGATTACGAAGAAAGTTTTGCTCCCGTGGCTCGGCTCGAAGCCATTCGCTTGTTATGTGCATTTGCCGCTCACAAAAAGATCAAACTATTTTAAATGGATGTGAAAAGTGCATTCTTGAATGGCTACATTCAAGAAGAAGTCTACGTCAAGCAACCTCCTGGTTTTGAAGATCATCAATTTCCGGATCACGTCTACAAGCTCAACAAGGCACTCTACGGGTTGAAGCAAGCACCCCGAGCATGGTATGATCGTTTAAGTCAATTTTTAATTGCAAATGACTATAAAAGAGGCAAAGTTGATAATACCTTGTTTGTGAAAATACTGAATGATGATATACTTGTTTGCCAAATCTACGTTGATGACATTGTATTTGGAGCTACTAACGAATCTTTGTGCCAAGATTTTTCTAATCTTATGAAAGGAGAATTCGAGATGAGTATGATGGGAGAATTCTTCATCGGGCTTCAAATCAAGCAATGCGAAGATGGAATCTTTATCCATCAAATGAAGTACTCAAACGATCTCCTAAACAAATTCAAAATGGAAAGTAGCAAGGTGACTTCAACGCCAATGTCTTCATCACTAAAGCTTGAAAAAGATGAAAATGGCAAATCCGTAGATCAAAAACTATATCGAGGTATGATCGGATCTTTGTTATATTTGACTGCTTCTAGGACAGACATAATATTTGCTACATGTTTATGTGCTCGATTCCAAGCTAATCCCAAAGAATCACATTTAATTGCTTGTAAACGCATTTTTCGCTACTTGAAAGGAACTATTGGACTAGGTCTATGGTATCCTTCCTGCTTGGATTTCAACTTGATTGCATATAGTGACGCCGATTTCGGCGGATGTAAAATTGACAAAAAGAGTACTAGTGGTACGTGTCATTTTATTGGATCATGTCTAATATCTTGGGGAAGTAAAAAGCAAACTAGTATAGCATTGTCTACAGCTGAGGCCGAATATGTTGCTGCAGGGAGTGCCTGTGCTCAGATGTTATGGATTAAAAATCAACTCCGCGATTACGGCATATATTTTGAAAATACCCCTATTCTATGTGATAATACTAGTGCGATTAATCTGAGTAAAAATCCTGTGTTGCATAGTAGAACTAAGCATATAGACACTAGACATCACTTTCTACGCGATCATGTGCAGAAGAAAGATATCTATTTAATTTTTGTGGGGACAAAGGATCAACTTGCTGATATTTTTACAAAACCTCTTCCCGAAGAATCGTTTAATTCTATTCGTTTACAACTTGGTATGGGACATCTAGACAATTTTTTAAATAAGCTTTCTACTCAAGAAATCAATATCCTTGAATCGTTCCATTTGCTAGCGCGCGCTAGCTTCATTTTTCTTAACGCGCGCTAAATGTCGTTTTCGATAGCGTACGCTAACCGTACATGCTTTGTGTGCGCTACCTCAAACCCTTCATATTCCAAATCAGCTACTGGACAGTCCAGTGAGCTTCCTATTTTCACCTAACGTACGCTAACCTTATATTTCTAGCGTACGCTAATTAAAACTCAGTTTACTATATAAACTCTGTATGGCCCAGAAACACTTTCACTCTTTCTTAGCGTACGCAAACGCAGAAAAACCCTTTTCAGCAAAAAACCCTAGCCGCAAAATCCGAACCCTCAACTTCCGATTTCTCCCTCAAATCTTCAATTTCTCCCAAAATCATGTCAAGCAAAGGACGCAAAACCATGGGAAAATCCTATAAAAACCTAAAACGCCCTCGGAACGCCGTATACGATGTGACCCGATTTTTCTCCTACACCGCATCGAAGGTATTTTCCGATATTCTTCCTCAGGAGCACCTTACCGACTGCTACTTTTTCAACTTCAGTAGTATCGAACGAGCAAAGGTCAGTATCCGTGAGTTTTTTGAAGCTTTAGGGATATCCCGGTTGTTGAGTGCAAGGAAATCATTTATCCTTCTTGTATCCGCGAATTCTATGCCAATCTACATTTGGGTGACGGTGATGGTGGATTTGCTCTCGGTAGTTTAGTGAAAGGAACAGTGGTGAAGATTTCGTCGGAAATACTTCACGAATTATTTGGTTTGACGAAGGATGGTTTTGATTGCTGTGGGAAGACAATTGAAGAAGAATCACTTGTGTCCGAGAAAGATGTCGCCAATTTTCTGTGCTCGAAAACTGTCATCGAGGTTACGGATGACGTTTTCGAAAATAATGATTTTGGAATTCAGATTCGCTTGTTGTTGGCTGCTCTAACTAAGTGTTTGATGTCGAAGGTTAACACCCAACACAAGTTAGTGGGAGTTGACAAAAATGTGGTGTACCGAGTGTTGAAGGACGACAAGGTGGATTTTACCGGAATTGTGTTAAATTGGATGAAGACAAAAGGGGACTCATTTCGCACAAAACACTACATGTCGAGGACGCGGAAGTCAGGGCTGCCTTTTGGTTCTATACTCATGGTGATCTTACGTCACTTACATGTCGACTTGTCTAGTGAGGCATCCGTTCCCGTGTCTCGAGGACACGAGATTAGCGATCTCACCCTCAAAGCTATGCACTATGTTGAAACATTCAATAGAGGTTGGGTGCTATTTCTGTATCTTCGAGAAGACGATCAAGTGCCGAAAGGGACACGAATACCAACTCCAGCTGAACGTGTGACACATTGAGGACCCCATACACTTCGGGAGATGCAAACCGGAAAGTTCGTTCGTCACCCGAAGACAAAAGGCAAGCAACCGATGAGAGACGCCATCACGGAAGAAGAAGATAGCGATCTTATTGCTCGGATGCGGAGCATCGAGACCTCTCAAATGGAAATTCGATAGGATGTTCGGTCTCTTCGCTCGGAAGTCGGGTCTCTTCGTTCGGAAGTCAGGGAAGTTCGTGGGCTGATCTCTGAATTCATCCGATACACTCATCCGTCATTCCCATTCCCATCCTCCTCTTCCGATCAAGCCCCTTAGAGTCTAGGAATTTGATGCTTGATTGTAGAAACTTATCTTTCGAATGACTTTTATGTCTCATGCTTTGAACTTTTATGTATTGCTTGAACTTCGTTTTAATGGAATTCGCATTTCTCTTCATTTGGTTGGTTGAAGTTTGGCATTTGCGGTTTACGTGATTTCGTTTTGGTTCATGACATTTTGTTGGTATTATTTGTGAAAAATGCAACGATTCAGGGGGAGGTCCTTTTTGATTATGTCAAAAAGGGGGAGAATACTCCAAAAACCGAAACGCACTAATATATCGAACAAGTTACCTTGATTCGAAGCTATTTAAAACGTTTTTGCAGGTATAAATTAAATGTTTTGACATCATCAAAAAGGGGGAGATTGTTGACTCAAAAAAGTATTTTGATGATAATTGCATTCAAAACATTTAAATAGATCTCAGCACGTTGTTATATTGAAGAAGCAAAATAGATTTAGCGCACGCTATCTATACCAGAGTAGCGCACGCTATCGAGGATTTTTTCACAGCCAAGACAATCCAGCTGCAGCCCAGTGAAGTTACCTGATGGATAGCGCACGCAAGATCTTCAACATTTGTGCATGTTGCGATTTTTCTTGAACGCAAGTGCACGTTATCGTATACAAGTAATAAAGTGATGAGTGAGTATCGTTCCCACGAGGACTGAATCACTAACTACCAATTTTTATGTATTCTAGTTTTATTTGAACAATCGAACTTTGGGTTGCAATTAATTACTAAAAGAAATTAATAAAAGACTAAATAGTATAAACAATCGATCTAAGAAGAAAAATCAAATGATGAATAATTCTAGGATTCTGAATCCACCTCGGTTTATCCAAATTTAGTTTCGATTATCTGAAGTTAATGATTTTCCCAATTTATTGAAGGGGAAGATTGCTAAAATACTCTACCGCCTCTCCCGAGGTCAATAGATTTTTCTAAAGGCGAATAACGCACTCTATCCCTAGGTGAATTAATTCGTCAGTAGGCAAAAAGCATAAAATCTTCAAAAGGCCACGTAGTTCCTATGAGTATATTCCTATCTCACAGAATAAAACGGTTCTCACCAATAGTTCCTCACCAACTCTCCTCTCCCGATTCGAGTTGCGTAATTAAAACAATCCAATTATTGGCCAGACAATTGAAAGCATTAAAATCGATTGGGAAAACTCAATAGAAAAGGGAATTATATAGATAATCTAAAGCAAATCCGTCAAAACTTAGGTTTCATCAAAATCCTAGAACAAGGGTTTTAGCCTGACATGCTAAAAGATAAAAATACAGAATAAAAGAATGAAAGCATTAAAATCAAACGCAGATGAAGAGCTCGGATCCCTCCGTTCTTCTGGCTCCCGCCCTCTGCTCTTGATGTCTTCTGCTTCTGCTCCTTGATAATCAATTCTCTGATCAGCCGATCCCCCTCTTTTCTGACCTTGCCGCTTTATTTATAGCTTTCTTCTGCCACAAAAACGCGTCCGTGTGATTAGGTCGAGATCCGGCTTCGCAACGGCCCAAAACCGCGCGGAGTACACAAAAACCGCCCCGTGTGCCGCGGCTCACTTAACCTGTGCCGCGGCTCACGGGGCGCAGATTAAAAACCTGGGCGCATTAAATTAATCTGGGCCGCGACTCACTTTATCTGTGCCTCGGCTCAGAGTACAGATTATTCGGAGGTCGCTGGGTGCCTTCCTGTGCCGCGGCCCGCTTGCCTTGTGCCGCGGCCCTGGGCCAAAATTCGCCGTTTTCGTCCGTTTTTCATCGTTTTGGCTTTCGGACTCCAATTTCCTGCAAAACATAAGATAATAGGACATTACAGGCTCATTTATGCAGATTTACAATTCAAAAGAATACTAAATAATGATAAATAAGCGTATAAAAATATGCCTAACAAATACCCCCAAACTTGAGCCTTTGCTTGTCCTCAAGCAAAAAGAATTAATTTCAACAAAAGAATATCGTGAATAATCGTGCAACTCATAGTGCTCAACCTAATCAATACTACCCTGAAATTATCTCTGAATAATACAAGTATCGTAATAGCGAGCTACATCCAGAACACTGATTCCACAAAGTAACCAATTTCAGTCCTAATCACTCGTTTATGAAGAAAATCCAGCTCAAAGATTAACAAACGTGAATTTAATCTACCGTCAATATGAAAAGTTAAAATAAACAAGCTAACTCGCCCAGTTCCACAGTCTACTGGCAAAAATTTTCACGAGTTTCATCAAAATTAACCCTCGGACAGTGTTCCCTTATATTTGATCAATAAAGTGATTCGAGTTGACCACTAGGTTCGGATCTCGGGATGTTTCATCGGGATAATCCTAGGGTGGAAATTCCATTCTCATGTATTGGGAAACCGTTTGATGTAAAAGACACTCATGGGGCACATGGATGCTTCTAGTTACTAAGTTCCCCTCCACAACGGAGAAACAACTCGAATTTCTATTCCCGCATGTCAAGGTTGCTGTTTTACGCGAGAGTAAACAACGGGACACGTGAATACCCCTGGTTACTAGGCTTCCCATCATCGGTAAAGAGAAATTTCTAAACCACTAGTCTAATCAGTGTCGTCGTTTTACGCGAGAGTAAACAATGGATCACGCGAATACCCCCGGTTACTAAACTTCCCGTCATAGAGCAAAAATATCTTGACTTTTCGGGAAAAACTGTCCGACTCTAAACTCAAATCAAATGCCAATACGATGTTGGGATTCCTCAGAAAATAAACGCAGCGGAAGAATAAACGGAATCCCTAAGAGGATCGATCAAGTAACGTATATACGAAAATAAATACGAAGATCAAGGAATCAAAGTCCCATACCTTTGATGTCTCTGAAAAACCTTCGTATGATGATGATGATGATGATGATGAAGAGCCCTTCATTCCAAACACCGAAAGCACGGTGCCTCTACTTCACACGCCGGAACTTGACGGAAAAATCAGCAAACTTCCTTTCTCTAAGAATGCGGCTAGGGAAGCTTGTAGGAATTTTTTCTCTCGATCTTTTTTACTAATAACTTGTCTCTAAGATCAAGTATATGCTGTAGAAAATTTTTCTCACTCTTGAATCTCTCTCAAAAACGAAATATTAACTTGGGGAAGGAAGAAGGAGACTTTTATGATTAAAAGACTTTCTTTTCACAATTATTCCAAGCCTCACATGTAGAAGATGCTTTTAAAAGCATCTCTACTCCTCACATGATCCCACAAGTATATTATATAATGAGAGAGAGACAAAGTAGAGAGGAGGGGGGCCTTATAGGGAATCTTCCAAGAAACGGGTCGAGTTAATTCGGCTCGTGTATTGGATGTTCGTCAAATGAATCCCTCGTGAATCGGATGTCCGTCAAACGAATCCGTTTTATTTACAATGTGTTTATACTAATTAATTAATCCAATTAATTAGTTATATCAAACATAAATATACATTTCTCTAAGAAATATAATTTATGAATTAAAGTAATCACCGAGTAACTTACTTACAATTCATAAGACCGCTATTTGATTTATCCGATAAATCACTAATATCTAATATTATAAGAGAGATTATTAATTCATATTTATCCGTCAATGATCCTATTACGCGACTCCGTAGGTTCGTCTCAGCCGGCATTGGGAGGAATCAATGAGTGCGGGCAGCACTTAGCCAGCCTAGCGGGCCGCACTGTAAACCCCGACTGAGAACGAATGAACGAATCATTCCAGAACCATTATGTCATGAATACCATATACGTATAGACCCTTCATCAGATGTCCCGGTCAAATCTTCGGGTCACGGTAAAGTCAAACCCTACTGTTGACTAGACTCTATACATGTGTTAATACAAATCAAGACCTACTGATTAATAGTGTATCTAATACGACTATATCAGAATGCTTTGGCCAAAGACTTATGATCTTATTCGCCATTAACCGTATAGAACATTCGCCTGCTCACTAACAGGAGATAACATCCTTTCTTGGCGTACAATAAAGATTGCTACCTGCCCGTATAGTCCGCACTTCGAGGTCGACTCAACAATTAAGCAAATGAGTCTAACTACTCTAATGATAAACTAAACGTAACAGGCACATCTTCTACTGAACCCTCAAGTCAAAGGTCCATGTATACTATCACAACCTTTCGATTCGTCATCGACTCTCCGAGAGTGAATACCGTGTGACTGAATCGAGTATGAGTCGTGTTCGAGTATACTGGTCCCACCAATATACTTATAACTATGCTATCAAGACGTGCACACGTCCTAGCATCAGTTATACAAGTCTTATTAAAACTTAATGTCCTGTTAAGTTTTATCGACTTGCGAACTAGTTAAGCATTCGAGCTCTAAACACTTCTAGTGCCTATCTCCTTATCTCCATAAGAAGTACAATGTTCACTCTCAAATGCAAGGACTATTATTCTATATACCAAATCACAATGCCAGTGATATACAATAATATAGAAATAATAATTGCCTTATTAAATATAATATTCATAATTACAATACAATTGCTCTCACTCTCTCATCCTCTGAGTGGCATTCGAGGGCATATATTCCTAACAATCTCCCACTTGCACTCAATGCCACAAACTATGGTATCTAATACCCATACTCTCTAGATGTCTCTCTAAGACCTTCTGAGATAGTGGCTTGGTAAGCGGACCAGCAACGTTATTTGCTGTGTCTACTCTCTGCAGTGTAACATTCCCATCCCGAACCATTTCTCTAATAAAATGATATTTTTTTCGCAATATGTTTGGTGTTGTGGTGAGCCCTAGGCTCCTTAGCCTGTGCAACAGCTCCGTCGTTGTCACAAAACAGTGTCACGGGCTTCTCTGCATTAGGAACCACTTGAAGTTCCTCAGTGAACTTCTTTATCCAAAAGCTTCTTTAGCAACCTCCGTGGGCCCTGATATTCGGCTTGACATGTAGAGATAGCAATCGAACTTTGCTTGGCACTTCTCCAAGAAACTGCCCCACCATTCAGCGTAAAGATATACCCCGATGTGGACATCCGAGCATCCATGTCCCCAGAAAAATGCAGTCTGTATAACCCATCACTCTTAGTTCTCCACCGCCGTATGTAAGAACCAAGTCTTTAGTCCTCCTTAGGTACTTAAGAATGTTCTTTACAGCAGTCCAATGTTCCTGCCCTGGATTTGACTGAAACCGACTTACTACGATCATAGCATAGGCAATGTCTGGTCTAGTACAAATTATTGCATACATAAGGCTACATACTGCCGAAGCATAAGGTACCTTGCTCATTTCCTTTCTATCTTCCTCACCTTGAGGACACATCTTTAAGGAATGTTTTGCACCATGTTGCATAGGTAGAAACCCTCTTTTAGAATCTTCCATCCTAAATCGCTTCAGGATCTTTTCTATGTAGAGGGCTTGGGAAAGACCTAACATTCTTTTCGCTCTATCCCGGTAGAGACGAATACCCAGAATATAGGTTGCTTCTCCCAAGTCTTTCATTGAGAACTCTTTAGAAAGCCAAGCTTTCACAGAACTGAGCATTCCTACGTCGTTTCCTATAAGTATAATGTCATCTACATATAGTATTAAGAACACAATTTTACTCCCACTAACCTTCTTGTAAATACAGGGCTCTTCTTCGTTTTGGACAAAATCAAACTCTTTGACTGTCTCGTTAAAACGAAGATTCCAACTCCGTGAAGCTTGCTTCAGTCCATAAATGGCACGCTGAAGTTTGCATACTTTATGAATATTGGTTTGAGATATGAATCCCTTAGGCTGTTCCATGTAAATCTCCTCCTCGAGGAATCCATTTAGGAATGCTGTTTTCACATCCATTTGCCATATTTCATAATCTAAGTGGGCTGCTATAGCAAGCATCATGCGAATAGACTTAATCATAGCTACAGGCGAGAAGGTCTCGAAGTAATCGATTCCTTCTCTTTGGGAATAACCCTTTGCCACAAGCCTGGCCTTATAGGTATCAACCTTGCCATCTCCATCAGTCTTTATCTTATAGATCCATTTGTTTCCAATAGGCACTATGCCTTTAGGACGATCTACTAAAGTCCAGACCTGATTAACATGCATTGAGTCTATCTCATCTTCCATAGCTTCTTGCCACTTGGTGGAGTCAACGTCTACCATCGCTTGGTCGTATGCAGAAGGATCATTCTCTTGACTACTTTCTGTCATCTCATGGACACCCAGTTCCTCTTGATGCATATAGCCATACCTCTCAGGTATTTGAGAAATTCTACTAGACTTGCGAGGTTGTGTTTGTATTTCAGAAGGTTGGGTTCTAATATCTTGCATAGGTGTCTCATTTGGTGTTTCTTTTATTTCTTCCAAAGAAATATTTCTACCTGCCCTCCTTCCGAATAAACCGATCTTCCAGAAGTGTGCTTGTATAGCAACGATGATCCTATGATCTTCGTGCATGTAGAATAGATATCCCATGGAATCCCCTGGATATCCTATGAAACGACCTTTCACACCTAGTTTCCAATTTCTCTACTTTAGTCTTCTTGACATAAGCGTGGCATCCCCAAATCCTAATGTGATTAAGACTTGGTTTCCTACCTCTCCACATATCATGGGGAGTCTTAGGAAACAGATTTGGAAGGACATCTGCTCAAGATATGCACAGCAAGGAGTGCGTAACCCCACGTATAAATCGGTAGATCAAGATAGTTAAGCATGGAGCGAACCATGTCCAACAAGGTTCGGTTCCTTCTTTCGATACACCATTTAATTGTGGAGTAGCCGGAGGAGTGAATTGTGACACTATTCCTTGTTCTTTTAAGAACTCATCAAATTCGGTACTCATGTACTCACCACCCGGTCGACCAAGAGTCTTAACACGGTTACATGTTTGATTTTCAACTAGGGCTTTAAATTCCTTGAATTTATCAAAAGCTTCAGACTTATGTTTCATTAAGTACGAATCCATACCGTATGGTTATCGGTGAATGTAATGAAATATTGAGAACCGCCTCGTGCCACTTCAAAAGGGCCACAGGCGTCGGTATGGATCAATCCAAGTTTTTCAAAGCCTCTTTCAAAAGTCCTGCGAAGGGTAACTTAGTCATTTTGCCTTGAAGGCAAGATTCACAAGTTGGATAGGGATCTGATCCCAATGGACCTGTAAGCCCATCTTTCTCCATTTTATGAACCTTGGTCTGACCGATATGACCAAGTCTAAGATGCCACTTAAGTGCTTGGTTCGTTTCATCCCTACCACGCTTCCTAGTTATAGTGTTCACAGTTGTTTTATTCTTTAAATTTAAATGGTATAAACCATTTAATAATGTAGCAGTACAAACCAATTTATTTCTGAAATAAATACGACAGGATCCATCTCCAATAAAGAAGCGATATCCCTTTCGGTCCATGACCGGAATTGATACAATATTCTTGTGCCCCTTGGGCAAAACAAGTACATCATCTAAAGTAAGAATAAAACCAGATTCTAAATCCAACATAAGGGATCCGATATCAGCAGCCTCGACACTATGCCCACTTCCGACGGTGACCATCACCTCCCCTGAATCCAGCTTCCTACTTCGTTCCAGATCCTGATTCATTGTACAAATGTGAGAACTCGCACTGGAATCAAGTATCCAAGAAGTAGAATATACAGTTATAGAACAATTTGTTTCTAAAACCAGTAGTTCTGTACCTGAAGGCGCATTAGGGTCAAGCTTTGGACAGTACCTCTTCCAGTGGCCTAGCTCACCGCAGTAGAGGCATACATCCGTTTTCTTGGGGCCCTTGCTCTTTTGAACCATTGGTGCCTTTCCCTTCCCCTTGTCGATCTTGGCTATTGGACCTAACTGCTTCTTGTTCTTTTTCTTCTTATTCTTGGACTTCCAAGTCCCAGAAGAAATCACAAGTGCAGCTTCCTTTCCCTTTGTCTTCATCTGAGACTGGGCAGTCGTCAGTTTGTTCATTAGTCCAGCTAAGTTACATGCAATCTCATTGCAGTTGAAGTTCATGACAAATTGTGAAAAGTAGTCATGAAGTGACTGCAGGATAAGGTCAGTTTGGAGAGATGCATGCATCTGAAAATCAAGAACTTCCAATCTCTCAATCATCGAGATCATCTTGAGGACATGGTCCCCAACCCTCTCTCCTTCCTTCATCCTGGCGCCGAATAATTGCTTTGATATCTCATATCTAGCAGTTCGGCTATGCTCTCCATAGAGCTCAGCCAGGTGCGCTAAGATGGCTCGTGAAGACGTCATCTTTTCATGGGCACGTTGAAGCTCATTGGTCATTGAGCCTAACATGTACCCTCGCACTCTTATGTCGTCTTTTACCCATTTCTCATGGGCATCGAGATCTTCCTGATTGGCTCGGGTTCTTGCAGGAGCCGCTGGGATGTCCGCCTCCAAGACGTATCCCAGCATTTCCATAGTTAGGACAATCCTCAAGTTCCGAAGCCAGTCCACGTAGTTCGGACTAGTCAGGACGTTCTTTTCAAGTAGTATAGCGAGTGGGTTCATTGTCATATTGAGAGTTTTGTTAACTGCAGAGAATAATTTGAGATTCGTTAGTGTTTGTTTAATTATGATCCGAGTAAAGAATTTAAGGACTTTCTTTATTCATAACTCGGCTCCCACTATTTTATCGGCATTTACACACTCCCATGTTAAATCCGGAAGTCTTGGGTGACTTCATAGTGGTGATCGATTTCTTTACAAAGTTTAATAGAGGGCAACCCATACGGTTTATATTTTATTATTCTTTATAAAGTGTTGTCTAATACCAACCCATCTAATGGATGATTCGATCTTCTTTTACCCCTAGTTCACTTGCCCTCAACCCATTCGGTTTGTATGGCTCGCTGAACTATCTAAGTTTAAACCGTCAACTCCTATTAGTCTGACAATTGAATCTTACCCGGCAACCCATACGGTTTATAGGGGTTTGATTTGTCACAACTAAAGGCATCTAATGCACTCTAGGAATTTATCAACTTTCCCCAAAAATATTACCCCGACATACTCGGAAGAATAATATTCCGGTTTAGATTTCAATTTTCCATGAGTTTGACGGAGGGTAGGAAACCTCGTAACCTTTATAACTTAGTGTTTGTAAGTGGGAGTATTAACGCGATTATATGTTACACTTTGCACATTAATCCGTTTATAAGCGCGGTTTGTGGTTTGTCAATCATTCAAAATGAAAAACAATAAATAGCAACCCAGTTACTACCAACATATAGCTCATGGACTTTTTCCTAAGTATTGGGCCAAGCCAAATAAAGAAAGGAAAAATACAGTATTGATTTTTTGTCTTCTAGTCGGTCGTCATCGGTCTTCGTCATAGCCATATGAATAATTACATCATTGAACAATACGTCATACTATACATATTTTCTAGTAAAAATAAATAGGCTCAAAACGGCCTTTACAACCATATCGAATCGAACAAATCAACAACTAAGTCCACGAGCTATATCACCATCACATAAGGCATTCCATACAACATGTAACGGTAAATGAAATTAAATAATCAACTAATATATTAATCCAATTAATATAAAAATTAATCCATTTAATTTCTACAATATTAATCAAATTAATATTTATAATCGTCATTTTAATCCGTTCAAAGTAATCCGGCCAAAACAATATTCTCGTCTAATAATTTCTCTTAATAAAAAATATTCCAAATATTTTATTAAATCCAATTAAATCCAATTTAAATTTCGGAAATTATTACAACGAAATATAAACACAAAAATGGAGTCCCGGAAAATCCAGTATCAGGCCCAGCCCACAGCCCGATTCAAAATCGGGCCGAAAACCCGAGAACCGCCCGGACCGAGTCACTCTCGCCTTTGCCGAGGTGGCCAGCGGCTGATAGCCTACCGAGTCACTCTCGGCGGCCAGCGGCCGATCCGATAGGCTGCTGCCGGCAGCTGCGTCTTCGTGCGGTATTCGTGTTTAACTCCCGTTTTTCTCATTTTTTCGACTCGCTTCCAAAAAGAAAAAGTTTCTTAACTTCATGAAGAACTTATAAATCAGCAAAAATCAAAATTTTCAGATTTATAATTCACATAAAATAGTCGAAACTTGACTTACTACGAACGATTAAATTTCTTCGATTATATCTATTATGATTCTAAATCATAAACATCATCAAATAACATTCCAAATGCAAAGATGATCGTATATACGATATATTTGACCTCGCTCCGATACCACTGTTGGGATTCCTCAGAAAATAAACACAGCGGAAGAATAAACGGAATCCCTAAGAGGATCGATCAAGTAACGTATATACGAAAAGAAATACGAAGATCAAGAAATCAAAGTCCCATACCTTTGATGTCTCTGAAAAACCTTAGTATGATGATGATGATGATGATGATGATGATGAGCCCTTCGTTCCAAACACCGAAAGCACGGTGCCTCTACTTCACACGCCGGAACTTGACGGAAAAATCAGCAAACTTCCTTTCTCTAAGAATGCGGCTAGGGAAGCTTGTAGGAATTTTTTCTCTCGATCTTTTCTACTAATAACTTGTCTCTAAGATCAAGTATATGCTGTAGAAAATTTTTCTCACTCTTGAAGCTCTCTCAAAAATGAAATATTAACTTGGGGAAGGAAGAAGGAGACTTTTATGATTAAAAGACTTTCTTTTCACAATTATTCCAAGCCTCACATGTAGAAGATGCTTTTAAAAGCATCTCTACTCCTCACATGATCCCACAAGTATATTATATAATGATAGAGAGACAAAGTAGAGAGGAGGGGGGGCCTTATAGGGAATCTTCCAAGAAACGGGTCGAGTTAATTCGGCTCGTATATTGGATGTTCGTCAAACGAATCCTTCGTGAATCGGATGTCCGTCAAACGAATCCGTTTTATTTCCAATGTGTTTATACTAATTAATTAATCCAATTAATTAGTTATATCAAACACAAATATATATTTCTCTAAGAAATATAATTTATGAATTAAAGTAATCACCGAGTAACTTACTTACAATTCATAAGACCGCTATTTGATTTATCCAATAAATCACTAATATCTAATATTATAAGAGAGATTATTAATTCATATTTATCCATCAATGATCCTATTGCGCGACTCCGTAGGTTCGTCTCAGCCAGCATTGGGAGGAATCAATGAGTGCGGCAAGACTTAGCCACTTAGCGGCCGCACCGTAAACCCCGATCAAAACGAATGAACGAATCATTCCGTAACCATTTTGTCATGAATACCATATACGTATAGACCCTTCATCAGATGTCACGGTCAAATCTTCGGTCACGGTAAAGTCAAACCCTACTGTTGACTAGACTCTATACATGTGTTAATACAAATCAAGACCGACTGATTAATAGTGTATCTAATACGACTATATCGTAATGCTTTCGCCAAAGACTTATGATCTTATTCGCCATTAACCGTATAGGACATTCGCCGCTCACTAACAGAGATAGAATCCTTTCTTGGCGTACAAGAAGATCGCTACTGCCCGTATAGTCCGCACTTCGAGGTCGACTCAACAATTAAGCAAATGAGTCTAACTACTCTAATGACAAACTAAACGTAACAGGCACATCTTCTACTGAACCCTCAAGTCAAAGGTCCACGTATACTATCACAACCTTTCGATTCGTCATCGACTCTCCGAGAGTGAATACCGTGTGACTGAATCGAGTATGAGTCGTGTTCGAGTATACTGGTCCCACCAATATACTTATAACTATGCTATCAAGACGTGCACACGTCCTAGCATCAGTTATACAAGTCTTATTAAAACTTAATGTCCTGTTAAGTTTTATCGACTTGCGAACTAGTTAAGCATTCGAGCTCTAAACACTTCTAGTGCCTATCTCCTTATCTCCATAAGAAGTAGAATGTTCACTCTCAAATGCAAGGACTATTATTCTATATACCAAATCACAATGCCAATGATATACAATAATATAGACATAATAATTGCCTTATTAAATATAATATTCATAATTACAATACAATTGCTCTCACTCTCTCATCCTCTGAGTGGCATTCGAGAGCATATATTCCTAACATACGACTCATGTTACTGGACGACTAGCTAACCCAAAAATGAAACCAAACGTATAGATGGCTATTATAAAACACGTATGTCTCATTTCTTATCCGCTAAGATCTCTACGAAAAATGAAAAAAATTTCGGACCTAAATGAAGACCAAGCAGAAACAGATATTACTGACTACAACTCGACTAAAACTCAACCATTTCTTCAGAGAGAAAACAGTGTTGTAATATCAGTATTACACAAATAGAAGCACGAAAAATTCACGAATAAGAGTATAATCATGACAAGCAAGGCTAGCAACAACAAGAATAACAAAAAATAATGAAAAGTGCAACGAATAAGTATAGCAATAAATGTAGCAACAGAAAGTAAACCCCCCCCCCAAACTTAGGACGTACATTGACCTCAATGGACAAAATATAATATACAATAAAAGTGAAAGGTCAAGTACTCCCCTCCTGTATGCTCACGCACTGGTGCCGGCATCGTTCGGCGAGCTTGCACGCTTCTAGACTACACCATGCGGAATGTGAATGAATGAGCTTGCATCATCAAAGAGGAAATTAAGAATGAGCTCTCAAGTTTACATAGGATGGAAGGGTCGGGATAAAATGATTCGTTGCACATAGTTTGAAAAGGCTTGGCTTAATAATGTTTCATTGCTGCAATTTATCAAACACTCGGTATGCACAAGTTAAAATGAAGAACAAGAATTTTCATGGCTAACTCCAAATCCCAAAAAAAATTAATACAGATATACGGCCATGATAACAAACAACTAACATCACCAATTAGTTTATAATCACAAATACCATCACAATCCACTCCATATTCACCATATTCCAACTCCATAAAAATTTTTTTGAAGAACAACTAGCAGCATATAACTTCAATTTTCGGTTCGAATCATACATCAATTATGATTAAGAGTTCGGGATTTACCTGACTTGGAATGAAGAATGCAAGAAGAGGGAGCAAAGAAAGATGTCGGCCGCGTGCTTGTGTGCAGGAGGGAAGGGAAGAAGTTTACATGAGGTCCCGGCCGATCGAGTATAAGAAGATACATGGGCTATTCAGATTCTGAACGGGGGCCGCGGCACAGCTTAAGTGAGCCGCGGCCCATAGTACAGTCGGCCATGGACTTTTTGTGATGTCGCCGGGTGCCGCGGCTCATCATACGGGTGCCGCGGCTCAAAAGGTTAGTGTGCCACGGCTCAGCACATATGTGCCGCGGCACATAGTACAGCCTCCTGGGCAGATTTTCGGCAATTGGCGTGCCGCGGCTCAGCAGCAACGTGCCGCGGCTCATAAGTCAGGTGTGCCGCGGCTCAGTAAGATTGTGCCGCGGCACATAGTACAGTCTGGTTTCGATTTTTCCTGCCACTGGTGTGTGCCGCGGCTCACTATTCTTGTGCCGCGGCCCATTATTGATTTCTTTCCCTGGGGTGATTCCTGCACAGAATTTATAAAGGAAAACATCAAGAATGAGAGGGCTAAGCAAATCAAAGCTAAAATGACGAAAAATAAAAACTCTAAAATGCAAGAAAATAAAAAATCTACAACTAATACTCGGGTTGCCTCCCGAGAAGCGCTAAGTTTATAGTCTTCACCCGGACTTTTCTAGCATTCATTCGGCGGTGGATAAGACGACACTCGTCTTCTACGCGTCTATTTGATTTCCCAAGTAGGCTTTCAACTGCTGTCCATTAACTTTGAATTTACACTCATCTTTTTGGACTTCTACTGCACAGTGTGGAACACTTGAACTACGGTGAACGGTCCTGACCATCGTGAATGTAATTTCCTTGGGAATAACTTTAAGCGAGAATTAAATAACAACACCTCTTGACCCGGGACAAACTCTCTCTGTGTGATGTGCTTATCATGCCACTTCTTTGTCCGCTCCTTATAAAGTTTTGCATTTTCGTATGCGTCGTGGCGAATTTCTTCCAACTCGTTCAGCTGCAACGACCGCTTTTCACCAGCAGATTTCATATCAGAGTTTAATTTCTTTATCGCCTAGTAAGCACGATGTTCCATCTCTACGGGTAAATGGCAGCTTTTCCCATAAACCAATCGGTAAGGCGACATCCCGATATGTGTTTTATACACAGTGCGGTATGCCCAAAGTGCATCATCGAGTTTGAAAGACCAATCTTTTCGAGACGAGCTGACCATTTTTTCTAAGATCCATTTCAGCTCTCGATTTGATATCTCGACTTTACCGCTCGTCTGAGGATGGTAGGCTGTAGCAACACGATGAGTGACTCCATATTTACTCAAGACCGCATCAAGGAATTTGTTATCGAAGTGTGAACCACCATCACTGATAATAGCACGTGGAGTCCCAAAACGCGTGAAAATATGTTTTTTTTATAAATTTGATCACGACATTAGACCCATTCGTTGGTAGTGCCACCACTTCGACCCACTTTGAGACGTAGTCCACGACTACCAAAATATAGAGATTCTTATTGGATGGAGGAAATGGACCCATGAAGTCGATCCCCCATACATCGAACAATTCAACTTCGAGTATGGTGTTCAGCGGCATTTCGTGTCGTCTTGAAATGTTTCCCGTCCGTTGACACCGATCACACGTGGATACAAAGGCGTGAGCATCCTTGAATAATGACGGCCAATAGAACCCCGATTGTAAGACCTTTGTCGCTGTTCTATTCCTACTAAAATGTCCACCGTAGGGTGATGCATGACAATGGTTCAGCACACTGCGGATTTCCTCATCCGGAATACATCTACGAATGATTTGGTCGGGGCATCTTTTGAATAGAAAAGGATTGTCCCACAAATAATACTTAGCGTCTGAGATTAGTTTCTTCTTTTGATGGCGTGAGAGGTCGTTTGGAATTGTTTTGCTTGCCAAGTAGTTCACTAGATCAGCATACCAAGGCACGTCTTGCGAACCCACTTTGTAGAGCTGCTCGTCAAGAAAGGTTTCCATGATTTGCGGATGACTTTCTCCTCGCTCGAGGGGACTCTCTAACCGTGAAAGGTGATCGGCTATAACATTCTCAGTCCCCTTTTTATCCTGAATTTCCAAATTAAATTCTTGAAGGAGAAGCACCCACCTAATCAACCTTGGTTTAGCATCCTTCTTTTCCAAAAGGTATTTTATTGCTGAATGGTCGGTCCACACTATCACTTTCGTCCCTAGTAGATACGCCCGAAATTTATCGAATGCAAAGATTACCGCCAACAATTCTTTTTCTGTTGTGGCATAATTTCTTTGGGCGTCGTCGAGTGTTCGGCTCGCATAATACACGACGTGGAACACTTTCCCTCGTCTTTGTCCCAAACAGCCCCAATGGAGAAATCACTCGCATCACACATTAATTCGAACGGAAGGTCCCAGTCTGGAGCGACTATCACCGGAGCCGTGCTTAGGGCTTTCTTCAATAAATCGAAACTTTCTTTACACGACTCGTCAAAATTAAATGGAACATCCTTCATGAGTAGATTGCATAACGGCTTTGTGATCTTCGAAAATTCCTTAATAAATCGGCGATAGAAACCAGCATGCCCCAAAAAACTTCTAATCCCTTTGACCGGAGTGGGCGGAGGCATCTTCTCAATTGTTTCGATTTTCGCCCGGTCGACTTCAATTCCCTGTGAGGATATTCGATGGCCAAGTACTATGCCCTCCTGCACCATAAAATGACACTTCTCCCAGTTCAAGACCAAATTTGTCTCTTCGCATCTCTTTAAGACCTTCTGCAAATTTTGCAAACAAATGTCAAACGAATCTCCAAAAATAGAAAAATCATCCATAAAAATCTCAATGCACTGCTCTACCATGTCAGAAAAAATAGCCATCATACACCGTTGAAAAGTGGCCGGCGCATTACATAATCCAAAAGGCATGCGCCTATAAGCGAAAATACCGTAAGGACATGTAAACGTCGTTTTCTCTTGGTCTTCGGGGGCTATATAAATCTGATTGTACCCCGAATAACCATCGAGAAAGCAATAGAAATCGTGTCCGGCTAATCTATCTAACATCTGATTAATAAAAGGTAAGGGGAAATGGTCTTTTCTAGTGGCCTTATTTAATTTCCTATAATATATGCACATACGCCACCCCGTGACAATCCTAGTGGGAATTAATTCATTATTATCATTTTGAATAACCATTATCCCACCCTTCTTTGACACAACTTGGACCGGACTTACCCACTTGCTATCAGAAATCGGAAAGATCATACCTGCGTCGAGGAGTTTTAAAACCTCGACTTTTACCACCTCCTTCATGTTTGGATTCAAACGGCGTTGATGCTCCATGGATGGTTTGTAGTCTTCCTCCATTAAAATCTTGTGCATGCAAATTGACGGGCTGATCCCCTTAATATCCGCAATAGACCATCCAAGAGCAGATTTGTACTCCCTCAAAACTCTCAATAATTTCGCCTCTTGATCCCCCGCTAAAGTGGCCGAAAGAATAACTGGAAGGGAGTCGTCGGGCCCCAAAAATGCATATTTTAAATGAGATGGCAGCTTCTTGAGTTCCAACTTTGGAGGTTTTTCGATTGATGGGACGGGTCGAGTTGGTGAACTTCCGAGCTCCTCAAATGGTTGACGAATGAAAATTGGCGGGGAAGCATCCATGTGTCGTACGTAGGCTGCATGCTCTGCATTTAGTTCGGAAACAGCCCCAATCAAAACGGACTCCAATGGATCGGGTGGATAATTCTCTCGAAAGGCTCTACTCACGCACGAGTCAATGACGTCAACATGGAAACAATTTTCAGCATCACTCGGATATTTTACGGATCGAAAGATATTGAACGTTACTTGCTCCTCTTGAACTCGTAGAGTCAGCTTCCCCTTTTACACATCGATCAAAGTTCGGCCGGTTGCCAAAAATGGTCTTCCCAAGATAATTGGGATGTCGTGGTCCTCCTCTATGTCAAGCACGATGAAATCGGCCAGAAAGATGAACTTATCGACTTTGACTAAGACGTCCTCTATCACTCCCCTCGGATATTTGATGGATCTATCGGCCAATTGTAAAGAGACCGTCGTCGGCTTCGCTTCCCCAATATCCAGCTTTTTAAAAATAGAAAGGGGCATGAGGTTTATGCTGGCTCCGAGATCGCATAGGGCTCTTTCAAAAGAAAAATTTCCAATGATGCAAGGAATGGTAAAACTTCCCGGATCTTTCAATTTGGGTGGGAGCTTCTTTTGTAAAATAGCGCTGCACTCAGTGCGACTGTCTCATACTCCTCGAGCTTTCTTTTGTTTGACAAAACTTCTTTCATGAATTTTACATAACTCGGCATTTGTTCCAATGCGTCGGCAAATGGAATGTTTATGTGCAATTTTTTGAAGACGTCGAGGAACTTTGAAAATTGCTTGTCTAGTTTTTGCTTTTGGAAACGCTGTGAGAATGGAATTTGAGGAGTGGGGTGAGTAGTTGATACTTCCTTTGGCTTGGGCGCCTCGTCCTTTTCTTTCTCACTTTACTCGATCTTGTCCTTGTTATTGATAGGCTGCTCTTTCAACTCCTTTCCACTTCGTAGTTCGATTGCCTGCACGTTTTCTTTGGAGTTCATTTCGGTAGCGCTGGGCAATGCAACTTGAGACCGAGAGGACAATAGATTAGCAATCTGCCCCATTTGTGTTTCTAAGTTTTGGATGGAGGTAGAATGATTTTGGAGGGTAGTTTCGGTGCGGGTCATGAATTGGCTCGTGTTAGCCTCCAATTGAGCAAGAGCATCTTCCAAGGATACCTTTGGTGATTGAGTGGGCTGCTGTGGGGGCTGCGTAAATTGAGCTTGTGGAGGTTTTAAAGCTTGCCCGTTTCTCTACGAAAAATTTTGGTGATTTCGCCACCCTTGATTATAAGTGCTGGGGTAAGGATTATTTTGTCGATTTCTGTTTCCCACGAATTGAGCTTGCTCCATCGGATATTGCTCGAAAGGGTTCCTGACTTGGCACTCCGCGCTAGGGTGAGATCCGTTACACCAATTGCAAGACTCAATGGTAACGGGGGAAGAAGCATGCGAAAATGCTTGAAGCTGCTGTGTTAGTGCTGCGACTTGGGCTGACAATGTAGAGATTGGATCATTATTTGAGATCTCCATAACTCGCTTCGGATTTACTCTTTCGGATGGCCATTGATAAGCATTAGCGGCCATGACTTCCAACAAAGAATGTGCTTCAGCCATAGTTTTTCCCATTAAGGCTCCTCCAGCTGCTGCATCCACGAGAGTGCGTGTAGAAGCACTCAAACCATTATAGAACGTCTGAATCTGAAGCCAGTCCAGAAGGCCGTGATGTGGGCATCTCCGTAGCAAATCTTTGTATCGCTCCCACGCCTCGTGGAGCGACTCCATATCATATTGACCAAAGGTGGTAATTTCGTTCCGTAACCTCGCCGTCTTCGAAGGTGGGAAGAATTTAGCAAGGAAAGCTTGCGCTAATTCTGCCCATGTCGTGATCGAGCCCGACGGTAAAGAATTCAACCAAAATTTTTCTTTATCCCTCAAGGAGAAAGGGAAAAGCCTTAGACGGATAGCATCGTCGGTGACACCATTGTTCTTGAACGTGTCACAAATCTCGAGAAAAGACGCAATGTGTGCGTTGGGGTCGTCATTCGGCAATCCACAGAACTGGCTCGCTTGTACCATCTGAATAATTGCAGGCTTGATTTCGAAATTGTTCGCCTGGATAGTGGGACGCCGAATCCCCGAAAAGTTTGCATTAATCTGCGGCATAGCATAATCTCGAAGTACCAGTGCCGGTTGAACTTGCTGAACAGGATTATCACCTCCGTGATTTTAGATATTATTGGCCATGGTGGCTGTGGTCGGTGACTCTCGTTTCTCCTTTTTATTTCTTCGAAGAGTGCGCTCGAGTTCGGTATCCAAAGGTAGTAGGCCTTCGTTACCAAATTTTCTCATGCACTACCCGAAAGATCCTGAAAGGACAAACAAATAAAATAAAATAAAATGCAAGAAAATAAATAAAACAAAATGTTCAAACTAAGACTAGAAATACTGAAATCGATATTAGTAAAATTTTCAGTCCCCGGCAACGGCGCCAAAAACTTGTTGCGATTTTTCTTGAACGCAAGTGCACGTTATCGTATACAAGTAATAAAGTGATGAGTGAGTATCGTTCCCACGAGGACTGAATCACTAACTACCGGTTTTTATGTATTCTAGTTTTATTTGAACAATCGAACTTTGGGTTGCAATTAATTACTAAAATAAATTAATAAAAGACTAAATAGTATAAACGATCGATCTAAGAAGAAAAATCAAATGATGAATAATTCTAGGATTCTGAATCCACCTCGGTTTATCCGAATTTACTTTCGATTATCTAAAGTTAATGATTTTCCCAATTTATTGAATGCGAAGATTGCTAAAATACTCTACCGCCTCTACCGAGGTCAATAGATTTTTCTAAAGGCGAATAACGCACTCTATCCCTAGGTGAATTAATTCGTCAGTAGGCAAAAAGCATAAAATCTTCAAAAGGCCACGTAGTTCCTATGAGTATATTCCTATCTCACAGAATAAAATGGTTCTCACCAATAGTTCCTCACCAACTCTCCTCTCCCGATTCGAGTTGCGTAATTAAAACAATCCAATTATTGGCCAGACAATTGAAAGCATTAAAATCGATTGGGAAAACTCAATAGAAAAGGGAATTATATAGATAATCTAAAGCAAATCCGTCAAAACATAGGTTTCATCAAAATCCTAGAAGAAGGGTTTTAGCCTGACATGCTAAAAGATAAAAATACAGAACAAAAGAATGAAAGCATTAAAATCAAACGCAGATGAAGAGCTCGGATCCCTCCGTTCTTCTGGATCCCGCCCTCTGCTCCTGATGTCTTCTGCTTCTGCTCCTTGATAATCAATTCTCTGATCAGCCGATCCCCCTCTTTTCTGACCTTGCCGCTTTATTTATAGCTTTTTTCTGCCACAAAAAATGCGTCCGTGTGATTAGGTCGAGATCCGGCTTCGCAACGGCCCAAAACCGCACGGAGTACACAAAAACCGCCCCGTGTGCCGCGGCTCACTTAACCTGTGCCGCGGCTCACGGGGCGCAGATTAAAAACCTGGGCGCATTAAATTCATCTCGGCCGTGGCTCACTTTATCTGTGTCGCGGCTCAGAGTACAGATTATTCGGAGGTCGCTGGGTGCCTTCCTGTGCCGCGGCCCGCTTGTCTTGTGCCGCGGCCCTAGGCCAAAATTCGCCATTTTCGTCCGTTTTTCATCGTTTCGGCTTTTGGACTCCAATTTCCTGCAAAACATAAGATAATAGGGCATTACAGGCTCATTTATGCAGATTTACAATTCAAAAGAATACAAAATAATGATAAATAAGCGTATAAAAATACGCCTAACAGCGCACGCTAAATTACTAAATTTAGCGCACGCTATACAACGTTATTAACGCACGCTATCGCATCTCCAGTCAGAGGACAGTAAGGTCTGGAAAGAAATAGAAATAGGACTTACGCACGCTACGGACAATTATTTACGTACGCTACTATAAGGACTTAGCGCACGTTACTTTCCATGTCTTGCACACGCTACCGGATAACATGGTTAGTAGTCCAGTAGCCACTGGACTCAAAATGAGAAGGCATTTATGTACGCTACACAGGGTAACGTACGTTACTAAGGAAAGCAAATAGCGCACGCTACGATATATACATTAGCGCACGCTAAATCAGTCAACAGTTTACCGTTGGATTTTCTACCGTTGGAAAAGCAGGAGTCAAAGAAGATCCGTGAAATCTGGAAAAGCTGGAATTAAATATTACTAGCGCACGCTATGCATAACTGCTAGCGCATGCTAAGTTCAAATTTTGCCGTTGGATAAAGAGACGTTGGGGAGACAACCCAACACTTTCAAAGTCAAGATTGAAGACCTGTTGACCAACCGATAACGCACGCTACGAGTCCATGACTAGCGCACGCTAGCCATATTATTTTACCGTTGGAACAGTTTTTGTGACAGTTCAGATAGGAAAAGTCAAAGATGATTGCGCACGCTAGAAGGCATTATTAGCGCACACTAATAATACGAATTTCAGTATTTGAAGAATGACTGAAACCTATAAATACCCATAGGACTTGGGTATCAAATACACAACTTCAAGCACAAAAGCATACAAGCAATCAAAGCATACTTGAGCTCAGTTTCATATCTTTTATTACATTTTAAGTTGTGAGAAGAAAGATACAAAGAGTGATATACCTTGTAATATTTATTATACTTTGTATTCTTTCATTTGGTTGTGAGTGTTGCATCACTCATACTTGAGCTTTAGAGAAACGAATCAAGAGTCACTAATCCAGTGTTATTAGGATCTTTGATCCGGCATTGTTAGGATTATACTCTTATATTCGTAAAGTGAGGATTATCTAGTTCCTATAGAACACTAGATAAACAAAGTTTTATTTTTGAGAGTGGTTGAGCTTGGACCGATAGAAGACAAGCGGTTGTAACGGTTGTGAACTCGGACTGATCGAATACGAGTCAAGTTTGTGTTTGTTCTTGAGCCAATAGAAAAGGAAGTCGGAGAGAGGACGTAGGCAAGTTGCCGAACCTCTATAAATCTTTGTGTCTTTACTTTCCGCACTATTTTTCAGTTATTCGCAAGAAATTTCGATATTCCGCATTACCACTATTCAACCCTCCTTCTAGTGGTAAATTTATCTCTTCAGTTATAAGTATATTGATGGGGCCAGTATACTCGAACATGACTCATACTTGATTCAGTCACACGGTATTCACTCTTGGAGAGTCGATGACGAATCGAAAGGTTGTGATAGTATCCGTGGACCTTTGACTTGAGGGTTCAGTAGGAGATGTGCACGTGACATTTAGTTTGTCATTAGAGTAGTTAGACTCATTTGCTTAATTGCTGATCAACCTCGAAGTGCAGACTATACGGGCAGGAAGCAGTCTTTACTGTACACCAAAAAAGGATTCTATCTCCTATTAGTGAGCAGGCGAATCTCCTATATGGTTAATGGCAAATAAGATCACAAGTATTTGGCCAAAGCATTCTGATCTAGTCGTATTAGATACACTAGTAATCAGTCGGTCTTGATTTGCATCAACACATGTATAGTGTCTAGTCATCAGTAGAGTTTGACTATACCGTGACCCAAAGACTTGAGCGGGACATCTAATGAAGGGTCTATACGTATATGGTATTCACGACATAATGGTTCTGGAATGATCCCTTCATTCGTTTTCAGTCGGGGTTTACAGTGCGGCCCGCTAGGCTGGCTAAGTGTTGCCCGCACTCATTGGTTCCTCCCAATGCCGGCTGAGACAGACCTACAAAGTCGCGCATCAGGATCGTTGGCGGAAAAATATGAAATTTTCATCTCTCTATTAATATTAGATATTGGATATCTAATTATAACTTATTGGATAAATCAAATAGCGGTCTTATGAATTGAAATTAAGTTGCTGGGTAATTAATTTAATTTATAAATTATATTTCTTAGAGAAATATATTTGTATTTGATATAATTAATTAATTGGATTAATTAATTAATATAAATACATTGGAAATAAAACAGAGTATTTAACGAATTTGTTTGACGAACGTTCGGTACATGAACTCGGCCCGTTTCTTGGAAATTTCCTAAAGCCACCCCCTTCCCCTTTTATTGACTTGGTGATTTGGTGTTGGTGAGATATGGCTTTTTCGTAGTCTTAAATCAATTCATATCTCACTTTTATAAGAAAGTCTTATTGATAACAAATATTAACACCACGATACACACTTGGTTGATCAACACCAACTCTTACTTCTTGCATGCTTCGGCCGAGAGGATATAGTGAGGAGGGAGAAATTTTGTTTCATCAAGTTCTTCATCTTAATGGTGAAATTTTCCCGGTCAAGTTCCGTCACGTGGTGACGTAGAGGCATCGTATTTTTGGTGTTTGGGACGAAGGGATTTCATGCTCGAGCTCGAGTTCGTGATCATCATCAACTTACGAAGATAATATCAAAGGCTTCAAAGGTATGGGACTTTGATCCTTTATCTTCGTTGATTTATTTTTCGTATATACGTTACTTGATCGATCCTGTTTGGGATTCTTTTTCTTATTCCGCTGCGTATTCTATTTTGTTTCCGGAATCCCAATAGTGGTATCGGAGCGAGGTCAACGATATTGTATATACGATTATTTGTGCATTTTGAATTCTATTGGGTGATGCTTATGATTTAGTATCATTATTGGTATAATTAGAGATATTTAATTGTTCGTTGTAAATTTTGTCTCTATGATTTTATGTGAATTATAAATCTGAAAATTTTTATTTTGTTGATTTATAAGTTCTACATAAAAGTCAGAAACATCACGCTTTGGAAACAAGCCAAAAAACGAGCCAAACGGAGGTCGGACTCGGCAGCCCGGGGCTGCCAGAGTCACTGCCAGGCCGTGCCTGGCAGGTTGGCCGGACAGCAGGCCTGCTACTCGGATAGTAGCAGACAGGTGACTCACTCCAGCGGGTCATCCTCGGCCAGCCCCCTTTTTTGGGCTCGGTTTGCCGGCTGGGCCCGTTCCGACTTGCTCGGGACTTCGTTTAGTCTCTGTATTACGTTGTAATATTTTTCCACATTTTATATTAGATTTAATTTGATTAAAATGTATATTTGGTATATTATTTTAAATGGGAAAGATATTAAACGTGAATACTAATTTTGGTCGGATTACTTCGAACGAATTAAATTGGCGATTATGTGTATTAATTGGATTAATACCGTTGAAATTGAATATATCAATTGAATTAATATATTAATTGATTATTTAATTTTAATGCCACCATATATTAATTGGATTAATATTGTAGATATTGAATAGATTAATTTCATAGATTAATTGGATTAATATATTAAATTAATTATTTAATTTCATTGCCGTTACATGTTGTGTGGAATCCTTATGTGATGATGATATAGCTCGTGGACTTAGTTTTGATTTGTTCGATTCGATTGGGTTGTAAAGGCCGTTTTGAGCCTATTTATTTTTACTAGAAAATTTATATAGGATGCATTTTTCAATGATGTAATTATTTATTTCGCTATGACGAAGACCGAAGACAACCGACCGAGAAGACGAAGAATCGAAGACTGTTTTTATTTTTCTTTATTGGGTCATTCGCTTGGCCCAGTACTTAGGAAAAAGTCCATGAGCTATATGTTGGTAGTAACTAGGTTGCTATTTACTGTTTTTCATTTTGAATGATTGACTAACACAAACGCGCTGATAATTGAATTAATGTGCAAAGTGTAGCATTAATCGCGAAATTCTCTCGAGAAACAAACAGACTAAGTTTGAAAAAGGTTACGAAGTTTCCTACCCTCCATCAAACTCGTAGAAAATTGATACCCGAGCCGGTGTGCTATGCTTCCGAGTTATCGGGGTAGTACATTTGGTAGAGGTTGAAAAACTCTTGAGTGCATTAGATGCCTTCGGTTGGTGATAAATTTCGCCCCTACAAACCTGATAGGTTGCCGGGCGAGATTCAATAGTCAGACTGATAGACGCTGATGGTCAACAACTTAGATAGTCTGGATTGCCAAGAAATCTGATAGGTTGAGGGCATGAAGACTAGAAGATCGAAACATCCATTGGACGGGTTGGTGTTGGACACCACTTTGCAGAAATTAATAGGCAAGAAACCTGACAGGTTGCGTCTGTTAAAATTTGTAAAGAACTCGATCACCACTAAGAAGTCGATCTAACCATGACTTCCGGTTTATAACATGGGAGTGTGTAATTTCGATAAAATTAGTGGAAGCCGAGACAAGAATTATATAAGCCCTTAAATTCTATACTCGATCATAATAAAACAAGTCACTAATTCAATCTTGTCTAAATCAATGCAGAGAAACGAAACAATATCTCTCTAAAAAATGGCAAAGAACCCACTTGCAATACTACTTGAAAAGAATCTCCTAACTGGACCCAACTTCGTTGACTGATTGTGGAATCTGATGATTGTACTCAGCATGGAGGCTCTGGGATACGTCTTGGAGGCAGACATTCCACCGACTCCATCCGGACTAGGGGTAATCAGGAAGAGATTGACGTCTATGAAAAATGGCTCAAGGATGATGTGCTGGTCCGTGGCTTTATGATGGGCTCAATGACTAATGAGTTGCAGAGAGCGCACGAGAAAATGATTTCTACGAGGCAGATTCTCGCACACTTGACCAAGCTTTATGGAGAGCACAGTAGGACTGCTAGATATGAGATATCAAAGCAGTTATTCAGTGTTAGGATGACGGAAAGGGAGAAAGTGGGAGACCACGTCCTCAAGATGATCTCTATAATTGAGAGGCTCGAGGTGCTCGAGGTGCTCAACTTTCATATGACGTGCTGGTCCGTGGATTTATGATGGGCTCAATGACTAATGAGTTGCAGAGAGCGCACGAGAAAATGACCTCTACTAGGCATATTCTCACACACTTGACCGAGCTTTATGGAGAGCATAGTAGGACTGCTAGATATGAGATATCAAAGCAGTTATTCAGTGTTAGGATGAAGGAAGGGGAGAAAGTGGGAGACCACGTCCTTAAGATGATCTCTATGATTGAGAGGCTCGAGAGGCTCAACTTTCATATGGATTTATCCCTTCAGATTGATCTCATCCTTCAATCTATGTCTGACTCCTTCATGTAGTTTGTAATGAATTTCAACTATAATGAGATTTCATGCACATTAGTTGGGCTAATGAATAAACTGGTGACGGCACAGTCTAACATAAAGACTAAACTAAGGGAGGCTGCTCTTGTGATTTCTTCTGGGCCACGGAGGTCCAAGAACAAGAAGAAAAAGACCTACGAGCAGTATAAACCCAAGAAAGGGGTGCAGAAAGGCAAGGGCAAGGCCCAAAAGTTCAGAAGGTAGGCGGTCCAAAACCTACGGACAAATGTCTTGAATGCGGTGAGCTGGGCCACCGGCGTAGGATTTGTCCCAAGAACAATGGCGCATCAGGTACGAAAATTTTTGTTTTTGAAATCAATTGTTCCGCTACTGTATATTCTGCTTCATAGATTCTGGATTCAGGTGCTACTTCTCATATTTGTACTATGAACCAGGATCTGGAACGAAGTAGGCTGCTTGAAGCTGGGGAAGTGATGATCACTGTCGGAAACGAACAAAGTGTCGAGTCAACCGATATTGGATCACTCCTACTGGTTTAGAATCCGATTTTATTTTGACGTTAGATGAAGTACTGGTTTTGCCAAGGGGCATAAAAACATTGTATCCATTCCAGTCTTGGACAGGAAAGGATTTTCTTTCTTTATTAGCAGTGGTAGTTGTAAAATTTATTTTCGAAATAAATTGGTTGACACAGCTACATTGTTGAATGGTTTATATCATCTGAACTTACAAAATAAATCGGCAGTGAACACTATAACTAGGAAACATGGCAGGCAAGATACTAATCAAGCTCTTAAGTGGCACCTTAGACTTGGTCATGTTGGTCAGACCAAGGTTCACAAAATGGAGAAAGATGGACTTTTAAGTCCATCGGGTGTAGAACCCTATCCAACTTGTGAATCCTAACTTAGAGGCAAGATGACTAAGTCCCCCTTCACAGGGACATTTTAAAGGGCTGCTGAAAAACTTGGGTTGGTACATACTGACGTTTGTGGTGCTTTAGAAATAGCCCGAGACGAATATCAATATTTCATAATGTTCACAGATGATCATACTAGGTATGGTATTGTGTACTTAATGAAACAGAAATCCGAAGTCTTTACTAAATTCAAGGAATTTAAGGCCCTAGTTGAAAAACAGACTGAATGTCATTTCAAGGAACTTCGGTCAGATCGAGATGGCGAGTATATGAGCACCGAGTTGATGAGTTCCTTAAGGAACATGGAATAGCTTCACAGATCATGCTGCCAGGAACCCCACAGTTAAATGGTGTTTCAGAAAGGAGAAATCGGACATTGTTGGACATGGTCCGCTCTATGTTGAATTACACTGATTTACCAATTTACCTGTGGGGGTACACCTTACTTACTGCTGCCTATATCTTAAATATATGTCCTTCCAAATCCGTTCATATCACTCGGCATGAGACGTGGAAGGGTAAGAAACCAAGTCTTAATCACATAAGGATTTTGGGATGTCCAGCCTATGTCAAGAAGGCTAAGGTGGACCAACTGGAAGCGAGGTCCGTCAACAGACGTTTCATAGGATACCCATAGGACTCAATGGGTTATCTATTCTACATGCCTGAAGACCATAGGGTCATTGTGGCTTTACAAGCGCACTTCCTTGAGGATGAATTCATTCAGGAAGGTGTCTTGGGTAGAAATGTCTCATTGGAAGAGCACAAAGAAAGTCCTGAGGTGACATCTAATCAGGGATCACGAACTGAACCTATTGAAACACAACCTCCACTTCGAAGGTCTGATAGGGTGTCTCACTTACTTGAGAGGTATGGATATACACATGTCGAGGAACTGGGTATCCACAACGTACCTGATAGCCGTGAGGATGACCCTGTCACCTATGACCAAGCAGTAGTGGATGTGGACTTCGATAAATGGCAAGAAGCTATGGAAGCTGAGATAGACTCGATGCATGCCAATCAGGTCTGGACTCTAGTAGATCTACCAATTGGCATGAAGCCTATTGGAAGTAAATGGATCTATAAGAGAAAGATTGATGGGGATGGCAAGGTTGACGCTTATAAGGCCAGGCTTGTGGTGAAAGGGTTATACCCAAAGGGAAGGGATCGATTATCATGATACCTTCTCGCCCGTAGCTATGATCAATTCGATTCACATGATGCTTGCCATTGCTGCTCATTATGATTATGAAATATGGCAAATGGACGTCAAAACGACTTTTATAAATGGATACCTCGAGGAGGAAATCTACATGGAACAGCCTAAAGGTTTTGTGTCCAAAGCTAATATTCATAAGGTGTGTAAACTGCAACAAGCCAGTTATGGGCTGAAGCAATCTTCCTGGAGTTGGAACCTTTGATTTGATGAAGCAGTCAAGGACTTCGATTTCGTGTGAACCGAGAAGGATCTATTTGTTTACAAAAAGGTCAGTGGGAGAAACATTGCGTTCTTAGTACTGTATGTAGATGATATTCTACTTATGGGAAATAAAGTAGAAATGCTCAGCACTGTGAAAGCTTGGCTTTCTAAAACGTTATCCATGAAAGACTTGGGAGAAGCTTCCTATATTCTAGGAATCCGTCTTTATAGAGATAGAACGCTAAGAATGATAGAACTTTCCCAAGCCCTGTATATAGATAAAATCCTGAGAAGATTCAAGATGGATGATTCTAAAAGAGGGTTCCTTTCCATGCGACATGGAATTCATCTCACCACGAAAATGTGTCCTCAAAGTGAGGAAGACAAGAGAGAGATGAGTAAGGTACCCTATGCCTCGGCAGTGGGTAGCCTCATGTACGCTATATTGTGTACGAGACCAGACTTAGCCTACATTGTGAGTGTGGTAAGTCGATTTCAAGCAAACCCGGGAAGGGAACACTAGACTGCCGTCAAGAACATTCTTAAGTACTTAAGAAGAACTAGAGATATGGTTCTTACTTACGGTGGTGGAGAACTGAAGGTGGTTGGACTCACCGATTCTGATTTTCAAAGAGACAAGGACGACTCTAAGTCGACATCTGGTTATTGTTTACTCTCAATGGAGGAGTAGTATCTTGGAGAAGCTCCAAGCAAAGCACTACTGCAGATTCCACCTGCCAAGTAGAGTACCAAGCTGCCTCACAGGCTAGCAAGGAAGCATTTTGAATGCAGGAGTTTGTGCAAGAACTTCAAGTGGTGCCTAATGCGGAGCTGCCTATATCACTATTCTGTGATAATAATGGAGTTGTCGCCCAAGCCAAGGAGCCAAGGGCTCACCACAACACCAAGCATATAGAGAGAAAGTATCACATCGTTCGAGAGATGGTTGAAAAAGGATATGTTTCGTTGCAAAGAGTAGACTCAGAAGATAATGTCTCTGATGTAACACCCCCATAATCTAACCGAGAATAATACACGCCACGAACCCTCTCCGTGAGGATCCACCAGGCTAGACATTGAAACAACACAATACATTACATACCGACGTGATAGAATGACGAATAAATTGACTGATTTGGTCTTACATCATTATCAAACAACTCTAATATACATAACTCTGTCTGGACTCATACCATGCAAGGGTAAAATACACTCACAAACCAAAAAGTACGACATCGAAAAAGACCATACAACGAACTCCGACTGAATACACCTAAAACCAGCCTTCATGTGATTAGTATCGATCGTCTTCCATCATCCTCCACACCAATCCTATATTTTGCTCCCAAAATATGCATATACCTGGACGCAGAACAGACATCCACCCCCCGAATACTCTGGGGTTAGCAAAACTCCACTGTTTGGCTAGTACAAGTATAAAGTGCAAATACGAGCCATACACAACACATTCTGACAATACAACAAAAGACTTCCCGAGATATTTCATTTGGATAAAGTAGTTCAAAGGATAAAATATAAAGGAAAACATTGGTCATTTAAAAACCGACTCAGGATCTCGGGAGTTTTGAAAAGATTTGTGATTGAAAAGTTCTTAATTTATCGAAAGCCACGTAGGGTCACAACCCAAAGTTTTATTTTCCGAAATACAAATCTGTAACACCCCAACCCGACATGGGTAGAAGTATCACATTATGGTGTCATATCAGAACATACATAATAGAACGCAAGTGGAAGTCTAATCATAAATACCAAAATAAGTCAACATGACTAAAAGAAATACATAAGTTCCATAATCCAAAATGAAGGAAACATCATCTAAGTCTAAATAATGAAAATATAGTCCAAAAAGCTAGGAAGTCTATGGTAGGTAAGTCCTCACACAGCTCCTACTCTCATCCCAAACATAGCCCAGCTCCTAGCTTAATAACCTGCCGCGGAAGAAAAGAAAATGCGGCTGAGCTAAAAAAGCTCTGTGAACAGATATATAGCAAAGTACTGAAACTGAATTGAGAAATACAGAATATAGTGCAATGGGTAAATATCAGTAGGTATAACATAAGTGTAATGAATGGTATAAGGGTTACAGAAGTCTACTACGAGCACAGAGATATATCATCATAACATCATATCATCATAAGTACATAAATATCATAAATGGAGTAGCTAACTCCCAGAATGTGAATGACGTGTATGGCACACAATCACCATTCCCCAGAAATATAACATATACATATCAGATCAGATCTAGGATGCATCCATACGCTCCTGCAGAAATCATAATGGCTAAAAACATAATACTTGAGCTCATAATACATGACAGAAAGGGACGCAGTGGGTCATCACTCGCCCACCGTGGAGTCATGCCATTGGTGCCTCAATGACATGGTCATGGAACCCCCATGACTAGTGAAAGCTCGGGTAGCAAACTGAAGGGTCAAATAGAATATCATAGCAATGACACAAAATATATTAGCCATTCGAAAATATCATGACATGGGTTCATATAAAGGCTCATAGTAAAGGCTCAAATCATAAGTGTCATATCAGAAGTGTCATAAAAGAAGGTTCATAGCAAAGGTATCATAATCAGAAATAGCTAATAATCAAAAGATGTATGAGAGTCATGAGAAACCTTAAGAGAAAGGTCATAATATCTATACCTTATACAAATGACGAAGCAGATAAGGATAGGATCACACAGAAATAGGAATCACTCCTTTTTCAGGAAATCTACAAATTTTTTAATCATATATTACTTATACGTTCATTAAAGTCATAACGGATTTTAAATACTTATTAGCTCATTCATTAATGTGTTTTAGGGCTTCATATGTGAAATAGTAAGTATTCATAACATAAGTCTAAAAGTATCTTGGATTGGTGTTCCAAATGAATTAGGACCAAAACATGTTAGGTTAAACCAAAACCCTTAGCTTATGTTATAATTCAGATTTTATCACGTTCAGATACCTTAGTTTATGAATTTAAAACCATACTTATGTACTTACTGAGGTGCTAAAATAATTATCATAGATACTTATACGCGTTAGGTAATTAATGTAATTATTCTAGATTTTATTTCAAAGGGTAAGTACTATTTCAAAATTATCTTTCCAGACCGACCTAGGAAGTTAACTGCACCTACATACAAAAAGTTTGCCTTTAATTAACCCATTTAGACACTTCATAAAAGTCCACAAAAATTCTATGAACTCAACATAACCTATAAATCAATCCTGAAGAAGTAGAGCTCCTAACTCCTTGTGGTTTAAAACTAAAAATAAAAAACATCGACTGATTTTCAGACTCGATTTCCCTGTTTTGAAACTCCCAAAAATCAAAAGATCACCTTCCCGACCTCCAATGACCATAAAACTTGATATTCAGATAGTACACTTCATGAACTTATGCTTAGACTAAAAAATTATGCAGAAACATGTTGGTATCATCAAATTAGAGCTCTTGCAAAACAACCCAAATTCTGGACAGCCCGTAGTTGAGACAGAAACAAGCCCTAATCCACAATTAAAACCCTAATAGCCCTCATAATTATATATTTAGGGTTTATTAATTCAGATTAGTATAAATGATCAGGTGTGTCGAATGATTGATAGAACATAAGATGGTGATGGTACCTTTGCTGTTACGAAACACAGAAAAGAACACGGACAAGAAAGACCCACGACACCCAACTTGAATGATCTATCACCACGAACAAACAGCACCTACATGGCAAACCCTTCAATCCTTTGGCCTTCGAGAGAGGAAAGATATCAGGAACAAAGTGTGTGTTATGTTTGTGGGTCGATGCAAAAGATGGGAGGAACAACAAGATGAACGGCTTATGGAATTATAGGGCAAGGCATGTAGTATTTAAGGTATAACCGTGTATGGTTGTTAGGGATAATAATGCATGGAATCTTTATTATAGGAATGTATTGAAAGCCCATAATTGGGTTTGAATGGGGTGTAAAGGATCGGTTATGATATGTGATATTTAGCTGAGATTAGGGGGATTCCAAATCATCATTCGGATGTTGCAAGTTATTTTGAACGTGTGATATGTGATACAATTTAGGAAGGTCTTATGGATGTGCAAAATTTATTTATTATAGGTATAAACTTAGGTTAGTAAATTTTAATTTAATTTTAATACATAACACATAGTTAGGGTTTAAAATAAATCATTACAAAGTTTAGGGAAAAATTCGAAATTAGACGTAAATTAGGAATTCGAATTTTTGGGTTTTACAAAATCCGTTCAAAAAACACAAGGTCTAAGACACAACCATCTGATTCAATTCACTTCCAAGGACACATTACACACAACACATTACTCTTATGCCATTCTAGCCAAACACCAAGACTCGTATATAATGTCTCTCGACCCCGAGCACAAAGCATTGTGATACTCCAAACATATCACTACTAATCATCAGCAAGAACACTCTGGCAATTCTCGCGACCCAGTCCGGCCGTCAAGCCACCAAGTCCCTGTGCGCCGCGTCGAGCAACCCCAGGTGACAATACCCACTCAAAAGTAACCCTCGCGACCAGGTCCAGCCGCTAAGCCACCGGGTCCCCGTGTGACCCCGTCGAGTCAACCCCGAGTGAGAGTACCCGAGAACAACCTTACTGTAATACCCGGTTGAGAATTCATTTATTTTCACTCAGTAACTGTCACTCAGAAATTTTTTCACTCAATAATAACCATTCATCACTCATGTTCATTCAGTTGTAACCACCATTCGGCGTATTTTGGGATCATATCAGTAGTTGTTGTCATTCATCGCTATTTGAGATCGAGCAGGGATTATTGTCATCACCATCATCATCTTTTAATTTCAGTTTGTGAGATAGCGCACGCTACACATTCTGTTTAGCACGCGCTAATGGAGTGCATGTAACGCATGCTATGATTCAGTATTAGCGCACGCTAGTGCATGTGAAACAGACAGTCCAGAAGGTACTGGGCTGATTTGAGAAATTCGTAGCGCACACTACGAGTGGTAAGTAGTATACGCTAACTATACTGGTAACGCACGCTAAGACTTCAGAGTAGCGCACGCTAACGCGCTCAGAACCGAGGACAGTAGGTTCTGAACTCCAGAATTTTGGACATCAACTATCAGGTAGCGCACGCTAACATAAGGTTAACGTACGCTAAGGAATGCTGTTAGCGCACGCTACCAAAGGTACTTAACGCACGCTAACATTTCGATCGAAGTCTTGGACTGCGGTACACCCGTTAGCGCACGCTAATATCGGGAGCTAGCGCGCTAAGTCGATAGTATAAATAGGACAGTTCAGTCCAACCTTCGTCATTTCTTCATTTCTCATCCATTTCGGACGAGCTTGGGCGATTCGGAAAGGTCTCCTTGAGCTGCAAACATCTATCAACATCTCCAATCTTAGTGATTTGATTAATCATCACTTAATCAGTTTCTTCACTCCAAATCAAGGTAATTTCATTGAATCTTGAATTTCGGGATTTGAAGGTTTTAGCCCCGATCTCTTCGGATTAGCTTGCTTTTATGTTGGATTATGTTAGATATGGATTATCTATCTTGGATATTTGTATTCTTACGGATTCATTGGTGTAATTTTCGGAATTTCGGAATCATTGAGGAATTGTTCAAGAACCCTTACGGGTTGACTTTGGAATTTTGGGGGTTTTCGACTAGATATTGTTGAAATCTCGATTTAAGTATTCCTATTGTATTATTGATGGTATTCATGGAGTTTTGTTGGATTGAATCATTCATTGGAGATTGGTTTTCGACATTATTGGGTTTAGTTGTAAACAATGGGAGATTGTTTACAACGTGCTTGTTTTAATGCCCCAATGAGTTTTGGGTAGTGTTGTATCGACTTTTGAATTGGTTATGATCATGTTTGATTCGTATATTAAGCGAATTGTTGGTATATGTGTTGTTCAAGGTTGTTCGAGCGGCCGACAATTTCATTAAGGACGTTGTTCGTGGAAGGACTTTCTCGCCTTCGGTTTGAGGCAAGTTTTATACTTGTACTAGTCAATGAGATTAATGTCATCATATATGTGTATGAATGTGTTGTATCATTCCGAGACTTAGTCTCTTCATGAATTCATTGATATTAAGAGATCGTTTGATACGATACCTTTCGGCAACTATGTCAAATGTTTATTATTGTCCGTTAATGGCCGATTCAAGGCATTGTGATACTCGTTATTAATGTCATTGTCGATAGCCGGATCGCAGTATCGATGTATCGATTGTTGTTAATATTGATGTCAATCTAAGACATCGTTCAGATCATCGTTATTCATGTTGGGGTTGTAATTAAAACCGTATTGGCCGATTTAAGGCATTGGCTTATTCATTTCTCATCTTAGTCGTTGGTCACCGATTAAAGGTGCCGAGGCATCCTTCGTATCATTGTCATCGATTGGCCGTTCTCAGGCAAATCGAAATGTTCAATCATTCACCATATCATTGTTATCGATTGACCGTTCTAAGGCAATCGAGGTATTTAATCATTCATCGTATCATTCGTAGCGATTAGCCATTCTAAGCCAATCGAAGCGCTTAATCATTCATGGAATCATCCGTTGCATCATTGTTATCGGTTGGCCATCCTAAGGCAATCGAGGTGTTAAATTGGGACTGTCAAGGACGGTGTCTATCCGTGTGTTACTGTCATCGTGTTGGCCGACTCAAGGCAGCACACTATCATTTATTGTGATACGGCTTCGTGCCGTGGCTTCGGCCCTCATTGTGATACGGATTCGTGCCGTGTCTTCGGCCCTCATTGTGATACGGCTTCGTGCCGTGGCTTCGGCCCTCATTGTGATACGGCTTCGTGCCATGGCTTCGGCCCTCATTGTGATATGGCTTCGTGCCGTGGCTTCGGCCCTCATTGTGATACAGCTTCGTGCCGTGGCTTCGGCCCTCATTGTGATACGGCTTCGTGCTGTGACTTCGGCCCAAATGGTGATACGGCTTCGTGCCGTGGTTTCGGCCTTAATCAATAACAGCTGCGGGCTGTTTTGGCTTCATGTGATTGTGATAATTTGACAGCTTCGGCTGAGTGGCTTTCAAGCCTTTATTATTGTCCTGGTAATTTCATTGGAGCCCTCGGACATTGTGATTCATAATTAATTCAGTCCTAGTTTGGTTCATGTCGTGTAATTCATTGTGGTATTCTGTGATTATGATTCGCCGTTGGGCACTTATGTTCTAACATATCGAACAGGTATTAATAGTATGCCGTGGGCATAGTATTTCGCGAATGCTCGGTTCTTACCTTGGTTTGTGAGCATCTCGTATTATTATTATCATTGTATCGTTTCATTCTGCCTTTGGATACATATCATGTTATACATGTATTTGATGTTCATTATCTGGATGACTGGCCCCGTGGGGGCGGAACATGTTTTCATGTTTTAGGTGATTGCGAGGAGAGAGTTGAGACACATGGGCATGACGATGGCGACGAGGCATTCGAGCGATACTAGTCCGAGTTGTTCATTGTCGGTCAGTCAGTTGGAGTGTACTCCAGTCTTGTTAGTTGTTGTCGTGCTGTATTATCCGAACAGATGTTCGTGGATGTTGTTGTATTTCATTTTTAGCCATGTAGGCTACTTTTGTCGTTGAAATTCCTTATCGGAATATTGTGTCGGATGTCATGGTAGGGACTATGATTTTCCCTTATTGTGTAATTTATTGTATTTTAGTCATGTTCGCCTGGTGGATCTCCTGACGTGGGGTCCACGGCACTGTAATAACCCAATAGAATTTTGGGATGTTATACTTACAACTCTCATCAGTTCACATTTCCAAACCACAATCCCCGAGGGTCAATCACACTATATATAGTCGAGGTACTTTTCCAGAATGACCAAATTATCCAACACAGACTCATGACCCAGAACTAATACCATCAACAAGGAAGCATGCTATCTCAACAGCACCGAACGGCACAGCTAATATCACATAAACTCACATATTCATCGATAACCACATGTCTCCACGCACACATCTTAACCAAAGGATTAAACTTCAAAATTTACCGACGACATAATCACATATAATGGCATCACACGAAAGTAAGGCAATACTATACTCAACACCAACACACATAATCAATTAAGCTCATTAATTCACGGAACACACGAGTCATCTTTTAAGAAAACCCTGATTGTAAATATACCGATTCTTTTGAAAAATGGTTAAAACATTCATTTAGCACATATCGTCGATTACCAACCATTATATCCACAAAACACGTAATTTATGGGCAACCGGACACTCCGATGAACACGGCTTAACCGGGAAACCTTGAACACCTATAATTCTCCGGGCGGAAACAACGATAACACAATCGATCGGGAAGCTTCGAAACCTTGAAGAAGACGACGAAGGAAGAGTTCCGACTCGAGTTCTTCGTAAGGAACCTGACCCTAACATCATATCATCAATAAATCAACGATTGTATGAGGAAGAATAACCGTAGAATGCCCGAATCCCATTTATGACATTCTACCGGACACCTTCAAGGCGTCAATTAGGAACTCAACAAAACGACGAATCAAACCATGGAACAACGAGAAAATTGGTATAATACAACTTAATAATCAATAATCCATCACTAATCTAGGTTAATTCGGATTAAATGGACGAAATCAAGCAAAATCCCCAATTTTCCCAAAACTAGGATTTTAGGAAAACTTACCCTGATTCGGTCAATCGGAGGCGGTTATAGAATGATTAGTAGATGATATGGACTCAGGAACTTCGTGGATTGATAGTTTGGCTGCGGAAGGAACGAAGGTGAAATGGGAAAAATGAGTGAAACCCGATTGCTCGGTCATATTTATACTCATGCGGAACACGTCGCAACAAACGGACCAACTAGCACCGTTTTTTTCACCGTGTTGCGAGTCTGTGCGACCTGACCGACACGGCGCATCATCCGGAGCAAACACTTGCACGGGTGTCTCGATCGTGTCTTCGCAGAGAGCTAACCTGGCTGACATGTCGCATCACCAGGCACAAGACCCAGCGCTCGCCAACGCCGTTCGGCAAACGGCGCAGGACACGACGGAAGGCTCATCCGTTTCTACCGCCGTGTTGTACAGGTTTGGCCAGAAAATCTCTGGTTGCAAAATGATTATGCCACAACCGAAGATTACGATAGAACCACAACAACGATCCGAAGAAGACGTATAATAATGAAATACGACATACGATTAGCTCTACTTACACAACGATAAGTCATACCCGACGAACACCACAACACAGCCGTACCCAACATAGTGGAAAATCTCAAGTAATTGCCAACAGAACAAAATAACCAGCATGACCGACAAAATTAAAAAATAACCGGAAACGAAAAATCTCGGGTATTACATTCTACCCTACTAAAAATAAGATTCGTCCCGAAACTTAAAACAAGAAAAAAAAAATCAAAAGAGGGCGACCCTAAATAATACACATTATCTAATATTGACATCACACAAGAGCTCCATGTAGTACAGAGCTACTGCGGTCCGATTCAATACGCAAGAATGTTCACGAAAAGCAACGAACATGAATCACTACGATTGATAAATCCGAGCAGCACAACAATAAAAACACAAGTCCAACACTGCACAAGAATGTAATTCCAATAACCTCAAAGGTTTCAAAGATCACATACGAGAACAATTACCCGAAATTTAAGAAAATCATGAAGTGGCTCAAATGCTCAATAATCGCGGTACAGGATCGGACAATAACAATCAGACAACAACGATCGAACAACAACGGTCGAACAACAACGATCGAACAACAGCGATCGAACAACAACGATCGAACAACAACGATTGGACCATAACGCCGAAGTATACTACAAGATGCTCATATGCATAGGGTTCACGGGAGTCGCACCAAACTCAGAAAAGTCATAATGATAAATTAATTAATCCAGAAAAACATCAAAACTCGCTCGAATGACAAAGGCAAAAAAAAACAACACAAGGTCATAAGCATCAGCAAACACAAATGATTCGATAGAGTCAAACAATACAGAAGCGATAAAAATGGTTATTACACCCCATCTCTATTAAAAGAGGTTCGGTCCCTGAAACCAAAACAACGAGAGCGAGGTGTTAGTATAGCAACCTTCCCGGCAATATTCTCTTGGTTCCGCATCCGATCTCCATGACCATCTGTACGGCGGTCACGACTGCGTCCTTTGGCCCTCGGCATACAAAGCGGATACTCGTTCAATACGATGGAACAACTTCACGAAATAATATACTGAAGTGCCAAGTCAATGCGACATATCACATAAGACAACTAATAGCAACTTGATAAAAAGATCCACGAGGTATCCTTTTAAAGGATATCATTGGAAAATCTTTAAATTTGTATGTTTACTCGAAATAGAATTTTTGAAAGTACTTTTGGTACCTCGGGATGTTTTACCAAAACTTGTAAACAAAAGACCTTAACCGTCTCATTCTGAAATCATTTGCAAAACAATATTTTAGAATATCAATTTCCCTTGTAATCAGTATCATCATTATCGTTAATATCAAATAGGGTAACCACATATTACCATCAAAACATTTGTACATGCACTAAAAATTTTCACCGATCAACAATTATTTTGGAGTGATTCAAACTTTTCCAAATTCGAGTTTGAAGTTTAAATCGAGTAAGATTTTTCATCCTTCACTATATATTTTTGAAAAATAAAAATGGTACCGGACTTTGAAATATACAAATTTTTATGGTGTGAAAGATTTTTGAAAATCATGTACTCAAATTTTAAGAAAATACAACAATACGTTAAAAATCATTTTCGAAAATCCTCTTAACACTACACAAAAATCAACGACGGTAACATTTTACAAAATGTCTAAAGACACTTTAAAACAACTCTTTCAAATACCGTCTAGGTTTTATTTTAGAATTCTAGGCCGGCTCGCCAATTCCAAATAATTTTCAAAGTCCACACGAAGCCGCCGATTAATTGAACCGTCAAAACTTTTTCGAAGTTACTTTTTCCGCAACTTGCACAAGTTTATGAAATTTTTAGGAGAGCTTTCTCGAACACACACGCAGCAAACATAATTTATCAATTCATTAAACACAATCCATTATCACCTAGCACTACGAAAAGTCCTAACACATATTCACACACAAGAGTTGTCATCACTAGGCAACACACATAGAATAGAGTTACAGATGATTGACTGCAAAAGATAGACCTGACGGCTAAAAATGCGGTTCCATAGCCCCTGCCCAGGCTGATTAGCTCGCGTTACAATAAAGATTAGCGTGCGTTACTCATGCCACATTAGCGCACGCTAGCCTCATACTTAGCGTGTGCTAACTAATTCAGCAACATGATTGCAAACATATATACGTCATTACTAGAACCGAAGGTTACAAATAGACAACAACAACATACGAATCTAAATGCCACCGATTCCCATAATTACAACACCTCACGAACAGCCATCAAAAAGACAAATGTCATTCAAAACCGAAATTTCACCTCTAGATAAAGAGGGCTATCTCAACGTATACCTACCGATCGACTCAGCATTCACATCACTATTTTAATCATAAAACTGGGCACTACTGCCCAAACAACGAGAACATCATCATGTACTTCTTGACTAACAACCATGAAACCAAAAAGTTGAAAGCGAGAGTCACGTATTGAGTACATTTTGTAGACCTCATTTGAGTTTAAAAATCGTGTTTTGAAAACTTATAATACAAGATGAAAATGAAATATCGATAGTTTGAATTCCAAAAAAAAATTCGACCTTGAGGTCATCACACGAAAATCAAACTTTTTCCTCCTTTGGAGGATGTTTTAAATTAAAATTACGTGACTCCCATAAAACATTTAAAGCTTTAAGATATCACATTGCTAAATTTTCCTTGCGTAACCACACCAAGGCCATTACTCTTGTAAAAACGGTTTATGCAATGGTGTATATATATATATACACACTGACACCACTTTTCATTCTAGCACAATACGAGAATCAAACAAGCATAGACCACATAATCATAAATCACATTTAAACTGTACCCCGAAATACTGAATCACACAACTAGCTCGTTTAGCTCGAGGCACAACATGTAGTAGGGAGACTTACATCCAGAGATCACATAAAGATGATGGCTGCACCTTGATACTAATCACGGCCGACATCGTAGATGACGCATCGCGACACGACTCAGGCAGACACAATCTGACAGGACAAGACACGACAATACCCGACTGGACCCGGAAGCCTAGGTTTCCGCAACCTAAGATCCGATACCATAAATGTAACACCCCCATAATCTAACCGGGAATATTACACGCCGCAGACCCTCTCCGTGAGGATTCACCAGGCTAGACATCGAAACAATACAATACATTACACACCGACGTGATAGAATGACGAATCAATAGACTGATTTGGTCTTACATCATTATCAAACAACTATAATATACATAACTCTGTCTGGACTCATACCATGCAAGGGTAAAATACACTCACAAACCAAAAAGTACGACATCGAAAAAGACCATACAACGAACTCCGACTGAATACACCTAAAACCAGCCTTCATGTGATTAGTATCGATTGTCTTCCATCATCCTCCACACCCATCCTATATTTTGGTCCCAAGATCTGCATGTACCTGGACTCAGAACAGACATCCACCCCCCGAATACTCGGGGGTTAACAAAACTCCACTGTTTGGCTAGTACAAGAAAAAAGTGCAAATACGAGCCATACACAACACATTCTGAGAATACAACAAAAGACTTCCGAGATATTTCATTTGGATAAAGTAGTTCAAAGGATAAAATATAAAGAAAAACATTGGTCATTTAAAAATCGACTCAGGATCTCGGGAGTTTTGAAAACATTTGTGATTGAAAAGTTCTTAATTTATCGAAAGCCACTTAGGGTCACAACCCAAAGTTTTATTTTCCAAAATACAAATCCGTTCAGAAAACACAAGGTCCACGACCCAACCATCCACTTCAATTCACTTCCAAGGACACATTACACACAACAAATTACTCTTATGCCATTCCAACCAAACACCAAGACTCGATATATAATGTTTCTCGACCCCGAGCACAAAGCATTGTGATACTCCAGACATATCACAACTAATCGTCAACAAAAACACTCTGGCAATTCTCGCGACCCGATCCGGCCGTCAAGCCACCAAGTCCCTGTGCGCCCCGTCGAGCAACCCCAGGTGAAAATACCAACTCAAAAGTAACCCTCGCGACCCGGTCCAGCCGCTAAGCCACCAGGTCCCCGTGTGACCCCGTCGAGTCAACCCCGAGTGAGAGTACTTGAGAACAACCTTACAACTCTCATCAGTTCACATTTCCAAACCACAATCCCCGAGGATCAATCACACTATATATAGTCGAGGTACTTTGCTAGAATGACCAAATTATCCAACACATACTCACGATCCAGAACTAATACCATCAACAAGGAAGCATACTATCTCAACAGCACCGAACAACACAACCAATATCACATAAACTCACATATTCATCGATAACCACATGTCTCCACGCACACTTCTTAACCAAAGGATTAAATTTCAAAATTTACCGATGACATAATCACACATAATGGCATCACATGAAAGTAAGGCGATCCTATACTCAACACTAACACACATAATAAATTAAGCACATTAATTCACGGAACACACGAGTTATCTTTTAAGAAAATCATGATTGTAAATATACCGATTCTTTTGAAAAACGGTTAAAATCATTCATTTAGCCCATATCATCGATTACCAACCATTATATCCACAAAGCACGTAATTTATGGGCAAGATACTTGCCTCGATAATCGATACCGGACACTCCGACAAACACAGCTCAACTGGGAAACCTTGAACACCTATAATTCTCTGGGCGGAAACAACGATAACACGATCGATCGGGAAGCTTCGAAACCTTAAAGAAGATAATGAACGGAAGAGTTCCGACTCGAGTTCTTCGCAAGGAACCTGACCCTAACATCATATCATGAATAAATCAACGATCGTACGAGGGAGAATAATCGTAGAACGCTCGAATCCCCTTTATGACATTCTACCGGACACCTTCAGGGAATCGATTAGGAACTCAACAAAACGACGAATCAAACAATGGAATGACGAGAAAATTGGTAGAATAAAGCTTAATAATCAATAATCCATCACTAATCTAGGTCAATTCGGATTAAACGGACGAAATCAAGCAAAATCCCCAATTTTCCCAAAACTAGGATTTTAGGAAAACTTACCCTGATTCGATCGATCGAAGGAGGTTACAGAATGATTAATCGATGATATGGACTCAGGAACTTCGTGGATTGATAGTTTATTGACATGTCTTCGAGTTCTCCAAGGCTTGGCTACGGAAGGAACGACGGTGAAATGGGAAAAATGAGTGAAACCCGACTGCTCGGTCATATTTATACTCGTGCGGAACACGATGCAACAAATGGACCAACTAGCGCCATGTTTATCGCCGTGTTGAGGGTCAGTGCGCGACCTGACCGACACGGCACATGCAAACACTTGTGAGGGTGTCTCGGTCGTGTCTCGGCAGAGAGCTAACCTGGCCGACACGTCGCATCACCCGGCGCAAGACCCGGCGCTCGGCAATGCCATTTGGCAAACGGCACAGGACACGACGGAAGGCTCAGCCATTTTTACCGCCGTGTTGTATAGGTTTGGCCAAAAAATCTCCGGTTGCAAAACCATTCTGCCACAACAGAAGATTGCAATCGAACCACAACAACGATTCGGAAGAAGACGAATAATAATGAAACACGACATACAATTAGCTCGACTTACATAATGATAAGTCATACCCGATGAACACCACAATACGGTACATCAAGCCGTATCCAACATAGGGGAAAATCTCAAGTAATTGCCAACAGAACAAAATAACCGGCACGACCGACAAAATTAAAAAATAACTGGAAACAAAAAAATATCGGGTATTACATCTGACCCGCTGACTAAACCGTTATCTCAGGCTGTCTTGGAAAAACATATGAAGAACATGGGTATTGGATACCATGATGTATGGCATTGAGTGCAAGTAGGAGACTGTTAGGAATATGCCCTCGAATGCCACTCAGGGGATGAGAGAGAAGGGGCATTGTACTTGTAATTATGGAATTATCAATAAAAGGCAATATGATTCATTCATTGTTTATTGTATTCCAAATGCATTATTGATTTGGTAAACATTGCAGTGAAGTCCATGTAAGTAAGAGCGAACATTCCACTCTCGTTATCGGATAAGAGAAAATACAGTGGAAGTGTTCAAAGTTTATTTACATAAACCATTCACAAGTCGATAAATTTAATTGGACATTAAATTTTGAGTAAGACTTGTATAACTGATGCTAGGTCATGTGCATGTATTGATAGTATAGTTATAAGTATATTGGTGGGACCAATATACTCGAACACGACTCATACTTGATTCAGTCACACGGTATTCACTCTTGGAGAGTCGATGACGAATCAAAAGGTTGTGATAGTATACCTGGACCTTTGACTTGAGGGTTCAGTAGGAGATGTGCCTGTGACGTTTAATTTGTCATAAGAGTAGTTAGACTCATTTGCTCAATCGCTGAGTCAACCTCGAAGTGCGGACTATATAGGCAGGTAGCAGTCTTTACTGTACTCCAAGATAGGATTCTATCTCCTGTTAGTGAGCAGGCGAATATCCTATACGGTTAATGGCAAATAAGATCATAAGTATTTGGCCAAAGCATTCTGATCTAGTAGTATTAGATACACTAGTAATCAGTCGGTCTTGATTTGCATTAACACATGTATAATGTCTAGTCATCAGTAGGGTTTGACTTTACCATGACCCGAAGACTTGACCGGGACATCTGATGAAGGGTCTATACGTATGTGGTATTCACGACATAATGGTTCTAGAATGATCCCTTCATTCATTTTCAGTCTGGGTTTGCAATGCGGCCCGCTAGGCTGGCTAAGTATTGCCCGCACTCATTGGTTTCTCCCAATACTGGCTGAGATGGACCTACAGAGTCACGCATTAGGATCGTTGATTAAAAAATATGAATTTTTCATCTCTCTATTAATATTAGATATTAGATATCTAATTATGATTTATTGGATAAATCAAATAGCGGTCTTATGAATTGAAATTAAGTTGCTGGATAATTAATTTAATTCATAAATTATATTTCTTAGAGAAATATATTTATATTTGATACAATTAATTAGTTGGATTAATTAATTAGTATAAATACATTGGAAATAAACCGGAGTGTATTTAACGAATTCGTTTGACGAACGTCTGACACACGAGCTGAGTGACTCGGCCCGTTTCTTGGAAATTTCCTAAAGCCGCCCTCTCTCCCCTTTATTGACTTGGTGATTTGGTGTTGGTGAGATATGGATTTTTTTGTAGTCTTAAAAAATCAATTCATATCTCACTTTTATAAGAATGTCTTATAAAATGATAACAAATATCAACACCACAATACACACTTGGTTGATCAACACCAACTCTTACTTCTTCCATGCTTCAGCCGAGAGGATATAGTGAGGAGGGAGAAATTTTTTTTCATTAAGTTCTTCATCTTAGAGGTGAAAATAAGTAAGGAAAAATTGAGAGAAAAATTACTACGAGTTTCCCTAAACGTGTTCTAGATAGAACAGAGTCTCGTTGATTTTTTCGATCAAGTTCCATTGCGTGGTGACATAGAGGCATCATATTCTCAGTGTTTGGGACGAAGGGATTTTGTGCTCGAGCTCGGGTTCGTGATCATCATCAACTTACGAAGATAATATCAATGGTTTCAAAGGTATGGGACTTTGATCCTTTATCTTCGTTTGATTTATTTTTCGTATATACATTACTTGATCGATCCTGTTTGGGATTCTTTTTATTATTCTGCTGCGTATTCGATTTTGTTTCCATAATCCCAATAGTGGCAAGGGACATATAGGTACCTGTATGCTTGGCCAGAATCGGTGCTAATTCTACCATGAGGAAGGACACATGGCCTCCGCATGTCCGAAGAAAGGAAAAGGTCCAGGCAAAGGTGTACAAGGTCAAGGCTGGAGGCAAAGCTTGAGTGTATAGCTTGGCCGAGGTCGAGGAAGAGATTGAACCCTAAGCCATGTCAGGTCTATTGTCAGTTGCTAATATTCCTGCTTTGGTGTTGTTTGATACGAGTGCATCTCATTCATTTATCTCTATGAAGCTTTGCACTATGATTGGTTGTAGAAGTAGTAAATCTCCTAAATCTCTATTAGTTAGCATGCCTGCAGGGGAGTAGTGCGTGTAGACTCTATAGCTAACAATGTGAAGATAGAGATTAATGAACATAGCTTCTTAGCTGACTTGCACATAGTTGAACTCAGTGATTTTGATGTTATTTTGGGAATGGATTGGTTGGACAAACATAGAGCTGTAGTAGAATGCTCCGAAAGGAGGGTACCTTATGTCTGTCTGTTGATATCAAGACCGTATTCGAGGGAGTAAGACACTATGGTACACCAAAAGTGATTTCAGCTATGTAAGGTGTGAAGATGTTGACGAAGCGCAGTTGCCAAGGATTCCTGGTGAATGTGATGGGGAAAAATTTTTCGGAGAAGACGGTAGCTGATGTACCTATCGTCAAGGAGTATCCAGATGTCTTTCCCGAAGACTACCGGGAGTTCTTCCGAGTCGTTAAGCTGAGTTCTCGTTCAATTTAGTGTCAGGAGCGGCACCAATATCGAAAGCCCCCTATAGAATGGCGCCCAAGGAATTACAAGAGCTGAAAGTACAACTTCACGAACTGCTTGACTCGGAATTTATCCGGCCGAGTGTTTCGCCATGGGGTGTGCCACTACTCTTCGTGAAGAAAAAGAACAGAAGTTTGAGGATATGCATAGACTATCGTGAGCTTAATCGGCTCACGATAAAGAATAAATATCCACTTCCTAAAATAGAGGACCTATTCGATCAACTTGGAGGATCAGGAGTGTTCTCAAAAATAGATTTGAGATCCGGATATCACCAATTGAGGATTAAGGATGATGATATCCCGAAGACAGCATTTCAAACTCGATATGGACACTATGAGTTTACAGTGATGCCATTTGGTTTAACTAATGCGCCAGTAGTATTCGTAGATCTCATGAACCGTGTATTTCAACCTTATTTGGATAAGTTTGTCATTATGTTCATAGATGACATACTTGTGTATTCAAAGAGCAAGGTTGAACATGAGCAGCATCTTAGAACAGTATTGGGAATATTACACAAGGAGAAGTTTTATTCGAAGTTCAACAAGTGTGAATGAGGAATCGAGGTTGACCCGATTAAGGTAGAGACAGTCAATGACTAGAAAGTACCGAGTAATGCAAATGAAGTTCGCAGCTTCTTGGGTTTAGCTGGTTATTATCGAAGATTTATAGAGGGATTTTCGAAGATAGCTGCACCAATGACTAGATTGACAAGGAAGGAAGAAACTTTCTTATGGAATGAGAATTGCGAAAAGAGTTTCCAAGAACTTAAGTGAAGGTTGACTGCAGCACCAGTTTTGACCATCCCCAATCCGATAAGGGAGTTCGTCATCTACAGTGATGCATCCAAACAAGGCTTGGGATGAGTATTGATCCAGGAGGGCAAGGTAGTTGCCTATGCTACGAGGCAACTAAAACCGCACGAGCTGAACTACCCTACTCATGATTTGGAATTAGCTGCGGTAGTTCATGCCTTGAAGATTTGGAGACATTACCTGTATGGAGGTAATTGTGAAATTTATACATACCACAAAAGTCTGAAATATATTTTCACACAAAAGGAATTGAATATGAGGCAACGCATATGGCTAGAGTTGGTCAAAGACTACGATTATACAATCCATTACCACCCTGGTAAAGCAAATGTAGTTGCTGATGCACTGAGCCGTAAGGCGAGAGGAGACCTATCTTGTATGTTGACCAAAGAGGAAAGCTTGGTCAAGGAATTTGCACGAATGAACCTTGAGATGGCTACACCATCGAAGCCCGTTTAGTCGTTATTGGCTAGTTTGGTGGTACAACAAACCTTGAGGAAGTAGATCAAAGAAGGTCAAGAACAAGATGAATTTTTGTCCAAAATAAAAGAACGTACTCCTTCAGGTGAGGATAAGGGATTCAGTGTGTCCGATGATGGAATGATGTACTATGAAGGGAGGATTTGTGTGCCCAATGTTGTTAAGCTGAAAGAAGCAATATTGAAAGAGGCACATAATACTCCATATACAGCACACTCTGGAAGTACAAAGATGTATCAAGACCTTAATGAGACATTTTGGTGGGAAGGTTTGAAGAGAGAAGTGGCAAACTTTGTCAGAAAATGTATAGTTTGTCAACATGTGAAGGCAGAACACCAGCGCCCCTTTGGATTACTTAAATCACTTCATATTCCGGAATGGAAATGGGAACATATTACGATGGACTTTGTGGTAGGTTTGCCTCGAACGGAAAGAGGGAACCACGCTATTTGGGTTGTTGTGGACTGACTCACAAAGTCAGCTCATTTCATCCCAATTAAGATGAATTTCCGAATGGATCAGTATGCTCAACTTTCTATCACTGAGATTATTAAGTTGCATGGAGTGCCAGTCTCTATAGTATCCGACAGGGATACTCGTTTCATATCGCATTTTGGGAAAGTTTGCAAGAAGCTTTGGGAATGCAGTTGAATTTTAGTACGGCCTATCATCCTCAGACTGATGGTTAGTCTGAGAGGACCATTCAGATTCTTGAGGATATGTTGCGAGCAGGTGTGTTAGATATGGGCAATAATTGGGAACGACTGTTGCCTTTGGTAGAATTGGCTTACAACAACAGTTATCATTCGACAATTGGTATGGCACCGTATGAAGCCTTATACGGTAGGAAGTGTCGATCACCACTGTATTTGGATGAAGTAGGTGAAAGGAAAATCTTGGGTCCCGAGATGATTAAACAAACAGTAGGTGTGGTGGATAAGATACGTGAGAGGATCAAGATAGGACAGGATCATCAGAAGTCTTATGCCGACAAGCGTAGGAAAGATATCGAATTCTGTGTTGGCGACAAGGTATTCCTGAAGGTATCTCCTACCAAGGGAATTGTTCGGTTTGGTCCTAGGAGCAAGTTGAGGCCGATATATATTGGACCGTTTGAAATTCTTGAACGAATTGGAGAGTAAGCTTAGCGTTTGGCTTTACCCCCAGAGCTTTCGGCCGTGCACAACGTTTTTCATGTATCGTTGTTGAGAAAGTATGTGCACGATCCCAGCCATGTCATCAACTATACTGCCGTGGAGGTGAACAAAGATCATACTTATGAAGAACAACCAGAAGTTATTCTCGACTGGTCAGTCCGGCAGTTGGGGAACAAAGAGAAGGTGTTTCTCAAAATCGAATGGCGTAACCACAGTAAAGATGAAGCCACTTGGGAGCGCGAAGAAGAACTTCAAGCTCGTTATCCGAATTTCTTAAATCAAGGTATGTCATTTATTTTCGAGGACGAAAATTTTTCCAAGAGGGGTAGGATGTAATATCCGCCATTTTCATAATATAATATTATTATTTATTATAATATTAATAATGCATTTAATTTCATTTAATCTCATTTAAAGGATCATGAATATTTATTTCGACGTATCACAAGTTCTAGCCCAAGTCATTTTGTGAGTTATGTTCAAGTAGTCATCATTATAATAGTGTTATTATTTGTTCAATTATAATACTAACACTACTATTATTAATGGTATCATTATTATTATTAATAATAATAATATTATTATTACTACTACTATTATTATTATTATTATTACTACTACTATTATTATTATTATTATTATTATCATTATCATTTTTCTGATATTATTATCAACATTACCGAATTATTATTTTTACATTTACTATTATTACTATTACTATTATTATACCAATTATATTTAACCATGTGTTCTAAATTTAATTAACTATGATTAAACTAAATCAACCATAACTAAGAACTCCTATTGTAGTCGATCGATTGTTCCCCATCACAATTCTTTACTTCATCAAACTCCTTGATGTATACCCTAAATAGAATCCTAGTTGAATCAAAACACTTTAAAACCTATATCTATAAATACAAATCTCTTCACAATAATTCACTTTCCACCAAATACATAATACATTATCGACAGAAATCATAAAACAGAAAATACTAACTACAACCTTCTTTGGGGCAAAAGAAAATATACAGAGCAGAAGTCTGCTCTACAAAAAAAGACAGATTCTTCACGACAGGAATTTACAGCAAGTAGTTGATTCCACGTCCAGCCCCCAACGGAAGTTTCTGCCTGGCGTTCATCTGACGTCTCAAGAAATCTCGCTTATCCCCGCCGTTTCACCGCCCTATCCTCGATTTTTCTCCAACAAGGTAAAACTCAATACTTAACATCTAATACTTTCTTCATGTATTTGAATCAAAACGAGAAATTTCAACACAAGTCATGAACAGATTCAAATTCAACAACCCAGTTCGTGCGTCCTCACCTTCTCCACGACCGCACATTTAAAAAACCCATTTCAGCCCGAAACGGACTGAACATGTGAACCGTAGTTGGAAAGCCAAGAGCAGAATCAGAGCCCTACCTTCGATTCGCCATAACCCTTTGCAAAACCTGAACCTAGAGCCCGGTTAAACAACCCGAAATTCAAACCTGGAACCCGAATCTCCCCGCAGTTGAGTTAGAACCTAGTCCGATCGGACCGCACCAAGTCCAGCAATATCATTGGCCGAGAATATAATTACACCGCATTGATCCAATAACAGCTCGCCGTTTTCCAGCCTGGACTGTCGCCGGCCACCTAATCACCTCCACCGCACCCTTACTTCTCATCGCCGCCATGAGTGGTGTGGATGATATGCGAAGTCTGTTCGTGTGTGTGTTTTACGGTAGAGAAGGGGGGACTGTGGAGAGAGAGAGGAGTGACCTGACCAGAGAGAGATAAGCAGATTTCTCGTGTGAGACTTTAGAGAGAGAGAGAAAGAGAGTCGAGAGGAACGAAGAAGTGAGTTTCTGTCGACTGACCTGTGAGGAATAGGGTTATACCCGCGATTTTGTAGAGTTATTCATTTGGGCCCCGGGATTCCTAGATACTTCGATTTTAACCCCAGACTTTTTCCAGTCCTTCGTATTAAGTCCCCAGATTTCTCAGATCTTACAATTTGACTCCAATCAACTTTTAATTCCTATAATTTGTCCCCAGTCAGTTTTAGTAATCTTAATTCAGCCCTATTTTGACTCAGACATTTATAATGTTAACTCTTCAATTAATATTAATAATAAGTTTCAATTGTATGCATCATATTTATTTCCAGTCATTATATCATAATATTTAATAATGATTATAATTATTATATGTAGAATTTAATAAGGAATTACGGGCTTAGGACTGTGAGCCGAGCATATTAATATTCAAGTTCAAGCACCATCATTTTATTCAAGTGGGAATTTTCACTATCACTTTAATTGCTTTAATTGGACTGCTATGTGATATTATATTTATGTTTAAAATTGATTACATGTTGTAAATCAGGCTCACCTGTGTACGTGTAAAGAGGCTATCTTAAGATATATGTTGTGTGAGGACATCTGCACAACCTCAATATTCACATGCGTGCTCGATTCATGTTATATGTGATATTGTGTGTATGTATTCATGTTGACAAAAATATTATTGACAGAATAATCATTTAATTGTTATCCATGAGATTGTATATTATTGTGATATGTGTGATTTCCACGAGCTGAATGAAGCTTACCCCCACCTATATTGAACCCGTTGGCTAAACTGAGCCGGATGGACGAAGGAGCGAGTCGAGAGGGCATATGATGATATTTATTAAGACGATGTTTTTCTTTATGTCTCATGTTTTTGAAACATTATTTGGGGAAACTCTTGATTAGAAATAATAATTTATAATTTTTCTTCCGCCGCAATTATTACATTTTATTTATGTCATGTTATTGCCTTAATTAATAGGCTTATTTTAGGCAGTGTAACGACTTGACTTTGTAGGCGAGAATTTTAATATTCTCAAGGGAATTTATTTTTTTTGTCAAAATTCACATTTTTATTAATTTTCCCTCTAATTATCCCTAGAAAGTCAGGGCGTTACAAGTAATGAAGCTAAAACACTGAAGATGTTGTCTACGCCATAAGAGCCTTTCCAGAACACATCATATTTGTTGTAGGCTCCATACATGAAAAAGAGACTTACACTTCTAATAGTATAACTACTTGGAGTAATAATTGTTGTGACTAAATGAATATAATATTCATAAAGTATCAATAGTATAGAGGCTAGAGGCATTTAATGCAGATGGAGACTGCATTTAATGCAGCCGCAAATTGAGATGTCCAAGATCATTTATGATGGCCAGGAATGTTTGAACGCAATTACTTATAGATAAGATTGATTACTTTAAATCAGCAACTCATCTATTAGAGCTGTCGATATCTCGCCTACCCAGCAACGACCAGATTTATAATGTATATATATTTACGAGGTTCTAAATATTCATCCAAAGGACTTCATAAACTACTAAATGAATTGCAATCAACAAATTTAAGTGCAAAAAGATCTTTGCAAGAGTAAAACAACTATAGCAAGCAATTCAAAGCCTAAAATAAATCATCAACCAAGAGCAGTGCTAACTATAGTGAAGCAATTCAAAGCTTAAAATAGTTGTTCAATGTCATTCTACTATACCTATAAGTTCAGAATGCAATCCTGTGTGGATTGATATAGCAAGCAAATTTTCCAACTTATGTGGGACGAAGTTACTTAGACGAATCAACATTCAATTTGTGTTAGATGTTGATGAAGGTTCAAGTCCATCCAATGCCAACTAGTGTGAAAGGTGTAGCTGTAAAGTCGAATGTATCAATATGCATAAATGATAAAGCTCGCAAATTGTTTATCTAGATTTATAACTGTTGTGTACTACTTTGATTCTAGTAAACAAACTCCTCTGTCCTCTGGTATAGAGGACTTTGCCTAGAACCACACTTAACAGTTGTGTTATTTACTGCCTTCCTTACTATTATCATTTAGTATTTAACTTGTGGTTTACACTTGTTTAATTACTATGAGAACCTTCGTGTAAGCATCAGGCCCACATGACTGCACATAGTTGTAGTTACAATAATAATTTTAGACTTTCACAAAGCTCGAACTTTCAAAAGGAGGATACAACTTATTTATCCCCCTCTAAGTTGTTCTTTAAGTATAATATGACCAACAAGTAGTATCAAAGTGGTTGGTTCTACCAAGAATTGATCAATTTTATTTTTAACTTAGAATAGATATATAAATCACAACTTTCCAAAACCTGTATACTTCCATTTTTTCTAAAACTGTTCGCCCATACAGCATGGACTCATCTATGATCAATAAAGACTTTAATGAATGAATTTGATGATTGGAGGATTATGTTGGAAGCTCATCTTAACCCATCAGAATCATGAAGGTAAATACAATTTCCCAGGTAGAAGGACAGTCATTTGCTGAAATGCTCAAGAAGCCATGATACCAGTGGACGCGAGATGATAAGAAGCGAGCAAACCTAGAACATCACCTAGTATTCGCTATTTGTCAAGCTCGACAAAACCACATTCTTGAAGGTAAAAAGTTCTAAGACAACCAAGGACATGTGGGATAAACTCAAAATAATTTGCGAAGGCACTAAACTTTTGAAACAAAGCAAGATTTCAAAACTGACTCAGGAGGTCGGGTCTTTTGAAATGAAAACAAATGAAACCCTTGAGTAACTCGCTGGTGAACTTGAGTCAATAGGTAAAGTATACTCCCAAAAGGAGTTAAAAAGTTTTAGATCACTTCCTGCCTGGTGGGACATCCAAACCAACACTATGCGTGATTTGTGTAATCTCAATGATACATCTATTAGGAATATGTCCTCGAATGACACTCAGAGGATGAGAGAATGAGATAATTAAATTGTAATTGAACATAAATTGAATAAGGCATTTATTATTGCTATATTATTGTATACATTTGCATCGCTATTTTGTATATAGAATAATAGTCCTTGCATTTGAGAGCAAACATTCCACTCCATATAAAGGAGATAGGCAGTAGAAGTGTTCATGGCTTCAATGCTTAACCGGTTGGCAAGTCGATAAAAATTAACTGGACATTAAGTTTAGACAAGATTGTATAGCGTGTATTTTGACATGGAGAGTACCTATATTCACTAAGGGTTACTGGGATCACATGTTATAGGTATGGTAATAGGGTTGGTATACTCAAACTCGACTCACCTCGATTTAGTCACATGGATTTCACTCTGGGATAGTCAATGACTGAATCGAAAAGTTGTGATAGGTATACGTGAACCTTTGACCTGAGGATTCAGTAGAAGATGTGCTTGTCACATTAAGTTCATCACTAGAGTAGTTCGACCAAATCACCAGTTGGTGGGGTCAACCTCGAAGTGCAACTTAATGGGCATGTTGGGATAACAATCCCTGTGTCGAAAGATCTTGATAAGAGTGTTTTGACAATATGCCAATCCAGCATACAGCAAGCTACTATATCGAAAGTCTGATCGAAGGTCGCTGATCCTGTATCGAAGATTTCTCACAAATGCCATCATACAACAACAGAGTCTAAAAGCGCCAAGTATGGAAGCTGTCTCTTCATACATCGATATTCCATACATCGACTTCTCCATTATAGCCTACAACACAAATGGATACAGCATTCAAGCTATAAAGTATTGAGACCTTCAATACCTATCGAAACAGGATTGAAGACCGTTTGAAAAGGAATCTTTGTTATTAGCTGAAGTCAAGTCCCATTTGATAAGAAGTATTTAAATACTGAAAGGATAAAGTATTTAAATACTACAACTAACAGAGATCTTCAAACAACACAAAATCCGGATCTTGGTCAATACAAGTCACCCTCCAGTTGTCACGGACTTTTGCTCAATGGATCTTTCTCAACGGATCTTTTCAGAAGGCTATTTATATCTCCAAGAGTTTGAAGATAAAAATGGTAGTGATAACAAATAAACCAGAAGAACTTACATGAATATTCCGAGCAAACATATTTCTTCAAGTATACTGCATATTCTGAGTGAAGAAATATACAAGTGCTCAACCTTGAACAACACATCATCATCTAAAGATCAAGAAAGTCAAGCTGTTGTTCAAACCATTGTTCTACCATTGAACAAACCCATCAGCCCTGTGTGGACTGAGAAAGCATTGCTCTTCCCGAACTGTGTGTGACGGACTTGCATTGAAGAGACAAAGCTTCGGAACTGTGTGTGAAGAAGTTAGTCAAGTGAAAGCCTAAACCAATCTGTGTGAACGGTTGAAAGCTTTGATCATTGTATCAATCTGTGTGAACGATACATTGATAGGTTTGATTATAAATACGTAGTTATGCACGTAGTATTTATAATAAACATTTTCACTCCTATGTGGAGGATGAGTGGACGTAGAGGGGTTTACCTCGAACCACTTTAATTACTGTGTCATTTACCTTCTGCATTTACTGTTTCAATATCTGTGATTATCTTAAGTATACACTTCATATCTAGTTGCTGTATTTACAGCAACTTACTTTAACAAGACTTCCGCTACGCACTCAAACTTGAAAATCATACAGCTTGTTGCTTAAACACTTTCCAAGCTGTATTCTGTAGCCAACAAGTGGTATCAGAGAGGTTGATTCTAAAAAGAATCAGTCATATTTTTGACCGAATCGGATCCTTAAATCACTTATTTTTATCAAACAGTCTTTTTCTTTTCTATATTCTCATACGGATACATCAATGATCAATAAAGTCCCCATGTTTTCTATTAACGAGTTTGACGACTGGAGAATTAGGATGGAGGCTCATCTTGCAGCAATGCATGAAGAGATGATTTTTGTTATACAGGATGGCCCCATAAAGATCATTAAGGTAAATCCAGCCCCAATGATTGAAGGCCAAGCTCATGTAGAGATGCTCGAGAAAGAGCGCGAACAATGGACCTCTGATGATAGAAAGCGCGCGAACCTCGACAATGTTGCTAAGAACGCGTTATTTGTCACTCTTGACAAAGGCACGTTCTCTAAGGTAAAGAGCTATAAATCAGCCAAGGATATCTGGGATAAACTCAAGTTAATTTGTGAGGGAACTGAGCCTTCAAAAGAAAATAAAATTTCAAAATTAACTCAGCAATTTGAATCTTTTGAAATGAAACCAACTGAAATACTTGAGAAACTTGACCTCAGATTCACTGGCATTGTTGGTGAACTTGAAGCATTAGGAAATATTTATACCCAAAGGGAGAAGAACCTAAAAATTTTCAGATCTCTCCCTGCCCGATGGGACATTAAGACCACAGCTATACGTGTGTCGTGCAATCTTAGTGAAATATCTACTTTTGATCTCTTTTCTAACCTCAAAGCATTTGAGTACGATATAGACAGGAGAGAGAAAGCTGAAGAATCTCCAGCTAGGACTACAGCATTAGCCGCTGTATCCAACCGAAGACACAGCATGCCGAGCTCATCAAAACCCATTCACAAGAATGCTGACAGCGACGATGACATCCTGTCACAAGACGAAATGGCGCTCCTCATGCATAAGTTTAAGAAGTTTTTCAAGCAGTCGGGAAAAACTCCATACAGGCCTAAGCCTGCTCACAAGGTAAGCACCGAAACTTCCTCTGGTGATGCTAAATGTGTTATAATTGCAGGAAACCATGACATTATGCAAACAAATGTCCTCATCCTAAAGTTCAAAGGCTGCCAAAAGACGAGCAACAAGAAAAGGACGAAAGAAGACGTGCTTGGAAAAACAAGCTCAAGGCCCTGATTGGTGAATCAGAAGCCTCCCCCGCACCATCAAAATCCGAAGAATGTCTTCAGGTAGTCACTAACAGTGATTCATCTGATGATGATTTCGAAGATAAAGCCTATATGTGCTTTATGGCCAAAGACATTCCGGAAGATGAAGATAGCGATGATGAGGTAAGCTCAACCTCAGCTATTCCTACCAATGCATCTCATACTTTTGAAAACATGATGAATGAGTTTAAGAACATTCAAAAGGCCCATGAGACATTGAAAAATGAATATATGCAGCTTCAACTTTCTAACTTAGAGTTGAAAGAAGAAAACAACTTGCTAAAAATAAATTACGAAAATATGTCTATTGATTGTGAAAACATCAAAGTCGATCATGAAAAACTCATAGAGAGCAATCATCAACTTTCTCATGAACTAAGTGAGGCTAAAACTCATAGTAAAAGCAAGACAAAGGATTTTGTTCTACTTCAAGCCAAAGTAAAAACTCTCGAAAAACGAGAAGGAGAACTTGAGACCATTCTGAAATCTTTCGAGAAATCATCTAAAAGAATGGAAGAAATTCTAAGCACTGGGCAACATGCTCATGATAAGAGTGGCTTAGGATACATCTCATTTTCCAATAAAGGGAAAACTAGTACTGTGTCCGTCAGGGGTGTGGAACCCATTCCTGTATCGGAAGAAATTCCGAGTCCTGTGAAGGAACCTATTGCATCGCGAACAGCAAAAGCTGCCATTCCGCCACTACAGTCATATTCCAGACAGCGGAATCACCATCCATTCAGACCTGTAAGGCATACCCAACAACATGCTCCCCGAGCATATCAACAGCGCCAACATCCGTTCAGAAAGAAGGCTGTATCCAAATATCAAAGGCCCGCACGGAAGTACTTTCAGTATAGCACGCCTAGGTATTGGATACAGGAGCCTCGTTATCCCTCGCAAAAGCAAGTATCCACACAGTATCAACAACAACCTTGGGAATCCAACTGGAGACCTAGAAGGCAAGCTGTAAGGCCGAAGAAAATGGCTCCACCTCCAAGACGGCATTCGCACTGGATTAATAATAATAACCCTGAATTTTACATGCATAATAATTATCATGGTTATAAAGACTACATATATGCCCCACGTAGACATCGCAATTACGGACCTAAATCATCCTACAGTAAACCTATTGCTGTCAGGGAAATCTGGGTACCTAAAGGCACTAACATCCATGGACCCAACAATCAAAGGGGACCTAAATCTTCCTAATTTGTTTGCATACAGGACATCCTGGAGGAAGACATCTGGTATTTCAACAGCGGATGTTCTCGGCACATGACATGAGATAAAAGCAATCTGTCAGATTTCGTAGAAGGTCGCGGTCCAAAAGTGCGCTTCGGTGATAAATCTAAAGGAAGAACAAGAGGGAAAGTAAATCTGCTTGCCAGAAAATTCAAAGTCACCGATGTAGCTTATGTTGAAGGCTTACAGTATAATCTACTTAGTATCATCCAGTTCTGTGACAAACGGTTCTCGATGAAGTTCTATATAGATCACTGTAGAGTCAAGAACATCCTGACCAAAGAAGTTGTGCTCACAGGAAGTAGATCAGGTAATATGTATATTGCTAACTGGATGCCTACGAGCTCCACAATTCCTTGCTTTGTTGCCAAAGGCACTGCAGATTTAAGCTGGCTATGGCATAAGAGGATGTCTCATGTTAACTTCAAGACTATCAACAAGCTTTCCAGACAAAGAATGGTTAGAGTATTGCCAAATGTGTCATTCCAAAAATACAACGTTTGTGGACCCTGTCAGAAAAACAAGCAAATCAAGACCACCCTGAAGAGCAAATTCTACCTTTCCACATACAGAGTTCTAGAAATGCTTCACATGGATCTCTATGGTCCTATAGACCCGGTATGTTTTGGAGGTAAGAAATACTGTCTCGTTATTATTGATGATTATTCGAGGTATACTTGGCCAATCTTCCTAAGCAAGAAGAAGGAAACAATATCAAAGCTGCCCGAGCACCTGAGAAAGCTTCAAAATGAGAAAGAGTTAAGTATCATGTCCATTCGTTTTGACAGAGGTACATAATTCACTAATTTCTTTATAGAGCATTACTGTTCATAAAATGGGATACAGCACGAATTCTCAGCTGCCCGTACACCTCAACAAAATGGTATTACCGAGTGAAAGAACAGGATGCTGAGGAAGCAACAAGGACAATGATTGCCGCAAGCAAGTTGCCACAGCGTTTATTGGGCGAAGCCACCAATACAGCGTGCTATACACAAAACTGCTGTATCATCAACAAACACCACAACATAACAGCATACGAGGTATGGAATAACAAAACTCCATTAGTTTCGTATTTTCACATATTTGGATGCAGGTGTTACGTTCTGAACAACGGGAAGGAACAACTTAAAACTTTTGATGAGAAATCGGATGAAAGGATATTTGTAGGATATTCCTCTGTTAGCAAAGCTTACAGGATCTTTAATAAAAGGAAGCTAACAATTGAGGAATCAGTTCATGTAGTGTTCGACAAACCTCACCATGATCCTACAGAAGTAGTAGATCTTACTCAAAACATCCAACAACTTTCCATCATAGATCCACCAACTCCTATAGAGCCTGTCGTTGACCTAGAAATCAACCCCGCAGCTGTAAGAACTGAAGTAGATGAAGTCGGTGTTGTACAAGCTGAAGCCGAAACTACAACAACTCAAGATATAGTCGGGACCCCGAATTAGATCCCAACAGAAGATGGTTGAAAGATCACCCACAGGAGTTGATCATAGGAAATATTGATGCTGGAGTATCTACCCGTAGGAGAATACAGAGTACACAAGGAAATGTACTATGTGCGCAAGAAGAACCCGAGTCTGAGATATCTCCATTTCCTGTATGGAAATCTCAATCCGAGCTTAGACGACTTAACATGTGCACTATTGCTGTATTCTTAGCCCAATCCGAACCTATCTCTACCAAAGAAGCTCTCAATAACTCTCATTAGATTACATCTATGGAAGAAGAGCTTAACGGTTTCGAAAGAAATAATGTATGGTATCTTATACCCAGACCTACACATCAATCCGTAATTGGAACCAAATGGGTATTTAGAAACAAGAAGGATAAAAATGGACTCATTATCAGGAATAAATCTTGACTAGTCGCCCAAGGCTATAGACAGGAAGAAGGCATAGACTACGATGAAACATTTGCCCCTGTAGCCAGACTAGAAGCCATTAGGATATTTCTAGCCTTTGTCGCCCATAAGAGCTTCATTGTATATCAAATTGACGTCAATAATGCATTCCTGAATGGAGACCTTTCCGAAGAAGTATATGTTGAACAACCACCAGGGTTTGTCAATCCAAAAGGCGGAGACCTCGTATACAGGCTAAGGAAAGTGCTGTATGGACTCAAGCAAGCCCCTAGAGCATAGTATGAGACTTTGTCCTAGTATCAAACCGATAATAGATTCGAGAAAGGTGCTGTGGACAAGACCTTGTTTAAAATACAGGAAGGTGATGACCTCCTGATGGGTGAGCTCGCTTGAAGCTGGGGCGCGTCTGCTTATATATGTAGATGATATAATATTTGGTTCAACTAACCTTGCTTTGTGCCAAAGTTTCTCTCATCTCATGCAAAGTAAATTTGAAATGAGTATGATGGGAGAACTTAGTTATTTCCTAGGATTGCAGGTAAAGCAATTGCTTATAGGGATATTCATCAACCAGGAAAAATACAGCAAGGAGCCTCTCAACAAGTTTGGAATGAATACTTTCAAATCATCGTCAACCCCCATGAGCACTTCCATGCAAATTAATGCTGATGAAGCTGGAAAGTCGGTTGATCAATCACTCTACATGAAGCTTATTGGCTCACTCCTGTACCTAATGTCTAGCAGGACCGATATCCAGTTTGCTGTAGGAGTGTGTGCGTGATATAAAGTAGCACCTAAAGAATCACACTTCGCAACAGCCAAACGAATCATGAAATATGTCAAAGGAACAGTCGATGGAGGACTGTGGTATCCTAAAGAAGGCGGATTCGATTTAGTTGGATACAGCGACTCGGGTCTCGGAGGTTGCAAGCAAGATAGGAAGAGTACAAACGGAACTTGTCACTTTCTTGGACCTAGACTTGTGTCTTAGTTTAGTAAGAAACAATTGGCAAACTCGCTTTCAACAGCTAAATTAGAATACTATGCTACTGGTAGTTGCTGTATGCAGATCCTTTGGATGCAACAAAAACTATCAGACTATGGAATTGAAGCCAAAGAAACACCGATTATGTGGGATAGTACGAGTGGAATTGCTATCACGGACAACCCTATGTTGCACTCGCGTACTAAGCATATTCACTTGAAGCATCACTTCATCAGGAATCATGTTTAGAACAAGGATGTTCGGCTGGAAAAAGTTCATACAGATATCCAGTTAGCCAACATCTTTACCAAACCTCTCGACACAGCAAGATTCTATATGCTTCGACATGAATTGGGATTGCTACAGCCTGACTCCCTGTAAGTTTTTAATGCTTTTACTCAACAATTGAGGGGGAATGCTGTAAGACCCAAAAATACAGTATCCAACGTTAGTTATCTATACATTCAGTCACTCAGAACAGCAAATCGACATGAATTATCCTACAACTGACGTGTACAATAATTACGGGGGAATACAGTATGACCCATGAATACAGCATTAATCCAAAAGTTGCTGTATGGAATTGAAACCCGTATGTACCTTTTAAGGGGGAACGCTATATTTTCGTGGATACAGTACATACTATGGGAAAATCAATTAATTTGTTATATCTCTCAAAAACTATTTTCAGTTCACGTGCCCTGTTATAATTAAAAAGTCTTTTGCATTAAATGCTTTACACGACACCTGGACATTAGTATCTCAAAAGTTGCGATGTTTCAAATTATTTTATAATTTCACACCGCCAATTCGGGCAATAAGGGAAGTTGAATCGTCAGATATGGGACCCTCTCTTATTTTAAAATTAGATGGATAAGTTGTACCCGTTACACTCAGTCCATCATGATCGTCCAATTTAAATAGCGGTTTCCATCCCTTAAATCTTCAGACTCTTTACGCTTTCTGCATATTGAACGAGTCTTTGAGCATACAGCCAACAAGTCTTATTGCTTTTATTGCTATTTCTCCTTGAATCTTACTTTTCTTCAAAAAATCTATAATGGCATCTTCTCAGACCTCCTCCTCTCACTCTCTAAAGAAGACCTCCAACATCATCGATAGACGGATCTTTGCTAGATCCGTAGTAGTTGAACATGTTCGTACTGAAGGCGATGACGTCGAATCGATGGAGTACGTCATTACTAGGATTCGGCAACAAGGCCTTTACCGCCTTGGGAGTCACACTGCTGAGCGTTTCGATGCTCAATTGTTTGAGGAATTTTACCTCAATGCTGCTGTCTGTTTCTTCTCTCTCGCTCAAGGAGGAAACGTTGCTGACATCACCACCGTCATTCGTGGAGTGGAGATCCACGTTGACCAAGAGCTTCTTCAAAATCTTTACAGGCTACCTGCTGATGGCCTGACCTTGGAATATCTTGAGACCTTTGGGTCACAAGATATCCTGACCAAATACTATGGACTATTCACCGGTTCAGCATCGGTTGAAACGGTTCACACCTCTTGCCATAAGAAACATTTATGTCTACCTTTTGTTTACTTACACGATTTTTGTTGTCATGTCATTGAGAATAGAACAAGTGCGTTTGAGATGTGCACCAATTTGAGATTCAGGATGATGGTCGCCATCATGACCTGTGAAAAGGTCAACTGGTGTCAAATAATTCTCAAGAGGCTGCTGTTAGGCGTATTTTTATGCGCTTAGTTATCATTATTTTACATCCATTTTGAGCCTAAATCTGCATAAATGAGCTTTTAATGCACTGTTCTTTTATGTTTTGTAGGAAATTGGAGTCCGGAAGCTCTAACGATGAAAAACGGGCGAAAACGGCAATTTTTGGCCAGGGGCCGCTGGCACAAGTAGAGTGAGCCGCGGCACACGCACGGCACACAAAGGCACCGAGCGAACTGTACTGTGAGCCGCGGCACAAGGAGAGTGAGCCGCGGCCCATGAAGAAAAAATGCGCCCAGGTGTGGGGCGCTGAGCAGTAGGGGCCGCAGCACAGATTAAGTGAGCCGCGTCCCACGGGACGGTTTTGCTGAATCTTCCGCGTTTCTGGGCCATTTTTGGAGCCTGTTCCCAACCTAATTCCCAGACGCATTTTGGAGGCTAAGGAGAGCTATAAATAAACACTGAAGGTCAGAAAAAGGGGGCATCAGGAAATCATCGATCAGGAAGACATCGCGAGACAGAAGAACACAAGAATAGGAGATTTGTGGGCGACGACAAGACCACGGATCCCTTACGTTTTTTCTTAATTTTTCCGCATCTTATTTTCTAGATCTGTTCGAGTAGGATTGTGATTGTAACCGATTACATGACGGTTTGATTTATTTATTTTTATTTCAATTCATTCGTTATTCGTATTGAGTTGGATTTTTCTCATTGCTCTTAATACCTTTTAATTGTCTAGCCAACAGTTGAATTGATTTGAATGTCTTTATGGATTCGGGAGATGAAATTTAGGCATAGTTCTTGTGAGAAAAATCATGATTGTCATGAGATAGGGATATACTCATGGGAATTGTGAAGCCTGTTTATTGTGGGAATTCATGAACAGTTTTAGCTATTAATTATCTAATTCGAATAGGGATATATCGAGTTAATAATTCTTAGTATTTTCTATCGACCTTGGGAAAAGCTTTAGAATAATTTAGGAATTCCTGGCTTACAATCAATTGATTAAAAGTGAATTGAATTAAATAAAAAATCATTCCTGATTGTTTGAGGTGAAAATCATAATCCTACGCCCTTATTATTATTATTTTTATTATCACTATTATTATTTTCTATTTATTTTTATGCAATTACTTTAGAAATAAATTCTATATAATTGTTATTCAAATAAAATTACGAGTTGACTATATTTTGGTACTTAGTGAAATCAGTCCTCGAGGGAACGATATCTTACTTATCACTTTATTACTTGTTGACACCGTGCACTTGCGGCATAGTGTGAGGGATTTCCTCACAACAAGTTTTTGGCGCCGTTGCCGGGGACTGATTTTTCGCTGATATCATTACCAAGCGACTCTAATTTTAATTTGAAGTTTTTCTTTTCTTCTTTAGATTCTATTTTTTTCATTATGTTTTCCTTTGATTATCGTGACCCTTGGCATTTCATAAATTTCTATGATCTTAATAATTTACCTAATAGGGTCAGTCAACCCCCTCCCCCGAAACAAAAGACCATGTTTGAACATTGTGTAGACACTCTCAAAAATCCTGATAGTACCCCTCTTGAGCAATAATGTGCAAGTCGTGGTCTTGAGATTCACTATGGTTATTTTTCAGCTCATCGATTTAGTAGTGAAGTTGAGGGGGAGGTTGAAAAGAAAGACATGCTGAGTTTTAGGGTCGATCCCCCAGCACCTGATAATTACATAAAGTGTGATGATCTTGTAGAAGAAGTTACCATTGATGATGTTTCCAAAGAAATTTCATTAAATTGTCATCAAACTTCGACTAATAAGGTGAAAACTTTTGTGCCAAAAATTTTATTAACGGTGCCACGCATAATTTTTCCTAAATCCATAATGGGAGAGATTGACCCCATTACTTGTGATTTTGTTGAGGCTGATTCTTTGAGTTCTAATGAGGTTGTTCATGATATGTATTTATTATCTACCCATTCGAACTCTGCTTATTTTTACATACCTTATCATTATTATATTCTTCCATTATTTTTTGGTTGTCCGCATAATTATCCTTACTCATCATTTTTGGCAACCAGGCATGAACCAAAGCATCCCTTGTGGAATAAGAGGCTTATAGATTGCAAGAAGGGGGTATTTGGCAATCTCCCTAGAAAGAAGCCACGTTATTTTTTTATTTGCCACGTCGTGCTCAAGACGTAAAATAGAGCACTTGATGGGAGGCAACCCATCATTTTTACTTGCTTTCTAGTTAGTTGTTTTTTATTTGATTTTTCGTTAATAATTTTTTTCCTTTGTTGTTATTTCGTTTGGATTCGTGTATTCTTGTTGGCCCTTATTTCTCTAATATTTTTTTATATAACCCCAATGAGTTATCATCCTTCATATTCTAGTCTTTTTTGACTTAATGTCTATAGTTATTTCATGACTAGAGACTAAGTTTGGGGGTCCCTGGTGATGTTGAGCATTATTTGAAGTATGGACTGACAGACGATTCCACTCAGACATGTGCTGGCGTTCAAGAAGACATTTGGAATAAGATTCACTTTTCCTTCTCTTTTATTTTCACATGAGTTTTATTGTTGGTGATTTTATGTGTAGTGGAATAAATTGAAGCATGCGAAATTTTCTTAATTTTTCTTGGTTATAAATTGCGATTTGATCATTGCTTATTTTTCGTGAATTTTTCGTGCTTCCGTGTGTAAAACTGATGTTACGATACTAATTTCTTTTTGAAGAAACAGTTGACTTTTGGTCGAGTTGCAGTCATTGATATCTGTTCCCTCTGAGTATTCATTTAGGTCCGAAATTTTTTCGTTTTTGTAGAAATCTTAGCAGATAAGAAAGGAGACATACGTGTTTTCAAATCACCGTATAATATATTTGGTTATACTTTTCGCGTAGCTAGTCTTCCAGTAACATGAGTCTTGTGGGTACGTAAATTGAGTTTAGAGTCGAACAGTTTTTCCCAAAAAGTCGAGAAGTTATACATGTTCTATGATGGGAAGTCTAGTAACTGGGGGTATTCACGTGACCCGTTGTTTACTCTCGCGTAAAACGACAACCCTGAATAGACTAATGATTTAGAAATATCACATTATCGATGATGGGAAGCCTAGTAACCGGGGGTATTCACGTGACCCGTTGTTTACTCTCGCGTAAAACAGCAACCTTGACATGCGGGAATTGCTATTCGAGTTTTTTCTCCGCTGTAGAGGGGGACTTAGTAACTAGAAGCATCCATGTGTCCCATGAGTGTCTTTTACGTCAAACGGTTCCCCGATATATGAGAATGGAAATCCACCCTAGGATAATCCCGATGAAACATCCCGAGATCCGAACCTAGTGGTTAACTCGAATCTTTATTATGATCATACATAAGGGAATGCTGTCCGAGGAGTAATTTTGATAATGAAACTCTTGAATTTTTCCACTAGACTGTGGGGCTGGGCGAGTTAGCTTGTTTACTCTAACCCTTCATATTGGCGGTCGGTTAAATTCACGCTTGTTAATATGTGAGCTTGATTTTCTTCATGAACGATTGGTTAGGACTAAAAATGACTATTTTTTGGAATCAGTGTCCTTGATGTGACTCACTATTACGATACTCGTATTATTCTTTGAGATTTTCAGGGTAGTATTGATTAAGTTGAGCACTATGGATTTGCGCAATCATTCACGATACTTTTTTTGAAAATTAATTCTTTTTGCTTGAGGACAAGCAAAGGCTCAAGTTTGGGGGTATTTGTTAAGCGTATTTTTATGCGCTTAGTTATCATTATTTTATATCCATTTTGAGCATAAATCTGCATAAATGAGCTTTTAATGCACTATTATTTTATGTTTTGCAGGAAATTGGAGTCCGGAAGCTCGAACGACGAAAAATGGGCGAAAATGGCAATTTTTGGCCAGGGGCCGCGGCACAAGTAGAGTGAGCCGCGGCACACGCACGACACACAAAGGCACCGAGCGAACTGTACTGTGAGCCACGGTACAAGGAGAGTGAGCCGCGGCCCATGAAGAAAAAATGCGCCCAGGTGTGGGGCGCTGAGCAGTAGGGGCCGCGGCACAGATTAAGTGAGTCGCGGACCACGGGGCGGTTTTGCTGAATCTTCCGCGTTTCTGGGCCGTTTTTGGAGCCTGTTCCCAACCTAATTTCCAGACGCGTTTTGGAGGCTAAGGAGAGCTATAAATAAACACTGAAGGTCAGAAAAAGGGGGCATCCGGAAATCATCGATCAGGAAGACATCGCGGGACAGAAGAACACAAGAATAGGAGATTTGTGGGCGACGACAAGACCACGGATCCCTTACGATTTTTCTTAATTTTTTCGCATCTTATTTTCTAGATCTGTTCGAGTAGGATTGTGATTGTAGCCGATTACATGACGGTTTGATTTATTTATTTTTATTTCAATTCATTCGCTATTCGTATTGAGTTGAATTTTTCTCATTGCTCTTAATACCTTTTAATTGTCTGGCCAACAGTTGAATTGATTTGAATGTCTTTATGGATTCGGGAAATGAAATTTAGGCATAGTTCTTGTGAGAAAAATCATGATTGTCGTGAGATAGGGATATACTCATGGGAATTGTGAAGTCTATTTATTGTGGGAATTCATGAACAGTTTTAGCTATTAATTATCTAATTCGAATAGGGATATATCGAGTTAATAATTCTTAGTATTTTCTATCGACCTTGGGAAAGGCTTTAGAATAATTTAGGAATTCCTGGCTTACAATCAATTGATTAAAAGTGAATTGAATTAAATAAAAAATCATTCCTGATTGTTTGAGGTGAAAATCATAATCCTACGCCCTTATTATTATTATTTTTATTATCACTATTATTATTTTCTATTTATTTTTATGCAATTACTTTAGAAATAAATTCTATATAATTGTTATTCAAATAAAATTACGAGTTGACTATATTTTGGTACTTAGTGAAATCAGTCCTCGAGGGAACGATATCTTACTTATCACTTTATTACTTGTTGACACCGTGCACTTGCGGCATAGTGTGAGGGATTTCCTCACAACAGCTGCAGGAAGAAGTATCAAAACCTGCCTCTAAAAAGAAGTCCTTTGGTTTGCTGCTGAATTATATTCTGACAAAATGCGGTGTTCCGCAAGCCAAAGAGGCAAAGAAGATCAATTCTCGGTTATACTTAGGAAGCATCAGGCCCTCTGTCTTTAACAAAGACACCCTGATTGCAAATAGACCTTTTGTCCAAACTCTGTCACTTTCTGCCGATCCGAGGGAGATGTCTTCGAAGTCCCAGAGCGAGGAGACTTCTAAGAAAAGGAAAAGATCTCACAGCAAAAATCCCATTGAGAAGACGAAAAGGAAGCTAAGGAGGCTCACAAAAGATAAAGTTACAGAAATCTCCGAGGATGCTCCTTTAACGGCCCAACCCACTGTATCGAGCCCCCAGGGCGCAACCCCTGTGGAAGAGATGCCTCCTACTGTCGCGACAATAGGCCCTGAGCCTTTGGCGGCTGCGATGGATACTCAGACATCTGCCAACTTACAAGACTCTGGCGAGTCGGCTGCCACTTTGGAGCCAAAAGCCACATCTCCTATTCGGGATTCCACACCCGTTCAGGATCCTTCTCCCCTCATGGTTCCAACCCCTAATCGGGATCCAGCTCCGACACAGGAACCCATGACTGTCGAGGAACCCGTGCATACAATGGACCCAAACGCTGTACGCAGCCCCTCCCCCGGCACCATAATCAACAAGACTTTGCATTGTGTGCAAATTGGGCAGGCTTATGATTACTTTGTCCAGTGGAAAGCCTACAGGCTCGCTCCGTAAAACAAACTGTACAACTGGAGTGAATGGTGCGAAGAAGAACAGTCTGTCTTGGAATGACGGACTCTCAAGATATTGATGTCCTGATCCAATGGGACAACCTATGCTGTAAAGAGTTAATCTCCAGCCACCTGATGGACAAGGCTGACGCTCGCATGAAAGGAAGAGAAAAATCCATTGGCTCGGATCCCCACAGTCCCAAATCTAATCATGACTCAGACGACGACGACGCCGCCCTACAGGCAGGTCTGAGAATGAGTTGTTAGGAACCTCAACTCCAAAAAGATCAAGGGACCTCAAGCCAATATTATGTTCCCCACAGCGAGGATTCAGTCCCTCCTGTCGTGGAGGAACAACCAGCCGCAGAACAGGCACCTGAGCCTATCGCCAATGAAGACCAGACCAGCGCCATCCCGCATGAGGAATCACTCCCTCTGCAGGAGTAGGCGGAAGCTGAGAAACAGCAGGAGGAATCAGTCCCTCCATTACTTATGTCTACAGAATCGATCTCAGAACAGGAGAAAATAGCAACCCCTGTTGCAGAGCCCGCATCTGATGCTCCCGCAACTTCAACTATTTTGGAATCCGACGACGGTACAATACCTGAGGATGTCCAACTCAATTCATGTCCCAATGTGAACATGAGACAGTTGAATGGAGTTGAAGATTTTTCTAAGCCAGACTCTCCAAGATCCGCCGAGAAGAAAGAGTAACTGCATGCTCTTGGCCTACAAACTGTCTTCATACAGGATGCCGTGAACGCCCTGCACTCTGTTGAAAAGGCACTCGACTGGCTACTCCAATTAGCCGTTGAAGAAATGACAGGTCTGAGGCATGACGTTTCTAGTGTAGAAGAAGCCTTCAGAATCCTGCCTTCAGTCCTCAAGTAGGCCCTTAGTCAATTACAATAGCGTCAAGAGCATATCCTGCTGGAAGAACAATCTAAACTCCATGTGTCGGAGGCCAAGACAGCATCTGCACTCATTGAATCTGGTTCCCAGCTTCGAGCACACGTCAAGAAAATTCAAGATATGTCGTAGGTGCTCGCCTCCCTAGTGAATAAAATGACAAGTTTTGAGACCAAACAGTATGCTGCTATGCAAATCCTGGAACGATTGGATGAAAAGGTCTCTTATCTTGATGAAGCCAAAAAGGGGGAAGAAGCGAGGGAAGCTGCAAGGAGAACAAGGCTCGACCAAGAGAAGGAGATGGACGCTACATTTGGAGACAGCATCACTGCTGCTATTTCTCGTTTATCATCTCCTGCTCCCAACGTCAGGATACAGGGAGATCGTCCAGAATTCCACGATCCTAACTTTCCATGGAAGAATCTTGTACAAAATATGAAAGCAATAAACCTCCCGGCCAACCGTCAGCCAACTACATATGAGATCAAGAATTGGAGGAAGAATGAACTGCTAAGATACTTCGTAGTTCTTATCAGGGAATCTTCTATATTCAACAAATGCAGGACGGTGCAGGAAGCCGCAGAGGAATTTAAGAAAAAGTTGGATGAAGGAACACTCCCACTTCAGCAGAAGATGAAATCCAAGCATAAGCAAGGTGACTTGGTTACCCATCCAGAGGATTGGATCCTAGTTTTCGATAAATCCTATGAAGGTCAAGCTATATACCTTAATCGAAATAAGGATACGCATCAGAACTGGTGGAAGGGTACCAAGAATGACCCTAAAAGGCCTTGGAGGAATTCTGATTATAGGAGCTAGATTCACTCCTGTATTCTTATTTTGAGCCAAACGTTTTTAAAACTATATGCAACGAATTATTTTATCGGATTACATTGCACCCCAACCTTTGCGTCATGCTTAAAATTGAAAGCTTAGCCTTAATTTCCTCTTCGATGATGCAAGACTCTATATTCACGTTTCGTGTATTTTAAGTCGAGAGTGGTGTAATGTTCCTTAAAGGTTGCTTAATCTCCGGTGTTTATTTTTTCAGGAACTCACCATGGCTAGAAAAAGGAAGATAAGCACGAGGGCTAGGACACAATCGTCCCCCACAAGAGGGGAGACTTCATAGAGCCGAGCCGATTTGGAGTCTCACCAATTCTCCGATCCAGAAATTCACAGAATATTCAATGAAAAAAATCTGACCTCGACCTATAATCCCGGAGCGGGGATTCACTCCCGCCCCCAGGTCGGTGAGCTTCTGACTATGATAGACGAGATGGGGTGGGCTCGTTTCACTGTGCCTCCTGAGCCGGCTGTAATCTCTATCATCCAGGATTTCTACGCTAGCGCTCTACTGCGACATATTCGGGCAGGGCAGATGATACCGCAATCAGATACTCGGACTCAAGTCGTCGTCCAGGGCCATACTGTGGATTTTTCGGTGGCTGAAATTCGGAGACTATATGAGCTGCCAGTGGTGGACGAGACGGCGTTTACGCAGAGTATGAGTGGCCTCACGAGGGAGGCTCTGCTTGAGGCACTCACACAGCCCGGTTCCATCTGGGAGACGCGCGCCCCAGGTTCTTCCGCCTTCTATTTTAAGAGCTCGCGCCTCAGTCGTCTCGGGAGGGCCTGGTTATACTTCCTCTGTGCACGAGTTGATCCTACCTCGCAGATTCGCTCAGTCTTACACTCTCGTGCCCGACTGCTACATGCTATCACTTCCGGGCTCAGATTCGATGTGGCCCCTCATCTGGTCCGATCTATCCTTCAGTACATTCAAGGAGGATCCAAGACGGGGCTGAAGCACCCCTCTCTCATTTGCGCTCTATACCGCCAGTCGGGCATGACTTGGTTGGATGATGAGCCGACGGTAGCACCCCAGGGTCCGATTGATCATCGCATTATTTCTCATTTTGACCAGTGGGGTGGAGAGCCGTCACACGCTCGGGGACGAGGATTTCTTCTTGACGAGGAACATGAGCAGTCCCCCGAGCCTCTTCTTCTGACGCATGAGCAGGCGGAGTCCAGCCCGTCGCCCGAGAGAGAGCACCTCCAGGCGATGTTTGATGGCCTGAGAGAGGAGATGAGGAAAGAGAGAGAGAGCCACCTAGCTGCCCTGAGAGAGGAGATGCGGATAGAGATAGAGAGAGCCTCCTCGCAGCTGTCTGGGAGGAGATGAGAGAGCAGGCCCGCCGGGCCAATCGACGTGAGGAGAGGCGCCTGGCAGTGAGAGATGCTTACCACCAGGATTACCTTGCTGCGTGGACGAGCCATGTAATGCACCCGGACGGGCCATTCATTCCACCAGTTAGGCCATCCACACCACCCTCCTCGCCGGGCGAGGCCGGCACCAGTTCCTGAGCTGACATTAGGGGAGTACTTGACCTTTTCTCTTATTGCTTATTATTATCTGTGTCCATTGAGGTCAATGTACGTCCTAAGTTTGGAGGGGGGGTTTACTTTTAGTTGCTTTTTACTTATTCGTTTGCATTTTTCGTTATTTTTCGTTATTTTTGACGCTAGCCTTGCTTGTCTTGTTTTTATTTGCATTCATGAATTTTCTGTGCTTCTTTGTGCAAAACTGATGTTATGATACTGATTTCTCTTTAAAGAAGCGGTTGAGTCTTGGTCGAGTTTGCAGTCAGCGATATCTGTTTCCTCTGATTATTCATTTAAGTCTATATTTTTCGTTATTGTAGAAATTTTAGCGTATAAGAAATGAGACATACGTGTTTTCAAATCGCTGTCTATACGTTTGGTTATACTTTTCGCGTAGCTAGTCGTCCAATAACATGAGTCTTGTGGGCACTTAAAGTGAGTTAGAGTCGGACAGTTTTTCCCAAAAAGTCGAGATATTATACATATTCTGTGAAGGGAAGTTTAGTAACCGGGGGTATTCACGTGACCCATTGTTTCCTCTCGCGTAAAACGACAACCCTGAATAGACTAATGGTTTAGAAATATCGCATTACCGATGATGGGAAGCCTAGTAACCGGGGGTATTCACGTGACCCGTTGTTTACTCTCGCGTAAAACAGCAACCTTGACATGTGGAAATTGCTATTCGAGTTTTTTCTCCGCTGTAGAAGGGGACTTAGTAACTAGAAGCATCCATATGCCCCATGAGTGTCTTTTACGTCAAACGGTTCCCCAATACATGAGAATGGAAATCCACCCTAGGATCATCCCGATGAAACATCCCGAGATCCGAACCTAGTGGTTAACTCGAATCTTTATTATGATCATACATAAGGGAATGTTGTCCGAGGATTATTTTTGACGATGAAACTCTTGAATTTTTGCCACTTCACTGTGGGACTGGGCGAGTTGGCTTGTTTACTCTAACCCTTCGTATGGGCGGTCGGTTAAATTCACGCTTGTTAATCTTTGAGCTTGATTTTCCTCATGAACGATCGATTAGCACTAAAAATGGTTACTTTGTGGAATCAGTGTCCTTGATGTGACTCACTATTATGATACTCGTATTATTTTTTGAGATTTTCAGGGTAGTATTGATTAAGTTGAGCACTATGGATTTGCATGATCATTCACGATACTTTTTTATTTGAAATTGATTCTTTTTGCTTGAGGACAAGCAAAGGCTCAAGTTTGGGGGTATTTGTTAGGCGTATTTTTATATGCTTATTTATCATTATTTCACATCCATTTTAAGTCTAAACCTGCATAAATGAGCTTTTAATGCACTATCTTTATATGTTTTGTAGGAAATTGGAGCCCGGAAGCTCGAATGGCGAAAAATAGACCAAAACGACAATTTTTGGCCTGGGGACGCGGCACACCAAGGTCTGGACGCGACACACGAAGGTGACTAGCAGGGCACCGAGCACGCTGTACCGGGGGCCGCGGCACGTTGAAGCTGAGCCGCGGCCCGCGGGGCGGTTTTTATGTGTTTTTCGCGTTTCTTTGCCGTTTCTGAAGCCTGTTTTCGACCTAATCCACGGACGCGTTTTGGTGATGAATGATTGTTATAAATAGGGATTTAAGGCCTGAAGATGAAGAAGAAGATCATTGCGGATCATCGAGAAGAAGCAGAAAACACCTAGGAGCAGAGAGCGGAAGCTAGAGAACGGAGGAATCCAATTTCTTCGTCTGCATTTGATTTCTATGTTTTCTTTAATTCTTTGTGTATTTTTATTTTCTAGCATGTCAGGCTAGAACCTTATTCTAGGATTTTGATGAAACTGAGGTTTTGACGAATTAACTTTTGATTATGATTTATTAAAATATAATTTCCCTTTCTTATTGAGTTTTCCCCAATTATTCTTAATGCTTTCAATTTTGTGGCCTATAATTGAATTGTTTTGATTACGCAACTCGAATCGGGAGAGGAGAGTTGGTAGGAAAAATTGGTGAGAACCATTTTATCTTGTGAGATAGGAATATACTTATAGGAATTACGTGGCCTTTCTGGAGATTTCGTACTTTTTGCCTATTGTCAAATTAATTCACCTAGGAATAAAGTGTGTTATTCGCCTTAGAAAATTTTATTGACCTCGGGAGAGACGGTAGAGTATTTTAGCAATCTTCGCCTTCAATAAATGGGGAATTCATTAAATTCATATAATCAAGAGTAATTCGGATAAACCGAGGTGGATTCACAATCCTAGATTAATTCCTTATTTGAGTTTCTTTCTTCGAACAATCGTTTTCATTATTTATTCTTGTATTAATTTTCTTTAATTATTCTTGCACCTCCAATTTCAATCGTTCAGATAAAATTAGAATACTCATAAATCGGTAGTTAGTAAGTCAGTCCTCGTGGGAACGATATCTTACTCATCTCTTTATTACTTGTTTACGACAACGTGCACTTGCGTTCACCGAATTTCGCAACAACTGCGCAAGAGATAACACTATCTAGTTTAACGGTACAGCCGGAATTGCAGCAGGACCTCAGGACAAATGGTATTGAAGTATGGATACAACACATCGAGGGACAATTGTGCTCAATTAACATTCATTCATCCTTACTGGATGAGATACGCCTAGCACAAATGGAAGACCCCAAACTGCGCACGATCGACGCAAGAGCCGGGGGGATTATTTCAGACTACAGGATCCAAGGGGGCTTGGTGAGATTTAAGGATAGGATCCGTATTCCGCCAAATGACGAGGTTAAGCAAACTATACTGAAGGAAGCTCATTCTAATCCCTATTCGGTGCATCCCGGGGCGAGCAAAATGTATAAAGATCTGCGGAAGAGCTTTTGGTGGAAAAACATGAAACAGGAAGTGGCAAGATTCGTTGCTTGATGTATGACATGTCAACAAGTGAAGATCGAACAATGCAGACCGGTCGGAATAATGCAGCCTTTACCCATTCCGGAATGGAAATGGGAGAGCATATCAATAGATTTTGTCACCAAGTTACCAGTGACGACGGGAGGAAAAGACACGATATGGGTCATTGTAGACCGACTGGTGAAGTTGGCACATTTCATTCTAATCCAGGAGATGTTAGGCCTATTTTTATACGCTTATTTATCATTATTTTGTATTATTTTGGAGAGTAAATTTGCTTAAATGAGCTTTTAATGCCTTAATTTTGTATGTTTGTCAGAAGATTAGAGTCTGGAAGCTAAAACGAGGCGAAACGGGCGAAAACGGTGAATTTTGGCCGTGGGCCGCGGCACAAGGCAAGTGGGCCGCGGCACAGGAAGGCAACCAGCGGGCACAAAGTAGACTGTACTCTGTGCCGCGGCATAGCCCAGGTGAGCCGCGGCCTAGAAGAAAATCACAGCGCCCAGGTTTTAACATGGACGCCATGTGCCGCGGCACAGATTAAGTGAGCCGCGGCACACTAGGCAGTTTTGGTGTGCTCCGCGCGGATTTGGGCCGTTTTGAAGCCAGTTCTCGACCTACTCACACGGACGCGATTTGGAGACTGTGCAGAGCTATAAATAAGGGTTTAAGACCCTAATTAATGATCTTGGGAATTTTGAAATCTTGGAATCTTTGGAGGCTGGGGAAAAGGAGGAAGACAGAAGATTATCGCATACGAGAGAAGCAAAAGAGATCAAAGGCAGAGGGCGGAATCCAGAAGAACGGAGGAATCCGAGCTCTTCATCTGCGTTTGATTTTCATGCTTTTATCTATTAATTCTGTATTTTCATTATTTAGCATGTCAGGCTAAAACCCTTAATCTAGGATTTTGATGAAACCTACGTTTTGACGGATTTGCTTGAGATTATCTAATTAATTCCCTTTTTGTTGAGTTTCCCCAATCGTGTTTAATGCTTTCAATTATCTGGCCAATAGTTGTCTTGTTTTAATCATTCAATTCGAATCGGGAGAGGAGAGTTGGTGAGGAACTATTGGTGAGGACCGTTTTATTCTGTGAGATAGGAATATACTCATAGGAACTATGTGGCCTTTTGGAGATTTTATGCTTTTCGCCTATTGACGAATTAATTCACCTAGGGATAGAGTGCGTTATTCGCCTTTAGAAAAATCTATTGACCTCGGGAGAGGCGGTAGAGTATTTTAGCAATCTTCGCCTTCAATAAATTGGGAAAATCATTGACTTCAGATAATCGAGAGTAAATTCGGATAAACCGAGGTGGATTCAGAATCCTAGACTTATTCATCATTTGATTCCCTTTCTTCAATCTATCGTTTTTACTGTTTAGTCTTTTATTAATTCTTTTAGTAATTAATTGCAAAACCAAAGTTCGATTGTTCAAATAAAACAAGAATACATAAAAATCGGTAGTTAGTGATTCAGTCCTCGTGGGAACGATACTCACTCATCACTTTATTACTTGTATACGATAACGTGCACTTGCGTTAAAGAAATATCGCAATAAGTTTTTGGCGTCGTTCCCGGGGACTGAAATTTTTGTAACACCCCCAATCCACTCAGGGATATTACACGCCGTAGACCCTCTCCTCGAGGATCTACCAGGCTGGTAACAACATTTAACATCTCGACAATGCCTTCAAGGCTAAAATGACTCAGTAGACCGATTTGGTCTTTCAATAAAATATACAACTCGATTACAAACACATACCCACGCAGGGGTCAAAATACAATAAACTCCCGTACAACGGGAAAAGATCTTGCGGATGAAAAGAAAATACAACTAGACCAATACGACATCAACGGATCCTCGTGTGATTAGTATCGTTCATCTTTCATCATCCTTCGTGCCGACCCGTGTTATGCTCCAAAACCCGAATGCAAAATAGACATCCACCCCCCGAATACTCGGGGGTTAGCAAAACTCCACTGTTTTGCTAGTGCAAGTATAAAATACGAAAACGAGCCATACATATCATACTCCACGAAACATGTTAATCATAAACATACTTCCCTAGGTGATTCACTTAATCAAACGATTAAATCGAAAGATGGGGTAAACCCGATAAACATCTTGTGAAAAACATTTTACGACCTCGGGAGTTTTGAATACATTGGGATTTAAAAATCCTCAGGCCTTTCGAAAACATTTAGGGACACAGCTCAAAAGTCATTTTCCCAAAACATAAATTCGATAACAACAAGTGGGGTCCACAACCCGATCATACCATAACAACCTGTTTCCACAGATTATTCGCGTCCCGTGCTAGCAAGCCACGGACCTCAGATACTCCCGTAGAACAAACCCGAGTGAATAACCCACAGGGAAACTATATCAAATCACATGTCACCGTAACCGCAGTCACGTGACTAAAAGCACATATACTTACATAATCAAACCACAACCATAAGTTATCCCCACATCGTGCTAACAAGCCACGAATGTTAGGCGTATTTTTATACGCTTATTTATCATTATTTTGTAGTATTTTGGAGAGTGAAATCGTCTAAATGAGCTTTTAATGCCTTAATTTTGTATGATTGACAGGAAATTGAAGTCCGGAAGCTAAAACGAGGCAAAACGGGCGAAAACGGCAAATCTGGACTCTGAGCCGCGGCACAAGGAAGCTGAGCCGCGGCACAGGAAGACACCCAGCCGAGGCGAGTAACTGTACTCTGCGGCCGCACAGGTGAGCCGCGGCACAGAAGAAATTGATGACGCCCAGGTTTAAAGCTGAAGGCTCTGTGCCGCGGCACAGGTTTAGTGCGCCGCGGCACACTTGGCGGTTTTTGTATGTCCGCGCGGATTTTGGGCCGTTTCGAAGCCAGTTTTCGACCGACTGATACGGACGCGATTTGGAGTTGTGCTGAGCTATAAATAGGGTTTAAGACCCTAATTAGATTATCTTTGGATCTTGGAATCTTTTGGAGAGCTTAAGTTTGGAGACGGCAGAAGAAGAGGGAAGCAGAAGACTTCAAGGGCAGAGGGCGTAAGCTGAAGAACGGAGGAATCCGAGCTTCATCTGCGTTTGAATTTTATGCTTTCATTTATTTATTCTGTATTTTCAATTTTTAGTATGTCAGGCTAAAGCCTTATTCTAGGGTTTTGATGAAACCTATGTTTTGACGAATTGATTGAGATTATCCAATTAATTACATTTTTATTGAGTTTTCCCAATTGTGTTTAATGCTTTCAATTATCTGGCCAATAGTTGTATTGATTTAATCATTCACTTCGAATCGGGAGAGGAGATTTGGTGAGGAACTATTGGTGAGGACCGTTTTATTCTGTGAGATAGGAATATACTCATAGGAACTACATGGCCTTTAGGAGATTTTATGCTTTTCGCCTATTGACGAATTAATTCACCTAGGTATAGAGTGCGTTATTCGCCTTTAGATAAATCTATTGACCTCGGGAGAGGCGGTAGAATATATTAGCAATCTCCGCCTTCAATAAACTGGAAAAATTATTTATTACGGATAATCGAGAGTAAATTCGGATAAACTAAGGTGGATTCAGAATCCTAGACTTATTCATCATTTGATTTATTTTATTCAAGCCATCGTTTTATACTAGTCATTTAGTAATTCCTTTAGTTATTAATTGCACAAACCCAAATTCGATTGTTCAAAGAAAATTGGAATACGAAAAAATCGATAGTTAGAGATTCAGTCCTCGTGGGAACGATACTCTACTTATCACTTTATTACTTGTAAACGATGACGTGAACTTGCATGTAAAGAAATATCGCAACAAGTTTTTGGCACCGTTGCCGGGGACTGAAATTTTTATAATATCGATTTAAGTATTTCCAGTCTTAATTTGAACGTTTTATTTTTATTTTTTTTGTGTTTAATCTCGTTTGTTTGTTTTTCCTTTCAGGACCTTTCGTGTAGTGCATGAGAAAACTCGGTAACGAAGGCCTACTACCTTTGGATACCGAGCTCGAGCGCACTCTAAGAAGGAACAAAAAGGAGAAAAGAGAGTTGCATTTACGGTCAACATGGCCGAGAATATCGAAGTCCAAGGAGGAGATAACCAAGTGCGGCAAGTTCAACTGAACTAGCTCTTCGAGATTATGCCATGTCGCAGATCAACGCTAATTTTTCGGTAATTCGGCGTCCCACTATCCAAGCTAATAATTTTGAGATCAAGCCTGCTATTATTCAGATGGTGCAGGCGAGCCAATTCTGTGGACTGCCGAATGACGACCCGAATGCCCATATTGCTTCTTTCCTTGAGATATGCGACACGTTCAAGACTAATGGTGTCACCGACGACGCCATCCGATTGAGGCTTTTCCCTTTCTCTTTGAGGGATAAAGCAAAATTCTGGTTAAATTCCTTACCGCCGGGGTCGATTACAACATGGGAGAGGTTAGCGCAAGCCTTCCTTGCCAAATTCTTCCCACCAGCTAAGACGGCAAGGTTGAGAAACGAAATAACCACCTTTGTTCAGTACGATATGGAATCGCTCCACGAGGCGTGGGAGCGATATAAAGATTTGCTACGAAGATGCCCTCATCACGGCATTCCTGATTGGCTTCAGCTTCATACGTTCTATAATGGTTTGAGTGCTTCTACACGCACCCTCGTGGATGCGGCCTCTGGTGGGGCCTTCATGGGAAAATCTATGGCCGAGGCACACGTGCTTTTGGAAGATATGGCCGCAAGCGCATACCAATGGCCATCGGAAAGATTGACACCGAAGAGAGTCATGGAAGTTTCAAGTACTGATCCGATTTCCACTTTGCCAGCTCAAGTCGCCGCTTTGACCCAACAGCTCCAGGCATTTTCGCACGCACCTTCCCCCGTTACCATTGAGAGATGCAATTGGTGTAACGGATCACACCCGAGCACGGAGTGTCAAGTTGGAAACCCGTTCGAGCAACATCAGATGGAGCAGGCTCAATTCGTGGGAAATGGGAATCGGCCGAACAACCCGTACTCCAACACTTATAATCCTGGGTGGCGCAATCATCCCAACTTTTCATGGAGAAACGGACAGAACTCACACCAACCCCCGTTCGCCCAGAATCAACAGCAGCCCCCTCCCGCTCCCAAAGTGTCTCTCGAGGAAGCACTTGCAAAATTGGCGGCAAATACGAGTCAATTTATGACTCGTACTGAAGCAACATTGCAGAACCATTCCGCTTCCATTCGGAATTTGGAGGTCCAGCTGGGCCAAATTGCTAATGTGCTGACAGCTCGTCCGGAGGGAGCATTGCCGAGTACAACAGAGACAAATCCTAGAGAGAGTCTAAACGCAATCAGCTTAAGAAGTGGGAAAGAGGTGCTGGATCAGCCCGAGTGGTGTGAAAAGAAGAAGGAAATTGAGGAAGAGAAGGATTTAAAGCCAGAGGAGTCGAAGGATTTGAAGCCGGACAACTCGAAGACATGTGTGTCCCCCGTCCCGTTTCCGCCTAGATTACAGCAAAGAAGGGCGGACAAACAATTTTCTAAGTTCCTTGATGTGTTTAAAAAGCTTCACATAAACATTCCGCTCGCCGACGCGTTGGAACAGATGCCGAGTTACGCTAAGTTCATGAAAGAGATATTATCGAAGAAAAGAAAGCTTGAGGAGTTTGAAACGGTCGCCTTGACAGAGGAGTGCAGTGCAATTCTTCAAAAGAAGCTCCCACCTAAATTGAAAGATCCGGGAAGCTTCAACATACCGTGCACCATGGGGAATCTTTCGTTTAATAAGGCACTATGCGGTCTTGGTGCGAGTATCAACCTCATGCCTCTGTCGATTTTCAAAAAGCTGGATATTGGGGAAGCCAAGCCAACAACAGTCTCCTTACAATTGTCGGATCGATCGATAAAGTATCCGAGGGGAGTGATCGAGGATGTATTAGTTAAGGTTAACAAGTTCATCTTTCCGGCCGATTTCATCGTACTCGACATGGAGGAAGATGAAAATATTCCAATCATCTTGGGACGACCATTTTTAGCGACTGGCCGAACCCTTATAGACGTGGAAAAAGGGGAGTTAACTCTGAGGGTCCAAGACGAGCAAGTTACTTTTCAAGTATTCAAATCGTTTCCATGTCACGGAAGTATTGATAAAAGGTCACAAAGTGAAAGTGTAAATGCCGTTGAAAGAGGAAAGCACCGAAAACATCGTCGGTGGGAAAATTCAGATTTTGTGTTAAATGATCCAAGTCTTAAGAAGGATGTAGAACGAGTGGCGTTCCTCGAGCATGAGGAAAAATCTGCTGCAGTCTTGAGTGCGTTTGTGAAGGAGGAGAGTGAGCCGAAAGCCCAGCGGACAATTAGTCATGGAGAAACCGGGTGTTTCGGAAAGTTGTTCACGTCGAAACCTTTTCGCAAACAACATTTGATGACCGAACCGAAAGTCGAATCGCTAACGACCAATGGCCATAATTTTAACAAAAATATGAACGGTTCGATGAACGGGGCGGAAACCAAATGGAGTTTGCAAAAAGCGAACTAACGTTTTCCAATAGGTCCGGCTGAAGACTATAAACTTAGCGCTTGGGAGGCAACCCGAGTTCGTAGTTGTAGATTTTTGCATTTCTTTATTTTTCTTGCATTCGTGATTCTTATTTTTCCTTCATTTTTGTGCTTCAATTTGCTTCGCTTTAACGAGTTCTTCTCAAAATTAATGCGGGAATCGAGAAAAGGAGGAATTCAATGATGTGCCGGCCTGATCCAGTGAGCGGCACACACCGGTGATGAAAAAATGGCCGATCAAAGCTGTACCTGTGCCGCGGCATGATCTTGCGAGCCGCGGCACACCAGTCGCGAGCCGGCACACTAAACTGAGCGCGGCACACTAAATGGCCAAGAAACACCCAGGAGCACAGACTTTGTGCCGCGGCACACTAAACTGAGCCGCGGCACACTAACACACCGAGCCGGCACACCAAACCGAGCCGCGGCACCGGCGACATTACAAAACGCCCCGATCTCTTGTACTTTGGGCGCGGCTCACTTATATTGTGCCGCGGCTCCGTCGCAAAATAAGAGCAACAGTAGGGCTCATTCAATCGATCGGCCTGCATAAGATACTTCTTCCCTCCCTTCCTTCCTTCCTTCACACAATGAGGTTAGTTGATTCCATTCTATTAGTCTCCTTCTCAAGTTCTCCAGGTAATTTTTGATTTCTACATCATAAGTGATTCTTGATGTGAAAAGATTTGGAGTTTTATATTGCTAGTTGTTCTTCATTGTTGTTTCTAAAATGGAGTTGGAATATGAGGAATTTGATATTGTGATGGAATTGATATTTATGAGCAATTGTTGATGATAGTTGTCGTGATTCAGGGTTATAATCTGTGTTATTATTTTTGGGATTTGGAATTAACCATCAAAATTCTTGTTCTTCATTTTAACTTGTGCACACAAGGTGGTTGATAAATTGCAGCAATGAAAAATTGGTAAGCTAGGCATTTTCAAAATTATATGCAATGAATCGTGTTGTCGAATTACATTATCCCCAACCCCTACATCATGTTAAACTTGAGAGCTCGTACTTAACTTCCTTTTTGATGATGCAAGCTCATTTATTCACACTCCGCATGATGTAGTCAAGAAGCGTGCAAGCTCACCGGACGATGCCGGCACCGGCTCTGAGAGCGGAGGAGGAGTACTTGACCTTTTACTTTTATTGCATATCATTTTTGTCCATTGAGGTCAATGTACGTCCTAAGTTTGGGGGGGGGGGACTTACTTTCAGTTTCTACATTCATTGCTGTACTTTATTTTATTGCTGTACTTTATTTCGTTGCAATTTTCATTACTTTGCGTAAAATTTTTTTTTAGATAGCCTTGCTTGTCTTAGTTTTTCTTTATTCGTGAATTCTTCGTGCGTCTATTTGTGTGATACCAATGTTACGACACTGTTTTTCTCTCTGAAGAAACGGTCGAGTTTTAGTCGAGTTGTAGTCAGTTATTTCTGTTCTGCTTAGTATTCATTTAGGTCCAAAATCTTTCGTGATTGTAGAGGTCTTGGCAGATAAGAGACGATACATACTTGTTTTAAAATCACCGTCAATACGTTTGGCTACATCTTCCGGATAGTGAGTAAATCTTGTTTCTTTAGTCGTGTTGGCACTTAGATTGAGTTTAGAGTCGGTCAGCTTTTCCCAAAAGTCGAGATAATGTGTTCTATGAAGGGAAGTCTAGTAACCGGGGTATTCGCGTGACCATTACATTTTACTCGCGTAAAACGACGACCCCGATTAGACTAGTGATTTAGTTATTTCACATGTGCCAATGAGAGGGAGCCTAGTAACCGGGGCTATTCGCGTGACCCGCTGTTTACTCTCGCGTAAAACGGCAACCTTGATTCGGACATGCGGAAATTATATATTCGAGTTGTTTCTCCGCTGTAGACGGGAACTTAGTAACTAGAAGCATCCATGTGCCCCATGAGTGTCTTTTACGTCAAACGGTTTTCCAATACATGAGAATGGAGTTTCCACCCTAGGATTATCCCGATGAAACCTCCCGAGATCCTAACCTAGTGGTCAACTCGAATCAAATTCTTGAGCATATATATAAGGGATTACTGTCCGAGGTTTATTTGTTATGAAACTCGTGAAAATTGTGCCACTAGACTGTGTAACGGGACGAACTAGCTTGTTTATTTTAGCCTTTCATATTGACGGTCGATTTGACTCACGTTTTGTTAATCTTTGAGCTGGATTTTCTTCATGAACGAGTGATTAGGACTGAACTTGATTACTTTGCGGAATCATTATTCTGAGTGCAGCTCGCTTTTATGACACTCGTATTATTTAGAGAGAATTACAGGATAGTATTGATTAGGTTGAACACTATGAGTTGCACGAGGATTCACGACATTCTTTCATTGAATTTAATTCTTTTTGCTTGAGGACAAGCAAAGGCTTAAGTTTGGCGGTATTTGTTAGGCGTATTTTTATACGCTTATTTATCATTATTTTGTAGTATTTTGGAGAGTGAAATCGTCTAAATGAGCTTTTAATGCCTTAATTTTGTATGATTGACGAAATTGAAGTCGGAAGCTAAAACGAGGCAAAGCGGGCGAAAATGGCAAATCTGGACTCGAGCCGCGGCACAAGGAAGGCGAGCCGCGGCACAGAAGACACCCGGCCGAAGGCGAGTAACTGTGTACTGCGTGCGCGGCACGGCCAGTGAGCCGCGGCCTGAGAAGAAATTGATGACGCCTGTGTTTAAAGTCAAGGCTCTGTGTGCGGCACGAGTTTAGTCTTGCGCGGCACACTTGGCGGTTTTTGTATGTCCGCGGATTTTGGGCCATTTCGGCGATTTTCGACCGATCTGGACGCCATTTGGAGTTGTGCTGAGCTATAAATAGGGTTTAAGACCCTAATTAGATTATCTTTGGATCTTGGAATCTTTTGGAGAGCTTAAGCTTGGAGACGGCAGAAGAAGAGGGAAGCAGAAGACTTCAAGGGCAGAGGGCGGAAGCTGAAGAACGGAGGAATCCGAGCTTCATCTGCGTTTAAATTTTATGCTTTCATTTATTTATTCTGTATTTTCAATTTTTAGTATGTCAGGCTAAAGCCCTATTTTAGGGTTTTGATGAAACCTATGTTTTGACAAATTGATTGAGATTATCCAATTAATTACCTTTTTATTGAGTTTTCCCAATTGTGTTTAATGCTTGCAATTATCTGGCCAATAGTTGTATTGATTTAATCATTCACTTCGAATCGGGAGAGGAGATTTGGTGAGGAACTATTGGTGAGGACCGTTTTATTCTGTGAGATAGGAATATACTCATAGGAACTACGTGGCCTTTAGGAGATTTTATGCTTTTCGCCTATTGACGAATTAATTCACCTAGGGATAGAGTGCGTTATTCGCCTTTAGATAAATCTATTGACCTCGGGAGAGGCGGTAGAATATATTAGCAATCTCCGCCTTCAATAAATTGGGAAAATTATTTATTACGGATAATCGAGAGTAAATTCGGATAAACTAAGGTGGATTCAGAATCCTGGACTTATTCATCATTTGATTTATTTTATTCAAGCCATCGTTTTATACTAGTCATTTAGTAATTCCTTTAGTTATTAATTGCACAAACCCAAATTCGATTGTTCAAATAAAATTGGAATACGAAAAAATCGGTAGTTAGAGATTCAGTCCTCGTGGGAACGATACTCTACTTATCACTTTATTACTTGTAAACGATGACGTGCACTTGCGTGTAAAGAAATATCGCAACAACGAACCTCGGAGTCCCCGCAAGACATACCCGATGATAACCCCACAAGTTATCTCGGCATCGGGCTAGCAAGCCCCGAACCTCGGAGTCCCCGCAAGACATACCCGTATTGGATAACCCTACGGTTTCGCCCGACCCATACTAGCAAGTATGGATCCCGGAGATTCAACAATCCTACCCGGAGGCACATCACATACAATAAGCACACAACAATAACCGATTATCAAGACAAGCAACACTAAGCATCACAACCTCCTTTCAAAGGAGTAACGACTAACATCACATCATGTCGAATACCCACCAAACAAATATACAATTCAATGCACAATCCTCGGCAAACAATTATGGTCAATGCGATCATAACGTCTCTCAACGTAGGAAACTAACACACATATTCCGAGAACATATCCATTCACGAAGTATACGAATTATCGTTGAAAGACAATATTTATCGAGAACATACCGATCCTTTTTAACGTTCATTAAACATTGGATTTCGCATAAAATCATTTATCAATAATTATGCCTAAGAAATATGAAATGTATGGGCAAGATACTTGCCTCGAATGACCACAACGCGGAGAATCGGCCGAAGTAGGTTGGCACGAACCGACTACGAACTCGCCGACTCCACCGAACGACAATCCACAACAATGAACTACGAACGAAAACAATAACAACGAAAATGAATTCCAAAGTACGACCCAAAGCCGCTGAATACAAAGAACAAATGACGAAGGTTCAAGGGTTTCCCCCAAAACGGCCAAGAACACGATTCGTCCCGTCAAAACCCGAAAACGGAATTCCAAGTTGAAATATGGAAATACAATCCATAGAATATGTTTAAAAACATCATTTAACCATAATCGATCCATCGAAAACGGATGAAAAACGAGATCGAGGACAAATCCCCCAAAAAGTCAATTCGAAGGAAATCAAGAAATATACTTCGATTCGACGAAGAACAATGGATTAAATGATGTTAAACACAAGAATACTACCAAGATTAATCATACCCATCATGAATTAATCAAAAACACGGAACGAATCGGACAAAAATGCGAAAACCCCCAAATTCACGAAATTAGGGTTCTAAGGAAGATTACCTTGATTCGCTGGATCAAAGGATGATAATGGATGATTTATTGATGTTATGAACTCAAGAACTTCGTGGATTTGTTCTTCAATAACATGCCTCCTTGATCTAAAAACCTCTGGCCGCGGAAAGAAAAGATTGAAATGAAAAAATGGGTTGAAAGCAATTGCTCGGTCAATTATATGGCAGATCGCCTAGCGTGCGCTAGCGTGCCGGCAGCGTGCGCTAGCGGGCCGACCATGGTCCAGTCCAGAGGCTCCTGGACTGATCCCTCGCCCAGGTAGCGCGCTCTATATGCCGAGCAGCGTGCGCTACATCTGCCGGTTAGCGCGCGCAGCGACCGGTCGTAGCGTGCGCTACCGGCCAACTCTCTGGAGTCCAGAACCACTGGGGCCTCACTGCCCGGCCCAGGTAGCGTGCGCTGGGTGCCGCATAGTGTGCGCTACGACTGCCGGTTAGCGCGCGCAGCCTCCCGGCAGTAGCGTACGCTATGTCGGTCCTGCCGCGCCGTCCGGCGAGCCCGAATCCGTGCAGTTCCTCCATAGCCGTCCGGCCGGGCCGCTGCCGTGGCTCGACGACTCGATTTCCGCCGCAGGCGAACACGACGAAAAGTTCGCGGACGACATCAACGACCCAAAATGAAAACATAATGCAATAATTAATCATACGCGACCAAGAAACGGGTCGAGACAACAATTACAGATACGGATACCCGTAACTTTCAAGAAATTACAAAATGGTCCAAAACGCCCGGAAATCACGATACGTGATCGAATAACCAAACCAAAGTTCACAACACGTCTAACAAAGTTAAACGGACTTACAGGAAACTCGAAACAGCAGTTTCGAACGAGATTCGCAGGAATCGAACTCAAGTGCGGAAAAGTCGCTAAAAAGCACGGAACTCAACAAAACGACATCGAAACGATCTCGGATGTCAAAAAGTGTAGAATTAATCATTCTCAGAATAATGAAACGGTCATGAGCGAGTCATCAAAACGGACTTCCGCCGAAAAAAAAGAAATTACCGGAAATCGAAAATTGCAGATATTACATTCTACCCTCCTTAAAAGAAGTTTCGTCCCGAAACTTAAAACAAGTAGGGAGAAGCAATATCCCGCCAGGAAAACTCGACGAGATACGCAAGAAACGCGTAACTAACGCCCAGCGGCGAAACGTTACAACAACGCAACGGAATACACGGTGTGAAAACACGCTCCACGACGACCAACACAACGTCGCCGTTAGGGACATAATAAAACCAACAAGTGACAAGCGTCATCAAACAGATAATACAACCAAGTCGATTATCCGAACAATCACAAAACACAACGAACGAAAATTAATATGATTGACCACCCCAACGGTACATCAATCAAAACGCGAGCCAATCAAGAAATACGGAATTCCACCGCCCAAGGGTTGGAAGATCGAAAACGAGACAAATTTCCCGAATATAAGGAAATTAGGAAGGAGTCTGAACGCTCAACAATCACGAAACGAGATCAACAAAAACCGAACAATCAAACGATCGAACCACAACGGTCGAGACAACAAAAATCGAACAATCATGTTCGAATCACGAAGAACAATAAAATTCAAACAACTCTCAGGTTCACGTCTCGGCTCGAGACAATATATGATCCGGTAAAAGCAACAAGATGTGATTCACATAAGATCCATAGGAAAGGGAATAGCAATTGAAAAGTCACAACGACAAACGAGTAATTTCGAAACACCACACTCGTTCGATCAATAAAAGCAAGGGATAGGGCAAGCTCAGAAAATGTTAACGAACATAAACGAGTCGAAAATATAGAAGTTCAAAAGCTGATCCACTTCGAATAAAAGAACTAGTAGAACCAAAAGATGTTACATCCGAACAAGGTTCACAAGTATCGAACCGGGCTCGGAAAAGTCACAGCGATAACCAGATCGACCCAAAACAAGATCACAGCTCGTTCGAACGATGAAACCGAAATACAGAACAAGTTCAGAAAGTGTCAACGAACACGAGCGAGTCGATAGACCTGAGAAAGAGGAAATGCAGGAGTCCAAAAATAATACGGGTATTATATTCGACCCCTTCTAAAAGAAGTGTCGTTCCCGAAACTCACAACACGAAATCAAGGTGACAACACAACAAGCAACTGACAGAAACATCTTTCAAAGGCCTCTCAAAGCCGATTCCGATGACTGTGCTGAAGCGCGAACTCCGAAAGTCTCGGTAGCCAATTCGCAAAACTGAATTCGGTGTCCCTCGAGTCCACACTTGAAATGTGTTACCGACGAGAAGGACAATTTACACGTGCATGCCCCGGTACATCACGGTTGAAATGCCTCGGCTCGGCATACCGAAAATATAAATGCTAGATACAATTGAACATAACACCGCAAAACAACATAGCGGAGATGCCAACTAAGCACAACAAAGAATCATAACACATATCATATACAACGATTACCTTCGTAAAGTAATACGCACACAAACACTACAGCGACGATGGTATCGTTCGGCGACCTTAACGGCCCGAACAATAACCAGCACATAATTACAAACCTCATGAAACAATCACCCATGTGCATAAACGCACAAAAATCCAAGCTTTAACAACTCACACTCGTGCGACAACACGCAAATCACCACGAGGCGACAATTAGTAAATACTAGTTCACACCTCTCACAGAGGGCTAGTACTACAAATACGTGGCAACGCCTCAACGTTCATGCCACCAATTCGATCATATTCGGAAGCTAACATCATAACGACAATGCGAACATCATACATACATTCCCAGACCGCAAACGGGAATTGATAGGTTTTAAAGAAAACGAAACCACATTTTGAAAAACAATTTGGAAAACACCAATTGATCTTGAGTATCACATTTTCAAAAAGTTGTACAAACACTATTATCGAGACTTTGAAAATCATCTTGCGTTTGAACAAAAATGAGGACACCTTTCTTTTAGTGAAAAACTTTCAAAAATATTCGACCCTTGGGTCTAAGCAACTGCATTTGAAAATATCTCAAAATATTTTTGGTCCTCAATCGGAAAATTTTTGAAATGTATTGCGGCATTAGAAAACACCTTGAAAACACCGCAAGAAAATAATTCGTTTTAAAAGTACGTCTCGAATTTTAATTTTCTAAGATACTCAAGGTTTTCAAAATAATTCAATGGGCTAGAATGCCCAAAAGTTTAGGTACTTACACGGAACATTATAGCGCCGTGTGTCCGCGCCGAACCCACCAAAGCTAAAAACAATTTACAAAAATGCCAAAAAGGCCGATGACGGTAATATTTCAAAACTCACGAAGCCATTTAGAAAATAATAAATACCGTCATAAGAATTTTGCCAAAACGATCAAGGCCATAATGCCAAAACTCGGTTAAGGGAATCGTTTTCCAAATAAAACTCGGTCGGTAAAATACCGAAAGCCATTACAAAAGAACTCACACAATGGATAAAAGAAATAAAGTCAAACATGCACAATCCAAAGAACGCTTCTCCTCATATGAACGAAATATGAGGGTCAGATAACCACTTGGCAAGAAATCAGAATCCATAAGAGGATGCCATCACTTAACAATTGGGCATAAAAATAGCTCGTGTCACACGAGGCTCAACGCACTTAAGGGAGACTTACATCCACAGTCGCACGAAGATGATGATCGCCCACGATACTAATCACGACCAACAAACTCGCACGACGCGTCGCGACACGACTCGATCGGATAAAATCCGACGAAACAAAACTCAACAGACACCATCGACCCGGCGGCTAGGTTTTCACAACCTAAGCTCGATACCATTTATGTAACACCCCAATCCACTCGGGGATATTACACGCCGTAGACCCTCTCCTCGAGGATCTACTAGCCGGTAACAACATTTAACATCTCGATAATGCCTTCAAGGCTAAATGACTCAAGAGACCGATTTGGTCTTTCAATAAAATATACAACTCGACACAAACACATACCCACGCAGGGGTCAAAATACAATAAACTCCCGTACAACGGGAAAAGATATCAGCAATGAAAAGAAAATACAACTAGACCAATACGACATCAACGAATCCTCGTGTGATTAGTATCGTTCATCTTTCATCATCCTTCGTGCCGACCCTGTGTTATGCTACAAAACCTGAATGCAAAAATAGACATCCACCCCCCGAATACTCGGGGGTTAGCAAAACTCCACTGTTTTGCTAGTGCAAGTATAAAATACGAATACATATCATACTCCACGAAACATGTTAATCATAAACATACTTCTCGAGGTGATTCACTTAATCAAACGATTAAATCGAAAGATGGGGTAAACCCGATAAACATCTTGTGAAAAACATTTTACGACCTCGGGAGTTTTGAATACATCGATTTAAAATCCTCAGGCCTTTCGAAAACATTTAGGGACACAGCCCAAAAGTCATTTTCCCAAAACATAAATTCGATAACAACAAGTGGGGTCCACGACCCGATCATACCATAACAACCTGTTTCCACAGATTATTCGCATCCCGTGCTAGCAAGCCACGGACCTCAGATGCTCCCGTAGAACAAACCCGAGTGAATAACCCACAGGGAAACTATATCAAATCACATGTCACCGTAACCATGATCACGTGACTAAAAGCACATATACTTACATAATCAAACCACAACCATAAGTTATCCCGGCATCGTGCTAACAAGCCACGAACCTCGGAGTCCCCGCAAGACATACCCGATGATAACCCCACAAGTTATCTCGGCATCGGGCTAGCAAGCCCCGAACCTCGGAGTCCCCGCAAGACATACCCTTATTGTATAACCCTTCGGTTTCGCCAGACACATACTAGCAAGTATGTATCACTGAGATTCAACAATCCTACCCGGAGGCACATCACATACAATAAGCACACAACAATAACCGATTATCAAGACAAGCAACACTAAGCATCACAACCTCCTTTCAAAGGAGTAACGACTAACATCACATCATGTCGAATACCCACCGAACAAATATACAATTCAATGCACAATCCTCGGCAAATAATTATGGTCAATGCGATCACAACGTCTCTCAACGCATTTAAACTAACACACATATTCCGAGAACATATCCATTCACGAAGTATACGAATTATCGTTGAAAGACAATATTTATCGAGAACATACCGATCCTTTTTAACGTTCATTAAACATTGGATTTCGCATAAAATCATTTATCAATAATTATGCCTAAGAAATATGAAATGTATGGGCAAGATACTTGCCTCGAATGACCACAACGCGGAGAATCGGCCGAAGTAGGTTGGCACGAACCGACTATGAACTCGCCGACTCCACCGAACGACAATCCACAACAATGAACTACGAACGAAAACAATAACAACGAAAATGAATTCCAAAGTACGACCCAAATCCGCTGAATTCAAAGAACAAATGACGAAGGTTCAAGGATTTCCCCCAAAACGGCCAAGAACACGATTCGTCCCGTCAAAACCCGAAAACGGAATTCCAAGTTGAAATATGGATATACAATTTATAGAATATGTTTAACAACATCATTTAACCATAATCGATCCATCGAAAACGGATGAAAAACGAGATCGAGGACAAATCCCCCAAAAAGTCAATTCGAAGGAAATCAAGAAATATACTTCGATTCGACGAAGAACAATGGATTAAATGATGTTAAACACAAGAATACTACCAAGATTAATCATACCCATCATGAATTAATCAAAAACACGGAACTAATCGGACAAAATTGCGAAAACCCCCAAATTCACGAAATTATGGTTCTAAGGAAGATTACCTTGATTCGCTGGATCAAAGGATGATAACGGATGATTTATTGATGTTATGAACTCAAGAACTTCGTGGATTTGTTCTTCAATAACATGCCTCCTTGATCTCAAAACCTCCGCCGCGAAAGAAAAGATTGAAATGAAAAATGGGTTGAAACAGGTCGCTTGGCCAATTATATAGGCAGATCGCTTGCGCGTGCGCTTAGCGTGCGGCGTGCGCTAGCGTGCCGAGCAGCGTGCGCTACATCTGCCGCGGTTAGCGCGCGACTGCCAACTCTCTGGAGTCCGTAACCACTGGGCCTCACCGCCCGCCTGTAGCGTGGCGCTGGTGCCGCATAGCGTGCGCTTACGATCGCCGGTTAGCGCGCAGCCTCTCCGGCAGAGCGTACGCTATGCCGGTCCTCGCCGCGCCTGCCCGTCTGTCGAGCCCAAAGAACCGTGCAGTTCCTCCCGCAACCGTCCGGCCGGCCGCCGGCCGCGTGGCTCGACGACTCGATTTCCGAAACGCACGGAACGAACACGATTTAAAAGTTCGCGGACGACATCAACGACCCGAAATGAAAACATAATGCAATAATTAATCATACGCGACCAAGAAACGGGTCGAGACAACAATTACAGATACGGATACCCGTAACTTTCAAGAAATTACAAAATGGCCCAAAATGCCCGGAAATCACGATACGTGATCGAATAACCAAACCAAAGTTCACAACACGTCTAACAAAGTTAAACGGACTTACAGGAAACTCGAAACAGCAGTTTCGAACGAGATTCGCAGGAATCGAACTCAAGTGCGGAAAAGTCGCTAAAAAGCACGGAACTCAACAAAACGACACCGAAACGATCTTGGATGTCAAAAAGTGTAGAATTAATCATTCTCAGAATAATGAAACGGTCATGAGCGAGTCATCAAAACGGACTTCCGCCGAAAAAAAAGAAATTACCGGAAATCGAAAATTGCGGATATTACAATTTTTGCTAATATCGATTTCAGTATTTCTAGTCTTAGTTTGAACGTTTTTATTTACTTATTTTCGTGTATTTAATTTTATTTATTTATTTGCTTGTCCTTTCAGGATCTTTCGCGTAGTGCATGAGAAAATTTGGTAACGAAGGCCTACTACCTTTGGATACCGAACTCGAACGTACTCTTCGAAGGAACAAGAAGGAGAAACGAGAGTTACAGACGACAGTGACCATGGCCGAAAATATCGAAAATCACGGAGGAAATAATATTGTGCAGCAAGCTCAACCGGAAATGGCACTTCGAGATTATGCTATGCCGCAGATCAACGCAAACTTTTTGGGGATTCGGCGTCCAACAATCCAAGCCAACAATTTCGAGATCAAGCCTGCGATCATTCAGATGGTGCAGGCTAGCCAGTTTTGTGGATTGCCGAACGATGACCCCAATGCACATATTGCTTCTTTTCTCGAGATTTGTGACACATTCAAGAACAATGGTGTCACCAACGATGCTATCTGATTACGGCTTTTCCCTTTCTCTTTGTGGGATAAAGCGAAATTTTGGCTGAATTCCTTACCGCCGGGTTCGATCACGACATGGGCAGAGTTAGCGCAAGCCTTCCTTGCTAAATTCTTCCCACCTTCTAAGACGGCGAGACTGAGAAACGAGATCACCACCTTTGGTCAGTATGACATGGAATCGCTTCACGAGGCGTGGGAGCGATACAAAGATTTGTTACGGAGATGCCCACATCACGGCCTTCCGGACTGGCTTCAGATTCAGACGTTCTACAATGGTTTGAGTGCCTCTACACGCACTCTCGTGGATGCAGCTGCCGGTGGAGCTTTGATGGGAAAGACGATGGCTGAAGCACACTTGCTGTTGGAAGCTATGGCCGCTAATGCTTATCAATGGCCATCCGAACGAATAACGCCGAAGCGAGTTATGGAAATTTTGAGTAATGACCCGATATCCACATTGTCAGCTCAAGTCGACGCCTTGACTCAGCAGCTTCAAGCATTTTCGCATTCTCCTTCCCCCGTTACCATTGAGTCTTGCAATTGGTGTAACAGATCTCACCCTAGCGCGGAGTGTCAAGTCGGAAATCCGTTCGAGCAGCCCCAAATTGAACAAGCTCAGTTTGTAGGAAACAAAAACCTGAAAAATAATCCGTACTCCAACACGTATAATTCGGGGTGGTGTAATCATCCCAACTTTTCGTGGAGAAACAGACAGAACTCGAACCAGCCTCCGTTCGCTCAAAACCAACAGCAGCCCCCTCCCGCTCCAAAAGTTTCTCTCGAGGAAGCAATTGCAAAATTGGCAGCGAATACGAGTCAATTCATGACCCGTACTGAAGCGACATTGCATAATCATTCCACTTCCATTCGCAACTTGGAAGTCCAGCTGGGCCAGATTGCTAACGTGTTGACAGCCCGCCCGGAGGGAGCATTGCCAAGTACGACCGAGACAAATCCTAGAGAAAGTCTAAATGCGATCAGTTTGAGAAGCGGGAAGGAGGTGTGTGACCAGCCCGAGAGAAGTGAAAAGAGGAGTGAAATTGAGGAGAAGAAAAATTTAGCGATGGAAGAATCACAAGATTGGAGACCCTCGATAACGTTTCCGGATAACCTGAAGGCATATGTGCCACCCGTCCCGTTTCCGCAGAGATTACAGCAGAAAAAAGCGGACAAGCAATTCTCTAAGTTCCTCGACGTGTTCAAGAAGCTTCATATTAACATTCCATTTGCCGACGCGTTGTAACAAATGCCAAGCTACGTTAAATTCATGAAAGAGATCTTGTCAAAGAAAAGAAAACTCGAGGAGTTTGAGACAGTCGCCTTGACGGAGGAATGCAGCGCGATTCTTCAGAAGAAGCTTCCACCAAAATTGAAAGACCCGGGAAGTTTCAACATACCGTGCACCATGGGGAATCTCTCTTTTAATAAGGCATTGTGTGATCTTGGTGCTAGTATTAACCTCATGCCTCTGTCTATTTTCAAGAAGCTGGGAATTGGAGAAGCAAAGCCGACGACGGTCTCCTTGCAATTAGCGGATCGATCTATTAAGTATCTGAGGGGAGTGATTGAGGATATGTTAGTAAAAGTGGATAAATTTATCTTTCCAGCGGATTTTATTGTTCTCGACATGGAGGAAGATGAAGATATCCCGATTATCTTGGGACGACCATTTTTAGCGACCGGCAGAACTCTTATAGACGTGGAAAAAGGAGAATTAACTCTACGGGTTCAAGACGAGCATGTTACGTTCCAAGTTTTCAAATCCTTTTCATGGCCGGGAGGTGTTGATAAGAGCTCACAAAGTGAAAGTGTGGAGGCCGTTGCAAAAGAAAAACACCGAAAACATCGCCGGTCGAAAAATTCAGATTCCGTGTCAGATGGTCCAACTTTTAAGAAAGATGTAGAACGAGTAGCATTTCTCAAGCATGTGAACATGCCATCATCGCCATTCGACCAGCCACACTCGGACAAGTCTGCTGCAGTCATAAAGTCATTTTTGAAAGAGGAAAATAAGCCGAAAATCAAACGGACATCTAGTCATGAGAAAAACGGGTGTTTCGGGAAGTTGTTCTCGTCAAAACCTTTCCGCAACCAACATTGGGTGTTCGAACCGAAAATCGAATTGTTAATGACCGATGGTCAAAATTTTAAAAATCATATTAACGGTTCGATGAACGGGGCAGAGATCAAATGGAGTTTGCGAAAAGCGAACTGATTTTTAAATAGGTCCGGCTGAAGACTATAAACTTAGCGCTTCTCGGGAGGCAACCCGAGTTCGTAGTTGTAGATTTTTGCGTTTCTATATTTTTCTTGCATTTTTGAATTTTTATTTTTCATCATTTTGTGCTCTGATTTGCTTTTACCTCTCGCTCTTGACGTGTTCTTCTTAAAATTCTGTGCAGGAAAAGTCTCAGGGGAGAAAATTATGCCTGAGCCGCGGCACAAGGCTTGTGAGCCGCGGCACACACAAATAAAAAGGTAGAGCTAAACTTTCTGTACTCTGTGCCGCGGCACAACATTACTGAGCCACGGCACACTTGAGCACTGAGCCGCGGCACACGGAAGCTGAGTCGCGGCCCACGACAAAACATGCGAACAGGTAAAAAGGGACTGTACTCGGTGCCGCGGCTCACTTGAGCTGTGCCGCGGAAAACCATGCGGAATTTGAAGGGCCCAGGTACCTTATAACTCTCATTCGGCCGGCCACCCCAGGTAAAAACCTTTCCCTCTCCCTTGCGCGCGCGACCGGCCAGGAAACCCTCTTCTTCTTCTCATTTTCTTCTTGCAATTTTCTTGCACTTTTCACAATCCAAGCAAGGTATGTCCAAATCTCTAATCTCAAATTGTTCTATGAATTTAAATTTGAAGTTGTGTTATGCATTTGAGGATTGAATATGTTTATTTCCTTCAAAAGTTCTATGATGGTTAAGTGAAGGACATGATGTTTTGATCGATTTTTCATGATTATTTTGGATTATGAATGATTGAATGTGTCGTTTGTCACGACGAATGAGTCGTGTTTTTGTTCTTGGGGATTTAATGGAGCTATTGCCATATTTGTTCTTCAAGTGAACTCTTGCCCTTTAAGTGTTCGATGAAATGTCTAAATGAAAATTTTCTTTGTTAAGGCAATATTTTTAATCTGTATGCAACGCATTCATTCTGAAATTACAGCAACCCCAACCCGTACGTCTAGTTTAAACGTTATGGTTCAATTTCATTTTTCTCTCACGGTTGTGCTATCTCGTAAAAATTTCTGATTTACGGCCGGATATCCTTAGCCGAGTGATGTTTATTCTCGTTATTGTTTGAGTAAGTAACCTTCGGTGTTTAAATTTTTTCAGGACTCACTATGGCTAGGACTAAGAAGCTTAGCAAGAGGGCCAGGACGCAGTCGTCCCCTACTCGAGGGGAAACCTCTCGTAGTCGCGCCGAGTCGGAGGCGCACCAGTTTTCTGACCCGGATATCCACAAAATCTTCAATGAGAAGATTCGGCAGCGACCTATTATCCCGGAGAGGGGATTCACTCCAGCCCCCCAAGACGGGGAACTGCTTGCTATGATAGACGAGATGGGGTGGGCCCGATTTGTTGCACCCCCCGAGCCAGCGGTGATATCGATAGTGCAGGAGTTCTATGCCAGTGCGTTATTGAAGCACATTCGAGCAGGCCAGATGTTGCAGCAGTCAGACACTCGGACTCAGGTCGATGTCCGAGGTATTACGGTTGATTATTCCACAGCTGCTATTCGGAGGTTGTTTGGGCTTCCTGTGGTAGATGAGTCGACTTATGACCGAGTTATGGCTAGCCTCACGAAGGAGGCTCTGCTCGAGACTATTACGCAGCCCGACTCCAACTGGGAGCGGCGCGCATCGGGTTCTTCCACTTTCCACTTCAAGAGCTCGCGCCTCGTCGGCTCGGGCGTGCCTGGATATATTTTATTTGCGCTCGTATAGACCCCACATCTCAGATCCGCACTGTTTTTCTCTCCCGCGCCCGGACACTATATGCTATCACATCCGGGCTGCGATTCGATGTGGCCCCTCTCTTGGTCCGATCTATATTCCAAAGGTATCTGTGGAGGGGCCAAGACGGGGTTGAAGCACCCTCTCTTATCTGCGCCTGTGCCGGCAATGGGCCGACGTGGCCTGGACGACGAGCCGATGCTGGCTCCCCAGGCCCCGATCGACCACCGCATCATCTCACATTTTGACCAGTGGGGAGGAGCGCCGGCGCACGCTCGGGGGAGAGGATTTCTACTGGATGAGGCCCACGAGGGGTCCCCCGAGCCTCTTTTGCTGACACAGGGGCAGGCAGATGCAGGCCCGCCGCCCGACAGAGAGAGATTGCAGGCGATGTTCGACGGGCTGAGGGAGGATATGAGGAGAGAGAGAGAGAGAGGATATGAGAGAGGAGATGAGGAGAGCGAGAGAGGAGATGAAGAGAGAGAGGGAGAGTATGCTGGCTGCCATGCGAGAGGAGCAGCGGACGGAGAGAGAGAGCATTATTGCTGCCGTCAGGGGTGAGATGCGAGAGCAGGCCCGCTGGGCCAACCGACGAGAGGCGAGGCGTCTAGCAGCAAGGGATGCCTACCACCAGGAGCACCTAGTTGCATGGACGGCCCATATCATGCACCCAGACGGGCCATTTATTGCACCTGCTCGGCCAGCCACACCACCCTCCTCACCAGATGATGCCGGCACCAGCTCGTGAGAGGACTGGAGGGGAGTACTTGACCTTCTTATTCTATTGCATATTATATTTTGTTCATTGAGGTCAATGTACGTCCTAAGTTTGGGGAGGGGGTTTACTTTCTGTTGCTACATTCATTGCTGTACTGATTTTGTTGCACTTTTCATTACTTTGCGTTATTTTTGTCGATAGCCTTGCTTTTCTTGATTTTACTCTTATTCGTGAATTTTTTTTTTCGTGCTTCTATTTGTGTAATACTGATGTTACGACACTGTTTTTCTCTCTGAAGAAACGGTCGAGTTTTAGTCGGGTTGTAGTCAGTGATTTCTGTTTCTGCTAAGTCTTCATTTAGGTCCGAAATTTTTTTCATTTTTGTAGAGACCTTAGCGGATAAGAGAGGATACATACGTGTTTTAAAATCACCGTCGATACGTTTGGTTACATTTTTCGGTTAGCTAGTCGTCCAGTTACATAAGTCGTGTTGGCACTTAGATTGAGTTTAGAGTCGGTCAGTTTTTCCCAAAAGTCGAATTATTTTTGTTCTTTGATGGGAAGTCTAGTAACCGGGGGTATTCACGTGACCCGTTGTTTACTCTCGCGTAAAACGACGACCTGATTAGACTAGTGATTTAGAAATTTCACATGTGCCGATGATAGGGAGCCTAGTAACCGGGGGTATTCGCGTGACCCGTTGTTTACTCTCGCATAAAACAGCGACCTTGATTCGGACATGCGGGAATTAGCTATTCGAGTTGTTTCTCCGCTGTGGAGGGGAACTTAGTAACTAGAAGCATCCATGTGCCCCATGAGTGTCTTTTACGTCAAACGGTTTCCCAATACATGAGAATGGAAGTTCCACCCTAGGATTATCCCGATGAAACATCCCGAGATCCGAACCTAGTGGTCAACTCGAATCAATTTCTTGAGCATATATATATAAAGGAATACTGTCCGAGGATTATTTTTATGAAACTCGTGAAAATTTTGCCATTAGACTGTGGAACGGGGCGAATTTAGCTCGTTTATTTTAACCTTTCATATTGACGGTCGATTTGATTCACATTTGTTAATCTTTGAGCTGGATTTTCTTCATGAACGAGTAATTAGGACTGAACTTGGTTACTTTGTAGAATCAGTGTTCTGAGTGTAGCTCGCTATTACGATACTCGTATTATTCAGATAGAATTTCAGGATAGGATTGATTAGGTTGAGCACTATGAGTTGCACGATTATTCACGATATTCTTTTGTTGAAATTAATTCTTTTTGGTTGAGGACAAGCAAAGACTTAAGTTTGGGGGTATTTTTTAGGCGTATTTTTATACGCTTATTTATCATTATTTTGTATTATTTTGGAGAGTAAATTTGCTTAAATGAGCTTTTAATGCCTTACTTTTGTATTTTTGTCAGAAGATTGGAGTCTGGAAGCTAAAATGAGGCGAAACGGGCAAAAACGGTGAATTTTAGCCGTGGGCCGCGGCACAAGGCAAGTGGGCCGCGACACAGGAAGGCAACCAGCGGGCACAAAGTAGACTGTACTCTGTGCCGCGGCACAGCCCAAGTGAGCCGCGGCCCAGAAGAAAATCACAGCGCCCAGGTTTTAACCTGGACGCCATGTGCCGCGACATAGATTAAGTGAGCCACGACACACTAGGCGATTTTGGTGTGCTCCGCGCGGATTTGGGCCGTTTTGAAGCCAGTTCTCGACCTACTCACACGGACGCGATTTGGAGACTGTGCAGAGCTATAAATAAGGGTTTAAGACCCTAATTAATGATCTTGGGAATCTTGAAATCTTGGAATCTTTGGAGGCTGGGGAAAAGGAGGAAGACAGAAGATTATCGCAGACGAGAGAAGCAGAAGAGATCAAAGGCAGAGGGCGGAAGCCAGAAGAACGGAGGAATCCAAGCTCTTCATCTGCGTTTGATTTTCATGCTTTTATCTATTAATTCTGTATTTTCATTATTTAGCATGTCAGGCTAAAACCCTTAATCTAGGATTTTGATGAAACCTACGTTTTGACGGATTTGCTTGAGATTATCTAATTAATTCCCTTTTTGTCGAGTTTTCCCAATCGTGTTTAATGCTTTCAATTATCTGGCCAATAGTTGTATTGTTTTAATCATTCAATTCGAATCGGGAGAGGAGAGTTGGTGAGGAACTATTGGTGAAGACCGTTTTATTCTGTGAGATAGGAATATACTCATAGGAACTACGTGGCCTTTTGGAGATTTTATGCTTTTCGCCTATTGATGAATTAATTCACCTAGGGATAGAGTGCGTTATTCGCCTTTAAAAAAATCTATTGACCTCGGGAGAGGCGGTAGAGTATTTTAGCAATCTTCGCCTTCAATAAATTGGGAAAATCATTAACTTCAGATAATCGAGAGTAAATTCGGATAAACCGAGGTGGATTCAGAATCCTAGACTTATTCATCATTTGATTTCCTTTCTTCAAGCTATCGTTTTTACTGTTTAGTCTTTTATTAATTCTTTTAGTAATTAATTGCAAAACCAAAGTTCGATTGTTCAAATAAAACTAGAATACATAAAAATTGGTAGTTAGTGATTCAGTCCTCGTGGGAACGATACTCACTCATCACTTTATTACTTGTATATGATAACGTGCACTTGCGTTAAAGAAATATCGCAACAGGAGACTACCAGAACAGAGCAGTTGGCCACCATCTTTATCTGGGAAGTCGTGAGACTACATGGCGTTCCCTCAGCGATCATATCGGATAGAGACACCATGTATGTGTCCCGCTTCTGGAAAGCTATCCACAAGGCTATGGGTACTCAACTACATTTCAGCACAGCCTATCACCCTCAACCAGATGGACAAACAGAACGTACGATACAAACCCTGGCAGATATGTTGAGAGCGTGTGTACTTGATTGGGGAAAATACTGGGTTAAACATCTCTATTTAACGGAATTTTCATACAACAACAGATGGCATGCAAGCATAGGCATGGCACCCTTCAAAGCCTTGTACGGTAGGAGATGCAAGTCTCCCCTATGTTGGGACGATGCTTCTGATATCGTCGCTACCGAGTTAGATCTGATCCAGGAATCTATTAAGAAAATCTCCATTGTTCGAAAACACATGTTAGCAGCGCAGAGCCGCCAGAAGTCATATTCTATGGATCCCCAGCGACCGTTGTAATTTCTAGTCAGGGACCACGTTTGGGTCAAGGTATCGCCAATGTGGGGCATTCGACGTTTTGGCCAGAAAGGCAAATTGAGCCCAAGATTTATCGGCCCATTCAAAATATTGGACCAAGTTGGTAGACTCGCTTATCGATTAGCGTTGCCGCCATCGTTAGACAGAGTGCATAATGTCTTCCACGTCTCCCAACTGAGAAAGTACGTGTATGACCCAAGTCACAAGATCAATTTCGAAGAAGTAGAGATTTATAATGATGCTACCTTTAGAGAAGTGTCAATCGCGATTTTAGATCGACGCATAAAGACACTAAGGAATAAGGCCATACCTTTTGTAAAAGTTCAGTGGTCGCATCATGGCATTGAAGAAGCAACTTGGGAGACCGAGTCGAGCATGAGGGAGAGTCATCCCGAATTATTCTCTTAGTTTCGGGATAAAACTATTTTAAGGAGGGTGGTATGTAATACCACGAGTATTCCATGTTGTTTAATATTATGTACCTCGTTTTTTTATGATTAATAATGTGCTCCATCGCAATGCTTGTACTTTTATACGTTATGTTTAGACCGTATTGCCACGTATAAAAGCTTGTCCGCAATTATTTATTTTTGTGGTGTAATTGTATGATGCTGATGACATGTCGGTGACATACCTTGATGTCGTTGAGCAATTATCGATGCGAATATGATAGTGGCCAACGTCTTGTTCCCCGAGAAATTGCTGGACAAGTCTAAAGGGAAGTCGCGTTATAAGGATTAAATGTGATAATAACTTATTGAATTAAACAAACCTTACGTACGTTATTCGCAAAACATTACATATGCCAAGTAATATCGCATTACGTATGTTAAGGCTTAGGCCTTACGTACGTAATGCAGTCGTCAGTCTTCGGACAAGAATCTTGATCCCACGTGGTCTGGACAACTTTCGGCGCGATAGCGACAGGCAAGTCAACTGGTGTTAACGTACGTTAACAAGCCAACATTACGTACATAATGACTAGTGTTATTTTGGGTAGTAGGTTCTGAAATTACCTTACGTAGATTACCATTTTTGAGATACCATACGTAATAGGCTTTACGTACGTAAACCATGAGGCCTAACGTACGTAAAGCCATACTGGTGTTATATAATGACATCTTCCCTTTCATTTCTTCCGATCCAAAAACATTTCCTCTCTCTCATATATCATCCTCCAGCCTCCCTAATCGGATTTTAGCCTCCCTAGCCGAGTGTTATCCTAGTATAGTGGGTTGATCAAGCTCCGGAGAAGGTTTTGAAGGTGTTGTCCTCTTGTTCTTCATCGTCCCTTGTTGTTCTTCCTTATCCCTCGTTAAGTAAGGTGAGTTTATTTAACCTCTGAATCTATTTAAGTGTTGATAGTTATGATTTTGGGTGTTTTGGATAGTTAGAACTCTTGATAATAATCAACCCGGTGAAAACTAACATTAATCATAATCGTTCAACGAAAGCCTATCTCGGACTAGCAATTCGTATATATATATATCATTGTGAAAATTGTATATTGGATTATAACCTTAGGAGTAAACCTATGTACCGATGCCATTGTGTTAGTTAGGTAATAGATTGTGTTGAGTTGATTCGATTATCGTTTTTTAAACTCATTGAAATTGTTAAGGTGAATTAGTTATCAATACCGAATTAGATGAACAATCGTAAACGAGGATTATGCTAGAATTGTGCTGGACCATTCCACCTTGAAGTTGGAAAATTTGAGCTACTGATTAGCAAATGGATAATTTTGGTTGTAGTATAGTCGTGTTGGATGAATATTATAAGGAGTATTGTGGTTATAATGTTGTGATAAATTGATAATCCCAGAATTGAGAATTGTAAGTAGTTCGCCCTATTATCAATCGTAGAATCGTGATCCAAACGTTAGAAATTGAAGTAGGATAAGAACTCAATTAGGAAGGGGGGGAATCATTGTTATTCATCATCTTTACAAGGTATTAATCGCGAAAATGTAATTAGATAGAGCTCTCGATCAATAGTGGTCGTTCGACCTATTATTGTAAGAAGGGAATTACCTCATCGGAATTGAGGCAAGTGAATCCTTGCTCGGACTTTGTATGTGTGTCACTATCTATGGAATTATGTTCGTTTTATTTATCATGTCTATAGTATTCCTTAGTAGATACTTCCATGACCCTTGGTTGCGATCTTCGGAGCTTATATGTTGATATACCGTACGGAACTGCATTGAAGGATAAAACCTGAATGAGTATTCCTGTGTAGATGCTTCCGTCACCCTTAGTTGCGACCTTTGGAGTTTATGTGCTGATAGAAGAGATAATGTTGAGTATTCTGTAATAATAATGTTTATTGCGGATTTGTCTGATTTTATCAATGAATTTTGTTCATATTATCTGACCTAGGTTGGCTGGCACGATTCGTCGTGTCAGGCAAATTTGTTGAATATGTGCAGGACATTCCCGAAGGTTACGGTCAGGCTTGAGTAGTGTTGGGGAGAAGCCTTGTTATTTTGTTTCTTAAATTAAATTCTGAAAACATTCCACGTTATGTAATAACCGTGTATGCGGACTTGTTTTTCTTGTATTTCGTTTCGTATTTATATTATCATGGAGCTACTTTCACACAAATCATTTTATGGAGAATTTTAAAACTCTTTAAAACTTGTCTTGTGGGTCCCACATGGGGTTCATGGCACTGTAGCATTCCGGTAAATTTTGGGGCGTTACACCAAGTTGACCCGGTCATCCCTAAAAGTCTCAATGTCATCAAGTGTAAAGTCGTGTGAAGAGTGTTTGTATACATGAGTGATGAGGTCTGCACTCACAGTGATGTCTTATCCTACACGGTACTGCAGATTCCGGGTACAGCATCGCGATTATTGGGGTCTTTGTGTTTATAGATGACGTTGAAGTAGAACTTTTCAACAATAGATTTTTCATAGTACTCAGTACGAATGCTTCCAAGATCATATAATCCCTGTTATTTTATCCTTTCGATGATAAAAACCATTTCACTGTCATCCTCCAATTTCGACAAGATGTATTCATAGAGGATTTCCTATGCAAATATATGTCTATCGATTATAAAGGAATCTTTCTTCATATATGTCTGAGATGAAATGGTTTTTCAAGAAGCCATTGATGAACGTGAAGGAGAAGAAGAATTATAAAATATTAAGTATTTTGCACTATTTGTTGTAGTCTCTTTGTGCTGAAAGTAATAATGAGTTTACGGTTAGTCGTACTGCATTTACATAGGTGTAGGAGGCAGGTTACATCAAACAGTCAGATTTAAGGGATGGGAACAGTTTTTAGTTTAAACGAACAATCCGAGAGGCTTTGTGAAGATACTAGCTATTGGCACATGTGTATGAACTTTCTCGACTCTGTTAAGCTTCTTCTCAATGTAATCCCTTATGAAGTGATGCTTCATATTAATATGTTTTGTCCTCGAGTGTAATACAGGATTGTGCACGATTCAAATTGCACTCGTACTGTCTCACATGATGGGAATCTATGTAGCCTCGATTCTATGGTCATGTATATATTGTTGCACCCATAGTATCTACATACAACAGCTTTCAGCAGCATAATATTCTGATTCTGTTGTGGATTATCAAATCCTACAGAGTGTGATTTTTTGTCGTAGATCGAATTAATCTCCGATCCAAGATAGCACCAGTTGCTTCTTGTTGAACCAGGATACAAGTCTTGGTCCAAGTAAGTGACATGTCCCACTTGTGCTCTTCTTATACAACTTATCGCAGAAATCTGAGTAGTTGTATCCAACCAAATCGAATCCTCCTTCTTTTTACCCGACACTGAGTTTTCCTTTGACATACTTGAGGATTCTCTTGTATATTGTGAAGTGTGATTCTTTTTGTGAAACTTGGTATCTCATACAAACTCCTACTACGAACATGATATCAGGCCTACTTGATGTCGGGTACAGGAGCGATCCAATCAGCTTCATGTAGAGCGTTTGGTCTTCCAGCCTTCCAGCCTCATCTTTGTTTATCGGATGAAAGTGCTCATAGGAGTTAGTGAGTTCTTCGAAGAATTTATCTAGTGTTGGGATTCGGTGCCTAAAATAAAGGCCAAGCGGAAGCGATAAAATGAAAATTAATTCGATCTGAATCCCTACGAGGATCGATCGAGCTACGTATATACAAATATAATACGAAACACAAGAGATACGAGAAACATAGCCTTGTAGTCCGTTGATTTAAATGGTGTCCTTCTCGTGAGCTATTCCCCAAGCTTTAGTTGATTTCCCTACGATCCAATCCGCTCCAAGCTCTTGGATTATCCAATGCCGAAAATACCGCATCTCTACTTGCCACACGCTGGAGAAACGAACGGAACGATGATCACCCGATTAACCTCTAAGGTTACGGCTAGAATCAAGTGATGAAAGCTTTGTATGTTAAGATTATTACACTCTAAGTGTTTTAATCTTGTTCTATCTATCTCTCTCTATTTTCTCCAAGAAAATTTCAAGGACAAGATGAAGAAGAAAAACAAGAAGACTTGGAAAAACTATTTTTCCTTTCTCACTCTAAAACTCACAGATGTATTGCCAAGAGTTGTGAGTGGGATTGTCTTCTCTTCTTTTATTCTTCTTTTCTAATCTCCTATCATATCTCCGCTTTCCATATATTAAGAGATATGATATCTCCAAAGTCTTTAGTCTTCCTCCAACTAAGTACAAGACCAAGACAAAGAGGCAAGGGATAAGGTGGGCCGGCCTATAGAAGAAACCGGACGAGTTCGGTTCGTTTCAGACTCCCGTGAGTCCAAACAGATAAACTCCAATTCCGATCTGACGTATTTATATCGATTAATTAATTAATCATATCAAATACAAAATAATTAATTTCTCTAAAAAATAATTATATCTATGAATTAAATTAATCACCCATTAATTTATTTAATTCATTGGGCCGTAAATTAATTTATCCAATAAATTAATTTAGACATACAATGTCCCAAATTTAATTAGACATCCAATGTCCAATAAATTAGATATCCAATATCTAATATTTATAAAGAGAGAATAAGCTCAATTCATTCCATCGTCAATCCTATTGCGCGACTCGGTAGGGCCGTCTCAGTCAGCAATGGGAGGAACCAAAGAGTAGTAGCACCACCTAGCCAGCCTGGCGGCCTACACCGTACCCCAACTGAGAACAAATGATTTGAATCATTCAAGAACCATTCTGTCGTGAATACCAGTATACATATAAACCCTTCTTTCAAATATCCTGATCAAGTTATAGGGTCACTATCAGTCAAACCGTATTTGTACTTGACCTATGCATGAGTTAATGCAAATCGAGATCATCGAGCTCTCGTGTATCCAATACAACTGGCTCCAATGCTTTGGCCAAAAACTTATGATCTCATCTGCCAATAACCGCATAGGACATATAACCCGTTCACTTACAGGAGAAAGAATTCTATCTTGGTATTTAGTAGGACCTGCTACTTGCCCGTCAAGACGCGCGTCGAGGTTGGCCCACACCTTCCGGTTTACAGGGTCGAACTACTATAATGAAAATCTTAACGTCACAAGCACATCCCTACTAAATCCTCAAGTCGAAAGTTCACGAATATTTATCACAACCTTTCGATTCTGTCATTGACTGTCCCGGAGTGAAATTCGTGTGACGAATTGAGGGTGAGACGGTTCGAGTATACTAATCCAATTAGCATACCTATAACGTGTGCTCTCACTAACCATTAGTGTTCGAATGGCACTCTCCATGTCAAAGAACACGTCATACAAGTCTTCACATAAACTTAACGCCCAGTCAAGTTTCATCGACTTGCGAATGATTAAGTATTTGAGCTATAAGCCTTTCTAGTGCCGACCCCTTTATCCAATAAGGAGTGGAATGTTTTGCTCTCAAATACACGGACTTGTTTCTATATATATATATATATATATATATATATATATATATATATATATTTACGAGTTAGGAATGCCAGTAACTACCAGTAAATAAAGAAACATCCATTGCCTTATGATAATGAATTTACATAATAACAAGTACAATGCCCTCACTAAACATCCTCTGAGTGGCATTCGAGGGCATACTCCTAACAATCTCCCACTTGCACTCAATGCCACAAACTATGGTATCTAATACCCATATTCTCCATATGACGCTCCAAGCTAATCTGAGGAAGTGGCTTGGTCAGTGGATCAGCGATGTTGTCGGCTGAGTTTACTCTATGCAGCACAATGTATCCTTTGCGAACAAATTCTCTGACGAGATGATACTTCCTATCAATGTGTTTGGTACTATTGTGAAACCTCGGCTCCTTAGCCTGCACTACAGCTCCGTCGTTGTCGCAGTACAGTGGAACAGGCAGCTCAGTATATGGTATCACTTGAAGTTCTCCTAGAAACTTCCTAATCCAGAACCCTTCCTTGGAAGCCTCCGAGGCTGCTTGATAATCAGCCTGACAGGTGGAATCAGCAGTCGCGCTTTGCTTGGTGCTATGCCAAGATACTGATCCTCCATTAAGAGTAAATATGTAGCCAGAAGTAGACATCGAATCGTCTTTCTGTCTTGGAAATCCAAATCAGAGAATCCCACCACATTCAGTTCTCCACCACCATAAATCAAAACCATATCTCTAGTCCTTCTCAAGTACTTGAGAAAACTCTTTACGGCAGTCCAATATTCCCTTACTGGGTTAGCCTGAAACCTACTTACCACGCTCACAGCATGCGCAATGTCAGGTCTCGTACACAACATAGCATACATAAGGCAACCCACGGCCGAAGCATATGGTATATTACTCATTTCCTTTCGTTGTTCCTCACTTTGAGGAAACATCTTCAAGGAGAGTTTTATTCCATGTCGCATCAGTAGGAACCCTCTTTTAGAATCATCCATCTTTAATCGCTTTAAGATTTTATCTATATAGAGGACTTGGGAAAGACCTATTATTCTCTTCGCTCTATCCCGTTAGAGCCGAATACCAAGAATATAGGTTGTTTCTCCCAAGTCTTTCATGGAGAAATTACTCAAAAGCCAAGCTTTCACAGAACTAAGCATTCCCACATCATTTCCTATTAGTAGATTGTCATCTTCATATAGTATTAAGAATGCGATCTTGCTCCCACTAACCCTCACATACACAAGATTCCTCTTCATTTTGCACGAAGTCAAACTCTTTGATTGCCTCGTCAAAACGAAGGTTCCAACTATGCGATGCTTGCTTTAGTTCATAAATAGAACGCTGAAGTTTGCACACTTTCTGAATATCGAACTCAGACACAAAGCCTTTAGGCTGCTCCATATAGATTTCCTCTTCGAGGAATCCATTAAGGAAAGTTGTCTTTACGTCCATTCGCCATATCTCATAATCCTGGTAGGCAGCTATAGCAAGCATCATGCGAATAGACTTGATCATAGCTACGGGCGAGAAGGTATCGTGATAATCGATCCCTTCCTTTTGGGTATAACCCTTTGCCACAAGCCTGGCCTTATAGGCGTCAACCTTGCCATCACCATCAGTCTTTCTCTTGTAGATCCACTTGTTCCCAATAGGCACTATGCCCTTGGGGTAGTCTACTAAAGTCCAGACCTGATTGACATACATCGAGTCTATCTCAGCTTCCATATCTTCACGCCATTTTACAGAGTCTACATCCACCATCGCCTGGTCATAGGTTGTTGGGTCGGTCTCTTGGCTATCACTTGGAACCTCATGGAGACCCAGCTCCTCCAAGTGCACAAGGCCATATCTCTTAGGTAAATGAGACACCCTACTAGACCTACGAGGTGGTTGTACTTGTGTTTCAGAAGGTTTGGTTCCAATTTCTTACACAGGTGTCTCCTGAGGAGTTTCATTGTATTCTTCCAAAGAAATACTTCGACCTGCTCCACCTTCCTGAATGAACTCATCTCCCAGGAAGTGTGATTTCAAAGCAACAACGATCTTTCGATCTTCAGGCATGTAGAATAGAAAACCCATTGTCCCAGACGGGAATCCAATGAAATGTCCCTTCGCGGACCTCGCTTCCAACTTTTCCACTTTAGTCTTCTTGACATAGGCGGGACATCCCCAAATCCTAATGTGATTAAGACTTGGTTTCCTGCCCTCCCACATCTCATGTGGAGTTTTAGGAATGGATTTGGAAGGACATCTATTCAAGATATATGCAGCAGTCAGTAGTGCATACCCCCACAGGTAAATCGGTAAGTCAGTATAGCCCAGCAGGGAACCGACCATGTTTAACAAGGTCTGGTTCCTTCTTTCTGACACACCATTTAACTGAGGAGTACCTGGAGGTGTTAGTTGTGATACTATTCCATGTTTCTTTAGGAACTCGTCAAACTCCGAACTCATATACTCGCCACCTCGGTCCGACCGAAGTGATTTGATATGATTTCGAGTTTGTTTCTCGACTAGGGCCTTAAATTCCTGGAATTTCTCAAAGGCCTCGGATTTATGTTTCATTAAGTATACATAACCATACCTAGTATGATCATCTGTAAACGTAATGAAATATTGATATCCATCATGTGCTGCTTCCAAAGCACCACATACGTCGGTATGGATTAATCCTAGTTTATTAGCGGCTCTTTCAAATGTCCCTGTGAAGGGGGACTGTCATTTTGCCTTTAAGGTAAGATTCACAAGTAGGAAAGGGATCCGATCCCAATGGACCCATAAGTCCATCCTTTTCCATTTTGTAAACCTTGGTCTGACCAACATGACCAAGTCTAAGATGCCATTTCAAAACTTGATTAGTTTCATCCCTACCACACTTTCTAGTCATAGTATTCACAACGACTTTGTTGCTAAGGTTTAGATGATACAGTCCATTTAACAATGTAGCAGTGCCCAGGAGTTTATTTCTAAAATAAATTTTGCAGGAACTATCACCAATGAAAAATGAAAAGCCTTTCCGATTCATGACCGGAATGGATACAATATTTTTATGCCCCATGGACAAAACAAGTACATCTTCTAAAGTTAGAACAAAACTGGATTATAAACCCAAAAGAAGTGATAGTTCCTGCAAAATCCAGTACATCTTCAGTTACTTCGACACTATGCCCATTTCCGACAGTAACCATCACTTCCCCAGCTCCAAGCTTCTTACTTTGTTCCAGATCCTGTTTCACGGTACAAATATGAGAACTAGGACCAAAATCCAGTATCCAAGAAGTCGAAAATACAGTAGCAGAACAATTTTTTTCCAAAACTAAAAGTTCTGTACCTGAAGCGCCATGAAGAATCGGACAGTCTCTTGTCCAGTGGCCCAGCTCACCACACTTGAGACATGCGTCCTTTTTCTTCTTGTTCTTTGGAACCATCGGGGCCTTTCCCTTACCCTTAAGGTCCTTGACTTGTGGTCCCTTCTGCTTCTTGGTCTTTTTCTTCATATTCTTAGACCTCCGAGGTCCAGAAGAAATCACAAGGGCAGACTCCTTCATCTGTGGGGTCTTCATCTGAGACTGAGCGGTCACGAGTTTGTTCATTAGCCCAGCTAAGCTACATGCAATCTCATTGCAGTTGATGTTCATAACAAATTGTGAGAAGGAATCAGGGAGAGACTGTACGATAAGGTCAGTTTGAAGAGAGGCATCCATCTTAAAATCAAGAGCCTCCAATCTCTCGATCATAGATATCATTTTGAGGACGTGGTCCCCAACCTTCTCACCTTCCTTCATCCTAGCACCGAACAATTGCTTGGGTATCTCATATCTAGCCGTTCGACTATGCTCACCATAAAGCTCGGTTAAGTGAGATAGAATCTGCCTAGCAAAAGTCATTTTCTCATGAGCTCTCTAAAGCTCATTAGACATGGAAGCCATCATATATGCACGTACTTTCACGTCATCCTTAACCCACTTTTCGTGGTTTTCATTCTCTTCCTGATTGGCTCTTGTCCGCACTGGAGGCGCCGGAATGTCCGTCTCCAAGACGTATCCCAGTGCCTCTATGCTGAGGACTATCATCAGATGGTGGAGCCAATCCACAAAGTTAGGTCCATTCAAGGTGTTCTTTTCGAGTAGAATTGCAAGTGGATTCATTGTCATATTGAGAGTTATGTCTGCATTAAGTACGACAGATTAATTAGTGACTCATTTAATTATGATCTGAGTATAGAATTAAGTTCTTTTCTATTCTTGTTACCCAGCTCCCATAATTTTTATTGGAATAACACACTCCCATGTGAAATCCGGAAGTATCATTCTCTCCACTTCATAGTGGCGATCGAGTTCTTTACAAATCTTAATAGAGGGCAGCCGAACAGATTTCTAGTCTATTAATTTTCATAAAGTGGTGTCCAACACCAACCCATCTAATGGATGATTCGATCTTCTTTTTCACATTGTTCACTCCCCTCAACCTATACGGTATCTATGGTTCGTGAACAAGTTAAGTTTACACCATCGATGCAAATCAGTTTCACAATTGAATCTTATCCGGCAACCTGTCAGGTTTCTAGGGATATAATTTGCTCCAACCGAAGGCATCCAATGCGCTCCCGTTAATTTATCCATCCTCCCCGAACGACTACCCCGATAACTCGGAAGCATAGCACAACCAGTTTGGATTTCAATTTCCCGAAAGCTCGATGGAGGGAAGGAAAACCTTGAAACCTTATAAACTTAATAATTTGTCGTGGGAGAATTTTCGCGATTAACGTTACACTTTGCACATTAATCCATTTATGCGCATTTATAGCATTCATACAATATGAATAAGCATTCACAACTTAGTTGCTACCGACATGTAGTTCATGGACCGTTCCTAGAATCAAAAACTCCATAATCTAATTACAAGTCTTCGGTCTTGAATCTTCGTCTTCTCGAATGGATCTTCCTTCGATCTTCGTCATTACATATAAATTTTACATTAACAAATTGCATCCTATATACAAATATTTCTAGTAAAATAAATAGGCTTAAAACGGCCTTTACAACCCAATCGAATAAAACCGAACGATTAACTAAGTCCATGAACCACATCCCCATTCAAAAGCATTCATACAATAAATACTATATAAACGGATTGCGTAGAGTTACATTGATCCAACCAATAAATAGAATTGATCCAATCAATTCACACAACCGGTAAAATGAAAGAACGTTCAAAGTAATTCGATCAATCACAAGTAATCCAATAAATTAATTTTCCCTCATAAAATGAAATACCATATATCATTTAATCATATTAAATCCAATTTAAAATGTGGGAAATCAATTTTCAGGAATACACGAAGAAAACAAGCCTGAGACGGGTCCGAAAGGGGCTGGACCGCACCCGAAACACATCGGGCAGCAAGTAGGGCTTCCCAGCAGCCCTCGGCCGCGGCCCCCAGTCCAAAAACATGGCAATAGCCCTGGGCCGCGTCCCCTTGAGTTCGGTACACTCCCGGGCCATCCAACGGCAATTTAGGGCAGGATTTTCAACCGGATATCCAATATCTATATTTTTCAACATTCATATTTTCAATATAAATCATATTTCCCAGAAATTAAAGATTTATATTTACACATAAACTTACGAAAAATATAACTACAATGAACGGAAAAACATACACCACAATTATGACTATAAATGATTCCAAATCATTCACCATCCAATCAAGCATTCCAAATGCTAAATATCGTATATACGATCGCAAGACCTACGCTCTGATACCACTGTTGGGATTCGGTGCCTAAAACGAAGGCCCAGCAGAAGTGGTAAAATGAAAATTAATTCAATCCGAATCCCTACGAGGATCGATCGAGCTATGTATATACGAATATAATACGAAACACAAGAGATACAAGAAACATAGCCTTGTAGTCCGTTGATTTAAATGGTGTCCTTCTCTTGATCTAGTCCCCAAGCTTTAGTTGATTTCCCTACGATCCAATCTGCTCCAAGCTCTTGGATGATCCAACGCCAAAAATACCGCGTCTCTACTTGCCACGCGCCGGAGAAACGAATGGAATGATGATCACCCGATTAACCTCTAAGGTTACGGCTAGAATCAAGTGATGAAAGCTTTGTATGTTAAGATTATTACACTCTAAGTGTTTTAATCTTACTCTCTCTATCTCTCTCTATTTTCTCCAAGAAAATTTCAAGGACAAGATGAAAAAGAAGAACAAGAAGACTTAGAAAAACTATTTTTCCTTTCTCACTCTAAAACTCACGGATGTATTGCCAAGAGTTGTGTGTGGGATTGTCTTTTCTTCTTTTATTCTTCTTTTCTAATCACCTACCATATCTTTCTTTTCCATATATTAAGAGATATGATATCTCTAAAGTCTTTCTTTCTCCAACTAAGGACAAGACCAATACAAAGAGGGAAGGGATAAGGTGGGGCGGCCTCTAGAAGAAACCGGATGAGTTCGGTTCGTTTCGGACTCCCGTGAGTCCAAACAGATAAACTCCAATTTCGTTCCGATGTATTTATATCGATTAATTAATTTAATTAATTAATCATATCAAATACAAAATAATTAATTGCTCTAAAAATAATTATATCTATAAATTAAATTAATCACCTAGTAATTTATTTAATTCATTAGGCCGTAAATTAATTTATCCAATAAATTAATTTAGACATCCAATGTCCCAAATTTAATTAGACATCCAATGTCCAATAAATTAGATATTCAATATCTAATATTTATAAAGAGAGAATATGCTCAATTTATTCCGTCGTCAATCCTATTGCGCAACTCGGTAGGTCCGTCTCAGTCAGCAATGGGAGGAACCAAAGAGTAGTAGCACCACCTAGCCAGCCTGGCGGCCTACACCGTACCCCAACTGAGAACGAATGATTGGGATCATTCAAGAACCATTCTGTCGTGAATACCAGTATACGTATAAACCCTTCTTTCAAATGTCCCAATCAAGTTATAGGATCACGGTCAGTCAAACTCTCTATGTACTTGACCTATGCATGAGTTAATGCAAATCGAGATCATCGAGCTCGCGTGTATCCAATACAACTGGCTCCAATGCTTTGGCCAAATACTTATGATCTCATCTGACAATAACCGAATAGTACATATAACCCGTTCACTTACATGAGAAAGAATTATATCTTGGTATTCAGTAGGACCTGCTACTTGCCCATCAAGACGCACGTCTAGGTTGACCCCTGCCTTCCGGTTTACAGGGTCGAACTACTCTAATGAAAATCTTAACATCACAAGCACATACGTACTAAATCCTCAAGTCGAAGGTTCACGAATACCTATTACAACCTTTCGATTCCGTCATGACTGTCCCGGAGTGAAATCCGTGTGACGAATCGAGGGTGAGTCGGTTCGAGTATACTAATACAATTAGCATACCTATAACGTGTGCTCCCACTGACCATTAGTGTTCGAATGGCACTCTCCATGTCAAAGAACATGTCATACAAGTCTTCACATAAACTTAACGCCCGGTCAAGTTTCATCGACTTGCGAACGATTAAGTATTTGAGCTATAAACCTTTCCAGTGCTGACCCCCTTATCCAATAAGAAGTGGAATGTTTTGCTCTCAAATACACGGACTTGTTTCTATATATATATTTACGAGTTAGGAATGCCAGTAAATACCAGTAAATAAAGAAACATCAATTGCCTTATGATAATGAATTTACATAATAACAAGCACAATGCCCTCACTCAACATCCTCTGAGTGGCATTGGAGGGCATACTCCTAACATCTAGTACCTGGTGAACAACTCCTTGCTTTATTTTTCTTGACTAATGAAGATCTATGTTGGAAAATGATTAACCTGTAAACCTAAGAAAAACTATAAATCATACTCATCTCAAAGTTGTTTTACATGAGATAAGAGAACGTCATGCACAAATCTTCGCTAGTTCAACGAAATATAATATCACCAACGCATATTTGTACCATTATAAGGTCTTCACCTTCGTGTATATTGAAGAGTGTCTTGCCCATAACACCCTTCTCGAACCCGTTGTTGATTAGATATATGGACAAGGTCTCATGCCATGTCAAAGAGGTCTTTGTTTGAGTCTATACACCACTTGCCATAGCTTGTAGACTTGGTCACCATATTCAGAGTTGACAAACCTGGGTGGTTGTCCGTCGTATAATTCTTCAGCTAGATCTCCAATGAGAAATGCACCCTTAACATCCAACTGATATACAGTAGAGTGTTTGTGAGCAGTAAAAGGCAAGGAACATCTTGGTTTCTTTCATTCTCGATCAGGGGCAAATATTTCATCATAATCGCTTTTATCCTCCTGTATAATCGCTTCCATCCTCCTGTATATACGCAACAACTCTTATCTTGTTTACAATCACCAAACAATTCTCATCATTTTTATTCCTGAATACCCACTTGGCCCGAGTGATGGTTTGATGAGTTGGTCTCAAAACCAACTGCCATCTTTCTTTCAAATCTATTGATCTCTTTTTCCATTGTTGTTGTCTAGTGGGAGTTTGCAAGAGCTTCACCCATTGAGTTTGGTGTCTTATGCACCAGGAATATGTAATACCCGTTTGTAATTCAGTCATTATCATTCAGTACTTATCATTCTGCAATTGTCACTCAGTCATTTTCACTCATTAATGATCATTTGTCACTCATATTCAATCATTGTATTCACCGTTCGGAGTATATTGGTATCACGTATCAGTTTTATTCATCATTCAACCCGGTTAGACAGTCGGGTCGAGCGTATCATCATTGTCATCTTTGTTGTGGGCTGTATGTGAGGAGTAGCGCATGCTACGTACTCTCTTTAGCGCACGCTGATTGAGTACAGGTAGCGCACGCTATCACTCAGCATTACCGCACGCTAATGTTGTTCAGGCTGACAGTCCACAAGGCACTGGACTGCAGGTGAGTTATAAGTAGCGCACGCTATGAATGGTAAGTAGCGCGCGCTAGTGGGTTATAGTAGTGCACGCTATAAATTTTGGTTTAGCGCGCGCTAAGGTCGGTCAGGCAGAGTCCAGTGGGTACTAGACTGAATTGGATTAATTCATAGCGCACGCTATGAGTGTGTTTGCTAAGTGTTCGCTAGAATGCCTCTATGAGTTTGGATATTGTTGTATCGACGTTTGAGTTGGTTATAATCGTGTTCGATATGTATATTGAGCATTATTGGTAATTGTCATTAAAGGTTGTTCAAGCGACCAACATCTCATTGTAGGACGTTTGTTCGAGGAAGGACATTCTTCGAGGAAGGACATTCTTCACCAGTTGAGTAAGTTAATTCTTACTCGGTTAAAAAGATTTTCATTCCTTTCGTTGTTATTCATTCATAATATAATTCATTCATAATGTATTAACTGTGTTGAGACTTGTAATTGTCAATTAATCACTTCATTAACGAGGAACGACGGTTCCAACCATTTCATTGAGCTATCATTCATTTCACTATCATTTCATCCCGGTGAGTCATTCTTGACTTTGTCGGATTGTTATTCATTAATATTCTTCATAATCATTCTTTTATATGACCTTCTGGGTTCATATTGCACGGCCGGGTGGGGATGTGTGGAATTTTTAGTCGGGCACGTGATGGTCATGTGTTGGGTTCACCGACACATTGGACTGTGCACACGGTAATGTACCTCCGTGAGACTAATCAGGTACAAGGGCGGGTGTGTCCGGACACTCATCTTGTGCACGTGCACATACCATTACGGGCGTACTGTGATGCCTCTCTTCAGCGTCATTTCATAATTAAAATATATCATGATTGTGTTTATTCAACTCTTGAGGATTGTTTTCAGGTCATGGCAAGCTAAGGCACGGGAAGAGAACGTTGACGGCAAGGAGTCCCAGTGATACTAGTAGGGGGGCCCAGTCCTTTTCATTCATTCGTGTTTTCTCTATTTTATTTCCGCTGCACACTTCCATTTGAATATTCATTTCATTCAGTGTTGTATATTTTATCTTCATATAAAATATACATGTATTCTGTATAGTCTTGGGTGTGTTGTAATGAAACTCCTCATCGGAATGATTAATGATGTAATGTGGTTCGGTACTACAATTGTATTATTAAATTCATTAATTTTCATTCGCCTGGTGGGTCCCAGTCGGGGGTCCATGGCACTGTAATATCCGCCTAGTTTGGGGTGTTACAGAGTTGGTATTAGAGCGTGGTTTTGAATACTACCTTCCGAGTCATGTCTCATTTGAAATCATCGTTCATCAGACTAGTATCATTGGACTTTCGTGTCACGTGTGACCTGTGCAAGAGCCGAGCCCCTCAGACCAAAGAACAGTAAGATTTCTGATGCCATGGTACAATTTTTGGCAATAGAATCACTCATTCATCATTCAACAATCAACAATCCTCTTTCATCATTTTCATTTTTGATCAAGTCGGTCATGTTAGTTCATTAATCACTCAGTTCATTTCATTGTTCAGTTGTTGATCTTGATGATCAAATCATCAATCTTGTTAACTTGTTCAAGATAATCATTTCAAGAATTTCATCAGATAATCAGGTCACTTTAGTTGATCATTCATGTAATCATTGTGTTTGAGCGCGTATGCTCATTCTCATCATTTCATAATATAATCATAATGTGATATTCATGCGAGATATATAATCATCATATGACTTTCCACTTCAGTATGGAAAGAGCTGGCAGAGGACGCGGGGGAAGAGGCCGTGGTGCGGGCCGAAACCCGAGGGCTCGTGTGAATACACGCGCTAATGCAGGAAATAATGCTAACTCATCGAGCAGCGACGCTGCCACTCATTCACCTGGATGTAATCATTCACTATCAGGGAGTCGTACCCGGGACACAGCTCAGTCAGAAGGTGTTCGGGTCGATCCACTCGCTTTTATACAGGGCATGATGGCCCAAATGACTTAGATGGCACAACTGATGGAGAAGATGCACAACTCGACTGCTCAAAATCAACAGGCTCCTCCGCCGCCACCTCAGAGGCAAGAGAGGGGTGTGAGCAGTATCATTGGCGACATCTCTCTCCAGAGACCACCTACCTTCGAGGGCTCATCTGAGCCGGTGGATATCATTCACTGGCTTGAACATTTTGAGAAACTGTTTGCTATGGTGGACTGTCCTGAAGGACACAAAGTTTCAGTTGCGGCTTACTATCTTGGTAAGGGCGCACATTCATGGTGGTTATCGCTGAAGCCCACCGACGGATCTTGTACATGGGATCAATTCAGGACTCTCATGAAGGAGAGGTATTATCCGGCCCCACTCAGGGAGGCCAAGTTGTCAGAATTACTCACTCCCGACCTCTAAGTGGACGATGATGTTCTCGCCATCGCCGAGAAATTTCAGGAGCTACTTCCGTTCGCCTCGTCTATTATTCACTCCGAGGCGGAAAAGATCAAGTATTTCAGTAAGAGGTTGAAACCTTGTATGCGACTACAGTTGCTTAATCATCATTGCACGACTATGGCCGAATTCATCGAGAAAGCTCTTACGTATGAGCTTACCGCTAAGGAAATTGCTAAGAATCAAACTTCATATACTGGCAAGAAGTCTAAAAATCATAATCAGTCTGACGGCAACCAGGCCACTTTCAAGAAACCACGTGCGGGCTCTACTTTTTCTGAGTGACCCCCTATGGAGCCTAGACCCGCGTAATCTCAGTTAAGAGCGGCCAGTACGGCCATCACCTGTTTCAATTATGAGGAATAGGGTCATTTCAGCACCAAGTGTCCGAGGCAGACTGTCACGTGCCATAACTGTGGGATTGCTGGGCATAAGGCCCGTTTCTGCCGAAGGGACTCCAAACCTAATCAGGCGTCATCTCAGGCCCCGAGGCATTCAGCGGTGCAGAATCAGGCCACCCAGTCCGCGTCATTCAAAACGACAGGAGCAAATAAAGGCGGAGCCAAGAGCTATCAGACGGGAGCGTCCGGTTCGGGGGCCGGCAAGCCTCGAATTTATGAGATGAAGAAGACCGATGATCCAGAGGCCCGGATGATCTCAGTACACTCTATATTCTATCTCAACCTGTGTGTACCCTTTTTGATACTAGTGCATCGCATTCATTCATTTCCGAGTCATGTTTGAGTAGACTACGTCTGGGTAGTTCTACTAGTTATGAGCCTTATGTCATTGGTCTACCGGATGGTAGAAGGATTATCGGGAATCGTGAGATTAAGGATTGTCCGATTCAGCTTCATGGACGTGATTGGTTAGCCGACCTAATCGTGGTAGATTTACCGAGAGACGACGTCATTCTGGGTATTGATTGGATGGATTGTCATGATGTCGTCATCAGTGTCCGTAAGCGTATGGTCACTTTTATTTCAGGCGATGGGGTCGAATGTGTTTTTCAGGGAGGTAATCCCGGCTGCTCCGGGAGGGTCATCAACTTGATGAAAGCAGTGAGATTACTCAATCAGGGGTGTGTCGGTTATTGGTGCTATATGACCAAGACGGAGAAACCATCAGTAATGTCGGCGGATATTCCTATAGTGAGAGAATATGCCGATGTATTTTCAGACCCCGTATCGATGATCTTTTGGATCAACTTCAGGGAGCTTCAGTATTTTCCAAGATCGACTTAAGATCTGGATATCATCATTTTCGAATTCGAGAGTTGGATATCGCAAGGACGGCGTTCCGAACACGCTATGGTCACTATGAGTTTGTGGTAATGCCGTTTGGGTTAACTAATGCACATGCGATATTCATGGAGTTAACGAATCGGGTTTTCATCGACTATTTGGATCAGATCGTGGTTGTCTTTATTGACGACATTTTAAATTATTCTCGTGACTGGGAGGAGCACGAGTTTCACCTTCATCAGGTGCTCGACGTGTTGAGACGAGAGCAACTTTTTGGAAAGTTTTCCAAATGTGAGTTCTGGATGTCCGAAGTGACGTTTCTCGGACATGTAATTTCATCAGATGGAGTTCGTGTCGAACCTCAGAAGACGGAGGCTATCCGAGATTGGCTACCTCCGAAGAATGTTAAGGAAATCCGAAGTTTCCTCGGGTTAGCTGGTTATTATCGGCGATATGTGGAAGGATTTTCTAAAATCGCTCAACCCATGACGAACCTTTTATGGAAAGATAAGAAATACACGTGGTCCGACGCGTGTCAATAGAGTTTTGAGGAACTCAAGAGCCGGTTAATTTCAGCACTTGTCCTTTCTCTACCGCAAGGGATGGAAGGATTTGTGGTTTATAGTGATGCATCCGAACAGGGTCTCAGATGTGTACTAATGCAGAACGGGAAAGCTATTGCTTATGCTTCACGGCAATTGAGAACTTACAAGGTCAATTATCTGACCCACGACATGGATCTAGCAGCCGTGTTATTCGCATTAAAGATTTGGCGTCATTATCTTTATGGCGTTACCTCTCAGATATTCACCGATCATAAGAGTTTAAAGTATATATTTACTCAGAAGGAGTTAAATATGTGTCAGAGACGGTGGTTGGAACTAATCAAAGATTATGATAGTGAGATACTTTACCACCTAGGCAAGGCGAACGTTGTCGCCGACGCCTTGAGTCGTAAGTCCGTTCAGGAGCAGATGCTTGCTCGATTAACAGTTCAGAAGGAACTTCAGCAGGAATTTCTGAGACCCGAGATCGAGGTCTGGTTACAGCGAGTACAAGGGCAACTTTGTACGTTATAGATTTCATCGCCACTTGAGGAGGCGATCAAAGAGAATCAGGGTTCGGACTCATTTTTGTTACGCATTCGAGATGATGTGACTCAGGGGAAAGCCCCTGGGTTTGTAGTCCATGAGGATGGACTTTTGCGATTTAAGAATCGATTGTGCGTACCGGTGAATGACGAGTTGAAAAACTCGATTTTGAGAGAAGCTCATGCTACCCCTTATTCCGTTCATCCGGGGTCTAGCAAGATGTATAAAGACTTGAAACAAAATTACTGGTGGAGTAATATGAAGCGAGAAGTCGCGGAATTTGTTTCGAGATGTTTGACCTGTCAGCAAGTCAAGATAGAACATCAGCGACCGGCGGGTATGCTGAAACCTCTCCCTATTCTAGAGTGGAAGTGGGAAGATATTTCAATGGACTTTACCATGAGTTTGCCGATGAGTCGTCGTGGCATGAATACAATCTGGGTAATTGTGGAGCGTTTAACTAAATCATCTCATTTCCTTGAGATTAAGGATACGTGGGGTCCCGAGAGACTTGCCCAGTTATTCATCAAAGAGATAGTGAGACTGCACGGTACTCCTAAAAGTATCGTTTCTGATCGTGACGGACGATTCATGTCTCATTTTTGGAAATCAGTTCATCGTGCTATGGAACTCAGCTTAATCTCAGTACAGCTTTTCATCCCCAGTCCGACAGAAAATTAGAGAGGACCATTCAGACTTAGGTCATGTTGAGGGCATGTGTTCTCGATTGGAAAGATGATTGGGAAGCCCAACTACCGTTGATCGAGTTCACGTACAATAATAGTTCGCATGCTTTGATTAAGATGGCACCTTACGAGGCCTTGTACGGTCGTCGTTGTCGATCTCCTTTGTGTTGGGATGACTTATCAGAATCAATCGGCACCGAGCCCGATATGCTTAGAGCCGCCCGTGAGAAGGTAGCTTTGATCAGGAGTCATTTGTTGACAGCTCAGAGTCGACAGAAATCTTATGCAGATAATCGTCGTCGACCATTAGAGTTCGAGACAGGTGACCATGTTTTGGTCAAGGTATCCCCGAGTCGAGGTATCTTCCATTTTGGGAAGAGGGGAAAGTTGAGTCCGAGATTCATTGGACCGTTTGAGATTTTGGATCGAGTAGGCGAGCTAGCTTATCGATTGGCCTTACCTCCGGCGTTGAGCCGAATTCATAATGTGTTTCACGTCTCTCAGTTATGGAAGTATGTTTCCGACCCGAGTCACATACTTCAGTTCGACGAAATCGAGATCGCCGATGATCATTCATATGAGGAGCGTCCTATACGAGTCTTAAAGCGGCGAATCAAACAGTTGAGGAACAAGACGATTAATTTGGTTAAAATTTAGTGGTCTATACACGGAGTCGAAGAGGCTACTTGGGAAACCGAGTATGTGGGAGAGTTATCCCGAGTTGTTTGACCCTTAGTTTCCGGGACGAAACTCTTTTAAGGGGGGTGTATGTAATACCCGGTTGTAATTCAGTCATTATCACTCAGTACTTATCATTCTGTAATTGTCACTCAGTAATTTTCACTCATTAATGATCATTTGTCACTCATATTCTATCATTGTATTCACCGTTCGGAGTATATTGGTATCACGTATCAGTTTTATTCATCATTCAACCCGGTTGGATAGTCGGGCCGAGCGTATCATCATTGTCATCTTTGTTGTGGGCTGTATGTGAGGAGTAACGCACGCTACGTACTATCTTTAGCGCCCGCTAATTGAGTATAGGTAGCACACGCTATCACTCAGCATTAGCGCACGCTAATGTTGTTCAGGCTGACAGTCCAGAAGGCACTAGACTGCAGGTGAGTTATAAGTAGCGCACGCTACGAATGGTAAGTAGCGCACGCTAGTGGGTTGTAGTAGCGCACGCTATACATTTTGGTGTAGCGCGCGCTAAGGTCGGTCAGGCAGAGTCCAGTGGGTACTGGACTGAATTGGATTAATTCATAGCGCACGATATGAGTGGTTTTTAGCGTACGCAAATGGTGTAGTAGCGCACGCTAAATATTGAATGTAGCGCACGATATCGTGAGCAGGTCAGAGGACATAAGGTTCTGGACTCCAGTACTGGGCATCAGATAATTTGTTAGCACACGCTAACATATTGGGGTTAGCGCACGCTAAGTGTACAGCCGTGGCGCACGCTACAAAAGGTACGTGGCGCACGCTACCGTTTTCGGACAGTGGGTACTGGACTACCCAAAGCACCCGTTAGCGCACACTAAGAACTGGAGCTAGCGCGTGCTAAACTGGGATTTCTATAAATAGGACAGTTCAGCCCTTACTTCGTCGTTTTCATTTCTCACTTCGTTTTTGGGCGATCCCGGGCGATTTTGGATGATTTGGAGAGTGTTCTTCGAGCTACTATCACCTATCATCATCTTCAAGCTTTTGAGTTGGGTTAATCATCATTTCATCATATCCGATACATCAAATCAAGGTATTAACTTCTTGGATCTAGAATTTCGGATTTTTGGGTTTTTCCTTCCGATTTCTTCGTGTAAGCTTGGATTGTTGTTGGAATATGTTAGATATGGATTATCTACCTTGGATAAATGTTTTCCTATGTATTATTCAGTGTATATTTCGGATTTCATGAATTGTTGAGGTTTTATTCAAGAACACTTTGGGGTTGACTTTGATATTTTTGGGGGGTTTCGATTAGAAGTTGTCGTTAACTCGAATTGTGGATTCCTGTGGGATTATTGATATCATTGAAGTTGTTTTGTTGGTTTGAAATACTCATTTTGGAGTTAGTTTTGATATATTCTAGATTTGGATACTATCGAAGGATGTGTGTTTGCTAAGTGTTCGCTAGAATGCCTCTATGAGTTTGGATATTGTTGTATCGACGTTTGAGTTGGTTATAATCGTGTTCGATATGTATATTGAGCATTATTGGTAATTGTCATTAAAGGTTGTTCAAGCGACCGACATCTCATTGTATGACGTTTGTTCGAGGAAGGACATTCTTCACCGGTTGAGTAAGTTAATTCTTACTCGGTTAAAAGGATTTTCATTCCTTTCATTGTTGTTCATTCATAATCATAATTCATTCATAATGTATTAACTGTGTTGAGACTTGTAATTGTCAATTAATCACTTCATTAACGAGGAACGACGGTTCCAACCATTTCATTGAGCTATCATTCATTTCACTATCATTTCATCCCGGTGAGTCATTCTTGACTTTGTCGGATTGTTATTCATTAATATTCTTCATGGTCATTCTTTCATATGACCTTATAGGTTCATATTGCGCGGCTGGGTGGGGATGTGTGGAATTTTTAGTCGGGCGCGTGATGGTCATGTGTTGGGTTCACCGACATATTGGACTGTGCACACGGTAATGTACCTTTGTGAGACTAATTAGGTACAAGGGCGGGTGTGTCCGGACACTCATCTTGTGCACGTGCACATACCATTACGGGCGTACTGTGATGCCTCTCTTCAGTGTCATTTCATAATTAAGATATATCATGATTGTGTTTATTCAACTCTTGAGGATTGTTGTTCTGTGTAACTGACCCCGTTGGGGGATGTTGTTTTCAGGTCATGGCAAGCTAAGGCACGGGAAGAGAACTTTGACGGCGAGGAGTCCCAGTGATACTAGTAAGGGGCCCCAGTCCTTTTCATTCATTCGTGTTTTCTCCATTTTATTTCCGCTGCAGACTTCCGTTTGAATATTCATTTCATTCAGTGTTGTATATTTTATCTTCATATAAAATATACATGTATTCTGTATTATCTTGGGTGTGTTGTAATGAAACTCCTCATCGGAGTGATTGATGATGTAATGTGGTTCTGTACTACAATTATATTATTAAATTCATTAATTTTCATTTGCCTGGTGGGTCCCAGTCGGGGGTCCACGGCACTGTAATATCCGCCTAGTTTGGGGTGTTACAGAATATAGCTATGGTGCACATAGCGAGTCTTCGTAGTTCGAATGTAGTCTTCTGTACACAGAACCTTGTTGTGTCTATTTCTGACTCTGTTTCTTCCTGTATGCACAATACATTTCCTGATGTACCGCTCTTCTCCTGATGGTAATGCCTACCTCGATGCATCCGATCACTAGTTCCCAGTGATATTTCAGCCATCTCATGCCAGGTTTTATCTCCGCAATACGTGCTGTATCTTGTTGAGTTGTAGTCTCTACATCGGGTTCTATAGCAACTTCTTCGACCCGTATAGCTGCAGGATTAATTTCTGGTGAGGTGGAAAGTTCCCCCTGGGTTTGTGGGATCTCTTCTAAGGTTAGAGCTCTAATGGCTTGATTCACTCCATCGATTTCTGTAGGATCACAATGTAGCTCATCGAACACTACATATATTGACTCCTCAATAGTCATCTTCCTCTTGTTGAAGACCCTATAGGCCTTGCTTATGTTCGATAGCCTAGAAAGATATATTCATAGGATTTCACATTGAATCTCTTGAGTTGGTTCATCCCATTATTGAGCACGTAACCAACCTACATCTAAAGATACAAAAATATGCAAAGTGATGGTTCTCATTATTCCATAGCTCGTAGGGAGTCTTATTCAGGTGTTTGTTGATGAGACAATAGTTTTATAAATTGCTTCGACAATCATTGTCCTGGGGGATTCCTTCATTTATATTCTTTCACTCGACAACACTATCTTTTGTGGAGTCTTCGCAGCGGAATACTCGTTTTGTATTCCATTATCCATAAAAAATTCTCTATTGAAGCAGTTAGTGAATTTGGTACCCCTATGGAATCTAATAGATACGAGGCTCACTCCATTTTCATTTTGTGGCTTCTTTAGGTGTTCTGATAGCCTTATCATTGTCTTTTTCTTCTTCTTTCTCAAGAATATTGTACATGTATACCTGGAAAAGTCATCAACAATAACCAAACATTGTTTCTTACCTCCAAAGGTGATTGGGTACATAGGGCCATATCAGTCCATATGCAGTAAGTCCAGGACCCTCTAGCATGATAATATTGTCTTGCTCTTGAGGGTGGTCTTGATCTGTTTGCCTTTCTGATAGCATCTGCAGATGCTAACCTTTTGATATATGATATCTGCAAACCTCGAACCATATCCTTCCTTGTAAGATTTTTGATGCTCTTGAAATTCAAGTGTGACATTCTCTTGTGCCACAACTATATTTGATATGATGTACCCTTTAGTATGAAACAGAGGTATTTTGCATCCTGTGGGGATCCAACACAATGTACATATTCTATTACATCATTTGACCGCTCAAAACTTGTCATAAGAAATAGGAATTTTGGCGTCGCTCGCATGGTAGATTCACCAACTTCTTCAAGCTTGCAAAACACCTGGTCATCCGTCATAGCCGCAGTTGGCTGAGGATCCGCTATGGGGAGCAGCCAGTGTTTCTTCCATTAGGGCATCCTCTGATGGGTAACTACTGCAGGGCCATGTACAGTAGGCAAAACGTCAGGGGCCGTTGTAGTCGTCTGAGGTGCTCTAGTAACAGCTTCCAGCTTGGAAGACTCCTTCTTAGTCTTAGGCTTCTTCTTCTTCTCGACAGATGAAGATGAGCTGTTGTTGGGAATCTCTTTCTTCTTTCTAACAGGATCCAGCTTTGGCCTTAGAAGAATGACCAATGACATCACGGGGGTCACTCGACATCGGCATAGAGTTTGGGTCGGTCTGTTGGCAATGGGCGTAGCCTAATTGTATAGTGTGGGTTTTGAACCACCCAGGAACTTCCCTGCTAGGATCTTCTTCACGGTAGGTGATTGTTGGATGACACGGCTCAGGAGAATGAAATTCAGCATGACGCCAAAGGACTTCCTAGCCGATTCTGGATGTGCAGCGTCCTCCTGTAGGCGCTTCAAGATAACTTGGCACCCGTTCACCTGTTGACCATGCATAATGGCTATCATCATCCTTGATATGAGATTCCTGCACATTTCAAATGCGCCATTCCGCCTCTTGACAACCCGGCAGCATAATTCATGCAGATAAAAATATAAAAGAGTGAAGCTTTTCTTATGGCATGAAGGATGCGCATATCCAGGATTGGAATTCCCAGTAAATAGTTTTCAGTATGCTTCAACATACTATCATCCTCGAACGTCTCCAATTCCTCCGAGGTGAAGCCGTCAATGAGGAGTTTGTAGAGTTTCTCCAAAAGATTTATGTTGATGGAGATCTCTTTTTCTGCATGGTGCTCATGATTTCAGACACTGGAGCACCCATCTTCTCAAAGGAATAATTGAACACGACATCCAAATAGAATTCCTCCACAATCGATGCGTCATAATTCTCTGGCACTGTCCTTATGGTTTGACACGGGAAACTATCAAGTTCATTCTGGCCATGTCTTCTTCTTCAGAACTGATACGTTCCTGAAGCACGGTTCAAGAAAAGATTCTATCATCGGTAATGTGCTCTTTCTTTTTCAGTGAGAGAGGCGAAGTCTGAGATGAAGTCATTTTCACTGTGAGAGAGAGAGGGTTGAAAACTGAAATAGAAATTTGCAGAAAAATGAGTATGTAGGTTGTGTGTTGTAGGCTCGTGTAATTTGCAAATGCAATAAAGAGTCTTTAGGGTAGCATATTGGCCCTTTTATAGGTGCTTAGAGGCTAGGTTACAGTGAATGGTCAGATTTAAGGGATGGAAACCATTTTTGGATAAACGTACAGGATGAATCTAGATGTAGCTGGTACGTCTTGTCCATTAAGTTTTGAATTTAATGCCCAATCCCACCTCCGACATTACATCCTCCATTATCGCATGTTTAGGTGGTTTGAATTTTAAAATTGCGGATTTCAAGATGTTAAAGTCCAGATGCCATTTTGATGTTGAAAGTTAAATCATTTTAAATTCAGACGACGCACGCGGACTTAAAGTTGTTTTGAAAAGTTTAAGTATATGGAATTAGATACGATTAAAATATTAATTGAAATCCTACAATATCCATGTTGTATCTGCAAAAGTACAACATTCCCCCTTAATTGGTACATATAGGATTTAATTCTTATGGCAATTGGTGATTAATATTGTACTAAAGAGTCCTACTGTGTTTCCCCTTAAGTAATGCACACTACAACTCTAGGTAGGTAGCTGTATCCTCTTCTTCCTGCAGTAAGGACACAACTCTAGTTCTGTTTGTGCAATTAATAAGCGAGGACACTGTATTCATGGGTCTTACAGTATTCCCCCTCAATTGATGAGTGAAATAATAAAAACTTACAGGGGTTTTAATCGAGTTATAGCATTTTCAATTCCTGATGGAACATACAGAACCTAGTTGTGCTGAGGGGCTTTTTGAAGACGTCGACAATCTGAATATCTGTATGGACCTTTTCGATCCTGACATCTTTCTTCTCCACATGATTTCTGATAAAATGATGTTTCATATCAATGTACTTGGTACTCAAGTGCAATACAGGATTGTGTTGTCGCACATGATGGGAGTTTATTTCGCATTGATGTCGTAGTCCTGTATTGTTGATGCATCCACAGGATCCGCATACAACAGCTTCCAGCAGCATAATATTCTGACTCAACCTTAAAAAGCGAGTTGGCCAATTGCTTCTTACGAAACAATGATACAAGTCTAGGTCCAAGGAAATGACAAGTCCCACTTGTACTCTTCCTATCCAGCTTGCAGCCTCCGAGATCCGAGTTGCTGTATCCCACCAAATCGAATCTCATTCCTTAAGATATCACAATCCTTCATTAATTATTCCTTTGACATACTTAAATATTCGTCTGGTTGTGGTGAAGTGTGACTCCTTAGGTGCAACCTGATATCAAGCATACACTCCTATAGCAAATTGGATATCGGGCATGCTGGCTGTTAATTACAGGAGTGAGCCTATCAGCTTCCTGTAGAGTGATTGGTCCACTAGCTTTCTAGCTTCATCAGCACTTATCTGTGTGGAAGGGCTCATGGGAATGATAATGACTTTGAGGTAGGTTTTCATCCCAAATTTATTGACCAGCTCCTTGCTGTATTTCTTCTGGTTGATGAATATACCTGTAGGCAATTATTTGACCTGCAACCCTAAGAAATAACTAAGTTCTCCTATCATACTAATTTCAAGTTTAATTTGCATGAGATGAGAGAACTTGTTAGACAGATCAAGGTTAGTTGAACCAAAAATAATTGTTGGGAATTGGTACCCCACTTAGAATGGTGGAATAATAGTACGGAGTAGAGTTTTCAAACTCTTTTGCGTTTGCGGAATCGTAATTAAATAGCGGAAGATAAACGACACAAGATTTATACAGGTTCGGCCTGTAATGCCTACGTCCTCTCTTCTTATCTTTTTATTTAGGCATAAGATCAACCTCTACACCTCATCTTCTATCGGTCCGAGGGATACCGTTACAATCTTGTCTTATTGTCGGTCCAAGCTAAACCGTTTTCCTTTTCTATCGGACAAGGAATCAACCTATCTAGCTTTCGATTGGTACTAGAGAAACCTCACTCGTATTTAGATATTGATTCTAAAAATGCCAGATCAACGATCCTAATAACACCGAATCAAATCTACAATCCTTTCTTTCCTCTCGTGTATGGTTTAGTGTTTGAACACTCAAACTTTTATAAATTAGGCACAAATACAACAACAATAATGTATACAATGATAACAAGTATGTATATAAGTTCCTTGAGGTTGTTGTTTTTGAATGATACCAAATGCCTTGGTATTTATAGGCATAAAGCCTCAACTAGCCATTGTTGGATGTCTTCATTAGCGTGCGATATTCCATATCTTAGCATGCGCTAATCCCCTATAGCGTACATAATATCAGCATGTAGATATACGTTAACTGTTGATCGGTTGAGTCCAGTAGCTTCTGACTCTATCTTTAGCATGCGTTAATATTCTTATAGTGTGCGCTAATCTTTCATCATTGCGTGCGTCACAGACGATCGTATGTGATTTTTGACTTCTCTTGAAACAATCCAACAGACATAATTCAAACTTAGCATGCGCTAAGTTATCTTCATAGTGTCCGCTATCTGTTTAAACTTCACTTTTCAGATTCTTTGACTATACACGTGATATCCGTGTTGAAAGTCTTCTCAACGGATATATTCCTTCGTTAGCGTGCGTTATTTTGTTTTTGGGGTGCGCTAACTCAGTCATTTAGTGTGCGTTAGATTATGATATAGCTTGCGCTAGAAGCGTTCTGCTTTTCTAACCGTTTCGAGCATCTTCGACTTTTTTGTTGTTTTGTTTTGTTTCATTGTTGTTTTTCTTTGATCGACAACACATCATCAAAACCATTTTATAATTATGTAGAATAGAATATTCCAACAATAATATCATCCACATAAATTTGTACCATAAGATGGTCATCATCTTCCTGGATTTTGAAGAGTGTCTTGTCGACAGTACCTTTCTCAAATCTGTCGTTGATAAGATAAAGTGACGGGATTTCACACCAGGCTTTAAGTGCTTGCTTAAGACCATACAGCGCTTTCCTTAGCCTGTACACAAGATCACCTTCCGCCATGTTGGCAAACCCTGGTGGTTGTTCAACTTACACTTATTCACTAGGTCATCATTCAGGAATGCGCTCTTAACGTCCATTTGATACACGGTGAAGGTCTTGTCAATAGCAAACGTTAGGAATATCCTAATGGCTTCTAATCTGGCTACAGGGACAAAAGTTTCATCATAGTCTATGCCTTCTTAGATTTGGTAAACTAGTCTAGACTTGTTTCTTATAGCAAGACCATCCTCGTCCTTCTTGTTTCGAGACACTCAATTTTTTCCAATTACAGCTTGATGGGTTGGTCTCGGAACTAGATACCAAATATTGTTCCTTTCGAAACCATTCACCTCTTCCTCCATAGATGTAATCCAATGAGAATAGTATAATACCCGGATTTTCAGTATAAATTTTTTCGCGTTATTTTATCTGAGATATACTGAATAGCTTGGTGTGTATACAGCATGGATAAAATAAATTGACAACTAAGACAGCTATATTGGTATAATTATCGTAGTTGGTCGACAATTACATTTGAGGATATCTTGTATCAGGTTATCGTACTTTTGATATTGCGTATATCATGTGAGAATATCATTGGATTGAATATATGTATTCAGTAGGTCGTGTATATGCATCTGGTATATCAACACGACGGACGAGAACAGTTGGAAATGGCTAAGTACAGCCACGTTAGCGCACGCTACAATGTAAGCCTAGCGCACGCTACAATGTACGACTAGCGCACGCTATGGTGCATACTTAGCGCACGCTAAGAGGTTTTTGTTACGTACGCTAAGGAGGACCCCTAACGTACGTAAGGTATTCTGGATGAGGTTCGGAAGGTGGCCGACAGGTAGGCCTATGTTGATTAATATATGCACTTAGCGCATGCTAACGCATATGGTTAGCGCACGTTAACATCAGATCGGTCAACAGGGAATCTTATCCTTGTCAGATGCTTTCGGCATGTGGGACATAGGCATCTTCGGGGAAGGTGCAGATTGTCGGGTCAATGACGATTAGCGCACGCTAATGTGGAAGATTAGCGCACGCTAATGGTGTATTACTGTAGCAGGTCAACGACTGTATTTACTTACATTATTGCATAGATATTACGTACGTAAGCTGATATACAAGGCAAGGCAGTAGCCTCTGGACTGCCCGATAGCACACGCTATCAAGGAAGGATAGTGCACGCTAGGGTTGTAGCACACGCTAAATATAAGGTTTAGCGCACGCTAGTAATGTGCTTTATAAAAGGGCACAGACAGGTGTTAAGAGGCATTTCGGACATTTCTTTCCTTTCACTCGATAGAGAGAGAGCCTTGGGAGGATATTTAAAGTTCCTAAATACTGAGAGATGATCCTCTTTAACAAGATTAAAATGGAAAGCATAGATTAAAGCTTTGTTCTTGAAATTATTAATGGTTCTTGGAATGGAGTTCATAGAGAGAGCTTTGAGGTTCCAAATACTGGATTATGATGGAGTTGATCGTCCTTATCAACTTTTGGAGCTTGGAATCGACTGGAAATAGATTCAACCATGATAATCAATCCTTTTCTTCAAAGAGGTAATTAACCTTCACTTTGGATTTCATTTTAGGATTGAATATTGGTGTTCTTAAAGTTGATGATTATCATAAATGAGTTGATAAGTATGATTTTGAGTTGGATGACCGAACTATCTTGATATTATTGTTGATATGCGGATATTGATATGATTCGTATGGTTTTGTATGGTGTTATTCGTCTTATTGAGATATATAGGTTAATCCTTCTTCTCAGTTTTCGGATGTTGATGTTGTTGTTGATATCTCCTTCATATGATGATAGTTATGGTGTTGTTTATCTTCAAGAGATATGGAGATTTATGTCTCCCTTCATTTCGGATTTTGATGTTAAGATGATATATGGATATATATGACTTGGGTGATTATTTACATGTTAGCATGTCGGATTATGATGGTTGTCATGAATATGATTCTGGAATCATGGTAGTCTTGGTGTTCTTGGTATATATCACATCAAATAGGAAGGATATATATTGGTTTGATTATAAACATGGATAAGATAATTGAAACTAACATTATGTTGATTTTAGTGATTGAGTTCGTATGATAATATATGGATCATGATGATGAGATTGAATTTGGAAAGGTTGTGTTTGATCTTGGAGTATGGTTTTCGTTACATTCATATTCGTATTCGCAAGGTGTTAGTCGATGCTTGGAATGCATGCAACTGTACAGAATTAGCGCACGCTAACGGGAGCGACTTAGCGCACGCTACGTTATGTGTTTAACGTGCGCTAAGTAGGCAGACAGTGTAGTATTTTCTGTTACGGATATGCCCTCGAATGCCACTCAGAGGATGTGAGAGTGAGAGCATATGTATTGTAATTATGAATATTTAACAAGGCAATAATTATTTCTATATTATTGTATATCACTGGAATTGTGATTTGGTATATAGAATAATAGTCCTTGCATTTAAGAGCAAACATTCTACTCCTTATGGAGATAAGGAGATAGGCACTGGAAGTGTTTAGAGCTTGAATGCTTAACTCGTTCGCAAGTCGATAAAACTTAACTGGGCAATAAGTTTAGACAAAGACTTATATAACGTGTACTTTGACATGTAAAGTGCCGGTATTCACTAAGGGTTAGTGGGAGCACACGTTATAGGTATGCTAGTGAGATTAGTATACTCAAACATGACTCACCTCGATTCGGTCACATGGATATCACTCAGGGATTGTCAATGACTGGATCGAAAGGTTGTGATAGGTATACGTGGACCTTTGACTTGAGGTTTCAGCAGGAGATGTGCTTGTGACATTAAGTTAGTCATTAGAGTAGTTCGATCCAATCACCGATGTGTGGGGTCAACCTCGAAATACAACTTAGTGGGCAAGTAGCAGTCTCTACTGAATACCAAGATAGAATTCTTTCTCCTGTAACTGAGCACGTAAATGTCCTATGCGGTTAATGGCAAATGAGATTATAAGTCTTTGGCCAAAGCATTTAGAGCTAGTTGTATTTGATACACGAGAGCTCGATGATCTCGGCCAGACAATGTAAAGCATAGAGTCAAGTTACAGTAGGGTTTGAATTTACCGTGACCCTAATACTTGACCGGGACATATGATTGAAGGGTTTATACGTATACGGTATTCACGACATAATGGTTCTGGAATGATCCATTCATTCGTTCTCAGTCGGGGTTTACAGTGCGGCCCGCTAGGCTGGATAAGTGATGCCCGCACTCATTGGTTCCTCCCAATGCCGGCTGAGATGGACCTACCGAGTCGCGCATCAGGAGCGTTGACGGATAAATGTGAATTTATTATCTCTCTATTAATATTAGATATTGGATATCTAATTATGATTTATTGGATAAATCAAATATCGGTCTTATGAATTTAAATTAAGTTACCGGGTAATTAATTTAATTAATAAATTATATTTCTTAGAGAAGTATATTTGTATTTAATATAATTAATTAATTATATTGATTAATTAATATAAATACATTGATGATTAAAAGGAGTGTATTTAACGGAGTCGTTTGACGAACGTCCGGTACACGAGACGAGTGGATCGGCTCGTTTTCTAGGAAACTTCCTTGTGGCCACCCACCCCTCATGGCATGGCACGATCTTGCATGTGTGTGGGAACTCACTTAGAGTTGAGATTCCCATATAATTGTGAATGATAGTTGTAAAGAATTATTTATTCCTTTATATATCATTACATTATATAAAATGGTGTGTGAAGTTGTCTTGAAGATAAGACATCATTTTCATGCTAAAATGCTTTGTTGCTCCGGCCGTGAGAGATAAGTGAGGGAGAAGAGAGATATTTTCTTTTTCTTGTTTTTCCACTTTGAGTTGAGAAAATTTAAGAAAGAAATTAAGATATAAATTCCTATAGTAATTCCTAGCCGTGTTCTTGGAGAACGGATTGCTATCGAATTTTTCCGGGCAACTTCCGACGCGTGTGAAGTAGACACATTCGGTATTTTCGGTGTTGGATCATTCAAACAAGCTACAATGAATTGGATTCGTATTCGTGTCGATAATCGGGAAAAGGCTTGCTTGGGTTTTTCCTTCGAAGATTATATTATCAAAGGACTACGAGGGTAAGTATTCTTTGTTTTTCATCCTCGTTATTTATATTCGTTTATATGATGCTTGATCGGTCCGTTTTTGGGGTTTGGTTTTATCCGGTTGGACCGGTTTATTTTCCGCTGCGTAATTCGATTTTATCACCGAATCCCAACAGTGGTATCGGAGAAAGGTCTATGCGATCGTATATTCGATATTTGCATTTGGAATGCTTGATTATTTTTTATGATTTAGTATCATAATTATTTTAATTGTTGATGTTTAATTGTTCATCTAAAAATTATTTTTCATGATTTTATGTTACAATATAAATCTATTTTTCTTTTGAAAAACTGATTTAATTGTGTAATATAAAAATTAGAAAAATATTATTTTTGATTCGGACGGAAAAAAATGAGCAAAAATTGGACCGGACTCAGAAATGGTCAAGGGCTGGGTCAATTTTAAATTTGGTCAATTTGGTCAATGGCTGGGCAGCAATTCAGCCATGAGCTTGACCCGGGCCTTGTGTTTTCCGACTCTATTTTTATATTTCGTTCGGTAAATTAATTTTCTGCAAATTAAATTGGATTTAATTTGACTAAAATATAATTATAATAATTTTATTTTAAGGGAATTAATTTAATGAAATATTTATTTTGTCCGGAGCAAATTAAAATTAACGGTTAAGTGAATTAATAGGAATAATTCTAATTGTTGGATTAATTTTTGTTGATTAGATCAATTTTAGATTAATCATTATTACCATTTATTTTAACGTAATTGTTGCATTAATTTTGAATGGGGATGTAGTTCATGGACCTAGTTTTGAATCATTTGTTTTGTTCGATTGGGTTGTAAAGGCCGTTTTGAGCCTATTTATTTTACTAGAAAATTTGTATAGGATGCAATTTTTCAAATGTAAAATTTATATGTAATGACGAAGACCGGAGGAAGATCCGCTCGAGTAGACGAAGATTCAAGACCGAAGACATGTAATTAGATTACGATGTTTTTGTTCTATGAACGGTCCATGAACTGCATGTTGTTAGTTTTAGGTTGTGTATGTTTTCATATTGTATGACAAACAAACAAACCGACAAACCGCGCTTATAAACGGATTAATGTGCAAAGTGTAACATATAATCGCGTTAATACTCCCACTTACAAACACTAAGTTATAAAGGTTACGAGGTTTCCTACCCTCCGTCAAACTCATGGAAAATTGAAATCTAAACCGGAATATTATTTTTCCGAGTATGTCGGGGTAATATTTTTGGGGAAAGTTGATAAATTCCTTGAGTGCATTAGATGCCTTTGGTTGTGACAAATCAAACCCCTATAAACCGTATGGGTTGCTGGGTAAGATTCAATTGTCAGACTAATAGGAGTTGACGGTTTAAACTTAGATAGTTCAGCGAGCCATAGAAACCGAATGGGTTGAGGGCAAGTGAACTAGGGGTAAAAGAAGATCGAATCATCCATTAGATGGGTTGGTATTAGACACCACTTTATAAAGAATAATAGAATAGAAACCGTATGGGTTGCCCTCTATTAAACTTTGTAAAGAAATCGATCACCACTATTAAGTCACCCAAGACTTCCGGATTTAACATGGGAGTATGTAAATGCCGATAAAATAGTGGGAGTCGAGTTATGAATAAAGAAAGCCCTTAAATTCTTTACTCGGATCATAATTAAATAATCACTAACGAATCTTAAATTATTCTCTGCAGTTAAAAAAACTCTCAATATGACAATGAACCCACTCGCTATATTACTTGAAAAGAACGTCCTGACTGGTCCGAACTATGTGGACTGGCTTCGGAACATGAGGATTGTCCTAACTATGGAAATGCTGGGATACATCTTGGAGGCGGACATCCCAACGGCTCCTGCAAGAACCCGAGCCAATCAGGAAGATGTCGATGCCCATGAGAAATGGGTAAAAGACGACATAAGAGTGTGAGGGTACATGTTAGGCTCAATGACCAATGAGCTTCAACGTGCCCATGAAAAGATGACGTCTTCGAGAGCCATCTTATTGCACCTGGCTGAGCTCTATGGAGAGCATAGCCGAACTGCTAGATATGAGATATCGAAGCAATTATTCGGCGCTAGGATGAAGGAAGGAGAGAGGGTTGGGGACCATATCCTCAAGATGATCTCGATGATTGAGAGATTGGAAGCTCTTGATTTTCAGATGCATGCATCTCTCCAAACTGACCTTATCCTGCAGTCATTTCCTGAATCCTTTTCACAATTTGTCATGAACTTCAACTGCAATGAGATTGCATGTAACTTAGCTGGGCTAATGAACAAACTGACGACTGCACAGTCTCAGATGAAGACAAAGGGAAAGGAAGTTGCACTTGTGATTTCTTCTGGGACTTGGAAGTCCAAGAATAAGAAGAAAAAGAACAAAAAGTAGTTAGGTCCAATAGCCAAGATCGACAAGGGAAAGGGCAAGGCCCCAATGGTTCAAAAGAGCAAGGGGGCCAAGAAAACGGATGTATGCCTCAACTGCGGTGAGCTAGGCCACTGGAAGAGGTACTGTCCAAACCTTGACCGTAATGCGCCTTCAGGTACGGAACTACAGGTTTTAGAAACAAATTGTTCTGTAACTGTATATTCTACTTCTTGGATACTTGATTCCGGTGCGAGTTCTCACATTTGTACAATGAATCAGGATCTGGAACGAAGTAGGAAGTTGGATTCAGGGGAGGTGATGGTCACCGTCGGAAGTGGGCATAGTGTCGAGGCTTCAGATATCAGATCCCTTATGTTGGATTTAGAATCTGGTTTTATTCTTACTTTAGATGATGTACTTGTTTTGCCCAAGGGGCACAAAAATATTGTATCAATTCCGGTCATGGACCGAAAGGGATTTCACTTCTTTATTGGAGATGTGTCCTGTCGTATTTATTTTAGAAATAAATTGGTTGGTACTGCTACATTATTAAATGGTTTATACCATTTAAATCTAAAGAATAAAACAACTGTGAACACTATAATTAGGAAGCGTGGTAGGGATGAAACGAACCAAGCACTTAAGTGGCATCTTAGACTTGGTCATATCGGTCAGACCAAGGTTCATAAAATGGAGAAATATGGGCTTACGAGTCCATTGGGATCAGATCCCTATCTAACTTGTGAATCTTGCCTTCAAGGCAAAATGACTAAGTTACCCTTCGCAGGGACTTTTGAAAGAGCTGCTGAAAAACTTGGATTGATCCATACCGACGTCTTTGGCCCTTTTGAAGTGGCACGAGACGGCTTTCAGTATTTCATTACATTCACTGATGACCATATCAGGTATGGATTCGTGTACTTAATGAAACATAAGTCTGAAGCTTTTGACAAATTCAAGGAATTTAAAGCCCTAGTTGAAAATCAAACAGGTAACCGTGTTAAGACTCTTCGGTTAGACCGGGGTGGTGAGTACATGAGTACCGAATTTGATGAGTTCTTAAAAGAACTAGGAATAGTGTCACAATTCACTCCTCCAGCTACTTCACAATTAAATGGTGTATCAGAAAGAAGTAACCGAACCTTGTTGGACATGGTTCGCTCCATGCTTAACTAAACTGATCTACCGATTTATCTGTGGGGTTACGCGCTCCTTACTGCTGTGCATATCTTGAACAGATGTCCTTCCAAATCCATTCCTAAGACTCCCCATGAGATGTGGAGAGATAGGAAACCAAGTCTTAATCACATTAGGATTTGGGGATGCCCTGCTTATGTCAAGAAGACTAAAGTAGAGAAATTGGAAACTAGGTCTGTGAAAGGTCGTTTCATAGGATATCCAGGAGATTCCATGGGATATATATTCTACATGCATGAAGATCATAGGATCATCGTTGCTATACAAGCACACTTCCTGGAAGATCAGTTTATTCATGAAGGAGGGGCAGGTAGAAATATTTCTTTGGAAGAAATAAAAAAAACACCAAATGAGACACCTATGTAAGATATTAGAACCCAACCTTCTGAAATACAAACACAACCTCGCAATTCTAGTAGAATTTCTCAACACCTGAGAGGTATGGCTATCTTCATCAAGAGGAACTGGGTGTCCATGAGATGACAGAAAGTAGTCAAGAGAATGATCATTCTACATACGACCAAGCGATGGTAGACGTTGACTCCACCAAGTGGCAAGAAGCTATGGAAGCTGAGATAGACTCAATGCATGCTAATCAGGTCTGGACTTTAGTAGATCGTCCTAAAGGCATAGTGCCTATTAGAAACAAATGGATCTATAAAAGAAAGACTGATGGAGATGGCAAGGTTGATACCTATAAGGCCAGGCTTGTGGCAAAGGGTTATTCCCAAAGAGAAGGAATCGATTACTTCGAGACCTTCTCGCCTGTAGCTATGATTAAGTATATTCGCATGATGCTTGCCATAGCATCCCACTTAGATTATGTAATATGGAAAATGGATGTGAAAACGGCATTCTTAAATGGATTCCTCGAGGAGGAGATTTACATGGAACAGCCTAAGGAATTCATATCTCAAACCGATATTCATAAAGTATGCAAACTTCAGCGTTCCATTTATGAACTGAAGCAAGCTTAACGGAGTTGGAATCTTCGTTTCAACGATACAGTCAAAGAGTTTGATTTTGTCTAAAACGAATAGGAGCCATGTATTTACAAGAAGGTTAGTGGGAGCAAAATTGCGTTCTTAATGAAAGACTTGGGAGAAGCTACCTATATTCTGGGTATTCTTCTCTACCGGGATAGAGCGAAAAGAATGTTAGGTCTTTCCCAAGCCCTCTATATAGAAAAGATTCAGAAGCGATTTAGGATGGAAGATTCTAAAAGAGGGTTCATTCCTATGCAACATGGTGTAAAACTTTCCTTAGAGATGTGTCCTAAAAGTGAGGAAGACGGAAAGGAAATGTTATACTGCAGAGAGTAGACACAGCAAATAACGTTGCTGATCCGCTTACCAAGCCACTATCTCATAAGGTCTTAGAGAGACATCTAGAGAGTATGGGTATTAGATACCATAGTTTGTGGCATTGAGTGCAAGTGGGAGATTGTTAGGGATATGCCCTCGAATGCCACTCAGAGGATGAGAGAGTGAGAGCATATGTATTGTAATTATGAATATTTAACAAGGCAATAATTATTTCTATATTATTGTATATCACTGGCATTGTGATTTGGTATATAGAATAATAGTCCTTGTATTTGAGAGCAAACATTCTACTCCTTATGGAGATAAGGAGATAGGCACTGGAAGTGTTTAGAGCTTGAATGCTTAACTCGTTCGCAAGTCGATAAAACTTAACTGGGCAATAAGTTTAGACAAAGACTTGTATAACGTGTACTTTGACATGTAAAGTGCCGGTATTCACTAAGGGTTAGTGGGAGCACACGTTATAGGTATGCTAGTGAGATTAGTATACTCGAACATGACTCACCTCGATTCGGTCACATGGATATCACTCAGGGATTGTCATTGACTGGATCGAAAGGTTGTGATAGGTATACGTAGACCTTTGACTTGAGGTTTCAGTAGGAGATGTGCTTGTGACATTAAGTTAGTCATTAGAGTAGTTCGATCCAATCACCGGTGTGTGGGGTCAACCTCGAAATGCAACTTAATGGGCAAGTAGCAGTCTCTACTGAATACCAAGATAGAATTCTTTCTCCTGTAAGTGAGCAGGTAAATGTCCTATGCGGTTAATGGCAAATGAGATTATAAGTATTTGGTCAAAGCATTTAGAGCTAGTTGTATTTGATACACGAGAGCTCGATGATCTCAGTTTGCATTAACAGAAAGCATAGAGTCAAGTTACAGTAGGGTTTGACTTTACCGTGACCCTAATACTTGACCGGGACATATGATTGAAGGGTTTATACGTATACGGTATTCACTACATAATGGTTCAGGAATGATCCCTTCATTCGTTCTCAGTCGGGGTTTACAGTGCGGCCCGCTAGGCTGGCTAAGTGCTGCCCGCACTCATTGGTTCCTCCCAATGTCGGCTGAGACAGACCTACGGAGTCGCGCATCAGGAGCGTTGACGGATAAATGTGAATTTATTATCTCTCTATTAATATTAGATATTGGATATCTAATTTTGATTTATAGGATAAATCAAATATCGGTCTTATGAATTTAAATTAAGTTACCGGGTAATTAATTTAATTAATAAATTATATTTCTTAGAGAAGTATATTTGTATTTGATATAATTAATTAATTATATTGATTAATTAATATAAATACATTGATGATTAAAAGGAGTGTATTTAACCGAGTCGTTTGACGAACGTCCGGTACACGAGACGAGTGGCTCGGCTCGTTTTCTAGGAAACTTCCTTGTGGCCACCCACCCCTCATGGCATGGCATGATCTTGCATGTGTGTGGGAACTCACTTAGAGTTGAGATTCCCATATAATTGTGAATGATAGTTGTAAAGGATTATTTATTCCTTTATATATCATTACATTGTATAAAATGGTGTGTGAAGTTGTCTTGAAGATAAGACATCATTTTCATGCTAAAATGCTTTGCTGCTCCAGCCATGAGAGATAAGTGAGGGAGAAGAGAGATATTTTCTTTTTCTTGTTTTTCCACTTTGAGTTGAGAAAAATTAAGAAAGAAATTAAGATATAAATTCTTATAGTAATTTCTAGCCGTGTTCTTGGAGAACGGATTGCTATCGAATTTTTTCGGGCAACTTCCGACGCGTGTGAAGTAGACACATTCGGCATTTTCGGTGTTGGATCACTCAAACAAGCTACAACGAATTGGATTCGTGTTCGTGTCGATAATCGGGAAAAGGCTTGCTTAGGTTTTTCCTTCGAAGATTATATTATCAAAGGACTACGAGGGTAAGTATTCTTTGTTTTTCATCCTCGTTATTTATATTCGTTTATATGATGCTTAATCGGTCTGTTTTTTTAGTTTGGTTTTATCCGGTTGGACCGGTTTATTTTCCGCTGCGTAATTTGATTTTATCACCGAATCCCAACATTTTCGTGTTGTGGTTATGGGTTCGTGATTAATTGATTTGGGTTGTTCGGATTTATGTTTAATCGGGATATTATAGAACCGTTAAGTTTGATTGGTTGGTTATATCGGTTGTTGAGTATTATCGAATGTGTGTTAATTGATTATTGCAATAGGTTGTGATGTTTTGATCGTGAATTATGATCGTTGTGTTGTGGTCAAGGTTGAAGAATTCATAGATTGCTTTTGGTCGAGGCTAAGGAGCTCGTAGACGAAGGCAATAGATTTGGTAACGACTTCATGGTATCAGTATCGAGACAAGTTTATACATGTTCAATTATAACATTTAATGAATGATTTCGCTTTCATTTCATTTATAGTTCATATAGCAATGATATTATAAGTGTAAATTGTCGGGATGATGGTTTGTTCGTGAAAAGGATATTGTTTTTGGCTTTGAGGTAATTTAAGCATTGTTCAGCTATGAGGATAATTAGTATGTTGAGTTGTTGTATATGTTGAGGTTTCGTATAATGAGATTCATATTGGTTGTTCGATGATGGGATGTTGATCCCAGAACAGTAGTGTTGAGATTGTTGCTCGCATTGGTCATTCTTTGGGGATTGTGATCCCAGGATGTTTCTTTTGGATATTGTCGGTAGTGTCGATCTTTCATTATCCGTGTGTCATTGTTCACTTCGGTGAGTCGTTTGATCCTTATTGGATATGTGATTCTTTGAGTTTCGTTGTCATGTTGCATCGTGACATATCTGGAGTCATATATGCGTGCCGATTGGTTATTGTGTAGGATTTTTAGCCGGGCACACGATGGTTATGCGTGGATGTTTCCCCATTGAACTGTGCACACGAGACGTACTTCGTGAGGCTAATTAGGTACATGTCCCACGTATATCCTGGATTCCATATACGGGGTGGACATGTGCACGGACATATTTCCGGATCGGGCGTACTGTGACGTCCATCTTTGAGCCATATGGATTGGTCGTTCATCCTCCATGTATGATTGGATATGTTCGAGGGTTTGCGACTGGTTGATCATACGCCCGAGGGGTATGTTCGACAGTCGGAATTTCTTTGAGATCCATTATTGTTGATTGTTTGGAGTTTACCTTGTTGAGGGTATTCTCGGTTATTGTTGATCCTTTGTTGATCGTGTTGGAGTTTACCTTGTTGAGGGTATTCTCGGTTATTGTTGATGTTGATCGTGTCGCAGTTTATCATGTTGATGGTATTCTTGGTTATCATCGATCCTTTGTTTGTCGCATTGGAGTTTATCATGTCGATGATATTCTCGGTCGATGTTTTGGTTGATCTGGTTATTGATCGTATGAGCATTCGGACTGTACGTCTATGTTTCAGGACTTGTTATATTTGTCTTGTGGTAGTTGATCTACAGATATATTGTGTTATATTAGTTTTTATCTAGATTGAGATTTGACGGTGCAAATCCGACGGATGGGATTTGGCACGGATGAATCAGTTCACGCTTATGAGTTATGATGATGTTTTGAGGATTCTTGGTATTGTTTGATTACAGTTCAGATGTTTGTTGTTGAGTTCATTTCGTTATTTGAGAATGCGAACTGTGGATTATGGTAAGGATTGCTATGGATTGGTAAGGTTATGACGGTAAGATTTCGTTGGTAGTATTCTTACAGTATTACTACATTCGTATGTAATTATTTATCATGATGCGATCGATATCATTGTTGAGTATTGTGGCTGACCCCGTCGTGGGCTTTATTTTTGGGAACTCGGAGATCGAGCTAGTAGCGGTCGTGAAGAGATGAGCTTCCCGGGTGATACTGGTTGTGGCATGTTTTGGAGAACCGAGTATTTTGATTGGTTGTTTTATTCGGCTGCAATTGTGTATTTTGAACTGTGTTCTTATCCGCTGCGTGTGTGTATTTTAAAATGGCTTTTCGGTATTTTTACCAACTCATGTATATTTCAAAATGGCCTTTTTGGGTATTTCGTAAACTTGGGTTATTTCGTTAAACCCTTTTTCCTAAACTATTTTGTCAGTACGTTTAAGTGGTGGCTTAGCGTACATTTTGAAACTGTCAAGATTTGGCATTTCGCCTTCTGCTTTTAAATGATTTTATTTTGTGACGGTATTTGGAAATGGATTTTTGAAATTTATTTATAATACATTACCGTCTTTCCCCTGTTGGCGTATTTGAAATGTTTGAGAAAATAAGTTTTAGCCTGGTGGGTACCGGTGCGGGGGCCCACGGCGCTGTAATATCCCGGATGGTTTTGTGGGTGTTACAAATAGTAGCGAGCTTCATTAGTCGAGACAGATTTTGATTTTCTAAGAGTACGGCTAGTGTTCACATGGCAAGTCTCCTGAGTTTGACTTTAGACTTCCATACAGAGAATTGAGACGGTTCAAGTCCATATTCTATTTCCTCATGTGCACCAAGTACAGTTCCATGTGTATTTATACTCTTATTCTGGTAGAAACACCACCATCAATATCACCATTTACTAATTCGTGTGGGTGATCTCTTAACCACCTCCTCTCGGGTTCTAAATCAGCATCCCTTGTCGTGTCCTATTGACTTCAAGTTCAGCTTCAACTTCCACAACATCGGCTTCAACTACGTCATTTGTTCTTACAACTGTGGGGTTTGTTTCTAGAGTGATGACAGGGTCTTCCTGAGGCTGTAGGATTTCCTCAAAAGATTGGGGTTGTCTATGTTAGGAGTATGCCCTCGAATGCCACTCAGAGGATGTTGAGTGAGGGCATTGTACTTGTTATTATGTAAATCATCAATATAAGGCAATGGATGTTTCTTTATTTACTGGTAGTTACTGGAATTCCCAACTCGTAAATATACATGTAGAAACTAGTCCGTGTATTTGAGAGCAAAATGTTCCACTCCTTATTGGATAAGGGGGTCGGCACTGGAAAGGTTTATAGCTCAAATACTTAATCGTTCGCAAGTCGATGAAACTTGACTGGGCGTTAAGTTTATGTAAAGACTTGTATGACGTGTTCTTTGACAAGGAGAGTGTCTGTCGAACACTAATGGTTAGTGGGAGCACACGTTATAGGTATGCTAATTAGATTAGTATACTCGAACCGACTCACCCTCGATTCGTCACACGGATTTCACTCTGGGACAGTCAATGATGGAATCGAAAGGTTGTGATAGGTATTCGTGAACCTTCGACTTGAGGATTTAGTAGGGATGTGCTTGTGACGTCAAGATTTTCATTAGAGTAGTTCGACCCTATAAACCGGAAGGCGGGGGTCAACCTCGACGTGCATCTTGATGGGCAAGTAGCAGATCCTACTGAATACCAAGATAGAATTCTTTCTCCTGTTAGTGAACGGGTTATATGTCCTATGCGATTATTAGCAGATGAGATCATAAGTCTTTGGCCAAAGCATTGGAGATAGCTGTATTAGATACACGAGAGCTCGATGATCTCGATTTGGATTAACGCATGCATAGCGTCAAGTACAAATGGGGTTTGACTGACCATGACCCCATAACTTGATCGGGATATTTGAAAGAAGGGTTTATACGTATACTGGTATTCACGACAGAATGGTTCTTGAATGATCCCAATCATTCATTCTCAGTTGGGGTACAGTGTAAAGGCCAGCCGGCTAGGTGGTGCTACTACTCTTTGGTTCCTCCCATTGCTGACTGAGACGGACCTACCGAGTCGCGCAATATGATTGACGACGGAATGAATAAAGCTAATTCTCTCATTATGAATATTAGATATTGGATATCTAATTTTGGAACATTGGATGTTTAAATTGATTTATTGGATAAATTGATTTACGGCCTAATGAATTAAATAAATTACTGGGTGATTAATTTAATTCATGTATATAATTATTTCTTGGAGAAATTAATTATATTATTTTGTATTTGATATGTTTAATTAATTAGATTAATTAATCGATATAAATACATCGATACGGAATCGGAGTTTATCTGTTTAGACCCTCGGGAGTCCGAAACGAACCGAACTCGTCCGATTTCTAGCATGGGCTGCCCCCCCACATTCCACCCACCTTCCTTGTGGACTCTTGTTCCATTCTTTAATGAATTATGATATATGGTGAGGTTAGATTCCCACATGTATGAGTTGTTGGTAGTGGTGGGGAGTTGAATAAATGAAGATGATGACAACTCTAAGTCTTCTTCATCATCTTCTTCTTTATTCATCTTCTTCATAACTTCTTAGAGAAATTTTGTGAGGAAATATTGAGAGAGATAGATATTCATACACTTAGAGTGATATTAATATCTATAACAAGCTTCATCACCTAGATCTAGCCGTATCCTCGAAGGATAGCAAGGTGTTGTCATTCCGTTCGTTTTTTCGGCGCGTGGTAAGTAGAGACGCGGTGCTTTCGGCGTTGGATCGTTCAAGGGCTTGAAGCGGAATAGATTCGTAGAGATCAAGCAAAGCTTGGGGAATAGCTCAAGAGAAGGTTATCCATCTAATCAACGGACTACAAGGGTGAGTTTCTATATCTCTTGTTATTCGTTTTGATATTCGTATATACGTAGCTCGATCGATCCTCGTAGGAATTTGGATCGAATTAATTTTTGTTTTACCGCTTCCGCTGGGCCTTCGTTTTAGGCACCGAATCCCAACAGTCTACTCCAGTCGGATTGCAATGAGGTTCATCGAAGACCACATGGACTAACTCTTCTATGGTCAGTTTCTTTTTTATGAAAATCATGAATGTCTTGCTGACAGATGAGTATCCAACAAATATACCTTCATCTGATTTCTCACCAAAGATCTTGAGGTGAACCTTCTCATTATTCATAACTTAACACCTGCAGCCAAAAGTGTGAAAGTATGCAACCATGTGAGTTTTATTATTCTATATCTTGTATGCGGTTTTGTTGTGGTGCTTGTTGATGATACAACAGTTTTGTATATAGCATATTGTATTTGTTGCTTCTCCCCAGAAACATTGTGGCAACTTGCTTGAAGCAATTATTGTTCTAGTTACCTCTTTTAACATTCTGCTCTTTCGTTCGGCAACTTGCTAAGTACTCGTGTTGTATTCTATTATTGTCCGCATAGTATTGCTCTATGAAGTGGTTTGTGAATTTAGTGCCTCTATCGGACCGAATGGATACAATGCTTATCCCTTTTTCATTATTTATCTTTTTCAGGTGTTCCGATAGCTTTGTGGTTGTCTCCTTCTTTCTCAAGAATATGGTCCAAGAATAGCTGGAGAAATCATCAACAACAATATTTCTTACCTCCTAGGCTGACAGGGTCTACATGGCCATATAAGTCCATATGAAGTAAATCCAAGACCCTGTGGGTTGAGACATATGATTTGCTCTTTAGAGAGGTCTTGACTTGCTTGCCTTTCTGATAGGATCCGTAGACACTGCCTATGACCATTCGTTGTCGAGCTAATTTGTTTATGGTCTTGAAGTTGATGTGAGACATCTTTTTATGCCATAGCCATCTTTGATTTGCAGTGCCATCGGCAACAAAACAAGGAATTACAGCACTAATAGGTTTCCAATCAGCAATGTACATATTACCTGATCGGATCCCTGTGAGGACTATTTGCTTGGTCTCTATGTCCTTCACCTTACAGTGTCCTTCATAGAATTTAAACGAGAATTGTTTGTCATAGAACTGGCTAACACTAAGAAGGTTGTAATGTAGTCCTTTTACATAGGCTACGTCAGTGACTTTGAACTTTTCTACAAGCATGGTTCATTTTCCTCTTGTTCTCCCTTTTGATTTATCACTGAATCTCACCTTTAGTTCTCGACCTTCTACATAATCTATCACATTGTTGATATCTCCTGTCGTGTGCTGAGAACATCCTCTATCAAAGTACCAGATGTCCTCCTCCGTAATATACTGTAATCAAGAATTAAGTAGATTTAGGTCCCCTTTGCTCTTTTTCTCCCTCGTTACTAGTGTCTTTAGGTACCCATATTTGCCTTACAATAATAGGTTTGTTGTAGGTTTTTCTAAGTCTTTTCTTGCGAGATTTACGTTGGGAAGGCATGTAATGACTCTAAGCATTGTTATTATGCATGTAAAGTTGGGAATTTTGGTTCCAATTGTAACACCCCGAGATAATCGGAATAATTACAGCGCCGTAAACCCTTAAGTAAGGATTTACAAGGCTAATTAAAAGAAATGTGAATATAATCCAATAATACCACAGAAATTCAAATTACAAAACCGGTTCCAACTGATCCATTGAGTTAATTAATACAACCATATCGAAATGATATTAAAAAGACGCGCGTACTCGAGTACTGAAAATGAACCAAGAAGACAATTCACAAAATAACAAACATTTAACATCACCGAGCCACTTCATCGTCATGACGGTACTGTGGCTGCTTCCCCACTCCTCGGCTACCTGAACATCAAAACAAATGTCCACCCCCGAAGGGGTTATCCAAACAATGCTAGTACAAGTATCGGAACACACAAATATTCAACGACAATGCATAAAAACATACACAATACGGACTTCCGCTACCGGAATCCAACAATACGAATCCACAGGATTCAATCAACACAACATGGGTATTCCAACGATCCAGCGCCCTCAGCATAGATCCCAAGATGATCCCGTCGGACCAACACGAGGTGGAAAAAAACCCGTCCAATGATCCAGCGCCCTCAGCCTAGATCCCAAGATGATCCCGTCGGACCAACACGAGATGGACATCCGATCCAGCGCCCTCAGCATAGATCGCTTGATCCCTTTGGATCATCACAACTCACACATAACACAACTATGCATATACATATGCAAGAAAATCGACATGTTCATCAATATGAATGTACGTTAAATCGATAGCAAATGTCATGACAATTTAATGAAATAATCTCATGTCAACAACACGAATAAACCATATGCATGATCAAATTCATCAATTATTCACAAACTTTCAAATAGGATACTTGCCTCAACAAATGACGACAAGAATTTCTACTATCAATAGCCTTCAATCCGATTGGAGAATTCTCACTTGGTCGGCTCACCGGAATGCAAACCTTCATCGAACAATAACGTCGGTATAACCAACGGTTCCGGATAATCATTTAAATCATTAAATGAATCATCAAAAGGCATGATACACCCTATAATGGAATGGACTATTCTGCCCTAACACAGTTTGGTTGGACCGATACTACGCTATTCGTCCTTGCAATAGCTCAATGGAATACTTTCTAAGTCCCAACACAATTCCTTCGGTTGATTGTTACAACATAACATGGAATTCATCCTAGGAGGGTTCTAATCATGTTCTATTATAACAATATATCCGAACTTCGATGAATCATCATAAAGACTTGTTCACTAGATTCAATATCCTCTCCTTCTACGAATTAACCCTTAAATTCAACCCATTAATTCTTCACCAAAATGTTCAATCATACCATTCTCATGAATTAAGATAATCTTCGAAAACTAGATATGATTGGGTTTACAAATCTCAAGATGCACTAATCAATAGTCTAATCACTAGAAGGTTGGCTCAACGATTACAACAACCAAGAGGAAATCAAAAATAATTGAATTTAATCTTCTAAACCATGATGAAAGGCTCCTCAAGAAGATAACTGGTTCGGTCTACTCAAAACAGGTCCAAAACATTACTAAGATCATGCTAAATTAGTTGGTGAAGGATCACATACCTCAATAAATTGATGAACAATGAAGAATTTGAATGAACTCTACCACCGGAAGCTTGAACACCAATCTACAAGGCCTAAGCTTCCCAAGAATCGTCTCAGAAGATGATATGAAGGATAAGAGGTGATAAAAGATCTCCATAACACGAAAAATCGGCCAAAGGAAAGGTGAGAAATGAAATAGGGTCAAGGTCTATAAATAGAATTCTGGGCATTACGTACGTTATGCAATTAACCTTACATACGTAATAAACTTAACGTACGTTATACCCTAACTTTAGCGTACGTAGTCGTCTGACCAGAACTCACTGGCCTGATTTCGCCATTTCCTTACGTACGTAATCACAAGGGTTTTACGTACGTAAAATCTATGTCCTTAGCGTACGTAAAACATGCACCATAGCGTACGTAACACTTATGTCCAGGTTCACGCGGAATATCACACGAATCTTCCCCGGCCCCTTCCTTGGCCCCTACACGCCGACCCTTATCCGATCGTAAGTTGACTTAGCTTACGTACGTTAAGCACATCAGATAACATACGTAATACTTCAGTCTTAGCGTACGTTATGGACGCCTGATAGCGTACGTTAACACGTGCAGAACCATGCATGCAGAATGCTGGAGATACTAAAACGTAAGGATACGAAATACGGGAAACCAACCTTCGAATAGTAACATCACAAAGTTGATTCTTACAAGATAGATACACAATAATTATCCGGGCATTACATACTACCCCTCTAAAAAGAAGTTTCGGCCCGAAACTTAAATTGCAAACAATTCTGGGTACCTCGACTTCATACTATCTTCCGTCTCCCAAGTTGCTTCTTCGACTCCATGCCGAGACCACTGAACTTTTACCAAGGAGATCCGTTTATTCCTCAATTGCTTGACTCGACTCTCAAGTATCTTGATTGGCTTCTCTTCGAAGGTGCCGTCATTAGCTATCTCGATCTCATCGAACTCAATGATATGACTGGGATCTGGTACATACTTCCGCAATTGGGATATGTGAAACACATTGTGAACGTGACTCAGCGATGGCGGTAAGGCCAACCTATATGCTAAATCCCCAACTCTCTCGAGGATCTCAAATGGTCCGATATATCTCGGACTTAGCTTACCTTTCCTCCCAAAATGGAAAATTACTCGTGTAGGAGACACCTTCAATAGTACGTGGTCCCCAATGTCGAACTCTAGCGGGCGACGACGTACGTCTGCATAAGACTTCTGTCGACTCTGGGCAGTCAACAGTCTTTCCCGAATCAAAGCTATCTTCTCTTGAGTCTGAACTATCAATTCCGGTTCCGTCCCGATCAAGTCCGAAGAATCATCCCAGCACAGGGGTGATCGGCATCTTCTCCCGTACAAAGCTTCAAATGGTGCCATCTTAATAGAGGTATGCCAACTATTGTTGTAGGTGAATTCAATCAACGACAAGTGAACTTCCCAATCAGTTGACCAATCCAAAGCACAATCTCTAAGCATGTCTTCTACTGTTTGTATAGTCCTTTCGGACTGACCGTCCGTTTGAGGATGATAAGCCGTGCTAAAGTTTAGCTCAGTCCCCAAAGCCCTGTGAACTGCCTTCCAGAAGTGCGACACAAAGCGACCATCTCGATCTGAAATAATGGTCTTCGGCGTCCCATGCAATCTGACTATCTATGCAATAAATACTCGTGCCAATTTCTCGGATCCCCACGTGTCTTTAATTCCTAGGAAATGAGCCGACTTGGTTAGCCGATCAACTACAACCCAGATCATGTTCATTCCCGTCTTAGTCCTTGGCATATTGGTGATGAAGTCCATCGAGATATCCTCCCATTTCCACTCAGGAATCGGAAGTGGCTTCAGCATTCTGGCAGGTCGTTGATGTTCAATCTTAACCTGCTGACAAGTCAAACACTTCGAAACGTATTCTGATACGTCCTTCTTCATATTTCCCCACCATAAGTTTTGTTTTAGATCCTTATACATCTTACTGCTGCCCGGATGAATAGAATAGGGTGTGCTGTGAGCTTCCTTCAGAATTGTCTGTCTCAAAACATCATCATTGGGAACGTAAAGTCGACTCTGAAATCTCAGAACTCCATCATCTTGTATCACGAATCCTGGGGCCTTCCTTTCTTTACTTCGTCACATAACCGAAGGATCATAGAATCGTTCAACTGCTTAGATTTGATTTCCTCGACTATTGACGAAGTCGGTTCCATCACATATAGTTGCCCTTGGATTCCTGGTGACCATACTTCAATCCCTTCACGGATCAGTTCTCGTTGAATGCTGGTTTGGGACGTAAGTGCTTCCAACATTCGAAGAGAAACAAGTTTACGGCTCAATGCATCAGCTACTACATTTGCTTTACCCGAATGATAGAGAATTTCCAAGTCGTAATCCTTGATCAATTCTAGCCACCTTCTCTGCCTCATGTTTAATTCTTTCTGACTGAAAATCTACTTGAGGCTTTTATGATCTGTAAAGATCTGACAATGAGTGCCGTATAAATAATGTCGCCAAATTTTCAAAGCAAAGACCACAGCTGCTAGCTCCAGATCATGAGTCGGGTAATTAACTTCGTATGGTTTCAATTGTCGAGAGGCATAGGCAATCACCCTATCCTTTTGCATCAACACACATCCCAGACCCTGATTTGAAGCATCGCTGTATACCATGAATCCATCAGTTCCATCTGGTAACGCTAGTATAGGCGCTGTCGTCAGTCTCCTCTTAAGATCATCAAAACTAGCCTGGCATTTCTCATTCCACGCGAACTTTTGAGTTTTCTGTAATAGCTGAGTGAGCGGACGAGCAATTTTGGAAAATCCCTCTACGAAACGGCGATAATATCCAGTAAGTCCTAAGAAACTCCGGACTTCTTTCACATTATTTGGAGATTCCCACTCCAAGATTGCCTCGACTTTCTTCGGATCTACTTGAACTCCGTCAGATGATATCACATGCCCAAGAAAAGTCACCTCCTTAAGCCAGAACTCACATTTAGAAAGTTTCGCATACAACTGTTTATTCCTCAAGGTGCTCAGAACAATACGCAAATGCTCAGCATGTTCCTCGGGGTCTTTTGAATAGATCAAGATGTCATCAATGAAAACGACCACGAAATTCTAAAAATACCCGATTCATCAATTGCATAAATACCGCAGGAGCATTGGTAAGTCCGAATGGCATCACTACAAATTCATAATGCCCGTACCGGGATCTGAAAGCAGACTTCGGTATATCCGATTTCTTAATCCTCAACTGATGATATCCTGATCGCAAGTCGATCTTAGAGAATACTCTTGCCCCTTGCAGTTGATCAAACAAGTCGTCGATCCAAGGTATAGGATACTTGTTCTTGATCCTCACCTTGTTTAGCTCCCTGTAATCAATACATAATCGGAGGGATCCATCTTTCTTTCGGACGAAGAGAACGGGTGCTCCCCAAGGAGAAACGCTAGGTTGAAAGTAACCCTTCTTCAATAATTCCTCCAGTTGCTTCTTTAGTTCATACATCTCGGTTGGCGCCATGCGGTATGGTGCTCTGGAAATAGGAGCGGCTCCAGGCTCTAATTCGATAGTGAACTCCACTTCTCTCTGCGGAGGTAGCTCAGGTAGTTCGTCAGGGAATACATCTGAGAATTCATTCACAACTGGAATAGATGAGAGCTATACTCCTTCCTCTTTCCTCATGGCATAACACAAAAGTCCATAACATCCCTGCTTCAATAATTTCATTGCTTTCATCGCTTTGATCAATTTTCCCGAGCTTCCCGGTCTCCATCCTCTGAATAAGTGTTCAGATCCGTCATCAGCAATGATAGAAATGACTCTCTTTCGGTAATTCAGAATAGCTCCATAACGGTTGAGCCAATCGTCTCCGAGAATTAAATCGTCACCATGGATGTCAACTACAATAAGATTCGATGGCCAATCTCTCCCTCCTATAGACACTGGAAAATCTCTAGTTTCTAGGGTTCCCACAATTCTCTCTCCGCTCGGAAAACCCACAACATATGGTTCACAATCAAATAAACACGAGATTTTCAAACGATTAACACAGTTCAATGATATGAAAGAATGTGTAGCTCCTGAATCGAATAAGACACTAACTGGTTGCAAAAGGATCTGAATCGTACCTGATGCAACAGCAGTATTCTGATCGTCAGATTTCCTCATCTCGTACAAGCGTGGAGGAACGGACCCAGCACTGGATGTCTCTCTCTACCCAACATTCTGCTGCTGAAATCCACTCTGCTGCGTCTGGTTCACACTCATCTCCTTCGGAACTGGCGCTGGAGTGCGAGTACCAAATGATCTAGTCGCAACTCCACAGAAAGTCGCACGGTGCCCTTCTTGCCCACAATCGAAACAAGTCACAGAAGATGCGGGGCAATCACATCGAATATGCCCTGCTCGACCACAATTATAGCATTTATTTGATGCGTCCGAAACTACTGATGTTGTCCGGAACTTCTTTCCACCTCTAGAAGGATGTGGAGGTTTCCTAGATGAATAAAATGAAGACCGGACCTTGCGGGGCCCACCACTCTTATTTTCCGAGAAGTTGTCGGACACTTTCTGTTTCTTTGCCTCCATCGATTTCTCCACTGCCGCCTCTTTCATGTCGTAGGCCAAAGCTTTGTCTTGATACTGTCGCAACGTAGTACACTCGAATCCGGACATGTACTGCTGAATCTCCGGCTTCATCCGCATATCGAAATGAAAAATCATTTCTGCCTCCGTTCTGACCAAGTGTCGCACACAAGTCAACTGATGATTAAAAGTTTTGATTAGGTCTGTCACAGATGCTTCCGAACTCTGTGGTGAGAAAAAATCTCGGATTTTGCCTCTCTAACTGGACGAGGACAATATTGTGCTTCCATCATTAGTTTGAATTCCGTCCAGTCAGCATTATGATTCTCAGGTCGAATAGCTTCCCACCAGTCAAAAGCCTCCCCAGTTAGAAAATATTGGGCAATAGGAACCTTCTGGTCCTCGGGACAGTTAATACCCGCAAATATCTTCTCTAACTCCTTCAGCCAATTATCCCAAGTAAGTGCCTCAGCAGAACCGTCAAATTTTGGCGGGTGCAATTTGACCACCTCGGTAAGCCATCTGTCTCCCCGGTTATCCTCGTGGTGTTGCTGTCCCATCGCCGTCTGCATGCGGTCAACTACCTGAGCGAACTGGTTTATCTGAGCCACCACCTGTTGAAGCACTCCCGGCATGTTAGGATTCGCGTCGTCATTCGCTGATCCCTGTTGTCCTCCAGAATGGGAATCGGTTCGACTAGCCGATAATTCTGGGGTAGTTGCGGAATCCTCCTGTCTTAGGTTACCACGTCCGCGTCCGCGTCCCCGTCCTCCTCTCAACATACTGTAAACACAATTTCTCAATATCCAAGACAAAATTTTTAAAATAAAGCCCGTCAATACTCACAAAACAGAAATCAAGTAAAACAGTAGTATAAGAGATTACAAGACTTACAACCACGGTCCACATGACGACGTTGGCTGAACAGTGATGTTAAGAACGACCCGTAAATCATATAACGTAAACAGACCCGACTAAAACCCGACTGCCAAGATATCCATGAATCTTAGCTCCGATACCATATTCTGTAACACCCCGAGATAATCGGAATAATTACAGCGCCGTAAACCCTTTAAGTAAGGATTTACAAGGCTAATTAAAAGAAATGTGAATATAATCCAACAATACCACATAAATTCAAATTACAAAACCGGTTCCAACTGATCCATTGAGTTAATTAATACAACCATATCGAAATGATATTAAAAAGACGCGCGTACTCGAGTACTGAAAATGAACCAAGAAGAAAATTCACAAAACAACAAACATTTAACATCACTGAGCCACTTCAACGTCATGACGGTACTGTGGCTGCTTCCCCACTCCTCGGCTACCTAAACATCAAAGCAAATGTCCACCCCCGAAGGGGTTAGCCAAACAATGCTAGTACAAGTATCGGAACACACAAATATGCAACTACAATGCATAAAAACATACACAATACGGACTTCCGCTACCGGAATCCAACAATACGAATCCACAAGATTCAATCAACACAACATGGGTATTCCAATGATCCAGCACCCTCAGCATAGATCCCAAGATGATCTCGTCGGACCAACACGAGGTGGAAAAAAACCCGTCCAATGATCCAGCGCCCTCAGCCTAGATCCCAAGATGATCCCGTCGGACCAACACGAGATGGACATCCGATCCAGCGCCCTCAGCATAGATCGCTTGATCCCTTCGGATCATCACAACTCACACATAACACAACTATGCATATACATATGCAAGAAAATCGACATGTTCATCAATATGAACGTACGTTAAATCGATAGCAAATGTCATGACAATTTAATGAAATAATCTCATGTCAACAACACGAATAAACCATATGCATGATCAAATTCATCAATTATTCACAAACTTTCAAATACGATACTTGCCTCAACAAATGACGACAAGAATTTCTACTATCAATAGCCTTCAATCCGATTGGAGAATTCTCACTTGGTCGGCTCACCGGAATGCAAACCTTCATCGAACAATAACGTCGGTATAACCAACGGTTCCGGATAATCGTTTAAATCATTAAATGAATCATCAAAAGGCATGATACACCCTATAACGGCGATGGACTATTCTGCCCTAACACAGTTTGGTTGGACCGATACTACGCTATTCGTCCTTGCAATAGCTCAATGGAATACTTTCTAAGTCCCAACACAATTCCTTCGGTTGATTGTTACAACATAACATGGAATTCATCCTAGGAGGGTTCTAATCATGTTCTATTATAACAATATATCCGAACTTCGATGAATCATCATAAAGACTTGTTCACTAGATTCAATATCCTCTCCTTCTACGAATTAACCCTTAAATTCAACCCATTAATTCTTCACCAAAATGTTCAATCATACCATTCTCATGAATTAAGATAATCTTCGAAAACTAGATATGATTGGGTTTACAAATCTCAAGATGCACTAATCAATAGTCTAATCACTAGAAGGTTGGCTCAACGATTACAACAACCAAGAGGAAATCGAAAATAATTGAATTTAATCTTCTAAACCATGATGAAAGGCTCCTCAAGAAGATAACTGGTTCGGTCTACTCAAAACAGGTCCAAAACATTACTAAGATCATGCTAAATTAGTTGGTGAAGGATCACATACCTCAATAAATTGATGAACAATGAAGAACTTGAATGAACTCTATCACCGGAAGCTTGAACACCAATCTACAAGGCCTAAGATTCCCAAGAATCGTCTCAGAAGATGATATGAAGGATAAGAGGTGATAAAAGATCTCCAGAACACGAAAAATCGGCCAAAGGAAAGGTGAGAAATGAAATAGGGTCGAGGTCTATAAATAGAATTCTGGGCATTACGTACGTTATGCAATTAACCTTACGTACGTAATAAACTTAACGTACGATATACCCTAACTTTAGCGTACGTAGTCGTCTGACCAGAACTCACTGGCCTGATTTCGCCATTTCCTTACGTACGTAATCACAAGGGTTTTACGTATGTAATATCCCTGTCCTTAGCGTACGTAAAACATGCACCATAGCGTACGTAACACCTATGTCCAGGTTCACGCGGAATATCACACGAATCTTCTCTGGCCCATTCCTTGGCCCCTACACACCGACCCTTATCCGATCGTAAGTTGACTTAGCTTACGTACGTTAAGCACATCAGATAACGTACGTAATACTGCAGTCTTAGCGTACGTTATGGACGCCTGATAGCGTACGTTAACACGTGCAGAACCATGCATGCAGAATGCTGGAGATACCAAAATGTAAGGATACGAAATACGGGAAACCAACCTTCGAATAATAACATCACAAAGTTGATTCTTACAAGATAGATACACAATAATTATCCGGACATTACACCAATAAGGTTGTTGTCAAAGGGGAGGAACCATGTTCTTCTGCCTTATGGATTGCCTTCTGGGTTTCCAATTGGATTCCTAGAGCTGTTGTTGATATAATTGAGCGGATGATTTCCTGTACCTAGTATTAAGGAGCAGCATACTATTGATAGTAATGAAGTGCAAGTTGTTGATAGTAATGAAGTATAGCCTTCTTTCTTCTTTTTTGGCGATGTTTTTGGTATGCTTGAGGAGCATACTGTTGACATTGTGCATTGCTTTTAACAGGTTTATAAGGTTGTACTGTTCGCTTCTTGCAATATGAGATTGGTGGCGGAATAGCAGCCTTTGATTTATGAGAAGGTACAACTGTGGCCTTATCTTTGTCCACAGGTACAGTCTTTGGAATCTCCTCGATCTTGGGGCTTGGGACAGGTTCCACCCCTTTGACAAATACAGTACTGGCTTTGCAACTGTTGGAGAACGAGTTGTATTCTAAGCCATGTTTATCATGGACATGTTATCCAGCGCTCAAAATATCTTCCATCCTCCTAGATGATTTCTCAAATGACTTGAGGATAGTCTCGAGTTCTACCTCTCGCTTCTCGAGAAGTTGTATCTTGGCTTTTAGTTTAGCATAATCATTTATTTTATATTGATTATGAGATTTTTACCTTATTTAATTCAATTATAAGTTGATGATTGCTTTCCATGAGTTTTTTATGAGTGAGTTTGATATTTTCGCAATCCGAAGACATGTTTTCATAATTAATTTTTAGCAAGTCATTTTCATCCTTCAACTCTAGATTGGAATGTGAGAGCTGTTATTTTCTTGTTTTAGCATTTCATGGGCTTTTTTAATGGTTCTAAACTCATTCATCATATTTTTAAAAGTATGCATTGCATTGGAAGGTTAACTAAGGTTGAGGTTACCTCATCGTCACTGTCGTCATCTTTTTCATCTTTTGTCGTAAAGCACATGTAGGCTTTATCTTGAATTTCATCATTAGATAAGTCACTTTCGGTGACAGCATATAGGCATTCCTCTATTTTGGTTCTTGTATTCGGTGCTTCTGATTCCTCGATCAGTGCCTTCAACTTACTTCTCCAGACACATCATTTTTCATCCTTCTCCTATTTCTAAGCCTCTGGTAGCTTCTCTACCTTGGAATGAGGACATCTATTTGAATAGTGTCCTGGCTTCCTGCAGTTATAGCACAGATTAGAGTCTTCAGAGGGTGGTGACTCGGAACTCACCTTGTTGAAGGTTTTCGGTTTGTAGAGAGCCTTTCCTGACTTCTTGATGAATTTTCGGAATTTATGCATAAGCAACGCCATTTTATCTTGTGACAGCATGCCATCATCATCAATGGCTCTGGATGTGCTGGATGCAGAGTTGTGTCTCATGTCGAATACAGCGGAAAGTGTTGTAGTCTTGGCAGGGGACTCTTCAGCCTTCTCTCCTGTCAATATCATACTCAAATGCTTTGAGGTTAGAGAAATGTCAAAATTATATCATATAGATTACAAGACCCAAGCATAGTTGTGGTCTTAATGTCCCATCGGGCAGGGAGTGATCTAAAGATTTTAAGACTTTTCTCCTTTTTATTGTAAACTTTGCCCAAAGCTTCAAGTTCACCGATAATTTAACTGAATCTGATATCAAGGTCCTCAAAGGTTTCAGTAGATTTCATTTTAAATGATTCAAATTGCTGAGTGGGTTTTGAAATTTTAACTTCTTTTGAGAGCTCAGTTCCCTCACAGACCATATTGAGTTTTTCACTTCCTTTGGCTATCTTACACCTTTTTATCTTTGAGAATGTGTCTTTATCAAGGGTAACTGCATTCTTAGCAATGTTATCTAGGTTATCTCTCTTGCGCTCATCAGTTGTCCACTAATCCCTACACATCTCGAGCATTTCTCCATTGGGTAGGCCTTCCACTCTAGCATCAGTGTTGACCTTCATGATGGTGATATGTCCTTCCTGTATGACAAAGAGCATCTCTTCGTGCATGACAGCCAGGTGGGCTTCCATACTGATTCTCTAATCATCAAACTCATTAATAGAAAACATAGCATTGATGTATTCATGGCAGTAATATAGGATGAATGCTAGAGATAGAGAAATGCAGTTTTTGAAAGCTTGTGATTTTGGATCTGATTCGGGTTAAAAATCGACTGATTCTTTGTATAATCAACTTCTCTGATACCAATTGTTGGTCGTTTACTTTAATGACAACTAGAAGAGGAGTTGAATAAGTTGTACTATTTTTTGAAGTTTAATAAGCATAGCGGAAGTCTTAATGCAAGTTTATGTAAATACAACAATTAGATAGTCCATTGTAGCTTGACGCTTACAGGGTTTTCAGAGTAAGTAAACGATAATCACATGCAGGAATAACACAGTCAATACAGGATGGATAACACGGGGTTTAATGAGGTTCGAGGCAACTTCGTCTACTTCCATGGATCCTCCACAAAGGAATAAAAATCTTATTAAATCAAGACGTACATAACTATATGATTTTAACTAAATCGGTCACTGTATTGTTCACACGGATTGATACAACTGACTGTAGCTTTAGGCCATTCACACAAATTGCTTGTAGGCTCCTTGAACTGACTTCTTCTCACATAGATTGAAGCTTCGTCCCGAACTCTCTTCGGCCCAGAAAGGTCCCAATTAGTCCACACATGGCTAATGCACTCAATAATAATATTGGTATCACAAGTATCACAATAGTAGTTGTAGGCTTGAAGGTCCTTGCTGTAGTGTGATGTTCCCAGTTGAGGACTGACGGTTTCTTCAGACAAGATGAAAGTTGTATGCTTGAAGAAATAGATTGCTCGTTAAGATAGTAAGTATTTCAGACATTTGATCAATCAGTTAGTGATCAATGTCCTCTGGATTAAGCTATTTGTAACCTTGGAAATAGATCCGTCATAAATACAGTCGTTGGTCGGTTGGTGAGATGTGGACAAATCAGATTGGCGGATTGCAAATGTTTGAATTAAAGTGATCATCATTTAATGCGTCGGATATTCCTTCTGGCCCGTGTTATTGATTCCGGGGACGTGCAGATCGAGAAGGACGTCACGTTCGAGGAGAGGCCCGTTAAAATTTTGGAGCGTCGAGACAAACAATTAAGACATAAAACCATCCCTTTGGTTAAAGTGCAATGGTCGAGGCACAGAGTAGAAGAGGCAACATGGGAGTTGGAGGAGGATATGCGTTCGAGGCACCCTGAGCTTTTTGATTATTAAGTTTCGGGACGAAACTTCTTTTTAGAGGGGGAGAATGTAATATCCGTACCTTTCCATTTTTAGCAGTTTCCATTTTGGTGTATGTCTATTTTTATCAACTCGCTTGTAACCGTTTCGACATTTTGAATCTATTTTATTCTTGGAGTTTTTCCATTTGGACGAGTTTCGGAGGTGTTTTTACGAAATTCCGGTCTATGTTATGTTTTGTCGTATGCGCGTTCGATTCTCATGAAACTTGTTCGTTTTCGTTGTTTCTTGGTTTGCATGAGTTCATATGGTTGAGTTGTTCGTGTTGGGACCTTCGGTTTGTCAATCCGACGTCGTATTGTGATTTTCGGACACTTGGGCCATTTTGCAATTTCCTATAAGTTAGGGAATTTCATCTTCGTTGTCATATTTCGGATTTTCGGGTAGTCGGAATTGTATTTTCTTGTAACGCTTAGGTTCGTCATCAAATATACTTCATAACCATATTTTTGGTTCGATAGCGGGTCCGGGTTTCGGAGTCGTCCAGAACCGTTTAGACAGCAGCTGCCCAGACTGCTGTCCAGTACGGTGTTACGGTCGTAACACCCCATCTGTTACGGTCGTAATATGGCCATCGTTACGGCCGTAATGCATCACTTGTTACGGCCGTAACAGCCCGCTGTTTTAAGAACAGCGGGCAGAGGTCAACACCTCATTTTCTCATCCTTTCCTTCCGTTTCTTCGTCGGGCGACACCAGGAGGCGATTTCTTCCACTCTCGATCCGTGAATTCTTACCTTAGAGTCGGGCTATCATATCATCATCAACGTAATCATCTCCCTCCATCCGAATTCAAGGTATTTTCATCTAGAATCTAACTTGTCAATTTTGGGGGGTTTCCGGGTTTTGCTTGTTAGACTCGAATTGTTCAAGTATCTTGTGATATTCCTCATCGATTGTTGTTATTGGGTGACTCCCAATCCGATTTTGTCGAATCTAATCCATGAATTATCGATTCGGGGAGATTTTGCGTAAACCCTCGTCCGTATCGATTGAACGTTTATTGTCATAGTTTGTGATCGGGGTTGTGGGCGTTCTCCATTCAATTATTGTTGTCCGTTGGGACTGAGTTATGTTGATCCTTCGTTTAGGAACCGTCGTTTTCCATCCGGATTGTTCGTAGTCGTTGTTCATTCCCAATTCTTCGAAGATGTCTCAAAGGCAAGTACTTTACATTTGTTTACGCATTCTAGTATTTGATTTATGGCTTTTGTGGTTTTATGGATGAATATGTGTATGTTCACCTAGGGATGGTCCGACGGGGCCTCTAGGGGTACATTGTCGTGAGTTGCGTATCGCGAACTATGGTTAACCACCCAGGGATGTCCGATGGGGCTCTGCGGGGTACGGTGGCCGTGAGTCTCGTACCAAGGTTAACTTTGAAATGTTTTGTTGGAGAAATGTGTTTTGTGCTTGTGCACCGTAAATATTCCGGAATATAAATGATTTTAGCGCATAAATCATTTGATTAGAATAATAGTTCAAATGGATTGTACTTGCACTAGCAGTTGTCGCTAACCCCTTAAATGGGGGAAATACTTTTGTATTTCAGGTACAGGTCAAGGAAGCAAGCGAGCATGAGAGCTGTACGAGGATGATGGGCAGGCGTGATTCTGTTCAGTGATTACTTATTGGTTTCTTGTTTGAGATTTATTTACTATGTCATTTGGTTAAGTACTCCAGTACTCTTTCTTGAATTTATTATTGTTGTGTACCCATTTTGGGGAATGGATTTGATGTCAGATTGAATTGTAAAATTTCTGTCTTTGGTCTGGATGTCGGGGATTGTGAAATTGTTGTTTTGTTGATGATGTATGTCTTTGTCGAATGTCATTTTGGTACGTTAGCCTGGTGGATTCCACAGTGTGGGGCCCACGGCGCTGTAATATGCCCTGATCATCTTGGGGGTGTTACACCTACATTCCTCTATGTAAAGATAAAAGTGTCCTACCAGGAAAAGTAGCATGCATTAGTTATGAGAAGAAGTCGATCGATGTCTAAGGGGATGAAATCGGTATAAAAGTCCAACATGTCTATTTGACAAGGAAGACAACAAAGCTCAAATGCCATATCTCGAGCTGAGAGCATCTTCGCTCAATAGGTGGAGCTTAAATGTTTAGAGAGTTGTTCGGTGACAATCATACTGGTATTCTCAAGTATTGACTGGGTCCGATCTTGCGAAGATAGTGAAGTCACCTAATTACAACCTGTGTGGTGGTGTTAGTTGTTTAGAGTTGGACACTAACCTGAGTGGGAGTGTTGACTCAAATCCAGTTGAACACCAACATGTTTGAACGATATTGTTGTGTATTCCAAGCATATAATAATCTGTCTTAGCGTTGCAACTTGTGGTCTATTCTTAGAAGTGTAGAACTGTGTCCTAGCGAATTTCCTCCCAGTGTGGAGCAGAGTGGATATTGAAAGATTAGCCACCTTCAAACCACTTGTTGTGCGGCGATTAAAACGCCTCTATAGGCGATCGTCATCACGATCAGAGAAACCAACCATGGAAGACATACTCTGGACAAACTCCTAGAGTTCGGCATAATACGGCGATCGTCTTTTGGTACCCAGCGATCGTCTTTTGATATCTGACGATCGTCTTTAATGAGCGGACCAGAGGCGATCATCTCATGCCACGTATGGATCCGGCATCCGTCAAAGTCGTCGAAGACCGAATCTTGGACGGTGGCCCACATGCGGATCTTCAAAAGATACCGACAGATAGGATCTTTGACCCCAGCCTGTCACCTACCACACCTACCACACCTACCGACAAAGCCGCCGAAAGGTACAGAGTGGGTCCTCCCCTGACAGCTGCCCAGGACGCGTGTTGGCCTCTCATTGGCTCACACAGCTGGCTCCAGCAGCAGCCCCTGACTTTAAGGGGACAGCCCCATGTGACGGGACGATCGGCCACCTTATTATAATATAAAAAACGGCGGTCGCCGGCGATCGCCTGAGGGGTCCCAACTACCTTGTCCCCTATAAATAGAGAACTCACTGCAGCAGCAAAGGGGACGCGAAAATTACTACGAATTCAGTGCAAAATACATACCAAAAAGAGAATCAAAGGCTCTTTTGGCAACCACTAACACATTCATAGTGATATTCATACACATTCATCATATACCTCAAACAAGAACTCACAGATATATCTATCTGGTTCTTCCGGCCATCTACGCGCTCTAAAGCCTAGATAACTAGAAGTCTTTACACTCCTTGTAGTAGATTCTAACATTAATATTTGTACTCGACAGTATATTTATTAATAACATCTCGCGAGAGCATTCAAGCCCGGGATTAACAACCCCGGCAAATCTTGTGTTATCTTTTTTTCTCACTGAAGTGTTCTCGCATTTGTTTGTTACTCGATCATTCCAGCAATACTATCTCCGGATAATATTTTGGGTAACAACAATTGGCGCTAGAAGAAGGGCGGCGTCTAAACCTTCACTTTTATCCCTACCATCTCGAAGAACACTCACTGTTCTCCGGACATATACTTGAAGAAACACTCACTGTTCTTCAATAGAAAAATCTTCAGAAAATGACATCTGCAACGACCTCCAAGAGAGCCACCCTAAGATCTGCCGGAAATCTCATTCCGGACCAGACCGAATCCCAGCCCACGGCGGAAGGCGACCGCGGCGACGCTAGGCTCTCACTCCCGCCCCCGAGGGACGGTTCTAGCCTCTCACTCGATCAGTTCCAGACATCGGAACAGATTGAGGAGGCTATAGCCATCCTCAGGGAACGGCAGAGGGCCCGCGATTCGCCCACCATCACCCCGTCAGCTAACCGCCGGGCAAGCAAACGGAAGCTCAAGGGGATCTATGTTGAGAAATCGACAAAGCCCGAGCCGCGAGAGAAGGCTCTCGTAAGGCGGGACGATTCCGTCTTGGCCGCTGGGAGCGATCCTCATGGCGACCGGGCACTCGGGCCCAGTAAGGTGACATCGGAATCAATCCTTTACCAGAGTTCGGCATATCCGACTCCCGGGAGACAGGCGGTCGGCGAGCCTGCTCGCCCGAAAGAACCCACTGGCAGGGAGCTCGTCATTCACCACGGGGCTAGGGGATCGGTACACGATCGCCTTGGTTCACGCTCTGAGAGCCAGTCGGCAAGCATTCAGGCGACGGCGATCGCCGCCATGCAACGCCAGCTGGACGAGGTGAAGGCGCTCCTGGAAAATGGGGCAGGCGCCAGGAGATCGATCGTTGGGTCAAGCGAACCACTCGCGACTCATATCGAGCTCGCCCCAGTCCAACCAACGATCAATCCCCCACAAACACCTCTATATGAGGGGAGATCGGATCCGGAAACCCACCTGAGCAGATTCTGGATCTACATGACTGGATGCGGAGCGTCAGACGTGACGAGGTGTCGAATGTTCCCGTTAACTCTGGGCGACCTCGCCCACAGATGGTACGTCTCACTACCACCTCGCTCAATCAATAGCTTTGAGAAGCTGGCGAGCGACTTCACGTCATACTTCGCCGCAAAAGTCGCTCGCCCTGAAGGCCCCCACCGCATGATGAAAATCAAGCAGGGGAAGGACGAGTCGGACGAAGATTACATCGACCGGGTAGACGAGATAGTCCTCACCGGCGAACCCATCAGCGACGAGCTCGCTCTCAACTCAGTCATGAGCGGATTCCACGGACGTTCGCCCATGTTCAGGCACCTCACAAAGGATATCCCCCCGACCTACTCAGTCTTCCGCGGCAAAGCCGCCGATTTTCTGGCCAGACAGAGGATGCTCTCCCTCCGTTTGGGCGAGGAACCCTCCGGAGAAGGGAAGACACCTTCCCATGTCCAGAAAAAGGCGGTCGCCAAGCCCAGAAATGCGGTTGCGAAGCCGCCTGGTGAGTTCAAAGCCTTTGAGGATGTGGAGGTCCACCTTCTCCACAACCTCAACTTATCTCCGGCCCACATCTTCAACGCAATCAAAGGTCGCGAGTGGCTCTCCAAACCAAAGCCGATAAGGGACCACGGTCACCTAGACCGTAGCAAATTCTGTGCCTATCATAAGAGCCCCGGCCACAACACTAGCCAATGCCGCGACCTCCTCGAGCGGCTCGCGATCGTTTGAGGAAGGCAAACTGGACAACTTGGTCACCAAGCCAGAGCCAAGGACGGAAAGGACCGGAGGGCGCGAGCGCCGACAACACGAGAGAACCCCTCCCAATCCGGTCTCCAGGATCGAGCATGAGCCGGAATACTCTGATGAATCGGTCCCACCGATCAACTCTGGCGGTCGGATCAACATGCTTCAAGCAGGAGGTGGAAACCTCGGGGGTCTTTCCCGGTTTCCACCATGTCGAACAGAAGCGAAAGGCCGAGCCGAGGGCATTCGCCGGGGTCCACGTCGTGGTACCTCCGAGCCAACCATCTCTAAAGACGCACTCATCACCTTCTCCAACAAAGACGGGGAGGAGTGCGGTGCCCCAAAGAGGATGCCGGTGATCTCGCTTTGTATCCTTGGGAAGGACGGTCGATCGCGTCTTTGATCGACAACGGGAGTTTCGCAACATCATATTCGAGATCCGCCTAGACCAACTCGGCAACTTGATCAAATTCATCAAGCCTTTCGACACCGTGCTCCAAGGGTTCGGCGACAACAGCCCAAGCCTACGGGAGGATCAAGCTCTCCGTTGAGTGGTATGCTTTTATGATCCCAAGGTTAGGATTACTAGGAACCTAAGCTTTGTAATCATAGATAGGCCCGATCTATAATGGGTTCCTAGGTCGCCCCTTTTTGGAAACCTTTGAGGCGGTCGCCTCATCTTTCTTTCTTGTATCAAATTCCCACCGCCGATGGGACGGTCGGTCTTGTAAAGGAGATCGGCTAATGGCAAAAAGATGTTTGAATTACTCCTATGTTGTTACTTCTTTCAATACTTCCCATACTATATGTAACATTGAAGCGGCCGACGATCAACCCATGGAGATCGGCGAGCCTAACACATCGTACCAACCCGACTCGGGGACGCCATCTCTCATCAATTGTGGACGACATCGAGCCAAGGATCGGTTTCGAGCCAAGTCTCGACATCGATCCAAGGACCGAGTCCGGAGATCGTACCAAACGAGAGGCGATCGTCCCTGTCGAAGAGTTGGAAAGCATTACGATGGATCCGGATCACCCCGAACGGGAAGTACAGATCGGCGCAAATATCGACCACGAATTAAAGGGAGATCTGATCAACTTGCTACGTATGAACATCGGAGTCTTTGCCTGGTCGCATCAAGATATGGTTGGCATAAGTCCCGAACACGCTTGCCATTATCTGAAGATCGACCGGACGATGAAGCCTGTTCACCAGAAGCGAAGGAAGTTCGGTCCCGAGAAATACGCGGCGCTCGACATAGAAGTCCAGAAGTTACTCAACAACAAATTGATCGGAGTAGCCACAGACGAACCACAATGGGTCGCCAACGCGGTGCTCGTCAAAAAGCCAACTGGCTCCTGGAGATTATGCATTGACTTCACCGACCTCAACGCGGCATGTCCAAAAGATCACTTCCCGATGCCTCATATTGACCACCTGGTCGATAGCACGGCAGGTTGCGAAATGATGTCGTTTATGGTTGCCTTCGCCGGATATCATCAAATCCCAATGGCGGAGGAAGACATAAAACACACATCTTTCCACACAGAAAAAGACATATACTTTTGGGTCAGAATGCCGTTCGGCTTGAAAAACGCGGGGGCGACCTACCAGCGATTAGTCAACAGAATGTTCGTCGATCAGATCGGCAAGACCATGGAGGTCTACATTGACGATATCGTAGTCAAAAGCCTCAAGAAGGAAGATCACCTCAACGATCTCGCCGAGACGTTCGCCATCCTTGAGAAGTTTAACATGAAGCTGAACCCCAAGAAATGCAACTTCGGGGTGGGCTCCGGGAAGTTCCTGGGGCACATTGTGAGCCAAAGGGGGATCGAGGCGAACCCCACCAAGATACAGGCGATCCTTGACATGCAGGAACCGCGAAACATCAAGCAAGTGCAACGCCTCACAGGTTGTCTAGCCTCCCTCAACCGTTTCATATCACGGCTCGGCGATAAAAGCAAGCCTTTCTTCGCGACCATCAAGAACAAGAAGTTCGCATGGATGAAGGAAAGCCAGATAGCATTCGCAAAATAAAGGAATATCTATCTAACCCCCAGATCCTGGCAAAGCCGATCCCCGGTGAAAAACTATTCCTTTACCTGGCAGCCTCGGAGGTCGCACTAAGTGCCGTTCTGGTGCGAGCGGAGGGACAAGCTCACTTGCCCATCTACTATGTTAGCCAAGCGCTCCACGACGTTGAGACACGTTATACACCATTGGAGAAGATCGCCTACGCCCTTGTCATGAGTGTACGTAAGCTGAGGGCTTACTTCTTCGATCACCAAGTGGAAGTCCTAACAACTCGACCTCTAAGACAAGTCCTGCACCGACCGGACACCAACGGGCGACTCCTCAAGTGGTCGCTGGAGATCGCCCAATATGGTATCACTTACGCTCCTCGCACGGCAATCAAGGGCCAAGCTCTGGCGGACTTCGTGGTGGAATTAACGTTCCCTCACAGTCCAACCCAGGTCGGCCGACCTGCCTAGAAGTTATTCGTGGATGGCTCAGCAACCAATTCAAGAGCAGGGGCAGGGATTGTCCTCATCAGCCCCGACGGTCAGAGTTTCACAAATGCTGTGCGTTTCGGTTTTCGTGCGACCAACAATGAAGCCGAATGCGAAGCTTTGGTAGGCGGGCTCGATCTAGCCTTCGCCCTAGATGTTCGTCGCCTTCATATCTTCATGGACTCCCTTTTGGTCGTAAACCAAGTCAAGGGAGAATATGAGGCACGCGGCGAACAGATGGTCAAATACCAAGAGCTGGTCGCCGAAATGTGCACAAAATTTGAAGAAGTACTAATCGAACAAGTCCCGAGAGAGCACAACTCCCAGGCCGATGCTCTTTCCAAGCTAGCATCATCGGATGGGGCAGCCGACTTCTCCAATATCCAAATCACAAAGTCAGCAAGGCCGGCGATCGATAGAAATCTGGTCACCACGGTCGCCATCGCCGAGGAGAACTGGATGACTCCGTTCATCAAATACTTAAAGGACGGAACGGTCCCGGATGACCGAGTTAAAGCTCGCCAACTCCAGCTTCGCACGACCAGATATACCCTATTGGACGACCGGCTTTACAAGCGAGCCTTCAGCCTTCCCCTCCTCAAGTGTATTACACCGGAGGAAGGTCGGCTCGTTTTAGCTGAGATCCATGACGGGATTTGTGGAAACCAAGCGGGCGGGCGAGCCCTCATCCATAAGACAACCAGACAAGGGTTTTTCTGGCCATCACTTCGGAAAGATGCGATCGCCTATGCCAGATCGTGCCATAGGTGTCAGATAATGGGCCCCAACATTAAACTATCACCCGAACAGCTCACCTCCATGTATAGCCCCTGGCCATTTGCGCAATGGGGCATCGACCTTATAGGTCCTTTGCCGACGGCTACGAAATGTAAGTTCGCCATCGTAGGGTCGACTATTTCACCAAATGGGCCGAGGCCGAGCCGCTCAACAAGATCGGCCAAGAGCAAGTGATCAAGTTTATATGGAAAAACATCGTATGCCGATTCGGATGCCCTGTGCCATCATCTCCGATAACGGAAAAGCTTGATTCGGCGGTTTAGAAGTCATGCACTTGTGGAAAGTGGGGAATCAAAAGGTTATTCTCGGCGCCTATCACCCTCGGGACGAATGGGCGAGTAGAGGCGGTGAATAAGATCCTCAAACACACGATTAAAGCGCGACTCGAATCCGGGGAAAGGACGATGGGCAAGCGAGCTCCCAGACGTTTTGTGGTCTACCGAGCGGCGACCCGCAATTGGCCGTGAAACCCCATTCGCCCTTGCCTTGAGCGAAGCGGTGATTCCTTCAGAGATCGTCGTCCTCAGCCATCGAACCGAACAGGAGATGACGACCGACAACGATATGGCCCGACGAATCGACCTAGACATGCTCGAAGAACGAAGGCTGACCTCAGAAATGAAGAACACAATCCACAAAAGGAGAGCTGAGAAGTTCTTCAATTCAAAGGTCAGAGAAAGAAGGTTTCAAGTGGGCGATCTCGTCCTTAAGAAGATCCAAACCCACACAGGCGTTTTCGGTCCGAACTGGGAGGGACCTTTCAGAGTATCCAGATGGCTAACTAAAGGAGCCTACGAACTGGAACATCCTGACGGTACTCCGGACCAATACCCCTGGAACGCCGTGCATCTGAAAAAAATACTACCAGTGATAATTTTGTATTCAATTTCAATGATGTACAAGGAATATAATGAGATTTTTTCCTATCCCATCTATTCTGGCGATCGCCCCACCAGGCATATCGCATACCGCCGACGATCGCTGATCACGACGATCCTAGGTAAAATTAATGCAGCCATGGACCTGGAGGTCGATGGAACCGACAGCTTCGCCCATGCAAGGTTCCTTTGGGCTGAGATCGCCCGCCCTTCGTTTAAATACGAGGCCGGCGTAGCCGAAGGACCCTCCAAAATAATCAGTAGGCACGATCGCACGTCCTCAAGGTACATCATCTAACATGGTGAACCCGAACAATGCGACGTGCCACTACCCCCGTCTCAACGTACACCGTCGAGGGTCGCCATCTTCATGGCGGGCCGAGGTGGAAGCAGAGCTGACAAGCCACGGACGTGGTGTCGAATAAGCCGACAACACTCCGCGCAAGGACTCCTCCAGATCGAGATCGGCCGCCTTTCGTTTTAACACAAGGCAGGCGTAGCCTAACGGAGGACCCTCACAAAAAGTGAGTCACGGGATACACAATATCCCTCGCACACGAAGACGCGATTGGGGAGATCGGTCCATCGAACACCCCAACCACACATGACTCTTCAGAATCGGCAAAAGGAAGATAGCTCGCCAGACAAACTAGTTTTTGTTTCCTTACTTACAATAAGTGAACAAAAACAAGGGGGCAGGGATAGGTCGAGCTAATCTCAAATACGATCGAACAAATAGGAACCACACTCGATCGGCTTCGCCAAGACGGCATGCAGGGCGATCGGGGTCGTCCGACAAAAATTACAAGTAAGAACTCCGATTCAAAACATGTCAATGCTTTCAACACTCAGACGATCGGTCGGATGAGCAAAACGACGAGAGCAATCATACACGTACTCGTAAAAATTGCACGCAAAACATTCAAAGGGCGATCCAATATAAGGAGACAGTATGAAAAGAGGAACATTTTATTCATAACACAAGTTTCATACATTACGAGGCCCGAAGGCATTACAAAAAAGTGCAAGTTACAGAGGAGAACAAAAAAGGCCACTCAAGGCCCCGCCTGCTGGTCTTCGCCTTCTGGTTGCGGATCGGCTTGGGCTCCCCCATCGGCCTCGGGATGAATGAGTTTGCCGGTATACCAACTCAAGTCGATCCCGAAATCGACAAAGTCAAGGATCGGCAAGGAGAATTCTGGATGCAGAGGATGCTCGAGGACATAGGATTTGAAACTCTCCATCAGGGGACCGATCTCGACCCCTGCCTTTTTAGCGGCTCGAATAGCGTCAGCATAGGCCAAGTAATAAGCGAACTCGCCGACGTGCTCGACGTTAAGGTAGGGATCGACCTCGATCGCCTTCAGCTGCCCCTTCAAATCCGCCGCCGTCTTCTCGATCTCTGCCAGCTCGACCGCCTTGGCGGCGTTCTCGCCCCTGGCCTTCTCCAGCTCTTTCTTCGCCGCCTCCAGCTCACCGCTGAGCCGATCCACCATCGCCTTCAGCCCGGCCGCCTCCTCCTGCGAAGCCACGAGCTTCTGGCGGGTTTCCTTCTCCTTATCACAGGACCGATCGACAGCCTCCTTAGAGCGGCTCAGCTCCTGCTTCAATCGAACCACGTCCTGCTTAGCCCTTTTGACCGTCTCCCCATACTCCTTCTCCATAAACCGGATCCGGTTGGCATCCTCGATACTTTTGTTCCGGGCGGCCTCGAGTTCGCGATGGAGATGAGCAGTTGAGGGTCGCCCCTCAAAATCCCTAGCGGCTTGGACGGCCATCGTCGCCGTCTGGAGAGCCAGGGCAACGGTCGCCTGCATGGCGTCTCCAGATCGCCGACGAGCGATCGCATCAAGATCGGTCGTCCAGGCCTTTGGCAGAGAGGTGATAGCCTGGCGGACATAAGCAGGGACTTCGAGGGACTGTTGTGGAGCCTTGCTCGACAGAAAGTCCAGCACCATGGGAGCAACATCCGGATCGGCAAGGCAGACCTGCGGCGCAAAGCAAAGAAACCAAGGAGTTAGCCCATACCATGCTCGAATGCCTAACTCGAAAATTTTGACCCTTTCTTACCTATTGACCATTTCGGGATCGCGTCCGAAATAAGGTTTGCCCGGGAGGTTTCGCCTCGCGATCGCCACCTTCTTCGCCGAGTGCCCGGATGACCGGGGCCGGGACCGTGGGTCGAGGGCACGATCGCTCCATCATCGGGATGGCGAGAGATAGGATCCGCGGCGGCCAGGAGGCTCAAGAATTGATACATCCGCCTCGAGAAATCGACGGGGACTCCTCCGACCTTTGCCTCTTGCGGCCGAAGCCGTTCCTCACCACAGGCAGCGGCTGGCGGCCCAGCACCTCGGCAGGCCTCGTCACCGGAGCAGGGCGAGACGTCGTCGCAGGAACGCGATCAGTCTGCTTGCCCATGTGAAGGCGACCAAGAACTCCCGGGTTCGACATGGCTATCTCTGGCGGTGGTTCGGCAAATCGGGGAAAATAAACCTCTGTCAAAGAAGAGACACAAACAAGTTAGACAAAACAAAACGACCTCCTGGAGACGATCGTCAAGCAAGGGAGCACCACTTAAACTTATACCTGGAACTTTCAAGTGACGGGGGTAGCAGAACAATCGAGCCCCCAACCGATGAGCTTCGGTACCAAGCGATCGAACGTCGATAAAGGAGTTCGGCAAGGCACAGATCCGCTCCCAAACGATCAAGAAATCGAATGGAAGGTCGCCGATCGCTGGAACGAGAGGTCCTGCAAAAAGAAAACAAAATTAGATCAGTCCAAGACAAGCTCAATCAAGGGGAGAGTAAAAATCCTTACTCGGATTCCTCTCCCGGAAAGTGGTGGGGATCTCCAACTCCTCATTCGGCCTGTCACTCGACGCCGATCGCCACGCCCCGCCGACCCAACACCATTTAGCCAGGTCACCCCTGGTCTTATTCGGCACACCGAGGACCACTCTCCCCCTTCGGCCTTGGATATGGTTACCGCCGATCGACCCCTTCTGCGCGGTCAATTTAAACAGATAATTCATCTCCAGCGCGGAAAGGAGGCGGAACAACCGGTGACCGCCAAACAGTGTCGGGCGAATGATAATCGTAGCTGCGTTCGCGTCACCAAGAGGCGCCAAATTCCAGGCGATCAGTAAGTAGGAGACGGCAAATGGAAGAGGAAATCGCAGACCGGCCTCCATAGCTGTTATGCGAAACGAGCTGCTCGAAAGCTCGGCTCGGCTCGGCTCGTTAAGGCTCGTTAAAGCTCGACTCGAATATTAAATGAGCCGAGCTCGAGCTCGACTTGTTGCTCGATTTATTAACGAGCCGGCTCGAACTCGACTTGTTAGGCTCGATAACTAAGATTTTTCTTATAATTACATTAGGCTCGTTGGGCTCGGCTCGGCTCGATAGGCTCGTTAGGCTCGTTAGACTCGTTTACGAGTCGAGTCAAGCTCATCTCTTTACTCGTTAGTGCTATCGAGCCGAGCTCGGCTCGGCTCGTTAAGAGCTCGAGCCGAGCTCGAGCATCAAGTACTCGAGCTCGGCTCGGCTCGAATAACAGCTCTATCCATAATCAACCCGTTGACGGCAACCATGCCCTCAGGCGGTTGGTCGGCACGTTCATTCTGCGAAGGCACGTGCAAGAAAACGTCAGAGGGGATGTGATATTTGGCCCTCCAACGGCTCAGGTCTTTCTCGGTCGCCGTACTCCGGATTTTTCCGAGAGTCCACGGAGACAGGCAGCGGCTGAAAAACCGTCCGCCGCATGTTCGTAAGGGTGAGCGGCGGAGTAGGCCTCGAGTCGAATTCGGACAGGTCAGCGATCGCTTCCACCATCCGAGCAAAAGCCACATAGGCAGGGCCAAAGATACTCTCTCGTTCCCAGGCCTCCCGCATCAAATCATCCTCATCCGCCGGAGAGCCCCCCTGCTCCGTCGTCGCCGCCGTCCTCGCCACCTCGGCCTCGTTGAAAAGTTCTCCGAGTTCTGCGGGTGCAATCCCCGCTCGAATAGCTCAACGGCCGTCTCCATATCCACTCCAACAGGAATCTCCTCCCGTTCAGGCGACGCTGCGGCAGCGGAAGAACTTCCGGTCTCAAAGGTTTTGGATCCTCCCGACATATCAGAAAGTAAAGAGAGGGAGAAGGTTAATTTTTCTTACCTAGAGGAAAGAAGGAAGTCGGCGCAAGAACCTCCTGAGTTTTTTGCAGAAATTCGGCTAGGGATACAAGGACGCGTAAAAAAATGAAGGAGAAGAAGCCCTGCCCTTTTTATAGATGGAGACGAGGGCCTGAATGCAAATAGGAGAAACCTCGAGGGCTGGATCGCAACCGTCACGTGGGGACGCATTAAAAAATGCCCTCGGATCCCGCGTACGCGTCTTTTCTGTTGGAATATTTATTCCACACATTATTTAATTTGTGTTTTGATGATTAAAGTTGCTAAACTACAAAACAACATCGAGGCGAAGCAAAATGGCGAAGCAGACGAAGACGCAAAAAATTGCAATCTGGACTGCATTAGCGCACGCTAAGGGACATATGTTAGCGCACGCTAACGAGGAGTCAGCTGCATTCCAGCCTAGTATCGAAGTAAGCTGCAGTGAAGTCAGCAGATGGATAGCGCACGCTACACTCTATTATTAGCGCACGCTACCCTCTATTATTAACGCACGCTATCGAGCCATGTTACTGTTGTAGAAGATATTCAAACACAGAATGACGTATGCAATGAAGTCAGCATTAGCGCACGCTACAAAGAATGAATAGCGCACGCTAAGTTGTTTGAATCTAGTCAATCTGAACGTTGGAAAGATTCGGCGGAAAGTCAAGCATCAAACGGATAGTTTGACAAGTAAACTCAACGGATATATTACGTTAACGCACGCTACTCAATCATGGTTAACGTACGCTAAGTAAGTGAAATAACGTACGTAAGTCAGGAGGTATAACGTACGCTAAAGAAGAAACGTAGCTACTGGACTGAAACTGGAAAGACCTAGCGCACGCTACAAAAGAAGGCTAGCGCACGCTAGCAAGTCAAAACAGCCAGCAACGGCTAGTTTGTGGAAAATGCCTATAAATACCATTCCTATGGTATTGTTTGAGTACAACAACTTCAAGCAAACGAGATATACATCTGAGAATCATATACTTACATTGTTGTTGTAATATTGAGCCTATATTGTTAGTTTGAGTGTTTATACATTCAACATTATACACGAGAGGTAAAAGAAAAGATACGATTGGATTCGGTGTTATTAGGATCAAGTATCCGGCATTGTTAGAATCGCAATCGATATCTAAGTGAGGTTTATCTAGTACCCATAGAAAGCTAGAGTGGTTGATTCCTTATCCAATAGAAAAGGAAAAACGGTTTTACTCGGACCGATAGAAGACGAGCTTGTAACGGTAATCCCTCGACCGATAGAAGAGAGGCGTAGAGGTTTTGATCTTAAGCCTAAGGAAAAAGATACATCGAGAGAGGACGTAGGCTTCGTTAATAGCCGAACCTCTATAAATCCTTGTGTGATTTATTTTCCGCGATTTATTTTCGCTTCCGCATAAAACGGCGCAAATATCCGATTTGGTACCCAACAATTGGTATCAGAGCGGTACTCCAATACGCGGCTTAGCATCCGAGGAGAAGATCCAAAATGGCGTTTCAAATGGCTCCAGTCGAAGGCCTTGCTCTCAACCGACCACCATTTTTTGATGGCGCAAACTTCATGACTTGGAAGAAGAAGATGTCGATATTCATTCGAGCTTACGATATCGAATTATGGAAGGTAATATGCCTTGGTCCGAAAATTCCGACAAATTCCAACGGTACGCTCAAAACCTTCGAAGAATATGACGATTCCGATTGGAAAAACGACCACTATAATTGTAAGGCAACTCAACTTCTCTATTGTGCCTTAAATCCGGAAGAACACAACCAGATATCATCGTGTGATAGTGCCAAAGAAATCTGGAAAATGCTTGAGGTAACACACGAAGGTACGTCTCAAGTCAAGGAGACGAAGATAAACATGCTCCTTCACGATTATGAATTATTCCAAATGAAGGACGACGAATCCATCTCGATTATGCTTGACCGATTTTCGGTTATTACTAATGGATTAGCATGTTACGGAAAACCACTTTCGAGTAGTGAGAAAGTAAAGAAAATTCTCCGATCACTACCTCGAGAATGGGACGGTACAGTTACGGCAATAATGGAATCAAAAGATTTAAATACTCTCGATTTTAGTGCTCTCGTTGGTTCTCTTATCAACTACGAGATTGTTCTAAAATCTCGGAATGCCAAACCGAAACCGAAGGAGAGGTCGATAGCCTTCAAGGCTAAAATGTCGAAAAGAAAGAAGAAACCCGGTGACGAAAGCGACGAAGAAATGGCATATTATGCCAAAAATATTAATAAGTTCCAACACTTATTAAACCGGAGAAAGAAGGACATTCAAGCGGGCGAACCTAAGAAATTCGACAACACTTGTCGATTATGTGGTAAACCAGGCCACTTTGCTAAGAACTGTCGAGTAAAGCAAAAGGAGGTTCTAATCGCAACATGGAGCGACGAAGATCCCGATGAAGATTTTCTTGAACAAAATAATCCCGCGCTCATGGCCCGGAGTTCATTCGACGATAGCGACGTCGAAAGCCAAGTAAGTAATTCCTACGACGAACTTTTTGAAGCATTCGAATTATTACATACGGACTATCAAAATACTTTAAATGAAATTAAATCCCTCAAGTCTAAATATAAAACTTTGGAAATTGAAAATTCCAAAATACTTGAAAAAGGGAAATTTGTCGAAATTGATCATTCGAAATGCCTTGGAAATGAAAATATTTTGAAAAATGATCTTTTAAAAATTCAAGATGAACTAAAAATTTTGACAAAGAAATTCTCGTGCGGCAACGATAAATTTGAACAAATGTTATGTGTTCAAAAATATACTCTAAATAAAGAGGGGTTAGGATTCAAATCACGTTCGAAAAACGAATCCGTTAATTTCAATATACCCCATTGCGAAAAGTGTTTAAAAATCGGGCATCACATTTCAAATTGCAAAAGCCCAAAACGGACGATAAAAATTAAAAAGATTTGGGTTCCTAAAGGAACAAACGTTTCAAACATCGTCTATGTTTCAAAAGAAAAACCAACTATCGGTTGGATCCCCAAAAATAAACTTTGACAAATGATATTTTACAAAGGGGGAGAAGGAAATAATATTTTCAGGGGGAGTTTATACCCTTATTAGTGCATAAATTGGTATCATGCATATTTATATTTCATTTGGTATCCTTTATATTTTTTTTTACTTTTTGATGAAAACAAAAAGGGGGAGAAAGATATGAATTGAGATAAAAATGATAAAATGAGAAGGAGATGAAGAGGAGATAAAAATGAGAAAAATCGAAGAAGTCGAAAAGAAAAGAAAAGCATACAAATAGGGGGAGTTGGAAAAAATTGAAAAACGAAAAACGACGGAGTTGAAAAATGAAGAAGTCGAAAAAGAAGAAAAAGAAAAAGAAAAGAAATGGAGAAACTAACGAAACGATCAAAGCCGAAAACTTTGATTCGTATAAATATACAGATATTATTTTCTCTGATTATCCAATTCAATGGTTGTTTTGTAATCATCAAAAAGGGGAGATTGTTGGAATATTTATTCCACACATTATTTAATTTGTGTTTTGATGATTAAAGTTGCTAAACTACAAAACAACATCGAGGCGAAGCAAAACGGCGAAGGCATTTAAGACGCAAAAATTGCAACTGGATCGCATTAGCGCACGCTAAGGGACATATGTTAGCGCACGCTAACGAGGAGTCACCGCATTCCACCTAGTATCGAAGTAAGCTGCAGTGAAGTCGGCGGATGGATAGCGCACGCTACACTCTATTATTAGCGCACGCTACCCTCTATTATTAACGCACGCTATCGAGCCATGTTATCATTGTAGAAGATATTCAAACACGTAATGACGTATGCAATGAAGTCGGCATTAGCGCACGCTACAAAGAATGAATAGCGCACGCTAAGTTGTTTGAATCTAGTCAATCGAGCGTTGGAAAGATTCGGCGGAAAGTCAAGCATCAAGCGGATAGTTTGACAAGTAAACTCAACGGATATATTACGTTAACGCACGCTACTCAATCATGGTTAACGTCGCTAAGTAAGTGAAATAACGTCGTAAGTCGAGGTATAACGTCGCTAAAGAAGAAACGTAGCTTACCGGATCAAATCGAAAGACCTAGCGCACGCTACAAAGAAGGCTAGCGCACGCTAGCAAGTCAAACAACAAAGAACGGCTAGTTTGTGGAAAATGCCTATAAATACCATTCCTATGGTATTGTTTGAGTACAACAACTTCAAGCAAACGAGATATACATCTGAGAATCATATACTTACATTGTTGTTGTAATATTGAGCCTATATTGTTAGTTTGAGTGTTTATACATTCAACATTATACACGAGAGGTAAAAGAAAAGATACGATTGGATTCGGTGTTATTAGGATCAAGTATCCGGCATTGTTAGAATCGCAATCGATATCTAAGTGAGGTTTATCTAGTACCCATAGAAAGCTAGAGTGGTTGATTCCTTATCCAATAGAAAAGGAAAAACGGTTTTACTCGGACCGATAGAAGACGAGCTTGTAACGGTAATCCCTCGACCGATAGAAGAGAGGCGTAGAGGTTTTGATCTTAAGCCTAAGGAAAAAGATACATCGAGAGAGGACGTAGGCTTCGTTAATAGCCGAACCTCTATAAATCCTTGTGTGATTTATTTTCCGCGATTTATTTTCGCTTCCGCATAAAACGGCGCAAATATCCGATTTGGTACCCAACATTTTCGAGGGCACGCCAGCTGACAAGTCCGACAAACCGTCGGACTCCCCCAACAGCGGCGCGACGCGTGTCCCTGTCACTTTAAAAAGCCCGCCTTCATTTCCCGCCGCCCGGATTTGAATTCAGATCGGCTGATCGGCTAAACATTGGCGATCGCCAACAGTGCCACCTCACCCCGTGTTTTCAATATCGAGGCAAGCCGGGGGGCAATTGTTGTGCGGCGATTAAAACGCCTCTATAGGCGATCGTCATCACGATCAGAGAAACCAATCATGGAAGACATACTCTGGACAAACTCCTAGAGTTCGGCATAATACGGCGATCGTCTTTTGGTACCCAGCGATCGTCTTTTGATATCTTACGATCGTCTTTAATGAGCGGACCAGAGGCGATCATCTCATGCCACGTATGGATCCGGCATCCGTCAAAGTCGTCGAAGACCGAATCTTGGACGGTGGCCCACATGCGGATCTTCAAAAGATACCGACAGATAGGATCTTTGACCCCAGCCTGTCACCTACCACACCTACCACACCTACCGACAAAGCCGTCGAAAGGTACAGAGTGGGTCCTCCCCTGACAGCTGCCCAGGACGCGTGTTGGCCTCTCATTGGCTCACACAGCTGGCTCCAAAGAAGAAACGACTTTAAGGTAACAGCCCCATGTGACGGGACGATCGGCCACCTTATTATAATATAAAAAACGGCGGTCGCCGGCGATCGCCTGAGGGGTCCCAACTATCTTGTCCCCTATAAATAGAGAACTCACTGCAGCAGCAAAGGGGACGCGAAAATTACTACGAATTCAGTGCAAAATACATACCAAAAAGAGAATCAAAGGCTCTTTTGGCAACCACTAACACATTCATAGTGATATTCATACACATTCATCATATACCTCAAACAAGAACTCACAGATATATCTATCTGGTTCTTCCGGCCATCTACGCGCTCTAAAGCCTAGATAACTAGAAGTCTTTACACTCCTTGTAGTAGATTCTAACATTAATATTTGTACTCGACAGTATATTTATTAATAACATCTCGCGAGAGCATTCAAGCCCGGGATTAACAACCCGACAAATCTTGTGTTATCTTTTTTCTCACGGAAGTGTTCTCGCATTTGTTTGTTACTCGATCATTCCAGCAATACTATCTCCGGATAATATTTTGGGTAACAACACCACTGTAAACACCGTCTTGTTTCGTCTCTTATCTCATGCATATTCATTTTTACAAAAATACAATGCTTTAAGAAAACTCGTGTAATACTGTTATTTGACAAATTATGTACTGTTGTAGGTATTTAAGCTACAACACTTAAAGCAGATCACTGTATACAGAATCTTTCGAATGCAGACAACAATCTTACTAAACTTTCGCACTACATTTTTCTTAAGCTATTCGAGCTATCCATCCTTAAAGTTTTGGGACCAACATATCCTAATGTAAACTTGGAAAATATTGGGAAAATATAAATAATAAAATATATAACTCAAGGTCATAATTAATAAGAAAATATAATTTTCTAAGGTTCAAGTATGGCGTGCTATTGTGACCAAAAAAAAAAAGTATTGCGTGCTGAGCTCTAGGTACTGGTTGATGTGGATATAGCACCTTCCTGCTATGAAAGAAACCAAAAGCAATCACTCACAAACAGGTATTGGCTATGTAGGGTGAATGTTCACGTGTGTTGGGCCGATTGACATCCTTGCAATTCGTGATGTGCCATAATATTTGAAAAGCCTTACTTTCAAAACATAATATTATCCTGAGATGTTACTTTTAAAATAAAATTTAATATCTAATTAAAATTTATATAATATTTATTAAAATTAAAAAGAAAGTACTATAAAAATTAAAATATTGGTTGATCAAAAAAATAAAAAAACATAAGTGAAAATAGATGGTAAAAATAATTGTACATTTGTTAAGATGACCAAATTAAAAGATTGTATCTTAACTAAAATAGACTCATGTAGAGGACAGAAAGAGTACTTTGACCATAGTCGAGTTGGAAACAAGCTGAGTTAATTGTGAGGAATCCATTCCGAATGCAGAATTCGAAATCAAAACCAGTGGTAACGTAGAGAGAGAAACTGCCGCAGAATGAAAGGTGGATTTGGGCCAACTTCTTGAAGCCGATCCTCTTTTCTTGAATTGCTTCGAAGCCTGCCATAGGACAAAACTCACTTGAGCTGCAACGTTGAGATGAAAAAGTTGAGTCTCACCAGTCATTCTATATTATATGTTCTTTCATAGCACAGCAATGCTGTAATGTGCAGGATAGAGCTCCACCCAGTAGTAACAACTTTTCCTGTACCTAATATATATGGTCATTTCAATGGGAATGGTTAGGTACCTTTGACCACTTCTTGTGAGAAGTTAAAGGTTGGAGAGACTGAGTCATGCACGCTGGTGGAAAAAATAAAACTACACTTGTCGGAAAAATATAATTGCTACATTTGGACTTTTACACTATTTGCACTCTCTTTCGACAACCTTTTGTGAATTATACATGAGGAAAAATATAATCATATAGGATCTTATTAGATTCAACTCGAAATATTTTCTTTCAAAATACTAACTTTTCATACTTTATTTAATAAATAATTAAAGATATTACTTGCCAAAGTTGTGCATTGGGAACAATGAAACACAACTTGCAACAATTAGATTAGAACAGATGAAGTACTAAGGACTTCAGACTGATTGGAACCTATAGAGGAGGGTCGAACATGAAGCAATTACTTGAGGAACAATACCTTATGTGCGGTAGTTGATGATTTATGAACCTGGGTCGGATGCACATACTGCTATTCACACAAGGACAATTTTGAGGAATGCGGATTGGGCTGTGTTCCAAGGACTAATCGTCCATGAGCAATTAAACCTCAGACATAAAAAAAAAAATAGTATTTTCAAACTGCTCAAAGTTTTTTTCCCCAATAATGCCTCAAAGAGATGGTCATTTGAAGTCTGACACTAAAGAAATTGCAGCCTAAAACAGGTCATATTAGTTATTAAAACCCAATTAAACAACAGCAGCTCAAAATGACCGCACTTAATCTCGACTTTGAACTAACTAAACGAATCCAAGTACTTTGCCTACCGACGGTGACGAGATAAGGGAAGAGGTGACAGATAGTAAGCTAAATTAAGAACAACATTCAGGAAGTGAAACACAAATGGTACAATAGCAAGCACGTAAGCTCTCAGTGAAAATAAGAAGTGTGCCAAATATATTTCCTGAAATCTCAGTTTTGCAATAGAAAAATGTTGTATTTTCTGCATTTATTGTGGGTTCACAGATAAGCTGATCCACATGTTCACATTCCAAAACATACTGGCTGAACAAGCTCGTATTCAAACTGAGCAAAACCAAAAACCACATTTCCCTAAAGCACATAATCGTAGCAACTCAAAACTAAAACTCAACTATGATCATTCAACAAGCCAACTATATAAGCAGGCGTAACCAAGAAAATATCACAAATAGAGGTTTAACTTCTCTTGCATAACATGGAAGCAAGTACGAAGTTGGTAGAATATCACCAAAATATGTCAATTGACCAACTAGTTTTCTCAGAAGGTGCTAATCTTCAGTTCCTATAACTATTCAAAATGGAAAAAGTAATAAGCCTCATTCTAAGGAACACCTATTCATCACTTGCATAAGAAGTGAGTAGCTCACAACATTGTGTTAACTGGGAAAGAGGATGCCTTTCAAAACCTTTACAAATGCGACACGTACAAATATGCTAGAGAACTAAGTCCAAACTCGGTGATCAAATATAAAGGTCTATAAAAACCTGCATGATGGTACATCAAGCTAAAGTTCTTATCATAAATATTTCAAAACTTCATTCCAATTAAGTGAGGGCATATTTCATACGTGCAGTTCTTGCAAGAAAATATTATCTAGCATCTGCTAAGCATTATTCCACAAAAACAGAAACCAAATAGAATAAACTCATCGCCAAACTGGTAAAGACACAAACCAAAAGCTGACACCTATCAAAACTGAAACTTATTAATCCCTCTGTTAGAAAAGAAGTCCTCCCAACCTCTAAATTTGTGCAATACCAAGCATCCAAATCAGTGTTTCCTCGCATGTAAGTAGGAAACGACCCCCATCACAACAAAAGCAGCCACGGCTGAGCCCCCAACAAGCAGCCAGTCATTTTGTTTCAAACCCCCAATTATTATCTTCTTTTCACCCTTAATTAAATCATCACCACTAAGAACACCATAGGCTATTTCCTTCCTTTCCAACTCACAAATCATACTCTCTTTCTCCTTCAAACTACTCTGCAGAATGCTAAATTGCACCTTCATTTTCTCAATCTCCTTCTCCAACTCATTCTTCAACTTCTCCAAACTCTTGCCACTTTCCACAGCCATTTCCAAGTCATGAATACTCTTCTTCAAACCCTGAAGTTCCTTTTCTTTCCCTTCTGATTCATTCCTCAAACTGCTTTCCGCTTCCTCCAGTTTCTCAACCTTAGACAATAACAAGTCTCTCTCCTTTCCAACAGCCTCCAACTTAGCATCCTTCTCCTTCTCCCTTTCTTCAACTCCCTCCAAATCCTTCTTCAACTCTGACAATTCAGCAATAGATTCCTGTAAGTTACCCATAGCCGACAACAAATCATGCTGCAGCCTTGACACCTCAGCTTCGAGCTCTGCAGCCCTATCCGCCACTGCCGCCAGGGACTTACTTTCCGATTCTGCTTTTTCCACTTGATTCTTCAGTTCCACAATCTCAGTACTTAACTGTTTGATAGATATCTTCAGTTCCTCAATCTGATTCTTGTAGCCCTCATTTTCCAGAATGGTTTTTGCATTTTCTCGCTCAAGATCAAAGATCTTTGTGATGAGTCCTGTTATTTTTGTTGAAGCCTCATCCCCAGAAATTTCCACCATCCGATCATCAGAAAATTCTCCGTCGATCACTGTTTCATCAGCCATCTATAGGTTCCTACAAACTCGAAAGTCCGAAAACAAGAAAAAGTTAAGAATATCAGTCAATTGATGGAAAAAAACAGACGGAAAAACTTCAATAAATTATAACTCGGTCCTCCGATTTACAACAAAATTCAAAGGAGAATATCACAGACAAATCGATTTCTTATTTAAATTAAACAACAATCATGAGTATTTTACGTTTCTCAACAACCAAACAGAGTGCATCGAATCGATCAGGAACAGATAATATGTAATATTATTATGTATATTGGCCAGGAATTGAACTTCTTGAACACGAAAGAAACGGGAAGGAATGAAGCCTAGCAATGTACCTTTTGTTGCACAACTGCGGGAGGAGTTTGCTGGATTCCAGTGAAATTAGGGTTTGATAAAGACTTTAAACTGATTGGCAAACGGCAATGGACAAATCGAGTAAACTAGTATAAATTTCATAATACTTATTTATAAATTATACTATTTGTTCCGTGATTATACCATTCTCATTGCAAGAAAATATATGAGAAAGCGTTTGACCTTGACTCTTAAATATAGTCATGTTAAAGCTCATAATAAGTGGAAACTAGCGTATTTGAAATTTAAATGGTAATTTGATATATAAGAGGCTTAATATCAATTGTGGAATAAATACTTTACTCTCAGAATTATTCCCCGAATTTTTTTGTTCAATAATATAGTTACGGGTTTGGATAATTACTAATGATGTGATATTGCATAATTATGATGATTGATCTATATTTTGAATTAGCATAATTGAAACTCTAACTTACGATTTTAAAGTGTGATTTAGAATTCGAGAACACTTGATACTATTCAAAAAAATTCATTGGATATACTTGATTTTGACTTTTAGAGGGCAGAAATTTTGCATATACTATCAGAACTGCGATATATCCGCTTGTCTTTTGAAATTATAGACATCACGTAATCGTTTAATATCTCCACAACGTGATATGTCCGATTGTCTTTTGAAATCATAGACATCACGTAATCGTTTACTATCTCCACAATGTTTGTTGGCGCCATGGTTGCTCTATCCTCAAAAAATTACTTTATGGAAAGTTACTTTTAAGTGAATGATAGTGCTTTCAACAATGGCTGCAATATGATCTTCGTCATTCCGGATTAGTAAATATCAAGAATATCAATCAAGGTTTTTTTATCGACTTCTTCACTCCGCTCACCATTTACAATTTTGAGGATTCATTCGGAGAAGTCCTTAATTTCTTGTAGGTGATGAGATGACATTATTTGTCCAACAATTAATCTCATAATTATGAGTTTGCAATGATGCTCAAGTGAAGAAGGGCTTATACTTGAATAACCTATGTATGCATTGTCATTTGATACAACTTCATACGTACAATTATACTAAATAATTATGGCAAGGATAATTCTAGTAATATTTAAAATAAAAAAAAAACTTTTGGAAATGCATAAGAGATTTTGACTTATAACTTAAAATTAAGCACTTCTCAAATTACAATAAAAAAATATAATAGTAGTATATATAATTTAATTACTTGTATGACCTATTATAAATATACCTGTTAATTTAGAAAACTACATCCAAGTCATAACCTTAAAATTACCAAGAAATTTAACAATTATAATACAAGAATAGCTTGGATAAGTTAAAAAAATATACATCAAAATTTTGTCCTAATTAAAAACGACCTTAAAATTTTAAAAAATTACAAAATAAAAAACTCAATTGATTTGATTGAAGTGAAACGGCCTATTTATGCTTATAAACATTTAGCTTTATATTTAAGAGTATTAAAGTATACCCATTTTACATTAAAAAATAGAAAAAGAGTTGAAGTACTTTTATTAATTTCTGATACTTGTATTACAAAAAATCTCGTTTGGTTGAAGTGAAACTATATGTATATTTATTTTAAAATAGATTTTGGAATTACAAAGTAAGGAGATTATGACTTATAACTTAAAATTAAGTACTTCCCAATTTGCCAAAAAAACAAAAAAGAAGCAGCAGCATCGTAGTATATATATAAGTGAATTACTTCTATGACTTATTGTAAATATACTAATCGCGGGGTTAACTAAGAAAACTACATCCACATCATAGCCTAATTAAAATTATCCCCATTTTTTAAAGTGGGAATCAATTTTTTAATACCAAAGCATAAAATTGATAAGTTCTATAGCCCCATTCATAAAACTATAAGTTTTTGGTACCATTTTGATTGAAAAGACTAAAATGTCCTCTCTTTTTGTGTTAAAAGTTGACTTCTCTCTTTTTTTTATATATATTTATTTTAAACTATTTTTCTTCTCTTTTTTATTTATTACTTTCCTCCTCCGATCGATATTAATGTCCAGAACCAAAATTTAACTACAAACATATACATCAAAACAACACACCATTTTATTTTTGACAAAGGGTCTCTCAAAAATCTTATAGAAATCACAAGATTGTTCGAAAATAAAAGTTGACGTTGAAATAGGACTTCATTTGTCGTGCTTCGAGTTCATAAAGAAGGTATGTATCATTATTTGAGCGATGAAAAACAAATTCCAGATCTGTTTACGGACACGATCGCCGCACACGATGGGAAGCCACCGTGTGCAACGATCGTGTCAACGACCGCGCGCAACGACCTTAACATCGCGCAACACTAATGTGTACACGATCGCTTAACACGATCGTATAAAATCGTGCGGCGATCGTGTTCATGGACGAAACTTGCACACGATCACCGCACACTGAGTGTACGGCCGTGTGCATCGGCCGTGTCCAAGCGCACTGTAATATTGTTCGCTCATTTTTCGAATAGTTATTCATCTTTTTGTAATCGATGTCGTGGCGTATTTTGATACATCACGGTGGTCATTGGGAGCGATCGACATATGTAGACGGGACTCCTTTTTGTCTATATCGACACGAGCAAAGTTAGTGCAAACCTCGTGGGGTTATCGGAGAGGGTTTGGGTGGTCCAAATGAGTCCGATTACAAATTATGGTACTTGACACACATGGCCAAAGGAAACAAAGTAAAAGTCCTATTAAGGGGCGATACCGAGATACTTCGATTACTAGTAGAATACAAGGAGGATCCCGAGGTCTATGTTGAGAACAGCACTCCTCCACTCCCGAGGTTAATATGGGATGTAGCAATGAGAGTAGAGCCCGGCAACATAAATTATGACATGCCTTCCAAAGAGTATCAATACGAGGAAGATGAGGAAGACGAGGAAGATGAGGAAGATGAAGAGGTGCATACATCCGAAGATGAAGATTGTTGTAAAGACTTGCTTGAGTCACTATCTACGGAATTTCTTGCTTGGGTTCGCCAACCGCCCAAATGGATAGGATAATTAGTCGACGGAACTTCTCATCCGACCATCAATCTGACGAGCATGAGCATCTACAATCAATGCGTAATCGATCATTCCATTTCCGGACCCGGTAGTGCCGGACTTTGGGTTGGGTCGAGCGGCCTCCACCTAAGCACGGTCGGCTAGAGGTGGGGTCCACCTTTCGTTCGAAGACAGAGTTGTGGATATGTGTAGGTATGTATCATTTGGTAATCATGCTTCTATGTATCTCTGATCGTTCCGCCGATTAAAGTTGAGTGTTTGTCTGTTAGATTGGGCGTAGAACTTGTCAGTTTAGGTTGTGTGCTATTGAGGGTGCAACTATTTGGAGAATTACTAAGTTGACATTGGAGCACACTGATTTGAACCGTCTTTGCCGCACGATCGGTCACTTCGAGGTTGCCGCCCATTATTTTGCTAAAAGATTGGCCGGTGAGGGGTCACTTTGAGGCCAAAGGAGATGATTGCAGAGATGTGTAGGAGTATGGCATTGACATGCTATACGCTTTGCTCTCCTGACGAGGAATATAGCGATAGAGAATACATATGGCGGCTTCGATGAGTCGTATCGAGGCTCCCATCTTATCTCGTATTTGTTAAAACAGCGTAATCCAGTGGACAATTTATGATTTGCAGACGACTCGTGAGGGAGTGTTCCGCCACATGTTCGTTGCACTCGGACAGTATTAGGGCATTTGATACGTGCCTTCGACCGGTGATTATAGTTGATGGGACCCACCTAAAGGGAAGGAATAAAGGAACTCTATTTGCGGCCGTCACATTTGATGGGAACGAGCAAGTTTTTCCTCTTCTTTGTTGGTCTCGGTCCGATAGAGAACGATGAGTCATGGACTTATTTTCTCGTATAACTGCGCAGATGCTACAATCCGACTAAGATTTCTCGATTGTGAGTGACCAACATAAGAGCATTCAATCTTTGTTCGAGCCGTCTATCCGAATGCATTCCACGGGTTTTGCTATCACCATCTTGCAAAAATCGACCTCCTATGGTGCGCATGCTATAGGACTCTTTAGAATCTACCGCCTACACGCATCGAGAAGAAGTTTTTGAAAACTACTTTTCGAAACTACATATCGAAAGCCCTAATGGGGCGCACGGGCGCCTTTCTGAAATTGGGCCAGAGAGGTGGGCTAGGTCGAAGTGTCCGGTACGACGCTATAACTTCTTGACATCCAATGCTGTTGAATGCTTTAATAATCGTATGTTGTGGGCTAGACGTTTACCTGTTTGCTCGTTACTTGAGATATTTCGCCTAATTTTAGAGAATTGGTTTGATGAGAAGCGGGGAGAAGCTACGTCAAGAGACCATGAGTTGACAATGCACACTTTTGAAAAGCTTTCTAACTCTGTGCAAGCCAGTCTGACTCTTACCGTTCGAGCTACCACCCCACTTGTTTATAAAGTCGAAGAAAACAAAGTTTCTTATGAGGTCGACCTTCGAACATGGACATGTTGTTGTCGTGAGTTTGATTTGGATCAGATTCCATGTCGTCATGCCGCTGCCGCTATAAGGTACATGTCTTTGCTGTTGTGTGCACGATCGTTTCCCACGATGGGCACGATCGTTACCCACGATTGGCACGATCGTTTCCCACGATGGGCACGATCGTAACCACGATCGCCCTTATCGTAACCACGATCGCCCTCATCGTAACCACGATCGCCCTCATCGTAACCACGATCGCCCTCATCGTAACCCACGATGGGACACACGATGGGCACGATCGTAACACAATGGGCACGATCGTAACACACGATCCCCGTGATCGTAACACACGATCGTGACCCCACGATCCCCGTGATCGTAACACACGATCGACGCGATCGTGTTTTCCCATCGTTTGCAAAACAGGGATGGTCTGGATTTATCACCTCATCAATATAAAAAATACATTATCCTATACAACATCCTTGACATAATTGCTTATTGTAACAAAGGCCGGCAATGGTTTGTCCGTGTATGATTTTGTTAGTCGTTATTTCAAGCAACAAGGCCTTAGAGACTTATAAGGAGCATATTAGTCCCATCCCACATCCCGATGAGTGGAATGTCCCACCGAGATCTCATCCATCGTTTGCGTACCTCCGCAGGAGGTACGACAAGCCGGCCGACCAAGGATGAGTCGCGCACGGTCATTGTTGAAAATTTGCACGCAGTGGACGGCCTCGGGTGTGCGGTAGGTGTAAAGGAACCGGCCACAATAGAAAATCTTGCAAAGCATTCATTCCCATAGGGGTGTGGATTTGAATATCCTGAAGAAACTCAAGAAATCGATGCACAACCGAGGCAAAGGCGCCTGGTAAGAAGAGGTGTAGCATTTGCCGTAATGATGACCATGACATAAGGGGATGTCCATACCGTGAAACTTAAATTCCTTATGTATTTTTATATCATGTGACTTACTAGCAACAATAATGTGTTGATATTTTGATCGACCATGTATTGATTCGATTCGATTATTAGTTGAAATGCATAATTTTGTGTATATTTTCTTTACCTTTGAATTGAAATTTAAGTGTTCAAGAATGTAAAGCAAATAAAGGTGACTATGGAGCCAAACATTAACCATAACAAAGTAGCTCACTTCAAAGAGCAATAGTTTACGCTCCAAAGCATATAACTTTACAAAACAAATTTTAATCACCATCACACAAAATATCTAATAATAACATAACGAAAACAATCAATTGGATCCCTTTTCCCCAATCTGCTTTGTATCTTTAGTCTTGTATCACCGTCTTCATGAACTTCCTCTTCCAAAATAACTTTTTGCTTTTATTCTCGAAATCTCCAAATCATTATCATCATCACCATCTAGTATGACCGGAGTGCTCGCAGTTGTTTTTAAATAGACCTGTTTCATGAAACACATTAATTTGCAATGATAGTCACTACACATACAACAAAATCAAAAACTTACTCCGAGCATTGAGTATCTTCCTCTCGGCCTAGTTACGTATGGTGGGTTGGGAGTAGGTATCCTCCTTCTTCTTTTTGGTGGTGGTGCTTCGCTTCCTCCTAAATCGGTTTCGTAATCGGCCGCTCATTTCGCGTATTTGATTTTAATGAATTTTAAGCGATGTTAATTGATTAGGGTTTGAAGTGAAAAAGGGGTGGAGACCACCGACGATGGGATTTTAAAGTAAAGGGGGACACGGGATTTTATAATAAAGGGGGACCGACTTATAATAAAGGGGGGGACCGACGGGATTTTATAATAAAATAATGACCTTTGAAGTAAACACGACCGTGTACACGATCGCCGCGATCGCGTGTTCCAATCGTGTGACACGTTGGCAACCAGGTGTCAAATTGGCGCTGTATCCACGTATGCAGACGACCGTGTACACGATCGCCGCGATCGTGTGTTCCAATCGTGTGACACGTTGGCAACCAGGTGTCAAATTGGCGCTGTATCTACGTATGCACACGATCGTGTACACGATCGCCGCGATCGTGTGTTCCAATCGTGTGACACGTTGGCAACCAGGTCTCAAATTGGCGCTGTAAGTTCATATGCACACGATCGTGTACACGGTCGTGGCCACGATTGAACACGCGATCGTGTGCACAAGAACGTCAAGAATTTTCACCAATTTCTCAAATTACTCGTCAATTTAGGTGTTGTTACTTATATATTAACAATTATTTGTTAATGATACACTTATATAACAAGTTATTGATTGAATTACCATAATATATTGCATATCATGTGTCGTCCAATTGTTCTATTAGTACGTATGGATAAGTTCAATCATCTGGATGAATGACCTCATATACTAATGAATTACGACGAAATGACAAATAGGAGTTCGTATAAGAAGCCATATTGTAATTAATGTTTGAACAAGCGATCGTGTGCACAAGAACGTCAAGAATTTTCACCAATTTCTCAAATTACTCGTCAATTTAGGTGTTGTTACTTATATATTAACAAATAATTGTTAATGATACACTTATATAACAAGTTATTGATTGAATTACCATAATATATTGCATATCATGTGTCGTCAATTGTTCTATTAAGTACGTATGGATAAGTTCAATCATCTGGATGAATGACCTCATATACTAATGAATTACTTACGAAATGACAAATAGGAGTTCGTATAAGAAGCCATATTGTAATTAATGTTTGAACAAGCGATCGTGTGCACAAGAACGTCAAGAATTTTCACCAATTTCTCAAATTACTCGTCAATTTAGGTGTTGTTACTTATATATTAACAAATAATTGTTAATGATACACTTATATAACAAGTTATTGATTGAATTACCATAATATATTGCATATCATGTGTCGTCCAATTGTTCTATTAGTACGTACGGATAAGTTCTGGATGAATGACCTCATATACTAATGAATTACAACGAAATGACAAATAGGAGTTCGTATAAGAAGCCATATTGTAATTAATGTTTGAACAAGCGATGTTTGAATCACAAAACATCATTCTAGATAATACAATACTTCAAATTTGCAAAAATATCAAAAGTTCATATGCACACGATCGTGTACACGGTCGTGGCCACGATTGAACAAGCGATCGTGTGCACAAGAACGTCAAGAATTTTCACCAATTTCTCAAATTACTCGTCAATTTAGGTGTTGTTACTTATATATTAACAAATAATTGTTAATGATACACTTATATAACAAGTTATTGATTGAATTACCATAATATATTGCATATAATGTGACGTACAATTTTTCTAATAGTAAGTACGGATAAGTTCAATCATCTGGATGAATGACCTCATATACTAATGAATTACGACGAAATGACAAATAGGAGTTCGTATAAGAAGCCATATTGTAATTAATGTTTGAACACGCGATCGTGTGCACAAGAACGTCAAGAATTTTCACCAATTTCTCAAATTACTCGTCAATTTAGGTGTTGTTACTTATATATTAACAATTATTTGTTAATGATACACTTATATAACAAGTTATTGATTGAATTACCATAATATATTGCATATCATGTGTCGTCGATTGTTCTATTAGTACGTATGGATAAGTTCAATCATCTGGATGAATGACCTCATATACTAATGAATTACGACGAAATGACAAATAGGAGTTCGTATAAGAAGCCATATTGTAATTAATGTTTGAACAAGCGATGTTTGAATCACAAAACATCATTCTAGATAATACAATACTTCAAATTTGCAAAAATATCAAAAGTTCATATGCACACGATCGTGTACACGGTCGTGGCCACGATTGAACAAGCGATCGTGTGCACAAGAACGTGGCCACGATTGAACAGCGATCGTGTTCAATCGTGGTCGCGTGTTCAATCGTGCCACGATTGAACACACGATCGCGTGCACGGCCGTTCCACGGTCGTGCACACGGTCATGCCACCATCGTGCGCGCACACGACAAAGATCGGACGCATGACCGTGGGTAGGTTGCACACGATCGCAACACACGATGGCCACGATCGTGTGCATCCATCGTGTGTAACACAGAGCCAACACATTCGATTTAACAACACTCACACATTCATCCAAAACTGCCTAAATACAACATAAATATTGTACAACACAACATAAACCATTCTACATGTCTAAAGACAACATAAAGATTTTAGCGGCTAGGCCATATCGATATTTCTTAATATATTTTTCATTAAGTTCCTTGATTTGATGCCTTGCTCTGGGTTTGCAGAGACGAGTCGATCCAAGTACATGCACGCGAAGGGGCCACAACCTGTGATTGTCGCTCGTATGAACTGTAGCTCTCGTGGCATAATTTTGAAACTCATCTCCGTGTCATACTGCTGATTGGTTGTTCATCCAATACCCGGATTGAGCTAGCACACGAGGCATCGACGCAGAATCGGTCGCAGCTTGGTTGAAGCGGTAACGACCATCTTCGTGGTGGTGTGACAAGGAATCGTACAACTCCACGGTCCATGCTATGATGTCAATCTTGATAGTCACCCAAATGGCTTTGGTCGAGGCAACAAATGGCAATGATTTATTCAAACACAATATGTAATCATATAAGATCATCACATCAAACATAGCGAATCATTTATAAATATAAATTTCAAATCGCAACAAATCGTCAATTATATATAAATATAAATTTCAAACTTACTTCGTTGCAATTTAACCATGGAACCGCATGTGGTGTATCAAGACTGTCATGTAGTCCTCGATGCATTTAGGAATTTTCCACTCCTTGTAAACCGGCTTCCCGTCACCTTGATGCCAAGTGGATCATCCGATGGAGTCTTGCAAACTCGTTGGCCAAAACTAACTACAAAAAGCCAAACCACAAAATTAATAAATATCGATATCAAACCAATGATATACAAGTGAGTAGGTTATAGAACTTACGTAAAATAGGAGCCGGCAAGTACAAGGCCAACTCTACCGACACCAACACTACGGACTCCTCCGAAGCCTCGCTCGAGTCGCAAGCACATAACAGTCTATCACCTCGGCATCGAAGTCTTCACGGCTAGACTCTATCCGGTCAAATAACGCCCTGGGTGAGAGCATGCCGGCCTCCAAACACCGGACAATAGCATCACGTGGTCGCTCCCTCCTAAACCGTAGGTACAACTTCTTGAGCCTCGCTATCTCCGGGAGGCGCAACCACAAAAGGCTCTCGAAGAGCGGCAGATGGTCGACTCACTCTCGGTGGAAGACTACGCTCACCCAAATGCGTTCCGCACTCTCACCATCTTCGTCACCCTCGATCCCTCTCACAACTATAACGATCGAGAGTCAGATACATGCCGCTCGATCTCAAAACTCGCCGCTCGATCTGAAATGGAGGTTGCCGCTCAGACCACCACCCTCACTGCGAAACATCGACCGTAATGATGCTCGTCCCGAAACCAGTCGAACATCGTCCCATATCACTGAAACGGCGCCTCAAATGGCTCATACCGATGCTCGTAATCAAGGGGCCGCCGAGTCCGCTCAACGTAATGATGAATCGAGAATGGTGACCGTCTTGGACCTCGGAATGGTGGGTAGGCGGATGCCGAGAATGGTGACTCGGTGACGCCGAGAATGGTGACTCGAATGATGACTAGCCGACGATGAGAATGGTGACTGTGTCCGCGCCCGAGACCGAGTGACGTGGAGGGTCGTGAATCCTCCGCCGGCGCCGCTATCGAGGCGTAATGACGAGGCCTATCATGGCTCCCGAGTAGTGTACGGCTCCTAGAACGCCTATGCATAGGTCCGAAGAAATCCACGATCCCGAAAGCACCCGGCGAGAAACTCGAGCAATAAATCCGACTCGGAATCGTACAAGATCGCCTTCAAACGGCGATCAAGTACTCATCCTCGCTCGTGTCTCGGTGTGGTCCGACAAGGAAGTCCGTGGACACAACACACCCTCTCTGGCCGCCTCTCCCGGTCCGATGTCTCCCCACCATGTACGGTGGGGTACTCTGCCGGCGTCGCTCGACACTTTATGTGCCGACTCATATGTAATCAATTTTCCTACGACCTTCTTCAACCTATCCATAACTTTCTTCCTCGGGATCGGCGCAGCTCATCCGCCTTATTCCTCACGGCTATTCTTACAGCTTAATGAACTTAACGTCATAAGGCGAGCCATTCTCAAAGCTCGGGTAGTAATACTCCGCCTCATCCTCCTCCAGATGCGGTAAAGAGGGAAGTACTTTGTCCGCAACAATAGTCATTAAAGCATACCATTAGATGGGCAATCACATAATGTTGAAGAGATGAGTGAAGTTAGGAGAAAATACGTTTACAAATTTATGTACCTTATCGTCGAAGAAATGAGTGAAATCACAAAACATCTTCCTCGTAGTCCACATCAAACACCGGGACTTGGACAGCTTTATCTCGACTACCACACAATGCTCCCAATGCAGAATCATCTCATAGGACCATATTTGTAAAGCCCAAACAGACCATAGAAGTGATAGTCCTTGTGCTCTTGTCCCTCCTTCATGGCAACGTTGCCTATGTAGTAAGATAAAACCCCAAAGGCATAAGAACCCCAAGGAAACATATCCCACTGCTCGAAATCCTCCACTAATGCCCATGCCCATGTCTCGACCATCATGTCGTCACGGCATAGGATAAAGTAGTAGTAGATAAGCAAATTGGCAACCTTGAGATAATCTCTTATGTCTCTACCAAAATCTCGAGCATTGAACCTCTTCCGCAGAACACTAACCTTAATGTTTTTGCCATGGAGTATTCTGTGGAAAATACCGTCGGACGGAAGGAGATGGTCGTCCGGGATGGAAGGTAGAGTTTCCAAAATGGAGTCCCGTGATCAAGGCGAAATCACGGGCGGTAAAACGAATGGTCCTCCCGCAAACCTGGAACCACGACTCATCCGCGGATTTGATCACCCTCCAATTGACGAGCAATCAAGTGATGTAGGGCGATTTGAACTCCCATTCCTCCTAACTTTAATCAAGCGCCCCAGACCCTCGGTCAAGCTCTCGATAGCTCGATCAAGAACGGGGAATTGCGGCCCATACTCCTTAATGTCTCAATGATCTCTTTAAATACCGCCTCCCGTATGTAAAGATTCACTTGACGTGTAACAAAACGCAATGTCGGTCTCTTCCATACGCAACCATCTGCAATATGGACATACAACTCATAAGAATATGATAAAATGCTTAAGAGAACGAAAAAAAAATTACGCCTTGCACACGATCGCATGCACACGATCGATGCCCGTCGTGTGAAGACCATCGTGTCACACGACGGTTCACACGACGAAACGATCGTGTGCCGCCGATCGTGTGCAAGGCAGAGCTTGCACTTCTAGCACACGACGGCACACACGATCGCCGACCGTGTGTAGCCATCGTGCCCACGAAAGACCATCGTGTACACGATGGTCTCATCTTCTTCAAAGACGATCGTGGGAAGATGAACAACCATCGTGGCACGATCGTTTGTGAATGAAATACACTAACCGCGGCTCATTGACGAATTGCTCTTCGATGGAGTGCCACTAGCGGAACTTCCGGCGTCTTGATTCATTGTGGTAGTCGGAGGTCGACATTTTCTTGCCGGCGAAGGGTTTCACGACGGAGACTTTTTTTGCAGAGAGGAGGAGAGTTTTTGCAATCTTGAGTTGTGGGACCATTTTTTATTCTTGTTAAGTTTAAAAAATCTTCCTATTACTTTTTAAGAATTATTATTCTCTTATTGGTAGACTTTAAGGGTAATAAAGTCTTTTAACACATTTTGGTATCAAAAACTTATAGTTTTATGAATGGGGATATATAACTTGTTACTTTATGGTTTGGTACTAAAAAAGAGAGATCCCTTTTTTAAAAGTAAAAAAATGCCCAATTATGTTTGTAATATAAAATGAGCCGGAAAAAGTTATAGGGTACTTTTCAGGCATTGAACTTCATAATTAAGATTACTAAATTTAAGAAATTTTACAATCAAAAGAAGAGAAAAATAATTAGAGTATTTTTAGATTTGTGAAATTTGTATTACAAAAAATCTAAATGACATTTGGTTCACTTGAAACTTTATATCATTTTTATATGATATTATTTTCAAACATTTAACCTAATATATAGAAGTATTAAAGTTGGCACAGTTTACATTCAAGAGAACACATAAATAGTTCGGCACTTTTAATAATTTCAGAAACTCGTATTAAAAAAAAACTCGATTCATATCTGATTGTGTTAATTGTATTTGATGAAATTTTAGTTCCACGTTGTTTTGGTCTTTTTTTGCCAAAATGATCTAAATCATTAAGTATTTAACGGTTTCTGTATATGGCCAAAAAAGAGATAATTTAATCCTTATATTTGAAAAAAAAATTATATAAATTATTTGGAATTTAAAATACAAAAGCAAATCCAAAACTTTCAAAAATATATAGTTGATTTTAAAAGTAGATAAATTTAAAACAAAAAAATTAAAAAAAATCTCTTAAAACGATCAATTTTTATTTTCTGAAATTCTCTTTATACAAAGATCTACGAATTAGTATATTATTAAATTTAATTTCTTATATATTTTGAAATATCTCTTTAAAAATTATTAAAATCAGTAATTATATAATTTATTAAATATAAGTTTTTTCATTTATTTTGTTATTTTATATTAATTAAATAAAATTTAAAACTAAAATAGACTAATTGATTTATTCCATAGTTTTTTTGATTTATTTATAAATAATAATTAAAACCATTGTTTCTACACTTTCAATAATATTTTTTAATAAGATTATTTCAATTTATTTAATTGATTAGGACTTCAAGTACCTTTTAAATTATATATATTCAATACTTCTTTTGCAATACCCCCAAACATCTTTCATTTCAGTTGATATTTTTTTATTAATATACATAATTATAGTGACTAACTAATATAAACTAATTAATTAGTGGAATATATAATATTTCCGCGAGATTTTAGGTTTAAGTTTTTAATATATAGTGCACACTACTATATTAAATTTCTCTTTATTTGGGATTTATATTTTTAATTAATGAAAATATGAAATAATTTTGTAAATATAATCAATTCTTATTTATTCATAATTCATATTCCTTAATTCGTAAAAATTAATAAGGTAGGTAGGAATTATTTGAGGTATAATTATAATGTAATTAATGCAATGATGATTAGGCCAGTAATTGATTATGTGTCAGCTGAAGCATGAGAAGCTGACACATAAGCACCCTGTTGTGTCAAGATTTAACACCTTCCGACCGGCGATCGCCACCGAGGCCGAGCGACCGACTTACTGCCGAGCGGCCAAGGCGGATCTGCCGAGCAGCGTCCAGGCGACCGAGCCTCAACCCAGCGGACCAGCTAAATAGGCCAAAGGAAGGTCCCAGGACAAGTCCCGGTGCCGAGCGATCGACCTCAGATACGATCATCACTCGGCACTCGGCGACCGACTCCTGGCGATCGACTTATGGACGATCCTGGCATCTGCCGATCGACCCTTGGTGACCGACCTCTCTGGGCATCCGCCGATCGACCCTTGGTGACCGGCCAGTGCCGACCCTTCAGTGAATGGCCGAGAACGATCCTCGGATGATCAGCTAGAGACGATCGCCTCATGTCGATCTCCACCGATGACCATCCAGTCGGCCAAGGCCAAGTCTCAAAGCTGACCCCACGTGCAGATCCACAAAAGGCGCTGACAAACCTGTCTCCTACCTCACCTACCAGCATGGCCCAGACCTGCGAAAGGAGTTGGCGGACAAGACATATGACTACAGCCTGTCACCTACTGACAAAAGTCCGCCGAAAGCAGCAACGTGGGACCTCCTGTGACAGTGCTTCCGGACGCGTGCTGGATCCTCATTGGACCGCACGGCTGACCACCAGCTGTAGCTTTGGACTTTTGGCAGGCAGCCCACGTGCCCTTTAGGACGATCGCCCCGTTGCATTAAATGCCGAAAGGCGATCGCCCACTAGGGGACAGGGCCCCTCAGCCTCTATATATACAAGGCAGCCTTCACTTGTAAAAGGGACCAAAAAACTCTTCTGGAAAGACCGAAACTCTTCTGGAAAGACCAAAAACTCTGCAACTTCACGATTCAAAGCACTCAATACAGAAACAATACCAGCACTTGGCTAACATCCAACTCTTGGCAACAGCTTTCTTTCGGTTTTACTTCTCCCGGCCTTTTCTCCTCGAGCAGATTACCGGCGGTACGAAGAACACCTAGCTTCGCTCAAGAGCCGGATCAACAGAGTCTTTTTACACTCATTGTATTTAGATTTCTCTCATTAATACTTGTATCCACGAATATTCGTATTAATAACATCTCGCGAGAGCATTCAAGCCCGGGCCTAACAAACCCGGCAAATCTTGTTTTATTTATCTTCTCTCGGAAGTGCTCCCGCATTTGTTTGTTGTCCGTCTTCCAGCAGTATTAATCTTCGGATAAATATTTTGGGCAACAACAATTGGCGCTAGAGGAAGGGGGTGATCCAACCCTCGAATTTTTACACCTACCGTCCCGAAGAACACTCACTGTTCTCGGGGCAGATATTTGAAGTGACACTCACTGCACTTCAAAAGAAATCCTTCAGAAAACATGTCTTCCGCCTCCGCGTCGAAGAAAGCCGCCACGGCCGGCAGACCCTGCTCCGTCCCGATCGAGCGCGGCCGATGGTGGAAGGTAGCCGCCGCGGCCGGAGGCGCCGACCACGTCCGGGAAGGCGGCGAGCCTCTCGCTCGATCGATTCCGAACCAAGGAAGATCGAAGGGGCCTGGCCGTCCTTCAGAGCGACGGTGCTCTCGACGCGCCTCCGGCTCGCCCCGGTCTCTCGCCGGAGATCAAGCGAAGCTCAAGGCTCTCGGCGAGCGTTCGCCAGAGGCTCCCGTCCGCGGGAAGAGGCGCTCGCCCGGCTGGGCACCTCTGTCTTCGATCGCACTGGCGGCGACCCGACTGGCGGCCAGGCGGTCGAGGCCCGGCTACGAGGCAGCGGAGTTTGAGTCCGTCACCAGAGCTCGGCTGCCGACTCCCGGAAGGCGGCTGGCCGTCTGGCTCCCCCTCGCCGAATTGCCGAGGTCGGCGGCGGCGAGCCGGAGATCGGTACACGATCGCCTCGGCCGCTCCCAAAGCCGATCGGCAAGCGACCAAGCCACGGCGATGGCCGCAATGCAACGTCAACTTAACGACATGAAGGCGCTCCTGGAATCCAGGCAGCGCCAAGAAGACGATCGCCGGGCCAAGCGAGCCGCTCGCGATCGACATCGAGCTCGCCCCCGTGCGGCATAGGATCGCTCCCCGCAAACACCCATGTACGTGGGGCGATCGGACCCCCAAGTGCACCTAAGGAAGTTCAACATCTACATGATAGGTGCGGGGCATCCGACGCGACCGGATGCCGAATGTTCCCTCCGACGCTGGACGACCTCGCCCACCGGTGGTATACTTCATTGCCACCTCGGTCCATTGGCTCCTTCAACGAGCCGGCGCACGGCTTCACCGAGTACTTCGCCACCGTGGTCGTCCGGCTCAAGGTCCCCTTCGCATGATGCAAATCAAGCGGGGAGAAGAAGAGTCCGACTCGGACTACATCGACCGGGTAGACGTAATCATCCTCAATGGCGAGCCCATAAGCGATGAGACCGCCCTCTACGCGGTCCTAGGAGGTTTTCGTGGTTTTTCGCCTATGTTCGGGCATCTTACAAAGACCCAACCTACGACTCTGCAGCCTTCCGGCAAGAGCCAGATTTTCGGCCAGCAAAGGTTTCTTCTTAGCACTGGAGCGGCGCGATCGGCACCGGACGACGATCTCCCACCCGATCGCCAATATCGACCTACGAATAAAGCGATCGGCAATGAGCGACGATCGACAGCCTTCGGCCCGATCGCCGATCATCACGCTACATCATCCATGATTCGGAGGACACGATCGCCATCTACATCCAAAGATATAACATGACGGACTAAGGCATAAGATCGCCTCCACCGCACATCATAAAGCCATGGCCACAGCGATCGATGGAACTGGCCGCCGGCCATGCAAGGTCCACCGGCCAAGATCGCCCGCCTTCGTTTAAATACGAGGCGGCATAGTCGGAGGGCCCTCCAACATTAATCAGTGGACTCATTCCACAACCCCGTCTCAACGTACCGTCGAGGTCGGCCATCTCCATGGTGGCCGAGGTGGAAGCAGAGCTAACAAGCCGCGGCGTGGAGTTGATTCATCCGACGCCGCCCGCGCAAGGACTCCTCTAGACCGAGACCGCACGCCTTTCGTTTAAAAACAAGGCGGCGCGGCTATGAGAGGACCCTCATAATAAAGTGAGTCACGAGGCACTCATTGTCTTTGTGCACCAAGACACGGTCATGGGGTCGGTCCATCGATCTCCGCGACTGTGCACGATTCCTCAAGCAAGCGAAACCACCAAGTTTCCATGGGGGATCGGCCAATGTTGTTTTTTGCAGGTACAAGACCGAAAGATAGCTAAGCCAATCGACTATGTTAGCCCAAGTCCGAGTCCTAAGTCACCGGCAAGGTCGCCCTTTCTCATCCAGACGCGATCACCAGCAAGATCCACCTCGCCCCATGTCTTCAACATAGGAGCAAGCTGGGGGGCAATTGTTGTGTCAAGATTTAACACCTTCCGACCGGCGATCGCCACCGAGGCCGAGCGACCGACTTATCGCGAGCGGCCAAGGCGGATCTGCGGCGGCGTCGAGCGACCGAGCCTCAACCCAATGGACGGCTAAATAGGCGAAGGAAGGTCCAGACAAGTCCGGTGCCGAGCGATCGACCTCGATACGATCATCACTCGGCACTTACGGCCGACTCCTGGCGATCGACTTATGGACGATCCCGGCATCCGCCGATCGACCCTTGGTGACCGACCTCTCTGGGCATCCGCCGATCGACCCTTGGTGACCGGCCAGTGCCGACCCTTCAGTGAATGGCCGAGAACGATCCTCGGATGATCAGCTAGAGACGATCGCCTCATGTCGATCTCCACCGATGACCATCCAATCGGCAAGGCTAAGTCTCAAAGCCGACCCCACGTGCGAGATCCACAAAGGCGCCGACAAACTTGTCTCCTACCTCACCTACCAAAGATGGCCTGCACTGCGAAAGGAGTTGGCGGACAAGACATATGACTACACTGTCACCTATCGACAAAAGTCCGCCGAAAGCGAGAACGTGGGACCTCCTGTGATAAGCTTAGGACGCGTCTTTGGATCCTCATTGGACCGCACGGTGACCACCACCGTAGCTTTGGACTTTTGGCGGGCAGCCCACGTGCCCTTTAGGACGATCGCCCCGTTGCATTAAATGCCGAAAGGCGATCGCCCACTAGGGACAGGCCCTCGGCCTCTATATATACAAGGCACCTTCACTTGTAAAAGGGACCAAAAACTCTTCTGGAAAGACCGAAACTCTTCTGGAAAGACCAAAACTCGCAACTTCACGATTCAAAGCACTCAATACGAAACAATACCAGACTTGGCTAACATCCAACTCTTAGCAACACTTTCTTTCGGTTTTACTTCTCCTACTTTTCTCCTCGAGCAGATTACGCGGGACGAAGAACACCTAGCTTCGCTCAGAGCCTGATCAACGAGTCTTTTTACACTCATTGTATTTAGATTTCTCTCATTAATACTTGTATCCACGAATATTCGTATTAATAACATCTCGCGAGCATTCAAGCCGGCCTAACAAACCCGGCAAATCTTGTTTTATTTATCTTCTCTCAAGTGCTCCGCATTTGTTTGTTGTCCGTCTTCCAGTATTAATCTTGGATAAATATTTTGGGCAACAACACCAAGCACCAAAGAAAGACATGTATGGCGGTAAACGCGCTGCCAGAACAGCCAGATTCTGCATTAGTATATAGGGGAGATACCCCAAACCCGTCGGTCGGCCCAAACAGATCGAGATAAAGTAAAACTGGAGTCGGATATTTTCGGCTTGAAATGGCTTGGCGTTTTGATAGGGCTGGCTCAAACCAAACGGGCAGCCGGCTACTCTGATTGAAACCTTTATACTACTATTAAAATGTACACTTACTATTTGAGTCCAAATTTTTCTTTTTTTTTGGGGATTAATTGAGTCCATATTTTGACCATATACATAAATGTACTCTTTTTTTGAAAGAGTTTCTATTTTTGCTTTTGAAAGAGAGTTTTTATTTTTGCACATAATTGGTGGTATCTCTAGACATTTGAAGTTATAAAAAGGATAAGAAACTTGTTGGCGCAGTGGGATAGGTAGAAACCGAACATTTATGGTAGCCCGATCATATGTAGCTTGACCACCATAGTGAGATAGCCCAAAACCGAGTGAGCCCTATCGACACTTGCCATATTTTGTTGTCCTTAGGACTTTGATGTTGTCTCTCGCGAAGACACCAGGGGATTTACCACCAATCCGAGAGAGAGTATCAGATTGATTTTATGGCAGGTACTTTCTTGGACGACCGACCAGCATAATCCGCTCATCTATAAGAGACGAAGGAGTTTCGAAGGTAAATTAAATTGTTGCTTAATTTCTAAGACTCTGAAAGTTCCGAAATAAGAATATTATAATGTGCATATGAATATATTGATATTCTTTTAGTGCTCGAATTCATTTCAATATGGGGGATTGTTTATAATGATTGCAAATGTAAATTCCGAATGTTACCCAACTGTTGAATCATTCAATATACTTGGCAAACGGGCTGGTAGCCAAACGGGTTGAATTTCTAACCATGGGCCAAATTTGAATTTGGTAAAAAGCGCCTAGGATTTTTCGCTAAATATTGAGGTACTTTTATCTTTGGCCTGCTTACATAAATTTCTGATTTTTTCTTGCTTCCGACTTAATTAACTAAAATATATTAAAAGTATCAATAATATGATAAAAATATATTTTCAACTATTTTAAAAAGTTCAAACATCCATTTCAATACTATTAAAACCGTTAGATTCTTGCACTACAACTAACGGTACGGAAAGTAGCTCATCACTTGGTCCATTATCTGTATTCGATAGCAAAATTTCAATACAAAAATCTAAACAAAATCAACTTTAAATTGAAATAAGTTACGGTGTAAGGTTATACCCATTAACATTAGCCTAATTAATTAATATTTATTAGTTATTAAATTTTTCATGGGCCTCTGGGCGCCCGTAGGCTGAGCCTTCCTGGGCTGGGCCAAAATCTGGGCGGACTAAAAAGGCCCAAGTTTCTATGGGCTAAAAAAGTAAAGCCCAAAGCCCATTTATTCATAGGTGGGTTGGGCCGGCCCGTAGGCCTGGGCCACTTTTGCCAGGTAGGGCTGAGAATCGGGACATCCCGATGTCCCGGTCCCGAGTCCCGAATGTCCCGATCCCGAAATGGACCAATTTGGTGGTCTCGGTCCCGATCCCGATCGAGACTTCGGGAGTCCCGATTCCCGAATTGGGATAAATTTAAGTCCCGATCCCGATCCCGAGGATAATTTTTCGAAATGTCCCGAATGTCCCGAAATGTCCCGAAATGTCCCGAAATTAAAATTTGCAATCGGGACTTCGGATAGTCCCGATCGGAATTTCGGGACTCCCGAGTCCCGAAATTACCAAAGTTAAGGGTCCCGGTCCCGGTCCCGGTCCCGAAAAATTCGGGACTCGGGGTCCCGTTTCCCGTCGGGACTCGGGACGGGACCGGGACTCGGGATTTCCCGACAGGAAATTCTCAGCCCTATTGCCAGGTCTATCATTCATGCCCCAGTACAGTCGGTACTAATTAAGTGTTATTCTGATCTCTCGTTTCCATTATCGGAGTACATCTATAATATTAAGTGGCCAAATTTAAACTGTAATCTGTGATCCACCTAAATTCGATTTTGAGAATTTCTTTTAAGTTTTAAATGTTATTCTCATCTTCCCCAAACTTATATTGAGATTATAACTTTATTTCTATTTTTCACAATTAAGATTCAATTAATTACATGGTCATGCATCCATTTTATTTAAACAAACTTCAACGCTTTTCTGGATTAAATTGCATTGTATTGTTCGTGGACTAGGTACTTAGGTAGTAATATTGTCACAATTTTAGGATTCAGATTTTTATTTTTAAATTGCAAGCGGATATTAATGTTTGAAATCTTTACCACGTGTTGTGTTTGCAAATACGGATACAAAATATACAGATACTGGAGATAGATACAAATACATGATATTTTAAATATTATTAGGATAGGATACATCAAGATACGACTTATAAATATAAAATAACACAATTCAATAGTAGAAGCCTAAAAAGGTGGAACTCCAAAGCAATCACACAATACAAGCAGTTTAACATTAAATTAACGAATAATAATAACAACTGCAATCTTGATCCTTGTATCCATGACAAAGTAACAAAATACCAAAGCCTTTAATATGAGAAGTTGCATAAATAACTCTTCAAAAAATTTATGTAACAAAGGAAAACTTATTTTTTTTTGCACCCACATCTCTTTTAAGTTTTAATAAAGCAAATAATAATTTATTATAAATATGCCCAAAGTATAAGAAATTATAAAAAAATGCTTCTTCTCCAAGATGTATAGCAGATACAAATATGCATATCAGAGATATATTTGATAGTGTATCAAAAAATAATAAATAAAGTTAAATTATGGATACACCACCCGGCATATTCAGTATGTACTGTAATCATATCCAAGTGTAACGTACCTGAATTATATCCGAGGTGCCGAAATGATTTTTAGAAGTATTCGTTTAACGCTTGTGAAATGACTTCATTGTCTTTAAGCAAAACTAAAATCAACCTTCCTGTTTACGCCACAGTAGTATGGAGGGTAAATAATGCTGAGAAATTTCATAACAATCGCATCCACCATAATATTTATTCTACTAAGAAAAGTTTTCGCACTGACTCGGATCTGCAGATAGCTGGCAGCTCTCTAACAACTATACCCGGAATGGCAAATGTCCACCTTCTGTATGCCACCTAAAACAACATTACACTCAACCTAAAAATCCTCGTGGATCATCACAAACTTATCCATATACATTACTCAACCTTGATGCTAATACATCCTCGCCATACCATACTGCAACGTAGCCACTTTCCTATGGGCAGCACCCACACCTGTCGCAGCTGATGCACCAACAACTCCATGACCACCAAATTGAGCTTTTGCTTGCAGCAGATTCGTGTCAATCATAACTACCCTATCCTCGGCAGAATCCAGTTTTGGCCCTCCAGCTTGAGTTGACGTATAAAACGGAGTGGTATCTATGTTTATTGCCATGTCAGGGGCTAACTTGGCAGCTAATCCAGAGTTTGGTATTTGATTTGTGGCGGATGAGAAGTCTCTCCGGGTGGTCTCACTTCCTACTGATCTCTCCGACCCATGATTTCTATGGTAACTATAAGATGACGGGATGACGGGATTTCTAACCAGAGTTGTAGGATCATATGAATCTTTCATGGCAAGTCCATTCTCGTAAGGCAAAACTGGACCAACCACTTTGCCTGGTTTAGCTGACGAGCATCAAAAGTTTCAAACAAAGCTAAGTGAAATAAGCAGCAAGACTTTTTTTTTGGGGGGGGGGGGGGGTTGAAAATAATGTTGACAAGTAAAGTACCTTGTGGGATCCTTTGTTGTGGTTGCAAGGTTCTTGATAAAGTATTATGAAGCCCGTCAAAATCTCTCAAGTTTCTGTTGCATGATTCTTCAACATTCGGCCGACCCCTTTCACTTGCAATAGTTGTTTGCTCTTTTAGTGGGAACGTATTGGAATGTACAATGGTAGACCTGCATAATTGCGAGTCGGCATTATGGAATATGAAAGATCTAACTTGACATGTCCAACCTTGCTGTCCACGAGGCTCAACACCCCATACAATTCTAAGTAATCCAACTTACAAATAAAATTCATCAACATACAAACACAAATTAAAACATATTTCATGATGTGCATCATATATTCTTCTAAAAAAAATTCAAATTGTGATAGTGGAGTGGGGGAAGGGGACCAATTAACCAAATAACTGAAAAATATGAATCATGCATCCTACACCCTTTAGAAGGGTGAGTGGTACCACTTGAGCTTCCTTTATTCTTCTGAAAATAAAAAGCATAACATTTATGTTATTCCTAAAATAAAAAATATAGAGAAGAGGATAGGGTTTATAACGAGTATTTTTTTTTTTGGTTTTGAATGCATATAAGTCTTTTTTTTTTTTAACACTGGGCCGGGTCAGATTTGTTGTTTAGTAAATGGTCGGATCTGGGTTAAACCTGCCATCGTCAAACTGAGTAAGTCGTTCACCGACTAGTTTTCTGGGGCGACTTCTCGACTTGTCGGCGACTAGTCGTCGACGTGACAACAATGCCATGGTTATCACAACGCCAAGTTGAGCGAAGTCGAGCGAGTACCTTCAGAAGACTAGTCGACCAGTCGCCCCTACTAACCGTGACTAGTCGACAAGTCTTTCATATACATATATTTACTAGATTTAACATATGACATTTTAAACATAATAATATAAGTTCAAATTCAACATAACTAACATGATAAGAAGTTCAACGGACTGATCTGATGTTCTGAACGGATTTGAACGACAGATTTGGATTTGGAGTCGCGACTGTCGCCGCCTTAGAGTGGGGGACAGGGTTTATAACACTTTTTTTTTTGTTTTGAACGCATATAATTCTTTTTTTGACACTGGGCCAGGTCAGGTTTGTCGTTTGGTACCTGGTCGGATCCGGGTTAAACCCGCCATCGTCAAATTGAGCAAGTCATTCACCGACTAGTTTTCTAGGGCGACTCTTGACTTGTCCGCAACTAGTCGTCAGCGTGATACAATGCTAGTGCTGAGTTCCACAGAGAATATTCTTCCCCAAGCCGAAGCCATAAACAATGATCTCGAAGATAATCCCACTAGGAGACAGACAATATATATAGTTAATAACTCTAACCCTAACTTAGGCCCCAAGAAACTAAGCCCAATGACCAATTTCTTAAATAATCTTAAATTTAAAAGCCCTACTATAGTAGTACTAAAAGCTTGATGTTGTATCATACTCATCCACCCGCCGCTGCTCCTCCTGTCGCTGCTTCTCTGTGATTTCGCTGCTGCTCTTGCTCCCTTTCGACCTCTTTAAGCGTAACATTATATAGATAGATAGAGGGACACAGGATGGTGAGTTTGTTGTTGGGTCTCAAATGGAATTTACAATTTTCTGTCATAGTTCCAGGAGGTTTTACACTATAGGAAAACTACAATTGTATGACACAGGTGGGTCCGTGTGTCTCAAATTCACGGACCACTAATTTGACAATGTGAGGCCATAACTGGGAATATATACATAAACCACATACGAATAGAGTGGGGTTTTTTTAGTTAACTACGTATGTAGTTAATTTTAAAAATGTTTGCATGATGTTCATATTTTTAATAAATGTTGAACTAAATATATTTAGAAAACAAAACATAAACGTAAATATATTTGATGTTCATGTTTGAGAATTGCCGTACCGACGTCCCTCTATCATGTCATATCACATATCTGTATCCGTGCTTCTTAGGACAGCACAACTGGAATCATTTATAGAGAGGCGCCAGTTAAGCATGATTAGCAAGCAAAAGGCAGACTACTAACATCATCATAAGTTTTTCCACTTGCATGGAAAATATCATGAGAAGTCCATGAGTTTTGACACTTACTATAGTCATATCCCATTAGAGGATTGATATTGTAAAATCTAATATGTACATCCTGGAACAAGACTCAGATATATATATATATATATATATATATATATATATATATATATATATATATATATATATATATATATATATATATATATATATATATATACGCCAGTGTAGGCGGTTTTTTTATATTTTATATTTCATTTATTTTTATATATGCATATAAAATGCATAATAAAAAATTCTCATTTTTTATTATTGAAAATACCAAGTAAAAAACAAAGCATTCAACTCTATCAATAAAAGCAAAGCAAAACAAAGCACATTAACATTAATGCAATAGTCTCAAGAAAAAAATAATATTCAAAAAGCAAAAGTCACTAGACCCGCCTAGTCCGCCTAGAGCCCGCCTGGAGCCGCCTAGAGCCTCCTACCTGCCTGGCAGAACCGACTATGGGGTAGTCGGGGCGGAGGTCGACCTTCTAGCGCCTAGGCGGCCGCCTAGGCCGGTTTTTAGAACACGAATATATATATATATATATATATAGGGGCGCGTTCTATGCAGTACCAATATTAGATGCAGTACTTTACAGTACTAATTTATGCATGAGTTTTGTACTAATTATATGCATGAAATATTCGTGCATCAAAATTTCAATGCATTAATTCTCACAAAAAATTGATGCATATAATCTAATATTGTAATGTATCGATATTTTGATGCATATATTGCATATTTTAATGCATTGAAATTTTGATACACGAAATGCATATATTTTATGCATAATTAGTACAAAACTCATGCATAAATTAGTACTGTAAAGTAATGCATTGAAATTTTGATGCACGGAATGCATATATTTCATGCATAATTAGTACAAAACTCATGAATAAATTAGTACTGTAAAGTACTGCATCTAATATTGGTACTGCATAGAACGCGCCACTATATATATATATATATATATATATATATATATATATATATACACACACACACAGATATAGATAGATGGAGAGAGAGGGGGGGGGGGGGGGCTGTGTGTGTGTGTGTGTGGAAAGCAAAACCAGCACCAACCTTTAAACAGAGCAAATGTAAACGGATGTAAGAACTAGGAAGAAGAAGACGAGGAGCAGAGGTTCACATATATAGCTGAAGTTCACATATACCTAGGAAGAGAAACATGCTTTCTTTCCAGTGGAATCGCAGGTCCACTTTTACCACAATTTTCTTCTAAATGAGCAAACTGATTTTTGAACTGATCGATGGCACTGCACAACAGATATATGTTCCACAATTAGAAACATCTATTTTGCAACAGAGAAATGGGCCACCAGAAGAAAGTTAATCACCTGGGATAGAGAAAATTAGTTCTCTCAATTCCGTTGATATAATCCTTCAGCAGCTGAGGATGATACTCTAGTATCTCCCGGAATATCAACTCTCGAACATCCTCCTTTGTCACTCTTCGCCTTTCAAATTCAAACTCCATCTTCGAAATTGGTTGGCGAGAAGGTTCTCTCTCAACCTTCGCCAGTCCCTTAAAGTAAGGATGAGCCAGTGCCTGAAATTGCACCAAAGAATAAAAATGGAAAACCACTATGAAAATCAACATAAAGACATCTAAATATCCAAAAAAAAGTCTTAATCATATAACCTTGATTACGATGTTATCATAGCAGAATGAAGGGAAATGCAAAACCTTGATTTAAATTTTTTTACAGAAAGTAGATAAAGAGAAGGGCAAAAAATGAAGAACAAAAATGGAATAAAATGAAACTCCAAAACTTTCAAAAGGGCTTCCAATAACGATTTATTTTTCTACAAAAACTAGTCTATAACAAACCTCTTCAGCAGATGGACGGTCCTTTGGATCAAAAGCAAGCAGCTTCTCCAATAGTCGAAGGGCCAACGGATCAGCATTCGGGAATTTCTGAGCAAAGGGAACAGGCTGCTTCTTTCTCATGCTTGTAAGATATCTTCTAGCCTTATCATTTCGCACCTGAAGAAAAATTAGAAGAAATAGAACACCAAAAGCAGGTTGGTGCACATGGCAAAAGTCAAAAACTCGAAATTATAATGAATACTAAAAGGGGGAAATGCTGCCAGACCCGAGAAATGGTATCCATTGAAGGTGTTCCAAGAAGATCAGTTATCAAATCAAGCTGATGAACCACATTCTTTCCAGGAAAAAGTGGCTTTCCCGTCAGAACCTCAGCAAAAATGCAACCAATACTCCATATGTCAATTGCTGGAGTATACTGAGAGTAAATTTCATCAAGAACCAAGAAACATCAGTACTTGATACTATGTAAAAACATCTTGATGTTATGAAACATCAACAGCTAACTTTACTTGTGTTACATATACGCGTAAAATTATGAATCATGTGGATTAATACATGACATTCACCAAATCTGATCAGAAACGAGCGAATATAAACAAATCAGAAACCAAGAAGCTTAGTAGTATTTTGCTTGTTTCTGTCCATCAGAGGTCACTGTAGTATATACAAGGCTCATGCCCTACTGTCATAGCACCTTTTAACCAAAAAAGCTGTCATGAAAATGCATGTATACTCTCTCTCTCTCTCTCTCTCTCTCTCTCTCTCTCTCTCTCTCTCTCTCTCTCTCTCTCTCTCTCTTTCTCTCTCTCTCTCTCCCTCCCCCCCCTCCCTCCCTCCCTCCCTGCACGTGTGTGCGTGTACACACACACACACACACATATATATATATATATATATATATGTATATATATAAAGAAGAAAGAACGGTAAAAACTCAACTTTGAACCACAAGCTTACGCTTATGATAGCTCAACTCAATCTAATTTTGCTTAATAAATCTAAGGCCCTTTCCATATAAGTCGGGCTGTTTGTTATGTGCTAAAGATTATTTTTTTTCAATGACTTTTGTAGTGGACTGAACCTGAAATAATAACTTTGAATCATAATGGAGCTGCCATGAAAATGCAGAATTACACCTTTGAGAAAAATGAGCCACACAACTCTGGAGCCCTATACCATCTTGTAGCAACATAGTCCTGTATTTTAGAGTAAAGTGCACATGACTTCAGAAATAGATAAACATTAAACAGTAGCACCGGAACACCATTATAAGTTTCTAGAATTCTTGGTTCATACCGTCCAAATTATTGTTGTAGGTGTGTCAGTGAATGCTACTCTAGCCAGTCCAAAATCACAAATTTTGAGTTTACAGTTTGCATTTGCCAGAATATTTTTTGGTTTCAAATCTCGATGATATACATTAGCTGCAGCGAAAAAAAAAAAAATACTTTAGCCGTTAGGTAATTTCACTACTCTCCATGAATAACTAAACAGGCTTAACCAAGATCCCAAGTCGCTGTCACCAAAATGGCAACCACATATCTTAACAATCATCAAGTTTTATTCCACCTTAAGGTTGCAAACAGCACCTCATTCAACAAAGAAATATACTAATACCATTGTGCAGAAAACCATATGAACAATCAGAAATGACAATCAGACTAGTCTTTTTTCTGTTGGCTAAACGAGAGAAACTTAGGCACCAGAACCAATGACAAGAATGGGAGTCACCTGTATGGATATACTTAAGGGCGCGGAGCAATTGGTAAAGGAAAAACTGATAATGTTCCCGTGTCAAGTCATCATTAGCCTTAATGACTTGATGTAGATCTGACTCCATTAGCTCAAAAACAACAAAGATATCTTTGAATTCTCTTCTTGAAGGCGGAAGCATAATGTGTTTAATTTCGACAATATCAGGGTGTCTCAAAAGCCTCAGAAGCTTTATTTCCCGAAGAATACGGGCAGCATCAGAAATGTGCTCAAAGATATCATGTATTTTCTTTATTGCTACTTTTTCACCAGTATGAGTGTCGATTGCCGAGCAAACAACACCATAGCTACCTTTACCTATGACCTCTAGGATTTTATACCTGCTTGCATCACCATATTCAGAAAAGAAGTCCATTTCTGCTGAACTCTGTGCCATAGAATAAGAACTAAGTTTTAGAATACTGCAGAAAATAGAGAAGGACAAACCAACTGACGGATACTGGACATATAATGCATACAAACAACGAACATAACTTTTTTCCATTACCGTAACATAAAATCCACTGTGTACAATATATAAGAAAAATGCACCAATATATAACATGATGAATGATATAGACAATCGATGCACATGGGAAACCCTTCTTTGTTTTAGAGGTTACTGGACGAAGAAAAATGCACAGAGATAAAACATGACGAATGATATAGAAAATTGGCGCACATCAAAAGCCCTTCTCCATCCGCAATTCTCTATGTCGTCATGCTTGTTGGACGCTTTACAATGATATAACAAAACAGGCATGTACGCATACTAAGAACCAAAGGATAAACGTAGGCAGCAACAAGAGAATAAAATTCAATTTAAGTAAAAAGTGCAACTAAAACAGAGTTAAAGACCATGTTCAAGTTATCTCTACCCCCCCAAAAAAATCAGTTTTATACGCACACTCATCAAAAGTGAGTGATGAAAGATCAACTAGATCACATGAATATGAGCAGACAAAGTAAATTAATAAGAATACCAGTTCTCCTGGATCGAGACCTATTTTTCAGTGAAAATTACATACGTTTCTTATTAAAAAAAAAGTATGTTGCTAACAATGCAATTCCTTTCTAAAAAGTATAATTAACATAAAGTAACAAAGATTTGCACTAAGCTAGTACAGAACCAATTTATTAAGATTAGATAGTCAACTGGTAAGAAAGATAAGATCAAGTTAATACACCTAAAACCTCCACAAGACAGCCTATATATCATGTAAAACTAGAAGACGTCAATTAACAAACATCTATTTGTACATATAAATCTTGGAAATAAAATAACCATATTGAACAAATAAGTCAAGGAAAAAAAAAAGAGAGAGAAATAAGAAGAAAGATGAAAGATTTATAACAGAAATAGCGGTATAGAGAATGTAAACATATTCATACATTGATAATGAGTGATAAAAACAGATTTTCAAACATCGATAAGCACAGACACTAAAAGTGATTGAAAAAATAAACAAAATATCAGAAGGATAGGAGTACAACATCAGCTGAAAGTGTTTGCTGAACTGTTACACTGAAATTGTCCGGCCACGGCCTGAAAATGTCAAATAAGGGCACCCCAAACACCATAAGTCCTACTAATCGCCCCACCGATGACCAACATAACCCCATAAAGTCGGTTCATCATCAACTCTGTAATTAGATAACTGATGCACCATACAGGTTTACAATTCCTATCATAACTTACACATCCGTATCAGTCTATCAGATATTTTATTCAATACAGTAAAAGCATAAGGAAGACGAACGGAAATCCAGTAATTCAAGAAGAGCTATATCTTGATATCAAATTCTGGTATTAGAAACAAGACCAAAAAACAAACGAAAGAAAAAAAAGAGAGAGAGAGAGAGAGAGAAAAAAAATACTAAAATCCGTATTGGTCTACGCATCACATAAAACAAAAACCCTATACACCCAAATCTGTATCTTTTTCTCACAATTCATCCGCACAACTCAGAGTAACAATATCACATAAACACAAAAACAGAGAAGGCGAAAAGGAGCTAACTTTCTTCCGGTGATCTGCCTGCATTTTCGACAAAAATTAAAATCCTGCCCCAACAACAATATCAACAGCAGCAACTGACCAAACGAATTTAACAAACAGATTCGATTATTGATCCCGAGATTATCAAGAAATATTGAACATGCTCTTCAGCCACATTTTCCCCATCGACCGCGGCTACGGATAGCGAAGGAACAGTCCCACCTCGTGCGCTTCGTATTGTTGTTAAATACAAAGAGAAACCGATCCTTCATATAACGCTCCGCCTCTTCTTCTTCTTCTTCTTCTTCACCAACAGTCATAGAACAACAAAACCAACCATAAGAAACCTCCAACGCATGAAAACCTCAAAAATAATCAAAACCTCTCCTCTCTATCTAAACCTATGCAATATGTATGAATATGTGGATCTCAAGGTACCCTTGAGCGGCAGGTAGGGGGTAGAGAGATACGACACCGACAGAAAGTTGAGAGGAGGTTGGGTGAGAGCGAGAGAGATGTGCAAAAATATACTTTTATAAATCATACACTCCTACCCACTGTATATTTTACATTTCGACTTTTTGTTGTCAAGCTGAAAACACTTGCCATCACTATATATAATTATATAAATATCACTATTTATATATAATTTTATAAAGAGTTATGATATATAGACTTACATAATAGACCTACACATAGGCCTACACCATTCACATTTTAACAAGTTTCAAACACTTTTTCTCTCTCTTCATATTAACCAATCAAATTTTTAACTTCACCAATCATAGTTGTAGGCCTATTTGTAGATCTATTATGTATGTCTATAAATCATTTTTCTTTTATAAATATGAAGATCGTTAAGATTATAAGTTTAAAAAGCATATTTTATACCAAAAAAAATATTTATAACAATATCAATTTAATTGGGAACAAAAGAATTCCACCACCGTCGGGCAAGTCAGTCGGACCATGAAAACATGGTGGGAACATGCATCCAAAAAGTCAACCCGACCCTAAATCAAATAGGGAGAGAAACCACAATTTTCGTTTCTTCTTATAGAGTTGTTCAGGCCAATTTCAATTCACCAAACCAAGGTTCATTTCGTGTAGCGATTGCGGACTCGTACAAAGATATTGAGTAGACAGTTGATGTTAGATTCGATCTTATATTTCACAGCATGCATTCCATTCTTGTCGTTAAGGGTGGTTTGGTACGGGTACCAAACTTTTGGACCAACAACGAACAACCTTTGTTGATAGAGCAAAATGGACACGACTAGCAATTAAAAATTTGGATATCCTAGTCTTGCTGGTAACTGCATTTGTTGGTTTGTTTGAGATGGTTGGGCCAATCCAAAACCTGTTAGGCTTGCTTTAATTTAGACCCAGAAAAGGATAATTTTCCATCCAAAAATTCAATCACCTTCAACAAAATGTTAACTTAAAAAAGAACGATTACAAATGTATCATAACTCATAAATTGTGAGACCGTGTATTTCATATTCATATAAATTTAAACTTGCGTGACCATTACTTGATAGTGTCGTTTTGTTAAACTCTGAATTATTTTGTTTTGTGTTTCCTAGTATGTTCTTTTGCTCTATTGTAATTTTGATTAGTCGTTCTGTACTTGACATGTGATATCGTCGATGTTGTTACCCTAATTATTACCCGGAGATAATATCGCTGGAATGATCGAGTAACAAACAAATGCGAGAACACTTCCGTGAGAAAATAAATAACACAAGATTTGTCGGGGTTGTTAATCCCGGGCTTGAATGCTCTCGCGAGATGTTATTAATATGTATACTGTGGAGTACAAATATTAATGTTAGAATCTATTACAATGAGTGTAAAGACTTCTAGTTATCTAAGCTGTAGATAGAGGTGCCCAAAACGACCCAACCCGCCGGGTCGACCCGCCGACCCGGACCCGGCTGACCCGTGCAAGACCCGGACCCGGCCGACCCGTGCGACCCGCCGACCCGGACCCATGGTATACACGGGTGGGGTCCGGGTCGAGCTTCTCCCCACCCGTCGACCCGGCGGAATTATAAAAAAAAAAAACAAAAAAAAAAAAATTCAAAAAATGGCCATTGGACCTTGGGGTTGGACCGGACCGGCGGGTCGGACCGTGACCCCGTGGGTCTAACGGCTAGTCCGATTTTTAAAAAAAAAAAAATTCCTATCTATAAATACCCCCCTCCCCAACACAATTTTTCCACACCTTCAATACTATCTATCTCTCAAACTCTCATTGCTAATTGCTATACTACTTAATCTCTCTCTTTTTTTTTCGCATTTTATCATTATGTCGAGTTCTGACAAGGGAAAGGGTATTGCTACATCTCCCAAAAAATCCAAAATGTCCAAGTTCGAGCGAATGGGTCTTTGGGGCAAATCGAAGAAACCATCTGGAATAATTATTCTTGTTGGTCACTTAAGTATACTGGATACAGTTTGGAAAAGTAGTTTAAACAACAAACTGTACGGAATCTAAATCTGAGTGCGTAGCGGAAGTCTTGGATGCAGTTAGTTGCCGTGGATACAACAACGAAGTATTTGGTGTATACTTAATATATCACAGTAATTTTAAAACAGTAAAAGCAGAAGGTAAATGACACAGTAATTTAAGTGGTTCGAGGTAAACCCCTCTACGTCCACTGGTCCTCCACACAGGAGTAAAAAGTTTATTATATAATTACTGCGTACACAACTACGTAATTATAAACAAACCTATCCTTGTATCGTTCACACAGATTGATACAAAGAATGTCGCTTTCAACCGTTCACACAGATTGGTTAAAGCTTCCTTCTTGACTAGCTTCTTCACACACGCCTAAAGCTTCGTCCTTATTCGTCCCACACAGGTCAGAATAACTTGTTGAGTTCACACAGAGCTCGGTTTTTACACAGAGGTAAAAGGGTAGGTAACCAGGTAAGAACAGCAGCTTTGAATATCAAGATCTTGAGCTGATGATGGCTATTCTTGATGTTTGAGCACTGTATATCTCTTTCGTTCTTAATAGCAGTATGCTTTGGAGATATGTTTGCTCAGATGATAACTTTGATAGCTTGAATATTAGGTTACTTCGATTGGTAACTGATCTTCAATGTCTTCAAGGATATATATAGTCTCTGAAGAAAGTATCCGTTGAGATGTCCATTTGAATAAGATTTCCTTCAACGGGAATATGACATGATCCGGATTTCGCGGGATTCTGAAGATCTGAAGACTAGCAGTATTTAAATACTTTATCCTTGAGTATTTAAATACTTCTTTGTTCAACGGAACTTGACTTGTGTTCTTTCTTGTCCTTTTGTGAACTGTATGGAAGATGACTGTATTTAGGGTATCGAGACAGTTTCCATACTTGGTCTTTTACAAGTCTTCTTGCTGTACTGATGAGCTTCACTTATGCTGATTCGAGGCAGGTCTTCGATACAGGATAAAGCCTTAAAGCCTCGATACAGTTTCCTTTACTGTATTTGGCATATATGTCAAAACCTTCTCAATAACAAATAACAATCGATACAGGGATCGGGTATCCCATTGCTTCGATCTGAGGTGTTTGTTTTTCCCAACAATTTCCCCCTTTTTGACAATTTGCCAAGACTAACTTACTTAACTCTTCGAGTCTTCTTGATGATGCCAAAACCTTCTTTATAAAGCATTCTTCTTCGATGACTTCTGGCAGATTTCTTGGTCTTTTGTCAATCGGTCTGACTTAGTGACTTAGTCTATAATAATGAACTGCTTGCAGGCACGTTCGATACAGTTTGAGATTTATTACAACTTAAGCCTATGATTGGCGCGCAGGCACAATCTTACAATGTATTCTAAGTTTACAACTGAAACTATGAACTGTTCGTAGACTAGTTCGTACAGCTTATTTTTCAATCAAGTTTATCTAACTTGAGATTCCTATCAAACAATTTAAGTAATCATACATTAACGCAGTAGATTACGAGTTGTAATCTTTCAAGACAAACAAACTATTTTATTGATATTCAAAATGATTGAGTACAAAGTTTGCTGTTTCGAATAGAAATTACAAAAACAAAAACAATATACATAAATTTCATCTCCTTATTTATAATCCGCATGCCTCCATGGTCTTTTTCCTTGCTCGTTCTCGGTGCCGCGCCACCAGTTTTGAAGAGAATCATTGCCTCGTTCCTGGTAAATCGCTCTTCCTTCATATGAATGATCAAAGGCAAGTATCCAATCTTCTGGATGGGTGACCCGATCTCCTCTTCTATGTTTTGATTTCATTTCGATTTGGAGAGGGAGTTTACCTTCTTCTAGCATCTTTGAAAATTTATCTGCCGCTTCCGCTAACGTTTTATAATTTTTGAAGATGGCGGATTCCCTGATGAGTCTGACAAAATATCTCATCAGTTCATTCTTCCTCCAGTGCTTCACTTCGTCGGCAGTTGGGTTGCGGTTGGTCGGCAGACGTATTTCCGAAGGTCTTTGAATAAGAGTTTGCCAAGGGACATTTGGGTCATGGAATTCTGGTCTGGAGCCTGAAATTCTAAAGCTTTGGGATTGAGGTGCTAGCTTGTTCAATTCGGCGGTGATCTTGCTCGAGCACCTCAAATTCCCTTTCCTGTTGCGGCCTTATTCTCCTTGCGCCTTCTCGTGCCTCTTCCCCTTTTTGGCCTCATCAAGACTTTGCAGGATTTCAAGAGCGGCGTCCTGTTTGGTCTCGATGCTGGTTATTCTTTCAACAAGGGAGGAAAGAGTCTGCGACATTTCTTGAATGCTTTTGTCGTGAGCACGCAGCTGAGAGCTGTTCTCAATCATTGCACAGGCGGTCTTGGCTTCAGCAATCCTTGTCTTTGTAGCTTCCTCCTTCAGCAGTTGCTCTTGTTTATCTTCCATGATCTTCAAGGCTTGCTTGAGCACTTCTGGCAAAAGGATGAATGCGTCGACAACTCGAGATACTTCGTGTTGAAGAGTGGTCATTTCTTCTACGACAGAGGTGTGCATCCAATTCAGTGCCTTTTCAGCGGAAGATAGAGCGTTAACTGCATCTTGGATAAATACAGTCTGAAGGCCAAGAGCTCGCAGGCGCTCTTTACGTGCGGCGGAGATAGGAGAGTCTGGCTGGGCGAAGTCTTCAGCGCCGTTCAACCTCCTTACATTCACGGATGGACGTGAAGTAAGTTGGACATCCTCAGGTTCGGTACCGTCCTCGGATTCCAAGGTTGCAGGGGCGGGAGCAGCTTCCTGTGGTATGGCGACAGTTGGTTCAGAAGCGTCCTGTGGCGAAGGTTCTTCGGCAGATACGGATGCAGGAGGGACTGAATCCTCCTGTTGGCTTGCAGGAATGGCTTCTTCGGTCGCAGCAGTGATCGGCGGAAAACTTATCCTAAAAATAGGAGTTCTTGAGTCGCTCGCAAATATATACGAGGTAGAAGTAGTTTGTGGTGAGTTCTACCAAGGTCTTTTCTCTCGAGGATTGTCCAACAGGGCTTCGTATAATTTTTTTGTTACAAATTGCGAGAAATAAATACTAAAATAGATTATTGGGTTTTTAAATATTAATTAAATTAAAATGCACTATTTTTAATTTAAACTATTTTTAATAAGACTATTTTTATAAGACTATTTTTAACAAGACTATTTATACTAGACTATTTATATTAAGACTATTTATACTAGACTATTTATACTAGACTATTTATATTAAGACTATTTTTAACTAGACTATTTTTTAGTAGACTATTTATACTAGACTATTTATATTAAGACTATTTATATTAAGACTATTTTTAATACTACTAGTTTTAAGAAAACTATTTTTATACTAGACTATTTTTAACTAGTGAAAATGAATAGAATTAAAATGAGTTGGGAATTTATAAAATCTAGGGGATTACGGGTTCATTAAATTAGGTTTTTAATTAAGTATAGGGATTGATTTACACGGATATAAAAGAAAAACGAATGTTTATCGAGTAATCAACTTTTCACCTCTGTACTTTCGTAATCAAAGATGTCTTAACCACTTTCGCAATCTTAAGATGTTGATAACAAGATTAACACTTGATAGATTGAAGAGATATGTTTCCAATTCACTCAACAATCAATCAAGGAGATTTCATTAGTAGAAATAGGATATGATCAATCTCTATTTAAACCAATTAGTCCTTTTTAATCAAAATAGTGTAAATCAATCAAATACTCAATATATAACCTAATAGAAATCCCCCTTCCCCTAGGAAGAAAGATTAGCTACTCATTGATTTATACAAACTAAAATTATAATAGAAATAATTGATATACATAATATATATATATATATATAAACTTTTAATTACTAGAACTTAATGACAATAGATAAAACTTATTTGAATATGATGAATCAAAGTGCAAGAAACAAACTTCAAAATATAACTTCAAACTTGTTTAAAGGTTACAAGCTTACCAAAATTGAAAGTAAAATACTAAGTGCTTATTGATCAAGCACTTTTCAATTACAAATTAAATGAAAGAAAAACTTCAAACCAAAAATAAAATACAAACTAAAATTGAAAGTTCTAAGGAAAATATATTGCTAAAGGAAAGGAGTATTTCTTAGCAAGAAGTTGAGGATTTCTTGGTAAGAATGTGGAGTGATTTTGCAATGGGTGAAGATGCCCTTTTATAGGTGATTTTCAAGAATACAATTGATTATTTAATTCAAAATATCTATTGTAATATCATTTTTTAATTCTTTGTTCACACTTCACCCATGACTTTGATTTTTCAGATTTTTGACCATAAAAATATCTTGTGGTTGAGTTCACAAGTTGGTCAAAATGGACTAATTTTGCATGGCATCTGTGAAAACGGCGATGTAAAACGGCCCGGTTGCCCCGTGTTGTGCGCCGTTTGTGGTGACTTGGTCTTTTCCGGAATACGCGTGAGGACACGGCGCTAAATGCCGGCCGTGTGTGAAACGGCCCAAGACACGGCCTCTTTTGCGCCGTATGTGAAACGGCCGTAACACGGTCCATTTTGCGCCGCTTTTGTATGGTCGTTTGTCTGGAAAAATTCTCGTTGGATTTGATCTTGTTTTCCGTCCTTTTGATGCTTCATGTCGATGTCAGTAAAATAACCATTTTTAGCTCATGTTTGGACATATCTAAAATATATATTTTTAATCACAAATCAAGATAATTATGCCCTAAAAATGAATATTTTGTATATGAATTTTAGATCAATTATGCACTAATCAAATACCCCACACTTAAATTCTTGCTAGTCGAGCAAGACTCTTTATTAATCACACACAAAATAAAAATTAAAATAAGACATAAAATAAAAAATAAAAAATAATACACACAAATTTAAGAAAAATAATTATATATAAAGATAAAAAGAGATCAAAATGCCATTAATACACAATAACCAACTTTATACGGTAGATAGAAATGAATCAAGATTCAAAATAAATCTACTAACGATTTTGAAGTTAAAACACGGTTTTTATTTTTGTAATTCCAAAATACAAGGTTTTCCACCCAAAAGGTTGATTATTTCTTTCCCACTCGTGACTTCACACGACTCCCTTTGATGGTTGCTCTCGATCACTCGTTTATTTTTCGACTCAATATGAAGAAGAATTTCATCGGCGTCATCAAATATTGTGATTTTCACAAAATTGAGTGTATTGAAATTCAGCTGCTAATTAATTCAAATCTGCTCATAAACTACATCCCTTTTAGTGATAGCTTTCACACCGTTATTTGCTAACGTGTAGCTCTTTTCACTAACACAATTTCTATCTCATTATTTTTTTTTCGTAAAAGGTGATAGCTTTCACACCGTTATTTGCTAACGTGTAGCTCTTTTCACCATTTTTTCTGAGACTGCAGCTACGCACCAACAATGGTTAGTCCTTTATTTTTCGCAAAATTTAAGACTTCCAAAATTAGGCAGCTGTTGCTGCTCAACACTTCTCCTTTTCGTCATTTATTTTTTTAGGTGATAGCTTTCACACCGTTATTTGCTAACGTGTAGCTCTTTTCACCAATGACTCCTTTTTTTTAGGGAATAGAATTTTTGCAGAAAATCATTTTTTTAGTTAAGCATGAAAAATCAAAAACTCCACAAATTAAGTAAATTTCAGTTTTATTTTTCATCAACCAATTGATTCTTCTTTTCTCAAGGTAACGAATGACTCGATTTTATATGATAATTACAAGGCTTGGAAAGAGAGATTAAGGCTCAAAAAAAAAAATTTTGGAATATACAATTTTTTTTACCGGTTAAAACGATTTTAGAAGCTTGTATATAGTTAATTTATTGGTGTTTATGGCCAGATCTAGAAATCTCACAAATCAAAATACTATATATATATATATATATATATATATATACCAAAAACCAAAAATTTAAGGCAAATAAAAACACACCAAAATACTAACACACTAAAACATACTACAACAAACCACCCCCAAACTTGAAAATAAAACTGTCCTCAGTTTATAAAATAAAAAATAAAAATCAATGCAGAAAAGCAGAATACTCCCTGTTAAGAAAGTTGATGTCTGAGCCTAACGCCTTTTAGAATCTGCAAGAGAATAAATATACGAGGCACACACAAAAGAAAATAAAATATACTCGTAAGTATAACATAATTTTTTTAGATGCGCATCAAGAAAGTCCGAAGAGTCGCCTTACGCTGCCATCAAAGTTTTTTAAAAAAAAAAAAAAAAAAAGCAAAGCACGAAATAAAAATTACAGCAATACATAAATCGCGAATAGATGCGCGTCAAGAGATTAAGAAGAAACTCCTTAAGCTGCCATCATTTAATTTTTTTTTTTTTTTTTTTTTGATTTTTTACAAATAATAAAAAAAACAATAAATAAATTTGGTTCCCACCCAAAAAGGGCTTGTTTAATGTCATTAGCTTGACAACTTCCTGTTTTAGTCGTGCGACGGATCTTCAAGGGTTATGCTCTCTCCGTGAGGAATTTTCTGATTTTCAAAATAAGGCTTTACCCTGTGTCCGTTCACCTGAAATGACTCTTTGGTTTGAGGATTTATCAGTCTGATTACTCCGTATGGAAATACTTCCTCAATCTCGAAGGGTCCCGCCCAAAGCGTGATTTTAGCTTACTCGAAATAATCGCAAACGAGAATTAAATAAAAGTACTTTCGTACACAGTTCAAGGTGTTTGAGGGTAAGTTTAGGTCATGAAGTCTCTTGACTTTGTCTTTGTAAATCGAGAGTTCTCGTATGCTTCGTTTCTTAACTCGTCTAGTTCGGATATTTGTAGCATCTTTCTGTCCGACTTTTTCAATTCCATTGAAACGGCCTTAATTGCCCAATAAGCTTTATGTTCGATTTCAACCGGAAGGTGACAATTTTTCCATAGACTAGACGGTAGGGCTCATTCCCAATGGACTCTTGTATGTCTTGTTGTATGCCCAAAGTGCATCGACCAATTTTTCAGCCCAATCTTTTCGAGTTGGGCGCACGCTTTTTCCAAGATCCCTTTTATTTGTCGGTTGCTTGTTTCATTTGACCGACGTTTGTGGATGGTAGGGAGTTGCAATTTTGTGATTTATGCCATTTTTGGCCATAAGCTTGTCAAATAACTTGTTGCGAAGTGAGATCCCCATCACCGATTATTGCCTTGGGAAAGCACTGATTATGTATTCTGTACAAACTTAACAACAATATTAGCATCATTAGTCCTTGTGGGGATTGCCTCAACCCACTTGGATACATAATCGATCGCTAAAAGAATGTACTCAAAATTTCCGTTTAGTGAATGGTCCCATAAAATCAATTCCCCATACATCAAAAATTTCTACGACCAAATTGATCGTGAGGGCATCTCATTTCTTTTCCGATATTACCGGTTCGTTGACACCTATCGCCGAACACAAAAATGATATGCGTCTTTAAATAAGGATGGCCAATACAAACCAGATTGGAGAATTTTTTGTGCGGTCTTTTGTCCGCCAAAATGTCCTCCGCAATGAAGTTCGTGGCAAAAGGTTAGTACACTTTGTTGCTCATCTTCTGGGACACATCGCCTCATGATTTCATCTTTGCATAATCGAAAAAGGCATGGTTCGTCCCAGTAGTTTTTGCATGATGATAAAAACCTTTTCTTTTCTTGGTAAGAAATGTTAGTTGGGAGCATTTCACAAACCAAATAATTCACAATATCTGCAAACCAAGGTACCGAAGAAATTTTAAATAGATTTTCATGTGGAAAAGAGTCCACAATTTGTTCATGTTTGTTATCTATTTCTTCTGTTATTTTTAAACGAGACAAATGGTCTGACCACATTTTCACTTCCTTTTCGATCCTTTATTTCCACATTAAATTCTTGAAGCATTAAAATCCACCGAATCAACCGAGGTTTCGCTTGTTGCTTTTTCAACGTATGTCGTAAAGCCGCATGGTCTCGAATGTACAATCACTTTAGATCCTACAATATAAGATCTAAATTTATCCAGGAGAAAACCACGACTAATAATTCTTTCTCGGTTGTCGTATAATTAACTCGCGCATCATTTAATGTTAGACTAGCGTAATAAACCACACGGAGCATTTTATCAATTCTTTGGCCCAAAAGCGCACCAACAAATCGGTCGGATGCATCGCACATAATTTCAAAAGGTAAAGACCAATCGGGGGCAATTACGATTGGTGCCGTGGTTAGTTTCTCTTTCAAGGTTTTAAAAGCGTCGAGACAAGCGTCATCGAAAATGAAAGAAACATCTTTGGTAAGCAAAGTGCATAGAGGTTTACTTATTTTTGAAAAATCTTTGATAAACCTTCTATAAAAACCGGCATGTCCTAAAAGCTCTGATTGCCTTTACATTGTTTGGTGGCGGTAATTTTGAATGACATCAATTTTTGCTTTGTCGACTTCAATTCCATGATTTGACACCACATGGCCTAGCACAATTCCACTTTCGTCATAAAATGACTTTTTCCCAACCGAGAGTTAAATGGCTTTCAATACAACGTTCAAGTACTTTGGTCAATTTATTTAAGCAATCATCAAAAGATGATCCAAATCTTGAAAAGTCATCCATAAATACCTCAATAGAATCGCCGATCATATCCGAGAAAATTGACAACATGCACCTTTGAAAAGTTCTGGTGCATTGCATAATCCAAAGGGCATTCTTCGACAAGCAAAAGTTCCAAAAGGGCATGTGAATGTGGTCTTGATTGGTCCTCGGGTGCAATCGCCACTTGATAATACCCGAAAGGCCATCAAGAAAACAAGAATTTGTGTCCCTGCAAGTTTATCAAGCATTTGGTCAATAAAAGGTAGAGGAAAATAATCCTTTTGGTGGCGGCATTTAATTTTCGATAATCAATGCACATCCGCCACCCGGTTGTTACCCTCGTTGGTACTAGCTCTCCCTTATCATTTTCAATCACCGTTATGCCACTTTTCTTTGGCACCACATGTATCGGGCTTACCCATTCACTATCCGCAATCGGATAAATAATTCCTCACTAGTAATTTTAAAATTTCCTTTTTACTACCTCTAGCATATTGGGATTTAATCTTCGTTGTGCTTCTCTTCTTGGTTTTTCCCCCTCTTCTAGGATTATTTTGTGCATACATGTTGAAGGGCTAATTCCCTTAATATCACTCAAACCCCATCCTATTGCCTCTTTGCATTTTTTTAAAACTTCTATTAAAAGAAATTCTTCATCTTTGTTCAATTATGCATTAATAATTACGGGTTTTTTATTTCCCTCTTCAAGAAAAACATATTTTAAATGCTTAGGCAATTCTTTAAGCTCCGGTATTTCTTTTTCTTTGCTTTCATTTAACGTCTCCTGACTATCTATCTTAATCCCCTGTAAGAGATTTTCGCTCACTTCTCCTTCAACTTAGGGTTAAGCTCAACATTCCATTACTTGTTCTGTATAATGAGAGTTTCTCTGAATTGTCAATAATATCAACAAAAGCACACTCCTCGTATAAATCGTAACTAGGAACAGGGGCGAATTAAACACAGAAAATGTCACGGTTTCATTTAACACACTCATGGTTAATTTTCCTCTTTTAACATCAATTATTGTTTCAATTGTAGCCATGAAAGGTCTTCCCAATAAAATAGAATGATCTTTTCCATTTTCTAGACATTGTCCCATTTCTAAGACAACAAAATCTGTGGAATAATAAGCCCCTCTATGTCAACCAAAATATCTTCGATAATTCCAACAGGATAACGAAGCGATCTATCGCCAATTGTAAACATATTTTAGTTGGGCTAAGTTCACCAAGATCAAGTTGCTCAAAAATATATAATGGCATCAAATTTATACCTGCTCCAAGATCAAGCATACCGGTGGTCTTCTTACCGTTTCCCATAGCGATATTTATGATGAAGCTACGGATCACTTTGCTTGGGAGGTAATCGTTGTTGGAGCAATGCGGACATAACCTCCGAGACAATGATTTTTCTCTATATCCAAACTTCTTTTTATCCGTGAGTAATTCTTTGAAAAATTTTCCGTATCTTTGGGACACTTTTTATTACTTCCAATAAAGGAAGGTTTACATTTACTTTAGATGACATATCAAAAAATTTAGAAATTGCTTCTCAAGTTTTTCATTTTTTTGTCGACTTGGAAAAGGTATTGGGGGTTTGTATGGATTTGTAGATTTGTGGAGTGTTGGGATGGGGACTTCTTCTTTAGAATTTTCATTTGACTCCTTATATTCGTCCTTGTTTCTGCAATAATTGAAATATCATCATTAGAAGGGGAATCAACTTGATTGTTATAAATCTTACCAGTTCTCGGCGTGGTGATAGCTTTAGCTTGTTCGGGTTGACTTGGTAACCTCCTTTCTGGTTATTTTGCGGTTGATTTGCTAGTTGCCCGACTTGAGTTTCGACTCGTTTTAATGATGCTTCCATTGCTTCAAATCTTCGATCCGAGTTTTGGATGAATGATTGAAGTGTTTCTTCTAATGAGGGTTTTCTGGTTGGTTTGAGGGCGACCCTTGGAATTGGTTCGGTCTTTGATATGGTTGTTGCAAATTTTGATGTTGAGGAGGTGGTGGTTGTTGGTGATGATTCCCACCCCAAGAGAAATTAGGGTGATTTCGCCAACCGGGATTATAGGTTTCGTAAAAGGGTCATTTCGGGGCGTTGGTAAAAATTATTTAAAGCATTTACCTCTTCGGGGTTCGTCGGGGATTGATGTTGGGTGCATGACTATATTCACCACCGTGAAAAATACTTCTTGAGATGGCATGATGTGGGTGGTTGAGAAATTCCTTGAGTTGTAAGTCGTTGGACTTGTTTGGTTAGCTCGGCAATTTGCGCAGTGAGATCGGCCGGTGGAATTTACTTCATTAGCTCCGACTCTCTGCCTCGTGCACTCTTTTCTTTGGGAGGATATAGCAAGTTTTTCAAACAAATCAAAAGCGGCTTGCGCCGTTAGTGTTCTATATCTCCCCAATTTGCATTGTCAACGTAAATTGGCAATTATGAGTTAGCCCATCATAAAAAGTTTGACTCAAACAAGTGTAAAGGATAATGATGATGGGGGCATGCTAGTAAAAGAGTTTTGAACCGATCCCATGCTTCAAAAAATTGTTCACCCTCCGATTGCGTAAAAGCCGCAATTTTGGTCCTTAGATCCGCCGTTTTATGATGTGGATAAAATTTAGACATGAATTTGTTGCACACATCATCCCAAGTAGCCAATGAATTTGGTGGCAACGTCATAATCCATGTTTTTGCTCGATCTTTTAAAGTGTAAGGAAAACACCTCATTTTTAATTGATCCTCGGTCAATTGTTGTAATGGAAAGGTATTGACAACCGAGTAAAAATCACGAATAAAACTTAAAGGATCCTCGTTTGGCATCCCATAAAAAGATGGGAGTTGGTTGAAATGAATGGATTTCAATTCATAATTTCGTCTTTGTCTGGCCAAGTTGTATGCATGACGTTGTTGTACCGATCACGGTCTAGCAAAATCTTTCAAAGTTTGTTGGTCTCGCCATATGTTCTTCGTTTAACTTTTCTTCTTGATAGGAAGATTCGGTGTTTTCTTCTCAAAAATTCTCCTTCACCGCTAATATCTTCCGGTTATCTCCAACTCGATAATCGGGATGAAGCGTTTTCGTTGTATGGTACCAAGGTTCTTGCAAGAGACCTACGGCCTGCATAGACTAGAAAAGCAGTTCGCACCTTAAAAAAAAAATTAAGAACAAGATGAATAAAAGATGCAAGAAATAAAAAAAAGATTAAATCACAAGATATAAATAAAAGTATACAAAAATTATATTTGGCCTAAAACAATCCCGACAACGGCGCCAAAATTTGATCGGCGGAAAACTTATCCTAAAAATAGGAGTTCTTGAGTCGCTCGCAAATATATACGAGGTAGAAGTAGTTTGTGGTGAGTTCTACCAAGGTCTTTTCTCTCGAGGATTGTCCAACAGGCTTCGTATAATTTTTTTGTTACAAATTGCGAGAAATAAATACTAAAATAGATTATTGGGTTTTAAATATTAATTAAATTAAAATGCACTATTTTTAATTTAAACTATTTTTAATAAGACTATTTTTATAAGACTATTTTTAACAAGACTATTTATACTAGACTATTTATATTAAGACTATTTATACTAGACTATTTATACTAGACTATTTATATTAAGACTATTTTTAACTAGACTATTTTTAGTAGACTATTTATACTAGACTATTTATATTAAGACTATTTATATTAAGACTATTTTTAATACTACTAGTTTTAAGAAAACTATTTTTATACTAGACTATTTTTAACTAGTGAAAATGAATAGAATTAAAATGAGTTGGGAATTTATAAAATCTAGGGATTACGGGTTCATTAAATTAGGTTTTTAATTAAGTATAGGGATTGATTTACACGGATATAAAAGAAAAACGAATGTTTATCGAGTAATCAACTTTTCACCTCTGTACTTTCGTAATCAAAGATGTCTTAACCACTTTCGCAATCTTAAGATGTTGATAACAAGATTAACACTTGATAGATTGAAGAGATATGTTTCAATTCACTCAACAATCAATCAAGGAGATTTCATTAGTAGAAATAGGATATGATCAATCTCTATTTAAACCAATTAGTCCTTTTTAATCAAAATAGTGTAAATCAATCAAATACTCAATATATAACCTAATAGAAATCCCCCTTCCCCTAGGAAGAAAGATTAGCTACTCATTGGTTTATACAAACTAAAATTATAATAGAAATAATTGATATACATAATATATATATATATATAAACTTTTAATTACTAGAACTTAATGACAATAGATAAAACTTATTTGAATATGATGAATCAAAGTGCAAGAAACAAACTTCAAAATATAACTTCAAACTTGTTTAAAGGTTACAAGCTTACCAAAATTGAAAGTAAAATACTAAGTGCTTATTGATCAAGCACTTTTCAATTACAAACTAAATGAAAGAAAAACTTCAAACCAAAAATAAAATACAAACTAAAATTGAAAGTTCTAAGGAAAATATATTGCTAAAGGAAAGGAGTATTTCTTAGCAAGAAGTTGAGGATTTCTTGGTAAGAATGTGGAGTGATTTTGCAATGGGTGAAGATGCCCTTTTATAGGTGATTTTCAAGAATACAATTGATTATTTAATTCAAAATATCTATTGTAATATCATTTTTAATTCTTTGTTCACACTTCACCCATGACTTTGATTTTTCAGATTTTTGACCATAAAAATATCTTGTGGTTGAGTTCACAAGTTGGTCAAAAATGGACTAATTTTGCATGGCATCTCTTGAAAAACGGCGATGTAAAAGCGGCCCGGTTGCCCCGTGTTGTGCGCCGTTTGTGGTGACTCGGTCTTTTTCCGAATACGCGTGAGGACACGGCGCTAAATGCCGGCCGTGTGTGAAACGGCCCAAGACACGGCCTCTTTTGCGCCGTATGTGAAGCGATCGGCAGAACACGGTCCATTTTGCGCCGTTTTGTATGGTCGTTTGTCTGGAAAAATTCCGTCGTTGGATTTGATCTTGTTTTCCGTCCTTTTTGATGCTTCATGTCGATGTCAGTAAAATAACCATTTTTAGCTCATGTTTGGACATATCTGTAAAATATATATTTTTAATCACAAATCAGTACAATTATGTCCGGAAAAATGAATATTTTGTATATGAATTTTAGATCAATTATGCACTAATCAAGCAGGCTCGGTTGCCTGTTCCAAAATTTGTTGAACTTCCTCAATTGGAGGGACTGAATCCTCTTGGTCGGGAATGTTCTCGGGCTGTGGCGAAGGTGGATTGGCTTGGGTTGAAGGCCCTTCGTCTTTTCTGGGTGGAGAGGCGGCTCGGGCTTCAGCCTCTTCACGACTCATTCTCAGACCTGCTTGAAGAGCATCGTCGTCGTCGTCGTCTGAGTCATGATCGTCGTCATCTTTTGGATTAAAGGGAGAGTCCTCTGACTTCTTCTTTCCTTTTCTCCTGGCGTCAGATTTGTGCAGCAGGTGGCTTTCGATGAGATCCTTGCAAGAAGCGTTGTCCCATCGAATCAGGGCCTCAATTTCAGTTGAGTCTGTTACTTCGGAGACAAACCGCTCTTCGTGGCTCCATTCGCTCCAGTTGTACAGTGTGTCGTACGGAGCTAGCCTATAGCCTTTCCATTGCAGAAATCTTTCGTACGCTTGTTCAATTTGAACCGAAAGAAGTGTTTGATTTATGATTGAGTCGGGGAGGGACTTGAATAACGTCTGAGACGCTGTTTGAGGATTCAGTGCAGTATGGGATCTGACGGAAGATGGACTCCTTGCGGGGATGGTGCCCGAAGGAAATTGGATCTGTGCGGGTGTGGGATCCGCAGAGGAGAAGTAGCTTTTGGCTCGAATGGGCGTGACTCGCTAAAGTCTTGAGCGTTGGCAGATGTCTCTATATCCGTCGTAGCCGCCAAAGGCTCGGGATCTACTGTCGATGCAGTAGGAGACACCTCTTCCACAGGGGTTGGGCCCTGGGGTTCTTCATTAGTGGGTTGCGCCACGGGCGAGACATCCTCGGAGTGCTTGGCTTTGATTTTTGAGAGCCTCTGGAGTCTCTTCTTGGACTTCTCACCAGCGGAGTGCTTCTTGCTGTGAGAACGCTTGCGCTTCTTCTTTGAAGATTCCAATTCTGGGACCTTCACGGTTTCATCTCTTGGGTTGGCAGAAATAGGCATGTGCCTGGTTCTCGGATGGTTGGCATGCATTGTGCTCTGGTTATAAGCAGTGGGTTTGACACCTCCTAAGTATATCCGTGAGCTATTTTTCTTGGCGTCGGCGGATTGCGTCAGTCCGCACCTCGTCAGAATGTAGTTCAGCATTAAACCAAAGGATTTCTTTTGGGTGGCAGGTTTGCACACCTCTTCTTGAAGACGTTTTAAAATGATTTGGCACCAATTGACCTTTTCACAGGTCAAAATAGCTACCATCATTCTGAACCTTAGATTCGTGCACATCTCGAACGCACCGGTTCGATTTTCAATGATCCTGGAACAAAAATCATGAAGATAAACGAAGTGAAGAAGAAAATTTTTCTTGTGACATTGGTTGTCACCATATCAACCACTTTGGACCCTGTAAATAGTCCATAAAACTTGGTAATAAGCTCTTGAGACCCGAACGTCTCTAGTTGGTCCATGGTCAGGCCGTCGGCGGGCAGCCTGTAGATTTTCTGGAGTAAATCGCGATTGATGCAGATTTCCACTCCTTGGACTGTTGCAGTGATGTCAGCAACATGTCCTCCCTGGGCTAGTGACAGAAAACGAACGGCGGCGTTGAGGTAGAATTCCTCAACCAGATGGGCGTCGTATTTGTCGGCGGTTTTGCTCCCGAAGCGATAGAGACCTTGTTGTTCAAGACGAGTAATGATATACTCCATCGGTTCTGAGTCATTGATTTCCGAGAGAATACGCTCGATGATGACAGGTTTCGAGAAGATCCGGCCATCAATGATGTTGGAGGTTTTCTTCAGAACGGGGGAAGAAGATTGACTAGCCATTGATGTTTTCTTAAAACAAAGGTGGAAGAAAACAGTCGAAATTCGCAGTGAATATGCAGAAAATATGTAGGCTGTTTGCTTGAGAACTCTTGTAATTGCAGAAAGCGTAAAGAGTCTCTAATGGCGTATCTGATCCTTTTATACTTGGGCGGCGAAATAGGGTTTTGCAGAGTACGAATGGTCAGATTTTAAGGGATGGGAACCGGTTTTGAAATCGACGGTCAGGATGGATTTAGTGTAACTGGTACGCTAATCCATTAAAAAGTTTTTAAAATACAGCGGGTCCCACTTCTGACATAGGTTGATACCCTAAATGCCTAAAACGGCGGTTTAAGAATAATAAACAATTTAAAAACATCGCGGCTTTTGAGATTCAGTTGTCCAGATGTCGTGTAAGGCATTTAATGAACATGACGTTTGACATAAAAACAGGGCACGTGGACAAAAATTATTTTAAAAAGGAAATAATATTATATTATATACTGAATCGAAATCCTATAGCATGTGCTGTTCTCCGCGTTAATACAGCGTTCCCCCTTAAAAAGGTACTAATAGGTTTTAAATTCCATACAGCAATATTTGGATTAATGCTGTGTTCATGGGTCCTACAGTATTCCCCCTTAATTATTGCACACATCAGCTGTAGGATTCATATACGTTCGTTCGCTCTGATCGTATTGATGATTCCGAGTGTACGAGATAATTAATGTTGAATCTTGTATTCACGGGTCTTACTGAGATTCCCCTCAATTGTTGAGTAAAGACAAGAAATTACTTACAGGAGTCCGCCGTAGTATTCCCAATTCTAAGCATGTTGAATCTTGCTTTGTGTCGAGAGGCTTGGTGAAAATGTCGGCCCGGTGGATGTCTGTATGAACTTTTTCCAGCGAACATCCTTGTTCTCGACATGATTCCCGATGAAATGATGCTTCATGTTGATATGTTTAGTGCGCGAGTGCAAAACAGATTGTGCGTGATTGCAATTTCACTCGTGCTATCACACATGATTGGAGTCTCTCTAGCATCGATTCCATAATCGGCGATTGTTCTTTGCATTCAAAGGATCTGCATACAAGACCTACCAAAGAAGATAGTACTCTGATTCACCGTGGAAAGAGAGTTAGCCAATTGCTTCTTCTTGAACCAAGACACGAGTCTAGGTCCGAGAAAGTGACAAGTTCCACTTGTACTCTTCCTATCTAGCTTGCGACCTCCGAGATCCGAGTCATTGTATCAACTAAATCGAATCCGCCTTCCTTAGGATACCACGATCCTGCATCGACTGTTCCTTTAACGTATTTCGTGATTCGTTTAGCCGTATTGAAGTGTGATTCCTTAGGTGCAACTTGGTATCTCGCACACACTCCAACAAAGAATCGATATCGGGCCTGCTAGCCGTTAGGTACAGGAGCGAACCAATGAGCTTCCTGTAGAGTGATTGGTCAAACGGCTTTCCGGCTTCATCAGCACTAATTTGCACGGAAGTGCTCATGGGGGTTGGCGAGGATTTGGAAGTGTTCATTCCAAATTTGTTGAGAAGCTCCTTGCTGTATTTCTCCTGGTTGATGAATATACCTGTAGGCAACTGCTTTACCTGCAAACCTAGGAAATAACTAAGTTCCCCCATCATACTCATTTCAAATTTGCTTTGCATGAGATGTGAGAACCTCATAAGCTGTTTTGTTGTGGTGCTTGTTGACGATACAGCGGTTTTGAGTGTAGCACGCTGTATTGGTTGCTTCACCCCAGAAACGCTGTGGCAATTTGCTTGCGGCAATCATTGTCCTTGCTGCTTCTTTCAACGTCCTATTCTTTCATTCGGCAACACCATTTTGTTGAGGTGTACGGGCAGCTGAGTACTCGTGCTGTATTCCATTCTCCGAACAGTATTGCTCTATAAAGCGGTTAGTAAATTCAGTACCTCTGTCGGAACGAATGCACACGATACTCGATGCTTTTTCATTCTGCAACTTTCTCAGGAGCTCGGGCAGCCTTGATGTTGTTTCCTTCTTCTTGCTAAGAAAGATCGTCCAAGCATACCTGGAATAATCATCAACAACAACCATGCAATATTTCTTACCTCCCAAACTTACTGGGTCTACAGGACCGTAGAGATCCATGTGTAGCATTTCCTGTAATATCCGCAATTTTCGATTTCCGGTAATTATTTTTTTTCGGCGGAAGTCTGTTTTGACGACTCGCTCATGTCCGTTTCGTCATTCTGAGAATAATTAATTCTACACTTTTTGACATCCGAGTTCGTTTCGGTGTCGTTTCGTTGAGTTCTGTGCTTTTTAGCGACTTTTCCGCACTTGAGTTCGATTCTTGCGAATCTCGTCCGAAACTGTTGTTTCGAGTTTCCCGCAAGTCCGTTTAACTTTGTTATACGTGTTGTGGGCTTCGGTTTGATTATTCGTTGTCGTATGGTGATTTTCGGGCAGTTGGGCCATTTTCGTAATTTCCCAAAGTTTGGGGTAATTACCTTCCGTTGTCGAATTTCGAGCCTTCGGGTGGTCGGAATCGTGTGTTCTACTAGCTCTTAGATTCGTCTTTGTGAGTACTTCGTAACCGTATCTTCGGTTCGTATTCAGGCTCGGGTTTCGGTGTCGTTTTGTTGAATTCAGGATTACTAAACGACTTTTCTAAGTATGAGTTCGTCTTTGTTAGATCACCATTAATTTTTGGTGATTCCAAAATTATAAATCTTTGCAATATTATAGAATATCGAGTTAGCTTTCCAATGGTTCAAACGGTGAGTCAATCGGAGTCCGGACGAGAGAGTTATGGTCGTTTCGTTTTGGCCGAGCACTTCCAGAGCCTTTGGCCGATAGGGGGTCGATAGACTCTCACCGCCTACATTCGGTATGGCTATCGGTTGGGCCTATCGGCCGATAGGCCGGCCGATAGGTCTGCCGTGTTACACTATAAATGTGTTGTTTCAACAGAATCGCTCATTCCTCCCCTTCTTCAACCGTGAGCGAGAGAGAGAGTCTTGAGAGGGAGAGTTCCTCCATCTATCACTTACTTGTGTAGATTTCTTCATCCCTTTTCGATCGGGTGGCTCGGATTGCGGATCTAACCCGTGGTTTTTGGATTTGAATGCTTGATTCATCAAGAGGTAAGAATTCCTTTAACCTACCTTTTGGATAATTGGGGATTTTGGGGTTTTGTCCGATTCTTTCCGTTTTGTTGATGAATTCTTGATGAATATGATTAATCTTGTTAGTATCTTTAGTTTTCCTACGGATTCATGGATATTTTGTGGATTTTTACGGAATCGAGAGGGTTTGGTTGTGGTCCGCCCTCGTTGTTGTTTTCGGTATGAATATACATGAATCGTAGGCGGGGTTCCGTGTATTCCATTTCCATAATCGTTTAGAAATGGTGGTGATTGTGCTATTCGAATCGTTAGGTTCATTTTCGTCGGTTCCTCACGGTCGTGCTTGATTCTTCCGCTCCGTTCATTGTCGTCTTCCTTTTCGTTAGCATCGGGCGTTAGAAGCTTCCCGGTTGAGCCGTATCCGTTCGTGGTTCCGTGCTCGTGGTATCGAGGCAAGTACCTTGTCCATACTATTCTTGTTTTGTGAATATGATAATTGGTGATCGTCTTTATGTGGTTGTTTGATTGTTTGAAATGAGTTTTCAAAAGATTCGGTTTAGCCTTGTTAAGGGCTTGCTTTCAAAACGCGTGTGTTTTGTGAATGGTGTGGTTTGAGAATGATTATGTGAACTCTATGGATATGTTTGGCGTTGATGTTGCACTTGGTATTTGCGTGTGGACGTATATTGTTTCATTTCGGTGCATTGTGGTTTGACGTGGTGTTTTGCTAAGTGTTTGATGCTCTGGGTGAATTGGTTGAATATCCTTGATGTGATATGTTATTTGTGTGAATGTGTGGATACGGTTGAAGGTCTACGGTGACACATGGCACGTGATCATGTGGTCGATGCAACAAGTGATTGATCCAACCGTGAGAGCTCGAGATAATCTACGGTGGCACATGGCATGCGATCATGTGGCGAGGATGCAACAAGCGATTGATCCAACCGTGAGATGTGTGTGATTTGTTTCGCTAGCTCGAGAGGGTCCTTCGAGGCCACGGGTGGGACGTCGGTGGTGTCGTCCGGTCTGGCGATGCGCGTGCATGATTATGTTTCGTTGATTTTACGTCCGTTGAGGACACGTGATGTTGGGCTCGACCTGTAAATTGTTGGTGATTTCCTATTTGCGAAAACAAAACATTTGGTGTGACCTATTGATCTTTTGGAAAGAGAAGGATTTTATAATCCTAAATTGTTTTCTATTAAAACTCTCGATGGCATTTTAAAGCTGTTTGTAAATTGTTTCCCTTATTTGCGATCTTTCGGTTTTGGAAATGTTTACCCAAACTCTTGCCTCGGGAAGTACTTTTCTTTACGTTTGGATCCTTGAGGACTCCGATTATTATTGTTCTTGGGCGGTATTGTATGGCTCGTATTTTTGCACTTGTACTTGCACTAGCAAAACGGTGGAGTTTGCTAACCCCAGTATTCGGGGTGGATGTCTATTTTGCATTCGGGTTTTGGAGCATAGCACGAGTCGGCACGAAGGATGATGAAAGATGAACGATACTAATCACACGAGGTTCCGTTGATGTCGTATTGGTCCGATTGTATTTTATTTTTCCGCGGTATCTTTTCCCGTTATGCGGGAGTTTATTTTATTTTGACCCTGCGTGGGTATGTGTTTGGGAATGAGTTGTATGTTATTATTGAAAGACCAAGTCGGTCTACTGAGTCATTTTAGCCTTAAAGGCGATGTTTAGATGTTTGATTTTAGTTATCAGCCTGGTAGATCCTCGAGGAGAGGGTCTACGGCGTGTAATATCCCTGAGTGGATTGGGGGTGTTACATTTCCAACACTCTTTGGGTTGAAAGGTAGGATTTGCTTTTCAGGGTTGACTTGATTTGCTTGCCTTTCTGGCATGGTCCGCAGACGCTGTCCTTCTTGAATGACACATCTGGCAAACCTCTAACCATACCCTGTCTTGAAAGCTTGTTGATCGTCTTGAAGTTGACGTGAGACATCCTCTTGTGCCATAGCCAGCTAAGATCTGCAGTGCCTTTGGCAACAAAACATGGAATTGAGGAGCTCATAGGCTTCCAACGGAATGTACATATTACTCGATGCCTTCCTGTAAGCACAACTTCCTTGGTTTGGATGTTCTTGACTCTACAACGATCTATATAGAACTTCACCGAGAACTGTTTATCACAGAACTGACTAATACTAAGTAGATTATACTGTAAGCCTTCAACATATGCAACATCGGTGACCTTGAATTTTCCGACAAGTAGGTTTCCTTTCCCTCTTGTTCTTCCTTTAGACTTATCACCGAAGAGAACTTTTGGACCACGACCTTCTACAAAATCAGATAGCTTGCTCCTATCTCCGGTCATGTGACGAGAGCATCCACTATCGAAGTACCAGGTATCCTCCTCTAGGATGTCCTGTAACAAAGAAATTAGGTAGATTTAGGTCCCCTTTGATTTTTGGGTCCATATATGTTAGTTCCTTTAGGTACCCAGATTTTCCTGACAGCAATTGGTTTACTGTAGGATGTACTCGGTACAGTATTGCGGTATCTACGGGGGGCATATCCGTAGTTGTTATAATCATGATAATTACTATGCATGTAAAATTCAGGGTTATTATTATTATTCCAGTACGAGTGCCGTCTAGGAGGTGGAGCCATTTTCCTAGGCCTAACAGCTTGTCTTCTGGGTCTCCAGTTGGATTCCCAAGGCTGTTGTTGATACTGAACTGGCATCTGCTGTCTTGAGGGATAACGGGGCTCCTGTATCCAATACCTAGGCGCACTGTACTGAGTGTACTGCTGTGCGGGCCTTTGGTGGTTGGATACCGTCTTCTTTCTGAATGACTGTCGGCTTTGATGATATGCTTGTGGAGCATGCTGTAGATTATGCCTTCTGAGTGGTTGTTGGTTCCACTGTCTCGAATAGTAGAGTTGAGGGGGCGGAATTGCAGCTTTCGGTTTTCTCGGTACAGCAGGTTCCTTTATGGGACTAGGAGTATCTTCCGATTCTGGAATGTGTTCCACACTCTTGACGAACACAGTACTAGTTTTACCTTTATTCGAACATGAGCTGTATCCTAAGCCACTTTTGTCATGAGCATGTTGCCCAGTGCTCAGAATTTCTTCCATTATTTTGGACGATTTTTCAAAAGACTTCAGAATGGTCTCAAGTTCAGTTTCTCGCTTCTCAAGAGTTGTAATTTTGGTTTGTAGTAGAACCAAATCATTTGTCTTGCTCTCATTATGGGTTTTAACCGCACTTAGTTCATGAGCAAGTTGATGATTGCTCTCCATGAGTTTTTCAAAATCGACCTTGCTGGTTTCACAATCAAGAGACATATTTTCATAATTTATTTTCAGCAAGTCATTTTCATCTTTCAGCTCTAGATTTGTTAATTGAAGCTGTATATTCTCAGTTTTTAGAGTCTCATGGGCCTTTTGAATGTTTTTGAATTCATTCATCATATTTTCGAAAGTATGAGATGCATTAGATGGAATAGCCGAGGTGGAACTTACCTCATCGTCATTGTCTTCACCTTCGGAACATCTTTGGCCATAAAGCACATGTATGCTTTATCATCGAACTCATCGTCGGATGAATCACTTTAAGTGACCACCAAGACATTCTCGCGATTTGGATGGTGTGGGGAGGCTTCGATTCTCCAATCGTGGTCTTGAGCTTGTCTTTCCAAGCACGTCTTCTTTCATCTCTCTCTTGTTGCTCGGCCTCGTGCAATCTTTGGACTTTGGGATGAGGACATTTGTTTGCATAATGGCACAGTTTCCTGGATTATAGCACGAGTTAGCATCACGGATGATGTTTGGTACTTACCTTGTTGTGTGTTTGGGCTCGTAGGGAGTCTTTCAGATCGTTTGATGAACTTTTTGAATTTATGCATTAGAAGCGCCATTTCATCTTGTGACAGATGTCGTCGTCATTGTCAGCGCTCTTGTGACCAAGGCTTCGACGAGCTAGGCATGCCGTGTCGACGGTTCGATACTGAGCCGAGAGCGTGACCTTTGAAGGAGATTCTTCACTTTCTCTCTTCTCACAATGTCATACTCAAAAGCTTTAAGGTCAGAGAAGAGATCAAAAGTGGATATTTCATTAAGATTACAGGATACACGCATAGTTGTGGTCTTAATGTCCCATCGGGCTGGGAGAGATCTGAAAATTTTTAAGTTCTTCTCCTTTTGGGTGTAAATCTTGCCCAACGCTTCAAGTTCACCAACAATACCAGTAAATCTAAGGTCAAGTTTCTCAAGTGTTTCCGTTGGTTTCATTTCAAAAGATTCAAATTGCTGAGTAAGTTTTGAAATCTTGTTTTCTTTTGAGAGCTCAGTTCCCTCACAAATTAACTTGAGTTTATCCCATATTTCTTTGGCTGTTTTGCAGCTCTTTACCTTTGAGAACGTGCCTTTGTCAAGAGTGACAAATAACGCGTTCTTAGCCACGTTGTCGAGATTGGCTCGCTTCCTTTCATCGGTTGTCCATTGCTCGCGTTCCTTCTCGAGCATTTCAGCATGGGCTTGGCCCTCAATCCTTGCGGCTGGATTGACCTTCATGATCTTGATCGGACCATCCTGTATAACAAAAATCATCTCTTCGTGCATTGCTGCAAGATGAGCTTCCATTCTAATTCTACAGTCGTTAAATTCGTTAATAGAGAACATAGGGACTTTGTTAATCATAGAAGTATCCATACTGATAATATAGGAATGAAAGAGACTGTTTTGAAAATAAGTGATTTGAATCTGATTCGGTTAAAAAGAAATACGACTGATTCTTTTTAGAATCAACCGCTCCGATACCACTTGTTGGTCACTTAAGTATCTTGGATACGCTTTGGAAAAGTAGTTTAAACAACAAAGCATACGGAATCTAAATCGAGTGCGTAGCGGAAGTCTTGGATGCGATTAGTTGCCGTGGATACAAAGAACGAAGTATTTGGTGTATACTTAATATATCACGAGAATTTTAAAACAAGAAAAGCGTAAGGTAAATGACACGAGAATTTAAGTGGTTCGAGGTAAACCCCTCTACGTCCACCGGTCCTCCACACAGAGTAAAAGTTTATTATATAATTACTGCGTACACAACTACGTAATTATAAACAAACCTATCCTTGTATCGTTCACCGCATTGATACAAAGAATGTCGCTTTCAACCGCTCACAGTTGGTTAAAGCTTCCTTCTTGACTAGCTTCTTCACACACAGTTCCAAAGCTTCGTCCTTATTCGTCCCACACAGGTCAGAATAACTTGTTGAGTTCACACAGAGCTCGGTTTTTACACAGAGGTAAAAGGGTAGGTAACCAGGTAAGAACAACAGCTTTGAATATCAAGATCTTGAGCTGATGATGGCTATTCTTGATGTTTGAGCACTGTATATCTCTTTCGTTCTTAATAGCAGTATGCTTTGGAGATATGTTTGCTCAGATGATAACTTTGATAGCTTGAATATTAGGTTACTTCAATTGGTAACTGATCTTCAATGTCTTCAAGGATATATATAGTCTCTGAAGAAAGTATCCGTTGAGATGTCCGTTTGAATAAGATTTCCTTCAACGGGAATATGACATGATCTGGATTTCGCGAGATTCTGAAGATCTGAAGACTGGCAGTATTTAAATACTTTATCCTTGAGTATTTAAATACTTCTTTGTTCAACGGAACTTGACTTGTGTTCTTTCTTGTCCTTTTGTGAACTGTATGGAAGATGACTGTATTTAGGGTATCGAGACAGTTTCCATACTTGGTCTTTTACAAGTCTTCTTGCTGTACTGATGAGCTTCACTTATGCTGATTCGAGGCAGGTCTTCGATACAGGATAAAGCCTTAAAGCCTCGATACAGTTTCCTTTACTGTATTTGGCATATATGTCAAAACCTTCTCAATAACAAATAACAATCGATACAGGGATCGGGTATCCCGGCTGTTTCGATACAGGGTGTTTGTTTTTCCCAACAATTCGGGAGCCCCAAAACCAAACTCCACCCGGTTTTGAAAATGAAAGTCAAGAACCTGAATATGATGCTATACATGAAAATATCTATTACGGTAGTACAACAACTACCAGTGAAGAAGAAGTTGATCTCCGGGGATTTCGACGTGTCCCGAATCATCAACAACTGCAAAACATCGACGAAGAAATGGACCATGAAATCGATGAAGCTATGTTAAATCAAACATATGCAACATTCGAGCGCACTCTTCATGGCGTACCAACTCCAACGCAAAAATCAAAGTCGAAGCGTCCTGCGGCAAGCCAAGCTGAAGAAGAACCTCCTTATGTTGAGGAGTTATCGTCCGAGGAGGAAGAAAATGTGAAAGCCAGAGGAAGCAAGAAAACTAAAGCAAGAAACAAGCCTGCCCCTGTTGCAGAAAGGAGACCGGTATCCGTACTTTTTTCAAAACACTTTACCAAGGGAAAAGTGTCGGATGGTTCGATGAAGGTATCTTGCAACTACTGCTCGAAAGAGTATCCGTATAAATCCGGGGATGGATATGGAAATTTTAAAAGGCATTTTGAGAATAACCATGCCTCGGTCCACGGAGAACAAAAGTCACAAAGTCAACTCAACTTCCAACCTTCTATCAAGCCGCTACGGCAATCAAGGTATGTCTGAATCTCAACTTTATAAATATAATGAAAAAATTGCTAGAGAACAAATGACAAAATTATGTGCACAAGAATCTTTACCTTTTAATTTTGCGGATAGTACGGGTTGGGAATACAGGATGCAAAATGCCTATAATCCTGCTATTAAAAGAATTCCACGTACCACAACGACTAGACAAGTAGTATACTTAGCCAAACAACATAAACTTGCACTACGAGCTTATTTTAGATCTATAAATCATAGAGTTTCTTTAGTCACAGATACTTGGGCATTTTAAACAAAAAAATGATTATATGGGAATAACTATACACTGGATTGATGAAAATTGGAACTTAAACAAAAGATTACTTGCGTTTAAAAAATTTAATTGTACACATAGTGAAGATAATATAGCTAGAGCAATTATTAAAATTTTAACTTTTTATTGCTTAAAAGATAAAATTTTCACAATTGATTTTGATAATGCTAGTTCTAATACTGCAAGTGTACCAGCTTTAATACAAGCTTGCAATCCTATTTTAGCGGGTCGATTATTTCATACTAGATGTATATGTCATATTCTAAATTTATGTGTACAAGATGCATTAAAATTTGTAGATGAGGCAATAGAATCAATTAGAAAATGTGTCTTGTTTTTACATAATCGCACTAAGTTAGCTAGACAATGGGAAAAATTTTTAAAGTCAAAACAAATGCAACCCAAATTTTTTACTCCAGACGTAAAACATAGATGGAACTCAACTTATGAGATGTTAAATTCAACTAATGAATATAAAGAATTATTGTGTGAATTTTTTGATACGTATTTTCGCGTAGAAGGATTTTATTTATTGCCAACGTATTGGGATGAAACTAAAGATTTAATAAAACTATTAAGGGTTTTTGAAAATGCAACTAAAGATTTAAGTGGTTGTTATTATCCCACGTCTCCTAAAGTTTTATTTCATTGTTGTTTTATTGTATCTGAAATGGATGCTTGTAGTAAATCCGAAAGATTATCGAATGCTATTTACAATATGTGTTTAAAATGGCTAAAATACTTTAATCGTATTCATGATGTTTTCTTGATTAGTGCTGTTTTATCTCCCGATTTGAATTTAGCTCAAGTAGAACAATTACTTGAAATATATTATAATATTCTTAAAAATTTGGGTTTTCCTAATATTGTGGATAGTGTTGAAAGTCAAACTTTATTTGAAAATATTCCTCACGTTGAACAAGTAAAAATTGATTTGAAAAATAGTTTAGAAACTGTTTTTTCTGAATATTCTTCTAAATATGGTGATAAGATTCAAACTCAAAAAACAAGAACTAAGACTACAAATACATTTAACATGGAATTCGACAGAACTCCCACTAACCCATTTCAACAACAACTCTATAATATAGCAAGAAATAGGGGTGGTAGTAACGTCGGTCAAAGAAATGACCTTAGTAGATATTATGCAACTAGTTTTGTGCCGGAGGATGACAATGCAGGTACCTTTGATCTGTTGGATTGGTGGAAGAGAAGGGGAACCGAATTCCCCATACTTTCCATTATGGCACAAGAAATTCTTGCAGTGCCCGCATCCACAGTCCCCGTTGAGAGTGCTTTTAGTGAAGGAGGCTATATGTTGGACGAGCGGAGATCCCGAATGACGCCAAAAAATCTCGAGGCTCAAATGATACTTAAAGACGCAACAAAAGCCGAGTTACGAGATCAAGAAAATAAATGGGATCACCTATTAGCGGACCAAGATGCCTATCAAGAAGGCACTACCGAAGGAGAGTCTAGTGAAATGAGTCAAACCGATGATCAAGACGACGACGACATCGACTTCGACTAAAGGTAAGTAAGGTAAGTCAGGTAAGTAAAGAATTACGTAGGGCTTTGATTCCTCACGAGGATACGTAGGCAATTTAATTTTAAGTGAAAACTTAGAATTAAATACAAGCCCATTTTTTTTAACTCTTCTCAAGTAAAAGAACTACGTGAAGCTTTGATTCCTCACGGGGATACGTAGGCAATTTAATTTTAAGTAAAAACTTAAAATTAAATACAAGCTAATTTTTTCAAATGATTTCCTTTTTCACTTATACTTATTTTTCGTGTATAAAATGATAACAAATAAAAGTTTTATATACATAAAAAAAAAATAGAGACGGGTCGGACCCGTGACCCGGCGGGTCGAACCCGGACCCGGACCCGTGGCCGACCCGTCGACCCGCCAACCCGTACATTTCATATGTACGGGTGGGGTCCGGGTCCTGTCCTGCCGACCCGGACCCGGACCCGGACCCGTGGTTGGGCACCTCTAGCTGTAGAGCGTATAGATTGCCGGAAGAACCAGATATGAAGCTCTGTGAGTTCTTGTTATTGATGTTCTGTCAGTGTATGAGAATGTATATTTCTCTCTGTATTCACGGTGATGATTGCCTGATTTTATGAAGATAATAGCATGATGCTTGTACACTGTTGTAAGCATCTTATTTATAGGAGACAAGGCTGCTGGGGCCTCTCCGGCGATCGCGGGCGATCGCCGTTTTCTATATTATAATAAGGTGGCCGATCGCCCCGTCACATGGGGCTGTTCCCTTAAAGTCTGAGGCTGCTGCTGGCAGCCAGCTGTGCGAGCCAATGGGAAGCCTGCACGCGTCCTGAGTCGTTGTCCGGGGGGACCCACTTTGTACCTTTCGGCGGCCCTGTCGGTAGGTGAGGTAGGTGACAGGCTGGGGTCAAAGGTCCTATCTGTCGGCGCCTTTTGTGGATCTGCACGTGGGTCACCGTCCAAGATTCGTTCTTCGACGACTTTGACGGATGTTGGATTTCTACGTGGCACGAGGCGATCGTTTCTGGTTGGACATCATAGACGATCGCCCGATACCAAAAGACGGTCGCCAGATACCAAAAGACGATCGCCATGGGTGTCGACCTCTGGGTGTTTGCCCAGAGCATGTCTTCTATGGTTGGCTCTCAGATCATTATGCCGATCGCCATCGAGGCGTATTAATCGCCGCACAACAATTGCCCCCCAGCTCGCTTCGATGTTGAAAAACACGGGGTGAGGTGGCACTGTTGGCGATCGCCTGTGTTTAGACGATCAGACGATCTAATTTCAAATTTGGACGATCTCCTTTTGCGCTAGGAGCAGCGGGAAATGAAGGCGGGCTCGCGAAACGTTGCAAGGACACGCGTCGCGCTACTATTGGGGGAGTCCGACGGTTTGTCAGACTTGTCGCCTGGCGTGCCCTCGAAAAGACGCGTACGTGGGATTCGAGGGCTGCATTTAACGTGTCCCCCCCGATGGTTGCACTCCAACCCTCGGGATTTCGCCTATTTGCAAAGAGATCCCTGCTCCTGTCTATAAAAGGGGCTATGGCTTATTCATTTCTACTCTTCACGCTTCCTCGTTTTCTAGCCGAGATTCTGCAAAATTTCTCCGAAGACCCTTGTGCCGACCGTCCTTCCTTTTAGGTAAGAACATAAATCTTCTTTCTCCCCTTTACTTTTTATAACATGTCTGGAGGATCTAAGACCTTCGAGACCGGAAGCACCTCCGCCGCCGCGGCTTCGCCGGACCGGGAGGAAATTCCCATGGGACTCCACATGGAAACGTCCGTTGAGGCTATTCGTGCGGGGATTGCACCCGCAGAACTTGAGGAGCTCTTCAACGAGGCCGAAGTGGCGAGATATGCGGCGACGGCGGAGCGAGGGGATTCGCCGGTGGATGAAGATGAACTGGTACGGTTGTCTTGGGAAAATGACAGCGTATTCGGCCCCGCCTATATGGATTTTGCTAGGCTCATGGAGGGGATTGCCGGACCCTGTCCAGAATTTGATTTCGAAGTGTATTCCGCCGCTCATCCCTACGAACATGTGAAACGAACGGTGTTTCGGGCCGCCGACCCGTCTCAGTGGACTCTTGGTCAAATCCGGAGTTCGGCAACCCGGAAAGACTTGAGCTGCTGGAGGGCCAAATATCATATTCCTTTTGATGTTTCACTGCACGTGCCCTCGGAAAATGAACGCGCCGATCAACCTCCCGAGGGTCTGGTCGCCGTTAGTGAGATGATTATGGAGGCCGACCTGCGATTCCCCTTGCCGTTCGCCGTATCCTATTTATTGATCGCCTGGAATTTGGCGCCGCTCCAACTGACGCCGAACGCCTGGCTACAGATCATATATACCTTGACACTTTTCGGCGGTCACCAGTTGTTCCGTATCCTTTCTGCGATGGAAATGAACTATCTCTTCAAACTGGCTGCGCAGAAAGGGTCGATCGGCGGTAATCACATTCAAGGTCGAATGGGAAGAGTGGTCCTTGGTGTGCCGAACAAGACCCGGGGCGACCTGGCAAAATGGTGCTGGGTCGGCGGAGCATGGCGATCGGTGTCGAGTGATAGGCCGGAGGAAGAGTTGGAGATCCCCACCAATTTTTGGGAGAGGAATCCGAGTAAGGGTTTTAACTCTCCCTTTGATCGGATATGTCTTGGACTGATCTAATTTTGTTTTCTTTTTGCAGGATCCCTCGTTCCAGCGATCGGCGATCTCCCCTTTGATTTCTTGATCGTTTGGGAACGAATTCGTGCTTTGCCGGATTCCTACAAAGACGTTCGCTCACTCGGTCGCGAACTTCATCGGTTGGGGGCTCGATTGTTTCGCTTCCCACGTCATCTGAAAGTTCCAGGTATAAATCTCACTTCTTCCTTGCTTGACGATCGTCTCCAAGAGATCGCAATGTCGAAGTAGATGTGTAACTTGTCTGAATTCCTTCTTTGACAGAGATTCATTTTCCCTGCTTCGCCAAGCCACCGCAGGAGATCGCCATGTCTAACCCTGGTCTCATCGGTCGTCTTGACCAGGGAAAGAAGACGGGTCGCATTGCTGCGACGTCGTCTCGCCCCGCCCCTGTGGTGAGGCCAGCTATGGTGCCGGTCGCCAAACCGGAAATTCAAGAGGAGGAACAACTCCAGCGCAACCGCAAGAGGCGGAGGCCGGAGGAGTCCCTGCCGACTAATGAGGCGGACATGTCTATTTTGGAGCCGCCGGTTGCCGCGGCTCCTATCTCCGCAGTTCCGATGGTGGAGGGATCTGGCTCCAAGCCCTCGGCGTCCGGCTCCAGGTCATCGGCCGACTTCTTGAAAAAAGTGGCGATCGCCGAAGCTGAAACTTCTCGGGGCAAGCCCTATTTTGGCCGTGACCCCGAATTGGTCAACAGGTAAGACCGGATTGATCTTTCCGAGTTAGGCAATTTGAGTAAGGTATATTCTAACTCCTTTGTCTCTTTTGTCTTTGTTGCAGGGTCCATCTTGCTGATCCGGATGTCTCGCCGATGGTGCTGGATTTCCTGGCGAGCAAGTCTCCGCAGAAGTCCCTCGACGTCCCTACTTACGTCCAGAAGGTCATCACCTCTCTGCCTAAGGCTTGGACGACCGATCTCGATGCGATCGCTCGTCGGCGGTCTGGAGATGCCATGCAGGCGACCATTGCCCTGGCTCTCCAGACGGCGACGATGGCCGTCCAAGCTGCCAAGGATTACGAGGGGCGACCCTCTAATGCTCGCCTCCATCAAGACCTTGAGGCCGCTCGGAATCAAAACGTTGATTTCGCCAACCGGATCCAGGCCATGGAGAAGGAATATTTAGAGACGGCCAAACGAGCTAAGCAGGATACCGATCGGATGAAGAAGGAGCTGAGCCGCTCCAAGGAAGTGGCCGATCGGTTCCGCGACCAGGAGAAGGAAGCTCGCCGGATGTATGTGGTCTAGCAGGAGGAGGCGACCGGGCTGAAGGCGACGGTGGATCAGCTCAACAACGAGCTGGAGATGGCGAAGGGAGAGCTTGAGAAGGCTAAGGGAGAAATGGACGCCAAGGTGGTCGAGTTAACGGAAGCTGAGAAGACGACCACGGACTTGAGAGGGCAGCTAAAGGCGATCGAGACCGATCCCTACCTCAATGTGGCACTCGTCGGCGAGTTCGCCTATTATGTGGCCTACGCCGACGCTGTCCGAGCCGCCAAAAAGGTAGGGATCGAGATCGGTCCTTTGATGGAGAGCTTCAAGGTCTATGCTCTCGTGCACCCTTTGCATCCGGAGTTTTCCCTGCCGATCCTTGACCTCGTCGACTTAGGGGTCGACTTGAGTTGGTATCCTTTTCCGGATAAACTCATTTATCCTGAGGCCGATGGGGGAGCGTGTGCCGATCTGCCACCTGGGGGCGAAGACCAGCCGGAGGGACCCTGAGAGATTTCTTTGTCTTCCTTTGCTTGTAACTTTTTTCTTTTTCTTTGTATTGCCTTCGGGCTTTATATTGTACGAACTATTTGATAATGAATAAAATACTCTTTTTTTCGCACCTGTTTCTTTTTATGTACGATCGTCTTTGAATGTTTACATGCGAATTTTTTACAAGTGTGTGTATGATTGCTTCCGATGTCTTGTTCGCCCGACCGATTGTTTGAATGTTTGAATGTATTGACATGTTTGGAAATTCTTACTTGTAAATATTGTTTAACAATTCCGATCGTCCTGCGTGTGTTTGAACGAAGCCGATCGGGTACGGTTCCTTCTTTCCGATCGCATTTAGGAATAGCTCCCCTCCTTTGCCCCCTTGTTTTTGTTTACTTATTGCAAGTAAGGGAACAAAAATAGTATGTCTGGTGAGGTATCTTCAGTTTTTCCGATTTTGAGGAACCGTGCACGGTCGCGGAGTTCGATGGACCGACTTCCACAACCTTGTCTTTGTGTGCGAGAGATATTCCCGCGACTCATTTTATTGTGAGGGTCCTCCGTTAGGCTGCGCCCGACTTGTATTTAAACGAAAGGCGGGCGGTCTTGGTATGGAGGAGTCCTTGCACGGGGCGTCGTCGGTTTATTCGACTCCACGTCCGTGGATTTGTTAGCACTTTTCTACCTCGGGTCGGCATGTTAGATGGCGACCCTCGATAGCATACGTTGTGATGGGGTAGGGACGCGTCGCCTTGTCCGGGCACATCATGTTTGATGATGTGCTTTGAGGGTGTGCGAACGTGTCCACAGATTAGTTTGGAGGGTCCTTCGGCTACGCCGGCCTCGTATTTAAACGAAGGGCGGGCGATCTCAGCCCAAAGAAACCTTGCATGGGCGAAGGTGTCGGTTCCATCGACCTCCAGGACCATGGCTGCATTGTTTCTACCTCGGATCGCCATGTTTGAACGACGATCCTCGACGGTATACGATATGCCTGGTGGGGCGATTGCTAGAATAGATGGGATAGGAAGAAATTTCATTATATTCCTTGTACATAGGGTAGTAGAAACTGAATATAAAGTTTTCACTGGTAGTATTTCTTCAGATGTACGGCGTTCCAGGGATATTGGTCCGGAGTACCGTTAGGGTGATCAAGTTCGTAGGCTCCCTTAGTTAGCCACTTAGATATCCTGAAGGGGCCTTCCCAGCTCGGACCAAAGACTCCTGTGTGGGTCTGGACCTTTTTGAGGACGAGATCTCTCACTTGGAAACGTCTTTCCTTGACTTTCGAATTGAAGAACTTCTCGGAACTCCTTTTATGGATTGTGTTCCTCATTTCAGAGGTCAGTCATCGTTATTCGAGCATGTCGAGGTCGAACCGTCGGGCCACATCATTGTCAGTCGTCATCTCTTGTTCGGTTCGATGGCTGAGGACGGCGATCTCCGAGGGGATCACCGCTTCTGTACCGAAGGCGAGGGCGAATGGGGTTTCGCCGGTTGAGTTATGGGTCGTCGTTCGATAAGACCACAAAACGTCTGGGAGCTCGCTCGCCCATCGTCCTTGCCTGGACTCAAGTCGCGCTTTGATCGTGTGTTTGAGGATTTTGTTTACGGCTTCTACTTGCCCGTTCGTCTGAGGGTGGTAGGGGGCCGAGAACAATTTTTTGACTCCCCACTTCTCGTAGAATTGCATGACTTCTAAGCCGTCGAACTACTTTCCGTTGTCGGAGATGATGGCCTGGGGTAGACCGAATCGGCATATGATGTTTCTCCAGATGAACTTGATTACTTGCTTTTGGCCGATCTTGTTGAGCGGTTCGGCCTCAGCCCATTTAGTGAAATAGTCGACCCCTACAATGGCAAACTTACAGCCCCCTGGTGCCGTCGGCAAGGGACCTATACGGTCGATGCCCCATTGGGCGAAAGGCCATGGGCTGTACATTTAAGTGAGCTGCTCGGGGGAGAGCTTGATGTTTGGGCCCATTACTTGACACCTGTGACACGATCTGGCATAGGCGATCGCATCCTTCTGAAGTGATGGCCAGAAAAAACCTTGCCTGGTTGTTTTATGGATGAGAGCTCGTCCGACAGCATGGTTTCCACAAATCCCATCATGGATCTCGGCTAAAACGAGTCGACCTTCCTCCGGTGTAATACACTTGAGGAGGGGAAGGCTGAAAGCTCGCTTGTAAAGCCGGTCATCCAATAGGGTGTATCTGGTCGCACGGAGCTGGAGTTGGCGAGTTTTGATACGGTCGTCAGGGACCGTTCCATCCTTTAAGTATTTGATGAACAGAGTCATCCAGTTCTCCTCGGCAACAGCGACTGTGGTAACCAGGTTTCTGTCGATCGCCGGCTGTTGCGATATTTCCTACACGCAAGTGCACGTCATCGTTTACAAGTAATAAAGTGATAAGTAGAGTATCGTTCCCACGAAGATTGAATCTCTAACTACCGACGTTTTCGTATCCCAATTTTATTTGAACAATCGAAGTTGGGTTTTTGGATTAATAACTAAAAGAATTAATGAAAGACTAAACAGAAAACGATAGCTTGAATAAAAGGAATCAAATGATAAATAAGTCTAGAGTTCTGAATCCACCTTAATTTATCCGAATTTAATCTTGATTATCCGTAATAAATAATTTTCCCAATTTATTGAAGGCGGAGATTGCTAATATATTCTACCGCCTCTCCCGAGGTCAATAGATTTATCTAACGGCGACTAACGCACTCTATCCCTAGGTGAATTATCTCGTCGCTAGGCAAAAAGCATGAAATCTCCTAAAGGCCACGTAGTTCCTATGAGTATATTCCTATCTCACAGAATAAAACGGTCCTCACCAATAGTTCCTCACCAAATCTCCTCTCCCGATTCGAAGTGAATGATTAAATCAATACAACTATTGGCCAGATAATTGCAAGCATTAAACATAATTGGGAAAACTCAATAAAAAGGTAATAAATTGGATAACCTCAATCAATTCGTCAAAATAAAGGTTTCATCAAAACCCTAGATTAGGGCTTTAGCCTGACATACTAAAAACTGACAATACAAAATAAATAAACGAAAGCATAAAATTCAAACGCAGATGAAGCTCGGATTCCTCCGTTCTTCAGCTTCCGCCTTCTGCCCTTGAATTCCTCTGCTTTCCTCCTCTTCTCTGTCTCCAAGCTTAAGCTCTCTTAGGTTTTTGATTCAATAAAATCCAAGATGATTAAATTAGGGTCTTAAGCCCTATTTATAGCTCAGCACTTCCATAAATCGCGTCCGTATTAGTTGGTTGAAAATCAAGCTTCAAACGCCCAAAATCCGCGCAGACGTACTAAACCCGCTAAGTGTGCCGCGGCTCATCAACTCGTGCCGCGCACATCGCCAAAATCTGAATACCGGGCGTAATTAAATCCTTCTGTGCCGCGGCTCATGGGCATGTGCCGCGGCGCACGCAGTACAACTACTCGCCCTTCGGTGGTGTCTTCCTTTGCCGCGGCTCGCCTTCCTTGTGCCGCGGCTCATAGTCCAGCTTTTGCCGCTACCGCTTTGCCTCGTTTAAGCTTCCGGACTTCCATTTCCTGTCAATCATACAAAATTAAGGCATTAAAAGCTCATTTAGATGATTTCACACTCCAAAATACTACAAAATAATGACAAATAAGCGTATAAAAATACGCCTAACAAATACCCCCAAACTTAAGCCTTTGCTTGTCCTCAAGCAAAAAGAATTAAAGTCAATAAAAGAATGTCGTGAATCATCGTGCAACTCATAGTGTTCAACCTAATCAATACTATCCTCCCATCCTCTCTAAATAATACGAGTGTCATAAAAGCGAGCCGCACTCGAATAATGATTCCGCAAAGAAATCAAGTTCACCCTAATCATTTGTTCATGAAGAAAACTCACTCAAAGATCAACAAAACATGAGTCAAATCAACCGTCAATATGAAAGGCTAACATAAACAAGCTAATTCGCCGTTCCACGCCTAAAGGCACAATTTTTCACGAGTCTCATAACAAATAAACCTCGGACAAGATCCCCTTATATAAATATGCTCAAGAATTTGATTCGAGTCGACCACTAGGTTAGGATCTCGGGATGTTTCATCGGGATAATCCTAGGTGGAACTTCCATTCTCATGTATTCGAAACCGCTTGACGTAAAAGACACTCATGGGGCACATGGATGCTTCTAGTTACTAAGTTCTCGCATACGGAGAAACAACTCGAGTACATAATTTCCGCATGTCCTAATCAAGGTTGCCGCTTGACGCGAGAGTAAACAATGGGTCACGCGAATACCCCGGTTACTAGACTTCCTATCATAGGCACATGTGAAATCACTAAATCAATAGTCTAATCGGGTCGCTGCTTTACGCGAGAGTAAACAACGGTCACGCGAATACCCCTTACTAGACTTCCCTTCATAGAACACATTATCTCGACTTTTAGGGAAAAGCGCCCGACTCTAAACTCAATTTAAGTGCCAACACGACTAAAGACACAGTACGACTCACTATCCGGAAAATGTAGCCAAACGTATTGATGGGGATTAAAAACAAGTATGTATCGTCTCTTATCTGCCAAGTCCTCTACAATCACGAAAGATTTCGGACCTAATTGAATACTAAGTAGAATGAAATAATCGACTACAACTCGACTAAAACTCGCCCGCTTCTTCGTAGAGAAAGACAGTGTCGTAACATCAAGATCACACATAATAGAAGCACGAAAATTCACGAATATAAAAAAACTACGGCAAGCAAGGCTATAAAAAAAAAAAAATTTCGCAAAGAAAGAAAAGTGCAACAAAATATAATGTACTGAAGAAAATAGAGTACAAGAATGAATGTAGACGAAAGTAGACCCCCAAACTTAGGACGTACATTGACCTCAATGGACAAAAATGAAATGCAAGAAAAGTAAAGGTCAAGTACTCCTCCGGTCTGCTCAGAGTCGGTGCCAGATCGTCCGGTGAGGAGGGTGGTGCTTCGAATGATCAATTTTCCATTGCCGCAATTTATCAAACACCTTGTGTGCACAAGTTAAAATGAAGAACAAAAATTTTGATGGTTAATTCCAAATCCCAAAAATAATAACACAGATTGTAGCCCGAATTACAAAAACCATCATCAACAATTGCTCACAAACATCAATTCCATCACAATAACAAATTCCCATATTCCAACTCCATTTCGAAACAACAATGAAGAACAACTAGCAATATAAAACTTCAAATCTTTTCACATCAAAATTCACCTATGATTTAGAAATCAAAAATTACTCGGAGAATTTGAGAAGGAGATCGATAGAATGGACCCGACTAACCACATCGTGTGCGGAGGGAAGGAATGAAGGGAAGAAGTCTATATGCAAAGCCGATCGATCAAAGAGCTTGACTCGCTGCTCTTATTTTGCGACGGTGCCGCGGCACAATAAAAGTGAGCCGCGCCCAAAGTACCGGATTTGGACGTTTTGATATGCCGTCGGGTGCCGCGCTCAGATTTCGTATGCCGCGGCTCGGTGTTATAGTGTGCCGCGGCTCGCCATTGTATGCCGCGGCTCAAAGTGCGCGCTGGGCGTTTTGACCATTTAGTGTGCCGCGGCTCGGTGCCGCGGGCCCGACTGGTGTGCCGCGGCTCGCAAGATCATGCCGCGGCACTGCAGCTTTGATCGGCCATTTTTCCTCGGTGATGTGTGCCGCGCTCACTGATCGTGCCGCGGCCCATTATTGAATTTATCCCCTTTTTGCCGATTCCCGCACGTAAATTTTACACGAATTCATTAAAATGAGAGGAAAGGATGGATCCAAGAGGAAAGAAGACAAAAAGAGACTCTAAAATGCAAGCAACCAACAAAGAATCTACAACTAATACTCGGGTTGCCTCCCGAGAAGCGCTAAGTTTATAGTCACACTAGGACCTATTGAACAACGTTAGTTTGCTTTTCGCAAACTCCATTTGCTTCCGCCCGCTTATCGAACCGTTTATATTTTGGTTAAAATTATGACCATCGGTCATCGCAGCTCGATTCTCGGTTCGGTAATCAAATGTTGTTTGCGAAGAGGTTTCGACTTGAAAAACTTCCGAAACACCCGGTTTCTCCATGACTAATTTTTCTCTTGGCTTTGGCTCACTCTCCTCCTTTGCCAACGAACTCACGATCGCAGCAGATTTTTCCTCATGCTCGAGGAATGCCACTGCTCAACATCCTTCTTAAAACTTGGGCCATTCAAAACAAAATCTGAATTTTTCCTCCGACGATGTTTTCGGTGCTTTCCTCTTTCAACAACATCCACTCTTTCAATTTGAGACTCTTTATCAGCACTTCCGGACATGGGAGCGATTTGAACACTTGAAAAGTGACTTGCCTGCCTTGGACCCTCGAGTTAACTCCCCTTTTCCACGCCTATAAGGGTGCGGCCCGTAGCGAGAAATGGTCGCCCCAAGATGATCGAAATATTTTCATCTTCCTCCATGTCTAGTACGATGAAATCATCCTAAAGATGAACTTATCGACTTTAACTAAAACATCCTCGATCACTCCCTCGGATACTTTATCGATCGATCCGCCAATTGTAAGGAGACTGTGGTTGGCTTGGCTTCCCAATATTCACTTTTGGAAAATCGATAGAGGCATGAGGTTGATACTTGCACCAAGATCGCATAGTGCCTTATCAAACGAAAGATTCCCCATGGTGCACGGTATGTTGAAGCTTCCGGATCTTTCAATTTAGGTGGGAGCTTCTTTTGAAGAATTGCACCGCACTCCTCTCACAAGGCAACCGCTTCAAACTCTTCAAGTTTTCTTCTTAGATAATATCTCTTTCATGAACTTGACATAACTCGGCATCTGCTCCAATGCTTCGCGAACGGAATATTTATGTGAAGCTTTTGAACACCTCAAGGAACTTAGAAAATTGTTTGTCCGCCCTTCTTTGTCAGAGTCTCATGAAACGGAACGGGGAACACATGTCTTTGAGTTATCCTACCGAACTTCCTTCGACTCCTCTAGCTTTAATTCCATCTCTTCCTCAATCCTCTTCTTCTCTTTACTCAGCTCGGGCTGATCTAGCACATCTCTCCCGCTTCTCAAGCTAATTGCATTTAAACTTTCTCGAGGATTTGTCTCGTGGTACTCGGCAATGCTCCTCCGGACGAGCCAATACATTAGCGATTTGGCCCACTGACCTCTAAATTCGAATGGAAGCGTAATGATTTTGTAACGTAGCTCATCCGAGTCATAAATTGACTCGTATTGGCCGCTAATTTTGCAAGCGCTTCCTCGAGAGACACTTTAGGAGCGGAAGGGGGCCGCCGTTGATTCCCGAGTGAAAGGGGCTGGTGTGCGTCTGTCCGTTTCTCCATGAAAAGTTGGGATGATTGCGCCACCGGATTATAAGTATTGAGTACGGGTTATTTGGCCGATTCCCATTTCCTACGAATTGAGCCTCGCTCCATCCGATTTTGCTCGAACGGATTTCCAAATTGACATTCCGCACTGGTGTGATCCGTTACACCAATTACACGCCTCAATGGTAACGGGGCTGGTGCGTGCGAAAAGTTCGAGCTGTTGTGTCAAAGCGGCGACTTGAGCCGACAAGGTGGAAATCGGATCATTGCTCGAAACTTCCATTACTCTTTTCGTGTCAATCTTTCACGCCATTGGTATGCTGCCATATCCTCCAACAAAGACGTGAGCCTCGGCCATAGATTTTCCCATGAATGTTCCTCTCCGAGGTCGCATCCACTAAAGTGCGTGTAGAAGCACTCAAACCACCATAAAATGTGTGCACAAGCCAATCAGAATGCCGTGATGAGGGCATCTTCGGCAATTCTTTATATCGCTCCCACGCCTCGTGGAGCGATTCCATATCGAATCGGGCAAAAGTAGTTATCTCGTTTCTCAACCGCGCCGTCTTAGTCGGTGGGAAAAATTTTGCAAGGAAGGCTTGCACTAACCTCTCCCAAGTTGTAATCGACTGGTAAGGAATTTAACTAAAACTTTGCTTTATCCCTCAAAGAAAAGGGAAAAGCCTCAATCGGATGGCATCGCGGTGACACCATTTGTTTTAAATGTGTCGCATATCTCAAGGAACGAAGCAATGTGGGCATTCGGGTCGCCCTTCGCAATCCACGTAAAGGGCTCGCCTGTACTATCCGAATAATGGCGGGCTTGATTTCAAAATTATTAGCTTGGACGGTGGGACGCCGAATTCGAAAATTTGCGTGGGCTTGCGGCATGGCATAATCTCAAGAGCGAGTTCCGGTTGAACTTGCCGCACTTGGTTGTCTCCTCCTGGATTTCAATATTTTCGCCATCTTGACCGTCGCCTCGCAACTCTCTTTTCTCCTTCTTATTCCTTCTTAGCGTGCGCCGAGCTCGGTGTCCAAAGGTAGTAGGCCTTCGTTAACGAGTCTTCTCATGCACTACACGAAAGGTCCCGAAAGGAAAACGAATAAACAAAATTAAATACACAAAAATAAAATAAAACGCTCAAATTAAGACTGGAAATACTTAAGTCGATATTAGAAAAATTTCAATCCCGACAACGGCGCCAAAAACTTGTTGCGATATTTCCTACACGCAAGTGCACGTCATCGCTTACAAGTAATAAAGTGATAAGTAGAGTATCGCTCCCACGAAGATTGAATCTCTAACTACCGACGTTTTCGTATCCCAATTTTATTTGAACAATCAAGTTGGGTTTTGGATTAATAACTAAAAGAATTAATGAAAGACTAAAGAAAACGATAGCTTGAATAAAAGGAATCAAATGAAAAATAAGACTATAGTTCTCAATCCACCTTAAATTCTCCGAATTTAATCTTGATTATCCGTAATAAATAATTTTCCCAATTTATTGAAGGCGGAGATTGCTAATATATTCTACCGCCTCTCCCGAGGTCAATAGATTTATCTAACGGCGACTAACGCACTCTATCCCTAGGTGAATTATCTCGTCGCTAGGCAAAAAGCATGAAATCTCCTAAAGGCCACGTAGTTCCTATGAGTATATTCCTATCTCACAGAATAAAACGGTCCTCACCAATAGTTCCTCACCAAATCTCCTCTCCCGATTCAAGTGAATGATTAAATCAATACAACTATTGGCCGATAATTGCAAGCATTAAACATAATTGGGAAAACTCAATAAAAAGGTAATAAATCGATAACCTCAATCAATTCGTCAAAATAAAGGTTTCATCAAAACCCTAGATTAGGGCTTTAGCGACATACTAAAAATCGACAATACAAAATAAATAAACGAAAGCATAAAATTCAAACGCAGATGAAGCTCGGATTCCTCCGTTCTTCGACTTCCGCCTTCGCCCTTGAATTCCTCTGCTTCCTCCTCTTCTCTGTCTCCAAGCTTAAGCTCTCTTAGGTTTTTGATTCAATAAAATCCAAGATGATTAAATTAGGGTCTTAAGCCCTATTTATAGCTCAAGACTTCCATAAATCGCGTCCGTATTAGTTGGTTGAAAATCAAGCCAAACGGCCCAAAATCCGGCAGACGTACCAAACCCGCTAAGTGTGCCGCGCTCATCAACTCGTGCCGCGGCACATCGCCAAAATCAATACCCGGGCGTAATTAAATCCTTCCGTGCCGCGGCTCACATGGGCCGTGCCGCACGTAGTCCACCTTACTCGCCTTCGGCCGGGTGTCTTCCTTTGCCGCGGCTCAGCTTCCTTGTGCCGCGGCTCATAGTCCAGCTTTTGCTGCTACGCGCTTTGCCTCGTTTAAGCTTCCGGACTTCCATTTCCTGTCAATCATACAAAATTAAGGCATTAAAAGCTCATTTAGATGATTTCACACTCCAAAATACTACAAAATAATGACAAATAAGCGTATAAAAATACGCCTAACACCGGCCTTGCTGATTTTGTAATTTGGATATTAGAGAAATCGGCTGCCCCATCCGACGACGCTAGCTTGGATAGGGCATCGGCCTGGGAGTTGTGCTCTCTCGGGACTTGTTCGATTAGCACTTCCTGAAATTTCGTGCACATTTCGGCGACCAGTTCTTGGTATTTGACCATCTGTTCGCCGCGCGCCTCATATTCTCCCTTGACTTGGTTCACGACCAAGAGGGAGTCCATGAAGATATGGAGGCGACGAATATCTAGGGCGAGGGCTAGATCGAGCCCGCCTACGAAGGCTTTGTACTCGACTTCATTGTTGGTCGCACGAAACCCGAAACACACATCATTTGTGAAACTTTGCCCATCGGGGCTGATGAGGACAATCCCTGCCCCTGCTCGTGAGTTGGTCGCCGAGCCATCTACGTACATCTTCTAGGCAGGGCGGCCGATCTGGGTCGGACTGTGAGGAAATGTTAATTCCACCACGAAGTCTGCCAGAGCCTGGCTTTTGATCGCTGTGCGAGGGGCGTATGTGATACCGTATTGGGCGATCTCCAGTGACCACTTGAGGAGTCGCCCGTTGGTGTCTGGCCGGTGCAGGACTTGCCTTAGGGGGAGAGTCTTCAGAACCTCTACTTGATGTTCGAAGAAGTAGGCTCTTAGCTTGCGAACACTCATGACTAGAGCATAGGCGATCTTCTCCAGAGGCGTGTATCGCGTTTCCGCGTCATGGAGCGCTTGGCTCACGAAGTAGATCGGCAAGTGGGCTTGTCCCTCCGCCCGCACCAAAACGGCACTCAGTGCGACCTCCGAGGCCGCCAGGTAAAGGAATAGTTTCTCGCCAGGGATCGGCTTTGCCAAGATCTGGGGGTTAGATAGGTACTCCTTGAGTTTGGCAAACGCTATTTGACTCTCCTTCGTCCATGCGAACTTCTTGTTCTTTATGGTCGCGAAGAAAGGCTTGCTTTTATCCCCGAGTCGAGATATGAAACGGTTGAGGGCAGCCAAACAACCTGTGAGGCATTGCACTTGCTTGATATTCTGTGGCTCCTGCATGTCGAGGATCGCCTGGATCTTGGTGGGGTTCGCCTCGATCCCCCTCTGGCTCACAATGTGCCCCAGGAACTTTCCGGAGCTTACCCCGAAGTTGCATTTCTTGGGGTTCAGCTTCATGTTGAACTTCTCGAGGATGGCGAACGTCTCGGCAAGGTCATTGAGGTGGTCTTCCTTCTTGAGGCTTTTGACCACGATGTCATCAATGTAGACCTCCATGGTCTTGCCGATCTGATTGGCGAACATCCCGTTGACTAGTCGCTGGTAGGTTTCCCCTGCGTTCTTCAAGCCGAACGGCATTCGGACCCAAAAGTTGTAATACCCGCTTGTAAATTCATTCATTTTTCATTAAGTAATTGTCACTCAGTGGATTTTCACTCATTAATAATCATTCATCATTCATGTTAATTCATTCGTGTTCACCGTTCGGACAAATGTTGAGTCATGTATTGATATCGTTCATTGTTTCAACCTTGCTTGAGAATCGGGATGAGAATATTATCTTGATCGTTATAATTACTTCATTAATCGATGTTGATATTGGAGTTCATGCCATTTCAAATTTCCTTCTTGTTCGAATCATGCTATTGTTGGGTACATTTGCGGTTCTTGTATATCTCGTTGAGTTTTTCTAGCGGGATATTGCTTCTCCCTACTTGTTTTAAGTTTCGGGACGAAACTTCTTTTAAGGAGGGTAGTATGTAATATCCGCAATATGGATTTTTGGGAATTTTATTTTTTGGCGGAAGTCCATCTTAGCGACTCTATTTTTACCATTTTGTCATTCCGAGAATGATTAATTCTACACTTTTTGTCATCCGAGTTCGTATCGGTGTCGTTCTGTTGAGTTCCGTGTTCTTAAGCGATTTTTCCACGTATGAGTTCGACTTTGTAAAATCACCATTAATTTTTGGAAACTCCAAAAATTCTGAATCTTTTCAATATTATAGAGCATCTAGTTAGCTTTCCAATGGTTCAAGCAGTGAGTCAATCGGAGTCCGGACGAGGGAGTTATGGTCGAAATATCTAAGACACACACATTTTCTAGTTTTGGCCGACCAGCCTGTACCGGGGGCCGCGGCTCCTGCCGGAAGGGCCGTGGCACGCTGCCGAGTCACTGTGCACATTTTCTAGCCTGTGCTGCGGCACACTCGGCCGGGTCGCGGCACACTGCCGAGCACTGGGGGCAGATTTTGGCCCTCTGCCGCGGCACACTCGGCCGGGCCGCGGCACACAGTGCAGTCTGCACTATAACTTCGTTTTTTTGAGAAGAAAAACTCATTTCTTCATCCTACTTCCGAGAGAGAGGGTTTGTGGGAGAAATTTTCATCATCAATCACTTGAATACTCGATTTTTCATCAATTTCATTCGGTTGTGAAGCTCGGATCGTCGATCTAACGCGTGTTCATCGAATCAAACTATTTGGATCTTCAAAGGTAATTTTCTCAAACCTCTTGGATTTCGATTTGTGTTGAGATATGACGTTTTGGATGTTATAATCATGTTGTATGAAGAGATATACATATGATTATGAGTATGTATGAATATTCATCGGATTATTGAAAGGTTATTCAAGAACACTTCGAATATTGAGTTGGATTTGGGGGGTTTTCGATTAATTGTTGTTGAAATCACGAATTTGGATATTCATATTGGATTATTGATCGTATTGAAGATGTTTTGTTGGTTTGAAACACTTCTTGGGGATTTGATATTGGTATTATTGAGGTTTGTTGTAAACAATCGAAGTTTGGCCACAACGTGTTCGATATAATGCCCCAATGAACTTGGTTTAGTCGTATCGACGTTTTAAGTTAGTTATACTCGTGTTTGATTCGTGTGTTGAACCGGATTATTGGTAATTGTGTTATTCAAGGTTGTTCGAGCGACCGACATCTCATTTAGGACGTTGTTCGTGGAAGGACATTCTTCATCGGCGTTGTGTAAGTTAATTCTTACTCAGTTAAAGGGATATTCATTCCTTTCGTTATTGTTCATTCATAATCATAACTCATTCATATTGTATTAACCGTATCGAGACTTGTCTTTGTCAATTAATCCCTTCAGTCACGAGGAACGAAGGTTCCAATTATTTCATTGAGCTATCATTCATTTCACTGTTATTTCATCTCGGTGAGTCATTATTGATTTCGATGTCACTTTTGTTATCTCGTGGCATTCCGGGTCATACTGGCGTGCCGGTTGGTATGTGTAGGATTTTCATGTCGGGCACATATTAAGTCGTGTGTTGGTTGTTGGCCTCACATTGGACTGTGCACACGAGAAGATCACTTCGTGAGACTGATTAGGTACAAGACCACACGTGTATTCGATCGATACTCGATGGTGGCTTGTGCACGAACACATTTCCATCCCGGGCGTAGTGTGGCGCCACCCTTTGAACCGTACCGTTAGTTGATTCATACATCATGTTTGATTGCGTATGTTTTCAACATGATTGGGTTATAATCTAACCGATTCAGTTTTGATCGAACTTGTGGTTTATACAGCATATATATGATTGTGTTTATTCAACTCTTGAGGATTGTTGTTCTGTGTAACTGACCCCGTTGGGGGATTTTGTTTTTCAGGTCGTGGCAAGGCTAAGGCACGGGAAGATAACGTTGACGGCGAAGAGTCCCAGTGATACTAGTAGGGGTCCCCAGTCCTTTCATTCACCGTGTTTCCTTATTTTATTTCCGCTTCAGATTTCCATTTGGATTTTGAGTTCATTCAGTGTTGTATATTTTATCCCCATATAAAATATACTTGTATTTGGTCATTTCCTTGGGTGTGTTGTATGAAACTCCTCATCGGAGTAATTAATGATGTAATGTGGTTCGGTACTACATTTACCCTGTGTATTTCATTCATTTTCACTCGCCTGGTGGGTCCCAGTCGGGGGTCCACGGCACTGTAATATCCACTTAGTTTGGGGTGTTACAGAGTTGGTATCGGAGCGTGGTTTTGAATTCTACCTTCCGAGTCATGTCTCATTTGAAATCATCGTCATCAAACTAGTATCATTGGACTTTCGCGTCACGTATGACCTGTGCAAATGCCGAGCCCATCAGACCGAAAGAACTGTAAGACATCTAACGCCATGGTATAATTTATGGCAATAATCATTCATTCATAATTCATCGGTTAACAATCCTCAAACATCATTTTTCATTTTGATCATGTTGATCATGTTAACTCATTAATCACTCAGTTCATTTCATTACTCAATTGTTAATCTTGAGGATCATATCATCAATCTTGTTAACTTGTTCAAGATAACCATTTTAAGAATATCATCAGATAATCATGTCACCTCAGTTAATCATTCATGTAATCACTGTGTTAGAGCGCGTATGCTCATTTGCATCATTTCATGACGTAAATCATGATGCGGTACTCATACGAGATCTATGATTATCATGCGACCTTCCTACTTCAGTATGGAGAGAGCTGTCAAGGGATGCACAGGGAGAGGCCGCGGTGCGGGCCGAAATCCGGGAAATAATCACTCACTGCCAGGAAGTCGTACCCAGGACTCAGCTCGATCAGAAGATGTTCGGGTTGATCCACTCACTTTTATGCAGGTCATGATGACACATATGCAATTGCTCAATCATCATTGCGCCACTCTGGCCGAATTAATCGAGAGAAGTCTCTCGTGTGAGCCTGCTGCTAAGGAAATTGCTGAGCAACAACCTTCATCTGTCAGCAGGAAATCAACGAAGCGTAATCAGTCTGAAGGCGGTCAATTTACCTTCAAGAAGCCTCGTGCGGGCCCTAACGTTTCTGATCGACCTCCTACGGCGCATAATCATGCGGGATCTCAGTCCCGAGCGGCCACTTCGGCCATCACCTGTTTCAACTGTGGAGCACCGGGTCATTACAGCACTAAGTGTCTGAAACCGTCTATCACGTGCCATAATTGTGGGATTTTTGGGCATAAGGCCCGTTTTTGCCGAAGGGACCCCAAGCATACTCCGATGGCATCTCAGGCCCCAAAGCATTTAGCGACTCAGAATCAGACTGCTTTGTCAGCGTCGTTTAAGACGACGAAAGTGAATAAAAGCGGAGCTCATATTTATCAGACGGGAGCGTCCGGTTCGGGGGCCGGCAAGTCCCGGATTCACGAGATGAAGAGGACCGATGATTCGGAGGCTCGAACGATCTCAGGTATACTTGTAATTTTAGCTCAACCTGTATGTACCCTTTTTGATACTGGTGCACCACATTCATTCATTTCCGAATCATGTTTGAATAGACTTAACTTGGATAGTCCTATTAATTGTGGGCCTTATATCATTGGTCTACCTGGCAGTAGAAGAATTTTCGAAAATCATGAGGTTTAGAACCGATTGAATTAAGCTTAATGACCGCGAGTGGTTGGTGGACCTAATCGTGGTGGATTTACCTAAGGACGATGTAATATTGGGTATTAGTGGGATGGATCGTCATGATACCATTCTCAATGTTCGTAAGCGTATGGTCACTATCATTTCCGTCGTTGGAGTCAAGTGTGTATTTCAGGGAGGTGATCCCCGTTGTTCCGGAAGAATCATTAATATGATGAAAACAGTAAAATTACTCAACCAGGGTTGTTCAATCATTCATTATATCATTATCATCGATTGACCGTTCTAAGGCAATCGAGATGTTCAATCATTCATTATATATCATTGTCATCGATTGACATTCTAAGGCAATTGAGATGATCCATCATTCTATATATCATGTCATCGATTGACCATTCTAAGGAAATCGAGATGTTCCATCATTCTTTATATCATTGTCATCGATTGACCGTTCTAAGGCAATCGAGATGTTCCATCATTCTTTATATCATTGTCATCGATTGACCATTCTAAGGCAATCGAGATGTTCAATCATTCATTGTATCATTGTCATCGATTGACCGTTCTAAGGCAATCGAGTTGTTCAACTATTCGTGGTACCATTGCTATCAATTGACGATGTACTCCCAGACGAGCTACCTGTTTTACCTCCACCGAGGGATATGGAATTCACGATAGAGTTGGAGCCTGGTACGTCCCCATTATCGAAGGCACCGTAACGGATGGCCCCGACTGAAATGCAGGAATTGAAGGATCAACTAGAGGATTTGACCGAGAAGAGTTATATCCGACCGGGTGCGTCCCCGTGGGGAGCACCAGTGTTGTTGTCAAGAAGAAGATGGTTCGTTTCGTATGTGTATTAATTATCGGGAGTTGAACAGGGTGACGATCAAGAATTAGTATCCTCTACCCCGTATTGATCATCTCTTAGATCAACTTCAGGGAGCTTCAGTATTTTCCAAGATCGACTTAAGATCTGGATATCACCAGTTGCGCATTCGAGAGTCGGATATCGCGAGGGCGGCGTTTCAAACACGCTATGGCCATTATGAGCTCGTAGAGTTAATTAATGCACTAATGCACCTGCGGTATTCATGGAGTTAATAAATCGGGTCTTCATCGACTTTTTGGATCAGTTCGTGGTTGTCTTTATTGATGACATTTTAATTTATTCTCGTGACCGGGAGGAGCACGAGTTTCACCTTCATCAGGTACTCGACGTGTTGAGACGAGAGCAACTTTTTGGGAAGTTTCCCAAATGTGAGTTCTGGATGTCCGAAGTGATGTTTCTCGGGCATGTAATTTCATCAAACGGAGTTCGTGTCGACCCTCAGAAGACGGAGGCTATCCGAGATTGGCAACCTCCGAAGAACGTTAAGGAAATCCGAAGCTTTCTCGGAGTAGCCGGTTATTATCGGCGATTTGTGGAAGGATTTTCTAAAATCGCTCAATCAATGCTGAACCTTTTGCGAAAGGATGAGAAATACACGTGGTCCGACACGTGTCAACAGAGTTTTGAGGATCTCAAGAGCCGGTTAATTTCAGCACCTGTCCTTTCTTTACCACAAGGGACGGAAGGATTTGTGGTTTATAGTGATGCGTCCGGACAGGGTCTCGGATGTGTATTCATGCAGAATGGGAAAATTATTGCTTATGCTTCACGGCAATTGAGACCTTACGAGGTTAATTATCCGACCCACGACCTGGAGCTAGCAGCCGTGGTGTTCGCATTGAAGATTTGGCGTCATTATCTTTATGGCGTTACCTGTCATATATTCACCGATCATAAGAGTTTAAAGTATATATTTACTCAGAAGGAGTTAAATATGCGGCAGAGACGGTGGTTGGAACTGATCAAAGATTATGATATCGAGATACTTTACCACCCGGGCAAGGCGAACGTTGTCGCCGACACCTTGAGTCGTAAGTCCGTTCAGGAGCAGATGCTTGCTCGATTAACAGTTCAGAAGGAACTTCAACAGGAATTTCTGAGACCCGAGATCGAGTGCAGTTACGAGTACAAGGGCAACTTTGTACGTTGGAGATTTCATCGCCACTTGAGGAGGCGATCAGGGAGAATCCGGGTTCGGACCCATTTTTGTTACGCATTCGAGAGGATATGACTCAGGGGAAAGCCCCCGGGTTTGTGGTCCACGAGGATGGACTTTTGCGTTTTAAGAATCGGTTGTGCATACCGGCGAATGACGAGTTGAAAAACTCGATTTTGAGAGAAGCTCATGCTACCCATTATTCCGTTCATCCGGGGTCTAGCAAGATGTATAAAGTCTTGAAACAAAATTACTGGTGGAGTAATATGAAGCAGGAAGTCGTGGAATTTGTTTCGATATGTTTGACCTGTCAGCAAGTCAAGATAGAACATCAGCGACCGGCGGGTATGCTGAAACCTCTCCCTATTCCAGAATGGAAGTGGGAAGATATTTCAATGGACTTCATCACGAGTTTGCCGACGAGTCGTCGTGGCATGAATACAATCTGGGTAATTGTGGATCGCCTAGCTAAATCAGCTCATTTACTTGAGATTAAGGATACGTGGGGTCCCGAGAGACTTGCCCAGTTGTTTATCAATGAAATAGTGAGATTGCACGGTACTCCTAAGAGTATCGTTTCTGATCGTGACGGACGATTCGTGTCTCATTTTTGAAAATCAGTTCATCGTGCCATGGGAACTCAGCTTAATTTCAGCACAACTTTTCATCCTCAGTCCGACGGACAATCAGAGAGGACTATTCAGACATTGGAGGACATGTTGAGGGCATGCGACGATTGGGAAGCCGAGGATAGTATGTGGGAGAGTTATCCCGAGTTCTTTGACCCTTAGTTTCGGGGACGAAACTCTTTTAAGGAGGGGTGTATGTAATACCCGCTTGTAAATTCATTCATTTTTCATTAAGTAATTGTCACTCAGTGGATTTTCACTCATTAATAATCATTCATCATTCATGTTCACCGTTCGGACTAATGTTGAGTCATGTATTGATATCGTTCATTGTTTCAACCTTGCTTGAGAATCGGGATGAGAATATTATCTTGATCGTTATAACTACTTCATTAATCGATGTTGATATTGGAGTTCATGCCATTTCAAATTTCCTTCTTGTTCGAATCATGCTATTGTTGGGTACATTTGCGGTTCTTGTGTATCTCGTTGAGTTTTTCTAGCGGGATATTGCTTCTCCCTACTTGTTTTAAGTTTCGGGACGAAACTTCTTTTAACGTGGGTAGTATGTAATATCCGCAATTTGGATTTTCGGGAATTTTATTTTTTGGCGGAAGTCCATCTTAGAGACTCTATTGTTACCATTTCGTCATTCCGAGAATGATTAATTCTACACTTTTTGTCATCCGAGTTTGTCTCGGTGTCGTTCTGTTGAGTTCCGTGTTCTTAAGTGATTTTTCCACGTATGAGTTCGACTTTGTAAAATCACCATTAATTTTTGGAAACTCCAAAAATTCTGATTCTTTTCAATATTATAGATAATCTAGTTATCTTTCCAATGGTTCAAGCAGTGAGTCAATCGGAGTCCGGACGAGGGAGTTATGGTCGAAATATCTAAGACACACACATTTTCTAGTTTTGGCCGACCAGCCTGTACCGGGGGCCGCGGCTCCTGCCGGAAGGGCCGTGGCACGCTGCCGAGTCACTGTGCACATTTTCTAGCCTGTGCTGCGGCACACTCGGCCGGGTCGCGGCACCGCGAGCACCGGGGCAGATTGCCCTCTGCCAAGCACACTCGGCCAAGCACACAAGGTGCGTCTGCACTATAACTTCGTTTTTTTGAGAAGAAAAACTCATTTCTTCATCCTACTTCCGAGAGAGAGGGTTTGTGGGAGAAATTTTCATCATCAATCACTTGAATACTTGATTTTTCATCAATTTCATTCGGTTGTGAAGCTCGGATCGTCGATCTAACGCGTGTTCATCGAATCAAACTGTTTGGATCTTCAAAGGTAATTTTCTCAAACCTCTTGGATTTCGATTTGTGTTGAGATATGATGTTTTGGATGTTATAATCATGTTGTATGAAGAGATATACATATGATTATGAGTATGTATGAATATTCATCGGATTATTGAAAGGTTATTCAAGAACACTTCGAATATTGAGTTGGATTTGGGGGGTTTTCGATTAATTGTTGTTGAAATCACGAATTTGGATATTCATATTGGATTATTGATCGTATTGAAGATGTTTTGTTGGTTTGAAACACTTCTTGGGGATTTGATATTGGTATTATTGAGGTTTGTTGTAAACAATCGAAGTTTGGCCACAACGTGTTCGATATAATGCCCCAATGAACTTGGTTTAGTCGTATCGACGTTTTAAGTTAGTTATACTCGTGTTTGATTCGTGTGTTGAACCGGATTATTGGTAATTGTGTTATTCAAGGTTGTTCGAGCGACCGACATCTCATTTAGGACGTTGTTCGTGGAAGGACATTCTTCATCGGCATTGTGTAAGTTAATTCTTACTCAGTTAAAAGGATATTCATTCCTTTCGTTGTTGTTCATTCATAATCATAACTCATTCATATTGTATTAACCGTATCGAGACTTGTCTTTGTCAATTAATCACTTCTGTCACGAGGAACGACGGTTCCAATTATTTCATTGAGCTATCATTCATTTCACTGTCATTTCATCTCGGTGAGTCATTATTGATTTCGATGTCACTTTTGTTATCTTGTGGCATTCCGGGTCATACTGGCGTGCCGGTTGGTATGTGTAGGATTTTCATGTCGGGCACATATTAAGTCGTGTGTTGGTTGTTGGCCTCACATTGGACTGTGCACACGAGAAGATCACTTCGTGAGACTGATTAGGTACAAGACCACACGTGTATTCGATCGATACTCGATGGTGGCTTGTGCACGGACACATTTCCATCCCGGGCGTAGTGTGGCGCCACCCTTTGAGCCGTACCGTTAGTTGATTCATACAGCATGTTTGATTGCGTATGTTTTCAACATGATTGGGTTATAATCTAACCGATTCATTTTTGATCGAACTTGTGGTTTATACAGCACATATATGATTGTGTTTATTCAACTCTTGAGGATTGTTGTTCTGTGTAACTGACCCCGTTAGGGGATTTTGTTTTTCAGGTCGGCAAGGCTAAGGCACGGGAAGATAACGTTGACGGCGAAGAGTCCCAATGATACTAGTAGGGCCCCCCAGTCCTTTCATTCACCGTGTTTCCTTATTTTATTTCCGCTTCAGATTTCCGTTTGGATTTTGAGTTCATTCAGTGTTGTATATTTTATCTCCATATAAAATATACTTGTATTTGGTCATTTCCTTGGGTGTGTTGTATGAAACTCTTCATCGGAGTAATTAATGATGTAATGTGGTTCGGTACTACATTTACCCTGTGTATTTCATTCATTTTCACTCGCCTGGTGGGTCCCAGTCGGGGGTCCACGACACTGTAATATCCACCTAGTTTGGGTGTTACAAAAGTATATGTCTTTTTCCAGTGTGGAAAGATGTGTGCTTTATGTCTTTCTCCGCCATTGGGATTTGATGGTATCCGGCGAAGGCATCCATGAATGACATCATTTCGCAACCTGCTGTACTATCAACTAAATGATCAATACGAGGCATCGGAAAGTGATCTTTTGGACATGCTGCGTTGAGGTCGGTGAAGTCGATGCATAACCTCCATGAGCTGTTCGGCTTTTTGACGAGCACGACATTGGCGACCCACTGCGGTTCGTCTGTAGCTACCCCGATTAGTTTGTTATCGAGTATCTTTTTGACTTCTATGTCGAGTGCTGCATACTTCTCAGGACCGAATTTCCTACATTTCTGGTGAACGGGCTTCCTTGCCGGGTCGATCTTTAGATAGTGGCAAGCATGTTCAGGACTTATGCCGACCATATCTTGATGCGACCAGGCAAAGACTCCGATGTTCTTACGTAGTAAATTGATCAGGTCCTCCTCTAATTCGAGGTCGACGCTTGTGCCGATCTGTACTTCCCGCTCCGGGCGAGTCGGATCTATCGTTACACTTTCCAACTCTTCGATGGGGATGGTCGCCTCTCGTTTGGTATGATTTCCGGACTCGATACTGGGATCGATGTCGAGGCTTGGCTCAAAACCGATCCTTGGCTCGATGTCGTCCGTCAATCGTTGTGAGATTCCGTCCTCTGAGTCGGGTTGGTACGATGTGCTTGGCTCGTCGATCTCCATCGGTTGAATTGTCGATCGACTCGATGTTATAAATAGCATGGTAAGTATTGAAAGAAGTTACGACATAGGAGTAATTCAAACATTTCTTTGCCATTAGCTGATCTCCTTTTACAGTACCGACCGTCCCATCGGCAGTGGGGAATTTGATACAGTAAAAGAAAGAAGAGGCGACCGCCTCAAAGGTTTCTAAAAATGGACGACCTAGGAACCTATTATAGATGCTGGGCCTATCTATGATTACAAAATTTAGGTTCCTAGTAATTCTAACCTTGGGATCGTAAAAGCATATTAGCTCGACTGAGAGCTTGATCCTTCCGTAGGCTTGGACTGTGCTGTCGCCAAATCCTTGGAGCATGGTGTCGAATGGCTTGATGAACTTGGTTAGGTTGCCGAGCTGGTCAAGAGCAGATTTGAATATGATGTTGCAAAAGCTCCCATTGTCAACCAGCACGCGATCGACCATCTTCCCAAGGATACATGCAGAGATCACCAATGCATCCTCTTTGGGGCACTGCACCCCCTCCCTATCTTTGTTGGAGAAGGTGATGAGCGCGTCTTTGGAGATGGTCGGCTCTTGTGGGACCACGACATGGACCCCGGCGAACGCCCTCAGTTCGGCCTTCCTCTTTATATTTGACAGAGTGGAAACCGGGGAAAGGCCTCTGAGGTTTCCGCCTCCTGCCTGAAGCATATTAATCCGACCGCCAGGGTTGATCGGAGGGATCGATTCATCGGAGTACTCCGGCTCGTTCTGCTCGATCCTTGTGACCGGATTTGGAGGGATCCCATCGCTTTGTCGGTGCTCGCGGCCTACGGCCCTCACTGATTGGGGCTCTGGTCTGGTGACAAAGTTATCCAATTTGCCCTCCTCAAACAATCTCCAGAGTTGTCTTAGGAGGTCGCGGCATTGGCTGGTGTTGTGGCCGGGACTTTTGTGGTAGGCACAAAATTTGCTGCGATCTAGGTGACCGTTGTCCCTTATCGGCTTTGGTTTGTTGAGCCATTTGCGCCCCTTGATGGCATTAAAGATGTGGGCCGGAGATAAGTTGAGGTTGCGGAGGAGGTGAACCTCCACATCCTCGAAGGCTTTGAACTCACCAGGCAGCTTTGCGACCGCCTTTTTGGACTTAGCGACCGTCTTCTTCTGAATCTGGGCCGGCGCCTTCCCTTCACCGGCAGATCCCTCGCCTAAGCGGAGGGTGAGCATCCTCTGCCTAGCCAAAAAATCGGCGGCCCTGACGCGGAAGACCAAGTAGGTCGGGGGGATGTCCTTCGTAAGATGTCTGAACATGGGTGAGTGGCCATGGAATCCCCCCAGGGCCGAGAAGAGAGCGAGCTCATCGCTAATGGGCTCCCCGGTGAGGACTATTTCGTCCACCCGGTCGATGTAGTCTTCGTCGGGCTCGTCCTTCCCCTGCCTGATCTTCATCATGCGGTGGGGGCCTTCTGGCCGAGCGACTTTGGCAGCGAAATGCGACGTGAAGTCGTTCGCTAGCTTCTCAAAGCAGTTGATTGAGCGAGGTGGTAGTGAGATGTACCACCTGTGGGCGAGGTCGCCCAATGTCAGTGGGAACATCCGACATTTTGTCGCGTCCGATGCTCCGCATCCGGTCATGTAAATCCGGAATTTGCTCAAATGGGTCTCTGGATCTGAGCTCCCCTCATATAGAGGTGTTTGAGGGGGAGCGATCGTTGGTTGAACTGGGGCGAGCTCGATCTGGACCGCGAGTGGTTCACTCGGTCCAGAGATCGACCTCCTGGTGCCTGCCCCAGTTTCTAGGAGTGCCTTCATTTCGTCGAGCTGGCGCTGCATTGCGGCCATCGCCGTAGCCTGACTGCTCGCCGATTGGCTACCCGAGCGTGAGCCAAGGCGATCGTGCACTGATCCCCTGGCCCCATGGTGGATGATGAGTTCTTTGCCAGCGGGCTCATTTCTTGGGCGAGTGGGGGCCCGTTGACCGGCGTGTCTTCTGGGAGTCGGATATGCCGAACTCCTGGTAACGGATTTGGACTCCGATGCCTCCTGACTTGGGCCTTAATGCCCGAGTCGCCATGAGGGATCACTCCCTAGGCGGCTGAAGACGGAGTTGTGCCGCCTTACGAGAGCCTTTGCCTGCAGCTCGGGGTTTTCTGTCGATTTCTCAACATATATACCCTTGAGCTTCCGCCTGCCAGCTTGGCGGATGGTTGACGGAGTGATGGTGGGCGAGTCGCATGCCCTCCGTCGCTCCCTGAGGATGTCTATGGCCTCCTCAATCTGTTCCGCGGTCTGGAACTGATCGAGTGAGAGGCTAGGGCCGTCCCTCGGGGGCGGAAGTGAGAGCCTAGCGTCACCGCGGTCACCTTCCGCCGTGGGCTGGGATTCGGTCCGGGCCGGAATGAGATTTCCGGCAGATCATAGGGTGGCTCTTTTGGACGTTGTGGCAAATGTCATGTTTCTGAAGGCTTTTATTTGAAGAACAGTGAGTGTTTCTTCAAGTATATGTCCGGAGAACAGTGAGTGTTCTTCGAGACGGTAGGAATAAAAATGAAGGTTTATACATGCCCTCCTTCTAGCGCCAATTGTTGTTACCCTAAACATTACCCGGAGATAATATCGCTAGAATGATCGAGTAACAAACAAATGCGAGAACACTTCCGTGAGAAAATAAATAACACAAGATTTGCCGGGGTTGTTAATCCCGGGCTTGAATGCTCTCGCGAGATGTTATTAATATGTATACTGTGGAGTACAAATATTAATGTTAGAATCTATTACAATGAGTGTAAAGACTTCTAGTTATCTAAGCTGTGGAGCGTATAGATTGCCGGAAGAACCAGATATGAAGCTCTGTGAGTTCTTGTTATTGATGTTCTGTCAGTGTATGAGAATGTATATTTCTCTCTGTATTCACGGTGATGATTGCCTGATTTTATGAAGATAATAGCATGATGCTTGTACACTGTTGTAAGCCTCCTATTTATAGGAGACAAGGCTGTTGGGGCCTCTCCGGTGATCGCGGGCGATCGCCGTTTTCTATATTATAATAAGGTGGCCGATCGCCCCGTCACGTGGGGCTGTTCCCTTAAAGTCTGAGGCTGCTGCTGGCAGCCAGCTGTGCGAGCCAATGGGAAGCCTGCACGCGTCCTGAGTTGTTGTCCCTGGGGGACCCACTTTGTACCTTTCGGCGGCCCTGTCGGTAGGTGAGGTAGGTGACAGGCTGGGGTCAAAGGTCCTATCTGTCGGCGCCTTTTCTAGATTTGCACGTGGGTCACCGTCCAAGATTCGGTCTTCGACGACTTTGACGGATGTTGGATTTATACGTGGCATGAGGCGATCGTTTCTGGTTGGACATCATAGACGATCGCCCGATACCAAAAGACGATCGCCAGATACCAAAAGACGATCGCCGTGGGTGCCGCGCTCTGGGTGTTTGCCCAGAGCATGTCTTCTATGGTTGGCTCTCAGATCATTATGCCGATCGCCATCGAGGCGTATTAATCGCCGCACAACAGTCGAGTATTGTCGTTATACTGTCGACTCGATTATGCTTGCTTGAATTATCCTAAGATCATTTGTTAGATATTTTGTCGGGTTTTATCATTTTGGGAGTTGGTTTGAACTCAGTTACCCAGAAGGATCTTGTGACTATAATGCTACTGCGTCATGACCATGGTGGGGCCTTGACAGCGACTGTTATTGGCCCTTGATAACGACCGACATGCCTAGCCGAATTATGGTAGGCACATTGTATAAATAGAGGTGCTTGAGGTGTTCTTCATGGATTCCAGCCCTTTCTCTCGTAAGGCTCGGCCCCCTCTCATAAAAACTTGATCTTGGCTTGAATTTGATGTGGTAAACATGTATATAACATTGGGGAATCGAGATATCAAGTATGTTTCAATCTGTTTGATTGTTATTCTTCCGATCGAAAGTGTTTTGGCATTGATCCGACACCTTAATCTTTAAGATCTTTGCTTAAGTCTTGTTTAAAACTTGAAACTGGTGAGTTATAGAATATTTTTGGGTTATTCATATCAATCACAGCGGAACAGAAACTCAAGTTTGTATTAGAATCATTTAAATTGGTTTTGACCACAAATTGGCTTATGAATGTCCCCTCTGAGTTTTTATTAGGGTTCTTGATGTTGATGCGATTGGGATTTGTTGGGATAAAAATACCCCAAGTATTTTGATAAATGCAACCTACACCATGATCATACAGTAATCTTCATACATTGCTCTAATGTCGTCTACCTACAATATATGAAGATTCTTCTTACAGCCAAAAGGACTATTGACTATAGCAAAGTCATTGTAGGTATTTTACTTAGGAAAGTCACTACAGCAAAGTCACTGCTGACGAAGATGCTCGGTCTGAAAAAGGTCCATACAAACATTCAGATTGTCGACATCTTCACAAAGCCTCTCAGCACAACGAGGTTTTGTATGCTCTGTCAGGAATTGAGAATACTACAGCTCGATTAAAACCCCTATAAGTTTTTACAACTTTATTCATCAATTGAGGGGAATACTGTAAGACCCGTGAATACAGTGTCCACACTTATTAATTATACACATAGACTTACAAAGTCACATCTTTACTATCGGAAGAAGAGGGTACAGTTACCTTCTTACAGATGTAGTGTGCATTAATCAATTGATTAATGCAAGGTGAAACACAATAGGACTCTTTAATATAGTATTAATCACCAATTGCTGTAACAATTGAATCCTGTATGTACCAGTTAAAGGGGAATGCTGTATTTTTGGTGATACAACATATATAATATAGGATTTCAATTAATACTTTAATCTTATCCAAATTACATACAGTTAATCTTTTTAAAACAATTTCAAGTCCACGTGCTCTGTCTGTATTCAAAACGATTTCATTTTACATCGAAACGACACCTGAACTTTAAAGCCTTGAAACCCGCTATTTTTAAAATGATCCAAGCTGCCTGAACATGCATTAGTGGTGGTTGTAACGTGGCAGATGTGGGACCGACATCAAATTCAAAATTAATGGATAAGATGTACCAGTTATGTCCGGATTCATCCTGTACGTTTATTAAAAAACCATTCCCATCCCTTAGTTCTGACCATTCACTGTAACCTAGCCTCTCAGCATCTATAAAAGGGCCATTATGCTGACCTAAAGACTCTTTACCACTGTTGCAATAGTACGAGCCTACAACATACAACCTAAATCCTTAAAGCTTTTTCAGCAAATTTCTTACTCTCGTTCTTAACCTTTAGCTCTGAATATGACCTCTCTCTCTGAAGAAGAAGAAGGAAACCATCATTGACGAACTGTGCTCCAAGAGCGTGTTTTGTCTGAAGATGAAGAAATAACCGGGATAAACAATGTTGTTACCCGCGTTAAGCAACAGGGTCTATACAGGCTTGGAAGCCTTATCCTGAGAACGATGATGAGACCATTGTTGAGGAATTATATTTGGATGCTGTTTTCAAGTATGTTTCTGAGAAGAAAGGTGCTCATCTGACTGAAATTGTGAGTACTGTTAAGGAAAAGAAGATCTCTATTAACAGGGAACTTCTGGAGAAACTATATAAGCTTCCCTTTGAGGGACTCACTTTGGAGGACTTGGAAACGTTTGGGGATGGTAATTTGACTGCATCGTACTGGAAACTATTTACTGAAAATTCGATCGCTGGAGATGCACACCCTTCATGCCACAAGAAAAGTTTCACCCCTTACTTCTACTTGCATGAATGTTGCTGTCGGGTTATCAAAAATCGGACTGGAGCATCCGAAATGTGCGCAAACCTTCACTTTCGGATGACGATGGCCATCATGAGCTGTCAGAAGGTTGATTGGTGTCAAACTATGATGAAACGTCTATAGGAGGAGGCCGCGAAGCCAGATACTGCTAGAAAATCCTTTGGCCTTATGCTCAATTATCTTCTCGCAACTTGTGGAATCCAACAATCACCTGCTGCTAAGAAGATACTTGTAGGGAAGCTCCTAAGTGGCGCGAAGCCCACCTTGTACAATAAAGGCATGTCGATTGCGCACAGGCCAGACCCTAACTCTCTGCCTATGTTGAATGACCCACATGATGTAAATGGTCATTTCTAAGGCCAAAGCTGGAGATAGTGAGAGAAAGAAGAAGATTTCCAGCAAGAAGCGAGCGGTTCCCGACATCAGCTCACCTACAGCTGTCTAGAAGAATAAGAAGAAGAATAATAATAATAAGAAGAAGCCCAAGACTAAGAAGGAGTTTGGAAAGTCGTAAGCTGTCCGAACAGTACTTCAGCAGACTATAGCAGCCTCTGAGGTTTCACCCACTGTATCTGCCTCCACAAGATATCTCATCGAGAAATATTCCCATGGAAGAGACATCGGCTGCTCCCACAGCAGTTCCTGATCTAGCTGCGCTATGACGGATGGCCAAGTGTTTTGCAAGCTGGAAGCAGTTGGTGAATTGGCTTCTCCTACGGAGCCGATAGCCACCTCTCCTAATAGGGCCCCCACCCCTGTCAGGAGTCCCTCTCCCAATGGGTCATCCCACCCTGTCAGAGATCCATCTCCAGGATCCCATACCTGTCGAGGATCCAAACCAAGCATTAGAACCCTCTAATATTTAGAGTCCCTCCCACTCAGTTGTAATCAATTAGACCATCCTTGCAGTCCAGATTGAAGTTGCAATTGAGCGCTTCAACACTTGACACTACATCAGAATCCCAGTTTTGTGACTGTCAAAAACTATCACAAATGGCAAAAACAGTTACAAATGACTGTCATAAAATCACTAGTCACAAGTTTTGTTGTGACTGTAAAAAACAGTCACAAAACAGTGACAAAACCTCATTTATATGACTTTACAATACCACTTTTTATGACAGTCACAAATATCATTTATGACTGTCATTAGCAGTCACGAAATTCATTTTTTGTGACAGTGATTAGGAGTCACGAATTTTAACTTTCGTGACTTCCATGGACAGTAACAAATATCATTTTTCTTGACTGTCTTGTGACTGTTTTTAGAAGTCACAAATGTTGAAAAAATACAAAAAAAAAAATAATAAAACCCCATTTTCTCTGAATGCAATCTAATTATTTTTCACAATAAATTCATAATACAATCCAAACATATTTCTCAAAGTATTCACACAATACTGCAATTAATTTTTACAAGACATAAAAATCATAATGTAATGCTCAAAATTAATACGTAAAAAAAATATGAACCAACCCATTGGGAATAAAATAGGAGGCAAACACTCCCTATGAGGGAAGTGCTTTAGCTACCTTACTCTGCTTCTACTTAGACTTTTACACACAAGTAAAGCACTTATACAACTTATTCACCAAACAGTCTCTGCAACTCTATAGTGACAAATATTGTGCAAATCCTAATCATCGCGGCAACATTTTATCACCCGAACCTCAGTTAGATCAACACACATCAATCGGGATCTCCAATTCATCCTCGATAGTTGATTAAACCTGTCAAATGGTGGACCAGAAAAAAGACTGCAACGGTAAAAGCATTATAGATTAATTTTAAAATGTGAAGCAAAAGCTACTGCAACAATAGCAAATCACCCATTGAATTTTATTTCAAACAACAAACCATATTTCACAACACTATTTTATGAAGAGAAAAAAAATATATACACTCACAATTTGGGTAGGAAATTTCCTTTAGTGGAATGAAAATTTTGTTGGCGACCTAAAGCCCTTTCTCTTGAAGTTGTACAATTTTACTAATGTAGCTCCTAATAATCGGCCTTATAAACTGGTTTTAGAACCTACACATCCAAAGGAATTTGAACCTCCAACCAAAGAGAAAAGGTGGAAGGTTTGAAAGCCTCTAGTGAGGTAAACTATAAAGTTGAAAATCAAACTCAACAAACTTTTACTGAAAAAGTAACATCAACTGGAAATCGACTTCAAAAGCCCAAGGGGTATCATTTGCATAACCAATCACTAACTTAGCATAGAATAAAAAATAAAGAGACTTACTACAGTCTCACTAATTGCCTTGTAAACTAGTTCCTTCAGTATTGCATGAACCTGAAGTGACAATATAAACACAAGATAAGCTTACTATGACATTTTTTGAGGCAAGCCAAAACAATCCACATCAAACCATGAAACCATTTATAAGGATCAATGTAAGACCAAAAAAATAGATAAAAATGGCCGAGTGTAAATGCCATTGGCATCGACAGCAGAATCAAGATACAAAAAACTATATTTCAGATACCTACCGCATCAACAGCTGCTTCAGCAGGACCTTTAATGGTAATTAAGGCAGTTTCAATTAGACGACTATAACCCCGTTCGGGTGCGATAAGATGAGGCTGATAACCATCAGCTTCAGTGATTAATTTCCGCACATTTTCCATAGCAAGATGCTTGTCAAACTGCAAGCGCTTTAGTGCGGCTGGCAGTTGATTATCAAAAACATTGTATATTTTTTTACCACCTGGTCGACTGTCGAGTCAAAATAAAAATAATAAAACAAAATAAAATATGAAACAATATTGGATGATGCAAATACGGAAATAAGAAAAGAGATACATACACTCCGTCTAGATGCTCTTTGAATATTCCATCAAATATACGATATACGACAGATTTCCATGATCATGTACAACTTCCCCTGCAATGATATTCAGCATTTATAAATACGCAAGGGAGCAGGCCAAGTTTAAAAAGAAATATGGTATCTCAACTCAAACATGAGATGAAGCATATAGAAGGAACAGTTCTGATATGGTATCCCAACTCAAACATGAGTTGAAGCATATAGAAAGCAAGAATGCCTACTTCAAAGGATTAGTAACTCTGTTGATTGATTAAATGACCACTAGTGTCGACTAGTCGTCGACTAGTCTCGACTAGTCATGACTCGACTTGCCGGAGTCTCCATCCGACTCGACTCGACTTACCGACGTAACAACTATGATGCAACTTAAGTGATTAGAATAGAAATATTACAGTGTGGATCACAAGGATTGTTAGGACTGTTTTAAAAAGCATGCATTAACAAAGTTCTAAAGATATTTATAATGAAAAAGTGCTCATCAAAGTGTTATCCCAATTCAGAAGGGAAATAATTTCAGTCGTATGCAATTCCCAAAGAATGACATGGAACCAAATAAACGGATGAAATTCCTTATGCATCAAATGTTGGGAATCCAATGTATGCACAAACTTGTATGAGGACGAGGCTGGATATCAGTTTCATTGTTAGAATGCATGGCCAATATCAGAGTAATCTAGGAATAGATAACTAAGAAGCTACAAAGAAAGTGTGGAGGTAATGGCAACGGGCAATAGACCATATGCTTAGTTGCTTACATGTCAAAGGTCTGATCGTCTTAAGGTGACTAAATATTAATATTCGGATTATGTTGCATGTGCTGATACTAGAAAATCCACATTTGGCTATTCATTCTTATTTGTGTTGAACATATGCAGCATGACAAACTGCTTTGTCTTGTTCCAAGATATTGCTATTGAAGGAAGGACATTGGCTACGAAATTTTAAATAGAACACAAAAACTGATCTTTTCAAAGTCCCCACATCAACGTAATCATTTACTGCATATACAGTTTTCTTCTGATGTTTCTGCTTTGTGAATGCCATGACAATTAACGTAATCAGTTACTACATATACAATGTTCTGATGTTTCTGCTTTGTGAATGCCATGACAAGCACAAAGCATCATTTGACTCAAGACGATCTTAATCATCTTGAAAAAATGATTTATACTCATGCTGAAGCAGAACACCAAAAGAACATATGTGAGTGCGAAAATGTCAATCTCAAATGTCAAAATCTTATACATAACGACAACTCACAATATCAACTTAAACAGTCTCAAATAATTCAATTGATAGTGTCTGATATAGTTATCACCTTTCTTTAAATCTGCAATTCCAAGAAGCTCAACAAGCTCGACATGATTCTTCAGCTTTGGTTCAGTCCGCTTCTCACCCCATGAACGAATGATGGCATTGTTATCCTAGAGAACATCTCATCAGTCATAACAGAACTAATCACGGGATCACCAAAAATCAAAGAATGAGAAGAACCTAAGACACACCTCATTATTGTTGATGTGCATCGAATCATGTACTAGGTTTCCAATGATAGCCAATTTAGACCGCATTGCTAGGGCTTCCCGCACCTCTGCCTCCTTCGTTGCGGCCGCTTCTTTGTTCTCCTCAGTAGAGGCAATCATTGTATTTGCATCTTCTTTCGCCTGAATCCATAAAAGAATTCAGTACAAAGTTCAACACATAAACAAGAAACGTGTTACATATCAGCTCCCTTGATATTTTGATCTATAAATCATATGATAGTTAAGATGCATCTATAATGAAATTAATATATAGCATCTTCAAGATAGATTCTGGAAGAAACAAGGCCCACTTTCACAATCTAAACTGGCAAAGTATTGAAGTAAGCATCTATAGCATATGGCAAATTTCATTTGGGATAACTCAGCCCGTAACCATTGGATTTTATTTCAAACAACAAACCATATCACTCGGACTAACTCAAATTTCAGCTACTCGACATCGACCGCAATGACATCTCAACCGTTCAATCAACAAGCTTTCACAATCATCAAAACAGATTAAATCAAAAATCATCACGTTCCACACTACCAGAATCTTACCCGTATGCTAATCAAATCGAACGACTCCAGGAAATAGGAAACCTTGTTCATAAACATTGAAACATCAAAATAACAATAGAGCAACAACTAGCAAATAAAGAAGAGCAGCAACTCTATATAAATACAAATTAAACAAGGTAGAGCAACAACTAGCAAGCAATGGAATAAGGATTATACTAATTATCATCAAATTTAAAAGAGAAGCCTAGAAGAGGAATAAAAGCGATCTCACCTGAACAGGGTGGTGGCGCTCCGTCGCTCAGCGGTGGTGTGGCGTGGCGTTGAGCGGAGCGCCAGTGAGAAACGTCCAGTGGTGGAAGCGAGGCATAGCATGGCGTTGAGGGCAGCGGACCAACGGACCAGCAGCGTGTGAGCAGCGAGCAATGTTTAGTGCGAGTTGAGAGAATCGGGAGTGGCGGTGCGGTGAGAGACAGAGAGTCGAGAGAGATTTGAGACTTGAGAGAAGAAAATTAGGGCCTTAGGTATTTTAATAACATTTTAGTTTTAGGGAATAAGGATTGAAAAATAATAAAATTTAAATATATAATTATAATTATAATAATTTATGGGGAGAGAGAGGGTTATTATCGTTTAACCTTGAAAAGTTTATGACTTTTCAAGACAATCACAATTTTATGATACCATTAATAAATATAAACATTTGGATTTATTATCGTTGGTCTTTGTGATCAAGTATTGGCAAATATAAAATTATGACTGTCATTGACAGTCACAAATCCAAGGAGTCTCAATGTCACAAAATCCTGTTTTTGGTGTAGTGTGAAAGAACTATAGGGTTGGTAGCTATGACACCTGTATAATTGAGAAGATTGGAAGGAGGATGAACTTTTTGTGCTGGAGGTGGCTAACACCAATAATGTCAAGATCCTGATCAGATGGGAGAATCCATTTTTCCACGAGCTGATATTCAAATACTATGTGGAGAAAGAGAAGGCCTGACTGAAGGGAAAGCAATCATATCACGAAGGCACTCGGCGCTCAAGCCACCACTCTGATCCTGATTCTAATAGCGACTATGAGGCCATGCAGACAGGACTACGAATGAGCCGTGAAGTGGCTCATGAGATGGAATATGCTAAGATTCAGGCCACACATGGACAGGGAACTTCCAAGTAGTCCCCAGAGAAGCTTAAGTCCCTTATTTATCAAGAAGAAACTACCAACTTACAGGAGGAATAATTCCCTCCTAGAACCAATGATGTCGCCGCATCTGCCCAACCACCAGAGGATAGTTCCTTCGACAGAATAAGAAGTAGCTCAAGCCATCCAATAGGAGGATTCAGCCCCTCCTAAGGAGCCAGAAACCACTGGGAGCCAACAGGAGGATTCAGTCCCTCATGTCCAGACTGTAGAAACCGAACAAGGACAGGAGGAATCAGTCCCTTCTGTCTTGCAGATAGATGCTCAGGATGAGACGATAGAGACTCCAGCCCCATAACAGGTAGAACTTCTTGTCCCTATAGGTTCTGCATATCTGAACCCGATGAGGATTTCTTTCCCGGTGACATTCCACCAAAGCCAAATCATAATGTCGTCATCATCCAGGAAGGAGAACCCTCATCTACTTCGCTCGCCCATCCCAAATCTCCACGCATCGAAGTTTGAATTACAGAGCTGCAAGCCCTCGGCTCTCAAAACCAGCCTTTCTACAGGATGATGTCAAAGTACTATATGATATAGGAAAGGAGTTGGGCTGGATGAGATGCACCGACTTGGATGAACTTACTGATCTGAGAAGGGCCGTGCAAGATGTCACCGACGAATTTAGGCTTCTGCCAAATGCCATATACAAAGCCCTTCATCAACTCCAAGAACACTAGCATGGGTCTTGAAGAAGAAGCAATAAAATCTAGGTATAATTGAAGCTAAAATTATTGCCGCCCTCGAGTACAAAAGGGAAAAACTTAGCAGCCATGAGTAAAAGGTCGATGGCCTAAGTACATCGGTCGCAGGTCTTGCCAATTTGGTGAAGATATACAGGGTAAGCAGACTGAGTCAATAGGTTTTATCTAGGAAATCCATGACAAGGTCATGAAGATTGATAGTGCCAAAAAATAAGAAAAGGCCGTGAAGCTGGCAGGATGTGGAGGCAGGAGTAGGAGAAAGAGATGGAGGCAATACTTGAGAATAGTGTTGCTCAAGCCATTGGGAGACTGGTCGGACTAGGGTCAGGTCAAGAAGCAAAGGGCTACAGGAGTTGGTTCTCTACTTGAGTTAAAGGACCCTAAGTTCCCTTAGAAGAACACAGTACAAAAACCGGCGGAGATCCCCTTGCCTACAGACAGGCAGCCGACAACAGATGAACTCAAAGCTTGGAGAATAATAAACTGATGGAACTTCTGCATACTTATCAGGGAATATCCAATCTTAAATCACTGCAAGACTCTAGATGCTGCAGCGCATGATTTCTTGCTATTACTGGACGAAGGAAAGCTGCCAATGCCAATAATGCTGAAAGGGAGATACATAAAGGGTGATCGACCCACTCACTTGGAAGACTAGATTCTCGGTTATGATTTGACTCTGGAAATAAGAAGTCTGTATCGGGATTGAGGCAAAAACTTCTTATTTAACTGGTGTAAAAGGACTGAGTGTGATCCAATCATAATATCAATCAGACAACAACATTATCGTTGATAAATCCTTCACAATGTACTTTATTCTTTCTATTCCCCAATGTAATTTAAATTCATAACAAGCATTGTAATCACTTTTTGTTATCAATAAAGATATTTGGTTCTTTTCAAAATATTATATCACGTAGTCTCTACTTACTGTATGATTGCTTGATATTCAAAAGTTATATCCAACAGAACTACTTGCTGTAATATTGTGCCTATGAGTCAATCATAATTTAAGTTGTCATACACTTAGTCTTGTAGGATTTTAAATTTTAGAACATTCCTGCGAGCTGTTCATTTTAGTCTAAGTCTCGAAGATCAGATCATCCGACATAAGACTAGAAGCTGGAAGTTCTAAGAGGTTTTAGCATTATCAAAAAGGAAGGAATTGTCGGAATGATAAAACCTTAATTGTTTTGGTAAATGCATCATACAGCCTGATCATACAACAATCTTCATATCAATCAAAAGTCATCTACCTATAGTTTATGAAGACTCAGCTTACAGCAAAAAGGACTGTTGGCCATAGCAAAATCATTGCAGATATATTACTTAGAAAAAGTAAAATAAAAATCCAAAAGGTCTATACCTAGAACTTTAAGCCACTGTGAAATAAGCTATTATTCATTCAAAAAGTATTCAGGATTTCAAAGGTGCATTTAAGGCTGACAGGACAATATTTAATGCGGCCTTAAAAATATGGACTCGAGAGCATTTAATGAAGGTCAAAAGGAATGTCTTAAGTATTAAATACTGAGACACTTTAATTCAAACATTCATCAAGCCGCCAATCTAAAGTGTCCACATCTCACCAACCGGACAACGACTACATTTATAATGGATCTATTTTCAAGGTTATAAATAGCCCAATCCATAGGAATTGCTCATAAGAGAACCGATCAACTGAATAACCGAAACATTCAATTCATTCAAGCCTACAACCCTATCTTGATTGAAGAAATATCAGTCATCAACTGAGAACAACACATTATGTCCAGGATCTTAAAGCCTACAACTGCTATAATGTAACACCCCAAACTAGGCGGATATTACAGTGCCGTGAACCCCCAACTAGGACCCACCAGGCGAATGAAAATTAATGAATTAGTTAATATAACTATAGTACCGAACCATATTATATTACCAATTACTCCGATGAGGAGTTTCAAATACAAAACACCCAGGAAATACAGAATACATGTATATTTCATATGAAGATAGAATATACAACACCGAATAAAATGAAATCCAAATGGAACTGCAGCGGAAAATACAAATCAAAGAAGCATGAACAAATGGACAGATTGGCCCCCCCTACTATTATCACTGGGACTCGTCGCTGTCAACGTTCTCTTCCCGTACCTTTGCCTTGCCATGACCATAAAACAACATCCCCAAACGGGGTCAGTTACACAGAACAACAATCCTCAAGAGTTGAACAAAATACAATAATCGCATGAATGAGTTATGAAATCAAGTTGAATGATGGGCATCACAGTACGCCAAAAATGGGATGTGCAAGTGCACAAGCCTGCCGAGTGCCCGGCGTCCCGCATAAACACCCACAAAACTTGGCCTAATTAGTCTCACGGAGGCATGTTACCGTGTGCACAGTCCAATGTGTCCAGATCCCTACAAACACAATGACCTTAGTGTGCTCGAATAAAAATTCCGCACATACCACCCGGAACGAAATACAATCCTGGAATGTCACACGAACAAAAGCGACCATGATGAAGAATGATGAATAGAAATCCGACAAGGGTCAAGAATGACTCACCGATGTGAAATAATGACGCAATGAGTGATAACTTCAAATGAAATGATTGGAACCGTTGTTCCTCGTGAATTGAATGATTAGTTTGATAATTACAAGTCTCAACATGATTGATATACTATGAATGAATTATATGTATGATTGAACAACAACGAAAGGAATGAGTATCCTTTTAACCGAGTAAGAATTAACTTACTCAAATACCGGTGAAGAAAAGTCCTTCCTCGAACAAACGTCCTTAAAGGAATTATCGGCCGCTTGAACAACCTTGAATAACACAATTACCAATAATCCGCTTAATATACGAATCAAGCATGATCACAACCAACTCAAAAGTCGACACAACAATATCCAAAATCATTGGGGCATTCTAACGAATACGTTGTAAACAACCCCCAACTGTTTACGACTAATCTCAATTATATCTAACACCAACCTCCCAACGAGTGATCTAATCTAACAAAACATCTTCAAAGACATCAATAATCCAATAGGAATGCACAACTCGGGATTATGACAACATCAAATCGGAAACCCCCAAAATGACCAAAGTCAACCATCAAGGGTTCTTGAATAATTCCCCAAATACTCAACAATTCCGAAAAATACCAACAAATCTGTAGGAATCATATGTATTCAAGGTAGATATTCCATATTCAACATATTCCAACATAATAGCAAGTTAACTTGAAGAGATCGGAAGAAAAACATTCAAATCCCGAAATTCTAGATTCAAGAAATTTTTACCTTGATTTGGTGTGTTGGAGAGGATTAAATGATGATTAATCCAAACTAGAAGCTTGAAGATGATGCTAGATGATTGTAGCTCAAAAAGATCTTCTCAAATCGCCCAAAATCTCCCAAGGAAGGAGGAGAGATGAAGAAATGACGAAATGGGGCTAAACTGTCCAATATATACTAAACCCAGCTTAGCGCGCGCTAGCTCCTGATATTAGCGTGCGCTAGCGGGTGTACCGGGTAGACCAGTGAGTTCTGCCTGCCTCATTAGCGTGCGTTACGAACTTGGTAGCGTGCACTAACGCCTTCCTCTTAGCGTGCATTACCCAAAATAAGCGTGCGCTACTTGATAGTTGGTGTCCAGAATATTGGAGTCCAGAACCTACTGACCTCTGCCTGTTCGCCTTAGCGTGCGCTACACTTATAACTTAGCATATGCTACTAGCACCATCAGCGTATGCTAATCTCCACTCATAGCGTACGCTAAGAATTCCCCCTTACAATCCAGTACCTACTGGACTCTGTCTGATCGAGCCTTAGCGCGCGCTACACTGATGCTTAACGTGCGCTATCAATACCACTAGCGTACGCTATATCCACTCTGCGTGCGCTATTAAATATTCTATTTCAGTCCAGTACCTACTGGACTGTCTGCCTCCACCACACTAGCGTGCACTAATGTTGAGAGGTAGCGTGCGCTACCAATACTCAATTAGCGCGCACTAGAAAGAGTATGTAGCGTGCGCTACTCCTCACACATAGCCCACTACAAAGATGACAATGATGATATACTCGACTTGATTCTCTAACCGGATTGACCGGCGAATGATAACTGATATACGATTCAAAATACGCCGAACGGTGAACACATTAGATGAATATGAAGGATGAATGATTATTAATGAGTGAAAATTACTGAGTGTCAAATACTGAATGATAATAATAATAAATGAATTTACAACCGGTATTACATACTCCCCCCCCTTAAAAAGAGTTCCATCTTCGAAACTAAGGGTCAAACAATTCGGGATAACTCTCCCGCATACTATCCTCGGTTTCCCATGTAGCCTCTTCGACTCCGTGTCTAGACCACTGAATCTTAACCAAAGGAATCGCCTTGTTCCTCAACTGTTTGATTCGCCGTTCTAAGACTTGTACAGAACACTCCTCATACGTACGATCATCCGCTATCTCGATTTCATCGAACTAAAGTATGTAACTAGGGTCGGCAACATACCTCCGCAGCTGAGAGACGTGAAACACATTATGAATTCGGCTCAAAGCCGGAGGTAAATCCAATCGATAAGCTATATCGCCTACTCGACCAAAATCTCAAATGGTCCAATGAATCTCGGACTCAACTTTCCTCTCTTCCCGAAATGAGAAATACCTCGGCTTGGGGATACCTTGACCAAAACGTGGTCACCTGCCTCGAACTCTAATGGTCGACAACGATTATCTGCATATGATTTTTGTCGACTCTAAGCGGTCAACAAACAACTCCTAATCAAAGCTACCTTCTCGCGGGCGGTATAATCATATCAGGCTCAGTGCCGATTGATTCTGATAAGTTATCCCAACACAAGGGAGATCGACAACGAAGACCGTATAAGGCCCCGTAAGGTGCCATCTTAATCGAAGCATACCAGCTGTTATTGTACATGAACTCAATCAACGGTAGTTGGGCTTCCCAATCATTTTTCCAATCGAGAACACATGCTCTCAACATGTCTTCCAACGTCTGAACAGTTCGCTCTGATTTTCCGTCGGACTGAGGGTGAAAAGCTGTGATGAAATTGAGCTGAGTTCCCATGGCACGATGAATAGATTTCCAAAAATGCGACACGAATCGCCCGTCACAATCCGAAACGATCCTCTTAGAGGTACCGTGCAATCTCATAATCTCTTTAATGAATAACTGGTCAAGTCTCTCAGGACCCCACGTATCCTTAATCTCAAGAAAATGAGCTGACTTAATTAAACGGTCCACAATTACCCAAATTGTATTCATGCCACGACGACTCGTCGGCAAACTCGTGATGAAGTCCATTGAGATATCCTCCCACTTCCACTCTGGAATAGGGAGCGATTTCAGCATACCCGCTGGATGTTGACTTTCTATCTTGACTTGTTGACAGGTTAAACATCTCGAAACAAATTATGCAACTTCTCGCTTCATATTGCTCCACCAATAATTTTGTTTCAAGTCCTTGTACATTTTGCTAGACCCCGGATGAATGGAATAAGGGGTATCATGAGCTTCTCTCAAAATAGAGCTTTTCAACTCATCATTCACCGGAACGCATAATCGGTTCTTAAATCGCAAAAGTCCATCCTCATGGACCACAAATCCAGGGGCTTTTCCCTGGGCCACATCATCTCGAATGCGCAACAAAAATGGGTCTGAACCTTGTTTCACTCTGATCGCCTCCTCAAGTGGTGATGAAATCTCCAGCATACAAAGCTTCCCTTGTACACGCTATAACCAAACCTCGATCTCATGCCTTAGGAATTCCTGCTGAAGTTCCTTCTGAGCAGTTAAACGAGTAATCATTTGCTCCTGAACGGACTTACGGCTCAAGGCATCAGCGACAACGTTCGCCTTACCCGGGTGGTATTGTATCTCAATATCATAATATTTAATCAGTTCCAACCACCGTCTCTGTCGCATATTTAACTTTTTCTGAGTAAATATAAACTTCAAACTCTTATGATCGGTGAAAATCTGACAGGTGACACCATAAACATAATGACGCCAAATCTTCAACGCGAATACCACGACTGCTAGCTCCAAGTCGTGGGTCGGATAATTGACCTCGTAAAGGCCTCAGTTGCCGCGAAGCATAGGTAATCACTTTCCTGTGATGCATTAATACATATACGAGACCTTGTCCGGACGCGTCACTATTAACCACGAATCATTCCGTCCCTTGCGGTAAAGAAAGGACAGGTGCTGAAATTAAACGACTCTTGAGCTCCTCAAAACTATGCTGACACGCGTCAGACCACGTGTATTTCTTATTTTTCTGCAAAAGGTTCGTCATAGGTTGAGCGATTTTAGAAAATCTCTCCACAAATCTCCGGTAATAGCCTCCTAATCCGAGCTTCGGATTTCCTTAACATTCTTCGGAGGTTGCCAATCTCGGATAGCCTCCATCTGTTGAGGGTCGACACGTACTCCGTCTGATGAAATCACATGTCCGAGAAACGTCACCTCGGACATCCAGAACTCATATTTGGAAAATTTTCCATAGAGTTGTTCTCATCTGAACATGTCGAGAACCTGATGAAGGTGAAGTTCGTGCTCCTCTCGGTCATGAGAATAAATCAAAATGTCGTCTATGAAAACGACCACGAAACGGTCTAAATAGTCGATGAAAACTCGATTCATCAACTCCATGAATACAGTAGGAGCATTAGTTAACCCAAACAGCATCACCACAAACTCGTAATGCCCGTAGCGTGTTCGAAACGCCATTCTAGCAATATCCGAATCTCGAATTCGCAACTGATGGTACCCAGATCTCAAATCGATCTTAGAAAATACTGAAGTTCCCTGAAGTTGATCTAAGAGATCATCGATGCGGGGTAGGGGATATTTATTCTTGATCGTCACCCTATCCAGCTCTCGATAATCAATGCACAAGCGAAAAGAGCCATCATTCTTCTTGACAAATAATACTGGTGCTCCCCACGGGGACGCACTCGGTCGGATATAACCTTTATCGGTTAATTCCTCCAGTTGGTTCTTCAGTTTCTGCATTTCGGTTGGGGCCATATGATATGGTGATTTCGATATTGGAAATGTACCAGGATCCAAATCTATCGTGAATTCCACATCTCTTTGCCGAGGTAAACAAGCTAACTCGTCTGGAAATACATCGGCATATTCTCTCACTACAGGAATATCCGCCAACATCACTGATGATTTCTCGGTCTTGGTCAAATAGCACCAATAACCTACACATCCCTGATTGAGTAACTTCACTGCGTTCATCATATTAATAACTTTTCCGGAACGGCCGAGGTTGTAATACTTGATTGTAAATTCATTCATTATCACTCAGTAAATTGTCACTCAGTAATTTTTTTCACTCATTGATAGTCATTCATCATTCATGTTCATTCACCATGTTCACTGTTTGGCGTATTTGGAATTTTGGATCAGTTGTCATTTGTCGTTCAACATTGTTTGAGATTCGAATCGAGAATACTATCATTATCATCGTTTTGGTAGCCTGTGTATGGTGTGTAGCGTATGCTACGTACTCTTTATAGCACACGCTGTTTGAGTACAGGTAGCGCACACTACCATTGATCATTAGCACACGCTAGTGCAATTGAGGCAGAGTCCAGTCGGGTACTGGACTGAATTGGATGATTTGTAGCACACGCTATGATTGGAAAATAGCGTATGCTAGTTGTGAGTTGTAGCACACGCTATTGCTTCATCAGCGTGCGCTAGCGTTTTGGAGAAGGCAGTCCAGTAGGTACTGGACTGAGGCGGGAAATTCTTAGCGCACGCTAGGAGTGGATATAGCGTACGCAAGAGTTATTTTGGTAGCGCACGCTAAGCATCAGTGTAGCACGCGCTAAGGGTCGATCAGACTTTAGGACAGTAGGTTCTGGACTCCAGTTGTTGGGTATCAAACATCAATTAGCGCATGCTAATTTTGGGTAACACACGCTAAAGAGAAGACGTTAGCGTACGCTGCCAAGTTCGTAGCGCACGCTAACGAAGCAGTCAGAACTCACTGGACTGGCCGGTGAACCCACTAACGCACGCTAATATCAGGATCTAGCGCGCGCTAAGCTGGTTCAGGTATAAATAGGACAATTGAGTCTAGTTACGACATTTTCACATCTCACCTTCTCTCACGAGTGATTTTGGGTGACTTTGGACGTTTTGTGGAGTGTTCTTCGAGCTGCAATCAACTATCAACATCTTCAAGCTTCTAGTTCGGATTAATAATCATTTAATCTTCTCCAACTCACCAAATCAAGGTAAACAATTCTTGAATCTAGAATTTCGGGATTTGAGTGTTTTCCTTCCGATCTATTCGAGTTAGCTTGCTATTATGTTGGAATATGTTAGAAATGGATTATCTACCATGGATGCATGTATTCCTACGGATTTATTGGTGTGTTTTCGGATTTGTTGAGTATTTGAAGAATTATTCAAGAACACCCTAAGGGTTGACTTTGGAATTTTTGGGGTTTAGACTAGATGTTGTCGTAATCTCGAATGGAGTATTCCTATTGGATTATTTTATTGTATTGATGATGTTTTCTTGGAGTTGAACTACTCTTGGAGTTGAACTACTCATTTGTAGGTTGGTTTCAATATTTTTGGGGTTGGTTGTAATCAATGGAAGAATGTTTGCAACGTATTCGTTAGAATGCCCCAATGAGTTTGGTTATTGTTGTATCGACTTTCGAGTTGGTTATATTCGTACTTAATAAGTATATTAAGCGTTTGTTGGTAATTATGTTATTCAAGGTTGTTCGAGCGACTGATATTCCATTAAGGACGTTTGTTCGAGGGAGGACATTTCATCACCGGTATTGAGGCAAGTTAATTCTTGCTTGGTTAAAAGGATATTCATTCCTTTCGTTGTTGTTCATTCATATTCATAATTCATTCATAGTATTTTAATCATGTTGAGATTTGTAATAATCAAACTAATCATTCATTTGATGAGGAACGGCGGTTCCAATCATTTCAGTGAGCTATAATTTATTTCATTATTATTTCATCTCGGTGAGTCATTCTTGACCCTTGTCGATTTGCTATTCATTCATATTCATCATGGTCATTTTTGTTCTTGTGACCTTCTGGGTTCATATTACGTGGCCGGGTGGTTATGTGTGGAATTTTTAGTCGGGCACACGATAGTCATGTGATACGAGTTCACCGACACAATGGACTGTGCACACGGTAACGTGCCTCCGTGAGACTAATTAGGTACAAGTGTGGGTGTGTCCGAACACTCATCTTGTGAACTTGCACGTACCATTACGGGCGTACTATGATGCCCCTCTTCAACTTGATTTCATAACGAATATATATAATGATTGTGCTTGTTTAACTCTTGAGGATTGTTGTTCTGTGTAACTGACCCCGTTGGGGATATTGTTTTTAGGTCATGGCAAGGCAAAAGCACGGGAAGAGATCGTTTACGGCGAGGAGTCCCAGTGATGCTAGTAGGGGGTCCCCAGTCTCTTCATTTATTCATGTTTCGTTGATGTGTATTTCTGCTGCAAATTCCGTTTGGATTTTCATTTTATTCAGTGTCGTATATTTTATCTTCATAGAAAATATACATGCATTCTGTATTCCCTGGGTGTGTTGTACTTGAAACTCCTCATCGGAGTAATTGATGATATCATGTGGTTCGGTACTACATTGTATTGTGTAATTTATTATTTTTCTTTCGCCTGATGGATCCCAGTCGGGGGTCCACAGCACTGTAACGTCCGCCTAGTTTTGGGGTGTTACAGAGTTGGTATCGGAGCGTGGTTTTGAATACGACCTTCCGAGTCATGTCTCATTTGAAATCATCGTTCGTCAGGCTAGTATCATTGGACTTTCGCGTCACGTGTGACCTGTGCAAGCGCCAAGCCCCTCAGACCGAAAAAACTATAAGATTTCTGATGCTATGGTATAATTTATGGCAATAAGAATCACTCATTCATCATTCATCAGTCAACAATCCTCAATTATCATTTTCATTTTTGATCATGTGGATCATGTTAATTCATTCATCACTCAGTCAATCTCATTGTTTAGTTGTCGATCTCGTGGATCATATTATCAATCTTGTTAACTTGTTCAAGATGATCATTTTAATAATTTCATTAGATAATCATGTCACCTCAGTTGATCATTCATGTAATCATTGTGTTATAGCACGTATGCTCATTATTATCATTCATAACGTAATCATAATGCGATATTCATGTGAGATATATAATTATCATGTGACTTTCCTACTTAAGTATGCAGAGAGCCGTCATAGGACGAAGGGGAAGAGGCCGCGGTGCGGGTGGAAACCCGGGGGCTCGTGTGAATACCCGTGTGAACGCAAGGAATAATATCAATTCAACGAGCAGCGACACTGCCACTCATTCACCTGGAAATAATCATTCACTGTCAGGAAGCCGTACCCGAGATACAGCTCAATCAGAAGGTGTTCGAGTTGATCCACTCGCTTTTATGCAGGGCATGATGGCCCAAATGACTCAGATGGCACGTCTGATGGAAACGATGCAAAACTCAACCACTCAGGCTCAGCGGGCCCCTCCGCCGCCACCTTAGGGTCAACAGAGGAGTGTGAGCAGAATTATTGACGACATCTCTCCCCAGAGGCCACCTACTTTCGAGGGCTCATTTAAGCCGGCGGATATTGTTCACTGACTTGAACATTTTGAGAAGTTGTTTACTATGGTGGAGTCTCCCGAAGGGCACAAAGTTTCAGTCGCGGCTTACTATCTTGGTAGGAGCGCTCACTCTTGGTGGCTATCTCTGAAGCCCACCGATGGATTTTGTACTTGGGACCAGTTCAAGACCCTCATGATGGAAAGGTATTATTCCGCCCCACTCAGGGAGGCTAAGTTGTCGGAGTTACTAAGTCCCGACCCCTCAATGGAAGAGGATGTTCTCGCCATTGTCGAGAAATTTCCGGAGCTACTTCCATTCGCCTCATCTGTTATCCACTCCGAGGCGGATAAGATCAAGTACTTCAGTAAGAGGTTGAAACCTCGTATGCGGATGCAGCTGCTTAATCATCATTGCACCACCATGGCCGAATTTATTGAGAAAGCTCTTATGAGCTTACTTCTAAGGAAATTGCTAAGCAACAAACTTCATCTTTTGGCAAGAAATCAAAGAATCGTAATATGCCCGAATGCAGTCAGGCAACCTTCAAGAAGCATTGTGCGGGCTCTACTTTTTCTGGGAGACCTCATATGGTGAAGAAACCTGTAGAATCTCAGTCCCGAGCGGCCAGTTCGGCCATCACCTGTTACTGTGGAGAACAGGGTCATTTCAGCACTAAGTGCCCAAGGCAGACTATCACGTGCAATAACTGTGGGATTGCTGGGCATAAGGCCCATTTCTGACGAAGAGACTCCAAGCCTACTCCGGCGACATCTTAGGCCCCGAAACAGTCAGCAGTTCAGAATCAGGCCACTCAGTCCGCGTCGTTCAAGACGACGGGAGCAAACAAAGTCCGAGCCCACAGCTATCAGACAGGAGCATCCGGTGCAGGGACTAGCAAGTCCCGAATCTATGAGATGAAGATGACCGACGATCCGGAGGCCTGAATGATCTCAGGTACACTCGAAATTTTATCTCAACCTGTGTGTACCCTTTTTGATACTGGTGCATCGCATTCATTCATTTCCGAGTCATGCTTGAGTAGACTTCATCTGGATAGTGCTACTAGTTGTGAACCTTATATCATTGGACTACGTGACGGTAGAAGAATTATCGGAGATCATGAGATTAAGAATTGTCCGATTCAGCTTCATGGCCGTGATTGGTTGGCAGACCTGATTGCAGTAGATTTACCTATAGATGATGTTATTTTGGGTATTGATTGGATGGATCGTCATGATGTCATCCTCAGTGTTCGTAAGCATATGGTCACTATTATTTCAGACGATGTTTCAGGTGAGTAATCCCAGCTGTTCCGGAAGGGTTATCAATATGATGAAAGAAGTGAAATTACTCAATCAGGGATGTGTTGGTTATTGGTGCTATATAACCAAGATCGAGAAATCATCAGTGTCATTGGCGGATATCCCAATAGTGAGAGAATACGCCGATGTATTCCCAGACGAGTTACCTGGTTTATCTCCGCAGAGAGATGTGGAATTCACGATTGAGTTGGAGCCTGGTACATCTCCAATATCGAAAGCACCATATCGTATAGCCCCGACCGAAATGCAGGAACTGAAGAACCGACTGGAGGATCTGACCGAGAAGGGTTATATCCGACCGAGTACGTCCCCGTGGGGAGCACCAGTATTATTTGTCAAGAAGAAGGATGGCTCTTTTCGCTTGTGCATTGATTATCGAGAGCTGAACAGGGTGATAATTAAGAATAAATATCCCCTACCCCGTATTGATGATCTCTTAGATCAACTTCAGGGAGCTTCAATATTTTCCAAGATCGATTTGAGATCTGGGCATCATCAATTGCGAATTCGAGAGTCGGATATTGCTAGAACAGCGTTTCGAACACGCCATGGTTTAACTAACGCACCTGCTGTATGCCGTCTGGTTTAACTAACGCACCTGCTGTATTCATGGAGTTTATGAACCGAGTTTTCATCGACTATTTAGATCAGTTCGTGGTTATTTTCATAAACGATATTTTGATTTATTCTCGTGATCGAGAGGAGCACGAATTTCACCTTCATCAGGTTCTCGACGTGTTGAGACGAGAGTAGCTCTCTGGAAAGTTTTCCAAATGTGAATTCTGGATGTCTGAGGTGATGTTTCTCGGACATGTAATTTCATCAGACGGAGTACGTATCGACCCTCAGAAGACGGAGGCTATCCGAGATTGGCAACCTCCGAAGAATGTTAAGGAACTTCGAAGCTTTCTCGGATTAGCTAGTTATTATCGGCGATTTGTGGAAGGATTTTCTAAAATCGCTCAACCTATGACGAACCTTTTGCAGAAGGATAAGAAATACACGTGGTCTGACGTGTGTCATCGGAGTTTTGAGGAGCTCAAGAGTCGTTTAATCTCACCGTCTATCCTTTTCGTACCACAAGGGATGGAAGGATTCGTGGTTTATAGTGACGCGTCTGGACAAGGTCTTGGATGTGTATTAATGCAGAACAGTAAAGTGATTGCCTATGCTTCGCGGCAACTGAGACCTTAGGAGGTCAACTATCCGACCCTTGACCTGGAGCTAGCGGCCGTGGTATTCGCGTTGAAGATTTGGCGTCATTATCTATATGGCGTCACCTGTCAGATTTTCACTGATCATAAGTGTTTGAAGTATATACTTATTCAGAAGGAGTTAAATATGCGATAGAGATGGTGGTTAGAACTGATTAAAGATTATGATATTGAGATTCAATACCACCTGGGTAAGGCGAACGTTGTCACCGACGCCTTGAGTCGTAAGTCCGTTCAGGAGCAAATGCTTGCTCGTTTGACAGTTCAGAAGGAGCTTCAACAGGAATTCCTAAAATTCGAGATCGAGGTCTGGTTACAGCGAGTACAAGGGCAGCTTTGTATGTTAGAGATTTCATCGCCACTTGAGGAGGCGATCAGAGTGAATCAGGGTTCAGACCCATTTTTGTTGTGCATTCGAGATGTTGTGGCTCAGGGGAAAGCCCCTTATTTGTGGTCCATGAGGATGGACTTTTGTGATTTAAGAACTGGTTATGCTTTCGGCGAATAACGAGTTGAAAAGCTCGATTTTGAGAGAGGCCCATGCTACCCCTTATTCTATTCATCCGGGGTCTACCAAGATGTACAAGAACTTGAAACAGAATTACTAGTGGAGTAATATAAAGCAAGAAGTTGCAGAATTTGTTCGAGATGTTTAACCTGTCAGCAAGTTAAGATAGAACATCAGCGACTGACGGGTATGCCAAAACCGCTCCCTATTCCAGAGTGGAAGTGGGAGGATATTTCAATGGACTTCATCACGAGTTTGCCGATGAGTCGTCGTGGCATGAATACAATTTGGGTAATTATGGACCACTTAACTAAGTCAGCTCATTTCCTTGAGATTAAGGATACGTGGGGTCCCGAGAGGCTTGTCCAGTTGTTCATCAAGGAGATCGTGAGATTGCATGGTACCCCTAAGAGTATCATTTCTGACCATGACGGACGACTCGTGTCACATTTTTGGAAATCCGTTCATCGTGTCATGGGAACTCAGCTCAATTTCAGCATGGCTTTTCACCCTCAATTTGATGGACAATCAGAGCGAACTATTCATACTTTGGAGGACATGTTGAGAGCATGTGTTCTCGATTGGAAAGATGATTGGGAAGCCCAACTGCCATTGATCGAGTTCACGTATAATAACAGCTGGCATGCTTCGATTAAGATGGCACCTTACGAGGCCTTATACGGTCGTCGTTGTCGATCTCCTTTATGTTGGTATGACTTATCAGAATCAATTGGCACCGAGCCCGATATGCTTATAGCCGCCCGCGAGAAGGTAGCTTTGATCAGGAGTCGTTTGTTGATCGCTCAGAGTCGACAAAAATCATATGCAGATAATCGTCGTCGACCATTAGAGTTCGAGACAGGTGACCACGTCTTGGTCAAGGTATCCCCGAGTCGAGGTATCTTCCGTTTTGGAAAGCGAGGAAAGTTGAGTCCGAGATTCATTGGACCATTTGAGATTTTAGATCGAGTAGGCGATCTGGCTTATCGATTGGCTTTACCTCCAGCCTTGAGCCGAATCCATAACATATTTCATGTCTCTCAGTTGCAGAAGTATGTTGCCAACCCTAGTCACATCACTTCAGTTCGATGAAATCGAGATCGCGGATGATCATACGTACGAGGAGCATCCTGTACGAATCTTAGAGTGGCGAATCAAAGAGTTGAGGAACAAGACAATTCCTTTGGTTAAGTTTCAGTGGTCTAGACATGGAGTCGAAGAGGCTACTTGGGAAACCGAGGATAGTATGCGGGAGAGTTATCCCAATTTGTTTGACCCTTAGTTTTGAGGATGAAACTCTTTTTAAGGGGGGAGTATGTAATACCTGATTGTAAATTCATTCATTATCACTCAGTGAATTGTCATTCAATAATTTTTTTCACTCATTGATAGCCATTCATCATTCATGTTTGTTCATCGTGTTCACTGTTTAGCGTATTTGTAATCTTGGATCAGTTGTCATTCGTCGTTCAACATTGTTTGAGATTCAAATCGACAATACTATCATTATCATCGTTTTGGTAGCCTGTGTATGGGGTGTAGCGTACGCTACGTACTCTTTATAGTGCATGCTAGTTGAGTACAGGTAGCGCATGCTACCATTGATCATTAGCGCATGCTAGTGCAATTGAGGCAGAGTCCAGTCGGGTACTGGACTGAATTGGATGATTTGTAGTGCACGCTATGATTGGAAAATAGCGTACGCTAGTTGTGAGTTGTAGCGCATGCTATCTCTTCATCAGCGCGCGCTAGCGTTTTGGAGAAGGCAGTCCAGTAGGTACTGGACTGAGGCGGGAATTTCTTAGCGCACGCTAGGAGTGGGTATAGTGTACATAAGAGTTATTTTGGTAGAGCACGCTAAGCATCAGTGTAGCGTGCGCTAAGGTTCGATCAGACTTTGGGACAGTAGGTTCTGGACTCCAGTTGTTGGGTATCAAACATCAGTTAGCGCACGCTAATTTTGGGTAATGCACGCTAAAGAGAAGACGTTAGCACACACTACCAAGTTCATAGCGCACACTAACGAAGCAGTCAGAACTCATTGGACTGGCCGGTGAACCCGCTAGCGCACGCTAATATCAGGAGCTAGCATGCGCTAAGCTGGTTCAGGTATAAATAGGACAGTTGAGTCCAGTTACGGCATTTTCACATCTCACCTTCTCTCACGGGCGATTTTGGGCGACTTTGGATATTTTGTGGAGTGTTCTTCGAGCTGTAATCAACTATCAACATCTTCAAACTTCTAGTTCGGATTAATCATCATTTATTCTTCTCTAACTCACGAAATCAAGGTAAACAATTCTTGAATCTAGAATTTCGGGATTTGAGTGTTTTCCTTCCGATCTCTTTGAGTTAGCTTGCAATTATGTTGGAATATGTTATAAATGGATTATCTACCATGGATGCATGTATTCCTATGGATTTATTGGTGTGTTTTTTCAGATTTGTTGAGTATTTGAAGAATTATTCAAGAACACCCTAAGGGTTGACTTTGGGATTTTTGGGGTTTAGACTAGATGTTGTCGTAATCTCGAATGGAGTATTCCTATTGGATTATCTTATTGTATTGATGATGTTTTGTTGGAGTTGAACTACTCATTTGGAGGTTGGTTTTGATATTTTTGGGGTTGGTTTTAATCAATGGAAGAATGTTTGCAACGTATTCGTTAGAATGCCCCAATGAGTTTGGTTATTGTTGTATTGACTTTTGAGTTGGTTATAATCGTACTTAATACGTATATTAAGCGTTTTTTGGTAATTATGTTATTCAAGGTTGTTTGAGCAACTGATATTCCATTAAGGATGTTTGTTCGAGGGAGGACATTTCATCACCGGTATTGAGGCAAGTTAATTCTTGCTCGATTAAAAGGATATTCATTCCTTTCGTTGTTGTTCATTCATATTCATAATTCATTCATAGTATTTTAATCATGTTGAGATTTGTCATTATCAAACTAATCATTCATTTCATGAGGAACGATGGTTCCAATCATTTCAGTGAGCTATCATTCATTTCATTATTATTTCATCTCGGTAAGTCATTCTTGACCCTTGTCGATTTGCTATTCATTGATATTCATCATGGTCACTTTTGTTCTTGTGACCTTCTGGGTTCATATTGCGTGGCCGGGTGGTTACGTGTGAAATTTCTAGTCGGGCACATGATAGTCATGTGATACGGGTTCACCGACACCATGGACTGTGCACACGGTAACGTGCCTCCGTGAGACTAATTAGGTACAAGTGCGGGTGTCTCCGGACACTCATCTTGTGCACTTGCACGTACCATTACGGGCGTACTATGATTCCCCTCTTCAGCTTGATTTCATAACGAATATAAATAATGATTGTGCTTGTTCAACTCTTGAGGATTGTTGTTCTATGTAACTGACCCCGTTGGGGATATTGTTTTTAGGTCGTGGCAAGGCAAAAGCACGGGAAGATAAAGTTGACGGCGAGGAGTTCCAGTGATACTAATAGGGGGTCCCCAGTCTCTTCATTTATTCATGTTTCGTTGATGTGTATTTCCGATGCAAATTCCGTTTCGATTTTCATTTTATTCAGTGTCGTATATTTTATCTTCATATAAAATATACATGTATTATATATTCCCTGAGTGTGTTGTACTTGAAGCTCCTCATCGGTGTAATTGATGATATCATGTGGTTCGGTACTACATTGTATTGTGTAATTCATTAATTTTCTTTCGCCTGGTGGGTCCCAGTCGGGGGTCCACGACACTGTAACGTCCGCCTAGTTTTGGGGTGTTACAGGGATTACCCCCCTAAGGACGAACACTAAGGACGGCATCGTGACGATCCATCCAATCAATACCCAAAATAATATCATCTCTAGGTAAATCTACCACGATCAGGTCTGCCAACCAAACTCGGCCATTAAGTTGAATCAGACAATTCTTAATCTCACGATCTCCGATAATTCTTCTCCCATCAAGTAGACCAATGATATAATGTTCACAACTAGTAGCACTATCGAGGTGAAGTCTACTCAAGCATGACTCGGAAATGAATGAATGTGATGCGCCAGTATCAAAAAGGGTACATACAGGTTGAGATAAAATTTCGAGTGTACCTGAGATCATTCGGGCCTCCAGATTGTCGGCTCTCTTCATGTTATAAATTCGGGGCTTGCTCGTGCCTACACCAGATGCTTCTGTCTGATAGCTGTGGGTTATGCCTTTATTTGCTCCCGTCGTCTTGAACGACGTGGAATGAGTGGCCTAATTCTGAACCGCTGACTGTTTTGGGGCCCAAGATGTCGCCGGAATAGGCTTGGAGTCTCTTCGGCAGCAACGGGCCTTATGCCCAGCAATCCCACAGTTATTGCACGTGATAGTCTACCTCGGACACTTAGTGCTGAAATGACCTTGTTCTCCACAGTTGAAATATATGATGGCTGAACTGGCCGCTCATGACTGAGATTCCACAAGTTTAGACGCCATAGGAGGTCGCTCAGAAAAAGTAGAGCCCACACGAGGCTTCTTGAAGGTTGCATGACTGCCTTCGGACTGATTACGCTTCTTCGATTTCTTGCTAGAGAATGAAGTTTGATGCTTAGCAATTTCCTTCGTAGTAAGCTCATAAGCAAGAGCTTTCTCGATAAATTCGGCTAGGGTGGTGCAATGATAATTAAGCAATTATAGCCGCATACGAGGTTTCAACCTCTTACTGAAATACTTGATCTTATCCACCTCGGAGTGGATAATGGATGAGGCGAATGGAAGTAGCTCCTGAAACTTCTCAGAAATGGCGAGAACATCTTCTTCCATTGAGGGGTCGAGACAGAGTAACTCCGACAACTTGGCCTCCCTGAGTGGGGCAGGATAATACCTTTCCATCATGAGGGTCTTGAACTGGCCCCAAGTACAATATCCATCGGTGTGCTTCAGAGATAGCCACCAAGAGTGAGCGCTCGTACCCAGATAGTAAGCCGCGACTGAAACTTTGGGCCCTTCGGGACACTCCACCATAGTAAACAACTTCTCAAAATGTTCAAGTCAGTGAATAATATCCGTCGGCTCAGATGAGTCCTCAAAAGTAGGTGGTCACTGGCGAGAGATGTCGCCAATTATACTACTCACACTCCTCTCTTGCCTCTGAGGTGGCGACGGAGGATCCTGTTGATTCTGAGTGGTTGAGTTCTGCATCGCCTCCATCAGACTTGCCATCTGAGTCATTTGGGCCATCATGCCCTGCATAAAAGTGAGTGGATCAACCCGAACACCTTCTGATTGAGCTGTATCTCGGGTACGGCTTCCTGACGGTGAATGATTATTTCCAGAGAATGAGTGGCAGTGTCACTGCTCGTTGAATTGATATTATTCCTCGCATTCGCACGGGTATTCACTCGAGCTCCTGGGTTTCGGCCTGCACCGCGGCCTCTTCCCCTGCATCCTCTGACAACTCTATCCATACTGAAGTAGGAAAGTCACATGATAATTATAGATCTCGTATGAATATCGCATTATGATTACGTTATGAAATGATAATAATGAGCATATGTGCTCTAACACAATGATTACATGAAGGATCAACTGAGGTGACATGATTATCTGATGAAATTATTGAAATGATCATCTTGAACAAGTTAACAAGATTGATAATATGATCCACAAGAAAATAATGAATGAGGATTATTGACTGATGAATGATGAATGAGTAATTCTTACTGCCAGAAATTATGCCATGGCGTCAGAAATCTTACTGTTTCTTTGGTCTGAGGGGCTTGGCGCTTGCACAGGTCACACATGACGCGAAAGTCCAATGATACTAGTCTGATGAACAATGATTTCAATGAGACATGACTCGGATAGTAGTATTCAAAACCACGCTCCGATACCAACTCTGTAACACCCCAAACTAGGCGGATATTACAGTGCCGTGAACCCCCAACTGGGACCCACTAGGCGAATGAAAATTACTGAATTAGTTAATATAACTGTAGTACCGAACCATATTATATTACCAATTACTCTGATGAGGAATTTCAAATACAACATACCTGGGAAGTACAGAATACATGTATATTTCATATGAAGATAAAATATACAACACTCAATAAAATGAAATCCAAGCAGAACTGCAGCGGAAAATACAAATCAAAGAAGCATGAACAAATGGACAGACTGAGGGCCCCTACTAGTATCACTGGGACTCCTCGCCGTCAACGTTCTCTTCCCGTACCTTGCCTTGCCATGACCTAAAAACAACATCCCCAATGGGGTCAGTTACACAGAACAACAATCCTCAAGAGTTGAACAAAATACAATAATCACATGAATGAGTTATGAAATCAAGTTGAATGATGGGCATCATAGTACGCCAGGAATGGGATGTGCAAGTGCACAAGCCTACCAAGTGCCTGACGTCCCACATAAACACCCGCAAAACTTGGCCTAATTAGTCTCATGGAGGCACGTTACCGTGTGCACAATTCAATGTGTCCGGATCCCTACAAACACAATGACCTTAGTGTGCCCGACTAAAAGTTCCACACATATACCACCCGGAACGCAATACAATCCCAGAAGGTCAGACGAACAAAAGCGACCATGATGAAGAATAATGAATAAAAATCCGACAAGGGTCAAGAATGACTCACCAATGTGAAATAATGACGCAATGAGTGATAGCTTCAAATGAAATGATTGGAACTGTTGTTCCTCGTGAATTGAATGATTAGTTTGATAATTACAAGTCTCAACATGATTGCTATACTATGAGTGAATTTTATGTATGATTGAACAACAACGAAAGGAATGAGTATCCTTTTAACCCAGTAAGAATTAACTTACTCAAATACCGGTGAATAAAAGTCCTTCCTCGAACAAACGTCCTTAAAGGAATTATCGGCCGCTCGAACAACCTTGAATAACACAATTACCAATAATCCTCTTAATATCCAAAATCATTGGGGCATTCTAACGAATACGTTGTAAACAACCCCCAATTGTTTATGACCAATCTCAATTATATCTAACACCAACCTCCCAACGAGTGATCTAATCCAACAAACATCTTCAAAGACATCAATAATCTAATAGGAATGCACAACTCGGGATTACGACAACATCAAATCGGAAACCCCCAAAATTACCAAAGTCAACCATCAAGGGTTCTTGAATAATTCCCCAAATACTCTACAATTCCGAAAAATACCAACAAATCCGTAGGAATCATAGGTATCCAAAGGTAGATAATCCATATTCAACATATTCCAACATAATAGCAAGCTAACTTGAAGAGATCGAAAGGAAAACACTCAATCCCGAAATTCTAGATTCAAGAAATGTTTACCTTGATTTGGTGAGTTGGAGAGGATTAAATGATGATTAATCCGAACTAGAAGCTTGAAGATGATGCTAGATAATTGCAGCTCGAAAAGATTTTCTCAAATCATCTAAAATCGCCCAAAATCGCCCAAGGAAGGCGGAGAGATGAAGAAATGACGAAATGGGGCTAAACTGTCCAATATATACTAAACCCAGCTTAGCATGCGCTAGCTCCTGATATTAGCATGCGCTAGCAGGTGTACTGGGTAGACTAGTGAGTTCTGCCTGCCTCGTTAGCGTGCGCTACGAACTTGGTAGCGTGCGCTAACGCCTTCCTCTTAGAGTGCGTTACCCAAAATTAGCGTGCGCTACCTGATAGTTGGTGTACAGAATATTGGAGTCCAGAACCTACTGACCTCTGCCTATTCGCCTTAGCGTGCGCTACACTTATAACTTAGCATGTGCAACTAGCACCATCAGCGTACGCTAATCTCCACTCATAGCGTACGCTAAGAATTTCCCCCTTACAGTCCAGTACCTACTGGACTCTGTCTGATCGAGCCTTGGCGCGCGCTACACTGATCCTTAGCGTGCGCTATCAATACCACTAGCGTATGCTATATCCACTCTGCGTGCGCTATGAAATATTCCATTTTAGTCCAGTACCTACTAGACTGTCTGCCTCCACCACACTAGCGTGCGCTAATGTTGAGAGGTAGCGTGTGCTACCAGTACTCAATTAGCGCGCGCTAGAAAGAGTACGTAGCGTGCGCTACTCCTCACACACAGCCCATGATAAAGATGACAATGATGATATACTCGGCTCGATTCTCTAACCGGGTTTACCGGCGAATGATAACTAATATACGATTCAAAATTCACTGCACAGTGAACACATTGGATGAATATGAAGGATGAATGATTATTAATGAGTGAAAATTACTGAGTGTCAAATACTGAATGATAATAATAAATGAATTTACAACCGGGTATTACATGTAATACCCGGGATTTTCATTCCGGTTAATTTGGATTTTTCCGGATATTTGTCGGTTGTCGAGTATCGGCATTATTTTTCTCGATGATTGATTTTTGTGTTTATATGGTCGCGTGTATTTCTTTCTTTAAATATGTGCTTGTGGTATGTTATGTTTCGTAAATTGCCCATTATTGTTTGGAATCATAACCGATGCGTTAGTGTGACCGAGACGTTGTCGAACACCCAACCGGGCTATCGGAATTAGCCACAGCCGAGTCATGGCCGCACGTTTTGGGGCAGAGACTCGCCTGGCCGAGTTACAGCCGTAAGTGATCATCTACGGCCATAAGTGATCATCTACGGCCGTAAGTGATCGACAGGCATGGGCTGGACGAAGGCCGGTTACGGCCGTATGTGATCGGATATGGCCGTAAGTGATCGGCAGGCATGGGCTGGACGAAGGCCGGTTACGACCGTATGTGATCGGCTACGACCGTAAGTGATCGGCAGGCATGGGCTGGACGAAGGCCGGTTACGGCCGTATGTGATCAGCTACGGCCGTAAGTGATCGGTAGGCATGGGCTGGACGAAGGCCGGTTATGGCCGTAGGGGTGCCGGTTACAGCCGTAAGTGGTCGGCACATGCTGGGCAGTATAAATATGATCGAGCAGATGGGTTTGCACCCGTTTTTCTCATTTCTCTCCTTTCCTTTCCGCGGTTGGGGCTTGGAGGACACGAAGATATATTATTCAACTATCAATCCACGAAGTTCTTGAGTTTCTAACGACGATTAATCATCCTATAACCTCCTCCGATTGACCGAATCAAGGTTAGATTTCCTAAAAATCTAGTTTTGGGGAAATTAGGATATTTGTTGGATTTCGTCCGTTTGATCCGTAATAACTTAGATTATTGATGCATTATTGATTATTAAGTTGTATTATACCAATTTCCTTGTTGTTCCATGGTTTGATAACTAAGGATTGGCCTTTTTGTCGAGTTCCTAATCGACGCCTTGAAGGTATCCGGTAAAAAGTCTTAGAGGGGGATGATTATTACTCCTCAATCGGTCGTTGATTTATTAATGATATGTTTTAGGAACGAAATCCTTGTGAAAAACTCGAGCTGGAACCCTTCCGTTCATTGTCTTCTTCGGGGTCCGAGTTTCCGGGTTAAACCGTGTTCTTCAGAGTGTTCGGTATCAATTATTGAGGCAAGTATTTTATTTATACGATTTGTGTCTTGTGAATGAGTATATAGATTGTATTTACGATGATTTGGTTTATCTTTGTGGATATGGTTCATGCGGTTGGATTATTCGAATGTTGTTGATATTAATGATATTCTTGCTTGTTTAACCTTGTGATGTCGTGTTGGTCATGTTAGTTGCACGATTCGTGTTGGGCTTGATTGCTTGGGTTTGAGGTATGGTGATGATTATGATTATTGTGTTGGATTTACTACACATTTGGACATGTAATTTCGGTGTATGATTGGATGCTCGAACATGTTTGTTTTAAGGTGTGTTGTTCGTGGTGATGTGTTGCGTTGTTTGGTATGTGTTGGGAAATGTGTGTGTATGGTCCAAGTATGGTCTGTGGGACCTCTGTAGTTCGATACATGAGGTGTACGAATAGTGTGTGTGGTCCAGGTACGGTCCGTGGGACCTCTGGAGTTTGGTACATGATGTGTACGAACAGTGTGTGTGGTCCAGGTACGGTCTGTGGGACCTCTGGAGTTTGATACATGAGGTGTGCGAACAGTGTGTGTGTGGTCCAGGTACGGTCCGTGGGACCTCTAGAGTTCGGTACAATATGTGTACGAACAGTGTGTGTGTGGTCCAGGTACGGTCCGTGGGACCTCTGGAGTTCGATACATGAGGTGTACGAATAGTGTGTGTGGTCCAGGTATGGTCCATGGGACCTCTGGAGTTCGATACATGAGGTGTACGAACAGTGATTGTGTGGATAATGTTTTGATGTTGAAATCCCGGACACGTGATGATTTTGAAACAAGAACTGGGTTGAGGCCTTGATGATTTTCGAGAAAGGTTTTGTAATTTGGGACTCGAGGTCCAAAAGAAATTTTGTTCTAAAAACTCCCGAGATACCGAGTTTTAATTGTTAAAACTTCATCACGGGTTTTCTGATTAATAAAACATCTCGGGAATATTTGGATAACTGATTGTGTTATCTGAATCATGGTTGCCTTCTGATTGATACATTTCGTATGCCATTATACTTGCACTAGTAAAACAATGGAGTTTTACTAACCCCCGAGTAATTGGGAGGTGGATGTCTATTTTGCATCCAGGTATTTGCTGGTTAGAGGGAGCAGGCACAGGAAGTGACGCTCTACGATACTAATCAAGAGTTGAGAGTTTGGTCGGGTTACGTTGTGTTGACCAAGTTATGGTCAGACTTCCACTGTTGTGTACCTTTACCCCTGCGTGGGTAATTATTGAAAAGGGTTGTATTTTGTCTCGTTTGCACTGGTCGTATGACCTCATTGGTCCATGTGGTTGTATTGTAATTGACCTTAATGGTCTGTATTATTGTAGTAATTGTCTTCGATCGGTCAAGTTTGGTGTTTCTGTGTTGTTTAGCCTGGTATGTCCTCGTGGAGAGGGTCTACGGCATGTAATATTCCCATATGGTCTGGGGGTGTTACAGTTATGGTATCGGAGCTTAGGTTGCGGAAACCTAGGCTATAGGGTCAAGTCGAGTCATGGTTTGTCTAGTAATATGATGTCATGTCATTCGAGTTGTCGGGTGATAAGTTGAGTTGTGCGTGGTCACAACGTGTCGTATGTATTGTCGGGCAAGATTAGTATCGTGGGCGACCGTCATCTCTGTGCAGCCTGTAGACATAAGTCTCCTATTTTGTGCGAGGTATCGATGTTTCGTGATTTCATTTATGTGCGATAATTGTGATGCATAATATGTTTGCATGGTGTTGTGAAACGGAATCCATGTTTGATATCCGTGGTATGCCATTTGTGTATTGAGTTGAATGTATTGATGGTTGGACACCGAGTGGTGCAATGCGGTGTGAAAAACTGTGAACTTTAGTGTGATCCCGAGGTTGTATCGACGACAGAGTTCGTGAGGAACTCATATGGATGGTTTTGATGTATGTTTGAACTTGGTGTTCATGAATCGTATTTGATTAAAATTGTAATCTCGTTTGCCGATTTGGCATGTGGTTTCAAGTTTGATTAGTTTAATTACATCCGCTGCGTGTGTAATATCCACATTTTTCTTTTCCCGGTATTCTCATTTTTGGTGTATTTTTTGTTTTTAGCGATTCACTTGTAACCATTTCGACATTTTGAATCTATTTTATTCTTGGAGTTTCTCTGTTTGGATGAGTTTCGGAGATGTTTTGATATTATTCCGTCTTATGTTATGTGTTGTTGCATGGACGTTAGATTCTTGTAGAACTCGTTCGATTTCATAATTTCTTTGGTTGCATGAGTTTGTATGGTTGAGTTGTTCGTGTTGTGAGTTTCGGTTTACTGATCCGACGTCGTATCGTGATTTTCAGATGACTGGGCCGTTTTGTAATTTCCTATAAGTTTAAGGAATTTTACTTTCCTTGTCGTATTTCGGATTCCTCGGTAGTGGGAATTGTATTCTCCTGCAACATTCAGCTTCGTCGTCGTGAATATTTCGTATCTACATATTGGGTTCTGTCCTTATGTTGTGTCTCGTTTTCGAACCGAACTTTACTCAGCAGTGCTGAAGTGCTGCATGCATAACGTGCGTTATGCATGCTTTCTTGCGTGTGCTATCGGCACCTTAATAACGTACGTTATGTAACACCCCCAAATCCCATCGGGTCATTACAGTATCGGGGACCCCACACCAGGAGATCCACGAGGCGAACACGACCAAAATACAACAAACTGACCAAAAGGGGAATCACAGCCCCTACTATGACATCCGACATAATATTCTGATATGGAATTTCAATGACAAGAATAAGCCTACATGGCCAAAATAAAAATACAACAGCATCCACGAGCCTCGCTCGGATAATACAATAATGACAACAACTGACGAAACTGAAGTACTCCAAACTGTCTGACCGACATGAACATCAAAACAACTCGGACTAGTATCGCTTGAATGCCTCGTCGCCATCGTCATACCCCTGTGTTTCAACTCTCTCCTTGCAAGTACTTAAAACATGTAAACATGTTCCGCCCCCACGGGGTCAGTCATCTAGATAATGTGTAACATCTGCGTGCTTTATTAATAATATAATTTATTAATGGTCGTATTTTGTTGGAAGTTGGTTTGGGGAAAGTTCCATATCATACTGTTTGGTGCCTGGAATCGTATGTATATTGGAGTTGGAACTGGTGTGTTGGTTGTTAGTAATGGATGAGTCGTGCTTGTCAGGATGTGTTCGTTCTGACCAACTCCATAGTAGTGATATTGAGAAATAGCAGTTAGTGCACGCTAGACTATGTTGCTAGCGTGCGCTAATTATGTATTGGTAGCGCACGTTAGTTGGCCATGGTAGCGCACGCCATTATGGCCGGTTCGTGCATGCAAAGAGTTCCGGAATCTGGTCAAACTAGCAGGTAGAGCACGCTAACCCTTACGGGTAGCGCACGCTAGCGTGGCCAATGTAGAGAGTTCTACACCGCCTTTCAAAGGCGGTGGGCTGCCTTTTAAGCCCGATAGCGCACGCTATGCCTTACCCGTAGCGCGCACTAATTACGTCCAGTATAAATAGGACAGCATAGTCAAGTTCTTGCCATTTTTTCTCCTTTCCTTCCTCCATCCGCGGCTTAGTGTTCTGGACATATGGAAGTGCAGGTTTTGGCCAGACTTCACTACCCAACAACATTTTAGAGTTTCTAGAACAAAGTTAACAAGATCTTAACAGCTTTTATCGTTCGGATCAAGGTAAATCCTTCAGAACCTGAGTTCTTCATATCTTAGAATTTTCTTGAGGTTTTATGCTCTAAAGTCCAGATCTAGCCGTGATTGTGTTGGATTATGATGCTGTAATTATAATCCTTTGCTTTTCATCGAAATTTACGGATTAAGTTTCGAGTTTTCTTCCATAAACATGTATGATCCAAGCTGGCCCTATAGTGTCCGTTTGATTGTCCCTAAGGGCAGAACTTAGGGTAAACCTTTCCGTTTCTGTCGTACTATATTTGATATAGTGCTGTGTTGTGCTAGGACCTAATCGTTGAGGGAAGTTCGAGCAACAGGTCCTTTTGTTCACCGTTCCCTGTACCATTGTAATTGAGGCAAGTACTTTGATTGTGTTTGATGTACTCCGTGTGAATATGTGGTATTCATGCAAGTACTTTGATTGTGTTTGATGTACTCTGTGTGAATATGTGGAAAATGTGATTTTACGAAAAGTGGTAATTTCAGAAAATGTGATTTGTGCCATTTCGTGAAAAAGTGATGATTTTTGAAAATGCGACATGTGGACGTGCGCCAAGTAAAACCAGTGAGGGTACCCTGGGTCCATAGACCGAGACTTCTGCGGTTCACTTGGTAGGGTTGTACAGCCAGAGGGCCCTGACGAGGTCTCTTTGGGGAGTGGTATGTATCTCGCGTGAGGTATAGTGCCAGTATAGCCCCCGTTGTTTTGCAATGATGATTATGATATGGTACTCCGGATTACCCGTGATGGCACCGTGATTTATGTTATTCACCTGTTGTACATATTCTGGGATCGTTGTACTTGCACCGGCTGTCTGCTGACCCCTTTTGGGGTGGATATACTTGTTGTGTATTCAGGTACAGGTCTTAGTGGCAAGCTGGCGCAGGATGGGCACAAGGATGACGAGCAACACTGATATCACGTGTCATTGTGAGTTTGTGGTTGTTTTGGCATGGTCAGAGTCGTGTTTTGGTTTTGTACTTACGCGGGTACTGTCATACGTGCTTTTGTGGTAGTGTCCGAAGTCGACGAGGACAGGAGTTTTGCTGGGCCGTGTTACGCTGCAATATGCGGCTTCTGTCGGGAAGTGCACGTCCGGTTCCACCATTCAGGCGCAGCTGCGTGGTGGGAATGTTCAAGGGACGGCTTATGGCAGGGAGTGAACGCCGGTTTCACGGTGACTAAGAGAGCTGCTTCGGTTAGCTTCTCGACTGAGGATAATTGTGGTTTAATGTGTTGATGTTGGTTATGATTGATGTGTTGGATCAGTTATGAGCTGTTGTTTTTGTTGTGATTCAACGGGACCATGTATTAGTATGTTTTGGTGATGTATGTTGTCTTGAAAGTTGACGTCGGTTTTAAGTGTGTGAATGTCTCATTTCTATTGATGGTCATTGTTTTCTTTTATGTTGGTCCAGCCTGGTAGGTTCTCCAAAAAGAATCTACGGTGCTGTAATACCTCTGTAAATCACGGGGGTGTCACAGAATTTGGTATCGGAGCATAGGTTTATAGATACCTAGGCTGTTGGTGTTTTGGGTCTGTCAAAGTTGAGTTGGTCGTTTGTTTGTGATATCACTGGGTTGCTGTCATCTCGTGCAACCTGCGCTGTAAGTCTCTCTGAACTCTAATTTCTTCTGCCCAGACCGTTTTGGTCTGTTTTGAACAGGCTTAGATTTTGAGTTCCTCTTCTGGATCGTGTTCCATTGGAATTGTGTCTGTTGCTTTCCTTCCCTTATATGTCTAAGGAACTAGTGCATACTGAGGTAAGGAGAGAGTAAGTCTTTCGATTGTGAGCTCCCTCCTATCTTTGGGGTGGTTATGTTGTGATAACTCGATTAGCCCTAGGTTGAAGGGCTGGAATTTGTTGATGGTATTATGATTATTGGGATGTGCACGAGTATACTATATGGTCCGGGTGGAGAAAGTTACATAATGTATATTGGAAAACCGGGAATGTTATTGATTCCTACATTCCATGAGACTTTTAAGTATCAATTTTATCCACTGCATGAGTATCTTAAAATGACTTTTGGTATTTTGCAAAATGGGTTTTATTTTGTAAAACCGATTTCCTAAAGCGAGTTTTGGCATTTTGGCCTTGAACGTTTTGACGATATTTTTATGACGGTATTTGGTGTCTTATAAATGACTTTGGGAGTATTTGAAAAATATTACCGTCATTGGCCTTTTGGGCGTTTTTGAACGTTTTTGGAAAATAGTTTTTAGCCTGGTCAGTTCAGACGCGGGGCCCACGACGCTATAATATCCCGGGCAATTTTGGGAATGTTACAGATTATGGTGAAACATCTATAGTGGCTTTTGAAATTCTTTCAAATGGTGACAATCTACGATTTAATATCGCCATATCAAATGAGTATGTAATCGGTAGAAAATCTTTCATTCTATCCAGCAACTAGTGGGAGAGGAGGAATCTTCATTTTATCTAAATCCGAGGTAAATATTTAAATTATTTCAGGTTATAGACGTTTGAAAATTTTAAAAATATTAATTGCTTTGCGCATTATTTAAAAACGATTAAGAAATCGACGTGTAAAATAAAACTCCCTCTCTTAAAGTATTCACGAGTTTTGGGCGAAACGTGACTCGCCCTTATCTGCAAAAGATTATATTTTTGGATATGGTATTACTATTCCTGTCAGAGGATCAAAAGTTGATTTTAAGCATAATAGGCATATATGTATATTCTCACCCTTGTATGTAGTATACGAGCCTCCCAATATTCGACGTTCTAGTGTTGCCTATTATGAGCACTTGAGATCAGACGATACCCTATAAAGCCCACCCAGTAACTGAGCTGACAAGTGGGGCAAGCAGATAGAAGACATCGGGAAGATTCTGGGCAATAGTGCTTAGAATTGTGATTAAGATGATGGTGTGAACGTTAGGACGTTCCACATACACACGTGATAATAACTCTCTTCGCCGAGAGGTAGGGTTTCAGTTTAGTTGTTAATGGCCTTTCGATGATTCCTTGCGTGACGTTGTATACTTACAAACCGATGGTGTTCGGATTCGCACGCTGCCACTTATTAATAACCTTTGGCCCTAGTGCTACTTGAGAGGTGTTCATGACTGTATTAATGAATCGGCGCAGTTAGCATATGCTACCTTGTGGATAGCGCATGCTAACACGATATGCAGAAACTACCGTATTCAACTGAGAATTCAGCAGTGCACGTTATGTGATTATGCAGCGCACATTAAAGTGCACCAATTAGCGCACGCTATGGAGAGGGTAACGCGCGCTAACTGGTAGCTCAAGGGCAGTCCAGAGGCTACTGGACTGAGTTTGGAGGTCTCGTTAGCGCATGCTAATGCTTGTAGTTAACACACGCTAATCTGTCCGGCATATAAGCTAGACAGCAATCGCGATTCCTCATTTCCGCTCTTCTCTTTTTCTCCGTGTGTAATATCCGCATTTTTCTTTCCCTTGTATTTTTATTTTTGGTGTATTTCTCGGTCGTAGTGACCCTCGTGTATCTTTTAGTGTATCTTTTCAGCTACCTGTTGATCTGATTCTCGTTATTATTGTGCGGAACCACCGTTTCGGGGTTGCCGTGAATCCATTCTATGTTATGATGCTTTTGGAGATGTTCCGTTTGATGTTTCGTTTATATTCCAGTGTTTTGAACTGCTTATGTTTCGTACCTAGCGCACGTTATTTTTTCTGCATAGCGCGCGCTAGGGGTCCCATAGTAGCGCACGCTACGACTGCTTCGTAGCGCGCGCTAGAGAGCCGACCACAGGAGTGACAAGTGTTGATTCCGGCCCTGCAGGTGGCGGATTAGCGTACGCTACGTAGTCTAGCGCACGCTAATGTCGGGGTCTAGCGCACGCTGAGATGCCCGGTAGCGTGCGCTAGTGTGACTGTCCAGTACTGGACAGTTTGCCACTGGACTTGACTGATGCCCGGGTAGCGCACGCTATTGGTCGATAGCGCGCGCTACCGATACACTTTAGCGCACGCTACGTTTGGTCGATAGCGCGCGCTAACCGGATCAGGTGTGCTCTGACAGTTACTTCTGGACTCGGCTGATGTCCAGGTAGCGCACGCTATGGGCCGATAGCGCGCGCTACCGAGAGATTATTAACGCATGCTACGTTTGGAGTAGCGCACGTTGACGACCAGAAATCTGACTACTGGACTGGAGTTTGTTTCGTTAGCGCATGCTAACTTTTAGGATTAGCGCGCGCTAACACTCCCTGGCTATATAAACCAGGGAGTTGACCGAGATGAACGTATTATTTTCATTTCTTCCTTCTCTCCGCGGCTAAGGCTATTTCGGGCGATTTCTTGGCAATTTCTTCCCCCGATCATCTCAACCATCAACTTCCTTGAGTTCTTGGTGTATATTATCAACATCAACACGAATCTTTCATCCTAATCCAAGGTAAATATCTTAGAACCCTACTTTTGGATAAATTGGGGGGTTTTGGGATTTTCGTCTGATTCGTTCCGTTTTGATGGTTAGTACATGATGAATATGGTTAATCTTGTTGATATTATTAGTTTTTCTACGGATTCATGGTATATTTTCACGGTTTTGCGAAATCGGGAGGGTTTGGTTGTGGTCCGCCCTCGTTGTTATTTTTTATACGAATATACATGAATCGTAGGCGGGTTTTCGGGTGTATTCCATTTCTGTATTCGTCTAGAGTTGGTTGTGATTGTGTTCTTCAAATTGTTAGGTTTGGTTCCGTTGGTTCCTAGCGTTTGTCGGTGTTTTTCCTTCCGTTCGTTACGTCGTCAATAATTCAAGGCAAGTATTTTTTGGAAACTTTTATGCTTAACATGAAATGGTAATGTATATTGTGTGTGCTATACTCACCCTGGGAGGGTCCGACGGGGCCTCGGGGGAATCTATGACTTCACTCTGGATTCACGAGTTTGTTTCGCTAGCCAGCTCGGAGGGTCCTTAGAGGCCTCGGGTGGGATTCATGGTGGCGTCCTGGTCCTAGGAAAATTGATTATTTGACTGTTTGTTTCCGGAAAGGACATGTCTGATTTTTGGTTTTGAAATGATATTGGTGCATGTACTATGAAATGTGTAAGCGATTGTTTGCCTTGATTACTTGTACTAGCGTAATTGCTAACCCATCTGGGGACCCGTTGTGGGGAAATTCTTGTTTATGGATTTCAGGTTATGATCATCCGGACGAACGAGCACTGGGACAGTACGAGGACGTTGGCCAGGGTCGTTGACATATGCGTTTGAGTCCTTTTATTTCCGTTATTCCATTCGATATGGTTGTTGTCCACTTTTGAAACTTATAGATTGTACTCGCGAGTACTTAGGCTTTTCTTTTCGGATTAAAATTTATATTCGTCAAGTTATTTATGTTGCCATTGAGGATTATTCCGCCGGTTGTACCGGGCGTGTGATTTGGTGTTCAATTGGATACTGTGTATATTTACTGTGGTAAATTGTGTCTATCATGGTGGGTCCCATGTAGGGGTCCACGGCACTGTAATATACCCTGAATATCTCGGGGGTGTTACACCGTGGGTGACATCAGGGTGTGAATCGAAGGTGACGATGGTCCGTGGTCTTGACCGATTTTGTTTCGTTCGAAGATGTTTTGGGGTATAACATTTCCTAACCCAATGTCCTTTGTCGGATTGAGGCAATTCCTTGATTTTCCCATGAGTTGACATTTGTCAATTGTGTTCTTGATCTCATTTCCAACTCGATTCTGATGAATCAATTGATGGTAAATATTATTGTTGGTCGTGCCTTATGAATTACATACCCATAACTCCGACTCTTTTAATTTGATTGATTCTGAGAAACCGTGAACAATTAACGTGGATCAAATGTCCGTGAATTCTTGGTGAGCAAAACAAGTGATCAAGGGACATTCCGTGCGCCAGATGATGGCAAGTGATGCTTTCTTAATACATCTGAATTGTGGATGCTCCCGATAATTATGGTTTCCGTCATGTACTGGTTCCAAGATTTTGTAATATAGCCCCATTGTTGTTGAATATTGGGCCATATTTCCTTTGGTAATCCATGATTCTATCCGAGCAAACCGTATCTATTGTGTTGTGCTTTATTTTGATTTCAATCTGTGCCATTAACTGGATCGCGTTACTACCGAGAAATCCTCGCGATATTAGCAGTGATTTCACATTCGTCGGGATGCCTAGAGATTTGGTCATCCGACCTTATGAAATTGCTTGTTACGTGGATCGTGACACTCGAGTTTTGACTTCTTTTTCCACCCTAACTCGCTTATGTTCGATGATATCTTCTGAAATTGTTCTATTCTCTGTTTTTTTGTCGTTCGAACGAGTTATGACGTTGTTTCAGATGAACTCGTTCACAATTGTGACTTTTCCCAAGTTCGGTTCAATTCTTGTGATCCCTGTGCGAAGTGAACGTCTTGTAATCCTTACAAGTTCAATTAATGTCTCAGACTGGGATGTGAACTTTGGAGTTGTTGTTCGATTGCTGTCGTTCAGTTGTTGTTGTTAAATCGATATTATTCGATCATTGTGGTTCAATTGTTGTTGCTCGATCTTGCATCGTGATTATCGAGCATCTCATTTCTTTAAGGTTCAGTTATCTGTCCCGACATGTAATTTTCCAAATCTTTGAGGTTGTCAGAATTATATATTTGTTCAGCATTAAACCCGCATTTTGATTGTTATACTATTCGTATTATCAACCATAGTGGTTCATGATCATTGCACTTCGTAAACATTCTTGCGTATTGAAGTGGATCGCAGTAGGACATGGAGTTTTGTGCCCGTTGTTGGCAGCAGATAACGTGTGTCATCTAATGTTTGCCTTGCCTTGACTGTTTCACGTCCTAAGTTTTGAGAAAAAATTTATTTCAAAAAGGAGTGGGACGTAATAATTCTATTTCCCCTTCACTCTCTTTTCTTTTGATCTATTTTCGCTCCTTTCGGTTCGACGAGCAACATCTGAGAATTGGTCATCATGTCTTGACATCAAGTGGGAGTACCGACAGTTTGTGTTTGCATTTTGTTAGCTTGACCAATGTTTTGGTCGTATTCGTTTCATTGATAAACTCTATCCTTATCGAGAATCTTCATGAGTCTATCATCAAAATTTTCATCCCTATCATTGTTATTATTGTGGCGGTGGGAAATAAATAATACTGGATGACGACGCCTCCATAATAGCGGCTACTAGAAACAACTGTGGCACCGCTAGGGCCGCTGACTTAAAAATTGGTTTGATATGTATATAAAGCCCTGAGAGGTATTTCCATAAGTAGACTCAAGACGTTGGTCGAAGGGAAACAGTTGAGTAACCTTGTGAGTATGGATCCTACTAAGCATACTCGTTGCTTAGAACATATCAATTATCTAGAGGCCGTAGCACAATTTCATCGGAATGCAAGTCAGACTGTGCAGGAAGCAGCTACACGAGAACACGAGCATGCCGCGCAGCTAGAAGCTCAGCTAGCTGCAGCACAACGTACTCTTCAAGAGATGGAGACCCAATACACTCAAGCGAGAGAGGCCCTCCAGGGATCAGGTGCAGCAAGAGAGAGCAATGATATGGGCCAACGCTGAGGATATCCTCGCTATCCTCCCAGCGGCCCCAATCCCGGTAGTGGGAGAAGAAGTCACAGAAGACGAAGAGGATCCCAAGGAATATCCCGAAGAGGACCCGGAAGAAAAGGTCGAAGATAACTCGGTCGTCATTAACCCCCTGAGATAGGCCTAGTGAGGCATAATGTGTATTGATGTTTTATTAGTAAATATGTACTAGTGTAATGTTCACAATTTAAGAATAAATTGTGTATGGATACGATTGGTGATGGAAATGTATATTTCGACGACCCCATTTCATGTTTCAAGTTTTGAGGACAAAAATTCTTTTAAGAGGGTAAGGGTGTAACATCTGCGTGCTTTATTAATAATATAACTTATTAATGGTCGTATTTTGTTGGAAGTTGGTTTGGGGAAAGTTACATATCATACTGTTTGGTGCCTGGAATCATATGTATATTGGAGTTGGAACTGGTGTGTTGGTTGTTAGTAATGGACGAGTCATGTGCTTGTCAGGATGTGTTCGTTCTGACCAACTCCATAGTGGTGATATTGAGAAATAGGAGTTAGCGCACGCTAGACTGTGTTGCTAGCACGTGCTAATTATGTATTGGTAGCACACGTTAGTTGGCCATGGTAGCGCACACTATTATGGCCGGTCCATGCATGCAGAGGGTTTCGGAATCTGGACAAACTAGCAGGTAGCGCACGCTAGCGCGGCCAGTGTAGAGAGTTGTGCACCGCCTTTCGAAGGCGGTGGACTGCCTTTTAATCCCGATAGTGCACGCTACGCCTTACCCGTAGCGCGTGCTAATTACGTCCAGTATAAATAGGACAGTGTAGTCCAGTTCTTGCCATTTTTCTCCTTTCCTTCCTCCATCCACGGCTGAGTGTTCTGGACATATGGAAGTGCAGGTTTTGGCCAGACTTCACTACCCAACAACGTTTTAGAGTTCCTGGAACAAAGTTAACAAGATCTTAACAGCTTTTGTCGTCCGGATCAAGGTAAATCCTTCGGAACCTGAGTTCTTCATATCTTAGGATTTTCTTGAGGTTTTATGCTCTAAAGTCTAGATCTAGCCGTGGTTGTGTTGGATTATGATGCTGTAATTATAATCCTTTGCTTTTCGTCGAAATTTATGGATTAAGTTTCGAGTTTTCTTCCGTAAATATTTATGATCCAAGCTGACCCTATAGTGTCCGTTTGATTATCCCTAAGGGCAGAACTTAGGGTAAACCTTTCTGTTTCTGTCGTACTATATTTGATATAGTGCTGTGTTGTGCTAGGACCTAATCATTGTGGGAAGTTCGAGCAGCAGGTCCTTTTGTTCACCGTTCCCTGTACCATTGTAATTGAGGCAAGTACTTTGATTGTGTTTGATGTACTCCGTGTGAATATGTGGTATTCATACAAGTACTTTGATTGTGTTTGATGTACTCTGTGAGAATATGTGGAAAATATGATTTTATGAAAAGTGGTAATTTCAGAAAATGTGATTTGTGCCATTTCGTGAAAAAGTGATGATTTCTGAAAAATGCGACATGTGGTCATGCGCCAAGTAAAACCAGTGAGGGTCCCTTGGGTTCCGTAGACCGAGGCTTCTGCGGTTCACTTTGTAGGGTTGTACATCCAGAGGGACGAGGTCTCTTTGGAGAGTGGTATGTATCTCGCGTGAGGTATAGTGCCAGTATAGCCCCCGTTGTTTTGCGATGATGATTGTGATATGGTACTCCTGATTACCCGTGATGGCACTGTGATTTATGTTATTCACCTGTTGTACATATTCTAGGATCGTTGTACTTGCACCGGCTGTTTGCTGACCCTTTTTGGGGTGGATATACTTGTTTTGTATTCAGGTACAGGTCTTAGTGGCAAGCTGGCACAGGAAGGGCACAAGGATGACGAGCAACACTGATATCAAGTGTCATTGTGAGTTGGTGGTTGTTTTGGCATGGTCAGAGTCGTTTTTAGGTTTTGTACTCGCGTGGGTACTGTCATATGTGATTTTGTGGTAGTGTCCGAAGTCGACGAGGACAGGAGTGTTGCCGGGCCGTGTTACACTGCAATATGCGGCTTCTGTCGGGAAGTGCGCGTCCGGTGCCACCATTCAAGCGCGGCTGCGCGGTGGGCATGTTCAAGGGATGGCATCTGGCAGGGAGTGAACGCCGGTTTCACGGTGACCAAGATAGCTGCTTCGGTTAGCTTCTCGACTGAGGATACTTGTGGTTTAATGTGTTTATGTTGGTTATGGTTGATGTGTTGGATCAGTTATGAGCTGTTGTTTTTGTTGTGATTCAACAGGACCATGTATTAGTATGTTTTGGTGATGTATATTGTCTTTAAAGTTGACGTTGGTTTTAAGTGTGTTAATGTCTCATTTCTATTAATGGTCATTGTTTTCTTTTATGTTGGTCCAGCCTGGTAGGTTCTCCAAAATGAATCTACGGCGTTGTAATACCTCTCTAATCACGGGGGTGTTACATAATGAATATCAAATACATGTACAACATGATATGCATCCAAAGGCAGAATAAAATGGTACAACAATGGTAATACGAGATGCTCACAAATCAATGTATGAATCGAGCATTCATGAAACACTATGCCCACGGCATACGATCGGTACCTGCTCAACATGTTTGAATATAAGTGCCCAACGTCGAATCATCAATATAGAACACAACAATACATTACCCGAAGGTAAACCAAGCCAATGGTTAAATAGATACGAATCATAATGCCCGAAGGCTCCAATGGATATACCAAAACTTCACAATGGCCTGAAAGCCCCTCAGCCGAAGCTGCCTAATATCACAATCACCTGAAAGTCACTCAGCCGAAACTGCCAATCATCACAATGGCCCGAAGCCAAACAGAACGAAACTGTATCACATGAGGGCTGAAGCCACGGCACGAAGCCGTATCACAATGAGATCATCCAATGACCGTGACCTGCTGAATTGCAGGTGCTGGGAAAACAACCGCAAAGGTTCAAGCCCCAGACTTACCCATAATGAGATCACCCAGTGACCGTGACCTACTGAACTGTAGGTGTTGGGAAACCAACCGCGAAGGTTCAGGCTCCAAACTTACCCATAATGAGATCATCAACATGACCATGACCTACTGAACTATAGGTGTTGGGAAACCAACCACGAAGGTTCAAGCCCCAAACTTACCCATCGAGCACTAGCCTCCAAAACACAATTAATCATAAACGGCACCGATCCGAAGATTACCGAATTCATAAGAATAAAAGTGTGCTGCCATCGGCCAACACGATAACAATAACTCACGGATGAGCACCGTCCTCGACGGTCCCAATTCAAATACCTCGACTGCCTTAGGAATGGCCAATCGATCACAACGACATCAACGGATGGGATCCATCCTCGACAGTCCCAATTCAATACCTCAATTGTCTTAGAACAACCAATCGATAACAACGATACAAAGGATGGGAAATGTCTTCGACGGTCCCAATTCAACACATCGATTACCTTAGAATAGTCAATCGACAACAATGATACAACAGATGGGAATTATCCTCGATAATCCCAATTTAATACGTCGATTACCTTAGAACAGTCAATCGATAACAACGACACAACGGATGGGAATCATCTTCGATAATCCCAATTCAATACATCAATTACCTTAAAATGGTCAATCAATAACAACGACACAACAGATGGGAATCATCTTCGAGAATCCCAATTCAATATGTCGATTACCTTAGAATGGTCAATCGATAAGCAACGACACAACGGATGGGAATCATCTTCGATAATCCCAATCCAATATGTCGATTACCTTAGAACGGCCAATCGATAACAACGACACAACGGATGGGAATCATCTTCGATAATCCCAATTCAATACGTCGATTACCTTAGAACGGTCAATCGATAAACAACGACACAACGGATGGGAATCATCTTCGATAATCCCAATTTAATACGTCGATTACCTTAGAACGGTCAATCGATAAACAATGATATAACAGATGGGAATTACCTTTGATAATCCCAATTCAATACCTCGATTGCCTTAAAATGGCCAATCGATCACACGAAATGATTAGAACAGATGTTCCGGTGCCTTTAATCGGTTACCGACGACGGAGATGATAATCGAAGACGTCAATGCCTTCACTCGGCCAGTTACAACATCAATAGCAAAATACCAATATCAATAACAATGATCGCAACAAGGTCTTAAACCGACATAAATATCAACAATAACAACCGATACATCGATACCGCGAACCGGCTATCGACAATAACATCAACAACGTGTACCTCAAAGCCCTGAATGGCTTTTATCGGACAACAACATTTAGCATAATTTGCCGAAGGGTATCGTATCAAACAATCCCCTGATATCAACAAAATCACAGAGAGACCAAGTCTCGAAATGATACAACACATTCATACAGATACATGATAACATTAATCTCATTGACTAGTACAAGTATAAAACTTGCCTCAAACCGAAGGCGAGAAGGTCCTTCCACGATCAACGTCCTCCCACAAAACGACGAACGGCGTCTTCCGACAGTTACAAGCACTCGAACAACCTTGAATGAAATACAAATCATTCAATAACACAAAATCAATAGAAAACAACACCAAAGACGATCCCGATTCAATCCCGAATCGGTTAAACTCCACAAACGAATATCATAGTCCCCAACTATGAATTCCAACATCTTCCAACACCTCAATAATCGATATGATCAAATGTTCTTAACACTTGTGAAAACAAATTCAACAAGAATCACTTAAGAATAACATCAAATTGATCCTCCTACAATGATAATATCATCAATATTATCACTATCACCTCAAGAACATTATCAACACAACAAACATGATGTCTAAACAATAATCAATCACCAACTCATCATGAATTTGGATTACTCAACAAGATTAAATCAACCATTTCAAGATTATGATAATCATTACATAATTCATCATAATGCGTTACAAAAATGGTTAAAATCTCCCCAAGAAACACAAACAACAACATCAATCATATCAAGACTATGTTAATCATATAACAATCTTAACATAATCCTTCCTAGACATGATTATAACCTCCAAACATTCTAAAACATCAAGAACAATTCCTCAAGACACAATCATCATGTTCTTCATCACAAGTTATAAATACTCATCAAGAATCATGATATACTCCAACAATAAATCAATACACGAAGTAAACAAGAACAACAACAACATACTCGAAAATCACTTGAAGAACAAGAGATTAAGAAAACTTACCCAAGAAGAACAAGATGAACCCTCCAAACACCAAAGGAGTAAGAAAAGCTTCCAACCTCAAGCTTCAAATCAAGCTACGATGATCAAAAACACGTTGGAAGAGGCTAAATATCAAGAACAAGTCCAGGGGGACGATTCTAGAGAGAGGAAATCGATTATGGTTTGTGAAGAAATGAAAAACGAAACCAATATATATAACCTGACAATCACATTACGTACGCTATACACAAAGCATAACGTACGTAAGGACCATTACGTACGCTACGCCAACACCTGAACGTGTGTAATGCTATTCCAGAACTGACTGACCAAAATTCCAAAGACCCTAACGTACGTAAACAACAACCATTTACGTGCGTTAACAAGCTGCATGAATAACGTACGTAAGGCTCACATCCTAACGTACGTAATGAACCCATTGACTGCAATAGTCGATTGGATCAAAGATACCCGGGACCCACCGTCCGAAAGTAGACTCCGAGGAAGGTTCCCTACACCTACCTCTCATTACATACGTAACAAGAACAGAGTAACGTACGTAATGCCGAAAGCCTAACGTACGTTAAGCGCACAAGCTAACGTACGTTAGCTCAACAAAGTGGACAACCAAGTTGTTCCATCAACTCTGAACCCGAATGAACGAAACACAATCCATCGCATCTCAACAAACACAAATGATATAATACAACAACATTTGTACAATTCCAAATGAATATGTACAACTCAATAGTGAAACGAAAGAGAGAAAAAAAATTACCCCCTAATATACTACCCTACTTAAAAAGAGTTTCGTCCCCGAAACTCAGGGTGCACAACTCGGGGTATGTACTATCCATTAGGATCTAAAAACAACATCTCCAGGAATACTCCTCAATACGAACAACTCTGTCTGAGTAACTGGGTCAACCCCTTGGGTCCCCGCTTCTCCCTGCCCGAACACGGCGAAAACCAAGTGATAAAAACACTCAACCAAGTGCGAGATCAGTCGAATCATGACTCCCCTGCCAGAGACCATCCAGAAAGTCATACCACCCGCATGGCTTGTAACACCGGCGTACACACCCCCCGGGAGCCGCCCATTGAACATGTCTACAATCATCGGTGTACACTTCCCCGTTCTAGTAGGCATCGGACGCTCATGCAAACACTGACTCACGCCACGCAAAGATAATAACAATACAGACATAGTCCTCGGAACCATATCAATCGCACGCCCAAGTCCTCACGACTTGACATCTCGAATAACAATGAACAATTACCTAGATCATCACAAAAATCTCGGGTACAACACCAAAAGGAAAGAAAAAAACATCAAACGACCTCAAATCTCAAGATTATCACATACTATCGTTACAAGATAGATCCACAACAAATGGTTCACAACCACAATACCATAATACAAATTAATTTAAATATAAATCCGAAAGTCAAAGAAGGAAAATACAAATCAAGGCTACATCTCAAATGTACCCAACATCGATATCATCCAGATCATCTATCTCATCGATCTCATCGACTCGAGGAAGACCCAAATCTGAACTCGCTCCTCCTCCTCGGCTGTCCTTACCTCTGGATCCCGAAGCCTGATAGGACCCCTTTGATGAAGCACGGACTGGAGTAACAAAATCTATCGAGGCCCGTGAGCTCTCTGAGACCTACTGGCACTAGAACCCCTGCAGTATTTCTGAAGGTGCCCCTGCCTTCCACACAGAAAACAAGCAATAGTCTGCATCGAGCACCGGGTACTGCGATGTCATATTGTATCACAGTTAAAGCAAACAACGATCGAACCCATTGCCTGAGAAGAAGATGCTTTCTGAGCACAAAGATGACTAGAATACGACCTTTTGGACATCGGAGCCCGATGTCCCTCTAAACGAACCAGCATCATAGTCCTCCCACCAGAAGAAACTGAAGGGTGCTTCCGAGCAAGCTCCTTGATCAAAAGCTCTGCTCTAAGAGCCTTCTCGATGAATTCACCAAGTGAGTTACAATTATGGTTGAACAACTGCATCCTCAACTGCGGGTTTAGCCTCTTGCTAAAATACTTGATCATATCTGCCTCAGTACGGATAAAATATGAAGGAAACTGAAGAAGTCCTTGAAACTTCTCAGCAATAACAATAACGCCCTCGTCCTCGATGGATTCGAGGTTCAAAACCTCTGACAACTTGGCTTCACGAAGTGGAGCCGGATGATACCTCTCTAACATGAGAGTCTTGAACTCGCTCCAAACACAGTCACGATCGGTGAGCTTCACAGAATGCCACCATGAATAAACACCCTTACTCAAGTAGTAAGCCGCTACTGCCACCTTAACTCTTCCGGACACTGAAACATGTCGAAGAGTTTATCAAAATGTTCAAGCCAATGAACAATGTCAGCTGGTTCTGACGAACCCTCAAAAGTAGGCGGACTCTGGCGAGAGATATCGCCGACAATCTGACTCACTGTCCCGGCCTGTCCATAAAACGGCACCTGGAGTCCCTGCTGCGGTGTACCACAAACCATCGAGGCCTGCATGGATTCCATTATCTGCGTCATCTGAGTCATCTGGGTCATCATGCTCCTCATAAGCAAGAAAGGGTCGATGTCAGTCTGATCGACTCCTGGAGTATGACGTCCCGAAGGAGAATCAGTCGCGTAAGTCACACCTCCGGCCGAACTCTGATCCATCTCGGCATCCGCATGCGTATAAATATGAGATTCTGGGTTCTGGATCGATCTGCAGCCTTTACCTCCTCTGCCACATCCTCGAATTCCTCTTTCTATACTGAAAGAATAACGTTCGATCATGATCATAACTCAAATACCTCTCAACGGCCAAATCAGAATGCTAAGTCAATTGCCAAACACGAGTATAGATACTCAACACAGTCACATAAATCATGCTAATCATAGCCAATATAGATCTCAAACGTTCCAAAACAAATAATCATGGTTCAATCGTACCACTAATGTCACATACAGGGTGAAACAAAACATGTATAATCAATGACATAATGAATGTATGAACATAAAGAGAATCGAGTCCTTACACAAGTCATATGAAGCTTCGAGGTCTTGTGATACCAGGCTTCACTGACGACGAATCGATGAAATAATGATTCATACAGTCGTCCAATTATCACGGCTCACAAAACCCGACTGTCCAGATTGTCATAACCTGATAGCCCCACTACTACCGCGTCGGTAGAGCCACATAACTCACATATCAGGGTATCTCACAACCCAATTGCTCTGATACCATCTTCTGTAACACCCCCAAGTCCCATTGGGTCATTACAGTGCCGTGGACCCCACACCAGGAGATCCACCAGGCGAACACGACCAAAATACAACAAACTAACCAAAAGGGGAATCACAGTCCCTACTATAACATCCGACATAATATTCCGATATGGAATTTCAATGACAAGAATAAGCCTACATGGCCAAAATAAAAATACAACAGCATCCACGAGCCTCGCTCGGATAATACAATGATGACAACAACTGACGAAACTGGAATACTCCAAACTGTCTGACCGACATGAACACCAAAATAACTCGGACTAGTATAGCTCGAATCTCGTCGCCATCGTCATGCCCCTGTGTCTCAACTCTCTCCTCGAAAGCACCTAAAACATGTAAACATGTTCCGCCCCTACGGGGTGAGTCATCTAGATAATGAATATCAAATACATGTACAACATGATATGTATCCAAAGGCAGAATAAAATGGTACAACAATGGTAATACAAGATGCTCACAAATCAAATAGCATTCGTGAAACACTATGCCCACAACATACGATCGGTACCTGCTCAACAGGTTAGAATACAAGTGCCCAACGGCGAATCATCAATACAGTACACAACAATATGTTATTAGAAAGTAAACCAAGCCAATGCTGAAATAGATACGAATCATAATGCCCGAAGGCTCCAACGGAAATACCAAAACATCACAATGGCCTGAAAGCCCCTCAGCTGAAGCTGCCAAATATCACAATCACCTGAAAGTCACTCGTCTGAAACTGCCAATCATCATAATGGCCCGAAGCCAAAAAGCCCAAAGCTGTATCACATGAGGTTCGAAGCCACGACACGAAGCCGTATCACAATGAGATCATCCAATGACCGTGACCTGCTGAATTGCAGGTGCTGGGAAACCAACCGTGAAGGTTCAAGCCCCACACTTACCCATAATGAGATCACCCAATGACCGTGACCTACTGAACTGTAGGTGTTGGGAAACCAACCGCGAAGGTTCAAGCCCTAAACTTACCCATAATGAGATCATCAACATGACCGTGACCTACTGAACTGTAGGTGTTGGGAAACAAACCGCGAAGGTTCAAGCCCCAAACTTACCCATAATGAGATCATCAACATGACCGTGACCTACTGAACTGTAGGTGTTGGGAAACCAACCGCGAAGGTTCAAGCCCCAAACTTACCCATCGAGCACTAGCCGAGACTAGCCTCCAAAACATAATTAATCACAAATGGCAACGATCCCAAGATTACCGAATTCACAAGTATAAAAGTGTGCTCTCTTGAGTCGGCCAACACGATAACAATAACTCACGGATGAGTACCGTCCTCGATGGTCCCAATTCAAATACCTCGACTGCCTTAGGAATAGCCAATCCATCACAACGATATCAACGGATGGGATCCATCCTCGACAGTCCCATTTCAATACCTCAATTGTCTTAGAACGACCAATCAATAATAATGATACAAAGGATGGGAAATGTCTTCGACGGTCCCAATTCAATACATCGATTACCTTAGAATGGTCAATCGACAACAACGATACAATAGATGGGAATTATCCTTTATAATCCCAATTCAATACGTCGATTACCTTAGAACGGTCAATCGATAACAACGACAAAACAGATGGGAATCATCTTCGATAATCCCAATTCAATACGTCGGATTACCTTAGAACGGTCAATCGAAAACAACGACACAACGGATAGGAATCATCTTCTAGAATCCGAATTCAATACATCGATTACCTTAGAACGGTCAATTAATAAACAACAACACAACGAATGGGAATCATCTTCGATCATCCCAATTCAATACGTCGATTACCTTAGAATGGCCAATCGATAACGACACAACGGATGGGAATCATCTTCGATAATCCCAATTCAATACGTCGATTACCTTAAAATGGTCAATCGATAAACAACGACACAACTGATGGGAATCATCTTCGATAATCCCAACTCAATACGTCGATTACCTTAGAATGGTCAATCGATAAACAATGATACAACGGATGGGAATTACCTTCGATAATCCCAATTCAATACCTCGATTGCCTTAAAATGGCCGATCGATCACACAAATTGATTAGAACAGATGTCCCGGTGCCTTTAATCAGTTACCGACGACGGAGATGATAATCGAACACGTCAATAGCAAAATACCAATATCAATAACAATGATCGCAACAAGGTCTTAAACCGACATTAATATCAACAACAATAACTGATACATCGATACCGCGAACCGGCTATCGACAATAACATCAACGAGTACCTCAAAGCCATGAACAACTTTTATCGGGCAACAACAACATTTGGCATAATTTGTCGAAGGGTATCGTATCATACAATCCCCTGATATCAACAAAATCATAGAGAGACCAAGTCTCTAAATGATACAACACATTCATACAGATACATGATAACATTAATCTCATTGACTAGTACAAGTATAAAACTTGCCTCAAACCGAAGGCGAGAAGGTCCTTCCACGATCAACGTCCTCCCACGAAACGACGAACGGCGTCTTCCGATAGTTACAAGCACTCGAACAACCTTGAATGAAATACAACTCATTCAATAACACAAAATCAATAGAAAACAACACCAAATACGATCCTGATTCAACCCCGAATCGGTTAAACTCCACAAACGAATATCATAGTCCCCAACTATGAATTCCAACATCTTCCAACACCTCAATAATCGATATGATCAAATGTTCTTAACACTTGTGAAAACAATTCAACAAGAATCACTTAAGAACAACATCAAATTGATCCTCCTATAATGATAATATCATCAATATTATCACTATAACCTCAAGAACATTATCAACACAACGAACATGATGTCTAAACAATAATCAACCACCAACTCATCATGAATCTGGATTAATCAACAAGATTAAATCAACCATTTCAAGATTATGATAATCATTACATAATTCATCATAATTCCTTATTAAATTGGTTAAAATCTCCCCAAGAAACACAAACAACAACATCAATCATATCAAGACTATGTTAGTCATATAACAATCTTAACATAATCCTTCCTAGACATGATTATAACCTCCAAACATTATAAAACATCAAGAACAACTCCTCCCCAAGACACAATCATCATGTTCTTCATCACAAGTTATAAAAACTCACCAAGAATCATGATATACTCTAACAATAAATCAATACACGAAGTAAACAACAACAACAACAACATACTCGAAAATCACTTGAAGAACAAGAGATTAAGATAATTTACACAAGAAGAACAAGATGAACCCTCTAAACACCAAAGGAGTAAGAAAAGCTTCCAACTTCAAGCTTCAAATCAAGCTATGATGATCAAAAACATGTTGGAAGAGGCTAAATATCAAGAACAAGTCCAGGGGTACGATTCTAGAGAGAGAAAATCGATTATTGTTCGTGAAGAACTGAAAAATGAAACCAAGATATATAACCTGACAATCACATTACGTACGCTATACACAAAGCATAACGTACGTAAGGACCATTACGTACGCTACGCCAACAACTTAACGTACATAATGCTATTCCATAACTGACTGACCAAAAATACAAAGACCCTAATGTACGTTAACAACAACCATTTACGTATGTTAACAAGCTGCATGAATAACATACGTAAGGCTCACATCCTAACGTACGTAAGGAACCCATTGAATGCAATAGTCGATCGGATCAAAGATACCCGGGATCCACCGTCCGAAAGTAGACTCCGAGGAAGGTTCCCTCCACCTACCTCTCATTATGTCCGTAAAAAGAACAGCGTAACGTACATAATGCCGAAAGCCTAACGTACGTTAAGCGCACAAGATAACGTACGTTAGCTCAACAAAGTGGACAACCAAGTTATTCCATCAACTCTCAACCCGAATGAAAGAAAAATAATCTATCACACCTCAAAAAACACGAATGATATAATACAACAACATTTGTACAATTCCAAAGGAATATGTACAACTCAATAGTGAAATGAAAGAGAGAAAGAAAATACCCCCGGATATTACTCGTTATACCTCAGCGCTAACGTACATTATGGCCTTCAGCAGATTGGTCAGATTGTTCTGCCGAACCATTACGTACGTTAACTCCTGCTGTTACGTATGTAAAGCCCATTGTAGCGTACGCTAACTCTCCGACGTAGCGTATGCTATCGAACCCAGAGTTTTGGATAGGTTGTCCTGCCAAGCCATTACGTACGCTAACACTAAAGGGTTACATACGTAATGAGTGTAACGTACGTTAACATCGGCATGTTAACGTACGTAACGAAGGAACAGGTTTTATAAACCTGGGTTGACCCTCACTTCGGCATTTCTTCATTTCTCTTCCTCCGACCGAGAATTGCGTTCCAAGTGAGGTTTTGAGCGATTCTTCAAGTTTTGCACGTGGAAATTCTTGAGAGATCGAGTATGGTGTTCCTAGTGATGTTTATCATCATCATAATCATCTTCCTCCGTCCAAATCCAAGGTATTTGGCTAGAACCGTACTTTTATCCATTTTGGGGGTTTTTGGGGTTTTTGTCCGATTCGTTCCGTGTTGTTGATTAATTCATGATGAATATGATTAATCTTGTTGGTATTCTTGGTTTCCCTACGGATTCATGGTATATTTCTTGGTATTTGCGTAATCGAGAGGATTTGGTTGTGGTCCGCCCTCGTTGTCGTTCTTGTACGAATATACATGAATTATAGGTGGGTTTCCGGGTGTTTTCCGTTATCGTTGTTTTGTCGAGTTGTTGTAATCGTGTTTGACGAATCGTCTAGGTTCGGTGTTCGGCTTCTCGTAACTGCGGTCGTAATATTTTCTGTTTCTCGTCGTCGTTTAATCGAGGCAAGTATTCTTTAATGAACTTACACTCATAACATGGTAGTTTTGCATGAGAAATTGTGTGTGTATATGCTTACTACGTGTTAGATCCGACGGGGTCTCGGTAGGGTCCAAGGAGGGGTGGGTCGACGAGCTTTGCTTTTAACCACTATGGGTTAGATCCGACGGGGTCTTGGTAGGGGTCCACGGAGGGGTGGATCGACATTTAATTGTGGTGCATTTTTACAAATGTGTTTTAAATTATGGCGTTTTCGGAAATGTGTGTTTCAACTGATGTTTTCTGAATTACATGCTTTGACTATATGTGTAAGATGTAAGTTGTTCATTTGGCCTACTTGTACTCGCGTAACTGCTAACCCCTTTTGGGGACCCGTTTGGGGAAATTCGTTTTATGAATTTCAGGTCAGGTTCATCGGGACGAGCGGGCGCTGGACCGATATGTGGATGACGGCCATGCGTGATGATTGTGCATGAATAGTGTCTTATTGTTTTCTATATTTTTGATCGTGTGTCAACTTGTAAACTAATAGAAGTACTCGAGTACTTAGGGGCTTTTGATCGTTCGGATTGAACTGTCGTCTGTTATATTTTCATCGGGTGGTTGTGATGTTATTTGACTGGTTGGACCGGGTGGATTATTATTGTTTTGTGTCTTTATGATAAGGTGTTATTATGTTGAATCCGCGAGTCGATGAGTGTGGTTGGTCACCTAGCCTGGTGGGTCCCATGTAGGGATCCACGGTGCTGTAATATACCCTGAATATCTTGGGGGTGTTACAGAAAATGGTATCAGAGCACTAGGTTTATGGATACCTAGGCTTGTCAGTTATTTGGGTCTAGTTGTGTTTCGTTTTGCACATCGTCATCACGCTGCCATTATTCCGGTACTTCCAGTGTCCGTAAGTTTTTCCTTACTCTGTTCCCTGTTTCATTGTATTGTACTTTCGATTCTTGAACTGTGGATGTTTTTCCTCTCTTACATATCATCGAGTTGCTTTTGCTACCTTTTAACAATAGTATGGAAGCTGGAAGAGGTCGTGGTCGTGGTCGTGGTCGTGGACGCGGCTGGGGATGTGGCCGGTGAGGCGGCCACATCGCATTCTTCTGGAGCCGGCAGTACCGGTGAACGTCATAGCCATGCTTCTACTCAAGATGGCGCCGACCTTGGTGTTGCGGCTGTTATGCAACAAATGGTGAACCAAATGGTGGCGATAGCTCAGGCGGTTCAGAACCTAAATCCGGCCCATGCTACTCGGGACGGAGCAGACCGTTGGCTTCAGGATGTCATCAAGATGCATCCTCCTCAATTTTCGGGAGCCTCAGACCCGATTGGCTGGGAGGGGTGGATTAATAAGATATCTAAGGTTTTTATTGCCACCAATTGCCCTGAGGATCGCAAGGTCCCTATTGCCCAATATTTTCTCACTGGTGATGCTACTGACTGGTGAGAGTCCGTTGAGCCCAGGGACCACGTTACTTCATGGGAGGAATTCAAGGACCTAATGGAGACCGAATATTTCCTGTGGATGGTCAAACAGGCTCGAGTTCATGCCTTCTTTGATGCTCAGTTTCGGGATATTCCCGTTTCTCAGGCCATTGCTGATTATAACTGGGAGTTGGGCTTCGTGAAGGCCTAGGTTAGAGAGGAGAGCGACAAGATTTTCCACTTCTCCAGGCGGATGAAATTTTCGATTCGTAACTACATGTCTAGGATTGTCTGCACTACCTTGAAGGATTATTAGAGTAGAGCCCTTGCTTATGATATGTCTGTGCCGGCCAGTGAGGCGGCTCGTGAGAGCAAGAAGCAGAAGTCCGCAGGAAGCTTTTCGGGCCACAAAGATGGAGGTCAGCAGAAGTCTCAGTCTGCTAATTTTTCTGCCGATGGTGGTCCAGCTCATTCTATTGGGGGTTCCCACGGGACTGCCAATACTCTTTCCCGTGATGTGAAGTGTTTTAACTGTGGCCGACCGAGCCACATCAGTCGTAATTGTTTGAGCCCTTTGCTGACGTGTAATCGGTGTGGCCAGCCGGGCCATAAGGATGCTTTCTGTGCTGATAGAGAGAGGACTCTCGGTGCCCAGGCTTCATTCCCAGCGCCTAGGGAACCAAGTTTGAATCAAGGGTCGTTTGCTTCTCAGTCTCCGCCGAGTGCCAGTCGAGGGAGAGGTCGGGGTCAGCCCGCTAGAGGGGGAGCTTCCAGTATTGGCTCCGCCCACCCGCATGTTTATGAGATGAGGAGGGCCGATGATCCAGCCGCCACCATGGCCACATGTACCGTTCACATTCATTCGCATCCTGTCAGCGTGCTTTTCGATTTTGGTGATATGCATTCGTTCGTCTCTTTGGAATGTGTGCGCCGTTTGGGTCTTGATTGTTTGTCGCCTTGTGAGCCTTTCATCGTTAAACTTCCTAGCGGTGATAGGATCGTTGGTGATCGGGAGATTCGAGATTGTTCTGTTATTATTTGTGAGAGGGCTTGGCTCTGTGATCTTATTGTTGTGGGTATTGAGGGTGAGGATTTAATTCTCGGGGATAATTGGCTCAAGCGACATGGTGCGATCATGAATTACCGCAGGAGAATCATCACTATGTTAGCCGAGGATGGCACCGAGCACTCTTTCGCAGGGTGAAAGAGGGGAAACCAGAAGTTTGTTATTAACGCTTTGAAGGCGATGAGACTCCTACGAAAGGGGTGTACTGGTTATTGGTGCTACGCCTTGAAGGCGTAGAGTAGTGGAGTCGAGATTTCATCGATTCCATTTATTAGTGAGTTTCCTGACGTCTTTCCTCATGAGTTACCGGGGTTGCCACCGGACTGTGAGGTAGAGTTTGCTATCGAGTTAGAGCCGGGTGCGGCTCAGATTTCGAAGGCGCCGTATCGCATGGCCCCTTCAGAGATGGCTGAGTTGAAGAAGCAGTTGAGTGAGCTTCTTGAGTCGAAGGCGACCGAGCGCTTTGCCTTGGGGCGCACCGGTTCTGTTTGTGCGGAAGAAGGATGGTTCACTGTATTTGTGTATCGACTATCGCGAGCTAAACAAGGTGACCATCAAGAATAAGTATCCCTTTCCGAGGATTGATGACTTGTTCGATCAGTTGCAGGGAGCTGCAGTATTCTCGAAGACCGACTTGAGATCGGGGTACTATCAGCTTCGGGTGAAAGAGTCTGATGTTCCGAAAACGGCTTTTCGGACGAGATATGGACATTACGAGTTTGTGGTCATGCCCTTCGGGTTAACTAACGCACCAACAATTTTCATGCAGTTAATGAACAAGGTCTTTATCAAGTATTTGGATAAGTGTGTCGTTGTCTTCATTGACGATATCCTTATTTATTCGAGTAACGAGGAGGAGCACGCTCATCATCTACGAGTAGTGTTAGACATTTTGAGGACCGAGTAACTCTATGCGAAGTTCTCGAAATGTGAGTTCTGGCTGAAGGAAGTGATGTTTCTGGGTCACATGATTTCAGCCGAGGGGGTCCGTGTGGATCCGCAGAAGGTTGAGGCAGTGTTGAACTGGGCACCGCTTAAGTACGTGAAAGAGGTCCGTAGTTTCTTGGGTTTGGCTGGCTACTACCATAGGTTCGTCGAGGGTTTCTCGAAACTAGATCGGCCACTTACACAGTTGCTCCAGAAGTCCGAGACGTTCATCTGGAATGACGACAGACACACGAGTTTTTGGGAGCTCAAGAGACGTTTGACTTCAACCCGATTTTAGCATTACCGTGTGGAAACGAGGGTTTTGCTGTTTATAGTGATGCTTCGGGTCAGGGTCTTGGGTGCGTATTGATGAAGCACGGCAAGACCATTGCATATGCATCGAGACAGTTGAGGCATTATGAGCTTAACTACCCTACTCACGATTTAGAGTTAGCGGAAGTTGTTTTCGCACTCAAGATTTGGCGTCATTATCTGTTTGGCTCCGCATGTCAGATTTTTACCGATCATAAAAGTCTGAAGTACATATTCACTCAGCGGGAGTTGAATATGAGGTAGAGGATGTGGTTGGAGTTGATTAAGGATTATGACCTCGAAATCCTTTATCATCCGGGCAAGGCAAACGTCGTGGCCGACGTCTTGAGTTGGAAACCGGTTGCATTGAGGACACTTGAGATTCTTACGTCTCAGTCTGAACTCCAGCGGATTTTGATCGAGTTGGATGTTGAGATTTTATTGCCAGGAGCGGTCAAACGACTTTGCGCTTTAGAAATTTCGTCTTCATTGGTCAATGAAATTAAACTGAAGCAGTTGGAGGATCTGATGATTACTCAAATCCGAGAGAATGTTCTTAAGGGAAAATCTCCTGGGTTTGTGATTCACGAGGATGGTGTGTTGAGATTCTAGAGTCGGCTCTGTGTACCGAACGACTTGGAATTGAGGCAGAGTATTTTGCGAGAGGCCCACGCTACGCCTTACTCCATTCATCCTGGTTCGAGTAAGATGTACAAAGACCTGATGAGGAATTTTTGGTGGAATGATATGAAAGAGGAGGTCGCACGGTTTGTAGCGAGATGTTTTACTTGTCAGTAGGTCAAAATCAAGCATCAGCGACCGGTTGGATTATTGCAGTCGCTTCCCGTTCTGTAATGGAAATGGGAAGATATTTTGATGGACTTCATCACGAGTTTGCCGAGATTGAGATCAGGCATGAACATGGTTTGGGTGATTGTGGATCGTCTGACTAAGTTGGAACATTTTCTGGGCATCAAGGATACTTGGGGTCCGAAAAAGTTGGCTCGGGTGTTTATTGCGCAGATTGTGAGACTTCACGGTACTCGGAAGTCTATTGTTTAGGATCGGGATGGCCATTTTGTATCGCATTTTTGGCAGGCGGTACATAAGGAGTTGGGTACTCGTTTGCATCTGAGCACTTCTTTTCATCCTCAGTCGGATGGGCAGTCGGAGTGCACTATCCAGACATTTGAGGATATGTTGCACGCTTGTGCTCTCGATTGGAGCATCAACTGGGAGGAGCATTTACCGTTGATCGAATTCACATACAATAATAGTTGGCACGCGTCGATTCGAATGGCACCGTATGAGGCGCTTTATGGATGGCGATGTCGATCACCGATTTGTTGGAACGAGGCATCCGATTTGGTTGGGACCGAACCGGATATCATTGCAGAGACGAGACAGAAGGTGGAATTGATCCGGGAGAGGATGTTGACTGCTTAGAGCCGACAGAAGTCATATGATGACGTCCGTCATCGACCTTTGGAATTCGAGGTGGGAGACCACGTTTTGCTAAAGGTGTCACCGACGAGGGTAGTTTTCCGCTTCGGGAAGAATGGTAAGTTGAGCCCGAGATTTATTCGGCCCTTTGAGATTCTCGAGAGAGTCGGCGAGTTGGCCTACCGATTGGCGTTACCTCCGGCCTTGAGTCACATTCATAGTGTTTTCCATGTTTCCCAATTGAGGAAATACGTCCCGGATCCTAGCCACGTCATCGATTATGGTGAGATTGATATCACTGAGGATATTACTTTCGAGGAGCGTCCTTTGAAGATTTAGGAGCACCGTGAGAAGCGGCTGAGGCGTAAGACCATTCCCTTGGTCAGGGTGCAGTGGTCGAGGCATGGCGTGGAGGAGGCAACTTGGGAAACCGAGGATAGCATGCGTGCTAGGTACCCTGAGTTTTTTGTTTCTTCAGTTTCGGGACGAAACTTATTTTTAGAGGGGTAGAATGTAATATCCGCATTTTTCTTTTCCCGGTATTCTCATTTTTGGTGTATTTTTTGTTTTTAGCAATTCACTTGTAACCGTTTCGACATTTTGAATCTATTTTATTCTTGGAGTTTCTTCATTTGGATGAGTTTCAGAGATGTTTTGATATTATTCCGTCTTATATTATGTGTTGTTGCATGGACATTAGATTCTCGTAGAACTCGTTCAATTTCGTAATTTCTTTGGTTGCATGAGTTTGTATGGTTGAGTTGTTCGTGTTGTGAGTTTCGGTTTATTGATTCGACGTCGTATCGTGATTTTTGGACGACTGGGCCATTTTGTAATTTCCTATAAGTTTAGGGATTTTTACTTTCCTTGTCGTATTTCGGATTCCCCGGTAGTCGGAATTCTATTCTCCTGCAACATTCAGCTTCGTCATCGTGAATATTTCGTATCTATGCATTGGGTTCTGTCCTTGTGTTGCGTCTCATTTTCGGACCGCCCGGTGCAGCCAACTTCGTTCAGCAGTGCTGAACTGCAGCATCCATAACATGCGTTATGCATGCTTTCTTGCGTGCACTATAGGCACCTTCATAACGTATGTTATACCTCAGCGCTAATGTACGTTTTGGCCTTCAGCAGATTGGTCAGATTGTTCTGCCGAACCATTACGTACGTTAACTCCTGCTGTTACGTACGTAAAGCCCATTGTAGCGTACGCTAGCTCTCCGGCGTATCGTACGCTATCGAACCCCGCATTTTGGACAGGTTGTCCTGCCAAGCCATTACATACGCTAACACTGAAGTGTTACATACGTAATGAGTGTAACATACGTTAACATCGGCATGTTAACGTACGTAACGAAGGAACAAGTTTTATAAACGTGGGTTGACCCTCACTTCGGCATTTCTTAATTTCTCTTCCTCTGACCGAGAGTTGCGTTCCAAGTGAGGTTTTCAGCGATTCTTCACGTTTTGCCTGTGGAAATTCTTGGGAGATCGAGTATTGTGTTCCTAGTGAAGTTTATCATCATCATAATCGTCTTCCTCCATCCGAATCCAAGGTATTTGGCCTAGAACCCTACTTTTATCCATTTTGGGGGTTTTTGGGTTTTGTCCGATTCGTTCCGTATTGTTGATTAATTTATGATGAATATGATTAATATTGTCGGTATTCTTGGTTTCCCTGTGGATTCATGGTATATTTCGTGGTATTTGCGTAATCGAGAGGGTTTGGTTGTTGTCTGCCATCGTTGTTGTTCTTGTACGAATATACATGAATCGTAGGTGTGTTTCTGGGTGTTTTCCGTTATCGTTGTTGTAATCGTGTTTGATGAATCGTCTAGGTTCGGTGTTCAGTTTTTCGCAACTACGGTCGTAATCTTTTCCGTTTCTCGTCGTCGTTTAATCGAGGCAAGTATTCCTTAATGAACTTACACTCTTAACATGGTAGTTTTGCATGAGAAATTATGTGTGTGTGTGTATGCTCACTACAGGTTAGATCCGACAGGGTTTCGGTACGGGTCCATGGAGGGGTGGATCGATGAGCTTTGCTTTTAACCACTACGGGTTAGATCCGATGGGGTCTCTGTTAGGAATATGCCCTAGAATGCCACTTAGGGGATGAGAGAGTAGGGGCATTGTACTTGTAATTATGGAATAATTAATAAAAAGGCAATACGATTCATTCAATGTTTATTGTATTTCAAATGCATTCTTGATTTGATAAACATTGAAGTGAAGTCCATGTAAATAAAATAAACATTCCATTTGTGTTATCGGATAAGAGAAAATGCACTACAAGTGTTTAAAGTTTATTTACGTAAATCGTTCGCAAGTCAATAAACTTAAATGGGCATTAAGTTTTACTAAGACTTGTATAACTAATGCTAGGACGTGTACATGTCTTGATAGCATAGTTATAAGTATATTGGTGGGACCAGTATACTCGAACACAACTCATACTTGATTTAGTCACATGGTATTCACTCTCTGAGAGTCGATGATGAATCAAAAGGTTGTGATAGTATACGTGGACCTTTGACTTGAGGGTTCAGTAGAAGATGTGCCTGTGACGTTTAGTTTGTCATTAGAGTAGTTAGACTCATTTGCTTAATTGCTGAGTCAACCTCGAAGTGCCAACTATACGGGCAGGTAGCAGTCTTTACTGTACGCCAAGAAAGGATTCTATCTCCTGTTAGTGAGCAGGCGAATGTCCTATACGGTTAATGGAAAATAAGATCATAAGTCTTTGGCCAAAGCATTCTGATATAGTTGTATTAGATACACTATTAATCAGTTGGTCTTGATTTGCATTAACACAAGTATAGTGTCTAATCAACAGTAGGGTTTCACTTTACCGTGACCCGAAGACTTGACCGGGACATCTGATGAAGGGTTTATACGTATATAATATTCAAGACATAAAAGTTCTCGAATGATCCCTTCATTCATTCTCAGTCGGAGTTTACTGTGCGGCCCGCTAGGCTAGCTAAGTGTTGCCCGCACTCATTGGTTCCTCCCAATGCCGTCTGAGACGGACGTACGGAGTCGCGCATCAGGAGCATTGACGGATAAATGTGAATTTATTATCTCTCTATTAATATTAGATATTGGATATCTAATTATGATTTATGGGATAAATCAAATAGCGGTCTTATGAATTGAAATTAAGTTATCGGGTAATTAATTTAAATTCATAAATTATATTTCTTAGAAAAATATATTTGTATTTGATATAATTAATTAATTAGATCAATTAATTAATATAAATACATTGGTGATTAAACGGAGTGTATTTAACGGAGTCATTTGACAAACGTCCGGTACACGAGCCGAGTGGCTCAACTCGTTTCTAGGAAATTTCCTATATGGGCCGCCCCCTCTTCCCCACCTCACATGGGATTATATATACCATGCATGTGTTGTCATGTTTGTAGTAATTATATTGTTAAGATTCTTTTCTTAAAATGATTACTAAATAATGAGTTGGTGATATATTAGATATATAACCAACATAAACATGAAGTATGAGAAGACACTTGAACACACATTTTCTTGCTGCTCCTGCAGAGCAATTTAAGTGAGGAGGAGAATTCTTTTTTCTTAAGTTCTTTTCATCTCAGAGGTGAAAGAAATTCAAAGAAAAATAGACAGAAAACTCCTACGGTAACTTCCTTGCCGTGTTCTTGGAGAACAGAGTTACGTCGAATTTTTCGGGCAACTTCCGATGCGTGTGAAGTAGAGGCATTGAAGTTTCGGTGCTTGGAACGAAGGGATTTCGTGTTCGTGACGGGTTCGTGATCATCATCTATTTTTACGAAGATTTATTTCAAAGGCTTCAAGGGTATGATTTTTATCTTCGTATTTATTTTTCGTATAAACGTTACTTGACCGATCCTGTTTGGGATTCATTTTTTATTTTCTGCTGCGTATATCGTTTTATTTTGGAATCCCAACAGTGGTATCGGAGCGAGGTCAATGATACCGTATATACGATTATTTGTGCATTTTGAATGCTTTTGGATGATGTTTATGATTTAGAATCATGTATGGTATAATCGTAGATTTTTAAATTGTTCGTTGTAGCATCACGTTTTTGGGAACAAGCCGAAAAAATGAAGAAACGGTCAGTTTAGGTGGCCGGGCAAAGAAGGTTCGGGCCGCCAGGCAGCCGAGAGTGCTCGGCCATGACTCGGTCAGATGCCAAGAGGCTGCCAGGCTGCCGAGCATGGCTCGGCCAGGCACCCCTCGGGATCGGGCCGCGGGCTTGGCCTTAAACCGGATTGTCCGGGACTCCGTTTTAAGTTTATATTTTGCTGTAATTATTTTCCAAAATTTAAATTGGATTTTAATTTGACTAAATTTATATTTGGAATATTTTTTTGTGTTAAGGGAAATTAATTAAACGAGAATATTATTTTGGCCGAATTACTTCGAACGAATTAAAATGACGATTATTAGTATTAATTGAATTAATACCATGTTCCTAAACAGATGAATTTTATATTGATTGGATTAATATATTAATTGATTATTTAATTTTAATGCCACTTTATATTAATTGGATTAATATAGTAGAAATTAAATAGATTAATTTTATAGATTAATTGGATTAATTTATATTAAAATTAATTGTTTAATTTCATTGCCGTTTAATTTCATTGCCGTTACATGTTGTATGGAATCCTTATCTGATGGTATAGCTCGTGGACTTAGTTTTTGATTTGTTTGATTCGATTGGGTTGTAAAGGCCGTTTTGAGCCTATTTATATTTACTAGAAAAATTTGTATAAGATGCATTTTTCAACGATGTAATTATTGTTTTGGCTATGATGAAGACCGAAGACAACCGACCGAGAAGATGAAGAATCGAAGACTGTATTTTTTTATTTATTGGGTCATTCGCTTGGCCCAGTACTTAGGAATAAGGTCCATGAGCTATATGTTGGTAGTAACTAGGTTACTATTTTCTGTTTTTCATTTTGAATGATTGACAAACAAACAAACGCGCGTATAAATGAATTAATGTGCAAAGTATAACATTAATCGCGAAATTCTCCCGACAACAAACAGACTAAGTTTGAAAAAGGTTACGAGGTTTCCTACCCTCTATCAAACTCGTAGAAAATTGATACCCGATCTGGTGTGCTATGATTCCGAGTTATCGGGGTAGTACATTTGGTAGATGTTGAAAAATTCTTGAGTGCATTAGATGCCTTCGATTAGTGATAAATTTCGCCCCTAGAAACCTGATAGGTCGCTGGGTGAGATTTAATTGTCAAACTGATAGACGTTGATGGCCAAAAACTTAGATAGTCTGGATTGCCAAGAAACCTGATAGGTTGAGGGCATGAAGACAAGGGGTAAAAGAAGATCAAATCATCCGTTAGACGGGTTGGTGTTAGACACCACTTTACAGAAATTAACTGGCAAGAAACCTGATAGGTTGGGTCTGTTAAAATTTGTAAAAAACTTGATCACCACAAAGAAGTCGATCTAATCATGATTTCCGGATTATAACATTGGAGTGTATAATTCCGATAAAATTAGTGGGATCCAAGACAAGAATTATACAAGCCCTTAAATTCTATACTCGGTCATAATAAAACAAGTCACTAATTTAATCTTGTCTAAATCTTTGCAGAAAACGAAACTGAATCTCTCTAAAATGGCTAAAAACCCACTTGCAATACTATCTGAAAAGAATCTCCTAACTGGCCCCAACTTTGTTGACTGGTTGCAGAATCTGATGATTGTACTTAGTATGGAGTCTCTGGGATACGTCTTGGAGGTGGACATTCCACCGACTCCAATCCGGACTAGGGGTAATCAGGAAGATATTGACGTCCATGAAAAATGGGTCAAGGATGACGTGCTAGTCCGTGGCTTTATGATGGGCTCAATGACAAATGAGCTACAGAGAGCGCATGAGAAAATGACTTCTGCTAGGAAGATTCTCGCACACTTGACCGAACTTTATGGAGAGAACAGTAGGTGTAACGTCCTGGCTTTCTTAATTAAAAAGAACGTTACACAGCTCATTTTTTTCCTTAAAAATTTTATATAAATTCAGAGTATTTGTGGAAGCATTTTAGTCAGTAAATCTTCTATAAAACTCGTTTATTCAACCATTAGTACAGTTTTACAAAAACATGGCAAATCAAATATTCGGACATAGTCCGTTGAAATTAAATTCGTTGAAGAACATCAAGTATTTCGTAAAAATAATAATAATTACGGCGACAACATCTTTTATTATTTAGAATTTCATCGTGTTAGGAGTATGTATTCATCTTCTGCTTGTCCCGTTCGTCGACTCCTTAGCCAGAAAAACATAAATGACGAGGTGTGAGTACGCGAGCATACTCAGTGAGATTAAACCCTTATAAATCGTCAAAATCATGTTGTGTAATGCACATAAAAAATTCTTATCTGTGTGAGACTCGTCTCGGATTTCTTTCATTCTTTCAACCCCTCACGAGTCGTCATGTTACACGACACAACGATGATCGTAACATATTAAAACAGTATAACCTCACCTCGTTTGCTGAAATCTTGAAATATCTTCCTTTGAATTTGGCTCGGTTGTCTTTCTTGGATCCCGGATACGCTTCTCCTAGCACTTGAAAATACTTTTTCATATTTCCGGCTATAAATCCTTGATGTAAAATCTGAAATCTCTTTGGGGACTTTTATTAAACACCTTTGAAAAACTGTCAGATTTGAGATATCTATTTGATCAGGATTTTTGTAGCTTTTATAATTTTTTGAAGTGAAATATGTTACGGGCGTCTTAAATTAGAGGTTCACAGCTTCAAAATGGTATATCATTTGTTGGTAAATATGTACACATACATATATTTATAGGAGTTCAAAGTCGGCTGAAAATCAACCTTACTCGGACAGCTGGAGGCCTTATCCGGACAGCTGGCCGAGAAGATTCTGCCGGTCGTGACCAACCTTATCCGGACAGCTGGACAGCCTTATCCGGATAGTTGCCTAGAAGCTTCTGTCGGTCGTGACCGACCTTATCCGGACAGCTGGACAGCCTTATCCGGATAGTGGCCTCGAAGCTTCTGTCGGCCGTGACCGGCAGTTGTCAGTCGGCGTGTCCGGCGGTGACCGGCAAATGTTAGTCAACTTGGCTAAGCCAGTTCGACCCCTTCCCGATGTCCAAATTCGATTTTCTGACCTGTTCCGGACTCGTCGGAGTTAAATCTTCGATATGCTCGGAATGGATTTTCGATAATAACAATAGAATAATTTAATATTATTTTTGCAATATAAGTGTTTTGTAATGAAATGTTATCGTATCAAAATCGTCGGAACTTTTCGAAATCACTTTCTTAAATTCTGAAAAATGATCCTTATAATTTATTTTGAAATCTTTTCCCTTTTAAGTCCTTCATTTTATGCTAGGAACGTATTGGTCCAAGTATCGGACAATCTGTAAATATTAAAATGAAAATCCATGATCGTTAGCAAAATAAATAGTATTTAAATAAGTATTGGGGCGTTACAATCCTCCCCCCTTTAAAAAATTTCGTCCTCGAAATTGAGCTTCGTAAAGAACTTTGAAAATCTGTATCAAATTTTGTATGAGTATTTTCATCAATAACTTTAAAAATATTGTGCCAGCAAAAACATCACTTTGAAACCTTTCTTTGAAATCATATTTTGTCCCTTTCGGACAATATTTAAACTTTCACATATCCTTTCAAATCTTTTGCTGAGACAATCATTCTATACTCATACCAAAAATTTTAAGTTTTCATAAAAGAGTGAATACTTGAAAATATTACTCAGAGTCGACGTTGGGCAGCAGCGATGAACCACATATTCTCCCGAAAATATAATCATGCCGTAATTATTCGTTATACTTTTTTAAAAATAATAAAGTTTTGAAATATCTTGTTTTTTATAAGTAAATCTTTTTTTTTAAACCTCCTTAACTGTATAGTCCCATACCTATACAGTCTTGGAATACCTCTCGTTCTGGTGAGAATTCGGTTCAGTCATGTCCCCCTCCGCCTAGAAGCCTTGTCAGGAGCCGCTCATTGTCCGTGCCCTTTTTCCTATTGCACCAGCGATCACTCCCCTTTCTCGGAGCCGCTCATTGTCCGTGCCCTTTTTTATTGCACCGGCGATCACTCCCCGCCCTCGTCGGCCCCGGGTGTCACATGTTCACCAGCTTCCGCTTGGTTCATCCCCAAATCTCACCGTACTGAGAGAGGTCTTGCTCCGATACCATTCTGTAACGTCCTGGCTTTCTTAATTAAAAAGAACGTTACACAGCTCATTTTTTTCCTTAAAAATTTTATATAAATTCGGAGTATTTGCGGAAGCATTTTAGTCAGTAAATCTTCTATAAAACTCGTTTATTCAACCATCAGTACAGTTTTACAAAAACATGAAAAATCAAATATTCGGACATAGTCCGTTGAAATTAAATTCGTTGAAGAACATAAAGTATTTCGTAAAAATAATAATAATTACGGCGACAACATCTTTTATTATTTAGAATTTCATCGTGTTGGGAGTATGAATTCATCTTCTGCTTGTCCCGTTCGTCGATTCCTTAGCCTGAAAAACATAAATGATGAGGTGTGAGTACGCGAGCATACTCAGTGAGATTAAACCCTTATAAATCGTCAAAATCATGTTGTGTAATGCACATAAAACATTCTTATCTGTGTGAGACTAGTCTCGGATTTCATTCATTCTTACGACCCCTCGCGGGTCGTCATGTTACACAACACAACGATGACCATAACATATTAAAACTGTAACACCCCCGATATATTCAGGAATATTACAGCGCCGTAAATCCTTTTCATAAGGATTTACAAGGCTGAAGAATTGAACAGACCTTAACAGGTACAAATAAATGGAAGTAACTGAATTAAGATACGACAGTTATGACAATACTGAAAATACAAATATTCAACAAAAACTTATTAATACATCACTAAATTCAAATTCATCATAAACGACTACGTACTCGAGTACTTATTGAAATAACCAACAAACAACAGTCAAATACACCCGGCCGGAACATCACTCTACACCCTCGCCGTCATGCAGCTCCAGTGGTTGTTTTCCCGCTCTCCTGGATCCTGAACATAAACAAAATGTTCACCCCCGAAGGGGTTAGCACAACGATGCTAGTACAAGTACCACAACATATTATTCATATCTCACGAAGAATAATAACGTAAACGACAAAAATACCAACGAGTCTTCTCCTACGAGAAACTCATAAATGACATACACAACTGATAATCACAACATGATATCATAACATACACATGGTAATTCCGTCGATCCAGCGTTCACTGCCTAGAACCCACGATGATCCCGTCAGACCAACCCGTGGTGGAGAAACTCGCCCGATGATCTAGCGCACGCTAGCATAGATCCCCCGATGATCCCGTCGGACCAACGCGAGGTGGACATACAACAACGACATACATGAACGACAATATGTATAACATCAATACACAAAACAAATAAGGTACTTGCCTCGATTCGAAGACAAGAACAATAATTCCACGAAAACGAACACTCGAAGGTCATCCCCCTCAATCAATCACGTAACAAGCTCAAACCTTAACAAAAGAAATAATATAGGATTTATCTCACATCGTACGAATGTCTAACAATTCGATTTACGGCCAAAAGCTCATAAAATGTAATCTGCCTGAACTTCTTAGCGCACTCTAAGTACTCTGTGTAGCGTGCGTTAAGTCTGCTCGATAGCGCACGCAAACAACAAAGCCTAGCGTACGCTAACTATGCATGGTCAGTACCTCACTGATCAGCCGACTGACTCGTCTGATGGCCTAACGTACGTTAAGTACCAAATGTAGCGTACATTAACTCATGCTCGATAGCGCACGTTAATCTACATAGCTTAGCGTGCGCTAACTGTGCATGGCAGTTTACTACTGGGCAGTAGACGGACCTCAACATGATCAAACCAAATGAAATCCTCAGTGTTAATTCATGTTACCTCCATGAATATCATGTTCATACGGCTATGAATGATCTTACGGATAACAACAACTTCGGATTCAAGAATAAGTATACTATTATGAAACCATAATCCATTTCAAATACAATTCTTCATGCGATAATTCGGAAGGCTTAACGGTTGATATCAACACCTTTATATCAATGAAAACTATCACTCTGAAGTTTGAATAATGTTCCATCTTTACAAAATAAATCCTTCCATGATCAACCCTATAGATTCGTCTAATAATAATGATGTAAAAGTCAAGTCCATGATTGTTATGAAAACACCTACTAGATTCGGATTACCAATGATAGAAGCTTCCTCTACTTGTTCAATGTAATAAGATTCGAATCATGATGTTCATAATCAAGGTACTTAAGGCCTATTCATCTCAATATTCCAATGGGCGATGCCGTACGTCTGCGTAAGATTTCTGGCGACTCTGGGCGGTCAATAGCCTTGCACGAATCAAGGCTAACTTCTCTCGAGTCTGCATGATCAACTCTGGTTCTGTTCCGATCAAGTCTGATGAATCGTCCCAGCATAGGGGCGATCTGCACCTCCTCCCGTATAATGCCTCGAATGGTGCCATCTTAATGGAAGCATGCCAACTATTGTTGTAGGTAAATTCAATCAATGGTAGATGAACTTCCCAATCGTTTGACCAATCTAAGGCACAACCCCTCAGCATATCCTCCACCGTTTGAATGGTCCCCTCGGATTGTCCGTCAGTCTACGGGTGATAAGCTGTACTGAAGTTCAATTCGGTACCCAAGGCCTTATGAACTGCTTTCCAAAAGTGAGACACAAAACGGCCGTCTCGATCAGAAATAATGGTCTTCGGCGTACCATGCAATCGAACTATCTCCGAAATAAATACTCGTGCCAACCTCTCTGGTCCCCACGTGTCCTTAATGCCTAGAAAATGAGCTGATTTGGTTAAACGATCAACTATCACCCAAATCATGTTCATTCCTGTCTTGGTTCTAGGCATACTGGTGATAAAGTCCATCGATATCTCCTCCCACTTCCATTCAGGAATTGGGAGCGGCTTCAACATTCCGGCAGGCCGTTGATGCTCGATCTTAACCTGCTGACAAGTCAAGCATTTTGAAACATAGTCCGCTACATCTTTCTTCATGTTGCCCCACCAGAAATTCTGCTTCAAGTCCTTATACATTTTACTGGTGCCCGGGTGGATAGAATAGGGCGAACTGTGAGCTTCCTTCATAATCGTATGTTTCAGAACATTGACATTGGGAACGCAGAGTCGGTTCTGGAATCTCAAAACTCCATCATCATGAATTAGGAATCCGGGGGCCTTCCCCTTGATCACTTCATCACGTAACCGAATCATCAGAGGATCATCTGCCTGTCTAGATTTGATTTCTTCGGTTAGTGATGAAGTTATTTCCATCACGCACAGTTGTCCTTGTACTCTTTGTAACCACACTTCAATTCCTTCTCGAATCATCTCTCGTTGAAGGCTAAGTTGGGAGGTCAGCGTCTCCAGCATCTGAATAGAAATAGGCTTGCGGCTGAGTGCATCGGCCACTACATTTGCTTTGCCTGGATGATACAAAATCTCCAAGTCATAGTCCTTAATCAGTTCTAACCATCTTCTTTGCCGCATGTTCAACTCTTTCTGACTGAAGATGTACTTGAGACTCTTGTGATCCGTAAAGATGTGACAGTGAGTCCCGTACAGATAATGCCTCCAGATTTTCAAAGCAAAAATTACTGCTGCTAGCTCTAAATCATGTGTTGGGTAATTCACTTCATAAGGTTTTAGCTGTCGTGAAGCATAAGCGATCACCTTGTCATTCTGCATCAATACGCATCCGAGTCCTTGGTTCGAAGCATCACTGTAAACTATGAATCCTCCAGTCCCCTGTGGAAGTGATAAAATTGGTGCTGTCGTCAATCTCCTCTTCAATTCATCAAAACTAGTCTGACACGATTCGTTCCACTCAAACTTTTGAGTTTTCTGCAGGAGTCGAGTAAGTGGGCGGGATATTTTGGAAAACCCTTCCACGAACCGACGATAATACCCAGCAAGTCCTAAGAAACTTCGGACTTCTTTCACGTTCTTTGGAGGCTTCCAATCCAAAACCGCTTCGATCTTCTGAGGATCTACTCGGACTCCTTTAGCTGATACCACATGGCCGAGGAACATTACTTCCTTTAGCCAGAATTCACACTTAGAGAGTTTGGCGTACAGTTGCTCGCTTCTCAAAAGTTCTAATACAATCCGCAAATGCTGCGCATGTTCTTCCGGGCTCTTCGAATACACCAGAATGTCATCAATGAACACGACCACAAATTTATCCAAATATTCGATGAACACTCGGTTCATCAACTGCATGAATACAGTAGGTGCATTAGTGAGACCAAACGGCATCACTACAAACTCATAGTGTCCGTAGCGAGTTCTGAATGCTGACTTTGGAACATCAGATTCCTTAATTTTCAGCTGATGGTATCCTGATCTCAGATCAATTTTAGAAAATACTGTTGCTCCTTGCAACTGGTCAAATAAATCATCAACCCGTGGCAACAGATATTTATTCTTAATCGTCATCTTGTTCAGTTCTCGATAATCGATACACAGTCGAAGCGATCCATCCTTTTTCGGACAAAAAGAACTGGCGCTCCCCAGGGCGATACGCTTGGCTGGATATAGACTTTGTCCAGTAATTCCTCCAGATGCTTTTTCAGTTCATACATCTCAGTAGGTGCCATACGATATGGCGCCTTAGAAATTGGTGTAGCCCCGGGTTCCAGCTCAATGGTAAATTCTACATCCCTTCGTGGAGGTAGTCCAGGTAACTCGTCAGGAAATACATCTGGAAATTCGTTCACAATAGGAATGGATGAAAGTTCCACAATTTCGTCTTCTTTCTTCATTGCATAGCACCAGTATCGATGATGACACTGTTTCAACAATTTGACACTTTCATCGCCTTGATCAATTTTCCTGAGCTTCCCGGTTTCCATCCCTCAAAGCGATTTCGAACCATCGTCGATCATGAGATATTACTCCTTCGGTAGTTTACATTTGCTCCATATCGATTAATCCAATCGTCTCCGAGTATCAGGTCGTCTCCTTGCATTTCTATTACAATCAAATTTGAGAGACACTCTCTGCCTCCAAATGATACAGGGAAATTTATAGTTTCTAAGTTCCCGACAATCCTCTCTCCACTCGGTAAACCAACAACATAAGGTTCACAAGTATGAAAACCGGAAATATTCAAACGATTTACACAAGACAAAGATATAAAAGAATGCGTAGCTCCTGTATCGAATAAAATGCTAACTGGCTGGGAAAGGATCTGGATAGTACCTGATGCGACAACAACATCCTGATTGTCTGTCCTCCTCATCTCGTACAGATGTGGGGGAGAAGATCCGGCACTCGATGCCCCCTTTCGGTCCCATTGTCCTCTGCCTCGTCCGCGGCCAAAATTTTGAGGCATCTGAACACTTTGCTGCGTCTGTTGGATACTGGCTTCCTTCTGGACCGGCTGTGGGGTACGGGCTCTAAAAGACTTTGCAGCCTCTTCACAGAACGCTGCCCGATGACCCTCTCGTCCACAATCAAAACAAGTCACGGTAGGTAGGGGGCAATTCCGTCGATAGTGCCCCGTCTGGGCGCAGTTAAAGCATTTCCTGATAACATCAGTAATAGTTGATGTCGCTCTGAAGTTCTTTCCGCTCCTAACTGGGTGCGGAGGTTTCTTGAAAGAGTGAAAGGATGACTGGGCCTTACGGGGCCCGCTGTTTTTGTGCTCTGTAAAAGTACCAGAGACTTTCTGTTTCTTGGATTCCGAAAATTTCTCTATAGCTGCTTCCTTGATCTCATACGCCAACGCCGTATCCCAATATTGACGGAGTGTGGTACATTCAAAACCGGACATGTACCTCTGGATTTCTGGTTTCATCCTCATATCGAAATGGATCATCATCTCTGCATCTGTTCTGACCAGATGTCGAACAAATGCCAGTTGTTGGTTAAACGTCTTAATTGCCTGCGATACCGGAACATCTGAAGGCTGAGCGGAGAAAAACTCCCGAACCTTGGCTTCCCTCACAGGACGAGGGTAGTACTGAGCTTCCATCATCAATTTAAACTCTGTCCAATCAGCATCATGGTCTACAGGCCGGATGGCTTCCCACCATTCGGACGCTTCCCATATCAGAAAGTATTGAGCGATAGAGGCTCTCCTATTGCCAGGCGATTAATTCTGGAAAAGATTTTCTCCAGTTCCGTCAACCAATGGTCCCAGGTGGGAGTCTCAGAAATGCCGTCGAATTTGGGTGGTTGCATCTTCGCCACCTCTTGCAGCCACCAGTCACCTTGATTTCCCATGTCCGGGATTCCTTGCTGTCCTTCTCCCTGCTGTAGTCCCACCACCACTTGCATTCGGTCCACGACCTGGGCGAACTGAGTTATCTGGTTCACCACCTGACGAAGAATTTCTGGTACAGCAGGTTCCGGTTCGTTATTGATAGATCTCTGTGGCTCACTTGAGCTATGACTGGCCTGATTAGAAGGCGACACTTCCCTTTCAGCATTCCTTCGTCCGCGTCTGCGACCACGTCCACGTCCGCCTCTCAACATACTGTAAGCATAAATACTCAATATACAAGAATCAATAACGTTCGAATGCTCAAGTATAAGGAAATATAACATGCAAAGGACGAGATAGAGTTTAGGAACTTACAACCACCGCCCGCACGAAGACGTAGGCAGTACAGTGATGTTATTCGCGGCCGGTTACTTCAAAAGACATAAATGACCCCTATTTTAACCCAACTGCCAAGATATCCATAATCTTAGCTCCGATACCATATTCTGTAACACCCCCGATATATTTAGGAATATTACAGCGCCGTAAATCCTTTACATAAGGATTTACAAGGCTGAAGAATTGAACAGACCTTAACAGGTACAAATAAATGGAAGTAACTGAATTAAGATACGACAGTTATGACAATACTGAAAATACAAATATTCAACAGAAACTTATTAATACATCACTAAATTCAAATTCATCATAAACGACTATGTACTCGAGTACTTATTGAAATAACAAACAAACAATAGTCAAATACACCCGGCCGGAACATCACTCTGCACCCTCGTCGTCATGCAGCTCCAGTGGTTGTTTTCCCGCTCTCCTGGATCCTGAACATAAACAAAATGTTCACCCCCGAAGGGGTTAGCACAACGATGCTAGTACAAGTACCACAACATATTATTCATATCTCACGAAGAATAATAACGTAAACGACAAAAATACCAACGAGTCTTCTCCTATGAGAAACTCATAAATGATATACACAACTGATAATCACAACATGATATCATAACATACACATGGTAATTCCGTCGATCTAGCGTTCACTGCCTAGAACCCACGATGATCCCGTCAGACCAACTCGTGGTGGAAAAACCCGTCCGATGATCCAGCGCACGCTAGCATAGATCTCCCGATGATCCCGTCGGACGCGAGGTGTACATACAACAACGACATACATGCACGACAATATGTATAACATCAATACACAAAACAAATAAGGTACTTGCCTCGATTCGAAGACAAGAACAATACTTCCACAAAAACGAACACTCGAAGGTCGTCCCCGACAATCAATCATGTAACAAGCTCAAACCTTAACAAAAGAAATAATATAGGATTTGTCTCACATCGTACGAATGTCTAACAATTCGATTTATGGCCAAAAGCTCATAAAATGTAATCTGCCTGAGCTTCTTAGCGCACGCTAAGTACTCTGTGTAGCGTGCATTAAGTCTGCTCGATAGCGCACGCAAACAACAAAGCCTAGCGTACGCTAACTATGCATGGTCGATTTCACCGATCGGCCGATCGACTCGTCTGATGGCCTAACGTACGTTAAGTACCAAACATAGCGTACGTTAACTCATGCTCGATAGCGCACGTTAATCTACATAGCTTAGCGTGCGCTAACTGTGCATGACAGTTTACTACTGGGCAGTAGACGGACCTCAACATGATCAAACCAAATGAAATCCTCAGTGTTAATTCATGTTACCTCCATGAATATCATGTTCATACGGCTATGAATGATCATACGGATAACAAAAACTTCGGATTCAAGAATAAGTATACTATTATGAAACCATAATCCATTTCAAATACAATTCTTCATGCGATAATTCGGAAGGCTTAACGGTTGATATCAACACCTTTATATCAATGAAAACTATCACTCTGAAGTTTGAATAATGTTCCATCTTTACAAAATAAATCCTTCCATGATCAACCCTATAGATTTGTCTAACAATAATGATGTAAAAGTCAAGTCCATAATTGTTATGAAAACACCTACTAGATTCGGATTACCAATGATAGAAGCTTCCTCTACTTGTTCAATGTAATAAGATTCGAATCATGATGTTCATAATCAAGGTACTTAAGGCCTATTCATCTCAATATTCCAAACATGATGTACTTTGGATAATTCGTCCACGAAGATCAATATTTGCTAACATGATCATCTTATTATCCATAACACGAATCGAGAGTTTGAAGATAGAATCAACATACCTTAATATGACGAAATCACTGAACCACAAGGTAGAATCCGACTCCGGTTGGTTATGTGCCACTCCAAGGTGTTACTTCTCTTCAATGATCACTCACAAGTGATAACCAATATACAAGGATCAATAAGATGTGTTCTAAGTGTGTTAGAAGGATTATTATAGCTCTATGGCCTCTCAAGAATGAAGAATGGACGAAGGAAATGTAAGCCAAAACGGGTTGTTGTCTCATTTATAATATTCTGCACTTTAGCTAATTAGCGCACGCTAGCATACAATACTTAGCGCACGCTAATAAGCGTTGCCTCCAAATCTGTCCAGGTTTGTCTGCGGGAATCTTATCCGGACCTATGTCCCGGCTGGCGCATGTGCTAGCCACCTACCTCAATAATTCAGTGTCTAGCGCACGCAACTTCTACATACGTAGCATGCGCTAGTAATAGCCGATAGCGCGCGTTAAGCTACATTCTTAGCATGCGCTATCACGAGTTTGTATGAGAAAATTTTGCATGTTGTTATACTTAAGTACAAGGATGCCAATGCAAGAAATATCATACTCCAATAATCAAAACCACAAATCCGAATAATACAGGGTTTGAATACAGATGAAATACACAGTAATAAATCCAGATATTACAAAAACAGTATAACCTCACCTCGTTTGCTGAAATCTTGAAATATCTTCCTTTGAATTTGGCTCGGTTGTCCTTCTTGGATCCCGGATACGCTTCTCCTAGCACTTGAAAATACTTTTTCATATTTCGGCCATAAATCCTTGATGTAAAATCTGAAATATCTTTGGGGACTTTTATCAAACACCTTTGAAAAACTGTCAGATTTGAGATATCTTTTTGAAGTGAAATATGTTACGGGCGTCTTAAATTAGAGGTTTATAGCTTCAAAATGGTATATCATTTGTTGGTAAATACGTACGAATACATATATTTATAGGAGTTCAAAGTCGGCTGAAAATCAACCTTACTCGGACAGCTGGAGGCCTTATCCGGACAGCTGGCCGAGAAGATTCTCGCTTGGCCGTGATCGACCTTATCCCGGATAGGCATGCCTTATCCGGATAGTTGCCTAGAAGCTTCTGTCGGTCGTGACCGACCTTATCCGGACAGCTGGACAGCCTTATCCGGATAGTGGCCTCGAAGCTTCTGTCGGCCGTGACCGGCAGTTGTCAGTCGGCGTGTCCGGCGGTGACCTGCAAATGTCAGTCAACTTGTCTCAGCCGGTTCGACCCCTTCATGATGTCCAAATTCGATTTTCCGACCTGTTCCGGACTCGTCGGAGTTAAATCTTCGATATGCTCGGAACGGATTTTTGATAATAATAATAAAATAATTTAATATTATTTTTGCAATATAAGTGTTTTGTAATGAAATTTTATCGTATCAAAATCGTCGGAACTTTTCGAAATCACTTTCTTAAATTCTAAAAAATGATCCTTATAATTTATTTTGAAATCTTTTCCTTTTTAAGTCCTTCATTTTATGCTAGGAACGTATTGGTCCAAGTATCAGACAACCTGTAAATATTAAAATCAAAATCCATGATCGTTAGCAAAATAAATAGTATTTAAATAAGTATTGGGGCGTTACAATCCTCCCCCCTTTAAAAAATTTCGTCCTCGAAATTGAGCTTCGTAAAGAACTTTGAAAATCTGTATCAAATTTTGTATGAGTATTTTCATAAATAACTTTAAAAATATTGTGCCAGCAAAAACATCACTTTGAAACCTTTCTTTGAAATCATATTTTGTCCCTTTCGGACAATATTTAAACTTTCACATATCCTTTCAAATCTTTTGCCGACACAATCATTCTATACTCATACCAAAAATTTTAAGTTTTCATAAAAGAGTGAATACTTGGAAATATTACCTCAGAGTCGACGTTGGGCAGCAGCAATGAACCACATATTCTCCCGAACATATAATCATGCTGTAATTATTCGTTATACTTTTTTAAAAATAATAAAGTTTTGAAATATCTTGTTTTGTATAAGTAAATCTTTTTTTTAAACCTCCTTAACTGTATAGTCCCATACCTATACAGTCTTGGAATACCTCTTGTTACGTGAGAATTGCCCGGGCCATGTCCCCCTCCGCCTAGAAGCCTTGTCAGGAGCCGCTCATTGTCCGTGCCCTTTTTCCTATTGCACCAACGATCACTCCCCTTTCTCGGAGCCGCTCATTGTCCGTGCCCTTTTTTATTGCACCGGCGATCACTCCCCGCCCTCGTTGGCCCCGGGTGTCACATGTTCACCAGCTTCCCCTTGGTTCATCCCCAAATCTCACCGTACTGAGAGAGGTCTTGCTCCGATACCATTCTGTAACGTCCTGTCTTTCTTAATTAAAAAGAACGTTACACAGCTCATTTTTTTCCTTAAAAATTTTATATAAATTCGGAGTATTTGCGGAAGCATTTTAGTCAGTAAATCTTCTATAAAACTCGTTTATTCAACCATCAGTACAGTTTTACAAAAACATGACAAATCAAATATTCGGACATAGTCCGTTGAAATTAAATTCGTTGAAGAACATCAAGTATTTCGTAAAAATAATAATAATTACGGCGACAACATCTTTTATTATTTAGAATTTCATCGTGTTGGGAGTATGTATTCATCTTCTGCTTGTCCCGTTCGTCGATTCCTTAGCCTGAAAAACATAAATGACGAGGTGTGAGTACGCGAGCATACTCAGTGAGATTAAACCCTTATAAATCGTCAAAATCATGTTGTGTAATGCACATAAAACATTCTTATCTGTGTGAGACTCGTCTCGGATTTCTTTCATTCTTTCGACCCCTCGCGGGTCGTCATGTTACACGACACAACGATGACCGTAACATATTAAAACAGTATAATCTCACCTCGTATGCTGAAATCTTGAAATATCTTCCTTTGAATTTGGCTCGGTTGTCCTTCTTGGATCCCGGATACGCTTCTCCTAGCACTTGAAAATACTTTTTCATATTTCCGGCCATAAATCCTTGATGTAAAATCTGAAATCTCTTTGGGGACTTTTATCAAACACCTTTGAAAAACTGTCAGATTTGAGATATCTATTTGATCAGGATTTTTGTAGCTTTTATAATTTTTTGAAGTGAAATATGTTACGGGCGTCTTAAAGTAGAGGTTCATATCTTCAAAATGATATATCATTTATTGGTAAATACGTACGCATACATATATTTATAGGAGTTCAAAGTCGGCTGAAAATCAACCTTACTCGGACAGCTGGAGGCCTTATCAGGACAGCTGGCCGAGAAGATTCTGTCGGTCGTGACCGACCTTATTCGGACAGCTGGACAGCCTTATCCGGATAGTGGCCTAGAAGCTTCTGTCGGTCGTGACCGACCTTATTCGGACAGCTGGACAGCCTTATCCGGATAGTGGCCTCGAAGCTTCTGTCGGCCGTGATCGGCGATTGTCGATCAGCGTGTCCGTGGTGACGAGAAATGTCGACCAACTTGGCTCAGGTTCGACCCTTTCCCGATGTCCAAATTCGATTTTCCGACTGCTTAGGACTCGGAGTTAAATCTTCGATATGCTCTAACGGATTTTCGATAATAATAATAATAAAATAATTTAATATTATTTTTGCAATATAAGTGTTTTGTAATGAAATTTTATCGTATCAAAATCGTCGGAACTTTTCGAAATCACTTTCTTAAATTCTAAAAAATGATCCTTATAATTTATTTTGAAATCTTTTCCCTTTTAACTCCTTCATTTTATGCTAGGAACGTATTGTTCCAAGTATCGGACAACCTGTAAATATTAAAATCAAAATCCATGATCGTTAGCAAAATAAATAGTATTTAAATAAGTATTGGGGCGTTACAGTAGGACTGCTAGATATGAGATATCGAAGCAGTTGTTCAGTGCTAGGATGAAAGAAGGAGAGAAAGTGGGAGACCACGTCCTCAAGATGATCTCTATGATTGAGAGGCTCGAGGTGCTCAACTTTAATATGGATTTATCCCTCCAAATTGATCTCATCCTTAAATCTCTCCGTGACTCTTTCACGTAGTTTGTAGTGAATTTCAACTGTAATGAAATTTCATGCACATTAGCTGGGCTAATAAATAAATTGGTGATGATGCAGTCTAACATGAAGACTAAACCGATAGAGGCTTCTCTTGTGATTTCTTCTGGGCCTCGGAGGTCCAAAAACAAGAAAAAAAGACCTACGAGCAGTACAAACCCAAGAAAGGGGTCCAAAAAGGAAAGGGCAAGGCCCAAAAGGTTCAAAAGGTAGGCGGTCCAAAACCTACGGACAAATGCCTTGAATGTGGTGATCTAGGCCACTGGCAAAGGACTTGTCCTAAGATTAATGGCGCATCAAGTACGAAACTTTTTGTTTTTGAAACTAATTGTTCCGCTACTGTATATTCTGCTTCATGGATTCTGGATTCAGGTGCCACTTCTCATATTTGTACTATGAATCAGGATCTGGAATGAAGTAGGAAACTTGAAGCAGGGGAAGTAATGATCACTGTCGGAAGTGGACAAAGTGTCGAGGCAACCGATATTGGATCAATCCTATTGGGTTTAGAATCCGGATTTATTTTGACATTAAATGAAGTACTTGTTTTGCCCAAGGGGCATAAAAACATTGTATCCATTCCAGTCTTGGACTGGAAAGGATTTTGTTTCTTCATTGGCAATGGTAGTTGTAAAGTTTATTTTCGAAATAAATTGGTTGGTACAGCTACATTGTTGAATGGTTTATATCATGTGAACTTGCAAAATAAAACAGCAGTGAACACTATAACTAGGAAATGTGGCAGGCAAGATACTAATCAAGCTCTTAAGTGGCACCTTAGACTTGGTCATGTTGGTCAGACCAAGGTTCAGAAAATGGAGAAAGATGGACTTTTAAGTCCATGGGTGTAGAACCCTATCAAACTTGTGAATCTTGCCTTAGAGGCAAAATGACTAAGTCCCCCTTCACAGGGACTTTTGAAAGGGCTGCCGATAAACTTGGATTAGTACATGCCGACTTTTGTGGTGCTTTAGAAGTGGCCCGAGATAGATATCAATATTTCGTAACGTTCACAGATGATCATTCTAGGTATGGGATTGTGTACTTAATGAAACATAAATCCAAAGCCTTTACTAAATTCAAAGAATTTAAGGCCTTAGTTGAAAAACAGACTGGATGTCATATCAAAACACTTCGGTCGGACCGAGGTGCAGAATATATGAGCACAGAGTTTGATGAGATCCTCAAGGAACATGGAATAGTTTCACAATTCACGCCGCCAGGAAACCCACAGTTAAATGGTGTTTCAGAAAGGATAAATCGGGCTTTGTTGGACATGGTTCGCTCCATGTTAAATTACACTGATTTTCCAATTTACCTGTGGGGGTATACCTTACTAACCGCTGCCTATATCCTTAAAATAGATGTCCTTCTAAATCCGTTCCTATCACTCTGCATGAGATGTGGAAGGGTAAGAAACCAAGCCTTAATCACATAAGGATTTGGGGATGTCCAGCATATGTCAAGAAGGCTAAGGTAGACAAAATGGAAGCGAGGTCTATCAAAGGACATTTCATTGGATACCCAGAGGACTCGATGTGTTATCTATTCTACATGCCAGAAGACCATAGGGTCATTGTGGCATTACAAGCGCACTTCCTTGAGGATGAGTTCATTCAGGAAGGTGGCTCAGGTAGAAATATCTATTTGGAAGAGCATAATGAAAGTCCTAAGGAGACATCTGACAGGGATCAGGAACCGAACCTATTGTAACACAACCTCTACTTTGAAGGTCTGATAGGGTGTCTCACTTACCTGAGAGGTATGGCTATACAAATGTCGAGGAACTGGGTCTCCACGACATACCTGATAGCAGTGAAAATGACCTTGTCACCTATGACCAACCGATAGTGGATGTAGACTCCAGTATGATTTTACCGTGACCTAAAGACTTGACCGGGACATCTGATGAAGGGTCTATACGTATATAGTATTCACGACATAATGGTTCTGGAATGATCCCTTCATTCGTTCTCAGTCGGGGTTTACAGTGCGGCCCGCTAGGCTGGCTAAGTGCTGCCCGCACTCATTGGTTCCTCCCAATGCCGGCTGAGACGGACCTACGGAGTCGCGCATCAGGAGAGTTGACGGATAAATGTGAATTTATTACTCTCTATTAATATTATATATTGGATATCTAATTATGATTTATTGGATAAATCAAATAGCGGTCTTATGAATTAAAATTAAGTTACCGGGTAATTAATTTAAATTCATAAATAATATTTCTTAGAGAAATATATTTGTATTTGATATAATTAATTAATTAGATTAATTAATTAATATAAAGACATTGGTGATTAAACGGAGTGTATTGAACGGAGTCGTTTGACGAACGTCCAGTACACGAGCCGAGTGGCTTTGCTCGTTTCTAGGAAATTTCCTATATGGGTCGCCCCCCTCTTCCCCACCTCACATGGGATTATATACACCATGCATGTGTTGTCATGTTTGTAGTAATTATATTGTTAAGATTCTTTTCTTAAATGATTACTAAATAATGAGTTGGTGATATATTAGATATATAACCAACGTAAACATGAAGTGTGAGAAGACACTTGAGCACACATTTTATTGCTCCTCCTGCCGATAGCAATTTAAGTGAGGAGGAGATTTTCTTTTCTTAAGTTATTTTCATCTTAGAGGTGAAAGAAATTCAAGGAAAAACAGAGAGAAAATTCCTACGGTAACTTCCTAACTGTGTTCTTGGAGAACGGAGTTACGTCGAATTTTCCGGGTAACTTCCGACGCGTGTGATGTAGAGGCATTGAAGTTTCAGTGCATGGAATGAAGGGATTTCGTGTTCTTGACGGAGTCCGTGATCATCATCCATTTTTACGAAGACTTATTTCAAAGGCTTCAGGGTACGATTTTTATCTTCGTATTTATTTTTCGTATATACGTTACTTGATCGATCCTATTTGGGATTCATTTTTTATTTTTCGCTGCGTATTTCATTTTATTTCGGAATCCCAACAGTCACGGTAGGGATCCACGGAGGGGTGGATCGATGGTTAATTGTGGTGCATTTTTACAAATGTATTTTGAATTATGGCATTTCCGGAAATGTGTGTTTCAACTTATATTTTCTGAATTGCATGCTTTGACTATATGTGTAAGATGTAAGTTGTTCATTTGGCCTACTTGTACTAGCGTAATTGCTAACCCCTTTTGGGGACCCATTTGGGGAAATTCATTTTATGAATTTCAGGTCAGGTTCATAGGGACAAGCGGGCGCTGGACCAGTACGCGGATGACAGCCGTGCGTGATGATTGTGCATGAGTAATGTCTTATTATTTTCTATCTTTTGATCGTGTGTCAACTTGTAAACTAATAGAAGTACTCGAGTACTTAGGGGCTTTTGATCGTTCAGATTGAACTGTGTCGTCTGTTATATTTTCATCGGGTGGTTGTGATGTTATTTGACCGGTTGAACCGGGTGCATTATTATTGTTTTGTGTCTCTATGACGAGATTTTATTATGTTGAATCCGCTAGTCGATGAGTGTGGTTGGTCACCTAGCCTGGTGGGTCCCATGTAGGGATCCACGACACTGTAATATACCCTGAATATCTTGGGGGTGTTACAGCATGAAGGTTTAAAATGATTCTCTAAAAGGATTATATGAGCTTGAGTATGTTCGGAAAAGAATCATTTTTTTTTTTGAAAATATTTCGATGGCGCGGATAAACAACGATTTGGCATGAATTTTGAAATCGATTGAAATTTGACGATCAAGTCATGTATTTTCAAATGACTCCTTCGTACGGTATCAAAAAAGTGTGTTTTAAAATACTTCAGACATTGCAAACTGTTACCATCATTTTTGGATAAGATCGAAAGGATTTTGGAAAAAATTTTCCCTGCAAAACGACTTTGATTTTCGGAAGTTAAAACGTTATGTGTTCGTGTTGGGGCTAAGTCGGTGCGACAAGTTTGTTAAGTCGGTATGCTCGTCGGGGAATTTTGTAATCTTTCTAAATGCTGGAATATATTGTTAGGAGTCGAACATTAACCTTCGGAGTTGTTTCGGGGCTGCTGAGACAATTCTGTTGTCCTGCAACTAGCGATTGTGGCCGTAAGATGTTTACTATTACGGCCGTGAATTCTTAGGTGTTACGGCCGTAAACTGCATGTTATTACGGACATAATCTTATGACTGTCACGACAGTAATTTGGTTATTACAGTGATATCCGTGCTCTTGGTCCATCGTTTGATTCCATGGATATTATTGACGTGTTATTAATTGCTACCTTTCTTGTTAGCGAATTTTGGGTGTACACGTAGGTGTTGTGACTGCAAGGTCTGTTTTAATTGTAGTATTCTGTGACATTATCCTAATGGGATAGTTGATCTATGGTAATGATTAGTGATGGTACAAATGGTTCTCCACCCGGGGATGGTTTGGCGAAACCTCTGGGGGTCGATGCTAAGGGGCATGACCGCCGATTGTCCTGTGTGTTGTTATTCGTGACGTTGTGGCATGTTAACATGTGGTTACCCTGTATGTCATTTTGACGATATCGGTTATCGAATAAATATGATATTTCAAAACGTTCACAGATGATCATACTAGGTATGGGATTGTGTACTTAATGAAACATAAATCCAAAGCCTTTACTAAATTCAAATAATTTAAGGCCCTAGTTGAAAAGCAGACTGGATGTGATATCAAAACACTTCGGTCGGACCGAGGTGCAGAATATATGAGCACAGAGTTTGATGAGTTCCTCAAGGAACATGGAATAGTTTCACAATTCACGCCGCCAGGAAACCCACAGTTAAATGGTGTTTCAGAAAGGAGAAATCAGACTTTGTTGGACATGGTTCGCTCCATGTTAAATTACACTGATTTTCCAATTTACCTGTGGGGGTATACCTTACTAACCGCTGCCTATATCCTTAATAGATGTCCTTCCAAATCCGTTCCTATCACTCTGCATGAGATGTGGAAGGGTAAGAAACCAAGCCTTAATCACATAATAGATGTCAAGAAGGCTAAGGTAGACAAAATGGAAGCGAGGTCTATCAAAGGACATTTCATTGGATACCCAGAGGACTCCATGGGTTATCTATTCTACATGCCAGAAGACCATAGGGTCATTGTGGCATTACAAGCGCACTTCCTTGAGGATGAGTTCATTCAGGAAGGTGGCTCGGGTAGAAATATCTCTTTGGAAGAGCATAATAAAAGTCCTAAGGAGACATCTGACAGGGATCAGGAACTGAACCTATTGTAACACAACCTCCACTTTGAAGGTCTGATAGGGTGTCTCACTTACCTGAGAGGTATGGCTATACACATGTCGAGAAACTGGGTCTCCACGACATACCTGATAGCAGTGAAAATGACCCTGTCACCTATGACCAACCGATAGTGGATCTAGACTCCGATAAATGGCAAGAAGCAATAGAAGCTGAGATAGACTCGATGCATACCAATCAGGTCTGGACTTTAGTAGATCTTCCAACTGGCATGAGGACTATTGGAAATAAATGGATCTATAAGAGAAAGACTGATGGGGATGGCAAGGTTGATGCCTATAAAGCCAGGCTTGTGGAAAAGGGTTATACCCAAAGGGAAGGGATTGTATCATGATACCTTCTCGCCCATAGCTATGATCAAGTCGATTCGCATGATGCTTGCCATTGCTGTCTATTACGATTATGAAATATGGCAAATGGACGTTAAAACGGCTTTTCTAAATGTATACCTCGGGGAGGAAATCTATATGGAACAGCCTAAGGGTTTTGTGTCCAAAGATAATGTTCATAAGGTGTGTAACCTGCAACAAGCCATTTATGGGCTGAAGCAAGCTTCTCGGAGTTGGAACCTTCGATTTGACAAAGCAGTGAAGGACTTTGACTTCGTACGAAATGAAGAGGAACCATGTGATTACAAAAAGGTCAGTGGGAGCAACATTGCGTTCTTAGTACTATATGTAGATGATATTCTACTTATAGGAAATAACGTAGCAATGCTCAACACTATGAAAGCTTGGCTTTCTAAAATGTTCTCCATGAAAGACTTGGGAGAAGCTTCCTATATTCAAGGGATCCGTCTTTACAGAGATAAACCGCGAAGAATGATAAGACTTTCTTAAGCCTTCTATATAGATAAAATCCTGAGAAGATTCAAGATGGATGAATCTAAAAGAGGGTTCCTTCCCATGCGACATGGAATTCATCTCACCACGAAAACGTGTCCTCAAAGTGAGGAAGACAAGAGAGAGATGAGTAAGGTACCCTATGCCTCGGCAGTGGGTAGACTCATGTATGCTATGTTGTGTACGAGACCAGACTTAGCCTACGCTGTGAGTATGGTAAGTCGCTTTCAAGCAAACCCGGGAAGGGAACATTAGACTACCGTAAAGAACATTCTTAAGTACTTAAGAAAAACTAGAGATTTGGTTATTACTTACGGTGGTGGAGAACTGAAGGTTATTGGATTCACCGATTCTGATTTTCAAGGAGATAATGATGACTTTAAGTCGACATCTGTGTATTTGTTTACTCTCAATGGAAGAGCAGTATATTGGATAAGATCCAAGCAAACCGCTACTGCAGATTCCACCTGCCAAGCAGAGTATCAAGCTGCCTCAGAGGCTAGCAAAGAAGCATTTTGGATGCAGAAGTTTGTACAAGAACTTCAAGTGGTGCCTAATGCGGAGTTTCCTATATCACTATTATGTGATAATAATGGAGCTGTCGCCCAAGCCAAGGAGCCTAGGGCTCACCACAACACCAAGCATATAGAGAGAAAGTACCACATCGTTTGAGAGATGGTGGAAAAAGGATATGTTTCGTTGCAAAGGGTAGACTCAGAAGACAATGTCTCTGACCCGCTGACTAAGCCATTATCTCAGGCCATCTTAGAAAGACATCTGGAGAACATGGGTATTGGATACCATGATGTGTGGCATTGAGTGCAAGTGGAAGATTGTTAGGAATATGCCCTCGAATGCCACTCAGGCGATGAAAGAGTAGGGGCATTGTACTTGTAATTATGAAATAATTTATAAAAAGGCAATACGATTCATTCACTGTTTAATGTATTTCAAATGCATTCTTGATTTGGTAAACATTGAAGTGAAGTCCATGTAAATAAAATGAACATTCCATTCTCGTTATCGGATAAGAGAAAATGCACTGGAAGTGTTTAAAGTTTATTTACATAAATCATTCGCAAGTCAATAAACTTAAATGGGCATTAAGTTTTAATAAGACTTGAATAACTAATGCTAGGACATGTGCACATCTTGATAGCATAGTTATAAGTATATTGGTGGGACCAATATACTCGACCACGACTCATACTTGATTCAGTCACACGATATTCACTCTCTGAGAGTCGATGATGAATCAAAAGGTTGTGATAGTATACATGGACCTTTGACTTGAGGGTTCAGTAGAAGATGTGCCTGTGACGTTTAGTTTGTCATTAGAGTAGTTAGACTCATTTGCTTAATTGCTGAGTCAACCTCGAAGTGCGGACTATACGGGCAGGTAGTAGTCTTTACTATATGCTAAGAAAGGATTCTATCTCCTGTTAGTGAGCAGGCGAATGTCCTATACGGTTAATGGCAAATAAGATCATAAGTCTTTGGCCAAAGCATTCTGATATAATTATATTAGATACACTATTAATTAGTTGGTCTTGATTTGCAATAACACATGTATAGTGTCTAGTCAACAGTAGGGTTTGACTTTACCGTAACCCAAAGACTTGACGGGGACATCTGATGAAGGGTTTATACGTATATAGTATTCACGACATAATGGTTCTGGAATGATCCCTTCATTCGTTCTCAGTAGGGTTTACTGATGCGGCCGCTAAGTGGCTAAGTCTTCGCCCGCACTCATTGGTTTCTCCCGATGCCGGCTGAGACGGACCTACGGAGTCGCGCATCAGGAGCGTTGATAGCTAAATGTGAATTTATTATCTCTCTATTAATATTATATATTGGATATCTAATTATGATTTATTGTATAAATCAAATAGCGGTCTTATGAATTAAAATTAAGTTACCGGGTAATTAATTTAAATTCATAAATTATATTTCTTAATATATTTGTATTTGATATAATTAATTAATTAGATTAATTAATTAATATAAATACATTGGTGATTAAACGGAGTGTATTTAACAGAGTCGGTTGATGAACGTCCGGTACACGAGCCGAGTGGCTTTGCTCGTTTCTAGGAAATTTCCTATATAGGCCGCCCCCCTCTTCCCCACCTCACATGGGATTATATACACCATGCATGTGTTGTCATATTTGTAGTAATTATATTGTTAAGATTCTTTTCTTAAAATGATTACTAAATAATGAGTTGGTGATATATTAGATATATAACCAACGTAAACATGAAGTGTGAGAAGACACTTGAGCACACATTTTATTGCTCCTCCTGCCGAGAGCAATTTAAGTGAGGAGGAGATTTTTTTTTCTTAAGTTATTTTCATCTTAGAGGTGAAAGAAATTCAAGGAAAAACAGAGAGAAAATTCCTATGGTAACTTCCTAGCCGTGTTCTTGGAGAACGGAGTTACGTCGAATTTTCCGGGCAACTTCCGACGCGTGTGAAGTAGAGGCATTGAAGTTTCGGTGCATGGAATGAAGGGATTTCGTGTTCGTGACGGAGTTCGTGATCATCATCCATTTTTACGAAGATTTATTTCAAAGGCTTCAAGGGTACGATTTTTATCTTCGTATTTATTTTTCATATATACGTTACTTGATCGATCCTATTTGAGATTCATTTTTTATTTTCCGCTTTCGTTTTATTTCGGAATCTCAACAGTCACGGTAGGGATCCACGGAGGGGTGGATCGACGGTTAATTGTGGTGCAATTTTACAAATATGTTTTGAATTATGGCATTTCCGAAAATGTGTGTTTCAACTTATATTTTCTGAATTGCATGCTTTGACTATATGTGTAAGATGTAAGTTGTTTATTTGGCCTACTTGTACTAGCGTAATTGCTAACCCCTTTTGGGGACCCGTTTGGGGAAATTCGTTTTATGAATTTCAGGTCAGGTTCATAGGGACAAGCGGGCGCTGGACCAGTACGCGGATGACGGCCGTGCGTGATGATTGTGCATGAGTAATGTCTTATTATTTTCTATCTTTTGATCGTGTGTCAACTTGTAAACTAATAGAAGTACTCGAGTACTTAGGGGCTTTTGATCGTTCGGATTGAACTGTGTCGTCTGTTATATTTTCATCGGGTGGTTGTGATGTTATTTGACCAGTTGAACCGGGTGGATTATTATTGTTTTGTGTCTCTATGATGAGATTTTATTATGTTGAATCCGCGAGTCGATGAGTGTGGTTGGTCACCTAGCCTGGTGGGTCCCATGTAGGGATCCACGATACTGTAATATACCCTGAATATCTTGGGGGTGTTACAGCGTGAAGGTTTAAAATGATTCTCTAAAAGGATTATATGAGCTTGAGTATGTTCGTAAAAGAATCATTTTTTTTTTGAAAATATTTCGATAGCGCGGATAAACAACGATTTGGCATGAATTTTGAAATCGGTTGAAATTTGACGATCAAGTCATGTATTTTCAAATGACTCCTTCGTACGGTATCAAAAAAGTGTGTTTTAAAATACTTCATACATTGCAAACCGTTACCATCATTTTTGGATACGATCGAAAGGATTTTGGAAAAATTTTTCCTTGCAAAACGACTTTGATTTTCGGAAGTTAAAACGTTATGTGTTCGTGTTGGGGCTAAGTCGTTGCGACAAGTTTGTTAAGTCGGTATGCTCGTCGGGGAATTTTGTAATGTTTCTAAATGCTGGAATATATTGTTAGGAGTCGAACATTAACCTTCGGAGTTGTTTCGGGGCTGCTGAGACAATTATGTTGTCCTGTAACTAGCGATTGTGGCCGTAAGATGTTTACTATTACGGCCGTGAATTCTTAGGTGTTACGGCCGTAAACTTCATGTTGTTACCGCCGTAAGCTTGTGACTGTCACGACAGTAATTTGGTTATTACAGTGATATCTGTGCTCTTTGTCGATCGTTTGATTCCATGGATATTATTAACGTGTTATTAATTGCTATCTTTCTTGTTAGCAAATTTTGGGAGTACACGTAGGTGTTGTGACTGCAAGGTCTATTTTAATTGTAGTATTATGTGACATTATCCTGATGGGATAGTTGATCTATGGTAATGATTAGTGCTGGTACAAGTGGTTCTCCACCCGGGGACGGTTTGGCGAAACCTCTGGGGGTCGATGATAAGGGGCCTGACCGCCGATTGTCCTGTGTGTTGTTATTCGTGACGTTGTGGCATAGTAACATGTGGTTACCCTGTATGTCATTTTGACGATATCGGTTATCGAATAAATATGATATTTCGAAACGCTGTTTTGCGAGTAACTTCAAAACGAAACGAGTATGATATTGGAATCATGGTTTTGATTAAACGACAGAGGTATTAAAAGTATTTTTTTTAAAATTTCATTTTGGCAAAATCTTTCAAACTCAAGAGTTTTAAAAATAATATCATTTGAACGAATGCCTCAAAATGCTACGAATGTTTGGCCCCAATGATATGGATATGGTTTCCACAGTGTTTGTTTTGATAAATGTCATGCATTTCTGTTTATGTGGCCACGTGGATTATTGATAGAGATAAGTCCTATTGTTGTAGTGTTGGTTTGTATATTCGTGTAATGACTCAGAGTGAATAATTTATTGGGCTGTTATTTGTTGTCCTATGTTGACTCTGTGATGTTTGTTTTGTTGCGTTATTCTGAATGGTTGTCCATTCAGTATGCCGAGAGGTCGAGGCCGAGGACGTGGTCGTAGTAGTGGTCATAATCGGGAGCATGAGAGAGCGACTCGCTCGTCGTCGAGTGCCGATCAGCTCAGTATAGATGGTCGAGATGACCAGTCGCGTGATCAGGGGCAATCAGCAAGAGGTAATGTTGATGTTGGTGCCGTCGCCGTACTTCGTCTGGTGGTTGATCAGTTGGCGCAGATGAATCAGATCGTACACCGGGATGATAACCCAGAAGGGGATAATGAAGCTAATAAATGGTTACAGGATGTGATGAGAACCCGCCCCATTTTGTAGGATCTTTAGACTCGTTGGGTTGGGAGAACTGGATCTTCCAGTTGGACAGAACATTTGATGCTGTAGCTTGTCCGGATGAAAGGAGAGTACCTATTGCTCAATACCTGCTCAATAAGGAAGCTGAAGACTGGTGGGAGGCCATAGCGCATAGTGATCGGACATCTACTTGGACTGAATTCAAGACTGCCATGGAGGCCGAGTACTGTTCGCCGCCTGTTAAGGAACGTAGAATTGTCGAGTTTTTCTCAGCGACACCCCAAGATGTGTCGATATCTCAGGCGATAGTCGATTATAATCGGCATTTATGTTTTGTTCGAGATCAAGTGAGAAGTGAGGCAGATAAGGTTCGTTATTTCGATATGCGTATGAAACCTCACGTCCGGCAGTGTATGGCTCCTTTTATGTGTACCACATTGAAGGATTATCAAGACCGAGCCTTAGCATTTGAAATGGCTATATTGTCTACTGAGTTGGTATCTATAGCAAAGAAATAGAGGATTTCTGATGATGCCTCGATAAGTAAGGAAATTTGGATTTTAAAATATCAAGCCTCATATCAGATGAGTATGGGACCTTCTCGGTCAGCTAGAGAATCTAAAAAACCCAGATCAGCATCTTTGATTTCAGGCAGTGTTCCAAGATGTTTCAACTGTAATGTACTGGGCCACGAGCGTGCGAGTTGTATGAAGCCGCCGGTAACTTGCTATAGTTGTGGATGCGAAGGGCATCGAGACCAGTACTACGAGACCGTTGCTAAGATGACACGGAACCAGAATTCCGTTCCTATTCCTGGAGGGCCCAGCGGTGCCCAGTGATAATATTTTTTTTATGTTGGTCTTGTGGATTTTATCTTGCATGTGTACTTGATATGTGATGTTTGATGTATGGCACTGGATATATGATACTCTGGTTTGAATATTTCCGTGTGGATTGTTGTGATGGTTGATTTAGCTCAATCCATGTGGGTTGTTGAACCTATGGAGACACGTGACAAGAGATCACGGCGTCACGAGCATGTTTATTATGATTGTTGTTTTAACTCAATCCGTGTGGGTTGTTGAACCTACGGAGACATGTGACATGAGATCACGGGGTCACGAGCATGTTTATTGTGATTGTTGTTTTAACTCAATCCGTGTGGGTTGTTGAATCTACGGAGACACGTGACAGGAGATCACGAGTCACTAGCATGTTTATTGTGATTGTTGTTTTATCTCAATCCATGTGGGTTGTTAAACCTACGGAGACACGTGACAGGAGATCACGGGGTCATGAGTTGATATTTGTATGTTTGAGCGTGGCATTTTGCTAGCACTGTGATGTCTTTGTTTTAAGTTTCGGGACGAAACTTATTTTTAGTGGGGGAGAATGTAATACTGGGGATTTTCGTTCCGGTTAATTTGGATTTTTCCGGATATTTCTCGGTTGTCGAGTATCGATATTATTTTTCTCGATGATTGATTTATGTGTTTATATGGCCGCATGTATTTCTTTCTTTAAATATGTGCTTGTGGTATGTTATGTTTCGTAAATTGCTCGTTATTGTTTTGAATCATAACCGGTGCGTTAGCGTGACCGAGACGTTGTCGAACGCCTAACCGGGCTGTCGGAATTAGCCACGGCCGAGTCACGGCCGCACGTTTTGGGGCAGAGACTCGCCTGGCTGAGTTACGGCCGTAAGTGATCAGCTACAACCGTAAGTGATCGGCAGGCAGGGGCTGGACGAAGGCCAGTTACGGCAGTATGTGATCGGATATGGTCGTAAGTGATCGGCAGGCATGGGCTGGACGAAGGCCGGTTACGGCCGTATGTGATCGGCTACGACCGTAAGTGATCGGTAGGCATGGGTTGGACGAAGGCCGGCTATGGCCATATGTGATCAGCTACGGCCGTAAGTGATCGGCAGGCAAGGGCTGGACGAAGACCGGTTACGGCCGTAGGGGTGCCGGTTACGGCCGTAAGTGATCGGCACATGCTGGGCAGTATATATATGATCGAGCAGACGGGTTTACACCCATTTTCCTCATTTCTCTCCTTTCCTTTCCGCGGCTGGGGCTTGGTGGAAACAGAGATATTTTATTCAACTATCAATCCACGAAGTTCTTGAGTTTATAACATCGATTAATCATCCTATAACCTCCTCCGATCGACCAAATCAAGGTTAGATTTTCTAAAAATCTAGTTTTGGGGAAATTGGGATTTTTGTTGGATTTCGTCCGTTTGATCCGTAATAACTTAGATTATTGATGGATTATTGATTATTAAGTTGTATTCTACCAATTTCCTTGTTGTTACATGGTTTGATTGTTGGGATTCGGCGCCTAAAACGAAGGCCCAGCGGAAGCGGTAAAATGAAAATTAATTCAATCCGAATCCCTACGAGGATCGATTGAGCTATGTATATACGAATATTAAAATGAAATCACAAGAGATATAAGAACTCACCCTTGTAGTCCGTTAATTAAATGGATTCCTTCTCTTGAGCTATTCCCAAAGCTTTAGATGAATATCCATACGATCCAATGCGCTTCAAGCTCTTGGATGATCCAATGCCGAAAAGACAATGTCTCTACTTGTCACGCGCCGGAGAAACAACCGGAATGACTAAACCTCGTTATCCTCCAAGGATACGGCTAGAACAATGTTGTAGAAGCTTTGTATATTAAGATTATTACACTCTAAGTCTTTTAATCTTACTCTCTCTATTACTCTCTATTTTCTCCAAGAAAATTTCAAGGATAATATGAAGAAGAAGAACAAGAACACTAGGAAAACTATTTTTCCTTTTTCTCTCTCAAACTCACGGATGCATACACCTTATGTGGAGTGAGGGGGAGTCTTCCTCTTATTCCTTATCCCCAAAGACCAAATTATCTTTATCATAATAAAAGAGATATGTGTCCCCTCAATAAGTCATTGGTCTTCCACCACTTAAGGTGGAGACAAAAGACCAAGACAAAGGGAGGTAGGTGGGTGGGGTGGCCTCTAGAAGGAATCGGACGAGTTCGGTCCGTTTCGGACTCCCGTGAGTCCAAACAGATAAACTCCCATTCCGTTCCAATGTATTTGTATCGATTAATTAATCCAATTAATTAATCATATTAAACACATAATAACATAATTAATTTTTCCAAGAAATAATTACATTTATGAATTAAATTAATTACCCAGTAATTTATTTAATTCATTAGGCCGTAAATTAATTTATCCAATAAATCAATTTAGACATCTAATGTCCCAAATTAGATATCCAAAGACTTATGATCTCATCTGACAATAACCGCATAGGACATATAACCCATTCACTAACAGGAGAAAGAATTCTATCTTGGTATTCAATACGACCTGCTACTTGTCCATCAAGATGCACGTCGAGGTTGACCCCCGCCTTTCGCTTTACAGGGTCGAACTACTCTAATGAAAATCTTGACGTGACAAGCACATCCCTACTAAATCCTCAAGTCGAAGGTTCACGAATACCTATCACAACCTTTCGATTCCGTCATTGACTATCCCGGAGTGAAATCCGTGTGACGAATCGAGGGTGTGTCGGTTCGAGTATACTAATCCAATTAGCATACCAATAACGTCTGCTCCCACTAACCATTAGTGTTCGATAGGCACTCTCCTTGTCAAAAAACACGTCATACAAGTCTTCACATAAACTTAACGCCCAGTTAAGTTTCATCGACTTTTGAACGATTAAGTATTTGAGCTATAAACCTTCCTAGTGCCGACCCTCTTATCCAATAAGGAGTGGAACGTTTTGCTCTCAAATACACGGACTAGTTTTGTAATACCCCCAATCCACTCAGGGATATTACATGCCGTAGAACCTTTCCTCAAGGATCTACCAGGCTGGTAACAACATCAAACATCTCAACAATGTCTTTAAGGCTAGAATGACTCAGTAGACCGATTTGGTCTTTCAATAAAACATACAACTCAATCTCAATACATGCCCACGCAGGGGTCAAATACAAAATACTCCCATACAATAGGGAAAGTACTGCAGCGGAAATAACGTACAACTGAACCAATAAAACAACGTACAGTCCTCATGTGATTAGTATCGATCATCTTTCATCATCCTTCATGCCGGCCCTGTGCCATGCTCCCCGAAAACCTGAATGCAATACAGACATCCACCCCCCAATTACTCGGGGGTTATCAAAATTCCACTATTTTGCTAGTGCAAGTATAAAGTGCAAAATACGATTCATACAATTCAAGTTCCAAGAATAATAATAACCAGGAATCCTCAAAGATTCAAACGTAACAAAAGTACTTCCTGAGGCGAGAGTTTGAGTAAAACTTTCCAAATTCGAAAGATCACAAATCATGAGAACAATTTGTAAAATAGTTTAAAATCCCCTCGGGAGTTTTATCAGAAAACAGTTTAGGATTATCGAATCATTTTCTTTCCAAAATCAATAGGGGTCACATCCCAAAGATTTGCTTTCTAGAATGAAAACCAACAACAATTCACAGGGTTCAAAACCCACGTCACGTATCCTCGATGGACATAAAAATCAGCAGAATATAATCACCCAAGGTACAAAATCTCGGTCACACCCAAGGTACTCGACCTGGTCAACACATCCAAAATCATACACATAACACCGTAACACATGCCACGTCATCTCACGGTTGGATCAATCACTTGTTGTCTCCTGACCACATGATCACATGTCATGTGTCACCGTAGGTTCCATATACCACCGTGATAACTTGCGACGTCATCTCATGGTTGGATCAATCACTTGTTGTCTCCTGACCATATGATCACATGTCATGTGTCACCTTAGGTATCCCGAGGCTCTAACGGTTAGATCAATCACTTGTTGCATCCTGACCACATGATCACATGTCATGTGTCACCGTAGACCCCGCCCATATACACACATTCACACACATAACACAGCACGCCAAGGATATCCAAACAATTCACCCAAAGGCAACAAACACATAGCACGACATGAGTGTCAAATCACAACACACTGAAATGAGATAATATATGTATATATATTATCAAAGCACAACAACAACACCAAGCGTATTCACAGGGGTCACTTAACCATTCACGAAACACACCGTTCACAAAACACACGCATTTTGTAAGTGAGCCCTCAACGAGGCTAAACCGAATCTTTTGAAAGTTCATTTCAAACAAACAAACAAACATACCAAGACGATCACCAATTATCATATCCACAAAACAAGAAATGTATGAACTAGGTACTTGCCTCGAATAACCACAAATGCGGCGAATCGGCCGAAGTAGGATGGCACGAACCGACTACGAACCCGCCGACTCCGTCGAACGCCAACTCGCGACAATAAACTACGAAGGATAGTAACAATAATGAAAATGAATTCCATAGCATGATCCAAAGCCGCTGAATTGAGGAACGAACGACAAAAGTTCAAGGGTTTCCCCCAAAATGACCAAGAACACGAATCGACCGACTAAAACATGAAAACAAAATTCCAAACCGGAATATGGATATACATTCCATAGGATATGTTTAACAACATCATTTAACAATAATCGGTTCATCAAAATCGGAGAGAAAACGAAATCAAGAACAAAACTCCCAAAAAGTCAACTCTAGGGATTTAAGAAAAATACCTTGATTCGGCGAAGAACAATCGATTAAATGATGTTATAATCACCTAGGATGCTCCAAAACACCTTTGGATTGAGCAAAATCGGCCAAGATCGCGATCCCTAGTCGCCCTTGGCTCAACCCGCGGAAAGAAGAAAGGAAATGAGAAATGAGGAAAATGATTGTTGTCCAGTTTTATATGTTGGACAACATTAGCGTGCATTAATCATCAGGATTAGCGTGCGCTATCGGGGCACATATTGCCCAAAATCTCAGTCCAGTAACTTCTGGACTGAACCCGACCAACAGTTAGCGTACGCTATGTTTCCAGCAACATGCGCTAACTTATGCCAATAACGTGCGCTACACTACCTCGTAGCGTGCGCTAGACAAAAACACCAACCCAGTCCAGAAGACTGCCTCGATCTAGCAGTTAGAGCGCGCTAACTACTGCTCCTTAGCGCGTGGTAACCACTCACCATTAGCCTGCGCTAACGGGCCTGAATCCAACTACTGCTCTGACCCTGTTGCTCGATAGCGTGTGCTAAGGAGATCCCTTAGCGTGCGCTAATGCACCCAGAACTACAGCAGTAGTGCTCTCAAAGCTGGTTACAACAATGGACTCCTCCGATCGGAACACCAAGTTCAAGATACGCACGGAAAGCTCCACAATAAGATCATACTAAGAGCTTGAGCTACAATCACACGCGACCATGAAAAGGGTCAAGACAACAAATACGAATGCGGATACCCACAACTTTAGAAAATTACAAAATGGCCCAAAATGCCCGAAAATCAGAATACGTGATTGAATAACCAAACCAAAGCTCACAACACGTCTAACAAAGTTAAACAAACTTACGGGGAACACGAAACAACAGTTCCAAACGAGATACGCAAGAATCGAACTCAAATGCGGAAAAGTCACCAAAAAGTACGGAACTCAGCAAAACGACACCAAAAAGAACTCGGATGTCAAAAAGCGTAGAATTAATCATTCTCAGAATGATGAAACGGTCAGAGGCGAGATGTTAAAACGGACCCCTGGCAAAAAAAGAAATTTACCGAAAACTGAAAATTGCGGATATTACATTCTACCCTTCTTTAAAGAAGTTTCGTCCCGAAACTTAAAAATAAGTAGGGAGGAACAATATCCCACCAGGAACATCTCAACGAGACACACAGAAACCGAATAATTCGTGCCCAATGGTGAAACGCTACAAGAACGCAAGGGACATATGGCGTGGGAACACGCTCAACGACGACCATCATAACGCCACTAGCAAGGGCATAAAGAAAACAACAAGTGTCAAGTATCACCAAACAGATAACGTGATCAAGTCAATTATCTGAACAATCACAAGGCAAGAGGTACCAATATAAGAAAACATGCACAGTCAAGAAAACAGAAAATAAACACAAAACGATCCATAAGGACAACCACAAACAATTCGGACTACGCTGAAATCCTCAAAAACCACACTAGGCATCTCAGTGTTCTTTCGGAGCAGAGATGCAACCTCGATCCCTAAATCTCTCAGCTACCGTCTCGCAATGCACGACTTGGTGACCCACCTGGCCACACTCGAAACAGCTAACTAACGGTGAGCGACAATTCTTCGCGGTACGAGATCAGGTAACAACAATCAGACAACCACGATTGAACGATAATGATCGAACAATAATGATCGAACAACAATGATCGAATGACAACGGTCGAACAATGACTCTGAAGTTCACACTTCAACTCGAGACATTAAAAGAACTTGTAGATCTGAAAGACGTTAATTTCAAACAAGGTTCACAAGAATCGAACCGAACTCGAAAAATTCACAACGATAAACAGATTGATCCGAAACAAGGTCACAACCCATTAGAACGATGACAACCGAGATACCAAACAAGTTCAGAAAGTATCAACGAACATGAGCGAGTCGATAGAATTTAGAAAGAGAAAATGCAGAAGTAAAAAATAATACAAGTATTACATTCGACCTCTTTTTAAAAGAAGTGTCATCCCCAAAACTCACAACAATGAAAGCAAGGTGACAACACAACAAGCAACCGACAGAAACATCTTTCAAAGGCCTCTCAAAGCCGATCTTGATGACTATTCTGAAGTTCGTACCACGGAAGACTCGGTAACCAACTTGCGAAACTGGATTCGGTGTTCCTCGAGTCCACACTTGTAATCTGCTACTGGCGTGGAAAGACAATCTGCACGTACATGCCCCGACACATTACAAATATAGCACCTCGGCATACCGAAAATACAACTGCTAGGTATAATGGAATGTAACATCGTAAAACAACATACCAGAGATGTCAACTCAGCACACCATATCCACGTAAGGCAACCCACGTATACTAAATCACAACAACAATGGCATACATTCGGCGATTTCAACGGCCCGAATGATAATCAGCACACAATCACAAAACATCATGAAACAATCACAGATGTACACAATTATACAAACCCAAGCTCTAACAGCTCGTACAGGTGCGATAGCATGCAAATCACCACGAAAACGACAACATTAAAGATCAACATCACACCTCTCACAGAGGGCTAACACAACAAAGGCGTGGCGAGCGACTCAACGCTCACACCACCAATTCAATCACAACTCGGGGGGTTAACACCCTAACGAAAGTGCGAACATCATACGTACATTCCCGGACCGCAAACAGGAACGATAGGTTTTATAAAAACGAAAATCACATTTGAAAAATGATTTTGGAAACACTAGTTGATCTTGAGTATCACCTTTCGAAAAGTAGTACAAACATCGTTATCGAGACTTTGAAAACCATCTTGCGTATGACAAAATGAGGATACTTTTCTTTAATGAAAAACTTTCAGAAATATTCGACCCTTGGGTCTAAGCAAATGCATTACTAAATCATTGAAAATATCTCAAAATATTTTGGTCCTCAAGAGGAATAATTTTTTGAAACATACTGTGGCACCTTGAAAGTACCGCCAGAAAATAATTTATTTTTAAAAGTACGTCTCGAAATTTATTTTGTAAGATACTCAAGGTTTTCAAAAATCCATTAGGCTAGAATGCCCAAAATCTCACATGTAACAACATTCGTTTACACATCTCATAGCACACGTGTCAAGTCGTCAAATTCAGCACAAGACATGTCTCTTCCCGAAAAACAAATAGTCGAAAAGGCATAAGCAGTGACAACACCCCTCATATAAACAAAATATGAGAGTCGAATAAATACATATCATGAGACCAAGAATCTACATGAAGATTCCATCACTAGACAGATAATCATACAAATAGCTCGTGTCACACGAGGCACAATACAAAGAAGGGAGACTTACATCCACAGGTCGTACGAAGATGATGATCGCCCCACGATACTAATCACGACCAACAAACTCTGATGACGCATCACGACACGACTTAGTCAGACAAAATCCGACGAGACAAAACTCAACAAACACCACTGACCCGACAACCTAAGTTTCCACAACCTAAGCTCCAATACCATTTATGTAACACCCCCAATCCGCTCAGGTATATTACACGCCGTAGAACCTTTCCTCAAAGATCTACCAGGCTGGTAACAACATCGAACATCTCAACAATGCCTTTAAGGGTAGAATGACTCAGTAGATTGATTTGGTCTTTCAATAAAAACATACAACTCAATCTCAATACATGCCCACACAGGGGTCAAATACAAAATGCTCCAGTACAACGGGGAAAATACCGCAGCGGAAATAACGTACAACTGAACCAATACAACAATGTGCGGTCCTCATGTGATTAGTATCGATCATCTTTCATCATCCTTCATGCCGGCCCTGTTCCATGCTTCTCGAAACCTGAATGCAATACAAACATCCACCCCCCGATTACTTGGGGGTTAGCAAAATTCCACTATTTTGCTAGTGCAAGTACAAAGTGCAAAATACGAGTCATATAATTCAAGTTCCAAGAATAATAATAACCAGGAATCCTCAAAGATTCAAATGTAACAAAAGTACTTCCCGAGGCAAGAGTTTGAGTAAAACTTTCCAAATTCGAAAGATCACAAATCATGAGAACAATTTGTAAAATAGTTTAAAATGCCCTCGGGAGTTTTATCGGAAAACAATTTAGGATTATCGAATCCTTTTCTTTCCATAATCAACAGGGGTCACAGCCCAAAGATTTTCTTTCTCGAATTAAAACCAACAACAATTCACAGGGTTCAAAACCCACGTCACGTGTCCTCGATGGACATAAAAATCAGCAGAACATAACCACCCAAGATACGAAATCTCGGTCACACCCAAGGTACTCGACCTGGTCAACACATCCAAAATCATACACATAACATCGTGAACACAGGCCACGTCATCTCACGGTTGGATCAATCACTTGTTGTCTCCTGACCACATGATCACATATCATGTATCACCGTAGGTTCCATATACCATCGTGATCACTTTCCACGTCATCTCACGGTTGGATCAATCACTTGTTGTCTCCTGACCACATGATCGCACGCTATGTGTCACCGTAGGTATCCCGAGGCTCTCACGGTTGGATCAATCACTTGTTGCATCCTGACCACATGATCACATGTCATGTGTCACCGTAGGCCCCACCCATATACACACATTCACACACATAACACAACACGCCAAGGATATCCAAACAATTCACCCAAAGACAACAAACACATAGCACGACACGAGTGTCAAATCACAACACACCGAAATGAGATAATATATGTATATAAATTATCAAAGCACAAAAACAACACCTAGCGTATTCACAGGGTTCACTTAACCATTCACGAAACACACTGTTCATAAAACATACGCGTTTTGAAAGTGAGCCCTTAACGAGGCTAAACCGAATCTTTTGAAAGTTCATTTCAAACAAACAAACAAACGTACCCAAACGATCACTAATCATCATATCCACATAACAAGAAATGTATGAACAAGATAATTGCCTCGAATAACCACAAGCGCGGAGAATCGGCCGAAGTAGGATGGCGCGAACCGACAACAAACCCGCCGACTCCGCCGAATGCCAACTCACGACAATAAACTATGAAGGACAGTAACAACAATGAAAATGAATTCCATAGCACGACCCAAAGCCGATGAATTGAAGGAACGAACGACAAAAAGTTCAAGGGTTTCCCCCAAAATGGCCAAGAACACGAATCGACCGACCAAAACATGAAAACAAAATTCCAAACTGGAATATGGATATACAATCCATATGATATGTTTAACAACATCATTTAACAATAATCGGTTCATCAAAATCGGATAGAAAACGAAATCAAGAACAAAACTCCCAACAAGTCAACTCTAGGGATTCAAGAAAAATACCTTGATTCGGCGAAGAACAATGGATTAGATGATGTTATAATCACCTAGTATGCTCCATGTAATACCTGCAATTTCGACTTCTGGTAATTTTCTTTTTTGGGCGGGAGTCCATTTTGACGACACGTTTGTGACCGTTTCGTTATTCTGAGAATGATTAGTTCTGCACTTTTTGTCATCTGAGTTCATTTTCGTGTTGTTTTATTGAGTTCTGTGTTCTTAAGCGACTTTTCTGCACTTGAGTTCGATTCTTGCGAATCTCGTCCGAAACTGTTGTTTCAAGTTTCTCATAAGTTCATGTAACGTTATTATATGTGTTGCGAGATTTGGCTTAGTGTTTCGATCATGTATCGTGTATTTCCGACGTTTTGGGCCGTTTTCGTAATTTCCTAAAGTTTGGGGTAATTACTTTCGTTGTCGTTATTCCGAACCTTCGGGTAGTCGGAATTATATTTTCTTTTAACATTTGAGTTTTTCGCTGTGCACTCTTCGTATGCATGTACTCGTCTTGTGTTGTTATTGTCGTTTCGCAGTTTTGTCGGGCTCGTACTCGACGAGCTGAACTTAGCAATTCTGGGACTGCTAAGCGACTTACATATGCTATGCTATATGCATAATGTACATTACCTTCTTGAGCCTTACGTACGTTAAGCCTTCTCATTAAGTACGTAAGGTATATTCCAGTTCAGACAGTGAGTTCTGGCCATCGATAGCGCACGCTATGTTTTGGCCCTAACATGCATTAACTGTGCATATTACGTATGTTAAGCTCTTGCCATAACGTACGTAATGGTCTTCGTTATTTCGGAAAGGAGGTTCTGGGCATGTCTTACGTACATAGTATTTCATGTCTTACATATATAATACCTTTAACGTACATTATCCTTTGTGTATAATGTACGTAATGCATGTGCGGGTTTATATACCCAGGAGTTGACCGAGTTCGTCATTTTCTTCTCCTTCACTTTGTCTCTCTGCGGCTGCGCGACTCGTGGGCGATTGGAGGGCCTGGCTAACAATGCCAATCAATTTACATGATCATCAAAATATATAAGCATAATCTATAGGAAAATAGATACACCAAAACAAGAAATACAAGGTAGTGCAATGCAGCGGAATAAATATACGAATATCATAACTAGAAGCAAGAAGACTCGGGCCCCTGACTAGTGTCCTTGAGATCATTCGTTATCACAATGTTTGTTGGGACAAATCCTCCAAGTGTTTTGATAAATGCATCCTACAACCGTCTTCATACAGCGATCAAAATACATTCATCCTATAGAGTAATGAAGTTCCAGCTTACAGCAAATAGACCTTATTTGGTACAGCGTAAACGTTATATGCATTTTACTTAGGAAAATTAAAATGCAAAGCCAACAGAATAACACTTAGACTTTAAAACTATTATGAGATAAGTAATTCTTTATTCACAAAGTACTCGTAGTTCTTAAAGTACATTTAATGCTGATGGATAAATAATCCAAGTATTTTGATAAATGCATCTTACAGCTATCTTCATACAGCGATCAAAATACACTCATCTTATAGAGTAATGAAGATCCAGCTTACAGCAAATGAACCTTGTTTGGTACAGCGTAAATGTTGTATGCATTTTACTTAGGAAAAGTAAAATGCAAAGCCAACAGAATAACACTTAGACTTTAAAACTATCATCAGATAAGTAATTCTTATTCACAAAGTATTCATAGTTCTTAAAGTACATTTAATACTGATGGAGACATCATTTAATGCGGCTGAAAACTAAGGAATACATAGCATTTAATGAAGTCCAAAAGAATATGTGAAGCATTTAATGCTCGCACTTTAATTCAAAACATTCACCAGCTGCTAATTTGAAGTATCCACATCTCACCAACTGGCCAACAACTATATTTATAATGGATCTATTTCCAAGGTTATAATAGCTCAATCTTGAGGACTTGCTCACTTACTGATTAACTGACGAACTGAGAAATAGATCTACTTGCGATATCATATAAGAGAAAATACTCTCTTCAAGCCTACAGTGCAAATCTTATTAAGTGAAAGTCAGTCCTCAATAATGAACAATAAACTACAACAAGGATCCTACAGCTGCTGTTCAGACAATTGCAATACCCTATTCTAACATTGAGTAACTTAGCCCTGTGTGGACCAAGAACAAACTTTTCTTACCTGTGCGGGACAAAGAGGGCTCAGAATGATGCTTCGATCTATGTGAGAAGAAGTCAATTCAAGGAAGCCTACAATCAATCTATGTAAACGGCTTAAGCTACAATCAGGGATATCAATCTATGTAAAAGATACAGTGACGTGTTTAGTTAAAATCATCGAGTTGTGTACGCCTTAATTTTGCTAAAATTTTCCTTATGTGTGGAGAACCTGTGGACATAGAAGACGTTGTCTTGAAACACATTAAATCATGTGTCATTATTTGTATTATTTCTTGTTTACTGCCTGTGATTTTAATATAATTACTTTGATAAACCCTGTAAGCATTAAGCTAACAGGAGATCGTTTACTTAGTGTAATCACAGTAACTTGCACTAGTCTTCAGCTATGCATTTAAACTTCTAAAAATAGTACAACTTATTCACCCTCCATCTAAGCTACTATTTAAATATACTTTGACCAACAAGTGGTCTCAGAGCGGTTGGTCCTACAAAGAGTTAATCAATTTTTCACCTGAACCAGATCCATAATCACAAGCTTTTAAAACTGCATACTTTTATATTTAATATTCATCCCATATTCTCTTCGTGGATTCATATATGATGAATAAAGTTCTTATATTCTCGATTAATAAATTTGATAATCGAAGAATCAGAATGGAAGCACACCTAGTTGTCATGCACGAAGAGATGCGCTTCATAATACAAGAAGGACCCATCACCATCATGATGGTCAATACAGCTGCCAGAGTGGAAGGTGAAGCCCATGCAGAGATGCTCGAGTCTCATGATCAGTGGACCACTAACGAGCGAAAGCAAGCAAATTTAGATAATGTTGCTAAGAATGCATTGTTTTTCACTATTGACAAAGGCACATTCTTAAAGGTAAAGAGTTGTCAGACAACCAAGGAAATCTAGGATAAACTCAATATGATATGCGAGGGTATTGAGCTCTCGAAGGAAAACAAAGTTTCAAACCTCACTCAACAATTTGAGTCATTCCAAATGAAATCTTCAGAAACTCTTGAGAATATTAACCTCGGATTCACTGGCATTATCGGTAAACTTGAAGCACTGGGCAAATTGTACTTTGAAAAGAAGAAAGACTTTAAAATCTTTAGATCACTCCCTACCTAATGGGACATTAAGACTTCAACTATGCATGTGTCCTATAATCTTAATGACATATCTACTTGTGACCTGTTTTCCGACCTCAAGGCTTTTGAGTATGATATCGATAGAAGAGAGAAGGCTAAATAGTCCCCTGCGAAGACTATAACACTCGATGTTGTATCTGACAGAAGAAAAAGCTCTGCCCCCAGTACCTCCAAAGTTATTGGAGATAATATCGATGGGCTATTACAAGACGAGATGACCTTGCTCATGCATAAGTTTCAGAAGTTCATCAGGATGTTTGTAAAGGCTCCCTGCAGAATGAAAACTTCAAACAAGGTAAGTTATGAGTCACCTTACACAAGAGACTCTAATTTATGGTATAACTACATGAAGGCAGGACACTATACAAAGACATGTCCACATCCCAAGGTACAAAGGCTACCGGATGTTGAGAAACAAGAAAATGATGAAGAGACGTGTATGGAGAAATAAGCTGAAGATGCTGGTTGAGGAATCATATCTTCCCAGAGGCCACTGCCTCGATCTCCCAGATATGTTCACGTATGTAGCCTCTCCAGGATTACGTATGCAACTGACCATAATGTACGCTACCCTCACCATGTTACGTACATTAGAGTCTTCCCAGGTTCTACTGCCTCGGATAACAGGTATGTTAGCGTAAGCTACTTCAATAGCATAACATACGCTAAGGTTCTCCAACTACATAGGTAATGTTATGGTTAAGTACATAACCTACTGACAACAGCACAATCTTGCAATCAGTATGACGACTCAACTTCCCGACAAGATACCCTGACTCACAACTTGCAACGAAGCTCTGAGGATCCATAACGAAACAATCATAGATACAACATGACATATAATGCCACATGCACATGCACATGATCACAACAACACACACGACGATAAGTTGAAATCGATGAATAACATGACATGATCGTAATGAACAATTTCACCCCATCAAAATAATTCCAACTAACCCATTAAGGAAAAATATTCAGCACAAAAGGCACACTATTCAAGACAACCAAAAATAAAACTCGCGTAATACATATAGCTCATCTGCATATGTCGCCATAATACTTAAATTCTCATTCTTCACAGATGATTATACGCTAGAGCATATGGGAAAAGGATATAAATGGAATGAAAATCTCATTATGTGGCTAACAATAAAATAGGCTTAAAGGCTCAATGAGTTTAATTAGGGAGTTAATTATCGTTGGGTAGGACAAAATGATTTGTGTAATACCCGTGATTTTTATTTCTGATTACCGTGAATTTATTGGCATTTTATGCCGGATATTTTTCTATTGCCGAGTGGTTAGAATTATTTTCTCGTTGACCGACATGTGTTGATATCATGCTACTGTGTTTGTAAAGCGATAGTATGCTGGAAATGCCAAGAGTATTGCGAATAGATATAATTGAGAAAATATTGTGCATTTAGAATGCCTTTGTAAGATCACCACCAGCACTTATAAAGTCTAAAAATTCTGCAAATTAACATTGTCATAAAGAGTTTGAGTTAGATTTTCAATGGTTCAAATGGTGAGTCACTCGTAGTTCAGAGGAAGGAGTTATGGTCGAAATAGCAAAGACTATACTGTCAGTATATACTATAGAATTAGCACACTCTATCACAGTTGTTAGCGCGTGCTAACTGTTAGGGAAAGAGCGTTCTATCCTTCACTGGACTGCCTCATTTGTGAATGCTAATGCACTGATTAGCATGCGCTAACAGGTTGAGGCAGAATGTCCAATTCTTTTTTAAGGCTCATTAGCGCACGTTAATTAGGAGTGCTAGCCCGTGCCAACTATACTGACACACACACACACACACACACACACACACACACATATATATATATATATATATATATATATATATATATATATCAGACAACAGCCACTTTCTGCTCATTTCTCACCCTATGAACAGATGAGAGAGCATGTGGGAGATAACTTGGAGGCAATTTCATGGAATTCTTCATCATCTACCAATATTCTTGGTCGATAATGAAGACTAAACATCATATAATCCTTCGTTCTTCGTTGGATCGAAGGTAATATTCTTAAATCCCTAGAATTGACTTTTTGGGGTTTTGTTCTTGATTTCGAATTCAATTCAATTCTGCTGAATAGATTGTTGTTAAACAATGTTGTTAATAATATTCTATGGATTTTATATCCATATCTTCGATTCATTCAACCCGGTTGATGATTTTTGAGTTCTTGGAGAAACATTGGACATTTAATATTCGATTATATATTTCAATGAGTTTCTTTTGGTTGTTGGTTGTGCTTTCCACCATTATTGGTCCTTATTCTTGTAGTGATTATGTTGTCGTTGTTTCTCACGGAGATTGTAGGTTTTGGGGCTGTCTGATCGATCCGTGTTCATTGGAGTATTCGGGTGACGATTATCGAGGCAAGTATTCTTGTCTATACGATCTATATCATGTGAATTGAAGTTGTGAAATGGAATTGTGATGGTCTGTTCATATTTGTTGATTGTGTATTATGTGAATTGTCATTGTTGGTATCCTCCTATGATGTTTGCTGCTTGATTGTTTCTTAAAATGAAACTGTGATAATTGCATATTGTGTTGGTTTAAAAATATGACTGGATGTGTATTTTGGTGAGTTGCGAAATATTCATGTGTTATGAAGTTGTGTCGGGCATAATGATTGTGTTTTTATTGAATTATACACCTGGACGTGTATTATGATGTGTTGATTAGATATGTTATGTAAATGTGTGTCGTTCGTGGTTATATGTTGTGATGGTTGATATGTATTGAATTTTTGTGGCGCTGTGTACAACCAGGTAAGGTCTGAAGAGGCCATTAGGACTCGGTACTTGCGAGTACTGGTCGGAACATAGTGGTGTGATGCTGGTTTAACCAAGTAAGGCTTGACGAGGCCTCTGGGATTTGGTACTTGCAAGTACTGGTCAAAATTCAGTAATATATGGTTCTAGGAAGGGTTCGACGGGGCCTCTGTAGTTCGATACTTGCGAGTACGAACAGTTTGTTGTGGTACACGGGGCCTCTAGAGTTTAGTACTTGTGAGTACGAACAATACGAGTTATGGAGTTCGTCACATGTGGGTGCGAATGGTGTTAGGCCATGAGTATCCAACTAGTACAATCCGACGGGGTCTCTGGGGTGCGCACTTGCGAGTGTGGGGCCAAGGTAGTTTATGGGCCTATGTTATGATACTTTGGTGTTGCGTGGAGGACCCTGTGATTGTTACTGTGCATTGTGATTTGAAAAGAAATTTGGACTGAGACCCTAATGATTTTGAAATGATTTATTATTACGGACTCGGGGTCCAAAAAGGCTTTGTATTTTATAAGACACTCATGATGTGGAACGATATTCGGGCTAAGGCCCTAATGTTTCGAAACAGTTTTATAACTTTGGACTTGAGATTCCAAAAAGGCATTTTCACTTTCTGAAACTCCTGAGATGATGATTCCTTTTCAAAGACTTGAGTTAATTTATAAACCTTGAAAACCTTTCAGGAACTCTTCTTGATGGTTGCTAATGTTTTGATCCATGACTGATGTTTCTGTGGTATATTTTATATGATTAGAATACTTGTACTAGAAAATTCGTATTACTAACCCCTTAAATGGGGAAATGCATTTCATGCATTTCAGGTATGCTTAGTTCGAGGGAGCAATAACGGAGCCGACATGGGCGATGACAAGTTACGATACTAACATTCGGGAATCAGAGTCCTATGTATTGTTGAGTTGTATTCTAGTTCCGCTATTGTATTTTGACCCTTGCATGGGCATGTGTTGTAAGGAGTTTCATTTCAGTTTGATTTAGTGGTGTGACCATTTCGGTCTGTGTATTTTGAATATTCGACCTTATCGATCAGTGTCGTTATGTAGTTTAACCCCGATTGGTCAAGCTTTCGGTTGTCTCGTGGTATTTAGCCTGGTAGATCCTTGTGAGAAGGGTCTATGACGCTGTAATATTTCCTGTTTGAACCTGGGGTGTTACAGAATATGGTATTAGAGCTTAAGTTGTGGAAACCTAGATTGTCGGGTCGAGTTGAGTCATGTTCTTGTCACATCATTCGAGTTGTCAATTGACGAGTTGAGTTGGACGTTGTCCAATTATGTCATCAATATTGCCGATTGGGATTAGTATTGTGGGCGACCATTATATTTGTGCGAAATGTGGACATAAGTCTCCTCTTTTATATGTGATATCTTGTGTTTCATGACTTTGTTTATTTACATGATGGAGATGAAACCTATGTTGACAATTGTGGTATATTGTGCATGAAGAGATCCGGATATAGTGATGTATTGAATTTTGAGTGGCGTAATGTGTTATGGAATTTCTGAACATTGATGTATTCCAGAAAGTTTATCGGCAATAGAGTTTGTTGAGAATTCAGATAGATGGTTTCGACTTATGTTTGACTTTGGTGTTTATGAGTAATGCTTGTTGAACTGGTAGTTTTGAATGTTAGATAAGCATATGTTTGAGGATAGATTGCTTTTGATTATTTATTGTTACTCGCTATAAATGTGGTCCCATTGATAATTATATACGTTGCGTGCGTGTTTGAAAATGGTTTTCTGAAATTTCATAGACTTGCGTATGTTTGTGCAAAATCAATTTTGTAAAATGTTTTGATGGTGTGGTTAAACGTTGGTTTAGTGTGAATATTGAAAATTGTTTGAATTTTGGCGAGCGGCCTTGTATTTTTAAATGGAACCTTAAGACCGCTATTTGAAAGTTGTGTTTTGGGGTGTTTTGGACAGTTTTGCATGATGTTACCATCAGTAATCTTTTGACATCTTTGAAAAGATTTTAGAATGATTTAGCCAATCGGTTTTATTTTCATATAACTCAGATATATGATTTGAAAATCTTTCACACCATAAAACTTTTGTATTCTACAACAAAAATGTGATTTTGTTTTCAAAAATGGTGAAAGATGAAAATGTTCCGAATAGAGCAAGTTAGCGCACGCTAATTTCATCATTAGCGCACGCTAACGAACTTAGTCAGAATACTTGATTATTACATCGTTAACGCATGCTAATCATGCACCTAACGCGCGTTAAGTTACAGTGTGTGCGTTATATGGATTTATCTCTTGAGGCGATAGGCTAGAGTTGGAACTAACATGATTGCGCATGGGGCCAAGTCGTTGTGACATATTTGTCATATTACCATTTTTGTTGGGGAATTTCGGTTGATACCAAAATATGGTGTTGCATGATTTGGATTTGCTTTGTGTCTTGTAGGATGTTACTATGATGTGATTGTCGAGCCATGGAAATATTTAGTGCGAGTATGTATGGTTTGTCCACCCGGGGGACGGTTCGGAGGATTATCTAGGGGTCGATGCTAAGGGGCATGATCGCGGGTTACCTTGTGTGTTGTGAAATTTTGATGATGCGTAGTTACGTGTTATTTTGATGATGTTGATTTTGAAGTGACATAATATTCAGGAATATTGCTTTACAAATGCATTAAAAAATGATATATTTATGATCTATGGTTTATAGTTTTGGTAAAACTACCTAATATGTCGAAGTACTTTTAAATCTCATTTCATAGAATTATACGAACTCAAAGGTTTTGAAATGTTATTATTTAGATGAACAAATCGTGGAATTTTAAAGGAATTTTATCAATGGCTATTATATTGTATTCAAGAGAAATATGAGATACAGACGTAAGTTTCATCCGTTACGGCCGTAGTTCTTATGTTAATTTGGTTGCCATGGGTAGATATTCTGGTTGTGATAATATTTGTTGCCATATATTGTTGTGTTGCGTGGTGTAAGTATTTTGGTATGTTGGTTATGTGATGTTATGTTTCATTGTACTGAGTGGTTGTCTGTTCAGTATGCCGAGAGGTTAGGGCCGAGTTCGTGGTCGTGGTTGTAACCGTGAGCGTGGTTAGATGACTCGTTCATTATCGAATGCTGATCAGCCTAGTATAAATACAGGTGAATACCAACAGCGTAATCAGAGGCAAACAACTAGAGGTAATGCTGATGTGGGCACCGCCACCATTCTTCATCAGGTAGCAACCCAGTTGGCGCAGATGAATCAGGGTGCGCACCGGAATGAGTTTCCAGATGGGATAATAGAGCTAGTAAGTGGCTATAAGACGTGATGAGAATGCATCCCCCTCGTTTTGTCAGTTCCCCTGATCCGTTAGGATGGGAGGACTGACTCATCCAATTGGAAAGAACGTTTGATGCTGTAGCCTGTCCTGATGAAAGGGGGATGCCTATTGCCAGTACCTCCTTGGCAAGAAAGATGTGATTGGTGGGAGGCCGTAGCGCCTAGAGACCACACAACTACTTGGGCTGAGTTCAAGACTGCCATAAAGGTGGAGTATTGTCCGTTGCCTGTCTGAGAGAGTAGGATTGTTGAGTTTTTCTCGGCTGTGCCCTAGGATGTGTCGATATCCCAGGATATAGTCGATTATAATCAACAGTTGTGTTATGTCCGTGAACAAGCAAGAAGCAAAATGGATAAGATTAGCTACTTCGATATGCGTATGAAACCTCGTGTTTGGCAGTGTATGTCTCAACTTATGTGTACCACTTTGAAGGACTATCAAGATCGAGCCTTAACCTCGCTTTAGATTTATTGTGATTCGTTTTAAGTTTCAAGATGAAACTTATTCTTAGTGGGGTAGAATGTAATACCCGAGATTTTTATTTCTGATGATCGTGAATTGATTGCCATTTTATGCCGAATATTTTTCTGTTGTCAAGTGGTAAAAATTATTTTCTCGTTGATCAATATGTGTTGATATCATGCTACCATGTTTGTAAGCAATAGTATGCTGGAAATGCCAAAAGTATTGCGGATACACATTATTGAGAAAACACTCTGCATTTGGATTGATTTTGTAAGATCTCCACCAGCAGTTATAAAGTCCAAAAATTCTGAAAATGAGCATTGTCATAAAGAGTTGAGTAAGCTTCCCAATGGTTCAAATGGTGAGTCAATCAGAGTCCGACAAAGGAGTTATGGTCGAAATAGCAAAGACTATACTGTCAGCATATACTGTATAATTAGCACACGCTATCGCAGTCGTTAGCGCCCGCTAACTGTTAGGGACAAAGTGTTATGTCCTTCACTTACGCATACTAGTGCGCTGATTAGCGCGTGCTAACGGGTTGAGGAAAAATGTCCAATTCTTTTTCAGGCTCGTTAGCGTACATTAAGTAGGGAAGCTAGCACGCGCTAACTGTACTGATATATATCAGATAGTAGCATTTTGTTGCTCATTTCTTACCCTATGAACGGATGAGAGAGCACGGGGGATACAACTTGGAGGCAATTTGGTGCAATACTTCATCATCTACCATCATTCTTGGTCGATTATAAAGATTAAACATCATCTAATCCTTCATTCTTCGTCGGATCGAAGGTAATATTCGTAAATCCCTAGAGTTGTCTTTTTGGGATTTTGTTCTTGATTTAGAATTCAATCTAAATTTGATGAATCGATTGTTGTTAAACGATGTTGTTAATAATATTATATGGATTGTATATTCATATCTTCGATTCGTTCAACACGGTTGATGATTTTTGAGTTGGTGAGGAAACCTTGAACATTTAATGTTTGATTAAATATTTCAGTGAGTTTCTTTCGGCTGTTGGTTGTGTTTTCTATCTTTATTGGTCCTTATTCTTGTAGTGATTATATTTTTGTTGTCTCTCATAGAGATTATAGGTTTCAGGGCTGTCCGATCGATCCGTGTTCTTCGGAGTATTCGGGTGTCGATTATCGAGGCAAGTATTCTTGTCTATACAATCTATACCATGTGTATTGAAGTTGTGAAATGGAATTGGGATGGTTTGTTCATTTGATTGTGTATTTATGTGGATCGTCATTGTCGGTATCCTCTTTGTAGGTCACAAGTCGTCAATAATAAGTCTAGGGGGGTGTGAATAGATTTATTGGAACTCTTTTCCTGAAAGTCAGGTGAGTTTCTCAGCTGTGATAAGTACAGATGACTTAAAGTCGTCCGCAGACAAGATATGCGGAAGAGACAGCTAATGACGATAGCAGGTAACTTAATGTTCTCTGCAAATAACTAACTAATGGAACAATAAATATGTATGCAGCAGGTAAGTATGATGTTCAATGCAGTAAAACACGCAGGCACTTATAGTGGTTTCATAGGTGGGGTAATCCTCTACTAATCCACTTCTCTCCAAACCAGTTGGAGATAAATTCACTATAACTGTCAACCAGTGATAAAGGTTACAATGAATTTTGCCTAGTTACAATAGCTTCCAACCAGTGGAAACCCGTGGCCGTTGCAACTCCCTTGACTGCCTAGAACCTCCTGATTGAAGACCCTTGGATGCCTCAACAACGCTTGAGTTGTCAATCACCTTCCAATCAAGAACCCGTGGATGCGTTTACGGTCTCTTTACTTTCAAGAACCTCATTTAAGAAAGCAACCCCGTACTCAAGTTTTTAGACAAGAGTGTCGTCTTCTCCAACAAAGAGCTTCTTCGAATATGATTTTTTAAGCTTGCTCTATCACGATGCTATAGAATGCTTTTGATTTCTTGAATGCTTTGGTCGCTAGTAAGTTTTGTTCGCCTTGTTGTTTGCATCGTATCTTTCTCAATTCATATCTTCAGATATATATAGTACGATCCTTGAGCTTCTTTCATAGCCGTTGCACTACTGTAACAAATCCGTCCGTTCGAGAGTGGACTTCTTTGTTTATCTTATCAATCCGTTGCAAGGCTGGATTCCCTTTCAATTCCGACCGTTTGAACGACTTTATTCTGAGCGCCGTTATTCTTGATTAGAATAAGTATAAAGTCTTTAGAGCGCGTATCTTGATGAATATTTAATTCCTTGCTTTTAGAGAATCTTTCCCGTTAGTCTCCTACGTCTTGCATGTGGATTTCCGTGATTGTTGACTTTCAGCGCTTGCTGATGTGGACTGAGTATCTTGGCTGAGAACTTGTCTGAAATAAGTTGGTCAAAGCTGCCTGAAGTGCAGTCAACCTTCTCTGATGTAAAGTGCTCTGACGTGAAGTCCTCTGAGGTTCTCTGACCTGAACTTCTCTGAGATGAAGTTCTCTGACTTGAAGTTCTATGACTTGAATTTCTCTGAGATGATCTTCTCTGTCCTGAAGTGAAGTTCTCTGACCTGAACTTCTCTGCCTTGAAGTTCTCTGACTTGGACTTCTCTAAGATAAAGTCCTCTGATCTGGAATGGACTTCTTTGATCTGAGCTTCTTTGAAATAAAGTTCTCTGTTATGTACTTAGTCGATTTTACAACTGATCAATAATACTAAGCTTAAAAACTTAAGGCCTATAGAAGATACTCATTTAGTTCTACTTTACATTTTGCCAAATATTTTAAACATACATTTGAATAATGAATCAATACATGGATGACATCATCAAAATCTAATAGGTATTCCTAACAAATTCCCCCTATTTTGATGATGGAAAAACTAAAGCATTCAAATGTAAATAAGTTTGCACAAATAAAGTGCATGACACAAATCAAACTCAGTCCTGTTTTGAGGCAACTAGTGGTTGTCATTCAAATGACTGTTATAAAATTTTTATTGATGTTTTACAATACAGTGCAGTTTGAATGAGCAAATACAAGAAAATTGCAAATGCTGCAAAACCTTACAAGTAAATTTCAAAGTAAAAATTACAAGTAAATTACAAGACTAGTCTATCTCCCTCTTCCGCTTCCTCTTGAGACCTTCAGCTTGGTTGGAGGGAGAGACCTTAGAGGCTTTGCACCAATTAGCCTTTTGGAAACTGGAGCTAGCCCATATTTCCTTCTGACTACCAAAGATGCAAACTCTTGTTCCTCGTGAGATGTGAAGTTATTCTCAACACATAGTTTCTTAATCTCCTTCTGAAGAGCCAGCTCATCCAGAGTCACTTCTAGCTGCTCCTCCACTCTGTTCATAAAGTTAGACATGCCAAGAGGCATTCTAGAATTCGTTGGTGTTGGAGAAGGGTCCTTCTTGTTGAGCATAGCGTCCATCTTCAGGTTGAGGGACTGGAGATCGGTCTTCACCTCAGTTGCGAATAACTTGGAAACTATCTCCTCGACAATCCGCATGATCAGCCCAGTCAGCTCAGTTGAGATAGGAATTCTAGGTCCATCTGAGGGGCATTCTCACCGGAGTCCTCTTGGTCATCTAACCTTCTTGCAGTTGATTTTTCTGAAGGTAGACATCGATTAGCTGGCTTCTGAGCATATGGGGTTTTGTCAGGTGTGCCTGATTTGTCCTCTTCAGGCTGATGCGAGCTAGATGCCTGATCAGGTGCACCATCAGCTCCATCCCCTCTCTTCTCATCTCCTTTCTTCTCTTGTCCTTCGTCATTTTCTTCTCCTTTTACTTCTTTTCTTCTTCTTTTTCTTCTCTTTCTTCTTCTTCTTGTTCTTCTTCTTCTTCTTCTTCTTTTTCTTCATTTTTTTTTCTTTTTCTTCTTCTTTTTCTTCTCTTTCTTCTTCTTCTTCTTCTTTTTCATCTCCTTTTGTAACTTCTATTTTTTCAACTTCTTCCTCCTTTTCTTTTTCAACCTCTTTTTCTTTTTCAACATTTTCAACTCCTTCTTTTTCAACTTCAGCTTCTTCTCTTTCAATATTTTCAACTTGTTTTTAGCGTGTGCTACCATAGATGTGTAGCGTACGCTATACGTTGATTTTGTCTTCGATGTGATTCAGCTATTTAGTTGAATTTCATTAAATGCTTTGAAAACGTTCATCATCAAAATAATTTGTTCAACAACATTATTATTGATCGCATGATTTATCTAGGAAGTATAACTAGTTATAGATTGTTATCGATTGACTTTTAGATTAAAGAATAGGGCTGTATTGGACTATTTCTCTATCATATTGTAGCAACCAAATCTAACGATATGTGCTGATATGATTTTTGGGTTTGGAAGAATGGAATATCTTATTTGAATGTTATCGGAAAAATAATATTTGAATAAGCCTAGTACTTACTCTAATTTATTGCTACTGTTGTGTGGAACCAAGGTAGCTTATGGGCCTATGTTGTGATGCTTTGGCATTAGGTCGAGGACCATGTGATTGTTACAGTACATTGTGACTTGAGAAAAGATTTAGTCTGAGACCCTAATGATTTCGAAATGGTTTATGATTATGAACTCCAGGTCTAAAAAGGCCTTCTATTTTATAAAACACTCGTGATGTGGAACAATATTCGGGCTAAGGACTTAACATTTCAAAACGCTTTTATAACTTCGCACTTGAGATCCCAAAAAGGCATTTTTGTTTTCTGAACTCCTAAGATGGTGATTCATTTTCAAAGATTTGAGTTATTTTCTAAACCTTAAAAACCTCTCGGGAACTTCCCTTGATGGTTGCTAATGATTTTGATCCATGATTGATGTTTGCGTGGTATGTTTTATATGACTAGAATACTTGCACTAGCAAATTCTAATTGCTAACCCCTTAAATGGGGGAATGCATTTTATGCATTTTAGATATGCTTAGTTCGAGGGAGCAATCACATAGTCGGCATGGGAGATGACAAGCTACGATACCAATCATTCAGGAATCAGAGTTCTATGTATTGTTGAGTTGTATTTTAGTTCCGCCGCATTGTATTTTGACCCTTGCATAGACATAAGTTGTAAGGAGTTTCATTTCAATTTGATTTAGTCGTGTGACCTTTCCGGTCCATGTATTTTGAATATTCGACCTTATCGATCCATGTCGTTATGTAGTTTGACCCCAGCCGGTCAAAAACTTTTGGTTGTCTCGTGGTATTTAGCCTGGTAGATCATTGTGAGAAGGATCTTCGCCGCTGTAATATTTTTCGGTTCGAACATGGGGTATTACAAAATACAGTATCGGAGCTTAGGTTGTGGAAACCTAGATTTCCGGGTTGAGTCGAGTAGTGTTATTGTCACATCATTCGAGTTGTTGACTGACGAGTTGAGTTGGGCATTGTCCCATTATGTCGTCTATGTTGCTGGTTGAGATTAGTATCGTGGGTGACAATAATGTTCGTGCATCCTGTGGATGTAAGTCTCCTCTTTTATATGTGATATCTTGTGTTTCATGACTTTGTTTATGTACATGATGGAGATGAAGCCTATGTTGAAACATGTGGAATATCGTGCGTGAAAGTTTGGGATATAGTGATGTATTGAATTCTGAGTGGCGCAATATGTTATGGAATTTGAGAACATTGATGTATTCCAGAAAGCATATCGGCAGTAGAGTTTGTTAGAATTCACATAGATGGTTTCGACCTATGTTTAAATTCGGTGTTTATGAGTAATGCTTGTTGAGCTGGTAGTTTTGAATGTCAGATAAGCATATATTTGAGGATCGATTACCTTTGTCTAATTATTTTAACTTGCTACAAATGTGTTCCTATTGATAATTATATACGCTGCGTGCATGTTTGAAAATGGTTTTCTGAAACATCATAGACTTGAGCATGTTTCTGGAAAATCAATTTTCTAAAATATTTTGATGGCGTGGTTAAGCGGCTGTTTAATGTGAATTTTGAAAATTATTTGAATTTTGGGGAGTCGGCCTTGTATTTTCAAATGGAACCTTACGACGGTATTTGAAAGTTGTGTTTTGGGGTATTTTGGACACTTTTGCAAGATGTTACCATCAGTAATCTGTTGACATGTTTGAAAGGATTTGATTTTACCCGATCGGTTTTATTTTCAAATAACTCAAACATATGATTTGAAAATCTTTCACACCATAAACCTTTTATGTTCTAAAATAAAAATGTGATTTTATTTTTGAAAAATGGTGAAAGATGAAAATTTTCTGAATAGAGCCAGTTAGCGCACGCTAATTTCATCATTAGCGCATGCTAACGAACCTAGTCAGAACACTTGATTTTTACATTGTTAACACACGCTAATTGTGCACCTAATGCGTGTTAAGTTACACTGTGTGTGATGTGGATTTATCGCTTGAGGCAATAGGTTAGAGCTGGAACTAATACAATTGCGTGTGGGGCCAAGCCGTTGTGACATATTTGTCATATTACCATTTTTGTTGGGGACTTTCGGTTGGGTACCCAAATATGGTGTTGCATGGTTTGGATTTGCTTTGTGTCTTGTAGGATGTTACTCTGCTGTGAATGTCGAGCCGTGGAAATGTTTAGTGCGAGTATGTGTGGTTTGTCCACTCGGGAGACGGTTCAGAGGAATCTCTAGGGATCGATGCTAAGGGTCATGATCGCAGCTTACCTTGTTTGTTGTGAAAGTTTGATGATGCGTAGTTACGTGTTATCTGTAATATCCGCAATTTCGATTTCCGATAATTTTTTTTCTGGTTTAAGTCCATCTTAACAACTCGATTGTGACTGTTTCGTCATTCCGAGAATGATTAATTCTACACTTTTTGTCATCTTAGTTCGTCTCGGTGTCGTTCTGTTGAATTCCGTGTTCTTAAGCGACTTTTCCACGTATGAGTTCGACTTTGTAAAATCACCATTAATTCTTTGAAACTCCAAAAATTCTGAATCTTTTTAGTATTATAGAGTATCAAGTTAGCTTTCTAATGGTTCAAACGTGAGTCAATCGGAGTCCGGATGAAGGAGTTATGGTCGAAATAGCTAAGGCTGCACCATGTGCCTTTTGGTGCTGGAGCGGGCTGTACCGCGGGCCGCGGCCCCTGATGGCCGGGCCGCGGCACCAAGCCAGTGTGCTGGGCAGTTTTTGGACGTGGGCCGGGGCACACTCAGCCTGTGCGCGGCACACAGTGCAGGTTTGCCTATTTCAGCGGGTTTCATGAGAATCAAGCTCATTTCATCATTTTCCTTCTTCCTCTCCTCCTTGGGCGATTTGTGGGTGATATTTTGGGCGATTTAGCATCATCAAACTCAGATAATTTCATCTTCTTCAAGTTGCGGTGTGGATTAACAACATGTTTGTGGATTCTTCATCCTAATCCAAAGTAATTTCTTCAACCCTAGATTTGATTTTGAGTTGGAGCTTGATGTTTTGGATCATATAGTCATGATTTGTAAAGGATATACGTATGATTACGAGTTTTTATGAGTTATCATCGGATTGATGGAAGTTTTTCTCAAGAATACTTTGAAGGTTGACTTGGAATTGGGATTTTCGATTAAATGTTATCGTAAGCTCGATTTGAGTATTTCTATTGGATTATCGATTGTATTGAAGGTGTTTTGTTGGATTGAATCATTTGTTTGAAGTTGGTTTTCGATACAATTGGGTTTGGTTGTTTAGGATGGGAGATTGTTTTCAAGGTGTTTGTCGAAATGCCTCAATGAGTTATCGACCTCTTGAATTGGTTGTGATCATGCTTGATTCGTGTATTAAACGAATTGTTGGTATTTGTGTCGTTCAAGGTTGTTCAAGCGGCCGACAATCTCATTAAGGACGTTGTTCTTGGAAGGACTTTCTCGCCCTCGGTTTGAGGCAAGTTTTATACTTGTACTAGTCAATGATATTAATGTCATCATATATGTGTATTAATATGTTGTATCATTCCGAGACATAGTCTCTCCATGGGTTCATTGATATCAAGGGATCGTTCGATACGATACTCTTCGGCAATTATGCCAAACGTTATTATTGTTTATTAATGGCCGGTTCAAGGCATTGGGATACTCATTGTTAATGTTATTATCGATAGCTGGTTCGCGGTATCGATGTATCGATTATTGTTGTGATATTGATGTCAACCTAAGACGTCGTTGTAATCATCATTATTAAGGTTGGTGCTTTATCATTGATGTTGTATTGGCCGATTGAAGGCATTTGGCGTATTCATTTCTCATCTTCATTGTCGCTAACCGTCGTTGTCAGTAACCGATTAAAGGTGCCGAGACATCCTTCGTATCATTGTTGTCGATTGGCCGTTATAAGGCAATCGAGGTATTCAATCATTCATTGTATCATTGGTATCGGTTGACCATTCTAAGGCAATCGAGGTATTAAATTGGGACTGTCGAGAACGGTGCCCATCCGTGAGTTACTGTCATTATGTTGGCCGACTCAAGGCAGCATACTATCACTCATTGTGATACGGATTCGTGCCGTGGCTTCGGCCCTCATTGTGATACGGCTTCGTGCCGTGGCTTCGGCCCTCATTGTGATACGGCTTCATGCTGTGGCTTCAGCCCTCATTGTGATACGGCTTCGTGCCGTGGCTTCGGCCCTCATTGTGATACGACTTTGTGCCGTGGCTTCGGCCCTCATTGTGATATGGCTTCGTGCCGTGGCTTTGGCCCTCATTAGTACAACTTCGGGCTGTTTCGATTTCAGGTGATTGTGATATTTACAGCTTCGGTTGAGTGGCTTTCAGGCATTTGTGATATCTTGGTAATTTCATTGGAGCCTTCGGGCATTATGACTCATATTTAATTCAGTCCTGGTGTGGTTCATGTTCGTGCAATTCATTGTGGTGCTTTATAAGTTATGATTCGCTGTTGGGCACTTATGTTCTAACCTGTTGAGCAGGTATCATTCATATGTTGTGGGAATAGTGTTTCATGAATGCTCGGTTCTTAACTTGGTTTGTGAGCATCTCGTATTATTATCATTTTACCGTTTCATTCTTCCTTTGGATCTCCTTCCGTGGGGTCCACGGCACTGTAATGACCCAATAGGATTTGAGGGTGTTACATTATCTTGATGATGTTGATTTTGAAGTGACATAATATTCAGGAATATTGCTTTACAAATGTATTCAAAACTGAGATGTTTATGATCTATAGTTTATGGTTTGATAAAACTACCCAAGATATCAAAAGTATTTTTAAATCTTATTTCATAGAATTATACGAACTCAAGGATTTTGAAATGTTATTAGTTAAATGAACAACCCGTGGGATTTTAAAGGAATATTATCAATATTTGGCTATTATATTGTATTCAAGGGAAATATGAGATACAGACGTAAGTTTCACCCGTTAAGGCCATACATCCCACTTATTGTAGTCGTAGTTTTTGTGTTCATTTGGTTGCCACGGGTAGATATTCTTGTTGTGATAATATTTGTTGGCATATATTGTTGTTTTGTGTTGTGTAAGTATTTTGGTATGTTGGTTATGTGATGTTATAATTTTATTGTAATGAGCAGTTGTTTGTTCAGTATGCCGAGAGGTTAGGGCCAAGGTCATGGTCGTGGTCATAACCGTGAGCGTGGTGAGGTAACTCATTCATTATCGAGTGCTGATCAGCCTAGTATAAATACTTGTGAAGACCAATCGCATGATCAGAGGCAAACAACTAGAGGTAATGCTGATGTGGGTGCCGCCACCATTCTTCAACAGGTGGCAACCCAGTTGGCGCAGATGAATCAGGGTGCAAACCGGAATGAGATTCAATATGGGGATAACGGAGCTAGTAAGTGGCTACACGACATGATATGAATGCATCCCCCTCGTTTTGTCGGTTCCTATGATTCGTTAGGATGGGAGGACTGACTCTTCCAATTGGGAAGAACGTTTGATGTTGTAGCCTGTCCTGATGAGAGGAGGGTTCCTATTGCTCAGTACCTCATTGGCAAGGAAGCTACGGATTGGTGAGAGGCCGTAACGCCTAGAGACCGCACAACTACTTGGGCTGAGTTCAAGACTGCTATAAAGATGGAGAATTTTCCGTTGCCTGCCCGAGAGCATAAGATTTTTAAGTTTTTATCGCCTGTGCTCTAGGATGTGTCGATGTCTCAGGCTATAGTCTATTATATCAACATTTGTGTTATGTTCGTGAACAAGCAAGAAGCAAAATAGATAAGATTCACTACTTCGATATGCATATGAAACCTCATGTTCGGCAGTGTATGGCTCCACTTATGTGTACCACTTTTAAGGACTATCAAGATTGAGCCTTAACATTTCAGATGACTCTATCTTCGATGGAGATTATATCCACGGCAAAGAAGCAGAAGACTTCTGGTGATTTATCGGGAAGTAAGGGAATTGGGGTTCCTAAACCTCAACCCTCGTCTCGATCATTTGTGGGACCTTCTAAGTCAGTTGGAGGATCTAAGAGTTCAAGGTCGGTGTCATTGGCTTCTGATAATGCTCTGAGATGTTTCAACTATAATGTTTCGGGTCATGTTCGTGCGAACTGTAAGGAACCACTGATTACTTGTTACAACTGTGGACTTGAGGGGCACCGAGTATAGTATTGTGAGAGAGTATCTGGTACGATCGATACTCAAGCTTCAGCGCTAGTGTTGATATTGACTCATAGAGACCATTGCTGATTGATTTTATCGTTTTTGATTTGTTTAGTATTGTGATTCGTTTTAAGTTTCGGGACAAAACTTATTGTTAGTGGGGTAGAATGTAATACCAGAGATTTTTATTTCTGATTATCGTGAATTGATTACCATTTTATGCCAAATATTTTTTTATTTTCGAGTGGTTAGAATTATTTTCTCGTTGATCGACATGATCTCATGCTACCGTGTTTGTAAATCAATCGTATGCTGGAAATGCCAAGAGTATTGCGGATAGACATTATTGATAAAACATTGTGCATTTGGGTTGACTTTGTAAGATCACCACCAACAGTTATAAAGTCGAAAAATTATGAAAATGAATTGTCATAAAGTGTTAAGTTAGATTTCCAATGGTTCAAACGGTGAGTCAATCGGAGTCCGGACGAAGGAGTTATGGTCGAAATAGCAAAGACTATACTGTCAGCATATACTGTATAATTAGTGCACGCTACCGCAGTTGTTAGCGCCCACTAACTATTAGGGACATACCGTTTTGTCCTTCACTTGCGCATGATAATGTGCTGATTAGGACGTGCTAACGGGTTGAGGCAAAATATCCAGTTCTTTTTCAGGTTCCTTAGCGTATGTTAAGTAGGGGAGCTAGCGCGCGCTAACTGTACTGATATATATCGGGTAGTAGCATTTTTCTTCTCATTTCTCATTTCCTACCCTATTAACAGATAAGAGTGTTAAGAATATGCCCTCGAATGCCACTCAGGGGATGAGAGAGAAGGGGCATTGTACTAGTAATTATGGAATTATCAATAAAAAGGCAATATGATTCATTCATTGTTTATTGTATTTCAAATGCATTCTTGATTTGGTAAACATTTAAGTGAATTCCTTGTAAGTAAGATCGAACATTCTACTCTCGTTATCGGATAAGAGAGAAGTGCACTGGAAGTGTTTAAGGCTTATTTACGTAAACCGTTTGCAAGTTGATAAACTTAATTAGGCATTAAGTTTTGAGTAAGACTTGTATAACTAATTTTAAGACATGTGCATGTCTTGATAGCATAGTTATAGGTATATTGGTGGGACCAGTATACTCGAACACGACTCATACTTGATTCAGTCACATGGTATTCACTCGTGGAGATTCAATGACGAATCGAAAGGTTGTGATAGTATACGTGGACCTTTGACTTGAGGTTTCAGTAAGAGATGTGCCTGTGACATTTAGTTTGTCATTAGAGTAGTATACCCATTTGCTTAATCGCTGGGTCAACCTCGAAGTGCGGACTATACAGGCAGATAACAGTCTTTACTGTATGCCAAGAAAGGATTCTATCTCCTGTTAGTGAGCAGGCGAATTTCCTATACGGTTAATGGCAAATAAGATCATAAGTCTTTAGCCAAAGCATTCTGATCTAGTCGTATTGGATACACTAGTAATCGGCCGGTCTTGATTTGCATTAACACATGTATAGTGTCTAGTCAACAGTAGGGTTTGACTTTACCGTGACCCGAAGACTTGACCGGGACATCTGATGAAGGGTCTATACGTATATGGTATTCACGACATAATGCTTCTAGAATGACCCCTTCATTCGTTCTCAGTCGGGGTTTACAGTGTGGCCCGCTAGGCTGGCTAAGTGCTGCCCGCACTCATTGGTTCCTCCCAATGCCAGCTGAAACGGACCTACAGAGTCGCGCATCAGGATCGTTGATGGATAAATATGAATTAATTGTCTCTCTATTAATATTAGATATTGGATATCTAATTATAATTTATTGGATAAATCAAATAGCGGTCTTATGATTTGAAATTAAGTTACTGGGTGATTAATTTAATTCATAAATTATATTTCTTAGAGAAATATATTTGTATTTGATATAATTCATTAGTTGGATTAATTAATTAGTATAAATACATTGAAAATAAAATGGAGTGTATTTAACGAATTCGTTCGACGAACGTCCGGTACACGAGCCGAGTGACTCGACCCGTTTCTTAGAATTTTCCTTATGGCCACCCCCATCCCCCTCTCTCTACATGGGTTGTCTTTTTGTTGTTGGTGGATGGTGATGATTTTCCACATGGTGCCAAAGTTTAAGATGTGGATATATAATTTTATATTAACATCTTATCACATATATCATGTGAGGTGTATTAGAGTAGGATATTTTTCAACGACGGGGATCCCTCACTCTCTAATATGCAGATTAGCTAGAATTCACGAACCAGTCTAGGGTAGATAGGTTCTTTACATTCTACAAATCGGTCAATACCCAAAGTTGAGAAAAATTCACGGATTTGCACCTTAGCTCTTTCTAGACTTCCAAAATTAAAGTAGTAACAATCTTCTAAGTTCTCTTGTGACAGAATTTCCGAGAATACCTTATATGCCGCGGAGGAGATGAATAAATTTGGGTCGAATTCGGGCTCGTGAGAACGCCTGGAGATTTTATATTATTTCCTCATTGGAACTCTGGATCCACTAGCCATGATTAGTTGAAAATTTTTGGTGAAATTTCAGAGATGGGTGAAGAATTTGAGGTTTTTCTGTCGGCAGAGAGAGTAGGGTTTATGAGAATGAAAAGGGGATCCGTCGGGTTTTGGTTTATAAGTGAAAGAGAGTCCTGTTACCGCACTATGTAACACCCCGAGATATTCAGGATTATTACAGTGCTGCAAATCCTCGATATAAGGATTTACAAGGCTAAGTATTAGAAACCAACCTTATTTAAATAACAACGGTAACATTAATTATTACATCACCAGTTCGAAAAGTACAAATCAGCCCACATCCAAATATAAACTTCAAAAGGCAATAAAACAACAGCGTACTCGAGTACTTTATTAAAACAAAACTAAAATCTGACAACTCATTCCGGTCACAACATCACTCTTCACCCTCGTCGTCATAGAGCTCTAGTGGTTGTTTCCCCGCCCTCCTGGATCCTGAACATATAACAAATGTTCACCCCGTAAGGGGTTAACACAAAGATGCTAGTACAAGTACGATAATTATACAACAATGATTTATTCAAAAACCCTAAATAATAACGTCAACAATATCAATAATAAATCACAACAAGTTTCTCCAACGAGAAACAATAAAAATGCATAACACATCATGTCAATCTCAATATACTCGTGGTATTCCAATGATCCAACGCACACAACTATAGATTCCTATAATCATCCCGTCGGACCAACACATGGTGGAAATACCTGTCCAACGATCCAGCGCACACAACTATAGATTCCCATGATGATCCCGTCGGACCAACGCATGGTGGACAAATCAATCACAACACATATGCACAATACAAAAACAACATAACCGACATCAATACGAATAAATATAATTAAGGTACTTGCCTTAGAAATATGGCAAGAAAATAAGCACTTCAACGACTTCAACCAACTCGGAGGCCGTCCCTACGATCAACCATTCGCATCGCTCGAACCTTACACAAAAGAAGATAATGACGAACTCAACTTATGTAACAAGACCATCACACGAACATTCTAAACATTCTGATAGCGACCAAGAGTAATCCTCATTGTTCAGTCGATCCCCAGTTAACTACTACGTCGGACGAATACCGAACTACAAGCGTAACGAAGGGTCCTAACGGGGATAAAATGTCGACATCTATAGTTCAAGGATATGCATGTCATTATCGTTCATATTCCAATCTCGATCATCGCTTCTAAAGTATGGCTCAATTAAATCTATGATTTTCAATAAGGATGGATAAAGTCGAGTTAACTTAACACAAGGGTTTCGTTCTCCAGCGAGAAAGTTTAACATATAAGGTTTCATATTCAACACGATGTTCATCAACGAAATCTCATTGTTCTAATCATCCTTATGAAGAATATCGGATCCGGGCCATCTTTACAAGATATGAACATACATCGAAACCTATCTAATACACTTATCTCCATGAATACTCTTAACATAGGTGATAAAGTTAACAAGATGCTCATCAGATGAATATTTTGAAATCACCATAACAGGCACATTACAATCTCAGAAAAACCTCACCCCTATGATCGGCATACTCATATTTCAATCTAAAAATCTTCTTTAATCATGGAAGGTCTCAAACATGTTCATCTTAACTTCTAAAAACATGGTGCTCAACCTAATGGGTTACTAACTAATTCAATGATCTCAGAAGCATGTTCCTATCATTTCTTAAGAACAAGAACTTGAGGTTGGAAAATATCAACACACCTTAATGTAGAGGACAATGATGAACACTTGATGAAAACCCCACACCGGAAGCTTGAGTACTAATCTAAGCTGCTTCCCAACTTCAATGACTAAGTAGAGATGTTAAATCAGTGTTTATGTAGCAGGAGGGCTCTCTGGGTTTGCAGGAATCGGAGGAGGAATGAAAGAAAACGGGGGTGAAATGAAATGGGGTGCTGTCCCATTTAAAATGTTCTGAGCTTTACGTACATTAGCCTCAATGCTTTACGTACATTATTATCTTAGCATACGCTATTAGCAATCTTTAGCATATGTTAACATCCAATAATAGCCAACAGCCTCGTTTCTGGTCTCCTTAACGTACGTTAACCATTAACTTTTACGTACGTAATAAGCTCTGTGTAGCGTACGCTATCTCCAACATCTAGCATACATTAAACCTCGTTGACCCGCTTTATAAAAAGGTTGTCCAGGTTCACGCCGCGGTAATCTTATCCGATCCCACCACCAACTGGCCCATGTGCCCGCCAGACTTATCCATCGTTGACTGCCTTACGTACGCTACACTTCGTCCATAGCGTACGCTATCCGTAGCTCATAACGTACATTAAGCTTATTAGATAGCGTACGTTATGACGTAGTTGCATGCATGAATTTACAAGGTTGATACGATCATGAATGTTGAGACAAATATGGGAAAGATCACCCTTTGATTATAGACATCACAAAGTCGAATATTACAAGGTTTAAATACAGACGAAAATACTCAACAATTATCCGGATATTACATACTCTCCCTCTAAAAAGGAGTTTCATCCCAAAACTTAAGACGAAAATAATTCTGGGTATCTTGACTTTGTACTATCCTCTGTAATACCCAGTTGTAATTCAGTCATTATCATTCAGTAATTTCATTCGGTAATTGTCACTATGTAATTTTTTCACTTGATAATAATCATTCACCCATGTTCACCGTTCGGAATAACTTTGAGTTGTGTATCGATATTTTTCATTGTTTCAACCTTACTCAGGAAACGAGACAAGAGTATAATTGATTCATTAGTCGATGTTGACGTTGGAGTTCATGTCATTTCAAATCTCATCATTGTTCACATTGTGTTTTGTTGGCGAACCCTTGTAATCATTGCTTGGAACCACCGTTTTGAGGTTTCCGTACTTCCATTTCGTGTTATTGTTTCCCAAATATTGATTCCTATTGCTTTTTTCCCTTCCCGGGTCATTTTTCATCATTATAGGACCCAAGGGGGTGTGGGCCGCGGCACAAGGAGTGTGCGCCGCGGCACACACATTTTCCAGTTTTGGCCGAGCAGCCTGTACCGTGGGCCATGGCTCATGCCGGCAGGGCCGTGGCACACTGCCGAGTCACTTCCGCGGCACACCCGTCCGGGCCGCGGCACACTCTTGTTGCAATTATCGGCCAACCTGCTCAGACGGGGCCGCGCACACTGCGAGTCACCGCGCGGCACTTTCGTCGGCCGCGGCACGCCGCGATCACTGGGCGATTTGGCCCTATGCCGCGGCACACTTCGGCTGGGCCGCGGCACACAGTGCAGTCAGCACTATAATTGCGTTTTTTGAGCGAGATCAACTCATTTTTTCCCTTTTCTTCAACCTATACGAGAGAGAGGGCTTGAGGGAGAAGATCTTCATCATCAATCACTTGAGTATTCGTTTTTCATCATTTTCATTCGGTTGTGAAGCTCGGATTGTGGATCTAACGCGATTTCATCGGATTAAAATACTTGGATCTTCAAAGGTAATATTCATCAAACCTCTTGGATTTCGATTTTGTATTGAGATATGATGTTTTGGATGTTAAGAACATGTTGTATGAAGTGATATACACATGATTATGGACATGTTTGATTATTCATTAGATTATTGAAGGATTATTCAAGAACACTTTGAATATTGTGTTGGATTTGGGGGTTTTCGATTAATTGTTGTTGAAATTACGATTTTGGATATTCATAATGGATTATTGATCGTATTGAAGATGTTTTGTTGGTTTGAAACACTTCTTGGGGATTTGATGTTGGTATTATTAAGGTTTGGTTATAAACAATCGAAGTTTGGCCACAAAGTGTTCGATATAATGCCCCAATGAACTTGGTTTAATCATATCGACGTTTTGAGTTCGTTATATTCGTGTTTGATTCGTATATTGAACGGATTGTTGGTAATTGTATTATTCAAGGTTGTTTGAGCGACCGATATCTCAATTAGGACGTTGTTCGTGGAAGGATAATTGTCACCGGTGTTGAGTAAGTTAATTCTTACTCGGTTAAAAGGATACTCATTCCTTTCGTTGTTGTTCATTCATAATCATAACTCATTCATAAGGTACTAACCGTTTTAAAACTTATAATTGTCACCTAATTACTTCATTCACGAGGAACGACGGTTCCAATCATTTCATTGAGCTGTCATTCATTTCACCATCATTTCATCTTGGTGAGTCATTATTAATTTTCGATGTCACTTTTGTTATATCGTGGCATTCCGGGTCATACTGGTGTGTCGGTTGGTATGTGTAGGATTTTCATGTCGGGCACATTTAAGTCGTGTGTTGGTTGGTGGCCTCACATTGGACTGTGCACACGAGTTGATGGCTTCGTGAGACTGATTAGGTACAAGACCACACGTGTATTCGATCGATACTCGTTGGTGGCTTGTGCACAGACACATTTCCATCCCGGACGTAGTGTGGCACCATTCCTTTGAGCCATACTGTTAGTTGATTCATATAGCATGTTTGATTGCGTATGTTTCGACAGGATTGTGTATATTCAACTCTTGAGGATTGTTGTTCTGTGTAACTGACCCCATTTGGGGATTTTGTTTTCAGGTCATGGCAAGGCAAAAGCACGGGAATAGCATGTTGACGGCGAGGATTCCCATTGATACTAGTAGGGGGCCCCAGTCCTTTCATTCACCGTGTTTCCTTATTTCATTTCCGCTGCAGATTTCCGTTTGAATACTCATTTCACTCAGTGTTGTATATTTTATCTCCATATAAAATATACATGTATTCTGTATTATCCTGGGTGTGTTGTATGAAACTCCTCATCGGAGTAATTATTGTTGTAATGTGGCTCGGTACTACATTTACCTTGTGTAATTCATTCATTTTCATTCGCCTAGTGGGTCCCAGTCGGGGGTCCACGGCACTGTAATATCCGCCTAGTTTGGGGTGTTACAGAGTTGGTATCGGAGCGTGGTTTTGAATACTACCTTCAGAGTCATGTCTCATTTGAAATCATCATCAGACTAGTATCATTGGACTTTCGTGTCACGTGTGACCTGTGCAAATGCCGAGCCAATCAGACCGTAATAACTGTAAGACTTCTAACGCCATGGTATAATTTCTGGCAATAATCATTCATTCATAATTCACTAGTTAACAATCCTCAAACATCATTTTCATTTCAATCATGTTGATCATGTTAACTCATTAATCACTCAATTTATTTTATTACTCCGTTGTTGATCTTGATGATCATATCATTAATCTTGCTAACTTGTTCAAGATAATCATTTCAAGAATATCATCAGATAATCATGCACCTCAGTTAATCATTCATGTAATCACTGTGTTAAAGCGCATATGTTCATTTTCATCATTTCATGACGTAAATCATAATGCGGTACTCATACGAGATCTATGATTATCATGCGACCTTCCTACTTTAGTATGGAGAGAGCTGTCAGGGGATGCAGGGGGAGAGGCCGCGGTGCGGGCCGAAACCCGGGAAATAATCACTCGCTGTCGGGACATCATACCCAGGACTCGGCTCGATCAGAAGATGTTCGGGTTGATCCACTCACTTTTATGCAGGTCATGATGACCCATATGCAATTGCTCAATCATCATTGTGCCACTCTGGCCGAATTAATCGAGAGAACTCTCCCGTATGAGCCTGCTGCTAAGGAAATTGCTGAGCAACAACCTTCATCTGTCAGCAAGAAATCAACGTAATCAATCCGAAGGCGGTCAGTCAACCTTCAAGAAGCCTCGTGCGGGCCCTATCGTTTCTGAGCGACCTCCTACGGCGCATAATCGTACGGGATCTCAGTCCCGAGCGGCCAGTTCGGCACCTGTTTCAACTATGGAGCGCTGGGTCATTACAGCACTAAGTGTCTGAAACCATCTATCACGTGCCATAATTGTGGGATTTTTGGGCATAAGGCCCGTTTTTGCCGAAAGGACTCCAAGTTGGCTCTCGCGGCATCTCAGGCCCCGAAGCAATCAGCGATTCAGGATCAGACTGCTCTGTCAGCGTCGTTTAAGGCAATGGAAGCAAATAAAGGCGGAGCCAAGAGCTATCATACGGGAGCATCTGGTTCGGGGGCCGGCAAGCCCCGAATTTACGAGATGAAGAAGACCGATGATACAGAGGCCCGAATGATCTCAGGTACACTCGATATTCTATCTCAACCTGTGTGTACCCATTTTGATACTGGTGCATCGCATTCATTCATTTCCGAGTCATGTTTGAGTAGACTACGTTTGGGTAGTGCTACTAGTTGTGAGCCTTATGTCATTGGTCTACCTGATGGTAGACGAATTATCGGAAATCGTGAGATTCAGAATTGTCCGATTCAGCTTCAGGGCCGTGTATGGCTAGCAGACCTAATCGTGGTAGATTTACCGAGAGACGATGTCATTTTGGGTATTAGTGGGATGGATCGTCACGATGCCATCATTAATGTTCGTAAATGTTTGGTCACTATCATTTCCGTCGTTGGGGTCGAATGTGTGCTTCAGGGAGGTGATCCTCGTTGTTCCGGAAGAATCATTAATATGATGGAAGCAGTAAAATCACTCAATCAGATTTGTCCAATCATTCATTATATCATTGTCATCGATTGGCCGTTCATAGGCAATCGAGATATTCAATCATTCATTATATCATTGTCACCAATTAGCCGTTCTTAGGCAATTGAGGTATTCAATCATTCCTTATATCATTGTCATCGATTGGCCGTTCTAAGGCAATCGAGGTGTTTATCCATTCATCGTATCGTTGTCGTCGATTGGCCATTCTTAGGCAATCGAGGTGTTCAACCATTTTGGTATCATTATTATCGTTTGACGATGTACTCCCAGACGAGCTACCTGTTTTACCTCCACCGAGGGATATGGAATTCACGATAGAATTGGAGCCTGGTATGTCCCCATTATCGAAGGCACCGTACCGGATGGTCCCGATCGAAATGCAGGAATTAAAGAATCAATTAGAGGATTTGACCGAGAAGGTTAAATCCGACCGAGTGCGTCTCCGTGGGGAGCACCAGTGTTGTTTGTCAAAAAGAAGGATGGTTCATTTCGCTTGTGTATTGATTATCGGGAGTTGAATAGGGTGACGATCAAGAATAAGTACCCCTTACCCCGTATTGATGATCTCTTAGATCAACTTCAGGGAGCTTCAGTATTTTTCCGAGATCGACCTAAGATCTGGATATCATCAGTTGCGAATTCGAGAGTCAGATATCGGGAGGACAGCATTTCGTACACACTATGGTCATTATGAGTTCGTAGTAATACCGTTCGGGCTAACTAATGCTCTTACGGTATTCATGGAGTTAATGAATCGGGTTTTCATCGACCTTTTGGATCAGTTTGTTGTTGTCTTCATCGATGACATTTTGATTTATTCTCGTGACCGAGAGGAACACGAGGTTCATCTTCATCAGGTTCTTGACGTATTAACACGAGAGCAACTTTATGGAAAGTTTTCCAAATGTGAGTTCTGGATGTCCGAAGTGACTTTTCTCGGGCATGTAATTTCATCAGATGGAGTGCGTGTTGATCCTCAGAAGACGGAGGCTATCCAAGATAGGTTACCTCCGAAGAATGTTAAGGAAATCCGAAGCTTTCTCGGATTAGCCGGTTATTATTGGCGGTTTGTGGAAGGATTTTCTAAAATCGCTCAACCATTAACGAACCTTTTTCGAAAGGATAAGAAATACACGTGGTCCGACACATGTCAGCGGAGTTTTGAGGAACTCAAGAGCCAGTTAATTTCAGCACCTGTACTTTCCTTGCCGCAAGGGACGGAAGGATTTGTGGTTTATAGTGATGCGTCCGGACAGGGTCTCGGATGTGTGCTCATGCAGAATGGGAAGGTTATTGCCTATGCTTCACGGCAATTGAGACCTTACGAGGTTAATTATCCGATCCATGACCTGGAGCTAGCAGCCGTGGTGTTCGCTTTGAAAATCTGGCGTCATTACCTTTATGGCGTTACTTGTCAGATATTCACCGATCATAAGAGGTTAAAGTATATATTTAGATATGCGACAGAGACGGTGGTTGGAACTAATCAAAGATTACGATAACGAGATCCTTTACCACGTGGGCAAGGCGAACGTTGTCGCCGACGCCTTGAGTCGTAAGTCCGTTCAGGAGCAGATGCTTGCTCGTTTAACAGTTCAGAAGGAGCTTCAGCAGGAATTCCTTAGACCCGAGATCGAGGTCTGGATTCAGCGAGTACAAGGGCAACTTTGCATGTTACAGATTTTATCGTCACTTGAGGAGGCAATAAGAGAGAATCAGGGTTCAGACCCATCACTGTTGCGCATCCGTGAGGATGTGGCTCAGGGGAAAGCCCCTGGCTTTGTGATCTACGAGGATGGACTTTTGCGTTTTAAGAATCGGTTATGCGTACCGGCGAATGAAGAGTTGAAAAACTCGAGTTAGAGAGAAGCTCATGCTACCCCTTATTCTGTTCATCCGGGGTCTAGCAAGATGTACAAGGACTTGAAACAAAATTACTGGTGGAGTAATATGAAGCGAGAAGTCGCGAAATTTGTTTCTAGATGCTTAACCTGTCAACAAGTCAAGATTGAACATCAGTGACCGGCGGGTATGCTGAAACCTCTCCCTATTCCAGAATGGAAGTGGGAAGACATTTCTATGGATTTCATCACGAGTTTGCCGACGAGTCGTCGTGGCATGAATACGATCTGGGTGATTGTGGACCGCTTAACTAAATCAGCTCATTTCCTTGAGATTAAGGATACGTGGGGTCCCGAGAGACTTGCCCAGCTGTTCATCAAAGAGATAGTGAGACTGCATGGTACTCCTAAAAGTATTATTTCCGATCGTGACGGACGATTCGTGTCTCATTTTTGGAAATTAGTTCATCGTGCTATGGGGAATTCAGCTTAATCTCAGTACATCTTTTCATCCTCAGTCCGACGGACAATCAGAGAGGACTATTCAGACTTTGAAGGACATGCTGAGGGCATGTGTCCTCGATTGGAAAGACGATTGGGAAGCCCAACTACCATTGATCGAGTTCACGTATAATAATAGTTGGCATTCTTCGATTAAGATGGCACCTTACGAGGCCTTGTACGGTCGTCGTTGTCGATCTCCTTTGTGTTGGGATGACTTATCAGAATCAATCGGCACCGAGCCCGATATACTTATAGCTGCCCGTGAGAAGGTATCTTTGATCAGGAGTCATTTGTTGACCGCTCAGAGTCAACAGAAATCTTATGCAGTCAATCGTCGTCGACCATTAGAGTCGTGGTATCTTCCGTTTCGGGAAGTGGGGAAAGTTGAGTCCAAGATTTATTGGACCGTTTGAGATTTTGGAAGAAGTAGGCGATCTATCTTATCGTTTGGCCTTACCTCCGGAGTTGAGCCGAATTCATAATGTGTTTCACGTCTCTCAGTTGTGGAAATATGTTGCCGACCCGAGTCACATACTTCAGTTCGACGAAATCGAGATTTCGGATGATCATTCGTATGAGGAGCGTCCCATACGAGTTTTAGAACGACGAATCAAACAGTTTAGGAATAAGGCGATTCCTTTGGTTAAAATTCAGTGGTCTAGACACGGAGTCGAAGAGGCTACTTGGGAAATCGAGGATAGTATACGGGAGAGTTATCCCGAGTTGTTTGACCCGTAGTTTCGAGGACGAAACTCTTTTAAGGGGGGGGTGTATGTAATACCCGGTTGTAATTCAGTCATTATCATTCAGTAATTTCATTCGGTAATTGTCACTATGTAATTTTTCACTTGATAATAATCATTCACCTGTGTTCACCGTTTGTAATAACTTTGAGTTGTGTATCGATATTGTTCATTGTTTCAACCTTACTCGGGAAACGATGCAAGAGTATAATTGATTCATTAGTCGATGTTGACGTTGGAGTTCATGTCATTTCAAATCTCCTCATTGTTCACATTGTGTTTTGTTGGCGAACCCTTGTAATCATTGCTTGGAACCACCGTTTTGAGGTCTCCGTACTTCCATTTCGTGTTATTGTTTCCCAAATATTGATTCCTATTGCTTTTTTCCCTTCCCGGGTCATTTTTCATCATTTTAGGACCCAAGGGGGTGTGGGCCGTGGCACAAGGAGTGTGCGCCGCGGCACACACATTTTCTAGTTTTGGCCGAGCAGCCTGTACCGTGGGCCACGGCACACTGCCGAGTCACTGCCGCGGCACACCTGTCCGGGCCGCGGCACACTCGTGTTGTAATTATCGGCCAACCCATCTGTACCGGGGGCCGCGGCTTATGCCGACAGGGCCGCGGCACACTGCCGAGTCACTGCCGCGGCACTTTCGTCCGGGCCGCGGCACGCTGCCGATCACTGGGGGCAGTTTTGGCCCTATGCCGCGGCACACTTCGGCCGGGCCGCGGCACACAGTGCAGTCAGCACTATAATTGCATTTTTTTGAGCGAGATCAACTCATTTTTTCCCTTTTCTTCAACCTATACGAGAGAGAGGGCTTGAGGGGGAAGATCTTCATCATCAATCACTTGAGTATTCGTTTTTCATCATTTTCATTTGATTGTGAAGCTCGCATTGTGGATCTAACGCGATTTCATCGGATTAAAGTACTTGGATCTTCAAAGGTAATATTCATCAAACCTCTTGGATTTCAATTTTGTATTGAGATATGATGTTTTGGATGTTAAGATCATGTTGTATGAAGTGATATACGCATAGTTATGGACATGTTTGATTATTCATTGGATTATTGAAGGATTATTCAAGAACACTTTGAATATTGTGTTGGATTTGGGGGTTTTCGATTAATTGTTGTTGAAATCACGATTTTGGATATTCATAATGGATTATTGATCGTATTGAAGATGTTTTGTTGGTTTGAAACATTTCTTAGGGATTTGATGTTGGTATTATTGAGGTTTGGTTATAAACAATCGAAGTTTGGCCACAAAGTGTTCGATATAATGCCCCAATGAACTTGGTTTAATCATATCGACGTTTTGAGTTCGTTATATTCATGTTTGATTCATATATTGAATGGATTGTTGGTAATTGTATTATTCAAGGTTGTTCGAGCGACCGATATCTCAATTAGGACGTTGTTCGTGGAAGGATAATTGTCACCAGTGTTGAGTAAGTTAATTCTTACTCGGTTAAAAGGATACTCATTCCTTTCGTTGTTGTTCATTCATAATCATAACTCATTCATAAGGTACTAACCGTTTTAAAACTTATAATTGTCACCTAATTCCTTCATTCACGAGGAACGACGGTTCCAATCATTTCATTGAGCTGTCATTTATTTCACCATCATTTCATCTTGGTGAGTCATTATTCATTTTCGATGTCACTTTTGTTATATCGTGGCATTCCGGGTCATACTGGCGTGCCTGTTGGTATGTGTAGGATTTTCATGTCGGGCACATTTAAGTCATGTGTTGGTTGGTGGCCTCACATTGGACCGTGCACACGAGTTGATGGCTTTGTGAGACTGATTAGGTACAAGACCACACGTGTATTCGATCGATACTCGTTGATGGCTTGTGCACGGACACATTTCCATCCCGGACGTAGTGTGGCGCCATTCCTTTGAGCCATACTGTTAGTTGATTCATATAGCATGTTTTATTGCGTATGTTTCGACAGGATTGTGTATATTCAACTCTTGAGGATTGTTGTTCTGTGTAACTGACCCCGTTTGGGGATTTTGTTTTCAGGTCATGGCAAGGCAAAATCACGGGAATAGCATGTTGACGGCGAGGAGTCCCAGTGATACTAGTAGGGGGCCCCAGTCCTTTCATTCACCGTGTTTCCTTATTTCATTTCCACTGCAGATTTCCATTTGAATACTCATTTCAATCAGTGTTGTATATTTTATCTCCATATAAAATATACATGTATTCTGTATTATCCTGGGTGTGTTGTATGAAACTCCTCATCGGAGTAATTATTGTTGTAATGTGGTTCGGTACTACTTTTACCCTGTGTAATTCATTCATCTTCATTCGCCTAGTGGGTCCCAGTTAGGGGTCCACAGCACTGTAATATCCGCCTAGTTTGGGGTGTTACATCCTCCGTCTCCCAAGTGGCTTCTTCAACTCCGTGTCGCGACCATTGAACTTTAACCAAGATGATTGGTTTATTTCTCATTTGTTTGACTCGACCCTCGAGTATCTTGATTGGTTTATCTTCGAACGTGCCGTCCTTAGCGACTTCGATCTCACCGAAATAAATGACATGACTGGGATGTGGTATATATTTTTGTAATTGTGACATATGAAACACATTATGAACATGACTCAATGATGGCGAAAAGGCCAACCTGTACGCCAATTCTCCAACTCTTTCAAGAATCTCGAATGGTCCGATATATCTCGGACTCAACTTTCCTTTTCTCCCAAAACGAAAAGTCCCCCGAGTAGGAGAAACCTTTAAAAGCATGTGGTCTCCAATACCAAACTCTAACGGGCGACGGCACATGTCTGCATAAGATTTCTGCTGACTCTTGGCAGTCAATAGCCTTTCACGAATCAAAGCTACCTTCTCTTGAGTCTGTACTATCAACTCTAGTTCCATCCCGATCAAGTCAGACGAATCATCCCAACAAAGGGGTGATATGCATCTTCTCCCGTATAACGCTTCAAAAGGTGCCATTTTAATGGAAGCATGCCAACTATTATTGTAAGTGAATTCAATCAACAGTAGATGAGCTTCCCACTCAGTCGACCAATCTATGTCACAAGCTCTCAGCATATCTTCTACTCTTTGAATAGTCCTCTCGGACTGTCCATCAGTCCGAGGATGATAAGCTGTGCTAAAGTTCAGCTCGATTCCCAAGGCTCTATGAACCGCTTTCCAAAAATGTGACACGAAGCGACCATCTCGATCAGAAATAATGGTCTTCGGTGTACCACGCAATTGGACTATCTCTGCAATAAACACTCGTGCCAACCTCTCTGGTCCCCAAGTATCCTTAATGCCCAGAAAATGAGCCGATTTGGTTAGACGATCAACTATCACCCAAATCATGTTCATCCCTATTCTGGTCTTCGGCATATTAGTGATAAAGTCCATCGATATATCTTCCCACTTCCATTCAGGAATCGAAAGCGGTTTCAGCATCCCGACTGGTCGTTTATGTTCAATCTTAACTTTCTGACAAGTTAAACACTTCGAGATATATTCTGCCACTTCTTTCTTCATGTTGCCCCACCAAAAATTCTGCTTCAGATCCTTTTACATCTTACTGGTGCCCAGGTGAATAGAGTAGGGCGTACTGTGAGCTTTCTTCATGATTGTCTGGTTCAAAACATCAATATCGGGAACGCAAAGTCGACTCTGAAATCTCAAAACTCCATCATCATGAATCACAAATCCTGGGGCCTTACCCGTGCTCACTTCATCATGTAACCAAATCATCAGTGGGTCATCTAATTGTTTAGATTTAATTTATTCAATTAATGATGAGATTAATTCCATCACACACAATTGCCCTTGGACTCCTCGCAACCATACTTCAATTCCTTAACAAATCAGCTCTCGTTGAATGCTGGACTGGGAGGTGAGAGTCTCCAGCATTCGAATAGAAACAGGTTTGTGGCTTAGTGCATCAGCCACTACGTTCGCTTTGCCTGGGTGATAAAGAATTTCCAAATCATAGTCTTTAATCAATTCCATCCATCTCCTCTGCCGCATGTTTAACTCTTTATGACTGAAGATGTATTTGACACTCTTATGATCTGTGAAGATCTGACAGTGAGTCTCGTGCAAATAATGTCTCCATATCTTCCAGGCGAAAACCACAGCGCCAGCTCCAAATCGTGCGTTGGATAATTTACTTCATATGGCTTCAATTGTCGTGAAGCATAGGCGATCACCTTCTCATTATGCATCAGTACACACTCGAGACCTTGATTTAAAGCGTCACTGTAAACTGTGAACCCTTCAGTTCCTTGTGGTAGTGCTAAAATTGGTGCCGTCGTCAATCTCTTTTTTAATTCATTGAAACTTGCCTGATACATATCGCTCCATTCAAACTTTTGTGTTTTTTTGCAGTAATCGAGTAAGAGGATGGGTAATTTTGGAAAACCCTTCCACGAACCGACGATAATACCCATCAAGTCTTCCTTCACGTTTTTAAGAGACTTCCAATCAAAAATTGCCTCGACTTTTTGGGGATCTACTTGAAATCCTTCTGCTGATACCACGAGACCGAGGAACATCACTTCCTTCAGCCAGAATTCACACTTAGAAAGTTTGGCATACAATTGCTCGCTTCTCAAGAGGTCCAAAATGATCCGTAAGTGTTGCGCATGCTCTTCCGAACTCTTGGAATAAACCAGAATATCATCAATAAACAAAACTACGAATTTGCCCAAATACTCTATGAACACTCGATTCATTAATTGCATATACACAGCAGGTGCATTAGTCAGACCAAACGGCATCACCACAAACTCATAATGTCCGTAGCGAGTTCTGAATGTTGACTTCGGAACATTGGATTCCTTAATCCTCAATTGATGATATTTCGATCTCAAATCGATCTTGAAAAATACTTCCGCTCCTTGCAACTGGTCAAACAAATCATCAATCCGTGGCAACAGGTACTTATTCTTGATCGTCATCTTGTTCAGCTCCCGATAGTGAATGCACAATCGAAGCGATCCATCTTTCTTTCGAACAAAAAGAACTGGTGCACCCCAGGGCGAAACACTTGGTTGAATATAGCCTTTTTCCAGTAGTTCTTCCAGTTGCTTTTTCAATTCATACATCTCAGTAGGTGCCATACGATATGGTGCCCTAGAAATTGGTGTAGCTCCTGGTTCTAACTCGATGGTAAACTCTACATCTTGTTGCGGAGGTAATCCAGGTAATTCATCGGGGAACACATCCGGAAATTCATTCACAACAAGAATGGATGAAAGCTCTACTTTTCCGTCTTCTTTCTGCATTGCGTAACACCAGTATCCAGTACAACCTTGTTTTAGCAGTTTGACGACTTTCATATCTTTGATCACTTTTCCTAAGCTTCCTGGTCTCCATCCCTCGAATAATAATTCAGAATCATATTCGGCTATCATCGAGATATTCCTCTTCCAGTAGTATACAATAGCTCCATATCGATTAAGCCAATCATCTCCAAGAATCACATCATCTCCTTGCATCTCTATCACAATCATATTTGAGGGCCACTCTTTGCCTCCAATTGATACAGGAAATTTTCTAGTTTCTAAGTTCCCCACAATTCTCTCCCCACTCGGTAAACCCACAACATAAGGCTCACATTTATGAAAACAAGAAATGTTCAAATGATTAACACAAGACAATGATATAAACGAATGTGTAGCCCCTATATCGAACAAAACACTAACTGGTTGTGAAAGGATCTGAACAGTACCTGATGCAACAGCGGCATCCTGGTCGTCTGCCCTCCTCATCTCATAAAGGCGTGGAGGAATAGATCCAGCACTCGATGCTTCTTTTCGGTTGAACTGTCCTCTGCCTCATCCTCGACCAAAACTCTGGGGTAGTTGGACACTCTACTGCGTCTGCGGAACACTTGCCTCATTTTGAGCCGGCTGCGAAGTACGAGCTCCAATTAACTTAGTGGCATCCTTGCAGAACATCGCACGATGCCCTTACTGTCCGCATTCATAACATGTCACTAGAGAAAGGAAACAGTTATGCCAAAGGTGTCCTGGGGGACCACAATTAAAACAGTTCTTGACAACATCTGTCGGTGTTGATACTGATCTGAAGTTCTTTCCACCTTTGGATGGATGCGGGGACCTTTTAAATGAATGGAAGGGTGATTGGGCTTTTCAGGGCCCACTACTCTTGTGCTCTGTGAAACTACTAGAGACTTTCTACTTCTTGGACTCCGACAACTTTTCCATAGCTGCTACTTTCATTTCATACGCGAGAGCTTTGTCTTGGTACTGGCGAAGAGTGGTGCATTCAAAACCTGACATGTACCTCTGTATTCCCGGCTTCTTTCTCATATTAAAGTGAATCATCATTTCTGCATCGGTTCTAACCAGGTGTCGAACAAACGCCAGTTGTTGATTAAATGTCTTAATCGCCTAAGCCACCGGCACATCCGAAGGCTGCGCGGAGAAGAATTCTCGAACCTTAGCTTCCCTCACCGGACGAGGGCAGTACTGAGCTTCCATCATAAGTTTGAACTCTTCCAAACCGGCATCATGATCAACATGTAGGATGGCTTCCCACCACTCGGATGCTTCTCCTGTTAGAAAATACTGGGTAATGGGGGCTCTCTGGTCATCTGGGCAGTTAATCCCGGCAAATACTTTCCCCAGTTCTCTCAACTAGTGATCCCATGTCGGTGTCTCAGAAAATACATCGAATTTCGATGGGTACATCTTTGCCACCTCCTGAAGCCATCTGTCTCCTCGATTTCCCTAGCAGCAATCCTACTGCCACTTGCATCCTGTCCACAACTTGAGCAAATTGAGTCATCTGGTTGACCACCTGACGAAGGATGTTGGGTACAACATGTTCGGCATTGGTCTCCACCGTCTGCTCTCGTTCATTGCTAAAAAAATCTTGTTGCTCACCTGAGTTGTAGCTAGCCTGATATGGCAGTGAGTCGGGGACAGCAGGTGAAGCTTCTCTCTTAGCATTCCTACGTCCGCATCCACGACCACGACCACGTCCACGTCCTCCCCTCAACATACTGTAAGCATAAACACTCAATATACAGGGAGCAATATCATCCTAATGTTTCAAGTATAAAAGGTATAACATGTGAAGGACAAGATAGAGTTTAGGAAACTTACAACCACCGCTCGTACGAAGACGTATGTAGTACAGTGATGTTATACGCATTCGGTTACCGCAAAAGGCATATACGAACCCTATTTTAACCCAACGGCCAAGATATCCATAATCTTAGCTCTGATACCATATTCTGTAATACCCTGAGATATTCAGGATTATTACAGCGCCGCAAATCCTCGATATAAGGATTTACAAGGCTAAGTATTAGAAAATAACTTTATTTAAATAACAACCATAACATTAATTATTAAATCACCAGTTCGAAAAGTATAAATCAGTCCACATCCAAATATAAACTTCAAAAGACAACAAAACAACAGCGTACTCGAGTACTTTATTAAAACAGAACTAAAATCTAACAAATCATTCCGGCCACAACATCACTCTGCACCCTCGCCGTCATGCAGCTCTAGAGGTTGTTTTGTCGCCCTCTTGGATCATGAACATATAACAAATGTTCACCCCTGAAGGGGTTAGCATAACGATGCTAGTACAAGTACGATAATTATACAACAATGATTTATTCAACAAACCTTGAATAATAACGTCAACAATATCAACAATAAATCACAACAAGTTTCTCCAACGAGAAACAATAACAATGCATAACACATCATGTCAATCTCAACATACTCGTGGTATTCCAACGATCCAGCGCACACAAATATAGATTCTCATAATCATCCCGTCGGACCAACGCATGATGGAAGTACCTGTCCAACGATCCAGTGCACATAGCTATAGATTACCATGATGATCCCGTCAGACCAACGCATGGTGGACAAATCAATCACAACACATATGCATAATACAACAACAACATAAGCGACATCAATACGAATAAATATAATTAAGGTACTTGCCTTAGAAAGATGGCAAGAAAATAAGCACTTCAACGACTTCAACCAACTCGGAGTCCGTCCCTACGATCAACCGTTCGCAATGCTCGAACCTTACACAAAAAAAGATAACGACGAACTCAACTTACGTAACAAGACCATCACACGAACATTTTAAACATTCTGATAGAGACCGAGAGTAATCCTCAGTTCGGTCGATCCCCGATTAACTACTACGTCAGACGAAGACCGAACAAATCCTAACGGGGATAGAATGCCGATGTCTACAGTTCAAGGATATTCAAGTCATTATCATTCATATTCTGATCTCGATCATCGCTTCTAAAATATGGCTCAATTAAATCTACGATTTTCAATAAGGATGGATATAGTCGAGTTAACTTAACACAAGGGTTTCATTCTCCAGCGAGAAAGTTTAACATACAAGGTTTCATATTCAACACGATGGTCATAAAAGAAATCTCATTGTTCCAATCATCCTTATGAAGATTATCAGATCCGGACCATCTTTACAAGTCATGAACATACTTCGAAACCCATCTAATACACTTATCTTCATGAATACTCTTAACATAGGTGATAAAGTTAACAAGATGCTCATCAGATGAATAATTTAAAATCACCATAACAGGCACGTTACAATCTCAGAAAAACCTCACCCCATGATCGGCATAATCATATTTCAATCTTAAAATCTTCTTTAATCATAGAAGGTCTCAAACATGTTCATCTTAACTTATAAAAACATGGTGCTCAACCTCAGGGGTTACTAACTAATTCAATGATCTCAGAAGCATGTTCCTATCATTCCTTAGGAACAAGAATTTGAGGTTGGAAAACATAAACATACCTTAATGTAGAGGACAATGACGAACACTTGATGAAAACCCTGTTAGGAGTATGCCCTCGAATGCCACTCAGGGGATGTATGAGTGAGGGCATTGTACTTGTTATTATGTAATTCATTATCATAAGGCAGTGGATGTTTCTTTATTTACTTGTAGTTACTGGCATTCCTAACTCGTAAATATACATATAGAAACTAGTCCGTGTATTTGAGAGCAAAATGTTCCACTCTTTATTGGATAAGGGGGTCAGCACTGGAAAGGTTTATAGCTCAAATACTTAATCGTTTGCAAGTCTATGAAACTTGACTGGGCTTTAAGTTTATGTCAAGACTTGTATGACATGTTCTTTGACATGGAGAGTGTCTGTCGAAAACTAATGGTTAGTGGGAGCACACGTTATAGGTCTGCTAATTGGATTAGTATACTCGAACCGACTCACCCTCGATTTGTCACACGGATTTCACTCAGGGACTGTCAATGACGGAATCGAAAGGTTGTGATAGGTATTCGTGAACCTTCGACTTTAGGATTTAGTAGGGATGTGCTTGTGACGTCAAGATTTTCATTAGAGTAGTTCGACCCTGTAAACCGGAAGGCGGGGGTCAACCTCGACGTGCGTCTTGACGGGCAAGTAGCAGGTCCTACTGAATACCAAGATAGAATTCTTTCTCCTGTTAGTGAACGAGTTATATGTCCTATGCGGTTATTGGCATATGAGATCATAAGTCTTTGGCCAAAGCATTGGAGATCGTTGTATTGGATACACGAGAGCTCGATGATCTCGATTTGCATTAACTCATGCATAGCGTTAAGAACAGATAGCGTTTGACTGACCGTGACCCTATAACTTGATTGGGACATTTTAAAGAAGGGATTATACATATACTAGTATTCACGACAGAATGGTTCTTGAATGATCCCAATCATTCGTTCTCAGTTGGGGTACAGTGTAGGCCGCGAGGCTGGCTAGGTGGTGCTACTACTCTTTGGTTCCTCCCATTGTTGACTGAGATGGACCTACCGAGTCGTGCAATAGGATTGACGACGGAATGAATCAATCTTATTATCTCATTATGAATATTAGATATTGGATATCTAATTTGGGACATTGGATGTCTAAATCGATTAATTGGATAAATTAATTTGCGGTCTAATGTATTAAATAAATTACTCGGTGATTAATTTAATTCATGAATATAATTATTTCTTGGAGAAATTAATTATGTTGTTATGTATTTGATGTGATTAATTAATTGGATTAATTAATCGACACAAATACATCCGAACGGAATAAGAATTTATCTGTTTGGACTCACGGGAGTTCGAAATAGACCGAACTTGTCCGGCTCCTTCTAGATGGCCGCCCCAATCACCTACTCCCTCCATGGTCTTGGTCTTCACTTGGTGGGGTACTTGCCCTGTGACCAATCAAGGGGACAAAGATCACCTTTGGTGATATTGTCAAAAGGTAGTAGATATGGGGAGATATGGATGAGAATAAATGTGAAGACCACATCTCTCTTTTGACATACACACTCACGGTTTTGAGAGGAGAAAGGAGAGAGGAAAAAAGTTTTCCAAGGCTTCATAACATTCTTCATCATCTTCATTTTTTCCATAAGTTTTCTTAGAGAAAATAAGAGTGAGATAGAGAGATCAAAGATTATATACTTAGTGTTATAATCTTGATAAAAAAGCTTCTACAACCTTGTTCTAGCCGTATCCTTGGAGGATAACGAGGTTTAGTCGTTCCAGTCATTTCTCCGGCACGTGGCAAGTAGAGACACGGTCCTTTCGGCGTTGGATCATCCAAGAGCTTGGAGCAAATTGGATCGTAGGGAATTCAACTAAAGCTTGGGGAATAGCTTAATAGAAGGACACCATTTAATCAACGACTACAATGGTATGTTTCTCGTGTCTCTTGTGTTTCGTTTTTTATATTCGTATATACGTAGCTCGATCGATCCTCGTAGGGATTCAAATCGAATTAATTTTCATTTTGCCACTTCAGCTGGGCCTTCGTTTTAGGCACCGAATCCCAACAGTGGTATCGGAGCGTAGGTCTTGCGATCGTATATAAGATATTGGCATTTGGAATGCTTGATTAGATGGTGAATGAATTGGAATCATTTACAGTCATAATCGTGGTGTATGTTTTTCGTTCGTTGTAGTTGTTTTTTTCATAAGTTTATATCTAAATATTAATCTTTAATTTCTGGGAAATGTGATTTATATTGAAGATATGAAAGTCGGAAAATATTGATATTGGATATCCGGTCAAAAATCTAGCTCTGAATCGTCGTTAGACGACTTTTCGGACAAAGGGCAGGAAGCTGCCGGGCTGACTCGACCGTGTCAGGCGACACGGGCCGTGCCAGCCGGCCAGTCTCGGCAGACTTCCGACATAACTCGAGCGTGCCATTCGGCATGGGTCGTGTCTGGCCAGCAGGCTGTCGGGACAACCTGACCGTGTTATTTGACAAGCCCGTGTTTGGCAGGCCAGCTTGGGAAGCTGTCGGGGTAACCCGACCGTGCCGTTCGGCATGGGCCGTGTTTGGCCGGCAAACTGCCGAAGGTGACTCGGCCGTGGCAGGCCAATTTCGCCCCGACTCGATTTTTTCGTGTATTCCAGAAAATTAATCTCCCGCATGTTGAATTGAATTTAATATGATTAAAATGATTTATGGTATTTCATTTTATAAGGGAAATTAGATTAATTAGAATATTTGTGGGTGACCGAATACTTTGAACGTTTTCATATTACCAATTATGTGAATTGATTGGATCGATTCTATTTATTGTTTGTATGTTGATTGGATCAACGTATCTCTATGTGTGAATTGATTGGATCGATTCTATTTATGGGGATGTAGTTCATGGACTTAGTTTTGAATCGTTAGGTTTTATTTGGTTGGGTTGTAAAGGCTGTTTTGAGCCTATTTATTTTACTAGAATTAATTGTATCTAAGATGCAATTTTTCAATGTAAAATTTATATGTAATGATGAAGACCGGAGGAAGATCAATTTCGAGAATACGAAGGTTCAAGACGAAGACTTGTAATTAGATTACGGAGTTTTTGTTTCTAGGAACGGTCCATGAACGACATGTTGGTAGCAACTAGATTGTGAATGCTTGTTCATATTATATGAATGCTACAAACGCGCTTAAATGGATTAATGTGCAAAGTGTAACGTTAATCGTAAAAATTCTCCCACAACAAATTATTAAGTTTATAAGGTTTCAAGGTTATCCTTCCCTCCATCGAGCTTTCGGGAAATTGAAATCCAAACCGGATGTGCTATGCTTTCGAGTTATCGGGGTAGTCATTTGGGGAGGATGGATAAATTACCGGGAGTGCATTGGATGCCTTCGGTTGGAGCAAATATTATCCCTAGAACCTAATAGGTTGCCGGATAAGATTCAATTGTGAAACTGATTTGCATCGATGGTATAAACTTAACTTGTTCACGAACCACAGAAACCGTATAGGTTGAGGGGAGTGAACAAAGGGAAAAAGAAGATCGAATCATCCATTAGATGGGTTGGTGTTGGACGCCACTTTATGAAAATTAATAGACTAGAAACCTGTTCGGTTGCCCTCGATTAAGATTTATAAAGAACTCGATCACCACTATGAAGTATAGCGACGATACTTCCGGTTCTACTCGAAAAGAACACCTTGATCGGACCTACCTTTGTGGATTGGCTCTGCAATCTGATGATAGTCCTCAGTATAGAGGCACTGGGATACGTCTTGGAGATGGACATTCCGGCGCCTCCAGTGCGGACCAGAGCCAATCAAGAAGATATTGAAAACCATGAAAAGTGGGTTAAGGATGACGTAAAAGTCCGTGCTTACATGATGGCTTCTATGTCAAATGAGCTTCAGAGAGCTCATGAGAAAATGAATTCTGCTAGGCAGATTCTATCTCACTTAACCGAACTTTATGGTGAGCTCAGCAGAACTGCTAGATATGAGATATCCAAGCAACTGTTCGGTGCAAGGATGAAGGTAGGTGAGAAGGATGGGGAACATGTCCTCAAAATGATATCCATGATCGAGATATTGGAGGCTCTTGATTTTAAAATGGATACTTCTCTCCAAACTGACCTTATCCTACAGTCTCTCCCTGATTCCTTCTCACAGTTTGTTATGAACTTCAGCTGCAATGAGATTGCATGTAATTTAGCTGGGCTAATGAACAAACTGGTGACCGCTCAGTCTCAGATGAAGACTCTGCGTAGGTCTAAGAACAAGAAGAAAAATACCAAGAAGCAGACTGGACCACATGTCAAGGACTTCAAGGGCAAGGGCAAGGCCCCAATGGTTCCAAAGAGCAAGAAAAAAGACGCTTGTCTCAAGTGCGTTGAGCTGGGCCACTGGGTTAGAGAGTGTCCTATTCTTCATGGCACTTCAAGTACAAAACTTTTAGTTTTGGAAACAAATTGTTTTGCTACTGTATTTTATACTTCCTGGATACTGGATTCTGGTGCTAGTTCTCATATTTGTACTGTGAATCAGGATCTGGAACAAAGTAGGAAGCTTGGAGCTGTAGAAGTTATGATCACAGTCGGAAACGGGCATAGTGTCGAGGCGACCGACATAGGATCACTTCTTTTGGGTTTAGAATCCAGCTTTGTTTTGACTTTAGAAGATGTACTTGTTTTGCCCAAGGGGCAACAAAACATTGTATCCATTCCGGTCATGGACCGAAAAGGCTTTTTATTTTTCATTGGTGATGGTTCCTGCAAAATTTATTTCAGAAATAAACTAGTGGGTACTGCTACATTGTTAAATGGATTGTATCATCTAAATCTCAGTAACAAAGTAGTTATGAATACTATGACTAGAAAACGTGGTAGGGATGAAACCAATCAAGTTTTGAAATGGCATCTTAGACTTGGTCATGTTGGTCAGACCAAGTTTTACGAAATGGAAAAAGATGGACTTATGAGTCTATTGGGATCGGATCCCTTTCCTACTTGTGAATCTTGCCTTAAAGGCAAAATGACTAAGTCCCCCTTCACAGGGACTTTTGAAAGAGCCGATAAATCGATTAATCCATACTGACGTATGTGGTGCTTTGGAAGCAGCACGTGACGGATATCAATATTTCATTACGTTTACAGACGATCATACTAGGCATGGTTATGTATACTTAATGAAACATAAATCCGAGGCCTTTGAGAAATTCCATTAATTCAAGGCCCTAGTCGAGAAATAAACTGGTAATCATATCAAAGCACTTCGGTCGGACCGAGGTGGCGAGTATATGAGTACGGAGTTTGACGAGTTCCTTAAGGAACATGGAATAGTCTCACAACTAACACCTCCAAGTACTCAGTTAAAAGGTGTGTCAGAAAGAAGGAACCGAACCTTGTTGAACATGGTCCGTTCCATGCTGGGCTATACTGACTTACCGATTTACCTGTGGGGGTATGCACTCCTGACTGCCACTTACATCTTGACCAGATGTCCTTCCAAATACATTCCTAAAGCTCCACATGATATGTGGGAGGGCAGGAAACCAAGTCTTAATCATATTAGGATTTGGGGATGTCCCACCTATGTCAAGAAGACCAAGATGGAGAAGTTGGAAGCAAGGTCCGCAAAGGGACATTTCATTGGATTCCCGTCTGGGATGATGGGATATCTATTCTACATGCCCGAAGATCAAAAGATCGTTGTTGCTTTACAAGCACACTTCCTGGAAGATGAGTTCATTCAGGAAGGCGGAGCAGGTAGAAGTATTTCTTTAGAAGAATACAATGAAACTCCTCGGGAGGCACCTGTGCAAGAAACTAGAACAGAACCTTCTGAAACACAAGTACACCACCTCGTAGGTCTAGTAGGGTGTCTCATTTACATGAGAGGTATGGGCTTGTGCACTTGGAGAAGCTGGGTCTCCATGAGGTTCCAAGTGATAGCTAAGAGACCGACCCAACGACCTATGACCAAGCGATGGTGGATGTAGACTCTGCCAAATGGCGTGAAGCTATGGAAGCTGAGACAGACTCGATACATGTCAATCAGGTCTGGACTCTGGTAGACCGCCCCAAGGGCATAGTGCCTATTGGGAACAAGTGGATCTACAAGAGAAAGACTTATGGAGATGTCAAGGTTGACGCCTATAAGTCCAGGCCTGTGGCAAAGGGTTATACCCAAAGGGAAGGGATCGATTACCATGGCACCTTCTCGCCCATCGCCATGATCAAGTTTATTCGCATGATGCAGGACAAGGATCCGAGGTTTCATAATAGCACCAAACATATTTAGAGGAAGTATCATCTCGTAAGAGAATTTGTTCACAAGGGATACATTGTGCTGCACAGAGTAGACTCGGCCGACAACGTCGCTGATCCACTGACCAAGACACTTTCTCAGACTAGCTTGAAGCGTCATCTGGAGAACATGGGTATTAGATACCATAGTGTGTGGCATTGAGTGCAAGTGGGAGATTGTAAGGACTATGCCCTCGAATGCCATTCAGAGGATGTTGAGTGAGGGCATTGTACTTGTAATTATGTAAATCATTTATATAAGGTAATGAATGTTTCTTTATTTACTGGTAGTTACTGGCATTCCTAACTCGTAAATATACATATAGAAACTAGTCCGTGCATTTGAGATAAAAATGTTCCACTCCTTATTGGATAAGGGGGTAGGCACTGGAATGGTTTATAGCTCAAATACTTAATCGTTCGCAAGTCGATGAAACTTGACTAGGCGTTAAGTTTATGTGCGGACTTATATGACGTGTTATTTGACATGGAGAGTGCCTGTCAAAGGCTAATGGTTAATGGGAGCACATGTTGTAGGTATGCTAATTGGATTAGTTTACTCGAACCGACTCACCCTCGATTCGTCACATGGATTTCATTCCGGGACAGTCAATGACGGAATCGAAAGGTTGTGATAGGTATTCGTGAAGATTTTCATTAGAGTAGTTCGACCCTGTAAACCGGAAGATGTGGGTCAACCTCGACGCCAAGATTTTCATTAGAGTAGTTCGACCCTGTAAACCGGAAGATGGGGGTCAACCTCGACGTGCATCTTGACGGGCAAGTATCAGGTCCTACTGAATACCAAGATAGAATTCTTTCTCCCGTTAGTGAGCGGGTTATATGTCCTATGCGGTTATTGGCAGATGAGATCAAAAGTCTTTGGCCAAAGCATTGGAGCTAGTTGTATTGGATACACGAGAGCTCGATGATCTTGATTTACATTAATGCATGTATAGCATCAAGTACAAGATAGGGTTTGACTGACCGTGACCCTATAACTTGATCGGTACATTTGAAAGAAGGGTTTATACGTATATGGGTATTCACGACAGAATGGTTCTTGAATGATCCCATCCTTCGTTCTCAGTTGGGGTACAGTGTAGGCCGCCAGGCTGGATAGGTGGTGCTACTACTCTTTGGTTCCTCCCATTGCTGACTGAGACGGACCTACCGAGTCGCCCAATAATATTGACGACGGAATGAATCAAGCTTATTATCTCATTATGAATATTAGATATTGGATATCTAAATTGGGACATTGGATGTCTAAATCGATTTATTGGATAAATTGATTTATGGCCTAATGAATTAAATATATCAATGGGTGATTAATTTAATTCATGAATATAATTATTTCTTGGAGAAATTAATTATGTTATTTTGTATTTGATATGTTTAATTAATTGGATTAATTAATGATATAAATACATCGGAACGGAATTGGAGTTTATCTGTTTGGACTTACGGGAGTTCGAAATGAACCGAACTTGTCCGAATTCTACATGGGCCGCCCCCCACATTTCCACCCACTTTCCATTTGGACTCTTGTTCCATTCTTTAATGCATGATCATTGAGTTGGTGGGGTTTGATTCTCAGTAGATGAGTTGTTCATGTGGGGGAGTTAAAATAAAAGGGAAAGAAGACCAACTCTCTTACACCAATTGATTCCATCCGTGAGTAAAGAGTATAGAGAGAGAAAATTGTTTTTCTCAAAGTCTTCTTCTTCCTTTTCTTCATTTTGGTTCTTGGTTGTTCTTGGAGCATCAAGAGACTTTGAGAGATATAGATTATACACTTATAGTGTTATAATCAAAGGCTTCATCATCCTAGCTCTAGCCGTATCCTTGGAGGATAGCAAGGTGATCGTCATCCCATTCGTTTCTCCAGCACGTGGCAAGTAGAGGCGTTGTATTTTCGACGTTGGATCATTCAAGTGCTTGGAGGGCTTTGGATCGTAGGGAATTCGTTTAAAGCTTGGGGAATAGCTCAAGAGAAGGAATCCATTTAATCAACGGACTACAAGGGTGAGTTTCTAATATCTCTTGTGATTTCGTTTATATATTCGTATATATGTAGCTCGATCGATCCTCGTAGGATTCGGATCGAATTAATTTTCGTTTTACCGTTTCCGCTGGGCCTTCGGATTAGGCACCGAATCCCAATAGACTGGACTTGGAGTAACATGTTGGCATGTGAGAGGATTTATATATTGAGGGTGGACTTTGTTTGGTGAAAGATGGTGAATAAATGAACACCAACTCACCTCCTCTCAAGATATCATTCACGTCCAAGTTGGAGAAGAGAGAGAGAGTTTGATTTTTCAACATCTTGATCTTCTTCATTCTTAAGTGTTCTTAAGGAAGAGCAAAGAAAAATACATATAACACTTTGAGTGTTAGTAAGTAAATCAAGAAAGATTATATTGATTACTATACTTAGAGTATATACATCAAATCCAATAGCTTCTCCACCTTGTTCTAGATGTATCCTTGGAGGATAACAAGGTGGTTGTTGTTCCGGTCGACTTCCGACGCGCGACAAGTAGAGGTACGGTGCTTTTGGTGCTCGGGATATCAAAAGCTTTGACGAATCAGATTCGTGGTGGAGATCAACATCTTCAAAACAATTTAATCAAAGAACAACAAGGGTATGATTTCGTATCTTACTTTTGTTTATTTTATAATCGTACATATGTAGCTTGATTGATCATCTTAAGGGATTCAGATCGAATTCATTTTCATAAAATTGCTTCCGCTCTGCCTTCGTTTTAGGCACTGAATCCTAATATACTCATCACTAACTGATTTATGATGTATTAACAAGGATACAACAAATTCACTGATGAGTTCTATATGCATCAATTAAGGGGGAATGATGTATTAACAAGGATACAACAAATACACTGTAGGATATCAATTGATTATTTAATCGTATCAAAATTTCGTATCTTATCCTAAAAAAGTGGTTTATGACCATGTGCACCTCTGTGGAATATACGCATGAGTACTAACTCTTCAAGAGACAAATCCATATCCTCTTAGCAATCGCACCCATCTTCGGGACCCAACACCTGTTCCGGATCCCTCACATCGGGATCCCACACCCGCGAGGAACCCAACTCCTTCTAGGAGCCCCTACCCTACTAATATAATCAACAAGACCTTATTTCCTGTCTAGACAGAGCCAATCATTGAAAGGTTTAAAATATAGAAGGATTACATGCTCATGGAATACTAGGGTGACAATTTTGGCACGACCTACATTGCCCCATCCTATCCCGTGATGTATGGGTCGCCCCGCCCCGCGAATGACAGAGGGGCGGAGCGGGTCTGAGTATCATTTTTACCCCATGGTTACCCGCCCCGCGCCACCCAATTATTGTCATTTTCAAGTATATTTAGTTTATATTTTATATTTATATTATATATATATATTTATTTATTTATATACCTTTTATATATATTTAATATATCTTAGTATTTATGTTAATAGTGAGTTCTGTTCCTTAGTCAGAATCTCCGATTATTAATCACACTGCAAGACGCTGGAGGCAGCATACAGTGAGTTCTTGGACTCCTTGTGGAAGGCAAGCTCCCCATCCAGATAGTCGTCAAATGGAGGTACACTATGGGTGATCATCCCACACATTCAGAGGATTGGATGATTGGATATGATGTCACTTTAGAAGGCAAAAGTTTCTACATAAATCGGGCTCAAGACCAACTTTAAAATTGGTGGAAGGGAACAAGAAAATGATCCCCAAACCTACAGGAGATCGAGCCTACAGTAACCTACAAGGCACTAGGTTATTCACTTTCAGCTATTGTACTCTTATCTTTTGCCTGTACTTGCGACTTTTATTTTTATTTGTATTTTATCTTTTTATGCTATGTACTAAAATTACTCCAACAATCAATAAAGAACTTATTTTTCCATTAAAAGATTACAACTCATAACTATTTACTTATAGTACTTATGTATTCGATTATGAATTATTGAAAAATACTTCTAAGTACAGTTTTGCTAAGGACCATACTGTAAGAACCTACATACACTGAGTTCACAAATTCAGTTGTAAGCTATAAGAACTCACTGTAAGATTGTTCCTGCGAGCCAGTCATAAATTAAGTTCTAAAAACTTAGTGAGGTATTAACTCTCTTGATTTTAGAACATGCATGCGAGCTGTTCATTTTTAGGCTAAGTTAGAACAATTCAGAAAAAAGAGAAATGTTTGGGAGAATAATTCAATTCAAAAGAAGAGAGACTTAGGTTATGGTTTTTGATTATAAAAATGGGAGAAATTGTTGGGAGAATTCACATTGGATTTTTATAAGTGCGAAAAACCATAACAATTATCCTACATCAATATCATACTACAACATCCAACAAGTGAGGCCACAACCTTATAAAGTCGTCAGTCTACATCATAAGACCCTTCGAGGCTACATTATATTTATTGTAGGCTCTTCACTTTAGAAAAGTGGATTATAATAGTAAAAGACTTGGAATATTAAACTATTGTGAGTAAAATAATATACTCATAAAATATTTATGATTCTAAAAGCATTAAATGCGGAAGGAAACTGTATATAATGCAGCTGTAGGCTGAGATGTCCAGTAGCATTAATGACGACCAGGAATGTATGAAGCATTTCACGCTAGACAAGACAGATTATATTAATTCAAAATTCAGCAGCAGCCTAACAGAGTGGTCCACATATCACCTACCCGGCAATGGTTCTATTTATAATGGACATAATTCCGAGGAGTATAAATAGCCGATGAAGAAGACTTGAAGAAACACTTGTCGAATCACATTCCAATAGACTTAAAGAATGACCTAACTCTTTGCAGCCTACAACGATATTCCTATAGTGAAGAGAAAATACAAGTCTTCAACTTGTTAACATCATAATACAGCGAAGTATTTCGAAGCCTACAGCTATTGTTCAATATTATACTATCCTACCTATAATTTAGAAGTTAACCCTGTGTAGATTAACGAAGAAAACATCTCTCCAACCTGTACGGCATGAAGTTGCTTAGACGAATCAAGCTTACGATCTGCGTGAGAAGAAGACGAGGTTCAAGACCAGACTATGTCAATCTCTTGATCGGCAAAGCTGGGAATCCGAGTGTATCAATATATTTGAATGATGCAGGCAAGAAGTGTTTAGCTAGAGTCATAATGGTTGTGTATTAACTTGATTCTAGTAAACAATATCATGTGTAGAGATCTTGGACGTAAATAAATTTGCCTCGAATCATGCTAAACCTTATGTCATTTATCACTTTCCTTTCATACAACATTTAACTTATGGTTCATTATTGTATACTTATTCTGAAAAACCTTCTTTAAGCATCAAGCCCACAGGACGTCTTCACGACGTTGAATTTTTCCGCTATTGTTTATTATGATAAATGAATACATGATAATATAATTCTCACCATATAAATGAGTTATCCTTAAACTCAGTTGTAGCACTTGCATTTGTCTTTCAAGACATCAATTTCAAGCTGTATTTATTTAAACTCTTCTGTAGTATATACATATAATAATTTATTACAATTTCTGCAAAATGAATGATCACTTGAACTTCAAGTTAATGAATTTTTCAAAGATATTTCTTGATCTGTTTATACATTCTTCCCCCTAATATAAAAAATAATACTATACTAATATAACAATCTTATTCATACATAATACTTATCAATACTTCAGGTATTTCTATAAAAAAGGACCTTACTCGATATGAATATTAATATTCAATAGGATCCATACAAAAAGGAGTATGAAAACTCGGGTTTATTGATTAAATTCGAGCCTTTTGTACTCAGGATTGGCTATAACAGCTCTGATTAATCTTTTCTTTCTTAAGTCTTGTTGTGGCAAGGATTCGCTATAATAGCTCTGATACTTCTTGATTAAGTCTTGTTAATATGGGATAAAACCACATTACATGTATTCGAATCGAAATCCTATGAAAACTCGGGTTTATTGATTAGATTCGAGTATTTTATAATGAGAATGGGCTATAATAGCTTAGGTTAAGTCTTTACTTCATGATTAATTCTTGTTAATAGGAGATAAGACCACGTAACATGCATTCAAGTAGGAACTCTATGAAAACTAGCGTTTATTGATTTGGTTCGAGCCTTTTGTACTCAGAATTAGCTATAACAGCTCGGATTAATCTTTTACTTCTTTATTAAGTTATGTTGTAGCAATGATTGGATATAGTAGCTCCCATTAAGCCATTACTTTTTGATTAAGTTTTTTGTAGCAAAGATTGGATATATTAGCTCCGATTAAGTCTTCACTTCTTGATTAAGTCTTGTTAATAGGTGATAAGACCACGTTACATGCATTCGAGTTGCGACTCTATGAAAACTCAGATTTATTGATTAGATTCGAGCCTTTTGTACTCATAATTGGATATAACAGCTCCGATTAATCTTTTCGTTCTTGATTAAGTCTTGTTGTGGCAAGGGTTCGCTATAATAGCTCTGATGCTTGTTGATTAAGTCTTGTTAATAGGAGATAATACCACATTACATGTATTCGAGTCGGAATCCTACGAAAATTCGGGTTTATTGATTAGATTCGAGTATTTTCTATTGAGAATTGGCTATAATAGCTTATATTAAGTCTTGACTTCTTGATTAAGTCTTGTTAATAGTAGATAAGACCATGTAACATGCATTCGAGTCGGAACTCTATGAAAACTCGGGTTTATTGATTAGATCCGAGCCTTTTGTACTCAGATTTGGCTATAATAACAGCTCCGATTAATCTTTTACTTTTTGATTAAGTCTTGTTGAAGCAAGGATTGGATATAGTAGCTCCGATTAAGCCTTCATTTCTTGATGAAATCTTGTTAATAGGAGATAAAACCAAGTTACATGTATTTGAGTCGGAACTCTATGAAAACTCGGGTTTATTGATTATAATCGAGTATTTTATATTGAAAATTGGCTATAACAACTTAGATTAAGTCTTAACTTCTTGATTAAGTATTGCTAATAGGAGATACGACCACGTAACATGTATTCGAGTCGGAACTCTATGAAAACTCGGGTTTATTGATTAGATTCGAGCCTTTTGTACTCAGAATTGGCTATAATAACAGCTCTGATTAATCTTTTACTTCTTTATTAAGTTATGTTGCAGCAAGGATTAGATATAGTAGCTCCGATTAAGCCTTTACTTCTTGATTAAGCCTTGTTAATAGGATAAAAAACCATGTTACATGCATTCGAGTCGGAACTCTACGAAAACTCGGGTTTATTGATTATAATCGAGCCTTTTGTACTCAGAATTGGCTATAATAACAGCTCCGATTAATTTTTTACTTCGTGATTAAGTCTTGTTGTAGCAAGAATTGGATATAGTAGCTCCGATTAAGCCTTTACTTCTTGATTTAGTCTTGTTAATAGGAGATAAAACCACGTTACATGTATTCGAATTTAAACTCTACGAAAACTCGGATTTATTGATTATAATCGAGTTTTTTATATTGAAAATTGTAGCTTAGATTGTAACACCCCCAAATCCCATTGGGTTATTACAGTGTCGTGGACCCCACACCCGGAGATCCACCAGGCGAACATGACTAAACTACATTAAATTAACCAACAAGGGTGATCACAGTCCCTACCATGATATCCGGCATAATATTCCGATAAGGAATCTCAACGACAATGATGGACCTACATGGCGAAAATAAAGATACAACAACATCCACGAGCATCTGCTCGGGTAATACATAATGACAATGACTGACAAACTGGAGAACACTCCAACTAACTGACCAACATGAACAACTCGGACTAGTATCGCTCGAATGCCTCGTCGCCATCATCATGCCCCTGTGTCTCAACTCTCTCCTCGCAAGCACCTAAAACATGAAAACATGTTCCGCCCCCACGTGGTCAGTCATCCAGATAATGAACATCAAATACATGTATAACATGATATGCATCCAAAGGCAGAATGAAACGGTACAATGATAATAATATGAGATGCTCACAAACCAAGGTAAGAACCGAGCATTCGTGAAACACTATGCCCACAGCATACTATTAATACATGTTCAACAGGTTAGAACATAAATGCCCAACGGCAAATCATAATTATAGAGTACCACAATGAATTACAAGACATGAACCAAACTATAACTGAATTAATTATGAATCACAATGCCCGAATGCTCCAATGAAATTACCAAGACATCACAAAGGCCTGAAAGCCACTCAGCCGAAGCTGTCAAATATCATAATCACCTGAAACCAAAACAGCCCGAAGCTGTATCAATGAGGGCCGAAGCCACGGCACGAAGCCGTATCACAATGAAACCATCCAATGGCCGTTGACCTACTGAGTTGTAGGTATTGGGAAGTCAACCGAGAAGGTTTCAAACTCCCCAAACTTACCCATAATGAAATCACCCGGTGACCGTTGACCTACTGACTGTAGGTGTTGGGAAGCCAACCGCGAAGGTTTCAAACTCCCCAAACTTACCCATAATGAAATCACCCAGTGACCGTTGACCTACTGACTGTAGGTGTTGGGAAGCCAACCGCGACGGTTTCAAACTCCCCAAACTTACCCATAATGAAATCACCCAGTGACCGTTGACTTACTGACTGTAGGTGTTGGGAAGCCAACCGCGAAGGTTTCAAACTCCCTAAACTTACCCATCGATCACTATCCGAGACTAGCCTCCAAAACACAACTAATCACAAACGGCAATGATCCCAAGATTACCGAATTCTCGAGAATGATAGTGTGCTGCCTTGAGTCGGCCAACACGACAACAATGACTCATGGATGGGCACCATCCTCGATGGTCCCAATTCAGTACCTCGATTACCTTAGAATTGTCAATCAATAACAACGACACAACGGATGGGAACTATCCTCGACAGCTCTAATTCAATACTTTGATTGCCTTAGAATGGACAACTGATAACAATGATGCAGCGGATGATTCAATACCTCGGTTGCCTTATAGTGGCCAATCGATAACAATGATCCCATGAATTATTGAGCACTTCGATTGCCTTAGAACGGCCAATCGATAACAATAATACGAAGAATGATTGATCACCTCGATTGCCTTAGAATGGCCAATCGATAATAATGATACAATGAATGATTGAACACCTCGATTGCCTTAGAATGGCCAATCGATGACAATAATACAATGAATGATTGAACACCTCGATTGCCTTAGAACGGCCAATCGATGACAATGATACAATGAATGATTGAACACCTCGATTGCCTTAGAATGGCCAATCGATAACAATGATACCATGAATGCCTCAACACCTTTAATCAGTTACCGACGATGAAGATGAGAACGAATACGACAATGTCTTCAATCGGCAATACAACATGAATTACAAGACGCCAACATTAATAACAATGATTACAACAATGTCTTAGATCGACATCAATATTAACAACAATAATCAATACATCGATACCGCGAACCGGCTATCGATAATAACATTAACAACGAGTACCCCAATGCCTTGAACCGGCCATTAATGAATAATAGTAAACATTTGGCATAATTGCCGGAGAGTACGGTATGGAACGATCCCTTTAATATCAATGAACTCATGAAGAGACCAAGTCTCGGAATGATACAACACATTCATACACATATATGATAACATTAATATCATTGACTAGTACAAGTATAAAACTTGCCTCAAACCGACGGCGAGAAAGTCCTTCCACGAGGAACGTCCTTGAAGTGATTATCGGTCCTCGAAACAACCTTTAATAACACAATTACCAACGATTCGCTTAATATACGAATCAAGCATGATCACAACCAACTCAAAAGTCGATACAACAATACCCAAACTCATTGAAGCAATTCAACAAACACGTTGTAGACAACCTCCAATTGTTTACAACCAATCTCGATTATATCGATACCAAACCTCCAATGAATGATTAAATCCAACAAAACATCTTATATACAACCAATATTCTCATAGGAATACACAATTCGAGATTCCAACAACATCTAATCGAAACCCCCAATTCCAAATCAACATCCAACATGTTCTTGAATAATCCTCCAACAATCCAATTATAATTCATAAAAACTCATAATCATATGTATATCCCTTCACGTATCATGATTACAACATCCAAATCATCATATTCCCATTGAAAAATCGAAATCTAGGGTTTGAAGAAATTACCTTAGATTTGGGATGAAAAATCCAAAAAGATGTTAATTCACACCAAGAACTCAAGCAGAATGAAATATCTGAGATTGATGATGATAAATCGACCAAGAATTCGCCTAAAAATCGCCCAAGGAGAGGAGAAATGAAGAGGAGGATGAAATGAGCTTCCTTCCTCCAAAAATCCACTGAAAAAGGGTGATCTGACCCGTGTGCCGCGGCCCGTGGCTGAAAAAAATGCTCCCAGCCATCTTAGTGCTGCGGCCCGGCCAGCAGAGGGCCATGGCCCGCAGTACAGCCGCGCCAGGCTCACTGTGTAGTCTTAGCTATTTCGACCATAACTCCTTCGTCCGGACTCCGATTGACTCCCCGTTTGAACCATGGGAAAGATAACTTGATGCTCTATAATACTGAAGGGATTCAGAACTTTTGGAGTTTCCATGAATTGATGGTGATTTTACAAAGTCGAACTCATACATGGAAAAGTCGCTTAAGAACACGGAATTCAACAAAAAGACATAGAGACGAACTCGAATGACAAAAAGTGTAGAATTAATCATTCTCGGAATGACTAAACGCTCACAATATAGTTGCTAAGATGGACTTCCGCCAAAAAAGAAAATTATCGGAAATCGAAATTGCGGATATTACATACTACCCCCCTTAAAAGAAGTTTCGTCCCGAAACTTAAAACAAGTTGGGAGAAGCAATATCCCGCCAGGAAAACTCAATGAGATACACCAAAACTCAAAACTCGCTTCTCATCGGCATCGGATGCCCATACAAACACTGATTCACACCTCCAAAGAAAAACAACAATGCACATATAGTCCTCGGGACCATATCTATCGCACGCCCAAGTCCCCATGACTTGACGTCTCTAATCACAATAACCAATTACCAAGATTATCACAAAATCTCGGTACAACACCAAAAAGGAATGCATCAAATGATCTCAAAATCTCATGATTCTCAAATACGATCATTATAAAATAGATCAATAATAAATAATCCACAACCAAGATACATTATTACGGATTGAGTTACACACTCATCTGAAAAACAAGGCTACATCTCAAATGTACCCAACATCGATATCCTCCATATCATCGATCTCCTCGGTCCCATCGATTCAAGGTAGACCCAAATCTGAACTCACCGCTCAATATGATACCGGAAGGTCACAAGAACAGGAATGATTGCAATGAATGACAATGAATCGAAATCCAACAAGGATCAAGAATGACTCACTGAGGTGAAATAATAACGCAATGAGTGATAGCTCAGATGATATTATTGGAACTAGTGTTCCCCGTGAAGTGAATGATTAGTTTGATAATTATAAGTCTCAACATGATTGGTATATGATGAATGAATTATATGAATGAATGAACGACAATGAAATGAATGATTATCCTATTACCGAGCAAGAATTAACTTGTTCAAAACCGGTGATGAAGGTCCTTACCTCTGGCTCTCGAAGCCTGATAGGACCCCTAGATGATGTACGGGCTGGAGTAACAAAGTCTCTCGAGGCTTGCGAGCCCTCTCGAGATCTACCGGCACTAGAACTTATGCAGTATTTCCGTAGGTGTCCCTGCCTCCCACACAGAAAAAAACAACGGCTGGCACCGTACACCGAGTACTAAAATGCCCTACTGAATCACATTTAAAGCAAACAACAGTCGAACTCTTCATTTGAGAGGAAGATGCTTTCTCAGCATGAAGACGGCTAGAAAACGACCTCTTGGACGTCGGAGCCCGATGTCCCTCAGAACAAACTGACATCCTCGTCCTCTCACCAGAAGAAACTGAAGGGTGCTTCCGAGCAAGCTACCTAATCAAAAGCTCTACTCCAAGAGCCTTCTCGATGAACTCACTAAGCGAATTACAATTGTGATTGAACAACTGCATCCTCAACTGCGGATTTAGCCTCTTGCTAAAATACTTGATCTTATCCGCCTCGGTACGGATAACTGACGAAGCAAACTGAAGTAGGAAAGTCACATGATGATTATAGATCCCGCATGAAGATCGCATTATGATTACGTTACGGAATGATAATAATGAGCATACATGCTCTAACATAATGAACGCATTAATAATGCAATAAAATGATCGTCGACATTACGCCGGAATATGACAAGATCGCATGAAAGATCAAGTGAGGTGACATGATTATCTGATGGAATTCCTGAAATGATTACCTTGAACAAGTTAACAAGGTTGATAATTCGATCCACAAGATCACAACTGAGCAATGAGGTTGACTGAGTGATTAATGAATTAACATGATCGACAACATCAAAATGATGATTGAGAATTGTTCACTGATGAATGAGTTGATCCTTATCGCTTGCACAGGTCACACGTGCTCCAAAGCAATTAGTCATGAATCAATCGTAACACTAATATCACATAAAGGTTTCAACAAAGAATGTATAATTAATGACATGATGAATGTATGAGCATAAAGAGAATCGAGTCCTTACACAGGTTATACGAAGCTTCGAGGTCTCAAGATACTAGTCTCAACTGACGACGACTCGGTGAATGAATGACTCATGCAGTCGTACAAATATCACGACTCAAAAAACCCGACTGTCCAGATTATCATAACCTGACAGTCCCACTACTACCGCGTCGGTAGAGCCACATAACTCACATATCAGGGTATCTCACAACCCAAGGCTATGATACCATCTTCTGTAACACCCCCAAATCCCATTGGGTTATTACAGTGCCGTGGACCCCACACCCGGAGATACACCAGGCGAATATGACTAAAATACATTAAATTAACCAACAAGGGCGATCACAGTCCCTACCATGATATCCGACACAATATTCCGATAAGGAATTTCAACGACAACGATGGACCTACATGGCCAAAATAAAAAATACAACAACATCCACGAGCATCTGCTCGGATAATACATAATTGTTGAAATATTTATTCCACACATTATTTAATTTATATTTTGATGATTAAAGTTGCTAAACAACAAAACAACATCGAGGCGAAGCAAAACGACGAAGCAGACGAAGACGCAAAAAGCTGAGGAAAATACATGTCTAGCGCATGCTAAGACATATATGTTAGCGCACGCTAACGGGGAGTAATCTGCATATCAGCCAAGTTCGAAGTAAGCTAAAGTGAAGTCAGCTGATAAGATAGCGCACGCTACACGTTATCATTAACGCACGCTATCGAGCCATGTTACCGTTGGGAAGATATTCAAACGCAGAATGATGTATGCAATGAAGTCAGCATTAGCGCACGCTACAAAGAAGGAATAGCAAACGCTAAGCAGTTTGAATCAAGTCAATCAGAACGTTGGGAAAAGCAGGTCAAAGTCAGCATATCAAATGGATACTTTGACAAATCCATGCAACGGATATATTGGATTAGCGCACGCTACAAAGGAAGTAGTAGCGCATGCTAACTGTCAAGGACAGTAGCCACTGGACTGAAACATAAAGTGATTACCGTACGCTACATGAAAGACATTACGCACGCTAAAGCAAAAATGTGCGATAGCGCATGCTAAAGAGAAAGGCTAGTGCATGTTAGCTAGCAACTTGCAGCAACGGCTAGTAAGGAGGAAGAAGGTTATAAATACCAAGGAGTTGGTATTATTCCATACAACAAGATTGAGCAAAGCATACATACGTGTTATATCATTGTAAACATTATAATTGTTGTTCTTGAGATTAATTAAGAGTGATTGAGTGTTATACACAAGATCATACACGAGCGAGAAAAAGAAAAGATACGATTTGATTCAGTGTTATTAGGATCAAGTATCCGGCATTGTTAGAATCACAATCGCTATCTTAGTGAGGTTTATCTAGTACTGATAGAAAGCTAGAGTGGTTGATTCCTTATCCAATAGAAAAGGAAAAACGGTTTTACTCGGACCGATAGAAGACGAGCTTGTAACGGTAATCCCTCGACCGATAGAAGAGAGGCGTAGAGGTTTTGATCCAAATCCTAAAGAAAAAGATACATCGAGAGAGGATGTAGGCTTCGTTAATAGCCGAACCTCTATAAATCCTTGTGTGATTTATTTTCCACAATTTATTTACGCTTCCGCACAAAACGGCACAAATATCCGATTTCCTACCAACAATTGGTATCGGAGGGGTATTCCAATATTCGGCTTAACATCCGAGGAGAAAAAGATCCAAAATGGCATTTCAAATCTCTCCAGCCGAAGGCCTTGCTCTCAACCGACCACCATTTTTTGATGGTGCAAACTTCCTGACTTTAAAGAAGAAGATGTCGATATTCATTCGAGCTTACGACATCGAACTTTGGAAGGTGATTTGTCTTGGTCCAAAAATTCCAACGAATTCCAACGGTATGCTTAAAACTTTTGAAGAATATGACGACTCCGATTGTAAAAATGACCATTTCAATTGTAAGGCAACTCAACTTCTCTATTGTGCTTTAAATCCGGAAGAACACAACTGGCTATCATCATGTGATAGTGCCAAAGAAATTTGGAAAATGCTTGAAGTAACACATGAAGGTACGTCTCAAGTCAAAGTGACGAAGATAAACATGATCCTTCACGATTATGAATTATTCCAAATGAAGGACGACGAATCCATCTCGATTATGCTCAACCGATTTTCGGTCATCACTAATGGATTAGCATGTTTCGGAAAACCACTTTCGAGTAGTGAGAAAGTAAAGAAAATTCTCCGATCACTACCTCGAGAATGGGACGGTACGGTTACGGCAATAATGGAATCAAAAGATTTAAACACTCTCGATTTTAGTGCTCTCGTTGGTTCTCTTATCAACTACGAGATAGTTCTAAAGTCTCGGAATGCCAAACCAAAACCGAAGGAAAGATCGTTAGTCATGAAGGCTAAGATGTCTAAAAAGAAAGAAGAAATTCTGGTGGATGATAGCGACGAAGAAATGGCATATTATGCCAAGAACATTAATAAGTTCCAACACTTATTAAACCGGAGAAAGAAGGACATTCAAGCGGGCGAATCGAAGAATCCCGACAACACTTGTCGATTATGTGGTAAACCAGGCCACTTTGCTAAGAACTGTCGAGTAAAGCAAAAGGAGGTTTTAATCGCAACATGGAGCGACGAAGATCCTGATGAAGATTTTCTTGACCAAAATAATCTCGCTCTCATGGCCCGGAGTTCATTCGACGATAGCGACGTCGAAAGCCAAGTAAGTAACTCCCACGACGAACTCTTTGAAGCATTCGAGTTATTACATACGAACTATCAAAATGCTTTAAATGAAATTAAATCCCTCAAGTCTAAATATAAAACTTTGGAAATTGAAAATTCCAAAATTATCGAAAAGGGAAAATTTGTTGAAATTGATCATTCAAAATCCAATGAAAATGAGAATATTTTAAAGAATGATCTTTTAAAAGTTCAAGAAGAACTAAAAATTTTGACGAAGAAATTCTCGTGCGGCAACGATAAATTTGAACAAATGTTATGTGTTCAAAAATATACTTTAAATAAAGAGGGGTTAGGATTCAAACCACATTCGAAAAATGAATCCGTCAATTTCAAAATACCCCGATGTGAAAAATATTTGAAAATTGGGCATCACATTTCAAAATGCAAAAGCCCGAGACGAACGATAAAAATTAAAATGTGGGTTCCTAAAGGAACAAACATTTCAAATATCATTCACGTCCCGAAACAAAAAACCAACTATAGGTTGGGTTCCCCAAAAAATTAATTTTTAGTGATTGATATTTTAAAAAAGGGGGAGATAATACTTTCAGGGGGAGTATTTTTTTATTAATGCATAAATTGGTATCATGCATATTTATATTTCATTTGATATACTCTCTATTTTTTTATACTTTTTGATGAAGACAAAAAGGGGGAGAAGGAGATGAATTGATAAAAATGAAAATTGAAAATCGAAGAATTCGAAAAGAAAAAGAAAGCACACAAAAGGGGGAGTTAAAACGAAGGAGTTGAAAAACTGAAAATTGAAAAACGAAGAAGTCGAAAAAGAAGAAAAAGAAAATGATTGGAGAAACTAACGAAAACGATCAAAGCCGAAAACTTTGATTCGTATACATATACATATATTATTTTTTACAGACTTTATCTAATTAAAGAGTTGTTTTGTAATCATCAAAAAGTGGGAGATTGTTGGAATATTTATTCCACACATTATTTAATTTGTGTTTTGATGATTAAAGTTGCTAAACAACAAAACAACATCGAGGCGGAGAAAAACGACGAAGCAGACGAAGACGCAAAAAGCTGAGCAAAATACATGTCTAGCGCACGCTAACGGGGAGTAATATGCATATCAGCCAAGTTCGAAGTAAGCTGAAGTGAAGTCAGCTGATGAGATAGCACACGCTACACGTTATCATTAACGCACGCTATCGAGCCATGTTACCGTTGGGAAGATATTCAAACGCAGAATGACGTATGCAATGAAGTCAGCATTAGCGCACGCTACAAAGAAGGAATAGCACACGCTAAGCAGTTTGAATCAAGTCAATCAGAACGTTGGGAAAACCAGGTCAAAGTCAGCATATCAAATGGATACTTTGACAAATCCATGCAACGGATATATTGGATTAGCGCACGCTACAAAGGAAGTAGTAGCGCATGCTAACTGTCAAGGACAGTAGCCACTGGACTGAAACATAAAGTGATTAACGTACGCTACATGAAAGACATTACGCACGCTAAAGCAAAAATGTGCGATAGCGCACGCTAAAGAGAAAGGCTAGCGCACGCTAGCTAGTCAACTGGCAGCAACGGCTAGTAAGGAGGAAGAAGGTTATTAATACCAAGGAGTTGGTATTATTCCATACAACAACATTGAGCAAAGCATACATACGTGTTATATCATTGTAAACATTATAGTTGTTGTTCTTGAGCTTAATTAAGAGTGATTGAGTGTTATACACAAGATCATACACGAGCGAGAAAAAGAAAAGATACGATTTGATTCGGTGTTATTAGGATCAAGGATCCGGCATTGTTAGAATCACAATCGTATCTTAGTGAGGTTTATCTAGTACTGATAGAAAGCTAGAGTGGTTGATTCCTTATCCAATAGAAAAGGAAAAATGGTTTTCTCGGACCGATAGAAGACGAGCTTGTAACGGTAATCCCTCGACCGATAGAAGAGAGGCGTAGAGGTTTTGATCTTAATCCTAAAGAAAAAGATACATCGAGAGAGCATGTAGGCTTCGTTAATAGCCGAACCTCTATAAATCCTTGTATGATTTATTTTTCGCAATTTATTTACGCTTCCGCACAAAACGGCACAAATATCCGATTTCCTACTAACAATAATGACAATGACTGACAAACTGGAGAACACTCCAACTGACTGACCAACATGAACAACTCGGACTACTATCGCTCGAATGCCTCGTCGCCATCATCATGCCCCTGTGTCTCAACTCTCTCCTCGCAAGCACCTAAAATATGAAAACATGTTCCGCCCCACGAGGTGTAATATCCGGATTTATTACGGTGTATTTCATCTGTATTCAAACCCTGTATTATTCGGATTTGTGGTTTTGATTATTGGAGTATGATATTTCTTGCATTGATATCATTGTACATAAGTATAGAAACATGCAAAATTTCTCATGCAAACTCGTGATAGCGCATGCTAAGAATGTATCTTAACGCGCGCTATCGGGCTACTACTAGCGCACGCTAGGAAGGTACGAGTTGCGTGCGCTAAGAACTCAATTATTGAGCGGGACGGCTAGCACATGCGCCAGCCAGGACATGGGTCCGGATGAGATTCCCGCGGACGAACCTGGACAGTTCTGAAGTCAACTATTATTAGCGCACGCTAAGGAATGCTTAGTAGCGTGCGCTAACTTGTTAAAATGCAGAATATTATAAATGGGACAACAACCGTTTTGGCTTTCATTTCTTTCGCCCATTCTTCATCCTTGAGAGTTCAGAGAGCTGAAATAATCCTCCTACACACTTAGAACACATCTTGTTGGTGTTTGTATATTGGTTATCACTTGGGAGTATTCATTGAAGTGGAATAGCACCTTGGAGTGGCATACAACCAACCGGAGTCGGATTCTACCTTACGGTTCAGTGATTTTCATCATATTAAGGTATGTTCAACCTATCTCCAGACTTAGAGTTGGATTCTAAAGAATTGGATGATCATAGTAATGAGATATTGATTTTCATAAGTGAATTATCCAAAGTACATCATGTTTGGAATATTGAGATGAATAAGCCTTAAGTACCTGGATTATGCTCTTCATGATTCGAATCTTATTACATTGAATATGTAAAGGAAGCTTCTATCATTGGTAATCCGAATCTAGTAGATGACTTCATAGCAATCTTGAACTTGACTTTAACATCATTATTGTTAGATAAATCTAAAGGATTGATCATGGAAGGATTTATGTGGTATAGATGGAACGTTTATCAACTTCAGCATGATAATATTGATTTATATAAAGGTGTTGATATCAACCGTTAAGTCTTTCGAATTGTCGTATGAAGATTTGTAGTCGAAATGGAATATGGTTTTATAATGGTATGCATATCCTCGAATCCGAAGTTGTTACTATCCGTAAGATCATTCATAATCCTGTGTACATGATATTCATGGAGGTAACATGAGTTATCACGGAAGATGTCATTGTTTTGATCATGGTAAGAACAGTTTACTTCTCAGCAGTAAACTGCCATGCATAGATAGCGCACGCTATGCTATGAATATTAACGTGCGCTATTGAGCACGAGTTAGCGTGCGCTACGTTTGGTACGTAACGTACGCTAGACCATCGACGAAGTCGATCAGGTCGCTGAAATCGACCATGCATAGTTAGCGTACGCTAGGCTTTGTTGTTTGCGTGCGCTATCGAGTAGACTTAACGCACGCTACACAGAGTACTTAGCGTGCGCTAAGCAGTTCAGAAAGATTTCGTTTTATGAACTTTTGGCCGTAAATCGAATTGTTAAACATTCGTACGACGTGAGATAAATCCTATATCATTTCTTTTGTTAAGGTTTGATCTTGTTGCGTGATTGATTGAGGAGGACGACTTTCGAGTGTTCGTTTTCGTGGAAGTATTGTTCTTGTCTTCAAATCGAGGCAAGTACCTTAATTGTTTTATGAATTGTTGTTATACATATTGTCGTGCATGTATGTTGTTATTGTATGTCCACCTCGTGTTGGTCCGATGGGATCATCGGGGGATCTATGCTAGCGTGCGCTGGATCATCGGACGGGTTTTTCCACCACGGATTGGTCTGACGTTATCATCGTGGGTTCTAGGCAGTGAACGCTGGATCGACGGAATTACCATGTGTAGGTTATGATATCATGTTGTGATTATCAGTTGTGTATGTCATTTATGAGTTTCTCGTAGGAGAAGACTCGTTGGTATTTTGTCGTTTACGTTATTATTCTTCGTGAGATATGAATAATATGTTGTGGTACTTGTACTAGCATCGTTGTGCTAACCCCCTCGGGGGTGAACATTTTGTTTATGTTCAGGATCCAGGAGAGCGGGAAAACAACCACTGGAGCTGCATGACGACGAAGGTGCAGAGTGATGTTTTGGCCGGGTCCATTTGTCTGTTGTTTATTGGTTATTTCAATAAGTACTCGAGTACGAAGTCAATTATGTTGAATTTGAATTTGGTGATGTATTATTGAGTTCTGTTGAACAATTGTACTATTTTTGTATTTAGTCAGAACTGTTGTGTCGTAATTCCGTTATTTCCATTCGTTAGTACCTTTTAATGCCTGTTCAATTCTTCAGCCTTGTAAATCCTTATGTAAAGGATTTACGGCGCTGTAATATTCCTAAATATATCGGGGTGTTACAGAATATGGTATCGGAGCTAAGATTATAGATATCTTGGCTGTTGGGTTAAAATAGGGGTCATTTATGTCTTTTGAGGTAACCGGCCGTGAATGACATCACTGCACTACCTACGTCTTCATGCGAACGGTGGTTGTAACTTCCTAAACTCTATCTCGTTCTTTACATATTGTGTCTCTTTATACTCGAATATTAGAACGATGTTGTTTCCTGTATATTGAGTATTTATGCTTACAGTATGTTGAGAGGCGGACGTGGACGTGGTCGCGGTCGTGGACGCGGACGAAGAAATCTTTGAAAGGGAAGCGTCGCCTTCTAATCGGGCGGTCATAGCTCGGGCGAGCCGCAACAATCTATTAATAACGAACCGAGATCTGTGTGCAGATCCTTCGTCAAGTGGTGAACCAGATGACTCGGTTCGCCCAAGTCGTGGACCGAATGCAAGTGGCGGTGGGACTACAACAGGAGAGAGACAAAGAAGGAATCCCGGACATGGGAAATCGAGGTGACCGGTGGCTGCAAGAGGTGGCGAAGATGCAACCACCCAAATTCGACGGTATTTCGAGACTCCCACCAGGACCATTGGTTGAAGGAACTGGAGAAAATATTTGCTTAATTAATCGCCGATGACCGGAGAGCCTCTATCGCGCAATATTTTCTCGATAGGAAGCGTCCGAATGGTGGGAAGCCATCCGGCCTGTAGACCATGGTGCCGATTGAACAGAGTTTAGATTGATGATGGAAGCTCGATTGCCCTCGTCCCGTGAGGGAAGCCAAAATTCGGGAGTTTTTCTCCGCTCGGCCTTCCGATGTGCCAGTATCCTGTGCGATTAAGACGTTTAACCAACAATGGCATTTGTTCGACATCCGGTCGAGCAGATGCAGAAATGATGATCCATTTCGATATGCGAATGAAACCAGAAATCCAGAGGTACATGTCCGGATTTGAATGTACCACACTCCGTCAATACCAGGATAAGGCGTTGGCATATGAGATCAAGGAAGCAGCCATGGAGAAATTTTCGAAATCCAAGAAACAAAAAGTCTCTGGTACTTTTACAAAGCACAAGAACAGCGGGGCCCGTAAGGCCCAGTCATCCTTTCACTCTTTCAAGAAACCTCCGCACCCAGTTAGGAGCGTAAAGAACTTCGGAGCGACACCAACAATTACTGATGTTACCAGGAAATGCTTTAACTGCGCCCAGACGGGGCACTATCGACGGAATTGCCCCCTTCCTGCCGTGACTTGTTTTGATTGTGGACGAGAGGGACATCGGGCAGTGTTTTGTGAAGAGGCTGCAAAGTCTTTTAGAGCCCGTACACCACAAATGCCGATCGAGAAGAAGCCAAGTATCAACAGGCACGGCAAAGTGTTCAGATGCCTCAGAATTTTGGCCGCGGATGAGGCAGAGGACAATGGGACCGAAAGGGGACATCGAGTGCCGGATCTGCTCCCCCACGTCTGTACGAGATGATGAGGATAGACGATCAGGATCTTCTTTGTAGCATCAGTGCTTGTCGAGATCCTTTCCCAGCCAGTTAGCGTTTTATTCGATACAGGAGCTACACATTCTTTCATATCTTTGTCTTGTGTAAATCGTTTGAATATTTCCGGTTTTCATACTTGTGAACCTTATGTTGTTGGTTTACCGAGTGGAGAGAGAATTGTCGGAAACTTAGAAACTAGAGATTTCCTTATATCATTTGGAGGCAGAGAGTGGCTCTCAAATCTGATCGTGATAGAAATGCAAGGAGACGACCTGATACTCGGAGACGATTGGCTTAATCGATATGGAGCAATTGTGAACTACCGAAGGAGGAATATCTCACTGATCACGACGATGGTTCCAAATATTATTCGAGGGTGGAAACCGGAAGTTCGGGAAAATTGATCAAAGCGATGAAAGTCACGATTGTTGAAACAGTGTATCGGAATCGTGTTATGCAATGAAGAAAGAAGACGAAATTGTGGAACTTTCATCCATTCCTGTTGTGAACGAATTTCCAGATATATTTCCTGACGAGTTACCTGGACTACCTCCACAAAGGGATGTAGAATTTACCATTGAGCTGGAACCCGGAGCTACACCAATTTCTAAGGCACCGTATCGTATGGCACCTACTGAGATGTACGAACTGAAGAAACAGCTGGAGTAGTTACTGGACAAGGGCTATATTCAGCCAAGCGTTTCACCCTGGGGAGCGCCAGTTCTTTTTGTCCGAAAGAAGGATGGATCGCTCCGACTGTGTATTGACTATCGAGAGCTGAACAAGATGACGATTAAGAACAAGTATCTGTTGCCATGAATTGATGACATGTTTGACAAACTGCAAGGGGCAACAGTATTTTCTAAAATCAATCTGAGATCAGGATATCATCAGCTGAGGATTAAGGAATCTGATGTTCCGAAATCAGCGTTCAGAACTCGCTACGGACATTATGAGTTTGTAGTAATGCCGTTTGGTCTCACTAACGCACCTGCTGTATTTATGCAATTGATGAACCGTGTGTTCATTGAATTTTTGGATAAATTTGTGGTCGTGTTCATTGATGACATTCTAGTGTATTCTAAGACTCCGGAAGAACATGCGCAACATTTGCGGATTGTATTGGAACTTTTGAGAAACTAACAATTGTACGCCAAACTTTATAAGTGTGAATTCTGGCTAAAAGAAGTAATGTTCCTCGGCCATGTGGTGTCAGCTGAAGGAGTCCGAGTAGATCCTCAGAAGATCGAGGCAATTATGGATTGGAAGCCTCCAAGGAATGTGAAAGAAGTCCGAAGCTTCTTGGGACTTGCTGGATATTATCGACGATTCGTGGAAGGATTTTCTAAAATTTCCCGCCCACTTACTCGACTCCTGCAGAAAACTCAAAAGTTTGAGTGGAATGAGTTGTGTCAGGTTAGCTCTGATGAATTAAAGAAGAGATTGACGACGGCACCGATTCTATCACTTCCACAGGGAACTGGAGGATTTATAGTTTACAGTGATGCTTCGAACCAAGGACTCGGGTGCGTATTGATGCAGAATGATAAGGTGATCGCTTATGCGTCACGACAGCTAAAACCTTATGAAGTAAATTACCCAACACATGATTTGGAGCTAGCGGCGGTGGTTTTGCTTTGAAGATCCGGAGGCATTATCTCATGCAGGACTCACCGCGGATCTTTACGGATCACAAGAGTCTCAAGTACATATTCAGTCAGAAAGAATTGAAAATGCGGCAAAGAAGATGGTTATAACTGATTAAGGACTATGACTTGGAGATTTTATATCATCCAGGCAAAGCGAATGTAGTGGCCAATGCACTTAGCCACAAGCCTGTTTCTATTCAGATGCTGGAGACGCTGACCTCCCAACTTAGCCTTCAACGAGAGATGATTCGTGAAGGAATTGAAGTGTGGTTACAAAGAGTCCAAGGACAACTGTGCGTGATGGAGATAACTTTATCATTAACCGAAGGAATCAAATCTAGACAGGCAGATGACCCTTTGATGATTCGGTTACGTGATGAAGTGATCAAAGGAAAGGCCCCCGGATTCATAATTCATGATGATGGAGTTTTGAGATTTCAGAACCGACTCTGTGTTCCCGATGATGATGTTCTGAAACAGACGATTATGAAGGAAGCTCACAGTTCCCCCTATTCTATCCACCCGGGCACCAGTAAAATGTATAAGGACTTGAAGCAGAATTTCTGGTGGGGCAACATGAAGAAAGATGTAGCGGACTATGTTCCTAAATGCTTGACGTGTCAGCAGGTTAAGATCGAGCATCAGCGGCCTGCTGGAATGTTGAAGCCGCTCCCAATTCCTGAATGGAGGTGGGAGGACATATCGATGGATTTTATCACTAATATGCCTATAACCAGGACAGGAATGAACATGATTTGGGTGATAGTTGATCGTTTAACCAAATCAGCTCATTTTCTAGGCATTAAGGATACGTGGGGACCAGAGAGGTTGGCACGAGTATTTATTTCGGAGATAGTTCGATTCATGGTACGCCGAAGACCATTGTTTCTGATCGAGACGGCCATTTTGTGTCTCACTTTTGGAAAGCAGTTCATAAGGCCTTGGGGACCGAATTGAACTTCAGTACAGCTTATCACCCGCAGACTGACGGACAATCTGAGAGAACTATACAAACGGTGGAAGACATGCTAAGGGTCTGTGCCTTAGATTAGTCAAACGATTGAGAAGTTCATCTACCGTTGATTGAATTTACCTACAACAATAGTTGGCATGCATCCATTAAGATGGCACCGTTTGAGGCATTATACGGAAGGAGATGCAGATCGCCCCTATGCTGGGACGATTCATCGGACTTGATCGGAACAGAACCAGAGTTGATCGTGCAGACTCGAGAGAAGATAACCTTGATTCGTGAAAGGCTGTTGACCGCCCAGAGTCGCCAGAAATCTTACGCAGATGTACGCCACCGCCCATTGGAGTTCAGTACTGGAGATCACGTACTTTTGAAGGTTTCTCCTACTCGAGGAATCTTTCGTTTCGGAAGGAAAGGAAAGCTGAGTCCGAGATATATCGGACCATTTGAGATCCTCGAGAGAGTTGGGGAGTTGGCATACAGATTGGCATTGCCACCGTCATTGTGCCATGTTCATAACGTGTTCCACGTATCCCAGTTACGAAGGTATATACCAGATCCCAGTCATATAATTGATTTCGGCGAGATCGAAGTCGCGCAGGATGGGATGTTTGAAGAAAGACCGGTCATGATACTCGAGAGTCGAGTTAAGCAGCTGAGGAACAAACCAATCGTTTTGGTCAAAGTTCAATGGTCACGTCACGGAATGGAAGAAGCCACCTGGGAAACGGAAGCTGATATGAAGTCCAGATATCCCGAATTATTTTCATCTTGAGTTTCGGGACGAAACTCCTTTTTAGTAGGAGAGTATGTAATATCCGGATTTATTACGGTGTATTTCATCTGTATTCAAACCCTGTATTATTCGGATTTGTGGTTTTGATTATTGGAGTATGATATTTCTTACATTGATATCATTGTACATAAGTATAGAAACATGCAAAATTTCTCATGCAAACTCGTGATAGCGCACGCTAAGAATGTATCTTAACACGCGCTATCGGGCTACTACTAGCGCACGCTAAGAAGGTATGAGTTGCGTGCGCTAAGAACTCAATTATTGAGCGGGACGGCTAGCACATGCGCCAGCCGGGACATGGGTCCGGATGAGATTCCCGCGGACGAACCTGGACAGTTCTGAAGTCAACTATTATTAGCGCACGCTAAGGAAAGCTTAGTAGCGTGCGCTAACTTATTAAAATGCAGAATATTATAAATGGGACAACAACCGTTTTGGCTTTCATTTCTTTCGCCCATTGTTCATCCTTGAGAGTTCAGAGAGCTGAAATAATCCTCCTACACACTTAGAACACATCTTGTTGGTGTTTGTATATTGCTTATCACTTGGGAGTATTCATTGAAGTGGAATAGCACCTTGGAGTGGCATACAACCAACCGGAGTCGGATTCTACCTTACGGTTCAGTGATTTTCATCATATTAAGGTATGTTCAACCTATCTCCAGACTTAGAGTTAGATTCTAAAGAATTGGATGATCATAGTAATGAGATATTGATTTTCATAAGTGAATTATCCAAAGTACATCATGTTTGGAATATTGAGATGAATAAGCCTTAAGTACCTGGATTATGCTCTTCATGATTCGAATCTTATTACATTGAATATGTAAAGGAAGCTTCTATCATTGGTAATCCGAATCTAGTAGATGACTTCATAGCAATCTTGAACTTGACTTTAACATCATTATTGTTAGATAAATCTAAAGGATTGATCATGGAAGGATTTATCTAGTATAGATGGAACGTTTATCAACTTCAGCATGATAATATTGATTTATATAAAGGTGTTGATATCAACCGTTAAGTCTTTCGAATTGTCGTATGAAGATTTGTAGTCGAAATGGAATATGGTTTTATAATGGTATGCATATCCTCGAATCCGAAGTTGTTACTATTCGTAAGATCATTCATAATCGTGTGTACATGATATTCATGGAGGTAACATGAGTTATCACGGAAGATGTCATTGTTTTGATCATGGTAAGAACAGTTTACTGCTCAGCAGTAAACTGCCATGCATAGATAGCGCACGCTATGCTATGAATATTAACGTGCGCTATCGAGCACGAGTTAGCGTGCGCTACGTTTGGTACGTAACGTACGCTAGACCATCAGACGAGTCAGTCGGCTGGTCAGTGAAGTACTGACCATGCATAGTTAGCGTACGCTAGGCTTTGTTGTTTGCGTGCGCTATCGAGTAGACTTAACGCATGCTACACAGAGTACTTAGCGTGCGCTAAGCAGTTCAGACATATTTCGTTTTATGAACTTTTGGCCGTAAATCGAATTGTTAAACATTCGTACGACGTGAGATAAATCCTATATCATTTCTTTTGTTAAGGTTTGATCTTGTTGCGTGATTGATTGAGGAGGACGACCTTCGAGTGTTCGTTTTCGTGGAAGTATTGTTCTTGTCTTCAAATCGAGGCAAGTACCTTAATTGTTTTATGAATTGTTGTTATACATATTGTCGTGCATGTATGTTGTTATTGTATGTCCACCTCGTGTTGGTCCGACGGGATCATCGGGGGATCTATGCTAGCGTGCGCTGGATCATCGGACGGGTTTTTCCACCACGGGTTGGTCTGACGGGATCATCGTGGGTTATAGGCAGTGAACGCTGGATCGACGGAATTACCATGTGTATGTTATGATATCATGTTGTGATTATCAGTTGTGTATGGCATTTATGAGTTTCTCGTAGGAGAAGACTCGTTGGTATTTTGTCGTTTACGTTATTATTCTTCGTGAGATATGAATAATATGTTGTGGTACTTGTACTAGCATCGTTGTGCTAACCCCCTCGGGGGTGAACATTTTGTTTATGTTCAGGATCCAGGAGAGCCGGAAAACAACCACTGGAGCTGCATGACGACGAGGGTGCAGAGTGATGTTTTGGCCGGGTCCATTTGTCTGTTGTTTATTGGTTATTTCAATAAGTACTCGAGTACGAAGTCAATTATGTTGAATTTGAATTTGGTGATGTATTATTGAGTTCTGTTGAACAATTGTACTATTTTTGTATTTGGTCAGAACTGTTGTGTCGTAATTCCGTTATTTCCATTCGTTAGTACCTTTTAATGCCTGTTCAATTCTTCAGCCTTGTAAATCCTTATGTAAAGGATTTACGGCGCTGTAATATTCCTGAATATATCGGGGGTGTTACACGAGGTCAGTCATCCAAATAGTGAACATCAAATACATGTATAACATGATATGCATCCAAAGGAAGAATGAAACGGTACAATGATAATAATAATATGAGATGCTCACAAACCAAGGTAAGAACCGAGCATTCGTGAAACACTATGCCCACGGCATACTATTAATACCTGTTCAACAGGTTAGACATAAATGCCCAACGGCGAATAATAATAATAGAGTACCACAATGAATTACACGACATGAACCAAACTAGAACTGAATTTATTATGAATCACAATGCCCGAAGGCTCCAATCAAATTACGAAGACATCACAAAGGCTTGAAAGCCACTTAGCCGAAGCTGTCAAATATCACAATCACCTGAAACTAAAACAGCCCAAAGTTGTATCAATGAGGGCCGAAGTCACGGCACGAAGCCGTATCACAATGAAACCATCCAATGGCCGTTAACCTACTAAGTTGTAGGTGTTGGGAAGTCAACTGCGAAGGTTTCAAACTCCCAAAACTTACCCATAATGAAATCACCCAGTGACCGTTGACCTACTGACTGTAGGTGTTGGGAAGCCAACCGCGAAGGTTTCAAACTCCCCAAACTTATCCATAATGAAATCACCTAGTGACCGTTGACCTACTGACTGTAGGAGTTGGGAAGACAATCGCGAAGGTTTCAACTCCCCAAACTTACCCATAATGAAATCGCCCAGTGACCGTTGACCTACTGACTGTAGGTGTTGGGAAGCCAACCGTGAAGGTTTCAAACTCCCCAAACTTACCTATCGAGCACTAGCCAAGACTATCCTCCAAAACACAACTAATCACAAACGGCAACGATCCCAAGATTACTGAATTCACGAGAATGATAGTGTGCTGCCTTGAGTCGGCCAACACGACAACAATGACTCACGGATGGGCACCGTCGTCGGCGGTCCCAATTCAATACCTCAATTACCTTAGAATGGTCAAATCGATAACAACGACACAACGGATAAGAACTATCCTCGATAGCCCCAATTCAATACCTTGATTGCCTTAGAACGGCCAATCGATAATAATGATACAATGAATGATTAAACACCACGATTGCCTTAGAACGGCTAATCGATAACAATGATATAATGAATGATTGAACACCTCGATTGCCTTAGTGTAAAACCCCCTAAAACTCGATAGTTTACTACATGTATAATTGTTAAATCATGATATACTCCAATAACAATTGTTTTAATCTACATCTAGTTTCATTTGTTTTACTCATTTATTCGTAAATTATTTTATGAACCAAATAATCAAATTAATTAAAATTTGAAGTGGGAACATAAAATTCCTAATGGGCCATGTGTATCAACACATATACACATAAACACACTATAAGACTCAAGCCCAAACTAAATAAAACCCCTAAGGCTTGGAATCACAATTTAAAGCCCAATTTAATCACTATCCACTTTATTTAACACATACTTAATACCTATATACACCTAAAATACAAAAAAAAAATATAATAACACACACACACACATAAGCACGGCCAAGAAACACTTGGGGGAGGGGAATCCTTGTCCCCCATGCAAGACTCAATGTCTTACATTTTCTCTTCCCAAGTATTCCACCTCCCAACCCCATTAAACCCTTTTAAAAATCAAACACCCTCATTCCTTTCACCCTTACAAAAATAAAATCTGAAAATTAGAGAGAGTAAGGGAGAGAGGAGGCCGAAATCAAGAAGAGAAGGATAAGAGAAGAAGAAGAAAAGAAGAGAAGAATAAAGGTTCAACTTAAGGAGGTAATTTCACTATCTATATGTAACTACAATATATATATATATATAAATATATACCTAGATATATCTTACATACACTAACTTAAACCACATATTCATCATCCATGGTGTGGCATACATTGGTCAAAATAAAAAGAGGAGAGGCAAAGAAGAGGTTGGTGCAACTAGTTCAAAGACTTAGATCTCTTCACCACTTCAAGAACTAAAGTGGGTAAAACTATTCTTCTCACTTTAATATGCAATTTATCTTAAACAAAGATGCATGTCCCTTCCATGAAGTTCTTATAGTCCACTTTTCTCATACTCATAGCATGCATAATGGTTTATAGCTTGTTGCATGTGAAATTAGCCAATTTTGATGATTTAAGTGAAATGTCCCAAAAATTCTTATCAATTAAGTATGATTTTGTCTTCCTTTATATTATGGAAATTATGTTTGGAGAAGTATATTTGTGTTATATGATCATGCATGTGAAGTTGGATGTTTAATTTGTGGCCTAGCAAAAATGGGATGATCAAAACGAACACAAAACAAGAATTATGTGAAGATAAAGAAAATTATGAAAATTATTACAAAAAAAAAGATGTAATCTGACTTAAGGTCAGAAAATATAATATATTCACTTGTTAATCACCTACCCTTAAAATTTTATAAGAAACCTAAATCATTTTCTAAGTCAACGGGTTAAAATCGGCAAAACACGAAGATTGTGTAAATCCATCAAAATGGTGAAACTATTAAATAAAATCCGTATATTTCAGTTTGGATCATCAAAGTGGACATAATAAAACGTTTATCCTCTGTCCTAAAAATTTCGTAGTAATCGGAATCCATTTCCGGTGTCTACGGACCAAAAGTGTAAATTAAGACAAAATAAGGGGGTCAAATGATAAATTCCTCAAAAATTTAGAACCAAAGTAAAAAGTTTACCTTCTGGACTGAAGACGTAACTTATATAGAAATAAATATTCTGACCTTAAAATTTCGTAGAGAGCGGGTGTCGATTCAAGATTTGGGGCTAAAATGCAATAATTGGTAAAATTGGAGTCAATTAGTAAATTTCAATAAAAATGGAATTATAAGATAAATTTGTAGGTGTATGGACCAGAATGTTAATTATCAAAGGATAAATATTATATCCGAAAAACCCTATAACAATAGGAGCAAATTTTGGGTTTTGGGTGTCAAAACGACATTTTAAATAGTTTTGGGGCAAAACTGAAAATTTTAAAAAATCAGTCAGAAACTGAAAATTCTGGAAAGTTCACTCAAACACTGAAGTTTCAAGTTCAACATGAACTCTCCCATAAGTTTCGTCACCATCCGTGACGAAAACCAAACCTCATAGGTATAATAATCCATTTCGCAAAAATTATGGGCGTAACCGTAAATTAGGAAAATTTAAACCAAAAATCAAAGATTGTAATTTATTAAGTCTGGAATCAATAATCACAATTATATTCCAAAGATATGTCAATAACGGAACCATAATTTCATAAAAACTCGTGCCACGAATAAACTTCAAATCGCAATCGTATAATCAATTTACGCTAAGTATTGGATATATGACTCTGACCATATCATGTGCATTCACCGCAATGTGACTAACGTATAATCACATCTAACCGGGAACTAAGTGTCATACAAACAAAGTGCCACAGACAGATCCGCCTCTAATCCTATCGGGGCAAAGTGTCATGTCGGCAGACGGGGGCCGCCTCTTCAGCCCATACGAAACCGAGAGCTGACCTGAAATCCGGGGGCCACCTCTTGAGTTGTAGGGGCCACCTCTAGAGTCCCAAATTTTTGTCAGGGACGGTTAGACCATGTCTTGGATCGAGCAGCACGGCTGCGGTTCATGAACAAGGCTACCATCGTTTCCTATTCCCTTGAAGCCAATGGACGGAGTGTTCCGGAGGTGACTGGGTCGTAGACTTAGAGTATAATCGCGATTATGGTATGATCCGGGCACTGACCCACAATTAAGGACATGCCGAGCCCAGATAAGAGATAAGGAAGCACGTCACCAAGCGTGAGAGCGATAAGCTCAAAGGCCAAAGTTATAGTGACGGTCCGACAAATGCCCAAGGCTACGGTCATTAAACCAAAGGTCGTGGCGATAGTCAAAGGCCAAACACTGATAACGGTCTAAGATGTTATAAGGAGGCCGAGGGACTTAGTCATATAGACGACCTCGCGAAGCTAAATACTCACTAGGCGCTTGACGCCACATATTGTCATACTTAACAGCAATCTACGGAGATTGACTGTTCACTCATAACCTAGTTCATTGCATTATATTTTGAAACTTATGCCATCCATAAATGATAAATTTTCAAAGGTGGGAGTAAAATAGTATATATTTCAAAATAATTATATACGTATAATTTCAGAAAATATACTCAACCCAACTCACTGAGAATCCATTATTCTCACCCCAATTTGTATTATTTTTCTAAAACCCCACTAGATGAGGAGACCCAAGAAGATGACGAGACGAATGTTGATGACCACTGAAGATCGTCGTTGAAGAATTGTCGAGACATAAGTATTAGAATGTTGAAATAAATGTTCCTTTTTATTCTTGTATCAATAAAGTATTCTGATCTCCGCTGTACTCTTTGAACTTTATGTAACTATTCCGCTGTACTCATGAATGTTTATTCCATCGAATAACCAGACTTAGTTCACCGGGCTAAGATCTGGCATTTGAATGCTCTACTGTAATTCTATTATCACAAACGTTAATTAATTACGTTAGCTGTCGCGTTCTCGTCCAACCCCGGTATGGGGGCATGACAGATGTGGTATCAGAGCTCGGTTTGTAAGAAGGACACTTATATCGAGCTTTTCCAGGATAAGATTCTTCGGACATAGATGGGAATTCCACCTAGGACGAAGTGAACCATAAGATTGAGACCTAAAGTAGATTTCTCGAGTCAACTTCCATTAAAAACCTCTTTCGGCTTTCGCAATTCACTTGGAATATGCACATTCATATTCAAAAGTTCCTAAGTCATCGACCAAGATACTTGATTAAGTATTCGTAGCATTCCCCGATTGAATCAATTCTTCTATTGAACTCTTGAAATAGATATAGTATATGTTATCGGTTTATCTGAAATCCATTGAACCTCCTTACTCTTCTAAAATTAGGTATTAATATTCCTTGATTGCTAGTGTCACATAAGCATATTCGTTGAATCATTAAGTTCACTACCTTGATGATTATTCATGCTTAATAGAGTTTATATCGGACATTAGATTTTTACGAAATACTAACTTAGAACTTGGTTTGGTAGGTATGGATTTCGAAATGGAGATGGTCGTTGAGGTCATGCGCCTGACCGAGAAGCTGAAGCTCTTGGAGGAGCAGGCTACCCACTAGAGAGAGAGCTGGGCAGACCAGTTTAAGGCGAAGCTAAGAGACCAGGATCGAATCGAGTCGCTCGACCAAAGAATTCAGACCCTGACCGAGGAGCTGATTGGATCTAGGCAGGAGACTGGCATGTACCGCGGACAGAGAGATGAGGCGATGCAGATACTCGGATTTCGTCGAGAGGAGTGCCGGATCTTGGAGATATCATTGCATGAGCGAAATGATTACGTGAAGATGCAGGAGGCTGTCATTCAGAACCTTCAGCACGCATGCTTCCAGTTCAGTTCCCACGTGGAGGCGCTTGAGGGCACCTTGGCTTCAGAGCGCCAGCGACATATGGAGTTTTTTCTAATGCGATGAGAGGTCACAGGGCCGAGCTGACTGACCTGATTCCTGAGTTGCTGATCACACCGCCCGGAGGGACGTCTGCAGCATCCTCTAGCTCTAAGGAGGAGGACCCCGAGGAGGAGCCGATGGAGCCGGGAGAGGATTGAGGATGTTCTTTTTACGATCTCGTCATGATGTTTAATTGATTATGATAATGATGTGATGTACTTAATGTTTTGTCTATGGTATTTTGGATGACGATTAAGTAGGTTAAGTTTCTAATTATCTTTATCAGAAAATGTAGTTTTCTATGTCATAGCAAACTATTAGAATGCATTAATTATGATTATGCAATTTTCATATTCTACGATAATAATGATTTAAAATAATGTGTGCACATTCAAATTCCCTGTATTTACAACTCGAACTAAGCAAACTATAAAAATCATTAGCTGCTACAGATGGCTGATAGACATAGAGGACGCCCGCGAGTTAACCGTGATGGACAACAAGACCAACGCAATAACGAAGGAGGAGCTGCAAATGATGCCATAGCACAAGCACTAACCCAACTGACAAACTTCCTGCAATAACAAGCTGACAACAATCGGACTGCGGGAGGCACACAAGACCGCATGTTGGAGAGATTCTTACGTTTCAGTCCGCCAACGTTTGACGGAGAACCAGATGACATCAAGGCAGAATTATGGGTAGAAAGGATGGAGAGCATATTCAATGCATCCCAGTACACCGATGATCAACGTATAATGTTGGCTACGTTTCGACTCGAGGCTGCCACGCATGATTGGTGGAAGATCGTTAATGCCCGCTGGATAAGAGAGGATCGTGCCAGAACTTGGGTCAATTTCTTAACTGGTTTTCGGACCCAGTACGTCTCAGCAGCAGCTAGAGAGGCTCGTCGAGATGAATTTTATCATCTGAAGCAAGGATCTTTGACTGTAGCTCAGTATGAGTCACAGTTCAACCGACTCTCCAAGTTCGCACCAGGACTAGTAAGCACAGAGGAGGATAAGCTGTACAAGTTTACCCGAGGATTGAGGTTTTCTCTGAAACAGAGTCTGCTGCCAGTGAGAGTAACGACTATGGCGGAAGCAGTCGAAGCTGCAACCCGAATCGAAAGTGGGATGACACGTCTGGGACAGGTGAAGGAGCGCACCGCTGGGAAGTTTAAGAGAACCGCACCAAACCTATCATCCAGACCACCCCATAAATTCCAACACAAGACTTCTGTCCAGAACACCGAAAAGAGGCATGTGAACAATCTACCGCGCTGTCCGCACTGTAATAATATGGGGCATAAACCCGAGGACTGCTGGAAGAAACAAGGGAGGTGCCTGCGCTGTGGATATAATCAGCATCAGACTAGAGAATGCCCGAAGTGGGAGACACCAGACAACAATCAGTAGAAAAATGTGGCCAAGAAGGATGATCGCAAGGGCAAAGGGAAAGCACCAGCGAGAGTTTTTGCCTTAGCTGGACAAGAAGCTCCTAATGCGACAGATGTGGTGGAAGGTACAATTCTTGTGTCAAACCACTCTGCACATGCATTATTAGATCCAGGATCATCACATTATTTTGTTGCACCCCATTACGCACAAAAACTGAATGTATGTAAGGAATCACTGCCTGTAAGTTTAGAGGTGTCCACACCTATGGGTGCAAGCCAGGAAACAGATTTGGTATTTAGGAATTGTGAAGTTGTAGTTGAGGGTCAATGCTTCCCTACTGACCTAATACTCTTCCCATACTTGAGTATGACCTCATACTTGGAATGGATTGGCTATCTAAACACTACGCACAATTGGATTGTCATTCTAAAATAGTTAGGTTTTGCGAACCTAACAAGCCAACCGTGGAATTAATTGGAGACGCTAGAGTCAACCTAGCACCAATAATATCAGCTATCAAAGCTAGTAAGGCAATTGCCAAAGGGCGACTGGATTTTTAGCCTTCATCATCAACAAACCCATGAGTAAGTCGGGCATAGAAACTATACGTGTGGTATCCGAATACCCTGACGTATTTCCCGAAGAATTGACCTCCCTACCACCTGACAGAGAAGTTGAATTCAATATCGAAATCATGCCTGGGAAGACACCCATTGCAAAGGCACCATACCGAATGGCACCACTGGAGCTGCAAGAGTTGAAGGTCCAACTGCAGAAGTTACTCGACGTGGGTTTTGTGCAGCCCAGTGTATCACCATGGGGAGCTCCGATATTATTTGTTAAAAATAAGGATGGAACATTGAGGCTTTGTATAGATTACCGTGAACTCAACAGCGTTACAGTTAAAAATAAGTATCCTCTCCCGAGGATAGATGAGTTATTTGAACAATTCCAAGGAGCTACGGTGTATTCCAAGTTCGATCTTCAACAAGGATACTACCAGTTAAAGATTAAGAATGAATATGTTCCTAAAACTGCATTCCAAACTAGATACGGCCACTACGAGTTCGTAGTGATGCCTTTTGGACTCACGAATGCTCCTGCGGCATTTATGGATTTAATGCACAGAGTATTTCAACCATATCTCGACCAATTAGTAGTAATTTTCATCGATGACATACTCGTGTACTCTAAGTCGGAAAATGATCACGAGAGACATCTTAAACTAGTGTTGGATACACTAAGGCAGCACAAGTTGTACGCCTAGTACATCGAGTGTGAATTTTGGTTGAGGGAAGTGGCATTTCTAGGCCATATTATTTCTGGAGAAGGGGTTGCAATTGATCCATCAAAGATAAAAACTATTATGGATTGGAAGAGGCCAGAAAATGTAACTGAGATCCGAAGCTTTCTTGGACTTGCGGGCTACTACCGTAAATTCATCAAAGACTTCTCGAAGATAGCGGGACCCCTCACCCGGCTAACCCAGAAACAAGTAAAATTTAAATGGACGGATAAATGCGAGTCAAGTTTCGAGGAACTCAAGAAGAGACTTACCACCGCACCTATACTGACACTTCCAGAAGGAACCCAAGGATTTGTCGTATATAGTGACGCCTCAAGGGATGGCCTCGGTGCCGTTCTGATGCAGAATGGTAAAGTTATCACGTATGCTTCCAGGAAACTCAAGACGCACGAGAAGAATTATCCAACGCATGACCTCGAACTTGCTACAATAGTATTCGCCTTAAAGAAATGGCGACATCATTTATATGGCGTTGAATTCACCGTGTTTACGGATCATAAAAGTCTCAAGTACCTGTTTTCTCAAAAGAAACTTAATCTCCAACAGAGAAGATGCGTAGAGCTTTTAGAAGATTACCATTGTGAAATTCAACACCACACAGGGAAAGCAAATGTCGTGGCCGATGCCCTAAGTAGAAAGGCTAGAGTGGCCTGACTCATGGTTCGAGAATGGCAAGCTCTCAAGGAACTGATCTACCTGAAACCCATTCATGAAGGTACTCGTTTAAATTACGCCAACCTCACAGTTAAATCGAATCTATTGAACGATATTCGATTAGCCCAAGAGAGATATCCAAAACTTCAAGAGTTTAAGGACAAGATCGCTAAGGGCGAGAAACCCGAATTTACAATTACCAAGGATGTAATTGTAAGGTTTAAGGGACGATTATGCATACCTCATGACGAGGAGATCAAAAGACGAATTCTCGAGGAAGCTCATTGCTCGAGATATACGATACACCTAGGAGGTAACAAGATGTACCGAGACTTGAAGAAACACTTTTGGTGGGTGAACATGAAGAACCAAGTGGCAGAATTCGTGGCGCGATGCCTCACATGTCAGAGAGTCAAAGCTGAGCATCGGCGACCCTCAGGACTACTACAGCCACTAGAAGTCCCTGAATGGAAATGGGAAATGGTAACCATGGATTTTATCACGGATTTACCAACCACAAGAGGAGGTTATAACACCATTTGGGTGATCATCGACAGACTGACGAAATCATCACATTTCGTGCCGGTTAAAAAGGACGACAGTTTGCAAAAGCTGGCTAGGACCTATATTAGAGAAATTGTTCGACTCCATGAAGTGCCAACAGACCTAGTATCGGATTCGTATCTCGTTTTTGGAAAGTCTTTCATAAGGAATTAGGAACTTCCTTAAGCTTCAGCACAAGTTCGCATCCCCAGACCGACGGGTAATCTGAACGAACCATTCAAACCCTTGAAGACATGTTACGAGCTTGCGTACTAGACTTTCAAGGAAATTGGGATCACCACCTGCCATTAGCCGAGTTTGCATACAACAATAGTTTCCAAGCGACAATCGGAATGGCACCTTATGAAGCTCTATATGGGAGGAAGTGTCGATCCCCGCTCCATTGGGAAATCGATGACCAATGGATGCCGAAGACTCAACGAACAGAACCTTCAGCTATGAGCACAGATTTGGTGAAGGAAGCCGTAGATAAAGTATGACTAATCAAGGATAGGATCCGCACAGCGCAAAGCAGACAGAAGAGTTACGCCGATCAACGTAGGAAGGATCTAGAATTTGAAGTAGGAGATCAAGTCTTTCTGAGGTTAACACCACAGAAAGGTTTGATAGTATCAAGAAAAGGAGGAAAGTTAAGTCCCCGATATGTAGGACCATTCAAAATCACGGAAAGGATTGGACGACTAGCGTACCGATTGGAACTACCACCCAACCTGTCTGGAATGCACAACGTTTTCCATGTTTCGAGATTAAAGAAGTATCATCCAGACCCAACGCACATTCTTACTTCTGACATTCCGCCGATCAAGGATAACTTGTCTTATGAAGAGAAGCCAATCAAGATCCTCGACCGACAAGTCCACGAATTAAGGAAGAAGCGAATTCCTTTAGTTAAAGTTGTCTGATCGAATCACAACAGAGAGGAAGATGCGACGTGGGAAGCTGAGGAAGAAATGAAGAAATCATATCCCGAATTATTTGAGTAGGAAATTGGGGACCAAATTCTTTAAGGAGGAGAGGATGTAAAACCCCCTAAAACTCGATAGTTTACTATATGTATAATTGTTAAATCATGATGTACTCCAATAACATTTGTTTTAATCTACATCTAGTTTCATTTGTTTTACTCATTTATTCGTAAATTATTTTATAATCAAATTAATTAAAATTTGAAGTGGGAACATAAAATTCCTAATGGGCCATGTGTATCAACACATATACATATAAACACACCATAAGACTCAAGCCCAAACTAAATAAAACCCTTAAGGCTTGGAATCACAATTAAAAGCCCAATTTAATCACTAGCCACTTCATTTAACACATACTTAATACCTATATACACCTAAAATACAAAAAAAAAAATAATTTAATAACACACACACACACACATAAGCACGGCCAAGAAACACTTGGGGGAGGGGAATCCTTGTCCCCCATGAAAGACTCAATGTCTTACATTTTCTCTTCCCAAGTATTCCACCTCCCAACCCCATTAAACCCTTTTAAAAATCAAACACCCTCATTCCTTTCACCCTTACAAAAACAAAATCTGAAAATTAGAGAGAGTAAGGGAGAGAGGAGGCCAAAATCAAGAAGAGAAGGAGAAGAGAAGAAGAAGAAAAGAAGAAGAAAAGAAGAGAAGAAGAAAGGTTCAACTTAAGGAGGTAATTTCACTATCTATATGTAACTACAATATATATATATATATATATCTTACATACACTAACTTAAACCACATATTCATCATCCATGGTGTGGCATACATTGGTCAAAATAAAAAGAGGAGAGGCAAAGAAGAGGTTGGTGCAACTAGTTCAAAGACTTAGATCTCTTCACCACTTCAAGAACTAAAGTGGGTAAAACTATTCTTCTCACTTTAATATGCAATTTATCTTAAACAAAGATGCATGTCCCTTCCATGAAGTTCTTATAGTCCACTTTTCTCATACTCATAGCATGCATAATGGTTTATAGCTTGTTGCATGTAAAACTAGCCAATTTTGATGATTTAAGTGAAATGTCTCAAAACTTCTTATCAATTAAGTATGATTTTGTCTTCCTTTATATTCTGGAAATTATGTTTGGAGAAGTATATTTGTGTTATATGATCATGCATGTGAAGTTGGATGTTTAATTTGTGGCCTAGCAAAAATGGGATGATCAAAACGAACACAAAACAAGAATTAAGTGAAGATAAAGAAAATTATGAAAATTATTACAAAAAAAAAAAAAGATGTAATCTGACTTAAGGTCAGAAAACACGTAGATTGTGTAAATCCATCAAAATGGTGAAACTACTAAATAAAATTCGTATATTTCAGTTTGGAACATCAAATTGGACATAATAAAAAGTTTAGCCTATGTTCTAAAAATTTCGTAGTAATCGGAATCCATTTCCGGTGTCTACGGACCAAAAGTGTAAATTAAGACAAAATAATGGGGTCAAATGATAAATTCCTCAAAAATTTGGAACCAAAGTAAAAAGTTTACCTTCTGGACTGAAGATATAATTTATATAGAAATAAATATTCTGACCTTAAAATTTCGTAGAGAGCGGGAGTCGATTCAAGATTTGGGGCTAAAATGCAATAATTGGTAAAATTAGGGTCAATTAGTAAATTTCAATAAAAATGGAATTATAAGATAAATTTTCAGGTCTATGGACCAGAATGTTAATTATCAAAGGATAAATATTATATCTGAAAAACCCTATAACAATAGGAGCAAATTTTGGGTTTTGGGGTCAAAACGACATTTTAAATAGTTTTGGGGCAAAACTGAAAATTTTAAAAAATCAGTCAGAAACTGAAAATTCTGGAAAGTTCACTCAAACACCGAAGTTCCAAGTTTAACATGAACTCTCCCATAAGTTTCGTCACCATCCGTGACGAAAACCAAACCTCATGGGTATAATAATCCGTTTCGCAAGAATTATGGGCGTAACCGTAAATTGGGAAAATTTAAACCAAAAATCAAAGATTGGAATTTATCTAGTCTGGAATCAATAATCACAATTATATTCTAAAGATATATCAATAACGGAACCATAATTTCATAAAAACTCGTGCCACGAATAAACTTCAAATCGCAATCGTATAATCAATTTACGCTAAGTATTGGATATATGACTCTGACCATATCATGTGCATTCACCGCAATGTGACTAACGTATAATCACATCTAACCGGGAACTAAGTGCCATACAAACAAAGTGCCATAGACAGATCCGCCTCTAATCCTATCGGGGCAAAGTGCCATGTCGGCAGACGTGGGCCACCTCTTGAGCCCATACGAAACCGAGAGTTGACCTGAAATCCGGGGGCCACCTCTTGAGTTGTAGGGGCCACCTCTAGAGTCCCAAATTTGTGTCAGGGACGGTTAGACCATGTTTTGGATCGAGCAGCACGGCTGCGGTTCATGAACAAGGCTACCATCGTTTCCTATACCCTTGAAGCCAATGGACGGAGTGTTCCGGAGGTGACTGGGTCGTAGACTTAGGGTATAATCGCAATTATGGTATGATCCGGGCACTGACCCATAATTAAGGACATGCCGATCCCAGATAAGAGATAAGGAAGCACGTCACCAAGCGTGAGAGCGATAAGCTCAAAGGCCAAAGTTATAGTGACGGTCCGACAAACGCCCAAGGCTACGGTCATTAAACCAAAGGTCGTGGCGATAGTCAAAGGCCAAACACTGATAACGGTCTAAGATGTTATAAGGAGTCCGAGGGACTTAGTCATATAGACGACCTCGCAAAGCTAAATACTCACTAGGCGCTTGACGCCACATATTGTCATACTTAACAGCAATCTACGGAGATTGACTGTTCACTCATAACCTAATTCATTGCATTATATTTTGAAACTTATGCCATCCATAAATGATAAATTTTCAAAGGTGGGAGTAAAATAGTATATATTTCAAAATAATTATATACGTATAATTTTAGAAAATATACTAAACCCAACTCACTGAGAATCCATTATTCTCACCCCAATTTGTATTGTTTTTCTAAAACCCCACTAGATGAGGAGACCCAAGAAGATGACGAGACGAATATTGATGACCAGTGAAGATTCAATCGGCCAATACCACATGAATGACAAGACACCAACATTAATAACAATGATTACAACAATGTCTTAGATCGACATCAATATTAACAACAACAATCGATACATCGATACCGCGAACCGGCTATCGATAATAATATTAACAACGAGTACCCCAATGCCTTGAACCGGCCATTAATGAACAATTGTAAACATTTGGCATAATTGCCGGAGAGTACCGTATCGAACGATCCCTTTAATAACAATGAACTCATGATGAGACCAAGTCTCGGAATGATACAACACATTCATACACATATATGATAACATTAATATCATTGACTAGTACAAGTGTAAAAATTGTCTCAAACCGACGACAAGAAAGTACTTCCACGAGCAACGTCCTTGAAGTGATTATCGGTCCTCGAAACAACCTTGAATAACACAATTACCAATGATTCGCTTAATATACGAATCAAGCATGATCACAACCAACTCAAAAGTCTATACAACTATACCCAAACTCATTGAAGCAATTCAACAAACACATTGTAGACAACCTCCAATTGTTTACAACTAATCTCAATTATATCGATACCAAACCTCCAATGAATGATTCAATCTAATAAAACATCTTATATACAATCAATATTCTTATAGGAATACACAATTCGAGATTCTAACAACATCTAATCGAAACCCCCAATTCCAAATTCAACATCCAACATTCTTGAATAATCCTCTAGCAATCCAATTATAAATCATAAAAACTCGTAATCATACATATATACCTTCACATATCATGATTACAACATCCAAATCATCATATTCCCATTGAAAAATCGAAATCTAGGGTTTGCAGAAATTACTTTAGATTTGGGATGAAAAATCCAAAAAGATGTTAATTCACACCAAGAACTCAAGAAGGATGAAATCTCTGAGATTGATGATGATAAATCGCCCAAGAATTCGCCTAGAAAGCGCCCAAGGAGAGGAGAGATGAAGAGGAGGATGAAATGAGCTTCCTTCCTCCAAAAATCCGCTGAAAAAGGGTTATCTGACCCGTGTGCCGCAGCCCGGACTGAATGTTCCACGGCCTGCGGATGAAAAAAATTCTCCCAGCCATGTTAGTGCCGCGGCCCGGCCAGCAGAGTGCCGCGGCCCGCAGTACAGCCGCGCCAGGCTCACTGTGTAGTCTTAGCTATTTCGACCATAACTTCTTCGTCCGGACTCCTATTGACTCACCGTTTGAACCAATGGAAAGATAACTTGATGCTCTATAATACTGAAAGGATTCAGAACTTTTGGAGTTTCCAAGAATTGATGGTGATTTTACAAAGTCGAAATCATACGTGGAAAAGTCGCTTAAGAACACGGAATTCAACAGAGCGACACCGAGACGAACTCGGATGACAAAAAGTGTAGAATTAATCATTCTCGAAATGATGAAAAGGTCACAATAGAGTTGCTAAGATGGACTTCCGCCAAAAAAAGAAAATTATCAGAAATCAAAATTGCGGATATTACATAGATTAAGTCTTTACTTCTTGATTAAGTATTATTAATTGGAGATATGACCACGTAACATGCATTCTAGTCGGAACTCTATGAAAACTCGGGTTTATTCATTAGATTCGATCCTTTTGTACTCAGGATGGGCTATTACAACTTCAATTAATCTTTTACTTCTTGATTAGGTCTTGTTGTAGCAAGGATTGGACATAGTAGCTTCGAATAAGTCTTTACTTGTTGGTTATGTCTTGCTAATAGGAGATAAGACCACATTACATGCATTTAAGTTGGAACATTATGAAAACTCAAGTTTATTGATTAGATTTGAGCCTTTTGTACCCAGAATTGGCTATAACAGCTCAGATTAATCTTTTACTTATTTATGAAATTATGTTATAGCAAGGATTGGATATAGTAGCTCCGATTAAGCCTTTACTTCTTGACTAAGTATTGTTAATAGGAGATAAAGCCACGTTACATGCATTCGAGTCCGAACTCTATGAAAACTCGGGTTTATTGATTATAATCAAGTATTTTATATTGAGAATTGGCTATAATAGCTAAGATTAAGTCTTTACTTCTTGACTAAGGCTTGTTAATATGAGATAAAACCACATTACATGTATTCGAATCGAAATCCTATGAAAACTCGGGTTTATTGATTAGATTCGAGTATTTTATATTGAAAATTGGCTATAATAGCTTAGGTTAAGTCTTTACTTCCTGATTAATTCTTGTTAATAGGAGATAAGACCACGTAACATGCATTCGAGTAGGAACTCTATGAAAACTAGGGTTTATTGATTTGGTTCGAGCCTTTTATACTCAGAATTGGCTATAACAGCTCCGATTAATCTTTTACTTCTTTATTAAGTTATGTTGTAGCAAGGATTGGATATAGTAGCTCCGATTAAGACTTTACTTATTGATTAAGTCTTGTTGTAGTAAGGATTGGATATAGTAGCTCCGATTAAGTCTTCACTTCTTGATTAAGTCTTGTTAATAGGAGATAAGACTACATTACATGCATTCGAGTTGCAACTATATGAAAACTCGGGTTTATTGATTAGATTCGAGCTTTTTGTACTCTGAATTGGATATAACAGCTCTGATTAATCTTTTCGTTCTTGATTAAGTCTTGTTGTGGCAGGGTTCGCTAATAGCTCCGGTACTTCTTGATTAAGTATTGTTAATAGGAAATAAAACCACATTACATGTATTCATGTTGGAATACTACAAAAACTCGGGTTTATTGATTAGATTTCAGCCTTTTGTACTCAGAATTGGCTATAATAACAGCTCCGATTAATCTTTTACTTCATGATTAAGTCTTGTTGTAGCAAGGATTGGATATAGTAGCTCCAATTAAGCCTTTACTTCTTGATTAAGTCTTGTTAATAGGAGATAAAACCCCGTTACATATATTTGAGTCGGAACTCTATGAAAACTCGAGTTTATTGAATATAATCGAGTATTTTATATTGAAAAAAATTGCTATAAAAGCTTAGATTAAGTCTTTACTTCTTGATTAAGTATTGTTAATAGTTGATAAGACCATGTAACATACATTTGAGTCGGAACTCCATGAAAACTCGGGTTTATTGATTATATTCGAGCCTTTTGTACTCAGAATTAGCTATAATAACAGCTCCGATTAATCTTTTACTTCTTGATTAAGTCTTTTTGTAGCAAGGATTGGATATATAGATCTGATTAAGCCATTACTTCTTGATTAGTCTTGTTAATAGGATACCAGACCACGTTACATGAATTTGAATTAGAACTCTCTGAAAACTAGGGTTTATTGATTAGATTAGAGCCTTTTGTACTCAGAATTAGCTATAACAGCTCTGATTAATCTTTTCTTTCTTGATTAAATCTTGTTGTAGCAAAGATTTGCTATAATAGTTCCGATTAAGCCTTATACTTCTTGATTAAGTCTTGTTAATAGGAAATAAAACCACGTTACATGCATTCGAGTCGGAACTCTATGAAAACTCGGGTTTATTGATAAGATTCGAGGCTTTTATACTCAGAATTGGATATAACAGCTCCGATTAATCTTGTACTTTTTGATTAAGTATTGTTGTAGCAAGGATTGGATTTAATAGCTGCGATTAAGCCTTTACTTCTTGATTAAGTCTTGTTGATAGGAGATGTGACCACGTTACATGCATTCGAGTCGGAACTCTATGAAAAATTGGGTTTATTGATTTGATTCGTGGTTTATTGATTAGATTCGAGCCTTTTGTACTCAGCGAGTACAAAAGGAATAGTTTATTCCTAGAGATTTGTGACCGAAATGCTTTCCAAGTATAGTAATCTAGAATAACGGCGTAAGGGGAAGATTCTTCAAACGGGCAGATTTGAAGAAAGAGACAAGTTATGCAAAGAGATGAACGAATAAACAAAGAAGTCAACTCTCCAACGGACGGATTTGTTACAAGAGATGCAACAGCTATGAAGAAGCTCAAGATTCGTACTATAAATATCCGAAGATAAGTTTTGAGCAAAGTACGACGTAAATAAGATTTACAAGCGAACAAAGCATTAAAATCAATATAAGCAATCAAAGCGAACTATAGCATTGTGAAGAGCCATATTCCAAAGTTTATATACTGAGAAGCTCTTGAGTTGGAGAATAGAATACTCTTGTCTTTAAGATTGAGTATGGGGTACTTTTGTGAATGAGCTTTTCAAAAGTTTCGAGGCTGAGAAGGCATCCACGGTTGCGAGTTGTTGAGGCATCTACGGATTTTCGATCAAGAGGTGATAGGCAGCCAAAGGAAGTTGCAACGACCAATGGTTTTCCACTGGTTGGAAGCTATTGTAACTAGAGTATTCATTGTAACATTTATCACTGGTTGACAATTATAGTGAATTTATCTCCAACTTGTTTGGAGAGAAGTGGATTAGTAGAGGATTACCCCACCTCTGAAGCCACTATAAGTGCTTGTGTGTTTTACAGCATTACATCATACTTATCTGCTGCATTCATAAATACTGTTCCATTTAGCAGTCAGCTATCTTCCGCAATACTTAGTTTTACAGTTGACATAAGTCATAGTCACCTGCATTGTCACCAGCTGTGCTTCCGCACTACTCATCTGCAGCTAAGGTTTGTTAGCTGCATATTATGCAGCTGAAGAAACTCACCAGATTAAGGAAAAGAGTTTAATAAGTCTATTCACCCCCCCTCTAGACTTATTCCTGACGACTTATGACCTACAAGTGGTATCAGAGAGGTTGGTTTAATTTTACAGAACCTGGTCCATATACTTGAGAATATATTTTAATCTACAGCACATGCATTATAGATTACTTATATTTTCTATCGATGAATATGACCTCTGGAAAATAAGAATACAGGCTCATCTGTCATCCATCTATTCATCTTCATGAAGGACAACACAGAAGAAGAAATTGCAGCTGGGAAGCCAGAGAAGATTCCCAAGAAGAAACTGAAATGTCCCCTGAAGAAAGGAAGTTGACCAATCTTGACAACCGGTCGAGAGATGTATTATATCAGACCCTTGAAAAAACAACCATGGTAAAAATCAAGAACTGCAAGAATGCCAAGGAAATATGTGACACATTAGCTGTAATATGTTAGGGAACTGAGCTATCAAAGAGAACAAGCTGTCAATTGCCACTCAGAAGTTTGATAACTTCAAGATGAAGAATAGTGAAACAATTGACCAGGTGGATACAAGATTCACAGTGATCATAAACGAAATAAACTCTCTTGGTAAAACCTATGGCAACTGAGATATGGCTCTAAAGGTTCTAAGATCTCTCACCCCATAATTTTCTCAGACCACAAGGCATTCGAGTTTTAGCTGCACTTGCTCATATCAAAACTGATCTCTCTAAGTTGAAACAACTAAACAGTGCACAAGCTAAAGAGATAACATCTATAAAAGCATCCATATCTCTTGACAGTTTGTGTATAAATGAGAGGCCACTTTATTTAAAATCAGGCCTTAGATATAACCCCAACACTCCTCTAGTTCAAAAACCAATTTCATCAAGAGAGAAACTTATGTCCAGACTGTTGAGCCTATAAAAAAACCTATATTTCAAAATAGGCAGCAACCCAACCAAAAGTTTAGGCAGCAGCCAAGGTTTACAAGGCAGTCACCTAGGCAGGAGACTAGGCAATGGCCAAGGTGTAAGCAGCAGTCAAAACATTATTCTGCTTATTACCAAAGACTCCCTAAAAATAGATTTCAAAATGGGAGAGGTAAATGGAAACCTCAAAGTTATCCAAATTTTCAAATAGAACAGGTGTGGAGACCTCAAAATTTTAATAAATGGTCTCAGCCAAGATTCAGAAATGGCTCACACCAAAACCATTTTTAGTCATATCCTATATACAAACCAAATCAACGATATAGACCAAGACACCATGCACCCCCTAGTAATATCCAACATAATTTTCAAAACACCAGGAGAAATCAATTTTCCAAGAAGCCCACTAACCCCAAGGGACCCATTCAAATTTGGGTACCTAAATCTCTGCTTGTCTGATTGCAGAAAAGGTGGAGGGACTACTACCATTCTGATTTCAGAATGGTTTGTGGACTCTGGATGCTCAAGGCACATGACAGGGAATAAGAAGGTGCTCTCAAACTACATCAAAGAAAGAGGTCCAGATGTAACCTTTGGAGATAGCTCTAGAGGTCAGACAAAAGGATTTGTTCAGCTGCACAAGGAGACATAACCATATCTAAAGTACATTATGTCAAAGGGCTCAAATATAACCTATTGAGCATAAGTCAATTATGTGATAAAAAGAACCTCGTAGTCTTCACTATTTTGGAAATGCATGGTGATTGATATCTTATCTGGAGAAGTGAAGCTACAAGGATTCAGAAGAAGAGACATCAACATGATAGATTGGAATATAGGCACTCCAAACACTTGTTTCCTATAAAAGACAATTGCTGAGAATGGATGGCTCTGGCACAAGAGATTATGTCACCTGAATTTCAAAGACATAAACAAGATAAGCTCTCAAAAGTTGGTCAGAGGACTTCCAGAAGAAGTATTCAAGAAAGAAGCCCACTGTGATGCATGCCAGAAGGGAAAGCAAACCAGAGCATCTTTCAAACTAGTTCAGCCTACCACTTTCACCACAAGACTCTGGGATCTACTTCATATGGATCTATTTGGCCCCATCAAGCCAAGGACATTGAGTGGAAGAAAGCATGCCTTAGTACTAGTAGATGACTACTCCATATATACATGGGTTGTTTTTCTCTATAAAAAGAGTGAAACAGTAACAAAGCTACCTGAACTATTGAGGAAAATTCAGAATGAGAAATCCCTCTCCATCATAAAGATCAGATCAGATAGCGGTGGAAAATTTCTCAACAAGGCAATCATTGTATACAGTGATCAGAATGGAATTCAGCATGAAGTCTCTGCCGCAAGAACACCACAGCAAAATGGTGTAGCTGAAAGAAGAAACAAAACCCTGAAGGAAGCAGCCAGATCAATGATTGCAGAAGCTGACCTGCCCAAGAGGTTCTGGGCCATACTCAGAATAGGAGTATGATAGTAAGGAGACATGGCAAAACTCCCTATGAGGTTTGGAATCGTAGAACCTCAACTATTGCATACTTTCATATTTTTGGTTGTAAATGTTTCATCCACAACAATGGTAAAACCCAACTGAATGCCTTTGATGCTAAAACTGATGACGGTCTCTTTATTGGATACTCACAAATAAGCAAGGCATACAGGGTATATAACAAAAGAACATTAGTTGTGGAAGAAACACCCCATGTTGTGTTTGATGAATCTACTGTCGAGTACAGGAAACAGGTGGAACTAATTGAGAAAAAGCTCAAATCTGCCTCCCTGGAAGAAATTATCATCAATAACACAAGAATGATGGACTCAACTGAAGACCCAACTGCAAATCAGAAAGGAGACCCAACTGCAGATCAGATAGGATCTTCAACTGTACCTATTCTAACTGCAGCTGATGAAGACACAACTAAAGAGATAAATTCACCACTAGAAGGGGGGGTTGAGTAGTGGTAATGCGGATAATTATCGTGAATGATAAATAAAATGTGCGGAAAGTAAAAGACTCAACGATATATAGAGGTTCGGCAACTTGCCTACGTCCTCTGTACAGTTTGTTTTTCAATTGGCTCAAGAAAAACCACACACACAACTTTGCCTCGTCTTCTATAGGTCCGGGCACAACCGTTACAATGCTTGTCTTCTATTGGTCCAAGCACAACCACCACTTAAAATAGATTTCCGTATCTAGTGTTCTATAGGAACTAGATAATCCTCACTTACGATCGTCAGAGTATAATCCTAACAATGTCGGATCAAAGATCCTAATAATACCGGATTAGTAACTCTTGTTCTGTTTCTCTCAAGCTCGTGAAGCAGTGATGCAACACTCACAACAATTAAGGAAGATACGAAGTATATAGAATATTACAATATGTCTACCACTCTCATATCTTTTCTTGTCACAACTTAGTATACAATGAATAATAAACTGAGCTCAATAATGCATTTAGAATGCTTGAAGTTATGTGTCTTGAGATACCCAATGCCATGGGTATTTATTGTTTTCAGTCCCTTTTGATATGCTGAAATTTGTGTTATTAGCGAGTGCTAATAATCCTTCATAGCGTGCACTATCGTTGTTGACTTGGCTAGACTGAACGGTCTTTAATACTGTTCCAATGGTAAATATACATGTCTAGCGTGCGCTAGACTGTCCTTGTTGAGTGCGTTATCGATATGGTCAACCGTCTTTATTTTGATGTTGGAAACTAATGGCATTGTCTCCAACGTTCTTCTTCCAACGGGTATAATTTGAACTTAGCGTGCGCTAACAAACATCCTTAGTGTGCGCTAGGTAGTCAGGATTTGCTTTCCAGATTTTCCGTGATTTCCTTTATTGACTTCTATGTCCCAATGGATAAATTGACTAACGGTCGAATTTTGAACACTTAGCGTGCGCTAACATGTACTGTGTATCGTGCGCTACATGTCTCCAGATAACGTGTGTTAGTCTCCAGTAGCGCGCGCTTTCTGCTTCCTTGCTAGAGTCCAGAACCTACTGACTCAAATATGCTTCTAGGTAGCGTGCGTTACTTGAATTTATTAGCGTGCGTTAATCCTCTCCATAACGTACGCAATTTCCTTCTGCAGCGTGCGCAAAATGTTGTTCCTTTTTTTGTCCAGACCTTATTGTTCTCACTGCGCTGCTTAACTGGGAATCGATAGCGTGCCCTAGATATATGGTTGCGTGTGCTAATTTTATCAACTAGCATGCACTAATAAATGAATCTTGCGTGCGCTAACCATCAGATAGGTTTCCAACTTCTCTGCAGGTGACTTTCCTAATTGCAGATAGAACTTCGATAGCGTGCGCTACTATGCATGCGTAGCGTGAACTATATACTTATTTTGCCTTCAATGAAACAGCCCGTGTAGTTGAATTTTGTTAAATGTTTTGAATGCAATCATCATCAAAATACTTTTGTTTCAACAATCTCCCCCTTTTTGATGATGTCAAAACATTTAATATATGCATGCAAAACCGATTTAGAAAAAATTTCGAATCAAAGTAATTTGTTCGATTTACATTAGTATGTTCGGTTTGGGAGTGTTTTCTCCCCCTTTTTGACATTAGCAAAAAGTACACCCCCTGAAACGTTGCGTACATGAAGAAATACGGCAAAATGCAAATCAAAGTACATTTAAAACAGTAAGTGCAGTAAAACAAAGAAGGGAATGCAAATGTCATTAACTTAAAATCAAAATCATTACAATCACATAACTATGGCAGACAAGTAAAATGACATCAAAACACATGAAATAAGTTTTTATACATCGAGAATCAAAAATCCGAGAAACTGAGGCGCTTGTTCGGATGAGAAGATGGAAACAGGAAGGAAGGATGTGTATATCGAATGAAGTCCTCCAACAGTCTACGAACCGAATGGACTTCTTGAACAGCACCTTGGACTTCAGAGCGGAGAGCTCGCACGTCTTCACGAATCTCCAACTGCGTAGTCTCGAGGCTACGCATCCGGGCAACAAAATCGCTTTCATTTTCCTCACCGACGGCCACTGTCCTCTTTCCCTTCACTTTCGAGTGACAAACAAAAGTGCCGGTTTGAAATTCTCAAAGGGTTTCCGGCCCTCTTCGAGAAACACGCTCAGCTGGAGTCGGGACTCTCATTCCTTTAGGGACTCGATCATCTTCTTGGAGATATGAAAACAGCACCCATCCTCGGTTGTACGTCTCGATGTAGTGCATCGCCTTTAGGGATCAGTTGCTAATCTCATGTCCCCGAGACACCGGAACTGATGCCTTGCCCGATAGATCAACATTGAATCGTCGAAAAATCACCGTAAGAACCGATCCATATGGTATCCTGGATTTTCGCGATCTCGATAGGTAGTGCTTGGAGCGAAAAGAGTCTCCTTTCATTTTCATCTAGCTCATAACGATAGCAGCAAAGTTGACCTTATCGTCATTCAAAACACGATACATCACATTTTTGTCGATGCCAACGAGTTTGTGCTACGTATTAACTTTCGGCATTATGCACTTCGTTAGAGCAACTAGGAGCAAACGGATGTTGATTACTAAGTAATTATTTTCGAATACGTCATCGGTGATATCGATGACAGCCTTTGAACTAAGAAACTCGGATAATTCCAACGCGGTCAAATCGGATTCCTCGATAATTGCTTTCCCTGAACATGAGAAACCATCCATAGACAAGCCAAAAAGTTTAGACAATATTTCAGAAGAGACAGTCACTGTTGTCCCATTCACAAGACTCTGAAGAACCATAGATGGTGAATCTACACTATCTCCTATGTGCAAATTCGCACAGAACTCTCGGACCAAACAAGGGTATATTAATTTCTTGCATTCGGTGAAGCGATCGATACCCAAAGAGGAAAGAAATCACAAATAGATACCTTTGCCCTTTCCAGGCTCCCGAAGTTAAAATAGTAGCAATCGGTCAAGGATTCTTGAGGAAGAATCTCAGAGAAAACCTTGAAAGTTGCAGATGAAATGAAGCGGGAGGCGTCAAAATCGGGTATATGGGTTCGCTTGGCACAATTGTATTGTTTTTTCATCGCAACTCTACCCTTGCTCGACATGATGGAGTGGAAATTTGAAGAAATTTTTTGGTGAGGATGGAGGAATTCGGGGTTTGGAAAATATGGCTGCTAGGGTTCTTCGCAAAGGGGATCTGGTATGAATATGTTTGCGTGTGTTATGAATGAATAAGAGACTTACTGGACTATTCAGTAGTATATCGGGATATGAAGCGATTTTTATTAGCGTACGCAAGGATAATAGGTTAGCGTACGCTATCGGGAAAAATTTGTTCAGAAATATAAGGGTAGCGCGCGTTAAGGGGTTAAGTCTAGCGCGCGCTAGCGAATGAAACGTTTCTCATGAATTGATTTCTCGAATAGATAAATAGATTTCAAAAATTGTCAAGATGTCCCATATCAAGTTGTAATCGAATAGAACTAAAAGATTCCTCAGGTAGAGGTTTTGTAAATATATCAGCCAATTGATCTTTCGTGCCGACAAAAATTATAAATATATCTTTTTTTTGCACATGATCACATAAAAAATGATGTCTAATATCTATATGTTTAGTCCTATTATGCATCACGGGATTTTTGCTCAGGTTTATAACACTGTTATTATCACATAAAATTGGGTATTTTCAAAATAAATGCCATAATCGCGGAGTTGATTTTTTATCCATAATACCTGCGCACAAACGCTCCCTGCTACGACATATTCGGCTTCAGCGGCAGACATTGCTACGCTAGTTTGCTTTTTACTTCCCCATGAAATTAAGCATGAACCAATAAAATGGCATGTACAGCTAGTGCTTTTCTTATCGATTTTACATCCGCCGAAATCAGCGTCACTATATGCAGTCAAATTAAAATCAAGACATGATGGATACCAAAGTCCTACTCCAACAGTTCCTTTCAAATATCGAAAAATTTGTTTACACACAATCAAATAAGATTCATTAGGATTAGATTGAAAACAAGCACATAAACATGTAGCAAATATTATATCTGGATGAGAAGAAATTAAGTATAACAGGGATCTGATCATACCTCGATATAGCTATTGATCCACGGGTTTCCCACTCTCGTCTTTTTCCAATTTTATTGTAGAAGACATTGGTGTTGAGATTGTTTTGCTACTTTCCATCTTGAATTTCTTGAGGAGATCGAGAGCATATTTTGTTTGATGAATAAAAATTCCATCTTCACATTGTTTGATTTGAAGCCCGAGGAAGAATGTTAATTCTCCCATCATACTCATTTCGAACTCTCCTTTCATGAGATTAGAAAATTCTTGGAAAAAAAATTTGTTGTTACCCAAAATATTATACGTAATGGTTTGCTGGATATGGCTACGGGTGAGTAACAAACAAAATGCGAGAGCACGTACGAAGGAATGTAAATAACACAAGATTTTCCGGGGTTGTTAGTCCCGGGCTTGAATGCTCTCGCAAGGTATTATTAATACGAATACTACTTTGGAGTACAAATATTAATGTTAGAGTAAGATTACAGTGAGTGTAACGACCCTAGTTATCTAGCTCTTGAGTGTTGTTGATTGCCGGAAGAACAAGAGGTAATGCTCTGTGAGTTCTTGTTAACAAAGATGAAGTGCTATCTGTGGAGTGTGCTTGATCAAATATGCTTTTCGTGTGTATGAATCAGTGTCTAAAATTAGTCCCTTTCTCCAAATGCTGGAGGTCTCCTATTTATAGAAGAGGAGGTAGTTGGGATGTCCTGATCCCAAACGGGCGATCGCCTTTCTTGTATTAAATTATACGGGCGACCGTCTCAGCACGTGGGCTGGTTTCCTTAACGTCCGCAGCTACTGCTTCCAGCTAGATGTGCGATCCAATGAGTAGACGACATGCGTCCATGTCGCTGTCTTGGGAGGTCCCACCTTGGACCTTTCGGCGGGTCTATCGGTAGGTGAGACTGTTCTTGTCACCGACAGCTGCTGATGGGCTGGAGTCAAGCTTGTTCCTGCGGTGCCTTTTGCGGATCTGCACATGGGCCTTCATCCCGAAATTCGGTCTTCGTAGACTTTGACGGATGTTGGCTTTACACATGGCATAGGACGGTCGTCCTCGGTCGGGCACTAGAGTCGATCGCTAGGTGCCAAGAGACGATCACCCTGGACGTCAACCGCTAGGCACTTGAACATGATCTGGCATCATCGGTTGGCACATCTGCCTTGGTCTATTTGATGCTGACTTTGGCCGCTCGGCCCTTATGCCGATCGCCTTTGAGGCGTACTAATCGCCGCACAACAATTGCCCCCCAGCTCGCTCCGATGTTGAAGACGTGGGGTGAGGTGGTTCTACCTGCGATCGCTTGCATTAGATGAGGGACTCATCATTTTATGAAACTAACGATCATCTCTCGAGCGGATTGATTTCAAATTTGGACGACCTCCCCGGTCGCTGAAAAGAGCGGGAAGTGGAAGCAGGCTTTGAAACGTCACTGGGGCACGTGTCGTGCTCCTGTTGGGGGAGTCTGACGGTTTTGTCAGACTTGTCATTTGGCATGCCCTCGGAACAACGCGCACGCGGGATTCGAGGGCGATATTAAATGCGGATTTGTCCGACTCTTGCGCTTCGGCCCTCGAGAATCTGTTTAATTGCCCAGAAGCCCCTACTCTCACCTATAAAAGGGGGTAGGGTTTCTGGGTTACAACTTTACGCATTTCTCCTGAGAATAAAGTAGTGCCCGATTTCTCTGAAGATTTGAGCTGCCGAGCGCCATTCGAGTAGTCTTTGTAGGTAAGAACAAAAGACTTATTTCCTTTTCCCTTTTTTTTTTTGAAGATGTATGTAGGGGTATCAAAAGTGTATGAGGCGGGTAGCACTTCCGCCACCGCGACTTCGATTGTTCGAGATGAAACCTCCATGGAGTTCCACGTGGAGACAGCCGTCGAGGCTATCCGTGTCGGGATTGAACCTGTGGAGGTTGAAGAACTTTTCAATGAAGCTGACGCGGCCAGGTCAGCGGAGGCGGAGCGGAAACGCTCTCGGGCCGAAGAGGAGGCGGCAATAAGAGTGTACTGGAAGCAAAATAGTATGTTTGGCAAAGCCTTTTTAGATTTTGCCGAACTTATGGAGAGATTAGCCGGCCCAAAACTCAAGTTTAATTTCCGCGAGTACTCGGTCGCCCATCCCCATGAACCTGAAAAGCGGACGCTCTTTCGGGCCGCGAGCCGCTCCCCGTGGACCGTCGGACAAATTAAAAGCTCGGCGACCAGGAGATACTTGGCTCGTTGGAGGGCAGAGTTCCATGTCCCCTCCGATGTTTCCCTTTACGTGCCCTCTGAGAATGAACGTGATGACCAACCTCTTGAGGGTTATGGTTGCCGTTAATGAGGCGATCATGGGGGCCGGACTGTGGTTCCCACTGCCGTTCACCGTGTCTTGCTTGCTGACCGCTTGGAATGTGGCACCGCTCCAACTGACGCTGAACGCCTGGCTGCAGATCGTCTGCACCTTTGCTCTGTTTGGCGGTCATCGGCTGTTACGTCTTCCTTCGGCGCTGGTGATGAACTATCTCTTTAAGCTGACGACTCAGAAGGGTTCCGTTGGTGGCTACCACATTCAAGGTCGCTCGGGCCGGGTGATCCTGGGGGTGCCGAACATGGTCGGGGGTGCCCTGACAAAATGGTTTTAGGTCGGCGGAGCATGGAGGTCGGCCGTGAGTGACAATCTGACCGACGAGCTGGATATCCCCACCGGCTTCCGGGAGACGAATCCGAGTAAAGGTTTTGACTCTCCCTTCGTTCGGATACATTCTGAACTGATCTGATTTTGGCCTTCTTTTTGCAGGTACCCTTGTTCCGGCAACAAGCGATCTACCTTTTGATTTTGCGATATTCTCGGAGCGAATACGTAGTCTCCCAGATAGTCTCATCGATGCTCGCCGGATCAATAACGAATCCTTCTGGTTGGAAGCTCGGTTGTATCGTTTCCCTCGTCACTTAAGGGTCCCAGGTACGAATTTTAACGATCCTCATTTGTTTGACGATCGCCCTGATTTTGATGAAGATGACCAACTTTTGTCGATCGCTTTCTTTGCAGAAGTCCGCTTCCCCTGCTTCTCAAAACCACCGAAAGAAGTTTCCATGTCTAACCCAGGGATCATGAGTCGCCTTCACCAATGGAAGAAGACGAGTCGAGCTCCCCCTGCGACTCTCCGAACTGCCCCGGAGGCGAGGCCTCACCTGGAGCCGGTCACAGAGGAACAAGTAACTCGGGAGGAAGGACTTTGGCTGAACCGCAAGAGACAGAGGGCGGAGAATCCCTTGGCCTATGCTATTGCTGACGCAGCTATCGAGGTGCCGCCAATCGTCGCGCCTCCACTTTCTGCGATTCCAATGGCGGAGGGGTCCGCGCCCTCCTCGGCCTTCCTGTAGGCCATGTCGACCGCTGATGCCGAGACCCCGCGTGGCAGGCCATTCTTCAGCCGTGACCCAGAGAAGGTCGAAAGGTAAGCCTGGTCGCTCTGCCGAGTTATGTCACTTATGTTGGAAACATGCTAACTCTTTTGCTCTTTGTGCAGGGTCCGCCACTCCGACCTGAATTGCTCGCCGATGGTGTTGGACTTCCTGACGAGCAAAGTTCCTCGCGAGGCCAGCGAGCTCCCTTCTTACGTTGCTCGGGCTACTGCCTCCCTGTCGAAGGCCTGGACGACCGATCTGGATGCGATCGCGCGCCGGCGATCTGCTGACGCGATGCAGGCGACTTACGCGCTGGCCCTTCAGACGTCGACAATGGATGCTCAGGCCGTGAGGGACTATGAGGGGCGGCCCTCCACCGCTCGTCTCCATGCAGACCTCGAAGCCGCACGAAAACAAAATGCTGAGTTTGCCGACAAGCTCGTGGCCATGGAGAAGAGCTCCGTGGAGGTGGCCAAGCAGGCGAGGCAGGATCTTGACCGGGCGCGGGCAGCGACTGACCGGATGCGAGACCAGATGACGGAAGCCCGCAGGTTGCACGCGGCCGCGCAGAAGGAGGTCGACCAGCTGAAGGTGACCGTCGCCCAATAGACCAGCGAGCTGGCGTCCTCGAAAGAAGAGGTGGCCGCCAAATCTGCCGAGCTCGAAGGCATGAGACAAACGGTTGTGGAGTTGAGGGGAAAGCTGGAGGCCACTGAGGCCGATCCCTTCCTTAACGTGGAGTATGTCAGCGAATTTGCTTATTATATGGCTTATGCTGACGCGATCCGCGCCGCTAAAAAGGGAGGGCTTGAGGTAGGCCCTTTAGCTGATAACTTCAAAACATATGCGCTTGAGCATCCTTTGCAGCCAGCCTTCTTCGTGCTGATCCTCGACCTCTCTGATCTCGGAGTCGACTTGAGCTGGTATCCGTCGCCGGACAACCTTGTTCATCCGGGTGCCCCAGAGGATGGGGGTTCAGAGCCTGCTGCTGGCGAGGGGGTGAAAGCCAACCCTGTGGTCGGGGGCGATGGCTCGGCAGGGGCAGCCTGAATTATCCTGATCTTTTTGTTGTTGCTTGTAATTTTCTAGGCTTTCCCTTTTTTGTATTTTGCCCTCAGGCGACTGTACTTGTATTTCTAATGAAATGAAATCAATATTTCCTTCTCTGATTTCTTGTTTGTATGATCATTTTTCTGAACCTTTTGCCTTTGACTTTATACAAACGTGATCTAAGGAGCGATCGTCGTATGTGTATTTGAACAATGCCGATCGTCGCATGTATAACTCCGCTCTTCCCCCTTGTTTTTGTTTACTTAGTGAAAGTAAGGAAACGAAAATACATCGTTTAGCGAGCGACCTTTGGTTTAGTTCTTGCGATCTTCAATTTTGCAGATTCCTCGAAGAAGGCCGACCATCTCGGCCTAGAGAAACCGTGCAGAGTCGCAGAGTTTGATGGAACCGACCTTCGTGACCGTGTCTTGTGCGCGAACAACATTCCATCTGATGGCGTACTTCTCGCGACTCACTTAATTGTGAGGGTCCTCCATAGGCTACGTTTTGCCTCGCAATGTAGCGATTGGGCGGACGATCTCTGCCTGGAGGAGTCCTTGCACGGGGCGCTGTCGGATTAATCGACTTCGTGACCGTGGCTTATTAGCACTTTTCTGCCTGGGACCGACATGTTCGATGACGGACCTTTGAGGGCATATGTTGTGACGGGGGGAGGGACGCGTCGCATTGTCCGGGTCCACCATGTTAGATGATGGACCTAAGGGTGGGCGAGCGTGTCCACAGGTCTGTTTTGGAGAGTCCTTTGGCTACACCCGCCTCGTATTTAAACGAAAGGGTGAGCGATCTTCACCCGAAGGAACCTTGCATGGACGGGCTGTCGGTTCCATCGACCTCCAGAACCATGGCTGCACTTTTCTACCTTGGATCGCCATGTTAGATGGCGATACTCGACGGTATACGTTGTGCTGGGGGAGGCGATCGCTTGCCTAGGTCCATCAGGTTAGATGACGAACTTCAGAAGGCGATCGAGTCATCCTCTTTTTGGAGGCAGTAGCCTTAGGTTTGCTTTGCTGAAGAGAATCATTTGGGCAAAACTAGAAAATCTCATTAAGCACTTCGTACATTGAATAAATGAATACAGGGTGTTTTTATTGATAGTACTTCTTCAAATGAACGGCGTTCCAGGGATATTGATCCGGAGTGCCATCTGGGTGCTAGAGCTCGTAGTCTCCTTTGGTTAGCCACTTTGATATCCTAAATGGACCCTCCCAGTTCGGACCAAATACTCCCGTGTGGGTCGCCCACTTGAAATCGCCTCTCCTTGACCTTTAAATTGAAGAATTTTTCGGATTTTCTTTTTTGGATCGAGTTCTTCATTTACGAGGTCAGTCGTCGTTCCTCGAGCATATCCAAGTCGATCCTCCGAGTTACATCATTGTCTGTCATCATCTGTTGTGCAGTTCGGTGGCTTAGGACGGCGATCTACAATGGGATCACCGCTTCTGTTCCGAAGGCAAGGGCGAATGGGGTTTTGCTGGTCGAATTTCTTGTCGTCATTCGGTAGGACCATAAAATGACTGGGAGCTCGCTCGCCCAGCGCCCTTGCTTGGATTCGAGTCTGGACTTGATCGTGTGCTTGAGGATCTTGTTTACAGCCTCTACCTGCCCGTTTGTTTGAGGGTGGTAAGGGGCCGAGAACAACTTTTTTATTCCCCATTTATCGCAGAATTGCATAACTTCCAGACCGTCGAACTGCTTTCCATTGCCGTAGATGATCGCCTGAGGCAGACCGAAATGGAAAATTATGTTTTTCCAGATAAACTTGATCACTTGCTCCTGGCCTATCTTGTTGAGTGGTTCGGCCTCTGCCCATTTGTGAAGTAATCGACCCCCACACTGGCGAATTTACATCCCCCTGGTGTCGTCGGTAAAAGGCCGATGAGGTCGATGCCCCATTGGGCGAACGGCCACGGACTATACATAGAGGTGATCAGCTCGGGGGAGAGCTTGATGTTCGGGCCCATTATTTGACACCTGTGACAAGATCGGGCGTAGGCAATCGCGTCCTTTTGCAGGGTAGGATAGAAAAAACCTTGTCTGGTCGTCTTGTGGATGAGGGCTCACCCTCCCGTGTGATTTCCGCAGATCCCATCATGGATTTTGGCTAAAACAAGTCGGCCTTCCTCCGGCATAATGCACTTGAGGAGAGGAAGGCTGAAAGCTCGCTTGTAAAGCCGATCGTCCAAGAGGGTGTATCTGGTCGCCCTTCAAGTATTCAATGAACGGAGTCACCCAGTTCTCCTCGGCAATGGCAACTGTGGCGACCAGGCTTTAGTCGATCGCCGATCTCGCCGACTTAGTGATTTGGATATTAGAGAAGTTTGCTGCCCCATCCGATGATGCAAGTTTGGATAGGGCATCGGCCTGGGAATTGTGCTCTCTCGGGATTTGCTCGATCAGCACTTCTTCAAAATTTATGCACATTTCGGCGACCAATTCTTGATATTTGATCATCTGTTCGCCGCGCGCCTCATATTCCCCCTTGACTTGGTTCACGACTAAGAGGGAGTCCATGAAGATGTGAAGGCGACGAACGTCCCTGGCGAGCGCTAGATCGAGCCCGCCTACTAAGGCTTCGTACTCGGCTTCATTGTTGGTTGCTCAGAACTCGAAACGCTCAGCATTTGTAAAACTCTGGCCATCGGGGCTGATGAGGACAATCCCTACCCCAGCTCGCGAGCTGGTCGCCGAGCCATCTACGTACAGTTTCCAGGCGGGACGGTCGACTTGGGTCGGGCTAGGTGGGAATGTTAATTCCACCATGAAATCCGCCATAGCTTGGCCTTTGATCGTCGTGCGAGGAGCATACGTGACACCGTATTGGGCGATCTCCAGTGACCACTTGAGGAGTCGCCCATTGGTGTCTGGCCAGTGCAGAACTTGCCTTAGGGGGAGAGTCGTCAGAACCTCCACCTGGTGTTCGAAGAAATAGGCTCTCAACTTGCAAACAATCATGACAAGTGCGTAGGCGAGCTTCTCCAGAGGCGTGTAACGCGTCTCGGTGTCATGTAGCGCTTGACTGACGAAGTAGATCGGCAGGTGGGTTTGCCCCTCGGCTCGTACTAATACGGCGCTCAGCGCGACCTCCGAGGCTGCCAGGTAAAGGAACAGCTTCTCGTCGGGGATCAGTTTTGCCAAAATTTGGGGGTTGGAAAGATAATCCTTGATCTTGGCGAACACCATTTTACTTTCTTTCGTCCACGGAAATTTTTTATTCTTTATGGTGGCGAAGAAAGGTTTGCTCTTGTCTTTGAGCCGCGAAATGAACCGATTAAGGGCTGCCAACCACCCCGTGAGGCGTTGCACTTACTTGACATTCCGTGGTTCTTGCATGTTGAGGATCGCCTTGATCTTCGTGAGGTTCGCCTTGATCCCCCTTTGGCTCACGATGTGCCCCAGGAATTTTCCGGAGCTTACTCCGAAGTTACATTTCTTGGGGTTTAGCTTCATGTTGAACCTCTCGAGGATGGAGAATGTCTCGGCGAGATCCTTGAGGTGATTTTCCTTTTTGAGGCTCTTGACCATAATGTCGTCAATGTACATCTCCATGGTTTTGCCGATTTGATCGGCAAACATCCCGTTGACTAGGCGTTGGTAGGTCACCCCGCATTTTTCAGACCGAACGGCATTCGCACCAAAAAGTACACGTCTTTCTCCGTGTGGAATGATGTGTGTTTTATGTCTTTCTCCGCCATTGGGATCTGATGATATCCAGCGAAGGCGTCCATAAACGACATCATTTCGCAACCTGCTGTGCTATCGACCAAGTGGTCAATACGAGGCATTGGAAAGTGATCTTTCGGACACGCCGCGTTGAGGTCGGTGAAATCGATGCATAACCTCCAAGAGTTGCTCGCCTTTTTGATGAGCACCGCATCGGCTACCCACTATGGCGCGTCGGTAGCTACCCCGATCAGTTTGTTGTCGATCATACTTCTGCGTCGAGCGCAACATATTTCTCTGGGCCGAATTTCCTACGTTTCTGGTGAATAGGCTTCCATGCTGGGTCGATCTTTAGATAGTGGAAAGCGTGTTTAGGACTGATGCCGACCGTATCTTGATACGACTAGGCAAAGATTCCGATGTTCCTTCGAAGTAGACTGATCAGATCATCTTTTAACTCCGGATCGATGCTTGAGCCAATCTGTACTTCCCGCTCCAGGCGAGCCGGATCGATTGCTATACTTTCCAACTCTTCGGTGGGGACGATCGATTCTCATTTGGAGCGATCACGGGACTCGATCCTTGGATCAACATCGAGGCTTGGCTCGAAGCCGATCCTTGCATTGATGTCATCCGACGGTCGATGTGAGATGCCATCCTCTGGATCGGTCTGGTATGAGGTGCTTGGCTCGTCGACCTCCATCGGTTGATTATCGATCGTCCCAGTGATACAAACAGTACAAGAAACATTTAAAGGAAAAGTTACGACACAGGAGTAATTCAAACATTTCTTTGCCATTAGTTGGTCTCCTTTTACAGTACCGACTGTCCCATCGGTAGTGGGGAACTTGATACAGTAAAAGAAAGAGGAGGCGACCGCCTCAAAGGTTTCTAGAAAGGGGCGACCTAGGAACCCATTATAGATGCTGGGCATGTCTATGATTACAAAATTAAGGTTCCTAGTGATCTTAACCCTAGGATCGTAATGGCAGACTAGCTCGACGGAGAGCTTGATCCGTCCATAGGCTTTGACTGTGTTATCGCCGAACCCTTAAAGCACGGTTTTGAACGGTTTGATGAATTTGATCAGGTTGCCGAGATGGTCTAGAGCATATTTGAATATGATGTTGAAAAAGCTCCCATTATCAACCAGTACGCGGTCGACCATTTTTCCAAGGATACATGCAGAGATCACCAATGCATCCTCTTCGGGGCACTGCACTCCCTCCCTATCCTTGTTGGAGAAGGAGATTAGCACATCTCTGGAGATGGTTGGCTCTGGGGGCACCACGACATGGACTCCGACGAACGCCCTTAGCTCGGCCTTCCGCTTTCTACTTGACATGCTGGAAACCGGGGAAAGGCCTCCGAGATTTCCACCTCCTGATTGGAGCATATTGATCCGTTCGCCAGGGTTGATCGGAGGGACCGACTCATCCGAGTAATCCGGCTCGTTTTGCTTGATTCTGGCGACCGGATTGGGAGGTTTTATGGTCGTTGTTATGTCAACGATCGTGGCCCCCGGTCCTTTCAGTCCTGGGCTCCAGCTTGGTTACCAAATTCTCCAGCTTGCCTTACTCGAACAATCTCCAGAGTTGTCTGAGGAGGTCGCGGCATTGGCTGGTGTTGTGGCCGGGACTCTTGTGGTAGACACAAAATTTACTATGGTCCAGATGACCGTTGTCCCTCATCGGCTTTGGCTTGCTTAGCCATTTGCGCCCCTTGATGGCATTGAAGATATGGCCCAGAGATAGATTGAGGTTGCGGAGGAGGTGAACCTCCACATCCTCGAATGCCTTAAACTCACCGGGTGGCTTTGCGACCGCCTTTTTGGGCTTGGCGATCACCTTCTTTGGGACAGAAGATGGCGCCCTCCTTTCGCCGGTTTCCCCCTCGCCTAGACGAAGGGCAAGCAACCTCTGCCTGGATAGAAAGTCGGCAGTCTTGGCACGGAAGATCGCGTAGGTCGGGGGGATGTCCTTTGTGAGGTGGCTGAACATGGGCGAATGACCATAGAATCCCCCCAGGACTGAATAGAGGGCAAGCTCGTCACTTATGGGCTCACCGGTGAGGACTATTTCATCCACCCAGCCGATATAATCCTCGTCGGACTCGTCTTTCCCCTGTCTGATCTTCATCATGCGGTGGGGACCTTCCGACTGAGCAGCCTTGGCGGTGAAGTACAACGTGAAGTCAATCGCCAGCTTCTCAAAACAATTGATTGGGTGCGGTGGCAATGAGATGTACCACCTATGGGCAAGATCGCCCAATGTTAATGGGAACATTTGGCATTTCGTCATGTCTGACGCCCCGCATCTGGACATGTAGATCCGGAACTTTCTTAAGTGAGTATCGGGGTCCGATCTCCCCTCATACAGAGGTGTTTGAGGAGGAGCGATCTTTAGTTGCATGGGGGTAAGCTCGATCTTTGGTTGCACGGGGGTAATCTCTATAAGTGCCTTCATGTCGTTGAGCTGGCGCTGCATTACGGCCATCGCCGTAGCCTGGCTGCTTGTGGTCTGGCTCTCGGAGCGAGAGCCAAGGCGATCATGTACCGATCTCCTGGCTCCGTTGTAGGCGATGAGGTCTCTGCCGCCGAGCTCAATTCTTCGGCGAGTGGGAGCCCGATGGCTGGCCTGCTTTCTGGGAGTCGGGTATGCCGAACTTCTGGTGACGGATTCGGACTCCGACGTCTCATAGATGGGGCAAGAGTGCCCTGGTCTCCATGAAGGATCACTTCCTATGCGGTTGAAGATGGAACCGCCCCGCCTTGCGAGCATTTTCTCTTGTGGCTCGGGGCTTTCTGATGATTTCTCGATATATAACCCTTTAAGCTTTCACTTGCCTGCTAGGCGGATGGATGATGGAGTAATAGTGGGCGTGTCGCAAGCTCTCCGTCGCTCACTTAGGATGGCCATAGCCTCCTCGATCTGTTCCGCGGTTTGGAATTGATCGAGTGAGAGGATGGGGCCGTCCTTCGGGGGCGGGAGTGAGAGTCTAGCGTTGCCGCGGCTGCCTTCGGCCGTAGGTTGGGACTCGGTTTGGGCCGGAATAAGACGTCCGGCGGATCGCAAATTGGCTCTTTTTGAGGTGGTGGCAAACGTCATTATCTTGAAGGTTTTTCTTGGAAGAACAGTAAGTATTTCTTCAAGTATATGTTCTGGAGAACAGTGAGTGTTCTTCGAAACGGTCGGAGAGAAAATAGTGGTACTGCCCTCCTTCTAGCGCCAATTGTGGTTACCCAAAATATTATACTTAATGGTTTGCTGGATATGGCTATGGGTCAGTAACATACAAAATGCGAGAGCACGTACGAAGGAATGTAAATAACACAAGATTTGCCGGGGTTGTTAGTCCCGGGCTTGAATGCTCTCGCGAGGTATTATTAATACGAATACTGCTTTGGATTACATATATTAATGTTAGAGTACGATTACAACGAGTGTAATGACCCTAGTTATCTAGCTCTTGAGTGCTGTTGATTGCCGGAAGAACCAGATTTAATGCTCTGTGAGTTCTTGTTAACAAAGATGAAGTGCTATCTGTGGAGTGTGCTTGATCAACTATTCTTTTCGTCTATATGAATCAGTATCTAAAATCAGTCCCTTTCTCCAAATGCTAAAGGTCTCCTATTTATAGAAGAGGAGGTAGTTGGGATCTCCTGATCCCAAACGGGCGATCGCCTTTCCTGTATTAAATTATGCGGGCAACCGTCTCAGCATGTGGGCTAGTTTCCTTAAAGTCCGCAGCTACTGCTGGCAGCCAGATGTGCAATCCACTGAGTAGACGACACGCATCCATGTCGCTGTCTTGGGAGGTCCCACCTAGGACCTTTCGGCAGGTCTGTCGGTAGGTGAGACTGTCCTTGTCACCGACAGCTGCTGATGGGCTGGAGTCAAGCCTGTTCCTGCGGCGCCTTTTGCGGATCTGCATGTGGGCCTTCATCCCGAGATTCGGTCTTCGTAGACTTTGACGGATGTTGGCTTTACACATGGCATAGGACGGTCGTCCTTGGTCGGGCACTAGAGTCGATCGCTAGGTGCCAAGAGATGATCTCCGTGGACGTCGACCGCTAGGCACTTGAACATGATCTGGCATCTTCGGTTGGCACGCCTGCCTTGGTCTATTTGATGCTGACTTTGGTCGCTCGGACCTTATGCCGATCGCCTTTGAGGCGTACTAATCGCCGCATAACAAGATTCATTAGTAGCACCGAAAACAATGTCGTCCACATATATTTGACATACAAGAATATCATTGTCTAAAGTTTTCACAAATAATGTGCTATCAACTTTACCTCTAGTATTATTATTTGCAATTAAAAATTAGCTTAAACGATCATACCATGCTCGCGGTGCTTGCTTCAAGCCGTAGAGTGCTTTGTTGAGCTTGTAGACATAGTCTGGAAATTGGTGATCTTCAAAGCCGGGAGGTTGCTTCATGAACACTTCTTCTTGAATAAAGCGATTTAAAAATGCACTTTTCACATCCATTTGATAAAGTTTGACTTTCTTGTGGGATGCAAAAGCACATAACAAGCGAATGGCTTCGAGATGGGCAACCGATGCAAAACTTTCCTCAAAATCAAGACCCTGTTCTTGATTATAACCTTGTGCGACCAAATGAGATTTGTTTCTTATTGGATAACCGTCTTCGTCACACTTGGTTTTGTGAACCCATTTAGTTCTGAAAATAGTTTTATCTTTAGGTGGGGGAACTAAATTCCATACTTTATTTCGTTCAAACTTAACGAGCTCCTCTTGCATTGCCATCATCCAACTTTCATCATCAAGAGATTCGGATATATTTTTGGGTTCTATCTCGGATACGAAGGCAAAATGAGCAATATACTCGGTGGTTCTCCTCCGAGTTTGAACACCATCTTCAATATTTCCAATCACGAGATCCTTTGGATGGTCTTTGATGTGCTTCCAATCTTTCGGTAAATCCTCGATTGTCTTCTTTTGGATTTCCAAAATTTTCTCCATTTCATTTGAGGGATGAGAATCCGGAAAAATACCTGCATCATCAAAACATTCTACCTTTCTTGGGGGTGAGATCATATCATTGAATTTAACATGAATAGATTCTTCAACTTTATTGGTTCTAATATTATATACACGAAAGGCTTTGCTATTTGTAGAATAACCAAGAAATATTCCGGAGTCGGATTTAGCATCAAATTTGCCCAAGTTATCCTTACCATTATTTAAAATAAAAACATTGCAACCAAATGGATGGAAATAAGAAATGTTGGCCTTTTGCCCTTCCATAATTCATACGGGGATTTAAGATGAGATGAACCCGGTTGATCACATAGCATGCCGTAAAAATGGCTTCGGCCCAAAAATATTTCGGGAGAGAATATTCATTTAGCATTGTTCTCGACATCTCCTCCAATGAACGATTTTTTCTTTCGACAACACCATTTTGTTGAGTTGTTCTAGGAGCCGAAAAATTATGATTAATACCGTATCTGTCACATAAGAGTTCAAACGGAGTACAATCCAATTCACCTCCGTGATCGGTACGAATAGAAATTATGGAAAGATTTTTCTCATTTTGGACCAAACGACACCATTTAGAAAACTCGGTAAATGCATCATCTTTATGCGCAAGAAATCTAACCCAAGTAAAACAAGAATAATCATCAACAATAACCAAAATGTAAAGTTTACCATTTAGACAAACATACCTCGATGGTCCAATTAAATCCATATGCACAAGTTCAAGAATGCGACTCGTGGATACCTCGAATTTTAGTTTAAAAGATTCTGGGTATGTTTCCCGTTTATTCATGATTCACACAAATGTTTCCGATCAAATTTGAGTTTGGGTAATCCACGGAATAGATCATGTCTCGATAAAATAGAAATGATAGGTAGAGATCTATGCCCCAATTTTCGATGCCATAAATATGCATTTTCATATAAGGTAATAAGACACGTTTCATTAAAAGAATTCTTATCATTAAGATCAACAATGTAAATATTTCCACATCTCAAGCCAATAAATACAATTTTATTATTTTTAAATGCCGTGCAATGCATTTCTTCAAAAATAATTTTAAAACCTTCATCACATAATTGAGAAACGCTAAGTAAGTTATGATGCAAACCTTCAACAAAAAACACTTTGTTAATAGATGGATAAGGTTCCTTACCGACCTTGTCGATGCCCTTAATTTTTCCCTTTTTGTTGTCACCAAAGGTCACATGTCCTCGCTCTTGATATTCGAGATCTTCAAACAATTCCTCGGTGCCGCACATGTGCCTCGAACACCCGCTATCAATGTACCACTTGCTTTTCTTTGACGTTAGTACCTACAAAGATAGTGTGTTTTGGTTGTTTTGGTACCCAAGCTCTTTTGGGTCCTCCCGTGTTAACGATACTTATAGCATTTGGAACAATTGTCCCTTTTGGAACCCATATTTGTTTAACTTTGATGGTTCTCACATTTGTATGAACTCATTGTCTGGGAACAGTTTTCTCGGTTTCCGCATTCTTTATTTTGTCAAGATTTATAATAGATTGTTCTCTTTTAAACGGATCAAAACCAAGACCGTGTTTTAATAATGGAGATTTTTGAATAGATAAGAGCGTTTCGAACTTCTCATTCCCAAGATTAAATTTATTCAATATATATTTCAATTCCTTTTGAGTTTTCATCAACTCAATTGTCAAAATATTTTTCTTCTCAAGGCATAATGTGTGATCGATATCAATAGTTTTGCCTTTATTTTGAAGAGAGGAATTTTCGAGTTCCAAAGACTCTATTTTCTTTTTCAAAGATATATTTAATTTAACCATTTCATCATACTCGATATTTAATGATTCAAATGCGCTTAAAAGTTCTTCATCATGGTTAACTTCTTGTGAATCGCAAAAGTCGAATGAATCATATTCATCATCATTGGGTTTACAACTTACATCGATATTGCTTTCTGAGTCGAGCGCCATGAATGCGAGATTTGCGTCTATGGGTCTTTCAATCTCCTCCTCGTCATCACTCCAAGAAGCGATTAGAACTTCATTTTTTTCAATCTTTCAATTTGAGGCTTCGAAGAGGATCCTCAGCATTCCTTGGCTTAGTGACCAGATTGACTGCATTTCCGACAATTATTGTCAAACTTCGTTATAGGAACATAGCCATTTTTCTTTTGTTCCGCCTTGTTATCCCGGCCAAGGAAGTTCCGCCATTTTTGGATGGGATTTTTGTATCTTCTAAAATTTTTCGCATATAAGGCGAGTTCCTCGTCATCTTCATCTTCCGGAACTTCTTCATCGTCATCGCTATCGGCCTTGAATGCAACAATTTTATCACAGGGCTTTGGTTTCGAACCTCTCGATTTTAGAACTATCTCATAATTTATAAGATATCCTATGAGAGCGCTGAATTCGTTTCTTCATCTTTCATGGTGAAGAGTTCGTAGTCGTGAAGTAGCATGTTGATTTTAGTCTCCTTAACTTGGGTGGATCCTTCATGAGTAACTTCGAGGATTTCCCAAATTTCTTTCGCATTTTTGTAGGAAGATATCCTATTGAGTTCTTCGGGATTGAGAGCACAATATTAGAGTTGAGCGGCATGAGAATTTATATGTGTTCCTCCAATCTTCATCGTTAAACTCATCAAATTTTTTGAGCGACCCATCTTCTTTCTTGGCGAGTTTTGTTTTTCCAGGTCATGAAGCTAGAGCCGTCGAAGAACGGAGGACGGTTGAGAGCATTTCCTTCGATTTGTCCCAATAGAGCCATTTTGTGGATCTTTTGCCCTTCGGTGTTTAAACCGTTAAAAAGAGACCCGCTTCGATACCAACTGAAGAGATAAATTCACCACTAGAAGGGGGTTGAATAGTGGTAATGCTGATAATAAAACATTCTCGCGAATGATAAATAAAATGTGCTGAAAGTAAAAGACTCAATGATATATAGAGGTTCGGAAACTTGCCTACGTCCCCTCTCCGGTTTCTTTTTCTATTGGATCAAGAAAACCCACACACACAACTTTGCCTCGTCTTTTATAGGTCTGGGCACAACCGTTACAATGCTTGTCTTCTATTGGTCCAAGCACAACCACCACTCAAAATAGATTTTCGTATCTAGTGTTCTATCGGAACTAGATAATCCCCACTTACGAATGTCAGAGTATAATCCTAACAATTCCGGATCAAAGATCCTAATAACACCAGATTAGTAACTCTTTTTCCATTTCTCTCAAGCTCGTGAAGGAGTGATACAACACTCACAAGAATTAAGGAAGATACGAAGTATATAGAATATTACAATATGTGTACCACTCTCGTATCTTTTCTTGTCACAACTTAGTATACAATGAATAATAATCTGAGCTCAATAATGCCTTTAGAATGCTTGAAGTTGTTTGTCTTGAGATACCCAGTGCCATGGGTATTTATAGTTTTCAGTCCCTCTTGATATGCTGAAATTTGTGTTATTAACGTGCGCTAATAATCCTTCATAGCGTGCGCTATCGTTGTTGACTTGGCTGGACTGAACGGTCTTTAATACTATTCCAATGGTAAATATACATGTCTAGTGTGCGCTAGACAGTCCTTCTGCCTTTATTGTTTTATTAATTGTGATTATTTAAGTATACACAGCACACCGAGTTGTTGTATCCTCAGCAACTTACTGTATTAAAGACTTCCGCTACGCACTTAGATTTATAAACCGTACAGCTTGTTGTTTAAAACACTTTCCAAGTTGTATCCTGTATACTTAGTGGCCAACAAGTGGTATCGGAGCGGTTGATTCTAAAAAGAATCAGTCGTATTTTTAACTGAATCAGATCCAAAATCACTTATTTTTTTAAAACAGTCTTTTTCATTCCTACATTCTCATATGGATACATCAATGATCAACAAAGTTCATATGTTCTCTATTAATGAGTTTGATGATTGGAGAATCGGAATGGAGGCTCATCTTGCAGCAATGCACGAAGAGATGATTTTTGTTATACAGGATGGCCCCATCAAGATAATGAAGGTAAATCCGGCCGCTAGGATTGAAGGCCAAGCTCATGCTGAGATGCTTGAAAAAGAGCGCGAATAATGGAATTCTGACGAAAGAAAACGCGCCAACCTCGACAATGTTGCGAAGAATGCGCTGTTTGTAACCCTTGACAAAGGACATTCTCTAAGTAAAGAGCTGTAAATCAGCCAAGGATATCTGGGATAAACTCAAGTTGATCTGTGAGGGAACTGAGCTCTCAAAAGAAAACTAGATTTCAAAATTAACTCAGCAATTTGAATCTTTTGAATGAAACCAACTGAAACACTTGAGGAACTTGACCTCAGATTCACTGGAATTGTTGGTGAACTTGAAGCTTTGGGCAAAATTTATACTCAAAGGGAGAAAAACCTAAATATTTTCAGATCTCTCCCTGACCGATGGGACATTAAGACCACAACTATGCGTGTGTCGTGTAATCTTAGTGAAATATCTACCTTTGATCTCTTTTCTGACCTCAAAGCATTTGAGTACGATATAGATAGGAGAGAGAAAGATGAAGAATCTCCCGCTAGGACTACAGCCTTAGCCGCTGTATCCAACCGTCGACACAGCATGCCTAGCCCATCAAAGCCAAATTACAAGAATGCTGACAACGACGACGATATCCTGTCGTAAGATGAAATGGCGCTCCTTATGCACAAGTTCAAAAAGTTCATCAAGCAGTCTGGAAAGACTCCCTACAGGCCCAAGCCTGTTCACAAGGTAAGTACTGAAACCTCATCTGGCGATGCTAACCTGTGCTATAATTGCAGGAAACCAGGACATTATGCAAACAAATGTCCTCATCCTAAAGTTCAAAGGTTGTCGGAAGCCGAGCAACAAGAAAGGGATGAACGAAGACGTGCTTGGAAAAACAAGCTCAAGGCACTGATAGGAGAATCAGAAGCCTCCCCCACACCACCCAAATCCGAAGAATGTCATTAGGTAGTTACTGAAAGTGACTCATCTGACGATGAATTGGAAGATAAGGCATATATGTGCTTTATGGCAAAGGACATTCCGGAAGAAGAAGAAGCGGTGATGAGGTAAGCTCAACCTCAATTATTCCAGTAAATGCATCGCATACTTTCGAAAACATGATGAATGAATTTAAAAATATTCAAAAAGCCCACGAGACTTTGGAAAATGAAAACATTCAGCTTCAACTTTCCAACATAGAGCTGAAAGAAGAAAATGACTTGATGAAGATAAACTATGAAAATATGTCAATTGATTGTGAAAACAGCAAGGTCGAGCATGAAAAACTCGTGGAGGGCAATCATCAACTTGCTCATGAACTAAGTGAGACTAAGTCTCAAAATGGAAGCAAGACAAATGATTTTGTTCTACTTCAAGCAAAATTTAATACTCTCGAAAAGCGAGAAGGCGAACTTGAGACCATTCTGAAATCTTTCGAGAAATAATCTAAAATAATGGAGGAAATTCTAAGCACTGGGCAACATGCTCATGATAAAAGTGGCTTAGGATTCAGCTAATTTTCCAACAAAGGGAAAACTAGTACTGTTTTCGTCAGGAGTGTGGAACACATTCCTGTATCGGAAGAAACTCCTAGTCCTATGAAGGAACCTGATGCTCCGCGAAAAGCAAAGGCTACCTTTCCGCCCCCGCAATCCTATTCGAGACAGTGGAATCATAATCCATTTCAACCTGTAAGGCGCACGCAACAGCATGATCCTCTAGCATATCAACAGCACCAACAGCCGTTCAGAAAGAAGGCTGTATTCATATACCAAAGGCCCGCACAGCAGTACTTTCAGTACAGCACGCCTAGGTACTGGATACAGGAGCCTCATTATCCATCAAGAATGCAGGTGTCCGCACAGCATCGACAACAGCTTTGGGAATCTAACTGGAAACCCAGAAGGCAAGAAATAAGGCCAAAGAAAATGGCTCCACCTCCGAGACGGCATAAGTACTGGATTAATAATAATAACTCTGATTTTTACATGCATAATGATTATCATGGATACAGTAACTACGTACATGCCCCACGTAGATATCGCAAAACTGTACCAAATGTAACCTACAGTAAGACAATTGTTGTCAAGAAAATTTGGGTACCAAAAGGCACTAACATTCACAGACCCAGCAATTAAAGGGAACCTAAATCTACCTAATTTGTTTGCTACAGGATATTTTGGAGAAGGACATATGGTACTTCGACAGCAGATGCTCCCGGCACATGACAGGAGATAAAAGCAAGCTATCAGATTTCATAGAAGGTCGCGGTCCAAAAGTGCGCTTCGGTGATAAATCTAAAGGAATAACAAGAGGAAAAGGAAGCCTTCTTGTCGGAAAGTTCAAAGTCACCGATGTAGCTCATGTTGAAGGCTTACAGTACAATCTACTTAGTATTAGCTTGATTCTGTGAAAAACAGTTCTCATTGAAATTATATATATATCGCTGTAGAGTCAAGAACATCGACAAAGAAGTTACGCTCACGTAAAGCGGTCGAGTAATATGTATATTGCTGAGTTTATGCCTACGAGCTCCACAATTCCTAGTTTAGTTGCCAAAGGCACTGCAGATCTAAGCTGGTTATGGCATAAGAGGATGTCACACGTCAACTTCAAGACGATCAACAAGCTCTCAAGATAGGAACTGGTTAGAGGATTTCCGAATGTATCATTCCAAAAAGACGATTAATACATGGACCATGTCAAAAAGGCAAGCAAATCAAGTCCACCCTGAAGAGCAAATCCTACCTTTCAACCCACAGAGTGTTGGAAATGCTACACATGGATCTCTATGGTCCTGTAGACCCGGTAAGTTTGGGATGTAAGAAATACTGTCTCGTTGTTGTTGATGATTACTCCAGGTATGCTTGGACAATTTTCCTAAGCAAGAAGAAGGAAACAACATCAAAGCTGCCCAAGCTCCTGAGAAAGCTTCAAAATGAAAAAAGGATCGAGTATCCTGTCCATTCGTTCCGACAGAGGTACAGAATTTACTAACCGCTTTATAGAGCAATACTGTTCGGAAAATGGGATACAACACGAATACTCAGCTGCCCGTACACCTCAACAAAATGGTGTTGCCGAGCGAAAGAACATGACGCTGAAGGAAGCAACAAGGACAATGATTGTCGCGAGCAAGTTGCCACAGAGTTTCTGGGGTGAAGAAACTAATACATCATGCTACACTCAAAACTGTTGTATCGTCAACAAGCACCACAACAAAACATCATATGAGGTATGAAACAACAAAACTCCGTTAATTTTGTATTTTCACATTTTTGGATGCAGGTGCTATGTGTTGAACAATGGGAAGGATCAACTTAGAACCTTCGATGAGAAGTCGGATGAAGGAATATTTGTAGGATATTCCTCCGTCACCAAAGCTTACAGGATCTTTAATAAAAGGAAGCTGACGATCAAGGAATCAGTTCATGTAGTGTTCGACGAACCTCACCATGACCCTACAGGAGTAGAAGGCATTACTCGTAACATCCAACAACTTTCCATTTTAGATCCACCAACTCCCATAGAACCCATGTTGACCTAGAAATCAACCCCGGTGTAAGAATCGACGTAGATGAAGCCGATGATGTATAAGGCTGAAGCCGAAACTACAAAGAACTCAAGATACGATACGGGACCCAATTAGAACCGATCAAGATAGTTGAGAGATCACTGCAAGAGTGATCATTGAAAACATTAATCTTGGTGTTACTACCGTAGGAGAATACAGAGTACACAAGGAAATGTACTATGTGCACAAGAAGAACCAGATACTGAGATATCACCATTCCCTGAATGGAAATCTCAATCCGAGCTTAGAAGACTCAATATGTGCACTATTGCTGTATTCTTAGCCCAGTCCGAACCTGTTTCTACCATAGAAGCTCTCAATAATTCTTATTGGATAAAATCTATGGAAGAAGAGCTTAACGGTTTCGAAAGAAACAATTTATGGTATCTTGTACCCAGACCAACGCATCAATCAGTTATTGGAACAAAATGGGTACTTAGAAACAAGAAGGATCGAAATGGACTCATAATAAGGAATAAATCAAGGCTAGTCGCCCAAGGCTATAGACAGGAAGAAGGCATAGACTATGGTGAGACGTTTGCCCCTGTAGCCAGACTAGAAGCTATTAGGATATTTTTATCCTTTACCGCCTATAAGAGATTCATTGTATACCAAATGGATGTCAAAAGTGCATTCCTAAATGGAGACCTTGCCGAAGAAGTTTATGTTGAACAACCACCAGGTTTTGCCAACACAGACAGCGTAGACCTAGTATACAGGCTGTGGAAAGCACTGTATGGACTTAAGAAAGCCCCTAGAGCATGGTATGAGACCCTGTCCCAGTATCTAACCGATAATGGATTTGAGAAAAGCGTTGTGGACAAGACCTTGTTTAAAATACAGGAAGGTGATGACCTTCTAATGGTTCAAATCTATGTAGACGACATTATATTTGGTTCAACTAACCTTGATTTATGTCAAAAGTTCTCTCATTTCATGAAAAGTAAACTTGAAATGAGTATGATGTGAGAACTTAGTTATTTCCTAGGTTTGCAGGTAAAGCAGTTGCCTACAAGGATATTCATCAACCAGGAAAAATACAGCAAGGAGCTTCTCAACAAATTTGGAATGAATACTTCCAAATCATCGTCAACTCCCATGAGCACTTCCGTGCAAATTAGTGCTGATGAAGCCTGAAAGCCGGTTGACCAATCACTCTACAAGAAGCTTATTGGCTCTCTCCTGTACCTAATGGCTAGCAGGCCCGATATCCAGTTTGCTGTAGGAGTGTGTGCGAGATATCAAGTAGCACCCAAAAAATCACACTTCAATACAGCTAAATGAATCCTGAAGTATATTAAAGGAACAGTCGATGTAGGACTATGATATCCTAAAGAAGGCGGATTTGATTTAGTTGGCTACAACGACTCGGATCTTGGAGGCTGCAAGCTAGATAGGAAGAGTACAAGTGGAACTTGTCACTTTCTTGGACCTAGACTTGTGTCTTGGTTCAGTAAGAAGCAATTGGCAAACTCACTTTCCACGGCTGAATCAGAGTACTATGCTGCTGGTAGTTGCTGTATGCAGATCCTTTGGATGCAACAACAGTTGTCAGATTATGGGATTGAAGCGAAGGAAATGCCCATCATGTGCGATAGCATGAGTGCAATTGCAATAACGCACAACCCTGTATTGCACTCGTGAACTAAGCATATCCAGATGAAGCATCATTTCATCGGGAATCCTGTCGAGAACAAGGATGTTGGTGGAAAAAGTTCATATAGATATCCAATTGGCCGACATTTTCACCAAGCCTCTCGACACGACAAGACTCAACATGCTTCGACAAGAATTATGATTGCTACGGCTGACTCCCTGTAAGTATTTAATGTTTTTACTCAACAATTGAGGGGCAATCAGTAAGACCCAAGAATACAGTATCCACCATTAATTATCCGTACACTCAGGCCTTCAATACTGACCGTAGGGAACAAAGCGATATGAACCATCCTACAGGTGACGTGTGCAATAATTAAGGGGAATATAGTATGACCCATGAATACTGACATTAATCCAAAAGTTGTTGTATGGAATTGAAACCTATATGTACCTTTTAGGGGGAACGCTGTATCGTTGCGGATACAGCACATACTATGGGAATTCGATTCATTATATATTATAATATTTCATTTTAAAAACAATTTTTGTTTACGTGCCCTGTTTTCATGTCAAACGTCTTTTACATTAAATGCCTTACACGACAGCTGGACAATCGAATCTTAAAATCTGCGATGTTACAAATTGTTTAATATTTAATCGCCATTACAGGCATCAAGGGTAATATGAAATGTCAGAAGTGGCAATCCGCATAATCATACTCTTCAAAGGTTTTGAAAGTTCCATTTGAGTTCGTCGGAATTTTGGGACCAAGGCATATCACCTTCCATAATTCGATATCGTAAGCTAGGATGAAAATAGACATTTTCTTCTTCCAAGTCATGAAATTTGATCCATCAAAAAATGGTGGTCGGTTGAGAGCAAGTCCTTAGACTGGAGCCATTTGGAATGCCATTTTGGATCTTCTCCTCGGATGTTAATCCGCGTATTGGAGTACTGCTCCGATACCAATTGTTGGTATAAAATCGGATAATTGCGCCGTTTTATGCGGAAGCGTAAATAAATTGCGGAAAATAAATCACACAAGGATTTATAGAGGTTCGGCTGTTAACGAAGCATACGTCCTCTGTCGATGTATCTTTTTCTTAGGATTAAGATCAAAACCTCTACGCCTCTCTTCTATCGGTCGAGGGATTACCGTTACAAGCTCGTCTTCTATCGGTCCGACTAAAACCGTTTTTCCTTTTCTATTGGATAAGGAATCAACCACTCTAGCTTTCTATGGGTACTAGATAAACCTCACTTAGATATCGATTGCGATTCTAATAATGCCGGATCCTTGATCCTAATAATACTGAATCCAATCGTATCTTTTCTTTTACCTCTCGTGTATAATGTTGAATGTATAAACACTCAAACTAACAATATAAGCTCAATATTACAACAACAATGTAAGTATATGGATATAAGATCAATGTCTTGATTGCTTGAAGTTGTTGTACTCAAACAATACCATTGGAATGGTATTTATAGGCATTTTCCACAAACTAGCCGTTGCTGGCTGTTTTGACTTGCTAGCGTGCGCTAGCCTTTCTCTATTAGCGTGCGCTAAGATTCGATTTGATCCAGTACCTTCGTTTCACTTTAGCATACGTTATGCCTTCTTCCTTACGTACGTAACCATCTTGTATTAGCGTGCATTAATAACACATTGTAGCGTGCGCTAATACAATATATATGTTGCATGGATTGTCAAAGTATCCGTTTGATATGCTGACTTTGACCTGCTTTTCCCAACATTCTGATTGACTTGATTCAAACTACTTAGCGTGCGCTATTCCTTCTTTGTAGCGTGCGCTAATGCTGACTTCATTGCATACGTCATTGTGTATTTGAATATCTTCTCAACGGTAACAAGACTTCGATAGCGTGCGATAATGATAACATGTAGCGTGCGCTATCTCATCAGATGACTTCCCTTCAGGTAACTTCGAACTTGGCTGATATGCAGATTACTCCCCATTAGCGTGCGCTAACATATATGTCTTAGCGTGCGCTAGACATGCATTTTGCTCAGCTTTTCGCGACTTCGTCAGCTTCGTTATTTTGCTTCGCCTCGATGTTGTTTTGTTGTTTAGCAACTTTAATCATCAAAACACAAATTAAATAATGTGTGGAATAAATATTCCAACAATCTCCCCATTTCTGATGATTACAAAACAACTCTTGAATTGGATAAAATCTGTAAAAAATAATATATGTATATTTCTTCGAATCAAAGTTTTCGGCTTTGATCGTTTCGTTAGTTTCTCCAATCCTTTTCTTTTTCTTCTCTTTTTCGACTTCTTCATTTTTCATTTTTCAATTTTTCAACTTTCCCTATTTGTATGCTTTCTTTTTCTTTTCGACTTCTTCGATTTTTCTCATTTTTTATCAATTCATCTCCTTCTCCCCCTTTTTGTCTTCATCAAAAAGTGTAAAATAATGTAGAGAATATCAATTATCGAATATAAATAATATGCGTGATATGGGTAAAACGGAGTACAATCCAATTCACCTCCGTGATCGGTACGAATAGAAATTATGGAAAGATTTTTCTCATTTTGGACCAAACGACACCATTTAGAAAACTCGGTAAATGCATCATCTTTATGCGCAAGAAATCTAACCCAAGTAAAACAAGAATAATCATCAACAATAACCAAAATGTAAAGTTTACCATTTAGACAAACATACCTCGATGGTCCAATTAAATCCATATGCACAAGTTCAAGAATGCGACTCGTGGATACCTCGAATTTTAGTTTAAAAGATTCTGGGTATGTTTCCCGTTTATTCATGATTCACACAAATGTTTCCGATCAAATTTGAGTTTGGGTAATCCACGGAATAGATCATGTCTCGATAAAATAGAAATGATAGGTAGAGATCTATGCCCCAATTTTCGATGCCATAAATATGCATTTTCATATAAGGTAATAAGACACGTTTCATTAAAAGAATTCTTATCATTAAGATCAACAATGTAAATATTTCCACATCTCAAGCCAATAAATACAATTTTATTATTTTTAAATGCCGTGCAATGCATTTCTTCAAAAATAATTTTAAAACCTTCATCACATAATTGAGAAACGCTAAGTAAGTTATGATGCAAACCTTCAACAAAAACACTTTGTTAATAGATGGATAAGGTTCCTTACCGACCTTGTCGATGCCCTTAATTTTTCCCTTTTTGTTGTCACCAAAGGTCACATGTCCTCGCTCTTGATATTCGAGATCTTCAAACAATTCCTCGGTGCCGCACATGTGCCTCGAACACCCGCTATCAATGTACCACTTGCTTTTCTTTGACGTTAGTACCTACAAAGATAGTGTGTTTTGGTTGTTTTGGTACCCAAGCTCTTTTGGGTCCTCCCGTGTTAACGATACTTATAGCATTTGGAACAATTGTCCCTTTTGGAACCCATATTTGTTTAACTTTGATGGTTCTCACATTTGTATGAACTCATTGTCTGGGAACAGTTTTCTCGGTTTCCGCATTCTTTATTTTGTCAAGATTTATAATAGATTGTTCTCTTTTAAACGGATCAAAACCAAGACCGTGTTTTAATAATGGAGATTTTTGAATAGATAAGAGCGTTTCGAACTTCTCATTCCCAAGATTAAATTTATTCAATATATATTTCAATTCCTTTTGAGTTTTCATCAACTCAATTGTCAAAATATTTTTCTTCTCAAGGCATAATGTGTGATCGATATCAATAGTTTTGCCTTTATTTTGAAGAGAGGAATTTTCGAGTTCCAAAGACTCTATTTTCTTTTTCAAAGATATATTTAATTTAACCATTTCATCATACTCGATATTTAATGATTCAAATGCGCTTAAAAGTTCTTCATCATGGTTAACTTCTTGTGAATCGCAAAAGTCGAATGAATCATATTCATCATCATTGGGTTTACAACTTACATCGATATTGCTTTAGTCGAGCGCCATGAATGCGAGATTTGCGTCTATGGGTCTTTCAATCTCCTCCTCGTCATCACTCCAAGAAGCGATTAGAACTTCATTTTTTTCAATCTTTCAATTTGAGGCTTCGAAGAGGATCCTCAGCATTCCTTGGCTTAGTGACCAGATTAGTGCATTTCCGACAATTATTGTCAAACTTCGTTATAGGAACATAGCCATTTTCTTTTGTTCCGCCTTGTTATCCCGGCCAAGGAAGTTCCGCCATTTTGGATGGGATTTTTGTATCTTCTAAAATTTTTCGCATATAAGGCGAGTTCCTCGTCATCTTCATCTTCCGAACTTCTTCATCGTCATCGCTATCGGCCTTGAATGCAACAATTTTATCACGGGGCTTTGGTTTGAACCTCTCGATTTTAGAACTATCTCATAATTTATAAGATATCCTATGAGAGCGCTGAATTCGTTTCTTCATCTTTCATGGTGAAGAGTTCGTAGTCGTGAAGTAGCATGTTGATTTTAGTCTCCTTAACTTGGGTGGATCCTTCATGAGTAACTTGAGGATTTCCCAAATTTCTTTCGCATTTTGTAGGAAGATATCCTATTGAGTTCTTCGGGATTGAGAGCACAATATTAGAGTTGAGCGGCATGAGAATTTATATGTGTTCCTCCAATCTTCATCGTTAAACTCATCAAATTTTTGAGCGACCCATCTTCTTTCTTGGCGAGTTTTGTTTTTCCAGGTCATGAAGCTAGAGCCGTCGAAGAACGGAGGACGGTTGAGAGCATTTCCTTCGATTTGTCCCAATAGAGCCATTTTGTGGATCTTTTGCCCTTCGGTGTTTAAACCGTTAAAAAGAGACCCGCTTCGATACCAACTGAAGAGATAAATTCACCACTAGAAGGGGGTTGAATAGTGGTAATGCTGATAATAAAACATTCTCGCGAATGATAAATAAAATGTGCTGAAAGTAAAAGACTCAATGATATATAGAGGTTCGGAAACTTGCCTACGTCCCCTCTCCGGTTTCTTTTTCTATTGGATCAAGAAAACCCACACACACAACTTTGCCTCGTCTTTTATAGGTCTGGGCACAACCGTTACAATGCTTGTCTTCTATTGGTCCAAGCACAACCACCACTCAAAATAGATTTTCGTATCTAGTGTTCTATCGGAACTAGATAATCCCCACTTACGAATGTCAGAGTATAATCCTAACAATTCCGGATCAAAGATCCTAATAACACCAGTTAGTAACTCTTTTTCCATTTCTCTCAAGCTCGTGAAGGAGTGATACAACACTCACAAGAATTAAGGAAGATACGAAGTATATAGAATATTACAATATGTGTACCACTCTCGTATCTTTTCTTGTCACAACTTAGTATACAATGAATAATAATCGAGCTCAATAATGCCTTTAGAATGCTTGAAGTTGTTTGTCTTGAGATACCCAGTGCCATGGGTATTTATAGTTTTCAGTCCCTCTTGATATGCTGAAATTTGTGTTATTAACGTGCGCTAATAATCCTTCATAGCGTGCGCTATCGTTGTTGACTTGGCTGGACCGACGGTCTTTAATACTATTCCAATGGTAAATATACATGTCTAGTGTGCGCTAGACGGTCATTCCGCCTTTATTGTTTTATTAATTGTGATTATTTAAGTATACACGGACACCGAGTTGTTGTATCCTCGGCAACTTCTTGTATTAAAGACTTCCGCTACGCACTTAGATTTATAAACCGTACGACTTGTTGTTTAAAACACTTTCCAAGTTGTATCCTGTATACTTAGTGGCCAACAAGTGGTATCGGAGCGGTTGATTCTAAAAAGAATCGATCGTATTTTTAATGAATCGGATCCAAAATCACTTATTTTTTTAAAACAGTCTTTTCATTCCTACATTCTCATATGGATACATCAATGATCAACAAAGTTCATATGTTCTCTATTAATGAGTTTGATGATTGGAGAATCGGAATGGAGGCTCATCTTGCAGCAATGCACGAAGAGATGATTTTTGTTATACAGGATGGCCCCATCAAGATAATGAAGGTAAATCCGCCGCTAGGATTGAAGGCCAAGCTCATGCTGAGATGCTTGAAAAAGAGCGCGAATAATGGAATTCTGACGAAAGAAAACGCGCCAACCTCGACAATGTTGCGAAGAATGCGCTGTTTGTAACCCTTGACAAAGGACATTCTCTAAGTAAAGAGCTGTAAATCAGCCAAGGATATCTGGGATAAACTCAAGTTGATCTGTGAGGGAACTGAGCTCTCAAAAGAAAACTAGATTTCAAAATTAACTCAGCAATTTGAATCTTTTGAATGAAACCAACTGAAACACTTGAGGAACTTGACCTCAGATTCAATGGAATTGTTGGTGAACTTGAAGCTTTGGGCAAAATTTATACTCAAAGGGAGAAAAACCTAAATATTTTCAGATCTCTCCCTGACCGATGGGACATTAAGACCACAACTATGCGTGTGTCGTGTAATCTTAGTGAAATATCTACCTTTGATCTCTTTTCTGACCTCAAAGCATTTGAGTACGATATAGATAGGAGAGAGAAAGATGAAGAATCTCCCGCTAGGACTACAGCCTTAGCCGCTGTATCCAACCGTCGACACAGCATGCCTAGCCCATCAAAGCCAAATTACAAGAATGCTGACAACGACGACGATATCCTGTCGTAAGATGAAATGGCGCTCCTTATGCACAAGTTCAAAAAGTTCATCAAGCAGTCTGGAAAGACTCCCTACAGGCCCAAGCCTGTTCACAAGGTAAGTACTGAAACCTCATCTGGCGATGCTAACCTGTGCTATAATTGCAGGAAACCAGGACATTATGCAAACAAATGTCCTCATCCTAAAGTTCAAAGGTTGTCGGAAGCCGAGCAACAAGAAAGGGATGAACGAAGACGTGCTTGGAAAAACAAGCTCAAGGCACTGATAGGAGAATCAGAAGCCTCCCCCACACCACCCAAATCCGAAGAATGTCATTAGGTAGTTACTGAAAGTGACTCATCTGACGATGAATTGGAAGATAAGGCATATATGTGCTTTATGGCAAAGGACATTCCGGAAGAAGAAGAAGCGGTGATGAGGTAAGCTCAACCTCAATTATTCCAGTAAATGCATCGCATACTTTCGAAAACATGATGAATGAATTTAAAAATATTCAAAAAGCCCACGAGACTTTGGAAAATGAAAACATTCAGCTTCAACTTTCCAACATAGAGCTGAAAGAAGAAAATGACTTGATGAAGATAAACTATGAAAATATGTCAATTGATTGTGAAAACAGCAAGGTCGAGCATGAAAAACTCGTGGAGGGCAATCATCAACTTGCTCATGAACTAAGTGAGACTAAGTCTCAAAATGGAAGCAAGACAAATGATTTTGTTCTACTTCAAGCAAAATTTAATACTCTCGAAAAGCGAGAAGGCGAACTTGAGACCATTCTGAAATCTTTCGAGAAATAATCTAAAATAATGGAGGAAATTCTAAGCACTGGGCAACATGCTCATGATAAAAGTGGCTTAGGATTCAGCTAATTTTCCAACAAAGGGAAAACTAGTACTGTGTTCGTCAGGAGTGTGGAACACATTCCTGTATCGGAAGAAACTCCTAGTCCTATGAAGGAACCTGATGCTCCGCGAAAAGCAAAGGCTGCCTTTCTGCCCCCGCAATCCTATTCGAGACAGTGGAATCATAATCCATTTCAACCTGTAAGGCGCACGCAACAGCATGATCCTCTAGCATATCAACAAAGACTAACAAATTGCTCGAAAGAAGGTCAGTATTCATATACCAAAGGCCCGCACAAAGAAGATTTCTGATAAAGACGCCTGGTAATCTGGATACAGAGCCTCATTATCCATCAAGAATGCAGGTGTCCGCACAGCATCGACAACAGCTTTGGGAATCTAACTGGAAACCCAGAAGGCAAGAAATAAGGCCAAAGAAAATGGCTCCACCTCCGAGACGGCATAAGTACTGGATTAATAATAATAACTCTGATTTTTACATGCATAATGATTATCATGGATACAGTAACTACGTACATGCCCCACGTAGATATCGCAAAACTGTACCAAATGTAACCTACAGTAAGACAATTGTTGTCAAGAAAATTTGGGTACCAAAAGGCACTAACATTCACAGACCCAGCAATTAAAGGGAACCTAAATCTACCTAATTTGTTTGCTACAGGATATTTTGGAGAAGGACATATGGTACTTCGACAGCAGATGCTCCCGGCACATGACAGGAGATAAAAGCAAGCTATCAGATTTCATAGAAGGTCGCGGTCCAAAAGTGCGCTTCGGTGATAAATCTAAAGGAATAACAAGAGGAAAAGGAAGCCTTCTTGTCGGAAAGTTCAAAGTCACCGATGTAGCTCATGTTGAAGGCTTACAGTACAATCTACTTAGTATTAGCCAGTTCTGTGACAAACAGTTCTCGCTGAAATTCTATATAGATCACTGTAGAGTCAAGAACATCCTGACCAAAGAAGTTCTGCTCACAGAAAGCAGATCAGGTAATATGTATATTGCTGAGTTTATGCCTACGAGCTCCACAATTCCTAGTTTAGTTGCCAAAGGCACTGCAGATCTAAGCTGGTTATGGCATAAGAGGATGTCACACGTCAACTTCAAGACGATCAACAAGCTCTCAAGATAGGAACTGGTTAGAGGATTTCCGAATGTATCATTCCAAAAAGACAGTGTCTGTGGACCATGTCAAAAAGGCAAGCAAATCAAGTCCACCCTGAAGAGCAAATCCTACCTTTCAACCCACAGAGTGTTGGAAATGCTACACATGGATCTCTATGGTCCTGTAGACCCGGTAAGTTTGGGATGTAAGAAATACTGTCTCGTTGTTGTTGATGATTACTCCAGGTATGCTTGGACAATTTTCCTAAGCAAGAAGAAGGAAACAACATCAAAGCTGCCCAAGCTCCTGAGAAAGCTTCAAAATGAAAAAAGGATCGAGTATCCTGTCCATTCGTTCCGACAGAGGTACAGAATTTACTAACCGCTTTATAGAGCAATACTGTTCGGAAAATGGGATACAACACGAATACTCAGCTGCCCGTACACCTCAACAAAATGGTGTTGCCGAGCGAAAGAACATGACGCTGAAGGAAGCAACAAGGACAATGATTGTCGCGAGCAAGTTGCCACAGAGTTTCTGGGGTGAAGAAACTAATACATCATGCTACACTCAAAACTGTTGTATCGTCAACAAGCACCACAACAAAACATCATATGAGGTATGAAACAACAAAACTCCGTTAATTTTGTATTTTCACATTTTTGGATGCAGGTGCTATGTGTTGAACAATGGGAAGGATCAACTTAGAACCTTCGATGAGAAGTCGGATGAAGGAATATTTGTAGGATATTCCTCCGTCACCAAAGCTTACAGGATCTTTAATAAAAGGAAGCTGACGATCAAGGAATCAGTTCATGTAGTGTTCGACGAACCTCACCATGACCCTACAGGAGTAGAAGCTGTTACTCAGAACATCCAACAACTTTCCATTTTAGATCCACCAACTCCCATAGAACCTGTTGTTGACCTAGAAATCAACCCCGCAGGTGTAAGAATCGACGTAGATGAAGCCGATGATGTATAAGCTGAAGCCGAAACTACAGCAACTCAAGATACAGTACGGGACCCCGAATTAGAACCCGACTGAAGATAGTTGAGAGATCACCTGCAAGAGCTGATCATTGAAAACATTAATACTGGTGTTACTACCTGTAGGAGAATACAGAGTACACAAGGAAATGTACTATGTGCACAAGAAGAACCAGATACTGAGATATCACCATTCCCTGAATGGAAATCTCAATCCGAGCTTAGAAGACTCAATATGTGCACTATTGCTGTATTCTTAGCCCAGTCCGAACCTGTTTCTACCATAGAAGCTCTCAATAATTCTTATTGGATAAAATCTATGGAAGAAGAGCTTAACGGTTTAGAAAGAAACAATGTATGGTATCTTGTACCCAGACCAACGCATCAATCAGTTATTGGAACAAAATGGGTACTTAGAAACAAGAAGGATCGAAATGGACTCATAATAAGGAATAAATCAAGGCTAGTCGCCCAAGGCTATAGACAGGAAGAAGGCATAGACTATGGTGAGACGTTTGCCCCTGTAGCCAGACTAGAAGCTATTAGGATATTTTTATCCTTTACCGCCTATAAGAGCTTCATTGTATACCAAATGGATGTCAAAAGTGCATTCCTAAATGGAGACCTTGCCGAAGAAGTTTATGTTGAACAACCACCAGGTTTTGCCAACACAGACAGCGTAGACCTAGTATACAGGCTGTGGAAAGCACTGTATGGACTTAAGAAAGCCCCTAGAGCATGGTATGAGACCCTGTCCCAGTATCTAACCGATAATGGATTTGAGAAAAGCGTTGTGGACAAGACCTTGTTTAAAATACAGGAAGGTGATGACCTTCTAATGGTTCAAATCTATGTAGACGACATTATATTTGGTTCAACTAACCTTGATTTATGTCAAAAGTTCTCTCATTTCATGAAAAGTAAACTTGAAATGAGTATGATGTGAGAACTTAGTTATTTCCTAGGTTTGCAGGTAAAGCAGTTGCCTACAAGGATATTCATCAACCAGGAAAAATACGGAAGGAGCTTCTCAACAAATTTGGAATGAATACTTCCAAATCATCGTCAACTCCATGAGCACTTCCGTGCAAATTAGTCTTGATGAAGCCAAAGCCGGTTGACCAATCACTCTACAAGAAGCTTATTGGCTCTCTCCGTACCTAATGGCTAGCAGCCCGATATCCAGCTTGTAGGAGTGTGTAGATATCAAGTAGCACCCAAAAATCACACTTCAATACGGCTAAATGAATCAAGTATATTAAAGGAACAGTCGATGTAGGACTATGATATCCTAAAGAAGGCGGATTTGATTTAGTTGGCTACAACGACTCGGATCTTGGAGGCTGCAAGCTAGATAGGAAGAGTACAAGTGGAACTTGTCACTTTCTTGGACCTAGACTTGTGTCTTGGTTCAGTAAGAAGCAATTGGCAAACTCACTTTCCACGGCTGAATCAGAGTACTATGCTGCTGGTAGTTGCTGTATGCAGATCCTTTGGATGCAACAACAGTTGTCAGATTATGGGATTGAAGCGAAGGAAATGCCCATCATGTGCGATAGCATGAGTGCAATTGCAATAACGCACAACCCTGTATTGCACTCGTGAACTAAGCATATCCAGATGAAGCATCATTTCATCAGGAATCCTGTCGAGAACAAGGATGTTCGGCTGGAAAAAGTTCATATAGATATCCAATTGGCCGACATTTTCACCAAGCCTCTCGACACAGCAAGACTCAACATGCTTCGACAAGAATTATGATTGCTACAGCCTGACTCCCTGTAAGTATTTACTGTTTTTACTCAACAATTGAGGGGCAATGCTGTAAGACCCAAGAATACAGTATCCACCATTAATTATCTGTACACTCAGAGCCTTCAATACAGCACTGTAGGGAACAAAGCGATATGAACCATCCTACAGCTGACGTGTGCAATAATTAAGGGGGAATATAGTATGACCCATGAATACAGCATTAATCCAAAAGTTGTTGTATGGAATTGAAACCTATATGTACCTTTTAGGGGGAACGCTGTATCGTTGCGGATACAGCACATACTATGGGAATTCGATTCATTATATATTATAATATTTCATTTTAAAAACAATTTTTGTTTACGTGCCCTGTTTTCATGTCAAACGTCTTTTACATTAAATGCCTTACACGACAGCTGGACAATCGAATCTTAAAATCTGCGATGTTACAAATTGTTTAATATTTAATACTGCCATTACAGGCATCAAGGGTAATATGAAATGTCAGAAGTGGCAATCCGCATAATCATACTCTTCAAAGGTTTTGAAAGTTCCATTTGAGTTCGTCGGAATTTTGGGACCAAGGCATATCACCTTCCATAATTCGATATCGTAAGCTAGGATGAAAATAGACATTTTCTTCTTCCAAGTCATGAAATTTGATCCATCAAAAAATGGTGGTCGGTTGAGAGCAAGTCCTTAGACTGGAGCCATTTGGAATGCCATTTTGGATCTTCTCCTCGGATGTTAATCCGCGTATTGGAGTACTGCTCCGATACCAATTGTTGGTATAAAATCGGATAATTGCGCCGTTTTATGCGGAAGCGTAAATAAATTGCGGAAAATAAATCACACAAGGATTTATAGAGGTTCGGCTGTTAACGAAGCATACGTCCTCTGTCGATGTATCTTTTTCTTAGGATTAAGATCAAAACCTCTACGCCTCTCTTCTATCGGTCGAGGGATTACCGTTACAAGCTCGTCTTCTATCGGTCCGACTAAAACCGTTTTTCCTTTTCTATTGGATAAGGAATCAACCACTCTAGCTTTCTATGGGTACTAGATAAACCTCACTTAGATATCGATTGCGATTCTAATAATGCCGGATCCTTGATCCTAATAATACTGAATCCAATCGTATCTTTTCTTTTACCTCTCGTGTATAATGTTGAATGTATAAACACTCAAACTAACAATATAAGCTCAATATTACAACAACAATGTAAGTATATGGATATAAGATCAATGTCTTGATTGTTTGAAGTTGTTGTACTCAAACAATACCATTGGAATGGTATTTATAGGCATTTTCCACAAACTAGCCGTTGCTGGCTGTTTTGACTTGCTAGCGTGCGCTAGCCTTTCTCTATTAGCGTGCGCTAGACTGTTCCCAGTTTCAGTCCAGTACCTTCGTTTCACTTTAGCATACGTTATGCCTTCTTCCTTACGTACGTAACCATCTTGTATTAGCGTGCATTAATAACACATTGTAGCGTGCGCTAATACAATATATATGTTGCATGGATTGTCAAAGTATCCGTTTGATATGCTGACTTTGACCTGCTTTTCCCAACATTCTGATTGACTTGATTCAAACTACTTAGCGTGCGCTATTCCTTCTTTGTAGCGTGCGCTAATGCTGACTTCATTGCATACGTCATTGTGTATTTGAATATCTTCTCAACGGTAACAAGACTTCGATAGCGTGCGATAATGATAACATGTAGCGTGCGCTATCTCATCAGATGACTTCCCTTCAGGTAACTTCGAACTTGGCTGATATGCAGATTACTCCCCATTAGCGTGCGCTAACATATATGTCTTAGCGTGCGCTAGACATGCATTTTGCTCAGCTTTTCGCGACTTCGTCAGCTTCGTTATTTTGCTTCGCCTCGATGTTGTTTTGTTGTTTAGCAACTTTAATCATCAAAACACAAATTAAATAATGTGTGGAATAAATATTCCAACAATCTCCCCATTTCTGATGATTACAAAACAACTCTTGAATTGGATAAAATCTGTAAAAAATAATATATGTATATTTCTTCGAATCAAAGTTTTCGGCTTTGATCGTTTCGTTAGTTTCTCCAATCCTTTTCTTTTTCTTCTCTTTTTCGACTTCTTCGTTTTTCATTTTTCAATTTTTCAACTTTCCCTATTTGTATGCTTTCTTTTTCTTTTCGACTTCTTCGATTTTTCTCATTTTTTATCAATTCATCTCCTTCTCCCCCTTTTTGTCTTCATCAAAAAGTGTAAAATAATGTAGAGAATATCAATTATCGAATATAAATAATATGCGTGATATGGGTAAAACTCCCCCTGAAAATATTATCTTCCCTTAAAAAAATTAAGTTTTGGGGGTCCAACCTATAGTTGGTTTTTGTTTCGAGACGTGAACGATATTTGAAACGTTTGTTCCTTTAGGAACCCAAATCTTTTTAATTTTTATCGTTCGTCTTGGGCTTCTACAGTTTGAGATATGGTGCCCGATTTTCAAACATTTTTCACAACGGGGTATTTTAAAATTTACGGATTTATTTTTGAAACGTGGTTTGAATCCTATCCACTCTTTATTTAAAGTGTATATTTGAACCGAGAGCATATCTTCAAATTTCTCGTTTCCGAGAGAAAATTTCTTCGTCAAATTATTGAGCTCGGTTTGAACTTTAACAAGATCATTCTTTAAAATATTCTCATTTTCAACACATTTTGAATGATCGCTCTCAACGAATTTTCCCTTTTCAATAATTTTGGAATTTTCAATTTCCAAATTTTTGTATATCGTTTTATGGGATTTAATCTCATTTAAAGCATTTTGATAATCGGTATGTAATAACTCGAATGCTTCAAAAAGTTCGTCGTAAGAATTACTTACTTGGCTTTCGACATCGCTATCGTCGAATGAACTCCGGGCCATGAGCGCGAGATTATTTTGATTCATGAAATCTTCATCGGGATCTTCGTCGCTCCATGTTGCAACTAAGACTTCCTTTTGCTTTACTCGACAGTTCTTAGCAAAGTGGCCTGGTTTACCACATAATCGACAAGTATTGTAGAATTTCTTAGATTCGCCCGCTTGAATGTCCTTCTTCCTCCGGTTTAATAAGTGTTGGAACTTATTAATATTTTTGGCATAATATGCCGATTCTTCGTCGCTTTCGTCTATCGGAATTTTTTCTTTCTTTCTCGTCACCTTAGCCTTGAAGGCTATCGATTTCTCCTTCGGTTTTGGTTTGGCATTCCGAGATTTTAGAATGATCTCGTAGTTGATAAGAGAACCAACAAGAGCACTAAAATCAAGATTGTTTAAATCTTTAGATTCCATAATTGTCGTAACCGTACCATCCCATTCTCGAGGTAGTGATCGGAGAATTTTCTTTACTTTCTCACTACTCGAAAGTGGTTTCCCGAAACATGTTAATCCATTGGTGATGACCGAAAATCGGTCAAGCATAATCGAGATAGATTCGTCGTCCTTCATTTGGAATAATTCATAATCGTGAAAGAGCATGTATATCTTCATCTCTGTGACTTGAGACGTACCTTCGTGTGTTACCTCAAGCATTTTTCAAATTTCTTTGGCACTATCACACGAAGATATCCGGTTGTGTTCTTCCGGATTTAATGCACAATATAATAATTGCGTGGCTTTGCAATTATAATGTGTAATATCCGCATTTTTCTTTCCCTTGTATCTTCATTTTTCGGTGTATTTCTCGGTTGTAGTGACCCTCGTGTATCCTTCAGTGTATCTTTCCCGTCATCTATTGATCTGATTCTCGTTATCGTTGTACGAAACCGCTATTCGAGGTTGCCGTGGATCCATTCCATGTTTCGATGCGTCTTGAGATGTTCTGTTTAACGTTTCGTTCATATTCCGGTGTTTTGGACCGTTTATATCTCGTACCTAGCGCACGCTATATTTACTGCATAGCGCACGCTAGGGGTCACTTAGTAGCGCACGCTACGACTGTTTCGTAGCGCGCGCTAGAGGGCAAGCCCTGGGAGGGGCAGTGCTGATTCCAGTCCTCTGGACTGGTGGATTAGCGTACGCTACGTAGCCTAGCGCACGCTAATGTTGGGAGTTAGCGCACGCTGAGACGCCCGGTAGCGTGCGCTAGTGTGGATGTCCAGTACTGGGCAGTTTGCTACTGGACTCTACTGATGCCCAGGTAGCGCACGCTATTGGTCGATAGCGCGCGCTACCGATACATTTTAGCGCACGCTATGTTTGGTCGATAGCGCGCGCTAACCGGATCAGGTGTGTACTGACAGTGGCTTCTGGACTCGGCTGATGTCCAGGTAGCGCACGCTATTGGTCGATAGCGCGCGCTACCGATAGGTTATTAGCGCACGCTACATTTGGAGTAGCACACGCTAACGGCCAGGAGTCTGGCTACTGGACTGGACGCCAACTGTTTGGTCTGTATTTTTATACTGTTAGCGCACGCTAACATTGAGGATTAGCGCGCGCTAACACTCCCTGGCTATATAAACCAGGGAGTTGACCGAGATGAGCGTATTATTTCCATTTCCTCCTCCCTTCCGCGGCTGTGGCGATTTCGGGCGATTCTTGGCGATTTCTTCCTCCAATCATCTCATCCAACATCTTCCTTAAGTTCTTGGTATATTATATCAACATCAACACGAATCTTTTATCCTAATCCAAGGTAAATCTCTTAGAACCCTATTTTTGGGCGATTTGGGGGTTTTGGGATTTTCTTCCGATCCGTTCCGTTTTGTTGGTGGATTCATGATGAATATGATTAATCTTGTTGGTATAATTAGTTTTCCTACGGATTCATGGTATATTTTCATGGTTTTGCGAAATCGAGAGGGTTTGGTTGTGGTCCGCCCTCGTTGTTATTTTTGTACGAATATACATGAATCGTAGGCGGGTTTCCGGGTGTATTCCATTTCCGTAATCGTTTAGGAGTGGTTGTGATTGTGTTATTCGAATCGTTAGGTTCATTCGTCGGTCCCTCGCGGTCGTGCTTGATTCTTCCATTCCGTTCGTGTCACCGTCTATTAATCGAGGCAAGTACCCTTATGAACTTACATTCTTGACATAATAGTATTGTGTGAGAAATGGTGTGTGTGCGTATGGTCACTACGGGTTAGATCCGACGGGGTCTCGGTAGGGGTCCACAAGAGACGTAGATCGACGAGCTTGCTTTTAACCACTACGGGTTAGATCCGACGGGGTCTCGGTAGGGGTCCACAGAGATGTGGATCGACGGTTAATTGTGGTGCATTTTACAAATGTGATTTGATTATGGCATTTCCGGAAATGAGTGTTTTGGAACTATGCTTTTCTTGATTGCATGCATTTACTATACGTGTAAGATGTAAGTTGTTCATTTGGTTACTTGTACTGGCGTAATTGCTAACCCCTCTGGGGACCCATTTTGGGGAAATTCGTTTTATGAATTTCAGGTCAGGTTAATCGAGACGAGCGGGCGTTGGACCAGTACACGGATGATGGCCGTGCGTGACGATTTAGTGTCTTTTTATCTTTTCATCTTTTGTGATTTTTGAACTAATAGTTGTACTCGAGTACTTAAGAGTTCTTGTTCGTCCGGATTGCATTGTTGCCTATTATGTTTGTGTTGGATGATGATGTTACGTTGACCGGTTGAACCGGGTGGATTATTCCGTTTTGCGTCTTTATGACGAGGTGTTATTTTGTCGTTTCTGTGAGTCGATGAGTATGATGCTGTTCAGCCTGGTGGGTCCCATATAGGGATTCACGGCAATGTAATATACCTCGAATATCTTGAGGGTGTTACAGAAAATGGTATCAGAGCACTAGGTTATGGATACCTAGGCTTGTCGGTTTATTGGGTCTTGTTGTGTTTTGTTTTGCACATCATCGTCACGCTGCCATGATTCCGGTACTACCAGTGTCCGTAAGTTTTTCCTTCCTCTGTTCCTTATTCCCTTGTATCGCACCTTTGATTCTCGATTTGTGATTGTTCTTTTCTTGTACTTACCATCGTATGGCTTTTGCTACTTATTTAACATCAGTATGGATGCTGGAAGAGGCCGTAGACGTGGGGCAGCCGGTGGGGCGGCCACATCGCATTCTTCGGGAGCCGGCAGTACCGGCGACCGTCATAGCCATGCTTCTTCTCAGGAGCGTGCCGACCTTGGTATTGCGGCCGTTATGCAGCAAATGGTGAACCAAATGGCGGCGATAGCTCAGGCGGTTCAGAACCCGGATCAGGCCCATGCTAATCGGGGCGGAGCGGATCGTTGGCTCCAAGATGTTATCAAGATGCATCCTCCTCAGTTTTCGGGAGCTTCAGACCCGATTGGCTGGGAAGGGTGGACCAAGGAGATAATTAAAGTCTTCACTGCTACCAACTGTCCCGAGAACCGTAAGGTCCCTATTGCCCAGTACTTTCTCACTGGGGACGCTACGGACTGGTGGGAGGCCGTTGGGCCCAAAGATCATGCTGCTTCGTGGGCTGAGTTTCAAGAATTGATGGAGACTGAATATTGCCCGTGGACGGTCAGACAGGCTCGGGTACATGCTTTTTATGATGCTCAACCGCGGGATATCCCCGTATCTCAAGCTATTGCTGATTTTAACAAGGAGTTGGGTTATGTGAAGACCCAAGTTGTTGAGGAGAGCGACAAAATTTTCCATTTTTCCAGACGGATGGAGTTGTCGATTCGGGACTATATGTCGGGTCTTGTCTGTACTACCTTGAAAGATTACCAGAGTAGGGCCCTTGATTATGATATGTCGGTGACGGCTAGCGAGGCGGCCCGCGAGAGCAAGAAACATAAGTCCGCTGGGAACTTTTCGGGCCACAAGGGTGGGGGTCAGCAGAAATCCCAATCTGCTAACTTCCCCGCCGGCGGTGGTCCAGCTCGTTCCGCTGGGGGTCCTCGTGGAACTACCAGTGCTCCTTTCCGTGATGTAAAGTGTTTCAATTGTGGTCGTACAGGCCACGTCAGTCGTACTTGTTTGAGCCCTTTACTGACGTGTAATCAGTGTGGCCAGCCGGGCCACAAGGCTGCTTTCTGTGCTGAGAGGGAGAGAATTCTTGGTGCCCGGGCCTCCACTCCAGCGCCTAGGGAACCAAGCGTGAATCAAGGATCGTTTGCTTCTCAGTCCCCACCGAGTGCCAGTCGAGGGAGAGGTCGGGGTCAGACCGCCAGAGGGGGAGCTTCTAGTGTCGGCTCCGCCCATCCGCGGGTTTATGAGATGCGGAAAGCCGATGACCCAGCAGCTACTGTGGCGACAGGTACCGTTCATATTCTTTCTCATCCTGTCAGTGTGCTTTTCGATTCCGGTGCTACGCATTCGTTCATATCTTGGGATTGTGTGCGCCGTTTGGGTCTCGACTGTTAGATGCCTTGTGAACCCTTCATCGTTAAGCTTCCTAGCGGTGATAGGATCGTTGGCGATCAGGAGGTTCGAGACTGTTCTGTGTTTATTTGTGAGAGGACTTGGCCCTCTAATCTTATTGTTGTGGGTATCGAGGGTGAGGATTTGATTCTTGGGGATGATTGGCTCGAACGGCATGGTCCGATCATGAACTAGCGCACGAGAATCATCACTATGTTAGCCGAGGACGGCACCGAGCACTCTTTCGCGGGGCGAAAGAGGGGAAACCAGAAGTTCGTTATTAATGCCTTGAAGGCAATGAGACTCCTGCGAAAGGGGTGTACTGGCTTTTGGTGCTACGCCTTGAAGGTGGAGAGTGGTGGAGTCGAGCTTTCATCGATTCCAATCGTTAGTGATTTTCCTGATGTATTTCCTGACGAGTTGCCGGGATTGCCACCGGATCGTGAGGTTGAATTTGTTATAGAGTTAGAGTCGGGCGCAGCTCCGATTTCTAAGGCGCCGTATCGTATGGCACCTTCAGAGATGACAGAATTAAAGAAGCAGTTGAGCGAGCTTCTTGAGTCGGGGTATATTCGACCGAGCGCCTCGCCTTGGGGCGCACCGGTCCTGTTTGTGTGGAAGAAGGATGGTTCACTACGTTTGTGTATCGACTATCGCGAACTAAACAAGGTGACCATCAAGAACAAGTATCCCTTGCCGAGAATTGATGACTTGTTCGATCAGTTGCAGGGAGCTGCGGTATTCTCGAAGATCGATTTGAAATCGGGGTACTATCGGCCGGGTGAGAGAGTCCGACGCATCAAAATTGACTTTCTGGACGAGAGACGGACATTATGAGTTTGTTGTTTTGGCTTTCGGGTTAACCATTGCGCCGGAGGTGGTCATGCAGTTAATGAACATAGTATTTATAGAATATTTGTATAAGTGTGTAAATCGTTTTCATTGACGATATTCTTATTTATTCGAGGAACGAGGAAGAGCATGCCCATCATTTGCGGATAGTGTTAGACATTTTGAGGACCGAGCAACTCTATGCGAAGTTCTCGAAATGTGAGTTCTGGCTGAGGGAAGTGATGTTTTTGGGTCACGTGATTTCAGCCGAGGGAGTTCGTGTGGATCCGCATAAAATTGAGGCAGTGTTGGATTGGGCATCGCCCACAAATGTGAAGGAGGTCTGTAGTTTCTTGGGTTTGGCTGGCTACTACCGTAGGTTCGTCGAGGGCTTCTCAAAACTAGCTCGGCCACTTACGCAGTTGCTCCAGAAATCCGAGAGGCAGTCGAGTTTTGAGGAACTGAAGAAGCGTTTGACTTCAGCCCCGGTTTTAGCATTGCCATGTGGCAACGAGCGTTTTGTTGTTTATAGCGATGCTTCGGGACAGGGTCTTGGGTGCGTGTTGATGCAGCACGGCAAGACCATTGCTTATGCATCGAGACATTTGAGGCCGTATGAGCTTAACTACCCTACACATGATTTGGAGTTAGCAGCAGTTGTTTTTGCACTCAAGATTTGGCGTCACTACCTTTTCGGCTCTGCATGTCAGATTTTTACCGATCATAAAAGTCTGAAATACATATTTACCTAGCGGGAGTTGAATATGAGGCAGAGGAGATGGTTAGAGCTGATTAAGGATTATGACCTCGAAATCTTTTATCATCCGGGCAAGGCGAACGTCGTGGCCGATGCCTTGAGTCGGAAACCGATTGCGTTGCGAACGCTTGAGATCCTGACGTCTCAGTCTGAGCTTCGGCGGACTTTGATCGAGTTAGATGTTGAGATTTTGTTGCCTGGAGCTGTCGGGCAACTTTGTGCCTTAGAGATTTCGTCGTCCTTGGTTGATGAAATTAAGCTAAAGCAGTTAGAGGATCCGATGATTACTCAAATCCGAGAGAACGTTCTTAAGGGAAAGTCTCCTGGGTTTGTGATTCACGAGGATGGTGTTTTGAGGTTCCAGAGTCGACTTTGTGTGCCGAACGACCCAGAGTTGCGACAGAGTATTTTGCGTGAGGCCCATACTACACCTTATTCCGTTCATCCTGGTTCGAGTAAGATGTACAAGGACCTGAGGAGAAATTTCTGGTGGGATGATATGAAGGAGGAGGTCGCACAGTTTGTAGCGAGATGTTTGACTTGTCAGCAGGTCAAAATCGAGCATCGGCCATCAAGTTATTGCGATCACTTCCCGTTCCGGAATGGAAATGGGAAGATATATCGATGGATTTCGTTACGAGTTTGCCGAGATCAAGGTCGGGCATGAATATGGTATGGGTGATTGTTGATCGTCTGACCAAGTCGGCACATTTTCTGGGCATCAAGGACACTTGGGGCCCGGAGAAGTTGGCTCGTGTGTTTATCGCGCAAATTGTGAGACTTCACGGTACTCCGAAGTCTATTGTTTCGGATCGTGGTGGCCGTTTCGTATCGCACTTTTGGCAGGCAGTGCATAAGGCGTTGGGTACCCGTTTGCATTTGAGTACCTCTTTTCATCCCCAGTCAGATGGACAGTCGGAACGCACTATCCAGACATTCGAAGATATATTGCGTGCTTGTGCCCTTGACTGGAGTAGCGATTGGGAGGAACATTTGCCATTGATCGAATTCACGTACAACAACAGTTGGCACGCGTCGATTCGGATGGCACCGTATGAGGCACTTTATGGGCGGCGATGTCGATCACCAATTTGTTGGAATGAGACGTCCGATTTGGTCGGGACCGAGCCGGATGTCGTTTTAGAGACGAGGCAGAAGATAGAATTGATTCGGGAACGGATGTTGATCGCCTGCAGTCGGCCAGTCGTATGCCTATGTCCGTCGTCGACCTTTAGAATTCGAGGTGGGAGACCACGTTTTGCTTAAGGTGTCGCCGACGAAGGGAGTTTTTCGTTCCGGGAAGAAGGGGAAGTTGAGTCCGAGATTTATTGGACCCTTTGAGATTCTCGAGCGAGTCGGTGAGTTGGCATACCGTTTGGCGTTACCTCCAGCCTTGAGTCATGTTCATAGCGTTTTTCATGTTTCCCAGTTGAGGAAATATGTCCCGTACCCTAGTCACGTCATCGATTATGGTGAGATTGATGTCGCCGAGGATATTACTTTCGAGGAGTGTCCTTTGAATATTTTGGAGCATCGTGAGAAACGACTGAGGCATAAGACCATCCCTTTGGTGAAAGTGCAGTGGTCGAGACACGGTGTCGAGGAGGCAACTTGGGAGACCGAGGATAGTATGCGTGCTAGCTACCCTGAGTTGTTTGTTTCTTAAGTTTCGGGACGAAACTTATTTTTATAGGGGTAGAATGTAATATCCACATTTTTCTTTCCCTTGTATCTTCATTTTTCGGTGTATTTCTCGGTTGTAGTGACCCTCGTGTATCCTTCAGTGTATCTTTCCCGTCATCTATTGATTTGATTCTCGTTATCATTGTACGAAACCGCTATTCGGGGTTGCCATGGATCCATTCCATGTTTCGATGCGTCTTGAGATGTTCTGTTTAACGTTTCGTTCATATTCCAGTGTTTTGGACCATTTATATCTCGTACTTAGCGCACGCTATATTTACTGCATAGCGCACGCTAGGGGTCACTTAGTAGCGCATGCTACGACTGTTTCGTAGCGCGCGCTAGAGGGCAAGCCCTGGGAGGGGCAGTGCTGATTCCAGTCCTCTGGACTGGTGGATTAGCGTACGCTACGTAGCCTAGCGCACGCTAATGTTGGGAGTTAGCGCACGCTGAGACGCCCGGTAGCGTGCGCTAGTGTGGATGTCCAGTACTGGGCAGTTTGCTACTGGACTCTACTGATGCCCAGGTAGCACACGCTATTGGCCGATAGCACGCGCTACCGATACATTTTAGCGCACGCTATGTTTGGTCGATAGCGCGCGCTAACCGGATCAGGTGTGTACTGACAGTGGCTTATGGACTCGGCTGATGTCCAGGTAGCGCACGCTATTGGTCGATAGCGCGCGCTACCGATAGGTTATTAGCGCACGCTACATCTAGAGTAGCGCACGCTAACGGCCAGGAGTCTGGCTACTGGACTGGACGCCAACTGTTTGGTCTGTCTTTTTATCCCGTTAGCGCACGCTAACCTTGAGGATTAGCGCGCGCTAACACTCCCTAGCTATATAAACCAGGGAGTTGACCGAGATGAGCGTATTATTTCCATTTCCTCCTCCCTTCCGCGGCTGTGGCGATTTCGGGCGATTCTTGGCGATTTCTTCCTCCAATCATCTCATCCAACATCTTCCTTAAGTTCTTGGTATATTATATCAACATCAACACGAATCTTTCATCCTAATCCAAGGTAAATCTCTTAGAACCCTATTTTTGGGCGATTTGGGGGTTTTGGGATTTTCTTCCGATCCGTTCCGTTTTGTTGGTGGATTCATGATGAATATGATTAATCTTGTTGGTATAATTAGTTTTCCTATGGAGTCATGGTATATTTTCATGGTTTTTCGAAATCGAGAGGGTTTGGTTTGGGTCCGCCCTCGTTGTTATTTTTGTACGAATATACATGAATCGTAGGTGGGTTTTCGGGTGTATTCCATTTCCGTAATCGTTTAGGAGTGGTTGTGATTGTGTTATTCGAATCGTTAGGTTCATTCGTCGGTCCCTCGCGGTCGTGCTTGATTCTTCCGTTCCGTTCGTGTCATCGTCTATTAATCGAGGCAAGTACCCTTATGAACTTACATTCTTGACATAATAGTATTGTGTGAGAAATGGTGTGTGCGTATGCTCACTACGGGTTAGATCCGACGGGGTCTCGGTAGGGGTCCACAAGAGACGTGGATCGACGATCTTGCTTTTAACCACTACGGGTTAGATCCGACGGGGTCTCGGTAGAGGTCCATAGAGACGTGGATCGACGGTTAATTGTGGTGCATTTTACAAATGTGATTTGATTATGGCATTTCCGGAAATGAGTGTTTTCGAACTATGCTTTTCTTGATTGCATGCATTTACTATATGTGTAAGATGTAAGTTGTTCATTTGGTTACTTGTACTGGCGTAATTGCTAACCCCTCTGGGGACCCATTTTGGGGAAATTCGTTTTATGAATTTCAGGTCAGGTTAATCGAGACGAGCAGGCGTTGGACCAGTACACGGATGATGGCCGTGCGTGACGATTGTGCACGAGTGACGTCTTAGTGTCTTTTTATCTTTTCATCTTTTGTGGTTTTTGAACTAATAGTTGTACTCGAGTACTTAAGAGTTCTTGTTCGTCCGGATTGTATTGTTGCCTATTATGTTTGTGTTGGATGATGATGTTACGTTGACCGGTTGAACCGGGTGGATTATTCCGTTTTGCGTCTTTATGACGAGGTGTTATTTTGTCGTTTCTGTGAGTCGATGAGTATGATGCTGTTCAGCCTGGTGGGTCCCATATAGGGATTCACGGCACTATAATATACCTCGAATATCTTGGGGGTGTTACATAATGGTCGTTTTTCCAATCCGCATCATCATACTCTTCAAAGGTTTTGAGAGTTCCGTTTGAGTTCGTCGGAATTTTGGGACCAAGGCATATCACCTTCCATAATTCGATATCGTAAGCTCGGATGAAAATAGACATTTTCTTCTTCCAAGTCATGAAATTTGATCCATCAAAAAATGGTGGTCGGTTGAGAGCAAGTCCTTCGACTGGAGCCATTTGGAACGCCGTTTTGGATCTTCTCCTCGGATGTTAAGCCGCATATTGGAGTACCGCTTCGATACCAACTATTGGTATAAAATCGGATAATTGCGCAGTTTTATGCAGAAGCGTAAATAAATTGCGGAAAATAAATCACATAAGGATTTATAGAGGTTCGGCTATTAACGAAGCCTACGTCCTCTGTCGATGTATATTTTTCTTAGGAATAAGATCAAAACCTCTACGCCTCTCTTCTATCGGTCGAGGGATTACCGTTACAAGCTTGTCTTCTATCGGTCCGAGTAAAACCGTTTTTTCTTTTCTATTGGATAAGGAATCAACCACTATAGCTTTCTATGGGTACTAGATAAACCTCGCTTAGATATCGATTGCGATTCTAATAATGCCGTATCCTTGATCCTAATAACATCGAATCCAATCGTATCTTTTCTTTTACCTCTCGTGTATAATGTTGAATGTATAAACACTCAAACTAACAATATAAGCTCAATATTACAACAACAATGTAAGTATATGGATATAAGATCAATGTCTTGATTTCTTGAAGTTGTTGTACTCTAACAATACCATTGGAATGGTATTTATAGGCATTTTCCACAAACTAGCCGTTGCTGGCTGTTTTGACTTGCTAGCGTGCGCTAGCCTTTCTCTATTAGCGTGCGCTAAGTATTCCCGATTTGATCGTAGCCGTTTCTTCTTTAGCGTACGTTATGCCTTCTTCCTTACGTACGTAACCATCTTGTATTAGCGTGCGTTAATAACACATTGTAGCGTGCGCTAATACAATATATCTGTTGCATGGATTGTCAAAGTATCCGTTTGATATGCTGACTTTGACCTGCTTTTCCCAACGTTCTGATTGACTTGATTCAAACTGCTTAGCGTGCGCTATTCCTTCTTTGAATCGTGCGCTAATGCTGACTTCATTGCATACGTCATTCTGTGTTTGAATATCTTCTCAACGGTAACAATACTTCGATAGCGTGTGTTAATGATAACGTGTAGCGTGCGCTATCTCATCAGATGACTTCCCTTCAGGTAACTTCGAACTTGGGTGATATGCAGATTACTCCCCGTTAGCGTGCGCTAACATATATGTCTTAGCATGCGCTAGACATGCATTTTGCTCAGCTTTTCGCGTCTTCATCTGCTTCGTCATTTTGCTTCGCCTCGATGTTGTTTTCTTGTTTAGCAACTTTAATCATCAAAACACAAATTAAATAATGTGTGGAATAAATATTCCAACAATCTCCTCCCTTTTGATGATTACAAAACAACTCTTGAATTGGATAAAATTTGTAAAAAATAATATATGTATATTTCTTCGAATTAAAGTTTTTGGCTTTGATCGTTTCGTTAGTTTCTCCAATCCTTTTCTTTTTCTTCTCTTTTTCGACTTCTTCGTTTTTCATTTTTCAATTTTTCAACTCCCCCTATTTGTATGCTTTCTTTTTCTTTTCGACTTCTTCGATTTTTCTCATCTTTTATCAATTCATCTCCTTCTCCCCCTTTTTGTCGTCATCAAAAAGTGTAAAATAATGTAGAGAATATCAATTATCGAATATAAATAATATGCATGATATGGGTAAAACTCCACCTGAAAATATTATCTCCCCTTAAAAAAATTAAGTTTTGGGGGTCCAACCTATAGTTGGTTTTTGTTTCGAGACGTGAACGATATTTGAAACGTTTGTTCCTTTAGGAACCCAAATCTTTTTAATTTTTATCGTTCGTCTTGGGCTTCTACAGTTTGAGATATGGTGCCCGATTTTCAAACATTTTTCACAATGGGGTATTTTAAAATTTACGGATTCATTTTTGAAACGTGTTTGAATCCTATCCCCTCTTTATTTAAAGTGTATATTTGAACCGAGAGCATATCTTCAAATTTCTCGTTTCCGAGAGAAAATTTTTTCGTCAAATTATTGAGCTCGGTTTGAACTTTAACAAGATCATTCTTTAAAATATTCTCATTTTCAACACATTTTGAATGATCGATCTCAACGAATTTTCCCTTTTCAATAATTTTGGAAGTTTCAATTTCCAGATTTTTGTATTTCGTTTTAAGAGATTTAATCTCATTTAAAGTATTTTGATAATCGGTATGTAATAACTCGAATGCTTCAAAAAGTTCGTCGTAAGAATTACTTACTTGGCTTTCGACGTCGCTATCGTCGAATGAACTCCGGGCCATGAGCGCGAGATTATTTTGATTCATGAAATCTTCATAGGGATCTTCGTCGCTCCATGTTCCAACTAAGACTTCCTTTTGCTTTACTCGACAGTTCTTAGCAAAGTGGCCTGGTTTACCACATAATCGACAAGTATTGTAGAATTTCTTAGATTCGCCCGCTTGAATGTCCTTCTTCCTCTGGTTTAATAAGTGTTGGAACTTATTAATATTTTTGGCATAATATGCCGATTCTTCGTCGCTTTCGTCTACCGGAATTTCTTCTTTCTTTCTCGTCACCTTAGCCTTGAAGGCTATCGATTTCTCCTTCGGTTTTGGTTTGGCATTCCAAGATTTTAGAACGATCTCGTAGTTGATAAGAGAACCAACAAGAGCACTAAAATCAAGATTGTTTAAATCTTTAGATTCCATAATTGTCGTAACCGTACCGTCCCATTCTCGAGGTAGTGTTCGGAGAATTTTCTTTACTTTCTCACTACTCGAAAGTGGTTTTCGGAAACATGCTAATCCATTGGTGATGACCAAAAATCGGTCAAGCATAATCGAGATGGATTCGTCGTCCTTCATTTGGAATAATTCATAATCGTGAAGGAGCGTGTTTATCTTCATCTCTTTGACTTGAGACGTACCTTCGTGTGTTACCTCAAGCATTTTCCAAATTTCTTTGGCACTATCACACGATGATATCCGGTTGTGTTCTTCCGGATTTAATGCACAATATAATAATTGCGTGGCTTTGCAATTATAATGGTCATTTTTCCAATCCGCATCATCATACTTTTCAAAGGTTTTGAGAGTTCCATTTGAGTTCGTCGGAATTTTGGGACCAAGGCATATCACCTTCCATAATTCGATATCATAAGCTCGGATGAAAATAGACATTTTCTTCTTCCAAGTCATGAAATTTGATCCATCAGAAAATGGTGGTCGGTTGAGAGCAAGTCCTTCGACTGGAGCCATTTGGAACGCCATTTTGGATCTTCTCCTCGGATGTTAAGCCGCATATTGGAGTACCGCTCCGATACCAATTGTTGGTATAAAATCGGATAATTGCGCCGTTTTATGCGTAAGCGTAAATAAATTGCGGAAAATAAATCACACAAGGATTTATAGAGGTTCGGCTGTTAATGAAGCCTACGTCCTCTGTCGATGTATCTTTTTCTTAGGATTAAGATCAAAACCTCTACGCCTCTCTTCTATCGGTCGAGGGATTACCGTTACAAGCTCGTCTTCTATCGGTCCGAGCAAAACCGTTTTTCCTTTTCTATTGGATAAGGAATCAACCACTATAGCTTTCTATGGGTACTAGATAAACCTCACTTAGATATCGATTGCGATTCTAATAATGCCGGATCCTTGATCCTAATAACACCGAATCCAATCGTATCTTTTCTTTTACCTCTCGTGTATAATGTTGAATGTATAAACACTCAAACTAACAATATAAGCTCAATATTACAACAACAATGTAAGTATGTAGATATAAGATCAATGTCTTGATTGCTTGAAGTTGTTGTACTCAAACAATACCATTGGAATTGTAATATCCGTACTTTTTATTTTTAGTAATTTTTATTTTTGGTGTATATTCGTTTCGGACAACTCGCTTGGCACCATTTTGGAATTCTGAATCTATTTTGTTCTTCGAGTTTCTCCGTTGGGACGAGTCTCGATGATGTTTTTACGTAATTTAATCTTGAGTTATATTTTATCGCATGTGTATTCGATTCTCGTTAAACTCGTTCGATTTCGTCATTTTCCTATTTCCATGAGTTCGTATGGTTGAGTATAGCATGTTGTGAGTTTCGGATTGTTAATCCGACGTTGTATCGTGAATTTTCGGATGTTTGGGCCATTTTGTAATTTCTTAAGAGTTTGGGGTGCCTTTACCCTCCTTGTCGTATTGTGGATTCCTCGGTAGTTAGTAGTGCATTTTCTTTCAACACTCAGCTTCGTTGTTATGGTTACCCCATGTTTATACTTTTGATTCTATCCTTGCGTTGCGTTTCGTCGTTGTATCGACTGTGCAGAATTAAGTGTTTGGCAGCGTGGGACTGCTGCATGCATAACGTACGTTATGCATGCTTCTTTACGTACGTTATATAGGCATCATAATGTATGTTATACCCTATTGGTAACGTATGTTATGGTTTCGCAAAAAAAGTCCAGATTGTTCGTTACGTACGTTAACCTGTGAGAGGTTACGTACGTAACCTTCATAACGTACGTTAACAACTCGCATTAACGTACGTAACGCGCAGTCAGGCCTTTTAATTCCTGACTTATCCTCAGTCGCCTCATTTCATTTCTTCTCTTTCTTTCTCGCGACGTGAGTTCCCTTGGAGCGATTTGGAGCGATTTGTCCGGTGCAATCCGTAGAAACCCTCTGAAGGTTGATTATTGCGTTCCAAGGAAGATTAATCATCATCATTCTCCGTCTGAATCGAGGTATAATTCCTTAGAACCCTAACTTTTGGGGATTTCGGGGTTTTGTTTTAGGTTTCACCCTTCTAGTCCGATTTGCCCCTTACGATTGTTAGATTTCGATAGCGTAATCACCATCCCTTGCTTCTCTTGTGGTTTTGCGGATTAAACTCGATGTTTTTCCCCTTTGATAGTTGGGATTCGGTTTTGACCTTGTATGACCGACAAATTGTTCCAACGGGTAGAATTAGGATGAATTCTTACCTTTCCGCATTATTGAGACTTGTTGTATACCGTTATTGTGTTAGGATCGGATTTGAGAGGATTGTTCGGACTGAAACCTATTCCTTTGTCGTTTCCTTCGTTTCGTCTTATTCCAGGCAAGTACATGTATTACATTCCGTTATGTGCGTATGATTTTGATGCGAATGATGTAAATGGTATTATTGAACGAATGTGATTGTTTCTCTTCCACATGGGGATGGCATGTGGCCTCTGGGGACCGATACTAATGGGTACGGCCATGGAAGTGGACTTGGGTGCGTGTGTTGATGTTCTTCCACCTGGGGACGGTTCGACGGGACCTCTGGGGGCCGATACTAATGGGTACGGCCGCGGAAGTGGTTTCTCACCTGGGGACGGTCCGACGGGACCTCTGGGGACCGATACTAATGGGTACGGTCGCGAGTTACAAAGCGTGGATAATTGTGATGTGGAAAACTTATTGATATACTGTTTTGGTGTTAATGTGATATTCCGGAATATTGATTTTCAAAATGATTTTTCCTAATGATTTGTTTGCGTTGAATCGTGTATGTATATAATGTTGTGTAATTGTGTACTGGCACTAGCTATTCGAATGCTAACCCCTTAAATGGGGGAAATGCGTCTTATGCATTTAGTCTTGATCAGTGAGGAGGCGCACAGGATGCGCATGCAAAGGATGGGTTGGCATGATGATGTGGCTCGAGTCTATATTTTTCTTCTGTTTTGTCATTGCATCTGTTGAGTACTGGAGTTAGACTTTTTATTTTTAAACATGGTTTAAGTCCCCTGCGTGGGAAATAAATTGGTATTTAACTTATGTTTCATGTACTCCGTTAAAATGTTTTGGCCGAGGCCACAGCCTTATTTACTTTTTGGGTGCATCTTTTGAGTTATTATTGTGGTTTACGTGTCATGAGTTAGCCTGGTAGACCTCACGGGGGTTCTACGGCGTGTAATGTCCCATTTGTGAATTGGGGTGTTACATTTATGGTATCGGAGCCTAGGTTTTGAATGTCTAGGCTGTTAGTTAATGTTGGGTCTGTCAGTTGTGTCGTTAGAGTCAGTCGTTGAGCCTAATATCATCGTGCTACCATATTTTCATGCGACCCGTGGTTGTAAGTCTCCTCGAACTCTTATATTTCTGTATTCGTTTTCTTGCGTTGTTCGGAATTGAGAATTATGATACCAACCTTGTAGATTGTGAATCTTTCTGATCTTGGTCCTTTCGTATTTTCTTCAGTATGTTGAGAGGTCGTGGTAGACCAGCTAGGGGACGCGGCCGAGGCCGTGGTCGGGGTGCTGATAATGAAGAGGGCTCACTTTCTCAGTCCTCTGCAGACTCAGCCTCTCACTCAGTGCCATCGGGTAATAATGCTGACGCCGGGGCTACTGCCGTACTTCAGCAGTTAGTAGCCTAGCTTGCTCAGATAGCTCAGGGTGGACGCCAGAATCCGCCCCCGACACCTGAAGAGGAAGCTAGTAAGTGGCTTCAGACGGTGACTAAGATGCACCCTCCTCCTTTCTCCGGATATTATGACTCCCTCGGTTAGGAGAATTGGCTCTTTCAGTTGTCCAGGACCTTCGATGCCGTAGCTTGTCCTGAAGACAGGAGGGTACATATTGCCCAGTACCTCCTGGATAAGGAAGCTGCGGAATGGTGGCAGGCCGTTGCGCCCAGAGACCGTCGGGCCACTTGGGATGAGTTCAGGGCTGCTATGGAAGCAGAATATTGTCCGCCGCCAGTCAAAGAACGCAGAATTGTGGAGTTCTTCACTGCCACACCCCAGGATGTACTGATTTCCCAGGCCATTATCTCTTACAATCAACAGTTGGGTTTCGTGAAAGATCAGGTGAGGACGGAGGCTGATAAAATCCGTTACTTCAATATGCGCATGAAGCCACATATCAGGCAGAGTATGGCACCGCTCATGTGTGCCACTTTGAAGGAATACCAGGATCGCGCCCTGGCGATCGAGATGGCTGTCCCAGAATCAGAGTCGGTTTCGGAAGCTAAGAAGCAGAAGACTACTGGCGGGTTCTCGGCCGGTAAAGGTGGTCAGTTTTCGAGGTCTCGTTCTCCTCCTACACGTGGGAAGAGGCCGTTTCATCAGGCGGGTGGATCTCAGGGTAACCATTCGGTCCAGTCTGTGGCACCTGGCGAGAGAGTTTGTTTTAATTGCAGTCAGCCCGAGCATGTTATGAAGGATTGCCCATTTCCGTTAGTTACTTGATTTACTTGCGGACAGACCGGGGGCAGCTCATTGTGAGAGGGCCACCAGGGCCGCTAGAGTTCCGACTACCACCGCCGATCAGAGGGATCAGAGCACTCCAGCTACCCATGTTCCGCAGAGTTCGGGCCGCGGTAGGGGTCGGGGTCAGCCGGATCGCCGTACAGCGTCGATTTCGGGTTCAGTCCATCCCCGATTGTATCAGATGAGGCGCACAGAGGAGGCAGACATTCCGGTGGCGTCAGGTACCACTCAGATCCTTTCTCATCCAGTTTCAGTGCTTTTTGATTCGGGTGCGACCCATTCCTTTATCGCTTCGGATTGTGTGAGTCGTATTGGCTTTGACTGCTTGTTTGAGTGTGAGACGTTTGTAGTGGGTACGCCCAGCGGGGATTGTATGGTTGGGGACCGGGAAGTTAGGGATTGCCCAGTGAGGATCGGGAGCCGGGATTGGCCCTCGAATCTCATTGTTATAGACCTTAAGGGTGAGGATTTGATCCTCAGGGACGATTGGTTGGATCGTCACGGTGCTATCATGAACTATCGGACTCGTACCATCTCGATAGTTGCCGAGGACGGAACCGAGCATACTCTCGTCGGCTGTAATCCGGGTAGATCGGGGAGTGTGATTAGCGCCTTGAAGGCGATGAAACTTCTGAACCATAGTTGTGTCGGCTACTGGTGTTTCGATCTGCAGGCGGAAGATGGTGGGGTTAACATATCGTCGATTCCAGTTGTTAGCGAGTATCCCGATGTATTTCCGGATGACTTTCCGGTATTACCACCACATCGAGAGGTGGAGTTTCCTATTGATCTTGAGCCGAATGCGGCCCCAATTTCTCGAGCACCATACCGTATGGCACCGTCGGAGATGCTAGAGTTGAAGAATCAGTTGGGAGAGTTGTTAGATAAAGGGTATATTCGACCGAGTACATCGCCTTGGGGTGCGCCTGTACTTTTTGTTAAGAAGAAGGATGGATCGCTTCGTTTATGCATCGATTATCGAGAATTAAACAAGTTGACCATCAAAAATAAATACCCTTTGCCCCGGATTGATGACTTGTTTGACCAGCTTCAGGGGGTGACAGTCTTTTCAAAGATTGACTTGCGATCGGGCTACTACCAGTTGAGGATTCGGGACAGCGATATACCGAAATCTGCCTTTCGGACGAGATATGGCCATTACGAGTTTGTGGTTATGCCTTTCGGGCTAACCAATGCCCCAGCAGTGTTCATGCAGTTGATGAACAAAGTTTTTATTGAGTATCTTGACAAATTCGTAGTCGTCTTTATCGATGACATTCTTATCTATTCACGGAGTCGGGAGGAGCATGCCTTACATCTTCGGATTGTATTAGATATTTTGAGAGCTGAGCAGTTGTATGCGAAGTTATCTAAGTGTGAGTTTTGGCTCAAGGAAGTGATGTTCCTCGGGCATGTGATTTCAGCAGAGGGAGTTCGGGTAGATCCGCAGAAGATAGAGGCGGTGATGGCTTGGGAGCCGCCTAAGAATGTGAAGGAGGTGAGGAGTTTTCTGGGTCTCGCCGGCTATTACCGTAGATTTGTTGAGGGGTTTTCTAAGATCTCTAGACCACTCACTCAGTTGCTCCAGAAGACTCAGAAATTCGAGTGGACCGCAGACAGGCAGAGTAGTTTTGACGAGTTGAAGAGACGACTAACTACCGCACCTGTGTTAGCGTTGCCTCAGGGGAATGAAGATTTCGTGGTATATAGTGATGCTTCGGGCCTCGGGCTCGGATGTGTTTTGATGCAGAGAGATAGGGTCATTACGTATGTGTCCCGCCAGTTGAAACCTTATGAGGTGAATTACCCCACGCACGATTTGGAATTAGCTGCGGTCGTTTTCGCCTTAAAGATCTGGAGACATTATCTCTATGGTTCGTCGTGTAAGATTTTTACGGATCACAAGAGCTTGAAATATATCTTCAGTCAGAAAGAGTTGAATATGAGACAGCGTAGGTGGTTGGAGCTAATTAAAGATTACGACCTCGAGATACTTTACCATCCGGGTAAGGCTAACGTAGTGGCTGATGCGTTGAGCCGGAAGCTGATGGCATTACAGATGTTAGAGGTACTTACACCACAGAGTAGGATCCAGCGAGATCTTATTTTTCAGAATATCGAGGTTTGGGTTCAGAGAGTTCAGGGTCAGTTATGTGCGTTAGAGATCACTTCGTCCTTGACTGATGATATCAAGGCGAAGCAGTATGACGATCCATTTTTGGTCCAGTTGAGGGAGGATGTGAGGAAGGGGAAAGCCCCTAGATTTTTGGTTCACGATGATGGAGTTTTGAGATTCTGCGGTAGACTATGTGTACCAAATGTTGTTGAGGTGAGAAAGAAGATCTTGAGTGAAGCTCATACCACACCTTACTCCATACATCCTGGTACGAGTAAAATGTATAAAGATGTGAGGAGTAACTACTGGTGGAGTAATTTGAAGACAGACGTTAGCGAGTTTGTGTCGAGGTGTTTGACTTGTCAGCAGGTTAAGATCGAGCATCAGCGACCCGCGGGGCTTTTACGACCACTTCCTATCCCGGAGTGGAAATGGGAGGATATTTCTATGGATTTCATTACCGATATGCCTAAGACTCGGACTGGAATGAACATGATTTGGGTCGTTGTCGATCGACTAACCAAATCAGCTCATTTTCTGAGTGTTAAGGACACTTGGGGGCCAGAGAGACTAGCGCGAGTGTTTGTTGCGGAGATAGTGAGGTTGCATGAGACCCCTAAGAGTATTGTATCGGATCGTGATGGCCGGTTCATATCACATTTTTGTCAGGCCGTTCATAGAGCTTTGGGGACCGAGTTGAGACTTAGTACATCCTACCATCATCAGACAGACGGACAGTCTGAGCGGACGATACAGACACTGGAGGATATGTTGAGAGCCTGTGCCTTAGATTGGAAGGATGATTGGGAGTCGCACTTGCCATTGATCGAGTTCACGTACAAAAATAGTTGGCACGCCTCGATCAAAATGGCACCATTCGAGGCATTGTATGGGAGGAGGTGCAAATCGCCATTGTGTTGGGACGATGCGTCCGAGCTGATTGGTACCGAGCCCGATATAGTAGTTGAGACGAGGGAGAAGATTGCTCTCATTCGCGATAGGTTAGGGACGTCCCAGAGCCGACAGAAGTCTTATGCCGATACACGTCGCCGTCCGTTGGAGTTTGAGGTGGGAGACCATGTGTTGCTTAAGGTGTCGCCGACACAGGGAGTTTACCGCTTCGGTCGGAAGGGTAAACTTAGTCCGAGATTTATTGGGCCGTTCGAGGTCCTAGAGAGAGTCGGAGAGCTTGCATATCGGTTAGGCTTGCCGCCGTCCCTGAGCCACGTGCATAACGTATTTCATGTTTCCCAGCTTAGGAAGTACGTACCGGACCCTAGCCATATTATTGACTTTGGGGAGATCGAGTTGGGGCCCGACATTACCTTCGAGGAGAGGCCGATTCAGATCTTAGAACGTCGGGTGAAGCAACTCAGACACAAAACCATTCCTTTGGTTAAAGTGCAGTGGTCGAGGCATGGATCCGAGGAAGCCACGTGGGAGACGGAAGAGAGTATGAGGTCGAGATACCCCGAGTTATTCGCATTGTAAGTTTCGGGACGAAACTTATTTTTACGGGGAGAGAATGTAATATCCGTACTTTTTATTTTTAGTAATTTCTATTTTTGGTGTATATTCGTTTCGGACAACTCGCTTGGCACCATTTTGGAATTCTAAATATATTTTGTTCTTGGAGTTTCTCCGTTGGGACGAGTCTCGATGATGTTTTTACGTAATTTAATCTTGAGTTATATTTTATCGCATGTGTATTCGATTCTCGTTAAACTCGTTCGATTTCGTCATTTTCCTATTTCCATGAGTTCGTATGGTTGAGTATAGCATGTTGTGAGTTTCGGATTGTTAATCCGACATTGTATCGTGAATTTTCGGATGTTTGGGCCATTTTGTAATTTCTTAAGAGTTTGGGGTGCCTTTACCCTCCTTTTCGTATTTTGGATTCCTCGGTAGTTAGTAGTGCATTTTCTTTCAACACTCAACTTCGTTGTTATGGTTACCCCATGTTTATACTTTTGATTCTATCCTTGCGTTGCGTTTCGTCGTTGTATCGACTGTGCAGAATTAAGTGTTTAGCAGTGTGGGACTGCTGCATGCATAACGTACGTTATGCATGCTTCTTTACGTACGTTATATAGGCATCATAACGTACGTTATACCCTATTGGTAACGTACGTTATGGTTTCGCAAAAAAAGTCCAGATTGTTCGTTACGTACGTTAACCTGTGAGAGGTTACGTACGTAACCTTCATAACGTACGTTAACAACTCGCGTTAACGTACGCAACGCGCAGTCAGGCCTTTTAATTCCTGACTTATCCTCAGTCGCCTCATTTCATTTCTTCTCTTTCTTTCTCGCGACGTGAGTTCCCTTGGAGCGATTTGTCTGGTGCAATCCGTAGAAACCCTCTGAAGGTTGATTATTGCGTTCCAAGGAAGATTAATCATCATCATTCTCCGTCTGAATCGAGGTATAATTCCGGCAAAGATTTTCTCCAGTTCCTTCAACCAATGGTCTCAGGTGGGAGTCTCAGAAATACCGTCGAATTTGGGTGGTTGCATCTTCGCCACCTCTTGCAGCCATCGGTCACCTCGGTTTCCCATGTCTGGGATCCCTTGCTGTCTCTCTCCCTGCTGTAGTCCCACCGCCACTTGCATTCGGTCCACGACCTGGGCGAACTGAGTCATCTGGTTCACCACTTGACGAAGGATCTCTGGTACAGCAGGATCTGGTTCGTTATTAATAGATTGTTGCTGCTCACCTGAGCTATGACTGGCTTGATTAGAAGGCGACGCTTCCCTTTCAGCATTTCTTCATCCGCGTCCACGACCGCGACCACGTCCGCCTCTCAACATACTGTAAGCATAAATACTCAACATACGGGAAACAACATCGTTCTAATATTCGAGTATAAAGAGACATAATATGTAAAGAACGAGATAGAGTTTAGGAACTTACAACCACCGTTCGCATGAAGACGTAGGCAGTGCAGTGATGTCATTCACGGCCGGTTACCTCAAAAGACATAAATGACCCCTATTTTAACCCAACGGCCAAGATATACATAATCTTAGCTCTGATACCCATCCAAGTACTACTCTAGCCCAAGCACGCTTAACTTCGGAGTTCTGATGGGATCCGGTGCATTAGTGCTGGTATGATCGCACCCATAAGCGGAACAAAATTCTATTCTCTTATGGTAGATTCGACCCGAACTTCAAACAACCATTACTTTCGAACCGGGAGGAGCTACGGGACCCACCACACATGCCGACGAAGCTCTTCTCGCGCCCATCGTGTGACCCGACGCTCAGAATTCCTATTATAATATGTTTCCGGAAGCGGAACGGCGATTCGTGTCGAACTCATTGCGTTCCGCCATGACATAACTGGTCCCGAGCCTAAATTCCCCCGTTTTCACGCACTTTCGGCCTTTATATCACTTTATTTATATAATATTTCGTTTTTCTTTTGATATCTCGTGTCATTTTCGATTTAGATGTGTTTCTTAGGCTTAAAATTACATTCTCCAATGTATTGAGAGGCGGAATTTGATAATTTTTAATTAGTAAAATCGCATTTCTTCCCCGTACGACGGGCGTTTGTGATTTACTTTATTACTCCCGTGACGTTGATTTGGTATGTTTTTTTGGATCGAATAGGTATTTTTTTTTTTGATATGTTTTTTTTTGCTTCTTTGTTTTGCCCCTTCTCTTTGTCCAATATATAGACTAAAAAAAAAAACCCGTTGCATCTCCAACGGTCAAAAAAAAGAAAGCAACGGTCGAAAAATATTTTGCTTCTCGTGCGTGACCCCCCCGATATATTCAGGAATATTAGAGCACCGTAAATCCTTTACATAAGGATTTACAAGGCTGAAGAATTGAACAGGCATTAAAAGGTACTAACAAATGGAAATAACGGAATTACGACACAACAGTTCTGACCAGATACAAAAATAGTACAATTGTTCAACAGAACTCAATAATACATCACCAAATTCAAATTCATCATAAATGACTTCGTACTCGAGTACTTATTGAAAATAACCAATAAACAACAGACAAATGAACCCGGCCGAAACATCACTCTGCACCCTCGTCGTCACGCAGCTCCAGTGGTTGTTTTCCCGCTCTCCTGGATCCTGAACATAAACAAAATGTTCACCCCCGAAGGGGTTAGCACAACGATGCTAGTACAAGTACCACAACATATTATTCATATCACACGAATAACATAAACGACAAGAAAAATACCAACGAGTCTTCTCCTACGAGAAACTCATAAATGACATACATAACTGATAATCACAACATGATATCATAACATACACATGGTAATTCCATCGATCCCAAGTTCGCCTAGAACCCACGATGATCCCGTCGGACCAACCCGTGGTGGAAAAACCCGTCCGATGATCCAGTATGCGCTAGCATAGATCCCCCGATGATCCCGTCGGACCAACACGAGGTGGACATACAATAACGACATACATGCACGACAATATGTATAACAACAATACATAAAACAATTAAGGTACTTGCCTCGATTTGAAGACAAGAACAACACTTCCACGAAAATGAACACTCGAAGGTCGTCCTCCTCAATCAATCACGTAACGAGACCAAACCTTAACAAAAGAAATGATATAGGATTTATCTCACGTCGTACGAATGTTTAACAATTCGATTCACGGCCAAAAGTTCATAAAATGCAATCTGCCTGAACTACTTAGCGCACGCTAAGTACTCTGTGTAGCATGCGTTAAGTCTGCTCGATAGCGCACGCAAACAACAAAGCCTAGCGTACGCTAACTATGCATGGTCAGTACTTCAGTGACCAGCCAACTGACTCGTCTGATGGTCTAGCGTATGTTACGTACCAAACGTAGCGCACGCTAACTCGTGCTCGATAGGGCACGTTAATATTCATAGCATAGCGTGCGCTATCTATGCATGGCAGTTTACTGCTGAGCAGTAAACTGTTCTCATCAAGATCAAAACAATGAAATCTTCCGTGATACTTCATGTTACCTCCATGAATATCATGTACATACGATCATGAATGATCTTACGGATAACAACAACTTCGGATTCAAGGATATGCATACCATTAAAACCATATTCCATTTCGACCACAAATCTTCACACGACAATTCGAAAGACTCAACGGTTGATATCAACACCTTATATCAATCAATATTATCATGCTGAAGTTGTTTAAACGTTCCATCTATACTAGATAAATCTTTCCATGATCAATCTTTTAGGTTTATCCAACAATAATGATTATTAAAGTCAAGTCCATGATTATTATGAAGTCATCTACTAGATTCGAATTACCAATGATAGAAGCTTCTCTTTACATATTCAGTGTAATAAGATTCGAATCATGATGATTATAATCAAGGTACTTAAGGCTTATTCATCTCAATATTCCAAACATGATATACTTGGATAATTCATCTATGAAAATCCATATCTTGTTAACATGATCATCCAAATCGTTAGAATCTAACTCTAAGTCTTGAGATAGATTGAACATACCTTAATATGATGAAAATCACTGAACCGTAAGGTAGAATCCAACTCCGGTTGGTTGTATGCCACTCCAAGGTGCTATTCCTCTTCAATGATTACTCCCAAGTGATAGCCAATATATAAACACCAACAATATGTGTTCTAAGTATGCAGGAGGATATCTCAGCTCTCTGGCCTCTCAAGTATGCAGAAGGAACGAGTAAAATGTAATCCAAAACGAGTTGTTGTCCTATTTATAATATTCTGCATTTTAACAAGTTAGCGCACGCTACTAAGCATTCCTTAGCGTGCGCTAATAATGGTTGACTTCAGAATTGTCCGGGCTCGTCCGCGGGAATCTTATCCGGATCCATGTCCCGGCTGGCGCATGTGCTAGCTTTCCCGCTCAATAATTGAGTCCTTAGCGCACGCAACTCCTACCTGCATAGCGTGCGCTAATAATAGCCCGATAGCGCGCATTAAGATACATTCTTAGCGTGCGCTATCACGAGGTTGCATGAGCAATTTTGCATGTTTCTATACTTATGCACAATGATATCAATGCACGAAATATCATACTCCAATAATCAAAACCACCAATCCGAATAATACAGGGTTTGAAAACAGATGAAATACACCGTAATAAATCCGGATATTACATACTCTCCTACTAAAAAGGAGTTTCGTCCCGAAACTCAAGACGAAAATAACTCGGGATATCTAGACTTCATATCAACTTCCGTTTCCCAGGTGGCTTCTTCCATTCCGTGACGCGACCATTGAACTTTGACCAAAACGATTGGTTTGTTCCTCAGCTGCTTAACTCGACTCTCGAGTATCTTGACCGGTCTTTCTTCAAACGTCCCATCCTGCACGACTTCGATCTCGCCGAAATCAATGATATGACTGGGATCTGGTATATACCTCCGTAACTGGGATACGTGGAACACGTTATGAATATGGCACAATGACGGCGGCAATGCCAATCTGTATGCCAACTCCCCAACTCTCTCGAGGATCTCAAATGGTCCGATATATCTCGGACTCAGCTTTCCTTTCCTTCCGAAACGAAATATTCCCCGAGTAGGAGAAACCTTCAAAAGTACATGGTCTCTAGTATTGAACTCCAATGGGCGACGGCGTACGTCTGCGTATGATTTCTGGCGACTCTAGGCAGTCAACAGCCTTTCACGAATCAAGGCTATCTTCTCTCGAGTCTGCACGATCAACTCTGGTTCTGTTCCGATCAAGTCCGATGAATCGTCCCAGCATAGGGGCGACCTGCACCTCCTCCCGTATAATGCCTCAAACGGTGCCATCTTAATGGATGCATGCCAACTATTGTTGTAGGTAAATTCAATCAATGGTAGATGAACTTCCCAATCGTTTGACCAATCTAAGGCACAGGCCCTTAGCATGTCTTCCCCCGTTTGTATAGTTCTCTCAGATTGTCCGTCAGTCTGCGGGTGATAAGCTGTACTGAAGTTCAATTCGGTCCCCAAGGCCTTCTGAACTGCTTTCCAAAAGTGAGACACAAAACGGCCGTCTCGATCAGAAACAATGGTCTTCGGCGTACCATGCATTCGAACTATCTCTGAGATAAATACTCGTGCCAACCTCTCTGGTCCCCACGTATCCTTAATGCCTAGAAAATGAGCTGATTTGGTTAAACGATCAACTATCACCCAAATCCTGTTCATTCCTGTCCTGGTTCTCGGCATATTAGTGATAAAATCCATCGATATGTCCTCCCACTTCCATTCAGGAATTGGGAGCGGCTTCAACATTCCAAAGAGGCCGATGCTCGATCTTAACCTGCCGACACGTCAAGCATTTAGAAACATAGTCCGCTACATCTTTCTTCATGTTGCCCCACCGTAAATTCTGCTTCAAGTCCTTATACATTTTCTTGGTGGCCGGGTGGATAGAATAGGGCGAACTGAGCTTCCTTCATAATTATGCATTTGAACATCGTCATCGGGAGCAGAGTCGGTTACAAATCTCAAAACTCCATCATCATGAATTATGAATCCGGGGGCCTTTCCTTTGATCACTTCATCACGTAACCGAATCATCAGAGGATCATCTGCCTGTCTAGATTTGATTCCTTCGGTTAACGATGAAGTTATCTCCATCACGCACAGTTGTCCTTGGACTCTTTGTAACCATACTTCAATTCCTTCACGAATCATCTCTCGTTGAAGGCTAAGTTGGGAGGTCAGCGTCTCCAGCATCTGAATAGAAACAGGCTTGCGGCTAAGTGCATCGGCCACTACATTTGCTTTGCCTGGATGATATAAAATCTCCAAGTCATAGTCTTTAATCAGTTCTAACCATCTTCTTTGCTGCATGTTCAACTCTTTCTGACTGAATATGTACTTGAGACTCTTATGTGTTGGGATTCGGTGCCTAAAACGAAGGCCCAGCCGAAGCGGTAAAACGAAAATTAATTCGATCCGAATCCCTACGAGGATCGATCGAGCTACGTATATACGAATATATAAACGAAAAGCAAGAGTCGTAAGAAACTAACCCTCGAAGTCCGTTGATTAAATGGTAACCTTCTCTTGAGCTATTCCCCAAGCTCTTGAACGATCCAACGCCGAAAGTACCGCGTCTCTACTTGCCACGCGCCGGAGAAACGACCGGAATGACGATCACCTTGCTATCCTCCGAGGATACGGCTAGAGCTAAGTGATGAAGCTTCCAATATGAGATTATCACACTCTAAGTGTATAACTCACAACTCTCATTTATTTCTTGATTTTTCTCCAAGAATCACCAAGAACAAGTTGAAGAAGAAGATGAAGATAAGTGTTTGAACTCAAAGTCTCACTTTCTCTCTCTCTCAATGTATCTCACGTTGGAAAGGCTTGGAAAATTACAAGTGAGAGATGTCTTCATCTTCATTTATTCAACTCTCCACATGCACATCTCATAATTATGAGAATCAAAGCCCCACTACCTCAATGATCAAGCATTAAAGAATGGAACATGGGTCCATATGAAAGTGGGTGGAAGTGTGGGGTTTGGCCCATGTAGAAATCGGACAAGTTCGGTTCGTTTCGGACTCCCGCGAGTCCAAACAGATAAACTCCGATTCCGTATCGATGTATTTATATCGATTAATTAATCTAATTAATTAAACATATAAAATACATTATAACATAATTAATTTCTCCAAGAAATAATTATATCCATGAATTAAATTAATCACCCAGTGATATATTTAATTCATTAGGCCGTAAATCAATTTATCCAATAAATCGATTTAGACATCTAATGTCCTAAATTTAGATATCCAATATCTAATATTCATAATGAGAGAATTAGCTTGATTCATTCTGTCGTCAATCCTAATGCGCGACTCGGTAGGTCCGTCTCAGTCAGCAATGGGAGGAACCAAAGAGTAGTAGCACCACCTAGCCAGCCTGGTGGCCTACACTGTACCCCGACTGAGAACGAATGATTGGGATCATTCAAGAACCATTCTTTCGTGAATACCAGTATACGTATAAACCCTTCTTTCAAATATCCCGATCAAGTTATAGGGTCACGGTCAGTCAAACCCTATCTGTACTTGACGCTATGCATGCGTTAATACAAATCGAGATCATCGAGCTCTCGTGTATCTAATACAGCTAGCTCCAATGCTTTGGCCAAAGACTTATGATCTCATCTGCCAATAACCGCATAGGACATATAACCCGTTCACTAACAGGAGAAAGAATTCTATCTTGGTATTCAGTAGGACCTGCTACTTGCCCGTCAAGATGCACGTCGAGGTTGACCCCGCCTTAGGTTTACGAGGTCGAACTACTCTAATGAAAATCTTGACGTCACAAGCACATCCCTACTAAATCCTCAAGTCGAAGGTTCACGAATACCTATCACAACCTTTCGATTCCGTCATTGGCTTGTCCGAGTGAAATCCGTGTGACGAATCGAGGGTGAGTCGGTTCGAGTATACTAATCTAATTAGCATACCTATAACGTGTGCTCCCACTAACCATTAGTGTTTGTGGGCACTCTCCATGTCAAAGAACACGTCATACAAGTCTTTACATAAACTTAACGCCGGTCAAGTTTCATCGACTTGCGAACGATTAAGTATTTGAGCTATAAACCTTTCCAAAGGCCGACCCCTTATCCAATAAGAAGTGGAACGTTTTGCTCTCAAATACACGGACTAGTTTCTATATATTTATTTACGAGTTAGGAATGCCAATAACTACCGGTAAATAAAGAAACATTCATTTGCCTTATATAAATGGTTTACATAATTACAAGTACAATGCCCTCACTCAACAACCTCGAGTGGCATTCGAGGGCATACTCTAACAATCTCCCACTTGCACTCAATGCCACACACTATGGTATCTAATACCCATGTTCTCTAGATGACGCTCCAAGCTAGTCCGAGAAAGTGGCTTGGTCGGTGGATCGGCGACGTTGTCGGCCGAGTCTACTCTGTGCGGACAATGTATCCCTTGCGAACAAATTCTCTTACGAGATGATACTTCCTCTCAATATGTTTGGTCTTTGTTGTGAAACCTCGGCTCCTTGGCACATGTCTACAGCTCCGTCATTGTCGCGATGCAATAGAACAGGCAACTCGGCACATGGTATCATTTGAAGTTCTCCTAGAAACTTCTTAATCCGTAACCCTTCCTTGGAAGCCTCAGGAGGCTTGATACTCGACAGTGGAATCGCGATCGCGCTTTGCTTGGCACTACGCCAAGATATCTTGCTCCTCCATTAAGAGTAAATATGTAGCCGTAGTGGACATCGAGTCGTCCTTCGGTCCTTGGAAGTCCGAATCGCAAATCCCACCACATCCAAATCTCCACCGCCATACATAAGAACCATATCTCTCGTTCTTCTCAAGTACTTGAGAACGTTCTTTCTGAGTCCAATGTTCCCTACTAGGTTTGCTGAAACCTACTCACCACGCTTACGGCATGCGCGATGTCAGGTCTTGTACACAACATAGCATACATAAGGCTACCCACGGCCGAAGCATATGGTATATTACTCATTTCCTTGCGTTGTTCCTCACTTTGAGGACACATCTTCAAGGTGAGTTTTATTCCATGTTGCATCGGTAGGAACCCTCTTTTAGAATCATCCATCTTAAATCGCTTTAAGATCTTATCTATATAGAGGGCTTGGGAAAGTCCTATTGTTCTCTTCGCTCTATCCCGGTAGAGCCGAATACCAAGAATATAGGTTGCTTCTCCCAAGTCTTTCATGGAGAAATTACTTGAAAGCCAAGCTTTCACAGAACTGAGCATTCCTACATCATTTCCTATTAGTAGAATGTCATCTACATATAGTACTAAGAATGCGATCTTGCTCCCACTAACTTTCTTATATACACAAGGTTCCTCTTCATTTTGCACGAAGTCAAACTCTTTGACCGCCTCGTCAAAACGAAGGTTCCAACTACGCGACGCTTGCTTCAGTCCATAAATGGAACGCTGAAGCTTGCACACTTTCTGAATATCGACTTCAGACACAAATCCTTTAGGCTGCTCCATATAGATTTCCTCCTCGAGGAATCCATTAAGGAAAGCCGTCTTTACATCCATTTGCCATATCTCATAATCGTGGTAGGCAGCTATAGCAAGCATCATGCGAATAGACTTGATCATGGCTACGGGCGAGAAAGTATCGTGGTAATCGATCCCTTCCTTCTGGGTATAACCCTTTGCCACAAGCCTGGCCTTATAGGCGTCAACCTTGCCATCACCATCTGTCTTTCTCTTGTAGATCCACTTGTTCCCAATAGGCACTATGCCCTTAGGGCGGTCTACTAGAGTCCGCACTGATTGACATGCATCGAGTCTATCTCGGCTTCCATAGCTTCACGCCATTTCGCGGAGTCTACATCCACCATCGCTTGGTCATAGGTCGTCGGTCGGTCTCTTGGCTATCACTTGGAACCTCATGGAGACCCGGTTCCTCCAAGTGCACAAGCCCATACCTCTCGTAAATGAGACACCCTACTAGACCTACGAGGTGGTTGTACTTGTGTTTCGTAAAGTTTGGTTCCGAGTTTCTTGCACAGTGTCTCTCGAGGAGTTTCATTGTATTCTTCTAAAGAAATACTTCTACTGCTCCGCCTTCCGAATGAACTCATCTTCCAGAAGTGTGCTTGTAAAGCAACAATGATCCTTCGATCTTCGGGCATGTAGAATAGATATCCCATCGTCCTGCACGGGAATCCAATGAAACGTCCTTCGCAGACCTAGCTTCCAACTTTTCCACCTTAGTCTTCTTGACATAAGCGGGACATCCCCAAATCCTAATATGATTAAGACTTGGTTTCCTTCCTTCCCACATCTCATGTGGAGTTTTAGGAACGGATTTGGAAGGACATCTGTTCAAGATATACGCGGCGGTCAGAGTGCATACCCCACGGGTAAATCGGCAAGTCAAGATAGCCCGGCATGGAACGGACCATGTTCACGGGGTCCGGTTCCTTCTTTCGACACACCATTTAACCGAGGAGTACCAGAGGTGTTAGTTGTGAAACTATTCCATGTTCCTTAAGGAACTCGTCAAACTCCGTACTCATATACTCCCCACCTCGGTCCGACCGAAGTGCTTTGATATGATTACCGGTTTGTTTCTCGACTAGGGCCTTGAATTCCTGGAATTTCTCAAAGGCCTCGGATTTATGTTTCATTAAGTATACATAACCATACCTAGTATGATCATCTGTAAACGTAATGAAATATTGATATCCGTCACGTGCTGCTTCCAAAGCACCACATACATCGGTATGGATTAATCCCAGTTTATCAGCGGCTCTTTGAAATGTCCCTGTGAAGGGGGACTTAGTCATTTTGCCTTTAAGGCAAGATTCACAAGTAGGAAAGGGATCCGATCCCAATGGACCCATAAGTCCATCTTTTTCCATCTTGTAAACCTTGGTCTGACCAACATGACCAAGTCTAAGATGCCATTTCAAAACTTGATTGGTTTCATCCCTACCGCGTTTTCTAGTTATAGTATTCACAACTACTTTGTTGCGGAGATTTAGTGGATACAATCCATTCAACAATGTAGCAGTACCCACTAGTTTATTTTTAAAATAAATTTTGCAGAACCATCACCAATGAAAAATGAAAAGCCTTTTCGGTCCATGACCAGAATGGATACAATGTTTTTGTGCCCCTTGGGCAAAACAAGTACATCTTCTAAAGTCAAAACAAAGCCGGATTCTAAACCCAAAAGAAGTGATCCTATGTCGGTCGCCTCGACACTATGCCCGCTTCCGACTGTGATCATAACTTCTCCAGCTCCAAGCTTCCTACTTTGTTCCAGATCCAGATTCACAGTACAAATATGAGAACTAGCACTTAATCCAAGATCCAGAAGTAGAAAATACAGTAGCGAACAATTTGTTTCCAAAACTAAAAGTTCTCAGACTAAGTGCCGTGAAGAATCGGACAGTCTCTAGCCCGGTGGCCCACTCACCGCACTTGAGACAAGTATCCTTCTTCTTCTTGTTCTTTGGAACCATCGGGCCTTGCCCTTTCCCTTAAGGTCCTTAGCTTGTGGTCCATCCGCTTCTTGGTCTTTTTCTTCTTATTCTTAGACTTCCGAAGTCTAGAAGAAATCACAAGTGCACTCCTTCATCCGCGGGGTCTTCATCCGAGACCGAGCGGTCACCGCTTGTTCATTAGCACGGCTAAGTTACATGCAATCTCATTGCGGTTGAAGTTCATAACAAAGCGTGAGAAGGAATCGAGAGAGACTGTAGGATAAGGTCGGTTTGGAGAGAAGTATCCATTTTAAAATCAAGAGCCTCAAATCTCTCGATCATGGATATCATTTTGAGGACGTGTTCCCCAACCTTCTCACCTTCCTTCATCCTTGCACCGAACAGTTGCTTGGATATCTCATATCTAGCAGTTCTGCTGTGCTCACCATAAAGCTCGGTTAAGTGAGATAGAATCTGCCTAGCAGAAGTCATTTTCTCATGAGCTCTCTGAAGCTCATTAGACATGCAAGCCATCATATAAGCACGGACTTTCACGTCATCCTTAACCCACTTTTCGTGGTTTTCAATCTCTTCCTGATTGGCTCGAGTCCGCATAGGAGGCGCCGGAATGTCCGTCTCCAAGACGTATCCCAGTGCCTCTATACTGAGGACAATCATCAGATTGCGGAGCCAATCCACAAAGTTAGGTCCCATTAAGGTGTTCTTTTCGAGTAGAATTGCGAGTGGATTTATTGTCATATTGAGATTTGTCTGCATTAAGTATAACAGATTAATTAGTGACTCATTATATTATGTTCTGAGTATAGAATTAAGGTCTTTTCTATTCTTGTTACCCATCTCCCACTATTTTTATCGGAATAACACACTCCCATGTGAAAACCGGAAGTATCGTCGCTCTACTTCATAGTGGTGATCGAGTTCTTTATAAATCTTAATAGAGGGCAACCGAACAGGTTTCTAGTCTATTAAATTTCATAAAGTGGTGTCCAACACCAACCCATCTAATGGATGATTCGATCTTCTTTTTCCCTTTGTTCACTCCCCTCAACCTATACGGTTTCTATGGTTCGTGAACAAGTTAAGTTTATACCATCGACGCAAATCAGTTTCACAATCAATCTTATCCGGCAACCTATCGTGTTTCGAGGGATAAATTTTGCTCCAAGCGAAGGCATCCTATGCGCTCACGGTAATTTATCCGTCCTCCCGAACGACTACCCCGATAACTCGGAAGCATAGCACATCCGGTTTGGATTTCAATTTCCCGAAAACTCGATGGAGGGAAGGAAAACCTTGAAACCTTATAAACTTAATATTTTGTTGTGGGAGAATTTTCGCGATTAACGTTACACTTTGCACATTAATCGTTTAAGCGCGTTTGTGGCATTCATACAATATGAAACAACCATTCACAACCTAGTTGCTACCAACATGTGGTTCATGGACCGTTCCTAGAAAACAAAAACTCCGTAATCTAATTACAAGTCTTCGTCTTGAATCTTCGTCTTCTCGAAATGGATCTTCCTCCGGTCTTCGTCATTACATATAAATTTTACATTGAAAATTGCATCCTAGATACAAATTTTTCTAGTAAAATAAATAGGCTCAAAACGGCCTTTACAACCCAATCGAATAAAACGAACGATTCAAAAACTAAGTCCACGAACCACATCCCCATTCAAAAGTATTCATTCAATAAATACTAAATAAATGGAAAGCGTAGAGATACATTGATCCAATCAACAATACAAACCGATCCAATCGATTCACACAATCGGTAATATGATAACGTTGAAAATAATTCGGTCGACTATAAATATTCCAATTAATCAAATTTCCCTTATAAAATGAAATACCATAAATCCTTTTAATCATATTAAATCCAATTTAACATGAGGGAGATTAATTTTCAAGAATACACGAAAAAATCGAGCCGGGGCGAAATTGGCCTGCCATGGCCGAGTCACTGCCGGCAGCATGCCAGCAGACATGCCTGGCATGGCCGATCATGCTCGGCAGCTGCCGGCCGGCTGCCCAGCAGCCCTGTGCCGCGGCCCCTGGAGACTGTGCCGCGGCCCGCAGTACAGTGGCTGCCCAGGCCGGCTGCACCAGCCCTGGGCCGCGGCTCCCGACTTCCGGACGCCTCCCGGACCGTCCAACGGCATTTCGGGACTAGTTTTTCGACCGGATATCCAATATCTATATTCTCCAACATTCATATCTTCAATATAAATCATTTTTCCAAGAAATTAAGATTTATATTTAGACATAAACTTACGAAAAATATAATTACAACGAACGTAAAAATATATACCACGATTATGACTAAAATGATTCCAAATCATTCACCATCTAATCGAGCATTCCAAATGCTAATATCGTATATACGATCGCAAGACCTACGCTCCGATACCACTGTTGGGATTCGGTGCCTAAAACGAAGGCCAGTAGCGGTAACGAAAATTAATTCGATCCGAATCCCTACGAGGATCGATCGAGCTACGTATATACGAATATATAAACGAAAAGCAAGAGTCGTAAGAAACTAACCCTCGAAGTCCGTTGATTAAATGGTAACCTTCTCTTGAGCTATTCCCCAAGCTCTTGAACGATCCAACGCCGAAAGTACCGTCTCTACTTGCCACGCGCCGGAGAAACGACCGGAATGACGATCACCTTGCTATCCTCCGAGGATACGGCTAGAGCTAAGTGATGAAGCTTCCAATATGAGATTATCACACTCTAAGTGTATAACTCACAACTCTCATTTATTTCTTGATTTTTCTCCAAGAATCACCAAGAACAAGTTGAAGAAGAAGATGAAGATAAGTGTTTGAACTCAAAGTCTCACTTTCTCTCTCTCTCAATGTATCTCACGTTGGAAAGGCTTGGAAAATTACAAGTGAGAGATGTCTTCATCTTCATTTATTCAACTCTCCACATGCACATCTCATAATTATGAGAATCAAAGCCCCACTACCTCAATGATCAAGCATTAAAGAATGGAACATGGGTCCATATGAAAGTGGGTGGAAGTGTGGGGTTTGGCCCATGTAGAAATCGGACAAGTTCGGTTCGTTTCGGACTCCGCGAGTCCAAACAGATAAACTCCGATTCCGTATCGATGTATTTATATCGATTAATTAATCTAATTAATTAAACATATAAAATACATTATAACATAATTAATTTCTCCAAGAAATAATTATATCCATGAATTAAATTAATCACCCGATATATTTAATTCATTAGCCGTAAATCAATTTATCCAATAAATCGATTTAGACATCTAATGTCCTAAATTTAGATATCCAATATCTAATATTCATAATGAGAGAATTAGCTTGATTCATTCTGTCAATCCTAATGCGCGACTCGGTAGGTCCGTCTCGATCGGAATGGGAGGAACCAAAGAGTAGTAGCACCACCTAGCCACTGGTGGCCTACACTGCACTTCGATCGAGAACGAATGATTGGGATCATTCAAGAACCATTCTTTCGTGAATACCAGTATACGTATAAACCCTTCTTTCAAATATCCCGATCAAGTTATAGGGTCACGGTCAGTCAAACCCTATCTGTACTTGACGCTATGCATGCGTTAATACAAATCGAGATCATCGAGCTCTCGTGTATCTAATACAGCTAGCTCCAATGCTTTGGCCAAAGACTTATGATCTCATCTGCCAATAACCGCATAGGACATATAACCCGTTCACTAACAGGAGAAAGAATTCTATCTTGGTATTCGATAGGACCTGCTACTTGCCCGTCAAGATGCACGTCGAGGTTGACCCCGCCTTCGGTTTACAGGTCGAACTACTCTAATGAAAATCTTGACGTCACAAGCACATCCCTACTAAATCCTCAAGTCGAAGGTTCACGAATACCTATCACAACCTTTCGATTCCGTCATTGATCGTCCGAGTGAAATCCGTGTGACGAATCGAGGGTGAGTCGGTTCGAGTATACTAATCTAATTAGCATACCTATAACGTGTGCTCCCACTAACCATTAGTGTTCGACAGCACTCTCCATGTCAAAGAACACGTCATACAAGTCTTTACATAAACTTAACGCCTACCAAGTTTCATCGACTTGCGAACGATTAAGTATTTGAGCTATAAACCTTTCCAGTGCCGACCCCCTTATCCAATAAGAAGTGGAACGTTTTGCTCTCAAATACACGGACTAGTTTCTATATATTTATTTACGAGTTAGGAATGCCAATAACTACCAGTAAATAAAGAAACATTCATTTGCCTTATATAAATGGTTTACATAATTACAAGTACAATGCCCTCACTCAACAACCTCTGAGTGGCATTCGAGGGCATACTCCTAACATTATGATCCGTAAAGATCTGACAGTGAGTCCCGTACAGATAATGCCTCCAGATCTTCAAAGCAAAAACTACTGCTGCTAGCTCCAAATCATGTGTCGGGTAATTCACTTCATAAGGTTTCAGCTGTCGCGACGCATAAGCGATCACCTTATCATTCTGCATCAATACGCACCCAAGTCCTTGATTCGAAGCATCACTGTAAACTATAAATCCTCCAGTTCCCTGTGGAAGTGATAGAATTGGTGCCGTCATCAATCTCTTCTTCAATTCATCAAAGCTAATCTGACACAACTCATTCCACTCAAACTTTTGAGTTTTCTGCAGGAATCGAGTAAGTGGGCGGGAGATTTTAGAAAACCCTTCCACAAATCGACGATAATATCCAGCAAGTCCTAAGAAGCTTCGGACTTCTTTCACGTTCTTTGGAGGCTTCCAATCCATAATTGCTTCGATCTTCTGAGGATCTACTCGGACTCCTTTAGCTGACACCACATGGCCGAGGAACATTACTTCCTTTAGCCAGAATTCACACTTAGAAAGTTTGGCGTACAATTGCTCGTTTCTCAAAAGTTCCAATACAATCCGCAAATGCTGCGCATGTTCTTCCGGGCTCTTAGAATACACCAGAATGTCATCAATGAACACGACCACAAATTTGTCCAAAAATTCAATGAACACTCTGTTCATCAATTGCATAAATACGAAAGTGCGTTAGTGAGACCAAACGGCATCACTACAAACTCATAATGTCCGTAGCGAGTTCTGAACACTGATTTCGGAACATCAGATTCCTTAATCCTCAGCTGATGATACCCTGATCTCAGATCGATTTTTGAAAATACTGTTGCCCCTTGCAACTGGTCAAACAGATCATCAATCCGTGGCAATGGATACTTGTTCTTAATCGTCATCTTGTTTAGCTCTCGATAGTCAATACACAGTCGGAGCGACCCATCCTTCTTTCGGACAAAAAGAACTGGCGCTCCCCAGGGTGAAACGCTTGGCTGAATATAGCCCTTGTCCAGTAACTCCTCCAGCTGCTTCTTCAGTTCGTACATCTCGGTAGGTGCCATACGATACGGCGCCTTGGAAATTAGTGTAGCTCCGGGTTCCAGCTCAATGGTGAATTCTACATCCCTTCGTGGAGGTAGCCCAGGTAACTCGTCAGGAAATACATCTGGAAATTCGTTCACAACAGGAATGGATGAAAGTTCCACAATTTCGTCTTCTTTCTTCATTGCATAACACCAGTACCCGGTACAGCCCTGTTTCAACAATTCGACAACTTTCATCACCTTGATCAATTTTCCTGAGCTTCTCGGTTTCCACCCCTCGAATAATATTTCGGAACCATCGTCAGCGATCAGCGAGATATTCCTCCTTCGGTAGTTCATAATTGCTCCATATCGATTAAGCCAATCGTCTCCGAGTATCAGGTCGTCTCCTTGCATTTCTATCATGATCAGATTTGAGAGCCACTCTCTGCCTCCAAATGATACAGGGAAATTTCTAGTTTCTAAGTTTCCGACAATCCTCTCCCCACTCGGTAAACCAACAACATAAGGTTCACAAGTATGAAAACCGGAAATATTCAAATGATTTACACAAGACAAGGATATAAAAGAATGCGTAGCTCCTGTATCGAATAAAACGCTAACTGGCTGGGAAAGGATCTGGACAAGACTGATGCGACAAGAAGATCTCGATCGTCTGTCCTCCTCATCTCGCATGCACGTGGGGAGCAGATCCGAACTCGATGTCCCCTTTCGGTCCCATTGTCCTCTCGCTCGTCCGCAGCCTAAAATTCTAAGGCATCTCGAACACTTTGCTGCGTCGCTGATACCGGCTTCTTCTCGATCGGCTGTGGTGTACGGGCTCTAAAAGACTTTGCAGTCTCTTCAAAAAACACTGCCCGATGTCCCGCTCGTCCAAAATCAAAACAAGTCACGGCAGGAAGGGGGCAATTCCGTCGATAGTGCCCTGTCTGGGCGCAGTTAAAGCATTTCCTGGTAACATCAGTAATAGTTGATGTCTCTCCGAAGTTCTTTCCGCTCCTAACTGGGTGCGGAGGTTTCTTGAAAGAGTTAAAGGATGACTGGGCCTTACGGGGCCCGCTGTTCTTGTGCTCTATAAAAGTACTAGAGACTTTCTGTTTCTTGGATTCCGAAAATTTCTCCATAGCTGCTTCCTTGATCTCATATGCCAATGCCTTATCCTGGTATTGACGGAGTGTGGTACATTCAAATCCGGACATGTACCTCTGGACTTTTGGTTTCATTCTCATATCGAAATGGATCATCATTTCTGCATCTGTTCTGACCAGATGTCGAACAAATGCCAGATGTTGGTTAAACGTCTTGATCGCCTGGGATACTGGCACATCAGAAGGCTGAGCGGAGAAAAACTCCCGAACTTTGGCTTCCCTCACAGGACGAGGGCAATACTAAGCTTCCATCATCAATCTAAACTCTGTCCAATCGGCATCATGGTCTACAGGCCGGATGGCTTCCCACCACTCAGATGCTTCCCCTATCAGAAAATATTGAGCGATAGAGGCTCTCCGGTCGTCAGGCGCTTAATTCGGCAAAGATTTTCTACAGTTCCTTCAACCAATGGTCCCTGTGGGAGTCTCGTAAATACTGGTCGAATTTAGGTGGTTGCATCTTCGCCACCTCTTGCGCCACGGTCACCTCGGTTTCCCATGTCTGGGATCCCTTGTCTCTCCTGCCGTAGTCCCACCGCCACTTGCATTCGGTCCACGACACAGGCCCAGGTCATCTAGTTCACCACTTGACGAAGGATCTCTGGTACAGCAGGATCTGGTTCGTTATTAATAGATTGTTGCGGCTCACCTGAGCTATGACTGGCTTGATTAGAAGGCGACGCTTCCCTTTCAGCATTTCTTCGTCTGCGTCCACGACCGCGACCACGTCCACGTCCGCCTCTCAACATACTGTAAGCATAAATACTCAACATACGGGAAACAACATCGTTCTAATATTCGAGTATAAAGAGACATAATATGTAAAGAACGAGATAGAGTTTAGGAACTTACAACCACCGTTCGCATGAAGACGTAGGCAGTGCAGTGATGTCATTCATGGCCGGTTACCTCAAAAGACATAAATGACCCCTATTTTAACCCAACGGCCAAGATATCCATAATCTTAGCTCTGATACCATATTCTGTAACACCCCCGATATATTCAGGAATATTACAGCGCCGTAAATCCTTTACATAAGGATTTACAAGGCTGAAGAATTGAACAGGCATTAAAAGGTACTAACAAATGGAAATAACGGAATTACGACACAATAGTTCTGACCAAATACAAAAATAGTACAATTGTTCAACAGAACTCAATAATACATCACCAAATTCAAATCCATCATAAATGACTTCGTACTCGAGTACTTATTGAAAATAACCAATAAACAACAGACAAATGAACCCGGCCGAAACATCACTCTGCACCCTCGTCATCATGCAGCTCCAGTGGTTGTTTTCCCGCTCTCCTGGATCCTGAACATAAACAAAATGTTCACCCCCGAAGGGGTTAGCACAACGATGCTAGTACAAGTACCACAACATATTATTCATATCACACGAATAACATAAACGACAAGAAAAATACCAACGAGTCTTCTCCTACGAGAAACTCATAAATGACATACATAACTGATAATCACAACATGATACCATAACATACACATGGTAATTCCATCGATCCAGCGTTCACTGCCTAGAACCCACGATGATCCCATCAGACCAACCCGTGGTGGAAAAACCCCTCCGATGATCTAGCGCACGCTAGCATAGATCCCCCGATGATCCCGTCGGACCAACACGAGGTGGACATACAATAACGACATACATGCACGACAATATGTATAACAAAAATACATAAAACAATTAAGGTACTTGCCTCGATTTGAAGACAAGAACAACACTTCCACGAAAATGAACACTCGAAGGTCGTCCTCCTCAATCAATCACGTAACGAGACCAAACCTTAACAAAAGAAATGATATAGGATTTATCTCACGTCGTACGAATGTTTAACAATTCGATTCACGGCCAAAAGTTCATAAAATGCAATCTGCCTGAACTACTTAGCGCACGCTAAGTACTCTGTGTAGCGTGCGTTAAGTCTGCTCGATAGCGCACGCAAACAACAAAGCCTAGCGTACGCTAACTATGCATGGTCAGTACTTCACTGACCAGCCAACTGACTCGTCTGATGGTCTAGCGTACGTTACGTACCAAACGTAGCGCACGCTAACTCGTGCTCGATAGCGCACGTTAATATTCATAGCATAGCGTGCGCTATCTATGCATGGCAGTTTACTGCTGAGCAGTAAACTGTTCTCATCAAGATCAAAACAATGAAATCTTCTGTGATACTTCATGTTACCTCCATGAATATCATGTACATACGATCATGAATGATCTTACGGATAACAACAACTTCGGATTCAAGGATATGCATACCATTAAAACCATATTCCATTTCGACCACAAATCTTCACACGACAATTCGAAAGACTCAACGGTTGATATCAACACCTTATATCAATCAATATTATCATGCTGAAGTTGTTTAAACGTTCCATCTATACTAGATAAATCTTTCCATGATCAATCCTTTAGATTTATCCAACAATAATGATTGTTAAAGTCAAGTCCATGATTATTATGAAGTCATCTACTAGATTCGAATTACCAATGATAGAAGCTTCTCTTTACATATTCAGTGTAATAAGATTCGAATCATGATGATTATAATCAAGGTACTTAAGGCTTATTCATCTCAATATTCCAAACATGATATACTTGGATAATTCATCTATGAAAATCCATATCTTGTTAACATGATCATCCAAATCGTTAGAATCCAACTCTAAGTCTTGAGATAGATTGAACATACCTTAATATGATGAAAATCACTGAACCGTAAGGTAGAATCCAACTCCGGTTGGTTGTATGCCACTCCAAGGTGCTATTCCTCTTCAATGATTACTCCCAAGTGATAGCCAATATATAAACACCAACAATATGTGTTCTAAGTATGCAGGAGGATATCTCAGCTCTCTGGCCTCTCAAGTATGCAGAAGGAACGAGTAAAATGTAAGCCAAAATGAGTTGTTGTCCTATTTATAATATTCTGCATTTTAACAAGTTAGCGCATGCTACTAAGCATTCCTTAGCGTGCGCTAATAATGGTTGACTTCAGAATTGTCCGGGCTCGTCCGCGGGAATCTTATCCGGACCCATGTCCCGGCTGGCGCATGTGCTAGATGTCCTGCTCAATAATTGAGTCCTTAGCGCACGCAACTCCTACCTGCATAGCGTGCGCTAATAATAGCTCGATAGCGCGCGTTAAGATACATTCTTAGCATGCGCTATCACGAGGTTGCATGAGCAATTTTGCATGTTTCTATACTTATGCACAATGATATCAATGCACGAAATATCATACTCCAATAATCAAAACCACCAATCCGAATAATACAGGGTTTGAAAACAGATGAAATACACCGTAATAAATCCGGATATTACAAGATTTCGATAGCGTAATCACCATCCCTTGCTTCTCTTGTGGTTTTGCGGATTAAACTCGATGTTTTTCCTCTTTGATAGTTGGGATTCGGTTTTGACCTTATATGACCGACAAATTGTTCCAACGGGTAGAATTAGGATGAATTCTTACCTTTCCGCATTATTGAGACTTGTTGTATACCGTTATTGTGTTAGGATAGGATTTGAGAGGATTGTTCGGACTGAAACCTATTCCTTCGCCGTTTCCTTCGTTTCGTCTTATTCCAGGCAAGTACATGTATTATATTCCGTTATGTGCGTATGATTTTGATGCGAATGATGTAAATGGTATTATTGAACGAATGTGATTGTTTCTCTTCAACCTGGGGATGGCATGTGGCCTCTTGGGGCCGATACTAATGGGTACGGCCATGGAAGTGGACTTGGGTGCGTGTGTGGATGTTCTTCCACCTGGGGACGGTTCGACGGGACCTATGGGGGCCGATACTAATGGGTACGGCCACGGAAGTGGTTTCTCACCTGGGGACGGTCCGACGGGACCTCTGGGGACCGATACTAATGGGTACGGTCGCGAGTTACCAAGCATGGATAATTGTGATGTGGAAAACTTGTTGATATACTGTTTTGGTGTTAATGTGATATTCCGGAATATTGATTTTCAAAATGATTTTTCCTAATGATTTGTTTGCGTTGAATCGTGTATGTATATAATGTTGTGTAATTGTGTACTTGCACTAGCTATTCGAATGCTAACCCCTTAAATGGGGGAAATGCGTCTTATGCATTTCAGGTACTGGTCGAGCTCAGGAGCTGGCACGGGATGCACATGCAAAGGATGGGTTGGCATGATGATGTGGCTCGAGTCTGTATTTTTCTTCTGTTTTGTCATTGCATCTGTTGAGTACTGGAGTTAGACTTTTTATTTTTAAACATGGTTTAAGTCCCCTGCGTGGGAAATAAATTGGTATTTAACTTATGTTTCATGTACTCCGTTAAAATATTTTGGCCGAGGCCACGACCTTATTTACTTTTCGGGTGCATCTTTTGAGTTATTATTGTGGTTTACGTGTCATGAGTTAGCCTGGTAGACATCACGGGAGTTCTACGGCGTGTAATGTCCCATTTGTGAATTGGGGTGTTACAGGAATGGTATTTATAGGCATTTTCCACAAGCTAGCCGTTGCTGGCTGTTTTGACTTGCTAGCGTGCGCTAGCCTTTCTCTATTAGCGTGCGCTAGACTGTTCCCAGTTTCAGTCCAGTAGCTTCGTTTCTTCTTTAGCGTACGTTATGCTTTCTTCCTTACGTACGTAACGATCTTGTATTAGCGGTGCGTTAATAACACATTGTAGCGTGCGCTAATACAATATATCTATTGCATGGATTGTCAAAGTATCCGTTTGATATGCTGACTTTGACCTGCTTTTCCCAACGTTCTGATTGACTTGATTCAAACTGCTTAGCGTTCGCTATTCCTTCTTTGTAGCGTGCGCTAATGCTGACTTCATTGCATACGTCATTCTGTGTTTGAATATCCTCTCAACGGTAACAAGACTTCGATAGTGTGCATTAATGATAACGTGTAGCGTGCGCTATCTCATCAGATGACTTCCCTTCAGGTAACTTCGAACTTGGCTGATATGCATATTACTCCCTGTTAGCGTGCGCTAACATATATGTCTTAGCGTGCGCTAGACATGCATTTTGCTCAGCTTTTCGCGTCTTCGTCTGCTTCGTCATTTTGCTTCAACTCGATGTTGTTTTGTTGTTTCGCAACTTTAATCATCAAAACACAAATTAAATAATGTGTGGAATAAATATTCCAACAATCTCCCCCTTTTTGATGATTACAAAACAGCTCTTGAATTGAATAAAATCTGTAAAAAATAATATATGTATATTTCTTCGAATCAAAGTTTTCGGCTTTGATCGTTTCGTTAGTTTCTCCAATCCTTTTCTTTTTCTTCTCTTTTTCAACTTCTTCATTTTTCAGTTTTCAATTTTTCAACTCCCCCTATTTGTATGCTTTCTTTTTCTTTTCGACTTTTTCGTATTTTCTCATTTTTTATCAATTCATCTCCTTCTCCCTCTTTTTTTATTCATCAAGAAGTGTAAAATAATGTAGAGAATATCAATTATCGAATATAAATAATATGCATGATATGGGTAAAACTCCCCCTGAAAATATTATCTCCCCTTAAAAAAATTAAGTTTTGGGGGTCCAACCTATAGTTGGTTTTTGTTTCGAGACTTGAACGATATTTGAAACGTTTGTTCCTTTAGGAACCTAAATTTTTTAATTTTTATCGTTCGTCTTGGGCTTCTACAGTTTGAGATATGGTGCCCGATTTTCAAACATTTTTCACAACGGGGTATTTTAAAATTTACGGATTCATTTTTGAAACGTGGTTTGAATCCTATCCCCTCTTTATTTAAAGTGTATATTTGAACCGAGAGCATATCTTCAAATTTCTCGTTTCCGAGAGAAAATTTCTTCGTCAAATTATTGAGCTCGGTTTGAACTTTAACAAGATAATTCTTTAAAATATTCTCATTTTCAACACATTTTGAATGATCGATCTCAACGAATTTTTCCTTTTCAATAATTTTGGAATTTTCAATTTCCAGATTTTTGTATTTCGTTTTAAGGGATTTAATCTCATTTAAAGCATTTTGATAATCGGTATGTAATAACTCGAATGCTTCAAAAAGTTCGTCGTAAGAATTACTTACTTGGCTTTCGACGTCGCTATCGTCGAATGAACTCTGGGCCATGAAATCTTCATCGGGATCTTCGTCGCTCCATGTTGCAACTAAGACTTCCTTTTGCTTTACTCGACAGTTCTTAGCAAAGTGGCCTGGTTTACCACATAATCGACAAGTATTGTAGAATTTCTTAGATTTGCCCGCTTGAATGTCCTTCTTCCTCCGGTTTAATAAGTATTGGAACTTATTAATATTTTTGGCATAATATGCCGATTCTTCGTCGCTTTCGTCTACCGGAATTTCTTCTTTCTTTCTCGTCACCTTAGCCTTGAAGGCTATCGATTTCTCCTTCGGTTTTGGTTTGGCATTCCAAGATTTTAGAACGATCTCATAGTTGATAAGAGAACCAACAAGAGCACTAAAATCAAGATTGTTTAAATCTTTAGATTCCATAATTGTCGTAACCGTACCGATCCATTCTCGAGGTAGTGATCGGAGAATTTTCTTTACTTTCTCACTACTCGAAAGTGGTTTTCCGAAACATGCTAATCCATTGGTGATGACCGAAAATCGGTCAAGCATAATCGAGATGGATTCGTCGTCCTTCATTTGGAATAATTCATAATCGTGAAGGAGCATGTTTATCTTCATCTCTTTGATTTGAGACGTACCTTCGTGTGTTACCTCAAGCATTTTCCAAATTTCTTTGGCACTATCATACGATGATATCCGGTTGTGTTCTTCCCCATTTAATGCACAATATAATAATTGCGTGGCTTTGCAATTATAATGGTCGTTTTTCCAATCCGCATCATCATACTCTTCAAAGGTTTTGAGAGTTCCGTTTGAGTTCGTCGGAATTTTGGGACCAAGGCATATCACCTTCCATAATTCGATATCGTAAGCTCGGATGAAAATAGACATTTTCTTCTTCCAAGTCATGAAATTTGATCCATCAAAAAATGGTGGTCGGTTGAGAGCAAGTCCTTCGACTGGAGCCATTTGGAATGCCATTTTGGATCTTCTCCTCGGATGTTAAGCCGCATATTGGAGTACTGCTCCGATACCAATTGTTGGTATAAAATCGGATAATTACGCCGTTTTATGCGGAAGCGTAAATAAATTGCGGAAAATAAATCACACAAGGATTTATAGAGGTTCGGCTGTTAACGAAGCCTACGTCCTCTGTCGATGTATATTTTTCTTAGGATTAAGATCAAAACCTCTACGCCTCTCTTCTATCGGTCGAGGGATTACCGTTACAAGCTCGTCTTCTATCGGTCCGAGTAAAACCGTTTTTCCTTTTCTATTGGATAAAGAATCAACCACTATAGCTTTCTATGGGTACTAGATAAACCTCACTTAGATATCGATTGCGATTCTAATAATGCCGTATCCTTGATCCTAATAACACCGAATCCAATCGTATCTTTTCTTTTACCTCTCGTGTATAATGTTGAATGTATAAACACTCAAACTAACAATATAAGCTCAATATTACAACAACAATGTAAGTATATAGATATAAGATCAATGTCTTGATTGCTTGAAGTTGTTGTACTCAAACAATACCATTGGAATGGTATTTATAGGCATTTTCCACAAACTAGCCGTTGCTGGCTGTTTTGACTTGCTAGCGTGCGCTAGCCTTTCTCTATTAGCGTGCGCTAGACTGTTCCCAGTTTCAGTCTAGTAGTTTCATTTATTCTTTTGCGTATGTTATGCCTTCTTCCTTACGTACGTAACCATCTTGTATTAGCGTGCGTTAATAACACATTGTAGCGTGTGCTAATACAATATATCTATTGCATGGATTGTTAAAGTATCCGTTTGATATGCTGACTTTGACCTGCTTTTCCCAACGTTTTGATTGACTTGATTCAAACTGCTTAGCGTGCGCTATTCCTTTTTTGTAGCGTGCGCTAATGCTGACTTCATTGCATACGTCATTCTTTGTTTGAATATCTTCTCAACGGTAACAAGACTTCGATAGCGTGCGTTAATGATAACGTGTAGCGTGCGCTATCTCATCAGATGACTTCCCTTCAGGTAACTTCGAACTTGGCTGATATGCAGATTACTCCCTGTTAGCGTGCGCTAACATATATGTCTTAGCGTGCGCTAGACATGCATTTTGCTCAGCTTTTCGCGTCTTCGTCTGCTTCGTCATTTTGCTTCACCTCGATGTTGTTTTGTTGTTTAGCAACTTTAATCATCAAAACACAAATTAAATAATGTGTGGAATAAATATTCCAACAATCTCCCCCTTTTTGATGATTACAAAATAAATCTTGAATTGGATAAAATCTGTAAAAAATAATATATGTATATTTCTTCGAATCAAAGTTTTAGGCTTTGATCGTTTCTTTAGTTTCTCCAATCCTTTTCTTTTTCTTCTCTTTTTCGACTTCTTCGTTTTTCATTTTTCAATTTTTCAACTCCCCCTATTTGTATGCTTTCTTTTTCTTTTCGACTTCTTCGATTTTTCTCATTTTTTATCAATTCATCTCCTTCTCCCCCTTTTTGTCTTCATCAAAAAGTCTAAAATAATGTAGAGAATATCAATTATCGAATATAAATAATATGCATGATATGGGTAAAACTCCCCCTGAAAATATTATCTCCCCTTAAAAAAATTAAGTTTTGGGGGTCCAACCTATAGTTGGTTTTTGTTTCTAGATGTGAACGATATTTGAAACATTTGTTCCTTTAGGAACCTATATCATTTTAATTTTTATCGTTCGTCTTGGGCTTCTACAGTTTGAGATATGGTGCCCGATTTTCAAACATTTTTCACAACGGGGTATTTTAAAATTTACGGATTCATTTTTGAAACGTGGTTTGAATCCTATCCCCTCTTTATTTAAAGTGTTTATTTGAACCGAGAGCATATCTTCAAATTTCTCGTTTCCGAGAGAAAATTTCTTCGTCAAATTATTGAGCTCGGTTTGAACTTTAACAAGATCATTCTTTAAAATATTCTCATTTTCAACACATTTTGAATGATCGATCTCAACGAATTTTACCTTTTCAATTATTTTGGAATTTTCAATTTCCAGATTTTTGTATTTCGTTTTAAGGGATTTAATCTCATTTAAAGCATTTTGATAATCGGTATGTAATAACTCGAATGCTTCAAAAAGTTCGTCGTAAGAATTACTTACTTGGCTTTCGACTTCACTATCGTTGAATGAACTCCGGGCCATGTGCGCGAGATTATTTTGATTCATGAAATCTTCATCGGGATCTTTGTTGCTCCATGTTGCAACTAAGACTTCCTTTTGATTTACTCGACAGTTCTTAGCAAAGTGGCCTGGTTTACCACATAATCGACAAGTATTGTAGAATTTCTTAGATTCGCCCGCTTGAATGTCCTTCTTCCTCCGGTTTAATAAGTGTTGGAACTTATTAATATTTTTGGCATAATATGCCGATTCTTCGTCGCTTTCGTCTACCGAAATTTCTTCTTTCTTTCTCGTCACCTTAGCCTCGAAGGCTATCGATTTCTCCTTCGGTTTTGTTTTGGCATTCTAAGATTCTAGAACGATCTCGTAGTTGATAAGAGAACCAACAAGAGCACAAAAATCAAGATTGTTTAAATCTTTAGATTCCATAATTGTCGTAACCGTACCGACCCATTCTCGAGGTAGTGATCGGAGAATTTTCTTTACTTTCTCACTACTCGAAAGTGGTTTTCCGAAACATGCTAATCCATTGGTGATGACCGAAAAACGGTCAAGCATAATCGAGATGGATTCGTCGTCCTTCATTTGGAATAATTCATAATCGTGAAGGAGCATGTTTATCTTCATCTCTTTGACTTGAGACGTACCTTCGTGTGTTACCTCAAGCATTTTCCAAATTTCTTTGGCACTATCACATGATGATATCCGGTTGTGTTCTTCCGGATTTAATGCACAATATAATAATTGCGTGGCTTTGCAATTATAATGGTCGTTTTTCCAATCCGCATCATCATACTCTTCAAAGGTTTTGAGAGTTCCGTTTGAGTTCGTCGGAATTTTGGGACCAAGGCATATCACCTTCCATAATTCGATATCGTAAGCTCGGATGAAAATAGACATTTTCTTCTTCCAAGTCATGAAATTTGATCCATCAAAGAATGGTGGTCGGTTGAGAGCAAGTCCTTCGACTAGAGCCATTTGGAACGCCATTTTGGATCTTCTCCTCGGATGTTAAGCCGCATATTGGAGTACCGCTCCGATACCAATTGTTGGTATAAAATCGGATAATTACGCCGTTTTATGCGGAAGCGTAAATAAATTGTGGAAAATAAATCACACAAGGATTTATAGAGGTTCGGCTGTTAACGAAGCCTACGTCCTCTGTCGATGTATATTTTTCTTAGTATTAAGATCAAAACCTCTACGCCTCTCTTCTATCGGTCGAGGGATTACCGTTACAAGCTCGTCTTCTATCGGTCCGAGTAAAACCATTTTTCCTTTTCTATTGGATAAGGAATCAACCACTATAGCATTCTATGGGTACTAGATAAACCTCACTTAGATATCGATTGCGATTCTAATAATGTTGTATCCTTGATCCTAATAACACCGAATCCAATCGTATCTTTTCTTTTACCTCTCGTGTATAATGTTGAATGTATAAACACTCAAACTAACAATATAAGCTCAATATTACAACAACAATGTAAGTATATGGATATAAGATCAATGTCTTGATTGCTTGAAGTTGTTGTACTCAAACAATACCATTGGAATGGTATTTATAGGCATTTTCCACAAACTAGCCGTTGCTGGCTGTTTTGACTTGCTAGCGTGTGCTAGCCTTTCTCTATTAGCGTGCACTAGACTGTTCCCAGTTTCAGTCTAGTAGCTTCGTTTCTTCTTTAGCGTACGTTATGCCTTCTTCCTTACGTACGTAACCATCTTGTATTAGCGTGCGTTAATAACACATTGAGCGTGCGCTAATACAATATATCTATTGCATGGATTGTCAAAGTATCCGTTTGATATGCTGACTTTGACCTGCTTTTCCCAACGTTCTGATTGACTTGATTCAAACTGCTTAGCGTGCGCTATTCCTTCTTTATAGCGTGCGCTAATGCTGACTTCATTGCATAAGTCATTCTGTGTTTGAATATCTTCTCAACGGTAACAAGACTTCGATAGCGTGCGTTAATGATAACGTGTAGCGTGCGCTATCTTATCAGATGACTTCCCTTCAGGTAACTTCGAACTTGGCTGATATGCAGATTACTCCCTGTTAGCGTGCGCTAACATATATTTCTTAGCGTGCGCTAGACATGCATTTTGCTCATCTTTTCGCATCTTCGTCTGCTTCGTCATTTTGCTTCACCTCCATGTTGTTTTGTTGTTTAGCAACTTTAATCATCAAAACACAAATTAAATAATGTGTGGAATAAATATTCCAACAATCTCCCCCTTTTTGATGATTACAAAACCACTCTTGAATTGGATAAAATCTGTAAAAAATAATATATGTATATTTCTTCGAATCAAAGTTTTCGGCTTTGATCGTTTCGTTAGTTTCTCCAATCCTTTTCTTTTTCTTCTCTTTTTCGACTTCTTCATTTTTTATTTTCAATTTTTCAACTCCCCCTATTTGTATGCTTTCTTTTTCTTTTCGACTTCTTCGATTTTTCTCATTTTTTATCAATTCATCTCCTCCTCCCCCTTTTTGTCTTCATCAAAAAGTCTAAAATAATGTAGAGAATATCAATTATCGAATATAAATAATATGCATGATATGGGTAAAACTCCCCCTGAAAATATTATCTCCCCTTAAAAAAATTAAGTTTTGGGGGTCCAACCTAGAGTTGGTTTTTGTTTCTAGATGTGAACGATATTTGAAACATTTGTTCCTTTAGGAACCTATATCTTTTTAATTTTTATCGTTCGTCTTGGGCTTCTACAGTTTGAGATATGGTGCCCGATTTTCAAACATTTTTCACAACGGGGTATTTTAAAATTTACGGATTCATTTTTGAAACGTGGTTTGAATCCTATCCCCTCTTTATTTAAAGTGTATATTTGAACCGAGAGCATATCTTCAAATTTCTCGTTTCCGAGAGAAAATTTCTTCGTCAAATTATTGAGCTCGGTTTGAACTTTAACAAGATCATTCTTTAAAATATTCTCATTTTCAACACATTTTGAATGATCGATCTCAACGAATTTTCCCTTTTCGATAATTTTGGAATTTTCAATTTCCAGATTTTTGTATTTCGTTTTAAGGGATTTAATCTCATTTAAATCATTTTGATAATCGGTATGTAATAACTCGAATGCTTCAAAAAGTTCATCGTAAGAATTACTTACTTGGCTTTCGACGTCGCTATCGTCGAATGAACTCCGGGCCATGAGCGCGAGATTATTTTGATTCATGAAATCTTCATCGGGATCTTCGTCGCTCCATGTTGCAACTAAGACTTCCTTTTGCTTTACTCGACAGTTCTTAGCAAAGTGGCCTGGTTTACCACATAATCGACAAGTATTGTCGAATTTCTTAGATTCGCCCGCTTGAATGTCCTTCTTCCTCCGGTTTAATAAGTGTTGGAACCTATTAATATTTTTGGCAAAATATGCCGATTCTTTGTCGCTTTCGTCTACCGAGATTTCTTCTTTCTTTCTCGGCACCTTAGCCTTGAAGGCTATCGATTACTCCTTTGGTTCTGGTTTGGCATTCCGAGATTTTAGAACGATCTTGTAGTTGATAAGAGAACCAACAAGAGCACTAAAATCAAGATTGTTTAAATCTTTAGATTCCGTAATTGCTGTAACCGTACTGTCCCATTCTCGAGGTAGTGATCAGATAATTTTCTTTACTTTCTCACTACTCGAAAGTGGTTTTCCGAAACATGCTAATTCATTGGTGATGACCGAAAATCGGTCAAGCATAATCGAGATGGATTCGTCGTCCTTCATTTGGAATAATTCATAATCGTGAAGGAGCATGTTTATCTTCATCTCTTTGACTTGAGACGTACCTTCGTGTGTTACCTCAAGCATTTTCCAAATTTATTTGGCACTATCACACGATGATATCCGGTTGTGTTCTTCCGGATTTAATGCACAATATAATAATTGCGTGGCTTTGCAATTATAATGGTCATTTTTCCAATACGCATCATCATACTCTTCAAAGGTTTTGAGAGTTCCGTTTGAGTTCGTCGGAATTTTGGGACCAAGGCATATCACCTTCCATAATTCGATATCGTAAGCTCGGATGCAAATAGACATTTTCTTCTTCCAAGTCATGAAATTTGATCCATCAAAAAATGGTGGTCGGTTGAGAGCAAGTCCTTCGATTGGAGCCATTTGGAACGCCATTTTGGATCTTCTCCTCGGATGTTAAGCCATATTTTGGAGTACCGCTCCAATAACAATTGTTGGTATAAAATCGGATAATTACGCCGTTTTATGCGGAAGCATAAATAAATTGCGGAAAATAAATCACATAAGGATTTATAGAGGTTCGGCTGTTAACGAAGCCTACGTCCTCTGTCGATGTATCTTTTTCTTAGGGTTAAGATCAAAACCTCTACGCCTCTCTTCTATCGGTCGAGGGATTACCGTTACAAGCTCGTCTTCTATCGGTCCGAGTGAAACCGTTTGTCCTTTTCTATTGGATAAGTAATCTACCACTATAGCTTTCTATGGGTACTAGATAAACCTCACTTAGATATCGATTGCGATTCTAATAATGCCGTATCCTTGATCCTAATAACACAGAATCCAATCGTATCTTTTCTTTTACCTCTCGTGTATAATGTTGAATGTATAAACACTCAAACTAACAATATAAGTTCAATATTACAACAATAATGTAAGTATATGGATATAAGATCAATGTCTTGATTGCTTGAAGTTGTTGTACTCAAACAATACCATTGGAATGGTATTTATAGGCATTTTCCACAAACTAGCCGTTGCTGGCTGTTTTGACTTGCTAGCGTGCGCTAGCCTTTCTCTATTAGTGTGCGCTAGACTGTTCCCAATTTCAGTCTAGTAGCTTCGTCTCTTCTTTAGCGTACGTTATGCCTTCTTCCTTATGTACGTAACCATCTTGTAGTAGCGTGCGTTAATAACACATTGTAGCGTGCGCTAATACAATATATCTATTGCATGGATTGTCAAAGTATCCGTTTGATATGCTGACTTTGACATGCTTTTCCCAACATTCTGATTGACTTGATTCAAACTGGTTAGCATGCGCTATTCCTTCTTTGTAGCGTGCGCTAATGCTGACTTTATTGCATACGTCATTCTGTGTTTGAATATCTTCTCAACGGTAACAAGACTTCGATAGCGTGCGTTAATGATAACGTGTAGCATGCGCTATCTCATCAGATGACTTCCCTTCAGGTAACTTCGAACTTGGCTGATATGCAGATTACTCCATGTTAACATGCGCTAACATATATGTCTTAGCGTGCGGTAGACATGCATTTTGCTCAGCTTTTCGCGTCTTCGTCTGCTTCGTCATTTTGCTTCACCTCCATGTTGTTTTGTTGTTTAGCAACTTTAATCATCAAAACACAAATTAAATAATGTGTGGAATAAATATTCCAACAATCTCCCCCTTTTTGATGATTACAAAACAACTCTTGAATTGGATAAAATCTGTAAAAAATAATATATGTATATTTCTTCGAATCAAAGTTTTCGGCTTTGATCGTTTCGTTAGTTTCTCCAATCCTTTTCTTTTTCTTTTCTTTTTCGACTTCTTCGTTTTTCATTTTTCAATTTTTCAACTCCCCCTATTTGTATGCTTTCTTTTTCTTTTCGACTTCTTCGATTTTTTTCATTTTTTATCAATTCATCTCCTTCTCCCCCTTTTTGTCTTCATCAAAAAGTGTAAAATAATGTAGAGAATATCAATTATCGAATATAAATAATATGCATGATATGGGTAAAACTCCCCCTGAAAATATTATCTCCCCTTAAAAAAATTAAGTTTTGGGGGTCCAACCTATAGTTGGTTTTTGTTTCGAGACGTGAACGATATTTGAAATGTTTGTTCCTTTAGGAACCCAAATGTTTTTAATTTTTATCGTTCGTCTTGGGCTTCTACAGTTTGAGATATGGTGCCCGATTTTCAAACATTTTTCACAACGGGGTATTTTAAAATTTACGGATTCATTTTTGAAACATGGTTTGAATCCTAACCCCTCTTTATTTAAAGTGTATATTTGAACCGAGAGCATATCTTCAAATTTCTCATTTCCGAGAGAAAATTTCTTCGTCAAATTATTGAGATCGGTTTGAACTTTAACAAGATCATTCTTTAAAATATTCTCATTTTCAACACATTTTGAATGATCGATCTCAACGAATTTTCCCTTTTCAATAATTTTGGAATTTTCAATTTCCAGATTTCTGTATTTCGTTTTAAGGGATTTAATCTCATTTAAAGCATTTTGATAATCGGTATGTAATAACTCGAATGCTTCAAAAAGTTCGTCGTAGGAATTACTTACTTGGCTTTCGACGTCGCTATGTTAGGCGTATTTTTATACGCTTATTTATCATTATTTAGTATTATTTTGGCGAGTAAATTTGCATAAATGAGCTCTTAATGCTTAATCTTGTACGTTTGTCAGGAGATTGGGTTCCGGAAGCTAAAACGAGGTGAAACGGGCGAAAACGGCGAATTTTGGCCGTGAGCCGCGGCACAAGGCAAGTGGGCCGCGGCATAGGAAGGCAACCAGCGGGCACCAGAGTAGACTGTACTCTGTGCCGCGGCACAGTCCAGGTGAGCCGCGGCCCAGATGAATTAAAAGGCGCCCATGCGTCCAGCTGAAGACCATGTGCCGCGGCACAGATTTAGTGCGTCGCGGCACACTAGGCGGTTTTGGTGTGTTCCGCGCGGATTTGGGCCATTTTGAAGCCAGTTCTCGACCTACTCACACGGACACGATTTGGAGAATGTAGGGAGCTATAAATAAGGGTTTAAGACCCTAATTAATGATCGGGGAATCTGAGAATCTTGAAATCTTTGGAGGCTTGGGAAAAGGAGGAACACAGAAGACTATTGCAGACGAGAGAAGCAGAAGAGATCAAGGGCAGAGGGCGGAAGCCAGAAGAACGGAGGAATCCGAGCTCTTCATCTGCGTTTGATTTTCATGCTTCTATTTATTAATTCTGTATTTTCATTAATTAGCATGTCAGGCTAAAACCCTAATCTAGGATTTTGATGAAACCTACGTTTTGACGGATTTGCTTGAGATTATCTATTTAATTCCCTTTTTGTTGAGTTTTCCCAATCGTGTTTAATGCTTTCAATTATCTGGCCAATAGTTGTATTGTTTTAATCATTCAATTCGAATCGGGAGAGGAGAGTTGGTGAGGAACTATTGGTGAGGACCGTTTTATCTTGTGAGATAGGAATATACTCATAGGAACTACGTGGCCTTTTGGAGATTTTATGCTTTTTGCCTATTGACGAATTAATTCACCTAGGGATAGAGTGCGTTATTCGCCTTTAGAAAAATCTATTGACCTCGGGAGAGGCGGTAGAGTATATTAGCAATCTTCACCTTCAATAAATTGGGAAAATCATTAACTTTAGATAATCGAGAGTAAATTCGGATAAACCGAGGTGGATTCAGAATCCTAGACTTATTCATCATTTGATTCTCTTTCTTCAAGCGATCATTTTTACTGTCTAGTCTTTCATTAATTTTTTTAGTAATTAATAGCAAAACCAAAGTTCGATTGTTCAAATAAAACTAGAATACATAAAAATCGGTAGTTAGTGATTCAGTCCTCGTGGGAACGATACTCACTCATCACTTTATTACTTGTATACGATAACGTGCACTTGCGTTCAAGAAAAATCGCAACACGCTATCGTCGAATGAACTCCGGGCCATGAGCGCGAGATTATTTTGATTCATGAAATCTTCATCGGGATCTTCGTCGCTCCATGTTGCAACTAAGACTTCCTTTTGCTTTACTCGACAGTTCTTAGCAAAGTGGCCTGGTTTACCACATAATCGACAAGTATTGTCGGATTTCTTAGATTCGCCCGCTTGAATGTCCTTCTTCCTCCGGTTTAATAAGTGTTGGAACTTATTAATATTTTTGGCATAATATGCCGATTCTTCGTCGCTTTCGTCTACCGAAATTTCTTCTTTCTTTCTCAGCACCTTAGCCTTGAAGGCTATCGATTTCTCCTTCGTTTTTGGTTTGGCATTCCGAGATTTTAGAACGATCTCGTAGTTGATAAGAGAACCAACAAGAGCACTAAAATCAAGATTGTTTAAATCTTTAGATTCCATAATTGCCGTAACCGTACCGTCCCATTCTCGAGGTAGTGATCGGAGAATTTTCTTTACTTTCTCACTACTCGAAAGTGGTTTTCTGAAACATGCTAATCCATTGGTGATGACCGAAAATCGGTCAAGCATAATCGAGATGGATTCGTCGTCCTTCATTTGGAATAATTCATAATCGTGAAGGAGCATGTTTATCTTCATCTCTTTGACTTGAGACGTACCTTCGTGTGTTACCCAAGCATTTTCCAAATTTCTTTGGCACTATCATACGATGATATCCGGTTGTGTTCTTTCGGATTTAATGCACAATATAATAATTGCGTGGCTTTGCAATTATAATGGTCATTTTTCCAATCCGCATCATCATACTCTTCAAAGGTTTTGAGAGTTCCGTTTGAGTTCGTCGGAATTTTGGGACCAAGGCATATCACCTTCCATAATTCGATATCGTAAGCTCGGATGAAAATAGACATTTTCTTCTTCCAAGTCATGAAATTTGATCCATCAAAAAATGGTGGTCGGTTGAGAGCAAGTCCTTCGACTGGAGCCATTTGGAACGCCATTTTGGATCTTCTCCTCGGATGTTAAGCCGCATATTGGAGTACCGCTCCTATACCAATTGTTGGTATAAAATCGGATAATTACGCCGTTTTATGCGGAAGCGTAAATAAATTACGGAAAATAAATCACACAAGGATTTATAGAGGTTCGGCTGTTAACGAAGCCTACGTCCTCTGTCGATGTATCTTTTTCTTAGGATTAAGATCAAAACCTCTACGCCTATCTTCTATCGGTCGAGGGATTACCATTACAAGCTCGTCTTCTATCGGTCCGAGTAAAACCGTTTTTCCTTTTCTATTGGATAAGGAATCAACCACTCTAGCTTTATATGGGTACTAGATAAACCTCACTTAGATATCGATTGCGATTCTAATAATTCCGTATCCTTGATCCTAATAACACCTGTAGCGACCACTTTTCTAAAATATAATTCTTCTAATTTTAAGAAGAGTAAATAAAAATTTTGCAACGGAAATACATTTTTAAGAAAAATAAACTTAATAATCGCAAGTAATAATCCCAAGTCACCATTAAATAAAACCATAATTTTACGTTAAAATAAAACAAATGGAACAATTGTTCATAAAGCGTAGCTTGAGGAAAATAATAGTAAATAAATAAATAACAACTCATGAAGCTTGATCATCCCACACTCATGCCCATGCCACATCGAGCTCCTCAACCTGAAAGGGGGTAAAATAGTGGGGTGAGATTCCAACTCGCTCAGTGTGGAGAGTACGCAATATGTCTACGTTAATTACTAAATATATTAGCAAGTATAAACAACATGACTGATAAATTCTGAAGCCCGTCGGCTAGCCCGAAGGCTTTATGCACAATTAAGTGCTTCTGACTGATTTGCACATTTAAGTGCTTCTGACTGATTTCACGTGCACATACGAGACAATATATAAAGCAATTAAAATAAACAAAAGCGTAATAAATCCCCACACCTGGATAAAATTTGCAGTTCTGAACTTGAATATGATGAAATGCTTAACTCGACAATTCTAGGCCCGTAAATTCTTGTTATTATCTACAATTAATAATAACAGAAAATTATTATTATTATATGACTCAGAATTAAATTATGAGTGAATAATAATATCAATTGAGATAGTTAACATGTTAAAAGCTTGGCCGAAAGGGACTGATTTTGAAAATATTGAATCTGGCTAGGAGAATTAAAAGGATTGGAAAATTCAGGGACTGAAATTGAAAGAGTTATCAAGCTGATTGGGGTTAATCTGAAGAAACTAAAAATTAGAGGCTGGAATTGGTATACACTGAAAACTTATTTGGGGTCAATTTGAGAAGGTCTGGAACTTGGGGGCTAAATTGAAAATAAAAAAAGGCAGGGTATAAAACAAACCCTTCTCTTCACACCGTCACTCACTTCTCATCCTCCCTCAGTGTTCTCTCTCTCTCTCTCTCTCTCTCCAGATTTCTCACCTCTCGGCCTCTCTCACTGCTGTCAAAAGAAAAACACACACGCACATAAATACACACACACATGCTTAAACCACGACCGACAAAAAGAAAAAAAAGGGAATGGCGGTCGCGGCCAGATTAGGGCTTCTGTTGGGGAGATTGACAGCGCCACCGCGGCGGCGGACTAGTGAAGGGTCGACGGCGGCGAGTTTGAATCAGGAACTGGGTTTCCGATGTTGTTTGACTCGACGGCGGGTCGCGGCCGGAGTGGGGCTCATCCTCCGATGTGGCGGCGACGGCGAAGGAGTGATGAAGGGGTATAGATTCGGAGTGCAGCTCGATTCGAAGCTGGATTCAGGTTTTGTATTTTCTGATTTGATTCGGAATTTAGGATTGATTCCGAGGGCAGTTGATTATACATATTAGGGTCGATTGAGGCTAAAATTTTTATAAGAATGTTCAGAACAGAAATTAAAAAGGGACATTTGAGCTTACCTAAGCTCGAGTAAAATCATCTGAGTGTGTGAAGAAGAAGAAGTTGCACAATGTGTTGATAGATCTTGACTGCTGGAGAAAATCGACTGGGATTATTTGTGAATGTTTTGTATTGTACTGAAGGTGAGATTTGTAGAAGAAGAAAAGAAAGATAGAGATTTTTTTTTCCTTTACCTGCTTGCAGAAAACGGACGAGGGAGCAGGAAGGAGGAAAAAGGTGTATTCTGTATTGTAAAAGCTTTTGTGCTGTATACAATATGGTATTTATACCGTAGAGTTTATGTTTAATATTAACAGTAGAATTCTGATTTGTGTAGAGTTCTTGTAGGATGAGTCATTGAGGAGTTTTGATAAGATTAGAGGACTGGTGAGGAAACGTGGAAAAGGAAGAGTTCTTAATCATGGTTAATTAAGTTTAATCTTAGTTAGTTAAATTAAAATACATGATTAAATATAATTGATATAATAATGATAGTAGTGCAGTAATACGTATAAAAATAATAATTTTGGTAATAATGATAATAATAATAGTAATAATAATAATTAATATTATTATTTATCTTGTAAAATATTTTGGTAACAATTAATATTGTTTAAAATTTGACTCGGGCCTAGAAATGACGAGATGAAACACAATGAAATAAAGTGACGAGAGTTAATATGACATGAAATGAGATAGTGAATTAATTAATTTGACATGCGTCAAAATAAAATGAAACGAAATGAATTTGCATGAGAATGATATGAATTAAATGACAAAATTATTCGGGCATTGATGTAATAAAATTGAACATGTTTTCTATAATTCACAATAAATGTGTATGCGAAATCGGGGCGTTGCAACCTACCTGCCTTTAACAAATTTTCGTCCTCGAAAATTAAGTTACGTACCTTGAAAAATGAATGTTGGATACTTAGAACGGATCTCCTCTTCACGTTCCCAAGTTGCCTCATTTGGTCCATGACGACTCCATTGAACTTTCACCAATTTCACCTCTTTGTTCCGTAACTGATGTACCTTACACTCCAAAATCGTTGTAGGTACCTCCTCATAAGTCAGGTTCTTGGCTACATGTAACTCTTTGAAATTGCATATGTGATCGGGATCATGTATGTACTTTCTCATCATGGAGACGTGAAAGACGTTGTGCACTCCTGATAACTCCAACGGCAGTGCCAAACTATAAGCAAGGTCACCAACACGACCCAAAATCTCAAAAGGTCCGATATAACGAGGCTGTAGCTTTCCCTTTTTACCGAATCGTATCACTCCTTTCATAGGCGCTACATTCAAGAACACTTTCTCTCCAATCTCAAATTGGATATCTTTCCTTCGTTTATCAGCATAAGACTTCTGCCGATCCTGGGCAGTCTTAATTCTGCTTCTGATCTCGGCTATCTTCTCTATAGTCTGCTCGATCAATTCTGGACCCAAAATCTTTTCTTCTCCAACCTCACTCCAATAAAGAGGCGATCGACATTTCCTTCCGTACAGAGCCTCATACGGGGCCATTTGTATAGTCGCTTGGTAACTATTGTTATAAGCAAATTCTACTAACGGCAAAATATTCTCCCAATTCTCACCAGTATCAAGAACGCACGCCCTCAACAAATCTTCAAGTGTCTTGATAGTCCGCTCAGATTGACCATCGGTCTGCGGATGATATGCAGTACTGAAATTCAACTTAGTGCCCAATGCACTCTGAAGACTCTTCCAAAATTTTGACGTAAATCGCGGATCTCTATCCGATACGATTGACACTGGAACACCATGTAGCCTCAAAATATCCCGAATATAAATCCATGCATATTGTTCTATACTATAAGTCATCCTCACCAATAGAAAGTGAGATGACTTCGTCAAGCGATCTACTATCACCCAGATAACATCGTTCTTCCTCACGGTTCGTGGCAGACCAACTACGAAATCCATTGTGATATGCTCCCATTTCCATTCTGGGATTTCCAATGGTTGAATTAAACCTCCTGTCCGTTGGTATTCTTCTTTCACCTGCTGTCATATCATACACCTCTCCACAAATACATCAATGTCCCGTTTCATTCCTCTCCACCAAAAGAACTTCTTCAGGTCGTGGTACATCTTTGTACCTCCCGGGTGAGCGGAGTATGGTGCACTGTGAGCTTCTTCAAGAATTTGCATCCTAAGGGATGGATCCTTAGGAACACATAACCTCCCATCATAAGTCAAAACATCGTCTGCGGCAACGACAAATTTCTCAATACTCCCATATTTTGCCCGATCTTTCATCTTGCACAAGAACTTATCACGTGGTTGAGCCTCCTTAATCTTATCCCTCAAGTTTGGTTGCAAGACCAAAGATGATAGGATTGCTTTTGCACTCTTTAGAGACTCAACTACCTCAATCCTCAACTTGGAGAACTCCTTTATCAAACTCTCCTGATCGGTCAAGCAAGCTAACTCACCTCTAGTCTTCCGACTCAAGGCATCAGCTACCACATTAGCCTTACCGGGATGGTAATGGATGGTACAATCATAATCCTTCGCCAGTTCTAACCATCGCCTTTGCCTCATGTTAAGATCCTTCTGTGTGAAAAGATATTTCAAACTTTTATGGTCTGTGTATATCTCACACTTCCCTCCGTAGAGATAGTGGCGCCAAATCTTGGCAAGCATGAACTACAACGTGACCCCAGATCATGCGTTGGATAGTTCAACTCATGTGGTTTAAGCTGTCCCGATGCATAGGCTACTACTTTACCATGTTGCATCAAAACACAACCCAAACCCTGCTTTGAGGCATCACTATAAATAACAAAGTCATCCGTCGGATCAGGAATCGTTAATACTGGTGCCGAGGTTAGTCTCCTTTTCAACTCTTGAAAACTTTCCTCGCACCTCTCACTCCATTCAAACCTCACACCCTTCCTTGTTAATTGAGTCATAGGAGTGGCGATTTTAGACAATCCTTCGATAAATCTTCTATAATAGCCAGCTAGGCCCAGAAAGCTACGAACTTCGCTCGCATTCTTGGGTACTCCCCAACTACTCACTGCTACAACCTTATCAGGATCTACCTAAATTCCTTTTGAGGTCACCACATGTCCAAGAAATCCAACTCTGTTTAACCAAAACACACATTTCTTGAACTTGGCATACAACTTCTCATTGCGAAGTATCTCCAATGTAACCCTCAAATGCTCTTGGTGTTGTTCCTTGTCCTTAGAATACACCAAGATGTCATCTATGAAGACGATCACGAACTTATCCAAGTAAGGTTGGGACACCCTGTTCATCAAATCCATAAAGACTGCTGGTGCATTACTCAGACCAAATGGCATCACTACAAATTCAAAATGTCCATAACGGGTCCTGAAAGCCGTCTTGGGAATGTCACACTCCCTAATCTTCAATTGGTGGTACCCCGACCGCAAATAGATCTTCGAAAAGGTTCCGGATCCCCTCAACTGATCGAATAGATCTTCGATTCTCGGCAACAGGTATTTATTCTTCACCGTGAGTCGATTTAACTCTCGGTAATCTATACACATCCGGAGTAACCCATCCTTCTTTCTTACAAATAGCACTGGTGCACCCCATGGTGACAAACTAGGACGAACAAATCCGAGTTCCAGCAACTCTTGAATTTGGACCTTCAATTCTTGAAGTTCCCTCGGAGCCATTCTATATGGCGCTTTGGATGTTGGGGCCGCCCCAGGGACCAAATCAATACTAAACTCCACTTGTCGGTCGGGTGGGACTCCCAACAAATTTTCTGGAAACACATCCAAAAACTCCCGTACTATAGGTACGTCGGTAGGGGACACCTCATTAGTACGGGTGTCGACCAAACTCACCAAGTAACCCTGACATTGCTCCTTCCTTAGACTTCTTAGTGCTTTCATAGCACTGATTACTATGCGTATTGTCCTACTCTTAGTACCATAAAAGGTAATCGACTCGTCTTACGAACACTTCAATGTTACCTTCTTCTCACGGCAGCTTATATTGGCATCATGTCTATCAAGCCAGTCCATACCAAGGATCACGTCAAAATCCATCGAGTTAATTAAATATAGGCTAGCGTCAAATTCTCTACCTCCTATCTCAATATTCTCGTCAATCACTCTATTAGTGATGATCGTATTTCCTGACGGTAAGCTAACCTCCAGAGACTCAACAGTTCTAACGCTTCTATGACCAATAGCATGATAAAACTTTGCAGACATAAAAGTATGTGTGGCACCAGTGTCAAATAAGGCAAAAGCAGGCACATTAGATATCATAAGCATACCTGACACCGTGCCGGGATTCTCATCTGCATCTTTTTGGGTCAAAGAATAAGTACGAGCCTTTCCTCCAGAACCTTGACCTTTGGCCCTTTGGAGATGACAATTCGAAGATGTATGCCCTGGCTTCTTGCATCTGTAGCAGACACCTTTTTCCATACAAACACTCCCCGCCATGATTCTTACCACACTTCGAGCACTCTGGCTTACTGTTTTGAGGCTTAGGTCCCGACCTTTGATCAACCTTTGCTTGTTTATTAGAAACCACGGCCTTATTTTGGTTCCCATTCCAATGCCTCTTACCGGTACTAGGCTTAGTTGACTGTTGCTGATCCAGATCATGACTAGCCTCAACCTCTTGAGCTCGAAACACTGTATCCATATACGGTAGCACCCCATGACCAGCCACGATGTGACGAATACTCGGGCGTAAACCACTCTGAAACTTAAGGGCCCTCTTCCGATCTATATCCACCATGTGCTCCACAAAGAAGCTGATTTGGTTGAATTTTCTCTCATATTTTTCAACCGTCATCCCTCCTTGTTCTAGATTCCAAAACTCTCTCTCCATCTTCTCTCGGTAATGCTATGTGTAGTACTGTACCATCACTATTTCCTTGAATCGATCCCAAGTCAATGCAGCACGCTCGGCCGCCGGCCTCAAACGCCAATAGCTTATCCACCAGCGTCCAGCATCCTCCACCATTTGGTATTGGCCGAAAAGAATTCTTTGCGCATCAGTGGACCCAATAAGCTCAAAGGTGCGCTCGAGTGACATGAACCATTCATCAACGAAAGCTGGTCCTTCTCGACCGTTGAATGTTGGTGGGGTGAAACGTCGGAACTGTTGCACCACTTGTGCCTGAGTAGGAGCTAGCACATTATTGTTGTGGTTATCCTGATTGCCTCCGTCACCACCACCAAAGTTGGCATTCTGACCACCGAGATTATCTGCACCTCGGTTAGTTGGGCGTCCACGTCCACGAGTTGCCATTATCCTAAGGCACACCACACGCAACGATCCTTCCGTACTTACCCAACGAGAGGGAGAAATAAGATGGGGAGTTACATTGCATCTGTAGGTTGAGAACCAAAGACTTCTAGCAATGATGATTTACGCATGTCACACATATACTTATGAATTTATAAGAAAACAATTTCATGCCCAAATACTTTATCATAGAATTCTTATGCACAAAATAGACTGAAAATGCATCTGTAATACATGAATCATGGTTGATCTGGGAAACTGCATTTATCGCATAATGAATAATCATAACTTAATGTACCTTGGACTCGACGTGGAGCGGCAGAGGTGGATGATTATAATTGCTAAAAATATTTGAATACTTGTGAAAATGAAATTTCAGTTTATAAAAAGAAATTATTTTAACGAGTCTACAGAACCGTAGACCCGCTCCGATACCACTTATGTAGCGACCACTTTTCTAAAATATAATTCTTCTAATTTTAAGAAGAGTAAATAAAAATTTTGCAGCAGAAATACATTTTTAAGAAAAATAAACTTAATAATCGCAAGTAATAATCCCAAGTCACCATTAAATAAAAACATAATTTGACGTTAAAATAAAACAAATGGAACAATTGTTCATAAAGCGTAGCTTGAGGTAAATAATAGTAAATAAATAAAGAACAACTCATGAAGCTTGATCATCCCACACTCATGCGCATGCCACATCGAGCTCCTCAACCTGAAAGGGGGTAAAATAGTGGGGTGAGCTTCCAACTCGCTGAGTGTGGAGAGTACGCAATATGTATACGTTAATTACTAAATATATTAGCAAGTATAAACAACATGACTAATAAATTCTGAAGCCCGTCGGCTAGCCCGAAGGCTTTATGCACAATTAAGTGCTTCTGACTGATTTGCACATTTAAGTGCTTCTGACTGATTGCACATTTAAGTGCTTCTGACTGGTTGCACATTTAAGTGCTTCTGACTGGTTGCACATTTAAGTGCTTCTGACTGATTTTACGTGCACATACGAGACAATATATAAAGCAATTAAAATAAACAAAAGCGTAATAAATCCCCACACCTGGATAAAATTTGCAGTTCTGAACTTGAATATGATGAAATGCTTGACTCGACAATTCTAGGCCCGTAAATTCTTGTTATTATCTACAATTATTAATAACAGAAAATTATTATTATTATTATTATATGACTCAGAATTAAATTATGAGTGAATAATAATATCAATTGAGATAGTTAACATGTTAAAAGCTTGGCCGAAAGGGACTGATTTTGAAAATATTGAATCTCGCTAGGAGAATTAAAAGGATTGGAAAATTCAGGGACTGAAATTGAAAGAGTTATCAAGCTGATTGGGGTTAATCTGAAGAAACTAAAAATTAGAGGCTGGAAGTGGTATACACTGAAAACTGATTTGGGGCCAATTTGTGAAGGTCTGGAACTTGGGGGCTAAATTGAAAATAAAAAAAAAGGCAGGGTATAAAACAAACCCTTCTCTTCACACCGTCACTCACTTCTCATCCTCCCTCGGTGTTCTCTCTCTCTCTCTCTCTCTCTCTCTCCAGATTTCTCACCTCTCGGCCTCTCTCACTGCTGTCAAAAGAAAAACACACACGCACATAAATACACACACACATGCTCAAACCACGACCGACAAAAAGAAAAAAAAGGGAATGGCGGTCGCGGCCAGATTAGGGCTTCTGTCGGGGAGATTGACAGCGCCACCGCGGCGGCGGACTGTTGAAGGGTCGACGGCGGCGAGTTTGAATCAGGAACTGGGTTTCCGATGTTGTTTGACTCGACGGCGGGTCGCGGCCGGAGTGGGGCTACTGTCCTCCAGTAACCGGCGACGGCGAAGGAGTGATGAAGGGGTATAGATTCGGGGCTAGCTCAATTCAGGGAAACTGGATTCAGGTTTTGTATTTTCTGATTTGATTGGGAATTTAGGATTGATTCCGAGGGCAGTTGATTATACATATTAGGGTCGATTAAGGCTAAACTGTTTATAAAAATGTTCAGAACAGAAATTAAAAAGGGAAATTTGAGCTTACCTAAGCTCGAGTAAAATCGTCTGGGTGTGTGAAGAAGAAGAAGTTGCACAAGGTGTTGATAGATCTTGACTGCTGGAGAAAATCGATTGGGATTATTTGTGAATGTTCTGTATTGTACTGAAGGTGAGATTTGCAGAAGAAGAAAAGAAAGATAGAGATTTTTTTTTCCTTTACCTGCTTGCAGAAAACGGACGAGGGAGCAAGAAGGAGGAAAAAGGTGTATTCTGTATTGTAAAAGCTTTTGTGCTGTATACAATATGGTATTTATACCGTAGAGTTTATGTTTAATATTAGCAGTAGAATTCTGATTTGTGTAGAGTTCTTGTAGGATGAGTCCTTGAGGAGTTTTGATAAGATTAGAGGACTGGTGAGGAAACGTGGAAAAGGAAGAGTTCTTAATCATGGTTAATTAAGTTTAATCTTAGTTAGTTAAATTAAAACACATGATTAAATATAATTGATATAATAATGATAGTAGTGCAGTAATACGTATAAAAATAATAATTTTGGTAATAATGATAATAATAATAATTAATATTATTATTTATCTTGTAAAATATTTTGGTAACAATTAATATTGTTTAAAATTTGACTCGGGCCTAGAAATGACGAGATGAAACACAATGAAATAAAGTGATGAGAGTTAATATGACATGAAATGAGATAGTGAATTAATTAATTTGACATGCATCAAAATAAAATGAAACGAAATGAATTTGCATGAGAATGAGATGAATTAAATGACAAAATTATTCGGGCATTGATTTAATAAAATTGAACATGTTTTCTTTAATTCACAATAAATGTGTATGCGAAATCGGGGCGTTGCAACACCGAATCCAATCGTATCTTTTCTTTTACCTCTCGTGTATAATGTTGAATGTATAAACACTCAAACTAGCAATATAAGCTCAATATTACAACAACAATGTAAGTATATGGATATAAGATCAATGTCTTGATTGCTTGAAGTTGTTGTACTCAAACAATACCATTGGAATGGTATTTAGAGGTATTTTCCACAAACTAGCCGTTGCTGGCTGTTTTGACTTGCTAGCGTGCGCTAGCCTTTCTCTATTAGCGTGCGCTAGACTGTTCCCAGTTTCAGTCCAGTAGCTTCGTTTCTTCTTTAGCGTACGTTATGCCTTCTTCCTTACGTACGTAACCATCTTGTATTAGCGTGCGTTAATAACACATTCTAGCGTGCGCTAATAAAATATATCTGTTGCATGGATTGTCAAAGTATCCGTTTGATATGCTGACTTTGACCTGCTTTTCCCAACGTTCTGATTGACTTGATTCAAACTGCTTAGCGTGCGCTATTCCTTCTTTGTAGCGTGCGCTAATGCTGACTTCATTGCATACGTCATTCTGTGTTTGAATATCTTCTCAATGGTAACAAGACTTCGATAGCGTGCGTTAATGATATCGTGTAGCGTGCACTATCTCATCAGATGACTTCCCTTCAGGTAACTTCGAACTTGGCTGATATGCAGATTACTCCCCGTTAGCGTGCGCTAACATATATGTCTTAGCGTGCGCTAGACATGCATTTTGCTCAGCTTTTCACTTCTTCGTCTGCTTCGTCATTTTGCTTCGCCTCGATGTTGTTTTGTTGTTTAGCAACTTTAATCATCAAAACACAAATTAAATAATGTGTGGAATAAATATTCCAACAATCTCCCCCTTTTTGATGATTACAAAACAACTCTTGAATTGCATAAAATCTGTAAAAAATAATATATGTATATTTCTTCGAATCAAAGTTTTCGGCTTTGATCGTTTCGTTAGTTTCTCCAATCCTTTTCTTTTTCTTCTCTTTTTCGACTTCTTCGTTTTTCATTTTTCAATTTTTCAACTCCCCCTATTTGTATGCTTTATTTTTCTTTTCGACTTCTTCGATTTTTCTCATTTTTTATAAATTCATCTCCTTCTCTCCCTTTTTGTCTTCATCAAAAAGTGTAAAATAATGTAGACAATATCAATTATTGAATATAAATAATATGCATGATATGGGTAAAACTCCCCCTGAAAATATTATCTCCCCTTAAAAAAATTAAGTTTTGGGGGTCCAACCTATAGTTGGTTTTTGTTTCGAGACGTGAACGATATTTAAAACGTTTGTTCCTTTAGGAACCTAAATCTTTTTAATTTTTATCGTTCGTCTTGGGCTTCTACAGTTTGAGATATGATGCCCGATTTTCAAACAATTTTCACAATGGGGTATTTTAAAATTTACGGATTCATTTTTGAAATGTGGTTTGAATCCTAACCCCTCTTTATTTAAAGTGTATATTTGAACCGAGAGCATATCTTCAAATTTCTCGTTTCCGAGAGAAAATTTCTTCGTCAAATTATTGAGCTCGGTTTGAACTTTAACAAGATCATTCTTTAAAATATTCTCATTTTCAACACATTTTGAATGATTGATCTCAACGAATTTTCCCTTTTCAATATTTTTGGAATTTTTAATTTCCAGATTTTTGTATTTCGTTTTAAGGGATTTAATCTCATTTAAATCATTTTGATAATCGGTATGTAATAACTCGAATGCTTCAAAAAGTTCGTCGTAGGAATTACTTACTTGGCTTTCGACGTCGCTATCGTCGAACGAACTCCGGTCCAGGAGCGCGAGATTATTTTGATTCATGAAATCTTCATCGGGATCTTCGTCGCTCCATGTTGCAACTAAGACTTCCTTTTGCTTTACTCGAAAGTTCTTAGAAAAGTGGCCTGGTTTACCACATAATCGACAAGTGTTGTCGAATTTCTTAGATTCGCCCGCTTGAATGTCCTTCTTGCTCCGGTTTAATAAGTGTTGGAACTTATTAATATTTTTGGCATAATATGCCGATTCTTCGTCGCTTTCGTCTACCGGAATTTCTTCTTTCTTTCTCGACACCTTAGCCTTGAAGGCTATCAATTTCTCCTTCGGTTTTGGTTTGGCATTCCGAGATTTTAGAACGATCTCGTAGTTGATAAGAGAACCAACAAGAGCACTAAAATCAAGATTGTTTAAATCTTTAGATTCCATAATTGCCGTAACCATACCGTCCCATTCTCGAGGTAGTGATCGGAGAATTTTCTTTACTTTCTCACTACTCGAAAGTGGTTTTCCGAAACATGCTAATCCATTGGTGATGACTGAAAATCGGTCAAGCATAATCGAGATGGATTCGTCGTCCTTCATTTGGAATTATTCATAATCGTGAAGGAGCATGTTTATCTTCGCCTCTTTGACTTGAGACGTACCTTCGTGTGTTACCTCAAGCATTTTCCAAATTTCTTTGGCACTATCACACGATGATATCCGGTTGTGTTCTTTCGGATTTAATGCACAATATAATAATTGCGTGGCTTTGCAATTATAATGGTCGTTTTTCCAATCCGCATCATCATACTCTTCAAAGGTTTTGAGAGTTCCGTTTGAGTTCGTCGGAATTTTGGGACCAAGGCATATCACCTTCCATAATTCGATATCGTAAGCTCGGATGAAAATAGACATTTTCTTCTTCCAAGTCATGAAATTTGATCCATCAAAAAATGGTGGTCGGTTGAGAGCAAGTCCTTCGACTGGAGCCATTTGGAACGCCATTTTGGATCTTCTCCTCGGATGTTAAGCCGTGTATTGGAGTACCGCTCCGATACCAATTGTTGGTATAAAATCGGATAATTGCGCCGTTTTGTGTGGAAGAGTAAATAAATTGCGGAAAATAAATCACACAAGGATTTATAGAGGTTCGGCTGTTAACGAAGCCTACATCCTCTCTCGATGTATCTTTTTATTAAGTTTAATATCAAAACCTCTACGCCTCTCTTCTATCGGTCGAGGGATTACCGTTACAAGCTCGTCTTCTATCGGTCCGAGTAAAACCGTTTTTCCTTTTCTATTGGATAAGGAATCAACCACTCTAGCTTTCTATGGGTACTAGATAAACCTCACTTAGATATCGATTGCGATTCTAATAATGCCGGATCCTTGATCCTAATAACACCGAATCCAATCGTATCTTTTCTTTTACCTCTCGTATATAATGTTGAATGTATAAACACTCAAACTAACAATATAAGCTCAATATTACAACAACAATGTAAGTATATGGATATAAGATCAATGTCTTGATTGCTTGAAGTTGTTGTACTAAAACAATACCATTGGAATGGTAATTATAGGCATTTTCCACAAACTAGCCGTTGCTGGCTGTTTTGACTTGTTAGCGTGCGCTAGCCTTTCTCTATCAGCGTGCACTAGACTGTTCCCAGTTTCAGTCCAGTAGCTTCGTTTCTTATTTAGCGTACGTTATACCTTCTTCCTTTACATAACCATCTTGTATTAGCGTGCGTTAATAACACATTGTAGCATGCGCTAATACAATATATCTGTTGCATGGATTGTCAAAGTATCCGTTTGATATGCTGACTTTGACCTGCTTTTCCCAACGTTCTGATTGACTTGATTCAAACTGCTTAGCGTGCGGTATTCCTTCTTTGTAGCGTGTGCTAATGATGACTTCATTGTATACGTCATTCTGTGTTTGAATATCTTCTCAACGGTAACAAGACTTCGATAACATGCGTTAATGATAACGTGTAGCGTGTGCTATCTCATCAGATGACTTCCCTTCAGGTAACTTCGAACTTGGCTGATATGCAGATTACTCCCCGTTAGCGTGTGCTGACATATATGTCTTAGCGTGCACTAGACATGCATTTTGCTCAGCTTTTCGCGTCTTCGTCTACTTCGTCATTTTGCTTCGCCTCGATGTTGTTTTGTTGTTTAGCAACTTTAATCATCAAAACACAAATTAAATAATGTGTGGAATAAATATTCCAACAAGGCTCAGGTGAAAACACTCATCAACTGTCAGCTGAAGTCCAACATTCACCTGAGCTCACTAATCTGATCAGACGACTTAGGGAAGAAACGGTTGCAAAACATCTGACAACTGAAGTCAAGACTGACTTACAGTCCCTAAATGCCAAAATGGGCACTTTGATCAACAGGAAGGAACCTACCCCACCACCCTCAAACTGCAAAATGCCTCTTGGCATGTCTGACTTCATGACTAGGGTGGAGGAGAAGCTTAGCTTCGATTGTTGATGCTGGTAAAAGGGCGAAGCTAAGAGAAAGGGGTAAGAGAGCAGACATGGGGAAGCAATGAATAAGGGGGAAGGCAGAGGAGAAATAAGACAAAACCTCCCTCTAATTCAAGCAGGAAGTTCAAGACAAAATAGAAAAGAGCCTGCTGCACCTGAAGACCCTCCTGCAGCCAAGAGAAAAAAGACCATACAAGATCCTAAAGTAAGATTTCAATGGGAAGGCAAAGAACTTCAATATGTTGAAGAGTTCATGCCTGTTGTTGTAGAACCAATGTGGGGAAGTGCGAGGAAGTAAATAGAGAACTACTACCTCTGGGAAATACTCCAAGATAAAGATTGCTCCCCACAGGAAACCTTCATAAACTTCAAGGACATGAATTTCCCTAAGCTTTGGGAAATTTTGAAGAAATACGCTGCAAAGGACTTCAATGCATACCCTATGATCCTTAGTTTCAGACCTGAATAAGCACCAACACTCATGAATGGAGAACTCGATGAATTGGCTCTTCAGTAAGAGATTAGAGAAATTTGCATGGAAAGTAACTCCACATATCCAGAGCAGCAGCAGTTTGCTTCATTAGTGGTCAAGGGGAAATATGGGCTAGCCCCAATTACAAAGAAACCTATTGGAGCCAAGCCATTGAAATCACTTCCTCGAGCAAAGCAACAGATCAGAGGAAGAGGCAGAGGGAGAGGGAGATGAAAGATAAATTCACTTGTAATTTACTTGTAATTTTTGTCTTGTCATTTTTGTAATACCTGTAATTTTTAGCTTACTTGTATTTTGTTTCATTCAAGAACTGCACTGTAATTTAACATCTATGAATAAGTTTATAACAGGCACTTGAATGACAACCACTAGTTGTCTAAAAAAGACTGAGTTTTACTTGTGTCTTGCACTTTATTTTTGTGCAGAATTGCTTACATTTGAAATGCTTTAGTTTTGCCATCATCAAAATAGGGGGAAATTGTTAGGAATACTTGTTAGATTTTGATGATGTCATCCCTGTATTGTGATTTATTCAAATGTATGTTCTCAATACTTGGCATTGTAAAGAAGAACCAAATGAGAATCTTCTATAGGCCTTAAAATTTAGGCTGTCCTGATCAAGTGTTGATCAGTAAGAAAATCGACTAAGTATAGAACTACCAATATTTCAGAGATATTCACAGGAAAGTTCATTATCACATGAGTTTTTGGTCAACGCAAACATCAGAGAGGTTTGACCAAAACCCAACTGCAGTTAACTTCTGAAAAAGGCGATACATCAGACAAGTATTGGTCAAACAGGAATATCAGAGAGGTTTGACCCAAACCCAACTATAGGCAAGTTATCGGACGAGGTCTGGTCAAAGAACTTCATCAGATCATAGAACTTCAGTCAGATCAGAGTACTTCAGTCAGATCATAGGACTTTAATCTTAGAGAACTTCTACATAGAGAAGTTTTACATCAGAGAGAGTTGCCCACACATCTGGCAGGTTTGACCAAGTGATATCAGATGAGTTCTCAGACAAAATATCAGCCAAGTTTAAGAAACTCAGTCAACGTCAGCAAGCGTTGAAGTCAACAATAATGAAAATTCACATGCAAACATAAGGAGAAAAATCGAAAAGATTCCCGAAAAGTTAGGAATAAAATATTCCTCGAGATCCGCATTCTGAAGACTTATGAATATTCAAATCAAGAAAAGTAGTGCGACTAAAAGAAATCTTTGCAACGATCGTAATTGAAAAGGGAATCAAGCCGTGCAACGGAATGACAAGATAACAAAGAAGTCCACTCTCCAATGGACCAATTCGTTACAATGATGCAACGACTATGAAGAGAAACTCAAGATTCGTACTATAAATATCTGAAGACCAGAATTGAGCAAAGTACAATGCGAACAATACTTACAAGCAATCAAAGCAATAAAAGCTATAAAGATCATTATAGCATCGTGAAGAGCAAAGTTTCAAAGATCATATTTTGAGAAGCTCTTGAAGTTGGAGAAGACAACACTCTTGTCTTTAAAGCTGAGTACGGGGTACTTCTATGAACGAGGTTTCAGAAGTTTCACGACTGATAAGACATCCACATGTTCTTGAGTGGTAGGCGATAGATAGCTCAAGAGTTGTTGAGGCATCCACAGGTTTTCGATCAAGAGGTTCTAGGTAGTCAAGGGAGTTGCAACGGCCACGGGTTTCCACTGGTTGAAAGCTGTTCTAACTGTGTGAATTCATTGTAACGTTTATCACTGGTTGATAGTTATAGTGGGTTTATCTCCAACTGGTTTGGAGAGAAGTGGATTAGTAGAAGATTAACCCACCTCTGAGACCACTATAATTGCGTGTGTGATTTTACTGCATTCATCATAATTATCTACTGCATTCATATTTACTGTTCCATTCAATAGTCAACTATCTTCCATATTGCTTAGTCTTTACAGTTGACATAAGTCACCTGCAGATGATATAAGTCATCTGCAGTATTACCAGCTGTGCTTCCGCACTACTCATCTGCAGCAAAGGTTTGTTAGCTGCATATTATACAGCTGGAGAAAATCACCTGATTAAGGAAAAGAGTTTAATAAGTCTATTCACACCCCCTAGACTTATTCCTGACGACTTGTGACCTACATCTTGTTATAGCAAGAATTGGATATAGTAGCTCTGATTAAGCCTTCCCGAGATCCAGCAACCAGAAAACTTCCCTTTCCAGGATCTCTCAACCGTTCAGGGTTCTTGATTAAATCTTGTTAATAGGTGATAAGACCATGTTACATGCATTTGAGTTAGAACTCTATGAAAACTCAGGTTTATTGATTAGATTCGAGCCTTTTGTACTCGGAATTAGCTATAACAACTCTGATTAATATTCTCTTTCTTGATTAAGTCTTGTTGTAGCAAGGATTTGCTATAATAGTTCAGATTAAGCCTTTACTTCCTGATTAAGTCTTGTTAATAGGAGATAAAACCACATTACATGCATTCGAGTTGAAACTTTATGAAAACTCGGGTTTATTAAATATATTCGAGCCTTTTATACTCAGAATTGGCTATAACAGCTCCGATTAATCTTTTACTTATTGATTAAGTCTTGTTGTAGCAAGGATTGGATATAACAGCTCCGATTAAGCCTTTACTTCTTACCTAAGTCTTGTTAATAGGAGATAAGACCATGTTACATGCATTCGAGTCAGAACTCTATGAAAACTCGGGTTTATTGATTAGATTCAAGCCTTTTATACTCAGTATTGGCTATAACAACTCCAATTAATCTTTTACTTCTTGATTAAGTCTTGTTGTGGCAAGTATTCGCTACAATAACTTCGATACTTCTTGATTAAGTCTTGTTAATAGGAGATAAAGCCATGTTAGATGTATTCGAGTCGGAAATCTATGAAAACTTGGGTTTATTGATTAGATTCGAGTATTTTATATTGAGAATTGGCTATAATAGCTTATATTAAGTCTTTACTTCTTGATTAAGTCTTGTTAATAGGAGGTAAGACCATGTAACATGCATTTGAGTCGGAACTCTATGAAAACTCGAGTTTATTGATTATATTCGATCCTTTTGTACTCAGAATGGGTTCTAACAGCTCTGATTATTCTTTTACTTCTTTATTAAGTTATGTTGTAGCAAGGATTAGATATAGTAGCCCCGATTAAGCCTTTACTTCTTGATTAAGTCTTGTTAATGGAAGGCAAAACCACGTTACATGCATTCGAGTTGGAACATTACGAAAACTCTGGTTTATTGATTATAATAGAGTATTTTATATTGAAAATTGGATACAGTAGATTAGATTAAGTATTTACTTCTAGATTAAGTCTTTTTAATAGGTGATAAGACCACTTAACATGCATTCGAGCTGGAACTCTATGAAAACTCGTGTTTATTGATTAGATTCAAGCCTTTTGTACTCAAAATTGGCTATAAGAGCTCCGACTAAGCCTTTGCTTCGTGATTAAGTCCTGTTGTAGCAAGGATTGGATGTAGTAGCTCCGATGTAGCCTTCACTTCTTGATTAAGTCTTGTTAATAGGAGACAAAACCACATTACATGTATTCGAGTCGGAACTCTAGGAAAAGTCGGGTTTAGTGATTAGATTCGAGTATTTATGTTAAGAACTGGCTATTATAGCTTAGATTAAGTCTTTGCTTCTCGATTAAGTATTGTTAATAGGAGATAAGACCATGTGACATGCATTCGAGTCGGAACTCTATGAAAAATCGGGTTTATTGATTAGACTTGAGCCTTTTGTAATCAGATTGGCTATTACAGCTTCGATTAATCTTTTACTTCTTTATTAAGTTATGTTGTAGCAAGGAAGGGATATAGTAGCTCCGATTAAGCCTTTACTTCTTTAAGTCTTGTTAATAGGAGATAAGACCATGATTAATTCATTCGAGTTAGAACTCTATAGAAACTCGAGTTTATGGATTAGATTCGAGCCTTTTGTACTCACAATTGGCTATAACAGGTCCAATTAATCTTTTACTTATTTATTAAGTTATGTTGTAGCAAGGATTGGTATAGCAGCTCCAATTAAGCCTTTACTTCTTAATTAAGTCTTGTTAATAGGAGATAAAACCACGTTACATGTATTCGAGTCGGAACTCTACAAACACTCGGGTTTATTAATTAGATTCGAGCCTTTTGTACTCAGAATGGGCTATAATAACAGCTCCGATTATCTTTTACATTTTGATTAAGTCTTGTTAAAGCAAGAATTGGATATAGTACCTCCAATTAAGCCTTCGCTTATTGATTAAGTCTTGTTAATAGGAGATAAAACCATGTTACATGTATTCGAGTCGGAACTCTACGAAAAGTTAGCTTAGATTAAGTCTTTACTTCTTGATTAAGTATTGTTAATAAGATCTAACACCACGTAACATGCATTCCAGTCGGAACTCTATGGAGACTGGGGTTTATTGATTAGATTCGAGCCTTTTGTACTCAGAATTGGCTATTACACCTTCGATTAATCTTTTACTTCTTGATTAAGTCTTGTTGTAGTAAGTATTGGATATAGTAGCTCCGATTAAGCATTTACTTCTTGATTAGGTTTTGTTAATAGGAAACAAGACCATGTTACATTCATTCGAGTTGGAACTCTATGAAAACTCAGGTTTGTTGGTTAGATTCGAGCTTTTTGTACTCAGAATTGGCTATAACAGCTCTGATTAATCTTTATTTCTTGATTAAGTCTTGTTGTGGAAAGGGTTCACTATAATGGCTCCGATACTTCTTGATTAAGTCTTGTTAATAGGAGATAAAACCAGATTACGTGTATTCGAGTCGGAATCCTACGAAAACTCGGGCTTATTGATTAGATTCGAGTATTTTATATTGAGAATTGGCTATAATAGCTTAGGTTAAGTCTTTACTTCTTGATTAAGTTTTGATGATTGGAGATAAAACCCCGTAACATGCATTCGAGTCGGAACTCTATGAAAACTCGTGTTTATTGATTAGATTCGAGCCTTTTGTACTCATAATTTGCTATAATAGCTCTGATAATCTTTTACTTCTTTATTAAGTTATGTTGTAGCAAGGATTGGATATAGTAGTTCCGATTAATCCTTTACTTCTTGATTAAATCTTGTTAATAGGAGATATAAACCACATTACATGTATTCGAGTCAGAATCCTACGAAAACTCGGGTTTATTAATTAGAATCGACTATTTTATATTGAGAATTGTCTATAATAGCTTAGATTAAGTGTTTACTTTTGATTAAGTCTTGTTAATAAGACATAAGACCACGTAACATGCATTCGAGTCAGAACTCTATGAAAACTCGGGTTTATTGATTAGATTCGAGCCTTTTTTGTAACGCCCCATAACCTAGTAGCCGAACTGCAAAGGGGTCTATGCTACCAAGTTGTGGAGTATCACTCTTTTGTACTTTGAAAACCAAAATTCTAAATTTGGTAAAAGCAAGAGCTCTAGAAAATAACACAAACTCGTATTATTTGTTCAAAACATTACATAATATTATGTTTCCTACATAACCACAACCATAACAGAGCGGTCTTATTCAAAACAAAACATTATCTTCCATCATAGGTGCAAAATAGATGGGGAACATGGTATATGGACAAGTCTCCGACTGGCGGCACTAAAGAAGTATAGTCAAGCCCTAAACATGAGCATTATCGCCTTTATCATAAGAATCTAGTGAGATAATGGCTCAGTAAAATGAAACTTCTGTAATAGCAAAGTATCACATATCACATTTATCAACGAATAAGTACTTTATATGATATAGTCATGTTCTAGTAAAATCCTTTCATCGGGTACCCATGAAGAGTGATACTCGATTGCTAGTGATAGGCCATGGTTTTCGGAACCTGTTCATATAGTTGGCTAATAAAACATGTTTATGGGGGTTCCCATACTGTTTTTTCAACCAATGGTATTAATCATATTCAATCTTTTTCATTCACTGTGGGTTTTTTTGACCGACTTTCAGCCGTAAGTAATTGCCACTACGTGTTGGGTCCGCCAGTCCCCCGCGTCCCGTGCCTACCGCCATCAATCAATTACCATACTTCCTTTTTTTAAACATTCTTTCACATACACATGTTATGCATGATCATTGAATAATAGTCACATATGAGAATATCAATCAATATATGATCCTTATGATACAGCAAGAAAAGGCCTCATCTTACCTCATGTCCAGTTGCATATTGAAGTGAAAAGATCAGCTTCTATAGCTAGATGGATATGCCAAAGTCCCTGAATTAAGTAACCATGTTGCACTTAACATTACCTTCATGAAAGCTACAAAATGTTGGAATACAATTTAGGATCATCTATGAATTATCCCTTCACAACTAGTTACTGTAATGCAATAATTATGCGATATATTGATATATACTATGTTAAATTTTATATCCTTCTCCTTTAATTATACAAGAAAATTAATTCTGAAATATGAACATATGTAATAATTTATGTAACATATTCTACAACAACACAATTGTTCAAGAGAATTAAGTAAGACCTTTAAATAATAGAATTTGTTTTGTTTATAACCGCTTGATTATAAGTTAGATTTGCATCAAATTTTGAAATAATATCCGTAACATACATAAGAATAAATTTATAGTAATGCCATCCCCTGAACTACCCGAATTATACACAATCCATAGATGTTTCTAAAAGGTGGCAGAATTGAGTTCTGTGTTGTCTAGTGATAATTTAGGCTCTATAAATCCACACTAAATACAAGGTTAAGCCATGGATGGATTCTTAACATTATCATTCCATGTATAAGGGCCTTAAAAATCCCTCCTTTCTTTGAAATAATCAAATAAAGATTGCAAGAACTTGAAGAAAACAAAGGAAACTCACCTTGATTGTCAAAGGATATGAGGTGTTGGTGTTTTGATGATTTTCCTTGAATATTTGGTGATTTTTAGAAGAGAGATACTTCTAGGTCGAGTTCAGAGTGTTAATGATGGTTGAGGGTCGGTTTTACTCTCTTATCCAAGTGAGAGAGGCGGTTTTGATGGTGAAATACCAAATATACCCTCAAATAGCTTTCAGAAGTCATGTTTGAAAGATTGGGTCTGTTCAAGTAATTATTGTAATACCCATACTTTTTATGAATTGTTGGCTTTGACGTTCTTTCACTTTTGTCTCTCTCATAAGCACTTATTGAGAAGTTGTTGATTTTAGAGTTACGTATCTTTGGGGCAGACTTTGCGTTCCGAATAATCTGGAGTTGAGACAAAGAATTCTTCGAGAAGCCCATGCTATGACTTACTCAATCCATCCCGGAACGAGTAAGATGTACAAGGATTTGAAGTGAAATTTTTGGTGGAATAATATCATGAAAGATGTCAAAGAGTTCATATTGCGATGTTTGATGTATCAACAAGTCAAGATCGAACATCAACGACCAGCGGGGTTGTTGAAACCGCTTCCCATTCCCGAGTGGAAGTGGGAAGGCATCTCCATGGATTTTATCATGGGGATGCCGAGAGACGGAATAAGTATGATTTGGGTAATCGTTGATCGATTAATCAAGTTTGCACATTTCCTTAGTATTAAGGATACTTGGAGACTGGAGAGATTGGCTCGAACCTTTATAGCTGATATTGTGAGATTGCATAGTGCCCCTAAAACTATTATTTCTGTTCGGGATGACCGTTTTGTGTCACATTTCTGCGGTCCATCAGGCCTTGAGGACCGAATTGAGGTTGAGTATGTCTTTTCATCCTCAGTTAGATGGTCAGACCGAGCGAACGATTCAAACATTAGAGGATATGTTGCGGGCTTGTGCCCTAGACTGAAGTAACGATTGGGAACTTCATTTACCATTGATCGAGTTTGCCTACAACAATAGTTGGCACGCGTCGATTAAAATGGCATCATTTGAAGCACTTTATTTTAGGCGGTGTAGATCGCCATTATATTAGCATAAGGCTTTGGAGTTAGTCGGAACGGAACCAGGTATGTTGATGGAATCTAAAGAGTAGATTTCTATTATCCGAGACCGGTTGTTGACTGCCCAGAGCCATCAGAAATCCTATGCTCATACGCTTCGTCGACCCTTGGAATTCGCAGTGGGAGATCATGTTCTACTCAAGGTGTCACCAATAAAGGGAGTTTTCCGCTTTGGGAAAAAGGGAAAACTTAGTCTGAGGTATATCGGACCATTTGAAATTTTAGACAGGGTTGGAGATTTAGCTTATCGCTTGGTGTTGCCTCCGTCTTTGCGTCATGTCCGTAGCATTTTTCACGTTTCTCAGTTGAGAAAGTATATGCCAGATCCAAGTCATATTACCGACTATAGTGAGATTAATGTAGCCGAGGATGTTACCTTTCCCGAGAGACCGGTGAAGATCTTTGAACGTCATGAGAAGAAGCTTCGGCATAAAACCATTCCATTGGTTAAGGTGCAATGGTCGAGACATGGAGTCGAGGAAGCGACTTGGGAGGCGGATGAGAAGATACGACCGGGATACCCTGAACTTTTTATTTCTTAAGTTTCGGGACGAAGCTTCTTTTTAGATTGGGAGAATGTAATACCCGTACTTTTATTAATTTTTGGGTTTGTTGTTCCGTCACTTTTATCGCTCCTATAAGAACCTATTGAGATGTTGTTGATTTTAGAGTTTCGTATCTGTCAGAGCATGTTCGTGTTGATCGGATTTCGCAATGGTGTTTTGAGTGAAGCAGTTAGCGCATGCTAATTGTGTTGAGTAGCGCGCTAGCTTCGCCAGTAGCGCGCGCTAATGGTACGAGTTTTGGCAGAGGCAGAAGCTGTGTTCTTCCCTCTGGGCAAGCAGTTAGCGCACGGTAGGCTTAAGCTAACGCACGCTATTCGTGTTTGGTAGCACGAGCTTGCATTGCCTGTAGCGCACGCTAGCTACTCGGGCTTGGCAGTGGCAGTAGGTTGGTTCTATTCTCTAGACGAACAGTTAGCGCACGCTAGGTGAGAGCTAACGCATGCATTGGTGCTGAATAGCGCGTGGTAGCATCGCCTGTAGCGCACGCTAATGGATTGGGCAGTGAGTTCGGATTTTCCGCATGGTAGCAGTTAATGCGTGCAATGTTATTGGTAGCGCACGCTGACGACGCAGGTCAGAAGCTACTAGACTATCGGGTGGCCCCGTTAGCATGCGCTATCCTTGGAAATTAGCGCACGCTAATTAAGCCCAATATATAAGGCTGGACAGACGTATTCTTCGCCATTTCCACCTCATTTCTTACATTTCCGATGAGAACACGCGAGAGAGGCTATCTTGAGGCGATTTGGGACAAACTTTCATCATCCATCATTATCTTTGATCGAATAACAAGGATTTTACAACATCTAATCCGTTTCTTCTCTCCGAATCAAGATAAATTCCTTAGAACCCTAGTTTGTGGGATTCTTGGGGACTTTTCTTAGATCCATCCGCTTTATCCATTTTGAAGCATGAAATCCTTGAGATTATGATGTATCTACCTTGTACCCACATTTCCCTTACGATTATATGAATGTTTTGTGTATTACTTGAAGTGGAGAGGGTTTGGATGAATTCTAAACTCTATGCGAATACTTTGAAGATTTATGATCATAAAAGAGGGGCTTTCGGGAGTCTTCCTTGAGAATTGAGTATTGATGGTTGATTATCACATTTATATAGAAATTGTTTAGGCCCGAAAGTGCGTTCTTGGACCTCTCGAGCTTGAACACCATTTTCACTTCAGTTCTAATGTCTCAAAGGTAAGTATATGTTTATGATTGTACGTTCTCGATTTTGGAAGTGAGGTATGTGAATTGTATGATTGTATATATTCACCATGGGACGGACCTATGGGTCCGCAGAGGGTTCCCACTATCAATGTTTATACTTTAGCCGACAACAAAAAGTCTTTGGCTAAAGTCGAAAATCATCGGCTAAAGTGGTCAGTTGTCGGCTAAAAGTCGATCGGCCGAGGTCGGTCGGCTAAAGGGTAGCCGACGGCAAATAGAGAAGGTCATCGGCTAAAGTTCGAGTTTAGCCGACGGTTACACATTCGTCGGTTAAAATATTTCCAGTTTTAGCCGACGGATACATAGTCGTTGGCTAAAGTTCTACAGTTTTAGCCGACGGTTACATAGTCGTCGGCTAAAGTGTTTTTTATTTTTTTTTAAATAAATACTTTAGCCAATGGTTACATAATCGTCGGCTAAAGTGTTTTATTTTATTTTTTTTTTAAATAAATACTTTAGCCGACGGTCTGTGCAAATGCCGTCGGCTAAAGTCCAGTGAAAAAAAAATTCAGATTTCGGAATCACCAAACCTGTTCAGATAACCTGTTATTCCAAATGTACAATACACCACCATACATCACAATCAACATAAATCAATTACGAAACGCATAATTTAAATACCAACCATATCAACATGTCATGTAGCAACACCAACAAAATCACTATAAATACCAACGTTAACGAACACGAGTCTAAATAAAAAATATTTAGCAAAAGAACTAATACAATGACAACTAAAATCCTCAAAGATCCGTAAAATTCTTAAAGATAGAAGAAGGATTACTACCATCTTGCATGTTGTCATCCCGAGGCTGTGAAGAAGAGGGGGGTGTTTGTGAATTGAAGAGTTTAGGTGGTGGTGGTACCGAAATTCCCGATTGACACACAGTTTGACTCAATGACATCATATACTGCATCATGGCCTGCTGCTGAGCTAACATCTCTTGTTGAACCTTCCTTTTTTCCTATTGGAAATTCTGGAACTGGTCTTGAGACTTCCTTTGCTCCTCAGCTCGGAGCTCCCTCTCGATCCTCAATTGCTCCTCCAAATAGGCCTTCTGAGTGTCGCCCCTTTGATTGTGCTGAAACCCTATAGTATTCTTCAATACTCCGGTGCCTTCAGCTCCATCATCGGCGTTCGGTGGTGAATCCCTTTAGGAGGGTAAATGTTAGCCCACACCCTTGCCCTAATGTAGGGATCGACCTGATCGATCTTTCGGCGTGCTAACTCGAGACCAGTCTCGTCCAAATCTGGATGCTCCTCCCTCGCCATCTCTGTCAACATCCTCTCAGACTCCACAGTCACTCTCTCCTAATTAAGTGGGAACAAAAAAAGTAACTGAATATTAATAAACTTCATAGGTCAAGACTGATATCAGTATTAAAACGGTTAGGATACATTTACAACTTACAAGTCTATCCGGATAGTTAGGATATGCCTTCTGAAGTGGCCTCGTGCGAAACTCTCGCTAACGACCGCGAACCTAAGCTGTGGTGCTCCATTAAACCCTTACGGTTAATAGTGTTGGTTGAACTGCTAGCCTACACATAGAAACATGTAATTTTCATTTAACAAGGAGCAAAATTACCACAAGTAAGTTTCATATATGTTACATATCTTTAAACAACAATATCATTACGACAATATTTAGAGCTGGATTACATACAATATAGTCCGGGTCGCTAAAATGTGCGCATAGCCACCTCCACTCGTACTCCCGATACTTGAACTCCTCGGGAGTAGCCTCGCGGGAATTACCCCAAGCTGACCAAAACACGTGTAGCTCATTTTTCCAAGATTTGTACCTATAACAAACATTTATAAATAATAATCAAACACTAGTCAAATATATTTGTAAAGTATTTTGTAAATTTTATGTATTTATTTACTGTGATTTTGTGGTATTGTTTTATTTTTATTCATAATGTTATTTGTTTATTATGTTATTCATAAATAATCTGTTGTCTGTATACTGTTGTTATTATGCAGATGAATGTTAAGATTTAAGTTTAGTGATTATGTTACATGTCATTTTATATTTGTTGTTTGTGTATGATTATATAATGTTAATGTGTTAGTTTTATTATTTTTATGTATAATTAATATTATAATGTTTTATGTAATTCTAAGAGTGTATGTTATAATACTCATAATTACAAGTAAACTAGAATGTTCATCATGTTTAAATTTATCAATCAAATTACCTTATATGTTTACAAGTTATGAATTTTATATTACAAATTATTTTGTATTAATAAATAAATTATTAAAATATTTGACAAATACATATTTTTAACAATAACTAAAATGATGCAAAAAATTCTCGAGTAATTACCCAACTACGTATTGTGAAAATTACTTACTTGACTGTTTGCACCTCATCACACCAAGTATGTAGTAGGAAAGAAGGAACCTCAAACCAAACCTACAAGTAGCATATAATATATATTACTAAATTTTTTCCGAATTTAAATACACAAAGTAGATTTCGGATTTGAGATAAACTTACCGACATAGCATTGTTCAATGCATCCTTCACACTTTGTGGCACATCCTTCCACTCAGCCCACAGTACCGGAACTCTATCGCGTATGACAAACCCAACATTACGACAATATGCCGTACAAGCATCCGAAGCCAAAATGGGTCGTCGATACTTTTCATCTACTGCTATCTTATGACGGCCATTTTTTAAAACATGTGCGTCAATTGCTAGACCCTTCAATGGGCCACGAGTCTTCTTCTTCTTTTTATGTTCGCATTCGGTACGACCCTCCTCATTCGCAAGATCCGCAAGCGACGCGTACAATTTCATCTTAGATATCCGACATGTCTGCCAAATCATTTTCTCATGCCACGCCTAGAACACATACGCATCCATCGGGTTAACCAAGCTATATGGCCGGCGGACTCCTTTCTCATTGACCCCTGGAATCGACGGTACCATAGCGGGCATAAATAGAGTCGACAGAGGACAGAAGGCACCTCATATGACGTGCTCGGTGTAGATCGGCCGCTCCCAGATGTAGTAGGAGGGGATGGAATGCGGTGTATAGGAGGCATACGAGGCTGAGTCGTCTCGACAGTAGTGGGGGTCGTCCACGATCTGGGAGTCTGATACGATAAGTGCCTCGCAATAGTATGTGCATCATCCGTCGGATACAAGTTCCCATCCTTAAACTTCAGTCCGCTATTCTCTATTAGCCCACGTATGCGACTGTTACTTTCATCCAAATATTTACCGACATGATCCACACGATTGGAAGCTGCGGAACTATCCCCCAACTCCGGAGTCTTCGATTTTTTCTTACCACATGCTAGTCTCTTAATTTTGTCCATTTAACTTGTACAAATTCAACCACAGAAATCAATTAATTTTATACATAAACCCTAAATAGAAACTCATATGCAATTCAAGCTCAGAGCAACTACACATCACTTCGTTTGTACACAAATCAATTTTACACAAGAAACACAGACAAAATGGTAGTAGCGCCTTTGCCCATTTTGGTAATTCCCTGAAAAACAGCCCTCGGGGCTGGCCGATGTCAACTCAAACCTCGCACTCCCAGCCATCACTTGGGTCAAAGTCTCATCTTCATACTCTAAAAAAAATGCCAGCTACTTAGCAAACTAGCACAATCAATAATAAAAAGTAATCAAGAGGACCAACAAACATAAAGAGCCCAACTTATTAATCAAGATAAATTCATAGCTCAGTAGAAAATATACAACTAAGTTGAAACTCTGCTCTAACTAATGCAGTCCCCCTGAGAATTTTTAGAGCTCTGAATCCCGTATAGAAAGAAATTTTTAACTTGCATGATCAAAAACCAAAGGAGTAGCACAACTTTCAAGTATCCTACACAACCGTAAATAGACAGTATCATGTCAGTTTGCATCACTAAAACACAATCTTCATCTTCATACAATAAAAATGCCAATAATAATAAAATCAACTAGTTGATCATGAAAACACAAAAAGTACAGAGAAGACAACAACTGACGGTATTATTAACGGTTATTAACTATGAATTCAAAAACAGAACAAAAAAGTTAAAAGAACAATTAATTCGCCGAATTAAGCTAAAAAATGTCATATCAAAGAGAGAATTGACACCTTATCACCATCAATATACTTCAACGTTCAACTCAGACTCTGAAAAACCAGAATTGAGCAAAGTGCAAGATTAGGGTTTTCGTATAAATCTCCACCCTTCTTCAGAATTCCACAGTTCCAGATGGAGAGGCGGGACGACGGTTCCAGACAGAGCGGCGGGACGAGGGTTCTAGGTGGAGCGGCGGGATGACGGTTCCAGGCGGAGCGGCGGGACGAGGCGGAGCAGCGGGACGAATGGGAAAAGACGAAGGACGGAGGGTTACTAGGGAAGAAATACTCTGTCACGTTTTTTATATATATAAGGGGTATTTTGGCCGACGACAGTGGCCGTCGTCGGCTAAACTAGAAATGCGACGGGCTTTAGCCGACGACAGGCGTCGGCTAAAATTAAAAACGAGCCACCATGACACGGGCCGTGTTGAACGGCTCGAATGGGTTGCATGTCCAGAATTTTTTTGGAAATATAGAACACTAGGACATGGGCCGTGTCAGTTGACTCGGGCTGTGTCACTTTAGCCGACGACAACTGTTGGCTAAACTAAATCCCAAAAAATTATATTTATATGCTTTAGCCGACAGCTGTCATCGGCTAAAGCCTACCTTATCATTTTTTATATAATTAAATTATATATATATATATTTAACTATAAATATATTTATTAAAAATTACAAATATCTACACTTTAGCCGACGACAGCCGTCGGCTAAACTAAATTCAAAAAAAAAAAACATGACTCAGTGGCTGCCGGGGTTCGAACCCTGTCCATTTATATAATTGAAATGGCATTTTGCCACTAAGTCATGTTTATCATTCGAACACTTTAATCCGATTTTTATATATATACATATACTGATATTTTATATTCTTGGAATTTAATTATAAATAATATATATATAAGAATATTAATTTGAAGTTCTTTGACTTAGATAAAGAATATATATTTATCAGTATATAAATTTTATCACTTTTTATATAATTAAATATATTTATATATAAATTTAATTGTAAATATATTTAATAAAAATTAAAATATCTATACTTTAGCCGACAGCTGTCGTCGGCTAAAGCCTACTGATCACTTTTTATATAATTAAATATATTTATATATAAATTTAATTGTAAATATATTTAACAAAAAATTTGAAAGAACCTGGATAACGATACACAAGGGTCGACCACCTGTTTGGACATGTATGCTCGAATAAACACAGGAAACAAACGTTGTAAGAGGATATGACAATCATGTCTCTTCAGTCTAGTTAACTTGTTCTCCTTGAAGTTAACACATCTCCCTATATTTCCAGCATATCCTGTGGGATACCTTGCAGCCTTCATCCACGAAAAAATCTCAGCCTTTTGCTCAGGGGTGACGGTGTAAGCAGCTTTCGGCATTTTGTGTTTCCTCTTCCCTTCCTTCAACCATAAATGTTTTCTGATGTTCATTTCTTTTAAACCAATGCGTGCCTTAGGTCCGTCTTTAGTCTTCCCTTCCCAACATAACACTGTACCGACAACACTTTCAGAAACATTTTTTTCTATGTGCATCACATGTAGGTAGTTCCTAATCGACAACTTACTCCAATAAGGTAGATCCCAGAAAATACTTTTGTGGGACCAATACTTATACCTGTCAGGTCCTTCAGGATTTGCCGCTACTATATCAGGATAGTTGCTCAACTGCCCAAAATCATACTCATTCAGCACGGCCAAAATTTCCTCACCAGTCCACTCCCGTGGTGGATCACCAACCTCTTCAGTCCCATCAAATGCTGCAGCATCCGGACGCCAGACATGCGTCCTCTCAAGCTGTAACACCCCAACCCGACAAGGGTAGAAGTATCACATTATGGTGGCATATCAGAACATACATAAATAAACGCAAGCGGAAGTCTTAAACATAAATAATCAAAAGGAGTTAAGTCGAAATGACTTAAACCAAAACATAAGTTCAACGAAAAGAAATACTCCAAAGGGATGAATAACAAATCATCCAAGTCTAAACAATGTCCTAACAATAGCAAAATAAATCTAAGATGACTAGGGTAAAGTCTCATAAGCTCAACTCTCAACCCCAAAGCAACCCCAGCTCCTAGCTTAGATACCTGCCGCAGGAAAAGGAAAATGCGGCTGAGCTTAAAAAGCCCAGTGAACAGACATGTATAAACAAAACCAAAAGATAAGGAACGAACATATAAAGTACGGTGCATTGGGAAAGGAATGAAGTATAAACAAATGGATATCAAAAGTAAGGAAGGGTCAGTAATCTACCACGAGCCCGGACATGAGTCAAATCAAATATCATAGTAACCATGGAGTAGCTAGCTCCCGAACATGTGAAAGACGTGTATTGCACACAAGCATCAATCACCGAACATATCATATCATATCCAATCAAATACAAATCGAACCTAGGATGCATCCATACGCCCCCGAACAAATCATATTGGCCATAACAAATGTAAAGTGCACATATCATATCAAAATGGGACGGTGTGGAACATCACTCAACCACACTAGGGTCATGCCATTGGTGCATCAATGACACGGCCATGTTACCTTCATGGCTAGGAAACGAACTTGGCTCGGGTATCAAACTGAAGGGTTCAAATGGCATATCATATGAAAGTTCATATCAAAGGTTCATATCAAATATATTATATCAAGGTTCAAGAGTATCCGTACGAATATCAAAACAAACGAAACAACCGATACAATGGTAGAGAGAAGGGGGTATCAAGAATATCCGTACGAATATCAAAACAAACGAAACAACCGATACAATGGTATAGAGAAGGGGTATCACGAATATCCATACCTCCAACCACAAAATGCAAAACACGTCAGAAGATATAAAGATTAGAGTTTACTCCTTATTCAGCGAATCTACACAAATTAGGTTCGTTTTATGCTTATTAGCTCATAATGTCATAACGGTTTCTTAATTACTTAACACCATTTATTAATGTGGTTAGAGTTTCGTTATTGGAATTATGTTAACATATGACCAATTGTATCATAATTAATGTTCAAATGCATTTTAGGGTTCAAGTATATTAAATGGTATTAAAATCACAACAATCTTAATCTTCTAACAAATTCTGGTTTTACTATGTTTTAGCCTACATTTTATGAACTTTAACACCACAACAGATGTCAAAGTAAAAGTTCATCAAATTTACCACTGAAGCATATATATCTTAGGAGTCTACTTGAATTTTATCAGATTTTATTCATTAGTACAAGTACACAATAAAAATCACTCTTTACACGACTGTCCAGAAAATAAACTGCTGAAACACCTAGAAGTTACTCATTACAAAGGCATATCAAAACACTTTGGAAAAATCCAAAAAAATTCCAGAGCTTAGAAAACATGTGAAATATAACTCCTGTAAATTTGCAAGTCATAACTCCTTATGATTTTCAAATGAAAAATCGTGAAACCAGACTGGATTTAAATTCTTAAAACTCAGATTTTGACATATGATCCCGTAAAATTCAAAAGCATGACCAATACAACTCCAATTCCCTTCAAACCAATTGGAAAACTTAAATAAGACATTAAATTAAGTTTTTATGCAAAATTACAGAATTCAATCCTTATGAAACTCGATCTATAATGCACACATATTCAGCTTTTCAAAACTGTCTGCTGCAGAAAACTGTTTTAGACCATTTTTAACATGTTTTACTTACACAAACGCACACGAGACCTATATATATCACAAGACCTGGTTTAATTGATATATTAACCCACATGTTTCCAGCCTTTGATGATCATACACACGACACACACATAACACAGAAAATCAGATCAGAAACATGAGTTGATTTGATTTGATATTTACATATCGAAACATCCAATACCGTTATGATTTTATGTGATCTTCTATATACGTCTTAACATATAATTTGAATTGAACAGATCATATTTTTGTTTAGTATGTATACGAATTAGGTTTCAAGTTTATATATTCAGATTATACGTGAAATCATGTGTCGAATAGAAAAGATATTCAAGATCGATTAGAAATACCTTATGATGAATCGAATAAAGGAGAGAACAAGAACGAAACCCTCAGGAATCGAACCCTAATCACGATCCAAACAACAAGCACTAAGGATTCACGATTACATGACTTCAGCAACACTTTTTTAAGGGTCACGAACAGCAGCAACCTTGATCTTGATAGGGAAAATATAGTAGCAGCCGTCTATGTGTGTGTTTTTGCTTTGATCGTATGAATGGAATGGAGAAGGACAAGAACTCACGTTATTAAGGAAAAGGAGCAGGCTGCATATAAGGAAGGTAGTAATTGATGATAATTGTGTTTGATTTGGTATAATGGATCGGTTATGGTAATATGAATAGTGGCCGAATTTATGGAGTTTAATGGCAAATTTTCGGTTATTGACATTGATTTGAAACGTGATGGATTATCATTTATGAAGGTTTCTTTGGTGTACAATTATTCAATTTAAACATAGACTTAGGTTACTAATTTCTTAATTTAATTATACCATATAGTATATAGGTTAAGGTTTAAAAAATGAATTATTACAAAGTATAGGGAAATTTTGAAATTAGACGAAAATTTGAGATTCGAAATTTTTGGGGCTTTACAACTCTTCCCCTCTAAAAGAAAATTTTTGTCCTCGAAAATTGAATTGAAAACGAAATAAATACTTACCGGACTACGAAAAGAAATGAGGATAACTTGTTCGCATCGATTCCTCGGTCTCCCAGGTTGCTTCACGCTCTGGGTGATTCTTCCAAAGAATTTTAACAAATGGAATGACTTTGTTCCTCATGACCCTATCTTGTCGATCCAAAATAGCTTCGGGTTCCTCAGAAAGAGACATATCAGGCTGAATCTGATCAAAAGGATAAGACGCCACATGCAACGGATGATAATTGTATCCCCTCATAAGAGAAACATGGAAGACATTATGAACATGTGATAACTGAGGAGGTAAAGCCAAGCGATAAGAAACCTCCCCAATACGTTCAAGAATTTCGAACGGTCCAATGAATCGAGGACTAAGCTTCCCTTTGATCCCAAAACGTTTCACACCTCTGAATGGCGATACTTTCAGAAATACACGATCCCCAACCTGAAACTCCAAGTCACGTCGACGCTTATCAGCATAACTCTTCTGTCGAGTGCGAGCCTCTTTCAGCTTCTCCTTGGCTACCGCCACTTTCTCATTAGTGATTTGAATAAGTTCCGGCCCCTCGATCACATGTTCACCTACCTCGTTCCAACAAATGGGTGCTCTACATTTCCTCCCATATAAAAGCTCATACGGTACTGCATTGATGCTAGCATGCCAACTATTATTATAAGCAAACTCCACCAAGCACAAGTATTCATCCCAACTTCCCGTCCACTCCAAAGCACATGCCCTCAACATGTCTTCTAAAGTCTGAATGGTCCTTTACGGTGACCATCTGTGGATGAAAAGCCGTGCTAAACTTAAGACGTGTACCCCAAGCTTTATGTAGGCTTTTCCAAGAACGAGAAGTAAACCGCGGATCTCTGTCTGACACGATAGATGTCGGAGTACCATGAAGTCTAACAATCTCCTGTTGACAAATTTCCGCCAATCTACTAACACGAAAATCCATACGAATAGGTAAGAAATGGGCAGATTTGGTTATGTAATACCCAGTCGAAAGTCATGTCATTTCAAACCTCTTCTTGTTCTTCGAATCGTGTTTTGTTGGGCGAACCCTTGTAATCATTGCTTGGAACCACCGTTTTGGGGTTCCCGTACTTCTATTTCGTGTTATTGTTGCCCAGACATTGAATCATATTGCTTTTATTCTCTTTCCGGGTCATTCTTCATCATTTTAGGACCCGAAGGGGGTGTGAGCCGCGACACAAGGAGTGTGCGCCGCGGCACACACATTTCCTAAACTCAGCCGAGCGGATTTGTCTGGGTGCGCGGCTGCACGCCGGCGATCTGCGGCACCTGCCGAGCCAATGCCGCGGCACACCTATGCTGAGCCGCGACACACCGGTGTTGCATCCTCGGCCAAAACCCGCTTGTACCCGGTGCCGCGGCACACCTGAGCTGAGCCGCGGCACCGCCGAAACACAGGAACAATTTTAGGCTGTGCCGCGGCACACCTATCTTTGAGCCGCGGCACACAATGCGGTCAATCGCATAATTCGGCTTTTAAGCGAGATTTCAGCCATTTCCTCCATTTCCTTCTTCCACCGCGAGAGAGAGAGTTTGAGGGAGGAGTTTTTTTCACATCTATCACTTGTGTGTTGGAGATTTACCACTTTCACTCGGTTGGGAAGCCCGGATAGTCGATCTAACGCGTATTCCTTGGATCATCGAGCTTGGATATTCAAGAGGTAATTTCTTCGACATCTTGACTTCTCGATTTTGTGTGGGTATTGACGTTTTGGATGATTAAATCATGGTGTATGATGTGATATATGCGTGATTATGGACATGTTTGGGTATTCATCGGATTATTGAAAGATTATTCAAGAACACTTTGAATTTTGTGTTGGTTTTTGGGGGTTTTCGTAGATTCGTCCGTTTTATCCAATTGAAGCTTGAGAACCTTGATATTTGGATATATCTATACCGTATGAGTGTTTTCTTCCGATTTTACGGGTTGAATTATGTCGTTTTCGGACTTGTGAGATTTGGACAATTTTCCAACCTCTAGTTGATTATCCGTATATCTTTATGAATCGTAGACGGGTTTCGGGGGTTTCTTCGTGTAATTTGAATATGGATAATTGATTATCATATTCCTTGCGAATCGTTTAGGTGCCGAAAGCGCGTTCTTGGACCTACCAATCTCATACCCCTTTTTTCGTTCGTTCCTCGATGTCTCAAAGGCAAGTATATATTTATGATTGTACGTTCTCGACTTTGAAAGTAAGATATATGTTTGGCATAATTGTTTATATCCACTCCGGGACGGGCCAACGGGTCCTCTGAGGGTTTCGTAGCCTCTGGTGCGATTCCATGGATATTATGAATTAACCACAACGGGACGGGCCGACGGGTCCTCTGAGGGTTCCGTAGCCTCTGGTGCGGTTCCACGGTTGATCATATATGTATTGATGACGGATGATATGAACGAACCACTTTGGGGTGGGCCGACAGGTCCCCTAAGGGTTCTGTAGCCTCTGGTGCGGTTCCACGGTATTCATATACATCTTGTTGTGATGCTATGAGATTTAGTTATTCCGGAATACTAGTCTTGAATTGATGAATTGACGGTTACATTTACTTTATTGTCGAGGAGTATTGTGTTTCATACTTGATATACTTGCACTAGCTATTCGACGGCTAACCCCTTTATGGGGGAAATACGTTTCATGTATTTCAGGTTCCAGGAGAGCGGACGGGCAGGTATCGGGTCGGCATAAAGATGGTGGGCAAGTGTGATACTGTGTCTTTCTTCCAGTTATGTTTGGAGTTTCCCGTTCAGTGTTGTTGTACTGGATTGGCTATTGAATACTCGAGTATTGTTTTCCTTTTAGCTTGATGTTCCGGCCTGTGTTTGCCGAAGTATTGAATTTAGTTGTGATGTTTGTGAATGCATTGGTTATATTTCGAATACCTTTATATCGTTTTTCATTCCATTGTGTGTAGACCTTATCGGTCAAAATTTATGGTTCCGCGTATGTATAGCCTTGTGGGTCCCACGGCGGGGCTTACAGCGCTGTAATATCCCTGAATAACTTGGGGGTGTTACAGAATATGGTATCAGAGCTTAGGTCTATGGATACCTAGGCTGTCGGTCTTTTGGGTCGATCGAGTCGTTAATTGTCCACAGTATCACTACTCTGCCATCATCACAGTGCGACCGGTACTTGTAAGACCTCTCACTCTTCTGGTGTTTCCCTATTCGTTTTGCTTCCTTTTATCGGTATTCTTGAGAATCGGACACTTTGTTGATGCGTGATTGAATTGTGCTTACGTGACTTGTGTGTTCTTCGATTATGTCGGTGGTAGGGCCGTGGCCGTGGTCGTGGCCGTGGGCGAGGAAGAGGTCGTGGCGCGGCCGTTTCCATCGATTCGATTGCGGGTCGACCAACCCCGGTTTGTCGAACTCGGTGCATCCGATACCGAGAGTCGGCCACGACCGATCGGATGGTCGGGAACAACGCAGACGTTGGAGTGGCGAATGCACTTCAACAATTGGCTACTCAGATGACTATTTTGGCCCAAACTGTTCAGCTGAATAACCCGAACCCAAACACGGATGCCCTGCTTCAGAATGTAATCCGTATGCACCCTCCACAGTTTAGCGGTGCCACAGACCTGTTAGGCTGGGAGGATTGGCTAGCAGAATTGGAGAAGATTTTCGAGGCAGTTGATTGCCCCGAGGTGAGGAAAGTACCGATTGCTCAGTATTTCCTCACTAAGGAGGCCGCTACTTGGTGGAAGGTCATCAAGCCACAGGATCGTATTGCCTCATGGGATGAATTTAAGGAGCTCTTGGAGGCCGAGTTTTGTCCTTGGCCGGTACGAGAGAGCCGAATCCGAGCCTTCTTCGAGGCTAAACCACAAGATATTCCCGTTTCGCAGGCGATCATGGAGTATAACCAACAATTAATCCATGTGAAGGATCAGGTACGTAACGAGCGTGATAAGATCCGTTATTTTGATATGCGGATGAATTTGGACTTACGGCAGTACATGGCCGGATTTGCTTGTACCACACTGAAAGAGTATCAGGACAGAGCTTTAGCCCATGATATGTTGAGCCCCGACAATGATACCGTTGAAGAACCGAAGAAGCAGAAAGTCGGGGGAGATTTTTCTGGCTCTAAGGGTGGCATCTTTCAGAAGTCACAGACGACTAACCGTTTTGCCGGACAGTCGTCACGTTCTAATAAAGGGAAGAGGGGTTACCGTCCCACTTCGGGTACCTCAAATCGCGCGGTGACTTGCTATAATTGTGGCCGTTCAGGCCACATTAATTTGGAATGCCACTTTCCACCGTTGAAGTGTCACACGTGCGGACAGATGGGACATAGAGCGACTTATTGTTCCGCGCCGAATCAGACTTTGGACACTCGGGCTTCTGCCCCAGCTGGTCAACCTCAGCAGAATTTTGGCAGGGGACGGGGTCAGAACGCTGGAGGGGGGAACTCTAGCGTCGGTTCGGTACAACCACGAGTTTATGAGATGCGTCGAACATACGAGCCCGACGCGGCGGTGGCTTCAGGTACCATCCATATTTTATCTTATCCAGTCCGTGTGCTTTTTGATTCGGGTGCTACACATTCTTTTATTTCTTTGGAGTGTGTACGCCGTTTGAATATAACTTGTCTGACTGTTTGCGATCCCTTCATCGTGAGACTGCCGAGCGGGGATAGAATCGTGGGGAACCGGGAGATTAGAGATTTTCCGGTGACTATATCCGGTATGGATTGGTTATCGAATTTAATTGTAGTTGATATGGAAGGCGAAGACGTGATCCTTGGCGAAGATTGGCTTGATAGTCATCAAGCGATTATGAACTACCGTACTAAGGTTATCACCATGATGACTAAAGACGGATCTGAGTACTCATTTTTGGGACGTAAGTCGGGACTATCCAAGTTACTTATCAGTGCCATGAAGGCCGTAAAACTTTTGAATAAAGGTTGTGCGGGCTATTGGTGTTATGCCTTGAAAACGGAAGGAAATGAAATCGTTTTCTCTTCGATTCCGGTTGTTAGTGAGTACCCCGATGTATTCCCGGACGACCTCACGGGATTACCACCAGATCGAGAGATAGAATTTACCATAGACTTAGAGCCAGATGCGGCTCCGATTTCTAAATCACCTTATCGGATGGCACCTTCCGAGATGCAGGAATTGAAGACTCAGTTGGGAGAACTTTTGGAAAAAGGGTACATCAGACCGAGCGCTTCGCCTTGGGGCGCGCCTGTTCTCTTCGTGAGGAAGAAAGATGGTTCACTACGTTTGTGCATCGACTACCGTGAGCTGAATAAAGTAACCATCAAAAAAAAGTATCCTTTGCCTCGTATAGACGACTTATTTGATCAATTGCAAGGGGCTGCAGTTTTCTCGAAAATTGATTTAAGATCCGGGTATTATCAACTCAGGGTGAGGGAGTCCGACATTCCGAAGACGGCATTCCGGACGAGATATGGGCATTATGAATTTGTAGTTATGCCTTTTGGGTTGACGAATGCGCCGGCAGTATTCATGCAGTTAATGAATAAAATATTCATCGAGTACCTCGACAGGTGTGTAGTCGTCTTTATTGACGACATCTTGATCTATTCTCGAGATAAGGAGGAACATGCCCGGCACTTGCGTTTAGTCTTAGACATTTTGAGAACCGAGCACCTCTATGCAAAATTCTCGAAATGTGAGTTTTGGTTGGAAGAAGTTATGTTTCTCGGCCATGTGATGTCGGCCGAAGGGGTTCATGTAGACCCGCAGAAGATCGAGGCAGTGCTAGATTGGGCACCGCCTAAAAATGTTAAGGAGGTTCGTAGCTTTTTGGGCCTTGATGGGTATTACCGTCGGTTTGTCGAGGGGTTCTCGAAACTCGCTCGACCGCTTACAAAATTACTCCAGAAGACCGAAAAATTTATCTGGACGGATGAGAGACAACAGAGCTTCGATGAACTGAAGAGACGATTGACTTCAGCGCCGATTTTAACTTTACCGCATGGTAGCGAGGGCTTTGCAGTTTATAGTGACGCTTCGGGTCAAGGCCTGGGCTGTGTGCTTATGCAGCATGATAAGACGATAGCTTTTGCGTCTCGACAATTAAAGCCTTATGAGATGAATTATCCTACTCACGATTTAGAATTGGCCGCAATTGTCTTCGCACTCAAGATTTGGCGGCATTATTTGTATGGTTCACCGTGCCGGATTTATACCGATCACAAGAGCCTGAAATATATTTTCAGCCAGAAGGAGCTGAATATGAGACAGAGACGTTGGCTAGAGTTGATAAAGGATTATGATCTGGAAATTCTTTACCACCCCGGGAAAGCCAATGTCGTTGCGGATGCTCTGAGCCGCAAATCAGCATCTCTTCAAATGCTCGAAGTTCTTACGTCCCAGACGAAAATTCGTCAAGACCTAATTGAGCAAGGGATAGAAATTTGGCTTCAATGAGTGCAGGTACAGTTGTGTACTCTCGAAATTACTTCGTCCTTAGTTGACGACATCAAAGGGAAGCAGTGGAGTGACCCGATGATTTCTCAACTGAAGGAAGATGTGATTAAAGGAAAAGCTCCTAGCTTTATGGTACATGAGGATAGTATTCTGAGATTTCAGGGCAGACTTTGCGTTCCGAACGATTTAGAGTTGAGACAGAGAATCCTCCGGGAAGCCCATGCTACGCCTTACTCAATCCACCCCGAGACGAGTAAGATGTACAAAGACTTGAAGCGAAATTTTTGGTGGAATAACATGAAGAAGGATGTTACGGAGTTTGTATTACGGTGCTTGACGTGTCAACAAGTCAAGATCGAACATCAACGACCGGCGGGGTTGTTGAAACCACTTCCCATTCCCGAGTGGAAGTGGGAAGATATCTCAATGGATTTTATCACTGGCATGCCGAGAACTCGGACTGGAATGAATATGATTTGGGTAATTGTCGATCGATTGACCAAGTCTGCACACTTTTTGGGTATTAAGGATACTTGGGGACCGGATAGATTGGCTCGAACCTTTATCGCTGAGATCGTGAGGTTACACGGTACCCCCAAGACCATTGTTTCTGATCGAGACGGCCGTTTCGTATCGCATTTTTGGCAGGCCGTTCATCAGGCTCTGGGTACTGAGTTGAGATTGAGCACCTCCTTTCATCCTCAGTCGGACGGTCAGACAGAGAGGACGATTCAGACGTTGGAGGATATGTTGCGGGCTTGTGCCTTAGACTGGAGTAATGATTGGGAGCTTCACTTGCCGTTGATCGAGTTTGCTTACAATAATAGTTGGCATGCGTCGATCAAAATGGCACCCTTCGAGGCACTCTATGGTAGGCGATGTAGGTCGCCATTATGTTGGGACGAGGCTTCTGAGCTAGTTGGGACGGAACCGGATATGTTGTTGGAGACCAAGGAAAAGATTTCTATTATCCGAGATCGATTCGATCGCCCAGTCGTCAGAAATCTTACGCCGATACTCGTCGTCGACCCTTAGAGTTTGAAGTGGGGGATCACATCTTGCTCAAAGTATCGCCGACCAGAGGAGTTTTCCGCTTCGGTAAAAAGGGAAAACTCAGTCCAAGGTATATCGGACCTTTCGAGGTTTTGGACAGAGTTGGAGACTTAGCTTATCGCTTGGCGTTACCTCCAGCTTTGAGTCACGTCCATAGTGTTTTTCATGTGTCCCAGTTGAGGAAGTACGTACCGGATCCGAGCCACATTATCGACTACAGTGAGATTGACGTAGCCGAGGATATTACCTTTCCGGAGATACCCGTGAAGATCCTTGAGCGTCGCGAGAAACAGCTTCGGCATAAGACCATTCCACTGGTTAAAGTACAATGGTCGAGGCATGGAGTCGAAGAGGCGACTTGGGAGACGGAAGAGAAAATGCGGGTGGAATACCCCGAACTATTTATTTCTTAAGTTTCGGGACGAAACTTCTTTTTAGAGGGGGAGAATGTAATACCCGGTCGAAAGTCATGTCATTTCAAACCTCTTCTTGTTCTTCGAATCGTGTTTTGTTGGGCGAACCCTTGTAATCATTGCTTGGAACCACCGTTTTGGGGTTCCCGTACTTCTATTTCGTGTTATTGTTGCCCAGACATTGAATCATATTGCTTTTATTCTCTTTCCGGGTCATTCTTCATCATTTTAGGACCCGAAGGGGGTGTGAGCCGCGGCACAAGGAGTGTGCGCCGCGGCACACACATTTCCTAAACCTGGCCGAGCGGATTTATGCGGGTGCCGCGACACACGCCCGGCCAGTGCCGCGGCACCGCCGAGCCAATGCCGCGGCACACCTATCTTGAGCCGCGGCTGCGGTGTTGCATACTCGGCCAAAACCCGCTGTACCCGGTGCCGCGCACACTGAGCCAGCTTTGCGAAACACAGGAACAATTTTAGGCTGTGCCGCGGCACACCTATGCTGAGCCGCGGCACACAATGCGGTCAACTGCATAATTCGGCTTTTTAAGCGAGATTTCAGCCATTTCCTCCATTTCCTTCTTCCACCGCGAGAGAGAGAGTTTGAGGGAGGAGTTTTTTTTTCACATCTATCACTTGTGTGTTGGAGATTTACCACTTTCACTCGGTTGGGAAGCCCGGATAGTCGATCTAACGCGTATTCCTTGGATCATTGAGCTTGGATATTCAAGAGGTAATTTCTTCGACATCTTGACTTCTCGATTTTGTGTGGGTATTGACGTTTTGGATGATTAAATCATGGTGTATGATGTGATATATGCGTGATTATGGACATGTTTGGGTATTCATCGGATTATTGAAACATTATTCAAGAACACTTTGAATTTTGTGCTGGTTTTTGGGGGTTTTCGTAGATTCGTCCGTTTTATCCGATTGAAGCTTGAGAACCTTGAGATTTGGATATATCTATACCGTATGAGTGTTTTCTTCCGATTTTACGGGTTGAATTATGTCGTTTTCGGACTTGTGAGATTTGGACGATTTTCCAACCTCTAGTTGATTATCCGTATATCTTTATGAATCGTAGACGGGTTTCGGGGGTTTCTTCGTGTAATTTGAATATGGATAATTGATTATCATATTCCTTGCGAATCGTTTAGGTGCCGGAAGCGCGTTCTTGGACCTACCAATCTCATACCCCTTTTTCCGTTCGTTCCTCGATGTCTCAAAGGCAAGTATATATTTATGATTGTACGTTCTCGACTTTGAAAGTAAGATATATGTTTGGCATAATTGTTTATATCCACTCTGGGACGGGCCGACGGGTCCTCTGAGGGTTTCGTAGCCTCTGGTGCGATTCCATGGATATTATGAATTAACCACTCTGGGACGGGCCGACGGGTCCTCTGAGGGTTCCGTAGCCTCTGGTGCGGTTCCACGGTTGATCATATATGTATTGATGACGGATGATATGAACGAACCACTTTGGGGCGGGCCGACAGGTCCCCTAAGGGTTCCGTAGCCTCTGGTGCGGTTCCACGGTATTCATATACGTCTTGTTGTGATGCTATGAGATTTAGTTATTCCGGAATACTAGTCTTGAATTGATGAATTGACGGTTACATTTACTTTATTGTCGAGGAGTATTGTGTTTCATACTTGATATACTTGCACTAGCTATTCGACGGCTAACCCCTTTATGGGGGAAATACGTTTCATGTATTTCAGGTTCCAGGAGAGCGGACGGGCAGGTATCGGGTCGGCATAAAGATGGTGGGCAAGTGTGATACTGTGTCTTTCTTCCAGTTATGTTTGGAGTTTCCCATTCAGTGTTGTTGTACTGGATTGGCTATTGAATACTCGAGTATTGTTTTCCTTTTAGCTTGATGTTCCAGCCTGTGTTTGCCGAAGTATTGAATTTAGTTGTGATGTTTGTGAATGCATTGGTTATATTTCGAATACCTTTATATCGTTTTTCATTCCATTGTGTGTAGACCTTATCGGTCAAAATTTATGGTTCCGCGTATGTATAGCCTTGTGGGTCCCACGGCGGGGCTTACGGCGCTGTAATATCCCTGAATAACTTGGGGGTGTTACAGGTTAGACGATCGACGACTACCCAAATTGCATCATGTCTTTTCCGAGTAGGAGGTAAACTAGTAACAAAGTCCATGGAAATCTCATCCCACTTCCAAGTAGGGATATCTAACAGTTGCAGCAAACCACTAACCCTCTGATGTTCGATTTTGACCTGCTGGCAAGTCATACACCTAGCAACATACAAGGCTACATCTTGTTTCATGCCGTTCCACCAAAAGTGTTGCTTAAGATCCCTGTACATCTTTGTAGAACCAGGATGGATAGTGAATGGGGAACTATGGGCCTCTGACAACACAGCCTCACGCAAATCAGGATCGTTAGGAACACAAAGTCGATTTTCAAACCATACCACGCCAGAGTCATCTACCCTGAACTCCGACTGCTTACCCTCCTAAACATTCTAAACCACAGCCCAAAGCTCACCATCATACTTTTGAGCTTCCTTAATCCGTAGTATAAGATTGGATTCTATCTTCATACTAGCCCAATATCCGTCATAACCTCGTACACAAATTTCAACATCCAAAAGTTCTAAATCATGAAGAACCCTTGGCTCAATCTCTAAACTAGCAATCATACCAGACTTCCGGCTAAGCGCATCGGCAACAACATTCGCCTTGCCCGGATGGTATTGAATATTCGCATCATAATCCTTAAGGAGTTCTGTAACACCCCCAATCCACTCAGGGATATTACACGCCGTAGACCCTCTCCTCGAGGATCTACCAGGCTGATAACTAAAATCAAACATCTAAACATCGCCTTTAAGGCTAAAATGACTCAGTAGACCGACTTGGTCTTTCAATAATAACATACAACTCAATTCCAAACACATACCCACGCAGGGGTCAAAATACAATAAACTCCCGTACAACGGGGAAAAGATACTGCAGCGGAAAAGAAAATACAACTAGACCAATACGACATCAACGGATCCTCGTGTGATTAGTATCGTTCATCTTTCATCATCCTTCGTGCCGACCCTGTGCTATGCTCCAAAACCTGAATGCAAAAATAGACATCCACCCCCCGAATACTCGGGGGTTAGCTAAACTCCACTGTTTTGCTAGTGCAAGTACAAGTGCAAAAATACGAGCCATACAATACAAGTTCCAAGAACAATAATAATCAGGAATCCTCAAAGTTCCAAACGTAATGAAAAGCACTTCCCGAGGCATGAGTTTGGTAAAACATTCCAAAACCGAAAGATCACAAATCAAGGGAAAACAATTTATAAAACAGTTTAAAATGCCATTGAGAGTTTTAATAGAAAACAATTTAGGATTTCCGAATCCTTGTCTTTCCAAAATCAACAGGTCACAGCCCAAAGGTTTTGTTTTCGCAAATAGAAAACAATCAACAATTCACAGGGCCCGAGCCCAACATCACGTGTCATCGACGGAAATAAAAATCAACACAACGTAATCACGCACGCGCATCGCATAGGACCGGGACGAAGACACAAATCCCACTCGAGGCCTCGAAGGACCCTCCCGAGCTGGATAGCGAAAAAAATCACAACATCTCACGTTTGGATCAATCACTTGTTGCATCACAGCCACATGATCGCATGCCATGTGCCACCGTAGATTAACTTTGGCGCTCACGGTTGGATCAATCACTTGTTGCATCCTCGCCACATGATCGCATGCCATGTGCCACCGTAGTTTTCTTAGGCTCTCCTTTGTTCGATCAATCGCTTGTTGCATCGGCCACATGATCACATGCCATGTGCCACCGTAGGCCCCGCCCACATTCACACAATCACACACATAGCACAATGCAACAAAGATATCCAAATAATTCATCCAGAGGCATCAACACTTAGCAAAACACCACGTCAAACCACAACGCACCGAAATGAAATAATATACGTCCACACGCAATACCAAGTGCGACATCAACACCAAACATATCCATAGAGTTCACATAGTCATTCTCAAACCACACCATTCACAAAACACACGCGTTTTGAAAGCAAGCCTTTAACAAGGCTAAACCGAATCTTTTGAAAGTTCAATTCAAACGACCACACAAACACATTTAGACGATCACCAATTATCATATCCATAAAAAAAGAATAGTATGGACAAGGTACTTGCCTCAAAATCGGCACGCAAGTATCCCGACGAAGACGGCTCAACCGGAAAGCTTCGAAATGCCCGATGCAATCGAAAAGAAGGACGACAACGAACGGAAGGGTTCAACTCAGTTTCTTTGCAAGAAACTCAACCCTAACAATATATAATCAATAAATCATCGATCATACGAGGAAGAATAATCGTAGAACGCCCGAAAACCCCTCTAAGACATTTTACCGGACACCTTCAAGGCGTCGGTCAAGAACTCGACCCAAATAACGAATCGATACGATCCAACCATGGAATAACAAGGGAAAAGATATAAAACATCTAAATAATCATCAATCCATCACAATCCTAAGTTAAATCGGATTAAAACGGATGAAAACAACCAAAACACACAAATTCCCCAAAACTAGATTTCTAGGAAATCTGACCTGATTCGGTAGATCGGAGGATGTTATAGGATGGATGATTGATGATATGAACTCCAAGACTTCATGGATTGATTGTCTAACAACATCCTTCCATGATTACAACACCTCCAGCCGTGGAAGAGAAGGAAAACCGAGTGAAAATGGCTGAAGAAAACGCTGCCAGGCCTTAAATAGGCTGACTGCCGGCCGGGTTACGTACGTAACCGGCCATGGCTTACGTACGTAACCGGCCATGGCCGAACTCACTGCCTGGAAAATGCCGGCGTTACGTGCGTTACGGCCGAGGGCCTTACGTGCGTAACCGGCCTTACGTGCGTAGCTGCCGATCACTACGCACGTTACTCGGCGGGACCAACTCCGACGGCCGAGCGACCCGAAACCCGAACCTGAGTACGAATCGAAGATACGGTTACGAAGTACTCGAAAATACGAATCCGAGCACTAATAGAACACACGATTCCGACTACCCGAAGGCTCGAAATTCGACAACGGAAAGTAATTACCCCAAACTTTGGGAAATTACGAAAATGGCCCAAAACGCCCCAAAATCACGATACGTGATCGAATAACCAAACCGAAGCTTGCAACATGAATAATAACATTAAATGAACTTACAAGAAAGTCGAAACAACAGTTTCGGACGAGATTCGCAAGAATCGAACTCAAGTGCAGAAAAACCGCTAAAAAGCACGGAACTCAACAAAACGACACCGAAACGAGCTCGGATGACAAAAAGTGCAGAATTAATCATTCTCGGAATGACGAAACGGTCTTGAGCGAGTCGTCAAAACGGACTTCCGTCGAAAAAAAGAAATTTACCGAAAATCGAAAATTGCGGATATTACATTCTACCCTCCTTAAAAGAAGTTTCGTCCCGAAACTTAAAACAAGTAGGGAGAAGCAATATCCCGCCAGGAAAACTCAATGAGATACGCAAGAAACGCGTAACTAATGTCAAACGGCGAAACGTTACAAACAACGCAATGGAATATACGGTGTGAAAACACGCTCCACGACGACCAACACAACGTCGCCGTTAGGGATATAATAGAACCAACAAGTGACAAGCGTCATCAAATGGATAATACAATCAAGTCAATTATCCGAACAATCACAAAACACAACGAACGAAAATCAATACGATTGACCAACCCAACAGTACATCAATCAAAACGCGAGCCAATCGCTGAACAAATACGGAATTCCACCGCTCAAGGGTTGGAAGATCGAAAACGAGACTAATTTCCCGAACTTAAGGGAATTAGGAAGGAGCCTGAACGCTCAACAATCACGAAACGAGAACAAAACCGAACAAACAAATGATCGAGACAACAAAAATCGAACAATCATGTCCGAAATACGAAGGATAATAAAATTCAAACAACAACCCCAAGGTTCACATCTCGACTCGAGACAATATATGATCCGGTGAAAACAACAGGATGTGCATTCATATAAGATCCACAGGAAAGGGAATAGCAATAGAAAAGTCGAGCGACAAGCGAGTTATTAGAAATAATACCACACTCGTTCGATCAAGAAAAGCAAGGGGCGGGACAAGCTCGAAATGTCAACGAACATAAGCGAGTCGGCCAGTCGAAAATACAAAAGTTCAAGATCCAGTCCACTTTGAATAAAAGAACTAGTAGAACCAAAAGATGTTACTTCCGAACAAGGTTCACAAGAATCGAACCGAACTCGGAAAGTTACAGCGATAACCAGATTGACCCAAAACAAGATCACACCTCGTCCGATCAATGAAACCGAAATACAGAACAAGTTCAGTAAGTATCAACGAACACGAGCGAGTCGATAGAATCGAGAAAGAGAAAATGCAGGAGTCTAAAAACAACACGGGTACTACATTCGACCTCTTATAAAGAAGGTCGCCCGCAACTCACAACAAATAAATCAAGGTGACGACACAACAAGCAACCGGCGAAACATCCTTGAAGGCCTCTCAAAGCCGATTCGATACTTGTCTTTGAAGCACGAACTCCGAAAGTCTCGGTAGCCAATTCGCAAAACTGAATTCGGTGTCCCTCGAGTCCACACTTGAAATGTGTTACCGACGAGAAGGACAAATTTACACGTGCATGCCCCGGCACATCACGGTTGAAACGCCTCGGCTCGGCATACCGAAAATACAAATGCTAGATACAATGGGGCATAACGTCGCAAAACAACATAGCGGAGATGCAAACTCTTCAAAACAAGGAATCATAATACATATCATATACAACGATTATCATCGTAAAATAATACACACAAACACTACAAAGAACGACGGTATAGTTCGGCGACCTCAACGGCGAACAATAACCAAGACATAATTACAAACATTATGAAACAATCACATATGTACACAAGCGTACAAACCCAAGCTTTAACAAATCACACAGTGCGTTAACACGCAAGCCACCACGAAATGACAACATTAAGGATCGTCATCACACCTCCCACAAGGGCTAACAAAATATATGCGTGGCGAGCGACTCGATGCTCACGCCACCAATTCAATCACAATTCGGGGTTAACACCGTAACGAAAGTTCGAAAACCATACACGCATTTCCGGTCCATAAGCAGAATGATAGGTTTTAAAAGCGAAAACCACCTTTTGAAAATAGTTTGGAAACACCGGTTGATCTTGAGTATCACTTTACAAAAAGTAGTGCAAACATTGTTATCGAGACTTTGAAAATCGTCTTGCGTTTGAACAAAAATGAGGACACCTTCTCTTAGTGAAAGACTTTGAATATCCGACCCTCGGGTCTAAGTAAAAGTGTTTATAAAACATTTGAAAATATCTCAAAATATTTTGGTCCTCGAGTTAGAAGAATTTTGAAATATATTGTGGCACCTTGGACGTACCACGAAAATAATTCATTTTAAAAGTACGTCTCGAATTTTAATTTTCTAAGATACTCAAGGTTTTCAAAATAATTCAATGGGCTAGAATGCCCAAAAGTTTAGGTACTTACACGGAACATTATAGCGCCCGTGTGTCCCGCCGGAACCAATGAGCTAAAAACCATTTACAAAAATGCAAAAGGCCGATGACGGTAATATTTCAAAAACTCACGAAGCCATTTAGAAAATAATAAATACCGTCATAAGAATTTCGCCAAAATGATCAAGGCCGTAATGCCAAAAACTTCGGTTAAGGAATCGGTTTTCGAAATAAAACTCGATCGGTAAAATACCGAAAGCCATTACAAAAGAACTCACGCAATGGATAAAATAAATAAAGTCAAACATGCACAAGACATCAACACTACTCCTCATATGAACGAAAAATGGGAGTCAAATAATCACATATCACGAAATCAAAATCCATAAGAGGATTCCGTCAATTAACTCATAATCATAAAAATAGCTCGTGTCACACGAGGCACAACACAAAGAAGGGAGACTTACAACCACAGGTCGCACGAAGATGATGATCGCCCACGATACTAATCACGACCAACCAACTCAGACGACGCGTCGCAACACGACCCAGTCAGATAAAATCCGACGAGACAAAAACTCAATAGACACCACTGACCCGACAGCCTAGGTTTCCACAACCTAAGCTCCGATACCATTCTGTAACACCCCCAATCCACTCAGGGATATTACACGCCGTAGACCCTCTCCTCGAGGATCTATCAGGCTGATAACTAAAATCAAACATCTAAACATCGCCTTTAAGGCTAAAATGACTCAGTAGACCGACTTGGTCTTTCAATAATAACATACAACTCAATTCCAAACACATACCCACGCAGGGGTCAAAATACAATAAACTCCCGTACAACGGGGAAAAGATCCTGCAGCGGAAAAGAAAATACAACTAGACAATACGACATCAACGGATCCTCGTGTGATTAGTATCGTTCATCTTTCATCATCCTTCGTGCCGACCACGTGCTATGCTCCAAAACTGAATGCAAAAATAGACATCCACCCCCCGAATACTTGGGGGTTAGCAAAACTCCACTGTTTTGCTAGTGCAAGTACAAGTGCAAAAATACGAGCCATACAATACAAGTTCCAAGAACAATAATAATCAGGAATCCTCAAAGTTCCAAACGTAATGAAAAGCATTTCCCGAGGCATGAGTTTGGTAAAACATTCCAAAACCGAAAGATCACAAATCAAGGGAAAACAATTTATAAAACAGTTTAAAATGCCATCGAGAGTTTTAGTAGAAAACAATTTAGGATTTCCGAATCCTTGTCTTTCCAAAAATCAACAGGGGTCACAGCCCAAAGGTTTTGTTTTCGCAAATAGAAAACAGACAACAATTCACAGGGCCCGAGCCCAACATCACGTGTCCTCGACGGACATAAAAATCAACACAACGTAATCACGCACGCGCATCGCCTAGGACCGGGACGAAGCCACAAATCCCACTCGAGGCCTCGAAGGACCCTCCCGAGCTGGCTAGCGAAACAAATCACAACATCTCACGGTTGGATCAATCACTTGTTGCATCCTGGCCACATGATCGCATGCCATGTGCCACCGTAGATTAACTTTGGCGCTCACGGTTGGATCAATCACTTGTTGCATCCTGGCCACATGATCGCATGCCATGTGCCACCGTAGTTTTTCTTAGGCTCTCACGGTTGGATCAATCGCTTGTTGCATCCTGGCCACATGATCACATGCCATGTGCCACCGTAGGCCCCGCCCACATTCACACAATCACACACATAGCACAATGCAACAAAGATATCCAAATAATTCATCCAGAGGCATCAACACTTAGCAAAACACCACGTCAAACCAAAACGCACCGAAATGAAATAATATACGTCCACACGCAATACCAAGTGCGACATCAACACCAAACATATCCATAGAGTTCACATAGTCATTCTCAAACCACACCATTCACAAAACACACGCGTTTTGAAAGCAAGCCTTTAACAAGACTAAACCGAATATTTTGAAAGTTCAATTCAAACGACCACACAAACACATTTATACGATCACCAATTATCATATCCATAAAACAAGAATAGTATGGACAAGGTACTTGCCTCAAAATCGGCACGCAAGTATCCCGACGAAGACGGCTCAACCGGAAAGCTTCGAAACGCCCGATGCAATCGAAAAGAAGGACGACAACGAACGGAAGGGTTCAACTCGGTTTCTTTGCAAGAAACTCGACCCTAACAATATATAATCAATAAATCATCGATCATACGAGGAAGAATAATCGTAGAACGCCCGAAAACCCCTCTAAGACATTTTACCGGACACCTTCAAGGCGTCGGTCAAGAACTCGACCCAAATAACGAATCGATACGATCCAACCATGGAATAACAAGGGAAAAGATATAAAACATCTAAATAATCATCAATCCATCACAATCCTAAGTTAAATCGGATTAAAACGGATGAAAACAACCAAAACACCCAAATTCCCCAAAACTAGATTTCTAGGAAATCTGACCTGAGTCGGTAGATCGGAGGATGTTATAGGATGGATGATTGATGATATGAACTCCAAGACTTCATGGATTGATTGTCTAACAACATCCTTCCATGATTACAACACCTCCAGCCGCGGAAGAGAAGGAAAACCGAGTGAAAATGGTGAAAAGCCGCCGAGGCCTTAAATAGAATTTGCCGTAGGGTTACGTCATGTAGGCCATGGCTTACGTGCGTAATCGGCCATGGCGAACTCATTGCTGGAAAATGCCGGAATGTTACGTGCGTTACGGCCGGGGCCTTACGTGCGTAACGGCCTTACGTGCGTATCGCCGATCACTCTGGACGTTACTCGGCGGTGGCTTGGCGAGCATGCCGGCCATGACTCGGCGGGACCAACTCGACGGCCCGAACGACCCCGAAACCCGAACACGAGTACGAATCGAAGATACGATTCTGAAGTACTCGAAAAGACGAATCCGAGCACTAATAGAACACACGATTCCGACTACCCGAAGGCTCGAAATTCGACAACGGAAAGTAATTACCCCAAACTTTGGGAAATTACGAAAATGGCCCAAAACGCCCCAAAATCACGATACGTGATCGAATAACCAAACCGAAGCTTGCAACAGGAATAATAACATTAAATGAACTTACAAGAAAGTCGAAACAACAGTTTCGGACGAGATTCGCAAGAATCGAACTCAAGTGCGGAAAAACCGCTAAAAAGCACGGAACTCAACAAAACGACACTGAAACGAGCTCGGATGACAAAAAGTGCAGAATTAATCATTCTCGGAATGACGAAATGGTCATGATCGAGTCGTCAAAATGGACTTCCGCCGAAAAAAAGAAATTTACCGAAAATCGAAAATTGCGGATATTACAAGTTCCAACCACCTTCTTTGTCTCATGTTAAGTTCCTTCTGGGTGAAGATATACTTAAGACTCTTGTGGTCAGTAAAGATATCACACGATTCGCCATACAAGTAGTGTCTCCAAATCTTCAAAGCAAAAACCACCGCAGCCAACTCTAGATCATGAGTAGGATAATTCTCTTCATAAGGTTTTAATTGCCTCGAAGCATAAGCAATCACCTTACCGTGCTGCATAAGGACACAACCTAAACCCTTCTTCGACGCGTCACTATAAATCTGATAGCCCCCAGAACCAGATGGAAGAGTCAAAATAGGAGCCGACATCAATCTCTGTTTCAACTCTTCGAAACTCTGGTCACGTTCCTCCGTCCAAACAAACTTCTCACCCTTCCTCATCAGTTGCGTCAAAGGTAACGCCAACTGTGAGAAACCCTCAACAAAACGTCGATAGTAGCCAGCAAGTCCCAGAAAACTCCTAACCTCAGTCACAGTAGTAGGTCTCGGCCACTTGGTGATAGCCTCAACCTTAGATGGATCCATGGTGATGCCATCTGCGGATACAATATGACCAAGGAATGCAACTTGCTTTAGCCAAAACTCACACTTCGACAACTTGGCATACAACTTCTGCTGCCGAAGAGTCTCCAAAACAATCCGGAGATGTTGCTCATGATCTCCTTCAGTCTTGGAATAAACAAGAATGTCGTCGATGAAAACAATAACGAACTTGTCGAGATACTCGTGGAATACGCGATTCATAAGATCCATAAATATAGCGGGAGCGTTTGTCAAACGAAGGGCATAACCAAAAACTCGTAGTGACCATATCGGGTACGGAACGCGGTCTTAGGAACATCTTGCTCCTTCACACGTAATTGGTGATAACCGGACCCCAGATCGATTTTCGAAAAGAACTTATCCCCTTGCAATTGATCAAACAAAGCATTAGCCAAAGCAGCGGCTATCATGGCCTCGAAGTCAGGGATATCATCCCCACTAGGATTTCTACGCGTATACACCATCTGTATGATCATCAAAACGATTTGTAAGGTCAAATAAAGACGAAGTATGAAAGGAAAATACGCAGAAGGAAACCTAATGTCTACCCAAATCCTCACAGCTCATAGCCTAAGCTCTAAAGGTCGAACCTAAAGCTCCGATACCATAATTGTAACACCCCAACCCGACAAGGGTAGAAGTATCACATTATGTGGCATATCAAAACATACATAAATAAACGCAAGCGGAAGTCTTAAACATAAATAATCAAAACGAGTTAAGTCGAAATGACTTAAACCAAATTATAAGTTCAACGGAAAGAAATACTCCAAAGGGATGAATAACAAATCATCCAAGTCTAAACAATGTCCTAACAATAGCAAAATAAATCTAAGATGACTAGGGTAAAGTCTCCGCAATCTCAACTCTCAACCCCAAAGCAACCCCAGCTCCTAGCTTAGATACCTGCCGCAGGAAAAGGAAAATGTGGCTGAGCTTAAAAAGCCCAGTGAACAGACATGTATAAACAAAACCAAAAGATAAGGAACGAACATATAAAGTATGGTGCATTGGTAAAGGAATGAAGTATAAACAAATGGATATCAAAAGTAAGGAAGGGTCAGTAATCTACCACGAGCCCGAACATGAGTCAAATTAAATATCATAGTAACCATGGAGTAGCTAGCTCCCGAACATGTGAAAGACGTGTATTGCACACAAGCATCAATCACCTAACATATCATATCATATCCAATCAAATACAAATCGAACCTAGGATGTGTAATACCCACGATTTTCATTCCGGTTATTTTGGATTTTTTTTTTCCGGATATTTCCCGGTTGTCGAGTCCCGGTATTATTTTCTCGACAACTGATTTTGGCATTTATGACCGTAGGTGAGGATTTGTTATCCGTCGTTTTCTTTTCGGATCGATGATGTTGTCCCCGAGTGTTTTGTCATGTTCGTTCCGTGCGATTTCGGAAAATCGAGTCGTCGAATCATGGTGGTTGGGCACTGGCCGGACGGTTGGGGACGCTGGACGGACGGCTGCAGGCACTGGCCGGACGAGTGCAGGCACTGGCCGCGCGGTTGCGGCAGGAACCGGCGTAGCGCACGCTACGGCCGAAAAGTAGCGCACGCTACGGCCAGGAGGCAGCGCACGCTATGGCCGGTTGGCTGCGCGCGCTAGTCGGCCGAGGCAGTAAGGGCAGAAAGGTTCTGGACTGGAAAGATCGGCAGGTAGCGCACGCTGCTGCCGGACACTGCGCACGCTACGACCGGAAGGCTGCGCACGCTACCGGGCCGAGCCAGGAAGTCTCTGGATTATGGCTGGGCCGACAGCGCACGTGTTCAGCACATGATGGCGGGCCTGGCCGAACATTCTCGACCATGACCGCCCGCTAGCGCACGCTAGCTCGGCAGTCTAGCGCACGCTAGGCTGCACCAGTATAAATATGACCGAGCAGTCCTGTTTGCACTCATTTTTCATTTCCTTCCTTTCGTGTACGCGGCTGGAGTATTGGAGGTGACGAAGGCATGTTGTTATACAACTAATATACGAAGTTTGGGAGCTGATAACATCGATTAATCACTCCATAACATCCTTCAATCCAGCGAATCAAGGTTAGTTTTCCTAAAATCATAGTTTTGGGAAAAATTGGGGATTTTGTTGATTTCGTCCGTTTGATTCGTTATAACTTAGAATAGTGAGGGATTGTTGATTATTAAGTTGTTTTATATCGAATTCCTTGTTTTTCCATGGTTGGATTACCAAGGATTCTTCGTTTTGTTGAGTTCCTAATCGGTGCCTTGAAGGTGTCCGGTGAAAATCCTTAGAGGGGGGTTTTGGGCGTTCTACGATTATTCTTCCTCGTAAGATCGTTGATTTTGACGGTATTATGTTAGGGTCAGGTTCCTTGCGAAGAACTCGAGCCGGAACCGTTCCGTTCGCCGTTTTCCTATCGGTGGTTCTACCGTCGTTTCTGCCGGAGAGTTTTGGGCATTCGAGGTTTTCCGGTTAATCCACGTTCGTCGGAGTGTCCGGTATCAACTACTGAGGCAAGTATCTTTCCCATACATTACGTATTTTGTGAATATGATGATTGAAAATTGACGATACGTGTTAAACAATTGTTTACAACCATTTTTCTAAAGAATCGTTATAACTATAATCATGGTTTTATTTAAAGAGGATTCTTGTGTTCGGGAATTAATGTGCTTAATTGACTATGCGTATTGGTTTCGAGTATAGGATCACATTATTTTCGAGTGATGCCATTATGTGTGATTTTGTTGTTGATAAGTTAAAGTTCAATCATTTTGTTAAGATTTTGTGTGGAGTCATGCGGATGTGTGTGAATGTGTGAACTTGTGTGATATTGGTTGTGTCGATTGGTGCTGTTTAGATGGTTCGTTTCTTTGTGGATAGTATAAATTTTGGCTCGTGGGTATGTGTTGGATAATATGGCCATTTTAGCAAAATACCTCGACTATATATATTGTGATTGACTCTTGAGGATTGCGGTTTTGGAAATGTGAATTGATGAGAGTTGTAAGGTTTTTCTCGGGTACTCTCACTCGGGGATTGACTCGACGGGGTCACACGGGGACCTGGTGGCTTAGCGGCTGGACCGGGTCGCGAGAGTTACTTCGAGTGGGCATTCTCACCTGGGGATTGCTCGACGGGGCACACAGGGACTTGGTGGCCTTACGGCGGGACCGGAGGGCTGGACCGGGTCGCGAGAATTGCCAGAGTGTTTGTACTGTTGATTAATTGTGATATGTCCGGAGTATCACAATGCTTGTTGCTCGGAGTCGAGAGACATTATATATCGAGTCTTGGTGTTTGGCTAAAATGGCATAAACATAATGTGTTATGTGTAATGTATTTTTGAAAGTGAATTGAAGTGAATGAACGGGTCGTGGACCCTGTGTTAGTGATCGAAATGGTTGGGTCGTGGACCCTGTGTTTTGTGACTGGAATGAGTTGGGTTGTGAACCCCGTGTTTTGTTAATCGGTTTTGCATTTTTGGAAAATGAACTTTGGGGCGGTGACCCTAAGAGGATTTTTGAAGAATTAAGAACTTTACTATCGCAAATATTTTCGAAAACTCCCGAGATTGGAAAATGTTTTCAAAGTACTTTCTTGTTTTGGTTTCTACTTTCAAGACTTGAACTATATTAATTATCAAATAGCTTGGGAAGTCTTTTGTTGTATTCTCGGAATGTGTTTTGTATGGCTCGTATTTGCACTTTATACTTGTACTAGCAAAACAGTGGAGTTTTGCTAACCCCCTAGTATTCGGGGGTGGATATCTGTTTTTGCATCCAGGTACATGCAGGTTTGGGAGCAAAACACAGGATCGGCGCGAAGGATGATGGAAGGCGAATGATACTAATCACACGAAGGCCAGTGTTGGATACAGTCAGTCGGAGTTTGTGTATGGTCTTTCTTCTGTCGTACTTTTGGTTTGTGAGTGTATTTTATCCTTGTACGGGTATGAGTCGAGATGGAAATGTGTATTTTTGACTTGTATGTTAGTGACGAAAGACCAAGTTGGTCAACGGATTTGGCATTTTATCATGTCGGTATGTAATTTATTGTGTAGTTTTGATCTAGCCTGGTAGATCCTCACGGAGAGGGTCTGCGGCGTGTAAAATTCCCGGTTTGATTCTGGGGGTGTTACATTTATGGTATCAGAGCTTAGGTTGTGGAAACCTAGGCTGTCGGGTCCAGTCGGGTATTGTCGTATCTTGTTCTGTCAAATTGTGTCTGTCTAAGTCGTGTCGCGACGCGTCGTCTGTGATGTCGGCCGTGATTAGTATCGAGGTGCAGCCATCATCTTCGTGCGACCTGTGGATGTAAGTCTCCCTACTATATTATGCCTTGTGATATACGAGCTTGTATGATTTTTTGTTATGATGTGGAGTTAAAGGTGATTTATGAGTATGTGGCCTATGTTGTTTGATTTTCGTATGATGACCTCAGGTCAAAATTTTTGGAGAAATCTAACTACCGATATTTTATTTTCATTTTATATTATATGTTTTCAAACTCGATTTTTGAACCCAAGTGAAGTTTACAAAATGTAGACAAGACGTGACTCTCGTTTTCAACTTATCGGTTTTATTACTGTTAGTCGACAAATACGTGATGATGTTCTTGTTGTTCGGGCAGTGTTGCCACTTTTAAATTAAAACTATGATGTGAATGATGGGTCGTTCGATTTATGTGCATTGAGATAGCTCTCTTTAATAAGAGGTGAGAATTCGGTTTTTGAATAACAATTGTCTTTTGATGGTTTCTCATGAAGTGTCGAATCAATGGCTTTGAGACTCGAACGTGTTGTTGTTTATTTGTGACCAATGATTTTAGTAATGTTGTATATATGTTCGTAATCACGTGCTGAATTTGAGCTGTTAGCGCACGCTAAGTACAAGGCTAGTGCGCGCTAATGTGGCATGAGTAGCGCACGTTAATGTTGTTGTAACGCGCGCTAATGCAGCATGACTAGTGCACGCTAAATAATTGTTGTAGCGTGTGTTAGTTAGCTGGGACAGAGGATGTGAAACCGCATTTTAGCCGTTAGGTCTAACTTTCTACATCGATGCGTCTGTGATCAGATTCTATGTGCGTTGTCTAGTGATGACAACCGTTTGATGTGGACGAGTGTTGTGACCTTTCATTCGCGCTAAGTGATAATTGATTTTGTTCGATGAGTTGATAAATTATGTCTACTGTGTGTGTGTGTTCAAAATGTTTTCCTAAAACTTTCATAAGTTTGTGCAAATTGCGGAAAACAATTTTTGAAACTAATTTAACGTTGCGATTATGCCGGCGACTTTGTATGAACTTTGGAAATTGTTTGAAATTTGCGAGCCGGCCTAGGATTCTCAAATAAAACCTCGACGGTATTGAAAGAGTTGTTTCAAAATACCTTGAACATTTTGTAAAATGTTACCGTCGTTGATTCTTGTGTAGTGTTGGGAGAATTTTCAGAAATGACTTTAACGTACTATTGTATTTTCGAATAATTCGAGTACATGATTTTCAAAAATCTTTCACATCATAAAATATTTTTTTTTCAAAAACCAATACGATTTCTTTTTCAAAAATATATAGTGAAAGATGAAAAATTTCACTCGATGTAAAGTTCAAACTCGGATTTTGAAATGTTAGAGTATGTAGGAATGGTTTGATGATCTTGCATGGTTAACTTGTTGGTTGTTAACGGTGATGGTGATGAGTAAAGGCATGACGATTTTGATAACGCCGGTTACAAGGAATTATTATTTTGGCAAATGATTTCAAATGAGGCGGTTAGAGTATGTTGATTACAAGTTTTGATGAAATAACCCGAGGTACCAAAAGTACTTTTAAAGTTTATTTTGAATAACATACAAATCCAATGATTTTCAAAAGATTTTCTTTAAAAGGATACCTCGTGGATTTTCTTTCCGAGTTGTTATTGGTTACCTTATGTGATATGTCATGCTAAGTTGGTACTTTAGCATATTTGTTTTTGCGAAGTGGTGCAATCGTATTGAGTGAGAATCCGCTTAGTATGCCGAGGGACAGCGGACGCCACCGTGACCGCGGTACAGTTGGTTATGGAGACTAGATGCGGGACTAAGAGGATATGGCCAGGAAGGTTGATATTCAAACACTTCGTTTCGTTGTTTAGGTTTCGGGGACGAAACCTCTTTTAAAGGTGATATGATGTAATGCCCGCATTTTTTTTCTTCTTCTTCTCGTTTCCGTTTTGTTCGACCGTATTGAGGCGATTGTGTTCGTTAATGCTTCTGACCTTGTGTTGTTTCTCTCATTTGTCATTCGAGCGAGTTCTGATATTGTTCCAAATTGATGTGTATATCGTTGTGATCTTTCCAAGTTCGGAGCGAGTTCTGATATTGTTCCAAATTGATGTGTATATCGTTGTGATCTTTCCAAGTTCGGACCGATTTCTTGTGAACCGTGTTCGGAATTAACACCTCGTGATTCCTACGAGTTTATTGATATCTTGATTTGTGGTGTGAACGTCACAGTTGATCGTTGTTGTTCGATCATTGCTATTCGTTCGTCGTTGTACAATCATTTTTGTTTGATCTCGAAATCATAATTTGATTTTTGTATTGCTCGGTTTTATCAAACGCAGCGATTCATGCTCGTTGCTTTTCGTAAGCATTCTTGCGTATTGAATCGGATCGTAGTGGCTTTATACTGCATGGAGTTCTGGTGTGTTGTCGAGAGTCGCCTTGCTTTTGTTTTAAGTTTCGGGACGAAACTTATTTTTAGGGGAGTAGAATGTAATACCCACGATTTTCGTTCCGGTTATTTTGGATTTTTTTTTTCCGGATATTTCCCGGTTGTCGAGTCCCGGTATTATTTTCTCGACAACTGATTTTGGCGTTTATGACCGTAGGTGAGGATTTGTTATCCGTCGTTTTCTTTTCGGATCGATGATGTTGTCCCCGAGTGTTTTGTCGTGTTCGTTCCGTGCGATTTCGGAAAATCGAGTCGTCGAATCATGGTGGTTGGGCACTGGCCGGACGGTTGGGGACGCTGGCCGGACGGCTGCAGTGCATCGGCCGGACGAGTGTGCATCGCCGGACGAGTGTGCACCGCCGCGCGGCCGCGAGAACCGCGTAGCGCATGCTACGGCCGGTGTAGCGCACGCCACGGCCGAGGCGCCGCACGCTATGGCGGTTGGCTGCGCGCGCTAGTCGGCCGAGGCGAGGCGGCGTAAGGTTACGGATCGAAAGATCGGGCAGTAGCGCACGCCGCCGCCGGACATCAAGACGCCTTCTGGCCGGCCAGAGCGCACGCCACGGCCGGAAGGCAGACGCTTCTGGCCGAGCCAGGAAGTCTCTGGATTGTGGCTGGGCCGACAGCGCACGTGTTCAGCACATGATGGCGGGCCCGGCCGAACATTGTCGACCATGACCGACCGCTAGCGCACGCTAGCTCGGCAGTCTAGCGCACGCTAGGCTGCACCAGTATAAATATGACCGAGCAGTCCTGTTTGCACTCATTTTTCATTTCCTTCCTTTCGTGTACGCGGCTGGAGTATTGGAGGTGACGAAGGCATGTTGTTATACAACTAATATACGAAGTTTGGGAGCTGATAACATCGATTAATCACTCCATAACATCCTTCAATCCAGCGAATCAAGGTTAGTTTTCCTAAAATCATAGTTTTGGGAAAAATTGGGGATTTTGTTGATTTCGTCCGTTTGATTCGTTATAACTTAGAATAGTGAGGGATTGTTGATTATTAAGTTGTTTTATATCGAATTCCTTGTTTTTCCATGGTTGGATTACCAAGGATTCTTCGTTTTGTTGAGTTCCTAATCGGTGCCTTGAAGGTGTCCGGTGAAAATCCTTAGAGGGGGGTTTTGGGCGTTCTACGATTATTCTTCCTCGTAAGATCGTTGATTTTGACGGTATTATGTTAGGGTCAGGTTCCTTGCGAAGAACTCGATCCGGAACCGTTCCGTTCGCCGTTTTCCGATCGGTGGTTCTACCGTCGTTTCCGCCGGAGAGTTTTGGGCATTCGAGGTTTTCCGGTTAATCCACGTTCGTCGGAGTGTCCGGTATCAACTACTGAGGCAAGTATCTTGCCCATACATTACGTATTTTGTGAATATGATGATTGAAAATTGACGATACGTGTTAAACAATTGTTTACAACCATTTTTCTAAAGAATCGTTATAACTATAATCATGGTTTTATTTAAAGAGGATTCTTGTGTTCGGGAATTAATGTGCTTAATTGACTATGCGTATTGGTTTCGAGTATAGGATCACATTATTTTCAAGTGATGCCATTATGTGTGATTTTGTTGTTGATAAGTTAAAGTTCAATCATTTTGTTAAGATTTTGTGTGGAGTCATGCGGATGTGTGTGAATGTGTGAACTTGTGTGATATTGGTTGTGTCGATTGGTGCTGTTTAGATGGTTCGTTTCTTTGTGGATAGTATAAATTTTGGGTCGTGGGTATGTGTTGGATAATATGGCCATTTTAGCAAAATACCTCGACTATATATATTGTGATTGACTCTTGAGGATTGCGGTTTTGGAAATGTGAATTGATGAGAGTTGTAAGGTTTTTCTCGGGTACTCTCACTCGGGGATTGACTCGACGGGGTCACACGGGGACCTGGTGGCTTAGCGGCTGGACCGGGTCGCGAGAGTTACTTCGAGTGGGCATTCTCACCTGGGGATTGCTCGACGGGGCACACAGGGACTTGGTGGCCTTACGGCGGGACCGGAGGGCTGGACCGGGTCGCGAGAATTGCCAGAGTGTTTGTACTGTTGATTAATTGTGATATGTCCGGAGTATCACAATGCTTGTTGCTCGGAGTCGAGAGACATTATATATCGAGTCTTGGTGTTTGGCTAAAATGGCATAAACATAATGTGTTATGTGTAATGTATTTTTGAAAGTGAATTGAAGTGAATGAACGGGTCGTGGACCCTGTGTTTTGTGACTGGAATGAGTTGGGTTGTGAACCCCGTGTTTTGTTAATCGGTTTTGCATTTTTGGAAAATGAACTTTGGGGCGGTGACCCTAAGAGGATTTTTGAAGAATTAAGAACTTTACTATCGCAAATATTTTCGAAAACTCCCGAGATTTGAAAATGTTTTCAAAGTACTTTCTTGTTTTGGTTTCTACTTTCAAGACTTGAACTATTTTAATTATCAAATAGCTCGGGAAGTCTTTTGTTGTATTCTCGGAATGTGTTTTGTATGGCTCGTATTTTCACTTTATACTTGTACTAGCAAAACAGTGGAGTTTTGCTAACCCCCTAGTATTCGGGGGTGGATGTCTGTTTTTGCATCCAGGTACATGCAGGTTTGGGAGCAAAACACAGGATCGGCGCGAAGGATGATGGAAGGCGAATGATACTAATCACACGAAGGCCAGTGTTGGATACAGTCAGTCGGAGTTTGTGTATGGTCTTTCTTCTGTCGTACTTTTGGTTTGTGAGTGTATTTTACCCTTGTACGGGTATGAGTCGAGATGGAAATGTGTATTTTTGACTTGTATGTTAGTGACGAAAGACCAAGTTGGTCTACGGATTTGGCATTTTATCATGTCGGTATGTAATTTATTGTGTAGTTTTGATGTCTAGCCTGGTAGATCCTCACGGAGAGGGTCTGCGGCGTGTAACATTCCCGGTTTGATTCTGGGGGTGTTACAGGATGCATCCATACGCCCCCGAACAAATCATATTGGCCATAACAAATGTAAAGTGCACATATCATATCAAAATGGGACGGTGTGGAACATCACTCAACCACACTAGAGTCATGCCATTGGTGCATCAATGACACGGCCATGTTACCTTCATGGCTAGGAAACGAACTTGGCTCGGGTATCAAACTGAAGGGTTCAAATGGCATATCATATGAAAGTTCATATCAAAGGTTCATATCAAATATATTATATCAAGGTTCAAGAGTATCCGTACGAATATCAAAACAAACAAAACAACCGATACAATGGTAGAGAAAAGGGGGTATCAAGAATATCCGTACGAATATCAAAACAAACGAAACAACCGATACAATGTTAGAGAGAAGGGGTATCAAGAATATCCGTACCTCCAACCGCAAAATGCAAAACACGTCAGAAGATATAAAGATTAGAGTTTACTCCTTCTTCAGCGAATCTACACAAATTAGGTTCGTTTTATGCTTATTACCTCATAATGTCATAACGGTTTCTTAATTACTTAACACCATTTATTAATGTGGTTAGAGTTTCGTTATTGGAATTATGTTAACATATGATCAATTGTATCATAATTAATGTTCAAATGCATTTTAGGGTTCTAGTATATTAAATGGTATTAAAATCACAACAATCTTAATCTTCTAACAAATTCTGGTTTTACTATGTTTTAGCCTACATTTTATGAACTTTAACACCACAACAGATTTCAAAGTAAAAGTTTATAAAATTTACCACTGAAGTATATATGTCTTAGAAGTCTACTAGAATTTTCTCAGATTTTATTCATTAGTACAAGCACACAATAAAAATCACTCTTTACACGACTATCCAGAAAGTAAACTGCTTAAATACCCAGAAGTTATTCATTACAAAGGCATATCAAAACACTTTAGAAAAATCCACAAAAAATCCAGAACTTAGAAAACATGTGACATATAACTTCTGTAAATTTTCAAGTCATAACACCTTATAGTTTTCAAATGAAAAATCGTGAAACCAGACTGGATTTAAATTCTTAAAACTCAGATTTTGACATATGATCCCGTAAAATTCAAAAGCATGACCAATACAACTCCAATTCCCTTCAAACCAATTGGAAAACTTAAATAAGACATTAAACTAAGTTTTTATGCAAAATTACAGAATTAAATCCTTATGGAACTCGAGCTATAATGCACACATATTCAGCTTTTCAAAACTGTCTGCTGCAGAAAACTGTTTTAGACCATTTTTAACATGTTTGACTTACACAAAAGCACACGAGACCTATATATATCACAAGACCTGATTTAATTGATATATTAACCCACATGTTTCCAGCCTTTGATGATCATACACACGACACACACATAACACAGAATATCAGATCAGAAACATGAGTTGATTTGATTTGATATTTACATATCGAAACATCCAATACCGTTATGATTTTATGTGATCTTCTATATACGTCTTAACATATAATTCGAATCGAACAGATCAGATTTTTGTTTAGTATGTATATGAATTAGGTTTCAAGTTTATATATTCAGATTATACGTGAAGTCATGTGTCGAATAGAAAAGATATTCAAGATCGATTAGAAATACCTTATGATGAATCGAATAAAGGAGAGAACAAGAACGAAACCCTCACGAATCGAACCCTAATCACGATCCAAACAACAAGCACCAAGGATTCACGATTACATGACTTCAGCAACACTTTTTTAAGGGTCACGAACATCAGCAACCTTGATCTTGATAGAGAAAATATAGTAGCACCCGTCTATGTGTGTGTTTTTGCTTTGATCGTATGAATGGAATGGAGAAGGACAAGAACTCACGTTATTAAGGAAAAGGAGCAGGCTGCATATAAGGAAGGTAGTAATTGATGATAATTGTGTTTGATTTGGTATAATGGATCGGTTATGGTAATATGAATAGTGGCCGAATTTATGGAGTTTAATGGCAAATTTTCGGTTATTGACATTGATTTGAAACGTGATGGATTATCATTTATGAAGGTTTGTTTGGTGTACAATTATTCAATTTAAACATAGACTTAGGTTACTAATTTCTTAATTTAAATATACCATATAGTATATAGGTTAAGGTTTAAAAAATGAAGTATTACAAAGTATAGGGAAATTTTGAAATTAGACGAAAATTTGAGATTTGAAATTTTTGGGGCTTTACACAAGCCATATACGGTGACGCATTCTGATAACCTTCCGATAATGATACCTTGCGCAGTCAGCATTCAAGCACACTGGACATCCTCTATATCCACTAATAACAGATCCGGACAGCATCCCGTATGCTGGAAAATCACTGATGGTACCGGTACACATAGCACGTAAGTAGAACATCTCATGTGAGTAACTGGCGTACGTCGGATGACCTTGATCCCACAACAACTTCCGCTCCTCTATCAAAGGTCTCAAATAAATAGCAATACACTTTCCTGGATACCCGGGTCTAGGTACTAAGAGAGTCAACATATTATACTCCTTCTTCATGCATATCTATGGAGGAAGGTTGTAAAGAACCATTACCACCGGCCATATACTGTACGAAAGGCTCATGTTGCCAAAAGGGTTGAATCCATCAGATGCAAGTTCGTGTCTTACATTTCAAACATCTGATGCAAATTCTGAAAACTCCCTATGTATATGCTTCCTAGCCTCTCCATCAGAAGTGTGTATCATAATATCCTCGTCAGTCACCCGAGGCTCAGCGTGCCATCTCATCGCCTTGGCTGTGTGAGGAGACATGAAAAGCCTCTCCAATCTATCCTTCAGAGGGAAATATCAAAGAACTTTCATAGCTTTCTCTTTACCAAAAGGAGTGAACTCATACCTCTCTGTGTCACATACCGGACATCTCTTTAGGTCTTCATTAGGCTATCCCCAAAATAAAGCACAATCATATATGCATACGTGGATCTTGATGTACGATAGCCCAAGACCTTTTAGGATACGTCTCATTTTACTGTGATTACTAGGAAGATGATGACCTTCTGGGAGCATTTTCCCTATAAGTTCCAAATAATCATCTACAACTTTAATCGAGATTTTGTTCTCCACCTTGACTCTCATAGTCTCTATGACACTATCAAGAACTGTCATGTGACACCCAGGATAAAGAAGAGTCTGTTGGAGCTGGATTAGCTTGTTGTATCTATCAACAGAAAATGTGTTAACGGGTATCAACGTAGGCGTTCGGATGACTGGTTGATCAGCTATTCAGTCGATACGTCTCTGTAGTAATAACCAAACACATCGTCAATCAACCTTTGGAGTCATTGGATGTGCTACCACTGTACTATCCGTGATCATGGGGAATAATTGAATTCGATCTTTCACCGTGGTAAATCCAACATGTATATTTATCCCAAAATCCATTTTTTTCAAGTGCTCCCATACGACATCAAGTGTAAAATGGTACATATCGCTGCGGCATTTACATTTATTGCATGGACAGTAATGAATCATACTATCACTATCATGCTCCTTCACAAATCGAATAAACCCTCGCATTCCATCTATGACCCTTGGATCCCATTTTTGCAGACCAATCCAACTTTTATCCATCCTATAACAAAAATAACAACAATATTACACATCGTATTTATCAACATACAAAAATTACGACTAAAATCATCATATATATATAGCTCGAATTCAAGATGTCAAATCCATATATATATATATATATATATATATATATATATATATACACACATACTCACCAAGAAATATTCGAGAAAACGAACTAATTCTTAAACATTATCATAATCATCCAAATAGATATATTACATGCGTAATATAATTATAACTGATATTAAAATTCAATAAACATACCTTCAATATGATTTCTTGAATGATCAAACCAGATAAAATTGTTGTTTTTCATTTTTTTGTTCTGTAATTTCCGAATGTGTTGTAAAAAAAGTCTTCAAGTGTTAGATGGTGATATATTCTGCACAAAAAAACATGTAAGACTTTAGCCGACGGCATGTCGTCGGCTAAAGTATACTACCATCGGCTAAACTTGACTTTAGCCGACGGAAGGTCGTCGGCTAAAGTATACTAGTCGTTGGCTAACCTACATAACTTTAGCCGATGACTAACTTGAATTTAGCTGACGACCAATACTAAAGTCGTCGGCTAAACTACTTTAGCCGACAACAAGTTAGCCGTCGGCTAAACTTGCTGACTTTAGCCGACGACGTCGGCCGGCCATCGGCCGTTCTCCTACTAGTCGTTGGCTAAAGTGTTATTTTTGGTAGTGTCCGTTGCCTTTGGTACGGTTCCACGAATAGTTTTGGGTTAGACACTCAGGGAGGGTCCGATGGGGCCTCAGAGTGTTCTGTTGCCTTTGGTGCGGTTCCATGGTTAATCACGTATGTATTAAAAATGAAACGCTATGAGATTTAGTTATTCCGGAATACTAGTCTTCAGTTTGATGAAATAAGGATTTCGTTTACTTTATTGTCGAGAAGTATTGTGTTTCATACTCGATATACTTGTACTAGCTATTCGATGGCTAAACCCTTTTGGGGGAAATACCTTTCATGTATTTTAGGATCCAAGAGAGTGGAGAGGCATGTACCGGGTCAGCACGAGTATGATGGGCAAGAGTGATGTTATGTCTTGTCTCTGTCTGTATTTTGTATCTTATCCAATCGGTAATGTTGTACTTGGAATGGTTATGAACACTCGAGTAGTGCTTCAGATGTTGATTGACATTCTGGCTTGTGTTGCCCTAGGTCTTAATTCCCGATGCATTGTATTATGTTGAATGGAGTATTACTTTGGTGTCATTTTTATTACCTTCTACTGGATTATGCTTAGACCTCATCGGTCGAAATTCATGGTTCCGCTATACCCGGAATATCTTGGGGGTGTTACAATAATAGCTTAGATTAAGTCTTTACTTCTTGATTAAGTCTTCTTAATCGGAGATAAGACCATGTAACATACATTCGAGTTGGAACTCTATGAAAACTCGAGTTTATTGATTATATTCGAGCCTTTTGTACTCAAAATTGGCTATAACAGCTCCAAATACGCCTTTACTCTTGATTAAGTCTTGTTTGTAGCAAGGATTGAATATAATAGCTCCGATTAAGGTTTCATTTCTTGATTAAGTCTTGTTAATATGAGACAAAACCACGTTACATGTACTCGAGTCGAAACTCTATGAAAAGTCGGGTTTATTCATTAGATTCGAGTATTTTATATTGAGAATTAGCTATAATAACTTAGATTAAGTCTTTACTTCTTGATTAAGTATTGTTAATAGGAGATAAGACCACATAACATGCATTTGAGTCAGAAATATATGAAAACTCGGGTTAATTTTTTAGATTCGAGCCTTTTGTACTCAGAATTGGCTATTTTAGCTTTGATTAATCTTTTACTTCTTGATTAAGTCTTGTTGTAGCAAGGATTTGATATAGTAGCTCCGATTAAGCCTTTACTTCTTTATTAAGTCTTGTTAATAGAGATAAGACTATGTTACATGTATTCAAGTCGGAACTCTATGAAAACTCAGGTTTATTGATTAGATTCGAGCCTTTTGTACTCAGAATTGGATATAACAACTCCGATTAATATTTTACTTCTTTATTAAGTTATGTTGTAGCAAGGATTGGATATTGTAGCTCTGATTAAGCCTTTGCTTATTGATTAAGTCTTGTTAATAGGAGATAAAACCACGTTACATGTATTCGAGTTAGAACTCTACGAAAACTTGGGTTTATTGATTGTAATCGAGTATTTTATATTGAAAATTGGCTATAATAGCTTAGATTAAATCTTTACTTCTTGATTAAGTATTGTTAATCGGAGCTAAGACCACGTAACATGCATTCGAGTCGGAACTCTATGAAGACTCGGGTTTATTGATTAGATTCGAGCCTTTTGTACTCAGAATTGGCTATTACAGCTTCGATTATTCTTTTACTTCTTGATTAAGTTTTGTTGTAGTGAGTATTGGATATAGTAGCTCCGATTAAGCATTTACTTCTTGTTTAGGTTTTGTTAATAGGAGATAAGACCATGTTACATTCATTTGAGTTGGAACTCTATGAAAACTCGGGTTTATTGGTTAGATTCGAGCCTTTTGTAATCAGAATTGGCTATAATAACAGCTCCAATTAATCTTTTACTTCTTGATTAAGTCTTTTTGTTGAAAGAATTGGATATAGTAGCTCTAATTAAGCCTTCACTTCTTGATTAAGTCTTGTTAATAGGAGATAAAACCACGTTACATGTACTCGAGTCGGAACTCTACGAAAACTTGGATTTATTGATTATAATCGAGTATTTTATATTGAAAATTGTAGCTTAGATTAAGTCTTTACTTCTTGATTTAAGTATTGTTAGTAGGAGATAAGACCACGTAACATGCATTCGAGTCGGAACTATATGAAAACTCGAGCTTATTGATTAGATTCGAGCCTTTTGTACTCAGAATTGGCTATAACTGTAATATCCGGATTTATTATTGTGTATTTCATCTGTTGGTGAACCCTGTATTACTCGGAATTGTGATCTCGATAATTGGAGTATGATATTTCCTATATTTGTATCCTTGTACATGAGTATATCAACATGTAAATTTTCTCATGCGAACACGTGATAACGTACGCTAAGAATGTAGCTTAACGTACGTTATCGGCTAAACTAGCATACGCTACGAATGAGGAATTGCGTGCGTTAGGCAGTCAATTATTGAGCTAGGCAGCTAGCACATGCGCCGGCCAGACATGGGTCTGGATAAGATTCCCTCGGATGAACCTGGACAGTTTTGGAGTCAACGCTAATTAGCATGCGCTAAGGACAGCACGATAGCGTGCGCTAAACATCTATTATACAGAAACTTTATATAAGGGACAGCACCCTATTTCATTTGGTTTACGATTCATTCACTCGTTCTTCATATCTTGGAAAGTCTAGAGAGCCTTCCCTACTTCTTAAACACATATAAACCCTCCTTACATGATCATTGAAGATTGGAGAGTACTTACACTTGATCATTGAAGAAGAAACTCACTTTAGAGTGACACACAAGCAACCGGGATTGAAGTCTACCTATTGTTTCAGTGTTTTCTTCATCTTAAGGTATGTTAATACAATCTCCTACCTTGGATTCGTGTTAATAAGGATATGAGGATTATGCTATCAAGATATTGAGTTCCATTGTTGAATTATCCAAACAACATCATGATTATAAGTTGGAATGTTTATACTTAAGATATCATCGTTGGAAACATCATGATTAGCATCTTACCACGTCGAATGATGAGAGAAATATTCTGAGATTAATTATCCGTATTGATGACGTTACCATATTGGTCGCAGACGTAAAGTTTTTATCACTTTTGTTAAATGGAATTAGGAAAGAATCATAGAAGATCTACACCCTTTTTTATAAGTTGGAATTGTTACTTCATCTTCATGGTTAAATCAGGATGTAATGATGATATTAGAATCTAGTGCATCGACCTTAAGAACACCAAACTTCGCATGAGAATTGTAATCAAGATGGAATATGGTGTTGTGATGATTATATGTATCCTTGTATCTCGAAGATGTTTGAATCCGTGAGATCATTTGTAATAAGATGAACATAATATGCATGGAGATAACGTATATTAAACACTGAGGATTTTGTAAGTTTCATCATAGTTAGAATAGTCGACTGCCCAGGGAAGAACTGTCGTACATGTTTAGCATGCGCTAAACTTTATAGTTAACGTGTGCTATCGGGCATAAGTTAACGTATGCTATATTTGGAACGTAACGTGCGTTATATCATCAGACGAGTCAATTGACTGATCAGTGAGGTACTGACAGTGCATGGTTAGCTATGCTAGACTTCGTTTTATTGCATGCACTAACAAGTAGCCTTAATGTACGCTACATAGGATATGTAGCGTGCGTTAAGGAAGCCAGGCAGATTACGATTTATGAACTTACGATTATAAATTAGATTGTTAACATTCGTACAACAGGAGATGAATTCTATATTATTTATTTTTTTAAGGTTTGAGCTTAGCAACGTGATTGATCGAAGGGACCGACCTAAGAACGTTTTGTTATTCGTGGGAGTATTATTCTTGTCTTCAAATCGAGGCAAGTACCTTAATTGTTTTATGTATTGATGTTATACATATTGTTGTACATGTATGTCGTTGTTGTATTTCCAACTCGTGTTGGTCCGACGGGATCATCGGGGGATCTATGCTAGCATGCGCTGGATCATCGGACCGGTTTTTTCACCTCGGGTTTGTTTGACGGAATTATCGGGGGGTATAGGTAGTGAATACTGGATCATCAGAATTACCATGTGTATGTTGTGATATCATGTTGTGATTATCATGTGTGTATATTATTATTGAGTTTCTCGCAGGAGAAGACTCATTGGTTCTTTTGTAATTTATGTTATTATTATTCTTCGTTAGATGTTGAATAATATGTTGTGGTACTTGTACTAACATCGTTGTGCTAACCCCTTCGGGGGTGAACATTTGTTTATGTTCAGGATCCAGGAGAAAGGGGAAACAACCACTGGAGTTGCATGACGATGAGGGTGCAGAGTGATGTTCCAGTCGAGTTTATTTGTCTATTGTTTGTATCGTTTTAATAAGTACTCAAGTACGTCGTCGTTTGTGATGATTTGAATTTGGTAATGTATTAATACTTTTCATTTGGACATCTGTATTTTCAGTATTGGTCAGAACTGTTGTATTTTATTTCAGTTACTTTCATACATTGGTATCTATTATTGTCTTTTCATTTCTTCAGCCTTGTAAATCCTTATGTAAATGACTTACGGCACTGTAATATTCCTGAATATATTGGGGGTGTTACAGAATATGGTATCGGAGATAAGATTATGGATATCTTGGCCATTGGGTTAAAATAGGGGTCATATATGTCTTTTGAGGTAACCGGCCGCGAATAACATCACTGTACTGCCTACGTCTTCATGCGCTCGGTGGTTGTAAGTTCCTAAACTCTATCTCGCCCTTTACATATTGTATCTATTTATACTTGAACATTAGAACGATATTGTTTCCTGTATATTGAGTGTTTATGCTTACAGTATGTTGAGAGGTGGACTTGGACGTGGACGTGGACGTGGTCGCGGTTGTGGAAGCGTACGAAGGAATGCCGAAAGAGAAGCTTCGCCTTCTAATCAGGCCAGCTACAGCTCAGGCGAGCCACAAAGATCTATTAATAATGAACAGGAACCTATTGTGCCCGAAATCCTTCATCAGGTGGTGAACCAGATGACTCAGTTCACCCAGGTTGTGGACCGAATGCAGGTGGCAGTAGGGTTACAACAGGGAGATCGACATCAGGGTGTCCCAGACATGGGAAATCGAGGCGAACGATGGCTGCAAGAGGTGGCGAAGATGCAACCACCTAAATTCGACGGTATTTCTGAGAATCCCACCTGGGATCATTGGTTAAAGGAATTGGAGAAAAATTTTACCGGGATTAATTACCCAGGCGACCGGAGAGCCTATATTGCTCAGTACTTTCTGATAGAGGAAGCATCCGAGTGGTGGGAAGCCATCCGACCTGCAGATCATGATGCGGACTGGACATAATTTAAATTGATAATAGAAGCTCAGTACTGCCCTCGTCCTGTGAGGGAAGCTAAAGTTCGAAAGTTTTTCTCCGCTCAGCCTTCAGATGTGCCAGTATCTCAGGCAATTAATACGTTTAACCAGCAACTGCCATTTGTTCGACATCTGGTCAGAACAGATGCAGAAATGATGATCTATTTTGATATGAGAATGAAACCAGAAATCCAGAGGTACATGTCCGGTTTTGAATATACCACTCTCCGTCAATACCAGGATAAAGCATTGGCATATGAAATCAAGGAAGCAGCAATGGAGAAGTTGGCAAAGTCCAAGAAGCAGAAAGTCTCCGGTAGTTTCACGGAGCACAAGAGTAGTGGGCCCCGCAAGGCCCAGTCATCCTTTCATTCTTTCAAGAAACCTCCGCACCCATCTAAGAGCGGAAAGAACTTCGGAGCAGCATCAACCACGATGGATGTCACCAGGAAATGCTTTAATTGTGCCCAGACAGGGCACTATCGACGGAATTGCCCCCTACCTGCCGTGACTTGTTTTGATTGTGGTCGAGAGGGACATCGTGCGGTGTTCTATGAAGAGGCTGAAAAGTCTTTTAGTGCCCGTACACCACAGTCAGTTCAGAAGGAATCCAGTATCCAACAGACGCCGCAAAGTGTTCAGATGCCTCAGAATTTTGGCCGCGGGCGAGGCAGATGACAGTGGGACCGAAAGGGTACATCGAGTGCAGATATGTTCCCCCACGTCTGTACGAGATGAGGAGAACAGACGATCAGGATGCTGCTGTCGCATCAGGTACTGTTCAGATCCTTTCCCAGCCAGTTAGCGTTTTATTCGATACAGGAGCTACGTATTCATTTATATCCTTGTCTTGTGTAAATCATTTGAATATTTCTGGTTTTCATAATTGTGAACCTTATGTTGTGGGCTTACCGAGCGGAGAGAGGACTGTTGGAAACTTAGAAACTAGAGATTTCCCGGTATCATTTGGAGGCAGAGAATAGCTCTCAAATCTCATTGTGATAGAAATGCAAGGAGACGACCTGATACTCGGAGATGATTGGCTTAATCGATATGGAGCTATTGTAAACTACCGAAAGAGGAATATCTTGCTGATCGCTAATGATGGTTCCGAAATACTGTTTGAAGGATGGAAACCAGGAAGCTCAGGAAAGATGATCAAGGCGATGAAAGCTGTCAAATTGTTGAAACAGGGCTGTACCGGATACTGGTGCTATGCAATGAAGAAAGAAGACAAAATTGTGAAACTTTCATCTATTCCTATTGTGAACGAATTTCCGGATGTATTTCCTGACGAGTTACCTGGACTACCTCCACGACGGGATGTAGAATTCACCATCGAGCTGAAACCCGGAGCTACACCAATTTCTAAGGCGCCGTATCGTATGGCACCTACTGAGATGTACGAACTGAAAAAGCAACTGGAGGAGTTACTGGACAAAGGCTATATCCAGCCAAGCATTTCGCCCTGGAGAGCACCAGTTCTTTTTGTCCGGAAGAAGGATGTATCGCTTCGACTGTGTATTGACGATCGATAGATGAACAAGATGATGATTAAGAACAAGTATCCGTTGCCACAGATTGATGATTTGTTTGACCAGTTACAAGGAGAAATAGTGTTTTCTAAAATCGATCTGAGATAAGGATATCATCAGCTGAGGATTAAGGAATCTGATGTTCCGAAATCAGCATTCAGAACTCGCTACGGACACTATGAGTTTGTATTGATGCCGTTTGGTCTCACTAACGCACCTGTTGTATTCATGCAATTGATGAACTGATTGTTCATCGAATATTTGGATAAATTTGTGGTTGTGTTCATTGATGACATTCTGGTGTATTCTAAGAGCCCGGAAGAGCATGCGCAGCATTTACGGATTGTGTTAGACCTGTTGAGAAATGAACAATTGTATGCCAAACTTTCTAAGTGTGAATTCTAGCTAAAGGAAGTAATGTTCCTCGGCCATGTGGTATCAGTTGAAGGAGTCCGAGTAGATCCTCAGAAGATCGAAGCAGTTATGGATTGGAAGCCTCCAAAGAACGTGAAAGAAGTCTGGAGTTTCTTAGGACTTGCTGGATATTATCGTCGGTTCGTGGAAGGGTTTTCCAAAATTACCCGCCCACTTACTCGACTAATGCAGAAAACTCAAAAGTTTGAGTGGAATGAGTTGTGCCAGAATAGCTTTGATGAATTGAAGAAGAGATTGACGACGACACCGATTAGCACTCCCACAGGGAACTAGAGGATTTATAGTTTACAGTGATGCTTCGAACCAAGGACTCGGATGCTTATTGATGCAGAATGATAAGGTGATCGCTTATGCGTCACGACAGCTGAAATCTTATGAAGTGAATTACCCAACACATGATTTGGAGCTAGCAGCAGTAGTTTTTGCTTTGAAAATCTGTAGATATTACCTGTACGGGACTCACTGTCAGATCTTTACGGATCACAAGAGTCTCAAATACATCTTCAGTCAGAAAGAGTTGAACATGCAGCAAAGACGATGGCTGGAACTTATTAAGGACTATGACTTGGAGATTCTTTATCATCCAGGCAAAGCAAATGTATTGGATGATGCACTTAGCAGCAAGCCTGTTTCTATTCAGATGCTGGAGGCTCTGACCCTCCCAGCTCAGCATTCAACGAGAGATGATTCGAGAAGGAATTGAAGTATGGTTGCAAAGAGTCTAAGGACAGCGTGATGGAAATAACTTCATCGTTAACCGAAGAAATCAAATCTAAGCAAGTAGATGATCCTCTGATGATTCGGTTACGTGATGAAGTGATCAAGGGAAAGGCCCCCGGATTCTTAATTCATGATGATGGAGTTTTGAGATTTCAGAACCGACTTTGAGTTCCCGATGTCGATGTTCTGAAACAGATGATTATGAAGGAAGCTCACAGCACGGCCTATTCTATCTACCCGGGCACCAGTAAGATGTATAAAGACTTGAAGCAGAACTTTTGGTGGGGCAACATGAAAAAAGATGTAGCGGATTATGTTTCGAAATGTTTGACTTGTTAGTAGGTTAAGATCGAGCATCAATGACCTGTCGTAATGCTGAAGTCGCTCCCGTTTCCTGAATGGAAGTGGGAGGACATATCAATGGACTTTATCACTAGTATGCCGAGAACCAAGACAGGAATGAACATGATTTGGGTGATAGTTGATCGTTTAACCAAATCAGCTCATTTTCTAGGCACTAAGGACACGTGGGGACCAGAGAGGTTGGCACGAGTATTTATTTTAGAGATAGTCCGATTCCATGGTACGCCGAAGACCATTATTTCTAACCAAGACTGTCGTTTTGTGTCTCATTTTTGGAAAGCAGTTCATAAAGCCTTGGGGACCGAATTGAACTTCAGCATAGCTTATTACCCGCAGACAGATGGACAATCCGAGAGGACTATTCAAACAGTGGAAGATATGTTAAGGGCTTGTGCCTTAGATTGGTCAACTGACTGGGAAGTTCATCTACCGTTGATTGAATTTACCTACAACAATAGTTGGCATGCTTCTATTAAGATGGCACTGTTTGTGGCGTTATATGGAAAAATATGCAAATCGCCCCTATGTTGGGAAGATTCATCAGATTTGGTTGGAACGGAACCAGAGTTGATCGTGCAAACTCGAGAGAAGATAGCTTTGATTCGCGAAAGGCTGTTGACCGCCCAGAGTAGACAGTAATATTATGCAGATGTACGCCGTCGTCTATTAGAGTTCAGTATTAGAGATCACGTGCTTTTAAAAGTTTCTCCTACTCGGGGAATCATTCGTTTTGGGAGAAAAGGAAAGCTGAGTCTGAGTTATATCAGACCATTCGAGATCCTTGAGAGAGTTGGAGAGTTGGCATACAGATTGGCATTACCACCGTCATTAAGCCATGTTCATAACGTGTTCCACGTATCCCAGTTACGGAGATATATACCGGATCCTAGTCATGTCATTTATTTTGGCGAGATCGAAGTTGCTCAGGATGGAACATTTGAAGAGAGACCGGTCAGGATACTCGAGAGTCGAGTTAAGCAGTTGAGGAACAAACCAATCGCTTTGGTCAAAGTTCAGTGGTCACGCCACGGAGTGGAAGAAACCACTTGGGAAATAGAAGATAGCATGAAGTCCAGATATCCAGAGTTATTTTCGCCTTGAGTTTCGGGACGGAACTCCTTTTTAGTAGGAGAGTATGTAATATCCGAACTTATTATTGTGTATTTCATCTGTTGGTGAACCCTGTATTATTCGGAATTGTGATCTCGATAATTGGAGTATGATATTTCCTATATTTGTATCCTTGTACATGAGTATATCAACATGTAAATTTTCTCATGCGAACATGTGATAACGTACGCTAAGAATGTAGCTTAATGTACGGTATCGGCTAAAACTAGCGTACGCTACGAATGAGGAATTACGTGCGTTAGGCAGTCAATTATTGAGCTAGGCAGCTAGCACATGCGCCGGCCAGACATGGGTCCGATAAGATTCCCTCGGATGAACCTGGACAGTTTTGGAGTCAACGCTAATTAGCATGCGCTAAGGACAGCACGATAGCGTGCGCTAAACAGCTATTATACATAAACTTTATATAAGGGACAGCACCCTATTTCATTTGGTTTACAATTCTATCACTCGTTCTTCATATCTTGGAAAATCTAGAGAGCCTTCCCTACTTCTTAAACAGATATAAACCCTCCTTACATGATCATTGAAGATTGGAGAGTACTTACACTTGATCATTGAAGAAGAAACTCACTTTAGAGTGACACACAAGCAACCGGGATTGAAGTCTACCTATTGTTTCAGTGTTTTCTTCATCTTAAGGTATGTTAATACTATCTCCTACCTTGAATTCGTGTTAATAAGGATATGAGGATTATGCTATCAAGATATTGAGTCCATTGATGAATTACCCAAACAACATCATGATTATAAGTTGGAATGTTTATACTTAAGATATCATCGTTGGAAACATCATGATTAGCATCTTACCACGTCGAATGATGAGAGAAATATTCTGAGATTAATTATCCGTATTGATGACGTTACCATATTGGTCGTAGACGTAAAGTTGTTATCACTTTTGTTAAATGGACTTAGGAAAGAATCATAGAAGATCTGCATCTTTTTTTATAAGTTGGAATTGTTAGTTCATCTTCATGGTTAAATCGGGATGTAATGATGATATTGGAATCGAGTGCATCGATCTTAAGAACACCAAACTTCGCCTGAGAATTGTAATCATGATGGAATATGGTGTTGTGATGATTATACGTATCCTTGTATCTCAAAGATGTTTGAATCTGTGAGATCATTTGTAATAAGATGAACGTAATATGCATGGAGATAATGTATATTAAACATTGAGGATTTCGTAAGTTTCATCACAGTTAGAACAGTCGACTACCCAGGGAAGAACTGTCATACATGTTTAGCGTGCGCTAAGCTTTATAGTTAACGTGCGCTATTGGGCATAAGTTAACGTACGCTATGCTGGGAACGTAAGGTGCGTTATATCATAAGACGAATCAATCAACTGATCAGTGAGGTACTGACAGTGCATGGTTAGCGTACGCTAGACTTTTTTTATTGCGTGCGCTAACAAGTAGCCTTAACGTACGCTACATAGGATACGTAGCGTGAGTTATGCAAGCCAGGCAGATTACGATTTATGAACTTTCGATTATAAATTATATTGTTAACATTCGTGTGACGGGAGATGAATTTTATATTAATTCTTTTGTTAAGGTTTGAGCTTAGCAACGTGATTGATCGAAGGGAGCGACCTTTGGACATTTTGTTATTCGTGGGAGTGTTATTCTTGTCTTCGAATCGAGGCAAGTACCTTAATTGTTTTATGTGTTGATGTTATACATATTGTTGTACATGTATGTCATTGTTGTACGTCCACCTCATGTTGGTCCGACGGGATCATCGGGGGATCTATGCTAGCGTGCGCTGGATCATCGGACGGGTTTTTCCACCTCGGGTTGGTTTGACGGAATCATCGGGGGGTCTAGGCAGTGAACGCTGGATCATCGGAATTACCATGTGTATGTTGTGATATCATGTTGTGATTATCATGTGTGCGTTATTATTGAGTTTCTCGCAGGAGAAGACTCATTGGTTCTTTTGTCATTTATGTTATTATTATTCTTCGTGAGATGTTGAATAATATGTTGTGGTACTTGTACTAGCATCGTTGTGCTAACCCCTTCGGTGGTGAACATTTGTTTATGTTCAGGATCCAGGAGAACGGGGAAACAACCACTGGAGTTGCATGACGACGAGGGTGCAGAGTGATGTTCTGGCCGAGTTTATTTGTCTGTTGTTTGTATCGTTTTAATAAGTACTCGAGTATGTCGTCGTTTGTGATGATTTGAATTTGGTGATGTATTAATACTTTTCCTTTGGACATTTGTATTTTCAGTATTGGTCAGAACTATTGTATTTTATTTAAGTTACTTTCATACGTTGGTATCTGTTATTGTCTTTTCATTTCTTCAGCCTTGTAAATCCTTATGTAAAGGATTTACGGCGCTGTAATATTCCTGAATATATCAGGGGTGTTACAATAACAGCTCCGATTAATCTTTTGTTTCTTTATTAAGTCTTGTTGTGGCAAGGATTCGCTATAATAGCTCCGATACTTCTTGATTAAGTTTTGTTAATATGAGATAAAACCACATTACATGTATTCGAATCAGAATCCTATGAAAACTCGGGTTTATTGAATAGATTCGAGTATTTTATATTGAGAATTGGCTATAATAGCTTAGGTTAAGTCTTTACTTCTTGATTAAGTCTTGTTAATAGGAGATAAGACCACGTAACATGCATTCGAGCCGAAACTCTATAAACTAGGGTTTATTGATTAGATTCGAGCCTTTTGTACTCAAAATTGGCTATAACAGCTCTAATCACTACACCATATATGACCTATTGCAAGCCCATTACATGTTTGTCTTGCATAAAGTGTTTCTATAGATAAGAAATTTGCTAATCTATTGCAATATTTTTAAAAAGTGTTGTATAAAATGGGAAAGTGTTGCAACGGCCCTAAAATTTTAACCGATATATAATTTAGAACTATTGCAATATATTACAAAAGTGTTACAATACACGTAACATGTTGATGAATTTACATAGGTTGTGTAGGAAAACCTATATAATATTTCCTTATTTACATCGGTTAAAAGTAACTGATGTAAACAACCGAATTAAAAGCAACGGCCCTAAAATTTTACTCACCTCAACCCAAAAACAAAACCAGAGTTTTTTCCCACCCCGATCGTCACCAACCTCCCCGAGCATCAACCAACCAGAGAGAGATTTTTCCCACCCCCGAGCGTCAACCAACCAGAGAGAGTTTTTTCCCTCAGCCCCGATCGTCAACCATCTTCCAATTTCAGAGAGATTCCACCGGCAGTGTGCAGTTGCGCAGAAGAAGAAGGCTACCTATTATTAGGATCGATTTTGGCCCAGAAGTCTAGCTCGGCAGTCCGTTAATACAAGGTGAGATTTCTTGATGTTTGTTACTTGTTTATTTCCCTTTTTTTTCGGTGATAAATGCTGTTAATTTTTTATTTCGATCTGTTTTTTTTCTGAAGATGTGTTGAAATTTAGGAAATGTTCTTTTACTTGCGTTTTGTTGCTCAATTAAGTTTTTTATGCTTTAGTTTCTTAAGGAATGAAACGTGTATTCTATGATATTGCAATACATACTTCTTTGCCAGTTGAGATGCAGCCGTTGATATTACTTTATTCCCCTCGGTTATGCATTTTGTTTAGAATCATTCTAGTTCTGGGATAAATCATCTTGTAGAAACAAGCAAACCATGAAAAATGTTAAAAAAAAGACCTAGTAGATGTTGTGTATAACTTCAAGAACACAGATAATCAAGTAATGTTAAAGAGTGTTTGTGTTATTTAAGTTATGCCTAAAATAGCGTACACTGGTGAACTCCACGTGCACACAGCAAATAGATATACAAAGGCAGAGTAAGCGGATAAATCATATATAACAGTTTAGCTAAAATTCTGGTTGATATTACGCAGGGTGCTGGTTGCTTGGTGAATAGAATAGAAGTTAGATATATAATAATATGGACTGATGAAGGAAAAACTTAGACCCATGATTAAATTTCAGAAGTTAGTCTACTTTTGGATACTGTACAAGGCATGAATTCACGTGCTAATGACTTGAAATTTGCAAACTGAATATTTCTGGGAAGACCTTGTTAGATTAGCTATAGATGTGGTATAAAAATCAAATTCATTGAAGTTGGATTGATATTTTTAAGAAAATCTTTAAAATCAGTCATTGTAGGGCGAAATGTGTGAAAATTGTACTTGATGATGTTTGCTCTGAAACTCGATTTTTGAGCCCCTATTACAGAGGCCAGATGTTGTTGGATTGATCTAAATTATTGATATATGTTAGTCTGCTATGTTTTCTGTAAACCTATAAAATTTGAGAGCAATATATTGAGTATAGAATTTATGACAGAGTTTACAAAATGGTAGCACAAGTAGTTTTTCTGTGAGCTTGCACAGTTTTGTTCGAACCAGCATTTCTTGCTCGTCGGGACTCGTATACAGAAACCGCCTTTTCCTAACATAAACTAGACACCCGTAAGATTCTAAAAGTGTGAATCATTTATTTTCATGACGTCTGAGAAAAGTCAGGTTTGAATCTAAATGTAGCCTTTGTGCAGAACATTCCTTCTGCAAAATTGCCAAGTAAATTTTTAGAAGAGTCTTGTTGTCGGTCAGTTTACGATGACTCGTTAGCTGCCTTAATATAATTGGATCAATGCAAAATTTGGTCAGTAGTAAGTATGATGTGCCTTCTATGCTAGTGTAAAGTTTCGGCCTGATATCAGATTATTTTATATGGTTTTAAATCGACCAAATTAGATCCTTAAGAAGTATTGTGCAGTGATCCATCTTCTCTTAAGCATAACTCTCAAACCTCTGATTAATTTTGCATGAGATTAAATTTGTGTTAAACTATGTAGTACAAGGATTCGAGAATGATATAGTATGTGGTTATATGTTCACTGTACAGTAAATAGTAAACCTTCAAAGGTGGCTATTTAAACTGTTTTTATGCACGCCACCTGCCTGTAAAATGTCCAAAGGCAGATTTCACTTCTAACTCTCATGCTTGTGGTATTCTACGATTTTTACTTTATCTAATGACTTGAATAATGAACGTATATTGATACCATAATAGAATAGAAGTTAGATATATAATAATACTTTTAACATCATAATTAATGATATAAGCAGTGGAGAAACTATACAAGATCAACAATGTAAAGGGCTCCATGATTCAACCAAACCAAATCAGACTGAAAATAAAGTTGTACTATTGCAACCACTTAAAATCAAAATAACTAAGAAAAAGAATGTAGTGTGAATACATAAACCGGACAGGTGAAAAGGACAATGATGGTGTGTTTTTGCTGTTGTTATGCAATGTAGTCTTAATGTATACTAAGACAGTTCACAGGTCTTTGGCTTCATCATACAATGTTGCCACTAGAAAAAGTATTTTGTTAGGACATTGCAGTGTCAGAAAAAGGCAAAGTATGGAAGTATAACTGCGCTATAACAACCTGGTTTCCTATGTATAAATCAATGGAAAGAAAAAAAGGAAATCTTTGAACTAATGAAAATGAATTTATTTCTTAAGAATGATATTGCTAATGTCTTTTATGATACAGACTAAACATTGAAATGAGAAATAATGAGAGGGCATTACTATAATTGCCATCCAACTCAAAACAGTATTTTTTTCATTCATATCTCCATCATCTCTGTCCTGTGATCATGTTTGATGCCGCCAGATGATTTTAAATCCTACCTGGAATTCTAATTTTGGATTTATAATACTAAACATTTTATTCTATATGCTGAATCCAACAATAATACTAGCACATTGACTCTTGTTATCTCTATTAAATCTAAGTTTACATATTGTTTTGGAATTCAATTCCGCTCTTCTTTTTTAGATGATGGGACATGTTACTTTGACGAGAAACTTGATGAACGTGGGCATTAGGGTCCTCTTTCGGCTTCCGCATCAGTTGTCCGTGGAATAACAGCTTTTGCAGAACACAAAAATTTAAATGTAAGTTTACACATAAGTAGGTTTTAGTTGTGTGACGTTTGCCTTTTTTTATTTATTTGTCTTTCTTGAGATTTTTTGAAATGAGTGGTTTGCTAATTGCAGCTTCCAGGGGAGAAAATCTTGGGTTTGGCAAAATTTTTCCTTGGTATTGGGATTCCTGGAAGTGCGAAAGATTTGTATTGCCAAATCAATGCCTTGGCTTGCATGGAAAACATTAGGCAAGTGTTCCACGTAGTTTTCCTTCTTACAGAAATCTTTTGTTGTATTATGTTCCTTAAGATTCCCTCCCCATGTAATTTTGTCATGAAAACATATTCTCTGAATTGGCTTTTAAATTGAGAAGTTTAGTTGTAGCTGCTCCTTTTAAATTTTATACTGTCATTGTCCAAAATGTTTCCAACACATTTGTTGTTTTTCTCCAGGGGATCAATTCCTCTGATCTATACTTTACATGTTTCTTATATTATATATCCCCCAAGTCAGTAAAAAAAGTCACAAATATTTCCTTACTAGTATTTTAATTTACTATTCACTTTTTCTCCAGATGCATCACTTGAAGTGGATTAGAACAAGCAAAAAGAGAGATCAAAGCTGTGGAGCAAGAAAGAACAGACAAGGAAGATTATTCTCACAAGTCCTTAGCATATGAAAATAGCATCATGGAAAAGGTGGTTCATGATGATGAGTGCGAGGACGATGATCGCGAGGCTGAGGAAAATGAACTTCATGATGATTGATGATCAGTACTTTTATTTTGTATATGCGTAATTGATTGGTTGGATATTTTGACTTGACATACAGTTTCTGTAATACCCGGTTGTAATTCAGTCATTATCATTCAGTAATTTCATTCGGTGATTGTCACTTAGTGGATTTTCACTCATTAATAATCATTCTTCAATCATGTTCATTCATCCGTGTTCACCGTTCGGAATAACCTCGAGTTGTGTATCGTTATTGTTCATTGTTTCAACTTTCCACATATAAGTTCGACTTTGTTAGATCACCATTAATTTTTGGAAACTCCAAAAATTCTGAATCTTTGCAATATTATATAGCATCGAGTTAGCTTCCCAATGGTTCAAACGGCGAGTCAATCGGAGTCCGGACGAGAGAGTTATGGTCGAAATAGCTCAGGCACTCATTTTTCAGTTTTTGGCCGAGCGGCTGTCTGGGTGCCGCGGCACATGCCGGCAGGCCGCGGCACACTGCCGAGTCAGTGCCGCGGCACATGCCGGAAGGGCCGCGGCACACTCGTATTGCATTGATCGGCCAAAACCGTCTGTACCGGGTGCCGCGGCACATGCCGGAAGGGCCGCGGCACACTGCCGACCACTGGGCGCAATTTTGGCCCTGTGCCGCGGCACACAGGGCAGTCAACCCCTATAATTGTGTTTTTCAGCGAGTTTCAGCTCATTTCTTCATTCCTTCACCTTCATGCGCGAGAGAGAGTCTTGAGGAAGAGATTTTTTCTTCACCTATCATTTGAGTGTGGATTTTAATCATTTTCATTCGGTTGTGGAGCTCGGATCATCGATCTATCGCGTGTTCTTCGAATCATAGTGCTTGAATCTTCAAAGGTAACTTTCATCAAACCTCTTGGATTTTCGATTTGTGTTGAGATATGATGTTTTGGATGTTAAGATCATGTTGTATGAAGTGATATACGCATGATTATGGATATGTTCGATTATTCATTGGATTATTGAAGGATTATTCAAGAACACTTTGAATATTGTGTTGGATTTGGGGGTTTTCGATTAATTATTGTTGAAATCACGATTTTGGATATTCATAATGGATTATTGATCGTATTGGAGATATTTTGTGGTTTGAAACACTTCTTTGGTGATTGATGTTGGTATTATTGAAGTTTGGTTATAAACAATCGAAGTTGGCCACAAAGTGCTCGATATAATGCCCCAATGAACTTGGTTTTATCGTATCGACGTTTTGAGTTCGTTATATTCGTGTTTGATTCGTGTTTTGAACAGTTGTTGGTAATTATTGTTATTCAAGGTTGTTCGAGCGACCGGTATCTCGATTAGGACGTTGTTCGTGGAAGGACATTGTCTTCGGTATTGAGTAAGTTAATTCTTACTCGGTTAAAAGGATACTTATTCCTTTTGTTGTTGATTACTCATAATCATAACTCATTCATCATGGTATTAATCATATTGAGACTTGTAATTGTCGAATAATCATTTCATTCACGAGGAACGACAGTTCCAAATCATTTCATTGGGTTATCAATCATGTCACTATTATTTTCATCTCGGTGAGTCATCTTGGCCTTGTTGAATTACTATTCATTGATATTCATTGTGGTCATTCTCTTCCATATGACCTTCTGGGTTCATATTGCGTGGCCGGGTGTGGCTGTGTGGAATTTTTAGTGGTGCACACGATGGTCATGTATTGGGTTCACCGATACATTGGACCGTGCACACGGTAAAGCTTAACTCCGTGAGACTAATTAGGTACAAGGATGGGTGTGTCCGGTCATTCGTCTTGTACACTTGCACAGAACATTACGGGCATACTATGATACTCCTCTTCAGCGTAATTCATAACTAAGGACATTTCATAACTTCAGTTAAATCATGATTGGGTATTTTCAACCCTTGAGGATTGTTGTTCTGTGTAACTGACCCCGTTGGGGGATTTTGTTTTCAGGTCACAGCAAGGTAAAGGCACGGGAAGAGCATGCTGACGGTGAGGAGTCCCAGTGATACTAGTAGGGGGCCCCAGTCATTTCGTTTGTTTCAGTCATTTCAGTCATTTCAGTTATTCCGTCATTTGTATTTTCCGCTGCAAATTCCGTTCGAGATGTTTAATTGTTCAGGGTAGTGTATTTTATCTCCATATAAAATACATTAGTATTCGGTTTAGTCCTGGTGTGTTGTACTTAAACTCCTCATTGGAGTACTTGGTAATATAATGTGGTTCGGTACTACAATTATATTATTTAATTCATCATTTTCATTTGCCTGGTGGGTCCCAGTCGGGGATTCACGGCAGTGTAATATCCGTCTAGTTTAGGGTGTTACAGTTTCATGTAGAATTATGGTGTAGGTCGATGATGTGTTTTGACTTTAGGCTTAAGTACTAGATGTAAGATGATGTAGTGGTACACATCGGTTTTGTTTCGGCTTTATTGACATGTTTTGTTGGATTTGCCATTTGGGAAATTTGAAATGTGATTTCTGGTTTGATATGCTTTTGTAAATGGTATATTGAAATTTCAAACAGGATATTGCAATCCGGACTAATAAAAAGTGTTGCAGATTACTGTTGCAAATAAAATTTAAAAGTATTACAATAGGGATATAAATGTTGCTAAAAAGAGTTGCATTAGTCTATTGTAACACCTTAAAAATGTTACTAAAACCGCTCAAAGTGTTACAAAAAAGTGCTATTGTAATATTACAAAATGTATTGCAATAAGTACACATAATGTTGCAAAAGAGAGCATAGGCAACGCCAGTAAATGCAACGCCAAATTTTGGCCAAAAGATTACATAAACATATACTCTAACATTTTTCGGGTCTAAGAATACACTTTTGTGGGCTTGCAATAGGTCATATATGGTGTAGTGAATTAATCTTTTACTTCTTTATTAAGTTATGTTGTAGCAAGAATTGGATATAGTAGCTCCGATTAAGCCTTTACTTCTTGATTAAGTCTTGTTGTAGCAACGATTGGATATAGTAGCTCCGATTAACCTTTCACTTCTTGTTAATAGGAGATAAGACGACATTACATGCATTTTAGTTAGAACTCTCTGAAAACTCGGGTTTATTGATTAATTCGAGCCTTTTGTACTCATAATTGGCTATAACACCTCTAATTAATCTTATCTTTCTTGATTAAGTCTTGTTGTAGCAAGAATTTACTATAACAGTTCCGATCAAGCCTTTACTTCTTGATTAAGTCTTGTTCATAGGAGATAAGACCATGTTACATGCATTCGAGTCGGAACTCTATGAAAACCCGGGTTTATAGATTAGATTCGAGCCTTTTGTACTCAAAATTAGCTATAAAAACTCTGATTAATCTTATACTTCTTGATTAAGTCTTATTGTAGCATGGAATAGATATAATAGCTCCGATTAAGCCTTTACCTCTTGATTAAGTCCTGTTAATAGGAGATACGACCACGTTACATGCATTCGAGTCAGAACTCTATGAAAAATCAGGTTTATTGATTTGATTCGAGCATTTTAAATTCAGAATTGTCTAATACAGCTCCGATTAATATTTTCTTTATTGATTAGGTCTTGTTGTAACAAGGATTCGCCATAATAGCTCCGATTATACCTTCACTTCTTGATTAAGTCTTGTTAATAGGAGATAAGAACACATTACATGCATTCGAGTCGGAACTCTATGAAAACTCGGGTTTATTGATTAGATTCGAGCCTTTTATACTCAGAATTGGCTATAACAGCTCCGGTTAATCTTATACATCTTGATTAAGTCTTGTTGTGGCAAGGATTCATTATAATAACTTCGATACTTATTGTTAAGTCTTTTTAATAGGAGATAAAACCATGTTAGATATATTCGAGTTGGAACTCTACGAAAACTCAGATTTATTGATTAAATTCGAGTATTTTATATTGAGAATTGGCTATAATAGCCTAGATAAGTCTTTACTTCTTGAGTAAGTCCTCTTAATAGGAGATAAGACCATGTCACATGCATCCTGTAGATCACAAGTCGCCCAGGAATAAGTCTAGAGCGGGGGTGAATAGACTTATTGAAACTCTTAAACTCTTTTTCTCAAAGAGTAAGTTTCTTCAGCTGATAGATAGACAAATGACTTGAAGTTGTTTGTTCTTAATACGTGCAGAAGTCAGCTGATGACGAATACAGAACAACTAATGAAACACTTAACAATGAATGCAGCAGTTAAAGTATGATGCTATAAAACAGTAAAGTACGCAAGCAATTATAGTGGTCTCAGAGGTGGGGTAATCCTCTACTAATCCACTTTTCTCCAAACCAGTTAGAGATGAATTCACTATAATTTTCAACCAGTGATAAATATTACAGTGATTCAACCAAACTACAACAGCTTCCAACCACTGGAAATCCGTGCTGTTGTAACACACTTGACTGCCTTGCACCTCTTGATCCTCGATCCTTGGATGCCTTTACAGTCTCGAACTTCAACCAGTGAAGTACCCCGAACTCAGGATTTAAGACACGAGTTTTTGTCTTCTCCAACTAAGAGCTTCTTCAAGTATGAACTTTTTAGAACCGCTCTTTTCACGATGCTGTATTTCGCTTTTAGATTGCTTGAATGCTTTGATCGCTTGAAAGTATGTTCGCACCGGTCGTTGATCAACTTCAAATCTTTGGATATATATATATATATAGGTGTTGATCCATGAGCATTTCTTCATAGCCGTTGCAAATCTGTAACAAATCAGTCCGTTGGAGGGAGACTTCTTTGTTTATTCTTTTCTGAATGTTGCAAGGCTGGATTCCCATATTTTAATCTATCTTCCGACCATTGTGAAGACTCTGCATGTGATGCGCCGAATCTTTTGAATATAATACGATTAAAGTCTTCAAGGTGGGTCTGGATGAATTATTTAATTCATATCTTTTGTGGAAATCTCTCCAATTTGTATCTTCACGTTGCATGTGACTTTCCGTAATATTTGACTTGTGGACTTGGAGTACTTGGCTGATCTCGACTAGGCTGATGTAAAGTTAACTTCTCTGCAGTGTGGACCTCTCTGATGTTCACTGTTTAGGACTTGTCTGATCAGATGACTTGCCTGAGGTATCTTGACTGCAGTCTGGTCAAACATCCCTGATGATTTTTGTTGACCAGAACATCTCTGATATGACTCGGCTGTACCTCTCTGATGAACTTAGCTGTTCTTTCATACTTAACCGATTTTTAGCCTAACTAATTTTTGGCCTATAGAAGATACTCATTTGGTTCTTCTTTCCATTTTGCCAAGTTTTACACTTAACATTATTTGGCCTATGGAAGATACTCATTTGGTTCTTCCTTACATTTTTGCCAAGTAATGAACTTATTTATATTAATGACATCATCAAAATCTAACAAGTATTCCTAACAAATTCCCCCTATTTTGATGATGGCAAAACTTAAGGAAATATTCAAATGAACAAGTCTGCACTTGAGTGCAAGACACAAACTAAACTCAGTCTAATTTTTGAGACAATTGGAAATTGTCATTCAAAAGACTGTTATAAAATTTTCTGACTTGATTATGATTGAAATTTACAAGAAAATTTTACAAGTACAGAAATAAGTAAAATCATTACAAGTACAAAATAAGAAAGTCATCTGCCTCTGCCTCTGCCTCTTCGAATAGGCTGTTTGGCAGGCCTGAAAGGTTTAGCTCCGATTGGTCTTGTCTTGACAGGGGCAAGACCATACTTCCTCTTTACAACAAGAGCTGCAAAAGTCTTGCTCTTCTTGGGATGAAAACTTATTCTCAAGACACAGCTTCTTGATTTTCCTCTGGAGAGCAAGTTCATTTAAAGCACTACCTTTCTCCAAGGTGGGAGGTTCTTTGGCTCTGAACGAAGGGATCATGGGATAAGCGTTGTATGTCTCAGCATATTTCTTCAGAATAGTCCAGAGTTGTGGATGAGCTTCTTCCATGAAGTTGATGAAGATCTGCTGTGGGGTGAGATTATCATCCTGGAGTATTTCCCAGATGTAGTAGTCTCTGATGAATTTTTTTCCTTGCAGATCCCCACATGGGTAGAGCTTATTCTGGTATAAATTCTTCAACATACCACAACTCCTTGCCTTCCCACTCTAGAGTAGGCTCAAATCCTCCTATAGTCCTCCTCTTCTTGCCTGCAGGCTGATCAGCCTGTTCTTCTGGTTCTGCTCCTCCCTTCCTTTTAGCTGAGGATGTCCCAGCAGTGATCATCTGGACATCCTGCCTCTTCTTTGTTCTAAGCTCCTCCCTTATCTCTCCTTGAATGCTGCCTTCCCCCTGTATTCTATCTTCCCCCTTTTTGCCAGCATCAACTAACGTGGTCAGCTGTTGCTCCATCTTGTGCATCCAGTCAGACATGCCAAATGGCATTCTTTTGTTTGTAGGGGGAGGAGGTTGAGGTACTTCCCTCTGCAGCAAAGTATCAATCTTGGCATTGATGGATTGGAGGTCAGGAGTGACCTGAGATGCAAGCAGCTCTCCAATGGTATCCTTCACTATTTGTCGAATCAGCTCAGTCATCACAAGTGAGATCTGCGATGGTGGAGAGTGCTCGCCTGAGCCTTCTGCAAATGAACCACTAGACTGCAGGCTCCTATCTGCAGCTGGTACTCCAGATGGGGTCTTTTCTGGTGTCCCTGATCTGGAGTCCTCAGCCAACTCGGCGTCCAAGCTGGTATACCGGCCAGGCGCCCCAGCCTTGTCTGCAGCCTCTACTTCTGGCTCTTTCTCCGGCTCCTTTTCCTTCTCCTCTTCTTCTTTTTCTTCTTCATCTTTTTCCTTTTCTTTCTCAGCTCCTTGATCTCCTCCTTCATCCTTATCATCATCCTCATCATCATCATTATTATCATCATCCTTTTTCCCATCTTTTTTATTTTCTCCTTCATTCTCATCATCTTTTTCACCTTCATCATCATCCTTCTCTCCTTCATCATCCTCCTGTTCTACCTCTTCCCCTTCTTCTTCTTCTTCATCAATTAACTCTTCTGTTTTCTCAACTTCCTCAGATTGTTTTTCAACTAAAATGTTTTCTACTTCTCTTTTCTCTTCCCGCTCCTCTTCTTTGTCATCTATGACAATAACTTCCTCATCTACTTCTCCATTTACTTCTTCAATTCTAATTTCTTTTTCTTCTTTCTCCTCATCTTCTTTTTCAAATGAACCATCAAAAATACTATACATTATAGAAATGATGAATTGGTCCATGTTGGTTTTGAAATGAGACATGAACCAATTCTCCTGGAGGATCAAAACTATGTCTGATACTTTACAAAAATGTATCAGTACATCCTCTGTGGCTTGGGGATATTCCCAACCACTGGTTGCAATATAAGTTTGAAGTTTTGTAAATGACAGAGATTTGAAAAATTTCCACTCTTCAAAAATGTTAACAAAAGATTGTTTCAGTGCTTGTGGTTTAACAAGCTGTAATTGTTCAATGGACAGGTTGAAAACATTGTTGTCCAGCAGGTTAAAGGTGTAATTTGCTTCAGGGATTGAGATGATTAAACTTGCTTCTTCCTCCTCTGGAATGTATGCTGGAGTGAGGACAGCCACGATCTGAGTTTCAGTGCCTGGAGTGCATCGGTCTTCAGTGAGTAGGTGACTCCTGCCGCAGGATCGGTATGATGATCTGACTGCTCCTCCTGACTAAACTGCAGTCGCCTGGGCCTCTTGGGAGAGGGTTCTGGAGATGACTGCATGATGGATGGCTCTCCAGGGGCTGGTTCCCTTCTATTGAAACGGACAGCTATCGGTGTGTTGTCTGACTCGGAGTCTGACTCGACTGCAGTTGGGTTGACGTCTGCAGGTCAGTCCGACTCGCCTGATGAATAATATCTGGGGTAGGTCCTTGAGTCAGACAGCTCCTTTAACATCTGAGCTGCCCTTCTGTTGCCTCCCAACTTACTTAAGGTCTCTTGGTCCAGATGACCAAGTCTCTTGTTGGTATGGAAGGGGTCAGTACTTCCCTTCGCCACACCTATCTTCTCAAGGATCCAACTCAGCTGCGTTCCAAACGCCAGCTTGGATCTAAATCTATTTTCATCAGCAAGCCATTCGGCTTTGTTGACTTCTCGAACAAGATGCCTAAAGATATAGTCAGCCCAATCAATTGCCTCGTCTTGAATCAGTGCTCCCAGCACCATGAACTTCGCCGACGACAGTTGGTCGTAACTGCCGGCCATACCCATAATGATTTTGTTGGTAATATCAAACGCATATCGATAGACCTTTTTAATCTCGCTCCTCTTGGCGGTGAGCTTCAGCTTCTCCAGCTGATTGTCCGCCTTGATCTTCATCCAGGTGTCGGCTGCTTTCTGCTTAAGGGCTTCGACAGCTAAGCCACGGTGTTTCATACCGAAAATTGTACGAATCGACTCCGGCGATATGTCGACTTGCACTCCGCCAACAGTGCTCCTAATTCCTGCCTGAATCAAATGGGCTTCGCGGTAGAACGCGATAACATCCTCCTTGTACAAATGTTGAGGACTGATATCCAGAAATGGGTAGATCCCATTTAGCTTCATCGAACGGATTAGGTCAAGCACGTCGTAATTTTCCAGATTTGCTTCCAATAAACCTTCGAAATCAACGACCAGAGAGAAGATAATCTGGTCCTTGACTGCCTTCATGTTAACGCCTTCGAAATAGGATTCCATTTCTGCAGACAAGAGATTTTCAGTGTATTTGAAGTTCAAACAATTTTTGTTCTGTAAATCTAGGGTTTGAAAGATTGGTAAGCGTAGAGGTAAAGTGAAGGGTTTCCGTCCTTTTAAAGAAGATGAAAAGACGTTGGATTAAATTATTATTTATTTTGAAACGGTGGTACACCTTTTGAGATTCTTTTTAAATTTCAAATTCGAATCGGTGGTCCAAGTTTAGATTTTAAAATTTGACGGTTGGTTTTAATTGGCCACCATGGAGGTCGATTTATCAAGTGATTGCCACGTGTATTTAAATGCCACTTGTGATCCAAAAATAATATAATATTATTATACATATGGCAAATAATGATAAAATATTCAAGAGTCGGTTAAGTTTAGAAAGACTTAGCTGGTTGACTGTTGACTGTTGACTGCTCTGCATCAGGTGAGTTGACTCCATGGACTTCTCGCCTGAGATTCTGATCAGCTAGGTTCCTTCGTCCTCTTGCCTGCATCAGCTAGGATCTGATTCCTTTAATCAGCTGGGTCCGTCCTTTATCTGGGATGCTTCAGCTTGCTTCTGTACTAGATTCCCAATCTAGTAGACCAAGATCTCTGCTCAGCTCCAAAAACCTTTCTTCTGGCAAAGGTTTGGTAAAGATGTCAGCTATTTGGTAGTCTGTGCTGACTCTCTCAACTCTAACTCTCTTGTTAAGCACGTGGTCTCTGATGAAGTGGTGCTTAACATCAATGTGCTTGGTCCTCGAATGCAAAACCGGATTGTTGGTTATTGCAATAGCACTATTGTTGTCACACCAGATAGGGACTTCATTGGCAATGATATTATAATCCCTCAGCTGTTGTCTGATCCATAATATCTGTGCACAATGACTACTGCTGACTAGGTATTCTGACTCTGTGGTGGAGATAGAGTTAGAAACCTGCTTCTTGCTAAACCAGGATATCAGTCTGGTTCCTAGGAATTGGCACGTTCCACTAGTGTTTTTCCTAATAATTTTGCATCCTGCGAAATCTGCATCTGAATATCCTGACAGCTCGAAGTTATCATCCTTGGGATACCATAGTCCAACATTGACTGTAGACCTAAGGTATTTGATTATCCTCTTTGCTGCATCTAGATGTGACTGCTTAGGCTTAGATTAGAATCGTGCACAAACTCCTACGACATAGGATATGTCAGGCCTGCTTGCAGTGAGGTATAGCAATGATCCAATGAGTCCTCTGTAGTGGGTTGAGTCCACTGATATGCCTCCCTCATCTGCATCTAGGTGAGTACTTGTGCTCATAGGAATTCTTGCTGGCTTGGCTGATTCCATTCCAAATCTCTTGATCAGATCTTTGGTATACTTAGCTTGGTTTATGAAAATTCCATTTTCCATCTGCTTCCCATCATACTCATCTCAAATTCTCCTTGCATGAGGTTAGAGAATTTCTCACATAACTCTGGATTGGTTGAGCCAAATATGATGTCATCCACATATATCTGGACTATTAATATGTGGCCTTCGTGCTCTACTCTGAATAGGGTCTTGTCCACCTTTCCTTTGCAAAAACTATTCTTCTCAAGAAACACAGACAGTGTTTAATACCATGCTCTTGGTGCTTGCTTAAGTCCATAGAGAGCCTTCAACAGCTTGTAGACTTTGTCTCCTCTGACAAAACCTGGGGGTTGCTCTACATAGACTTCTTCTTCTAGAATGTCATTTAGAAAAGCACTCTTTACATCCATCTAATAGACTTAAAAATCTTTGAATGCAGCATATGCGAGGAATAGTCTGATGGCCTCTAATTTTGCAACAGGTGCATAGGTTTCATCAAAATCTATTCCTTCACACTGTGCATATCCTTTTGCAACAAGTCTGGCTTTATTCCTAACAACAGCTCCGTCTTCATCACTCTTGTTTTTGTACACCCATTTGGTGCCAATAACCTTCTTGTGATCTGGTCTGTCTGTTAGTTCCCAAACTTTGTTTCTTTCCATCTGCTCGAGTTCTTCTTGCATGGCATTTATCCAAGAATAATCTTCTAAAGCTTGTTCTGTTGTTTTAGGTTCTATCTGAGACATGAAGCATGAGAACATAGCCATTCCTGCGGGTAGAGTTAACTGTCTTGTTTTAACTCCATCAGTCAGCTTCCCGATTATTTGCTGGATTGGATGGTCTTTGAGCTACTTGGGAATATCGTCTTCTTCTGGGTCTGTTCCCCCTGTTGAATTGCTTGGGTGGATTTCTGCATCAGCTGGGTTCTGGTCTTCTTGGTCTGCAGCTGGATCAGCTACCGTCTTGTCATCTGCAGGTTGGGTCTGATCTGCAGATGAGTCTTTATCAGCTACAGCTGGGTCTTCATCAGCGGCAACTGGATCAGATAGGTTTGGTGATCCTGTCTGATCTGCAGTTGGGTCTTCAGCAGCTACAGTTGGATCTTCAGGCTGGTCTGCAGGTGAGTCCACCATTCCAGTGTCATGTACAATGACTTCTTCAAGGGTTGCTGATTTGAGCTTGTTCTCAATTAACTCAACTTGCTTCCTGTACTCAACAGTAGATTCATCAAAAACAACATGGGGTGTTTCTTCCACAACTAAGGTTCTTTTGTTAAATACTCTATATGCCTTGCTTCTTTGTGAGTATCCCATAAAGAGACCATCATCAGTTTTAGCATCAAAGGCATTTAGTTGTGTTTTACCGTTGTTGTGGATGAAACACTTACAACCAAAAACATGAAAGTAAGCAACAGTAGGAGTTCTATTATTCCAAACCTCATAGGGAGTTTTGCCATGTCTCCCTACTATCATACTCCTGTTCTGAGTATGGCAAGCTGTGTTGATGACTTCACCCGAACCTCTTGGGCAGTCCGCTTCGCAATCATGGACCTTGCCGCTTCCTTCGTGGTTCTGCTTTCTTCTTCAAAGAACGCCATTCTGCTGGGGAGTCCTAGCTGCAGAGAGCTCATGCTGGATCCCATTCTGATCGCTGTAATCAGTGATCGCCTTGTTGAGAAACTCTCCTCCTCTATCTGATCTGATCTTGATGATGGATAGGGATTTCTCATTCTGGATCCTTCTCAGCAGCTCAGGTAGCTTGGTCTAGGTTTCACTCTTCTTATACAGGAAGATAATCCAAGTGTACCTTGAGTAATCATCTACTACAACAAGTGCATGCTTTCGGCCGCTTAGAGTCCTTGGCTTGATAGGACCAAATAGATCCATGTGTAGTAGATCTAAGATCCTTGTTGTGAGAGTTGTAGGCTGGACTGGCTTGAATGATGCTCTGGTCTACTTTCCTTTCTGACACGCATCACAAAGAGCTTCCTTATTGAATGCTTCATATGGAAGTCCTCTGACCAGCTTCTGAGAACTAATCTTGTTTATGGCTTTGAAGTTCAGGTGACATAATCTTTTGTGCCACAGCCATCAAGAGTTAGGTGTTCCTGTGTTCCAATCTATCATGTAGACATCTCTCCTTCTGAATCCTTGTAGCTTCACTTCGCCAGATAGGATATCTATCACCATGCATTTCCAAATGGTGAAGACTACTAGATTCTTCTCATCGCAAAACTGGCTTATGCTCAGGAGATTATACTTGAGCCCTTTGACATAATGAACTTTGGATATCACAATATTTCCTCGGTGCAACTCTCCAAAGCCCTTTGTTTGTCCTCTAGAGCTATCTCCAAGGGTTACATCAGGACCTCTTTCTTTGGTGTATTTGGACAGCATCTTTTTGTTCCCGGTCATGTGCCTCGAGCATCCAGAATCTACAAACCATTTTTCACCTCCAAAGTTTGAGTTTGTGGTGATGTGGTTGTAGTCCTTCCACCTTTTCTGCAATCAAACAAGCAGAGATTTAGGTACCCAGATCTGTGTTGGTCCTCTAGGGTTAGTTGGTTTCCTGGAGAATTGATTTCTCCTTGGATTATAAAAATTGTTATTATTATTACCCTTATAAGGTGTGTAAGGTCTAGGTCTATATCTCCTGTTGGGATTGTATACCGGATATTCCTCAAAATATTGATAGTGTGGACCATTTCTAAACCTTGGCTGAGACCATTTATTAAATATTTGAGGTCTCCACACTTGTTCATTTTGGAAATTAGGATAACCTTGAGGTTTCCATTTGCCCCTCCCATTTTGAAATCTGTTTTTAGGGAGTTGTTGATAATAGTGGGCATGTTGTCTGGGCTGCTGCTTCTGCCTGGGCCATTGCCTAGTCGCTTGTCTAGGTGGCTGCCTTGTGTAACCTGGCTGCAGCCTAGACTTGTGACTTGGCTGTTGCCTGTTTTTAAATATCGGTTTATATGTAGGCTCAATGATGAGACAATTGTTTCTCCCTTGATAAAAGTGGTTTTAGAACTAGAGGGAGTGTGAGGATCATATCCAAGGCCTGATCTGGAATATAGTGGCCTCTTATTGGTACACAATTCTTCCAGAGTTGAAGACGCCTTCAGAGAGGTTATTTCCTGTGCCTGAGTCTTATTTTCCTGAGTCAGCTTAGTAAATTCGGCTTTGACATGAGCAAGTGCAGCTGATTTTTCTTTAAGTAAAATAGTTAGTCAATTTATCTCAGCTGTATTGTCATCAGCCTGGTTTTGCAAGTTAGCTGCATTTATCTCAACTGTATTCAGTTCTAGGCTGAGTTTTCAAAATCATTTTTCAGCTGCCTATTCTCATCTTGCAGCTGAGTCTTCTCTGCTGACACAGATAGGTGTGCAGATTTTAGTGTTTCAAAATCTTTAAATAGCTGATTTACAGATTCATGTAGATCCATATCTTGTGACATGGCTGAACTACTATTTGAACCAGAGGGTTTTGATGTTACCTCTTCATCAGCTAAGTTGGCCATCAGGCAGTCATACTCTTCATCATCATCAGAAAAGAATCCGCTGCTTGATTCTACATGCTCCTGATCTTCTCCGATGAGGGCCTTCCTTCTGTCTTCTTTTCTACCCACCTCCTTCTTGCTCTCGTCCTTCTTGAGATCAGGACAGTCGATTTTGATGTGTCCTATCTTGTGACAATTGTAGCACTCCACCTTCCAGCTTCCGGCTTTCTGGTTCCTTCTGGGATTCTCCTTATAATTTTTCTTGTATTTGGAGTAGTTTTTCCAGAAGTTGCTGAACCTTTGCATTATGAATGCCATTTCTTCCTCAAAATCTAATGGATTTGGAGGCTTTACATCAGATAGGCTCTTGGCGGGGGACTCGGCTGCAAAGGCTATTCCCTTCTCTGCAGGCTCAGTTGAGGATGAACTTGGCAGCTCGAACTCATAAGCCTTCAGATCAGAGAACAGCTCTTGGATCTTTATCTTATTGAGGTCCTTGGATTCTCTCATGGCCACTGCCTTCATACTCCATTCAGGATTGAGAGATCTTAGAACCTTCAGTGCCATCTCCCTGTTGCCATAAGATTTGCCGAGGGAGTTGATCTCATTGATAATCTCAGTGAACCTTGTGTCCACTTGGTCTATGGATTCGCCATTCTTCATTTTGAAGTTGTCAAATTTTTGAATAGCAATTGACAACTTGTTTTCTTTGATCAGCTCCGTTCCTTCACACATTAGGGCTAATGTGTCCCAGATTTCTTTGGCATTCTTGTAATTCTTGATCTTGACCATGGTGGATTTGTCAAGAGTTTGATATAGCACATCTCTGGCCTGGTTATCAAGATTGGCCAGCTTTCTTTCTTCGGGAGTCAGCTCTGTCCTCTTCTTTGGGATCTTCTCTGGCTTCCCTGCTGCGATCTCCTCTGCAGTGTTGTCCTTCTCGAAGATGAATGGACCGTCCTCTATGATGCACCACATGTCATCATGGATTGAAGATAAGTGTGCTTGCATTCTTATCTTCCAAAGATCATACTCGTCAACTGAAAACACAGGTAGTCTAGAATGCATGTGTTCCATTATAAAATGAGAGTAAAGATATATCTCTGATATAGATCTGGTTCGTGAAATAAATGAACCAACCTCTCCGATACCACTTGTAGGTCACAAGTCATCCATGAATAAGTCTAGAGGGGGGGTGAATAGACTTATTGAAACTCTTAAACTCTTTTTCTCAAAGAGTAAGTTTCTTCAGCTGATTGATAGACAAATGACTTGAAGTCGTTTGTTCTTAATACAGAACAACTAATGAAAAACTTAACAATGAATGCAGCAGCTAAAGTATGATGCTATAAAACAGTAAAGTACGCAGGCAATTATAGTGGTCTCAGAGGTGGGGTAATCCTCTACTAATCCACTTTTCTCCAAACTAGTTGGAGATGAATTCACTATAATTTTTAACCAGTGATAAATATTACAGTGATTCAACCAAACTACAACAGCTTCCAACTAGTGGAAATCCGTGCCGTTGTAACACACTTGACTGCCTTACACCTCTTGATCCTCGATCATTGGATGCCTTTATAGTCTCGAACTTCAACCAGTGAAGTACCCCGAACTCAGGATTTAAGACACGAGTTTTTGTCTTCTCCAACTAAGAGCTTCTTCAAGTATGAACTTTTTAGAACCGCTCTTTTCACGATGCTGTATTTCGCTTTTAGATTGCTTGAATGCTTTGATCGGTTAAAAGTTTGTTCGCACCGGTCGTTGCTCAACTTCAAATCTTTGGATATATATATATATATATATATATATATATATATAGGTGTTGATCCATGAGCATTTCTTCATAGCCGTTGCAAATCTGTAACAAATCAGTCCGTTGGAGGGAGACTTCTTTGTTTATTCTTTTCTGAACGTTGCAAGGCTGGATTCCTATATTTTAATCTATCTTCCGACCGTTGTGAAGACTCTGCATGTGATGCGCCGAATCTTTTGAATATAATACGATTAAAGTCTTCAAGGTGGGTCTAGATGAATTATTTAATTCATATCTTTTGCGGAAATCTCTCCAATTTGTCTCTTCACGTTGCATGTGACTTTTCAATGCATGCTGACGTGGACTTGGAGTACTTGGCTGATCTCGACTAGGCTGATGTGAAGTTAACTTCTCTGCAGTCTGGACCTCTCTAATGTTCGCTGTTTAGGACTTGTCTGATCAGATGACTTGTCTGAGGTATCTTGACTGCAGTCTGGTCAAACATCCCTAATGATTTTTGTTGACTAGAACTTCTCTGATATGACTCGGCTGTACCTCTCTGATGAACTTAGCAGTTCTTTCATACTTACCCGATTTTTAGCCTAACTAATTTTTGGCCTATAGAAGATACTCATTTGGTTCTTTACATTTTGCCAAGTTTTACACTTAACATTATTTGGCCTATGGAAGATACTCATTTGGTTCTTCCTTACATTTTTGCCAAGTAATAAACTTTTGAATTTATATTAATGACATCATCAAAATCTAACAAGTATTCCTAACACATCCGAGTCAGAATTCTATGAAAACTCGGGTTTATTGATTAGATTCGAGCCTTTTGTACTCAGAATTAGCTATAACAGTTCTGATTAATCTTTTAGTTATTTACTAAATTATGTTGTAGCAACGATTGTGTAATATCCGTAATTTGGATTTTCGGAAATTTTATTTTTTGGCAGAAGTCCATCTTAGCGACTCTATTGTTACGATTTCGTCATTCCGAGAATGATTAATTCTACACTTTTTGTTATCCGAGTTCGTCTCGGTGTCGTTCTGTTGAGTTCCGTGTTCTTAAGCGACTTTTCCACGTATGAGTTCGACTTTGTAAAATCACCATTAATTTTTGGAACTCCAAAAATTCTGAATCTTTTCAATATTATAGAGCATCTAGTTAGCTTTTCAATGGTTCAAGCGGTGAGTCAATCGGAGTCCGTACGAGGGAGTTATGGTCGAAATATCTAAGACATATTCGGCTAGGAAACCTCCACATCCTTCCAGAGGTGGAAAGAAGTTCCGAACTACATCAGCGGTTTCGGGCGCATCAAAGAAATGCTACAATTGTGGTCGAGCAGGGCATATTCGACGTGATTGCCCCGCATCTTCTGTGACTTGTTACGATTGTGGACAAGAAGGGCACCGTGCGGCCTTTTGTGGAGCCGCTACTAGATCTTTTGGTACCCGCACTCCAGCACCAGTTCCTAAGGAGATAAGTGTGAACCAGACACAACAGAGTGGATTTCAGCAGCAGAACGTTGGGAAGAGAGAGACATCCAGTGCTGGGTCCGTTCCTCCGCGCACTTAAATGAGGAAATCGACGATCGAACACCTTTGTTGCATCGTGCGATTCAGATCCTTTTGCAACCAGTTAGTGTTTTATTCGATTCCGGAGCTACACATTCTTTTGTATCATTGAACTGTGTAAATCGTTTAAAAATCTCGTGCTTATCTGATTGTGAACCATATGTTGTGGGTTGGCCGAGTGGAGAGAGAATTGTGGGAACCCTAGAGGTTAGAGATTTTCCAGTATCTATAGGAGGGAGAGATTGGCCATCGAATCTTATTGTAGTTGACATCTACGGTGACAATTTAATTCTCAGAGACGATTGGCTCAACCGTTATGGATCTATTCTGAATTACCGAGAGAGAGTCATTTCTATCATTGCTGATGACGGATCTGAACACTTATTCCGAGGATGGAGACCAGGAAGCTCGGGAAAATTGATCAAAGCAATGAAAGCCGTGAAATTACTGAAGGAGGGATGTCACGGACTTTGGTGCTATGCCATGAGGAAAGAGGAAGGAGTAGAGCTCTCGTCTATTTCAGTTGTGAATGAGTTCTCAGATGTATTTCCTGACGAACTACCTGGGTTACCTCCGCAGAGAGAAGTGGAATTCACTATCGAATTAGAGCCTGAAGCAGCTCCTATTTCCAGAGCACCATACCGCATGGCGCCAACCGAGATGTATGAACTCAAGAAACAACTGGAGGAATTGTTACAGAAGGGCTATATTCAACCTAGTGTTTCTCCTTGGGGAGCGCCCGTTCTCTTTGTCTGGAAGAAAGACGGATCCCTCCGACTGTGTATTGATTACAGGGAGCTCAACAAGATGACGATCAAGAATAAGTACCCTATACCTCGGATCGATGACTTGTTTGATCAACTGCAAGGGGCAAGGGTATTCTCGAAGATTGACTTGCGATCAGGATACCACCAGTTGAGAATTAAGGAATCGGATATACCAAAATCTGCTTTCAGATCCCGGTACGGGCATTATGAATTTGTAGTAATGCCATTTGGACTTACCAATGCTCCTGCGGTATTCATGCAATTGATGAATCGGGTATTCTTGGAATACTTGGATAAATTTGTGGTCGTCTTCATTGATGACATCTTGATATATTCGAGGGACGCAGAGGAGCATGCCGAACATTTGCGTGTGGTTTTGAGCACTTTGAGGAAGGAACAGTTGTATGCAAAGCTTTCTAAATGCGAGTTCTGGCTCAGGGAGGTAACTTTCCTCGGGCACGTGATATCAGCTGACGGAGTTCAGGTGGACCCGAAGAAAGTCGAAGCAATCTTGGAATGGGAGGCTCCTATTAACGTGAAAGAAGTCCGGAGTTTCTTAGGACTTACTGGATATTATCGCCGCTTTGTAGAGGGATTTTCCAAAATTGCTCGTCCGCTCACTCAGCTGTTACAGAAAACTCAAAAGTTCACGTGGAATGAGAAATGTCAGGCTGGTTTTGATGAACTTAAGAAGAGACTAACGACAGCACCTATATTAGCATTACCAGATGGAACTGATGGGTTCATTGTGTACAACGACGCTTCAAATCAGGGTCTGGGATGTGTGTTGATGCAAAGAGATAAGGTGATTGCCTATGCTTCTCGGCAGTTGAAATCATACGAGGTTAATTACCCGACTCATGATCTGGAGCTAGCAGCTGTAGTCTTTGCTTTGAAAATTTGGAGACATTATTTGTACGACACTCATTGTCAGATCTTTACCGATCATAAGAGCCTCAAGTACATTTTCACTGTAAAGAATTAAACATGAGGCGTAGAAGGTGGTGGAATTGATCAAGGATTACGACTTGGAGATTCTCTATCATCCGGTAAAGCAAACGTAGTAGCCGATGCATTGAGCCGTAAACCTGTTTCTCTTCGAGTCTTGGAAGCTCTTACGTCCCAAACCGGCATTCAACGAACCGATCTGCGAAGGGATTGAAGTATGGGCACCAGGAATCCAAGGGCAACTTTATGTGATGGAACTGACTTCATCACTAGTCGAGGAGATCAAGTCTAAGCAGTTGGACGATTCTCTGATCCTTCGATTATGTGATGAAGTAAAGAAAGGAAAAGCCCCAGGGTTCGTGATACAAGATGATGGAGTTCTGAGATTTCAGAGTCGACTTTGCGTTCCCGATGATGACGATTTGAGACGGACTATTCTGAAGGAAGCTCACAGCACGCCCTATTCTATTCACCCGGGCAGCAATAAGATGTATAAGGATTTAAAACAAAATTTCTGGTGGGAGAATATGAAGAAGGACGTAGCAGAGTACGTTTCGAAGTGTTTGACTTGTCAGCAGGTTAAGATTGAACATCAGCGACCTGCCGGAATGTTAAAACCGCTTCCGATCCCTGAAGGGAAGTGGGAGGACATCTCGATGTATTTCATCACCAGTATGCCAAGGACTAGAACGGGAATGAACATAATTTGGGTTGTAGTTGATCGACTAACCAAGTCGGCTCATTTCCTAGAGATTAAAGACACATGGGGACCCGAGAGATTGGCGCGAGTATTTATTGCAGAGATAGTCAGATTGCATGGGACGCCGAAGACCATTATTTCGGATCGAGATGGTCGCTTCGTGTCGCACTTCTGGAAAGCAGTTCACAGGGCTTTGGGGACTGAGCTCAACTTTAGCACGGCTTATCATCCCCAAACAGACGGTCAGTCCGAAAGGACTATACAAACGGTAGAAGACATGCTTAGAGCTTGTGCGTTAGATTGGTCAACTGATTGGGAAGTTCACTTGCCCTTGATCGAGTTCACCTATAATAATAGTTGGCATGCTTCTATTAAGATGGCACCATTTGAAGCTTTGTACGGGAGAAGATGCCGATCACCCCTATGTTGGGATGATTCTTCGGATTTGATCGGGATGGAACCGGAATTGATTATTTAGACTCAAGAGAAGATAGCTTTGATTCGAGAAAGACTGTTGACGGCCCAGAGTCGACAAAAGTCTTATGCAGATGTACGTCGTCGCCCTCTAGAGTTCGACGCTGGGGACCATGTGCTATTGAAGGTGTCTCCTACACGAGGGATTTTCCGTTTTGGGAGGAGAGGCAAGCTTAGTCCAAGATATATCGGACCATTCGAGATCCTCGAGAGGGTTGGAGATTTAGCATACAGGTTGGCCTTACCGCCATCGCTGAGTCACGTTCACAATGTGTTTCACATATCCCAATTACGGAAGTATGTACCGAACCCCAGCCACGTCATTGATTTCGACGAGATCGAGATAGCTAATGATGGCACCTTCGAAGAGAGACCAATCAAGATACTTGAGAGTCGGATCAAACAATTGAGGAATAAACCAATACACTTGGTTAAAGTACAATGGTCACGACACGGAGTCGAAGAGGCCACTTGGGAAACGGAGGACAGTATGAAGGCTAGATATCCAGAGTTGTTTTCATCTTAAGTTTCGGGACGAAACTTCTTTTTAGGGAGGAAGGATGTAATACCCGAGATTTTTGATATGTATTTGGAACTTGTGATATTGTAGTTGTTGTACTTGATCTGAGTATTATTCTCCGTATCTCATAATCCGATGTTGTCGAGCGTATGATTTCATGTATGTGACTTAAAGATTATAATTCTGCACATGTAGCGCACGCTATCGGCTATGTGTAGCGTACGCTAACATGGATCCATAGCGCACGCTACAGGGGAACATTAGCGCACGCTATGCGTGGTCAATTTGATTGAGACGTGCGGTAGGTGAGATCAGGCCGGGGACCCTTGTCGGATTGTGTCGGGATGAACCTGGACGGATTTCGGGAAAAGCCAAGTCAACGCCTTAGCGCACGCTACAGGCATGTGCATAGCGCGCGCTAAGTGCCGAGTACAGTTAAGTCAGTAGCCGTTAGCGCACGCTACGAGCAGGGGATAGCGCGCGCTAATAATCATTTCCTATAAATAGGACAACATCCTTTTCGTATTTTCAGTCCTTTCTTCTCCCAGATCCGAATTCTTATACTTAGAGTATAACTTCCTACATCCTAAACACTTCATATCAGCATCCTAGCTCGTGATCGAAGATTGTAGATCATTGAGGAGTGGTGTTCGAGCCTTCGACGTTGGATTGCTTCGATTTCCTCCGTGTTCTTCACTACTTTGAGGTAGGTGATTCTTCACCGATATTAGTAATGTTCTTAAGGACGTTTGATCATATTTTTATAGCCAGTTATTTCGTTTATAATCGGTCATCACATGTTAGAAGGATACTTTTGACGTATCGGCACTATATATCGTATGAACCCTTGAACCTTTTTAGTTTTTGGACTCCTAAGCATTTTCAAACCGATTTGTGACCAGTAAACGGATATTACCTAGATTGTTACGTTTTACACATTGGAATCATGCTTTTTGGAGCATAGTACGAACGGAACTTAGAATATTTTCTTGAAGATCTAAGATGAATTATGGTGTTGAGATGATTATCCGTATCTTTGTATCTCATAGTCATTCAGTACGTATAGAACTTCCACAAACCTGATTAGCATGATATGCTCGGGAATGACTTGTATTATCACCATAGAATTCATAAGTTCATCACCATTAGCTCCAGTTTTCTGTCAGTAGTAATCTGCCATGCACGGTTAGCGCACGCTAACATACGTTAGTTAACGTGCGCTATCGGGGATAAGTTAACACACGCTACATTTGGTACGTAACGTACGTTATGATATCAGCCGAGTCAGTCGGCTGATCAGTGAGAACTGTCAGTCCATGGCTAGCGTACGCTAGGCTTAGAAGATAGCGTACGCTAACAGGCAGGCTTAGCGCACGCTACGTAGAGTACGTAGCGTACGCTAAGTGGTTCAGGCAGACTGCATATTTTGAGCTTTTGGGCCGTAGAACGAATTGTTAGGCCATCGTTCGATTTGAGATGATTTGTATATCATTCCTTTTGTTAAGGTTCGAGCTTGCTACGTTGATCGAAGGAGGCGGCCTACGAGTGTGTTGAAATCATTGAAGTGTTTCGTTCTTGCCATCTTCGAGGCAAGTATCGTAATATATTAATATTGGTATTTTGAGCATGCGTGTGATTTTTCATGTTGTTGAACATGAGATTTATTACGTTGAATTTTCATGATATTCGTTATCTAGTGTTTGTATGTTCATGTTGATGAACATAATGATTTGGCATATGTGTATGCATGAGTTGTGTTTGTGTACGTTGTACGATCTATGCTGAGGGCGCTGGATCGGATGTCCACCTCGTGTTGGTCCGACGGGATCATCTTGGGATCTAGCCGAGGGTCTTTGGATCATTGGACGGGTTATTTCCACCTCGTGTTGGTCCGACGGGATCATCTTGGGATCTATGCTGAGGGCGCTGGATCATTGGAATACCCTTGTTGTGTTAATGGAATCTTGTGGATTCGCATTGTCGGATTCCGGTAGCGGAAGTCCGTGTGGTGTATCTTGTTATGTATTGTTGATGCATATTCGAATTGTTTAATATGATACTTGTACTAGCATCGTTTTGCTAACCCCTTCGGGGGTGGACAATTGTTTTGATGTTCAGGTAGCCGAGGAGCAGGGAAACAGCCACAGTACCGACGTGACGACGAAGGGGTTCAGTGATGTTTTGTTGTTGTTGGTGATTTATTTCCTTATTTTGATTTCAGTACTCGAGTACACGTGTCGTATTAATATCATTTCGATATGGTTGTATTAATTACTCGTTGAACCAGTTGTACGGTTTTGTAAACTTGAATTTCCACAGTATTGATGTCTTATATTTACATTTCTTTTTAATCAGCCTTGTAAATCCTTACTTAAAGGGTTTACGGCGCTGTAATTATTCCGAATATCTCGGGGTGTTACACTGTTGCCGGGGAAGTATAAGTTATATTTGAAATATTATATTGTAAACTATTTTTATAGGTACAAATTTCTCGACATTGTAACTTAGTACTCAATTGTGTTTGTCCGGTCAAGTGGCAGATAACGGTACTCCGTGACTATTAAAGTCGGATTTTTCAGTTTCCCACAACAACTGATATTTGTAGATATTTTCTTCAATTATTTTCATTGTCTTTTTATTTATTTATTTTTTATCATCGAAGAAACATTGTATAAAATTGAAAAAAGATTTCCCTTTCTAAGCAAAAATGCAATTTTAAAAATTTACAAGGAAAGGCTTGAAAGGATGAGGTTGCTTATGAATAAAAGCATACCTTTTGACATAAGATTCATTATTGAAGCCAAAGTAAGAATAGAGGGTGAATTCACAGAAACACCGACTAGATTTTTACCAGGGCTTGGAAAAAGTTCATATGGAAGAAACGACGAGCAAAGATGATAGCCGTTTGTTATAAATGTGCTAGATGGAACTGTAATTTAAAATGTCGGTCTTTAGGAATTCCATATACAAACAGAGAAGATAAAATTCAGTTCATTAAGGATGGTCTGAATAAGGAGAATTTAGATGATATCAAAATTTCTCTTGACACGCATCCTAGTGGACTCGTACATTACGGAATTCGATGTTTGTGGAATAAATTCAAACCAGAATATGAACAACGTCTTGGGAATCTGACGTTAAAAGACCCTGTTTGCCAATTTGTAAGAAAATTGGATGGGAAGCTTCTCCCCGACTCATAGAAGGCGTTTAGCCGTTTCTGAACGTAAAATCAGAGGAAGATGTGAGCCACAATCACAACTGCTGTACATACACGTAAGTATCTTTTATTTTTGTCGTGTGGTGAGATTTTCTGAATAAAAAATGTGATACGCGATAAATGCTTTTATTACTCTATTGAGTAGTTGAAGCACAATCAACACAATCACAAACTTGTTAAACGATTTTTACCTTCTTTTTCTTCTATAAATAAACTTTGTGCTTGTTCATTTTATTCATCCCTCAAACTTGCACTTTTCTCTATTTCTCTCTAAATTATTTCTTTTCAAAAATGGAGTCATCATCTTCATCAAAAAAATTTAGTACAGCCTGCATTTTTGGTGGAGCTAGTTATGGAAAAGAGGCATGCTTTACTGAAGCAGCCCACAACTTGGGTCGTACCTTAGGATAAAAATGCATTCATGTAGTTTACGGAGGAGGAAGTCTAGGATTAATGGGACGAGCTGCTGCTTCTGCCTATATGGAAGGAGTAAGAGTGTTGGGAATAATTCCAAAACCTCTGGCTGAAAGTAAAATCACCGGGTCAACTATTGGAGATGAGTTTAGATCTGTAAATATGCAAGATCGCATAACTCACATGATAAATAATTCTGGCGCCTTTATCACCCTTCCCGGTGGTTTTGGCACCCTTGAGGAACTTTTTCATGTGGTTACCAGAGCCCAGCTAAATGTTCATCAAAAACCAATAGGTCTGCTTAATGTCAATGGTTTCTTTGATGGTTTACTATCTTTCATCGACTACTCTGGTGAAAAGGGTTTTATTTCCGAGCGTTCTAAACGAATCATAGTCCTTGCAACAACACCAGATGAACTAATCAAAAAACTCAATGAATTTGTTCCTCAACCAGATCCAGCTCTAGCTAAAATTGTCTGGATGGAAGATTTTACCGTGAGAAAACGAAAAGTGGATTCATTCCTCTCCCTTTGATAACCCATATCGGACCTCTTGTATTTTTACTTTCTGTCGTATGTAATAATCGTGCTAAATGGTGGCAGCTTAAGAAGTTTCTTCTTGATCTCTTGACGCGCATCTATTCACGATTTATTTATTGTTATTTTATTACTGTAATTTTTATTGTGTGTTTTTTTTATAAAAGCTTTGATGGCAGCATAAGGCGACTCTTCGGATTTTCTTGATGCGCATCTTAAAAATTGTGTTATACTTACGAGTATATTTTATTTTCTTTTGTTGTGTGCCTCGTATATTTATTCTTTTGCAGATTCTAAAAGGCGTTAGCTCAAATATCAACTTTCTTAACAGGGAGTATTCTGCTTTTCTGCATTGCTTTTTATTTTTTTTATTTTTTTTATTTTTAAACTGAGGACAGTTTATTTTCAAGCTTGGGGGTGGTTTGTTTAATTATTTTGGTGTGTTTTGATTGATTTGGTTATTTTCCTTAATATATATATATATATATAGTATTTTGATTTATGAGATTTCTAGATCTGGCCATAACACCAATAAATTAGCTATATACAAGTTTCTAAAATCGTTTTAACCGGTAAAAAAATTGTATATTCCAAAATTTTTTGAGCCTTAATCTCTCTTTCCAAGCCTTGTAGTTATCATATAAAATCGAGTCATTCGTTACCTTGAGAAAATAAGAATCAACCGGTTGATGAAAAATAGAACTGAAATTTACTTAATTTGTGGAGTTTTTGATTTTTCATGCTTAAACTAAGAAATGATTTTCTGCAAAAATTCTATTCCCTAAAAAAAGGAGTCATTGGTGAAAAGAGCTACACGTTAGCAAATAACGGTGTGAAAGCTATCACCTAAAAAAATGACGAAAAGGAGAAGTGTTGAGCAGCAACAGCTGCCTAATTTTGGGGGTCTTAAATTTTGTGAAAAATAAAGGACTAACCATTGTTGGTGCGTAGCTGCCGTCTCAGAAAAATTGGTGAAAAGAGCTACACGTTAGCAAATAACGGTGTGAAAGCTATCACCTTTTAAAAAAAATGAGATAGAAATTGTGTTAGTGAAAAGAGCTACACGTTAGCAAATAACGGTGTGAAAGCTATCACTAAGGGATGTAGTTTATGAGCACATTTGAATTAATTAGCGGCTGAATTTCAATACACTCAATTTCGTGAAAAATCACAATATTTGATGACGCCAATGAAATTCTTATTCATATTGAGTCGAAAAATAAACGAGTGATCGAGAGTAATCATTAAAGGGAGTCGTGTGTATCACGAGTGGGAAAGAAATAATCAACCTTTTGGGGGGAAAACCTTGAATTTGGAATTACAAAAAAAAAACCGTGTTTTAACTTCAAAATCATTAGTAGATTTATTTTGAATCTTGATTTATTTCTATCTACTGTATAAAACTGGTTGTTGTGTATTAATGGCATTTTGATCTACTTTTCTCTTTTTATATTTTAATTTATGTGTGTATTAATTTTTTGGAGCATGAATAATAAAGAGTCTTGCTCGGGACTAGCAATAATTCAAGTTTGGGGGTGTGATAAGTGTCAGTTTTGTACACTTATCCATGGTTTGTATCGATAAAATTCACCCATAATTGAGCTAGTCTACTCGTTTTTTGCTTTTAATTAATTAGTTTTTAATAATTTTTTTATCGGATGATGATCGGATTAAATAACTGATTTACTCAAGAAATAACATGTTTATTAAATATTCTCTTTGTTGAATTTTGATATATTCATGTTGTAGGGCTTTCCGAGATGAATTCGGCAGTCTTTCTGGATTCAAAATGAGAGTTATATATCAAAAGTTATCATCCGAAGAAGATTTGGGGCAAAAACGCAAAGTCTGAGAAATTCTGGGCTGAAAACGTAACTCTCAAAGCAACCAGTGAACTAATTGACGAAGCCAAGTTACGGCCGTAACTACAGAATGTTACGGCCATAAGTCATCTAAGTTACCGTCGTAACTCCTTAATGTTACGGCCGTAACTCTTGACAAATTGTTAAGATTTGTCTATTTTTTTATACTTTTTGTGTATTATTGAGGGGATGGCTGGCATTGATCCGATCTATTGTAATAATGCTGGAATTTTGGAGCTATTAGATGACTTAGGTGTATAAATAGACCCCTTAGTGTTGGGATTCGGTGCCTAAAACGAAGGCCCAGCGGAAGCGGTAAAACGAAAATTAATTTGATCTGAATCCCTACGAGGATCGATCGAGCTACGTATATACGAATATATAAACGAAAAGCAAGAGTCGTAAGAAACTAACCCTCGAAGTCCGTTGATTAAATGGTAACCTTCTCTTGAGCTATTCCCCAAGCTCTTGAACGATCCAACGCCGAAAGCACCGCGTCTCTACTTGCCACGCGCCGGAGAAACAACCAGAACGACGATCACCTTGCTATCCTCCGAGGATACGGCTAGAGCTAAATGATGAAGCTATATATGTAAAGATTACTACACTCTAAGTGTTTTAATCTCACTCTCTCTATATGATTTTCTCTCAATTTTTCTCCAAGAAAAATGAAGAAGAAATGAATGAAGAAGATGAAGATAATTGAGAAAATAGTTTTTCTCTCTCTCTCTCTCAATCTTACTCACGTTGAAAGTGGCTTGGAATTCACTAGTGAGAGATGTCTTCATCTTCATTTATTCAACTCTCCACATGCACATCTCATAATTATGAGAATCAAAGCCCTACCACTTCAATGATCAAAACATTAAAGAATGGAACAAGGGTCCATATGAAAGTGGGTGGAAATGAGGGGGGCGGCCCATGTAGAAATCGGACAAGTTCGGTTCGTTTCGGACTCCCGCGAGTCCAAACAGATAAACTCCGATTCCGTTTCGATGTATTTGTGTCGTTTAATTAATCCAATTAATTAAACATATCAAATACAAAATAACATAATTAATTTCTCCAAGAAATAATTATATTCATGAATTAAATTAATCACCCAGTGAAATATTTAATTCATTAGGCCGTAAATCAATTTATCCAATAAATCGATTTAGACATCCAATGTCCCAAATTAGATATCCAATATCTAATATTCATAATGAGAGAATTAGCTTAATTCATTCCGTCGTCAATCCTAATGCGCGACTCGGTAGATCCGTCTCAGTCAGCAATGGGAGGAACCAAAGAGTAGTAGCACCACCTAGCCAGCCTGGCGGCCTACACTGCACTTAATCGAGAACGAATGATTGGGATCATTCAAGAACCATTCTGTCGTAAATACCAGTATACGTATAAACCCTTCTTTCAAATGTCCCGATCAAGTTATAGAGTCACGGTCAGTCAAACCCTATCTGTACTTGACGCTATGCATGCGTTAATGCAAATCGAGATCATCGAGCTGTCGTGTATCTAATACAACTAGCTCCAATGCTTTGGCCAAAGACTTATGATCTCATCTGCCAATAACCGCATAGGACATATAACCCACTCACTAACGGGAGAAAGAATTCTATCTTGGTATTCAGTAGGACCTGCTACTTGCCCGTCAAGATGCACGTCGAGGTTGACCCCCGCCTTCCGGTTTACAGGGTCGAACTACTCTAATGAAAATATTGACGTCACAAGCACATCCCTACTAAATCCTCAAGTTGAAAGTTCACGAATACCTATCACAACCTTTCGATTCTGTCATTGACTGTCCCGGAGTGAAATCTGTGTGACGAATCGAGGGTGAGTCGGTTCGAGTATACTAATCCAATTAGCATACCTATAACGTGTGCTCCCACTAACCATTAGTGTTCGACAGACACTCTCCATGTCAAAGAACACGTCATACAAGTCTTCACATAAACTTAACGCCCAGTCAAGTTTCATCGACTTGCGAACGATTAAGTATTTGAGCTATAACCTTTCCAGTGCCGACCCCCTTATCCAATAAGGAGTGGAACGTTTTGCTCTCAAATACACGGACTAGTTTCTATATGTTTATTTACGATTTAGGAATGCCAGTAACTACCAGTAAATAAAGAAACATTCATTTGCCTTATATAAATGGTTTACATAATTACAAGTACAATACCCTCACTCAACAACCTCTGAGTGGCATTCGAGGGCATACTCCTAACAATCTCCCACTTGCACTCAATGCCACACACTATGGTATCTAATACCCATGTTCTCCAGATGATGCTCCAAGCTAGTCTGAGAAAGTGGCTTGGTCAGTGGATCGGCGACGTTGTCGGCCGAGTCTACTCTATGCAGCACAATGTATCCCTTGCGAACAAATTCTCTTACGAGATGATACTTCCTCTCAATATGTTTGGTGTTGTTGTGAAACCTCGGCTCCTTGGCCTGCGCTACAGCTCCGTCGTTGTCGCGATGCAGTAGACAGCGGCTCGGACATGGTATCACTTGAAGTTCTCCCAGAAACTTCTTAATCCAGAACCCTTCCTTAGAAGCCTCCGAGGCTGCTTGATACTCAGCCTGACAAGTGGAATCAGCAGTCGCGCTTTGCTTGGCACTACGCCAAGATACTGCTCCTCCATTAAGAGTAAATATGTAACCAGAAGTGGACATCGAGTCGTCCTTCAGTTCTTGGAAGTCCGAATCAGTAAATCCCACCACATCCAATTCTCCACCGCCATACATAAGAACCATATCTCTAGTTCTTCTCAAGTACTTGAGAACGTTCTTTCTGACGATCCAATGTTCCCTACAGGTTTGCCTGAAACCTACTCACCACGCTTACAGCATACGCGATGTCAGGTCTTGTACACAACATAGCATACATAAGGCTACCCACGGCCGAAGCATATGGTATATTACTCATTTCCTTGCGTTGTTCCTCACTTTGAGGACACATTTTCAAGGTGAGTTTTATTCCATGTTGCATCGGTAGGAACCCTCTTTTAGAATCATCCATCTTAAATCGCTTTAAGATTTTATCTATATAGAGGGCTTGGGAAAGACTTATTATTCTCTTCGCTCTATCCCGGTAGAGTCGAATACCAAGAATATAGGTAGCTTCTCCCAAGTCTTTCATGGAGAAATTACTCGAAAGCCAAGCTTTCACGTCGAGCATTCCCACATCATTTCCTATTAGTAGAATGTCATCTACATATAGTACTAAGAATGCGATCTTGCTCCCACTAACCCTCTTGTATACACAAGGTTCCTCTTCATTTTGCATGAAGTCAAACTCTTTGATCGCCTCGTCAAAATGAAGGTTCCAACTACGCGACGCTTGCTTCAGTCCATAAATGGAACGCTGAAGCTTGCACACTTTCTGAATATCGACTTCGGACACAAAGCCTTTAGGCTACTCCATATAGATTTCCTCCTCGAGGAATCCATTAAGGAAAGCCGTCTTTACGTCATTTGCGATATCTCATAATCGTGGTAGGCAGCTATAGCAAGCATCATGCGAATAGACTTGATCATGGCTACGGGCGAGAAGGTATCGTGGTAATCGATCCCTTCCTTCTGGGTATAACCCTTTGCCACAAGCCTGGCCTTATAGGCGTCAACCTTGCCATCACCATCAGTCTTTCTCTTGTAGATCTACTTGTTCCCAATATGCACTATTCCCTTGGGGAGGTCTACTAGAGTCCAGACCTGATTGACATGCATCGAGTCTATCTCAGCTTCCATAGCTTCACGCCATTTCGCGGAGTCTACATCCACCATTGCTTGGTCATAGGTCGTCGGGTCGGTCTCTTGGCTATCACTTGGAACCTCATGGAGACCCAGCTCCTCCAAGTGCACAAGCCCATACCTCTCAGGTAAATGAGACACCCTACTAGACCTACGAGGTGGTTGTACTTGTGTTTCAGAAGGTTCGGTTCCAGTTTCTTGCACAGGTGTCTCCTGAGGAGTTTCATTATATTCTTCTAAAGAAATACTTCTACCTTCCCCGCCTTCCTGAATGAACTCATCTTCCAGGAAGTGTGCTTGTAAAGTAACAATGATCCTTCGATCTTCGGGCATGTAGAATAGATATCCCATCGTCCCATATGGGAATCCAATGAAACGTCCCTTCGCAGACCTAGCTTCCAACTTTTCCACCTTAGTCTTCTTGACATAGGCGGGACATCCCCAAATCCTAATATGATTAAGACTTGGTTTCCTTCCCTCCCATATCTCATGTGGAGTTTTAGGAACGGATTTGGAAGGACATCTGTTCAAGATATATGCGGCAGTCAGGAGTGCATACCCCCACAGGTAAATCGGCAAGTCAGTATAGCCTAGCATGGAACGGACCATGTTCAACAGGGTCCGGTTCCTTCTTTCTGACACACCATTTAACTGAGGAGTACCTGTAGGTGTTAGTTGTGAAACTATTCCATGTTCCTTAAGGAACTCGTCAAACTCCGTACTCATATACTCGCCACCTCGGTCCGACCGAAGTGCTTTGATATGATTACCAGTTTGTTTCTCGACTAGGGCCTTGAATTCCTGGAATTTCTCAAAGGCCTCGGATTTATGTTTCATTAAATATACATAACCATACCTAGTATGATCATCTGTAAACGTAATGAAATATTGATATCCGTCACGTGCTCCTTCCAAAGCACCACAAACGTCAGTATGGATTAATCCCAATTTGTCAGCGGCTCTTTCAAAAGTCCCTGTGAAGGGGGACTTAGTCATTTTGCCTTTAAGGCAAGATTCACAAGTAGGAAAGGGATCCGATCCCAATGGACCCATAAGTCCATCTTTTTCCATCTTGTAAACCTTGGTCTGACCAACATGACCAAGTCTAAGATGCCATTTCAAAACTTGATTGGTTTCATCCCTACCACGTTTTCTAGTCATAGTATTCACAACTACTTTGTTGTTGAGATTTAGATGATACAATCCATTTAACAATGTAGCAGTACCCACTAGTTTATTTCTAAAATAAATTTTGCAGGAACCATCACCAATGAAAAATGAAAAACCTTTTCGGTCCATGACCGGAATGGATACAATGTTTTTGTGCCCCTTGGGCAAAACAAGTACATCTTCTAGAGTCAAAACAAAACCGGATTATAAACCCAAAAGAAGTGATCCTATGTCGGTCGCCTCGACACTATGCCCGCTTCCGACTGTGATCATAACATCTCCAGCTCCAAGCTTCCTACTTTGTTCCAGATCCTGATTCACGGTACAAATATGAGAACTAGCACCAGAATCCAGGAAGTAGAAAATACAGTAGCAGAACAATTTGTTTCCAAAACTAAAAGTTCTGTACCTGAAGTGCCATGAAGAATCGGACAGTCTCTAGCCCAGTGGCCCAGCTCACCGCACTTGAGACAAGCATCCTTCTTCTTCTTGTTCTTTGGAACCAACGGGGCCTTGCCCTTTCCCTTAAGGTCCTTAACTTGTGGTCCAGTCCGCTTTTTGGTCTTTTTCTTCTTATTCTTAGACTTCCGAAGTCCAGAAGAAATCACAAGTGCTTACTCCTTCATCCGCGGGGTCTTCATCTGAGACTGAGCGGTCACCAGTTTGTTCATTAGCCCAGCTAAGTTACATGCAATCTCATTGCAGTTAAAGTTCATAACAAACTGTGAGAAGGAATCAGGGAGAGACTGTAGGATAAGGTTGGTTTGGAGAGAAGTATCCATTTTAAAATCAAGAGCCTCCAATCTCTCGATCATGGATATCATTTTGAGAACGTGTTCCCCAACCTTCTCACCTTCCTTCATCCTTGCACCGAACAGTTGCTCGGATATCTCATATCTAGCAGTTCTGCTGTGCTCACCATAAAGTTCGGTTAAGTGAGATAGAATCTGCCTAGCAGAAGTCATTTTCTCATGAGCTCTCTGAAGCTCATTAGACATGGAAACCATCATATAAGCACGGACTTTCACGTCATCCTTAACCCACTTTTCGTGGTTTTCAATCTCTTCTTGATTGGCTCGGGTCCGCACAGGAGGCGCCGGAATGTCCGTCTCCAAGACGTATTCCAGTGCCTCTATACTGAGGACAATCATCAGATTGCGGAGCCAATCCACAAAGTTAGGTCCCATTAAGGTGTTCTTTTCGAGTAGAATTGCGAGTGGATTCATTGTCATATTGAGATTTGAGTCTGCATTAAGTACGATAGATTAATTAGTGACTCATTTAATTATGTTCTGAGTATAGAATTAAGGTCTTTTCTATTCTTGTTACCCAGCTCCCACTATTTTTATCGGAATAACACACTCCCATGTGAAATCCGGAAGTATCGTCGCTCTACTTCATAGTGGTGATCGAGTTCTTTATAAATCTTAATAGAGGGCAACCGAACAGGTTTCTAGTCTATTAATTTTCATAAAGTGGTGTCCAACACCAACCCATCTAATGGATGATTCGATCTTCTTTTTCCCCTTGTTCACTCCCCTCAACCTATACGGTTTCTATGGTTCGTGAACAAGTTAAGTTTATACCATCGACGCAAATCAGTTTCACAATTGAATCTTATCCGGCAACCTATCAGGTTTCTAGGGATAAAATTTGCTCCAACCGAAGGCATCCAATGCGCTCCCAGTAATTTATCCATCCTCCCCGAACGACTACCCCGATAACTCGGAAGCATAGCACATCCGGTTTGGATTTCAATTTCCCAAAAACTCGATGGAGGGAAGGAAAACCTTGAAACCTTATAAACTTAATTATTTGTTGTGGGAGAATTTTCGTGATTTACGTTGCACTTTGCACATTAATCGTTTAAGCGCGTTTGTGGCATTCATACAATATGAAACAACCATTCACAACCTAGTTGCTACCAACATGTGGTTCATGGACCGTTCCTAGAAAACAAAAACTCCGTAATCTAATTACAAGTCTTCGTCTTGAATCTTCGTCTTCTCGAAATGGATCTTCCTCCGGTCTTCGTCATTACATATAAATTTTACATCGAAAATTGCATCCTAGATACAAACATTTCTAGTAAAATAAATAGGCTCAAAACGGCCTTTACAACCCAATCGAATAAAACGAACGATTCAAAACTAAGTCCACGAACCACATCCCCATTCAAAAGCATTCATCCAATAAATACTATATAAATGAAAAGCGTAGAGATACATTGATCCAATCAACAATACGAACCGATTATGATCGATTCACACAATCGGTAATATGATAACATTCAAAATAATTCGGTCGACCATAAATATTCCAATTAATCAAATTTCCCTTATAAAATGAAATACCATAAATCATTTTAATCATATTAAATCCAATTTAACATGCGGGAGATTAATTTTCAAGAATACACGAAAAAATCGAGCCGGGGCAAAAAAGGGCTGCCTGGCCGAGTCACCATCGGCAGCTTTCCAGCAGACTGGCCTGGCATGGCCGAGTCACGCTCGGCAGCTTCCGGCCAGGCACGGCCCGTGTCTACTGACACGGTCAGTCTGCCCGCGCGGCCTGGGATCGCTGACACGGCCGTGTCACGGACACGGCCGAGTCACCCTGGCAGCTTCCTGCCCTTTGTCCGAAAAGTCGTCCGACGACGATTCGGAGCTAGATTTTCGACCGGATATCCAATATCTATAATTTTAGACTTTCATATCTTCAATATAAATCATATTTCCCAGAAATTTAAGATTTATATTTAGACATAAACTTACGAAAAATACAATTATTACGAACGAAAAACATATACCACGATTATGACTAAAATGATTCCAAATCATTCACCATCTAATCAAGCATTCCAAATGCTAATATCGTATATACGATCGCAAGACCTACGCTCTGATACCACTGTTGGGATTCGGTGCTTAAAACGAAGGCCCAGCGGAAGCGGTAAAACGAAAATTAATTCGATCCGAATCCCTACGAGGATCGATCGAGCTACGTATATACGAATATATAAACGAAAAGCAAGAGTCGTAAGAAACTAACCCTCGAAGTCCGTTGATTAAATGGTAACCTTCTCTTGAGCTATTCCCCAAGCTCTTGAACGATCCAACGCCGAAAGCACCGCGTCTCTACTTGCCACGCGCCGGAGAAACAACCAGAACAACGATCACCTTGCTATCCTCCGAGGATACGGCTAGAGCTAAATGATGAAGCTATATATGTAAAGATTACTACACTCTAAGTGTTTTAATCTCACTCTCTCTATATGATTTTCTCTCAATTTTTCTCCAAGAAAAATGAAGAAGAAATGAATGAAGAAGATGAAGATAATTGAGAAAATAGTTTCTCTCTCTCTCTCTCTCAATCTTACTCACGTTGAAAGTGGCTTGGAATTCACTAGTGAGAGATGTCTTCATCTTCATTTATTCAACTCTCCACATGCACATCTCATAATTATGAGAATCAAAGCCCCACCACTTCAATGATCAAAACATTAAAGAATGGAAGAAGGGTCCATATGAAAGTGGGTGGAAATGAGGGGGGCGGCCCATGTAGAAATCGGACAAGTTCGGTTTGTTTCGGACTCCCGCGAGTCCAAACAGATAAACTCCGATTCCGTTTCGATGTATTTGTGTTGTTTAATTAATCCAATTAATTAAACATATCAAATACAAAATAACATAATTAATTTCTCCAAGAAATAATTATATTCATGAATTAAATTAATCACCCAGTGAAATATTTAATTCATTAGGCCGTAAATCAATTTATCCAATAAATCGATTTAGACATCCAATGTCTTAAATTAGATATACAATATCTAATATTCATAATGAGAGAATTAGCTTAATTCATTCCGTCGTCAATCCTAATGCGCGACTCGGTAGGTCTGTCTCAGTCAGCAATGGGAGGAACCAAAGAGTAGTAGCACCACCTAGCCAGCCTGGCGGCCTACACTGTACCCCAACTGAGAACGAATGATTGGGATCATTCAAGAACCATTCTGTCGTGAATACCAGTATACGTATAAACCCTTCTTTCAAATGTCCCGATCAAGTTATAGAGTCACGGTCAGTCAAACCCTATCTGTACTTGACGCTATGCATGCGTTAATGCAAATCGAGATCATCGAGCTGTCGTGTATCTAATACAACTAGCTCCAATGCTTTGGCCAAAGACTTATGATCTCATCTGCCAATAACCGCATAGGACATATAACCCACTCACTAACGGGAGAAAGAATTCTATCTTGGTATTCAGTAGGACCTGCTACTTGCCCGTCAAGATGCACGTCGAGGTTGACCCCCGCCTTCCGGTTTACAGGGTCGAACTACTCTAATGAAAATCTTGACGTCACAAGCACATCCCTACTAAATCCTCAAGTCGAAGGTTCACGAATACCTATCACAACCTTTCGATTCTGTCATTGACTGTCCCGGAGTGAAATCTGTGTGACGAATCGAGGGTGAGTCGGTTCGAGCATACTAATCCAATTAGCATACCTATAACGTGTGCTCCCACTAACCATTAGTGTTCGACAGACACTCTCCATGTCAAGGAACACGTCATACAAGTATTCACATAAACTTAACGCCCAGTCAAGTTTCATCGACTTGCGAACGATTAAGTATTTGAGCTATAACCTTTCCAGTGCCGACCCCCTTATCCAATAAGGAGTGGAATATTTTGCTCTCAAATACACGGACTAGTTTCTATACGTTTATTTACGAGTTAGGAATGCCAGTAACTACCAGTAAATAAAGAAACATTCATTTGCCTTATATAAATGGTTTACATAATTACAAGTACAATACCCTCACTCAACAACCTCTGAGTGGCATTCGAGGGCATACTCCTAACACTTAGATCCTTCATCATTCATCATTCATCATATAATTTTTCACTTCTTGTAAACTTTTCTTTTTATGTGAAGAACACACTTGTGTTCTTGAGTAATTTGCTTGAGTGTGGTATAGCATATGTTGTTCAGAGAGTTTATTGCTTCTGTCTCCTTTATCTACTAAGGGAGTGAGGATCAATTCTTTTTCTTGATTCAACTAATAATGACCACCAAGGCTTGTATTATGTATAATAAACCCTTCATGGGCTAAGTTACCTTTAGTTGGGATTATAAACAAGGTTAGTCATGTTATTTATGTTTGTATAAAAGATCTATTGTGAATTACTTATTATTGTGTGTGATTTTCATTGTTTTAACAATCTTTATTTATTTGGCCAATAAATGACGATATTTATGGTCTTCATATGTTTCGAAAGAAAATATGTTTGATTAGATCAAATGATCTTCACTCTAAGTTGTTCTAGGGGATAGAAATATACCTCTAGACCTTAGATGATTCTTTGAGTTATTTTCATAAATCCTAATTCTATGTATTGAAGCCAATCAACATAGAAATATAGTGGATTAATTCAATATGTAAGGGGTGTTTTATAGTTCGAAAGAGAAACCGTCTTTTTAAGGAAAATCGAATCTACACAACATAATAAGTAAATTCATCTAATGATCTCCTATACATCTTCTATAACTAATGCATAACTAAGTTTGTAATCCCAACTTTTCCATTTTATCGTTAATCAATCTATTATTATTGCAATCTTTTTTTTTATTTCCTTAAAATATTAGAACTATTATTGCATTTACTTTGCAACTATTAAACCAAACTCTTTAATTGTGTGTTTCACTCATCTTAGTATCTATAAAAATAGACTAATAGTGTATAATTCAAATTATAACCAAACTTCCTCGTGGGATCGATAAACCGGACTCAAAAAGTCCACTTTACTACTTGATACGATATCGTGCACTTGCGATAGCTACACTAAGAACGTGTCAAGTTTTTGGTGCTGTTGCCGGGGAAGTATAAGTTATATTTGAAATCTTATATTGTAAACTATTTTTATAGGTACAAATTTCTCGACATTATAACTTAGTACTCAATTGTGTTTGTCCGGTCAAGTGGCGGATAATGGTACTCCGTGACTATTAAAGTCGGATTTTTCAGTTTCCCACAACAACTGATATTTGTAGATATTTTCTTCAATTATTTTCATTGTCTTTTTATTTATTTATTTTTTATCATCGAAGAAACATTGTATAAAATTGAAAAAAGATTTCCCTTTCTAAGCAAAAATGCAATTTTAAAAATTTACAAGGAAAGGCTTGAAAGGATGAGGTTGCTTATGAATAAAAGCATACCTTTTGACATAAGATTCATTATTGAAGCCAAAGTAAGAATAGAGGGTGAATTCACAGAAACACCGACTAGATTTTTACCAGCGCTTGGAAAAAGTTCATATGGAAGAAACGACGAGCAAAGATGATAACCGTTTGTTATAAACGTGCTAGATGGAACTGTAATTTAAAATGTCGATCTTTAGGAATTCCATATACAAACAGAGAAGATAAAATTCAGTTCATTAAGGATGGTCTGAATAAGGAGAATTTAGATGATATCAAAATTTCTCTTGACACGCATCCTAGTGGACTCGTACATTACGGAATTCGATGTTTGTGGAATAAATTCACACCAGAATATGAACAACGTCTTGGGAATCTGACGTTAAAAGACCCTGTTTGCCAATTTGTAAGAAAATTGGATGGGAAGCTTCTCCCCGACTCATAGAAGGCGTTTAGCCGTTTCTGAACGTAAAATCAGAGGAAGATGTGAGCCACAATCACAACTACTGTACATACACGTAAGTATCTTTTATTTTTGTCGTGTGGTGAGATTTTCTGAATAAAAAATGTGATACGCGATAAATGCTTTTATTACTCTATTGAGTAGTTGAAGCGCAATCAACGCAATCACAAACTTGTTAAATGATTTTTACCTTCTTTTTCTTCTATAAATAAACTTTGTGCTTGTTTATTTTATTCATCCCTCAAACTTGCACTTTTCTCTATTTCTCTCTAAATTATTTCTTTTCAAAAATGGAGTCATCATCTTCATCAAAAAAATTTAGTACAGTCTGCATTTTTGGTGGAGCTAGTTATGGAAAAGAGGCATGCTTTACTGAAGCAGCCCACAACTTGGGTCGTACCTTAGGATAAAAATGCATTCATGTAGTTTACGGAGGAGGAAGTCTAGGATTAATGGGACGAGCTGCTGCTTCTGCCTATATGGAAGGAGTAAGAGTGTTGGGAATAATTCCAAAACCTCCGCCGAAAGTAAAATCACCGGTCAACTATTGGAGATGAGTTTAGATCTGTAAATATGCAAGATCGCATAACTCACATGATAAATAATTCTGGCGCCTTTATCACCCTTCCCGGTGGTTTTGGCACCCTTGAGGAACTTTTTCATGTGGTTACCAGAGCCCAGCTAAATGTTCATCAAAAACTAATAGGTCTGCTTAATGTCAATGGTTTCTTTGATGGTTTACTATCTTTCATCGACTACTCTGTTGAAAAGGGTTTTATTTCCGAGCGTGCTAAACGAATCATAGTCCTTGCAACAACACCAGATGAACTAATCAAAAACTCAATGAATTTGTTCCTCAACCAGATCCAGCTCTAGCTAAAATTGTCTGGATGGAAGATTTTACCGTGAGAAAACGAAAAGTGGATTCATTCCTCTCCCTTTGATAACCCATATCGGACCTCTTGTATTTTTACTTTCTGTCGTATGTAATAATCGTGCTAAATGGTGGCAGCTTAAGAAGTTTCTTCTTGATCTCTTGACGCGCATCTATTCACGATTTATTTATTGTTATTTTATTACTGTAATTTTTATTGTGTTTTTTTTATAAAAGCTTTGATGGCAGCATAAGGCGACTCTTCGGATTTTCTTGATGCGCATCTTAAAAATTGTGTTATACTTACGAGTATATTTTATTTTCTTTTGTTGTGTGCCTCGTATATTTATTCTTTTGCAGATTCTAAAAGGCGTTAGCTCAAACATCAACTTTCTTAACAGGGAGTATTCTGCTTTTCTGCATTGCTTTTTATTTTTTTTATTTTTTTTATTTTTAAACTGAGGACAGTTTATTTTCAAGTTTGGGGGTGGTTTGTTTAATTATTTTGGTGTGTTTTGATTGATTTGGTTATTTTCCTTAATATATATATATATATAGTATTTTGATTTATGAGATTTCTAGATCTGGCCATAACACCAATAAATTAGCTATATACAAGTTTCTAAAATCGTTTTAATCGGTAAAAAAATTGTATATTCCAAAATTTTTTGAGCCTTAATATCTCTTTCCAAGCCTTGTAGTTATCATATAAAATCGAGTCATTCGTTACCTTGAGAAAAGAAGAATCAACCGGTTGATGAAAAATAGAACTGAAATTTACTTAATTTGTGGAGTTTTTGATTTTTCATGCTTAAACTAAGAAATGATTTTCTGCAAAAATTATATTCCCTAAAAAAAAGGAGTCATTGGTGAAAAGAGCTACACATTAGCAAATAACGGTGTGAAAGCTATCACCTAAAAAAATGACGAAAAGGAGAAGTGTTGAGCAGCAACAGCTGCCTAATTTTGGGGGTCTTAAATTTTGTGAAAAATAAAGGACTAACCATTGTTGGTGCGTAGCTGCCGTCTCAGAAAAATTTGTGAAAAGAGTTACACGTTAGCAAATAACGGTGTGAAAGCTATCACCTTTTAAAAAATGAGATAGAAATCGTGTTAGTGAAAAGAGCTACACGTTAGCAAATAACGGTGTGAAAGCTATCACTAAGGGATGTAGTTTATGAGCAGATTTGAATTAATTAGCGGCTGAATTTCAATACACTCAATTTCGTGAAAAATCACAATATTTGATGACGCCAATGAAATTCTTCTTCATATTGAGTCGAAAAATAAACGAGTGATCGAGAGCAATCATTAAAGGGAGTCGTGTGTATCACGAGTGGGAAATAAATAATCAACCTTTTGGGGGGAAAACCTTGAATTTGGAATTACAAAATAAAAACCGTTTTTTAACTTCAAAATCATTAGTAGATTTATTTTGAATCTTGATTCATTTCTATCTACTGTATAAAACTGGTTGTTGTGTATTAATGGCATTTTGATCTCCTTTTCTCTTTTTATATTTTAATTTATGTGTGTATTAATTTTTTGGAGCATGAATAATAAAAAGTCTTGCTCGGGACTAGCAAGAATTCAAGTTTGGGGGTGTGATAAGTGTCAGTTTTGTACACTTATCCATGGTTTGTATCGATAAAATTCACCTATAATTGAGCTAGTCTACTTGTTTTTTTGCTTTTAATTAATTAGTTTTTAATAATTTTTTTTATCGGATGATGATCTGATTAAATAACTGATTTACTCAAGAAATAACATGTTTATTAAATATTCTCTTTGTTGAATTTTGATATATTCATGTTGTAGGGCTTTCCGCGATGAATTCGGCAGTCTTTCCGGATTCAAAATCAGAGTTATATATCAAAAGTTATCATCCGAAGAAGATTTGGGGCAAAAACGCAAAGTCTGAGAAATTCTGGGCTGAAAATGTAACTCTCAAAGCAACCAGTGAACAAATTGATGAAGCCAAGTTACGGCCGTAACTACAGAATGTTACAGCCATAAGTCATCCAAGTTACGGCCATAACTCCTTAATGTTACGGCCGTAACTCTTGACAGATTGTTAAGATTTGTCTAATTTTTTATACTTTTTATGTATTCTTGAGGAGATGGCTGGCATTGATCCGATCTATTGTAATAATGCTGGAGTTTTGGAGCTATTAGATGACTTTAGGTGTATAAATAGACCCCTTAGATCCTTCATCATTCATCATTCATCATATAATTTTTCACTTCTTGTAAACTTTTCTTTTTATGTGAAGAACACACTTGTGTTCTTGAGTGATTTGCTTGAGTGTGGTATGGCATATGTTGTTCAGAGAGTTTATTGCTTCTTTCTCCTTTATCTACTAAGGGAGTGAGGATCAATTCTTTCACTTGATTCAACTAATAATGACCACCAAGACTTGTATTATGTATAATAAACCCTTCATGGGCTAAGTTACCTTTAGTTGGGATTATAAACAAGGTTAGTCATGTTATTTATGTTTGTATAAAAGATCTATTGTGAGTTACTTATTATTGTGTGTGATTTTCATTGTTTTAACAATCTTTATTTATTTGGCCAATAAATGACGATATTTATGGTCTTCATATGTTTCGAAAGAAAATATGTTTGATTAGATCAAATGATCTTCACTCTAAGTTGTTCTACGGGGTAGAAATATACCTCTAGACCTTAGATGATTCTTTGAGTTATTTTCATAAATCCTAATGCTATGTATTGAAGCCAATCAACATAGAAATATAGTGGATTGATTCAATATGTAAGGGGCGTTTTATAGTTCGAAAGAGAAACCGTCTTTTTAAGGAAAATCGAATCTACACAACATAATAAGTAAATTCATCTTATGATCTCCTATACATCGTCTATAACTAATGACGAACTAAGTTTGTAATCCCAACTATACCATTTTATCGTTAATCAATCTATTATTATTGCAATCTTTTTTTTATTTCCTTAAAATATTAGAACTATTATTGCATTTACTTTGCAACTATTAAACAAAACTCTTTAATTGTGTGTTTCACTCATCTTAGTATCTATAAAAATAGAATAATAGTGTATAATTCAAATTATAACCAAACTTCCTCGTGGGATCGATAAACCGGACTCAAAAAGTCCACTTTACTACTTGATACGATATCGTGCACTTGCGATAGCTACACTAAGAACGTGTCAGAGAGCAGGAAAACACCACTGGAGTTGCATGACGACGAGGGTGCAGAGTGATGTTCCGGCCGGATTTAATTGTCTGTTGTTTGCATCGTTTTAATAAGTACTCGAGTACATAGTCGTTTATGATGATTTGAATTTGGTGATGTATTAATACTTTTCCGTTGAACACTCGTACCTTCAGTATTGGTCAGAACTGTTGTATCTTATTTCTGTTATTTTTCATAGGTTGGTATATGTTAGTGTCTTTTCAGTTCTTTAGCCTTGTAAATCCTTATGTAAAGGATTTACGACGCTGTGTTACAGAATATGGTATCGAAGCTAAGATTATGGATATCTTGGCCATTGGGTTAAAATAGGGGTCGTATACGTCTTTTGAGGTAACGGGCCGTGAATGACATCATTGTACTGCCTACGTCTTCGTGCGAACGGTGGTTGTAAGTTCCTAAACTCTATCTCATTCTTTACATGTTGTACCTCTTTATACTTGAACATTAGAACGATATTGTTTCCTGTATATTGAGTATTTATGCTTACAGTATGTTGAAAGGTGGACATGGACGTGGTCGCGGACGCGGACGGAGGAATGCCGAAAGAGAAGCTTCGTCTTCTAATCAGGCCAGCCACAGAGATCTATTAATAATGAACCGGAACTTGTCAGTGCGAGATCCTTCGTCGTGGTGAACCGATGACTCGCCGCCTGTGTCGTGGACCAAATGCAGGTGGCGGTGGGATTACAGTAGGGAGATAGACAGCAAGGGATCCCAGACATGGGAAATCGAGGTGACCGATGGCTGCAAGAGGTGGCGAAGATGCAACCACCCAAATTCGACGGCTTTTCTGAAACTCCTACATGGGACCACTGGTTGAAGGAATTAGAGAAAATCTTTTCCGGAATTAATTGCCCAAATGACTGGAGAGCCTCTATTGCTCAGTACTTTTTGATAGGGGAAGCATTCGAGTGGTGGGAAGCCATCCGGCCTGCAGATCATGATGCTGACTAGATATAATTTAAATTGATGATGGAAGCTCAGTACTGCCCTCGTCCTGTGAGGGAAGCCAAAGTTCGGGAGTTTTTCTCCGCTCAGCCGTCAGACGAACCTGTATCCCAGACAATTAAGACGTTTAACCAGCAGCTAGCATTTGTTCAACATCTGGTCAGAACAGATGCAGAAATGATGATCCATTTTGATATGAAATGAAACAGAAATCCAGAGGTACATGTCTGGTTTTGAATGTACCACTCTCCGTCAATACCAGGATAAAGCATTGGCGTACGAAATCAAGGAAGCAGCAATGGAGAAGTTTACGGAATCCAAGAAGCAGAAAGTCTCTGGTACTTTTACAGAGCACAAGAGCAGCGGGCCCCGTAAGGCCCAATCATCTTTTCATTCTTTCAAGAAACCTCCGCACCCATCTAGGAGCGGAAAGAACTTCGGAGCAGCATCAACCATGACAGATGTCACCAATAAATGCTTTAACTGTTCCCAGACAGGGCACTATCGACGGAATTGCCCCTACCTGCCGTGACTTGTTTTGATTGTGGTCGAGAGGGACATCGTGTGGTGTTCTGTGAAGAAGCTGCAAAATCTTTTAGAGCCCGTACACCACAGCCAGTTCATAAGGAAGCCAGTATCCAACAGACGCAGCAAAGTGTGCAGATGCCTCAGAATTTCGGTCGCGGACGAGGCAGAAGACAGTGGGACCGAAAGCGTACATCGAGTGCTGGATCTGTTCCACCACATCTGTACGAGATGAGGAGAACAGACGATCAGGATGCTGCTATCGCATCAAGTACTGTTCAGATCATTTTCCAGCCAGTTAGCATTTTATTCGATACAGGAGCTACACATTCATTTATATCCTTATCTTGTGTAAATCGTTTGAATATTTCTGGTTTTCATAATTGTGAACCTTATGTTGTTGGTTTACCGAGTGGAGAGAGAATTGTTGGAAACTTAGAAACTAGAGATTTCCCTGTATCGTTTGGAGGCAGAGAGTGGCTCTCAAATCTGATTGTGATAGAAATGCAAGGAGACGACCTGATACTCGGAGAGGATTGGCTTAATCGATATGGAGCTATTGTAAACTACCGAAGGAGGAATATCTCGCTGATCGCTGATGATGGTTCCGAAATACTGTTTGAAGGATGGAAACCAGGAAGCTCAGGAAAGTTGATCAAGGTGATGAAAGCTGTCAAATTGTTGAAACAGGGCTGTATTGGATACTGGTGCTATGCAATGAAGAAAGAAGACGAAATTATTGAACTTTCATCCATTTCTATTGTGCACAAATTTCCGGATGTATTCCCTGACGAGTTACCTGGACTACCTCCACGACAGGATGTAGAATTCACCATTGAGCTGGAACCCGGAGCCACACCAATTTATAAGGCGCCGTATCGTATGTCACTTACTGAGATGTACGAACTAAAAAACCAAATGGAGGAGTTACTGGACAAAAGGCTATCCAGCCAAGCATTTCGCCCTGGGGAGCGCCAGTTCTTTTTGACCGGAAGAAGGATGGATCGCTTCGACTGTGTATTGATTATCGAGAGCTGATCAAGAATAAGTATCCATTGCCACAGATTGATGATTTGTTTGACCAGTTACAAGGAGCAAAAGTATTTTCTAAAATCGATCTGAGATCAGGATATCATCAGTTGAGGATTAAGGAATCTGATGTTCCAAAATCAGCATTCAGAACTTGCTACGGACACTATGAGTTTGTAGTGATGCCGTTTGGTCTCACTAACGCACCTGCTGTATTCATGCAATTAGTAAACCGAGTATTCATCGAATATTTGGATAAATTTGTGGTTGTGTTCATTGATGACATTCTAGTTTATTCCAAGAGCCCGGAAGAGCATGCACAGCATTTATGGATTGTGTTAGACCTGTTGAGAAACGAACAATTGTACGCCAAACTTTCTAAGTGTGAATTCTGGCTAAGGGAAGTGATGTTCCTCGGCCATGTGGTATCAGCTAAAGGAGTCCGAGTAGATCCTCAGAAGATCGAAGCATTTATATATTGGAAGCCTCCAAAGAACGTGAAAGAAGTCTGGAGTTTCTTAGGACTTGCTGGATATTATCGTCGATTCATGGAAGGGTTTTCCATAATTTCCCGCCCACTTACTCGACTCCTGCAGAAAACTCAAAAGTTTGAATGGAATGAATTGTGTCAGAAAAGCTTTGATGAATTGAAGAGGAGATTGACGACAGCACCGATTTTAACACTTCCACAGGGAACTGGAGGATTTATAGTTTACAGTGATGCTTCAAACCAAGGACTCAGATGCGTATTGATGCAGAATGATAAGGTGATCGCTTATGCGTCACGACAGCTAAAACCTTATGAAGTGAATTACCCAACGCATTATTTGGAGCTAGCAGCAGTAGTTTTTGCTTTGAAAATCTGGAGGCATTACCTGTTCGGGACTCACTGTCAGATATTTACGGATCACAAGAGTCTCAAATACATCTTCAGTCAGAAAGAGTTGAACATGCGGCAAAGAAGATGGTTAGAGCTGATTAAGGACTACGACTTGGAGATTCTGTATCATCCAGGCAAAGCGAATGTAGTGGCCGATGCACTCAGCCGCAAGCCTATTTCTATCCAGATGCTGGAGACTCTGACCTCCCAGCTCAGCATTCAACGAGAGATAATTCGAGAAGGAATTGAAGTATGGTTACAAAGAGTCCAAGGACAACTGTGCGTGATGGAAATAAGTTCATCGTTAATCGAGGAAATCAAATCTAAGCAGGCAGATGATCCTCTGATGATTCGGTTAAGTGATGAAGTGATCAAGGGAAATGCCCCTAGATTCGTAATTCATGATGATGGAGTTTTGAGATTTCAGAATCGACTCTGCGTTCCCGATGTCGATGTTCTGAAACAGACGATTATGAAGGAAGCTCACAGCTCGCTCTATTATATCCACCCGGGCACCAGTAAGATGTTTAAGGACGTGAAGCAGAACTTTTGGTGGGGCAACATGAATAAAGATGTAACGGACTATGTTTCGAAATGCTTGACTTGTCAGCAGGTTAAGATCGAGCATCAACGACCTGCCGGAATGCTGAAACCACTCCCGATTCCTGAATGGAAGTGGGAGGACATATCGGTGGACTTTATCACTAGTATGCCGAGAACCAAGACAAGAATGAACATGATTTGGGTGATAGTTGATCGTTTAACCAAATCAGCTCATTTTCTAGGCATTAATGACACGTGGGGACCAGAGAGGTTAGCACATGTATTTATTTCAGAGATAGTTCGATTGCATGGTACGCCGAAGACCATTATTTCTGATCGAGATGGCCGTTTTGTGTCTCATTTTTGGAAAGCAGTTCATAAGGCCTTGGGGACCGAATTAAACTTCAGCACAGCTTATCACCCGCAGACAGACGGACAATCCGAAAGGACCATTCAAATGGTAGAAGACATGCTGAGGGCCTATGCCTTAGATTGGTCAAACGATTGGGAAGTTCATCTACCATTGATTGAATTTACCTACAACAATAGTTGGCATGCTTCCATTAAGATGGCACCATTTTAGGCATTATATGGGAGGAGATGCAGATCGCCCCTATGTTGGGACGATTCATCAGACTTGATCGGGACAGAACCATAATTGATCGAACAGACACGAGATAAGATAGCCTTGATTCGTGAAAGGTTGTTGACAGCCCAGAGTCGACAGAAATCTTATGCAGACGTACGCCGTCGCCCATTGGAGTTCAGTACAGGAGACCACATACTTTTAAAGGTTTCTCCTACTCGGGGAATCTTTCATTTTGGAAGGAAGGGAAAACTGAGTCCGAGATAGATCGGACCATTCGAGATCCTTGAGAGAGTTGGAGAGTTGGCATACAGATTGGCATTACCGCCGTCATTGAGCCATGTTCATAACGTGTTCCACGTATCTCAGTTACGGAGATATATACCGGATCCTAGTCATGTCATTGATTTCGGCGAGATCGAAGTCACTCAGGATGGAACGTTTGAAGAAAGAACAATCAAGATACTCGAGACTCGAGTTAAGCAGTTAAGGAACAAACCAATCGTTTTGGTCAAAGTTCAGTGGTCACGCCACGGAGTGGAAGAAGCCACATGGGAAATGGAAGATAGCATGAAGTCCAGATATCCAGAGTTATTTTTGTCTTGAGTTTCGGGACGAAACTCCTTTTTAGTAGGAGAGTATGTAATATCCGGATTTATTATTGTGTATTTCATCTGTATTTGAACCCTATATTATTCGGATTTGTGATCTCGATAATTGTAGTATGATATTTCCTATACTTGTACCCTTGTACATAAGTATAACATCATGCAAATTTCTCATGCAAACTCGTGATAGAGCACGCTAAGAATATAACTCAATGTGCGTTATCGGTTAAAAACTAGCGCACGCTACGAATGAGGAATTGCGTGCGCTAGGAAGTCAATTATTGAGCTAGACGGCTAGCACATGCGCGAGCCGGACGTAGGACCGGATAAGACTCCCGCGGGCGAACCTGGACAGTTTTGAAGTCAACGCTTATTAGCATGCGCTAAGGATTGTATGATAGCGTGCGCTAATCAACTAGTGTGCAAAAACTTTATATAAGGGACAACACTCCATTTCTTCTTATTTCCTTCACTTGTCCTTCGTTCTTGATAGACCAGAGAACCTTATATCCTCTTTAAACACACTTAAACCACCTCTATTTAATCACTAAAGATTGGATGTCACTTGTAATATCCGCAATTTCGAATTTCGGTAATTTTCTTTTTTCGGCGGAAGTCCGTTTTGACGACTCGCTCATGACCGTTTCGTCATTTCGAAAATGATTAATTCTGCACTTTTTGTCATCCGAGTTCGTTTCGGTGTCGTTTTGTTGAGTTCCGTGCTTTTTAGCGACTTTTCCGCACTTGAGCTCGATTCTTGCGAATCTCGTCCGAAACTTTTGTTGCGAGTTCCTCGCAAGTTCATTTAATGTTATTATTCATGTTGCGAGCTTTGGTTCGGTGTTTCGATCACGTATCGTGATTTTCGGACATTTTGGGCCATTTTTGTAATTTCCCAAAGTTTGGGGTAATTACTTCCGTTGTCGAATTCCGACACTTCGGGTGGTCGGAATCGTGTGTTCTCTTAGCGCTTGGATTCGTCTTTGCGAGTACTTCGTAACCGTATCTTCGATTTTTACTCAGGTTCGGATTTCGGGGTCGTCCGGCCGTGAGTGGCTACGGCCGAGTCACTACGGAGCAGGCCTGCTCGGCCGAGTTACGGCCGTAAGGTGCCTTACGGCCGTAAGGTGTGCGAGTTACGGCCGTAAGCGTGATCGGGTACGGCCGCATTTGAGCGCCGGGCGGATTTTGACGAAGGCGATTACGGCCGTAAGGTGTGCGAAATTCGGCCGTAAGTGTCCATTTGGTCTTTTTGAGCGAATGCCGGTTACGGCCGTAAGGCCTGCCGAGTACGGCCGTAAGGGACCGAGTTACGGCCGTAAGGCCTGCCGGTTACGGCCGTAACCTGCCGGCTATATATAGCCTGGCTCGGCGATTTCATTTCTACACGACTTTTCTTCCTTTTTCGGCGTCCGCGGCGGAGGCTCGGGAAATCGAGTTCTTGGCCGATTCTAATCATTTCCAAGGCATTTTGGAAGATTCTTGTGGATTATATCATCATCCAATCCGTGTTCTTCGTCAAATCAAGGTATATTCTTGATTTTCCTTCAAGTTGACTTTTTGGAGAAATTGTTCTTGATTTCGTTTCTAATCCGATTTTGATATATCGATTGGTGTAGTATAATGTTATTAATCGTGTTCTATGGGTTGTATATCCATATATCGAGTTTGTTTAACTCGATCGACGATTCGAGTGTTCTTGGGAATTATTGAACATTTAGTGTTCGATTAAATGTCCCAATGAGTTTCCCTTCGATAGTTTGTTGGGATTTCCGTTGTTTTGGCCTTGATTCTCATCGTAACCATGTGTTATTGTTCCTTCCGGAGGTTTATAGGTGTTCGAGGATTCCGATGTTGAATCCCGTTGGTGATTGATGATTCGTGTAGTGTTATTCTCGTAATACTCGTGGTGCTATCGCGTTCTTGATGGTGTTCGGGCGTCAGGGCTATTCGACCGCGTCCTATCCGTCGTCTCGTTGCGTTCGTGATTTCGAGGCAAGTACCTTGCCCATACAATTCTTATTTTATGGATATGATGATTGGAGATCGTCTTGGTGTGTTTGTTTGTTTGTTTGAAATGAGTTTTCAAAAGATTTGGTTAGCCTTGTTAAAGGCCCTCTTTCAAAACCGCATGTGTTTTGTGATCGTGTGTTTCATGAACGAGTATGTGACTCATGTGGATATGTTTGGTGTTGATAATGCACTTGGTGTTGCGTGTGGATGTATATTGTTTCATTTCGGTGCGTTGTGGTTTGACGTGGTGTTTTGCTAAGTGTTTGATGCCTCTAGGTGAATTGTTTGGATATCCTTGGTGTGATATGTTATTTGTGCATGATTGTTTCGCTCACCATGGGTTGGTTCGACGGGTTACGGCGGAATCCAATGGTAGAGCCCTGGATTCATGAGTGGTGAATGTATTTTACTCACCGTGGGTTGGTTCGACGGGGCCACGGCGGGAGTCCAATGGTAGAGCCCTGGATTCACGAGTAAAAACTTCACAGGTTGGTGTATATTTAGTGAATGTATTTTACTCACCGTGGGTTGGTTCGACGGGGCCACGGCGGGAGTCCAATGGTAGAGCCCTGGATTCACGAGTAAAACTTCACGAGTTGATATTGATTTCTTTGTCCATCGAGGACACGTGACGTGGGTTTTAACCCTGTGAATTGTTGCCGGTTTTCTATTTGCGAAAACAAAACCTTTGAAATTTGACCTGTTGATTTTGGAAAGATAAGGATTCGGTAATCCTAAATTGTTTTCTATTAAAACTCTCGATGGCATTTTAAACTGTTTTATAAATTGTTTCCCTTGATTTGTGATCTTTCAGTTTTGGAATGTTTTACCAAACTCATGCCTCAGGAAGTGCTTTTCGTTACGTTTGGATTTTTGAGGATTCCTGGTTATTGTTATTCATGGAATGTGAATTGTATGGCTCGTATTTTTGCACTTGTACTTGCACTAGCAAAACAGTGGAGTTTTGCTAACCCCCGAGTATTCGGGGGGTGGATGTCTATTTTTGCATTCAGGTTTTTGAGCATAGCACAGGGTCGGCACGAAGGATGATGAAAGATGAACGATACTAACCACACGAGGATCTGTTGATGTCGTTTTGGTCTAGTTGTATTTTCTTTTCCGCTGCAGTATCTTTTCCCCATTGTACGGGAGTTTATTGTATTTTGACCCCTGCGTGGGTATGTGTTTGGAACTGAGTTGTATGTTATTATTGAAAGACCAAGTCGGTCTACTGAGTCATTTTAGCCTTAAAGGCGAGGTTTAGATGTTTGATTTTAGTTATCAGCCTGGTAGATCCTCGAGGAGAGGGTCTACGGCGTGTAATATCCCTGAGCGGATTGGGGGTGTTACATAAATGGTATCAGAGCTTAGGTTGTGGAAACCTAGGCTGTCGGGTCAGTGGTGTCTGTTGAGTTTTGTCTTGTCGGATTTTGTCTGACTAAGTCGTGTCGCGATGCGTCGTCTGAGTTTATTGGTCGTGATTAGTATTGTGGGGCGATCATCATCTTCGCGCGACCTGTGGCTGTAAGTCTCCCTTCTTTGTGTTGTGCCTCGTGTGACACGAGCTACTTTTATGATTATTTGTTCAGTGACGGAATCCTCTTATGGATTTTGATTTCTTGATATGTGGTTATTCGACCCTCATATTTCGTTCATATGAGGAGTAGTGTTGCTGGATTGTGCATGTTGGACTGTATTTCTTTTATCCGCTGCGTGAGTTCTTTTGTAATGACTTTCGGTATTTTACCGACCGAGTTTTATTTCGAAAACCGATTCCATTAACCGAGTTTTTGGCATTATGGCCTTGATCATTTTGGCGAAATTCTTATTACGGTATTTAGCATTTTGTAAATGGCTTCTGTGAGTTTTTGAAATATTACCGTCATCGGCCTTTTTGGCATTTTTGTAAATGGTTTTTAGCCTGGGGTTCCGACGCGGGACCCACAGCGCTATGATGTTCCGTGTGATTACCTGAAATTTTTGGGCATTCTAGCTTTTTTTGGCATCGTCCTTTTTGGCATTGAATTATTTTCGAAAACTTGAGTATCTGAGAAATAAATTTCGAGACGTACGTTTCAAATGAATTGTTTCTCGCGGTACTTCTAAGGTGCCACAATCTGTTTCAAAATTCTTCTACCTCGAGGACCAAAATGTTTTGAGATATTTTCAATGTTTTATAAACACTTTTACTTAGACCCGAGGGTCGAATATTCTGAAAGTTTTTCACTAAGAGAAGGTGTCCTCATTTTTGTTCAAACGCAAGATGATTTTCAAAGTCTCGAAAATGAGGTTTGTTCAACTTTTTGTAAAATGATACTCAAGATCAACTGGTGTTTCCAAACTGTTTCCAAAAGGTGATTTTCGTTTTTAAAACCTATCATTCCTGTTTGTAGTCCAGGAATGTGTGTATGATATTCACATTGTTGTTAGAATGTTAGCTCCCGAGTATGATGGAATTGGTGGTGTGAACGTTGAGTCGTTCGCCATGCATATGTTTTTGTTGTCCCTTTGTGGGAGGTGTGATGACGATCTTTAATGTTGTCATTTCGTGGTGACTTGCGTGTTATCGCACCGGTGTGAGCTGTTAAAGCTTGGGTTGTACGTTTGTGTACATGTGTGATTGTTTCACGATGTTTGTAATTATGTGCTAGTTATTGTTCGGGCCGTTAAGGTTGCCGAACGATACCGTCGTTGCTGTATTGTTTGTGTGTGTATTACTTTACGATGGAAATCGTTGTATATAATATGTGTTATGATTGTTTGTTGTGCTGAGTTGGCATCTCTGCTATGTTGTTTTGCGACGTTATGCCCCATTATATCTAGCATTTTGTATTTTCGGTATGCCGAGCCGAGACGTTTCAACCGTGATGTGCTGGGGCATGCACGTGTAATTGTCCTTCTCGTCGGTAACACATTTCGAGTGCAGACTCGAGAGACACCGAATTCAGTTTTGCGAATTGGCTACCGAGACTTTCGGAGTTTGCGCTTCAGCACAGATATTAGAATCGGCTTTGAGAGGCCTTTGAAGGATGTTTCTGTCGATTTCCTGTTGTGTCGTCTCCTTGATTTCGTTATTGTGAGTATCGGGGACGACCTTCTTTTATAAGAGGTCGAATGTAATACCCGTATTGTTTTTGGACTTCTTTATTTTCTCTTTCTTCAGTCTATCGATTCGCCCGTGTTCGTTGATACTGTCTGAGCTTGTTCTGTATTTCGGTTTCATCGTTCGAACGAGCTGTGATCTTGTTTTGGGTCGATCTGGTTATCGCTGTAACTTTTCCGAGTTCGGTTCGATTCTTGTGAACCTTGTTCGGAGGTAGCATCTTTTGATTCTACTAATTCTTTTATTCGAAGTGGATCGGATTTGGAACTTCTGTATTTTCGACTGGCCGACTCGTTTATGTTCATTGACATTTTCTGAGCTTGTCCTGCCCCTTGCTTTTGTTGATCGAACGAGGGTGGTATTATTTCGGAATTACTCGTTCGTCGTTGTGACTTTTCAATTGTTATTCCCTTTCTTGTGGATCTTATGCGAGTGTGCATCTTGTTGTTTTCACCGGATCATGTTTCGTCTCGAGTCGAGATGTGAACCTCGGAGTTGTCGGTTGAACCTTATTGTTCTTCGTGATCCGAACATGATTGTCTCGATCTTTGTGGTTCGATCGTTTGATTGTTCGGTTTTTGTTGATCTCTTTTCGTGATTGTTGAACATTCAGACTCCTTCGAAATTCCCTTAAGTTCGGGAAATTAGTCTCGTTTTCGATCTTCCAACCCTTGGGCGGTGGAATTCCGTATTTGTTCAGCGTGTGGCTCATGTTTTGATTGATATACCGTTGGGTTGGCCAATCGTATAGATTTTTCATTGGTTGTGTTTTGTGATTGTTCGGATAATCGACTTGATTGTATTATCTGTTTGATGACACTTGTCACTTGTTGATTTTATTATGTCTCTACCGGTGGCATTGTGTTGATCGTCTTGGAGCGTGTTTTCACGCCGTATATTCTTTTGTGTTGCTTGTAACGTTTCGCCGATGGGCGTAAGTTACGCATTTCTTGTGTATCTCGTTGAGTTTTCCTGGCAGGGATATTGCTTCTCCCTACTTGTTTTAAGTTTCGGGACGAAACTTCTTTTAAGGAGGGTAGAATGTAATATCCGCAATTTCGAATTTCGGTAATTTTCTTTATTCGGCTGAAGTCCGTTTTGACGACTCGCTCATGACCGTTTCGTCATTTCGAGAATGATTAATTCTGTACTTTTTGTCATCCGAGTTCGTTTCGGTGTCGTTTTGTTGAGTTCCGTGCTTTTTAGCGACTTTTCCGCACTTGAGCTCGATTCTTGCGAATCTCGTCGGAAACTTTTGTTTCGAGTTCCTCGCAAGTTCATTTAATGGTATTATTCATGTTGCGAGCTTTGGTTCGGTGTTTCGATCACGTATCGTGATTTTCGGACATTTTGGGCCATTTTTGTAATTTCCCAAAGTTTGGGGTAATTACTTCCGTTGTCGAATTCCGACACTTCGGGTGGTCGGAATCGTGTGTTCTCTTAGCGCTTGGATTCGTCTTTGCGAGTACTTCAGAACCGTATCTTCGATTTTTACTCGTGTTCGGGTTTCGGGTCGTCAAGCCGTCGGAGTGGCCACGGCCGAGTCACGGCCGGAGACTGGCCTCGCCGAGTTACGGCCGTAAGGTGCCGATTACGGCCGTAAGGTGTGCGAGTTACTACTGTAACCGGGCCGTATTTTTGACGATTTAATGCGGCCGTAAGGCTGCCGAGTACGGCCATAAGGGACCGAGTTACGGCCGTAAGGCTCACGGCGACGGCCGTAACCCTGCCGGCTATATATAGCCTGGCTCGGCCAGATTTCATTTCTACGCGATTTTTCTTCCTTTTTCGGCGTCTGGCAATGGGAGGCTCGGGAAATCGAGTTCTTGGCCGATTCTAATCATTTCCAAGGCATTTTGGAAGATTCTTGTGGATTATATCATCATCCAATCCGTGTTCTTCGTCAAATCAAGGTATATTCTTGATTTTCCTTCAAGTTGACTTTTTGGAGAAATTGTTCTTGATTTCGTTTCTAATCCGATTTTGATACATCGATTGGTGTAGTATGATGTTATTAATCGTGTTCTATGGGTTGTATATCCATATATCGAGTTTTTTTAACTCGATCGACGATTCGAGTGTTCTTGGGAATTATTGAACATTTAGTGTTCGATTAAATGTCCCAATGAGTTTCCCTTCGATAGTTTGTTGGGATTTCCGTTGTTTTGGCCTTGATTCTCGTCGTAACCATGTGTTATTGTTCCTTCCGGAGGTTTATAGGTGTTCGAGGATTCCGATGTTGAATCCCGTTGGTGATTGATGATTCGTGTAGTGTTATTCTCGTAATACTCGTGGTGCTATCGCGTTCTTGATGGTGTTCGGGCGTCCGGGGCTATTCGACCGCGTCCTATCCGTCGTCTCGTTGCGTTCGTGATTTCGAGGCAAGTACCTTGCCCATACAATTCTTATTTTATGGATATGATGATTGGAGATCGTCTTGGTGTGTTTGTTTGTTTGTTTGAAATGAGTTTTCAAAAGATTTGGTTAGCCTTGTTAAAGGCCCTCTTTCAAAACCGCATGTGTTTTGTGATTGGTGTGTTTCATGAACGAGTATGTGACTCATGTGGATATGTTTGGTGTTGATAATGCACTTGGTGTTGCGTGTGGATGTATATTGTTTCATTTCGGTGCGTTGTGGTTTGACGTGGTGTTTTGCTAAGTGTTTGATGCCTCTAGGTGAATTGTTTGGATATCCTTGGTGTGATATGTTATTTGTGCATGATTGTTTCGCTCACCGTGGGTTGGTTCGACGGGGCCACGGCGGGAATCCAATGGTAGAGCCCTGGATTCATGAGTGGTTAATGTATTTTACTCACCGTGGGTTGGTTCGACGGGGCCACGGCGGGAGTCCAATGGTAGAGCCCTGGATTCACGAGTAAAAACTTCACAGGTTGGTGTATATTTAGTGAATGTATTTTACTCACCGTGGGTTGGTTCGACGGGGCCACGGCGGGAGTCCAATGGTAGAGCCCTGGATTCACGAGTAAAACTTCATGAGTTGATATTGATTTCTTTGTCCATCGAGGACACGTGACGTGGGTTTTAACCCTGTGAATTGTTGCCGGTTTTCTATTTGCGAAAACAAAACCTTTGGGCTGTGACCCTGTTGATTTTTGGAAAGATAAGGATTCGGTAATCCTAAATTGTTTTCTATTAAAACTCTCGATGGCATTTTAAACTGTTTTATAAATTGTTTCCCTTGATTGGTGATCTATCGTGTTTCGACCGTTTAACCAAACTCATGCCTCGTGAAGTGCTTATCGGTACGTTTGGATTTTTGAGGATTCTGGTTATTGTTATTCGTGGAATGTGAATTGTATGGCTCGTATTTTTGCACTTGTACTTGCACTAGCAAAACAAAGGATTTTTGCTAACCCCCGAGTATTCGGGGGGTGGATGTCTATTTTTGCATTCAGGTTTTGGAGCATAGCACAGGGTCGGCACGAAGGATGATGAAAGATGAACGATACTAATCACACGAGGATCTGTTGATGTCGTTTTGGTCTAGTTGTATTTTCTTTTCCGCTGCAGTATCTTTTCCCCGTTGTACGGGAGTTTATTGTATTTTGACCCCTGCGTGGGTATGTGTTTGGAATTGAGTTGTATGTTATTATTGAAAGACCAAGTCGGTCTACTGAGTCATTTTAGCCGTAAAGGCGAGGTTTAGATGTTTGATTTTAGTTATCAGCCTGGTAGATCCTCGAGGAGAGGGTCTACGGCGTGTAATATCCCTGAGCGGATTGGGGGTGTTACATCACTTGTGGTTGATCATTGAAGTGGAGAAGCACCTTGGATTGACATACAAACAACCGGAGTGGGATTCTACCTTTTTAGCTCGGTGATTTCTTTATCTTAAGGTATGTTAATTCTATCTCCAGCCTTAGATTTGTGTTTTGAAGAATAAGATGAATCATGCTATCAAGATATTAAGTCCCATTGGTGAATTATTCGAACAAATATCATGTTTAGAAGATTGGAATGTTTATGCTTATGATATTGTCATTGGAACATCGTATTGGAATTGGTAGTTCACTTTTAAAGATGTAGTCTGAATGTGATAGTGATAATGGAATCTAGTGCACCAACCGGAGATCACCGAACTTCACATGAGAATAATAATCGAGGTTGAATATAAGAGTTGTGATGATATTCGTTTCCTTGAACTCAAAGATGATTGAATCCGTAAGATCATTCATAAGTTTATGAACATGACATGTATACAGATATCGTACGTTAATCACTGAGGAGTTCGTAAATTTCATCACCGTTAGAACGGTCTGCTACCCAGCAGTGAAGCTGCCATGCACGCTTAGCGTACGCTAAGCTATGAAGATTAACGTACGCTATCGGGCATGTTTAGCGTACGCTACGTTTAGTACGTAGCGTACGTTAAGTCATCAGGCGAGTCAGTCGGCTGATCAGAGAGGACTGTCGATACGTAGTTAGCGTACGCTAGACTTCGTTGTTTACGTGTGCTAACGAGCAGACTTAGCGCATGCTACATAAAATACGTAGCGTACGCTAATCAGTTCAGTCAGATTACGTTTTATGAACTTTCGGCCGTAAATTGGATTGTTAGACATTCGTACGACGTGAGATAACTTCTATATTATTTCTTTTGTTAAGGTTCGAGCTTGCTACGTGATCGATCGAAGGGGCGACCTTCGAGTGTTTAGTTTTTCGTGGAAGTAGTATTCTTGTCTTCGAATCGAGGCAAGTACCTTAATTGTTTTATGTATTATGTCCACCTCGTGTTGGTCCAACGGGATCATCGGGGGATCTATGCTAGCGTGCGCTGGATCATCGGACGGGTTTTTCCACCTCGGGTTGGTTTGACGGAATCATCGGGGGGTCTAGGCAGTGAACGCTGGATCATTGGAATTACCATGTGTATGTTGTGATATCATGTTGTGATTATCATGTGTGTATGTTATTATTGAGTTTCTCGCAGGAGAAGACTCGTTGGTTCTTTTGTCATTTATGTTATTATTATTCTTCGTGAAATGTTGAATAATATGTTGTGGTACTTATACTAGTAATCGTTGTGCTAACCCCTTTGAGGGTGAACATTTGTTTATGTTCAGGATCCAAGAGAGAAGGGAAACAACCACTGGAGTTGCATGACGACAAGGGTGCAGAGTGATGTTCCGGCCGGTTTAATTGTCTGTTGTTTGTATCGTTTTAATAAGTACTCGAGTACGTAGTCGTTTATAATGATTTGGATTTGGTGATGTATTAATACTTTTCCGTTGAACACTCGTACCTTCAGTATTGGTCAGAATTGTTGTATCTTATTTCTGTTATTTTTCATATGTTGGTATCTGTTAATGTCTTTTCAGTTCTTCAGCCTTGTAAATCCTCATGTAAAAGATTTACGGTGTTGTAATATTCCTGAATATATCGGGGGTGTTACACATATCATCCACATAAATGAGTAAGAAAACAAGAATTTAAGAATTATTTTTGAAATACAAGCAATAATCATAATCACTCCTAGTAAAAATAAGTTAAATCATGTAGTCATCAAACTTCTTATTCCATTTTCTAGGGGACTGTTTAGACCATATAAAAACTTCTTAAGCAAACATACATGATTATGATACTTAAGATTAACAAAACCCTCAGGCTGACTCATAATTTTTTCCCCTCTAATTCACCATGCAAGAAAGCAGTTTTAGCATCAAATTGTTTTAATTCCCCATCAAACTGAGAAATCAAGGCAAACACTATGTGAAAAGTGGTGATTCTAACAAGATTTAATTGTAATCAATATCTTCCCTTTGAGTGAAGCCCTTTGTTATGAATCTCTCTTTGAATCTGACAAAATCGTTTTTATTTTGACTTTGAATATCCATTTAACATCAACAACAAAACATCGGGCTAGTTTTGCCACAAGTGCGCAAGCTTAATTTGTATACAATGAATCTATGTCTTCATTCAGTGTATGTAGCCATTATTTTGAAATTCCATAAGTTAAAACTTCCTCGTAAGGCTTGGGTTTGCAGTTATCAATCAATTCAAATATATTGAGTGCATATGATGTCATGTGAAAATCATTCAAATGAGATGATCTTCTAATATCCCTTCTAGGCCTCTCCCTAAAAAGTTGATAATCACGTAAGTCCGTCTCTAACACATCATTTTTAATTTCATCATGCACATCAGCATTATAATGATTATCATGCTTATTTTTAGTTTGTAAATTTCCAGGATCGTTAAGAGAAATATCTAGCTTCACCTCATTTCGAGCAGGGGGATTTTCTAGGTTTGTAAAAGACAGGGGAACTCATTTTCGTTAAAACCAATATCAGGACTGATAAGGGTTTTAAACCAGGTTGTCCTTTCAGCCAAATCATATAACCTTTTACCTCTTTCAGGTATCTTATGAAAACACACCTCACAGAATAGGGTTCAAGTTAATCATTTTTCTGATGCACATATGCATGCAGTCAAACACACGCAAATTTAAAAAATTAATAGTTCGATCAAACCAGGAACTTTGGATAACTACCATTCAGAGGCACATAAGAAGATATATTCATAAAAAATATGCAACAATTAATAAAGCTTTGTCCTATAACCTTTTTGAAAGGCTGGAGGTAGCAAGTATGCTTCTGACTCTTTCAAGTAAGGTTCGATTTATTTGTTCCGCTACACTATTTTGCTGGGGTGTATATGGAACAATCTTATATCATTGAATTCCTGATTGAGTGCACAAACAAACAAATAGATGGTTATAAAATTCGAGGCCGTTGTCGGTCCTTATAATTTTGATTTCTTTCCTGTTTGGTTTTCAATCAAAATTTTCCAGTTTTTTAAAATTTACAAAGACATCAGACTTGTTTCTCAAAAGGAACATAAATACCTTGCGGAAATAATCACCAGTCACATATAAGAAGGATCTATTCCCACCATGTGTACGCTCACTAGAAGGCCCCCAAACATCAACATGCAAGTAATGCAAAGTGTCATAACAGGTAGGGAATCTAGGAATATGGTGTAACACCCCCGATATATTCAGGAATATTACAGCGCCGTAAATCCTTTACGTAAGGATTTACAAGGCTGAAGAATTTAAATAGGCATTAAAAGGTACTAACGAATGGAAATAACGAATTACGGTACAACGATTCTGACCCAATACAGAAATAGTACAATTGTTCAACAGAACTCAATAATACATCACCAAATTCAAATCATCACAAATGACTTCGTACTCGAGTACTTATTAAAATAACCAACAAGTAATAGACAATAAACCCGGTCGGAACATCACTCTGCACCCTCGTCGTCATGCATCTCCAGTGGTTGTTTTCCCGCTCTCCTAGATCCTGAACATACACAAATGTTCACCCCGAAGGGGTTAGCACAACGATGCTAGTACAAGTACAATAATCATACAACAGTGATATAATCAACAGTTATATCATAACAAGTTTCTCCAACGAGAATATCCACAACACATATCATATCATAACAGTTTCAACATACTGATGGTATTCCAACGATCCAAAGACACACAGACTATAGATTCCCATGATGATCCCGTCGGACCAACACATGGTGGAACTACATCCAACGATCCAACGCTGACACAAATAGATTCCCATGATGATTCCCGTCGGATCAACGCATGGTGGACATATATTCACAACATATTTACACGATACAATCACATCATAATTGTCATAATATAAACAATTCTAATTAGAGTACTTGCCTCGGTTTGAAGACAAGAACAATACTTCCACAAAAACGAACACTCGAAAGTCGTCCTCCTCAATCAATCACGCAACAAGATCAAACCTTAACAAAAGAAATGATATAGGATTTATCTCACATCGTACGGATGTTTAACAATTCGATTTACGGCCAAAAGTTCATAAAATGCAATCTGACTGAACTGCTTAGCGCACGCTAAGTATTCTGTGTAGCGTGCGTTAAGTCTTCCCGATAGCGCACGCAAACAACAAAGACTAGCGTACGCTACCTATGCATGGTCAGTACTTGACTGACCAGCCAACTGACTCGTCTGATGGTCTAGCGTACGTTACGTATCAAACGTAGCGCACGCTAACTCGTGCTCGATAGCGCACGTTAAACTTCATAGCATAGCGTGCGCTATCTATGCATGGCAGTTTACTGCTGAGCAGTAAACTGTTCTTGCCATGATCGAAACAATGAAATCTTGCGTGATAATTCATGTTACTTCCATGAATACCATGTTCATACCCTTATGAATGATTTCACGAATAATGACAACTTCGGATTCAAGGATATGCATACCAATATAAAACCATATTCCATTCCGACTTCAAATCTTCATACGACAATTCGAAAAGCTTAACGATTGGTATCAACACCTCTATATCAGTCCATATTATTATGCTGAAGTTGATAAACGTTCTATCTATACTAGATAAATCCTTCCATGATCAAACCTTTAGATTTATCTAACAATAAGGATGTTAACGTCTAGTCCAAGATTACTATGAAATCATTTATTAGATTCGGTTTACCAATGATAGAAGTTCCTCTTCATATATTCAGTGTAATAAGATTCGAATCATGATGATTATAATCAAGGTTTTTAAGGCTTATTCATCTCACCATTCCAAACATGATATACTTGGATAATTCATCTATGAAAATCCATATCTTGTTAACATGATCATCCAAATCGTTATAATCCAACTCTAAGTCTTGAGATAGATTGAACATACCTTAATATGATGAAAATCACTGAACCGTAAGGTAGAATCCAACTCCGGTTGGTTGTATGCCACTCCAAGGTGCTATTCCACTTCAATGAATATTCCCAAGTGATAACCAATATACAAACACCAACAAGATGTGTTCTAAGTGTATAGGAGTATTATTACAGCTCTCTGAACTCTCAAGGATGAAGAATGGGCGAAAGAAATGAAAGCCAAAACGGTTGTTGTCCCATTTATAATATTCTGCATTATAAAAAGTTAGCGCACGCTACTAAGCATTACTTAGCGTGCGCTAATAATGGTTGACTTCAGAATTGTCCGCAAGGCCCTGGGAATCTTATCCGACCCATGTCCGGGCGCATGTGCTAGCTGTCCCGCTCAATAATTGAGTCCTTAGCGCACGTTACTCCTACCTGCATAGCGTGCGCTAATAATAGCCCGATAGCGCGCGTTAAGATACATTCTTAGCGTACGCTATCACGAGGTTGCATGAGCAATTTTGCATGTTTCTATACTTATGTACAATGATATCAATGCACGAAATATCATACTCCAATAATCAAATCACCAATCCGAATAATACAGGGTTTGAATACAGTATGAAATACACCGTAATAAATCCGGATATTACATACTCTCCTACTAAAAAGGAGTTTCGTCCCGAAACTCAAGACGAAAATAACTCGGGATATCTAGACTTCATATCAGCTTCCGTTTCCCAGGTGGCTTCTTCCATTCCGTGACGTGACCATTGAACTTTGACCAACACGATTGATTTGTTCCTCAGCTGCTTCACTCGACTCTCGAGTATCTTAACCGGTCTTTCTTCAAACGTCCCATCCTGCTCGACTTCGATCTCGCCGAAATCAATGATATGACTGGGGTCTGGTATATACCTCCGTAACTGGGATACGTGGAACACGTTATGAACATGGCACAATGACGGTGGCAATGCCAATCTGTATGCCAACTCCCCAACTCTCTCGAGGATCTCAAATGGTCCGATATATCTCGGACTCAGCTTTCCTTTCCTTCTCAAACGAAAGATTCCCCGAGTAGGAGAAACCTTCAAAAGTACGTGATCTCCAGTACTGAACTCCAATGGGCGGCGGCATACGTCCGCATAGGATTTCTGGCGACTCTGGGCGGTCAACAGCCTTTCACGAATCAAGGCTATCTTCTCTCGAGTCTGTTCGATCAACTCTGGTTCTGTTCCGATCAAGTCCGATGAATCGTCCCAGCATAGGGGCGATCTGCATCTCCTTCCATATAATGCCTCAAACGGTGCCATCTTAATGGAAGCATGCCAACTATTGTTGTAGGTAAATTCAATCAATGGTAGATGAACTTCCCAATCGTTTGACCAATCTAAGGCACAGGCCCTTAGCATGTCTTCCACCGTTTGTATAGTTCTCTCAGATTGTCCGTCACCGCGGGTGATAAGTCAGATCAAGTTCAATTCCGTCCCCAAGGCCTTATGAACTGCTTTCCAAAAGTGAGACACAAAACGACCGTCTCGATCAGAAACAATGGTCTTCGGCGTACCATGCAATCGAACTATCTCCGAAATAAATACTCGTGCCAACCTCTCTGGTCCCCACGTATCCTTAATACCTAGAAAATGAGCCGATTTGGTTAAACGATCAACTATCACCCAAATCATGTTCATTCCTTTCCTGGTTTTCGGCATATTAGTGATAAAGTCCATCGATATGTCCTCCCACTTCCATTCAGGGATCGGGAGCGGCTTCAACATTCCAAAGAGCCGTTGATGCTCGATCTTAACTCGCGACAAGTCAAGCATTTCAAACATAGTCCGCTACGTCTTTCTTCATGTTGCCCACCGTAAATTCCGCTTCAAGTCCTTATACATTTTATCGTGCCCGTGGATAGAATAGGGCGAACTATGAGCTTCCTTCATAATCGTCTGTTTCAGAACATCAACATCGGGAACGCAGAGTCGGTTCTGAAATCTCGAATCTCCATCGTCATGAATTATGAATCCGGGGGCCTTTCCTTTGATCACTTCATCGCGTAACCGAATCATCAGAGGATCATCTGCCTGTTTAGATTTGATTCCTTCGGTTAATGATGAAGTTATCTCCATCATGCACAGTTGTCCTTGGACTCTTTGTAACCATACCTCAATTCCTTCACAAATCATCTCTCGCTGAAGGCTAAGTTGGGAGGTCAGTGTCTCCAGCATCTGAATAAAGACAGGCTTGCGGCTAAGTGCATCGGCCACTACATTCGCTTTGCCTGGATGATATAAAATCTCCAAGTCATAGTCCTTAATCAGTTCTAACCATCTTCTTTGCCGCATGTTTAATTCTTTCTGACTGAATATGTACTTGAGACTCTTGTGATCCGTAAAGATCCGGCTGGTGAGTCCCGCATGCATAATGCCTCCGCATCTTCAAAGCAAAAACTACTGCTGCAAGCTCCAAATCATGTGTTGGGTAATTCACTTCATAAGGTTTCACTGTCGCGACGCATAAGCGATCACCTTATCATTCTCGCATCAATACGCACCCAAGTCCTTGGTTCAAGCATCATCAGTAAACTATGAATCCTCCAGCCTCGCTAAGTGATAGAATCGGTGCCGTCATCAATCTCTTCTTCAATTCATCAAAGCTAATCTGACACAATTCATTCCACTCAAACTTTTGAGTTTTCTGCAGGAGTCGAGTAAGTGGGCGGGAGATTTTAGAAAACCCTTCCACGAATCGACGATAATATCTAGCAAGTCCTAAGAAGCTTCGGATTTCTTTCACGTTCTTAGGAGGCTTCCAATCCATAATTGCTTCGATCTTCTGAGGATCTACTCGGACTCCTTTAGCTGACACCACATGGCCGAGGAACATTACTTCTTTTAGCCAGAATTCACACTTAGAGAGTTTGGCATACAATTGCTCGTTTCTCAAAAGTTCCAACACAATCCGCAAATGCTGCGCATTTTCCTCCGGGCTCTTAGAATACACCAGAATGTCATCAATGAAAACGACCACAAATTTATCCAAAAATTCAATGAACACACGGTTCATTAATTGCATAAATACAGCAGGTGCGTTAGTGAGACCAAACGGCATCACTACAAACTCATAATGTCTGTAGCGAGTTCTGAACGCTGATTTCGAACGCCGATTCCTTAATCCTCACCGGTGATATCCCGATCTCGGATCGATTTTAGAAAATACTGTCGCCCTTGCGGTACCGGTCAAATGATCATCAATCCGTGGTAACACATATTTGTTCTTAATCGTCATTTTGTTCAGCTCTCGATAGTCAATACACAATCAAGCGATCCATCCTTCTTTCGGACAAAAAGAATCGGCGCTCCTGTGGTGAAACGCTTGGTCAATATAGCCCTTATCCAAGAACTCCTCTAGCTACTTCTTGATTCAGACATCTCAAGAGGTGCCATACGATACGGCGCCTTGGAAATTGGTGTAGCTCCGGTTCCACCAATGGTAAATTCCACATCCCTTCGTGGAGGTAGTCCGTAACTCGTCAGAAATACATCCGGAAATTCGCTCACAACAGAATGGACGAAAGTTCCACAATTTCGTCTTCTTTCTTCATTGCATAACACCAATATCCTACAACCCTGTTTTAACAATCGATGACTTTCATCGCTTTGATCAATTTTCCCGAGCTTCCTGTTTCCATCCTCCGAACAAGATTTCTGAGCCATCATCGCGATCGCTGAAATATTCCTCCTTCGGTAGTCTACAATTGCTCCATACCGATTAAGCCAATCGTCTCCGAGTATCAGTCATCTCCTTGCATTTCTATCACGATCGATTTGAGAGCCACTCTACGCCCCCAAATGATACAGGGAAATTTCTAGTTTCTAAATTTCCGACAATCCTCTCTCCACTCGGTAAACCAACAACATAAGGTTCACAAGCATGAAAACCGGAAATATTCAAACGATTTACACAAGACAAAGATATAAAAGAATGTGTAGCTCCTGTATCGAACAAAACGCTAACTGGCTGGGAAAGGATTTGGGACGGTGCACGATGCGGCAATGACATCCCGATCATCCGTCCTCCTCATCTCATACAAACGTGGGGAACAGATCCGCACTCGATGTCCCCTTTCGGTCCCATTGTCCTCTGCCTTGCCGCGGCCAAATTCCAGGCAATCGAACACTTTCTTCGTCTGCTGGACACAAGGCTTCCTTCGAATCGGGCCGTGATGAACGGGTTCCATTGTACTTAGTGGCGTCCTTACAAAACGCCGCACGGTGTCCTTCCCGTCCGCACTCAAAACATGTAATCGAGTGCGCGAACAATCACGCCAAAGGTGGCACAGGCGACCACAGTTAAAGCACTTCCTAGCTGTATCCGCCGTGGCTGAAAATGTTCCGTAATTCTTTCCGCTCTTAGATGGGTGCGGAGGCTTCTTGAAAGAAAAAGAAGACTGGGCCTTGCGGGGCCCACTGCTCTTGTGCTCGTAAAGTACCGAGACTTTTCTGCTTCTTCGACTCCATAAACTTCTCCATTCTTGCTTCTTTTATTTCGTACGCCAACGCCTTATCCTGGTATTGGCGGAGAGTGGTACATTCAAAACCGGACATGTACCTGGATTTCTGGTTTCATCCTCATTTCAAAATGAATCATCATCTCGCATCATTACGACCGGATGTCGAACAAATGCTAATCTTTGGTTAAACGTCTTAATCGGGATACGGGTTCGTCGATGGTTGAGTGGAGAAAAATTCCCGAATTTTGGCTTCCTCACGGGACGAGAGCAATCTTGAGCTTCCATCATCATTTTAAATTCCGTCCAATCGGCATCATGATCTGCAGTCGGATAGCTTCCCACCACTCGGATGCTTCCCTATCGTAAAGTACTTGGGCAATAGGAGCTCTCCTGTCGTCCGGCAATTAATTCCACAAACATTTTCTCCAGTTCCTTCAACCAATGGTCCCAAGTGGGAGTCTCGGAAAAGCCGTCAAATTTGGGTGGTTGCATCTTTGCCACTTCTTGTAACCATCGGTCACCTCGATTTCCCATTTCTCGAATCCTTTGTTGTCCATCTCCTGCCGAATTCTGCCGCCACTTGCATTCGGTCCACGACCTGAGCGAACTGAGTCATCTGGTTCACGACTTGACGAAGGATTTCTGGCACACCAGGTTCCGGTTCGTTATTGATGGATTGCTGCGGCTCGCCTGAGCTATGACTAGCCTGATTAGAAGGCGACGCCTCCCTTTCAGCATTCCTTCGTCCGCGTCCACGACCGCGACCACGTCCACGTCCGCCTCTCAACATACTGTAAGCACAAGTATTTAATATACAGGAAACAGCATCGTTCTAATATTCAAGTATAAAGAGACACAACGTGTAAAGAACGAGATAGAGTTTAGGAACTTACAACCACCGTTCGCATGAAGACGTAGGCAGTGCAGTGATGTCATTTACGGCCGGTTACCTCAAAAGACATAAATGACCCCTATTTTAACCCAACGGCCAAGATATCCATAATCTTAGCTACGATACTATATTCTGTAACACCCCCGATATATTCAGGAATATTACAGCGCCGTAAATCCTTTACGTAAGGATTTACAAGGCTGAAGAATTTAATTAGGCATTAAAAGGTACTAACGAATGGAAATAACGAAATTACGGTACAACGATTCTGACCCAATACAGAAATAGTACAATTGTTCAACAGAACTCAATAATACATTACCAAATTCAAATCATCACAAATGACTTCGTACTCGAGTACTTATTAAAATAACCAACAAATAACAGACAGTAAACCCGGTCGGAACATCACTCTGCACCCTCGTCGTCATGCATCTCCAGTGGTTGTTTTCCCGCTCTCCTAGATCCTGAACATACACAAATGTTCACCCCCGAAGGGGTTAGCACAACGATGCTAGTACAAGTACAATAATCATACAACAGTGATATAATCAATAGTTATATCATAACAAGTTTCTCCAACGAGAATATCCACAACACATATCATATCATAACAGTTTCAACATACTGATGGTATTCCAACGATCCAGCACACACAGCTATAGATTCCCATGATGATCCCGTCGGACCAACACATGGTGGAACTACCTGTCCAACGATCCAGCGCACACAACTATAGATTCCCATGATGATTCCCGTCGGATCAACGCATGGTGGACATATATTCACAACATATTTACACGATACAATCACATCATAATTGTCATAATATAAACAATTCTAATTAGAGTACTTGCCTCGGTTTGAAGACAAGAACAATACTTCCACAAAAACAAACACTCGAAAGTCGTCCTCCTCAATCAATCACGCAACAAGATCAAACCTTAACAAAAGAAATGATATAGGATTTATCTCACATCGTACGGATGTTTAACAATTCGATTTACGGCCAAAAGTTCATAAAATGCAATCTGACTGAACTGCTTAGCGCACGCTAAGTATTCTGTGTAGCGTGTGTTAAGTCTTCCCGATAGCGCACGCAAACAACAAAGACTAGCGTACGCTACCTATGCATGCATGGTCGTGATTGGTGACCACCAATCGACTCGTCGATGGTCTAGCGTCGTTACGTATCAAACGTAGAGCAAGGTATCTCGTGCTCGATAGCGCACGTTAAACTTCATAGCATAGCGTGCGCTATCTATGCATGGCAGTTTACTGCTGAGCAGTAAACTGTTCTTGCCATGATCGAAACAATGAAATCTTGCGTGATAATTCATGTTACTTCCATGAATACCATGTTCATAGCCTTATGAATGATTTCACGAATAATGACAACTTCGGATTCAAGGATATGCATACCAATATAAAACCATATTCTATTCCGACTTCAAATCTTCATACGACAATTCGAAAAGCTTAACGATTGGTATCAACACCTCTATATCAGTCCATATTATTATGCTGAAGTTGATAAACGTTCTATCTATACTAGATAAATCCTTCCATGATCAAACCTTTAGATTTATCTAACAATAAGGATGTTAACGTCTAGTCCAAGATTACTATAAAATCATCTATTAGATTTGGTTTACCAATGATAGAAGTTCCTCTTCACATATTCAGTGTAATAAGATTCGAATCATGATGATTATAATCAAGGTTTTTAAGGCTTATTCATCTCACCATTCCAAACATGATATACTTGGATAATTCATCTATGAAAATCCATATCTTGTTAACATGATCATCCAAATCATTATAATCCAACTCTAAGTCTTGAGATAGATTGAACATACCTTAATATGATGAAAATCACTGAACCGTAAGGTAGAATCCAACTCCGGTTGGTTGTATGCCACTCCAAGGTGCTATTCCACTTCAATGAATATTCCCAAGTGATAACCAATATACAAACACCAACAAGATGTGTTCTAAGTGTATAGGAGTATTATTACAGCTCTCTGAACTCTCAAGGATGAAGAATGGGCGAAAGAAATGAAAGTCAAAACGGTTGTTGTCCCATTTATAATATTCTGCATTATAACAAGTTAGCGCACGTTACTAAGCATTACTTATCGTGCGCTAATAATGGTTGACTTCAGAATTGTCCGGGTGCGTCCGCGGGAATCTTATCCGGACCCATGTCCCGGCTGGCGCATGTGCTAGCTGTCCCGCTCAATAATTGAGTCCTTAGCGCACGTTACTCCTACCTGCATAGCGTGCGCTAATAATAGCCCGATAGTGCGCGTTAAGATACATTCTTAGCGTGCGCTATCACGAGGTTGCATGAGCAATTATGCATGTTTCTATACTTATGTACAATGATATCAATGCACGAAATATCATACTCCAATAATCAAATCACCAATCCGAATAATACAGGGTTTGAATACAGTATGAAATACACCGTAATAAATCCGGATATTACATATGGAGATCGAGAAATTTAAGACCTTGTTGTTTCTCAATCATACATGAGTCATAAAACCACAAACAAGATATTTTGACTACCAAAACAACATTATTTTCGCAAAATTTCCAGCCCCTTGCTACTTGTATGGCATAAACATTTATGCCATAAATCAGTTTGGTCATCTTGAACAACATTCTAGAAGAATTATATTTTGCAACATCATATAGACGTTGTCCCATTTGTCAGATTTCAAAACACATCCCCACTTATCCTCATAATCTTCATCATCAAGGTACCACACACAATGAGATTATAACATAAACCAAGCACATATCTCACATTTTTAAAAGTTAACAATTAATCATTATCGCATCTCAAATAAATACCACTCAGGCTAGCAACTTGATATCTTTTCTCATTAGCCATAGAGACAGGCCGATGTGTCACTTCTCTATAATTTGAATATAGCCTTTTAAGAGGCGACATGTGAAAAATACAGACAGAATTAACAAGCCATTTGTTTTCATAAAGTAAGATAATACGCAGTATTTCGCTTGTTCATAAATTCCAGACACCAAGAAAACATCACCCCCACGTTCGCTTTTAGATACCATATTGGCATTATCATTTTCTATTTTTCTTAAATTTAGTATACTCATAAATATAGTGGCCAGGTTCACCACAATCATAGCACTTGCAGTTTTTAGGTCGAAATTTTGACATATTTCTCCATTTGGCTTTTACTTATGAAAAGTATTATTCTGATTGTTTTGGCTAGGGTAAGGTTTCTATTTTTGAAAATTATTTTGAGGCCTTCCCCTCACAAAATTAATTTCGCCGAATTTCTTGTTCCTTTTTTCATTTTTTAAATCTAATTTCTTGCTTTTGAACAATTTATAACGTATCAAGGGTCACATGATCTTTAACATACGTAATGGCAGATTTAACATCGTTGTACGAATCATGGATCGCATTTAAGAGAACAATAGTGGTGTATTCGTCAATATTTTTATCACCTATTTGTTTGCTATCTTGGATCATTTCGGTAAACCTGTCCAAATTATCATTTATATCTTTGGACATATCAAGTTTCTATCTTATTTTTAAGTAAAAACCAATTTCTTGGGCAAAGAGGTTTTAGTATAAATCTCTTTTGATTTTCTCACAGTGCCTTAGCGTTTTCATATTTACGAATCTTCCTAATCACAGAATCAGAAAGTTCAAAATAATGGACGAATAAGCAAATTCATCTGCCTCATCCTTTTTATCGACTAAAATATTAGCGACCAAAAGTTTGATCGATGGCTTTAAAAACCTTTTGTTTTATACGAATAGCCTTCATTTTTTGTTGCCAAATTTGAAGATCACATTTACCATCAAAACATGCAATATTGAAAGCCGAGTTTGTACCCATAGTAACATAAGGTATATGTAAATGACACAGATTTAATGAAGCAGCATAGAGCAATAAAACCATAAAGAAAACACATAGTTGGTTAGTAAGAATTAACTTTAAGGACTATACTTTTAAACTTTAGAGATTAAAACCTTTAAAACTAAAATCGGGGTCCTCAAGCTCTTGACAAAGATTCAAGGGACACTTACGGTCCTGACAGTGCAGGATTTGATGCCTTTGGATGTTAAGGTTTTAATTCATCTAATATTAGTTTTTGTAGAAAATGAGTGAGTTCGAAAAGGTAAATTCACATAGTCCCAAAATAATAGTTTGTCCATGATGGAAAACAAATAACAAACAAAAAACAAGTACAAGTCAACAATCTCAACACCAGAAACCCAGCACAGGTAACAACGGCTAATCATAAAGATAATACTACGACTAACAATAATAAGAAATCAATAAACGGAGAAAGGTCGAAGCCTTTATACCTGAACGGAAACACGTATGAAAATTTTGAACCATCGGGAGCAACACAGGTCGGATACACAACACAAATTGGGCTCTGATACCACTGTTAGGCATCGGTCCAAGGTTGCTGAACAAGTATAATCAATAATATAGATTGCGTATTAATCAAATATAACTATTATACAAACAGTTGTATCCTAAAGGATAAGGTTTAAGGGTGTACATACCTACTAATAATTAACTGATAATTAACTTAAGCAATAGAACCAAAACAAATAACAAATTATGAGCATAAATTAAGAAACTGGTTCTCAAACAAATTGGCCAAACCATTTGGATGATGAACACACGAACAAAAGGTTTATCTGTCACATAATATACAGAAATCAATTCTGAACAAATAAGAATCCAGAAAACCTTAGAGCACATATACGAGATATATTGATAATGTGATACATTATAAATATATACAAATAATATCAGATTAACAAATAATCTAATAAAATATGTAAAAAAACTAAAACCAAACATACCCAGTATATCCCGCTCAGAGCAGGGTCTGGGGAGGGTAAGATGTATGCAGACCATGCTCCTACTTTTTACGGTAGGGATGCTGTTTCCGTGAAGACCCCCAACTTAGTGCACAACAAAGTATTGAGTGATATATACAAAGAAGCATATGATGCGAAGAAGCTCGAAACCATACGTGTGCCCATGGCTTAATTCACATGAGACTTACCTAAGGGGACTTTGGCAACTGCACTCTCGATGAATGCTGCTCTAACAAAAGAAAGGCTGACTCTGCGCATAAGCTCCCTGTCAAAAATATACCACACGCAAAAGGTAATAGAATAAAATATACAATAAAAGTAAAAAATGCAATGCTCTAGGTCAAAGCTAACCGAGACAACCCAACCCTAAGGCTCTCAACTACATCACCGCTCCCTACAAAAGAATCCACAACTCTTATCTGGCGACTCCAAGCGCACCTATCAACAGTTATGCTCAAGGAAAAGGTTTAAGGCCTTCAAATCTAATCTCAGTTGCTCCTCCCACGACCTCCTCGGTATACCTCTACTCCTCTCCCCGACAACCAATAAACTCTCGACCATTCTCACCGGTGCAGATGCCTGCCTTCTGCGGATGTGGCCAAACGATCTCAATCTCCCTTCCCTAACTTTCGCTGAAATGGGCGCCACTTCTCGCTCATTCTTGAAAACCCCGTTTGAGATTCTATCCAACATTGTGTGACCACACGAACAACGTAACATTCTCATTTCATCCTCTTCCAACTTACTCTCAAGTGACTTCTTCAACGCCCAACATTCGGATCCATACAACATTACAGGTCGGATTGCCGCTCTATAGAATTTACCCTTCAACTTTAGAGGGACTTTCTTGTCGCACAGGACCCCTGTCGCTGCTCTCCACCTTAGCCACCCCACCTTGATAGGATGAGTGACATCATCTTCACACTCACCTTCCTTCTGAATGATTGAACCCAAATATTTGAACTTATCCGTACGGGGTACGATCTGATCCGCAATCATTACCTCTACATCTTCCTCGTTGGCCTCACCACTAAAGTTACACCAGAGATACTCGGTCTTAGACCGGCTCACACGCAAGCCCTATGTTTCTAACTTAGACCTCCATAGCTCTAACTTCGAGTTCACCTCCCTCCTCGACTCCGCCACTAACACAATGTCGTCAGCAAAAAACATGCACCACGGGACGCCATTCTGCATCCCCCGCGAAATGACGTCAAGAATTAAGGCGAAGAGAAGAGGGCTTAGCGCCGACCCCTGGTGTAGCCCTATCTCAACCGGGAAATACTGGGTGTCACCAACTGGGGTCCTAACGTAAGTCCTAGCTTGGGAGTACATGTCTTGGATCGCCCTATTGAGCGGCAACGACACCCTCCTCTCTACTAGGCTCCTCCAAACAACATCGCGCGGAATGCTATCATAAGCCTTCTCTAGATCTATGAAAACCATATGGAGATCCTTACGCCGCTCTCAAAACTTCTCCATAAGGCGTCTGACGAGATGAATGGCCTCAGTCATGGACCTCCCCGGCATGAAGCAAAATTAGATCTCTGAGATATCAACTTCTCTTCTAACCCTGCATTCCACGACTCTTTCCTAAAGTTTCATAGTATGACTGAGGAGTTTAATACCCCTATAGTTAATACAACTCTGAGCATCGCCTTTGTTCTTGAAAAGCAGCACGACAATACTACTCCTCCACTCCGTCGGCATCTTAGAACCTATGAGGATGATGTTGAACAGCTCTGCAAGCCACTGAACTCCGACTTCCCTCAGATAAAGCCACACCTCAATAGGGATCTGATCCGGACCCATAACCTTAGCTCATACCATTTTCATTATGGCACCCTTTACTTCCTTCTTTCTGATGCTCTCACAGGAACTAAACAAACGAGCAAAAGATAGATTAACTCCTTGCACCACCGAGTCGCTACCCCTAGCCTCATTGAAAAGTTCAAAAAATATCTATTCCACCTCTCCTTAATAGCCCGATCGTTTACTAACACTTGGCCCAACTCATCATTAATAAACTTAATGGGACCCAGGTCGCGCCGCCCCCTTTCCCTAGCTTTGACTAGTTGATCGCTGGGATTCGCGTAGTATGGTTTTCAAATCCGATCAATTTTAAAATTTGTAAAACCTCGAAGTAATTCCAAGGTGTCGAACCCAAGGGAATTGATGTGTCGAAAATAAAGGAAGTAACTCTACTCAAAATTTGACTGCTATTTAGGAATCCGAAAATTTTGTTTGTTTCTAATTATAAAATCGAAATATAAAAATTAAATAAAAGATGAATTATCTAAATCAAGCAAATAAAGCAAATTAGCAAGATAAAATCACAAGTGAAAGTTAATTGATTCTAGGGTAGTATCATCTAATTGAGTTCACACAATTCATTCACTTGATTCCTTTTCCCCAAATTTTAATTCAATCCTAGAAATAATCACTCAGCCGATCTAGAATCCCGATCAAGGCGACCTAGAAAGATAGTTAATTTAAACCCTTTTCCCCGCTAAGGCTCAAAGAATTGAAATCACTTAAAAAGCGCCAACTTATTTATCTATGATTTACCTTTCTCCGTCAGGTCTCAAGATAAAATCATATTGTGCATCAAGTATTTCCACTAATCAATTACTCCTTCCGGACAAAATTAATTAGCTAACATGCATCGATTAAGGGCCCTTTAATCTAGCATGAGATTTAACATATCTTGATCACAAGCCTAGGATGAAAGGTAAAAAGGTCATCAAAGGAACATCATGTGAACATCAATTAAAATCACTAACCCTAGAATCAATCAATGAATTTAGCCAGACATACTTGAAATTAAACAAGAAATAGATGGAGAATACATATTATTAATATGAAAAGAGAGATTACAACCCTTACGGATGAACTCCGAGTCTTCAATCTCCGAAAAACAATAATAATTGCTACCTCCAAAAAGTTCTTGTATCCCAAGAATTAATCTTGCCAAAATATGTAAAAGATTGCAAAAGATGATAAAAGATGAAAAGAATGATGAAAAGATGATGAAAGATAGTAAAACTAGGTCTCCAAGGAGGTTTATATAGCCTAAGGGGGTTACAATCCCGATTAGCCCTAATCTAGGAAACAAAATCTATCCAAAAGAGTCATAAGCCGTCAAAACACGAGAGCCCGCTGGGCAGCCTATCGGACTGGCCTATCGGCCGATAGGCTGGCCGATAGTTGGTTCGTCGATCTCTTCACTCGATAGGGCAGGAACTCCTTTCGGACGGGCCTATCGGCCGATAGGTTTGTCTGTCTCTTGCAAAAAAAATCCGTTTCTTCCGTCCGTGACTCGACTCTCGGTCCTTTGTCTCGTTTTGGGTCCTTTTGGCTCTAAAAACCTGCAAACACACTAAAACCAACCCAAACGCGTAATACGGCTCGACTAATCATAAATAAGCCAAATACGAGCACATTAATCACGAAACGAGATAAAAACCTAGTATAAAATCCTAGAAAAATGTGGTAAAATTACCACTTATCAAACCCCCCCAAACTTAAGCCTTGTTCGTCCCGAACAACAAAAAGAAAAGAAAAAGAAAGTCGTGAATCATCGTGCAACTCATAGTGTTCAACCTAATCAATACTATCCTGTAATTCTCTCTAAATAATCCGAGTGTCGTAAAAGCGAGCTGCACTCAGAATAATGATTCCGCAAAGTAGTCAAGTTCAGTCCTAATCATTCGTTCATGAAGAAAATCCAGCTCAAAGATTAACAAAACGTGAGTCAAATCGACCGTCAATATGAAAGGCTAGAATAAACAAGCTAGTTCGTCCCGTTACACAGTCTAGTGGCACAATTTTTCACGAGTTTCATAACAAATAAACCTCGGTCAGTATTCCCTTATATATATGTTCAAGAATTTGATTCGAGTTGACTACTAGGTTAGGATCTCGGGATGCTTCATCGGGGTAATCCTAGGGTGGAACTTCCATTCTCATGTATTAAAAAACCGTTTGACGTAAAAGACACTCATGGGGCACATGGATGCTTCTAGTTACTAAATTCCCGTCTACAGCGGAGAAACAACTCGAATATATAATTTCCGCATGTCCAAATCAAGGTCGCCGTTTTGCGCGAGAGTAAACAGCGGGTCACGCGAATACCCCCGGTTACTAGGTTCCCTATCCTTGGCACATGTGAAATATCTAAATCACTAGTCTAATTAGAGTCGTCGTTTTACGCGAGGGTAAACAACGGGTCACGCGAATGCCCCCGGTTACTAGACTTCCCTTCATAGAACAACATTATCTCAACTTTTGGGAAAAACTGACCGACTCTAAATTCACTCTAAGTGCCAACACGATTGTAAACAAGATTTACTCACTATCCTAAGATGTAACCAAACGTATTGACGGTGATTTTAAAACAAGTATGTATCGTCTCTTATCTGCCAAGACCTCTACAATCACGAAAAATTTTGGACCTAAGTGAATACTATGCAAAACAGAAATAACTGACTACAACTCGACTAAAACTCGACCGTTTCTTCAGAGAGAAAAACAGTGTCGTAACATCGGTATCACACAAATAGAAGCACGAAAAATTCACGAATAAAGAAAAACTAAGACAAGCAAGGCTATCTAAAACAAACAACGAAAAGAAAATAAAAGCAAACACGAAATCTAAAAAAAAAACTACTACGACCTAAAAAAATAGAAACTAGCAAACACACCAAACGAGAATGAACTTAAAATCTAAAAAACTAAGCAACCAAAAGCCAAATCCACGCAACACCAATACGATAAGCACAAATAAAAATAACGGGCACCAACACAAGCAAATAATGATACAAGGCAAACAAGGTACTCACACGTAAAGAAATTAACAAAGCCGCACTTCTCCCCCCCCCCCCCAAACTTATTTCGCATCCTAAAGGAGGAATAAGTTTGAAAAGAGAAAGGAGTGGCTTTGTTAACGGAGTACCTGATCACTGTGGCGGAGATGGCGGGTTTGTCGGCGAGTTCGGATCATAGCGGGCATGTGAATCGGGGCGGATATGTCCTATCGGGCAGGCCTGTCGGCCGATAGGCTGGGCCGATAGGAACTACTGAAACTTACGTACCTCATATCGGGCGGAATATCGGTCGATGTGGTCTACCTATCGACCACTGCTTGTAACATAACAATTTTTTTTAATTTTCCTCAGCCTATCGGCCGGGCCTATCGGCCGATAGGCTCGTCCGATAGGATCGTCTGTTCTCAAAAAAAATTTCAGCTTTTTCTCTTTCACATAATTGGTCCCGTTTTTGCTTGGATATGGCGATTAAAGACCTGCAAGTATCCAAAACTCGGCGTGCATGGATTAGAACTTAACAAAACTAACAAAGCTACTATGAAACTAGAAACGACAAAAATCACGCAAACGAAAAATCGAAAATAAATGAATAAAACGAACTAATATACATACGTTGGGTTACCTCCCAACAAGTGCTACGTTTAACGTCTTTAGCTAGACGATACCTCATTCATTCCGGGTCTTCAGCGACAACTCCCCCTTGAACAGGTTTGTTGATATCAAGATAGCATACGTCCCTCTCATTAGATCGACTCTCGTTTGCCTCCAACATTCGAACATACTTTGGCAAATCCTTGTAAATTTCTTCAACATCGGAATGTGAGTAAATGGAGTGTGAAATGCAATGCTCCAACAAGTCGTTCGGGGGCGGCATAATAGACTCAATTTCCAAACATTCCTCGGGCGCATCCTCGGGCTTCTTCATCGCGTCATAGATGGAAATTTTCAGATTTTGATCATTAACCCGAAAGGTAAGATCACCCTCTTGGACGTCGATAAGTGCTCTCCCCGTCGCTAGAAACGGTCTCCCAAAGATCAATGGTTGATTTCGTCCTCGGGCATATCAAGAACTACGAAATCGGCCGGGAAGACTAAGTGTTGGACTCTAACGAACACATCCTCCACAATTCCCCTCGGATAAGCGATCGACCGGTCCGCCATGAGTAGAGAAATGGTAGTCGGCTTCATCTCCCCAATCTTCAACTTCTTAAAGATGGATAGAGGCATAAGATTGATGCTTGCCCCGAGATCACACAACCCATTACGGAACATTTGGTCGCCAATCTTGCATGTCAAAGTAAAACGTCCCGGATCCTTCTGCTTGAGCGGGAGCTTGTTTTGAATGATAGCGCTACACTCCTCTGTCAAATGTATTGTTTCAAACTTTGCCAACTTCCTATTGCTTGCCACAGCGTCTTTCAAGAATTTCACGTACCCCGGCATGTCTCTCAAAGCGTCTAGAAGTGGAATGTTGATATTCACCTTTTGAAACATGTCGATAAATCGTTGAAGCTTTTCATCATGTCTCGACTTGGCCAATCGCTGTGGAAATGGAGCTTTCACCTCAAAATCATTCACATTCGAACTTCCAGGAGCCTTTCAGCCGATAGGGGGGTCGATAGGCTCCACTGCCGGCATTCTGTCTGGGTATCGAGCAGGTCTATCGACCGATAGTCTTGGCCGATGGGCCTGCTGCATTTCATCTTCTTTATCGTTCTCGGCTCCCTTTTCTAGTACATCCTTGTTTCCAGATTCCTCAATTTCAGCCCCATGATTACTGTACTTTGTCCCACTCCGAAGCTCGATTGCGTTGCATTGTTGCGTCTTTGGGTTGGTCTCGGTGCTGCTCGGAAAATGCCCCGGCTTATGAAATCCGGCTTGGGCGTTCGCCATTTGACTCATTTGGGTCTCCACCATCGACATCTGCTTTGTCAAGGCTATCACTGAGTTTCCAATAGATGTCACACTATGCTCGAAAGCCCCGAACCTCTTGTCTGCTTTATAAATAAAATCTTTTTGACTTGCCTCTAACCGTTCCAACATCTCTTCCATAGGTGTCTTAGCAATCGGCTCTTGAATAACCCCGTTTTTCACGTTAAATCCCGGTGGTGGCTGAAGAGCATTGTTCGGGTTGGCATAGGAGAAATTAGGGTGGTTTCGATTGTTCGGATAATAGTTTCCCCTATTTCCCCCTTGCCAGAAGTTTCCTCCTTGCACGTAATTTACATCCTCCTTAACTGCAATAGGCTCGTTTAGCTCTTCAAAAACTGAATTGACTCCCAAAGTATTCTTTTTTAGCATCTCAAGTTCTTTTTGTTGTCTTTCAAATTTCGCCTTCAAATCACCGTAGGCGTCCTCGTCACCGGATGGGACCTTTCTTCTCGTCATCTTCCTATCGGTCACCTCCTCGTAATCATTGTTGACCGCTAGCTCGATGAGATTCTTGGCCTCTTCATAATCGTTAGCAAGAAATCCCCCTTTCGATGAATAGTCCAACTCTCTTCTAGCCTTCCTCGTCAAACCCCGATAAAACCGAATGTAGATTTCCTCCTTGTCAATTCCATGCTGTGGGCATTTGCGAAGTAGCTTCTTAAATCGGATCCATGCTTCGTATAAGTATTCATCCTCATATTGCTCGAATTGCAAGATATCGTTGATTTGTTTTTGCACCTTCGAAGGAGGATAGAACTGTGCTAAGAACAACCGAGTCATCTCTCTCCAAGTACCAATTTCCTTCCGATCTAGGCTCTTGTACCAATCTAGCGCATCGTCTTCTAAAGAGAACCGGAATAGGCGGAGCTTAATGACATCCGGAGGCACTCCGTTTTGCTTGATGGTGGCACATATGTCCAAAAATGACTCAAGATGAGCGTTTGGATCTTCATTAACTCCTCCTCCGTATGTTTGAGACTTCACCGTAGCGATGAGGGACGGCTTAAGCTCGAAGTTGTTGGCATCAATCTTTCCCCAACCTCCTTCTTGATAATCGTCCAGCTTAGGTCGAAAGCGGGCATTCAAAGGGATCTTCTCGGGACGAGCGAGTTCTCGTGGTGGGTCAACAATGCCGGCCATGGTATCAACGAAAGGTATAGAAATAGTCTCGGTTCTAGCTTCTTGCTTCTTCCTCCTCAAAGACTTCTCGATTTCCGGATCCAAAGGAAATAAGTCCTTTCCTTGGGATCTTGTGATCATGCACCGCCTACAAGGAAGAGAAAACAAGATGTGAGGAAACGAGATCGAAAATTAATAATAATAGTAAACAACCTAAAGTAACAATCTCTTCTTTTTCGAATTATCCCTTTAAGTTTTCTATCAATTCCCCGGCAACGGCGCCAAAAATTGATCGCTGGGATTCGCGTAGTATGGTTTTCAAATCCGATCAATTTTAAAATTTGTAAAACCTCGAAGTAATTCCAAGGTGTCGAACCCAAGGGAATTGATGTGTCGAAAATAAAGGAAGTAACTCTACTCAAAATTTGACTGCTATTTAGGAATCCGAAAATTTTGTTTGTTTCTAATTATAAAATCGAAATATAAAAATTAAATAAAAGATGAATTATCTAAATCAAGCAAATAAAGCAAATTAGCAAGATAAAATCACAAGTGAAAGTTAATTGATCCTAGGGTAGTATCATCTAATTGAGCTCACACAATTCATTCACTTGATTCCTTTTCCCCAAATTTTAATTCAATCCTAGAAATAATCACTCAGCCGATCTAAAATCCCGATCAAGGCGACCTAGAAAGATAGTTAATTTAAACCCTTTTCCCCGCTAAGGCTCAAAGAATTGAAATCACTTAAAAAGCGCCAACTTATTTATCTATGATTTACCTTTCTCCGTCAGGTCTCAAGATAAAATCATATTGTGCATCAAGTATTTCCACTAATCAATTACTCCTTCCGGACAAAATTAATTAGCTAACATGCATCGATTAAGGGCCCTTTAATCTAGCATGAGATTTAACATATCTTGATCACAAGCCTAGGATGAAAGGTAAAAAGGTCATCAAAGGAACATCATGTGAACATCAATTAAAATCACTAACCCTAGAATCAATCAATGAATTTAGCCAGACATACTTGAAATTAAACAAGAAATAGATGGAGAATACATATTATTAATATGAAAAGAGAGATTACAACCCTTACGGATGAACTCCGAGTCTTCAATCTCCGAAAAACAATAATAATTGCTACCTCCAAAAAGTTCTTGTATCCCAAGAATTAATCTTGCCAAAATATGTAAAAGATTGCAAAAGATGATAAAAGATGAAAAGAATGATGAAAAGATGATGAAAGATAGTAAAACTAGGTCTCCAAGGAGGTTTATATAGCCTAAGGGGGTTACAATCCCGATTAGCCCTAATCTAGGAAACAAAATCTATCCATAAGAGTCATAAGCCGTCAAAACACGAGAGCCCGCTGGGCAGCCTATCGGACTGGCCTATCGGCCGATAGGCTGGCCGATAGTTGGTTCGTCGATCTCTTCACTCGATAGGGCAGGAACTCCTTTCGGACGGGCCTATCGGCCGATAGGTTTGTCTGTCTCTTGCAAAAAAAATCCGTTTCTTCCGTCCGTGACTCGACTCTCGGTCCTTTGTCTCGTTTTGGGTCCTTTTGGCTCTAAAAACCTGCAAACACACTAAAACCAACCCAAACGCGTAATACGGCTCGACTAATCATAAATAAGCCAAATACGAGCACATTAATCACGAAACGAGATAAAAACCTAGTATAAAATCCTAGAAAAATGTGGTAAAATTACCACTTATCACTAGTTTAAAAATAGAGTATAGAAAACCCCTTCCAATTTGTGAAGGCTCGAATTCCTGATAGATCGTACCATTCATTTTCCAAATATAGTAAACCTGATGGGAAGGCTATGAAGGCACAAAACATGCAGTTCCAAACTCAAGATTTTCGACATCAAAATAAAGATCCATTCAAGATATCAATCAAAAAACCTCAATCTCGTGAAAAATAATTGAAGGCTTAGGATTCACAAAGATGGATCTCCCAATTTCCGCACACCTCTCCGTATCGGCTGAGAACTCAACTTATATGGGTGAGTAATATTAGTTGCGGAGAAGGTACAACAATTTACAAACAAATTGCAATACCGGAGGACTCACAATGGGTCAAGACGGAGGGATAAGGATTGAAGACCAGGTATGCCGAGGTGAGAATAAGGGAAGCCAAAATAAAACCCAGCAGAAATAATAACTATGTGCTTATTCGAATCCATAGAGATCAATTAATGATCGTATACACGAAAAAAATATACGGCTCCGAAAGATTTACCTTTCTTCGGAAAGGGGATCGGCCAATTTTATATTTGATAATGATGATGATCTTCTTCCTTCGATCCGAAAGATTGAACTGATCCAACACCGAAAGCACGCGATGCCTCTACTTCACACCCGTTAGCTTGAAATGCCCGAGCAAATCCTCATATTGTCCAGACCTTCTTGCTCCTGGCTAGCTTGAGTAAAGGGGAGGAAACTCTCTTTTTCTCTCTATTGGTGGCTAGGATATTATGATGAAAACCCTACTAAGGAAGAGAGAAAATTTTTATAGTAATTTTTTAGGGCTACATGTCCTTTATTAAGACCAAAGTCGGTCCTCTCCTCTTTGTAGGTCACAAGTACGTATGGTAAAGTCTAGAAAGGGGAGAGGGTGAATAGACTTTTAAAATCACTTTGCTGAATTAGTTGATCTAAGACACTCAGCTGTGATGTATTCAGCTAGGTAAAATTATCTGATTTTTAGATTTAACTGAAATCTCAGCTAGCTCACTTTAGAAGTCAGCTGAAAAATAATATGCGGAAGACTTAACTGACTTTTAATGCAACAATTAAGATAGATTCAACAGTTAAGTATGATGCTTAAACAGTAAATAACATAGTACTTAAAGTGGTTTCAGAGGTGGGATAATCCTCTACTAGTCCACTTTTATTCAATCCACTTGGAGATAAATTCACTATAACTTTTGATAGTTACAATGAATTTAGTAATTGCAGCTTTAAACCAGTGAAAACCCATGACCGCGGTAACTCCTTCCCTTGGTTGATTGTCACCTCCTGATCGAAAACTCATGGATACCTCACCACTCTCAAGTTGTTTATCACCTTCCAATCAAGAACCTGTGGATGTCGCATAACCTCGACTTTCAAGAACCTCATTCAAGAAAGTACCCCTACTCCAATCTTTAAGACAAAAGTGTTTGTTTTCTCCAACTTCTAAGATCTTCTTTGGATCTTATGATTTTATCTCTTCATGATGCTTGTAAAGTATATTGCTTTAGTTTGCTTTGATCGCTTGTAGGTGTTAATCGCATTGCATTTCTGCTCAAGAGTTCTTCAGATATTCATAGTATTTTTCTTGAGCTCTTCATAGCTGTTGCATCCTTTAAACAAATTGGTCCGTTGGAGAGTGGACTTCTTTGTTTTTATTTTCACCTCAATAAAGAAATGATAATTTCTTAACCAGTTACAAACATACAATAGAGTAACACAATAAAGAAATGATCATTTTGTAACGAGTTACTAGCATGTAGGAATGTAACCCGGTTAATAATTAAATACTGAGTTACCATCACATAGAAGGGTAACCCAACTAATAAGTCATAATTTCGTACTGATTTACCGTCACATACAAGAGAATACCGGCTAAGAATTGATCATATATAATGCCTAAAGAAATGATCATTTCATCATTTCTTAAACGAGTTACTAGCACATAATAGAGTAACACAATAAAGAAATGATCATTTTGTAACGAGTTACTAGCGTGTAGGAATGTAACCCAATTAATAATTGATCATTTCGTACTGAGTTACAATCATATAGAAGGGTAACCCAACTAATAAGTCATAATTTCGTACTGAGTTACCATCACATACAAGAGCATCCCAGTTAAGAATTGATCATATATAATGCCTAAAGAAATAATCATTTCGTAACACATTAAAGAAATGATCATTTCGTAATGAACAGATGAATATACCTCACTATCGCAACTACAACCAGTCACAACTACAACCAGTCACAGCTATCACAACAATGATGAATATACCTCACTATCACAACTACAACCAGTCACAAAATGAACATATTTGAAATTTAAAGATGAGATAAGAACACAAAACGAACAGATCTGGAATAACTTTGGCGGAGAAGGAGCAGATAGGTCTCGTCATCGTCGTCGGAGGCGGCTAGAGCCTGAGTCAACGGCGATGCAGTGGCGACGGCAAAAACTGGAACTCCGGCGAAGTCGGCTCCGAAAATAGATAGGGTTCCGGCGAGATCTGGAGCTCCGGTCTGGTCGGCGCTGGAAAATTAAAGGGTTCCGGCATGGATCCGACATGCTAAGCAAATAGTGGAGAGGAGGCTGCTGGCCGAAATGAAGTAGCGGTGGCGGCAGAAGAAAGCATCGCCTGCAGAAGAAGGCGGCGGAGGAGGCCGACAAGCAGCGGAAGAAGAAGAGAGTGATGGCGACGGTTTCCGGCAGCGGAAAGTAGATGGCGGTTCAGAAAAAGCCAACGGAGCAGTACAGGCAAGCAGAAGATGGTGCCCAGGGGGAGAAATAAGAGGAGAGAGAAGAGAGAGAAAATGTAAAATGAGAGAGACGCGGGGGGAGAAATGAGATTTGTTCTCCCTTTAGTAAGGGTAAATTGGTCCAGATTTGTCCTTTTTGGCTACAATTTGTACAAATTAAGTTGCATGACAAATATTACAATCTAGTAAGCTATATGGCTAAATTATGTCTTCTCTCTCGATCATATGCTATATTATAAATATAAATATAAATAATATTAGATTAACAGATAATCTAATAAAATACATAAGATTAATTAAACATAGAGAACTCCAATTTCAATTTTTAAAGGCTAAGATTTCCTCATAGATGACTATTCCTTTTCCAAATACAATAAACCCGACGGATTTCCATGGAGGCACAAAACCTGTAGCTCCAAACTCATGATTTCCGGCAGCAAAACAAAGATCCATTCAAGATATCACTCAAAACACCTCAAACTCACGAAGAATGATTGATTACTTATGAATCGCAAAGATAGATCACTCGGTTTTCGTACACCTCTCCATATCGACAGAGAACTCAATTTATAGGGCTGAGTAAGTTTAGTTGCAGAAAATGTACAATGATTTACAGAGGAATCGTGATACCGGATTACTCGCAACCAGTGGCGGATCCAGAATTATGAGGCCACAGGGGCAAATTGCAAAAAGTTTCGAAATCTTTTATAAAGTAAAAATATTAGAAAGATAAAAAAATTGTAGTTTCATTCATAAATATTAACAAAACCGATAATAATGTCAATTGCCACATATTCAAGCTATCTTCCAACCACGAGTTAAATAACTTTTTAATAATTCATTCGCTCTCCAATATAGTTGCAATCGGCTTGATATATATTGCATATATTTGCTTATTTTTTCAGGCTCAACTATTCAAAGATGAAATAGAAAATTCCAAGCAGGCGTGCAATTATTCTTTGTACTTTCGCGTTGGATTTAATATAGCGCTTAAAATTTACGCGAAATTTCCAGTAGAAGTTTTTTTAGAGAAAAGAAGACTCTCCTTGCTAAAATTATTTCTTTCTGTATGAAACGAAAGAAGGTAGCAGACTCACTTAAAGAAATAAAAATATCACTTGTTTTTAGTATTATTTGTCTTTAATCTTTTTTATCTTCTAATATTTTCTTTGTCTTTTTTTTTTGTCTTCAAGGGGTCAATTGACCCCTTTTGCCCTTGGGTGGATCCGCCACTGCTCGCAACGGGCCGAGATGGAGGAATAAGGGTTGAAGACCAGGTCTGTCTATGGGGCTGTTTACCAAATTTGTCTGTCTGGGTAAATTGTGTGCATGCAGGTAAATTTTCTGCAGGTAAATGTGTGCATGCGGATAAATTGATGTTATTGTTTACTTTTTCATCTGAATAAAGTATCTGAATAACGAAATGGTGATTTACCCCTGAATTATAAGCTGTTTTATAAATTGTTATTTATTTTTTAAGCAATATAAATGATATAATCCAAAAATCAAAACATAAATTCATGAAGTACTTAAAAATCCAATTTCAAGCACAAAGAAGTCAAGCCATACACAAAATAGACAAATTTAAACATTATTGAAAAAATCAAATTTGACTCATCTTCTATATATATATATATATATTATTTTAATTTAAACAAAATATTATACATAAATGATTCAATTTTGTATGTAAGTAATATATAAAATATTTAATATGTATATAAATAATATTAATACGTATAATATACAATATATATTTATATATAGAAATATATTTTAAATAGATAAGAACATATATAATAAATAATATACATATGAATAAATGTTAACATTTAAGTAATATATAATATTTACTTATATATTCATAATATATATGATATTTTGTAGATACAAAAGTTTATTTATACAATAATATATGGTAACAAATATTATATATAAATTAATAATGTATATTATTTATATATGAATAATATATATTATTTATATATGAATAATATATATTATTTATATATGAATAATATATATTACAATCATTTATAAAACTTAAATTTTTTATATTGTATATATAAATGAGTATATATAAAGAGTCATTTTTTTTGTCTTAAATTATTTATATTGTATATATAAATGTGTAGTTTTCGAATAGGGGTAGGGGAGTCATTTTTTTGTCTTAATGGGGACAACACCCCTTTTCATGCTTAATGAATAAGCCATTTTTGTCTGAGCGAATAAGCCATTAAACCACAAGTAAACACCTCCAAACGTCTGAGCGAATAAGACATTTTACCCATTAAGCTGTCACAAGTAAACAGCCCCTATGTGAGAAGAAGGGAAGACGGGGGCAATAAAAAATGAGAGTACCCTGTATGGGGTAATAAATATTAGAGTGGGACGCCGAGATTAAAGGCCAGATCGAACGATCAGGATGCTACCATAATGATCAGTGCTGCCAAAGATAAGTGAGCTGGGCCACAAGGCATAAATGGGCCTCTAAGTGGAATTCGATAAATGTGCCAATTGGGCCAATATCAACATTCTCCACCTTCGACCCAATCCCATTTTACTATATGAGGGAAGTCCGCAGGCTTTTCATCCTCGGCTTTATAGGGTACCTACCGTCAAACACGAAGTTGGTAATAGGTAACACAATTACAAAGCAACAATATCATAAAGAAGCCCATAATAAACACAGAGTTTATAGAATTTACTCTATTGAATCAAAATTCAATCTTTTCAAACAAGATTTAAATTTTTTAACGGGTAAACATTTATTTCCCATATTAGAGGGACTAAATTGAGAAGGTATTTTTTCAAGATAGTATATTCGTTTGGCAACAACACTACAAATGTAACACCCCCAAATCCTATTGGGTTATTACAGTGCCGTGGACCCCACACCAGGAGATCCACCAGGCTAACACGACCAAAAATACAACTAACTGACCAAAAAGGGAATCACAATCCCTACACTGACATCCAACATAATATTCCGATATGGAATTTCAATGACAACAATGGGCCTACATGGCCCAAATACAATACAACGACATCCACTAGCCTTGCTCGGATAATACAAAATGACAATAACTGACAAAACTGGAGTACTCCAACTGTCTGACTGACATGAACACCAAAACATCTCGGACTAGTATCGCTCGCATGCCTCGTCGCCATGTCATGCCCCTGTGTCTCAACTCTCTCCTCGCAAACACCTAAAACATGAAAACATGTTCCGCCCCCACGGGGTCAGTCATCCAGATAATGATTATCAAATACATGTACAACATGATATGCATCCAAATGGCAGAATGAAATAGTATAGTAATGGTAATACGAGATGCTCACAAACCAAAGTAAGAATCGAGCATTCGTGGAATACTATGCCCACGGCATACAATCAATACCTGCTCAACAGGTTAGAACGCAAGTGCCCAACGGCGAATCATCAATATCACCCGAAGGTAACCCAAACCAAACACTAAAATAGTTACGAATCACAATGCCCGAAGGCTCCACCAGGAATACCGATACATCACAATGGCCTAAATAACAATGTCCAAGTCATTTATCATCATAATACCTGGATGTCACTCACCAAGTCGCTAATCACCACAATGGCCCAGCCAAAATGACCAAGTCAGATCAATGAGGGCGAAGCCACGCGAAGCCGTATCACAATGAGGGCCGGGCCACCGCACGGCCGTATCACAATGAGGGCCGAAGCCATGGCACGAAGTCAGATTCACAATGAGGTCATCCAATGACCGTGACTGACCTTGCAGTGCCGGGAAACCAACCGAAGGTTCAAGCCCCGCACTTACCCATAATGAGATCACCCGGTGGCCGTGACCTCATCGAATCGTAGGTGTTGGGAAACCAACCGCGAAGGTTCAAGCCCCAAGCTTACCCATCGAGCACTAGCCGAGACTAGTCTCCAAAACATAATTACTCACAACAGTAACAATCCCAAGATTACCAAATTTACAAGAATAATATCGTGCTGCCTTGAGTCGGCCAACACGACGACAATAACTCATGGATGGGCACCGTCCATGGCGGTCCCAATTCAATACGTCGATTACCTTAGAACGGTTAATCGATAACGATGACACAACGGATGGGAATTAGCTTCGATAATCCCAATTAAATACATCAATTACCTTAGAACGGTCAATCGATACACAATGATACATCGGATGAGAATTATCTTCGATAATCCCAATTAAATACATCGATTACCTTAAAACGGTCAATCGATACACAATGATACATCGGATGGGAATTATCTTCGATAATCCCAATTAAATACATCGATTACCTTAGAACGGTCAATCGATACACAATGATACAACGGATGGGAATTATCTTCGATAATCCCAATTAAATACATCGATTACCTTAGAACGGTTAATCGATACACAATGATACGGTAGAGTGGATGTCCCGGCGTCTTAAACTGACCACCGAAACAGATATAATAAACGGATATACCAAACGCCTTCAGTCGGCCAATGCAACATCATAGTGACAGTTCCAATTCAATGATAACGATTCAACGATGCCTCAGAACGACATTCACGTCAACGATAATAATCGATACATCGATGCCGCGAACCGGCTATCGACAACAAGAATCTCAATGCCTTAAACCGGCCGTTAACGAATAACAATCACATCTGGCATAATCACCGAAGGGTATTGCATCAAACAATTCCCGAATATCAACAAATCACGAAGAGACTAAGTCTCGAAATGATACAATACATTCATACACATATATGATAACATTAATCTCATTGACCAGTACAAGTATAAAACTTGCCTCAAACCGAAGGTGAGAAAGTCCTTCCACGATCAACGTCCTGGCACGAAACGACGAACGGCGCCTCCCGACGAACACAAACACTCGAACAACCTTGAATGAAAACGATTCATTCAAAAACACAAAATCAATAGAAAATAACGACAAGGACAAAGTCCGATTCAAACACGAATCGATCACACCGCATTTAACGAGTATCATAGTTCTCAACTATGAATTCGAACATTCTCCAACACCTCGATGATCAATTAACATGATCATTTCGTTCTTAACACTTGTGAAATCCATTCAACAAGATTCACTTAAGAACAATCATCAAAACAATCATCTCAAGATGATAATATCACCAATATCATCAATTTGATCCTCCTACAATGATAATATTATCACTATTATCATTATCACCCCAAGAACATCATCAACTCAATAATCATGATGTCTAAAACGAAATCCTTCATCAATGCATCATGAATTCGGATTAAACAACAAGATTCACTCAACCATTTTCAAATTATGATAATCGCCTCCTGGATCATCATAAATGCTTACTAAAATGGTTAAAATCTTACAAGAACACCACCAACAACAATAATCATCTCAAGACTTATGTTAATCATATAACAATCTTAACATAATCCTTCCTAGACATGATTAAAAACCTCCCAACAATCTAAAACATCAAGAACATAATCAAACTCAAGCTATACCAACATGTTCTTCATCAAAAGTTCATCCAAACTATGAAGAATCATGATATACTCCATTAATCAAACAATACCCGAAGAAAACAACAACAACAACTCGAAAATCACTTGAAGAACAAGAGATTGAGGGAACTTACCAAAGAAGAACAAGAAGAAGCCTCAAAACACCAAAGGAGCATCAACAAGCTTCCAACTTCATGCTTCAATCCAAGCTAGGATGATCAAGATCGAGTTGGAAGAGGCTAAACATCAATAACAAGTCCAAACGGACGATTCTAGGGAGAGAAAATGTGTTTTGGTTCGTGAGGAAATGAAAGACGAAACCAAGTTAAATAGACTGACCAATTCATTACGTACGTTATACACTAAGGTTAACGTACGTAAGAGGCATTACGTACGCTATGCTAAGACATTAACGTACGTAATGAAAAATCTAGAACTGACTGGACTAAAATACGAAGGCCTTAACGTACGTAAAGAACTTATTACGTACGTTAACAAGACCTACATTACGTATGTAGAGCTCGCATCTTAACGTACATAAGGGTCCGTTGACTGCAATAGTGAGATCCGATCGGAAGATGCTCGGGACCCACCGGCCGAAAGCGACTACGAGGAAGGTTCCTGCCACCTACCAAGCATTACGTACGTAACCTTACAGGCATAACGTACGTAATACTCAACCCATAACGTACGTAAGTCTACCCATGTAGCGTACGTTAAGGCTAGTGTACTTAGCCAAAAATCCAAATTCTCCAACCAACATTCAATCGACGAAACTAACCCGACGACAAGTATAATATTTCGATCCCGAAATATTCCAATACAATATACATTGTATCAGTCCAAAACAACAACACTTTGTACAATTCCAAATGAATATGTACAACTCAACAGTAACACGAAAGAAAAAAAAAAAAAATTATCCCCGGATATTACATACTCCCCCCCTTAAAAAGAGTTTCGTCCCCGAAACTCAGGGTGCAAAAACACGGGGCACGAACTATCCATCAGGATAAGAAAACAACATCTCCAGGAATACTCCTCACTGCGAACCGCTTCGCCTGAGTAATCGGTCCAACCCCACGGGTTCCCGCGTCTCCTCTGCCCGAACACGGCGAAAAACAAGGGATAAAAACACTCAACCAACTGCGAGATCAGCCGAAACATAACTCTCCCGCTAGAGATCAGCCAGGAAGTCGTACCAATTGCATGACTAGTAACACCGGCGTACACACCCCGCGGGTGCCGCCCATTGTCCATGTCTATAATCATCGGTGTACACTCCCCCGTTCTCATCAGCATTAAACGCTCGAGCAAACACTGTCTCATGCCACAAAAGGAAAATAACAACGCATATGTGGTCCTCGGGACCATATCAACTGCACACCCAAGTCCTCATGACTCGGCGTCTCGGATTGAAATGAACAATTACCCAGATTATTACAAAATCTCGGGTATAACACCAAAGAGGAAGGAAAAACACATCACACGACCTCAAATCTCAAGATTCTCAGAAGCTATCATATCAAGATAGATCAGTAATAAATTGTTCACAACCACAACATTACAATACAGACTGAGTCAAATATCAAACAAGGAAAATACAAATCAAAACTACATCTCAAATGTATCCGAAATCAACACCCTCCGGGTCATCGAACTCATCGATCTCATCGACTCGAGGAAGACCCAAATCTGAGCTCGCCGCTCCTCCTCGAGTGTCCATACCTCTGGCTCCCGAAGCCCGATATGACCCCTTGGATGGAGTACGGACTGAAGCAACAAAATCTCTCTAGGCCCGTGAGCTTCCTTGAGATCTACTGGCACTAGAACTCCTGCAGTATTTCTGAAGGTGTCCCGGCTTCCCACATAGAAAACAAACAATAGCTGGCACAGTACAACGGGTGCTAACATGCCCCGCTGAATCACAATTAAAGCAAACAACAGTCGAACTCGTCGCCGGAGAAGAAGATGATTTCCCAGCATGAAGACGACTAGAAGACGACCTCTTGGACGTCGGAGCCCGATGTCCTTCTGAACGAACCGGTATCCTAGTCCTCTCACCGGAAGAAACTGAAGGGTTCTTCCGAGCAAGCTCCTTGATCAAAAGCTCTGCTCCAAGAGCCTTCTCGATGAATTCACCAAGTGAATTGCAATTATGGTTGAACAACTGCATCCTCAACTGCGGGTTCAACCTCTTGCTAAAATACTTGATCTTATCCGCCTCAGTACGGATAACAGATGAAGCAAATTGAAGGAGTCCCTGAAACTTCTCCGTAATAACAATAACACCCTCATCCTCGACGGATTCGGGGTTCAAAACCTCTGACAGCTTGGCTTCACGAAGTGGAGCCGGATAATACCTCTCTAACATGAGAGTCTTAAACTCGCTCCAAGCACAATCACGATCGGTGGGTTTCACAGAAAGCCACCAAGAATAAGCGCCTTTACTCAAATAGTAAGCCGCTACTGCCACCTTGCTCTCTTCCGGACACTGAACCATGTCGAAGAGTTTATCAAAATGTTCAAGCCAGTGAACAATATCAGCTGGTTCCGACGAACCCTCAAAAATAGGCGGCCTCTGACGAGAGATGTCGCCGATAATCTGACTCACTCTCCTGGACTGTCCATAAAACGGCACCTGGGATCCCTGCTGCGGTGGACCACGAACCACTGAGGTCTGTATGGTTTCCATTATCTGCGTCATCTGAGTCATCTGGGTCACCATGCCCCTCATAAGCAAGTAAGGGTCGATGTGATCACTCTCAGTCTGGTCGAATCCTCGAGTATGACGTTCCGAAGGGGAACCGGTCGCATAAGTCACATCTCCGGCTGAATTCTGATCCCTCTCGGAATCCGTACGCGCATAATCACGAGGTTCTGGGTTTCGGCCTGCTCCGCAGACTTTACCCCCTCTGCCACATCCTCGGTTTCTTCTTTCCATACTGAAAGAATAACGCTCGATCATGAACAAAGCTCAAATATGCCTCAACGGCTAATCCCCAATGCTATGTCAATAGCCAAACACGAGTATATATACTCAACAAATAAACAATCACTTCAAACATGTTAATTATAGCCAATACTGAGCCGAAACGCTCGAAAGAAATTAATCATGAATGGGTCGTAACTTAATGTTACATACATGTTTCAACAAAACATGTATAATCAATGGCATAATGAATGTATGAACATACAAGAGAATCGAGTCCTTACACAGGTCATACGAAGCTTCGAGGTCTTGCGATACTAGTCTTCACTGATGACGACTCGATGAAAGAATGACTCATGCAGTCGTCCAACTATCACGACTCACAAAACCTGATTGTCCAGATTGTCATAACCTGACAGTTCACTACTACCGCGTTGGTAGAACCACATAACTCACATATCAGGGTATATCACAACCCAATTCTCTGATACCATCTTCTGTAACACCCCCAAATCCTATTGGGTTATTACAGTGCCGTGGACCCCACACCAGGAGATCCACCAGGCTAACACGACCAAAAATACAACTAACTGACCAAAAAGGGAATCACAATCCGTACACTGACATCCAACATAATATTCCGATATGGAATTTCAATGACAACAGTGGGCCTACATGGCCCAAATACAATACAACGACATCCACTAGCCTTGCTCGGATAATACAAAATGACAATAACTGACAAAACTGGAGTACTCCAACTGTATGACTGACATGAACACCAAAACATCTCGGACTAGTATCGCTCGCATGCCTCGTCGCCATGTCATGCCCCTGTGTCTCAACTCTCTCCTCGCAAACACCTAAAACATGAAAACATGTTCCGCCCCCACGGGGTAAGTCATCCAGATAATGATTATCAAATACATGTACAACATGATATGCATCCAAAGGGCAGAATGAAATAGTATAGTAATGGTAATACGAGATGCTCACAAACCAAAGTAAGAATCGAGCATTCGTGGAATACTATGCCCACGGCATACAATCAATACCTGCTCAATAGGTTAGAACGCAAGTGCCCAACGGCGAATCATCAATACAGAACACAACAATACATCACCCGAAGGTAACCCAAACCAAACACTGAAATAGTTACGAATCACAATGCCCGAAGGCTCCACCAGGAATACCGATACATCACAATGGCCTAATGTACACCAATGTACAAGCGCTTTATCATCATAATACCCTGATGTCACTCACCAAGTCATTAATCACCACAATGGCCCGAAGCCAAAATGCCCAAGTCAGATCAATGAGGGCCGAAGCCACGGCACGAAGCCGTATCACAATGAGGGCCGAAGCCACTGCACGAAGCCGTATCACAATGAGGGCCGAAGCCACGACACGAAGCCGTATCACAATGAGGTCATCCAATGACCGTGACCTGCTGAATTGCAGGTGCTGGGAAACCAACCGTGAAGGTTCAAGCCCCAGACTTACCCATAATGAGATCACCCAGTGACCGTGACCTACTGAACTGTAGGTGTTGGGAAACCAACCGCGAAGGTTCAAGCCCCAAGCGTACCCATCGAGCACTAGCCGAGACTAGTCTCCAAAACATAATTACTCACAACAGTAACAATCCCAAGATTACCAAATTCACAAGAATAATATCGTGCTGCCTTGAGTCGGCCAACACGACGACAATAACTCATGGATGGGCACCGTCCATGGCGGTCCCAATTCAATACGTCGATTACCTTAGAACGGTTAATCGATAACGATGACACAACGGATGGGAATTAGCTTCGATAATCCCAATTAAATACATCGATTACCTTAGAACGGTCAATCGATACACAATGATACATCGGATGAGAATTATCTTCGATAATCCCAATTAAATACATCGATTTCCTTAGAACGGTCAATCGATACACAATGATACATCGGATGGGAATTATCTTCGATAATCCCAATTAAATACATCGATTACCTTAGAACGGTCAATCGATACACAATGATACAACGGATGGGAATTATCTTCGATAATCCCAATTAAATACATCGATTACCTTAGAACGGTTAATCGATACACAATGATACGGTAGAGTGGATGTCCCGGCGTCTTAAACTGACCACCGAAACAGATATAATAAACGGATATACCAAACGCCTTCAGTCGGCCAATGCAACATCATAGTGACAGTTCCAATTCAATGATAACGATTCAACGATGCCTCAGAACGACATTCACGTCAACGATAATAATCGATACATCGATGCCGCGAACCTGCTATCGACAACAAGAATCTCAATGCCTTAAACCGGCCGTTAACGAATAACAATCACATCTGGCATAATCACCGAAGGGTATTGCATCAAACAATTCCCGAATATCAACAAATCACGAAGAGACTAAGTCTCGAAATGATACAATACATTCATACACATATATGATAACATTAATCTCATTGACCAGTACAAGTATAAAACTTGCCTCAAACCGAAGGTGAGAAAGTCCTTCCACGATCAACGTCCTGGCACGAAACGACGAACGGCGCCTCCCGACGAACACAAACACTCGAACAACCTTGAATGAAAACGATTCATTCAAAAACACAAAATCAATAGAAAATAACGACAAGGACAAAGTCCGATTCAAACACGAATCGATCACACCGCACGAACGAGTATCATAGTTCTCAACTATGAATTCGAACATTCTCCAACACCTCGATGATCAATTAACATGATCATTTCGTTCTTAACACTTGTGAAATCCATTCAACAAGATTCACTTAAGAACAATCATCAAAACAATCATCTCAAGATGATAATATCACCAATATCATCAATTTGATCCTCCTACAATGATAATATTATCACTATTATCATTATCACCCCAAGAACATCATCAACTCAATAATCATGATGTCTAAAACGAAATCCTTCATCAATGCATCAGGAATTCGGATTAAACAACAAGATTCACTCAACCATTTTCAAATTATGATAATCGCCTCCTGGATCATCATAAATGCTTACTAAAATGGTTAAAATCTTACAAGAACACCACCAACAACAATAATCATCTCAAGACTTATGTTAATCATATAACAATCTTAACATAATCCTTCCTAGACATGATTAAAAACCTCCCAACAATCTAAAACATCAAGAACATAATCAAACTCAAGCTATACCAACATGTTCTTCATCAAAAGTTCTTCCAAACTATGAAGAATCATGATATACTCCATTAATCAAACAATACCCGAAGAAAACAACAACAACTCGAAAATCACTTGAAGAACAAGAGATTGAGGGAACTTACCAAAGAAGAACAAGAAGAAGCCTCAAAACACCAAAGGAGCATCAACAAGCTTCCAACTTCATGCTTCAATCCAAGCTAGGATGATCAAGATCGAGTTGGAAGAGGCTAAACATCAATAACAAGTCCAAACGGACGATTCTAGGGAGAGAAAATGTGTTTTGGTTCGTGAGGAAATGAAAGACGAAACCAAGTTAAATAGACTGACCAATTCATTACGTACGTTATACACTAAGGTTAACGTACGTAATAGGCATTACGTACGCTATGCTAAGACATTAACGTACGTAATGAAAAATCCAGAACTGACTGGACTAAAATACGAAGGCCTTAACGTACGTTAACAAGACCTACATTACGTACGTAGAGCTCGCCTCTTAACGTACGTAAGGGTCCGTTGACTGCAATAGTGAGATCCGATCGGAAGATGCTCGGGACCCACCGGCCGAAAGCGACTACGAGGAAGGTTCCTGCCACCTACCAAGCATTACGTACGTAACCTTACAGGCATAACGTACGTAATACTCAACCCATAACGTACGTAAGTCTACCCATGTAGCGTACGTTAAGGCTAGTGTACTTAGCCAAAAATCCAAATTCTCCAACCAACATTCAAACGACGAAACTAACCCGACGACAAGTATAATATTTCGATCCCGAAATATTCCAATACAATATACATTGTATCAGTCCAAAACAACAACACTTTGTACAATTCCAAATGAATATGTACAACTCGACAGTAACACGAAAGAAAAAAAAAATTTATCCCCGGATATTACAACAAAAATGGAATCGGATGTCGATGCGTTTATTTCTATCATGAAAGTAGGACTTTTGCAAATTTGGACACCTACCTGACTGCCCGAAAAAACTTCAACTTTATCCCTTAATAAAACAATTGCGGATATAAGCCTTTTTAGACAGATTGCTTCTTTCAAAGCTTCGGTTATTGCAACATGTTCATATTTAGTGGTGGACAGGGCAACAATGGTTCAATTAAGGTTTCAAACTTATAGATGCGCCACACAAAATAAACACATAAGAGGTAGTGGACTTACGATTATCACACTTCGCAACAGAATTAGAAGCAACACACCAATTTCACACCTTGAGGGTGTTTAGAAAATTTCAGTCCATACCGTGCAGATCCATTCAAATATCAAATAGCCATTTAATGGCTTGCCAATGGTAGACACCTAGATGAGTCATATACTGGCTAAAATAGCTCACAATATAAGTGATATCGGATCTAGTGATAACCATCAAATGACCGAATCAATAACATTAGAGTAAGGCACATTTTTTATGTACTTGATGTCGTCATCAGTCTTAGGAGACTGACCTTTACTAAGTAAGAAATGACCAACCAACGATACACTAGTAGGTTTCGAATCAAGCATAGATAATTTGGTTAGAATTTTCGTCGCATAATAATGTCGATTTAAAAAAATCATAAAATTCTTCATACGGATATTCATACCAAGAATTCAATTTGCATCCCAAGATACTTCATGTCAAACTTAGCACTCAAGCATTAATGACATTATCTATAGTTTTCACAAATGGGCCACTAAGAGCATATCATCCACATAAATGAGTAAGAAAACAAGAATTTAAGAATTATTTTTGAAATACAAGCAATGATTATAATCACTCCTAGTAAAAATAAGTTAAATCATGTAGTCATAAAACTTCTTATTCCATTTTCTAGGGGACTATTTAGACCATATAAAAACTTCTTAAGCAAACATAGATGATTATGATACTTAAGATTAACAAAACCCTCAGGCTTACTCATAATTTTTTCCCCTCTAATTCACCATGCAAGAAAGCAATTTTAGCATCTAACTGTTTTAATTCCCCATCAAACTGAGAAATCAAGGCAAACACTGTGCGAAAAGTGGTGATTCTAGCAACATTTAATTGTAATAAATATCTTCCCTTTAAGTGAAGCCCTTTGCTATGAATCTCGTTTTGAATCTGACAAAATCGTTTTTATTTTGACTTTGAATATCCATTTAACATCAACAACAAAACATCGGGCTAGTTTTGCCACAAGTGCACAAGCTTAATTTGTATACAATGAATCTATGTCTTCATTCAGTGTATGTAGCCATTATTTTGAATTTTCATAAGTTAAAACTTCCTCGTAAGGCTTGGGTTTGCAGTTAACAATCAATTCAAATATATTGAGTGCATATGATGTCATGTGAAAATCATTCAAATGAGATGATCTTCTAATATCCCTTCTAGGCCTCTCCCTAGAAAGTTGATAATCATGTAAGTCCGTCTCTAACACATCATTTTTAATTTCATCATGCACATCAGCATTATAATGATTATCATGCTTATTTTTAGTTTGTAAATTTCCAGGATCGTTAAGAGAAATATCTAGCTCCATCTCATTTCGAGCAGTGGGATTTTCTAGGTTTGTAAAAGACAGGGGAACTCATTTTCGTTAAAAATAATATCAGGACTGATAAGGGTTTTAAACCAGGTTGTCCTTTCAGCCAAATCATATAACCTTTTACCTCTTTTAGGTATCTTATGAAAACACACCTCACATAATAGGGTTCAAGTTAATCATTTTTCTGATGCACATATGCATGCAGTCAAACACATGCAAATTTAAAAAATTAATAGTTCGATCAATCCACGAACTTTGGATAACTACCATTCATAGGCTCATAAGAAGATATATTTATAAAAAATATGCAACAATTAATAAAGCTTTGTCCTATAACCTTTTTGAAAGGCCGGAGGTAGCAAGTATGCTTCTGACTCTTTCAAGTAAGGTTCGATTTATTTGTTCTGCTACACAATTTTGATGGGGTGTGTATGGAACAATCTTATATCTTTCAATTCCTGATTGAGTGCACAAACAAACAAATAGATGGTTATAAAATTCGAGGTCGTTGTCGGTCCTTATAATTTTGATTTCTTTCCTGTTTGGTTTTCAATCAAAATTTTCCAGTTTTTTTAAATTTTCAAAGACATATCAGACTTGTTTCTCAAAAGAAACATAAATAACTTGCGGAAATAATCATCAGTCGCATATAAGAAGGATCTATTCCCACCATGTGTATGCTGACTAGAAGGCCCCCAAACATCAACATGCAAGTAATGCAAAGTGTCATAATAGGTAGGGGATCTAGGAATATAGAGATCGAGAAATTTAAGACCTTGTTGTTTCTCAATCATACATGAGTCATAAAACCACAAACAAGATATTTTGACTACCAAAACAACATTATTTTTGCAAAATTTCCAGCCCCTTGCTACTTGTATGGCATAAACATTTATGCCATAAATCAGTTTGGTCATCTTGAACAACATTCATAGAAGAATTATATTTTGCAACATCATATAGAGGTTGTCCCATTTGTCAGATTTCAAAACACATCCCCACTTATCCTCATAATCTTCATCATCAAGGTACCACACATAATGAGATTATAACATAAACCAAGCACATATCTCACATTTTTAAAAGTTAACAAATAATCATTATCACATCTCAAATAAATACCACTCAGGCTAGTAACTTGATATCTTTTCTCATTAGCCATAGAGATAGGCCGATGTGTCACTACTCTATAATTTGAAAATAGCCTTTTAAGAGGCAACATGTGAAAAATACAGACAGAATTAACAAGCTATTTGTTTTCACATAAAGTAAGAGAATACACAGTATTTTGTTTGTTCATAAATTTCAAACACCAAGAAAACATCACTCCCACGTTCACTTTTAGATACCATATTGGCATTATCAGTTTTCTATTTTTCTTAAATTTAGTATACTCAAAAATATAGTGGCCAGGTTCACCACAATCATAGCACTTGCAGTTTTTAGGTCGATATTTGGACATATTTCTCCATTTGGCTTTCACTTATCAAAAGTATTATTCTGATTGTTTTGGCTAGGGTAAGGTTCTATTTTTGAAAATGATTTTGAGGCCTTCCCCTCACAAAGTGAATTTCGCCAAATTTCTTGTTCCCCTTTTCATTTATTAAATCTAATTTCTTGCTTTTGAACAATTAATAACGTATCAAGGGTCACATGATCTTTAACATACGTAATGGCAGATTTAACATCGTTGTATGAATCATGGATCGCATTTAAGAGAACAATAGTAGTGTATTCGTCAATATTTTTATCACCGATTTGTTTGATATCTTGGATCATTTTGGTAAACATGTCCAAATTATCATTTATATCTTTGGACATATCAAGTTTCTACCTTATTTTTAAGTAAAAACCAATTTCTTGGGCAAAGAGGTTTTAGTATAAATCTCTTTTGATTTTCTCATAGTGCCTTAGCGTTTTCATATTTACGAAGCTTCCTAATCACAGAATCAGAAAGTTCAAAATAATGGACGAATAAGTAAATTCATCTGCCTCATCCTTTTTATCGACTGAAATATTAGCGACCAAAAGTTTGATCGATGGCTTTAAAAACCTTTTGTTTTATACGAATAGCCTTCATTTTTTGTTGCCAAATTTGAAGATCACCTTTACCATCAAAACATGCAATATTGAAAGCCGAGTTTGTACCCATAGTAACATAAGGTATATGTAAATGACACAGATTTAACGAAGCAACATAGAGCAATAAAACCAAAAATAAAACACATAATTGGTTAGTAAGAATGAACTTTAAGGACTATACTTTTATACTTTAGAGATTAAAACCTTTAAAACTAAAATCGGGGTCCTCAAGCTCTTGACAAAGATTCAAGGGACACTTACGGTCCTGGCAGTGCAAGATTTGATGCCTTTGGATGTTAAGGTGTTAATTCATCTAATATTAGTTTTTCTAGAAAATGAGTGAGTTCGAAAAGGTAAATTCACATAGTCCCAAAATAATAGTTTGTCCATGATGGAAAACAAATAACAAACAAAAAACAAGTACAAGTCAACAATCTCAACACCAGAAACCCAACACAGGTAACAACGGATAATCATAAAGATAATACTACGACTAACAATAATAAGAAATCAATAAACGGAGAAAGGTTGAAGCCTTTATACCTGAACGGAAACCCGTATGAAAATTCTGAACCATCGGGAGCAACACGGGTCGGATACACAACACAAATTGGGCTCCGATACCACCGTTAGGCATCGGTCCAAGGTTGCTGAACAAGTATAATCATAATATAGATTGCGGATTAATCAAATATAGCTATTATACAAACAGTTGTATCCTAAAGGATAAGGTTTAAGGGTGTACACACCTACTAATAATTAACTGATAATTAACTTAAGCAATAGAACCAAAACAAATAACAAATAATGAGCATAAATTAAGAAATGGTTCTCAAGCAAATTGGCCAAACCATTTGGATGATGAACACACGAACAAAAGGTTTATCTATCACACAATATACAGAAATCAATTCTGAACAAATAAGAATCCAGAAAACCTTAGAGCACATATACGAGATATATATTGATAATGTGATACATTATAAATATATACAAATAATATAAGATTAACAAATAATCTAATAAAATATGTAAAAAAACCAAAACCAAACATACCCAGTATATCCCGCTCAGAGCAGGGTCTGGGGAGGGTAAGATGTATGCAGACCATGCCCCTACTTTTTACGGTAGGGAGGCTGTTTCCGTGAAGACCCCCAACTTAGTGCACAACAAAGTATTGAGTGATATATACAAAGAAGCATATGATGCGAAAAAGATCGAAACCATACCTGAACCCATGGCTTAATTCATATGAGACTTACCTAAGGGGACTTTGGCAACTGTACTCTCGATGAACGCTGCTCTAACAAAAGAGTGGCTGACTCTGCGCACAAGCTCCCTGTCAAAAATACACCACACGCAGAAGGTAATAGGATAAAATATATAATAAAAGTAAAAAATGCAATGCTCTAGGTCAAAGCTAACCGAGACAACCCAACCCTGAGGCTCTCAACTACAGCACCGCTCCCTACAAAAGAATCCACAACTCTGATCTGGCGCCTCCAAGCACACCTATCAATAGTTATGGTCAAGGAAAATGTTTAAGGCCTTCAAATCTAAACTCAGTTGCTCCTCCCATGACCTCCTCGGTCTGCCTCGACTCCTCTCCCCGACAACCAATAAACTCTCGACCCAGATGCCTGCCATCTGCGGACGTGGCCAAACCATCTCAATCTCCCTTCCCTAACTTTTGCTGAAATGGGCGCCACTTCTAGCGCGTCCCTGAAAACCCCATTCGAGATTCTATCCAACATTGTGCGACCACACGAATAACGTAACATTCTCATTTCAGCCTCTTCCAACTTACTCTCAAGCGACTTCTTCATCGCCTAACATTCGGATACATACAATATTGCAGGTCGGATTGCCGCTCTATAGAATTTACCCTTCAACTTTAGAGGGACTTTCTTGTCACACAGGACCCCTGTCACTGCTCTCCACCTTAGCCACCCCGCCTTGATACGACGAGTGACATCATCTTCACACTCACATTCCTTCTGAATAATCGAACCCAAATATTTGAACTTATCCGTACGGTGTATGATCTGATACGCAATCATTACCTCTACATCTTCCTCGTTGGCCTCACCACTAAAGTTACACCAGAGATACTCGGTCTTAGACCGGCTCACATGTAAGCCCTATGTTTCTAACTTAGACCTCCATAGCTCCAACTTCGAGTTCACCTCCCTCCTCGACTCCGCCACTAACACAATGTCGTCAGCAAAAAGCATGCACCATGGGACGCCATTCTGTATCCCCCGTGAAATGACGTCAAGGACTAAGGCGAAGAGAAGAGGGCTTAGCGCCGATCCTTGGTGTAACCCTATCTCAACCGGGAAATACTGGGTGTCACCAACTGGGGTCCTAACGCAAGTCCTAGCTTGGGAGTATATGTCTTGGATCGCCCTAACGAGCGGCAACGACACCCTCCTCTCTACTAGGCTCCTCCAAATAACATCGCGCGGAATGCTATCATAAGCCTTCTCTAGATCTATGAACACCATATGGAGGTCCTTACGCCGCTCTCTAAACTTCTCCATAAGGCGTCTGACGAGATGAATGGCCTCAGTCATGGAGCTCCCCGGCCTGAAGCCAAATTGGTTCTCTGAGATATCAACTTCTCTTCTAACCCTATATTCCACCACTCTTTCCCAAAGTTTTATAGTATGACTGAGGAGTTTAATACCCCTATAGTTACTACAACTCTGAGCATTGCCTTTGTTGTTGAAAAGCAGCACGACAATACTACTCCTCCACTCAGTCGGCATCTTAGAACCTCTGAGGATGATGTTGAATAGCTCTGCAAGACACTGAACTCCGACTCCCCCTAGATAAAGCCACACCTCAATAGGGATCTGATTCGGGCCTACAACCTTAGCTCTACCAATTTTCATTAGGGCACTCTTTACTTCCTCCTTGCTGATGTTGTCACATGAACTAAACGAACGAGCAGAAGATAGACTAACTCCTTCAACCACCGAGTCGCTACCCCTAGCCTCATTAAAAAGTTCAAAAAATACCTATTCCACCTCTCCTTAATAGCCAGATCGTTTACTAACACTTGGCCCAACTCATCCTTAATAAACTTAATGGGACCCAGGTCGCGCCGCCCCCTTTCCCGAGCTTTCGCTTGTTTAAAAATAGAATACAGAAAACCCCCTTCCAATTTGTGAAGGCTCGAATTCCTGATAGATCGTGTAATACCCGGTTGTAATTCAGTCTTTATCATTCAGTAATTTCATTCGGTAATTGTCACTATGTAATTTTTCATTTGTTAATAATCATTCATCCGTGTTCACCGTTCAGAATAACTTCCAATTGTGTATCGATATTGTTCAGTGTATCTACCTTATTCGGGAATCGAGACAAGAGTATTATCTTGATTGTTGTAATTGATTCATTAGTCGATGTTGACGTTGGAATTCATGTCATTTCAAATCTCTTCATTGTTCAAATCGTGTTTTTGTTGGACGAACCCTGGTAATCATTGCTTGGAACCACCGTTTTGGGGTTTTCGTACTTCCATTTCATGTTATTGCTTCCCAAATATTGATTCTTATTGCTTTTATTCTCTTCCCGGGTCATTTTTCATCATTTTAGGACCCAAGGGGGTGTGGGCCGCGGCACAAGGAGTGTGCGCCGCGGCACACACATTTTCCAGATTTTGGCCGAGAGATCTGTACCGTGGGCCGCGGCACATGCCGGCAGGGCCGCGGCAAACTGCCGAGTCACTGCCGCGGCACACCCATCCGGGCCGCGGCACACTCGTGTTGCACTTTCGGCCAAACTCGTATGTACCTTGGGCCGCGGCACACTGCCGAGTAACTTCCGCGGCACACTCGTCCGGGCCGCGGCACGCTGCCGATCACTAGGGGCAGTTTTGGCCCTGTGCCGCGGCACACTTCGGCTGGGTCGCGACACACAGTGTAGTCAACTCTATAATTGTGTTTTTTGAGCGAGATCAGCTCATTTGTTCCCTTTTCTTCAACCCATACGAGAGAGAGAGAGCTTGAGGAGAGAAACTTTTCATCATCCATCACTTGAGGGTTTGATTTTCTTCATTTCCTTTCGATCGTGAAGCCCGGATAGTCGATCTAACGCGTGTTCTTCGGATCAAAGTGCTTGGATCTTCAAGAGGTAATTTCTTCAACATCTTGGATTTCGATTTTGTATTGAAATATGATGTTTTGGGTGTTAAGATCATGTTTCATGAAGTGATATACACATGATTATGGATATGTTTGATTATTCATTGGATTATTGAAGGATTTTTCAAGAACACTTTGAATATTGAGTTGGATTTGGGGGTTTTCGATTAATCGTTGTTGTAATCACGAGTTTGTATATTCATATTGGATTATTGATTGTATTGAAGATGTTTTGTTGGTTTGAAACACTTCTTGGGGATTTGATGTTGGTATTATTGATGTTTGGTTGTAAACAATCGAAGTTTGGCCACAAAGTGTTCGATATAATGCCCCAATGAACTTGGTTTAATCGTATCGACGTTTTGAGTTCGTTATATTCGTGTTTGATTCGTATATTGAACGGATTGTTGGTAATTGTATTATTCAAGGTTGTTCGAGCGATCGATATCTCAATTAGGACGTTGTTCGTGGAAGGATAATTGTCATCGGTGTTGTGTAAGTTAATTCTTACTCGGTTAAAAGGATATTCATTCCTTTTGTTGTTGTTCATTCATAATCATAACTCATTTATCATTGTATTAACCGTATTGAGACTTGTAATTGTCGAATAATCATTTCATTCACGAGGAACGACGGTTCCAATCATTTCATTGGGTTATCAATCACTTCACTATTATTTTCATCTCGGTGAGTCATTCTCAACCTTGTCGAATTATTATCCATTGATATTCATTGTGGTCATGCTCGTTCATATGACCTTCTGGGTTCATATTGCGTGGCCGGGTGCGGATGTGTGGAATTTTTAGTCGGGAACGCGATGGCCATGTATTGGAAGTGATACATTGGACTGTGCACACGGTAAAGATTACCTCCGTGAGACTAATTAGGTACAAGGACGGGTGTGTCCGGTCATCCGTCTTGTACACTTGCACAGAACACTACGGGCGTACTATGATACTCCTCTTCAGCATAGCTCTCTGGCCTCTCAAGAATGAAGAATGGACGAATGAAATGTAAGCCAAAACGGGTTGTTGTCTCATTTGTAATATTCTGCACTTTAGCTAATTAGCGCACGCTAGCATACAATACTTAGCGCACGCTAATAAGCGTTGACTCCAAGTCTGTCCAGGTTCGTCTGCGGGAATCTTATCCGGACCCATGTCCCGGCTGGCGCATGTGCTAGCCGTCCAGTTCAATAATTGAGTTCTTAGTGCACGCAACTCCTACATACATAGCGTGCGCTAGTAGTAGCCCGATAGCGCGCGTTAAGCTACATTCTTAGCGTGCGCTATTACGAGTTTGCATGAGAAATTTTGCATGTTGTTATACTTATGTACAAAGATATCAATGCAAGAAATATCATACTCCAATAATCAAAACCACAAATCCGAATAATACAGGGTTTGAATACAGATGAAATACACCGTAATAAATCCGGATATTACATACTCTCCTACTAAAAAGGAGTTTCGTCCCGAAACTCAAGACGAAAATAACTCGGGATATCTGGACTTCATATCAGCTTCCGTTTCCCATGTGGCTTCTTCCATTCCGTGACATGACCATTGAACTTTGACCAAAACGATTGGTTTGTTCCTCAGCTGCTTAACTCGACTCTCGAGTATCTTGACTGGTCTTTCTTCAAACGTCCCATCCGGCGGGACTTCGATCTTGCCGAAATCAATGATATGACTGGGATCTGGTATATACCTCCGTAACTGGGATACGTGGAACACGTTATGAACATGGCACAATGACGGCGGCAATGCTAATCTGTATGCCAACTCTCCAACTCTCTCAAGAATCTCAAATGGACCGATATATCTCGGACTCAGCTTTCCTTTCCTTCAAAAACGAAAAATTCCTCGAGTAGGAGAAACTTTCAAAAGTACGTGGTCTCCAGTACTAAACTCCAATGGGCGACGACGTACATCTGCGTAAGATTTACGCGACTGGGCGGTCAATGCCTTTTCACGAATCAGGGCTATCTTCTCTCGAGTCTGCACGATCAACTCTGGTTCTGTTCCGATCAAGTCTGATGAATCGTCCCAGCATAGGGGCGATCTGCATCTCCTCCCGTATAATGCCTCGAATGGTGCCATCTTAATGGAAGCATGCCAACTATTGTTGTAGGTAAATTCAATCAACAGTAGATGAATTTCCCAATTGTTTGACCAATCTAAGGCACAGGCCCTTAGCATGTCTTCCACCGTTTGAATAGTTCTCGGATTGTCCGCCAGTCTGCGGGTGATAAGTTGTGCTGAAGTTCAATTCGGTCCCCAAGGCCTTATGAACTGCTTTCCAAAAGTGAGACACAAAACGGCCGTCTCGATCAGAAATAATGGTCTTCGGCGTACCATGCAATCGAACTATCTCCGAAATAAATACTCGTGCCAACCTCTCTGGTCCCCACGTATCCTTAATGCCTAGAAAATGAGCTGATTTGGTTAAACGATCAACTATCACCCAAATCATGTTCATTCCTGTCCTGGTTCTCGGCATATTAGTGATAAAGTCCATCGATATGTCCTCCCACTTCCATTCAGGAATTGGGAGCGGCTTCAACATTTCGGCAGGTCGTTGATGCTCGATCTTAACCTACTGACAAGTCAAGCATTTCGAAACATAGTCCGCTACATCTTTCTTCATGTTGCCCCACCAGAAATTCTGCTTCAAGTCCTTATACATTTTACTGTTGCCCGTGTGGATAGAATAGGGCGAACTGTGAGCTTCCTTCATAATCGTCTGTTTCAGAACATCAACATCGGGAATGCAGAGTCGGTTCTGAAATCTCAAAACTCCATCATCATGAATTATGAATCCGGGGGCCTTTCCTTTGATCACTTCATCACGTAACCGAATCATCAGAGGATCATCTGCCTGCATAGATTTGATTTCTTCGGTTAATGATGAAGTTATCTCCATCACGCACAGTTGTCCTTGGACTATTTGTAACCACACTTCAATTCCTTCTCGAATCATCTCTCGTTGAACGCTAAGTTGGGAGGTCAGCGTCTCCAGCATCTGAATAGAAACAGGCTTGCGGCTGAGTGCATCGGCCACTACATTCGCTTTGCCTGGATGATACAAAATCTCCAAGTCATAGTCCTTAATCAGTTCTAACCATCTTCTTTGCCGCATGTTCAATTCTTTCATTCAAGATGTATTTGAGACTCTTGTGATCCGTAAAGATCGGCGGTGAGTCCGTCTGCATAATGCCTCCAGATCTTCAAAGCAAAAACTACTGCTGCTAGCTCCAAATCGTGTGTTGGGTAATTCACTTCATAAGGTTTCAGCTGCCGCGACGCATAAGCGATCACCTTATCATTCTGCATCAATACTCACCCGAGTCCTTGGTTCGAAGCATCACTGTAAACTATAAATCCTCCAGTTCCCTGTGGAAGTGATAGAATCGGTGCCGTCGTCAATCTCTTCTTTAACTCATCAAAACTAGTCTGACACGACTCGTTCCACTCAAATTTTTGAGTTTTCTGCAGGAGTCGAGTAAGTGGGCGGGAAATTTTAGAAAACCCTTCCACGAATCGACGATAATACCCAGCAAGTTCTAAGAAGCTTTGGACTTCTTTCACGTTCTTTGGAGGTTTCCAATCCATAATTGCTTCGATTTTCTGAGGGTCTACTCGGACTCCTTTAGCTGATACCACATGGCCGAGGAACATTACTTCCTTCAGCCAAAATTCACACTTAGAGAGTTTGGCGTACAATTGCTCGCTTCTCAAAAGTTCCAATACAATCCGCAAATGCTGAGCATGCTCTTCCGGGCTCTTAGAATACACTAGAATGTCATTAATGAACACGACCACAAATTTATCCAAATATTCGATGAACACTCGGTTCATCAACTGCATGAATACAGCAGGTGCATTGGTGAGACCAAATGGCATCACTACAAACTCATAGTGTCCGTAGCGAGTTCTGAATGCTGACTTTGGAACATCTGATTCCTTAATCCTCAGCTGATGCTCCTTACAACTGGTCAAATAAATCATCAATCCGTGGCAACGGATATTTATTCTTAATCGTCATCTTGTTCAGCTCTCGATAGTCAATACACAGTCGAAGCGATCCATCCTTCTTTCGGACAAAAAGAACTGGTGCTCCCCAGGGCGAAACGCTTGGCTGAATATAGCCCTTGTCCAGTAACTCCTCCAGCTGCTTTTTCAGTTCGTACATCTCAGTAGGTGCCATACGATACGGCGCCTTAGAAATTGGTGTAGCTCCGGGTTCCAGCTCAATGGTAAATTTTACATCCCTTCGTGGAGGTAGTCCAGGTAACTCGTCAGGAAATACATCTGGAAATTCGTTCACAACAAGAATGGATGAAAGTTCCACAATTTCGTCTTCTTTCTTCATTGCATAGCACCGATTACGATCTGAGCACTGTTTCAACAATTTGACAGCTTTCATCGCCTTGATCAATTTTCCTGAGCTTCCCGGTTCCCACCCCTCGAACAATATTTCGGAACCATCGTCAGCGATCAGCGAGATATTCCTCCTTCGGTAGTTTACAATTGCTCCGTATAGATTAAGCCAATCGTCTCTGAGTATCAGGTCGTCTCCTTGCATTTCTATTACAATCAAATTTGAGAGCCACTCTCTGCCTCCAAATGATACAGGGAAACTTCTAGTTTTTAAGTTTCCGACAATCCTCTCTCCACTCGGTAAACCAACAACATAAGGTTCACAAGTATGAAAATCAGAAATATTCAAACGATTTACACAAGACAAAGATATAAAAGAATGCGTAGCTCCTGTATCGAATAAAACGCTAACTGGCTGGGAAAGGATCTGGACAGTACCTGATGCAACAGCAGCATCCTGATCGTCTGTCCTCCTCATCTCGTACAAACATGGGGGAACAGATCCGGCACTCAATGTCCCCTTTCGGTCCCATTGTCCTCTGCCTCGTCCGCGGCCAAAATTCTGAGGCATCTGAACACTTTGCTGCGTCTGTTGGATACTGGATTCCTTCTGGACTGGCTGGGGTGTACGGGCTCTAAAAGACTTTGCAGCCTCTTCACAGAACACCGCACGATGTCCCTCTCGACCACAATCAAAACAAGTCACGGCAGGTAGTGGCAATTCCGTCGATAGTGCCCCGTCTGGGCGCAGTTAAAGCATTTCCTGTTAACATCAGTAATAGTTGATGTCGCTCTGAAGTTCTCTCCGCTCCTAACTGGGTGCGGAGGTTTCTTGAAAGAGTGAAAGGATGACTGGGCCTTACGGGGCCCGCTGTTCTTGTGCTCTGTAAAAGTACTAGAGACTTTCTGTTTCTTAGATTCCGAAAATTTCTCCATAGCTGCTTCCTTGATCTCATACGCCAACGCCTTATCCTGGTATTGACGGAGTGTGGTACATTCAAAACCGGACATGTACCTCTGGATTTCTGGTTTCATCCTCATATCGAAATGGATCATCATCTCAGCATCTGTTCTGACCAGATGTCGAACAAATGCCAGATGTTGGTTAAACGTCTTAATTGCCTGCGATACCGGAACATCTGAAGGCTGAGCGGAGAAAAACTCACGAACCTTGGCTTCCCTCACAGGACGAGGGCAGTACTGAGCTTCCATCATCAAATTAAACTCTGTCCAATCAGCATCATGATCTACAGGCCGGATGGATTCCCACCATTCGGACGCTTCCCCTATCAGAAAATATTGAGCGATAGAGGCTCTCCAGTCGTCTGGGCAGTTAATTCCGGCAAAGATTTTCTCCAGTTCCTTCAACCAATGGTCCCATGTGGGAGTCTCAGAAATACCATCGAATTTGGGTGGTTGCATCTTCACCACCTCTTGCAGCCACCGGTCACCTCGATTTCCCATGTCCGGGATCCCATGCTGTCCTTCTCCCTGCTGTAGTCCCACCGCCACTTGCATTCGGTCCACGACTTGGGCGAACTGAGTCATCTGGTTCACCACTTGACGAAGGATCTCTGGTATAGCAGGTTCTGGTTCGTTATTAATAGATTGTTGCGGCTCGCCTGAGCTATGACTGGCCTGATTAGAAGGCGACGCTTCCCTTTCAGCATTTCTTCGTCCGCGTCCACGACCGCGACCACGTCCACGTCCGCCTCTCAACATACTGTAAGCATAAATACTCAATATACAGGAAACAACATCGTTCTAATATTCGAGTATAAAGAGACACAACATGTAAAGAACGAGATAGAGTTTAGGAACTTACAACCACCGTTCGTATGAAGACGTAGGCAGTGCAGTGATGTCATTCACGGCCGGTTACTTCAAAAGACGTAAATGACCCCTATTTTAACCCAATGGCCAAGATATCCATAATCTTAGCTCTGATACCATATTCTGTAACACCCCCGATATATTCAGGAATATTACAGCGCCGTGAATCCTTTACATAAGGATTTACAAGGCTGAAGAATTGAACAGACATTAAAAGGTACTAACGAATGGAAATAACGGAATTAAGATACAACAGTTCTGACCAAGTACTGAAAATACAATTGTTCAACAGAAACTTAATAATACATCACCAAATTCAAATTCCTCATAAACGACTTTGTACTCGAGTACTTATTGAAATAACCAATAAACAACACATAAATGAACCCGACCGAAACATCACTCTGCACCCTCATCGTCATGCAGCTCCAGTGGTTGTTTCCCCGCTCTCTTGGATCCTGAACATAAATAAAATGTTCACCCCCGAAGGGGTTAGCACAACGATGCTAGTACAAGTACCACAACATATTATTCAACGTCACACGCAGAATAATAATAACGTAAATGATAAAATGTCAAACGAGTCTTCTCCTGCGAGAAACTCATACATAATATACACAACTGATAATCACAATATGATATCACAACATACACATGGTAATTCCGTCGATCCAGCGTTCACTGCCTAGAACCCACGATGATCCCATCAGACCAACCCGTGGTGGAAAAACCCGTCCGATGATCCAGCACACGCTAGCATAGATCCCCCGATGATCCCGTCGGACCAACACGAGGTGGACATACAACAACGACATACATGCACGACAATATGTATAACATCAATACATAAACAAATAAGGTACTTGCCTCGATGAAGACAAGAACAATACTTCCACGAAAACGAACACTTGAAGGTCGTCCCCCCTCAATCAATCACGTAACAAGCTCAAACCTTAACAAAAGAAATAATATAGGATTTATCTCACTTCGTACGAATGTCTAACAATTCGATTTACGGCCAAAAGCTCATAATATGTAATCTGCCTGAACTTCTTAGCGCACGCTAAGTACTCTGTGTAGCGTGCGTTAAGTCTGCTCGATAGCGCACGCAAACAACAAAGCATAGCGTACGCTAACTATGCATGGTCGATTTCACCGATCACCGATCGACTCGTCGATGGCCTAGCGTCGTTACGTACCAAACGTAGCGTACGCTAACCGATGCTCGATAGCGCACGTTAATTTACATAACTTAGCGTGCGCTAACTGTGCATGGCAGTTCACTACCGGCAGAAGACTGTTCTCATCATGATCAAAACAATGAAATCTTCCGTGATAATTCATGTTACCTCCATGAATATCATGTTCATACGATTATGAATGATCTTATGGATAACTACAACTTTGGATTCAAGAATATGTATACTATTATAAACCATATTCCATTTCGACTACAAATCTTCATACGACAATTCGAAAGGCTTAACGGTTGATATCAACACCTTTATATCAATCAAAATTATCATATTGTAGTTGTTTAACATTCCATCTATACTAGATAAATCCTTCCGTGATCAATCCCTTAGATTCATCTAACAATAATGATGTTAAAGTCAAGTCCATGATTGTTATGAAGTCATCTACTAGATTCGGATTACCAATGATAGAAGCTTCCTCTACTTGTTCAATGTAATAAGATTCGAATCATGATGTTCATAATCAAGGTACTTAAGGCTTATTCATCTCAATATTCCAAACATGATGTACTTTGGATAATTCACTAATGAAAATCAATATCTCGTTAACATGATCATCCAATTCTTTAGAATCCAACTCTAAGTCTGGAGATAGGTTGAACATACCTTAATATGACGAAAATCACTGAACCGTAAGGTAGAATCCGACTCCGGTTGGTTGTATGCCACTCCAAGGTGCTACTCCACTTCAATGATCACTCACAAGTGATAACCAATATACAAGGACCAATAAGATGTGTTCTAAGTGTGTAGAAGGATTATTATAGCTCTCTGGCCTCTCAAGAATGAAGAATGGATGAATGAAATGTAAGCCAAAACGGGTTGTTGTCTCATTTATAATATTCTGCACTTTAGATAATTAGCGCACGCTAGCATACAATACTTAACGCACGCTAATAAGCGTTGACTCCAAATCTGTCCAGGTTCGTCCGCGGGAATCTTATCTGGACCCATGTCCCGGCTGGCGCATGTGCTAGCCGTCCAGTTCAATAATTGAGTTCTTAGTGCACGCAACTCCTACATACATAGCGTGCGCTAGTAGTAGCCCGATAGCGCGCGTTAAGCTACATTCTTAGCGTGCGCTATCACGAGTTTGCATGAGAAATTTTGCATGTTGTTATACTTATGTACAAAGATATCAATGCAAGAAATATCATACTCCAATAATCAAAACCACAAATCCGAATAATACAGGGTTTGAATACAGATGAAATACACCGTAATAAATCCGGATATTACAGCAAAGATGCAACAGAACACTGCGCTCCTTACTAAAACGTGAGCAGAATACAAAGTCAACGATGAATACAATGGCTCCGTCGTATAACTGATTTTATTGAAACATTATTACCAAATAGCTCTGTCGTATAAATGATTTCAGTCAAGTTAAATGATGAATACAGTATTTGGTATGGCCGATAAGATATAAGACTCTTATCCCCAAAATAGTGCAGCGAAGCCGAAAATATGGACATTGCTGCGAGCACTTTACTCGAACATTTTTAATAAATTGAGTATTAATATATGGAAACGGCTCATATGAACAAACATAGGCTACACGCCTGTCATCGTCATGTAGGGGCTATGAATGCGATAATAGATAACGAGGCAGATGCGGCTACAGTCTTTGAGAAAATGCGGACATTAGGCATACCTGCAGAGGATGAGGTGATTGTTCCAGTGTCGCAGACAACTGGAGAATGTATTGACTGACATTCCAGGGCTTGCATGGTCTGTGACATTGTAGTTGTGCCATCCTGTTTATCAAATGTAATACCCGAGATTTCTGATATGTAATTGAATCTTGTGATATTGTAATTGTTGCATTTTGATCTGAGTATTATTCTCCGTATTTCATGATCCGGTGTTGTTGAGCGCATGATTTCATGAATGTGATCTAAATTGTGATTCTGCGCATGTAGCGCACGCTATCGACTATATGTAGCGTACGCTAATTTGGATCCGTAGCGCACGCTATGTATGAACCTTAGCGCGCGCTACACGTAGTCAGCATGATTGAGACAGGGTGGTAGGTGAGATCGGCTGCGGATCTCGATCGGATTATGTCGGGATGAACCTAGACGGCTTTCGGGAAAAAGCCAAGTCAACGCGGTAGCGCACGCTACTGATATGAGGATAGCGCACGCTAAATGCTGAGTACAGTGAAGTCAGTAAGCCGTTAGCGCACGCTATGAATATGGACTAGCGCGCGCTAATAACCACTTTCTATAAATAGGGCAGCATCATTTTTCATATTTTCAGTCTTTTCACTTCCCACATCCGAATCCTTCGACTTAGAGAATTACTCTCTTCATCCTAAACCCTTCATATCAGCATCCTAGCTCGAGTCGAAGATTGTAGATCATTGGAGATTGTTGTTCAAGCTCTCGGTGTTGGATTTCTTCTAGTTCCTTCATGTTCTTCACTACTTTGAGGTAGGTGATTCTTCACCAATATTAGTAATATTCTGAAGGACGTTTTGATCATGATTTTGGATTATCTAGTCAGTTAAATTCGTTAGTAGTCGAACATCATGTGTTAGAAGGATATTTTTGACGTTTCGGAACTTATTCATCGTATAATCCATTGAACCTTTTTAGTATATAGACTCCTAAGCATATTCATGTATCTTCAAAACCGATTATAACCAGTATATGGAGATTACCAAGTTCTTATGTCCTTACATAAAGGAATCATACGTTTTGGGACATGAAATGGATTGAACTTAGGATATTTTCTTGAAGATCAAAGAAGAATTATGGTGTTGTAATGATTATATGTATCCTTGTATCTCATAGTCATTTAATACGTAAAGATCTTTCACAAACCGTATGAGCATGATATGTACGGAGATGGCATGTATTAACACTGAAGATTTCATGAGTTTCATCACCTTTAGCTCAAGTTTTCTGCCCAGTAGTAAACTGCCATGCACAGTTAGCGCACGCTAAGATAGGCATATTAACGTGCGCTATCGGGAATGAATAACGTGCGCTACGTTTGGTACGTAACATACGTTATGTCATCAGGCAGGACAGTCGGGTGATCAGAGAGGATCACAAGATACAGCTAGCGTACGCTAGACTTGATTATTTGCGTACGTTAACGGGCAGGCTTAGCGCACGTTACGTAGAGTACGTAGCGCGCGCTAAGTAGTTCAGGCAGAATTCATTTTTAGAGCTTGCGGCCGTAAACCGGATTGTTAGACATTCGTACGGTATGAGATGAATTCTTTATTATTTCTTAGGTCCGAGACTTACATAGGGGACGATTGAGGGGCGGTGACATACGGACGCGTGTCATTTGTTGGAGTATTTCATTCTTGCCATTTTCGAGGCAAGTATCATATGTTGAGTTTGGTTTATATTGGAACTTTGATCATGCATATGGTTTTGTTCATATTATCGAGTATGAGATTGATTTCTTTGATTTCTTGTGGTATTCGTGGTTAATTGTTCGTATGAATGGACATATTGAAATGCATATATGTATGCACGATTGCATGATTTATATTGTAAAATGATCCGAAAGGGGTAATGAGGATCTATGCTGAGGGCGCTGGATCGAATGTCCACCATGCGTTGGTCCGACGGGATCATCATGGGGATCTATGCTGAGGGCGCTGGATCGCTGGACGGGTTTTCCACCATGCGTTGGTCCGACGGGATCATCATGGGGATCTATACCAAGGGCGCTGGATCGCTGGATTACCCTGTATTGTGTTGATGGAATCGTGAGGATTCACATCGTTGGATTCCGATGACGGAAGTCCGTTTTGCATGTTTTATGATGCACTGATGATTTATGTATTATGATACTTGTACTAGCATTGTTTTGCTAACCCCTTCGGGAGTGGACATTGTTTTGATGTTCAGGTAGCCGAGGAGCGGGGAGACAACCACAGTACCGACATGACGATGAGATGGTTCAGTGATGTGGTTGGTGTTTATTTGTTATGGTGATTTGTCTTCTTGGTCCACTTTAGTACTCAAGTACGTGTGTTTTAATAATGTCATTTTCGATATGGTTGTATAAATTAACTCCCTGGATCAGTTGAACCGGTTCTGTATTTTGAATTTCAGTGGTACTGTTGAATTATGTTTATATTCCTTTTAATTAGCCTTGTAAATCCTTACTTAAAGGGTTTACGGCGCTGTAATTATTCCGAATATCTCGGGGTATTACAGAATATGGTATCGGAGCTAAGATTCATAGATATCTTGGCAGTCGGGTTAGTTGGGTCTGTTTACGTTATTTGATTATTGGTCGTCTGTAACATCACTGCTGTGCCAGCATCGCCGTGTGGACCGTGGTTGTAAGTTTCCTAATCTCAAATACTACCGTTTTATTTAATTCATGTTTTGTGAACATTGATGGACTTTTTTTAGAAAGTTTGCCCTGAATATTGAGTATTTGTGTTTACAGTATGTTGAGAGGAGGTCGTGGAAGCGGACGTGTTCGTGGACGCGGACGTGGAAATATGAGACAGGAGGATTCGGCGTCTACCCCGGAGATATCTGCTACTCGAACCGATTCCCATTCTGGAGGACAGCCGGGATCAGCAAATAATAATGCAGATCCTAATGTGCCGGGAGTGCTTCAGCGGGTGGTTGCTCAGATAAACCAGTTTGCTCAAGTTGTTGATCGCATGCATACGGCGATGGGACAGTAGCATAACGTGGATAATCGGGGAGACAAATGGCTTACTGAGGTGGTCAAATTGCACCCTCCGAAATTTGACGGTTCTGCTGAGACTCTTTCTTGGGATCACTGGCTGAAGGAGTTAGAGAAGATTTTTGCGGGGATTAACTGTCCCAACGACAGAAAGGTTCCGGTTGCCCAGTATCTTCTAACGGGGGAGGCTTTCGAATGGTGGGAGGCCATTCGACCTGAGGAGCATAATGTCGACTGGACGGAGTTCATATTAATGATGGAAGTGCAGTATTGTCCTCGCCTAGTTAGAAAGGCCCGAGTCCGGGATTTTTTCTCACCACAAAATTCAGAAGCATCTGTGACAGACGTGATTAAGACTTTTAATCACCAGTTGACTTATGTGCGCCACTTGGTCAGGACCGAGGCAGAGAGGATTTTTCATTTTTGACATGCGAATGAAGCTGGAAATTCAGCAGTATATGTCCGGATTTGAATGTACCACCTTGCGACAGTATCAGGACAAAGCACTGGCCTATGATATGAAAGAGGCGGCAGTAGAAAAGTCAACGGAAGCAAAGAAACAGAAGGTGTCTTGCAACTTCACGGAGAATAAGAGTAGTGGGCCTCGCAGGGGCCAGTCCTCTTTTCATTCATCCAGGAGGCCTCAGCATCCTTCTCGAGGTGGAAAGAAGTTCCGGGCAGCACCAACCGTTTCAGACTCAGGAAAGACATGTTATAACTGTGGCAAAGCGGGGCATGTTCGACGTGACTGTTTTGCACCTGCTGTGACCTGTTTCGAGTGTGGACAGGAAGGGCATCGCGCAACATTTTGTGGAAATGCGACCCGATCTTTTGGTACTCGCACTCCTGTACCGGTTCCGAAGGACACTAGTGTAAACCAGACGCAGCAAAATGGTTTCCAGCAACAGAATGTTGGGAAAAGAGAAGCATCTAGCGCTGGGTCCGTTCCTCTGCGTATTTACAAGATGAAAAAGTCAGACGATCAGAACACAGCTGTTGCATCAGGTACGATTCATATCCTTTTGCAATTAGTTAGTGTCTTATTCGATTCAGGAGCTACGCATTCTTTTATATCTTTGAACTGTGTTAATCGTTTGAAGATCTCGTGCTTGTATGATTGTGAACCTTATTTTGTGGGATTACCGAGCGGAGAGAAAATTGTGGGAACCCTAGAAACTAGAGATTTTCCAGTGTCTATAGGAGGGAGAGATTGGCCATCGAATCTTATTGTAATTGACATCCATGGTGACGATTTAATTCTCGGAGACAATTGGCTCAACCGTTATGGAGCTATTCTGAATTACCGAAAGAGGATCATTTCTATCATTGCTGATGATGGGTCTGGACACTTATTCAGAGGATGGAGACCGGGAAGCTCGGGAAAATTGATCAAAGCAATGAAAGTAGTGAAATTACTGAAGCAGGGATGTCATGGAATTTGATGCTATGCCATGAAGAAATAAGAAGGAATAGAACTCTCATCTATTCCAGTTGTGAATGAATTTTCAGATGTATTCCCTGACGAACTACCTGGGTTACCTCCGCAGAGAGAAGTGGAGTTCACTATCGAATTAGAGCCTGGAGCCGCTCCTATTTCCAGAGCACCATACCGCATGGCGCCAACCGAGATGTATAAACTAAAGAAGCAACTGGAGGAATTATTACAGAAGGGTTATATTCAACTTAGAGTTTCTCCTTGGGGAGCGCCCGTTCTCTTTGTCCGGAAGAAAGACGGATCCCTTCGATTATGTATTGATTACAGGGAGCTCAAAAAAGTGACAATCAAGAATAAGTATCCTATACCTCGGATCGACGACTTGTTTGATCAACTGCAAGGGGCAAGGGTATTCTCGAAGATTTACTTGCGATCAGGATATCATCAATTGAGAATTAAGGAATCGGATATACCAAAGTCTGCTTTCAGATCCCGGTACGGGCATTATGAATTTGTAGTGATGCCATTTGGACTTACCAATGCTCCTGCGGTATTTATGCAATTGATGAATCGGGTATTCTTAGAATACCTAGACAAGTTTGTGGTCGTTTTCATTGATGACATCTTGATCTATTCGAAAGACACAGAGGAACATGTCGAGCATTTGCGTGTGGTTTTGAGCATCTTGAGAAATGAACAGCTTTATGCAAAGCTTTCCAAATGCGAGTTCTGGCTTAGGGAAGTAACCTTCCTTGGGCATGTGATATCAGCTGACGGGGTTCAGGTGGACCCGAAGAAAGTCAAGGCAATCTTGGAATGGGAAGCTCCTACTAGCGTGAAAGAAGTCTGAAGCTTCTTAGGACTTGCTGGATATTATCGCCGTTTTGTAGAGGGATTTTCCAAAATTGCTCGTCCACTCACTCAGCTGTTACAGAAAACTCAAAAGTTCACGTGGGATGAGAAATGCCAGGCTAGTTTTGACGAACTTAAGAGGAGACTGACGACAGCACCTATATTAGCGTTACCAGATGGAACCGATGGATTCATGGTATACAGCAACGCTTCAAATCAAGGTCTGGGATGTGTGTTGATGCAAAAGGATAAGGTGATTGCCTATGCTTCTTGGCAATTAAAACCGTACGAAGTAAACTACCCGACTCATGATCTGGAGTTAGCAGCTGTGGTCTTTGCCTTGAAAATTTGGCGACATTATTTATACGGCACTCATTGTCAGATCTTTACAGACCATAAGAGCCTCAAGTACATTTTCAGTCAGAAAGAATTAAACATGAGGCAGAGAAGGTGGCTGGAATTGATCAAGGATTACGACTTGGAAATTCTCTATCATCCGGGTAAAGCAAACGTAGTAGCTGATGCATTGAGCCGTAAACCTATTTCGCTTCGAGTGTTGGAAGCACTTACGTCCCAAACCAGCATTCAACGAGAACTGATCCGCGAAGGGATTGAAGTATGGTCACCAGAAACCCAAGGGCAACTATATGTGATGGAACTGACTTCATCCCTAGTCGAGGAAATCAAATCTAAGCAGTTGAACGATTCTCTGATCCTTTGGTTATGTGACGAAGTAAAGAAAGGAAAAGCCCCAGGATTCGTGATACAAGATGATGGAGTTCTGAGATTTCAAAGTCGACTGTGCGTTCCCAAAGATGATGATTTGAGACGGACAATTTTGAGGGAAGCTCACAGCGCTCCCTATTCTATTCATCCAGGCAGTAGTAAGATGTATAAGGATTTAAAACAAAACTTCTGGTGGGGAAATATGAAGAAAGACGTAGCAGAGTACGTTTCGAAGTGTTTGACTTGTCAGCAGGTTAAGATTGAACATCAGCGACCTGCCGGAATGTTAAAGCCCCTTCCGATCCCTGAGTGGAAGTGGGAGGATATCTCGATGGATTTCATCACCAATATGCCAAGGACCAAGACGGGAATGAACATGATTTGGGTTATAGTGGATCGATTAACCAAGTCGGATCATTTCCTAGGAATTAAAGATACTTGGGGACCCGAGAGATTGGCGCGAGTATTTATTGCAGAGATAGTCAGATTACATGGGACACCGAAGACCATTATTTCAGATCGAGATGGTCGCTTTGTGTCGCACTTCTGGAAGGCAGTTCACAGGGCTTTGGGGACCGAACTAAACTTTAGCACGGCTTATCATCCTCAGACGGACGGTCAGTCCGAAAGGACTATATAAACTGTAGAAGACATGCTTAGAGCTTGTGCTTTGGATTGGTCAACTGATTGGGAAGTTCATTTGCCGTTGATTGAATTCACCTACAATAATAGTTGGCATGCTTCTATTAAGATGGCACCATTTGAAGCTTTGTACAGGAGAAGATGCCGATCACCCCTGTGCTGGGATGATTCTTCGGATTTGATCGGGACGGAACCGGAATTGATAGTTCAGACTCAAGAGAAGATAGCTTTGATTGGATAAAGACTGTTGACTGCCCAGAGTCGACAGAAGTCTTATGCAGACGTACGTCGTCGCCCTCTAGAGTTCGACATTGGGGACCACGTACTATTGAAGGTGTCTCCTACACGAGGAATTTTCCGTTTTGGGAGGAAAGTCAAGCTAAGTCCGAGATATATCGGACCATTCGAGGTCCTCGAGAGAGTTGGGGATTTAGCATACAGGTTGGCCTTACCGCCATCGCTGAGTCACGTTCACAATGTATTTCACGTATCCCAACTACGGAGGTATGTACCGAATCCCAGTCATATCATTGAGTTCGATGAGATCGAGATAGCGAATGATGGCACCTTCGAAGAGAGACCAATCAAGATACTTGAGAGTCGGAACAAACAATTGAGGAATAAACCAATACACTTGGTTAAAGTACAATGGTCACGACACGGAGTTGAAGAGGCCACTTGGGAAACGGAGGACAGTATGAAGACTAGATATCCAGAGTTGTTTTCATCTTAAGTTTCGGGACGAAACTTCTTTTTAGGGAGGAAGGATGTAATACCCGAGATTTCTGATATGTAATTGAACCTTGTGATATTGTAATTGTTGCATTTTGATCTGAGTATTATTCTCCGTATTTCATGATCCGGTGTTGTTGAGCGCATGATTTCATGAATGTGATCTAAGTTATGATTCTGCACATGTAGCGCACGTTATCGACTATATGTAGCATACGCTAATTTGGATCCGTAGCGCATGCTATGTATGAACCTTAGCGTGCGCTACATGTAGTCAGCATGATTGAGACAGGGCGGTAGGTGAGATCGGCTACGGATCTCGATCGGATTATGTCGGGATGAACCTGGATGGCTTTTGGGAAAAAGCCAAGTCAACGCGGTAGTGCACGCTACTGGTATGAGGATAGCGCACGCTAAATGCTAAGTACAGTGAAGTCAGTAAGCCGCTAGCGCACGCTATGAATATGGACTAGCGCTAATAACCACTTTCTATAAATAGGACAGCATCCTTTTTCGTATTTTCAGTCTTTTCACTTCCCACATCCGAATCCTTGGACTTAGAGAATTACTCTCTTCATCCTAAACCCTTCATATCAGCATCCTAGCTCGAGTCGAAGATTGTAGATCATTGGAGATTGTTGTTCAAGCTCTCGGTGTTGGATTTCTTCTAGTTCCTTCGTGTTCTTCACTACTTTGAGGTAGGTGATTCTTCACCAAAATTAGTAATATTCTAAAGGACGTTTTGATCATGATTTTGGATTATCTAGTCAGTTAAATTATTTAGTAGTCGAACATCATGTGTTAGAAGGATATTTTTGACGTTTCGACACTTATTCATCATATAATCCATTGAACCTTTTTAGTATATGGACTCCTAAGCATATTCATGTATCTTCAAAACCGATTATGACCAGTATATGGAGATTACCAAGTTCTTATGTCCTTACATAAAGGAATCATACGTTTTGGGACATGAAATGGATTGAACTTAGGATATTTTCTTGAAGATCAAAGAAGAATTATGGTGTTGTGATGATTATACGTATCCTTGTATCTCATAGTCATTTAATACGTAAAGATCTTTCACAAACCGTATGAGCATGATATGCACGGAGGTGGCATGTATTAACACTGAAGATTTCATGAGTTTCATCACCTTTAGCTCAAGTTTTCTGCCCAGTAGTAAACTGCCATGCACAGTTAGCGCATGCTAAGATAGGCATATTAACGTGCGCTATCGGGAATGAATAACGTGCGCTACATTTGGTACGTAACGTACGTTATGTCATCAGGCAGGACAATCGGATGATCAGAGAGGACTGTCAGTACACAGCTAGCGTACTCTAGACTTGATTATTTGCGTACGTTAACGGGCAGGCTTAGCGCACGTTACGTAGAGTACGTAGCGCGCGCTAAGTAGTTCAGGCAGAATTCATTTTTAGAGCTTGCGGCCGTAAACCGGATTGTTAGACATTCGTACGGCATGAGATGAATTCTTTATTATTTCTTAGGTCCGAGCCTTGCATAGGGGACGATCGAGGGGCGGTGACATACGGACGCGTGTCATTTGTTGGAGTATTTCATTCTTGCCGTTTTCAAGGCAAGTATCATATGTTGAGTTTGGTTTATATTGGAACTTTGGTCATGCATATGGTTTTGTTTATATTGTCGAGTATGAGATTGATTTCTTTGATTTCTTGTGGTATTCGTGGTTAATTGTTCGTATGAATGGACATATTGAAATACATATATGTATGCACGATTGCATGATTTATATTATAAAATGATCCGAAGGGGGTCATGAGGATCTATGCTGAGGGCGCTGGATCGAATGTCCACCATGCGTTGGTCCGACGGGATCATCATGGGGATCTATGCTGAGGGCGCTGGATCACTGGACGGGTTTTCCACCATGCGTTGGTCCGACGGGATCATCATGGGGATCTATACCAAGGGCGCTGGATCGCTGGATTACCCTGTATTGTGTTGATGGAATCGTGAGGATTCACATCGTTGGATTCCGATGACGGAAGTCCGTTTTGCATGTTTTATGATGCACTGATGATTTATGTATTATGATACTTGTACTAGCATTGTTTTTCTAACCCCTTCGGGGGTGGACATTGTTTTGATGTTCAGGTAGCCGAGGAGCGGGGAGACAACCACAGTACCGACATGACGATGAGATGGCTCAGTGATGTGGTTGATGTTTATTTGTTATGGTGATTTGTATTCTTAGTCCACTTTAGTACTCGAGTACGTGTGTTTTAATAATGTCATTTTCGATATGGTTGTATAAATTAACTCCCTGGATCAGTTGAACCGGTTCTGTATTTTGAATTTCAATGGTACTGTTGAATTATGTTTACATTCCTTTTAATTAGCCTTGTAAATCCTTACTTAAAGGGTTTACGGCGCTGTAATTATTCCGAATATCTCGGGGTGTTACATTAAACACCTTTGACTGAATTTTTACTCTCAGGTGGACTTGATCCAATTTTGAGTCAATGGAGTCTAATATTAAAGCTTCATCCTGCAGGTTAACGTTGTTTGGAGTGAGATCAAATGTGCTCTAATCAGTTTAGTTGGGAGCAGTAAGAATACTATTAAGAGGAGTCATTTACATTGGAATACTTTTCAAGAAAGTGATTTGCTGACATTTGCATGATTTCTTCGCCTTCGTTGCCAAAAACAGTAACCTATGTTTCGCCGGAATCATCATATACTAAGAGAGAGAACCTGAATATGTTGATACACGGAAAATATAATGTAGTCATTTGAGTAAATAATGTCAGTGTGAGGTAGAATGAGATTGTGTAATGTGTTGAACCTTGGAATGGCAGTCCTATTTTGTTGACAAGAGTGGCAGTCGAACAGAGAACCGTACTCGGCAGTTGTTAACTGGTGACATTTTTCGCAGCAAGGGTAGATAAAATGCTGGCGTCTGCGGGATAGTTTACCTCAGATGAACAGAGTGGTTTTATCTGCCTGTAGGATAATTAAATTTTCGTAAATGTAGTAATGGGCGAGGAAAATATTAGAGATAGGGAAGTCGGAGTAGGTGCAGCTGTATTTGATGTGTGCGGATTTGAGATTATTTTGGAAGTGTTTACCTTTTCGGTTGCAAGGAGTGCCTGAACAGATATGATTGCCTGAGAATCTATACCAAAATTGGTCTGTGCTCTCTTGAAAACATCGCCTAGGTGTTGAATTTCGCCTATCTTCTGTTTATGTATGGAATACCTGTCAAAACATATGTTGTTATAATAAATTATATAGCAATATAGGTACTTGGAAATATGTACTCCCCATTTCTGAAGTTCTTGGACACGACTGATTTTGGAGTTCACGAGGACAAGAGATGCAGATGTGGAGCTAAGTGAGATATCTGAAAGTAAGTGAAAGAGAGAATGGAATAGTATAAAATATAAACGTGAGATAATTGTTTTGTTATATGTGATGATATTCAGTGAGCAGAGGGCAAGGGACAACGATATTACTATGATAATCTGTGACATTGAAGTTTAGAGTTGCTATAACATGCGTGTCCTTCATAGAATCGAGCAACTTGTAAACATCATCTGTTGTAGCGTCATTCCAGAAAGTAATGATGAAGGGTTTCAGCCTGCAAGAAGGAGCGAAAGAAGTAATATTTTTGAGTATTTTGGTTTGTATGATTCATGAAATAGTGAAACAATTTCATACAATTCATCTACTGCTGCATATTCTCGGAGCGTGTTTTGTTTCCCTCTTGAGGACACCATCCTTGGAGGGTGGCTATCAATTATAATGGCGACAGTACCTGCAGTAGAGGTATAGAATAAGAAGCAATAAACACTGCACGTTCATTAAAAAATAGAACAAGAAAGATAGCGAGCAAGTAATATTTTATACAGCAGCCGAAAATAAACAACGTGCACAAATCTGACTAAGTTGTAAATCTTTTCGAGAACATGCATGAGAAAGAACAATCCCAGACAACACTAGAGAGGAAATGCGACTTTAAACAACTTTAATCAAAAAGCAAAGCAATAAAAATTGTTCAGATCAATAGAAACGGGCTTCTTACATCTACGTAGACATAGGTCAGGTTTTTAGTCGATAAACCTAAACATATAACATTATTGCAATAGCTGTTTTGAAAAAGGGTAGGAAGCTGAGTTTAAAAAGTGTTACGTATTTTGAACCTAAATTGTGAAGGTAAATAAGAACGAACATAACATAAAATGAATATAAAGTCTTAGAAGATGAATATTATGTGTTTTCGTTCGCCGTATTGTTACGTTTGGTTAGACCCATAAACAGACGACATTACCTAAACTATCAACAAACAAACAAGATTGAAGTACGTACTGAGAAATGAATGAATCTGATAAGAATAGGGAGATTTTTGTGAGAACTGACTTATTAATTTTCTTGTGCGTATAAAATCTCGGAATTTGTCGTATTGTACGAAACTGGGAGAGAGTTCGGACGAGATGGACAAATCTTCCTCAACTGCTAGGACAGCTATGCGCGCACCAATTATCCATTGATATTTGTTATTGGTCAAAGGATTTTCGAACCCCGGTTTCACTAGCCGCACTGTTGCGTTTGATATAAGGTAGGACTGATGAGGATGCAAGCTATTTTTGAGCAGGTCAATGTCCCCTCGATATAACATTCCTTCGACCTTATTTCCCTGAGTCATGTGGGATGAAGAGATGTGGAAAATACTAATAACAATGAGATGTAATCGTAGTTGTAGGGAGGTGTTTACCTTGTCATCTGCCAGGAGCAACTTCTAAACCTTTATAGCAACAGGCTGCACCGAGGTTCGAGGCTCTGTTTTGTTGAGGACAGAAACCTTGGCAGTCCAGTTTCTTGTATCTGGAGTTATTGCGTCAAGTGGAAATATCTTCGGAACCATTTGCTGACTATATTATGCCATGAAAATGTGGAATAATAAGAGTTTACAATGAACTTGATGAGTTTGTGTTTAACATGTGAAACCGAAAAATATATTGAAGGCAATGTTGGCAGAAACTGGCAAAAAAATAGGGGTTGGGATATTTTGTACATACATATGTAAGAAATAAAGAAAGGGCAAAACGAGAGTGCAAAGGTTTTGATATTATGGATATGTTAAAGCGATATAAAAATATTGAGGCATACATGATGTAGAAACAGGCAGAAAAATACTATCAATTGAAGTGAATAAGAAGTACCAAAAAGAAGCGTGGCAGCAGCAACAAATGAGGGCGAAGTTTGTAGAAAGAACGGTGGAAATGGAACACGAGCGAGGTCGTTGATGTAATGGTTGAGGGCAGAACAAAAAAAGTGTTGATCTGTATTCAAAGATCATTAATTGTCAAGATATAGTTTTATGTAGGAAAATATATATATATATAACGATAAAAAAATCCGGAGAGCTAACTGGCAAAAATAAATTAGGCATTCGTACTGAACATGCACCTAATAGGAGCAGCAAGAAACGAACACAAACCTGAAGGAAAAAGAAAATAATAATTAGATAGACATCTACAGAGGTATATTAGGAGAGACATATAGCGTTAGGGACAGAGAACATTGTAGCTCAACATTCCAGTGTGATTGAAGCAGTCACAGTGTGTGTATATAATGTAATATCCGGATTTATTACAGTGTATTTCATCTATATTCAGACCATGTATTATTTCGGATTGGTGATTTTGATTATTGGAGTATGATATTTAGTGCATTAATATCATTATGCATAAGTATAGAAACATGCAAAATTTCTCAAGCAACCTTGTGATAGCGCACGCTAAGAATGTATCTTAACGCGCGCTATCGGGCCATTATTAGCGTACGCTACACAGGTAGGAGTAACGTGCGCTAAGAGCTCAATTATTGAGCGGAACGGATAACACATGCGCCAGCCGGGACATGGGTCCGGATAAGATTCCCGCTGACGCACCCGGACAAAATCTGAAGTCAACCATTATTAGCGCACGCTAAGGGATGCTTAGTAGCGTGCGCTAACTTGTCAATAATGCAGAATATTATAAATGGGACATCAACCGTGTTGGCTTGCATTTCTTTCGCATTTTCCTCAATCTTGAGAGTTCAGAGAGTTGTAGTAATACTCCTTTACACTTAGAACACATATTGTTGATGTTTATACATTGGTTATCACGTGGAATGTTCATGGAAGTGGAATAGCACCTTGGAAGGGCATACAACCACCCGGAGTTGGATTCTACCTTACGGTTCAGTGATTTCGTCATTTTAAGGTATGTTCAATCTATCTCCAAACTTAGAGTTGGATTCTAACGATTTAGATGATCATGTTAACAAGATATGGATTTTCATAGATGAATTATCCAAGTATATCATGTTTGGAATAGTGAGTTGAATAAGCCTTGAATACCTTGATTATAATCATCATGATTCGAATCTTAGTACACTGAATATGTGAAGAGAAGCTTCTATCATTGGTTAACCGAATCTAATAGATGATTTCATAGTAATCTTGGACTAGACGTTAACATCCTTATTGTTAGATAAATCTAAAGGTTTGATCATGGAAGGATTTATCTAGTATATATAGGACGTTTATCAACTTCAGAATGATAATATGGTGATATAGAGGTGTTGATATCAACCGTTTAGCTTTTCGTATTGTCGTATGAAGATTTGAAGTCGGAAAAGAATATGGTTTTATATTGGTATGCATATCCTTGAATCCGAAGTTGTCCTTATCCGTATAATCATTCATAAGGGTGTAGACATGGTATTCATGGAAGTAACATGAATTATCACGCAAGATTTCGTTGTTTCAAACATGGCAAGAACGAGCTTTCGCTCGATAGAATCGCCATGCATAGATAGCGCACGCTATGCTATGCAATGTAACGTCGCTATCGAAGCGGTAGTTAGCGTGCGCTACGTTTGGTACGTAACGTCGCTAGACCATCGACGAGTCGATTGGCTGGTCGGTGAAGTACGACCATGCATCGTTAGCGTGCGCTAGGCTTTGTTGTTTGCGTGCGCTATCGGGCAGACGTAACGCACGCTACACAGAGTACTTAGCGTGCGCTAAGCTATTCGGGCAGATTGCAGTTTATGAACTTTTGACCATTAATCGAATTGTTAAACATTTATACGACGTGAGATAAATCCTATATCATTTCTTTTGTTAAGGTTTGGTCTCGTTACGTGATTGATTGAGGAGGACGATCTTCGAGTGTTCATTTTCGTGGAAGTATTGTTATTGTCTTCAAATCGAGGCAAGTACCTTAATTGTTTTATGTATTGTTGTTATACATATTGTCGTGCATGTATGTCGTTGTTGTGTGTCCACCTCGTGTTGGTCCGACGGGATCATCGGGGGATCTATGCTAGCGTGCGCTGGATCATCGGATGGGTTTTTCCACCACGGGTTGGTCTGACGGGATCATCGTGGGTTCTAGGCAGTGAACGCTGGATCGATGGAATTACCATGTGTATGTATTGATATCATGTTGTGATTATCAGTTGTGTATGTTATGTTTGAGTTTCTCGTAGGAGAAGACTCGTTGGTATTTTGTCGTTTACGTTATTATTATTCACCGTGAGATATGAATAATATGTTGTGGTACTTGTACTAGCATCATTGTGCTAACCCCTTCGGGGGTGAACATTTTGTTTGTGTTCAGGATCCAGGAGAGCGGGGAAACAACCACTGGAACTGTATGGTGACGAGGGTGCAGAGTGATGTCCCGACCGGGTTTATTTATCTGTTGTTTATTTGTTATTTCAATAAGTACTCGAGTACGAAGTCATTTGTGATGTTTTGAATTTGGTGATGTATTATTGAGTTCTGTTGAAAGATTGTACTGTTTCTGTATTTGGTCAGAACTGATGTACTGTAATTCCGTTATTTCCATTCGTCAGTACCTTTTTATGCTTGTTCAATTCTTCAGCCTTGTAAATCCTTATGTAAAGGATTTACGGCGCTGTAATATTCCCGAATATATTGGGGGTGTTACAGAATATGGTATCGGAGCTAAGATTATGGATATCTTGGCCGTTGGGTTAAAATAGGGGTCATTTATGTCTTTTGGGATAACCGGCCGTGAATGACATCACTGCACTGCCTACGTCTTCATGCGAACAGTGGTTGTAAGTTCCTAAACTCTATCTCGTTCTTTGCATATTGTATCTCTTTATACTCGAATATTAGAACGATGTTGTTTCCTGTATATTGAGTATGTATGCTTACAGTATGTTGAGAGGCGGACGTGGACGTGGTCGCGGTCGTGGACGCGGACGGAGAAATGCCGAAAGAGAAGCGTCGCCTTCTAATCAGGCTAGTCATAGCTCAGGCGAGCCGCAACAGTCTATTAATAATGAACCAGATCCTGCTGTACCAGATATCCTTCGTCAAGTGGTGAACCAGATGACTCAGTTCGCCCAGGTCGTGGACCGAATGCAAGTGGCGGTGGGATTACAGCAGGGAGAGAGACAGCAAGGGATCCCGGATATGGGAAATCGAGGTGACCGGTGGCTGCAAGAGGTGGCGAAGATGCAACCACCCAAATTCGACGGTATTTCTGAGACTCCCACCTGGGATCATTGGTTAAAGGAGCTGGAGAAAATCTTTGCCGGAATCAACTGCCCAGACGACCGGAGAGCCTCTATCGCTCAATATTTTCTGATAGGGGAAGCGTCCGAATGGTGGGAAGCCATCCGGCCTGTAGACCATGATGCCGATTGGACAAAATTTAGATTGATGATGGAAGCCCTGTATTGCCCTCGTCCCGTGAGGAAGCCAAAGTTCGGGAGTTTTTCTCCGCTCGCCTTTCCGATGTGCCGATCCTGCAATCAAGACGTTTAACCGAAGTGGCATTTGTTCGACATCCGGTCGCAATGATGCGTAAATGATGATTCATTTCGATATGAGAATGAAACCAGAAGTTCAGAGGTACATGTCCGGATTCGAATGTACCACACTCCGCCAATACCAGGATAAGGCGTTGGCATATGAGATCAAGGAAGCAGCCATGGAGAAATTTTCAGAATCCAAGAAACAGAAAGTCTCTGGTACTTTTACAGAGCACAAGAACAGTGGGGCCCGTAAAGCCCAGTCACCCTTCCATTCTTTCAAGAAACCTCCGCACCCAGCTAGGAGCGGAAAGAATTTCGGGGCGACATCAACTATTACTGATGTTACCAGGAAATGCTTTAACTGCGCCCAGACGGGGCACTATCGACGGAATTGCCCCCTTCCTGCCGTGATTTGTTTTGATTGCGGACGAGAGGGACATCGGGCGGTGTTTTGTGAAGAGGCTACAAAGTCTTTCAGAGCCCGTACACCACAGCCAGTCCAGAAGGAGGCCAGTATTCCACAGACGCAGCAAAGTGTTCAGATGCCTCAGAATTTTGGCCGCGGGCGAGGCAGAGGACAATGGGACCGAAAGGGGACATCGAGTGCCGGATCTGCTCCCCCACGTCTGTACGAGATGAGGAGGATAGACGATCAGGATGCTGCTATCGCATCAGGTACTGTCCAGATCCTTTCCTAGCCAGTTAGCGTTTTATTTGATACAGGAGCTACACATTCTTTCATATCTTTGTCTTGTGTAAATCGTTTGAATATTTCCGGTTTTCATGCTTGTGAACCTTATGTGGTTGGTTTACCGAGTGGAGAGAGGATTGTCGGAAATTTAGAAACTAGAAATTTCCCTGTATCATTTGGGGGCAGAGAGTGGCTCTCAAACCTAATCGTGATAGAAATGCAAGGAGATGACCTAATACTCGGAGACGATTGGCTTAATCGATATGGAGCGATTGTGAATTACCGAAGGAGGAATATCTCGCTAATCGCTGACGATGGTTCCGAGATTCTGTTTGAGGGATGGAAACCGGGAAGCTCAGGAAAATTGATCAAGGCGATGAAAGCTGTTAAATTGTTAAAACAGGGTTGTACCGATGCACGTGTTACGCGATGAAGAAAGAAGATGAAATTGTGGAACTTTCATCCATTCCTGTTGTGAACGAATTTCCAGATGTATTTCCTGACGAGTTACCTGGACTACCTCCACGAAGGGATGTGGAATTTACCATTGAGCTGGAACCCGGAGCTACACCGATTTCCAAGGCACCGTATCGTATGGCACCTACTGAGATGTACGAACTGAAGAAGCAGTTGGAGGAATTACTGGACAAGGGCTATATTCAGCCAAGCGTTTCACCCTGGGGAGCGCCAGTTCTTTTTGTCCGAAAGAAGGATGGATCGCTCCGACTGTGTATTGACTATCGAGAGCTGAACAAGATGACGATTAAGAACAAGTATCCGTTGCCACGGATTGATGATCTATTTGACCAGTTGCAAGGGGCAACAGTATTTTCTAAAATTGATCTGAGATCAGGATATCATCAACTGAGGATTAAGGAATCTGATGTTCCGAAATCAGCGTTCAGGACTCGTTACGGGCATTATGAGTTTGTAGTAATGCCGTTTGGTCTCACTAACGCACCTGCTGTATTTATGCAATTGATGAACCGTGTGTTCATTGAATTTTTGGATAAATTTGTGGTCGTGTTTATTGACGACATCCTGGTATATTCTAAGAGTCCTGAAGAACATGCGCAGCATTTGCGGATTGTATTGGAACTTTTGAGAAACGAACAATTGTACGCCAAACTTTCTAAGTGTGAATTCTGGCTAAAGGAAGTAATGTTCCTCGGCCATGTAGTGTCAGCTGAAGGAGTCCGAGTAGATCCTTAGAAGATCGAAGCAATTATGAATTGGGAGCCTCCAAAGAACGTGAAAGAGGTCTGAAGCTTCTTAGGACTTGCTGGATACTATCGTCGATTCGTGGAAGGGTTTTCTAAAGTCTCCCGCCCACTTACTCGACTTCTGCAGAAAACTCAAAAGTTTGAGTGGAATGAATTATGTCAGATTAGCTTTGATGAATTGAAGAAGAGATTGACGACGGCACCGATTCTATCACTTCCGCAGGGAACTGAAGGATTCATAGTTTACAGTGATGCTTCGAACCAAGGACTTGGGTGCGTATTGATGCAGAATGATAAGGTGATCGCCTATGCGTCGCGACAACTGAAACCTTATGAAGTGAATTACCCGACACATGATTTGGAGTTAGCAAGGTGGTTTTGCCTTGAAGATCTGGAGGCATTATGCATGCAGGACTCACCGCCGATCTTTACGGATCATAAGAGTCTCAAATACATATTCAGTCAGAAAGAGTTGAACATGCGGCAAAGAAGATGGTTAGAACTGATTAAGGACTATGACTTGGAGATTTTATATCATCCAGGCAATGCGAATGTAGTGGCCGATGCACTCAGCCGCAAGCCTGTCTCTATTCAGATGCTGGAGACACTGACCTCCCAACTTAGCCTTCAACGAGAGATGATTCGTGAAGGGATTTAAGTGTGGTTACAAAGAGTCCAGGGCGGTGTGCGTGATGGAGATAACCGTCATTAGAAGAAATCAAATCTAGACAGGCAGATGATCCTCTAATGATTCGGTTGCATGATGAAGTGATCAAAGGAAAGGCCCCCGGATTCATAATTCATGACGATGGAGTTTTGAAATTTCAGAACCGACTCTGCGTTCCCGATGTTGATGTTCTGAAACAGACGATTATGAAGGAAGCTCATAGTTCGCCCTATTCTATCCACCGAGCACCAAAAAATGTATAAGGACTTGAGGCGTAACTTCGGTGGGGCAACATGAAGAAAGACGTAGCGGACTATGTTTCGAAATGCTTGACTTGTCAGCAGGTTAAGATCGAGCATCAACGGCCTGCTGGAATGTTGAAGCCGCTCCCGATTCCTGAATGGAAGTGGGAGGACATATTGATGGACTTTATCACTAATATGCCAAAAACCAGGACAGGAATGAACATGATTTGGGTGATAGTTGATCGTTTAACCAAATCGGCTCATTTTCTAGGCATTAAGGATACGTGGGGACCAGAGAGGTTGGCACGAGTATTTATTTCGGAGATAGTTCGATTGCATGGTACGCCGAAGACCATTGTTTCTGACCGAGATGGCCGTTTTGTGTCTCACTTTTGGAAAGCAGTTCATAAGGCCTTGGGGACCGGATTGAACTTGATGTGACTTATCACCATGATCGACGGACAATGCGAGAGAACTATACAAACGGTGGAAGACATGCTAAGGGCACATGCCTTAGATTGGTCAAACGATTGGGAAGTTCATCTACCGTTGATTGAATTTACCTACAACAACGGTTGGCATGCTTCTATTAAGATGGCACCGTTTGAGGCATTATACGGAAGGAGATGCGGATCGCCCCTATCTTTGGGACGATTCGTCGAGACTTGATCGGAGCAGAACGAGTTGATTGAGCAGACTCGAGAGAAGATAGCCTTAATTCGTGAAAGGTCATTGGCGCCCAGTCTCCGTAAATCCTAAGCGGACGAACGTCGTCGCCCATTGGAGTTCAATACTGGGGACCATGTACTTTTGAAGGTTTCTCCTACTCGGGGAATCTTTCGTTTCGGAAGGAAAGGAAAGCTGAGTCCGAGATATATCGGACCATTTGAGATCCTCGAGAGAGTTGGGGAGTTGGCATACATATTAGCATTGCCGCCGTCATTGTGCCATGTTCATAACGTGTTCCACGTATCCCAGTTACGGGGGTACATACCAGATCCCAGTCATATCATTGATTTCGGCGAGATCGAAGTCGAACAGGATGGGACGTTTGAAGAAAGACCAGTCAAGATACTCGAGAGTCGAGTTAAGCAACTGAGGAACAAATCAATCGTTTTGGTCAAAGTTCAGTGGTCACGTCATGGAACGGAAGAAGCCACTTGGGAAACAGAAGCTGATATGAAGTCTAGATATCCCGAGTTATTTTCGTCTTGAGTTTCGGGACGAAACTCCTTTTTAGTAGGAGAGTATGTAATATCCGGATTTATTACAGTGTATTTCATCTGTATTCAGACCATGTATTATTTTGGATTGGTGATTTTGATTATTGGAGTATGATATTTAGTGCATTAATATCATTATGCATAAGTATAGAAACATGCAAAATTTTTCAAGCAACCTTGTGATAGCGCACGCTAAGAATGTATCTTAACGCGCGCTATCGGGCCATTATTAGCGTACGCTACACAGGTAGGAGTAACGTGCGCTAAGAGCTCAATTATTGAGCGGAACGGATAACACATGCGCCAGCCGGGACATGGGTCCGGATAAGATTCCTGACGCCTTTTGGACAAAATCAAGTCGGCCATTATTAGCGCACGCTAAGGGATGCTTAGTAGCGTGCGCTAACTTGTCAATAATGCGAATATTATAAATGGGACATCAACCGTGTTGGCTTGCATTTCTTTCGCATTTTCCTCAATCTTGAGAGTTCGAGAGTTGTAGTAATACTCCTTTACACTTAGAACACATATTGTTGATGTTTATACATTGGTTATCACGTGGAATGTTCATGGAAGTGGAATAGCACCTTGGAAGGGCATACAACCACCCGGAGTTGGATTCTACCTTACGGTTCAGTGATTTCGTCATTTTAAGGTATGTTCAATCTATCTCCAGACTTAGAGTTGGATTCTAACGATTTAGATGATCATGTTAACAAGATATGGATTTTCATAGATGAATTATCCAAGTATATCATGTTTGGAATAGTGAGTTGAATAAGCCTTGAATACCTTGATTATAATCATCATGATTCGAATCTTAGTACACTGAATATGTGAAGAGAAGCTTCTATCATTGGTTAACCGAATCTAATAGATGATTTCATAGTAATCTTGGACTAGACGTTAACATCCTTATTGTTAGATAAATCTAAAGGTTTGATCATGGAAGGATTTATCTAGTATATATAGGATGTTTATCAACTTCAGAATGATAATATGGACTGATATAGAGGTGTTGATATCAACCGTTTAGCTTTTCGTATTGTCGTATGAAGATTTGAAGTCGGAAAAGAATATGGTTTTATATTGGTATGCATATCCTTGAATCCGAAGTTGTCCTTATCCGTATAATCATTCATAAGGGTGTAGACATGGTATTCATGGAAGTAACATGAATTATCACGCAAGATTTCGTTGTTTCAAACATGGCAAGAAACGATTCTTGCTCGGTGATGAAGCGCCATGCATAGATAGCGCACGCTATGCTATGCAATGTAACGTCTTATCGGCGATGAGTTAGCGTGCGCTACGTTTGGTGCGTAACGTCGCTAGACCATCGACGAGTCGATGGCTGGTCGGTGAAATCGACCATGCATCGTTAGCGTCGCTAGGCTTTGTTGTTTGCGTGCGCTATCGGGCGAGGCATGCGCCACGCTACACAGAGTACTTAGCGTGCGCTAAGCTATTCGGGCAGATTGCAGTTTATGAACTTTTGACCATTAATCGAATTGTTAAACATTCATACGACGTGAGATAAATCCTATATCATTTCTTTTGTTAAGGTTTGGTCTCGTTACGTGATTGATTGAGGAGGACGATCTTCGAGTGTTCATTTTCGTGGAAGTATTGTTATTGTCTTCAAATCGAGGCAAGTACCTTAATTGTTTTATGTATTGTTGTTATACATATTGTTGTGCATGTATGTCGTTGTTGTGTGTCCACCTCGTGTTGGTCCGACGGGATCATCGGGGGATCTATGCTAGCGTGCGCTAGATCATCGGACGGGTTTTTCCACCATGGGTTGGTCTGACGGGATCATCGTGGGTTCTAGGCAGTGAACGCTGGATCGATGGAATTACCATGTGTATGTATTGATATCATGTTGTGATTATCAGTTGTGTATGTTATGTTTGAGTTTCTCGTAGGAGAAGACTCGTTGGTATTTTGTCGTTTACGTTATTATTATTCACCGTGAGATATGAATAATATGTTGTGGTACTTGTACTAGCATCATTGTGCTAACCCCTTCGGGGGTGAACATTTTGTTTGTGTTCAGGATCCAGGAGAGCGGGGAAACAACCACTGGGCTGTATGGTGACGAGGGTGCAGAGTGATGTCCCGGCCGGGTTTATTTATCATTGTTTATTTGTTATTTCAATAAGTACTCGAGTACGAAGTCATTTGTGATGTTTTGAATTTGGTGATGTATTATTGAGTTACATTGAAAGATTGTCTTGCTTACGTATTTGGTGAGCGATGTCTTGTAATTCCGTTATTTCCATTAAATCGGTACCTTTTTATGCTTGTTCAATTCTTGACCTTGTAAATCCTTATGTAAAGGATTTACGGCGCTGTAATATTCCCGAATATATTGGGGTGTTACGAATATGATATCGGAGCTAAGATTATGGATATCTTGGCCGTTGGGTTAAAATAGGGGTCATTTATGTCTTTTGGGATAACCGGCCGTGAATGACATCACTGCACTGCCTACGTCTTCATGCGAACAGTGGTTGTAAGTTCCTAAACTCTATCTCGTTCTTTGCATATTGTATCTCTTTATACTCGAATATTAGAACGATGTTGTTTCCTGTATATTGAGTATGTATGCTTACAGTATGTTGAGAGGCGGACGTGGACGTGGTCGCGGTCGTGGACGCGGACGGAGAAATGCCGAAAGAGAAGCGTCGCCTTCTAATCAGGCTAGTCATAGCTCAGGCGAGCCGCAACAGTCTATTAATAATGAACCAGATCCTGCTGTACCAGATATCCTTCGTCAAGTGGTGAACCAGATGACTCAGTTCGCCCAGGTCGTGGACCGAATGCAAGTGGCGGTGGGACTACAGCGAGAGAGAGACAAGGGATCCGGATATGGGAAATCGAGGTGGCCGGTGGGCGCAAGAGGTGGCGAAGATGCAACCACCCAAATTCGACGGTATTTACGAGACTCCCACAGGATCATTGGTTAAAGGAGGCTGAGAAAATCTTTGCCGGAATCAAGCGCCCAGACGGCAATAGGAGAGCCTCTATTGCTCAATATTTTACGATAGGAAGCGTCCGAATGGTGGGAAGCCATCCGGCTGTAGACCATGATGCCGATTGGACGAGAATTTAGATTGATGATGGAAGCCCGATTGCCCTCGTCTGTGAGGAAGCCAAAGTTCGGGAGTTTTTCTCGCTCGGCCTTGATGTGCGATATCCTGCAATCAAGGCGTTTAACCAAAGAATGGCATTTGTTCGACATCCGGTGAGCAGATGCGAAATGATGATTCATTTCGATATGAGAATGAAACCGAAGTTGAGAGGTACATGTCCGGATTGAATGTACCACACTCCGCCAATACCAGGATAAGGCGTTGGCATATGAGATCAAGGAAGCGGCCATGGAGAAATTTTGAGAATCTAAGAAAGCAGAAAGTCTCTGGTACTTTTACGAGCACAAGAACAAGTGGGGCCCGTAAAGCCCAGTCACCCTTCCATTCTTTCAAGAAACCTCCGCACCGGCTAGGAGCGGAAAGAATTTCAGGCGACATCAACTATTACCGATGTTACCAGAAATGCTTTAAGCTGCGCCAGACGGGCACTATCGACGGAATTGCCCCCTTCTGCCGTGATTTGTTTTGATTGCGGGCGAGAGGACATCGGGCGGTGTTTTGTGAAGAGGCTACAAAGTCTTTCAGAGCCGTACACCACGGCCCGGTCGAGAAGGAGGCGGTATTCCCACGACGCGGAAAGTGTTCGGATGCCTCGGAATTTTGGCGCGGGCGAGCGAGAGGACAATGGGACCGAAAGGGGACATCGAGTGCCGATCTGCTCCCCACGTGCATGCGAGATGAGGAGGACAGACGATCGGGATCTGCTTTGTCGCATCGTCTTGTCCAGATCCTTTCCCAGCCAGTTAGCGTTTTATTTGATACAGGAGCTACACATTCTTTCATATCTTTGTCTTGTGTAAATCGTTTGAATATTTCCGGTTTTCATGCTTGTGAACCTTATGTGGTTGGTTTACCGAGTGGAGAGAGGATTGTCAGAAATTTAGAAACTAGAAATTTCCCTGTATCATTTGGGGGCAGAGAGTGGCTCTCAAACCTAATCGTGATAGAAATGCAAGGAGATGACCTAATACTCGGAGACGATTGGCTTAATCGATATGGAGCGATTGTGAATTACCGAAGGAGGAATATCTCACTAATCGCTGACGATGGTTCCGAGATTCTGTTTGAGGGATGGAAACCGGGAAGCTCAGGAAAATTGATCAAGGCGATGAAAGCTGTTAAATTGTTAAAACAGGGTTGTACCGGGTACTGGTGTTACGCGATGAAGAAAGAAGATGAAATTGTGGAACTTTCATCCATTCCTGTTGTGAGCAATTTCCGGATGTATTTCTGACGAGTTACGGACTACCTCCACGAAGGGATGTGGAATTTACCATTGGTGGAACCGGAGCTACACCGATTTCCAAGGCACCGTATCGTATGGCACCTCTCTTGAGATGTACGAATCAAGAAGCGATTGGAGGAATTCTTGGACAAGGGCTATATTCAGCCAGCGTTTCACCACAGGAGCGCCATTCTTTTGTCGAAAGAAGGATGGATCGCTCACGTGTGTATTGACTATCGAGAGCCGAACAAGATGACGATTAAGAACAAGTATCCGTTGCCACGGATTGATGATCTATTTGACCAGTTGCAAGGGGCAACAGTATTTTCTAAAATTGATCGAGATCAGGATATCATCAACTGAGGATTAAGGAATCTGATGTTCCGAAATCAGCGTTCAGGACTCGGTACGGGCATTATGAGTTTGTAGTAATGCCGTTTGGTCTCACTAACGCACCTGCTGTATTTATGCAATTGATGAACCATGTGTTCATTGAATTTTTGGATAAATTTGTGGTCGTGTTTATTGACGACATCCTGGTATATTCTAAGAGTCCTGAAGAACATGCGCAGCATTTGCGGATTGTATTGGAACTTTTGAGAAACGAACAATTATACGCCAAACTTTCTAAGTGTGAATTCTGGCTAAAGGAAGTAATGTTCCTCGGCCATGTAGTGTCAGCTGAAGGAGTCCGAGTAGATCCTCAGAAGATCGAAGCAATTATGAATTGGGAGCCTCCAAAGAACGTGAAAGAGGTACGAAGCTTCTTAGGACTTGCTGGATACTATCGTCGATTCGTGGAAGGGTTTTCTAAAGTCTCCCGCCCACTTACTCGACTTCTGCACAAAACTCAAAAGTTTGAGTGGAATGAATTATGTCAGATTAGCTTTGATGAATTGAAGAAGAGATTGACGATGGCACCGATTCTATCACTTCCGCAGGGAACTGAAGGATTCATAGTTTACAGTGATGCTTCGAACCAAGGACTTGGGTGCGTATTGATGAAGAATGATAAGGTGATCGCCTATGCGTCGCGACAACTGAAACCTTATGAAGTGAATTACCCGACACATGATTTGGAGTTAGCAGCAGTGGTTTTTGCCTTGAAGATCTGGAGGCATTATCTCATGCGGACTCACTGTCAGATCTTTACGGATCATAAGAGTCTCAAATACATATTCAGTCAGAAAGAGTTGAACATGCGGCAAAGAAGATGGTTAGAACTGATTAAGGACTATGACTTGGAGATTTTATATCATCCAGGCAAAGCGAATGTAGTGGCCGATGCACTCAGCCGCAAGCCTGTCTCTATTCAGATGCTGGAGACACTGACCTCCCAACTTAGCCTTCAACGAGAGATGATTCGTGAAGGGATTGAAGTGTGGTTACAAAGAGTCCAAGGACAGCTGTGCGTGATGGAGATAACTTCGTCATTAACCGAAGAAATCAAATCTAGACAGGCAGATGATCCTCTAATGATTCGGTTGCATGATGAAGTGATCAAAGGAAAGGCCCCCGGATTCATAATTCATGACGATGGAGTTTTGAAATTTCAGAACCGACTCTGCGTTCCCGATGTTGATGTTCTGAAACAGACGATTATGAAGGAAGCTCATAGTTCGCCCTATTCTATCCACCCAGGCACCAGTAAAATGTATAAGGACTTGAAGCAGAACTTCTGGTGGGGCAACATGAAGAAAGACGTAGCGGACTATGTTTCGAAATGCTTGACTTGTCAGCAGGTTAAGATCGAGCATCAACGGCCTGCTGGAATGTTGAAGCCGCTCCCGATTCCTGAATGGAAGTGGGAGGACATATCGATGGACTTTATCACTAATATGCCGAAAACCAGGACAGGAATGAACATGATTTGGGTGATAGTTGATCGTTTAACCAAATCGGCTCATTTTCTAGGCATTAAGGATACGTGGGGACCAGAGAGGTTGGCACGAGTATTTATTTCGGAGATAGTTCGATTGCATGGTACGCCGAAGACCATTGTTTCTGACCGAGATGGCCGTTTTGTGTCTCACTTTTGGAAAGCAGTTCATAAGGCCTTGGGGACCGGATTGAACTTCGGTACAGCTTATCACCCGCAGACTGACGGACAATCTGAGAGAACTATACAAACGGTGGAAGACATGCTAAGGGCCTGTGCCTTAGATTGGTCAAACGATTGGGAAGTTCATCTACCGTTGATTGAATTTACCTACAACAACAGTTGGCATGCTTCTATTAAGATGGCACCGTTTGAGGCATTATACGGAAGGAGATGCAGATCGCCCCTATGCTGGGACGATTCGTCAGACTTGATCGGAACAGAACCAGAGTTGATTGAGCAGACTCGAGAGAAGATAGCCTTAATTCGTGAAAGGCTGTTGGCCCAGTCGCGAGAAATCTATGCGGACGTACGTCGTCGCCCATTGGAGTTCAATACTGGGGACCATGTACTTTTGAAGGTTTCTCCTACTCGGGGAATCTTTCGTTTCGGAAGGAAAGGAAAGCTGAGTCCGAGATATATCGGACCATTTGAGATCCTCGAGAGAGTTGGGGAGTTGGCATACATATTAGCATTGCCGCTGTCATTGTGCCATGTTCATAACGTGTTCCACGTATCCCAGTTACGGGGGTACATACCAGATCCCAGTCATATCATTGATTTCGGCGAGATCGAAGTCGAGCAGGATGGGACGTTTGAAGAAAGACCAGTCAAGATACTCGAGAGTCGAGTTAAGCAACTGAGGAACAAATCAATCGTTTTGGTCAAAGTTCAGTGGTCACGTCATGGAACGGAAGAAGCCACTTGGGAAACAGAAGCTGATATGAAGTCTAGATATCCCGAGTTATTTTCGTCTTGAGTTTCGGGACGAAACTCCTTTTTAGTAGGAGAGTATGTAATATCCGGATTTATTACAGTGTATTTCATCTGTATTCAGACCATGTATTATTTTGGATTGGTGATTTTGATTATTGGAGTATGATATTTAGTGCATTAATATCATTATGCATAAGTATAGAAACATGCAAAATTTCTCAAGCAACCTTGTGATAGCGCACGCTAAGAATGTATCTTAACGCGCGCTATCGGGCCATTATTAGCGTACGCTACACAGGTAGGAGTAACGTGCGCTAAGAGCTCAATTATTGAGCGGAACGGATAACACATGCGCCCGGTGACATGGGTCGGATAAGATTCCCAGACGCACCTTTGGACAAAATCTGAAGTCAACCATTATTAGCGCACGCTAAGGGATGCTTAGTAGCGTGCGCTAACTTGTCAATAATGCGAATATTATAAATGGGACATCAACCGTGTTGGCTTGCATTTCTTTCGCATTTTCCTCAATCTTGAGAGTTCGAGAGTTGTAGTAATACTCCTTTACACTTAGAACACATATTGTTGATGTTTATACATTGGTTATCACGTGGAATGTTCATGGAAGTGGAATAGCACCTTGGAAGGGCATACAACCACCGGAGTTGGATTCTACCTTACGGTTCGATGATTTCGTCATTTTAAGGTATGTTCAATCTATCTCCAGACTTAGAGTTGGATTCTAACGATTTAGATGATCATGTTAACAAGATATGGATTTTCATAGATGAATTATCCAAGTATATCATGTTTGGAATAGTGAGTTGAATAAGCCTTGAATACCTTGATTATAATCATCATGATTCGAATCTTAGTACACTGAATATGTGAAGAGAAGCTTCTATCATTGGTTAACCGAATCTAATAGATGATTTCATAGTAATCTTGGACTAGACGTTAACATCCTTATTGTTAGATAAATCTAAAGGTTTGATCATGGAAGGATTTATCTAGTATATATAGGACGTTTATCAACTTCAGAATGATAATATGGACTGATATAGAGGTGTTGATATCAACCGTTTAGCTTTTCGTATTGTCGTATGAAGATTTGAAGTCGGAAAAGAATATGGTTTTATATTGGTATGCATATCCTTGAATCCGAAGTTGTCCTTATCCGTATAATCATTCATAAGGGTGTAGACATGGTATTCATGGAAGTAACATGAATTATCACGCCAGATTTCGTTGTTTCAAACATGGCAAGAAACGTTCTTGCTCGTGATGAAGCTGTCATGCATAGATAGCGCACGCTATGCTATGCAATGTAACGTGCGCTATCGAGCAGTAGTTAGCGTGCGCTACGTTTGGTACGTAACGTACGCTAGACCATCAGACGAGTCAGTTGGCTGGTCGGTGAAGTACTGACCATGCATCGTTAGCGTGCGCTAGGCTTTGTTGTTTGCGTGCGCTATCGGGCAAACGTAACGCACGCTACACAGAGTACTTAGCGTGCGCTAAGCTATTTGGGCATATTGCAGTTTATGAACTTTTGACCATTAATCGAATTGTTAAACATTCATACGACGTGAGATAAATCCTATATCATTTCTTTTGTTAAGGTTTGGTCTCGTTACGTGATTGATTGAGGAGGACGATCTTCGAGTGTTCATTTTCGTGGAAGTATTGTTATTGTCTTCAAATCGAGGCAAGTACCTTAATTGTTTTATGTATTGTTGTTATACATATTGTCGTGCATGTATGTCGTTGTTGTGTGTCCACCTCGTGTTGGTCCGACGGGATCATCGGGGGATCTATGCTAGCGTCTTGGATCATCGGACGGGTTTTCCACCACGGGTTGGTGCAAGGGATCATCGTGGGTTCTAGGCGATGAGCATTTGGATCGATTGAATGAACATGTGTTTGTATTGAGATCATGTTGTGATTATGATTTGTTTTTGTTATTTTTTAGTTTCTCGTAGGATTTGACTCGTTGGTATTTTGTCGTTTACGTTATTATTATTCACCGTGAGATATGAATAATATGTTGTGGTACTTGTACTAGCATCGTTGTGCTAACCCCTTCGGGGGTGAACATTTTGTTTGTGTTCAGGATCCAGGAGAGCGGGGAAACAACCACTGGAACTGTATGGTGACGAGGGTGCAGAGTGATGTCCCGACCGGGTTTATTTACCTGTTGTTTATTTGTTATTTCAATAAGTACTCGAGTACGAAGTCATTTGTGATGTTTTGAATTTGGTGATGTATTATTGAGTTCTGTTGAAAGATTGTACTGTTTCTGTATTTGGTCAGAACTGATGTACTGTAATTCCGTTATTTCCATTCGTCAGTACCTTTTTATGCTTGTTCAATTCTTCAGCCTTGTAAATCCTTATGTAAATGATTTACGGCGCTGTAATATTCCCGAATATATTGGGGGTGTTACATATAATAAGTATAAGAGAGAACACACAGATCCAAACAGTTAATATTGAGAGGAGCACATATTTCTATTTACAAACAGAGATGCGCATACATACAGATATGTATAATACACATATGCACAATACATGCCTGATTTTTCTATTTTTTGTTTGGAGTCAGTAGTAGTTCCTCACAAATGGTAGGGAACACATAACACATGAACATACATAACACACACAGACAATGAATGACAGAAAGTCGTTGGAATAGATAAATATTAAAAGCATATCAGATAACTAAATAACATGAATTTTGTTTCGAATGAGAAAGGGGCAAATGTACATTTATTATTGGTGTCTACCGAATGACTATGCAAATGATATGAGATTCACAGAACTGCAGCAGCAATAATTTCTCTATACACAATATTTTTGGTTAGATTCTTTGAGATGGCATGAATTGAAGGTGGGCAAATTAATATTCGAATATCCCTGCCTTCCTGGCTCGAGAGAGAGCAACGTAAAGCTGTCCGTGAGAGAAGATTGGTTCAGGTAGATAAAGGTTGACCTTGTCCAATGTTTGGCCCTGTGATTTATTAATGGTCATCGCAAAACAGAGACGAACAGGAAACTGATGCCTTTTAAATGGGATGGGGCATTTTTGCTTCTCTGAGGGCTCTAAATATATACGTGGTATAAATACAAAATCTCCATCATGTTGACCTGATACGATTTCAGTACCCAAAATATTTCGATCTAGGCGACGAAAGATAAGGCGGGTACCATTGCAAAGTCCTTCAGAAGGGTTAATATTACGTAGAAGCATTATAGGGCAATTGAGTTTAAGTCGAAGTAAATGAGGAGGTAGGCCTCGAGTGTTGACGGAGTTCAAATAATCTTGATAATATGCTTGCTGGAGAGGGTCAGTTGTTAGATCCGTGCTATAATAATCCACACTGCAACCTGGGTATCTATCAATTAAGGCGTTATTGATTTCATGCACGCAATCATTCTTTGGGGTCAGAATAGCACATTCAATGACTGAATGAGGATTCTCTATGTGCGCATCAAAATTTGGGAAGATTTCTGCATCGAGAGGATTGTCGTCTGCCTTGTAAGGGAGACACATTTTCGAAGGCAGTCTAATATTCCCATTATGAATATAAGGTTGAGTGCCGTTACCAACTTTAAGTAAGAAATCTCTGAAATCGAGGTCGTCTCTTGCCCGCATATTCTGGACTAAATGAATTTTGCGCATACATTGCCATAAGTGAGAATTAATCAGACAAGCGTCGATAGCATCAGAACGAGTGCCCCCAGGAACTATAGGGATGGTCTGTCGAAAATCACCGCCGAAGACAATGGTCTTGCTGCCGAAAGGCACATCATTGTCCATAAGATCACGCAGCAAAGTGTCGACTGCCTCGATACTCTTCCGGTGTGCCATGGACGCCTCATCCCAAATAATAAGTTTAGCGGCAATCAAGACGCGAGCATGCACACTCTGTTTGCTAATTGTACAAATCTCATCCTCTACAATTATAGGAAGTTTGAATCGTGAGTGAGCTGTACGGCCACCGGGGAGGAGAGATGCAGCAACTCCTGAATATGCGACTGCGAGAGAAATCAAATGCCGTGAACGGACTGCTGCAAGAAGAGATCGGTACAAAAATGTTTTGCCAGAGCCGGCTAGACCATCGACAAAGAAAGCTACTAAACGGTTAGTATCAACAGTTTGCATAATCTCGTCAAAAGCCTGGCGTTGGCCTGAATTCAGCAACGTCACTGAATTCAAATCAAAATCGGAGACGAGATAATTTTCCTCCTCTTCGAAATCCTTACTCTGCATTTGTTCTCGTGAGGCTCCAATAATAAAGTCGACCAGACTGAACTCGTCGATCGTTCGACCGACGGATTGCAAGAAAATGTCAATAGATGCAAGTGCTTTAAGAAAGGACTCATCTTCAGTATATTTTTTTTTGAGAAATATAATCATCCGCCATAAACATCCTAAAAGTATTCAACAATAGTCGAGCATTAGATAGAGTGCTGTGCAGTAAGATCGTTGCAAAGAGACGGTGGAGGGAATATGGCATTTGATAGGAGCAGGCCTCCGCCAAAGAGTTGGTGACGTCTGTATTTGATTCTAGTAGACCTCGTGCTAAAGCAGCAGCTCTGAACGTAGGGTATAAAATGTCGTCGTATATTCTGAGATATTCAAAAGATGTAGGTGTAGGAATATGGTTAAGCAGCGGCCGTAGATAATACCGTTCTCCATCAAGAGGACTCACACTGGCCAGACGTCCAATGCAGATACCTAGAACTCTTCGATGCCATGTTTTTTTTGTTGCGTCCCATACGGAAAAGTGAGGAAAATCTCTGTAAAGCAGCTTCAATTTTGCCACTGTGGCTGACTGTGCGTTCATGGCAAAAAATTCTGTGAGCTGTATCTTCGAAGTGTTTGGATTAGCTATTACGTCAGAGAGAGATCATGAGGACGAGCAAGAGACATGGTGTTTGTTCGGCAAGTGACCATGCAGCTGAAGAACTGCTGGATTAATTTCACTAAGTATAAAAGCATAGATTCTCCACATTGCCTCGGGAGCGCATAACCAACGGGCCGACTGGAAATCTGTAATCTCATCCATTTTCGAGACGACTGACTGCTCCACAGCATTGAATGCAATCTTGTTGGTGCCTTTGCAAACGTACTTATATAAGTATTTAATCAGTCTCAGGCCAATGCATATTTCGACATTAATATGGCAGTCAAACTTGGCTAACAGGTAGGGGTTATATGGCACCACCCATCTATTATCAAGAGTGTGACCACGGACGCGCATGTTTTTTTGATCATTTCTTCTCCTGTATAATGGATAACTGTCCTCCCATTGCGAAGAGTTTTCCACATAATCCTTCGGATACTTATTCTTGCATCTGTTATCTTGCATGCATATATTAGAAGGATTTAACAACCCACAAGGACCGTGCATCATATGCCTAACGACACATGCATGAAGATGTGGTCTTAGGCCGATGTCGGGTAGCTCTGCACTAACAAAACGATCGTATGCATCGGACGACATTATTTTATATTTAGGTTGTAAGATAATGATCCAGTGAGAATGCGGAAGTCCTCTTTTTTGGAATTCTATAACATATAAATATGCTGCAACCTCGCCGAAATTTTTTTCTCGAATAATCTCATGTCTGAATTCCTCGTTGCGGCCTCTAAACACTCTTGTAACGAGGTCAGATTTGTTTTGAGCTTCCTCACCAGGCAACAAGCCAGTGCGTATTTCGGGCCAATTTGGATTACATGTCATCGTAATGAAGAAATCTGGTTTCCCATATTCGCGCACCAAAGTCAATGCATTTAGATAACGGAGTTGCATTTCTCGAGGGCTACAAATATACGATGCGGAAGCACAAACCGTTGGCCAATATCAGATCCTTTGACATTGGTGTTGCATGCCATACTGTCAATAATACCTTCGAATGATTCAAGTCGAAGATGTTCCTGCCTTTGTTCACCTCTGAGATAATCAAGGCATTGAGTTTCGATCTTAACATAGTAGTCAATTTGGTATTGTTGTGCCAGTCTTCCTGTACGCAATATATTTGTGACGTCATTGGGTCGCATTTGGAATAAGTAGCAATAAAATTCTCTTGCCGCCACGTTGTTTCGTTTCCATTTATTTGCATTCAAATCTATTTCAGGTAGGTAAAATAAATAGTCAAGTATTGGCGAGAAGAACATAAAAGAACATGCATTGAAGTTAGGCGTAATGAGCGAAGAAATGTATTGTAAAGAAACTATAGAATCATACTTTCGAGTTCTGCAGAAATTATAGAATCTCCAGATTGATGGCCATGAGGATAAACGCTAGTCTGACCACTGCACCGTGCACCAAGTCGGGTACGAGCAGCAGCGGACATGAGTGATATTCGGCAAATTCCTGTATGCCAACCGCTTTCGCCGTACGGAAATAATAACGGATACTGCAGTGGATCGTAGCAGCCGCAGTAATAAGGGACGCAGTATGTTTTTCCTGATGCAGTATAGACACGGATATCATGCGGCTCCGCTGCAGGAGTCTCAGTCATTTCATTCCAAATTTCAGCGACCTGGTTAACTATCAGCAGATTGTAAATTCGCATGTCCAAAGATGGGTCTGCACGAAGAACGATGTTGTATTCTTGTAAATTCATCAGCTCGCGAAGCCCCTGGAAAAAAATTGCGTACGGATTTATTTTCATCAACTCAACAATGACCTGTAGGACATGTGAATCAAGCTCCCCCGACTGCGATAGTCTATTATGCAGCTCGTTTTCAGTTTCGTAAAAATACAATTGCAGCTGTTGCCAAGGACCTTCCGCAGGTAGAAAATCTCTGATGAAATGATAAACTGCTCCCTAAATTCTGAGACTGTATACACCCTTGTTAGATTTGGCCAGCGTCTCGTCGTAGGTGATACCCAAGTAACTAAAAGCAGAGGTATTGTTATAAGTATGACAGCGCCGACGAAACTGAACCGCATCAGAGGACTCAAGTGAGGTATATAATTCCCAAAGTTGCAGTGGCATTGTGGGCAGAGCAAGGGATATTTGTCCATGTAAGCAGCAGAAACCCTCGGGCTCCCTCAAATAAAGCAGGGCTTTGCAGGAAACGCATGCAGTAGAGAAGGGTAGAGACCAAGCATGCAAGGGGATGTTCTCCATTCTGTTAAGAAGATCATGCCGGATAACAGAAGTTGATCGCTATCTTTTTGCTCGTTGGCCCGTAGTTTGACTGCTGGTGGAACACGTTGCCTCGTTGTCAGTTGCAACTACAGAAAGGAACATGGCACATACATTTAGTAAGGAAAGCGAAATGTAATGTACATGTGGTCAGAGGCTAACAAGAGAGGTAAATAAAGAAAATAGTGAAAGGAAACAAATAAAATTACGAAGTAATTTACCTTGTTGTTTGTACCGATTTCTTCTATTGTCTAGTAGAGCAAGCTTCTTTTCTGTGTCCATAGACGCGTATGTATTTCATTTTCGTGCATTTCTTTTCAGGTCAATTACATTCTGGGATCCTGTCCAAAATAAGAAAGAGTTAATAATGTTATGAATGATGGTGTTAGTGGAGAATGAAAAGAAAGCAAAAGAGGAAGCACCTAACACATGAGAGGATGATGAGTGAAGATTGATTCCATATTCAGTTTCAGGTGCCGTCTTGGAAAGTATGAGGTTGTAATGATATAATTTAACGAATACAGCAGGATATTCAAAAAATTTAGGTCCTATTGAGAGCATACATGTGATTTGATTGAGCTGTTTGCTGAGAAGTACCCGTCATTTGATGTAAATTGTAATGATTTCTCTGTCCAAAAAACATTGAGCAAGAAATGTTAACCCGGACATTACATATTAGTTAAAAAATATTTAAAAAGGATGAAGGACTACTAAGCGAAGAATGGTAAAAAGCTAAGAGTATATTGCAGAATGAAATACCAGAGAATTAGCCGCAATAGGGAATAAACAGTGCAGTCAACTGTAGAAGTTGTTAGAACTAATAAGGTATGCACGTAGCCATTGCAGTCGCAGCCTGATGACGCAGCAGATATTAAAGACCTCAACAGATGCAGTTAAACGCAGCCCAATACAGAACAATTTCTGTACACCCGAACTCAGTAATGTATTATAAAATATAACCCCCACAATCAGACATGTAATTGTCGGGAGTATACTGTGCAGGAAATCTAGAAACTTATTATTGCATTTTACAAATAATATTTCTAGAGAAATAGTATAATTTGGAGGCAATAGAAATATAATACATAAAACAGCGATGATAACCTATTAAAAAGCATTATAGTAATGAAGAGTGAGAGGAAATGTAATTAATTCATGAGAGGCAGAAAATATTCAGTGTACGCGTGAAACGGTCAGGTATTATTTGGAAGACTAATTTCCGAAATATTACAGCTGTAATCTTTGCTATTAGTTTAAGACAATATTTATTGCCAATATGAGAAAGAAATATGCGATTTACATAATGTTAACGAGAAAGTTGATTGACGACAAATTTGATAGCATTGAGAATGCATTAGATATCACAATTTTATTCCAAGCGATGCAACCAAAGCAGCTCAACAAATCTGGTTTAGACCCACTCATCTGCTCGAGGCCTAAGCATGGGCAGTCTCAGGCCAAGTTCTCTCTTGAAAACATATTCAGCCAGATTGGGAATGCAGTAAATGTCAGCGACAGCACGTTCGAGAACACGATGGCGGTCCAGTGTATCGCAATCCTCAAATAGTGGTTTGTATGTAGGTGCCTCATCAAGATAGCCGTCTGATTGATTCCACTGACTGCCAGTATAGTACATGATTTTTCTTGATCTGACACCTGAATAGAGTTTGCTGCAGAGACGTCTGATTTGCATTCTCGGAGTTAAAACATCGAGGGGAAGTTCGCCTGAAATATGCGTAAGACTATTCGTAGGGCACTGAAATGGCAATTCATACTCTGGGTACTCAAATAATGAAGTGAGTGCATGAAAACCGTCTCGCTTTTGCTATGTTCCTCTCTCGTAACGAAGAATATTCCGAAGTTCCGGAATATGTATGCCTATTTCAATGATAGCTATCTGCTGCAAATCCTCAAGTGAGTCTGGTTGATAATTTTGTAGAGCTAGTATGCATGTGGCGACATCAGTAGCAGACCCAACCCAGGTTGGAGGGTCTGATAATTTGTTCATTTCTCTAAGCAATGTTGTGATACATTCGTCCATTACGGCAGACATTTAGAAACTGAAAGAATATTCCGAACAAAAAAAACTGGAAGAATAGTTAGTATAGGTACGCAACCAAAATCGACTATGGTTTGTATTCCATGCACTATACGGAGAAATACATGGAAGATGAAATGAACTGTTCGATGGATTGGAAGAAATAAATGCAAACCAAAGTAAACCACACACAAACCAAAATAAACAAACGCATGCAACATTCATAAGCAAACCCAAGGTGTTAAGGTATACAGAAATGAAAAGAAACAAATGCATGTAGCGAAGATGTTCAGTTATATAGAAACCAAAGGAGTGCATGTAGCAGTCGATGCTGCACAAAAAACTAATAAACCAAAATTATTCAGGTATACAGAGACCAGTAGTGCGTTCTTGTTCGTGGCATTGTTACACCTACTTAGACCCAGACTCTATTCAGAGATTTTAAGGGGCCATGTCAGGTTTCCAGCCGATAAACTCGAACGCATGACGTCATTAGAGCACTCATTTTCTTGTACGACGTAAATTTAGAAACTTCTTTTTAGAGAGTATCAATCAGATCAAATATGCATAAATCACACGCTGCCTCTCTCTAAACCAGTTGTGTAACAGTATTACAGATTTAACAAACATGAGTAACAGAAATCATAGTAGAACATAAAATGAATGTTGCATGTTCTTGTTCGTCGTGTTGTCACACATACGTAGGTACAGGTTCTATTCAGAGGTTTCCAGCCAATAAACTCGAACATGGTACATCATTAGAACATTTACTTATTTAATAGAGGGGAAAGATATTTGTATTGAGGTATGTATAGCTCCCCGTCTTTTCCCGTAACCTCTCTGCTTCGATAGTGCGTATGCCCAGGCTTGACAGGTCTTCCTTCATTTTTTCTCAAATCTCCACTCTTGCCATCCAGTATGCCAGGTTTCATTTCATTTCAATTCATCTTCTTCATTCGTTGTGCTTCAGACATCAGAGTCTTGGTCGGGGGTTTTTTGTTTTCCACTGTTCTCTCATGCTATTGGGTATTAATTGGTAGGTTTCTTCTTCCTTTTCTGCGATAACATTCTTTTGGCCTGTTTATGACTTCGATCTTGGCCGTTCCATCTCCATCTTCGTTTCCGTCCAAAATTAGAAGCACAAAAATGTAACACCCCCAATCCACTCAGGGATATTACACGCCGTAGACCCTTTCCTCAAGGATCTACCAAGCTGGTAAACAACGTAGAACATCTCAACAATGCCTTTAAGGCTAAAATGACCCAGTAGACTGATTTGGTCTTTCAATAAATACATACAACTCAAACACATTACATGCCCACGCAGGGGTCGAATACAACACACTCCCGTACAACGGGAAAGAATACTGCAGCGGAAATAAAATACAACTAAACCAATGACATCATACGGATCCTCGTGTGATTAGTATCGTTCATCTTTCATCATCCTTCGTGCCGACCCTGTGTTATACTCCCAAACCTGAATGCGAAAACAGACATCCACCCCCCGAATACTCGGGGGTTAGCAAAACTCCACTGTTTTGCTAGTGCAAGAACAAAGTGCAAATACGAGCCATACAATACAAGTTCCAACGACAATAATAACCAACAATCCTCAAAGATCCAAACGTAACGAAAAATACGTCCCGAGGCAAGAGTTTGGGTAAAACATCCTAAAACCGAAAGGTCACAAATCAAGGGAAAACAATTTATAAAACGGTTTAAAATGCCATCGAGAGTTTTAATAGAAAACAATTTAGGATTATTGAATCATTCTCTTTCAAAAATCAACGAGGGTCACAGCCCAAAGGTTTTGTTTTCACAAATGAAACCAACACCAATACACAAGGTTAAAACCCACGTCACGCGTCCTCGACGGACATAAAATACACACGCACCCGTGAAGTTTCACTCGTGAATCCAGGGCGAAACCATTGGACTCCCTCCATGGCCCCGTCGAACCCTCTCGAGGTGAGCAAACACATTCACAAAACATACACACCAACCTGTGAAGTTTTTACTCGTGAATCCAGGGCGAAACCATTGGACTCCCTCCGTGGCCCCGTCGAAACCTCCCGAGGTGAGCAAAATACATTTATTAAACATACACACGCACTCGTGAAGTTCTACTCGTGAATCCAGGGCGAAACCATTGGACTCCCTCCATGGCCCCGTCGAACCCTCCCGAGGTGAGCAAACACATTCACAAAACATACACACCTGTAATATCTGCATTTTTCTTTCCCCTTGTATTTTCTTTTTCGGTGTATTTCTCGGTCGTAGTGACCCTCATGTACCTTACAGTGTATCTTTCCCGTCATCTATTGATCTGAGACTCGTTATTGTTGTGCGGAATCGCTGTTTCGGGGTTGCCGTGGATCCATTCTATGTTTTGATGCGCTTTGAGGTGTTCCGTTTGATGTTTTGTTCATATTCCGGTGTTATGAACCGTTTATATTTCGTAACCTAGCGCACGCTATCTTTTCTGCATAGCGCGCGCTAGGGGTCCCTTAGTAGCGCACACTACGACTGATTCGTAGCGCGCGCTAGAGAGCAAGCCCTGGGAGTGGCAGTGCTATTTTCCAGCCTTCTGGACTGGCGTATTAGCGTACGCTACGCAGATTAGCACACGCTAATGTCGGGAGGCTAGCGCACGCTGATGATACCCGGTAGCGTGCGCTAGCGTGGGTGTTCAGTACTGGACAGTTTATTACTGAACTCGGTCAGGTGCCAGTTAGCGCGCGCTACGCTTGTATGGTAGCGCACGCTAACGGGTCAGGTGAGTTTTGGGCAGTTAGCTTTTGGACTCGGCTGATGTCCAGGTAGCGCACGCTATTGGTCGATAGCGCGCGCTACCGAGTGGTTATAAACGCACGCTACGTTTCGAGTAGCGCACGCTAACGGCCAGAAATCTGGCTACTGGACTGGGACGTTAACTGTTTGGCCTATAATTTTACGCCGTTAGCGCACGCTAACCTGGAGGATTAGCGCGCGCTAACACTCCCTGGCTATATAAACCAGGGAGTTGACCCAGATGAACACATTATTTTCATTTCTTCTCCTCCCCGCGACGCAGAGCTTCTCCAAGCGATTTCCGAGCGATCCCTTCCTCCGATTATTTCAGGCACCCTCTACCTTGAGTTTTTGAAGTAGATTAACAACACCTACTTGTGTTCTTCATCCTCAATCCAAGGTAAATCTCTTAGAACCCTACTTTTGGATAATTTGGGGGTTTTGGGATTTTCCTCCGATTCGTTCCGTTTTGTTGGTGGATTCATGATGGGTATGGATAATCTTGTTGATATCATTAGTTTTCCTACGGATTCATGGTATATTTTCATAGTTTTGCGAAATCGGGAGGGTTTGGTTGTGATCCGCCCTCGTTGTTATTTTTATACAAATATACATGAATCGTAGGCGGGTTTTCGGGTGTATTCCATTTCCGTATTCGTCTAGAGTTGGTTGTGATTGTGTTATTCGAATCGTTAGGTTCATTTCTGCCGGTTCCTCGCGGTCGTGTTCGATCCTTCCTTTCCGTTCGTATCACCATCTATTAACCGAGGCAAGTATCCTTATGAACTTACGATCTTGACATAGTAGTATTGTATGATAATGGTGTGTGTGTGTATACTCACTACGGGTTAGATCCGATGGGGTCTCGGTAGGGCTCCACAAAGTTGTGGAACCGCGAGTTGCTTTTAACCACTACGGGTTAGATCTGATGGGGTCTCGATAGGGATCCACGAAGCTGTGGGTCCGCGGTTAATTGTGGTGCATTTTTACAAATGTGATTTGATATTGGCATTTCCGGAAATGAGTGTTTTGGAACTATGTTTTCTTGATTGCATGCATTACTATATGTGTAAGATGTAAGCTGTTCATTTGGTTACTTGTACTAGCGTAATTGCTAACCCCTCTGGGGACCCGTTTTGGGGAAATTCGTTTTATGAATTTCAGGTCATGTTCATCGAGACGAACGGGTGCTGGACCAGTATGCGGATGATGGCCGTGCGTGATGATTGTGCACGAGTGATGTCTTAGTGTCTTCTATCTTTTTATCTTTTGTGGTTTTGTTTGAACTAATAGAAGTACTCGAGTACTTAAGAATTTTTACTAAATCAGATTGTATTGTTGTTTATTATGTTGTGTCGAATTATGGTGTTATGTTTGACCGGTTGAACCGGGTGGATTATTTTGTTGGGTGTCTTTATGACGAGGTGTTATTCTGTTGTTCTGTGAGTCGATGAGTATGATGTTTGTTCAGCCTGGTGGGTCCCATATAGGGATTCACGACGCTGTAATATACCTCGAATATCTTGGGGGTGTTATAGAAAATGGTATCAGAGCACTAGGTTTATGGATACCTAGGCTTGTCGGTTTATTGGGTCTTGTTGTATTTTGTTTTGCACATCATCATCACGCCGCCATGATTCCGGTACTACCAGTGCCCGTAAGTTTTCTTTCCTCTGTTCCTTATACTCTTGTATCGTACCTTTGATTCTCGATTTGTGATTGTTCTTTTCTTGTACTTACCATCATATGGCTTTTGCTACTTATTTAACTCCAGTATGGATGCGGGAAGAGGTCGTGGTCGCGGTCGTGGTTGTGGACGCGGCCGAGGACGTGGGGTAGCCGGTGGGGCGGCCACGTCGCAGTCTTCGGGAGCCGGCAGTACCGGTGACCGTCATAGTCATGCTTCTTCTCAGGAGCGTGCCGACCTTGGTATTGCGGCCGTTATGCAGCAAATGGTGAACCAAATGGCGGCAATAGCTTAGGCGGTTCAGAACCCGGGTCAAGCCCATGTTAATCGGGGCGGAGCGGACCATTGGCTCCAAGATATCATCAAGATGTATCCTCCTCAGTTTTCGGGAGCATCAGACTCGATTGGCTGGGAAGGGTGGATCAAGGAGATATCTAAAGTCTTCAGTACTACCAACTGTCCCGAGGACCGTAAGGTCCCTATTGCCCAGTACTTTCTCACTGGGGATGCTACGGACTGGTGGGAGGCCGTTGGGCCCAAAGATCATGCTGCTTCATGGGCTGAGTTTCAAGAATTGATGGAGACTGAATATTGCCCGTGGCCGGTCAGACAGGCTCGGGTACATGCTTTCTATGATGCTCAACCGCGGGATATCCCCGTATCTCAAGCTATTGCTGATTTTAACAAGGAGTTGGGTTATGTGAAGACCCAAGTTGTCGAGGAGAGTGACAAAATTTTCCATTTTTCCAGGCGGATGAAATTGTCTATCCGGGACTATATGTCGGGGCTCGTCTGTACTACCTTGAAGGATTACCAGAGTAGGGCCCTTTCTTACGATATGTCTGTGACGGCGAGTGAGGCGGCCCGCGAGAGCAAGAAGCAGAAGTCCGCCGGGAATTTTTCGGGCCACGAAGGTGGGGGTCAGCAGAAATTCCAGTCTGCTAACTTTTCCACTGGTGGTGGCCCAGCTCGATCTACTGGGTTTCCCCGTAGGGCTGCCAGTGCCCCTTCTCGAGAGGTGAAGTGCTTTAATTGTGGCCAGCAGGGCCACATCAGTCGTATTTGTCCGAATCCTTTGCTGACATGTAATCAGTGTGGCCAGCCGGGCCACAAGGCTGCTTTCTGTGCTGAGAGGGAGAAAATCCTTGGTGCCCGGGCTTCCATTCCAGCGCCTAGGGAACCAAGTGTGAATCAAGGATCGTTTGCTTCTCAATCTCTGCCGAGTGCTAGTCGGGGGAGAGGTCGGGGTCAGCCCTCTAAGGGGGGAGCTTCCAGTGTCGGCTCAGCCCATCCGCGTGTCTATGAGATGCGGAGAGCCGATGACCCAGTAGCTACCGTGGCGACAGGTACCGTTCATATTCTTTCTCATCCTGTCAGTGTGCTTTTCGATTCTGGTGCTACGCATTCGTTCATATCTCTGGATTGTGCGCGCCGTTTGAGTCTCGACTGTTTGACGCCTTGTGAGCCCTTCATCGTTAAGCTTCCTAGCGGTGATAGGATCGTTGGTGATCAGGAGGTTCGAGACTGTTCTGTATTTATTTGTGAGAGTGCTTGGCCCTCTAATCTTATCGTTGTGGGTATCGAGGGTGAGGATTTGATTCTTGGGGATGATTGGCTCGAGCGGCATAGTGCGATTATGAACTACCGCACGAGAATCATCACTATGTTATCCGAGGACGGCACCGAGCACTCTTTCGCGGGGCGAAAGAGGGGAAACCAGAAGTTAGTTATTAACGCCTTGAAGGCTATGAGACTCCTGCGAAAGGGGTGTACTGGATTTTGGTGCTACGCCCTGAAGACGGAGAGTGGTAGAGTCGAGCTTTCATCGATTCCAATCGTTAGTGAGTTTCCTGATGTATTTCCTGACGAGTTACCGGGATTACCACCGGATCGTGAGGTCGAGTTTGCTATAGAGTTAGAGTCGGGCGCGGCTCCTATTTCGAAGGCGCCCTATCGCATGGCACCTTCAGAGATGTCCGAGTTGAAGAAGCAGTTGAGTGAGCTTCTGGAGTCAGGGTATGTTCTGTAATATCCGCAAATTTTCGATTTTCGGTAAATTTCTTTTTTCGGCCGAAGTCCGTTTTGACGACTCGCTTTTGACCGTTTCGTCATTCGGAGAATATTTAATTCTGCACTTTTTGGCATCCGAGTTCGTTTCGGTGCTGCTTTGTTGAGTTCCGTGCTTTTTAACGACTTTTCCGCGCTTGAGTTCGGTTCTTGCGAATCTCGTTCGAAACTGTCGTTTGGGGTTTTTCGTAAGTTCATTTAACGTTGTTATACGTGTTGTGAGCTTCGGTTTGATTATTCGTTGTCGTATGGTGATTTCGGTCATTTGGACCATTTTCGTAATTTCCCAAAGTTTGGGGTAATTACCTTCCGTTGTCGAATTTAGAGCCTTCGGGTGGTCGGAATCGTGTGTTCTACTAGCTCTTAGATTCGTCTTTGTGAGTACTTCGTAACCGTATCTTCGGTTCGTATTCAGGTTCGGGTTTCGGTGTCGTTTTGTTGAATTCAGGATTACTAAACGACTTTTCTAAGTATGAGTTCGACTTTGTTAGATCACCATTAATTTTTGGTAACTCCAAAAATTCTGAATCTTTGCAATATTATAGAGCATCGAGTTATCTTTCCAATGGTTCAAACGGTGAGTCAATCGGAGTCCGTACGAGAGAGTTATGGTCGTTTTAGCTCACCCGCTCGTTATTGGCCGATCACTGCCGGCCGAACTCGGCCGTGTCGTCCGACACGGCCGTGCCGTACTCGTCGGATAAGCGAAGTCTACGCCTCGGGACCCGACCATGTCGTCAGCACGGCGAGCGAACTCTTCCGGATAAGCGGAAGAGGCCCGACCGTGTTCCAGACACGGTCGAGTCAATGCCGAGCGCCGCGGACAGTCACTATCGGTAGGCCTTCGCGCCGCGACCGTGTCATGCGGGACACGGTCGAGTCCTCGCTGCCAATCACGCCACGACCGTGTCGGGCGGACACGGTCGAGTCTGTCGGCTATTTAAGGCCAGTGATCGTTTTTCGCCATTTTTCTACTTCTTCTACTTCTCTTCCATGGTGGGATTGTTTCTATCAAGGAGATATGTTGTTTTTCAATAAATCCATGAAGTCTTGGAGTTCATATCATCAATCATACATCCTATAACATCCTTTGATCGAGCGAATCGATTGATTTTCTAGAAATCTAATTTTGGGGATTTTGGGTATTTTGTTCGATTTCGTCCGTTTAATCCGATTTAACTTAGGATTGTGATGGATTGATGATTATTTAGATGTATTGTATCATTTCCCTTGTTATCCCATGGTTGGATCGTATCGATTCGTTGTTTTGGTCGAGTTCTTGACCGACGCCTTGAAGGTGTCCGGTAAAATGTCATAGAGGGGTTTTCGGGTGTTCTACGATTATTCTTCCTCGTATGATCGATGATTTTTTTGAATTTATGTTGTTAGGGTCGAATTATTGTGAAGAACTCGACTCGAAACCCTTCCGTTCATTGTCTTCTTGGTCCGAGCTTCCGGTCGAACCGTGTTCTTCGGAGCGTTTGGTAGCGGTTATTAAGGCAAGTATCTTATTATACGACTTGTATCTTGTGAATAGTAATTACGTATGATATGTATAACGATTTTGCTTGCCTCCGTAAATATGTTCCGTTTGAGTTGGTTGTGTTTTCCGAAATTTGAAGGCTTTGTGATAATAGTGATATATTGGTATACGTGTTCGGCGTTGTGCCATTTGTGCAGGATTGTGATGTACATATGAGATGGTTGTACACGTGGTTGTGCAATGTATTGTGTACCGAATGTGTGTTATGTTGGTTAAGAGTCGTTGTGATGATCATGATATTTGCGTTGTTTTGGTTTACATACTTGATTGTACATTTCATTGTAATGTGGAATGGCTTGACATTTAATGATTATGAATTGTGTCGTGTCGATGCACTACACCATAGATTGCATACAGCAACGTGTAAAATACGTTGCAATATGCCCTAAATTCATTGCAATAGGGACTATTGCAACGATTATGCAAAAATCAAGCGTGTCCTTTGCTCTGGTTGCCATAGGGCCCTTATGGCAACAAATTTGGTACCATATTGCAACGGCATATTATCGTTGCAAATATAGTATATGGCAACGATTTAACGGCTATAGCAACAGGTTTAACACCATTGCAATATATTGGACTACCTATGGCAACATTTTTTTGCAACGTTTTTTTTGTGTTAATTGTTGCAATACATGGACTCAGGCAACCCTAAGGAAACATATATATGCCCAATTGCAACGTATTTAGAATCAAATGCAATCTAATTTTATTAATGAATATGACATATATGGCAACATTTAAGCTTCTATTGCAACGCTAAATAAAAAAACTGGCATGGTCTTATTTCATAAACAACTACACCATAGAAATTGGTATATCATAACATCAATTAAACCAAGCAGTACTAATGTTCCAACATCAATACACAAATCACTCAAACAAGTTGAGGAAAATTACCAAGTTCAAACAAAATAACTAAGCTCAAGAAAACGACCATGTTCAAGCAAAAATAACCAAGTTCAAGTGACACAATCTAACTTAATAATACATATAGACCAAATTCATTGTTAAACATTATATAAACATGAGTCGTCATGGCCCTACTTCCTCTTCCCCTTCATATGCATCTGTCTCATCTCCGTCCTCGACATAAGTAGTAGCACACAATTCTTTTACATTGATATTCAATGATGGATTCTGCTCAGCCAATTTTCCAAGAATCTTTTCCAATTTCTGGTTCATTTTGTCCTCCATTTCAGAAGCTAAATCATCTCTTAACTGCTTCAGTTGTGCAGAATTTTTGTTGTCAATTTTTGACATGTCTTTCTTGCTTTTCCTTGTCCTACCACTCCTACCAACCAGCCAATTTGGTCCATGAGCTGCAAAGTTCAGTTCAGGTACTTCCCCTAGTTCTTCTCGACCCTCATCACCACTGTTACGTGCATCAATTCCATTGGAACCTTCACCCCGCCAATATTCCAAGTATCCAAAAATGTAGAATAAAAATTGAGAATTCATTATATTTGACCTGTTCACTATAATTTTGTAGGATAACAATTTGGAGAATTTAAACTAATGTGTTACCTCCGTATTATGACCCTTTCGGGTTTTAGGGTAAATCTGTCCTTTTGTGGGTGTTTTAGTGCTTGCATTTTTCTTTTTCTAGCATAAAAAAATAGAGTGAGCCGAAAATAAATTATGTTAGTCATCGATTTCATAAAAATAGATAAACTGATTATGAAGCACAATTATTAATGTCCCTAATTACCATACCATTTCGTTACCGATCTGCGCAAAACTTGTACGACCCGGTGTGTGTATCGAGAACTTTTTCCGATTTACTATATTCTTTTCGGCCTTCGTCTGACACTCTCATCACCCCAATATTTCAGCAAAACCTTGAACTTTTCCAATGGAATTGATTGAGGCTGTTTTTAACCTATCCTCATCGGTGTGGTATTTGGTATAATATCGGACCTTGAAACGACTCTTGTGAATCCTCCACAACTCGGCCATAGTCTGAGTGACCAATCCTTGCCTTCTTCAGGAATGATATACTTTGTCTATAACAAGTAAAATAGAAAATTGAATTAGTAAATGAACAAGTACAACTTAAATTTAAGAAAACATTTGAGGGGTTTTCACCTTGATAAATTCCCACCAACCATTTTTTTGTCCATCAGGAACTTCATGCCAGCTGATAATATCAAGTGGCACACATTGTCTTGCTAGCGTCCTTAAGAAACTACTATACTCAGATGTTATTTTACTATTTTCAGACACAGGTTGAAGCTCATGATTCAAGGTAAGCACTGGTCTATCTTCTAGTTTTCTTGTGAAGACAGCACTCATTTTCGTTGGTCCTCTACGCCTCGTACTTTTTGTTTTCTCTGTAAGGAAGAAAAACAAATACATAAATGCAAATTTGATACGTAATTTCACTATATATGTTTAGAAACATATATACCTGTAGAAAGTGCAACTATGTCATCACCATTACCATTACCATCTGCTGCTTCATCATTATGGTCATGATTGATATGTGTTTCCTTCTCCTGTTGTGATTTTCGCAATGATAAATATGCAGCCATTGTACCAATTCCATCATTATCTGCCCTTTTTAATTGTTGGAATGGTTGTAAATCAGTAGGTAATGGTGGGGGAGGTGGTAAATTCTCTTCAACCATGACCTTGCAAAAATATTGATTGGTATTTAAAATAATATAAGGAAAATTAACACTTAAAATGACAAAATGCTAATGATCATAAATTTACCATACTGTGTCCTCATGACTTTTTGTAATGTTTGTGAACGGGTTGAACGAGTTGATGGTACCATGGCAGCCTTCACTACCCGAACTTTAGTGGTTTGCTACATAAACATCAAAAATAGCATAAAATAGCTCAATATCCATGAAAAATAGCACAAAATATTATCTAGCACTTTATTTAAGTTCCTAAAAATGATCGGATATGTACCTTAGGGCTTCACCCTCTTCACTATTTTAAAGACTATCATGACCGGAACATATTCCCTATCACATGTCGCCCATTCCTCTTCAAGTACGGTTTTCTTATTTTTGGTCTTTGCAAATAGCTCATCCGCCTTTTCTTGAGTCCATTTGGTCCAAGAACTTTTTATTTTCTTCACTCTCCTTCTTCTTCTTTCTTCATAATCCGCGATCCGAACGTAAAGCAGAACAAAAATGAAAAATTTAGAAAAAAGAATGCAAAGAAACAAGTGATCACATATGCAAAGAATTTTATATTTAAGGTACCTCTGGACTTGCTTCTTTAGACTTAGCATTTCCGGCCTCTACATTTGCATTCTCTTTCATAATATTTCTCCTAGTCCTGTCTTTTGTGTCCTGCAGCCTCTGTAGGTGGGCAGGAGGTCCCGCTATAGGTGGAATCGAGGTCCTACTATAGCCGGCTGGAGGTCTGCTATAGGTGGAACCTCGGCTCTCTGTCTGCATTCTTAGTAACCACACCTTTCCATCATTAGCTAATTTTTCTTTTCTCTTTGCTCTTGTCGAAGTCCTTGTAGTGTCACAAACTTGCGCTTCAATTGCAAATCTTTACCTACAAAAATAAATGATAAGCACGAGATAATATTGATACTCATATACTTGTGGTACAAGCAAATAAATAGATATGATTTACCTTCAAAAAAACTTGTCCTTGGTCTTATTATAACATGAAATTTGCAATTGCTTCTTGGTTCTATTGTTTTGTCAACAATGGTGTCAATGTAAAGATCTAAAGAGGCACCATCGGTTAAGCCTTGTACAAGTTGAGTAACATCGAGATCATTACTAACTATTTTCCACCCCCTCCTACTTTCTTGACATAGACTCCCCTATTTCGGTGTATCCAACATCATCCTTGACATACTCCATAAGTCCGGGAATGAGAACGTATCGGCATTTATCTCGGTAGGGATCTTTGTGCATGCACCGCCTACGTAATCGATTTTAGAAGCTGTCCCTGTGGTAAAAGCCGAGAAAAATACTCGCCATCCTAAAATAAAATTAAACCATAAAAAAGGTTAACAAATGAATTAAGGCACATGATTGAAATTACTAACGAGGAACAACTACAGTTAAAGGAAACAATTACCAACGATTACAAAGTACAATCTAATAGAGCACAAGTAATTAAATATGCAATTAGATTAAAATGAAATGGTGCACAAGTAAATATGCAAACGATTACCAAGTAAGAATAATTACCAATCGTCACAGGTGAAAATTAAATAAGAGCGAATCAAACACATCTTAATTTAATACCAATATCTCATTACAATACAAGTACGAAAAGAAGTTACCCTACAAGTAACATCACATAGAAAATACAACATTTTTGGAATAAAAATTTAAGTAGCAGTTCACTCAAAAAGTTCTTCATTTTCTTGCTCATCATCAACAGAAATTTGTCGCATCGGCACATCATCTCTGAACCAACTAACATCTCTGGTTGTGTGATTCTCCATTCCAAAGTTTATCGGCACATCATGCATAGTAGGCCCACTAACTTCTTCAAGTGCATCATTTCCTTGTTCAACATCAGTGTCCTCCCGTGGCATTTTTTTAACAACATAGTTTAAATTTTTTTTCCGTACAATCTTGAATATAGAAAACTTGTTGTACTTGCGTAGCTAGAACAAATGGATCCTCTTTTTGATACACTCTACTAAAATTGACTCTTGTCACCACAACAATCTTTATCCTTTTGGTACCGGAACACTTGAACAAAACTACGATCAATGCACCCCAATAATCAACTTCAATGATTTCTTCAATCGCTCCATAGTAAGTAACATCCCCAAGTATTGGATTTTGATCTTTTGAACTTGCAAAACTGGTGGTTAGGGCATCAAACGTACACCATTGTTTTGTGTGGTGCACTTGCCATCTCTTTTCTTTGTATGGAATCGAACCCATTTATTACATAACCGGTATACTTCTTATTTGCTCGGGGAGGTCCTCTTGCAAGACTTAATAATTCTAATGAACATCCCTCTTTTTTCAACCTCCTCCTTTAACCAATTATGAAATTCTTTGGTATGTGTTCTTTCTCTTTGTACATCTTCGACTTTCCATTATTATCATAGAAGCTACGATGCTCCTGCATTTTTAAATGGAAAAATTATTATTGCTACATATTTGTACATAAACTACTCTATACACTTTTAGAAAAACTAGGAAAAAGAACGTACTCAATTAATTTCTCGATTTCCTTGTTACCACGGTTGAAGAGTATGTATCGATGAGCATTAATCCATACTTTATCGCCAAATGAACAACCTTTCCATCTTTGTTTCTCTGGACCCAATCGGATATCCATTCTTTGATTTGTCTGCATTACTTTTTTCCCGACATCACTTAAAAATCGAGAACAAAAGGTCAAACATTCTTCCACCATGTACCCTTGACTATAGACCCTCGGTTTACTTCTATTACGAACGTAGGACTTTAATTTACACAAATAGCGTTCAATTCCAAACATCCATCTGAGATGTACTGGTCCTCCCAATTCAACCTCTTTACATAAGTGAATTGGCAAGTGAATCATAATGTCAAAAAATGCAGGTGGAAATATTATCTCACATTGGCAGAGTATTTCTATTATTTCTTCTTGCAACTTTGGAACATCCTCCACATCTATCACTTTGCCACATATGCCCCGAAAAAATGAACCCAACCTAATCAAAGGTATTGCCACCTCTGGTTTTAAGGTTTTAATCACAGCAAATTGTAGTAAATATTGGAGAATGAAATGTGCATCGTGACTTTTATACCCGAAAACCTTTCTTTCGCTCAATTTCACACAACGGCTAATATTAGATGCACATCCGTACGGTAGTCTAGCATTCTTCAACACTGAGCAAAAGTTTTCTTTTTCTTTTTTTGTCATGTCAAAAGTAGCAGCCGATATTTCATAGAGTTTGTTATCAGCACATTTTACAGGATGAAGAACCTTACGGATGCCCATTTCTTGCAGATCAAATCGAGCGTCTAGATGATCTTTTGTTTTGCCACCAATGTTCAACAAGGTCCCTAATATTTTATCACAAACATTTTTCTCGATATGCATGACATCTAGATTATGTCTAAGCAAATGACCACTCCAATATGGCAATTCAAAGAATATGGACTTCTTTTTCCAAGGGCAGTCTGAAGTCTTTTTATTTTTTATTTGCTTCCCGAAATTATTCTTGTATCCACGTAATAGTTCTTCAATATCCATTCCAGATAATGGAGGTGGACAAAGATCTTTCGACTTCACCATTAAATCTTCTCGTGTCAAATCTATGCTTGTGGTCGGGGAGGAATTTTACGTGGTTCATATAGCAAACTTTCCGCTATGCTTCAAATACATTGAGGAGGTACAATAGTGACATCTTGGACAACCTAGTTTACCCTTTGTGCTATAACCCGATAAAACTCCATAACCGGAAAATCATTTATGGTCCATAGGAGGCCCGCATACGTAACGTAAATGTATTGTCACGAGAATTTATCGTAAGTATCTATACCTACGTCCCAAAGTTCTTTCAACTCAAAGAATTAGTGGTGCAAATACACATCTATTTCATTATCGGGGTACACGAGTCCAGGATTAGTGTTGAAAGAAGTAGGTTTTCCGGTTTCATAATCAACCAAGGGGAGATTATAATTGACTGAACAATGGCCAATCTTTGTGTCTTATATTCATAGATCGGTAAGGATTGAAGCCATCAGCCGCTAAACCTAACCTAACATTTCGAGGTTCACAAGCAAAATTTGGATGTCTAGCATCCATTGACTTCCAAGCCTCGGCATCGGCCGGATGTCTTAACTTACCATCTTTGATTCGTCCTACTACATGCCATGTCATGAGTTCAGAATATTCTTTACTCAAGAACAGGCGTTGGAGCCTAGGTTTCAATGGAAAGTATCTCATCACTTTTGCAGGGACTTTATACTTGTTTTCTTGGAAGCTAGCATCACTATTTTGATTATCTACAGATTTCCACCTTGACACTCCACATACTTTGCATTTATGTTCATTTTTATTTTCAGCCCAATATAACATGCAATCGTTCGGACAAGCATGTATCTTTTGGTAATCAAGACCCAATTCCCTAATCATACTTTTGGCGGCGCTAAAACTTGGAGGCAAATTTACATCAGAAAGGCCTCCTTTATCAACTCTAAAATACCGCTAAAGGCCGATTCGGTAAAACCGTGAGTGCACTTTAAAAAGTAAATTTTGACTATAAAACCTAATCGAGTAAATTCTTTAGACCCGGATACAAAGGTCGTTTCCCTTCCCCGACAAGCTTATAAAAATCTTTTGCCATATTATTCATTCCATTTCTAACTCTACCTTCATCATGAATCATTTCATCAAAATCATCACCAAGACCAATACCCGTATCAAAATCCATATCATCATTAGGTTTGCTAAACTTAGGGGTGGACACTTCGTATATCCAGTTAACAAACGATGGACAAGGACCATGCCATACAAGATGATCAACTATATATTCCTACGATGCGAAACGATTACTACAATTTTTGCAAGGGCATTTGAGTTCATTCCCTACTGCAAAATTATCAAATCCATTTCTAACAAAATCTGTCACCCCATCAAGGTATGCCTTAGTATATTTTGGAAGTGAAATCCAAGTCATCTTTGCAAATTCACAAACCTATTATCTGCACATTGAAGCAAAAACAGAAAATACGAGAAGATATAAAGAGGGCATAAAAAAGAGCATAAACAAAAACAGAGCATAAATGTAGACCTATTTTCTACACAAACAAAAAAAGCAATTTGCCTTAAAATTTATAAAAATAGGACTTGTATAAATTAAAAGCAAACTTTGAACAGAGACGGAGATAGGAGACAGATCAAAATTAGAATCAAAGTAAAAACTTAAATTAAACAAAAATAAACCCCCAATTACAACAAACAAACAAACATAAACCCCCAAACAAACACGATTACATAGTTCGAATTTACACAAGAAACATAGGAATCCTAATTAAGAACAAAAAAATAGAGCAATATACGAAGAAGGAAGAAGCATTGGGCATGTAACAAAATTGATTCAAAACTACAAAAAACAAAAAGGATTTCAGATCGATGATTTACCTTTGTCAACCTTTAATCTTCTTCGAGCTTGATTCCCCTCTTCGAGCTTGACGAGTTCACTTTTGTGTTCGTGTGTTTGTTTTGGTGTCTGTGTGCCATGTGGGTTGTGTTGTGTGTCGTGTGGGTTTTGTTTTTTCTTTTCTTTTTTCTTTTGTTATTTTTTGTACGCCCGCCAACATTTTCCCAAAATCCCGCTCATATATTTTACAAGCCCGCCACATTTTCCCCCCCAAATGAATAGATACATAACGATTTTAAAAAAGTATTGCAATAGAATGCATGTTTTAAACTTTCTTAGATTTTTCCAATGGAATTGCAACGCTTTTCAAAAGCATTGCAATTTATGTGATTTGGTTTCTCAATTGCAATGGTTTTTAACAATTTTTTAGAAATATGGTTGCAATAGGCAATCTATGGTGTAGTGATGTGTGGGTGTTCCAGGTAGGGTCTGACGAGGCCTCTGGAGTTCGGTACATGATGTGTACGAACAAAGTGTGTGATCCAGGTAGGGTCTGACGAGGCCTCTGGAGTCCGGTACATGACGTGTACGGACAGGATGTGTGATCCAGGTAGGGTCTGACGAGGCCTCTGGAGTTCGGTACATGATGTGTACGAACGATGTTGTGGCCGGGTAGGGTCCGTCGAGGCCTCCGGAGTTCGGTACATGATGTGTACGAACAGTGTGTGTGGCCGGGTAAGGTCCGTTGAGGCCTCCGGAGTTCGGTACATGATGTGTACGAACAGTGTGTGTGGTCCGGGTAAGGTCCGTCGAGGTCTCCGGAGTTCGGTACATGATGTGTACGAACAATGATCGTGTAGCAGTGATTGTTCGGGTAACATTTTATATATGGATCTCGGACTCAAAATGATATATATTATTTTGTATGCTTTGAAACGAGAATCGGGCTAAGGCCCTAATGTTTTCGAAAAGGTTTTGTAAATTGGGACTCGAGGTCCAAAAGAATTTCTGTTTTAAAAATCCCCGAGATGATGTGTTCCTTTTCAAATATCTCTTACTTGAGTTCGAAATTCTAAAACTTCTCGGGAACATTTTGATAATGGATTTCCGTATTACATTCGTTGTTGCTATTTGCTTGTTACATTTCGTATGGTTTGATACTTGCATTAGTAAAACAGTGGAGTTTTACTAACCCCCGAGTATTCGGGGGGTGGATGTCCTGCTCAAGGCCCGTGTACATGCAGGTTCGGGGAGCAACATGGATTGGCACAAGGGGATGACGAGTGCGATACTAATCAAGAGTTGAGAGTTGGTAGAGTTTAGTTGTATTGTTAGAGTTGATTCAGTCTTCCGCTGTATTGTATTTCACCCCCGTGTGGGTAATGTTGTTAGTCACCCTGTTGATAGAGTTGTGTGACCTCATCTGGCCGTGTGTTTATGTGTAAGTGACCTTGGCCAGTCTGTATTATTATATTGTTTGACCTGACGGGCAAGCATTTGGTTGTTTATGGACGTTTAGCTTTGGTAGATCCTTGCGGAAAGGGTTTACGGCGTGTAATATTCCCATACGGTTTTGGGGTGTTACATTTATGGTATCGAGCTTAGGTTGCGGAAACCTAGCCGTCGGGTCGAGTCAAGTCGTGATTTGTCGAGTAATGTGTTGTCATGTCGTTTGAGTCATCAGTGACAAGTTGAGTTGTGCGTAGTCACAACGTGTCGGTTATGTTGTCGGACGAGATTGGTATCGTGGCGGCCGTCACCTCCGCGACACTGTGGATGTAAGTCTCCTCTTTTATGCGAAGTACTGTATCTCGATTTTATCTTAGTGAGTTAATCATGGTGCATGATTTTCTTTACACAGTATTGTGTAATATAATTGTGTTTAGTACTTGTGGCATATAGTATGTGTATAGAACTGGGCACATTATTATTTTATCTTTGAACCACCGGGTGGTGTGGTATGGTGTGGAAGTTGTAAACCTTGATGGATTTCGAAAAGGTATCGGCGACTGAGTTTTATTTTGAAAATCGATTCCCTTAACCGAGTTTTGACATTATGGCCTTTATCGTTTGGGCGAAATTCTTATGACGGTATTTAGTATTTTGTAAATGGCTTTTGTGAGTTTTTGAAATATTACCGTCATCGGCCCTTTTGGCGTTTTTGTAAATAGTTTTTATCCTGATGGGTTCCGGCGCGGGACCCACAACGCTATAATGTTCCGTGTAATTACCTGAGATTTTTGGGCATTCTAGCCCATTGAATTATCTTTGAAAATCTTGAGTATCCTAGAAATAAATTTCGAGACGTACGTTTAAAATGAATTGTTTTCTCATGGTACTTCCAAGGTGCCACGATATGTTTCCGAATTCTTCTACCTCGAGGACCAAAATGTTTTGAGATATTTTTCAATGTTTTATAAACACTTTTACTTAGACCCGAGGGTCGAATATTCTGAAAGTTTTCCACTAAGAGAAAGTGTCCTCATTTTTCTCAAATGCGAAATGGTTTTCCAAAGTCTCGATAACGATGTTTCACGTTTGTATTTTTTTTGAAAGGTGATACTCAAGATCAACCGGTGTTTTTCTAAATTATTTTCAAAGGTGGTTTTTATTTCTTTTTTTTTTAAAACCTATCAATTCCCGTTTGCGTTTGGGAATGTATGTATGATTTTTGCTTTGTCGTTTTGATGTTCCTCCCGAGTATGATCGAATTGGTGGCATGAACGTCGAGGCATTGCCACGCAATTATTGTACTAGCCCTCTGTGAGGGGTGTGAACTGGTGTTTACTGTTTATCGCCTCGTGGCGATTTGCGTGTTGTCGCACGAGTGTGAGATGTTGAAGCTTGGGTTTGTACGTTTGTGTACATGTGTGATTGTTTCATAATGTTTGTAATTATGTGCTGATTATCGTTCGGGCCGTTGATGTCGCCGAACGATACTGTCGTTGTTGTAGTGTTTGTGTGTGTATTACTTTACGATGGTAATCGTTGTATATGATATGTGTTATGATTCTTTATTATGCTGAGTTGGCATCTCCGGTATGTTGTTTTGCGGTGTTATGTTCCATTGTATCTAGCATCTGTATTTTCGATATACCGAGCCGAGGCATTTCGAACGTATTGTGCCGGGGGCATGTACGTGCCAATTGTCCTTCTCGTCAGTAACGCTTTTCAAGTGTGGACCCGAGAGACACAGGATCCAGTTTTGCGAGTTGGGTTCCGAGTCTTTCGGGGCGCGAACTTCAGTAAAGATATGAGGATCGGATCTGAGAGGCCCATGGGAGATATTTCTGTCGTTTGCTTTTTGTGTTGTCACCTTACTCCAGTTGTTGTGAGTTGCGGGAACGACATTTCTTTTATAAGAGGTCGAATGTAATGCCTGTATCGTTTTGACTTCTGCATTTCCTCTTTCTCAGGTCTATCGACTCGTCGTGTTCGTTGATACTTTATGAACTTGTTCTGTATTTCGGTTTCATCGTTCGAACGAACTGTGATCTTGTTGTGGGTCGATCTGGTTATCGATGTGACTTTTTGGGTTCAGTTCGATTCTTGTGAACCTTGTTCGGGAGTGACCTCATCTGGTTCTATTAGTTCTTTTATTCGAAGTGGATCGGATTTGGAACTCTTGTGTTTTCGACTCTGTCGACTCATTATGTTCGTTGACATTTCTGAGCTTGTCCTGCCCCTTGCTTTTGTTGATCGAACGAGTGTGGTATTGTTTTGGAATAACTCATTTGTCGTTGTGACTTTTCAATCGCTATTCCCTTTCCTGTGGATCTTATGGGAATGCACGTCTTGTTGTTCTCACCAGATCATCCTGGGAGTTGTTGTTTGAATTTTCTTATCCTTCGTGTTTCGAACATGATTGTTCGATTTTTGTTGTCTCGATCGTTGTGGTTCGATCGTTTGTTTGTTCGGTTTTGTTCTCGTTTCGTGATTGTTGAGCATTCAGGCTCCTTCCTCATTCCCTTAAGTTCGGGAAATTAGTCTCGTTTTCGATCTTCCAACCCTTTGGCGGTGGGATTCCGTATTTGTTCAGCGGTTGGCTCGCGTTTTGATTGATGTACCGTTGGGTTGGTCAATCATATTGATTTTCGTTCGTTGTGTTTTGTGATTGTCGGATAATTGACTTGGCTATATTATCCGCTTGATGACGCTTGTCATTTGTTGGTTTTATTATATCCCTACCGGCGACGTTGTGTTGGTCGCCGTGGAGCGTGTTTTCACGCCGTATATTCCTTTGCGTTGTTTGTAACATTTCGCCGTTGGGCGTTAGTTACGCATTCTTGTGTATCTTGTTGAGTTTTTCCCGGAATATTTCTTCCCTACTTGTTTTAAGTTTCGGACGAAACTTCTTTTAAGGAGGGTAGAATGTAATATCCGCAAATTTTCGATTTTCGTAAATTTCTTTTTCGGCCGAAGTCCGTTTGACGACTCGCTTTTGACCGCTTCGTCATTCGGAGAATATTTAATTCGCACTTTTTGTCATCCGAGTTCGCTTTGCCGCTTTGTTGAGTTCCGTGCTTTTAACGACTTTTCCGCGCTTGAGTTCGGTTCTTGCGAATCTCGCTCAAACTCGTTTGGGGTTTTTCGTAAGTTCATTTAACGTTGTTATACGTGTTGTGAGCTTCGGTTTGATTATTCGTCGTATGGTGATTTCGGCATTTGGACCATTTTCGTAATTTCCCAAAGTTTGGGGTAATTACCTTCCGTTGTCGAATTTCGAGCCTTCGGGTGGTCGGAATCGTGTGTTCTACTAGCTCTTAGATTCGTCTTTGTGAGTACTTCGTAACCGTATCTTCGGTTCGTATTCGTGTTCGGTTTCGTGTCGTTTTGTTGAATTCAGGATTACTAAACGACTTTTCTAAGTATGAGTTCGACTTTGTTAGATCACCATTAATTTTTGGTAACTCCAAAAATTCTGAATCTTTGCAATATTATAGAGCATCGAGTTAGATTTCCAATAGTTCAAACGGTGAGTCAATCGAGTCCTGACGAGAGAGTTATGGTCGCTTTAGCTCACCCGCTCGTTATCGCCGATCACCGTCGGCCGAACGGCCGTGTCGTCCGACACGGCCCGTGCCGCACTCGTCCGGATAAGCCGAAGTCTCGCCTCAGACCCGACCGTGTCGTCTGCACGGCCGAGCCGAACTCTTCCGGATAAGCCGGAAGAGGCCCGACCGTGTTCCAGGACACGGTCGAGTCAATGCCGAGCGCCGCGGACAGTCACTATCGGTAGGCCCCTTCGCGCCGCGACCGTGTCATGCAGACACGGTCGAGTCCTCGCTGCCAATCACGCGCCACGACCGTGTCGCGGACACGGCCGAGTCCTCACACTATTTAAGGCCCAAAGATGCTTTTTTCGCCATTTTTCTACTTCTTCTACTTCTCTTCCGCTACCGGGATTGTTTCTATCATGGAGATATGTTGTTTTTCAATAAATCCATGAAGTCTTGGAGTTCATATCATCAATCATACATCCTATAACATCCTTTGATCGAGCGAATCAGCAGATTTTCTAGAAATCTAATTTTGGGGATTTTGGGTATTTTGTTCGATTTCGTCCGTTTAATCCGATTTAACTTAGGATTGTGATGGATTGATGATTATTTAGATGTATTGTATCATTTCCTTGTTATCCCATGGTTGGATCGTATCGATTCGTTGTTTTGGTCGAGTTCTTGACCGACGCCTTGAAGGTGTCCTAGAAATGTCATAGAGGGGTTTTCGGGAGTTCTAAGAAAATTCTTCCTCGTATGATCGATGATTTTTTGAATTTATGTTGTTAGGGTCGAATTATTGTGAAGAACTCGACTCGAAACCCTTCCGTTCATTGTCTTCTTCGAGTCCGAGCTTCCTTGGCCGAACCGTGTTCTTCGGAGCGTTTGGTAGCGGTTATTAAGGCAAGTATCTTATTATACGACTTGTATCTTGTGAATAGTAATTACGTATGATATGTATAACGATTTTGCTTGCCTCCGTAAATATGTTCCGTTTGAGTTGGTTGTGTTTTCCGAAATTTGAAGGCTTTGTGATAATAGTGATATATTGGTATACGTGTTCGGCGTTGTGCCATTTGTGCAGGATTGCGATGTACATATGAGATGGTTGTACACGTGGTTGTGCAATGTATTGTGTACCGAATGTGTGTTATGTTGGTTAAGAGTCGTTGTGATGATTAGGGCTGGGCAAAACAAACCGCCCCGCCCGCCCCGCACCGCACCGCACCGCAAAATAGCGAGGCGGGGCGGTTTCAAATGTTGATTTCGCCCCGCCCCGCACAAAACCCGCACCGCACCGGGGCGAATGCGGTTTTATTTTTTTCCCAACCGCCCCGCAAAAAACCGCCCCGCCCCGCATATAACAAGGGAAAACACTTAGATATTTATATAAATATTGTATTTGCCCCGCCCCGCCCCGCAAAACTATGATTTTGTGCGGTTTTCAATATCAAAAATGCCTCGCCCCGCAAAAACCCGCACCGCACAAAAATTGCGGGGCGGATGCGGTTTTACCTTCGCCCCGCCCCAACCCGCCCCGCCCCCAGCCCTGATGATCATGATATTTGCGTTGTTTTGGTTTACATACTTGATTGTACATTTCATTGTAATGTGGAATGGCTTGACATTTAATGATTATGAATTGTGTCGTGTCGATGTGTGGGTGTTCCAGGTAGGGTCTGACGAGGCCTCTGGAGTTCGGTACATGATGTGTACGAACAAAGTGTGTGATCCAGGTAGGGTCTGACGAGGCCTCTGGAGTCCGGTACATGACGTGTACGGACAGGATGTGTGATCCGGGTAAGGTCCGTTGAGGCCTCCGGAGTTCGGTACATGATGTGTACGAACGATGTTGTGGCCGGGTAGTGGTCCGTCGAGGCCTCCGAGTTCGGTACATGATGTGTACGAACAAAGGTGTGTGGCCGGGTAAGGTCCGTTGAGGCCTCCGGAGTTCGGTACATGATGTGTACGAACAAAGGTGTGTGGTCCGGGTAAGGTCCGTCGAGGTCTCCGGAGTTCGGTACATGATGTGTACGAACAATGATCGTGTAGCAGTGATTGTTCGGGTAACATTTTATATATGGATCTCGGACTCAAAATGATATATATTATTTTGTATGCTTTGAAACGAGAATCGGGCTAAGGCCCTAATGTTTTCGAAAAGGTTTTGTAAATTGGGACTCGAGGTCCAAAAGAATTTCTGTTTTAAAAATCCCCGAGATGATGTGTTCCTTTTCAAATATCTCTTACTTGAGTTCGAAATTCTAAAACTTCTCGGGAACATTTTGATAATGGATTTCCGTATTAAATTCGTTGTTGCTATTTGCTTGTTACATTTCGTATGGTTTGATACTTGCACTAGTAAAACAATTGGAGTTTTACTAACCCCGAGTATTCGGGGTGGATGTCTGCTGCGTCCGGTACATGCGAGTTCAGGGAGCAACACAGGATCGCACAAGGGGATGACGAGTGCGATACTAATCAAGAGTTGAGAGTTGGTAGAGTTTAGTTGTATTGTTAGAGTTGATTCAGTCTTCCGCCGTATTGTATTTCGACCCCTGTGTGGGTAATGTTGTTAGTCGATCCTGTTGATAGAGTTGTGTGACCTCATCTGGCCCGTGTGTTTATGTGTAAGTGACCTTGACGGTCTGTATTATTATATTGTTTGACCCTGGACGGGCAAGCATTTGGTTGTTTATGGACGTTTAGCCTGGTAGATCCTTGCGGAAAGGGTTTACGGCGTGTAATATTCCCATACGGTTTTGGGGGTGTTACATTTTCGACCGAGCGCCTCGCCTTGGGGCGCACCGGTCCTGTTTGTGCGGAAGAAGGATGGTTCACTACGTTTGTGTATCGACTATCGCGAACTAAACAAGGTGACCATCAAGAACAAGTATCCTTTGCCGAGAATTGATGACTTGTTCGATCAGTTGCAGGGAGCTGCGGTGTTCTCGAAAATTGATTTGAAATCGGGGTACTATCAGCTCCGGGTGAGAGAGTCCGATGTGCCGAAAACAGCTTTTCGGACGAGATACGGACATTATGAGTTCGTAGTTATGCCTTTCGGGTTAACTAATGCGCCGGCGGTGTTCATGCAGTTGATGAACAAAGTCTTTATCGAGTATTTGGATAAGTGTGTCGTCGTCTTCATTGACGATATTCTTATTTATTCGAGGAATGAGGAAGAGCATTCCCATCATTTGCGGGTAGTATTAGACATTTTGAGGACCGAGCAACTATATGCAAAGTTCTCGAAATGTGAGTTCTGGCTAAAGGAAGTGATGTTTTTAGGTCACGTGATTTCAGCCGAGGGGTGATAAGTGTCAGTTTTGTACACTTATCCATGGTTTGTATCGATAAAATTCACCCATAATTGAGCTAGTCTACTCGTTTTTTGTTTTTAATTTATTAGTTTTAATAATTTTATTTTTATCGGATGATGATCGGATTAAATAACTGAATTACTCAAGAAACAACATGTTTAATAAATATTCTATTAATTGAATTTTGATATATTCATGTTGTAGGGATTTCCGAGACGAATTCGGCAGTCTTTCCGGATTCAAAATCAGAGTTATATATCAAAAGTTATCATCCGAAGAAGATCTGGGGCAAAAACGCAAAGTCTGAGAAATTCCGGGCCGAAAACGTAACTATCCAAGCTTCAAATGAGCAAATTTACGAAGCCGAGTTACGGCCGTAACATTCAGGGGTTACGGCCGTAAGTCACCCTAGTTACGGCCGTAACCCCTGAATGTTACGGCCGTAACTCTTGAGAGATTACTATGATTTGTCTAATTTTTTATACTTTTTGTGTATTATTGAGGGGATGGCTGGCATTGATCCGATCTAATGTAATAATGCTGGAGTTTTGGAGCTATTAGATGACTTTAGATGTATAAATAGGCCCCTTAGATCCTTCATCATTCATCATTCAACTTATAATTTTCCATTTTTTGTAAACTTTTCTTTTTGTGTGAAGAACACACTTGTGTCCTTTAGTGATCTTTGTAAGTGTGGTATAACATATGTTGTTCAGAGAGTTTATTGCTTCTATCTCCTTTATCTACTAAGGGAGTGAGGATCAATTCTTTCTCTTGATTCAACTAAAAATGACCACAAAAGCTTGTAATATGTGTAATAAACCCTTTATGGGCTAAGTTCCTTAAGTTGGGATTTTAAATAAGGTTAGTCATGTTATTTATGTTTGTATAAAAGATCTATTGTGAATTACTTATTATTGTGTGTGATTTTCATTGTTTTAACAATCTTTATTTATTTGGCCAATAAATGAAGATATTTACGGTCTTCATATGTTTCGAAAGAAAATATGTTTGATTAGATCAAATGATCTTCACTCTAAGTTGTTCTAGGGGATAGAAATATACCCCTAGTCCTTAGATGATTCTTTGAGTTATTTTCATAAATCCTAATGATATGTATTGAAGCCAATCAACATAGAAATATAGTGGATTGATTCAATATGTAAGGGATGTTTTATAGTTCGAAAGAGAAACCGTCTTTTTGAGGAAAATCGAATTTACACAACATAATAAGTAAATTCACCTTATGATCTCCAATACATCTTTTATAACTAATGACGAACTAAGTTTGTAATCCCAACTATTTCATTTTATCGTTAATCAATCTATTATTATTGCTATCTTTTTATTTCCTTATAATATTAGAACTATTATTGCATTTTCTTTGCAAATATTAAACCAAACTTTTTAATTGTGTGTTTCACTTATCATAGTATCTATAAAAATAGACTAATAGTGTATAATTCAAATTATAACCAAACTTCCTTGTGGGATCGATAAACCGGACTCAAAAAGTCCACTTTACTACTTGATACGATATCGTGCACTTGCGATAGTTACACTAAAAGCGTGTCAAGTTTTTGGCGCCGTTGCCGGGGAAGTATAAGTTATATTTGAAATCTTACATTGTAAACTATTTTTATAGGTACAAATTTCTCGACGTTGTAACTTAGTACTAAATTGTGTTTGTCCGGTCAAGTGGCGGATAACGGTACTCCGTGACTATTAAAGTCGGATTTTTCAGTTTCCCACAACAACTGATATTTGTAAATATTTTATTCAATTATTTTCATTGTCTTTTTATTTATTTTTTATCATGGACGAAACATTGTTTAAAATTGAAAAAAGATTTCCCTTTCTAAGCAAAAATGCAATTTTAAAAATTTACAAGACAAGGCTTGAAAGGATGAGGTTGCTTACGAATAAAACCATACCTTTTGACATAAGATTCATTATCGAAGCCAAAGTAAGAATAGAAGGTGAATTCACAGAAACACCAACTAGATTTTTACCAGGGCTTGGAAAAAGTTCATATGCCAAGAAACGACGAGCAAAGATACTAGCCGTTTGCTATAAATGTGCTAGATGGAACTGTAATGCAAAATGTCGATCTTTAGGAATTCCATCTAGAAACAGAGAAGATAAAATTCAGTTCATTAATGATGGTCTGAATAAGGAGAATTTAGATAATATCGAAATTTCTCTTGACACGCATCCTAGTGGACTTGTATATTACGGAATTCAATGTTTGTGGAATAAATTCAAACCAGAATATGAACGTCTTGGGAATCTGGCGTTAAAAGACCTTGTTTGCCAATTTGTAAGAAAATTGGATGGGAAGCTTCTCCCCGACTCATAGAAGGCATTTAGGCCGTTTCTGAACGTAAAATCAGAGGAAGATGTGAGCCACAATCACAACTACTGTACATACGCGTAAGTATCTTTTATTTTTGTCGTGTGGTGAGATTTTCTGAATAAAAAATGTGATACGCGATAAAAGCTTTCATTATTCTATTGAGTAGTTGAAGCACAATCAAACGCAATCACAAACTTGTTAAACAATTTTTACCTTCTTTTTCTTCTATAAATAAACTTTCTACTGGTTTCTTTCATTCATCCCTCAAACTTGCACTTTTCTCTGTTTCTCTCTAAAAAAATTTTTCTTTTCAAAAATGGAGTCATCATCTTCAACAAAAAAATTTAACACAATATGCATTTTTGGTGGAGCTAATTGGAAAAGAGGCATGCTTTATCAAGCGACCCACAACTTGGGTCGTACCTTAGGAGAAAATGCATTCATGTAGTTTACGGAGGAGGAAGTCTAGGATTAATGGGACGAGTCACGTCGCCTATATGGAAGGAGTAAGAGTGTTAGGAATAATCCCAAAACCTCCGTGAAAGTAAAATCACCGGTCAACTATTGGAGATGAGTTTAGATCTCGTGAATATGCAAGATCGCATAACTCACATGATAAATAATTCAGCGCCTTTATCGCCCTTCCGGTGGTTTGGCACCCTTGAGGAACTTTTTCATGTGGTTACGAGCCAGCTAAATGTTCATCAAAAACCAATAGGTGTGCTTAATGTCAATGGTTTCTTTGATGGTTTACTGTCTTTCATCGACTACTCTGCTGAAAAGGGCTTTATTTCCGAGCGTGCAAAACGAATCATAGTCGTTGCAACAACACCAGAAGAACTAATCAAAAAACTCAATGAATTTGTTTCTCAACCAGATCCACTCTAGCTAAAATTATGCAGGTAGAAGATTTTACCGTGAGAAAACGAAAAGTGGATTCATTCCTCTCCCTTTGATAACCCATGTCGGACCTCTTGTATTTTTACTTTCTGTCGTGTGTAATAATCGTGCTAAATGATGGCAGCTTAAGGAGTTTCTTCTTGATCTCTTGACGCGCATCTATTCGCGATTTATGTATTTTTATTTCATTACTGTAATGTTTATTTCGTGTTTTGCTTTTATAAAAACTTTGATGGCAGCGTAAGGCGACTCTTCGGACTTTCTTGATGCGCATCTTAAAAATTGTGTTATACTTACGAGTATATTTTATTTTGTTGTGTGCCTCGTATATTTATTCTCTTGCAGATTCTAAAAGGCGTTAGCTCAGACATCAACTTTCTTAACAGGGAGTATTCTGCTTTTCTGCATTGATTTTTATGTTTTTTATTTTTAAACTGAGGACAGTTTTATTTTCAAGTTTGGGGGTGGTTTGTTTAATTATTTTGGTGTGTTTTGATTGATTTGGTTTTTGGTGTGTTTTGATTGATTTGGTTATTTGCCTTAATTTTTATTATATATATATATATATATAGTATTTTGATTTTTGAGATTTCTAGATCTGGCCATAACACCAATAAATTAGCTATATACTAGCTTCTAAAATCGTTTTAACCGGTAAAAAAATTGTATATTCCAAAAAATTTTTGAGCCTTAATCTCTCTTTCCAAGCCTTGTAATTATCATATAAAATCGAGTCATTCGTTACCTTGAAGAAAAGAAGAATCAATTGGTTGATGAAAAATAAAACTGAAATTTACTTAATTTGTGGAGTTTTTGATTTTTCATGCTTAACTAAAAAATGATTTTCTGCAAAAATTCTATTCCCTAAAAAAAGGAGTCATTGGTGAAAAGAGCTACACGTTAGCAAATAACGGTGTGAAAGCTATCGGACCCATCAGCCTGGTAAGGTGTAAAACACCGAAAAAAAAAAATGACGAAAAGGAGAAGTGTTGAGCAGCAACAGCTGCCTAATTTTGGAAGTCTTAAATTTTGCGAAAAATAAAGGACTAACCATTGTTGGTGCGTAGCTGCCGTCTCAGAAAAATTGGTGAAAAGAGCTACACGTTAGCAAATAACGGTGTGAAAGCTATCACCTTTTTACGAAAAGAAAAATAATGAGATAGAAATTGTGTTAGTGAAAAGAGCTACACGTTAGCAAATAACGTTGTGAAAGCTATCACTAAAAGGGATGTAGTTTATGAGCAGATTTGAATTAATTAGCAGCTGAATTTCAATACACTCAATTTTGTGAAAATCACAATATTTGATGACGCCAATGAAATTCTTCTTCATATTGAGTCGAAAAATAAACGAGTGATCGAGAGCAACCATTAAAGGGAGTCATGTGTATCACGAGTGGAAAAGTAATAATCAGCCTTTTGGGGGGAAAAACCTTGATTTCGGAATTACAAAATAAAAACCGTGTTTTAACTTCAAAAACATTAGTAGATTTATTTTGAATCTTGATTCATTTCTATCTACTGTATAAAGCTGGTTGTTGTTTATTAATGGAATTTTGATCTCCTTTTCTCTTTTTATATTTTAATTTATGTGTGTATTAATTTTCTTATTTTTGTTTTATTTTTTATTTTATTTTTGGAGTGTGAATAATAAAGAGTCTTGCTCGGGACTAGCAAGAATTCAAGTTTGGGGGTGTGATAAGTGTCAGTTTTGTACACTTATCCATGGTTTGTATCAATAAAATTCACCCATAATTGAGCTAGTCTACTCGTTTTTGTTTTTAATTTATTAGTTTTAATAATTTTATTTTTATCGGATGATGATCGGATTAAATAATCGAATTACTCAAGAAACAACATGTTTAATAAATATTCTCTTTATTGAATTTTGATATATTCATGTTGTAGGGCTTTCCGAGACGAATTCGGCGGTCTTTCCGATTCAAAATCGAGTTATATATCAAAAGTTATCATCCGAAGAAGATCTGGGGCAAAACGCAAAGTCCGAGAAATTATGGGCCGAAAACGTAACTATACAAGCTTCAAATGAGCAAATTTATTTAAGCCGAGTTACGGCCGTAACATTCGGGGGTTACGGCCGTAAGTCACCCTAGTTACGGCCGTAACCCCTGAATGTTACGGCCGTAACTCTTGACAGATTACTATGATTTGTCTAATTTTTTATACTTTTTGTGTATTATTGAGGGGATGACTGGCATTGATCCGATCTAATGTAATAATGCTGGAGTTTTGGAGCTATTAGATGACTTTAGGTGTATAAATAGGCCCCTTAGATCCTTCATCATTCATCATTCAACTTATAATTTTCCATTTTTTATAAACTTTTCTTTTTGTGTGAAGAACACACTTGTGTCCTTGAGTGATCTTTGTAAGTGTGGTATAACATATGTTGTTCAGAGAGTTTATTGCTTCTATCTCCTTTATCTACTAAGGGAGTTAGGATCAATTCTTTCTCTTGATTCAACTAAAAATGACCACAAAAGCTTGTAATATGTGTAATAAACCCTTTATGGGCTAAGTTCCTTAAGTTGGGATTATAAACAAATTAGTCATGTTATTTATGTTTGTATAAAAGATCTATTGTGAATTACTTATTATTGTGTGTGATTTTCATTGTTTTAACAATCTTTATTTATTTGGCCAATAAATGAAGATATTTATGGTCTTCATATGTTTCGAAAGAAAATATGTTTGATTAGATCAAATGATCTTCACTCTAAGTTGTTCTAGGGGATAGAAATATACCCCTAGTCCTTAGATGATTCTTTGAGTTATTTTCATAAATCTTAATGCTATGTATTGAAGCCAATCAACATAGAAATATAGTGGATTGATTCAATATGTAAGGGACGTTTTATAGTTCGAAAGAGAAACCGTCTTTTTGAGAAAAATCGAATCTACACAACATAATAAGTAAATTCACCTTATGATCTCCAATACATCTTTTATAACTAATGACGAACTAAGTTTGTAATCCCAACTATTTCATTTTATCGTTAATCAATCTATTATTATTGCTATCTTTTTATTTCCTTATAATATTAGAACTATTATTGCATTTTCTTTGCAAATATTAAACCAAACTTTTTAATTGTGTGTTTCACTTATCATAGTATCTATAAAAATAGACTAATAGTGTATAATTCAAATTATAACCAAACTTCCTTGTGGGATCGATAAACCGGACTCAAAAGTCCACTTTACTACTTGATACGATATCGTGCACTTGCGATAGTTACACTAAAAGCGTGTCAAGTTTTTGGCGCCGTTCTTAGGAAGTATAAGTTATATTTGAAATCTTACATTGTAAACTATTTTTATAGGTACAAATTTCTCGACGTTGTAACTTAGTACTAAATTGTGTTTGTCGGTCAAGTGGCGGATAACGGTACTCGTGACTATTAAAGTCGGATTTTGATTTCCCACAACAACGGATATTTGTAAAGATTTTATTCAATTATTTTCATTGTCTTTTTATTTTTGTTTTTTTTATCATGGACGAAACATTGTTTAAAATTGAAAAAAGATTTCCCTTTCTAAGCAAAAATACAATTTTAAAAATTTACAAGACAAGGCTTGAATGGATGGGGTTGCTTACGAATAAAAGCATACCTTTTGACATAAGATTCATTATCGAAGCCAAAGTAAGAATAGAAGGTGAATTCACAGAAACACCAACTAGATTTTTACCAGGGCTTGGGAAAAGTTCATATGCCAAGAAACGACGAGCAAAGATACTAGCCGTTTGCTATAAATGTGCTAGATGGAACTGTAATGCAAAATGTCGATCTTTAGGAATTCCATCTACAAACAGAGAAGATAAAATTCAGTTCATTAATGATGGTCTGAATAAGGAGAATTTAGATAATATCGAAATTTCTCTTGACACGCATCCTAGTGGACTTGTATATTACGGAATTCAATGTTTGTGGAATAAATTCAAACCAGAATATGAACAACGTCTTGGGAATCTGACGTTAAAAGACCGCTTTGCCAATTTGTAAGAAAATTGGATGGGAAGCTTCTCCTCGACTCATAGAAGGCGTTTAGGCCGTTTCAACGTAAAATCGAGGAAGATGTGAGCCACAATCACAACTACCGTACATACGCGTAAGTATCTTTTATTTTTGTCGTGTGGTGAGATTTTCTAATAAAAATGTGATACGCGATAAAAGCTTTCATTATTCTATTGAGTAGTTGAAGCACAATCAAACGCAATCACAAACTTGTTAAATAATTTTTACCTTCTTTTTCTTCTATAAATAAACTTTCTCTTGGTTTCTTTCATTCATCCCTCAAACTTGCACTTTTCTCTGCTTTCTCTAAAAATTTTTTTCTTTTCAAAAATGGAGTCATCATCTTCAACAAAAAAATTTAACACAGTATGCATTTTTGGTGGAGCTAATTGGAAAAGAGGCATGCTTTATGAAGAAGCCCACAACTTGGGTCGTACCTTAGGAGAAAAATGCATTCATGTAGTTTACGGAGGAGGAAGTCTAGGATTAATGGGACGAGTGCCGTACGCCTATATGGAAGGAGTAAGAGTGTTATGAATAATCCCAAAACCTCTGGCCGAAAGTAAAATCACCGGTCAACTATTGGAGATGAGTTTAGATCTGTGAATATGCAAGATCGCATAACTCACATGATAAATAATTCTCGCGCCTTTATCGCCCTTCCGGTGGTTTTGGCACCTTGAGGAACTTTTTCATGTGGTTACCAGAGCCCACTAAATGTTCATCAAAACCAATAGGTGTGCTTAATGTCAATGGTTTCTTTGATGGTTTCTTGTCTTTCATCGACTACTCTGTGAAAAGGGCTTTATTTCCGAGCGTGCAAAACGAATCATAGTCGTTGCAACAACACCGTAAGAACTAATCAAAAACTCAATGAATTTGTTTCTCAACCAGATCCACTCTAGCTAAAATTATGCAGGTAGAAGATTTTACCGTGAGAAAACGAAAAGTGGATTCATTCCTCTCCCTTTGATAACCCATGTCGGACCTCTTGTATTTTTACTTTTTGTCGTGTGTAATAATCGTGCTAAATGATGGCAGCTTAAGGAGTTTCTTCTTGATCTCTTGACGCGCATCTATTCGCGATTTATGTATTTTTATTTCATTACTGTAATGTTTATTTCGTGTTTTGCTTTTATAAAAACTTTGATGGCAGCGTAAGGCGACTCTTCGGACTTTCTTGATGCGCATCTTAAAAATTGTGTTATACTTACGAGTATATTTTATTTTGTTGTGTGCCTCGTATATTTATTCTCTTGCAGATTCTAAAAGGCGTTAGCTCAGACATCAACTTTCTTAACAGGGAGTATTCTGCTTTTCTGCATTGATTTTTATGTTTTTTTATTTTTAAACTGAGGACAGTTTTATTTTCAAGTTTGGGGGTGGTTTGTTTAATTATTTTGGTGTGTTTTGATTGATTTGGTTTTTGGTGTGTTTTGATTGATTTGGTTATTTGCCTTAATTTTTTTTATTATATATATATATATATATATTTATAGTATTTTGATTTTTGAGATTTCTAGATCTGGCCATAACACCAATAAATTAGCTATATACTAGCTTCTAAAATCGTTTTAACCGGTAAAAAAATTGTATATTCCAAAAATTTTTGAGCCTTAATCTCTCTTTCCAAGCCTTGTAATTATCATATAAAATCGAGTCATTCGTTACCTTGAAGAAAAGAAGAATCAATTGGTTGATGAAAAATAAAACTGAAATTTACTTAATTTGTGGAGTTTTTGATTTTTCATGCTTAACTAAAAAATAATTTTCTGCAAAAATTCTATTCCCTAAAAAAAGGAGTCATTGGTGAAAAGAGCTACACGTTAGCAAATAACGGTGTGAAAGTTATCACCTAAAAAAATAAATGACGAAAAAGAGAAGCGTTGAGCAGCAACAACTGCCTAATTTTGGAAGTCTTAAATTTTGCGAAAAATAAAGGACTAACCATTGTTGGTGCGTAGCTGCCGTCTCAGAAAAATTGGTGAAAAGAGCTACACGTTAGCAAATAACGGTGTGAAAGCTATCACCTTTTTACGAAAAGAAAAATAATGAGATAGAAATTGTGTTAGTGAAAAGAGCTACACATTAGCAAATAACGGTGTGAAAGCTATCACTAAAAGGGATGTAGTTTATGAGCAGATTTGAATTAATTAGCAGCTGAATTTCAATACACTCAATTTTGTGAAAATCACAATATTTGATGACGCCAATGAAATTCTTCTTCATATTGAGTCGAAAAATAAACGAGTGATCGAGAGCAACCATTAAAGGGAGTCATGTGTATCACGAGTGGGAAAGTAATAATCAGCCTTTTGGGGGGAAAAACCTTGATTTTGGAATTACAAAATAAAAACCGTGTTTTAACTTCAAAAACATTGGTAGATTTATTTTGAATCTTGATTCATTTCTATCTACTGTATAAAGCTGGTTGTTGTTTATTAATGGCATTTTGATCTCCTTTTCTCTTTTTATATTTTAATTTATGTGTGTATTAATTTTCTTATTTTTGTTTTATTTTTTATTTTATTTTTGGAGTGTGAATAATAAAGAGTCTTGCTCGGGACTAGCAAGAATTCAAGTTTGGGGGTGTGATAAGTGTCAGTTTTGTACACTTATCCATGGTTTGTATCGATAAAATTCACCCATAATTGAGCTAGTCTACTCGTTTTTTGTTTTTAATTTATTAGTTTTAATAATTTTATTTTTATCGGATGATGATCGGATTAAATAACTGAATTACTCAAGAAACAACATGTTTAATAAATATTCTCTTTATTGAATTTTGATATATTCATGTTGTAGGGCTTTCCGAGACGAATTCGGCAGTCTTTCCGATTCAAAATCGAGTTATATATCAAAAGTTATCATCCGAAGAAGATCTGGGCAAAAACGCAAAGTCCGAGAAATTCGGGCCGAAACGTAACTATCCAAGCTTCAACTGAGCAAATTTACGAAGCCGAGTTACGGCCGTAACATTCAGGGGTTACGGCCATAAGTCACCCTAGTTACGGCCGTAACCCCTGAATGTTACGGTCGTAACTCTTGACAGATTACTATGATTTGTCTAATTTTTTATACTTTTTGTGTATTATTGAGGGGATGGCTGGCATTGATCCGATCTAATGTAATAATGCTGGAGTTTTGGAGCTATTAGATGACTTTAGGTGTATAAATAGGCCCCTTAGATCCTTCATCATTCATCATTCAACTTATAATTTTCCATTTTTTGTAAACTTTTCTTTTTGTGTGAAGAACACACTTGTGTCCTTGAGTGATCTTTGTAAGTGTGGTATAACATATGTTGTTCACAGAGTTTATTGCTTCTATCTCCTTTATCTACTAAGGGAGTTAGGATCAATTCTTTCTCTTGATTCAACTAAAAATGACCACAAAAGCTTGTAATATGTGTAATAAACCCTTTATGGGCTAAGTTCCTAAGTTGGGATTATAAACAAGGTTAGTCATGTTATTTATGTTTGTATAAAAGATGTATTGTGAATTACTTATTATTGTGTGTGATTTTCATTGTTTTAACAATCTTTATTTATTTGGCCAATAAATGAAGATATTTATGGTCTTCATATGTTTCGAAAGAAAATATGTTTGATTAGATCAAATGATCTTCACTCTAAGTTGTTCTAGGGGATAGAAATATACCCCTAGTCCTTAGATGATTCTTTGAGTTATTTTCATAAATCTTAATGCTATGTATTGAAGCCAATCAACATAGAAATATAGTGGATTGATTCAATATGTAAGGGACGTTTTATAGTTCGAAAGAGAAACCGTCTTTTTGAGAAAAATCGAATCTACACAACATAATAAGTAAATTCACCTTATGATCTCCAATACATCTTTTATAACTAATGACGAACTAAGTTTGTAATCCCAACTATTTCATTTTATCGTTAATCAATCTATTATTATTGCTATCTTTTTATTTCCTTATAATATTAGAACTATTATTGCATTTTCTTTGCAAATATTAAACCAAACTTTTTAATTGTGTGTTTCACTTATCATAGTATCTATAAAAATAGACTAATAGTGTATAATTCAAATTATAACCAAACTTCCTTGTGGGATCGATAAACCGGACTCAAAAAGTCCACTTTACTACTTGATACGATATCGTGCACTTGCGATAGTTACACTAAAAGCGTGTCAAGTTTTTGGCGCTGTTGCCTGGGAAGTATAAGTTATATTTGAAATCTTACATTGTAAACTATTTTTATAGGTACAAATTTCTCGACGTTGTAACTTAGTACTAAATTGTGTTTGTCCGGTCAAGTGGCGGATAACGGTACTCCGTGACTATTAAAGTCGGATTTTTTAGTTTCCCACAACAACTGATATTTGTAAATATTTTATTCAATTATTTTCATTGTCTTTTTATTTTTTTATTTTTTTTATCATGGACGAAACATTGTTTGAAATTGAAAAAAGATTTCCCTTTCTAAGCAAAAATGCAATTTTAAAAATTTACAAGACAAGGCTTGAATGGATGAGGTTGCTTACGAATAAAAGCATACCTTTTGACATAAGATTCATTATCGAAGCCAAAGTAAGAATAGAAGGTGAATTCACAGAAACACCAACTAGATTTTTACCAGGGCTTGGAAAAAGTTCATATGCCAATAAACGACGAGCAAAGATACTAGCCGTTTGCTATAAATGTGCTAGATGGAACTGTAATGCAAAATGTCGATCTTTAGGAATTCCATCTACAAACAGAGAAGATAAAATTCAGTTCATTAATGATGGTCTGAATAAGGAGAATTTAGATAATATCGAAATTTCTCTTGACACGCATCCTAGTGGACTTGTATATTACGGAATTCAATATTTGTGGAATAATTCAAACCAGAATATGAACAACGTCTTGGGAATCTGACGTTAAAAGACCCTGTTTGCCAATTTGTAAGAAAATTGGATGGGAAGCTTCTCCCCGACTCATAGAAGGCGTTTAGGCCGTTTCTGAACGTAAAATCAGAGGAAGATGTGAGCCACAATCACAACTACTGTACATACGCGTAAGTATCGATGAAATTAAGCTGAAGCAGCTAGAGGATCCGATGATTACTCAAATTCGAGAGAACGTTCTTAAAGGAAAGTCTCCTGGGTTTGTGATTCACGAGGATGGTGCTTTGAGATTCCAGAGTCGGCTTTGTGTGCCGAACGACTCAGAGTTGCGACAGAGTATTTTGCGTGAGGCCCATGCTACACCTTATTCCGTTCATCCTGGTTCGAGTAAGATGTACAAGGACCTGAGGAGGAATTTCTGGTGGAATGATATGAAGGAGGAGGTCGCACAGTTTGTAGCGAAATGTTTGACTTGTCAGCAAGTCAAAATCGAGCATCAGCGACCGGCTGGGTTGTTGCAGTCACTTCCCATTCCGGAATGGAAATGGGAAGATATATCGATGGATTTCATTACGAGTTTGCCGAGATCGAGGTTGGGCATGAATATGGTATGTGTGATTGTTGATCGTCTGACCAATTCGGCACACTTTCTGGGCATCAAGGACACTTGGGGCCCGGAGAAGTTAGCTCGTGTGTTTATCGCGCAGATTGTGAGGCTCCATGGTACTCCGAAGTCTATCGTTTCGGATCGTGATGGCCGTTTTGTATCGCACTTCTGGCAGGCGGTGCATAAGGCGTTGGGTACCCGTTTGCATTTGAGTACCTTTTTTCATCCCCAGTCAGATGGACAGTCGGAACGCACTATCCAGACGTTCGATGGATTTGTTGTGTGCTTGTGCTCTCGATTGGAATAGTGACTGGGAGGAGCATTTGCCACAGATCGAATTCACGTACAACAACAGTTGGCACGCGTCGATTCGGATGGCACCGTATGAGGCACTTTATGGGCGGCGATGTCGATCACCGATTTGTTGGAATGAAGCGTCCGATTTGGTCGGGACCGAGCCGGATGTCGTTTTAGAGACGAGACGGAAGATAGAATTAATTCGGGAACGGATGTTGACTGCCCAGAGTCGACAAAATTCGTATGCCGACGTCCGTCGTCGACCTTTGGAATTCGAGGTGGGAGACCACGTTTTGCTAAAGGTGTCGCCGACAAAGGGAGTTTTTCGTTTCGGGAAGAAGGGGAAGTTGAGTCCGAGATTTATTGGACCCTTTGAGATTCTCGAGCGAGTCGGTGAGTTGGCATACCGTTTGGCGTTACCTCCAGCCTTGAGTCATGTTCATAGCGTTTTTCATGTTTCCCAGTTGAGGAAATATGTCCCGGATCCTAGTCACGTCATCGATTATGGTGAGATTGATGTCGCCGAGGATATTACTTTCGAAGAGCGTCCTTTGAAGATTTTGGAGCATCGTGAGAAACGACTGAGGCATAAGACCATACCTTTGGTCAAGGTGCAGTGGTCGAGACACGGTGTCGAGGAGGTAACTTGGGAAACCGAGGATAGCATGCGTGCTAGGTACCCTGAGTTGTTTGTTTCTTAAGTTTCGGGACGAAACTTGTTTTTAGAGGGGTAGAATGTAATATCCGCATTTTTCTTTCCCCTTGTATTTTCTTTTTCAGTGTATTTCTCGGTCGTAGTGACCCTCATGTACCTTACAGTGTATCTTTCCCGTCATCTATTGATCTGAGACTCGTTATTGTTGTGCGGAATCGCTGTTTTGGGGTTGCCGTGGATCCATTCTATGTTTTGATGCGCTTTGAGGTGTTCCGTTTGATGTTTTGTTCATATTCCGGTGTTGTGAACCGTTTATATTTCGTAACCTAGCGCACGCTATCTTTTCTGCATAGCGCGCGCTAGGGGTCCCTTAGTAGCGCACGCTACGACTGATTCGTAGCGCGCGCTAGAGAGCAAGCCCTGGGAGTGGCAGTGCTATTTTCCAGCCTTCTGGACTGGCGTATTAGCGTACGCTACGCAGACTAGCGCACGCTAATGTCGGGAGGCTAGCGCACGCTGATGATACCCAGTAGCGTGCGCTAGCGTGGGTGTTCAGTACTGGACAGTTTATTACTGAACTCGGTCAGGTGCCAGTTAGCGCACGCTACGCTTGTATGGTAGCGCACGCTAACGGGTCAGGTGAGTTTTGGGCAGTTAGCTTCTGGACTCGGCTGATGTCTAGGTAGCGCACGCTATTGGTCGATAGCGCGCGCTACCGAGTGGTTATTAACGCACGCTATGTTTCGAGTAGCGCACGCTAACGGCCAGAAATCTGGCTACTGGACTGGGACGTTAACTGTTTGGCCTATAATTTTACCCCGTTGAGGATTAGCGCGCGCTAACACTCCCTGGCTATATAAACCAGGGAGTTGACCCAGATGAACACATTATTTTCATTTCTTCTCCTCCCCGCGACGCAGAGCTTCTCCAGGCGATTTCCGAGCGATCCCTTCCTCCGATTATTTCAGGCACCCTCTACCTTGAGTTTTTGAAGTAGATTAACAACACCTACTTGTGTTCTTCATCCTCAATCCAAGGTAAATCTCTTAGAACCCTACTTTTGGATAATTTGGGGGTTTTGGGATTTTCCTCCGATTCGTTCCGTTTTGTTGGTGGATTCATGATGGGTATGGATAATCTTGTTGATATCATTAGTTTTCCTACGGATTCATGGTATATTTTCATAGTTTTGCGAAATCGGGAGAGTTTGGTTGTGATCCGCCCTCGTTGTTATTTTTATACAAATATACATGAATCGTAGGCGGGTTTTCGGGTGTATTCCATTTCCGTATTCGTCTAGAGTTGGTTGTGATTGTGTTATTCGAATCGTTAGGTTCATTTCCGCCGGTTCCTCGCGGTCGTGTTCGATCCTTCCTTTCCGTTCGTATCACCATCTATTAACCGAGGCAAGTATCCTTATGAACTTACGATCTTGACATAGTAGTATTGTATGAGAATGGTGTGTGTGTGTGTGTGTATACTCACTACGGGTTAGATCCGACGGGGTCTCGGTAGGGCTCCACGAAGCTGTGGAACCGCGAGTTGCTTTTAACCACTACGGGTTAGATCCGACGGGGTCTCGGTAGGGATCCACGAAGCTGTGGGTCCGCGGTTAATTGTGGTGCATTTTTACAAATGTGATTTGATATTGGCATTTCCGGAAATGAGTGTTTTGGAACTATGTTTTCTTGATTGCATGCATTACTATATGTGTAAGATGTAAGCTGTTCATTTGGTTACTTGTACTAGCGTAATGGCTAACCCCTCTGGGGACCCGTTTTGGGGAAATTCGTTTTATGAATTTCAGGTCATGTTCATCGAGACGAACGGGTGCTGGACCAGTATGCGGATGATGGCCGTGAGTGATGATTGTGCACGAGTGATGTCTTAGTGTCTTCTATCTTTTTATCTTTTGTGGTTTTGTTTCAACTAATAGAAGTACTCGAGTACTTAAGAATTTTTACTCGTCTGGATTGTATTGTTGTTTATTATGTTGTGTCGAATTATGGTGTTATGTTTGACCGGTTGAACCGGGTGGATTATTTTGTTGGGTGTCTTTATGATGAGGTGTTATTCTGTTGTTCTGTGAGTCGATGAGTATGATGTTTGTTCAGCCTGGTGGGTCCCATATAGGGATTCACGGTGCTGTAATATACCTCGAATATCTTGGGGGTGTTACAACACCAACCTGTGAAGTTTTTACTCGTGAATCCAGGGCGAAACCATTGGACTCCCTCCGTGGCCCCATCGAACCCTCCCGAGGTGAGCAAAATACATTCACTAAACAAGCATCGTTAGGACCGGGATGTAGCCACGAATCCCACCCGAGGCCCCGTCGGACCCTCCCGAGATGGCTAGCGAAACAATCAAGCACACACGTCGCCTAGGACCGGGACGAAGCCACAAATCCCACTCGAGGCCTCGAAGGACCCTCCCGAGCTGGCTAGCGAAACAATCAAGTACAAATAACATATCACACCAAGGATATCCAAATAATTCACCCAGAGGCATCAAACACTTAGCAAAACACCACGTCAAACCATAACGCACCGAAAAGAGATAATATGTGTATATATATTATCAAAGCATAACAACCTCAACAATAAGAACAACAAGCGAATTCATAGGGTTCACTTAATCATTCACGGGGCACAATATTCACAAAACACACGCGTTTTGAAATTGAGCCTTTAACGAGGCTAAACCGAATCTTTTGAAAGTTCAATTCAAACGATCAAACAAACACATAGAGACGATCACTAATTATCATATCCACAAACACAAGAATGGTATGGACAAGGTACTTGCCTCGAATAAGAACAACGCGGAGAATCGACCGAAGTAGGTTGGCACGAACCGACTACGAACCTGCCGACTCCACCGAACGCCAACTCGCGATAATAAACTACGAAGGACAATAACAACAATGAAATGAATTCCCTAGCACGACTTAAGTCGTCGAATTCAAAGAACAAATGACGAAAGTTCAAGTGTTTCCCCCAAATGGCCAAGAACACGATTCGTCCCGTCAAAACACGAAAACGGAATTCCAAATCGAAATATGGATATACAATCCATAGGATATGTTTAACAACATCATTTAACAACAATCGATCCATTAAAAACGGGTGGAAAATGAGATCAAGAACAAATCCCCCAAAAAGTCGATTCGAAGGAAATCAAGAAATATACTTTGATTCGACGAAGAACAATGGATTAAATGATGTTAAACACAAGAATACTACTAAGATTAATCATACCCATCATGGATTAATCAATAATACGGAACGAATTGGACAAAAACGCAAAACCCCCAAATTTCTCAAAATAGGGTTCTAGGAAATCTCATCTTGATTCACTGGATCAAATGATGATATAGGATGATCAATCAATGATATGAACTCAAGAACTTCGTGGATTTGTTGTTCAACAACATGGCTTCAAGATCCCCAAGGCCTCAGCCGCGGAAGAGAAAGAGGGAAATAGGAAAAAGACCGAAACTGGATTGCTCTATCACATTTATACTGGGCCGGACTAGCGTGCGCTAGGCTGCCGAGCTAGCATGCGTTATCGGCCCGGGCCGCAATCCAGAGACCTCCTGGACTAGACTGCTCGGCCAGGTAGCGTGCGCAGCCTTCCGGCCGTAGCGTGCGCTACCTACCGGTCGTAGTGTGCGCAGTGTCCGACAGTAGCGTGCGCTACCTGCCAATCCACCCGAGTCCAGAACCTCACTCCCCCTACTGTCTCGGCCGACTAGCGCACGCAGCTAACCGGCCGAGAAGGCAGGCCGCCTCCGGCCAGAAGCGCGCTACCTTCCGGCCGTAGCGTGCACTATGCCGGTTCCTGCCGCACCCATCCGACCAGTCCCCGCAACCGTCCGACCAGTGCCCGCAACCGTCCGGTCAGTGCCCGATCACTAGGACTCGACGACTCGATTATCCGAAATCGCACGGAACGAACACGACAAAACGCTCGTGGGCAACATCATCGACCCGAAATGAAATACCAAGCGACAATTAATCACACGCGACCATGAAAAGGGTCGAGACAACAAATACGAATGCGGATACCAGCAACTTTGGGTAAATTACAAAATGGCCCAAAACGCCCAAAAATCACGATACGTGATCGAATAACCAAACCGAAGTTCACAACACGTCTTACAAAGTTAAACGGACTTACGGGAAACTCGAAACAGTAGTTTCGAACGAGATTCACAAGAATCGAACTCGAGTGCGGAAATGTCGCTAAGAAACACGAAACTCAACAAAACGATACCGAAACAAACTCGGATGACAAAAAGTGCAGAATTAATTATTCTCATAATGATGAAACGGTCCCAAACGAGTCGTCAAAATGAACTCTCGCAAAAAAAAAAATTACCGAAAATCGAAATTACGGATATTACCAAAAAAATCAGCCTCCTCCACCTCCACCTCCACCTCCACCTCGTAGAATCAATGGAACAATTACCCCATTTTCCCCGATTACCGGAGCGGAGGATGAGATATTTCTCTGAGACACATACTCCTCCCAAATTACCACCACCACCAAATACTACACCTCAAGGATTACAAAAACCGTTCACTATCAAAATCAGCATTTCTTGTTCTTCCTGCGCTCTCCATCTACCCGAATCAACAATCCGATTCCCCAATTATCAAATTCTTGAACGTCCACACAAGGTATGAATTCAATTGAATTAAACACGACCTTCTTTCTTTCTATTTTTTTATATATATTTTATCAGATTATCATATATCACATATAATTTTCTAATTTTTCAGGAAACACTTTTATTATGATTCTAAACTTGTCGATTCTTCTTCTCCAGTCAGATATGGTGTTTCTTTTCCCGTCGGTATTTTCCCTGGTTGCTGGTTATATTGTCCCGTCGCATGTAGTTTTGCATCTCACTTGGCGATGATGTTAAATAAGGTAATATTTCTCTTTTCTTGTTTGAATTAGATGTGTTAATTGCGTGACTTTTAAATCTGGGTTCTTTTTATTCTGCAATTGTTGTTTGAAAATGTCTGTGCAGAATTTCCCGTTAAAGTCGATGATGTTATAAGCTTGTTGATCTTTAGACTTACTATTTATTGGAGATAATTGATGATTTAGTCCCATAGAGTTGGATCTAATTGCAATTTGATCCCAGATAATTTGAATGTTTTTGATTGATCCCGGATTTTTCTCAGGTGCATGTTTCATCCCTAACTAATATTCTTGGAATCATGGGGATCAATGTGCAACCAACTTCATGAGACCACACCAGGAACTGATCTACAGCAACATCACAGCTTAATGTGTAAGAAATCAATAACACTGCCTCGCAAAGGTTCGATTTGTCTTTAGGGTTTCTGTCCCCGATTTACCTTCTGTGTCTTCTCTTTTGTTCTTCAATTTTACCTTCTGTATTGAGCTTGATTCAGGGCAGTTCCATTCGCCACCAGCAAAAGTAAGCTAAAAGAGTTGCTTCTGAGCTGTTTATAAGCAGTATGTATTCTTCTTTCACTTCCGTTTTTGTTTAGATGCTGATTTTCCACCGTTTTTTGGGGGCTTTTTATGAACCCTTAACTTTTGGGGTTTATCTGTTCGATTTTGCTTACAGATTTTGGGGGTTTTATATGCTAATTTATTGTTCGATTTTGTTATTCCAATTTGCTAACAGATTTCTTTATATGTTATATGATAATTATAAAACCTGCAATTTCTATTTTTTGTAGTTTAAACAGATTATATGCTTTTGACTCTGCTTATGAACCCTGCAATATCTGAATTTGATTTGTACTGTAATGTATATCATTATGTATTTCTGATTTTTGTATTTGTTTGGCTATTTTAATTAGGCGAAAGATCAAGTATGTTGCATAGAACTACTACTTGCTTCCAGTTTCATTCGCGTCAGGGTACACACATCGATACATGTTATTTGTGGATTTTCTGTTAGAATAACTACAAGGACTATGGTTTGTGAGGCTATAGGAGTGTCTTTTTTATTGTGCTTGCTAGCTTGCTAATATCTTATATAAACATTTGACCATATGAAGAATTAGACACTTAGGTCACTACAAATTTACTGCTAGACAAGATAGACCTTATATGTTTGTTTTGGCTCTGGAGTAGAGTTAATGTATTGTTGACAATATATCATTTTCTCTGTTACCCGGCATGCTCTTTTCCATATCTCACACTACTTGGGGTATTTAGTAGAATAAACTGTTATTTCATGTCTGTAACCTTTTGATGTTTAGAGGAACTGAAATTTCTTGACCGATTCTTATTCCTTTCGAGGTTATTGGTAGCCACTAGCTTGTTTTATATGTGGTTACCTAAAATATATTTGTAATGTCGTTCCCTTGTATGGAAACAAAACTTGCGTTATTGCGTAAGACTTTGCTGACTCAAAGTTGCATTTACAACCTTGGTATTGCAGGAATTCACCATGGTGGTAACCAGATCAATGTCTGGAACACCCAAGAAAACGTTTACCAAATAAGTTATATTCAACTTGTTTTATTATTAAATTGATCTGAATTTGGTTTCTGGACTGATTTTTTTATTCTTTTTTTGATTAGGGATTGCTGTGAATCACAAAGTCGCTGAGAGATCAAGCAGGCAAACAAGTTTAAAGAAGGGATACTGGACAATGAAGAATGAATATTATGACGGTTTAAATGTTTTCATGTGCCTTTTTGCTTTATTTTTTTTCCCTGTCCAGTCTCTTCCTTGTAGGTTTTGATCTAACTACGTTTAATTACAGGACTACGGACTATCTGAAACGTTATTATCAGACGCATCCAAGCTCAACCACCGAAATAGTAAGATCTCTTTTTCTACACAGTTTTTTAGTATCAATTGGTTTCTAAATCAGTGTTAATTCGATTCTTCGTGCTTCTTTCATTAATGATACCAGATGAGGCCGCGCATGCTGGGAATTTGGAATGGTTGAACATGAGTGATATTGTATGTGATTTGCTGAAAATTAATTAGATATGCTTAGGTTTCCATCAGGTAAGCTGCTAAAAATTTTCCTCCTATTTCACTCTTTTCAGGAGAAAGATTGGATTGAAAAGGCCAAGAAATTGATGGCTGAAGGAGAGACCTTATGTTCTATTAGACTTGCTGCCCATGCTCTCTACTCCCCCGAAGGATATATGATTTGCTTAGGTATTTGAACTTGTGTGCTATTTGATCAGTCTACAGAGACTGGTACAATTTGGTCTGTAATATTTTGATATACTTGTTACTTTTGGTATTTGGATTCCCACAGTTGCAGCTGTTGGAATTTAGGTATCGTGGATGTTTTATTTATCTATGCAAGACATTTGAATTTGTAATAATTATTCTTTTGCATTTGATACTTAAACTCCAGAACACACAAGAGCACAATATTACTACTTGGTTATGTACTGCTTCGATCTTCGCCGTTCCAGCTCCACCTTCGTTTCTCTTCTTTGCATCGTCTTCTGTTCGCTCTTTCTTTCTCTTTCTTCTTCGCGCGAGTTCTGCTTCGCAAAGGTTCGATTTGTCTTTAGAGTTTCTGTCCCCGATTTACCTTCTGTATCTTCTCTTTTGTTCTGCGATTTTACCTTCTGTATTGAGCTTGATTCAGGGCAGTTCCATTAGCCACCAACAAAAGTATGGCGATTTTAAACTCATATGGCTAAAATAGTTGTCTCTGAGCTGTTTATAAGCAGTATGTATTCTTCCTTCACTTTATTTAAAAATATTGATCCAAAAATCCGTTTTTGTTTAGAACTCTGATCGGCTTTCATTTCCCAAATTTTTTATTTCTGATACATTCTTGTGCTCTGTGGTTTGTGTTTTGTATCACCGAATTTTCAACTTAGCATGCAATTTCTGAATTTTTACAGATCTTGGTTGAGACAGGTCACATGGGGAGACAAGCTAGCAGTGCTGTAACTGTCACTGATGGAGAAACAGTAAGTTGTGGGCTTAACTAATTTATTTTTTTTGTCGTGTTTGGCTGATTTCTTTCTATTAAGATACTGCTTTATAAGTTCAAAACCGCCTCCCTTAGATAACATGGTTGCAGTTATTGAGCTCGGTCGCATAGTCTTTGAAGCCTCAACTCACTGAAGAATTTTTTTCCATTATGACACAACATCAAGACGAATATATTCCCAATTGTGAATTAGCAAAAAAGAAGATATATAACAATTTCCCCCCACCCAATTTTAACATCTCTCTACTTTTCATCTCTACAACAATCGAAAATTTCCTGAAATAGCAGCTGCTAATGCTACTTTGAAATTAGGGTCTTTAGTTAAAGTAGAAGCCATTTGCTCTACATAGTAACGTTGCAGGTCAACTTGTGTCTCAAATTTGCCTCTTGACCTAATACTTGTTGTTTCTTCTTGGCTTGGCTTTGGTTCTGTGAGATCGAGAGTAATCGTGGGTCCGGATGAGCTGAGGAGGTCGAGCATGGCACATTGCCAATCGTCAGGTTCCGAGTGGATCTGGAAGTAGTCGTCTCGGGTTTCGAGGGGTGAGGGTGGTTGTGCTCCCCTTCATAAGTTGCAACTACTATTGATTGATCTTCTATGTTTCGTTGAACCTGTAAAAGGCATCAACGTTTTATTTCTAGGATAATAGCTAACAGTTGAGATTTAAATTTCTAACCTTCTTTTTCACTGGACATGTAGGAGCAAAAGAACACTTGAAGTAAGCTCTAGGACAAGGGTTGTCCCTTGTCACCTTCTGTCCATATTTCCTCCATTGATACCCATCCTTAACTACCTGCAATTTCAGATTATGTTACAGTATTAGTTGACTAAGTTTTTTTTTTGACAAATAAGCAAGATAGGTGGTGCAAAACGAGTTGTGCCTTTACTAAAATAATTAAAATTAAAAAGTTGTACATTAACCAAACTACCAAAAGTACCTCTTCAAGTGAGAGGGAGAGAGTATTAGCCGGTGTGAATGAAGTATCATTTTTTCCATCTTTTAGTGTTAGGGTTTAAATTACAAAATCTTCCCTATGGTTTAGTCGAATTACATATAGTCCCATTTATCTTTCAAATTGCAAGTTTCCCTTAGGTTGTTACAGATCGACAGAAAGCCAAACTCTTTGTCCCCGTCACCAGGTGCGATTTTTTTAATGCCATAACATATAACATAATTTTTTAAAAAAATATACACAACAATTGAGGCACAATCATGTGAGACCGCACATAAAATTAGGGTTGCAAATGAGTCAAGGTCGAGCATTCACCTTTCGAGAATGGTTGATTTACTTTTTTTCACTGCTTGGGCTTGACTCGATAAGATATTTTGATATTTCCGTGTAGATTGTCTACACAACTGTTTGTTTGTCTGATGTTCCTACCGGGCCTTTAGATTTCTTTCCTCTTTGTGTAAACTATCAAGAGCGATTCTCAGCAGCTGGTCGAGGAGGGTAAATATTTGCCATTTTAGCTATTCCCTTCTCAGTGCCTCACAGCTTGATAAGCTCATACCTTTGATGTTGTTTACCTTTGCTGTTCTGCAGGTGGAGAGTTTCATTGTCAACTATGAATACTATTTATATGTTTCCTTGTTGTGGTTGACCAATTATTTGTAGCAGTTTCATTTTACAGGTTCTCAATTGTAGACTAATAGATAGACCTCTACGCTCAACTATGCTTAAGGGATTTTATCATGAAACACAGGTACTATCTTGTTGTTCTTGTTTTTCACCATTGCTACCTAAATAAGTTATCATATCCGAATATGTAAAGATAGAAATAAGGACGATATAGTGGTATGGTTTGAATAGGTTGGATAAAATTTTGTAAAGCCTGATTCTTCAATCATATTGTGGAGATGGAAAATAGAGAAATTGGGAAAGCTGTTTGCTCAGGTAAGGCCTGAGGCTGCATAGAGTAATGTACTGGACTAGCTTTTGAACACTTTGGGATGGATTCCGATTTTGGAATATCTCGATTTTTTTTTTCAATTGGGGTACAAATATTGCAGGGTTACTATTACCTGAACATAATATGAGGTGATTTTGTTTTCAATTGGGTTTGGGTCAAATTAAATCAGGTAATTTTTAGCAAAAACAATATTTGTGGGGCAAGCTTTCCTAATACCCGATTATTTAGCAAGTTCTGCCTTTTGTGTCCACCTAAGTGGCTCTCTTTCTACTAAAGCTAGGTCAACTTGAGTCCCGCAGCACTGGTGTATAGCTCATGCCTTTTGAACTTCCCTCTTCTCCATGAGGCAGGTACTGAGTTATGATGGTTTACATTCCCCAGATTCTTTAGCAGTGACAGCAGCTGGAATTGCGATGTATGTTTTACTTCCACTTTCTTGTACTTATACATACCTTAATTATTTAAGGCACTTATGGATTGTTGTAAATCATGAGTTACAACAGAGCTCTTTCCGAGGTGCCAAATTCTAAAGCCATTGCGGGTGTTCGATTTGGCCTTATTGGTGATACTTTTGTCGTGAACCCGACTGCGAAGGAGATGGAAGACTAATAAGCTAGACCTGTTACTGGCAGGGACAGATAGTGCAATGTTGATGATCGAGGTAAATCCTGATTCCCTATTATGTATCTCCGTCCGTTCATGTGTGTATTGCAATATTTTATTGTAAATTGATCCTGGTTTTCTTTGAGATGTGCGCAGTTTCGTCTTACTAAACTCAAATGATTGGAAGAAACCTGGTCAAAATATAAAAAAACGACTTGTATAGTTTGGTTCTGCTAACCTGAGCCTGAGCCCCCATGATGTAAGATGACTATGCATCTGCTTCTTTTATATTGAGAGATGCTGTTGCTAACAAAGTTACGTTAGTGGATGATATTTTTGTTTTGGTTAGAGAATTATTTCTAAGACCGCACTTGTTGATTTTTCTAACTTAAAATATGCTATTTTGTGTTTGAAATGAATCATCATAGGGATATTGTGCTTTCCTTCCCGAAGAGAAGTTACTGCAGGCAGTAGAAGTTGGCCAGGTGCCTACTTATCTTTCATGTCACATCTTCTAGCTCCCCCCCCCCCCATGTAATTTTATTATGACTGTAATTTTCTATCAATCCGCCTTACGAATGAAACCAACATGTATTACAAGTTATCATTTCCTCTAACTTGGGGTCTACGAGTTTAGACTCTACGCAGGTTGAGTTTTCCCTTTATATTTATATGTCCAAGTTTTGTCTGTTTCAAGACAATATGTAAGTCATAGAGTTTAGTCATTTATTTTGAATACCTATAATTTTGTTTAGGTGTAATCTATTATATAGTTTGGAGCTTTCACCCTGAGATATATCTTTTTTCTTAAACCACAGTCCAAGATCACGTACTCTATTACAGTTTTGAATACAAATAAATTATTTTTAACATAATACAGATAATGTATTCATAAATTTTTACAATCTGAAAATTTCAGTCTGTTGTGTGTCAAGAGTGCCCTGTTGTTCAGTTCACTAAATATAAAAAGAAAAAATTTGCTTTCTTTGATTTCTGTTTGATTGGATTGTCTTTCTTTGGTAGCTGCGGCCTTTGGATTGTCTTTCGGATTGTCTTTCTTTGGTAACTACTTTGTACATCAGAGGTATAGATTCTTGAGGTAGGTTTCATACTATTGGTGATTATTGAGTTGTGTTTCTAGCTTATCTGGATTAAAATAAGGGAGTTCCGATGTTTGTTTGTTTGAATTCAGAGTTTTTTCTTATTTCAATTTTCAAATGTATAATTTGTTGACTAAAGTTTACGTGACTTGATATTTTTGGGAGAACCCCCAGTTCATGATGTTTAGCAAGAGTTTATTTTGGTATTTTCTCACTTTATATTTGGAATTATTGCCTCACGATTTTCTGTTAAAGCAAATAGGGATTTCTGTTTTTACATGGTTTTTATGTATATTTTTGTTATCCATTGCTGTTGTGTTGGTTTGCGAAATAGATTGGGGCAATTACTTTCTAGGCCTGTTTGTGATGTATCAATTTTGGGAAATCTTTGTTCTTCTTTTGTGAATTTTTCCTTGTCAACCATTTGCGGGCACTCTGTTCTTTATATTTCCAGATGCGACTTAAAGAAAATAGTCCTTACCATACACTTGAGTCCACTTTTGATTTGTCCTAATAATTCCATATATTCAAGAATACCCTGATAAAACCACTCAGCTAGGGTGGCTCCCCGTGATAGAATATTTTGGATTCAGTGTCCTGTGGTAGGAAGTCCTTCATCAGGTTCTTGCAGCCATCTCTTCAAACAAGTTTATATATATATATATATATATATAGCTTCTGTTTGTCTGAATAAGTATGAAAACAAGGTCTTACATAGTTAGGCAAAACTTGTATTCGCGGATGGGAAAGGCATGATGTCAAGAACTAAAACACCATAGAAATCAGTTAGAGGATACTATATCGCTGATCTCATGTCCAAATAGGCTATTGTATAGATGATAATATGTTTCTTGTCATAACTTAGTTGGAGAAAAGGATTGGATCAAAATAAACTGCCATTTTTGAGAGTGTAAAAAATTGTCAGAGTACACTTCTTCCTTATTCTTTTTTAATCTTTTTTTCTGAACTTGTTAAATTTTCAAAGGGCGCATCAAATGGACTCAGGAGGTGTTCCCTTATGCCTGTGATTGATCAGGATTAGATGTAATTTATGAACAATTTGTGCGCACATTTTGGCGTGAAGACTGTTACAAGGATGATCATTCAGAATATGTAGGTGTCTTCTTTATTATTCCAGTTCGGTTATGTTGATCATGTGAATTGCTAATGATAGTTGCTTATGTGAACTGGTAAAACAGGTAGAGGATTGTGTCGATGTTGAGGTCAGTTACTTATTTTTGGAGGCAAACAAAATTGGAGTAACACACATTATTGTACATCTCCAATGTGTTGTAGATGAAACTCAAGAATAAAAATAAAATGCTAATAAAATCTTCAATGTTGGGTTATCTATGTAGGCTTCCTTTTTTTCCCCTTGTGGGATCCTTTTGTTTATTATGAATGCTTGAATGTCCCTGTATTGTAATTTGGAAAATACACATAATTAGGACTCTACATGGTATTGCAGGTTACATATCGTTGAAGACTAGAGAGAGAACACTAGAGAGAGGAACTCAAAATTCTAAATCACTCGGTACATAGGTATTAGTGTATTACTAATCACTTGTTGAATATTTTTTTTTAATCTCCACATTATGGCCATACAAATTGCACCTTAAATAATATTATCATTTTTTGTTGTGGCTTCGATGTCTTGCTCCTAGATATAATGAATTGATGTCTTTGTCATATTGGTATATATGCCAAATTTCCATATTGGGATTACAGTTCTTTGAGGTTGAATTTAACCTCTTTACCTGAGTTGGTGCCAGGGCTGGAGAAATTTTTTAAGGAAATTTGTTTATGAGTTGGTCCCTCATAAAACTATAATAAGTCTGTGACTATATATATATACACACTTTGTGTATGTGTGGCCTGCTGTGTGAATGGTGTGTATGTCTTTGCTTCCCTTGTTAATTTTGTATTTCTTTTTTAATGGTGTGCAGAGGTTAGATAGTTGAGTTCTGTTATTCACCTGCGAATTTATATGCGCTACTGTTATTATTAAAATTAAGTCCGATATTTGGCTCTGTGCCTTTTTTGTTTCCTTTTTATCCTTTTTTCATACGTTGTTTGCTCTTCCCCCTTCTTTTTTCATCGGGTCATTTCGCTATGTGTCGCTGTGTTTTGTTGTTTTCGGTTGTTTTGTAGTAGTCAGCAGTTGTAAAGTGTGCCTGTTCTTGACTAATTGCGTTTCTTGCTAGGAGTGGTTCTGTGTAGGTGTAGGGTGCCTATAGCGTGTTGCTTTGCTTTTGGCGGTTGGCATTTCACGGTTCTCTTCTTTTCAACTTTTACATAGACTCACTGGCTCAATCATTCTAGATTTTACGGTCTGCATCGGATTTATTAGTTGCATCTTCTTTGTCCACTCTTTTCATTTTTGGTTGGCATTTTTTGATTCCCTTATTTTGAGTTTGTTGTGCTTTGTTGACTTCTTATTTTTTTTTTTTTGGAAACCTATATGATTTGAAACTGCAACAACAACAACATCTAAGCCTTAGTCCCAAAATGATTTGGGGTCGGCTAACATGATTTGAAACTGAATTTAGAAAATTATCTTACATGGATTTTGCGTTTGTGTGGGTGTTGATCTTGGGTCTAAATTGGAATGCTATTACCTTGCATCAATTGTGCGCATTCTTCCTTTTTATTATGTTTTCTAAATTTAAATATACTAAAAAATTCATATATTTCTCTTGTACGCACATGAGGTTCAATTTCACCTGGCAATGCAGGAAATTGTATTGTTTCATGTCAACAAATTATTGATTTCTATGATATTAGTTACATAAATTTGAAAAATTAATTAAAATCGATCGATATGTGCAGAGTATACGGAACATGCTATCTCTCACAAGGTACTAACAATTATGATATTATAGATGCTCTCTCTCACAAGGTACTAACAATTATGATTGTAATAGGTGCAAAATTCTGGAAATGTGTACTATGTACCAACAATTATGATGTAATAGGTGCAAAATTTTGGAAATAAGCGAGTAAAAAAGTCATTTATGTTGTATAAATAGTGCTTGATTGTGTTCAGATTATAAATATATATTTCTATTAGATTGTAGCCTGTGTTGGTTGCTTCCCCCACGCATTACCTTTTCCAAATTGTTCGTGTTATCATCACATTTTTTGTGCGTTGTTACAATATCATCCACGGGCTGCCTCGTGCATTGCACGCAGTGTTTTCAGTTGCGTTGCGCAGACACGTAGCGTTTTTGTATGAAATTGCGTCGCGCAAAATAGCGTAGCGCGTAGCGTAGGCAATTTGAACATGAAAAAAGAAAAAAATAAAATAATATTTCTATATAAATAGGTAAATAACCAAAATAAATAGCCACAAAATAAAATCAAATAAACAAAAAAATCTAGAATTCTTATAATAATAAAAAATAATAAAACCAGATAAGTCAAATTATGAAAATATTCAATCCTACAAACACATAAAAATTCTGAACACTCGAACAGAGAAGAAAGTCGGAATGAAAAACCTCTTATGCCTGTTCCGTTCATCCAAGAGAGAGAGAGAGAGAGAGAGAGAGAGAGAGAGAGAGAGATCGGTCGATGAAAAAGCCCCGCTTGAGTTCAGAGAAATATTTTTCGCCCGTAAATTCCGTTTCGTGTCGTCGCGCATTGTCTTAAGTTTGAAGGTTTAAATTAATTAGGGTTTTCAAAAATTAACCCTAATAGCGCACGCAAGAGGGTCGATCGCGCAAATAGCGCAGGTAATTACGCGATTGCGTTGCCACGTCATCAAATTGCGTGCGCAAACCTAGATCGAGAGTAACTGGCCATGCGCTTGGTGGCGTTTTCTATATTTTTTGCGCAATAGCACGCAATATAGCGCGCAATTGGCCGCAAGTGAAAACACTGATTGCACGTGGTGCAAAATAGAAAGTGAGGTGAGCTTTAATGATTTGGCTATCTTCTGACTATTAAAATGGTGGATGCATTTATGATTAGGTCATGTATTCGCAACAAAGTATGTGTGAAGAAATCCAGACTAAAAGACGACCCAGACTAAAACATTAAATATCTGGAAATATTTCACAACAGATTTAATACGTCGTAAAAATAGAGCACACAATCCAAATAGGGGGAATACTTACTTGCGCTTGTGTATTATGTAGAACGGTTTTTCTGTTTTCCATTCTTTTCAACTGTTTATAAAATTCGCTTCTCACCCCAAACTTTTATGTATTTGTAATGACCCCCAGGGGAATTATTTTTGATATATGCTCATTTTATTTTGTGTTTTATGTTTTGCATCAGGTTTCTTCATGGATAGTTCATAGGAGGTGAGGTCAGTATATAGTTTCTGTTAGGCCTTACAATTGGTTACTCAAAAGATGTCTCCATGAGTAGGTTGCTGATATATGTCTCATTTTATTTGATTTTGTTTTCTTATTTATTTTTGGAGAGTGTTTATTTCAGACCGTCTTTTAAATATATATACCGTGAATGGAGTCAGAAGTCTTCATTTTTTTCCTTTCAGTTTTTTTGGGGGGCTTCATTATTTCTTTGGTTCTTCTAATTTTCATAGTATTTTTTACTTTTTAGGACCCTTTTAGGGTTTTAGTTTGGAGTGCTCTCTTTTCTAGTTTTGAGACTCTTAATTTTTTTAATAATTTTTATTTTGTTTTTCTATTTTCTTAATACTTAGTTTTAGAAAGCTTCTTATGTATCATGCTCTACAAGACCGTTTCATATGTATGAGGCCCTAAAAAACTGAACCCAGAAACCAAAGTCTGTAAAAATCCTCCTAAATATATTAAAAGTCATCAGTAACCGCAACGACTGAAAACTTCTAAGAAATTTTTTTGCTCAATCATATTAGGTTTCATGTTACATACATCGCCTTCTTCTGCTGCCTCATGCGCGGTCATATGTGCTTTGCAACCCTCTTCTCACAAGGTCATATGATCACGCACACTCGGTTCTCGTATCAGATGCTATGTCCTATGTGTTCTGTATATTTATATATTATGTGTTATGTAATTCGGTGAACGCAAGTGCACGTTGTCGTAAGCAAGTAATAAAGTGATAAGTAAGATATCGTTCCCTCGAGGACTGACTCACTAATTACCAATTTATGTGTATTCTAATTTTATTTGAACGATCGAAATTGGAGGTGCAAGTAATATTAAAGAAAACTAATAAAAGAATGAACTAAGAACAACTAATAAAATCGATTATTCGAAGAAAGAAGATCAAATAGGGAAATAATCTAGGATTGTGAATCCACCTTGATTTATCCGAATTACTCTTGATTTATATGAATTAAGTGATTTCCCAATTTATTGAAGGCGAAGATTGCTAAAATACTCTACTGCCTCTCCCGAGGTCAGTAGAATTTTCTAAGGCGAATAAAACACTCTATTCCTAGGTGAATTAATTCGACAATAGGCGAAAAGTACGAAATCTTCAGACAGGCCACGTAATTCCTATGAGTATATTCCTATCTAATAAGATAAAACGTTTCTCACCAATTTTTCCTACTAACTCTCCTCTCCCGATTCGAGTTGCGTAATCAAAACAAATCAATCATAGACCACATAATTGATAGTATTTAAAACAATCGGGGAAAACTCAATAAGAAAGGGAGATATATATTAATAATGCAAAATCAAAAGTTAATTCGTCAAAACCTCGGTTTCATCAAAATCCTAGAATAGGGTTCTAGCCCGACATGCTAGAAAATAATACACAAAGAATTGAAGAAAGCATAAAAGAAATCAAACAGTTGAAGAACTTGAATTCCTTCGTTCTCTAACTTCTGCTCTCTGCTCGATCGGTGTTTTCTCCTTCTCTTCGATTCCTTTTTTTTTTCTGACCTTCAATCGCATATTTATAACCTTCATTAGTCTCCAAAACGTGTCCGGGAATTAGGTCGAAAACAGGCTCCAAAAACGGCCCAAAAATGCGGCTGACTCAGAAATCCCGCCCCGCGGGCCGTGGCTCGGCATTAGTGTGCCGCGGCCCTCAGTGTCCAGCGCCATATGCCTGGGCGGTATTTTTCACACGGGCTGCGGCTCAGCTTAAGTGTTCCGCGGCCCCCGGTACAGTGAGTACCGCGCCTGTTGTGCCGTGCGTGTGCCGCGGCCTAGCCTTGATGTGCCGCGGCCCCTGACCAAAAATTGTCGTTTTCGCCCGTTTTTCGTCGTTTAAGCTTCCGTACTCCAATTTCCTTCAAAACATATAAAGATAGTGCATTAAAAGCTCATTTATGCAGATTTAGACTAAAAATGGATATAAAATAATGATAAATAAGCGCATAAAAATACATCTAACAAATACCCCCAAACTTAGGCCTTTGCTTGTCCTCAAGCAAAAATTAATTTCAAATGAGATGACAAGTATCGTGGGTAAACGTGCAATATCCACAGTGTTCACCTGATTAATACTCTGAAAATCTCAAAGAAAAATACATGTATCGTTTTAGTGAGTCACATCACGGATAAGGATTCCACAAAGCAATCATTTTTAGTGCTGAACTATCGGTCATGAAGAAAATCGAAGCTCAAAGATTAACAAGCGTGAATTTAGCCGACCGCCAATATAAAGGGTTAGATTTAAACAAGAGTTTCATCATCAATAATAATCCTCGGACAACATTCCCTTATGTATAATCATTATAATGATTCGAGTTAACCACTAGGTTCCGGCTTTCGGGATGTTTCATCGGAATAACCCTAGGGTGGATTTCCGTTCTCAGGGGAACCGTTTGACGTAAAAGACACTCATGGGGCACATGGATGCTTCTAGTTACTAAGTTCCCCTCTACAACGGAGAAAAAATTCGAATAGCTATTCCCGCATGTCCGATTCAAGGTTGTTGTTTTACGCGAGAGTAAACAACGGGTCACGTGAATACCCCCGGTTACTAGGCTTCCCATCATCGGCAATGCGATTTTTCTAAACCATTAGTCTATTCAGGGTCGTCGTTTTACGCGAGAGTAAACAACGGGTCACGTGAATACCCCCGGTTACTGGACTTCCCATCATAGAACATGTATAATTTCTCGAATTATTAGGAAAGACTGTCCGACTCTAAACTCAAATTAAATGCCAACAAGACTCATGTTACTGGACGACTAGCTACGTGAAAAGTGTAACCAAACGTATAGACAGCGGTTCGAAAACACGTATGTCTCATTTCTTATGAGCTAAGATTTCTACAATAACGAAAAAAAATTCAGACCTAAATGAATACTCAAAGGAAACAAATATCGCAGACTGCAAACTCGACCAAAACTCAACCGTTTATTCAAAAAGAAATCAGTATCATGTCATCAGTTTTACACAAGGAAGCACGAAAAATCCACGAATGCAAATAAAGTCAAGACAAGCAAAGGCTAGAGTAAAAAACAACGAAAAATAACAATGAATAAGTAAATAGCAACTGAAAGTAACCCCCCAAACTTAGGACGAACATTGACCTCAATGGACACAGATAGTAATATGCAATATGAGAAAAGGTCAAGTACTCCCCTAATATCAGCTCAGGAAGTGGTGCCGGCCTCGTCCGGCGAGGAGGGTGGTGTAGATGGCCTGACTGGTGGAATGAAGGGTCCGTCCGGATGGAGTATATGGCTCGTACACGCAGCAAGATAGTCCTGATGATAAGCATCCCTCGCCGCCAAGCGCCTCTCCTCACGTCGATTGGCCCGGCGGGCCTGCTCTCTCATCTCCTCCCGGACAGCTGCGAGGAGGCTGTCTCTCTCAGCCCGCATCCCCTCTCGAGCAGCTGCTAGATGGCTGTCTCTCTCTCTCCGCATCTCCTCCCTCAGGCTGTCAAACATCGCCTGAAGGTGCTCTCTCGCTGGCGGTGGACTGGATTCAGTCCGATCATCAGCATCCGCGTCGGCTCATGTGTCAGGAGTAGTGGCTCGGGAGAGTGCTCGTGTGGCTCATCGATCAGAAATCCTCGCCCCCGCTCGTGTGCCCTCGCGCCACCCCACTGGTCAAAATGGGAGATAATACGGTGGTCGATCGGACCCTGGGGTGCAATAGACGGCTCGTCGTCGGACAACATCACGCCCGACTGGCGGCATAGAGCACATATCAGCGAGGGATGTTTTAATCCCGTCTTTGCCCCTCCTTGAATACATTGAAATATAGAACGGGACAACCGTGGGGCCACATCAAACCGGAGTCCCGTCGTGATAGCATACAGTAGTCGGGCACGAGAAAGTAAGACCGAGCGGATCTGTGATGTAGGGTCGACTCGTGCACATAGGAAGTAGAGACAGGCTCGCCCGAGCCGACTGAGGCGAAAACTCTTAAAGTAGAAAGCTGTAGAACCCGGGACGCGCGTCTCCCAAACGGAACCCGGCTGAGCGAGTGCCTCCAGCAGAGCCTCCCTCGTGAGGCTACTCATAATCCGTGTGTACTCCGACTCGTCCACCTCCGGTAGCTCGTACAGCCTCCGAATCGCGGCCACCGAAAAGTCCACAGTTTGGCCTCGGACGACGACCTCGGTCCGTGTATCTGGTCGCCCCATCATCTGCCCCGCCTGAATATGTCGCAATAGAGTACTGGCGTAGAACTCCTGGACAATAGAGATCACCGCCGGCTCGGGTGGCGCAGTGAAACGAGTCCATCCCATCTCGCTGATCATAGCCAAAAGCTCACCGTCCTGGGGGGCGAGAGTGAATCCCCGCTCCGGAATTATTGGACGAGGCCGGATTTTCTCGTTGAATATTCTATGAATGTCAGGATCGGAGAATTGGTGAGATTCCATATCGGCTCGGTTTTGTGACGTTTCCCCTCTTGTGGGGGATGATCGCGTCCTAGCCCTCGTACTCAACTTCCTTTTCCTAGCCATGACGAGGTTCCTGAAAAATAAACGCCGGAAATTACACAACTTTAAAGATAACTACACCACTCTCGATTTAAGACGTGTGGAAAATGAATATAGAGTCGTATGAACTCGCACCATTGTATGAGGGAAATAAGACCGAGATTTTAAGCTTAAACATGATGTAAGGGTTGGGGACACAATGTAATCCGATAAACGAATTCGTTGCATACAATTTGAAGATGTTTGGCTCAAAAAATTTCATTGGTGCATTTTGTTAGACACCTTGCATGCGTTGGTTTAAATGAAGAACAAAAAACAATAACATACACAAATCAATCCTCAAAAACAATAATTGAATCATAATTCACAACAGTTCATGACACAATAACAAAATACCATCAATCAATCACGCAATCTCAGCATCATCCGATATAAATTTTAATAGAATTTTAAGAACTAAACACAAGTTTATCTACGTATGAAGAACATTACCCCATCATCAATGCATGTTGCCATGAAGTTTTAGGGATAAGAGTTATCTTGTGTTGGATTTGAGAAGGTAAGAAGAAGAAGAAACTTGAATGGAGAGCGCCGCACGAAGAAGAAGAGTGAAACGTACCTTGTGTTTCGGCCGACAGAGGTTATAAGGGTGCCCTGGGCGCTTGAAATTCGGAGCAGGGGCCGCGGCACGTATCAAGTGAGCTGCGGCCCGTAGTACAGTAGGTTCTGGGCGCTGGTTTTCTTCGGCGTGTGCCGCGGATCATTAAACGGGTGCCGCGGCTCAGAGAGTTAGTGTGCCGTGGCTCAGAGAGTGCGTGCCGCGGCACAGAGTACAGTCTTCTGGGCCGTTATTTTGGGTCTTGGCGTGCCGCGGCTCAGCTTCAATGTGCCGCGGCTCAGGGGTCGAGTGTGCCGCGGCTCAGTAAGTGCGTGCCGCGGCACAGAGTACAGGAAGGTTAGCCTAATTTCTTGACTTGTATGTGACGCGGCTCGCTATCATTGTGCCGCGGCCCAAACCTGACAAATGCTCCTGGAAGGTTCCTGCACAGAAATTTCAAAGGAAAACACCTAGAACATGAGAGATAAGCATATCAAAGCAAATATGACGAAAAAATAGACTCCTAAAATGAATGAAAACAATGAAAAATTAAAATCTACAACTAATACCCGGGTTGCCTCCCGAGAAGCGCTAAGTTTATAGTCTTCAGCCGGACTTTTCTAGCATTCATTTTGCAGTGGATAGGACGACGCTCGTCTTCTGCGCGTCTATTGGATTACCCATGTAGGCCTTCAACCGCTGCCATTAACTTTAAATCTTCGGTCATCTTTTTGTACTTCCACTGCTCCGTGTGGGAATACTTGAACTACTGTAAACGGTCCCGACCATCGTGAACGCAATTTCCGAGGAAACAACCTCAAGCGAGAATTAAACAATAACACCTCTTGACCCGGAACGAACTCTCGATGTGTGATGTGCTTATCATGCCAAATCTTTGTCCGCTCCTTATAAAGCTTCGCATTCTCGTACACATCATGACGAATTTCCTCCAGCTCGTTCAACTGCAAACAGCGCTTTTCACCAGCAGATTTAAGATCAAAATTCATTTTCTTTATCGCCCAATATGCACGATGTTCCATCTCTACTGGCAAATGACAACTTTTCCCATAAACCAATCTGTAAGGTGACATGCCGATAGGCGTTTTATACACAGTACGGTACGCCCAAAGTGCATCATCGAGTTTAAAGGACCAATCTTTTCGAGACGAGCTAACTGTTTTTTCTAAGATCCACTTTATCTCTCGATTTGATATCTCGACTTGACCGCTCGTCTGGGGATGGTAGGCTGTAGCAACACGATGAGTGACTCCGTATTTTCTCAAGACCGCATCAAGGAATTTGTTGTCGAAGTGTGAACCACCATAACTGATAATAGCACGTGTTGTCCCAAAATGCGTGAAAATATATTTTTTTATAAATTTGATCACGACATTAGACCCATTTGTTGGTAGTGCCACCGCTTCGACCCACTTTGAGACGTAGTCCACTGCTACTAGAATATAGAGGTTCTTATTGATGGAGGAAATGGACCCATGAAGTCGATCCCCCATACGTCGAACAATTCAACCTCAAGTATGGTGTTCAACGGCATTTCATGTCGTTTTGAGATGTTTCCCGTCCGTTGACACCGATCACATGTGGACACAAAGGAGTGAGCATCTTTGAATAACGATGGCCAATAGAAACCCGAGTGTAAGACCTTTGCCGCTGTTCTATTTCCGCTAAAATGCCCACCGTAAGGTGATGCATGGCAATGATTCAGCACACTGCGGATTTCCTCATCCGGAACACATCTGCGAATGATTTGATCAGGGCATCTTTTAAACAGAAAAGGATCCTCCCACAAGTAATACTTAGCATCTGAAATCAGCTTCTTCTTTTGGTGACGCGAGAGATCATTCAGAATTATTTTGCTCGCCAGATAGTTCACTAAATCAGCGTACCAAGGCGCGTGTTGCGAACCCAACTTGTAGAGCTGTTCATCGGGAAAGTTTTCCACAATTTGTGGATGACTTTCCCCCTTCTCAAGGGGATTCTCTAAACATGAAAGGTGATCGGCAATAACATTCTCAGTCCCCTTTTTGTCGCGAATTTCCAAGTTGAATTCTTGGAGGAGAAGCACCCACCTAATCAACTTTGGTTTAGCATCCTTCTTCTCCAAAAGGTATTTGATCGCCGAATGGTCAGTCCACACCACTACTTTCGCCCACAATAAATACGCCCGAAATTTATCAAAAGCAAAGATCAGAGCTAACAATTCTTTTTTTGTTGTGGCATAATTTCTTTGGGCGTCGTCAAGAGTTCGGCTTGCATAATACACGGCGTGGAACACTTTCCCTCGTCTCTGTCCCAAAACAGCCCCAATGGCAAAATCACTAGCATCACACATCAACTCGAATGGAAGGTCCCAGTCTGGAGCGACTATTACCGGGGCGGTGCTTAGAGCTTTCTTCAATAGATCGAAACTTTCTTTACACGGCTCGTCAAAATTAAACGGAACATCCTTCATGAGCAGATTGCACAATGACTTCGTGATCTTTGAAAAATCCTTAATAAAACGGCGGTAAAAACCGGCGTGTCCCAAAAAGCTCCTTATCCCTTTTACCGAAGTAGGCGAAGGCATCTTCTCGATTGTTTCAATTTTTGCCCGGTCGACTTCAATTCCATGGGAGGATATGCGGTGGCCAAGTACAATGCCCTCCTGGACCATAAAATGGCACTTCTCCCGGTTCAAGACCAAATTTGTTTCTTCGCATCTTTTTAGGACTTTCTGCAAATTCTGCAAACATATATCAAACGAATCACCGAAAACAGAAAAATCATCCATAAAAATTTCAATGAAATGCTCTACCATGTCAGAAAAAATAGCCATCATACACCGTTGAAAAGTGGCCGGCGCATTACATAAACCAAAAGGCATGTGCCTATAAGCGAAAATGCCATAAGGACATGTAAACGTCGTCTTTTCTTGGGCTTCTGGGGCTATATAAATCTGATTATACCCAGAATAACCATCAAGAAAGCAATATAAATCGTGTCCGGTTAATCTATCCAACATTTGATCAATAAATGGCAAAGGGAAGTGGTCTTTTCTAGTGGCTTTATTTAATTTCCTATAATCTATGCACATACGCCACCCCGTGACAATCCTAGTGGGAATTAATTTATTATTATCGTTTTGGATAACCGTTATCCCACCCTTCTTTGACACAACTTGAACCGGACTTACCCACTTGCTATCAGAAATAGGAAAGATCATACATGCGTCGAGGAGTTTTAAAACCTCGACTTTTACCACCTCTTTCATATTTGGATTTAAACGGCGTTGATGCTCCACAGATGGTTTGTAGTCTTCCTCCATCAAAATTTTGTGCATGCAGATGGATGGGCTGATTCCCTTGATATCCGCAATAGACCATCCAAGGGCAGATTTGTACTCTCTTAAAACCCTCAATAATTTCTCCTCTTGATCCCCCGCTAAAGTGGCCGAAAGAATGACTGGCAAGGAATCGTCGGGTCCCAAAAATGCATATTTTAAATGACTCGGTAGCTGTTTGAGTTCTAGCTTTGGGGGTTTCTTGATTGATGGGACGGGTCGAGTTGGTGAACTTCCGAGCTCCTCACATGGTCGACGGCTGAAAAATGGTGGGGAAGCATCCATGTGTCGTACATAGGTTACATGCTCTGAATTCAATTCGGAAGCAGACCCAATTAAAACGGACTCCAATGGATCTGATGGATAGCTCTCCCGAAAGGCTCTACTTATACACGAGTTAATGACATCAACTTGAAAACAATTCTCAGCATCACTAGGATATTGTAAGGATCGAAATATATTGAAAGTAACTTGCTCCTCTTGAACTCGTAGAGTAAGCTTCCCTTTTTCCACATCAATTAAAGTTCGGCCAGTTGCCAAGAATGGTCTTCCCAAGATGATTGGGATATCATGATTCTCTTCTATATCGCGTACAATAAAATCGACTGGGAAGATGAATTTATCGACTTTTACCAAAACGTCTTCTATTACTCCCCTCGGATACTTGATAGATCTGTCAGCTAATCGCAAAGAGACTGTCGTCGGCTTGGCTTCCCCAATATCCAGCTTCTTAAAAATGGAAAGGGGCATAAGGTTTATGCTGGCTCCTAGATCACATAAGGCTCTGTCAAAGGATGAATTTCCAATAGTGCATGGAATAGTAAAGCTTCCCGGATCCCTGAATTTAGGTGGGAGCTTCTTCTGTAGAATAGCGCTGCACTTTTCCGTCAATGCCACTGTCTCATACTCTTCGAGCTTCCTTTTGTTCGATAAGATTTCCTTCATGAACTTCACATAACTCGGCATTTGTTCCAAGGCGTCGACAAATGGAATGCTGATATGTAGTTTCTTGAAGACGTCAAGAAACTTGGAGAATTGCTTGTCCAATTTTTGCTTTTGCAAACGTTGTGGGAATGGAATTTGTGGAGTGGGATGAGTAGTCGACACTGCTTTTGGCTTGGGCTCCTCGTCTTTTTCTTTCTCACTGTGGTTGCTCTTGTCCTTGCTATTCTTAGGCTGCTCTTGTAGCTCCTTTCCGCTTCGTAGCTCGATTGCATGCACATTTTCCTTGGGGTTCATTTCGGTGGCACTGGGTAATACACCTTGAGGTCGGGAGGACAATAAATTTGCGATCTGCCCCATTTGCACTTCCAAGTTCCGGATGGAGGCGGAATGATTTTGTAGTGTAGTCTCAGTGCGGGTCATGAATTGGCTCGTATTAGCCGCCATTTGAGCAAGAGCATCTTCCAAGGATACCTTTGGTGGTTGAGGGGGCTGCGCGAATTGAGCTTGCGGAGGTTTATTCAAAGCTTGCCCGTTCTTCCACGAAAAATTTGGGTGATTTCGCCACCCTTGATTGTAAGTGTTGGAATATGGGTTGTTCTACCGATTCTCATTCCCCACAAATTGAGTTTGTTCCATCGGAGATTTCTCGAAAGGATTTCCGACTTGGCACTCACCACTAGGATGAGACCCGTTGCACCAATTACATGATTCTGTGGTAACGGTAGAAGGAGCATGTGAAAAAGCTTGCAATTGTTGAGTCAGCGCTGCAACTTGGGCTGATAGTGTAGAGATCGGATCGTTGTCGGAAACTCCCATAACTCGCTTTGGGTTCACACGTTCGGAAGGCTACTGATAAGCATTTGCAGCCATTGCTTCAAATAAAGAATGAGCTGCCGCCATCGTTTTGCCCAGTAAAGCTCCTCCAGCGGCTGCATCAACAAGAGTGCGTGTAGATGCACTTAGTCCGTTATAGAAGGTCTGAATTTGTAGCCAATCCGGTAGGCCATGGTGTGGGCATCTCCTTAGTAAATCCTTGTATCGCTCCCAAGCTTCATGAAGCGATTCCATCGCAAATTGCCCGAACGTCGTTATTTCGTTCCGAAGTCTCGCTGTCTTTGCCGGCGGAGAGAACTTAGCCAAAAAGGCTTGTGCTAACTCCGCCCAAGTCGTGATAGAGCCCGACGGAAGTGAATTCAACCAAAACTTGGCTTTATCCCTCAAAGAAAATGGGAAAAGCCGTAGACGAATGGCGTCATCAGAAACTCCATTGTTTTTGAACGTATCGCATATCTCGAGAAAGGACGCAATATGAGCATTGGGGTCGGCATTCGCTAATCCGCAGAATTGGCTTGCTTGTACCATCTGGATTATGGCCGGCTTTATCTCGAAATTGTTTGCTTGGACAGTTGGGCGCTGAATCCCCAAAAAATTTGCGTTGATTTGAGGCAATGCATAATCTCGGAGTGCCAATGCCGGTTGAATTTGCTGTATAGGATTGTCTACTCCGTGATTTTCCGTGTTATCAGCCATGGTGTCTTTTGTTGATAGCTCACGCTTTTCCTTCTTGTTTTTCCGCAGAGTGCGCTCGAGTTCTGTATCCAAAGGTAATAGGCCTTCGTTACCGAATTTTCTCATGCACTACACGAAACTCCTGAAAGGAAAACAAATAATAAAAAATTACACAAAAATAAAATAGTGTTCAAATTAAGACTAGAAATACTGAAATCGATATTAGTAAAACAATCAGTCCCCGGCAACGGCGCCAAAAACTTGTTACGTAATTCGGTGAACGCAAGTGCACGTTGTCATAAGCAAGTAATAAAGTGATAAGTAAGATATCGTTCCCTCGAGGACTGACTCACTAATTACCAATTTATGTGTATTCTAATTTTATTTGAACGATCGAAATTGGAGGTACAAGTAATATTAAAGAAAACTAATAAAAGAATGAACTAAGAACAACTAATAAAATCGATTATTCGAAGAAAGAAGATCAAATAGGGAAATAATCTAGGATTGTGAATCCACCTCGATTTATCTGAATTACTCTTGATTTATATGAATTAAGTGATTTCCCAATTTATTGAAGGCGAAGATTGCTAAAATTCTCTACTGCCTCTACCTAGGTCAGTAGAATTTTCTAAGGCGAATAAAACACTCTATTCCTAGGTGAATTAACTCGACAATAGGCGAAAAGTACGAAATCTTCAGACAGGCTACGTAATTCCTATGAGTATATTCCTATCTCATAAGATAAAACGTTTCTCACCATTTTTTCCTACTAACTCTCCTCTCCCGATTCGAGTTGCGTAATCAAAACAAATCAATCATAGGCCACATAATTGATAGTATTTAAAACAATCGGGGAAAACTCAATAAGAAAGGGAGATATATATTAATAATGCAAAATCAAAAGTTAATTCGTCAAAACCTCGGTTTCATCAAAATCCTAGAATAGGGTTCTAGCCCGACATGCTAGAAAATAATACACAAAGAATTGAAGAAAGCATAAAAGAAATCAAACACAGTTGAAGAACTTGAATTCCTTCGTTCTCTAACTTCTGCTCTCTGCTCGATCGGTGTTTTCTCCTTCTCTTCGATTCCTTTTTTTTCTGACCTTCAATCGCCTATTTATAACCTTCATTAGTCTCCAAAACGCGAATTAGGTCGAAAACAAGCTCCAAAAACGGCCCAAAAACGTGGTTGACTCAGAAATCCCGCCCCGCGGGCCGCGGCTCGACATTAGTGTGCCGCGACCCTCAGTGTCCAGCGCCATATGCCTGGGCGGTATTTTTCACACGGGCTGCTGCTCAGCTTAAGTGTGCCGCGGCCCCCGGTACAGTGAGTACCGCGCCTATTGTGCCGTGAGTGTGCCGCGGCCTGGCCTTGGTGTGCCGCGGCCCCTGACAAAAAATTGTCGTTTTCGCCCGTTTTTCATCGTTTAAGCTTCCAGACTCCAATTTTCCTAAAAACATATAAAGATAGTGCATTAAAAGCTCATTTATGCAGATTTAGACTAAAAATGGATATAAAATAATGATAAATAAACGCATAAAAATACATCTAACATTATGAATATAAGGAGCTTATCATCAATGCCTTTAGGCTCTTTTTTGTTTTATTACTTGATGGAAAATGTATTGTGAGGCATCTGTTTTACTGCAACATGGTTATCTCCCTTTTGCTTGCCCTTATGTTGCCTCTAATATGAGTTCTGTAGTTTATATGTTGGTCTGATAGGTGGTGGTGTTTTCACCTCCACAACTTATTCGTTTGTTCAGATTAGTTAATATTTGTTGACTGTAATAAGTTGGGAAAACCCCTCTATCTAAGTTTGCTTACCTTAATTCCTCCTTTTGCCTGCCCTTATTTGGCCTCTAATTTGAGTTTGCTGTTTCACTTGTAATATCCGCATTTTTCCTTTTCCCGGTATTTTCATTTTTAGGTGTATTTCTCGTTTCTAGCAACCCTCGTATATTTTTCAACGTATTTCTTCCGTCATCTATTGATCTGATTCTCGTAATTGTTGTGCGGAACCACCGTTTCGGGGTTGCCGTGAATCCATTCTATGTTATTATGCATTTTGAGATGTTCCGTTTGATGTTTCGTTCATGTTCCGGTGTTTTGGGCTGTTCTTATTCCGTGCCTAGCGCGCGCTAATTTTTCTGCATAGCGCACGCTAGAGACCCCTTAGTAGCGCACGCTACGTCTGCTCCGTAGCGCGCGCTAGCGAGCTGAACCCTGGGAGCGGCAGTTCTGATTCCAGTCCTCTGGACTAGCACATTAGCGTACGCTACGTTGTCTAGCGCACGCTAATGTCGGGGGACTAGCGCACGCTAGGTGTCCGGTAGCGTGCGCTAGTGTGACTGTCCAATACCGGACAGTTTGTTCTAGACTCGTTCAGGTGCCTAGGTAGCGCACGCTATAGCTCGATAGCGTGCGCTACCGAGTCGTTGTTAGCGCACGCTAGGTAGTAGTAGTAGTGCACGCTTACGGTCCAGGACAGTGAGTTTTGGACTGTATTATAACTGGGTAGCACACGCTAACACTTAGCCGTTAGCGCGTGCTAAGCCGTGCGGCTATATATACCCAGGAGTTGACCTTGGACGGATCTAATTCTCATTTCACCTCCTTCCTCTGCGGCTTTAGCGATTTCTTGGCGATTTCTTCCTCCAATCATCTCAACCATCATCTTCCTTGAGTTCTTGGTGTATAATAACAACATTAACACGAATCTTTCATCCTAATCCAAGGTAAATCTTCTTAGAACCCTACTTTTGAGTAAATTGGGGGTTTTCGGGTTTTTCTTCGATTCGTTCCATATGATTGATTAACTCATGTTGAATATGATTAATCTTGCTAGTATTCTTGTTTTCCCTACGAATTCGGGGTATATTTCGTGATTGTTGCGTATTTGAGAGGGTTCGGTTGTGTTCTGCCCTCGTCGTTGTTTTTATACGAATATACATGAATCGTAGGCGGGTTTTCTGGTGTATTCCATTTCTGTATTCATTTAGAGTTGGTTGTGATTATGTTCTTCGAATCGTTAGGTTCGGTTCCGTTGGTTCCTAGCGTTCGTCGGTGATTTTCCTTCCCGTTCGTGTCACCATCTACTAATCAAGGCAAGTACCCTTACGAACTTACGATCTTAACGTAGTAGTATTGCATGAGAATTATGTATGTGTATGCTCACTATGGGTTAGACCCGACGAGGTCTCGGTAGGGGTCCACGGAGGGGTGGATCCTCGAGCTTGCTTTTAACCACTATGGGTTAGATCCGACGGGGTCTCGGTAGGAGTCCACGGAGGGGTGGATCCACGGTTAATTGTGGTGCATTTTACAAATGTGTTTTGGATTATGGCGTTTCCGGAAATGTGTGTTTCAACCGATATTTTCTTTATTGCATGCTTTGACTATATGTATAAGATGTAAGTTGTTCATTTGGTTACTTGTACTGGCATAATTGCTAACCCCTCTAGGGGACCAGTTTTGGGGAAATTCGTTTTATGAATTTCAGGTCAGGTTCATCGAGACGAACGGGCGCTGGACCAGTATGCGGATGATGGCCGTGCGTGATGATTGTGCACGAGTGGTGTCTTATTGTCTTCTATCTTTTACCGTTTGTGGGTTTGTAAACTTATAGAAGTACTCGAGTACTTAAGAGTTCTTGTTTGTCCGGATTGTATCGTTGTCTATTGTGTTTGTGTCGGATGATTGTGTTGTGTTTGACCGGTTGAACCGGATGGATTATTTTGTTTTGCGTCCTTATGACGAGGTGTTATTTTGTTGTTCTCGCGAGTCGATGAGTATGATGATTGTTTAGCCTGGTGAGTCTCATATAGGGATTTACGGCGCTGTAATATACCTCGAATATCTTGGGGGTGTTACATCACTGCAGTTTATCTGTTGGTCTTGTATGTGTTGTTTCGCGTCTACAACTTCATCGTTTGTTCAGGTTAGCTAGGATTTGTTGAGTGCCAATTTATTTCTTTTGTGTTCTTTTTTGGCACTTTCTCAATTCCTCTAAATTTTAATCTACTTTCTGTCATCTGCATCCATTATTTTATTTTCGGTGTGTTTGTTCTGGATTAATCATGTGTATTATGGATGGAGATTTGTTTGAAAGGGTCTTGCAATATTGTTGACATAGGCATAATCCATGAAATATATCGAGAGATCATATGGCGTTTTGGTAAGTATGAGTTTTGTCAAGATTGTAAGTTCATAAGGGTACTTGCCTCGATTAATAGACGGTGACACGAACGGAACGGAAGAATCAAGCACGACCGCGAGGAACCGACGAATGAACCTAACGATTCGAATAACACAATCACAACCACTCCTAAACAATTACGGAAATGGAATACACCCGAAAACCCGCCTACGATTCATGTATATTCGTACAAAAATAACAACGAGGGCGGACCACAACCAAACCCTCTCGATTTCGCAAAACCATGAAAATATACCATGAATTCATAGGAAAACTAATTATACCAACAAGATTAATCATATTCATCATGAATCCACCAACAAAACGGAACGGATCGGAAGGAAATCCCACAACCCCAAAATTATCCAAAAGTAGGGTTCTAAGAGATTTACCGTGGATTAGGATGAAAGATTCATGTTGATGTTGTTATAATACTCCAAGAACTCGAGAAAGATGTTGGATGAGATGAATGGAGGAAGAAATCACCAAGGAAATCGCCCCGGAATCGCCTTCGCCGCGGAGAGAGGAAGAAATGAGAAATTATGTTTATCTCGGTCAACTCCCTGGTTTATATAGCCAGGGAGTGTTAGCGCGCGCTAATCCCTCAAGGTTAGCGTGCGCTAACGGGATAAAATTCCAATCCATACAGTTAGCGTCCCAGTCCAGTAGCCAGATTTCTGGCCGTTAGCGTGCGCTACCCGAAACGTAGCGTGCGCTAATAACCACACGGTAGCGCGCGCTATCGACCAATAGCGTGCGCCACCTGGACATCAGCCGAGTCCAGAAGCTAACAGCCCAAAACTCACCTGACCCGTTAGCGTGCGCTACCATACAAGCGTAGCGTGTGCTAACTGGCACCTGACCGAGTTCAGTAGTAAACTGTCCAGTACTGGACACTCACGCTAGCGCACGTTACCTGGAAATCTCAGCGTGCGCTAGCCCCCGACATTAGTGTGCGCTAGACTATGTAGCGTACGCTAATCCGCCAGTCCAGAGGGTTGGAAACAGCACTGCCACTCCCAGGGCTAATTCGCTAGCGCGCGCTACGAAGTAAACGTAGCGTGCACTACTAAGGGACCTCTAGCGTGCGCTATGCAGGAAATTTAGCGTGCGCTAGATACAGAATATAAACGGTTCACAACACCGGAATATGAACGAAACATCAAATGGAACACCTCAAAGCGCATCAAAACATTGAATGGATCCGCGGCAACCCCGAAACAGCGGTTCCGCACAACAATAACGAGTTTCAGATCAATAGATGACGGGAAAGATACACTGAAAGATACACGAGGGTCGCTACAATCGAGAAATACACCGAAAATAAAAATACAAGGAAAAGAAAAATGCGGGTATTACAAGTATATGGTTCGTGTTAGTCCTTACAATTGCTTACTCAAAAGATGTCTCCATGAGTAGGTTGCTGATATATGTCTCATTTTATTTGATTTTGTTTTCTTGTCCTTAAAAAGTACTTCACACATTCAATATGCGTAACAGATAGATAAGTTGCTGTCTAATCTATTGCAGGAAAAAGGTCGGAGGTGAGGAAAGTGACTTCAAGGATACTGCGACTCTGTGCGTGCCAGTAATAAATGCAGCCGTAAGAGATATAGAGAAGGGGATTTTCCCTAAAGGTTTCTCGTTGGACATAGAAGTCCCGACATCACCCTTAGCAAACAAGGTTTGCTTTTATTACTTTATTGTCTGAATGCGTATCATATAGTTATAAACTTTATTTTTTTCATGTCCATTTAGGAGTAAAATATGAGTATGAACCGACCCTATTGCTTAATATTTTTCATTTCCCAATTCCTTTTATTTTGTTACACTTATATTAGCACGTGTTCATGAGTAGTGGATTGTAGTATTTATTCTTGTATTCTTAAGAACTCAGAGATTCATGTTGATCACTTATTGAGCTAATAAAAGATCGCCAGTAAGCTGTAACGACCTGTGGATTTTGAGCTTGATAGCATGGAAATATTACTGAATTAGTTGCAATAATAATTGTGATTTTGATATTCTCTGTTTCTTTTAATGCTTGAATCTGAAAATAGGATTTGGAGTTTGAGTATACCAAATCGACTATCTCCCGACTAATTTGGTTTGACTTTGATGTTGTCCGTCTTCTCTTTTTATTTGGATGCTGATATAACTACTCGTATGCTCTGCAATATAAATTTTGACTGGGAATAAAGGTTACCAGGAGAAGCCTTTGGAGGTCCAATCTTAGCTGGCAAGCCATTTCAGGCACCAGGAATTTAGCCGCTTCACGTTATGGGGGCAGTCAGCCAGGCATTGGCATGCAATTCGCGCAGCTCGGTCGTGATGCATCTGCTGCTGTGTGTATTCTTTAGGTAGTTCACTTTTTTTCTTTCTATAGTAAATCTTGTGGGAGCAGATTGCTCTTATTCATATGTTCTATTTTCCAGAGTGCTGCTCGCCGTTTGGCCACTCAAAAGAAGAATATTGGGGTTGTTGAATCTGTTGGTGCTGTAGGGAAATCTGATTTTAAAAGGACAACCAAGTATTTCCGCGCAGAGGTCAGTATTTGGGGATAGGGGTGTAAGTGAGCTGAGCCGACTCGTAAGCTACTCGGGGTCAACTCTGAAAAAGTTCGAAACTGGCTCGAAGTTAATCGAGCCTAGCTCGAGTTCGAGCTACTCGAGTCGAGCTAGAACTCTTTTTTAAATAGTGTTGAAGTTTCCACTTTCTCAAATTTCTTACAGTGGAACATAAATGAATAATCAGTATGTGCATTATAACTTTCTTTTATTACCTTTTCATTTTTTATTATCTTTTTCAGATGCTTGACAAGGAACAAAAGGACGACGATCCGGATCTGGATTTTATAGCTGTTGAAAATGGCTTCGTAAGATTTTTTTTTCCTTTTATAAGACGTACAAAACCCCGTATTTCTCTTTGCATGAGATACGATTGGTTAATGATCGTTGCATCCTGTTTCAGTTATTCCATTCTCTCCCTCGGTGTATTTAGATACGTAGACCGAGGCTGCTGCTTTGGACTGGATTTCCTCTGCACTATCGAGGGGACATTAAGAACGACGACATGCTTCAGAGATAACGAGTATTTTTGTACATTTGAAGCCGCGAGCTTATTCATATCTGCCACGTTTTTTTTTCTCTGAGAACCATGAGGCTGTTTTTTTTTTTTAATTTATATTTTCCTAAATTTTCTGCTATTTAGTTGCTTAAGTTTTCAATGTGTGGTGAGGTAAATGCTCCTCCCATTATTTTTTACATTCTTCTGTAGATATGTAAAAATCCTCCTAAATATATTAAAAGTCATCAGTAACCGCAACGACTGAAAACTTCTAAGAACTTTTTTTTTTCTCAAACATATTAGGTTTCATGTTACATACATCGCCTTCTTCTGCTGCCTCATGTGTGGTCATATGTGCTTCGCAACCCTCTTCTCACCACGTCATATGATCATGCACACTCGGTTCTCGTATCAGATGCTATGTACTATGTGGTATATTTATGTATTATGAATATAAGGAGCTTATCATCAATGCTTTTATGCTCTTTTGCCATTACATTGTTACATAAGACCGCCGAATATCTTTGACCGTCTGATATTTACATTATCTTCTCTGTTTTTTGGAGTTCATGCTGTAAAAACTTACATTTTTATGTTTCGGGTTGAGAATGTACTGTCCTTTACAATTTGGCTCTATATTCATATCATATACATAATATCTGAACAACAAAGTATAAGAAGTAAAAAGAAGTGAGCGAGCGATGGAAAATGAACCCGCATAATGATGAATTCACAATACAATGCCTTAATTAACTTGACTATCTGTCAGGTGTAATAATGCCACGTGTTCTTCTATTCGTATTGATTGAATGCAATCTCGACGCAATTCAAAAGGTGGCAAGGCTCAATCTACTTCTTGTCTTTCAGTTTATAATGAATGATTGCAACTCTTATCATATATATTTCGGCCTACGAATCTGCCCTGAGTGTACTGGATTTTTAAAATCAGATATTCATATATATATTTTTTTACTTCGTATCTATAGTGCACAGAACATGCTTTCAACTTTATATTTGCTGAGTGTATTATCAATGTATTGTAGATAGACTAATATAATTTTCGCGATCAATAAATGTTAGAGACACATACATACATAAACAATATTCCTAAGTACTATAAATATTATTTGCCTGTAAAAAAAAAACGCCCTCTATTTTAGATATATCTTGAAAAAAAATTCATCTATTTCATTTTTTAAATGTTTGTAACATGATTATATCAATTGTCTTGATTCGTGTAATTTAAAAGTTTACGAATTTATTGGTTTCACAATTTCGCTTAAATTTTTTTTTTTGTACAAATTTTTTTTTCAATACAGAAAAATAGGAAACATAAAATCCAGGTTATACATTATATACAAAAATCTTTATTTGGCTAAGCCAGGCGCAAAAAAATGAATGTAGATTATTAAAAATAAATGAATTCTCGAAAAAACTTCACACATTGAGTAAAGTGTAGAAAATAATAAAAAAAGGGCAAAAAATCAGGTTATATTTCGTACACTAAAACAATGATTTTGCGAATACGAAAACAAAAGACTACAACATGTTTAATATAATATTCACTGATTACCTGTCATGAATAGTGAAATATATATTGTCTAATGCTGCAGCAGATGACAAAATAATAAAATATGCAAAATATCGAAACTCCACACCATTGCATATCCACACATCAAAAGTCTACATCCACGTTTACTGTTCTCTTCTTAATATGAATATTTTTCTTCCTTCTTTGTAATTGGTGAACAACACTTTTAAGCAGTATATCCACTACTAAAAGAGTTTCTACATAGACTAAAATATTTTCAAAGATAAATCATCGACTACAAATATATAGTATATATTGTCTAATATTTTCCTCACGTTTTCTCCCACTTTATTGCTATTTCCATTCATGTGTTTTTAAAGTAATTTTAAAAAGTACAATATAAGTATCTAAAGAGAATTTCTTTTAACAATATAAAACTAGACTGGAAATAACGAACGTAAAATAATATCTATGGGCAACCCCATGTATCGCACGGGGTATAAAACTAGACCATGTAATTCTAATGACATAGCAACCTTAACTGTTGAGGTATAAGTACCAAAAAGAAGCGTGGCAGCAGCAACAAATGAGGGCGAAGTCTGTAGAAAGAACGGTAGAAATGAAACACGAGCGAGGTCGTTGATGTAATGGTTGAGGGCAGAACCAAAAAAGTGCCGATCTGTATTCAAAGATCATTAATTGTCAAGATATAGTTTTATGTAGGAAGAAATATATATAACGCTAAAACTATAAAAAATCTGGAGAGCTAACTGGCAAAAATAAATTAGGCATTCGTACTGAACATGCACCTGATAGGAGCAGCAAGAAACGAACACAAACCTGAAGGAAAAAGAAAATAATAATTAGTATAGACATCTACAGAGGTATATTAGGAGAGACATATAGCGTTAGGGACAGAGAACATTGTAGCTCAACATTCCAGTGTGATTGAACAAGTCACAGTGTGTGTATATAATAAGTATAAGAGAGAACACACAGATCCAAACTGTTAACATTAAGTGGAGCACATATTTCTATTTACAAACAGAGATGCACATATATACAGATATGTATAATACACATATGCACAATACATGCCTGATTTTTCTATTTTTTGTTTGGAGTCAGTAGTAGTTCCTCACAAATGGTAGGGAACACATAACACATGAACATACATAACACACAGACAAAGAATGACAGAAAGTCGTTGAAATAGATAAATATTTAAAGCATATCAAATAACTAAATAACATGAATTTTGTTTCGAATGAGAAAGGGGCAAATGTATATTTATTATTGGAGTCTACCGAATGACTATGCAAATGATATGAGATTCACAGAACTGCAGCAGCAATAATTTCTCTATACACAATGTTTTTGGTTAGATTCTTTGAGATGGCATGAATTGAAGGTGGGCGAATTAAGATTCGAATATCCCCCGCCTTCCTGGATCGAGAGAGAGCAACGTAAAGCTGTCTGTGAGAGAAGATTGGTTCAGGTAGATAAAGGCCGACCTTATTCAATGTTTAGCCCTGTGATTTATTAATGTTCATCGCAAAACAGAGACGAACAGGAAACTGATGCCTTTTAAATGGGATGGGGCATTTTTGCTTGTCTGAGGGCTCTATAGGTATAAGTGGTATAAATACAAAATTTCCAGCATGTTGACCTGAAATGATTTCAGCACCCAAAATATTTCGATCCAAGCGACGACAGATAAGGCGGGTACCATTGAAAAGTCCATCAAAAGGGTTAATATTACGTAGAAGCATTATGTAATATCCGAGATTTTTATTCTGATTAATTCGAATTTTTCTTTTTTAGACCGAAAATTTCTCGGTTTTCGAGCGTTGGTATTATTTTTTCTCGACAATCGATTTTGTGTTTATGACCATATGTGGTGATTTGTTGTATATTATTTTCATTTTGGATCGATGTTGTTGTCCGCGAGCGTTTTGTCGTGTTCGTTCCGTGCGTTTTTAGGAATCGAGTCGTCAGGGCACTGCAGCTGGGCGCTGGCCGGACGGTTGCAGGAGGAACCGGCACGGCAGCTGGGCGCTGGCCGGACGAGCGCGGCAGGGACCGGCATAGCGTACGCTACTGCCGGGAGGCTGCGCGCGCTAACCGGCAGGCGTAGCGCACGCTATGTGGCACCCAGCGCATGCTACCAGGGCCGTGCAGTGAGGCCCTGAGGTTCTGGACTCCGGAGAGTTGGCCGGTAGCGCACGCTATGGCCGGTCGCTGCGCGCGCTAACCGGCAGACGTAGCGCACGCTGCTCGACAGCTAGCGCGCGCTACCTGGGCGAGGGGATCAGTCCAGGAGCCTTTGGACTGGACCATGGTCGGCCCGCTAGCGCACACTGCCGGAACGCTAGCGCACGCTAGGGCGGTCTACCTATATATTTGACCGAGCAACCCTGTTTCAACATATTTTTCATTTCATTCTTTCTTTCCGTGGCCAGAGGTTTTGAGAGCAAGGAGGCATGTTATTGAACAACAAATCCACGAAGATCCTGAGTTCATATCATTGATCGATCATTCCATAACATCCTTCAATCGACCGAATCAAGGTTAGTTTTTCCTAAAATCCAAACTTTGGGAAATTTGGGGATCTTGGTAGATTTCGTCTGTTCGAGCCATATGAACTCAGATTACTGATGGATAATTGTAGATTAAGTTGTATTCTATAAATTTCATCATCTTTCCACGGTTTTGTCATGTCCGATTCGTCGTTTATATGAGTTTTCACTTGACGCCTTCAAGGTGTCCGGGAAAATTCCGCTGAGGGAGATTCGGTCGTTTTGTGATGTTTTTCCTCGTGTGATTTATTGTTTATTTGATGATAGGATATTAGGGACGAATTCCCTACGAAAATCTGGTGTTGAGCCCTTCCGATCGTTGTTTTCATTGGAGTTCCGGATTTTTCCAATCGACCGTATTTTCGGAGTATTCGCGAGAGATTACCAAGGCAAGTACCTTGATATACGAATTGTAACTGCGTGAAATCATTGTTGTCGAAGTGTATGAATTTATACGGATGTATATATGTGTGTATATATATATGTGTGTATATATATAGATTTATATATATTTATATGTTAAATATATGTATGTATATACATATATTGATATATATGCCTATGTCGGTGAATGACTAGTGATGAATGCTAACACTAGTTGACGTGCTCAACTTGGAATGATGGATGAACTATACTTATTCATATAATATAGTAAGATTATATATATATATATATATATATATATATATATATATATATATACAGTTGAGTCGCAATATAGGGATATATGTGCGGTGTTGGTTGGTTATGCCTGAAGGCTTATTGTGATTGAGTTTTGATTGATAACGTGCGTGTTATTGTTTATTTGTGTGGTTATGGACCGGCGGATAAATTGTGTGACTTGATGTAGTGAGTTGATAATTGTTGTAACGTTTGCCTGTGTGCTTGATGTTTGAAACAATGTGGATACTTGTTGTGAGAAATGTCGTATCCGGGAACCTCTGAGGGCGGGGTGCGTACTCCGGCCTGGTGTACGCTGCAATGTGCGGCTCCATATGATTGGTGAACACTGGTGTCACCTAATGCGCGTGCAAGGGGCGGCTCTTGTGGGAGTGATCGCCGGTGCAGTGACATGTTCAAGGGGCGGCCAACATAGTTGAGTGAACGCCGGTGCACAGATGTGCAAGGGAGCCGCCTGGCAGACTTATTGTTAACAGATATTTGAGTGATAGCTAAGACCCCGTTACCAAATGATTTTCGTAATTCAAAGTTCTTGCAACTCGCTTTAAAATGTTGGTCTTGATGTAGACCGCGATACGTGTTTCTGAAAGTTCGTTTCAACTTGTTTCAAATGTTGATATCAGGGTTAATTAACCAAGGATATTTGACGAGATCTTCGAGGGTTAATTAATCAGGGGTCTTGAGCAGGAATTGTCGAATGAGAGGCTGTGCCTTTGATTGTACTATAATGATTATTCTGTGCATTGGGGCGAGGACCCCGAATAACGTTGTAATAGTTTTCTTGCAAATTATTTTCCACATGTTGGGTCGAGGACCCGAGAGCTTTTGAAGTATTTTCTAAAAGTATTCCCATTTGATTTTCAAAACCCCAAGATGGCCCGAGTCAATAATAATGTTTTCAAACTTTCTTATCAAAATACTTTTCCTTTTATAAAAAGGGATATTTCTGATGTTGGGATTCGGTGCCTAAAACGAAGGCCCAGCGGAAGCGGTGAAACGAAAATTAATTCGATCCGAATCCCTACGAGGATCGATCGAGCTACGTATATACGAATATCAAAACGAATAACAAGAGATATAGAAACTCACCCTTGTAGTCCGTTGATTAGATGGATAACCTTCTCTTGAGCTATTCCCCAAGCTTTGCTTGATCTCTACGAATCTATTCCGCTTCAAGCCCTTGAACGATCCAACGCCGAAAGCACCGTGTCTCTACTTGCCACGCGCCGGAAAAATGAACGGAATGACAACACTTTGCTATCTTCCGAGGATACGGCTAGAGCTAGGTGATGAAGCTATTGATTTTGATGAATATACTCCAAGTATGTTTATCAAAATTCTCTCAATATTTTTTTCTCAATTTTCTCCAAGAAAAATGAAGAAGAAGTTAGTGAAGAAGATGAAGATGAGTATGAACACCATGAAATGAACTCTAAGTTCTATTCTCTCTCTCTCCTTCAAACTCACTTACGTATATCTCTCCTCCAAGGTGTGAATTATATATGTTATATGATGAAGTCTTCTCAATCACAAGCTTACATATATATTCTTTATTCATCTTCCACCAAACTTATACAACTCATTCACATGAGAGGTATCCCCACCATGTCAATATCATCCATATAAAATGGAAACAAAAGACAAGGGGAAATTAGGTGGAAAAGAGGAGGGTGGCCATGATGAAAAACGGACGAGTTCGGTTCGTTTCGGACTCCCGAAAGTCCAAACAGATAAACTCTGATTCCGTTTCGATGTATTTATATCGATTAATTAATCCAATTAATTAAACATATCAAATACAAAATAATATAATTAATTTCTCCAAGAAATAATTATATACATGAATTAAATTAATCACCCAGTAATTTATTTAATTCATTAGGCCGTAAATAAATTTATCCAATAAATCAATTTAGACATCTAATGTCCCAAATTTAGATATCCAATATCTAATACACATAATGAGAGAATTAGCTTGATTCATTTCGTCGTCAATCCTAATGCGCGACTCGGTAGGTCCGTCTCAGTCAGCAATGGGAGGAACCAAAGAGTGGTAGCACCACCTAGCCAGCCTGGCGGCCTACACTGTACCCCAACTGAGAACGAATGATTGGGATCATTCAAGAACTATTCTGTCGTGAATACCAATATACGTATAAACCCTTCTTTCAAATGTCCCGATCAAGTTATAGGGTCACGGTCCACCAAACCCTATCTCAGATTTGACGCTATGCATGCGTTAATGCAAATCGAGATCATCGAGCTCTCGTGTATCTAATACAGCTAGCTCCAACGCTTTGGCCAAAGACTTATGATCTCATCTACCAATAACCACATAGGACATATAACCCGTTCACTAACAGGAGAAAAAATTCTATCTTGGTATTCAGTAGGACCTGCTACTTGCCCATCAAGATGCACGTTGAGGTTGACCCCCGCCTTCCGGTTTACAGGGTCGAACTACTCTAATGAAAATCTTGACGTCACAAGCACATCCCTACTAAATCCTCAAGTCGGAGGTTCACGAATACCTATCACAACCTTTCGATTCCATCATTGACTGTCCCGGAGTGAAATCCGTGTGACGAATCGAGGGTGAGTCGGTTTGAGTATACTAATCCAATTAGCATACCTATAACGTGTGCTCCCACTAACCATTAGTGTTGAATAGGCACTCTCCTTGTCAAAGAACACGTCATACAAGTCTTTACATAAACTTAACGCCCAGTCAAGTTTCATCGACTTGCGAACGATTAAGTATTTGAGCTATAAACCTTTCCAGTGCCGACCCCCTTATCCAATAAGGAGTGGAACGTTTTGTTCTCAAATACACGGACTAGTTTCTATATGTATATTTACGAGTTAGGAATGCCAGTAACTACCAGTAAATAAAGAAACATTCATTGCCTTATATAAATGATTTACATAATTATAAGTACAATGCCCTCACTCAACAACCTCTGAGTGGCATTCGAGGGCATACTCCTAACAATCTCCCACTTGCACTCAATGCCACACACTATGGTATCTAATACCCATGTTCTCCAGATTATGCTCCAAGCTAATCTGAGAATGTGGCTTGGTCAGTGGATCAGTGACGTAGTCGGCTGACTCTACTCTATGCAGCACAATGTATCTCTTTGTGATCAAATACTCTTACGAGATGATACTCTCTCAATATGTTTGGTAATGTTGGGAAACCTCGGCTCTTAGGCCTGTGCTACCGCTCTGGCAGCGCAGCACAAGGTGTCATGAGAAGTTTACCTAGTAACTTCTTAACCCTTCCTTTGGAGGCCTCCGTGGCCGCTTTATACTCAGCCTAACTGGTGGAATCAGCAGTCACGCTATACTAGGCACTATGCCAAGATACTGCTCTTCCACTAAGAGTAAATGTAGCCAGAAGTAGACATATAATCGTCTTTCTATCCTTGGAAGTCCAATACAGTGAATCCCACCACATTCTGTACTCCACCACCATATATAAGAATTAGATCTCTTAGTACTTCTAAAGTACTTGAGAACATTCTTTACGGCGGTCTAATGTTCCCTGACTGGATTAGCCCGAAACCTACTTACCACGCTTCCAGCATGTGCAATGTCAGGTCTTGTACACAATAAAGCATATGTAAGGCTACCCACTTCCGAAGCATATGGTATATAACTCATTTCCTTTCATTGTTCCTCATTATGAGGACACATCTTCAAGGTGAGTTTTATTCCATGTCGCATCGGAAGGAACCCTCTTTAAGATCTAATCTATATAGAGGGCTTGGGAAAAACATATCATTCTCTTCGATCTATCCCAAGAATATAGGTTTCTTCTCCATAGTCTTTCATAGAGGAATTACTCGAAAGCCAAGCTTTCCCAGAACTGAGCATTCCCACATCATTTCCTATTAGTAGAATGTCATCTACATATAGTACTTAGAATGTGATCTTGCTCCCACTAACCCTCTTGTATACACAAGATTCCTCTTCATTTTGCACGAAGTCAAACTCTTTGACCGTCTCGTCAAAATGAAGGTCCCAACTACATGAAGACTGCTACAGTCCATTTCATGGAGTCTACATCCACCATTGCTAGGTCATTGGTCGCGGGTCGGTCTCTTGTTTATCACTTGGAACCTCGAGGAAACCCAGTTCCTCCAAGTGCATAAAACTATACTTCTCAGGTAAATGAGACACCCTACTAGACCTACGAGGTGGTTGTACTTGTGTTTCAGAAAGTTCGGTTCCAATTTCTTGCACAGGTGTCTCCTTAGGAGTTTCATTGTATTCTTCCAAAGAAATACTTCTACCTGCTCCGCCTTCCTGAATGAACTCATCTTCCAGGAAGTGTGCTTGTAAAGCAACAACGATCCTTCGATCTTCGGGTATGTAGAATAGATATCCCATCGTCCCAGACGGGAATCCAATGAAACGTCCCTTCGCAGACCTAGCTTCCAACTTTTCCACCTTAGTCTTCTTGACATAGGCGGGACATCCCCAAATCCTAATATGATTAAGACTTGGTTTCCTTCCTTCCCACATCTCATGTGGAGTTTTAGGAATGGATTTGGAAGGACATCTGTTCAAGATATACTCGGCAGTCAGGAGTGCATACCCCCACAGGTAAATCGTCAAGTCAGTATAGCCTAGCATGGAACGGACCATGTTCAACAGGGTCCGGTTCCTTCTTTCTGACACACCATTTAACTGAGGAGTACCTGGAGGTGTTAGTTGTGAAGCTATTCCATGTTCCTTAAGGAACTCGTCAAACTTCGTACTCATATACTCGCCACCTCGGTCCGACCGAAGTGCTTTGATATGATTACCAGTTTGTTTCTCGACTAGGGCCTTGAATTCCTGGAATTTCTCAAAAGCCTCGGATTTATGTTTCATTAAGTATACATAACCATACCTAGTATGATCATCTGTAAACGTAATAAAATATTGATATCCGTCACGTGCTGCTTCCAAAGTACCACAAACGTCAGTATGGATTAATCCCAGTTTATCAGCGGCTCTTTCAAAAGTCCTTGTGAAGGGGGACTTAGTCATTTTTCCTTTAAGGCAAGATTCACAAGTAGGAAAGGGATCCGATCCCAATGGACCCATAAGTCCATCTTTTCCATATTGTAAACCTTGGTCTGACCAACATGACCAAGTCTTAGATGCCATTTTAAAACTTGATTGGTTTCATCCCTACCACGTTTTCTAGTCATAGTATTCACAACTACTTTGTTGTTGAGATTTAGATGATACAATCCATTTAACAATGTAGCAGTACCCACTAGTTTATTTCTAAAATAAATTTTGCAGGAACCATCACCAATGAAAAATGAAAAACCTTTTTTTTGGTCCATGACCGGAATGGATACAATGTTTTTGTGCCCCTTGGGCAAAACAAGTACATCTTCTAAAGTCAAAACAAAGCCGGATTCTAAACCCAAAAGAAGTGATCCTATGTCGGTCGCCTCGACACTATGCCCGCTTCCGACTGTGATCATAACTTCTCCAGCTCCAAGCTTCCTACTTTGTTCCAGATCCTGATTCACGGTACAAATATGAGAACTAGCACCAGAATCCAGTATCCAGGAAGTAGAAAATACAGTAGCAGAACAATTTGTTTCCAAAACTAAAAGTTCTGTACCTGAAGTGCCATGAAGAATCGGACAGTCTCTAGCCCAGTGGCCCAGCTCACCGCACTTGAGACAAGCATCCTTCTTCTTCTTGTTCTTCGGAACCATCGGGGCCTTGCCCTTACCCTTAAGGTCCTTTGCTTGTGGTCCAGTTTGCTTCTTGGTCTTTTTCTTCTTGTTCTTAGACCTCCGAGGTCCAGAAGAAATCACAAGAGCAGACTCCTTCATCCGCGGAGTCTTCATCTGTGACTGAGCGGTCACAAGTTTGTTCATTAGCCCAGCTAAATTGCATGCAATCTCATTGCAGTTGAAGTTCATAACAAACTGTGAGAAGGAATCAGGGAGAGACTGTAGGATAAGGTCGGTTTGGAGAGAAGTATCCATTTTAAAATCAAGAGCCTCCAATCTCTCGATCATGGATATCATTTTGAGGACGTGTTCCCAACCTTCTCACCTTCCTTCATCCTTGCACCGAACGATTGCTTGGATATCTCATATCTAGCGATTCTTTGTGCTCACCATAAAGTTCGGTTAAGTGAGATAGAATCCGCCAGCGAAGTCATTTTCTCATGAGCTCTCAAGCTCATTATACATAGAAGCCATCATGTATGCACGGACTTTTACGTCATCCTTAACCCACTTTTCGTGGTTTTCGATCTCTTCCCGATTTGCTCGTTCGCACAGAGGCGCCTAATGTCCGTCTCTAAGACGTATCCCAAGGCTCTATACTAAGGACTATCATCGATTGGAGCCACCCACAAAGTTAGGTCCAATCGGGGTGTTCTTTTCGAGCGAATTGCGAGTGGATTCATTGTCATATTGAGATTTGAGTCTGCATTAAGTACGATAGATTAATTAGTGACTCATTCAATTATGTTCGAGTATAGAATTAAGGTCTTTCTATTCTTGTTACCCGGCTCCCACTATTTTTATCGAATAACACACTCCCATGTGAAATCCGGAAGTATCGTCGCTCTACTTCATAGTGGTGATCGAGTTCTTTATAAATCTTAATAGAGGGCAACCGAACAGGTTTCTAGTCTATTAATTTTCATAAAGTGGTGTCCAACACCAACCCATCTAATGGATGATTCGATCTTCTTTTTCCCCTTGTTCACTCCCCTCAACCTATACGGTTTCTATGGTTCGTGAACAAGTTAAGTTTATACCATCGACGCAAATCGGGCCACAATTGAATCTTATCCGGCAACCTATCAGGTTTCTAGGGATAAAATTTGCTCCAACCGAAGGCATCCAATGCGCTCCCGGTAATTTATCCGTCCTCCCCGAACGACTACCCCGATAACTCGGAATCATAGCACATCCGGTTTGGATTTCAATTTCCCGAAAACTCGATGGAGGGAAGGAAAACCTTGAAACCTTATAAACTTAATTATTTGTTGTGGGAGAATTATCGCGATTAACGTTACACTTTGCACATTAATCATTTAAGCGCATTTGTGGCATTCATACAATATGAAACAACCATTCACAACCTAGTTGCTACCAACATGTGGTTCATGGACCGTTCCTAGAAAACAAAAACTCCGTAATCTAATTACAAGTCTTCGTCTTGAATCTTCGTCTTCTCGAAATGGATCTTCCTCCGGTCTTCGTCATTACATATAAATTTTACATCGAAAATTTGCATCCTAGATACAAACATTTCTAGTAAAATAAATAGGCTCAAAACGGCCTTTACAACCCAATCGAATAAAACGAAAGATTCAAAACTAAGTCCACGAACCACATCCCCATTCAAAAGCATTCATACAATAAATACTATGTAAATGTAAAGCGTAGAGATACATTGATCCAATCAACAATACGAACCGATTCAATCGATTCACACAATCGGTAATATGATAACGTTCAAAATAATTCGGTTGACCATAATTATTCCAATTAATCAAATTTCCCTTATAAAATGAAATACCGTAAATCATTTTAATCATATTAAATCCAATTTAACATGAGGGAGATTAATTTTCAAGAATACACGAAAAAATCGAGCCGGGGCGAAAATGGCCTGCCATGGCCGAGTCACTGTCGGCATCTTTCCTACAGATCGCTGGCATGGCCGAGTCACGCCGGCACCGCCGGCCGGCACGGCCCGTGTCTCCGACACGGTCGGGTCCGCTGGCAAGGGGCCTGGGATCGCTGACACGGCCCGTGTCACCAGACACGGCCGAGTCACCTGGCGACTTCACGCCTTTGTCCGAAAAGTCGTCCGACGACGATTCGGAGGTAGATTTTCGACCGGATATCCAATATCTATATTTTTAGACTTTCATATCTTCAATATAAATCATATTTCCCAGAAATTCAAGATTTATATTTAGACATAAACTTACGAAAAATACAATTATTACGAACGAAAAACATATACCACGATTATGACTAAAATGATTCTAAATCATTCACCATCTAATCAAGCATTCCAAATGCCAATATCGTATATACGATCGCAAGACCTACGCTCCGATACCACTGTTGGGATTCGGTGCCTAAAACGAAGGCCCAGCGGAAGCGGTGAAACGAAAATTAATTCGATCCGAATCCCTACGAGGATCGATCGAGCTACGTATATACGAATATCAAAACGAATAACAAGAGATAGAGAAACTCACCCTTGTAGTCCGTTGCTTAGATGGATAACCTTCTCTTGAGCTATTCCCCAAGCTTTGCTTGATCTCTACGAATCTATTCCGCTTCAAGCCCTTGAACGATCCAACGCCGAAAGCACCGCGTCTCTACTTGCCACGCGCCGGAAAAATGAACGGAATGACAACACTTTGCTATCCTCCGAGGATACGGCCAGAGCTAGGTGATGAAGCTATTGATTTTTATGAATATACTCCAAGTATGTTTATCAAAATTCTCTCAATATTTTTTTCTCAATTTTCTCCAAGAAAAATGAAGAAGAAGTTAGTGAAGAAGATGAAGATGAGTATGAACACCATGAAATGAACTCTAAGTTCTATTCTCTCTCTCCTTCAAACTCCAAGGTGTGAATTATATATGTTATATGATGAAGTCTTCTCAATCACAAGCTTACATATATATTCTTTATTCATCTTCCACCAAACTTATACAACTCATTCACATGAGAGGTATCCCCACCATGTCAATATCATCCATATAAAATGGAAACAAAAGACAAGGGGAAATTAGGTGGAAAAGAGGAGGGTGGCCATGATGAAAAACGGACGAGTTCGGTTCGTTTCGGACTCCCGAAAGTCCAAACAGATAAACTCCGATTCCGTTTCGATGTATTTATATTGATTAATTAATCCAATTAATTAAACATATCAAATACAAAATAATATAATTAATTTCTCCAAGAAATAATTATATACATGAATTAAATTAATCACCCAGTAATTTATTTAATTCATTAGGCCGTAAATCAATTTATCCAATAAATCAATTTAGACATCTAATGTCCCAAATTTAGATATCCAATATCTAATACACATAATGAGAGAATTAGCTTGATTCATTTCTTCGTCAATCCTAATGCGCGACTCGGTAGGTCCGTCTCAGTCAGCAATGGGAGGAAAGAGTGGTAGCACCACCTAGCCAGCCTGGCGGCCTACACTGTACCCCAACTGAGAACGAATGATTGGGATCATTCAAGAACCATTCTGTCGTGAATACCAATATACGTATAAACCCTTCTTTCAAATGTCCCGATCAAGTTATAGGGTCAAGGTCAGTCAAACACTATCTGTACTTGACGCTATGCATGCGTTAATGCAAATCGAGATCATCGAGCTCTCGTGTATCTAATACAGCTAGCTCCAATGCTTTGGCCAAAGACTTATGATCTCATCTGCCAATAACCGCATAGGACATATAACCCGTTCACTAACAGGAGAAAAAATTCTATCTTGGTATTCAGTAGGACCTGCTACTTGCCCATCAAGATGCACGTTGAGGTTGACCCCCGCCTTCCGGTTTACAGGGTCGAACTACTCTAATGAAAATCTTGACGTCACAAGCACATCCCTACTAAATCCTCAAGTCGAAGGTTCACGAATACCTATCACAACCTTTCGATTCCATCATTGACTGTCCCGGAGTGAAATCCGTGTGACGAATCGAGGGTGAGTCGGTTCGAGTATACTAATCCAATTAGCATACCTATAACGTGTGCTCCCACTAACCATTAGTGTTCAACAGGCACTCTCCTTGTCAAAGAACACGTCATACAAGTCTTTACATAAACTTAACGCCCAGTCAAGTTTCATCGACTTGCGAACGATTAAGTATTTGAGCTATAAACCTTTCCAGTGCCGACCCCCTTATCCAATAAGGAGTGGAACATTTTGTTCTCAAATACACGGACTAGTTTCTATATGTATATTTACGAGTTAGGAATGCCAGTAACTACCAGTAAATAAAGAAACATTCATTGCCTTATATAAATGATTTACATAATTATAAGTACAATGCCCTCACTCAACAACCTCTGAGTGGCATTCGAGGGCATACTCCTAACATCTTACTCCTTGGGCTCGTTTAAAGTTTCATTGGTGTTATGTTCCGTACAGAGAATATGACAATGTGATTATCTTACACCTTGTGTATGTGATGCTATTCTATGTTGACTATGGGAACGTGTGGTTTGTGTTAAGGCTTCACGACTGTTGAGTTTTGTGTTGTTATTGTTCGTATATCTTGTATATTATGTACTTGCACTAGCAAAATTCCAGTTTGCTAACCCCCGAGTTTTCGGGGGGTGGGTGCCTGTTATGCGCTCAGGTTTTGGCAGCTCGGGAGTAGTCATGGGATTGGCTTGGAAGGAGATGGAAGACGACGATGCTAATCACACAAGAGTCAAAGTCTTTTTCTTTTGTTTCATTTTGGTTGGTATTTCTCTTTCGGTCGAGTATCCACCCTTGCATGGGTGTAGTTTTCATTCATTAAATTAAGTTGTCATTCCTTTCTGGGTTCAAGTTTATTATTGTAATTGAGAACTAAATTTAATTAGTTTCTGAATTGTTTAATAACCTTGTCGGTCTGCTTTGTAATTAATTTTGACCCCAGTCGATCAATCATTGAGTAGTCTTTTGGTGTTTAGCCTGGTAGATCCTTGCGATAAGGGTCTACGACTCTATGGCGTGTGATATTCTCGGTCGTATTCTGGGAGTGTTACATATATGGTATCAGAGCTTAGGTTTGCCAAAAACCTAGGCCGTTGGGTCAAGTCAATGTCCGGTGTAAGTCGCGCGCATCAGAGTTGTGATTAGTATCGTGGTTCCGATATCATCTTCAGGCAATCCGTGATGGTAAGTCTCCCGATCGTAAGTCCCTTTATATACGTATTTGATTATATTGTACTAATATGTTTAATGTGAACTAGGGATTGTAACTTGTTGGTGATATTATTGTTTTAGGATGTAGCATGCGTATATCGGTTTCTACATTTCATTAGAGTAAATCTTTGAGTGTTAATTTTATCCGCTACGTGAGTATTTTGAGATGGCTTTTGGTGTCTTTCAAACTGAGTTTTATTTCCAAAAAACGATTCCCTAAACCGAGTCTTGATATTTTGATCTTGCACGTTTTGACGGTATTCTTATGAAGGTATTAGATATTTTATAAATGACTTTTGTGAGTATTTAAAAATATTAACGTCATCTGCCTTTTTTTTGGCGTTTTGAACGTTTTTAAAAAAATGGTTTTTAGCCTGGTAGGTTCTGGCACGGGGCCCAAGTCGCTGTAATATCACGAATATTTTAAAGTGGTGGTTCGAAATTTTCTAACATTGTGAAAAGCCATGATTTAATGTTGTCGTTTCAAATGGTCACGTATCTCGGTGGAAAATTCTTTCGAATAAACATTTTGGTAGAAGAGGAAAGATTTTCAAAATTGTGGTATTTGGGACTCAACACTTTTGAAATATTTCAAATTAGTTACAATTCAATTTTCAATTTTTATTTTATACATTACTCGAAAATAATTTTTATAGTCGTTGTATAAACTTCCCCTTCCGAAATAAAAGACAGTATTTACAAGTCTTGAGCGTAACGTGACTAGCCCTCTTTTTTTCAAAAATTTGTTTTCATTAAGTGCATACATATAATGATCGTCCTCGTCGAAGGACACGCAATTGACTTCATGAAACTTTGTGCTTTACGATATTACTGTTATTCTAAGGATGCTAACTAAACCTCGTGTTGATAATTGTGGTATATTGTACGACTGATAAATCAATATTGTTGAACGGTAATATTTGCATTAGTATGTTGAGCCTCGGCGGACGTAGACTTGATGATGGAAATGGAAGCGGCGAGGTGGTTCGTACGACCACGATTCAGGCTACGGTGAAGGAGTATCAAGATCAAACGATATCCTATGAAATCTCCTCAGTAGTCGGGCCCACGAGCTAAGCGAAGAGACCGAGGACATCTGGGAATTTTTTGGGTCGGTGAAGAGTCTAAGGCTCCCAAACCCCCACGTCGTTCGAACGCGTCGTCTTCGCGATCGGGAGTGAGCGCTGGGAATCCCAAGCCAGCATCGGTGACTCTTGGTAAGAATAGAAGGTGCTTCAACTGCAATCGTCAGAGACATGATCGTGTAAATTATCCCTTTCCACTTCTGACTTGTTACCGGTGCGGGTGTGAAGGTCATCGGGAGAAACACTGTGAGACAGTTTCCGAATTGGCAAAGAATGCTACCCTATTGGAGAATAGAGCAAGTGACCGGAGAGTGTCCTGAAAAACTATGTTTCCTTTTGAAGATTCTAGTACGGCAGAATGAAGATCTTGTACTGTGTCTTAATCATTGCTGGTTCCAACAATCGTGACTTCGATCGTTTTTTGTTTCATTGCTTTATGTTTCCATCTCTTGTTGTTCTAAGTTTCGGTATCGTAATGTATTTTTAGTATGGGGGAGTGTATTACCCATAATTTTCTTAGTATTTCCGGTATTGTGCGACCTTTCATTGTTGGTAATTCAATTGTGATCCTCTCGACGATTTTAAACTACCATGTTCTACCTAGCCTACCATCCTCCGAATGAGTTTCAGAGTTGTTTTGTCAGACTCCATGGATTATTGTGATCTTTCCACATCTGAACTTGATCCTTGCAAAATTTTGTTCGAAACTATTATTCCCGCGCGTGCAATTAACACTTCCGAATGTGTTATGAACTTGGATGCGGTTGGTCGAGCTCGAAACATGGTTTCAGGACGTCTGAGCCGTTTTGTGATTCTCTTAACTCTTGGAGCTTTTGTCTCGAAATTCATACTCCTCCACCTCGACTTATCGTGTTCACATACATTTTTATCGCCTCAACTCACATACCAGATACTTGCTAGGTTCGTTCATTGTATTTCTAGAACCTCGCATTCGCGCATTGCTCGTGATGTTTTGGGGCTGAGCAAGTAGTTATTTCCTTGATTGTTCCACCGCTCTCTATTTAAAGTTTCGGGACAAAACTTATTTTAAGGGGGGTAGAATGTAATATCCGAGATTTTTATTCTGATTAATTTGAATTTTTCTTTTTTTAGACAGGAAATTTCTTGGTTTTTGAGCGTTGGTATTATTTTTTCTCGACAATCGATTTTGTGTTTATGACCATATGTGGTGATTTGTTGTATATTATTTTCATTTCGGATCGATGTTGTTGTCCGCGAGTGTATCGTCGTGTTCGTTCCGTGTGTTTTTAGGAATCGAGTCGTCAGGGCACTGCAGCTGGGCGCTGGCCGGACGGTTGTGGGAGGAACCGGCACGGCAGCTGGGTGCTGGCCGGACGAGCGCGGCAGGGACCGGTATAGCGTACGCTACTGCCGGGAGGCTGCGCGCGCTAACCGGCAGGCGTAGCGCATGCTATGCGGCACCCAACGCACGCTACCTGGGCCGGGCATTGAGGCCCTGAGGTTCTGGACTCCAGAGAGTTGGCCGGTAGCGCACGCTACGGCCGGTCGCTGCGCGCGCTAATCGGCAGACGTAGCGCACGCTGCTCGGCAGCTAGCGCGTGCTACCTGGGCGAGGGGATCAGTCCAGGAGCCTCTGGACTGGACCATGGTCGGCCCGCTAGCGCACGCTAGGGCGGTCTACCTATATATTTGACCGAGCAGCCCTGTTTCAACATATTTTTCATTTCATTCTTTCTTTCCGCGGCCAGAGGTTTTGAGAGCAAGGAGGCATGTTGTTGAACAACAAATCCACGAAGATCCTGAGTTCATATCATTGATCGATCATTCCATAACATCCTTCAATCGACCGAATCAAGGTTAGTTTTTCCTAAAATCCAAATTTTGGGAAATTTGGGGATCTTGGTAGATTTCTATGAACTTAGATTACTGATGGATAATTGTAGATTAAGTTGTATTCTATCAATTTCATCATATTTCCACGGTTTTGTCATGTCCGATTCGTCGTTTATATGAGTTTTCACTTGACGCCTTCAAGGTGTCCGGGAAATTGCCGCTGAGGGAGATTCGGTCGTTTCGTGATGTTTTTCTTCGCGTGATTTATTGTTTATTTGATGATAGGACATTAGGGACGAATTCCCTACGAAAATCTGGTGTTGAGCCCTTCCGATCGTTGTTTTCATTGGAGTTCCGGATTTTTCCAATCGACCGTATTTTTAGAGTATTCGCGAGAGATTACCAAGGCAAGTACCTTGATATACGAATTGTAACTGCGTGAAATCATTGTTGTCGAAGTGTATGAATTTATACGGATGTATATATGTGTATATATATGTGTGTATATATATATATAGATTTATATATATTTATATGTTAAATATATGTATGTATATACATATATTGATATATATGCCTATGTCGGTGAATGACGAGTGATGAATGCTAACACTTGTTGACGTGCTCAACTTGGAATGATGGATGAACTATACTTATTCATATAATATAGTGAGATTATATATATATATATAGTTGAGTCGCAATATAGGGATATATGTGCGGTGTTGGTTGGTTATGCCTGAAGGCTTATTGTGATTGAGTTTTGATTGATAACGTGCGTGTTATTGTTTATTTGTGTGGTTATGGACCGGCGGATAAATTGTGTGACTTGATGTAGTGACTTGATAATTGTTGTAACGTTTGTCTGTGTGCTTGATGTTTGAAGCAATGTGGATACTTGTTGTGAGAAATGTCGTATCCGGGAACCTCTGAGGGCGGGGCGTGTACTCCGGCCTGGTGTACGCTGCAATGTGTGGCTCCATATGATTGGTGAACACCGGTGTCACCTAATGCGCGTGCAAGGGGCGGCTCTTGTGGGAGTGATCGCCGGTGCAGTGACATGTTCAAGGGGCGGCCAACATAGTGGAGTGAACGCCGGTGCACAGGTGTGCAAGGGAGGCGCCTGGCAGGCTTATTGGTAACGGATATTTGAGTGATAGCTAAGACCCCGTTACCAAATGATTTTCGTAATTCAAAGTTCTTGCAACTCGCTTTAAAATGTTGGTCTTGATGTAGACCGCGATACGTGTTTCTGAAAGTTCGTTTCAACTTGTTTCAAATGTTGGTATAAGGGTTAATTAACCAAGGATATTTGACGAGATCTCCGAGTGTTAATTAATCAGGAGTCTTGAGCAGGAATTGTTGAATGAGAGGCTGTGCCTTTGATTGTACTGTGATGATTATTCTGTACATTGGGGCGAGGACCCCGAATAACGTTGTAATAGTTTTCTTGCAAATTATTTTCCACATGTTGGGCCGAGGACCCGAGAGCTTTTGAAGTATTTTCTAAAAGTATTCCCATTTGATCTTCAAAACCCCAATATGGCCCGAGTCAATAATAATGTTTTCAAACTTTCTTATCAAAATACTTTTCCTTTTATAAAAAGGGATATTTCTGACTCCTTGGGCTCGTTTAAAGTTTCATTAATGTTATGTTCCGTACAGAGAATATGACAATGTTATTATCTTACACCTTGTGTATGTGATGCTATTCTATGTTGACTATGGGAACGTGTGGTTTGTGTTAAGGCTTCACAACTGTTGAGTTTTGTGTTGTTATTGTTCGTATATCTTGTATATTATGTACTTGCACTAGCAAAATTCCAGTTTGTTAACCCCCGAGTTTTCAGGGGGTAGGTGACTGTTATGCTCTCAGGTTTTGGCAGCTCGGGAGCAGTCACGGGATTGGCTTGGAAGGAGATGGAAGACGACGATGCTAATCACACAAGAGTCAAAGTCTTTTTCTTTTGTTTCATTTTGGTTGGTATTTCTCTTTCGGTAGAGTATCCACCCTTTCATGGGTGTAGTTTTCATTCATTAAATTAAGTTGTCATTCCTTTCTGGGTTCAAGTTTATTATTGTCATTGAGAAGTAAATTTAGTTAGTTTCTGAATTGTTTAATAACCTTATCGGTCTGCTTTGTAATTAATTTTGACCCCGGTCGGTCAATCATTGAGTAGTCTTTTGGAGTTTAGCCTGGTAGATCCATGTGATAAGGGTCTACGGCGTGTGACATTCCCGGTCGTATTCTGGGGGTGTTACACATTATAGGGCAATTGAGTTTAAGTCGAAGTAAATGAGGAGGTAGGCCTGGAGTGTTTACGGAGTTCAAATAATCTTGATAATATGCTTGCTGGAGAGGGTCAGTTGTTAGATCCGTGCTATAATAATCCACACTGCAACCTGGGTATCTATCAATTAAGGCGTTATTGATTTCATGCACGCAATCATTCTTTGGGGTCAGAATAGAACATTCAATGACTGAATGAGGATTCTCTATGTGCGCATCAAAATTTGGGAAGATTTCTGAGAGCAGCGCGTCGAGAGGATTGTCGTCTGCCTTGTAAGGGAGACACATTTTCGAAGGTAGTGTAATATTCCCATTATGAATATAAGGTTTAGTGTCGTTACCAACTTTAAGTAAGAAATCTCTGAAATCGAGGTCGTCTCTTGCCCGCATATTCTGGACTAAATGAATTTTTCGCATACATTGCCATAAGTGAGAATTAACCAGACAAGCATCGACAGCATCAAAACGAGCGCCCCCAGGAACTATAGGGATGGTATGTCTAAAATCACCGCCGAAGACAATGGTCTTGCCGCCGAAAGGCACATCATTGTCCATAAGATCACGCAGCAAAATGTCGACTGCCTCGATACTCTTCCGGTGTGCCATGGACGCCTCATCCCAAATAATAAGTTTAGCGGCAATCAAAACGCGAGCATGCACACTCTGTTTGCTAACTGTGCAAATCTCATCCTCTACAATTATAGGAAGTTTGAATCGTGAGTGAGCTGTACGGCCACCAGGGAGGAGAGATGCAGCAACTCCTGAACATGCGACTGCGAGAGCAATCAAATGCCATGAACGGACTACTGCAAGAAGAGATTGGTATAAAAATGTTTTGCCAGAGACGGCTCGATCATCGACAAAGAAAGCTGCTAAACAGTTAGTATCAATAGTTTGCATAATCTCGTCGAAAGCCTGGCGTTGGCCTGAATTTAGCAACGTCACTGAATTCAAATCAAAATCGGAGACGAGATAATTTTCCTCCTCTTCGAAATCCTTACTCTGCATTTGTTCTCGTGAGGCTCCAATAATAAAGGTGACCAGACTGAACTCGTCGATCGTTCGACCAGCGGATTGCAAGAAAATGTCAATAGATGCAAGTGCTTTAAAAAAGGACTCATCTTCAGTATATTTTTTTTGAGAAATATAATCATCCGCCATAAACATCCTAAAAGTATTCCATAATAGTCGAGGATTAGATGGAGTGTTGTGCAGTAACATCGTTGCAAAGAGACGACGGAGGGAATACGGCATTTGATAGGAGCAGGCCTCCGCCAAAGAGTTGGTGACGTTTGTATCTAATTCTAGTAGACCTCGTGCTAAAGCAGCATCTCTGAATGTAGGGTATAAAATGTCGTTGTATATTCAGAGATATTCAAAAGATGTAGGTGCAGGAATATGGTTAACCAGCAGCCGTAGATAATACCGTTCTCCATCAAGGGGACTCACACTAACCAGACGTCCAATGCAGATCCCTCAAACTCTTCGATGCCATGTTTTTTTTTGTTGCGTGCCATACAAAAAAGCGAGGAAAATCTCTGTAAAACAGCTTCAATTTTGCCACTGTGGCTGACTGTGCGTTCATGGCAAAAAATTCTGTGAGCTGGGTCTTCGAAGTCTTTGGATTAGCTATTATGTCAGAGAGAGATCGTGAGGACGATAAAGAGACATGATGTTTGTTCGGCAAGTGAACATGCAGCTGAAGAACTGCTGGATTAATTTCACTAAGTATAAAAGCATAGATTCTCCACATTGCCTCGGGAGCGCATAACTAACGGGCCGACTGGAAATCTGTAATCTCATCCATTTTCGAGATGACTGACTGCTCCACAATATTGAATGCAATCTTGTTGCTGCCTTTGCAAACGTACTTATATAAGTATTTAATCAGTCTCAGGCCAACGCATATTTCAACATTAATATGGCAGTGAAACTTGGGTAACATGTAGGGGTTATATGGCACCACCCATCTATTATCTGTAACACCCCGAGATATTCGGAATAATTACAGCGCCGTAAACCCTTTAAATAAGAATTTAGAAGGCTAATTTGAAAAATATAAAAATAATACAACAGTACCATTAAAGTTCAAAATACAAATCCAGTTCAAACAGATCAAATGAGTCCATTATTACAACCATCTCAAAATATTAATAAGACACGCGTACTCGAGTACTGAAAATGAACCAAAAAGACAAGGCAACAACAATTAACATCACTGAGCCCCTTCGTTGTCATGTCGGTATTGTGGCTGTTTCCCCACTCCTCGGCTACCTAAACATCAAAACAAATGTCCACCCCCGGAGGGGTTAGCAAAACGATGCTAGTACAAGTATCATAATACACAAATCAAATATGCAACGACAGTGCATAGTAAAATACACAATACGGACTTCCGCTATGGGAATCCAACAATGCGAATCCACATGATTCCATCAATATAACATGGGTGTTCCAACGATCCAGCGCCCTCATCATAGATCCCAAGATGATCTCGTCGGACCAACACGAGGTGGAAAAACCCGTCCAATGATCCAGCACCCTCAGCATAGATCCCAAGATGATCCTGTCGGACCAACACGAGGTGGACATCCGATCCAGCGCCCTCAGCATAGATCGCACAGCATACACAAACACAACTTATGCATACATATATTCAAAATAGCTATGTTCATCAACATGAACATACAAGTAATCGATAACAAGTATCATGACAATTCAACAAATATAACCTCATGTTCAACAACATGAATAAACCGTATGCATGATCAACAATTCTAATAATTAACAAGTTTCAAATACGATACTTGCCTCAAAGATGGCAAGAACTAAAATACTCCAACGAATGTCAACACGTCCGTAGTTGGTCGCTCCTCGACTGATCACCTTGTACAAGGGAACAACAAGGAATTCAATAACCTCTCGATATTAACGCATGAGTACCGAACACCCTAAGTTATGATCGTGTTATCAATATCGGACAATCGGTTCTCGGTCCTATTTTTCCGACGAGTACTAAGTTTGGAAAAAGGCATACGAAATCAAGAGATCGTAACGGAACACAAAGTCGGTGTCTACAATTCCAAGGACATTCATCATATCATTATATCCCACGTTCCATACTCTAATTTCGATTTTTAACCCGAAAGCTTGGTTTGGTTGCTACAACGATACATAACAAGATAATCACGTACAATCTAGTTCTCTATGATTCCTGTTCTTCCGCGGGTAATTCTTCTTATCAAATTCTTCATTGAAAAATGATTGTTCCAAATATCCTTACATGGTTCTAATCATCCTCAAGAAGGTTAACAACAAGTCTTCTAAGGCAAGAATCTAATAGAACACCCTTCACATTAAACTACTTGAATTTATCTTACACAGGGGTAAACCTTAATATGTGTTCCTTAAAAGAGTGTTACGAAAACATCATCAAACTAGTTCATCTCAGGAAATTCCATTCTAAGGTTGGTAAGGATTATGGCTCAACTTATTAACAATGAAAACTTAATTCAACCAATACAATCCTCTTAAACATGGTGTTGGATTCATTTTGACACAACAAGCTCAAAAATCTCTGGGAAAAGCTAAGAACGAAATATCCATCTTGGTGTAGAGTTAACATACCTCAAATAAGGGAAGAACAATGAAATCATTGAAGAAACTATTCACTGAAAGCTTTTTCTCCAATCCACAAAGTCTAAGCTTCTCAAAATCGGGTTTAGATGGCGATATGAGGGATATAAGGTGAGGGATAATCTTCAGAGTATGAAAATCGGCCAAGGTAGAAGTTAGAAATGAAATGGGGGTCGAGTCCTATAAATAGAATTCTAACCCTTACGTACGTTAAACATTGTTCTTTACGTACGTAACAGTATTAGTGTACACTATACTCAAACATTAGCGTATGTTAACATCTGGCCAGAGTTCACTGGACTGTTTCTGGCATTAGTTTACATATGTTAGCTTAAAGGTTTTACATACGTAACAAATATAACCTTAGCGTACGTTAAAACTACCCCTTAGCGTACGTTAAGTCCGTTGACTTGCATAGCTGGAAAGCCGTCCAGGTTCATGCGAGTGATCTCCTCGCATCTTCGTCAGGCCCCACAGACCGACCCTTGTCTGATTCCAAGTTGACTATGCTTACGTACGTTAAGCTACACCTGTAACGTACGTTATACTACAGTCGTAGCGTACGTTATGATCATTATCTAGCGTATGTTATCACGTGCAGAATTATACATGCATGCAAGGAAAAATACAAAGATGTAGGGATACGAATATGGGAAACCAATCATCGATTAATACGTCACAAAGTTGAATCTTTCAAGATCGAATACGGGATAATTACACATTAAGTATCCGGTCATTACATACTACCCCTCTAAAAAGAAGTTTCGGCCCGAAACTTAAAACGAAAACAATTCCGGGTATTTCGACCTCATACTATCTTCCGTATCCCAAGTTGCTTCTTCGACTCCATGTCGAGACCACTGAACTCTAACCAAGGAGATCGATTTATTCCTCAATTGCTTGACTCGACTCTCAAGTATCTTGATTGGATTTTCTTCAAACGAGCCATCATTAGCCACTTCAATCTCGCCAAAATCAATGATATGATTGGGATCCGGTACATATTTCCGCAATTGAGATACGTGGAATACATTATGAATGTGACTCAGTGATGGCGGTAAGGCCAACTTGTATGCCAACTCTCCAACTCTCTCGAGGATCTCAAATGGTCCCATATATCTCGGACTCAGCTTACCTTTCCTCCCAAAATGGAAAATTCCCCGAGTAGGAGACACCTTCAACAGTACATGGTCCCCAATCTCAAACTCTAGTAGGCGACGGCGCACATCAGCATAAGACTTCTGTCGACTCTGGGCAGTTAACAGTCTTTCACGAATCAGAGCTACCTTCCCTTGAGTCTGAACTATTAACTCTGGTTCCGTCTCAATCAAATCAGAAGAATCATCCCAACACAGGAGTGATCTACATCTTCTCCCGTACAATGCTTCAAACGGTGCCATCTTAATGGAAGCATGCCAACTATTGTTGTAGGTGAATTCAATCAACGGCAAATGAACCTCCCAATCGGTTGACCAATCTAAAGCGCAAGCTCTTAGCATATCTTCTACTGTCTGTATAGTCCTTTCGGACTGACCGTCCGTCTGAGGATGATAGGCCGTGCTAAAGTTCAACTCGGTTCCCAAGGCCTTATGAACTGCCTTCAAAAAATACGACACGAAGCGACCATCTCGATCTGAAATAATGGTCTTTGGTGTACCATGCAATCAGACTATTTCCGTAATAAACTATCGTGCTAACTTCTTGGGTCCCCAAGTGTCTTTAATGCCCAGGAAATGAGCTGACTTGGTTAGTCGATCAACTATAACCCAAATCATGTTCATTCCCGTCTTAGTCCTTGGCATATTGGTGATGAAATCCATCGATATATCCTCCCACTTCCACTCAGGGATCGGAAGTGGCTTCAACATTCCGGCAGGTTGCTGATGTTCAATCTTAACCTGCTGACAAGTTAAACACTTCGAAACATATTCTGCTACGTCCTTCTTCATATTTCCCCACCAGAAATTTTGTTTTAGATCCTTATACATCTTACTGGTACCCGGGTGAATAGAATAGGGTGCGCTGTGAGCTTCCTTCAGAATTGTCTATCTCAAAACATCATCATCGGGAACGCAAAGTCGACTCTAAAATCTCAGAACTCCATCATCTTGTATCACGAATCCTGGGGCCTTCCCTTTGTTTACTTCGTCGCATAATCGAAGAATCATAGAATCATCCAACTTCTTAGATTTGATTTCTTCGACCAACGATTAAGTTAGTTCCATCACACACAGTTGCCCTTGGACTCCCTATGACCATACTTCGATTCCTTCACGAATCAGTTGTAATACCCGGTTGTAATTCAGTTATTATCATTCAGTATTTATCATTCAGTAATTGTCATTCAGTAATTTCACTCATTAATGATCATTTGCCACTCATATTCAATCATGGTATTCATCATTCAGAGTAATTGTATCGTGTATCAATCGTCATTCATCACTAATCTAATTGGAGTGTCGTACCATGTTTATCATCATCGTCATTTTCATTGTGGACTGTGTGTGAGGAAGTAGCGCACGCTACGTACTCTTTTTAGCGCACGCTAATTGAGTATAGGTAGCGCACGCTACCACTTAGCATTAGCGCACGCTAATGTTACCCTGGCTGCAGTCCAGAAGGTACTGGACTGCAGGTGAGTTGTTAGTAGCGCACGCTACGAGTGTAAAGTAGCGCGCGCTAGTGGGTTGTAGTAGCGCACGCTAATAATTGCTGTAGCGCGCGCTAAGGACAGATCAGGTTGAGTCCAGTGGCTACTGGACTGCACTGGATTAATTCATAGCGCACGCTATGAGTGATATTTAGCGTACGCAAATGGTGTAGTAGCGCACGCTAAATATTGGTTGTAGCGCACGCTACCGAGGTCAGATCAGAGGACAGACGATTCCAGTACTAGGCATCTAATTATTCGTTAGCGCACGCTAACCATGGGTATTAACGCACGCTAATGGTATGGTTGTAGCGCACGCTACAAAAGGTACGTAGCGCGCGCTACCATTTTTGGACAGTGGGCACTGGACTACCCAAAATTACCCGTTAGCGCACGCTACGCACAAAGGCTAGCGCACGCAAACCTGGAGTGACTATATATTGGACAGTTAGCCTGAGTTTCGTCATTTCTCATTTCCCTTCGTTTTTGGAGCGACTTCGGGCGATTTTGGGCGACTTGGAGTGTTCTCTTCGAGCTGCTATCACCTATCATCATATTCAAGGCTTTGAGTTGGATTATCACCACTTCATCATCTCCTTAACATCAAATCAAAGGTATTAATCTCTTGGATCTAGAATTTCGGATTTTTGGGTTTTTCCTTCCGATTTCTTCGTGTAAGCTTGGATTATCATTGGAATATGTTAGATATGGATTATCTACCTTGGATAAATATATTCCTACGGAGTTAATGGCTATTTTCGGAATTATTTCAAGAACCCTTGGGGTTGACTTCGGTTATTTGGGGATTTTCCGATTGTTGTTGTCGTAAACTTGAATTGTGGATTCCTATGAGATTATTGATGTCATTGATAATGTTTTGCTGGTTTGAATCAATCTTTTGGAGTTGGTTCGATAATTTGGGTTTGGTTTTAACCAACGGGAAGGATATTCTCAACGTTTTCGTTAGAGTACATCTACGAGTTCGGATATTGTTGTATCGACGTTTGAGTCGGTTATGATCATATTTGATTCGTGTATTGATCGGTTGTTGGTAATTATTGTTATTCAAGATTGTTCGAGCGACTGGTATATCGATTAGGACGTTGTTCGTGGAAGGACTTTGTCATCGGTATTGTGTAAGTTAACTCTTACTCGGTTAAAAGGATACTCATTCCTTTTGTTGTTGATTGCTCATAATCATAACTCATTCATCATGGTATTAATCATATTGAGACTTTTAATTGTCGGATAATCATTTCATTCACGAGGAACGACGGTTCCAAATCATTTCGTTGGGTTATCAATCACGTCACTATTATTTTCATCTCGGTGAGTTATCTTGGCCTTGTCGAATTATTATTCATTGATGTTCATTGTGGTCATTCTCGTTCATATGACTTTCTGGGTTCATATTGCGTGGCCGGGTGTGGCTGTGTGGAATTTTTAGTCGGGTACACGATGGTCATGTATTGGGTTCACCGATACATTGGACCGTGCACACGGTAACGCTTACCTCCGTGAGACTAATTAGGTACAAGGACGGGTGTGTCCGGTCATTCGTCTTGTACACTTGCACATAAAATTACGGGCGTACTATGATACTCCTCTTCAGCGTAATTCATAACTAAGGATATTTCATAACTTCAGTTAATTCATGATTGTGTATTCTCAACCCTTGAGGATTGTTGTTCTCAATATGGCCCGGCCGTTGGGGGATTTTGTTTTCAGGTCACGGCAAGGCAAAGGCACGGGAAGAGCATGCTGACGGCGAGGAGTCCCAGTGATACTAGTAGGTGGCCCCAGTCATTTCGTTTGTTTCAGTCATTTCAGTCAATTCAGTTATTCCGTCATTTGTATTTTCCACTGCAAATTCCGTTTGAGATGTTTAATTGTTCAGGGTGGTGTATTTTATCTCCATATAAAATATACTAGTATTCAGTTTGGTCCTGGTGTGTTGTACTTAAACTCCTCGTCGGAGTACTTGGTAATATAATGTGGTTCGGTACTACAATTATATTATTTAATTCATCATTTTCTTTTGCCTGGTGGGTCCCGGTCGGGGATTCACGGCACTGTAATATCCGCCTAGTTTTGGGTGTTACAGAGTTGGTATCGGAGAGTGGTTTTGAATACTACCCTCCAAGTCATGTCTCGTTTGAAATCATCGTCATCGGACTAGTATCATTGGACTTTCGCGTCACGTGTGACCTGTGCAAATGCCGAGCCAATCAGACCAAGAACTGTAAGATTTCTAACGCCATGGTATAATTTCTGGCAAGAATCATTCATTCATAATTCATCAGTTAACAATCCTCAACCATCATTTTCATTTGACCAGGACGGTCATGTTAACTCGTTAATCACTCAATTCATTTCATTATTCAGTTGTTGATCAGGAAGATCAAATCATTAATCATGTTAATTTGTTCAAGATAATCATTTCAATAATTTCATCAGATAATCACGTCACCTCAGTTAATCATTCATGTAATCACTGTGTTAGAGCGCGAATGCTCATTTTCATCATCTCATGTCATAATCATAACGTGATATTCATGCGGGAAATATAATCATCATGTGACTTTCCTACTTCAGTATGGAGAGGGCAAGAAGAGGACGTGGAGGACGAGGCCGTGGAGCGGGCCGAATCCCGAGAGCTCGTGTGAATACACGTGCAAACGCGAGAAATAATGCCAATTCATTGAGCAGCGATGCTACCACTCACTCTCCTGGACGCGATCATTCACTATCGGGGAGTCGTACCCGGGACACGGCTCAGTCAGAGGGTGTCCGGGTTGACCCACTCGCTTTTATGCAGGGCATGATGGCCCAAATGACCCAGATGGCACAGCTGATGGAGACGATGCATAACTCCATCAATCAAAATCAACAGGCTCCTCCGCCGACACCTCAGAGGCAAGAGAGGAATGTGAGCAATATCATCGGCGACATCTCTCGCCAGAGGCCACCTACTTTTGAGGGCTCGTCTGAGCCGGCGGATATTATTCATTGGCTCGAGCATTTCGAGAAGTTGTTTGCTATGGTAGAGTGTCCCGAAGGACACAAAGTTTCATTGCGGCTTACTACAGGTAAGAGCGCACATTCTAGGTGGTTGGCGTATAAGCACAACGAAGGATCATGTGCTTGGGTTCTGTTAAAAACTCTCATGATGGAGAGGTATTATCCGGCCCCGCTCGAGAGAGGCCAAACTCGAATTACTCACCCCAGGCCCTCGCCAGACGAGGATGTTCTCGCCATTGCCGAGAAATTTCAGGAACTTCTTCCTTTCGCCTCATCCATCATTCATTCAGAGGCGGATAAAATCAAGTATTTCAGCAAGAGGCTGAAACCCCGTATGAGACTTCAGTTGCTTAATCATAATTGCACCACGTTGGCTGAATTCATCGAGAAAGCTCTCACCTATGAGCTTACTGCTAAGGAGATTGCTAAGCAGCAACCTTCATCTGCTAGCAAGAAGTCCAAGAACCATAATCAGTCTGACGGCAGTCAGGCCGCTTTCAAGAAACCCCGTGCGGGCTCTGCTTTTTCTGAGCGACCCCCTGTGACGTCTAAACCCGCGGAATCTCAGTCTCGAGCGGCCAGTTCGGCCATCACCTGTTTTAACTGTGGGGATCTTGGTCATCTCAGTACCAAGTGTACGAGACAGACTATCACGTGTCATAATTGTGGGATTGCTGGGCATAAGGCCCGTTTTTGCCGTAGGGACTCCAAACAGTCAGCCGTTCAGAATCAGGCCACTCAATCAGCGTCATTTAAAAAACGACAGGAGCGACTAAAGGTGGAGCCTATAGCCAGCAAACGGGAGCGTCCGGTGCTGGGACTAGCAAGCCCCGGATTTATGAGATGAAGAAGACCGATGATCCAGAGGCCCGAATGATCTCAGGTACACTCGATATTCTATCTCGACCTTTGTGTACCCTTTTTGATACTGGTGCATCGCATTCATTCATTTCCGAGTCATGTTTGAGTAGACTACGTCTGGGTAGTGCTACTAGTTGTGAGCCTTATGTCATTGGCCTACCTGATGGTAGACGAATTATCGGTAATCGTGAGATTCAGAATTGTCCGATTCAGTTTCATGGTCGTGTATGGCCAGCAGACCTAATCGTAGTAGATTTGCCGAGGGACGACGTCATCTTGGGTATTGATTGGATGGATCGTCATGATGCCATCATTAGTGTCCGTAAGCGTATGATCACTATCATTTCGACGATGGGGTTGAATGTGTGTTTCAGGAGGTAATCCCTACTGCAGTAAGGTCATTAATTTGATGAAAGCAGTGAGATTACTCAATCAGGGGTGTGTTGGTTATTGGTGCTATATGACCAAAACCGAGAAATCATCAGTAATGTTGATGGATATTCCGGTAGTGAGGGAATATGCCGATGTTTTCCAGCATTTGCTACTGGTTTGCCTCCACAGAGGGATGTGGAATTCACGATTGAGTTGGAGCCTGGTATGTCCCCGATATCGAAGGCACCGTACCGGATGGCCCCAACCGAAATGCAGGAATTAAAGAACCAACTCGAGGAGTTGTTCGAGAAGGGTTATATTCGACCGAGTGCGTCCCCGTGGGGAGCACCAGTGTTATTTGTCAAGAAGAAGGATGGTTCTTTTCGCTTGTGTATCGATTATCGGGAGTTGAACAGGGTGACAATCAAGAATAAGTATCCCTTACCCCGTATTGATGATCTCTTAGATCAACTTCAGGGAGCTTCAGTATTTTCCAAGATCGACTTAAGATCTGGATATCATCAGTTGCGGATTCGAGAATCGGATATCGCGAGGACGGCATTTCGAACACGCTATGGTCATTATGAGTTTGTGGTTATGCCGTTTGGATTGACTAATGCACCTGCGGTATTCATGGAGTTAATGAATCGGGTTTTCATCGACTTTTTGGACCAGTTTGTTGTTGTATTCATTGATGACATTTTGATTTATTCTCGTGACCGAGAGGAACACGAGTTTCACCTTCATCAAGTGCTCGACGTGTTGAGACGAGAACAACTTTATGGGAAGTTTTCCAAATGTGAGTTCTGGATGTCCGAAGTGACTTTTCTCGGACATGTAATTTCATCAGACGGAGTTCGTGTCGACCCTCAGAAGACGGAGGCTATCCGAGATTGGTTACCTCCGAAGAATATTAAGGAAATCCGAAGTTTTCTCGGATTAGCGGGTTATTATCGGCGATTTGTGGAGGGATTTTCTAAAATCGCTCAACCCTTGACGAACCTTTTGAGAAAGGATAAGAAATACACGTGGTCCGACGCGTGTTAGCGGAGTTTTGAGGAACTCAAGAGCCGGTTAATGTCAGCACCTGTACTTTCCTTGCTGCAAGGGACGGAGGGATTTGTGGTTTATAGTGATGCGTCCGGACAAGGTCTCGGATGTGTGCTCATGCAGAATGGAAAGGTTATTGCCTATGCTTCACGGCAATTGAGACCTTACGAGGTTAATTATCCGACACACGACCTGGAGCTAGCAGCCGTGGTGTTCGCATTGAAGATTTGGCGCCATTATCTTTATGGCGTTACTTGTCAGATATTCACCGATCATAAGAGTTTAAAGTATATATTTACTTAGAAGGAGTTAAATATGCGACAGAGACGGTGGTTGGAATTAATCAAAGATTATGATATCGAAATCCTTTACCACCCGGGCAAGGCGAACATTGTCGCCGACGCCTTGAGTCGTAAGTCCGTTCAGGAGCAGATGCTTGCTCGTTTAACAGTTCAGAAGGAGCTTCAGCAGGAATTCCTTAGACCCAAGATCGAGTGCAGCCCGGCGAGTTCAGGGACAACTTTGTACGTTAGAGATTTCATCGTCACTCGAGGAGGCAATCCGAGAGAATCAGAGTTCAGACCCTTCATTGTTGCGCATCCGTGAGGATGTGACTCAGGGGAAAGCCCCTGGATTTGTGGTCCACAAGGATGGACTTTTGAGGTTTAAGAATCGGTTGTGCGTACCGGCGAATGACGAGTTGAAAAACTCTATTTTGAGAGAAGCTCATGCTACCCCTTATTCTGTTCATCCGGTCCAAGAAGATGTACAAGGACTTGAAACAAAATTACCGGTGGAGTAATATGAAGCGAGAAGTCGCAGAATTTGTTTCGAGATGCTTAACTCAACAAGTCAAGATTGAACATCGGCGGCGGGTATCTTTGAAACCTCTTCCTATTCCCGAATGGAAGTGGGAAGACATTTCTATGGATTTCATCACGAGTTTGCCGACGAGTCGTCGTGGCATGAATACGATCAGGTGATCGTGGACCGCTTAACTAAATCCGCTCATTTCCTTGAGATCAAGGAGACGTGGGGTCCCGAGAGACTTGCTCAACTGTTCATCAAAGAGATAGTGAGACTGCACGGTACTCCTAAAAGTATCGTTTCCGATCGTGACGGACGGTTTGTGTCGCATTTTGGAAATCGATTCATCGCGCTATGGGAACTCGGCTTAATCTCGATCAGCTTTTCATCCTCGGTCAACGGCAATCGAGAGAACCATTCAGACATTAGAGGACATGTTGAGGGCATGCGTCCTCGATTGGAAAGACGATTGGGAAGCCCAACTACCATTGATCGAGTTCACGTATAATAATAGTTGGCATGCTTCGATTAAGATGGCACCTTACGAGGCCTTGTATGTTCGTCGTTGTCGATCTCCGTTGTGTTGGGACGACCTATCAAAATCAATCGGCACCGAGCCCGATATGCTTATAGCCGCCCGTGAGAAGGTAGATTTGATCAGGAGTCGTTTGTTGACCGCTCAGAGTCGACAGAAATCATATGCAGATAACCGTCGTCGACCATTAGAGTTTGAGGCAGGTGACCACGTGTTGGTCAAGGTATCCCCGAGTCGTGGTATCTTCCGTTTTGGGAAGAGGGGTAAGTTGAGTCCGAGATTTATTGGACCGTTTGAGATTTTGGATCGAGTAGGCGAGTTAGCTTACCGATTGGCTTTACCTCCGGCGTTGAGCCGAATTCATAATGTGTTTCACATCTCTCAGTTGCGGAAGTATGTTGCCGACCCGAGTCACATACTTCAGTTCGACGAAATCGAGATCGCCGATGATCATTCATATGAGGAGCGTCCTATACGAGTTTTAGAGCGGCGAATCAAACAGTTGAGGAATAAGACGATTCCTTTGGTTAAAATTCAGTGGTCTAGACACGGAGTCGAAGAGGCTACATGGGAAACCGAGGATAGTATGCGGGAGAGTTATCCCGAGTTGTTTGACCCTTAGTTTCGGGGACGAAACTCTTTTAAGGGGGGGTGTATGTAATACCCGGTTGTAATTCAATTATTATCATTCAGTATTTATCATTCAGTAATTGTCATTCAGTAATTTCACTCATTAATGATCATTTGTCACTAATATTCAATCATGGTATTCATCATTCAGAGTAATTGTATCGTGTATCAATCGTCATTCATCACTAATCTAATTGGAGTGTCGTGCCGTGTTTATCATCATCGTCATTTTCATTGTGGACTGTGTGTGAGGAAGTAGCGCATGCTACGTACTCTTTTTAGCACACGCTAATTGAGTATAGGTAGCGCACGCTACCACTCAGCATTAGCGCACGCTAATGTTACCCTGGCCGCATCCGTAAGGTACCGACCGCAGTGAGTTGTTAGTAGCGCGCGCTACGAGTGGAAAGTAGCGCGCGCTAGTGGGTTGTAGTAGCGCACGCTAATAATTCTTTGTAGCGCGCTAAGGACGGATCGAGTTGAGTCCGGTGGCTCCGGATCGCATCGATTAATTCATAGCGCACGCAATGAGTTATAAATAGCGTACGCAAACGGTGTAGTATCTCACGCTAAAAATTTGTTTTAGCGCACGCTACCGAGGTCGATCGAGGATGACGGTTTCGGATTCCGATCGGGCATCTAATTATTCGTTAGCGCACGCTAACCATGGGTATTAACGCATGCTAATGGTATGGTTGTAGCGCACGCTACAAAAGGTACGTAGCGCGCGATACCGTTTTCGGACAGTGGGCACTGGACTACCCAAAATTACCCGTTAGCGCACGCTACGCACAAGGGCTAGCGCACGCTAACCTGGAGTGACTATATATTGGACAGTTAGCCTGAGTTTCGTCATTTCTCATTTCCCTTCGTTTTTGGAGCGACTTCGGGCGATTTTGGGCGACTTGGAGTGTTCTCTTCGAGCTGCTATCACCTATCATCATATTCAAGGCTTTGAGTTGGATTATCACCACTTCATCATCTCCTTAACATCAAATCAAAGGTATTAATCTCTTGGATCTAGAATTTCGGATTTTTGGGTTTTTCCTTCCGATTTCTTCGTGTAAGCTTGGATTATCATTGGAATATGTTAGATATGGATTATCTACCTTGGATAAATATATTCCTATGGATTTAATGGCTATTTTCGGAATTATTTCAAGAACCCTTGGGGTTGACTTCGGTTATTTGGGGATTTTCCGATTGTTGTTGTCGTAAACTTGAATTGTGGATTCCTATGAGATTATTGATGTCATTGATAATGTTTTGTTGGTTTGAATCAATCTTTTGGAGTTGGTTCGATAATTTGGGTTTGGTTTTAACCAACGGGAAGGATATTCTCAACGTTTTCGTTAGAGTACATCTACGAGTTCGGATATTGTTGTATCGACGTTTGAGTCGGTTATGATCGTATTTGATTCGTGTATTGATCGGTTGTTGGTAATTATTGTTATTCAAGGTTGTTCGAGCTATCGGTATATCGATTAGGACGTTGTTCGTGGAAGGACTTTGTCATCGGTATTGTGTAAGTTAACTCTTACTCGGTTAAAAGGATACTCATTCCTTTTGTTGTTGATTGCTCATAATCATAACTCATTCATCATGGTATTAATCATATTGAGACTTGTAATTGTCGGATAATCATTTCATTCACGAGGAACGACGGTTCCAAATCATTTCGTTGGGTTATCAATCACATCACTATTATTTTCATCTCGGTGAGTCATCTTGGCCTTGTCGAATTATTATTCATTGATGTTCATTGTGGTCATTCTCGTTCATATGACCTTCTGGGTTCATATTGCGTGGCCGGGTGTGGCTGTGTGGAATTTTTAGTCGGGCACACGATGGTCATGTATTGGGTTCACCGATACATTGGACCGTGCACACGGTAACGCTTACCTCCGTGAGACTAATTAGGTACAAGGATGGGTGTGTCCGGTCATTCGTCTTGTACACTTGCACAGAACATTACGGGCGTACTATGATACTCCTCTTCAGCGTAATTCATAACTAAGGATATTTCATAACTTCAGTTAATTCATGATTGTGTATTTTCAACCCTTGAGGATTGTTGTTCTCAGAATCGACTTCGCTGGCGATTTTGTTTTCAGGTCACGGCAAGGCAAAGGCACGGGAAGAGCATGCTGACGGTGAGGAGTCCCAGTGATACTAGTAGGGGCCCCCAGTCATTTCGTTTGTTTCAGTCATTTCAGTCATTTCAGTTATTCCGTCATTTGTATTTTCCGCTGCAAATTCCGTTTGAGATGTTTAATTGTTCAGGGTGGTGTATTTTATCTCCATATAAAATATACTAATATTCGGTTTGGTCCTGATGTGTTGTACTTAAACTCCTCATCGGAGTACTTGGTAATATAATGTGGTTCGGTACTACAATTATATTATTTAATTCATCATTTTCTTTTGCCTGGTGGGTCCCGGTCGGGGATTCACGGCACTGTAATATCCGCCTAGTTTGGGGTGTTACATCAGTTCTGAATGAATGCTGGTTTGGGACATAAGCGCTTCCAACACTCGAAGAGAAATAGGTTTGCGGCTCAGTGCATCATCTACCATGTTTGCTTTGCCTGGATGATAGAGGATTTCCAGATCGTAATCCTTGATCAATTCCAGCCACCTTCTCTGCCTCATATTTAATTCCTTCTGACTGAAAATATACTTGAGGCTCTTATGATCTATAAAGATCTGACAATGAATGCCGTATAAATAATGTCGCCAAATTTTCAAAGCAAAGACCACAACTGCTAACTCCAGATCATGAGTCGGGTAATTAACTTCGTATGGTTTCAACCGTCGAGAGGCATAGGCAATCACCCTATCCTTTTGCATCAACACACATCCCAGACGCTGATTTGAAGTGTCGCTGTATACCATGAATCCCTCGGTTCCATCTGGTAATGCTAGTATAGGTGCTGTCGTCAGTCTTCTCTTAAGTTCATCAAATCTAGCCTAGCATTTCTCATTCCACACGAATTTTTGAGTCTTTTGCAACAACTGAGTTAGCGGACGAGCAATTTTGGAAAATCCTTCTACAAAACGGCGATAATATCCAGCAAGTCCTAGGAAACTTCGGACTTCATTCACGTTGTTAGGAGATTCCCATTCCAAGATTGCTTCGACTTTCTTCGGGTCCACCTGAACTCCGTCAGCTGATATCACATGCCCAAGGAAGGTTACTTCCTTAAGCTCGAACTCAGATTTAGAAAGTTTCGCATAAAGATGTTCATTCCTCAAAGTACTCAAAACGATATGCAAATGCTCTGTATGCTCTTCTGGGTCCTTCGAATAGATCAAGATATCATCGATGAAAAAGACCACGAATTTATCCAAGTACTCTAGGAATACCCGATTCATCAATTGCATAAATACTGCAGGAGCGTTAGTAAGTCCGAATGGCATCACCAAAAATTCATAGTGTCCGTACCGGGATCTGAAAGCAGTGTTTAGTATATCTGATTTCTTAATTTTCAACTGATGGTATCCTGGTCTCAAGTCGATCTTCGAGCATACCCTTGCCCACTGTAGTTGATCAAATAAGTCATAGATCCGAGGTAATGGGTACTTGTTCTTGATCGTCACCTTGTTTAGCTCCCTGTAATCAATACACAATCGGAGGGATCCATATTTCTTCCGGACGAATAGAACGGGTGCTCCCCAAGGAGAAACGCTAGGTTGAATGTAACCCTTCTGTAATAATTCCTCCAGCTGCTTCTTTAGTTCATACATCTCGGTTGGCGCCATACGGTATGGTGCTCTGGAAATAGTAGCGGCTCCAGGTTCTAATTTGATATTAAATTCTACTTCTCTCTGCGGAGGTAACCCGGGTAGTTCGTCAGGGAATACATCTGAGAATTCGTTCACAACTGGAATAGATGAGAGCTCTACTCCTTCTTCTTTCTTCATGGCATAGCACCAAAATCCGTGACAACCCTACTTCAGTAATTTCACTGCTTTCATAGATTTGATCACTTTTCTCGAGCTTCCCAGTCTCCATCGTTTGAATAAATGTTCAGTTCCGTCATCAGCAATGATAGAAATAACTCTTCTTCGGTAATTCAAAATAACCCCATAGCGGTCGAGCCAATCGTCTCCGAGAATTAAATCGTCACCATGGATGTCGACCACAATAAGATTTGATGGCCAATCTCTCCCTCCTATAGACACTGAAAAATCTCTAGTTTCCAGGGTTCTCACAATTCTCTCTCCGCTCGGTAATCCCACAACATAAGGCTCACAATCATATAAACACGAGATTTTCAAACGATTAACACAGTTAAATGATATGAAAGAATGTGTAGCTCCTGAATCGAATAAGACACTAACTGGTTGCAAAAGGATCTGAATTGTACCTGATGAAACAGCAGTGTTTTGATCGTCTGACTTCCTCATCTCGTACAGGCGCGGAGGAACGGACCCAACACTGGACGCCTCTCTTTTCCCAACATTTTGTTGCTGAAAACCACTTTGCTGTGTCTGGTTCACACTTCTCTCTTTCAGAACTGGTGCTGGAGTGCGAGTACCAAATGATCTATTTACATTTCTGCAGAAATTCGCATGGTGCCCTTCTTGCCCACATTCAAAACAAGTCACAGAAGGAGCGGAACAATCACGCCGAACAAGCCCTGCTCGACCACAGTTATAACACTTCTTCGATGCGTCCAAAACTGTTGATGTTGTCTGGAACTTCTTTCCGCCTCAGGAAGGATACGGAGGTTTCCTGGATGAATGAAATGAATACTGGCCCTTGCGGGCCCCACCACTCTTGTTCTCCGTGAAGTTGCCAGACACTTTCTTCTTCTTTGCCTCCACCGATTTATCCACCACTGCCTCTTCCATGTCGTAGGCCAGTGCTTTGTCCTGATACTATCGCAAGGTAGTACATTCAAACCCGGACATATATTGCTGAATCTCGGGTTTCATCCGCATGTCGAAATGGAAAATCTTCTCGCCTCGGTTCTGACCAAGTGTCGCACACAAGTCAGATGGTGATTAAAAGTCTTGATTATGTCTGTCACAGATGCTTCCGAACTCTGTGGGGTGAAAAAATCTCGGACTCTAGCCTCTCTGACGGGATGAGGACAATATTGTGCTTCCATCATTAATCTGAATTCCGTCGGCAAGATTATGATCCTCGCCCAACAGCCTTCCCACCAAAAAAGCCTCCCGATGTAAAATACTGGGCAATAGGAACCTTTCGGTCATCGGGACAGTTGATCCCTGCAAATATCTTTTCCAACTCCTTCAGCCAGTGATCCCAAGTAGGTATCTCGGCTGAACCGTCAAATTTTGGTGGGTATAATTTGACCACCTCCGTAATCCAATTGTCTCCTCGATTATCCTCGTTGCGCTGCTGGCCCATCGCGGTCTGCATGCGGTCAACCACCTGAGCGACCACCTGCTGAAGCACCCCCGGCATGTTAGGATTTGCGTTATCAATTGCTGATCCTTGTTGTCCTCCAGAATGGGTATCGGTTCGACTAGTTGATAAGTCTGGGGTAGTCGCTGAATCCTCCTGTCTCGCATTACCACGTCCGCGTCCATGACCGCGTCCGTATCCACGACCTCCCCTCAACATACTGTAAACACGAATACTCAATATCCAGGGCAAAATTTTCTAAAATAAAGTCCGTCAATATTCACAGAACAGAAATTAAGTAAAACGGTAGTATAAGAGATTAGGAGACTTACAACCACGGTCCACATGACGATGCTGGCTGAAAGTGATGTTACAAACGACCCATAAATCAAATACCGTAAACAGACCCAACTAAACCCGACTGCCAAGATATCCATGAATCTTAGCTCTGATACCATATTCTGTAACACCCCGAGATATTCAGAATAATTACAGCACCGTAAACCCTTTAAATAAAAATTTACAATGCTAATTTGAAAAATATAAAAATAATACAACAGTACCATTAAAGTTCAAAATACAAATCCAGTTCAAACAGATCAAATAAGTCCATTATTACAACCATCTCAAAATATTAATAAGACACGCGTACTCGAGTACTGAAAATGAACCAGAAAGACAAGGCAACAACAATTAACATCACTGAGCCCCTTCATCGTCATGTCGGTACTGTGGCTGTTTCCCCTCTCCTCGGCTACCTGAACATCAAAACAAATGTCCACCCCCGGACGGGTTAGCAAAATGATGCTAGTACAAGTATCATAATACACAAATCAAATATGCAATGACAGTGTATAGTAAAATACACAATACGGACTTCCGCTACCGGAATCCAACAATGCGAATCCACATGATTCCATCAATATAACATGGGTGTTCCAACGATCCACCACCCTCAGCATAGATCCCAATATGATCCCGTCGAACCAACACGAGATGGAAAAACCCGTCCAATGATCCAGCGCCCTCAGCATAGATCCCAAGATGATCCCGTCGGACCAACACGAGGTGGACATCCGATCCAGTGCCCTCAGCATAGATCGCACAACATACACAACCACAACTTATGCATACATATATGCAAAATAGCTATGTTCATCAACATGAACATAAAAGTAATCGATAACAAGTATCATGACAATTCAACAAAAATAATAACCTCATGTTCAACAACATGAATAAACCATATGCATGATCAACAATTCTAATAATTAACAAGTTTCAAATACGATACTTGCCTCAAAGATGGCAAGAACTATAATACTCCAACGAATGTCAACACGTCCGTAGTTCGCCGCTCCTCGACCGATCACCTTGTACAAGGGAACAACAAGGAATTCAATAACCTCTCGAAACTAATGCACGAGTACCGAATGCCCTAAGTTATGATCGAGTTATCAATACTGGACAATCGGTTCTCGGTCATATTTTTCCGACGAGTACTAAGTTTGAAAAAAGGCATACGAAATCAAGAGATCGTAACGGAACACAAAGTCGGTGTCTACAATTCCAAGGACATTCATCATATCATTATAACCCATGTTCCATACTCTAATTTCGATTATTAACCCGAAAGATTGGTTTGGTTGCTACAACGATACATAACGAGATAATCACGTACAATCTAGTTCTCTACGATTCCTGTTCTTCCGCGGGTAATTCTTCTTATAAAATTCTTCATTCAAAAATGATTGTTCCAAATATACTTACATGGTTCTAATCATCCTCAAGAAGGTTAACAACAAGTCTTCTAAGGCAAGAATCTAATAGAACACCCTTCACATTCAACTACTTGAATTTATCTTACACAGGGGTAAACCTTAATATGTGTTCCTTAAAAGAGTGTTACGAAAACATCATCAAACTAGTTCATCTCAGGGAATTCCATTCTAAGGTTGGTAAGGATTATGGCTCAACTTATTAACAATGAAAACTTAATTCAACCAATACAATCCTCTTAAACATGGTGTTGGATTCATTTTGACACAACAAGCTCAAAAATCTCTCGGAAAAGCTAAGAACAAAATATCCATCTTGGTGTAGAGTTAACATACCTCAAATAAGGGAAGAACAATGAAATCCTTGAAGAAACTTTTCACCGAAATCTTTATCTCCAATCCACAAGGTCTAAGCTTCTCAAAATCGGGTTTAGATGGCGATATGAGGGATATAAGGTGAGCGATAATCTTCAGAGTATGAAAATCGGCCAAGGTAGAAGTTAGAAATGAAATGGGGGTCGAGTCCTATAAATAGAATTCTAACCCTTACGTACGTTAAACATTGTCCTTTACGTACGTAACAGTATTAGCATACGCTATACTCAAACATTAGCGTATGTTAACATCTGTCCAAAGTTCACTGGACTGTTTCTGGCATTGGTTTACGTACGTTAGCTTAAAGGTTTTACGTACGTAAAAACTATAACCTTAGCGTACGTTAAAACTACCCCTTAGCGTACGTTAAGTCCGTTGACTTGCATAGCCGGAAAGCTATCCAGGTTCATGCGAGTGATCTCCTCGCATCTTTGTCAGGCCCCACACGCCGACCCTTGTCTGATTCCGAGTTGACTATGCTTATGTACGTTAAGCTACACCTGTTGTAACACCGCCAAACTGTTCGGGAATATTACAGCGCCGCAGACCCTCTCTGTGAGGATCTACCTGGATAAATACAGAAAACACAACAACACAATACATGCCGACATGGCTAAATAACGAACCATTAGACCGATTTAGCCTTTTACCACAACATACACATCAACCATACATTACTATTTCTCGCAACTCATACCCACGCAGGGGCTAACATAAATCAACATTCCTGTAAAACGGGAATAATAGACACAATGGAAGGACAAAACAACAAGACATCGCCAAAATACTCAACACCGGTCTTCATGTGATTAGTATCGTCGTCTTCCATCATCCTTCATAACGATCCTGTGAATTGCTCCCCAGCAATCTGCAAATACCTGGACGCAATATAGACATCCACCCCCTGAATACACGGGGGTTAGCAAAACTCCACTGTTTTGCTAGTGCAAGTATAAATACCAAGGGAAGCCATACATATCATACTCCAAGAATATAGAAATCGTGAATATACTTCCCAAGATAATTCACTTGATCAAAACAGTTTGAATTATGAAAGATAGGAATAAAACCATTTTACATCTTACAAAACATTTTACGATCTCGGGAGTTTTGAAAGCATTTGGGGTTTAAGAATTTTTAAGCCTTTCGAAACACTTAGGGACACAACCCAAAAATCATTTATTTCAAATACGGTTCCGATAACAAAATACGGGGTCCACGACCCAATCATAACATTCCAACCACCAGCACGGGGGTCCATGAATCAACTTATTCACGTCACATATTCACAAGAATAACTCAACATAAAATACACCGTATCAAACATTACCATGACAACAGTCTCACAGAACGACAACAGAGAGCACAACTTTGCAACTTGACCATACGGTCGAACTCAACACACCACAGAGCTACAATACACAGAGCAACCACAGGACTCACGTACCATTACCAAATTATCATAGTCAAGGGACAAATCACACACAACATATTTATTGGTGTCATTCCAGCCAAGTACGATACTATTTGGGCTACCATTCTAATCAGACGAAATATGCGCCAAAAATCATTTAAATTCCGGAATATTCACGGTGCACAAGCACAAAACATATTTCTCCAACAAAACATCTCAAAGTTAACCTTGGTACGAGACTCACGACCACCGTACCCCGCAGAGCCCCGTCGAACATCCCTGGGTGGTTAACCATAGTTCGCGCTACGAAACTCACGGCAACATACCCCTAGAGGCCCCGTCACACCGTCCATAGCTGAACATACACATATCATCCACAACGCCACAGGAAGCCATAATTCGAATACTAGAATATGCATACAAATGCTAGGTACTTCGCTAGAATGACCACTTTAGTCGACGTACTCACAACTAATGTCACACAACCACAAGCAATTACCAATACCAAACAACACCAAGCGCCACAACCTCCTTACGAAGGAATAACAACTAATATCACACATATTCACCGAACAATTACACATATCAGTACACAATCCTCGGCAAATAATTTCGGTCTACTAACATCACTAAATATGGTCAACATCTTCCAACATACGAAACTAACGCACATTTCTGAAAGCACATTAATCTACGAAGCATACGAGTTATCTTTTGAAAGACAACAATTATCGAGAACATACTGATCCTTTTTAAAAGTTCATTAAAACATTCAAATTGTAATTTGATTCCAATACCAACAAATACGTCTACGAAACACGAAGTGTATGGGCAAGATACTTGCCTCGGATAATTACAAGCGCGGAGAGTCGACCGAAGTGAGGAGGCCCGAACCGTCCACGAACCCGCCAACTCCGTCGAGCGACCACCCGCGACGATAAACTACAAATGACAATAGCAACAATGAAAATAAATTCCAAAGCACGATCCAAAGTCGCTGAACTAATGGATCAAACGACGAAAGTTCAAGGGTTTTCCCCTAAACGACCAAGAACACGAATCGACTCGACAATTCATGAAAAACGGAATTCAAGCCATGCATTTTAATCAATAAGACTAGATACCAATGATGAAACCAACAATCTTGGATTCAATTCACGAAATCAAGACAAACTCCTAAATTTTCCCGAAATAGGGTTTTGAGGATTATACCTTGATTCGGAGGAAAAGGATGATTAGATGTTGTTAATCCACACCAAGACTTGATGATTATGTTGTAGGATGAAAGATTGATGAACTCCCGTGAGGAATCGCCCCGGAATCGTCTCCAAGAACTCAGACTGTCGCGAAGGAGAAGAAAAGAGCAAAACTGCTCTGAAATAACACTGTCCGCTGCCTGAAATACAGGCCTTTGTTACGTCCATAACATCACGTCCATTACGGCCGTAATATGCTGGCCATTACGGCCATAACATGCTGGCCATTACGGCCATAACATGCTGGCCATTACGGCCATAACATGCTGCATTCTAGCAGCAGATTCCTTCTGCTGCCCGATCAGTTCCGAACAACCTCAAAATGCGACGACTCGAAAGGTGCGACATAGCGCTAATAAAGAGTCCTCAACAACGAGTGAAAGCGCTAAACAAACATGCGATTCCGGCAACTCGGAGGTGATAAAAAATGAGTATGAAAATAAATACCTAAAACTTTGGGAAATTACAAAATGACCCGAACATCCGAAAAGTCACGATACATGATCGAATAACCAAACCGAAGTTCACAACACGTCTAACAAGGCTAAATGGACTTGCGGAAAACACAAAACGACAGTTTCGAATGAGATTCGTAAGAATCGAACTCAAATGCGGAAAAGTCCCCCACAAAGCACGGAACTCAGCAAAGCGACACCGAAACGAACTCGGATGTCGAAAAGTACAGAATTAATCATTCTCAGAATGACGGAATGGTCACAAGCAAGCTATTAAAACGGACTTCCGCCCAAAAAGAAAATTACTGAAAATCGATACTGCGGGTATTACACCCGTAACGTACGTTATACTACAGTCATAGCGTACGTTATGATCATTATCTAGCGTACGTTATCACGTGCAGAATTATACATGCATGCAAGGAAAAATACAAAAAGGTAGGGATACGAATATGGGAAACCAATCATCGATTAATACGTCACAAAGTTGAATCTTTCAAGATCGAATACGGGATAATTACACATTAAGTATCCGGGCATTAAATTATTAAGAGTTTGACCACAGACGCGCACGCTTCTCTGATCATTTATTCTCCTGTATAACGGATAACTGTCCTCCTGTTGCGAAGAGCTTTCCACATAATCCTTCGGACACTGATTCTTACATCTGTTATCTTGCATGCATATATTAGAAGGATTTAACAACCCACAAGGACCGTGCATCATATGCCTAACGACACATGCATCAAGATGTGGTCTTAGGCCAATGTCGGGTATCTCTGTACTAACAAAATGATCGTACGCATCGGACGATATTATTTTATATATAGGTTGTAAGATAATGATCCAGTGAGCATGCAGAAGTCCTCTTTTTTGGAATACTATAACATATAAATATGCTGCAACCTCGCCGAAATTTTTTTCTAGAATAATCTCATGTTTGAATTCCTCGTTGCGGCCTCTAAACACTCTTGCAATGAGGTCGGATCTGTTTTGAGCTTCCTCACCAGGCAACAAGCCAGCGCGTATTTCGGGCCAATTTGGATTACATGTCATCGTGATGAAGAAATATGGTTTCCCATATTCGCTCACCAAAGTCAATGCATTTAGATAACGGCGCCACATGTCTCGAGGGCTGCTAATATACGATGCGGGAAGCACAAACCATTGGCCAATATCAGATCCTTTGACATTGGTGTTGCATGCCATACTGTCAATAATACCTTCGAACGATTCAAGTCGAAGATGTTCCTGCCTTTGTTCACCTCTGAGATAATCAAGTTGTTGAGTTCGATCTTAACATAGCAGTCAATTTGGTATTGTTGTGCCAGTATTCCTGTACGCAATATATTTGTGACGTCATTGGGTCGCGTTTGGAATAAGTAGCAATAAAATCTCTTGCCGCCACGTTGTTTCGTTTCCATTTATTTGCATTCAAATCTGTTTCAGGTAGGCAAAATAAATAGTCAAGTATTGGCAAGAAGAACATAAAAGAACATGCATTGAAGTTAGGCGTAATGAGCGAAGAAATGTATTGTAAAGAAACTATAGAATCATACTTTCGAGTTCTGCAGAAATAATAGAATCTCCAGATTGATGGCCATGAGAATAAACGCTAGTCTGACCACTGCACTGTGCACCAAGCCGGGTACGAGCAGCAGCGGACGTGAGTGATATTCGGCGAATTCCTATATGCCAACCGCTCTCGCCGTACGGAAATAATAACGGATACTGCAGTGTATCGTAGCATCCATAGTAATAATGGACGCGATGTGTTTCTCCTTATGTAGTATAGACACGGATATCATGCGGCTCCGCTGTAGGAGTCCCAGTCATTTCATACCAAATTGTAGCGACCTGGTTAACTGTCGGCAGATTGTAGATTCACATGTCCAAAGATGGGTCTGCACGAAGAATGATGTTGTATTCTTGTAAATTCATCAGCTCGTGAAGCCCCCCGAAAAAAATTACATACGGATTTATTTTCATCAACTCAACAATGACCTGTAAGACATGTGAAACAAGCTCCCCCGACTGCGATAGTCTATTCTGCAGCTCGTTTTCAGTTTCGTAAACATACAATTGCAGCTGTCGCCGAGGACCTTCCGCAGGTAGCAAATCTCTGATGAAATGATAAACTGCTCCCTGAATTATGAGACTGTATACACCCTTGTTAGATTTGGCCAGCGTATCGTCGTAGGTGATACCCAAGGAACTAAAAGCAGAGGTATTGTTATAAGTACGACAGTGCCGACGAAAATGAACCACATCAGAGGACTCAAATGAGGCATATAATTCCCAAAGTTGCAGTGGCATTGTGGGCAGAGCAAGGGATATTTGTCCATGTAAGCAGCAGAAACCCTTGGGCTCCCTCAAATAAAGCAGGGCTTTGCAGGAAACACATGCAGTAGAGAAGGGTAGAGACCAAGCATGCAAGGGGATGTTCTCCATTCTGTTAAGAAGATCATGCCGGATAACAGAAGTTGATCGCGATCTTTTTTCTCGTTGGCCTGTAGTTTGACTGCTGGTGGAACACATTGCCTCGTTGGTAGTTGCAAGTACAGAAAGGAACATGGCACATACATTTAGTAAGGAAAGCGAAATGTAATGTACACGTGGTCAGAGGCTAACAAGAGAAGGTAAATAAAGAAAATAGTGAAAGGAAACAAATAAAATTACGAAGCAATTTACCTTGTTGTTTGTACCGATTTCTTCTATTGTCTAGTAGAGCAAGCTTCTTTTCCGTGTCCATAGACGCGTATGTATTTCGTTTTCGTGCGTTTCTTTTCAGGTCAATTACATTCTGGGATCCTATCCAAAATAAGAAAGAGTTAATAATGTTATGAATGATGGTGTTAGTTGAGAATGAAAAGAAAGCAAAAAAGGAAGCACCTAACACAGGAGAGTATGATGAGTGAAGATTGATTCCATATTCAGTTTCAGGTGCCGTCTTGGAAAGTAGGAGATTGTAATGATATAATTTAACAAATACAGCAGGATATTCAAACAATTTAGGTCCTATTGAGAGCATACATGTGATTTGATTGAGCTGTTTGCTGAGAAGTACCCGCCATTTGATGTAAATTGTAATGATTTCTCTGTCCAAAAAACATTGAGCAAGAAATATTAACCCGGACATTACATATTAGTTAAAAAATATTTAAAAAGGATGAATGACTACTAAGCGAAGAATGGTAAAGAGCTGAGAGTATATTGCAGAATGAAGTACCAGAGAATTAGCCGCAATAGGGTACAGGAAGTGAAGTCAACTATAGAAGTTGTTAGAACTAATAAGGTATGCACGTAGCCGTTGCAGTCGCAGCCTGATGACGCAGCAGATATTGAAGACCTCAACAGATGCAGTTAAATGCAGCCCAATACAGAACAATTTCTGTACACCCGAACTTAGTAATGTACTATAAAATATAACCCCCACAATTAGACATGTAATTTCCGGGAGTATACTGTGCAGGAAATCTATAAACTTATTATTGCATTTTACAGATAATATTTCTAGAAAAATAGTATATTTGGAGGCGATAGAAATATAATACATAAAACAACGACGATAACATATTAAAAAGCATCATAGTAATGAAGAGTGAGAGGAAATGTAATTAATTCATGAGAGGCAGAAAATATTCAGTGTACGCGTGAGACCCTCGGGTATTATTTGGAAGACTAATTTTCGAAATATTACAACTGTAATCTTTGCTATTAGTTTAGGACAATATTTATTGCCAGTATGAGAAAGAAATATGCGATTTCCATAATGTTAACGAGAAAGTTGATTGACGACAAATTTGACAGCGTTGAGAATGCAGTAGATATCACAATTTTATTCTAAACGATGCAACCAAAGCAGCTCAACAAATCTGGTTTAGAACCACTCATCTGCTCGAGGCCTAAGCATGGGCAGTCTCAGGCCAATTTCTCTCTTGAAAACATATTCAGCCAGATTGGGAATGCAGTAAATGTCAGCGACAACACGTTCGAGAACACGACGACGGTCCAGTGTATCGCACTCCTCAAATAGTGGTTTGTATGCAGGTGCCTCATCAAGATAGCCGTCTGATTGATTCCACTGACTGCCAGTATAGTACATGATTTTTCTTTATCTGACACTTGAATAGAGTTTGCTGCAGAGACATCTGATTTACATTCTTGGAGTTAAAACATCGAGGCGAAGTTCGCCTGAAATATGCATAGGACTATTCGGAGGGCACTGAAATGGCAATTCATACTCTGGGTACTCAAATAATGAAGTGAGTGCATGAAAATCGTCTTGCTTTTGCTCTGTTCCTCTCTCGTAATGAAGAATATTCCGAAGTTCTGGAATATGTATGCCTATTTCAATGATAGCTCTCTGCTGCAAATCCTCAAGTGAGTCTAGTTGATAATTTTGTAGAGCTCGTATGCATGCAGCGACATCAGTAGCAGACCCAACCCAGGTTGGAGGGTCTGATAATTTGTTCATTTCTCTAAGCAACTTTGTGATACATTCGTCCATTACGGTAGATATTTAGAAACTGAAAGAATATTCAAAACAAAAAAACCTGGAAGAATAGTTAGTATAGGTACGCAACCAAAATCGACTGTGGTTTGTATCCCATGCAATATATGGAGAAATACATGGAAGATGAAATGAAGTGTTCGATGGATTGGAAGAAATAAACGCAAACCAAAGTAAACCACACACAAACCAAAATAAACAAACACATGCAACATTCATAAACAAACCCAAGCTGTTAAGGTAGACAGAAATGAAAAGAAACAAACGCATGTAGCGAAGATGTTCAGTCATACAGAAACCAAAGGAGTGCATGCAGCAGTCGATGCTGCATAAGAAACTAATAAACCAAAATTGTTCAGGTATACAGAGACCAGTTGTGCATTCTTGTTCGTGGCATTGTTACACCTACTTAGACCCAGGCTCTATTCAGAGATTTAAGGGGCCCTGTCAGGTTTCCAGTCGATAAACTCGAACGTATGACGTCATCAGAGCATTCATTTTCTAGTACGACGTAAATTTAGAAACTTCTTTTTGGAGAGTATGAATCAGATCAAAGATGCATAAATCACACGCTGCCTCTCTCTAAACCAGTTGTGTAACAGTAGTACATATTTAACAAACATGAGTAATAGAGATCGTAGTAGAACATAAAATTAATGTTGCATGTTCTTGTTCGTCGTGTTGTCACACATACGTAGGTGTAGGTTCTATTCAGAGGTTTCCAGCCAATAAACTCGAACATGGTACATCATTAGAACATTTACTTATTTAATAGAGGGGAAAGATATTTGTATTGAGGTATGTATAGAAAAAAAAGGAGAGCAGAAAAGGGAAGGTATCACTTTGCAAAGATTGATAACATAGAAGTAAATGGAGCATGAAATGAATATCATGCGCTCTTGTTCGTGGCATTGTTATACCTACTTAGACCCAGGCTCTATTCAGAGATTTTAAGGGGCCATGTCAGGTTTCCAACCGATAAACTCGAACGGATGACGTCATTGTAACGTCCATTTTCTATTACGGCGTAAATATAGGAACTTAAAGACTATTCAGAACTGAAAGAAAATGAGAAACAATCAGTATAGGCATCTAAGGGACTAAAATAAACAAACGCATGTAGTGAAGGTGTTGAAGCGAACCGGGGCAAAAAACATGGTAAATCTGTTGTGTAACAGCAGCACAAATTTAACAAACATGAATAACAGAAATCATATTAGAACATAAAATGAACGTCACATGTTCCTCTTCGTGACGTTGTTACACCTAGTTAGGCGCAGACTCTGTTCAGAGATTTTGTGAGTCCTGAGCATGGTACATCATTATAACATTCACTTATCTAATAGAGGGGGAAGGTAGCGGAAATGGGAAGGCATCATTTTCCAAAGATTAATAACATATAAGTAAATAGAGCATGAAATGAATATTATGCGTTCTTGTTCATGGCATTATTACACCTACTTAGACCCAGGCTCTGTTCAGAGATTTTAAGGGGCCATGTCAGGTTTCCAGCCGATAAACTCAAACGCATGACAGCATCAAAACGTTCATTTTGCATTACAGTGTAAATTTATGAACTGAAAGACCATACAGAACCCAAGAGAAAGGAAAATCAGTTAGTTAAGGCCTCGAGGCAAAGCGGGGAGAGAGACGAATACATGGATCATGGGAAAAAGATAGAGGTAAAAGGAACGTGTCAGGTTCCCAACCAGTAAACTCGAATGCATTACATCATTAGAATGTTCATTTTCTATTACGGTGGAGATTTAAAAACTGAAAGAATATTCGAAACCCAAAAAAACTGACAAATAGTTACTACACACATATAACTGCAATGAAATATGGATACGAGGACATTAGAAAAGAATGCAGAATAAGCTGAAGTAAACAAAAGTAAGCCACACAGAAACTAAAATAAACAAACGCATGTAGCATTCTTATTGCATGTGCTGACGTTTAAAAAAACAAAGGCAAATGAAGGCTGTTGAGTTATACAGAAACCAAAATAAACAAACACACGCAGCAAATCAAAGCAAAGCACAGTTGTTGACGAACACATGCAGCATGGGAATACAGAAAACCAGAAAGAAGGAATGCATACAACATCTGATGCTGCAGAGGAAACTAATAAACCAAAACTGTTGAGGTATAGAGAGGCCAGTCTTTATAGAGATGCATAATTCATACAAGATCAATAACGAAAATCTAGGTAGGACATCGAATGAATGCCATATGTTCTTGTTCGTGGTGTTGTTACACCTACTTAGGCCCAGGCTCTATTTAGAGATTTTGTGGGGCCATGTCAGGTTTCCAGCCGACAAACTCAAACATGCTGCATCATTAGAATGTCCACCCAGCAAGGCAAAGAATGTACATTTACTAATTTGGCCTCTTGGTATAGAATAAAGGTATTTCATTTGAATACGTATGTAAATCTGTGCAGACCTCAACAACCTTGGCAAAAGTATTAGTTCACAGATATTTGTAACTCTAAAGTAATCAAAATATGAGATACACGCTCAAGCAAATGTGCAGTTGCAGTACGCATTCTGCAAACAGCAGCAACCAAAACCTGAGCAGAACATGGAACAAATGTCACATCTTCATAGGCCCAAGCTCCAGTCAGAAGTTTCGTGGGCCCACGACAGGTCTCAGGCCGATAAACTCGAACATGTTTCTAGCAGAGAAGAAAGGCACCTGTATTTAGAACGGATATATTTTTTTAAAACTACAATGTAGAAGCAAAGAAACAATAGAGTATACCTTAAAGAGCGAAGAACACAACAACTATTGATCCCGCTGGACAAAGCAACTCTGTTGAACAAGGAGACGGACAACAATGAACCATATTTGAAGAAAAATATACAACCCAGGTGCCGTGTACAGATTTTAAAGGGCCATGTTAGCTTTCCTCACTATAAGAAGTAATAGCAATATCAGATACACGCTAAATCAATTGTGCACATCTATATATGCGCCTTTACTATAAGCCAGAATTTGATGGTATGTAGAAGAGAAGACAATGAGAATATTCATTTTGCATGAGTATGGGAATTTTGCAATTGCCAGCTTCGTTTGTACACATGTTTGATCATTTTGATTAAAAGATGTAATCAAAGTGTCTCTAATACCAATTGTCCTCCCAGTTATACCTGTATAAGGATGTGTTGAATCCAAATTGTATATATTTATGCATGTTCCTAACTTCTTTGCCAATAGAACACTAATAATATTATGCAATGAACACAGAGATGAATAAAAACTGTCTATATTAGTAGGAATAGATCAGTACGAAATCTATTTTCTAACAAAGAAAGTAGAGGCAAAGAAACAACAGAGTATACCCTAACGAGAGAAGAACATAAGGTATTTGTATTGAGGTACGTCTAGGAAAAAAAAGGGGAGCAGAAATGGCAAGGAAGCACTTTCCAAAGATTGATACCATAGAAGTAAATGGAGCATGAAATGAATATCATGTGCTCTTGTTCGTGGCATTGTTACACCTACATAGACCCAGGCTCTCTTAAGAGATTTTAATGGGCTATGTGTAATACTCGCAATTTCGATTTCGGTAATTTTCCTTTTTTTCGGTGGGAGTCCGTTTTGACAACACGCTTGTGACCGTTTCATCATTCTGGGAATGATTAATTCTGCACTTTTTGACACTCGAGCTCGTTTCGGTATCGATTTGTTGAGTTCCGTGTTCTTAAGCGACTTTTCCCCACTTGAGTTCGATTCTTGCGAATCTCGTCCGAAACTGTTGTTTCAGGTTTCTCGTAAGTTCATGTAATGTTTTTATACGTGTTGCGAGCTTTGGATTAGTGTTTTGATCGTGTATCGTGTGTTTTGGACGTTTTTGACCGTTTTCGTAATTTCCCAAAGTTCTGGCCATTGATAGCGCACACTATGTGTTGATCATAGCGCACATTAGCTGTGCTCCTTACGTACGTTAAGTCCTTGCCATAACGTACGTAAGGGTATTCGTTATTTTGGACAGGAGGGTCTGGCCATCATTTATGTACGTAATCTTTCATGCATTTACGTACGTAATAATGGTAACATACGTTATCCTTCTTGGTTAACGTACGTAATGCATGTGCGGGTTTATATACCCAGGAGTTGACCGAGTTCGTCATTTCTTCACCTTCACTTTGTCTCTCCGCGGCTGGGCGACTCGTGGGCGATTGAAGGGCAATTTTGGGGTCCTGTAACTCCGAGTTTACATCTTCCTTGAGTTCTTGGTGTTGATTAACAACATCAATTAGTGTTCTTCGTCTTTGATTCGAAGTAATCATCTTGTAAACCCTTCCTTTATATTTCGTGAATCTTCAAGATTCGGGTTGTTCTTCTTGAATCGTGCTATTGTATATCATCAATCAGTTGTATTGATTATATTCCCATGTTTTGATTCATACTTCTTATCGTATTCGGATTCGGATGATGTTCTTGATGTTCTTTGGGAATTATTGAGCCCCAAGTGTCCGATCCTTTGTCTCTACGAATTCTTGTTAAGAATTTCGTGTGTTTGGCATCTTACTTGCGATCAACCTTATAGTGACTTAGTTGTTCTTGTGTTTTCGACCTATTCGGAAGATTGGAGGGTTTCCGGTCGAGCTTTCCCGTTTCTTCGCGTGCTTTAGATTTGAGGAAATAATCGGTGAATTGTCTTGGTATGTTTATTTGGTTGTTTGAAATGAGCTTTCAAAGATTCGGTTGGCCTCGTTAAAGGCTCTCTTTCAAAACTGTGTGAGTTTTTATGATTGTTGTGTTGCGTAAACGATTATGTGAATCCTGTCAATATGCTTGGTGTTGTTGTTGTGATTTGATAATATCGATTCATATATTATCTCATTTCGGTGTGTTATGATTTGACAATGGTGTCGTGCTTTGTGTTTGTTGCCTTTGGGTGAATTGTTTGGATATCCTTGGTGTGATATGTTATTTGTGTGAATGTGTGGATACGGTCGAAGGTCTACGATGACACATGGCATGTGACCATGTGGTCAGGATGCAACAAGTGATTGATCCAACCATGAGAGCCTGAGACAAAACCTGCGGTGACATATGGCGTATGATCATATGGTCAGGAGACAACAAGTGATTGATCCAACCGTGAGATGCCGCGACAAGTGTTCACACTGGTGTGTTTATGATTTGTGAATGTGTTTTACTCACCTCGGGAGGGTCCGTCGAGGCCTCGAGGGAATCCATGACTTCACTCTGGATTCACGAGTTTGTTTCGCTAGCCAGCTCGGGAGGGTCCTTAGAGGCCTCGAGTGGGATTTGTGGCTTCGTCCCGGTCCTAGGTGATGCCTGTGCGTGATTTGTTTTATGATATGGTTGAGTGACCAAGATCTACGTCTCTTGGGTGATTATGTTGTGTTAATTTTTATGTCCGTCGAGGACACGTGACGTGGGTTTTGACCCTGTGAATTGTTGTTGGTTTTCTACTTGTAAGAACAAAACCTTTAGGCTGTGACCCCTGTTGATTTTGGAAAGAGAGGGATTTGAAAATCCTAAATTGTTTTCCGTTAAAACTCCCGAAGACATTTTAACCGTTTTACAAATTGTTTCTTTTGAATTGTGATCCTTCGATTTTGGAATGTCTTATCCAAACCCTTGCTTCGGGAAGTATTATTTCGTTGTGTTTGAATCTTTGAGGATTCCTGGTTATTGATATTCTTAGAACTTGAATTGTATGACTCGTATTTTTGCACTTTGTACTTGCACTAGCAAAATAGTGGAATTTTGCTAACCTATTTTTGCACTTTGTACTTGCACTAGCAAAATAGTGGAATTTTGCTAACCCCCGAGTAATCGGGGGGTGGATGTCTATATTGCATTCAGGTTTTGGGGAGCATAGCACAGGGTCGGCATGAAGGATGATGAAAGATGAACGATACTAATCACACGAGGACCCGTATGATGTCATATTGGTTTAGTTGTATTTTATTTTCACTGCAGTATTCTTTCCCCGTTGTACGGGAATGTGTTCTATTCGACCCCTGCATGGGCATGTATTGTGATTGAGCTGTATGTATTTATTGAAAGACCAAATCGGTCTACTGAGTCACTTTAGCCTTAAGGGCATTGTTGAGATGCTCGATGTTGTTATCAGCCTGGTAGATCCTTGAGGAAAGGTTCTACGACGTGTAATATCCCTGAACGGATTGGGGGTGTTACATAAATGGTATCGGAGCTTAGGTTGTGGAAACCTAGGCTGTCGGGTTTAGTGGTGTCTGTCGAGTTTTTGTTTCGTCGGATTTTGTCTGAGTGAGTCGTGTCGCGATGCGTCGTCTGAGTTTATTGGTCGTGATTAGTATCGTGGGGCGATCATCATCTTCGTGCGACCTGTGGATGTAAGTCTCCCTTCTTTGTGATTGTGCCTCGTATGATGTAAGTTACTAGTATGATTATGTGTTAAGTGATGGAACCTTTATGCAGATTCTTGGTTTCGTGATGCGTTCGTGTGATTCTCATATTTCGTTTATATGAGGAGTGTTGTCGCTATTTATGTTTTTTTTGACTGCTTGTTTTCCTGTACAAGACATGTGTTGTCTTGATGTTGAGCGAGTTGATGCGTGTATTGTGATGTATGTAAGTGGATGTTGTTACGTGTGAGTTTTTAGGCATTCTAGCCTAATAGATTTTTGAAAACCTTGAGTATCTTAGAAAATAAATTTCGAGACGTACTTTTAAAATAAATTGTTTTCTCGCGGTACTTTCAAGGTGCCTTCTAGTGCCGTAATATGTTTCAAAATCATCCCAGTTGAGGACCAAAATATTTTGAGATATTTTCAATTATTTAGAAATGCTTTGTTTAGACTCGAGTGTCAAATATTTTTGAAAGCTTTTCACTAAAAGAAAAGTGTCCTTATTTTTTTTTCTCAAACGCATGATGGTTTTCAAAGTCTCGACAATGATGTTTGTACAACTTTTTGAAAGGTGATACTCAAGATCAACTAGAGTTCCCAAGATCATTTCTTTTTCCAGGGTGGTTTTCGTTTTTAAAACCTATCATTCCTGTTTGCGGTTCGGAAATGTATTTATGATATTCGCATTGTCGTTAGAATGTTAGCTCCCGAGTATGATGGAATTGGTGGCGTGAACATTGAGTCGTTTGCCACGCATTTTTTGTGATTAGCCCTCTGTGAGAGGGGAGATGTTGGTATTGAATGTTGTCGCTTTGTGATGGTTTGTGTGTTATCACACCAGTACGAACTGTGGAACTTGAATTTGCATGATTGTGTACATACGTGGCTGTTTCGTGATGTTTAGTAATCGTATGCTAGTTATCGTTCGGGCCGTTGAGGTCGCCGAACGATACCGTCGTTGCTGTGATGCTTGTATTTGTGCTACTTTACGATGGTAATCGTTGTAGGTACTGCATGTTATGATTTTCTGTTTTGCTGAGTGGTTGCTTATTCAGTATGACGAGGGGCATAGGTCGTGGTCGTGGCGACCAGATGCGTGATCGAGATCGTGATGCTGGTGATGATATCGGTATCGATGTTTCTACTATTTTGCAGCAGGTAGCTACACAGATGACTCAGCTGACTCAGGCAGTTCAGTGTATTATAGATGTACCCAGAACACTGGTGCAAATCAATGGCTTCGAGAAGTGGTTCGTATGAATCCCCTGCTTTTCGCTGGTGCTGCAGATGCATTAGGTTGGGATGGTTGGCTTTTCCAGTTGGAAAAGATATTCGAGGTGGTTGATTGTCCAGAAGAACGTAGAGTACCAGTAGCTCAGTATCTTATAGACAAGGATGCCGCTAACTGATGGGAGGCTGTTAAGCCTCGAGATCATGTCGTCACGTGGTCAGAGTTCCAGATATTCATGAGAGATGAGTTTTGTCCGGAGCCGATCAGAAATCAGAGGATTAATGAATTCTTTTCGGTGAAACCGCAAGATGTACCGCTCTCTCAAGCTATTATTATTTTAGCAAACAGCTCAGCTTTGTGCAGGATCAAGTAAAGACGGAGGAGGACAAGATCTGTCATTTTAGTAGGTGGATAAAGCCGGAGATTCGTCAGTACATGGCAGGTCTCACTTGTACTTCCTTGAGAGATTATCAGAATAGGGCGTTATCCTATGAGCTATCCAAATTATCGACCGAGAATATATCTGAGTCGAAGAAACAGAAAACCATTGGGGACTTTTCAGGAAATCAGGAGAGTGAGCCCCCTGAGGTTGGGACTTCGTTCCGTCGTCCTAAGATAGATCCTCGATCGCGTAACCAGAGGAGTAGTACCCCTGCAGTGAGTAATGTGAGTAGCATGAAGACATGTTACAACTGTAGTCGAGCGGGCCATACCGCGAAGAATTGTCGTTCACCGTTAGTCAGCTATTTCGAGTGTGGCCAGGTGGGTCACTGATCTGTGCATTGCGAGACAGTAGCTGAGAGATTTGGTGATAAAGGTTGCGTCTCTGCTCCGAAAGGACACAGAGATGCCTAGTGTGGCTTTTGAGGATTTCGGCGTAGTCCGAATTGTTTGTGATTGTCCTTGTGGATCATTTTGTGTTTATTTTTCGTTTCCTCGACTGTGCGTGTTTCCTTATAATAGGTGTTTTGTGTTTTGTGATTGTTCGGATAATTGACTTGATTGTATTATCTGTTTGATTGCGCTTGTCACTTGTTAGTTTTATTATATATCTACCTGTAGCGTTGTGATGGTCGTCGTGGAGCGTGTTTTCACGCCGTATGTTTTCTTGTGTTGCTCATAACGGTTCACCGTTGGGTGCGAGTTTTCGGTTCTTGTGTATCTCGTTGAGTGTTTCCTAGTGGGATTTTGCTCCTCCCTATTTATTTTTAAGTTTCGGGACGAAACTTCTTTTAAGGAGGGTAGTATGTAATACCCGCAATTTCGATTTCGGTAATTTTCCTTTTTTTCGGTGGGAGTCCATTTTGACGACACGCTTGTGACCTTTTCGTCATTCTGGGAATGATTAATTCTGCAGTTTTTGACATCCAAGTTCGTTTCAGTATCGTTTTGTTGAGTTCCGTGTTCTTAAGCGACTTTTCCCCACTTGAGTTTGATTCTTGCGAATCTCGACCGAAACTGTTGTTTCAGGTTTCTCGTAAGTTCATGTAACTTTGTTATACGTGTTGCGTGCTTTGGATTAGTGTCTCGATCGTGTATCGTGTGTTTTGGACGTTTTGGGCCATTTTCATAATTTCCCAAAGTTTGGGGTAATTATTTTCGTTGTCGTTATTCCGAACCTTCGGGTAGTCGGAATTATATTTTCTTTTAACATTTGAGTTTGTCGCTGTGCACTCTTCGTATGCATGTCCTCGTCTTGTGTTTATGTTGTCGTTTCGCGGTTTCGTCGCTCTCGTGCTCGACGAGCTGAACTTAGCAGTTCTGGAACTGCTAAGTGATTTACGTACGTTATGCTGTGAGCATAACGCACGCTATCGTCATGTGCCTTACGTACGCTAATCCCTTTTCATAACGTACGTAAGGGGGGCTTCACAGTTCAGACTTTGAGTTCTGGCCGTTGATAGCGCACGCTATGTGTTGATTATAGCGCACATTAGCTGTGCTCCTTACGTACGTTAAGTCCTTGCCATAACGTATGTAAGGGTATTCGTTATTTTGGATAGGAGGATCTGACCATCATTTACGTACGTAATCTTTTATGCATTTACGTACGTAATAGAGGTAACGTACGTTATCTTTCTTGGTTAACATACGTAATGCATGTGCGGGTTTATATACCCAGAAGTTGACCGAGTTCATCATTTCTTCACCCTCACTTCGTCTCTCCGCGGCTGGGCGACTCGTGGGCAATTGGAGGGCGATTTTGGGGTCTTGTAACTCCAAGTTTACATCTTCCTTGAGTTCTTGGTGTTGATTAACAACATTAATCTGTGTTCTTCGTCTTTGATTCGAGGTAATCATCTTGTAAACCCTTCCTTTATATTTCGTGAATCTTCAAGATTCAGGTTGTTCTTCTTGAATCGTGCTATTGTATATCATCAATCGGTTGTATTGATTCTATCCCCATGTTTTGATTCGTATTTCTTACCATATTCGGATTCGGACGATGTTCTTGATGTTCTTTGGGAAATATTGAGCCCCAAGTGTCCCATCCTTTGTCTCTACGAATTCTTGTTAAGAATTTCGTGTGTTTGGCATATTTCTTGCGATCGACCTTATAGTGACTTAGTTGTTCTTGTGTTTTCGACCTAGTTGGAAGATTCGAGGGTTTTCGGTCGAGCTTTCCCGTTGCTTCGCGTGCTTTGGATTTGAGGCAAGTACCTTGTTCATACAATTCTTGTTTTGTGGATATAATGATCGATGAATTGTCTTGGTACTTTTATTTGGTTGTTTGAAATGAGCTTTCAAAGATTTGGTTGGCCTCGTTAAAGGCTCTCTTTCAAAACCGTGTGAGTTTTTACGATTGTTGTGTTGCGTAAACGATTATGTGAATCCTGTGAATATGCTTGGTGTTGTTGTTGTGCTTTGATAATATCCATTCATATATTATCTCATTTCGGTGTGTTGTGATTTGACATTGGTGTCGTGCTTTGTGTTTGTTGCCTTTGGGTGAATTGTTTGGATATCCTTGGTGTGATATGTTATTTGTGTGAATGTGTGGATATGGTCGAAGGTCTACGGTGACACATGGCATGTGACCATGTGGTCAGGATGCAACAAGTGATTGATCCAACCGTGAGAGTCTGAGATAAAACCTGCGGTGACATATGGCGTGTGATCATATGGTCAGGAGACAACAAGTGATTGATCCAAATGTGAGATGCCGTGACAAGTGTTCACGATGGTGTGTTTATGATTTGTGAATGTGTTTTACTCACCTCAGGAGGGTCCGTCGAGGCCTCGAGGGAATCTATGACTTCACTCTGGATTCACGAGTTTGTTTCGCTAGCCAGTTCGGGAGGGTCCTTAGAGGCCTCGAGTGGGATTTGTGGCTTCGTCCCAGTCCTAGGCGATGCCTGTGCGAGATTTGTTTATGATATGGTTGAGCGACCAAGATCCGCATCTCTTAGGTGATTATGTTGTGTTGATTTTTATGTCCGCCGAGGACACGTGACGTGGGTTTTGACCCTGTGAATTGTTATTGGTTTTCTACTTGTAAGAACAAAACCTTTAGGCTGTGACCCCTGTTGATTTTGGAAAGAGAGGGATTTGAAAATCCTAAATTGTTTTCCGTTAAAACTCCCGAAGACCTTTTAAACCGTTTTACAAATTGTTTCTTTTGAATTGTGATCCTTCGATTTTGGAATGTCTTATCCAAACCCTTGCTTCGGGAATTATTATTTCGTTGTGTTTGAATCTTTGAGGATTCCTGGTTATTGTTATTCCTGGAACTTGAATTGTATGACTCGTATTTTTGCACTTTGTACTTGCACTAGCAAAATAGTGGAATTTTGGTAACCCCCGAGTAATCGGGGGGTTGATGTCTGTATTGCATTCAGGTTTTGGGGAGCATAGCACAGGGTCGGCATGAAGGATGATGAAAGATGAACGATACTAATCACACGAGGACCCGTATGATGTCATATTGGTTTAGTTGTATTTTATTTCTGCCGCAGTATTCTTTTCCCGTTGTATGGGAATGTGCTGTATTCGACCCCTGCGTGGGCATGTATTGTGATTGAGTTGTATGTATTTATTGAAAGACCCAATCGGTCTACTGAGTCACTTTAGCCTTAAGGGAATTCTTGAGATGCTCGATGTTGTTATCAGCCTGGTAGATCCTTGAGGAAAGGTTCTACGACGTGTAATATCCCTGAACGGATTGGGGGTGTTACACCATGTCGGGTTTCCAGCCGATAAACTCGAGCGCAGGACGTCATTGCAACGTCCATTTTCCATTACAGCATAAATACAGGAACCTAAATACTATCCAGAACCCAAAGAAACCGAGAAACAGTCAGTATCAGTATCTAAGGGACTAAAATAAACAAACGCATGTAGTGAAGGTGTTCAAGCGAATCGGGGAAAAAAACATGGTAAATCAGTTGTGTAACAGCAGCGCAGATTTAATAAACAGGAATAACAGAAATCATAATAGAACATAAAATGACCGTCGCATGTTCCTGTTCGTGGCGTTGTTACACCTACCTAGACGCAGACTCTATTCAGAGATTTTGTGAGTTGTGAGCATGGTACATCATTATAACATTCACTTATCTAATAGAGGGGGAAGGTATCAGAAATGGGAAGGCATCATTTTCCAAAGATTAATAACATATTAGTGAATAGAGCATGAAATGAATATTATGCGTTCTTGTTCGTGGCATTGTTACACCTACTTAGACCCAGGTTCTGTTTAGAGATTTTAAGGGGCCATGTCAGGTTTCCAGCCGATAAACTCGAATGCATGACATCATCATAACGTTCATTTTGCATTACGGCGTAAATTCACGAACTGAAAGACCATACAGAACCCAAGAAAAAGGAAAAGCAGTTAGGTAAGGCCTCGAGGCAAAGCGTAGAGAGAAACGAGCACATGCATCATGGGGAAAAGATAGAGGTAAACGGAACATGCCAGGTTCCCATCCAGTAAACTCGAATGCATTACGTCATTAGAATGTTCATTTTCTATTACGATGGAGATTTAAAAATTGAAAGAATATTCGAAACCAAAAAAACCTGACAAACAGTTACTACAAGCATATAACTGTAACGAAATAGACAAACAGTTACTACAAGCATATATCTAGGTAGGACATGGAATGAATGCCATATGTTCTTGTTCGTGGCGTTGTTACATCTACTTAGGCCCAGGCTCTATTCAGAGATTTTGTGGGGCCATGCCAGGTTTCCAGCCGATAAACTCAAACATGCTGCAACATTAGAAAGTCCACCAGCAAGGCGAAGAATGTACAATTACTAATTTGGCCTCTTGGTATAGAAGAAAGGTATTTCTATTTGAATACGTATGTAAATCTATGCAGACCTCAACAGCCTTGGAAAAAGTATTAGTCCATAGATATTTGTAACTCTAAAGTAATAAAAATATCAGATACACGCTCAGGCAATTGTGCAGTTTCAGTACGCATTTTGCAAACTCCAGCAACCAAAAGCTGAGCAGAACACAGACTAAATGTCACATGTTCATAGGCCCAAGCTCTATTCAGAAGTTTCATAGGCCCACGACAGGTCTCAGGCTGATAAACTCGAACATGTTTGTTGTAGAGAAGAAAGGTACATGTACTTAGAACGAAGATAATTTTTTAACACTATAATGTAGAAGCAAAAAAACAATAGAGTATACCTTAAAAGGAGAAGAACGCAACAACTATTGATCTCGCTAGAGAAGGCAACTCTGCTGAACAAGGAGACGGACAACAATGAACCATGTTACAAGAGAAATATACAACCCAGGTGCTGCATACAGATTTTAAAGGGCCATGTTAGCTTTTCTCACTATAAGAAGTAATAGCAATATCAGATACACGCCAAGATATAATCAAAGTGGCTCTAATACCAATTGTCTTCCCAGTTATATTTGTATATGGATGTGTCGAATACAAATTGTATATATTTATGCATGTTCCGAACTTCCTTGCCAATAGAACACTAATAATATTATGTAATGAAACATGAATATAGCAGGGCGGGTAAAGCTACGCAAACATAAATAATAACACTATTGGATTTAGGTTAGCAAGAAAGTGGTGACACACATTAGAAAGCACGTACTGAGCAACAAGTGCTGCCCAGCATGAGGAGACGACTCGACATCTAGAGTAAATGAGAATTGCACTCTCTAATGTCGTTAGCACTGAGTAAGAAGACAACACAAGGAAAAAATCATGTACCTCACTTTAGCAACCTCCGGAGAGCAATGTACAATAAGTAGACATCATAAACACGCAGCAGTAACATTGCATCCCAAAGGCAAGCAGTCAATCCAGGCAGAGGAAGCATGCACGTAGTGGAGAGTCAGAACGAATAAATAGATAGAAAACCAGAAGGTAGAAGCAAATAGAATATACCTTGGAAACCCAAAAACACAACAATTATTGATCCGGACGATGAAGACAGCTCTGTCGAACAAGAAAACGAACAACAACGGACCATGTTAGAAGAGAAATATAAGTAGGAGGCGCGGCCTAATCAAATATAAATAATAAGACTATTGAAATAAAGTTAGCAAGGAGAAAAGAAAATATAGAGGTGAAATCATTCAGGCCGAATAACAGAGGTATTAAAATTTGATTGACAAATATACACAGTCAGGCTAAATCCTTAAATAACTAATAGAGGCCAAAGTTCAAACATGAAGCTAAATGTCCAAGAAACTGAATGCACTGGAAAAACTACGAAAATAACACGTGATGGTATGAACGAAGTAGCGCACGTCGACGAAGAAATATTTTGAAAGAGAAAATAAAGTATACCTCGGAGAAAAAGTAATACAGCAAATATTGATCCTCGTAGTGAAGAGAACTCTGTTGAACAAGAAAACGGACAACAAGGAACCATATCAGAAAAGGAAATTGGCAACGAACGAGTACTGCCTGACATGAAGAAATATTTCAGAATGTGAAGTAGCTGAAATAGACAAAAAACGCAGAGGAAGAGATGCAGCAGAGGCCGAACATGCTTGCAAGGAAGATAATATTATTTCCCTAGCCTAATTTGTGTTAATGTGGTAACATTTTATCCAAATAATTCCAGTACAATCTTTTCATGTGCCCACAGTTTTATATTTTGATAGGTATTTCTTTTAATCCTTTGAAACATGAATCTAGGGGACATTCTGAAACCACCACTGATGATGCATTGATACAATTTAAACAATGACAACTATATTTTAGCCTTCAGTTATTTCGGTTAGTGAATTAGTTGTACAATTATACTCCAGTTGTAGCCTCCTCACAAATCTCCAAAACAAGCTAAATGTTGTAGGTCGTCGGACACCGAATTCTCTAATAAATGTTGTAAAGTTTAAATAAAAGTCGCCTCTAATAAGAGAAAAAAAAAGTAAGCCGAAATCATAAAGTGAGGCCAAATGTTTCATATAGCAGCAGGAAATATGAACAAACATAGGTAAAACATCTACTCAAATCATATAAGAGATAAATACGAGGAGCCTCCTGTACATGAGAAAATAAACATTGTCCAAAATCAGCCCATATGAACAAAACATCAGAGGCCGAAAAACACAGCAACCTGCGACAAAACACCCAGCATCACCAAAACATATAGTAAGGTAAAATAAATCAATGTGAACATAACATCAAACTAATAAAAACTCCCTGTACATGAAAAAAATCAAACAAACACCAAGACAAACAATAAAAGAAAGCCATCAAAATACTCCCCGTCGAACCCAAAACACAGGCAAAGAAAATGCAGCCCGAAAAAGATCGCACAACACACAGCCAATCTTTACAGGAAGTTGAAGATGCATATTATTGCCTGAAGCAAGATGCGTGTGCAGTGGACAATCAGACCGTGTTTAAAAACCTCCAAGTCACAATGACTGAGCGTCCACTGAACGGTCGAGCAGAAAAAAATGCAGCAGAGATCAAAATATCCATATGCCTGACCTAACATTCCATGAAGTCAGGCACCGTGAACGATCAAATTGTATGGAAAGCACTCTTCAAGACCGCAAAATAAACGGGCCACAGAAGTGCGTATGCATCCGAAAGAAGCAAGAAAAGGAACAGGCAAATAACACAAATGAAAATCACATACCAAACCCAACGCACAAACACATAAAAATAGGGTATCATCAAAGAAGTACACAAATGAGAAAACAAACTGCCGAGAAACGAAAGAAGAGGGCTGGACCCTGAAATTTCCTGCACAAACAAAAAGAAAACCGAACAGAAACCCAGAAACAAACCCCGGAGAAACGAAAGAAAAGGAGAAAGTTGAAGCCTCAATATATTTGTAAATAACAAACAATATGGATCAACAACCAAAAAAAAATGTAACTACCAAAAATTCAGCAAAAAGATTCTAAATCTCTATATATAGCAAGGAGTTTGTCAAAATAAAGAAGCTAAAAATCCATGAAGTCAGGCACAACCAACGATTAAATTGTATAGAAAGCACTCTTGAATACTCGCAAAATAAACGCGGCCAAGCAATCCCTTTGTATCCGAAAGAAATAAGAAAAGAAAAAATCAAATAACACAACCGAAGAGCACATACCAAACCCAGCGCAGGGGCACATAAACCTAGGGTATAATCGAAGAAGTAGACAAATGAAAAAACAAACTGCAGAGAAACGATAGAGAAGGGCTCGACCCTGAATTTCCTGCACAAAAAAAAAATAAAAACGAAGAGAAACCAAGAAACAAACCTCGGAGAAACGGAAGAGAAGGAGCAAGCTGAAGGAGGAAGCTGAAACCGAGAGATGTACCAGGTCGTGGCAATCGCAGATGAAAGAAATAGAACACATCTGAACTGTACTGAACTGAAATGAACTGAAATGAACTGAACCGAATTGAAATATATATTAAGGGTAGTAAATAATAATAATAATAGAAATAATAAATATAAGAAAATAATATTAAAAATAATAATATAATAAAATAAATGATAAGTTGAGATCTATTTGATAAGGTTAAATTATAATAATATTAATGATATTAATAACAATAACGATAATAACTATAATAATAATAACACTCATAACAATGGTAAATAATAATAATAGTAATCAACAACGATAATAATAATTATTATTAATAATAATAGTAAATATTATTAGTAATAATAACAACAATAATAATTAAGATTAATAAAAATAATACTAATAATAATGATAAATAATAATAATCATAATCAACAACAACAACGATAATAGTAAATATTGTTAGTAATAATTACTAAATAATTAAGATTAATAATAATAATAAAATAATAATAATAATAATAACAATAATAATAATAATAATAATAAGAAGAAGAATCGAATCGAATCGAATCGAATGGACTGAATCGAATCGAATCGAATGGACTCGAATCGAATCGAATCGAATCGAATGGACCTGAATGATATCAGTTTGTTAGTAAACTGATTTTTCTGAATGATTATTAGTAAACTGATTTTTCTAAATGATACCTACCCAAAAAACTACGGAATATTAAATATATGAACTTATTATGTCGAATAAGATAAAAAGTAACAATTCAATTGGAAACCCAAACCACAAAAGGGTGTTGGTATATCACGCAACATGATGCACGATACAAAATAAACACAAACTGTGATTAATGGCATAATCACGACTGTTTATAATAGAATCATAGTGTAAATACGGCACAACAACATAATCACAACCAACTAATGTATAAGATAATCACAACTGATGTGGCATACATGATACATCACGATGCATGGTATAATTTACCATAGAAGGTACTGCAGCCATCTAAATTATTAATGGAAGCCACTAATTTGTTCATTCTTTGTTGTTGAGGAAAACATGAGTATGAACACTCCTGACCTCCATAGATGCCTTCAACAATTTTCTAGCCTACAACAAAAATATTTTATAACCACGTCAAATACAGTCATACTGCTGATCAGAATGAAAAACTATGCTATATAATGAAAAATTGAACATAATGAGCATAAAATAGTGGTATATATACGTACCTCGGCCATTCCCAAACTGACCACCTTTTCCTCCAATATACCTACATCCTTAACATTAAACTTGTCGAGTAATAAAGTGATGCTTGTGTTGGCAGACATAGGCGTCACGACCAAATCATCCGTTACCATGTAGGTCACCACCACCTCCTTCGTCGATCCACCTTCGTTATCAGACCTGACTACTATTTTCGTGTTGCTTTTCTTCTTTTCCTTTTTTTCCCTTCTTTTTCGTGTTGGACATGATGCACCAAGCTCAATGCCTAATAGGGGAATACAAAAACCGGTAGCTGGATAAACGGCATGTTTCGAAAGTGTTAGTATTTGGCCCAACCGGCCCAAATATATATCTCCTTATTAATTTGGCCCATCCACTTAAAGCCAGCCCGGCCCATTTGGCAGCCCTTTTGAATGGAAGCCGTCCGATCCAGATGTATTACCTACACCTAATCTGGACCGTCCGATCTCCCTTATATTCCCCTAACCCTCACCCTCTCATTTCTCACCGCCTCCACTCTCTTCTCTCCCGTCGCCCCCTTCTTTTCTTCTCTCTCCCGTGAGTTCTCCCTTCTCGGTCAACTTCCGATTCTGCTACTGATTCTCCCTACCTCCTCTCCCCCGTGAGATTTTAAATATCACTATGGAATCCCGTGACCGATTCCATCCTTGTGGGTATAAAAAGCTCCGCTGGGGCTGGAGTTAGAACACCGAGAGCAAAAGCGACTTGAACGTTTTGAGAATCTGAGTGAAATCTTGAGATATCTTTGTTGTGATATATGTGAGTGAGATCGGGAATCGATTTCTGAGGTTTCTGGGTTAAAAGTGAAGGAGCTACCGGGCTGTTGGCCGCCCGGCGGCGGTTTCGGGCATTCCTCTGTGGAAAATGTTCGTATCGGCGTCAATTGCTAGGGTTTCGGAAGATGTGAGCCTATTCATCTCTTTCCTAAAAAGAGGGGTTTCGATCTTTATTTATCTTCGATTATATTGCTCTTCTTGGTGATTTTGTGCAATTCATTATATATATATAATATATATTTTCGGTATTTTTCTCTATATTATTTATATATATATATATATATATATGTGTTATATATATAAATATATATTCTGTAGTTTGTTGCTTTAATTGGTTGGTTTATTTCCGATCGATTATTATCATTATCATTGCTAACTGGATCGACTTTTTATGGTTTGCAGATTTGTTCTGGATGTTATTACTCCTTTTCGTTAGCATTTGTTTCGGGTTTATTGATATAATTATATCGGTTATAATTAAAGGTTTACTAGTTGGTATGTAATCCTTAAACCCTGTCCCGTAGAATATAACTTGTAATTGTTATATTCGTTTAATCCGCTTGTATTATCGATCCTGTTTTTTGCCCAAATTATTCGACCCGATACCCAACAGAAAGGGTTTCAAAATCAACCAGTTTTTCTATGCTTTTGTACAAATTTTCCAACGAGCCCACCATTTCCTGTTCTCTAAGGGCTCGTTTGGTTGCCACAACTAGCCAAGATTATAGGCCAGATAACACTCAATCTCACGTTTGGTTCACCAGATACACTCTTTATGTGGCCCGCGATTCAATACAGGCTTGTTACGGGCTTTTCACTATTTACCCGTTTATGAGTCGGAGGTTCCCACTAGCGACTGGATAATCTTGGACAGAAGACTCTCTTGTCCTTCATATTGCTGCAATGTTGATTTGTAGGAGGGGTAAATTAGGAAATTAATAGTCAAGACTTAATCCTAGATTGTATCTTTGATTGTATCTAAGACTTCTCTTATCTATGAAATCAAACGTGACCTAAGCAGATTAATGATGGTGCCGATCGGCAGAGACAGAATGTGAAAGAGGAAATCCACAAAGTCTTTGCCGGCTTTGGCAAATAGGACTCTTTTGGCTTGGGTATCAATCAGTAGCGTCAAGCTTACTGAGGATGTAGCCATGATTGCGTTTAACCTGCAGTAACTTGATTTCTACTGATGACAGCAGAGTGTCCTTTTATTATCTGGTTTCCAATGGCTTTAATAATGTATTGATCATTTCTCCCTGGCTGTTGAACTGTCCTTGGTTGATGGGATTTGAAATTTGTTAAAGATCAGCCAACTTCTCTGGACTTGATACCAAACAGGCATGGAAGACAGCCGGCCACTATTGAAATAGCATCGAACATGGATTATATTCATTAAAAACGTTTCAATCATTATTACAGTACTAGATATTAACGTGCGCGCCTGTCTAAATTTATAATATTATTTGTACAAATTGGTGTAATATACGATATATTTATAAATGATACTTCCTCTGTTCCATTTCAAGATCAGAGTATATTGATGATATAATTTTATTCCAATAAAATAGACGTTTTACATCGCATGTCCTTACGTATGTAATTGTGTGTGAGTCCAAATTTATTCTCAAAAAACTTATTTTATGTATCGTACCTTGTAACCAATAAAATATTATACATTCTTCAATATAATCTCTTGAGCGGGATTGATGAACTAATATATAGGGGCGGATGCAGGCTGTCAATTCCTGAGCCTAACTCCATCTCGAAATTCAAGTTATGAATGAAGGTTTAGCCAACACATTTAAACCTCAACAACCTTACATATGCAACCGATGTGGGACGACCTCCTCCAGGCTTACTGCAACCAATGGGTCCTCCCCATTTGCACAGGCACTGGGTGAGCAGTGCACCATCCACCCACCCTTCGAGGACCGCTCTCACACCCTGGACGACCTGCACCAGGCTTACTAATGACCAAAGAGTCGTGCTCTCTTGGTCCCAATTACTAGATCGATGCCCCTACACCATCCACCCAACCATTCGAGGGACTCCCACACCCAGCTTTGACAGGCAGTTAATGCCTGAGCCTAACTTCACCTCAAAATCTAGGTTATGAGTGGAGGTTTGCCTAGCACGTGATTTAAACCTCAACAGCCTTGCATATTCAATCGATGTGGGACGACCTCCTCCAGGCTAACCGCAGCCAATGGGTTCTCCCCACTTGACCCAGGGACTGGACGAGCAGTGCTCCTACACCATGAATCCACGATTTTTATCTAAGGGGTCCTAAAAGCAAAGAAGAGAAATTAACTAAGGCCCTATTCTTTTGGACTTATTTTTCGGTTTTTTAGTTCAGTCCAGTTCGATTCAGTCCAGGTCCGTTCAGTTCAGTTCAGGTCCATTTAGTTCAATTCAATTCAGTTCATATCCATTCAGTTCAGTTCAGTCCAGTTCAGTTCACTTCAGTTTTTCTTCTTCTTCTTCTTCTTCTTCTTCTTATTATTATTACTACTACTACTAATAATTTTTTTTATTATTATTAATCTTGATTATTATTAATATTATTATTATTATTAATAATCTTTATTAGTATTATTATTATTTTTATTATTATTATTGTTGTTGTTGTTGTTAATTACTATTATTATTACTAATAATATTTAGGGATCTCTCTTTTTTAGTACCAAACCATAAAAGTAACAAGTTATATATCCCCATTCATAAAACTATAAGTTTTTGATACCAAAATGTGTTAAAAGACTTTATTACCCTTAAAGTCTACCAATAAGAGAAAAAAAAAACTAAAAAAGAAAAAGGAAGATTATTAAAACTAAACAACAATAAAAAAAGGTCCCACAACTCAATATTGCAAAAACTCTCCTCCTCTCTGCAAAAAAGTCTCCGTCGTGAAACCCTTCGCCGGCCGTAAAATGTCGACCTCCGACTACCACAATGAATCAAGACGCCGGAAGTTCCGCTAGTGGCACTCCATCCGAAGAGCAATTCGTCAATGAGCGCGGTTAGTGTATTTCATTCACACACGATCGTGCCACGATGGTTGTTCATCTTCCCACAATCGTCTTTGAAGAAGATGAGACCATCGTGTACACGATGGTCTTTCGTGGCACGATGGCTACACGACGGCCGCCGATCGTGTGTGCCGTCGTGTGCTAGAAGTGCAAAAGCTCTGCCTTGCACACGATCGATCGGCACACGATCGTTTCGTCGTGTGAACCGTCGTGTGGCACACGATGGTCTTCACACGACGGGCATCGATCGTGTGCATGTGATCGTGTGCAAGGCGATTTTTTTTCGTTCTCTTAAGCATTTTATCATATTCTTATGAGTTGTATGTCCATATTGCGATCGTTGCGTATGGAAGAGACCTACATTGCGTTTTGTTACACGTCAAGCGAATCTTTACATACGGGAGGCGGTATTTAAAGAGATCATTGAGACATTAAGGAGTATGGGCCGCAATTCATTGTTGCCGATCGAGCTATCGAGAGCTTGACCGAGGGTCTGGGCGCTTGATTAAAGTTAGGAGGAATGGGAGTTCAAATCGCCCTACATCACTTGATTGCTCGTCAATTGGAGGGTGATCAAATCCCCGGATGAGTCGTGGTTCCGAGGTTTGCGGGAGGACCATTCGTTTTTACCGCCCGTGATTTCGCCTTGATCACGGGACTCCATTTTGGAAACTCTACCTTCCATCCCCAGACGACCATCTCCTTCCGTCCGACGGTATTTTCCACAGAATACTCCATGGCAAAAACATTAAGGTTAGTGTTCTGGAAGAGGTTCAATGCTCGAGATTTTGGTAGAGACATAAGAGATTATCTCAAGGTTGCCAATTTGCTTATCTACTACTACTTTATCCTATGCCGTGACGACATGATGGTCGAGACATGGGCATGGGCATTAGTGGAGGATTTCGAGCAGTGGGATATGTTTCCTTGGGGTTCTTATGCCTTTGGGGTTTTATCTTACTACATAGGCAACGTTGCCATGAAGGAGGGACAAGAGCACAAGGACTATCACTTCTATGGTCCTGTTTGGGCTTTACAAATATGGTCGTATGAGATGATTCCTGCATTGGGAGCATTGTGTGGTAGTCGAGATAAAGCTGTCCAAGTCCTCGGTGTTTGATGTGGACTACGAGGAAGATGTTTTGTGATTTCACTCATTTCTTCGACGATAAGGTACATAAATTTGTAAACGTATTTTCTCCTAACTTCACTCATCTCTTCAACATTATGTGATTGCCCATCTAATGGTATGCTTTAATGACTATTGTTGCAGCACAAAGTACTTCCCTCTTTACCGCATCTGGAGGAGGATGAGGCGGAGTATTACTACCTGAGCTTTGAGAATGGCTCGCCTTATGACGTTAAGTTCATTAAGCCTGTAAGAATAGCTGTGAGGAATAAGGAGGATGAGCCTGCGCCGATCCCGAGGAAGAAAGTTATGGATAGGTTGAAGAAGGCTACCGGAAAATTGATTACATATGAGTCGGCACATAAAGTGTCGAAGCGACGCCGGCAGAGTACCCCACCAGTACATGGTGCAGAGACATCGGACCGGGAGAGGCAGCCAGAGAGGGTGTGTTGTGTCCACGGACTTCCTTGTCGGACCACACCGAGACACGGCGAGGATGAGTACTTCGATCACCGTTTGAAGGCGATCTTGTACGACGATTACGAGTCGGATTTATTGCTCGAGTTTCTCGCCGGTGCTTTCGGGATCGTGGATTTCTTCGGACCTATGCATAGGCGTTCTAGGAGCCCGGTACACTACTCAGGTGGGAGCCATGATAGGCCTCGTCATTACGCCTCGATAGCGGCGCCCGGCGGAGGATTCCCGACCCTCCACGTCACTCGGTCTCGGGCGCGGACACAGTCACCATTCTCATCGTCGGCTAGTCATCATTCGAGTCACCATTCTCGGCGTCGGTAGAGTCACCATTCTCGGCATCCGCCTACCCACCATTCCGAGGTCAGCCACAGTCACCATTCTCGGATTCATCATTACATTGAGCGGACTCGGCTGACCCCTTGATTACGAGCATCGGTATGAGCCATTTGAGGCGCCGTTTAAAGATATGGGACGATGTTCGATGGTTTCGGGACGAGCATCATTACGGTGCGATGTTTCGTAGTGAGGGTGGTGGTCTGACGGCAACCTCCATTTCGGATCGAGCGGCTTGATTTTGAGATCGAGCGGCCAGTATCTGACTCTGATCGTTATAGTTGTGAGAGGGATGCCGAGGGTGACGAAGATGGTGAGAGTGCCGAACGCAAGATTTGGGTGAGCGTAGTCTTCCACCGAGAGTGAGTCGACCATCTGCTGCTCTTCGAGAGCCTTTTGTGGTTGCGCCTCCCAGAGATAGCGAGGCTCAAGAAGTTGTACCTCTGATTCGGAGGGAGCACCACGTGATGCTATTGTCCGGTGTTTGGAGACCGGGCATGCTCTCACTCAGCGTTATTTGACCGGATAGAGTCTAGCCGTGAAGACTTTGATGCCGAGGTGATAGGCTGTTATGTGCTTGCGACTCGGCGAGGCTTCGGAGGAGTCCGTAGTGTTGGTGTCGGTAGAGTTGGCCTTTGTACTTACCGGCTCCCTATTTTACGTAAGTTCTATAACCTACTCACTTGTATATCATTGGTTTGATATCGATATTTTTAATTTTGTGGTTTGGCTTTTTGTAGTTAGTTTTGGCCAACGAGTTTGCAAGACTCCATCCGGATGATCCACTTGGCATCAAGGTGACGGGAAGCCGGTTTACAAGGAGTGGAAAATTCCTAAATGCATCGAGGACTACATGACAGTCTTGATACACCACATGCGGTTCCATGGTTAAATTGCAACGAAGTAAGTTTGAAATTTATATTTATAAATAATTGACGATTTGTTGCCATTTGAAATTTATATTTATAAATGATTCGCTATGTTTGATGTGATGATCTTATATGATTACATATTGTGTGCGAGCAGATCATTGCCATTTGTTGCCTCGACCAAAGCCACCGGGTGACTATCAAGATTGACATCATATCATGGACCGTGGAGTTATGCGATTCCTTGTCACACCACCACGAAGATGGTCGTTACGCTTCAACCAATCTGCGACCGATTATGCGTCGATGCCTCGTGTGCTAGCTCAATCCGGTATTGGATGAACAACCAATCGAAAGCGAAGTATGACACGGAGATGAGTTTCAAAATTATGCCACGAGAGCTACGGTTCATACGAGCGACAATCACAGTTGTGGCCCCTTCGCGTGCATGTACTTGGATCGACTCGTCTCTGCAAACCCGGGAGCAAGGCACCAAATCAAGGAACTTAATGAAAAATATATTAAGAAATATCGATATGGCCTAGCCGCTAAAATCTTTATGTTGTCTTTAGACATGTAGAATGGTTTATGTTGTGTTGTACAATATTTATGTTGTATTTAGACGTTTTGGATGAATGTGTGAGTGTTGTTAAATCGATTGTGTTGGCTCTGTGTTACAAACGATGGATGCACACGAGCGTGGCCATCGTGTGTTGCGATCGTGTGCAACCTACCCACGGTCATGCGTCGATCTTTGTCGTGTGCGCACGATGGCTGGCATGACCGTGTGCACACGACCGTGAGTACCATCGTGGGAACGGCCGTGCACACGATCGTGTACACGGTCGTGGCCACGATTGAACACGCGACCACGATTGAACACACGATCGCGTGTTCAATCGTGGCCACGTTCTTGTGCACACGATCGCGTAGACGACCGTGCACACGATCGTGTACACGATCGTGTGCATATGAACTTTTGATATTTTTGCAAATTTGAAGTATTGTATTATCTAGAATGATGTTTTGTGATTCAAACATCGCTTGTTCAAACATTAATTACAATATGGCTTCTTATACGAACTCCTATTTGTCATTTCGTTGTAATTCATTAGTATATGAGGTCTTTCATCCAGATGATTGAACTTATCCGTGCGTACTAATAGAACAATTGGACGACACATGATATGCAATATATTATGGTAATTCAATCAATAACTTGTTATATAAGTGTATCATTAACCAATAATTGTTAATATATAAGTAACAACACCTAAATTGACGAGTAATTTGAGAAATTGGTGAAAATTCTTGGCGTTCTTGTGCACACGATCGCGTGTTCAATCGTAGCCACGGCCGTACACGATCGTGTGCATATGAACTTTTGAGATTTTTGTAAATTTGAAGTATTGTATTATCTAGAATGATGTTTTGTGATTCAAACATCGCTTGTTCAAACATTAATTACAATATGGCTTCTTATACGAACTCCTATTTGTCATTTCGTTGTAATTCATTAGTATATGAGGTCTTTCATCCGGATGATTGAACTTATCCGTGCGTACTAATAGAACAATTGGACGACACATGATATGCAATATATTATGGTAATTCAATCAATAACTTGTTATATAAGTGTATCATTAACAAATAATTGTTAATATATAAGTAACAACACCTAAATTGACGAGTAATTTGAGAAATTGGTGAAAATTCTTGACGTTCTTGTGCACACGATCGCGTGTTCAATCGTGGCCACGACCGTGTACACGATCGTGTGCATATGAACTTTTGAGATTTTTGCAAATTTGAAGTATTGTATTATCTAGAATGATGTTTTGTGATTCAAACATCGCTTGTTCAAACATTAATTACAATATGGCTTCTTATACGAACTCCTATTTGTCATTTCGTTGTAATTCATTAGTATATGAGGTCTTTCATCCAGATGATTGAACTTATCCGTGCGTACTAATAGAACAATTGGACGACACATGATATGCAATATATTATGGTAATTCAATCAATAACTTGTTATATAAGTGTATCATTAACCAATAATTGTTAATATATAAGTAACAACACCTAAATTGACGAGTAATTTGAGAAATTGGTGAAAATTCTTGACGTTCTTGTGCACACGATCGCGTGTTCAATCGTGGCCACGACCGTGTACACGATCGTGTGCATACGTGATATCTGGCCAATTTGACACACTGGTTGCCAACGTGTCACACGATTGGAACACGATCGCGGCGATCGTGTTCACGATCGTGTGCATACGTAGATACAACGCCAATTTGACTATTGTTGGTCTTCGTGTCTCACGATTGGAACACTCGATCGCGGCGATCGTGTTCACGGTCGTATGCATACGTGGATACTGCGCCAATTTGACACTGGTTGCCAACGTGTCACACGATTGGAACACGCGATCGCGGCGATCGTGTACGATCGTGTTTACTTCAAAGGTCATTATTTTATTATAAAATCCGTCGGTCCCCCTTTATTATAAGTCGGTCCCCCTTTATTATAAAATCCCGAGTCCCCCTTTACTTTAAAATCCCATCGTCGGTCGGTCTCCACCCCTTTTCGCTTCAAACCCTAATCAATTAACATCGGTTAAAATTCATTAAATTTCAATTACGCGAAATGAGCGGCCGATTACGAAACCGATTTAGGAGGAAGAAGCACCACCACCAAAAAAGAAGGAGGATACCTACTCCCAACCCACCATACGTAACTAGGCCGAGAGGAAGATACTCAATGCTCGAGTAAGTTTTTGATTTTGTTGTATGTGTAGTGACTATCATTGCAAATTAATGTGTTCCATGAAACAGGTCTATTTAAAAACACTGCGAGCACTCCAGTCATACTAGATGGTGATGATGATAATGATTTGGAGATTTCGAGAATAAAAGCAAAAATTTATTTTGGAAGAGGAAGTTCATGAAGACGGTGATACAAGACTAAAGATACAATAGATTGGGGAAAAGGGATCCGATTGATTGTTTTTGTTATGTTATTATTAGATATTTTGTGTGATGGTGATTAAATTTTGTTTTGTAAAGTTATATGCTTTGAATCGTAAACTATTGCTCTTTGAAGTGAGCTACTTTGTTATGGTTAATGTTTGGCTCCATAGTCACCTTTATTTGCTTTACATTCTTGAACACTTAAATTTCAATTCAAAGGTAAAGAAAATATACACAAAATTATGCATTTCAACTAATAATCGAATCTTGAATCAATACATGGTCGATCAAAATATCAACACATTATTGTTGCTAGTAAGTCACAAAATATAAAAATACATAAGGAATTTAAGTTTCACGGTATGGACATCCCCTTATGTCATGGTCATCATTACGGCAAATGCTACACCTCTTCTTACGGCGCCTTTGCCTCGGTTGTGCATCGATTTCTTGAGTTTCTTCAGGATATTCAAATCCACACCCCCTATGGGAATGAATGCTTTGCAAGATTTTCTATTGTGGCGGTTCCTTTACACCTACCGCACACTGAGGCCGTCCACTGCGTGCAAATTTTCAACAATGACCGTGCGCGACTCATCCTTGGTCGGCCGGCTTGTCGTACCTCCTGCGGAGGTACGCAAACGATGGATGAGATCTCGGTGGGACATTCCACTCATCAGGATGTGGGATGGGACTAATATGCTCCTTATAAGTCTCTCTAAGGCCTTGTTGCTTGAAATAACGACTAACAAAATCATACACGGACAAACCATTGCCGGCACGCCTGTTACAATAAGCAATTATGTCAAGGATGTTGTATAGGATAATGAATTTTTTATATTGATGAGGTGATAAATCCAGACCATCCCTGTTTTGCAAACGATGGGAAAACACGATCGCGTCGATCGTGAATTACGATCACGGGGATCGTGGGTCACGATCGTGTGTTACGATCACGGGGATCGTGGGGTTACGATCGTGTGTTACGATCACGGGGATCGTGTGTTACGATCGAGCCCATTGTGTTACGATCGTGCACATCGTGTGTCCCATCGTGGTCTACGATAAGGGCGATCGTGGTTACGATAAGGGCGATCGTGGTTACGATCGTGCCCATCGTCGGTTACGATCGTGCCCATCGTGGGTTACGATCGTGCCCATCGTGGGCTACGATCGTGCCCATCGTGGGTAACGATTGTGCCCATCGTGGGTAACGATCGTGCCCATCGTAGGTAACGATTGTGCACACAACAGCAAAGACATGTACCTTATAGCGGCAGCGGCATGACGACATGGAATCTGATCCAAATCAAACTCACGACAACAACATGTCCATGTTCGAAGGTCGACCTCATAAGAAACTTTGTTTTCTTCGACTTTATAAACAAGTGGGGTGGTAGCTCGAACTTTAAGAGTCAGATTGGCTTGCACAGAGTTAGAAAGCTTTTCAAAAGTGTGCATTGTCAACTCATGGTCTCTTGACGTAGCTTCTCCCCGCTTCTCATCAAACCAATTCTCTAAAATTAGGCGAAATATCTCAAGTAACGAGCAAGCAGTAAACGCGTCTAGCCCACAACATACGATTATTAAAGCATTCAACGGCATTGGATGTCAAGAAGTTATAGCGTCGTCAGGACACTTCGACCTAGCCCACCTCTCGGCCCGATTTCGTAAAGGCGCTGTGCGCCCATTAGAACTTTCGATATGTAGTTTCGAAAAGTAGTTTTCAAAAACTTCTTCTCGATGCGTGTAGGCGGATTCTAAAGAGTCCTATAGCATGCGCACCATAGGAGGTCAGATTTTTGCAAGATGGTGATAGCAAAACCCGTGGAATGCATTCGGATAGACGGCTCGAGCGAGATTACGAATGCTCTTATGTTGGTCACTCACAATCGGTAAATCTTCCTTGGATTGTAGCATCTGCGCAGTTATACGTAAAATAAGTCCATGACTCGTCGTTCTCTATCGGACCGAGACCAACAAAGAAGAGGAAAAACTTGCTCGTTCCCATCAAATGTGACGCAAATAGAGTTCCTTTATTCCTTCCCTTTAGGTGGGTCCCATCAACTATAATCACCGGTCGAAGGCACGTATCAAATGCCCTAATACTCTGTCCGAGTGCAACGAACATGTGGCGAAACACTCCCTCACGAGTCGTCTGCAAATCATAAATTGTCCCTGGATTACGCTGTTTTAACAAATACGAGATAAGATGGGAGCCTCGATACGACTCATCGAAGCCGCCATATGTATTCTCTATCGCTATATTCCTCGTCCGAGAGCAAAGCGTATAGCATGTCAATGCCATACTCCCTACACATCTCTGCAATCATCTCCTTTGGCCTCAAAGTGACCCCTCACCGGTCGATCTTTTAGCAAAATAATGGGCGGCAACCTCGAAGTGACCGATCGTGCGGCGGACGGTTCAAATCAGTGGTAACAACCAATGTCAACTTAGTAATTCTCCAAATAGTTGCACCCTCAATAGCACACAACCTAAAGCGACAATTTCTTCGCCCACTCTTACAGACAAACACTATACGTTTATCGGCGGAACGATCGGTGATACACGTAGCATGTTTTCCAAATGATACATTCCTACGGTTATCCTCAACTCTGTCTTGAGCGAAAGGTGGACCCCACCTCTAGCCGACCGTGCAGGTGGAGGCCGCTCGACCCAACCAAAGTCCCGGCACTACCGGGTCCTAAATGGAATGATCGATTACGCATTGATTGTAGATGCTCATGCTCGCTCAGATTGATGGTCGGATGAGAAGTTCCGACGACTCATAATCCTATCCATTTGGGCCGGTTGGCGAACCCAAGCAAGAAATTCCGCAGATAGTGACTCAAGCAAGTCTTTACAACAATCTTCATCTTCGGATGTATGCACCTCTTCATCTTCCTCATCTTCCTCGTCTTCCTCATCTTCCTCGTATTGATACTCTTTGGAAGGCATGTCATAATTTATGTTGCGGGCTCTACTCTCAGTGCTACATCCCATATTAACCTCGGGAGTGGAGGAGCTGCTGTTCTCAACATAGACCTCAGGATCCTCCTTGTATTCTACTAGTAATCGAAGTATCTCGGTATCGCCCCTTAATAGGACTTTTACTTTGTTTCCTTTGGCCATGTGTGTCAAGTACCATAATTTGTAATCGGACTCATTTGGACCACCGAAACCCTCTCGATAACCCCCACGAGGTTTGCACGACTAACTTTGCTCGTGTCGATATAGACAAAAAGGAGTCCCGTCTACATATGTCGATCGCTCCCAATGACCACCGTGATGTATCAAAATACGCGCCACGACATCGATTACAAAAAGATGAATAACTATTCGAAAAATGAGCGAACAATATTACGGTGCGCCTTGGACACGACCGATGCACACGGTCGTATACTACCGTGTGCGGTGATCGTGTGCAAGTTTCGTCCATGAACACGATCGGCACACGATTTTATACGATCGTGTTAAACGATCGTGTACACGTTAGTGTTGCGCACGATGTTAAGGTCGTTGCGCACGATCGTTGCACACGATCGTTGCACACGGTGGCTTCCCATCGTGTGCAGCGATCGTGTCCGTAAGAACAGATCTGGAATTTTTTTTTAATCGTTCAAATAATGATACATACCTTCTTTATGAACTCAGAAGCACGACAAATGAAGTCCTATTTCAACGTCAACTTTTATTTTCGAACAATCTTGTGATTTCTATAAGATTTTTTGAGAGACCCTTTGTCAAAAATAAAATGGCTGTGTTGTTTTGATGTATATGTTTGTAGTTAAATTTTGGTTCCTGGACATTAATATCGATCGGAGGAGGAAAGTAAAAAGGAAAAAAGACAAGAAAAGTAGTTTAAATTAAATATATAAAAAAAAAAGAGAAGTCAACTTTGAACACAAAAAGAGAGGACATTTTAGTCTTTTCAATCAAAATGGTACCAAAAACTTATAGTTTTATGAATGAGGATATAGAACTTATCAATTTTATGCTTTGGTATTAAAAAATTGATTCCCACTAATATTTATTATTATTATTATTATTAATAATATTTATTATTATTTGTTGTTGTTGTTGTTGATTACTATTATTATTGATATTATTTATCATTATTATTATTATAGTTATTATCGTTATTTGTTATTAATATCATTAATATTATTATAATACAAAAATATGGTATTAGTAATACTAGGTGTAGCGACCACTTTTCTAAATGTCATTATAGTTTTGAAATAATTTCAAGGGAGATTAAATATCTTTAAGAAAGATAAATGAATAATCTCAGCGAAAATTGAAATAAAGTCGATCATTTCACAAGTAACTATATAAAAAATTCCCAAGAATTTCAAACATCCATAATATCCAATCATGACATTGAACCCAAAGTTAAAATTTTAAATAAATAAAATAAATAAAGAAGTAGATAAGTATTATTATCGTGCCACGCATTTGCCCGCCATGTCAGTCTCCTCAACCTGAAAGGTTTAAATAATGAGATGAGCTTTCAACTCGCTCAGTGAGGAGGGAACGCTTTGTTAAATTTAAATACATATATATTGTCAAGCAGATATGACATGCCTGAACCTGGTGGTTGCCCGAGGGCCATTAATATGCAAACTCTATGCATACTGCCGACTACTTATTGGAGGCTAGAACGTAATTAACATACAAACTTTGAGCACATTATGCCTACTACTCATTGGAGGCTATAACGTAAATAATATGCAAATTTTGTGCATACAAATATTTCAAGAAACAAGCATATATATATAAGTAACATAATGCAAAATAATCGTAAAGTACCCACCTCGAAATACGCTAATGATCCTTGAAATTTGAGATGCGAATGTAGTTCAAATCCTAGGCTCCAAGTCCTCGTCTCCTAAAATGACAATTAAATTCTAATATTAATATAGATTCCAAATTAAAGTAATATAAATTATTGAATTTATATATTGAGTAAAAGAGATCTGATTTAAATATTGAAAACTCGCTGGGACCAAACTAAAAGAATTGAGAAAACTGAGGGACTGAAATGGAATACACTGAAACGTTGATTTGGGGTCAAATCGAAAGGTCTGGAACATGGGGAACTCAACTGTTAATACTAGAGAGTTCTTGGGTATATATACCATTTTCTTCCCTAGCCCTCGGTATTCTCTCTCTCTCTCCCCCTGATTCTCCCTCTCTCTCACTTCATCTCCCTCGGCCGACACTCTCCCAAATATCCCTCACAACCGGTCCTTTCTTCCCTCCTGGAAGTAAACACACATCCCACTGGACACGGACGGTCGATTTCGAACCAAGGTGCGGCGGTAATGGCGGTGCACCAAGTTCGGACAGCCCGCATATAGTCGCGGCCGCTCAGGTAAGGTTTCGAGCTCAATGATGGTGGTGGTTCGATTGTAGCGCACGACTGTTGCCGGCGATGCGAAGGTGAGGGCTCGTGGTTTCTGGATTCAAGTTAGGTTTTAGATTTTGGGTTAGGTTGTGAGGTTTCTGGTTTTGATTGGATTGACATAAGGTTGATTACTGGTGCTCCAGTTGGTGGGTCTTCTGGGTTCGAGCTATTATGGCTGATTAGAGTGAATATGTGGCAGTGAGGTTTGAAGAATTTGGTCGCCTATTGTAATTTATGGTGGATGGGTTTTGGAAATCTTGATTTGGTTTGTGAAACTCTAGAATCTGGATGAATTGATGGAAAAGAAGGCATAGAATTTCAGTTTTGGATTTTACCTTTCTGCTGAAGAGGGCTGATCGGCCGATGGATTGTTGGCAGAGGAGTAAAAGTATTTTTGTGTGTATTGTATATTGGCTGCAATATTGTTGCGATATTTCCTACACGCAAGTGCACGTCATCGTTTACAAGTAATAAAGTGATAAGTAGAGTATCGTTCCCACGAGGATTGAATCTCTAACTACCGATGTTTTCGTATTCCAATTTTATTTGAACAATCGAAGTTGGGTTTTTGGATTAATAACTAAAAGAATTAATAAAAGACTAAGCAGAAAACAATAGCTTGAATAAAAAGAATCAAATGATAAATAAGTCTAGGGTTCTGAATCCACCATAGTTTATCCGAATTTACTCTCGATTATCCGTAATAAATAATTTTCCCAATTTATTGAAGGCGGAGATTGCTAATATATTCTACCGCCTCTCCCGAGGTCAATAGATTTATCTAACGGCGACTAACGCACTCTATCCCTAGGTGAATTATCTCGTCGATAGGCAAAAAGCATGAAATCTCCTAAAGGCCACGTAGTTCCTATGAGTATATTCCTATCTCACAGAGTAAAACGGTCCTCACCAATAGTTCCTCACCAAATCTCCTCTCCCGATTCGAAGTGAATGATTAAATCAATACAACTATTGGCCAGATAATTGCAAGCATTAAACATAATTGGGAAAACTCAATAAAAAGGTAATAAATTGGATAATCTGTACCAATTCGTCAAAACAAAGGTTTCATCAAAACCCTTGATTAGGGCTTTAGCGACATACTAAAAACTAAAAATACGAATAAATAAACGAAAGCATAAAATTCAAACGCAGATGAAGTTCGGATTCCTCCGTTCTTCAGCTCCCGCCTTCTGCCCTTGAATTCTTCTGCTTTCCTCCTCTTCTGCCGTCTCCAAGCTTAGGCTCTCCTAGGTATTAGCTTTAATGATTCCAAGATAATTAAATTAGGGTCTTCAACCCTATTTATAGCTCAGCACATCAGTAAAACGCGTCCGTATTAATCGGTCGAAAACTGGCTTTGAAACGGCCCAAAATCCGCGCAGACATATAAAACCCGCTAAGTGTGCCGCGGCTCACTAAACCTGTGCCGCGGCACATCGCCAAAAACTGAATGCCTGGGCGTGAATAAATTCTTCTGTGCCGCGGCTCACCTGGGCTGTGCCGCGGCACAGAGTACAGCCTACTCTGCCCTTCGGCTGGTGTCTTCCTGTGCCGCGGCTTAGATTCCTTGTGCCGCGGCTCAGAGTCCAGTTTTGCCGTCTTCGCCCGTTTTGCCTCGTTTTAGCTTCCCGACTTCAATTTCCTGTCAATCATACAAAATTAAGGCATTAAAAGCTCATTTAGATGATTTCACTCACCAAAACACTACAAAATAAAGATGAATAAGCGTACAAAAATACGCCTAACAAATACCCCCAAACTTAAGCCTTTGCTTGTCCTCAAGCAAAAAGAATTAAAGTCAATAAAAGAATGTCGTGAATCATCGTGCAACTCATAGTGTTCAACCTAATCAATACTATCCTGCCATTCTCTCTAAATAATACGAGTGTCATAAAAGCGAGCTGCACTCAGAATAATGATTCCGCAAAGTATTCAAGTTCAGTCCTAATCATTCGTTCATGAAGAAAACTCAGCTCAAAGATCAACAAAACGTGAGTCAAATCGACCGTCAATATGAAAGGCTAAAATAGACAAGCTAGTTCGTCCCGTTCCACAGTCTAAAGGCACAAATTTTCACGAGTCTCATAACAAAAAAACCTCGGACAGTATTCCCTTATATATATATGCTCAAGAATTTGATTCGAGTTGACCACTAGGTTAGGATCTCGGGATGTTTCATCGGGATAATCCTAGGGGGGAACTTCCATTCTCATGTATTAGGAAACCGTTTGACGTAAAAGACACTCATGGGGCACATGGATGCTTCTAGTTACTAAGTTCCCGTCTACAGCGGAGAAACAACTCGAATATATAATTTCCGCATGTCCGAATCAAGGTTGCCGTTTTACGCGAGAGTAAACAGCGGGTCACGCGAATACCCCCGGTTACTAGGCTCCCTATCGTTGGCACATGTGAAATATCTAAATCACTAGTCTAATCGGGGTCGTCGTTTTACGCGAGAGTAAACAACGGGTCACGCGAATACCCCCGGTTACTAGACTTCCCTTCATAGAACACTTTATCTCGACTTTTGGGAAAAACTGACCGACTCTAAACTCAATCTAAGTGCCACCACGACTAAAGAAACAGTACGACTCACTATCCTGAAAATGTAGCCAAACGTATTGATGGGGATTTAAAAACAAGTATGTATCGTCTCTTATCTGCCAAGACCTCTACAAGCACGAAAAATTTCGGACCTAATTGAATACTAAGCAGAACAGAAATAACTGACTACAACTCGACTAGAAATCGCCCGTTTCTTCAGAGAGAAAGACAGTGTCGTAACATAAGTATCACACAAATAGAAGCACGAAAATTCACGAATAAGGAAAAACTACGGCAAGCAAGGCTATCTAAAAAAAATTTCGCAAAGAAAATAAAAGTGCAACAAAATAATGTACAGCAAGAAAATAGAGTACAGCAATGAATGTAGACTGAATGTAAATCCCTCCCCCAAACTTAGGACGTACATTGACCTCAATGGACAAAAATGAAATGCAAGAAAAGTAAAAGGTCAAGTACTCCCCTCCAATCTGCTCAGGAGCTGGTGCTGGCATCGTCCGGTGAGGAGGGTGGTGTGGCTGGCCGGGCGGGCGCAGTAAATGGCCCGTCGGGATGCATGATGTGGGCCGTCCATGCGGCGAGGTGCTCCTGATGATAAGCATCCCTCGCAGCAAGACGCCTCGCCGCTCGTCGGCTGGCCCGGCGGGCCTGCTCTCTCATCTCGGCTCTGGCGGCAGCAACAACACTCTCCCGCGCCGCCCGCTGCTCCTCCCGCATGACAGCCATCAAGCTCTCTCTCTCTCCTCAGCTCATCTCTCAGCTGTGGCCGGATCTTTTCATTGAATATTTTGTGAATTTCGGGATCCGAAAATTGGTGCCCCTCCGCCTCGGCCCGACCACGAGAGGTCTCCCCTCGAGTAGGGGATGACTCGGTCCTAGCACGCTTACTCAGCTTCTTTGTGCGCGCCATAATCAATCCTGAAAATGACGCTTACTCGGCTAAGGATGTCCAGCCAGAAATTCCAAATTCAAGAAAATGACGCATACGCGAGAGAAGGATGAAAATTGGACTTAAACATGTAACCTGGATGTAAGGGTTGGGTTTGCTGTACATTCAAAACATATACGTTGCACGAAAATTCAAAACGATTGCCTTTTCAAAATTTTTTTTTTCATTTAGGCAATTTATCGGACACCTTGAGGGCGCACGTTTACTTGAAGAATAAACATAGTTATAGCTCGATTCAACCCCCAAAAACAGAAATACAATTCAATCATTAACAACTTAACACATTCAACTCATTGATATTCCCATTTAATCAAGAAAATTCGATGAAACTACCCTGTTATTCTCTAACAATCATAACACTATTTGAAGGAAAATAAGCATGTTCCAATCATTCAAAGCATAAACAACTTCCATATATCAACCATAAGCAAATAAGAATTAAAGATTCAAACGTACCTTTTGAAGATTGCAAGAAAGATCGCAGGGAAAAAATGGAGGAATTGCTTCGGCCGGTCGCGCGCTGGGGAGGGAAGAAAGAAAGTAGAAAGCGTACCTGGAAATGCCGGCCGCTCGCGTGTTATATGCTACCTGGCCTTTCGGATTCCGCATAGTGTGCCGCGGCACAGATAAAGTGAGCCGCGGCACAAGGTACAGTCCCTTTACCTATGTTCTCGTTTTGTCGAGTGCCGCGGCTCAAATTCCGTGTGCCGCGGCTCATTGCTCAGGTGTGCCGCGGCTCATTTATGCCGTGCCGCGGCACAAAGTACAGTCGGTTTTTTTTTCCTCCCCCTGCGATTGATGTGTGCCGCGGCTCACAATAACTGTGCCACGGCACATACTCCAGCTTCTTCCCTGGGACTTTCCTGCACAGAATTTTTAAAAGAAGACGTTAAAAACGAGAGGCAGAAGCACATTGAAGCACAAAAATGATGAAAAATAAGAATCACGAATACAAGAAAAATAAAGAAATGCAAAAATCTACAACTACGACTCGGGTTGCCTCCCGAGAAGCGCTAAGTTTATAGTCTTCAGCCGGACCTATTGAACAACGTTAGTTCGCTTTTCGCAAACTCCATTTGGCTTCCGCCCCGTTCATCGAACCGTTTATATTTTGGTTAAAATTATGACCATTGGTCATCAGCGGTTCGACTTTCGGTTCGGTCATCAAATGTAGTTTGCGGAAAGGTTTCGACTTGAATAACTTTCCGAAACACCCGGTTTCTCCATGACTAATTGTCCGCTTGGCTTTCGGCTCACTCTCCTCCTTCGCCAACGAACTCACGACTGCAGCAGATTTTTCCTCATGCTCGAGGAATGCCACTCGTTCAACATCCTTCTTAAAACTTGGGCCATTCAACACAAAATCTGAATTTTTCCACCGACAATGTTTTCGGTGCTTTCCTCTTTCAACAACATCCACACTTTCAATTTGAGACTCTTTATCAGCACTTCCGGGACATGGGAACGATTTGAACACTTGAAAAGTAACTTGCTCGTCTTGGACCCTCAGAGTTAACTCCCCCTTTTCCACGTCTATAAGGGTGCGGCCCGTCGCTAGAAATGGTCGTCCCAAGATGATTGGAATATTTTCATCCTCCTCCATGTCTAGTACGATGAAATCGGCCAACTTTAACTAAAACATCCTCGATTACTCCTCTCGAATACTTTATCGATCGATCCGCCAATTGTAATGAGACTGTGGTTGGCTTAGTTTCCCCAATATTCAGCTTTTTGAAAATTGACAGAGGCATGAGGTTGATACTCGCACCAAGATCGCATAGTGCCTTATTAAATGAAAGATTCCCCATGGTGCACGGTATGTTGAAGCTTCCCGGATCTTTCAATTTAGGTGGGAGCTTCTTTTGAAGAATAGCACTGCACTCCTCTGACAAGGTGACCGTTTCGAACTCCTCAAGCTTTCTCTTCTTCGATAATATCTCTTTCATGAACTTGACATAACTCGGCATCTGCTCCAATGCGTCGGCGAACGGAATATTGATGTGCAGCTTTTTGAACACATCGAGGAACTTGGAAAATTGTTTGTCCGCCCTTCTTTGCTGTAGTCTCTGCGGAAACGGAACGGGGGGGACACATGTCTTCGAGATCTCCGGTTTCAAATTCTTCGACTCCTCTGGCTTTAATTCCTTCGACTCCTCAATCACCTTCTTCTCTTTACCCCGCTCCGGCTGATCCAGCAACTCTCTCCCGCTTCTCAAGCTAATTGCGTTTAGACTCTCTCTAGGATTTGTCTCTGTGGTACTCGACAATGCTCCCTCCGGACGAGCTGTCAACACATTAGCGATTTGGCCCAGCTGGACCTCCAAATTCCGAATTGAAGCAGAATGATTTTGTAGTGTAGCTTCCGTCCGAGTCATAAATTGACTCGTATTTGCCGCCAATTTTGCAAGCGCTTCCTCGAGAGACACTTTGGGAGCGGAAGGGGGCTGCTGTTGATTCTGGGCGAAAGGGGGCTGGTGTGCGTTCTGTCCGTTTCTCCATGACAAGTTGGGATGATTGCGCCACCCCGGATTATAAGTATTGGAGTACGGGTTATTCGGTCGATTCCCATTTCCTACGAATTGAGCCTGCTCCATCTGATTTTGCTCGAACGGATTTCCAAATTGACACTCCGCGCTCGGGTGTGATCCGTTACACCAATTACATGTCTCTATGGTAACGGGGGCTGGTGCGTGCGAAAATGTCTGGAGCTGTTGTGTCAAAGCGGCGACTTGAGCTGTCAAAGTGGAAATCGGGTCATTGCTTGAAACTTCCATGACTCTCTTCGGTGTCAATCTTTCCGATGGCCATTGGTATGCGTTTTCGGCCATATCTTCCAAAAGCACGTGTGCCTCGGCCATAGATTTTCCCATGAATGTTCCTCCAGAGGCTGCATCCACAAGAGTGCGTGTAGAAGCACTCAAACCATTATAAAAAGTATGAAGCTGAAGCCAATCAGGAATGCCGTGATGAGGGCATCTTCGAAGCAATTCTTTATATCGCTCCCACGCCTCGTGGAGCGTTTCCATATCGTACTGGGCAAAAGTGGTTATCTCGTTTCTCAACCTCGCCGTCTTAGCTGGTGGGAAAAATTTGGCAAGGAAGGCTTGCGCTAACCTCTCCCATGTTGTAATCGACCCCGACGGTAAGGAATTTAACCAGAATTTTGCTTTGTCCCTCAAAGAGAAAGGGAAAAGCCTCAATCGGATGGCATCGTCGGTGACACCATTAGTTTTGAAAGTGTCGCATATCTCAAGGAACGAAGCAATATGGGCATTCGGGTCGTCCTTCGGCAGTCCACAGAATGGGCTCGCCTGCACCATCTGAATAATGGCGGGCTTGATCTCAAATTTATTTGCTTGGATAGTGGGACGCCGAATTCCCGAAAAATTAGCATTGACCTGCGGCATGGCATAATCTCGAAGAGCGAGTTCCGGTTGAACTTGCCGCACTTGGTTGTCTCCTCCTTGGATTTCAATATTCTCGGCCATGTTGACCGTCGTCTGCAACTCTCTTTTCTCCTTTTTGTTCCTTCTTAGCGTGCGTTCGAGCTCGGTGTCCAAAGGTAGTAGGCCTTCGGTACCGAGTCTTCTCATGCACTAACGAAAGGTCCTGAAAGGAAAAACGAATAAACAAAATTAAATACGCAAAAATAAAAATAAAACGTTCAAATTAAGACTGGAAATACTTAAATCGATATTAGAAAAAATTTCAATCCCCGGCAACGGCGCCAAAAAATTGTTGCGATATTTCCTACACGCAAGTGCACGTCATCGTTTACAAGTAATAAAGTGATAAGTAGAGTATCGTTCCCACAAGGATTGAATCTCTAACTACCGATGTTTTCGTATTCCAATTTTATTTGAACAATCGAAGTTGGGTTTTTGGATTAATAACTAAAAGAATTAATAAAAGACTAAGCAGAAAACAATAGCTTAAATAAAAAGAATCAAATGATAAATAAGTCTAGGGTTCTGAATCCACCTTAGTTTATCCGAATTTACTCTCGATTATCCGTAATAAATAATTTTCCCAATTTATTGAAGGCGGAGATTGCTAATATATTCTACCGCCTCTCCCGAGGTCAATAGATTTATCTAACGGCGACTAACGCACTCTATCCCTAGGTGAATTATCTCGTCGATAGGCAAAAAGCATGAAATCTCCTAAAGGCCACGTAGTTCCTATGAGTATATTCCTATCTCACAGAGTAAAACGGTCCTCACCAATAGTTCCTCACCAAATCTCCTCTCCCGATTCGAAGTGAATGATTAAATCAATACAACTATTGGCCAGATAATTGCAAGCATTAAACATAATTGGGAAAACTCAATAAAAAGGTAATAAATTGGATAACCTCAGTCAATTCGTCAAAACAAAGGTTTCATCAAAACCCTAGATTAGGGCTTTAGCCTGACATACTAAAAACTAAAAATACAGAATAAATAAACGAAAGCATAAAATTCAAACGCAGATGAAGTTCGGATTCCTCCGTTCTTCAGCTCCCGCCTTCTGCCCTTGAATTCTTCTGCTTTCCTCCTCTTCTGCCGTCTCCAAGCTTAAGCTCTCCTAGGTATTAGCTTCAATGATTCCAAGATAATTAAATTAGGGTCTTCAACCCTATTTATAGCTCAGCACATCAGTAAAACGCGTCCGTATTAATCGGTCGAAAACTGGCTTTGAAACGGCCCAAAATCCGCGCAGACGTATAAAACCCGCTAAGTGTGCCGCGGCTCACTGAACCTGTGCCGCGGCACATCGCCAAAAGCTGAATGCCTGGGCGTAAATAAATTCTTCTGTGCCGCGGCTCACCTGGGCTGTGCCGCGGCACAGAGTACAGCCTACTCTGCCCTTCGGCTGGTGTCTTCCTGTGCCGCGGCTCAGATTCCTTGTGCCGCGGCTCAGAGTCCAGTTTTGCCGTCTTCGCCCGTTTTGCCTCGTTTTAGCTTCCGGACTTCAATTTCCTGTCAATCATACAAAATTAAGGCATTAAAAGCTCATTTAGATGATTTCACTCACCAAAACACTACAAAATAAAGATGAATAAGCGTATAAAAATACGCCTAACAAATATAAAATACAGTATTTATACTGTTGGAGTTACGTTTAGGGTAGAAGTTATGGGCTTAGGTTTTGGAAGAATCTGAATTGGGCTAGAAAAGAAATAGTTTGGGCCACAAAAATTAATATGGGTCAATAATAATATTAATAATAATAATAATTGATTTTAAAATAATAAATTATAATTATTGTAACACCCCAAACTAGGCGGATATTACAGTGCCGTGGATCCCCGACTGGGACCCACCAGGCAAATGAAAATGAATGAATTACACAGGATAAATGTAGTACCGAACCACATTGCAACAGTAATTACTCCGATGAGGAGTTTAATTACAACACATCAGGACAATACCGAATACTAGTGTATTTTATATGAAGATAAAATACACAATACTGAATGAAATGGAGTATCCAAATGAAAATCTGCAGCGGAAGATAAATGACAATAATATGAATAAATGAAAGATCGGGGCCCCCTACTAGTATCACTAGGACTCCTCGACATCAACATGCTATTCCCATGCGTTTGCCTTGCCATGACCTGAAAAACAAAATCCCCAGCCGGGGTCAGTTAAACAGAACAACAATCCTCAAGGGTTGAAAATACACAATCATGATTTAACTGAAGTTATAAAATATCCTTAGTTATGAATTACGCTGAAGAGGGGCATCATAGTACGCCCGTAGTGTTCTGTGCAAGTGTACAAGACGAATGACCGGACACACCCGTCCTTGTACCTAATTAGTCTCACGGAGGTAATCTGTTACCGTGTGCACAGTCCAATGTATCACTCCCAATACATGGCCATAACGTGCCTGACTAAAAATTCCACACATCCGCACCCGGCCACGCAATATGAACCCAGAAGGTCATATGAACGAGAATGACCGTAATGAATATCAAAGAATAAATAATAATCTGACAAAGTTAAGAATGACTCACCAAGATGAGAGTAATAATAAAGTGATGGATAGTTTCAATGGAATGGTTGGAACCGCTGCCTCAAGTAATGAAGTGATTGTTCAACAATTACAAGTCTCAATATGATTAATACAATGATGAATGAGTTATGATTATGAATGATCAACAACAAAAGGAATGAATATCCTTTTAACCGAGTAAGAATTAACTTACACAACACCGGTGATAATTATCCTTCCACGAATGACGTCCTAATTGAGATATCGATCGCTCGAACAACCTTGAATTATACAATATCCAACAACCCGTTCAATATACGAATCAAACACGAATATAACGAACTCAAAACGTCGATACGATTAAACTAAGTTCATTGGGGCATTATATCGAATACGTTGTGGCCAAACTCCGATTGTTTACAATCAAATCTCAATATACCAATATCAAATCCTCCAAGAAGTGTTTCAAACCAACAAACATCTTCCAAATGATCAATAATCCAAAATGAATATCCGAAAACGTGATTATAACGACAATTAAACGAAAACCCCCAATTTCAACTCAATATTCAAAGTGTTCTTGAATAATCCCTCAATAATCCAATGAATCCTTATATAAACTCATAATCATATACATATCCCTTCATATAACATGATTATAACGTCCAAAACATCATATCTCAACATAGAATCGAAATCCAAGGTGTTGAAGAAATTACCTCTTGAAGATCCAACCACTTCGATCCGAAGAACACGAGTTTAATCGAGTATCCAAGCTTCCCAAATGATTGAAGATGATGAAAAATACACACTCAAATGATAATTGATGAAGAAATCTCTCCCTCAAGACCCTCTCTCACGTATGAAGGTGAAAGAATGAAGAAATGAGCTGAAATGCTAAAAAAAACGAATTTAAAGGGGTTTGTCGGTTCTGTTTGACACGCCCGCGGCCGATCGGGCACGGCCGCGCGCGCAATCGCCGACAGGACGCGACCGTGTCCGCTTGACACGGCCGCGCGCCGAGGGGCCTTCCCATAGTGACCCATCCGACAGCCGATTTCAAGATGACTCGACCGTGTCCTGGAACACGGCCAAGGCTCGCGCCGGCTCGCTTAACCTAAGAGTTTGACTCGGCCGTGCTGCATTTACATGGTTGAGTCCTGTGGGCAGAGACTTCGGCATTTCCGTACGAGTACAGCACGGGCCGTGTCGGACGACACGACCGAGTTCGGTCGGCAGTGATCGGCCAATAACTGAAAAATGAGCGGGTGAGCTAAAACGACCATAACTCTCTCGTCCGGACTCGGATTGACTCACCGTTCAAACCATTGGAAAGCTAACTTGATGCTCTATAATATTGCAAAGATTCAGAATTTTTGGAGTTACAAAAAATTAATGGTGATCTAACAAAGTCGAACTCATATGCGGAAAGTTGAACAATGGACAATAACGATACACAACTCGAAGTTTCTCCGAACGGTGAACACGGGTGAATGAACATGATTGATGAATGATTATAAATGAGTGAAAATCCACTGAGTGACAATCACCGAATGAAATTACTGAATGATAATGACTGAATTACAACCGGGTATTACATACACCCCCCCTTAAAAGAGTTTCGTCCCCGAAACTAAGGGTCAAACAACTCGGGATAACTCTCCCGCATACTATCCTCGGTTTCCCAAGTAGCCTCTTCGACTCCGTGTCTAGACCACTGAATCTTGACCAAAGGAATCGACTTATTTCTCAACTGTTTGATTCGCCACTCTAAGACTCGTATAGGACGCTCCTCATATGAATGGTCGTCGGCGATCTCGATTTCGTCGAACTGAAGTATGTGACTCGGGTCGGAAACATATTTCCGTAGCTGAGAGACGTGAAACACATTACAAATTCGGCTCAACGCCAGAGGTAAAACCAATCGATAATCTAACTCGCCTATTCGATCCAGAATCTCAAACGGTCCAAAGAATCTCGGACTCAACTTTCCCCTCTTCCCAAAACGGAAGATATTACGACTCGGGATTACCTTGACCAAAACATGGTCACCCGTCTCGAGCGCTAATGGTCGACAACGATTACCTGCATATGATTTCTGTCGACTCTGAGCTGTCAACATACGACTCTTGATTCAAGCTACCTTCTCCCGGGCGGCTATAAGCATATCGGGCTCGGTGCCGATTGATTCTGACAAATCATCCCAACATAAAGGAGATCGACAACGACGACCGTACAAGGCCTCGTAAGGTGCCATCTTAATGGAGGCATGCCAACTATTATAATACGTGAACTCGATCAATGGCAGTTGGGCTTCCCAATCGTCCTTCCAATCGAGGACGCATGCCCTCAACATGTCCTCTAATGTCTGAATAGTCCTCTTTGATTGTCCGTCGGACTGAGGATGAAAGGCGGTACTGAGATTGAGCTGATTTCCCATAGCACGATGAACTGATTTCCAAAAAAGGGATACAAATCGTCCGTCACGATCGGAAGCGATACTCTTAGGAGTACCGTGCAGTCTCACTATCTCCTTGATGAACAACTGATCCAGTCTCTCGGGACCCCACGTATCCTTGATCTCAAGGAAATGAGCTGATTTAGTTAAGCGGTCCACAATCACCCAGATCGTATTCATGTCACGACGACTCGTCGGCAAACTCGTGATGAAATCCATAGAAATGTCTTCCCACTTCCACTCTGGAATAGGGAGAGGTTTCAGCATACCCGCTGGTCGCTGATGTTCCATCTTGACTTGCTGATAGGCTAAACATCTCGAAACAAATTCCGAGACTTCTCGCTTCGTATTACTCCACCAGAAATTTTGTTTCAAGTCCTTGTACATCTTGCTAGACCCCGGATGAATTGGATAAGGGGTAGCATGAGCTTCTCTCAAGATCGAGTTTTTCAACTCATCATTCGTCGGTACGCACAACCGATTCTTAAAGCTCAAGAGTCCATCCTTGTGGACCACAAATCCAGGGGCTTTCCCCTGTGCCACATCCTCACGAATGCGCAACAATGCTGGGTCTGAACCCTGATTCTTCCTGATTGCATCCTCAAGAGATGATGAAATCTCTAACATACAAAGTCAGTCTCGAACTCAAGCTGCACTCGATCTCGGGTCTAAGGAATTCCTGTTGGAGCTCCTTCTGAACTGATAAACGAGCACGCATCTGCTCCTGAACGGTCTTACGACTCAAGGCGTCGGCGACAATGTCCGCCTTGCCCGGGTGGTAAAGGATCTCGATATCATAATCTTTGAGTAGTTCCAACCACCGTCTTTGTTGCATATTTAACTCCTTCTGAGTAAATATATACTTCAACTATTGTGATCAGTGAAGATCTGACATTTGACGCCATAAAGGTAACGACTCCAAATTTCCAACGCGAAAACCACGGCTTTATAACCAGCTAATCCGAGGAAACTTCGGATTTCCTTAACATCTTTCGGAGGTTGCCAATCTCGGATAGCCTCCGTCTTCTGAGGGTCGACACGAACTCTGGCAGATGAAATTACATGCCCGAGAAAAGTCACTTCGGACATCCAGAACTCATATTAAAAAAACTTTCCATAAAATTGCTCGCGTCTTAACACGTCGAGAACCTGATGAAGACGTACCTCGTGTTCCTCTCGATCACGAGAATAAATCAAAATGTCATCGATGGAGACAACAACAAACTGATCCAAAAATTCGATGAAAACCCGATTCATTAACTCCATGAATACCGCAGGTGCAATAGTTAGCCCGAACGGCATAACTACGAACTCATAATGACCATAGCGTGTAATGCGAACGCCGTCTCGCGATATCCGACTCGAATCCGCAATCGGTGATATCCAGATCTTAAGTCGATCCCGAAAATACCGAGGCTCTCAAGTTGATCTAAAAGATCATCAATACGGGTAAGGGATACTATTCTTGATCATCACCCCTGCTCAACTCCCGGTAATTAATACACACACGAGACGAGCCATCCTTCTCCTTGACAGATCACACCGGTGCTCCTCACGGGACGCAATCCTCGGAGATAACCTTTCGAACTACTCCTCAAGTTGAATCTTCAACTCCCGCATTCAGTCGTGGCCATCCGATACGGTGCCTTCGATAAAGGGGACGCACTGCTCCAACTCACTCCCGAATTCCCTACTCTATGTGAAGGCAACCAGATAACTCGTCTGGAAATACATCGTCAATCGATGACAATGATACCACGAATGATTGAACATTTCGATTGCCCTAGAATGGTCAGTCGATAAAAAGAGATACCAATAATGATTGAACAACTCGATTGCCTTAGAAAGGCCAATCGATGAAGATGATACAATGAATGTTTGAATAACTCGATTGCCTTTGAAAGGCCAATCGATGAAAATGATACAATGAATGATTGAATGACTCGATTGTCTTAGAAGGGCCAATCGATGTAAATGATGCAATGAATGATTGAATAACTCGATTGCCCTAGAAAGGCCAATCGATGAAAATGATACAATGAATGATTAAATAACTCGATTGCCTTAGAAAGGCCAATCGATGAAAATTATACAATGAATGATTGAATGACTCGATTGTCTTAGAAAAGCCAATCGATGGAAATGATACAAGGAATGATTGAATAACTCAATTGCCTTAGAAAGGCCAATCGATGAAAATGATACAATGAATGATTGAATAGTTCGATTGTGGAATTTCTCTGCTTTCGTCATAATAATACTTCTTCTAGAACAACGGGGATTACTTCCCTGAAGCACACATTCGACAACCAACGACGGAAAGAGAGCGACCAAATGCTAACAAACACTGAGGATAGTATCAAGACGATCAAACCAACTAATACCGAAAATTACATCGTCCTAAGATAAATTCACCACGATTAGATCCATCAACCAATCGCGGTCATTATGCTTAATTCGGTATGATTCCGAAAATTCTTCCATCGTCAGGTAGACCGATGGTATGAGGTCCACAAGCAATAGGACTATCCCAAAATAAGTCTATTCAAACATGATTCGAAAATGAATGAATGCGGTGTACCAGTATCAAAAGGTACACACAGGTTGAAATAAAATTACGAGTATACCTGAGATCATTCGGGCCACCGGATCGTCGATCCTCTTCATCACATGAATCCGGGACTTGCCGGACCCCGAACCGGACGCTCCCGTCTGATAAATATGAGCTCCAACTTTATTTGCTTCCATTGTCTTAAACGACGTTGACAGAGCAGTCTGATTCTGAATTGCTAATTGCTTCGGGGCCTGAGATGCCGCCGGAGCCGACTTGGAGTCCTTTCGGAAAAAACAGGCCTTATGCCCGAAATTCCCATAATTATAGCACGTGATAGACGGTTTCAGACACTCAGTGCTGAAATGACCCGGCGTTCCACAATTGAAACAGGTGATGGCCGAATCGCCGCCGATCGAGATCCCGCACGATTATGCACCGTAGAGGTCGCCGAAACGATAGGACTCACACGAGGCTTCTTGCAGTTGGTCGACCGCCTTTGGGTTGATTACGCCGTTGATTTCTTGCCGACAAATGAAGGTTGTTGTTCAAGACTTTCCTTAGCAAATGCCTGCAGACGGAGAGTTCTCTCGATTAATCCGGCCGAGTGGCGCAATGATGATTGAGCAACCGCACGGGTCATCATGGCTCGCATAAAAGTGAGTGGATCAACCCTAACATCTTCTCGATCGAGCGAGTCCGGCACGATTTCCGGCAACAGTGATTATTTCTCGGGTTTCGTCCGCACCGCGCCTCTCCCCGTGCATCCCCGACAGCTCTCACCATAATGAAAAAGGAAGGTCGCAAAAAGATCATAAATCCCGCATGATTATCAATATATGATTATATAATGAGATGATTAAAATGACTAAAAATGCACTACATAGTCATTATATGAATGATTTATCAAGTGACATGATTATCTGATGAATTTCTTGAAATGTTTATTTTTAATAACTTAACTATATTAATAATATGATCATCTAGATCGACAACTGAGTAATGAAATGAATTGAGTAATTAATGAATTAACATGATCGTCCTGATCAATAACTGAGTAATGAAATGAATTAAGTGATTAATGAGTTAACATGATCGTCCTAATCACAATGAATGATGATGTTTGAGGATTGTTAAATGATGAATGATGAATGAATGACTATTGCCGTAAATTATACCATGGCGTTAGAAATCTTACAGTTCTTCCATCTGATTGGCTCGGCATTTGCACAGTCACACGTGACGCGAAAGTCCAATGATACTAGTCTGATGACGATGATTTCAAATGAGACATGACTCGGAAGGTAGTATTCAAAACCACGCTCCGATACCAACTCGTAACACCCCAAACTAGGCGGATATTACGGTGCCGTGGATCCCCAACCAGGACCCACTGTGCAAATGAAAATGAATGAATTACACAGATAAATGTAGTATCGAACCACATTACAACAAGAATTACTCCGATGAGGAGTTTAATTACAACACACCAGACAATACAATACTAGTGTATTTTATATGAAGATAAAATACACAACACCGAATGAAACGGAGTATCCAAATGAAAATCATAATGGAAGATAAATGACAATAATATGAATAATCGAAAGATCGGGGCCCCCTACTAGTATCACTAGGACTCCTCGACATCAACATGCTATTCCCGTGCGTTTGCCTTGCCATGACACGAAAAACAAAATCAAATGGGTCGCTTAATGAACAACAATCCTCAAGGGTTGAAAATACACAATCATGATTTAACTGAAGTTATGAAATATCCTTAGTTATGAATTACGCTGAAGAGGGGCATCATAGTACGCCCGTAGTGTTCTGTGCAAGTGTACAAGACGAATGACCGGACACACCCGTCCTTGTACCTAATTAGTCTCACGGAGGTAATCTGTTACCGTGTGCACAGTCCAATGTATCACTCCCAATACATGGCCATAACGTGCCCGACTAAAAATTCCACACATCGGCACCCGACCACGCAATATGAACCCAGAAGGTCATATGAACGAGAATGACCGTAATGAATATCAAAGAATAAATAATAATCTGACAAAGTTAAGAATGACTCACCGAGATGAGAGTAATAATGAAGTGATGGATAGTTTCAATGGAATGGTTGGAACCGCCGTTCCCGTTAATGAAGTGATTGTTCAACAATTACAAGTCTCAATATGATTAATACAATGATGAATGAGTTATGATTATGAATGATCAACAACAAAAGGAATGAATATCCTTTTAACCGAGTAAGAATTAACTTACACAACACCGGTGATAATTATCCTTCCACGAACGACGTCCTAATTGAGATATCGATCGCCGAACATCCTTTAATTATACAATATCCAACACCCCGTTCAATATATGAATCAAACACGAATATAACGAACTCAAAACGTCGATACGATTAAACTAAGTTCATTGGGGCATTATATCGAATACGTTGTGGCCAAACTCCGATTGTTTACAATCAAATCTCAATATACCAATATCAAATCCTCCAAGAAGTGTTTCAAACCAACAAACATCTTCCAAATGATCAATAATCCAAAATGAATATCCGAAAACGTGATTATAACGACAATTAAACGAAAACCCCCAATTTCAACTCGATATTCAAAGTGTTCTTGAATAATCCCTCAATAATCCAATGAATCCTTATATAAACTCATAATCATATACATATCCCTTCATATAACATGATTATAATGTCCAAAACATCATATCTCAACATAGAATCGAAATCCAAGGTGTTGAAGAAATTACCTCTTGAAGATCCAACCACTTCGATCCGAAGAACACGAGTTTAATCGAGTATCCAAGCTTCCCAAATGATTGAAGATGATGAAAAATACACACTCAAATAATAATTGATGAAGAAATCTCTCCCTCAAGACCCTCTCTCGCGTATGAAGGTGAAAGAATGAAGAAATGAGCTGAAATGCTAAAAAAAACGAATTTAAAGGGGTTTGCTGGTCTGTCGGACACGGCCCGTGCCGATCGGCACGGCCGCGGCGCGCAACTGGCCGACAGGGACTCGACCGTTTCCGCTTGACACGATCGCGGTGCGGAGGGGCCTTCCGATAGTGACCCGTCCGACAGCGACTCGTCATGACTCGACCGTGTCCTGGAACACGGCCGCAAGGCCCGGGCGCTGGTTCTCGCTTAACCTAAGAGTTTGACTCGGCCGTGCTGCACGACACGGTCTAGTCCTCGTGGCGAGACTTCGGCATTTCCGCATTTAGTACAAGACGGGCCGTGTCGGACGACACGGCCGAGTTTGGTCGGTAGTGATCGGCCAATAACTGAAAAATGAGCGGGTGAGCTAAAACGACCATAACTCTCTCGTCCGGACTCCGATTGACTCACCGTTCGAACCATTGGAAAGCTAACTCGATGATCTATAATATTGCAAAGATTCAGAATTTTTGGAGTTACCAAAAATTAATGGTGATCTAACAAAGTCGAACTCATATGCGGAAAGTTGAACAATGGACAATAACGATACACAACTCGAAGTTTCTCCGAACGGTGAACACGGGTGAATGAACATGATTGATGAATGATTATAAATGAGTGAAAATCCATTGAGTGACAATCATCGAATGAAATTACTGAATGATAATGACTGAATTACAACCGGGTATTACAATTATGACCCTATTGGCTAAATAATATTTTAGGCATAATTAAATAAATTCGACTTGGGTATTTATAAAAATAAATATTACTGGGCTATAATAATACGAGAGTTTGGACTTGAGCCTGGAGTGTGAACTAAAATATTTTAACATGATATGTAAATAAGGAAATTTTGACCTTATTTAATAATTAAAATAAATTTCGTAAATAAATTGTTGGACGTTTAAAATTATTCATGCGCTTCCTATAATTTATAAAATAAATACATGTGCAAAAATCGTGGCGTCACAACCTACCCCTTTTAAATGAATTTTCGTCCTCGAAAATTAAATCATGCCAAAAGAAGAATCTCTTGCGGAAATGCTTCGCTTAGACCTTCAATGGCAAACGTCGGATACTTAGAACGGATCTGCTCTTTACGTTCCCAAGTCGCTTCGTTCGGACCATGACGGCTCCATTGAACTTTCACGAGTTTAACCTCTCTGTTTCGTAACCGATGTACATTGCGCTCTAAAACAGCTGTAGGTATCTCCTAATAAGTCAGGTTCTTGGCTACATGCAACTCTTCGAAATTACATACGTGACTAGGATCATGTACGTATATTCTCAGCATGGAGACGTGAAAAATATTGTGCATCCCTGATAACTCCAACGACAATGTCAAACAATAAGCAAGATCACCAACACGACTCAAAATCTCAAAAGGTCCGATATAATGAGGCTGTAGCTTTCCCTTTTTACCGAAACATATCACTTCTTTCATCGGTACTACCTTCAAGAACACCTTTTCTCAAATCTCAAATTGGGTATCTTTTCTTCGTTTATCAGCATAAGACTTCTCCCGATCCTGGGCAGTCTTAATTCTACTTCTGATTTTGGCTATCTTCTCTACAGTCTGCCCGATCAATTCTGGATCCAATATCTTTCCTTCTCCAAAATCAGATTCTACAAAATCATGCTGCGTTGATGATAATGATATCGACTTCTACGATAACAAGGGTAGGCATATCACCAACCATCCTACTCCAACTCTATTAACAACTTCCAAGTAGTTCGGTAAACAACGATTCCTCACAAGAGTATGATCATACGAATACTAACAAATTCTCGAAGGAAGATGAAACAATCATGTTCTAGTAGAATTTAATCAGATTCTACAAAATCATGCTACGTGTATGATAATGATATCGACTTCTACGATAACAAGGGTAGGCATATCATCAACCTTGTTACTCCAACTCTATTAACAACTTCCAAGTAGTTCGGTAAACAACGATTCCTCACAAGAGTATGATCATACGAATACTAACAAATTCTCGAAGGAAGATGAAACAATCGTGTTCTAGGTTCAATTAGATTATCCTCAACATAATAAATCCATTCTAACCAAGAATATAACGAAGTTTATCAATTCGGACACCTCTTACGAAATACAAAATAATCTTGGTCAGCTGTGGGAAGCCTCATTTATGCTATGCTTTGCACTAGACCAGATATATGTCATGCCGTAGGCATGGCTGCTAGATATCAGTCGAATCCAGGACCAGGACACTGGATTGCTGTCAAGCACATACTTAAGTATCTGAGTATATGCTTGTATATCAATCAGACGACCTCTGTCCGATGGGTTATACTGACTCAGATTTTTCATCAGACAAAGAAAAGTCCAAGTCTACTTCGGGTTATGTGTTTAGCCTGGGAGGTGGAGCCATTAGTTGGAGGAGTGTGAAGCAGAAATGCATCTCAGACTCTACCATGGAGGCCGAGTACGTGGCAGCCTCTGAGGTAGCCAAGGAGGCAGTATGGATCAAGTACTTCCTGCAGGACTTAGATGTGATTCCCGATTTGCCAAAGGGTATTACACTTTATTGTGATGATACCGGCGCAGTCGGAAATTCGAGGGAACCACGAGCCCACAAGGCAAGTAAACATATCAACCGCAAGTATCGCATCATACGACACTTTGTAAAGGAAGGAGACGTAGTATCCAGGGTTGTATCGGAAGATAATCTTGCTGATCCTTTCACAAAAAGCCTACCTTCAAAAGTTTTTGAAAGGCATCTGGAAGGAATGAGATTACGGTGTAGGGCACATTGCTGAGTATAAGTGGAAGAAATGAGAGACTATGTAATAGAGTAGTATACTTAAATGCATGCTTTGAGTATAAGTGGAAGATTGTTAGGGTTGTTAGGCTCTATTCTTTTGGACTGAATGAATCTGAACTGAACTGAACTGAACTGAATGGATCTGAACTGAACTGAAATGAACTGAAATATATATTAAGGGTAGTAAATAATAATAATAATAGAAATAATAAATATAAGAAAATAATATTAAAAATAATAATATAATAAAATATAAATGATAAGTTGAGATCTATTTGATAAGAGTAAATTATAATAATATTAATGATATTAATAACAATAACGATAATAACTATAATAATAATAATAATAACAATAATAATAATAACACCCATAACAATGGTAAATAATAATAACAGTAATCAACAACGATAATAATTATTATTAATAATAGTAGTAAATATTATTAGTAATAATAACAATAATAATAATAATTAAGATTAATAATAATAATAACACTGATAGTAATGGTAAATAATAATAATCGTAATCAACAACAACAACGATAATAATAAATATTATTAGTAATAATAACAATAATAATTAAGATTAATAATAATAATAAAATAATAATAATAACAATAATAATAATAATAATAATAATAATAAGAACCGAATCGAATCGAATCGAATGGACTCGAATTGAATCGAATCGAATGGACTCGAATCGAATCGAATGGACTCGAATCGAATCGAATCGAATCAAAATCAAAATAAGTCCAAAAGAACAGGGCCTTAGGGATGGCAATGTGGTGGGTCGGGGATGGGTATTGCCTACCTGCACCTGCACCCACTAAAAATCGACCTAGACCCGCCTGCACTGCCAAATTTTTGTTCGGGCGATCAATGAATGAATCAATCAATCGAATCGAATCGAATCAATGGATTCGAATCAATTGAACTAAACTGATTCATTGAGTAGACTCGAGCTTGACCTCCCGATGCTTGTCCTTTACCCTTAGATTGTGGACAATGTCGGCTTGTGTGTCTTGGATTCCCGCAGTTATAGCAGACACCCTTTCGATACAAGTACTCCCCGTCATGATTCTTACCACACTTTGGGCATGCAGGCCTAGTGATCGGCGCACCCGGTCCAGATTTATCACCTACCTGTTGGGATTCGGTGAATAAAAATGAGATACGAAGTGGAAAATAAACCGGTCCAACCGGATAAAACCAAAACCCAAAATGGATCGATCAAGCATCGTATAAACGAATATAAAATTTAGAAGTCAAACCCTCATAGACCTTTGATAATATCTTCTAGAAGAAAAGTCCGAGCCAAGATTTTTCCAATCACCAACAAAAATACGAATCCAATTCGTTCTTCCTTGATGAATGATCAAAACACCGAAAGTGCCGAGTGTCTCTACGTTATCACGCGACGGGTATTGATCGGAAAAATAATATATCAATTCGTTCTCAAAGAACACAACTAGGAATTGATACAGTATTTTTCTTCTCTTCTCTTCTTCCGTTTCTTTCTCTCAAAGATGAATAAAAAATGAAAATAAATTTTTCTCCTCCCTCTCCAAGAACTCACGGCTGCATTGTGTGTGTTTTGTGTGTGTTTTTCAAGTCTCCCCTCATCAAATGAAAGACTTCACATTTTATATAGCAAAAGAGATCAAGATGATGAGATATCAAATCACATCCTTTTGTCCTCATCTTGTTATATAAAACTAAACACACCCCACATAAAATGAAGCAACATGGGAGGTGAGGAGGAAAGATGGGGTGTAATATCCACAATTTCGATTTCCAATAATTTTTCTTTTTTCGGCGGGAGTCCATTTTGACGACTCCCTTGTGACCGCTTCGTCATTCTGAGAATGATTAATTCTGCACTTTTTGACATCCGAGTTCGTTTCGGTGTTGTTTTGTTGAGTTCCATGATTCTTAGCGACTTTTCCGCATTTGAGTTCGATTCTTGCGAATCTCATTCGAAATAGCTGTTTCGAATTTCTTGTAAGTCCATTTAACTTTGTTAGACGTGTTGTGAACTTTAGTTTGGTTATTCGATCACATATTGTGATTTTCGGGCATTTTGGGCCATTTTGTAATTTACCCAAAGTTGTGGGTATCCGCATTCGTATTTGTTGTCTTGCCCTTTTCATGGTCGCGTGTGATTAATTGTTGCATGGTATTTCATTTCGGGTCGATGATGTTGTCCACGAGCATTTCGTCGTGTTCGCCTGCGCGCTTAATCCGATCGCCGGGTCACGACGATCGGGCACCGGCCTGACGGTGCGGCAGTAATCGCCGGGAGTCTGGCACTGGCCGGGCAGACGCGGCAGGAACCGGCGTAGCGCGCGCTACTGCCGGCAGACTGCACATGCTAGCTCGGCAGGACTAGCGCACGTTAATAGGCCGGCCAGCGCATGCTATCGGGCTGGGCAGAGAGGTTCATGGAGTTCTGGACTCGGGGAGGATCGGTAGGTAGCGCTACTGTCGGTCGTGGCGCGCGCTGTAACACCCAAAACTAGGCGGATATTACAGTGCCGTGGACCCCCGACTAGGACCCACCAGGCGAATGAAAATTAATGACTTAAATAATATAATTGTAGTACCGAACCACATTATATCATTAAATAACTCTGATGAGGAGTTTCATTACAACACACCCAAGATAATACAGAATACATGTATATTTTATATGAAGATAAAATATACAACACGGAATAAATGGGTATTCAAATGGAAGTCTGCAGCGGAAATAAAAATGAAGAAAACATGAAGACTGAAAGGACTGGGGCCCCCTACTAGTATCACTGGGACTCCTCCACGTCAACGTTCTCTTCCCGTGCCTTAGCCTTGCTATGACCTGAAAACAACATCCCCCAACGGGGTCAGTTACACAGAACAACAATCCTCAAGACCTGAACAATATACAACAATCACATAAATGAATTAATGAATTAAGTCGAATGATGAGCATCAATGTACGCCCGAATGGAAAGCGTGAGAGCTCAAATAGCCGAGTGTCCGGAGTCCCGCATATACACCCGCTATTGACCTAATTAGTCTCACGGTCCAATGTGTCCGGAATCCCGCGTATACGCATTACCATGCGCACAGTCCAATGTGCCCGGAGTCCCGCATATACACATAACCATAGTGTGCCCGGCTAAAATTCCCCACATGCGCCAACCATCCATGCAATATAATTTCGGAAGATCACTAGAACAAAAATGACCAAGGTGAGGAGTAATGAATAGAATCCGATAAGGATCAAGAACGACTCACCGAGATGAAATAATGATACAATGAGTGATAGCTTCAATGAAATGATTTTGGAACCGTCGTTCCTCGTGAGTTACATGATGAGTTGATAAATACAAGTCTCGTAATGAACGGTATATTATGAGTGAATTACATGTATGAATGAACAACAACGTAAGGAATGAATATCCGTTTAACCGAGTAAGAATTTACTTACACAATACCGGTGTTGAAAAGTCCTTCCTCGAACAACGTCCTAAAAAGAGATGTCGGTCGCTCGAACAACCTTGAATGACACAAATACCAATAATCTGCTCAATATACGTATCAAACACGATTATAACCAACTCAAACGCCGATACAACAATATACAAACTAATTGAGGCATTCTAACGAATACTTAGCAAACATATATCCCTTGATAATATTGAATCCCGAATATATCGAAACCAAACTCCAAAATGAGTATTTCAAACCACAAAACACCTTCAATGATATCAATAATCCCATAGGAATCCACAACTCGAGTTAACGACAACATCTAATCGAAACCCCCCAAAAATATCAAAGTCAACCAAAAAGTGTTCTTGAATTAACCCAATATTCATGAAATCCGAAATATCCGTAGGAATACATTCATACAAAGTAGATTATCCATATCTAACATATTCCAACAACAATTCAAGCTTACACGAAGAAATCGGAAGGAAAATACCCAAAATCCGAAATTCTAGATCCAAGAAATTATTACCTTGATTTGATGTGATGGAGATGATGAAATGATGATTAATCCGAATGATAAGCTTGATGATGATGATAGGTGTGTGCAGCTCGAAAAGATCTCTCCGAATTGCCCGAATCGCCCGGAATCGTCGAAGCAGTGAAGAGAGAATGACAAATGACGAATCTGGACTGCACTGTCCAATATATACTGTTCCCAGATTAGCACACGCTACGAACTGTTATTTAGCATGCGCTAACGGGTTAACCGGACAGTCCAGTGAACTCTGACTGCCTCGTTAGCGTACGCTACGAACTTGATAGCATGCGCTAACGCCCTCCCGATAGCGTGCGTTAACTCCAAAAGTTAGCGTGCGCTAGCTAAATACCTGATGTCCAGTGACCGAAGTCCAGAACCTCTTTTACTCTGACCTGCTTGCGATAGCGCGCGCTACGTCCAATAATAAGCGTGCGCTATTGCCCCCTTAGCGTACATTAAAAATCCACTCCTAACGCACGCTAGGAATTATTCCAAAATCATCCCAGTAGCCACTGGACTCTGCCTGATCGGCCTTAGCGCCCGCTACACGGATTGCATAGCGTGCGCTATCCAAACTTATTAGCTTGCGCTACTTACCATTGGTAGCGTGCGCTACATCAACTCGACTACTCCAGTGCCTTCTGGACTGTCAGCCTGAACCACGCTAGCATGCGCTAATACTGAGAGATAGTGTGCGCTACCCATACTCAATTAGCGCACGCTAATGAAGACTACATAGCGTGCGCTACTCATCACACACATCCAGCTGCAAAGGTGACAATGATAAGATGCTCGGTCCGATTCCCCAACCAGGTAAAATGACGGATAACAACTGATACACGATACAAATCACTCTGAACGGTGAATACAATGAATGAATATGAACGATGAATGATCATTAATGAGTGAATAATTACCGAGTGGCAATTACTGAATGATAATGACTGAATTACAACCGGTTATTACATACACCCCCCTTAAAAAAGTTTCGTCTCCGAAACTAAGGGTCAAACAACTCGGGATAACTCTCCCGCATACTATCCTAAGTTTCCCAAGTAGCCTCTTTGACTCCGTGTCTAGACCACTGATTTTTGACCAAAGGAATCGTCTTGTTCCTCAACTGTTTGATTCGTTGCTCTAAAACTCGTATAGGACGCTCCTCGTATGAATGATCACCAGCGATCTCGATTTCGTTGAACTAAAATATGTGACTCGGGTCGGCAACATACTTCCGCAACTGAGAGATGTGAAACACATTATGAATTCGGCTCAACTCCAGAGGTAAGGCCAATCGATAAGCCAAATTGCCTACTCGATCAAAAATCTCAAACAGTCCAATGAATCTCGGACTCAACTTCCCCCGTTTCCCGAAACGGAAGATACCTAGACTCGGGGATACCTTGACCAAATCGTGGTCACCTGTCTCGAACTCTAATGGTCGACGACGATTATCTGCGTATGATTTTTGTCGACTCTGAGCGGTCAACAAACGACTCCTGATCAAAGCTATCTTCTCACGGGCGGCTATAAGCATATCGGGCTCGGTGCCGATTGATTCTGATAAGTCATCCCAACACAAAGGAGATCAACAACGACGACCGTACAAGGCCTCGTAAGGTGCCATCTTAATCAAAGCATGTCAACTATTATTGTACGTGAACTCGATCAACAGTAGTTGGGATTCCCAATCCTCCTTCCAATCGAGAACACATGCCCTCAACATATCCTCCACCGTCTGAATAGTCCTCTCTAATTGTCCTTCGGACTGAGGATGAAAAGTTGTGCTAAGATTAAGCTGAGTTCCCATAGCACGATAAACTGATTTCCAAAAATGTGACACGAATCGCTCGTCACGATCAGAAACGATACTCTTAGGAGTACCGTGCAGTCTCACGATCTCTTTGATGAACAACTGGGCAAGTCTCTCGGGACCCCACGTATCCTTAATCTCAAGGAAATTAGCTGACTTAGTTAAACGATCCATAATTACCCAAATTGTATTCATGCCACGACGACTCGTCGGCAAACTCGTGATGAAGTCCATTGAAATATCTTCCCACTTCCACTCTGGAATAGGGAGAGGTTTTAGCATACCCGTCAGTCGCTGATGTTCTATCTTGACTTGCTGACAGGTTAAACATCTCGAAACAAATTCCGCGACTTCTCGCTTCATATTACTCCACCAGTAATTTTGTTTCATGTCTTTGTACATCTTGCTAGACCCCGGGTGAACGGAATAAGAGGTAGCATGAGCTTCTCTCAAAATCGAGTTTTTCAACTCGTCATTCGCCGGTACGCACAACCGATTCTTAAATCGCAAAAGTCCATCCTCGTGGACCACAAATCCAGGGGCTTTCCCCTGAGTCACATCATCTCGAATGCGTAACAAAAATGGGTCCGAACCCTGATTCTCCCTGATCGCCTCCTCAAGTGGCGATGAAATCTCTAGCGTACAAAGTTGCCCTTGTACTCGCTGTAACCAGACCTCGATCTCGGATCTCAGAAATTCCTGTTGAAGTTCCCTCTGAACTGTTAAACGAGCAAGCATTGGCTCCTGAATGGACTTACGACTTAAGGCATCGGCGACCACGTTCGCCTTGCGTGGGTGGTACAGGATCTCAATATCATAATCTTTGATTAGTTCCAACCACCGCATCTGTCCTATATTTAACTCCTTCTGAGTAAATATATACTTCAAACTCTTATGATTGGTGAATATCTGACAGGTAACGCCATAAAGATAATGGCGCCAAATCTTCAATGCGAACACCACGGCTGCTAGTTCCAGGTCGTAGGTCGGATAATTGACCTTGTAAGGTCTCAATTGCCGTGAAGCGTAAGCAATAACTTTCCCATTCTGCATTAGTACACATCAGAGACCCTGTCCGGATGCATCACTATAAACCACAAATCCTTTCATCCCTTGCGGTAAAGAAAGGACAGGTGCTGAAATTAACTAGCTCTTGAGTTCCTCAAAAATCTGTTGGCACGCGTCGGACAACATGTATTTCTTATCCTTCCGTGAAAGGTTCGTCATGGGTTGAACAATTTTAGAAAATCCTTCCACAAATCGCCGATAATAACCAGCTAATCCGAGGAAACTCTGGATTTCCTTAACATTCTTCGGAGGTTTCCAATCTCGGATCGCCTCCGTCTTCTGAGGATCGACACGAACTTCGTCAGATGAAATTACATGTTCGAGAAATGTCACTTCGGACATCCATAACTCACATTTGGAAAACTTTCCATAGAGTTGCTCTCGTCTCAACACGTCGAGCACCTGATGAAGGTAAAACTCGTGCTCCTCCCGGTCACGAGAATAAATTAGAATGTCATCAATAAAGACAACCACGAACTGATCTAAATAGTCGATGAAAACTCGATTCATTAATTCCATGAATACCGCAGGTGCATTAGTTAACCCAAACGGCATTACCACAAACTCATAATGACCATAGCGTGTTCGGAATGCCGTTCTTGCGATATCCGACTCGACCAGAATCGATGATATCCAGATCTTAAGTCGATCTTGGAAAATACTGAAGCTCCCTGAAGTTGATCCAAAAGATCATCGATACGGGGTAGATGATATTTATTCTTGATCGTCACTCAGTTCAATTCCCGGTAATCGATATACAAGCGAAACGAACCATCCTTCTTCTTGACAAACAATACAGGTGCTCCCCACAGGGACGCACTCGGCCGGATATAACCCTTCTCGGTTAGATCCTCTAATTGATTCTTCAACTCCTGCATTTCGGTCAGGGCCATCTGGTACGATGCCTTTGATATTAGGGACGTACCAGGCTCCAACTCAATCGTGAATTCCACATCTCTCTGTGGAGGCAAACCAGGTAACTCGTCTGGGAATACATCGGCATATTCCCTCACTACAGGAATATCCATAAACATTACTAATGGTTTCTCTGTCTTGGTCATATAGCACTAATAACCGACACACCCCAGATTGAGTAATTTCACTGCTTTCATCAAGTTGATGATTCTACCGGAACAGATGGGATTACCTCCCTGAAAAACACATTCGACTCCTTTGTTTTAAATGATAGTGACCATACACTTACGGACACTAATGGTGGCATCGTAACGATCCATCTAATCAATACCCAAGATGACGTCGTCTCTCGGTAAATCTACCACGATTAGGTTTGCTAACCAATCACGGCCATGAAACTGAATCGGACAATCCTTACTCTCACGATTCCCGATAATTCTTCTACCATCAGGTAGACCAATGACATAAGGCTCACAACTAGTAGCACTACCCAGATGTAGTTTACTCAAACATGACTCGAAAATGAATGAATGCGATGCACCAGTATCAAAAAGGGTACACACAGGTTGAGATAGAATTTCGAGTGTACCTGAGATCATTCAGGCTTCCGGATCACCAGCTCTCTTCATCTCATAAATTCGGGGCTTGCTAGCCCCAGAACCGGATGCTCCCGTCTGATAGCTGTGGGCTCCACCTTTGTTAGCTCCCGTCGTTTTAAACGATGCCGATTGAGTAGCCTGATTCGGAACCGCTAACTATTTCGGGGCCTGAGATGACGCCGGAGTAGGTTTGGAGTCCTTTCGGTAAAAACGGGCCCTATGCCCCGCCATTCCACAGTTATTGCACGTGAAGGTTTGCCTCAAACACTTCGTGATGTAATGGCCCTGTTCTCTACAGTTGAAATAGGTAATGGCCGAACTGGCCACTCGTGACTGAGATTCCGCGGGTCTAGGCTCCATAGGAGGTCGCTCAGTGAAAGTAGAGCCCACTCGAGGCTTCTTGAAAGTTGCCTGACTGCCTTCAGGCTGATTTCGATTCTTGACTTCTTGCCAGATGATGGAGTTTGATTCTTAGCAATCTACTTAGCAGTAAGCTCATAAGTAAGAGCTTTCTCGATGAATTCGGCCAGAGTGGTGCAATTGTGATTAAGCAACTGCATCCGCATACGAGGTTTCAACCTCTTGCTGAAATACTTGATCTTGTCCACCTCGGAGTGAATAATAGACGAGGCGAAAGGAAGAAGCTCCTGAAATTTCTCGGCGATGGCAAGAACATCATCGTCCGCTGAGAGGTCGGGAGTGAGTAATTCTGATAACTTGGCCTCTCTGAGTGGGGCCGGATAATACCTCTCCATCATGAGAGTCTTGAATTGATCCCAAGTACAAGATCCGTCGGTGGTGTTCAACGATAACCACCATGAATGAGCGCTCTTACCCAGATAGTAAGCAGTGACTGAAACTTTGTGCCATTCGGGGCACTCCACCATAGCAAACAACTTCTCGAAATGCTCAAGCCAGTGAACAATATCCGGCTCAGATGAGCCCTCAAAAGTAGGTGGCCTCTGGCGAGAGATGTCGCCAATGATTCTGCTTACACCCCTCTCTTGCCCCTGAGGTGGCGGCGGAGGAGCCTGTTGATTCTGAGTAGCTGAGTTCTGCATCGTCTCCATGAGGCGTGCCATTTGAGTCATTTGAGCTATCATGCCCTACATAAAAGCGAGTGGGTCAACCCAAACACCTTCTGATTGAGCTGTGTCCCGAGTACGACTTCCTGACAGTGAATGATCATTCCTGGGTGAATGAGTAGCAGCGTCGCTGCTCGATGAATTTACATTATTCCTCACGTTCGCATGTGTGTTCACACGAGTTCTTGGGGTTCGGCCTGCAACGTGGCCTCTTCCCCCACGTCCTCTGCCAGCTCTTTCCATACTGCAGTGGGAAAGTTACAAGATGATTATATATCTCGCATGAATATCACATTATGATTATTTTATAAAATGATGAAAATGGGCATATGTGCTCAAACACAATGATTACATGAGTGATCAACTGAAGTGACGTAATTATCTGATGAAATTCTTGAAATGATTATCTTGAACAAGTTAACAAGATTAATGATACGATCCTCAAGATCAACAACTGAACAGTGAAATGAACTAGGTGGTTAATGAGTTAACATGATCGACTTGATCAAAAATGAAAATGATGGTTGAGGATTGTTGACTGTTGAATGATGAATGAGTGATTCTTATTATACTATGGCGTCAGAAATCTTACTGTTCTTTGGTCTGAGGGGCTCGGCTCTTGCACAGGTCACACGTGACGCGAAAGTCCAATAATACTAGTCTGATGAACGATGGTTTCAAATGAGACATGACTCGGAAGGTAGTATTCAAAACCACTCTCCGATACCAACTCTGTAACACCCCAAACTAGGCGGATATTACAGTGCCGTGGACCCCCGACTGGGACCCACCAGGCGAATGAAAATTAATGACTTAAATAATATAATTGTAGTACCGAACCGCATTATATCATTAAATAACTCTGATGAGGAGTTTCAGTTACATAGAACAACAATCTTCAAGAGTTGAATAATATACAACAATCACATAAATGAATTAATGAATTAAGTCGAATGATAAGCATCAATGTACGCCTGAATGACAAGCGTGAGAACTCAAATAGCCAAGTGTCCGGAGTCCCGCATATACACCCGCTATTGGCCTAATTAGTCTCACGGTCCAATGTGTCCGGAATCCCGCGTATACACATTACCATGCGCACAGTCCAATGTGTCCGGAGTCCCGCATATACACATGACCATAGTGTGCCCGACTAAAATTCCACACATACGCCAACTGGCCATGCAATATAATTCCGTAAGATCACCAGAACAAAAATGACCAAGGTGAGGAGTAATGAATAGAATCCGATAAGGATCAAGAACGACTAACCGAGATGAAATAATGATACAACGAGTGATAGCTTCAATGAAATGATTTTGGAACCGTCGTTCCTCGTGAGTTACATGATGAGTTGATAAATACAAGTCTCGACATGAACGGTGTATTATGAGTGAATTACATGTATGAATGAACAACAACGTAAGGAATGAATATCCTTTTAACTGAGTAAGAATTTACTTACACAATACCGGTGTTGAAAAGTCCTTCCTCGAACAACGTCCTAAAAAGAGATGTCGGTCGCTCGAACAACCTTGAATGACACAATTACCAATAATCCGCTCAATATACGTATCAAACAAGATTATAACCAACTCAAATGCCGATACAACAATATACAAACTCATTGAGGCATTCTAACGAATACTTAGCAAACATACATCCCCTGATAATATTCAATCCCGAATATATCGAAACCAAACTCCAAAATGTGTATTTAAAACCACAAATCACCTTTAGTGGTATCAATAATCCCATAGGAATCCACAACTCGAGTTAACGACAACATCTAATCGAAAACCCCCAAAATATCAAAGTCAACCAAAAAGTGTTCTTGATTTAACCCCAATATTCATTAAATCCGAAATATATGCCAATAAATCCGTAGGAATACATTCATCCAAAGTAGATAATCCATATCTAACATATTCCAACAACAATCCAAGCTTACATGAAGAAATCGGAAGGAAAATACCTAAAATCCAAAATTTTAGATCCAAAAAATTATTACCTTGATTTGATGTGATGGAGATTATGAAATGATGATTAATCCGAATGATAAGCTTGATGATGATGATAGGTGAGTGCATCTCGAAAAGATCTCTCCGAATTGCCCGAAATTGCCTGGAATCGTCGAAGGAGTGAAGAGAGAATGACAAATGACGAATCCGGACTGCACTGTCCAATATATACTGTTCCCAGATTAGCGCACGCTATGACCTATTATTTAGCGTGCGCTAACGGGTTAACCGGACAGTCCAGTGAACTATGACTGCCTCGTTAGCATAATCTACGAACTTGATAGCGTGCGCTAACGCCCTCCGGATAGCGTGCGTTAACTCCAAAAGTTAGCGTGCGCTAGCTAAATACCTGATGTCCAGTGACCGAATTCCAGAACCTCCTGTCCTCTGACCTGCTTGCGATAGCGCGCGCTACGTCCAATAATCAGCGTGCGCTACTGCCCCCTTAGCGTACGTTAAAAATCCACTCCTAACGTGCGCTTGGAATTATTCCAAAATCAGCCCAGTACCCACTGGACTCTGCCTGATCGGCCTTAGCGCCCGCTACACGGGTTGCATAGCGTGCGCTATCCAAACTTATTAGCGTGTGCTACTTACCATTGGTAGCGTGCGCTACATCAACTCGACTGCAGTCCAGTGCCTTCTGGACTGTCAGCCTGAACCACACTAGCGTGCGCCAATACTGAGAGATAGCGTGCGCTACCCATACTCAATTAGCGCGCGCTAATGAAGAGTACATAGCGTGCGCTACTCATCACACACAGCCAGTTGAAAAGGTGACAATGATAAGATGCTCGGTCCGATTCTCCAACCAGGTAAAATGACGGATAACAACTGATACACAATGCAAATCACTCTGAACGGTGAATACAATGAATGAATATGAATGATGAATGATCATTAATGAGTGAATAATTACTGAGTGGCAATTACAGAATGATAATGACTGAATTATAACCGGGTATTACACGCGCTAACTGTCATGTGTAGCGCACGCTGTCCGCCGACTAACGCACATTACCTGACCGAGTAGTTTAGTCTAGAGGGTTCTGGACAGGTCGGCTAGCGCGCGCTAGCGTCCGCGCAGCACACGCTATCGGGGTCGGGCAGGCAGGTCCTGGTCGGCAGGTTGGGTCAACAGTGCCGGGTCATGAGGGCCCCGGCTGTGGGTTTGGGTGATACTGGCCGCTAGCGCACGCTACTGCCGGAAGGCTAGCGCACGCTAGGCCATGCCAGTATAAATATGACTGGGCAGTCATTTATTCACCCGTTTTTCATTTCTATCTTCTCTTTTCCGCGGCTGGAGGCTTGGTGATCAAGGAGACATGTTGTCAAGCAATTAATCCACAAATTCCTAGAGCTTATATCATTGATTAATCATCCTATAACATCCTTTGATCCAGCGAATCAAGGTTAGATTTCCTAGAATCCTATTTTTGGGAAATTTTGGGGTTTTTGGGTTTTTGTCCGATTCGTTCCGTATTGTTGATTAATCCATGATGGGTGTGATTAATCTTAATATTGTTCATGTGTTTAACATCATTTAATCCATTGTTCTTCGTCGGATCAAGGTATATTTCTTGATTTCCTTCGAGTTGACTTTTTGGGGGATTTGTTCTTGATTTCGTTTTCCATCCATTTTTGATGAACCGATTGTTGTAAAATGATGTTTTTAAACATATCCTATGGACTGAATATCCATATTTCGGCTGGGAATTCCATTTTCATGTTTTTGTCGGGTCGATTCGTGTTCTTGGCCGTTTTGGGGGAAACCCTTGAACTTTCATCGTTTGTTACTTGAATTCAGCAGCTTTGGGTCGTACTTTGGAATTCATTTTCATTGTTATTGTTGTCGTTCAAAGTTTATTGTTGCGGGTTGTCGTTCGGCGGAGTCGGCGGGTTCGTAGTCGGTCCGAGTCTCCTCACTTTGGTCGATTCTCCGTGTCGTGATTATTCGAGGCAAGTATCTTGCCCATACATTTCATGTTACGTAGGCATAATTGTTGGTAAATGATTTTAAGTAAAATCTATATGTTTAATGAATGTTAAAAAGTATTGGTATGTTCTCGATAAATGTTGTCTTTCAACGATAACTCAGATGCTTCGTGAATAAGTGTGTTTTTGGCCTATGTGTGTTAACTCTGTTGGTTGAAAGACTTATGATCACATTGAGTGAATGTAATAAACCCTAATCATTTACCGAGTATAACGTGTTATGTGTGCTTGTTCGGTGAATATGTGACGGGTGATATTGGTTGTTACTCCTTTGAAAGGAAGTTGTGATGCTTAATGTTGCTTGGCTTGATAGTTGATTATTGGTGTGCGCTTGTTGTATGTGATGTGCCTCCGGGTAGGATCGTTGAATCTCCGGGATCCATACTTGCTAGTATGGGTCGGGCATGACCGTAGGGTTATCCATCGGGTATGTCTTGCATGGACTCTGAGGTTCGGGGCTTGCTAGCCCGATGCTGGGGATAACTTGTGTGGTTATCCATCGGGTATATCTTACGGGGACTCCGAGGTTCGTGGCTTGTTAGCGCGATGCCGGGATAACTTATGGTTGTGATTTGGTTACGAATGTACCTTTGCTTGTGGTCACGTGACTGTTGTTACGGTGATATGTGATTCGGTATAGTTTTCCCTGTGGGTTATTCACTCGGGTATGTTCTATGGGAGCATCTGAGGTCCGTGGCTTGCTAGCACGAGACGCGAATAATCTGTGGAAACATGTTGTTATGATATGATCGGGTCTTGAATCCCGTGCTTGTGATTGGGATAGTATGATTAGGTCGTGGACCCCGGGTATTATTATCATAATTGTGCTTTTGGAAAAATGACTTGTTGGCTGTGTCCCTTAACGTTTTCAAAACTCCCGAGATCGTAAAATGTTTTTACAAGATGCATATCAGGTTTACCCCTATCTTTCGATTTAACCATTTTGATCAAGTGATTTACCTCGGGAAGTATGTTTATGATTTCTAAGTCTTTGGAGTATGATATGTATGACTTGTCTTCGTATTTTATATTTGGACTAGCAAAACAGTGGATTTTTGCTAACCCCCGAGTATTCGGGGGTGGATGTCTGTCTTTGCATTCAGGTTTTGGGGAGCATAACACAGGGTCGGCATGAAGGGTGATGAAAGATGATCGATACTAATCACACGAGGATCCTTATGATGTCATTGATTCAGTTGTATTTTATTTCTGCTACAGTATTCTTTCCTGTTGTATGGGAGTGTGTTGTATTCGACCCTTGCGTGGGCATGTAATGTGTTTGAGATGTATGTATTTATTGAAAGACCAAATCGGTCTACTGAGTCATTTTAGCCTTAAAGGCATTGTTGAGATGTTCTATGTTGTTACCAGCCTGGTAGATCTTTGAGGAAAGGTTCTACGGCGTGTAATATCCCTGAGCAGATTGGGGGTGTTACATAAAATGGTATCGGAGCCAGGTTTTGGAAACCTAGGCTGTCAGGTTTAGTGGTGTCTGTTGAGTTTTTGTCTTGTCAGATTTTGTCTGACTGAGTCGTGTCGCGATGCGTCGTATGAGTTTGTTAGTCGTGATTAGTATCGTGGGGCGATCATCATCTTCGTGCGACCTGTGGATGTAAGTCTCTCTCCTTTGTGTTGTGCCTCGTGTGGCACGAGTTACTGGTATGATTATGTGTTAGGTGATGGAATCCTTATGCAGATTCTTGGTTTTGTGATGCGTTTGTGTGACTCTCATAATTCGTTTATATGTGGAGTGTTGTCACTATTTATGCCCTTTTGACTGTGATATTTGACTGTTTGTTTTCCGGTAAAAGACATGTGCTGTCTTGATTTTGAGTGAGTTGATACGTGTGTTGTGGTGTATGTAAGTGAATATTGTTACATGTGAGTTTTTTGGCATTCTAGCTTAATAGATTTTCGAAAACCTTGAGTATCTTAGAAAATAAATTTCGAGACATACCTTTAAAATGAATTATTTTCTCGCGGTACTTTCAAAGTGCTTTCTAGTGCCGCAATATATTTCAAATTATTCCAATTGGGGACCAAAATATTTTGAGATATTTTCAATTATTTAGAAATGCTTTGCTTAGACCCGAGGGTCGAATATTTCCGAAAGTTTTTCACTAAAAGAAGAGTGTCCTCATTTTTGTTCAACGCAAGATGGTTTTCAAAGTCTCGACAATGATGTTTGTTCCACTTTTTATAAAGTGATACTCAAGATCAACTAGTGTTTCCAAATTTTTTTATCAAAAGGTGGTTTTCATTTTAAAACCTATCTTCCTGTGTGAGGCCCGGGAACATATGTACGATGTTAGCATTACCAGTAGTGGTGGTGTGAGCGTGGAGTCGTTCACCACACAGTTGTTGTATTGGCCCCGTGTGAGAAGTGTAATGTTGGTATTGAATATTGTTTCTTTGTGATGATTTGCGTGTTATCGCACCCGTGCGAGCTGTTGAAACTTGAGTTTGCATGATTGTATACATACGTGGTTGTTTCTTGACGTTTAGTAACCGTATGCTGGATATCGTTCGGACCGCTGAGGTTGCCGAACGATACCGTCGTTGCTGGGGTGTTTGTATGTGTGTTGCTTTACGATGGTAATCGTTGTAAGTGTTGCGTGTTATGATTTCCTATTGTGCTGAGTGGTTGCTTATTCAGTATGCCGAGGGGCAGAGGTCGTGGTCGTGGCGACCGGGTGCATGATTGGGATCATGCTACTGGTGATGATATCATTGTCGGTGTTGCTACTATCTTACAGCAGGTAGCTACACATATGACTCAGTTGACTTAGGCAGTTCAGCGCATTACAGATGTGACCCAGAACACTGGTGCAAATTAGTGGCTTCGGGAAGTAATTCGTATGAATCCCCCTCGATTCACCGGTGTTGCGGATGTGTTGGGCTGGGATGGTTGGCTTTTCCAGTTGGAAAAGATATTCGAGGCTGTCGATTGTCCTGAAGAGCAGAAGGTACTTATTGTGCAGTACCTTCTTGATAAAGATGCCGCTAATTGGTGGGAAGCTATTAAGCCTCGTGATCGTGATATCACGTGGGTGGAGTTCCAGGCATTTATGGAAGCTGAGTTCTATCCGAAACCGATTAGAGATCAGAGGATTCACGAATTTTATTTGGCAAAACCGCAAGATATTTCAGTGTCACAGGCTATCATCGACTATAGCAAACAACTCAGCTATCTGTGAGATCGGGTGAGAACCGAGGAAGAGAAGATCTTTCAGTTTGACAGACAGATGAAGCCAAAGATTCACGTGTATATGTCGGGACTCACTTGCACTTCATTGAGGGACTATAAAGATCGAGCCTTAGCCCGTGAACTAACCTCGTTATCGTCGGAGCGTGTGCCCGAGTCGAAGAAGCAGAAGAAGTCCGATGACCTTGTGGACAGTGCAGGAGTTGGTGTTTCTAGTTTGCAGCGTCGTAGTCTTTCCGCTGTGAAGCTCCATCGCTCGATGCACGGGGTTGAGAGTTCCAAGTCGTCTGCTTTGACTCCTGGTAAATCCAGAAGGTGTTTTAACTGCAATGTGTCGGGACATGTTCGTGCACATTATCCTTCTCCGCCAGTAACGTGTTACAAGTGCGGGCTTGAGGGACACCGGGTTCAGTTTTGCGAGTTGGTCACCGAGCCTTCCGAGGCACGGACTTGAGCACTGATATTAGGACCGAGTCCCTGAGGGGCGTGGTCTATCAGTTGTATGTTATGTTATTTCCTTACCCGGTTGTTTCGAATTTCGAAGATTAAGTTCTTTTATTCGAAGTGGATCGTTTTATGTTTATTTTCCATTTTCTCGACTTTGCACGGTGCTTAGTGTTTTGTCATTGTTAGGATAATTGACTTGATTGTATTATCTGTTTGATGACGCTTGTCACTTGTTCGTTTTATTATGTTTCTACCGGTGGCATTGTGTTGGTCGTCGTGGAGCGCGTTTTCACGCCGTATATTCCTTTGCGTTGCTTGTAACGTTTCGCCGATGGGCGAAAGTTACGCGTTTCTTGTGTATCTCGTTGAGTGCTTCCTGGTGGTATGTTGCTCCTCCCTACTTATTTTAAGTTTCGGGACGAAACTTCTTTTAAGGAGGGTAGTACGTAATATCCGCAATTTCGATTTTCGGTAATTTTTCTTTTTTCGGCGGGAGTCTATTTTGACGACTCGCTTGTGACCATTTCGTCATTCTGAGAATGATTGATTCTGCACTTTTTGGCATCCGAGTTCGTTTCGGTGTTGTTTTGTTTAGTTCCGTGCTTCTTAGCGACTTTTCCGCATTTGAGTTCGATTCTTGCAAATCTCGTTCGAAACTGTTGTTTCGAGTTTCCTTTAAGTCCGTTTAACTTTGTTAGACGTGTTGTGAACTTCGGTTTGGTTATTCGATCACGTATTGTGATTTTCGGGCATTTTGGGCCATTTTGTAATTTACCCAAAGTTGTGGGTATCCGCATTCGTATTTGTTGTCTTCACCCTTTTCATGGTCGCGCGTGATTAATTGTTGCATGGTATTTCATTTCGGGTCGATGATGTTGTCCGCGAGTATTTCGTCGTGTTCGTTCCGTGCATTTTCGAAAACTGAATCGTCGGGTCATGACGACTGGGCACTGGCCGGACGGGTGCGGCAGGCACTGTCACAAGTGCTGGGCACTGGCCGGGCAGACGCGGCAGGAACCGGCGTAGCGCGCGCTACTGCCGGCAGACTGCGCACGCTAGCTCGGCAGGACTAGCGCACGTTAATAGGCCTGCCAGCGCACGCTATTGGGCTGGGCAGAGAGGTTCCTAGAGTTCTGGACTCGGGGAGGATCGGCAGGTAGCGCACGCTACTGTTGGTCGTGGCGCGCGCTAACCGTCATGTGTATCGCACGCTGTCGGCCGACTAGCGCACATTACCTGGCCGAGTAGTTTATTCTAGAGGGTTCTTGACAGGTCGGCTAGCGCGCGCTAGCGTCCGCGCAGTGCACGCTATCGGGGTCGGGCGGGCAGGTCCTGGTCGGCAGGTTGGGTCAATAGTGCTGGGTCATGCGGACCCCGGCCGAGGGTCCAGGCGATACTGGCCGCTAGCGCACGCTACTGCCGGAAGGCTAGCGCACGTTAGGCCGCGCCAGTATAAATATGACTGAGCAGTCATATTTTCACCCATTTTTCATTTCTATATTCTCCTTTCCGCGGCGGGAGGCTTGGTGATCAAGGAGACATGTTGTCAAGCAACTATTCCACGAAGTCCTAGAGCTTATATCATTGATTAATCATCCTATAATATTCTTTGATCCAGCGAATCAAGGTTAGATTTCCTACAACCCTATCTTTGGGAAATTTTGGGGTTTTTGGGTTTTTGTCCGATTCGTTCCGTATTGTTGATTAATACATGATGGGTATGATTAATCTTAATATTATTCAGGTGTTTAACATCATTTAATCCATTGTTCTTCGTCGGATCAAGGTATATTTCTTGATTTCCTCGAGTTGACTTTTTCGGGGATTTGTTCTTGATTTCGTTTTCCATCCGTTTTTGATGAACCGATTGTTGTAAAATGATGTTTTTAAACATATCCTATGGATTGAATATCCATATTTCGGTTGGGAATTCCATTTTCATATTTTTTTCGGGTCGATTCGTGTTCTTGGCCGTTTTGGGGGAAACCCTTGAACTTTCATCGTTTGTCAGCGGCTTTGGGTCATACTTTGGAATTCATTTTCGTTGTTATTGTTGTCGTTCATAGTTTATTGTTGCGAGTTGTCGTTCGGCAGAGTCGGCGGGTTCGTAGTCGGTCTGAGTCTCCTCACTTAGGTCGATTCTCTGCGTTGTGATTATTCGAGTCAAGTATCTTGCCCATACATCTCATGTTTCGTAAGAATAATTTTTGGTAAATGATTTTATGTAAAATCCGGATGTTTAATTAATGTTAAAAAGTATTGGTATGTTATCGATAAATGTTGTCTTTCAACGATAACTCGGATGCTTCGTGAATGAGTGTGTTTTTGGCTTATGTGTCTTAACTCCGTTGGTTGAAAGACTTATGAACACATTGAGTGAATGTAATAAACCCTAATCATTTACCGAGTATAACGTGTTGTTATGTGTGCTTGTTCGGTGAATATGTGACAGATGATATTGGTTGTTACTCCTTTGAAAGGAAGTTGTGATGCTTAATGTTCCTTGGCTTGATAGTTGATTATTGGTGTGTGCTTGTTGTATGTGATGTGCCTCCGGGTAGGATTGTTGAATCTCCGGGATCCATACTTGCTAGTATGGGTCGGGTGTGACCGTAGGGTTATCCATCGGGTATGTCTTGCGGGGACTCTGAGGTTCGGGGCTTGCTAGCCCGATGCCGGGGATAACTTATGTGGTTATCCATCGGGTATGTCTTGCGGGGACTCCGAGGTTCGTGGCTTGTTGGCGCGATGCCGGGATAACTTATGGTTGTGATTTGGTTACGAATGTACCTGTGCTTGTGGTCACGTGACTGTTGTTACGGTGACATGTGATTCAGTATGGTTTTCCCTGTGGGTTATTCACTCGGGTATGTTCTACGGGAGCATCTGAGGTCCGTGGCTTGCTAGCACGGGACGCGAATAATATATGGAAACATGTTGTTATGATATGATCGGGTCTTGAACCCCATGCTTGTGATCGGGATAGTATGATTGGGTCGTGGACCCCAGGTATTGTTATCGTAATTGTTCTTTTGGAAAAATGACTTTTGGGCTGTGTCCCTAAACGTTTTCAAAACTTCCGAGATCATAAAATATTTTTACAAGATGCATATTGGGTTTACCCCTATCTTTCAATTTAACCGTTTTGATCAAGTGATTTACCTCGGGAAATATTTTTATGATTTCTTAGTCTTTGGAGTATGATATGTATGGCTTGTCTTCGTATTTTATACTTGCACTAGCAAAACAGTGGAGTTTTTCTAACCCCCGAGTATTCGGGGGTGGATATCTGTCTTTGCATTCAGGTTTTGGGGAGCATAACACAGGGTCGGCATGAAGGGTGATGAAAGATGATCGATACTAATCACACGAGGATCCGTATGATGTCATTGGTTCAGTTGTATTTTATTTCCGCTGCAGTATTATTTCCCGTTGTACGGGAGTGTGTTGTATTCGACCCCTGCGTGGGCATGTAATGTGTTTGAGTTGTATGTATTTATTGAAAGACCAAATCGGTCTACTGAGTCATTTTAGCCTTAAAGGCATTGTTGAGATATTCGATGTTGTTACCAGCCTGGTAGATCCTTGACGGAAGGTTCTACGGCATGTAATATCCCTGAGCGGATTGGGGGTGTTACAGGGGGGCACTTTGTTTGGTGAGAAAAACGAACCGAGCCACTCGGTTCGTGTACCCAACATTCGCGTATCTAATACACTTCGTTTTATCTCTAATGTATTTATACTTAATTTATTAATCTAATTAATTAATTTTATCAAATACAAAATTACAATAATATATATCCAAGAAATAATTATTTATGAATTAAATTATCACCCGGTAATTAATTTTAATTCACTAGACCGTATGATTTATCAAATAAATTAAACTAGAATCTAATATCTAATATTAATGAAGAGATAGTAAATACATTTTTTATCCATCAAATATCCTTGTGCGCGACTCCATAGGTCCGTGTTAATCGGCAATGGGAGCAACCAAGGAGTACGGGTAACACTTAGCCAGTCTGTTGCTCCGTACTGTAATCCAACTAAGAACGAATGATCGGACCATTCAAACCATTGTCATGAATACCGTATACGTCTAAACCCTTCAAACATATGTTCCGGTCAAGTATTAGGGTCACGGTAAAGTCAAACCCTATTGTAACTTGACTCTATGCACTTGTTTAATGCAAACCGAGATCACCGAGCTCTTCTGTATCAAATACAACTAGCTCTAACTGCTTTGTCCAAAGACTTATGATCTCATTTGCATTAACCGCATAGGACATTTACCTGCTCACTTACAGGAGAAAGAATTCGATCTTGGTATTTAGTAGAGACTGCTACTTGCCCACTAAGTTGCATTTCGAGGTTGACCCCACCAACTGGCGATTGGATCGAACTAATCTAATGACTAACTTAATGTCACAAGCACATCTTCTACGGAAACCTCAAGTCAAAGGTCCACGTATACCTATCACAATCTTTCGATTCAGTCATTGACAATCCCAGAGTGATATCTATGTGACCGAATCGAGGTGTGTCGTGTTCGAGTATTCTAATCCCATTAGCATACCTATAACATGTGCTTCCACTAACCCTTAGTGAACATAGGCACTCTACATATCAAAGTACATGAGGTCCATTCAGTTCAGTTCAGTTGAGGTCCATTCAGTTCAGTTCAGTTCAATTCTTCTTCTTCTTCTTCTTCTTCTTCTTATTATTATTATTATTATTATTATTATTATTATATTATATTATTATTATTATTATTAATCTTAATTATTTCATGTTATTATTACTAATAATATTTACTATTATCGTTGTTGTTGATTACGATTATTATTATTTATCATTATTATCAGTGTTATTATTATTATTATTATTATTAATCTTAATTATTATTATTGTTATTATTACAAAAATATTTACTATTATTATTAATAATAATTATTATTATCGTTGTTGATTACTATTATTATTATTTACCATTGTTATGAGTGTTATTATTATTATTGTTATTATTATAGTTATTATCGTTATTGTTATTAATATCATTGATATTATTACAATTTACCCTTATCAAATATATCTCCAACTTATCATTTATATTTTATTATATTATTATTTTTAATATTATTTTCTTTTATTTATTATTTATATTATTATTATTATTATTATTTACTACCCTTAATATATATTTCGATTCGATTCGATTGATTCGTATCCATTCATTGATTCGATTGATTGATTCATTCAATCCGTTTGGTAGAAATTTGCTACTTTCCGTAAAATCAGAAAAGGGAAGGTATCACTTTGCAAAGATTGATAACATAGAAGTACATGGAGCATGAAATGAATATCATGCGCTCTTGTTCGTGGCATTGTTACACCTACTTAGACCCAGGCTCTGTTCAGAGATTTTAAGGGGCCATGTCAGGTTTCCAGCCGATAAACTCGAACGGATGACGTCATTGTAACGTCCATTTTTCATTACGGCGTAAGTATAGGAACTTAAAGACTATTCAGAACTGAAAGAAACGAGAAACAGTCATTATAGGCATCTAAGGGACTAAAATAAATAAACACATGTAGTGAAGGTGATGAAGCGAACCGGGGCAAAAAAACATGGTAAATCAGTTGTGTAACAGCAGCGCAGATTTAACAAACATGAATAATAGAAATCATATTAGAACATCAAATGAACGCCGCATGTTCCTCTTCATGACGTTGTTACACCTAGTTAAGCGCATATTCTATTCAGAGATTTTGTGAGTCCTCAGCATGGTACATCATTATAACATTCACTTATCTAATAGAGGGGGAAGGTAGCAGAAATGGGAAGGCATCATTTTCCAAAGATTAATAACATTTAAGTAAATAGAGCATGAAATGAATATTATGCGTTCTTGTTCGTGGCATTGTTACACCTACTTAGACCCAGGCCCTGTTCAGAGATTTTAAGGGGCCATGTCAGGTTTCCAGCCGATAAACTCGAACGCATGACAACATCAGAACGTTCATTTTTCATTACGGCGTAAATTTACGAACTGAAAAACCATACAGAACCCAAGAGCAAGGAAAAGCAGTTAGTTAAGTCCTCGAGGCAAAACGGGGAGAGAGACGAACACATGGATAATGGGAAAAAGATAGAGGTAAACGGAACGGGTCAGGTTCCCAGCTAGTAAACTCGAATGCATTACGTCATTAGAATGTTCATTTTATATTACGGTGGAGATTTAAAAACTGAAAGAATATTCGAAACCAAAAAAAACTGACAAATAGTTACTACAAGCATATAACTGCAATGAAATATGGATACGAGGATGTAGAAAAGAATGCAGAATAAGCTGAAGTAAACCAAAGTAAGCCACACAGAAACTAAAATAAACAAACGCATGCAGCATTCTTATTGCACGTGCTGACGTTTAAAAAAACAAAGGCAAACGAAGGCTGTTGAGTTATACAGAAACCAAAATAAACAAACACACGCAGTAAATCAAAGCAAAGCACAGTTGTTGATGAACACATGTAACAGGGGAATACAGAAAACCAGAAAGAAGGAATGCATACATCATCTGATGCTGCAGAGGAAACTAATAAACCAAAACTGTTGAGGTATAGAGAGTCCAGTCTTTGCAGAGATGCATAATTCATACAAGATCAATAACGAAAATCTAGATAGAACATCGAATGAATGCCATATGTTCTTGTTCGTGGCGTTGTTACACCTACTTAGGCCCAAGCTCTATTCAGAGATTTTGTGGGGCCATATCAGGTTTCCAGCCGATAAACTCAAACATGCTGCATCATTAGAATGTCCACCCAGCAAGGCAAAGAATGTACATTTACTAATTTGGCCTCTTGGTATAGAAGAGAGGTATTTCTATTTGAATACGTATGTAAATCTATGCAGACCTCAACAGCCTTGGCAAAAGTATTAGTTCACAGATATTTGTAACTCTAAAGTAATAAAATATCAGATACATGCTCAAGCAAATGTGCAGTTGCAGTACGCATTCTGCAAACAGCAGCAACCAAAACCTGAGCAGAACATGGAATAAATGTCACATGTTCATAGGCCCAAGCTCCAGTCAGAAGTTTCGTGGGCCCACGACAGGTCTCAGGCTGATAAACTCGTACATGTTTCTAGCAGAGAAGAAAGGCACCTGTATTTAGAACGAATATATTTTTTTAGAGTATACCTTAAAGAGCAAAGAACACAACAACTATTGATCCCGCTGGAGAAAGCAACTCTATTGAACAAGGAGATGGACAACAATGAACCATGTTAGAAGAGAAATATACAACCCAGTTGCCGTGTATAGATTTTAAAGGGCTATGTTAGCTTTCATCACTATAAGAAGTAATAGCAATATCAGATACACGCTAAATAAATTGTGCACATCTATATATGCAACTTTACTATAAGCCAGGATTTGATGGTATGTAGAAGAGAAGACAGTGAGAATATTCATTTTGCATGAGTATGGGAATTTTGCAATTGCCAGCTTCATTTGTACATGTGTTTGATCATTTTGATTAAAAGATATAATCAAAGTGGCTCTAATACCAATTGTCCTCCCAGTTATACCTGTAAATGGAGCAGAAATGGCAAGGAAGCACTTTCCAAAGATTGATAACATAGAACTAAATGGAGAATGAAATGAATACCATGCGCTCTTGTTCGTGGCATTGTTACACCTACTTAGACCCAGACTCTGTTCAGAGATTTTAAGGGGCCATGTCAGGTTTCCAGCCGATAAACTCGAATGCATGACATCATCAGAACGTTCATTTTGCATTACGGCGTAAATTCACGAACTGAAAGACCATACAGAACCTAAGAAAAAGGAAAAGCAGTTAGGTAAGGCCTCGAGGCAAAGCGTAGAGAGAAACGAACACATGCATCATGGGAAAAAGATAGAGGTAAAGAGAACATGTCAAGTTCCCAGCCAGTAAACTCGAATGCATTACGTCATTAGAATGTTCATTTTCTATTACGGTGGAGATTTAAAAATTGAAAGAATATTCGAAACCAAAAAAACCTGACAAACAGTTACTACAAGCATATAACTGCAATGAAATAGACAAACAGTTACTACAAACATATATCTAGGTAGGACATGGAATGAATGCCATATGTTCTTGTTCGTGGCATTGTTACACCTACTTAGGCCCAGGCTCTATTCAGAGATTTTTTGGGGCCATGTCAGCTTTCCATCCGATAAACTCAAACATGATGCAGCATTAGAAAGTCCACCGAGCAAGGCAAAGAATGTACAATTACTAATTTGGCCTCTTGGTGTAGAAGAAAGGTATTTCTATTTGAATAAGTATGTACATCTATGCAGACCTCAACAGCCTTGGAAAAAGTATTAGTCCACAGATATTTCTAACTCTAAAGTAATAAAAATATCAGACACACGCTCAGGCAATTGTGCAGTTTCAGTACGCATTCTGCAAACACCAGCAACCAAAAGCTGAGCAGAACACGGACTAAATGTCACATGTTCATAGGCCCAAGCTCTATTCAGAAGTTTCGTGGGCCCACGATAGGTCTCACCGATAAACTCGAACATGTTTGTAGCAGATAAGAAAGGTACCTGTATTTAGAACGAAGATAATTTTTTAACGCTACGATGTAGAAGCAAAGAAACAATAGAGTATACCTTAAAGGGAGAAGAACACAACAACTATTGATCTCACTGGAGAAGGCAACTTTGCTGAACAAGGAGACAGACAACAATGAACCATGTTCAAGAGAAATATACAATCCAGGTGCTGCGTACAGATTTTAAAGGGCCATGTTAGCTTTCCTCACTATAAAAAGTAATAGCAATATCAGATACACGCTAAGATATAATCAAAGTGTCTCTAATACCAATTGTCTTCCCATTTATATTTGTATAAGGATGTGTCGAATACAAATCGTATATATTTATGCATGTTCTGAACTTCCTTGCCAATAGAACACTAATAATATTATGCAATGAAACATGAATATAACAGGGCGGGTAAAGCTACGCAGACATAAATAATAACACTATTGGATTTAGGTTAACAAGAAAGTGGTGACACACATTAGAAAGCACATACTGAGCAACAAGTGCTGCCTAGCATGAAGAGACGACTCGACATCTAGAGTAAATAAGAATTGCACTCTCTAATGTCGTTAGCACTGAGTAAGAAGACAACACAAGGAAAAAATCATGTACCTCACTTTGGCAACCTCCGGAGAGCAATATACAATAAGCAGACATCATAAACACGCAGCAGTAACATTGCATCCCAAAGGCAAGCAGTCAATCCAGGCAGAGGAAGCATGCACACAGTGGAGAGTCAAAACGAATAAATAGATAGAAAACCAGAAGGTAGAAGCAAAGAAAAATAGAATATTCCTTGGAAACCCAAAAACACAACAATTATTGATCCGGACGACGAAGAGAGCTCTGTCGAACAAGAAAACGAACAACAACGGACCATGTTAGAAGAGAAATATAAGTAGGCGGTGCAGCCTAATCAAATATAAATAATAAGACTATTGAAATAAAGTTAGCAAGGAGAAAAGAAAATATAGAGGCGAAATCATTTAGGCCGAATAACAGAGGTATTAAAATCTGATTGACAAATATACACAGTCAGGCTAAATCTTTAAATAACTAAGAGAGGCCAAAGTTCAAACATGAAGCTAAATGTCCAATAAACTGAATGCACTGAAAAAACTACGAAAATAACACGTGATGGTACGAAAGAAACAGCGCACATCGACGAAGAAATATTTTGAAAGAGAAAATAAAGTATACCTCGGAGAAAAAGTAACACAGCAAATATTGATCCTCGCAGTGAAGCGAACTTTGTTGAACAAGAAAACGGACAACAAGGAACCATATCAGAAAAGGAAATCGGCGACGAATGAGTACTGCCTGACATGAAGAAATATTTCAGAATGTGAAGTAGCTGAAACAGACAAAAAATGCAGAGGAAGAGATGCAGCAGAGGCCGAACATGCTTGCAAGGAAGATAATATTATTTCCCTAGTCTAATTTGTGTTAATGTGGTAACATTTTATCCAAATAATTCCAGTACGATCTTTTCATCTGCCCAGAGTTTTATATTTTGATAGATACTTCTTTTAATCCTTTGAAACATGAATCTAGGGGACATTCTGAAACCACCACTGATGATGCATTGATACAATTTAAACAATGACAACTATATTTTAGCCTTCAGTTATTTCGGTTAGTGAATTAGTTGTACAATTATACTCCAGTTGTAGCCTCCTCAAAAATCTCCAAAACAAGCTAAACGGTATAGGTCGTCGGACACCAAATTCTCTAATAAATGTTGTAAAGTTTAAATAAAAATCGCCTCTGATAAGAGAAAGAAAAAACTAAGTAAGCCGAAATCATAAAGTGAGGCCAAATGTTTCATATAGCAGCAGGCAATACGAACAAACATAGGTAAAACATCTGCTCAAATCATATAAGAGATAAATATGAGGAGCCTACTGTACATGAGAAAATAAACATTGTACAAAATCAGCCCTTATGAACAAAATATCAGAGGCAGAAAAACACAGCAACCTGCGAAAAAACACCCAGCATCACCAAAACATATAGTAAGGTAAATAAATAAATGCGAACATAACATCAAACTAATAAACAGTCCCTGTACATGAAAAAAATCAAACAAACCCCAAGACAAACAATAAAAGAAAGCCATCAAAATACTCCCCGCCGAACCCAGAACACAGGCAAAGAAAATGCAGCCCGAAAAAGATCGCACAACACACAACCAATCTTTACATGAAGTTGAAGATGCATATTATTGCCTGAAGCAAGATGCGTGTGCAGTGGATAATCAGACCGTGTTTAAAAACCTCCAATTCACAATGCCTGAGCGTCCATTGAACGGCCGAGCAGAAAAAAATGCAGCAGAGATCAAAATATTCATATGCCTGACCTAACATTCCATGAAGTCAGGCACCGTGAATGATCAAATTGTATGGAAAGGACTCTTTAAGACCCGCAAAATAAACGGGCCACAGAAGTGCGTATGCATCCGAAAGAAGCCAAAAAAGGAACAGGCAAATAACACAAATGAAAATCACATACCAAACCCAACGCACAAACACATAAAAATAGGGTATCATCAAAGAAGTACACAAATGAGAAAAAAAACTGCCGAGAAACGAAAGAAGAGGGCTGGGCCCTGAAATTTCCTGCACAAACAAAAGGAAAACCAAACAGAAACCGAGAAACAAACCCCGGAGAAACGAAAGAAAAGGAGAAAGCTGAAGCCTCAATATATCTGTAAATAACAAACAATATGGATCAACAACCAAAAAAAATGTAACTACCAAAAATTCAGCAAAAAGATTCTAAATCTCTAAATATAACACGGATGAGAAACCAATGAGTTTGTCAAAATAAAGAAGCTAACAATCCATGAAGTCAGGCACAACCAACGATTAAATTGTTTGGAAAGCACTCTTGAATACCCGCAAAATAAACGCGACCAAGCAATCCCTTTATATCCGAAAGTAATAAGAAAAGAAAAAATCAAATAACACAACCGAAGAGCACATACCAAACCCAGCGCAGGGGCGCATAAAACTAGGGTATAATCGAAGAAGTAGACAAATGAAAAAACAAACTGCAGAGAAACGATAGAGAAGGGCTCGACCCTGAATTTTCCCGCACAAAAAAAAAAGAAAAACGAAGAGAAACCAAGAAACAAACCGCTGAGAAACGGAAGAGAAGGAGCAAGCCGAAGGAGGAAGCTGAAACCGAGAGACGTACCAGGTCGTGGCAATCACAGATGAAAGAAATAGAAGCGGCGAGCAGGTGAAACAGTCAGGGGAAACAGGGAGGAGGCGGACGACGAGATTAGGGTAAATAGGAGCCTTATATTATACGCTACAATATATATATATATATATATTAATATGTAACTTTTCTGTCAAAAGTATAACTTTGATTACTATTATATAAATAAAATTTGTAAAAAAACATAATTTAAAAATATATTTGAGAAAAATTCAAAAACTTTACATGATAAGATTTGGTATTTTATATTAGTAGAGTCGCACTTGAAAAGAGAAAGTATGAAACCCACAAATGAAGCTGCTAAGGAAATGGCATATAGATAGAACAAGTAGGAGGGCGCCCGCTGCGTTGTAGCGGCAATTTTCGGGAATTTTTGCGATAGGAGCTTCTCGTTATGAGATCGTGGTATGTTTTTTGCCGACACGTGTTGTATTTGTTTGAAATAAATGTTGTGTCAAGCTATATTTGTATTTGTCGTACCACGTCTTTTTTTGGAATAAATAGTGTGTCGGACACCAGTGTGTTGCGGCGAGGCTAATTTGACCCTTGTAGTTTTATAAAAATTTATGATAATTTTTAAAGTTATTTGTTAAGTTAAGGGTGCATTTGAAAAATTCTTTATTTAAAAACTATATATATTAAGAAGTTCGGGGTGTGTTTTGTATTTTTTTTTTTTATTTTTTTACTAATATTATTAGAAAGTATTTGGTTTTTCTTTTTTTATAAATGGTTTTGATCATGTGTGTGCGAGCGCATGGGACTTATGGTGTGAAGACCAATAGGAGCACTTTATTTATTTATTTATTTATTTATTTATGGTATAAATGGTTTTGATCATGTGTGTGTGGATTTATGGTGTGGAGACTTTGTAGCACCAATCATAACTTGCCAGCACATTTGAGAGTGCTTCCTACTCATATATGTTTTCCTAATTGTAAAATCAATTATTTATTACGCGCAGAAAGTATTTAATTCAGAAATTAATTGTTTATGCCGGCACGTAAACCTATTTCCCCTGCAGAAATTAATTGTTTATGCCGGCACGGAAACCTATTTCCCCTGCTATAGTATTTAGAGGGAATGGTTAAAACTTGCAGTGCCATTTAAATATAGTGTTATTTTTATCTTAAGTTTAACAATTTTGATACTCAAATTATCAGAGTTAACCTTTACTAGATACATTCGAGTCATATATTGTATTTTCGAGTAACCAAACTTCGAGTCAACTTGCAAAAATATACAATATTGAGGAAGGTTAACATTGGGTAATACGAAATAAAAAAACAGATAACACGATTGATAATTCGAGTTACCGGATCTGTTACTCGAGTAATTCAAATGTGATCGAGTAACTCGAGTTTAAATATCGAGTAACTCGAATTGTAACTCGGGTTACACGATGATTGTCGAGTAACTAAACCAAGTTACTCGAGTAACTCGAGTATAAATGTCGAGTTTTTAAGTAAATACGATGCTCGAGCAAACCACAACATTCATTCAGCTATCTCTCAGCAATATTTTTATCTTTCTTTTCTAATAAATTATCTCACATAAGGAGCTCTCTCACCTCGAAGAACAAGAATTATTTCGACTGTAAAAAATAAAAAGTATGTCTATAGCTTAATTTCAAATAATGCTTATATTTGAAATATCATAAAATATTCAAATACTAATTAATCTGTAAAAATATTGTAAGTTCTGGTTTTATTTAATATAATATAATTATTTCAAATTATTTGACAGATGAGTTTTTGGAAAAAGGTTATCATTCATTTTAATGACAAGTGGCAAGATTTAGACTATCGCGGTGGAGAAAAACAAATATTGCATGCGCCCGTTGGTTTGAGGTATGCAACATTAGTAGATAATATTTACCGTATTGTTGAAGCTGATAGAACACAACATGTTTATGTTCTAGTCTCAACTGATTGTGATGGGAAAAAAAGAAGAAAAGAAGAAAAATAAAGATAAAGAATAATTCTCATATAAATTACTTGTTCCAATTTAATGCTGGGCCTGTGATTTTTGTTACAGAATGCAACTAGCATTTATAGTAATACCCAGTTCAAAAATACAACTGCTAATTTTAATTTTTCCAAGTTCCAAAATATTCCTCCAACAATTCCCTCATTTGGTCCACAATTTGACTTACCTGGATCTAGCTCTTTTCGAGTATCTTACAATTCTAATCGTATGGATTATATGACTGATTGGGGTTCAAGCATACAAAACGCTCAGGAATTTGATGGTTCTCGATATGATAGTTGCGGTCCTTCAAATAATGTATGTGACATTGGTGGAAATGGCGGTGGTGGTAGTGCTGATGATGGTAGTAGTGATGATGATAATGAAGACATAAATATCGATGATATCGATCTTGAAGATCCGAGGTTCAGAAACATTGGTTTGAAAAATTTTGTAAATATTGTGAGAAAAAAAGACATGTTCAATAAAATATTTAAAGAGGCAGAACCATAACCATAACCAGAATGGAAACGCTTTGATTTCGATCAATTAGTAGATGAAGAAGGTGCTCCAGCTCCTCCCTCTGGTCCTGGGTGTAAAATTCCAGGTAGACCTCCATATGTGTCACCTTCTGGAGTTGATCCTGCAAATGCACTATCTTTACGAAGAGGATCTGTATTTCTCTCCAAAGATAGATTGAAGTTACGCTGTTGTGCGGTATCATTTGGAAAAGAAATCTGACTATCGTACTCTAAAATCTGATAAGAAGAGCTATTCTACCGCTTGTACAAATGAAACTTATAATTTTTTGGAGGGGTGGATTTTGGAGAGTGCACTCACTGAACGAGCATACCTGCCATTTTGACCCAAATCGCGAGGCACCTAAATAGTTGCCTTCTAAGATGCTCGGGGAATACATGTGCGACAAACTATTAGTGGATGGGTAGATTATGACTCTGAAGCTAGTGCAGGCTCAAGTTAAGAAGGAGCATTGTTTGACAATCTGTTATGGCTTGGCATTGAGCATTCGCAACCATGCTATTTCGGTGATATAAGGAGACCATCAAGATTCTTTCAGAATGATCCCCTCGTACTTGCATATGTTAAACTGTACTGATGGATATGGTACTTGGATTCATAACCTCCAACATATGGTACCCAAAAATTTTGGCCGCCGCCGGTGGTCTGCCGGAAAGCAGTCCAACGGCCTGGTTAAAAAATAATTGGGCAGCCGTCGATAGTGGTTCGCCGGAAAGCAGGTCGGCGACCTGGCGTAAAAATATAAAAATAAAAAGATGGATGACCATCGGAGCACTGCCGGTGGAATCCTACCGGAAAGCAGGCCGGAGGCCTAGCCTGTAAAAAATGGCGGGCCACCAGAACGCTATCGGACTGCAGGCCTGTCGTAACAAAAAAAAAGAAATAAATAAAATAATTTTTGTTTATTTAGACAATCAATCAAAAAATGAAAGAAAAAGTGAAAAAGTTGTTCTTGACGAGCAAGCAGCTTCTAAGAAATTTTTATGAGTAGGCATTGTCGTTAGGTTCCTTGAATAATGATGTTCGGATCGCCTGGAACATCTTTTGGCTCTGAAAAGAAACTAGACAAATGAGTATATACAAAACAACGTCATGAATATGCATAATCAGTGACTTGGCCGAGTGGCGCGGAACTCAGCTGCCTGCATCTTCCACCCGGGATCGATCCCTTGCTTCAGCAAAATATTTTTGCTGATTTTAGCATAACCCGCGGGCTGAATCCGAGTGACCCGCGTCGTTCGATTGCCCGCAGATCCAGGTGATTTGATCCGGAAGCGGCCTTTGTCCAATTGCCCCACGGATTCAGATGATTGCTTCGGAAGCGGCCTTTTTCCCGATTGACTCGCGGATTCAGGTGATTGTGGCCCGACATCCGGCTATCCGATTGACCCTTTATATTCTTGGAGTATGTTGTGTATAGCTCGTATTTGCACTTTATATTTGCACTAGCAAAACAGTAGGGTTTTGCTAACCCCCTAGTAATCGGAGGGTGGATGTGTGTATTGCGTCCAGGTACATGCAGGTTCTAGGGTAGCAAAGCACAGGACCGGTATGAAGGATGATGGAAGACAATTGATATTAATCACATGAAGGTAAGTTCTGAGTGAAGTTAGTCGGGGATTATTGTATTGTTCTTCCCGTTGTCCTAATTTCTGTTGTGTGAGTTTGTGTGTGTGTTTTGACCCCTGTGTGGGTATGAGATTTGGAAGAGAGTTGTAATTGAGGTTTTAAGTTGTATGTTGTGATGAAAGTCTAAATCGGAATAATGGTTCGTTATTTTGCCATGTCGGCTTGTAATGTGATGTTTTTTTTTATTTAGTCTGGTAGATCCTTTAGGAGAGGGTCTGCGGCGCTGTAATATTCCCGAGGGGATTGGGGTGTTATAGAATATGGTATCGGAGCTTAGGTAGTGGAAACCTAGGCTGTCGGGATTGAGTTGTGTGTTGTCGAGTCTTGTCTTGTCGGATTGTGTCGGAATGAGTCGGGTCGCGACGCGTCGTCTGAGATGTCAGTCGTGATTAGCATCAAGGTGCAACCATCATCTTCACGTGATCTATGGATGTAAGTCTCCCTACTATATGTTGTGTCTCGTGTTATACGAGCTTGTGTGATTTTGTGTTATGATGTGGAGTTTAAATGTGAATTGTGAATATGTAACCTATGATCCTTTGATCCTCGTATTGTACTGGAGTGAAGAGTAGTACCGGTGTATATACCTTTTTATAAACCGTTTTTACAGGAGTAATGACTTTGGAATTTTAAGGCTTTGAACATTTTTGGGAAGTCACGTAATTTTATCTTAAAACATCCTCCAAGGGAGAATTTTGAATTTCGTATGATGACCTCAAGGCCGAAATTTTTTGAGAATCAAACTATTGATATTTCATTTTCAGCTTGCACTATACTTTTTTTCGAAGCATGATTTTTAAACTCAAATGAGGTCTACCAAAATTACTCGAGACGTGACTCTCGCCTTTAACTTTTCGGTTTCATGATTGTCAGTCAGGAAATATGTGATGATGATATTGTTGTTTGGGTAATAGTGCTCAGGATTGTGATTGAGTTGGTGGTTTGAACGTTAAGTCGTTCTGTATGCACTCGTTGTGATAGCCCTCTTTACTGCGAGGTGGGATTTCAGTTTTTGATGTTAATTGTCTTTTGATGGTTGCTTTTGTGATACTGTAATTATATGGACAAATGGTGTCGACGTGTGATTGAATTTAGTCTTCATGAATTGTATTTGCTGAATTAGTGATTTTGAATGCTGTATATGTGCTTGAGGATTTATTATGTTGAAAACGCTTTCCTGAAAATTTCATAAACTTGATCAAGTTGTGGAAATCAATTTTTGACAATGTTTTGATGGTGCGATTAATCAGCGGATTCGTGTGGACTTTGAAAATTGTTTGAAATTAGTGAGCCAGCATTGAATTTTCAAATGGAACCCTGACGGTATTGGAAATAGTTCCGGTTTCATTGAAATTTCTGCAGTTTAGTAGATTGTTGTCGTCCATGTCTTTGGATTGGTGTGTCATGTTTGGACGTGCCAGATTTGGACACGTGTTTGGTTATGTTTCGGATCATTGTTGGTGTAATATCCGCAGTTTTATTTTTTCGGCACTTTCATGATTTTGTGTTTTTCTTATTGTGGTGGCTCGTGTGTAACCGTATGGGTATTTTGGGAATACTTACTTTCAGACTTATTTTACTCAATTCGACATTTGTTGGCCTTTCCGTCTCTATTTGTTCCTATTCTCGAAATTGTTGTTTGGAACCGCCGTTTTGGGTTGCCGTAAATCTATCGTATGTTATTATGCGTGTTGTGTGCTCCTGTTTGAAGTTTTGATCACATTAAGCGTGTTTCGGGTGTTTGAGCCATTTTGCACCAGCTGCCTAGCGCACGCTATTGATATTAGATAATGCGCGCTAGTATCCTTTGGTAGCGCACGCTACGCTTGTTATGTAGCGCGCGCTAGTGACTCGGGCACAACTGTGGTAGTAGTCTGTTTCTGCCCTCTATTCTCTGGAAGAGTAGCTTAGTGCACACTACGATGTTGTTCTAGCACATGCTATCGTTTGGGCTTAGCGCGCAGGGTGTCCGGTAGCGCGCGCTAATCCGGTAGTCCAGTACTGGGCAGAATATTTCTGGACTCGGCTGATGTTCGGGTAGCACATGCTATGGCCCGATAGCGCGCGCTATCGAGGGGCGGTTAGCGCACGCTATTTCCTGGTAGCGCACGCTAACGGTCCAGAACCGTAGGTTCTGGAGTGGGTTTTTGGCCGATAGCGTACGCTAACCTTGACTGTTAGCGCACACTAATAACTCACTGGCTATAAAAACCAGAGGGTTGACCGGATCAGCGTCATTTCTCATTTTCTTCTCTTCTTCTCCGAGGGTTAGGTGATTTGGAGCGTTTGGGACCTTGGAGTTGATCGGGTATCATAATCCATCCACGATTTTGAGTCTCTAGCACCAAGTTATCATCATCTAAACATCTTTCGCCGATTGAATCAAGGTAAATCTCCTAGAACCCTATTTTTGGGAAATTTAGGGATTTTCGGGTTTTTGTCCGATTCGTTCCGTATTGTTGATTAAATCATAATGGGTATGATTAATCTTGGTAGTATTCATATGCTTCCTACGAATTTTGGTGTTTTTCGGTATGTCCTTAAAATCGAGAGGGTTTGGGGTTGTTATCCGCCCTCGTTGATTTTGTCGTAGGAAACCACATAAATCGTATGTGGGTTTCCGGGTGTTTTCCGTTATCGTTGTTTTGTTGAGTTGTTGTAATCGTGTTTGACGAATCGTCTAGGTTCGGTGTTCAGTTTATCGCAACCGCGGTCGTAATCTTTTCCATTTCTCGTCGTCGTTTAATCGAGGCAAGTATTCCTAATGAACTTACACTCTTAACATGATAGTATTGCACGAGTGATGGGTGTGTGTGTATGCTCACTATGGGTTAGATCTGACGGGGTCTCGGTAGGGGTCCACAGAGGCGTGGATCGACGAGCTTTGCTTTTAACGACTACAGGTTAGATCCGATGGGGTCTCGGTAGGGGTCCATAGAGGCGTCGATCGACGGTTAATTGTGGTGCATTTTATAATTGTGTTTTGGCTATGGCATTTCCGTAAATGAGTGATTTTGAACTGTGATTTCCTGATTGTATGCATTGACTAAATGTGTAAGATGTAAGTTGTTCATTTGGCCTACTTGTACTAGCGTAATTGCTAACCCCATTGGGGGACCCTTTTTGGGGAAATTCGTTTTATGAAATTCAGGTTATGTTCAGCCGGACGAGCGGGCATTCGGACAGAACGAGGATACTGGCCAGGGTTGTTGACATGTGCAAACGAGTCTCTTTATTTTCCGTTGTCCATTTCAATATGGTTGTTTTCTCAACTTGTGAACTAATAGACGTACTCGAGTACTTAGGAGCTTTTGATTTTCTTTGAAAATGTATTGGGTTGTCAGTTATGTTTTCATTGGATTATTGTGTTGCTTGAATGACTGGTCGAACCGGGTGGATTATTATTGTATTGCGTCTTTGTGATGTGGTGTTATTGCGTCGACTCCGCGAGTCGATGAGTGAAGTTGATTACCTAGCCTGGTGGATCCCATGTAGGGGTCCACGACGCTGTTACATTCCCGGGATTTCTTGGGGATGTTACAGAAAATGGTATCGGAGCACTGGGTTTATGGATACCTATGCTTGTCGGTTAATTGGGTCTAGTTGTGTTTTGTTTTGTACATTGTCACCTCACTGCCATCATCTCGGTACTTCCGGTGCTTGTAAGTTTTCCTTACTCGATTCCTTGTTTCCTTGTATCGTACTTCCGATTCTTGAACTGTGACTATTTTTTTTCCTCTCGTACTTACCATCGTATTGCAATTGCTACCTCTAATCTTCAGTATGGATGCTGGGAGAGGCCGAGGTAGACGTCGCGGCCGTGGTCGTGGACGCGGTCGGGGACGTGGGGCAGCCAGTGAGGCGGCCACGTCACATAATTCTGGGGTTGGTAGTACTGATGGTCATCAGATCCATAGTGCTACTCGGGAGGGCGTAGCTGGTGGTGGCACCGATATTGGTGTTGCAGTTGTGATGCAACAAATGGTGAACCAAATGGCTGCAATAGCTCAGGAGGTTCAGAACCTGAATCTGGCCCATGCTAATCGGGGCGGAGCAGATCTTTGGCTTCAGGATGTCATCAAGATGCATCCTCCTCAGTTTTCGGGGGCTTCAGACCCGATTGGATGGGAGGTGTGGATCAAGGAGATATCCAAGGTCTTTGTTGCCACCAACTGTCCCGAGGACCGTAAGGTCCCTATTGCCCAGTACTTATTCACTGGGGACGCTACTAACTGGTGGGAGGCTGTGGAGCCTAAGGACCACGCTGCTTCATGGGTCGAGTTCAAAGATCTGATGGAGACCGAATATTTCTCGTGGCCAGTTAGACAGGCTCGGGTCCATGCTTTTTATGATGCTCAGCCTCGAGACATTCCTATTTCTCAGGCTATTGCTGATTACAACTGAGAGTTGGGCTTCGTGAAGGCCCAAGTGAGAGAAGAGAGCGACAAAATCTTCCACTTTTCCAGACGGATGAAACTGAAGATTCGTGACTACATGTATGGGCTCACCTGCACCACCTTTAAAGATTATCAGACTAGAGCTCTTGCCTATGATATGTCTTTGATGGCTAGTGAGGCGGCTCGTGCGAGCAAGAAATAGAAGTCCGCCGGAAATTCTTTGGGCCACAAGGGTGGAGGTCAGCAGAAATCTCAGTGTGCTAATTTTCCCGCTCGTAGTGATCCAACTCGTTCTTCTGGGGGTTTTCACGGGGCTACCAGTACTCCTTCCCGTGATGTGAAGTGTTTTAACTGTGGCCGACCAGGCTACATCAGTCGAGCTTGTCTTAGTCCATTGCTGACGTGTAATCGGTGTGGCCAGTCGGGCCACAAGGCTGCTTTCTGTGCTGAGAGAGAGGACTCTTGGTGCCCAGGCTTCCTTCCCAGCGCCTAGGGAGCCGAGTGTGAACCAAGGGACATCTAATCATCAGCCTCCGCCGAGTTCCAGTCGAGGAAGAGGTCGGGGTCAGTCCGCTAGAGGGGAGCTTCCAGTGTCGGCTTCGCTCATCCGCGAGTTTACGAGATGAGGAGGGTCGACGATCCAGCAGCCACTGTGGCGACAGGTTCCGTTCATATCCATTCTCATCCTGTCAGTGTGCTTTTCGATTCGGGTGCTACGCATTCATTCATATCTCTGGAGTGTGTGCGCCGTTTGAGTCTTGACTATTTGTCGCCTTGTGAGCCTTTCATCGCTAAACTTCCTAGCGGCGATAGGATCGTTGGTGATCGAGAGATCCGAGACTGTTCTGTGTTTATTTGTGAGAGGGCTTGACCCTCTAATCTTATTGTTTTGGGCATCGAGGTTGAAGATTTGATTCTCAGGGATGATTGGCTCGAGCGGCATGGTGCAATCATGAACTACCGCACGAGAATCATCACCATGCTAGCCGAGGACGGCACCGAGCACTCTTTCGCGGGGCGAAAGAGAAACCAGAAATTCGTAATCAACGCCTTGAAGGCAGTGAGGCTCCTGCGGAAGGGGTGTACTGGTTACTGGTGTTACGCCTTGAATGTGGAGAATGGTGGAGTCGAGCTTTCATCGATTCCAGTCGTTAGTGAGTTTCCTGATGTCTTTCCTGATGAGTTATCGGGGTTGCCACTGGCCCGTGAGGTTGAGTTTGCTATTGAATTATAGCCGGGTGCGGCTCCGATTTCGAAGGCGCCGTATCGCATGGCACCTTCAGAGATGGACGAGTTGAAGAAGCAGTTGAGTGAGCTTCTTGAGTCGGGTATTTGACCGAGCACTTCGCCTTAGGGCGCACCAGTCTTGTTTGTGCGGAAGAAGGATGGTTCACTGTGTTTATGTATCGACTACCGCGAGCTAAACAACGTGACCATCAAGAACAATTACCCCTTGCCGAGAATTGATGACTTGTTCGATCAGTTGCAGGGATATACGGTATTCTCGAAGATCTAATTGAGGTCGGGGTACTACCAGTTTCGGGTGAAGGTGTCCGGTATTCTGAAAACATCTTTTCGGACGAGATACGGACACTATGAGTTTGTGGTTATGCCCTTCGGGTAAACTAACATGCCGGCAGTGTTCATGCAGTTGATGAACAAGGTCTTTATTGAGTATTTAGATAAGTGTGTCATCATCTTCATTGACGATATTCTTATTTATTCGAGGAACGAGGAGGAGCATACGCATCAGTTGCGCGTGGTGTTAGACATTTTGAGGACCGAGCGACTTTATGCGAAGTTCTCAAAATGTGAGTTCTGGATGAAGGAAGTAATGTTTCTAGGTCACATGATTTCATCCGAGGGGGTCCGTGTGGATCCACAGAAGACTCGCAGTGTTGGATTGGGCATCGCCTAAGAATGTGAACGAGGTCCGTAGTTTCTTGGGTTTGGTTGGCTATTATCGTAGGTTCGTCGAGGGGTTCTCGAAACTGGCTCGACCACTTACACAGTTACTCCAGAAATCCGAGGATTTCGTCCGGAATGACGAGAGACAGGCGAGTTTTGAGGAGCTGAGGAGGCATTTGACTTCAGCCCCAATCTTAGCGTTGCCGTGTGGCAACGAGGGTTTTGCTGTTTATAGTGATGCTTCGGGTCAGGGTCTTGGGTGCGTATTGATGCAGCACGACAAGACCATTGTGTATGCGTCGAGACAGTTGAGGCCGTACGAGCTCAACTACCCTACTCACGATTTGGAGTTAGCGGCAGTTGTCTTTGCGCTCAAGATTTGGCGTCACTATATTTTTGGCTCTGCATGTCAGATTTTTACCGATCATAAAAGTCTGAAGTACATATTCACTCAGCGGGAACTTAATATGAGGCAGAGGAGGTGGTTGGAGTTGATTAAGGATTATGACCTCGAGATCCTTTATCATCCGGGCAAGGCGAATGCCGTGGCGGATGCCTTGAGTCAGAAACCGGTTGCGTTGTGAATGCTCCAGATGCTTACGTATCGATCTGAGCTTCAGCGGGATTTGATTGAGTTGAGTGTTGAGATTTTGTTTCCGGGAGCTATCAGGAAACTTTGCGCTTTGGAGATTTCGTCGTTGTTGATCGATGAAATTAAGCAGAAGCAGATGGAGGATCCGATGATTACTCAAATCCGAGAGAATATTCTTAAGGGAAAGTCTCCTGGATTTGTGATTCACGAGGATGGCGCGTTGAGATTCCAGGGTCGATTATGTGTACCAAACGACTTGGAATTGAGGCAGAGTATTTTGCGAGAGTCCCATGCTACGCCTTACTCAGTTCATCCCGGTTCGAGTAAGATGTACAAGGACCTGAGGAGGAATTTTTGGTGGAATGATATGAAGAAGGAGGTTGCACGGTTTGTAGTGAGATGTTTGACTTGTCAATAGGTCAAAATCGAGCATCAGCGACCGGCTTGATTATTGCATTCGCTTCTCGTTCCAGAATGGAAATGGGAAGATATTTCGATGGACTTCATCATGAGTTTGCCGAGATTGAGATTGGGCATGAATATGGTTTGGGTGATTGTGGATCATCTGACCAATTCGGCACATTTTCTAGGCATCAAGGATACTTGGGGTCGGAAAAAGTTGGCTCGGGTGTTTATTATGCAGATTGTGAGACTTCACGGTACTCCGAAGTCTATTGTTTCGGATCGGGATGACCATTTTTTATCGCACTTTTGGCAGGCAGTGCATAAGGCGTTAGGTACTCGTTTGCGTCTGAGCACTTCTTTTCATCCTCAGTCGGATGGGCAGTCGGAGCGCACTATCCAGACATTTTATGACATGTTGCGCGCTTGTGCTCTCGATTGGAGCAGTGAATGGGAGGAGCATTTGCCGTTGATCGAGTTCACGTACAACAATAGTTGGCACGCGTCGATTCGAATGGCACCGTATGAGGCGCTTTATGGGCAGCAATGTCGATCGCCAATTTGTTGGAACGAGGCGTCCGATTTGGTCGGGACCAAACCAGATATCGTTACAGAGACGAGACGTAAGGTGGAATTGATTCGGGAGAGGATGTTGACTGCTCAGAGCCGACAAAAGTTATATGCTGACGTCCGTCGTCGACCTTTGGAATTCGAGGTGGGAGACCACATTTTACTAAAGGTGTCGCCCACGGGGGGAGTTTTTCGCTTCGGGAAGAAGGGAAAGTTGAGCCCGAGATTTATTGGGCCCTTTGAGATTCTCGAGAGAGTCGGTGAGTTAGCATACCGGTAGGCGTTACCTCCGGCCCTGAGTTACGTTCATAGCATTTTCAATGTTTCCCAACTGAGGAAATATATCTCGGATCCTAGTCACGTCATTGATTATTGTGAAATCGATATCAGTGAGGATATTACTTTCGAGGAGCGCCCTTTGAAGATTTTGTAGCACCGTGAGAAGCGATTGAGGCATAAAACCATTCCCTTGGTCAAAGTGCAGTGGTCGAGGCATGGTGTCGAGGAGGCCACTTGGGAAACCGATGATGACATGCGTGCTAGGTACCCCGAGTTGTTCGTTTCTTAAGTTTCGGTACAAAACTTATTTTTAGAAGGGTAGAATGTAATATCCGTATTTTTCTTTTTCCGGCACTTTCATGATTTTATGTTTTTCTTATTGTGGTGGCTCGTGTGTAACCATATGGGTATTTTGGGAATACTTATTTTCGGACTTATTTTACCCAATTCCGCATTTGTTGGCCTTTCCGTCTCTATTTGTTCCAATTGTTTGGAACCGCCGTTTTGGGGTTGCCGTAAATCTATCGTATGTTATTATGCGTGTTGTGAGCTTCCGTTTGATGTTTCGATCGCATTTCGCGCGTTTCGGGTGTTTGAGCCATTTTGCATCGGGTGCCTAGCGCACGCTATTGATATTAGATAGCGCGCGTTACTATCCTTTGGTAGTGCACGCTACGCTTGTTATCTAGCGCGTGCTAGTGACTCGGGCACAGCAATGGCAGTAGTCTATTTCTGCCCTCTGCTCTCTGGAAGAGTAGCTTAACGCACGCTACGATGTTGTTCTAGCGCACGCTATTGTTTGGGCACGCTACCGGACACCCTGCGCGTGCTAATGCGGCAGTCCAGTACTGGGCAGAATGTTTCTGGACTCGACTGATGTTCGGGTAGCGTATGCTAACGACCCAGAACCATAGGTTCTGGACTGGGTTTTTGGCCGATAGCGCATGCTAACCTTGACTGTTAGCGCACGCTAATAACTCACTGGCTATAAAAAGCAGAGGCTTGACCAGAGCAACCTAATTTCTCATTTTCTTCTCTTCTTCTCTGAGTGTTAAGCGATTTGGAGTGTTTGGGAGCTTGGAGTTGATCGGGTATCATCATCCATCCAAGATTTTGAGTCTCTAGCACCAAGTTATCATCATCTAAACATCTTTTGCCGATTGAATCAAGGTAAATCTCCTAGAACCCTATTTTTGGGAAATTTGGGGATTTTCGGGTTTTGTCCAATTCGTTCCGTATTGTTGATTAATCCATGATGGGTATGATTAATCTTGGTAGTATTCATATGTTTCCTACGAATTTTGGTGTTTTTCGGTATGTCCTTGAAATCGAGAGGGTTTGGGGTTGTTGTCCGACCTTGTCGATTTTGTCGTAGGAAACCACATAAATCGTAGGTGGGTTTCCGGGTGTGTTCCGTTATCGTTGTTTTGTCAAGTTGTTGTAATCGTATTTGACGAATCCTCTAGGTTCGGTGTTTGATTTCTCCCAACCGCGGTCGTAATCTTTTCTGTTTCTCGTCGTCGTTTAATCGAGGCAAGTATTCCTAATGAACTTACACTCTTAACATGATAGTATTGCATGAGTGATGGGTGTGTGTGTATGCTCACTACGGGTTAGATCCGACGGGGTCTTAGTAGGGGTCCACAGAGGCGTGGATCGATGAGCTTTGCTTTTAACCACTACGGGTTAGATCCGACGGGGTCTCGGTAGGGGTCCACAAAGGCGTGGATCGACGGTCAATTGTGGTGCATTTTATAATTATGTTTTGGCTATGGCATTTCCGGAAATGAGTGATTTTGAACTGTGATTTCTTGATTGCATGCATTGACTAAATGTGTAAGATGTAAGTTGTTCATTTGGCCTACTTGTACTAGCGTAATTGCTAACCCCATTAGGGACCCTTTTTGGGGAAATTCCTTTTATAAATTTCAGGTTATGTTCAGCCGGATGAGTGCGCATTAGGACAGAACGAGGATGCTGGCTAGGGTTGTTGACATGTGCAAGTGAGTCTCTTTATTTTCCGTTATCCATTTCAATATGGTTGTTTTATCAACTTGTGAACTAATAGATGTACTCGAGTACTTGGGAGCTTTGGATTTTCTTTGAAAATGTATTGGGTTGTCAGTTATGTTTTCATTGGATTATTGTGTTGCTTATATGACCGGTCGAACCGGGTGGATTATTATTATATTGCGTCTTTGTGATGTGGTGTTATTGCGTCGACTCCGCGAGTCGATGAGTGAAGTTGATTACCTAGCCTGGTGGGTCCTATATAGGGGTCCACGACACTGTTACATTCCCGGGATTTCTTGGGGGTGTTACAGAAAATGGTATCGGAGCTCTGGGTTTATGGATACCTAGGCTTGTCGGTTAATTGGGTCTAGTTGTGTTTTATTTTGCACATTGTCACCCCGCTGCCATCATCTCGGTACTTCCAGTGCTCGTAAGTTTTACTTACTCGATTCCTTGTTTCCTTGTATCCTACTTCCGATTCTTGAACTGTGACTGTTTTTTTTCTCTCGTACTTACCATCGTATTGCAATTGCTACCTCTTATCTTCAGTATGGATGCTGGGAGAGGCCGAGGTAGAGGTCGCAGTCGGGGATGTGGGGCAGCCAGTGAGGCGGCCACGTCACACAATTCAGGGGCTGGTAGTACTGATGGTAATCAGAACCACAGTGCTACTCAGGAGGGCGCTGCCGGTGGTGGCACTGATCTTGGTGTTGCAGCTGTGATGCAACAAATAGTGAACCCCAAATAGCTGCAATAGCTCAGGCAGTTCAGAACCCGAATCCGGCCCATGCTAATCAGGGCGGAGCAGATTGTTGGCTTCAGGATGTCATCAGGATGCATCCTCCACAACTTTCGGGGGCTTCACACCCGATTGACTGGGAGGGGTGGATCAAGGAAATATCCAAGGTCTTTGTTGCCACCAACTGTCCTGAGGACCGCAAGGTCCCTATTGCCCAGTACTTTCTCACTAGGGACGCTACTGACTGGTGGGAGGCTGTGGAGCCTAAGGATCACGCTGCTTCATGGGTCGAGTTCAAAGATCTGATGGAGACCGAATATTCCCCGTGGCCTATTAGACAGGCTCTGGTCCTTGCTTTTTATGATGCTCAGCCTCGGGACATTCCTGTTTCTCAGGCTATTGCTGATTACAACTGGGATTTGGGCTTCGTGAAGGCCCAAGTGAGAGAAGAGAGCGACAAAATCTTCCACTTTTCCAGACGGATGAAACTGAAGATTCGTGACTACATGTCTGGGCTCACCTGCACTACCTTGAAGGATTATCAGAGTAGAGCTCTTGCCTATGATATGTCTTTGATGGATAGTGAGGCTCGTGAGAGCAAGAAACAGAAGTCCGTCGGAAATTTTTCGGGCCACAAGGGTGGAGGTCAGCAGAAATCTCAGTCTGCTAATTTTCCCACTCGTAGTGATCCAACTCGTTCTTCTGGGGGTTTTCGCGGGGCTGCCAGTACTCCTTCCCCTGATGTGAAGTGTTTTTGTAACGCCCTAACTTTCTAGGGTATTTATTGGGGAAAATAAATAAAAGGTAAATTTTTTGACAAAATAATTTCTTTTGAGAATATAAAAATTCTCGCCTAAAAAGTCGAGTCGCTATACTGACATAAAATTTAATACCTTAAATAAGGCAATATTTCATCATAGATACGAGGTAAAAATATGTGGCGGAAGAATAATTCATAAATTATAAATTTCTAATAAAAGTTTCCCCAAATGAGTTTTAAAACATTTGACATAAAGAAAACATCACACAATAAATTCTCTTTCATATGCCCTCTCGGCTCGCTCCTTCGTCCATCCGGCTCGATTTAACCTGCGGGATCAATAAAGGTGGGGGTGAGCTTCCTTCAGCTCATAGAAATTATACTGATCACAGTTATATACCATCTCATGGAAAGCATAACATGAATAATCTATCATATTTTTCCTCAACGTAAATGCATACTCACAATATTAGGTATAGCATGAATCGAGCACGCATAACACGAATATTGAGGTTGCGCAGGTGCCCTCGCAACAACATGAAACATACTCACAATATTACGTATAACATGAATCTAGCACGCCTAACACGAATATTGAGGTTGCGCAGGTGTACCCGCAACAACATGAAACATACACACAATACCACATATAACATGAATCGAGCACGCATGTGAATATTGAGGTTGCGCAGGTGTCACCGCAACAACATGAATCTTAAGATAACCTTTTTACACGTATACAGGTAAGCCTGCTTTACAACATGTATCGTCAATTTATAAACATGAATTGAAATTCACATATACAGTCCAATTAAAGCAATTCAAGTGATAGTGAAAATTCCCACCTAAATAAATGACGATGCCTGTCTTGAAATGGAGATGCTCGATTCACAGTCCTAAGCCCGTAAATCCTCGATAAAGTCTACATATAATAATAATAATAATTATAATCCTTATGATTTATTTGTTGGAACAATATTTTTAAATCATTTTATACATTTTGATGATGCGTTATTAACCAAAATTTACTTAAACATATTTTTCCTTTAGCTAACGTACGTAAACCAAACCTTCATAACGTACCTAACATTCATAGTTTTTGTAAGATTTTCTGTGCAGGTAACGTACGTAACCCGTTCAATCTAACGTACGTAATGGTTGAAATATTCTGACCGTTGCAAAAGTCATTAGCCGTTACAACAAGTCGTCACACTCAACGGATCTCTGACTGGAAGATAACGTACATTAGCATACATTGCGTAACATACGTAACGCATTTTATCAGATCTCTCTGGGCCATTTCTCCCTGTTCGTTACGGACGCTACTCAAACCATATAACGTACGTAGCAATGATAATGTACGTAATTCAGAGTGCCTAACGTACGTAAGCAGTGAAACTGCTCCAACGGGAAAATCAGCTCAAGAAGGCTATAAATAGCTCACTTCAAGGAGATGGAAAACACACAAGTAATCTGAGCTTACAATCATACTCAAGCATTTCCTAGCAAATATTTCGAGAGTTATACTTATTCTATATTATGATACGAGAAGATTTGCTCCATTATTTCTAATCTATATTCTTGTATCAAAGAGCGATATATCGTGTAAAGTCGAGTTCCTACTCGCATTTGTTTTTGTAAAGGTTATCTTCTACCCGAAAAAACAAGAGAGTTTTAGTGAGGTTGTTCTTGAGCCCGAAAATCAAGAAATTGTAAGAGTTGGTACTAAACTAGAAAGTGCATTCTTAGTTCTAAGAAAAGTCATAGTCGATAAAACTAGGTAGGGGACGTAGGCTTCGTTAATAGCCGAACCTCTCGAACAATTTCTTGTGTTCTTTCTTTTCCGCATTTTATTTACTCCGATATTTTTGCTTCCACACAAAAAAGAGTTCAATACTCTTATCCGCACTATTCAACCCCCCTTCTAGTGGCGGTACCAATCCAACAATTGGTATCGGAGCGGTCTCTTTATCACCGGATTAACACCTGCTAGAGAAAAGATCCAGAAATGGCCTTTATCCACTCCTCCGTTGAAGGCAACGCTCTCAATCGCCCTCCCTTCTTCGATGGTTCAAACTTTATGACATGGAAGAAGAAAATGTCCATCTTCATACGAGCTCACGACATTGAAATATGGAAGGTCATTGCTCTTGGACCTACCATCCCCAAGAAACCAGATGGCTCGATCAAGAGATTTGAAGAATACGACGATGCTGACTGGAAGAACGATCACTTCAATAGTAAAGCTACTCAATTGCTTTACTGTGCTCTCAATCCAGAAGATCACAACAGGATATATTCTTGCGAGACGGCTAAAGAGATCTGGAAAATGCTCGAAATCACCCATGAAGGTACGAGTCAAGTGAAGGAAACAAAAATCAATACGCTTCTTCACGATTATGAACTTTTTACTATGAAAGAAGATTAAAGCATTACTACCATGCTTGACCGCTTCTCGGCTATCACAAATGGGTTAGCTTCCTTCGGGAAACCTATATCAAGCAATGATAAGGCGAAGAAAATCCTTCGATCTCTACCAAGAGAATGGGACGCTACCATTACGGCTATCATGGAGTCGAAAGATCTCAACACCATCGAATTCAGCGCTCTCATTGGATCTCTCATAAATTACGAGATTGTCATTAAATCTCGAAGTTCGAAACCGAAGCCCAAATAGAGAGAAAGGACGATCGCCTTCTAAGCAAAAGAAGATAGCGATCTTGAAGATGAACCTATCGAAGAAGAGGACGAAGAAACCGCCTTTTGTGCCAAAAACATAAAGAAATTCAAAAATCTTCTACAAAGGCGTCGGAGGGACATCAAACAAGAACCAAGGGATGAATCCAAAAAGACTCACTTCCCACAAAATAAAAGGTTCGACAATACTTGTCGAAGGTGCGGCGTTCCAGGCCACTTTGCTAAAGATTGTCGTGCTGCTGCTCCAATGAGTTCATCTAAACCACCTCACGAAAAGTTCAAAAAGAAAGAAGTCTATGTCGCTACATGGAGCGATGATGATGAGGATGATGAACCTCAAGTTCAAACCAATCTTGCACTAATGGTCCGCGCATCCAAAGATAGCGACGAAGAAGTCGAGGTTAGTGATTCTTCTCATGAAGAACTTCTTGATGCTTTCGAATCTTTAAACAATGAATATGAAAAGGCTTGCAATAGTAATAAAGATTTGAAAAAGAAAATAAAATTCCTTGAAAATGAAAATGCAAAATTATTGAAAAACAAGGAAGTGTCGATTGATCATACGAATTGTTTGGAAACCGAGAAAATTATGAGAGATGATTTGCACAAAACTCAGAAAGAATTGAAACTTTATGTTAGAAAATTCTCTTGTGGTAATGACAAATTCGAGCAACTATTATTTGGTCAAAAATTTTCTCTTTCAAAACAAGGACTTGGGTATAACTCATTTCCAATGAAAAAGTCCTTAGAAATTACCACGAAAGATTCAGACACTTTAAAAACGGGAATTGCATCATGTCCAAAATATTTAAAACCAGGACATACCGAAACATACTGTAGAAGTTCTAGACGAACTATAATAGTCAAACAAATTTGGGTACCAAAAGGGACCGTTGTTAAAAATCAAGTTTTTGTATCTAACTCCTCAGGACCCAAATTAGCCTGGGTACCTATAAAACGGAAGAAAATTGTTTTTGTAGGTACAAGCAAGGAAGACAACATTATCAAATAAATGGTATGTTGATAGTGGATGTTCAAATCACATGAGTGGAAATGAACATCTCTTCACGGAGCTGAATAAGGAAGATCGTGGCTGTGTTACCTTTGGCGATAATAAAAAGGGCCAAATAAAAGGGATAGGTACAATCGGTAAGAAACATTTACCTACTATTGAAAATGTTCTATTTGTTGATGGACTTTGCCATAATCTTCTAAGTGTTTCCAAACTTTGTGACACCAGTCTTAAATTAATTTTTGAAATTACGCATTGCACTGCAATGAGAAAAGATCAAATCATTTTTATTGGTTTGCGTTATGGAAATATTTACATTGTTGATCTCCAAGATGAACCTTCTTTCAACGAAAAATATCTACTTTCATACGATGAAAATGCCGTTATTTGGCACCGAAAATTGGGTCATGCCTCTTTACCACTTCTTTCAAAATTGGCCAAAAACGATATTGTCCGTGGTCTACCAAAATTAAATTTCAGAAAAGACCACATTTATGAGGCCTGTATTAAAGGTAAACATGCAAGAGGCTCGTTTAAACCGAAAATGGAAATTTCCACTAGTCGCATTCTTGAATTAATTCATATGGATTTAATTGGTCCGTCTCGACATGCCAGTCTAACAGGTAAACTTTATACTTTAGTTCTTGTCGATGATTTTTCGAGATTTACTTGGGTAAAATTCTTAGCAAATAAAGATGATGCTTTTAATGAGTTTGTTAAGTGGTGTAAGGTTACCCAGAAGGAAAAAGAATTACCAATTATCGCCATTCGAACCGATCATGGTGGAGAATTTGATTCTAATCTCTTTGAAGATTGGTGCAATAAATATGGTATTGGGCACAACTTTTCGGCACCTCGGACACCTCAACAAAATGGAGTTGTCGAGAGGAAGAATCGCTCTCTAGAAGAAATGATCCGAACAATGCTAAATGAGTATGGTCTTCCTAAATATTTCTGGGCCGAAGCCGTCAACACCGCTTGTTATGTTATTAATCATGTCCATCTCAGGAGAAACAAAATGCTGACTCCCTATGAGATATTTAAAGGTAAAAATCCCAATTTATCTTATTTTCATCCATTTGGTTGTAAAGTGTTTATTCATAATAATGGTAAGGATAATTTGGGTAAATTTGATTCAAAATCAGATATTGGAATATTTCTTGGTTATTCTACTAATAGTAAAGCGTATCGTGTATTTAATTGTAGAAGAGGCTCGGTAGAAGAGTCTATTCATGTAAAATTCGATGATATAGTTTTACCCCCGAGAAAGGTTGTTTTTGATGATGATGCAGGTATGGTTCCAGGTAACGAAGTATACGAAGTATCAAAGGAGTTGGAGAAGCTCGACATAAGCTCGGAAAAGCAGGAGGAAAATTCTTACAACCTTCCTAAAGATTGGGCAAATGTGAAAGACCATCCGATGGAACAAATTCTCAGAAAAATCGATGAAGGTGTACGAACTAGGAGAAATATAAATGATTGTATTAACGATATTGCGTTTATTTCTATTACAGAACCAAAGAATATCGATGAGGCCATAAATGATGAGAATTGGGCTATTGCTATGCAAGAAGAGCTAAACCAATTCGAAAGAAATAATGTTTGGGAATTAGTTCCGGCACCGGTAGACAAATCAATCACTGGCACCAAATGGGTTCATAAAATTAAAACCGATGATGATGGTCTCCCAATTAAAAATAAATTGAGGTTGGTCGCCCAAGGTTATAATCAAGAAGAAGGCATGGATTATGAAGAAACGTTTGCTCCTGTTGCTCGTCTTGAAGCTATTCGTCTTCTCTGTGCCTTTGCCACATACAAGAAGATCAAACTCCATCAAATGGATGTAAAAAGCGCGTTCCTAAATGGAATCATCCAGGAGGAAGTGTATGTCAAGCAACCGCCGGGTTTTGAAGATTATGATCATCCGGATCATGTGTACAAGCTCCATAAAGCTCTCTATGGATTAAAACAAGCTCCGAGAGCATGGTATGATCGTTTAAGCACTTTTCTTATTTCAAATGGGTATAAAAGAGGTAATGTTGATAATACCCTATTCATTAAGATTTTAGGTGATGATATGCTTATTTGTCAAATTTATGTGGACGACATTGTTTTTGGTGCAACTAACGAATCTCTGTCCCAAGAATTTTCAAATCATATGAAGGGAGAGTTCGAAATGAGCATGATGGGAGAGTTGAATAACTTTCTCGGACTCCAAATTAGGCAACTCAATGACGGAATATTCATTCACCAATCCAAGTACGTCAATGAGCTCCTAAAGAAATTTAAGATGGAAGATTGCAAAGAAATATCCACTCCTATGTCTGCCACTCTTAAACTCGACAAAGATGAAAAAGGTAAGTCTGTTGACCAAAAACAATATCGAGGTATGATCGGCTCTTTACTTTATTTAACTGCATCTAGACCCGATATAATGTTTGCTACTTGCTTATGTGCTCGCTTTCAAGCAAATCCTAAAGAACCACATCTCATTGCATGCAAAAGTATTTTTCGGTATTTAAAACATACTGCTGGCTTAGGACTGTGGTATCCTTCTAGCATTGATTTTCAACATTTTACATATAGTGATGCCGACTTAGGTGGATGTAAAATTGATAGAAAAAGCACCACCGGAACTTATCATTTTATGAGTTCATGTTTGATTTCATGGGGGAGTAAGAAATAGACTAGTGTCGCTACTTCCACAGCTGAAGCAGAATATGTGGCTGCGGGAAGTGCATGTGCACAAGTTCTTTGGATCAAAAATCAACTTCTAGATTATGGCATCGAACTTAAAAATACACCTATTTTTTGTGACAATACAAGTGCCATTAATCTAAGCAAAAACCCCATTTTGCATAGTAGGACAAAACATATAAGAATCCGTCACCATTTTATTCGTGACCATGTCCAAAACGGGAATGTACGTCTCCAATTTGTTGGTACTAATGAACAATTGGCGGATATTTTTACAAAACCATTACCCGAAGAGGCTTCCAATTTTATTCGCATAAATTTAGGAATGGGACATGTTGATCATTTTTAAATGTTGCATATTCATCATAGTTACATTAAATGGTCATTTAAATTGGGACATCATCGAAAGGAAAACACTGTTCATTTGGTCATGCTTACGGACGTTAAGGACGGTCCATTACGTACGTAATAGGACCCTACGTACGTTACAGGCTTTCATGTTACGTACGTAACAAATGCAGGTTTTAGTCCAGGGATTTCAGGATTTCTCGCTACGTACATTACAAAAAGAGTCTAACGTACGTAATTAGATTTTAACCCTGATACTTATAAACCCATTTCGTCAGACCCTGTTCATTTCATCCTCAATCCCTAAAAACGTCTGCGACGAACTCAACCCTCCTCCACACAAATCCGACCAAAACTCCAATTTCGTCCGACATCTCCACTTTTTCCGGCCAATTCATACAGATGGCATCCAGAACCGGCAAGAAACGAAGAGGTGAAACCTCTCAACCGTCTTCCTCGCCTTCCGGAGAACCTACTTTTCCGAACGCCCAAGCGTGCAAAATATTCAACGAAATTCTTATTGACGAAGAGGTAACTCCAAGTCATCATTTTGATTTCGAATCCTTAAATTCTATCAGTATTGCTATCGAAGAATTTTTCGATATGCTTGGAATTAATGGGTTTGTTAGTCTTGCCCGTCCGATCTTTGTGGATTGTGTGAAAGAGTTCTATGCCAATTTCTTTGTTACTTATGATTCTGAAGGACTAGCTGTAGTTAACTCCCTAGTTCATGGTAAACCTATTCTCTTTGATGCTGCTAAATTATCCGAACTTTTTGGTCTCCCTAATGAGGGATTTCGTTGTAAAGGAGAATTTGCCGCTCCAGATGAAATAATTGACAATTTTTCTGACGATGAAAGTTATGGAGTTCATGAGTCTAAGGTCCGTGATTTCTTGACGGACAAGGCTGTAATTGAAGTACATTCGGGCCATTTTGAAAATAATGATTTCGGAATAAATATCCGTTTACTACACGATGCTATCACTCGATGTCTAATGCCTAAAGTTAATGCTCAGCATCGTCTTGTAAATATGGACATGGAAATCATTTATCATGTCTGGAAAGATCATCAGGTTAATTTTGCTTCAATCGTACTCAAGTGGTTTGTGGAAAAAAGGTCTAATCTTCCACAAAAAGAGCTATGCCAAGGTCGACCGACAACGAAAGTCCGGAATGCCGTTTGGATCTATTTTGACTGAGATATTCGAGAACGCTGGAGTTGATCTCACAGGGCTACACGGGGTCGCCATCCCGAGGGGGAGCCTAGTCACCGAGGGTACCATCCGGACCATGAGATATCTCCGTACGCGAAACCGTGGTTGGGTTTACTTAGCCTACATTAAGGATGACGATCGTTTAGTTGATGGTGTGCTATCGAGACTAGAGGATAGGATTACATCATGAGGGATTGATCATACTCGGCCTCGTCCTTATTTTCAGTCCGGTCCTTCTCGCCCAAGACAGGAGAGTTCCTCGTCCAAGATGGTAGCTCGAATGGATAAGTTGGAAAAAGAAATGAGCGAGATAAAACTTATGGTTAAGAGCATTTGCACTCACTTTGGGATACCGCCGACACCTCCTGATGCGGACCTTGATTAGTCGTGTTATCTTTCTCATGATGATGTTTCCTTTTTAAGACCAAACATTTCATTACATTTTCATGCATGAACTACTATTGGTTTTTATTTTGAATGTGTTTTGATTGTCTTGACTATGTTTGATCCTATGCATTAATATGGTTATTTATTGTCCTGGATTTTGTTGATTATTCTGTGTTTCGTTGATTTTTACAGGATCTCTCGACTTTTTGTCAATGACAAAAAGGGGGAGAAAAATATGTATCGTTTTTTTTTTAAATAACCCTTGCTCGTTTCAGGGGGAGTCTTCTTCAGGGGAAGAGTTTATTAAATTTTTTCAATCTTCCAAAACTCATATCATTTTTTCAAAAACTCCCATACTTAAATTTTGTCATCATCAAAAAGGGGGAGATTGTTGGAACAATATTTTTAAATTATTTTATACATTTTGATAATGCGTTATTAACCAAAATTTATTTAAACATATTTTTCCTTCATCTAACGTACGTAAACCAAACCTTCATAACGCACGTAACATTCATAATTTTTGTAAGATTTTCTGTACAGGTAACGTACGTAACCCGTTCAATCTAACGTACGTAATGGTTGAAATATTCCGACCGTTGCAAAAGTCATTAGCCGTTACAACAACTCGTCACACTCAACGGATCTCTGACTGGATGATAACGTACGTTAGCATACGTTGCGTAACGTACGTAACGCATTTTATCAGATCTCTCTGGACCATTTCTCCCTGTTCGTTACGGCCACTACTCAAACCATATAACGTACGTAACAATGATAACATACGTAATTCAGAGTGCCTAACGTACGTAAGCAGTGAAACTGCTCCAACGGGAAAATCAGCTCAAGAAGGCTATAAATAGCTCACTTCAAGGAGATGGAAAACACACAAGTAATCTGAGCTTACAAGCATACTCAAGCATTTCCTAGTAAATATTTCGAGAGTTATACTTATTCTATATTGTGATACGAGAAGATTTGCTCCATTATTTCTAATCTATATTCTTGTATCAAAGAGCGATATATCGTGTAAAGTCGAGTTCCTACTCGCATTTGTTTTTGTAAAGGTTATCTTCTACTCGGAAAAACAAGAGAGTTTTAGTGAGGTTGTTCTTGAGCCCGAAAATCAAGAAATTGTAAGAGTTGGCACTAAACTAGAAAGTGCATTCTTAGTTCTAAGAAAATTCCTAGTCGATAAAACTAGGTAGGGGACGTAGGCTTCGTTAATAGCCGAACCTCTCGAACAATTTCTTGTGTTCTTTCTTTTCCGCATTTTATTTACTCCGATATTTTTGCTTCCGCACAAAAAAGAGTTCAATACTCTTATCCGCACTATTCAACCCCCCTTCTAGTGGCGGTACCAATCCAACATTATTATTTATATCATAAATTAAAAGATACAAACTTCACTATATAATAACTGAAAATAAATTTTCAATTGCTTATTAATATTAACCGAATAGTTAACATTATTAATGACTGCGATAAAAATATATATGCATAAATTCAGATTAATTGTTAATATTAATTGGAACTCAGGATTTTAAATGACTCGGTCAAAATTAGGATTTAATTTAAGTTTTAAAGTTGACTGGGTTAAAATCGAATTAATTTAAACTGTCTCAGGCTGAAATGAATGTTTCTAAAAGATGTGAGGGCTAAATCGAAAACCCTAAAATCTCGCGGGTATAAATACCCCTTTTCTCACCTCAGCCGACCCCATAACACTTCTCCTTCTACTTCACCCGTCGCCCTCCTTTCTCTCTCCCTGCCCCATCCCTCTCTCTACAATTCACAAATCGGCCATGAACGAATTTCCGAAACACACACATACACAAAGAGGCACATCGAAGCACACATACAAGAGAATTCGATCGGCGTTTTCCGATTCGGCAACAAGATGCAGCGGTGGCGGGAGGCACTGGTGGCTGGAGCGACGGCGGCTGGTTCGGGATTCGGGCCGTGCTCGGGAATTGATCGGAACACCAAAGGGACTGGGTCTGATGGTCGTAATTTATGGGTATCAATTTGATTAATCATAATGTTTTCATAGTAGTTCAAGTCAGGCCCTTGGGTTCGGAAAATTCCGGAGTCAGGCTCGAACTCAGATTCGGTTCGGGCTCAATATCTGCTAAGATTTTCTCGTTGATTTGAAAGGGGTTGAATTCTTGACGGGTGTTTGGGTTTTGAAGTTTGATTCGGTTTAGGTGTTATTATATTTCCGATTTGCATTCCAAATTTTTGTCGGATTCGGGCTATGGGTCGGAAGAATACTCAATATGGGCTGTGGTTTCCGGGATTGGCCCGAATCCGGGATTCTGCTGCTCGGGAAAGTTGAAAGCATTAAGATTTGATTTTACTTTTTTTTTGTTCAGATATATTATTGAGTTTTGATTTCCGAATTAGAGTTCGGGTTTGGAAGATGTTTTTTATTGTTGAGTTCGTTAAAATTAAATTTTGGTTTGATTTTTGATAATACTGCAGACAACGAATTTAAGTTCGAATAAAAAGGAAAGAAGGGTACAATCGAATTCAAGACAGGGGAACAAAAGGACGATGAGTCTTACCTCGTTGGATTGAACGAAAATTCAGATGCAAACTACTGGAATGTTCGGTCGAACGATGAACCCGATCGGATCCGCATTCCGTGCTCCTTAGTTTGCAGAAGAGGATACTAGGAGGTCTGCAGATTGCTGATGATGATCACGTTGGATGCTCCCGGTGTTACTTTTCTTCTTGTAAGAAACTTTTGTGTATTTTATTTTATTTTTCTTTGTTTGGCGGCTGATCCTCAACGAGGAGAAAGAAAGTGGTTAAGTGTATTGTATTTTATGTTGTACTGCAGAATCATGTATTTATACTTGAAATTAGGGTTAGGGTATATTTTCTGGGCTTAATTATTGATTTGGGTTAGCACCATACATTTGGGCCATGGTAATAATGGTAATAATGATGCTAATAATAATAGTAATAGTAATGATAAAATAATAATAGTGACGGTAGTAATAATATTAATAATATCCATAATAATAATATCGAGAGTAATATAAATGGTGATATAAAATGATAAAGATAAAAATATTAATACCGTCAATATTAATATGGTTCCTATTATAAATATTATTAAGAGTATTCAAGAGTCCGACTCTTGAATGACTAATATTAATTGTTTTGAAATTAACTTGAGAAATTGACTCGGGTTAGGACTTGTGATACGTCGAAATAAATGTTCATGATCCTCTAAATGAAATTAAATAGAATGAAATGCATTATAGTATCATTATAAATAATAATATCGCATTACGAAAATAGCGGATATTACATCCTACTCCTCTTAGAAAAATTTTCGTCCTCGAAAATAAATGACATACCTCGGTTGAAGAAATTTGGATAACGAGTGGCTTCATCTTTACTGTGGTTACGCCATTGGATCTTGACAAACATCTTCTCTTTGTTTCTCAACTGACGGACTGATCGGTCACGAATCAGTTCTGCTTGTTCTTCATAAGTAAGATCTTTGTTCATCTCCACGGCGGTATAGTTGATGATGTGGCTGGGATCGTGCACATACTTCCTCAACAATGATACGTGGAAAACGTTGTGCACAGCCGAAAGTTCCGGGGGTAAGGCCAAGTGGTAAGCTAATTCTCCAATCCGTTCAAGAATTTCGAACGGCCCAATGTATCTCGGTCTCAACTTGCTCCTTAGACCAAAATTTGATGGGACCTTCAGGAATACTTTGTCGCCAACACAGAATTCGAGATCTTTCCTACGCTTGTCGGCGTAAGACTTTTGACGATCCTATGCTATCTTGAACCTCTAACGAATCTTATCCACCACACCAACTGTCTGTTCGATCATCTCGGGACCCAAAATTCTCATTTCACCTACCTCATCCCAATACAGTGGTGATCGACACTTTCTACCGTATAAGGCTTCATACGGTACCATACCGATTGTCGACTAATAACTGTTGTTGTAAGCAAATTCCACCAAAGGCAATAGTCGTTCCCAATTATTTCCCATGTCTAACACACATGCTCGCAACATATCCTCAAGGATTTAGATGGTGTGCTCGTACTGACCATCCGTCTGAGGATGATAGGCCGTTCTAAAATTCAACTGCGTCCCCAAGGCTTCTTGCAAACTCTCCCAAAAACGCAATGTGAAATGAGTATCCTTGTCGGATATTATAGAGACTGGCACTCCATGTAATTTAATAATCTCACGGATGTAAAGTTGAGCATACTGATCCATTCAAAAGTTCATCTTGACTGGGATGAAATGAGCTGACTTTGTGAGTCGGTCCACAAAAACCCAAATAGCATGGTTTCCTCTTTCCGTTTGAGGCAAACCTACCACAAAGTCCATCATAATGTGTTCCCATTTACATTCCAAAATATGAAGTGATTTAAGTAATCCAAAGGGACATTGGTGTTCTGCCTTCACTTTGTTGACAAACTATACACCTTCTGACAAAGTCTGCCACATCTCTTTTCAAACCTTCCCACCAAAATGTCCCTTAAGGTCTTGGTACATCTTTGTACTCCTAGGGTGTGCTGTTTATGGAGTACTATGTGTCTCCTTCAATATCGCTTCCCTCAACTTGTCAACATTGGGCACACAAATCCTCCATTTCGTAGTACATTGTGCCATCCTCGGATACACTGAAACCCTTATCCTCACCTGAAAGAGTACGTTCTTTCATCTTAAGCAAGAAGTCGTCTTGTCCTTGACCTTCTTTGATCTGTTCCCTCAAGGTTGGTTGTACCACCAAACTAGCCAATAACGACTTAACTGGATTCGATGGTGTAGCCATCTCAAGGTTCATCCTTACAAATTCTTTGACCAAGATTTCCTCTTTGGTCAACAAACAAGTTAGGTCTCCTCTCGCCTTACGGCTCAGTGCATCAGCAACTACGTTTACTTTACTAGGGTGGTAATGAATTGTACAATCGTAGTCTTTGACCAACTGAAGCCATCTGCACCGCCTCATATTCAATTCATTCTGTGTGAAGATATATTCTAGATTTTTGTGGTCTGTATAAATTTCACACTTACCTCCATACAGGTAATGTCTCCAAATATTCAAGGCATGAACTACCGCTGTTAATTCCAAATCATGAGTAGGGTAGTTCAGCTCGTGCAGTTTCAACTGTCTCGAAGCATAGTCAACTACCTTGCCATCTTGCATCAATACACATCCCAAGCCTTTCTTGGATGCATAACTGTAGATGACAAATTCTCTCGTCGGATCGGGAATTGTCAAAACTGGTGCTGCAGTCAATTTTCGCTTAAGTTCTTGGAAACTCTTTTCGCACTTCTCATTCCATATGAAAACTTCTCCCTTTCTAGTCAATCTAGTCATAGGTGTAGCTATCTTCGAAAATCCCTCGATAAATCTTCGATAATAATCGGCTAATCCCAAGAAGCTGCGAACTTCATTTGCATTACTCAGTACTTTCCAATCATTGATTGCCTCTACCTTAATCGGGTCAACCTCAATTCCTTTAGAAGTGACCACATGTCCCAAAAATGCAACTCGGTTAAGCCAGAATTCACACTTATTGAACTTCGCATACAACTTCTCCTTGCGCAGTATTCTCAATACTGTCCTAAGATGTTGCTCATGTTCAACCTTGCTCTTTGAATACACAAGTATGTCATCTATGAACACAATGACAAACTTATCCAAATAAGGTTGAAATACACGGTTCACGAGGTCCATGAATACTGCTGGCACATTAGTCAAACCAAATGGCATCACTATAAACTCATAGTGTCCATATCGAGTTCGAAATGTTGTCTTCAGGATATCATCATCCTTAATCCTCAGTTGGTGATATCCGGATCTCAAATCTATTTTCGAGAATACTCCCGATCCTCCAAGTTTATCGAATAGGTCCTCTATTCTAGGAAGTGGATATTTATTCTTTATCGTGAGTCGATTAAGTTCACGATAGTCTATGCACATCCTCAATATTCCATCCCTTTTCTTCACAAAGAGCACTGGTGCACCTCATGACGAAACACTCGATCAGATAAGTCCAGAGTCGAGCAGTTCCTGAAGTTGCACTTTCAGCTCTTGTAATTCCTTGGGCGCCATTCTGCAGGGATCTTTCGATATTGGTGCCGCTTCTGGCACTAAATCAATCGAGAACTCAACTTGACGATTCGGCGGAACTCCGGGCAAGTCTTCGGGAAAGACGTCTGGATACTCCTTGACGATAGGTATGTCAGCTACCTTCTTCTCCGAAGTTGTTTTCCCCATCACATTCACCAAGAATCCTTAGCAACTACACTTCTTCAACATTTTCACCGCTTTCATGGCTGAAATCACCTTTGGGGTACTAGAGTGTCTTACTCCCTCAAATACGGTCTTGACATCATTAGACGGACATAAAGTTACCCTTCTGTCGGAGCATTCGACTACAGGTCTGTGCTTGTCCAACCAATCCATACCCAAAATGACATCAAAATCGCTAAGTTCAGCTATGTGCAAGCTGGCTAAGAAGCTATGTTCGTTAATCTCTATCTTCACGTTGTTAGTTATCGAGTGTACATGCACTACTCCCCATCGTCACTGCTAATAATCTCTATAACAAGAACAGGGGGTCGCAGCTCAATCCACGAAGTGACTTCATCTTCAGACTCGATATCTGCCATCAAAACATCCTTCATAATTTCGGCGAGATCCATCTTTGAGCTCTCATCGGGAACTTCCTCTGGATCTTCTTCGGGATCCTCCTTAGGGTCTTCCTGGCAATCCTCCTCTGAGTCTTCCTCTTCCGTAGAGTCGGCATTCCAATTTGCATCCGGTATCGCCTCTCGGGCATACAAATCCAATAAGCGTCCTGCGACGAACTGGAAATCATCCGCGGCCTCTCGCTCTTCTAGCGATCACTTGATGGCCTTTTTCCAAAGCTGGAAGATGCAGCAACTCCAGTCTTCGGATAACTTCTCCATCAGGTGCTCTAGCTGTCGCGTGACGAAACCTCGTTTCCCAGATTGCAGCCACTTGCTCAGCCTATTAATGACATAGTGTGGTGCATTTTCTGGTAAATTAGGATCGTCCCACCAGTCTTTGCGTGACAGAAGATGCGAGTCAAAAGTAGCTGAGACATTCTTACGTAGCGTCATCCTAGGTTTGGCCATTCTAACAATTCGTACATACATATATAATTATGTAAATAAAAATGAAATGACATATGCATGAACAATGACTGAAATTTGGTACCTTGGATGGAGTGATGAAGTGGCGAAACTAAGAGCATATAATACTTTTACATTTTAGCGAGTCTACATAAAAGTAAAACCTCGCTCTGATACCACTATTTAACACCCCGACTTTCTAGGTTATTTATTGGGGAAAATAAATAAAAGGTAAATTTTGACAAAATAATTTCTTTTGAGAATATAAAAATTCTCGCCTACAAAGTCGAGTCGCTACACTGACGTAAAATTTAATACCTTTAAATAAGGCAATATTTCATCATAGATACGAGGTAAAAATTTGTGGCGGAAGAATAACTCATAAATTATAAATTTCTAATCAAAGTTTACCCAAATGAGTTTCAAAACATTTGACATAAAGAAAACATCACATGATAAATTCTCTTTCATATGCCCTCTCGGATCGCTCCTTCGTCCATCCGGCTCGGTTTAACCTGCGGGATCAATAAAGGTGGGGGTGAGCTTCCTTCAGCTCGTGGAAATTACATTGATCACAGTAATATACCATCTCATGGAAAGCATAACATGAATAATCTATCATATTTTCCTCAACGTAAATGCATACTCACAATATTAGGTATAACATGAATCGAGCACGCATAACACGAATATTGAGGTTGCGCAGGTACCCCCGCAACAACATGAAACATACTCACAATATTACGTATAGCATGAATCTAGCACGCTTAACACGAATATTGAGGTAGCGCAGGTGTCTTCGCAACTATATGAAACATACACACAATACCACATATAACATGAATGGGGCACGCATGTGAATATTGAGGTTGCATAGGTGTCCCCGCAACAACATAAATCTTAAGATAACCTCTTTACACGTATACAGGTGAGTCTGATTTACAACATGTATCATCAATTTATAAACATGAGTTGAAATTCACATATACAGTCCAATTAAAGCAATTAAAGTGATTGTGAAAATTCCCACCTGAATAAATGATGATGTATGACTTGAAATGAAGATGCTCGACTCACAGTCCTAAGCCCGTAAATCCTCGATAAAGTCTACATATAATAATAATAATTATTATAATCCTTACAATTTATTATTTATATCGTAAATGAAAAGATACAAACATCAGTATATAATAACTGAAAATAAATTTTCAATTGCTTATTAATATTAACCGAATAGTTAACATTATTAATGACTGTGATTAAAATATATATATATATATGTGCATAAATTCAGATTAATTATTAATATTAATTGTAATTCAATATTTTAAATGTCTCGGTCAAAATTAGGATTGAATTTAAGTTTTAAAGTTGACTGGGTTAAAATCGAATTAATTTAAACTGTTTGGGGCTGAAATGAATGTTTCTGAAACATGTGAGGGCTAAATCGAAAACCCTAAAATCTCGCGGGTATAAATACTCCTTTTCTCACCTCAGCCGACCCAACACACTTCTCTTTCTACTTCACCCGTCGCCCCCCTTTCTCTCTCCCTGCCCCATCTCTCTCTCTCTACAATTCACAAATCGGCCATGAACGAATTTTCGAAACACACACACACACACACACACACAAAGAGGCACACCAAAACACACATACAAGAGCTTGCGACCGGCATTTTCTGATTCGGCAACAAGATGCAGCGGCGGTGGGAGGCACTGGCGGCTGGAGCGACGGCGGCTGGTTCGGGATTTGGGTTGTGCTCGGGAATGTATCGGAATAGAAAAGGGCATCAACTGTAAAGAGGGGACTGGGTCTCATGGTCGTAATTTATGGGTATCAATTTGAATAATCATAATGTTTTCATAGTAGTTCAAGTCAGGACCTTGGGTTCGGCAAATTCCGGAGTCAGGCTCGAAGTCAGATTCGGTTCGGGCTCAATTTCTGGTAAGATTTTCTCGTTGATTTGAAAGGGGTTGAATTCTTGACGGGTGTTTGGGTTTTGAAGTTTGATTCGGCTTAGGTGTAATTTCATTTCCGATTTGTATTCCAAATTTTTGTCAGATTCGGGCTATGGGACGGAAAAATACCCAATGTGGGCTGTGGTTTCTGGGCTTGGCCCGAATCCGGGATTCTGTTGCTCGGGAAAGTTGAAAGCATTAAACTTTGATTTTACTTTTTTTGTTCAGATAAATTATTGAGTTTTGATTTCCGAATTAGAGTTCGGGTTTGGAAGATGTTTTTGATTGTTGAATTCGTTAAAATTAAATTTTGGTTTGATTTCTGATAATACTGCAGACAACGAATTTAAGTTCGAATAAAAAGGAAAGAAGGGTACAATCGAATTCAAGGCAGGGGAACAAAAGGACGATGAGTCTTACCTCGATGGTTTGAACGAAAATTCACATGCAATGCTACTGGAATGTTCGGTCGAACGATGAACCCGATCGGATCCGCATTCTGTGCTCCTTAGCTTGCAGAAGAGGATACTAGGAGGTCTGCAGATTGTTGATGATGATCACGTTGGATGCTCCCGTTGTTACTTTTCTTCTTGTAAGAAACTTTTCTGGTGATGAAAGGAACGTGTATTATATCTACTTTTTTGTATTTTTTTTCTTTGTTTGGCGGCTGATCCTCAACGAGGAGAAAGAAAGTGGTTAAGTGTATTGTATTTTATGTTGTACCGCAGAATCATGTATTTATACTTGGAAATTACGGTTATGGTTTATTTTCTAGGCTTAATTATTGATTTGGGTCAGCACCATACATTTGGGCCATGGTAATAATGGTAATAATAATGCTAATAATAATAGTAATAGTAATGATAAAATAATAATAGTGATGGTAGTAATAATATTAATAATATCGATAATAATAATATCAAGAGTAATATAAATGGTGATATAAAATGATAAAGATAAAAATATTAATACCGTCAATATGAATATGGTTCCTATTATAAATATTATTATTATTAATAATATTACCTCTAATAATTATAATATTAATAACAATGACTAATATTAATTGTTCTGAAATTAACTTGAGAAATTGACTGGGGCTAGAACTTGTGATACGTCGAAATAAATGTTCATGATCCTCTAAAAGAAATTAAATAGAATGAAATGCATTATAGTATCATTATAAATAATAATATCGCATTACGAAAATAGCGGATATTATAGTTTTCACTGTGGCCGACTAGGCCACATCAGTCGAGCTTGTCTGAGTCTGTTGCTGACGTGCAATCGGTGTGGCCAGCCGGGCCACAAGGTTGCTTCCTGTGCTGAGAGAGAGAGAGAGAGGACTCTTGGTGCCCAGGCTTCCTTCCCAGCGCCTAGGGAGCCGAGTGTGAACCAAGGGCCATCTAATCAGTAGCCTCTGCCGAGTGCCAGTAAAGGAAGAGGTCGGGGTCAGTCCGCTATAGGGGGAGCTTCCAGTGTCGGCTCCGCCCATCCGCGAGTTTACGAGATGAGGAGGGCCGATGATTCAGCAGGCACTGTGGCGACAGGTACCGTTCATATCCATTCTCATTCTGTCAGTGTACTTTTCGATTCGGGTGCTACGCATTCATTCTTATCTCTGGAGTGTGTGCGCCATTTGAGTCTTGACTGTTTGTCGCCTTGTGAGCCTTTCATCGTTAAACTTCCTAGCGGCGATAGGATCGTTGGTGATCGAGAGATCCGAGATTGTTCTGTGTTTATTTGTGAGAGGGCTTGGCCCTCTAATCTTATTGTTGTGGGCATCGAGGGTGAGGATTTGATTCTCGGGGATGATTGGCTCGAGCAGCATGGTGCAATCATGAACTACCGCACGAGAATCATCACCATGCTAGCCGAGGATGGCACCAAGCACTCTTTCGCAGGGCAAAAGAGAAACCAAAAATTCGTAATCAATGCCTTAAAGGCAGTGAGGCTCCTGCGGAAGGGGTGTACTGGTTATTGGTGTTACGTCTTGAAGGCGGAGAATGGTGGAGTCGAGCTTTCATCAATTCCAGTCATTAGTGAGTTTCCTGATGTCTTTCCTGACGAGTTACCGGGGTTGCCACCGGCCCGTGAGGTTGAGTTTGCTATTGAATTAGAGCCGGGTGCGGCTCCGATTTCGAAGGCACCGTATCGCATGGCACCTTCATAAATGGCCAAGTTGAAGAAGCAGTTGAGTGAGATTCTTGAGTCGGGGTATATTCGACCGAACGCTTCGCCTTGGGGCGCACCATTCTTGTTTGTGCGAAAAAAGAATGGTTCACTACGTTTATCTATCGACTACCGCGAGCTAGACAATGTGACCATCAAGAACAAGTACCCATTGTCGAGAATTGATGACTTGTTCGATCAGTTGCAGAGAGCTACGGTATTCTTGAAGATCGACTTGAGATCGGGGTACTATCACCTTCGGGTGAAGGAGTCTGATATTCCAAAAACAGCTTTTCGGACGAGATACGGACATTATGAGTTTGTGGTTATGCCCTTCGGGTTAACTAACGCACCGGCAGTGTTCGTGCAGTTGATGAACAAGGTATTTATTGAGTATTTGGATAAGTGTGTCACCATCTTCATTGACGATATCCTTATTTATTCGAGGAACGAGGAGGAGCATACGCATCCGTTGCGCGTGGTGTTAGACATTTTGAGGACCGAGCGAATTTATGCGAAGTTCTCGAAATTTGAGTTCTGGCTGAAGGTAGTAATGTTTCTAGGTCACATGATTTCATCCTAGGGGATCCGTGTGGATCCACAGAATATTGAGGCAGTGTTGGATTGGGCACCGCCTAAGAACATGAAGGAGGTCTGTAGTTTCTTGGGTTTGGCTGGCTATTATCGTAGGTTTGTCGAGGGGTTCTCGAAACTGGCTTGACCACTTACACAGTTGCTCCAGAAATCCGAGAAGTTCGTATGGAGTGATGAGAGACAGGTGAGTTTTTAGGAGCTGAGGAGGTGTTTGACTTCAGCCCCGATCTTAGCGTTGTCGTGTGGCAACGAGGGTTTTGCTGTTTATAGTGATGCTTCGGGTCAGGGTCTTGGGTGCGTATTGAAGCAGCACGACAAGACCATTGTGGATGCGTCGAGACAGTTGAGGCCGTACGAGCTCAAGTACCCTACTCACGATTTGTAGTTAGCGGCAGTTGTCTTTGCGCTCAAGATTTGGCGTCACTATCTATTTTGCTCTGCATGTCAGATTTTTAGCGATCATAAAAGTCTGAAGTACATATTCACTCAGCGGGAGCTGAATATGAGGCAGAGGAGGTGGTTGGAGTTGATTAAGGATTATGACCCCGAGATCCTTTATCATTCGGGCAAGGAGAACGTCGTGGCGGATGCCTTGAGTCGGAAACCGATTGCGTTGCAGACGCTCGAGATGCGTACGTCTCGATCTGAGCTTCAGCAGGATTTGATTGGGTTGAGTGTTGAGATTTTGTTGCTGGGAGTTGTCGGGCAACTTTGCTCTTTAGAGATTTCGTCGTTGTTGATCGATGAAATTAAGCAGAAGCAGATGGAGGATCTGATGATTACTCAAATATGAGAGAATGTTCTTAAGGGAAAGTCTCCTGAATTTGTGATTCACGAGGATGGCATGTTGAGATTCTAGGGTCGGCTTTATGTACCGAATGACTTGGAACTGAGGTAGAGTATTTTGCGAGAGGCCCATGCTACGCCTTACTCAGTTCATCCTGGTTCGAGTAAGATGTACAAGGACCTGAGGAGGAATTTTTGGTGGAATGATATGAAGGAGGAGGTCGCACGGTTTGTAGCGAGATGTTTGACTTGTCAACATGTCCAAATCGAGCATTAGTGTAATATCCGGATTTATTATTATGTATTTCATCTATATTTGAACCCTGTATTATTCGGAATTGTGATCTCGATAATTGGGGTATGATATTTCTCACATTTGTATCCTTGTACATAAGTATAAAAACATGCAAAATTTCTCATGCAAACTCGTGATAGCGCACGCTAAGAATGTAGCTTAACGTGCGTTATCTGCTACAACTAGTGCACGCTACGAATGAAGAATTGCGTGCACTAGGCAGTCAATTATTGAGCTAGATGGATAGCACATGCGCCAGCCGGACATGGGTCCGGATAAGATTCCCGCGGGCGGAACTGGACAGTTTTGGAGTCAACGCTTATTAGCGTGCGATAAGTAAAGTAGGATAGCATGCGCTAATCGGCTAATGTTGTAACACCCCCAATCCGTTCAGGGATATTACACGCCGTAGAACCTTTCCTCAAGGATCTACCAGGATGGTAACACATATAACAACTCAACCATGCCTTTAAGGCTAAAATGACTCAGTAGATCGATTTGGTCTTTCAATAAATACATACAACTCAAATACAACTCATGCCCACGCAGGGGTCAAAACACAACCACACCCGTACAACGGGAAAAATATAGCAGCGGAAAATAAAGTACAACTGAACCAATAAACAATGTACGGTTCCTCATGTGATTAGTATCGATCATCTTTCATCATCCTTCGTGCCGACCCTGTGTTATGTTCCAAAACCTGAATGCAAAAATAGACATCCACCCCCCGAATACTCTGGGGTTAGCAAAACTCCACTGTTTTGCTAGTGCAAGTACAAGTGCAAACATACGAGTCATACAATTCACATTCCACGAACGATAATAATCCGGAATCCTCAAAGATTCAAATACAACAAGATGAACACTTCCCGAGGCGAGAGTTTGAGTAAAGACTTCCCAAAATTTCAAGATCAAAATATCAAGGGAAACAATTTATAAAATGATTTGAAATACCATCGGGAGTTTTAATAGAAAATAATTTAGGATTATCAAATCCTACTTTTCAAAACCGAAAAGACGAAAGGGGTCACCTCCCCAAAGGTTTACTTTCCGAAAAATGACCTTTACCACACCGTTGGGATTTTAGCCCCAAATCCGTAAAATGACTCTTACAAAACCATTGGGATTTTATCCCCAAATCTCATCAACTCACAGTACACAAGAACGACCACAAGGTTCGTCTCCAAACTTCAAAATCCGCAAATAAAGGATTTAAAACAACAAAATACTCTAGTGCCATCCTAGCCAAGTAAGCCAAACGAACAACTTACCTCTTACACACTTAGTCAATGCGTGCAATCATGAAAACCGTTCGAAATACTCGTTTCCGGAAATGCCAATAATCCAAATCACATTTGCAAAATGCACCACAATTAACCATCGATCCACGTCTCTGTGGACCCCTACCGAGACCCCGTCGGATCTAACCCGTAGTGGTTAAAAGCAAGCTCGTCGATCCACGTCTCTGTGGACCCCTACCGAGACCCCATCGGATCTAACCCGTAGTGAGAATACACACACAAACGTTACTCATGCAATACTAATATGCTAAGAATGTAAGTTCATTAAGAATACTCACTAGAGATGGCCACTAATCCGACACCATTATCAAACTCTTCATAACACAGTGACAAGATTAAACACGGAATACACAATTCCATAACTTTAAACAACAGGGATATCATCAAAGCCTTCACGTTAAAAATGATCAAATCATAAACAATTCCCAAAACACACCGTTCAGAAAACACATGCGTTTTGAAAGAGAGCCTTTAACGAGGCCAAACCGAAATCTTTTGAAACTTCATTTCAAACAACCAAACAAACACCCCAAGACGATCACCGATCATCATATCCACAAAATAAGAAATGTATGAGCAAGGTACTTGCCTCGGAACCACAATCGCAACAATACGACGGATGAAATATGGTCGAACGGCTCCGAACTCCCGAACACTATCAAGAACGCGACAGCACCACAATTACTACGGGAAAACACCACACGAATCATCAATCACCAACGAGATTCAACATCGGAATCCTCGAGCACCTATAAACCTCCGGAAGGAACAATAACACATGGTTACGACGAGAATCAAGGCCAAAATAATGGAAATCCCAACAAACTATCGAAGGGAATTCATTGGGACATTTAATCGAACACTCAATGTTCGATAACTCCCAAGAACACTCGAATCACTAATCGAGTTGAACCAACTCGAAATATGGATATACAACCCATAGAACACGATTAATAACATCATACTACACCTACCGATGTATCAAAATCGGACTAGAATCGAAATCAAGAACAATTTCTCCGAAAAGTCAACTTGAAGAAAAATCAAGAAATATACCTTGATTCGACAAAATACACGGATTGGATGATGATATAATCAACAAGAATCTTCCAAAACATCTTGGAATTGATTAGAATCGGCCAAGAACTCGATTCCCCGTCGCACCCATCCGATAGCCGCAAGAAAAGTGAGGAAATGAACAAAAACGGGCTGCGAGGCCTTATATAGCCGGTCACTGCCGGACACTTACGGCCGTAACCGGCAGTGCCTTACGGCCGTAACTCAGCCCATACGGCCGTACTCGGCAGGCCTTACGGCCGTAACCGGCATTCGTCAAAAAAATCTGCCCAGCACCTGTCGGACACTTACGGCCGTAACTGGCACATATTACGGCCATAACCGGCCTTCGTCAGGAAGATGCCCAGCGCACGTACGGCCGTACCCGATCGCACCTTACGGCCGTAACTGGCATTCGTCCGGAAGCTGCCAGGCGCCATACGGCCTTAACTCTCGGCCCTTACGGCCGTAACTCGGCCAGGCCAGGCCCTTCTCCGGCCGTGACTCGGCCGTGGCCACTCCGACGGCCCGGATGACCCCGAAACCCGAACCTGAGTATAAATCGAAGGTACGGTTACGACGTACTTGCAAAGACGAATCTATGAGCTAAGAGAACAAGCGATTCCGACCACCCGAAGGCCCGAAATTCGACAACAGAAGTAATTACCCCAAACTTTGGGAAATTACGAAAATGGCCCAAAATGCCCGAAAATCACGATACGTGATCAAAACACCAAACCAAAACTCGCAACACGTCTAACAAAGTTAAACGGACTTATGGGAAACTCGAAACAGCAGTTTAGAACGAGATTCGCAAGAATCGAACTCAAGTGCGGAAAAGTCGCTAAAAAGCACGGAACTCAACAAAACGGCACCGAAACGAACTCGGATGTCAAAAAGTGTAGAATTAATCATTCTCATAATGAAGAAACGGTCATGAGCGAGTCGTCAAAACGGACTCCGGCCGAAAAAAAGAAATAACCAGAAATCGAAAATTGCGGATATTACATTCTACCCTCCTTAAAAGAAGTTTCGTCCCGAAACTTAAAACAAGTAGGGAGAAGCAATATCCCGCCAGGAAAACTCAACGAGATACGCAAGAAACGGGTAACTAATGCCCAACGGCGAAACGTTACAAACAACGCAACGGAATATACGGTGTGAAAACACGCTCCACGACGACCAACACAACGTCGTCGTTAGGGATATAATAAAACCAACAAGTGACAAGCGTCATCAAACGGATAATATAGTCAAGTCAATTATCCGAAGAATCACAAAACACAACGAACGAAAATCAATAAGATTGACCGACCCAACGGTACATCATTCAAAACGCGAGCCAATCGCTGAACAATTACGGAATTCCACCGCCCAAGGGTTGGAAGTTCGAAAACGAGACTAATTTCCCGAAGGAGTCTGAACGTTCAACAATCACGAGACGAGATCAACAAAAACCGAACAATCAAACGATCGAACCACAATGATCGAGACAACAAAAATCGAACAATCATGTTCGAATCACGAAGAACAATAAAATTCAAACAACAACTCCAAGGTTCACATCTCGACTCGAGACAATACATGATCCGGTGAAAACAACAGGATATGCATTCATATAAGATCCACAGGAAAGGGAATAGCAATTGAAAAGTCACAACGACAAACGAGTTATTCCGAAACAATACCACCCTCGTTCGATCAACAAAAGCAAGGGATAGGGAAAGTTCTTAAAATGTTAACGAGCATACACGAGTCGACAGAGTCAAAAACACAGGAGTTCCAAATCCGATCCACTTCAAATAAAAGAACTAATAGAACCAAATGATGTCACTTCCGAACAAGGTTCACAAGAATCGAACCGAACTCGAAAAAGTCACAGCGATAACCAGATCAACCCACAACAAGATCGTAGTTCGTTCGGACGATGAGACCGAAATACAGAACAAGTTCATAAAGTATCAACGAACATGAGCGAATCGATAGACTGGAGAAAGAGAAAATACAGAAGTCAAAATAGTGCGGGTATTACCTTCGACCTCGTCCACGAAATTCACAAAAATGGGAGCAAGGTAACATGTCATTAAACAACCGACACATAACGGAACCATCACCGATGCACACGGTCATACCAAACCAAGCTCTAACAGCTCGCACATGCGCGACAACGCAGAAATCACTACGAGGCGACAATATTCAATACCAACATCCCGCCTCTCAGAGGGGGCTAACACAACAAATGTGTGGAAAACGACTCAACGCTCACACCGCCAATTCGATCATACTCGGGAGCAAATATCAAAATGACAACGCGAACATCATACATACATACCCAGCCCTCAAACGGGAATGGATAGGTTTTAAAAAAAAACGAAATCCTCATTCTGAAAATAATTTAGAAGAACACCGGTTGATCTTGAGTATCACCTTTCAAAAAGTACAAACGTGAAACATCGTTATCGAGACTTAAGAGAACCATTTCGCATTTGATAAAAATGAGGACACTTTCTCTTAGTGAAAACTTTCAGAATATTCGACCCTCGGGTCTAAATAAAAGTGTTTATAAAAACATTGAAAATATCTCAAAGCATTTTGGTCCTCGAGGTAGAAAATTTTTGAAATATATTGTGGCACCTTGGATGTACCACAAGAAAATAACTCATTTGAAAAGTATGTCTCGAAATTTATTTTTCTAAGATACTCAAGGTTTTCAAAAATCCAATAGGCCAGAATGCCCAAAACTCACACATATCGACGTTCACTAAAACAACTCCTAGTACACGCATCAAAACGTTTAAAATCAAGACAATACATGTCTTTAAACGGAAATAAACGATAAAATACCACATTCAGAACAAAACCACTGACCCTATTCGAGGCCTCTAAGGACCCTCCCGCACTGGCTAGTGAACAAGTTGAACGCGTATAAGCATAAAGCTTCCACAAGAGAACTTGTAAAACGTGCAAATCGATTCGAAAATCATCAGCAACGGACAAAAACAACAATAAAAAGACATCACAAGCGACGACACTCCTCGTATAAATCAAATACGAGAGTCGACTAAATACATATCGTGAAATCAAAATCCACATAAGGATTCAATCACTTAACAAATAATCATAAAAATAGCTCGTGTCACACGAGGCATAACACAAAGAAGGGAGACTTACTTCCACAGGTCGCACGAAGATGATGATCGCCCCACGATACTAATCACGGCCAACAAACTCAAACGACGCGTCGCGACACGACTCAGTCAGATAAAATCCGACGAAACAAGACTCAAACAACACGACTTGACCCGACAACCTAGGTTTCGACAACCTAAGATCTGATACCATTTATGTAACACCCCAATCCGCTCAGGGATATTACACGCCGTAGAACCTTTCCTCAAGGATCTACCAGGCTGGTAACACATATAACAACTCAACCATGCCTTTAAGGCTAAAATGACTCAGTAGACCGATTTGGTCTTTAATTAAATACATACAACTCAAATACAACTCATGCCCACGCAGGGGTCAAAACACAACCACACCCGTACAACGGGAAAAATATAGCAGCGGAAAATAAAGTACAACTGAACCAATAAACAATGTACGGTTCCTCATGTGATTAGTATCGATCATCTTTCATCATCCTTCGTGCCGACCCTGTGTTATGCTCCAAAACCTGAATGCAAAAATAGACATCCACCCCCCGAATACTCGGAGGTTAGCAAAACTCCACTATTTTGCTAGTGCAAGTACAAGTGCAGAAATACGAGTCATACAATTCACATTCCACGAACGATAATAATCCGGAATCCTCAAAGATTCAAATACAACAAGATGAACACTTCCCGAGGCGAGAGTTTGAGTAAAGACTTCCCAAAATTTCAAGATCAAAATATCAAGGGAAACAATTTATAAAATGATTTAAAATACCATCGGGAGTTTTAATAGAAAATAATTTAGGATTATCAAATCCTACTTTTCAAAACCCAAAAGACGAAAGGGGTCACCTCCCCAAAGGTTTACTTTCCGAAAAATGACCTTTACCACACCGTTGGGATTTTAGCCCCAAATCCGTAAAATGACTCTTACAAAACCATTGGGATTTTATCCCCAAATCTCATCAACTCACAGTACACAAGAACGACCACACGGTTCGTCTCCCAACCTCAAAATCCGCAAATAAAGGATTTAAAACAAACAACAAAATACTCTAGTGCCATCCTAGCCAAGTAAGCCAAACGAACAACTTACCTCTTACACACTTAGTCAATGCATGCAATCATGAAAACCGTTCGAAATACTCGTTTCCGGAAACGCCAATCATCCAAATCACATTTGCAAAATGCACCACAATTAACCATCGATCCACGTCTCTGTGGACCCCTACCGAGACCCCGTCGGATCTAACCCGTAGTGGTTAAAAGCAAGCTCGTCGATCCACGTCTCTATGGACCCCTACCGAGACCCCGTCGGATCTAACTCGTAGTGAGCATACACACACACGTTACTCATGCAATACTAATATGCTAAGAATGTAAGTTCATTAAGAATACTCACTAGAGATGGCCACTAATCCGACACCATTATCAAACTCTTCATAACATAGTGACAAGATTAAACACGGAATACACAATTCCATAACTTTAAACAACAGGGATATCATCAAAGCCTTCACGTTCAAAATGATCAAATCATAAACAATTCCCAAAACACACCATTCAGAAAACACACATGCGTTTTGAAAGAGAGCCTTTAACGAGGCCAAACCGAAATCTTTTGAAACTTCATTTCAAACAACCAAACAAACACCCCAAGACGATCACCGATCATCATATCCACAAAATAAGAAATGTATGAGCAAGGTACTTGCCTCGAAACCACAATCGCAACAATACGACGGATGAAATATGTTCGAACGGCTCCGAACTCCCGAACACTATCAAGAACACGATAGCACCGCAATTACTACGGGAAAACACCACACGAATCATCAATCACCAATGAGATTCAACATCGGAATCCTAGAGCACCTATAAACCTCCGGAAGGAACAATAACACATGGTTACGATGAGAATCAAGGCCAAAACAATGGAAATCCCAACAAACTATCGAAGGGAATTCATTGGGACATTTAATCGAACACTCAATGTTCGATAACTCCCAAGAACACTCGAATCACTAATCGAGTTGAACCAAATCGAAATATGGATATGCAACCCATATAGCACGATTAATAACATCATACTACACCTACCGATGTATCAAAATCAGACTAGAATCGAAATCAAGAACAATTTCTCCGAAAAGTCAACTTGAAGGAAAATCAAGAAATATACCTTAATTCGACGAAATACACGGATTGGATGATGATATAATCAACAAGAATCTTCCAAAACATCTTGGAATTGATTAGAATCGGCCAAGAACTCGATTCCCCGTCGCACCCGTCCGATAGCCGCAAGAAAAGTGAGAAAATGAACAAAAACGGGCTGCCAGGCCTTATATAGCCGGTCACTGCCGGACACGTACGGCCGTAACTCGGACCATACGGCCATACTCGGCAGGCCTTACGGACGTAACTGGCATTCGTCAAAAAAATCTGCCCAGGACCTATCGGACACTTACGGCCATAACTGGCACATATTACGGCCGTAACCGGCCTTCGTCAGGAAAGATGCCCAACGCACGTACGGCCGTACCCGATCGCGCCTTACGGCCGTAACTGGCATTCATCCAGAAGATGCCAGGCGCCATACGGCCGTAACTCTCGGCCCTTACGGCCGTAACTCGGCCAGGCCAGGCCCTGCTCCGGCCGTGACTCGGCCGTGGCCACTCCGACGGCCCGGACGACCCCGAAACCTGAACCTGGGTATAAATCGAAGGTACGGTTACGACGTACTTGCAAATATGAATCTAAAAGCTAAGTGAACACGCGATTCCGACCACCCGAATGCCCAAAATTCGACAACGGAAGTAATTACCCCAAACTTTGGGAAATTATGAAAATGGCCCAAAACGCCCGAAAATCACGATACGTGATCGAAACACCAAACCAAAACTCGCAACACGTCTAACAAAGTTAAATGGACTTACGAGAAACTCGAAATAGCAGTTTCCAACGAGATTCGTAAGAATCGAACTCAAGTGCGGAAAAGTCGCTACAAAGCACGGAACTCAACAAAACAACACCGAAACGAACTCGGATGTCAAAAAGTGTAGAATTAATCATTCTCAGAATGACGAAACGGTCATGAGCGAGTCGTCAAAATAGACTCCGGCCGAAAAAAAGAAATTACCAGAAATTGAAAATTGCGGATATTACAAATGTGCAGAAATGTTATAAATGGGACAGCAACCCATTTTACTTGGTTTACATCTCCTTCGATTGCCCTTCGTTCTTGAGAGACCAGAGAGCATTATATCCTCCTTAAACACTTAAACCACCTCTACTTGATTCATTAAAGATTGGATATCACTTGTGATTGATCATTGAAGTGGAGTAGCACCTTGGATTGGCATACAAACAACCGGAGTTGGATTCTACCTTTTTGGCTCCGTGAATTCTTCGTCTTAAGGTATGTTAATTTTTCTCCAGCCTTAGATTCGTGTTCTGAAGAATAAGAAGAATCATGCTATCAAGATATTGAGTTCCATTAGTGATTTATTTAACAAACATCATGCTTAGAAATTGGAATAATTATGCTTATGATATCGTCGTTGAAAACCACGTAGTTGGAATCCTAGTACGTCAATGATGAGAGGAATATTCTGAGGTTGATTATCCGTATGATTTATGTTGTCATATTGATCATAAACTTGGAGGTGATATCATTTTTGGTTATAAGGACTTAAGAAAGAATCATCTTAGGTTGTATCCTTTCGTATAATTTGGAATTGATAGTTGACCTTCAACATGAAGTCTGAATGTGATAATGATAATGGAATATAATGCATCAACCTGAGATCACCAAACTTCACATGAGAATGATAATCGAGTTTGAATATAAGAGTTGTGATGATATTCATTTCCTTGAAATTCAAAGATGTTTGAATCCGTAAGATCATTCATAAGTTTATGATCATGGCATGTAGACGGATAACATACATTAATCACTGAGGAATTCGTAAGTTTCATCACCGTTAGAACAAGTCTGCTCCCCAGTAGTGAACTGCCATGCACGCTTAGCATACGCTAAGCTATGTAAATTAACGTACGCTATCAGGCATGTTTAGCGTACGCTACGCTTGGAACTTAGCGTGCGTTATATCATCAGACGAGTCAATCGACTGATCAGTGAGGTACTGACCGTGCATGGTTAGCGTACGCTAGGCTGCGTATAATTATGTGCGCTAACGAGTAGCCTTAACGTACGCTACATATGATACGTAGCGTGCGTTAAGCAAGCTAGACAGATTTCATTTTAAGAACTTCCGACCGTAATTTGGATTGTTAGATGTTCGTTCGACTTGAGATGAATTCTATATTATTTCTTTTGTTAAGGTTCGAGCTTAGCAACGTGATTGATCGAAGGGGACTACCTTCGAGTATTTTGATATTCGTGGAAGTTTTATTCTTGTCATCGAACCGAGGCAAGTACTCTAATTAGAATTGTTTATATTCTGACCATTATATTATGATTGTATTGTGTATATGTGTTGTGATTAAATGTCCACCATGCGTTGATCCGACGGGAATTATCATGGGAATCTATAGCTGTGTGCGCTGGATCGTTGGACAGGTAGTTCCACCATGCGTTGGTTCGACGGGATCATCATGGGAATCTATAGCTGTGTGCGCTGGATCGTTGGAATACCATCAGTATGTTGAGACTATTGTGATGTGATAAGTGTTGTCGTTATTTCTCGTTGGAGAAACTTTTTATGATGATTGTTGATTACATCACTGTTGTATGATTATTGTACTTGTACTAGCATCGTTGTGCTAATCCCTTCGGGGGTGAACATTTGTTTATGTTCAGGATCTAGGAGAGCGGGGAAACAACCACTGGAGCTGCATGACGACGAGGGTGCAGAGTGATGTTCCGGCCGGGTTTATTGTCTGTTGTTGGTTATTTTAATAAGTACTCGAGTACGTCGTAATTTGTGATGTTTGGATTTCAGTGGTGTATTAATAATCTCCTTTTGGATATTTGTATTTTCGGTATTGAACCAGAAATGTCGTAATGTATTTTCAGTGATTTCATAATTTGGTATCTGTCATTGTCTTTTCATTTATTTAGCCTTGTAAATTCTTATGTAAAGGATTTACGGTGCTGTAATATTCCTGAATATATTGGGGGTGTTACAGAATATGGTATCAGAGACCAAGGTTTATGGATATCTTGGCCATTGGGTTAAAATAGGGGTCGTATGCGTCTTTTGAGATAACCGGTCGTGAATAACATCACTGTACTGCCTACATCTTCGTGCGAATGGTGGTTGTAAGTTCCTAAACTCTATCTCGTCCTTTACATGTTGTATCTCTTTATACTTGAACATTAGAACGATATTGTTTCCTGTATATTGAGTATTTATGCTTTCAGTATGTTGAGAGGTGGACGTGGACGTGGTTGCAGTCGCGGAAGTGAACGAAGGAATGCCGAAAGAGAAGCTTCGCCTTCTAATCAGGCCAGCCACAGAGATCTATTAATAATGAACCAGAACCTGTTGTGCCCGAAATCCTTCGTCAAGTGGTGAACTAGATGACTCAGTTCGCCCAGGTCGTGGACCGAATGCACGTGGCGGTGGGATTACAGCAGGGAGATAGACAGCAAGGGATCCCAGACATGGGAAATCGAGGTGACCGATGGCTGCAAGAGGTGGCGAAGATGCAACCACCTAAATTCGACGGCTTTTCTGAGACTCCTACATGGGACCATTGGTTGAAGGAATTGGAGAAAATTTTTGCCGGAATTAATTACCCAGACGACCGGAGAGCCTCTATTGCTTAGTACTTTCTGATAGGGGAAGCATCGGAGTGGTGGGAAGCCATCCGGCCTGCAGATCATGACGCTGACTGGACAAAATTTAAATTGATGATGGAAGCTCAGTACTGCCCTCGTCCTGTGAGGGAAGCCAAAGTTCTGGATTTTTTCTCCGCTCAGCCGTCAGACGAACCTGTATCCCAGACAATTAAGACATTTAACCAGCAGTTGGCATTCGTTCGACATTTGGTCAGAACAGATGCAGAAATGATGATCCATTTTGATATGAGAATGAAACCAGAAATCCAGAGGTACATGTCTGGTTTTGAATGTACCACTCTCCGTCAATACCAGGATAAGGCGTTGGCGTATGAGATCAAGGAAGCAGCAATGGAGAAGTTTGCAGAATCCAAGAAGCAGAAAGTCTCTGGTAGTTTCACAGAGAGCACAAGAGCAGTGGGCCCTGCAAGGCCCAGTCATCCTTTCACCCTTTCAAGAAACCTCCGCACCCATCTAAGAGTGGAGAGAATTTCGGAACAATGTCAGCCACGACGGATACAGCCAGGAGGTGCTTTAACTGTGGTCGCCCAGGCCACCTTTGGCGTGATTGTTTGCGCACTCCAGTTACATGTTTTGATTGCGGACAGGAAGGGCACCGTGCGACGTTTTGCAAGGATGCCACCAAGTTCAATAGAACCCGTACATCACATCCAGTTCAGAAGGAAGCTAGTATCCAACAGACGCAGCAAAGTGTTCATATGCCTCAGAATTTTGGCCGCGGACGAGGCAAAGGACAGTGGGACCGAAAGGGTACATCGATAGCCAGATCTGTTCCCCCACGTCTGTACGAGATGAGGAGAACAGACGATCGATGATCTTCTTTGTTGCATCAGTGCATTCGAGATCCTTTCCCAGCCAGTTAGCGTTTTATTCGATACAGGAGCTACGCATTCATTTATATCCTCATCTTGTGTAAATCGTTTGAATATTTCTGGTTTTCATAATTGTGAACCTTATGTTGTTGGTTTACCGAGTGGAGAGAGAATTTTTAGAAACTTAGAAACTAGAGATTTCCCTGTATCGTTTGGAGGCAGCGAGTGGCTCTCAAATCTGATTGTGATGGAAATGCAAGGAGATGACCTGATACTCGGAGACGATTGGCTTAATCGATATGGAGCTATTGTAAACTACCGAAGGAGGAATATCTTGCTAATCGCTGATGATGGTTCTGAAATACTGTTTGAAGGATGGAAACCAGGAAGCTCAGGAAAGTTGATCAAGGCGATGAAAGCTGTCAAATTGTTGAAACAGGGCTGTACCGGATACTGGTGCTATGCAATGAAGAAAGCAGACGAAATTGTGGAACTTTCATCCATTCCTGTTGTGAACGAATTTCCGGATGTATTCCCTGACGAGTTACCTGGACTACCTCCACGACGGGATGTAGAATTCACCATTGAGCTGGTACCCGGAACTACACCAATTTCTAAGGCGCCGTATCGTATGGCACCTACTGAGATGTACGAACTAAAAAAGCAGCTGGAGGAATTACTGGACAAAGGTTATATCCAGCCAAGCGTTTCGCCCTGGGGAGCGCCAGTTCTTTTTGTCTGGAAGAAGGATGGATCGTTTCGACTGTGTATTGACTATCGAGAGCTGAACAAAATGACGATTAAGAACAAGTATCCGTTGCCAGGGATTGATGATTTGTTTGACCAGTTACAAAGAGCAATAGTAATTTCTAAAATCGATCTGAGATAAGGATATCATCAGCTGAGGATTAAGGAATCTGATGTTCCAAAATCAGCATTCAGAACTCGCTACAGACACTATGAGTTTGTAGTGATGTCGTTTGGTCTCACTAACGCACCTGCTGTATTCATGAAATTGATGAACCGAGTGTTCATCGAATATTTGGATAAATTTGTGGTTGTGTTCATTGATGACATTCTAGTTTATTCCAAGAGCACGGAAGAACATGCGCAACATTTGCGGATTGTGTTAGAACTTTTGAGAAGCGAGCAATTGTACGCCAAACTTTCTAAGTGTGAATTCTGGCTAAAGGAAGTCCGAGTAGATCCTCAGAAGATCGAAGCGGTTATGGATTGGAAGCCTCCAAAGAACGTGAAAGAAGTCCGGAGTTTCTTAGGACTTGCTGGGTATTATCGTTGGTTCGTGGAAGGGTTTTCCAAAATTTCCCGCCCACTTACTCGACTACTGCAGAAAACACAAAATTTTGAGTGGAACGAGTTGTGCCAGAATAGCTTTGATGAATTGAAGAAGAGATTGACGACAACACCAATTTTAACACTTCCACAAGGAACTGGAGGATTCATAGTTTACAGTGATGCTTCGAACCAAGGACTCAGATGTGTATTGATGCAGAATGATAAGGTGATCGCTTATGCGTCACGACAGCTGAAACCTTATGAAGTGAATTACCCAACGCATGATTTGGAGCTAGCAGCAGTAGTTTTTGCTTTGAAAATCTGGAGGCATTACCTGTTCGGGACTCACTGTCAGATCTTTACGGATCACAAGAGTCTCAAATATATCTTCAGTCAGAAAGAGTTTAACATGCGGCAAAAGAGATGGCTGGAACTTATTAAGGATTATGACTTGGAGATTCTTTATCATCCAGGCAAAGCAAATGTAGTGGCCGATGCACTTAGCCGCAAGCTTGTTTCTATCCAGATGCTGGAGACTCTGACCTCCCAGCTCAGCATTCAACAAGAGATGATTCTAGAAGGAATTGAAGTGTGGTTACAAAGAGTCCAAGGACAGCTGTGCGTGATGGAAATAACTTCATCATTAACCGAAGAAATCAAATCTATGCAGGCAGATGATCTTCTGATGATTCGGTTACGTGATGAAGTGATCGAGGGAAAGGCCCCCGGATTCGTAATTCATGAAGATGGAGTTTAGAGATTTTAGAACCGACTCTGCGTTCCTGATGTCGATGTTCTGAAACAGATGATTATGAAGGAAGCTCATAGCTTGCCCTATTCTATCCACCCGGGCACCAGTAAGATATACAAGAACTTGAAGCAGAATTTCTGGTGGGGCAACATGAAGAAAGATGTAGCGGACTATATTTCGAAATGCTTGACTTGTCAGCAGGTTAAGATTGAGCATCAACGACCTGCCGGGATGTTGAAGCCGCTCCCGATTCCTGAATGGAAGTGAGAGGACATATCGATGGACTTTATCACTAGTATGCCGAGAACCAAGACAGGAATGAACATGATTTGGGTGATAGTTGATCGTTTAATCAAATCAGCTCATTTTCTAGGCATTAAGGACACATGGGGACCAGAGAGGTTGGCACGAGTATTTATTTCAGAGATAGTCCGATTTCATGGTACGCCGAAGACCATTATTTCTGATCGAGATGGTCGCTTTGTATCGCATTTTTGGAAAGCAGTTCATAAGGCTTATCACCCACAGACTGACGGACAATCCGAGAGGACTATTCAAATGGTGGAAGATATGCCAAGGGCTTGTGCCTTAGATTGGTCAACCGACTGGGAAATTCATCTACCGTTGATTGAATTTACCTACAACAATAGTTGGCATGCTTCCATTAAGATGGAACCGTTTGAGGCCTTGTACGGGAGAAGATGAAGATCGCCCCTATGTTGGGACCATTCATCAGACTTGATCGGGATAGAACCAGAGTTGATCGTGCAGACACAAGAGAAGATAGCCTTGATTCGTGAAAGGCTGTTGATCGCCCAGAGTCGACATAAATCTTATGCAGACGTACGCCGTCGCCCATTGGAGTTCAGTAATGGAGACCACGTACTTTTAAAAGTTTCTCCTACTCGGGGAATCTTTTGTTTTGGGAGAAAAGGTAAGCTGAGTTCAAGATATATCGGACCATTCGAGATCCTCGAGAGAGTTGGAGAGTTGGCATACAGATTGGCATTACCGCCGTCATTGAGCCATGTTCATAATGTGTTCCATGTATCCCAGTTATGGAGATATATACCGGATCCTAGTCATGTCATTGATTTCGGCGAAATTGAAGTCGCTCAGGATGGAACATTTGAAGAAAGACCGGTCAAGATACTCGAGAGTCGAGTTAAGCAATTGAGGAACAAACCAATCATTTTGGTCAAAGTTCAGTGGTCACGCCACGGAGTGGAAGAAGCCACTTGGGAAACGGAAGATAGCATGAAGTCCAGATATCCAGAGTTATTTTTGTCTTGAGTTTCGGGACGAAACTCCTTTTTGGTAGGAGAGTATGTAATATCTGGATTTATTATTGTGTATTTCATCTGTATTTGAACCCTGTATTATTCGGAATTGTGATCTCGATAATTGGAGTATGATTATTCTCACATTTGTATCATTGTACATAAGTATAACAACATGCAAAATTTCTCATGCAAACTCGTGATAGCACACGCTAAGAATGTAGCTTAACGTGCGTTATCGGCTACAACTAGCGCACGCTACGAATGAAGAATTACGTGCGCTAGGCAGTCAATTATTGAGCTAGACGGCTAGCACATACGCCAGCCGGACATGGGTTCGGATAAGATTCCCGCGGGAGGAACTGGACAGTTTTGAAGTCAATGCTTATTAGCGTGCGCTAAGTAAAGTAGGATAGCGTGCGCTAATCGGCTGATGTGCAGAAATGTTATAAATGGAACAGCAACCCATTTTATTTGGTTTACATCTCCTTCGATTGCCCTTCGTTCTTTAGAGACCATAGAGCATTATATCCTCCTTAAACACTTAGACCACCTCTACTTGATTCATTAAAGATTGGATAGCACTTGTGATTGATCATTGAAGTGGAGTAGCACCTTGGATTGGCATACAAACAACCAGAGTTGGATTCTACCTTTTTGGCTCAGTGAATTCTTCATCTTAAGGTATGTTAATTTTTATCCAGCCTTAGATTCGTTTTCTGAAGAATAAGATGAATCATGCTATCAAGATATTGAGTTCCATTAGTGATTTATTCAACAAACATCATGCTTAGAAATCGGAATAATTATGCTTATGATATCGTCGTTGAAAACCTCGTAGTTGGAATCCTAGTACGTCAATGATGAGAGGAACATTCTGAGGTTGATTATCCGTATGATTTATGTTGTCATATTGATCATAAACTTGGAGGTCATATCACTTTTGGTTATAAGGACTTAAGAAAGAATCATCTTAGGTTGTATCCTTTCGTATAAGTTGGAATTGATAGTTCACCTTCAAGATGAAGTCTGAATGTGATAATGATAATGGAATCTAATGCATCAACCTGAGATCACCAAACTTCACATGAGAATGATAATCGAGTTTGAATATAAGAGTTGTGATGATATTCATTTCCTTGAATTTCAAAGATGTTTGAATCCGTAAGATCATTCATAAGTTTATGATCATGGCATGTAGATGGATAACGTATGTTAATCACTGAGGAATTCGTAAGTTTCATCACCGTTAGAACAAGTTTGCTGCCCAGTAGTGAACTGCCGTGCACGCATAGCGTACGCTAAGCTATGTAAATTAACGTATGCTATCGGGCATGTTTAGCGTACGCTACGCTTGGAACTTAGCGTGCATTATATCATCAGCCGAGTCAATCGACTGATCAGTGAGGTACTGACCGTGCATGGTTAGCGTACGCTAGGCTGCATATAATTTCGTGCGCTAACGAGTAGCCTTAACGTACGCTACATAGGATACGTAGCGTGCGTTAAGCAAGCCAGACAGATTTCATTTTAAGAACTTCCGACCGTAATTTGGATTGTTAGATGTTCGTTCGACTTGAGATGAATTCTATATTATTTCTTTTGTTAAGGTTCGAGCCTAGCAACGTGATTGCTCGAAGGGGATGACCTTCGAGTATTTTGATATTCATGGAAGTTTTATTCTTGTCATTGAACCGAGGCAAGTACTCTAATTAGAATTGTTTATATTATGACAGTTATATTGTCATTGTATTATGTATATGTGTTGTGATTAAATGTCCACCATGCGTTGATCCGACGGGAATTATCATGGGAATCTATAGATGTGTGCGCTGGATCGTTTGGCAGGTAGTTCCACCATGCGTTGGTCCGACGGGATCATCATGGGAATCTATAGCTGTGTGCGCTGGATCATTGGAATACCATCAGTATGTTGAGATTTTTGTGATGTGATAAGTGTTGTTGTTATTTCTCGTTGAAGAAACTTGTTATGATGATTGTTGATTACATCACTATTGTATGATTATTGTACTTGTACTAGCATCGTTGTGCTAACCCCTTCGGGGGTGAACATTTGTTTATGTTCAGGATCCAGGAGAGCGGAGAAACAACCACTGGAGCTGCATGACGATGAGGGTGCAGAGTGATGTTCCGGCCGGGTTTATTGTCTGTTGTTGGTTATTTTAATAAGTACTCGAATACGTCGTAATTTGTGATGTTTGGATTTCAGTGGTGTATTAATAATCTCCTTTTGGATATTTGTATTTTCGGTATTGAACCAGAACTATCGTAATGTATTTTCAGTGATTTCATAATTTGGTATTTGTCATTGTCTTTTCATTTATTTAGCCTTGTAAATTCTTATGTAAAGGAATTACGACGCTATAATATTCCTGAATATATCGGGGGTGTTACAATCAGCGACCGGATGGATTATTGCAGTCGCTTCCCGTTCTGGAATGAAAATAAGAAGATATTTCGATGGACATCATCACGAGTTTTCCGAGATCGAGATTGGGCATGAATATGGTTTGGGTGATTGTGGATCGTCTGACCAAGTCGGCACATTTTCTGGGCATCAAGGATACTTGGGGTCCGGAAAAGTTGGCTCGGGTGTTTATTGCGCAGATTGTGAGACTTCACGGTACTCCGAAGTCTATTATTTTGGATTAGGTTGGCCGTTTTGTATCGCACTTTTGGCAGGCAGTGCATAAGGCGTTAGGTACTCGTTTGCGTCTGAGCACTTCTTTTCATCCTCAGTCGGATGGGCAGTCGGAGCGCACTATCCAGACATTTGAGGACATGTTGCGCACTTGTGCTCTTGATTGGATTGGTGACTCGGAGGAGCGTTTACCTTTTATCGAGTTCACGTACAACAATAGTTGGCACGCGTCGATTCGAATGGCACCGTATGAGTGTAATATCCGTACCTTTCCATTTTTAGCAGTTTCTATTTTTGGTGTATGTCTATTTTTATCAACTCGCTTGTAACTTTTTCGACATTTTGAATCAACTTTATTCTTGGAGTTTTTCCATTTGGACGAGTTTCGGAGATGTTTTTACATAATTCAGTTCTATGTTATGTTTTTCCATATGTACGTTCGATTCTCATTAAACTCATTCGTTTTCGTTGTTTCTTTGTTGGCATAAGTTCGTATGGTTGAGTTGTTCATGTTGTGAGTTTCGATTTGTCAATCCGACGTCGTATCGTTATTTTTGAACGTTTGGGCCGTTTTGTAATTTCCTTAAACTTAAGGGAAATTTACTTTCGTCGTCGAATTCCAAATCTTCGGGAAATCGGAATTATGTTTTATTTTAACGCTTAGATTCGTCACCGAGAATACTTCATAACCATATTTTTGGTTCGATAGAAGGTCCGAGTTTCGGAGTCGTCCGGGATAGTTCGGACAATAGCTTCTTAGACTGCTGTCTAGTAGGGTGTTACGGCCGTAACACCCCATTCATTATGGCTGTAATGTTGGACTTGTTACGGCCGTAAGCTAGCCCGATTCACAGAATGTGACCCATTGCTTTATAACAAATGCGAGGTCAGAACCTCATTTTCACTTCCTTCTTTCGTTTTTCCTCGTCGGGCGATCAGAGAACCTCCAGGTCGATTTCTTCCACTTCTCATATGTGTATTCTTCATCCTTTATCACCGTGAGATCGTGGGAGCATAACATCATCAACGTAATCATCTTCCTCCATCCGAATTCAAGGTATTTTCGTCTAGAACCCTAACTTGTCAATTTTGGGGGGTTTTCCGGGTTTTGCTTATTGAACTCGAATTGTTTAAGTATGTTGTAATATTCCTTACCGATTGTTGTTATTGGGTGATTCCCAATCCGATTTCATCGAGTTTAATCCGTGAATTATCGAGTCGGGGAGATTTTGCGTAAACCCTCGCCCATATTGATTGAACCTATATTGTCATAGCTTGTAATCGGGGTTTTGGGCGTATTCCATTCGATTATTGTTATCGTATAGGACTGATTCATGTTAATCCTTCATTTAGGAACGGTCGTTTTCCCTCCGGATCATTCGTAGTCGTTGTTCATTCTCGTTTCATCAAAGATGTCTCAAAGGCAAGTACTTTACATTTGTTTGCATGTTCTAGTATTTGAATTATGGCTTTTCGTGGTTGTTGTGGATGGTTATGTGTATGTTCACCTAGGGATGGTCCGACGGTGCCTCTAGGGATACGTATTGCCGTGTGTGTACGTATCACGAACTAGGGATAACCACCCAGGGATGTCCGACAGGGCTCTGCGGGGTACGGTGGCCATGAGTCTCGTACCAACGATTGACTTTGAATTGTTTTGTTGGAGAAATGTGTTTTGTGCTTGTGCACCGTGAATATTCCGGAATATAAATGATTTCTAAAATGACTTTTGGCGCATATTTTCATCTAATTAGAATGGTAGTTCAAATGGATTGTACTTGCACTAGCAGTTGTCGCTAACCCCTTAAATGGGGAAAATAATTTTGTATTTCAGGTACAGGTCATGGAAGTAAATGAGCATGCGAGCCATACGAGGATGATGGACAAGCGTGATTCTATTTAGTGGTTGTCTGTTGGTGTTTTGTTTATGGAGTTTATTTATTATGTTTTTGCTTAAGTACTCGAGTACTTCTTTCTTAAATTTATCAATATTGTGTACCCATTTTGGGAGTGGATTTTATGTCGAATGGTATTGTCAAATTTTGGTCTCTTGTTTTGAATGTCGTGGATTGAGAAATTGTCTGTGTGTTAATGATGTTTGTCTTTGTCGAATGTCGTGTTGGTACGTTAGCCTGGTGGATTCCAATGTGTGGGGTCCACGGTGCTGTAGTATACCCTGATCGTCTCGGGGGTGTTACAGAGTATGGTATCAGAGGTTAGGTTACTTCAGGATGTGATTCGTATGCGTCCTCCACAGTTTGATGGTATTTCTGACCCTTCCGGTTGGGAGAGTTGGTTATTTGAGATGGAGAAAGTGTTCGAGGCGGCTGACTGCCCTGAGGAGAGGAAGGTACCCATCGCTCAGTACTTCCTCGCAAAGGAGGTAGCAACGTGGTGGCAAGCGGTGAAACCACGTGATCGGGCAGCCAAGTGGGCAGAGTTCCGAGAGTTGATGGAGGACGAATTTTATCCGTGGCCAGTGAAAGAGGGGAGGATCCGAGCCTTCTTTGAGGCTAAGCCCAGGATGTTCCTATTTCGCAGGCGATCAAGGACTACAACCAACAACTTCACTATATGAGAAACCAGGTCCGAGATGAACTTGATAAGATCCGCCACTTTGACATGCGGATGAAGTCGAGGGTTCATCACTACATGTCTGGTCTCGGATGTACAACTCTGAAAAATTATCAGAACAAGGCAATGGCTTATGAGATGTCGTTTTCTGCGATAGAGACGGCAACCGAGGGAAAGAAACAGAAAACCTCCGGCCAGTTTTTGGGAGGCAAGTCTGGCGGGTATCAGAAGGCTGAGTCTGGTTCGCGAGTCTTAGGGAGTCAGTCCCCGTCATTTGGGCGAGGGAACGGTTCTAAGTCTGCTACTACTGTTTCCGTTCGTGGTCCTACCTGTTTTAACTGCGGTCGCCCCGGACACATGATAAGCGAGTGCGACAGGCCTCCGATTCAGTGTCTTGCTTGCGGTCGGATGGGACATCGTGCTAAGTTTTGTACAGATGCGGTTCGGGCACCAGTTACTCAGCTGTCAGCCCCAGCTGCGGGGGAACCGAGCGTGAATCAGGCACCGACAGTTTCCCAACCCCAGCAGAGTTTTGGCAGAGGTCGAGGATGTGAGCAGCCTTCTAGAAGGGGAGCTTCTAGTGCAGGGTCTATTCCGCCCCGTGTGTATGAGATGAGACGAGATGGAGATCCTGACGCGACGGTGGCTACAGGTACCATTCACATCATTGACCATCCTGTTTTCGTGTTATTCGATTCTGGTGCTATACATTCTTTCATATCTATGGATTGTGTGCGTCGTCTGCGTGTTGATTGCCTAGTTGTGTGTGAACCATTTTTTGTTAAACTGCCTAGTGGAGTTAGCATCGTGGGGGACCGTGAGATTAGAGATTTTACTGTGAGTATCGCGGGGAGGGATTGGCCTTCTAATCTGATTGCGGTAGATATTAAGGACGAGGATCTGATTCTTGGTGAGAATTGGCTGGACAGTCATGGGGCGATCATGAATTATAGAACGAGAACCGTTTCGATATTAGCCTCTGACGGTATCGAGCATTCTTTTGTGGGGCGTAAACAGAGCAGTCAGAGATTTCTGATCAGCGCTATGAAAGCGTTGAAACTTATTCGAGGAGGTTGCACTGGTTATTGGTGTTATGCGTTGAGATCGGAAGAAGGGGGAGTCGAGATCACATCTATTCCAGTAGTGTGTGAGTATCCCGACATCTTTCCAGACGAGTTGCCGGGTTTGCCGCCAGACCGAGAGGTTGAGTTTACTGTTGATTTAGAGCCGGGTGCAGCACCGATTTCTAAGACACCATACCGTATGGCTCCTTCCGAGATGCTAGAATGGAAGAAACAGCTGGGAAAGCTGCTAGACATGGGGTATATTCGATCGAGCGCTTCGCCTTGGGGAGCACCGGTCTTGTTTGTGAAGAAAAAGGATGGGTCACTTCGTCTGTGTATCGACTATCGAGAGTTGAACAAAGTGACTATCAAAAACAAGTATCCGCTCCCGAGGATTGATGATTTGTTTGACCAACTGCAAGGGGCAACCATGTTTTCGAAGATTGATTTGAGATCGGGGTATTATCAGCTCCGAGTGAAGGATTACGACATTCCGAAGACGGCCTTTCGGACGAGATACGGTAATTACGAGTTTATGGTTATGCCTTTTGGGCTAACCAACGCCCCAGCCGTGTTCATGCAGCTTATGAACAAAGTCTTTATCGAATACCTCGATAATTATGTAGTTGTCTTTATTGACGATATCTTGATTTATTCGAGGAGTGAGGAGGAGCGTGCACGCCATTTGCATGTCGTGTTGGGAATCTTGAGAACTCAGCATCTTTTTGCGAAGTTCTCAAAGTGTGAGTTTTGGTTGCGGGAGGTTATGTTTCTCGGTCACGTGATCTCGGCCGAGGGTGTACGTGTGGAACCACATAAGATAGAGGTAGTACTGGATTTGGCGCCACCCAAAAACGTGAAGGAGGTCCGTAGTTTTCTGGGTTTGGTCGGGTATTATTGTAGATTTGTTGAGGGGTTCTCTAAGCTCGCTCGACCGCTGACTCAGTTGTGGCAAAAGATGGAGAAGTTCATGTGGACCGACGAGATACAGAAGAGTTTCGAGTAGTTGAAGAAGCAGTTGACAACCGCCCCCGTTTTGGCTTTACTGAGTGGTAATGAGGGTTTCTCAGTTTTTAGCAACGCTTCGGGCCAAGGGCTTGGATGTGTACTCATGCAGCACGGGAGGACGATTGCCTATGCTTCCCGTCAGTTGAAACTGTACGAGTTGAATTACCCTACCCACGATCTTGAGTTGGCCGCAGTTGTGTTCGCATTGAAGATCTGGCGTCACTACTTGTATGGATCGTCGTGTCAGATTTTCACCGATCACAATAGTCTGAAGTACATTTTCATGAGGAAGAGCTAAATATGAGACATAGGAGATGGTTAGAGTTGATTAACGATTACGACCTTGAGATCCTTTATCATCCGGGCAAGGCAAATGTGGTGGCAGATGCCTTGAGCCAGAAATCAGTATCGATTCAAGTGCTTGAGTTACTTACGGCCCAGTCGGGACTTCAGCGAGAGTTAATGAGGTTGAGCGTTGAGGTTGTACTACCAGGGAGTTCCGGGCAGTTGCGTACTCTTGAGATCTCATCGTCTCTAGTCGACAACATTAAATCGGGATAGTTGGAAGATCCGATGATTATTCAGCTTCAAGAGAATATGGGGAAGGGGAAAGCCTCGGGATTCATGATACATGAGGATGGTGTGTTGAGATTCCGAGGTCGGCTTTGTGTTTCGAACGACTTGGAATTGAGGCAGAATATTATGCGAGAGACTCACGCGTCACCTTACTCAGTCCATCCGGGCTCGAGTAAAATGTATAAAGATTTGAGGAAGAATTTCTGGTGGAATGACATGAAGAATGAGGTAGTTCAGTTTGTGGCTAAGTGTTTGGCTTGTCAACAAGTCAAAATCGAGCATTAGCGGCTAGCCGGATTGTTGAAACCACTCCCCATTTCGGAATGTAAATGGGAAAATATCTTGATGGATTTTGTCACGAATTTGCCGAGGACGAAGACTGGAATGACTATGGTGTGGGTGATCGTAGACCGACTGGCTAAGTCGGCACATTTTCTGGGCATCAAGGATACTTGGGGTCTAGAAAAATTGGCTCGTATTTTTATCGCGCAGATAGTGAGACTTCATGGTATGCCGAAGACTATTATTTTGGATAGAGATGGCCGGTGTGTATCGCATTTCTGGCAGGCGGTACATAAGGCATTGGGGACACGGTTGCGTTTGAGTACTTCTTTCCATCCTCAGACCGACAGGCAGTCCGAGCGTACCATTCAGACGTTCGAGGATATATTACGCGCGTGTGCGTTAGACTAGAGTAGTGACTGGGAGGAGCATCTGTCTTTGATCGAGTTTACTTATAACAATAGCTGACACGCGTCGATTAAGATGGCACCGTATGAGGTGCTTTATGGCCGACATTGCCGATCACCGATATGTTGGGATGAGCCGTCCGGTCTAGTTGGCACCGATCCGGATCTTGTGTTAGAGATGAGGGGGAAGGTTGAATTGATTAGAGAAAGGATGTTGGCAGCTCAGAGTCGATAAAAGTCTTATGCGGTATCGAGGCAAGTTATTACTTATTAAGTTTATAATACTAAATGAATGATTTTAGTTTCATTTCGTTTATAATTCATATATCAATGAGTGTAAGTGTGAATTCTGGAGATTTCGGTTGTATGTTGTCTTGCGGGTTTCGGAGTTAAATCATAAGGTATGTAGTTTATGTTCATTATCAATATACTTGGGTATCAGAGATATATTTTGGTAAAGATGAGGATATGAGTTATCTACAGTCTACGATATTTAGGATCATCGAATAAGGATAATCATTGGTGATGGTTTTTGATATCGAGATTGCTCTCGAAGGATCCGGGGCAAGCTCTCTAATCATTTTTGACATTATCATGTCGTGATGCATTTGTGTATAGTCGTTGTCATGCATTTGTGTATTGTTGTTGTCATGCATTTGTGCATTGTAGTTGTTTGTCCACCAAGTGTTGGTCCGTCGGGATCATATTGTGAATCTATGCTATGTGCACTGTGCCATTTTATTACCATGTGTATGTTGTGATTGTCATGTTGTGTCATGCATTGTTGGTCTTCTCGTAGGAGATGCGTGTTGTTGTCGTTGTTGTCTTATTGAGCATATTGATGTGGTCATATGAGTATGAATTTGTAGGTCTTGTGTTAGGACCATGTCCGTATGTTGTTTTGATCTGATCTCGGATTAGACTGACATGATTCATCATGGCGTTGCGTATTTTGTGGCATGTTTTGTATTCTTTATTGGTACTTGTCTTTTGTTTGGCAATCGATTATCATTTTGAGATTGATGATATTATCCGATGGATTGGATTGGACTGGACAGAGCTGATATATTTCGTATTGGTGAGTTATGGTGATGTTTTGAAAACTTTGGGTATTGTTTGGGATACAGCATAGATGTTTATGTACGATTTCATTGTATTGTTAAGAATACAAGATGTGGAATATGGTAAGGATTATTTTGAGGATTATCACAAGTTGGTAAAGTTATGACGGTAAGATTATATTGGTAGTATTCTTACTTTGTAATTACATTGATATGTAATTATTGATGCGATGTGATTGTTATCATTATTGAGTAGTATGACTGACCCCGTCGTAGGCTTTATTTTTAGGTTCATGGATATTGAGCTTGTAGCGGTCGCGAAAAGATGAGCTTCCCGGAGGATACTGGCTATGATGCGTGTTTTATGGATCGAGTATTTTGTCACTGCAAATGTATTTTTACTTGTTGAAGTATATCCGATGCGTGAGTATTTTTAAAATGGACTTTTTGTATTTTGCAACTTGGATTATTTTGAAAAATTATTTTCTAAACTATTTTGTCAGTACGTATAAGCGGTGGCTTAACATATACTTTTGAAACTATTGATTTTTGGCATTTTGGCCTTATACTTCCAAATGAGATTTTTCGGTATTTGGTAAATAGATTTTTATGTAGTCTTTGAATATTTTGGCAGATATTACCATCGTTAGCCTCTTGGGCGTACTTGTAATAATTGCGAAAAATGTCTTTTAGCCTTGTGGGTTTCGTTGTGGGGTCCACGGTTATGTAATATTTCCGAATGGCTATGGGGGTGTTAGAAGAAAAAAAAAACCAATAAGTTTCAACGTAATTTGAAGTTCATTTGATTGTAGTTTGATGGTATCCATGATCCATTTGATCACAAAGAATCAAACATCAGATGCATTAAGTGATTCATATCGAGCATAAGACTATTAAAAAATATGACATGAAGTAAAAAATATAAACTTTAAACCAAAGGCAGGTCCATCACAAACAAATTAGAATAATCAAACCTCAAATGTCTTCTTAAGTTTCTCCTCCCCTGAAACAACAAATTTACAATAACAAAGATAAAATCTTAGCATAGCTATAAATCAAATTGACACAAAAATGGAGAAAGCAAATCAAATAAACAAAAGTTTATCAACCTCAGAAATATCTTCATCAAGTGCATCATTAGCATTCGTTTCTTCATCACGAGCAATTCTTTCACGATCCATTTTTATTGGAAATCACCACCTCACACAAAAACGATGACGTAATATAACAAAAACGCCAATAAAAGATTATGCAATATTTTTGTGTGGAATATTATGCAATTCTTCATCATTATGCAATATTATGCCAACAAAAACGCTAGTTGTTGGAAATCACCAGCAATATTTTTGTTGGAATATAACAAAAATGATGATACAATAAATAAATCCTAAATTTTGTTCAAAACGATTAAAAGGACAAAACTGCATAAAAAAACGATCACAGAAAAAAAGAAAATGTTATTTTACCACCTAGTAATTAAGCACCACCGCATGTAATTAATGACAGTTCGAATTATGTACCTTTAAACTTAGCAACGATGTTTATATTGTAATATCCGTATTTTTTATTGATTGTTTGACCTTGCCGTTATTTCTTTTTGTCGCTCTGTAAATATTTGGAGATGTTTTCGATGTTGATTTAGAGTTTCGTACCTTTTTGAATCATGGTCGTGTTGACTGGACCTTTCGGCAGTGTTCTGGGACAGGCAGATAGCGCACACTAGGCCTAGGCTAACGCACGCTATTTCTACTTGAGTAGCGCACGCTAGCTTTGAGCCTTAGAGAGCGCTAACGTTCGGAGCCTGGCAGAGACAGTAGCTAATTCTGCTCTCTGGACTAGCAGTTAGCGCACGCTAGCAGTTCGCTAGCGCACGCTATTTGTGGTCAGTAGCGCGCGCTAACATAGTCCGTAGTGCACGCTAACGAGCTGAGTCGGCAGAGGCAGTGAGATATTTCTACTTTCTGGACTAGCAGGCAGTGCATGCTAGGCAGCAGGTAGCGCATGCTATAGGCATTGCGTAGCACGCGCTAATGCCCAGTTGTAGCGCACGCTATCGGAGTTGGGCAGTGAACTGGAACTCTTGCAGGACAACAGTTAGCGCACGCTAAGGTGTGGTAGCGCGCGCTAACGTATCAGGTCAGAAGCCACTAGACTACCGGGTGACCCCGTTAGCGCACGCTAGCCCCGATTCTTAGCGCGCACTAACCTGGCGTTCTATATAAGGAGCAGTCAACCTCTGAAATCACCATTTTCTTCATTTCTTTCCTTTTTCCGACGGGAGCAGCGGGTTGGGCGATTTGGAGCGATTTTGAGGCGATCCTTCTTCAGCTATCATTATCCTTGGTTGAATAACAAAGATTACACAACATCCAATCCATTTCTATCTTCCAAATCAAGGTAAATTCCTTAGAACCCTAGTTTTTGAGAATTTTGGGGATTTTCTTAGATTCCTCCGATTTATCCATTATGGAGCTTGAGATCTTTGAGAATATGATGCATCTACCCCGTACCCATGTTTCCCTTACGATTATATGGATTATTTTGTACCTTATTCGGACTTGAGAGGGTTTGGGTGATTTTCAAACCTCTAAATGATTATCCTTGTAGTTTCGTGAATCGTAGGCGGGTTTCTGGAGTTTCTTCGTGTGATTTGAGTATGGATTATTGATTATCGTATTCCTTACGAATCGTTTAGGTGCCGCAGTAACCAAAGCCTCGGTCGCCCGAGGATGTAGCAACCGTTCTTATCATTAAGTTGATAAGGGTTGCAAACATATCGGAACCAATCAGGAAAAAATCAGAGGCGAAGGAGAGAGATGAAACTGACGGGGACGAGAGAATCGGGAGAGAGAGAGAGGCGAAAGGGGGGAGGCGGATATGATTAGGGTTAGGGGTGCAGGGGTTATTTATATCACAGATGGACGGGTGTGATAAGCCCTCCAAAAGGGACGGTCCAGATTGAACCAGGAGTTTAATGAATCCGGGCCTGGGCTTTTGGTGTAAAAAAGGAATTGGGCTGCTCAAATGTTTGTTGTTTTTGGGCCCAGTCATAAAGACTATTTCATTTGGGCCTCATATTAACCAACATTTCTCCACCCGGACCAAATGAGCCATCGGGGTATACTGTTTTGAGAGGGAGGTCATCATTGCCGAACGTCACACCACCTGCACATCTCACAAAGTTACTACAAGTATAAAGACATAAATTTGGATCGAGGGTTATTATGTGTCACTACCCGAGACTTTCATTTTTAGTTCCACATGTCCATTTATGAATTTTATTTAGTTCTATCTCAAGTTAGTAGTACTGAAAAAACACAGCATCTTTGTTTTGTATATGGTTATAGATCCGCTTTAAACATCTATATACTTGTTGGCAAAATATTTATCTTTCCTTTTCAAAAATATACTTGTTGGCAAAATATTTGTTGGGAAAAATAGTTTTAAAGAATGACGCATACGTGTGTTAAGGAATGATGCATACGTGTTTATTGCTGGTAAAAAATTAATTAAAAGGGTGTGCATATGTGTTTTATGTTTGGTATAAAATCAATGAAAGAGGTGTGCATATGTGTTTAGATTAGTGCATATGTGTTTGTTAGTTGGTTTAAAATAAGTGATATTGTACATATGTGTTTTATGGTTGATATAAAATTAACTAAAGGGGTATGCACATGTGTTTTAAGTTTGATATAAAATCAAAGAAAGAGTTATACATATATATTTTAAATTGTGCTCTGTGTTTGATAGTTGTTATGCTTAATTTTTGTTTCTTATTTATTTATGGTTTAATTATTTTTGTGCATGCTTGTTTCAGATTGATGAAGATGATGATATCATTGAAGATTGAGAAGTGGATGAACACAAATATACATGAAGATAATTTGCGACTTTTGAAGATATACGATTATTGCATATGTCTTTTTTGTACTTGTAATTAAGTGAAATGTAATATTTAAGTATATGAATCTTGTTTTTTCTTTTATAATGGTTTATGTTCTTTATTTTATGTTTCAAACTTCCAAAAAAATAATGGTTAGACAAAAATATTGGTAGGTTGATAGAAAAGGTGTAAACAATTACATACTAGAAACACATTTAAATTTACATTATTTAAAAAACATACATGCACCCAATCTTTTAAAAAAACATATATGCACCTGTAATATTCTGGAACCATGCTAGCTAAAAAAAATCCGAAAATTTAGGAATATATAAAATCGGGATTTAATAAAAGAATTCAAAAATAATATAAAAATTATATTTTACTATATTACCATTTTGAATTAATAATAATTTTTAATATTTAAAAAAATCTCATTGGTTTAGAGGAGTTCTCGCAGTTCTCGCACTTTAGAGAGTTCTGAAAATAAGCTCCCATATATATATATATATATATATATATATATATATACACACACATACATACTTACTTACTAAGTACTTTTGTTTTGAGAAAAGCGAAAGTGTGCAACAAATTATTTTTAAAGCAAATTATTAAGGTATTTAAAATTCTTGTATCGTATTACGACCAGAAATATATTTCAAGGCAAATATATTTTGAACATTTTATTTTTTAAATAAGTATTTTTAATAATCTTTAAAGGAAATCATTTTTCCAAAAGGTGATGCCAGTGGAGTTGAAATATAAGTGATATCATATTCTTATTGTGTAATTTTGAAACCGTGAAAATTAAGGGTTTTAAATGAGTATTTTCCTGTGGAGCTAATCTTGAAAATTCTATTTGGATGACCTATAATTTTGAGTCGTACACTATAAATATTTTGTGGCATCTGTGGCCATATCTTAATCAGGTTATTCTATTTTAAGGCGCTCCAACTTATTAATTAAGAACCTTGATAATTGGGAATTCCCGACTTAACGACTACTAGTGAGAATCGAGAAAGGTATATATATATATATATATATATATATATATATATACACACACTATATGAGTGTTATTTGAGTTACGAATTATTGCGAGCACGACAATATTGCGATGATATTTGAAATGATATATTATAAATATTTGAGAATAAAATCATTTTGACGGAAATGTTTTAGAATGTATATGATATTTATTGATTAAGATTGATTACATTATTGTGTCGAGATGACTTAGTATATCGGGTGGTATTCTCTGATGTCGTTGCATAATTATCGGTGCAAATATTGCAGTGGCCAACATCCTGTTCCCTAATAAATTATTCAATGAAGGTTAGAGGAACAATCTGTACCATGCTTAGTAGTATAATTTGGGTGTATTTATCGAGTGAATAATTGGTAAAGTCATAAGGATATTACTTATGTTATGGATGGTTCACTATTTATGACATTGAGAATAACTATACAGTTTTGACAAAGTAATTCTAAGTGCTCTATTATTTTATATATCCAAAATGTTATATTTTAATTACCTAGTGATATCCATATTAGCTTATTATTGTTATATCGAGTCAGCTATTGGATCAATCGATGGGATGATTTGATATTGATTAGGTTATGGATAAAAGTTACACCTCTAGTGATAATTTGGGGGTAATGGTAGAAGTGAAGAAAAAAATACAGGTACAGGGTCAGATATCAGGGGTTGTTGCCAGAGTTGTTCTATCTTAAGTTTCGGTTCGAAACTTATTCTAAGGAGGATAATATATAATACCACTGATATTTATTTGATATAGTATACATATTTGGATATATATGTTTATTAAATACCAAGCTCATAAATATTTTTTTTTGCGGGAGAAATATCCCAATTTGTTTACTCCTAGTTTCGAGGACGAAACTATTTTTAAAGGGGAGTATGTAATATCTGGAATTTTCGATTAATGTTTCTCTTGTTGAACTTGTTGGAATATTAATAATGTATATATTTGTATGGACGTGATATCAAGTATACAAGAATAATATGACGGGTTATATTTTCTAATATCGTCGATATATTGATAATAATGTAACAATGGCCAACGTTATATTCTTTGATAAATTATTATCTACAGTAAATATAAAACTTATGATTTTTTATGGATGTAGTATAGATGTAATTATGGTCTTGGATCGTTCCAAGTACAAAAGAGCTACCGAAAATATTAGTGGATATATAATTAGACATTTTTTGGATAGTGTCGTACACAAGGGTCAATTTTGAAAAATTACCATTTTAAAATCCAAAAATCCTGACACTTAACAGCATAGTATATAATTGAGTTAAATTTCCAACGGTTCAAATGGTGAGCCAATCAGAGTTTGGACGAAGAAATTATGGTCGATTCAGTGGGGACTTCCAAAGCTTGGACCGCCGCCAGTCACCTGCGCGCATGACCTGGTCACATTCGGGAAGATTCCACAGGCATGACCTGGCCACATTCCAGCAAGATTCCATGACGGCCTGTTGGACATTGTCGGGCGTGACTCGGCGTACTAACGTAAGTGCTTGCGTAGGGCGACCAAATCATGGCTGACATCACCTACGTGGTTGGCTATGCATATGAGTTGTGGCCTAAAAATAGAGACCTTACAGACAGTATTTCTACACTTAATTTATGTAACATTATATACAAACTCTTCCCCTCCAAATATACGTCTCTAGATTTCCGATCGGAGTCCTTCTTTTCGGCGATAATGGTCATTTTCCGGCGAGTCATGTCATCTTTCCAAAGCCAACTTGACCAAGTGTCCGGCGAATTGCTCGAGAGAGATTTTCGTGAATTTTCGATGGGAAGATATTTGATTTATTCACTATGAGATATTAACTACATGTAGGTGTTCAAACTTTTAATTAATGCTAGTTTGTTATTTTTATCTATTTTAAAATCATTTTCGCTATTATTAAAAATATTATAAATTCCTAATCACCTAAAGGACTTCGATATATGAACTTATTATTCCATAAAATAATATGTTAATTAAAGTCCTAATATTCGTAAAATATTTCAATATTTTGTAGGCTATAATTTTGGCCTTTTGGAATTTTTTGGTAAATATATTATATTGAAATATTCATAAAATAATACTTATTAAGATATAAATAAATATAAATACTAAGATTTGAAGCACTGATTTTAATGACTATTTGGATATTTTGAATCAGATTTTTAATTAGTGTAAGATATTATAAGTTAATTACATATAATTGATTATTAAAATAATCAATATTTAAATGTGGTAAATAATTGGTTTATATTTAATCTTGAATTAAAATTCTGAAAATAACTTCTACCTTAATGAAGTATCTTATAACCGAATTTATGAGATTTTAGTTATTTTGTTCTGATTTTTAATGAAAATATTTAAATAATTAAAATATGAAATTAAGTATAACTATTCAGCCATAAAAAGTATTAATCTCTTATCTTTTGAAAGATAAGATTACGATAGTAAATACTTGGACAAATGTGATGATAGATTTTGAATAAAATTATTCGATTATTAGAGTAACAATAATCAAATATTGAGTAAATATCAATTTAAGGCTTTATTAAGTCATAATGTTGATTATTATGATTTGAATAGTAAACACCATATTTTAAAATGTTTATGATGTTCTTGGTTAATTAAGATAATAGAAGATGATATTATTATAATAAATAAAGAGTTGCATAAGTGTTCATATTCATATAACGAGAGTAGTTTCACCGATTTGAATTCGTTATCAGATTCGTAGAATTTCATTAGTGAATGAATTGTATTTCATTCAAGGTTGTTCATTTGAATGATTGGAGTTGTTCGTTCGGCGTTTGTTTGTTTCGTGAAGGATGTTTTGATCGTACAGAAACATTTTATGTCTTCAGTATTGAGGCAAGTGAATTCTTGCCTGATTATGATGATAATATATCTTTTATATATGTTTTAGGTTTTTACGTACATTTATGTTTTGTGAATCTCGATTCATAATTATGTTATTATTATCATGTCGATCATTCATTCAGGAACCATGGTTCCGAGTCTTAATGATATCATCGTTGCACTTTGGTGAATTATTTTTTATTGTTTGATTCGTATTTCCTTCACTCAATCTTTTGGCCCCTTCCTGGGAATTGGTAAAATTATATTGAATTTCGTTGTCACTTTTGTTATCATAACATTCCGGATCATACTATCGTGCTGGTTGGTATGTGTAGGATTTTCATGACAGGCATATATATAGTTATGTGTTGGTAGTTGGCCTAACATTGGGTTGTGCCAAGGGGCGGGTACGCACGTGAGACTGTTAGGTACATTATCACACGTATGTTATTTGGATTCCTCATACGTTGGTGATATGTGCACGGACATATTTTCCATACTTGGGTGTAGTGTGGTGCCATCCTTTGATCTATGAATTTTGGTTGATGTGTTTTCAACGGTTATAACCTGATCGATTCATATTGATCGCATATACTTTTGATGAATTGAGATTATAATCGGACTTCGGTTTATACAGCATGCATAATTGCGTAATATTCCAGTTTGAGATAATGTTATAGTTCATACGGAATATATGACTCTGTATGTTCGGCATATTGAGATTTATTGTCTTGCGTAACTGACCCTTTGGTTTTGGGCGGAATATGCTTCATCATATTTTAGGTCGCGAAAGGCTAAGGCAAATGAAGATCATGGTGACAGCGAAGGATCTCAAGGATACTAGTCAAGGGCCGAGTCTTCTTAATTTTGGTGCTATGTTTCATTTTTGTTGCATTTATGTTGTACTTCCGTGTATTTTGTGGTTTCGGTATATCCATCTTCATATAGAATATACTTGTACTTTTGTTGATCTTGATTTTTTTGGGCAAATGTTTACTAGAGTATTGTATAAACTCCTCATCGCAGTATTCAGTAGCATAATATAGTTCGGTACTTAAGTTATGCTTACTGATTATTGTATTATGTATAGCCTGATGGGTCCCAATTGGGGATTCACGACACTATAATTACCTTCAGATTTGGGGTGTTACAGGTGTCCTGTTGGGAGATGTGGTTGTCTTCTCCAAAGGGGCAACAAAACACCTGATCGTCTGTCCTAGTCCCTGACGGCTCGGGAAGTGCTATTGTGACAGTCAGTGTTTCTTACATGAGAACAGCTTTTGATGGGTTGGACACTATTGGTATGGGCTCAATGGTGGAACCTCATAGGCCAATGTAGCCTGCTGAGGGGCTGTAGGAACATCTTCCGATTTTTAAGTCTCCTTTTGAGACTTATGCTTCTTCCTCTTTCTGTAGGCGAGCTGTTGGAACCATTCTTTTCTTGTCGGCTGTTTTCTTTTCTTTTCAACTTATGCAGGACCCTGGTGTAATGCCACTTACATTATGTAGGTTACTTAACATATCCATGGAGTTGGGATCCAGCCTGTTCTCAATTAGGATAGATTTATTGTATAATGTTGGGTTAGATCCTCCCAATAAATTTCTTGCGAGAATCTTCTTTGCAGGAGATGGTTGCTGGATTCCAGAGTTTGTGAGGATGAAGTTTAATATCAGACAAAATGATTTTTTAGCGGTTGCAGGTTTTTACAGGCGCTTAAGCACGATCTGGAACCAGTTAGATTTCTAATAGTTCATGATCCCAATCATCATCTGGAAGTGAAGATTTGTGCACATTTCAAATGCTCATATCCAGTTCTCAAATACCCAAGAATAGAATTCATGCAGTTAAAAGTAGGGAAGTGTAAAGTTCTTCTTGTGGCAAGAAGGACAAGGATTCCTAATGTTTGGATTCCCAATGAAGAACTTCTAATAAGCGTCAATAAGGTCATCTCCATAAGTTTCCAGGTCCTCAAGAGTGAGTCGATCAGAGGGAAGCTTATACAAATTTTATAGTAGCTCCCTATTGACAGAAATCTCCATGTCCTGCACAAAGCTTGCAATGTCAGTTAGGGGTGCGCCTTTCTTATGGGATTCATACTTGAACTCAACATCCAAGTAGAACTCCTTAATGACAGATTCGTTGTAGTTTTGAGGATGAAGGCTCCCAAGCCTGTAATAGACCTGTTGATTTACATGGTTAACCACCTTGTTCATCCCCATCACACCCTCCGATTCAGACAAGATACGCTCCTGGAGCATGGATCTCGTGAAGATTTTTCCATCAATGATGGATTCCTTCTTCTTCATAGACCGAGAAGATGTCTGATATGAAGCCATTGCAAAGTTCGAAGATAGAGAAAGAAAGAAATTTGCCAAAAAAAGTTAAGTTTGCCAAAAAAAGTTAAGTATATATGTTGTATGTTGTAGGCTCGTACTTCTACAAAAAGCAGTAAGGGGTCTTTAGGTCGCATACTTGCCCTTTTATAGATGCTGAAAGGCTAGGTTATAATGAATAACCAGATTTAAGGAATGGGAATGGTTTTTGAATCAACGCACATGATGAATCAAGAGCTAACTTATACGTCTTATCCATTAATTTTGAATTTATTATCAGTCCCACCTATGATACATTACATCCTACACTAACGAATGTTTAGGTGATTTTGAAATTGCGGAGTTCAAGGCTTTAAAGTGTAGGTGTCATTTCAATTGTAAATAGAAAATTGTTCTAGAAATGTCTACGAGCGAGTAAATAGTTTATGTTGTATCTGCGAAAGTACCGCATTCCCCTTTAATTGTTACATACACAATTCAATTATTACAGCAGTCAATGATGAATACTATATTCAAGAGTCCTTACAGTTTTCCCCCTTGATTAATGCACATTACAACTGTAAGAAGGGAATTGTACCCTTTTCTTCCTATAGTGAGGATATTACTTGTAAGTCTGTGTGTAAAGTCGTCCCTTCTACTGACTGAACCCTTAGTTCAAATAACAAGTCTGGACACTATATTCATGGGTCATATAACATTCCCCCTTCATTGATGAGTATTGAAACATATACTTACAGTTTTTTAATCAAGTTGTAGAATTCCCCATTCCTAATGGGGCATATAAAACCTCGTTGTACTGAGAGGCTTTATGAAGATGCCGGAACTCTGAATGTCTGTATGGACCTTTTCAATCCAGACATCTTTGCTCTCCACTTGATTTCGGGTGAAATGATGTTTCATGTCTATGTGTTGGTCCTCCAGTGCAATACAGAATTGTGCATTATTACGATTGTGCTCGTGCTATCGCATATGATTGGTATCTCTCTGGCATGGATTCCATAATCTTTAACTAGTGTTGCGTCCAAAGAATCTGCATACAACAACTTCCAACAGCATAATATTCCGACTCAGCTGTAGAAAGCGAGTTGTCCAATTGATTCTTACTAAATCATGATGCAAGTCTTGGTACAAGGAAATGACAAGTTCTATTTATACTCATCCTATTCATCTTGCAGCCTCTGAGATCCGAGTCACTGTAGCCCACCAATCGAATCCCCCTTAGGATACCACAATCCTACATGATTGTTCCTTTGACGTACTTAAGGATTCATTTGGATGTAGTGAAGTGTAAGTCTTTAGGTGCAACCTGATATGTGCACATACTGTTAGGAATATGCCCTCGAATGCCACTCAGGGGATGAGAGAGTAGAGGCATTGTACTTGTAATTATGGAATAAATAATAAAAAGGCAATTCGATTCATTCACTGTTTATTGTATTTCAATTGCATTCTTGACTTGGTAAACATTGAAGTGAAGTCCATGTAAATCAATTGAACATTCCATTCTCGTTATGGGATAAGAGAAAATGCAATGGAAGTGTTTAAAGTTTATTTACATAAATCGTTCGCAAGTCAATAAACTTAAATGGGCATTAAGTTTTAATAAGACTTGTATAACTGATGCTAGGACGTGTGCACATCTTGATAGCATAGTTATAAGTATATTGGTGGGACCAGTATACTCGAACACGACTCATACTCGATTCCGTCACACGGTATTCACTCTCGGAGAGTCGATGACAAATCGAAAGTTTGTGATAGTATACGTGGACCTTTGACTTGAGGGTTCAGTAGAAGATGTGCCTGTGACGTTTAGTTTGTCATTAGAGTAGTTAGAGTCATTTGCTTAATTGCTGAGTCAACCTCGAAGGGCGGACTATATGGGCAGGTAGCACTCTTTACTGTACGCCAAGAAAGGATTCTATCTCCTGTTAGTGAGCAGGTGAATGTCCTATACGGTTAATGGCAAATAAGATCATAAGTCTTTGGCCAAAGCATTCTGATATATTCGTATTAAATACACTATTAATCAGTCGATCTTGATTTGCATTAACACATGTATAGAGTCTAGTCAACAGTAGGGTTTGACTTTACCGTGACCCGAAGACTTGACCGAGACATCTGATGAAGGGTCTATACGTATATAGTATTCACGATATAATGGTTCAGTAATGATCCCTTCATTCGTTCTCAGTCGGGATTTACAGTGCGGCCCGCTAGGCTGGCTAAGTGCTGCCCGCACTCATTGGTTCCTCCCAATGCCGGCTGAGACGGACCTACGGAGTCGCGCATCAGGAGTGTTGACGGATAAATGTGAATTTATTATCTCTCTATTAATATTAGATATTGTATATCTAATTATGATTTATTGGATAAATTAAATAGCGGTCTTATGAATTAAAATTAAGTTACCAGGTAATTAATTTAATTCATAAATTATATTTCTTAGAGAAATATATTTGTATTTGATATAATTAATTAATTAAATTAATTAATATAAATACATTAATGATTAAAAGGAGTGTATTTAACGGAGTCGTTTGACGAACGTCCGGTACACGAGCCGGGGTTTCTAGGAAATTCCTCCATGGGCCGCCCCCTCACATGTCTCATCACATTTGCATGTTATTGTGTTGTGTTGTCTTATGAAATGATTAGGTTGAGATTCTTTCTCAACTAATTATGACATAAAATGAGTTATTATATATCTATATAATTACTTACTCATTTGATGAGAGTGTTGACTTGAAACACACACATACAAGCTTTTCCTTGCTGATCTCTTCTTGCTTCAGCCGTGAGAGAATTTTTGAGGCAGAGAAATATTTATTTTCTTGAGTGTTATCATCATAGAGGTGAAAACAAATAAGAAAATTAGAGATATAAACTCCTACGGTAACTTCTTAGCTGTGTTCTTGGAGAACGGAGTTACGTCGAATTTTCCGGGCAATTTCCGACGCGTGTGAAGTAGAGGCTTCAAATTTTCGGTGCTTGGAACAAAGGGATTTCGTGTTCGGGACGGGGTTCGTGATCGTCATCCATATTTATGAAGATTTATTTCAAAGGCTTCAAGGGTATGATTTTTATCTTCGTATTTATTTTTTCGTATATAGGTTACTTGGTCGTTCCTGTTTGGGATTCGTTTTTATTTTCCGCTACGTATTTCGTTTTGTTTTCAGAATCCCAACACATACTCTTACAACAAATTGGATATCAGGCCTGCTGACTGTTAGGTAAAAAAATCAGCCTATAAGCTTCCTGTAGACTGATTGATCCACTGGCTTTCCAGCTTCGTTAGCATGTATCTATGTGGAAGTGCTCATGGGGGTTGACGAGGACTTTGAGGTGTTCATCCCAAATTTATTGAGCAGCTCCTTGCCGTATTTCTCCTGGTTGATGAAAATACATGTAGGCAATTGTTTCATCCACAACCCTTAGAAATAACTAAGTTCTCCCATCATACTCATTTAAAATTTACTTTGTATGAGATGAGAGAACTTCTTACACAGATCTAGGTAAGTATAACCAAAAATAATATCATCTACATAAATTTGAACTATAAGAAGGTCACCACCTTCCTGGATTTTGGAGAGTATCTTGTTGAAAGCACCTTTCCTAAATTCACTATTGATAAGATATAGTGATAGGGTTTCGTACCAGGCTCCGAGTGCTTTCTTGAGTCTATATAGTGCTTTTCTTATCCTGTAGACTAGATCACCTTTCTCAGTGCTGGCAAACCGTGGAGGTTGTTCGACATAAACTTTTTCAGCTAGTCACCATTCAGGAATGCACTCTTAACATCCATTTGATATAAAATGAAGTTCTTGTGAGCCGCAAACGCTAGAAATATCCTGATAGCTTCGAATATGTCAATATGAGACAAATGATTAATTATATTTATACCTTCTTCCTGTATGCAGCCTTGGGCAATCAGGCTGGACTTGTTTCTTATGACTAAACCATTTTCGTGCTTCTTATTTCAAAATACCCTTTTTGTCCCAATTACAGTTTGATGGGTTGGTATGGGAATTAAGTACCAAATAGTATTTATTTGGAAACTATTTAGCTCTTCCTCCATCGATGTAATCCAATGAGAATTATTGAGAGCATTATTAGTCGATACAGGTTCGGATTGTGGTAAGAATATAGCTAATATGTACATGGTATGTCCTTGGAGTTTCGTTTTAGGATTCCATATAAGGAATTGGGATGTTCCGGGTCCTCAATTTGTTTCCTCTTGCACACATAGTATATTTATTTGTACTCTATACCCTCCTTCTAGCTGAAACACTAGCATCAATATCACCAATTACTAACTCTTATGGGTGATCTCTTAACCACCTCCGGTCAGGTTCTAATTCCGCGTTCCTAACTGTGTGTTGTTGGCCTGTAGGTTTAGCTTCAACCTCCACAATGTCAACTTCTATTACATCATCTATTCTTATAGCTGCGGGATTTATTTTAAATGTGGTGAAAGGTTCTTCCTGAGGCTGTGGGATTTACTCAGTGGTTAAGGTCTGAACTTCCTGGGTTAGATCATCCACTTTTGTAGGATCATAATTAGGTTCATCAAATACAACATGGACTGACTCTTCTATTGTCAGTTTCCGCTTGTTGAAGATCCTGAATGTCTTACTGACATATGAGTACCCGAAAAATATTCCCTCACCAGAATTTTTGTTGAAGGTCTTGAGCTGATCCTTTCCATTTCTAAGAACATAACACCTGCAACAAAAATATGAAAATATGCAACCATAGGGGTTTTTTTGTTTCATACCTTATACACGATTTTGTTTTAGTGCTTATGATGATACAGTGGGTTTGTGTATAGCATGCTGTATTTGTTGCTTTACCCCAGAATCAATGTGGCAACTTGCTTGCAGCAACCATCGTTCTAGTTGCCTCTTTCAGCATTCTATTATTTCGATCGACACCACCATTCTACTGTGGGTTCTGGGTTGCTGAATATTCATAATGTATGCCATTGTCTACACAGTATTGAAGTGATCTGTGAGTTCTGTGCCTCTATTGGACTAAATGGATACAATGCTCAGTCCCTTCTCAATATGTAGCTTCTTTAGGTGTTCCTACAACTTTGTGGTTGTCTGCTTCTTTTTCTTTTCAAGAATATAGTCCAGGAGTACCTGAAAAAATCATCAACAATAACAAGACAGTATTTCTTACTTCCTAGGATGACAGGGTCTACAGTGCCATATAAGTTCACATGAAGTAAATCCAGGACAGTGTGGGTTGAGAGATATGATTTGCTCTTCCGAAATCTCTTGACTTGCTTGCCTTTCTGACAAGGTCCACAAACATTGTTATTACAAAATGATATCTGCTGTCATATATCGAGAATATCCATTTTCGAAATACAGATTTCCTCCTCCTTGATATATTGTACATAAATTTAAGTATATTTAGGTCCCCAATATTTTGTGGGTCCTTCGTTAGTAGTTCCATTTGGTTCCCATACTTGCTTACATCAATAGGTTTGTTGTAGGTCTTATTGGGTCATATCTTGCGAGGTTTATGTGGGGCAGGCATGTATTCATTGTAAACATTATAATTATGCATGTAAAACTGAGAGTTGTGGTTCCAGTAAGGTTGGTGAGGAGGAACCATGTTTCTTTGCCTTCTGGATTGCCTTCTGGGTCTCCAGTTGGATTCGTAATTCTGTTGTTGGTAGAACCGAGCAGCAGCTTACTTGTGAGAGAGGCGCCTCAGTTCTTGTAACCAGTAATAAGGAGCTGGATGCTGTGAAATAAAATTGAGGTACAACATTCCGTTGTTTTTTTGATAGAATTGAGGTACAACATTCCTTTGGTATGCATATTGTTTGTGTTGGGAACCAAGTCTTACATGCTTATGAAGCTGTGTTGTCTGTTGTTTGCGATATGAGCTTGGTGGAGGAATGGTAGCCTTACCCTTTGAGATGAAGATGCAGCTATAGCTTTACATTTGTCAACATGAGCATTCTTCGAAATCTCCTCGGGCTTGGCACATGGAGCAGGTTCCAATCCTTTTACAAATACCGTACTGGTTTTACCATTATTGGAGAATGAGCTGCATCCTAGGCCTCGTTTCTCAAGAACATGCTGGACAAAACTAAAGATATCTTCCATCCTCCTGGATGATTGATCAAATGATTTGAGAATGGTCTTGAGTTCTCCTTCTCTCTTCTCAAGAAGCTGCATCTTGGCTTCCAACAGGGTATAATCATTTATTTTACTTTGGTTATGATATCTTGCCTCATTTACTTTATTTGTAAGTTGAGGATTGCACTTCATGAGTTTTTCATGCGTGACTTTGCTATTTTTGCAATCCAAAAACTTATTTTTGTAATTGGTTTTCAGTAAGTCATTTTCATCCCTCAGCTCCAAATTTGAAAGCGAGAGCTGTAGGTTTCTTGTTTTAATATGTCATGGGCTTGTTGAATGGTTCTAAACTCATTCATCATATTTACGAAAGTATGAGATGCATTGACAAGATTATTTTAGGTTGATCTTCTCATCGTCACTTTTGTCATCTTCTTCTTCATTTGCCATAAAGCACATGTATGATTTATCTTCAATCTCATCATCATAGGAGTCGCTATCAGCGACAACGCATAGACACTCCTCTGTCTTGGTTGTTGTAGGCAATGCATCTTATTTCCTGATTAGTATCTTTATCTTGCTTCTCCAAACACGTCTCTTTTCATCCTTTACATTTTGCTTAGTATCCGGTAGTTTTTGTACCGTTGGATGAGGACATTGAAGTTATAACATACGTTAAGGTCTCCTGAGGATGGTTACTAAGAACTCACCTTGTTTGAGGTTCTTGTTCTAAAGGGAGCCTTTCCGAACTTCTTGATGATGTTCCGAAACTTGTGCATGAGCAGTGCCATCTAATCTTGTGACAACACATCATCAGTGTAATCTCAAACAACTTTGGTGTTATTGGGGGAAGGACTGTGTCTTTTGTCTGATACCACAGCGACTGCTATAGTCTTGGCATGGGACTCTTCGAAATTCTCGCTCCTATCTATATCATATACACAAAAGATTTAAGGTCAGAGAACAGGTCGAAAGTAGGTATATCATTAATATTACAGGACACACTTGTATCTCTGGTCTTAATACCCCATCAAGCAGGGAGTGATCTAAATATTTTAAGATTTTTATCCTTTTGGGAGTGCACTTTTCCCAATGATTCAAGTTCACCGGTGATGCAGTGAATCTAAGATCACGATCCTTAAGAGTTTCTGATGATTTCATTTTGAAAGATTCAAATTACTGAGTGAGTTTTGAAATTTTATTTTCCTTTGAGAGCTTAGTACCCTTGCAAATCTTCTTGAGTTTTTCCCAGATTTCTGTGGCTGTCTTACAGCTCTTTATCTTTGAGAATATGATTTTGTCGAGAGTGAAAAATAGCACATTCTTAGTAACATTGCCCAGGTTTGATTGCTTGCGCTCATTAGTGGTCCACTGATACCTAAACTTCTCGAGCATTTATGCATGGGCTTCTCCTTCTACTTTGGCAGTTGTATTTTATGATGGTGATAGGTCTTTCCCGTATTACGAAGATCATTTATTCATTCATGGCATCCAGATGTGCTTTCATTCCGACGATCAGCAAATTCATTAATAGAGAACATAAGAACTTTGCTAATCATAGATGAATCCACGAAGAGAATATAGGATGAATATGAGAGATAAAAATATGTAGTTTTGAGAGCTTGTGTAATACCCGTAATTTCGATTTCGGGTTATTTTCTTCTTTTTCGGCGGAAGTCCATTTTGACGACTCGCTCATGACCGTTTCGTCATTTCGAGAATGATTAGTTCTGCACTTTTTGTCATCCGAGTTCGTTTCGGTGTCGTTTTGTTGAGTTCCGTGCTTTTTAGCGACTTTTCCGCACTTGAGCTCGATTCTTGCGAATCTCGTCCGAAACTGTTGTTTCGAGTTTCTCGTAAGTTCATTTAATGTTATTATTCATGTTGCGAGCTTTGATTTGGTGTTTCGATCATGTATCGTGTATTTCGGACGTTTTGGGCCATTTTTGTAATTTCCCAAAGTTTGGGGTAATTACTTCCGTTGTCGAATTCCGACACTTCGGGTGGTCGGAATCGTGTGTTCTCTTAGCGCCTGGATTCATCTTTGAGAGTACTTCCTAACCGTATCTCCGATTTTTACTCAGGTTCGGGTTTAGGGGTCGTCCGGGCCGTCGGAGTGGCCACGGCCGAGTCACGGCCGGAGCAGGGCCTGGCCTGGCCGAGTTACGGCCGTAAGGTGCCGGTTACGGCCGTAATGTGTGCCAGTTATGGCCGCAAGTGTGATCGGGTACGGCCGTACGGGCGCTGGGCATCTTCCGGACGAAGGCCGGTTACGGCCGTAATGTGTGCCAGTTACGGCCGTAAGTGTCCGACAGTTGCTGGACTGATTTTTTGACGAATGCCGGTTACGGCCGTAAGGGCCGAGTTGCGGCCGTAAGGCACTGCCGGTTACGGCCGTAACCCTGCCGGCTATATATAGTCTGGGCTCGGCCAGACTTCGTTTTTTTTCATTTTTCCTCGTTTCTGTGCGGCTGCGGACGGGAGTGACCGGTAGGAGGTGTTCTTGGCCAATTCTACTCATTTCCAAAGCATTTTGGAAGATCCTTGTTGATTATATCAACATCTAATCCGTGTGTTTCGTCGAATCAAGGTATATTTCTTGATTTTCCTTCAAGTTGACTTTTTGGAGAATTGTCTTTGATTTCGATTGTAGTCCGATTTTGATACATCGGTTGGTGAAGTATGATGTTATTAGTCGTGTTCTATGGGTTGTATATCCATACTTCAAGTTTGTTCAACTCGATTAGTGATTCGAGTGTTCTTGGGAGTTATCGAACATTGAGTGTTCGATTAAATGTCCCAATGAGTTTCCCTTCGATAATTGTTGGGATTTCCGTTGTTTTTTGCTTTGATTCTCGTTGTAATCATATTTTATTGTTCCTTCCGGAGGATTATAGGTGCTCGAGGATTCCGAGTTGAATCTCGTTGGTGTTTGATGATTCGTGTGGTGTTATTCCATCGTAAATTTCGGTGCTATCGCGTTCTAGATAGTGTTCGGGAATTTGAGGGCTACCCGGACGTATCCGTTCATTTTTCCATTTGCTCGTGGTATCGAGGCAAGTACCTTGCTCATACATTTCTTATTTTGTAGATATGATGATCGGTGATCGTCTTGGTGTGTTTGTTTGGTTGTTTGAAATGAAGTTTCAAAAGATTTCGGTTTGGCCTCGTTAAAGGCTCTCTTTCAAAACGTGTGTGTGTTTTGTGAACGGTGTGTTTTGGGAATTGATTATGATTTGATCATTTTGAACGTGAAGGCTTTGATGATATCCCTGTTGTTTAAAGTTATGGAATTGTGTATTCCGTGTTTAATCTTGTCACTGTGTTTTGAAGAGTTTGATAACGGCGTCGAGTAAGTGGCCATCTCTAGTTAGTATTCTTGATGAACTTACATTCTTAGCATATTAGTATTGCATGAGTAACGTGTGTGTGTGTATGCTCACTACGGGCTAGATCCGACGGGGTCTCGGTAGGGATCCACGAAGCTGTGGAACCGCGAGCTTGCTTTTAACCAATGTGGGTTAGATCCGACGGGGTCTCGGCAGGGGTCCACGAAGTTGTGGGTCCGCGGTTAATTGTGGTGTATTTTGCAATGTGATTTGGATTATTGGCATTTCCGGAAATGAGTGCTTTGGAACTATGTTTTCATGATTGCATGCATCGACTAAGTGTGTAAGAGGTAAGTGTTCATTTGGCTTACTTGGCTAGGATGGCACTAGAGTATTTTGTTGTTTGTGTTAAATCCTTTAATTGTGGATTTTGATGTTGGAAGACAAACCTTGTTGTCGTTCTCGTGTACTGTGAGTTGATGAGATTTGGGGCTAAAATCCCAACGGTTTTGTAAAGGTCATTTGACGGATTTGGGGCTAAAATCCCAACGGTTTGGTAAAGGTTATTTTACGGAAAGTAAACCTTTGGGGCGGTGACCCCTTTCGTATTTTGGGTTTTGAAAAGTGGGATTTGATAATCCTAAATTGTTTTCTATTAAAACTCCCGATGGTATTTCAAATCATTTTATAAATTGTTTCCCTTGATATTTTGATCTTGAAATTTTGGGAAGTCTTTACTCAAACTCTTGCCTCGGGAAGTGTTCATCCTGTTGTATTTGAATCTTTGAGGATTCCGGATTATTATCGTTCGTGGAATGTGAATTGTATGACTCGTATTTTGCACTTTGTTCTTGCACTAGCAAAACAGTGGAGTATTGCTAACCCCTGAGTATTCGGGGGGTGGATGTCTGTTTTAGATTCAGGTTTTGGAGCATAACACAGGGTCGGCACGAAGGATGATGAAAGATGATCGATACTAATCACATGAGGAACCGTACATCGTGTATTGGTTCAGTTGTACCTTATTTTCCGCTGCTATATTTTTCCCGTTGTACAGGTGTGGTTGTATTTTTGACCCCTGCGTGGGCATGAGTTGTAATTGAGTTGTATATTTTTATTGAAAGACCAAATCGGTCTACTGAGTCTTTTTAGCCTTGAAGGCATCATTGAGATGTTCTATGTTGTTACTAGCCTGGTAGATCCTTGAGGAAAGGTTCTACGGCGTGTAATATCCCTGAGCGGATTGGGGGTGTTACATAAATGGTATCGGAGCCAGGTTGTGCAAACCTAAACTGTCGAGTCAAGTGGTGTCTGTTGAGTTTTGTCTCGTCAGATTTTGTCTGACTGAGTCGTGTCGCGACGCGTCGTCTGAGATGTTGGTCGTGATTAGTATCGTGGGGCGATCATCATCTTCGTGCGACCTGTGGAAGTAAGTCTCCCTTCTTTGTGTTGTGCCTCGTGTGGCACGAGCTATTTTTATGATCATTTGTTAAGTGATGGAATCCTTATGTGGATTTTGATTTCATGATATGTATTTAGTCGACTCTCGTATTTGATTTATACGAGGAGTGTCGTCGCTTGTGATGTCTTTTATTGTTGTTTTTGTCCGTTGCTGATGATTTTCGAATCGATTTGCACGTTTTACAAGTTCTCTTGTGGAAGCTTTGTGCTTATACGCGTTCGACTTGTTCACTAGCCAGTGCGGGAGGTCCTTAAAGGCCTCGAATGGGGTCGGTAGTGTTGTTCTAAATGTGGGATTTTATCGTTTATTTCCATTTAAAGACATGTATTGTCTTGATTTTAAATGTTTTGATGCGTGTACTGGGAGTTTTTTTAGTGAACGTCGATATGTGTGAGTTTTGGGCATTCTGGCCTATTGGATTTTGAAAACCTTGAGTATCTTAGAAAAATAAATTTCGAGACATACTTTTCAAATGAGTTATTTTCTTGTGGTACATCCAAGGTGCCACAATATATTTCAAAAAATTTCTACCTCGAGGACCAAAATGCTTTGAGATATTTTCAATGTTTTTAGAAACACTTTTATTTAGACCCGAGGGTCGAATATTCTGAAAGTTTTCACTAAGAGAAAGTGTCTTCATTTTTATCAAATGCGAAATGGTTCTCCAATGTCTCGATAACGATGTTTCACGTTTGTACTTTTTGAAAAGTGATACTCAAGATCAACCGGTGTTCTTCTAAAATTGTTTTCAAAAAGTGGTTTTCGTTTTTAAAAACCTATCATTCCTGTTTACGGACCGGAAATGTATGTATGATGTTGGTATTGTCATTAGGGTGTTAACCTTCCGAATTATGATTGAATTGGAGGTGTGAGCGTTGATTCATTTTCCACACATTTGTTGTGTTAGCCCTCTGTGAGAGGTGGGATGTTGGTATTGAATTTTGTCGCCTCGTAGTGATTTCTGCGTTGTCGCGCATGTGCGGGCTGTTAGAGCTTGGTTTGGTATGACCGTGTGCATCGGTGATGGTTCCGTTATGTGTCGGTTGTTTAATGTCTTGTTACCTTGCTCCCTTTTTTGTGACTTTCGTGGACGAGGTCGGAGGTAATACCCGTACTATTTTGACTTCTATATTTTCTCTTTCTCCAGGCTATGGACTCGCTCATGTTCGTTGAGACTTTATGAACTCGTTCTGTATTCCGGTTTCATCGTTCGAACGAGTTGTGATCTTGTGTTGGGTCGACCTGGTATCGCTGTGACTTTTCCGAGTTCGGTTCGATTCTTGTGAACCTTGTTCGGAAGTAACATCTTTTGGTTCTACTAGTTCTTTTATTCGAAGTGGATCGGATTTGGAACTTCTGTATTTTCGACTCTGTCGACTAGTTTATGTTCGTTGACATTTTCCGAGCTTGTCCTGCCACTTGCTTTTGTTGATCGAACGAGGGTGGTATTGTTTCGGAATTACTCGTTTGTCGTTGTGACTTTTCGATTGCTATTCCATTTCCTGTGGATCTTATGTGAATGCACATCTTGTTGTTTTCACCGGATCATATGTTGTCTCGAGTCGAGATGTGAACCTTGGAGTTGTTGTTTGAATTTTATTGTTCTTCGTGATTCGAACATGATTGTTCGATTCTTGTTGTGTCGATCGTTGTGGTTCGATCGTTTGATTGTTCGGTTTTTGTTGATCTCGTCTCGTGATTGTTGAACGTTCAGACTCCTTCGGGAAATTAGTCTCATTTCAATCTTCCAACCCTTGGGCGGTGGAATTCCGTATTTGTTCAGGGTTTGGCTCGCGTTGTGATTGATGAACCGTTGGGTTGGTCAATCGTATTGATTTTCATTCGTTGTGTTTTGTGATTGTTCGGATAATTGACTTGATTGTATTATCCGTTTGATGACGCTTGTCACTTGTTGGTTTTATTATATCCCTAACGGCGACGTTGTGTTGGTCGTCGTGGAGCGTGTTTTCACGCCATATATTCCTTTGCGTTGCTTGTAACGTTTCACCGATGGGCGTAAGTTACGCGTTTCTTGTGTATCTCGTTGAGTTTTCCTGGCGGGACATTGCTTCTCCCTACTTGTTTTAAGTTTCGGGACGAAACTTCTTTTAAGGAGGGTAGTGTGTAATACCCGTAATTTCGATTTCCGGTTATTTTCTTTTTTTCGGCGGAAGTCCATTTTGACGACTCTCTCATGACCGTTTCGTCACTTCGAGAATGATTAGTTCTGCATTTTTTGTCATCCGAGTTCGTTTCGGTGTCGTTTTGTTGAGTTCCGTGCTTTTTAGCGACTTTTCCGCACTTGAGCTCGATTCTTGCGAATCTCGTTCGAAACTGTTGTTTCGAGTTTCTCGTAAGTTCATTTAATGTTATTATTCATATTGCGAGCTTTGGTTCGGTGTTTCGATCATGTATCGTGTATTTCAGACGTTTTGGGCCATTTTTGTAATTTCCCAAAGTTTGGGGTAATTACTTCCGTTGTCGAATTCTGACACTTCAGGTAGTCGGAATCGCGTGTTCTCTTAGCGCTTGGATTCGTCTTTGCGAGTACTTCATAACCGTATCTCCGATTTTTACTCAGGTTCGGGTTTCGGGGTCGTCCGGGCCGTCGGAGTGGCCACGGCCGAGTCACGGCCGGAGCAGGACCTGGCCTGGCCGAGTTACGGCCGTAAGGTGCCGGTTACGACTGTAATGTGTGCCAGTTATGGCCGTAAGCGTGATCGGGTACGGCCGTACGGGCGCTGGGCATCTTCCGGACAAAGGCCGGTTACGGCCATAATGTGTGCCAGTTACGGCCGTAACTGTCCGACAGTTGCTGGAATGATTTTTTGACGAATGCCGGTTACGGCCGTAAGGCCTGCCGAGTACGGATGTAAGGGCCGAGTTACGGCCGTAAGGCACTGCCGGTTACGGCCATAACCCTGCCGGCTATATATAGCCTGGGCTCGGCCAGACTTCGTTTTTTTTCATTTTTCCTCGTTTCTGTGCGGCTGCGGACGGGAGTGACCGGTAGGATGTGTTCTTGGCCGATTCTACTCATTTTCAAAGTATTTTGGAAGATCCTTGTTGATTATATCAACATCTAATCCGTGTGTTTCTTCGAATCAAGGTATATTTCTTGATTTTCCTTCAAGTTGAATTTTTGGAGAATTGTCTTTGATTTCGATTCTAGTCCGATTTTGATACATCGGTTGGTGAAGTATGATGTTATTAGTCGTGTTCTATGGGTTGTATATCCATACTTCAAGTTTGTTCAACTCGATTAGTGATTCGAGTGTTCTTGGGAGTCATCGAACATTGAGTGTTCGATTAAATGTCCCAATGAGTTTCCCTTCGATAATTGTTGGGATTTCTGTTGTTTTTGGCTTTGATTCTCGTTGTAATCATGTTTTATTGTTCCTTCCGGAGGATTATAGGTGCTCGAGGATTCCGAGTTGAATCTCGTTGGTGTTTGATGATTCGTGTGGTGTTATTCCGTCGTAAATTTCGGTGCTATCGCGTTCTAGATTGTGTTCGGGAATTTGAGGGCTACCCGGCCGTATCCGTTCATTTTTCAATTTGCTCGTGGTATTGAGGCAAGTACCTTGCTCATACATTTCTTATTTTGTGGATATGATGATCGGTGATCGTCTTGGTGTGTTTGTTTGGTTGTTTGAAATGAAGTTTCAAAAGATTTCGGTTTGGCCTCGTTAAAGGCTCTCTTTCGAAACGCGTGTGTGTTTTGTGAACGGTGTATTTTGGTAACTGATTATGATTTGATCATTTTGAACGTGAAGGCTTTGATGATATCCCTATTGTTTAAAGTTATGGAATTGTGTATTCCGTGTTTAATCTTGTCACTGTGTTTTGAAGAGTTTGATAACGGCGTCGAGTAAGTGGCCATCTCTAGTAAGTATTCTTGATGAACTTACATTCTTAGCATATTAGTATTGCATGAGTAATGTGTGTGTGTATGCTCACTACGGGCTAGATCCGAAGGGGTCTCGGTAAGGCTCCACGAAGTTGTGGAACCGCGAGCTTGCTTTTAACCACTGTGGGTTAGATCCGACGGGGTCTAGGCAGGGGTCCACGAAGCTGTGGGTCCGCGGTTAATTGTGGTGTATTTTGCAATGTGATTTGGATTATTGGCATTTCCGGAAATGAGTGCTTTGGAACTATGTTTTCATGATTGCATGCATCGACTAAGTGTGTAAGAGGTAAGTGTTCGTTTGGCTTACTTGGCTAGGATGGCACTAGAGTATTTTGTTGTTTGTGTTAAATCCTTTAATTGTGGATTTTGATGTTGGAAGACAAACCTTGTTGTCGTTCTCGTGTACTGTGAGTTGATGAGATTTGGGGCTAAAATCCCAACGGTTTTGTAAAGGTCATTTGACGGATTTGGGGCTAAAATCCCAACGGTTTGGTAAAGGTTATTTTACGAAAAGTAAACCTTTGGGGCGGTGACCCCTTTCGTCTTTTGGGTTTTGAAAAGTGGGATTTGATAATCCTAAATTGTATTCTATTAAAACTCCCGATGGTATTTCAAATCATTTTATAAATTGTTTCCCTTGATATTTTGATCTTGAAATTTTGGGAAGTCTTTACTCAAACTCTTGCCTCGGGAAGTGTTCATCCTGTTGTATTTGAATCTTTGAGGATTCCGGATTATTATCATTCGTGGAATGTGAATTGTATGACTCGTATTTTGCACTTTGTTCTTGCACTAGCAAAATAGTGGAGTTTTGCTAACCCCCGAGTATTCGGGGGGTGGATGTCTGTTTTTGCATTCAGGTTTTGGAGCATAACACAGGGTCGGCACAAAGGATGATGAAAGATGATCGATACTAATCACATGAGGAACCGTACATCGTGTATTGGTTCGATTGTACCTTATTTTCCATTGCTATATTTTTCTTATGCAGAGGTGTGGTTGTATTTTTGACCCCTGCGTGGGCATGAGTTGTAATTGAGTTGTATATTTTTATTGAAAGACCAAATCGGTCTACTGAGTCTTTTTAGCCTTGAAGGCATCGTTGAGATGTTCTATGTTGTTACTAGCCTGGTAGATCCTTGAGGAAAGGTTCTACGGCGTGTAATATCCCTGAGCGGATTGGGGGTGTTACATAAATGGTATCGGAGCCAGGTTGTGCAAACCTAGGCTGTCGAGTCAAGTGGTGTCTGTTGAGTTTTGTCTCGTCAGATTTTGTCTGACTGAGTCGTGTCGCGACGCGTCGTCTGAGTTTGTTGGTCGTGATTAGTATCGTGGGGCGATCATCATCTTCGTGCGACCTGTGGAAGTAAGTCTCCCTTCTTTGTGTTGTGCCTCGTTTGGCACGAGCTATTTTTATGATCATTTGTTAAGTGATGGAATCCTTATGTGGATTTTGATTTCACGATATGTATTTAGTCGACTCTCGTATTTGATTTATACGAGGAGTGTCGTCGCTTGTGATGTCTTTTATTGTTTTTTTTGTCCGTTGCTGATGATTTTCGAATCGATTTGCACGTTTTACAAGTTCTCTTGTGGAAGCTTTGTGCTTATACGCGTTCGACTTGTTCACTAGCCAGTGCGGGAGGTCCTTAAAGGCCTCGAATGGGGTCGGTAGTGTTGTTCTGAATGTGGGATTTTATCATTTATTTCCATTTAAAGACATGTATTGTCTTGATTTTAAACGTTTTGATGCGTGTACTGGGAGTTTTTTTAGTGAACGTCGATATGTGTGAGTTTTGGGCATTCTGGCCTATTGGATTTTGAAAATCTTGAGTATCTTAGAAAAATAAATTTCGAGACATACTTTTCAAATGAGTTATTTTCTTGTGGTACATCCAAGGTGCCACAATATATTTCAAAAATTTTCTACCTCGAGGACCAAAATGCTTTGAGATATTTTCAATGTTTTTAGAAACACTTTTATTTAGACCCGAGGGTCGAATATTCTGAAAGTTTTCACTAAGAGAAAGTGTCTTCATTTTTATCAAATGCGAAATGGTTCTCCAATGTCTCGATAACGATGTTTCACGTTTGTACTTTTTGAAAAGTGATACTCAAGATCAACCGGTGTTCTTCTAAAATTGTTTTCAAAAAGTGGTTTTCATTTTTAAAAACCTATCATTCCTGTTTACGGACCAGAAATGTATGTATGATGTTGGTATTGTCGTTAGGGTGTTAACCTTCCGAATTATGATTGAATTGGAGGTGTGAGCGTTGAGTCATTTTCCACACATTTGTTGTGTTAGCCCTCTGTGAGAGGTGGGATGTTGGTATTGAATGTTGTCGCCTCGTAGTGATTTCTGCGTCGTCGCGCATGTGCGGGCTGTTAGAGCTTGGTTTGGTATGACCGTGTGCATCGGTGATGGTTCCGTTATGTGTCGGTTGCTTAATGTCTTGTTACCTTGCTCCCGTTTTTGTGAATTTCGTGGACGAGGTCGGAGGTAATACCCGTAATATTTTGACTTCTATATTTTCTCTTTCTCCAGTCTATGGATTCGCTCATGTTCGTTGAGACTTTATGAACTCGTTCTGTATTCCGGTTTCATCGTTCGAACGAGTTGTGATCTTGTGTTGGGTCGACCTGGTATCGCTGTGACTTTTCCGAGTTCGGTTCGATTCTTGTGAACCTTGTTCGGAAGTAACATCTTTTGGTTCTACTAGTTCTTTTATTCGAAGTGGATCGGATTTGGAACTTCTGTATTTTCGACTCTGTCAACTCGTTTATGTTCGTTGACATTTTCCGAGCTTGTCCTGCCCCTTGCTTTTGTTGATCGAATGAGGGTGGTATTGTTTCGGAATTACTCGTTTGTCGTTGTGACTTTTCGATTGCTATTCCATTTCCTGTGGATCTTATGTGAATGCACATCTTGTTGTTTTCACCGGATCATATGTTGTCTCGAGTCGAGATGTGAACCTTGGAGTTGTTGTTTGAATTTTATTGTTCTTCGTGATTCGAACATGATTGTTCGATTCTTGTTGTCTCGATCGTTGTGGTTCGATCGTTTGATTGTTCGGTTTTTGTTGATCTCGTATCGTGATTGTTGAACGTTCAGACTCCTTCGGGAAATTAGTCTCGTATCAATCTTCCAACCCTTGGGCGGTGGAATTCCGTATTTGTTCAGGGTTTGGCTCGCGTTGTGATTGATGAACCGTTGGGTTGGTCAATCGTATTGATTTTCGTTCGTTGTGTTTTGTGATTGTTCGGATAATTGACTTGATTGTATTATCCGTTTGATGACGCTTGTCACTTGTTGGTTTAATTATATCCCTAACGGCGACGTTGTGTTGGTCGTCGTGGAGCATGTTTTCACGCCATATATTCCTTTGCGTTGCTTGTAACGTTTCGCCGATGGGCGTAAGTTACGCGTTTCTTGTGTATCTCGTTGAGTTTTCCTGGCGGGACATTGCTTCTCCCTACTTGTTTTAAGTTTCGGGACGAAACTTCTTTTAAGGAGGGTAGTGTGTAATACCCGTAATTTCGATTACCGGTTATTTTCTTTTTTTTCGGCGGAAGTCCATTTTGACGACTCTCTCATGACCGTTTCGTCACTTCGAGAATGATTAGTTCTGCATTTTTTGTCATCCGTGTTCGTTTCGGTGTCGTTTTGTTGAGTTCCGTGCTTTTTAGCGACTTTTCCGCACTTGAGCTCGATTCTTGCGAATCTCGTCCGAAACTGTTGTTTCGAGTTTCTCGTAAGTTCATTTAATGTTATTATTCATGTTGCGAGCTTTGGTTCGGTGTTTCGATCATGTATCGTGTATTTCAGACGTTTTGGGCCATTTTTGTAATTTCCCAAAGTTTGGGGTAATTACTTCCGTTGTCGAATTCTGACACTTCAGGTGGTCGGAATCGCGTGTTCTCTTAGCGCTTGGATTCGTCTTTGCGAGTACTTCGTAACCGTATCTCCGATTTTTACTCAGGTTCGGGTTTCGGGGTCGTCCGGGCCGTCGGAGTGGCCACGGCCGAGTCACTACGGAGCAGACTGCCTCGGCCGAGTTACGGCCGTAAGGTGCCTAAGCATGACTGTAATGTGTGCCGATTATGTCATTAGTGTGATCGGGTACGGCCAGACGGCTGGGCATCTTCAGGACAAAGGCGATTACGCCATAATGTGTGCCGATTACTGTGAATCGTCCGATTCTTGCCGGAATGATTTTTGACGAATGCCGGTTACGGCCGTAAGGCCTGCCGAGTACGGATGTAAGGGCCGAGTTACGGCCGTAAGGCACTGCCGGTTACGGCCATAACCCTGCCGGCTATATATAGCCTGGGCTCGGCCAGACTTCGTTTTTTTTCATTTTTCCTCGTTCAGGCACATGGGACGGGGAGTGACCGGTAGGATGTGTTCTTGGCCGATTCTACTCATTTTCAAAGTATTTTGGAAGATCCTTGTTGATTATATCAACATCTAATCCGTGTGTTTCTTCGAATCAAGGTATATTTCTTGATTTTCCTTCAAGTTGACTTTTTGGAGAATTGTCTTTGATTTCGATTCTAGTCCGATTTTGATACATCGGTTGATGAAGTATGATGTTATTAGTCGTGTTCTATGGGTTGTATATCCATACTTCAAGTTTGTTCAACTCGATTAGTGATTCGAGTGTTCTTGGGAGTCATCGAACATTGAGTGTTCGATTAAATGTCCCAATGAGTTTCCCTTCGATAATTGTTGGGATTTCTGTTGTTTTTGGCTTTGATTCTCGTTGTAATCATGTTTTATTGTTCCTTCCGGAGGATTATAGGTTCTCGAGGATTCCGAGTTGAATCTCGTTGGTGTTTGATGATTCGTGTGGTGTTATTCCGTCGTAAATTTCGGTGCTATCGCGTTCTAGATTGTGTTCGGGAATTTGAGGGCTACCCGGCCGTATCCGTTCATTTTTCCATTTTCTCGTGGTATTGAGGCAAGTACCTTGCTCATACATTTCTTATTTTGTGGATATGATGATCGGTGATCGTCTTGGTGTGTTTGTTTGGTTGTTTGAAATGAAGTTTCAAAAGATTTCGGTTTGGCCTCGTTAAAGGCTCTCTTTCAAAACGTGTGTGTGTTTTGTGAACGGTGTGTTTTGGGAATTGATTATGATTTGATCATTTTGAACGTGAAGGCTTTGATGATATCCCTGTTGTTTAAAGTTATGGAATTGTGTATTCCGTGTTTAATCTTGTCAATGTGTTTTGAAGAGTTTGATAACGACGTCGAATAAGTGGCCATCTCTAGTAAGTATTCTTGATGAACTTACATTCTTAGCATATTAGTATTGCATGAGTAATGTGTGTGTATGCTCATTATGGGCTAGATCCGAAGGGCTCTCGGTAAGGCTCCACGAAGTTGTGGAACCGCGAGCTTGCTTTTAACCACTGTGGGTTAGATCCGACGGGGTCTAGGCAGGGGTCCACGAAGCTGTGGGTCCGCGGTTAATTGTGGTGTATTTTGCAATGTGATTTGGATTATTGGCATTTCCGGAAATGAGTGCTTTGGAACTATGTTTTCATGATTGCATGCATCGACTAAGTGTGTAAGAGGTAAGTGTTCGTTTGGCTTACTTGGCTAGGATGGCATTAGAGTATTTTGTTGTTTGTGTTAAATCCTTTAATTGTGGATTTTGATGTTGGAAGACAAACCTTGTTGTCGTTCTCGTGTACTGTGAGTTGATGAGATTTGGGGCTAAAATCCCAACGGTTTTGTAAAGGTCATTTGACGGATTTGGGGCTAAAATCCCAACGGTTTGGTAAAGGTTATTTTACGAAAAGTAAACCTTTGGGGCGGTGACCCCTTTCGTCTTTTGGGTTTTGAAGAGTGGGATTTGATAATCCTAAATTGTTTTCTATTAAAACTCCCGATGGTATTTCAAATCATTTTATAAATTGTTTCCCTTGATATTTTGATCTTGAAATTTTGGGAAGTCTTTACTCAAACTCTTGCCTCGGGAAGTGTTCATCCTGTTGTATTTGAATCTTTGAGGATTCCGGATTATTATCATTCGTGGAATGTGAATTGTATGACTCGTATTTTGCACTTTGTTCTTGCACTAGCAAAATAGTGGAGTTTTGCTAACCCCCGAGTATTCGGGGGGTGGATGTCTGTTTTTGCATTCAGGTTTTGGAGCATAACACAGGGTCGGCACAAAGGATGATGAAAGATGATCGATACTAATCACATGAGGAACCGTACATCGTGTATTGGTTCAGTTGTACCTTATTTTCCGCTGCTATATTTTTCCCGTTGTACGGGTGTGGTTGTATTTTTGACCCCTGCGTGGGCATGAGTTGTAATTGAGTTGTATATTTTTATTGAAAGACCAAATCGGTCTACTGAGTCTTTTTAGCCTTGAAGGCATCGTTGAGATGTTCTATGTTGTTACTAGCCTGGTAGATCCTTGAGGAAAGATTCTACGGCGTGTAATATCCCTGAGCGGATTGGGGGTGTTACAGCTTGCTGTTATGGATCTGGTTCATGTTATAAATCAATTAACTCTTTCTAGAACCAACATCTCCGATACCACTTGCTGGTCACTGTATACTTAAAAAACAGCTTATAAGAGGGGGTTTAATAAGATATACTCTTTTTCGAAGTTTAATATGCATAGCGAAAGATGAATGCAATTTGCTGTTACTACATCAATTAAATGATCTGTTAGCTTGATGCTTACAGGATTTTTCAGAATAAGGATAAAACAATCGCAGACATTAGATAAGCAGTAGATCAAGGAGGTAAAAACACAAGGTTTAATATGGTTCGAGGCAACATCCTCTATGTCCACAGGTTCTCCACACAGGAGTAAATGTTTATTAAAATCATGACGTACACAACTGTATGATTTTGACTAAATTTGTTATTATATCATTCATAGAGATCGATACACCTAAATGTAGCTTTAGGTTATTCACACAGATTGGTTGTAGGCTTCTTTGAACTAACTTCTTCTCACACAGCTTGAATCTTTATTTTGAACTCTTTTCACAGGTCAGAAAGGTTCTAATTATCCCATAGAGCACAAATGTACTCAAAGTGTTGTATTATAAGGAACTTTTGAACAGTAGCTGTAGGATTTGAGTTCCTTGCTGTAGTGTGTTGTTCACACTTGAGGACTGAATATCTCTTCAATATTAGTAGGCGTAGATGACTGCAATATATCGTAATATGATCAGCTTTTGATACTTCAGATTTTAGTAATATTGCAGATGATTAAGTTTGTTCAGTAAGTGATCAAGTCCTATAGATTGGCTATTTATAACCTTAAAAATAGATCCATTATAAGTGCAGTCTGTTGTGAGGAAATCCCTCACACTATGCCGTAAGTGCACATTGTCAACAAGTAATAAAGTGATAAGTAAGATATCGTTCCCTCGAGGACTGATTTCACTAAGTACCAAAATATAGTCAACTCGTAATTTTATTTGAAGAACAATTATATAGAAATTATTTCTAAACTAATTGCAGAAAATAAATAGAAAATAATAATAGTAATAAAAATAATAATACTAATACGGGCGTAGGATTATGATTTTCACCTCAAACAATCAGGAATGATATTTATTTAATTCCAATTCACTTTTATTCAATTGATTGTAAGCCAGGAATTCCTAAATTATTCTAAAGCCTTTCCCAAGGTCGATAGAAAATACTACGAATTATTAACTCGATATATCCCTATTCGAATTAGATAATTAATAGCTAAAACAGTTCATGAATTCCCACAATAAATAGGCTTCACAATTCCCATGAGTATATCCCTATCTCACGAAAATCATGATTATTCTCACAAGAACTATGCCTAAATTTCATCTCCCGAATCCATAAAGACATTCAAAACAATTCAACTGTTGGCCAGACAATTAAAAAGCATTAAGAACAGTAAGAAGAATCCAATTCAATAGAATAACGAATGAATTGAAATAATAATAAATAAATCAAACCGTCATGTAATCGGCTACAATCACAATCCTACTCGAATAGATCTAGGAACTAAGATGCGGAAAAATTAAGAAAAAACGTAGGGATCCGTGGTCTTGTCGTCGCCCACAAATCTCCTCCTTGTGTTCTTCGATCCCGCGATGTCTTCCTCCGATTTGATGATAATCCGATGATAATCCCCTCAATTATGACCTTCAATGCTTATTTATAACTCTCCTCAGCCTCCAAAATGCGTCTGTGTGATTCGGTCGAGAACAGGCTCCAAAACGGCCCAGAACCGCAGCCAATACATCAGAACCGCCTCGTGGGCCGCGGCTCACTTAATCTGTGCCGCGGCCCCTGATCCTTCAGCGGGTTGCCTGGGCGCTGCATTTTCCTCCTGGGCCGCGGCTCAGCATCCTTGTGCCGCGGCTCAGGGTACAGTCCGCTTGGGGCTTCACTGGGGCCGTGCGTGTGCCGCGGCTCAGCATCCTTGTGTCGCGGCTAATGACCAAAATTTGCTGTTTTCGCCCGTTTTTCGTCGTTTAGGCTTCCGGACTCCAATTTCCTGCAAAACATAAAAAGATAGTGCATTAAAAGCTCATTTATGCTGATTTAGGCTCAAGATGGATATAAAATAATGATATATAAGCGCATAAAAATACGCCTAACAAATACCCCCAAACTTGAGCCTTTGCTTGTCCTCAAGCAAAAATCAATTTTAAACAAAATGTATCGTGAATAATCATGTAAGTCCATAGTGCTCAACTTAATCAATGCTACCCTGAAAATTTCAAAGAATAATACAAGTATCGTAATAGTGAGTCACATCCAGGACACTGATTCCACTAAGAAACCAATTTCAGTCCTAATCAATCGTTCATGAAGAAAATCAAGCTCAAAGATTAACAAGCGTGAATTTAACCGACCGCCAATATGAAGGGTTAAAATAAACGAGCCAACTACTTGATCCCAGTCTAGTGGCAAAAATTTAAGAGTTTCATTGTCAAAATTAATCCTCGGATAGTATTCCCTTATGTATGATCAATAATATGATTCGAGTTAACCACTAGGTTTCGGCTCTCGGGATATTTCATCGGGATGATCCTAGGGTGGATATCCATTCTCATGTATCGAGAAACCGTTTGACGTAAAAGACACTCATGGGGCACATGGATGCTTCTAGTTACTAAGTCCCCCTCTACATCGGAGAAAAAACTTGAATAGCAATTCCCGCATGTCAAGGTTGCTGTTTTACGGGAGAGTAAACAACGGGTCACGTGAATACCCCCGGTTACTAGGCTTCCCATCATCGGTAATGCGATATTTCTAAATTATTAATCTATTCAGGGTTGTCGTTTTACGCGAGAGTAAACAACGGGTCACGTGAATATCCCCGGTTACTAAACTTCCCATCATAGAACATTTTCTCGACTTTTTCTTGGGAAAAACTGTCCGACTCTAAACTCAATCCAAGTGCCAACAAGACTCATATTACTGGATGACTAGCTATGCGAAAAGTTTAACCAAACGTATAAATGGTGATTTGAAAACACGTATGTCTCCTTTCTTATCTGCTAAGATTTCTACAAAAAACGAAAAATATAGACCTAAATGAATACTCAGAGGAACCAGATATCGCTGACTGCAACTCGACCAAAAGTCAACCGTTTCTTCAAAAAGAAATCAGTATCGTAACATCAGTTTTACACACGGAAGCACGAAAAATTCACGTTTTTAACCATCAACAGCATGCAAGAAAAATAAAGCAATGATGAAATCGCAATTTATAACCAAGTAAATTTAAGAAAATATCGCATGCTTCAATTTATTCCACTACACATAAAATCATCGATAATAAACTCATGTAAAAATAAAAGAGATAAGGAAAAGTGAAACTTATTCCAAATGTCTTCTTGAACACCAGCACATGTCTGAGTTGAATCGTCCGTCAATCCATACTTCAAATAATGCTCAACATCACCAGTGACCCCCAAACTTAGTCTCTAGTCATGAAATAACTATAGACATTAAGTCAAGAAAGACTAGAATATGAAGAATAATAAATCATTGGGGTTATATAACAATATTAGAGAAATAAGGGCCACAAGAGTACACGAATCCAAACGAAATAACAAAACAAAGAAAAAATTATTAACGAAAAAAAAACAAAAACAACTAACTAGAAAGCAAGTAAAAATGATGGGTTGCCTCCCATCAAGCGCTCTATTTTACGTCTTGAGCACGACATGGCAAATAAAAAAATTAACGTGGCTTCTTTCTAGGGAGATTGCCAAATGCCCCCTTCCTGCAATCTATAAGCCTCTTATTCCACAAGGGAGGCTTTGGTTCATGCCTGGTTGCCAAAAATAATGAGTAAGAATAATTATGCGGACAACCAAAAAATAATGGAAGAATATAATAATTGTAAGGCACGAAAAAATAAGCAGAGTTCGAATGGGTAAATAATAAAGACTTATCATGATAACCTCATTAGAACTCAAAGAATCAGCCACAACAAAATCAAAAGTAATGGGGTCAATCTCTCCCATTATGGATTTAGGAAAAATTATGCGTGGCACCGTTAATAAAATTTTAGGCACAAAAGTGTTCACCTTATTGTTCGAAGTTTGATGACAAATTAATGAAATTTCTTTGGAAACATCATCAATGGTAACTTCTTCTACAGGCTCATCACACTTTATGTAATTATCAGGTGCTGGGAGATCGACCCTAAAACTCGGCATGTCTTTCTTCTCAACCTCCCCCTCAACTTCACTACTAAATATATGAGCTGGAAAATAACCGTAGTGAATCTCAAGACCACGACTTGCACATTCTCGCTCTAGAGGGGTACTAACAGGATTTTCGAGAGCGTCTACACAATGTTCAAACATGGTCTTTTGTTTTGGGGGAGGGGGATGACTGACCCTATTAGGCAAATTATTGAGATCATCGAAATTTATGAAATTCCAAGGGTCACGATAATCAAAGGAAAACATAATGAAAAAAAATAAAAATATAGAGACTAAAGAAAAAACTTCAAATTAAAATTAGAGTCGCTTGGTATTGATATTAGCGAAAAATCAATCCCCGGCAACGGTGCCAAAAACTTGTTGTGAGAAAATCTCTCACACTATGCCGCAAGTGCACGGTGTCAAAAAGTAATAAAGTGATAAGTAAGATATCGTTCCCTCGAGGACTGATTTCACTAAGTACCAAAATATAGTCAACTCGTAATTTTATTTGAAGAACAATTATATAGAAATTATTTCTAAACTAATTGCAGAAAATAAATAGAAAATAATAATAGTAATAAAAATAATAATACTAATACGGGCGTAGGATTATGATTTTCACCTCAAACAATCAGGAATGATATTTATTTAATTCCAATTCACTTTTATTCAATTGATTGTAAGCCAGGAATTCCTAAATTATTCTAAAGCCTTTCCCAAGCTCGATAGAAAATACTACGAATTATTAACTCGATATATCCCTATTCGAATTAGATAATTAATAGCTAAAACAGTTCATGAATTCCCACAATAAATAGGCTTCATAATTCCCATGAGTATATCCCTATCTCACGAAAATCATGGTTATTCTCACAAGAACTATGCCTAAATTTCATCTCCCGAATCCATAAAGACATTCAAAACAATTCAACTGTTGGCCAGACAATTAAAAAGCATTAAGAACAGTAAGAAGAATCCAATTCAATAGAATAACGAATGAATTGAAATAATAATAAATAAATCAAACCGTCATGTAATCGGCTACAATCACAATCCTACTCGAATAGATCTAGGAACTAAGATGCGGAAAAATTAAGAAAAACCGTAGGGATCCGTGGTCTTGTCGTCGCCCACAAATCTCCTCCTTGTGTTCTTCGATCCAGCGATGTCTTCCTCCGATTTGATGATAATCCAATGATAATCCCCTCAATTATGACCTTCAATGCTTATTTATAACTCTCCTCAGCCTCCAAAACGCGTCTGTGTGATTAGGTCGAGAACAGGCTCCAAAACGGCCCAGAACCACGGCCAATACATCAGAACCGCCTCGTGGGACGCGGCTCACTTAATCTGTGCCGCGTCCCCTGATCCTTCAGCGGGTTGCCTGGGCGCTGCATTTTCCTCCTGGGCCGCGGCTCAGCATCCTTGTGCCGCGGCTCAGGGTACATTCCGCTTGGGGCTGTAATACCCGAGATTTCTGTTATGTAGTTGGAACTTGTGATATTGTAATGATTGTACTTGATTTGAGTATTATTTTCCGTATTTCATAATCCGATGTTGTCGAGCGTTTAATTCCGTGATTTGGAATTAAAGATTGTAAATCTGCGCATGTAGCGCACGCTATCAGCTATGTTTAGCGTGCGCTAACGTGGGTTCATAGCGCAGGCTACTGAGTGTCCTTAGCGCACGCTATGCACGGTCAAATTGATTGAGACGTGCGGTAGGTGAGAGCTGGCCGGGGGACCCCTGTCGGTTGGTGTCGGGATGTACCTGGACGTCTTTCGGGGAAGAGCCGAGTCAATGCCTTAGCGCACGCTACAGGTATATGCGTAGCGCACGCTAAGTGCCGAGTACAGTTTAGTCCAGTGAGCCGTTAGCGCACGCTACGAGCAGGGTCTAGCGCGCGCTAATAGCCATTTATTATAAATAGGACAACATCCTATTCGTGATTTCAGTTCTCTCTTCTCCCATTACCCGAGTTCCTACACTTAGAACATGTCTTCCTTCATCCTAAACATCTCATATCAACATCCTGATTCGTGATTGAAGATCGTTTATCATTGGAGATTGTTGTTCAAGCTTTCGGTGTCGGATTGCTTCATTTTCCTCCGTATTCTTTACTACTTGAGGTAGGTGATTCTTCACTAATGTTAGTAATGTTCTTAAAGACGCCGTCGATCATGCTTAGATAGCCAGTTATTTCGTTTATGATCGGTCATCACATGATAGAAGGATACTTTGACGTATCGGCACTATCTATCTTATGAACCTTTGAACCATCTTAGTAGATTGGACTCCTAAGCGTTTTCAAATCAATTTATGATCAGTAATCGGATATTACCCAGTTGCTACGTTGTACACGTTGGAATCATGTGTTTTGGGACTTGGAATAATCGGAACTTAGAATACTTCCTGAAGATCTTAGAAAAGATATGATATTGAGATGACTATCCGTATATTTGTATTTCACGATCATAAATCTTCCACAAACCTTATTAGCATGATTTTCCCGAAGATAACTTGTATTATCACGGTAGAATTCATGAGTTCTTCACCATTCAACCCAGTTTTCGGGTTGTAGTATTCTGCCATGCAATATTAGCGCACGCTAACACATGTGAGTTAACGTGCGCTATCGGGGTCAGTTAACGCCCGAAACGTACGTAGCGTACGTTATGAGACCAGCCGAGTCAGACTGCCAGACCGTGGCTAGCGCACGCTAGTCTTACACGATAGCGTACGCTAACAAGCCTGCTTAGCGCACGTTACGTAGAGTACGTAGCGCACGCTAAGCAGTTCAGGCAGATTGTATTTTATGAACTTTTGACCGTGAATCAAATTGTTAAACATTCATGCGACGTGAGATAAATCCTATATCATTTCTTTTGTTAAGGTTTGGCCTCGTTACGTGATTGATTGAGGAGGACGACCGTCGAGTGTTCATTTCCGTGGAAGTATTGTTATTATCTTCAAATCGAGGCAAGTACCTTGATATACGAATTATAATTACGTTGAAATCATTGTTGCTGAAGTATATGAATTATGTCATGAATATCTGTATTTATATTATATATATATATATAGATATGTGTGGATATTTATGTAGTATTAATTGATAGAGTTGAAGGCCTGATGTGCAAAGTCTTGATGAATAACGTGTGAGTTATTGTTTATTCTGCGTAGTTGCGTACTGGCGATTAAATTATGTGGATTGATGAACTGATTTGATAATTGTGGAAACGATTGACTGTGTGCTTGGTATTTGTAATAATGTGAATACTTGTTATGAGAGACGTCATATCCGGGTACCTCTGAGGGCGGGGCGTGCACTCCGGCCTGTTGTACGCTGCAATGAGCGGCTCCATATGATTGGTGAACACCGGTGTTACTTAATGCGCGAGCAAGGGGCGGCTCCTGTGGGAGTGAACGCCGGCGCGGTGACATGTGCAATGGGCGGCCAATATAGTGGAGTGAACGCCGGTACACAGGTGTGCAAGGGAGGCGCCTGGCAGGCTTATTGGTAACGGATATTTGAGTGATAGCTAAGACCCCGTTACCAAATGATTTTCGAAATTTAAATCCTTGCAACTTGCTTTTAATGTTGGTCTTGATGTAGACCGCGGATTGTGTTTCTGGAGTTCGTTCCAACTCGTTTTAAATGTTGGTATCAGAGTTAATTAACCAAGGATATTTGACGAGATCTCCGAGGGTTAATTAACCAGGGGTCTTGAGCAGGATTTGTCGAATGAGAGGTTGTGCCTTTGATTGTACTGTGTTGATTATTCTGTGTATTGGGTCGAGGACCCCGTGAGATGTTGAGATTTGATCTCGTGATGATATTATTTGGATTGGGCCGAGAACCCCGTGAGATGTTGTAATGATTCACTTGTGATAGTGTTTTATCATTTGGGTCGAGGACCCCGAATAACGTTGTAATGGTTTTCTTGCAAATTGTTTTCCACATGCTGGGTCAAGGACCCGAGAGCTTTTGAAGTATTTTCTAAAATATATTTCCATCTGGTTTTCAAAATCCCAAGATGGCCCGAGTCAATATTAATGTGTTCGAACTTTCTTATCAAAACACTTTTCATTTTATTAAAAGGGAATTTTCTGACTCCTTGGGCTCGTTTAAAGTTTCATTTGTGTTATGTTCTGTACGGAGAATATGACAATGTGATTATCTTTCACCTTGTGTATGTAATACTATTCTGTGTTAGCCATTTGAATGTGTGGGTTGTGTCAAGGTTTCACGACTGTTGAGTTTGTGTTATTATTATTCATATATCTTGTGTGTTATGTACTTGCACTAGCAAAATTCCAGTTTGCTAACCCCCGAGTTTTCGGGGGGTGGGTGCCTGTTATGCGCTCGTGTTTTGGCACTCGGGAGCATCACAGGATTGGCTGGGAAGGAGATGGAGGACAATGATACTAATCACACCAGAGTTAGAGTCTTTTCTTTTGTTTCATTTTGGTCGGTATTTCTCTGTCGTTCGAGTATTCACCCTTGCATGGGTGTAGTTTTCATTTATTAAATTGAATTGTCGTTCTTTTCTGTGTTCATCTTTATTTTCATCATTGAGATGTAAAGTTCATTTGTTTCTGAATTGTTTAATGACCTTGTCGGTCTGTGTTGTATTTAGATTGACCGGTCGGTCGGTCATTTTGTAGTCTAGTAGAGTTTAGCCTTGTAGATCCTTGTAAGAAGGGCCTACGGCGTGTAACAGTTCCGGATGTCTTCTGGGGGTGTTACAAATATGGTATCAGAGCTTAGGTTGGCGAAAAACCTAGGCCGTTGGGTCAAGTCCATGTCTTGTGTAAGTCGCGCGCGTCAAAGTTGTGATTAGTATCGTGGTTCCAACATCATCTTCAAGCAATCCGTGATGGTAAGCCTTCCGAATTGTAAGTCCCCTTATATACGTATTTAATTATATTGTGCTTAACGTGAACCTAGGATTTGAACTTGTTAGAGATTATATTGTTTTACGATATCACCTGCGTATACGGTTCGAGTGAGAATGGTTATGTAGTATACTTCGGTAGTCGAACATATTTATCGGTTTCTACATTTCATAGGATAAATCTTTGAGTGTTAATTTTATCCATTGCGTGAGTATTTTGAAATGACTCTTGACATTTTGGCATTTTTAGTCTTGCACATTTTAACGGTATTTTTATGACGGTATTTAATATTTTACAAATGATTTTGTAAGTTTTGGAAAATGCTACCGTCATCGGCTTTTGGCATATTTTGAAATGAATTTAAATGGTTTTTAGCCTGGTAGGTTCCTACGTAATCCCGGCATGTGATATTTCCGGCCGAATTACGAACATTTCAAAGTAGTGTTTTAAAATTTTCCTAGCATTGTAAACCTCATGATTTAATGTAGTCGTGTCGAATAGTCACGTATTTTGGTAAAAAGTTCTTTCGAATAAACATTTTGGTAGAAGAGGAAGGATTTTCAAAATTGTGGTATTTGGGACTCAACACTTTTGAAATATTTTAAATTAGTTACAATTCGATTTTCAATTTTCTTGTAAGCATTACTCGAAAATAAATTTTTAGAGTCATTGTATAAACTTCCTCTTCCAAAACAAAGGACAAGATTTACAAGTTTTGAGCACAACGTGATTCGACTTTTGTTTCAAATTTTTTTTTAAAAAAAGCCTACGCATAATGATCGTCTGGACGAAGGACTGAAGTTGATTTCAGAAAATTTCGTGCTTTACGATATTACCGTTATTCTAAGGATGCTAATTAAACCTTATGTTGATAATTGTGGTATACTGCATACAACCGACTATGTGATAACAATAGACGGTACTATCTCGCATTAGCATGACGAGCCGGCGGATGTAGACATAATATAGGAAGCGGAAGAGGTGAAGTGGTTCGTACGACAACGATTCATGTTACGGTGAAGGAATATCAAGATCGACGATAACCTATGAAACCTCCTCGGTGACCGAGCCAACGAGCGGAGAAAAGAGACCGAGGACATCCGGAAAATTTTTGGGCGGTGAAGAGATTAAGGTTCTCAAACCCCCACGCTGCTCGAATACGCGTCATCTTCGCGGTCGAGAATGAGCATCGGAATCCTCACCAAAGACGGTGACTCCCGGAAGAAGAGAGTGTGCTTCAACCGCAACCGCACGGGACATATCCGTAAATCGTACCTCCCCACTCTTGACTTGTCATCGGTGGTGTGAAGGCCATCGGGAGAAACATTGTGAGATAATTTCCGTATTGGCAAAGAATGCTACTCACGGTGAGCAGAGCAAGTGGACGGAGAATGACCAAACCTTATGTCTTCTCAATAAGAGCCTATCATAGGCTAATGAAGATTTTGTGCCGTGTTCTAGTCGTCGCTTTCCAACAATCGTGATTTTGATTGTTTTTCATATTAATTGCTTTTCGTTTCCAACTCCCGTTGTTTTAAGTTTCGTGGCTGACATGTCTTCTTAATACGGGGACACGTAGTAATCGTGCTCTTCTTAGTATTTCCGATGTTAGGAGACTTTCATTGTTGATGATTCATCTGTGATTCTCTTGACAATTTCAAACTATTTGTTCCCATTCGTATGATTAATATTTCCAATGTGTTATGAACTTGAATACGGTGGGTCGAGCTCGACATGCGATTTTGGTACATCTGAGCCATTTGTGAATTTCCTTAATTCCGTGAGCTTCTACTTCTCCACTCTAACTTCTCGTGTACGCGTATAACTTATTGCCTCAATTGACGTGCCTGATACTTCCTAAGTCCGATCATCGTATTTCTTTTTGAACCTTGCATTCGCGCATCGCTCGTGATATTTTGGGGTTGAGCAAGTAGATACTTTTCCTTGGTGGTTCCACCACTCTACTTTAAGTTTCGGGACGAAACTTCTTTTTAGGGAGGAAGGATGTAATACCCGAGATTTCTGTTATGTAGTTGGAACTTGTGATATTGTAATGATTGTACTTGATTTGAGTATTATTTTCCGTATTTCATAATCCGATGTTGTCGAGCGTTTAATTCCGTGATTTGGAATTAAAGATTGTAAATCTGCGCATGTAGCGCACGCTATCGCCTATGTTTAGCGTGCGCTAACGTGGGTTCATAGCGCAGCTACCGAGTGTCCTTAGCGCACGCTATGCACGGCCAAATTGATTGAGACGTGCGGTAGGTGAGAGCCGGCCGGGACCCTGTCGGTTGGTGTCGGGATGTACCGACGTCTTTCGGGAAGAGCCGAGTCAACGCCTTAGCGCACGCTACATGTATATGCGTAGCGCACGCTAAGTGCCGAGTACAGATTTAGTCCAGTGAGCCGTTAGCGCACGCTACGAGCAGGGTCTAGCGCGCGCTAATAGCCATTTATTATAAATAGGACAACATCCTATTCGTGATTTCAGTTCTCTCTTCTCCCATTACCCGAGTTCCTACACTTAGAACATGTCTTCCTTCATCCTAAACATCTCATATCAACATCCTGATTCGTGATTGAAGATCGTTTATCATTGAAGATTGTTGTTCAAGCTTTCGGTGTCGGATTGCTTCATTTTCCTCCGTATTCTTTACTACTTGAGGTAGGTGATTCTTCACTAATGTTAGTAATGTTCTTAAAGACGTCGATCATGCTTAGATAGCCGCTATTTCGTTTATGATCGGTCATCACATGATAGAAGGATACTTTGACGTATCGGCACTATCTATCTTATGAACCTTTGAACCATCTTAGTAGATGGACTCCTAAGCGTTTTCAAATCAATTTATGATCAAGAATCGGATATTACCTTTGCTACGTTGTACACGTTGGAATCATGTGTTTTGGGACTTGGAATAATCGGAACTTAGAATACTTCTGAAGATCTTAGAAAAGATATGATATTGAGATGACTATCCGTATATTTGTATTTCACGATCATAAATCTTCCACAAACCTTATTAGCATGATTTGCCCGAAGATAACTTTTATTATCACGGTAGACTACAAGAGTTCTTCACCATTAAACCCCGTTTTCGGGGTGTCGAATTCTGCCATGCAATAATAGCGCACGCTAACACATGAGAGTTAACGTTCGCTATCGATTAACGCCAAACGTCGTAGCGTACGTTATGAGACCAGCCGAGTCGATCGCTGACCGTGGCTAGCGACGCTAGTCTTACACGATAGCGTCGCTAACAAGCTGCTTAGCGCACGTTACGTAGAGTACGTAGCGCACGCTAAGCGATTCAGCATTGTCTTTTATGATCTTTTGACCTTGAATCAAATTTTTAAACATTCATTCTTCGTGAGATAAATCCTTTATCATTTCTTTTGTGAAGGATTTGCTTAGTTAGGTGTTTGATTGAGTATGAAGTCAGTCGAGTGTTCATTTCGGTGGAAGTATTGTTATTATCTTCAAATCGAGGAAAGTACCATGATATACGAATTATAATTAATTTGAAATCATAGATGATGAAGTATATGAATTATGTCATGAATATCTGTATTTATATTATATATATATATAGATATGTGTGGATATTTATGTAGTATTAATTGATAGAGTTGAAGGCCTGATGTGCAAAGTCTTGATGAATAACGTGTGAGTTATTGTTTATTCTGCGTAGTTGCGTACTGGCGATTAAATTATGTGGATTGATGAACTGATTTGATAATTGTGGAAACGATTGACTGTGTGCTTGGTATTTGTAATAATGTGAATACTTGTTATGAGAGACGTCATATCCGGGTACCTCTGAGGGCGGGGCGTGCACTCCGGCCTGTTGTACGCTGCAATGAGCGGCTCCATATGATTGGTGAACACCGGTGTTACTTAATGCGCGAGCAAGGGGCGGCTCCTGTGGGAGTGAACGCCGGCGCGGTGACATGTGCAATGGGCGGCCAATATAGTGGAGTGAACGCCGGTACAGTGTGTAAGGGAGGCGCTGTGCTTATTGGTAACGGATATTTGAGTGATAGCTAAGACCCCGTTACCAAATGATTTTCTAAATTTAAATCCTTGCAACTTGCTTTTAATGTTGGTCTTGATGTAGACCGCGGATTGTGTTTCTGGAGTTCGTTCCAACTGGTTTTAAATGTTGGTATCAGAGTTAATTAACCAAAGATATTTGACGAGATCTCCGAGGGTTAATTAACCAGGGGTCTTGAGCAGGATTTGTCGAATGAGAGGCTGTGCCTTTGATTGTACTGTGTTGATTATTCTGTGTATTGGGTCGAGGACCCCGTGAGATGTTGAGATTTGATCTCGTGATGATATTATTTGGATTGGGCCGAGAACCCCGTGAGATGTTGTAATGATTCACTTGTGATAGTGTTTTATCATTTGGGTCGAGGACCCCGAATAACGTTGTAATGGTTTTCTTGCAAATTGTTTTCCACATGCTGGGTCAAGGACCCGAGAGCTTTTGAAGTATTTTCTAAAATATATTTCCATCTGATTTTCAAAATCCCAAGATGGCCCGAGTCAATATTAATGTGTTCGAACTTTCTTATCAAAACACTTTTCATTTTATTAAAAGGGAATTTTCTGACTCCTTGGGCTCGTTTAAAGTTTCATTTGTGTTATGTTCTGTACGGAGAATATGACAATGTGATTATCTTTCACCTTGTGTATGTAATACTATTCTGTGTTAGCCATTTGAATGTGTGGGTTGTGTTAAGGTTTCACGACTGTTGAGTTTGTGTTATTATTATTCGTATATCTTGTGTGTTATGTACTTGCACTAGCAAAATTCCAGTTTGCTAACCCCCGAGTTTTCGGGGGGTGGGTGCCTGTTATGCGCTCAGGTTTTGGCAATCGGGAGCAACACAGGATTGGCCGGGAAGGAGATGGAGGACAATGATACTAATCACACCAGAGTTAGAGTCTTTTCTTTTGTTTCATTTTGGTCGGTATTTCTCTGTCGTTCGAGTATTCACCCTTGCATGGGTGTAGTTTTCATTTATTAAATTGAATTGTCGTTCTTTTCTGTGTTCATCTTTATTTTCATCATTGAGATGTAAAGTTCATTTGTTTCTGAATTGTTTAATGACCTTGTCGGTCTGTGTTGTATTTAGATTGACCCCGGTCGGTCAGTCATTTTGTAGTCTAGTAGAGTTTAGCCTTGTAGATCCTTGTAAGAAGGGCCTACGGCGTGTAACATTTCCGGATGTATTCTGGGGGTGTTACATGGGCTTCGCTGGGGCCATGCGTGTGCCGCGGCTCAGCATCCTTGTGCCGCGGCTCATGACCAAAATTTGTTGTTTTTGCCCGTTTTTCGTCGTTTAGGCTTCCGGACTCCAATTTCCTGCAAAAGATAAAAATATAGTGCATTAAAAGCTCATTTATGCTGATTTAGGCTCAAGATGGATATAAAATAATGATATATAAGCGCATAAAAATACACCTAACATAGTCGTTGGCCGGTTGGTGAGATATCTGACACTTCATATTGGCGATTTGATGAATGTATGAATTATAATGTCTTGGCAGTTAATGCTTCAGACATTATTTTTTACACTCATTAAATGCTCTTTTGTTCATATTCTACGGCCGAATTAAATGTTGTATCCATCAGCATTAAATACACCTTTGAGAACAGTGAATACTTTATAGATAAAGAATTGCTTATTTCACAACGGTCTAAAGGTCTAAGTATTTTCATGTTAGATTTACATTTACTTTTCCCATGTAAAATACCTAAACATTGATTTTGCTATAGCCAACAGTTTCTTTTGCTATAAGCTAAATCCTCATTTCTCTATAGGAAGAACGTATTTGAGCCCTCTATGAAGATTGTTATAGGATGCAGGTTGTAGTATGCATTTAACATAATACTTAAGGTACTTTATCCCAACACTTGTTTTATAGTTGATTCACTAATACCAACCGTATAGACGTATGATTCAAATCTACTTTTGAAATATTGGTATCAGGGCAATTGAAACCTAAAGTCTTCCTATCAGGAGTGACCTATTGAGGCCTAATAGTCCCCTAGATTTCATGAATCCATGGGTGCGATTAGGAATGCCATTTGGATCAATTGTCACACGTGATTTTGGTTCGCGGACTCTTGATTGATGGAAGTGAACTTGTTAGGCCACATGCACTGATGATATATTGAGGACTTGATTCTGTTGGGCTAGGAGGCCTGGTGAGAAAGTTTGTTTATGGGGTTATATCCCTCAACCGGATTGTGAAAGAGAATTAAGGCCGCGGATCCTAAATAGATTTTAAAATGTTTTGAATAAAGATTTTAATTTGGAAATATCAAGGATGTCATTGATGTATATAAAACTTCCTGAGGTTTTCGAACGGGTTTCACGAAACCTAATTTCCTATTTCATAAACAAATTCTTGTAAAACTATCTTGATAGCCCTCAAGATATTTAAAGAAAATTTTGAAAATCGGCGAGTGATCTTCTATGATATATTATTTATTTTGTGGTGTGCTTGATAATTGATACATTAACATATGATTCATTGATTGCTTTACTTGCATCAGTAATTGCTGAGCTTTTTTGGAGGTGGATATATTTTTATGTGTCCAGGTACTTCAAGATGGAGAGAAACCACGAGATCAGCGTAGAGAGGATGAGCCATAATGATACTAATCACCCCAGAGTCATAGGGTTCATGTCGAGCTCGTGTAAACATTGTTAAGGTTATCAAGTATGGAATGGATTCAATCACCAAATAAACGTAATTTGTATTTAATTATTCTTGTTGGTTCGTTATGTGTTTGGCCTTGTTAGTCGATGTTGTAATTTCGTACAGGTTTCACCTAAATTCTGGAAGGAGAGGAATTGTCCATGGTTATTTTGCAATTATCCTGGTAAATCCTTAGTGAAGGGTTTACGGCGTTGTAATATGCCATGATTATTTCAGGGGTGTTACACCAAATATCTTGCAGGCCTAATCTTGAATTCATTCCCTGCTCCTTAATCTCAATGATGCATTGTTGTACAACCTTGTTTGATAATTGCCCCCATACAGCATAAGGTCTTCAAAGTCAGCATTTCACTCTAAGTATGGAAGCTGTTAGGAATCTTTATACAGCCTGTCCATACAACAAATGATCTTCTTGAATAGTCCGTTCCTACAGCGCTTTCATCGTTATACAGCAGAGATGAAGAAGTTGGATACAACAAGCTTGATGTAGGTGTTTTACTTAGGAAAAGTAAAACACATATCCAACAGGACTGAAGAAAAGCTTTAAACCATTGTGAAAAGAAATATTATTTATTCATAAAATACTCACGGTTAAAGTAGCATTTAATGCTAATAGGACAAGCATTTAATGTGGCCGAAAGAGATTACATTCTGAACACGCTGAAGATCATTTAATGCTAATTCAAAGAGAATGTTTGAAGCATTAAATGTGAATCGCCTTTAATTCAAACATTCTGCAGCCGCCAATTAGAGTTGTCTCAATCTCACAAAAACGGCCAATGGCTATATTTATAACAGATCTATTTCCAAGGTTATAAATAGCCCCAATCAAGAGGATATTGCTCACCGGAGATATTACTTTGCGAAATACTTAGCTCCGACAATCTGAATATCAAGCTAACAAAAAGCAGTATATTTCCTTGAGCATACAACATCATCAAAGGAAAAAAATATACAGTCTTCAACACAAACAGCACATCTTACAACGAATGATATTCAACGCATACAACTTCTATTTGAACCTATTCTACTCAGTCCTCACATTGAGATCAACTTAACCCTTTGTGGACTAAGCCCTTGCTAGTTCCGACCTGTGTGGGAAGAATAGCATTGAAGAAGAAGCTTCAATCTATGTGAGAAGAAACAAGTCAAAAGAGACAAGCCAATCCGTGTGAACGTCCCAAGCTATTGTTGATTGTATCAATATGTGTGAACGATATGGCGACAGATTTAGTTAAAGTCATGTAGTTATGTACGTAGTGATTTTAATAAATATCTCACTCCTGTGTGGTGGACCAACGGACGTAGAGGGGTTTACATTGAACAACTTAAATCTGTGTGCATTTACATTTTCTCATTTACTGTTTTCATATCTGCATGTGTGAGTTAAAGTATACATATTGCAAAACCTTGTACGCACCAAGCAAACAGGAGAGTACCTAGTTGCTGTATTTACAACAACTTAATATCAGTCTTCCGCTACGCAAATAACTTCGAAAAAGATATAGCTTATTCAACCCCCCTTCTAAGATGTTTACTATATATTATGTGGCCAACAAGTGGTATCATAGCGGTTGATTCTAAAAAGAATCATTCGATTTTTAATTGAATCAGATCCAAAAAAATCACTGTCGTTTGAAAACTTTATTTTCATATCTTCATCATTTATCTTACTTCAATAAATGGACACCTCTATGATCAATAATGTTCTTATGTTCTCTATTAATGAGTTTGATGACTAGAGGATTAGGATGGAAGCTATCTTGCAGCGATGCATGAAGAGATGATCTTCGTCATCCAGGAAGGACCAATAAAGATAATGAAAGTCAATACAGCCACAAGGATAGAAGGACAGCCTCATGCGGAAATGCTCGAGAAGGAGCGCGATCAATGTAAGATCGATAATCTCAAGCGTGCAAACCTGGACAACATCGCCAAGAATACGCTATTTGTCACTCTCGACAAAGGCACATTCTCTTAGGTAAAAAGCTGTAAGATAGCCAAATAAATCTGGGAGAAACTCAAGCTTATTTGCGAGGAAACTGAGCACTCAAAAGAAAATAAAATTTCTAAGCTAACTCAGCAATTTTAGTCTTTTGAAATGAAGTGTTTAGAAATACTTGAGGAGCTTGACCTCAGATTTACTGGCGTCGTAGGTGAACTGGAATCATTGGGTAAAGTGTATAACCAAAAGGAGAAAAAATTAAAAATATTTAGATCATTCCCTGGTCGATGGGACATAAAAACCACAGCTATACCTGTGTCCTGTAACTTAAATGATATTTTCATTTTTGATCTCTTTACTGACCTAAATCCATTTGAGTATGATATAGACAGGAGAGAGAAATCTGAAGAATTACCTGCCAAGACTACAACATTGATTGTTGTATCTGACAGGAGACATAGTTCAGCACCCAGCACATCCAAATCATCATGCAAGGCATCAGACAACGACGATGACATCCTATTGCAAGACAAGATGGCCCTGTTCATGCAGAAATTCAAGAAGTTCACCAAACAGTCTGGAAAAGACCTATACAGGCCCAAGCCATTCAACATGGTAAGCTCTGAATCCACTTCATCTGGAGATTCTAACCTGTGTTATAATTGCATGATTATTAGTCGGGGTTGTGGGCATATTCCTTTCGATTATTGTTATCGTTTAGGATTGAGTTGTGTTAATCCTTCATTTAGGAACAGTCATGTTCCCTCTGGGTCATTCTTAGTCGTTGTCCGTTCCTGTTTCATCGAAGATGTCTCAAAGGCAAGTACTTTACGTTTGTTTACATATTTTAGTATTTGGATTATGGCTTCCGTGTATGTTGCGGATGTGTATGTGTATGTTCACCCAGGAATGGTCCGACGGGGCCTCTGGGGATACGTAGTGCCGTGTGTGTGCATATCACGAACTGGGGTTAACCACCTAGGGATGGTGCGACGGGGCCTCTGCGGGGTGCGGTGCCCGTGAGTCTTGTACCAACGGTTAACCTTTGAAATGTTTTGTTGGAGAAATGTGTTTTGTGCTCGTGCACCGTAATATTCCGAAATATAAATGTTTTCTAAAATGAGTTTGGTGCATATTATCTGATTAAAATGGTAGTTCAAATGGATTGTACTTGCACTAGTAGTTGTCGCTAACCACTACTAGAAAAAATTCCTATAGTGACGCTCAAAAGCGTCACAATATGTAGTCTATTGTGACGCTTTTGGTATAGTGACGCTTTTCAAAAGCGTCACCTGATTTGGCGTTTCAATAGCCCATTATTGTGACACTTTCAAGGCGTCACAACAGATATCTATTGTGACACTTTTTTATATATTGTGACACTTTTTGCATCAAATCAGTTAGCTTTAGTGACGCTCTTTTCACATTCTGGTGACACTTTATGGCGTCACAATAGTATGTTATGGTGACACTTTCTGGCGTCGTAACAGTATGCTATGGTGACATTTTCTGGCGTCGCAATAGTATACTATGGCGACACTTTCTGGCATCGCAATAGTATTGCTATGGCGATACTTTCTGGCATCGCAATAGTATGCTATGGTGACACTTTCTGGAGTCATATGGTGACACTTTTTGGTGACACAATAGTATATAAGAATAGCAAAATATGAAACGAAGATGTTTAGTAGTATATACAAGAAAAACAATTTTCTGGTCAATTTTCTGGTCACAATTGAATGCTGCTTTCCAATTTGTTACATATTTGCTGAATAATTCTAGAACAGAGCAAAATACAAGTAGTGCATATCAGTAGGAAAAGGGCGACTATACCATTTTTTTCTGTCATAAATAAATACAAGCACGATAAGATTCAAAATAGAAAGGCAAGCTAATTAGGAAAGCCCTTACGCCTTTTCCCCATCATCTAAGAGAAGTCCAAGAATCAAGTCCCTCAACGTCTCGTAGCATTCAATTATTGCAAAATACATGAAATCATCATTCTTAATTTTCTTGAAGAGATCAGCATCCTCCTCCTCGTTGAAGTCTTTAGCCATGTCCAATGCTATTGGAATCTAATGTCAGTAATAAGATAATGAGTCCAAGATGTGAAACACATTAAAAGCCCAAAGAATCGCAAACTATACCCATTTTTACCTTACTAGCGAGCAAGAAAGGAGGCCATTGGACCACCGATACATCACTTGACGAACATGGCACAAGAAGCAGATTTCTCTTCCTGGAAAAATCCGTTTAAATTACACTGTGACCCTAATCTAATCTAAGCTGTGACAACAACCTTCATTTTTCCGATGATTTTTCAATCATTTGAACTAAAGATTAAAGCATACTATCACTTCTCGGAAAACATTACCAACCTATGGCTTATCAAATCTTCATCTCTCATGGATAATATAAATTCATTCCACATCTGAGAAAACTTTGCGATGTTTCTTCTTTCCACTGTGTCATCCTGCCATAGCAATTAGAAATCAGATAATATAATAGTTCTGGTCAATTAGAAATAGTTCTGGTCAATTACTCTTCAATTGCACTACCAATATAATATTTCTGACTTAGTACAATTGTGAGAAACAACAATATAAGTAGCATCCACTTGTTAAACCAATCTAGCATGTCATAAACCTTCTTCAATTAGCATAGGAACAAACTATGAAACTATAAAATAGCACATACAGGTATCATGTCATACAAAAAAGACTATTCGGCTGAGTTAAAATGAATCCGGAATAAAATTGTTACCCCTCCTTTAGATGAACTAAGTGAAATAAGAGGTATCAGTATAAGCAAAACCACGACAGCCAAATCCTATTAGAGAGATTACAAAAATGGTCCTAACAGAAAGTAATCTTTAATGACACATAACAATGATAGCGCCAAATTAGGGGGGAGGGAAGACATGCAGTACCCAAGTGCACAGATACCTGGAAGAGTAATACGGAAAATGTAGCTCGCCAATGGCGTAATGTACTCTCACCATGTTCCTGCAATACCTATAAAACCCCAGATAGATTATATTAACTGCTCTGGTGCTAAAAAAACAGGTACTCCTGGCAAGTTATTAGTAAATTATAAAACATTAAGGAAAATAGACGAACCCATAAGACACAAAGTTCAAAATGAAGAACCAAAAGAAAAAATAGGGTAATCACTTCCTCAACAAACTACACAAGAATCATTAATTTGTACGAAGGACAACGGCGGTTGAAGATAATGCAAGGCCATTGCCTATGACAATTGCGGAGGACAAGCAAGCCCGAAGATAATAAGCAAGCAAGCCAATGACAACAATTTGTCACAAAGACTGCAATTAACATGCAATTAAAAGTTAGGTTTACCCAAAAAAAAGGAAGAAGAAAAGAAGAAGCAATCTCTTTCGATATCATGCACTTGATAGCGACTTCCATCACTGAGCAGAGCCCAAACCAAAAACATACTTCTTCATGGAACTTAGTTTTTCAACAGAGCTATAGTACAAGAATAAATTAAAGGTCACCTATCACCCTCATATAGGTAAGGTGGAGATCAAATGGTTTTTCTAAGTCCAAATTGAAAATTTATCAGCTCTACCTCAAGGCCAATATTAAATAGCAAGAAAACAACTCGAATTCAAGAATAGTCTTAGTTCCATGTACATTGCGAATAATAGAGATCAAAGGTCCAATTAAAATTCCAGTGACCAAATATCCAAGAACAGATCGCTACAATTGCAACACAAAGAAAATAACTTATATCATGGTATATACAAAATTTAAAGACACACGAGAGATACTTGACACAAATGTATACCACCAAAATAGCACAAATGGGACCAAAACAATAACAAATTGCTTTGAAATATGCTCCACCTTTTTATGAATACTAGATAATATGCACCAAAGAATGCGTAATCGGAACCAAGTTTTACATATGAATCAACTGGTTATATGAAGATTGAGCTACTTGCAGCCTGAGGAAACCCTTTTCCTTTCCAATAAACCCTCAAGTTTTTAGGGGCAAACACACTCAAGTTCCACTTACCTCCAGGTATTTTTGGAAAATAGGCACAAATATGACACTTGCAAGCAGAACCACAACATGTCTAATAGGGCGAAGGTCGACCTTCTAACGCCTGGCGGCCGCCTGGCAATTTTTAGAACAGTGAAACTAAATCGATTTTAGACAAATATGTCTTACATCAAATTCGTATTTCAGTCTGAAATGTGGAGATGAAACTAAAAAGAGTTTTTTCATTCACCCAGCCATCACATTAAAGATTCATATATAAATATATCAAACAATCTGAAGAAGCTCAAAAGACAGAATACGAGTTTTGGTAGTAACTTCATCATTGCCCTCCTTCATACCCATCCGCGAACACATTATTTAATAAATCAATTTGTATTTAGAAATAGAATGTATAGAAAAAACCGGAGATACAAACCTTACAGAGAGTGTGGAAAACAAGTAAAGCATCACATTGTTCAACAGTCATAGACTCCGGAGCCAGACCTCCGAAAGAGATTAGCAATTTTACGGCAGAAGATAGGTATAAATTAAAAGTAAGCAAATTGAGATCCTGTAAGTGAACTTTCTCAGAAGACGAAGATAAAGATACTCCAAATTTTGATCCTTACAATCCCCTGTATGATTTTGTATCAGACTTCGGGAATCAAACAATTGAGTTTATAAGTTGTTCTCCCAACTACACAAAATCTCATTTTTAGTACTACGGATATACCTTGTGATATTTGCTCCATCGTCTAGATCCACAGCCTTCTTAAGAATGGCCTCCAAACCCTATCACAAAAGGGTTTTAGCCCAAACAATGTATCTCAAAAGTGAACCTTGCAGAATCTAAGAGATGGCGTAATGCGTATGATAAAAGAGTGCAAGACACAATTGAAAATCGCTAGAACATATAGGCACTACAAATACCTTTCAAGATAACTTGAAAATTGTCTTGCTGTTCTATCACAGTTACTTAAGTTCTATTCTATTCCTTATTCAACTCAACTTAATTCATAAATGCAATGCATCGATAAGGTGGCAATACCCATATCTCGATCCGACTTGAACTTCATAGTAATCAGCAGATGCATTTACGCAAAACCCATCTCTTAAGAACACTTAACAGATGGACATTTAACTTGTCGAAAGACAAGTTTGATTCCAATCCACTCATTTATCTTTCTACATTTCCAATGTTATGTATTTGAGCAATTCCATTCGGTAAGCAAATTCAATCATTCTCCCCATGCATTTTCAGTTCCGTAGTATAATTATTTACGAAAAAGCGATCAACGAAAACAAGAACTTACTAGGAGTTGAGTTCTATAAGGATATACGACAAAGATTAACGTCGGAAGCCCAAGTAACCCTTTTTGATTTCTGCGATCCTCCCATTTTAACAAATCAATTAAACTTTGATTCGATTCCAATATATATATATATATAGGTGTATGTATGTATGTATATATATTGAATATTCGACCGGTTTCAAGCAATCAAATCGCCGACGTACATCAACGCGAAAATGTCTACATAGGAAAAACCTAATTGCCGTGTAAATGGAAGTATCAACGTACCTTCATATCCGTGCCACCAAAGAAGATTCTCAAATCCTTCCTCCTCGTGGGCGTGACCGAGTTCAAAGACAAATGAAGATACGCGCGGAAATTAGAGGCCTACCGAAGAAGAAACGATTCTTGATATGGACCGATTTTTTCAGAGGTAATGGAGCGGAGATAGAGATGAGAGATTTGAGAGGTAATGGAGATGGAGGCAGCAGATAGGTTTTGATACACGATTAAGAGCGGTGAAATGGAAAAGAAAATTATGTTTAGCGTCACAAAATATGATTATAAAATTATTAAGACATTAAAGTGTCATTATAGGTACATATAGCAATACTTGTTTAAAAGTGTCATAAAAAAAGTGTCACTATAAGGGTATTTTTCTAGTAGTGAACCCCTTAAATGGGGGAAATACTTTTGTATTTCAGGTACAGGTTTTGGAGGCAAACGAGCATGCGGGCAGTACGGGGAGGATGGGCCAGAGTGAATCTGTTCAATGGTCATTCGTTAATGTCGTGTATTTTAAGTTTTATTAATCATGTCGTTCGCTTCAGTACTTGAGTACTTTTTTCTTTTAGAACATTGTGAATGTTGCGTATGTAATATCCGCATTTTCTTTTTTCACGGTATTTTTATTTTCGGTGTATTTCCCATTTTTTTAGCAACCATCATGTAACCGTATTGATCTTTCGAGAATATTCGTTTCGAGACTTTTGTCGTCCGGTTCTGCATTTATTGGTTCTTTCGTCGCTTATTGATCTGATCCTCGTAATTGTTGTTCGGAACTGCCGTACGGGGTTGACGTAAATACATTATATGTTATTATGCGTATTGTGTGATTCTGTTTGATGCTTCGGTCGTGTTTTGGTGTTTTGGACCGTTATTATCCTGTGCCTAATACGCGCTAATATTATTGTATAGCGCACGCTAAGCATCCTTCAGTAGCGCACGCTACGCTTGTTGGTAGCGCGCGCTAGCGAGTCAGTCCAGTACTGGATAGTTTATTCCTGGACTCGATCAGGTGCCCAGGTAGCACACGCTATGGATTGATAGCGCGCACTACTGAGATGCTGTTAGCACACACAGAGTGGCCGGTAGCGCACGCTAACGCGGTCAGGTGAGTACTGGGCAGGTTACTTCTGGACTCGGCTGATGTCCAGGTAGCGCATGCTATGGCCCGATAGCGCGCGCTACCGAGAGGCCATTAGCACACGCTTATTATTAATAGCGCACGCTAACGGTCCAGAACTTTAAGTCCTGGACTGGGGTATTAACTTTCTGGACTGGGGTTTCGCCCGTTAGCGCACGCTAACTTTTAAAGGTTAGCGCACGCTAACGCTCCCTGGCTATAAAAACCAGGGAGTTGACTCGGAACAGTTCATTTTTTGTTCTTTCATTTTCTCCACCACAAGGTGGGCGATTTGGGCGACTTGGGTGATTTGAGTGGGGCGATTTTCATCATTTATTCGAGAATAGCTTTTCGGATGAGATACGGACACTATGAGTTTGTTGTTATGCCTTTCGGGTTAACTAATGCACTGGCCGTGTTCATGCAGTTGATGAACAAGGTTTTTATTGAGTATTTGGATAAGTGTGTCGTCGTCTTCATTGACGATATCCTTATTTATTCGAGGAACAAGGAGGAACACGTTCATCATCTGCGTGTGGTGTTAGACATTTTGAGGACCGAGCACCTCTATGCAAAGTTCTCGAAATGCGAGTTCTGGCTGAAGGAAGTGATGTTTCTAGGTCACGTGATTTCAGCCGAGGGAGTTCGTGTGGACCCGCAGAAGTTTGAGGCAGTGTTGGACTGGGCACCACCTAAGAACGTGAAGGAGATCCGTAGTTTCTTGGGCTTGGCTGGCTACTACTATAGGTTCGTCGAGGGTTTCTCGAAACTACCTCGGCCACTTACACAGTTGCTCCATAAGTCCGAGAAGTTCATCTGGAATGACGAGAGGCAGTCGAGTTTTGAGGAGCTGAAGAGACGTTTGACTTCAGCACCGATTTTGGCATTGCCGTGTGGCAATGAGGGTTTTGCCGTTTATAGCGATGCTTCGGGTCAGGGTCTTGGGTGCGTGCTGATGCAGCACGACAAGACTATCGCATTTGCATCGAGACATTTGAGGCCGTATGAGCTTAACTACCCTACTCACGATTTGGAGTTAGCAGCAGCTGTTTTTGCGCTCAAGATTTGGCGTCATTATCTTTTTGGCTCTTCATGTCAGATTTTTACCGATCATAAAAGTCTGAAGTACATATTTACTTAGCGGGAGTTGAACATGAGGCAGAGAAGGTGGTTAGAGTTGATTAAGGATTATGATCTCGAAATCCTTTATCACCCGGGCAAGGCGAACGTCATGGCCGATGTCTTGATTCGTAAACCGGTTGCGTTGTGTATGCTTGAGATCCTCACGTCTCAAGCTGAGCTTCAGTAGTATTTGATTGGGTTGAGTGTTGAGATTTCATTACCTGGAGCCGTAGGGCAACTTTGTGCTTTAGAGATTTTGTCGTCTCTGATCGATAAAATTAAACTGAAGCAGTTAGAGGATCCGATGATTATTCAAATCCGAGAGAATGTTCTTAAGGGAAAATCTTATGGGTTTGTGATTCATGAAGATGGGGTATTGAGATTCTAGAGTCGTCTGTGTGTGCCGAACGACTCAGAATTGAGGGAGAGTATTTTGCGTGAGGCCCATGCAACGCCTTACTCCGTTCATCCTGGATCGAGTAAGATGTACAAGGACCTGAGGAGGAATTTCTGGTGGAATGATATGAAGGAGAAGGTCGCACAGTTTGTAGCGAGATGTTTGACTTGTGAGCAGGTCAAAATCGAGCACCAGCGACTGGCCGGGTTATTGCAGTCACTTCCCGTTCCAGAATGGAAATGGGAAGATATTTCGATGGACTTCATCACGAGTTTGCCGAGATCGAGGTTGGGCATGAATATGGTTTGGGTGATTGTTGATCATCTGACCAAGTCGGCACATTTTCTGGGCATCAAGGATACTTGGGGCCCGGAGAAGTTGGCTCGTGTGTTTATTGCGCAGATTGTGAGGCTTCACGGTACTCCAAAGTCTATTGTTTCGGATTGGGGTGGCCTTTTTGTATCGCACTTTTGGCAGGCGGTGCATAAGGCATTAGGTACTCGTTTGCATTTGAGTACCTGTTTTCATCCACAGTCAGATGGACAGTCGGAATGCACTATCCAGACATTCGAGGATATGTTGCGTGCTTGTGCTCTCGATTGGAGCAATGACTGGGAGGAGCATTTGCTATTGATTGAATTCACGTACAACAACAGTTGGCACGCGTCGATCCGAATGACACCATATGAGGCGCTTTATGGGCGGCGTTGTCGATCGCCGATTTGTTAGAATGAGGCGTCCGATTTGGTTGGGAGATGAGGCGGAAGGTGGAATTGATTCGAGAACGGATGTTGACTGGTCAGAGTCGACAGAAGTCGTATGCCGACGTCCATCGTCGACCTATGGAGTTCGAGGTGGGAGACCACATTTTGCTAAAGGTGTCGTCGACGAGGGGAGTTTTCCGCTTCGGGAAGAAGGGGAAGTTGAGTCCGAGATTTATCGGACCCTTTGAGATTCTCGAGCGAGTCGGTGATTTGGCATACCGTTTGGCACTCCCTCCGGCCTTGAGACACATTTATAGCATTTTTCATGTTTCCCAGTTGAGGAAATATGTTACAGATCCAAGTCACATAATTGACTATGGTGAGATTGATGTCGCCAAGGATATTACCTTTGAGGAGCGTCCCTTGAAGATCTTAGAGCACCGTGAGAAGCGACTGAGGCATAAGACCATCCCTTTGGTCAAAGTGCAGTGGTCTAGACATGGTGTCGAGGAGGCAACTTGGGAAACCTAGGATAACATGCATGCTAAGTACCCCGAGTTGTTTATTTCTTATGTTTTGGGACGAAACTTATTTTTAGAGAGGTAGAATGTAATATCCGCATTTTCTTTTTCACGGTATTTTCATTTTCGGTGTATTTCCTATTTTTTAGCATCCATCGTGTAACCGTATTGATCCTTCGAGAATATTCATTTTGAGACTTTTGTCGTCCGGTTATGCATTTATTGGTTCTTCCGTCGCTTATTGATCTGATCCTCGTAATTTTTGTTCGGAACCGCCGTACGGGGTTGACATAAATCCATTGTATGTTATTATGCGTATTGTGTGATTCCGTTTGATGCTTAGGTCGTGTTTCGGTGTTTAGGACCGTTATTATCCTGTGCCTAATGCGCGCTAATATTATTGTATAGCGCACGCTAAGCATCCTTCAGTAGCGCATGCTACGCTTGTTGGTAGCGCACGCTAGCAAGTCAGTCCAGTACTGGAGAGTTTGCTCCTGGACTCGGCCAGGTGCCCAGGTAGCGCACGCTATGGATCGATAGCGCGCACTACCGAGACGCTGTTAGCACACGCAGAGTGGCCAGTAGCGCACGCTAACGCGGTCAGGTGAGTACTGGGCAGGTTACTTCTGGACTCGGCTGATGTCGAGGTAGAGCATGCTATGGCCCGATAGCGCGCGCTACTGAGAGGCCATTAGCTCACGCTAATTATTAATAGTGCACGCTAATGGTCCAGAACTTTAATTCCTGGACTGGGGTATTAACTTTCTGGACTGGGGTTTCGCCCGTTAGCGCACGCTAACTTTTAAAGGATAGCGCACGCTAACACTCCTTGGCTGTAAAAACCAAGGAGTTGAACCGAAATAGTTCATTTTTTCTTCTTTCCTTTTCTCCACCGCGAGCTGGGCGATTTGGGCGACTTGGGCAATTGGAGTGGGGCGATTTTCATCATTTATTCAAGATCTTGAGTCTCTAACACCAGATTATCATCATTTAATCATCTTCTACCTCTTGAATCTAGGTAAATCTTCTAGAACACTATTTTGGGGGAGATTTGGGGGTTTTCACGTTTCGTCCGATTCATTCCGTTTTGTTGGTTAATTCATGATGAATATGATTAATCTTATTGGTATTATTAGTTTCCCTACGGATTCGTGGTATATTTCGTAGTTGTTGCGTATTCGAGAAGGTTTGGTTGTGGTCCGCCCTCGTTGTTGTTCTCGTATTAATATACATGAATCGTAGGTGGGTTTTCAGGTGTATTCCTTTTCCGTATTCGTTTTGAAATGGTTGTGATTGTATTCTTCGAATCATTATGTTCGGTTCCATTGGTTCCTAGCATTCGTCGGTGATTTTCCTTTCCATTTGTTGCGTCATTAATTATTCAAGGCAAGTATTTTTGGAAACCTTTATGTTTAACATGAAATGGTAATGTATATTGTGTGTGCTTCGCTCACCTCGGGAGGGTCCGACGGGGCCTAGAGGGAATCTATGACTTCAATCTGGATTCACGAGTTTGTTTCGCTAGCCAGCTCGGGAGGGTCCTTAGAGGCCTCGAGTGGGATTTGTGGCTTCGTCCCGGTCATAGGCGATGCCTGTGCGTGATTTGTTTTATGATGTGGCCAGCTCGGGAGGGTCCTTAGAGGCCTCGAGTGGGATTTGTGGCTTCTTCCCGGTCCTAGGCAAAATTTGATTGACTGTTTGTTTCTGGAAAAGACATGTCTGAGTTTTGGTTTTGAAATGATTTGGTGCATTATACTATGAAATGTGTAAGCGAATGGTTTGCCTTGATTACTTGTACTAGCGTAATTGTTAACCCCTCTGGGGACCCGTTGTGGGGAAATTCTTGTTATGGATTTCAGGTTATGATCAACCGGACGAGCGGGCACTGGGACAGTACGAGGATGTTGGCCAGGGTCGTTGACATGTGCATTTGGGTTCTTTTTATTTCCGTTGTTCCCTCCGATATGGTTGTTGTAAACTTATAGATTGTACTCGCGAGTACTTAGACTTTTCTCTTCAGATTGTGTTCGGTATTCGTTGAAGTTATTTATGTTTGTCGTTGTTGATTATTCCGCCGGTTGTACCGGGCGTGTTATTTGATTTTCATTTGGATGATGTGTGTTTTTATCGTGGTAATTCGTGTCTAGCCTGGTGGGTCCCATGTAAGGGTCCACGGCACTGTAATATACCTTGAATATCTCGGGGGTGTTACAGCGTACTCAATTTGGGTTTTGGATGATGTTGTATCGCACTGTTGAGTCCTGTTTACTTTTTGCATGTCTTGAGTTGAGAAATTGTTTGTATGTTGATGATGTCTATCACTGTTGTCATATCGAACTTATGTGTTAGCCTGGTGGATTCCAAGGAGTGGGGTCCACGGTGCTGTAATATGCCCTGAACGTCTTGGGGGTGTTACAGAATATGGTATCGGAGCTTAGATTTATGGATACCTAGGTTGTCGGTTATTTGGGTCTAGTTGGGTGTCGTTTTTGAACAGTATCACTACTACGCCATCATCTCAGTACGCCGGTGCTCGTGAGATTTCCTAACTCGACTCGTTACGTTATTCTGTTTTGTTCCTTTCTTAATGTCGTGATGTGTTTTGCGTTTGAATTGTACTCACCCGTTACCTCTTCAGAATGCCTGCTGGTAGAAAACGCGGACACGGTAGGGGACGTGGTGACGGCTATATCCGATAGCTCAGGGGCTGGTTCGGCAATGCCTTCTTTGTCGAGCAGTGTCCCGCTTAGCGCAGATCAGTCTGCTAGTTTCGGCAATGCTCATGATAACGTTGGAGTAGCGAACATTCTCCAGCAAGTGGCGAATCATATGACGCTACTGAATCAGGCCATTCTGGTCAACCAAGCTAATGCTAACCCGGTTCCGACTACTGGTTCCGGCACTGACAAGCTACTTCAGGACGTGATCCGTTTGCGTCCTCCACAGTTCGATGGTACTTCCGACCCTTCGGGTTGGGAGAGTTGGTTGTTCGAGATAGAGAAGGTGTTTTAGGTGGGTAACTGCTCTTAGGAGAGGAAGGTGCCAATCGCTCAGTACTTCCTCGCCAAGGAGGCGGCGACGTGGTGGCAAGCGGTGAAACCGCATGATTGGGCAGCCACGTAGGACGAGTTCCGAGAGCTGATGGAGGACGAATATTGTCCGTGGCCGGTAAAAAAGGGGAGGATTCGAGACTTTTTTGAGGCAAAACCCCAGGATGTTCCTATTTCGCAGGCGATCAAAGACTACAATCAGCAGCTTCATTATGTGAGAAATCAGGTCTAAGATGAGCTAGATAAGATCCGCCACTTCGACATGCGGATGAAGCCGAGGGTTCGTCACTACATGCCTGGTCTCGAGTGTACAACTTTGAAAGATTACCAGAACAAAGCGATGGCTTATGAGATGTCATTTTCTGCGACAGAGGCCGCAACCGAGGGTAAGAAACAGAAGACCTCCGGTCAGTTTTCGAGAGGTAAGTCTGTCAGGTATTAGAAGGCTCAGTCTGGTTCACGAGTCTCCGGGAATCAGCCCCCGTCATTTGGGCGAGGAGTTGGTTCCAAGTCTGCTCCGGCGGTTTCTGTTCGTGGTCCTACCTATTTTAACTGTGGTCGTCCCAGACACATGATGAGTGAGTGTGACAGGCCTCTGTTACAGTGTCTTACTTGCGGTCGGATGGGGCATCGTGATAAGTATTGTGGAGATGCGAGTCGGGCACCAGTTACTCAGGTGTCAGCCCCAGCTACAAGAGAACCGAGTGTGAATCAGGCACTGACAGCTAGTCATCCTCAGCAGAGCTTTGGCAGAGGTCAAGGATGTGGGCAGACTTCTAGAGGGGGAGCTTCTAGTGCGGGGTCTGTTCCGCCCCGTGTATATGAGATGAGACGAGCAGGAGATCCTAACGCAATGGTGGCTACAGGTACCGTTCACATCCTTGATCATCCTGTTTTCGTGCTATTCAATTCTAGTGCTACGCATTCTTTCATATCTTTGGATTATGTGCGTCGTCTGCATGTTGATTGTCTAGTTGCATGTGAACCGTTTGTTGTTAAACTACCTAGTGGAGATAGTATTGTGGGGGATTGTGAGATTAGATATTTTCCGGTGAGTATCGCAGGGAGGGATTGGTCTTCTAATCTAATTGCAGTAGATATTAAGGATGAGGATTTGATTCTTGGTGAGGATTGTCTAGATCGACATGGAGCGATCGTGAATTATAGAGCGAGAACCATTTTGATGTTAGCGTCTGATGGTACCGAGCATTCCTTTGTGGTATATACGCGGGGTAGTAAGAGATCTCTGATCAGCACTATGAAAACGGTGAGACTTCTTCGAGGAGGTTGCACTGGTTACTGGTGTTATGCTTTGAGATCGGAAGAAGGGGGAGTCGAGCTCTCATCTATTCCGATAGTGAGTGAGTATCCTAACGTCATTCCAGACGAGTTGTCGGGTTTGCCACCAGATCGTGAGGTTGAGTTTATTGTTGATTTAGCGCCGGGTGCGGCTCCGATTTCGAAGACGCCGTACCGCATGGCGCCTGCCGAGATACTTGAGTTGAAGAAATAGTTGGGAGAGTTGCTAGACATGGGTTATATTCGACCGAGCATTTCATCTTGGGGCGCACCGGTCTTGTTTGTGAAGAAGAATGATGGGTCACTTCGTCTATGTATCGACTATCGAGAGTTGAACAAGGTGACCATCAAAAAAAAGTATCCGCTCCCGAGGATTGACGATTTGTTTGATCAATTGCAAGGAGCAACCGTGTTTTCGAATATTGATTTGAGATCGGGGTAATACCAACTCCGAGTGAAGGATTCCGATATTCCGAAGACGGCCTTTCGGACGAGATACGACCACTACGAGTTCGTGGTTATGCCTTTTGGGCTAAAAAACGCCCCAGCCGTGTTCATGCAGCTAATGAACAAAGTTTTTATTGAATATCTCGATAAGTGTGTAGTCGTATTTATCAACGATATCCTGATTTACTCGAGGAGCAAGGAAGAGCATGCACGTCATTTGCATATCGTGTTGGGAATCTTGAGAACCCAGCGCCTTTATGCGAAGTTCTCAAAGTGTGAGTTTTGGTTGCGGGAGGTTATGTTTCTCGGCCACGTGATCTCAGTCGAGGGTGTTCGTGTGGACCCGCACAAGATAGCGGCAGTTTTGGATTAGGCGCCACCCAAAAATGTGAAGGAGGTCCATAGTTTTCTGGGTTTGGCCGAGTATTATCGTAGGTTTGTCGAGGGATTCTCTAAGCTCACTCGACCGCTTACTCAGGTGTTGCAGAAATTGGAGAAGTTTGTGTGGACCGACGAGAGGCAGAAGAGCTTCGAGGAGTTGAAGAAGCGGTTGACTACCGCTCCCGTCTTAGCTTTACTGAGCGGTAATGAGGGTTTTTCAGTTTATAGTGATGCCTCGGGCTAAGGACTTGGGTGTGTACTCATGCAGCACGGGAAGACGATTGTTTATGCTTCCCGTCAGTTGAAACCGTACCAGTTAAATTATCCTACCCACGATCTTGAGTTAGCCGCAGTGGTGTTTGCATTGAAGATCTGGCGTCATTACTTGTATGGCTCGTCGTGTCAGATTTTCACCGATCACAAGGGCCTGAAGTATATTTTCACACAGAAAGAACTGAATATGAGGCAAAGAAGGTGGTTGGAGTTAATTAAGGATTACGATCTTGAAATCCTTGTTCATCCAGGCAAGGCAAATGTGGTGGCAGATGCCTTGAGTCGGAAATCGGTATCGCTTCGGGCACTTGAGTTACTCACGGCCCAGTCAGGGCACTAGTGTGAGTTTATGGGGTTGGGTATTGAGGTTGTGCTACCAGGAAGTGTCGGGCAGTTGCGGACCCTTGAGATCTCTTCGTCTCTAGTCAAAGACATTAAATCAAGACAGTTAGAAGATCCAATGTTTATGCAGCTCCGCGAGAATGTGGGGAAGAGGAAATCCCCAGGATTATTGATTCATGAGGATGGTGTGTTGAGATTCAAAGGTCGGCTGTGTGTTCCAAACGACTTGGAATTGAGGCTTGCGAGAGGCTCATGCGTCACCTTACTCAGTCCATCCGGGCTTGAGTAAAATGTATAAGGACTTGAGGAAGAATTTCTGGTGGAATGACATGAAGAATGAGGTAGTACAGTTTGTGGCTAAGTGTTTGACTTGTCAGCAAGCCAAAATCGAGCATCAGCGGTCAGTCGGGTTGTTGAAACCACTTCCCATCCCGGAATGGAAGTAGGAAGATATTTCTATGGACTTTGTCACAAATTTGCCGAGGACGAAGACTGGAATGAATATGGTGTGGGTGATCGTGGATCGACTGACTAAGTCGGAACATTTTCTGGGCATCAAGAACACTTGGGGTCCAGAAAAATTGGCTCGTATTTTTATCGCGCATATCGTGAGACTTCATGGTATGCCGAAGACTATTATTTTGGACAGAGATGGCCGGTCTGTATCGCATTTTTGGCAGGCGGTACATAAGGCATTAGGGACACGTTTGCGTTTGAGTACATATTTCCATCCTCAGACTGACGGGCAGTCCGAGCGTACCATTCAGATGTTCGAGGATATGTTGCACGCGTGTGCGCTGGACTGGAGTAGTGATTGGGAGGAACATCTGGCCCTGGTCGAGTTTACTTATAATAATAGCTGGCATGCATCGATTAAGATGGTACTGTATGAGGCGCTTTATGGCCAACGGTGTCGATCACCAATATATTGGGATGAGCTGTCCGATTTATTTGGCACCGAGTCGGATCTTGTGTTGGAGATGAGGAAGAAAGTCGAGTTGATTCGAGAGAGGATGTTGGCAGATCAAAGTCGACAAAAGTCTTATGCGGATGTTAGGCATCGACCCTTGGAGTTTGAGGTAGGAGATCATGTCTTGTTGAGAGTGTCCCCGTTGAAGGGAGTTTTCCATTTTGGAAAAAAGGGAAAGCTTAGTCCAAGGTATATTGGACCTTTCGAGATATTTGAGAGAGTCGGTGAGTTAGCTTACCGATTGGCGTTACCTCCGTCGTTGAGCCATGTGCATAGTGTATTTCACTTTTCTCAGTTGAGAAAGTATGTCTCCGACCCGACTCACGTTATTGACTTCAGGGAGGTGGAGATCGAGAAGGACGTTACGTTTGAGGAGAGGCCCGTTAAAATTTTGGAACGTCGAGATAAACAGTTAAGGCACAAAACCATCCCCTTGGTTAAAGTGCAATGGTCGAGGCATGGAGTGTAGGAAGCGATGTGGGAATTGGAGGAGGATATGCGTGTGAGGCACCCCGAGCTTTTTGATTCTTAAGTTTCGGGACGAAACTTCTTTTTTAGAGGGGGAGAATGTAATATCCGTACCTTTCCATTTTTAGTAGTTTCCATTTTTTTCTCTCATGTTTATTTTTATCGACTCGCTTGTAACCGTTTTGACGTTTTGAATCTATTTTGTTCTTTGAGTTTTTCCATTTGGATGAGTTTCGAAGGTGTTTTTATGTAATTTCACTTTATGATATGTTTTGCCGCATGTATGTTTGATTCTCGTAAAACTCATTCAATTTCATTGTTTCTTTGCTTACACGAGTTCGTATGGTTGAGTTGTTCATGTTGTGAGTTTCAGTTTGTTAATCCGATGTTGTACCGTGATTTTCGGATGTTTGGGCCGTTTTGTAATTTCCTACAAGTTTAGGGAATTTATCTTCTATTATCGTATTTCGAATTTCCCGGTAGTCGGAATTATATTTTCTTTCATCACTTAGCTTTTTCGTCGCGAATCCTCGTATTTATGTTTTTGGACTCTGGCCTTGCATTGCATTTCGAATCCGTACCTTCCTCAGCAGTGAACCGCACTCATCAGTATTGGACTGCTGCATAAATAGCGAATGCTATTTATGGTTTCTTGCGTATGCTATCGGTGTGCAGTTAACGCACGCTAACTCATTGTTATAGCGTGCGTTAACCTCTTCAGTGTTTCTTGGCAGTGGGATTCTGGACTCAGAATCCTGGGTTCTGACTATCAGGTAGCGCGCGCTAAGCCTTCGTAGCGCACGCTATCGAGTAGCAGGTAGCGCGCGCTAAACTTGTATAGCGCACGCTAGCGACACCGGGCAGTAGATTCTGGACTGCTGGCGACCCCCATTAGTGCGCGCTATCTTTAAAGATTAGCGCACGCTAATTATGCCTGTTATAAATAGGACAGCAGCCCTCTTTCTCATCATTTTTCTTCCCCTTTTCGTCCTTTGGGCGATTCCGGCAATTTTGAGGCGATTTGTGGAGAGTAACCTGTGGGGTTCCGTGCTAGGCCGATTATTGTGCTCCAAACATACTACATCATCATCTTAATACATCTTATTCACTTTAATCCAAGGTATTTGGCTTAGAACCCTACCTTTATCCATTTTAGGGGGTTTTCGGGATTTATCTAGATTAACTCGCATCGTTCGTTTATGCTGTGATATTTCTTATCGATTATGGTTGTTGGGTGATCCCCAATCCTTTTTCGTCGTGTTTAATCCATGGATTGTTGACTCGGGGAGGTTTTGTAAAAACCCTCGCCCGTGTATGTTTAAAATTATTAGTCGGGGTTGTGGGCGTATTCCTTTCGATTATTGTTATTATATAGGACTGAGTTGTGTTAATCCTTCATTTAGGAATGGTCATGTTCCCTCCGGGTCATTCCTAGTCGTTGTTCATTCTCGTTTCATCGAAGATGTCTCAAAGGCAAGTACTTTACGTTTGTTTACATATTCTAGTATTTGGATTATGGCTTCCGTGTATGTTGTGGATGTGTATGTGTATGTTCACCCACGGACGGTCCGACGGGGCCTCTGGGGATACGTAGTGCCGTGTGTGTGCATATCACGAACTGGGGTTAACTACCCAGGGATGGTCCGACGGGGCCTCTGCGGGTTGCGGTGGCCGTGAGTCTCGTACCAATAGTTAACTTTTGAAATGTTTTGTTGGAGAAATGTGTTTTGTGCTCGTGCACCGTAATATTCCGGAATATAAATGTTTTCTAAAATGATTTTGGTGCATATTTCATCTGATTAGAATGGTAGTTCAAATGGATTGTACTTACACTAGCAGTTGTCGCTAACCCGTTAAATGGGGGAAATACTTTTGTATTTCAGGTACAGGTCTTGGAGGCGAACGAGCATGCGGGCAGTACGAGGATGATGGGCAAGAGTGAATCTGTTCAATGGTCGTTCGTTAATGTCGTGTCTTTTAAGTTTTATTAATCATGTCTTTTGCTTCAGTACTCGAGTACTTCTTTCTTTTGGAACATTGTTAATGTTGCGTAGCCGATTTGGGGTTTTGGATGATGTTGTATCGCAATGTTGAGTCCGGTTTACTTTTTGTATGTCTTGAGTTGAGAAATTGTTTGTATGTTGATGATGTCTATCACTGTTGTTGTAATATCCGCAATTTTCGATTTTCGGTAATTTCTTTTTTTTTCGGCGGAAGTCTGTTTTGACGACTCGCTCATGACCGTTTCGTCATTCTGAGAATGATTAATTCTACACTTTTTGACATCCGAGTTCGTTTCGGTGTCGTTTCGTTGAGTTCTGTGCTTTTTAGCGACTTTTCCGCGCTTGAGTTCGATTCTTGCGAATCTCGTCCGAAACTGTTGTTTCGAGTTTCCCGCAAGTCCGTTTAACTTTGTTAGACGTGTTGTGAACCTCGGTTTGGTTATTCGATCACGTATCGTGATTTCCGGGCGTTTTGGACCATTTTGTAATTTCTTGAAAGTTACGGGTATCCGTATCTGTAATTGTTGTCTCGACCCGTTTCTTGGTCGCGTATGACTAATTATGGTATTACGCTTTCATTTCGAGTCGTTTATGTTGTCCGCGAACTTTTCGTCGTGTTCGTTCCGTACGTTTTCGGGAATCGGGTCGTCGAGCCCTGGCGGGCGGATCGCCGGACAGTGGCGGATCAGCCGGACGATTGCGGCACCGGCCGGACGGTGCGGCAGAACCGCGTAGCGCACGCCACTGGCCGGAAGGCTGCGCGCTAACCGGGCAGTGTAGCGCCTGCCGCCGGTGGCCTAGCGACGCTTATCGCCCGGGCAAGCGATGGGGTTTCGAGGTTCGGACTCGGCCAGATCGGCGAGTAGCGCACGCTACGCCGAGCGTAGCGCGCTAGTCGGCGGCGTAGCGCCGTCGGCCCGGCTAGCGTCGTTACTGCCGGCAGGCGATTCGATCCGATGGCTCTTGGGCCGCTGGGCAGTATCCGGCCGTAGCGCACGCTAGCGGGAGTTGGGTCGGCGAGTTCGGTCGGCGGGGTGGTCGGTGATGCCGGGTGTTGTGGGCCACGGCCGATGGTACTCGGCCGATCTGGCCGATAGCGCACGCTAGTCCGGGGAGGCTAGCGCACGCTAGTCTGGCCGAGTATAAATATGGTGAAAGTCACATTTCACTTCGTTTTCATTTCCTTCCTTCTCCTTCCGCGAGTGGCGATTCTGGCGACGAAGCCATGTTGTTTAACAACAAAACCATGAAGTTCTGGAGTCCATAACATCAATCAATCGTCCGTTATCATCCTTTGATCCAGTGAATCAAGGTAATCTTCCTTAGGACCCTAATTTGGGAATTTGGGGATTTTTGCAATTTCGTCCGATTCGTTCCGTGTTGTTGATTAATTCATGATGGGTATGATTAATATTGGTAGTATTCTTGTGTTTAACATCATTTAATCCATTGTTCTTCGTCGAATCGAAGTATATTTCTTGATTTCCTTGAGTTGACTTTTTGGGGGATTTGTCCCCGATCTCGTTTTCATCCGTTTTCGATGGATCGATTATGGTTAAATGATGTTGTTAAACATATTCTATGGATTGTATATCCATATTTCAACTTGGAATTCCGTTTTCGGGTTTTGTGGAGCGAATCGTGTTCTTGGCCGTTTTGGGGGAAATCCGTGAACTTTCGTCATTCGTTCTTTGAATTCAACGGCTTTGAGTCGTGTTATGGAATTCATTTCATTGTTATTATTTGTCCTTCGTAGTTTATGAACGTGAGTTGGCGTTCGGTGGAGTCGGCGGAGTGCGTAGTCGGTTCGGGCCAACCTACTGCGGTCGATTCTCCGCGTTGTTCTTATTCGAGGCAAGTACCTTGCCCATACTTTTCTCGTTTTATGGATATGATGATCGGTGGTCGTCTTGATGTGTTTGTTTGGTTATTTGAAATGAAGTTTCAAAGGATTTCGGTTTGGCCTCGTTAAAGGCTTTCTTTCAAAACGAGTGTGAGTTGTGAACGGTGTTTTGAGAATTGATTATGATTTGGTTATTTTGAACGTTGAAGGATTTTATGATTATACTCCTATTGTTTAAGTTATGGAATCGTGTATTCCGTATTTAATCTTGTTATTGTATTTTTGAAGAGTTTGGTAATGGTGTCGAGTTAATGGCCATCTCTAGTGAGTATTCTTAATGAACTTACATTCTTAGCATGTTAGTATTGCATGAGTAACGTGTGTGTGTGTATGCTCACTACGGGTTAGATCCGACGGGGTCTCGGTAGGGGTCCACGGAGGGGTGGATCCGCGAGCTTGCTTTTAACCACTACGGGTTAGATCCGACGGGGTCTCGGTAGGGGTCCACGGAGGGGTGGATCCATGGTTAATTGTGGTGCATTTTTACAAATGTGATTTGATTATGGCATTTCCGGAAATGAGTGCTTTTGAACGGTTTTCATGATTGCATGCATTGACTAAGTGTGTAAGAGGTAAGTTGTTCGTTTGGCCTACTTGGCTAGGATGGCTCTAGAGTATTTTGTTGTTTGTTTTAAATCCTTTATTTGTGGATTTTGATGTGGGAGACGAACCTTGTTGACGTTCTTGTGTACTGTCAGTTGATGAGATTTGGGGCTAAAATCCCAATGGTTTATAAAAGTCGTTTTACGGATTTGGGGCTAAAATCCCAACGATTTGGTTAATGTCATTTTCCAGAAAGTAAACCTTTGGGGCGGTGACCCCTTTTGTCTTTTGATTTTCGAAAAGTAAGATTTGATAATCCTAAATTGTTTTCTATTAAAACTCTCGATGGCATTCTAACCGTTTTATAAATTATTCCCATTGATTTATTATATTTCGTTTTTGAAATGTTTTCTCAAACCCTTGCCTCGGGAAGTACTTTTCGTTTCGTCTGGATCTTTGAGGATCCTCGGTTATTGTTATTCGTGGAATGTGAATTGTATGGCTCGTATTTGCACTTTGTATTTGCACTAGCAAAACAGTGGAGTTTTGCTAACCCCCGAGTATTCGGGGGGTGGATGTCTGTTTTTGCATTCAGGTTTTGGAGCATAACACAGGGTCGGCACGAAAGATGATGAAAGATGATCGATACTAATCACATGAGGAACCGTACATCGTGTGTTGGTTCAGTTGTACTTTATTTTCATTCTTTGTATTGTTCCGTTATGCAGGTGTAGTTGTATTTTGTCCCTGCGTGGGCATGAGTTGTATTTGAGTTGTATGTATTTGTGGAAAGACCAAATCGGTCTACTGAGTCATTGTAGCCTTGAAGGCATTGTCGAGATGTTAAATATTGTTACCAGCCTGGTAGATCCTCGAGGAGAGGGTCTACGGCGTGTAATATCCCTGAGTGGATTGGGGGTGTTACATAAATGGTATCAGAGCTTAGGTTGAGGAAACCTAGGCTGTCGGGTCAAGTCGTGTTGTTTGAGTCTTGTTTCGTTGGATTTTTATCTGACTGAGTCGTGTCGCGACGCGTCGTTTGAGTTTGTTGGTCGTGATTAGTATCGTGGGGCGATCATCATCTTCGTGCGACCTGTGGAAGTAAGTCTCCCTTCTTTGTGTTGTGCCTCGTGTGACACGAGCTATTTTTATGATTATTTGTTAAGTGGTGAAATTTTATGTGAATTTTGATTTCACGATATGTATTTAGTCGACTCTCGTATTTGATTTATACGAGGAGTGTAAATCGTTTGTGATGTCTTTTTATTGTTGTTTTTCTCCGTTGTTGATGATTTTCGAATCGATTTGCACGTTTTACAAGTCTCTTGTGGAAGCTTTGTGCTTATACGCGTTCGACTTGTTCACTAGCCAGTGCGGGAGGGTATTTTATCAGTGGTTTTGTTCTGAATGTGGTATTTTATCGTTTATTTCCGTTTAAGGACATATATTGTCTTGATTTTAAACGTTTTGGTGCGTGTGCTAGGAGTTGTTTTAGTGAACGTCGGTATGTGAGTATTGGGCATTACGGCTATTGGATTTTGAAAACCTTGAGTATCTTAGAAAAATAAACTTGAGACATACTTTTCAAATGACTTATTTTCTTGTGGTACATCTAGGTGCCACAATATATTTCAAAAATTTTCTACCTAGAGGACCAAAATATTTTGAGATAATTTCAACACTTTTATTTAGAACCGATGGTCGAATATTTTTAAAGTTTTCACTAATAGAAAATGTCCTCATTTTTATCAAATGCGAAATGGTTCTCGATGTCTCGATAACGATGTTTCACGTTTGTACTTTTTTGAAAGATGATACTCAAGATCAATCGGTGTTCTTCTAAATTATTTTCAAAATGAGGTTTTCGTTTTTAAAACCTATCCATTCCCGTTTGAGGGTGGGTATGTATGTGTGATGTTCGCGTTGTCCTTTTGATACCTTCTCCAGTATGACCGAATTGGCGGTGTGAGCGTTGAGTCGCTTTCCACACATCTGTTGTGTCGGCCCCTGTGAGAGGCGGGATGTTGGTGTTGAATATTATCGCCTCGTAGTGATTCTGCGTTGTCGCGCATGTGCGAGCTGTTAGAGCTTGGTTTGGTATGGCCGTGTGCATCGGTGATGGTTCCGTTATGTGTCCATTGTTTAATGTCTTGTTACCTTGCTCCGTATTTGTGAATTTCGTGGGCCGAGGTCGGAGGTAATGCCGTACTATTTTGACTTGTATTTTCTCTTCCCGATCTATCGAATCGCTCATGTTCGTTGGTACTTTATGAACTTGTTCGGTATTTGATTTCATCGTCCGAGCAGTGTGATCTTGTTGTGGGCGATCTGGTTATCGGTGTGACTTTTTCGTGTTCGGTTCGATTCTTGTGAACCTTGTTGGGAGTAACATCATTTGGTTCTACTAGTCCTTTTATTGAAGGGATCGGATTTTGAACTTACGTATTTTCTACTTTGTCGACTCATTTATGTTCGTTGACATTTGAGCTTGTCTGCCCTTGTTTTTGTTTATCGAACGAGTGTGATATCATTTCGGAATAACTCATTTGTCGTTGTGACTTTTCAATCGCTATTCCCTTTCCTGTGGATCTTATGGGAATGCATGTCTTGTAGTTCTCACCAGATCATCCTCGGAGTTGTTGTTTGAACTTTATTGTTCTTTGTGATTCGAACATGATTGTTCGATTTTTGTTGTCTCGATCGTTTGTTTGTTCGGTTTTTGTTCTCGTTTCGTGATTGTTGAACGTTCAGGCTCCTTCGTAATTCCCTTTAGTTCGGGAAATTAGTTTCGTTTTCAATCTTCCATCCCTTAGGCGATGGGATTCCGTGATTGTTCAGCGGTTGACTCGCGTTTTGATTGATGTACCGTTGGGTTGGTCAATCATATTGGTTTTTTGTTCGTTGTGTTTTGTGATTGTCGGATAATTGACTTGGATATATTATCCATTTGATGACGCTTGTCACTTGTTGGTTTTATTATATCCCTAACGGCGGCGTTGTGTTGGTCGCCGTGGAGCGTGTTTTCACGCCGTATATTCCTTTGCGTTGTTTGCGGCGTTTCGCCGTTAGGCGTTAGTTACGCATTCTTGCGTATCTCGTTGAGTTTTCTGGCGGAATATTTCTTCTCCTACTTGTTTTAAGTTTCGGACGAAACTTCTTTTAGGAGGGTAGAATGTAATATCGCAATTTTCGTTTTTCGGTAATTTCTTTTTTTTAGGAAGTCTGTTTGTGACTCGCTCATGACCGTTTCGTCATTACGAGAATGATTAATTCTACACTTTTTGACATCGAGTTCGTTTCGGTGTCGTTTCGTTGAGTTACGTGCTTTTTAGCGACTTTTCGCGCTTGAGTTCGATTCTTGCGAATCTCGTCCGAAGCTGTTGTTTCGAGTTTCCCGCAAGTCCGTTTAACTTTGTTAGGCGTGTTGTGAACCTCGGTTTGGTTATTCGATCACGTATCGTGATTTAGGCGTTTTGGACCATTTTGTAATTTCTTGAAAGTTACGGGTATCCGTATCTGTAATTGTTGTCTCGACCCGTTTCTTGGTCGCGTATGACTAATTATGGTATTACGCTTTCATTTCGAGTCGTTTATGTTGTCCGCGAACTTTTCGTCGTGTTCGTTCCGTGCGTTTTCGGGAATCGGGTCGTCGAGCCCAGCGGTGGCGGGATGGCCGGACGGTGGCGGGGCTGGCCGGACGATTGCGGGCACCGGCCGGACGGGTGCGCGAGAGCCGTAAGCGCACGCTTCTGGCCGGAAGAAGTGCCTTGCTAGCGGAGTGTAGCGCCTGTGCCGGGTAACTTTGCGTCTGTGCTCGGGCACAAGCGATGGGGTTTGAGGTTACGGACTCGGTCGGGATCGGCGAGTAGCGCACGCTACGCCCGGCGTAGCGCGCTAGTCGGCGGCGTAAGCGCCGCGCTGTCGGCTAGCGTCGTTACTGGCAGGCGATTCGATCCGGTGGCTCTTTGGGCCAGTCGGCTAGCGCGCGAGCATCCGGCCGTAGCGCCGCTAGCGGGAGTTGGGTCGGCGAGTTCGGTCGGCGGGGTGGTCGGTGATGCCGGGTGTTGTGGGCCACTGGCCGATGGTACTCGGCGATCTGGCCGATAAGCGCACGCTAGTCGGGAGGCTAGCGCCACGCTAGTCTGGCGAGTATAAATATGGTGGCGATCACATTTCACTTCGTTTTTCATTTCCTTCCTTCTCCTTCCGCGAGTGGCGATTCCTGGGCGACGAAGCCATGTTGTTTAACAACAAAACCATGAAGTTCTGGAGTCCATAACATCAATCAATCGTCCGTTATCATCCTTTGATCCAGCGAATCAAGGTAATCTTCCTTAGAACCCTAATTTCGGGAATTTGGGGATTTTTGCAATTTCGTCCGATTCGTTCCGTGTTGTTGATTAATTCATGATGGGTATGATTAATATTGGTAGTATTCTTGTGTTTAACATCATTTAATCCATTGTTCTTCGTCGAATCGAAGTATATTTCTTGATTTCCTTCGAGTTGACTTTTTGGGGATTTGTCCCGATCTCGTTTTCATCCGTTTTCGATGGATCGATTATGGTTAAATGATGTTGTTAAACATATTCTATGGATTGTATATCCATATTTCAACTTGGAATTCCGTTTTGGGTTTTGGAGCGAATCGTGTTCTTGGCCGTTTTGGGAAATCCGTGAACTTTCGTGATTCGTTCTTTTAATTCAAAGGCTTTGGGTCGTGTTATGGAATTCATTTCATTGTTATTATTTGTCCTTCGTAGTTTATGAACGTGAGTTGGCGTTCGGTGGAGTCGGCGGAGTGCGTAGTCGGTTCGGGCCAACCTCTGCGGTCGATTCTCGCGTTGTTCTTATTCGAGGCAAGTACCTTGCCCATACTTTCTCGTTTTATGGATATGATGATCGGTGGTCGTCTTGATGTGTTTGTTTGGTTATTTGAAATGAAGTTTCAAAGGATTTGATTTGGCCTCGTTAAAGGCTTTCTTTCAAAACGAGTGTGAGTTGTGAACGGTGTTTTGAGAATTGATTATGATTTGGTTATTTTGAGCGTTGAAGGATTTTATGATTATACTCCTATTGTTTAAGTTATGGAATCGTGTATTCCGTATTTAATCTTGTTATTGTATTTTTGAAGAGTTTGGTAATGGTGTCGAGTTAATGGCCATCTCTAGTGAGTATTCTTAATGAACTTACATTCTTAGCATGTTAGTATTGCATGAGTAACGTGTGTGTGTGTATGCTCACTACGGGTTAGATCCGACGGGGTCTCGGTAGGGGTCACGGAGGGTGGATCCGCGAGCTTGCTTTTAACCACTACGGGTTAGATCCGACGGGGTCTCGGTAGGGGTCCACGGAGGGTGGATCCATGGTTAATTGTGGTGCATTTTACAAATGTGATTTGATTATGGCATTTAGGAAATGAGTGCTTTTGAACGGTTTTCATGATTGCATGCATTGACTAAGTGTGTAAGAGGTAAGTTGTTCGTTTGGCCTACTTGGCTAGGATGGCTCTAGAGTATTTTGTTGTTTGTTTTAAATCCTTTATTTGTGGCTTTTGATGTGGGAGACGAACCTTGTTGACGTTCTTGTGTCTTGTCAGTTGATGAGATTTGGGGCTAAAATCCCGATGGTTTATAAAAGTCGTTTTACGGATTTGGGGCTAAAATCCCAACGATTTGGTTAATGTCATTTTCCAAAGTAAACCTTTGGGCGGTGACCCCTTTTGTCTTTTGATTTTCGAAAAGTAAGATTTGATAATCCTAAATTGTTTTCTATTAAAACTCTCGATGGCATTCTAACCGTTTTATAAATTATTCCCATTGATTTATTATATTTCGTTTTGAAATGTTTTCTCAAACCCTTGCCTCGGGAAGTACTTTTCGTTTAAATGCGGATCTTTGAGGATCCTCGGTTATTGTTATTCGTGAAATGTGAATTGTATGGCTCGTATTTGCACTTTGTATTTGCACTAGCAAAACGGTGGAGTTTTGCTAACCCCAGAGTATTCGGGGGTGGATGTCTGTTTTGCATTCGGGTTTTGGAGCATAACACAGGGTCGGCACGAACGATGATCAAAGAAGATAGATACAAATCAAATTAGGAACCGTACATCGAGTGTTGGTTCGATTGTACTTTATTTTCATTCTTTGTATTGTTCGTTATGCAGTGTAGTTGTATTTTGTCCCCTGCGTGGGCATGAGTTGTATTTGAGTTGTATGTATTTGTGGAAAGACCAAATCGGTCTACTGAGTCATTGTAGCCTTGAAGGCATTGTCGAGATGTTAAATATTGTTACCAGCCTGGTAGATCCTCGAGGAGAGGGTCTACGGCGTGTAATATCCCTGAGTGGATTGGGGGTGTTACAGTTGTCATGTCGAACTCGTGTGTTTGCCTGGTGGATTCCAAAGAGTGGGGTCCACGACGCTGTAATATGCCCTGAACGTCTTGGGGGTGTTACAGACAACGGCACCAAAATTTGATCGACAGAAACTTATCCTAAAAATAGGAGTTTTTGAGTCGCTCGCAAATATATATACGAGGTAGAAGTAGTTGTGGTAAATTCTACTAAGGTCTTTTCTCTCGAAGATTGCTTAACAAGGCTTCGTATAATATTTTATTATAGATTGCGAGAAATAAATACAAATATTTTCTAAAACAGATTTTTGGGTTTTAAAGTTAACTAAATTAAAATGCACTATTTTTAAACTAAACTATTTCTATTAAGATTATTTTAACTATACTATTTTTAGTGAGACTATTTTTATACTAGACTATTTATATTAAGACTATTTATATTAAGACTATTTTTAATGAGACTATTTTTTTATACTAGTGAGAATGAATTGAACTAAAATGAGTTAGAACTTGATTTGATAAAAAACTTGAGGATTATGAGTTCATTAAATTAGGTTTTTAATAAAGTGATGAATTGATTTACACGGATATAAAAGGAAAATGAGTGTTTATCGAGTAATCAACTTTCTCACCTTATAACTTTCATATTCAAAGGCTTCTTAATTACTTTCATAACCTTAAGATGTTGTTTACAAGATAAACACTTGACGATTGAAAAGATATGTTTCCAATTTACTTAACAATCAATCAAGAAGGTTTTATTAGTAGAAATAGGATATGATCAATCACTATTTAAACCAAGTACTCCCTTTTAATCGAGATTGTGTAAATCGATCAAATACTTTATATATAACTCAATATAAATCCCCCTTCCCCTAGGAAGAAAGATTAGCTACTCATCGGTTTATACGTACTATAATTAAAATAGAATTGATTAATATAAATAATGTATAAACCTTTTAATAACTAGAACTTTAATGACAATAAATACAAACTTACTTGAATATGATGTATCGAAATGTAATGAACAATCTCTGGAAAACGAATTCGAACTTGATTCCAAAAGTTACAAATGATGAATGGAGAAAGTAAGATACTAAGTACTTATTGTTCAATTACTTTTCAAATACAAACTAAAAAGTACAACAACTTCAAACTATCACAATGAAATAGATAAAAAAAACTATAGTAGAGAGTGCTTGCTAAGAAAGGATATTTCTAGGCAAGAAGAGGAGTGATTTTGGCAATGGATGAAGGTGTCCTTTTATAGGTGATTTTCAAGAATACTATGGATTATTTAATTCAAAAGATGTGTTGTAGTATCTTGATTTTTTCTTTGTATATTTGATTCACACTTCATCCTCCATGCATGTCTTGATTTTTCAGATCTTTGACCCCAAGTAAATATATGGTGGTTGAGCTCACAAGAGGCCAAAGGTGGAAAATTCAACAAAGGATCTGCCTGAAAACGGCACTGGAAAATGGCCCTGTTAGCATTGTGTTGTGCGCAGTGTTGTGGTGACTTGGTCTCTTCCGGAACACGCGCGAGGACATGGCGCAAAATACCGGCCGTGTGTGAAACGGCCCAAGATACGGCCGAAAAAAATGGCCCTTGTTGCACCGTATGTGAAACGGGCGAGAGAAACGGCCCTGTTTGCGCCGTGTTGTATGGTCGTGTTGTCCTTAAAAAATTCTCGGCATTGGATTTGATCTTGTTTTCCATCCTTTTTGACGTTCCACGTCAGTAATCTGTAAAATGACCATTTTTAGCTCATGTTTTGACATATCTTTAAAACATCTATTTTTAATCACAAATCAGTATGATTATGCACGGAAAAGGAATATTTTGTATATGCACTAATCACATGGCAAATTGATTTTACCTAAAAAACAACTTCCCATTGAACCGACATGACAACTCGTTTGAAATTTAGAACACGTATTTTGAAAGCGAGATGTAAGCAAAAAAGTGTAAGCAAAACTAAAAATAGAATTTATAATTAATATGGTTGGAAATTTAAAATTTTGTTCTACTTTTTATGAAAATATCATAAATAAATCATGTATTGTTGAACTAAAAGCATACGTGACAAGAATTATGGCAGAAGATGTATTAATTCTTATTGATGAGATCATTTAGATAGGGAGAAATTACATAGTTCAGAAAATTTCAATAGATTTGGTCCTACCTTAATTAGATCAAGCCCATAGCTTGCAATTATATCATGTATGACTATTGTTGCAAAGTATGATGGATATATCCGGTAATTTATTGAGTCAACTTCAATAGCTTTATGATCTGCTCAGACGATCTAGGTTATGCACTGTCTGTGCATGAAAACTTATGGGTGGTTTTAGAAGTTTCTACAGTTTTTTTGATGCCTATTGAATTGAAGAAGTTATGGCTGATTTAGTGCATGAAGGTCAAGACTTTGAAGAACTAGATTTTCGGATAACTCTTTAAAGAAGGCAGAGTAGTAAATTTAAGATAAGCTCAAGTATTAAATTTAAATCATCCTAACCACATAATATAAAGTTTAGCCCATATTCATATTAATAGATAAAAATACAAGACAAATAAATATTAACATATACATAATAAATAGAGTAGAAATTAAAAGAACCTACCTGGTGTTGAGATACGGTAAATTAAATTAAAAGGAAAATGCTGAAACTTATAGGAGAAATTTATTCAAGTACTTTAAATGATCCAAATAGCTTGAATGTAACCTACGAACTTAAATTATAAAATTATAGTAATAGATAAAAATATAAAAAAGAATTTTAGCTGGTAAAAACAAGATCAACTAAACAGTATTGGAATTTAAACGGGTGTAGTATTTAATTATGTATAATACGATGTAATTACATAATACGGAAAACAAAATGAATAAAGTGCAGTTTCTGCACAAAAGTGTGGTGTGCGTTGTGTGATATTGTGTGTGAATTGTGTGTCTGTACACTGCTATTTATAGCAGTGGAAAAAAGAAAGAGAGAAAGAAAAAGAAAAAAAAAAATCATCTCGAAATGTGCATTTCAATCCATCAACAATGTAATCTGATTTGCCATGTCATAATGACATCATCATCTCCAACCTGATGCCGCAACTTTTCTCGATATTATTGGTCCGTATATTTTAAATGTCCTCCAAATTTCAAACTATCATAACTTCTTCATAGGAATTCGGATTCAAAGGAGTCTTTTTAAAAACGATGGTGTCGACTAGACGAATAAAATGTGACCACTCATGAATATATTTGGATTATGTAAAAATATGATCCTCAGAACAACATATATGTTATGTACCAGTTTGCTAATCTGCATACTAATTACGCAAAAATTACACAGAACAATTTAAAATTAGGCTAAAATGTTCCTGCGGTCCCTTAACTTAATTTCAGATAACGATTTAGTCCTTTATCTTTTTTTTTGTCCCAACTAAGTCCTTTATCTTTCAAATTTTAAGCAAAGTTAGCCTTGATTATGCTTTTCCGTTGACGCCGTCAATTGTTGTCCAAGTGGCTGTCAAATTGGCCAAGTTGATGCCAAATCAGATGCTGACTCACCTAGATATTACTAACTTCATGTATATACGTCTCTCTCTCTCCCTCGGAACTCCATCTTCACCCCAATGCAGCCATCGAACCAGCACTTTGGAAAGGCTCATATACATCAACGAAAAAGGGACCGGACCAACAACCCATCACTTTGGTAATCGTTCCCAGTCGCCATGGATTTATCTTTCGATATTCTCCAAATCTATCGCCAATACTGCGGTACTATTACCAACTCTTTTTTTTTCATTATCTTTTTATCTGGGTTTTGTTTTTTTGAGGCTAGAGAATCGAATTGCGGAAATTTATGATCTTCGAATTGTTATCAAGAACTTTTTTCTTCTTCTTCTGATTTCTCTAATTTGGATTAGTTTATATAAATTTCTCTGTTCAAATTTAGCTTTGCTAGATATTTTAATCAGGAAGAATATGTTACTGGATTTAATTCAGACGTACTTATGCAGAAAATTTGAGTGGCTAAAATTGTAAATTGCGTCCACGAGTTTGCTTATTCATTCTGTAGTTGTCTGTTTTCTCTTTCGCAATTGTGTGTTTTTGCGTATCTCTGAAAATTTTCAGTTGAAATCTCCATGCGTTTCTCTTTCAACTGAACATTTCATTTTAGTTTTTTTTTTTTAAATCTGGGTTTTCTTTTGAGTGTTCTTGAAATGACTAATAAATATTGCTAGCTATTGTAAGAACTTTTTTTTAATAAACTTTCCGGATACAAATATTATTTGTTTACTAGAACATAATTTTCTTGAAAAAGGATTGTAATGTTGTACTTTATATGTACTTTTTTGTAATAACTTGAGTGGTTCTAATTAGAAATGTGTCCATGAGATGTATATAGTGTCCTAATTCGTGAGGTGGAATGTGATTGAGGTTGGAGCACACCTGACACTTGTGGCATTTCTGAACCCACTGGATGCAGTCTGTTTCCATGGTGATCCAGTAGTAACCTAATCTCATGATCTTCTGTCTAAGCATTATGGCGTTCATGTGAGGTCCGCACAGCCCGTTGTGTATTTCTTCCATGATTTGTACAGCCCGCTTAAGTGCCTGGAGGTTTTTGGCCTTGATGTCGTCTAGAGGTTTTCCATCATTACTTAGGAAGGAGGCTTCGCCACTTTTAAGGAATTGGTGAATCTGTGTGTACCATTGTTCTTTGACTTCTTCGGGTTCGACCTGAATCTCGTAACAATATGCCGGGTTTTCTCTGCGACCGACATTTTATATAAAACACACACACACACACACACACATATATATATATATATATATATATATATATAGAGAGAGAGAGAGAGAGAGATAGACGTATATACATGAAGTTAGTAATATCTAAGTGAGTCAGCATCTGATTTGGCATCAACTTGGCCAATTTGACAGCCACTTGGACAACAATCGACGGCATCAACGGAAAAGCATAATCAAGGCTAACTTTGCTTAAAATTTGAAAGATAAAGGACTTAGTTGGGACAAAAAAAAGATAAAGGACTAAATCGTTATCTGAAATTAAGTTAAGGGACCGCAGGAACATTTTAGCCTTAAAATTATACTGCAGTAAAATAATACAAACACACGATAAAATATCATGCATTATGACATAAAATACACAAATATATATAAAATATTAATAATAATACTGACAAAAATATACCAAACATGACCCTATAAGCTTTCTGTGGAGTGATTGATCCACTGACATTCCAGCTTCGTCAGTACTTATTGATGTGGAAGTGCTTAAGGGGGTTGATGATGACTTTGAGGTGTTCATTCCAAATTTATTGAGCAGCTCCTTACTGTTTTTCTCCTCGTTGATTTCAAGACATGTAGGTAATTGTTTGATCCATAACCCTAAGAAAAAGCTAAGTTCTCCCATCATACTCATTTCAAATTTACTTTACATGAGATGAGAGGACTTCTTACATAGATCTAGGCAAGTATAACCAAAAATAATGTTATCTACATAAATTTGAACCATAAGAAGGTCATCACTTTCCTGGATTTTGAAGAGTGTCATGCCGACAGCACCTTTCTCAAATCCACTATCGATAAGATATAGCCATAGGGTTTCGTACCAGTCTCTGAGTTCTTTTGAGTTCATAGAGTGCTTTCCTTAGCCTGTAGACTATTTCACCTCCTTCAGCGCTCGCAAAACGTGGAGGCTGTTCGACATAAACTTCTTCAGCTAGGTCACCATTCAGGAATGCACTCTTGACATCCATTTGATATACAATGAAATTCTGGTGAGCTGCAAATGCTAGGAATATCCTGATGGCTTCTAATCTGGAAACAGGAGGCAGATGTTTCATCATAGTTTGTACCTTCTTCTTGTCTGTAGCCTTGGGGAATCAGTCTGGACTTGTTTCTTATGACTAGACCATTTTTGTCCTTCTTATTTCAAAATACCCATTTTGTCCCAATTACAGTTTGATGGGTTGGTCTGGGAATTAAGTGTAACACCTCCAATATATTTAGGGTATATTACAACGCCGTGAACCCATACGTGGGACCCACCAGGCTAACTAATTTATACCGCTCGTCTAACCGTCTCGGTTAGCATGAAAATACACATCACCAAGACGCAATTTAAAATAAAACTTTGTACAATCGGTAAACCAGACATCATCGAAAATCACACATGAAATTTAGTATAGAATCCATCTTCTAAATTTAAAACGCCTAAGTACTCGCTAGTACCATCTACGAGTTTACAAGTTTGAAAAACAAACGTTTTAAAATGAACAACTGAAATAAAGGGACTGAATTGCACACGTCAACAATCCTGGCCAGCATCCTCGTACTACTCCAGTGCCCGCTCGACCGGCTGAACGCAACCTGAAATTCATAACACGAATTTCCCCAAAACGGGTCCTCAAAGGGGTTAGCAATTACGCTAGTACAAGTAATCAAGGCACACCAATCACTTACACATTTCATGGTACATGCATCAAATCGTTTCAGAATCAAAACAAGACATATCTTTTCCCGTAAAACAAACAGTCAATAATCACAGTTGAAAATCGCCTAGGACCGGGGCTAAATCACTGGTCCTATTTGAGGTCTCTATAGACCCTCCCGGACTGGCCATAGTTAAAAATCACGCACATGACTCGCCTAGGATCGGGGCTAAACCACTGGTCCAATCCGAGGCCTCTATGGACCCTTCCGAACTGGCTATCCAAACAAGCTTGTGCATCAAGAGCGAAATCACAGATTCCTTTGAGGCCCCGTCGGACCCTCCCGGAGTGAGCAAAGCACACACATATACATCACCATTTCATGTTAAGCATAAGGGTTTCCCAAGAATACTTGTCTTGAAAATATTGACGACGAAATGAACGGGAAAATCAACTACGCTTGCTAGGAACCGACGAACACGAACCTAACAATTTGAAGAATACAATCACAACCAATTCTATACGAGTACTAAAATGGAATACACTCGAAAACCCACCGACGATTCGTGTAAATTCGTACAAAAACAACGAGGGCGGGATGCGACCGAACCCTCTCGATTTCACAAATACCACGAAATTTACCATGAACTCGTAGGGAAAACATGAATACCACTAAGATTAATCACATCATGGATTAATCAACAATACGGAACGAATCTGTAATATCCGCCATTTTATAATATAATATTATTATATTAATGATGCATTTCATTTCATTAGTCTCATTTCATTACCGAGTGAGTAATTGTTATATAATTATTTTCACTTCACGTACAAGTCAATACATTTAATTTCATTTAGAGGATCATGAATATTTATTTCGACATATCAAAAATTCTATCCCGAGTCATTTTGTCGGATATATTCAAGTAGTCATTATTTATTTTTTATAATTGTGTTATTATTCATCCAAGCGTAATACTAACACTACTATTATTAATATTATCATAATTATTATTAATAATATTATTAATACTATTTTATTAGTTCTAATATTATTATTACTATTATCATTATCATTTTTCAGATATTATTATCGATATTACCAAATTATTATTTTTACATTACTATTATTACTATTATTATTACTATATCATTTATATTTAATCATGAGTTATAATTTAACCAACTACGATTAAACATAATTAACCGCAATTAAGAACTCTTCCTCACCGATCGTTCCAGTCAGAGTTCTCACTTCACCAAACTCCTTATCTTTATCCTAATACAATCTCAATTCAATTAAAATACTCCAAAACCTATATCTATAATATACTAATGCATAGAATCAGAATTTTTTTACAATCACGTTCAACATCCAAAAAGAAAATTCACTATATACATCAAACAATAACCATACAAAGAAGAAGAAGGCATCATCTTCCTACTGCACGATCGATCCAGTAGTCTCGAGAAAACTTTTCTGCACAATATCGTTCCAGCTTAAAACACTCAGATTCTCATCTTCTCCCTTCAGCAACAGGTAAAATCATATCTTAGTTTTCTTCTACTCGTCTGCAAATTACAATTCTTGAATACAAATTCATTGCCCGAATCTAAACCATAACCAGATGCCGAAACCAGGCACTACCCCCGACATCATCATCCAAACCAAAGTCTGCAATCAGACCCTATTCTAAACAGAAAGGTGAAAACATAAAACTATAAAAATCCAGAATCCCGATTACATTCGCCCGACTTGAAACCCATAATCAATTTCCACGACCCGATTCTGGCAACCCAGGGCCGCGGCCGAACCCACTACTGGAACCCGGATCCATAAATTCCTGACCCTTCAAACCCGTAACCTGAAATCAAATTCGGGAACCAAATTTAACCCAAATTTCGAATCAATCTCAAAATCCATTTTTCAGAAATTGGAACCTTGACCTGAAATCAAGCATAGCCCCCAGACCACTCCAGATCGCCGTCGCTTGTAGAGTTCCAACAGTTGCCACCGGACACATAAACCCGAACTCAAATTCGGAAATCAGAAACCATATTCAGCCCATTTCCATACCAATTGCAAATCAAAAACTCAATTTTTGCACTTACCTGAATCAAGGAAACCTGTGGCCGGAACCTTTCCTGACCGAAATCGGACTGTCATCGAGTTATCCGCTAGGAATCCCTTCGGTTCTGCCACCATCACCGTTTTGCTCTATTTCTGCACAATTCTTACCCGCCATCAGGTGCTATTTGGCGTTCGACCGGATTTCCACCGCAAATTGGTGCAAGCGATTTTAGTGTGTGTGTGTGTGTGTGTGTGTGTGTGTTCTGGAGTTCTTTCGTGGCCGATTTGAGAAGGGATGTAGAGAGAGAGAGAGAGTTCCTGTAGGGAGAGAGATAGGACCGATATAGAGAGAGAGAGACGATGGGTACTATAATGAGAAAAGAGAAGTGAGTTTCTGTCGGCTGGAGTCTAGGGCAAGGGTATTTATACCCGCGAAATTTTAGAGTTTTTCAATTTAGCCCTCATTTTTCCAGTAACTTTCGATTTTACCCCACGCATCGATTAATTATTTCAGATTGACCCCAGATAGATTTTTATATCTTCAATTCAGTCCTATTTTGACCCAAACATTGATAATGTTAACTTTATAACTAATATTAATAATTAGCCCAATTTTATCAATTATATTTTAGTTCAGTCATTATATCATAATATTTTATAATGATTAAATTATTATTATAAGTAGACATTAACGAAGACATACATGCTTAGGACTATGAGTCGAGCATCTTCATATTCGAGTTCAAGCAACATCATTTATTCAGGTGGGAATTTTCACTATCACTTTAATTGCTTTAATTGGATTGTATATGTGATATTCTATTTATGTTTAAAATTGATGATATATGTTGTAAATCAGGCTCACCTGTACACGTGTAAAGAGGCTATCTTAAGATATATGTTATGTGGGGACACCTACACAACCTCAGTATTCACATGCGTGCTCGAGTCATGTTATATGTGGTATTGTGTGTATGTATTCATGTTGAGGAAAATGTTATTGATAGAATAATCATTTAAATGCTTTCCATGAGATTGTATATTACTGTGATATGTGTGATTTCCATGAGCTGAAGGAAGCTCACCGCCACCTATATTGATCCCGCAGGTTAAACCTAGCCGGATGGACGAAGGAGCGAGCTCGCATATGATTAAATTTTTATTAAATGATGTTTTTCTTTATATATCATGTTTGAAATTTATTTGGGGAAACTTTTGGTTAGAAATTAACAATTTATCATTTGTTCTTCCACCATAATTATTATCTCTTATCTATGGCTGTTGTTGCCTTAACTAAAAAGCATTTATTTTAGTCAGTGTAGCGACTCGACTTTGTAGGCGAGAATTTTAATATTCTCAAAAGAAATTATTTTTCGTCAAAGTTTACCTCTTTACTTATTTTCCCCTATAATTACCCCTAGAAAGTTGGGGCGTTTAGCGGTATCAGAGTGGGTTTTACGTTTCTGTAGACTCGCTAAAATATAAAAGTATCATATGCTCTCAGCTTCGCCACTTCGTCACTCCGTCCAAGGTACCAAATTTCAATAATTATTCATGCATATGTCATTTCATTTTATTTACATGATTGTAAATGTATGTACGAATTGTTAGAATGGCCAAACCTAGGATGACACCACGTAAGAGGATTCCTGCTACGTTGGAATCGCATCTTCTGGCACGCAAGGATTGGTGGGACGATCCGAGTTTACCAGAAAATGCACCGCATTATGTCATCAATAGGCGGAGCAAGTGGTTGCGGTCTGGAAAACGAGGTTCCATCACGCAACAGCTGGACCACTTAATGGGGAAGTTACCCGGTGATTGGGGTTATTGCATCTTCCGGCTTTGGAAATAGTCCATAAAGAGATCACCAGAAGAGCGAGAGACCGCAGATGATTTCCAGTTCGTAGTTGGACGTTTATTGGATATGTACACTCGAGAGGCGATACCAGCTGAAAATTGGAGTTCCGACTCTACGGATGAAGAAGACCCAGAAGGGGATCCCGAAGAAGACCTTGAGAAGGATTCTAAAGAAGACCCAGTAGAAGATCCATACGAAGTTCCCGATGAAAGCTCAAGGGTAGACCTCGCAGAAAATATGAAGGATGTTTGATGGCAGATATCGAGTCTGATGATGACGTTACTTCATGGATTGAGCCGCGACCCCCTATTCCTGTTATAGAGATTATTAGCAGTGACGATGAGGAATAGACGTAGACTTAGTTTATTTTATTATATAACTATTATATTAAGATTTCCAGTGGATGTTTCCAGTTTCATTTCTTTAAAACATATTATATAATGAATATCAGTTATTCTATTGCATTTATATTTTTATGTGTTGCGACTATTATATGCATTCTACCGGTATCTTCTTATTCTTTATTTCTCGCACTGCGTCGACTAATGGGTTTTACAACTCGTTGGCAGACACATGGCAAACCGAGGCAACCGCAACGCTCAACCCACCCAAGATCAGCTTTTGGCTGGATTGGCCACATTGCTTCAAGTTGCAACCATTTTACCGCCTAACAATCCTGAGCAAGCTCAAGCCCAAGTTATCAAGCGGTTCAATCATTTCAAGCCGCTCGTCTTTCTTGGTCGTGAGGGACCAGCAGCAATATAAGAGTGGTTGTTGAACCTGGACAGCATCTTCGACTACATGCCATGCATTGATGCTCAGAAGGTGTCATGTGCCGTGTTCCAGCTCAAGGAGGATGCTAGGACATGGTGGATTTGAGTGTGGAGACTCAAAACCCAAGATGAGAAGGATGCGTTCACTTGGGACCAATACAAGGAAACAGTTACAGAAAAGTACTACCCGAGGGTGTACAAAACCAAGATGCAAAAGGATTTCCTTGATCTGAACCAAGGAGGAATGTCGGTCACCGACTATGCACGCAAGTTCAACCACATGTGCGGTTTTGCTCCTAACATGGTCGAGACGGATGACATGAAGTCTCAGAAATTCCGAGATGGACTTCGTGACGAGATTCGTCACCACCTGGCTGGTCATGGGCGTCTGACCTATAATGAAGCAGTCACAAGGGCCGAGGACATTTCGCCAGTTTAGATGTGGAGAAGGCAAGAGCACCACCAGTCGCAGCAAATAACAATCGCAAGTGGCATGATCAAGGGAGTGGTAGTAAGACAAATGCTCAGACTGGATTTTTGGGGACGAAACCCCAGTCCGATAAACCTACATGTGCTACTTGTGGCAAGGGACATAAATATACATGTATGCTTGGTCAGAATCGGAGCTGCTTCTGCCGTGAGGAAGGACACATGGCCTCAGCATGTCCGAAGAAAGGAAAAGTCACAGGAAATAGTGTGCAAGGTCAAGGCTTATGACGCAAAGCTCGAGTGTATACCATGGCCGAGGCCGAAGAAGAGACTGAACCCCAAACCATGCCAGGTATGTTGTCAGTTGCAAATATTCCTACTTTGGTGTTGTTTGATACGGGTGCATCTCATTCATCCATCTCTAGGAAGCTTTGTACTATGATTGGTTGTAGAAGCAGTAAAGCCCCTAGATCTCTGTTAGTTAGCATGCCTGCAGGGGGAGTAGTGCATGTAGACTCTATAAATAACAATGTGAAGATAGAGATTAATGAACATAGCTTCTTAGCTGACTTGCACATAGTTGAACTCAGTGATTTTGATGTTATTTTGGGTATGGATTGGTTAGACAAACATAGAGATGTAGTTGAATGCTCCGAAATGAGGGTAACCTTATGTTCGTCTGTTGATGTCAAGACCGTTTTCGAGGGAGTAAGACACTCTAGTACCCCGAAAGTGATTTCAGCCATGAAAGCGGTAAAGATGTTGAAGAAGCGTAGTTGCCAAGGATTCTTGGTGAATGTGATGGGGAAACCTACTTCGGAGAAGACGGTAGCTGATGTACCTATCGTCAAGGAGTATCCAGATGTCTTTACCGAATACTTTCCGGGAGTTCCGCCGAGTCGTCAAGTTGATTTCTCGATTGATTTAGTGCCAGGAGCGGCACTAATATCGAAAGCCCCCTATAGAATGGCGCCTAAGGAATTACAAGAGCTGAAAGTGCAACTTCAGGAACTGCTTGACTCTGGATTTATCCGGCCGAGTGTTTCACCATGGGGTGCACCAATACTCTTCGTCAATAAAAAGGACGGAAGTTTGAGGATGTGCATAGACTATCGTGAACTTAATCGACTCACGATAAAGAATAAATATCCACTTCCTAGAATAGAGCACCTATTCGACCAACTTAGAGAATCAGGAGTGTTCTCGAAAATAGATTTGAGATCCGGATATCACCAACTGAAAATTAAGGATGACGATATCCCGAAGACAGCATTTCGAACTGTATATGGACACTATGAGTTTATAATGACGCCATTTAGTTTGACTAATGCGCCAACAGTATTCATGGACCTCATGAACCATGTATTTCAACCTTATTTGGATAAGTTTGTCATTGTGTTCATAGATGACATACTTGTGTATTCAAAGAACAAGGTTGAATATGAGCAGCATCTTAGAACAGTATTGGGAATACTGCGCAAGTAGAAGTGTGCGAAGTTCAACAAGTGTGAATTCTGGCTTAACCAAGTTGCATTTTTGGGACATGTGATCACTTCTAGGGGAATCGAGGTTTACCCGGTTAAAGTAGAGGCAGTTAATGATTGGAAAGTACCGAGTAATGCAAATGAAGTTCGCCGCTTCTTGGGTTTAGCCAGTTATTATCGGAGATTTATCGAGGGATTTTCGAAGATAGCTGCACCAATGACTAGATTGACAAGGAATGGAGAAGTTTTCTTATGGAATGAGAAGTGCGAAAAGAGTTTCCAAGAACTTAAGCGAAGGTTGACTGCAGCACCAGTTTTGACCATTCTTGATCCGACGAGAGAATTCGTCATCTACAGTGACGCATCCAAGCAAGGCTTGGGATGTGTACTGATGCAGGAAGGCAAGGTAGTTGCCTATGATTAGAGGCAACTAAAACCGCACGACCAGAACTACCTTACTCATGACTTGGAATTAGCAGCGGTAGTTCATGCCTTGGAGATTTGGAGACATTACCTGTATGGAGGTAAGTGTGAAATTTATACAGACCACAAAAGTCTGAAATATATTTTCACACAAGAAGTATTGAATATGAGGTAGCGCAGATGGCTAGAATTGGTCAAAGACTACGATTATACAATCCATTACCACCATGGTAAAACAAACGTAGTTGTTGATGCACTGAGCCGTAAGGCGAGAGGAGACCTAACATGTATGTTGACCAAAGAGGAAAGCTTGGTCAAGGAATTTGAAAGAATGAACCGTGAGATGGCTACACCATCGAAGCCAGTTGAGTCGTTATTGGCTAGTTTGGTGGTACAACCAACCTTGAGGAACCAGATCAAATAAGATCAAGGACAAGATGACTTTTTGGTCAAGATGAAAGAACATACTCTTTCAGGAGAGGATAAGGGATTCAACGTGTCCAATGATGGCAGGAGGTACTATGGAGGGAGGATTTGCGTGCCCAATGTTATTAAGCTGAGAGAAGCAATATTGAAAGAGGCACATAATACTCCATATACATCACACCCTGGAATTACAAAGATGTACCAAGACCTCAAGGGGAAATTTTGGTGGGCAGGTTTGAAAAGAGATGTGGCAGACTTTGTCAGAAGGTGTATAGTTTGTCAACAAGTGAAGGCAGAACACCAACGCCCTTTTGGACTACTTAAATCACTTCATATTCCGGAATGAAAATGGGAACATATTATGATGGACTTTGTGGTAGGTTTGCCTCGAACGGAAAGAGGAAACCACGCTATATGGGTTGTTGTGGACCGACTCACAAAGTCAGCTCATTTCATCCCAGTTAAGATGAACTTTCGAAAGGATTAGTATGCTCAACTTTACATCAGTGAGATTATTAAGTTGCATGGAGTGCCAGTCTCTACAGTATCCGACAGGGTACTCGTTTCACATCGCGATTTTGGGAAAGTTTGCAAGACGCTTTGGGAATGCAGTTGAATTTTAGTACGGCCTATCATCCTCAGACTGATGGTCAGTCTGAGAGGACCATCCAGATTCTTGAGGATATGTTGCAAGCATGTGTGTTAGACATGGGCAATAATTGGAACGACTGTTGCCTTTGGTAGAATTTTCTTACAACAACCGTTATCAGTCGACGATTGGTTGTTAGGCGTATTTTTATACGCTTATTTATCATTATTTTGTATTATTTTGGAGAGTGAATTTGCTTTTATGAGCCTTTAATGCCTTAATTTTGTATGTTTGTCAGGAAATTGAAGTCCGGAAGCTAAAACGAGGCGAAACGGCTTAAACGGCAAATTTTGGCTATGAGCCGCGGCACAAGGAAGCGAGGCCGCGGCACGGGAAGACAACCAATGAGCACAAAGTAAAGCGCCACTCTGTCTGCGGCCTGATCCAGTGAGCCGCGACACAGATGAATTAAATGGCGCCCAGGCTTCCAGCTGAAGACAGTATGCCGCGGCACAGATTTAGTGAGCCGCGGCACACTTGGCGGTTTTTGTATGCTCCGCGCAGATTTGGGCCGTTTCAAAGCCAGTTCTCGACCTACTCACACGGACGCGATTTGGAGGATGTGCAAAGCTATAAATAAGGGTTGAAGACCCTAATTAATCATCTTGGAATCTTTTGATCTTGGGAATAAAAGAAGCTTGGAGACGGCAGAAGAGGAGAGAAGCAGAAGACTTCAAGAGCAGAGGGCGGAAGCCGAAGAACGGAGGAATCCGAGCTTCATCTGCGTTTGATTTTAATGCTTTCATTCATTTATTCTGTATTTTCGTTTATTAGCATGTCAGGCTAAAACCCTAATCTAGGATTTTGATGAAACCTACGTTTTGACGGATTTGCTTGAGATTATCTAATTAATTACCTTTTTGTTGAGTTTTCCCAATCGTGTTTAATGCTTTCAATTATCTGGCCAATAGTTGTATTGATTTAATCATTCAATTCGAATCGGGAGAGGAGAATTGGTGAGGAACTATTGGTGAGGACCATTTTATTCTGTGAGATAGGAATATACTCATAGGAACTACGTGGCCTTTTGGAGATTTTATGCTTTTTGCCTATTGACGAATTAATTCACCTAGGAATAGAGTGCGTTATTCGCCTTTAGAAAAATCTAGTGACCTCGGGAGAGGCGGTAGAATATATTAGCAATCTCCGCCTTCAATAAATTAGAAAAATTATTACTTCAGATAATCGAGAGTAAATTCGGATAAACCGAGGTGGATTCAGAATCCTAGACTTATTCATCATTTGATTCCCTTTCTTCAAGCTATCGTTTTCTACTGTTTAGTCTTTTAATAATTCTTTTAGTAATTAATTGCAAAACCCAAATTCGATTGTTCGAATAAAACTGGAATACATAAAAATCGGTAGTTAGTGATTCAGTCCTCGTGGGAACGATACTCACTCATCACTTTATTACTTGTAAACGATAACGTGCACTTGCGTGTAAGAAATATCGCAACATTGGTATGGTGTCGTATGAAGCCTTATATGGTAGGAAGTGTCGATCACCACTGTATTGGGACGAAGTAGGTGAAACGAAAATCTTGGGTCCCGAGATGATTGAACAGACAGTAGGTGTGGTAGATAAGATTCGTGAGAGGATCAAGATAGCACAGGATCGTCAGAAATCTTATGCCGACAAGCGTATGAAAGATATCGAATTCTGTGTTGGCGACAAGGTATTCCTGAAGGTATCTCCTACCAAGTGAATTGTTCGTTTTGGTCCAAGGAGCAAGTTGAGGCCGAGATATATTAGACCGTTCGAAATTCTTGAACAAATTGGAGAATTACCTTACCGCTTGGCTTTACCCCCAGAACTTTCGGCCATGCACAACGTTTTCATGTATCGTTGTTGAGGCAGTATGTTCACGATCCCGGCCACGTCATCAACTATACTGCCGTGGAGATGAACAAAGATCTTACTTATGAAGAACAACCAGAAGTGATTCTCGACCGATCAGTCCGGCAGTTGAGGAACAAAGAGAATGTGTTTGTCAAAATCCAATGGCGTAACCACTATAAAGATGGGGCTACTTGGGAGCGCGAAGAAGAACTTCAAGCTCGTTATCCAAATTTCTCCAATCGAGGTATTGTCATTTATTTTCGAGGACAAATTTTTTTCTAAGAGGGGTAGGATGTAATATCCGCCATTTTCATAATATAATATTATTATATTAATAATGCATTTCATTTCATTTAGTCTCATTTCATTACCGAGTGAGTAATTGTTATACAATTATTTTTACTTCGCGTACGAGTCAATACATTTAATTTCATTTAGAGGATCATGAATATTTATTTCGACGTATCACAAATTCTAGCCCGAGTCATTTTGTGAGATATATTCAAGTAGTCATTATTTATTTTTTATAATAGTGTTATTATTCAACCAAGCATAATACTAACATTACTGTTATTAATATTATCATTATTATTAATAATATTATTAATACTATTTTATTAGTACTAATATTATTATTATGATTATCATTTTTCAGATATTATTATCAATATTACCAAATTATTATTTTTACATTACTATTATTACAATTATTATTATATCATTTATATTTAATCATGAGTTATAATTTAACCAACTACGATTAAACTTAATTAACCACAATTAAGAACTCCTCTTCCCCACCGATCGTTCCAATCAGAGTTCTCCATTCACCAAACTCCTTATCTTTATCCTAGTACAATCCTAGTTCAATTAAAATACTCCAAAACTTATATCTATAAATATACTAATGCATAGAATCAGTATTTTTTTTACAATCACGTTCAACATCCCAAAAGAAAATACACTATACACATCAAACAATAACCATACAAAGAAGAAGAAGACATCATCTTACTACTGCACGATCGATCCAGCAGCCTCGAGAAAACTTTTCTGCACAATATCGTTCCAGCTTAAAGCACTCAGATTCTCATCTTCTCCCTTCAGCAACAGGTAAAATCATATCTTAGTTTTCTTCTACTCGTCTGCAAATTTCAATTCTTGAATACAATTTCATTGCCCGAATCTAAACCATAACTGGATGCCGAAACCAGGCACTACCCCCGTCATCATCATCCAAACCAAAGTCTGCAATCAGACCCTATTCTAATCAGAAAGATGAGAACATAAAACTATTAAAATCCAGAATCCTGATTACATTCGCCCGACTTCAAACACATAATCAATTTCTACGGCCCGATTCCAGCAACCCAGGGCCGTGACCGAACCCGCGACTGGACCCCGGATCCATAATTTCCCGACCCTTCAAATCCGTAACCTGAAATCAAATTCAGGAACCAAATTTATCCCAAATTTCGAATCAAACTCAAAATCCATTTTTCAAAACTTGGAACCTTTACCTGAAATCTTCGAGCATAGCCCCCAGACCACTCCAGATCGCCGCCGCTCGTAGAGTTCCAACAGTTGCCATCGGACATAGAAACCCGAACTAAAATTCGGAAATCAGAAACCATATTCAGCCCGTTTCCATACCAATTGCAAATCAAAAACTCAATTTTTGCACTTACCTGAATCTAGGAAACCCGTGGTCGAAACCTTTCTTGACCGAAATCGGACTGTCATCGAGTTATCCGCCAGGAATCCCTTCGGTTCTGCCACCATCACCGTTTTGCTCCGTTTCTACACAATTTTTACCCGCCATCAGGTGCTATTCGTCGTCCGACCGGATTTCCACCGCGAATTGGTGCAAGTGATTTTAGTGTATGTGTTTCTGGAGTTCTTTCATGGCCGATTTGAGAAGAGATGTAGAGAGAGAGATAGAGTTCTTGAGAGAGAGAGTTCTTGTAGGGAGAGAGATAAGACCGAGAGAGAGATACGATGGGTACTGTAATGAGAAAAGAGAAGTGAGTTTCTGTCGGATGGAGTCTAGGGCAAGGGTATTTATACCCGCGAAATTTTAGGGTTTTTCAATTTAGCCCTCATTTTCCAGTAACATTCGATTTAACCCCAGGCACATTTTAATTATTTCAGATTGACCCACATAGATTTTTATATCTTCAATTCAGTCATATTTTGACCCAAACATTAATAACGTTAACTCTAAAACTGATATTAATAATTAGCCCAATTTTATGCATTATATTTTACTTCAGTCATTATATCATAATAGTTTATAATGATTAAATTATTATTATATATAGACATTAACGAAGACTTATGGGCTTAGGACTGTGAGTCGAGCATCTTCATATTCGAATTCAAGCAACATCATTTATTCAGGTGAGAATTTTTACTATCACTTTAATTGCTTTAATTGAATTGTATATGTGATATTCTATTTATGTTTAAAATTGATGATACATGTTGTAAATCAGGCCCACTTGTATACGTGTAAAGAGGCTATCTTAAGATATATGTTGTGTGGGGACACCTGCACAACCTCAATATTCACATACGTGCTCGATTCATGTTATATGTGGTATTGTGTGTATGTATTCATGTTGAGGAAAATGTTATTGATAGAATAATCATTTAAATGCTTTCCATGAGATTGTATATTGCTGTGATATATGTGATTTCCACGAGTTGAAGGAAGCTCACCCCACCTATATTGATCCTGCCGGTTAAACTGAGCCAGATGGATGAAGGAGCGATCCGAGAGGGCATATGATGAAATTTTTATTAAATGATGTTTTTATTTATATCTCATGTTTTGAAATTTATTTGGGGAAACTTTTGATTAGAAATTAACAATTTATAATTTGTTCTTCCGCCGCAATTATTATCTCTTATCTATGATTGTTGTTGCCTTAATTAAAAGGTATTTATTTTAGTCAGTATAGCGGCTCGACTTTATAGGCGAGAATTTTAATATTCTCAAAAGAAATTATTTTTCGTCAAAATTTACCTCTTTTCGTATTTTCCCCTATAATTATTCCTAGAAAGTTGGGGCATTACAAAATCGGACATTAAATTGAAAACCCCCAAATTCTCCAAAGATAGGGTTATAAGAGATTACCTTGGATCGAAGACGAAGAACACAAGTAGATGTTGTTAATCTACACCAAGAACTCAAGGAAGATGATAGTTGAGGTGATTGGAAGAAGAAACCGCCTCAATATCGCCTCTGGATTGCTCAAGCCGCGGGGGAGGAAGAAAAATGTGAAATAGACACGTCTGAGGTCAACTCTCGGGTATATATACCCGGACGGTTTAGCATACGCTAACGGCTTATGGTTAGCGCGCGTTAACCAGCCAAACCTGGTCTAGAACCTTCGGTTCTGACCCGTTAGCATGCGCTACCCGTAAATAACGTGCGCTAACAGCTCCTCTATAGCGTGCGCTAACGAGCCATAGCGTGTGCTACCTATTTGTATCCAGAGTCCAAAAAACATTCTGCCTCAACTGGAATACCGAATTAGCGCGCGCTGCCACACACCTAGCATACGCTAAGCCTCAACCATAGCGTGCGCTAATCCACAGACTTAGCGTGCGCTAAACTGCTCGTCCAGAGAGTAGAAACAACTTATTGTCACTGCTGTACTCGAACCATTAGCACGCGCTACTGGCGAAGTTAGCATGCGCTACTCAGCGAAATTAGCGTGCGCTACACAAGGGAATTGGAGTGCACTAACGAGCGCAGACAGTAGTATAGACAGGACTCAAAGTTGGAAAAGGACGGATTCTCCCCTGGATGAAAACAACATGCACCCGACACCAAACAACAGACTGAAGAAGACACACGCACGACGAGCTCGAGTCCGAACTAGAGTGCTAAAAGAAAACATGATCCTACGACCTAAGGGATCGAAAAACGACAACGATAGTAATTACCCCATAACTTTGGGAAATCACAAAACAGCCCAAAACATCCGAAATACACGATACACGATCGAAACACCAAACGAAAGCTCATAACATACATAATAACATAAGACGGATTTATGGCAACCCCGAAACGGCGGTTTCTAAAAACGATTACGAGAATCAAACCAAATAGCGACGGGAATGACAATAAACGCGGAATTGGGTAAAACAAGTCCTAAACAAGCTCGGATGACAAAAAGTACAGTATTAGATATTCTCAAAATATCAATACGGTTACAAGAGAGTAACTTAAAACAAAAAATACACCAAAATGAAAAATACCGGAAAAAGAAAAAATGCGGATGTTACATTCTCCCCCTCTAAAAACAAGTGTCGTCCCGAAACTTAAGAAGCAAACAACTCGGGTTACCTAGCATGCATATTATCCTCCGTTTCCCAAGTTACCTCCTCGACACCATGTCTCGACCACTGCACCTTGACCAGTGGAATGGTCATATGCCTCAGTCGCTTCTCACGGTGCTCCAAAATCTTCAATGGACGCTCCTCGAAGTAATATCCTCAGCGATATCGATCTCACCATAGTCGATGACATAACTAGGATCCAGAACATATTTCCTCAGTTGGGAAACATGAAAAACTCTATGGACGTGACTCAAAGCCGGAGGGAACGCCAAATGGTATGCCAACTCGCCGACCCACTCGAGAATCTCAAAGGCCCCAATAAATCTCGGACTCAACTTTCCCTTCTTACCAAAGTGGAAAACTCCCCTCGTCGGCGACACCTTTAGCAAAACATGGTCTCCTACCTCGAATTCTGAAGGTCGACGATGAACATCAACATAGGATTTGTGTCGACTCTAAGCAGTCAACATCCTATCCCGAATCAATTCGACCTTTCTCCTCGTTTACAAAGCGATATCCGGTTCGGTCCCGACCAAATCGGACGCCTCGTTCTAACAAATTGGCGATCGACATCGCCGCCCATAAAGCGCATCATACGGTGCCATCTTGATCTACGCGTGCTACTATTGTTGTACGTGAACTCGATCAATGGCAAATGCTCCTCCCAATCACTACTCCAATCGAGAGCACACGCACACAACATATCCTCAAATGTCTGGATAATGTGCTCCGACTGCCCATCCGTCTGAGGATGAAAAGAAGTACTCAGACACGAATGAGTACCAAACGCCTTATGTACCGCCTGCCAGAAATGCGATACAAAACGGCCATCACAATCCAAAACAATAGAATTCGGAGTGCCGTGAAGCCTCACAATCTGCGTAATAAATACACGAGCCAACTTTTCCGGACCCCAAGTATCCTTGATGCCCAGGAAGTGTGCCGACTTGTTCAGACGATCCACAATCACCCAAGCCATGTTCATACCAGACTTCGATCTCGGCAAGCTCGTGACGAAGTCCATCGAAATATCTTCCCATTTCTATTCCGGAACGCGAAGCGACTGCAACAATCCGGCTGGTCGTTGATGCTCGATCTTGACCTGCTGACAAGTCAAACATCTCGCTACAAATTGTGCGACCTCTTCTTTCATATCATTCCACCAAAAGTTCCTCATCATGTCCTTGTACATCTTACTCGAACTAGGGTGAACCGAGTAAGGCGTAGCATGGGCCTCACGCAAAATACTCTGCCTCAATTCCAAGTCATTCGGTACATAAATTCGACTCTGGAATCTCAACACAACATCCTCATGAATCACAAATCCAGGAGACTTTCCCTTAAGAACATTCTCTCGGATTTGAGCAATCATCGGATCCTCCAACTGCTTCAGTTTAATTTCATCGATCAGCGGCGACGAAATTTCCAAAGCACAAAGTTGTCCGACAACTCCTGGCAACAAAATCTCAATACCAAACTCAATCAAATCACGCTGAAACTCGGATTGAGATGTAAGTATCTCAAACGTCCATAACGTAACTGGTTTCCGACTCAAGGCGTCTGCCATGACGTTCGCCTTGCCCGGATGGTAAAGGATTTTTAGGTCATAATCCTTAATCAATTCCAACCACCACCTATGCCTCATGTTCAACTCCCGCTGAGTGAATATGTACTTCAGACTTTTATGATCAGTAAAAATCTGACATGCAGAGCCAAAGAGATAATGACGCCAAATCTTGAGAGCAAAAGCAACTGCCGCTAAATCCAAGTCGTGAGTAGGGTAGTTGAGCTCATAAGGCCTCAACTGCCTCGACGCATACGCAATAGTCTTATCGTGCTGCTCTTAAAAACTCGAATGCCTTTCGTCATTCCAGATGAACTTCTCAGATTTCTGAAGCAACTGTGTAAGTGGACGAGCTAGTTTCGAGAACCCCTCGACGAACCAACGATAGTAGCCAGCCAAACCCAAGAAACTACGGACCTCCTTCACATTTTTAGGCGGTGTCCAATCCAGCACTGCCTCAATCTTATGTGGATCCACATGGACCCTCTCGGCTGAGATCACGTGACCCAGAAATATCACTTCCGTCAGCCAGAACTCACATTTCTAGAACTTTGCATAGAGTCACTCAGTCTTCAAAACGTCCAACACCACACGCAGATGATGTGCGTGCTCCTACTAATTCTTCGAGTAGATAAGGATGTCATCAATGAAGACAACGACACACTTATCAGAATACTCAATGAAAACCTTGTTCATCAACTGCATGAACACTGTCGGCGCGTTAGTTAGCCCCAAGGGCATAACCTCAAACTCATAATGTCCGTATCTCGTCCGAAAAGCTATTTTCGGGACATCGAACTCTTCACCCGAAGCTGATAGTACCCCGATCTCATGTCGATCTTCGAGAATACTGCAGCTCCATGCAACTGATCAAACAAGTCATCAATCCTTGGCAAGGGATACTTGTTCCTGATGGTGACTTTGTTTAGCTCGCGATAGTCGATGCATAAACGCAGTGAATCATCCTTCTTCCGTACAAACAGGACCGGTGCACCCCAAGGCAAAGCGCTCGGTCGAATATACCCCGACTCAAGAAGCTCACTCAACTGCTTCTTCAACTCAGCCATCTCTAAAGGTGCCGTGCGATACGGCACCTTCGAAATTGGAGCCACACCCGGCTCTAACTCGATAGCGAACTCAACCTCACGGTCCGGTGGTAGCCCCGACAACTTGTTAGCAAAGACATCTGGGAACTCACTAATGACTGGGATGGACGAAAACTCGACCTCACCGTCCTCCGCCTTCAAGACATAACACCAATAACCAGTACACCCCTTCCGCAGGAGTCTCATCGCCTTCAAGGCGTTAATTACGAACTTCTGGTTTCCTCTCTTTCGCCCTGCGAAAGAGTACTCGGTGCCATCCTCGGCTAATATGGTGATGATCCTTGTGCGGTAGTTCAGGATCGCACCATGCCGCTCGAGCCAATCATCCCCGACAATCAAATCCTCACCCTCAATATCCACAACAATAAGGTTAGAGAGCCAAGCCCTCTCACAAATAACCATCGAATAGTCTTCGATCTCCCGATCACCAACGATCCTATCACCACTAGGAAGTTTAACGATGAAAGGCTCACAAGACGACAAACAGTCAAGACTCAAATGGCACACACACTCCAGAGAGATGAACGAATGCGTAGCACCAGAATCGAAAAGAATACTAACAAGATGAGAATGAATACGAACGGTATCTGTAGCCATGGTAGCCGCTGGATCATCGTCCCTCCTCATCTAGTATACAAGCGGATGAGCGGAGCCGACACTGGAAGCTCCCCCTCTAGCGGGATGGCCCCGACCTATCCCTTGGACGACACTCTGCGAAGACTGCAGAGAAAATGACCCTTGGTTCACACTTGGCTCCTTAGGCGCTGGAAAAGAAGCTTGGGTACCAAGAGTCTGCCCTAAACGATCACAGAAAAAAGCCTTGTGGCCCACCTGGCCACAAGTATGACAAGTCAACGGTGAACGGGGACACTCCTGGTTCTTGTGGCCTGGCTGGACACAGTTAAAACATCTGATCTCTCGAGTGGAGGCACTGGTAGTACCCCGAAAGCCCCCAGAAAAACAAGCTGAACCGCCCGCGGGAAAGTTAGAAGACTGAGACTTCTGCTGAACTCCGCCCTTGTGACCCGAAAAGTAACCGACAGATTTCTGTTTCTTACTTTCTCAAGCTGCCCCACTGGCCATCAAGGACATATCATAAGCAAGAGCTCTGCTCTGATAGTCCTTTAGGGTGCTGCAGGCGAGTCCACACATGTAATCCCGAATCCTAGGTTTCATTTGCCGAGAGAAGTGGCAATCTTGTCACTCTCCTCCTTAAACTGGGCCTTCACTAAAAAAAAAAAAAGAAAAACTGGGTCTTCACGAAGCCCAATTCCCGGTTGAAATCTGCAATGGCCTGAGAAACCGGAATATCTCGAGGCTGAGCATCGTAAAAAATATGGACCCGCGCCTGGAGAACTGGACACGGACAATACTCAGCATCCATAAGGTCTCTGAACTCGGCCCACGAAGCATCATGATCCTGAGGTCCGACAGCCTCCCACCAATCAGCAGCATCGCCAGTGAGAATACTAGGCGATTGGGACCTTGCGATCCTCAGGAAAATTTGTGGCAACAAAGACCTTAGACATCTCTTTGATCCACCCCTCCCAACCAATCGGGTCTGAAGCCCCATAAAACTGAGAAGGATGTATCTTAGTGACATCCTGAAGCCAACGATCCGCTCCAGCCCGAGCAGCATGAGTCGGAGTCAGTTTTGAACTGCCTGGGCTACCGCAGCCATTTGGTTCACCAATTGTTGCATCACAGCTGCAACACCAAAGTCGGTGCCATTACCAGTTTCTCCACCTTGAGTGGCAGTATGGCCCTGACGGCCATCAGTACTGCCGGCTCCAGAAGAGTGTGACGTGGCCGCCCCACTGGTTGCCCCATGTCCCTGACTATGTCCACGACCACGACCACGACCTCTACCTCGATCTCTCCCAGCATCCATACAGGAGATAGAAGGTAGTAAAAGCAACTCGATGATAAGTACGGGAGAAAAACAATCACAATTCAAGAGACGGAAGTACAATACGAGAAAACAAAAGAATTGAGTAAGGGAAACTTACGAACACTGGAAGTACCGAGATGATGGTAACGTGATGATGATGTGCAAAATAAAACACAACTAGACCCAATTAACTGACAAGCCTAGATATCCATAAACCTAGTTCTCTGATACCATTTTATGTAATACCCCCAAGATATTCAGGGTATATTACAGCATCGTGGACCCCTACGTGGGACCCATCGGGCTAATTAATTTATACCGCTCATCTAACCATCTCGGTTAGCGAGAAAACACACATCACCAAGATGCAATTTAAAATAAAACATTCGGTACAACCTATAAACCAGACATCATCGAAAATCACAAGTGAAATTTAATATACAATCCATCTTCTAAATTTAAAACGCAATGTACTCGCGAGTACCATCTATCAGTTTACAAGTTTGAAAAACAAACGCTTTAAAATGGACAACTGAAATAAAGCGACTGAATTGCACATGTCAACAACCCTGGCCAGTATCCTCGTACCACTCCAGTGCCCACTCGACTGGATGAACGCAATTTGAAATTCATAATACGAATTTCCCCAAAATGGGTCCTCAAAGGGGTTAGCTATTACGCTAGTATAAGTAGTCAAGGCAAACCAATCGCTTACACATTTCATAGTACATGCATCAAATCGTTTAAAAATAAAAACAAGACATGTCTTTTCCCGGAAAACAAACAATCAGTAATCACAGTTGAAAATCGCCTAGGACCGGGGCTAAACCACTGGTCCCATCCGAGGCCTCTATGGACACTCCCGGACTGGCCATAGATAAAAATTACGCACATGACTCGCCAAGGACCGAGGCTAAACCACCGGTCCCATCCGAGGCCTGTTGGGATAACAAAAACCCTGTATCGATGATGTTGGGATAAACAATCTCTGTATCGATTGTATTGCCAGAATGTTTTGACAATATGCCAAATCCTGAATACCGCCAATAGCTGTATCGAAAAGATGATCAAGTATCAACCTGTATCGAAGACTTCTCGCAGTCCCAACCATACAGTAAATTTATCACATAGCAAAGAGTCCCGCAAAGCAAAGTATGGAAGCTGTCTCAAAATATCAATACAGTGATCCTTCCGTACAGCCCTCAAACAGGACAAGAAGGAATCTTCAGTATTCACTAGACGTCAAGTCCCGTTTGATAAAGAAGTATTTAAATACTAAAGGATAAAGTATTTAAATACTATAAGTCATCAGAAGATCTTCAAATCCCGCAATATCCAGATCTCAGTCAAATATCAAGTTGTCGCAGAATCTTGCTCAACGGATATATTTCAAACGGATATATTTCAGAGGCTATATATATCTCCAGAGTTTGAAGATCAAGATCTACTACAGAAAATATACAGAACATTCACGACTTACAAACGAACAAAGCTTACAAGAAATATTCAGAGCAAAACATCTCCCTAAGCTTTCTGCTATTCTGATAGAAGAGATATACAGTGCTCAAACTTTGAACAACACATTATCAGCTTAAAGCCCAGAAAGTCATAGCTGTTGTTCAAACCCTGTTCTAGCTTTGAACAAACTCATATTAGCCCTGTGTGGACTGAGGAATCCTTGCTACTCCCGAACTATGTCTGACGGACTTGCATTGAAGAAGACGAAGCTTCAGAACTGTGTGTGAAGAAGCCAGTCAAGTGTTAGCTCAAACCAATCTGTGTGAATGATTGAAAGCTAAGATCTTTATATCAATCTGTGTGAACGATATATTGATTAGGTGTTGTTATAATTATGTAGTTGTGTACGCAGTAATTATAATAAACTTTTTACTCCTGTGTGGAGGACCAGTCGACGTAGAGGGGTTTACCTCGAACCACTTTAAATATTATGTTAATTACCTTCTGCCTTTATTATTTTATTAACTGTGATTATTTAAGTATACACTGCACACCGAGTTCTTTGTATCCTCGGAACTTCAGTATTAAAGACTTCCGCTACGCACTCAGATTTAAAAACCGTACAGCTTGTTGTTTAAAACACTTTCCAAGTTGTATCCAGTATACTTAGTGGCCAACAAGGCCTCTATGGACCCTCCCGGACTGGCTATCCAAGCAAGCTCGTGAATCAAGAGTGAAATCACAGATTCCTCTGAGGCCCCGTTGGACCCTCCCGGAGTGAGTAAAGCACACACATATACATTACCATTTCATGTTAAGCATAAGGGCTTCACAAGAATACTTGCCTTGAGAATATTGATGACGAAATGAACGGGAAAATCAACAACGCTTGCTAGGAACCGATGACCACGAACCTAATGATTCGAAGAATACAATCACAACCAATTCTATACGAGTACGAAAACAGAATACACCCGAAAACCCACCTACGATTCATGTAAATTCATACAAAAACAACGAGGGCGGGTCGCGACTAAACCCTCTCGATTTCACAAATACCACGAAATTTACCACAAAATCGTAGGGAAAACATGAATACCACTAATATTAATCTCATGCATCATGGATTAATCAACAATACGGAATGAATCGGACATTAAATCGAAAACCCCCAAATTCCCCAAAAATAAGGTTCTAGGAGATTACCTTGGATCAAAGACGAAGAACACAAATAGATGTTGTTAATATACACCAAGAACTCAAGGAAGATGATAGTTGAGGTGATTGGAAGAAGAAATCGCCTCAAAATCACCTCTGGGTCGCTCAAGCCGCGGGGAAGGAAGAAAAATGAGAAATAGACGTGTTTGAGGTCAACTCTCGGGTATATATACCCGGACGGTTTAGCGTGTGCTAACGGCTTATGGTTAGCGCATGCTAACCAGCTAAACCTGGTTCAGAACCTTCGGTTCTGACCCGTTAGCATGCACTACCCGTAAATAACATGCGCTAACAGCCCCCCGATAGCGCGCGCTAACGAGCCATAATGTGCGCTACCTGTTCGTCTCCAGAGTCCAGAAACATTCTGCCTCAACTGGAATACCGAACTAGCATGCGCTGCCACACACCTAGCGTGCGCTAAGCCTCAACCATAGCGTGCGATAATACACAGACATAGCGTGCGCTAAACTTCTCGTCCAGAGAGCAGAAACAACCTATTGTCACTGCTGTACTCGAACCATTAGCGTGCGCTACTAGAGAAGTTAGCGTGCGCTACTCAGTAAAATTAGCATGCGCTACACAACGGAATTAGCATGCGCTAATGAGCGCAGACAGTAGTACAGACAACTCTCAAAGTTGGAAAACGACGAATTCTCCCCCGGATGAACAACATGCACCCGACACCAAAAAACGGACTGAAGAAGACACGTGCACGACGAGTTCGAGTCAGAACTAGAGTACTAAAATAAAACATGATTCCAACTATCCAATGGTTCGGAAAACGACAACGATAGTAATTACCCCATAACTTTAGGAAATTACAAAACAGCCCAAAACATCCGAAATACACGATACATGATCGAAATGCCAAACGAAAGCTCACAACATGCATAATAACATAAGACGGATTTATGGCAATCCGGAAACGGAAGTTTCGAATAACGATTATGAGAATTGAACCAAATAGCGACGGAAATGACAATAAACGCGGAATTGGGTAAAACAAGTCCGAAATAAGCTCGGATGACAAAAGTCCAGTATTGAATATTCTCAAAATATCAATACGATTACAAGCGAGTCACTGAAAATGAAAAATACACCAAAATGAAAAATACCATAAAAAGAAAAAATGCGGATATTACATTAAGTACCAAACATTGTTTCTTTCGAAACCATTTATCTTTTCTTCTATCGATGTAATTCAATGAGAATCGCTGAGAGCTTCATTTGTCGAGACAGGTTCGGATTGTGCTAAGGATACAACTAATATGTGCACATGGTAAGTCTTTGGAGTTTCGCTTTAGACTTCCATACATGGAATTGAGACGTTTCAGGCCCTCAATTTGTTTCCTCTTATGCACATAGTACATTTGTTTCTGTACTCTATACCCTCTTTCTGCTTGAAACACCAGCATCAATATCAACAATTACTAACTCATATGGGTGATCTCTTTGTAACACCCCCAGAATATGTCCGGAAATGTTACACGCCGTAGACCCTTATCACAAGGATCTACCAGGCGAGACTCCAAAAGACTACTCGATGATTAACCGACCGGGGTCAAAATTAATTACAAAGCAGACCGACAAGGTCATTAAACAATTCAGAAACTGACTACATTTACTTCTCAATGACAATAATGAACTTGAACACAGAAAGGAATGACAACTTAATTTAATGAATGAAAACTACACCCATGCAAGGGTGAGTACTAGACCGAAAGAGAAATACCAACCAAAACGAAACAAAAGAATAAGACTCTAACTCTTGTGTGATTAGCATCGTCGTCTTCCATCTCCTTCCAAGCCAATCCCGTGACTGCTCCCGAGTTGCCAAAACCTGAGCGCATAATAGGCACCCACCCCCCGAAAACTCGGGGGTTAGCAAACTCGAATTTTGCTAGTGCAAGTACATAATATACAAGATATACGAACAATAACAACACAAAACTCAACAGTCGTGAAGCCTTAACACAAACCACACATTCCCATAGTCAACACAGAATAGCATCACATACACAAGGTGAAAGATAATCACATTGTCATATTCTCTTTACGGAACATAACAGCAATGAAACTTTAAACGAGCCCAAGGAGTCAGAAAAATCCCTTTTTATAAAATGGAAAGTATTTTGATTAGAAAGTTTGAAAACATTATTATTGACTCGGGCCATCTTGGGGTTTTAAAAATCGAATGGGAATATGAAAATACTTCAAAAGCTCTCGGGTCCTCGACCCAACATGTGGAAAATAATTTGCAAGAAAATCATTACAATGTTATTCGGGGTCCTCGACCCAATTTATAAAACACTATTACAAGCGAATCATTACAAAATCTCATGGGGTTCTCGGCCCAATCCAAATAATATCATCAAGAGATCAAATCTCAACATCCCACGGGGTCCTCGACCCAATACACAGAATAATCATCACAGTACAATTAAAGGCACAGCCTTTTATTCGACAAATCCTGCTCAAGACCCCTGATTAATTAACCCCCGGAGATCTCGTCAAATATCTTTGGTTAATTAACCCTAATACCAATATTTAAAACAAGTTGAAACAAACTTTCAGAAACATGAATTGCGGTCTACATCAAGACCAACATTTTAAAGCGAGTTGCGAGAACTTTGAATTACGAAAATTATTTGGTAACGGGGTCTTAGCTATCACTCAAATATCCGTTACCAATAAGCCTGCCAGGCGTCTCCCTTGCACACCTGTGCACCGGAGTTCACTCCACTATATTGGTCGCCCCTTGAACATGTCAACGCACCGACGATCACTCCCACAAGAGCCGCCCCTTGCACGCGCATTAGGTAACACCGGTGTTCACCAATCATATGGAGCCGCACATTGCAGCGTACACCAGGCCGTAGTACACGCCCCGCCATCAGAGGTTCCCGGATACGACGTTTCTCACAACAAGTATCCACATTGTTTCAAACATCAAGCACACAGACAAACATTACAACAATTATCAACTCAGTACACCAAGTCACATAATTTATCCGCCAGTCCATAACCACACAAATAAATAATAACACGCACGTTATCAATCAAAACTCATTAACCATAAGCCTTCAGGCATAACCAACAAACGCCGCACAGAATTTTGGAGCGTCGTGACAAGCAGTTAAGGCACAAAACCATTCCTTTGGTTAAGGTGCAATGGTCGAGGCATGGAGTAGAAGAAGCGACGTGGGAGTTAGAGGAAGATATGCGTTCGAGATACCCCGAGCTTTTTGATTCTTAAGTTTCGGGACGAAACTTTATTTTAGAGGGGGAGAATGTAATATCCGTAATTTTTCCATTTTTAGCAGTTTCCATTTTTAGTGTATGTCTATTTTTATCGACTCGCTTGTAACCGTTTCGACATTTTGAATCTATTTTGTTCTTGGAGTTTTTCCATTTGGATGAGTTTTGATGATGTTTTCACGTAATTTCATTTTATGGCATGTTTTGCCGTATGAACGTTCGATGCTCGTAAAACTCATTCGTTTTCGTCGTTTCTTGGTTTGTACGAGTTCGTTTGGTTGAGTTGGTCATGTGTAGACTTTCGGTTTGTAAATCCGACGTCGTTTCGTGATTTTCGGGCACTTGGGCCATTTTTGTAATTTCCTAATAGTTTCGGGAATCTTAGTTTCGTTGTCGCATTATGGACCCTCCGGTGGTCGGAATTGTATTTTCTTTCAGCGCTTAGCTCCGTTGTCTTATATGCTTCGCGTCTATGTTCCTGGATTCTGGTCTCGTCGTGCGTTTCGTGTTTTATACCCTCGACAGCAGCTTACAGCTGATGTGACATCAGCAGTGCTGAACTGCTGTGTAGGTAGCGCACGCTACCCCTGTTCCCTTGCGTGCGCTACCGATGTGCAGTTAGCGTACGCTAACGCCCTATTGTTAGCGTACGCTAACGAAGGGTGGCAGTAGCCACTGGACCTGTCAAGGCCCCGTTAGCGCGCGCTACATAGGACGGTTAGCGTGCGCTAACTCCACTGAATTTAAGTCAGCGGACAGTTTCAGAACAGCAGTTTATTTCTTTTCTCTTCGTTTCTTCAACGTGCGACCTCAGAGACAATTTCCACCAGTTCTATTCGGAGCTCTCTTCAAATTCCATCACGGTAGAATCGAGCCATCATATCATAATCAGCATAATCACCTTTCATCAGCCGAATTAAAGGTAATTCCTCAGGAATACTAATTTGGATGGATTTGGGGGATTTTCGGGATTTTAAGGTTTAGTTCCGAATTGTTCATCTATATTATGATATTTTTCACCGATTGTGATTATTGAGTGATTCCAAATCTAATTTCCTTGATTTTAATTCGCGAATTATCAATACGGGGAGATTTTGCGTAAACCCTCGCCCGTATCAATTGATCGTCCATTGTCGTATTATGTAATCGGGGTTATGGGTGTTTTCCACTAGAGTATTGTTGTCCGTTGGGACTGAACTGTGTTGATCCTTCGTTTAGGAACCGTCGCTTTCCACCCGGACCGTTCGTAGTCGCGTTTCACTTCCGTTTCTTCAAGAATGTCACAAAGGCAAGTACTTTACATTTGTTTACATGTTCTAGTATTTGAATTATGGCTGTATCGTGGTTGTTGTGGATGGTTATGTGTATGTTCACCTAGGGATGGTCCGACGGGGCCTCTAGGGATACGTATTGCCGTGAGTGTGCGTATCGCGAACTGTGGTTAGCCACCCAGGGATGTCCGACGGGGCTCTGCGGGGTACGGTGGCCGTGAGTCTCGTACCAATGGTTAACTTTGAATTGTGATTTGTTGGAGATAATGTGTTTTGTGATTGTGCATTGTAAATATTCCGGAATATAAAATGTTTCTAAAATGACTTTTTGGCGCATATATTCATCTGATTAGAATGTAGTTCAAATGGATTGTACTTGCACTAGCAGTTATCGCTAACCCCTTAAATGGGGGAAATACTTTTTGTATTTCAGGTACTGATCGTGGAGATAAGCGAGCACTCGAGCTGTATGAGGATGATGGGCAAGCATGATATTGTCCAGTAATTGGTTTTCGGTGTCACGTCCGTCGGTTATTATTGGTGTCTGATTTTAGGATTTTGTATTATAAAATTTGTTTAAGTACTCGAGTACTTCCTATTTAAACTTGTTACTGTTGTGTCCCCGTTTGGGAAATGGATTTGATGACAGAATTTTATTTGTCGGTTATAGTCTTTTATTTAGCTTGTCGTTTTGTTTATGATGGTTTGTCGTTGTCGTATGTCATGTTTGGTACGTTAGCCTGGTGGATTCCACAGTGTGGGGTCCACGGCGCTGTAATATGCCCTGAATGTCTTGGGGGTGTTACAGAATATGGTATCAGAGCTTAGGTTTATGGATACCTAGGCTGTCGGTTATTTGGGTCTAGTTAAGTGTCGTTTTTGGGACAGTATCACTGCTATGCCATCATCTCAGTACGCCGGTGCTCGTAAGTTTTCCTAACTTGACTCATTTCATCGTTATGTTCTATTCCTGTCTTGGTATCTTATTGCGTTTTGCGTTTGAATTGTACTTACCCGTTGCTTCTTCAGAATTCCTGCTGGTAGAGGACGCGGGCCCTTGATCGCGAGGCGGTAGGGGCGTGGCGCGGTGATGGGCGGCCATGTCCGATCACTCGGGAACCGGTTCGCGATGCCTTCCTTGTCGAGCAGTGTTCCCCTTAGTTCGGAGGTCATCAAGACCACTGCTAGCTCCGTGTGCACATGAGAATGTTGGAGTGGCGATATTTTGCGGCGGGTAACGAACCGGATGACGCTGCGGCTCAGGCCGTTCTAGTCGGCCAAGCTAATGCCAACCCGGTTCCGCCTACTGGATCCGGTAATGATAAGCTACTTCAGGACGTGATTCGTATGCGTCCTCCGCAGTTTGATGGTGCTTCTGACTCTTCTGGTTGGGAGAATTGGCTATTCGAGATGGAGAAAGTGTTTGAGGCTGCTAATTGTTCCGAGGAGAGGAAAGTATCCATTGCTCAGTACTTCCTCGCCAAGGAGGCAGCAACGTGGTGGCAAGCGGTGAAACCGCGTGACCGAGCAGCTACGTGGGCAGAGTTTCGGGATCTGATGGAAGACGAATTCTATCCTTGGCCAGTGAAAGAGGGGAGGATCCGAGCCTTCTTTGAGGCTAAACCCCAAGATGTTCCTATATCTCAAGCTATCAAAGACTACAATCAACAGTTGCATTATGTGAGGAACCAAGTCCGCGATGAGCTTGATAAGATCCGCCACTTTGATATGCGGATGAAACCGAGGGTGCGCCACTACATGTCCAGTCAGGGTGCACGACTTTGAAGGAATATCGAATAAAGCGATGGCTTACGAGATGTCGTTTTCTGCGACAGAGATGGCGGTGAAGGAAAAAGCAGAAGACCTCGGTCGAGTTTCGGGAGGCAAGTCGGGAGGGTATCAGAAGGCTCGGTCACAGTTCGCGAGTCTTGAGTCGATCGCCATCGGTTGGTCGAGAAAGCGGTTCTAGGTCTGCTCTGCTCGTTAGTTCGTGGTCCTAAGTGCTTCAAGCTGCGATCGTCGGGCCACATGATGAGTGAGTGTGATAGGCCTCCGATTCGTGTCTTGCTTGTGGTCGTATGGGTCATCGTGCTAAGTTTTGTACGGATGCGGCTCGGGCTCCGATTACTCGGATATCGGCCCAGTGCGGAGAACCAGTGTGAATCGAGGCACAAGCAGGTTCCTCAGCCGCAACAGAGTTTTGGTAGAGGTCGAGGACGTGGTCTGCCTTCTAGAGGGGGAGCTTCTAGTGCGAGGTCTGTTCCGTCCCGAGTGTACGAGATGAGACGAGCAGGGGATCCCGACGCGACGGTGGCTACAGGTACCGTCCACATCCTTGATCATCCTGTCTCCGTATTGTTCGATTCTGGTGCTACGCATTCTTTTATGTCTATGGATTGTGTGCGTCGTCTGCATGTTGATTGCCTTGTTGCTTGTGAGCCTTTTGTTGTTAAACTTCCTAGCGGGGATAGCATCGTGGGGGATCGTGAGATTAGGGATTTTCCAGTAAGTATCGCGGGGAGGGTTTGGCCTTCTAATCTGATTGCGGTGGATATTAGAGACGGGGATTTGATTCTAGGTGAGGATTGGCTGGACCGTCATGGAGCGATAATGAATTATAGAACGAGGACTGTATCGATGTTAGCCTCTGATGGTACTGAGCATTCTTTTGTGGGGCGTAAGCAGAGTAGCCAGAGATTAATGATCAGCGCCTTGAGGGCGGTGAGACTCCTTCGAGGAGGTTGCACGGGCTATTGGTGTTACGCTTTGAGATCGGAAGAAGGGGGAGTCGAGCTCTCGTCTATTCCGGTAGTGTGTGAGTATCCTGATGTTTTTCCAGACGAGTTGTCGGGTTTGCCGCCGGATCGAGAAGTTGAGTTTACCGTCGATTTAGAGCCGGGGGCAGCCCCGATTTCTAAGACGCCATACCGTATGGCGCCTGCCGAGATGCTTGAGTTGAAGAAACAGTTGGGAGAGTTGCTAGACATGGGGTATATTCGACCGAGTGCTTCACCTTGGGGCGCACCGGTCCTGTTTGTGAAGAAGAAGGATGGGTCACTTCATTTGTGTATCGACTACCGAGAGTTGAACAAAGTGACCATCAAAAACAAGTATCCGCTCCCGAGGATTGATGACTTGTTTGATCAGTTGCAAGGGGCAACCGTGTTTTCGAAGATTGATTTGAGATCGGGGTATTATCAGCTCCGAGTGAAGGATACTGATATTTCGCTTCGCTCGTGTGCTCGACTACTGAGTAGATTTCATAGGATATCGTTTGATCTTGATACTCCTTCACCGTAGCATGAATCGTTGTCGTACGAACCACCTTGCCAATTCCATTTCCATCATCACATTTACGTCCGCCGAGGCTCGACATACTAATGCAGATAATACCGTTCAACAATATTGATTTATCAATCGTACAATATACCACAATTATCAACACGAGGTTTAGTTAGCATCCTTAGAATAACGGTAATATCGTAAAGCACAAAGTTTTTTGAAGTCAATTTCGAGTCCTTCGACACGGACGATCATTATATGTATGCGCTTAATGAAAACAATTTTTTTTGAAAAAAGAGGGCTAGTCACGTTACGCCCAAGACTTGTAAATACTATCTTTTATTTCGGAAGAGGAAGCTTATACAACGATTCTAAAAATTATTTTCGAGTAATGTATAAAAGAGAAATTGAAAATTGAATTCCAACTAATTTGAAATATTTCAAGTGTTGAGTCCCAAATACCACAATTTTGAAAATCTTTCCTCTTCTACCAAAATTTTTCTTCGAAAGAATTTTCCACCGAGATACGTGACCATTTGACACGACGACATTAAATCATGGCTTTTCACAAGGTTAGAAAATTTCAAAGCACCACTTTAAAATATTTGTGATATTACAGCGCCATGGGCCCCGCGCTGGAACCCACCAGGCTAAAAATTATTTTTTTTAAAAACGTTCAAAACACCATAAAGACCGATGACGGTAATATTTTCAAATACTCACAAAAGTCATTTATAAAATATCAATACCGTCAAAACGTGCAAGACCAAAATATGAAAACTCGATTTAGGGAATCAGTTTTAGGAAATAAAACTCAGTTTGCAAGATACCAAAAGCTATTTCAAAATACTCACGCAGCGGATAAAATTAACACTCAAAGATTTACTCTAATGAAATGTAGAAACCGATAAATATGCTCGACTTCCGAACCATACTACACAACCGTTTTTTACTCGGACCGTATACGCATGCTATATCCTAAAACAATAATATCACCAACAAGTTCCAATACCTAGTTCACATTAAACACATTAGCACAATATAATCAAATATGTATATAAAGGGACTTACGATCGGGAGACTTACCATCACGGATTGCCTAAAGATAATGTCGGAACCACGATACTAATCACAACTTTGATGCGCGCGACTTACACCGGACATGGACTTGACCCAATGGCCTAGGTTTTTCGCAAACCTAAGCTCTGATACCATATATGTAACACCCCCAGAATACGTCCGGAAATGTTACACGCCGTAGACCCTTATCACAAGGATCTACCAGGATAAACTCCAAAAGACTACTCGATGATTGACCGACCGGGGTCAAAATTAATTACAAAGTAGACCGACAAGGTCATTAAACAATTCAGAAACTGACTAAATTTACTTCTCAATGACAATAATGAACTTGAACATAGAAAGGAATGACAACTTAATTTAATGAATGAAAACTACACCCATGCAAGGGTGGGTACTCGACCAAAAGAGAAATACCAACCAAAATGAAACAAAAGAATAAGAATCTAACTCTTGTGTGATTAGCATCGTCGTCTTCCATCTCCTTCCAAGCCAATCCCGTGACTGCTCCCGAGCTGCCAAAACCTGAGCGCATAACAAGCACCCACCCCCCGAAAACTCGGGGGTTAGCAAATTGGAATTTTGCTAGGGCAAGTACATAATATACAAGATATACGAACAATAACAACACAAAACTCAACAGTCGTGATGCCTTAACACAAACCACACATTCCCATAGTCAACACAGAATAGCATCACATACACAAGGTGAAATATTATCACATTGTCATATTCTCTTTACAGAGCATAACACCAATGAAACTTTAAACGAGCCCAAGGAGTCAGAGAAATCCCTTTTTATAAAAGGGAAAGTATTTTGATTAGAAAGTTTGAAAACATTATTATTGACTCGGGCCATCTTGGGGTTTTGAAAATTGAATGGGAATACTTTTAGAAAATACTTCAAAAGCTCTCGGGTCCTTGACCCAACATGTGGAAAATAATTTGGAAGAAAACCATTACAACGTTATTCGGGGTCCTCGACCCAATTTATAAAACACTATCACAAGCGAATCATTACAACATCTCACGGGGTTCTCGGCCCAATCCAAATAATATCATCACGAGATCAAATCTCAACATCCCACGGGGTCCTCGACCCAATACACAGAATAATCACCACAGTACAATCAAAGGCACAACCTCTCATTTGACAAATCCTGCTCAAGACCCCTGATTAATTAACCCCCGGAGATCTCGTCAAATATCCTTGATTAATTAACCCTGATACCAACATTTAAAACAAGTTGAAACGAACTTTCAGAAACACGAATCTCGGTCTACATCAAGACCAACATTTTAAAGCGAGTTGCGAGAACTTTGAATTACGAAAATCATTTGGTAACGGGGTCTTAGATATCACTCAAATATCCATTACCAATAAGCCTGCCAGACGCCTCCCTTGCACACCTGTGCACCGCCGTTCACTCCACTATGTTGGCCGCCCCTTGAACATGTCACCGCACCAGCGGTCACTCCCACAAGAGTCACCCCTTGCACGTGCCTTAGGTAACACCGGTGTTCACCAATCATATCGTTGGGAAAAAAAATGTTGTTTTGATAATTACCAAATAAAAAACTTCATACAGCAAGCTAGCATACAGCAAGATGATAAATGTCCATCATACAGCAAACCGCTATATCGAAAAGTCGATCAAAGTTGTTGGCTCTGTATCGAAGACCTTTCCATAGCGCCAGCATACAGCGAGCCTTCGCATTGCCAAGATACAGCAACAGAGTCTAAGTAATCGCCAAGTATGGAAGCTATCTGAATACATCATCTTTCCATACAACATCGGACTACTCCAATATGCCTACAATTGGATACAGCATTCACATCCGAACAGGACTGAAGACCGTTTGGAAAGGAATCTTTGGTATTCACTAAAGTCAAGTCCCATTTGATAAATAAGTATTTAAATACTGAAAAGATAAAGTATTTAAATACTGAAGCCGACAGAGATCTTCAAATCCTGCAATATCTGGATCATGGTCTATTCAAGTCAACTATCTAGTTGTCACAGAATCTTGCTCAACGGATCTTTCTCAACGGATATATTTCAGAAGGCTATATATATATATATATATATATATATATATCTCCAGAGTTTGAAGATCCATATCAAGGATATCCCGTGAAACATCAACCAACAAGTGCTTACACGAATATTCAGAGCAAACATATTTCTTCAAGTATACTGCATATTCTGAGAGAAGAAATATCCCAAGTGCTCAACCTTGAACAACACACTATCAGCTAAAGATCAAGAAAGTCAAGCTGTTGTTCAAACCATCGTTCTATCATTGAACAAACCCATCAGCCCTGTGTGGATTGAGAAAACTTTGCTTTTCCTGAACTGTGTGTGACGAATCTGCATTGAATAGGACGAAGCTTTGGAACTGTGTGTGAAGAAGCAAGTCAATAGAAAGCTTTAACCAATCTGTGTGAACGGTTGAAAGCGACAGTCTTTGTATCTATCTGTGTGAACGATACAAGGATAAGTTTGATTATAGTCACATAGTTGTGTACGTAGTGATTATAATAAACGTTTTACTCCTGTGTGGAGGATCAGTAGACGTAGAGGGGTTTACCTCGAACTACTTAAATACTGTGTTATTTACCTTTTGCCGTTACTATTTTCTAAACTGTGATTTATATAAGTATACACTGCAAAACTCTGTACGCACCAATCTAACAGGAGATTAGATCGAGTTGCTGTATCGACAGCAACTTACTGTTTTAAGACTTCCGCTACGCACTCAGACTAGAAAATACTACAGCTTGTTGCTTAAACACTTTCCAAGCTGTATTCTGTATACTTAGGGACCAACAAGTGGTATCAGAGCGGTTGATTCTAAAAAGAATCAGTCGTATTTTTAACCGAATCAGATCCTAAATCACTTATTTTTTAAAACAGTTTATCTTTCCTATTCCCTCACATATGGATAACTCATTAATAAGCAAGGTACCTATGTTTCCTATTAATGAGTTTGATGACTGGAGAAACAGGATGAAGAACAAACTCAAGGCCTTCATTGGAGAATCAAAAGCTTCACCCGCATCAACAAAGACTGAATGTCTCCAGGTGGTCACTGACAGTGACTCGTTTGATGATGAGCTAGAAGATAGAGCCTACATATGCTCTATGGCCAAAGGTAACGAGGAAAATGAAGACGGCAATGATGATGAGGTAAGCTCTACCTCAACTATTCCTGTAAATACATCTCATACCATTGAAAATATCTTGAATGAATTTAATAACATTCAAAAGGCCCATGAGATATTGAAAATAGAAAACATACACCTTGAAATTTCTAACTTAGAGCTGAAAGAAGAAAACGACTTGCTGAAGGATAATTACAAAAATATGTCTGTCGACTGCGAAAACAGCAAAGTCAATTTAGAAAACTCATGGAGAGCAATCATCAACTTGCTCACGATCTAAATAAGACTAAGTCTCATCTTGAAAGAAAGACAAGTGATTTGGCTCTACTCGAAGCCAAAGTAAAATCGCTCGAGAAACGTGAAGAAGAATTAGTGACAATCTTGAATTCTTTCGAGAAATCCTCTAATAGAATGGAAGAGATCCTAAGCACTAGGCAACATGCTCATGATAAATGTGGCTTAGGGTACAACTCGTTCTCCAAGAAAGGAAAATATAGTATGGTATTCGTCAGGAGTGAGGAATCCGTTCCTGTATCGGAAGAAGTTCCGAGTCCTATGAAGAAACCAGTTGCACCGCAAACAGCAAAAGCTGCCATTCCGCCACCACATTCATATTCCAGACAGCGGAATCACCAGCCATTCAGACCTGTAAGGCGTACTCAACAGGATGCCCCCCGAGCATATCAACAGCGCCAACAGCCGTTCAGAAGGAAGGCTGTATCCAAATATCAAAGGCCCGCACGACAGTACTTTAAGTACAACTCGCCTAGATATTGGATACAGGAATCCCGTTATCCATCAAGAAAATAGGTCGCAGCGCAGTATCAACAACAGTTTTGGGAAATGAACTGGAGACCCAGGAGGCAAGCTGTAAGATCTATGAAAATGGCTCCACCTCCTAGACGACAATCGCACTGGAATAATAACTATAACTCACGATTTTACATGCATAATAATCATGATTACTGCAACTACGTGCTTGTCCCACGTAGATATTGCAAAGACGGACAAAAAGTAACCTACACCAAACCAATTGCTGTCCGGCAAATTTGGGTACCGAAAGGCACTATCACACCAGGACCCAAATTTACTTGATCTTTATGCTTCGACAAGACTGGGAATACTATAGCTAGACTCCCTGTAAGTTTTTATGCTTTTACTCATTAATTGAGGGGGAATGCTGTAAGACCCAAGAATACAGTGTCTACCATTAATTAACTGTACACTCAGAGCAGTCAGACAGCACTGTAGGACAGCGAAGTCATGAAACCTTCCTTCTACTGACGGGTGCATTAATTAAGGGGGAATACAGTATGACCCATGAATACAGTGTTAATCCGAACATTAATCTAAGAATTGAATCCTGTATGTACCTTTTAAAGGGGAACACTGTATTATTCGCGGATACAGTACTTACACTACAGGACATCAATTATGCTTGATAGTTTTATTCTATTGTGTATTGCAAACAGTTTTAAGTCCACATGTCCTGTTTTTATATTCTAATTTTTTTAAACGCTTTGCATGACATCTGGACTTCACTATCTCAAACAACGCAAATTTTAACTCTACTCAATATTTATTACTGCAATCAAACAAGCTTAAGTATTAAGCTGTAAGAACTGGTCTGCAAACAGTTCATAGGTTCAGTTGTACTCAACTAGATCACACTGTAAGATTGTGCCTGCGCGCCAATTATAAGATTAAATTGTAATATACTTCCCTGCTAGATGCTATCACTTAGCAGTTCACATTTCTTTTAGACTATGTGCTGAAGACCAGATCATTCGAACAGAAAATCAAGAAGTCTGCTCAAGATGTTATCGAAAAAGAGGGAAACGGTTGGGATAAACAACTCCTGTATCTAAGTCTTCTCAAATTACCAACATACAGCAAGATCTCGTATAAGTCATCATACAACAAGTAGCTGTCCCGAAGATGATCGTACAGTTGGATAATCTTCCTATATCTTGCATTGTCAAACATACAGCAAGATGACAAGTGCCTCAATAATACAGCAGAAGAATAATTGAACATTCGACAAAAGACCAAAAAGGAAGTCTCCCATTAAAGACGTTTCAAAGAGGTTTTGGCATCAAAGTTTTGGCATGATCAAGAAGTTTTGGAAATTATCAAAAAGGGGGAAATTGTTAGGAAAAACAATGTTGTTTTGATAATTACCAAACACCAAAACTTCATACAGCAAGCTAGCATACAGCAAGATGATAAATGTCCAGCATACAACAAACCACTGTATCGAAAAGTCGATCAAAGTTGTTGGCTCTGTATCGAAGACCTTTTCATAGCGCCAGCATACATCGAGCCTTCGAATTGCCAAGATACAGCAACAGAGTCTAAGTAATCACCAAGTATGGAAGCTATCTGAATACAGCATCTTTCCATACAACATCGGACTACTCCAATATGTCTACAATTGGATACAACATTCACATCGGAACAGGACTGAAGACCGGTTGGAAAGGAATCTTTGGTATTCACTAAAGTCAAGTCCCATTTTATAAATAAGTATTTAAATAATGAAAAGATAAAGTATTTAAATACTGAAGCCGATAGAGATCTTCAAATCCCGCAATATCTGGATCATGGTCTATTCAAGTCAACTATCTAGTTGTCACAGAATCATGCTCAACGGATCTTTATCAACGGATATATTTCAGAAGGCTATATATATATCTCCAGAGTTTGAAGATCCAAATCAAGGATATCCCCATGAAACATCAACCAACAAGTGCTTACACGAATATTCAGAGCAAACATATTTCTTCAAGTATACTGCATATTCTGAGAGAAGAAATATCCAAAGTGCTCAACCTTACACACTATCAGCTAAAGATCAAGAAAGTCAAGCTGTTGTTCAAACCATCGTTATATCATTGAACAAACTCATCAGCCCTGTGTGGACTGAGAAAGCCTTGCTTTTCCTGAACTATGTGTGACGGATCTGCATTGAATAGGACGAAGCTTTGGAACTGTGTGTGAGGAAGCAAGTCAAGAGGAAGCTTTAACCAATCTGTGTGTACGGTTGAAAGCGACAGTCTTTGTATCTATCTGTGTGAACGATACAAGGATAGGTTTGATTATAGTCACGTAGTTGTGTACCTAGTGATTATAATAAACGTTGTACTCCTATGTGGAGGATCAGTGGACGTAGAGGAGTTTACCTCAAACCACTTAAATACTGTGTTATTTACCTTTTGCCGTTACTATTTTCATAAACAGTGATTTATATAAGTATACACTGCAAAACTCTGTACGCACCAATCTAACAGGAGATTAGACCGAGTTGTTGTATCGAAAGCAACTTACTGTTTTAAGACTTCCGCTACGCACTCAGACTAGAAAATATTACATCTTGTTGCTTAAACACTTTCCAAGCTGTATTCTGTATACTTAGGGACCAACACATATGGAGCCGCACATTGCAGCGTACAACAGGCCGGAGTACACACCCCGCCCTCAGAGGTTCCCGGATACGACATTTCTCACAACAAGTATCCACATTGTTTCAAACATCAAGCACATAGACAAACATTACAACAATTATCAACTCAGTACACCAAGTCACACAATTTATCCGCCAGTCTATAACCACACAAATAAACAATAACACGCACGTTATCAATCAAAACTCATTCACCATAAGCCTTCAGGCATAACCAACCAACGCCGCACATATATCCCTATATTGCGACTCAATATATATATATATATATATATATACACACGCATATCTATATACATACATATATTTAACATATAAATATATATGTATATGTATATTCATAAAATAATTCACACACTTCGGCAACAATGATTTCACGTAGTTATAATTCATATATCAAGGTACTTGCCTTGGTAATCTCTCGCGAATACTCCGAAAATACGGTCGATTGGAAAAATCCGGAACTCCAATGAAAACAACGATCGGAAGGGATCAACACCAGATTTTCGTAGGGAATTCGTCCCTAATATCCTATCATCAAATAAACAATCAATCACACGAGGAAAAACATCGCAAAACAACTGAATCTCCCTCAGCGGCATTTTCCCGGACACCTTGAAGGCGTCAATTGAAAACTCATATAAACGACGAATCGGAGATGACAAAACCGTGGAAAGATGATGAAATTGATAGAATACAACTTAATCTACAATTATCCATCAATAATCTAAGTTCATATGGCTCGAACGAATGAAATCTATCAAGATCCCCAAATTTCCCAAAGTTTAGATTTTAGGAAAAACTAACCTTGATTCGGTAGATTGAAGGATGTTATGGAATGATCGATCAATGATATGAACTCAGGAACTTCATGGATTTGTTGTTCAACAACATGCCTCCTTGCTTTCAAAACCTCTGGCCGCGGAAAGAAAAGAAGGAAATGAAAAATGGGTTGAAACAGGACTGCTTGGTCAAATATATCGGCAGACCGCCCTAGCGTGCGCTAGCGTGCTGGCAGCGTGCGCTAGCGGGCCGGCCTTGGTCCAGTCCAGAGTCTCCTGGACTGATTCCCTCGCCCAAGTAGCGCACGCTGGCTGCCGAGCAGTGTGTGCTACGTCTGCCGGTTAGCGCGCGCAGCGACCGGCCGTAGCGTGCGCTACCGGCCAACCCTCCGGAGTCCAGAACCTCAGGGGCCTCATTGCCCGGCCCAGGTAGCGTGCGCTGGATGCCGTATAGCATGCGCTACGCTTGCCGGTTAGCGCGCGTAGTCTCCCGGCAGTAGCGTACGCTATGCCGGTCCCTGCTGCGCCCGTCCGGCCAGCACCCAGCTGCCATGCCGGTTCCTCCCGCAACCGTCCGGCCAGCGCCCAGCTGCAGTGCCGGTTCCTCCCGCAACCGTCCGGCCAGTGCACGGCTGTCGTGGCCTGACGACTCGATTCCTAAAAATACACGGAACGAACACGACGAAACGCTCGCGGACAACATCGATCTGAAATGAAAATAATATACAACAAATCACCACATATGGCCATAAACACAAAATAGATTGTCGAGAAAAATAATACCAACTCTCAAAAACCGAGAAATTTCCGGTCTAAAAAGAAATATTTCAAATTAACCAAAAATATGAAAATACGCAACCATAGGAGTTTTATTATTCTATACCTCATAGCGGTTTTGTTGTGGTGCTTATACAGCGGTTTTGGGTATAGCATGCTGTATTTGTTGCTTCCCCCTATAATCAATGTGGAAACTTGCTTGCAGCAACCATCATTCTAGTTGCCTCCTTTAGTGGTCTGGAAACACCATTATGCTGTGGGGTCCGGGTTGCAGAATATTCGTGATGTATGGCATTGTCCGCACAATATTTCTCTATGAAGAGATTTGTAGATTATCTACCTATGCCCGACTGCTGCATACAATACTCAGCCTTTTCTCATTATGTAGCTTCTTTAGGTGTTCTGACAGCTTTGTGGTTGTCTCCTTATTTTTTTGTCAAGAATATAGTCCAGTAGTACCTGGAAAAATCATCAACAATAATAAGATAGTATTTCTTACCTCCCAGTATGACAGGGTCTACATGGCCGTATAAGTCCATATGAAGTAAATCTAGGATAGTGTGGGTTGAGAGATATGATTTGCTCTTCGGAGATGTCTTGACTTGCTTGCTTTTATGACAGGGTCCACAAACACCATTCTTATGAAATGATATACCTGGAAAGCCTCTGACCATTCCCTATTGGGCTAATTTGTTGATGGTCCTGAAGTTGATGTGAGACATCTTCTTGTGACATAGCCAACTTTGATCTACTGTGCCACTGGGAACAAAACAAGGAATTACAGTACTTGTAGGTTTCCAATCTGCAACATAATGTTACCTGACTAGGATCTTGCGATGACAATTTGCTTGGTCTTTATGTCCTTCACCCTATAGTGCCCTTCAAAGAATTTAGCCGAGAACTATTTGTCATAGAACTGGTGTTAGGATAAATATTCCTATTTTGATAATCGCCAACATACATCAAAGAAGTCTTAGAAGTCAGAATTTCGCTAAGTATGGAAACTGTTAGGAAACTCTATACTGCCCATCCATACAGCAAGAGATCTTCTATAGATCCACCCTATAGAGCATACATCATACAACAGAAGTTATAATACTTTGGATACAGCAGTCAGGTTGTAGGTGTTTTACGTACGAAAGGTAAAACACATCCAACGGGACTGAAAAGGAAAAAAATTTAAACTGTTGTGACATAAACATTGTTTATTCATAAAGTATTCACGGTTAAAAGCAACATTTATTGCTGATAGGACAAAATTTAATGCGGTCGGAAAGAGACAAGTCTGAACGCTCTGAAGAGCATTTAATGCAAGGTCAAAAAGAATGTCTAGAGCATTAAATGTGATCTGCCTTTAATTCAAACATTCAGCAGCCGCCAATCAGGGACGTCAACATCTCACCAACCAGCCAACGACAACATTTATAACGGATCTATTTCCAATGTTATAAATAGCCCCAAGCAAGAGGACATTGCATACCAAGATTATTAACACTAGCGCATACATCTGACAGATTACTCTGACAATCTAGCTATTCAAAAGCAATATATTTCGAGTGCATACAGCAGTACAGGAGAATACCTAGTTGTTGTATTTAGAGCAAGTCAATATTAGACTTCCGCTACGCAACTAACTTCGAAAATCATATAGCTTAGTGTATTTGTTCTTTACAAGATGTTTACTGTATACTTAGTGACCAACAACTGGTATTGGAGAGGTTGATTCTAAAAAGAATCAATTGATTTTTAACTGAATCAGATCCCCAAAATCACTAGTTTTTTAAAATATTTTGTGTTATATCTTCATCATTTACCTATTTCTTAAATGGACACCTCTGTGATAAACAAAGTTCATATGTTCTCCATTAATGGTTTGATGATTGGAGAATCAGGATGGAAGCTCATCTTGCAGCAATGCATGAAGAGATGATATTCATCATCCAAGAAGGACCAATAAAGATAATGAAGGTCAATCCTGCCGCGAGGATAGATGGTCAGCCTCATGATAAAATGCTCGAGAAAGAGCGTGAATAATGGACAACGGACGAGCGCAAGTGTGCGAACCTCGACAATGTTTCAAAGAATGCGCTGTTTGTCACTCTCGACAAAGGCACATTATCCAAGGTAAAGAGCTGTAAGACAGCCAAAGAAATCTGGGCGAAAGTCAAGCTAAATTGTGAGGGCACTGAGCTCTCAAAAGAAAATAAAATTTCCAAACTTACTCAACAGTTTGAGTCCTTCGAAATCAAATCTTCCGAAATGCTTGAGGAGATTGACCTCAGATTTACCGGTATTGTCGGTGAACTTGAAGTATTGGGTAAAGTGTATACCCTAAAGGAGGAAAATTTAAAAATCTTTAAATCACTCTTTGCCTGATGGGACATTAAGACTACAGCTATGCGTGTTTCATGTAATCTTAATGACATATCTACTTTCGACCTCTTCTCTAACTTCAAAGCTTTTGAGTGTGACATTGACAGGACAGAGAAGACAGAAGAGTCATCTGCTAGGACTATAACACTGGCTGCTACATCTGACAAGAGACACAGCTAGGCACCCATCACATCTAAATCTGCATATAAAGCTGGAGACAGCAACAATGACATCCCGTCGCAAGATGAGATGGCCCTGCCCATGCATAAGTTCAAGAAATTTATAAAACAGTCTCGAAAGACTCCATACAGGTCCAAGCCTTTTCACAAGGTAAGCTCTGAATCCTCTCCAATTGGCGATTCTAATCTATGCTACAACTTCAGGAAACCTTGACATTATGCAAATAAATGTCCTCCTCCCAAAGTACAGAAGTTTGCAGAAGCTGAGCAACAAGAAAAAGATGAGAAAAGACACATCTAGCATAACAAGCTCAAGGCCCTGATTGGAGAATTAGAAGCCTCGCCCGCATCCACCAAGACCGTGGAGTGCCTACAGGAAATCACAGACAGTGACTCCGACGATGAAATAGAGGATAAAGCATATATGTGTTTTATGGCCAAAGAAATACAGGCTGATGATGACAACGATGATGAAGTAAGTTCAAATTCAACTATTCCTGTAAATGCACCGCATACTTTTGAAAATATGATGAATGAGTTCATAACCATTCAAAAAGACCATGTGATGATCAAACAAGAAAAATACAGCTCGCCATTTCAAACTTAGAGCTGAAAGATGAAAATGATTTGCTACAGAACAATTTCGAAAACATGTCTTTAGACTCTGAAAACAGCAAAATTTCTCAAGAAAAACTCATGGAAAGCAATCATCAACTTGGTAAAGAGCCAAATGAGGCAAAATCTCATAACGAAAGCAAGATAAATGATTATGCTTTACTACAGTAAAACCTCGATAAATGAATATGATCGGGACCGGAGAAAAATATTCATTTTGCGAAATTATTCATTTATCGAAAGAAAATTTGAACATGTTATAAAGAGTTGGGACCGGGGAAAATTATTCATTTGGTGAGGTTATTCATTTATCGAACATTCATTTATCGAGGTTTCACTGTAGAAGCTAAAGTAAAAACTCTAGAGAAACGAGAAAGAGAACTAGAGACCATCCTAAAATCATTTGAAAAATCCTCTAGAAGGATGGAAGAGATTCTAAGCACAATGCAGAATGCCAACGATAAACGTAGCTTAGGATATGACTCGTTCTCCCCAAAGGGAAAGTCTAGTACAGTGATTGTCAGGGGAGTGGAACCCATTCCTGTACCCGAAGAGACCCCAAGTCCTGCGAAGGTTGCAACTACCCCTCCTTGTACAACAAAGGACGCGATTGTTAGGAATATGACCTCGAATGACACTCAGGGGATGAGAGAGAAGGGGCATTGTACTTGTACTTATGGAATTATCAATAAAAGGCAATATGATTCATTCACTATTTGTTGTATTTCAAATGCATTTCTTGATTTGGTAATCATTGGAGTGAAGTCCATGTAAATAAGAGCGAACATTCCATTCTCATTATCGGATAAGAGAAAATGTACTGGAAGTGTTTAAAGTTTATTTACGTAAACAGTCCGCAAGTCGATCAACTTAATTGGGCATTAAGTTTTGAGTAAGACTTGTATAACTGATTCCTGGACGTGTGCATGTCTTGATAGCATAGTTATAAGTATATTGGTGGGACCAGTATACTCGTACATGACTCATACTTGATACAGTCACACGGTATTCACTCTCGGAGAGTCGATGACAAATCGAAAGGTTGTGATAGTATACGTTGACCTTTGACTTGAGGGTTCAGTAAAAGATGTGCCTGTGACATTTAGTTTGTCATTAGAGTAGTTAGACCCATTTTCTTAATCCCTGGGTCAACCTCAAAGTGCGGACTATACGGGCAGGTAGCAGTCTTTACTGGAAAGGATTCTATGTCCTGTTAGTGCGCAGGCGAATGTCCTATACGGTTAATGGCAAATAAGATCATAAGTGTTTGTCCAAAGCATTCTGTGTTGGGATTCGGTGCCTAAAACGAAGGCCCAACGGAAATGGGAAAATGAAAATTAATTCTATTTGAATCACTACGAGGATCGATCAAGCTACATATATATGAATATAATACGAAAACAAGAAAGATAAGGAATCATACCCTCATATTCCATTGATTAGATGGTGTACTTCTTGAAGATGATTCCCCAAGCTTTAAATGCTATCCAAGAATCCAATCCGCTCCAAGCACTTGAATGATCTAATGCCGAAAGCACCGCGTCTCTACTTGCCACGCACCGGAGAAATGATCGGAACGACGATCACCCAATTAACCTCCAAGGTTATGGCTAGAATCAAGTGATGGAAGCTATCTAATTAAGATTACAACACTTTAAGTGTTTAATCTATATCTCTCAATATATCCTCACAATATTTCTCCAACAAAACTATGAAGAAGATGAAGAACAATATGAAGACTTGGAAAACTATTTTCCTCTCTCTTTTTCTTGCCCAAAACCGTGAGATGTACTTAGCAAGGAACAAGATATGTTGTCTTCATTTTATTCTTAAAATCACCTAATCAAATCACCTTTACAATATAAAAAGAGATTTGATATCTCTTAAGGTCATAAGTCTTCCATTATAAAATGGAGACAAAGACCAAGAGGGAAGGTGGGTGGAAGGGGGCGGCCATCTAGAAGGAATCAGACGAGTTCGATTCGTTTCGGAATCGCGTGAGTCCAAACATATAAACTCCAATTCCATTCCGATGTATTTATATCAATTAATTAATCATATCAAATACAATATACTATAATTAATTTCTCCAATAAATAATTATATCTGCGAATTAAAGTAATCACCCAGTAATTTATTTAATTAATTAGGCCGTAAATTAATTTATCCAATAAATTAATTTAGACATCCAATGTCCCAAAATTAATTAGACATCCAATGTCCAATATTAATAAAGAGAGAATAAGCTCGATTCATTCCGTCGTCAATCCTATTGCGCGACTCGGTAAGTCCGTCTCAGTTCGCAATGGGAGGAACCAAAGAGTAGTAGCAGCACCTAGCCAACCAGGCGGCCTACATTGTACTCCAAATGAGAACGAATGATTGGGACCATTCAAGAACCATTCTGTCCTGAATACCAGTATATGTATAAACCCTTCTTTTAAATCTCCCGATCAAGTTATAGGGTCACGGTCAGTCAAACCCTATCTGTACTTGACGCTATGCATGAGTTAATGCAAATCGAGATCATCAAGCTCTCGTGTATCCAATACAACTAGTTCCAATGCTTGGGCCAAAGACTTATGATCTCATATGCCAATAACCACATAGGACATATAACCCGTTCACTAACAGGAAAAAGAATTCTATCTTGGTATTCAGTAGGACCTGCTACTTGCCCGTCAAGACGCACGTCGAGGTTGACCCCCACCTTTCGGTTTTCTGGGTCGAACTACTCTAATGAAAATCTTAATGTCACAAGCACATCCCTAGCAAATCCTCAAGTCGAAGGTTCATGAATACCTATCACAACCTTTTGATTCCGTAATTGACTGTCCCTGAGTGAAATCCGTGTGACAAATCGAGGGTGAGTCGATTCGAGTATACTAATCCAATTAGCATACCTATAACGTGTGCTCCCACTAACCATTAGTGTTCGACAGACACTCTCCATGTCAAAGAACACGTCATACAAGTCTTCACATAAACTTAACGCCCAGTCAAGTTTCATCGACTTGCGAATGATTAAGTATTTGAGCTATAAACCTTTCCAGTGCCGATCCCCTTATCCAATAAAGATTGGAATGTTTTGCTCTCAAATACAAGGACTAGTTTCTATATATATCAGGAATGCCAGTAACTACCAGTAAATAAAGAAATAAACAATTGCCTTATGATAATGATTTACATAATAACAAGTACAATGCCCTCACTCAACATCCTTTGAGTGGCATTCGAGGGCATACTCCTAACAATCTCCCACTTGCAATCAATGCCACATACTATGGTATCTAATACCCATGTTCTCCAGATGATGCTCCAAGCTAGTCTGAGAAAGTGGCTTGGTCAGTGGATCAGCGACGTTGTCGTCTGAGTCTACTCTATGCAGCACAATGTATCCCTTGCGAACAAATTCTCTTACGAGATGATACTTCCTCTCAATGTGTTTGGTACTGTTGTGAAACCTCGGCTCCTTGGCCTGCGCTACGACTCGTCGTTGTCGCGATGCAGTGAGCAGCGGCTCGGACATGGTATCACTTGAAGTTCTCCCGAAACTTCTTAGGCCCATTCTTTTGGACTTATTTTTGATTTTGATTCGATTCGATTGATTCGATTCGAGTCCATTTAGTTCATTCGATTCGATTCGATTCGATTCAGTGCATTGATTCAATCGATTGATTGATTCATTTCGATTCTTCTTCTTCTTCTTCTTCTTATTATTATTAATCTTAATTATTATTATTGTTATTATTACTAATAATATTACTATTATCGTTGTTGTTGTTAATTACTATTATTATTATTATTTACCATTATTATTATTATTATTATTATTTACCGTTAATATATATTTGATTCGATTCGATTCGATTCGATTCGATTCCATTGATTCAATTGAGTTGATTCGATTCGGTTAGTTCATTCGATTCAGATTCATTCAGTCCAAAAGAACGGAGCCTTAGTCCAGAACCGTTCCTTGGAAGCCTTCAAGGCTGCTTGATACTCGGCCTGACAGGTGGAATCAGCAGTCGCGCTTTGCTTGGTGCTACGCCAAGATACTGCTCCTCCATTAAGAGTAAATATGTAGCCAGAAGTAGACATCGAATCGTCTTTCTATCCTTGGAAGTCCGAATCAGATCCCACCACATTCAATTCTCCACCACCATACATCAGAACCATATCTCTAGTCCTTCTTAAGTACTTTAGAACGTTCTTTACGACAGTCCAATGTTCCCTACCTGGGTTTGCCTGAAACCTACTTCCCATTCTCACAGCATGCGCAATGTCAGGTCTCGTACACAACATAGCATACATAAGGCTATCCACGGCCGAAGCATATGGTATATTACTCATTTCCTTTCGTTGTTCCTCACTTTGAGGACACATCTTCGAGAAGAGTTCTATTCCATGTCGCATCGGTAGGAACCTTCGTTTAGAATCATCCATCTTAAATCGCTTTAAGATTTTTTTTATATAGAGGGCTTGGGAAAGACCTATCATTCTCTTCCTTCTATCCTGGTAGATCCGAATAGCAAGAATATAGGTTGCTTCTCCCAAGTCTTTTATGGAGAAATTACTTGAAAGCCAAGCTTTCACAGAACTGAGCATTCCCACATCATTTCCTATTAGTAGAATGTCATCTACATATAGTACTAAGAATACGATCTTGCTCTCACTAACCCTCTCGTATACACAAGGTTCCTCTTCATTTTGCACGAAGCCAAACTCTTTGACTGCCTCGTCAAAACGAAGGTTCCAACTACACGAAGCTTGCTTCAGTCCATAAATGGAACGCTGAAGCTTGCACACTTTCTGAATATCGACCTCGGACACAAAGCCTTTAGGATGCTCCATATACATTTCTTCCTCAAAGAATCCATTTAGGAAAGCCGTCTTTACATCCATTTGCCATATCTCATAATCGTGGTAGGCATCTATAGCAAGCATCATGTGAATAGACTTGATCATGGCTACGGGCGAGAAGGTATCGTGCTAATTGATCCCTTGCTTCTGGGTATAACCCTTTGCCACAAGCCTGTCCTTATAGGCGTCAACCTTTCCATCCCCATCAGTCTTTCTCTTGTAGATCCACTTGTTCCCAATAGGCACTATGCCCTTGGGGCAGTCTACTAGATTCCAGACCTGATTGACGTGCATCGAGTCTATATCAGCTTCTATAGCTTCACGCCATTTCGTGGAGTCTACATCCATCATCGCTTGGTCATAGGTCGTTGGGTCAGTCTCTTGGCTATCACCTGGAACCTCATGGCGACCCATCTCCTCCAGGTGTACAAGGCCATACCTCTCATGTAAATGAGACACCCTACTAGACCTACGAGGTGGTTGTACTTGTTTTTCAGAAGGTTCGGTTCCAATTTCTTGCACAGGTGTCTCCTGAGGGGTTTCATTGTATTCTTCCAAAGAAATTCTTCCACCTGCTCTGCATTCCTGAATGAATTCATCTTCCAGGAAGTGTGCTTGCAAAGCAACAACGATCTTTCGATCTTCGGGCATGTAGAATAGATAACCCATCGTCCCATATGCGAATACGATGAAACGTCGCTTAGTATGGTATGAGGATAGAAGGGAAGCTAACAATGGGAGAGAAAATGGCTGCAGCATCCGGTTCTTTGAATCCCATCAGCAGTTGAAGTTGACGTTGGAGTTGCCCTTGCCACTGAACTTGAAGTAGAAATAGACAAGCCTATCTCTTGTTTTTATTCAAGGACCTCGCTTCCAACTTGTCCACCTTAGTCTTCTTGACATAGGCGGGACATCCCCAAATCCTAATGTGATTAAGACTTGGTTTCCTGCCCTTCCACATCTCATGTGGAGTTTTAGGAACGGATTTGGAAGTATATCTGTTCAGGATATAAGCAGCAGTTAGGAGTGCATACCCCCACAGGTAAATCGGTAAGTCAGTATAGCCCAGCATGGAACGGACCATGTTCAACAAGGTCCGGTTCCTTCTTTCTGACACACCATTTAACTGAGTACCTGGAAGTGTTAGTTGTGATACTATTCTATGTTCTTTTAGGAACTCATCAAACTCCGCACTCATATACTCGCCACCTCGGTCTGACCGATGTGCTTTGTTATGATTTCCAGTTTGTTTTCGACTAGGGCCTTAACTTCCTGGAATTTCTCAAAGGCCTCGGATTTAAGTTTCATTAAGTATACATAACCATACCTAGTATGATCATCTGTAAACATAATGAAATACTGATATCCATCACGTGCTGCTTCCAAAGCACCACATACCTCATTTTGGATTAATCCTAGTTTATCAGCGGCTCTTTCAAAAGTCCCTGTGAAGGGGGACTTAGTCATTTTGCCTTTAAGGCAAGATTCACAAGTAAGAAAGGGAACCGATCCCAACGGACCCATAAGTCCATCTTTTTCATTTTGTAAACCTTGGTCTGACCAACATGACCAACTCTAAGATGCCATTTCAAAACTTGATTAGTTTCATCCCTACCACGCTTCCTAGTCATAGTATTCACAACGACTTTGTTACTAAGGTTTAAATGATACAATCCATTTAACAATGTAGCAGTGTCCACGAGTTTATTTCTAAAATAAATTTTGCAGGAACCATCACCAATGAAAAATGAAAAACCTTTCCGATCCATGACCAGAATGGATACAATGTTCTTATGCCCCTTGGGCAAAACAAGTACATCTTCTAAAGTTAAAGCAAAGCCGGATTCTAAACCCAAAAGAAGTGATCCTATGTCGGTTGCCTCGACACTATGCCCGCTTCCGACAGTAATCATCAGTTCCACAGATCCAAGCTTCCTACTTTATTCCAGATCCTGATTCACGGTACAAATATGAGAACTAGCACCAGAATCCAGTTTCCAAGAAGTACAAAATACAGTAGCGGAAAAATTTGTTTCCGAAACTAAAAGTTCTGTACCTGAAGTGCCATGAAGAATGGGACAGTCTCAAGCCCAGTGGCCTAGCTCACCACATTTGAGACAAGCGTCCTTTTTCTTCTTGCTCTTCGGAACCATCGGGGCCTTGCCCTTACCCTTAAGGTCTTTGACTTGTGGTCCCGTCTGCTTCTTGGTCTTTTTCTTCTTATTCTTAGACCTCCGAGGTCCTGAAGAAATCACAAGGGCATACTCATTCATGCGCGGAGTCTTCATCTGAGACTGAGCGGTCACGAGTTTGTTCATCAACCCTGCTAAGATGCACGCAATCTCATTGCAGTTGAAATTCATTACAAGCTGTGAGAAGGAATCAGGGAGAGACTGTACGATAAGGTCGGTCTGAAGAGAAGTATCCATCTTAAAATCAAGAGCCTCCAATCTCTCGATCATAGATATCATTTTGAGGATGTGGTCCCCAACCTTTTCTCCTTCCTTCATCTTTGCACCGAACAGTTGCTTGGATATCTCATATCTAGCAGTTCGACTGTGCTCACCATAAAGCTCGGTTAAGTGAGATAAGATTTGCCTAGCAGAAGTCATTTTCTCATGAGCTCTCTGAAGCTCATTAGACATAGAAGCCATCACATAAGCACAGACTTTTACGTCATCCTTAACCCATTTTTTGTGGTTTTAAATCTTTTCCTGATTGGCTCTTGTCCGCACCGGAGGCGCCGGAATGTCCGTCTCCAAGACGTATCCCAGTGCCTCTATACTGAGGACTACAATCAGATTGCGGAGCCAATCCACAAAGTTAGGTCCGATCAAGGTGTTCTTTTTGAGTAGAATTGTGAGTGGGTTCATTGTCATATTGAGAGTTATGTTCGTCTGCATTAAGTATGACAGATTAATTAATGACTCATTCAATTATGATTTGAGTATAGAATTAAGGTCTTTTCTCTTTAACCCAGCTCCCACTATTTTTATCGGAATAACACACTCCCATGTGAAATCCGAAAGTATCGTTCGCTCTACTTCATAGTGATGATCGTTCTTTATAAATTTTAATAAAGGGCAAACGAACAGGTTTCTAGTCTGTTAATTTTCATAAAGTGGTGTCCAACACCAACCCATTTAATGGGTGATTCGATCTTCTTTTTCCTCTTGTTCACTCCCCTCAACCTATATGATTTCTATGGTTCGTGAACAAGTTAAGTTTATACCATCGACGCAAATCAGTTTCATAATTGAATCTTATCCGGCAACCTATCAGGTTTCTAGGGATAAAATTTGCGCCAACCGAAGGCATCTAATGTGCTCCCGGTAATTATCCATCCTCCCCGAATGACTACCCCTATAACTGGGAAGTATAGCACATCCAGTTTGAATTTCAATTTTCTGAAAGCTCGATGGAGGGAAGGAAAACCTTGAAACCTTTTAAACTTAATAATTTGCCGTGGGAGAATTTTCGCGATTAATGTTACACTTTGCACATTAATTCATTTAAGCGCGTTTGTAGCATTCATACCATATGAATAAACATTCACAACCTAGTTGCTACCAACATGTAGTTCGTGGACCGTTCCTAGAATCAAAAACTCCGTAATCTAATTACAAGTCTTCGGTCTTGAATCTTCGTCTTCTCGAACGGATCATTCTCCGGTCTTCATCATCACATATAAATTTTACATTGAAAAATTGCATCCTAGATACAAATATTTCTAGTTAAATAAATAGGCTCAAAACGGCCTTTACAACCCAATCGAATAAAACCGAACGATTCAAAACTAAGTCCATGAACCACAGCACCATTCAAAAAATAATGCATCAAACACATTAAATAAATGGCATTTATAATTAATCTAAATATTGATCCAATCAATATAAATTAATCCATCCAAATGAATTAATCAAATTAATTCAAACAACCGTTAATTATAACTTGTTCCGGACGAGAAGATATTTCATTAAATTAATTCCCCTAAGAATAAAATTACCATAATAATATCTTAGTCAAATTAATCCAATTTAATTTGTGGGAAATTAATTATCGAACGAAATATAAAAAACGGAGTCGAAAAACACGACCGGGCCAAGCCGGATCTTGCCAGTGCCAAGCGAGGCCGGCTGGATCGCGACAATCGCATGGCGTCCGTGAGTTATCGAGCATGTCCGGCCACGAGCGGCCGCGGTCCATAGAATGGGACCGCATGGCAGTGCCCGGACAACTCCAAGCTGCCGGGTCTGTTTACGTTTTCGGCTCGTTTTTCGCCCCGATTCTAAAAATAATATTTTTCTAATCTTTATATTACACATTTAAATCAGTTTTTTCAAAAGAAAAATACATTTATATTGTAACATAAAATCATGAAAAATTTATTTTTAGATGAACAATAGAAAATCAATGATTAATACGATTCCAAATTATAAGAACATCCAATCAAGAATTCCAAATACTAAATATCGTATATACAATTGCAAGACCTACGCTCCGATACCACTGTTGGGATTCGGTGACTAAAAAGAAGGCCCAGCGGAAGCGGTAAAACGAAAATTAATTCGATCCGAATCCCTAAGAGGATCGATCAAGCTACATATATACGAATATAATATGAAAATAAGGAAGATAAGGAATCATACCCTCGTAGTCCGTTGATTAGATGGTGTACTTCTTGAAGATGATTCCCCAAGCTTTAAATGTTATCCACGAATCCAATCCGCTCAAAGCTCTTGAATGATCCAACGTCGAAAGCACCGCGTCTCTACTTGCCACGCGCTGGAGAAACAAACGGAACAATGATCACCCAATTAACCTCTAAGGTTATGGCTAGAATCAAGTGATGGAAGCTATCTAATTAAGATTACAACACTCAAAGTGTTTAATCTATATCTCTCAATATATCTTCACAATATTTCTCCAAGAAAACTATGAAGAAGATGATGAACAATATGAAGATTTGAAAAACTATTTTACTCTCTCTTTTTCTTGCCCAAAACCGTGAGATGCACTTAACAAGGGAGAAGAGATATTTTCTTCATTTTATTCTTCAAATCACCTAATCAAATCACCTTTACAATATAAAAAGAGATTTGATATCTCTTAAGTTCATAAGTCTTCCATTATAAAATGGAGACAAAGACCAAGAGGGAAGGTGGGTGGAAGGGGATAGCCATCTAGAAGGAATCGGATGAGTTCGGTTCGTTCTGGACTCCCGTGTGTCCAAACAGATAAACTCCAATTCCGTTCTGATGTATTTATATCAATTAATTAATCCAATTAATTAATCATATAAAATACAATATAATATAATTAATTTCTCCAAGAAATAATTATATCTGCGAATTAAAATAATCACCCAGTAATTTATTTAATTCATTAGGCCGCAAATTAATTTATCCAATAAATTAATTTAGACATCCAATATCCCAAAATTAATAAGATATCCAATGTCTAATATTTATAAAGAGAGAATAACCTCGATTCATTCCGTCTCAGTTAGCAATGGGAGGAACCAAAGAGTAGTAGCACCACCTAGCCAGCCTGGAGGCCTACACTGTACCCCAACTGAGAACGAATGATTGGGATCATTCAAGAACCATTCTGTCGTGAATACCAGTATACGTATAAACCCTTTTTTCAAATGTCCCGATCAAGTTATAGGGTCACGGTCAGTCAAACCCTATTTGTACTTGACTCTATGCATGAGTTAATACAAATCGAGATCATCGAGCTCTCGTGTATCCAATACAACTAGCTCCAATGCTTTGGCCAAAGACTTATTATCTCTTCTTCCAATAACCGCATAGGACATATAACCCGTTCACTAACAGGAGAAAGAATTCTATCTTGGTATTCAGTAGGACCTGCTACTTGCCCGTCAAGACGCACGTCGAGGTTGACCCCCACCTTCCGGTTTTCTGGGTTAAACTACTCTAATGAAAATGTCAACGTCACAAGCACATTCCTACTATATCCTCAAGTCAAAGGTTCACGAATACCAACCTTTCGATTCCGTCATTGACTGTCCTGAAGTGAAATCCGTGTGATGAATCGAGGGTGAGTCGGTTCGAGTATACCAATCCAATTAGCATACCTATAACGTGCACTCCCACTAACCATTAGTGTTCGACAGGCACTCTCCAAGTCAAAGAACACATCATACAAGTCTTTACATAAACTTAACGCCCAGTCAAGTTTAATCGACTTGAGAACGATTAATTATTTGAGCCATAAACCTTTCCAGTGCCGATCCCCTTATCTAATAAAGAGTGGAATATTTTGCTCTCAAATACACGGACTAGTTTATATATATATATATATATATATATATATATATATATATATATATATATATATATATATATATATATATATATATATACGAGTCAGGAATGTTAGTAACTGACGGTAAATAAAGAAACAAACAATTGCCTTACGATAATGATTTACATAATAACAAGTACAATGCCATCACTCAACATCCTCTGAGTGGCATTCGTGGGCATACTCCTAACATTCCGATCTAGTCGTATTTGATACAATAGTAATCAGTCGGTCTTGATTTGCATTAACACATGTATAGTGTCTAGTCAATAGTAGGGTTTGACTTTACCGTGACCCAAAGACTTGACCGGGACATATGATGAAGGGTATATACGTATAGGGTATTCACGACATAATTATTCTGGAATGATCCCTTCATTCATTTTCAGTTGGGGTTTAGAGTGCGGCCCGCTAGGCTGGCTAAGTGCTGGCCGCACTCATTGATTCCTTCCAATGCCGGCTGAGATGGATCTGCAGATTCACGCATCAGGATCGTTGACGGATAAATATAAATTTATCATCTTTCTATTAATATTAGATATTGGATATCTAATTATAATTTATTGGATAAATCAAGTAGCGGTCTTATGAATTAAAATTAAGTTAGTGGGTAATTAATTTAATTCATAAATAATATTTCTTAGAGAAATATATTTGTATTTGATATAATTAATTAATTGGATTAATTAATTAAGTATAAATACATTAGAAATAAAACGGAATGTATTTAATGGACTCGTTTGACGAACGTCCGGTACACGAGCCGAGTGACTCGGCCCGTTTCTTGGAAACTTCCGCAGGGCCATCCCTCCCCTATTAGTTGACTTGGTGTGTTGTTGTTTATTTGTATGATTAGGCATTTGAATCCTACACATGTTTTTCCACATGATTTGATAAGATTCTTATCATTTAATATCTTATTTTTATCATCATGACTTAAAATAAATAAGACAACATCACCACGACTTCAATATCTTTTGGTTTGGCCGAGAGCTAAGTGAGAGGGGAGAGAATTTTCTTTTTCATCTTGTTCATCATTTTAGAAGTGAAAAACAAGTAAGAAAATTGAGAGAAAAAATTCCGGCGAAAACTTCCTAGTCGTGTTCTTGACTAACAGAGTTGTGTTGAATTTTTCCGGTCAAGTTCCATCGCGTGGTGAAGTAGAGACATCGTGTTTTCAGTGTTTCCAAGGAAGGGATTCGTGCTCGGGTTCAGATTTGTGATCATCATCAAAATTACGAAGGTATTATCAAAGGCTTCAAAGGTATGGGACTTTGATCATTTTGTCTTTGTCAATTTATTTTTCGTATATACGTTACTTGATCGATCCTGTTTGGGATTCATTATATTGAATTTTATTATCCGCTGCGTATTCGATTTTTTTTTCGAAATCCCAACACTGGTATCCGACCGAGGTTAATGATACCGTATATATGCTTATATGTGCATTTTGAATACTTTTAGATGATGTTTATGATTTAGTATCATAATTGGTATAATCAAAAATATTTAATTGTTCGTCGTAACATCATGTTTTGGAAACGAGCCGAAAAAACGAGAAAAACGGGGATGCCGGCAGTGGTGCCGGCAGCACTGCCTGGTCTGGCTGCCCAGACTGCCGGGAGAGTCTCGGCCAGACTACCGGGCATGGCTCGGCTGTGCCGAGCCATGATGTCTCTCGGGTTTTTGGCCCAATGTTGAATCGGGCCGCGGGCTAGGCCCTGATACCGGATTGTCTGGGACTCCGTTTTGAGTTTATTTTTCGTTGTAATTATTTCCTGAAATTTAATTGGATTTAATTTGACTTAAATAAATATTTGGTTTATTTTTGTCAAGGGAAATAAATTAAACGAGAATATTATTTTGTCCGGATTGCTTCGAACGAATTAAAATGACGATTATAAGTATTAATTGGATTAATACCATTAGAATTGAATCGGTTAATTTTTATATTGATTGGATTAATATATTAATAGATAATTTAATTTTTTAATACCATTTAATATTAATTGGACTAATATTGTAGAAATTGTATAGATTAATTTCTTATACTAATTGGATTAATATATTAAATTACTTATTTAATTTCATTGCCGTTACGTGTTGTATGGAATACCTTATGTGATGGTGATATAGCTCGTGGACTTAGTTTTTGATTTGTTTGATTCGATTGGGTTGTAAAGGCCGTTTTGAGCCTATTTATTTTTACTAGAAAAATTTGTATAGGATGCATTTTTCAATGATGTAATTATATATTTGGCTGTGACGAAGACCGAAGACAACCGACCGAGAAGAGGAAGAATCGAAAACTATTTTTATTTTCTTTATTGGGTCATTCGCTTGGCCCAGTACTTAGGAAAAAGTCAATGAGCTATATGTTTGTAGTAACTAGGTTGCTATTTACTGTTTTTTATTTTGAATGATTGACAAACACAAACGCGCTTATAATTGAATTAATGTGCAAAGTGTAACATTAATCGCGAAATTCTCCCTACAAACAAACAGACTAAGTTTGAAAAGGTTACGAGGTTTCCTACCCTCCATCAAACTCATAGAAAATTGATACCCGAGGCGGTGTGTTATGCTTCCGAGTTATCGGGGTAGTACATTTGGTAGAGGTTGATAAATTCTTGAGTGCATTAGATATCTTCGGTTGGTGATAAATTTCGCCCCTAGAAACCTAGAAGGTTGCCGGGCGAGATTCAATAGTCAAACTAATAGACGTTGATGGTCAACAGCTTAGATAGTCTGGATTGCCAAGAAACTGTTGGGATTCGGTGCCTAAAACGAAGGCCCAGTGGAAGCGGTAAAATGAAAATTAATTCGATCCGAATCCCTACGAGGATCGATCTAGCTACGTATATACGAATATATAAATGAAAAACAAGAGTTGTAAGAAACTCACCCTTGAAGTCCGTTGATTAAACGGTATCCTTCTCTTGAGCTATTCCCAAAGATTTACTTGAATTCTCTACGATCCGAAGCATTCCAAGCACTTGAATGATCTAACGCCGAAATACCACGCCTCTACTTGTCACGCGCCGGAAAAACGACCGGAACAACAACACCTTGCTATCCTCCAAGGATACAGCTAGAGCTAGGTGATGAAGCTATTGATTATAACTTTGTAAGTGTTGTAATGTTTGATCTCTCTATTTTTCTCTCAAATTTCTCTAAGGAAAATGAAGAAGATGAAGATGAGTGATGAACTCAAAGTCACTTTCTCTCTCTATATATATATCATACGTATGGTACCAAGTGAATGAGATGAGGATGAAAGTCTTCCTCTAATACTATATACACACCAACCACTTTCACAACTCATCTCACATGAGCGATGCCATTCAAGTCATTATCATTCATTAAAGAATGAAACAAGAACCAAATGGAAGGTGGGTGGATATGTGGGGGGCGGCCCATGTAGAAATCGGACGAGTTCGGTTCGGTTCGGACTCCCGAAAGTCCAAACAGATAAACTCCGATTCCGTTTCAATGTATTTATATCGATTAATTAATCCAATTAATTAAACATATCAAATATAAAATAATATAATTAATTTCTCCAAGAAATAATTATATACATGAATTAAATTAATCACCCAATTATTTATTTAATTCATTAGGCCGTAAATCAATTTACCCAATAAATCGATTTAGACATCTAATGTCCTAAATTTAGATATCCAATATCTAATATACATAATGAGAGAATTAGCTCATTTCATTCCGTCGTCAATTCTATTGCGCAACTCGGTAGGTTCATCACAGTCAGCAATGGGAGGAACCAAAGAGTAGTAGCACCGCCTAGCCAGCCTGGCGGCGTACACTGTACCCCAACTGAGAACGAATGAATGGGATTATTCAAGAACTATTCTGTCGTGAATTCTAGTATACGTATAAACCCTTCTTTCAAATGTCCCGATCAAGTTATAGGGTCATGGTCAGTCAAACCCTATCTGTACTTGACGCTATGCATGCATTAATGTAAATCGAGATCATTGAGCTCTCGTGTATCCAATACAACTAGCTCCAATGCTTTGGCCAAAGACTTATGATGTCATCTGCCAATAACCTCATAGGACATATAACCCGCTCACTAACGGGAGAAAGAATTCTATCTTGGTATTCAGTAGGACCTGCTACTTGCCCGTTAAGATGCACGTCGAGGTTGACCCCCACCTCTCGGTTCATAGGGTCGAACTACTCTAATGAAAATCTAAACGTCACAAGCACATCCCTACTAAATCCTCAAGTCGACGGTTCACGAATACCTATCACAACCTTTCTATTCCGTCATTGACTGTCCCGAAGTGAAATCCGTGTGACGAATCGAGGGTGAGTCAGTTCGAGTATACTCATCCAATTAGCATACCTATAACGTGTGCTCCCACTAACCATTAGTGTTCGACAGGCACTCTCCATGTCAAAGAACACGTCATACAAGTCTTCACATAAACTTAACGCCCATTCAAGTTTCATCGACTTGCGAACGATTAAGTATTTGAGCTATAAACCTTTCCAGTGCCGACCCCCTTATCCAATAAGGAGTGGAACGTTTGGCTCTCAAATACACGGACTAATTTCTATATGTATATTTACGAGTTAGGAATGCCAGTAACTGCCAGTAAATAAAGAAACATCCATTGCCTTATATTAATGATTTACATAATTACAAGTACAATGCCCTCACTCAACATCATCTGAGTGGAATTCGAGGGCATACTCCTAACAATCTCCCACTTGCACTCAATGCCACACACTATGGTATCTAATACCCATATTCTCCATATGACGCTCCATGCTAGTCTAAGAAAATGGCTTGGTCAGTGGATCGGCGATGTTGTTGGCCGAGTCTACTCTATGCAGCACAATGTATCCCTTGCGAACAAATTCTCTCACGAGATGATACTTCCTCTCAATGTGTTTGGTACTGTTGTGAAACCTCGGCTCCGTCGTTGTCGCACTACAGCGGAACAGGAAGCTCAGCACATGGTATCACTTGAAATTCTCCCAGAAACTTCTTAATCAAGAACCCTTCCTTGGAAGCCTCCGAGGCTGCTTGATACTCAGCCTGACAGGTGGAATTAGCAGTCGTGCTTCGTTTGGCACTACTCCAAGATACTGCTCCCCCATTAAGAGTAAATATGTAGCCAGAAGTAGACATCGAGTCGTCCTTCAGTCCTTAGAAGTCCGAATCAGTGAATCCCACCACATCCAATTCTCCAACGCCATACATCAGAACCATATCTCTAGTCCTTCTTAAGTACTTGAGAACGTTCTTTACGGCAGTCCAATATTCCCTACCTGGGTTTTCCTGAAACCTACTTACCATGCTTACAGCATGCCCAATGTCAGGTCTCGTACACAACATAGCATACATAAGGCTACCCACGGCCGAAGCATATGGTATATTACTCATTTCCTTTCGTTGTTCTTCACTTTGAGGACACATCTTCAAGGAGAGTTTTATTCCATGTCGCATCGGTAGGAACCCTCTTTTAGAATCATCCATCTTAAATCGCTTTAAGATTTTATCTATATAGAGGGCTTGGGAAAGACCTATTGTTCTCTTCGCTCTATCCCGATAGAGTCGAATTCCAAGAATATAGGTTGCTTCTCCCAAGTCTTTCATGGAGAAATTACTCAAAAGCCAAGCTTTCACAGAACTGAGCATCCCCACATCATTTCCTATTAGTAGAATGTCATCCACATATAGTACTAAGAATGCGATCTTAATCCTACTAACCCTCTTGTATACACAAGGTTCTTCCTCATTTTGCACGAAGTCAAACTCTTTGACTGTCTCGTCAAAACGAAGGTTCCAACTACGCGATGCTTGCTTCAGTCCATAAATGGAACGCTGAAGCTTGCACACTTTCTGAATATCGAGCTCGGAGACAAATCCTTTAAGCGGCTCCATATAGATTTCCTCCTCGAGGAATCCATTAAGAAAAACCGTCTTTACGTCCATTTGCCATATCTCATAATCGTGGTAGGCAGCTATAGCAAGAATCATGCGAATAAACTTGATCATGGCTACGGGCGAGAAGGTATCGTGGTAATCGATCCCTTCCTTATGGGTATAACCCTTTGCCACAAGCCTGGCCTTATAGGCGTCAACCTTTTCGTCTCTATCAGTCTTTCTCTTGTAGATCCACTTGTTCCCAATAGTCACTATGCCCTTGGGGCGGTCTACTAGAGTCCAGACCTGATTGATATGCATCGAGTCTATCTCATCTTCCATAGCTTCACGCCATTTCGCGGAGTCTACATCCACCATCGCTTGGTCATAGGTCGTTGGGTCGATCTCATGGCTATCACTTGGAACCTCATGGAGACCCAGCTCCTCTATGTGCACAAGCCCATACCTCCCACGTAAATGAGACACCCTACTAGACCTACGAGGTGGTTGTACTTGTGTTTCAGAAGGTTCGGTTCCAGTTTATTGCACATGTGTCTCCCGAGGAGTTTCATTGTATTATTCTAAAGAAATACTTCTACCTGCTCCGCCTTCCTGAATGAACTCATCTTCCAGGAAGTGTGCTTGTAAAGCAACAACGATCTTTCTATCTTCGGGCATGTAGAATAGATATCCCATCGTCCCAGATGGGAATCCAATGAAACGTCCCTGTGTGGACCTAGCTTCCAACTTCTCCACCTTAGTCTTCTTGACATAGGTAGGACATCCCCAAATCCTAATATGATTAAGACTTGGTTTCCTGCCCTCCCACATCTCATGTGGAGTTCTAGGAATGGATTTGGAAGGACATCTGTTCAATATGTAAGCGGCAGTCAAGAGTGCATACCCCCACAGGTAAATCGGTAAGTCAGTATAGCCCAGCATGGAATGGAACATGTTCAACAAGGTCCGGTTCCTTCTTTCTGACACACCATTTAACTGAGGAGTACCTGGAGGTGTTAGTTGTGAAACTATTCCATGTTTGTAACACCCCCGATATATTCAGGAATACTACAGCGCCGTAAATCCTTTACATAAGAATTTATAAGGCTGAATAAAAGAAATGACAATAACAGGTACCAGTTTATGAAATTGCTGAAATAAAATTCAACCGACTGGTTCAAAACCGAAATTACAAATATCCCATGAAGAGTTATTATTACATCATCAAAATCCAAACATTATAAATCGACAACGTACTCGAGTACTTATTGAAAATAACCAATAAATAACAGACAAGAAACCCGGCCGAAACATCACTCGCACCCTCGTCGTCATGCCTCTCCAAAGGGTTGTTTCCGCTCTCCCGAATCCCGAACATACACAAATGTTCACCCCCGAAGGGGTTAGCACAACGATGCTAGTACAAGTACAATAATCATACAACAGTGATATAATCAAAAATTATATCATAACAAGTTTCTCCAACGAGAATATCCACAACACATATCATATCATAACATTTCCAACATACAGATGGTATTCCAACGATCCAGCAAGACACAACTATAGATTCCCATGATGATCCCGGACCAACACATGGTGGAACTACTCCCAACGATCCAAATAGACACAAACTATAGATTCCCATGATGATTCCCGTCGAATCAACGCATGGTGGACATATATACACAACATATTTACACGATACAATCATAATTGTCATAATACAAACAATTCTAATTAGAGTACTTGCCTCGGTTCGTTGACAAGAATAAACTTCCACGAATATCAAAATACTCAAGGTCGTCCCTTCGATCACCACGTGTTAAGCTCGAACCTTAACAAAAGAAATAGTACAGAATTCATTTCGTGCCGCATTTAACGTCTAACAATTCAACAATTACGGTAGGAAGTCCTTAATATGCAATCCGTCTGGACATATTAACGCACACTACGAATCATATGTAGCGTACGTTAATGCTACTCGTTAGCGTGACGCAGATACACCGCCTAGCGACGCTAACCCGGCGTTGTCGAGCCTCATCGATCACCGATCGACTCGGCCGATGATTTAACGCACGCTAAGTCCAAAACATTGCGTCGCTAAACGTACTCGATAGCGCACGTTAAATCTCGTATATTAGCGCACGCTAATAGTGCATGGCGATTCACTGGAGGGCGTGATTTACACAAATAGTGATGAAGTAAGCGAATTCTTCAGTGATTTGATGTTTGTTATCTGTCTTCATGTTATGTTCATAACCTTTATGAATGATCTCCAGGATAATATCAACTTCAAGATGCAAATATACGTATAATCATCATGACACCATAATCCATCTTGATTACAATTCTCATGCGAAGTTGGTGATCTCCGGTTGATGTATTAGATTCTACTATCATTATACATATTCAGACTTCATCTTGAGGTGAACTAACAATTCCGACTTATACGAAAGAATATTTCCTAAGATGATTCTTCCTTTAAGTTCTTATAAAATCTCTTCCAAATCATGATCACAAAGATAACATAGATCATACGGATTGTTAACTTCAGAATATTTCTCTCATCATTTGAAGTACTAGGATTCCAACTTCAAGGTTCCAACAATAATATCGTAATTGTAGACATTCCAATCTTCTAAACATGATGTTGTTGAATAATTCACTAATGAAATTCAATACCTTGTTAATATGATCATCGTACCCATTGGAAATCCAAATCTAAGACTGGTGATAGGTTGAACATACCTTAATATGCCGGAATCACTGAACCACGAGGTATAATCCGACTCCGGTTGGTTATGTGCCACTCCAAGGTGTTACTTCTCTTCAATGATCACTCACAAGTGATACTCAATCATTCAATGATCACTAATATATGTTCTAAGTGTTTAGAAGGGAGATTCTCGCTCTCTGGACTGTCAAGAATGAAGTATAGACGAAGGAAATGAAAGCCAAAGCGGTTGCTGTCCCATTTATAATATTCTGCATTATTGACAAGTTAGCGCACGCTACTAAGCATCCCTTAGCGTGCGCTAATAATGGTTGACTTCAGAATTTGTCCGGGTGCGTCATCGGGAATCTTATCCGGACCCATGTCCCGGCTGGCGCATGTGTTAGCCGTCCCGCTCAATAATTGAGTCCTTAGCGCACGTTACTCCTATCATCATAGCGTGCGCTAGTTATGGCCCGATAGCGCGCGTTAAGATACATTCTTAGCGTGCGCTATCACGAGGTTGCTTGAGCAATTTTGCAAGTTTCTACACTTATGTACAATGATATCAATGCACGAAATATCATATTCCAATAATCAAAATCATCAATCCGAAATAATACAGGGTTGAATACAGATGAAATACACCGTAATAAATCCGGATATTACATACTCTCCTACTAAAAAGGAGTTTCGTCCCGAAACTCAAGACGAAAATAACTCGGGATATCTAGACTTCATATCAGCTTCCTTTTCCCAGGTGGCTTCTTCCATTCCGTGACGTGACCACTGAACTTTGACCAAAACGATTGGTTTGTTCCTCAGTTGCTTAACTCGACTCTCGAGTATCTTGACTGGTCTTTCTTCAAACGTCCCATCCTGCTCGACTTCGATCTCGCCGAAATCAATAATATGACTGGGATCTGGTATATACCTCCGTAACTGGGATACGTGGAACACGTTATGAACATGGCACAATGACGGCGGCAATGCCAATCTGTATGCCAACTCCCCAACTCTCTCGAGGATCTCAAATGGTCCGATATATCTCGGACTCAGCTTTCCTTTCCTTCCGAAACGAAAGATTCCCCGAGTAGGAGAAACCTTCAAAAGTACGTGATCTCCAGTACTGAACTCCAATGGGCGGCGGCGTACGTCCGCATAGGATTTCTGGCGACTCTGGGCAGTCAACAGCCTCTCACGAATTAAGGCTATCTTCTCTCGAGTCTGCTCGATCAACTCGCCCTGCTCCGATCAAGTCCGGCGAATCGTCCCAAAGATAGGGCGATCTGCATATCCTTCCGTATAATGCCTCAAATGGTGCCATCTTAATAGAAGCATGCCAACTATTGTTGTAGGTAAATTCAATCAACGGTAGATGAACTTCCCAATCGTTTGACCAATCTAAGGCACAGGCCCTTAGCATGTCTTCCACCGTTTGTATAGTTCTCTCAGATTGTCCGTCAGTCTGCGGGTGATAAGCCGTACTGAAGTTCAATTCGGTCCCCAAGGCCTTATGAACTGCTTTCCAAAAGTGAGACACAAAACGGCCGTCTCGATCAGAAACAATGGTCTTCGGCGTACCATGCAATCGAACTATCTCCGAAATAAATACTCGTGCCAACCTCTCTGGTCCCCACGTATCCTTAATACCTAGAAAATGAGCTGATTTGGTTAAGCGATCAACTATCACCCAAATCACGTTCATTCCTGTCTTGGTTCTCGGCATATTAGTGATAAAATCCATCGATATGTCCTCCCACTTCCATTCAGGAATTGGGAGCGGCTTCAACATTCCAGCAGGCCGTTGATGCTCGATCTTAACCTGTTGACAAGTCAAGCATTTCGAAACATAGTCCGCTACATCCCTCTTCATGTTGCCCCACCAGAAATTCTGCTTCAAGTCCTTATACATTTTACTGGTGCCCGGGTGAATAGAATAGGGCGAACTATGAGCTTCCTTCATAATTGTCTGTTTCAGAACATCAACATCGGGAACGCAGAGTCGGTTCTGAAATCTCAAAACTCCATCGTCATGAATTATGAATCCGGGGGCCTTTCCATTGATCACTTCATCATGTAACCGAATCATCAGAGGATCATCTGCCTGTCTAGATTTGATTTCTTCGGTTAGAGATGAAGTTATCTCCATCACGCACAGTTGTCCTTGGACTCTTTGTAACCATACTTCAATTCCTTCACGAATCATCTCTCGCTGAAGGCTAAGTTGGGAGGTCAGCATCTCCAGAATATGAATAGAGACAGGCTTGCGGCTAAGTGCATCGGTCACTACATTTGCTTTGCCTGGATGATATAAAATCTCCAAGTCATAGTCCTTAATCAGTTCCAACCATCTTCTTTGCCGCATGTTCAACTCTTTCTGACTGAATTTGTACTTGAGACTCTTATGATCTGTAAAGATCTGACAGTGAGTCCCGTACATATAATGCCTCCAAATCTTCAAGGCAAAAACCACTGCTGCTAGCTCCAAATCATGTGTCGGGTAATTCACTTCATAAGGTTTCAGTTGTCGCGACGCATAAGCGATCACCTTATCATTCTGCATCAACACGCACCCAAGTCCTTGGTTCGAAGCATCACTGTAAACTATGAATCCTCCAGTTCCCTGCGGAAGTGATAGAATCGGTGCCGTCGTCAATCTCTTCTTCAATTCATCAAAGCTAATCTGACACAATTCATTCCACTCAAACTTTTGAGTTTTCTGCAGGAGTCGAGTAAGTGGGCGGGAGATTTTAGAAAACCCTTCCACGAATCGACGATAGTATCCAGCAAGTCCCAAGAAGCTTCGGACCTCTTTCACGTTCTTTGGAGGCTCCCAATTCATAATTGCTTCGATCTTCTGAGGATCTACTCGGACTCCTTCAGCTGACACTACATGGCCGAGGAATATTACTTCCTTTAGCCAGAATTCACACTTAGAAAGTTTGGCGTACAATTGCTCGTTTCTCAAAAGCTCCAATACAATCCGTAAATGCTGCGCATGTTCTTCCGGACTCTTAGAATACACCAGAATGTCATCAATAAATACGACCACAAATTTGTCCAAAAATTCAATGAACACTCTGTTCATCAATTGCATAAATCTGAGTGCGTTAGTGAGACCAAACGGCATCACTACAAACTCATAATGCCCGTAGCGAGTTACGAGCGGATTTGAACATCGATTCCTTAATCCTCGGTGATGGTATCACGATCTCGGATCGATCTTAGAAAATCTGTTGCCCCTTGCAATGGTCAAACAAATCATCAATCCGTGGCAACGGATACTTGTTCTTAATCGTCATCTTGTTCGGCTCGATAGTCAATACGATCAAGCGATCCATCCTTCTTTCGGACAAAAAGAACTGGTGCTCCCCAGGGTGAAACGCTTGGCTGGATATAGCCCTTATCCAGTAATTCCTCCAGCTGCTTCTTCAGTTCGTACATCTCGGTAGGTGCCATACGATACGGCGCCTTGGAAATCGGTGTAGCTCCGGGTTCCAGCTCAATGGTAAATTCCACATCCCTTCGTGGAGGTAGTCCCGGTAACTCGTCAGGAAATACATCTGGAAATTCGTTCACAACAGGAATGGATGAAAGTTCCACAATTTCGTCTTCTTTCTTCATTGCGTAACACCAGTACCCGGTACAGCCCTGTTTCAACAATTTGACAGCTTTCATTGCCTTGATCAATTTTCCTGAGCTTCCCGGTTTCCATCCTTCGAACAGTACTTCGGAGCCATCATCAGCGATCAGTGAAATATTCCTCCTTCGGTAGTCTACAATTGCTCCATACCGATTAAGCCAATCGTCTCCGAGTATCAGGTCATCTCCTTGCATTTCTATCACGATCAGATTTGAGAGCCACTCTCTGCCCCCAAATGATACGGGGAAATTTCTAGTTTCTAAATTTCCGACAATTCTCTCTCCACTCGGTAAACCAACAAGATAAGGTTCACAAGCATGAAAACCGGAAATATTCAAACGATTTATACAAGACAAAGATATGAAAGAATGTGTAGCTCCTGTATCGAACAAAACGCTAACTGGTTGGGAAAGGATTTGGGACTGCACGATGCGGCAAGACATCACGATCGTCTGTCCTCCTCATCTCATACAAACGTGGGGAACAGATCCGACACTCGATGTCCCCTTTCGGTCCCATTGTCCTCTGCCTCGCCCGCGGCCAAAATTCCGAGGCATCTGAACACTTTGCTGCGTCTGTTGGACACCGGCTTCCTTCGAATCGCCATTGTGATGAACGGGTTCCATTGTACTTAGTGGCGTCCTTACAAAACGCCGCACGGTGCCCTTCTGTCGCACTCAAAACATGTAGCCAGTGCGCAAACAATCACGCCAAAGGTGGCACAGGCGACCACGGTTAAAGCACTTCCTAGCCGTATCCGTCGTGGCCGACATTGTTCCGTAATTCTTTCCGCTCTTAGATGGGTGCGGAGGCTTCTTGAAAGAAAAAGAAGACTGGGCCTTGCGGGGCCCATCGCTCTTGTGCTCGTAAAAGTACCGAGACTTTCTGTTTCTTCGACTCGTGAACTTCTCCATTCTTCTTCTTTTATTTCATACGCCAACGCCTTATCCTGATCAAGGCGGAGAGTGGTACATTCAAACCGGACATGTACCTCTGGATTTCGGTTTTATCCTCATTTCAAAATGAATCATCATCTCGCATACATTACGACCAAATGTCGAACAAATGCTAATCACCGTTAAACGTCTTAATAAATGCAGGATACGGGTTCGTCTGATGGTTGAGCGGAGAAAAATTCCCGAATTTTGGCTTCCCTCACAGGACGAGGGCAATACTGAGCTTCCATCGTCATTTTAAATTCCGTCCAATCGGCATCATGATCTGCAGGTCGGATAGCTTCCCACCACTCGGATGCTTCCCCTATCAAAAAGTACTGGGCAATAAGAGCTCTCCTATCGTCCGGGCAATTAATTCCAGCAAAAATTTTCTCCAGTTCCTTCAACCAATGGTCCCAAGTGGGAGTCTCAGAAAAGCCGTCAAATTTGGGTGGTTGCATCTTTGCCACTTCTTGTAACCATCGGTCACCTCGATTTCCCATTTCTGGAATCCTTTGTTGTCCATCTCCCTGCTGAATTCCTGCCGCCACTTGCATTCGGTCCACGACCTGAGCGAACTGAGTCATCTGGTTCACGACTTGACGAAGGATTTCTGGCACACCAGGTTCCGGTTCGTTATTGATGGATTGCTGCGGCTCGCCTGAGCTATGACTAGCCTGATTAGAAGGCGACGCCTCCCTTTCAGCATTCCTTCATCCGCGTCCACGACCGCGACCACGTCCACGTCCGCCTCTCAACAAACTGTAAGCACAAGTACTTAATATACAGGAAACAACATCGTTCTAATATTCGAGTATAAAGAGACACAACATGTAAAGAACAAGATAGAGTTTAGGAACTTACAACCACTGTTCGCATGAAGACGTAGGCAGTGCAGTGATGTCGTTCACGACCGGTTACCTCAAAAGACATAAATGACCCCTATTTTAACCCAACGGCCAAGATATCCATAATCTTAGCTCCGATACCATATTCTGTAACACCCCTGATATATTCAGGAATATTACAGCGCCGTAAATCCTTTACATAAGAATTTACAAGGCTGAATAAAAGAAATGACAATAACAGGTACCAGTTTATGAAATTGCTGAAATAAAATTCAACCGACTGGTTCAAAACCGAAATTACAAATATCCCATGAAGAGTTATTATTACATCATCAAAATCCAAACATTATAAATCGACAACGTACTCGAGTACTTATTGAAAATAACTAATAAATAACAGACAGTAAACCCGGTCGAAACATCACTCTGCACCCTCGTCGTCATGCCTCTCCAGTGGTTGTTTCCCCGCTCTCCTGAATCCTGAACATACACAAATGTTCACCCCCGAAGGGGTTAGCACAACGATGCTAGTACAAGTACAATAATCATACAACAGTGATATAATCAACAATTATATCATAACAAGTTTCTCCAACGAGAATATCCACAACACATATCATATCATAACATTTCCAACATACAGATGGTATTCCAACGATCCAGCGCATACAGCTATAGATTCCCATGATGATCCCGTCGGACCAACACATGGTGGAACTACCTGTCCAACGATCCAGCGCACACAGCTATAGATTCCCATGATGATTCCCGTCGGATCAACGCATGGTGGACATATATACACAACATATTTACATGATACAATCATAATTGTCATAATACAAACAATTCTAATTAGAGTACTTGCCTCGGTTCGTTGACAAGAATAAACTTCCACGAATATCAAAATACTCGAAGGTCGTCCCTTCGATCGACCACGTGTTAAGCTCGAACCTTAACAAAAGAAATAGTACAGAATTCATTTCGTGCCGTTTAACGTCTAACAATTCAACAATTACGGTAGGAAGTCCTTAATATGCAATGCATGCGGGCCAGATTAACGCCGCTACGAATCATATGTAGCGTACGTTAATGCTACTCGTTAGCGTCGCAGATACACCGCCTAGCGTCGCTAACCCGGCGTTATCGATTGCCTCATCGGATCGACTCGGTGATGATTTAACGCACGCTAAGTCCAAAAGCGTTGCGTCGCTAAAGCGTACTCGATAGCGCCGCGTTAAATCTCGTATATTAGCGCACGCTAATAGTGCATGGCGATTCACCGGAGGCGTGATTTACACAAATAGTGATGAAGTAAGCGAATTCTTCAGTGATTTGATGTTTGTTATCTGTCTTCATGTTATGTTCATAACCTTTATGAATGATCTCCAGGATAATATCAACTTCAAGATGCAAATATACGTATAATCATCATGACACCATAATCCATCTTGATTACAATTCTCATGCGAAGTTGGTGATCTCCGGTTGATGTATTAGATTCTACTATCATTATACATATTCAGACTTCATCTTGAGGTGAACTAACAATTCCGACTTATACGAAAGAATATTTTCTAAGATGATTCTTCCTTTAAGTTCTTATAACATCTCTTCCAAATCATGATCACAAAGATAACATAAATCATACGGATTGTTATCTTCAGAATATTTCTCTCATCATTTGAAGTACTAGGATTCCAACATCAAGGTTCCAACAATAATATCGTAATTGTAGACATTCCAATCTTCTAAACATGATGTTGTTGAATAATTCACTAATGAAAATCAATACCTTGTTAATATGATCATCGTACCCATTGGAAATCCAAATCTAAGACTGGTGATAGGTTGAACATACCTTAATATGCCGGAATCACTGAACCACGAGGTATAATCCGACTCCGGTTGGTTATGTGCCACTCCAAGGTGTTACTTCTCTTCAATGATCACTCACAAGTGATACTCAATCATTCAATGATCACTAATATATGTTCTAAGTGTTTAGAAGGGAGATTCTCGCTCTCTGGACTCTCAAGGATGAAGTATAGACGAAGGAAATGAAATCCAAAGCGGTTGCTGTCCCATTTATAATATTCTGCATTATTGACAAGTTAGCGCACACTACTAAGCATCCCTTAGCGTGCGCTAATAATGGTTGACTTCAGAATTTGTCCGGGTGCGTCAGCGGGAATCTTATCCGGACCCATGTCCCGGCTGGCGCATGTGTTAGCCGTCCCGCTCAATAATTGAGTCCTTAGCGCACGTTACTCCTATCATCATAGTGTGCGCTAGTTATGGCCCGATAGCGCGCGTTAAGATACATTCTTAGCGTGCGCTATCACGAGGTTGCTTGAGCAATTTTGCAAGTTTCTACACTTATGTACAATGATATCAATGCACGAAATATCATATTCCAATAATCAAAATCATCAATCCGAAATAATACAGGGTTGAATACAGATGAAATACACCGTAATAAATCCGGATATTACAATGTTCCTTCAGGAACTCATCAAACTCCGTACTCATATTCTCGCCACCTCGGTCCGACCGAAATGATTTGATATGATTACCAGTTTGTTTTTCGACTAGGGCCTTGAATTCCTGTAATTTTTCAAAGGCCTCAGATTTATGTTTCATTAAGTATACATAACTATACCTAGTATGATCGTCTGTAAACGTAATGAAATATTGATGTCCGTCATGTGCTGCTTCCAAAGCACCAAATACGTTGGTATGGATTAATCCCAGTTTATCATCATCTCTTTCGAAAGTCCATGTGAAGGGGGACTTAGTCATTTTGCCTTTAAGGCAAGATTCACAAGTAGGAAAGGGATCCGATCCCAATGGACCCATAAGTCCATCTTCTTCCATCTTGTAAACCTTGGTCTGACCAATATGACCAAGTCTAAAATGCCATTTCAAAACTTGATTGGTTTCATCCCTACCACGTTTTCTAGTCATAGTATTCACAACTACTTTGTTCCTGAGATTTAGATAATACAATCCATTTAACAATGTAGCAGTACCCACTAGTTTATTCTGAAATAAATTTTGCAGGAACCATCACCAATGAAAAATGACAAGCCTTTTCGGTCCGTGACCGGAATGGATACAATGTTTGTGTGCCCCTTGGGCAAAACAAGTACATCTTCTAAAGTCAAAACAAAGCCGGATTCTAAACCCAAAAGAAGTGATCCTATGTCGGTCGCCTCGACACTATGCCCGCTTCCGACTGTAATCATAACTTATCCAGCTCCAAGCTTCCTACTTTGTTCCAGATCCTGATTCACGGTATAAATATGAGAACTAGCACTAGAATCCAGTATCCAGGAAGTAGAAAATACAGTAGCAGAACAATTTGTTTCCAAATCTAAAAGTTCTGTACCTGAAGTGCCATGAAGAATCGGACAGTCTCTAGCCCAGAGGCCCAGCTCACCGCACTTGAGACAGGCATCCTTCTTCTTCTTGTTCTTCAGAACCGTCGGGGCCTTGACCTTACCCTTAAGGTCATTAACTTGTGGTCCAGTCTGCTTCTTGGTCTTTTTCTTCTTATTCTTAGACCTCCGAGCTCCAGAAGAAATCACAAAGGCAGACTCCTTCATCCGCGGAGTCTTCATCTAAGACTGAGCAGTCACCAGTTTGTTAATTAGCCTAGCTAAGTTATATGCAATCTCATTGCAGTTGAAGTTCATAACAAACTGTGAGAAGGAATCAGGGAGAGACTGAAGGATAAGGTCGGTTTGGAGAGAAGTATACATTTTAAAATCAAGAGCCTCCAATCTCTCGATCATGGATATCATTTTGAGGACGTGTTCCCCAACCTTCTCACCTTACTTCATCCTTGCACCGAATAGTTGCTTAGATATCTCATATCTAGCAGTTCTGCTGTGCTCACCATAAAGCTCGGTTAAGTGAGATAGAATCTGCCTAGCAAAAGTCATTTTCTCATGAGCTCTCTGAAGCTCATTAGACATAGAAGCCATCATGTAAGCACGGACTTTTACGTCATCCTTAACCCACTTTTCGTGGTTTTCAATCTCTTCCTAATTGGCTCTGGTCCGCATAGGAGGCGCCGGAATGTCCGTCTCCAAGAGGATCCGCCATCAGGGTGTTCTTTTCGAGTAGAATTGCGAGTGGATTCATTGTCATATTGAGAGTTATGTCTGCATTAAGTATAACAGATTAATTAGTGACTTGTTATATTATGATCTGAGTGTAGAATTAAGGTCTTTTCTATTCTTGTTACCCAACTCCCACTATTTTTATCAGAATAACACACTCCGATGTGAAATCCGGAAGTATCGTCGCTCTACTTCATAGTGGTGATCGAGTTCTTTATAAATCTTAATAGAGGGCAACCGAACAGGTTTCTAGTCTATTAATTTTCATAAAGTGGTGTCCAACACCAACCCATCTAATGGATGATTCGATCTTCTTTTTCCCCTTGTTCACTCCCCTCAACCTATACGGTTTCTATGGTTCGTGAACAAGTTAAGTTTATACCATCGACGCAAATCAGTTTCACAACTGAATCTTATCCGGCAACCTATCAAGTTTCTAGGGATAAAATTTGCTCCAACCGAAGGCATCCAATGCGCTCCCGGTAATTTATCCGTCTTCCCCGAATGACTACCCCGATAACCCAGGAGCATAGCACATCTGGTTTAGATTTCAATTTCCCGAAAACTCGATGGAGGGAAGGAAAACCTTGAAACCTTATAAACTTAATAATTTGTCATGGGAGAATTTTCGTGATTAATGTTACACTTTGCACATTAATTCATTTAAGCGCGTTTGTGGAATTCATACAATATGAAACAACCATACACAACCTAGTTACTACCAACATGTGGTTCATGGACCGTTCCAAGAAAACAAAAACTCCGTAATCTAATTACAAGTATTCGTCTTGAATCTTCGTCTTCACGAAACTGATCTTCCTCCGGTATTTGTCATTACATATAAATTTTACATTGAAAATTGCATCCTAGATACAAATATTTCTAGTAAAATAAATAGTCTCAAAACGGCCTTTACAACCCAATCGAATAAAACGAACGATTCAAAAAACTAAGTCCATGAACCACATCCCCATTCAAAAGCATTCATCCAATAAATACTATATAAATGGAAAACGTAGAGATACATTGATCCAATCAACAAACTGAACCGATCCAATCGATTCACACAATCGATAATATGAAAACGTTCAAAATAATTCGGTCGATCACAAGTATTCCAATAAATTAATCTTACCTTATAAAATGAACTACCATAAATCATTAAATGAAATACCATAAATCATTTTAATAATATTAAATCCAATTTAAAATGTGGGAAATCATTTTTAAGGAATACACGAACGAAATGGGTCCGAAACGGGCTGGTATGTGCCCAAAACTACACTAGGCAGCAAGCAGGGCTGCCCAGCAGCCGTGGGCCACGGACCCTGATCCAGTAACATTAAGTGGGCTGCCCAGCAGCCCTGGTCCGCGGCCCCCGAGCCCTGGGCCGCGGCCCCCTTCTTTCGGACCACTCCCGGACTGTCCAACGGCAATTCGGGGCTAATTTTTTGACCGGATATCCAATATCTATATTTTCCAATATTCATCTTCAATATAAATCAGATTTCCAAGCAATGAAGATTTATATTTAGACATAAACTTATGAAAAATATAACTACAACGAACGTAAAAACATATACCACGATAATGAATAAAATAATCAAATCATTCACCATCTAATCAAGCATTCCAAATGCTAATAACGTATATACGATCGCAAGACCTGTCTCCGATACCACTGTTGGGGTTCGGTGCCTAAACGAAGTCCCAGCAGAAGTGGTAAAACAAAAATTAATTCGATCTGAATATCTACGAGGATCGATCGAGCTACGTATATACGAATATATAAACGAAAAACAAGAGTTGTAAGAAACTCACCCTTGAAGTTCGTTGATTAAATGGTATCCTTCTCTTGAGCTATTCCCCAAGCTTTACTTTAATTCTCTACGATCCAAAGCACTCCAAGCACTTGAATGATCCAACGCCGAAATACCGCGTCTCTACTTGTCACGCGCCAGAAAAACGACCGGAACAACAACACCTTGCTATCCAAGGATACGGCTAGAGCTAGGTGATGAAGCTATTGATTATAACACTGTAAGTGTTATAATGTTTGATCTCTCTATTTTTCTCTCAAATTTCTCTAAGAAAAATGAAGAAGAGATGAATGAAGAAGCTGAAGATGAGTGATGAACTCAAAGTCTCTCTCTCTCTCTCTCTCTCTATATATATATATATACGTATGATACCAAGTGAATGAGATGGAGATGAAAATGTTCCTATAATACTATATACACACCAACCACTTTCACAACTCATCTCACATGAGAGATGTCATTCAAGTCATTATCATTCATTAAAGAATGAAACAAGAATCAAATGGAAGGTGGGTGGAAATGTGGGGGGCGGCCCATGTAGAAATCGGACGAGTTCGGTTCGTTTCGAACTCCTGAAAGTCCAAATAGATAAACTCCGATTCCGTTTCAATGGATTTATATCGATTAATTAATCCAATTAATTAAACATGTCAAATACAAAATAATATAATTAATTTCTCCAAGAAATAATTATATACATGACTTTAATTAATCATCCAGTAATTTATTTAATTCATTAGGCCGTAAATCAATTTATCCAATAAATCGATTTAGACATCTAATGTCCTAAATTTAGATATCCAATATATAATATACATAATGAGAGAATTAGCTCGTTTCATTCCGTCGTCCATCCTACTGCACTACTCGGTAGGTTCGTCGCAGTAAGCAATGGGAGGAACCAAAGAGTAGTAACACCGCCTATCCAGCATGGCGGCCTACACTATACCCCAACTGAGAACGAATGATTGGGATCATTCAAGAACCATTCTGTCGTGAATACTAGTATACGTATAAACCATTCTTTCAAATGTCCCGATCAAGTTATAGGGTCACGGTCAGTCAAACCCTATCTGTACTTAATGCTATGCATGATTTAATGCAAATCGAGATCATTGAGCTCTCGTGTATCCAATATAACTATCTCCAATGCTTTAGCCAAAGACTTATGATCTCATCTGCCAATAACCGTATAGGACATATAACCCGCTAACTAACGGGAGAAAGAATTCTATCTTGGTATTCAGTAGGACCTGTACTTGCCCGTTAAGATGCACGTCGAGGTTGACCCCCACCTCCCAGTTCATAGGGTCGAACTGCTCTAATGAAAGTTTAACGTCACAAGCACATCCCTACTAAATCCTCAAGTCGGAGGTTCACGAATAGCTATCACAACCTTTCGATTCCATCATTGACTGTCCCGGAGTGAAATCCGTGTGACAAATCGAGGGTGAGTCAGTTCGAGTATACTAATCCAATTAGCATACCTATAACATGTGCTCCCAATAACAATTAGTGTTCGACAGACACTCTCCATGTCAAAGAACACGTCATACAAGTCTTCACATAAACTTAACGCCCAGTCAAGTTTCATCGACTTGCGAACGATTAAGTATTTGAGCTATAAACCTTTCCAGTGCCGTCCCCCTTATCCAATAAGGAGTGGAACATTTTGCTCTCAAATACACGGACTAGTTTTTATATGTATATTTACGAGTTAGGAATGCCAGTAACTGCCAGTAAATAAAGAAACATCCATTGCCTTATATTAATGATTTACATAATTACAAGTACAATGCCCTCACTCAATATCCTCTGAGTGGCATTAGAGGGCATACTCCTAACAGAAACCTGATAGGTTGAGGGGATGAAGACTAGGGGTAAAAGAAGATCGAATCATCCTTTAGACGAATTGGTGTTGGACACCACTTTACATAAATTAATATGCAAGAAACCTGACAGGTTGCGTCTATTCAAATTTGTAAAGAACTCTATCCCCACTAAGAATTCGATCTAACCATGACTTCCGGGTTATAACATGGGAGTGTGTAATTCCATTAAAATTAGTGGGAGCCGAGACAAGAATTATACAAGCCCTTAAATCTATACTCGGTCATAATAAAACAAGCCGCTAATTCAATCTTGTCTAAATCAATGCAGAGAAATGAAAATCTCTCTAAAAAATTGGCAAAGAACCCACTTGCAATACCACTTGAAAAGAATCTCCTAATTGGCCCCAACTTCGTTGACTGGTTGCGGAACCTGATGATTATACTCAACATGGAGTCTCTGGGATACGTCTTGGAGGCAGACATTCCACCAACTCTAATCAGGACTCGGGGTAATCAGTAAGAAATTGAAGTCCATGAAAAATGGGTTAAGGATGATGTGTTGGTCCTGGGTTTTATGATGGGCTCAATGAATAATGAGCTGCAGAGAGCGCACGAGAAAATGACTTATGCTAGGCAGATTCTCGCACACTTAACCAAGCTTTATGGAGAGCACCGTGGGACTGCTACAAATGAGATATCGAAGCATTTTTTCAATGCTAGGATGAAAGAAGGGGATAAAGAGGGAGACCATGTCCTCAAGATGATCTCTATAATATAGAGGCTCTAGGTGCGCATGTTATATATGGATTTATCCCTTTAGATTGATCACATCCTTGAATCTATGCCTGACTCCTTCGTGCAGTTTGTAATGAATTTCAACTGTATTGAGATTTCATGCACATTGGCTGGGCTAATGAATAAGCTGGTGACGGCACAGTCTAACATGAAGACTAAGCCGAGGGAGGCTGCTCTTGTGAACTTCTGGGCCTCGGAGGTCCAATAACAAGAAGAAAAAGACCTACGAGCAGTATAAACCCAAGAAAGGGGCACATGAAGGCAAGGGCGAGGCCCTAAAGGTTCAGAAGGTAGGTGGTCCCAAACCTACGGGCAAATGTCTTGAATGCGTTGAGATGGGCCACCGGCGTAGGACTTGTCCCAAGATCAATGGCGCATCAGGTACAGAACTTCTTATTTTTGAAACCAATTGTTCCGCTACTGTATATTCTGCTTCATGGATTCTGGATTCAGGTGCTACTTCTCATATTTGTACTATGAATCAGGATCTGGAATGAAGTAGGAAGCTTGAAGTTAGGAAAGTGATGATCACTGTCGGGAGTGGACATAGTGTTGAGGCAATCGATATTGGATCACTCCTACTGGGTTTGGAATCTGGTTTTATTTTGACATTAGATGAACTACTAGTTTTGCCCAAGGGGAATAAAAATAATGTGTCCATTCCAGTCTTAGACATGAAAGGATTTTCTTTCTTCATTGGAAATGGTAGTTGTAAAATTTTTTTTCGAAATAAATTGGTTGGCACAACTACATTGCTGAATGGTTTATATCATATGAACTTACAAAATAAATCAGCAGTGAACACTGTAACTAGTAAACGTGGCAAGCATGATACTAATCAAACTCTTAAGTGGCACCTTAGACTTGGTCACGTTGGTCAGATCAAGGTTCACAAAATTGAGAAAGATGGACTTTTAAGTCCATTGGGTGTAGAACCCTATCCAACTTGTGAATCCTGCCTTAGAGGCAAGATGACTAAGTTCCCCTTCACAGTGACTTTTGAAAGGGCTGCTGAAAAACTTGGGTTGGTACATACTGACGTTTTGTCATGCTTTAGAAGAAGCCCGAGACGAAAATCAATATTCCATAACGTTCACAAATGATCATACTAGGTATGGTATTGTGTACTTAATGAAACAGAAGTTCGAATCTTTTACTAAATTCAAGGAATTTAAGGCCCTAGTTGAAAAACATACTCGATGTCATATCAAGGCACTTCGGTCAGACCGAGGTGGCGAGTATATGAGCACCGAGTTTGATGAGTTTCCTAAGGAACATGGAATAGTTTCACAATTCATGCCGCCAGGAACCCCACAGTTAAATGGTGTTTCAGAAAGGAGAAATCGGACTTTGTTGGACATGGTCCGCTCCATGTTGAATTACACTGATTTACCAATTTACCTGTGGGGGTACGCCTTACTTACCACTGCCTATATCCTTAATAGATGTCTTTCCAAATCCGTTCCTATCACTATGCATGAGATGTGCAAATGTAAGAAACCAAGTCTTAATCACATAAGGATTTGGGGATGTCCAGCCTATGTCAAGAAGGCTAAGATGGACAAACTGGAAGCAAGGTACGTCAAGGGACGTTTCATTGGATACCCAGAGGACTAGATGGGTTATCTATTCTACATGCCAGAAGACCATAGGGTCGTTGTGGCTTTACAAGCGCACTTCCTTGAGGTGACATCTGATCAGGGATCACGAACCAAACCTATTGTGACACAACCTCCACTTCGAAGGTCTGATAGGGTGTCTCACATACGTGAGAGGTATGGCTGTACACATGTCGAGGAACTGGGTCTCCACGACATACCTGATAGCCGTGAGGACGAACCTGTCACCTATGACCAAGCGATAGTGTATGCGGACTCCGATAAATGGCAAGAAGCTATGGAAGCTGAGATAGACTCGATGCATGCCAATCAGGTCTGGACTCTGTAGATCTACCAACTGGCATGAAGCCTATTGGAAGTAAGTGGATCTATAAGAGAAAGACTGATGGGGATGGCAAGGTTGACGCCTATAAGGCCAGACTTGTGGCAAAGGGTTATACCCAAAGGGAAGGGATCGATTATCATGATACCTTCTCGCATGTAGCTATGATCAAGTCAATTCGCATGATGCTTGCCTTTGCTGCCCATTACGATTATGAAATAGTGCAAATGGATGTCAAAACGGCTTTTCTGAATGGATACCTCGAAGAGGAAATCTATATGGAACAACCTAAGGGTTTTGTATCCAAAGCTAATATTCATAAGGTGTGTAAGATGCAACGAGCCATTTATGGGGTGAAGCAAGTTTCTCGGAGTTGGAATCTTCGTTTTGACGAAGCAGTCAAGGACTTTGATTTCGCGCAAAATGAGGAGGATCCATGTGTTTACAAAAAAGTCAGTGGGAGAAATATTGCGTTCTTAGTACTATATGTAGATGATATTCTACTTATGGGAAATAACGTAGCAATGCTCAGCACTGTGAAAGTTTGGATTTCTTAGACGTTCTCCATGAAAGACTTGGGAGAAGCTTCCTATATTATAGGGATCCTTATTTACTGAGATAGACCGCGAAGAATGATAGGACTTTCCCAAGCCCTCTATATAGATAAGATCCTGAGAAGATTCAAGATGGATGATTCTAAAAAAGGGTTCCTTCCCATGTGACATGGAATTCATCTCACCAAGAAAATGTGTCCTCAAAGTGAGGAAGACAAAAGAGAGATGAGTAAGGTACCCTATGCCTCGACAGTGGGTAGCGTCATGTACGCTATGTTGTGTACGAGACCGAACTTAGCCTACGTTGTGAGTGTGGTAAATCAATTTCAAGCAAACACGGGAAGGTACATGAGTAAGAACATCATGTAGCAACATGTTTTGGAAGTTGGAATCATGGATTAACATCATCTTCCGCCCAGATCGAAGGTAAGAACACCTAAACACTCGGTTTTGTATATTTTTGGAGTTTCTTGATGATTTGGCCGAATTGATTCGTTTTAACTCAGATTATTGATGGAACCTTGTTGTATTCTTGAGATTATACATTATCCTTGAAGTTTTGTGGAACAAATTCGAGTATTTCTTCGTTAAAATGATTGAATTGGATTATGCCTTTAAAGTGTTCGATGAAATGCCTCAATGAGTAGAACTTGGGAAATTCTACACGTTTTCGTATGAATGGTGATGGAATTGATTGTGTTATGATTATTCTTGGTAATTATGGGAATTTTGTTAAGGGAAGATAATGAATTGATGATCAAATACCTTGATTATGTCGTTATGATTATGGAATCGTAGTAATCTCGATATTCTTGATGGTTTGTTGTAATCCATGATGTCATGAGAAGTATATATGTTGAAGAACATGATTACATACACCTTGAATTGTGAATAAGGATTGTTTAGATGTTAGAACACATCGGATTATGCCGTTTGGGGACTTTGAATGTGATTTCGGAATAAGTTGTGGAACTCTTAGAATATGATTATCTATAATTAATCGGATTGTCCAGATTGATGATGATAATCGGTAATTGGTTTCATTATGAATATACAAGGAGGAAACTTGTAAGCGTATTTAAGATTGAATGTTGAATCGTATTGTTGTTTTGAATTCGTGTTTGATTGGTTTGAGTTGTATTGTTCGGTTTTGTGTATGATCGAGGTATTGTTGAGCCGTTGAGTTTGATTGGTTGGCTATGTCGGTTATTGATTGTTATCGGATTGTATGTTAATCGATTATTTCAATAGGTTGAGATTATTGATCGGTGAGTATAACCGTATGTTGCGGTCATGTTCGAGTATGTTAGTGAATTGCTTCGGTCGGGGCCGAGGAGCTCGTAGACGAATGCATTGTGACTGGTAGCAGCTTCATCATCATCGTATTGGTATCGAGGCAAGTTATTACTTGCTCAGTTATAATGTTTAATGAATGGTTTCAGTTTCATTTCGTTTATAATGCATATAGCAATGATTATTACTGCAAATTCTGGAGATTTGGATTATGTGTTGTCTTTCCGATTCTGGGAGTTAAATCATAATGTATATGATTTATTTTGATCATTGGCATAGTAAAGACGAGGATATGAGTATATGTAGTCCATGATATGTTTGGATCGTCGAGCGTTGCGGATAATCGTCGGTGATGATTGGACATCGAGGTTGCTCCCGAAGGACTCAGGGCAAGTATTCCATATTTATTATGGTTTAGTGTTATTTATTTTGGTATCGTACATTTTCTTTCATGTTGTTGAACATGGAGTCGTCCTAGTAAATTGTCATGTTGTCGTGCATGTTATGTTGTTTATGTTGATGAACGTGTTGATTTGCATATGTGTATGTTGTGTTGTTTATGTTGTGTAAATAATCCGATGGGATTATGAGGATCTATGCTGAGGGCACTGGATCGAATGTCTACCATGCGTTGGTTCGACGGTATCATCATGGGGATCTATGCTGAGGGCGCTGGATCGTTGGACAGGTTTTCCACCATGCGTTGGTTCAACGGGATCATCATGGGGATCTATGCTGAGGGCGCTGGATCGTTGGATTACCAGTATTGTGTTGATGGAATCTTGTGAATTCGCATCATTGATTTTATCATGTGGTGTTGTTCATATGTGTATTGTTGGTTATCCACCTTATGCTGATCTGATAGGATCAACAAAGGGATCTATGCTGAGGGCGCTGGATCGTCGGATTTCCATTGGGTATACATCATTGTTATTGTTGTGATCATATTGACGTGGTCATATGAGTATGCATTTGTAGGTCTTGTGTTAGGACCGTGTCCGTATTGTATTGATATGATCTCGGATTAGACTGATATGATTGTCGTGGCACTTCATATCTCGAGGTATGTTCCGTATTTCTTTTGGTATTTGTCTTTGATGGACAATCGATTATCGTCTTGGGATTTGATGATGTTATTCGATGGATCGTATTGGTCAGAAATGGTATATTTCTGTATCGTGAGTTGTTTATGATAATTTAAGAATATTGAGTATTGTTTGAGGTACAATACAGATATTATGTTCGAGTTTATTGTTTAATCGAGTACGAGATGTGAAATGTGATAATGGTTATTCTGATGAGAATTACTTGAGTAAGTAAAGTTATGGCGGTAAGATTACGTTGGTCGTATTCTTATGTTGTATTCTCATTGGTATGTAATTATTAATGTGATGTGACGGTTATCATTGTTGGATATTATGGCTGACCCCGTCGTGGGATTTCTTTTTAGGTTCTTGGAGTATCGAGCTTGTAGCGGTCGTGAAGAGATGAGCTTCCCGGAGGATACTGGCTAGGATATGTTTATTTCCATTGAGTTTCTTGATTGCTTCTTGTATTCCGCTGCTAGAGTATCTTTATGGTTGGTCTTTTTCCGCTGCGTGAGTATTTTGAAATGCTCTTTTGGTATCTGGTAACTGAGGTTACTTTGGAAATCATTTTCTAAACTTTTGAGTGTCGGCCGTTTGGCCTTGTGATTTCAAATGAGTTTTTACGACGGTTTTTGATAAATGGATTTTTATAAGTCTTTGTGAATTTTTACAGATAGTACCGTCGTTGGCCTCTTGGGTATTTGTAAATGTTTGCGAAAAATTCTTTTAGCCTTGTGGGTTCCATCTCGGGGCCCACGGTGCTGTAATATTTCCGGTTAAATCTGGGGGTGTTACAGAATATGGTATCAGAGCTTAGGTTGAGAAAACCTAGGCATTTGGGTCGAGTTGGGTCGTGTTTTTGTTGTGTCATTCGAGTTTTCGATTGACAAATATTATAGCCGTGAGTCTTTATTGTTCACTCAGGCTTGTGCGTTATTGGATTTGCCAGTATCGTACTTGGCTTGTTATAACTTTTCCAAATGGTGTTAACAAGATTCTCTGGAATGAGATGTACTGTGTTCTTGAGTCGAACTGACTTGGCAAAACGTGTGTTTTGAAAATATCCGTGTTGAGTATTTTCTAGAGTCGAGACATGTGCCAGTATCATATGGAATCGTCGGCTTCACGATCTGTAAGTAAATGGATTTTTGAATTTCATTGAGATTTATTGCCGTTCTAAGTTGATATGTTGTGAGATTCAGGAAGATATTATGCTTCACAGTATAAGATGACAGAGTGAGACAGGATTGATGATCTTGAGAAACTATGATTTTGGAAATCAGTATGTTGGTTAGATTTTGGGAACGGAATTGTGCATTTGGGAGAAATATTGTGCATGGTTGAGAAGAGCATGTAGCATGTTAATTCATTTTGAGATATATGAACTGCTTTTGAGCATTTGAAAATGACACTTTTCAAAATGAATGTTTTACGGAAAATAATTTTTGGGCCGAGACCCAATCGATTTTGAAATAGTTTTGTAACTCAGGACTTGGAGTCCGAAAAGAGTTTTCTACTTTTTAAACTTCTTGTAATGCGGAACGAGATATGAGCGGAGACCCTAATGTTTCAAAAGGCTTTTTCTTGTATTCTAAAACTCCCGAGATTTGTAAAACACTTTACCAATCGTTTACCTATGTTATTTCCGCCTTTCGAGGCTTTGGTTTACTTGTTCAAATGGAACTTCTCGGGAAGTCTTTCGCTGTGTTTGATTTGTTGATTGTTTCAATATTTTGTCATATCATATTTGAGGTGATCCAGGATGGATTAAGGATTGACGTTGCGAGTAGTATGTGGAGGAGGAGTTTTTATCAGAGTCTATATATTGAGAATTTGGAATTTCATCGTGTGGTTTTCCGATGGAATATCAGTGAATTTGGTGATGAGCCGAAGTGGTATACAGGAGTATGGATATGGACAAGCATTTTCATAAATTTCATTTTATTTAATCATGTGTATTCGAAAAGAATTTTTTTATCGAGAACTTGGCACCAGTGAGCCGATTTAAATTTTTAAAATTGATTTCGTGGTCTTACAAAAATTTATGTTTTGAGTTTTCAAACTCTTGAAAGAATTTTCGAAAATTTGTCTTTTGACAAGACCATATGATTTCAAACTGGTTTTGAAAATGTGATTAATAACCATACGCATTTAGTGTATGTTACATATCATGGTGAAGTTGTGAGTGTGACTCACGAACTGGATAATATATCAATGTGGAGCGAGGAATAGGGATCCGAACTTTGGTATGGTCGTTTGGTTATGCAAGGATGATCGATTGATTTATCGGATAAGAGAAATATGTCGTGTGTTGTAGAATCATGCACATAATATAATTTTGGAACTTTGGATTTTGTGAAACCAGGATATATGTGCTATGTGATTCCATTGGTATGGTAATATTGTGACTTTACCATAATGATTTTGAATGATTTCTTTTGTAGATTTGGGGATGGTGACCCCATGTCGGTTGTTTTAGATGTCGAGCGGTCGTTTCCACTCCAGGTATGTTTGGTTATTTTCGTCAACTTGATTGGTTGTTCGTATGCCGAGGAGCATGCTCACCAGTCGAGTATGTTTATTGAGATCCACAGTATATGGCTGGTGTGTCGTTTTGAGAACTTTATTCGTCCGTATATATGTCTCTGTGGTTCTGTGTGTATCATGTTGGAATTTACCGTGTGAGGGTATTCCTGATTATTATCGCTCCATCGTTGTTAATATTAGAGTTTATCATGATGATGATATTCTCGATTGTGTTTTGACCTCTGGTTGGTCATATTAGAGTTTATCATGTTGATGATATTCTCGATTGTGTTTTGACCTCTGGTTGGTCATATTAGAGTTTATCATGTTGATGATATACTCGATTGTGCTTTGACCTCTGGTTGGTCATATTGGAGTTTATCATGTTGATGATATTCTCAGTTATGTTTTAACCATTGGATTGGTCGTATTGGAATTTATCATGTCGATGGTATTCTCAGTTGTTGGTTGATCATTGTTGATGATCGTATAAGTGTTCGAATTTTGTGTCGATGTTTCGAGATTGGTTGTCATTATTTTGGACATTTGTTTCAGAGATATATCGGATATTATTCGTCTTATCGGAATTGGAACTTGATCATGCAATCAGGCAAACAAGATTTGTCATGGATAGATTATTTCATCTGACGATGATATAATTTTGTTGAGACTCATGGAATTGTGATTGTAAGCGTATTGAGGCTATACAGTGAGTCACTTGCTAGTATCTCAGGAGATCGTCGACTTCGCGCATTTGTAAGTATACGGTTTTGGTTATTCAGAATGATGATGATTGATCGTTGCCATGATGGTTTTGGGATATTTTGGTTGAACCGTATGTTTGTTTGTTTTTATGACGGATTGCAAGTTTCGAGGCCGAAACTTATTTTAAGTGGTGTAGTATGTAATATCCGGAATTTCTACTACTGTTGTTTGATATTATTTTATCCGAGTTATATTGTACAACGTGGAATCTGTACAGTATAGATAAAATAAATATAGGACTGAGATGTCAGTATTGGTATAATTGTCGTATCTGGTCGACAGTTGCATTTGAGGATATGGTGTATCAGGTTATCGTACTTTTGATATAGAGTATATCGTACAAGAATGTTATTGGATCCAGTATATGTATTCAGTATGTGTGTATGTGTTTTCGGTATGTCGAGACAGGCGGTAACAGTTGAAATTGGCTAAGTATAGAATACTTAGAGTACGCTAATGTTGAAGACCTACGTACGCTAAATCACAAGAGTTACGTACGTTATGGCCGAGACATTACGTACGTAACAAGAGGAATCGGACGGTTGGGCCCGGTGTCGGCGGCTTTCGGCGCGGATGTGGACAGGTGAGTCAACGGATGGAGTTACGTACGTTATACAGGGTGTATTACGTACGTAATACGAGTATAATACTGTAGCAAGTCAACGTACGTATTACGTACGCAACGGAATAAGTGTTACGTACGTTACGGGACGGCTGGCCAAGTCGTGGCCGAGAGGACCTATAGTGGCCGAGCATGGTCGGCAGTGACTCGCAGGGGTGGCCGATCACGGTCGGCAGTGACTCGATGGGCGTAAGGACTGGATGATAACATACGTAAAGTGTGGCGATTCTGGCCGTAAGTGCCGTTACGTGCGTAGCGGTGCCGATTACGTCGTAAAGTGCCGAACGAAATGGACAGAAGGTTAGGCCACGTCCGGCTACGTACGTAAGGACCTGCCGGTTACGTACGTAATGTGCCGACAGGACTCGGCCTATATAAGGCCTGGACCGAGTCACCCTTGTCATTTTTCATTTTTCTTCGTTCCTCTCGCGATTTCTTCAGCAAAGTTGATGGATTTGAGTAAGAACATCATGTAGCAACATGTTTTGGAAGTTGGAATCATGGATTAACATCATCTTCCGCCCGGATCGAAGGTAAGAACACCTAAACACTCGGTTTTGGATATTTGTGGAGTTTCTTGATGATTTGGCCGAATCGATTCGTTTTAACTCAGATTATTGATGGAACCTTATTGTATTCTTGAGACTATACATTATCCTTGAAGTTTTGTGGAACAAATTTGAGTATTTCTTCGTTAAAATGATTGAATTGGATTATGCCTTCAAAGTGTTCGATGAAATGCCTCAATGAGTAGAACTTGGGAAATTCTACGCGTTTTCGTATGAATGGTGATGGAATTGATTATGTTATGATTATTCTTGGTAATGATGGGAATTTTGTTAAGGGAAGATAATGAATTGATGATCAAATACCTTGATTATGTCTTTATGATTATGGAATCGTAGTAATCTCGATATTCTTGATGGTTTGTTGTAATCCATGATGTTATGAGAAGTATATATGTTGAAGAACATGATTACATACACCTTGAATTGTGAATAAGGATTGTTTAGATGTTAGAACCCATCGGATTATGCAGTTTGGGGACTTTGAATGTGATTTCGGAATAAGTTATGGAACTCTTAGAATATGATTATCTATAATTAATCGGATTGTCCGGATTGATGATGATAATCGGTAATTGGTTTCATTATGAATATACAAGGAGGAAACTTGTAAGCGTATTTAAGATTGAATGTTGAATCGTATTGTTGTTTTGAATTCGTGTTTGATTGATTTGAGTTGTATTGTTCGGTTTTGTGTATGATCGAGGTATTGTTGAGACGTTGAGTTTGATTAGTTGGCTATGTCGGTTATTGATTGTTATCGGATTGTATGTTAATCGATTATTTCAATAGGTTGAGATTATTGATCGGTGAGTATAACCGTATGTTGCGGTCATGTTCGAGTATGTTAGTGAATTGCTTCGGTCGGGGCCGAGGAGCTCGTAGACGAAGGCATTGTGACTGGTAGCGGCTTCATCATCATCGTATTGGTATCGAGGCAAGTTATTACTTGCTCAGTTATAATGTTTAATGAATGGTTTCAGTTTCATTTCGTTTATAATGCATATAGCAATGATTATTACTGCAAATTCTGGAGATTTGGATTATGTGTTGTCTTTCCGATTCTGGGAGTTAAATCATAATGTATTTGATTTATTTCGATCATTGGCATATTCGGGTGTCGAGGTTACATTATGGTAAAGACGAGGATATGAGTATCTGTAGTCCATGATACGTTTGGATCGTCGAGCGTTGCGGATAATCGTCGGTGATGATTGGACATCGAGGTTGCTCCCGAAGGACTCGGGGCAAGTATTCCATATTGATTATGGTTTAGTGTTATTTATTTTGGTCTCGTACATTTTATTTCATTTTGTTGAACATGGAGTCGTCCTAGTAAATTGTCATGTTGTCGTGCATGTTATGTTGTTTATGTTGATGAACGTGTTGATTTGCATATGTGTATGTATATTGTGTTGTTTATGTTGTGTAAATAATCCGATGGAATTATGCGGATCTATGCTGAGGGCGCTGGATCGAATGTCCACCATGCGTTGGTTCGACGGGATCATCATGGAGATCTATGCTGAGGGCGCTGGATCGTTGGATTACCAGTATTGTGTTGATGGAATCTTGTGAATTCGCATCATTGATTTTATCATGTGTTGTTGTTCATATGTGTATTGTTGGTTATCCACCTTATGCTGATCTGATAGGATCAACAAAGGGATCTATCTTGAGAAGCTGGATCGTCGGATTTCCATTGAGTATACATCATTGTTATTGTTGTGATCATATTGACGTGGTCATATGAGTATGCATTTGTAGGTCTTGTGTTAGGACCGTGTCCGTATTGTATTGATCTGATCTCGGATTAGACTGATATGATTGTCGTGGCACTTCATATCTCGAGGTATGTTCCGTATTTCTTTTGGTATTTGTCTTTGATGGACAATCGGTTATCGTCTTGGGATTTGATGATGTTATTCGATGGATCGTATTGGTCAGAAATGGTATATTTCCGTATCGTGAGTTGTTTATGATAATTTGAGAATATTGAGTATTGTTTGAGGTACAATACAGATATTATGTTCGAGTTTATTGGTTAATCGAGTACGAGATGTGAAATGTGATAATGGTTATTCTGATGAGAATTACTTGAGTAAGTAAAGTTATGGCGGTAAGATTACGTTGGTCGTATTCTTATGTTGTATTCTCATTAGTATGTAATTATTAATGTGATGTGACGGTTATCATTATTGGATATTATGGCTGACCCCGTCGTGGGATTTCTTTTTAGGTTCTTGGAGTATCGAGCTTGTAGCGGTCGTGAAGAGATGAGCTTCCCGGAGGATACTGGCTAGGATATGTTTATTTCCATTGAGTTTCTTGATTGGTTCTTGTGTTCCGCTGCTAGAGTATCTTTATGGTTGGTCTTTTTCCGCTGCGTGAGTATTTTGAAATGCTCTTTTGGTATCTGGTAACTGAGGTTACTTTGGAAATCATTTTCTAAGCTTTTGAGTGTCGGCCGTTTGGCCTTGTGATTTCAAATGAGTTTTTACGACGGTTTTTGATAAATGGATTTTTATAAGTCTTTGTGAATTTTTACAGATAGTACCGTCGTTGGCCTCTTGGGCATTTGTAAATGTTTGCGAAAAATTCTTTTAGCCTTGTGGGTTCCATCTCGGGGCCCACGGCGCTGTAATATTTCTGGTTAACTCTGGGGGTGTTACAAAATCCCCCCCCCCCCCCTTCGTTTTTTATTTTATTTTAATTGCTAAAAGTATTTAACCCTTAAAAAGCATAATTGATTTACCGTTCTCCATGGGATCGACCCTTACTTGCCGATACGACTAGTGAGTAGAAGTAAGCCAAGGAAAAATAAAAATAACTAATTTTGACGCGTCACGACAGTGTGGTCAAGAACAACCGAATTGGAAATGTATGGAAGGAACTCACGTAGTCATGTTCATGCTCTCTACCGGAATGTACTAAAATAGGTTGTAAGTTGATTATCCGAACCAATAGTGATTTTTGGCGTTAACTTGCTAATTAAGGTTCGGGTGTTGCGAAAAGATTATCGGAGAATGTCCTTAGAGTGTGCGAACGTTCGTCGGATTGAATACATATCGTCTTTTTAAGGCAAGTACTTTAATTCTGTTCATCCATGTTAATATCCTTTATGTTGTCATGCATATGTGTTGTAGTTGTTTGTACAGCACGTGATGGTCTGAAGGGATCATCTTGGGATCTATGCTGTGTGCGCTGGATCGTTAGATGGGTTTTCCACCACGTATTGGTCCGACGTGATCATCGTGGGCATCTATGATGTGCGCGCTGGATCGTTGGATTACCATGAGTATGTTGAGATTGACAGGTTGTGTCGTGCATTATTGGTCTTCTTGTAGAAGAGTCTTGTTGTTGTCATTATTGATATTGTTGTTATTATCCTTCATGAATGGTAGAATAAGCTATTATTGAATAAATACTGTACTTGTACTAGCATCATTTTGCTAACCCCTTTGGGGGTGGACATTTGTTCTATGTTCAGGGTCCAGGACAACTGGAAAACAACAATAGGAGTTACGTTTTAGAGAGTCCTTTAAGTTGTGTTGTGTTTTTAATTAGTACTCGAGTACACCATTTCTTTGTATTGTTTAGATGGTATTGTATTGATGTTACTATTCGGCATTTGTATTTTCGTTCTTTTGAAACTCGGTATGTAATAATGATCTTCACTGTTGGTATTTATTAATGTCGTTTTTATTCTTAGCCTAGTAAATTCTTATATAAAAGATTTACGACGCTATAATAATCCTGAATATCTCGGGGTGTTACAGAATATGGTATCAGAGCTAAAATTTATGGATATCTTGGCAGTCGGGTTATTTTAGGGTCCAGATATGTCTTTTGGTTGACCAGCCGTGAATAACATCCTTATACCGCCTACGCCTTCATGCGAGCTGTGGTTGTAAGTTTTCTAAAACTCTATTATTATCCTCTAATATTATGCACTTTTGCGATAATTAAATGGAGAACGATATTGTTCCTCGTATATTGAGTATGTAAGCTTATAGTATGTTGAGAAGATGTCGTGGATGTAGTCATGGTCGTGGACGCGGACGTGCAAATGCTGAGAGAGAAGCTTCCCCCTCTGTCCCTGATTCTCTGTCAAATAAGGCTGATCTCAGTTTTGGCGAGCAACAGGAACCTGTCAACAATAATCGAGAGCAAACTGAGGGAAATGATAATCTTGCTATTCCCGACGTGCTTGCCAAGTGGTCAACTAGATGACCCAATTCGCTCAAGTGGTGGACATAATGGAGGTGGCTATAGGTCTACGACCGGGGGAAGGACAGCAGGGCATCCCGGACTCGGGGTATCCTGGAGACAGATAGCGACAAGAGGTGGTGAAGATGCATCCACCAAAGTTCGATGGTTCTTCTGAAACACCGACATGGGATCATTGGCTGAGGGAGTTAGAGAAAATATTTGCAGGAATTAACTATCCGGACGATCGAAGAACCTCTATCGCTCAATATTTTCTGACTGGAGAAGCATCTGAGTGGTGGGAAGCTATCCGACCTATTGACCATGATGCCTATTGGGGAGATTTCAAGGTAAAGATGTAAGTTCAGTACTGCCCTCGTCCGGTTCGGGAAGCTAAAGTCCGAGAATTCTTCTCCGTGCAGCCTGCAGACATGCCTGTGGCTCAAGCGATTAAGACCTTTAATCAACAGCTGGCATTTGTTCGACACCTTGTCAGGACCGATGCAGAAATGATGTTTCATTTTGACATGAGGATGAAACCGGAGATACAGAGATATATGTTAGGATTATGCACAACTCTCCGCCAGTATCAAGACAAAGCTCTAGCATACGAGATGAAAGAAGTAACTACGGAAAAGTTTTCCGAGTCTAAGAAGCAAAAAGTTTCTGGTGGTTTTACAGAGCGCAAGAGTAGTGGGCCCCGTAAAGCCCAATCATATTTTCACTCGTTCAGGAAGCCCCCACATCCATCTAGAGGGATAAAGAGTTCCAGATCAGCACCCGCTTTTAATGATGCAGCAAGGAAATGCTTCAATTGTGGAATATCAGGGCATCTTTGGAGTGTCTGTTCATTTCATTTGGTAACGTGTTATGAATGTGGACAAGAAGGGCATCGTGTGATATTCTGCAGATATGCTACTAGATCTTATGGAGCTCATACTTCACAACCGGCCCATAAAGAGTCAAGTGTCCCTCAAACTCAACAGAGTGTTCAGCCACACCAGAATTTTTGCCAGGGAAGAAGCAGAGGACAATATGACCGGAAGGAAGCATCGAGTGATGGGTCCGCTCCTCCATGCCTTTACAAAATTAGTAGGACAAATGATCCGAATACAGCGGTTGCATCAGATACGGTTCAGATCCTTTCGCAACCAGTTAGTATTTTTTTCGATACAAGACTTACACATTCATTTATATCACTGTCTTGTGTAAATCATCTAAAACTTTCTTGTTTTCATGAATGTGAACCTTATATTTTGGGTTTACCGAGTCGGGAAAGAATTACGGGGAATCTAGAAGCTAGAAATTTTTTTATATCAATCGAAGACAAAGATTGGACTTCAAATTTGATCATGATGGAGATTCAAGGAGATGACCTGATTCTTGGAGACAATTAGCTTAACCGTTATGGAGCTATTATGAATTACTGAAAGAGGAATATTTTGATGATAGCTGAAGACAGTTCCGAATTATTATTTGAAGGGTGGACACAAGAAAGCTCAGGAAAAGTGATTAAAGTAATGAAGGCTATCAAACTGCTGAAACAAGGTTGTGCAGGATAATGGTGTTATGCAATGAAGAAAGTAGAAAGAATATTAGAACTGTCATCTATTCATGTTGTAAACGAATTTCCAGATGAATTCCCTGATGAATTACCTGGATTACCTACACAACGAGATGTAGAGTTTACCACTGAACTAGAACTGAGAGCCACACTGATTTCTGAGGCGCCATATCGAATGGCACCCACCGAGATGTATGAGATGAAGAAGAAACTTGAAGAACTGATGGACAAAGGTTATATTCAGCCAAGTGTTTCTCCCTGGGGTGCACCAGTATTATTCATCCGAACGAAAGATGGATCACTTCAGTTGTGCATTGACTAACGAGAACTAAATAAAGTGATGATCAAGAATAAGTACATGTTTCCTCGAATTGATGATTTGTTCGACCAGTTTCAAGGAGCGACAGTATTCTCAAAGATCAATTTGAGATCGGGATACCATTAGTTGAGGATTAAAGAAACCGATGTTCCAAATTCAGCACTTAGGACCGCTACAGGAACTATGAATTTGTGGTAATGTCGTTCGGTCTCACCAATGCGCCTGCCATGTTTATTGTAATACCCGGTTGCGAATTTATTTATTATCATTCAGTAATTGTCACTCAGTAATTTTTCACTCATTAATAATCATTCATCATTCATATTCATTGATTGTGTTCACCGTTCGGCATATTTTGAATCGTGTATCAGTTATTATTCATCTTTCAACCCTGTTGAGAATCGATACGAGAATATTATCATTTTCATCGTATTTTGTAGCATGTGTGTGGGGTGTAGTGCACGCTACATACTCTTTATAACGCACGCTATTTGAGTACTGGTAGCGCACGCTATCGTTCAACATTAGCGCACGCTAGTGTAATCGAGGCAGACAGTCCAGTAGGTACTGGACTGAAATGGAGAATTCGTAGTGCACTCTATGAGTGGAAATATCATACGCTAGTTGTATTAGTAGCGCACGCTAAGACATTGTAGTAGCGCCCGCTAAGGCTCGAGCAGGCGGAGGACAGTAGGTTCTGGACTCCAATATTCTGGACACCAACTATCAGGTAGCGCGCGTTAACACTCGGTTAACGTACGCTAAAGGTGAGGCGTTAGCGCATGCTACAAAGTATACATAGCCCACGCTAACGAGGCAGGCAGAGTTCACTGGACTACCCGGTGCACCCGCTACCGCACGTTAATATCAGAAGCTAGCGCACCCTATGCTGGGTTTAGTATAAATAGGACATTTCCGCCTCATTTTGTCGTTTTTCCATATCTTCTCATTCCTTGGGCGATTTCGGGCGATTTGTGAAGATCTCTTCGAGCTACTATCATATATCAACATCTTCAAGATTCTAGTTCGGATTATCCAACATTTAATCCTCTCCATCACTCCAAATCAAGGCAAACTTTGTCTAACCCTAGAATTTCGGGATTTGGGGGTTTTCCTTCCGATATCTTCGAGTGAGCTTTCTAATGTGTTGGAATATGTTGAGTATAGATTATCTACCTTGGATACATGTGTTCCTATGGACATATTGGTGTATTTTCCGGAATTATTGAGTATTTGGGATGGTTCGGATTGCTAAAGCCTAGCGCCAAGATGATTACTCGGGGATTAATCGGGGATTAATCGGACTAGGCAAATTTAATTTTTTATTATTATTTTTTTATATAAAAAATTATATGTATGTAAAAAAATTAAAAATATATAATATTTAAATATTTAAAAAACATATAATTGATCATATATTAAATTTTCAAATATGTATATATGTCTAAAGTAGTCCATACTGTCTAAATTTAAAAATTTATATTACTCCTAAAATAAAAAAATAAAAAAAAATAAAAAAATGCTTACACTTTAGGCGCGGCTAGCGCCTGTGCGCCCGCCCAACTACCTAGATTCCCGCCTTGACTTGCCTTTCTAGCGTCACGCCGCCCGCCTGGCGCCCGCCACCCGCCAGGTGCCCGCCCGGCCACTTTGGCGGCCGATTAATCACCGAAACGCCCAGGACAAACGCCCAGGCCATAATCGGAACGCCCGAGGGCCGCCTAGCGCCTAGGCTCCGCCTAGGCGGCCGCCCAGACCAATTTTTAGAACAGAGATCGTGGGTAGTATTTTCGGGTGGATTCCAACTTATTTTCCTACCGATGGGTTATTGATAGTTAATTACGAACTTGTCTAGGCTCGGAGTTGTTGTTTCCTTCAACCTTGATACTTCGTCATTCGTACCCCTTTTCTCTCATTCGAGGTAAGTTAATTCTTACTCAGTTAAAAGGATAATCATTCCTTTCATTGTTGTTCGTTCATACATATAATCCATTCATAGTATATCAATCATGTTGAGGCTTGTAATTATCAAACTAATCATTCAATTCACGAGGAACGATGGTTCCAATCATTTCATTGAACCATCACTCATTGCGTTATTATTTCACCTCGGTGAGTCATTCTTGTCTCTTGTCGGTTTCTATTCATTATTATTAATCATGGTTTCTTTTGTTCTAGTGACCTTCGGGGATCGTATTACATTGCCGGGTGGTATATGTGTGGAATTTTCAGTCGGGCACACGATGGTCATGTATTTTGCGGGTAATCCGATATATTGGACCGTGCACACGGTAACGTGCCTCCGTGAGTCTAATTAGGCTAAGTGCGTGTGTATATGTGGGATTCCGGACACTCGGCTACTTGTGCACTTACACATACCATTCGGGCGTACTAAGATGCCCCTCCTTCAAACTTGATTTCATAATTAAGTCATGTGATTATTGTATTTGTTCAACTCTTGAGGATTGTTGTTTTGTGTAACTGACCCCGTTGGGGATGTTGTTTTTAGGTTATGGCAACGCAAAGGCACGGGAAGGGAATGTTGACGGCGAGGAGTCCCATTGATACTAGTAGGGGGGCCTAGTCTTCTCAGTTGTTCATGTTTCTTTCATGTGTATTTTCCGTTGCAGTTTCCATTTGGATTTTCATTTTATTCAGTGTTGTATATTTCATCTCCATATGAAATATATATAGAAATATATATATATATATATATTCTGTATTTCTGGGTGTATTGTACTTGAAAATCCTCATCGGAGTAATTGGTAATACAATGTGGTTTGGTACTACTGTTATATTATTTAAATTATTATTTTTTTCATTCGCCTGGTGGGTCCCAGTTTAGGGTCCATGGCATTGTGATAGCCGCCTAGTTTGGGGTGTTACAGAGTTGGTATCAGAGCGTGGTTTTGAATACTACCCTTACGAGTCATTTCTCATTGAAAATCATCGTTCATCAGACTAGTATCATTGGACTTTCGCGTCACATGTGACCTATGCAAGCGCCAAGCCCCTAAGACCAAAAGAACGGTATGAATTCTGACGCCATGGTATAATTTCTGGCTATAAGAATCAACTCATTCGTCATTCATCAGACAAAAATCCTCAATCATCATTTCTTTTGGATCTTGCCGATCATGTTAACTCATTAATCACTCAGTCAATCTCATTGCTCAGTTGTTGATCTTGCGGATCGTATTATCAATCTTGATAACTTGTTCAAGATAATCATTTCAGGAATTTCATCAGATAATCATGTCACCTCAGTTTATCTTTCATGCGATCTTATCATATTCTGGCGTAATGTCGACGATCAATTTACTACACCATTAATGCGTTCATTGTGTTAGAGCGTGTATGCTCATAATTATCATTCCATAACGAAATCATAATGCGATATTCATGCGAGATCTATAATTATCATGTGACTTTCCTACTTAAGTATGGATAGAGCTGTCAGAGGACGTAGGGGAAGAGGCCGCGGTGCAAGCCGAAACCCGAGAGCTCATGTGAATACTCGCGCGTACGCGAGGGATGTCATTAGTTCAACAGGCAGGGATGCTGCCAACTCAGCTGGCGATGCTACTCATTCACCAATCGATAATCATTCATTGTCAGGGAGTCGTACCCGAGATGTAGCCCAATCGCAAGGCATTCGGGTTGACCTATTCATATTTATGTAGGGCATGATGGCCCAGATGACTCAGATGGCACGTCTGACAGAATTCAACCACTCAGACTCAACAGGCTCCTCCACCGCTACCTCAGAGTCAAGAGAGGAGTGTGAGCAGTATAATCGAAAACATCTCTCGCTACAGGCCACCTACTTTTGAGGGCTCATCTGAGCCGGCGGATATCATTCACTGGCTCGAACATTTTGAGAAACTATTTGCAATGGTGGAGTGTCCCGAAGGGCACAAAGTTTCAGTTGCGGCTTACTATCTGGGTAAGAGCGCTCACTCTTGGTGGCTATCTCTAAACCCCACTGACGGATCTTGCACATGGGACCAGTTTAAGACCCTCATGTTGGAAAGATATTATCCGGCCCCACTCAGGGAGGCCAAGTTATCGAAACTACTCAGTCCCGATTCCTCAGCGGCGGAAGATGTTCTCGCCATCACCGAGAAGTTTCAGGAGCTACTTCCCTTTGCCTCATCAGTTATCCACTCCGAGGAGGATAAAATCAAGTACTTAAGTAAGAGTTTGAAACCTCGTATGCGGATGCAATTGCTTAATCATCATTGTGCCACCCAGGCCGAATTCATCGAGAAAGCTCTTACTTATGAGCTTACTGCTAAGGAACTTGCTAAGCAAAAATCTTCATCTGCTGGCAAGAAATCACAGAATCATAATCAGTCCGAGGGCAGTCGGGCAACCTTCAAGAAGCCTCGCACGGGTTCTACTTTTTCTGAGCGACCTCCTACGGTGCCTAAACATGCGGAATCTCAGTCCCGAGTAGCCAGTTCGGCCATCACTTATTTCAACTATGGAGAATAGGGTCATTACAGCACTAAGTGTCCGAGACAGACTATCACGTGTAACGTCTGTGGGATTGCCGGGCATAAGGCCCGTTTCTACCGAAGAGATTCCAGACCTGCTCCAACGGCATCTCAGTCCCAGAAGCAGTCAGCTGTTCAGAATCAAACTACTCAGTCCGCGTCGTTTAAGATGATGGGAGCAAATAAAGGCGGAACCCATACTTATCCGACAGGAGTATTCGGTTCGGGGGCCGACAAGCCCCGAATTTATGAGATGAAGAGGACCGACGATCCGGAGGCCCGAATGATCTGAGGTACACTTGAATTTCTATCTCAACCTGTGTGTACCCTTTTTTATACTGGCGAATCACATTCATTCATTTCCGAATCATGTTTGAGTAGACTACACCTGGATAGTGCTACTAGTTGCGAACCTTATGTCATTGGCATACCTGATGGTAGATGAATTATCGAAAATTGTGAAGTTAAGAACTGTCTTATTCAGCTTGAGGGCCGTGAATGGCTGTCAGACCTAATCGTGGCAGACCTAATCATGATGCCATCCTTAGTGTCCGTAAGCGTATGGTCACTATCATTTATGACGACGGAGTCGAGTGTGTATTTCAGGGGGTAACCCCAACCATTCTGGAAGAGTCATTAATATGATGAAAGCAGTGAAGTTACTCAATGAGGTATGTGCCGGTTATTGGTGCTATATGACCAAGACTGAGAAATCATCAGTGACGTTGGCGATATCCCTGTAGTGAGAGACTACGCCGATGTGTATCCAGATGAGTTACCTAGTTTACCTCCACAGAGAGATGTGGAATTCACGATAGAGTTGGAGCCTGGTACGTCCACAATATCGAAAGCACCATATCGTATGGCCCCGACCGAAATACAGGAACTGAAGAATCAACTGGAGGAATTGACCGAGAAAGGTTATATCCAACCGAGTGCATCCCTGTGGGGAGTACCAGTGTTATTTGTCCAGAAGAAGGATGGTTCATTTCGCTTGTGCATTGATTATCGGGTGCTGAATATATTGACGGTCAAGAATAAATATCCCCTACCCCGCATCGATGATCTCTTAGATCAGCTCCAGAGAGCTTCAGTATTTTCCAAGATCGATTTAAGATCTGGTATCATCAGTTGCGAATTCGAGAGTTGGATATCACAAGAACGGTGTTTCGAACACGCTATGGGCACTACGAGTTTGTAGTGATGCCGTTTGGGTTAACTAATGGACCTGTGGTATTCATGTAGCTAATAAACTGAGTTTTCATCAACTATTTAGATCAGTTCGTGGTTGTTTTCATAGAATACATTTTGATTTATCCTCCTGACCAAGAGGAGCACGAACTTCACCTTCATCAAGTCCTCGACGTGTTGAGATGAGAGCAACTCTATGGAAATTTTTCCAAATGCGAGTTCTGGATGTCCGAAGTGATGTTTCTCGGACATGTGATTTCATCAGACGGGGTTCGTGGCGACCCTCAGAAGATGGAGGCTATTCGATATTAGCAACCTCCGAAGAATGTTAAGGAAATCCGAAGCTTTCTCGGATTAGCAGGCTATTACAGACGATTTATGGAAGGATTTTCTAAAATCGCTCAACCTATGACGAGCCTTTTGCGGGAGGATAAGAAATACCTGTGGTCTGACGCGTGTCAGCAGAGTTTTGAGGAACTCAAGAGTCGTCTAATTTCAGCGCATGTCCTTTCTTTACCACAAGGGACGGAAGGATTCGTGGTTTATAGTGACGCATCTTGACACGGTCTTGGATGTGTATTAATGCAGAACGGGAAGGTGATTGCTTATGCTTCGCGGTAACTGAGGCCTTATGAGGTCAATTATCTGACCCACGACATGGAGCTAGCGGCCGTGGTTTTCGCATTGAAGATTTGGCGTCATTACCTCTATGGCGTCACTTGTCAAATTTTCACCGATCATAAGAGTTTAAAGTATATATTTACTCAGAAAGAGTTAAACATGCGACAGAGATGGTGGTTAGAACTGATTAAAGATTATGATATTGAGATACAATACCACGCGGGTAAGGCGAACGTTGTCACTGACGCCTTTAGCCGTAAGTCCGTTCAGGAGCAAATGCTTGCTTGTTTGACTGCTCAGAAGGAACTTCAATAGGAATTCCTAAGGCCTGAGATCGAGGTATGGTTACAGAAAGTGCAGGGGCAATTTTGCATGTTAGAGATTTCATCACCACTGGAAGAGGCAATCAGAACGAAACCGGGTTCAGACCCATTTTTGTTGCGCATTCGAGATGATGTGGCTCAGGGGAAAGCCCCTGTATTTGTGGTCCACGAGGATGGACTTTTGCGATTTAAGAACTGGTTATGCATTCCGGCGGATGACGAGTTGAAAAGCTCTATTTTGAGAGAAGCTCATGCTACCTCTTATTCCATCCATCCGGGGTCTAGCAAAATGTATAAAGACTTGAAACAAAATTATTGATGGAGTAATATGAAGCGAGAAGTCGTAAAATTTGTTTCGGGATGTTTGACCTGTCAGTAATTCAAGATAGAACATCAGCGACTGGCGGGTATGCTAAAACCGCTCCCTATTCCAGAGTGGAAGTGGGAGGATATTTCAATGGACTTCATTACCAGTTTGCCAATGAGTCATCGTGGCATGAATACAATTTGGGTAATCGTGGACCGTTTACCTAAGTCAGCTCATTTCCTTGAGATTAAGGATACACGGGGTCCCGAGAGACTTGCCCAGTTGTTCATTAAAGAGATCGTGAGATTGCATAGTACTCCTAAGAGTATCGTTTCTGATCGTGATGGATGATTCATGTCACATTTTTGGAAATCCCTTCATCATGCCATGGGAACTCAACTAAATTTCAGCATAGCTTTTCACCCTCGGTCCGACGGACAATCAGCGCGAACTATTCAGACGTTGGAGGACATGTTGAAAGGGCATGTGTTCTCGATAGTAAAGATGATTGGGATGTCCAACTAGCATTGGTTGAGTTCACATACAACAACAGTTCGCATGCTTCAATTAAGATGGCACCTTACGAGGCCTTATACGGTCGTCGTTGTCGATCTCCCTTGGGTCGGGATGACTTATCAGAATCAATCGGCACTGAGCCCGATATGCTAATTGCCGCCCGCGAGAAGGTAGCATTGATCAGGAGTCGTTTGTTGACCGCTCAGAGTCGACAAAAATCATATGCAGATAATCATCGTCGACCATTAGAGTTCGAGGCAGGTGACCACATTTTGGTCAAGGTATCCCCGAGTCGAGGTATTTTTCATTTCGGGAAGAGGGGAAAGTTGAGTCCGAGATTCATTGGACCATTCAAGATTTTGGATCGAGTAGGCAGTCTGGCTTATCGACTGGCTTTACCTCCAGCTTTGAGCCAAGTTCATAATGTGTTTCATGTCTCTCAGTTACGGAAGTATGTTGCCGACCCGAGTCACATACATCAATTCGATGAAATCGAGATCATGGATGATCATACGTATGAGGATCGTCCTGTACGAGTCTTAAAGCGATGAATCAAACAATTGAGGAATAAGGCGATTCCTTTGGTTAAAATTCAGTGGTCTAAACATAGAGTCGAAGAGGCTACCTGGGAAACCGAGCATAGTATGCGGGAGAGTTATCCCGAATTGTTTGACCCTTAGTTTCAAGGACGAAACTCTTTTTAAGGGGGGGTTATGTAATACCCAGTTGCGAATTCATTTATTATCATTCAGTAATTGTCACTCAGTATTTTTCCACTCATTAATAATCATTCATCATTCATATTAATTCATTGTGTTCACCGTTCGGCATATTTTGAATCGTGTATCAGTTATCATTCGTCTTTCAACCCTGTTGAGAATCGAGATGATAATATTATCATTTTCATCATATTTGGTAGCCTGTGTGTGGGGTGTAGTGCATGCTACATACTCTTTATAGCGCACGCTATTTGAGTACTGGTAGCGCACGCTATCGTTCAACATTAGCGCACGCTAGTGTAATCGAGGCAGACAGTCCAGTAGGCACTGGATTGAAATCTAGAATTCGTAGGGCACGCTATGAGTGGAAATAGCGTACGCTAGTTGTATTAGTAGTGCACGCTAAGACATCGTAGTAGCGCACGCTAAGGTTAGAGCGGGCGGAGGACAGTAGGTTCTGGACTCCAATATTCTGGACACCAACTATCAGGTAGCGCGCGTTAACACTCGGTTAACGTACGCTAAGGGTAAGGCATTAGCGCGTGCTACAAAGTATACGTAGAACACGCTAACGAGGCAGGCAAAGTTCACTGGACTACCCGGTGCACCCACTAGCGCACTCTAATATCAGAAGCTAGCACACGCTGGGTTTAGTATAAATAGGACATTTCTGCCCCATTTCGTCATTTTTCCATCTCTCCTCCTTCCTTGGGCGATTTTGGGCAATTTTGGGCGATTTGTGAAGAACTCTTCGAGCTAATATCATCTATCAACATCTTCAAGCTTCTAGTTCGGATTATTCAACATTTAATCCTCTCCACCACTCCAAATCAAGGTAAACTTTGTATAACCCTTGAATTTCGGGATTTGGGGGTTTTCCTTCCGATCTCTTCGAGTTAGCTTGCTAATGTGTTGGAATATGCTGAGTATGGATTATCTACCTTGGATACATGTGTTCTTACGGATTTATTAGTGTATTTTCCGGAATTGTTAAGTATTTGGGATGGTTGGGTGTGTTTCACCATCTAGAGATTTCATTATTGGAATACATGTATCATGGATAGTATTTTTGGGTGGATTCCAACTTATTTTCCTACCTATGGGTTATTGATAGTTGATTACGAACTTGTCTAGGTTCGGAGTTGTTGTTTCCTTCAACCTTGGTACTTCGTCATTTGTACCCCTTTTTTCTCATTCGAGGTAAGTTAATTCTTACTTAGTTAAAAGGATAATCACTTCTTTCGTTGTTGTTCATTCATACATATAATTCATTTATAGTATATCAATCATGTTGAGACTTGTAATTATCAAACTAATCATTCAATTCACGAGGAACGACGGTTCCAATCATTTCATTGAACCATCACTCATTGCGTTGTTGTTATTTCACCTCAGTGAGTCATTCTTGTCCCTTGTCGGTTTCTATTCATTATTATTTATCATGGTTTCTTTTGTTCTACTGACCTTTCGGGATCGTATTACATTGCTGGGTGGTATATGTGTGGAATTTTTAGTCGGGCACACGATGGTCATGTATTATGCGGGTAATCCGGTACATTGGACCGTGCACACGGTAACGTGCCTCCGTGAGACTAATTAGGCCAAGTACGTGTGTATATGCGGGATTCCAGACACTCGGCTACTTGTACACTTGCACATCCCATTCGGGCGTACTATGATTCCCCTCCTTCAAACTTGATTTCATAATTAAGTCATGTGATTATTGTATTTGTTCAACTCTAGAGGATTGTTATTTTGTGTAACTGACCCCCTTTGGGATGTTGTTTTTAGGTCATGGCAAGGCAAAGGCACGGGAAGAGAATGTTGACGGCGAGGAGTCCCATTAATACTAGTAGGGGGCCCAGTATTCTCAGTTGTTCATGTTTCTTTCATGTGTATTTTCCGCTGCAGTTTCCGTTTGGATTTTCATTTTATTCATTGTTGTATATTCCATCCTCATATGAAATATATATGTATTCTATATTCCTGGGTGTATTGTACTTGAAACTCCTCATCGGAGTAATTGGTAATATAATGAGGTTTGGTACTACAGTTATATTATTTAAATCATTATTTTTCATTCGCCTGGTGGGTCCCAGTTGGGGGTCCACGGCACTGTGATAGCTGCCTAGTTTTGGGGTGTTACATTTATGCAATTGATGAACCGAGTATTCATAGAGTACTTGGATAGATTGGTCGTTGTCTTTATCGATGATATTTAGTTTACTGAAAGAGTCCGGACGAGCATGCAGAACACCTATGGACCGTGCTGAACCTCTTGAGGAGCGAACAGTTGTACGCCAAGCTTTCTAAATGTGAGTTTTGGTTGAAGGAAGTAATGTTCCTTATCCATGTAGTATCAGCAGAAGGAGATCCATAGAAAGTCGAGGCAATTACACAATGGGAGTCTCCTTAGAGTGTGAAAGAGGTCAGAAGTTTCTTAGGACTTGCTGGGTACTATCGACGGTTCATGGAAGGGTTTTCTAAACTCGCCTACCCACTTACTCAATTATTGCAGAAAACCCAAAGGTTCGAATGGAACGAGAAGTGTCAAGTCAGTTTTGACGAATTCAAGAAGAGGTTGCCGACAACCCCAATCTTGACACTACTACAGGGAACTGTAGGGTTCATGGCCTATAGTAATGCTTCAAATCAGGGACTGGGTTGTGTGCTAATGCAAAATGATAGGGTAATCGCCTATGCCTTACGTCAGTTGAAACCATATGAAGTTAATTACCCAACACATTATGTGGACTTAGTAGTTATTGTCTTCGCACTGAATATATGGCGACACTACTTGTACGGGACTCATTGTCAGATCTTCACAGATCATAAAAGTCTTAAGTACATTTTTAGTCAGAAGTAATTGAATATGCGTCAAAGGAGATGGCTGGAGTTGATTAAAGACTAGGATTTGGAAATTCTTTATCATCCAGGCAAAGTGAACGTAGTAACATATGCACTGAGCCGCAAAACTATTTCTATTCCAATGTTCGAGATGCTCACATCCCAGTCCAGCATTCAACAAGAGTAGATTCGTGGAGAAATTGAAGTGTGGTTACAAGGAGTTCAAGGACAACTACATGTGATGGAATTACCTTCATCATTGTCCGATGAAATCAAATCTAATAATTAGACCACCTCTGATGATTCGATTACGTGATGAAGTGAGCAAAGTAAAGGCCCCAAGCTTTGTAATCCATGAAGATGGAGTTTTAAGATTTCAATATCGACTTTGTGTCCCGGATAATGATGTTCTAAAGCAAATGATCATGAAAGAAGCTCATAGTACACCTTATTCAATTCCCCCGGGCACCAGTAAGATGTATAAAGATCTGAAGCAAATTTTTTGGTAGGGTAACATGAAGAAAGAGGTGGCAGAATATGTCTCGAAATGTTTGACTTGTCAGTAGGTTAAAATTGAACATCAGTGATCCACCGGGATGTTGAAGCCACTTCCAATCCCAGAATGGAAGTGGGAAGCTATATCAATGACTTTATCACCAACATGCCAAAGACCAAGACATGAATGAATATGATCTAGGTGATAGTTGAACGTTTAACCATGTCGGTTCATTTTCTAGGCATTAAAGACAGTTGGGGACCAGAGAGATTGGCATGAATATTTATTGCGGAAATAGTCTGATTGCATGGAACACCGAAGATCATTATTTCAGATCAGGATGTTCGCTTCGTATCGCATTTTTGGAAAGTGGTTCATAAGGCTTTGGGAACCGAGTTAAGATCTAGCACGGCTTACCATCCTCAAAACGATGGACAGTCCGAGAGAACTATTCAAACAGTAGAAGATATGTTGAGAGCTTGTGCCTTATATTGGTCGACTGATTAGGAAACTCATCCTCCATTGATTGAGTTCGTCTACAATAATAGTTGACATTGCTTCCATTAAGATGGCACCTTTCGCAGCATTTTACGGGAGGAGATGTAGATCACCCCTATGCTGGGATGATTCTTCTGACTTAACTGGGATGGAACCAGAATTGATAATACAGGCTCGTGACAAGATAGCCCTAATCCGTGACATATTGTTAACCGCCCAGAGTCGACAGAAGTCTTATGCAGATGTGTGCCGTCGCCCGTTAGAATTTGAAGTTGGGGATCATGTACTTCTAAAAGTTTCTCCTACGCGGGGAATTTATCGTTTTGAAAGGAAGGGAAAGTTGAATCCTAGATACATCGGGCCATTTGAGATTCTCGAAAGAGTTGGAGAATTGGCATATAGATTGGCCTTACCTCCATCGTTGAGTCATGTTCATAATGTGTTTCATGTATCACAGTTACAGTAGTATATATCGGATCCCAGTCATGTCATCGACTTTGAGGAGATCGAAGTAGCTAATGGTGACACGTTCGAAGAGAAACCAATCAAGATACTCGAATGTAGAATCAAGCAACCTGGGAGACCGAAGACAGTATGAAGACGGGATACCCAGAATTATTTACATCTTAAGTTTCGGGACGAAACTTCTTTTTAGAGAAGGAATATGTAATACTCGGATAATTGTTATGTAACGTTACATTCAGTTAGAAATTAAATATTTTGGTAGTTCACTGTTAGTGGAATATCCGACGTGGACATGTATTGCTGACATGGATAACAAAATAAAGAAAAAAAGTTTTTTTGTCACTTAACTATTAGGTCAGTTAGAGACTTACCACTCAACAACAAAAACTTTATTATTTAGTCACTAACTTTATTTTCTTAGAAATTAAACATAAATTAGGGAAATAATAATTTGCAGCTTATTTACCATTCAATAATTTGCTATATATATAAAGCTCGACAAATATTTAATTTTTCAGAGGAGCTATTCTGACTTACTCGACAAAATATTTTCAATCTACTCGATAAAGACTTCATTGTTTAAGATAGGGTAGAATATCTTCATTACGTAGACATTAAACAAACATAAATTCAGGAAACTAACAACCAGAAAACGAAGAGTGCTATGTTATGTTTTGTTAGTTTCCATTTCAAATTTATATTAGTTTTCCTAATTTCTGTTTATTTATATTTTAAGAAAATATAACGTTAGTGACTAAATAAATAAGTCTTTGTTTTTGAGTGGTAAGTCTCTAACCACCTAATAGTTAAGTGATAAAAATTCTCTTTTTCTTTATTTTGTTTCACGTCAGTAATACTTAGCTACGATGGATATTCCACTAATCGTAAACTAACGAAAATATTTAATTTCTAATCGAATGTAACGTTAGTGGCTGAAAAGTATTGTTGAGTGGTAAGTTTCTAATCGGCCTAATAATTAAGAGAAAAAAAAAATCTATTTTCCCTTCTCAATAATAACTGTCCCTGACTCTATCCACGTATAGTCATATATACCTTCCCTCAAGTAAGGAAACTAGGGCTGGGAATTTTCAACCCGAAACTCGTGGAGACGACCATAATCGAACCAAAATTTTCAGTTCGGTTCGGTTCCTGATGTTGAAATTATGCATTTTTTTTGGTTCCTGCAAAAAAAACATAAAACCCGAAATTACCTATTTACCTGTTTTTTATTAATATTAGTTAATTTATAAATAAAAATAAGAAAATCTTAGAAGTATACTGTCTTACTTAATTTATTGAAGTTCAAGTTACTCTTTTGCTGCTTCATTTTGATTGATATTTTGATTGTATTAACTGAACATTAAACTTTGTATCTTCACTATCTTGATCTTAATGAGACTATTGTTGTTTAGAAATTTAAAATGGAGCTAAACCTTGCTTTTAAATGGACTATTGTTTAAAATTGAGTTTCTTAGATTGAAGCAGGTGAATAGATTCATATAAACATGAAAAATGAAACCGAAATATTGTCTGAACCGAACCGAAAATTTCGGTTCGGGTTGTGTTATGTTCCTAATGAAAAAAACATAGAACCGAACCCGAAATACATAATTCGTTTTGGGTTCGGTTCCTGCAAAAGAAATTTGGAACTGAATTTTGACAGCTGTAAAGGAAACTATTAAATAACCCTAACTTGGCCAGCAAGCTACTGATTCTTAATATAATTCTATTCCTACCAGGACACTTAATAATACATTCCTATTTGAATTCTATTCCTACCAGGACACTTAATAATATATAAGTAATTAAATAATAATATTATTAAATTTATAATTAATTAATTGCACTTCATCCCTTTAATTGAATATCGTTGGTTTTGCTCCATAACAACTTCCTTCCCCTAAAAAAGGGCCTTGTCCCCAAGGCAGGTGTTAAGGATTTCAAGAACAAAAAAAGTGAAGAACAACTTGATAATTGAAAGATATTCGAGATGACGACTTGTCCGATAAGATAACGTCTTGTCCCAAACCAAAGCTCGAATAATATTAATTCTCAGTAATGACAGTCCCTAACCCTAACCACACATATATATACACATATATATATATATATATATATATATATACACACATAGTCATATACTTTCCTTCAAGTAAGGAAACCATTAAATAACCCTAGCTTGGCTAGCAAGCTACTAATTCTTACGATAATTCTATTCCTATTAGGACACTTAATTATATGTTCCTATTAGAATTGTATTCTACTGGGACCCTTAATAATATATAAATATTTAAATAATAATCTTACTAAATCTATAATTAATTAATTGTACTTTGTCCCTTTAATTGAAGATCGTTGGTTTTGCTCCGTGACAACTTTCTTCCCCTCAAAAACCGCCTTGTTTACAAGGCAGGTGTTAGGGAATTGAGAATTCCACTCTTTTTCATTCACCCAAGTCGCATCGTCACAGAATTGTCTTCGCCATGGCACTAATGTCTGCCAGTATTCATCCTCTAAATTTCTAGCTACCTATACAAGCACCGGTACCGTGATCCCTAGCGCGCATCACCCTCAATTGCTTGCTCGGAAATTCATGTAAGGTATTATAGGGTTGTCTGCAACGGAAACATAATTTCTTTGCTCGTAAATTGTTATATTCTTGTTGTGACATCCTCCGCAATGGCCCGTGACTAATGCGCAAATTTGATCGAGTCAGTCCTGGTTTGGTGGCGGCAGGCGCCTCTTGGTCAGGCGGTCGAGCTTCGAGCCCGATCAAAAGTTTCGCAAACGGTCGATTCGGGTTAGCCGGACAGAAACCCTCGGTATACGCACGCGGATGTGATGGTGTAATGCACACATAACTCCATCCGCGATCAAATTGAAGTTTTACCTCTATATTGCGGACCATATGCATAGCTAACTCTATATCATGTAGATCCCACACGCGTAGGTTGACCCGAATTGGCTCGCTCAAGCTTTTCCTAAAATATCCCAAATAACAATCCTTTTGTAATCTCGGCACCAGATTGGATAATTGAATAAATTCATCGACATAAGCATCGACTGGTTGTGTTTGCTTCATCGCCGCCAATCGCTCATATACAACATTACACGTCGCCAACGGCATAGCGGGGTAAGTGAGATCGGATGTCTGTCACCGCCGCCAATCGCTCATATAGATTCCCCTTATTCGACCATCAAACCGACACACCATAGCTTGTGAAAATTCCCGCCATGAAAAATTACCTCTTCGCGAACGTAGCCAACAGAACCAACCTAGTGTTGTTCCCTCCACCACCACCATCGCCAGATTAGTGCGCTGTGTTTCAGGGGTGCAGTGGACATCGAACTTCTGTTGTGTACTATCAAACCATATGTTTCGGTTGGTCCCAAACAAAATTGGTAATTCACTGCCTGCAGCCCCAGTTTGCCACCGCATCACGATTGGCCCACAGTTCTGCCCTCTATGCCCTGACCTGCAGCTGCCCGGCCGCACTCTGCCATCACAACGATGGCCTCCTATCCTCCTCCACCACCACCCCCGGTGGCGCCTCCCCTGCTGCAGCACCCATTTTCTGCGCTGCTATCGCCACCACCAGCTAGTCAAAACTGCCATCGATGCCCGCAAATCGGGCCTCCATGTCCTCGCGCAAACCTACAATCTCCCCCTTGGGTCTGCACCTGTTCCTCCCTTACGACACTAAGTGCCGCCTCCATATCTACAATTCTGGAATCTGATCTCATCATCCTCTCGTCTCAATTTCCCACAGACGGCGCCAAATTGTTACGACGGGATTTCAAGAACAGAAAAAGTAAAGAACAAATTGATAATTAAAAGATACTCGAAAAGATAATGTCTTGTCCCAAGACAAAGCTCGGATAATATTAATTCTCAATAATAACACAATCATATACTTTCCCTCAAGTAAGGAAACTAATAAATAACCCTAACTTGACCAGCAGCTACTGATTCTTAATGTAATTCAATTCCTACTAGGAAAGTTAATAATGTGTTCCTATAAGAATTCCATTCCTACTAGGACATTTACTAATATATAAATGATTAAATAATAATATTCTTAAATCTATAATTAATTGCACTTTGCCCCTTTAAGTGAAGATAGTTGGTTTTGCTTCGTAACAGTCGGTCATTAAATTGGAACAAAATAACCTGTCAATACTTGATAAACCTTTTTTGCATGTTTTTTTTTGTGGTTCTTTCATTCTTCCTGGACTTATGTCGGGAGAGATCCAGTTTGAGTTCAAAACCACCTCAATTATCTAAGCACCACAGATAACCTGGGTACATATAAGGAACAGATGTTAAACTGCTCCGATTGCATACAAGACTTGTCTGATTATTATAATTCGGTTTTGTTTTGATATTCGTCTTACTCTTAGATTCTCATATGCCAATTTTTAATCACCATGTTTCTAGTGGATGGGTGAGACGATGGACTAAGTACCTTGGTGTTAAAGAAGCTATCAAGTTAATGATTTGGAACAATGCTGATCCTTGTTTCAGCCTCAGGTTTCTATATTGTCTTTGAACCCTTTTCTTTATCAAGTAGGGGTCGGTTGTTGCTCATCATATCTTGTTTTATCAATTTCAGAGCAAATACATGTAAAGGATGTTGGTATAATTTACTAAAAATTATATCGATAAATTTGAATTCATATAATTATACCATGAAGTATAATAATATTTGATGATTTTCCATTATACCTGTAAATCTAAAAGCTTGTCTTGGACTCGTCCGTGTCCGTCAAATAACAACTTAAGGGATCGCATGTTTTGAATTTCTTGTCTGTGCTACAAATCTGAGAATAACAAAGTAGGAGACAGATTCCTTTAATGACGAAAGCATTAAATAATATATATGTATATATATAATTAATCAAATGAGGTAAATCCGAATGTGGGCGATGTTGAGTCCAGAAAATCTGTCTCCTTAAAGCAAATTCGCCTCCACCGCAGTGTATGGCGTCTGCCTCCCAGGATAAAACAACATCTCGATGCGTTGATATATCGATCACCGCACCCTCAGTGAACTAGAATGAACCTGAACTACCACCGACGCGACCCAAATTATGAATAGAAATTATTTCCGAAAATAAAATTTTGAAGTCGGAATTTTTGGGTGAATAAACGGACGAAATTTCTGTGTAAAAATAAGACCCCTCACATCTGTATTTATAGGTGAAGATGAGAGAGAGACATGTGCTGGAGGAACTCTATACCGACCGAAATTTGTATCTGGAGGAACTCTAAACCGATCGAAATTAGTATTTGGAGTAACTTTAAACCGATCAGAACTCTAAACTGATCGGAATTTATTAATTGAGGTATTTTCGGTAAATTTTACCGAATAAAATTGCAGTAAAAAGATAACTTCGAGACGCCGAGACATTTCGCCCAAATCGCCCTTCGACCGAGACGAGACGAGACGAGACGAGACGAGACGAGACGAGACGAGACGAGCCGAGCCGGACGGACGGGCGGCGGCGCGCGCGTGTGTGTGTGCGCGAGGGGCGCCTAGTCACACATCCACACATGTCTCACTTTTTGAACATGACTTTGTCCACATCTCCTTATATACTCATAATTTTTCCTTTCTTTTTCCAATGTGGGATAGCATCCCAAACCCATTTCTAAAGGGTTCACTTTGGAACATTATATCTCATTCATACCTCAATCATTTTGAGTGTTCTTACATGTTTTGGAAACCTCGTACGGAGTACTACGTATTCAAACTAAGTCCCAAGTTTAACTCGTAGTCGAGCCCACTCAAAATTACCTCTCAAGTGGGTTGCTCAAAACAACCCATTTCCTCCATTTTATCTAATATTTCCAACAATCCCCCACATGAATGAGATTGATGGTCCAGCAGCACACGTCAGACACGGAGTTGACTTGGTGATAGTTACTGCGGTTAGGCATTGCATAAGATAGGTAGAGTATGCTCCTTGAACCTTCCCTCGAAAAGATATATTCTCCTTACTGGCTAGACAGTGTGACTAGATGCCTTTGAACTGTCCGACCGTTTGTGTAAGTGATCGTATATCCTTCACAAGTGCCCTCCCTGATTTATTCTGTTCTCATTATTGTGCCCATTTTGGTCGTGGACACCGTCCTGGTTGTGCGGGAGTTTCTAGAGAATTGTGCTTTGCAATTCTCCTTTGAAGCGGCCCCTCTTCACTCCAACATAGGTGATTCTCGTTAAGTGTTTTGAGTAAACCCGTATTTTACTCCACCCGACTATACGTTGTCGACTTAAGAATCATTAAAAGCATAAGCTTAACCTCGCCCTACGGGTATCACTGTTTTCATCCTAGGAATGGTCAGTTCGGGGTAACCCCCACAGTGATCGTGCCCAGTTTTATGATTTAGTTGTCCCATTGAACCTAGATCTTGGGATCTCCAGTCAGCTTAGGTTGGGTATCCTCCATAAAACCATTAGCTCATGGCAATAGACCCATTCCTCTTGATGATTTATCAACAAGGTCTTTTGATAACCCTTTGGTTAGTGGATTCGCGATGTTATCTCTTCACGAATCGTAGTCAATAGTGATAACCAATATTGATAGCAAATGATATTATCTCTTTGCCTCATATGACGAGACTTATACCATTATACTTTTGCTCTGTGCCCCGTCAATCGTGGATTGACTACATATTGCGGTCACAGCTTTGCCCATTTTGGAATATCTTCTAGAAATTGATATTGCATTATGCCTCTCATGCATATTTGTCTAAGGTTATGAACTCATATTTCTTTATAAATCGAGCAATAACCATCTATATTAAAGATTTCCATACCACTGCTGCACTAGCTAGTGTGAAACATGTTCACTATTTAGACATTAAATTCATAATGTTAGATATCCAATTTGCATTACTATATCAATTTATAGTTTTTTGAATATCTCATATCATGCAGCATATACACACAAGTAATCTTTATATCATTGTAATCACCAACTAATGATTAGTTTCCTGATTACTCGTGTATCCACATAGTCTACTCACGATATAGACTGTGTTTAGTCTTGTACAATTCACTTAATACATTAGACTTTTAGTAAGTCTTGAAAGATCAGTTGTCTTTGTCCTTGGATAGATGCACAATATCCATTAGCATTCCAATTGATTCCGTTGATCTTTCCAAGATTCATGTCATCATAGTATGACTGACCTCATATGAGAGATTGTGAACGACTTGAGATTTTACATCTTAAAGTCATCTCTTTGGTCTCATATATTTGTCTTTTCAGACTTTGTTGAATTGATCCCCTTGTCATTACTTACATCAATGACTCGATCATTAAAATTCATTCTTAAAATGACATAGTCGTCATGTGTATTTGACATATACACACTTGACATATTCATTGTCTTGAATCTTTTTGACATTATAAATTGGCATTTTTACCGTTTTGGTATCATGTTACCAACTATTAACCGAGACTTCAATTTCTCATTGATCAAATTACTAATTTTAAGCGTCCCCAAAATTAGCAATTTTTGACTAACTGCATTACCAAATTTGAGTGTCCCCAAATTGGTACTTTTCGGTCATTTAATCACCATATTAGAGCGTTGTCAAAATGGAGATTTTATCACATCCTTTGAAGTCATTGCTTGACACCACAGTGTCAAAGATTTTATGCCACTACTTTAGTGTCAATTTAGATTCATAATACTTTCACTAAGTTGCAGACTTTCAATCGCTGCGTTAGGCACATATGCCTTTGGTTCTTCCAAGTTGGCTTTTCTCAAAGACGCCATTTAGAAAGACTGCATGTATGTTCATTTGATATACTTCTACATGTATATCATAATAATGAACTTTCTTCTCGTTATTTAGAGAATATATCTCAAAGTACTTTAGGCTCTCATGTTACTACAACCTCAGTTAGTAGTTTCGCCTCTTATTTATCCATGGATCCATTTAATTGAATTTATGTTGGATCCTAGCGGTATCTTTTCCAGAGGAAGATCTACCGAACATTAAACAAAATTCTGCACAACAGAATTATTCTTTCTCTTATATGACCATATGGAGAGTGTATATCGCATTGTAAGTTATCTTCTATTAGAAATTTCAGACGTAGTGATTTTTCAAGTTCAAGCATTTTTGCTTCAACCTTTAAAACCACTTGGTGATTTATTTCACATTGATAAATCCACGGTGTCTCATAAATGATTTAGTTTTTAAATCAGTTATGCATTTGATACATGCTTTTCCTTAACTCGATTAGTACATACTGACATGTCAGACTATCAGATTTTTGCACTACGAATTTATACGCATCATGCATCATGTGCGTATCCAGTGAAGATGCAGTCGACCGACTTGGGTCAGACCTTCACTTGCTTTGGCTTAGGAACTTTTACCTTAGCCACACACCCCCAAATTATGAATAAACCTGAACTACCACCGACACGACCCAAATTATGAATAGAAATTATTTCCGAAAATAAAATTTTGAAGTCGGAATTTTTGGGTGAAAAAACGGATGAAATTTCTGTGTAAAAATAAGACCCCTCACATCTGTATTTATAGGTGAAGATGAGAGAGAGAGAGAGAGACATGTGCTGGAGGAACTCTATACCGACCGAAATTGGTATCTGGAGGAACTTTAAACCGATTGAAATTAGTATCGGGAGTAACTCTAAACCGATCAGAATTAGTCTCTCAATACTTATCCAGATCTGTTTAATTCGATTTTATCCGGATCCGAAAAATTCAAAATTTATTAATTGAGGTATTTTTGGTAAAATAAAATTTTACCGAATAAAATTGCAGTAAAAAGATAACTTCGAGACGCCCAAATCGCCCTTCGCCCGAGACCGAGCCGAACGGACGGCGGCGCGCGTGTGTGTGTGCGCGCGAGGGGCGCCTAGTCACACATCCACACATGTCTCACTTTTTGAAAATGACTTTGTCCACATCTCCTTCTATACTCACAATTTTTTCCCTTCTTTTTCCAATGTGGGATAGCATCCCAGACCCATTTCTAAAGGGTTCACTTTGAAACATTATATCTCATTCATACCTCAATCATTTTGAGTGTTCTTACATGTTTTGGAAACCTCGTACGGAGTACTACGTATTCCAACTAAGTCCCGACTTTAACTCGTAATCGAGCCCACTCAAAATTGCGTCTCAAGTGGGCTGCTCAAAACAGCCCATTTCCTCCATTTTATCTAATATTTCCAACAAAGGATTCACACGGGAAGATTTAGTTACTGAACTTCAAATGTTGAAGGTTGTCCATTAATTTTCAAGTAGTCTCTCTCCTCTTTGTTATAAATACATGAACTTGTTGAGCATGCTTATGTTGTATCATTATTTTGGAGGATGACTTTCGAGGGCCTTAAAGTTATTGCATTCCATGCGCTTTTCAAATGGGCTTATTTGCATATAGGTCTTTATATCTCAATACTTGGTAAGAGAAATGGGTGGTGCATTACCTGTGAACCTTCACATTCTTGTTTTTATTTCTCCTCAACTTTAGGTACAATACGAACTTTCTCAGCACTTGGATGACTTTGTCCGGATCAGAACTGGAATGCAGTTTTTTTTTTTGTTTTAACTGAATTATTCAGAAGACGCTTCGACTTATATTTTTCTTGGTGTTAGTGATTGAGTTTTTAGCAAGCCTTTTCACATAGTAATGATGTTACAACATTAACATTAAATGTTTAACTATTTGTATGTGATATTAATGATAAAAGCTGAATTTGGTGCCACCTCTTTGTTTTTGTGCAATTTCCGTTTTTGATTGACTGGTCACCCTAGAAGAACTAGCAATCGTAAGGTTTGTGTTGGGAAAATTACACTTCTTTATGAAATAGTGTCAAAATAAATGATACTTGCACAGCGGAATTAGGATAAGTATTTTCCACTATCTGGATTTAAAAATGGGATATTGAAGAGTTAAACAAGACACAAGAATTTTACGTGGAAAACCCAAATCGGGAAAAAACCACGGGAGGACCTTTGTCCGAAAAACTTCCACTATGACTATAGTAGGTTTACCGAATTCTCCCTAAATACACAATCTCTCAAGAGGTTATCTCTCGAAATACAAAAAATATCTCAAGTATTTAACTTGGAATGACTAAGAAAAATAGAAAACACTATTTTGAGGGAGATAGAAAATACTCTATATTTTTGTCTCTTTTTCATCTCTCAATACTCTCTATTTGCTTTCTCAATATTTCTCTCTCAATCCTCACGGATGAATTGAGGAAAACTTATTTGGCTTGAACTTATTCTTGCACTCTGACTTCATTCGCAAAACTCAGCACAATTTATAGAGGAACCGAGGTGCATTTTTCTTCCTCTCAGCCGCAACTTTTGAAGTAATTTGAGACAGCTGCTCATTTTCTTCACCTACCGCCACTCTTGTTGAAAATAAATGGAGAGGTGGCTGCAACTTTCCATGCATTCTTCCAATATTACGGCTGCAGCATACTCTTGTTGCCTAAAGTCTTTGTTCAATAAATGCAACATTTGATCATACACACGCATGTCAACTTTGTGGGCTTGTGGGCACCACTGATGTGGATAATTCCCCCCCTCCAAATCATGTAGGGATTCAACTAGACCTGCTTTGAGTTTGCAGATCTCAAACTTATTTCGGGGTAAGGACTTGGTAAACATATCAGAACCATTATCATTAGTGTGAACCTTCTCCAGTTGCATTACCTTTCTTTCAAGTGCATCTCGGATCCAATGATATCTTACATCAATATGCTTCGACCTTGAGTGAAAACTCGAATTTTTACTCAAATGAATTGCGCTTTGACTATCGCAGTAAAACACGTACTTCTCTTGCTTCAAACCCAACTCCAGTAGAAATTTCTTTAACCACAACACTTCTTTGCAAGCTTCCATCACAGCTATATACTCGGCTTAAGTTGTGGATCACGCTACGCATTTTTGAAGTTTCTATTGCCACGAGATAGCTCCCCCTGCAAGTCTCATCAGGTACCCTGATTTGGATTTCCTGGAATCAATATCACCAGCCATATCTGCATCCCTATATCCTTCTAGTAGGACATGGTTTTGACCGAACTTCAGACAAGATCTCGAAGTGCCTCTAAGATATCGTAATATTCCTTTCACTGCTTCCCAGTATTCCTTTCTTGGATTAGAAAGAAAACGACTAACAACACCAACTGGATGAGGTATATCTGGTCTAGTGCATACCATAACATACATTAGACTATATATTGCAGAAGCATATGGTATTCTTCTCTGTCTCAATTGTGGGGCACTGTACTGAACTGAGTTTCATGTGTCCTGCAAGTGGAGTGTTTACTGGCTTCGACTTTCTCATATTGAATCTTTCAAGAACTTTCTCAATGTATTGTTCTTGAGATAACCAGAGCTTCTTGTTTTTCCTATCCCTGAATATCTTTATTCCAAGGATTCGCATAGCTGCACCTAAGTCTTTCCTCACAAAAGACTTACTTAGCTCTTTCTTCAGTTTATCAATTTTGCTGGCATCATGGCCTACAATCAGCATATCATCAACGTGGAGTAATAGTATGATAAATGCACCTCTTGTGAAGTTTTTGATGAAAACACAATGATCTGAGGTGGTTCTATTGTAGCCATGGTTAGTCATGAAGGACTCAAACTTCATGTACCACTTTCTAGGAGCTTTTTTCAAGCCATACAAGCTCTTTCTCAATCTGCATACAAGGTTCTCTTTTCTTTTAATTTTGAAACCTTCTGGTTGGTCCATGTAGATTTATTTGTCTAAATCTCGATGCAGAAATACGGTCTTCACATCAAGTTGTTCAATCTCCAGATCTAAACTGGCAGCAATTGCGAGAACAACTCTGATTGAGGACATCTTCACCACTGGTGAGAAAATCTCTTAAAAATCGACACCCTTCTTTTGACTGAAACCCTTTACAACCATCCTTGCTTTTATACCTCGGTTGTGAGCTATGTTCTTCAGTCTTTAACTTGTAGACCCATTTGTTTCTCAGTGATTTATTTCCAACTGGCAACTCAACATGGTCATAGGTGTGATTATCTTCTAAGGATTGCATTTCTTCTTCCATGGATTCTGACCATTTTTTGTTTTGATCATTTTCCATGGCCTCTCTAAAACTTTGTGGCTCTCCTCCACCAGTGAGCATTACATACTCATGTGGGCTATATCTGGTAGAAGGTTGTCTTTCTCGAGTTGACCTTCTAACTAGAGGGACATCATCTTGAACAGATGGATTTTGATTGTCACCTGCTTCATCATCAACCATATCATCATTCTCTGGTTGGGTATCTCCCCCGTAATTCTGAACCGTCGGTGAAGGAACTGGATCTAAGTTGACAGGAACTTCCGGATTAGATGGAGGTTTTTCTTTGACTTCATTAAGAACTTGATTTTCAAGGAATACAACATCCCTGCTTCTAATAACCTTCATGTTAACTGGATCCCATATTCTGTAACCAAACATTTCTTGGCCATATCCTATGAAGATACATGGTTTGGTTTTGTCATCAATCATAGATCTTTCATCTTTGGGAATATGTACGAAAGCCCTACAACCAAACACTCTCAAGTGTTTGTAAGAAACGTCTTTCCCCGACCACACTCTATCTGGAACATCACCACCCAGAGGAGTTGATGGAGAAAGGTTGATTAAGCCGACTTCAATCCTCATAGCTTCACCCTAAAATGATTTTGGCAATTTTGAATGGGATAATATACATATAAATCTTTCACAAATTGTCCTATTCATCCTTTCGGCAATGCAATTATGCTGAGGAGTCTTTAGGACGCTTTTCTCAAGCTTGATACCATGGTTCTTACAGTGTTGTTCAAACGGGCCTAGTTATTCACCACTGTTGTCTGCACAAACACTTTAGTGTCTTTCCTGTTTCTCTCTCAAATTTGGTGTGAAAATGCTTAAAGACCTCTAAGGTTTGGTCTTTTGTTTTCAAAGCAAAGCACCACACTTTTCTCGAAAAATCGTCAATGAAAGTGACGAAGTACAATGCACCACCAAGAGTCCTGTCTTTCATATAGCAGAGGTCTGTGTGCACCAAATCAAGAGGTTGAGCTCTTCTTGAGGGAGGGAAGCTTATGAATGCAACTCTGTGTTGTTTCCCCGCTAAACAATCAACACATGTTTCCAAGTGGATGCCTTTTACTTCAGGGAGGAGGTTCCTTCTTGCCAAAATTTCTAAACCTTTCTGGCTCAAATGTCCGAGCCTCTTATGCCATAACTCAATGGAGGAATTTTTGACGACTGTATTCACCTCTCTATTGGATAGATTCACATACACTATGTAGAGAGAATTTTCTTTTCTACATCTTACTGCAATAAGGGAGCCTCTGATAAGTTTTCATTTTTCTTCGCCGAAGTGATTGATGTAACCATCATCGTCGATCTTGCCAACGGAAATAATATTGAGTCTGATATCAAGAACTTGTCGTACATCTTTTAAGATAATCTTGTATCCAGTATCAGTAAGCAGAATAGTGCCAGCCACTTCAGTCACACCATGATTGGCCATTCTGACTTTGCCAAAGCTTCCACCAGTGTAGGATACAAACATATCACGATATGGTGTAATGTGATAAGATGCACCCGAATCTACGATCCAGTTGGTTTGTTGGCATGACATACTCATAAGAGTATCATCACAGACCATGATGGTATCGCCATCAGCTGCAACTGCTTTCATGTCTTGATGTGTATTTCCATTATTTCCGTGCTTTTGTTCCCTTTTCTTCTTTCTATAGTGTTTCTCATAGTGGTTTAAACCACCACAATGATGGCATTTGAAGTCTCTTCTAGGTTTAGACTTCCCCCTGGATTTCTCTGTTGTCAATTTAGAGCTTTTATTTTTACTTCTCCCTCGATCAATATTTTGAGCAACCATCGCCTTTGTCTCAAAAGAGCGATCTTGTTCTTTTCTTCTGGATTCTTCATTAAGAAGACAATCTTTAACCATCTACAATTTCAGAGCTCCATTTAGATCCGAGTTGCTGATTGAGACCACAAGAGTGTCCCAACTATCCGGCAACGAACTCAGTAGCAATAAAGCTACAACTTCATCATCGATGGAAATCTTCATATTGATGGATTGATGGATAAGACCCTGATATGCATTGAGGTGCTCCGTCATGTGGGCACCCTCCACATATCTGTAATATCCTAGAAATTCACTACGAATTTTTCGCATTGTTTTATCTGAGTTGTACTGTACAGAGTGGGACCGATGCAGTATGGATAAATAATTTTGGGAACTATTACAGCTGTACCAATATATATCGAGGTTATATTTAATTCTAAGATATTACATGCTTAATATGTCTTTCGATGTCGGGTATACTGTATGAGTATTTGTATAATTGTCGTACTTGGTCGACGATTGCATTTGAGGTATCGTACATCAGATGTATCGTATGAGAATGTTATCGGAATGAGTGTATGTATTCAGTATGTCGCGTGTACGTGTTTGGTATATTGAGACGGCAGACAGGAGCAAAAATGGCTAAGTATAAAAGCCATTACGTATGTTAAGCATAGGAGCTTACGTACGTAAAGGTGCAAGTGTAGCGTACGCTAAGCAGAGGAGCTTACATGCGTAACGAGGGGAGTTTAAGGTTGAGTACATAATGTATGTTATAAAGGGAATCGAACAGGTCCGAACTGTGGTTGGAAGGTAGGCCCGGCGTCGGTAGCTTTCGGCACAGATGTGGACAGGCGAGTCAACCTCGAGCCTTACGTACGTTAAGGATATGCCATTGCATACGTTAAGCAAGTCTGGCACTGTAGCAAGTCAACCGCTACATTACGTACACTACGGTAAGGAAATTACGTATGTAATGCATGCCACGAAATAGGACAGTGAACCCTGGATTACTATTACGTACGCTATGCAGGACATGTAGCGTACGTTAAAGAGTCTTACGTACGTTAAGGTTTGGTCTTAACGTATGTAACGAGTTGTGCAAATTATATATTAAAAATTGGTCTTTTATTTCTTCACGAGAGAAAACACATTTTTTCCACCCCAGCTCGTCCCTCTTAACTTTCAACCCCATTTCAGACCCTTCTACATTGGTGGAGACCTTGATGATTTGATTAGAAGCTTGAAGCTTGGAGTTCTTGATGTTTCTTGAAGTTTTTGATCCTTGTAGTTCTTCTTCAAGAGGTATGCTGAAAAACTCCTCTCTTTGATTCGGATTTTGATATTATTGTTGATGTTCTTCTTCGTATGATGATGCTTATGGTGTGTTGTTGTGATTCTTGAGGTTATATGAATTGTATATTGAAGGACACAATGATATATGCCATGGATTATGAATTAGATGATGGTTTAAATGTTAGAGCACATCGGATTACGTCATTTTGTTGGCTACAAACATGATTATAGATTAATTCATGTTCTTGAAGAACTCTTGAGTTATATATGTCGTGATTTTATGGAATTTGGAAGGATTACAGTTAATTTTGGTATATGATTGTTCGTGATAATAAACGGTAATTGCGTTTCTATGAATTTACGAATATGAACAAGAAGGAACCTTGTTAAAATCGTAATTAAGGTTGAAGTCGGAATCGAGAATGTCAAGAAACTTGTTAGAATTTATTTATTATTGAATTGCGGCTTGTATTCATATTGTTTGAGTTATAATGGTTTGGTTTCGTATGATCGAGATATCGTTAACCCGTTGAGTTGATTGGTTGATTATATCGGTTGTTGATTGTTATCGAAGGTGTGTTAATTGATTACTTTAATAGGTTGCGATAATTGATCGTTGATTATGACCGTTGTGCTACGGTTGACATTGGAGAATGCATGTATTGCCTTGGTCGGGGCTGAGGAGCTTGTAGATGAAGACGACAGTATTGGTGACGGCTTCATCGTATCGGTATCGAGGCAAGTTATTCTTGCTCAGTTCATAATATTTAATAAATCGTTTCGATTTCATTTCATTTATGATTCATATAGCAATGGTATTATGGAATATGAATTGTCGGGATGATGGTATGTATATTATGCTTGGACTGGGATAAATCATAATGTATATGATTTTAAAGATGTCTAATGGAAACAGATATGTGAATTACCTTGGTCTATTGTATGAAATGGTGGATGTCGAGGGTAGTCTATCGTACCGACATTGAACTCGATATGGTGGTTTGGTAATAGTGATGGACTGTATTTCATTTTGGACTATTCGAATAACCATGTATTCATTCAGGGACATTGGTCGAGGAAGGGTTAGCGTCTCCAGCTTTGAGGTAATTTAGTATTGCTGAATTATGATAATTATCATGTTGCATTGTTGCATGTGTGTGTGTTGATGTTTCATGTGATGAGTGTGCATCATTATTTGGTATATTTGTGATGTGCTCTTCCTGTGAACTGTAAATTGTTGGGCCGATGTGTTGGGGATAAAACCTGAATGGTATCCATATGGAACTGTTTTGAGGGATAAGACCAGAATCTGGCACCCACCGTCTGGAGTATTCCTGAGTAGATGCTTCCGTGACCCTTGGCTGCGGCCTTGGGAGTTTATGTGATATTGTCCGGAGTATTCCTGAGTAGATACTTTTGTGACCCTTGGTTGAGACCTTGGGAATTTATGTGCTAACATTATATGCATTTTTGAGCATTCTGTGAATCGTTGTCTGACGGGAATACGACAGTGTGGTCGTGTTGATCTTTCATTATCGAACTGTTGTTGTTCACTTGGGAAGTTTTCTGATCCTTATTAGAGATGCGTTTCTTCGAGTTCGTTGTCATGTTGTATCGTGACATATATGAAGTCATATACGTTCTTATCGGTCATGTGTAGGATTTTCAAGACGGGCACGTGTAGCATGTGTTGGTTTCGACCTCATATTGAACCGTGCACATGAGACGTACTTCGTGAGGCTGATTAGGTATGAGACCAGACGTGTATCTGATCAATACCCATGGCTGGCTTGTACACGGACACATTTCCAGATCGGGTGTATCATGTCGTCCGTCTTGAGTCAAATTGATTGGTCGTTCATAGTCCATGTCTAATCGGATCTGTTCGATAGTCGGGTTTGTCTTCGAGATCCCATATTTGTGATTTGTATACGGTTGACGATTTTATTCTCACATGTATCTGTCCCTGTTAATCCTTTATCGATCTCGTTTGGAGTTACCATATCGTTGGTAATCTCGTTTGTTATTGATTCCCTACTGATCTTGTTTGGAGTTACCATATCATTGGTAATCTTGTTTGTTATTGATTCCCTGCTGATCTCGTTTGGAGTTACCATATCGATGGTCAACTCGTTTGTTATTGACCCTTTATTAATCTCATTTGGAGTTCACCCTATCGTTGGTCAACTCGTTTGTTATTGACCCTTTATTAATCTCGTTTGGAGTTCACCCTATCGTTGGTCAATTCATTTGTTATTGATCCTTTATTAATCTCGTTTGAAGTTGATCCTATCGTTGGTAATCTCGTTCGTTATTGATCCTTATTGATTCCGTTTGGAGTTTGCCTTACTGTTGGTATTCTCGGTCGTTGTTGATCCTTTATTGATCTTGTTGGAGTTTACCATATTGTTGGTATTCTCGATTGTTGATCCTTTATTAATCTTGTTGGAATTTACCGTATCGTTGGTATTATCGGTCGTTGATCCTTTATTGATATCGTTAGAGTCTACCACATCAATGGTATTCTCGTTCGTGGTTGGTCCTATGTCGATCTTGTGTGGAGTTATCATGTCATTGATATTCTCGTTCTGATGCATTGGTTGTTTATTATTATTGATTGTGTGAGCATTCATACCTTGTATTGATATCCGGGACTTGTCATTGCTTCGGGACAGCTGATCTACAGATGCATCGTTTGTTATCGGTTTTATTAGAATTGGGATTCGATTGTGCGATCCAGTAGACAGAATTGGACATGGACAGATTATTCCATATTGGATATATATTATGTTTGAGAATCTTGGTATCGTTTTGAATACAGTACAAATGGTTATTTTCGAATTCATTCGTCACTTGAGAATACGAGGTGTGAATTGAGGTGGGGGTTGCTTTGATATGAGTTACCACGAATTGGTGAGGTTACTACGGTAAGATTACACTAGAAATATTCTTACCTTGTAATTACATTGATATGTAATTGTTTATGTTGATGTGATTGTTATCATTATTGAGTATTGTGGCTGACTCCGTATAAGCAACTTTTTTTTCAAAATCAAGCTTAAAAAGCGCTATCTAAGGCTATTTTCATTTTATTTTATATTTTATTTTTATATTTTTTTCCTGCTGCACCTATTTCAAATTGTATGAATTATAACAAAGAAATCAAATAAATAAAAATTAATATGACCTAAAAGAATATTTCATTCAACAATAACCATCAACCATTTATTTATTACAAACTCCTCTGTGTTTGAAATTCTAGGACATCTTAGAGTTGAACAGGATAAAAAATTTTCTTTAATGAATCCTATCTCGCTAATTGCAAATCCGCCTTCAAGCTACCATCTTCATTGCCAAAGTTTCTTTTATTGCTTCATCTTGAATAACCTACAATAATAAAACAATGAATAAGAAATGATGATTAAGCATTACCTTTTATTTGTGAACTATCTTTCCAAACTATGTCCTTTGCTTTATTTGCCTGATACAAAAAATAAATGGGAATTGAGTTGTATTATTTTTTCTTGAAACCAATTCATTGAGATTCTTAAATAAATAAAACTATGCCATTATCTAGTAGGAGAATTCTAGAAAATTGAAGAAATTGACATGGAGAGGGAGGGAGAGAGAGAGAGAGAGAGAGAGAGAGAGAGAGAGAGAGAGAGAGAGAGAGAGAGAGAGAGAGAGAGAGAGAGAGAGAGAGAGAGAGAGAGAGAGAGAGAGAGAGAGAGAGAGAGAGAGAGAGAGAAGAGAGCTTACTTTTGCTTCCCAATTTGTGTAGCATGATAAAAAGACATGCAACTTGCACCACAAATGCAAAGAGAGTCCTAACGACAACCCTGATAAAAACATTCGGGAAAAAATCAAGATTTCTGAACTCCTTGTTGCAAAGAAAATTGGGAGTGATTTTAAAAGTCTGCTTGTAATTTTTCGCTATAGGATGTGTAGATAAAAAAGAGCATATAAAGTAGATAAGAGAATGAATCTCTAGTTATCCTTCCTCCATATGCAGAAGAAAAGCGAATAAAATAGGGCATTGAATGCCCACAAGATAATATGCACCAAAATTGATAAACGCACCAATCTCTTGCATCGCCTATAAGAAAGCAACCAAATTTGTGCATTACTATATTCAAAATTTTATGCATTATACATGAAATTTAGTGTAAGATTGAATATGGATATGGGACGAACAAGAAACCTGAGAGCACACACTGGATCCTATCCATTATGATTAGGAAGAAGACCAGGAAGTACTCCTGTCCCAAAATGAATATCCAAAAATTTTCAAATTTGCCCTTGAATCAAGGGTAAATTTTAAATTTATTTGGAAATTCATTTTGGGACAGAGGGAGTATGCAATAAAAAATCTCTATGTAGTGCAGTATTGCATGGTTGTATCCGTGGGAACTAGAAATAAAACAAAAAAAGTAACAGTAGGAAACGAAATAAATATTTAAACATTAGGATGGTTTATAATATGGGTAAGGGGAGTGTAAATTAAAGAAGAAAGAAGCAAAGGAGGAGTACCAAAATTATGTGATAGAGGAGTCAAGCTGCTCTTTCCTATCTACGGTCATAGATATGCCAAGGGAGCCATGTGTACCTCATCTGCTCTAGACTTTGTTTCTAGTTTCCCACTGCTGCTAGAGCTTAACAATCAAAATCAAATTCTGATACTGACATTGAGACATCCATATGGATCTACAAATCTAAGACCCAAAAAACTTATCAAGATATAAAAGATTACCTCATTAAGATGCATATGAAGTATCCTAAGAACAATTGGGGCAGTGACATGATCCAAAATGGTAGCTTGGAAATATGTACCCAAATAACCTCGGTCGATCTTCGCACAAGCATAAGCATCTTTAACATTAAGAAAAGCAAAATCATTCAGAATATAACTAAGTTATCACCCTATAATCAATTATTTCGCAAAAACTTAGATAAATGTGAGGAAAATATGAAACAAATAAAAACACCCCAATTAACTCAACTGGCTAGTCAGATCTCTCAAAACACTTCAAACGCCAATGCTTCCCCCAAACCCCCAATTTCCAAACACACCCATATAGTTTTTAAGATGTGTTATTCAGCTGTCCGACCAAGATTTATTTGCCAGTATCATTGGTTAAGCAGAACAAGAAGAATTTTAAAGAAAGAGTTTGCTCGTCTCAACTTATGGTCTCTTTTTTTTTGAATTCATTGATGCTAGTTTAAATTATACCCCGTTATATCCTATATTTGTATTGTATCCCAAACATTATGTATCTTTGAAAACTACATCTATTTTAGGATAATTGTAATTTGTATCTCACCCACAAGGAGGGACGAAATTATAGAATATGATCATCCTATATCTCTATAAATAAGAAACAAATTACTGGAGTAAACAGAGATGGTTTGATAGTTTCCATTTCAAACTAGAGTAAACGAAACCAAAGGAAAAAATGCATATACATATTTAGGATGAGGTTTATCTATCCATTACCAATTGTGCTCATTAATACAAGGGATACATTGAGCATGGTTGATATTATATGTTTTTCTAAGTTCCCCCTAAAAAATACTCACTCCGTTCCAAAATGATCTTCCCACTTATTTTTATTGTTGTTACGAAGTCACTTTGAGCAATATAAAATAATGCTATTGATAGTACTTATAAAGGTGAGCAAGGGAAGACTTCTAGGGTGAGGAGCCTGACCGATAAGTCCCGACAATTCCGTCCAGGAATTGATCAATAACAAGTTTTAAATTTTCATAAGAATAGTTAAATTAACAGCAAAATATTGATCAAAATAACTTCGTAATGACAATAAAAAAGTGGGAAGATCATATTGGGACGGACGGAGTACTATGAATATAGCTTACAAGCTTACAGAACTTCTTACTGTTTGTTTTCACAATAGGCCAATTAGAAATTTTTTATTCTACATTGCAGTTAACTGCTTTTTATGCAAAAGATATTTTGCGGAATGAGAAATCATCTAAGGATCTGCAATTTACTGCTCCAGAATTCAAGCATATATAGGAATCATCAACTGAAGTTGGGTATCATATTGTTGTTAATACATTACACCATTAAACTTTTGCTGGATCAATCAAGTAATCAACAACCCAATCACAAGCAAAAAAACATGGCACATGATCATAAATGTTAACAAAAATGAGATTTTGAGTTAAACATTGTTTTCTTTACAGTGCAAAGCAAACATAGTGGTTAATTTTTTTGAATAAAAGTTCAAGAACACTTCTGAAATAGAAGTTGAGCAATAAGGAAAATTCTAAGACAGTAAAATCAAGGGATGTTTTAGGGGTAAATAGAAGATTTGATTTTTGATATAGATTTGAGGAAAATCGATTGTGGCAAAAGGAGAGGGAGAGCTGATTCTTATAAGGAATAGATAGAAGTTCATGTGATCTCTTTTTTACTTTAATATGCTAATCTGAAATCATATACCCTAATTCTGCACTCCCAAAAAATCTTCACTAACCTTAATTCTGAGCTTGCCTCCGATGATGAGTAAAAGTGAAGACAAACCCAAAATTCTTCACACCCAAAAAGGCGCTAAATTCCCAAATATTGTAACACCGCCAAATCCTATTGGGTTATTACACTGCCGTGGACCCCACGGCAGGAGATCCACCAGGCGAACATGACTAAAATACATTAAATTAAACAATAAGGGAAAATCATAGTCCCTACCATGATATCCGACACAATATTCTGATAAGAAATTTCAACGACAACGAAGGGCCTACATGGCCAAAAGTAAAGTACAACAACACCCACGAGCATCTGCTCGGGTAATACATAATGACAATGACTGACAAACTGGAGAACACTCCAACTGACTGACCAACATGAACAACTCGGACTAGTATCGCTCGAATGCCTCGTCATCATGCCCCTGTGTCTCAACTCTCTCCTCGCAAGCACCTAAAACATGAAAACATGTTACGCCCCCACGGGGTCAGTCATCCAGATAATGAACATCGAATACACGTATGACATGATATGCATCCAAAGGCAGAACGAAACGGTACAATGATAATAATAATACGAGATGCTCACAAACCAAGGTAAGAACCGAGCATTCGTGAAACACTATGCCCACGTCATACTATTAGTACCTGTTCAACAGGTTAGAACATAAGTGCCCAACGGCGAATCATAATCATAGAGTACCATAATGAATTACACGACATGAACCAAACCAGAACTAAATTAATTATGAATCACAATGCCCGAAGGCTCCAATGAAATTACCAAGATAATTACAAAGGCCTGAAAGCCACTCGGCCGAAGCTGTCAAATATCACAATCACATGAAGCCAAAACAGCCCGAAGCTATATCGTTTAGGGCCGAAGCCATGGCACGAAGCCGTATCACAATTAGGGACGAAGCCACGGCACGAAGCCGTATCACAGTTAGGGCCGAAGCCACGACATGAAGCCGTATCACAGTTAGGGACGAAGCCATGGCACGAAGCCGTATCACAATTAGGGCCGAAGACACGGCACGAAGCCGTATCACAATTATGGCCGAAGCCACGGCACGAAGCCGTATCACAATTAGGGCCGAAGAATGGCCGTGACCTACGGAATTGTAGGTGTTGGAAACCCAACCGTGAAGGTTCAAGCCAAACTTACCCATAATGAGCACTAGCCGAGACTAGCCTCCAAAATATAATTAATCACAAACGACAACGATCCATAGATTACCGAATTCACGAGAATGATAGTGTGCTACCTTGAGTCGGCCAACACGATAATGATGACTCACGGATGGGCATCGTACTTGACAGTCCCAATTCAATACCTCGATTACCTTAGAATGGTCAATCGATAACAACGACACAACATATGGGAACTATCCTCGACAGCCCCAATTCAATACCTCGATTGCCTTAGAATGGCCAACCGATAACAATGATGCAACGGATGATTCAATATCTCGATTGCCTTATAACGGTCAATCGATAACAATGATACAACGAATGGTTGAGCACCTCGATTTCCTTGGAATGGCTAATCGATGACAATGATACAATGGATGATTGAACTCCTCGATTTCCTTAGAATGGCCAATCGATAACAAGGATACAATGAATGCCTCGGTACCTTTAATCGGCTACCGACGACGAAGGTGAGAATGAATACGACAATGCCTTCAATCGGCTAATACAACATGAATGATAGGATGTCAACATTAATAACAATGATTACAACGTCTTAGATCGACATCAATATTAACAACAACAACCGATACATCGATACTGCGAACCGGTGATCGATAATAACATTAACAACGAATATCTCAATGCCTTACCGGCCATTAATGAATGATAATAAGCATTTGGCATAATTGCCGAAGGGTACCGTATCAAACGATCCCCTAATATCAATGAACTTATGAAGAGACTAAGTCTCGGAATGATACAACACATTCATACACATATATGATAACATTAATCTCATTGACTAGTACAAGTATAAAACTTGCCTCAACCGAAGGCGATGAAATCCTTCCACGAACAACGAACGGAGTCTTCCGATAAATACAAGTACTCGAACAACCTTTAATGAAATACAATTCATTCAATAACATAATATCAATCGAAATCAACACAACGACCGAAATAAACTCTTTGAGACATTTAATCGAACACTAAATGTTCAAAGTTCCTCAAGAACCTAAGAATCATCAATCGGGTCGAACGAATCGAAGATATGGGTATACAATCCATAGAACACGATTAATAATGTTTACTAACATCAACCGATTCATAAAATTCGGATGAACAATAAAAATCAAGAAGAAATCTCGAAAATCAAATTCTATGAGATTTCATGAAATTACCTCAATCTGACGAAGAACAATGATTAGATGTTGATATGATCACCTAGAGCCTCCTCAAAACATGATTGGATGGAGTATAATTGATCATAACCCCAAACCCTAGTCGGATCACCCGACTACCGCGAGAAGAAGGAGAGAAAGTGAGAAATGAGGTGAAAACCCATCTGACCCCCCTTATATACTCCAGTGACGCACGACCAAAACGCACGACCAAATGTCCGTGTGTTTGTTCGTGCGCCATGCCACTGCCCGGCTATTGATCTCACGCACGAGCAGCATGCACGAGCACCTGCTGCTGTGTCTTGCTCGTGTGTCCCTGATGGTCACCAAAGTGTACTGTCCAAATCTGATGCCACGCACGAGCAGCACGCACGAGCAGCTGCTCGTGTGTCATGCTCGTGCATCCCTGCTGAGTGCCAAAATGACAAGGGAACACAAAAATGACAGGACACGCATGTTTACATACGACCTGCATGACTTACACGATAATAAGTCACGTCCAATCAGTGAAACAATCATGGAACTCCCAACACAAAGCGACCAATCATGATGATGAAAATATTCTCTTATCTATCCCCGAATAGAGATGAGTGATTAATAAAAACTGATACACGACTCCAAGATACGCCGGAATATGAACACGAAATGAATGAATACGAATGACGAATGATTATTACTGAGTAAAAAAATTCGGAGTGGCAATTACTGAATGATAATTAATGAATTCACAACCGGGTATTACATACTCCCCCCTTAAAAAGAGTTTCGTCCTCGAAACTAAGGGTAAACAACTTGGGATATGAACTATTCATCATGATCTGAAAACAACGTCTCGAGGGATGCTCCTCAACGCGAAACACTTCGCCTGCACAACTGGGCCAACCCCCCATAAGCACTGACTCACGCCTCAAAAGAAAAGCGACAACGCACATGTAGTCCTCAGGACTATATCAATCACACGCCCAAGTCCCCATGACTTGACGTCTTGTATCACAATGAATAATTACCCAGATCACCACAAAATCTCGGGTACAACACAAAAAGGATGCATCAAATGACCCAAACCTCAAGATTCTCAAATACGATCATTATAAAATAGATCAACAATAAATGATCCACAACCACAATACATTAATACGGATTAAGTTACACATTAGTCCGAAAACAGAGAAAGGAAAATACAAAAATTAAGGCTACATATCAAATGTACCCAACACCGATATCCTCCAGATAACCGATCTCCTGGATCTCATCGACTTAAGGAAACCCAAATCTGAACTCATTGCTCAATATGATCCCGGGAGGTCACAAGAACAAGAATGATCACAATGAATGATAATGAACCGAAATCTAACAAGGATCATGAATGACTCATCTGGGTAAAATGATAACGTAATGAGTGATAGCTCAAATGAAATGATTGGAACCATGGTTCCCCGTGAAGTGAATGATTACTTTGATAATTATAATTCTCAACATGATTGATATATGATGAGTGAATTATATGAATGAATGAACGACAGTGAAATGAATGATTATCCTAGTACCGAGCAAGAATTAACTTGCTCAAAACCGGTGATGAATGTCCTTACCTCGGGCTCTCGAAGCCTGGTAGGACCCCTTGGATGAAGCACAAGCTGGAGTAACAAAGTCCCCCAAGGCCCTTGAGCTCTCTCGAGATCTACCGGCACTAGAACTCCTGCAGTATTTCCGTAGGTGTCCCAGGTTCCCACACAGAAAACAGACAATAGCTGGCACCGTACACCGAGTACTCACGTGCCCTGCTGAATCACAGTTAAAGCAAACAACCGTCGAACTCTTCGTCTGAGAGGAAGATGCTTTCTCAGCACGAAGACGACTGGAAAATGACCTCTTGGACGTCGGAGCCCGATGACCCTCAGAACGAACCGGCATCCTAGCCCTCCCATCAGAAGAAACTGAAGGGTGCTTCTGAGTAAACTCCTTGATCAAAAGCTCTGCTCCAAGAGCCTTCTCGATGAACTCACTAAGTGAATTACAATTGTGATTGAACAACTACATCCTCAACTGTGGATTTAGCCTCTTGCTAAAATATTTGATCTTATCCGCCTCAGTACGGAACTGATGAAGCAAACTGAAGGAGTCCCTGAAACTTCTCAGCAATGACAATAACACCCTCGTCCTCGACGGATTCGGGGTTCAAAACCTCTGACAACTTGGCTTCACGAAGTGGAGCCGGATAATACCTCTCTAACATGAGAGCCTTGAACTCACTCCAAATACAATCACGATCGATGGGTTTCATAGAAAGCCACCACAAATAAGTGCCCTTACTCAAGTAGTAGGCCGCTACTGCCACTTTACTCTCTTCCGGACACTGAACCATGTCGAAGAGTTTATCAAAATGCTCGAGCCAATGAACAATATCAGCTGGTTCCGACGAACCCTCAAAAGTAGGCGGCATCTGACGAGAGATATCGCCAACAATCTGATTCACTCCTCCAGTCTGTCCATGAAACGGCACCTGGAATCCCTGTTGTGGTGGACCACGAACCATCGAGGTCTGCATGGTCTCTACCATCCGCGTCATCTGAGTCATCTGGGCCATCATGCCCTGCATAAATATGAATGGGTCAACCCAAACACCTTTCGAGTGAGATGCCTCTCGGGGACGACTCCCTGACAGCGAATGATTATCTGCTGATGAATGAGTAGCCTCGCTATTTGATGAATTAATGATATCCCTCACGTTCGCGTGGGCATGCACATGAGATCCCGGGTTTCGTCCCGCACCACGGCCTCTGCCCCTGCGTCCTCTGACAGCTCTATCCATACTGAAGCAGGAAGGTCACATGATGATTATAGGTCCCGCATGAATATCATATTATGATTACGTTACAGAATTATAAAAATGAGAATACACACTCCAGCACAATAAATGCATTCAGTAAAATGATCATCGACATCACGCCGGAATATGATAAGATCCCATGAAAGGTCAAGTGGGGTGACATGAGTATCTGATGAAATTCCTGAAATGATTGCCTTGAACAGGTTAACAAGTCAACAACTGAACCGTGAGATGGACTGGATGATTAGTGAATTAATATGAACAATGAGATTGACTAAGTGATGAATGAATTAACTGAGTGATGAATGAATTAACTGAGCAATGATATTGACTGGGTGATGAATGAATTAACTGAGTGATGAATGAATTAACTGAGTAATGATATTGACTGAGTGATGAATGAATTAACATGATCGACAAGATCAAAATGATGATTGAGGATTATTAACTGATGAATGAGTTGATCCTTAATGCTTACACAGGTCGCACATGCTCCAAAACAATTAGTCATGCACATCAATCGTAACAATAATATCACATATAGGTTTCAACAAAGCATGTACAGCTAATGACTTGATGAATGTATGAACATAAAGAGAATCGAGTCCTTACACAGGTCATACGAAGCTTCGAGGTCTCACGATACTAGTCTTCACTGACGACGACTCAATGAATGAATGACTCGTGCAGTCGTACTAATATTACGACTCACAAAACCCGATTGTCCAGATTGTCATAACCTGACAGTTCCACTACTACCGCGTCGGTAGAGCCACATAACTCACATATCAGGGTATCTCACAACCCAAAATCTCTCTGATACCATCTTCTGTAACACCCCCAAATCCTATTGGGTTATTACAGTACCGTGGACCCCACGCCAGGAGATCCACCAGCGAACATGACTAAAATACATTAAATTAAACAATAAGGGAAAATCATAGTCCCTACCATGATATCCGACACAATATTCCGATAAGGAATTTCAACGACAACGAAGGGCCTACATGGCCAAAAGTAAAGTACAACAACACCCACGAGCATGTGCTCGGGTAATACATAATGACAATGACTGACAAACTGGAGAACACTCCAACTGATTGACCAACATGAACAACTCGGACTAGTATCGCTCGAATGCTTCGTCACCATCATCATGCCCCTGTGTCTCAACTCTCTCCTCGCAAGCACCTAAAACATGAAAACATGTTCCGCCCCCACAGGGTCAGTCATCCAGATAATAAACATCAAATACACGTATGACATGATATGCATCCAAAGGCAGAATGAAACGGTATAATGATAATAATAATATGAGATGCTCACAAACGAAGGTAAGAACCGAGCATTCGTGAAACACTATGCCCACGGCATACTATTAATACATGTTTAACAAGTTATAACATAAGTGCCCAACGGCGAATCATAATCATAGAGTACCATAATGAATTACACGACATGAACCAAACCAGAACTGAATTAATTATGAATCACAATGCCCGAAGGCTCCAATGAAATTACCAAGACAATTACAAAGGCCTGAAAGGAACTCGGCCGAAGCTATCAAATATCACAATCACATGAAGCCCAAACAGCCCGAAGCTGTATCGATTAGGGCCGAAGCCACGGCACGAAGCCGTATCACAATTAGGGCCGAAGCCACGGCACGAAGCCGTATCACAGTTAGGGCCGAAGCCACGGCACGAAGCCGTATCACAGTTAGGGCCGAAGCCACGGCATGAAGTCGTATCATAATTAGGGCCGAAGCCACGGCACGAAGCCGTATCACAAATAGGCCATCCAATGGCCGTGACCTGAATTGTAGGTGTTGGAAACCCAACCGTGAAGGTTCAAGCCCCAAACTTACCCATAATGAGCACTAGCCAAGACTAGCCTCCAAAATATAATTAATCACAAACGACAACGATCCATAGATTACCGAATTCACGAGAATGATAGTGTGCTACCTTGAGTCGGCCAACACGATAATGATGACTCACGGATGGGCATCGTACTTGACAGTCCCAATTCAATACCTCGATTACCTTAGAATGGTCAATCGATAACAACGACACAACATATGAGAACTATCCTCGACAGCCCCAATTCAATACATCGATTGACTTAGAATGGCCAACCGATAACAATGATGTAGCGGATGATTCAATATCTCGATTGCCTTATACCGGTCAATCGATAACAATGATACAACGAATGATTGAGCACCTCGATTGTCTTAGAACGGCGAATCGATGACAATGATACAATGGATGATTGAACTCCTCGATTGCCTTAGAACGGCCAATCGATAACAAGGATACAATGAATGCCTCAGTACCTTTAATCGGCTACCGACGACGAAGATGAGAATGAATACGACAATGCCTTCAATCGGCTAATACAACATGAGTGACAGGACGTCAAAATTAATAACAATGATTACAACAACGTCTTAGATCGACATCAATATTAACAAAAACAACCGATACATCGATACCGCGAACCGGTGATCGATAATAACATTAACAACGAATATCTCAATGCCTTATCGGCCATTAATGAATGATAATAAGCATTTGGCATAATTGCCGAAGGGTATCGTATCAAACGATCCCCTAATATCAATGAACTTATGAAGAGACTAAGTCTCGGAATGATACAACACATTCATACACATATATGATAACATTAATCTCATTGACTAGTACAAGTATAAAACTTGCCTCAACCGAAGGCGATGAAATCCTTCCACAAACAATGAACGGCGTCTTCCGATAAACACAAGTACTCGAACAACCTTGAATGTAATACAATTCATTCAATAACACAATATCAATCGAAATCAACACAACGACCGAAAGAAACTCTTTGAGACATTTAATCGAACACTAAATGTTCAAAGTTCCTCAAGAACCTAAGAATCATCAATCGGGTTGAACGAATCGAATATATGGATATAAAATCTATAGAACATGATTAATAATGTTTACTAACATCAACCGATTCATCAAATTCGGATGAACAATGAAAATCAAGAAGAAATCCTGAAAATCAAATTCTATGAGATTTCAAGAAATTACCTCAATCCGACGAAGAACAATGATTAGATGTTGATATGATCACCTAGAGGCTCCGCAAAACATGATTGGATGGAGTAGAATCGATCATAACCCCAAACCCTAGTCGGGTCGCCCAACTACCGCGAGAAGAAGGAGAGAAAGTGAGAAATTAGGTGAAAACCCGTCTGACCCCCCTTATATACTCCAGTGGCCTTACGACCAAAAGCATACGACCAAATATACGTATGTTTGGTCGTGCGCCAATGCTGCCGACCACTGATCTCATGCACGAGCAGCACGCACGAGCACCTGCTCGTGTGTCTTGCTCGTGTGTCCCTGATGGTCGCCAAAGTGTACTGTCCAAATCTGATGCCACGCACGAGCAACACGCACGAGCAACTGATCGTGTGTCATGCTCGTGCGTCCATGCTGAGTGCCAAAATGACAAGGGAACACAAAAATAACAGGACACGCATGTTTACATACGACCTGCACGACTTACACAATAATAAGTCACGTCCAATTGGTGAAACAATCATGTAACTCCCAATACAAAGCGACCAATCAAGATGATGATGATGATGAAAATATTCTCGTATAGATCCCCGAACAGAGATGAGTGATGAATAAAAATGATACACGACTCCAATATACGCCGAAATATGAACACGAAATTAATGAATACGAAGGATGAATGATTATTACTGAGTGAAAAAAATTCTGAGTGGCAATTACTGAATGATAATTAATGAATTCACAACCGGGTATTACAAATATAAACCCTAATTCTAATACTAACCTCACAATATGAAGCGTTGTTCGAAGATCTATCGCTGGTTTTGTGCTTTGTCATCGGGAAGGATGTGTGGCGGCGGTAGTGATGGCTGTGGAGGGAAGTAAAGTGGGTGTTAATTGCGGTTTAAGAGAAATTTCAAGTAAACCATTTGAAGTAAATTTGAGACAGAGAATGGAGGGTTACCACGTAAATAAGAGTTTTTCTTCCTCTCAACCGCAACTTTTGAAGTAATTTGAGAGACAGCTGCTCATTTTCTTCACCTACCGGCACTCTTGTTTAAAACAAATGGAGATGTGGATGCATCTTTCCATGCATTCTTCCAATATTGCGGCTGCAACATACTTTAGTTGCCTAAAGTCTTTGTTCAATAGATGCAGCATTTGATCATCCACAAACATATCAACTTTGTGGGCTTGTTGGCACCACTTATGTGGACTTCAACAGTTTGTGTATAAGAGCAACTACAATGGACAAGTTTTTGGTTATGTGTTTGGTTAAAAATCGTGGCATGGAAAAACCTATCCATTGTGGCATATATTTTGGGGTTTGTGGGTATCATCCGGTTTGTGCCCAAGAACCTGTTGATAGGCATTAAAAGCTGCAAAAAGTAAAACAATGTGGGCCCATTAAAAAGTGAAATGAAGTGAAATAAAGATAAATAATATGTGAATTGGATGGTGGGCCCATTAAAAAGTTGTGGAATAGGTTTAACCATTGTGGAGAAAAGTTTATAAAATGTTAGGTTTTTTAGTTTTGACGTGGCAGATGACATGGCACTCCAAAAACCGTGGAGAAAAACCTTTAAGGGGTTTTTCCACTGGAGATGCCCCAAGGACAAACATAGAATGTAATTATTAAAAACATATGTACCATGTGTATTGATTGGTTGGCCTATAATTTTCGGTTGAAGTGTCTTTATGAGCTGTTGTCATTCCACATTTATTCTCCCCCAGGTTGTCATAAAAGCTGGATTAATGAAAAGGGGTTTCTGTTTTGTCCAGGACGAGGGTGCAGGTATTATTCACCACACGCACCACTTCGTTACAGACGGAAGATGTGCAGGAAGCTTACGGAGTGTTTGCAAACACTAAAAAAATTGCTAAGAATAGCCTTTTTAATGTTTGCAAACACTCCCTTCCTCTGTTTTGTTTAGATGAAAAAAAGTTTGTTTGTACAAATCTCTTTTTTCACAAAAAATCTTATTTTCTCAACTAAGCACTTTTCTTAGGTCTGAGCTTAAAATCATATTAATGTCAGTACTGTGGTAGTACGCTCAATTTGCATATATTTTTTATAATTTATTTGATTAAACCTGATAGCATATAAATCTAAATACTCTCTTCGGTTGCTCAATGAGAAGTTGTGGTGCAGGGATGGTGCTTACAGTCATGGATCCAAAGCCGGGGGATAATATTATCGACTGCTCTGCAGCTCCAGGAGGAAAGACTATTTTCATGGCTTCACGTATGAATCGCCAAGGCGCTTTTATGTGCGATATGTGGAGTAGTCTTATGTAATTTGTAGTATTATATTACAACTTCTGGTCTGGTGGTAAAGACTATTTATTTCAGCAGTGCTATAACATGTGCTTATGAGGGAGTTTGGATCCTCTCCATTTACTAGAGAGGACTGGAGGGGATCTGTACCCTCTATTTTCCACACACACACATACACCCATACGGGTGTGTGTGAATTGGAGGGTCCAGATTGAACTAGACCCTCAAGTACTGGAGAGGATCCCCATTCCTTATCAGGTTGCATATGTGTGATTGACATAAACAAAGGCCGACTGAGAATTCTGAAAGAGACAGCCACGTTGCAGGAAGTCAATCGTACCGTAAAAACTATTCATGCCTATCTTCATGTTAGGGCTGTATACTGCAAAAAATACTTTATGCTTGTATTACCTTATTTTCCTGTAACTATCTATGAAAATATTAATTACATTTAATCACATATTTTGCATATTTATTCACATTATGGTTATGCAAATGAAATGTCTAATTCTTTTATATTGTAGATAATGTGGTGTGTTGATGTCACACGGAAGATCACATTATCGGTGCCTTATAAAATAATATAATAGTTCACAACCTATATAATTTTAGACAAATTAGGTGAAAGTTGTAATGTATCATTGAGATTAGTTGGTCTTGATATTAGCATGCATCATACGTTGAAATATATCGAAGTGAGATAGTGTTTTCTGTACTGACTGTAAGAGGAACGTAAATTTCGGATAATTATTAATTTTTAATTCTAAGTATATAATATTTAATTGTGTATTTATATTATTTATTGCTTTGATTTACCACGGATTAGAGTCAAAGTGATTGACTCAACATGCTTTGTATCCTGGGCAATAATATTATTTATATGATAATTATTATTATAACTAGAAATTATGTCCCGACTCGTGCGGGTTAGTGAACTCAACCATATTAGGAAGGGCTTAACATGGAAAGTTTGGTTGCACTAGGAGTCGTAACCTTGATCCTCCTTAAGATCCCTAGAGTAGTCCAAATCATATAAATGAGACATAAGGGGGGTGGGTTCGGTTGTGAGCTATTATCCAACACAAGGATTTCGAGTTTTCTTCTTAGTGTTTAATTGTGGATCTTTACTTGTGTCTTTGATTCCGTAATTGAGATAACACTTTAGTTCTTGATACAAATCGGAATTACTTGAAGAAAAGAAAATCGAGAGTTGTGAGGGGAAAAGTTTCGGCCGATCTATTTTGTAGTCCAAGCAAGACTCGGTAGCTCGTTGCCCACACAACGTCCGGATTAACGTGCGATTATACTCTAGAAGATTTTGAGGAAGTGATCAAGAAAGCAACTACTACACTTCAAAAGATAAATATCCTATGATCTTTGATCTAGATCAGGACATTGTATTTACCAACAAATTTAATAATAAATAGTATTTAAATTGCTTATTAATCTAAATCATTAATTAATTAGCATGCCTAAATAGGTTTTGTGCTCGTGGATGCGTAAAATGAATTTATTGTTGTAAATAAGTCATGTATTTGATGAATGACTAATATACTACTAAAATCCTAGATGTGTACCTATAAATGGAGATCTATGGCCTTCATAATGATATACACAATTTTATTTATTTCTCTCATATTTTTCTCTTTCTCTCAATGTTTATATCACGTTATCAACACGATATTCTACTAGTAATTTTCTTATTTCTCTCCGATTTTTGAAATAAAAAAAAAACGCAAGCCGATTTTCTGCATTGCAAGACCACGCAAAAAATCGCGATTCCCGCTTTGTCAACCGTCGGATCAGCATGAAATTTTTACAGTATCTTCCTGACAAATGGATCTACAAAATTCAACAGTGGAGATCGGAATCTAAAATGTATTGCATACATAAAAAAAAGTCCGAGCAGAAATAGTGTTTTTTTACATTGTTGAACGGTATTAATTCTATTTACTCTTTCAAAAACTTTCTTGCATATGATAATTTCGAGAAAAAGTATAGCTTCTTTAGTTATTAAATTTTATGTTTTCGTAAGCATCATATATGAATAATATATATGATGACCTCGAAATCTATTATCAAATCATATTCTTCTTTGTTTCCAGAAGCACCACGATTCAACAATACTTAATAATCCAGAAGATTATAGATTTGTTGTAGTTCTTGAAGAAGGACAATGTTATCTTGCCATATTCTAGTTGAATACGATGTGTTCATGAAGAACACTATGAGATCTAATAATTTGTGCAATTCCTAATGAAAAATTCAAAATAATATTCCTCAAGAATATCGTAAGTGCTCTTCAAGAAGCAACTATTTTAGTTTAGTTATTTCGAGAATTGATTAATTCTTGTACTATTTTTTTCCCTTTGTATGTTCAATTATGGATCTTAAAATTATTGCTCCCGAAGTAGCATAATTAATTCTAATATTCTTGAAGAATATTACTAATCTAAATGAATAATTCTTATGTATACATGAATTATGTGGTAATGCAATATTCCTGAAGAATACTGATTTGTTACTTATAAATATAATTGCATAATTAACTCATGCTTTTGATAGTAGCATGGTATTATCCCTGAAGGAAAATATAACTTATATCTCAAATAAAAAATACTAATATAATTTGAGAATATTCTCTATCGAGATTGTATCATATATGATATACACCACAATCATAATCCGATTGTGCTCCAATGGTAGCAAGATTAGTGAGTGGTCGAATATTCCTATCAAGTTGTTCCCAGAAGTGAACAATATTAAATTGAAAACTTCAATATTATATGGCTCAAATTTTATCTCCCGAAGTAGATAAAATTTAAAGTTTATCCTTGTAGATGATAATTACTTATAAATTTTATCCCGTGGATTGCATATTATCAATTGTTAATGATAAGGACACAAAAATGATAATCTTAAGATTATATGTCAATATCTAATCTTATATATCGTGTACTTTAATATTTTATTATCTCTTATAATATATTATGAGTTTTTATCAATATGAGATATGATGTCATACCTGAAGTATGATTTGAATTGATCGTTGTTATATAATTAAGTGATAAAAAGATCAAATATCCTGAAGATATTTGCATCATTCAAATCTTGGCTTTTCTTATTTCTTCTGTTTGTGAATCGAATGCCAAGTTCTTGGGATTAAATAGTGGTCATAATTTATTGTCTCATCAAAGTGTAAATATACATGATATCTTTAGAAATAAATGATACTTTTTGTGTAAAAAAAAGGTAGTGCCAAATTTATTGACAGTTCATGAAGAACCACTAAAATCCTCCCTAAAGGGTTGAAGATTATGCACTATTATCTTCTAAGCATCGATAAATTTATGGGTTTCTAAACTATCACTTGAAATGTATAAGATTCCGAGATAACAAGTGAGATAAATGACATATACATTTTCTGAAGAAAAGAAATTAGTATTAGAGAAATTATCAATATAAATGACGTATTAATCCCAATACTTGCAATATTTACATGTTTAAAATTATATGTCTGATGTTAATGTCTGTTTATATCATGTTTATATTTTATTTAACTACATGTTTATTTATGATATATATCCTGAAGATCTATTAATACAAATTCACAAATGTTGTATGATAAATATCATAGATTACTAGTAAATATCATGAAGTATATTTATACACTTAAAATTGTATTATTTTGATTTGACCAATTTTCATCAACATACTATAGATGTTGGATTAATTGCATAATAATTATTGCATTTTCTTCTGGAAGAAGAGTAATAACGATAGTTATTACATATAATATTGATGATGATACATGTATCATTGATAAAGTATAAATATGCAGTTGAGAAAAATAAATGCTCTTGAAAGATATATCTCCTTGAAGGAGAAACTAATATTATCTTTTAATGTTTAAAGATAGAATATTGTTGATATCTCTGAAGTAGATTACCGAATTAAAAATTCAATAAAATAAAGGTTGATTATAAAAATTCAATAAAATAATTCAAGAACGAATGAGGTTGACATAGTTGTCTTTATTCTTATTTTGAATTCGAATCATCATCACAGTAAACTTAAAGTTTACATATTTTAATAATTTATGATTTGATATCGATAAAAGTTCATTGTTTTGAATTCCAACAAGTGATACAATGTACATATCCCCCTTTATGTCTCCAAAATGAATATTAAAATATATCAGGTATGGTCCTCTTTATGACAATACCTGAAGTATTGATGGATGATATGAATAAAATTGATATTGTAAGACAATACCATTCCCGACATTAGGGGGGAAAGTATCAACCGATCAAGAAAATTATTTGAAAAATTATGAACTTTAAGTTCAAATGATTATCGATTTTGTAGAAACTGCAATCAATTATATGTATATACTCCAGAAGAGTTTAAATAAATCCAGCTGAAAATTGATGTCTTGGAAGACACATGCAAGTACTACAATTGAGTTTAAGGATAGCCCACCTAAATGGTAAGAACTATATTATATATCTCCGGAGATCAAAAAATAAACATTAGTGACTAAATTCAACGTCCTAAATGTTGGGAATTCGGTGCCTAAAACGAAGGCCCAGCGGAAGCGAAAAAATAAAAATTAATTCGATCTGAATCCCTACGAGGATCGATCGAGCTACGTATATACGAATATTATACGAAACGCAAGAGATATAGAAACTCACCCTTGTAGTCCGTTGATTAAATGGATTCCTTCTCTTGAGCTATTCCCCAAGCTTTAGAATTGCTTTCCCTACGATCCAATTCGCTCCAAGCTCTTGGATGATCCAACGCCGAAAGGACCGCGTCTCTACTCGCCACGCACCGGAAAAATGACCAGAACAACTGAACCTCATTATCCTCCAAGGATACGGCTAGAACAAGGTTATAGGAGCATGAATATAAAGATTATTACACTCTAAGTGTTTAATCTATTTTCTCTCTATTTTCTCTCAATCTTCCTCTAAGAAAATTGAAGAAAATGGATGAAGAAGATGAAGGTGAAGTTGAAGACCAAGTCTTTCTCACTCTATCTAATTCAATTCTCATGTATGGAATGGTGTTGGCAAAAGTGAGAGAAGTCATCTCATCTTTATTCAATTTTCACTCACATGTACAATAAATCATACCACATGATTCATAACCCCACAGAGTCATGATTGTCCATTAAAGAATGGAAATCCAAGACAATGGGAAGGTAGGTGGAAGTAGGGGGGCGGCCCATGTAGAAATCAGACGAGTTCGGTTCATTTCAGACTCCCGTGAATCCAAACAAATAAACTCCGATTTCGTTCTGATGTATTTATATTATTTAATTAATCCAATTAATTAAACATATCAAACACGAAATAATATAATTAATTTATCCAAGAAATAATTATATTCATGAATTAAATTAATCACCTATTTAAATCATTAGGTCGTAAGATAATTTATCCAATAAAGCAATTTAAACATCCAATGTCCCAATTTTAGATATCTAATATCTAATATTCATAATGAGAAAATAAGCTTGATTAATTCCGTCGTCAATCCTATTGCGCGACTCGGTAGGTCCGTCTCAGTCAGCAATGGGAGGAACCAAAGAGTAGTAGCACCACCTAGCCAGCTTGGCGGCCTACACTGTACCCCAACTGAGAACGAATGATTGGGATCATTCAAGAACCATTCTGTCGTGAATACCACTAAATGTATAAACCCTTCTTTCAAATGTCCCGATCAAGATATAGGATCACGGTCAGTCAAACTCTATCTGTACTTGAATCTCTGCATGTGTTAATGCAAATCGAGATCAACGAGCTCTCGTGTATCCAATACAAGTAGCTCCAATGCTTTGGCCAAAGACTTATGATCTCATCTGCCAATAACCGCATAGGACATATAACCCGCTCACTAACGGGAGAAAGAATTCTATCTTGGTATTCAGTAGGACCTGCTACTTACCCGTCAAGATACACGTCGAGGTTGACCCCCGCCTTCCGGTTTACAGGGTCGAACTACTCTAATGAAAATCTTGACGTCACAAGCACATCCCTACTAAATCCTCAAGTCGAAGGTCCACGAATACCTATCACAACCTTTCGATTCCGTCATTGACTGTCCCGGAGTGAAATCTATGTGAGGAATCGAGGGTGAGTAGGTTCGAGTATACTAATCTAATTAGCATACCTATAACGTGTGCTCCCACTAACCATTAGTGTTCGACAGGCAGTCTCCATGTCAAAGAACACGTCATACAAGTCTTCACATAAACTTAACGCCCAGTCAAGTTTCATCGACTTGCGACTGTTTTAAGTATTTAAGCTATAAACCTTTCCAGTGCCGACCCCCTTATCCAATAAGGAGTGGAACGTTTTGCTCTCAAATACATGGACTACTTTCTATATGTATATTTACGAGTTAGGAATGCCAGTAACTACCAGTAAATAAAGAAACATTCATTTGCCTTATGATAATGATTTACATAATTACAAGTACAATGCCCTCACTCAACATCATCTGAGTGGCATTCGAGGGCATACTCCTAACAATCTCCCACTTGCACTGAATGCCACACACTATGGTATCTAATACCCATGTTCTCGAGATAAAGCTCTGTTGGCCACTTAAGTATACTGGATACAGTTTGGAAAATAGTTTAAACAACAAACTGTACGGAATCTAAATCTGAGTGCGTAGCGGAAGTCTTGGATACAGTAGGTTGCTATGGATACAGCAACTAAGTATTTGGTGTATACTTAATATATCACAGTAATTTAAAACAGTAAAAGCTGAAGGTAAATGACACAGTAATTTAAGTGGTTCGAGGTAAACCCCTCTACGTCCACTGGTCCTCCACACAGGAGTAAAAAGTTTATTATAATTACTGCGTACACAACTACGTAATTATAAACAAACCTATCCTTGTATCGTTCACACAGATTGATACAAAGAATGTCACTTTCAACCGTTCACACAGATTGGTTAAAGCTTTCTTCTTGACTAGCTTCTTCACACACAGTTCCAAAGCTTCGTCCTTATTCGTCCCACACAGTCGAATAACTTGTTGAGTTCACAGAGCTCGGTTTTTACACGAGGTAAAAGGTAGGTAACCAGTAAGAGCAGTGACTTTGAAGTTCTTGGTGATGATGGCTGTTCTTGATGTTGAGCACTGTATATCTCTTTCGTTCTAAATTGCAGTATGCTTTGGAGATATGTTTGCTCTGATGATGACTTTGATAGCTTGAGAGTTAGGTTACATGGGTAACTGATCTTCAATGTCTTCAAGGATATATATAGTCTCTGAAGAAAGTATCCGTTGAGATATATCCGTTTGAATAAGATGTCATTCCAACGGGATTAAGACATGATCCGGATTTCGCGGGATTCTGAAGATCTGAGGACTGGCAGTATTTAAATACTTTATCCTTGAGTATTTAAAGACTTCTTTGTTCAACGGGACTTGACTTGTGTTCCTTCTTGTCCTTCTGTGAACAGTATGGAAGATAACTGTATTTTGAGCATCGAGACAGTTTCCATACTTGGTCTTTTTACAAAACTACTTGCTGTACTGACGAGCTTCACTTTATGCTGATTCGAGGCAGGTCTTTGATACAGGATAAAGCCTCAAATCTTCGATACAGTTTCCTTTACTGTATTCGGATTGGCATATATGTCAAAACCTCTAAATAACATTCGATACAGGGATTCGAGTATCCCGGCTGTTTCGATACAGGGTCTTTGTTTTCCCAACAATTTCCCCCTTTTTGACAATTTGCCAAGACTAACTTTCTTAACTCTTCGAGTCTTCTTGATGATGCCAAAACCTTCTTCATGAAGCATTTCTTCTTTGATGACTTCTGGCAGATTTCTTGGTCTTTTGTCAAAAGGTCTGACTTAGTGACTTAGTCTACAATAATGAACTGCTCGCAGGCACGTTCGATACAGTTTGAGATTTATTACAACTTAAGCCTATGATTGGCGCGCAGGCACAATCTTACAATGTATTCTAAGTTTACAACTGAAATTATGAACTGTTCGTAGACTAGTTCGTACAACTTATTTTTCAATCAAGTTTATCTAAGTTGAGATTCCTATCAAACAATTTAAGTAATCATACATTAACACAGTAGATTACGAGTTGTAATCTTTCAAGACAAACAAACGGTTTTTATTGATATTCAAAATGATTGAGTACAAAGTTTGCTGTTTCGAATAGAAATTACAAAAAAAAATATACATAGATTTCATCTTCTTATCTATAATCCGCATGCCTCCATGGTCTTTTTCCTGGTTCGTTCTCGGTGCCACGCCACCAGTTTTGAAGAGAATCATTGCCTCGTTCCTGGTATATCGCTCTTCCTTCAAATGAACGATCAAAGGCAAGTATCCAATCTTCTGGATGGGTGACCCGATCTCCTCTTCTATGTTTGGATTTCATTTCGATTTGGAGAGGGAGTTTACCTTCTTCTAGCATCTTTGAAAATTTATCTGCCGCTTCCGCTAACGTTTTATAATTTTTGAAGATGGCGGATTCCCTGATGAGTCTGACAAAATATCTCATCAGTTCATTCTTCCTCCAGTGCTTCACTTCGGCGGTTGGGTTGCGGTTGGTCGGCGACGTATTTCAAGGTCTCTGAATAAGAGTTTGCCAAGGGACATTAGGGTCATGGAATTCGGTCTGGAGCTGAAATTTTAAAGCTTTGGGATTGAGGTGCTAGCTTGTTCAATTCGGCGGTAATCTTACGAGCAAACCTCAAATTCCCTTTCTTGTTGCGCACCTTATTCTCCTAGCAGCTTCTCGTGCCTCTTCCCCTTTTTGGCTTCATCAAGACTTTGCGGGATTTCAAGAGCGGCGTCTGTTTGGTCTCGATCTTTGGTTATTCTTTCAACAAGGGAGGAAAGAGTCTGCGACATTTCTTGAATGCATTTGTCGTGAGCACGCAGCTTGAGAGTCTGTTCTCAATCATTGCACAAGCGGTCTTGGCTTCACTATCCTTGTCTTTGTAGCTTCTTCCTTCAAGCTTGCTCTGCTTATCTTCCATGATCTTCAAGGCTTGCTTGAAAACTTCTGGCAAAAGAATGAATGCGTCGACAACTCGAGATACTTCGTGTTGAAGAGTGGTCATTTCTTCGACGGCAGAGGTGTGCATCCAATTCAGTGCCTTTTCAACGGAAGATAGAGCGTTTACTGCATCTTGGATAAATACAGTCTGAAGGCCAAGAGCTCGCAGGCGCTCTTTTCGTGCAGCAGAGATCGGAGAATCTGGTTGGGCGAAGTCTGCAGCGCCGTTCAACCTTCTTACATTCACAGATGGACGTGAAGTAAGTTGGACATCCTCAGGGTCGGTACCGTCCTCGGATTCCATTGTTGAAGGGGCGGGAGCAGCTTCCTGTGGTTCGGCGACAGTTGGTGGAGAAGCTTCCTGTTGCGAAGACTCTTCAGCAATCATGGATGCAGGAGGGACTGAATCCTCCTGTTGGCTTTCAGGAATAGCTTCTTCGGTCGCAGCAGGCTCGGGTGCCTGTTCCAAAACTTCTTGAAGTTCCTCGACTGGAGGGACTGATTCCTCTTGGTCGGGAATGTTCTCGGGCTGTGGCGAAGGGGGATTGGCTTGGGTATAAGGCCCTTCGTCATTTCTGGGTGGAGAGGCGTCTCGAGCTTCAGCCTCTTCACGGCTCATTCTCAGACCTGCTTGTAGAGCATCTTCGTCGTCGTCTGAGTCATGATCGGCGTCATCTTTTGGATTAATGGGAGAATCCTCTGACTTCTTCTTTCCTTTTCTTCGGGCGTCAGATTTGTGCAGCAGGTGGCTTTCAATTAGATCCTTGCACGAGGAGTTGTCCCATCGAAGCCCGGCCTCAATTTCAGTTGAGTCTGTTACTTCGGAGACGAATCTCTCTTCGTGGCTCCAATCGCTCCAGTTGTACAGTGTATCGTACGGAGCTAGCCTATAGCCTTTCCATTGCAGGAATCTTTCGTACGCGTGTTCAATTTGAACCGAAAGAAGTGTTTGATTTATGATCGAGTCAGGGGAGGGACTTCGAATAACGTCTGGAGACGCTGTTTCGAGGGATTCCTGTACAGGTATGGGATCCTGTATGGAAGATGGACTCCTTGCAGGTGATGGTGCCCTAAAGGAAATTGGATCCTGCACGGGTGTGGGATCCCGCAGAGGAGAGGTAGCTTTTGGCTCCGAATGGGCAGCCGACTCGCTAAAGTCTTGAGCGTTGGCAGATGTCTCTATATCCGTCATAGCCGCCAAAGGCTCGGGATCTACTGTTGATGCAGTAGGAGACACCTCTTCCACAGGGGTTGGGCCCTGGGGTTCTTCATCAGTGGGTTGCGCCACGGGGGAGACATCCTTGGAGTGCTTGGCAGATTTGATTTTTGAGAGCCTCCTGAGTCTCTTCTTGGACTTCTCACCAGCAGAGTGTTTCTTGCTGTGAGATCGCTTTCGCTTCTTTGAAGATTCCATTTCTGGGACCTTCACGGTTTCATATCTTGGGTTGGCAGAAATTGGCATGTGCCTGGTTCTCGGGTGGTTGCAATGCATGGTGCTCTGGTTATACGCAGTGGGTTTGACACCTCCTAAGTATATCCTCGAGCTATTTTTCTTTGCATCGGCGGATTGCGTTAGTCCGCACTTCGTCAGAATGTAGTTCAGCATTAAACCAAATGATTTCTTTTGGGTGGCAGGTTTGCACACCTATTCTTGAAGACGTTTCAGAATTATTTGGCACCAATTGACCTTTTCACAGGTCAAAATAGCTACCATCATTCTGAACCTTAAGTTCGTGCACATCTCGAACGCACCGGTTCGATTTTCAATGATCCTGGAGCAAAAGTCATGAAGATAAACGAAATGAAGAAGAAAATTTTTCTTGTGACAAGTGGTTGTCACCATATCAACCACTTTGGACCCTGTAAATAGTCCATAAAACTTGGTAATAAGCTCTTGAGACCCGAACGTCTCAAGTTAGTTCATGGTCAGGCCATCGGCGGACAGCCTGTAGATTCTCTGGAGTAGATCGCGATTGATACAGATTTCCACTCCTTGGACTGTTGCAGTGATGTCAGCAACATGTCCTCCCTGGGCTAGTGACAGAAAATGGACGGCGGCGTTGAGGTAGAATTCCTCAACCAGATGGGCGTCGTATTTGTCGGCGGTCTTGCTCCCGAAGCGATAGAGACCTTGTTGTTCAAGACGAGTAATGATATACTCCATCGGTTCTGAGTCGTTGGTTTCCGAGAGAATACGCTCGATGATGACAGGTTTGGAGAAGATCCGCCATCAATGATGTTGGAGGATTTCTTGAGCAGGGAAGAAGATTGACTAGCCATTGATGTTTTCTTAAAACAAAGGTGGAAGAAAAAATCGAATTTCGCAGATGAATATGCAAAAATATGTAGTGTTTGCTTGAGAACTCTTGTAATTGCGAAGCGTAAAGAGTCTCTAATGGCGATACGATCCTTTTATACTTGGGCGCGAAATAGGGTTTTGCAGTACGAATGGTCAGATTTTAAGGGATGGGAACCGGTTTTGAAATCAACGGTTAGGATGGACTGAGTGTAACTGGTACGCTAATCCATTAAAAGGTTTAAAAAATAGAGCGGGTCCCACTTCTGACATAGGTTGATACCCTAAATGCCTAAAACGGCGGTTTAAAAATAATAAACAATTTAAAAACATCGCGGCTTTTGAGATTCAGTTGTCCAGATGTCGTGTAAGGCATTTAATGAACATGACGTTTGACATAAAAGCAGGCACGTGGACAAAAATTATTTTAAAAGGAAATAATATTATATTATATCTTGAATCGAAATCCTATAGCATGTCTTTGTTCTCCGTCGATACAACGTTCCCCCTTAAAAAGGTACTAATAGGTTTTAAATTCCATACAACAATATTTGGATTAATGCTGTATTCATGGGTCCTACAGTATTCCCCCTTAATTATTGCACACACCAGCTGTAGGATTCATATGCGTTCCCTCGCTCTGATCGTATTGATGATTCGAGTGTATAGATAATTAATGTTGAATCTTGTATTCACGGGTCTTACTGAGATTCCCCTCAATTGTTGAGTAAAAACAGAAATTTACTTACAGGAGTCCGCCGTAGTATTCCCACCTGTTTTGAGCATGTTGAATCTTCTTGCTGTGTCGAGAGGCTTGGTGAAAATGTCGGCCAGCTGGATGTCTGTATGAACTTTTTCCAGGCGAACATCCTTGTTCTCGACATGATTCCTGATAAAATGATGCTTCATGTTGATATGTTTAGTGCGCGAGTGCAAAACAGGATTGTGCGTGATTGCAATTGCACTCGTGCTATCACACATGATTGGAGTCTCTCTAGCATCGATTCCATAATCGGCAGCTTGTTCTTGCATCCAAAGGATTCGCATACGGCCTACCAAAGACATAGTACTGATTCAGCCGTGGAAAGAGAGTTAGCCAATTGCTTCTTACTGAACCAAGACACGAGTCTAGGTCCGAGAAAGTGACAAGTTCCACTTGTACTCTTCCTATCTAGCTTGCAGCCTCCGAGATCCGAGTCGCTGTATCCAACTAAATCGAATCCGCCTTCCTTAGGATACCACAGTCCTGCATCGACTGTTCTTTTAATGTACTTCAGGATTCGTTTAGCTGTATTGAAGTGCGATTCCTTATGTGCAACTTGGTATCTCGCACACACTCCAACAGCAAACTGGATATCGGGCCTGCTAGCCGTTAGGTACAGGAGCGAACCAATGAGCTTCCTGTAGAGTGATTGGTCAAACGGCTTTCCGGCTTCATCAGCACTAATTTGCACGGAAGTGCTCATAGGGGTTGGCGAGGATTTGGAATTGTTCATTCCAAATTTGTTGAGAAGTTCCTTGCTGTATTTATCCTGGTTGATGAATATACCTGTAGGCAACTGCTTTACCTGCAAACCTAGGAAATAACTAAGTTCCCCCATCATACTCATTTCAAATTTGCTTTGCATGAGATGTGAGAACCTTTGACATAGAGCAAGGTTAGTTGAACCAAAAATAATATCATCGACATAGATTTGTACCATTAGAAGGTCATCACCTTCCTGTATCTTGAACAAGGTTTTGTCGTGACACCTTTCTCAAATCCGTTGTTGGTTAGAATCTTTGGACAGGGTTTCGTACCAGGCTCTAGGGGCTTGTTTAAGTCCGTACATCGCTTTCCTTAGCCTGTAAACTAGATCGATACCGTCTGTGTTGGCAAACCCTGGTGGTTGTTCAACATAAACTTCTTCTGCAAGCTCTCCATTCAGGAAAGCACTCTTGACGTCCATTTGGTATACGATAAAACTCTTATGGGCGGCAAAGGCTAAAAATATCCTAATGGCTTCTAGTCTCGCTACGGGCGAAGGTTTCATCATAGTCGATTCCTTCTTCCCGACAATAGCCTTGTGCTACTAGTCTGGATTTGTTCCTTATGATAAGTCCATTTCGATCCTTTTTGTTTGAAATACCCATTTGGTTCCTATAACCGATTGGTGCGTCGATGGGTACAAGATACCATACATTGTTTCTTTCAAACCGTTAAGCTCTTCTTCCATAGATGTTATCCAATGAGAGTTGTTAAGAGCGTCTATGGTCGAAACAGTTCGGATCGGGCTAAGAATACGGCGATAGTGCACATATTGAGTCTCCTAAGTTCGGATTGAGATTTCCATTCAGGAAACTGTGAGACTTCAGCATTAGATTCTTCTTGTGCACAAAGTACATTTCCTTGTGTACTCTGTATTCTCCTACGAGTAGAAACACCTGCATTAATGTTTCCAATGATCAGCTCTTGCGGGTGATCTCTCAACCATCTTCGGTCGGGTTATAGTTCAGGATCCCGTACTGTATCGAAAGTTTCTGTGAGTACAGCTTCAGCTTGTACAGCGTCAGCTTCATCCATATCGATTCTTACAGCTGCGGGGTTGATTTCTAAATCAACGACAGGTTCTATAAGTGTAGGTGGATCCAAGATAGATAGATGGTGAATGTCCTGAGTGATATGATCTACTCCTGTAGGGTCATGGTGTGGTTCGTCGAACACTACATGAACTGATTCCTCGATCGTCAGCCTCCTTTTATTAAAGATTTTGAAAGCTTTGCTGACGGAGGAGTATCCTACGAATATTCCTTCATCTGATTTTTCATCAAAGGTTCTAAGTTGGTCCTTCCCATTGTTCAATACATAACACCTGCATCCAAAAATGTGAAAATACGAAACTAATGGAGTTTTGTTATTCCATACCTCATAAGCTGTTTTGTTGTGGTGCTTGTTGACGATACACGGTTTTGAGTGTAGCATTTGTATTGGTTGCTTCACCCGAAACACTTGTGGCAATTTGCTTGCGGCAATCATTGTCCTTGTTGCTTCTTTCAACATCCTATTCTTTCGCTCGGCAACACCATTTTGTTGAGGTGTACGGCGGTGAGTATTCGTCTTTGTATTCCATTCTCCGAACAGTATTGCTCTATAAAGCGGTTAGTAAATTCGGTACCTCCGGAACGAATGCACACGATACTCGACGCTTTTTCATTTTGCAACTTCCTCGGGAGCTCGGGCACCTTGATGTTGTTTCCTTCTTCTTGCTAAGAAAGATCGTCCAAGCATACCGGAATAATCATCAACAACAACCATGCAATATTTCTTACCTCCCAAACTTACTGGGTCTACAGACCGTAGAGATCCATGTGTAGCATTTCCAACACTCTTTGGGTTGAAAGGTAGGATTTGCTTTTCGTGGTTGACTTGATTTGCTTGCCTTTTCTGGCATGGTCCGCATGACATTGTCCTTCTTGAATGACACATCTGGCAAACCTCTAACCATACCCTGTCTTGAAAGCTTGTTGATCGTCTTGAAGTTGACGTGATACATCCTCTTGTGCCATAACCAGCTAAGATCTGCAGTGCCTTTGGCAACAAAACATGGAATTAAGGAGCTCATAGGCTTCCAGTCAGCAATGTACATATTACCTGATCTGCTTCCTGTAAGCACAACTTCCTTGGTTTGGGTGTTCTTGACTCTCTGACGATACGTATAGAACTTCACCGAGAACTGTTTATCACAGAATCAAGCTAATACTAAGTAGATTATACTGTAAGCCTTCAACATATGCAACATCGGTGACCTTGAATTTCCCGACAAGTAGGTTTCCTTTCCCTCTTGTTCTTCCTTTAGACTTATCACCGAAGCGAACTTTTGGACCGCGACCTTCTACAAAATCAGATAGCTTGCTCCTATCTCCAGTCATGTGACGAGAGCATCCACTATCTAAGTACCAGGTATCCTCCTCTAGAATGTCCTGTAACAAAGAAATTAGGTAGATTTAGGTCCCCTTTGATTTTCGGGTCCATATATGTTAGTTCCTTTAGGTACCCAAACTTTCCTGACAGCAATTGGTTTACTTTCGGATGTACTCGGTACAGTGTTGCGATATCTACGGGGGGCATATCCGTAGTTGTTATAATCATGATAATTACTATGCATGTAAAATTCAGGGTTATTATTATTATTCCAGTACGAGTGCCGTCTAGGAGGTGGAGCCATTTTCTTAGGCCTAACAGCTTGTCTTCTGGGTCTCCAGTTGGATTCCCAATGCTGTTGTTGATACTGAACTGGCATCTACTGTCTTGAGGGATAACGAGGCTCCTGTATCCAATACCTAGGCGCACTGTACTGAGTGTACTGCTGTGCGGGCCTTTGGTGGTTGGATACCGTCTTCTTTCTGAATGACTGCCGGCGTTGATGATATGCTTGTGGAGCATGCTGTAGATTACGCCTTCTGAGTGGTTGTTGGTTCCACTGTCTCGAATAGTAGAGTTGAGGGGGCGGAATTGCAGCCTTCGGTTTTCTCGGTACAGCAGGTTCCTTTATGGGACTAGGAGTATCTTCCGATTCTGGAATGTGTTCCACACTCTTGACGAACACAGTACTAGTTTTTCCTTTGTTCGAACATGAGCTGTATCCTAAGCCACTTTTATCATGAGCATGTTGCCCAGTGCTTAGAATTTCTTCCATTCTTTTGGACGATTTTTCAAAAGACTTCAGAATGGTCTCAAGTTCAGTTTCTCGCTTCTCGAGAGTTGTGATTTTGGTTTGTAGTAGAACCAAATCATTTGTCTTGCTCTCATTGTGAGTTTTAACCTGATTTAGTTCATGAGCAAGTTGATGATTGCTCTCCATGAGTTTTTCAAAATCGACCTTGCTGGTTTCACAATCAAGAGACATATTTTCATAATTTATTTTCAGCAAGTCATTTTCATCTTTCAGCTCTAAATTTGTTAATTGAAGCTGTATATTCTCAGTTTTTGGAGTCTCATGGGCCTTTTGAATATTTTTAAATTCATTCATCATATTTTCGAAAGTATGAGATGCATTAGATGGAATAGCTGAGGTTGAACTTACCTCATCGTCGCTGTCTTCACCTTCTGGAACATCTTTGGCCATAAAGCACATGTATGCTTTATCATCGAACTCATCTTCAGATGAATCACTTTCAGTGACCACCTGAAGACATTCTGCTGATTTGGATGGTGTGGGGGAGGCTTCTGATTCTCCAATCAGGGCCTTGAGCTTGTCTTTCCAAGCACGTCTTCTTTCATCTCTCTCTTGTTGCTCGGCCTCAGGCAATCTTTGGACTTTGGGATGAGGACATTTGTTTGCATAATGGCACGGTTTCTGCAGCTTATAACACGAGTTAGCATCACCGGATGATGTTTGGTACTTACCTTGTTGATAGGTTTGGGCCTGTAGGAGTCTTTCCAGACTATTTGATGAACTTTTTGAATTTATGCATTAGAAGCGCCATTTCATCTTGTGACAGGATGTAATGTCGTCCATGTCGGCGTTCTTGTGGCCGGGCTTCGACGAGCTAGGCATCTTTGTGTCGACGGTTCGATACTGACGAGAGCCGTGACCTTTGAAGGAGATTCTTGACTTTCTCTCTTCTGTCAATGTCATACTCAAAAGCTTTAAGGTCGGAGAAGAGATCAAAAGTGGATATTTCATTAAGATTACAGGATACAAGCATAGTTGTGGTCTTAATGTCCCATCGGCCGGGAGAGATCCAAAATTTTTAAGTTCTTCTCCTTTTGGGTGTAAATCTTGCCCAACGCTTCAAGTTCACCAACAATACCAAGAAATGAGGTCAAGTTCCTCAAGTATTTCCGTTGGTTTCATTTCAAAAGATTCAAATTCTTGAGTAAGTTTTGAAATCTTGTTTTCTTTTGAGAGCTCGGTTCCCTCACAAATTAACTTGAGTTTATCCTGCATTTCTTTGGTCGCTTTTGCGGCTCTTTACCTTTGAGAACGTGCCTTTGTCAAGAGTGACAAATAACGCGTTCTTAGCCACGTTGTCGAGATTGGCTCGCTTTCTTTCATCGGTTGTCCATTGCTCGCGTTCCTTCTCGAGCATTTCAGCATGGGCTTGGCCCTCAATCCTTGCGGCTGGATTGACCTTCATGATCTTGATCGGACCATCCTGTATAACAAAAATCATCTCTTCGTGCATTGCTGCAAGATGAGCTTCCATTCTAATTCTCCAGTCGTCAAATTCGTTAATAGAGAACATAGGGACTTTGTTAATCATAGAAGTATCCATACTGATAATATAGGAATGAAAGAGACTGTTTTGAAAATAAGTGATTTGAATCTGATTCGGTTAAAAAGAAATACGACTGATTCTTTTTAGAATCAACCGCTCTGATACCACTTGTTGGCCACTTAAGTATACTGGATACAGTTTGGAAAATAGTTTAAACAAAAAACTGTACGGAATCTAAATCTGAGTGCGTAGCGGAAGTCTTGGATACAGTAGGTTGCTATGGATACAGCAACTAAGTATTTGGTGTATACTTAATATATCACAGTAATTTAAAACAGTAAAAGCTGAAGGTAAATGACACAGTAATTTAAGTGGTTCGAGGTAAACCCCTCTACGTCCACTGGTCCTCCACACAGGAGTAAAAAGTTTATTATAATTACTGCGTACACAACTACGTAATTATAAACAAACCTATCCTTGTATCGTTCACACAGATTGATACAAAGAATGTCACTTTCAACCGTTCACACAGATTGATTAAAGCTTTCTTCTTGACTAGCTTCTTCACACACAGTTCAAAAGCTTCGTCCTTATTCGTCCCACACAGGTCAGAATAACTTGTTGAGTTCACACAGAGCTCGGTTTTTACACAGAGGTAAAAGGTAGGTAACCAGGTAAGAACATCAGCTTTGAAGTTCTTGAGCTGATGATGGTTGTTCTTGATGTTGAGCACTGTATATCTCTTTCGTTCTAAATTGCAGTATGCTTTGGAGATATGTTTGCTCTGATGATGACTTTGATAGCTTGAGAGTTAGGTTACTTGGGTAACTGATCTTCAATGTCTTCAAGGATATATATAGTCTCTGAAGAAAGTATCCGTTGAGATATATCCATTTGAATAAGATGTCGTTCCAACGAGATTAAGACATGATCCGGATTTCGCGAGATTCTGAAGATCTGAGAACTGGCAGTATTTAAATACTTTATCCTTGAGTATTTAAATACTTCTTTGTTCAACGGGACTTGACTTGTGTTCCTTCTTGTCCTTTTGTGAACAGTATGGAAGATAACTGTATTTTGAGCATCGAGACAGTTTCCATACTTGGTATTTTTACAAGACTACTTGCTGTACTGACGAGCTTCACTTTATGCTGATTCGAGGCAGGTCTTCGATACAGGATAAAGCCTCAAAGATTCGATACAGTTTCCTTTACTGTATTCGGATTGGCATATATGTCAAAACCTCTAAATAACATTCGATACAAGGATTCGAGTATCCCGGCTGTTTCGATACACGGTCTTTGTTTTCCCAACAAGCTCTAAGCTAATCTGAGAAAGTGGCTTGGTCAGTGGATCAGCGACGTAGTCGGCTGACTCAACTCTATGCAGCACAATGTATCTCTTTGCGAATGAATTCTCTTACGAGTTGATACTCTCTCTTAATATGCTTTGAACTAATATGAAACCTCAGCTCCTAGGCCTGTGCTACTGCTCTGGAAGCGTAGGACAAGGTGTCATGTGAAGTTTACCCAGTAACTTCTTAATTCTTCCTTTGGAGGCCTTCGAGGCTGCTTTATACTCAGCCTAACAGGTAAAACCAGCAGTCCCGCCATACTTGGCACTATGCCATGATACTGCTCCTCCATTAAGAGTAAATGTTGCCAGAAGTAGACATAGAATCGTCTTTCTGTCCTTGGAAGTCCAATACAGTGAATCCCATTGCATTCAGTTCTCCACCGCCATATTTAGGAACCAGATCTCTAGTCCTTCTAAAGTACTTGAGAACATTCTTTACGGCAGTCTAATGTTCCTGAACTAGGTTAGCCCGAAACCTACTTTCCACGCTCCCAGCATGCGCAACGTGAGGTCTCGTACACAATAAAGTATACATAAGGCTACCTACGGCCGAAACATATGGTATATTACTCATTTCCTTTCGTTGTTCCTCACTATGAGGATACATCTTCAAGGTGAGTTTTATTCCATGTCGCATCGATATGAACCCTCTTTTAGAATAATCCATCTTAAATCACTTTAGGATTTTATCTATATAGAGGGCTTGGGAAAAAACTTATCATTCTATTCGATCTATCCCAGTAGAGTCGAATCCCAAGAATATAGGTTTCTTCTCCCAAGTGTTTCATGGAGAAATTACTCGAAAGCCAAGCTTTCATAGAACTGAGCATTCCCACATCATTTCCTATTAGTAGAATGTCATCTATATATAGTACTAAGAATGGGATCTTGCTCCCACTAACCCTCTTGTATACACAAGGTTCCTCTTCATTTTGAACAAAGTCAAAACTTTTTGAATGCCTCGTCAAAACGAAGGTCCCAACTACATGAAGACTGCTACAGTCCATTTCATGGAATCTACATCCACCATTGCTAGGTCATTGGTCGTGGGTCGGTCTCTTGTTTATCACCTGGAACCTCGTGGAAACCCAGTTCCTCCAAGTGCATAAAACTATACCTCTCAGGTAATTGAGACACCCTACTAGACCTATGAGGTGGTTGTACTTGTATTACAAAAGGTTCGGTTCCAATTTCTTGCACAGGTGTCTCATGAGGAGTTACATTGTATTCTTCCAAAAAAATATTTCTACCTGCTCCGCCTTCCTGAATGAACTCATTTTCCAGGAAGTATGCATGCAAGGCAACAATGATCTTTTGATCTTTGGGCATGTAGAATAGATAACCCATCTCCTCAGATGGGAATACAATGAAATGTCTCCTCACGGACCTCGCTTCCATTTTGTCCACCTTAGTCTTCTTGACATAGGTGGGACATCCTCAAATCCTAATATGATTAAGACTTGGTTTCCTTCCCTCCCACATCTCATATGGAATTCTAGGAACGGATTTGGAGGGACATCTGTTCAAGATGTAAGCGGCAGTTAGGAATGCATACCCCCACAGGTAAATCAGTAAGTCAGTATAGCCCAGTATGGAACAGACTGTGTCCAACAAGGTCTGGTTCCTTCTTTCCGACACACCATTTAACTGAGGAGTGCCTGGAGGTGTTAGTTGTGATACTACTCCATGTTCCTTAAGGAACTCGTCAAACTCCATACGCATATACTCTCCACCTCGGTCCGACCGAAGTGCTTTGATATGATTTCCAGTTTGTTTCTCGACTAAGGCCTTAAATTCCTGGAATTTCTCAAAGGCCTCAGATTTACGTTTCATAAAGTATACATAACCATACCTAGTATGATCATTTGTAAATGTAATGAAATACTGATATCTGTCACGTGCTGCTTCCAAAGCACCACAAACGTCGGTATAGATTAATCCCAGTTTATCAGCGGCTCTTTCAAAAGTCCATGTCAAGGGGGACTTAGTCATTTTACCTTTATGGCAAGACTCACAAGTAGGAAAGGGATCCCGTTGGCCACTAAGTATACATGATATAGCTTGGAAAGTGTTTTAAACAACAAGTTGTACGGTTTTCAAATCTGAGTGCGTAGCGGAAGTCTTGTTAAAGTGAGTTGTTGTAAATACAGCAACTAGATACTTGAAAATAATCACAAATAATAAAACAGTAAATGCAGAAGTTAAAAGACACGGTAATTAAAGTGGTTCGAGGTAAACCCCTCTAAGTCCACTGGTCCTCCACACAGGAGTAAAACGTCTATTATAAATACTACGTACATAACTGCGTATTTATAATCAAACCTAATCAATATATCGTTCACACAGATTGATATAATGATCTTAGCCTTCAACCGTTCACACAGATTGGTTTAAGCTTTCAGTTGAGTGGCTTCTTCACACACAGTTCCGAAGCTTTGTCTCTTCAATGCAAGTCCGTCACACACAGTTCAGGAATAGCAAAGTTTCTCAGTCCACACATGTAATATTCGGGGATAATTTTCTTTCTTGTTACTGTTGATTTGTACGTATTCATTTGGAATTGTAGAAGTGTTGTTGTTTTGGACTGATACAATGTATTTTGTGTTGGGATATTTCAGGAGCGAAATAATTTTACTTGTCGTCGAATTGGTTTCGTCGTTTGGGTGTTGCTTGGTGCGTTTGGAATTTTGGCTAAGTTTATAGCCATAGTGTACGCTACGGGTGTAGCATTACGTACACAAGAGTGTTGCGATTACGTACGTTACGCCTGTAAGGTTACGTACGTAATGCGTGGTAGGTGGTAGGAACCTTCCTCGTAGTCAACTTTCGGATGGTGGGTCCCAAGCATCTTTCGATCGGATCTCACTGTTTCAGTCAACGGACCCTTACGTACGTTAAGTGGTGAACTCTACGTACATAAGTCAGGTAGCTTGTTAACGTACGTAATAGCTTCTAGGTTATGTACGTTAAGGTCTTTGTGTTTTTGGACAGTTAGTTCTAGATTTACATTACGTACGTTAATGTCTTCACATAGCGTACGTAATGTCAATTACGTACGTTAACCATGGTGTATAGCGTACATAGCGAGCTTGTCAGTCTATTTATGTTGGTTTCGTATTTCATTTCCTCACGAACCAAAAATCATTTTCTCTCCCTAGAACCATCCCTCTGGACTTGTTCTTGATATTTAGCCTCTTTCAACTTGATTTGGAGCTTCACAACTTGGATTGGAGCTTAGGAACTTGAAGATTGGAGTGAGTTCTTGATGGTTTGAGGTTGTTCTTCATTTTTTTGAGGTATGTTTGGTTAATCTTGTGTTTAACTCGAGATTATGTTGTTGTTGTTGTGTAGTTTGTGATATGATGATTTGTTGGGGGGTAGTATGGTTCTTCATAGTTTTGATAGACTTTTGATGAAGAACATGTTGGTATAGCTTGAGTTTGATTGTGTTCTTGATGTTTTAGAAGGTTTGGAGGTTATAATCATGTCTAGGAAGGATTATGTTAAGATTGTTATATGATTAACATAGTCTTGATATGATTATTGTAGTTGGTGGTGTTCTTGAGGATTATAACCATTTTTGTAAGGAATTGTGATGAATTATGTAATTATTATCATAATCTTGAAATGGTTGATTTAACCTTGTTGTTTAATCCGAATTCTTGATGAATTGGTGATGGATTATTGTTTAGACATCATGTTTGTTGAGATGATGATGTTCTTGGGGTTTTGATGATGTTATTGGTGATATTACCATTTTGTATATGTTTGTTTTGATGTTGTTCTTAAGTGATTCTTGTTCATTGTTTTCAAGAGTGTTAAAAATATTCGATCATTTCGATTTTGAGGTGTTGGAGGATGTTGGAATTCATAGTTGAGAACTATGATATTCATCGGTAGAGTTTAACCGATTCGGGGTTGAACCTGGTTTGTCATTGGTGTTGTTTCCCATTGATTTTGTGTTATTGAATGAACCATTTTTCATTCAAGGTTTCTCGAGTGTTTGTGATCATCGGAAGGCGCCGTTCGTCGTTTCGTGCCAGGACGTTGATCATGAAAGGACTTTCTCGCCTTCGGTTTGAGGCAAGTTTTATACTTGTACTGGTCAATGAGATTAATGTTATCATTTATGTGTATGAATGTGTTGTATCATTTTGAGACTTGGTTTCTATATGATTTTGTTTATATTAGGGGATTGTTTGATACGATACCCTTCGGAAAATTTATGCCAAATGTTGTTGTTGTCCGATAAAAAGCTGTTCAGGGCTTTGAGATACTCATTGTTGATGTTGTTATCGATAGCCGGTTCGCGGTATCGATGTATCCATTGTTGTTTTTGATATTGATATCGGTTGGAGACGTTGCGATCATTGCTATTGTTATTCGTTAACGGCCTGCTTAAGGCGTCGAGACTCTTGATGTCATTGTTGTGGTCGATATCCGGTCCACGATATCGATGTATCGATTATTATTGTTTACGTTGATGTCAGTCTAAGGCATCGTTGGATTTTTTGTTATCAAATTGGTATTGTTGCTATTATATTGGCCGATTGAAGGCATTTGACGTATCCGATTATTATCTCTGTTTTCGGTGGTCGTTTTAAGACACCTGGACATCTATTCTAATTGAGTAATTGTTATCGGTTGACCGTTCTAAGGCAATCGACGTATTGAATTGGGATTATCGAAGATAATTCCCATCCATTGTGTCATCGTTATCGATTGACCGTTCTAAGGCAATCGATGTATTGAATTGGGATTATCGAAGATAATTCCCATTATTTCCTTATCTCCAAAAACCTTTCTTCTCGCAAGGGTTTGGTGAAAATGTCAGCAATTTGGTAGTCTATGTTGACTCTTTCTACTCTGATTATCTTATTAAGCACGTGATCTCTTATGAAGTGATGCTTAACATCAATGTGTTTTGTCCTTGAATGCAATACCGGGTTGTTGGTTATTACAATAGCACTATTGTTGTCACACCAAATTGGAACTTAATTGGCAATAATGTTGTAGTCCCTTAGCTGTTGTCTGATCCATAAGATCTGGGCGCAAAAACTACCTACAGCTAGGTATTCCGACTCTGTTGTGGAGATAGAGTTAGAAACCTGCTTCTTGCTAAACCAGGATATCAGTCTGGTTCCTAGGAATTGGCACGTTCCACTAGTGCTTTTCCTATTTAGTTTGCATCCTGCGAAATCTGCATCTGAGTATCCTCAAAACTAGAAGTTATCATTCTTAGGGTACCATAGTCCAACATTGACTGTAGACTTAAGGTATTTGATTATTCTCTTGTTTACATCTTGGTGAGACTGCTTTGGCTTGGATTGAAATCTTGCGCATACTCATACGGCATAAGATATATCTGGTCTGCTTGCAGTGAGGTACATCAATGATCCAATGAGTCCTCTATAATGGGTTGAGTCCACTGATATGCCTCCCTCATCTGCATCTAGATGAGTGCTTGTGCTCATAGGAATTCTTACTGGTTTGGCTGATTCCATTCCAAATCTCTTGATTAGATCTCGGATATATTTGGCTTGATTGATGAAAATTACATTTCCATCTGCTTGACTTGTAATCCAAGAAAGAAGTTAAGATTTCCCACCATACTCATCTGAAATTCTCCTTGCATGAGATTTGAGAATTTCTCAAACAGCTCTGGGTTGGTTGAGCCAAATATGATGTCATCCACATATATCTGAACTAGTAATATGTGGCCTTCGTGCTCTACTCTGAATAGGGTCTTGTCCACTTTCCCTTTGCAGAAACCGTTCTTCTCAAGAAATACAGATAAGGTTTCATAGCAAGCTCTTGGTGCCTGCTTGAGTCCATATAGAGCTTTCAATAGCTTGTAGACCTTGTCTCCTTTGACAAATCCTGGGGGTTGCTCCACATAGACTTCTTCTTCTAGAATTCCATTAAGAAAAGCACTCTTTACATCCATCTGATAGACTTCAAAATCCTTGAATGCAGCATATGCGAGGAATAGTCTGATGGCTTCTAATCTTGCAACAGGGGCATAGGTTTCATCAAAATCTATTCCTTCACACTGTGCATATCCTTTAGCAACAAGTCTGGCTTTATTCCTAACAACAGCTCCATCTTCGTCGCATTTGTTTTTGTACACTCATTTGGTGCCAATAACTTTCTTATGATATGGTTAGTCTGTTAGTTCCCAAACATTGTTCCTTTCCATTTGTTCAAGCTCCTCTTGCATGGCATTGATCCAAGAATAGTCTTCCATGGCTTGCTCTGTTGTCTTGGGTTCTATTTGGGACATGAAGCATGAAAACATTGCCATTCCTGCGGGTAGAGTAGACTGTCTTGTCTTGACTCCATCAGTTAGCTTCCCAATGATCTGTTGAATAGGGTGATCTTTGATCCACTTAGGAATGTCTTCTTCTTCAGGGTCTGTTCCCTCTGTAGATTTGCTCTGGTGGATTTCCTCTCTCTCTGCATCAGCTTGGATCTGATCTCCTTGGTCTGCAAATGGATCAGCTACCGTCTTGTCATCTGCAGATGAGTCTTTATCAGCTATAGTCGGGTCTTCATCAGCAGCAACTAGATCAGGTAGGTTTTGAGATCTTATCTGTTCTGCAGTTGGGTCTTTATCAGCTATAGACGGGTCTTCAGGCTGGTCTGCAGGTGAGTCCAGCATTCCTGTGTCATGAATAATGACTTCTTTTAGGGTTGTGGATTTTAGCTTGTCCTCAATTAATTCCACTTGTTTCCTGTATTCAACGGTAGATTCATCAAATACAACATGAGGTGTTTCCTCCACAACTAAGGTTCGTTTGTTAAAAACTCTATATGCCTTGCTTCTTTGTGAATATCCCATAAAGAGACCGTCATCAGTTTTAGCATCAAAGACATTTAGTTGGGTTTTACCATTGTTGTGGATGAAACACTTACAACCAAAAATATAAAAATAAGCAACTATAGGTGTTCTGCCATTCCAAACCTCATAGGGAGTTTTTCCATGTCTCCCTACTATCATACTCCTGTTCTGAGTATGGCATTCTGTGTTGACAGCTTCAGCCCAGAACCTCTTGGGCAGGTCTGCTTCTGCAATCATGGACCTGGCTCCTTCCTTTAAGGTTCTGTTTCTTCTTTCAGCAACACCATTCTGCTGGGGAGTCATGGCTGCAGAGAGCTCATGCTGAATTCCATTTTGATCGCTGTAATCAGTGGTCGCTTTGTTGAGAAATTCACCTCCTCTATCTGATCCGATCTTGATGATTGAGAGGGATTTCTCATTATGGATCCTTCTCAGCAGCTCAGGTAACTTGGTCAAGGATTCACATAGGGCCAAATATATCCATATGAAGTAGATCTAAGATCCTTGATGTGAGAGTTGTAGGCTGGACTGGCTTGAATGATGCTCTGGTCTGCTTTCCTTTCTGACATGCATCACAGAGAGATTCCTTCTTGAATACTTCTTCTAGAAGTCCTCTGACCAGCTTCTGAGAACTAATCTTGTTGATGGCTTTAAAATTTAGGTGACATAATCTTTTGTGCCACAATCATCCATTCTCAGCTCTTATTTTAGATAAAAAACAGGCATTAGGGGTTCCTGTGTTCCAATATATCATGTAGACATCTCTCCTTCTGAATCCTTGTAGCTTCACCTCTCCATATAGGATATATATCACCATACATTTCCAAATGGTGAAGACTACTAGATTCTTTTCATCACAAACTGGCTTATGCTGAGGAGATTATACTGGAGCCCTTTGACATAATGAAGTTTGGATATTGTGATATTTCCTCGGTGTAGCTCTCCAAAGCCTTTTGTTTGTCCTCTAGAGCTATCTCCAAAGGTTACGTCTGGACCTCTTTCTTTGGTATATTTTGTTAGCATCTTCTTGTTCCCGGTCATGTGCCTTGAGCATCCGGAGTCTACAAACTATTCTTCACCTCCAGTGTTTGAATGTGTGGAGATGCGATAGTAGTCCTTCCACCTTTTCTGCAATCATACAAGCAGAGATTTAGGTACCCAAATTTGTGTGGTTCCTCTGGGGTTAGATGGTTTCCTGGAGAATTGATTTCTCCTTGGATTATGAAAACTAGATTGATTGCCCCTATAAGGTGTGTAAGGTCTGGGCCGATATCCTCTGTTAGGATTATGTACTGGATATGCCTCATAAAACTGGTGGTGTGGGCTATGCCTAAATCTTGGCTGAGACCAATTGTTAAATCTTTGAGGTCTCCACACTTGTTCGTTTTGAAAATTAGGATAACCTTAAGGTTTTTGCCCCTCTCATTTTGAAATATGCTTTTGGGGAGTTTTTGATAATAGTGGGCATGTTGTCTGGGCTGCTGTTTCTGCCTTGGCCATTGCCTAGTCTCATGTCTAGGTGGCTGCCTTGTAAACCTTGGCTACAGCCTAGACCTGTGACTTGGTTGTTGCCTATTTTGAAATATCGGTTTGTATATTGGCTCAGCAGTTGAGACAATTGTTTCTCCCTTGATGAAAGTGGTTTTAGAACTAGAAGGAGTGTGTGGGTCATATACAAGGCCTGATCTGGAATACAATGGCCTTTTATTTGTACATAATTCGTCCAGGGTTAGAGATGCCTTCAGGGAGGTTATTTCCTTTGCCTGATTTTTACTTAGCTGAGTCAGTTTTGCAAACTCAGCTTTTACATGAGCAAGTGCAACTAATTTTTCACTATTTAAAATAGTTAATCGTTTTATCTCAGATGTGATATTATCAGCCTGTTTGTGGAGTTATCTGTAGCCTGTTTTTTTCAAGATCAGCTTTGGTTTTATTAAATTCTCATCTTGCAGCTGGGTTTTAGATCAGCTAAATTTTTCAAAGTCATTTTCAGCTGCCCATTCTCATCTTGCAGCTAGGTCCTCTCGGCTGATACAGTTTGTTGTGCAGTTTTTAATCTCTCAAAATCTTTGAGAAGCTGATTTAAAGACTCGTGTAAGTACATGTCTTGTGACATGTCTGAGCTATTATTATTTGAAACTGAGGGTTTAGATGTTACCTCTTCATCAGCTAGGTTGGCCATCAGACAATCATATTCTTCATCATCATCAGAGAAGAATCCACTGCTTGATTCTACTCGCTCTTGATCTTCTCCGATGAGGGCCTTCCTTCAGTCTTCTTTTCTGCTCACCTCCTTCTTGCCGTCGTCCTTCTTGAGATAAGGACAGTCAATTTGAATGTGTCCTGTCTTATGGCAATTATAACATTCCACCTTCAGCTTCCAGGTTTTTGATTTCTCCTGGGATTCTCCTTATAATTCTTTTTGTATTTAGAGTAATTCTTTCTGAAGTTGCTGAACCTTTGCATGATGAACGCCATTTCTTCCTCGAAATCGAGTGGATTTGGAGGTTTAGCTTCAGATAGGCTTTTGGCGGGGCACTCGGCTGCAAACGGTATTCCCTTCTCTGCAGGCTCGTTTGATGATGAACTTGGGAGTTCGAATTCATAAGACTTCAGGTCAGAGAATATTTCTTGAATCTTGATTTTATTGAGGTCTTTGGATTCCCTCATGGCTACCGCCTTCATATTCCACTACGGGTAAACTGATCTCAGAACCTTCCGGGCCATCTCCCTATTGCCATAAGATTTTCCCAGTGAATTGATTTCGTTGATGATCTCTGTGAACCTTGTGTCCACCTAGTTTATGGATTCTCCGGTCTTCATCTTGAAGTTGTCAAACTTCTGGGTAGCGATTGACAACTTGTTTTCTTTTATTATCTCGGTACCTTCGCACATCACAACAAGGGTATCCCAAATCTTTTTGGCATGTTTGCAATTTTTAATCTTGACCATTGTTGATTTGTCAAGGGTTTGGTATAACACATCTCTAGCGCAGTTGTCTAGGTTGGACAGATTTCTTTCTTCTGGGGTCAGCTCCGTCCTCTTCTTTGGGATCTTCTCGGACTTCCCAGCTGCGATTTCCTCAGGAGTGTTGTCCTTCTCTAAGATGAAGGCACCGTCTTCTATGATGCACCACATGTCGTCATGGATTGAAGATAAGTCTGCCTGCATCCTTATCTTCCAAAGATCATACTCGTCAACTAAAAAAATAGGTAATCTAGAATGCATGTGTTCCATTTCTAAAATGAGCTTAAAATATATCCTCGATATATGGATCTGGTTCTTGAAATATTGAACCAACATCTCCGATACCACTTGTAGGTCACAAGTCGTCCAGGAATAAGTCTAGAGGGGGGTGAATAGACTTATTGAAACTCTTAAACTCTTTTCTTCGAAGAGTGAGTTTCTCAGCTGATAGATATGCGGAAATCAGCTGATGACGAAAACAAAGCTAAGTAATGGAACAGTAAAGTATGAATGCAACAGTTAAGTGTGATGCTGAAAATAGTAAAACACGCAGGCAATTTATAGTGGTCTCAGAGGTGGGGTAATCCTCTACTAATCTACTTTCTCCAAACCAGTTGGAGATGAATCCACTATAATTCTCAACCAGTGATAAATATTACAGTGATTCTTTTACTTAGCTACAACAACTTCCAACCAGTGGAAATCCTGTCGTTGCAACTCCTCTTTGACTGCCTAGCACCACTTGATTCTTCAAATCCTCGGATGCCTATCAGTCTCGCAACTTCAACCAGTGAAGTACCCCGAACTCAGGTTTTAAGACAAGAGTGTTTGTATTTTCCAACTAAGAGCTTTCTTTAAATAAGAACTTCGAGTACTGCTCTTTTCACGATGCTATATGATTGCTTTGATTGCTTTGATAACTTTGATCGCTTGAGAGTTTTGTTCGCATCGTACTGCTAATCTTCAAATCTTCGGATATATATAAGTGTCGATCCTTGAGCATACTTCATAGCCATTGCAAATCTTGTAACAAATCCATCCGTTGGAGAAATAGACTTCTTTGTTTATTTTTCTGGACGTTGCAAGGCTGGATTCCCATATTTTAATCCATATTTCGACTGTTGTGAAGACTTTGCATGTGAGGCGCCGAATCTTTTGAATATAATAAGATTAAAGTCTTCTGTGGTAGGTCTGGATGAATTATTTAATTCATATCCTTGCGGGAATCTCTCCAATTTGTCCCTTCACACTTGCATGTGACTTTTCATAAGTATTGACTATTCAATGCATGCTGACGTGGATTTGGAGTACTTGGTTGATCTTACATAAGTCAAGCTGCCTAATGTACAGTCAAGTTCTCTGCAGATGACTTCTCTGATGAATGTTGAAACTTGCCTGATCAGACTACTTATCTGAAGTCTTCTGTCCTGATGAATTTTAACTTATCTGATGGTCAGACTTCAGTTTCCTTGGTCCGCTGATCACTTGACTGCAGTCTGGTCAAACATCTCTGATGAATTTTTTGTTGACCAGAACTTCTCTGATTTGACTCGGCTGTACTTCTCTGATGTGCTTATCTGTACCTTTGTACATAGCCGGTTTTGAGCCTAACTTATATGGCCTATAGAAGATACTCATTTGGTTCTTCTTTACATTTTGCCAAGTATTTAACTTAACATAATTTGGCCTATGGAAGATACTCATCTGGTTCTTCCTTAAATTTTTGCCAAGTAATAAACATTTAAATTACAATAATGACATCATCTAAATCTAACAAGTATTCCTAACAACGAGAACTTCATCATGTATCAAATAGAGTTAGGAGCACATTCCTAAATGGTGACCTAGCTGAAGAAGTGTATGTTGAACAACCGCCAGGCTTTGCCAACACGGAGGAGGGAGATCTTGTTTATAGGCTGAGAAAAGTGATGTTTGGTCTTAAGCAAGCACCAAGGGCATGGTAAGAAACCCTATCACTATATCTTATCAAGAAGGGATTGGAAAAAGGTGCCGCCGGCAAGTCACTCATCAAAATACATGAAGTGATGACCTTATCATGTCACAAATTTATGTGGATGATATTATTTTTAGTTCAACTAACCTTGATCTGTGTAAGAAGTTCTATCATCTCATGCAAAGTAAATTTGAAATGAGTATGATAGGAGAACTTAGAGATTTCTTAGGTTGCATGCTAAATAGTACCTACAAGTATATTCATCAACTAGGAGAAATATAGCAAGGAGTTGCTCGCCGGGATGAATACTTCAATGTCATCATCTACCCCCATGAGAACATCCACACAGATTAGTGCTGACGAAGTTGAGAAGCTAGTACACCAATCACTCTACAAAAAGCTTATAGGCTCACTCCTGTACCTAAGAGTCAGCAGGCCCGATATCTAGTTTACTGTAGGAGTGTGTGCTCGTTGCACCTATGGAGTAACTATTCACCATAGCCAAATAAATCCTTAAGTATGCCAAAGAAACAATCAACCTAGGATTGTGGTATCCAAAAGAAGGAGGATTCGATTTATTATGCTATAGTGAATCGGATCCCGGAGGCTGCAATTCGATAGGAAGAGTACAAGTGCGACTTGTCACTTCCTTGGACCTAAACTTGTGTCATGTTTCAGTATGAAGTAATTAGCCAACTCGCTTTCTATGTTCGAGTCATAATATTATGCTGCTGGAAGCTGCTGCATGAAGATCTTGTGGAGGCAAGAAAAACTCCTATCATGTGCAACAACACGAGTACAAATACAATCACGCACAACCCTGTATTGCACTCTAGGACCAAGCACATCAATATGAAGCATCATTTCATCAGAAATAATGTGGATAATAAAGTTGTCTGGATCGAAGGAGTCCATATAGACATTCAGATAGCCGACGTCTTCACAAAGCCTCTCAGCACAATGACGTTCTTCCAGGAATTGGGAATGCTACAACTTGAATAAAATCCCTAGTAAGTTTTTACTTTACTTATCAATTGAGGGTGTTGGAGCACTATTGTTCGGTATCGCCGTTTGGAGATAGAGTTGTGAAACTCTTTTGCATTGCGGAAGCGATTTAAGTAAAGTGCAGAAAATAAATCGACACAAGGGTTTACAGAGGTTCGGCTATTAACGAAGCCTACGTCCTCTCTAAGTATCTTTTTCAAGAGGATGAAGATCAACCTCTGCACCTCTCTTATATCGGTCCAGGGATTACCATTACAAGCTCGTCTTCTATCGGTCCGAGTAAACCGTTCAATCTCTCTTCTATCGGTCGAGATATTACCGTGTGTACTTGTCTTTGTGTCGGTCCTAGTTAAACCGTTTTCCTTTTCTATTGGACAAGGAATCAGCCACTCTAGCTTTATATCGGTACTAGATAAACCTCACTTAGATATCGATTGTGATTCTAACAATGCCGGATCCTTGATCCTAATAACACCGAATCCAATCGTATCTTTTCTTTTTCCTCTCGTGTATGTGTTGAATGTATAAACACTCAACCTATCAATATAAGCACAATTACAACAACAAGAATGTGTATAATAATCTCTGATCAATATATCAAATGCTTTACGTTGTTGTATCTTCAATACCATAGAAAGTGGTATTTATAGGCTCCAAAGCCTCAACTAGCCGTTAGCTCCCTGACTCTTCATTACGTACGTTATTGCTTCCGTTTACGTACGATAGATTATTTACGTACGTTAACATCTAAATGTTACGTACGTTATCCTCTCCACAAAACAGTCCAGTGGCTTCTGTCTTGATCATTACGTACGTTAGCAACTCCCCACTACGTATGTTATTCATTGTCAACATAACCGTTGCTTTCTGATTTATGCCATGACGTCATCTCCAATGTTCATCTCGTTTGAATACTGAAACACTTAGTTACGTATGTTATCATAAAACCCTAACGTATGTTAAACTTAGCATATTACATACGTTATGCCATTAATATAGCGAACATTATCTTCCTTCAGTCTAGCTCTTTGCGACTTCGATTTCTTCATTGTTTTGCTTCGCCTTTTTGTTGTTTTATCTTGTTTATCAACTTAATCATCAAAACTCTATTAATGAATGTACGGAATAAAATATTCCAACAATCTCCCCCTTTTTGTTGATTACAAAACAACATCTTGAATGGGATAAAACCTGCAAAATAAAATATATAATGTACGGAACAAAGTTTTCAACTTTGATCGTTTCGTTAGTTTCACCCATCTTTTCTTTTTCTGTCATTTTCGACCTCTTCGTTTCTCATTTTTCAACTCCTTCATTTTATCCCCTTTTTGTATACTTTATGTTGGCCATTAAGTATACAGAATACAACTTGGAAAGTGTTTAAGCAACAAGCTGTACGATTTTCAAGTTAGAGTGCGTAGCGAAAGTCTTGTAACAGTAAATTGCTGTAGATACAGCAACTAGGTATGAAGTGTATGCTTAAAATAATCACAGTTATTAAAACAGTAAATGCAGAAGGTAAATAACACAGTAATTAAAGTGGTTCGAGGTAAACCCCCTGTATGTCCACTGGTCCTCCACACAAGAGTGAAAATGTTTATTACAAATACTGCGTACATAACTACATATTTATAATAAAACCTATCAATGTATCGTTCACACAGATTGATACAAAGATTGTAGCTTTTAACCGTTCACACAGATTGGTTAAGGCTAACACTTGACTGGCTTCTTCACACACAGTTCCGAAGCTTCGTCTCTACAATGCAGATCTGTTAGACATAGTTCAGGAAAAGCAAGGCTTTCTCAGTCCACACAGGGTTGATGGTTTTCTTCAATGAAAGAACGTTTTTTGAACAACAACTTGACTTTCTTGAGCTTAAGCTGGTGATCTATTGTTCAGGAATGAGCACTTGTATATTTGTTCTCTTAGGATAGACTTAATGCCTGAAGAAATATTACTTCTCTTGATATGCCGTTCGTTAGAGGATCTCGATGAAACTCAGTATATCTGAGTATTCAGATCTTGATCTTATGAATATTCGTATATGATTAGGTATTCGTTCGTCTGTCTATGATCTTCAAACTGCGGGTATATATATCTTTTGGAATAGATCCGTTGAGAATGATCCGTTGAGCAAAAGTCCGTTCCAACAGGATGATTTATTTGAATAAATCACGATCTGGTTTTTTCTCCTTGTTTGAAGATTTCTGTCGGCTTAGTATTTAAATACTTTATCATTTCAGTATTTAAATACTTCTTTTCAAACGGGACTTTTACTTTAGCAAATAAGGCAGATTCCATTCCAACGGTTTTAAGTCCTGTTTGGATAAGTAATGAAGATCTCAATACTTAAAGCCTGGATGATGTATCCAACATATTGATGTAGGTTATGTTAGACTGATACTGTTGGAAGGGTGCTGTATGATCATATCGGGATAATTTCCATACTTAGCGGCATATAGACAGATGAGCCTCTTTGCTGTATGATGGCTCTTTATACTTTTGCTGTATGTTGGCATTGTGAGAAGATTTCGATACAGGATTGATTATTTCAACAACTTAGATCGTCTTCCCAGACAGCTGCTTTGCTGTATGTTGGCACTTTATCAAAACTTCGATAAAGGATTGTTTTATCCCAATAATATCCCCCTTTTTGATAATTTGCCAAGTCTCCTTAAATCCTTTTCATGTTTTCCAAACATTCTTGATGATGCCAAAACCTTGAAACCTATGAAACATCTTACAGGAGGGCAGTCTTCTTGGTCTTCTGTCGAATGTTCTGGCCTTCAGCAAATAGTCTAATATTATGAACTGCTCGCAGGCGAGTTCAAATTTGAAAGGAAAGAGTATTACATCTTAAACTTATGATTGGCCCACAGGCACAATCTTACAGTGTAATCTAGATACATACAACTTAATCTATGAACTGTTCGTAGACAAGTTCTTACAGCTTTATATATTTAACAAGTTTTCATACTTGTTTGATTTTATCAAATGAATTGAATTTTGTAATCATATAGGAACATAGGAGATTACGAGTTGTAATCTTTCAAGACAGATAATAATTTTAAAGATATTTGAGCAAAGATTATAAGATTTGCTGTTTCAAAGAAAATAAAATTACAGGAAGAAATATTTAAGCTAACTCCTGTAGTAAGAGTGACTCCAAGGCCTTTTTGGGTCGTTCTTGGTTCCCCTCCACCAATTTTGTAATGCATCCATGTTTCGATTTAAGTAGATGGCTTGACCTTCATAAGATTTATCGAACACAAGGATCCAATCTTCTGGGTGGGTAACCAGATCTCCTTGCCTATGCTTGGATTTCATCTTTTGCTGTAGGGGGAGTGTTCCTTCGTCCAACCTCTTTTTGAATTCCTCGGCGGCTTCCTGCAGCGTCTTGCAACTGTTGAATATGGAGGATTCCCCGATAAGAACTACAAAGTATCTTAACAGTTCATTCTTCCTCCAATTCTTTATCTCGTTGGCTGTTGGCTATCGGTTGGCCGGGAGGTTTATTATTTGCGGCTTCTGCACGAGGTTTTTCCACGAAAATTTAGGGTCGTGAAATTCCGGACGATCTCCCTGTATCCTAACATTGTGAGTAGGAGAGGATAATCGAGAAATTTCAGCAGTAATGCTGTCTCCAAATGCAGCTTCCATCTCCTTTTCTTGCTCGAGCCTTTTTCTCCTCGCAACTTCTATATCCTCTTCCCCCTTTTTGGCCACATCAAGATACAAGACCTTTTCATCAGAGCGTTCCAGGATTTGCATAGCAGCGTCCTGTTCGGTCTCAAAACTTGACATTTTATTAACTAGGGGGTTGAGCACCTGCGACATATCTTGAATCTTTTTGTCATGTGCTCGAAGCTGGGAACCGGATTCAATAAGAGAGGATGCTGTCATGGCCTCAAAAGTACGAAGCTTTTCTTGTTCTTCCTTCAAGATCTGCTCCTGTCACTGTTGTAATTGGTTAAGGGCCTGTTTGAAGACGGTGGGCAAGATACGGAAGGCTTCTTCCACTTTGGAAACTTCGTGCCTCATAACGGTCATTTCTTCAACGGCGGATTGATGTAACCAATCAATTTCCTTTTCAACAGCATGCAGGGCATTAACAGCGTCCTGTAGGAAAACTGTTTGTCGGCCAAGATCATGCAGTTGCTCGTTCTTCTCGATGGTTCGGGGAGAGTCGGGCTTGGCGAAGTCTTAATCTCCATTCAAGTGTCTCAAAGGCACATGAGGATGTGACTTGAGTTGGATATCCTCAGGTTTAAAACCGTCGTCGGATTCCAGTACAGGTGAAGGTGTTGTTAGGAATACTTGTTAGATTTTGATGATATCATTAATGTAATTCAAATGTTTATTACTTGGCAAAAATGTAAGGAAGAACTAAATGAGTATCTTCCATAGGCCAAATTATGTTAAGTTAAATACTTGGAAAAATGTAAAGAAGAACCAAATGAGTATCTTCTATAGGCCAAATAAATTAGGCTCAAATCGGCTAAGTACAAAGGTACAAATAAGTACATCAGAGAAGTACAGCCGAGTCAAGTCAGAAAAGTTATGGTCAACAAAAGTTCATCAGAGTTGTTTGACCAGACTTCAGTTAAGTGATCAGCAGACTAAGTCATCTAATGTCTGACCTTCAGACAAGTCAAAATTCTTCAGACAAGTCATCTGATCAGGCGAGTCTCAAACAGTCGCCGACAGAGAAGTCCAAACTGCAGAGAAGATGACTGTACATCAGCCAACTTGACTTATAAGAGATCATCCAAGTACTCCAAAGTCCACGTCAGCATGCGTAGAATAGTCAAATATTACGGAAAGTCACATGCAAGCGTGAAGAGATAAATTGGAGAGATTCCCGCAAGGATATGAATTAAATAATTCATCCAGACCTACCACTGAAGACTTTAATCTTATTGTATTCAAAAGATTCGGCGCCTCACATGCAAAGTCTTCACAACGGTCGAAAGATGGATTAAAATATGGGAAGCCAGCCTTGCAATGTTCAGAAAAATAAACAAAGAAGTCTACTTCTCCAATGGACAGATTTGTTACAAGATTTGCAACGGCTATGAAGAATGCTCAAGGATCGACACTTATATATATCTGAAGATTTGAAGATGGGCAGTACGATGCGAACAAAACTCTCAAGCGATCAAAGTTATCAAAGCAATCAAAGCAAAAACATAGCATCGTGAAAAGAGCAGTACTCGAAGTTCTTATTTGAAGAAAGCTCTTAGTTGGAGAAGACAAACACTCTTGTCTTAAAACCTGAGTTCGGGGTACTTCACTGGTTGAAGTTGCGAGACTGATAGGCATCCAAGGATTTGAAGAATCAAGTGGTGCTAGGCAGTCAAATAGGAGTTTCAACGACGTGATTTCCACTGGTTGGAAGTTGTTGTAGCTAAGTAGTAGAACCACTGTAATAGTTATCACTGGATGAGAATTATAGTGGATTCATCTCCAACTGGTTTGGAGAAAGTGGATTAGTAGAGGATTACCCCACCTCTGAGGCCACTATAAATTGCTTGCGTGCTTTACTGTTTTCAGCATCATACTTAACTGTTGCATTCATTCATTACTGTTCCATTGCTTAGTCTTGATTTCGTCATCAGCTGATTTCCGCATATCTATCAGCTGAGAAACTCACTCTTCATGAAAAGGAGTTTAAGAGTTTCAATAAGTCTATTCACCCCCCCCTCTAGACTTATTCCTGGATGACTTGTGACCTACAAGTGGTATCAGAGAGGTTGGTTCATTTATTTCACGAACCAGATCCATATATCAAGGATATATATTTTTTTAACTCTCATTGTAAAATGGAACACATGCAACACATGCACGCTAGATTACCTGTATTTTCAGTTGACGAGTATGATATTTGGAAGATAAAGATGCAGGCACACTTATCTTCAATCCATGATGACATGTGGTGTATCATAGAGGACGACCCATTCATATTCGATAAGGACAACACTCCTGAGAAGATTGCAGCTGGGAAGCCTGAAAAGACCCAAAGAAGCGGACGGAGGTGACCCCAGAAGAAAGAAAGCTGGCCAACCTAGACAACCGTTCCAGAGATATGTTGTACCAAACCATTGACAAATCAACAATGGTCAAGATTAAAAATTGCAAAAATGCCAAGGAGATTTGGGATACCCTTGCTGTGATGTGCGAAGGTACCGAGCTAATAAAAGAAAACAATTTGTCAATCGCTACCCAGAAGTTTGACAACTTCAAGATGAAGTCCGTAGAATCCATAGACCAGGTGGACACAAGGTTCACAGAGATCATCAACGAAATCAATTCTCTGGGAAAATCCTACGGCAATAGGGAGATGGCCCTGAAGGTTCTGAGATCACTCCTCCCAGAGTGGAATATGAAGGCGGTAGCCATGAGGGAATCTAAAGACCTCAATAAAATCAAGATTCAAAAACTATTCTCTGACTTGAAGGCTTATGAATTCAAACTCCCAACTTCATCATCAAACGAGTCTGCAGAGAAGGGAATAGCATTTGCAGCCGAGTCTCCCGCCAAAAGCTTATCTGAAGTTAAACCTCCAAATCCACTCGATTTCGAGGATGAAATGGCGTTCATCATGCAAAGGTTCAGCAACTTCAGGAAGAATTACTCAAAATATAAAAAGAATTATAAGGAGAATCCCGGAAGAAACCAAAAAGCCGGAAGCTGGAAGGTGGAGTGTTACAACTGCCATAAGATAGGACACATTCAAATCGACTGTCCTGATCTTAAGAAGGACGAGAGCAAAAAGGAGGTGAGCAGAAAAGAAGACCGAATGAAGGCCCTCATCGGAGAAGATCAAGAGCATGTAGAGTCAAGCAGCGGATTCTTCTCTGATGATGATGAAGAGTATGATTGCCTGATGGCCAACCTAGCTAATGAAGAGGTAACATCAAAACCCTCTGTTTCAAATAATAGTTCTACCATATCACAAGATATGGACTTGCACGAATCTGTAAATCAGCTACTTAAGGATTTTGAGACACTAAAATCTGCACACCTATCTGTATCAGCCGAGAAGACTCAGCTGCAAGATGAGAATAGGCAGCTGAAAAATGATTTTGAAAAACTCAGCCTAGAATTGAATAAAGTAAAATCTGATCTTGAAAACCAGGCTGCAGTTAACTTGAAAAACCAGGTTGATGTCACTACAACTGAGATAAAACGATTAACTATTTTGGATAGTAAAAAATCAGTTGCACTTGCTCATGTCAAAGCCGAATTTACTAAACTGACTCAGGTAAGTAAGACTCAGGCGCAGGAAATAACCTCCTTGAAGGCGTCTCTAACTCTGGACGAACTGTGTACTAATAAAAGGCCACTAGTTCTAAAACTACTTTCATCAAGGGAGAAACAATTGTCTCGTCGGCTGAGCCTATATACAAACCGATATTTCAAAATAGGCAACAGCCAAGTCACAAGTCTAGGCTGCAGCGAAGGTATACAAGGTAGCCACCTAGACTAGCGACTAGGAATGGCCAAGGCAGAAGCAGCAGCCCAGAAAACATGCCCACTATTATCAAAAACTCCCCAAAAACAGATTTCAAAATGGGAGGGGCAAATGGAAACCTCAAGGTTATCCTAACTTTCAGAATGAACAAGTGTGGAGACCTCAAATATTTAATAAATGGTCTCAGCCAAGGTTTAGAAATGGCCCACACTATCAATATTATGAGGCATATCCGGTATACAATCCTAACAGAGGATACAGACCCAGACCTTACACACCTTATAGGGATAATAACAACAATTTTCACAATCCAAGGAGAAATCAATTCTCCAGGAAACCATCTAATCCTAGAGGACCCACACAGATTTGGGTACCTAAATCTCTGCTTGTATGATTGCAGAAAAGGTGGAAGGATTACTACCATATCTCCACAAATTCAAACTTTATAGGTGAAGAATTGTTTGTAGATTCTGGATGCTCGAGGCACATGACCGGGAACAAGAAGATGCTGACAAAATATACCAAAGAAAGAGGTCTAGACGTAACCTTTGGAGATAGCTCTAGAGTACAAACAAAGGGCTTTGGTGATCTGCACCTAGGAAATATCATTATATCCAAAGTTCACTATGTCAAAGGGCTCAAGTATAATCTCCTGAGCATAATCCAATTTTGTGATGAAAAGAATCTAGTAGTCTTCACCATTTGGAAATGTATGGTGATTGATATCTTATCTGGAGAGGTGAAGCTACAAGGATTCAGAAGGAGAGATGTCTACATGATAGATTGGAACATAGGAACCCCTAATACCTGTTTTCTATCTAAGACAATAGCTGAGAATGGATGGATGTGGCACAAAATATTATGTCATCTGAACTTCAAAGCCATCAACAAAATTAGTTCTCAGAAGCTAGAGGACTTCCAGAAGAAGCATTCAAGAAGGAAGCTCTTTATGATGCGTATCAGAAAGGAAAGCAGAACAGAGCATCATTCAAGCCAGTCCAGCCTACAACCCTCACATCGAGGATCTTAGATCTACTTCATATGGATCTATTTGGTCCCATCAAGCCGAGGACTCTAAGTGGCAGAAAGCATGCTCTAGTTGTAGTGGATGACTATTCAAGGTACATATGGATTATCTTCCTGTACAAGAAGAGTGAAACCTTGACCAAGCTACCTGAGCTGCTGAGAAGGATCCAAAATGAGAAATCCCTCTCAATCATCAAGATCAGCTCAGATAGAGGAAGCAAATTTCTCAACAAGGCGATCACTGATATAGCGATCAGAATAGAATCCAGCATGAGCTCTCTGCAGTCAGGACCCCCCAGCAGAATGGTGTTGCCAAAAGAAGAAACAGAACCTTAAAGGAAGCAGCCAGGTCCATGATTGCAGAAGCTGACTTGCCCAAAAGGTTCTGGGCTGAAGATGTCAACACAGCTTGCCATACTCAGAAAAGGAGTATGATAGTAGGGAGACATGGCAAAACTCCCTATGAGGTTTGGAATAACAGAACACCAAAAGTTGCTTACTTTCATATTTTTGGTTGTAAGTGTTTCATCCATAACAACGGTAAAACACAACTAAATGCCTTTGATGCTAAAACTGATGATGGTCTCTTTATGGGATATTCACAAAAAAGCAAGGCATATAGAGTCTTTAACAAAAGAACCTTAGTTGTGGATAAAACACCTCATATTGTATTTGATGAATCTACTGTTGAGTACAGGAAACAAGTAGAGCTAATTGAGGATAAGCTCAAATCCGCAACCCTCAAAGAAGTCATTGTACATGACACATGAATGGTGGACTCATCTACAGATCAGCCTGAAGACCCATCTGTAGCTATTGAAGACCCAATTGCAGATCAGACAGGATCACCAAACCCACCTGATCCAGTTGCTACTGATGAAGATCAAACTGTAGCTGATAAAGACCCATCTACAGACCAGACCAGATCCCAACCTGCAGATGACAAGATGGTAGCTGATCCAGTTGCAGACCAAGGAGATCAGAACCAAGCTGATGCAGACAGAGAGGAAATCCACCAGAGAAAATATACAGGGGGAACAGACCCTGAAGAAGAAGACATCCCTAAATGGCTCAAAGACCATTCAATCCAACAAATCATTGGGAAGCTGACTGATGGAGTCAAGACAAGACAGTCTACTCTACCCGTAGGAATGGCAATGTCCTCTTACTTCATGTCCCAAATAGAACCCAAGACAACAGAACAAGCATTGGAAGACTATTCTTGGATCAATGCCATGCAAGAGGAGCTTGAACAAATGGAAATGAACAATGTTTGGGAACATGGGTGTACAAAAACAAAATCGATGAAGATGGAGCTGTTGTTAGGAATAAAGCCAGACTTGTTGCTAAAGGATATGCACAGTGTGAAGGAATAGATTTTGATGAAACCTATGCACCTGTTGCAAGATTAGAAGCCATCAGATTATTCCTCGCATATGCTGCATTCAAGGATTTTGAAGTCTATCATATGGATGTAAAAAGTGCATTTCTTAATGGGATCCTAGAAGAAGAAGTCTATGTGGAGCAACCCCCAGGATTTGTCAAAGGAGACAAAGTCTACAAGCTATTGAAATCTCTATATGGACTTAAGCAGGCACCAAGAGATTGGTATGAAACCTTATCTGTATTTCTTGAGAAGAACGGTTTCTGCAAAGGGAAAGTGGACAAGACCCTATTCGGAGTGGATCACAAAGGCCACATATTAATAGTTCAGATATATGTGGACAACATTATATTTGGCTAAACCAACCCAGAGCTATGTGAGAAATTCTCAAATCTCATGCAAGGAGAATTTGAGATGAGTATGATGGGAAAGCTTAACTTCTTTCTTGGATTACAAGTTAAGCAGATGAAAAATGGAATTTTCATCAATCAAGCCAAATATACCCGAGATCTAATCAAGAGATTTGGAATGGAATCAGCCAAACCAGCAAGAATTCCTATGAGCACAAGTACTCACCTAGAAGCAGATGGGGGAGGAATACCAGTGGATTCAACCCACTACAGAGGACTTATTGGATCATTGCTCTACCTCACTGCAAGCAGACCAGATATATCTTATGCCGTAGGAGTATGCGCACGATTTCAATCCAAGCCAAAGTAGTCTCACCAAGATGCATCCAAGAGAATAATCAAATATCTTAAGTCTACAGTCAATGTTGGACTATGGTATCCTAAGGACAATAACTTCGAGCTCTCAGGATATTCAGATGCAGATTTCGCAGGATGCAAAATAAATAGGAAAACTAGTGGAACGTGCCAATTCCTAGGAACCAGACTGATATCCTGGTTTAGCAAGAAGCAGGTTTCTAACTCTATCTCCACCACAGAGTCAGAATACCAAGCTGCACCTAGTTGTTGTGCCCAGATCTTATGGATCAGACAACAGCTAAGGGACTACAACATTATTGCCAATGAAGTTCCTATCTGGTGTGACAACAACAGTGCTATTGCAATAACTAACAACCCGGTATTGCATTCAAGGGGCAAGCACATTGATGTTAAGCATCACTTCATTAGAGATCACGTGCTTAACAAGAGAGTAAGAGTTGAAAGAGTCAGCAAAGACTACCAAATTGCTGATATCTTCACCAAACCTTTGCCTGAAGAAAGGTTTTTGGAGCTGAGCAGAGATCTTGGATTACTAGATTGGGAATTTAGTACAGAAGAAAAAGCTAGCTGAAGCAGATCAGATGAAGGACGGACTAAGGTGATCATAGGAATCTGACCCTACCTGATGCAGACAAGAAGACGAAGGACAAACAAAGGAACCTAGCTGATCAAACGTCAGGTGAGAAGTCAAAGGAGTCAACTCACCTGATGCAGAGCAGTCAACAGTCAACGGTCAACCAGCTAAGTTTTCTAAACCTAACCGACTTCTGAATATTATAGTATTATCTGCTATTTGTATAATAGTACGATATTATTTTTTGGATAATAAGTGGCATAATACTATATGCTTAAAATACACGTGGCAATCACAATTTCAATCGACCTCCACTGTGACCAATTAAAATCCAACCGTCCATTTTCAAACTCAAAACCTGGACCACCGATTAAAATTTGAATTTTTAAAAATCCTCAAAAGGTGGACCACCGATTAAAATAAATGATTATTTAAATACAAGCGTCGTTTCATTTTCCTTTTAAGGACGGGAAAGCCATTTCACTTTACCTTCACAAAACTTTCGAAACCCTAATTTTTCAAAGCAGAAATCCTTTCGAACCCTCAATACACTAAGAAATCACTTATTTTGCAGAAATAGAATCCTACTATGAAGGCGTGAATCTGAAGGCAGTCAAGGACCAGATCGTTTTCTCTATGGTCGTTGATTTTGAGGGACTCCTAGAAACGAATCTGGAGAAAACGATGTGCTCAACCTCATTCGCGCGATGAAGATGAATGGGATTTACCCATTCTTGGACATCAGTCCCAAGCACCTGTTTAAAGAGGCCGTTATTGCGTTCTTCCGAGAGGCCCGAGTGATTGAATCGGGGATTCGAAGCACAGTTGGCGGAATCCAAGTGGACATCTCGCTGGAGACAATCGGAAAGACATTTGGAATGAAAAATCGCGGCGTGGCGGTCGAGGCCTTTAAGCAGAGTGCAGCCGATACCTGGCTGAAAATCAAGGCGGTCGACCAACCGGAGAAACTGAAGCTAACCGCCAAGAGGAGTGAAATAAAAAGGGAGTATCGCTATGTGTTGGACATAACCAACAAGATAGTGATGGGCATGTCCGTTAGCTACGACCAACTGTCGTCAGCTAAGTTTATGGTGCTGGGAGCACTAATCCAAGACGAGCCAATTGACTAGACAGATTACATATATAGGCAATTGGTGCGGGAAGTCAACAAGGCATAGTAGCTTGTTGGGAAGAAGAAATTTAAATCCAAGCTAGCGTTCGGAACGCAGCTCAGTTGGATTCTGGAGAAACTTGGTGTGGCGAAGGGTTACACTGACCCCTTCCACATCAATAAAAGACTTGGTCATCTAGACCAAGAAAAGTTAAGGAGGCTAGGAGGTGGAAAAAGAGCAGCCCAGATCCTAAAAAAGCTGTTTGATCAGGGACCTACCTACAGATACCCTGAATCATCAGACGAGTCCAACCGGGCTGCAGCCCGCAACTCACCTGCAACCCAGTCTGATACAGAGTCGGACAATACTCCTATTGCTGTTCACTTTAAGAGAAGGGGACCAGCCCCTGGTGACCTCTCCATAATTCATTCCTCACCAGAACCATCTCCGAAGAGGCCCAGGCGTTTGCAGTTTAGTGAAGAGGAGCATCCAGAGCAATATTTCAGCCCTGCAGCTAAGTCATCTACTCATTTGGAGGACCAGCCTGCTCCTGCCACCCTGGAGACCCAGATTGTCCCTCTTCTCACTCCCCAGTACATATCAGAGGAAGAGGAAGCAGGTTTGATCATTAACATACCTGAGGCGAACTACAGCTTCAACCTGCTTGACAACATCTTTAACCTATCCATAGAGCAGCTCAAATTGGTAAAACCCCTTGCTCTAAAACATTTCTTCGTTCACATTTATGAGGAATGCAAAACTTTAAACTCATATTCTTTCACTCAACTGCAATCTTTCATTGAGGTGAGTAGCTAGGAGTATCCCCAGGCTACTGAAGAAGCGCTGATGCACTTTTGCAATGAGTCAGACGCAATTTTGTTACTTCAGGAAAATTGGTTCATCTCCAATTTTAAAACCCACATGGACCAATTTATCCATTCTATTATGTATAGTATTTTTGATGGTTCTATTGATAAAGAAGAAGAAGTTGAAGAGAAAGAGATAAGAATAGAGGAGTTAGTGGAGGAAGAAGAAGAAATTATTATTGTTGATGATGAAGAAAAGGAGGAAGTAGAAAAAGAAAAAGATAAAGAAAATATTCTAGTTGAAAAAACAGAAGAATTGGAGGATGAAGGAGAAGAAAAAGGAGAAGAGGTGGATCAAGAAGAAGCAGAATAAGAAAAAGAAAATGATGAAGAAGATAAAGATGATAAAAATAATGATGAGAAAAAAGATGATGATGATGATGATGATGATGATGATGATGATGATGATGATGATAAAGTAGATGGAGGTGAAAAGGAGGCTGAGAGAAGAAAAGAAAAGGAACATGAAGAAGAAGAATAAAAGAAAGAAGGAGAAAAGGAGATGGAAAAGGAAGAAGAATAAAATGATGAAGGCGAAAAAGAAAAGGTGAAAGAAAAGGATGCATAAAAAGTAGCTGCATTAGACAAGGCTGGGGCACTTGCCCGCTATACCAGCCTAGATGCATACCTAGATGAAGATTCCAGATCGGGGACCGCAGAGCAGACCCCATCTGGTAAGCCAGCTGTAGACAGGAGTCTGCAGACAGGTGGGTAATCCGCACACCTACCTGCAGGCGTCGAAGGCTCAGGCGAGCACTCTCCACAGACATCACACATTACAATTGTGATGACTGAGCTGATCCGACAGATTGTAAAAGACACTGTTGGAGAGCTGCTTGCCTCTCAAGTCACTCCTGACTTGCAGTCCATTAATGCCAAAATTGACACCTTGCTGCAGCGGAACATCCCTCAACCACCTCCTTCTATAAACAACAGAATGCCCCTTGGCATGACTGACTGGATGCTTAGAGTGGAGCAGCAATTGACCACCCTGGTTGATGCTGGCAAAAAGGGGGAAGAGAGGTTACAGGGGGAAGGTAGCAAGCAGAGGTAAGTAAGAGGAATTCAAGAAGTGAGGACGAAGAGGAAGCAAGATGTCCAATTGATTACAGCTGGGACATCATCGGCAAAAAGGAAGGGATGAGCTGAGCAAGAGCAGACTGATGATCATCCTGCAACCAAAAGAAGGAGGATCAGATCTAGGGAAGATCCTACTCTAGAATAGGAAGGCAAAGAGTTGTGGCATGTTGAAGACTTTATTCCTGTCCAAGTTGGACCAATGTGGGGATCTGCAAAGAAGAAGTTCATCAAAGATTTTTACATCTAGGAGTTACTCAAGGATGTAAATTGCTCCCCACAGCAGACCTTCATTAACTTTATGGATTCAGCACATCCAAAACTCTGGGCCATCCTACTAAAATACACTGAGGAATGTAATGCATATCCTATGATTCCTCCCTTCAGACCTAAAGATCTGCCCACTCTTCTGAATAATGAACTGGATGAATTGGCGCTGCAAAGGAAGAACAAGAAGTTGTGTGAAGAGCATAAGTTCTCTTCCCAAGAGGAACAAGACTTTGCTGCACTTGTAGTCAGAAGGAAGTACGGCCTTGCCCCTGTCAACAAAAGGGCTATTGGTGAAAAGATTCTCAGACCCTCCAAGCAGCCTATTCACAGAGGCAGAGGCAGAGGCAGAGGTAGATGAATTGTATTCATATCTTTTTATTTAAATTTTGCACTTATATTTTTCCTGTATTTTGATCATTGAAAGCCATGTACTTGTAAAATAATACAGAAAAATTAATATAACAGTCTTTTGAATGACAATTCCTAGTTGTCTCAAAACAAGACTGATTTTAGTTTGTGTCTTGCACTTAAGTGCAAACATGTTCATTTGAATAATTTGCTTAAGTTTTACCATCATCAAAATAGGGGGAATTTGTTAGGAATACTTGTTAGATATTGATGATGTCATTAATGTAATTCATATGTTTATTACTTGGCAAAAATGTAAGGAAGAACCAAATGAGTATCTTACATAGGCCAAATACTTGGCAAAATGTAAAGAAGAACCAAATGAGTATCTTCTATAGGCCAAATAAATTAGGCTCAAATCGGCTAAGTACAAAGGTACAGATAAGTACATCAGAGAAGTGTAGGTCACAAGTCGTCCAGGAATAAGTCTAGAGGGGGGGGGGGTGAATAGACTTATTGAAACTCTTAAACTCTTTTTCTCAAAGAGTAAGTTTCTTCAGCTGATAGATAAACAAATAACTTGGAGTCGTTTGTTCTTAATACGTGCGGAAGTCAGCTGATGACGAATACAAAACAACTAATGAAACACTTAATAATGAATACAGCAGTTAAAGTATGATGCTATAAAACAGTAAAATACGCAGGCAATTATAGTGGTCTCAGAGGTGGGGTAATCCTCTACTAATCCACTTTTCTCCAAACCAGTTGGAGATGAATTCACTATAATTTTCAACCAGTGATAAATATTACAGTGATTCAACCAAACTACAACAGCTTCCAACCAGTGGAAATCCATGGCATCGTAACACACTTGACTGCCTTGCACCTCTTGATCCTTGATCCTTGGATGCCTTTACAGTCTCGAACTTCAACCAGTGAAGTACCCCAAACTCAGGATTTAAGACACGAGTTTTTTGTCTTCTCCAACTAAGAGCTTCTTCAAGTATGAACTTTTGAGAACCGCTCTTTTCACGATGTTGTATTTCACTTTTAGATTGCTTGAATGCTTTGATCGCTTTGAGAATATGTTCGCACCGTTTGTAATTGTTGTATATATGCTCAGCTTCAAATCTTCGGATATATATAGGTCACGATCTCTGAGCTTTTCCTTCATAGCCGTTGCAAATCTTTTCAACAAATTCGTCCGTTGGAGAGGTAGACTTCATTGTTTTCTTTCTGAATGTTGCAAGGCTGGATTCCCATAATTTAATCCATCTTTCGACCGTTGTGAAGACTTTGCATGTGATGCGCCGAATCTTTTGAATATAATATGTTTAAATGTCTTCAAGGTAGGCCTGGATGAATTATTTAATTCATATCCTTTGCGGGAATCTCTCCAATTTGTCTCTTCACGTTGCATGTGACTTTCCGTAATATTTCACTTTTCAACGCATGCTGACGTGGATTTGGAGTACTTGGCTGATCTCGAGTAGGCTGATGTAAATTAACTTCTCTGCAGTGTGGACCTCTCTGATGTTCACTGTTTGAGACTCGCCTGATCAGATGACCTGTCTGAGGTTACTTGACTGCAGTCTGGTCAAACATCTCTGATGATTTTTGTTGACCAGGTCTTCTCTGATATGACTCGGCTGTACCTCTCTGATGAACTTAGCTGTTCTTTTGTACTTAGCCGATTTTTAGCCTAACTTAATTTGGCCTATAGAAGATACTCATTTGGTTCTTCTTTACATTTTGCCAAGTTTTACACTTTAACATAATTTGGCCTATGGAAGATACTCATTTGGTTCTTCCTTACATTTTTGCCAAGTAATAATCATTTGAATGACATCATCAAAATCTAACAAGTATTCCTACCAAATTCCCCCTATTTTGATGATAGCAAAACTTAAGCAAATATTCAAATAAACAAGTCTGCACTTGAGTGCAAGACATAAACTAAAATCAGTCTAATTTTTGAGACAACTGGAAATTGTCATTCAAAAGACTGTTATAAAATTTTCTGATTTGATTACAAATACATGTTTGAAATTTACAAGAAAATTTTACAAGTACAGAAATAAATAAAAGTCATCCGCTCTCGTCGCCTCGCTCTCTCCGAATAGCCGCTGTGCCTGAAAGGTTTAGCTCCGATTGGTCTTGTCTTGACAGGGGCAAGACCATACTTCCTCTTTACAACAAGAGCTGCAAAGTCTTGCTCTTCTTGAGATGAAAACTTATTCTCAAGACACAGCTTCTTGATTTTTCTCTGCAGGGCAAGTTCATCCAAAGCATTTCCTTTCACCAAGGTGGGAGGTTCTTTGGCACTAAACATACGGATCATGGGATATGCATTGTGTGCCTCAGCATGTTTCTTTAGAATAGTCCAGAGTTGTGGATGAGCTTCTTCCATGAAATTGATGAAGATCTGCTGTGGGGAGAGATTATCATCCTGGAGTATTTCCCAGATGTAGAAGTCTCTGATGAATTTTTTCTTTGCAGATCCCCACATGGGTAGAGCTTCTTCTGGTATAAATTCTTCAACGTACCACAACTCCTTGCCTTCCCACTATAGAGTAGGCTCGAATCCTCCTCTTGTCCTCCTCTTTTTGCTTGCAGGCTGATCATCAGCCTCTTCTCCCTTCCTTTTGGCTGAGGATGTCCCAGGAGTGATTAATTGGACATCCTGCCTCCTCTTCGTTCTTAGCTCCTCCCTTATCTCCCCTTGAATGCTGCCTTCCCCCTGTATCCTATCTTCCCCCTTTTTGCCAGCATCAACCAAAGTGGTCAGCTGCTGCTCCATCCTGTGCATCCAGTCAAACATGCCAAATGGCATTCTGTTGTTTGTAGGGGGAGAAGGTTGAGGGACTTCACGCTGCAGCATAGTATCAATCTTGGCATTGATGGATTGGAGATCAGGGGTGACCTGAGATGCAAGCAACTCTCCAATAGTATCCTTCATTATTTGCCTTATTAGCTCAGTCACCGCAGGTGAGATCTGCGATGGTGGGGAGTGCTCGCCTGAGCCTTCTGCGAATGATCCACTAGACTGTAGGCTCCTATCTGCAGCTGACACACTAGATGGGGTCTTTTCAGATGTCCCTAATCTAGAGTCCTCAGCCAACTCTGCGTCCAGGCTGGTATACCGGGCAGGCGCCGCAGCCTTGTCTGCAGCCTCTAATTCTGGCTCTTTCTCCGGCTCCTTTTCTTTCTCCTCTTCTTCCTTTTCTAATTCCTTCTCTTGTTCTTCCTCCTTTTCTTCTTCATCAACATTATCTTTTTCTTTCTCTTTCTCAGTCTCTTTTTCTCCTCCATCGTCCTTATCATCATTATCATCATCATCATTCTTATCATTTTCTCCATCATTCTCATCATCTTTTTCATTATTCTCATCATCCTCCTTTCCTTCATCATCCTCCTGATCTACCTCTTCCCCTTCTTCTTCTCCTTCATCTACTAATTCCTCTATTTTTTCAACTTCTTCCTCTGTTTGTTTTTCAACTAAAATATTTTCTCCGCATTCTCTTTCTTCCTGCTCCTCTTCTTCGTCATCTATAACAATGATCTCTTCTTTTTCTCTATTCACTTCTTCAATCCTTATTTCTTTTTATTCTTCCTCCTCATCTTCTTTCCCAAAGGATCCATCAAGAATACTGTACATTATAGAATGGATGAATTAGTCCATGTTGGTTTTGAAATGAGACATGAACCAATTCTCCTGGAGGATCAAAACTGTGTCTGATACTTTGCAAAAGTGTATCAGTACATCCTCTGTGGCTTGGGGATATTCCCAACCACTGGTTTCAATATAGGTTTGAAGTTTAGCAAATGACAGTGATTTAAAAAATTTCCACTCTTCAAAAATATTAACAAAAGAGTGTTTTAAAGATTGTGGTTTAACTAACTGTAACTGCTCTATGGACAGGTTGAAAAGATTGTTGTCCAGCAAGTTAAAGGTGTAGTTTGCTTCAGGGATTGAGATAATTAAACCTGCTTCTTCCTGCTCTGAAATGAATGCTGGAGTGAGGATAGGGACGATCTGAGTTTATAGGCTTCCCGGAGTAGGCTGGTCTTCCAGGTGGGTAGGCGACCTGGCTGCAGGACTGTTATAATGTTCTGGCTATTCCTCCTGGCTGAACTGCAGTCGCCTGGGCCTCTTGGGAGAGGGTTCTGGTGAGGAGTGTATGAATGATGGCTCACCAGGGGCTGGTCCCCTTCTTTTGAACCGGACAGCAATCGGTGTGTTGTCTGACTTACCGCATTGGGTTGACGTCCAGTCGGGCCCCGACTGCCCGATGAAGGACATTTGTAGGGTGGTGAATCAGACAATTCTTTGAGCATCCGAGCTGCTCTTCTGTTGCCTCCCAACTTCCTTAAGGTCTCTTGGTCCAGATGACCAAGTATCTTGTTGATGTGGAAGGGGTCAGTACTTCCCTTTGCCACACCCATCTTTTCCAAGATCCAACTTAGCTACGATCCAAACGCCAACTTGGATCTGAATCTATTTTCATCAGCAAGCCATTCGGCTTTGTTGACCTCGCGAACAAACTGCCTAAAGATGTAGTCAGCCCAATCAATCGGCTCGTCTTGAATGAGTGCTCCCAGCACTGTGAATTTCGCCTATGACAGTTGGTCGTAACTGCCGGCCATACCCATAATAATTTTGTTGGTAATATCCAACATATATCGATACTCCTTTTTAATCTCGCTCCTTTTGGCAGTGAGTTTTAGCTTCGTCGGCTGGTCAATCGCCTTATCTTTAGCCAAATGTCGGCTGCTGTCTGCTTGAGAGCCTCAACGGCTATGCCACAGTGTTTCATACCAAAAACTTTGCGAATCGACTCCGGCGAGATGTCGACTTGAATTCCGCCGACAGTGCTCCTGATTCCTTCTTCAATCACACGGGCTTCTCGGTATAAAGCAATGACGTCCTCCTTGTATAGGTGTTGGGGACTGATATCCAGAAATGGATAGATCCCATTCTTCATCATCGAGTGGATAAGAAAGAGTACATCGTTGTTATCCATATTTGCTTCCAAAAGACCTTGGAAATCAACGACCAGAGAAAAGATGATCTGGTCTTTGACCGCCTTCATGTTAACGCCTTCAAAATACGATTCCATTTCTGCAAACAAGAGATTTTCAGTGTATTTGGAGTTCAAAGAATTTTTTGCTTTGTAAATCTATGGTTTGAAAGACTGGTAAGCGTAAAGGTAAAGTGAAGGGTTTTCCATCCTTATAAAGAAGATGAAAAGACGTTGGGATTAAATTATTATTTATTTTGAATCGATGGTTCGCCTTTTGAGATTCTTTTTAAATTTCAAATTCTAATCGGTGGTCCAGGTTTTGATTTTAAAATTGGATGGTTAGATTTTAATTGGTCACCGTGGAGGTCGATTTATCAAGTGATTGCCACGTGTATTTAAATGCCACTTGTGAATCAAAAATTAATATAATATTATTATACATATAGCAGACAATAATAAAATATTCAGAGGTCGGTTAAGTTTAGAAAACTTAGCTGGTTGACTGTTGACTGTTGACTGCTCTGCATCAGGTGAGTTGACTCCTTGGACTTCTCGCTTGAGATTTTGATCAGCTAGGTTCCTTTGTCCGTCCTTCGTCCTTTTTGTCTACATCAGCTAGGATCTGATTCCTTTAATCAGCTGGGTCCGTCCTTCCTCTGATATGCTTCAGCTTGCTGTTTCTTCTGTGCTAGATTCCCAATCTAGTAGACCAAGTTCTCTGCTCAGCTCCAAGAATCTCTCTTCTCGCAAAGGTTTGGTAAAGATGTCAGCTATTTGGTAGTCTGTGCTAACTCTTTCAACTCTAACTCTCTTGTTAAGCATGTGATCTCTGATGAAGTGGTGCTTAACATCAATGTGCTTGGTCCTCGAATGCAAAACCGGATTGTTGGTTATTGCAATAGCACTATTGTTGTCACACCAGATAGGGACTACATTGGCAATGATATTGTAGTCCCTTAGCTGCTGTCTGATCCACTAGATCTGGGCACAACAACTACCTGCAGCTAGGTATTCTGACTATGTGGTGGAGATTGTGTTAGAAACCTGCTTCTTACTAAACCAGGATATCAGTCTGGTTCCTAGGAATTGGCACGTTCCACTAGTGCTTTTCCTATTAATTTTGCATCCTGCGAAATCTGCATCTGAGTATCCTGACAGCTCGAAATTATCGTCCTTAGGATACCATAGTCCAACGTTGACTGTAGACTTAAGGCATTTAATTATCCTCTTTGCTGTATCTAGGTGCGACTGCTTAGGCTTAAATTGGAATCGCGCACAAACTCCTATGGCATAGGATATGTCTGGCCTGCTTGCAGTGAGGTATAGCAATGATCCAATGAGTCCTGTATAGTGGGTTGAATCCACTGATATGCCTCCTTCATCTGCATCTAGGTGAGTACTTGTGCTCATAGGGATTCTTGCTGGTTTGGCTGATTCCATTCCAAATCTCTTGATTAGATCTCTGCTATACTTAGCTTGGTTGATGAAAATTTCGTTTTCCATCTGCTTAACTTGTAATCCGAGAAAGAAGTTAAGCTTTCCCATCATACTCATCTCAAATTATCCTTGCATGAGGTTTGAGAATTTCTCACACAGCTCTGGGTTGGTTGAGCCAAATATGATGTCATCCACATATATCTGAACTATCAATATGTCGCCTTCGTGTTCTACTCTGAATAGGGTCTTATCCACCTTTCCTTTACAAAAACCATTCTTCTCAAGAAACACAGACAGTGTTTCATACCATGCTCTTGGTGCTTGCTTAAGTCCATAGAGAGCTTTCCACAGCTTGTAGACTTTTTCTCCTTTGAGAAAACCTGGGGGTTGCTCTACATAGACTTCTTCTTCTAGGATGCCATTTAAAAATGCACTCTTTACATCCATCTGATAGACTTCAAAATCCTTGAATGCAGCATATGCGAGGAATAGTCTGATGGCTTCTAGTCTTGCAACACGTGCATAGGTTTCATCAAAATCTATTCCTTCACACTGTGCATAACCTTTAGCAACAAGTTTGGCTTTATTCCTAACAACAGCTCCGTCTTCGTCACTCTTGTTTTTGTACACTCATTTGGTGCCAATAACCTTCTTGTGATCTGGTCTGTCTATTAGTTCCCAAACTTTGTTCCTTTCCATCTGCTCCAGTTCTTCTTGCATGGCATTGATCCATGAATAATCTTCCAAAGCTTGTTCTGTTGTCTTGGGTTCTATCTGTGACATGAAGCATGAGAACATAACCATTCCTGTGGGTAGAGTTTACTGTCTTGTCTTAACTCCATCAGTCAGCTTCCCGATGATTTGCTGGATTGGATGGTCTTTCAGCCACTTGGGGATATCGTCTTTTTCTGGGTCTGTTCCCCCTGTTGAATTGCTCTGGTGAATTTCTGCATCAGCTGGGATCTGGTCTCCTTGGTCTGCAGCTGGATCAGCTACCGTCTTGTCATCTGCAGGTTGGGTCTGATCTGCAGATGAGTCTTTATCAGCTACAGGTGGGTCTTCATCAGCGGCAATTGGATCAGATAGGTTTGGTGTTCCTGTCTGATATGCAGTTGGGTCTTCAGCAGCTACAGTTGGGTCATCAGGCTGGTCTGCAGGTGAATCCACCATTCCAGTGTCATGTACAATGACTTCTTCAAGGGTTGCTGATTTGAGCTTATTCTCAATTAGCTCAACTTCCTTCTTGAATGCATTCTCTGGGAGTCCTCTGACCAGCTTCTAAGAACTAATTTTGTTGATGGCTTTGAAATTCAGGTGACATAATATTTTGTGCCACAACCATCCGTTCTCATCTACTGTCTTAGACAGAAAACAGGAGTTAGGTGTTCCTGTGTTCCAATCTATCATGTAGACATCTCTCCTTCTGAATCCTTGTAGCTTCACCTCTCCAGATAAGATATCTATCACCATACATTTCCAAATGGTGAAGACTACTAGATTCTTCGCATCGCAAAATTGGCTTATGCTCAGGAGATTATATTTGAGCCCTTTGACATAGTGAACTTTGGATATCACAATATTTCCTCGGTGCAGCTCTCCAAAGCCCTTTGTTTGTCCTCTAGAGCTATCTCCAAAAGTTACATCAGGACCTCTTTCTTTGGTGTATTTGGACAGCATCTTCTTGTTCCCGGTCATGTGCCTCGAGCATCCAGAATCTACAAACCATTCTTCACCTCCAAAGTTTGAATTTGTGGAGATGTGTTTGTAGTCCTTCCATCTTTTATACAATCAAACAAGCAGAGATTTAGGTACCCAAATCTGTGTGGGTCCTCTAGGGTTAGCTGGTTTCCTGGAGAATTGATTTCTCCTTGGATTGTGAAAATTGTTATTATTATTACCCTTATAAGGTGTGTAAGGTCGAAGTCTGTATCTCCTGTTGGGATTGTATACCAGATATTCCTCAAAATATTGATAGTGTGGGCCATTTCTAAACCTTGGCTGAGACCATTTATTAAATCTTTGAGGTCTCCACACTTGTTCATTTTGTAAATTAGGATAACCTTGAGGTTTCCATCTGCCCCTCCCATTTTGAAATCTGCTTTAGGAGTTGTTGATAATAGTGGGCATGTTGTCCTGGCCGCCGCTCGCGGGCCATTGCCTAGTCGCTTGTCTAGGTGGCTGCCTTGTGTACCCTGGCTGCAGCCTAGACTTGTGACTTGGCTGTTGCCTATTTTTAAATATCGGTTTGTATGTAGGCTCAGCAGTCGAGACAATTGTTTCTCCCTTGACGCAAGTGGTTTTGGAACTAGAGGGAGTGTGAGGATCATATCCAAGGCCTGATATGGAATATAGTGGCCTTTTATTAGTACACAATTCGTCCAGAGTTGAAGACGCCTTCAGGGAGGTTATTTCCTGCGCATGAGTCTTATTTGCCTGAGTAAGCTTAGTAAATTCGGCTTTGACATGAGCAAGTGCAGCTGATTTTTCTTTAAGTAAAACAGTTAGTCGATTTATCTCAGCTGTATTGGCATCAGCCTGGTTTTGCAAGTTAGCTGCAGTTATCTCAACTGTATTCAGTTCTAGGCTGAGTTTTTCAAAATCATTTTTCAGCTGCCTATTCTTATCTTGCAGCTGAGTCTTCTCTGTTGATACAGATAGATGTGCAGATTTTAGTGTTTCAATATCTTTAAATAGCTGATTTACAGATTCGTGCAGATCCATATCTTGTGACATGGCTGAACTATTATTTGAACCAGAGGGTTCTTCATCAGCTAAGTTGGCCATCAGGCAGTCATACTCTTCATCATCATCAGAAAAGAATCCGCTGCTTGATTCTACATGCTCCTGATCTTCTCCGATGAGGGCCTTCCTTGTGTCTTCTTTTCTGCCCACCTCCTTCCTGCTCTCGTCCTTCTTAAGATCAGGACAGTCGATTTGGATGTGTCCTGTCTTGTGACAATTGTAGCACTCCACCTTCCAGCTTCCGGCTTTCTGGTTTCTTCTGGGATTCTCCTTATAATTTTTCTTGTATTTGGAGTAGTTTTTCCTAAGTTCTTTGAATCTTTGCATTATAAACGCCATCTCTTCCTCAAAATCTAATGGATTTGGAGGCTTTATATCAGATAAGCTCTTGGCGGGGGACTCGGCTGCAAAGGCTATTCCCTTCTCTGCAGGCTCGGTTGAGGATGAACTTGGAAGCTCGAACTCATAGGCCTTCAGATCAGAGAACAGCTCTTGGATCTTTATCTTATTGAGCTCCTTGGATTCTCTCATGGCCACTGCCTTCATGCTCCATTCAGGATTGAGAGATCTTAGAACCTTCAGCGCCATTTCCCTGTTGCCATAAGATTTGCCGAGAGAGTTGATCTCATTGATAATCTCAGTGAACCTTGTGTCCACTTGGTCTATAGATTCGCCATTCTTCATTTTGAAGTTGTCAAATTTTTGAATAGTAATTGACAACTTGTTTTCTTTGATCAGCTCCGTTCCTTTACACATTAGGGCTAATGTGTCCCATATTTCTTTGGCATTCTTGCAATTCTTGATCTTGACCATGGTGGATTTGTCAAGAGTCTGATACAGCACGTCTCTGGCTCGGTTATCAAGATTGGCCAACTTTCTTTCTTCGGGAGTCAGCTCTGTCCTTTTCTTTGGGATCTTCTCTGGCTTCCCTGCTGCGATCTCCTCTGGAGTGTTGTCCTTCTCGAAGGTGAATGGACCGTCCCCTATGATGCACCACATGTCATCATGGATTGAAGATAAGTGTGCCTGCATCCTTATCTTACAAAGATCACACTCATCAACTGAAAGCACAGGTAGTCTAGAATGCATGTGTTCCATTATAAAATGAGAGTTAAGATATATCTCTGATATAGATCTGGTTCATGAAATAAATGAACCAACCTCTCCGATACCATTTGTAGGTCACAAGTCGTCTAGGAATAAGTCTAGGAGGGTGAATAGACTTATTGAAACTCTTAAACTCTTTTTCTCAAAGAGTAAGTTTTTTCAGCTGATAGATAAACAAATGACTTGGAGTCGTTTGTTCTTAATACGTGCGGAAGTCAGCTGATGACGAATACAAAACAACTAATGAAACACTTAATTATAAATGTAGCAGTTAAAGTATGATGCTATAAAACAGTAAAATACGCAGGCAATTATAGTGGTCACAGAGGTGGGGTAATCCTCTACTAATTTACTTTTCTCCAAACCAGTTGGAGATGAATTCACTATAATTTTCAACCAGTGATAAATATTACAGTGATTCAACCAAACTACAACAGCTTCCAACCAGTGCAAATCCGTGCCGTTGTAACACACTTGACTGCCTTGCACCTCTTGATCCTCGATCCTTGGATGCCTTTACAGTCTCGAACTTCAACCAGTGAAGTACCCCGAACTCAGGATTTAAGACACGAGTTTTTTGTCTTCTCCAACTAAGAGCTTCTTCAAGTATGAACTTTTGAGAACCGCTCTTTTCACGATGCTGTATTTCGCTTTTAGATTGCTTGAATGCTTTGATCGCTTTGAGAATATGTTCGCACCGTTTGTAATTGTTGTATATATGCTCAGCTTCAAATCTTTGGATATATATAGGTCACGATCTCTGAGCTTTTCCTTCATAGCCGTTGCAAATATTTTCAACAAATCCGTCCGTTGGAGAGGTAGACTTCATTGTTTTCTTTTTGAACGTTGCAAGGCTGGATTCCCATAATTTAATCCATCTTTCGACCGTTGTGAAGACTTTGCATGTGATGCGCCGAATCTTTTGAATATAATACGTTCAAATGTCTTCGAGGTAGGCCTGGATGAATTATTTAATTCATATTCTTTGCGGGAATCTCTCCAATTTGTCTCTTCATGTTGCATGTGACTTTCCGTAATATTTGACTTTTCAACGCATGCTGACGTGGATTTGGAGTACTTGGCTGATCTCGAGTAGGCTGATGTAAATTAACTTCTATGCAGTCTGGACCTCTCTGATGTTCACTGTTTGAGACTCGCCTGATCAGATGACCTGTCTGAGGTTACTTGACTGCAGTCTAGTCAAACATCTCTGATGATTTTTGTTGACCAGATCTTCTCTGATATGACTCGGCTGTACCTTTCTGATGAACTTAGGTGTTCTTTTGTACTTAGCCGATTTTTAGCCTAACTTAATTTGGCCTATAGAAGATACTCATTTGGTTCTTCTTTACATTTTGCCAAGTTTTACATTTTAACATAATTTGGCCTATGGAAGATACTCATTTGGTTCTTCCTTACATTTTTGCCAAGTAATAATAATTTGAATGACATCATTAAAATCTAACAAGTATTCCTAACAAGAAGTACAGCCGAGTCAAGTCAGAGAAGTTATGGCCAAAAAAAGTTCATCAGGGTTGTTTGACCAGACTGCAGTCAAGTGATCAGCAGACTAAGTCATCTGAAGTTTGACCATCAGACAAGTCAAAATTCTTGAAGTCAAAAAACTTCAGACAAGTCATCTGATCAGGCGAGTCTCAAACAATCACCGACAGAGAAGTCCAAACTACAGAGAAGATGACTATACATCAGCCAACTTGACTTATAGGAGATCAGCCAAGTACTCCAAAGTCCACGTCAGCATGCGTTGAATAGTCAAATATTACGGAATGTCACATGCAAGCGTGAAGAGACAAATTGGAGAGATTCCCGCAAGGATATGAATTAAATAATTCATCCAGACCTACCACTGAATACTTTAATCATATTGTATTCAAAAGATTCGGCGCCTCACATGCAAAGTCTTCACAACGGTCGAAAGATGGATTAAAATATGGGAATCCAGTCTTGCAACGTTCAGAAAAATAAACAAAGAAGTCTACTTCTCCAACGGATGGAGTTGTTACAAGATCTGCACCCGCTATGAAGAATGCTCAAGGATCGACACTTATATATATATTCGAAGATTTGAAGATGAGCAGTACGATGCGAACAAAACTCTCAAGCGATCAAAGTTATCAAAGCAATCAAAGCAAACACATAGCATCGTGAAAAGAGCAGTACTCGAAGTTCCTATTTGAAGAAAGCTCTTAGTTGGAGAAGACAAACACTCTTGTCTTAAAACGTGAGTTCAGGGCACTTCACTGGTTGAAGTTGCGAGACTGATAGGCATACAAGGATTTGAAGAATCAAGTGGTGCTAGGCAGTAAAAGAGGAGCTGCAATGACGTGATTTCCACTGGTTGGAAGTTGTTGTAGCTAAGTAGTAGAACCACTGTAATATTTATCACTGGTTGAGAATTATAGTGGATTCATCTCCAACTGGTTTGGAGAAAGTGGATTAGTAGAGGATTACCCCACCTCTGAGACCACTATAAATTGCCTGCGTTCTTTACTATTTTCAGCATCATACTTAACTATTGCATTCATTCATTACTGTTCCATTGCTTAGTCTTGATTTCGTCATCAGCTGATTTCTGCATATCTATCAGCTGAGAAACTCACTCTTCGTGAAAAAGAGTTTAAGAGTTTCAATAAGTTTATTCACATCTAGACTTAGTCATGGACGACTTGTGACCTACAGGTGTGGGAGCATCAGATGTTGGCGCGGCAACATGAGGGACTGATTCCTCCTGTTCTGGAATTAGTTCTGTAGACATTGGTACAGGAGGGACTGGTTCCTCCTGCTGTCTCTCAGCTTCCGCCTGTTCCAGTAGAGGGACTGAATCCTCTTGCGGGATGGCACGGGCTTCATCTTTGGGCTGAGTGGTGACAGGCTCGGATGCCTGTTGAGAAACTGATTGTTCCTCTGCGACAGGAGGGACTAATTCCTCACTGTCGTGAACATTTTCTCGCTATTGGGAAGGGGACTGGTGGTGACTTGATGTCCCTTCACCTTGTTGCTGTTGTGTCCGGGAGAATTCCTGTTCGCTTGCGTCTTCACGGCTCATCCTCAGACCAGCCTGTAAGGCATCGTCATCGTCATCTGAGTCGTGGTCAGATGTTGGACTGATTGGAATTGTTTCCACGGACTGAGATTTTCCCTTCTTCCGAGCATTGGCTTTGTCCAAGAGATGGCTTGAAATCAACTCCTTACAGCAAAGGCTGTCCCATTGGATCAGGATTTCAACATTTTGAGAGTCTGTCACTTCTAAAACAAACCTTTCTTCTTCACTCCATTCGCTCCAATTGTACAAGGTGTCGTATGGAGCAAGCCTGTAACCTTTCCATTGGACAAAACATTCGTATGCCTGGTTTATTTGCATAGAAAGTAAAGTTTTGTTAATGATGGTGTCCGGGGAGGGGCTGCATACAGCGCATAGGTCCACTGTATGCAAGGGTTCCACTACAGGTGTGGGTTCCTATATTGAAGAGGGATCTCGTACAGGGGATGTGGCTATTGGCTCCAAAGGTGCAGCCGACTCGTCGGAGTCTTTCAAGTTTGCAGATTGCTGTATATTCGTCATTGCCGCCAATGGCTTGGGATCTACTGTTTGCACTATAGCAGCTATCTCTTCCACAGGGGTTGTGCCATGGGGGTTTGATACGGTGGGTTGGGCCATTGAAGGAGCATCCTTGGAGATTTCTGTAATCTCTGTAGTTTTAAGTTTTGTGAGCCTCCTTAGCTTTCTTTTCGGCTTCTCACCAGCAACGGGAGTTTTCCTGTGAGATTTCTTTCTTTTCTTAGAAGTCTCCTCACTTCAGGACTTCGGACTCATGTCCCTTGGATCAGCAGAAAGGGGCATGGTTCGGACAAATGGCCTGTTAGCAATCAGATGTTTGCTTGTTGAATACATAGGGCCTGGAGCTTCTGATATATCTGCGTGAAGTTATTTTCTTCATTTCCTCGGCCTTCGAAACACCGCATTTTGTCAGAACATTGTTAAGAAACAGTCCAAAGGACTTTTTCTAAGAGACAGGCTTTGAAACTTTTTCTTGCAGCCTCTTGAGAATGTTCTGGCACCAATTGACCTTCTCACAGGACATGATGGCGACCATCATCTCAAATCTTAGGTTGGTGCACATCTCAAAAGCACCTGTTCGGTTTTCAAAAGCACCTGTTCGGTTTTCAATTACACAACAACAGAAATCATGTAAGTAAACAAATGGAAGACAAAAACATTTCTTATGACAAGAAACATGGACAACCTCGTCCGATGCTGAACCAGTGAACAATTGCCAATATTTGGTGAGGATTTCTTGGGACCCAAAAGGTCTCAAGTCCCTCCATGGATAGTCCATCAGCAGGGAGCATATACAAGTTTTGAAGCAGCGCATGGTCCACGTAGATCTCCACTCCGCAGACGATAGCAATGATATCGGCAACATTTCGTCCCTGTGCAAGAGAAAAGAAACGGACAAAAGTGTTAAGGTAAAATTATTCAACCATTTGAGCATCGTAGCGCTCAGGTATTTGACTTCCAAGGCGATAGAGGACATGTTTGCGAATCCTCGAAACGATGATCTCCATTGATTCGACATCGTCCCCTTCAGCATGAACTCGCTCGACTACCACGGATCTTGCAAAGATCCTTCCGTCGATGATGTTGACGGTCTTTTTGAGAGATGGAGAGGAAGTATGAGATGATGCCATCATAGTTTCTTGAAGAAAACAAGTAAGATTCAAATAAAGTTGCAGTAAAATTTGCAGTAAACTGTAGGTTGTTTGCACAAAGACTCGTTTAATTGCAGAAAGCGTAAAGAGTCAAAGGAGGCCTAAACGGTCCTTTTATAGTTGAGCGGTGGAAAGATTTAGGGTTTTCAATATACTGAACGGTCAGATTTAAGGGATGGGAACCGTCGTTTTAAATGAACGATTATGATGGACTCAGTGTAACAGGTATATCTTATCTATCCGAATTTAAATTGATATCGGGTCCTATATCTATCGTTTCATCTTCCCTTATTGCTTGAAATGGCGGTGAGAAATTATAAAATAATTTGAAAAATCGCGGCTTTTGAAATACTATTGTCCAGATGTCGTTTAAAGCATTTAATGCAAAAGTCGTTTGAATTTAAAAACAGGGCACGTGGACTTAAATTTGCTTTTTAAAATGGAATATCATATAAGTAAATTATTAATTGATTTCCCACAGTATGTGAATACCGCGTTCCCTCTTAAAAGGTACTTGCGGGATTCAATTACATACAGCAATTTTTGGATTAATGATGTATTCATGGGTCATACTGTATTCCCCCTTAATTATTGCACACGTCAGTTGTAGGATAGTTCATGTCGCTTTGTTCCTACAGTGCTGTATGGAATGTCTGAGTGTACATATAATTATCGGTGGATACTGTATTCGTGGGTCTTACAGCATTCCCCCTCAATTGTTGTGTGAAATCATTAAAAACTTACACGGAGTCAGGCTGTAGCAAACCCAATTCTTGTCGAAGCATACAGATTATTGCTGTGCTGAGAGGCTTGGTAAAGATGTCGGCTAACTGGATATCTGTATGAACTCTCTCGATCCGAACATCTTTGTTCTCAACGTGATTCCTAATGAAGTGATGCTTCATATTGATGTGCTTTGTGCGCGAGTGCAATAAAGGGTTGTGCGTTATTGCAATGGCACTCATGCTATCGCACATAATTGGTGTTTCCTTGGCTTCAATTCCATAATCTGAAAGCTGTTGTTACATCCATAGGATCTGCATACAGCAACTACCAGCAGCATAGTATTCCGATTCTACTGTGGAAAGCGAGTTTTCCAATTGCTTCTTACTGAACCAAGATACAAGTCTAGGTCCAAGAAAGTGACAAGTTCCACTTGTACTCTTCCTATCTAGCTTGCAGCCTTCGAGATCCGAGTCACTGTAGCCAACTAAATCGAATCCGCCTTCTTTAGGATACCACAGTTCTACATCGATTGTTCCTTTGACATATTTCAGGATTCGTTTAGCTGTTGTGAAGTTTGATTCTTTAGGTGCTACTTGATATCGTGCACACACTTCTACAACAAACTAGATATCAGCCCTGCTAGTCGTTAGGTACAGGAGTGATCATATAAGCTTCCTGTAGAGTGATTGATCAACCGGCTTTCCAGCTTCGTCAGCACTAATTTGCACGGAAGTGCTCATTGGGGTTGACGATGATTTGGAAGTGTTCATTCAAAACTTGTTGAGAAGCTCCTTGCTGTATTTTTCCTGGTTGATGAATATCCCTGTAGGCAACTGCTTTACCTGCAATCCTAGGAAATAACTAAGTTCTCCCATCATACTCATTTCAAATTTACTTTCCATGAGATGAGATAACCTTTGACATAAAGCAAGGTTAGTTGAACCAAATATTATATCATCTAAATATATTTGAACCATCAGGAGGTCATCACCTTCCTGTATTTTAAATAAGGTCTTGTCTACAGCACCTTTCTCGAATCCATTATCGGTTAGATACAGGGACAGGGTCTCATACCACGCTCTAGGTGCTTGCTTAAGTCCATACAGCGCTTTCCTTAGCCTGTATACGAGGTCTCCACCTTCTGTATTGACAAACCCTGGTGGTTGTTCAACATAGACTTATTCGGCAAGGTCTCCATTCAGGAATGCACTCTTGACGTCCATTTGGTATACAATAAAGCTCTTATGGGCAGCAAAGGCTAAAAATATCCTGATGGCTTCTAGTCTTGCTACAGGGGTAAATGTTTCATCGTAGTCTATGCCTTCTTCCTGTCTGTAGCCTTGTGCAACTAGACGGGACTTATTTCAGATAATGAGTCCATTTCCATCCTTCTTGTTTCTAAATGCCCATTTTGTTCCAATTATGGATTGATGCGTAGGTCTGGGTACTAGATACCATACATTATTCTTTCGAATCCATTAAGCTCTTCTTCCATAGATGTAATCCAATGAGAATTGTCTAGAGCTTCTTTGGTGTAAACCGGTTCATATTGAGCTAAAAATACAGCAATAGTGCACATATTAAGTTGTCTAAGTTCATATTGAGATTTCCATACAGGAAATGGAGATTTCTCAGATTCAGGTTCTTCTGGCGCACATAGTACATTTCCTTGTGTAATGGATTACTAGATTGGGAATCTAGTACAGATGAAAAAGCTAGCTGAAGCAGATCAGACGAAGGACGGACTAAGCTGATCACAGGAACCAGACCCTACTTGATGCAGACAAGAAGACGAAGTACATACGAAGGAACTTAGCTGATCAAACCGCAGGCCAGAAGTCAAAGGAGTCAACTCACCTGATGCAGAGCAGTCAAGAGCCAAACAGTCAACCAGCTAAGTTTTCTATACCTGACCGACTTTTGAATATTATATTATTATCTGCTATTTGTATAATATCATATTACTATTTGGATCACAAGTGGAATAATACTATATGATTAAAATACACGTGGCAACTACGAGTTCAATCGACCTCCACTGTGACCAATTAAAATCCAACCGTCCATTTTTAAATTCTCAAAACCTAGACCACCGATTACTAAATTTGAATTTTAAAAGCCTCAAAAGGTGGACCACCGTTTAAAATAAATCAATATTTAATTACAAACGTCGTTTCATTTTCCTTTTAAGGACGGGAAAATCCTTTTCACTTTACCTTCTTTAACCTCGCAAAACCTGAATTTTCACATAGCAAAAACCCTTTTGAATTTTCATACACTCAGAAGAAATCTTTCTTGCGCAGAAATGGAAGCATACTTCAATGGAGTCAACCTTAAGGCGGTGAAGGACCAGATCATCTTTTCTCTGGTCGTCGATTTTAAAGTACTCCTAGAGGCAAATCTGGAAAACAACGACATGTGCAACCTCATCAGAGCGATGAAGACAAATGGGATCTACCCCTTCTTGGACATCAACCCCAAGCATCTGTTCAAGGAGGTATTTTTTGTTTTTTACCAAGAGGCTCGAGTGATCGAATCTGGGATTCGGAGCACAATATGTGGAATCCAAGTGGATATCATGCCGGAAACAATCGCAAAAACCTTTGGGATGAAAATACGCGGCGTGGCGGTCGAAGCCATAAAGCAGAGCGCAGTCGACACATGGTTGAAAATCGAGGCTATCGATCAACCGGAGAAATTGAAGCTGACCGCCAAAAGGAGCGAAATAACAAGGAGTACCACTATGCGTTGGATATAACCAACAAGATAGTTATGGGTATGGCAGGTAGCTACGACCAATTGTCGTCATCCAAGTTTATGGTGCTGGGAGCACTGATTCAAGACGAACCAATTGACTGGGCTGATTACATCTACAGGGAATTGGTGCGTGAGGTTAACAAGGCTGAGTGGCTTGTTGAAGAAAAGATATTCAAATCCAAGCTGGCATTCGGAACGCAGCTCAGTTGGATATTGGAGAAACTTGGTGTGGCGAAGGGAAACACTGACCCCTTCCACATCAATAAGAGACTTGGTCATCTAGACCAAGAAACGCTGAGGAGGCTAGGAGGCAAAAAGAGAGAAGCTCAGATTCTAAAAGAGCTGTCTGAAGAGGGACCCCCCTACAGATACCCTGAAAGCTCAGACGATTCTAACCAAGATGTAGCCCGCAACTCACCTGCATCCCAGTCTGAGATAGAGTCAGACAACACCCCAATCGCTGTCCATTTTAAGAAAAGGGGACCAACCCCTGGTGAGCCTTCCATAATCCACTCCTCACCAGAACCCTCTCCCAAATGACCCAGGCGCTTATTTGATGAGGAGGAGCAGCCAGATCAGTTTGCTACAACTGAACCCATTCACATGGAGGATCAGCCTGCTCCATCCACCCTGGAGACCTAAATGGTACGTGTTCTAACCCCTCTTTTTGCAATGGAGGAAGAAGAATCAGGTTTAATTATCTTGATTCCAGAAGCCAATTACTCTTTTAATCTTCTTGAACAATCTATTTAACCTGTATGTAGAGCAACTTTTACTTGTCAAAACTCATGCTCTTAAACACTCTTTTGTTGAAGTCTTTGAGGAATGGAAAACTCTCAAAACTGTTCCATTCACTCAACTTCAAACCTTTATTGAAGGGAGTAGCTGGGAGTATCCCCAGGCTACAGGGGATCTGCTCAGCCACTTTTGCAATGAGACATATCTGTGCTTACTACTTCAGGAAGGCTGGTTCATGTCCAATTTTAAAACAAACATGGACCAGCTCCTCCATCTTATTATGGCTAGTGTTTTTGATGGAACTTTGAATGGAGATGGGGAGGTAGTTGAAAAAGAAGTGAGAATCGAAGAAGTGGTGGAGGAAGAAGAAATTATTATAATAGAAGATGAAGAGGAAAGACAGGAGGAAGTAGAAAAGGAAAAGAAGAAGAAAATATTTTCGTTGAAAAACTGTCTGAAGTAAAAGAGATTGAAAAACCAGAAGAATTGGAGGATGAAGGAGAAGATGAAGGAGAGGAGGTAAACCAAGAAGAAGTAGAAGAAGAAAAAGAAGAAAATGATGATGAAGATGAAGATGATAAACATAATGATGAAGATAATGATGAAGATGATGATGAAGATGATGACAAAGATGATGGAGGTGAAAAGGAGGCTGTAATAAGAGAAGAAGAAAAAGCTGTCGAAGAAGAGAGGGAAGAAGAGAGGCAGTCTGAAGAAGAGAGGCAGGCTGAAGAAGAGAGAGAGGCTGAAGCTGAAGGAGACAAGGATGAAGCAAACAAGGCTAGGGTTCCTATGCGTTACACCAGCCTAGATGCGAATCTCTTTAAAGAAGATAGATCGGGGACTCCAGAGCCAACCCCATCTGGTCAGCCTATTGCAAGGAGTCTGCAATCAGGTCGGTCCTATGGCCATCTACCTACAGACGGAGAAGGCTCAGGTGAGCACTCTCCAGAGGCATCTCACATTTCACCTATGGTGTCGGAGCTGATTCGCCGAATCGTCAGAGAGACAATTGGAGAGCTGCTTACCTCCGAGATATCTAGTCTGAAAAGAAAGGAGATATCTGCCCCCAACCAACCTGAAGAGCAGCCTGTTGAGAAGAACAGAAGAACAAGAGATAAAGAAGAACAAAGATTCGAATGGGAAGGTAAACAGTTGTGGTATGTTGAAGAATTCTTACCAACAGAATTCATGACCAGTTAGGCGGATGCCAAGAAACAATTCACAGAGCAGTTATACCTCTGGGAGATTCTCCAAGATAAAGAATGCTCGCCCCAACAGTCATTCATCAACTACATGGAAGCTATATGGCCTACTCTGTGGACGATCATGCTTAAATATGCAGTCAAATGGCTTGCTTATCCTATGATTCCTCCATTCAGAGCAGTGGAAGCGCCGACCCGTTTGGATGATGAGCTTGACGAGCTAGAGCTTCAAGATGAAATTAAAAGGCTATGTGAAGAGCGCAAGTTCTCTTCAAAAGAAGACCAAGACTTTGCTGCCCTAGTCAAAAGGAGGAAATATGGTCTTGCACCCATCAAAAGTAGACCAATCGGTGCAAAACTATTTAGACCTCCCAAGCAAACTGTTCGCAGAGGAAGGGGACGATAGGTTTTGAATGTAATTGTATTTTTTGTAATTGATTAATTTTTCTATATTTATTCTATTCAAGCCATGTACTTGTAATCAACAGAAAATTAATATATACAGTCATTTGAATGACAACTCCTAGTTGTCTCAAAACAAGACTGATTTTGAGTTTGTGTCTTGCACCTAAGTGCAGACTTGTACATTTGATTAATTGTTTAGAGTTTTACCATCATCAAAATAGGGGGAATTTGTTAGGAATACTTGTTATATTTTGATGATGTCATTATTGTAATTCAAATGTTTATTACTTGGCAAAAATGTAAGGAAGAACCAGATGAGTATCTTCCATAGGCCAAATTATGTTAAGTTAAATACTTGGCAAAATGTAAAGAAGAACCAAATGAGTATCTTCTATAGGCCATTTAAGTTAGGCTCAAAATCGGCTAAGTACAAAGGTACAGATAAGCACATCAGAGAAGTACAGCCAAGTCAAATCAGATAAGTTCTGGTCAACAAAAATTTCATTAGAGATGTTTGACCAGACTGCAGTCAAGTGATCAGCGGACCAAGTAAACTGAAGTCTGACCACCAGATAAGTCAAAATTCATCAGGATAGAAGACTTCAGATAAGTCGTCTGATCAGGCAAATTTCAACAGTCATCATAGAAGTCATCTACAGAGAACTTGACTGTACATCAGGCAACTTGACTTATGTAAGATCAGCCAAGTACTCCAAGTCCACGTCAGCATACGTTAACTAGTCAATACTTACGAAAAGTCACGTGCAAGCGTGAAGGGACAAATTGGAGAGATTCCCGCAAGGATATGAATTAAATAACTCATCCAGACCTACCACTGAAGACTTTAATCTTATTATATTCAAAAGATTCGGCGCCTCACATGCAAAGTCTTCACAACGGTCGAAATATGAATTAAAATATGTGAATCCAGCCTTGCAACGTTCAAAAAAATAAACAAAGAAGTCTATTTCTCCAATGGACGGATTTGTTACAAGATTTCCAACGGCTATGAAGTATGCTCAAGGATCGACACTTATATATATCCCAAGATTTGAAGATGAGCAGTACGATGCGAACAAAACTCTCAAGCGATCAAAGTTATCAAAATTATCATATAGCATCGTGAAAAGAGCAGTACTCGAAGTTCTTATTTGAAGAAAGCTCTTAGTTGGAGAAGACAAACACTCTTGTCTTAAAACCAGAGTTCGGGGTACTTCACTGGTTCAAGTTGTGAGACTGATAGGCATTCGAGGATTTTAAGAATCAAGTGGTGCTAGGCAGTCAAAGAGGAGCTGCAACGACGGGATTTCCACTGGTTGGAAGTTGTTGTAGCTAAGTAAAATAATCACTATAATATTTATCAATGGTTGAGAATTATAGTGGATTCATCTCCAACTGGTTTGGAGAAAGTGGATTAGTAGAGGATTACCCCACCTCTGAGACCACTAAAAATTGCCTGCATATTTTACTGTTTTCAGCATCACACTTAACTGTTGCATTCATACTTTACTGTTCCATTACTTAGCTTTGTTTTCTTCATCAGCTAATTTCCGCATATCTATCAGCTGAGAAACTCACTCTTCGAAGAAAAGATTTTAAGAGTTTCAATAAGTCTATTCACCCCCCCTCTAGACTTATTCCTGGACGACTTGTGACCTACACTCGTGAGCTGCAAATGCTATGAATATCCAAATGACTAATAGTATAGCTACAAGGGGAAATGTTTCATCATAGTTTATGCATTCTTCCTGTTTGTAGCCTTGGGCAACTAGTCTGGACTCAGTCCTTATAACAAGTCCATTCTCTTCCTTTTTTTTAAATACATATTTAGTTCAAATTACAGCTTGATGGGTTGGTCCCAGGACTAGGTACGAAACATTGATCCTTTCGAAACCATTTAGCTCTTCTTCCATACCAGTGAGAATTATTGAGAGCTTCATTGGTCGAGACGGGTTCAGACGGCACTAAGAAAATAACTAGTGTGCACATGGCAAGCCTTTTAAGTTCAGCTTTGGACTTCAATACAGGGAATCAGGACTGTTTAGATCGAGATTCTGTTTCCTCTTATGTACAGATTACATTTCCTTGTGCACTTTGTATTTTTCTTCTCGTGGAAACACCAGCATCAATATAACCAATTATTAACTCATGTGGTTGATCTCTTTACCACCTCCTATCTGGCTCTAGTTCAGTATCCTTTTATGTGTCCTGTTGGGCTGTAGGTTCATCTTCATCTTCCACAATGTTAGCTTCAACTACCTCTTCTGTTCTTACAGCAGCGGGATTAATTTCTAGAGTGGCAACAGGGTTTTTTTGAGGCTGTGGGATTTCCTCAAGAAATACAGTTTGGACGGCTTAGGTTAGGTTATTGTTCCTGAAGCTCATGATGGGGTTCATCAAAGACTACATAGACTGACTCCTCTATAGTTAGTTTCCTTTTGTTGAAATCCTGAATGCCTTGATGATAGAAGAATATTCAACAAATATACCCTCATCGGATTTCTCATCAAAGGTCTTGCGTTGATCATTCTTATTATTAAGAACATAACACCAACATTGAAAAATGCGAAAATACTTCAACCATAGGAGTTTTATTATTCCATTCCTCGTATGCGGTTTTGTTGTGGTGCTTGTTGATAATACTACGGTTTTTTGTATAACACGTTGTATTTGTTGCTTCTCCCCAGAAATTATGTGGCAACTTGCTTGCATTAATCATTGTCCTTGTTGCCTACTTCAACATCATATTCTTTTACTTGTCAACACAATTATTTTGAGGAGTCCTGGCTACTGAGTATTTGTGTTGTATGCCATTGTCCGCACAGTACTACTATATGAAGCGGTTAGTGAATTATGTGCCTCTTGTAGGACTGAATGGATACAATGCTCAGCCCTTTCTCATTCTTCAGCTTTTTAAGGTGTTCTGGCAGCTTTGTGGTTGTCTCTTTCTTCTTTCTCATGAATATGTTCCATGAATATCTGGAGAAATCATCAACGATAACAAGATAATGGTTCTTACCTTACAGGCTGACAGGGTTTACAGGGCCATAATGATCCATATGGAGTAAATCCAGGATCATGTGGGTTGAGATATATGATTTGCTCTTTAGATAGGTCTTGACTTATTTGCCTTTTTGACAGGGTCCACATATACTGTTCTTAGGAAATGAAACATCAGGCAAGCCTCTGACCATTCCCTATCTGGCCAATTTGTTGATGGTCTTGAAGTTGATGTGAGAGAACCTTATGTGCCATAGCCATATTTGATCTGCAATGCCTTTGGCAACAAAGCAAGGAATTACAGCACTGGAAGGTTTCTAATCAGCAATGTACATGTTACTTGACCGGCTTGTTGTGAGGACAATCTGCATGGTCTTTATGTTCTTTGCCATACCCTAATCTTGATAGAATTTTATCGAGAACTTTTTGTCATAGAACTGGCTAACACTAAGACGATTGTATTGTAGTCCCTCTAGATAGGCTCCGTCAGTGACTTTGAATTTTCCTACAAGCAGGGTTCCTTTCCCTCTTATTTTTCCTTTGGATTTATCATCGAATCGCACCTTTGGACCTCGACCTTCTACATAATCTATTACCTTGTTGATAAATGTGGTGAGAACATCCGCTGTCAAAGTACTTATGTCCTTCTCCACAATATTCTGTAATCAAGAATTAAGTAGATTTAGGTCCACTTTAGCCTTTGGGTCCTTCGTTATTAGTGCCCTTATGTATCCAAATATGCCTTACAGTAATGGGTTTGCTGTAGGTTGTGTTAGGTCCTCTTTTGCAAGATTTACGTGGGGCAGGCACATAATCGCTGTAAGCAAGGTTATTATGCATGTAAGATTGAGAACTTTTATTCCAGTAAGGTTGTTGTATGAGGGTAAGAACTGTATATCTCTGCCCTTTGGATTGCCTTCTGGGTCTCCAGTTAGATTTTCAGACCTGCTGTTGGTAGAACTGCGCAGCAACTTGCTTACGAGAAAGATGCATGGGTTCCTGTACCCAGTATTCAGGAGCAACATATTGTTGATAGTATTGAGTCGCATGCTATTGATGGTACTTGGGTACAACCTTCTTTCTTCTCTGTTGGTGATACTGTTGGTATGCTTGGGGAGCGTAATATTGATGTTGTCAATTGCATCTTACAGCCTTGTTGTTGCCCAAAATATTTATCCGAAGATTAATACTGCTGGAAGACGAACAACAAACAACAATTGCGGGAGCACTTCCGAGAGAAGATAAATAAAACAAGATTTGCCGGGTTTGTTAGGCCCGGGCTTGAATGCTCTCGCGAGATGTTATTAATACAAATATTCGTGGATACAAGTATTAATGAGAGAAATCTAAATACAATGAGTGTAAAAAGACTCTGTTAATCCGGCTCTTGAGCGAAGCTTGGTGTTCTTCGTCCCGCCGATAATCTGCTCGAGGAGAAAAGGCCGGGAGAAGTAAGACCGAAAGAAAGCTGTTGCCAAGAGTTGGATGAAAGCCAAGTGCTTAATGTTTGCTCCTGTATTGCGTATGTATTGCAAGAATGTCAGAGAGTGCAGAGAGAGTTTACAAATGCAGGGGGCTTCGTTTATATAGAGGCAGCCGGGTCCTGTCCTGTAGTGGCCGATCGCCTGCCGGCCATTAAAATAATCTGCCGACCGCCTGCCGGCCAATATAATAATGTGCCGATCTCCTGGGCTGTCGGGCTAAAGTCCAAATAAGATGCTGGCTGTCGGGCTAAAGTCCAAGGAAGAGGCTGCCACAGCTTTGGGCGGTCCAATAAGGAGCCATCACGTGTCCGGAGTCAGTCAACATGTGGCCCTACTGACAAGATTTCGGCGGCCTGTCGGCTGGTGGAGGGAATCTGTCAGATTGTGGTCAATGGCCCGGGATTCGCGGATCTTGTCCCGGCCTTTGCACATGGTGCCAGTCCTGGTGCTCGGCCTTTGCCGACTGGATGGCCATCGGTGGTGATCGACATGAGTCGGTCGTCCCTGGATGGTCTTCGGAGGCCGCCATCGGCCAGTGGATGGAGGTCGCCAATGGTCGGTCACCAAGGGCAGGTCGACAAGATGCAGAGAGGAGATCGTCCGTTCGTAGGTCGCCAGGGGTCGATCGCCGAGTACCGAGAGGCGATCGTCTTGAGGTCGATCGCTCGGCATCGAGACTGGTCCTGGGGCCTTCGGTCGGTCGATGTAGCTTGCCCGCTGTGCTAAGGCTCGGTCGCCAGGTTGCTGATCGGCAGAACTGACTTGGCCGCTCGGCAGTGACTCGGTCGCCCGTCCTCCTAGTCGATCGCCGGTCGGAAGGTGTTAATTCTTGACACAACAATTGCCCCCCAGCTTGCTCCTATGTTGAAGACATGGGGCGAGGTGGTTCTTGCTGGCGATCGCGTTTGGATGAGGACGGGCGATCTGAGCCGACTTAGGACTTGGACTTGGGCTATGATGGTCGATTGGCTTAGCTATCTTTCGGTCTTGTACCTGCAAAAAACAACATTGGCCGATCCCCCATGGAAACTTGGTGGTTTCGCTTGCTTGAGGAATCGTGCACAGTCGCGGAGATCGATGGACCGACCCCATGACCGTGTCTTGGTGCACAAAGACAATGAGTGCCTCGTGGCTCACTTTATTATGAGGGTCCTCTGTTAGGCTGCGCCTCGCCTTGTTTTTAAACGAAAGGCGTGCGGTCTCGGTCTAGAGGAGTCCTTGCGCGGGGTAGCGTCGGATGAATCAACTCCACGCCCGCGGCTTGTTAGCTCTGCTTCCACCTCGGCCAGCCACGGAGATGGCCGACCTCGACGGTGTACGTTGAGACGGGGTTGTGGAATGAGTCCACTGATTAATGTTGGAGGGCCCTCCGACTACGCCGGCCTCGTATTTAAACGAAGGGCGGGCGATCTCGGCCGAAAGGGACCTTGCATGGCCGAAGCAGCCGGTTCCATCGATTGCCCGGGGCCATGGCTTTATGATGTGCGGTGGAGGCGATCTTATGCCTTAGTCCGTCATGTTATATCTTTGGATGTAGATGGCGATCGTGTCCACCGGGTTCTTGATGATGTTGCGATCGGCGTAAGATCGCGATCGTCGCTCGGCGGCCGATCGCTTTATTCGTAGGTCGAAATTGGCGATCGGGCGCGGCTAGTCACTCATGTTAGAATGGATCGTAGGCGGTGATCGAGTCCTCCGGCTCTGTGGGTAGTAGCGATCGGCCGGGAGGCGGAGGTCGTCGCGCGGGTGCCGATCGTTCTACTCTAGGCCAAGGAGAAGCCTTTGCACAGACAGAAATCTGCGGCTCGGCCGGAAGGCTGCGTAGGTCATCGGCGGGGTCTTCGTGAGATGCTGAACATAGGCGAAGCCACGAAACCTCCTAGGACCGCGTAGAGGGCGGTCTCATCGCTTACGGGCTCGCCGTTGAGGATGATCTCGTCAACCCGGTCGATGTAGTCCGAGTCGGACTCCTGTTCTCCTTGCCTGATTTGCATCATGCGATGGCGACCTTCTGGCCGGGCGACCACGGTGGCGAAGTGTTCCGTGAAGACGTGCGCCAGCTCGTTAAAGGAGCCAATGGACCGAGGTGGCAATGAAGTGTACCACCGGTGGGCGAGGTCGTCCAGTGTCAGAGGGAACATTCGGCACCTGGTCGCGTCCGATGCCCCACACCCGGTCATGTAGATGTTGAACTTGTGCAGGTGAGCTTGGGGGTCCGATCGCCCCTGGTACACGGGTGTCTTAGGAGGGGCGATCGTGTCTTTGCCGGGCGAGCTCGATGTCGATCGCGAGCGGCTCGCTCGGCGGGGCGATCGTCCTAACGGCGCCTGCCCCGGATTGCAGGAGCGCCTTCATGTCGTCGATCTGACGTTGCATTGCGGCGATCGCCGCGGCTCGGCTGCTTGCGGATCGGCTTTGGGAGTGGGGGCCGAGGCGATCGTGTACCGATCTCCAGACCCCGCTGCTGCCGACCTCGGGAATTTTGCGAGCGGGAGCCAGGCGGCTGGATCGCCTTGTGGGAGCCGGGTAGGCCGAGCTCCTGGTGACGGACACCAACTCCGTCGTCTCGTAGGCCGGGCCGGATGCCCCGGCCGCGAGTCGGGTCGCCGCCCGACGATCGAGAGACGTGCCCCGGCTGCCGAGCGCCTCTCCTTGCGGGCGAGAGCCTCCTGGCGCTTGCTCGGCCAGTAGTGCCTTAAGCTTCCGCTTGAACTTCCGGCGGGAGACCGAGGGGGTGATAGCTGGAGGCGCGTCGAGTGCACTCTGTCGCTCCTGAAGGACGGCCAGGGCCCCTTCGATCTGTTCCTTGGTTCGGAACCGATCGAGCGAGAGGCTCGGGCCGCCTTCCCGGGACGTGGTCGAGCGCCTCCGGCCGCGGCGACTACCTTCCACCATCGGCTGCGGCTCGGACTGGGACGGAACAGGGGATCTGGCCGGCTGGCCAGCGGCTTTCTTCGACGCGGATGCGGAAGACATGATTTCTGAAGGATTTCTTTGAAGTGCAGTGAGTGTCACTTCAAATATCTGCCCCGAGAACAGTGAGTGTTCTTCGGGACGGTAGGTATAAAAAATTGAGGGTTGGATGCCCCTTCCTCTAGCGCCAATTGTTGTTGCCCAAAATATTTATCCGAAGATTAATACTGCTGGAAGACGGACAACAAACAACAATTGCGGGAGCACTTCCGAGAGAAGATAAATAAAACAAGATTTGCCGGGTTTGTTAGGCCCGGGCTTGAATGCTCTCGCGAGATGTTATTAATACAAATATTCGTGGATACAAGTATTAATGAGAGAAATCTAAATACAATGAGTGTAAAAAGACTCTGTTAATCCGGCTCTTGAGCGAAGCTTGGTGTTCTTCGTCCCGCCGATAATCTGCTCGAGGAGAAAAGGCCGGGAGAAGTAAGACCGAAAGAAAGCTGTTGCCAAGAGTTGGATGAAAGCCAAGTGCTTAATGTTTGCTCCTGTATTGCGTATGTATTGCAAGAATGTCAGAGAGTGCAGAGAGAGTTTACAAATGCAGGGGGCTTCGTTTATATAGAGGCGGCGGGTCACATCTGTAGTGGCGATCGCTGCCGGCCATTAAAATAATCTGCCGACCGCTGGCCAATATAATAATGTGCCGATCTCACAGGGTCGGGCTAAAGTCCAAATAAGATCTTGTTTGTCGGGCTAAAGTCCAAGGAAGAGGCTGCCACAGCTTTGGGCGGTCCAATAAGGAGCCATCACGTGTCCGGAGTCAGTCAACATGTGGCCCTACTGACAAGCTTTCGGCGGCCTGTCGGCTGGTGGAGGGAATCTGTCAGATTGTGGTCAATGGCCCGGGATTCGCGAATCTTGTCCCGGCCTTTGCACATGGTGCCAGTCCTAGTGCTCGGCCTTTGCCGACTGGACGGCCATCGGTGGTGATCGACATGAGGCGGTCGTCCCTGGATGGTCTTCGGAGGCCGCCATCGGCCAGTGGATGGAGGTAGCCAATGGTCGGTCACCAAGGGCAGGTCGGCAATATGCAGAGAGGAGATCGTCCGTTCGTAGGTCGCCAGGGGTCGATCGCCGAGTACCGAGAGGCGATCGTCTTGAGGTCGATCGCTCGGCATCGAGACTGGTCCTGGGGCCTTCGGTCGGTCGATGTAGCTTGCCCGCTGTGCTAAGGCTCGGTCTCCAGGTTGCTGATCGGCAGAACTGACTTGGCCGCTCGGCAGTGACTCGGTCGCCCATCCTCCAAGTCGATCGCCGGTCGGAAGGTGTTAATTCTTGACACAACAAGCCTTATGAGGTTAAGCAGTTTGCTGCTTGCGATAGGAGCTTGGAGGCAGAATGGCAGTCTTTGATTTCTGAGAAGGTACATATGTAGACTTTCCTTTGTCTACATGTGCAGCCTTTGGAACTTCCTCGGTATTATGGACAGGTTCCACCCCTTTAACAAGTACCATACTGGTTTGCATTGCTGGAGAACAAGTTATATACTAAGCTACGTTTATCATGTACGTGATGTCCAGTGCTCATGATGTATTACATCATCCTAGATAAATTCTTAAATGATTTATTTTAATAGTGTCCTGGCTTTCTTAAATTATAACATAGGTTAGTCTCCGGAAGAGGGTGACTCAAAGCTCACCTTGTTGAAGGGTTTAAGCTTGTAGGGAACCTTCTTGGATTTCTTATTGAACTTTCGGCACTTCTGCAGGAGCAAAGCCATTTCGTCTTGTGACAGGATATCATCATTGCTATCAGCAGCTTTGATGTGCGGGGCAATGTTGTGTCTTCTATCTGATACAACGATCAGTGTTGTAGTCTTGGCGGAGGACTCTTGAGCCTTTTCTCTCCTGTGAATGTCATATTCAAAAGCTTTGAGGTCTGAGAAGAGGTCAAAAGTAGATATATCATTAAGATTGCAAGACACACGCATAGCTATGGTCTTAATGTCCCAATAGGCAGGGAGTGATCTAAAGACTTTCAAACTTTTCTCCTTTTGGGTGTACACTTTGCCCAAAGCTTCAATTTCCTCTAAAATTCCAGTGAATTTGAGATCAAATTGTTCTAGTATTTTAGTAGATTTCATTTCAAAATATTCAAACTGCTGAGCGAGTTTTGAAATTTCATTTTCTTTTGAGAGCACAGTCCCCTCACAAATTAACTTGAGTTTTTCCCAAATTACTTTAGCTGTCTTACAGCTCTTTACCTTCGAGAATGTGCCTTTATCGAGAGTTACAAATAACGCAGTCTTAGCGATGTTGTCCAAATTTACACGTTTGCATTCATCGGGTGTCCACTATTATCTTTCCTTCTCGAGCATTTTTGCATGAGGTTTCCCTTCCACCGTTGCAGCGGGGTTGACCTTCATAGTGGTTATAGGTCCTTCTTGTATCACGAAGATCATCTCTTTGTGCATGGCAGCAAGATTGGCTTTCATCCCGATTCTCCAGTCATCAAGCTCATTAAACAGAACATGGAAACTTTGTTGATCATTGATGTATCCATGACAATAAATCTAGGATGAATGATAAAGATACGAAAATGCAGTTTTCAAAATCTAGTGATTCGGATATGATTAAGGTTAAAAATCAACTGAATCTTTGTAGAATCAACTGCTCCGATACCACTTTTTGGTTATAATATACTTTAGTTACATCTTAGAAGGGGGGGTGAATAAGTTATACTCTTTTTTGAAATTTTTTATGCGCAGAGAAGGTCTTAAACCAAGTTGTTGTAAGTACATCAACTAGATAGTCTCCTGTAGCTTGGTGTTTACAAGGTTCTCAGAGTAAGTATACGATAAATCACATGCATTAAAAAAAAGTTGTACAAGAAGTAATAACACACGGGTTTAATGTGGTTCAAGATGAACCGCTCTACGTCCACATGTCCTCCACACAAGAGTAAATAGTTTATTAAAATCAAGGACACGACTCTATGATTTTAACCAAACCAGTCATTGTATCATTCACATATATTGATATAACAAACTGTAGATTGAACCTTTCACACAAATTGGCTATAGGCTACTTTGACTTGCTTCTTCTCACACAAATTAAAGCTTCGTCTTTATTCATTCCACACAGGTCGAAATAGTTCGACTTAGTCTGCACATGGATAATGACCCCAGCAATAATATTTTGAATTACACAAATCAGAACAGCAGTTGTAGTTGAGGACGTAGTATTTCTTCACTCAAGAATATAGTCTATATGCTTGAAGAAATAGATTGCTATTGGATAATGAATGTTTTGGATTCTTGATTAATCACAAAGCGAGCAATATCCTATTTCTTGGGCTATTTATGTATAAATATAGTCGTTGACCGGTTGGTGAGATGTAGACAGACCGGATTGGCAGCTTGCAGAATATTTGAATTAGAGATGTTCGTATTTAATACTTCGGATATTTTTTTTGATCCGCATTAAATGCTCTTCAGTCTACAATCTTTTCGGCCGCATTAAATGTTGTCATGTTAGCATTAAATACTCTTTTGAAACCGTGAATACTTTGTGAATAAAGAAAGACTTACCTCACAATGGTTTAAAGGTCAAAGTCTAAATCCAGTTGCATTTTATTTTTACTCTCCCTAAGAAAAATACCCAGAGCTTCTTAGCCAACAGTCTTTCTTGTTGTACGTTTTGAACCTCCATTTGGATATAGGATACATATTTAGGCGTTGTATGAAGTTCGTTATAGGGACAGGCTTTAGGATGCATTTATCAGAACACTTGGTGTATTATTTTTCCCAACTACAAATCTAAGATATCCTGAGCTGAAAAAGAGCTAGCGCAAAGTATCTCACCTCATCAAGCATTTTCAATCAAGCAGAAACAACTAACCTAGTGGGTGCCTATCCAACTCATCGTGAAAATGAGCTTACATGACATTTTTTACAAGATTTTGGAGAGATAGAATGAAGTTCTTCATGAACTTCATGGTAGACGCGGGGGAATATGATTCATTGGCAATTTGATTATATATATTTTTGATATTCAGATTGAATATCCGGATGGAGAAAAAACAACCTGACAATGTATTCTGGTCATGTTCAGGTGTCCATTTGAGATTTATGATCGGAGATTGTAATCTGCTTGATTCATATATCATGTTTCAATACGTGTGGTGAATGGTTTGAGATTGTCACAATTTTGGGTTTATACAACATGTGTGATTATGTATATTCCATGATTTTATAATCTTTGTTGGATTTATGGAACATGTGTGATTGTGTATATTCCGTGCTTTTATAATCTGGTTGATTCATACAACATTAATAAGGAAAACGATTGTGATTAATATCCAGTTCTTAGTTCCGTTATTCCTAGTTCTAATTTAATTTATGAATTAATGCAGCACTTTATCTTTCCTTAATTCCTAATGAACACCTACTCTGAAGTCAACAACAAGCTTTGTTAACTCCAATCATTTCTTAAGTTTATTTAATCAAAACAAGCTCTTCAATTAAACCTATCTAGACGAAGGATTCAAAACAAGCTCTTCAAATCTTTTTCGTCAGATACATTAGGAACCAAAACGATGAAAATATATAAGATATTGAGTTGACAAGCTCGACCCAAGGGATCTTGATTTGTGCTACCCAACTGAATAAAATCAATTGTTGCTACTTGTGATTTAGAATTATAACGATTATGTATTGTAACCCAAGACCTAGCAATAGATATAAAAACCTCAATTATGTTGGCCAAACTAATCAAAGTGAATTTTAGCATAAATAAATTTGCTCAATAACACAAAAATAATTCAAGGGAAATAAGTCAAGAATAAGGGATTAAACCATAAATAATATAGATACGGGTTCAAACATCCCTAAGAACTAGAATAAAGAATTTAGCCGGACATGGTGGCTTGAAAAGGCATAGAATTATTCATAAATAATAAGAGAAATAAAAATAATGAAGTGGATCTGGTTTCCTGCTCGGTTGCGATGATGCTCCTCCGTCCGCCTTGGTGCTGCCCTTTTCGCTTGTGTTGGCTCGATGGTGGGAGATCAAGATGTAGGAAAAATTAAGATGGAGAGAGATGTATAAGATGTGATATGAATGTGATGATCCATCTCTTCTCAGCTTCCTTGGCCTCCTTATATAGGTGTGAGCAGCCCCCATCCTTGGTATGGGTCATTAGGGTTGTGTTTAATTCTTTTCTTAGACCACATATAAATAAATCTCGAAATTGAATCTGCACTGAGTGTCTGTTTGACACTAGGTGACCCGGTGTTAGCGAATGCAATAAGATTTAAGGCCCAAGTTTCAATGGGTGCCCGTATGATGGCCCAAATAACTCTTCTAACTCTAAAAATACTCTAAATACCTGAAATAATCAATAAAAACAATTGGTGAAATAAATTGCTTTCATAATTCAAAAAGGTAGAAAAAATAATATAATATGCCAAAATAAATATAATAATATTACGCAATTGGCACATGGAATCACTCAATATTTTCTACCTATCAAATTTCCCCAACCTTAAGTCAATGCTTGCCCTCAAGCATAAAAATATCAAAAAAATTTGAAAAAACAATCGCCCTAGAAGACGCTCCATAAAACTTTAAATTCCATTCACCGACCCAAAATTCTCAAGTATTCGCTTAAAGTAAAAGTTCATCATCCGTGTATTTAAAAACATGTTGTGCATATGCAATTAATGAAAATTATATAGAATTGTCACACATAAAAACGCAACCCCTAAATAGTCCCAAGAAGGAAAAGAACTCAACAAGATTTTTACTCATAATGATAAGAAACTTTAGTCATCTCCCCAAACTTATTATTTCAGTTGATTGTTTATCAAAAGGAACTTACGCGCGCAGACCATCCACAAATGTCATCATATTTCGTAGGTGATAGCTTTCACACTTTGCTAACGTGTAGCTCTTTTCACCGACATTTTTTTAGGTGATAGCATTCACACCATTATTTGCTAACGTGTAGCTCTTTTCACCATACTTTTTCGTGTGAGACGGCAGCTACGCACCAACAATGGGTTAGTCCTTTATTTTTTATTGTTACTTTTTGCACAACATTGGGATCCCCAAAATTGGGCAGTTGTTACTACTCAATACCTCTCCTTTGTTTCAACTAGCCTCCTTTCGGAACGATAATGCATGCGGTAAGCCCAAAAAATTCAACGACCATCGAAATTTTAAGAAGAGGGTATAATGACTAAGTACAAATCACAAGTGAAATTTGAATGGCTAAAATGCTCCTGAGGTCCCTTAACTTAATTTCAGATAACGATTTAGTCCTTTATCTTTTTTTTTTGTCCCAACTAAGTCCTTTATCTTTCACATTTTAAGCAAAGTTAGCCTTGGATATGCTTTTTTGTTAACGCCGTTAACTGTTGTCCAGGTGGCTGTTAAGTTGGTCAAAATGATGCCAAATCAGATGTTGACTATCATCTTCTTCCTTTATACCCCAGAGCCTTCCTCTCAGCATTCTTCTTCAGCAAAATCAGCTGTTCCATTGAGTAAATGCAACACCCTTTCGATTAGAGCTCTAGGGTTCAGCAAAATCTTCTCAATGGTTTTTCACATGGAAACCACGATAAGCATTTCCGTGAGATTCTCATCGGAGGTCAAGTTCTGCGCGTGGAGAAGCTCTGCAGCAACTCGCTGGCCATGCTGACGAACATGACCGACACGGACATGGAGAACGAGAGCACACAGAATGGCGGGAGGAAGCTCTTGTCGGCGTTGGAGGGCGTCGGAGGGTGGCCGGAGTGGCTGTCCGCCGGAGACAGGAGGCTGCTGCAGTCTTCCTCCGTGACGCTGAACGCGGTGGTGGCGATAGACGGGAGCGGAAACTACAGGACGGTGTCGGCGGCTGTAGCGGCGGCGCCGGAGAAAAGTAGCCAGAGATACGTGATTCGGATCAAAGCTGGAGTGTACAGAGAGAATGTGGAGGTTACGAAAAAGAAAACCAACATAATGTTCGTCGGAGATGGGCGGACCACTACGATTATCACCGGAAGCAGAAACGTCCAAGATGGAAGCACGATTTTCAGCTCTAGGGTTCGTGATTGGGGGCTGGGCGGGAGCGACGGCTGCGGTGTTCTGAGGCTGCTCGTACGAGATGAGAGTTGGTAGCTGGTGTGGGAGAGAAGAAGGCGTCATTTTTTTTTGCTTTTTTTAATCCACGTAGGTTAGGAAATGGACACATAGGTTAGGAATTTGACATGTATGAATATTTATAGCCACGTAGGTAGAAAATCAGCAGCTAATTAATTATTATAATGGAGGCTAACGGAAAAGGCTAACTTTGCTTAAAATGTGAAAGATAAAGGACTTAGTTGGGACAAAAAAAATGATAAAGCACTAAATCGTTATCTAAAATTAAGTTAAGGGACCCCAGGAATATTTTAGCCAATTTTAATTATAATTTTACTTCTTGGCTTTTCTAAAAGTTGTGCAATTTTCATGTCTCTAATTCACATAAATATCCCATTAAAAGCTAACACAAAACCAAACAAGTTTCAAAGAATGGCGAAACTAGGGACCATACATTGAGTTAATTCCAACCAATATTCCGAACCAGCAAATGATACTAAATATTATTATGCTTCTCACCAACTATTCGCAATTAACTAAAGGGTAATTATTACAAATTAAAATCAAAGTGCGGGGAAAATAATTTAGCAACAACACGAAAAATAAAAAAAATAAGGCACAAATCAAGTACGGTAAAGGAAAAGAGTTAAACGGGCTAGTGCGGTGTGTTAGTCTTGGAGAGAAAGTAGGTTTTCTTATAAATTCTCACACTGGGATAGATTCTCGGCACTGTGCCTCCCATTGTCATTTTTCTGCACAATAGTCGACCTCCCCTAACTTGATTCAAAGTCCATTGTTGTTGTCCAACCATATCCAAGACCCTCTGTTACCTACGAAAAACAAAAAGAAAGAAATGAAAATTTTATTTGGTTCTACAGCTAAAAAATAAAAATAAAAAAATAAACACTGGGTTGCCTCCAAGCTAGCACCTTTATTTTAAGTCATTAACTCGACTAGAATTTCCTCTTTTCAATGAATGCACCAAGGAGGTTTTGGTATAGGTCTCAATAAGTATTTGACTATTGACTCGCATTTTTGTACCACACCAAGCTTACTTTGAGTGGTTAATGGGAATTTCCCTCTCTTGAGACTCTCACAGAAGGCTACCTCCCACTCACCCTTTTCATATAAATTCTTGCGCTTTGATTCTGATTCTTTATCGTCCTCCATGTTTTTAGTACGCATCACTTCCAGCTCTTTACTATAATTCAACTTAAATACTTCCTCGAGAAGAGGGTCAATCACACTAAATACAAATAATTAACATGCATCTTCGTAGAATTTCATTGCATCATCTATATTAAATTTTACTACTTGCCCCTCAAATTCCATCACGAGGGAACCCTTGCTAACATCTATTTTCATTTGGGAGGTGTTTAAAAAAGGCTTTCCTAACAAAATGGGTGTTGAATTTAACGAGTCACCTTGCATATCTAAAACATAGAAATTAACCATAAAAACGAGCTCATTAACTTGAACAAGGACATATTCAATAGCTCCTTCATGATAAACATGACTACGATCAGCTAATTGAATTATTATCCTCGTTTCTTTTAAGCGTCTCAAATTTAAAGAAGAATAAATAGACTGTGGCATGACATTTATAGAGTCCTCTAAGTCTAACATAGCTTGCTCAAATAGAAAATTACCTATTCGACAAGGGATGGCAAATATACCTAGATCATCGTGTTTGGGTGGTAACTTTATTTGGAGAATGGCTGACACATTTTCTCCCAGGACACCTTTCTAGTTGCTTTCAAATTACGTTTATTGGTGCACAAATCCTTCAGGAACTTAGCATATTTTGGAATTTGTTGAATTCCCTCCTTTCGAAATGTTGATCTCCACCTTTCGAAACACATCCAAAATTTGCTTCTCCTTGCCGTCCGTTGCAGCCTTCCTTATCCTGGAAGGAAAAGGTATGCTGTCAGCTCCGATATGGGAAGAATTAGAAGTTATTTTCTTGTTGTCCAGCAGTTCAGCACTGGGTGCCTGTTTGGCACTTGACTCAATGTCGTTCTGGATGGCAGATTTCCGTTTCTCTCCTTCGTCGTTTAGATTTTCCTCGGGTCTCTGGGGGACCTCAAGATGTTTACCACTTCTCAAGGTGATGGTACTCACGTTCTTAGGATTTACCTCCGATTGGGAGGGTAATTTCCCACTGTTCTGGCTCGCCAATCGACTCACCAAAGTAGCAAGTTAACTTATTTAATTTTGAATGATTTTAATGCTCTATTGATTGTCGTGCTGAAATCGTCTAATGGCCAGCTGAAACTACATTGTGTTCTAAGTGAGGGCCTTCATCATCACTTCGAGTGAGGGACTCAAACTTTACGATGGTTGCTTGTAAAATTGGCCCTTATTCTGTGGAGGTTCCTCTTGCTCCGCTTTCCACTTGAACTTGGGGTGATCTCTCCATCCCGGATTGTATGTCTTGGAGTATAGATCATATTTCCTACCATAAGTATTTTCAGAACCGACCGCATTGGCATATGCCTCGATCTCATCGAATAGTACCTTGTAGTTCTTGGTGGTATGCTCCGTGGTTTGGCACATTCGGCAAGGTATGACCTACGAATTTCCTAGAGAAAGTTTTCTAACAAAGGAGGTTAATTCGGTCAACTTATCCTCAATAGACGAGTCATGCACCTCCTTCACCATTGTCACGGGATTCTCACAATAACCAAATTGTTGTGAATTTGCGTCCATGTTCGAGATGATGGCCTTTGTTGTAGTAAAATCGGTATATGCGCCGTTTGTGCGGAAGCGTAAATAAAGTGCAGAAAATAAATCACACAAGGATTTATAGAGGTTCGGCCAAACATGCCTACGTCCTCTCTCGATGTATCTTTTTCTATAGGTTAAAGATCAAAACCTCTACACCTCTCTTCAATCGGTCGAGGGATTACCGTTACAAGCTTGTCTTCTATCGGTTCGAGTAAAACCGTTCTCTTACTTGTCTTTTTGTCGGTCCAAGTTAAACCGTTTTCCTTTTCTATTGGACAAGGAATCAACCACTCTAGCTTTTTATCGGTACTAGATAAACCTCACTAAGATATCGATTGCGATTCTAATAATGCCGGATCCTTGATCCTAATAACACCGAATCCAATCGTAACTTTTCTTCTTCTCACTCGTGTATGATTTTGTGTATAACACTCAATCACTCTAATTTAAGCTCAAGAACAACAACTATAATGTTAACAATGATATCTCAAGTGTATATGAATTGCTCAATGTTGTTGTGTGGAATAATACCAAGGTTGTGGTATTTATAGCCTTCTTCAACCAAACTAGCCGTTGCTGCCAGTTGACTTGCTAGCGTGCGCTAGCTCTTCCCTTTAGCGTGCGCTAAGCTCTTTACATACGTTATGCTTTCTACGTAGCGTATGTTATCTATGTCTAGTACTAGTCCAGTGGCTTCGTTTCTTCCCTTACGTACGTTATGCTGTCTTTGTTACGTACGTTATACTTTTGCTTTAGCGTACGTTAATAATGTAATGTAACGTGCGCTAATCCAATATATCCGTTGCCTTCAATTGTCAAACTATCTGTTCCACCTTTATGACTTTGACCAACTTTTTCCAACGTTCATCTGATTTGAAATGTCATTACGTACGTTAACATACTTGTGTTACATACGTTAATCTTCTTCGATAGCGTGCGTTAATCATCACGTGTAGCGTGTGCTATCCCCATCAGGTAGGTTGACTGAACTGTAGGTAAGTACATGTTACGTACGTTATAATTGCTGTATTGCGTACGTAAATGATTCTCGGTTGCGTGTGTTATTCAGTATGAATAGTGTGTGTTATGCATGCAGTTTGGACAGCTTTTTGTGTCTTCGATTCCTTCGTCGTTTTGCTTCGCCTCTTTGTTGTTTTGTTTTGTTTAGCAACTTAATCATCAAAACACTATTTATTAATGTGTGGAATAAAGATTCCAACAATCTCCCCCTTTTTGATGATTACAAAACAACTCTTGAATTGGATAAAATATGTAAAATATATATATATATATGTATATGTACGTTTCGAAGTTTTAGATTTTGATCGTTTCGTTAGTTTCACCCATTTTCTTTTCTTTTGTCATTTTCGACTTTTTCATTTTTCATTTTTCAACTCCTTCGTTTCTCCCCCTTTTTGTATGCTTTCTTCTCCTTTTCGACTTCTTCGATTTTTATTATTTTTCTCCTTCTTTTTTCTTTTTATTTTTCTCGTCATATCTTTCTTTATGCTTTTATCCGATTCAACTTCTTCTCCCCCTTTTTATATTAAGCAAAAAGTGTAAAAAGATATAGAGGATACCAATAATCGAATATGTAAAAAATATGCATGAGTATGAAAAATATGCACTAATAGTATATATTTCCCCTGAAGATATTATTTCACCCCTTAAAAAATTAGTTTTTGGGGATCCAACCTATAGTTGGGTTTTCTTTCGAGACGTAGACAATATTTGAAACAGTTGTTCCATTAGGAACCCAAATTTTCTTAACTTTAATTGTCCGTCTTGGGCTCTTACAATTTGAAATATGGTGCCCAATTTTCAAACATTTTTCACACTGGGGTATTTTGAAATTTACGGATTCATTTTTAGATCGTGGTTTGAATCCTAACCCCTCTTTATTCAAAGTGTATTTTTGAACTGAGAACATATTTTCAAATTTCTCGTTTCCGAGAGAAAATTTCTTCGTTAAATTTTTGGGCTCAGTTTGAATTTTAACAAGATCATCCTTTAAAATATTTTCATTCTCAATACATTTAGAATGATCGATCTCAACAAATTTTCCCTTCTCAAGAATTTTGGAATTTTCAATTTCCAAAGATTTATATTTAGATTTGAGGGATTTAATCTCATTTAAAGCGTTTTGATAATCGGTATGTAATAACTCGAATGCTTCAAATAGTTCGTCGTAAGAATTACTTACTTGACTTTCGACGTCGCTATCGTCGAATGAACTCCGGGCCATAAATGCAAGGTTATTTTGATCGATGAAATCTTCATCAGGATCTTCGTCACTCCATGTTGCAAGTAAAACCTCCTTGGGTTTAACTCGACAATTCTTAGCAAAGTGGCCTGGTTTACCACATAATCGACAGGTGTTGTCGAAGTTCTTAGATTCGCCCTTTTGGATGTCCTGCTTCCTCCGGTTTAATAAGTGTTGGAACTTATTAATATTCTTGGCATAATCTGCCAATCCTTCATCGCTTTCGTCCACCGAAATTTCTTCCTTTCTAGATCTCGACATCTTTGCCTTCATGGCTATTTATCTTTCCTTCGGTTTTGGTTTGGCATTCCGAGATTTTAAGACAATCTCGTAGTTGATGAGAGAACCAACGAGAGCACTAAAATCAAGATTATTTAAGTCTTTAGATTCCATTATTGCCGTCACCGTACCGTCCCATTCTCGAGGTAGTGATCAGAAAATTTTCTTTACTTTCTCACTACTCGAAAGTGGTTTCCCGAAACATGCTAATCCATTTGTGATGACCGAAAAACGGTCAAGCATAATCGTGATGGATTCATTGTCCTTCCTTTGGAATAATTTATAATCGTGAAGGAGCATGTTTATCTTCGTCTCCTTGACTTGAGACGTACCTTCGTGTGTTACCTCAAGCATTTTCCAAATTTCTTTGGCACTATCACACGATGATATCCGGTTGTGTTCTTCCGGATTTAAGGCACAATAAAGAAGTTGAGTTGCCTTACAATTGTAATGGTCATTTTTCCAATCAGAATCGTCATATTCTTCGAAAGTTTTGAGCGTACCATTGCAATTCATTGGAATTTTCGGACCAAGACAAATCACCTTCCAAAGCTCGATGTCGTATGCTCGGATGAATATTGACATCTTTTTCTTCCACGTCATAAAGTTCGAGCCATCAAAAAATGGTGGTCGATTGAGAGCAAGGCCTTCGACGGGAGCATATTGAAACGCTATTTGTATCGACTCCTCGGATGTTAAACCGTGTATTGGACGAACCGCTCCGATACCAATTGTTGTAGTAAAATCGGTATATGTGCCGTTTGTGAGGAAGCATAAATAAAGTGCAGAAAATAAATCACACAAGGATTTATAGAGGTTCGGTCAAACGTGCCTACGTCCTCTCTCGATATATCTTTTTCTATAGGTTAAAGATCAAAACCTCTACACCTCTCTTCAATCGGTCGAGGGATTACCGTTACAAGCTTGTCTTCTATCGGTTCGAGTAAAATTGTTCTCTTACTTGTCTTTTTGTCGGTCCAAGTTAAACCGTTTTCCTTTTCTATTGGACAAGGAATCAACCACTCTAGCTTTTTATCGGTACTAGATAAACCTCACTAAGATATTGATTGCGATTCTAACAATGCCGGATCCTTGATCCTAATAACACCGAATCCAATCGTAACTTTTCTTCTTCTCACTCGTGTATGATTTTGTGTATAACACTCAATCACTCTAATTTAAGCTCAAGAACAACAACTTTAATGTTTACAATGATATCTCAAGTGTATATGAATTGCTCAATGTTGTTGTGTGGAATAATACCAAGGTTGTGGTATTTATAGCCTTCTTCAACCAAACTAGCCGTTGCTGCCAGTTGACTTGCTAGCGTGCGCTAGCTCTTCCCTTTAGCGTGCGCTAAGATCTTTACGTACGTTATGCTTTCTACGTAGCGTATGTTATCGATGTCCAGTACTAGTACAGTGGCTTCGTTTCTTCCCTTACGTACGTTATGCTATCTTTGTTACGTACGTTATACTTTTGCTTTAGCGTACGTTAATAATGTAATGTAACGTGCGCTAATCCAATATATCCGTTGCCTTCAATTGTCAAACTATCTGTTCCACCTTTATGACTTTGACCAACTTTTCCCAACGTTCATCTGATTTGAAATGTCATTACGTATGTTAACATACTTGTGCTACGTACATTAATCTTCTTCGATAGCGTGCGTTAATCATCACGTGTGTAACACCCCCGATATATTCAGGGATATTACAGCGCCGTAAATCCTTTACATAAGGATTTATAAGGCTGAAGAATTTAACAGACATTAAAAGGTACTAACGAATGGAATTAAGGGAATTAAGGTACAACAGTTCTTACCAAATACTGAAAGTACAATTGTTCAACAGGAACTCGATAATACATCACCAAATTCAAATCCATCACAAATGACTTCGTACTCGAGTACTTATTGAAATAACGAATAAACAATAGATAAATAAACCCGGCCGAAACATCACTCTGCACCCTCGTCGTCATGCAGCTCCAGTGGTTGTTTTCCTGCTCTCCTGGATCCTGAACATAAACAAAATGTTCACCCCCGAAGGGGTTTGCACAACGATGCTAGTACAAGTACCACAACATATTATACATATCTCACGAAGAATAATAACGTAAACGACAAAATACCAACGAGTCTTCTCCTACGAGAAACTCATAAACGACATATACAACTGATAATCACAACATGATATCATAACATACACATGGTAATTCCGTCGATCCAGCGTTCACTGCCTAGAACCCACGATGATCCCGTCAGACCAACCCGTGGTGGAAAAACCCGTCCGATGATCCAGCGCACGCTAGCATAGATCCCCCGATGATCCCGTCGGACCAACACGAGGTGGACATACAACATGTACGACAATATGTATAACAACAATATATAAAACAATTAAAGTACTTGCCTCGATTTGAAGACAATAACAACACTTCCTCAAAAATGAACACTCGAAGGTCGTCCTCCTCAATCAATCACGTAACGAGACCAAACCTTAACAAAAGAAATGATATAGGATTTATCTCACGTCGTACGAATGTTTAACAATTCGATTAACGGCCAAGAGTTCACTAATGGCAATCTGCCTGAACTGCTTAGCGCACGCTAAGTACTCTGTGTAGTGTGAGTTAAGTCTGCTCGATAGCACACGCAAACAACAAAGCCTAGCGTACGCTAACTGTATATGGTCAGTACTTCACTGATCAGTCGACTGACTCGTCTGATGGCCTAGCGCACGTTACGTACCAAACGTAGCATACGCTAACTCGTGCTCGATAGCGCACGTTAATATATATAGCTTAGCGTGCGCTATCTGTGCATGGCAGTTTACTGCTGAGCAGTAAACTGTTCTCACCATGATCGAAACAATGAAATCTTCCGTGATACTTCATGTTACCTCCATGAATATCATGTACATACGATTATGAATGATCTTACGGATAACAACAACTTCGGATTCAAGGATATGCATACCATATAAACCATAGTACATTCCGACTACAATTCTTCATATGACGATTCGAAAAGCTTAAAGGTTGATATCAACACTTTCTATATCAATCAATATTATCATGCTGAAGTTGTTTAACATTCCATCTATACTAGATAAATCCTTCCATGATCAATCCTTTAGATTTATCTATCAATAATGATGTTAAAGTCAAGTCCATGATTGCTATGAAGTCATCTACTAGATCCGGATTACCAATGATAAAAGATTCCTTTACTTTGTTCAATGTAATAAGATTTCGAATCATCATGATCATAATCAAGGTAATTAAGGCTTAATCATCTCAATATTCCAAACATGATAAACTTGGATAATTCATCTATGAAAATCCATATCTTGTTAACATGATCATCCAAATCGTTAGAATCCAACTCTAAGTCTGGAGATAGATTGAACATACCTTAATATGATGAAAATCACTGAACCGTAAGGTAGAATCCAACTCCGGTTGGTTGTATGCCACTCCAAAGTGCTAATTCACTTCAATGATTATTCCCAAGTGATAACCAATATATAAACACCAACAAAATGTGTTCTAAGTGTGTAGGAGGATTATTTCAGCTCTCTGAACTCTCAAGGATGAAGAATAGGCGAAAGAAATGAAAGCCAAAACGGTTGTTGTCCCATTTATAATATTCTGCATTTTAACAAGTTAGCGCATGCTACTAAGCTTTCCTTAGCGTGCGCTAATAATGGTTGACTTCAGAATTGTCCGGGCTCATCCGCGGGAATCTTATCTGGACCCATGTCCCGGCTGGCGCATGTGCTAGCCGTCCCGCTCAATAATTGAGTTCTTAGCGCACGCAACTCATACCTTCCTAGCGTGCGCTAGTAGTAGCCGAATAGCACGCGTTAAGATACATTCTTAGCGTGCACTATCACGAGTTTGCATGAGAAATTTTGTATGCTTCTATACTTATGTACAATGATATCAATGCAAGAAATATCATACTCCAATAATCAAAACCACAAATCCGAATAATACAGGGTTTGAGTACATATGAAATACACCGTAATAAATCCTGATATTACATACTCTCCTACTAAAAAGGAGTTTCGTCCCGAAACTCAAGACGAAAATAACTCGGGATATCTAGACTTCATATCAGCTTCCGTTTCCCAGGTGGCTTCTTCCATTCCGTGACGTGACCATTGAACTTTGACCAAAATGATTGGTTTGTTCCTCAGTTGCTTAACTCGACTCTCGAGTATCTTAACCGGTCTTTCTTCAAACGTCCCATCCTGCTCGACTTCGATCTCGCCGAAATCAATGATATGACTGGGATCCGGTATATACCTCCGTAACTGGGATACGTGGAACACGTTATAAACATGGCACAATGACGGCGGCAATGCCAATATGTATGCCAACTCCCCAACTCTCTCGAGGATCTCGAATGGTCCGATATATCTCGGACTCATCTTTCCTTTCCTTCCGAAACGAAAGATTCCCCGAGTAGGAGAAACCTTTAAAAGTACATGGTCTCCAGTATTGAACTCCAATGGGCGACGGCGTACGTCCGCGTAGGATTTCTGGCGACTCTGGGCAGTCAACAGCCTTTCACGAATCAAGGTTATTTTCTCTCGAGTCTGCACGATCAACTCTAGTGATGTTCCGATCAAGTCTGACGAATCGTCCCAGCATAGGGGCGATCTGCATCGCCTTCCGTATAATGCCTCAAACGGTGCCATCTTAATGGAAGCATGCCAACTATTGTTGTAGGTAAATTCAATCAACGGTAGATGAACTTCCCAATCGTTTGACCAATCTAAGGCACAGGCCCTTAGCATGTCTTCCACCGTTTGTATAGTTCTCTCAGATTCTCCGTCAGTCTGCGGGTGATAAGCTGTACTGAAGTTCAACTCGGTCCCCAAGGCCTTATGAACTGCTTTCCAAAAGTGAGACACAAAACGGCCGTCTCGATCAGAAACAATGGTCTTCGGCGTACCATGCAATCGAACTATCTCCGAAATAAATACTCGTGCCAACCTCTATGGTCCCCACGTATCCTTAATGCCTAGAAAATGAGCTGATTTGGTTAAACGATCAACTATCACCCAAATCATGTTCATTCCTGTCCTGGTTTTCAGCATATTAGTGATAAAGTCCATCGATATGTCCTCCCACTTCCATTCAGGAATCGGGAGTGGCTTCAACATTCCGGTAGGCTGTTGATGCTCGATCTTAACCTGCTGACATGTCAAGCATTTCGAAACATAGTCCGCTACATCTTTCTTCATGTTGCCCCACCAGAAATTCTGCTTCAAGTCCTTATACATTTTACTGGTGCCCGGGTGGATAGAATAGGGCGAACTGTGAGCTTCCTTCATAATCGTCTGTTTCAGAACATCATCATCGGGAACACAAAGTCGGTTCTGAAATCTCAAAACTCCATCATCATGAATTATGAATCCGGGGGCCTTTCCTTTGATCACTTCATCATGTAACCGAATCATCAGAGGATCATCTGCCTGTCTAGATTTGATTCCTTCGGTTAATGATGAAGTTATCTCCATCACGCACAGTTGTCCTTGGACTCTTTGTAACCACACTTCAATTCCTTCACGAATCATCTCTCGTTGAAGACTAAGTTGGGAGGTCAGCATCTCCAGCATCTGAATAGAAACAGGCTTGCGGCTAAGTGCATCGGCCACTACATTCGCTTTGCCTGGATGATATAAAATCTCCAAGTCATAGTCCTTAATCAGTTCTAACCATCTTCTTTGCCACATGTTCAACTCTTTCTGACTGAATATGTACTTGAGACTCTTATGATCCGTAAAGATCTGACAGTGAGTCCCGTACAGATAATGCCTCCAGATCTTCAAAGCAAAAACTACTGATGCAAGCTCCAAATCATGTGTTGGGTAATTCACTTCATAAGGTTTCAGCTGTCGTGACGCATAAGCGATCACCTTATCATTCTGCATCAATACGCACCCAAGTCCTTGGTTCGAAGCATCACTGTAAATTATAAACCCTCCAGTTCCCTGTGGAAGTGATAGAATCGGTGCCGTCGTCAATCTCTTCTTCAATTCATCAAAGCTAATCTGACACAACTCATTCCACTCAAACTTTTGATTTTTCTGCAGGAGTCGCGTAAGTGGGCGGGAGATTTTAGAAAATCCTTCCACGAATCGATGATAATATCCAGCAAGTCCTAAGAAGCTTCGGACTTCTTTCACGTTCTTTGGAGGCTTCCAATCCATAATTGCTTCGATCTTCTGAGGATCTTCTCGGACTCCTTTAGCTGACACCACATGGCCGAGGAACATTACTTCCTTTAGCCAGAATTCACACTTAGAGAGTTTGGCGTACAATTGCTCGTTTCTCAAAAGTTCCAATACAATCCGCAAATGCTGCGCATGTTCTTCCGGACTCTTAGAATATACCAGAATGTCATCAATGAACACGACCACAAATTTATCCAAAAATTCAATGAACATTATGTTCATCAATTGCATAAATACAGCCGGTGCGTTAGTGAGACCAAACGGCATCACTACAAACTCATAATGTCCGTAGCAAGTTCTGAACGCTGACTTCGGAACATCAGATTCCTTAATCCTCAGCTGATGATATCCTGATCTCAGATCGATTTTAGAAAATACTGTTGCCCCTTGCAACTGGTCAAACAGATCATCAATCCGTGGCAACGGTTACTTGTTCTTAATCGTCATCTTGTTCAGCTCTCGATAATCAATACACAGTCGGAGCGATCCATCCTTCTTTCGGACAAAAAGAACTGGCGCTCCCCAGGGTGAAACGCTTGGCTGAATATAGCCCTTGTCCAGTAACTCCTCCAGCTGCTTCTTCAGTTCGTACATCTCAGTAGGTGCCATACGATACGGTGCCTTAGAAATTGGTGTAGCTCCGGGTTCCAGCTCAATGGTAAATTCTACATCCCTTCGTGGAGGTAGTCCAGGTAACTCGTCAGGAAATACATCTGGAAATTCGTTCACAACAGGAATGGATGAAAGTTCCACAATTTTGTCTTCTTTCTTCATTGCATAACAGCAGTACCCGATACAGCCCTGTTTCAACAATTTGACAGCTTTCATCACTTTGATCAATTTTCCTGAGCTGCCCGGTTTCCATCCCTCAAACAGAATTTCAGAACCGTCGTCAGCGATCAGCGAGATATTCCTCCTCCGGTAGTTTACAATTGCTCCATACTGATTAAGCCAATCATCTCCGAGTATCAGGTCATCTCCTTGCATTTCTATCACGATCAGATTTGAGAGCCACTCTCTGTCTCCAAATGATACAGGGAAATTTCTAGTTTCTAAATTTCCGACAATCCTCTCTCCACTCGGTAAACCAACAACATAAGGTTCACAAGTATGAAAACCGGAAATATTCAAACGATTTACACAAGACAAAGATATAAAAGAATGCATAGCTCCTGTATCGAATAAAACGCTAACTGGCTGGGAAAGGATTTGGACAGTACCTTGTACGGAGTCACTCCCCAACATAAATAATCAACAATACTCTCCTTAAATTCCAAATAGAGCATGCATTTGAACGCTTCAAGATATGGAAGTCATACAGGGTCACCCCATATGACACCTTGTACAACTGGGCTGAGTGGAAGGAGGAAGAACTGTTCATTCTGGAGGTCACGGACACCCAAAATGTTGAAGTCTTGATCCGCTGGGAGGATCACTTTTTCCATGAGCTCATTTCTAACTATTACAAGGCAAAAGAGAAGTCCAAACTGAAAAGGAAATCACAGTTCGCTGGCAAATCTCCCTCACCAAGCCACCACTTTGACCCTGACTTAGATGCTGATGATGATTCCTTAAAGGCAGGTATGTGAATAACCTGTGAAGAGGCCAGTGAACGAGAAATGGCAAATCACAACAGCCAATAGGGTCAGGGGACATATGATAGAAATCAGTCCCCTCCCCCGAAACAAGAGTCACCAATAATCAACAGCGAGAGAAATCAGTCCCTCCTGTTACCGCTGAAGAAAAAGCAGCACCTGAACAGGAAGCCCATCCTGTCCCGAAACAACAAGAAGATGTCGCCCGCGCCATCCGCCAAGAGGAATCAGTCCCACTTCTGGATCAGGCGAAAGCTGAGAGTCGGCAAGAGGGTTCAGTCCTTATTGTACTCCCAACTACATAAAACCAAGCTGAATAGGAGGAACCAGTCCCTTCTATCCCCGAGACTGACCATGCCGCATAATCTTCCTAAGCACCGGCTTCTGAATCTCCCACTCACGAAGCACCTGCTGCCGAAGAGCCAGATCAAGATTCCCCTGCATCTCCTATCTCTGTGATCTGCAAGTCAGATTCCGATGAAGGTTTCTTACCCGATGACAGACCACAACGACCCTGTCAACATGTGGTTCTTCATCAACTCAATGAGCCTGAGGATTCCAAAATCTCACGTCCTGGATCCCCGCGAACCGAAGCCCGTATTGAGCAACTCCATGCAATCGACTGACAGACAGTGTTCCTACAAGATGCCGTGAAGGCATTGTATGACATTGATAAAGAAATTGATTAGATGCGAGGAACTACCTAGGATGAGCTCTCCGATCTGAAAAATGCAATCTCCAACGTCGAGGACGCGTTCCGCCTAATGCCTAATGCATTATGGCAAGCGCTCAATCAGCTCAAGCATCATCAGAGAGAGTCCTTCGGAAAGAACAAGAAAAGCTCTGGATTGCAGAGGCTAAGATGGTTCCTGCCCTCAAGGAGATCGGAAACAGACTGACAGATCATGTCAAAAGATAGATAACATGTCTCTGGTGTTCGGTACTCTAGTTGATAAGATTGATACTCTGACGACCAAACAAGACAATGTTATGAAGCTCCTACAGGAGATTCATACCAAGGTATCAGATATTGATGATATCGAAAAAGGGGAAGAAGCCAGAGAGGCTGGCCATCGATGGAGGCTAGATAGAGAGAGAGACAGATAGACATCGATGCAGCATTAGAATATAGTGATACTGTTGCGATAGGCCATCTGGCCGCACCTACAAACGGATACAGGGTATCTAGATCTCCACCGGAGTTCCAAGATGCCAACATCCCTTGGAAAAACAATGTGCGAAAGCCGTTTGAGATATTGCTACCCACTGATCAACAGCCTTCAGTCGATGATATGAAGAACTGGAAGACAAAACAATTGATGAGATACTTATGTATGCTCATTTAGGAATCTTCCCTGTTCAACTGATTCAAAATGCTGCAGGTTGCCGCAAATGAGTTCTCGAGGCTATTAGCGGACGGAAAGCTCCCTCTGCAAATGCTGATGAAATCAAGACATGTGAAAGGTGAACGGATCACCCACCATGAGGACTGGATACTTACCTATGATCAAACCCCATAAGGAAGAAGCATTTATCAATATCGAGGCGATGACTCCCTAATCAATTGGTGTAAAGGAACTGAAAACGATCTTGACAGGAGGCCTTGGAGGCATTATCAGTACAGGAGTTAGCCTATCTTCATTTTTGTTTCGCTATATTTTGTTTTCTCCTGTAGGTTTATCATCGCAGTTTGTGTATTTGAATTTTTCAAGCATTGTAATCCTTTCAAAGTATCAATAAAACTTATTTCTCTTGAAAGATTATAGCTCGTAATCTAAACTTACTTTTTTATTGTTTGTTTACGAAGCTTTTTCAATATTTAAACAAGTATAAACTTGTTAAGTCTTAAAGCTGTAAGAACTTGTCTGCAAACTGTAATACCCGTAATTTCGATTTCCGGTAATTTCTTTTTTCCGACGAAAGTGCGTTTTGACGACTCGGTCATGACCGTTTCGTCATTCTGGGAATATTTAATTCTGCACTTTTCGATGTCCGAGTTCGTTTCGGTGTCGTTTTGTTGAGTTCCGTGCTTTTTAGCGACTTTTCCGCACTTGAGTTCGATTCTTGCGAGTTTTGGTTTGGTGTTGCGATCACGTATCGTGTATTTCGGACGTTTTGGGCCATTTTCGTAATTTCCCAAAGTTTGGGGTAATTACTTTCCGTTGTCGAATTCCGACACTTCTGGTGGTCGGAATCGTGTGTTATCTTAGCTCTTAGATTCGTCTTTGCGAGTACTTCCTAACCGTATCTTCGGTTTTTACTCAGGTTTGGGTTTCGGGGTCGTTCGGACCGTCGTAGTGGCCACGGCCGGAGCAAGGCCTGGCCTGGCCGAGTTATGGCCGTAAGGGGCCGAGAATTACGGCCGTATGGCACCTGGCAGCTTCCTGACGAAGGCCGGTTACGGCCGTAATGTGTGCCAGTTACGGCCGTAAGTGTCCGACAGGTGCTGGGCAGATTTTTTTGACGAATGCCGGTTACGGCCGTAAGGCCTGCCGAGTACGGCCGTAAGGGCCGAGTTACGGCCGTAAGGCACTGCCATTTACGGCCGTAACCCTGCCGTCTATATATAGCCTGGGCTCGGCCAGACTTCATTTTTACGCGTTTTTCTTCCTTTTTCGGCGGCTGGCGACGGGAGGCTCGGGAAATCGAGTTCTTGGCCGATTCTAATCAATTCCAAGGCGTTTTGGAAGATTCTTGTTGATTATATCATCATCCAATCCGTGTTCTTCGTCCGAATCAAGGTATTTTGGCTTGAACCCTTGTTTTTGAAGATTTTGGGGATTTTCCTTTTGATTTCGATTCCAATCCGTTTTTGTCAAATTAATTGTTGTATAAACGTTGTTTTAAACTTGTTCTACGGATTGAATACTCGTATCTTTGGTTCGTTCGACCCGAGGGGTGATTTCTTTGTTCTTGAAGGGTCTTGAACATTTAATGTCCGATTAAATGTCCGAATGAGTTCTCTTTGATAGTTGTTGGGATTTCCATTGTTTTCGGCCTTGATTATCGTCATAATCATGTTTTATTGTTCCTTCCGGAGGATTATAGGTGCTCGAGGATTCCGATGTTGAATCCCGTTTGGTGATTGATGATTCGTGTGGTGTTATCCTTGTAGTACTCGTGGTTCTATCGCGTTTTTGATATGTTTGGGGGTTTGGGGCTATTCGACCATATTACATCCGTCGTCTTGTTGCGACCGTGGTTTCGAGGCAAGTACCTTGTCCATACAATTCTTGTTTTGTGAATATGATAATTGGTGATCGTCTTTATATGTTTGTTTGATTGTTTGAAATGAGTTTTCAAAAGATTTGGTTAGCCTTGTTAAAGGCCCTCTTTCAAAATCGTGTGTGTTTTGTGATTGGTGTGATTCGTGAACGAGTATGTGAATCTTATGGATATGTTTGGCATTGATGTTGCGCTTGGTAATGCGTGTGTACGTATATGGTATCATTTCGGTGCATTGTGGTTTGACGTGGTGTTTTGCTAAGTGTTTGATGCCTCTGGGTGAATTGTTTGGATATCCTTGGTGTGATATGTTATTTGTGTATGATTGTTTCGCTAGCCAGCTCGGGAGGGCCCTTCGAGGCCTCGGGTGGGATTCATGGTGGCGTCCTGGTCCTAGGCGATGCCTGTGCTTGATTGTTACGCTAGCCAGCTCGGGAGGGTCCTTAGATGCCTCGGGTGGGATTCATGGTGGCGTCTTGGTCCTAGGCGATGCCTGTGCTTGATTGTTTAGTGAATGTATTTTGCTCACCCTGGGACGGTCCGACGGGGCCTCGGGGGAATCTATGACTTCACTCTGGGTTCACGAGTAAAAACTTCACAGCTTGGTGTGTATGTTTATTGAATGTATTTTGCTCACCCTGGGACGGTCCGATGGGGCCTCGGGGGAATCTATGACTTCACTCTGGGTTCACGAGTAAAAACTTCACGAGTGCGTGTGTATGTTTTGTGAATGTGTTTGCTCATCTCGGGAGGGTTCGACGGGGCCACGGAGGGAGTCCAATGGTTTTGCCCTGGATTCACGAGTGAAACTTCACGGGTGCGTGTGTATTTTATGTCCGTCGAGGACGCGTGATGTGGGTTTTTACCTTGTGTGTTGTTGTTGGTTTCATTTGTGAAAACAAAACCTTTGGGCTGTGACCCTGTTGATTTTTGGAAAAGAGAAGGATTCAGTAATCCTAAATTGTTTTCTATTCTCGATGGCATCCTTAACTATTTTATAAATTGTTTCCCTTTCTTTGTGATCTTTCGGTTTTGGAAATATTTACCCAAACTCTTGCCTCGGGAAGTACTTTTCTTTACGTTTGGATTTTTAAGGATTCATGGTTATTGTTATTCGTGGAATGTGAATTGTATGGCTCGTATTTGCACTTTGTTCTTGCACTAGCAAAACAATGGAGTTTTGCTAACCCCCGAGTATTTGGGGGGTGGATGTCTATTTTTGCATTCAGGTTTTGGAGCATAACACAGGGTCGGCACGAAGGATGATGAAAGATGATCGATACTAATCACATGAGGAACCGTACATTATTTATTAGTTTAGTTGTACTTTATTTTCCGCTGCTATATTTTTCCCGTTGTACGGGTGTGGTTGTGTTTTGACCCCTGCATGGGCATCAGTTGTATTTGAGTTGTATGTATTTATTGAAAGACCAAATCGGTCTACTGAGTCATTTTAGCCGTAAAGGAATGGTTGAGTTGTTATATGTTGTTACCAGCCTGGTAGATCCTTGAGGAAAGGTTCTACGGCGTGTAATATCCCTGAGCGGATTGGGGGTGTTACACAAACAATTCATAGATTAAGTTGTATTCAACCTAGACCACACTGCGAGATTGTGCCTACGCGCCAATCACAAGTTCAGTTGTAATGCACAGTCATGTAGGATTTTTCATTCATTTTAACTTGCCCGCGAGCAGTTCATATTTCTAGTCTAAGTATTGAAGATCAGATCATTCGGACACAAGACTTGAAGATTGTCTCTCGGGACACAGATGAAATCATCTATAGAAGAGTTTACACAGATGGAAAACGCACATATGCAAGCCACGATCATGTGGATGTTTACACATACATTTTCAAGTAGATTTTTACGTCTCTAATTTTACTATCTAGTCAATTTACAATATGACAAGTAAAATTAATAGTTGGTTCCTCTTGGCCATGTATCAATTAACATAGATTCCGATGGGGAGCTTATTAATTAATATACCTAAGTGAACACCATAATTTAACATCCTTACAATATTATCTTTTAAATAATAGTCCTACAGATGGAGAGGTCCTATCATAAAAACTAATATTTACCATATGTTATCATTTGAAATTTAAAACCAGTGAACCTATAATTAGCAAATCTGATATGGAGGAAGACCCTAATGTCAACGTGCATGCTAATTACTTCACAATTTAAAATTAATTATGGAGGCTAATTTGATTTTATTTTAAAAAATAAATCAATTTAATCACTTAGTTATTTTAGACTTAAGGTTTTTAATTTTCTTGTTCTAACATGCAAGAAACATATCACGCATACATCCATACATGCCATATTCCAAAACAATAAAAACCAACAACAAAATAAATTGGATAATTAAATTCAATTATCATGGATTTTATTCCTCCTTTTGAATAACGAGAAAATCTTAGGTTCGAAATCTCCCACTGCTTCAAGCATCTCGTCACCTCTTCCCGGTCGGCCACAAAATTTCCAAATTTGGGAACTTTATTTTCCATGCAAAATTAATTGCACAAGAAAATTCCAAATTTAATATTATGCACCAACGGACGCAACAAACGGCGGAAAAACGAATAGGACCCCGTACCAGGTGACCCGACCCATCCTGACCAGTAGCCTGGACCGCGTTCTGCACCGTTCCCATGGCCGGACCGCTGTAATACCCGTAATTTCGATTTCTAGTAATTTCTTTTTTTTCGGCGGAAGTCCGTTTTGACGACTCGCTCATGACCGTTTCGTCATTCTGAGAATGATTAATTCTACACCTTTTGTCATCCGAGTTCGTTTCGGTGTTGTTTTATTGAGTTCCGTGCCTTTTAGCGACTTTTCCGCGCTTGAGTTCGATTCTTGCGAATCTCGTTCGAAACTGCTGTTTCGCGTTTCCTGTAAGTCCGTTTAACTTTGTTAGACGTGTTGTGAACTTCGGTTTGGTTATTCGATCATGTATCGTGATTTCCGGGCGGTTTGGGCCATTTTGTAATTTCTTGAAAGTTACGGGTATCCGTATCTGTAATTGTTGTCTCGACCCGTTTCTTGGTCGCTTATGATTAATTATGGTATTATGTTTTCATTTCGGGTCGTTGATGTCGTCCGCAAACTTTTCGTCGTGTTCGTTCCGTGCGTTTTCGGAAATCGGGTCGTCCAGCCCTGGCGGTTGCGGGACTGGCCGGACGGTTGCGGGACTGGCCGGACGATTGTGGGCACTGGCCGGACGGGTGCGGCAGGAACCGGCATAGCGCACGCTACGGCCGGAAGGCTGCGCGCGCTAACCGGCAGGTGTAGCGCACGCTACGGCCGGAAGGTTGCGCGCGCTAACCGGCAGGTGTAGCGCACGCTATCGGCTGGCCTAACGCCTGTAGCGAGTGCAGGCAGTGGAGTCACAGGGCTTCGGAATCGGTCAGGCTCGGCAGGTAGCGCACGCTGCGTACGCTATGGCCGGCAGGTAGCGCACGCTACGGCCGGAAGGCTGCGCACGCTACCTGGCCGAGCAGACTAGTCCAGAAGGCCACTGGATCGCGGCCTGGGCCGATAGCGCACGCTAGCTCGGCAGCCTAGCGCGCGCTAGTCCGGCCCAGTATAAATGTGGCTGAGCAGTCACATTTCATCTCGTTTTTCACTTCCTTGCTTCTCCGTCCGCGGATGGAGATTCATGGGTGACGAAGCCATGTTGTTTAACAACAAATCCATGAAGTTCTTGAGTTCATAACATCAATCAATCGTCCGTTATCATCCTCTGATCCAGCGAATCAAGGTAATCTTCCTTAGAACCCTAATTTCGTGAATTTGGGGATTTTTGCATTTTTGTCCGATTCTTTCCGTGTTGTTGATTAATTCATGATGGGTATGATTAATCTTGATAGTATTCTTGTGTTTAACATCATTTAATCCATTGTTCTTCGTCGAATCGAAGTATATTTCTCGATTTCCTTCAAATTGACTTTTTGGGGGATTTGTTCTCGATCTCGTTTTTCATCCGTTTTTGATGGATCGATTGTGGTTAAATGATGTTGTTAAACACATTCTATGGATTGTATATCCATATTTCAACTTGGAATTCCGTTTTCGGGTTTTGACGGAACGAATCGTGTTCTTGGCCGTTTTGGGGAAAATCCTTGAACTTTCGTCATTTGTTCTTTGAATTCAGCGGCTTTGGGTCATACTTTGGAATTCATTTTCGTTGTTATTGTTTTCGTTCGTAGTTCATTGTTGTGTATTGTCCTTCGGTGGAGTCGGCGAGTTCGTAGTCGGTTCGTGCCAACCTACTTCGGCCGATTCTCCGCGTTGTGGTTATTCGAGGCAAGTACCTTGCCCATACTTTTCTCGTTTTATGAATATGATGATCGGTGGTCGTCTTGATGTGTTTGTTTGGTTATTTGAAATGAAGTTTCAAAAGATTTCGGTTTGGCCTCGTTAAAGGCTCTCTTTCAAAACGCGTGTGTGTTTTGTGAAAGTTGTATTTTGGGAATTGATTATGATTTGATTATTTTGAACGTTGGAGGCTTTGATGATATCCTTGTTGTTTAAAAGTTATGGAATCGTGTATTCCGTGTTTAATCTTGTTATTGTGTTTTGAAGAGTTTGATAATGGTGTCGGATTAGTGGCCATCTCTAGTAAGTATTCTTGATGAACTTACATTCTTAGCATATTAGTATTGCATGAGTAACGTGTGTGTGTGTAAGCTCACTATGGGTTAGATCCGATGGGGTCTCGGTAGGGGTCCACGGAGGGGTGGATCCACGAGCTTTCTTTTAACCACTATGGGTTAGATCCGACGGGGTGTCGGTAGGGGTCCACGGAGGGGTGGATCCACGGTTAATTGTGGTGCATTTTACAAATGTGATTTGACTTTGGCATTTCCGGAAATGAGTGCTTTCGAAAGGTTTTCATGATTGCATGCATTGACTAAGTGTGTAAGAGGTAAGTTGTTCGTTTGGCCTACTTGGCTAGGATGGCACTAGAGTATTTTGTTGTTTGTTTTAAATCCTTTATTCGTGGATTTTGATGTTGGGAGACGAACCTTATGGTCGTTCTTGTGTACTGTGAGTTGATGAGATTTGGGGCTAAAATCCCAACGGTTTTATAAAGGTCATTTGGCGGATTTGGGGCTAAAATCCCAACGGTTTGGTAAATGTAATTTTTCGGAAAGTAAACTTTTGGGGCAGTGACCCCTTTTGTCTTGTGGATTTTGGAAAGTAGGATTTGATAATCCTAAATTGTTTTCTATTAAAACTCTCGATGGCATTCTAAACCGTTTTATAAATTACTTCCATTGATTTATGATATTTTGATTTTGAAATGTTTTCTCAAACTCTTGCCTCGGGAAGTACTTTTCGTTTCGTTTGGATCTTTGAGGATCCTTGGTTATTGTTATTCGTGGAATGTGAATGGTATGGCTCGTATTTGCACTTTGTTCTTGCACTATCAAAACAGTGGAGTTTTGCTAACCCCCGAGTATTCGGGGGGTGGATGTCTGTTTTTGCATTCAGGTTTTGGAGCATAACACAGGGTCGGCACGAAGGATGATGAAAGATGATCGATACTAATCACATGAGGAACCGTACTTTGTTTATTGGTTCAGTTGTACTCTATTTTTCCGCTGCTACATTTTCCCGTTGTACGGGTGTGGTTGTATTTTGACCCCTGTGTGGGAATGAGTTGTATTTGAGTTGTATGTATTTGTTGAAAGACCAAATCGGTCTACTGAGTCATTTTAGCCTTAAAGGCATGGTTGACTTGTTATATGTCGTTACCAGCCTGGTAGATCCTTGAGGAAAGGTTCTACGACGTGTAATATCCCTGAGCGGATTGGGGGTGTTACATAAATGGTATCGGAGCTTAGGTTGAGGAAACCTAGGCTGTCGGGTCAAGTCGTGTTGTTTGAGTCTTGTTTCGTCGGATTTTATCTGACTGAGTCGTGTCGTGACGCGTCGTTTGAGTTTGTTGGTCGTGATTAGTATCGTGGGCCGATCATCATCTTCGTGCGACCTGTGGAAGTAAGTCTCCCTTCTTTGTGTTGTGCCTCGTGTGACACGAGCTATTTTTTTATGATTATTTGTTAAGTGGCGGAATCCTTATGTGGATTTTGATTTCACGATATGTATTTAGTCGACTCTCGTATTTGATTTATACGAGGAGTGTCGTCGCTTGTGATGTCTTTTTATTGTTGTTTTTGTCCGTTGTTGATGATTTTCGAATCGATTTGCATGTTTTACAAGTTCTCTTGTGGAAGCTTTTTGCTTATACATGTTTGACTTGTTCACTAGCCAGTGCGGGAGGGTCTTTAGAGACCTCGAATGGGGTCAGTGGTTTTGTTCTGAATGTGGTATTTTATCGTTTATTTCCGTTTAAAGACACATATTGTCTTGATTTTAAACGTTTTGATGCGTGTACTAGGAGTTGTTTTAGTGAACGTCGATATGTGTGAGTTTTGTGCATTCTGGCCTATTGAATTTTTGAAAACCTTGAGTATCTTGGAAAAAAATAAATTTCGAGACATACTTTTCAAATGAGTTATTTTCTTGTGGTACATCCTAGGTGCCACAATATATTTCAAAAAATTTCTACTTCGAGGACCAAAATGCTTTGAGATATTTTTAATGTTTTAGAAACACTTTTGTTTAGACCCGAGGGTGGAATATTCTGAAAGTTTTCACTAAGAGAAAGTGTCCTCAATTTTATGAAATACGAAATGGTTCTCCAAAGTCTCGATAACGATGTTTCACGTTTGTATTTTTTTGAAAGATGATACTCAAGATCAACCGGTATTCTTCAAATTATTTTCAAAATGAGGTTTTCGTTTTTAAAACCTATCCATTCCCGTTTGAGGGCTGGGTATGTATGTATGATGTTCGCGTTGTCATTTTGATACTTTCTCCCGAGTATGATCGAATTGGCGGTGTGAGCGTTGAGTCGCTTTCCACACATTGGTTGTGCTAGCCCCTGTGAGAGGCGGGATGTTGGTGTTGAATGTTGTCGCCTCGTGGTGATTTCTGCGTTGTCGCGCATGTGCGAGCTGTTAGAGCTTGGTTTGGTATGACCGTGTGCATCGGTGATGGTTCCGTTATGTGTCGGTTGTTTAATGTCTTGTTACCTTGCTCCCGTTTTTGTGAATTTCGTGGACGAGGTCGGAGGTAATGCCCGTACTATTTGACTTCTGTATTTTCTCTTTCTCCAGTCTATCGATTCGCTCATGTTCGTTGACACTTTATGAACTTGTTCTGTATTTCGGTTTCATCGTTCGAACGAGCTGTGATCTTGTTGTGGGTCGATCTGGTTATCGATGTGACTTTTTCGAGTTCAGTTCGATTCTTGTGAACCTTGTTCGGGAGTAACATCATTTGGTTCTACTAGTTCTTTTATTCGAAGTGGATCGGATTTTGAACTTCTGTATATTCTACTTTGTCGACTCATTTATGTTCGTTGACATTTCTGAGCTTGTCCTGCCCCTTGTTTTTGTTTATCGAACGAGTGTGGTATCGTTTCGGAATAACTCGTTTGTCGTTGTGACTTGCCAATCGCTATTCCCTTTCCTGTGGATCTTATGGGAATGCATGTCCTGTAGTTTTCGCCAGATCATCCTGGGAGTTGTTGTTTGAATTTTATTATCCTTCGTGTTTCGGACATGATTGTTCGATCTTTGTTGTCTCGATCGTTTGCTTGTTCGGTTTTTGTTCTCGTTTCGTGATTGTTGAGAATTCAGGCTCCTTCCTAATTCCCTTAAGTTCGGGAAATTAGTCTCGTTTCCGATCTTCCAACCCTTGGGCGGTGGGATTCCGTAATTGTTCAGCGGTTGGCTCGCGTTTTCATTGATGTACCGTTGGGTTGGTCAATCATATTGATTTTCGTTCGTTGTGTTTTGTGATTGTCGGATAATTGACTTGGCTATATTATCCATTTGATGACGCTTGTCATTTGTTGGTTTTATTATATCCCTAACGGCGATGTTGTATTGGTCGTCGTGGAGCGTGTTTTCACGCCGTATATTCCTTTGCGTTGTTTGTAACATTTCGCCGTTGGGCGTTAGTTACGCATTCTTGTGTATCTCGTTGAGTTTTTCCTGGCGGAATATTTCTTCTCCCTACTTGTTTTAAGTTTCGGGACGAAACTTCTTTTAAGGAGGGTAGAATGTAATACCTGTAATTTCGATTTCCGGTAATTTCTTTTTTTTCGGCGGAAGTCCTTTTTGACGACTCGCTCATGACCGTTTCGTCATTCTGAGAATGATTAATTCTACACCTTTTGTCATCCGAGTTCGTTTCGGTGTTGTTTTGTTGAGTTCCGTGCCTTTTAGCGACTTTTCCGCGCTTGAGTTCGATTCTTGCGAATCTCGTTCGAAACTGCTGTTTCGAATTTCCTGTAAGTCCGTTTAACTTTGTTAGACGTGTTGTGAACTTCGGTTTGGTTATTCGATCACGTATCGTGATTTCCGGGCGGTTTGGGCCATTTTGTAATTTCTTGAAAGTTACGGATATCCGTATCTGTAATTGTTGTCTCGACCCGTTTCTTGGTCGCGTATGATTAATTATGGTATTATGTTTTCATTTCGGGTCGTTGATGTCGTCCGCGAACTTTTCGTCGTGTTCGTTCCGTGCGTTTTCGGAAATCGGGTCGTCGAGCCCTGGCGGTTGCGGGACTGGCCGGACGGTTGCGGAACTGGCCGGACGGTTGCGGGACTGGCCGGACAATTGCGGGCACCGGTCGGACGGGTGCGGAAGGAACCGGCGTAGCGCACGCTACGGCCGGAAGGCTTCGCGCGCTAACCGGCAGGTGTAGCGCCACCTTCTGGCCCCGGCTGCTGCCGCTGCGGAGTGCAGACAGTGGAGTCACGGGGGTTACGGAATCGGTCGGGCTCGGCGGGTAGCGCACGCCATCTTGTCGGGCCTGCGTACGCTACGGCCGGCGAGTAGCGCATGCTACGGCCGAAAAGGCTGCGCCTTCTGGCGAGCAGACTAGTCGAAGGCACTGGATCGCGGCACAGGCGATAGCGCGCACGCTAGCTCGGCGACTAGCGCGCGCTAGTCGGCCCGATATAAATGTGGTGGCGGTCACATTTCATCTCGTTTTTCACTTCCTTCCTTCTCCGTCCGCGGATGGAGATTCATGGGTGACGAAGCCATGTTGTTTAACAACAAATCCATGAAGTTCTTGAGTTCATAACATCAATCAATCGTCCGTTATCATCCTTTGATCCGGTATAATCAAGGTAATCTTCCTTAGAACCCTAATTTCGTGAATTTGGGGATTTTTGCATTTTTGTCTGATTCGTTCCGTGTTGTTGATTAATTCATGATGGGTATGATTAATCTTGATAGTATTCTTGTGTTTAACATCATTTAATCCATTGTTCTTCGTCGAATCGAAGTATATTTCTCGATTTCCTTCAAATTGACTTTTTGGGGGATTTGTTGTCGATCTCGTTTTTCATCCGTTTTTGATGGATCGATTGTGGTTAAATGATGTTGTTAAACACATTCTATGGATTGTATATCCATATTTCAACTTGGAATTCCGTTTTCGGGTTTTGACGGAACGAATCGTGTTCTTGGCCGTTTTGGGGAAAATCCTTGAACTTTCGTCATTTGTTCTTTGAATTCAGCGGCTTTGGGTCATACTTTGGAATTCATTTTCATTGTTATTGTTTTCGTTCGTAGTTCATTGTTGTGGATTGTCGTTCGGTGGAGTCGGTGAGTTCGTAGTCGGTTTGTGCCAACCTACTTCGGCCGATTCTCCGCGTTGTGGTCATTCGAGGCAAGTACCTTGCCCATACTTTTCTCGTTTTATGGATATGATAATCGGTGGTCGTCTTGATGTGTTTGTTTGGTTATTTGAAATGAAGTTTCAAAAGATTTCGGTTTGGCCTCGTTAAAGGCTCTCTTTCAAAACGCGTGTGTGTTTTTGAACGTTGTGTTTTGGGAATTGATTATGATTTGATTATTTTGAACGTTGGAGGCTTTGATGATATCCTTGTTGTTTAAAAGTTATGGAATCGTGTATTCCGTGTTTAATCTTGTTATTGTGTTTTGAAGAGTTTGATAATGGTGTCGGATTAGTGGCCGTCTCTAGTAAGTATTCTTGATGAACTTACATTCTTAGCATATTAGTATTGCATGAGTAACGTGTGTGTGTATGCTCACTATGGGTTAGATCCGACGGGGTCTCGGTAGGGGTCCACGGAGGGGTGGATCCGCGAGCTTGATTTTAACCACTATGGGTTAGATCCGACGGGGTCTCGGTAGGGGTCCACGGAGGGGTGGATCCACGGTTAATTGTGGTGCATTTTACAAATGTGATTTGACTTCGGCATTTCCGGAAATGAGTGCTTTCGAACGGTTTTCATGATTGCATGCATTGACTAAGTGTGTAAGAGGTAAGTTGTTCGTTTGGCCTACTTGGCTAGGATGGGACTAGAGTATTTTGTTGTTTGTTTTAAATCCTTTATTCGTGGATTTTGATGTTGGGAGACGAACCTTATGGTCGTTCTTGTGTACTGTGAGTTGATGAGATTTGGGGCTAAAATCCCAACGGTTTTATAAAGGTCATTTGACGGATTTGGGGCTAAAATCCCAACGGTTTGGTAAATGTCATTTTTCGGAAAGTAAACTTTTGGGGCAGTGACCCCTTTTGTCTTGTGGATTTTGAAAAGTAGGATTTGATAATCCTAAATTGTTTTCTATTAAAACTCTCGATGGCATTCTAAACCGTTTTATAAATTACTTCCATTGATTTATGATATTTCGATTTTGAAATGTTTTCTCAAACTCTTGCCTCGGGAAGTACTTTTCGTTTCGTTTGGATCTTTGAGGATCCTTGGTTATTGTTATTCGTGGAATGTGAATGGTATGGCTTGTATTTGCACTTTGTTCTTGCACTAGCAAAACAGTGGAGTTTTGCTAACCCCCGAGTATTCGGGGGGTGGATGTCTGTTTTTGCATTCAGGTTTTGGAGCATAACACAGGGTCGGCACGAAGGATGATGAAAGATGATCGATACTAATCACATGAGGAACCGTACTTTGTTTATTGGTTCAGTTGTACTCTATTTTTCCGCTGCTATATTTTCCCGTTGTACGGGTGTGGTTGTATTTTGACCCCTGCGCGGGCATGAGTTGTATTTGAGTTGTATGTATTTGTTGAAAGACCAAATCGGTCTACTGAGTCATTTTAGCCTTAAAGGCATGGTTGAGTTGTTATATGTCGTTACCAGCCTGGTAGATCCTTGAGGAAAGGTTCTACGGCGTGTAATTTCCCTGAGCGGATTGGGGGTGTTACAACCGCTCGGCAGCTTCCTGCTCTCGGTCTTCATCCGATCGGGACTTCTTTTCGCACTGGACTTCTTTTTCCTTCGTACTTTGTGTACTCCAATTCGATTACAATTTTACACGAAATAAAATACATCGAATTTACAAATATAAAATACAAGGAAAAATAAAATCCTATTCTACCCATGGATTTTCTCACGGGAAAAACTTTTACATTCCTCAAAAATCAGGCCAAATTACCAAAAAGCGTAAAAAGTAAAATAAAATCACAAAGCCATGATAATTGGACCATATTCACCTACAAGACAATTCTAGCAAAAATATTCCAAATATCATAATATATGAAAAATTTAAATTACTAGCAATTAATCACAAAATTAATATTGAACGGAACCAAAAGACCGGCTCCAATACCAATGGTTGGAAATAAAACGCAGTGGAAGCATCGGGTTTAATTTACTAAAATCAGCCCTCATGAACCGGATCTATTTAGGCTCGCCAAATAATTAATTAACAGATTAATCTGTGCGTCTATCTATGATAACTCGTAGTATTCTTATCTAGATCTAAGAGATCTAAGAATACATTATCTTTGAAGCAAAGTCTTCAAATCTTTACACGATCTCCTTGTATTTCTACCTTTAGATCTTCTAGAGTATGACCTCGCCTATATCCGGATGTCGTGTGGGCAATAATCTACCAGACTTCCTTGAACAACAAACTGAATCGGCCGAACCACTCCCAAGATAATTACCTCACGATTTTTCTCTCTATTTTTCTTGAATATATTGGTATTTTAGAAAAATATTGTGTTTATCCGATTATGGAATCGAAGACACAAGTCAAGATCCACAATCAAACACAAAGCAGAAAAATCGAAATTCCTTGGACTGTAAGAGAGTAATTTTGGCCGAACCAATGTGTCTTATTTATAGGTGTGATGGACTACTCTACGGATCTTAAGGAGGACTAGGGAAGGACTCCTAATAGACCTTAAATTTGCATATTAGGATCTTTCCTAATATATTGAGTCTATTAATATCAACTCAGTCCACTAGAGAGTTAATATTGCACTTCCTACCCAAATTCCAGTTTACGTAATCGGGCTTCTTATTTAAATATATTAATTCTCGTGTTTAAGATATCTAATGTCCATTAATTAATTTAAGCTACTGACAGCTTTAATTAATCAATATCTTATCCAAGAGTAGTACCGCTCGAACCTTATTATTATATTAGAATTAAATCCACCTAAAGGGTTTAATATAATAATTATTATCGAGCTCCTCAATGGGACATCATCAACCGCACGAGTCGGGACACGACTTCTAGTAATAATAATAAAAATTGTCATATAAATAATATTATTTCCCAAGATAGGAGGCTTATTGAGTCAGTCATTTGACTCTCACCCATGGTAAGTCAAAGTAATAAATATTATAAATACGAAATTAAATATTGTATAATTAAAATTAAGAAATAATAATTATCCACGATTTACATTATTCTTAAAGTCAGTACAGAAGACACTATCTCACCTCGATCCAGTTCAACGTATGCAAATACGCTAATGCATACTAATAGTCAAGACCAACTAATCTCAAGCATACACTACAACTTTTCACATAATTTATCTAATAATTATATAGGTTGTGAACTATTATATTATTTTATAAGGTACCGATAATGTGATCCTCTGTGTGACACCAACACACCACATTATCTACAATATAAAATATTTAGACATTTTATTTGCATAACCATAATGTGAATAAATATGCAAAACATGTGATTAAATGTAATTAATATTCTCATAGGTAGTTACAGGGAAATAAGGTAATACAAGCAAAAAATATGCTTTGCAGTATACAACCCTAACAAAAACCTTGTTGAAGAAGACTATGACGAACAACCACCAGGGTTTGCCAATAGGGGGAAGGCGATCTAGCATACAGGCTAAGGATAGCGTTGTATGGACTTAAGCAAGCACCTAGGGGCCTGGTAGAGAACCTTGTCACTTTATATTATCAACAGCAGATTTGAGAAAGGTGATGTCGACAAGACACTCTTCAAGATTCAAACTAACCTCGACCTATGTAAGAAGTTCTCTCATCTCATGCAAAGTAAATTTGAAATATGTATGATTGGATAACTTAGTTATTTCTTACGATTAAAGATCAAACAATCTCCTACAGGTATATTCATCAACCAAGAGAAATACAGCAAAGAGCTCCTCAACAAATTTGGGATGAAAAAATCAAAGTCATCATGACCCCCATGAGCACTTCCACACAGATAAGTGCTGACGAAATTGGAAAGCACTGGAAAACACTGACATTCCTGACTCGTAAATATATATAGTGAATCTTGTCCATGTATTTGAGAGAAAACATTCCACTCCTTATTAGATAAGGGAATCGGCACCGGAAAAGTTTATGACTCAAATACTTAATCTTTCGCAAGTCGATGAAACTTAACTGGGCATTAAGTTTATGTGAAGACTTGTATGACGTGTTTTTCGACTTGGAGAGTGCCTATCATCACTAATGGTTAGTGGGAGCACACGTTGTAGGTATGCTAATGGGATTAGTATACTCGAACCGACTCACCCTCGATTCGTCACACGAATTTCACTCCGGGATAGTCAATGACGAAATCAAAAGGTTGTGATAGGTATTCGTGAATCTTATAGATGTGCTTGTGACATTAAGATTTTCACTAGAGTAGTTCGATCCAGAAAAGCAAGAGGTGGGGGTTAACCTCAATGTGCGTCTTGAAATACAAGATATACTAAATATCAAAATAGGATTCTTTCTACTATAAGTGAACAAGTATATGTCTTATGTGGTTATTGGCAGATGGGATCATAAGTCTTTGGCCAAAATATTGGAGCTAGTTGTATTAGATACATGAGAGCTCGGTGATCTCGATTTGCATTAACTCAGACATAGCATCAAGTACAGATAGGGTTTGACTGATTGTGACCTTATAACTTGATCGAGACATTTGAAAGAAGGGTTTATACATTTACTGGTATTCACGACAGAATGTTCTTGAATGATACCAATCATTCGTTCTCAATAAGGTTACAGTGTAGGCCGCGGGACTGGTTAGGTGGTGCTATAACTCTTTGGTTCCTCTCATTGCTTACTGAGATGAACCTACCGAGTCGTGCATTAGGGAGACGACGGAATAATATGAACTAGATCTCTTATTATGAATTTTAGACGTGTTGGAATATTTTATTCTGTAAAATCATGAATTGGTTTTGATGATGAATTGAAGATCAATCCAAAGCAACAAAGAAAATGAAGTAAAGTCACCTGATCAGACGAGATGGAAAAAGTCACTTGACCAGATCAGACGGGAAACGTCACCTGATCAGATGAGTAGGAAAAGTCACCTGATCAGACGAGTAATAAAAGTCACCTGATCAGACGAGTCAGAAAAGTCAGCTTAGCGCATGCTAACGATAAAGGCAGAAGCTACTGGACTAATGCAATAAGCAGGTAACGTACGTAACCATGCAGATAATGTACGTAAATAGGCGAATAGTGCACGCTAAAGAATAGAAATAGCACACATTAAAGAAGACAGGCAGTAACGGCTAGTTGAGCCTTTGAGCCTATAAATACCAAGTCATTTGGTATCATTTAACACAACAACTACATGCAAATCACATATTGATCAGATATCATTATATTCAATATTTTTGTTGTGTTTGTGCTTTATTAATAGTGTTTGAGTGTTCATACACGAAAACCATACACGAGAGGAAAGATACGGATTGTAGATTGATTCAGTGTTATTAGGATCATGGATCCGGCATTATTAGAATTATATCTAAATCTAAGTGAGGTTTGTCTAGTACCAATGGAAAGCTATATAGGTTGCCTCCTTGTCAGATAGAAATGGAAAATGGTTTATCTTGGACCGACATAAAGATAAGAGTGTAACAGTTTATCTCGGACCGATAGAAGACGAGATTGTAATGGTATGCCTCGGACCGATAGAAGACGAGGCGCAAAGGTTGATCTTTAGCCTAAGAAAAAAGATACGAAGAGAGGATGTAGGCATTATTGGCCGAACCTCTATAAATCTTGTGTCGTTTATCTTACGCACTTTAACTGTGCTTCCGCAATGCAAAAGAGGTTGATAACTCTATAATACTTCGTGTAAATTTAAAACGGCGAAGGTATTAATTTCCAACAATTGGTATCAAAGCGGTATCCATATAAAGCGGATTAACATCCGTGGATAAAAGATCCAATGGCTTTTCAATTTTCCCTGATCGAAGGTCTTGCTCTAAATCGACCTCCATTTTTTTACGGATCAAATTACATGACTTGGAAGAAAAAGATGTAAATCTTCATTCGTGCCTATGATATACAAATCTGGAAGATCATCTGCCTTGGTCTGAAAGTTCCAATCAAATCCGACGGGTCACTTAAGAGCATCAAAGAATACAATGACGAGGATTGGAAGAACGATCATCTAAATTGTAAGGACGATTGTTGGGATAAACAATCTTGTACCTTATTTTGATAAGTGCCAACATACATCAAGTTGTTTGAAAATCTAGTCATCATATAACAAAGGATACGGAATACCACTAAGTATGGAAGATGTCTTGAATCTCCATACAGCGCCTGCTATACAGCATGGGAGATAGCCTACAGCGTTGAAGTCTACATCTAACAGCAATAAGATGTATTATGCTGGACACAGCATACAGGCTGAAAGTGTTAGGATAATAAACACTTATCGAACAAGACTGAAAACCGTTGTGATGGAATATACTTTATACGCTAAAGTCAGAACGCCGTTTGAAATAAGTATTTAAATACTGACTGGATAAAGTATTTCAATACCAACCGACAAGGATCTTCAGACAAGAAGCAAAACTCGAATCGTGTATCTTGAAACTCAATCAACCAATCAGAATGGACCTTTTGCTCACCAACCAGCCAATGGACATATTTATAACGGATCTATTCCAAGGTTATAAATAGTCCATGCAATAGGACATTGCATAGAACTGATCATATACTGAAGAATCTAAACTAAGATCGAAGGACTGAATATTCATTATCGTCAAATCAAAGCTTACAAGAGAAAGTATATTTTTTCAAGTATCTATCTATATCTGAAGAGAAGAAATATATTCAGTCAACAAGAACAACACATCATCAGCTAAAGATCATCGTGTTCAAGCTGCTGTTCTAAACCAGTTACTTTACCATTTTACCTTTGAGTAAACCTATTTCTGTGTGGACTAAGGAAAAGCTATTCTGACCTGTGTGGGACGAATAGGACGAAGCTTCAATCTATGTGAGAAGAAGCAAGTCAAGAGACGCCATCAACCAATCTGTGTGAACGGTTGACAGTGACAGTCTTTGTATCAATCTGTGTGAACGATACAAGGATAGGTTTGATTATAGTCACGCAGTTGTGTACGAAGTGATTATAATAAACTTTTTACTACTGTGTGGAGGACCAGTGGACGTATATGGGTTTACCTCGAACCACTTTAAATACTGTGTTATTTACCTTCTGCCTCTATTGTTTTCATTACTGTGATTATTTATAAGTATACATTGTAGACCCTGTACGCACCAAGCTACCAGGAGAAAACCTAGTTGCTATAATTACAACAACTCACTTAAACAAAATTCCGCTATGCACTCTTATTTGAAAATCATACATCTTGTTGTACTAACACTTTTCCAAGCTGTATTCTGTATACTTAGTGGCCAACAAGTGGTATCAAAGCAGATGATTCTAAAAAGAATCAGTCATATTTTTAACTGAATCAGATTCTTAAATCACACATTCTTTTGAAAATAGTCTTATCTTTCCTATTCTTACTCATGGATACCTCACTGATAAATAAGGTACCTATATTTGCTATTAACGAGTTTGATGATTGTAGAATTAGGATGGAGGCTTATCCTGCTGCCATTCACGAGGAGATGATTTATGTCATCCAGGAAGGCCCCATAAAGATCATGAAGTTAAATCCTGCTCCATGGATTTAAGGCCAAGCTCATGCCGAGATGCTAAATAAAGAGCGCGAGTAGTGGACAACTGATGACCGGAACCGCGCCAACCTCGACAACGTAGCTAAGAATGCACTATTTGTCACTCTAGACAAAGGCACATTCTCAAAGGTAAAGAGCTGTAAGACAGCCAAGGAAATCTGGGATAAACTCAAGATGATTTGTGAGGGAACTGAGCTCTCAAAAGAAAACAAGATTTCAAAACTCACTCAGCAATTTGAATCATTTGAAATAAAATCATTTGAAACTCTTGAGGAAATTGACCAAAACTCTGGACAAAACTCTCGGGTAAAAGTGTATACCCTAAAAGGAGGAAAATTTGAATATATTTAGATCACTCCCTGCCCGATGGGACATAAAAACCATAGCTATACATGTGTCATGTAATCTCAATGACATATCTACTTTTGACCCCTTCTCTGACCTCAAAGCTTTTGAGTATGATATTGACAGGAGAGAGAAGGCCGAAGAGTCACCTGCTAAGATTACAGCACTAGCCGCGGAATCTAGCAGGAGACACAGCATGCCCAGCACATCCAAATCATCTTACAAAAATGCTGACAGTGACAATGATATCCTGTCACAAGATGAAATGGCCCTGCTCATGCACAAATTCAAGAAATTTATCAAACAGTCTGGAAAGACTGCATACAGGCCCAAGCCTTTTCATAAGGTAAGTTCTGAATCTTCTCCATCTGGTGATTCTAATCTATGTTATAATTGTAGGAAACTGGGACATTATGCGAATAAGTGTCCGCATCCTAAATTCCAAAAGTTGCCGGAAGCTAAGCAACAAGAAAAAGACGAAAGGAGGCGTGTTTGGAAGAACAAGCTCAAGGCCCTGATCGGCGAATCACAAGGCTCGCCCGCACCAACCAAGATCGACGAATGTCTTCAGGCAGTCACTGACAGTGACTCGTCCGATGATGAGTTCGAAGATAAAGCATACATGTACTTAATGGCTAAAGATATCGAAGACGATGAAGACAGCGATGACGAGGTAAGCTCAACATCCAATATTTCTATTAATGCATCTCATACTTTCAAAAATATGATGAATGAATTTAAAAACATTCAAAAGGCCCATGAGACATTAAAACAAGAAAACATACAGCTCGAGATTTCTAACTTATAGCTGAAAGATGCAAATGACTTGCTAAGAAATAATTACGAAAATATGTCTATCGATGTGAAAATAGCAAGATCACAGTGGAAAACTCATGAAGAGCAATCATAAACTTTCTCACGATCTAAATGGGACCAAGTCTCATAGTGACAACAAGACAAATGATTTTGTTCTGCTCGAAGCTAAAGTAAAAACTCTCGAGAAATGAGAAGAAGAACTAGAGACCATCTTGAAATCTTTCGAGAAATCATCTAAAAGGATGGAAGAAATTCTAAGCGTCGGGCAACATGCTCATGATAAAAGTGGCTTAGGATACAACTCATTGTCAGACTATGTAGAAGGTCGCGGTCCAAAATTGCACTTTGGTGATAAATCCAAAGGAAGAACAAGAGGGAAGGGAACCCTGCTTGTAGGAAAAATCAAAGTCACCGATGTAGCTTATGTGGAGGGCTTACATTATAATCTACTTAGTATTAGCCAGTTCTGTGACAAGCAGTTCTCGGTGAAATTCTATATAGATCACTGTAGAGTCAAGAACATTCTAACCAAAGAAGTTGTGCTCACAGGAAGCAGATCAGGTAACATGTATATTGCTGACTGGATGCCTACGAGCTCCACAATTCCTTGTTTTTTTTCCAAAGGCACTGCAGATCTAAGCTGGCTATTACATAAAAGGATGTCTCACGTCAACTTCAAGACGATCAACAAGCTCGCTAGACAGGGAATGGTTAGAGGTTTGACCGATGTGTCATTCCAAAAAGACATCATCTGTAGACCCTGTCAAAAAGGCAAACAAATCAATACCACCCTGAAAAGCAAATCATACCTGTCCACTCATAGAGTTCTAGAAATGCTACACATGGATCTCTACGGTCCTGTAGACCCGGTAAGTTTGGAAGGTAAGAAATACTATCTCGTTATTGTTGATGTTTATTCCAGGTATGCTTGGACAATATTCCTGAGCAAGAAGAAGGAAACCACATCAAAGATACCCGAGCACCTGAGAAAGCTTTGGAATGAGAAAGGGTTGAGTATTGTGTCCATTCGTTCCGACAGAGGTACTGAATTCACGAACTGCTTTATAGAGCAATACTGTTCGGACAATGGAATACAGCACGAATACTCAGCTGCCCGAACACCTCAACAAAATGGTGTTGCCAAGCGAAAGAACAGGCCGCTCAAGGAAGCAACAAGGACCATGATTGCCGCAAGCAAGTTGCCACAGTGTTTATGGGGCGAAGCGACGACATCTTAGGAGAATCGGAATTCAAATAGAACGATAGTACATGCTTTCAAAGCTATGGATTTTTCCTTCGGTTTCGGCTTGACGTTCCGTGATTTTAGAATAATCTCATAATTTATTAGCGAACCAACAATGACACTAAAATCGAGTGTGTTGAGATCTTTAGATTCCATGATCGCCGTTACGGTGCCGTACCATTCGCTAGGTTGTGATCGTAAGATTTTCTTGGCCTTTTCACTACTCGATAGCGGTTTCACAAACGAAGCAAGTCCATTGGTGATGACCAAAAATCGGTCGAGCATGTTGGTGATGGATTCGTCACCCTTTATCATGAATAACTCATAGTAATGGAAAAGTATATTAATCTTCGTCTCCTTGACTTGAGTTATTCCCTCGTGTGTGATTTCAAGAATTTTTCAGATTTCTTAGCACTTTCACACGAATAAATACGGTTGACCTCTTCTGGATTTAAGGCACAAAATAAAAGTTGAGTGGTGTTGGCCACTAAGTATATAGAATACAGCTTGGAAAAGTGTTAGTACAACAAGTTGTATGATTTTCAAATAAGAGTGCATAGCGGAAGTTTGTTTATGTGAGTTACTGTAAATACAACAACTAGGCTTTCTCCTGGTAGCTTGGTGCGTTCAGCGTATGAAATTTATACTTATAAATAATCACAGTAATAAAAACAATAGAGGCAGAAGGTAAATAACATAGTATTTAAAGTGGTCGAGGTAAACCCCTCTATGTCCACTGGTCCTCTACACAAGAGTAAAAAATTTATTATAATCACTACGTACACAACTACGTGACTATAATCAAACCCATCTTTGTATCGTTCACATAGATTGATATAAAGACTGTCACTGTCAACCGTTCACACAGATTGGTTCATGGCGTCTCTTGACTTGCTTCTTCTCACACAGATTAAAGCTTCATCCTATTCGTCCCACACAAGTCAGAATAGCTTTTCCTTAGTCCACACAGAACTAGGTATACTCAAAGGTAAAATGGTAAAGTAACAGGTTTAGAACAGCAGCTTGAACAAGATGATCTCTAGCTAATGATGTGCTGTTCTTGTTGACCGAGTATATTTCTTCTCTTTAGATATAGATAGATACTTGAAGAAATATACTTGCTCTTATAAGCTTTGATTTGACGATAATTAATATTCAGTCCTTCGATCTTAGTTTAGATTCTTCATTATATGATCAGTTTTATGCAATGTCCCATTGCATGGACTATTGATAACCTTGGGATAGATCCATTATAAATATGTTCGTTGGCTGGTTGGTGAGCAAAAGGTCCATTCTAATTGATTGATTGACTTTCAAGATACACGATCCGGATTTTGCTCCTTGTCTGAAGATCCATGTCGGTTGGTATTTAAATACTTTATCCAGTCAGTATGTAAATACTTCTTTCAAACGGCGTTCTGACTTTAGCGTATAAAGTAGATTCCATCACAATGGTCTTCAGTCCTGTTGGATAAGTGTTTATTATCCTAACACTTTGAGCATGTAGACTGTGTCCAGCATAAACGTCTTATTTCTGTTAGCTGTAGACTTCAACGCTGTAGGCTATCTCCCATGCTGTATGGCAGGCGTTGTATGGAGATTCAAGACACCTTCCTTACTTAGTGGTATTCCGAATCCTTTGCCGTATGATGACTAGAGTTTCAAACAGCTTGTTGTATGTTGGCACTTATCAAAACAAGGTACATGATTGTTTATCCCAACAATTTCCCCCTTTTTGATAATGACAAAACCTCTTAAAGATAACATCTTGATCCAGAGAGACTGACTTCTTGATCTTGTGTCGAATGATCTGGTCTTCAACACCTAGTCTTAAAAAATGTGAACTGGTCCCAGGCAAGTTCTAAGAATTCATAAACATCTACAGGGATGTGTATTTATAACTTAAACTTATGGTTGGCGCGCAGGGACAATCCTACAATATGATCTAGGTTGAAAACAACTTAACCTATGAACTGTTCGCAGACAAGTTATTACAGCTTAATACTAGACAAGTTTTATACTTGAAGTTTGCATCAAATATTGAGTTCGTAATCAAAACAGTAAAAACAGTAAGTAGATTACGAGCTATAATCTTTCAGAAAAAATTAAATTTTATTGATGCGGAATCAGGAAATTACAAGTTGCATATAAAGAGAAATACAGGGACTGCTTGCTGTAGGGATAAGACAAGAATAAGAAAAATAGAGCCTCCAAGATACTTCCTGTAATGCGCATGCCTCCAAGGTCTTGAGTCAGGATCGTTATCGGTTCCTCTCCACCAGTGCTCTAATGAATCATTGCCTCGATCTAGATAGATCACTCTTCCTTCAGACGATTGGTCGAAGGCAAGTATCCAATCTTCAGGGTGAGTAATCCGATCTCCCTTCCGGTGCCTTGATTTCATGGAGATTCGCAATAGGAGCAGTCCTCTTTCCAACATCCTTGCAAATTCGTCTGTAGCCTCTGCCAATGTCTTGCATTTGTTAAAGATGGCGGACTCCCTGATGAGCTTGACGAAGTACATCATCAGTTCGTTCTTACTCTATTGCTTCACTTCATCAGCTGTGGTTTAACGGTTGGCAGGCAAACGTATCTCCGATGGCTTCTGCACATTATTCTTCCAAGGAAAGCTGGTGTCGTGGAACTCTGGGCGAGAACCAGTTACCTTGTATCCATGTGCAGGCGAACTCAGTAGGTTTATTACATCATCGATGCTTTCCTCTAATGCAGTGCCAAATTCCCTTCCTCTTTCCATCCTCCATTGCCTAGCAGCCTCTCTGGACTCTTCCCCCCTTTTTGGCATCATCAAGAGAGGAGACCTTTGCATCAATGCGTTCCAGGAACTCGCTACGTTGTCTTGTTTGGTCTCTATACTCGAGATTTTGGCCACCAGGAAACTTACCTGTTCTTCTTTAAGAATTTGCTCCTGGAGTTGTTGAAGGTGAGCAAGTGCCTGTCATAATACACTAGGTACGATGCGGAATGCTTCTTCAACTTTTGAGACTTCTCTCTTTAGGCCAGTCATCTCATCGATGGCTGTCTCTCGCATCCAGTCGAGATCCTTGCCAACATCATACAGTGCCTTTACGACATCCTGTATGAACACGGTTTGGCGGCCAAGTGCTTGCAATTGCTCGATCCGGGCCTCTGTACTGGGTGATTCAGGTGCTAATTTCTCCTCCGCTCCATTAAGATGACGCAAGACCACATGAGGACGTGGTCTATCATCAGGTAAGAATTCATCATCGGAAGCACTAGAGACAGGTGATGCGGGGGCATCAGGCGTGGGCTCGGCGGTTGGATGGGCAGCATTATCAGTTTCAGGCATAGGGGGGACTGATTCCTCCTGTTCCTGTTGGTTTTCTGTAGACATGCGTATAGGAGGGACTGATTCCTACTACTGTCTCTCAGCTTCCGCCTGCTCCGGCAGAGGGACTGATTCCTCGTGCGGGATGGCGGGGGCTACTTCTTCTTGTGGAGCTTCCTGGTATGAAGCTTCATGCTGTATGGGAGGGACTGATTCCTCCTGTACGTTGTCCTTCACAACTTCTCCTTGCTGTTGGGGTGGGGATTGATGTCTTTCCGAGGTCCTCTGACCCTGTTGATCTTGCCTTCTGGATTGTTCCTATTTGTCAACTTCCTAGCGGCTAATTCTCAGACCTGCCTGAAAGGCGTCGTTGTCGTCGTCTGAGTCGTGATCTAATTTAGGGCTGTTAGGAGCAGTGTCACTGGACTTAGATTTTCCCTTCAATCGGGCTTTTCTTTTTACAGATAGAAATTTGAGATGAGATCGTGGCAAAAGTGGTTTTCCCATTGAATGAGGAGATGCACATTGTCAGTGTCGGTGACCTCTATAATGAAGATCTCTTCATCCTTCCAGTCACGCCAGTTGTACAGGATGTCGTAAGGTGTGACCCTGTACGAATTCCATTGGATAATGCATTCGAAAGCATTCTCTATCTGCAATTGAAGCAAGGTTTCATTAATAAGAACGGTGAGGGAGGGAATGCGTACAGTATGTGGGGATATTGTAGGCATAGGTTCCTCGACAGGTATGGAAGCCTGTTTTGGAGATGGATCCCGAACAGGGGTTGGTACCCTGATGGGAGATGGATTCTGTACGGGTGTGGGTTCCCGTATAGAAGATGCGACTCTCAACTCCGAAAAAGCAGCCGATTCGCCTGTTCCCTCCAGTTTGGTAAGTAACTGATCATCCGTCATAGCCACCAATGGCTTAGGATCTGTAGTGTGTGCATCAATTACTTCTTGTAGGGGTTGAGCCCTGGGGGTGAGATACAACGGGTTGCACCGATGATGGGGCATCCACAGAGATCGCTGTAATCTCTGCAGCCTTAGCTTTGGAAATCTTCCTTAGCTTCCTTTTTGGCTTCTCGACAGCAAGATGAGTTTTGCTGTGAGATGATCTATTTCTCTTTTTGGATTTCTCCTCACTCCCGGACTTCAGAATGGTGTCCCTGGGATCATCATAAAGGGGCAGATACCGGGAAAAGTGCCTTGACGAAGTGAGTCCGCCTTTGTTGTATGTGGAGGGCTTGCTTCCTCCGATGTATTTGCCATAGCCAATCTTCTTGGCTCCTTTCGATTGCGGCACACCGCATTTGGTGAGGTTGTTGTTGAGGATGAGGCCGAATGACTTTTTGTGAGAGGCAGGCTTGGATGCCTCTTCCTGTAGCCTCTTTAGGACAATTTGGCACCAGTTGACTTTTTCACCAGACATGATGGCGACCATCATTCTGAACCATAGGCTGGTGCACATCACGAATGCGCCGGTTCTGTTTTCAAAAACACGACAGCAAAAATCGTGCAAGTAAACAAAGGGTAAGCAAAACCACTTTTTGCATGGACGTTCTTGTCAGAAGCATCGCAGTAAACAATCCCCAATAAGCGGTGAGGATTTCTTGGGACCCAAAGGTCTCAAGTTATTCCATGGTCAGCCCATCAGATGGCAGCCTGTACAGATTCTGCAGTAGTTCCCGGTCAACACAGATCTGAACTCCGCGGACGGTTGCAGAAATATCAGAAACATCTCCTCCTATTTTTAGAGGGAATAATCGAACAGAAGCATCGAGATAAAATTCTTCAACGATACGCTCATCATAGAGCTTAGCAGAATGACCTCCAAGGCGGTAGAGGCCTTGTTGTCTGATTCTAGAAACGATGATTTCGATGGCGTCAACTTCCTAGGTTTCGATGCGAACATGTTCAAGCATGATGGTTCCGTCGAAGATTCGCCGATCAATGATGGAGTGTCTCTCCTTGGGGGATTGAGATGATGTCTTTTAAGATGCCATTTGATTTCTAAAGAGATTGGTGAGTGAAGAACATAGAGAAAGAATGCATTTAAGTGCAGAAAATTATGTAGATTGTTTGTTCGAAAACTCGTTTAATTTGCAGAAAGCCTAAAGAGTCGAAGGGAGCATGTAACAGTCCTTTTATAGTGTGCACGGAAGATTAGGGTTTACAAACAGTGAACGGTCAGATTTAAGGGATGTGAACCATCTTTTAAATGAACGAACATGATGAATCGAGCGTAACTAGAACATCTTATCCATCCAATTTTGAATTGATAACCGGTCCCACTTCTGACGATTCGAATTCCCCTATTGCATGAAATGGCGGTTAGAAACAATTAACAATCACGGTATTTGAGAAAAAAAAGTCCAGATGTCGTGTAAAGTATTAAATGCAAAGTCGTCTGAGTTTTAAAATATGGCACGTGGACTTAAAACTATTTTAAAATGAATAGAATATTAATAAAATATTAATTGATGTCCCATAGTATGTACTGTATCCGCGAAAATACATCGTTCCTCCTGAAAAGGTACATATGAGATTCAATTCTTACAGTAATATTTGGATTAATACTGTATTCATGGGTCATACTGTATTCCCCCTTAATTAATACACACATCAGCTGTAGGAAGACTTCATGTCTTCTTAGTCCTACAGTGCTGTCTGACTGTCTGAGTATATAGTTAATTAACAATGGATACTGTATTCTTGGGTTTTACAGCATTCCCCCTCAATTGATGAGTAAAGGCATAAAAACTTACAGGGAGTCGGGCTATAACATTCCCAATTCTTATCGAAGCATACTGAATATGGTTATGCTGAGAGGCTTGGTATAGATGTCGACTAACTGAATATCTGTATGAAATTTCTCGAGCCGAACATCCTTATTCTCAACATGATTTCGAATGAAGTGATGCTTCATATTAATATGCTTACGCGAGTGCAGTACAGGATTGTGCGATATTGCAGTTGCAATGGTGCTATCGCACATAATTGGTGTTTCCTTGGCAATGATTACATAGTTTGACAGCTGTTGTTGCATCCAAAGGATCTGCATACAGCAACTACCAGCAGCATAGTATTCTGATTCAGCTGTGGAAAGCGAGTTTGCCAATTGTTTCTTACTGAACCAGGACACAAGTCTAGGTCCAAGAAAGTGACAAGTACTGCTTGTACTTTTCATATCTAGCTTGCAGCCACCGAGATCCGAGTCTCTGTAGCCAGCCAAATCGAATCTGCCTTCCTTAAGATACCACAGTCATGCATCGACTGTTCCGTTAACATACTTAAGGATTCGTTTAGCTTTTGTGAAGTGTGATTCTTTAGGTGCTACTTGATACCGAACACACACTCCTACAACAACTGGATATCGGGTCTGCTAGCTGTTAGGTACAGGAGTGGGCCTATTAGCTTCCTGTAGAGTGATTGATCAACCGGCTTTCCAGCTTCGTCAGCACTAATTTGCATGGAAGTGCTCATGGGGGCTGGCGAAGATTTGGAGTTTTTCATTCCAAAATTTTTGAGTATCTCCTTGATGTACTTCTCTTGGTTGATGAAGATTCCTGTAGGCAACTGCTTTACCTGCAATCCTTGAAAATAACTAAGTTCCCCCATCATACTCATTTTAAATTTACTTTGCATGAGATGAGAGAACCTTTGACACAAAGCAAGGATAGTGGAACCAAATATAATATCATCTACGTATATTTGAACCATCAGGAGGTCATCACCTTCATGTATCTTACAGATAGTCTTGTCCACAACACCTTTCTCGAATCCATTATTGGTTAGGTACAGGGACAGGGTTTCATACCCCGCTCAGGTACTTGCTTAAGTTCATACAATGCTTTCCGTAGCCCGTATACTAGGTCTCCCACATTTGTGTTGACAAACCCTCATGTTCAAAATAGACTTCTTCGGCGATGTCTCCATCTATGAATGCGCTCTTTACGTCCATTTGATATACAATAAATCTCTTATGGGCGGCAAAGGTTAAAAATATCCTAATGGCTTCTAGTCTGGCTACAGGGGCAAATGTTTCATCATAGTCTATGCCTTTCTCCTATCTGTAGCCTTGTGCGACTAGACGGGATTTGTTCCTAATAACACGTCCGTTCTCATCCTTCTTGTTTTCAAATACCCATTTACTTCCAATTACGGCTTGATGCTCAGGTCTGGGTACTAGATACCATACGTTGTTTCTTTCGAAACAATTAAGCTCTCCTTCCATAGATGTAACCCAGTGAGAATGGTTTAGAGCTTCTTTGGTAGAAACAGGTTCGGATTGAGCTAAGAATATAGCTATGGTGCACATATTAAGTCTTCTAAGTTCTGCTTTAGATTTCTATACATGAAATGGAGATTTCTTAGATTCAGGTTCTTCTTGCGCACATAGTACATTTCCTTGTGTACTCTGTATTCTCCTACGGGTAGATACTCCAGCATCAATGTTTCCTATGATCAACTCCTGTGGGTGATCTCTCAACCATCTTATGGCGGGTTCTAGTTCAGCGTCCCGTACTGTATCTTGTTATGTTGCTGTAGTTTCAGTTTTATCTTGTACAACATCAGCTTCAACTCACTCTATTCTTACAGCTGTGGGGTTGATCTCTAAGTCGATGATGGGCTCTATTAGAGTTGGAGGATCATTAATGGAGAGTTGTTGGATATTCTGAGTCAGATCTTCTACTCCTGTAGGATCATGGTGAGGTTCGTCGAACACTACATGTACCAATTCCTAGACTGTCAGCTTTCATTTCTTAAAGATCCTGAAAGCTTTGCCTACAAGGGAATATCCTACAAATATCCCTTCATCTGAATTTTCGTCGAAGGTTCTAAGTTCGGCTTTCCCGTTGTTCAAAACGTAACACCTACATCCGAATATGTGAAAGTACGAAACTAATGGAGTTTTGTTGTTCCATACCTCATATGCTGTTTTGTTGTGATGCTTGTTGATGATACAACGGTTTTGTGTATAGCACGCAGTGTGTCAATGATATTCTCGGTTAATTTATTAGTTGATCATTGCTATTGATCATGTGAGCATTCAGATTTTGTGTCGATGTTTTGGGACTTGTTGCCATTTCTTTGGGCAGTTGGTTCATAGATGTATCGTACACTATTGGTTTTTCAGTAGGTAGGGACTTGATTGTATAATCAGGCAGATGAGATTTAGCATGGATAGATTATTTCATCCGAAGAGGATATATTTTGTTAAGACTCATCGAATTTTTATTGTAAGCGTATTAAGGCTTTACAGTGAAGTCACTTGCTAGTACCTCAGGAGATCGTTGACTTGGCGCATATGTAAGTGTACTGTTTTGGTTATTCGTTAATGATGATGATTGATCGTTGTTGTGATGGTTTCGGAATATTTTGGTTGAACGGTTTGTTGGTTTTTCTATGACGGATTGCATGTTTCGAGGACGAAACTTATTTTAAGTGGTGTAGTATCTAATATCCGAATTTCTACTACTATTGTTTAATGTTATTTTATTCGAGTTATGTTGTACGTCGTGGAATCTGTACAGTATGGATAAAATGAAGGACTGAGATGTCAGTATTGGTATAATTTTCGTATTTGGTCGACAATTGTAATTGAGTATATAATGTGTTGAGTATATCTATTCAGTATGCCGTATGTTCGTATTCTGTATGTTGAGACATTGGACAAGAGTAGCTGAAAATGGCTAAGTGTAACATTATTAGCGCACGGTAATATACATGCCTAATGCATGCTATCGTTCTGGTTTAGCGCACGCTAGAGGCAAAAGATAACGCACGCTAGTACAGACCAGATCAGAAGGAATCTATATGTGGACCCAGTCACTTTCGGCGCATGTGCCGACAAGGTCAACGGATGTTTGTTGTGAACGATTAGCGCACGCTAATGTATATTTATAGCGCACGCTAATCAGATCAGACCAAAGGAATCTTGGCTTTGTCAGGTTACTTTCGACATGTGGGGACACGGGGGTAGGTGCAGACTGTAGCAAGTCAACTATGAGTAGCGCACGCTACGGTGGAAGGTTTGCGTATGCTAAATACAGGCCTTTATATACGCTATTGCATGGGCATTGCGTACGTAAATCATTTCATGCAGTAAGGCAGTAGCCTCTGGACTTCGATAGCGCACGCTAACAAAGAATGTTAGCGCACACTAAACTGGTAATGTACGTTAAATGAAGAGGTTAGTGTACGTTAATAATGTACAGTCAATATATATGAGTAGTTGGCTGCATTCCTCATTTCGTCCATTCTCTTTTTGCAACCGATAGAGAGAACCTTGGGAGGACATTTGGAGTTCCTAAACACTGAGGGATGATCCTCTTTAACAAGATTAAAGATGTAAATTATGGATTAAAGCTTTGTTCTTTAAATCATTGGCGATTCTTGGAAATGGATTCAACCTTGGAAATCAATCCATTCCTTCAAAAAGGTAATCACTCTTCACCTTTGGATTTCATTTTGGATTGAATGTTGATGTTCTTCAGTTGATGATTATTACATAAACTAGTTGATAAGCATGATTGTGAGATGGATTACCGGAGTATGATGATATTAATGTGATTCGTATGGTTTGAATCATGTTGATTCGTTTTTTTTAGATTAGTTGGTTAATTCTTCTCCCCAGTTTCGAATGTTGATGTTATTGTTAATAATTACTCCCTATAATGATAGATTATGAAAGTGTTGTTACGTTCTTAATGTTTCATGAGGTTGATATTGAGGAAGATGATATATAGATATAAGAATTGGATTAAGGGTTGGTTGATTACTTATATGTTAAAGGATATCGGATTTCGTTGTTTTGATAGCTATGAATATGGTTTAGAATCACTTAGTGTTCTTGATAATCACCCTATGTTGATCGGAATCTGAAAAACATGCATCTGTACAGCATTAGCGCACGCTAAGCTTACGGGCTAGCGTACGCTAACGGGAGCTACTTAGCGCACGCTAACGGGAGCTACTTAGCGCACGCTACGTTATGCATTTAACGTGCGCTAAGTAGGCAGACAGTGCAATATTTTCGTGTTGTGGTTGTGAATTTGTACTGGGTTGAGTTGGATTGTTCAAACTTATGCTTAACCGAGATGTCGTAGAACCGTTGGGTTTGTGGATTGGTTATGTCGGTTATTGATTGTTATCGAATTGTTGTTCATTGATTATTGCCATAGGTTGTGGTAAGTGATCGGTGATTAGAACCATGCTTTGCGGTCGTATTCGAAAATGTTCGTAGATTGCATTGATAAGGGCCGAGGGACTTGTAGATGACGACAATGGATTTGGTAACGACTTCATCGGTATCGAGGCAAGTTATTACTTGCTCAGTTATAATGTTTAATGTATGGTTTCAGTTTCATTTCGTTTATAATGCATATAGCAATGATTATATGTTGTCTTTCCGATTCTGGAAGTTAAATCATACTGTATATGATTTATTTTGGTTATTGGCATATTCGGGTATCGAGGTTACATTATGGTAAAGATGAGGATATGAGTATCTATAGTTCATTGTATGTTTGGATCGCCGAGCATTGAGGATAATCTTCGGTGATGGTTTGACATCGAGATTTCTCCCGAAGGACTTGGGGCAAGTATCTTATATCGATTCGGTTTAGTGTTAATGATGTTGATCATGCAGTTTGTCATTCATGTTGCTGAACATGAAGTCATCCTGGTTGTGTCATCATAGTTTCGTTCATGTTTTGATCCATATGTTGTTCAGGTTGATGAACATATTGAGTTGCATATGTGTATGCATAATTGTATTGTTATGTTGTGTTGATCCGTTGGGATCGTGTAATCTATGCTGAGGGCGCTGGATCAGATGTCCACCTCGTTATGGTCCGACGGGATCATCTTAGGATCTATGCTGAGGGCGCTGGATCATTGGATGGGTTTTCCACCTCGTTATAGTTCGACGGGATCATCTTGGGATCTATGCTGAGGGCGCTGGATCATTGGATTACCCAGTGTTGTGTTGATGGAATCATGTGGATTCACATCATTGGTTTTATATGTGTTTTTGTGTATGTGTATATTGTTGGTTATCCACCTCGTGTTGATCTTGTAGGATCATCTTGGGATCTATGCTGAGGGCGCTAGATCATGGGATTTCCATTGAGTATACACTGTTGTTATTGTTTTGAGCATATTGACGTTGTCATATGAGTATGCATTTGTAGGTCTTTTGTTAAGACCGTGTCCGTATGATGTATTGATTTGATCTCAGATTAGACTGACGTGATTGTCGTGGTATTGTGCATCTCGAGGTATGTTCCGTATTTTCCCTTGGTATTTGTCTTTGATGGACAATTGGATTTCGTGTCGGGGTGTGATGATGTTACCCGATGGATTTGGGTTGAACAGAGTTGGTAGATTTCATAATAGTGAGTTATGATGATATTTTGAGAACCTTAGGTACTGTGCGAGATGTGAATTTTGGTAAAGTTATGACGATAAGATTACATTGGTCGTATTCTTATTTTGTATTCTCATTGGTATGTAAATTATTGGTATGATGTGATGGTTATCATTGTTGGATATTATGGCTGACCCCGTCGTGGGCTTTCTTTTTAGGTTCTTGAGATATCGAGTTTGTAGCGGTCGTGGAGAGATGAGCTTCCCGTAGGATACTGGCTAGGGCATGTAATTTTGTACTGAGTTTCCTGATCAGTTGTTGTATTCCGCTGCTAGAGTATTTTTAATTGTTTGTCTTTCCCGTTGCATGAGTGTTTTTAAATGGCCTTTTTGGTATCTGGTAACTTAGGCTACTTTGGCAACCATTTTCTAAACTATTTTGTCGATACGTGTAAGCGATAGATTAACGTATGTTTTTAAACTGTTGAGTTCTAGCATTTCAGGCCTTGTCCTTTCAAACGAGATTTTACGACGGTTTTGATAAACAGATTTTATATAGTCTTCAAATGTTTTAAAGATAGTACCGTCGTTGGCCTCTTGGGCATTTGTAAATATTTGCGAAAATTTCCTTTAGCCTTGTGGGTTCCATCTCGGGGCCCACGGCACTGTAATATTCCCAGTCGAACCTGGGGGTGTTACACGCTGCTCGATCCAAGACTCGGTCTGTAAAACCCCCTAAATTCGATAACTTATCACATGTACAATGTATCAAATCATGATGTAATTTAATAATAGTTATTTTATGTCATGATATAACCTACATCTATTTTATTTTATTTCGCTCTTTAACTTTGTAATTTACTTAATAAACCAAATAATAAAAATTAAAATAGTGTGTTGATTCACCTATTGGGCTAATTGTCAACACCTAAATACATGAGGACTCACTAATGGACTCAACCCAACTTATTAAAAATCATAAGACTTGAAGTTACACTTCAAAGCCCAACCCAACTAATTAAATCCTTTACCATTTTAATTATATTCTTAATTTAACAAAAAAAATAATATATGTATATATACATACATTGGGCGGCCAAAATGGAGTGGAAAGGTGTATCTCTAGATTCTTCACTCATCACATGCAAGACTTGCATGAAACATCTTGACACATGTAACAAGTCTTCTATACATTTCACTTCCCAAACTTCCTTATCCCAACTTTAAATACTTACACCTTAACCTAACCCTCATTTTTCACCTCCTACACAACCAAAAAATCTTTAATTTGAGAGTCTAAGAGAGAGAGGGCCGAACCAAGAGGAAGAAGAAGGAGGAGGAAGAAAATTTTCAATAAGAAATAGGTAATCTCATCCCTTATAACTATTTCCATAAATCCTTATGAAATCCTCCATAATCTAATCTCAATCTTAATACATGCAAACATAATTTTAACCTTGGGGGTGCATGTGGATCGTCCAACCATGTAGTAGTATAGGAGAAGTCGTTTTCCAAATTTCAAGACTTAGAACCGACGAAATCCGACAAGATCAAGGTGGGTGAAATTCTTTCAAACTTTAAAGTAGAAATCTATTCTTTTTATTATGATGCATATGTTAAATCTGAAGTATTTCAAGATTTTTTTTATATGATCTATGTTAAAATCTTCATGTTATAATTTCACGTTATGATTTTACGTATAACTATGTTAAATTCATTTTTCTTAAACATAATCATCATATATTATGAAAAATATGAAAGTATGTACTAATCTGAAATTATTGTATAAATGCATGTTTTAAAGATGAATGTTAAGGTTATAACAACCTGCAATATGATTTATCGAATTTAAACGACAACCGATTTGGTAATCGGGTGTCAATTTTGTGATAACTTGAAAGTTATATGTTTTATTCTATGTGTTGTTTAAACCTTACCAAAATCTGAAATCTTGTGTTATATGATTCTATTATGATATGTGTATAATTTATTTGCGGCCAAAACGGGACTCGAAACGAGTAAACACAGCTTTTGGGCATAAATTGAATTTCTCAAAGTTTGAGGATTAAACTGAAAATTTCGAAAATACAACATTATGGACCTTGGACAGTATATATTATACCATATATAGGCTTTCCATAAAGTTTCAAGCGATTCGGAGTATATCTAAACTTGATAGTCAAAATTTAATTTTCAAACAATTTCGGGGCCAAAATGCAAAAATTCCAAACTTCTGGACCCGGTCCGAAATTTTTTGTAATTTTCACAAATATTTAATTCCAGGTTCATCACGAGTCATCTCGTAAAATTTCGTTAGATTCCGAGCTAAATTCATAGCTCTATATGCCTCAGAACGATTTCCTTAAGTTTTGGGGCAATATCGTAATTTCTGATAATTTCAGTCCCGAAACTGAAAATTTCCGAATTTTCCTTAAATCTGGACTCGAGGAATTATTTTTGGCTTCCTCATGAAATTTCATAACCATCCGATTTCGTTTCATACTCCAACGCTTAGGTTTGAACCTAAGGGTAAAAACGTCCTTTCAAACTATATACCAAACTCTCGTTTCGTTTCGTCGAACCTACCCAGTTAATATATCTGATCTGAACTCATCAGACCGTTAATAAATTATTGAGAATATTTTCGAGTTTATATACAAGTCATATTCCGCATTACCGGGCCACAAATAAAATTAACCATATTCCATACTTAATCAAAGACGCTATTAACCTCACTGACCGAACGTTTACGTGATACTTGTGAAACGCGTCAAATTGATAAATGTGACTGTCCGAGAACTAAGTGCTATACAAATAAAGTGCCACGGACGGGTCCGCCTCTAACTCTATCGGAACAAAGTGCCACGTCGACGGACGGGGGCCACCTCTTGAGTCCATATGAAACAGAGTGCCGACCTACAATCCGGGAGCCACCTCTTGAGCTGTAGGAGCCATCTCTAGAGTCCCACATCGTGTTAGGGACGGTTAGATCGAGTCTTGGATCGAGCAGCGCGGCTGCGGTTCATGAACAAGGCTACCGTTGTTTCCTATTCCCATAACCGAGGAACGGAGTGTTCCGAGGGACCTGGGTTGTAGACTTGGGGTATAATCGCGATTATGGTGTGATCCGGGTATTGACCCACAGCTAAGGACATACCGAGCCCAAATAAGAGATAAGGAAGCACACGCTATGTAATACCCGGTTGTAATTCAGTCATTATCATTCAGTAATTTCATTTGGTGATTGTCACTCAGTGGATTTTCACTCATTTATAATCATTCATCAATCATGTTCATTCACCCGTGTTCACCGTTCGGAGAAACTTCGAGTTGTGTATCGTTATTGTCCATTGTTCAACTTTCCGCATATGAGTTCGACTTTGTTAGATCACCATTAATTTTTGGTAACTTCAAAAATTCTGAATCTTTGCAATATTATAGAGCATCGAGTTAGCTTTCCAATGGTTCAAACGATGAGTCAATCGGAGTCCGGACGAGAGAGTTATGGTCGTTTTAGCTCACCCGCTCATTTTTCAGTTATTGGCCGATCACTGCCGACCGAACTCGGCCGTGTCGTCCGACACGGCCCGTGCTGTACTCGTCCGGAAATGCCGAAGTCTCTGCCCACAGGACTCGACCGTGTCGTCTGGCACGGCCGAGTCAAACTCTTCCGGATAAGCCAGAACCGACTGCCCAGACGCCCGACCGTGTTCCAGGACACGGTCGAGTCATGCCGAGTCGCTGTCGGACGGGTCACTATCGGAAGGACCCTCCACGCCGCGACCGTGTCAAGCGGACACGGTCGAGTCCCTGTCGGCTAGTTGCGCGCCGCGGCCGTGCCGATCGGCACGGGCCGTGTCCGACAGACCAGCAAACCCCTTTAAATTCATTTTTTTAGCATTTCAGCTCATTTCTTCATTCTTTCACCTTCATACGCGAGAGAGGGTCTTGAGGGAGAGATTTCTTCATCAATTATCATTTGAGTGTGTATTTTTCATCATCTTCAATCATTTGGGAAGCTTGGATACTCGATTAAACTCGTGTTCTTTGGATCGAAGTGGTTGGATCTTCAAGAGGTAATTTCTTCAACACCTTGGATTTCGATTGTATGTTGAGATATGATGTTTTGGACGTTATAATCATGTTATATGAAGGGATATGTATATGATTAGGAGTTTATATAAGTATTCATTGGATTATTGAGGGATTATTCAAGAACACTTTGAATATCGAGTTGAAATTGGGGGTTTTCGTTTAATTGTCGTTATAATCACGTTTTCGGATATTCATTTTGGATTATTGATCATTTGGAAGATGTTTGTTGGTTTGAAACACTTCTTGGAGGATTTGATATTGGTATATTGAGATTTGATTGTAAACAATCGGAGTTTGGCCACAACGTATTCGATATAATGCCCCAATGAACTTAGTTTAATCGTATCGACATTTTGAGTTTGTTATATTCGTGTTTGATTCGTATATTGAATGGGTTGTTGGATATTGTATAATTCAAGGTTGTTCGAGTGATCGATATCTCAATTAGGACGTCGTTCGTGGAAGGATAATTATCACCGGTGTTGTGTAAGTTAATTCTTACTCGGTTAAAAGGATATTCATTCCTTTTGTTGTTGATCATTCATAATCATAACTCATTCATCATTGTATTAATCATATTGAGACTTGTAATTGTTGAACAATCACTTCATTAACGGGAACGGCGGTTCCAATCATTCCATTGAAACTATCAATCACTTCATTATTACTCTCATCTCGGTGAGTCATTCTTGACTTTGTCAGATTATTATTTATTCATTGATATTCATTACGGTCATTCTCGTTCATATGACCTTCTGGGTTCATATTGCGTGGCCGGGTGCGGATGTGTGGAATTTTTAGTCGGGCACGTGATGGCCATGTATTGGGAGTGATACATTGGACTGTGCACACGGTAACAGATTACCTCCGTGAGACTAATTAGGTACAAGGACGGGTGTGTCCGGTCATTCGTCTTGTACACTTGCACAGAACACTACGAGCGTACTATGATATTCCTCTTCAGCGTAATTCATAATTAAGGATATTTCATAACTTCAGATATAATCATGTTTGTGTATTTTCAACCCTTGAGGATTGTTGTTCTGTGTAACTGACCCCGGCTGGGGATTTTGTTTTTCAGGTCATGGCAAGGCAAACGCACGGGAATAGCATGTTGATGTCGAGGAGTCCCAGTGATACTAGTAGGGGGGCCCGATCTTTCAGTTATTCATGTTATTGTCCTTTATTTTCCGCTGCAGACTTTCATTTGGATACTCCGTTTCATTCAGTGTTGTGTATTTTATCTTCATATAAAATACACTAGTATTCGGTATTGTCCTGGTGTGTTGTAACTAAACTCCTCATCGGAGTAATTATTGTTGTAATGTGCTTCGGTACTACATTTATCCTGTGTAATTCATTCATTTTCATTTGCCTGGTGGGTCCCAGTTGGGGATCTACGGCACTGTAATATCCGCCTAGTTTGGGGTGTTACAGAGTTGGTATCGGAGCGTGGTTTTGAATACTACCTTCCGAGTCATGTCTCATTTGAAATCATCGTCATCGGACTAGTATCATTGGACTTTCGCCACGTGTGACTGTGCAAATGCCGAGCCAATCAGATCGAAGAACTGTAAGATTTCTAACGCCATGGTATAATTTCTCGCAATAGTCATTCATTCATCATTCATCATTTAACAATCCTCAAACATCATCATTCATTGTGATTAGGACGATCATGTTAACTCATTAATCACTTAATTCATTTCATTACTCGATTATTGATCGTGACGATCATGTTAATTCATTAATTACTCAATTCATTTCATTACTCAGTTGTCGATCTGGATGATCATATTATTAATCTTGTTAAGTTATTAAAAATAATCATTTCAAGAATTTCATCAGATAATCATGTCACTTCAGTAAATCATTCATATAATCACTAAGTAGAGCATGTATACTCATTTTCATCATCTCATGACATAATCATAACGTGATAATCATGCGGGAAATATGATCATTATGTGACCTTCCTACTTCAGTATGGGGAGAGCTGTCAGGGGATGCACGGGGAGAGGCCGCGGTGCGGACCGAAACCCGAGAAATAATCAATCACTGCCGGGAAATCGTGCCCAGGACTCGGCTCGATCAGAAGATGTTCGGGTTGATCCACTCACTTTTATGCAGGCCATGATGACCCATGTGCAGTTGCTCAATCATCATTGCGCCACCCTGACCGGATTAATCGAGAGAACTCTCCCGTATGAGCCAGCTGCTAAGGAAAGTGCTGAACAACAACCTTCATTTGTCAGCAAGAAATCAACGAAGCGTAATCAATCCGAAGGCGGTCACCAACCTTCAAGAAGCCTCGTGTGAGTCCTATCGTTTCGGCGACCTCCTACGGTGCATGGTTGTGCGGATCTCGATCCCGAGCGGCGATTCACCACACTGTTTCAACCGTGAAGAACAGTGGTCATTTCAGCACCAAATGTCCGAAGCGGATCATCACGTGCCATAATCAGGAATTGCCGGGCATAGGGCCCGTTTTGCCGAAGGGACTCCAAGTCGGCTCCGCGGCATCTCGAGCCCAAGCAACCAGCGTTTGTAATCGATCGCTTTGTCATCGCTGCTTAAGACAATGGAAGCAAATAGAGTTGAGCTCGTATTTATCGACGAGGCGTCCGGTTCGGGGCCAAGTCCTGATTCATATGATGAAGAGGATCGACGATCCGTGGCCCGAATGATTTCGGGTATACTCGTAGTTTTATTTCAACTTGTGTGTACCTTTTGATCTTTGGTACACCGCATTCATTCATTTTCGAATCATGCTTGAATAGACTTATTTCGGGATAGTCCTATTGCTTGTGGACCTCATACCATCGGTCTACCTGACGATGGAAGAATTTTCGGAATCATACCGAATTAAGCTTAATGACCGCGATTGGTTGATGGATCTAATCGTGGTGAATTTATCTTAGGACGATGTAATTTTCGGTATTAGTTGGTTTGATCGTCTTGATACTATCCTCAGTGTTTGTTAGTGTTTGGTCGCTATCTTTCCGTCGTTGGTTGTCGAATGTGTGCTTCAGGGAAGTAATCCCCGTTGTTCCAGAAGAAGTATTATTATGACGAAAGCAGAGAAATTCCGCAATCGAACTATTCAATCATTCATTGTATCATTTTCATCGATTGGCCTTTCTAAGGCAATCGAGTTATTCAATCATTCCTTGTATCATTTTCATCGATTGGCCTTTCTAGGGCAATCGAGTTATTCAATCATTCATTGCATCATTTCCATCGATTGGCCTTTCTAAGGCAATCGAGTTATTCAATCATTCATTGTATCATTTTCATCGATTGGCCTTTCTAGGGCAATCGAGTTATTCAATCATTCATTGCATCATTTCCATCGATTGGCCTTTCTAATACAATCGAGTCATCCAATCATTCATTGTATCATTTTCATCGATTGGCCTTTCAAAGGCAATCGAGTTATTCAAACATTCATTGTATCATCTTCATCGATTGGCCTTTCTAAGGCAATCGAGTTGTTCAATCATTATTGGTATCTCTTTTTATCGACTGACCATTCTAGGGCAATCGAAATGTTCAATCATTCGTGGTATCATTGTCAATGATTGACGATGTATTTCCAGACGAGTTATCTGGTTGCCTTCACATAGAGTAGGGGAATTCAGGAGTGAGTTGGAGCCAGTACGTCCCCTTTATCGAAGGCACCGTATCGGATGGCCCCGACCAGAATGCAGGAGTTGAAGATTCAACTTGAGGAGTAGTTCGAGAAAGGTTATCTCCGACCGATTGCGTCCCCGTGAGGAGCACCAGTGTGATCTGTCAAGGAGAAGGATGGCTCGTCTCGTGTGTGTATTAATTACCAGGAGTTGAACAGGGTGATGATCAAGAGTAGTATCCCTTACCCCGTATTGATGATCTTTTAGATCAACTTCGGGAGCCTCGATTTTCCAGGATCGACTTAAGATCTGGATATCACCAGTTGCGGATTCGAGAGTCGGATATCGCGAGGACAGCGTTTCGTACACGCTATGGTCATTATGAGTTTGTAGTTATGCCGTTCGGGCTAACTATTGCACCTGCGGTATTCATGGAGTTAATGAATCGGGTTTTCATCGACTTTTTGGATCAGTTTGTTGTTGTCTTCATCGACGACATTTTGATTTATTCTCGTAGCCGAGAGGAACACGAGGTTCATCTTCATCAGGTCCTCGACGTGTTGAGACGAGAGCAACTTTATGGAAAGTTTTCCAAATGTGAGTTCTGGAGGTCCGAAGTGTTTTTCTCGGGCATGTAATTTCATCTGACAGAGTTCGTGTCGACCCTCAGAAGTCGGAGACTATCCGAGATTGGCAACCTCCGAAAGATATTAAGTAAATCCGATGTTTCCTCGGATTAGCTGGTTAATTATCCAACCCACGGCCGGAGCTAGCAACCGTGGTTTTCGCGTTAGAAATTTGGCGTCGTTACCTTTATGGCATCACCTGTCAGATCTTCACCAATCACAAGAGTTGAAGTATATATTTACTCACAAGGAGTTAAATATGCGACAGAGGCGGTGGTTGGAACTAATCAAAGATTTTGATATCGAGATCCTTTACCACCCGGGCAAGGCGAACGTTGTCGCCGATGCCTTGAGTCGTAAGTCCGTTCAGGAGCAGATGCTTGCTCGTTTAACAGTTCAGAAGGAGCTTCAACAGGAATTCCTTAGACCCGAGATCGAGGTCTGACTTCAGCGAGTTCAGGGACAGCTTTGTATGTTAGAGATTTCATCGTCACTTGAGGAGGTAATTAGAGAGAATCAGAGTTCAGACCCTTCATTGTTGCGCATCCGTGAAGATGTGGCTCAGGGGAAAGCCCCTAGATTCGTAGTCCACGAGGATGGACTTTTGAGGTTTAAGAACCGGTTGTGCGTACCGGCGAATGACGAGTTGAAAAACTCTATTTTGAGAGAAGCTCATGCTACCCCTTATTCTGTTCATCCGGGGTCCAGCAAGATGTACAAGGACTTGAAACAAAATTACTGGTGGAGTAATATGAAGCGAGAAGTCGCAGAATTTGTTTCGAGATGCTTAACCTGTCAACAAGCTAAGATTGAACATCAGCGACCGGCGGGTATGCTGAAACCTCTCCCTATTCCGGAGTGGAAGTGGGAAGACATTTCTATGGATTTAATCACGAGTTTGCCGACGAGTCGTCGTGGCATGAATGCGATCTGGGTGATTGTGGACCGCTTAACTAAATCAACTCATTTCCTTGAGATCAAGGATACGTGGGGTCCTGAGAGACCAGCTCAGTTGTTCGTCAAGGAGATAGTGAGACTGCACGGTACTCCTAAGAGTATCGTTTCCGATTGTGACGGACGATTTGTATCCCGTTTTTGGAAATCAGTTCATCGTGCTATGGGAACTCAGCTTAATCTCAGTATTGCCTTTCATCCTCAGTCCGACGGACAATCAGAGAGAACTATTCTGACATTAGAGGACATATTGAGGGCATGCGTCCTCGATTAGTAGACGATTGGGAAGCCCAATTACTGTTGTTTGAGTCCACGTACTGTTTAGTTGGCATGCTGCGATGAAGATAGCACCTTACGAGGCCTGGTACGGTCGTCGTTGTCGATCTCCCTTGTGTTGGGACGGCCCATCAGAGTCAATCGGCACCGAGCCCGATATACTTATAGCCGCCCGGGAGAAGGTAGCTTTGATCAGGAGTCGTCTGTTGACTGCTCAGTCGGCGAAATTATATGCAGATAATCGTCGACCACTAGAGTTCGAGATGGGTGACCACGTTTTGGTCAAGGTATCCCCGAGTCGAGGTATCTTCCATTTCGGAAAACGGGGGAAATTGAGTCCGAGATTCATTGGATCGTTTGAGATTCTGGATCGAATAGGCGAGTTAGCTTACCGTTTGGCTTTACCTCTGGCGTTGAGCCAAATTCATAATGTATTGCACGTCTCGCAATTGTGGAAGTATGTTGCCGATCCGGGTCACATACTTCAGTTCGACGAAATCGAGATCGCAGATGATCATTGTATGAGGAGCGTCCCATACGAGTGTTCGAGCGGCAAATCAAACAGTTGAGGAATAAGGCGATTCCTTTGGTCAAGATTCAGTGGTCTAGACACGGAGTCGAAGAGGCTACTTGGGAAACCGAGGATGGTATGCGGGAGAGTTATCCCGAGTTGTTTGACCCTTAGTTTCGGGGACGAAACTCTTTTAAGGGGGGGTGTATGTAATACCCGGTTGTAATTCAGTCATTATCATTCAGTAATTTCATTCGGTGATTGTCACTCAGTGGATTTTCACTCATTTATAATCATTCATCAATCATGTTCATTCACCCGTGTTCACCGTTCGGAGAAACTTCGAGTTGTGTATCGTTATTGTCCATTGTTCAACTTTCCGCATATGAGTTCGACTTTGTTAGATCACCATTAATTTTTGGTAACTCCAAAAATTCTGAATCTTTGCAATATTATAGAGCATCGAGTTAGATTTCCAATGGTTCAAACAATGAGTCAATCGGAGTCCGAACGGGAGAGTTATGGTCGTTTTAGCTCACTCGCTCATTTTTCAGTTATTGGCCGATCACTGCCGACCGAACTTGGCCGTGTCGTCCGACACGGCCCGTGCTGTACTCGTCCGGAAATGCCGAAGTCTCTGCCCACAGGACTCGACCGTGTCGTCTGGAACGGCCGAGTCAAACTCTTCCGGATAAGCCAGAACTGACTGCCCAGACGCCCGACCGTGTTCCAGGACACGGTCGAGTCATGCCGAGTCGCTGTCGGACGGGTCACTATCGGAAGGCCCCTCCGCGCCGCGACCGTGTCAAGCGGACACGTTCGAGTCCCTTTCGGCCAGTTGCGCGCCGCGGCCATGCCGATCGGCACGGGCCATGTCCAACAGACCAGCAAACCCCTTTAAATTCGTTTTTTTAGCATTTCAGCTCATTTCTTCATTCTTTCACCTTCATACGCGAGAGAGGGTCTTGAGGGAGAGATTTCTTCATCAATTATCATTTGAGTGTGTATTTTTCATCATCTTCAATCATTTGGGAAGCTTGGATACTCGATTAAACTCGTGTTCTTCGGATCGAAGTGGTTGGATCTTCAAGAGGTAATTTCTTCAACACCTTGGATTTCGATTCTATGTTGAGATATGATGTTTTGGACGTTATAATCATGTTATATGAAGGGATATGTATATGATTATGAGTTTATATAAGGATTCATTGGATTATTGAGGGATTATTCAAGAACACTTTGAATATCGAGTTGAAATTGGGGGTTTTCGTTTAATTGTCGTTATAATCACGTTTTCGGATATTCATTTTGGATTATTGATCATTTGGAAGATGTTTGTTGGTTTGAAACACTTCTTGGAGGATTTGATATTGGTATATTGAGATTTGATTGTAAACAATCGGAGTTTGGCCACAACGTATTCGATATAATGCCCCAATGAACTTAGTTTAATCGTATCGACGTTTTGAGTTCGTTATATTCGTGTTAGATTCATATATTGAACGGGTTGTTGGATATTGTATAATTCAAGGTTGTTCAAGCTATCGATATCTCAATTAGGACGTCGTTCGTGGAAGGATAATTATCACCGGTGTTGTGTAAGTTAATTCGTACTCAGTTAAAAGGATATTCATTCCTTTTGTTGTTGATCATTCATAATCATAACTCATTCATCATTGTATTAATCATATTGAGACTTGTAATTGTTGAACAATCACTTCATCAACGGGAACGGCGGTTCCAATCATTCCATTGAAACTATCAATCACTTCATTATTATTCTCATCTCGGTGAGTCATTCTTGACTTTGTCAGATTATTATTTATTCATTGATATTCATTACGGTCATTCTCGTTCATATAACCTTCTGGGTTCATATTGCGTGGCCGGGTGCGGATGTGTGGAATTTTTAGTCGGGCACGTGATGGCCATGTATTGGGAGTGATACATTGGACTGTGCACACGGTAACAGATTACCTCGGTGAGACTAATTAGGTACAAGGACGGGTGTGTCCGGTCATTCGTCTTGTACACTTGCACAGAACACTACGGGCGTACTATGATACTCCTCTTCAGCGTAATTCATAATTAAGGATATTTCATAACTTCAGATATAATCATGTTTGTGTATTTTCAACCCTTGAGGATTGTTGTTCTGTGTAACTGACCCCGGCTGGGGATTTTGTTTTTCAGGTCATGGCAAGGCAAACGCACGGGAATAGCATGTTGATGTCTAGGAGTCCCAATGATACTAGTAGGGGCCCCGATCTTTCAATTATTCATGTTATTGTCCTTTATTTTCCGCTGCAGACTTTCATTTGGATACTCCGTTTCATTCAGTGTTGTGTATTTTATCTTCATATAAAATACACTAGTATTCGGTATTGTCCTGGTGTGTTGTAACTAAACTTCTCATCGGAGTAATTATTGTTGTAATGTGGTTCGGTACTACATTTATCCTGTGTAATTCATTCATTTTCATTTGCCTGGTGGGTCCCAGTTGGGGATCTACGGCACTGTAATATCCGCCTAGTTTGGGGTGTTACACGCTAAGTGTGAGAGCGAAGGCTCAGCATCTTGGGGCGACGGTCCAAATCTTGGGACGATGGTCCAAATCTTGAGGCGACGACCTATCTTGCTAGGAGTAATAAGGAGAGTCTAGAATCCAAAGTCCACATCGGCAGGATTCGAAACTGAATTGACTGATCGACTGATTGACTGACTGCTTGACTTGACATCCGTCCACGGGGACAGGATTATAATATTACAACTATACAATAATTATTGTTTCTAAAATTTCGACATAATTGTAATTGTTCTTATTTTTTTTATAATTAATAAAACTATGCATCACTTAAAAATTTTTCAAAAGAAAGAGCCATACTCGCACACGATCACCCACTCATTGAGACCTTTTGTCTCACCCCACCGTTTTCCCTTTTAAACCAGAGAACGAGCCACCGGCCGAAGATGAAGAGATTCTCAAGGAAGAGACGGATTAGAAGACTGCCATCAAGACTTAGAATTTCTGTTGTTATCCCAACTTGTAATAGTTAATTATGCTTCGTACTTAATTCGTTTGGTATTTTTCTGCTGCAAACTTATGAACAATGTAATTTCGATTATCAATTTTGTCACAGCAAATCCTAGTACATCGGGCTAGGATGGCTGTTTGAAATGTTATCCAATCGTTATTTTGCTTCCGCTATTTATTGTCGCATTTTGATTGATTGATCGACCGATGAGTCGTGCCCTCGTCCTTCTCGATGTTGGGGGCGTGACAGGAGTGGTATCGGAGCCCGCTTTGTGAGAAGGACACTTACAACAGGCTAATGTTGCGATATTTCCTACACGCAAGTGCACGTCATCGTTTACAAGTAATAAAGTGATAAGTAGAGTATCGTTCCCACGAGGATTGAATCTCTAACTACCGACGTTTTCGTATTCCAATTTTATTTGAACAATCGAAGTTGGGTTGTTAGATTAATAACTAAAAGAATTAATAAAAGACTAAACAGAAAACGATAGCTTGAATAAGAGGAATCAAATGATAAATAAGTCTAGAGTTCTGAATCCACCTTAATTTATCCGAATGTAATCTTGATTATCCGTAATAAATAATTTTCCCAACTTATTGAAGGCGGAGATTGCTAATATATTCTACCGCCTCTCCCGAGGTCAATAGATTTATCTAACGGCGACTAACGCACTCTATCCCTAGGTGAATTATCTCGTCGCTAGGCAAAAAGCATGAAATCTCCTAAAGGCCACGTAGTTCCTATGAGTATATTCCTATCTCACAGAATAAAACGGTCCTCACCAATAGTTCCTCACCAAATCTCCTCTCCCGATTCGAAGTGAATGATTAAATCAATACAACTATTGGCCAGATAATTGCAAGCATTAAACATAATTGGGAAAACTCAATAAAAAGGTAATAAATTGGATAATCTCAATCAATTCGTCAAAATAAAGGTTTCATCAAAACCCTAGATTAGGGCTTTAGCCTGACATGCTAACAACTGACAATACAGAATAAATAAACGAAAGCATAAAATTCAAACGCAGATGAAGCTCGGATTCCTCCGTTCTTCAGCTTCCGCCTTCTGCCTTGAATTCCTCTGCTTTCCTCCTCTTCTCTGTCTACAAGCTTCAGCTCCTAGGTTTAGCTCCAATGATTCCCCTCTTTTCAAATTAGGGTCTTAAGCCCTATTTATAGCTCAGCATCTCCATAAATCGCGTCCGTATTAGTTGGTTGAAAACTGGCTTCGAAACGGCCCAAAATCCGCGCAGACGTACCAAACCCGCTAAGTGTGCCGCGGCTCATCAACTCGTGCGCGGCACATCGCCAAAATCAATACAGGCGTAATTAAATCCTTCGTGCGCGGCTCACATGGGCTGTGCCGCGGCACAGAGTACAGCCTACTCTGCCCTTCGGCTGGCGTCTTCCTTTGCCGCGGCTCAGTTTCCTTGTGCCGCGGCTCATAGTCCAGTTTTGCCGTTTTCGCCCGTTTTGCCTCGTTTAAGCTTCCGGACTTCAATTTCCTGTCATTCATACAAAATTAAGGCATTAAAAGCTCATTTAGATTTTTTTCACACTCCAAAATACTACAAAATAATGATAAATAAGCGTATAAAAATACGCCTAACAAATACCCCCAAACTTAAGCCTTTGCTTGTCCTCAAGCAAAAAGAATTAAAGTTAATAAAAGAATGTCGTGAATCATCGTGCAACTCATAGTGTTCAACTTAATCAATACTATCCTGCCATTTTCTCTAAATAATACGAGTGTCATAAAAGCGAGCTGCACTCAGAATAATGATTCCGCAAAGAGATCAAGTTCAGTCCTAGTCATTTGTTCATGAAGAAAACTCAGCTCAAAGATCAACAAAACATGAGTCAAATCAACCGTCAATATGAAAGGCTAACATAAACAAGCTAGTTCGTCGCGTTCCACAGTCTAGAGGCACAATTTTTCACGAGTCTCATAACAAGTACACCTCGGACAGTATCCCCTTATATAAATATGCTCAAAAATTTGATTCGAGTCGACCACTAGGTTAGGATCTCGGGATGTTTCATCGGGATAATCCTAGGGTGGAACTTCCATTCTCATGTATTAGGAAACCGTTTGACGTAAAAGACACTCATGGGGCACATGGATGCTTCTAGTTACTAAGTTCCCGTCTACAACGGAGAAACAACTCGAATACATAATTTCCACATGTCCGAATCAAGGTTGCCGTTTGACGCGAGTAAACAAATGTTCACGCGAATACCCCGGTTACTAGGCTCCCTATCATTGGCACATGTGAACTCACTAAATCACTAGTCTAATCGGGGTCGTCGTTTTACGCGAGAGTAAACAACGGGTCACGCGAATACCCCCGGTTACTAGACTTCCCTTCATAGAACACATTATCTCGACTTTTAGGGAAAAACTGACCGACTCTAAACTCAATTTAAGTGCCAACACGACTAAAGAAACAGTACGACTCACTATCCGGAAAATGTAGCCAAACGCATTGATGGGGATTTAAAAACAAGAATGTATCGTCTCTTATCTACCAAGTCCTCTACAATCGCGAAAAATTTCGGACCTAATTGACTACTAAGCAGAACAGAAATAACTGACTACAACTCGACTAAAACTCGCCCGCTTCTTCAGAGAGAAAGACAGTGTCGTAACATCCGTATCACACATAATAGAAACACGAAAATTCACGAATAAAGAAAAACTACGGCAAGCAAGGCTAATAATAAAAAAAAATTTTCGCAAAGAAAGAAAAATGCAACAAAATATAATGTACAGCAAGAAAATAGAGTACAGCAATGAATGTAGACTGAATGTAAATCCCTCCCCCAAACTTAGGACGTACATTGACCTCAATGGACAAAAAATGAAATGCAATAAAAGTAAAAAGGTCAAGTACTCCCCTCCGATGCTCAGAGCCGGTGCATCGTCCGGTGAGGAGGGTGGTGTGGCTGGCCGGGCGGGCGCAGTAAATGGCCCGTCGGGATGCATGATGTGGGCCGTCCATGCGGCGAGGTGCTCCTGATGATAAGCCTCCCTCGCAGCAAGACGCCTCTCCGCTCGTCGGCTGGCCCGGCGGGCCTGCTCTCTCATCTCTGCTCTGGCGGCAGCAACAACACTCTCCCGCGCCGCCCGCTGCTCCTCCCTCATGGCAGCCATCCAGCTTTCTCTCTCTCTCATCATCTCGTCTCTCTCTTTCCTCAACTCCCCTCTCAGCTCCTCTCTCTCTCTCCTCAGCTCCTCCCTATGCTCTTCTCTCTGTCTCCTCAAATCCTCCCGCAGCCCATCAAACAGCTCCTCCAACCTCGCTCTGTCAGGCTGCGGGCCGGCCTCTCCGTGCGTCAACAAAAGCGGCTCGGGGGATCCCTCATGAGCCTCCTCGAGCAAAAATCCTCGCCCCCTAGCGTGTGCCGGCGCTCCGCCCCACTGCTCAAAGTGCGATATGATGCGGTGGTCGATCGGGGCCTGTGGGGCAAGCATTGGCTCGTCGACTGACCATGTCAGCCCCGACTGCCGGCATAAAGCACAGATGAGGGAGGGGTGCTTCAACCCCGTCTTGGCCCCCCCCCTGGATACTCTGGAAGATAGATCGAACCAGAATGGGGGCCACATCAAAACGCAACCCGGAGGTGATAGCAAAAAGTATCCGGGCGCGGGAGAGAAAAGCATGCGGATCTCGGGAGGTGGGATCAATGCGGGCACAAATAAAGTAAAGCCGTGCTCGCCACTAGCCGGGCGAGGCGCGAGCTCCTAAAGTGAAAAGTAGATGAGCTCTGTGCTCATTGCTCCCGATCGGTGTCGGGGCCGCAATCGTCTCAAGCGGGGCCTCCTTAGTGAGGCCGGTCATCACGCGGTCATAGTGTCTCGTCCACCGCCGAAACCCAAAAAGCCTCCGAATAGCAATGGGAGAAATCAGCTGTGACCCCTCGGACGTCGACTGAGTCCGCGACTCTAGAGATGGCAACGTATGCCCTGCCGGATGTGCTTCGTGAGAGCGGCATAAAACTCTGGACGATCGAAATGACTGCCGCTCAGGAGGTGCGGTAAATCTAGCCCATCCCATCTCGTCAATCATCATGAGCAACTCCCCGTCCTGAGGAGCTGGAGTAAAACCTCTCTCGGGAATAAGTGGACGCGGACGGATCTTTTCGTTGAAAATCTTGTGGATCTCGGGGTCCGAAAATTGGTGCCCTTCCGCCTCGGCCCGACCCCGAGAGGTCTCCCCTCGCGTAGGGGATGACTCGGTCCTAGCACGCTTGGTCAACTTCTTCGTGCGCGCCATAATCAGTCCTGAGAAGTACACACGAGGGTTTATTTACGCAACAATAATAACGATGATATATGCGTGGCTAAAAACATCAAACCAGGAATTCCGAAATTAAGACACTAGCGCATACGAGAGAGAAAGATGAGTTTGGGACTTAAACATTGACACTGGATGTAAAAGCTGAGCTTGCTGTAGATTGAAAACGTATACTTTTGCACAAAACTTCAAAACACTTGCTTTTTCAAAGAAAACTATTCATTTGGGCAATTTGTCGGACACCTTGAGGGCGCATGTTTACTTGAAGAATAAACATAGTTCTAGCTCGATTCAGCCCCCAAGAACAGAAATGCAATTCAACTAGCAACAACTTAACACAATCAACTCATTGATATTCCAATTTAATCAAGAAAATTCGATAAAACCACCCTGTTATTCTCTACAATCACAAAGCTATTTGAAGGAGCAATAAACATGTTCCAATCATCAAACACATACCCCACTTCCAAATATAAACCATAAGCAAGTAAAATCACAAGATTGAAACATACCTCTTCGAGATTTCAAGAAGAATCGCAGGGAAAAGATAAAGGAATTGCTTCGGCCGGTCGCACTGGGGAGGGAAGGCAAGGAGAAGGAAAATCGTACTGATAAATGCCGGCCGAATGCATGTTATAGGCTACAGCCTTTCAAATTCCGCATAGTGTGCCGCGGCTCACAATCTATGTGCCGCGGCACAAGGTACGATCCTTTTACTCGTGTCTCGTTTTGTCGTGTGCGCGGCTTAAATTCCGTGTGCCGGATCATTGCTCAAGTGTGCCGCGGCTCATTTATGCCGTGCCGCGGCACAAAGTACATTAGTTTTGCCTTCCTGGCGAATGATGTGTGCCGCGGCTCATTATAATCGTACGCGGCTCATACTCGATTTCTCCCACAGGACTTTCCCGCATGCAATTTTGAAAGAAGACGTTAAAACGAGAGGACGAAGCGAGATAGAAGCACAAAAATGATGAAAACTAAGAATCACGAAAACAAGAAAAATAAAGAAATGCAAGATTCTACAACTACGAGCTCGGGTTGCCTCGAGAAGCGCTAAGTTTATAGTCTTGATAGGACCTATTGAACAACGTTAGTTTGCTTTTCGCAAACTCCATTTGGCTTCCGCCCATTTATCGAATTTTATATTTTGGTTAAAATTATGACCATTGGTCATCAGCGGTTCGATTCTCGGTTCGTAATCAAATGTTGTTTGCGAAGAGGTTTCGACTTGAAAAACTTCCCGAAACACCGGTTTCTCCATGACTAATTTTTCTCTTGGCTTTCGGCTCACTCTCCTCCTTCGCCAACGAACTCACGATCAGCAGATTTTTCCTCATGCTCGAGGAATGCCACTCGTTCAACATCCTTCTTAAAACTTGGGCCATTCAACACAAAATCTGAATTTTTCCACCGACGATGTTTTCGGTGCTTTCCTCTTTCAACAACTTCCATGCTTTCAATTTGAGACTCTTTTCCAGCACTTCCGGGACATGGGAGCGATTTGAACACTTGAAAAGTGACTTGCTCGTCTTGGACCCTCAGAGTTAACTCCCCCTTTTCCACGTCTATAAGGGTGCGGCCCGTAGCTAGAAATGGTCGTCCCAAGATGATCGGAATATTTTCATCTTCCTCCATGTCTAGTACGATGAAATCAGCCGGAAAGATGAACTTATTGACTTTAACTAAAACATCCTCGATCACTCCCCTCGGATACTTTATCGATCGATCTGCCAATTGTAAGGAGACTGTGGTTGGCTTGGCTTCCCCAATATTCAGCTTTTGGAAAATCGATAGAGGCATGAGGTTGATACTTGCACCAAGATCGCATAATGCCTTATCAAACGAAAGATTCCCCATGGTGCATGGTATGTTGAAGCTTCCCGGATCTTTCAATTTAGGTGGAAGCTTCTTTTGAAGAATTGCACTGCACTCCTCTGTCAAGGCAACCGTTTCAAACTCTTCAAGTTTTCTCTTCTTAGATAATATCTCTTTCATGAACTTGACATAACTCGGCATCTGCTCCAATGCTTCGCGAACGGAATATTTATGTGAAGCTTTTTGAACACCTCAAGGAACTTAGAAAATTGTTTGTCCGCCCTCCTTTGCTGTAGTCTCTGCGGAAACGGAACGGGGGGGACACATGTCTTCGAGATCTCCGCCTTCAAGTTCTTCGACTCCTCTGGCTTAAATTCCTTCGACTCCTCAATCACCTTCTCCTCTTTACCCTGCTCGGGCTGATCCAAAGAACTTTCTCCGCTTCTCAAGCTAACTGCTAGACTCTCTCTAGGTTAGTTTCGTTGTACTCGGCAATGCTCCTCCGACGAGCCGTCAATACATTAGCGATTTGGCCAAGCCGAACCTCCAAATTCGAATGGAAGCAGAATGATTTTGTAGTGTAGCTTCGTCCGAGTCATAAATTGACTCGTATTTGCCGCCAATTTTGCAAGTGCTTCCTCGAGAGACACTTTAGGAGCGGAAGTGGGTGCCGTTGATTCCGAGTGAAAGGGGGCTGGTGTGCGTCATCCGTTTCTCCATGAAAAGTTGGGGTGATTGCGCCACCGGATTGTAAGTATTGAGTACGGGTTATTCATCGATTCCCATTTCCTACGAATTGAGCCTGCTCCATATGATTTTGCTCGAACGGATTTCCAAATTGACATTCCGCACTCGGGTGTGATCCGTTACACCAATTACACGTCTCAATGGTAACGGGCTGGTGCATGCGAAAAGTTCGAGCTGTTGTGTCAAAGCGGCGACTTGAGCCGACAAGGTGGAGATCGGATCATTGCTCGAAACTTCCATTACCCTCTTCGGTGCCAATCTTCGTTGGCCATTGGTAAGCGTTTGCCGCCATATCCTCCAAAAGCACGTGAGCCTCGCCATAGATTTTCCCATGAATGTCCCAACGGATGCCGCATCGACAAGAGTGCGTGTAGAAGCACTCAAACCACAATAAAACGTATGCAGCTGAAGCCAATCAGTAAAGCCGTGATGAGGGCATCTTCGAAGAAATTCTTTATATCGCTCCCACGCCTCGTGGAGCGATTCCATATAAAACTGGTCAAAAGTAGTTATCTGCTTTCTCAACCGCGCTGCCTTAGCCGGTGGGAAAAATTTTGCAAGGAAGGCTTGCACCAACCTCTCCCAAGTTGTAATCGACCCGTGGTAAGGAATTCAACTGANTTTTGCTTTATCCCTCAAAGAAAAAGGGAAAAGCCTCAATCGGATGGCATCGTCGGTGACACCATTTGTTTTAAATGTGTCGCATATCTCAAGGAACGAAGCAATGTGGGCATTCGGGTCGTCCTTCGGCAATCCACAGAACGGGCTCGCCTGTACCATCTGAATAATGGCGGGCTTGATTTCAAAATTATTAGCTTGGATGGTGGGACGCCGAATTCCCGAAAAATTTGCGTTGACTTGCGGCATGGCATAATCACGAAGAGCGAGTTCCGGTTGAACTTGCCGCACTTGGTTGTCTCCTCCTTGGATTTCAACATTCTCGGCCATCTTGACCGTCGTCTGCAACTCTCTTTTTCCCTTTTTATTCCTTCTTAGAGTGCGCTCGAGCTCGGTGTCCAAAGGTAGTAGGCCTCCGTTACCGAGTCTTCTCATGCACTACACGAACGGTCCTGAAAGGAAAAACGAATAAACAAAATTAAATACACAAAAAAAATAAAAATAAAACGTTCAAATTAAGACTGGAAATACTTAAGTCGATATTAGAAAAATTTCAATCCCCGGCAACGGCGCCAAAAACTTGTTGCGATATTTCCTACACGCAAGTGCACGTCATCGTTTACAAGTAATAAAGTGATAAGTAGAGTATCGTTCCCACTAGGATTGAATCTCTAACTACCGACGTTTTCGTATTCCAATTTTATTTGAACAATCGAAGTTGGGTTGTTGGATTAATAACTAAAAGAATTAATAAAAGACTAAACAGAAAACGATAGCTTGAATAAGAGGAATCAAATGATAAATAAGTCTAGAGTTCTGAATCCACCTTAATTTATCCGAATGTAATCTTGATTATCCGTAATAAATAATTTTCCCAACTTATTGAAGGCGGAGATTGCTAATATATTCTACCGCCTCTCCCGAGGTCAATAGATTTATCTAACGGCGACTAACGCACTCTATCCCTAGGTGAATTATCTCGCCGCTAGGCAAAAGCATGAAATCTCCTAAAGGCCACGTAGTTCCTATGAGTATATTCCTATCTCACGAGAATAAAACGGTCCTCACCAATAGTTCTCACCAAATCTCCTCTCCCGATTCAAGTGAATGATTAAATCAATACAACTATTGGCCGATAATTGCAAGCATTAAACATAATTGGGAAAACTCAATAAAAAGGTAATAAATTGGATAATCTCAATCAATTCGTCAAAATAAAGGTTTCATCAAAACCCTAGATTAGGGCTTTAGCCCGACATGCTAACAATCGACAATACAGAATAAATAAACGAAAGCATAAAATTCAACGCAGATGAAGCTCGGATTCCTCCGTTCTTGACTTCCGCCTTCGCCTTGAATTCCTCTCTTTCCTCCTCTTCTCTGTCTACAAGCTTCGGCTCCTAGGTTTAGCTCAATGATTCCCCTCTTTTCAAATTAGGGTCTTAAGCCCTATTTATAGCTCAAGATCTCCATAAATCGCGTCCGTATTAGTTGGTTGAAATCGGCCAACGGCCCAAAATCCGCATGTGACGTACCAAACCCGCTAAGTGTGCCGCGGCTCATCAACTCGTGCCGCGGCACATCGCCAAAATCAATACAGGCGTAATTAAATCCTTACGTACGCGGCTCACATGGGGTGCCGCGACACGCAGTCTGACTACTACGCCCTTGGTGGCGTCTTCCTTTCCGCGCTCGATTTCCTTGTGCCGCGGCTCATAGTCCGATTTGCCGCTTTTCGCCCGTTTGCCTCGTTTAAGCTTCCGGACTTCAATTTCCTGTCATTCATACAAAATTAAGGCATTAAAAGCTCATTTAGATGATTTCACACTCCAAAATACTACAAAATAATGATAAATAAGCGTATAAAAATACGCCTAACAGCTAACCAGGATAGGATTCTTCGGACTTAGACGTGAATTCCACCTAGGACGAAGTGAACCATATGATTGAGGCCTAATGTAGACTTCTCGAGTCAATTCTCATTAAAGATCTCTTTCGACTTATTGCTATTCACTTGGAATATGCATAGTCAAATTAAAAATTCCTAAGTCATTGGCCAAAGTACTTTATTAAGTACCCACAGCATTTCCCGACTGAATTAACTCTTCCATTGAACTCTTGAAATGGATATAGCTTACTTCACTTATCCATTTTTCAAAGTCATGTCACTATTCATTTAAAATTGATGATGTTCCTTTAAACTCCACTAAACTTCATTGTCTTCTTAAAGATGGAGTATTATTGTTCTTTTGTCGTTAAAATCATATAAGCATTCGTTGAATCATTAAGTTCACTGCCTTAATGATTGTTCTGACTTAATAGAGGTCTATATTGGAACTTAGATTTCCGAGATACTGACTTAGTTTTATTTTGTTAATTAGAGTACCCCTAACTCGATATGTATGCTCAGGCGAATAAGCCAAACTTAACCAGAATCAAATATGACTGTCACAAAACAGTGACAAAACCTCATTTATATGACTTTATAATACCACTTTCCATGGCAGTCAGAAATATCATTTATGACTGTCATTGGCAGTCACGAATTTCATCTTTTGTGATTGTCATTGCGATCCACAATTTCATCTTTTGTGATCATTATGATACGAATTTCAACTTTCGTGACTTCCATGGACAGTCACAAAAATCATTTTTCTTGACTGTCTTGTGATTGTTTTTAGAAGTCACAAATGTTGAAAAAAAATATAAAAAAAATAGTAAAACCCCATTTTTCTCTGAATGCAATCTAATTATTATTCAGAATGAATTCATAATACAATCCAAACATATTTCTCAAAGTATTCACACAACACTCCAATTAATTTTTACAAGACATATAAAAATCACAATGTAATGCTAAAATTAACACATGTAAAAAAAACTCCGAACCAACTCATTGGGAATAGAATAAGTACGGAGAATTAGTTATATATTGAAAAATATCAATAACTAACAAGTTAAACCAATGGAATCATAAGCTTCATCCATGGAACACACGGGTGGAGCAACGCCTGCTAAAATAACGGTTTCAGGAGCACCTTTTGCCTGAACAACAAAATAAAATATATAAATCAGTCATTAACCAAAATAAATAAAGATAAATAATTCCTTGCTGTGCAGTACTACATTAAGATACAATTTGGGAATACAAAGAGCAGCACTAACTATTTAGTTCATTTGAATATGTCGACCAAATAATCTTAATATACCTGTTCCACAGTTAAGCCAAGTCGATTTTGGCCCTAGCACATCTCTCATAAAAATACAAGTACCCCATGTCTTTTGGAGGATCTTTGGAAGCCCAAACTTTTGCATCGTTATATATCACCCACCTTCCATCTTTCTAATGTGAGCAACATAATGGCCACAGTGGGTAGAAGTACCAATGTGTCTCACCAGTCCAATATGTCTGTATTCTGCAATATTACAGCAACCAAGACTTGTGTTAGAAAAGGTAAGGAGAAAATTGGTGACTAGTTTGAAAAATTTCAACTCAGAGGACGTTGAAACTAAAAATATAAAAGAGAAAGTAACATAATATCAACTACCAACAGTAATATTATGTATTTATGTTATAATTATAGAAGCACAACTCTCTTAGCATGTGGAAAAGATGTTGTTTATATTTGATAATAAATCTAGATGCTGTGGAAAAGATGTTTATAATTATAGAAGCAGAACTCACTGCACTGCTAATCCAAAAGTTGACAGATTGTAGCATAAAATAATAGATCTATATTAGAAGCATTAGCATATGGAAAAACAGGTAGGAACACAAACTAAGAAAAAATAAATAAACCGACAATAATTAGTGTTGGGATATGGAGAGACTCGAACTCTCAGCTCCTATAATAAGAGCAACAGTAATCAACACCGTCCGTCAAACCTTCTGACAACACTCCCAAAAGCTGTTAAAGAAAGGATTATTTATCGGGATGCCATGTCGCCAAGAAAGCTGACTAACATATATACCCAAATTATAGAACTGTCCTTGGGATGAGGATGACTAACATAGGCCCCAAAGATCATGGTAGGCTGATCATATTAAATCAAGAATGGCATTCCTCTGCATAGTGCATTTTCTAAAGTATTTTGCCCTCCAACCTATTCGAAACATATCAGAAAAAATCATATAAGGTTACCGGTAAAGACTCCATAATATCTAAAAACTTTGAAAAATTAATTTCGTACAGACCTTCAAATTCATATTCAGAGCGATGTTCAACATGTAACGTTTCTCGTCTTGTCATCCCCAAGACGACAAAAACATAATCATATATACTAAATAAATGTTCTATGGTTTTATGTTAGGTTACCACGTTCAGAAAGTATTAATAACCATAACAAGTATCGACATCAACATCAGGAAGAATAATAATAAACAAATTGAGTCGGCCTCTACGTATAGGAATGTTATATAGAGACTTTCGATCTCATAAACACCAGCCAAGTGTGTAGAGATGATATCACTCTTGCAAAACTGAACCATTTCTGAATTTAGTTTTATGTGGTCAGGATAATCGATAATAGATTAAGTGAAACATGTCGCCGATTAAATAAACACAGTTCCGATGAATTAATAAACCGTATTGCTAATCAATGTATTCCTTTATTATAAATTTAGACTGAGAAATTAAAATGAAATTCATGCAATAACAACAACTATTGACAAAATAACGACAATGGTTCCAACCATTTAGACCCCATCCCTTCTAAAAGTATGTTTTAGGCACCCAAGATTTAAAGTACTTGAAGAGGAAAAGGGACTATAGCAAAACACAAACATGAAGAATAAAATGAACGTTCAACCTCCGGTAACAAACAGAAAAAAATTCGATAACGAACAGAAAAAAAATTATTGATTCAACAACAACCAATAGGAGAAGCAGAACGAGTATATAGCCATTCCGAAAGGCAAAGAAAGATATACATCAAAGTCATCAGCATGGTATCAAAATATCAATACTACCTTTGTATTGGTAAAATCGGATCAGGCCTCCATTCCCAGTTCACCTCCATGAGCTTTACCTGAAACCCGTTGATAAACGAAACCCAAATCATATGCGACACTGAGCCTCCACCGCAAGTTTTGTGACTAACCTTCGCCATCGATTCCGAAAACCAACAGTAACCGCTGATTCACCACCGGATTTGCTGAAGCCCATACACGACTGGAGCTGTAACTATATCGTGTCCATGTTCTAAACATACTGTAACCATCGCCTGTGCTAGTGGTTCCCCTACCCACTAATTGAAGGGGAATTGGTGTGGATTGTGTGAAATAGATTGAGCATGTGATGTGTACGGAGAGAGTAGGAGCAGAGATAGAAAAAAATAAACTGTGAGGCAGTTGAGAAAGGGGATCGGGAAATAGTAAAGAGAAAGAATAAGAAAAAAAAGGAGAAAGAAGAGAGGCGAAGATGCGTGATGTTTTTTTTTTTTTCAAAAAAACACTTAAAAAATTCTCCCAGAAAATTTTACAGCAAACAATCATCTCCAAAATTACACAGTAACATTACACAACTCTTACACTCCAGAACACAAGCAACAGGTAAGAATTTTTCTCCGTAAATTCCTTCAACTATGAACATTTCCGATCTTGAAAAATTTTCCAGTAGTTTTGGCCTTCCGTTTTTCCATTAACCGGAGACCAGACCCAGGAAAAAAAACATATTCTCATCCACCACATCAACACACCAAAAATCTTTCAGAAACCAAATATCCAAAATCATTCATTATCAAAAACCCTACTTTTCAGAATCAAATCCAGAAAAATAAGAAACCAACCTAAGTTTTCAGTCGAAGCTTTTTCAACCGCAGCCGTGGTCGCCATCTCCACCACCGTCAACTCGTACCAGAGATACGCAAACACCGCCGCTGCCGCCGCGCTGAGCACCGTCGAACCGAGACCATCGCTCTAATCTCTTCCGTCGAGAGCCAGGTCTGGATTGTTGGAAGTCGAATCATACCCCTTAATATTGTTGAGTGTGTCCGCTGCTCCGACCTACGGTGGAGAATCGCCGACACTCAATCCGCCAGCCTCATATAATTCTGGCGAAGATGCGTGAGGTTGAGATTTGAGAGAAAGAAAAGAGAATATGATATTAGGGTTTGTTTCGGCAAGTTCTTCTATTCATTTTTTTGCAAGCATTCTATTCATTTTTTTTTTGCAAGCATTATGACGGTTAATAAGAGTCAAAGTTACTGTCATTTAGCTTGAAAAAATTTATGACTGCGAAAGACTGTCACAACTCTTGTGACAGTCATGAACAGTCATAAGTATTTGGATTTATCACTGTTTGGTCTTTGTGACCGTTATTGCCAGTCACAAAGTTATGACTGTCATTAGCAGTCACAAATCTAGTGAGTTTCAATGTCACAAAATCCTGTTTTTGGTGTAGTGATCGTACACTTAATTCTGCATAACAACATAGAATACTAATAATTCCACATAAGACCGAAAATCCTCCCACATTACCCTAACTTATAATAGATGGCTTACCGAAGATGCGGACGTCCACGTATGAACCGTGATGAACTCTTAAAACCGTTAGCATTTCATAGATTACTAATTCCTCAAAAACATCTTCATAAAATCTAGTCCTCGCATGAATCGTGAAGAGCAACATCAACGCGATGATCGCTCACGCTCTCCTATATGAGAAGGAAATGGGAACGATGCCATGGCCCAAGCCCTCACTCAATTGACGAACTTCCTACAACAACAGGCTGCTAACAAAGGGAACCACAATGAAACTCATGATCGTACCCTGGAAAGATTCTTACGTTTCAACACGCCGACCTTTGACGGAGAACCCGACGATATCAAAGCTGAACTCTGGCTGGAGAAAATTGAGGGAATTTTCAATGCCCTTCAGTATACCGATGAATAGCGGATATCACTGGCTGCATTCCGACTCGAGGCCGCAACTCATGACTGGTGGAGGAGTGTCAACGAACGCTGGACGAGACAAAACCGTGTCAGGACATGGGCTAACTTCCTGACCGACTTTCGAACCCAATACATGTCAGCAGCAGCCAGAGAGGCTAGACGAGAGGAATTCTACCACTTGAAGCAAGGAGCCATGACAGTCGCTCAATATGAAGCCCAGTTTAACAGATTGTCTAAATACGCACCAGGATTGGTAACAACTGAGGAGGACAAGCTCTATAAGTTCACTAGAGGACTGAGGCAGTCGCTCCAACAGAGCCTTCTAACTGTTCAGCTGATGACACTTACCCAAGCAGTGGAAGCCGCTACCCGGATCGAGAGCGGAACTGCGAGGTTAGCTCAACAACAAAGCCGTTTCTCCAACAACGCTAAGAGGCCTGCTACCCGACCAACATCCACGCCACCACAGAAGTTTAAGAGGATGGGAACTCAAGGAAGCTCGAGTGGAACGAAGGCACCAGTTCTCAACAAAGCAACATCACCTTGCACTCACTGTGGTAGGAAAGGGTATAAGTCAGAGTTGTGTTGGAGGAAGCTCGGAAAGTGCCTACGTTGCGGCAACCAAGATCACCAAATTCGAGAGTACCCAGATATGATCACCCCGGCAATCAAACCAGCTATTGCAGCCAAACCATGAAACAACAAAGGAAAAACCCCAGCTCGAGTATTCGCATTGACTGGTCAGGAGGCACCAGAGAACAACGATGTGGTGAAAGGTACACTCCTGATATCTAATCAACTTGCATGAATACTTATAGATCCAGGATCATCCCACTCGTTTGTTGCACTTCATTTTTCTAAGAAACTTGATAGGCCGTTAGAATCTTTATCATTATGCCTAGAAGTATCTACCCTGATGGGAGATAGTCATCTAGCAAATAAAGTCCATTCTGCGTGTGATGTGATCATCAGTGGTAACTGTTACTCTTCCGATTTAGTAGTGCTTCCAGTATTAGAATACGATGTCATCCTAGGAATGGATTGGCTATCTAAGCACTACGCACAATTGGATTGTCATTCTACGATAGTTAGGTTTTCCGAACCTAACAAGCCAATCGTGGAATTGATTGGAGATGCTAGAGTCAACCTAGAACCTATAACATCAGCTATCAAGGCTAGTAAGGCAGTTGCCAAAGGGGCAACTAGATTTTTAGCCTTCAGCATCAACAAACCCATGAGTAAGTCGGGCATAGAAAATATACTTGTGGTATCCGAATACCCTGACGTATTTCCCGAAGAATTGACCTCCCTATCGCCTGACAGAGAAGTTGAATTCAATATCGAAATCATGCCTAGGAAGGCACCCATTGCAAAGGCACCATACCGAATGGCACCACTGGAGCTGCAAGAGTTGAAGGTCCAACTGCAGAAGTTACTCGACGTGGGTTTTGTACAACCCAGTGTATCACCTTGGGGAGCTCCAGTATTATTTGTCAAAAAGGAGGACGGAACATTGAGGCTTTGCATAGATTAACGTGAACTCAACAGCGTGATAGTTAAAAATAAGTATCCTCTCCCGAGGATAGATGAGTTGTTTGAACAACTCCAAGGAGCTTCGGTGTATTCCAAGTTTGATCTTCAACAAGGATACTACCAGTTAAAGATTAGGAATGAATATGCTCCTAAAACTGCATTCCAAACTAGATACGGCCACTACGAGTTCGTAGTGATGCCTTTTGGACTCACGAATGCTCCTGCGACATTTATGGATTTAATGCACAGAGTATTTCAACCATATCTCCACCAATTCGTAGTAATTTTCATCGATGACATACTCGTGTACTCTAAGTCGGAAAAGGATCACGAGAGACATCTTAGACTAGTGTTGGATACACTAAGGCAGCATAAACAAGTGTGAATTTTGGTTGAGGCAAGTGGCATTTCTAGGCCATATTATTTCCGGAGAAGGGATTGCAGTAGATCCATCTAAAATAGAAACTATTATGGATTGGAGGAGGCCAGAAAATGTAATTGAGATCCGAAGCTTTCTTGGACTTGCGGGCTACTACCATAAATTCATCAAAGACTTCTCGAAGATAGCGGGACCCCTCACCCGGCTAACCCAGAAACAAGTAAAATTTGAATGGACGGATAAATGCGAGTCAAGTTTCCAGGAACTCAAGAAGAGACTTACCACCGCACCTATACTGACACTTCCAGAAGGAACCCAAGGATTTGTCATATATAGTGACGCCTCAAAGGATGGCCTCGGTGCCGTTTTAATGCAGAATGGTAAAGTTATCGCATATGCTTCCAGGCAACTCAAGATGCACGAGAAGAATTATCCAACGCACGACCTCGAACTTGCTGCAATAGTATTCGCCTTAAAGAAATGGCGACATCATTTATATGGCGTTGATTTCACTGTGTTTACGGATCATAAAAGTCTCAAGTACCTATTTTCTCAAAAGGAACTTAATCTCCAACAGAGAAGATGGGTAGAGCTTTTAGAAGATTACCATTGTGAAATTCAACACCACCCAGGGAAAGCGAATGTCGTTGCCAATGCCCTAAGTAGAAAGGCTAGAGTGGTCCGACTCATGGTTCGAGAATGGCAAGATCTCAAGGAACTGAGCTACCTGAAACCCATTCATGAAGGTACTCGTTTAAATTGCGCCAACCTCACAGCTAAATCGAATCTATTGGATGATATTCGATTAGCCCAAGAGAGTGATCCAAAACTTCAAGAGTTTAAGGACAAGATCGCTAAGGCGAGAAACCCGATTTTACAATTACCGAGGATGGAATTGTAAGGATTAAGGGACGATTATGCATACCTCACGACGAGGAGCTCAAAAGACGAATTCTCGAGGAAGCTCATTGCTCGAGATATACGATACACATAGGAGGTAACAAGATGTACTGAGACTTGAAGAAACACTTTTGGTGGGTGAACATGAAGAACCAAGTGGCAGAATTCGTGGCGCGATGCCTCACATGTCAGAGAGTCAAAGCTGAGCATCAGCGACCCTCAGGACTACTACAGCCACTAGAAATCCCTGAATGGAAATGGGAAATGGTAACCATGGATTTTATCACGGGTTTACCGACCACAAGAGGAGGTTATGACATCATTTGGGTGATCGTCGACAGACTGACGAAATCATCACATTTCGTGCCGGTTAAAATGGACTCCATGGAGTGCCAACAGACATAGTATCGGATAGAGATCCTAGATTTGTATCTCGTTTTTGGAAAGTCTTTCATAAGGAATTAGGAACTTCCTTAAGCTTCAGCACAAGTGCACATCCTTCCATACGTTTCCAACTGGGTTGTTCAATCAAAACATGATCGTGATAAAGTATCCCCAAAACATCATACAAAGGAACTCATTCATTCGGGTTCTAAGTTTAATTAAAAGCTTGCTAACTTCAATCCTAGATGAATTCTCCTACAAGAGTGATATGTCATGATATGATCATCACCAAGATATTCGTTCTTTCTAACAATCAATACTGGAAGGTTATCTAATCAAAATAAATCCCTAAAGTAGCTTGAGCCGTACACACAAATTGTCTGTAGTCTTCTTTGACTTGTTTCTTCTTACACATATTGATGCTTTGTCTTCATGCTCAATTCTTCCCACACAGGTCAGAATTGTTCAACTTAGTCCATAAAAGGCTAATGATCTCAACAATAAGGTTTTGAATCACATAAATTAGAACAATAGCTGTAGGATATGAAAGTCTTCCCTGTAGTGTGTTGTTCGCATTTGCGGACTTAGTATTTCTTCACTCAAGGATATACGATGTATGCTTGAAGAAATAGATTGCTCTAAGATAATGAATGCTTTGGATTCTGGATCAATCAATAAGTGAGCAATGTCCTATTGCTTGGGCTAATTATAACCTTGATTGGCAGCTTGAAGAATGTTTGAATTAAAGATGTCCGCATTTAATGCTTCAGATATTCTTTTTGATCACCATAAAATGCTCTTCGGTCTACAATCTTTTCAACCGCATTAAATGTTGTCCTGTCAATATTAAATGATCCTTTAAAACCGGGAATACTTTGAGAATAAAGATAGGCTTATCTCACAATAGTTTAAAAGTCTAAGTCTAAATCCTGTTGGATTGTATTTTACTTTCCCTATGTAAAATACCTATAACTTATTTGCTATAGCTAACTGTTTTTCTTGCGGTACACTTGGAACCTCCATTTGGCTATAGGATACACCTTTAGGGCGTATATGAAGTTTGTTGTAGGGATAGGCTGTATAATGTATTTATCAAAACACTTCGGGTATTATTTTTCCCAACAATTTCCACCTTTTTGATAATGACAAAACTTCTTTAAAAACACAAGGTTGTCTTCAAGTCTTCTGTCAGATGTTCTGATCTTCGAGACATGGACTAAAATTTGAACGGCTTGCGGGCAAGTTCCAAAATCATAAATCCTACAAGACTAAGTCTATTACAACTTAAGTTATGATTGGCTCGTAGGAACAGTCTTACAGCAAGTAGTCCAACTGGATACAACCAAATCTATGAACTGTTCGTAGACAAGTCCTTACATCTTTTAGACTTAGCAATTTTTATACTTAGTAAATAATTCAATAAATATTGCAATCAAACAGTAAATGAAGATTACGAGCTATAATATTTTGAGATAAATTAAAATTTTACTGATAGTAAAGTTCTATTTTAGTGCTTCAAGAATTGAAATATTACATAAGGATCATACAAATAAGAAAGATACAGTAGAAATGAATTATCTTCTATAATCCTATTGTCTGGAAGACTTCTTGGAGGGATCATGATAGGTTCCTCTCCACCAATTAACAAAGTAATCTCTCCCTCGGTCCTTGTAGATGTTCCATCCATCTTGTCACTTTGTAGGCGAGAATACATTCACCCTTCATATGTCTTGACTTCAACTTCAGTTGTAATAAAAGATTTCCTTCTAGAAGGATCCTTGAGAACTCCTTCACATCATCATCCCGCATCTTACAATGGTTTAATATCCAACCACTGTATCTCAACAGTATCTCAAAAATTTATTGTTCTTTCATGATTTAAGTTTCTCTGCTGTCAGCTGTCTATCTGTAGGAATCGAAATCTAAACAGGCTTCTGGACTGTAATCTTCCATATTTATTTCGGATCCTGGAACTCGAGATGAGAACCAATCACCTTATATCCTCTAGCTCCCTGACCTGGCCCAATACCGGCCAGTCCCTCGATGGCAGCATCAACCTATCAACTAGCAGTGCTTCCATATCCCTCTCTCTCCAACCTCCATCTCCTTTCATCTTCACGATCCTCTTCCCCCTTTTCGGTATTATCAAGCTTGACTTTACCGTGAATATCCTGGAGAATATCCATTGATTCAGACTGCTTGTTCAGAATATCTTTCACATAGTCTACAAGAATTGCTATCACTGTAGTCAGGTCGTCAATATTCTGATTGTGGGCATTAACTCGGGATCCGGCGTACTCAAGAGAGACGACTATTTTAGCTTCGGCAACTTGCAACTTCTCTTGCTCCTGCTTGAGGATCTGCACCTGGTACTATTGGAGCTGGTGCATGGACATGTATATTGCACTAGGCAAAAGCATGAAATCTTTTTCAACATTCTGCACTGTTCTTCTCAGAAGTGTGAGTTCATCCTGTGTGGTATTTCTCATCCACTCGAGTTCTCTCCTGATGTCATACAATGCTTTAATAGCATCATGCAAGAAGATGGTCTAGAGACTGATGTATTGCAGTTGCTCGATTCTGGCTTTGGTCCGAGGGGAGTCACTTTGAGGATGAGGGCTCTCCTAGCTATTCGATGACTAAATTATATGTAGGTTCCTTTGGTCTGTTATCAGGTAGGAAATTCTCGTCTGGTTTATAGGATGAACCTATTGAGATACGAGGGACTACCTATTTGGCGGTTTGAACCTCTATCGGTTCAGACTGATTTTCCGTATGGGAGATAGAAGGATTGATTCCTCCTGCCTCATTTTGGCATCTGTAGCCTGTTAAACAGGAGGGACTGATTCCTCCTACTGGCTCTCATCTTTCGCCTGCTCTCTAGGAGGGACTGAATCTTCATGTTGGATGGCGTGGGTCGCATCCTCCTTGGTCAGAGGGACTGATTCCTTCAGGGTGATAGATGCTGCAATTTTTCAGTTACAGGTCAACTTGGGGAGCTTCGATCTGCAATAAGCAGGACTTAGGGTTTTTAGACGATTGCCTGGACGTCCCCTGTCCTTGGGAGGCCTGTATGTTGGAAAACTCCTTTTCGCGGTCCTCTTTACTAAATATTCCAGTCTGTAAGGCATCCGCATCCGGATCAGTGACTTGAGCTCCGAGTTCCGTCATGGGATGGTTTCTTTCCACTTGGTCTATCTTTTTCTCCTTCCATGTAATATTTAGTCATTAGGTCGTGCCAAAGGGAATCATCCCATATGATGACGACTTCGAAGTCCTGGGAGTCTGTAACCTCCAGCACAAGAAGCTCCTCATACTTCCATTCTTACCAATTGTATAGGGTGTCGTAAGCGGCAACCCTGTAACACTTCCATATTCTGAAGTGTTTGATTGCTTGACGGATTTCGACTTGGCGGATTCTTTGGTTGATGATTGTTGAGTGGGAGTTACCCGAAGATTAGAGGGTTCGAATGCCCAATTTCGGATCCTCTATACGTTTGGGAGCCTGTTGAGGAGACTGATCCCTGATATGGTGGGGTTCCCTATTAGGAGAAGGGCTTCTCACAGGGGTATGGGTCCTGTGAGGAGAAGTGGCTATCGACTCCGAGGGGGCAGCTGATTCATCGACTTCCTCCAGATTACAAAACACCTGGTCATATGTCATAGCAGCAGTACGCTCAGGATCTGTTGTGGGAGAAGCCAGTGTTTCTTCCATAGGCACAACTCCTCTGGTGTAATGCCCCGGTCTTTTATATGCATGAATTATTATGACCTCAAGTGCGACATTAGGGTTTTGCATTCACAAATAATAAAATTCTGACTAATGAAGTAAGTTTGGAACCATTTACACGCTTTTAATTCAGAAATCGGATGTTCAGTTATCTGGTTGGCTTTACCTTCAGAATTTGATTTTTATTTTTCGATAGACAGAATCGTGATTCCGTAGCCTTCTATATACACTACTTTTACGTTACGAGTACGATTTTCAAAAGTTTACTTTTTGAATTTTCGGGTATATTTTATGTCGAGTCATTTTCTCGGATAATTTCGCGTTCCGAAAATTGCGAAACTTTTCTCCGACTTTAATCTGTAAGTGCGACACTATGGTTTAAGTATATGACATATATTTAATACCAGAGTAATTTTATCTGTGGAGGAGCGAAACGTAAAATATTCTTCGACCGGTTTATGATGACGTCTAGGGTTAACCTAGTATAAAAGGGACACTAACCCACTTCCCTTTCATTCCATCTTCTTCCTTCATTTTTCTCACCTTGCCCCCCCCCCCCCCCCCTTCAAAATGAAGAACACCATTGTTCTTCCATTAGAACTCAAGTACAAGCTCATTTTTTGTTCCAAACTTGAAACAAAGTTCATATTCAAGTAAGTTACCTCCTCCTCTTCATTTCTATCCAAGTAGAAATAGGTTTTAGGTAACTTTAAAATTTGGGAAAATATATGAAGAGCTTAGGTTTAATGTTATAATGTTTTGTATGTTGTTTTCAAGTTGATTCTAAGTTTCTTGAAAGTGTTTAAAACAAGTTTTAATCATGGTTTTGATTTCATGTCTTGGCCGAAATTCTAAGGGTTTTATAACACAATCATGTGTTGTTTTTCTTATGATTTTCTTACACAGTACGTTGATATATGATGATATGATGCTATGATGAATTTATGGGAGTTTTTTAAAATGTTTGGTATTTTAAAAGTAAGGAAGAAACATGTTTAGTTCTTGATATGTTGTTGTATGTTCAAAAGTGACTTGATAATTGTGATGAGGTATGAAAAGAGTACATGATATGTTTTTGTTAGATTTTTATAAAATGTTTTTGAAAATTTATTTGAAAACAAGAACATGAAGTTAGATTTATGAAGTTGTAAGATGTGTTGGTAATGTTTGATGTAGTTAAGGAGCATGCTATGGATTGAGGATTTTAGAGTCATGTTTAGGTCATTTGTAGGTTAGGACCAAGACTTTGATTATCAACATGAATGTATGTTAAGTGTGTTATTTGATGTTGGAAACAATTGATGCTTGATGATACTTGATGTTAATGATGTTTGAAGGTTTAAAGATGGGAAATAAAAATGAGTAAGTAACATGTTTTCAAAAGAAAAGATTATGAAATGGAGTTCGTAATGTCAAGAAGCATGATTGTATGTCGACTCCTATATGTGTTATAAGTATGATATGCATGATTAGAGTTTACATGTTTAGGGTTTTCGATGCTAGAAACGAGCTCTAGGTTTATATGATGTTTTTCCCATTTTTGCCGGAAGTTGGCAGTTTCATCACACTTCACGGAAACGGCTATAACTTTCTCCAAGTTTAATATTATTGAGATCTGTAAAATGGACATGAAACTAGACCTCAGTGGATTTCCAGTGGTATGAGATACACTATCTATTTCTTAATGTGTTTTAACAGGATGCTAATTCTTTCCCGCCTTGATGCACATTATGTTATGATTATGTTAAGTATTTCATGTTGGTTTTCGAACCAAGGAATATGTAACGGAATTGAGTATCGATTACCGTTGTTAGTATAATTATATGTTATATGGCCAATTAGGTTCTCTAAGAGAATCATAGCTTTTATTATTAAACTTAAGTCGAATGCGAAACTCTAAAGTCCAAACATGTAGATCGAGTCCGTTGTCCGTTAGACTTCGTTAAGCTCGATCGACCGCTAAACTTAGTTGTTTCTGATGAAAGGTGGAGCAACAGACTGAAGCATAAGGAAGAGCCGAGAATCATATTTGCTTGCGTATATTACTTGTCCAGGTGGGCTTTCTATAGGAAAATGATTATGTGGGGTATCTATACAAAAATGATTATGTGGGCTTTCTATACGAAAATGATTTGAGCTTTGCTCTATTTTGGTGAAATGTTTTACAAGCAAATTATGATTTCAAATGATTATGATGCATAAAAACTTTTAAGTGGATTCTTGTAAACCTATCACTGTTGGCTTTCCAACCTATGAAATGATCGGATCCTGAGCTAGAAAAAGGTTGCTGGCCAGGGTTAGTGTACACAGTACTCGGGATTGTGAGCTCTCTTCGGAGTGGCCGATCTCAGGGAGTAACGTTCGCGGGAGGTAGCCACCATCCCCAGCGTAAATTATGGATATGGTGAATCTGATGATATATGCTATGAAATGAAATGATTTAGTAAATATGGGCTTTTTCCTAAACCCCCGTGTGTTACTACTTATATGCATTATGACAAATACGAAAGCATGTTTTATGTTTTGGCAATATGTTCACGGAGTACGTTGTACTCAGCCTGTATATGTTTTAAAATGTGCAGGTTGAGCAAGGGATATGACGGAGGGTGTTGAGTGGAAGTCTTTTGTTTACAATCAATGTTAAGACCCGGTTACATATCTTCATATATGTAACCAACCATGTTTTTCCACTGCAGACACTCCTTATGATTTTGCCTTCTAAGTTATGTTGATTGTAATATTCTATGAAGCCTTTTTCTAAACTTCAAGGCTAATATTATAACTATGTATCCGACTTTGGATTCTAAGTCATTCCCCCGGGATTGACTCCCTTTCATGATGCCTTGATAGGTTATTCATGGAAATTCATCCCTATTTCTTATGAAATATATGTCTCCCCTTTTCTTCCCCGCTTCTTAATTCCTACCCCGGGTCATGCCCTGGCTATGCCGTCCTTAGGGATAAGGGGCCGTGACAGAATGGTATCAGAGCGGTCCGTTCGCTCCGAGTCTATGTTCTTTCAAGTGAAGTTTAGTTCGATTCTCTAAACTGATTTAAGAATCAATTATCAACCAACACCCCGTCACGTCATGCTCAATTGAAGAGTAAGGTAAAAGATTTACTAGTCTTTAAGATTCAAACTTCTTTTGCCATGAAAATGTATCTCTTTACGAGCTTTTATGAAATGTTAATTATGAACATATATGGAATGATATATGTATGACGAAGCATGTACTATATGAATTTTTATTTTACGATTTATGCATGAATTGCTGCTGACGAAGAAACATGAAAGACGAGAACTTAGAAGCTTCATTAGTGTCTTCTATTATGCGAATGAGAACTTACGCGCCTTAAGTATTTCAACATACGCACGAATATGAATGGCGAACAATGACGATGTAATAACGAGGATCGATGATGGAATGACGTATCCAACGAATATGACTTACGTACGAGTAATACGAGTATGGTTATTTTTATCGGGATGTCCATTTATGGCGGAACCCGAATAACTTTCATAACGTACCTTGTTAGAGAGTATATTATTATTTTTATGTTAGGTGTTTCTCGGAGTCCAGAGTTCGAGTCGAGAACTTGGGATGAGATTTATATCCTTCTTCTGACAACCATTTAGTAGAGTTGTTCTATTGTGTTGAGACGTTGATGTATTATTAGTATACCTTCTTCATAGGATGGTGACCACGAAGACGACACCGAGGAAGTCAACTAGGAGAAGGCGGACACCGTGCGACCTTGTGGAGGCTTTCCGCAACACGTATCGAGGCACAGGTGCCACCGTGGGCCAGTGCATGGCAGACCTAGAGGTGACCTGGCCCGTAGCTGCTCCTCATGGTGTCTCAGACTACGAGGGCATTCAGCGCCTTATCGACCACCTTCCGATCGAGTGAAGGGAGTGGGCTGCTGCAGTCTAATGGTACTATATCTTTTTACGTGAGCCCACTTTAGTACCGTCCGGAGATTTCGTGGACTTTGCTATCCGCATCACGACTCAGTACCTCCAGCACCGTGCACCCCATGGAGCTTGCGTGTATCGACCTTATGCTAGGGTGGCTTTGCCGGAGAGGTTAGCTATGCCTCTACCCAGCCATGTAATTCTTGTTGCACCGCCTCATACTCAGGATGGGTTAGACATAGAGGAAGGGACCTCAGCACCTCGCCACAGGGACATGAGGACCGAGCCTTTTATTCTCAGGAGGACGTCTCCGCCACTTCGACCCATGCCAGTCATCGATCTAGTCCACCCACCCACGACCGATCGCAGACGATGCTCATCTATTTCTCCCGAAGAAGCACAGAGTCACTGAAGACCCTATTTTAGTCTCTCCATCTTTAGACGTGGAGTCAAAAGAAGATACAAAAGAAGATTCGGAAGAGGATCCGGAGGAGTTCTCCGAAGAGGACAGCTCGACCACCGAGTCGAGGGCGACTTGAGATAGCTCAGGATGGTGCTAGCCATTTATTTTGTTTTTTGTATGCGGAACGTCACTTCTTTTGCTTATACGTGTTGTTCCGATGTCTAGCACTTTCTTATTTTTTAGACGGCAAGATTTTGGTATATCTGTAGGCATGTAGCCTAGATTACCTTATATTAATAGTCAGTAAGAGATCGTTGAAGGAAATTATACTATTATGATGCGTATGATATATTGATATATATTTTGACCCTTCATGGGCTTTGCTTCTCATGAGTATGATGTTGTTATTTCTGATCTCTTTCTCGACCTTGCTACGAGATTTATCTATGAGTATGTGTCGATACGTTATGATTATATAGTCGCGAACTCCTTTCTATGATCCAGTATGGCGATATTTAGCGACCAGTGAGAATGAACTAATGATGATTATGTGCACCACAGAATGCCACCCAGAAGAGAAAGAAGGAGAGGAGGGCATGAACGCGCCCCTACAACACCTCCTCCTCCACCCCAACGGGCTATTGAAGAGCTTTTCCTCAAGTAGAATCCTCCCACTTTCAATGGATCAGGAAACCAGAGCGATGCTGAGCTTTGGGTTAGAGCTATGGAATGAATTTTTAACTTCCTAAGGTGTACCAACCAAGAGCGTCTTTCTTGTGGGCTCTTCGAACTCACTGGATTTGCAGACTTCTGGTGGGAAGCGCGCAGGAAGACGGCTGAGCAATTGGAAAACTACTCTTGGGAGGAATTCAAGGAGGCACTGTATGACAAGTATGATCCAAAAACCTTCAAGGTCAAGAAGGAAGCTGATTTCTATAATCTGAAGCAAGGAAGGATGTCAGTGACCGAGTACGATAGAATATTTTGTGAGTTAGCAAGGTATGCTCCAGACCAAGTTGATACGGATGAGAAGATGGCAGGAAAATTTAGATCAGGACTGAGACATGAGATATGCATGTCCCTAGGTAGCCATGGAAGGCTAAGCTACACTGAATCGCTGAACAGAGCTCTGGATATTGAGGCAACAATGCCAGAAGATAAACGAGCGCCTACAGTTACACCACCACCCACCTAGACAAATTCCCACGAATATAAGGGGAAGCGTAAGTGGGAAGGACAAAACAATGGTGGCAATGGGAACAACCAGGCTAGCAGGAAGCCATGGCAGGGAAATATACCTCATGGACAGCCCCAGGATCAGAAAGGCAACAATTAGGGACGGCAGATGGTTCCTGCTCAGGGAGGCAATAATCAGGGGCGAGTTGCAAACCCCGTATGTCCCACGTGTAACAAGCAGCATCATGGTGCCTGTCTGTTGGGCACTGGAAGTTGTTACTCGTGTGGTCAGAGAGGCCATATTATGAGGAATTGTCCTAAACAGCAGCAGGGAGAGAGACCAAACCACCAGGGTCAACCCCAACCACTGAGAGCACTGCAAGGACAAACCCAACTGCCGCCACCACCTAAACAGCAGAATCAAAATGCTAGGTCGTACGCCATCAATCAGAATCAACCCGAGAAAGATAAGGGTAACTTGGCAGGTATGGGCAAACTTCCTAACCTACCTGTAATTGTTTTGTTTGATACTTGAGCATCGCATTCATTTATTGCTAGAGCATGTGTTGATAATCTTAGTATTATATCGGAACGTGCTAGTCATGTCATGAGAGTATCTTCACCACCAGGAGGAATTTCAACTACCACGCATGTTTGTTCTAATATGGAATTAGAACTCAGGAATCACTATAAGAATAAACGTCAAAGACTTCGGATAATATCTGAAGTAAAAACGTTATAATTACCGAAGTCTATGTTCGTGTAGTAAAAGGTATACTTTAGACTTCGCTTTTTATGCGAAGTCTAATATCCTAATAACCGAAGTCTATCTCGGATTTTTTTCAATTATGATCCAAATGTGGGGGGTAAGTGACGTAAAAGAATGGCTTTAACTTCGGTTATTTTATAATTGCCGTAGTAAATAAAGAACTTTTTACTTCAGTTATTGTATAATACATATTAGTATTTTCTGCAGTAATATATATTAATATTTCACATTTCAATTTAAAATTCATTGCCAAAATCTACATTCAACTATAACTAACCATCAACCACAAGAGCTCAATAATATAAGAACCAACAATTTCATATCATCTCATCTTAAAAAAAATAACATGCGTCCAACCAATTCAAAACCAGATACATATCATAACAAAGACAGAGAATGTGTACTAAGATTCTATTTATTTCATCATGAACACCACAAATAGGACAAAAAGGATTAAAAAAGATCATATACTTCGAAACGACAAAGTCTCTCTTCAGCATATCATTGTTTTTCATCAGACGATCATACTTCTTGTTCATGAAATCATCTTCTCATCAACTATCTTCTTCAAATCTTCAACATCGACATGTGAAGCAAACAAATCCACATAATCACTTTGTTGCTGGTTAAACAAATCTTCTTCCCCAATAAAGAAATTACAAGGTTTTGCCTGAAAGCCAAAATTATATTACCAACTAAAACATATTAGCATAATGTGTCATAACACACATACTACAACATTATCAAACAGTCAAAAATAACTTCTACAAAGTGTGATGAACCATAGAAATATTATGATCGACACAATCCAAAATTTCGACAGCACGTTGATCGATTAAAGTGCGAAACTTCCGATTTCTCTAATATGTAAACATATCACCATAGAATAACAATTCCAGTGATACATAAAAAAACATAATGCTAGCCATCAAACCGAATTACTACAGCTAGAGACCGTCAAGAAATCGAACCTGCCAATAAGCCTTTCCAATCGGCCTGAACCGAACAAGAACGTTACATATCAGTTTTCCCTCGACATGTTTTAAGAAAGATCTGAGTTCGAGCATGCCAACAACAACTGTCTCCCCTTAATATCAAGAACACATGTATGAGAGTTCTTTATTCGAATAGTATTTTTGAAACTAAGAATTTCATTGACAATTCCGGAGTTCCAATAACAACTCACACATACACAGAGAGAGAAAGAGATAGGAAAAAAAGGATGACCAGGAGATCAATCTTCATGTTGCACTTTGTTGAAAGTCGCATGTATAGCATGCTTTAAGCACGAGACCGGATATACTGCCTAAAATATATTGTCCAACCAGAAAATCCAAAGTTCGAAACTGGGGTGATATTTTACTTTATTGTTTGTAGTGGTACATGAAGCATTTACGTCACATGTATCCAAGGATGGGAGAATTTCTACACCCAAGAGGTAGAACGAAATTACCACAACATGAACACCAAATATGTGGTGATCTAAAATTTGGAAGAACTTACAGTGTTGGCATCCATATAAAGCAGCAAACCGCTCTGCATTTTGACCCTCCAGGATGTAGTCAATCTCTTCAAACATATGTCTTACCTATACATGCATAGGTCCAATAATATGGTTAAATTAAAAATTTTGACAACCCACATACCAACCACCAAAATGGGGAGAATGAACGAGAATCACATTCAATATAGCTTCAAAAGGATCTTAATATTCTAAGTGGTCACATGCAGAAAAACATCTCGAAAAATGCAGATTTGGAGAAGAATTCAATCTGATAGCTGTCAACAAGAATGACTTGATAACCAATACTAAAGTCAGAAGACACCCGAATTCAGAGAGAGGGTATCAGTAAAGGTGTACGTGATTGTTTCTTAAACCACATGCACAATGCTATAAGAAAATGGTGGGTGTGCATGTGTCCCAAATAGGAGGCTCACCATCTCATTCACAACTACCAAAAGATCTTTACGAGCTTTGGCAAATATTTTTAACTGGCCTCCAATCATCTTAAATAGCAGCGCATCAAGGGTCAATGAAAGGGACATACCAGGCCTTTGAACCTTAACAGCTACAAGCTCTCCAGAGTGCAGGTGAGCTGCAAAACTTGAAGCAACAAAAGCACATCTTGTTGAATTACAATTCCAACCAGGCCATACGGCTTCAATCTCCCTCCTACCCACCAAGAAACAGAACGAAAAAAATCACACCAATATAATTTTACTTTAAAGATCTCTGTTATCTAACCTTTATAAACCTATCCCAAGGATGCGGCAACAATAGGCTCCTGGCTGATATCAGCAAATATCTTTGATACTGGCATTCCCAACTGGCATTCAATGGGTTTGATGGCCACAGGAGTTGGAAATGGAGGTATTTGATCCTGGAATTAGTACAGGACTTCAGTAGTAACACTCGTAGCATGCCCTAAAAATTTTATGTTAATGGGTAAAAATATCTGAGCCTGATCAAACAGTCAATCAAAGTACAAATTAAATAGCAACACTACGCATACCTGCAATTTAGCAAGTTCGTTGCAATATATTTTAGGCGGTATATCCGGTCTCGTGCTTAAAGCTTGTCCGAGCTGTAAACCATAAAGTTTGAGCGCCTTGAATTAAAACATATAGTTCAATTCATGGAGCATTTCACATTTGAGCAATTATACCGCAACACCGAAATTCAGAAGAAACATAAAAATTAAAATTAAAATCCAAACACACACATACAGCACAATTAGGAACTCAAAAACTGAAATCTCCAACCTATCAATGTCATAATTGCCTCAACCCACATTCCAACCGAAACACAAAAAATCTAAACACAATCATTTACAAAATAAAACAAAAAATGTGAAAATCGGAAACTCGCTCGCTAGGTCACCGAGATGGCAAAGAACTCCGACCAGATTAGCCATGGCGACGCCCTCGGGTGGAGCAGGCGGGGGGTTGCTGCCGCGAAATTGATGCCGATAACTGAATTCTTCTAGCCAAGTTATGTAGCACTTCGGATTAGAGATAGAGAGAGAGAGAGAGAGAGAGAGATTTGGGGATGTGGTTTCTAATGAAAAACTAGAGAAGTTAGAGAGGGAGCAACGCTGAAATTGAGAGTGGGAGGCACCGGGAGCCGTAGATTCAGAAAAAAAAGGTTGCATATGTGTGCGGTAGCGTGAGGAGAGCAGAGGTGGAGGCGGCCATGGAGTAGGTCTAGAGCGGCGGTGGTGCTGATGGAGAAGGCAACAGAGGTGGTGGTCGAGTGGCAGCAGTGGAAGACAGAATGTGGTGGTGCAGCTATGTAGAATGGGAGGATAGTGAGAGACAGATTAGAATTAGGGCTCCTTGTTTTGGTTGTTTATACCTTTTATTTTTTTCAAATCCCGCCGCTTGGCTTTCACTTCAATTTTTGTGGGATATTTTTTTTCGAAATTTTTTACCGTTATTTTCACTTCGTTAATTAACAATTTACTGAAGTGTATCTTACTTAAAGATCCCGCCCAAATTCTGTGAATCACCACCAACACTATCAACAAAGACAATATACAAACATGATAATGTGGTAAAAAATAAAATCTCACACTTTTTACTATAGTAATTATAAAATCAGCGAAGTCTTTGTAACTTAAAATTTCTAACTAGCTTCTACTTTTTTGTTTGGTACCATTTACTGAAGTCTATGTGTGTTGTTTACTTTAGTATATTGAAAAGCGAAGTTGCTGTTTGTTTTTACTTTGCTAATATACATTACCGAAGTGAGATGTGCCGAAGTCTTTGATGTTTATTCTACTAGTGAATCTTAAAGTGGTAACTAATAATCTGAATATTATGAAGATGTGGAATGTTGATGTAATACTAGGAATAAAGTGGTTAGTCGAGAATTATGCTACAATTCTTTGTTTTGAGAGGAAAATTTCCTTCCGACCACCAGGAAAGGAGCCCACAGACTTTCACGGCCTAAGAATGGGTAGAGGATCACCCGTTATCTCTGCTCTCCACGCTAAGAAGATGATGAGAAAGAAGGATTGTCAGGATTTACTTGTTTACCTTAATGGTGAAGCTAGAGAAGAGCAGACGATAGGTGATGTGCCAATTGTGTGGGAATTCGAGGATGTATTCCAGAAGTGTTACCGGGTTTACCACCAGATCGACAAGTAGATTTCAACATCGACATGGAGCCACAGTCAGCCCCAGTGTCGAAAGCACCATAAGGAACTGCAAGAACTTAAGATCCAACTCCAAGAGCTATTGGATTTAGGTTTTATTATACCGAGTGTTTCTCCATAGGGAGCACCTGTCCTTTTTGTGAAAAATAAGGATCGTACACTGAGAATGTGCATAGATTACAGGGAGCTGAACAAGCTCACACTCAAGAACAAGTATCCTCTGCCAAGGATAGATGACTTGTTTGACCAACACAAGGGAACAACTGTGTTTTCTAAGATAGAACTTAGGTCTAGGCATCATAAGTTGAATATTCGACCAGAGGATATACCCAAGATAGCTTTCCGAACAATATATGGACACTATGAGTTTATAGTTATGCTATTCGGGTTAACTAATGCCCCCGTAGTATTCATGGCTCTTATGAACAAAGTTTTCCACCCGTACTGGGATAAGTTTGTCTTAGTGTTCATAGACGATATTCTCATCTACTCTAAAAATGAGAAAGAGCATGAAGAACATCTCAGGATAGTGCTGGAAACACTGAGAACGGAGAAACTTTTTGCCAAATTTAGTAAGTGCGAATTTTGGTTGAAAGAAGTGATGTTTCTTGGGCACATTGTGTCAGTATATGGTATTAAGGTGGACCCAGCTAAAGTGGAAGCAGTGCGTGATTGGAAGTCACCAACCAACCCTAATGAAATTAGGAGTTTCTTGGGTCTAGCTGGGTACTAACGAAGGGTCATCGAAGGATTTTCCAAGATTGCTAGACCCATGACACAACTGTTGCGGAAAGGAATTAAGTATTTATGGACAGATGAATATGATGAGAGTTTTCAGGAACTCAAGAGAAGGTTGACTACTGCGCCAGTTTTAGCAGTACCAAAAGCGAATAAGGAGTATGTGGTGTACACGGATGCTTCTAAGAATAGGCTAGGTTGTGTATTGATGCAAGATGGGAAAGTGATAGCTTACGCATCAAGACAACTTAGGCCGCATGAGGTGAATTATCCTACGCATGATTTGGAACTAGCTGCAGTTGTGCACTCATTAAAGGTATGGATGCATCACCTTTATGGGGTAAGATGTGAAATTTTCACTGATCACAAGAGCTTAAAGTACTTTTTCGAGCAGAAGGATTTGAACATGAGACAGAGAAGATGGCTCGAATTGGTAAAGGATTATGATTGTGGTATTAACTATCACCCCGGTAAGGCTAATGTGGTAGCAGATACCTTAAGTCGTAAGACTCAATCGCAATTAGGATACCTATTTACCTCGGAAGGGGATCTAATCTAAGATTTTGAAGGAATGAGTTTAGAGGTGGTTCATCCACCAGAAACGATAATGGGTCGTGTCGTGACGTTATTGACGACACCATATCTGAGAGCACGGATAGTGAATGCGCAGAGGAGAGATGAAGCATTCGAGAAAGTACGTATGAGAATTAGATCCGATAATCCAGGAAGTTACCGTGAAGCGGCTGATAACACAATTATGTTCGAAGAGAGAATATGTGTCCCACATGATGAGGAATTAAGGAATGAGATTATGAGTGAGGCTCATGATACTCCCTATACCGCTCACCCCGGGAGTACCAAGATGTACCAAGACCTGAAGAGAAATTTCTGGTGGGACAGTATGAAACGGGATGTAGCTTCTTTTGTCAAGCGGTGTTTGGCTTGTTAGAAAGTGAAAGCACTACACCAACGACCTTATGGGAAGTTACAGCCATTGACCATTCGAGAATGGAAGTGGAAAGGAATAGCTATGGATTTTGTGACTAGTTTGTCGAGGACCAAACGAGTAAACACTACTATATGGGTTATAGTAGGCAGACTCACAAAATCAACTCACTTTTTGCCTATCCCGATCACTTACGGATCTGAGAAGTTAGCAGATTTATATGTCCATGAAATTGTACGTTCGCATGGAGTGCCGATATCAATCACATCAGATCGAGATCCAAAATTTACCTCTTGATTTTGGACGAGTTTACAGAAGGAATTGGGTACACACTTGAACTTTAGTACCACTTTCCACCCGCAGACCGATGGACAATCGGAAAGGACGATTCACACACTAAAAGACATGTTGAGAACTATAGTGTTGGATCAAGGTACAAATTGGGAGCAAGTTTTGTCGTTAATCGAATTTGCTACAACAATAGTCATCCGGCAACGATAGGTATGGCGCCTTATGAGGCCTTATACGGCAGGAAATGCAGATCACCACTTTATTGGGATGAAGTGGTGAGATAAATATTTTAGGGCCAGACACAGTCAGCGAGATGATCGAGATTATCCGCAAGATACGACAGAGAATATAAGAGGCCCAGACTCGACACAAGTCATACGCCGATACACGCCGAACTGAATTGCATTTCGAAAGTGGGGATAAGGTTTTCCTCAAGGTTTCCCCTTCTAAGGGAATAATCAGGTTTGGCGTTAAAGCCAAGCTTAGGCCACGTTTTATAGGGCCATATGAGATTCTTGAGAGGATCGACCCAGTTGCTTATAGGTTGGCTCTACCACCTAGTCTTGGGAATGTTCACAATATTTTCCATGTTTCTCAGCTGAGGAAGTATGTATTTGATCCCAAGCATATGATTCATCAGAGTGACATAGTTCTTAGTTACGATACGAGTTATGTAGAGAGGCCTGAAGCTATTTTAGACCATAAAGTTCAAGAACTGAGGAATAAGTTGATTCCTTTAGTGAAAGTATTATGGAGTCACCACGGTCTGTAAGAAGCTACGTGGGAACTCGAAAGCAAGATGAGGGAGAAATACCCAGAACTTTTTGATAAGGTATGTAAATTTCGGGACAAAATTTCTTGTTAGAGGGGTAGGATGTAATGCCCCGGTCTTTTAAATGCATGAATTATTATGACCTCAAGTGCAACATTAGGGTTTTGCATTCACAAATAATAAAATTCTGACTAATGAAGTAAGTTTAGAACTATTTACACGTTTTTAATTCAGAAATCGGATGTTCGGTTATCTGGTTGGGTTTACCTTCCGAATTTGATTTTTATGTTTCTATAGACAGAATCGTGATTCCGTCGCCTTCTATATACACTACTTTTACGTTACGTGTACGATTTTCAAAAGTTTACTTTTTGAATTTTCGGGTATATTTTATGTCGAGTTGTTTTCTCGGATAATTTCGCGTTCCGTAAATCGCGAAACTTTTCTCCGACTTTAATTTGTAAGTGCGAAACTATAATTTAAGTATATGACATACATTTAATACCCGAGTAATTTTATCTGTGGAGGAGTGAAACGTAAAATATTCTTCGACCGGTTTATGATGACGTCTTGGGTTAACCTAGTATAAAAGGGACCCTAACCCACTTCCCTTTCATTCCATATTCTTACTTCATTTTTCTCACCTTGCCCCCCCCCCCCCCCCCTTCAAAATGAAGAACATCATTGTTCTTCCATTAAAACTCTGGTACAAGCTCATTTTGTGTTCCAAACTTGAAACAAAGTTCATATTCAAGTAAGTTACCTCATCCTCTTCATTTCTATCCAAGTAGAAATAGGTTTTAGGTAACTTTAAAATTTGGGAAAATATATGAAGTGCTTAGGTTTAATATTATAATGTTTTGTATGTTGTTTTCAAGTTGATTCTAAGGTTCTTGAAAGTGTTTAAAACAAGTTTTAATCATGGTTTTGATTTCATGTCTTGGCCGAAATTCATAGGGTTTTATAACCTAATCATGTGTTGTTTTTCTTATGATTTTCTTACATAATATGTTATTATATGATGATATGATGCTATGATGAATTTATGGAATATTTATAAAATATTTGGTATTTTGAAAGTAAGGAAGAAACATGTTTAGTTCTTGATATGTTGTTGTATGTTCAAAAGTGACTTGATAATTATGATGACGTATGAAAGGAGTACATGATATGTTTTTGTTAGATTTTTATAAAATGTTTTTGAAAATTTATTTGAAAACAAGAACATGAAGTTAGATTTATGAAGTTGGAAGATGTGTTGGTAATGTTTGATGTAGTTAAGGAGCATGCTATGGATTGAGGATTTTAGAGTCATGTTTAGGTCATTTGTATGTTAGGACCACGACTTTTATTATCATCATGAGTGTATGTTATGTGTGTTGTTTGATGTTGGAAACAATTGATGCTTGATGATACTTGATGTTAATGATGTTTGAAGGTTTAAAGTTGGGAAATAAAAATGAGTAAGTAGCATGTTTTCAAAAGAAAAGATTATGAAATGGAGTTCGTTATGTCAAGAAGCATGATTGTATGTCGACTCCTATATGTGTTATAAGTATGATATGAATGATTAGATTTACATGTTTAGAGTTTTCGATGCTAGAAACGAGCTCTAGGTTTATATGATGTTTTTCCCATTTTCGCCGGAAGTTGGAAGTTTCGTCACACTTCACGGAAACGGCTATAACTTTCTCCACATTTAATATTATTGAGATTTGTAAATTGAACATGAAACTAGACTTTAGTGGCTTTCCAGTGGTATGAGATACACTATATATTTATTAGTGGTAATTAACAGAGTACTAATTATTTCCAGCCTTGATGCACATTATGTTATGATTGTGTTAAATGTTTGATGTTGGTTTCCGAACCAAGGAATGTGTAACGGAATTGAGTATCGGTTACCGTTGTTAGTAAATTTATATGTTATATGGTCAGTTAGGTTCTCTAATAGAATCATAGCTTTTATTATCAAACTTAAGTCGAATGCAAAACTCTAAAGTCCAAACATGTAGATCGAGTCCGTTGTCCATTAGACTTCGTTAAGCTCGATCGACCGCTAAACTTAGTTGTTTCCGATGAAAGGTGGAGCAGCAGACTGAAGCGTAAGGAATATCCGAGAATCATTTTTGCTTGCGTTTATTACTTGTCCAGGTGGGCTTTCTATACGAAAATGATTATGTGGGCTTTCTATACGAAAATGATTATGTGGGCTTTCTATAGAAAAATGATTTGAGCTTTGTTCTATTTTGATGAAATATTTTACAAACAAATTATGATTTCAAATGATTATGATGCATAAAAACTATTATGTGGATTCTTATGAACCTATCACTGTTGGTTTGCCAACCTATGAAATGATCGGATCCTGAGCTAGACAAAGGTTGCTGGCCAGGGTTAATGTACACAGTACTCAGGATTATGAGCTCTCTTCGGAGTGGCTGATGTCAGGGAGTAACGTTCGCGGGAGGTCGCCACCTTCCCCGGCATAAATTATGGATATGGTGAATCTGATGATATATGCTATGAAATGAAATGATTTAGTAAACATGGGCTCTATCCTAAAACCCCCGTGTGTTACTACTTATATGCATGATGACAAATACGAAAGCATGTTTTATGTATTCGCAATATGTTCATGGAGTACGTTGTACTCAGCCCTGTATATATTTTAAGATGTGCAGGTTGAGCAAGGGATGTGACGGAGGGTGTTGAGTGGAAGTCTTTTGTTTACGATCAATGTGGGGCATTGGTCAAGCCGAATGATACCACGATATACTCATAATGTCCATACCTCGATTGAAATGCAGTCTTTGGTATATCTTCCTCCCGGATCCTCAATTGGTGATATCCGAACCATAGATCGATCTTTGAAAACACAACCTCCCCCTGCAATTGATCTAGGAGATCATCGATCCTCGGAAGTGGATAACAATTCTTGATAGTGACCTTGTCTAATTCTCTATAGTCGATGCACAAGTGTAGAGAGTTATCCTTCTTTTTAACAAAGAGTATTGGCGTGCCCCACATCAAGGTGCTTGGGTGGATCAATCCCTTCTCCAGTATATCTTCAAGCCGTGTCTTCAATTCTTTCATCTCGGCTGGTGCCATCTTGTAAGGAGCTTTGGAAATAGGTCCCGTTCCCGGCTCAAGTTTAATGGAGAGATCAACTTCTCAGTGCGGCGGCAGCCCCGGTAGTTTATTGGGAAAGACGTCTGGAAATTCATTCACCACCGGAATGTTCACAACCGAAAGTTGTGATGTATCCTCTTGGAGGACATAACACCAATAGTACATCTCTCGAGAATCGCACGAAACTTCCAGTGTAAGGAGGCTGAGAGACCCTTTCATACTGAAGTGTTCTCGACCCTTGATAACATGCGTGGTACCATTGCAAGCCATGATAGAAATAGTCAAGTGGTAGGTATCTAATATCTTCTTGTGCATGGGCATCCAGTCCATACCTAAAATGATATCTTCATTCTGAAGCGGGAAACCATAAGATTTGCAGCCTAGCCACGATTATTGATGTGAATCTGGCAGTCTCGAACTTCTAGATTGTCGCCTACTCTACTAACCTCGGGTAGTTTAATAGTAAGGGATTCACAAGGCACATAAGCATGATTCAGGCGCTCAACACATTCCAAAGATATAAACGAATGTGTGGCTCTAGTATCAAATAGTACATGGATAGGCTGGGAGTTAACAAGAAGTGTACCTGAGATAGCTGGCACGGACTGACCATCCATAGCCCTCAGTCCGAATACACAGGATGATAATGACTCGAAAAATGATGCAGTACCACCACCGCGCCCACGGCCTCGACCGGCACCGTGTAGTGGTGGTTAAGTCTGTTGGGGTGGAGCTCGGTAGTTGGAAACGGCAGGTGCCCTGGAGGATTGTACAGAGCCTTGTTGACTCTGATGAAGCTGAGTTATGTGCAGTATTGGCTCGCCAGTAGTAACGAGACATGTGTCCACTCTTTTCGCAAGAGAAACATTTGGTAGATGACTTGTGACACCGGTTCTTGGTATGTCCAGATACGCCATAATTGAAGCAGTGTTTACGGTAAGTCCAATCAGATGCACCCTTCTGTTGATATGAAACTGCTGACTTAAAAGAAGACACGGACCCCGAGTTCGTCTTGTTGGTACTCGCAGACTGATTAGATGTCTTCTGCTTCTTCGAATTATGCCCGATGTCAGTATTAACAATAGTACCGGCATATGCTGTGGCTACCTCCTCGTACGCCCTCAGGGTCGTACAGTGGAATCCGACGGCATAGCATTGTACATCTTCCAGAAACCTCTACGCAAGGTGAGAAATTCGTTGATCCTATGATGGCACCATCTGTGAGATGTAACTTAACTCAGTACGGTAGGCCCGAATGATCTTCGGCACTGGCAAATTCTACGGTCCGGTACTAAAAAAGTCCCGTGCACGAGCAGTTTGGGCTAATCTAGGACAGTACTCGTTCCTCAATAGCCGAGCAAATTCAGCCCATCCGACTACTCGATTTTCCGGCTTGTAAGGTCTCCACCAGCGGGCAGCAGTGTCACGGAGCTGATTAAGCCCAAGCAGCACCTTTCAGTTTTCTGGACAACCGATCACATCGAAGGCGGTCTCCATTTTGGGAATCCAGTCGTCCACGTTTTTCTCCCCTGCTCCGTCAAACAATGGCGGCCTAGCTTTCAGCATCTCACCCAACCATTGGTCTCTCACTGCATTTTCCTCCATGTTGATGATCAGTATCCGTTCTGTTTGGTTGATTTGGGTGATACCCGTGGCAATAGCCTGGGCGAGGGTTTGAATGAAAGCCGATTCCATGCCTCCAGGATTGTTATTCTGGCGTTCCACCTCCTTATCATTTTGATTAATCGTGTAATATCCGCAAATTCGATTTTCGGTAATTTTTATTTGTTGGCGAAAGTCCATTTTGACGACTTACTTGGGACCGTTTCGTCATCCTGAGAATGATTAATTCTACACTTTTTTTCATCCGAGTTCGTTTCGGTATCGTTCTGTTGAATTCCGTGTTCTTTAGCGACTTTTCCACGTATGAGTTCGACTTTGTTAAATCACCATTAATTTTTGGAAACTCCAAAAATTCTGAATCTTTGCAATATTATAAATCATCGAGTTAGCTTTCCAATGGTTCAAACGGCGAGTCAATCGGAGTCCAGACGAGGGAGTTATGGTCGAAATAGCTAAGTCACTCTCATTTTCCAGATTCGGCCAAAACTGTCTGTACCCTGTGCCGCGGCACACTTTGGCTGAGCCGCGGCACACGATGCAGTCAACTGTATAATTACGTTTTTTTTTAGAAAAATCCGATCATTTCTCCATTTTCTTCAACCCACACGAGAGAGAGAGCTTGGGGAGTGAACTTTGCATCATCTACCTCTTGAGTATTGAATTTTTATCATTTTCTTTTGGTGGGGAAGCTCGGATCATCAAGCTATCGCGTATTCTTCGAATCGTAGTGCTTGGATTTTCAAGAGGTAATTTCTTCAACATCTTGGATTTCGATTTTGTATTGGGTAATGATGTTTTGGGTGTTAAAATCATGGGGTATGAAGTGATATACGTATGATTATAGACATGTTTGAGTATTCATCAGATTATTGAAAGATTATTCAAGAACACTTCGAATTTTGTGTTGGAAATTGGGGATTTTGTTTGACTTCATTCTTTTAATCCGTAGTAATTTAGATTAGTGATGGATTGATGATGATTTAGGTGTATTCTATCATTTCCATCGCTATTCCACGGTTGGAGTGTATTGATTCGTCGTTTCGGTTGAGTTATTAGTCGACGCCTTAAAGGTGTCCGACAAAAGGTCTAAGAGGGGGGTTTGTGCGTTGTACGATTATTATTCATCGTACGATTGTTGATTTATCATTGATATGACTTAGGGACGAAATACTTGTGAAGAACTCAAGTCGGAACCCTTCCGTTCGTTGTCTTCTTCGTGGTTCAAGCTTCCCGGTCTACCGTGTTCTTCGGGATCTTGATAACGTTTATTAAGACAAGTATACATTTATGATTGTACGTTCTCGACTTGAAAGTATGAAATATTGATGGTATGATTATTTCTAGCCACTCACGACGGCCTATGGTCCTCTCGAGGTTTCGTAGCCTCCGGTGCGATTCCATGGTTGATATGAACGAACCGTTTCTACGGCATTCATATGAAATAATGTTGGCATGTAATGAACGAACCGTTTGTGGCATTCCTCCATGTAACGGCGTATGATATGAACGAACCGCTTCTACGGCATTCACATACGCCTTGAGATTTTAGTTATTCCTAATACTAGTCTTAAATTGATGAAATGACGGATATTGATGAATTGACGGATTACATTTACTTTATTGTCGAGGAGTATTATGTTTCATATTGTTATACTTTCACTAGCTAATCGACGGCTAACCCCTTTATGGGGGAAATACGTTTCATGTATTTCGAGTTCCAGGAGAGCGGACTGGTGGGTTTCGGGTTTGCATGAAGATGATTGGCAAGTTTGATACTGTGTATTGTCTCCTGTTATTTTCTTGGATTCCTCCATTCAGTGTTGTTGTACTGGAATGGATTTTTAAATACTCGAGTATTGTATTTCAGTTTCCTTGATGTTCCGGCCTGTGTTGCCGAGGTATTGATTTGTGCAGTGATGTATATGGTTTCATTGGTTATGGTTTTGAATACCATTTGTATCGTCTTTCTTTCCATTGTATGTAGACCTTCTCGGTCAAGTTTATAGTTCCGCGTATGTTTAGCCTTGTGGGTCCCACGGCGGGGCTCACGGCGCTGTAATATACCCTGAATAACTTGGGGTGTTACAGAATATGGTATCAGAGCTTAGGTTTATGGATACCTAGGCTGTCGGTCTTTTGGGTCGATTGAGTCGGCATTTGCCCACAGTATCACTACTCTGCCATCATCACAGTGCGACCGGTACTTGTAAGTCATCTCACTCTTCTTGTATTTTTCTTAATCGTTTCGTTTATAGCTTGGTATTCTTGGGATTTGGTTACTTCGAGAATGTGCGATTCGGATTATACTTACGCACGGATGTGCCCTTCAGAATGTTGGCTGAAAGTAGGAAGAATCGTGGCCGTGGTCATGGACGTGAACTCTTCCTTGAGATTTTGTTAAGTTGCTAATTGCGATAGTGGTGTGTATCGGTATTATGTTGAGACTTTGTTTAGGAGTCGCATGCTAGTATCACGGGAGATCTTCGACTTGAGACTTGTAAGTATGTTGTTCGGATTATTCGATAATTCTTGGTGAATTTAAATTTCCGTTGAAATGTTGTTTGTGCGAGTGATTGCAAGTTTCGAGGACGAAACTTATTTTTAAGGGGGGTAGAGTGTAATACCCCGATTTTTCGGATATAATTTTTTTCGTTTATATGTTGGATGTCGTTGATGGACAATTGTACTTGAGGATGATGTGAACGTATGACAATATTATTGAATGTGTTTATGTCGAGAATAGCGAAAAATGGCTAAGTACAGCTACGTTAGCGCACGCTACAAGGTATGCCTAGCGCGCGCTGAGATATATACTTAGCGTACGCTACGGTGCATACTTAGCGCACGCTAAGAGGTTCGGTTACGTACGCTAAGGAGGACCCCTAACGTACGTAACGACTTGCTAGGTTAGTTTCGGAAGGCGGCCGACAGGTAGGCCCAGGTTGATTTTTATATTCAGTTAGCGCACGCTAACGCATGTTGGTTAGCGCACGCTAACACCAGATCGCTAATAATGGAACCTTAACTTTCGGCGGGTGGACCCGGCCATGTTCGACGCGTGTCCAGATAAGGTCAATGAGTGTTTGTCGTGTAGAACTAGCACACGCTAAAACCGTATGATTAGCGCACGCTAATTCCATATCGGTCAAAGGAATCCCGGTAATCGCGGATGCTTTCGGCATGTGGGGGCACGATACTGTAGCAAGTCAACGACGATTAGCGCGCGTTAAGGTCGAAGAATAGCACACGCCATCGATCATTTCACTGTAGCAAGTCAACGCCTGTTAGCGTACGCTAATGCATGGGCATTACGTACGTTAGATGAATTTCGAAGCAATGTAGTAGCTTCTGGACTGCCCGATAGCGCACGCTATCAAGGAAGGATAGCGCACGCTAGTCCTGTAGCGCACGCTAAATGTAAGGTCTAGCGCGCACTAGTGATGTGTTTTATAGAGAGAACCTTGGGAAGTACTTGAAGTTCCTAAACATTGAGAGATGATTCTCTTAAACAAGATTAAGATGGAGAGCTCGGATTTAAGTATTGTTCTTGAAGTTTTTGATGATTCTTGCAATGGAGTTCAAATTATTCTTCTTCGTGGTTAGTTCATACAAAGTAATCCTCGTACCCCTTTGATAGTGGTTCATTTTTTTTTTCTTTAAGGATTACTACTTGGGAGGGAGTATGTTGGGAATCGTGTGTTTTGATGTTCGTCTTATTTCAATGTAAATGCATAAATTGGACTGTACTTTTATTCGCTGCGTGAGTATTTTTGAAATGGATTTTGGTATTTTGCCAACTGAATTTTATTTTGTAAAACCGATTCCCTAAACTGAGTTTTTGGCATTTTAGCCTTGATCGTTTTGACGGTATTTGGAAAATGAGTTTTTTTAGTATTTGAAAAATATTACTGTCATCGGTCTTTTTAGCATTTTTGAAATGACGTGGAAAATTATGTTTAGCCTGGTAAATCCTTGTGAGAAGGGTTTACGGCGTGTAATATTCCCAGGAGGATCTGGGGTGTTACAATTATGGTATCATGTGATAATGTTATACGAGATTTATTGGAATTGTAATAAGAGATTTTGGATGTGGATATGATTATTGAGATCTTCTTCATATGATGATAAGGGTTTTGTTGCGATTCTTGAGGTTGTATGAATGACATGATGAAGAAAATGGTAACATGGAGATATATACCTCGGATATGTTGTTCTGAACGTGATTTCGGATATTTCATGTTCTTGAAGAACTCTTGAATTATACGAGGTGATGAAAATTTTTAAGAAGTGTTGATGTTTTGAAAATGAATATAGAATATTCATATCTAGAGCTAAACTATGTGTTGGAAATAATATTCGTATAGGATTACGAATGTGATTATGAGTTTGATGAGACTATTATTCATCTCTGAATTTGGAAGCCCATACGTATGGAACAAATATTCAAATCGAATGATTGGATTGTTTGATAACCTTTTTAATATGATTATCTATTGTTTTGAACCAGTCGGATGATTCGAATTGATGACGGTCATAAGTAAATTTTAACGATGGATTTACGAGAAGGGAACCTTGTCAATTCGTATTTAAGAATTGAGTTTGAAACATTTAGACCTTTATTATTGGTCCGAATTGGTTGCTGATATGATCATCATATTTCGACTCGTATTGTGGACAGGATTTGTAAGTGTCTGAGTTGGATTGTTCAGACTGTGATTAGTCGAGATATGGTGAAACGGTTGAGTTTGTGGTTTGGTGGTGTTGATATTGGTCGTCATCGAACCTGTTGATTATTAATCCTTCGTTTTACAATAAGACATGATGTGTGATCATGGATTATGACTGTTGTGTTGCGGTTGAGGTTGAAGAATTCGTAGATTACCTTGGTCGGAACTGAGGAACTCGTAAGACGAAATCAACTGAATTGGTAACAGTTTGTTGTATTGATATCGAGGCAAGTTTTATACTTGTACTAATCAATGAGATTAATATTATCGTGTAGGTGTACGAATGTGCGTATCATTTCGAGACTCGGCCTCTTTATGATTGTATTGATATCATGGGATTTTTTGATACGACACCCGTCGACAAATTATGCCAAATATTATTGTTGTTCGTAAATGGCCGATTTAAGGCATTGCGATAGTTTTTGGTAAAGTCGTTGTCGATTGCCGGTTCGCGGTATCGACGTATCGATTGTGATTGTGATGGATGTTCCATTGAGATATTGTGGTGATAAATCGTCATTGATATCGGTGTTTTTCTATTAATATTATATTAACCGATTGGAGATGTTTGATATATCCTTTTTTTTTCATCTCCGTTTCGGTGGTCGGTTTAAGACACCGGGACATCTATTCTATCGTATCATTGATTATCGATTGACCGTTCTAAGGTAATCGAGGTATTGAATTGGGATTATCGAAGATAATTCCCATCCGTTGTCAAAAATATTCTCATCCGTTGTATCGTTGTTATCGATTGGCCATTCTACGGTAATCGAAGTATTTAATTGGGACTGTCGAGGATAGTTCCCATCCGTTGAATTATTATTGTCGTGTTGGCCGACTCAAGGCAGCACACTATTATTCTTGTGAACTCGGTAGTTTTGTGATCGTTGAGGGTTGAGGATTTTCTGAATTGTTGTGTTGTGATTATTGCTCGTGTTAATCAGTCCTTAGGGAATTCTGATCCCAGGATGGTTGTTTTGAATATCGTTGGTCGTGTCGATCTTTCATTATTCGTGTGTCATCGTTCACTTGGTGAGTCGTATGATCCGTATTGGATGTTTTATCCCTTGAGTTTCGTTGTCATGTTGTATCGTGGCATATCTGGAATCATGTCTGCGTGCCGATTGGTTATGTGTAGGATTTTTAGCCAGGCACTCGATGGTCATGCGTGGATATTTCCGCATTGGACCGTGCACACGAGACGTAGTTCTTGAGGCTAATTAGGTACATTGTCACACGTATATTCTGGATTCCGTATGCGGGGTGGACATGTGCATGGACACATTTCCGGATCGGGCGTACTGTGATGTCCCTCTTGAGCTTTATTGATTGATCGTTCGTAGTCCATGTTGTATTGGATATGTCCGACGATTTGCGACTGGTTGTTCATACGCCGAGGGGTATGTCCGACAGTCAGGTTGGTTTCTTTGAGATCTATTTTGTGATGATTTACTTTGGGTACATTCGGCTTTCGTGCCATTGTGATGTATCGGTATTTCCGTTGGAGCCTTCGGGCATTGTGAATTCGTATCTTTTTCGGCATTGGTTTGGTTTACCTTCGGGTAATGTATTGTTGTGTTCTATATTGATGATTCGCCGTTTGGGCGTAAGTTTCGGTTCTTGTGTATCTCGTTGAGTTTTTCCTGGGGAAATATTTCTTCTCCCTAGTTGTTTTAAGTTTCGGGACGAAACTTCTTTTAAGGAGGGTAGAGTGTAATATCCGCAAATTCGATTTTCGGTAATTTTTATTTGTTGGCGAAAGTCCATTTTGACGACTTACTTGGGACCGTTTCGTCATCCTGAGAATGATTAATTCTACACTTTTTGTCATCCGAGTTCGTTTCGGTATCGTTCTGTTGAATTCCGTGTTCTTTAGCGACTTTTCCACGTATGAGTTCGACTTTGTTAAATCACCATTAATTTTTGGAAACTTTAAAAATTCTGAATCTTTGCAATATTATAAATCATCGAGTTAGCTTTCCAATGGTTCGAACGGAGAGTCAATCGGAGTCCAGACGAGGGAGTTATGGTCGAAATAGCTAAGTCACTCTCATTTTCCAGATTCGGCCAAAACTGTCTGTACCCTGTGCCGCGGCACACTTTGGCTGAGCCGCGGCACACGATGCAGTCAACTGTATAATTACGTTTTTTTTCAGCAAAATCCGATCATTTCTCCATTTTCTTCAACCCACACGAGAGAAAGAGCTTGGGGAGTGAACTTTGCATCATCTACCTCTTGAGTATTGAATTTTTATCATTTTCTTTTGGTGGGGAAGCTCGGATCATCAAGCTATCGCGTATTCTTCGAATCGTAGTGCTTGGATTTTCAAGAGGTAATTTCTTCAACATCTTGGATTTCGATTTTGTATTGGGTAATGATGTTTTGGGTGTTAAAATCATGGGGTATGAAGTGATATACGTATGATTATGGACATGTTTGAGTATTCATCAGATTATTGAAAGATTATTCAAGAACACTTCGAATTTTGTGTTGGAAATTGGGGATTTTGTTTGACTTCATCCTTTTAATCCGTAGTAATTTAGATTAGTGATGGATTGATGATGATTTAGGTGTATTCTATCATTTCCATCGTTATTCCACGGTTGGAGTGTATTGATTAAATCGTTTCGGTTGAGTTATTAGTCGACGCCTTGAAGGTGTCGACAAAACGTCTAAGAGGGGGTTTGTGCGTTGTACGATTATTATTCATCGTCGATTGTTGATTTATCATTGATATGACTTAGGGACGAAATACTTGTGAAGAACTCAAGTCGGAACCCTTCCGCTCGTTGTCTTCTTCGTGGTTCAAGCTTCCGGTCTACCGTGTTCTTCGGATCTTCGATACGTTTATTAAGGCAAGTATACATTTATGATTATGCGTTCTCGACTTTGAAAGTATGAAATATTGATGGTATGATTATTTCTAGCCACTCCGGACGGGCCTATGGTCCTCGAGGGTTTCGTAGCCTGCAGTGCGATTCCATGGTTGATATGAACGAACCGTTTCTACGGCATTCATATGAAATAATGTTGGCATGTAATGAACGAACCGCTTTGACGGCATTCCTACATGTAACGGCGTATGATATGAACGAACCGCTTCTACGGCATTCACATACGTCTTGAGATTTTAGTTATTCCTAATACTAGTCTTAAATTGATGAATTGACGGATATTGATGAATTGACGGATTACATTTACTTTATTGTCGAGGAGTATTATGTTTCATATTGTTATACTTGCACTAGCTATTCGACGGCTAACCCCTTTATGGGAAATACGTTTCATGTATTTCGTGTTCGGAGAGCGACATGTGGGTATCGGGTCGGCATGAAGATGATGGGCAAGTGTGATCCGTGTCTTGTCTCGGTTATTTTCTTGGATTCCTCCATTCAGTGTTGTTGTACTGGAATGGATTTTTAAATACTCGAGTATTGTATTTCAGTTTCCTTGATGTTCCGGCCTGTGTTGCCGAGGTATTGATTTGTGCAGTGATGTATATGGTTTCATTGGTTATGGTTTTGAATACCATTTGTATCGTCTTTCTTTCCATTGTATGTAGACCTTCTCGGTCAAGTTTATAGTTCCGCGTATGTTTAGCCTTGTGGGTCCCACGGCGGGGCTCACGGCGCTGTAATATACCCTGAATAACTTGGGGGTGTTACAAATCGGTGGCGGATGGTTCCCAACTAGAACGGTCTCGGCAGTATGCCTGTCCTCGTTCTGGTTCATGGCGAGACCCGCAACATCGTTTACTATCCTCCTAGCTCCACGGCGTGCCATTACAGACAATTTTAATCTAAGGGCCAATTCAACACACAATTATCTCGTGCAAATTAAATGTTGCATCCAATTAGAAAACACATACTCTACTTACTTTGCATTCCCCTGAAGAGTTACGGTCGCTTGGGGTGTTGGACTTTGGATAATATTTTTGGAAATAAAAAGAAATTTTGCAAAAATCTTTTTCAACAGGAACCTGGCTCTCTGACACCATTTTCTGTAACACCCCCAAAATTTACCGGGGTATTACAGTGTCGCGAATCCCGTGTCAGACCCACAAGGCTATTTTAGGAAATTGATATTTTAAATAAGGCATTATAAAATGGGTGCGTCCACGGTTACATAACATGAAACGGGATTTCTTGAAAGAAAACATAATTCAAAACACGATTATTACATAAACTGAGCTTTCAGAAATTTAATTAAAACATGTGGTAGCAAGACTTTATTCCAACATAGTTCAAGCCTGACCGGAACCCTCGGGAATGTCCTGCACATATTTAATAAATTTACCTGACACAACGAATCGTGCCAGACAAACCGGGATCAGATAATGATAATCAATAGCAGCATATCACAACAAAATTCACGATTTAATAACACTGTACCACCTAATATATAGATGATAATTCACAGTACAACCGACGTTATCTTTATCTTTTAGTACATAAACTACAAGGTCGCGACCAAGGGTCACGGAAGTATCTACACGGAAATACTTCGGAACATGGGTGCCATTTTAGGTCTTATCCCTCAACACATTTCCACACGGGTACCGTTCAGGTTTACCCTCAACACATCGGCCCATTCATAACACAGTTTCTAGAGTAAGACAATCGTTCGGCATTCATCACGCAACGCCACATTCATGTTTTCTGAATATTGTAATTAAAATTAACATAATCCAAGCAAGGTTTCACTTGCCTTAATTACGAGAGTAAGTGCCTTACGACAATTTGAACTTCCACGGCCAATCGAGTTCAACCTAATCACATATTCCTTGATTAACATTTCGTAAGGATAACGGCAAATAAAACTAGTTTCCCATTCCCTTTCCTAACCGAATTCTTAACTTAGTTCGATTTTGCAAAGCTAATATCATGATTCTAAGCTCAATAGCAACACGCATTATTACATTGTTTAATTCTTTGATTATCAATTGTTATAACAATTTGCTTAACAAGATTATCCCCAACATTGCTTCGGTTGTCAACAATCGACTATAGTAAAATCGAATTCCATTATCTACTAATTCAATTCTCTACTCCGAGTTCTCAATTAGGTGGGTTACCGTTTCACACAAAGATTTCAACGGTCGATTCTTAATGATGGTAATACTGTCAAGCTCGATTCCACCTAGTTGAATTAATATTTGATAATTATACTAGAAAGGTGGGTTTCAACGAGTTTAGCATACGGTGATTGGATTCCTAACACAATTTCTCCTACAATTGATTCGTTAAAGTTGATGTTTCCAAAGTCGATTTGAAATGTGAAATTCGCATATGATTATTATAACAAGATACATGAATTAATGGTTCGAGAACGAAATATACTTACAACGATAGTTTCGATTACTACAAGTTCATCTGGTTTGATTGTCTACGAAAGTTAAGCAACAAAACTGCCCAAATACACGTAATCCAATAGACATAACAACAATACCGAAAAATAACTTCAAGAATTTGCTAGACTTAACTTAATGTATGAAGAACAATAAAGAACGATGACGAACCAACGAAGAACAACGAGGAGGAACGAAGAATAGATCAATCGACCTAGATAACCTTCTCCGGAGCTTGAGTAATCCTCTCATTTATGTCAATACAAGTGTTTTGGAGGCTAAGAATCGTCTAAGGGTATGGGAAAGGTTTTAAGAAGGATGCAGAAGTGTTTTTGGCCAAGGGAAATGAATGAAGAGGTGTTAACACTAGAACAAAAAGTGGATTTGGCTACACCAAAAAAGTGTGACGATATATATATAGCCACACATGCGTTTTCGAATGTATGTGACAAAAGGTCGCGTGACCGTAGGGTGTTTATGGTCACATTTTGGAGTTAGTGTCCGTATTCATTAAAAAACAGTGACCAAAGTGTTAATAAGTGTGACCGTAAACACTGTACAAGCACATAAAGCATGTTTTTTTGTACATTTAGTCACATTCAATTTAGCATAAAGTGGCCAAAAGTGTTATAAGTGTGACCATATGGTGTTTAAAGTGAAGTAAAAGTGTATTTTGTGTGACTATTGTTCATCCAATGGCCACATGAATGTTATGTTTGTGTGGCCTTTTGTAATATATAGTCACACAAAGCATGTTTGTTTTGGGTGTTTAGTCACATACAATTAAGCATAAAGTGGCCAAAAGTGTTAATAAGTGTGACCATATGCTGTTTAAAGTGAAGAAATGTGTATTTTGTGTGACTATTGTTCATCCAACGGCCACTTGAATTTTATGTTTGTGTGGCCTTTCGTAATATTTAGTCACACAAAGCATGTTTATTTGGATATTTAGTCACATACAATTAAGCAAAAAGTGACCAAAAGTGTTAATAAGTGTGACCATATGTTGTTTAAAGTGAAGAAATGTGTATTTTGTGTGACTATTGATCATCCAATGGCCACATGAATTTTATGTTTATGTGGCCTTTTGTAATATTTAGTCACACAAAGCATGTTTGTTTTGGGTATTTAGTCACATGCAATTAAGAAAAAAGTGGCCAAAAGTGTTAATAAGTGTGAGCATATGCTGTTTAAAGTGAAGAAATGTGTATTTTGTGTGACTATTGATCATCCAATGGCCACATGAATTTTATGTTTGTGTGGCCTTTTGTTGTAATACCCGGTTGTAATTCAGTCATTATCATTCAGTATTTATCATTCAGTAATTGTCACTCAGTAATTTTCACTCATTAATGATCATTCATCGCTCATATTCAATCATTGTATTCACCGTTCAGAGTAATTATATCGTATCACAATCGTCATTCATCATCAATCTAGTTGGAGAATCGTGCCGTGTTTATCATCGTTGTCATTTTCTTAGTGTGCTGTGTGTGAGGAGTAGCGCACGCTACGTACTCTCTTTAGCGTGCGCTAATTGAGTACGGGTAGCGCACGCTACCTCTCAACACTAGCGCACGCTAGTGCAGTTCAAGCAGGCAGTCCAGAAGGCACTGGACTGCAGTTGGGTTGTAAGTAGCACACGCTACGAATGGTAAGTAGCGCGCGCTAGTAGGTAGGAGTAGTGCACGCTATGCAGTAGGTGTAGCGCGCGCTAAGGTCGTATCAGGCAGAGTCCAGTGGCTACTAGACTGATTAGGAATAATTCCTAGCGCATGCTACAGATGGTTATTAGCGTACGCTAACTTGGGCCAGTATCGCACGCTGAACCTTGTGTGTAGCGCGCGCTATCGCGAACAGATCAGAGAATAGGAGGTTCTGGACTCCTGTACTGGGCATCAAATAATTCGTTAGCGCACACTAACCATTTGTGTTAACGCACGCTAATTACATGGTTGTAGTGCACACTACAAAAGGTTCATAGCGCACGCTACCGATAAGGACAGGGGGTACTAGACTACCCCAGTATACCCGTTATCGCACGCTAAGAACAGGATCTAGCACGCGCTAAACTGGGATTATTATAAATTGGACAGTGTAGTCCAGATTTCGTCATTTGTCATTTCTTCTCATTCTTTCATCGGTTCCAGGTGATTTGGAGCTTCTTGAGGAGTGTTCTTCGAGGTGCAATCATCTATCAACATTTCCAAGCATATAATCCAGAGTAATCATCATTTCATCATCTTCAAACATTATAATCAAGGTAATAATCTCTTGGATCTAGAATTTCGGATTTTTGGTTTTCCTTCCGATTTCTTCATGTAAGCTTGGATTGTTATTGGAATATGTTAGATATGAGTTATCTACCTTGGATAAATGTATTCCTATGGATTTGATAACATATATTTCGGATTTCATGTATTGTTGGGGTTTGATTCAAGAACACCTTGGAGTTGACTTTGATATTTGGGGGTTTTGGATTAGATGTTGTCGTTAACTCATTTTGTGGATTCCTATGGGATTATTGCTATCATTGGAGGCATTTTTTTGGTTTGAAATATTCATTTTGGAGTTGGTTTCGACATATTCGGGATTGGATATTATCAAAGGATGTATGTTTGCTAAGTGTTTGTTTGAATGCCTCAATGAGTTCAGATATTGTTGTATCGGACTTTGAGTTAATCGTAATTCATGCTTAATACGTATATTGAGCGGATTATTGGTAATTGTGTCATTCAAGGTTGTTCGAGCGGCCGACATCTCGTTTTTAGGACATTGTTCGAGGAAGGACATTTCGACACCGGTATTGTGTAAGTAAATTCTTACTTGGATAAAAGAATATTCAATACCTTATGTTGTTGTTCATTCATACATGTAATTCACTCATAATATATCATTCATGTCGAGACTTGTAATTATCAACTCATCATGTAACTCACGAGGAACGACGGTTACAAAATCATTTCATTAAAGCTATCACTCGTTGTATCATTATTTCATCTCGGTGAGTCGTTCTTGATCCTTATCGGATTCTATTCACTACTCCTCACCTAAGTCATTTTGTTCCGGTGATCTTCCGGAATTATATTGCATGGCCAGTTGGCGCATGTGTGGAATTTTAGTCGGGCACACTATGGTCATGTGTATATGCGGGACTCCGGACACATTGGACTGTGCGCATGGTAATGTGTATACGTGTGGCTCCGGACCCATTTAATCGTGAGACTAATTAGGCCAATAGCGGGTTTATATGCGGGACTCCGGACACTCGGCTATTTGTGCTATTACTCAGTTCACTCGGCGTACATTGATGCTCATCATTCAACTTAATTAATTATTTTATTCATGTGATTGTTGTATTTTGTTCAACTCTTGAGGATTGTTGTTCTTTGTAACTAACCCCGTTGGGGGAATATTGTTTTCAGGTCATGGCAAGGCTAAGACACGGGAAGAGAACGTTGACGGCGAGGAATCCCAGTGATACTAGTAGGGGGCCCCAGTCCTTTCAGTCTTCATGTTTCCTTCATTTGTATTCCGCTGCAGACTTACACCTTAAATACTCATTTTAACTGGTGTTGTATATTTGATCTTCATATAAAATATACATGTATTCTATTATTTTTCCTGGGTGTGTTGTATTTGAAACTCCTCATCGGAGTAATTATTGATATACTGTGGTTCGGTACTACAATTATATCACTTAATTCATTAATTTTCATTCGCCTAGTGGGTCCCAGTCGGGGGTCCACGGCACTGTAATATTCGCCTAGTTTGGGGTGTTACATTTGTAATATTTAGTCCCACAAAGAATGTTTGTTTTGGGTATTTAGTCACATATAATTAAGCATAAAGTGGCCAAAAGTGTTAATAAATGTGACCATATGCTGTTTAAATTGAAGAAATGTGTATTTTGTGTGACTATTGATCATCCAATGGCCACATGAATTTTATGTTTGTGTGGCCTTTTGTAATATTTAGTCACACAAAGCATGTTTGTTTTGGGTATTTAGTCACATACAATTAAGCAAAAAGTGGCCAAAAGTGTTTATTGTAATATCCGCAATTTCGATTTCGGGTAATTTCTTTTTTTTTTCGGCGGAAGTCCGTTTTGATGGCTCGATTATGACCGTATCGTCATTCTGAGAATGATTAATTCTGCACTATTTGTCATTCGAGTTCGTTTCGGTTTCGTTTTATTGAGTTCCGCGTTCTTAAGCGGCTTTTCCGCACTTGAGTCGATTCTTGCGAATATCGTCCGAAACTATTGTTTTGAGTTTCTCCTAAGTTCATTTAATGTTATTATTCATGTTGCGAGCTTCGGTTTGGTGTTTCGATCGTGTATCGTGTATTTCGGACGTTTTGGGCCGTTTTCGTAATTTCCCAAAGTTTGGGGTAATTACTTCCGTTGTCGAATTCCGACACTTCGGGTGGTCGGAATCATGTGTTCTCTTATCTCTTAGATTCGTCTTTGCGAGTACATCGTAACCGTATCTTCGGTTTATATTCAGGTTCGGGTTTCGGGGTTGTCCGGGCCGTTGGAGTGGCCACGGCCGAGTCACGACCGGAGCAGGGCCTGGCCTGGCCGAGTAACGGCTGTACGTGCTCGACAGTCATGGCTGGACGAATGCCGGTTACGGCCATAAGGGCTGTCGGTTACAGTCGTACGGGTGCCAGGCAGTGTTCGGACGAATGTCGGTTACGGTCGTAAGGTCCTGCCGGGTACGGCCGTAAGGTCCTGCCGGGTACGGCCGTAAGTGCCGAGTTACGGCCGTAAGGCCCTGTCGGTTACGGCTGTAAGCGATCGGCAGGCGCTGGGCGGATTTTGACGAATGCGATTCTGGCCGTAAGTCTGCCGATTCGGCCGTAAGTGGTCGGCGAGATCTTTGGGCGATATATATGATCGAGCAGACGGGTTTACACCCATTTTTCTCATCCCTCTCATTTCCTTTCTCGGCTGGGGCTTGGAGTATGTGATTAGATGTTGTTTATCTATCAATTCACGAAGTTCTTGAGTTTCTAACATCAATCAATCATCCCATAACCTCCTCCGATCTACCGAATCAAGGTTAGATTTCTTGATAATCTAGTTTTGGGGAATTTGAGTTTTTGTTGGATTTCGTCCGTTTGAGCCGTAATAACTTAGATTATTGATGAGTTATTGATTATTTAGATGTATTATATCATTTCCCTTGTTATTCCATGGTTGGATCGTATCGATTCTTTTTTTTTTTGGTCGAGTTCTTGATCGATGCCTTGAAAGTGTCCGGTAGAATGTCGTAGTGGGGTTTTCGGACGTTCTACGATTATTCTTCCTTGTATGTGTAACACCCCAATTTCACTTTGGGTTATTACACGCCACAGGACACACAAAGGTCCCACTAGGCTGACGGCACACAGTATTAAACCACAATCCAATACATAATAACCATGACATAACAGTCCAACAAAGGATACAAAACACAAGTTAGGCCTCGGTCGTGGCCAAAATAGTATATTTCAACATCAATCACTGAACGCAAACATTACACGACAAAGTACAACTCAAAACCAACCATAATATAGTACATAAAACTGACTCAAACATCACAAATATAACAATTGATATGAGCTCTCTAACATCCAGTGTGCTTGTCGACTCCGTGTGCGCCACATGGGGGCTCCTGTCCCTCGAGAATACCTGAAATGTACAAAACATTCCACCCCAACAATGTGTAATACCCGGTTGAAATTCATGTCTTTTCAAATCTCTTCATTTTGTGAATTGTATTTTTTTGGGCGAACCCTTGTAATCATTGCTTGGAACCACCGTTTTGGGGGTTTTCGTACTTCCATTGCGTGTTATTGTTTCCCAGATATTGATTCCTATTGCTTTTATTCTCTTCCCGGGTTATTTTTCATCATTTAGGACCCAAGGGGGGTGTGGGCCGCGGCACAAGGAGTGTGCGCCACGGCACACACAATTTCTAGACCTGGCCGAGCAGCCTGTACCTTGTGCCGCGGCACACCTGTCCGGGTCGCGGCACACTCGTGTTGCATCTTCGGCCAAAACCCGTCGGTACCTTGTGCCGCGGCGCACGCCAGTAGGGCCACGGCACACTGCCGAGCCCTGGGAGCAGTTTTTGGGCCTGTGCCGCGGCACACTTCGGCTGAGCCGCGGAACACGATGCAGTCAACTGTATAATTACGTTTTTTTTAGCAAATCAGATCATTTCTCCATTTTCTTCAACACATCGAGAGAGAGAGCTTGAGGAGAGAAACCTTTCTTCATCCATCACTTGAGGGTTTGAATTTCTTCATTTCCTTTCGATCGTGAAGCCCGGATCGTCGATCTATCGCATATTCTTCGGATCATAGTGCTTGGATCTTCAAGAGATAAATTCCTTCAACATCTTGGATTTCGATTTTGTGTTGGGTAATGATGTTTTGGATGATAAGATCATGTGGTATGAAGTGATATACACATGATTATGGGCATGTTTGATTATTCATTGGATTATTGAAGGATTAATCAAGAACACTTTGAATATTGTGTTGGATTTTGGGGTTTTTCGTAGATTCGTCCGATTTATCCGATTTGAAGCTTGAGAACCTTGAGATTATGATGTATCTATACCATATGCATGTTTTCCCTATGATTTTATGGATTGGATTGTGCCGTTTTCGGACTTGTGGGAGTTTGGGCGATTTTCCAACCCCTAGTTGTTTATCCGTGTATTTTCATGAATCGTAGACGGGTTTCAGGAATTTCTTCGTGTAATTTAAAGTCTGGATAATTGATTATCATATTTCTTGCGAATCGTTTAGGTGCCGGAAGCACGTTCTTGGACCTACCGAACTCATACCCTTTTTCCGTTTGATTTCTCGATGTCGCAAAGGCAAGTATATATTTATGATTGCACGTTCTCGACTTTGAAAGTAAGTTATATTGATGGCATGATATGAACGAACCGTTTCCACGGCATTCATATATGTATTGATGGTATGATATGAACGAACTGTTTCCACGGCATTCATATATGTATTGATGGCATGATATGAATGAACCATTTCCACGGCATTCATACATGTATTGATGATGGATGATATGAACGAACCGTTTCTACGGCATTCATATACGTTTTGATGTGATGTTATGAGATTTAGTTATTCCGGAATACTAGTCTTGAATTGATGAATTGACGGTTACTTTTACTTTATTGTCGAGGAGTATTGTGTTTCATATTTGATATACTTGCACTATCTATTCGACGGCTAACCCCTTTATGGGGGAAATACTTTTTATGTATTTCAGGTTCCAGAAGAGCGGACAGGAAGGTATCGGGTCGGCATGAAGATGGTGGGCAAGTGTGATACTGTTTCTTTCCTCCGATTATGTTTTGAGTTTTCCATTTAGTGTTTTTGTACTGGAATGGTTATTGAATACTCGAGTATGGTTTTCCATTTCCCTTAATGTTCCGGACTGTGTTTGCCGAGGTATTGATTCGTGTGTGATGTCTTTGGATACATTGGTTATGTTTTGAATACCCTTGTATTGTTCTTCATTCCATTGTATGTAGACCTTCTCGGTCAAAATTTATAGTTCCGCATATGTTTAGCCTTGTGGGCCCCACGGCGGGGCTTACGGCGCTGTAATATACCCTGAATAACTTGGGGGTGTTACAGAATATGGTATCAGAGCTTAGTTCTATAGATACCTAGGCTGTCGGTCTTTTGGGTCGAATGAGTCGTCCTTTGTCCATAGTATCACTACTCTGCCATAATCACAGTGCGACCAGTACTTGTAAGACCTCTTACTCTTCTGGTGTTTCCTTATTCGTTATGCTTCTTTTATTGGTATTCTTGAGAATCGATCACCTTAATGACGTGCGATTGAACTATACTTACGTGCCTTATGTGTTCTTCAGTATGTCAGCTGGTAGGGGTCGTGGCCGTGATCGTGGCCGTGGACGAGGAAGAGGTTGTGACGCGGCCATTTCCATCAGCTCGGTTGCGGGGTCGACCAACCCCAGTTTGTCGAACTCGGTGCATCCTGACACCGAAAGTCAGCACGACCAGTCGAACGGCCAGGGAATCAACGCGGACGTTGTAGTTACGAATGCGCTTCAACAATTGGCTACTCAGATGACCATTTTAGCCCAAACTGTTCAGCTGAATAACACGAACCCAAACACAGATGCCTTGCTTCAGAATGTAATCCGTATGCACCCTCCACAGTTTGGCGGTGCCACAGACCCGTTGGGAAGATTGGCTAGCGGAATTGGAAAAGATTTTCGAGGCGGTTGATTGCCCCGAAGTGAGGAAAGTACCGATTGCTCAGTATTTCCTCACTAAGGAGGCCGCTACCTGGTGGAAGGTCATCAAGCCACAGGATCGTATTGCCACATGGGATGAATTTAAGGAGCTCTTGGAGGCCGAGTTTTGTCCTTGGCCGGTGCGAGAGGGCTGAATCCGCGCCTTTTTCGAGGCTAAACCACAAGATATTCCCGTTTCGCAGGCGATCGTGGAGTACAACCAACAATTGATCAATGTGAAGGATCAAGTGCGTAACGAGCGTGATAAGATCCGTTATTTTGACATGCGGATGAATTTGGACTTACGGCGGTACATGGCCGGATTTGCTTGTACCACACTGAAAGAGTATCAGGACAGAGCTTTAGCCCATGATATGTTGAGCCCCGACAACGATACCGCTGAAGAACCGAAGAAGCAGAAAGTCACGGGAAATTTTTCTGGCTCTAAGGGTGGCAACTTTCAGATGTCACAGACAACTAACCGTTCTGCCGGACAGTCGTCACGTTCTAATAAGGGAAAGAGAGGTTACTGTCCTACTCCGGGTACCTCACACCGCACGGTGACGAGCTATAATTGTGGCCGCCCAGGCCATGTTAGTTCGGAATGCAACTTTCCACCATTAAAGTGTCACACGTGCGGACAGATGGAACATAGAGCAGCTTATTGTTCCGAGCCGAATCAGACTTTGGACACTCGGGCTTCTGCCCCAGCACCACTTGACCAAGGTATAAATCAGCGGCAATCTTTTGGTCAACCTCATCAGAATTTCGGCAGGGGCCGGGGACGGGGCCAGAACGCTGGAGGGGGAAACTCTAGCGTCGGTTCGGTACAACCACGGGTTTATGAGATGCGTCGAACAGAAGAACCCGACGCGGCGGTGGCTTGAGGTACCATTCATATTTTATCTTATCCAGTCCGTGTACTTTTTGATATGGGTGCTACACATTCTTTTATTTCTTTGGAGTGTGTACGTCGTTTGAATATAACTTGTTTGACTGCTTGCGATCCCTTCATCGTGAAACTACCTAGCGGGGATAGAATTGTGGGGAACCGGGAGATTAGAGATTTTCCAGTGATTATATCAGGTATAGAATGGTTATCGAATCTGATTGTAGTTGATATGGAAGGCGAGGACGTGATCCTCGGCGAGGATTGGCTTGATAGTCACCAAGCGATTATGAATTACCGTACCAAGGTTATCACCATGATGACTAAAGACGGATCTGAGTACTCATTTTTGGGATGTAAGTCAGGCCAATCCAAGTTGCTTATCAGTTCCATGAAGGCCGTAAAACTTTTGAATAAAGGTTATACGGGCTATTGGTGTTATGCCTTGAAAACAGAAGGAAATGAAGTCGATTTCTCTTTGATTCCGGTTGTTAATGAGTATCCCGACGTTTTTCCGGATGACCTTCCGGGATTACCGCCAGATCGAGAGATAGATTTTTCCGTGGACTTAGAGCCGGATGCGGCTCCGATTTCTAAAGCACCTTATCGTATGGCACCTTCCGAGATGCAGGAATTGAAGACTCAGTTGGGAGAACTTCTGGAAAAGGGGTACATCAGACCGAGCGCTTCGCCTTGGGGCGCGCCTGTTCTTTTCGTGAGGAAGAAGGATGCTTCATTACGTTTGTGCATCGACTACCGTGAGCTGAACAAAGTAACCATCAAGAACAAATATTCTTTGCCTCGTATAGACGATTTATTTGATCAATTGCAAGGGGCTGCGGTTTTCTCGAAGATTTATTTAAGATCCGGGTATTATCACCTCAGGGTGAGGGAGTCCGACGTTCCGAAGACGGCATTTCGGACGAGATATGGGCATTATGAATTTGTGGTTATGCCTTTTGGGTTGACTAATGCGCCGGCAGTATTCATGCAATTAATGAATAAGATATTCATCGAGTACCTCGATAGGTGTGTAGTCGTCTTTATTGACGACATCTTGATCTATTCTCGAGATAAGGAGGAACATGCCCGACACTTGCGTTTGATTTTGGACATTTTGAGAACCGAGCGCCTTTATGCAAAATTCTCGAAATGTGAATTTTGGTTGGAAGAAGTTATGTTTCTCGGCCATGTGATTTCGGCCGAAGGGTTTCGTGTAGACCCACAGAATATTGAGGCAGTACTAGATTGGGCACCGCCTAAAAATGTTAAGGAAGTTCGTAGCTTTTTGGGCCTTGCTAGGTATTACCGTCGGTTTGTCGAGGGGTTCTCGAAACTCGCTCGGCCGCTTACGAAATTACTCCAGAAGACCGAAAAGTTTATTTGGACGGATGAGAGACAACAGAGCTTCGATGAACTGAAGAGACGATTGACTTCAGCGCCGATTTTAACTTTACCACATGGTAGCGAGGGCTTTGCAGTCTATAGTGACGCTTTGGGTCAAGGCCTGGGCTGTGTACTTATGCAGCATGATAAGACGATAGCTTTTGCGTCACGACAATTAAAGCCTTATGAGATGAATTATCCTACTCACGATTTAGAGTTGGCCGCAATTGTCTTTGCACTCAAGATTTGGCGGCATTATTTGTATGGTTCACCGTGCCAGATTTATACCGATCACAAGAGCCTGAAGTATATTTTCAGTCATAAGGAGCTGAATATGAGACAGAGACGTTGGTTAGAGTTGATAAAGGATTATGATTTGGAAATTCTTTATCACCCCGGAAAAGCCAATGTCGTTGCGGATGCTTTAAGCCGCAAATCGGCATCTCTTCAAATGCTCGAGGTTCTTACATCGCAGACAAAAATTCGTCAGGATTTAATTGAGCAAGGGATAGAAGTTTGGCTTCAGCGAGTACATGGACAGTTGTGTACTCTCGAAATTACTTCGTCCTTGGTTGATGACATCAAAGGGAAGCAGTGGAGTGACCCGATGATTTCTCAACTGAAGGAAGATGAATTAAAGGAAAAGCTCCTGGCTTTATGGTTCACGAGGATAGTATTCTGAGATTTCAGGGCAGGCTTTGTGTTCCATACGATTTAGGGTTGAGGCAGAGAATTCTCCGAGAAGCCCATGCCACGCCTTACTCAATCCACCCTGGGACGAGTAAGATGTACAAAGATTTGAAGCGCAATTTTTGGTGGAATAACATGAAGAAGGATGTTACGGAGTTTGTACTATGGTGCTTGATGTGTCAACAAGTCAAGATCGAACATCAACGACCAGCGGGGTTGTTGAAACCACTTCCCATTCCCGAGTGGAAGTGGGAAGACATCTCTATGGATTTCATCACTGGCATGCCGAGAACTCGGGCCGGAATGAATATGATTTGGGTAATTGTCGATCGGCTGACCAAATCTGCACACTTCTTGGGTATTAAGGATACTTGGGGACCGGATAGACTGGCTCGAACCTTTATTTCTGAGATCGTGAGGTTACACGGTGCCCCCAAGACCATTGTTTCTGATCGAGACGGCCGTTTCGTATCGCATTTTTGGCAGGCCGTTCATCGTGCTCACAGTACTGAGTTGAGATTGAGCACTTCCTTTCATCCTCAATCGGACGGTCAGACAGAAAGGACGATTCAGACATTAGAAGATATGTTGCGGGCTTGTGCCTTAGATTGGAGTACTGATTGGGAGCTTCACTTACCATTAATCGAGTTTGCTTACAACAATAGTTGGCATGCGTCGATCAAAATGGCACCCTTCGAGGCACTATATGGTAGGCGATGTAGGTCGCCATTATGTTGGGATGAGGCTTCCGAGCTAGTTGGGATGGAGCCGGATATGTTGATGGAGACTAAGGAAAAGATTTTTATTATCCGGGACCGATTGCTGGCTGCCCAGAGTCATCAGAAATCTTATGCTGATACTCGTCGTCGACCCTTGGAGTTTGAGGTGGGGGATCATGTCTTGCTCAAAGTGTCGCCGACCAGAGGAGTTTTCCGCTTCGGGAAAAAGGGAAAACTTAGTCCGAGGTATATCGGACCCTTTGAGATTTTGGACAGAGTTGGAGATTTAGCTTATCGTTTGGCGTTGCCTCCAGCTTTGAGTCACGTCCACAGTGTTTTTCATGTGTCTCAGTTGAGAAAATACGTACCAGATCCGAGCCACATTATCGACTATAGTGAGATGGACGTAGCCGAGGATATTACCTTTCCGGAGAAACCCGTGAAGATCCTTGAGCATCGCGAGAAACAACTTCGGCATAAGACCATTCCACTGGTTAAAGTGCAATGGTCGAGGCATGGAGTCGAGGAGGCGACTTGGGAGACGGAAGAGAAGATGCGGGTGGAATACCCCGAACTATTTATTTCTTAAGTTTCGGGACGAAACTTCTTTTTAGAGGGGGAGAATGTAATACCCAGTTGAAATTCATGTCTTTTCAAATCTCTTCATTTTGCGAATTGTATTTTGTTGGGCGAACCCTTGTAATCATTGCTTGGAAGCACCGTTTTGGGGTTTTCGTACTTCCATTGCGTGTTATTGTTTCCCAGATATTGAGTCCTATTGCTTTTATTCTCTTCCCGGGTCATTTTTCATCATTTAGGACCCAAGGGGGGTGTGGGCCGCGGCACAAGGAGTGTGCACCGCGGCACACACAATTTCTAGACCTGGCCGAGCAGCCTGTACCTTGTGCCGCGGCACATGCCGGAAGGGCCGCGGCATGCTGAAGTCATCGCGGCACACTGTCGGGCCGCGGCACACTCGTGTTGCATCTTCGCCAAAACCGTCTCGTACCTTCTTCCGCATAAGACGCCCGGTGGGCCGCGGCACACCGCGAGCCACAGGAGGCGATTTTGGGCTCGTGCCGCGGCACACTTCAGCTGAGCCGCGGCACACGATGCAGTCAACTGTATAATTACGTTTTTTTTAGCAAATCAGATCATTTCTCCATTTTCTTCAACACATTGAGAGAGAGAGAGCTTGAGGAGAGAAACCTTTCTTCATCCATCACTTGAGGGTTTGAATTACTTCATTTCCTTTCGATCGTGAAGCCCGGATCGTCGATCTATCGCGTATTCTTCGGATCATAGTGCTTGGATCTTCAAGAGGTAAATTCCTTCAACATCTTGGATTTCGATTTTGTTTTGGGTAATGATGTTTTGGATGATAATATCATGTGGTATGAAGTGATATACGTATGATTATGGGCATGTTTGATTATTCGTTGGATTATTGAAGGATTAATCAAGAACACTTTGAATATTGTGTTGGATTTTGGGGTTTTTCGTAGATTCGTCTGATTTATCCGATTTGAAGCTTGAGAACCTTGAGATTATGATGTATCTATACCATATGCATGTTTTCCCTACGATTTTACGGATTGGATTGTGCCGTTTTTGGACTTGTGGGAGTTTGGGCGATTTTCCAACCCCTAGTTGTTTATCCGTGTATTTTCATGAATCGTAGACGGGTTTCGGGAATTTCTTCGTGTAATTTGAAGTATAGATAATTGATTATCATATTTCTTGCGAATCGTTTAGGTGCCGGAAGTGCGTTCCTGGACCTACCGAACTCATACCCTTTTTCCGTTCGATTTATCGATGTCTCAAAGGCAAGTATATATTTATGATTGTGCGTTCTCGACTTTGAAAGTAAGTTATATTGATGGCATGATATGAACGAACCATTTCCACGGCATTCATATATGTATTGATGGTATGATATGAATGAACCGTTTCCACGGCATTCATATATGTATTGGTGGCATGATATGAACGAACCGTTTCCACGGCATTCATACATGTATTGATGACGGATGATATGAACGAACCGTTTCTACGGCATTCATATACGTCTTGATGTGATGTTATGAGATTTAGTTATTCCGGAATACTAGTCTTGAATTGATGAATTGACGGTTACTTTTACTTTATTGTCGAGGAGTATTGTGTTTCATATTTGATATACTTGCACTAGCTATTCGACGGCTAATCCCTTTATGGGGGAAATACTTTTTATGTATTTCAGGTTCCAGGAGAGCGGACAGGCAGGTATCGGGTCGACATGAAGATGGTGGGCAAGTGTGATACTATTTCTTTCCTCCGATTATGTTTTGAGTTTTCCATTCAGTGTTGTTGTACTGGAATGGTTATTGAATACTCGAGTATGGTTTTCCATTTCCCTTAATGTTCCGGCCTGTGTTTGCCGAGGTATTGATTCGTGTGTGATGTCTTTGGATACATTGGTTATGTTTTGAATAACCTTGTATTGTTCTTCATTCCATTGTATGTAGACCTTCTCGGTCAAAATTTATAGTTCCGCGTATGTTTAGCCTTGTGGGCCCCACGGCGGGGCTTACGGCGCTGTAATATTCCCTGAATAACTTGGGGGTGTTACACAATGGGGTTAGCCACAACCGCTAGTGCAAGTACAGTATTACAATTATTTTAATCCACACGCATTTCCAAATCATTTCAAAATCCAAAACAGTTCAATTCGCGATATTCCGGAATATCATTATCGATCACCAGTAAAAACACTCCGACAATTCTCGCGACCCGGTACGGCCCTCAAGCCACCAAGTCCCTGTGTGCCCCGTCGAGCAATCCCCAGGTGAGGATGTCCACTCAAAGTATCTCTCGTGACCCGGTCCAGCCGCTAAGCCACCAGGTCCCCGTGTGACCCCGTCGAGTCAATCCCAAGTGAGAGTACCCGAGAATAACCTTTCAACTCTCATCATTCTCTAAACCATCACAGAAATGCATGCCATAAACTAATGCAATAAAGTACTTGCCTGGACTTTCTTACTCTCAAAGGAACAAACAACGAACAAGGCTACGGTCCGAACTATCTTCCGAATCCTGCTCCTAACAAACATTGTGTAACACCCCCAATCCACTCCGGGATATTACACGCCGTAGACCCTCTCCTCGAGGATCTACCAGGCTGATAACTAAAATCAAACATCTAAACTTCGCCTTTAAGGCTAAAATGACTCAGTAGACCGATTTGGTCTTTCAATAATAACATTCAACTCAATTCCAACACATACCCACGCAGGGGTCAAAATACAATAAACTCCCGTACAACGGGGAAAAGATACTGCAGCGGAAAAGAAAAATACAACTAGACCAATAGGACATCATACGGATACTCGTGTGATTAGTATCGTTCATCTTTCATCATCCTTCATGCCGACCCTGTGCTATGCTCCAAAACCTGAATGCAATACAGACATCCACCCCCCGAATACTCGGGGGTTAGCAAAACTCCACTGTTTTGCTAGTGCAAATACAAAGTGCAAATACGAGCCATATAATTCAAGTTCCAAGAATAACAATAACTAGAAATCCTCAAAGGTCCAAACGTAACGAAAAATACTTCCCGAGGCAAGAGTTTGGGTAAAACATTCCAAAACCGAAAGATCATAAATCAAGTGAAACAATTTATAAAACCGTTTAAAATGCCATCGAGAGTTTTAATAGAAAACAATTTTAGGATTATTGAATCCTTCTCTTTCCAAAAATCAACAGGGTCACAGCCCAAAGGTTTTGTTTTCGCAAATAGAAAACCGATAACAATTCACATGGTGAGGGCCCAACATCACGTGTCCTCGACGGACATAAAAATCAACAAAACATAATCACGCACGCACATCGCCTTGGGAACAGGGTAATACCATTGATCCCGCCCGAGGCCTCGAAGGACCCTCCCGAGCTGGCTAGTTAAACAAATTACACACATATCACAACCATAAGTTATCCCGGCATCGGGCTAACAAGCCACGAACCTCAGAGTCCCCGCAAGACATACCCGATGATAACCCCACCAGTTATCCCGGCATTGGGCTAACAAGCCACGAACCTCGGAGTCCCCGCAAGACATACCCGATTGGATAACCCATGACACGTACATCACAACCAAATCACAACCATAAGTTATCCCGGCATCGTGCTAACAAGCCACGAACCTCGGATTCCCCGCAAGACATACCCGATGATAACCCCATAAGTTATCTCGGCATCAGGCTAACAAGCCACGAACCTCGGAGTCCCCGCAAGGCATACCCGATTGGATAACCCTACGGTCTCGCCCGACCCATACTAGCAAGTATGGATCCCGGAGATTCAACAATCCTACCCGGAGGCACATCACGTATAACAAGCACACAACAATAATCGATTATCAATCCAAACAAAATTAGGTATCGCAACCCCCTTTCAAAGGAGTAACAACTAACATAATATCATGTCGAAACCGCAATACACTGAAATGAAGCCATACACGTACACACGCATTATTAAGCACCACATAAAATCTAAACATATCCAAAGGATCTACGTAGTCACTTACGACCCACACAATTACAAAACACACGCGTTTTGAAAGAGAGCCTTTAACAAGGCTAGCCGAATCTTTTGAAAATAATTTTCAAATGACCAAACAAACACATTTAGACGATCACCAATTATCATATCCACAAAACAAGAATTATATGGACAAGGTACTTGCCTCGATACCACGAGCACGGAACCGCGAACGGACACAGCTCAACCGGAAGCTTCGGAACGCCCGATGCTAACGAAAAGGAAGATGGCAACGAACGGAAGGGTTCAACACGGTTTCTTCGCAAGAAACTCAACCCTAACATCATATAATCCATAAATCAACAATCATACGAGGAAGGATAATCGTACAACGACCGAAAACCCCTCTATGACATTCTATCGGACACCTTCAAGGCATCGATCAAGAACTCGACCAAAACAACGAATCGATACGATCCAACCATGGAATAACGAGGGAAATGATATAATACATCTAAATATTCATCAATCCATCATAATCCTAAGTTAAATCGGATTAATCGGACGAAAACAACCAGAATACCCAAATTCCCAAAACTAGATTTCTAGGAAATCGACTGGTCTAGATCGGAGGATGTTATAGGATTGATGATTGATGATATGAACTCCAAGACTTCATGGATTTATTGTCCAACAACATCTATCCATGACCAACACACCCCCATGAAGAGAAGAAAACCGAGTGAGAAATGGTCAAGAAAACGTCACGCCTTAAATAAGCCGATCACGGCCGCCTTACGTACGAATCGCCATGGCCAACTCACGCCTAGAAATGCCGGAAACGTTACGACGCACGGCCAGGGCCTTACGTACGTAATCGCCTTACGCATAATCGCCGAGCACTAACGGCCGTAATCGCGCCGGCTCCGGGCCTGCATCGCCGGCCATGACTCACCGGCCAACTCCGAAGGCCCGAACGACCCCAAAACCCGAACCTGAATACGAATCGAAGATACGGTTACGAAGTACTCGCAAATACGAATTCGAGCACTAAGAGAACACATGATTCCGACCACCCAAAGGCTCGAAATTCGACAACGGAAAGTAATTACCCCAAACTTTGGAAAATTACGAAAATGGCCCAAAACGCCCGAAAATCACGATACGTGATCGAAACACCAAGCCAAAGCTCGCAACATGAATAATAACATTAAATGAACTTACGACAAACTCTAAACAACAGTTTTGGACGAGATTTGCAAGAATCGAACTCAAGTGCGGAAAAGTCGCCAAAAAGCACGGAACTCAACAAAACGACACCGAAACGAGCTCGGATCACAAAAAGTGCAGAATTAATCATTCTCGGATTGACGAAACGGTAATGAGCCACTCGTCAAAATGGACTTTATCCGAAAAAAAGAAATTACCGGAAATTGAAATTACGGGTATTACATTCTACCCTCCTTAAAAGAAGTTTCGTCCCGAAACTTAAAACAAGTAGGAGAAGCAATATCCCCGCCAGGAAAACTCGACGAGATACACAAAAATGCGTAACTAACGCCCAACGGCGAAACGTTACAAACAACGCAAAGGAATATACTGTGTGAAAACACGCTCCACGACGACCAACACAACGCCACCGGTAGAGACATAATAAAACCAACAAGTGACAAGCGTCATCAAACAAATAATACAATCGAGTCGATTATCCGAACAATCACAAAACACAATGAACGAAAATCAATATGATTGACCAACCCAACGGTACATAAATCAAAACGTGAGCCAAATCGCTGAACAAATACGGAATTCCACCGCCCAAGGGTTGGAAGATCGAAAACGAGACTAATTTCCCGAACTTAAGGGAATTACAAAGGAGTCTGAACGTTCAACAATCACGAAACGAGATCAACAAAAGCCGAACAATCAAACGATTGAACCACAACGATCGAGACAACAGAAATCGAACAATCATGTTCGAATCACGAAGAACAATAAGGTTCAAACAACAACTCCAAGGTTCACATCTCGACTCGAGACAATATATGATCCGGTGAAAACAACAAGATGTGCATTCACATAAGATCCACAGGAAAGATAATAGCAATTGAAAAATCACCATGACAAACGAGTTATTCCAAAACAATACCACACTCGTTCGATCAACAAAAGCAAGGGGCAGGACAAGCTCAGAAAATGTCAACGAACATAAACGAGTCGACAGAGTCGTAAATAAAGAAGTTCAAAATCCGGTCCACTTCGAATAAAAGAACTAGTAGAACCAAAGGGTGTTACTTCCGAACAAGGTTCACAAGAATCGAACCGAACTCGGAAAAGTTACAGCGATAACCAGATCGACCCAAAACAAGATCACAGCTCGTTCGAACGATGAAACCGAAATACAGAACAAGTTCAGAAAGTATCAATGAACACGAGCGAGTCGATAGACTTCAGAGAGAGAAAAAATGCGGAAGTCAAAAATGATACGGGCATTACATTCGACCTCTTATAAAAGAAATGTCATTCCCGTAAACCACAACAACGGGAGTAAGGTGACAACACGAAAAGCAAATGACAGAAACATCTCCCATGGGCCTCTCAAAGTCGATCCTCATATCTGCACCAAAGTTTTCGCCCCGAAAGACTCGGAACCCAACTCGCAAAACTGGATCTTGTGTCTCTCGGGTCCACACTTGAAAAGTGTTACTAACGAGAGGGGCAATTTGCACGTACATGCCCCCGGCACAATACGTTCGAAATGCCTCGGCTCGGTATACCGAAAATATAGATGCTAGATACAATGGAACATAACGTCGCAAAACAACAAACCGGAGTTGCCAACTTGGCATAACATATCAACACATACTAAAATCACAACAACCACGGCATTGTTCGACGATTACAACAGCCCGAACGATAGCCAGCACACAATCACAATCCTCATGAAACAATCACCCATATGCATAAACGCACAAAAATCCAAGCTTTAACAACTCACATAGGTGCGATAACACGCAAGCCACCACGAAATGACAACATCAAAGATCATCATCACACCTCCCACAACGGGCTAACAAAACATATGCGTGGCGAACGACTCAAAGTTCACACCACCAATTCAATCACAATTCGGAGGGCTAACACCCTAACAACAATACCAACATCGTACACACCTTCTCCGACCACAAGCAGGAAATGATGGGTTTTAAAAACGAAAACCACCTTTTGAAAATAATTTCAAAAAAAAAACACCGGTTGATCTTGAGTATCACCTTTCAAAAAATATACAAACGTGAAACATCGTTATCGAGACTTTGGAAAACCATTTAGCATTTGATAAAAATGAGGACACTTTCTCTTAGTGAAAAACATTCAGAATATTCGACCCTCGGGTCTAAGTAAAAATGTTTTTAAAACATTGAAAACATCTCAAAACTTTTTGGTCCTCGAGGTAGAAGAATTTTGAAATATATTGTGGCACCTTGGATGTACCACGAGAAAATAATTCATTTTAAAAGTACGTCTCGAAATTTATTTTCTAAGATACTCAAGGTTTTCAAAGATAATTCAATGGGCTAGAATGCCCAAAAATTTCGGGTAAATACACGGAACATTATAGCGCCGTGGGTCCCGCGTCGGAACCCACCAGGCTAAAAACCATTTACAAAAACGCCAAAAAGGCCGATGACGGTAATATTTCAAAAACTCACAAAAGCCATTTACAAAATACTAAATACCGTCATCAGAATTTTGCCAAAACGATCAAGGCCATAATGCGAAAAACTCAGTTAAGGGAATCAGTTTTTAAAATAAAACTCAGTCGGTAAAATACCGAAAGCCATTTCAAAAGAACTCACGCAGCGGATAAAAGAAATAAAGTCAAACATGCACAATCCCGCAACGCTACTCATATGAACGAAATATGAGGGTCAATAACCACATGTCAAGAAATCAAAATCCATAAGAGGATTCCGTCACTGAACAAATAATCATAAAAATAGCTCGTGTCACACGAGGCACAACACAAAGAAGGGAGACTTACAGCCACAGGTCGCACGAAGATGATGATCGCCCCACGATACTAATCACGACCAACAAACTCAGACGACGCGTCGCGACACGACTTAGTCAGACAAAATCCGACAAGACAAAACTCAACAGACACCACTGACCCGACAGCCTAGGTTTCCACAACCTAAGCTCCGATACCATTTATGTAACACCCCCAATCCACTCAGGGATATTACACGCCGTAGACCCTCTCCTCGAGGATCTACCAGGCTGATAACTAAAATCAAACATCTAAACTTCGCCTTTTAGGCTAAAATGACTCAGTAGACCGATTTGGTCTTTCAATAATAACATTCAACTCAATTCCAACACATACCCACGCAGGGGTCAAAATACAATAAACTCCCGTACAACGGGGAAAAGATACTGCAGCGAAAAAGAAAAATACAACTAGACCAATAGGACATCATACGGATCCTCGTGTGATTAGTATCGTTCATCTTTCATCATCCTTCATGCCGACCCTGTGCTATGCTCCAAAACCTGGATGCAATACAGACATCCACCCACCGAATACTCGGGGGTTAACAAAAGTCCACTGTTTTGCTAGTGCAAATACAATGTGCAAATACGAGCCATGTAATTCAAGTTCCAAGAATAACAATAACTAGGAATCATCAAAGATCCAAACGTAACGAAAAATACTTCCCGAGGCAAGAATTTGGGTAAAACATTCCAAAACCGAAAGATCATAAATCAAGGGAAACAATTTATAAAACCGTTTAAAATGCCATCGAGAGTTTTAATAGAAAATAATTTTAGGATTATCGAATCCTTCTCTTTCCGAAAATCAACAGGGTCACAAATTTCAAGGTTTTGTTTTCGCAAATAGAAAACCGATAACAATTCACATGGCCAGGGCCCAACATCACGTGTCCTCGACGGACATAAAAATCAACAAAACATAATCGGGCACGCGCATCGCCTTGGGAACAGGGTAATACCATTGATCCCGCTCGAGGCCTCGAAGGACCCTCCCGAGCTGGCTAGCTAAACAAATCACACACATATCACAACCATAAGTTATCCCGACATCGGTCTAACAAGCCACGAACCTCAGAGTCCCCACAAGACAAACCCGATGATAACCCCACCAATTATCCCGGCATCGGGCTAACAAGCCACGAACCTCGGAGTCCCCGCAAGACATACCCGATTGGATAACCCATGACACATACATCACAACCAAATCACAACCATAAGTTATCCCGGCATCGTGCTAACAAGCCATGAACCTCAGAGTCCCCGCAAGACATACCCGATGATAACCCCATGAGTTATCTCGGCATAGGGCTAACAAGCCACGAACCTCGGAGTCCCCGCAAGACATACCCGATTGGATAATCCTACGGTCTCGCCCGACCCATACTAGCAAGTATGGATCCCGGAGATTCAACAATCCTACCCGGAGGCACATCACGTATAACAAGCACACAACAATAATCGATTATCAATCCAAACAAAATTAGGCATCGCAACCCCCTTTCAAAGGAGTAACAACTAACATAATATCATGTCGAAACCGCAATACACTGAAATGAAGCCATACACGTACACACGCATTATTAAGCACCACATAAAATCTAAACATATCCAAAGGATCCACGTAGTCACTTACGACCCACACAATTACAAAACACACGCGTTTTGAAAGAGAGCCTTTAACAAGGCTAGCCGAATCTTTTGAAAATAATTTTCAAATGACCAAACAAACACATTTAGACGATCACCAATTATCATATCCACAAAACAAGAATTATATGGACAAGGTACGTGCCTCGATGCCACGAGCACGGAACCGCGAACGGACACGGCTCAACCGGGAAGCTTCGGAACGCCCGATGCTAACGAAAAGGAAGACGACAACGAACGGAAGGGTTCAACACGGTTTCTTCGCAAGAAACTCAACCCTAACATCATATAATCCATAAATCAACAATCATACGAGGAAGGATAATCGTAGAACGACCGAAAACCCCTCTATGACATTCTATCGGACACCTTCAAGGCGTCGATCGAGAACTCGACCAAAACAATGAATCGACCGATAACAATTCACATGGCCAGGGCCCAACATCACGTGTCCTCGACGGACATAAAAATCAACAAAACATAATCGGGCACGCGCATCGCCTTGGGAACAGGGTAATACCATTGATCCCGCTCGAGGCCTCGAAGGACCCTCCCGAGCTGGCTAGCTAAACAAATCACACACATATCACAACCATAAGTTATCCCGACATCGGGCTAACAAGCCACGAACCTCAGAGTCCCCGCAAGACAAACCCGATGATAACCCCACCAATTATCCCGGCATCGGGCTAACAAGCCACGAACCTCGGAGTCCCCGCAAGACATACCCGATTGGATAACCCATGACACGTACATCACAACCAAATCACAACCATAAGTTATCCCGGCATCGTGCTAACAAGCCACGAACCTCGGAGTCTCCGCAAGACATACCCGATGATAACCCCATAAGTTATCTCGGCATCGGGCTAACAAGCCACGAACCTCGGAGTCCCCGCAAGACATACCCGATTGGATAACCCTATGGTCTCGCCCGACCCATACTAGCAAGTATGGATACTGGAGATTCAACAATCCTACCCGGAGGCACATCACGTATAACAAGCACACAACAATAATCGATTATCAATCCAAACAAAATTAAGCATCGCAACCCCCTTTCAAAGGAGTAACAACTAACATCATATCATGTCGAAACCACAATACACTGAAATGAAGCCATACACGTACACACGCATTATTAAGCACCACATAAAATCCAAACATATCCAAAGGATCCATGTAGTCACTTACGACCCACACAATTACAAAACACACGCGTTTTGAAAGAGAGCCTTTAACAAGGCTAGCCGAATCTTTTGAAAATAATTTTCAAATGACCAAACAAACACATTTAGACGATCACCAATTATAATATCCACAAAACAAGAATTATATGGACAAGGTACTTGCCTCGATACCACGAGCACGGAACCGTGAACGGACACGGCTCAACCGGGAAGCTTCAGAACGTCCGATGCTAACGAAAAGGAAGATGGCAACGAACGGAAGGGTTCAACACGGTTTCTTCGCAAGAAACTCAACCCTAACATCATATAATCCATAAATCAACAATCATACGAGGAAGGATAATCGTACAACGACCGAAACCCCTCTATGACATTCTATCGGACACCTTCAAGGCATCGATCAAGAACTCGACTAAAACAACGAATCGATACGATCCAACCATGGAATAACGAGGGAAATGATATAATACATCTAAATATTCATCAATCCATCATAATCCTAAGTTAAATCGGATTAATCGGACGAAAACAACCAGAATACCCAAATTCTCCAAAACTAGATTTCTAGGAAATCTAACCTGATTTGGTAGATCGGAGGATGTTATAGGATTGATGATTGATGATATGAACTCCAAGACTTCATGGATTTATTGTCCAACAACATCTATCCATGACCAACACACCCCCAGCCGCGGAAGAGAAGAAAACCGAGTGAGAAATGGCTGAAGAAAACGTCATAGCCTTAAATAGCTCGATCGGCCGCCTAACGACGAATCGCCATGGCTTACGTACGAATCGCCATGGCCAACTCACGCCTAGAAATGCCGGAAACGTTACGACGTTATCGGCCAGGCCTTACGTACGTAACCGCCTTACGCATAATCGCCGAGCACTAACGATCGTAACTCGCCGGCCGCCCGGGCCTGCATCGCCGGCCATGACTCAGCCGGGGCCAACTCCGAAGGCCCGAACGACCCCGAAACCCAAACCTGAATACGAATCGAAGATACGGTTATGAAGTACTCGCAAATACGAATTCGAGCACTAAGAGAACACACGATTCCGACCACCCAAAGGGTCGAAATTCGACAACGGAAAGTAATTACCCCAAACTTTGGGAAATTACGAAAATGGCCCAAAACGCCCGAAAATCACGATACGTGATCGAAACACCAAGCCAAAGCTCGCAACATGAACAATAACATTAAATGAACTTACGACAAACTCTAAACAACAGTTTTGGACGAGATTTGCAAGAATCGAACTCAAGTGCGGAAAAGTCGCCAAAAAGCACGGAACTCAACAAAACGACACCGAAACGAGCTCGGATGACAAAAAGTGCAGAATTAATCATTCTCGGATTGACGAAACGGTCATGAGCGACTCGTCAAAATGGACTTTCTCTGAAAAAAAAGAAATTACCGGAAATTGAAATTACAGGTATTACATTCTACCCTCCTTAAAAGAAGTTTCGTCCCGAAACTTAAAACAAGTAGGGAGAAGCAATATCCCCGCCAGGAAAACTCGACGAGATACACAAAAATGCGTAACTAATGCCTAACGGCGAAACGTTACAAACAACGCAAAGGAATATACTGTGTGAAAACACGCTCCACGACGACCAACACAACGCCACCGGTAGAGACATAATAAAACCAACAAGTGACAAGCGTCATCAAACAAATAATACAATCGCGTCGATTATCCGAACAATCACAAAACACAATGAACGAAAATTAATATGATTGACCAACCTAACGGTACATAAATCAAAACGTGAGCCAAATTGCTGAACAAATACGGAATTCCACCGCCCAAGGGTTGGAAGATCGAAAACGAGACTAATTTCCCGAACTTAAGGGAATTATAAAGGAGTCTGAACGTTCAACAATCACGAAACGAGATCAACAAAAGCCGAACAATCAAATGATTGAACCACAACGATCGAGACAACAAAATTCGAACAATCATGTTCGAATCACGAAGAACAATAAGGTTCAAACAACAACTCCAAGGTTCACATCTCGACTCGAGACAATATATGATCCGGTGAAAACAACAAGATGTGCATTCACATAAGATCCACAGGAAAGGTAATAGCAATTGAAAAATCACCACGACAAACGAGTTATTCCGAAACAATACCACACTCGTTCGATCAACAAAAGCAAGGGGCAGGACAAGCTCAGAAAATGTCAACGAACATAAACGAGTCGACAGAGTCGTAAATACAGAAGTTCAAAATCCAGTCCACTTCGAATAAAAGAACTAGTAGAACCAAAGGGTGTTACTTCCGAACAAGGTTCACAAGAATGGAACCGAACTCGGAAAAGTTACAGCGATAACCAGATCGACCCAAAACAAGATCACAGCTCGTTCGAATGATGAAACCGAAATACAGAACAAGTTCAGAAAGTATCAACGAACACGAGCGAGTCGATAGACTTCGGCGAGAGAAAAAATGCGGAAGTCAAAAATGATACGGGCATTACATTCGACCTCTTATAAAAGAAATGTCATTCCCGTAAACCACAACAACGGGAGTAAGGTGACAACACGAAAAGCAAATGACAGAAACATCTCCCATGGGCCTCTCAAAGCCGATCCTCATATCTGCACCAAAGTTTGCACCCCGAAAGACTCGGAACCCAACTCGCAAAACTGGTCTTGTGTCTCTCGGGTCCACACTTGAAAAGTGTTACTAACGAGAGGGGCAATTTGCACGTACATGCCCCCGGCACAATACGTTCGAAATGCCTCGGCTCGGCATACCGAAAATATAGATGCTAGATACAATGGAACATAACGTCGCAAAACAACAAACCGGAGTTGCCAACTTGGCATAACATATCAACACATGCTAAAATCACAACAACCACGGCATTGTTCGACGATTACAACAGCCCGAACGATAGCCAGCACACAATCACAATCCTCATGAAACAATCACCCATGTGCATAAACGCACAAAAATCCAAGCTTTAACAACTCACATAGGTGCGATAACACGCAAGCCACCACGAAATGACAACATCAAAGATCATCATCACACCTCCCACAACGGGCTAACAAAACATATGCGTGGCGAACGACTCAAAGTTCACACCACCAATTCAATCACAATTCGGAGGGCTAACACCCTAACAACAATACCAACATCGTACACACCTTCTCCGACCACAAGTAGGAAATGATGGGTTTTAAAAATGAAAACCACCTTTTGAAAATAATTTCAAAAAAAAAAACACCGGTTGATCTTGAGTATCACCTTTCAAAAAATATACAAACGTGAAACATCGTTATCGAGACTTTGGAAAATCATTTCGCATTTGATAAAAATGAGGACACTTTCTCTTAGTGAAAAACATTCAGAGTATTCGACCCTCGGGTCTAAGTAGAAATGTTTTTAAAACATAGAAAATTATGCCCGATGTCAGTATTAACAATAGTACCGGCATATGCTGTGGCTACCTCCTCGTACGCCCTCAGGGTCGTACAGTGGAATCCGGCGGCATAGCATTGTACATCTTCCAGAAACCTCTACGCAAGGTGAGAAATTCGTTGATCCTATGATGGCACCATCTGTGAGATGTAACTTAACTCAGTACGGTAGGCCCGAATGATCTTCGGCACTGGCAAATTCTACGGTCCTAGATTAAAAAGTCCGTGCACGAGCGCTTGGGCTAATCTAGACAAGATTGCTCCTCAATAGCCGAGCAAATTCAGCCCATCCGACTACTCGATTTTCCGGCTTGTAAGGTCTCCACCAATGGCAAAGAAGTGTCACGGAGCCGATTAAGCCCAAGCAAGACCTTTCGCTTTTCGACAAACGATCACATCGAAGGCGGTCTCCATTTTGGGAATCCAGTCGTCCACGTTTTTCTCCCCTGCTCCGTCAAACAATGGCGGCCTAGCTTTCAGCATCTCACCCAACCATTGGTCTCTCACTGCATTTTCCTCCATGTTGATGATCAGTATCCGTTCTGTTTGGTTGATTTGGGTGATACCCGTGGCAATAGCTCAAGGCGAGGGTTTGAATGAAAGCCGATTCCATGCCTCCGGATTGTTATTCGGCCCACCTCCTTATCATTTTGATTAATCGTGTAATATCCGCAAATTCGATTTTCGGTAATTTTTATTTCTTGGCGAAAGTCCATTTTGACGACTTACTTGGGACCGTTTCGTCATCCTGAGAATGATTAATTCTACACTTTTTTTCATCCGAGTTCGTTTCGGTATCGCTCGTTGAATTCCGTGTTCTTTAGCGACTTTTCCACGTATGAGTTCGACTTTGTTAAATCACCATTAATTTTTGGAAACTCCAAAAATTCTGAATCTTTGCAATATTATAAATCATCGAGTTAGCTTTCCAATGGTTCAAACGGCGAGTCAATCGGAGTCCAGACGAGGGAGTTATGGTCGAAATAGCTAAGTCACTCTCATTTTCCAGATTCGGCCAAAATCGTCAGACTCGTGCGCGGCACACTTTGGCTGAGCCGCGGCACACGATGCAGTCAACTGTATAATTACGTTTTTTTTCAGCAAAATCCGATCATTTCTCCATTTTCTTCAACCCACACGAGAGAGAGAGCTTGGGGAGTGAACTTTGCATCATCTACCTCTTGAGTATTGAATTTTTATCATTTTCTTTTGGTGGGGAAGCTCGGATCATCAAGCTATCGCGTATTCTTCGAATCGTAGTGCTTGGATTTTCAAGAGGTAATTTCTTCAACATCTTGGATTTCGATTTTGTATTGGGTAATGATGTTTTGGGTGTTAAAATCATGGGGTATGAAGTGATATACGTATGATTATAGACATGTTTGAGTATTCATCAGATTATTGAAAGATTATTCAAGAACACTTCGAATTTTGTGTTGGAAATTGGGGATTTTGTTTGACTTCATTCTTTTAATCCGTAGTAATTTAGATTAGTGATGGATTGATGATGATTTAGGTGTATTCTATCATTTCCATCGCTATTCCACGGTTGGAGTGTATTGATTCGTCGTTTCGGTTGAGTTATTAGTCGACGCCTTAAAGGTGTCCGACAAAAGGTCTAAGAGGGGGGTTTGTGCATTGTACGATTATTATTCATCGTACGATTGTTGATTTATCATTGATATGACTTAGGGACGAAATACTTGTGAAGAACTCAAGTCGGAACCCTTCCGTTCGTTGTCTTCTTCGTGGTTCAAGCTTCCCGGTCTAACCGTGTTCTTCGGGATCTTCGGTAACGTTTATTAAGACAAGTATACATTTATGATTGTACGTTCTCGACTTCGAAAGTATGAAATATTGATGGTATGATTATTTCTAGCCACTCCGGGACGGGCCTATGGTCCTCTGAGGGTTTCGTAGCCTCTGGTGCGATTCCATGGTTGATATGAACGAACCGTTTCTACGGCATTCATATGAAATAATGTTGGCATGTAATGAACGAACCGTTTTGACGGCATTCCTCCATGTAACGGCGTATGATATGAACGAACCGTTTCTACGGCATTCACATACGTCTTGAGATTTTAGTTATTCCGGAATACTAGTCTTAAATTGATGAATTGACGGATATTGATGAATTGACGGATTACATTTACTTTATTGTCGAGGAGTATTATGTTTCATATTGTTATACTTGCACTAGCTATTCGACGGCTAACCCCTTTATGGGGGAAATACGTTTCATGTATTTCAGTTCCAGGAGAGCGGACAGTGGGTATCGGGTCGGCATGAAGATGATGGGCAAGTGTGATACCGTGTCTTGTCTCCGGTTATTTTCTTGGATTCCTCCATTCGGTGTTGTTGTATCGAATGGATTTTTAAATACTCGAGTATTGTATTTCGCTTCCTTGATGTTCCGGCCTGTGTTGCCGAGGTATTGATTTGTGCGGTGATGTATATGGTTTCATTGGTTATGGTTTTGAATACCATTTGTATCGTCTTTCTTTCCATTGTATGTAGACCTTCTCGGTCAAGTTTATAGTTCCGCGTATGTTTAGCCTTGTGGGTCCCACGGCGGCTCACGGCGCCGTAATATACCCCGAATAACTTGGGGTGTTACGAATATGGTATCGAGCTTAAGTTTATGGATACCTAGGTCGGCCTTTGGGTCGATTGAGTCGGCATTTGCCCACAGATCACTACTCGCCATCATAACAAAGGCGACCGGTACTTGTAAGTCATCTCACTCTTCTTGTATTTTTCTTAATCGTTTCGTTTATAGCTTGGTATTCTTGGGATTTGGTTACTTCGAGAATGTGCGATTCGGATTATACTTACGCACGGATGTGCCCTTCAGAATGTTGGCTGAAAGTAGGAAGAATCGTGGCCGTGGTCATGGACGTGAACTCTTCCTTGAGATTTTGTTAAGTTGCTAATTGCGATAGTGGTGTGTATCAGTATTATGTTGAGACTTTGTTTAGGAGTCGCATGCTAGTATCACGGGAGATCTTCGACTTCGCAGACTTGTAAGTATGTTGTTCGGATTATTCGATAATTCTTGGTGAATTTAAATTTCCGTTGAAATGTTGTTTGTGCGAGTGATTGCAAGTTTCGAGGACGAAACTTATTTTTAAGGGGGGTAGAGTGTAATACCCCGATTTTTCGGATATAATTTTTTTCGTTTATATGTTGGATGTCGTTGATGGACAATTGTACTTGAGGATGATGTGAACGTATGACAATATTATTGAATGTGTTTATGTCGAGAATAGCGAAAAATGGCTAAGTACAGCTACGTTAGCGCACGCTACAAGGTATGCCTAGCGCGCGCTAAGATATATACTTAGCGTACGCTACGGTGCATACTTAGCGCACGCTAAGAGGTTCGGTTACGTACGCTAAGGAGGACCCCTAACGTACGTAACGACTTGCTAGGTTAGTTTCGGAAGGCGGCCGACAGGTAGGCCCAGGTTGATTTTTATATTCAGTTAGCGCACGCTAACGCATGTTGGTTAGCGCACGCTAACACGAGATCGATAATAATGGAACCTTAACTTTCGGCGGGTGGACCCGGCCATGTTCGACGCGTGTCCAGATAAGGTCAATGAGTGTTTGTCGTGTAGAACTAGCACACGCTAAAACCGTATGATTAGCGCACGCTAATTCCATATCGGTCAAAGGAATCCCGGTAATCGCGGATGCTTTCGGCATGTGGGGGCACGATACTGTAGCAAGTCAACGACGATTAGCGCGGGTTAAGGTCGAAGAATAGCACACGCTACTGAGCATTTCACTGTAGCAAGTCAACGCCTGTTAGCGTACGCTAATGCATGGGCATTACGTACGTTAGATGAATTTCGAAGCAATGTAGTAGCTTCTGGACTGCCCGATAGCGCACGCTATCAAGGAAGGATAGCGCACGCTAGTCCTGTAGCGCACGCTAAATGTAAGGTCTAGCGCGCACTAGTGATGTGTTTTATAGAGAGAACCTTGGGAAGTACTTGAAGTTCCTAAACATTGAGAGATGATTCTCTTAAACAAGATTAAGATGGAGAGCTCGGATTTAAGTATTGTTCTTGAAGTTTTTGATGATTCTTGCAATGGAGTTCAAATTATTCTTCTTCGTGGTTAGTTCATACAAAGTAATCCTCGTACCCCTTTGATAGTGGTTCATTTTTTTTTTCTTTAAGGATTACTACTTGGGAGGGAGTATGTTGGGAATCGTGTGTTTTGATGTTCGTCTTATTTCAATGTAAATGCATAAATTGGACTGTACTTTTATCCGCTGCGTGAGTATTTTTGAAATGGATTTTGGTATTTTGCCAACTGAATTTTATTTTGTAAAACCGATTCCCTAAATCGAAGTTTTTGGCATTTTAGCCTTGAACGTTTTGACGATATTTGGAAAATGAGTTTTTTTAGTATTTGAAAAATATTACTGTCATCGGTCTTTTTAGCATTTTTGAAATGACGTGGAAAATTATGTTTAGCCTGGTAAATCCTTGTGAGAAGGGTTTACGGCGTGTAATATTCCCAGGAGGATCTGGGGTGTTACAATTATGGTATCATGTGATAATGTTATACGAGATTTATTGGAATTGTAATAAGAGATTTCGGATGTGGATATGATTATTGAGATCTTCTTCATATGATGATAAGGGTTTTGTTGCGATTCTTGAGGTTGTATGAATGACATGATGAAGAAAATGGTAACATGGAGATATATACCTCGGATATGTTGTTCTGAACGTGATTTCGGATATTTCATGTTCTTGAAGAACTCTTGAATTATACGAGGTGATGAAAATTTTTAAGAAGTGTTGATGTTTTGAAAATGAATATAGAATATTCATATCTAGAGCTAAACTATGTGTTGGAAATAATATTCGTATAGGAATACGAATGTGATTATGAGTTTGATGAGACTATTATTCATCTCTCAATTTGGAAGCCCATACGTATGGAACAAATATTCAAATCGAATGATGGATTGTTTGATAACCTTTTAATATGATTATCTATTGTTTTGAACTAATCGGATGATTCAATTGATGACGGTCATAAGTAAATTTTAACGATGGATTTACGAGAAGGGAACCTTGTCAATTCGTATTTAAGAATTGAGTTTGGAACATTTAGACCTTTATTATTGGTCCGAATTGGTTGTTGATATGATCATCATATTTCACTCGTATTGTGGATGGATTTGTAAGTGTCTCGAGTTGGATTGTTCAGATCGTGATTAGTCGAGATATGGTGAAACGGTTGAGTTTGTGGTTTGGTGGTGTTGATATTGGTCGTCATCGAACTCATGATTATTAATCCTTCGCTTTACAATAAGACATGATGTGTGATCATGGATTATGACCTGTGTTGCGGTTGAGGTTGAAGAATTCGTAGATTACCTTGGTCGGAACTGAGGAACTCGTAAGACGAAATCAACTGAATTGGTAACAGTTTGTTGTATTGATATCGAGGCAAGTTTTATACTTGTACTAATCAATGAGATTAATATTATCGTGTAGGTGTACGAATGTGCGTATCATTTCGAGACTCGGCCTCTTTATGATTGTATTGATATCATGGGATTTTTTGATACGACACCCGTCGACAAATTATGCCAAATATTATTGTTGTTCGTAAATGGCCGATTTAAGGCATTGCGATAGTTTTTGGTAAAGTCGTTGTCGATTGCCGGTTCGCGGTATCGACGTATCGATTGTGATTGTGATGGATGTTCCATTGAGATATTGTGGTGATCGTCGTCATTGATATCGGTGTTTTTCTATTAATATTATATTAACCGATTGGAGATGTTTGATATATCCTTTTTTTTTCATCTCCGTTTCGGTCGGTTTAAGACACCGGACATCTATTCTATCGTATCATTGATTATCGATTGACCGCTCTAAGGTAATCGAGGTATTGAATTGGGATTATCAAGATAATTCCCATCCGTTGTCAAAAATATTCTCATCCGTTGTATCGTTGTTATCGATCGCCATTCTACCAGAATCGGGTATTGAATTGGGACCGCCGAGGATAGTTCCCATCCGTTGAATTATTATTGTCGTGTTGGCACTCAAGGCAAGACACTATTATTCTTGTGAACTCGGTAGTTTTGTGATCGTTGAGGGTTGAGGATTTTCTCAATTGTTGTGTTGTGATTATTGCTCGTGTTAATCACCTTGGGAATTCCGATCCCGTGATGGTTGTTTTGAATATCGTTGGTCGTGTCGATCTTTCATTATTCGTGTGTCATCGCTCACTTGGTGAGTCGTATGATCCGTATCGATGTTTTATCCCTTGAGTTTCGTTGTCATGTTGTATCGTGGCATATCCGGAATCATGTCTGCGTGCCGATTGGTTATGTGTAGGATTTTTAGCCGTGCACTCGATGGTCATGCGTGGATATTTCCGCATTGACCGTGCACACGAGACGTAGTTCTTGAGGCTAATTAGGTACATTGTCACACGTATATTCGATTCCGTATGCGGGGTGGACATGTGCATGGACACATTTCCGGATCGGGCGTCTTGTGATGTCCCTCTTGAGCTTTATTGATTGATCGCTCGTAGTCCATGTTGTATCGATATGTCCGACGATTTGCGATCGTTGTTCATACGCCGAGGGGTATGTCCGATACCGTGTTGGTTTCTTTGAGATCTATTTTGTGATGATTTACGCTTTGGGTGCTCGGCTTTCGTGCCATTGTGATGTATCGGTATTTCCGCTTGGAGCCTTCGGGCATTGTGAATTCGTATCTTTTCGGCATTGGTTTGGTTTACCTTCTGTAATGTATTGTTGTGTTCTATATTGATGATTCGCCGTTTGGGCGTAAGTTTGATTCTTGTGTATCTCGTTGAGTTTTTCCGGGAAATATTTCTTCTCCTAGTTGTTTTAAGTTTCGGACGAAACTTCTTTTAAGGAGGGTAGAGTGTAATATCCGCAAATTCGATTTTCGGTAATTTTTATTTGTTGGCGAAAGTCCATTTTGACGACTTACTTGGGACCGTTTCGTCATCCTGAGAATGATTAATTCTACACTTTTTGTCATCCGAGTTCGTTTCGGTATCGTTCTGTTGAATTCCGTGTTCTTTAGCGACTTTTCCACGTATGAGTTCGACTTTGTTAAATCACCATTAATTTTTGGAAACTCCAAAAATTCTGAATCTTTGCAATATTATAAATCATCGAGTTAGCTTTCCAATGGTTCGAACGGCGAGTCAATCGGAGTCCAGACGAGGGAGTTATGGTCGAAATAGCTAAGTCACTCTCATTTTCCAGATTCGGCCAAAATCGTCAGACTTCGTGCCGCGGCACACTTTGGCCGAGCCGCGGCACACGATGCGATCAACAGTATAATTACGTTTTTTTTCAGCAAAATCCGATCATTTCTCCATTTTCTTCAACCCACACGAGAGAGAGAGCTTGGGGAGTGAACTTTGCATCATCTACCTCTTGAGTATTGAATTTTTATCATTTTCTTTTGGTGGGGAAGCTCGGATCATCAAGCTATCGCGTATTCTTCGAATCGTAGTGCTTGGATTTTCAAGAGGTAATTTCTTCAACATCTTGGATTTCGATTTTGTATTGGGTAATGATGTTTTGGGTGTTAAAATCATGGGGTATGAAGTGATATACGTATGATTATGGACATGTTTGAGTATTCATCAGATTATTGAAAGATTATTCAAGAACACTTCGAATTTTGTGTTGGAAATTGGGGATTTTGTTTGACTTCATCCTTTTAATCCGTAGTAATTTAGATTAGTGATGGATTGATGATGATTTAGGTGTATTCTATCATTTCCATCGTTATTCCACGGTTGGAGTGTATTGATTCGTCGTTTCGGTTGAGTTATTAGTCGACGCCTTGAAGGTGTCCGACAAAACGTCTAAGAGGGGGGTTTGTGCGTTGTACGATTATTATTCATCGTACGATTGTTGATTTATCATTGATATGACTTAGGGACGAAATACTTGTGAAGAACTCAAGTCGGAACCCTTCCGTTCGTTGTCTTCTTCGTGGTTCAAGCTTCCTGCCTAACCGTGTTCTTCGGATCTTCTAACGCTTATTAAGGCAAGTATACATTTATGATTGTACGTTCTCGACTTTGAAAGTATGAAATATTGATGGTATGATTATTTCTAGCCACTCCGGACGGGCCTATGGTCCTCTCGAGGGTTTCGTAGCCTCCGTGCGATTCCATGGTTGATATGAACGAACCGCTTCTACGGCATTCATATGAAATAATGTTGGCATGTAATGAACGAACCGCTTTGACGGCATTCCTACATGTAACGGCGTATGATATGAACGAACCGCTTACGGCATTCACATACGTCTTGAGATTTTAGTTATTCCTAATACTAGTCTTAAATTGATGAATTGACGGATATTGATGAATTGACGGATTACATTTACTTTATTGTCGAGGAGTATTATGTTTCATATTGTTATACTTGCACTAGCTATTCGACGGCTAACCCTTTATGGGGGAAATACGTTTCATGTATTTCAGGTTCCAGGAGAGCGGACAGGTGGGTATCGGGTCGGCATGAAGATGATGGGCAAGTGTGATACTGTGTCTTGTCTCCGGTTATTTTCTTGGATTCCTCCATTCAGTGTTGTTGTACTGGAATGGATTTTTAAATACTCGAGTATTGTATTTCGGTTTCCTTGATGTTCCTACTGTGTTGCCGAGGTATTGATTTGTGCAGTGATGTATATGGTTTCATTGGTTATGGTTTTGAATACCATTTGTATCGTCTTTCTTTCCATTGTATGTAGACCTTCTCGGTCAAGTTTATAGTTCCGCGTATGTTTAGCCTTGTGGGTCCCACGGCGAGGCTCACGGCGCTGTAATATACCCTGAATAACTTGGGGGTGTTACAAATCGGTGGCGGATGGTTCCCAACTAGAACGGTCTCGGCAGTATGCCTGTCCTCGTTCTGGTTCATGGCGAGACCCGCAACATCGTTTACTATCCTCCTAGCTCCACGGCGTGCCATTACAGACAATTTTAATCTAAGGGCCAATTCAACACACAATTATCTCGTGCAAATTAAATGTTGCATCCAATTAGAAAACACATACTCTACTTACTTTGCATTCCCCTGAAGAGTTACGGTCGCTTGGGGTGTTGGACTTTGGATAATATTTTTGGAAATAAAAAGAAATTTTGCCAAAATCTTTTTCAACAGGAACCTGGCTCTCTGACACCATTTTCTGTAACACCCCCAAAATTTACCGGGGTATTACAGTGTCGCGAATCCCGTGTCAGACCCACAAGGCTATTTTAGGAAATTGATATTTTAAATAAGGCATTATAAAATGGGTGCGTCCACGGTTACATAACATGAAACGGGATTTCTTGAAAGAAAACATAATTCAAAACACGATTATTACATAAACTGAGCTTTCAGAAATTTAATTAAAACATGTGGTAGCAAGACTTTATTCCAACATAGTTCAAGCTCCGACTAACCCTGAATGTCCTGCACATATTTAATAAATTTACGACACAACGAATCGTGCTGCATAAACCGGGATCGATAATGATAATCAATAGCAAGATATCACAACAAAATTCACGATTTAATAACACTGTACCACCTAATATATAGATGATAATTCACAAGACAACCGACGTTATCTTTATCTTTTAGTACATAAACTACAAGGTCGCGACCAAGGGTCACGGAAGTATCTACACGGAAATACTTCTGAACATGGGTGCCATTTTAGGTCTTATCCTCAACACATTTCCACACGGGTACTGCCTGTGTTTACCCTCAACACATCGGCCCATTCATAACACGCTTCTAGAGTAAGACAATCGTTCGGCATTCATCACGCAACGCCACATTCATGTTTTCTGAATATTGTAATTAAAATTAACATAATCCAAGCAAGGTTTCACTTGCCTTAATTACGAGAGTAAGTGCCTTACGACAATTTGAACTTCCACGGCCAATCGAGTTCAACCTAATCACATATTCCTTGATTAACATTTCGTAAGGATAACGGCAAATAAAACTAGTTTCCCATTCCCTTTCCTAACCGAATTCTTAACTTAGTTCAATTTTGCAAAGCTAATATCATGATTCTAAGCTCAATAGCAACACGCATTATTACATTGTTTAATTCTTTGATTATCAATTGTTATAACAATTTGCTTAACAAGATTATCCCCAACATTGCTTCGGTTGTCAACAATCGACTATAGTAAAATCGAATTCCATTATCTACTAATTCAATTCTCTCCGAGTTCTCAATTAGGTGGGTTACCGTTTCACACAAAGATTTCAACGGTCGATTCTTAATGATGGTAATACTGTCAAGCTCGATTCCACCTAGTTGAATTAATATTTGATAATTATACTAGAAAGGTGGGTTTCAACGAGTTTAGCATACGGTGATTGGATTCCTAACACAATTTCTCCTACAATTGATTCGTTAAAGTTGATGTTTCCAAATTCGATTTGAAATGTGAAATTCGCATATGATTATTATAACAAGATACATGAATTAATGGTTCGAGAACGAAATATACTTACAACGATAGTTTCGATTACTACAAGTTCATCTGGTTTGATTGTCTACGAAAGTTAAGCAACAAACCGCCCAAATACACGTAATCCAATAGACATAACAACAATACCGAAAAATAACTTCAAGAATTTGCTAGACTTAACTTAATGTATGAAGAACAATAAAGAACGATGACGAACCAACGAAGAACAACGAGGAGGAACGAAGAATAGATCAATCGACCTAGATAACCTTCTCCGGAGCTTGAGTAATCCTCTCATTTATGTCAATACAAGTGTTTTGGAGGCTAAGAATCGTCTAAGGGTATGGGAAAGGTTTTAAGAAGGATGCAGAAGTGTTTTTGGCCAAGGGAAATGAATGAAGAGGTGTTAACACTAGAACAAAAAGTGGATTTGGCTACACCAAAAAAGTGTGACGATATATATATAGCCACACATGCGTTTTCGAATGTATGTGACAAAAGGTTGCGTGACCGTAGGGTGTTTATGGTCACATTTTGGAGTTAGTGTCCGTATTCATTAAAAAACAGTGACCAAAAGTGTTAATAAGTGTGACCGTAAACACTGTACAAGCACATAAAGCATGTTTTTTTGTACATTTAGTCACATTCAATTTAGCATAAAGTGGCCAAAAGTGTTATAAGTGTGACCATATGGTGTTTAAAGTGAAGTAAAAGTGTATTTTGTGTGACTATTGTTCATCCAATGGCCACATGAATGTTATGTTTGTGTGGCCTTTTGTAATATATAGTCACACAAAGCATGTTTGTTTTGGGTGTTTAGTCACATACAATTAAGCATAAAGTGGCCAAAAGTGTTAATAAGTGTGACCATATGCTGTTTAAAGTGAAGAAATGTGTATTTTGTGTGACTATTGTTCATCCAACGGCCACTTGAATTTTATGTTTGTGTGGCCTTTCGTAATATTTAGTCACACAAAGCATGTTTATTTTGGATATTTAGTCACATACAATTAAGCAAAAAGTGACCAAAAGTGTTAATAAGTGTGACCATATGTTGTTTAAAGTGAAGAAATGTGTATTCTGTGTGACTATTGATCATCCAATGGCCACATGAATTTTATGTTTATGTGGCCTTTTGTAATATTTAGTCACACAAAGCATGTTTGTTTTGGGTATTTAGTCACATGCAATTAAGAAAAAAGTGGCCAAAAGTGTTAATAAGTGTGAGCATATGCTGTTTAAAGTGAAGAAATGTGTATTTTGTGTGACTATTGATCATCCAATGGCCACATGAATTTTATGTTTGTGTGGCCTTTTGTTGTAATACCCGGTTGTAATTCAGTCATTATCATTCAGTATTTATCATTCAGTAATTGTCACTCAGTAATTTTCACTCATTAATGATCATTCATCGCTCATATTCAATCATTGTATTCACCGTTCAGAGTAATTATATCGTATCACAATCGTCATTCATCATCAATCTAGTTGGAGAATCGTGCCGTGTTTATCATCGTTGTCATTTTCTTAGTGTGCTGTGTGTGAGGAGTAGCGCACGCTACGTACTCTCTTTAGCGTGCGCTAATTGAGTACGGGTAGCGCACGCTACCTCTCAACACTAGCGCACGCTAGTGCAAGCATGTGCAATCCAAGGCACCGGACTGCATTGGTTAAGTAGCACACGCTACGAATGGTAAGTAGCGCGCGCTAGTAGGTAGGAGTAGTGCACGCTATGCAGTAGGTGTAGCGCGCGCTAAGGTCGTATCAGGCAGAGTCCAGTGGCTACTAGACTGATTAGGAATAATTCCTAGCGCATGCTACAGATGGTTATTAGCGTACGCTAACTTGGGCCAGTATCGCACGCTGAACCTTGTGTGTAGCGCGCGCTATCGCGAACAGATCAGAGAATAGGAGGTTCTGGACTCCTGTACTGGGCATCAAATAATTCGTTAGCGCACACTAACCATTTGTGTTAACGCACGCTAATTACATGGTTGTAGTGCACACTACAAAAGGTTCATAGCGCACGCTACCGATAAGGACAGGGGGTACTAGACTACCCCAGTATACCGGTTATCGCACGCTAAGAACAGGATCTAGCGCGCGCTAAACTGGGATTATTATAAATTGGACAGTGTAGTCCAGATTTCGTCATTTGTCATTTCTTCTCATTCTTTCATCGGTTCCAGGTGATTTGGAGCTTCTTGAGGAGTGTTCTTCGAGGTGCAATCATCTATCAACATTTCCAAGCATATAATCCGGAGTAATCATCATTTCATCATCTTCAAACATCATAATCAAGGTAATAATCTCTTGGATCTAGAATTTCGGATTTTTGGTTTTCCTTCCGATTTCTTCATGTAAGCTTGGATTGTTATTGGAATATGTTAGATATGAGTTATCTACCTTGAATAAATGTATTCCTATGGATTTGATAACATATATTTCGGATTTCATGTATTGTTGGGGTTTGATTCAAGAACACCTTGGAGTTGACTTTGATATTTGGGGGTTTTGGATTAGATGTTGTCGTTAACTCATTTTGTGGATTCCTATGGGATTATTGCTATCATTGGAGGCATTTTTTTGGTTTGAAATATTCATTTTGGAGTTGGTTTCGACATATTCGGGATTGGATATTATCAAAGGATGTATGTTTGCTAAGTGTTTGTTTGAATGCCTCAATGAGTTCAGATATTGTTGTATCGGACTTTGAGTTAATCGTAATTCATGCTTAATACGTATATTGAGCGGATTATTGGTAATTGTGTCATTCAAGGTTGTTCGAGCGGCCGACATCTCGTTTTTAGGACATTGTTCGAGGAAGGACATTTCGACACCGGTATTGTGTAAGTAAATTCTTACTTGGATAAAAGAATATTCAATACCTTATGTTGTTGTTCATTCATACATGTAATTCACTCATAATATATCATTCATGTCGAGACTTGTAATTATCAACTCATCATGTAACTCACGAGGAACGACGGTTACAAAATCATTTCATTAAAGCTATCACTCGTTGTATCATTATTTCATCTCGGTGAGTCGTTCTTGATCCTTATCGGATTCTATTCACTACTCCTCACCTAAGTCATTTTGTTCCGGTGATCTTCCGGAATTATATTGCATGGCCAGTTGGCGCATGTGTGGAATTTTAGTCGGGCACACTATGGTCATGTGTATATGCGGGACTCCGGACATATTGGACTGTGCGCATGGTAATGTGTATACGTGTGGCTCCGGACACATTTAATCGTGAGACTAATTAGGCCAATAGCGGGTTTATATGCGGGACTCCGGACACTCGGCTATTTGTGCTATTACTCAGTTCACTCGACGTACATTGATGCTCATCATTCAACTTAATTAATTATTTTATTCATGTGATTGTTGTATTTTGTTCAACTCTTGAGGATTGTTGTTCTTTGTAACTAACCCCGTTGGGGGAATATTGTTTTCAGGTCATGGCAAGGCTAAGACACGGGAAGAGAACGTTGACGGCGAGGAATCCCAGTGATACTAGTAGGGGGCCCCAGTCCTTTCAGTCTTCATGTTTCCTTCATTTGTATTCCGCTGCAGACTTACACCTTAAATACTCATTTTAACTGGTGTTGTATATTTGATCTTCATATAAAATATACATGTATTCTATTATTTTTCCTGGGTGTGTTGTATTTGAAACTCCTCATCGGAGTAATTATTGATATACTGTGGTTCGGTACTACAATTATATCACTTAATTCATTAATTTTCATTCGCCTAGTGGGTCCCAGTCGGGGGTCCACGGCACTGTAATATTCGCCTAGTTTGGGGTGTTACATTTGTAATATTTAGTCCCACAAAGAATGTTTGTTTTGGGTATTTAGTCACATATAATTAAGCATAAAGTGGCCAAAAGTGTTAATAAATGTGACCATATGCTGTTTAAATTGAAGAAATGTGTATTTTGTGTGACTATTGATCATCCAATGGCCACATGAATTTTATGTTTGTGTGGCCTTTTGTAATATTTAGTCACACAAAGCATGTTTGTTTTGGGTATTTAGTCACATACAATTAAGCAAAAAGTGGCCAAAAGTGTTTATTGTAATATCCGCAATTTCGATTTCGGGTAATTTCTTTTTTTTTTCGGCGGAAGTCCGCTTTGATGGCTCGATTATGACCGTATCGTCATTCTGAGAATGATTAATTCTGCACTATTTGTCATTCGAGTTCGTTTCGGTTTCGTTTTATTGAGTTCCGCGTTCTTAAGCGGCTTTTCCGCACTTGAGTCGATTCTTGCGAATATCGTCCGAAACTATTGTTTTGAGTTTCTCGTAAGTTCATTTAATGTTATTATTCATGTTGCGAGCTTCGGTTTGGTGTTTCGATCGTGTATCGTGTATTTCGGACGTTTTGGGCCGTTTTCGTAATTTCCCAAAGTTTGGGGTAATTACTTCCGTTGTCGAATTCCGACACTTCGGGTGGTCGGAATCATGTGTTCTCTTATCTCTTAGATTCGTCTTTGCGAGTACATCGTAACCGTATCTTCGGTTTATATTCAGGTTCGGGTTTCGGGGTTGTCCGGGCCGTTGGAGTGGCCACGGCCGAGTCACGACCGGAGCAGGGCCTGGCCTGGCCGAGTAACGGCCGTACGTGCTCGACAGTCATGGCTGGACGAATGCCGGTTACGGCCATAAGGGCTGTCGGTTACAGTCGTACGGGTGCCAGGCAGTGTTCGGACGAATGTCGGTTACGGTCGTAAGGTCCTGCCGGGTACGACCGTAAGGTCCTGCCGGGTACGGCCGTAAGTGCCGAGTTACGGCCGTAAGGCCCTGTCGGTTACGGCTGTAAGCGATCGGCAGGCGCTGGGCGGATTTTGACGAATGCCGGTTACGGCCGTAAGGTCTGCCGGTTACGGCCGTAAGTGGTCGGCAGGATGCTGGGCAGTATATATATGATCGAGCAGACGGGTTTACACCCATTTTTCTCATCCCTCTCATTTCCTTTCTCGGCTGGGGCTTGGAGTATGTGATTAGATGTTGTTTATCTATCAATTCACGAAGTTCTTGAGTTTCTAACATCAATCAATCATCCCATAACCTCCTCCGATCTACCGAATCAAGGTTAGATTTCTTGATAATCTAGTTTTGGGGAATTTGAGTTTTTGTTGGATTTCGTCCGTTTGAGCCGTAATAACTTAGATTATTGATGAGTTATTGATTATTTAGATGTATTATATCATTTCCCTTGTTATTCCATGGTTGGATCGTATCGATTCTTTTTTTTTTGGTCGAGTTCTTGATCGATGCCTTGAAGGTGTCCGGTAGAATGTCGTAGTGGGGTTTTCGGACGTTCTACGATTATTCTTCCTTGTATGTGTAACACCCCAATTTCACTTTGGGTTATTACACGCCACAGGACACACAAAGGTCCCACTAGGCTGACGGCACACAGATTAAACCACAATCCAATACATAATAACCATGACATAACACCAACAAAGGATACAAAACACAAGTTAGGCCTCATCGTGGCCAAAATAGTATATTTCAACATCAATCACCGAACGCAAACATTACACGACAAAGTACAACTCAAAACCAACCATAATATAGTACATAAACCGACTCAAACATCACAAATATAACAATTGATATGAGCTCTAACATCCAAAGGTGCTTGTCGACTCCGTGTGCGCCACATGGGGGCTCCTGTCCTCGAGAATACCCGAAATGTACAAAACATTCCACCCCAACAATGTGTAATACCCGGTTGAAATTCATGTCTTTTCAAATCTCTTCATTTTGTGAATTGTATTTTTTTGGGCGAACCTTGTAATCATTGCTTGGAACCACCGCTTGGGGGTTTTCGTACTTCCATTGCGTGTTATTGTTTCCCGTATATTGATTCCTATTGCTTTTATTCTCTTCCCAAGTTATTTTTCATCATTTAGGACCTAAGGGGGTGTGGGCCACAGACAAGGAGTGTGCGCCACGACACACAATTTCTGCACTGCCGAGCAACTGTACCTTGTGCCGCGGCACACTGTCCGGTCGCGGCACACTCGTGTTGCATCTTCGGCCAAAACCCGCTTCGCACTTGTGCCGCGCACGCCAAGAGGGGCCACGGCACACCGCGAGCCCCGGGAGCTTTTGGGCTCGTGCGGCACACTTCTACCGAGCCGCGAACACGATGCGCCAATCGTATAATTACGTTTTTTTAGCAAATCAGATCATTTCTCCATTTTCTTCAACACATCGAGAGAGAGCTTGAGGAGAGAAACCTTTCTTCATCCATCACTTGAGGGTTTGAATTTCTTCATTTCCTTTCGATCGTGAAGCCGGATCGTCGATCTATCGCATATTCTTCTGATCATAGTGCTTGGATCTTCAAGAGATAAATTCCTTCAACATCTGGATTTCGATTTTGTGTTGGGTAATGATGTTTTGGATGATAAGATCATGTGGTATGAAGTGATATACACATGATTATGGGCATGTTTGATTATTCATGGATTATTGAAGGATTAATCAAGAACACTTTGAATATTGTGTCGATTTTGGGGTTTTTCGTAGATTCGTCCGATTTATCCGATTTGAAGCTTGAGAACCTTGAGATTATGATGTATCTATACCATATGCATGTTTTCCTATGATTTTACGGATTGGATTGTGCCGCTGGACTTGTGGGAGTTTGGGCGATTTTCCAACCCCTAGTTGTTTATCCGTGTATTTTCATGAATCGTAGACGGTTTCGTGAATTTCTTCGTAATTTAAAGTCCGGATAATTGATTATCATATTTCTTGCGAATCGCTTAGGTGCCAAGCACGTTCTTGGACCTACCGAACTCATACCCTTTTTCCGCTTGATTTCTCGATGTCGCAAAGGCAAGTATATATTTATGATTGCACGTTCTCGACTTTGAAAGTAAGTTATATTGATGGCATGATATGAACGAACCGTTTCCACGGCATTCATATATGTATTGATGGTATGATATGAACGAATCAAGCTTCCACGGCATTCATATATGTATTGATGGCATGATATGAATGAACCATTTCCACGGCATTCATACATGTATTGATGATGGATGATATGAACGAACCGTTTCTACGGCATTCATATACGTCTTGATGTGATGTTATGAGATTTAGTTATTCCGGAATACTAGTCTTGAATTGATGAATTGACGGTTACTTTTACTTTATTGTCGAGGAGTATTGTGTTTCATATTTGATATACTTGCACTATCTATTCGACGGCTAACCCCTTTATGGGGGAAATACTTTTATGTATTTCAGTTCCGTAAGAGCGGACAGGAAGGTATCGGGTCGGCATGAAGATGGTGGGCAAGTGTGATACTGTTTCTTTCCTCCGATTATGTTTTGAGTTTTCCATTTAGTGTTTTTGTACTGGAATGGTTATTGAATACTCGAGTATGGTTTTCCATTTCCCTTAATGTTCCGGACTGTGTTTGCCGAGGTATTGATTCGTGTGTGATGTCTTTGGATACATTGGTTATGTTTTGAATACCCTTGTATTGTTCTTCATTCCATTGTATGTAGACCTTCTCGGTCAAAATTTATAGTTCCGCATATGTTTAGCCTTGTGGGCCCCACGGCGGGGCTTACGGCGCTGTAATATACCCTGAATAACTTGGGGGTGTTACAGAATATGGTATCAGAGCTTAGTTCTATAGATACCTAGGCTGTCGGTCTTTTGGGTCGAATGAGTCGTCCTTTGTCCATAGTATCACTACTCTGCCATAATCACAGTGCGACCAGTACTTGTAAGACCTCTTACTCTTCTGGTGTTTCCTTATTCGTTATGCTTATTTTATTGGTATTCTTGAGAATCGATCACCTTAATGACGTGCGATTGAACTTTACTTACGTGCCTTATGTGTTCTTCAGTATGTCAGCTGGTAGGGGTCGTGGCCGTGATCGTGGTCGTGGACGAGGAAGAGGTTGTGGCGCGGCCATTTCCATCAGCTCGGTTGCGGGGTCGACCAACCCCAGTTTGTCGAACTCGGTGCATCCTGACACCGAAGTCGACGACGACCGAACGCCGTGAATCAACGCGGACGTTGTAGTTACGAATGCGCTTCAACAATTGGCTACTCAGATGACCATTTTAGCCCAAACTGTTCAGCTGAATAACACGAACCCAAACACAGATGCCTTGCTTCAGAATGTAATCCGTATGCACCCTCCACAGTTTGGCGGTGCCACAGACCCGTTGGGAAGATTGGCTAGCGGAATTGGAAAAGATTTTCGAGGCGGTTGATTGCCCCGAAGTGAGGAAAGTACCGATTGCTCAGTATTTCCTCACTAAGGAGGCCGCTACCTGGTGGAAGGTCATCAAGCCACAGGATCGTATTGCCACATGGGATGAATTTAAGGAGCTCTTGGAGGCCGAGTTTTGTCCTTGGCCGGTGCGAGAGGGCTGAATCCGCGCCTTTTTCGAGGCTAAACCACAAGATATTCCCGTTTCGCAGGCGATCGTGGAGTACAACCAACAATTGATCAATGTGAAGGATCAAGTGCGTAACGAGCGTGATAAGATCCGTTATTTTGACATGCGGATGAATTTGGACATACGGCGGTACATGGCCGGATTTGCTTGTACCACACTGAAAGAGTATCAGGACAGAGCTTTAGCCCATGATATGTTGAGCCCCGACAACGATACCGCTGAAGAACCGAAGAAGCAGAAAGTCACGGGAAATTTTTCTGGCTCTAAGGGTGGCAACTTTCAGATGTCACAGACAACTAACTGCTCACGGACAATCGTCACGTTCTAATAAGGGAAAGAGAGGTTACTGTCCTACTCCGGGTACCTCACACCGCACGGTGACGAGCTATAATTGTGGCCGCCCAGGCCATGTTAGTTCGGAATGCAACTTTCCACCATTAAAGTGTCACACGTGCGGACAGATGGAACATAGAGCAGCTTATTGTTCCGAGCCGAATCAGACTTTGGACACTCGGGCTTCTGCCCCAGCACCACTTGACCAAGGTATAAATCGGCGGCAATCTTTGGTCAACCTCATCGAATTTCGGCAGGGGGCGGGGCCAGGCGAGCGGAGGGGGAAACTCTAGCGTCGGTTCGGTACAACCACGGGTTTATGAGATGCGTCGAATGTAAGAACCCGACGGCGGTGGCTTGAGGTACCATTCATATTTTATCTTATCCGGTCAGTGTACTTTTGATATGGGTGCTACACATTCTTTTATTTCTTTCGAGTGTGTACGTCGTTTGAATATAACTTGTTTGGCTTGCGATCCCTTCATCGTGAAACTACCTAGCGGGATAGAATTGTGGGGAACCGGAGATTAGAGATTTTCCGGTGATTATATCGTATAGAATGGTTATCGAATCGATTGTAGTTGATATGGAAGGCGAGGACGTGATCCTCGGCGAGGATCGCTTGATAGTCACCAAGCGATTATGAATTACCGTACCAAGGTTATCACCATGATGACTAAAGACGGATCTGAGTACTCATTTTTGGGATGTAAGTCAGGCCAATCCAAGTTGCTTATCAGTTCCATGAAGGCCGTAAAACTTTTGAATAAAGGTTATACGGGCTATTGGTGTTATGCCTTGAAAATGAAGGAAATGAAGTCGATTTCTCTTTGATTCCGGTTGTTAATGAGTATCCCGACGTTTTTCCGGATGACCTTCTGGGATTACCGCCAGATCGAGAGATAGATTTTTCCGTGGACTTAGAGCCGGATGCGGCTCCGATTTCTAAAGCACCTTATCGTATGGCACCTTCCGAGATGCAGGAATTGAAGACTCAGTTGGGAGAACTTCTGGAAAAGGGGTACATCAGACCGAGCGCTTCGCCTTGGGGCACGCCTGTTCTTTTCGTGAGGAAGAAGGATGCTTCATTACGTTTGTGCATCGACTACCGTGAGCTGAACAAAGTAACCATCAAGAACAAATATTCTTTGCCTCGTATAGACGATTTATTTGATCAATTGCAAGGGGCTGCGGGTTTCTCGAAGATTTATTTAAGATCCGGGTATTATCACCTCAGGGTGAGGGAGTCCGACGTTCCGAAGACGGCATTTCGGACGAGATATGGGCATTATGAATTTGTGGTTATGCCTTTTGGGTTGACTAATGCGCCGGCAGTATTCATGCAATTAATGAATAAGATATTCATCGAGTACCTCGATAGGTGTGTAGTCGTCTTTATTGACGACATCTTGATCTATTCTCGAGATAAGGAGGAACATGCCCGACACTTGCGTTTGATTTTGGACATTTTGAGAACCGAGCGCCTTTATGCAAAATTCTCGAAATGTGAATTTTGGTTGGAAGAAGTTATGTTTCTCGGCCATGTGATTTCGGCCGAAGGGTTTCGTGTAGACCCACAGAATATTGAGGCAGTACTAGATTGGGCACCGCCTAAAAATGTTAAGGAAGTTCGTAGCTTTTTGGGCCTTGCTAGGTATTACCGTCGGTTTGTCGAGGGGTTCTCGAAACTCGCTCAGCCGCTTACGAAATTACTCCAGAAGACCGAAAAGTTTATTTGGACGGATGAGAGACAACAGAGCTTCGATGAACTTAAGAGACGATTGACTTCAGCGCCGATTTTAACTTTACCACATGGTAGCGAGGGCTTTGCAGTCTATAGTGACGCTTTGGGTCAAGGCACACTGTGTACTTATGCAAAGATGATAAGACGATAGCTTTTGCGTCACGACAATTAAAGCCTTATGAGATGAATTATCCTACTCACGATTTAGAGTTGGCCGCAATTGTCTTTGCACTCAAGATTTGGCGGCATTATTTGTATGGTTCACCGTGCCAGATTTATACCGATCACAAGAGCCTGAAGTATATTTTCAGTCAGAAGGAGCTGAATATGAGACAGAGACGTTGGTTAGAGTTCATAAAGGATTATGATTTGGAAATTCTTTATCACCCCGGAAAAGCCAATGTTGTTGCGGATGCTTTAAGCCGCAAATCGGCATCTCTTCAAATGCTCGAGGTTCTTACATCGCAGACAAAAATTCGTCAGGATTTAATTGAGCAAGGGATAGAAGTTTGGCTTCAGCGAGTACATGGACAGTTGTGTACTCTCGAAATTACTTCGTCCTTGGTTGATGACATCAAAGGGAAGCAGTGGAGTGACCCGATGATTTCTCAACTGAAGGAAGATGAATTAAAGGAAAAGCTCCTGGCTTTATGGTTCACGAGGATAGTATTCTGAGATTTCAGGGCAGGCTTTGTGTTCCATACGATTTAGGGTTGAGGCAGAGAATTCTCCGAGAAGCCCATGCCACGCCTTACTCAATCCACCCTGGGACGAGTAAGATGTACAAAGATTTGAAGCGCAATTTTTGGTGGAATAACATGAAGAAGGATGTTACGGAGTTTGTACTATGGTGCTTGATGTGTCAACAAGTCAAGATCGAACATCAACGACCAGCGGGGTTGTTGAAACCACTTCCCATTCCCGAGTGGAAGTGGGAAGACATCTCTATGGATTTCATCACTGGCATGCCGAGAACTCGGGCCGGAATGAATATGATTTGGGTAATTGTCGATCGGCTGACCAAGTCTGCACACTTCTTGGGTATTAAGGATACTTGGGGACCGGATAGACTGGCTCGAACCTTTATTTCTGAGATCGTGAGGTTACACGGTGCCCCCAAGACCATTGTTTCTGATCGAGACGGCCGTTTCGTATCGCATTTTTGGCAGCCGTTCATCGGCCTGCAGGTGCGAGTTGAGATTGAGCACTTCCTTTCATCCTCAATCGGACGGTCAGACAGAAAGGACGATTCAGAGATTAGAAGATATGTTGCGGGCTTGTGCCTTAGATTGGAGTACTGATTGGGAGCTTCACTTACCATTAATCGAGTTTGCTTACAACAATAGTTGGCATGCGTCGATCAAAATGGCACCCTTCGAGGCACTATATGGTAGGCGATGTAGGTCGCCATTATGTTGGGATGAGGCTTCCGAGCTAGTTGGGATGGAGCCGGATATGTTGATGGAGACTAAGGAAAAGATTTTTATTATCCGGGACCGATTCTTTGGCCGCCCAGTCATGAAATCTTATGCGATACTCGTCGACCCTTGGAGTTTGAGGTGGGGATCATGTCTTGCTCAAAGTGTCGCCGACTGCAGGAGTTTTCCGCTTCGGGAAAAAGGGAAAACTTAGTCCGAGGTATATCGGACCCTTTGAGATTTTAGACGAGTTGGAGATTTAGCTTATCGTTTGGCGTTGCCTCCAGCTTTGAGTCACGTCCACAGTGTTTTTCATGTGTCTCAGTTGAGAAAATACGTACCAGATCCGAGCCACATTATCGACTATAGTGAGATGGACGTAACCGAGGATATTACCTTTCCGGAGAAACCCGTGAAGATCCTTGAGCATCGCGAGAAACAACTTCGGCATAAGACCATTCCACTGGTTAAAGTGCAATGGTCGAGGCATGGAGTCGAGGAGGCGACTTGGGAGACGGAAGAGAAGATGCGGGTGGAATACCCCGAACTATTTATTTCTTAAGTTTCGGGACGAAACTTCTTTTTAGAGGGGGAGAATGTAATACCCAGTTGAAATTCATGTCTTTTCAAATCTCTTCATTTTGCGAATTGTATTTTGTTGGGCGAACCCTTGTAATCATTGCTTGGAAGCACCGTTTTGGGGTTTTCGTACTTCCATTGCGTGTTATTGTTTCCCAGATATTGAGTCCTATTGCTTTTATTCTCTTCCCGGGTCATTTTTCATCATTTAGGACCCAAGGGGGTGTGGGCCGCGGCACAAGGAGTGTGCGCCGCGGCACACACAATTTCTAGACCTGGCCGAGCAGCCTGTACCTTGTGCCGCGGCACATGCGGAAGAAGCGCGGCACCTTTGAAGTCATGCCGGCACACTGTCGGGCCGCGGCACACTCGTGTTGCATCTTCGGCCAAAACCCGTCTGTACCTTGTTCCGCAGCGACGCCACCGGGCCGCGGCACCGCGAGCCACAGGAGCGATTTTGGGCTCATGCCGCGGCACACTTCAGTGAGCCGCGGCACACGATGCGATCAATCAGTATAATTACGTTTTTTTAGCAAATCAGATCATTTCTCCATTTTCTTCAACACATTGAGAGAGAGAGCTTGAGGAGAGAAACCTTTCTTCATCCATCACTTGAGGGTTTGAATTACTTCATTTCCTTTCGATCGTGAAGCCCGGATCGTCGATCTATCGCGTATTCTTCGGATCATAGTGCTTGGATCTTCAAGAGGTAAATTCCTTCAACATCTTGGATTTCGATTTTGTTTTGGGTAATGATGTTTTGGATGATAATATCATGTGGTATGAAGTGATATACGTATGATTATGGGCATGTTTGATTATTCGTTGGATTATTGAAGGATTAATCAAGAACACTTTGAATATTGTGTTGGATTTTGGGGTTTTTCGTAGATTCGCTCGATTTATCCGATTTGAAGCTTGAGAACCTTGAGATTATGATGTATCTATACCATATGCATGTTTTCCCTACGATTTTACGGATTGGATTGTGCCGTTTTTGGACTTGTGGGAGTTTGGGCGATTTTCCAACCCCTAGTTGTTTATCCGTGTATTTTCATGAATCGTAGACGGGTTTCGGGAATTTCTTCGTGTAATTTGAAGTATAGATAATTGATTATCATATTTCTTGCGAATCGTTTAGGTGCCGGAAGCGCGTTCCTGGACCTACCGAACTCATACCCTTTTTCCGTTCGATTTATCGATGTCTCAAAGGCAAGTATATATTTATGATTGTGCGTTCTCGACTTTGAAAGTAAGTTATATTGATGGCATGATATGAACGAACCATTTCCACGGCATTCATATATGTATTGATGGTATGATATGAATGAACCGTTTCCACGGCATTCATATATGTATTGGTGGCATGATATGAACGAACCGTTTCCACGGCATTCATACATGTATTGATGACGGATGATATGAACGAACCGTTTCTAGGGCATTCATATATGTCTTGATGTGATGTTATGAGATTTAGTTATTCCGGAATACTAGTCTTGAATTGATGAATTGACGGTTACTTTTACTTTATTGTCGAGGAGTATTGTGTTTCATATTTGATATACTTGCACTAGCTATTCGACGGCTAATCCCTTTATGGGGGAAATACTTTTTATGTATTTCAGGTTCCAGGAGAGCGGACAGGCAGGTATCGGGTCGGCATGAAGATGGTGGGCAAGTGTGATACTATTTCTTTCCTCCGATTATGTTTTGAGTTTTCCATTCAGTGTTGTTGTACTGGAATGGTTATTGAATACTCGAGTATGGTTTTCCATTTCCCTTAATGTTCCGGCCTGTGTTTGCCGAGGTATTGATTCGTGTGTGATGTCTTTGGATACATTGGTTATGTTTTGAATAACCTTGTATTGTTCTTCATTCCATTGTATGTAGACCTTCTCGGTCAAAATTTATAGTTCCGCGTATGTTTAGCCTTGTGGGCCCCACGGCGGGGCTTACGGCGCTGTAATATTCCCTGAATAACTTGGGGGTGTTACACAATGGGGTTAGCCACAACCGCTAGTGCAAGTACAGTATTACAATTATTTTAATCCACACGCATTTCCAAATCATTTCAAAATCCAAAACAGTTCAATTCGCGATATTCCGGAATATCATTATCGATCACCAGTAAAAACACTCCGACAATCCTCGCGACCCGGTACGGTCCTCAAGCCACCAAGTCCCTGTGTGCCCCGTCGAGCAATCCCCAGGTGAGGATGTCCACTCAAAGTATCTCTCGTGACCCGGTCCAGCCGCTAAGCCACCAGGTCCCCGTGTGACCCCGTCGAGTCAATCCCAAGTGAGAGTACCCGAGAATAACCTTTCAACTCTCATCATTCTCTAAACCATCACAGAAATGCATGCCATAAACTAATGCAATAAAGTACTTGCCTGGACTTTCTTACTCTCAAAGGAACAAACAACGAACAAGGCTACGGTCCGAACTATCTTCCGAATCCTGCTCCTAACAAACATTGTGTAACACCCCCAATCCACTCCGGGATATTACACGCCGTAGACCCTCTCCTCGAGGATCTACCAGGCTGATAACTAAAATCAAACATCTAAACTTCGCCTTTAAGGCTAAAATGACTCAGTAGACCGATTTGGTCTTTCAATAATAACATTCAACTCAATTCCAACACATACCCACGCAGGGGTCAAAATACAATAAACTCCCGTACAACGGGAAAAGATACTGCAGCGGAAAAGAAAAATACAACTAGACCAATAGGACATCATACGGATACTCGTGTGATTAGTATCGTTCATCTTTCATCATCCTTCATGCCGACCCTGTGCTATGCTCCAAAACCTGAATGCAATACAGACATCCACCCCCCGAATACTCGGGGGTTAGCAAAACTCCACTGTTTTGCTAGTGCAAATACAAAGTGCAAATACGAGCCATATAATTCAAGTTCCAAGAATAACAATAACTAGAAATCCTCAAAGGTCCAAACGTAACGAAAAATACTTCCCGAGGCAAGAGTTTGGGTAAAACATTCCAAAACCGAAAGATCATAAATCAAGTGAAACAATTTATAAAACCGTTTAAAATGCCATTGAGAGTTTTAATAGAAAACAATTTTAGGATTATTGAATCCTTCTCTTTCCAAAAATCAACAGGGTCACAGCCCAAAGGTTTTGTTTTCGCAAATAGAAAACCGATAACAATTCACATGGTCAGGGCCCAACATCACGTGTCCTCGACGGACATAAAAATCAACAAAACATAATCACGCACGCACATCGCCTTGGGAACAGGGTAATACCATTGATCCCGCCCGAGGCCTCGAAGGACCCTCCCGAGCTGGCTAGTTAAACAAATTACACACATATCACAACCATAAGTTATCCCGGCATCGGGCTAACAAGCCACGAACCTCAGAGTCCCCGCAAGACATACCCGATGATAACCCCACCAGTTATCCCGGCATTGGGCTAACAAGCCACGAACCTCGGAGTCCCCGCAAGACATACCCGATTGGATAACCCATGACACGTACATCACAACCAAATCACAACCATAAGTTATCCCGGCATCGTGCTAACAAGCCACGAACCTCGGATTCCCCGCAAGACATACCCGATGATAACCCCATAAGTTATCTCGGCATCGGGCTAACAAGCCACGAACCTCGGAGTCCCCGCAAGGCATACCCGATTGGATAACCCTACGGTCTCGCCCGACCCATACTAGCAAGTATGGATCCCGGAGATTCAACAATCCTACCCGGAGGCACATCACGTATAACAAGCACACAACAATAATCGATTATCAATCCAAACAAAATTAGGTATCGCAACCCCCTTTCAAAGGAGTAACAACTAACATAATATCATGTCGAAACCGCAATACACTGAAATGAAGCCATACACGTACACACGCATTATTAAGGACCACATAAAATCTAAACATATCCAAAGGATCTACGTAGTCACTTACGACCCACACAATTACAAAACACACGCGTTTTGAAAGAGAGCCTTTAACAAGGCTAGCCGAATCTTTTGAAAATAATTTTCAAATGACCAAACAAACACATTTAGACGATCACCAATTATCATATCCACAAAACAAGAATTATATGGACAAGGTACTTGCCTCGATACCACGAGCACGGAACCGCGAACGGACACGGCTCAACCGGGAAGCTTCGGAACGCCCGATGCTAACGAAAAGGAAGATGGCAACGAACGGAAGGGTTCAACACGGTTTCTTCGCAAGAAACTCAACCCTAACATCATATAATCCATAAATCAACAATCATACGAGGAAGGATAATCGTACAACGACCGAAAACCCCTCTATGACATTCTATCGGACACCTTCAAGGCATCGATCAAGAACTCGACCAAAACAACGAATCGATACGATCCAACCATGGAATAACGAGGGAAATGATATAATACATCTAAATATTCATCAATCCATCATAATCCTAAGTTAAATCGGATTAATCGGACGAAAACAACCAGAATACCCAAATTCCCCAAAACTAGATTTCTAGGAAATCTGACCTGATTCGGTAGATCGGAGGATGTTATAGGATTGATGATTGATGATATGAACTCCAAGACTTCATGGATTTATTGTCCAACAACATCTATCCATGACCAACACACCCCCAGCCGCGGAAGAGAAGAAAACCGAGTGAGAAATGGCTGAAGAAAACGTCTGCTGGCCTTAAATAGGCTGACTGCCGGCCGCCTTACGTACGTAACCGGCCATGGCCAACTCGCTGCCTAGAAATGCCGGAAACGTTACGTACGTTACCGGCCAGGGCCTTACGTACGTAATCGGCCTTACGTACATAACTGCCGAGCACTAACGGCCGTAACTCGGCCAGTGCCGGCCTGGGCCCAGACTGCCCGGCCATGACTCAGCCGGGGCCAACTCCGAAGGCCCGAACGACCCCGAAACCCAAACCTGAATACGAATCGAAGATACGGTTACGAAGTACTCGCAAATACGAATTCGAGCACTAAGAGAACACATGATTCCGACCACCCAAAGGCTCGAAATTCGACAACGGAAAGTAATTACCCCAAACTTTGGGAAATTACGAAAATGGCCCAAAACGCCCGAAAATCACGATACGTGATCGAAACACCAAGCCAAAGCTCGCAACATGAATAATAACATTAAATGAACTTACGACAAACTCTAAACAACAGTTTTGGACGAGATTTGCAAGAATCGAACTCAAGTGCGGAAAAGTCGCCAAAAAGCACGGAACTCAACAAAACGACACCGAAACGAGCTCGGATCACAAAAAGTGCAGAATTAATCATTCTCGGATTGACGAAACGGTCATGAGCCACTCGTCAAAATGGACTTTATCCGAAAAAAAGAAATTACCGGAAATTGAAATTACGGGTATTACATTCTACCCTCCTTAAAAGAAGTTTCGTCCCGAAACTTAAAACAAGTAGGGAGAAGCAATATCCCCGCCAGGAAAACTCGACGAGATACACAAAAATGCGTAACTAACGCCCAACGGCGAAACGTTACAAACAACGCAAAGGAATATACTGTGTGAAAACACGCTCCACGACGACCAACACAACGCCACCGGTAGAGACATAATAAAACCAACAAGTGACAAGCGTCATCAAACAAATAATACAATCGAGTCGATTATCTGAACAATCACAAAACACAATGAACGAAAATCAATATGATTGACCAACCCAACGGTACATAAATCAAAACGTGAGCCAAATCGCTGAACAAATACGGAATTCCACCGCCCAAGGGTTGGAAGATCGAAAACGAGACTAATTTCCCGAACTTAAGGGAATTACAAAGGAGTCTGAACGTTCAACAATCACGAAACGAGATCAACAAAAGCCGAACAATCAAACGATTGAACCACAACGATCGAGAATAATGAAATCGATCAATCATGTTCGATTCACGTAGAAAATTAAGGTTCAATCAACATCTCCAAGGTTCACATCTAGACTCGTGACAATATATGATCCAGTGAAAACAACAAGATGTGCATTCACATAAGATCCACAGGAAAGATAAAAGCAATTGAAAAATCACCATGACAAACGAGTTATTCCAAAACAATACCACACTCATTCGATCAACAAAAGCAAGGGGCAGGACAAGCTCAGAAAATGTCAACGAACATAAACGAGTTGACAGAGTCGTAAATAAAGAAGTTCAAAATCCGGTCCACTTCGAATAAAAGAACTAGTAGAACCAAAGGGTGTTACTTCCGAACAAGGTTCACAAGAATCGAACCGAACTCGGAAAAGTTACAATGATAACCAGATCGACCCAAAACAAGATCACACTGCTCGAACGATGAAACCGAAATACGTAACAAGTTGTAAAGTATCAATGAACACGAGCGAGTCGATAGACTTCAGAGAGAGAAAAAATGCGGAAGTCAAAAATGATACGGGCATTACATTCGACCTCTTATAAAAGAAATGTCATTCCCGTAAACCACAACAACGGGAGTAAGGTGACAACACGAAAAGCAAATGACAGAAACATCTCCCATGGGCCTCTCAAAGTCGATCCTCATATCTGCACCAAAGTTTGCGCCCCGAAAGACTCGGAACCCAACTCGCAAAACTGGATCTTGTGTCTCTCGGGTCCACACTTGAAAAGTGTTACTAACGAGAGGGGCAATTTGCACGTACATGCCCCCGGCACAATACGTTCGAAATGCCTCGGCTCGGTATACCGAAAATATAGATGCTAGATACAATGGAACATAACGTCGCAAAACAACAAACCGGAGTTGCCAACTTGGCATAACATATCAACACATACTAAAATCACAACAACCACGGCATTGTTCGACGATTACAACAGCCCGAACGATAGCCAGCACACAATCACAATCCTCATGAAACAATCACCCATATGCATAAACGCACAAAAATCCAAGCTTTAACAACTCACATAGGTGCGAGAACACGCAAGCCACCACGAAATGACAACATCAAAGATCATCATCACACCTCCCACAACGGGCTAACAAAACATATGCGTGGCGAACGACTCAAAGTTCACACCACCAATTCAATCACAATTCGGAGGTCTAACACCCTAACAACAATACCAACATCGTACACACCTTCTCCGACCACAAGCAGGAAATGATGGGTTTTAAAAACGAAAACCACCTTTTGAAAATAATTTCAAAAAAAAAACACCGGTTGATCTTGAGTATCACCTTTCAAAAAATATACAAACGTGAAACATCGTTATCGAGACTTTGGAAAACCATTTAGCATTTGATAAAAATGAGGACACTTTCTCTTAGTGAAAAACATTCAGAATATTCGACCCTCGGGTCTAAGTAAAAATGTTTTTAAAACATTGAAAACATCTCAAAACTTTTTGGTCCTCGAGGTAGAAGAATTTTGAAATATATTGTGGCACCTTGGATGTACCACGAGAAAATAATTCATTTTAAAAGTACGTCTCGAAATTTATTTTCTAAGATACTCAAGGTTTTCAAAGATAATTCAATGGGCTAGAATGCCCAAAAATTTCGGGTAAATACACGGAACATTATAGCGCCGTGGGTCCCGCGTCGGAACCCACCAGGCTAAAAACCATTTATAAAAACGCCAAAAAGGCCGATGACGGTAATATTTCAAAAACTCACAAAAGCCATTTACAAAATACTAAATACCGTCATCAGAATTTTGCCAAAACGATCAAGGCCATAATGCGAAAAACTCAGTTAAGGGAATCAGTTTTTAAAATAAAACTCAGTCGGTAAAATACCGAAAGCCATTTCAAAAGAACTCACGCAGCGGATAAAAGAAATAAAGTCAAACATGCACAATCCCGCAACGCTACTCATATGAACGAAATATGAGGGTCAATAACCACATGTCAAGAAATCAAAATCCATAAGAGGATTCCGTCACTGAACAAATAATCATAAAATAGCTCGTGTCACACGAGGCACAACACAAAGAAGGGAGACTTACAGCCACAGGTCGCACGAAGATGATGATCGCCCCACGATACTAATCACGACCAACAAACTCAGACGACGCGTCGCGACACGACTTAGTCAGACAAAATCCGACAAGACAAAACTCAACAGACACCACTGACCCGACAGCCTAGGTTTCCACAACCTAAGCTCCGATACCATTTATGTAACACCCCCAATCCACTCAGGGATATTACACGCCGTAGACCCTCTCCTCGAGGATCTACCAGGCTGATAACTAAAATCAAACATCTAAACTTCGCCTTTTAGGCTAAAATGACTCAGTAGACCGATTTGGTCTTTCAATAATAACATTCAACTCAATTCCACACATACACACGCAGGGGTCAAAATACAATAAACTCCCGTACAACGGGGAAAAGATACTGCAGCGAAAAAGAAAAATACAACTAGACCAATAGGACATCATACGGATCCTCGTGTGATTAGTATCGTTCATCTTTCATCATCCTTCATGCCGACCCTGTGCTATGCTCCAAAACCTGGATGCAATACAGACATCCACCCACCGAATACTCGGGGGTTAACAAAAGTCCACTGTTTTGCTAGTGCAAATACAATGTGCAAATACGAGCCATGTAATTCAAGTTCCAAGAATAACAATAACTAGGAATCATCAAAGATCCAAACGTAACGAAAAATACTTCCCGAGGCAAGAATTTGGGTAAAACATTCCAAAACCGAAAGATCATAAATCAAGGGAAACAATTTATAAAACCGTTTAAAATGCCATCGAGAGTTTTAATAGAAAATAATTTTAGGATTATCGAATCCTTCTCTTTCCGAAAATCAACAGGGTCACAGCCCCAAGGTTTTGTTTTCGCAAATAGAAAACCGATAACAATTCACATGGCCAGGGCCCAACATCACGTGTCCTCGACGGACATAAAAATCAACAAAACATAATCGGGCACGCGCATCGCCTTGGGAACAGGGTAATACCATTGATCCCGCTCGAGGCCTCGAAGGACCCTCCCGAGCTGGCTAGCTAAACAAATCACACACATATCACAACCATAAGTTATCCCGACATCGGGCTAACAAGCCACGAACCTCAGAGTCCCCGCAAGACAAACCCGATGATAACCCCACCAATTATCCCGGCATCGGGCTAACAAGCCACGAACCTCGGAGTCCCCGCAAGACATACCCGATTGGATAACCCATGACACATACATCACAACCAAATCACAACCATAAGTTATCCCGGCATCGTGCTAACAAGCCATGAACCTCGGAGTCCCCGCAAGACATACCCGATGATAACCCCATGAGTTATCTCGGCATAGGGCTAACAAGCCACGAACCTCGGAGTCCCCGCAAGACATACCCGATTGGATAATCCTACGGTCTCGCCCGACCCATACTAGCAAGTATGGATCCCGGAGATTCAACAATCCTACCCGGAGGCACATCACGTATAACAAGCACACAACAATAATCGATTATCAATCCAAACAAAATTAGGCATCGCAACCCCCTTTCAAAGGAGTAACAACTAACATAATATCATGTCGAAACCGCAATACACTGAAATGAAGCCATACACGTACACACGCATTATTAAGCACCACATAAAATCTAAACATATCCAAAGGATCCACGTAGTCACTTACGACCCACACAATTACAAAACACACGCGTTTTGAAAGAGAGCCTTTAACAAGGCTAGCCGAATCTTTTGAAAATAATTTTCAAATGACCAAACAAACACATTTAGACGATCACCAATTATCATATCCACAAAACAAGAATTATATGGACAAGGTACGTGCCTCGATACCACGAGCACGGAACCGCGAACGGACACGGCTCAACCGGGAAGCTTTGGAACGCCCGATGCTAACGAAAAGGAAGACGACAACGAACGGAAGGGTTCAACACGGTTTCTTCGCAAGAAACTCAACCCTAACATCATATAATCCATAAATCAACAATCATACGAGGAAGGATAATCGTAGAACGACCGAAAACCCCTCTATGACATTCTATCGGACACCTTCAAGGCGTCGATCGAGAACTCGACCAAAACAATGAATCGACCGATAACAATTCACATGGCCAGGGCCCAACATCACGTTTCCTCGACGGATATAAAAATCAACAAAACATAATCGGGCACGCGCATCGCCTTGGGAACAGGGTAATACCATTGATCCCGCTCGAGGCCTCGAAGGACCCTCCCGAGCTGGCTAGCTAAACAAATCACACACATATCACAACCATAAGTTATCCCGACATCGGGATAACAAGCCACGAACCTCAGAGTCCCCGCAAGACAAACCCGATGATAACCCCACCAATTATCCCGGCATCGGGCTAACAAGCCACGAACCTCGGAGTCCCCGCAAGACATACCCGATTGGATAACCCATGACACGTACATCACAACCAAATCACAACCATAAGTTATCCCGGCATCGTGCTAACAAGCCACGAACCTCGGAGTCTCCGCAAGACATACCCGATGATAACCCCATAAGTTATCTCGGCATCGGGCTAACAAGCCACGAACCTCGGAGTCCCCGCAAGACATACCCGATTGGATAACCCTATGGTCTCGCCCGACCCATACTAGCAAGTATGGATACTGGAGATTCAACAATCCTACCCGGAGGCACATCACGTATAACAAGCACACAACAATAATCGATTATCAATCCAAACAAAATTAAGCATCGCAACCCCCTTTCAAAGGAGTAACAACTAACATCATATCATGTCGAAACCACAATACACTGAAATGAAGCCATACACGTACACACGCATTATTAAGCACCACATAAAATCCAAACATATCCAAAGGATCCATGTAGTCACTTACGACCCACACAATTACAAAACACACGCGTTTTGAAAGAGAGCCTTTAACAAGGCTAGCCGAATCTTTTGAAAATAATTTTCAAATGACCAAACAAACACATTTAGACGATCACCAATTATAATATCCACAAAACAAGAATTATATGGACAAGGTACTTGCCTCGATACCACGAGCACGGAACCGTGAACGGACACGGCTCAACCGGGAAGCTTCAGAACGTCCGATGCTAACGAAAAGGAAGATGGCAACGAACGGAAGGGTTCAACACGGTTTCTTTGCAAGAAACTCAACCCTAACATCATATAATCCATAAATCAACAATCATACGAGGAAGGATAATCGTACAACGACCGAAACCCCTCTATGACATTCTATCGGACACCTTCAAGGTATCGATCAAGAACTCGACTAAAACAACGAATCGATACGATCCAACCATGGAATAACGAGGGAAATGATATAATACATCTAAATATTCATCAATCCATCATAATCCTAAGTTAAATCGGATTAATCGGACGAAAACAACCAGAATACCCAAATTCTCCAAAACTAGATTTCTAGGAAATCTAACCTGATTTGGTAGATCGGAGGATGTTATAGGATTGATGATTGATGATATGAACTCCAAGACTTCATGGATTTATTGTCCAACAACATCTATCCATGACCAACACACCCCCAGCCGCGGAAGAGAAGAAAACCGAGTGAGAAATGGCTGAAGAAAACGTCTGCTAGCCTTAAATAGCTCGATCACGCCTAACGCATGAATCGCCATGGCTTACGACGAATCGCCATGGCCAACTCGCCGCTTAGAAATGCCGGAAACGTTACGACGCACGCCGTGGCCTTACGACGTAATCGCCTTACGCATAATCGCCGAGCACTAACGATCAGAATCGCCGGCCGCCTGGCCTGCATCGCCTGGCCATGACTCACCGGCTAACTCAAGGCCCGAACGACCCCGAAACCCAAACCTGAATACGAATCGAAGATACGGTTATGAAGTACTCGCAAATACGAATTCGAGCACTAAGAGAACACATGATTCCGACCACCCAAAGGGTCGAAATTCGACAACGGAAAGTAATTACCCCAAACTTTGGGAAATTACGAAAATGGCCCAAAACGCCCGAAAATCACGATACGTGATCGAAACACCAAGCCAAAGCTCGCAACATGAACAATAACATTAAATGAACTTACGACAAACTCTAAACAACAGTTTTGGACGAGATTTGCAAGAATCGAACTCAAGTGCGGAAAAGTCGCCAAAAAGCACGGAACTCAACAAAACGACACCGAAACGAGCTCGGATGACAAAAAGTGCAGAATTAATCATTCTCGGATTGACGAAACGGTCATGAGAGACTCGTCAAAATGGACTTTCTCTGAAAAAAAAGAAATTACCGGAAATTGAAATTACGGGTATTACATTCTACCCTCCTTAAAAGAAGTTTCGTCCCGAAACTTAAAACAAGTAGGGAGAAGCAATATCCCCGCCAGGAAAACTCGACGAGATACACAAAAATGCGTAACTAATGCCTAACGGCGAAACGTTACAAACAACGCAAAGGAATATACTGTGTGAAAACACGCTCCACGACGACCAACACAACGCCACCGGTAGAGACATAATAAAACCAACAAGTGACAAGCGTCATCAAACAAATAATACAATCGCGTCGATTATCCGAACAATCACAAAACACAATGAACGAAAATTAATATGATTGACCAACCCAACGGTACATAAATCAAAACGTGAGCCAAATTGCTGAACAAATACGGAATTCCACCGCCCAAGGGTTGGAAGATCGAAAACGAGACTAATTTCCCGAACTTAAGGGAATTATAAAGGAGTCTGAACGTTCAACAATCACGAAACGAGATCAACAAAAGCCGAACAATCAAATGATTGAACCACAACGATCGAGACAACAAAATTCGAACAATCATGTTCGAATCACGAAGAACAATAAGGTTCAAACAACAACTCCAAGGTTCACATCTCGACTCGAGACAATATATGATCCGGTGAAAACAACAAGATGTGCATTCACATAAGATCCACAGGAAAGGTAATAGCAATTGAAAAATCACCACGACAAACGAGTTATTCCGAAACAATACCACACTCGTTCGATCAACAAAAGCAAGGGGCAGGACAAGCTCAGAAAATGTCAACGAACATAAACGAGTCGACAGAGTCGTAAATACAGAAGTTCAAAATCCAGTCCACTTCGAATAAAAGAACTAGTAGAACCAAAGGGTGTTACTTCCGAACAAGGTTCACAAGAATGGAACCGAACTCGGAAAAGTTACAGCGATAACCAGATCGACCCAAAACAAGATCACAGCTCGTTCGAATGATGAAACCGAAATACAGAACAAGTTCAGAAAGTATCAACGAACACGAGCGAGTCGATAGACTTCAGCGAGAGAAAAAATGCGGAAGTCAAAAATGATACGGGCATTACATTCGACCTCTTATAAAAGAAATGTCATTCCCGTAAACCACAACAACGGGAGTAAGGTGACAACACGAAAAGCAAATGACAGAAACATCTCCCATGGGCCTCTCAAAGCCGATCCTCATATCTGCACCAAAGTTTGCACCCCGAAAGACTCGGAACCCAACTCGCAAAACTGGTCTTGTGTCTCTCGGGTCCACACTTGAAAAGTGTTACTAACGAGAGGGGCAATTTGCACGTACATGCCCCCGGCACAATACGTTCGAAATGCCTCGGCTCGGCATACCGAAAATATAGATGCTAGATATAATGGAACATAACGTCGCAAAACAACAAACCGGAGTTGCCAACTTGGCATAACATATCAACACATGCTAAAATCACAACAACCACGGCATTGTTCGACGATTACAACAGCCCGAACGATAGCCAGCACACAATCACAATCCTCATGAAACAATCACCCATGTGCATAAACGCACAAAAATCCAAGCTTTAACAACTCACATAGGTGCGATAACACGCAAGCCACCACGAAATGACAACATCAAAGATCATCATCACACCTCCCACAACGGGCTAACAAAACATATGCGTGGCGAACGACTCAAAGTTCACACCACCAATTCAATCACAATTCGGAGGGCTAACACCCTAACAACAATACCAACATCGTACACACCTTCTCCGACCACAAGTAGGAAATGATGGGTTTTAAAAATGAAAACCACCTTTTGAAAATAATTTCAAAAAAAAAACACCGGTTGATCTTGAGTATCACCTTTCAAAAAATATACAAACGTGAAACATCGTTATCGAGACTTTGGAAAATCATTTCGCATTTGATAAAAATGAGGACACTTTCTCTTAGTGAAAAACATTCAGAGTATTCGACCCTCGGGTCTAAGTAGAAATGTTTTTAAAACATTGAAAACATCTCAAAACTTTTTGGTCCTCGAGGTAGAAGAATTTTGAAATATATTGTGGCACCTTGGATGTACCACGAGAAAATAATTCATTTTAAAAGTACGTCTCGAAATTTATTTTCTAAGATACTCAAGGTTTTCAAAGATAATTCAATGGGCTAGAATGCCCAAAAATTTCGGGTAAATACACGGAACATTATAGCGCCATGGGTCCCGCGTCGGAACCCACCAGGCTAAAAACCATTTACAAAAATGCCAAAAAGGCCGATGACGGTAATATTTCAAAAACTCGGAAAAGCCATTTACAAAATACTAAATACCGTCATCAGAATTTCGCCAAAACGATCAAGGCCATAATGCGAAAAACTCGGTTAAGGGAATCAGTTTTTGAAATAAAACTCAGTCGGTAAAATACCGAAAGCCATTTCAAAAGAACTCACGCAGCGGATAAAAGAAATAAAGTCAAACATGCACAATCCCGCAACGCTACTCATATGAACGAAATATAAGGGTCAATAACCACATGTCAAGAAATCAAAATCCATAAGAGGATTCCGTCACTGAACAAATAATCATAAAAATAGCTCGTTTCACACGAGGCACAACACAAAGAAGGGAGACTTACAGCCACAGGTCGCACGAAGATGATGATCGCCCCACGATACTAATCACGACCAACAAACTCAGACGACGCGTCGCGACACGACTTAGTCAGACAAAATCCGACAAGACAAAACTCAACAGACACCACTGACCCGACAGCCTAGGTTTCCACAACCTAAGCTCCGATACCATTTATGTAACACCCCCAATCCACTCAGGGATATTACACGCCGTAGACCCTCTCCTCGAGGATCTACCAGGCTGATAACTAAAATCAAACATCTAAACTTCGCCTTTCAGGCTAAAATGACTCAGTAGACCGATTTGGTCTTTCAATAATAACATTCAACTCAATTCCAACACATACCCACGCAGGGGTCAAAATACAATAAACTCCCGTACAACGGGGAAAAGATACTGCAGCGAAAAAGAAAAATACAACTAGACCAATAGGACATCATACGGATCCTCGTGTGATTAGTATCGTTCATCTTTCATCATCCTTCATGCCGACCCTGTGCTATGCTCCAAAACCTGGATGCAATACAGACATCCACCCACCGAATACTCGGGGGTTAACAAAACTCCACTGTTTTGCTAATGCAAATACAAAGTGCAAATACGAGCCATGTAATTCAAGTTCCAAGAATAACAATAACTAGGAATCATCAAAGATCCAAACGTAACGAAAAATACTTCCCGAGGCAAGAATTTGGGTAAAACATTCCAAAACCGAAAGATCATAAATCAAGGGAAACAATTTATAAAACCATTTAAAATGCCATCGAGAGTTTTAATAGAAAGTAATTTTAGGATTATCGAATCCTTCTCTTTCCGAAAATCAACAGGGTCACAGCCCAAAGGTTTTGTTTTCGCAAATAGAAAACCGATAACAATTCACATGGCCAGGGCCCAACATCACGTGTCCTCGACGGACATAAAAATCAACAAAACATAATCGGGCACGCGCATCGCCTTGGGAACAGGGTAATACCATTGATCCCGCCCGAGGCCTCGAAGGACCCTCCCGAGCTGTCTAGCTAAACAAATCACACACATATCACAACCATAAGTTATCCCGACATCGGGCTAACAAGCCACGAACCTCAGAGTCCCCGCAAGACAAACCCGATGATAACCCCACCAATTATCCCGGCATCGGGCTAACAAGCCACGAACCTCGGAGTCCCCGCAAGACATACCCGATTGGATAACCCATGACACATACATCACAACCAAATCACAACCATAAGTTATCCCGGCATCGTGCTAACAAGCCATGAACCTCGGAGTCCCCGCAAGACATACCTGATGATAACCCCATGAGTTATCTCGGCATCGGGCTAACAAGCCACGAACCTCGGAGTCCCCGCAAGACATACCCGATTGGATAACCCTACAGTCTCGCCCGACCCATACTAGCAAGTATGGATCCCGGAGATTCAACAATCCTACCCGGAGGCACATCACGTATAACAAGCACACAACAATAATCGATTATCAATCCAAACAAAATTAAGCATCGCAACCCCCTTTCAAAGGAGTAACAACTAACATCACATCATGTCGAAACCGCAATACACTGAAATGAAGCCATACACGTACACACGCATTATTAAGCACCACATAAAATCCAAACATATCCAAAGGATCCACGTAGTCACTTACGACCCACACAATTAGAAAACACACGCATTTTGAAAGAGAGCTAGCCGAATCTTTTGAAAATAATTTTCAAATGACCAAACAAACACATTTAGACGATCACCAATTATCATATCTACAAAACAAGAATTATATGGACAAGGTGCTTGCCTCGATACCACGAGCATGGAACCGCGAACGGACACGGCTCAACCAGGAAGCTTCGGAACGCCCGATGCTAACGAAAAGGAAGACGACAACGAACGGAAGGGTTCAACACGGTTTCTTCGCAAGAAACTCAACCCTAACATCATATAATCCATAAATCAACAATCATACGAGGAAGGATAATCGTAGAACGACCGAAAACCCCTCTATGACATTCTATCGGACACCTTCAAGGCGTCGATCAAGAACTCGACCAAAACAACGAATCGATACGATCCAACCATGGAATAACGAGGTAAATGATATAATACATCTAAATATTCATCAATCCATCATAATCCTAAGTTAAATCGGATTAATCGTACTAAAACAACCAAAATACCTAAATTCCCCAAAACTAGATTTCTAGGAAATCTGACCTGATTAGGTAGATCGGAGGATGTTATGTGATTGATGATTGATGATATGAACTCCAAGACTTCATAGATTTATTGTCCAAAAACATCTCTCCATGACAAACACACCCCGAGCCGCGGAAGAGAAGAAAACCGAGTGAGAAATGGCTGAAGAAAACGTCTGCTGGCCTTAAATAGGCTGACTGTCGGCCGCCTTACGTACGTAACCGGCCATGGCTTACGTACGTAACCGGCCATGGCCAACTCACTGCCTAGAAATGCCGGAAACGTTACGTACGTTACCAGCCAAGGCCTTACGTACGTAACTGCCGAGCACTAACGGCCGTAACTCGGCCAGTGCCGGCCTGGGCCCATACTGCCCGGCCATGACTCGGCCGGCGCCGACTCCGACGGCCCGAACGACCCCGAAACCCGAACCTGAATACGAATCATAGATACGATTACGAAGTACTCGCAAAGACGAATTCTAGCACTAAGACAACACACGATTCCGACCACCCGAAGGCTCGAAATTCGACAACGGAAAGTAGTTACCCCAAACTTTGGGAAATTACGAAAATGGCGCAAAACGCCCGAAAATCACGATACGTGATCGAAACACCAAGCCAAAGCTCGCAACATGAATAATAACATTAAATGAACTTACGAGAAACTCGAAACAAAAGTTTCGGACGAGATTTGCAAGAATCGAACTCATGTGCAGAAAAGTCGCCAAAAAGCACGGAACTCAACAAAACGACACCGAAACGAGCTCGGATGACAAAAAGTGCAGAATTAATCATTCTCGGAATGACAAAACGGTCATGAGTAAGTCGTCAAAACGGACTTTCCTCGAAAAAAGAAATTATCGGAAATCGAAATTACGGGTATTACACATTGAGGCTTAATCGTTTACAATTTTGTTGGAAAACACTAAAATCCATCCGAAGTTCTACCCTTAGGACCATTTAATTGAGCACTATGAGGCATAATAGGTTTTGCTCGATTTACAAAAGAAGATTTGGAATCAATCCACAAAACCTTGAGGAAATCATGAAATCATACTTATACAACTATTTTCAACTACAATCCATCATAATTTGGAGCTAAAACAGTTGGAGAAATGAGATCCCCAAAATCCCCAAATTTCCCCAAAGTTAGGGTTCTACGGAAGGATTACCTCAATTCCTTGGTGAAGATGATGTAAGATTGATAGATCTTTACTTGAAGTTGAAAAGATTTGAGTTTCAACCGTGCTCCGCCGAAACCCTCGCCTACACCGCCCTGGAGTCGTCTAGAAGCTCGAAGAAGAGGAGAGAAGATGAAAATGACAAGTGTTGACCGAAACACATGTATTTATATAAGTGCGCCTTAGCGCGCGCTAACGCTTACCGAATAGCGCGCTATCGGTCTAGGTCTACAACCCAGACCCTTCTGCCCAGCCGAGCTGGTGTGCACCACATCCGATAATGTGCGCTACTCAATCGAGTTAGCGTGCGCTGTATCGCCGAGTTAGCGCGCGCAGCTTCCGCCTTAACGTGCGCTATCAGGTGTCCAGTCTAAGTCCAGAACCTTCTGCCCTGTTCAGAAACCCTTCTGTCCACTCCGTTAGCGTGCGTTACGACTGAATAGCGTGCGCTACGACCGACGAGTTAGCGCACGCAACGACCGTCTTAGCGCACGTTACCTGTTGGTCTGGCCAGAGTCCAGACCTCATTGTCCTTAATGTCCGGGTCACTTAGCGCGCGTTATCACCCAACAGTGGTGTGCTCTATATGTTCCCCTAGCGTACGCTACTATGATGCCTTAGCGTGCGCTAGCTCGATTTTTAGTCCCAGTCCAGTGCTCTCTGGACTGCCCATGCTGCCGGTTAGCGTGCGTAACTTCTTGTAGTAGTAGCGCTAGCCTACAACTTCCGTTGCGTACGCTACCCATATAAATTAGCGCATGCTAATCCTGGGTTGCAGAAGCGATACAAGCGGTTCGACACAACGATAACGGATATTAACGGAATACTAACAAGAAACACAACATACAGGATCAATCTCGAATCAAACACATGATACCAATATTCGAAAAAAATTACGAACCAAACTACAAAGTTCATGAATTCATAGTTATAAGCGATAAAAGGTACGATTATTACATTCTCTCCCCCTAAGAATAAGTTTCGTCCCGAAACTTACGAAGTGAATAATTCGGGGTATCTAGACTTCATATGCTCTTCTGTCTCCCACGTGGCTTCTTCCGATCCATGCCTCGACCATTGTACTTTGACCAAGGGGATAACTTTACGCTTAAGTTGTTTTACCCGACGCTCCAAAATCTGGATTGTTTTTCCTCAAAGGTGATATCGGAATTCAATTCAATCTCTCCAAAATCTATGATATGCTTAGGGCCTGGTACGTATTTCCTCAACTGCGAAACATGAAATACATTATGCACATGACCCAGTGAAGGCGGAAGGCCCACACGGTAAGCAAGTTCGCCAATTCGTTCTATAATCTCGAATGGCCCAACATGTCTCGGACTAAGTTTACCCTTCTTCCCAAAGCGATAAACTCCCTGGGTTGGCGATACTTTTATCAACACATGATTGCCGACTTCAAACTCTAGCGGTCGACGTCGATTATCGGCATAGGACTTCTGTCGGCTTTGGGCGGCCAAAAGCCTCTCGGGAATCAAAGAGATCTTTTCCCGGGTCTCCACTAACATATCCGGCTCCATCCCAATCAGTTCAGAGGAATCATCCCAACACAATGGTGACTTACATTTCCATCCATATAGAGCCTCAAACGGTGCCATCTTAATCGACGCGTGCCAACTATTATTGTAGGCAAATTTGATTAGTGGCAAGTGCGATTCCCAGTCATGCTTCCAATTTAGGGCACATGCTCGCAGGATGTCCTCAAAGGTCTGAATTGTCTGTTCAGACTGCCCATCAGTCTGAGGATGGTACGATGTACTGAGCCTCAATTCCATCCCTAAAGCTCGGTGAAAGGATTGCCAAAAGTGCGACACAAATATACCGTCTCGATCGGAAATAATGCTCTTAGAAGTCCCGTGTAACCTTACAATTTCCGCGATGAATACACGACCTAGTTTCTCGGGCCCCCAATTATCCTTAATTCCCAGAAAGTGAGCTGACTTGGTTAGTCGATCGACAATAACCCAAATCATGTTCATCCCTGTTCGCGTACTCGGCATATTGGTGACAAAATCCATCGTTATATCCTCCCATTTCCATTCTGGGATTGGTAGCGATTTAAGCAACCCCGCTGGCCGTTGATGTTCAACCTTGACTTGTTGACACATCAAGCATTTCGACACGTAATCTTCAACATCATTCTTCATATTGCTCCACCAATTGTTATTCTTCACGTCCTTATACATTTTGCTTGTACCGCGGTGAAGAGAATACGGTGTAGTGTGCGCTTCCCTCAATATGGTCTGCTTAAGCTCGACGTCTGCAGGTATACAAAGTCTACCTCTAAACCTTAAAACACCATCATCCTGAATCATAAATCCTGGAGCTTTTCCTCTCATCACATCCTTTCTTAGCTGGACTAGTAACGGATCCTCAAATTGCTTCGACTTGACTTCGTTGATCAAAGACGACGTGATCTCCAAAATACGTAATTAGACTTGAACTTTCTGAAGCCAAATCTCTATATCTTGCCTAATTATGTCTCGACGGATCTCGTGTTGAGATGTAAGCATACTCAACATTTGGAGGGCTATGGGTTTCCGACTTAATGCGTCCGCTACCACATTAGCTTTTCCTGGATGATATAATATTTCAAGATCGTAATCCTTAATCAGCTCCAACCATCGACGTTGTCTCATATTTATCTCCTTTTGGCTAAATATATATTTTAGACTTTTGTGATCCGTGTAGATTTTACACGGAGAACCATAAAGATAATGCCTCCAAATTTTTAGCGCGAATACAACCGCCGATAACTCTAAATCATGGGTAGGGTAATTCATTTCATATGGTTTCAATTGTCCGGATGCATATCAAATTACTCTACCTCTCTGCATCAAAACACAACCCAATCCAAGTCCGGAAGCATCACTGTACACCTCGTAATCATCGGTGCCCTGAGGTAATGATAACACGAGCTCTGAAGTTAATCGTCGTTTAAGCTCATCAAAAATGTTTTGCCTCTCGTCTGTCCACTCGAATTTCTGAGATTTCTGGAGCAATTGAGTAAGTGGTCGAGCGATTTATGAAAATCCTTCGACGAATCTGCGATAATATCCGGCAAGCCCTAGAAAGCTTCTGGTCTCCTTCACATTCCTAGGGGGTTCCCACTCAACAATGGCCGCTATCTTTTGGGGATCCACTCGAACTCCATCAACCGAAATTACATGACCAAGAAATGTCACCTCTTTAAGATAGAATTCACACTTTGAGAATTTAGCATAAAGTTTCTCCATTCTCAAAGTGTTCAACACCATTCGGAGATGTTCAGCATGATCTTCCTCATTCCGGGAGTAGACAAGAATATCATCAATGAAAACGACCACAAATTTATCAAGATAGTCAATGAAAACTTTGTTCATCAACTGCATAAACACGGCAGGAGCGTTGGTTAGGCCAAATGGCATAACCACAAATTCGTAATGGCCGTACCGAGTACGGAAGGCGCTTCTAATGTCAATCCGAATCCTCGGTGGTAATATCCCGATCGCAAGTCAATTTTAGAGAATACTGTGGCACCCTGAAGTTGGTCGAACAAATCATCTATCCGAGGTAAAGGATATTTGTTCTTAATAGTTAACTTATTCAATTCCCGATAATCAATGCATAGACGGAACGATCCGTCCTTCTTCTTATCGAAGAGGACCGGCGCAGCCCAAGGTGATGCACTAGGTCGGATGTACCCTTTATCCAGAAGTTCGCCCAATTGTTTCTTCAGTTCTAACATCTCGGAGGGTGCCATACGATACGGCGCTCGGGAAACAGGTGCTGCGCTTGGCACAAGATCAATAGGAAACTCTACCTCTCTAGACGGAGGTAATCCCGGTAGGTCATCCGGAAATACATCTGGGTATTCATTCACAACTGGAATGGATAATAAATCGGCTTCACAGTCATTTGCGCTCATGGCATAAACCAATAACCAATACAATCTTGTTTCAACAATTTTATCGCCTTAACGGCGGAAATCACCCCACCTGAACTACCCGGTTTACGACCCAAGAAAGTGTGCTCGACACCATCTTCCGCTATTAGAGAAATAGTTCGCGTTCGGTAGTTCATGATAGCACCATGACGATTTAACCAATCATCTCCCAGAATTACGTCCTCTCCTTTCAGATCTACCACAATGAGGTCTGAAGGCCAATCTCGACTCCCGGTATACACAAGACAATTTTTAATCTCTTGGTTCCCAATCAAACGCTCTCCACTAGGAGTACTTACTACGAATGGTTTGCACTCAATTGAACACCCAAGACCCAAACGTTTCACACAATCAAGAGCAATGAACGAATGGGTACCTCCCGAATCAAATAATACCGATACAGGTTGAGAAAGTTTTTGCGTGACACCTGCAGCTACCGGAGCCTCTGTGTCGTCCGCACGCCTCATTTGGTACACCCTTGGCTGTACCGAACCCACACTCGATGCAGCTTGACGATCCAACCGGCCTCGACCTCTTCCACGTCCCAAAGTCTGTTGCGGCTGATTAGATGTAGTCCCCGGGTTCACACTCGGAGTTGGTGCCGAATTCTGCTGTTTAACAATTCTGGTGGCAGCCTCGCAATGAGCCGCCCGATGGACGGCTTGACCGCATGTGAAACAAATAACGGGAGGAAGTGGACACTCTCGACACTGATGGCCTGTTTGATTACAATTGAAACATTGTCCTCTACCAAAGGCAGAAGACTGGCTCGGTCGTAAACTCGGAGCAGTACTGGCTTGCTAAACAGATTTCCCGATAGCGGAGTGAGAAGCTTGAGATTTGTGAAATCCACCACTCTTACTTCCTGAAAAACCACCGGTCGTCTTCGGCTTCATCTCGGTACCCGACCTTGATGCAGAAATGACCATCTCGATAGCCAAAGCACGATCCTGATATTCCTTCAACGTAACGCATCTGAAACCTGCCATAGCCTCACGAATCCTCGGCTTCATTCTCAAATCAAAGTAACATGATTCAGTTGCTGATTATACGTAACAATGGCCTCGGTGATAGGTACATCTTGAGGTGTTTCCGTAAAGAAATCTGCAACTCGTTTTTCTTTAATAGGACAAGGGCAATACTCTTCTTCTATCGCAGCTTTAAACTCGGCCCAAGTGGCCACACGATCCGTAGGTTTCGCAGCTTCCCACCAATCTGCAGCCTCCTTGTCAAGGAAATACTGTACAATAGGGACCCGTCTCTCTTCGGGGCACGCAAGGGCATCAAAAATTCTACTAAACTGAAACAACCATCCTTCCTAGCCCAACGTATCAGACGCACCAGTAAAACGAGGAGGTTGCATTTTCATCACTCCCTGAAGCCATTTACTCTCATCTGTCGGTTGATCATGATGCCCGGATTCATTCAATTTGACTAATTGTGCTGCTACCTGCTGGAGTATAGCAGCTATGCCGGCATTCACATTAGTGTCAGTCGATGGTTCTTGACTTACAGTAGGATCTGGCTGACCGCTCGGGTTCAGAGAAGCGGTGTTCGGCTCCGTATGGGATGCCGAATCAGATGCATCATTAGAATGTGTGCTAGATTCGTTAGCGGTACCACGACCACGGCCTCTTCCGCGTCCACGTCCGCCACGCCCACCACGGCCTCTCAACATACTGAGATATAGAAGGATTAAAATTATCAGAACATTTCATAATCTAAGGGACTTAAATCTACCCTACTAGGAAAGCGACAAGGCACAAAGAGAGTTAAGGAGTCTTACCACCATGGGTCACACGGCTCGACAACAACACACGGTGTTGAGCTCGATCAGTTTATACGACTCTTACGACTTGACAATCAAATGACCAAAGGCCTAGATATTTCCGAAACCTAGGCTCCGATACCATAAATGTAACACCCCAATTTCACTTTGGGTTATTACACGCCACAGGACACACAAAGGTCCCTCCAGGCTGATGGCACACAAGATTAAACCACAATCCAATACATAATAACCATGACATAACAGTCCAACAAAGGATACAAAACACAAGTTAGGCCTCGGCCGCGGCCAAAATAGTATATTTCAACATCAATCACTGAACGCAAACATTACACGAAAAAGTACAACTCAAAACCAACCATAATATAGTACATAAAACTGACTCAAACATCACAAATATAACAACTGATACGAGCTCTCTAACATCCAGTGTGCTTGTCGACTCCGTGTGCGCCACATGGGGGCTCGTATCCCTCGAGAATACCTGAAATGTACAAAACATTCCACCCCAACAATGGGGTTAGCCACAACCGCTAGTGCAAGTACAGTATTACAATTATTTTAATCCACAGGCATTTCCAAATCATTTCAAAATCCAAAACAGTTCAATTCGCGATATTCCGGAATATCATTATCGATCACCAATAAAAACACTCTGACAATCCTTGCGACCCGGTCCTGCCTTCAAGCCACCAAGTCCCTGTGTGCCCCGTCGAGCAATACCCAGGTGAGGATGTCCACTCAAAGTATCTCTCGTGACCCAGTCCAACCGCTAAGCCACCAGGTCCCCGTGTGACCCCGTCGAGTCAATCCTCGAGTGAGAGTACCCGAGAATAACCTTTCAACTCTCATCATTCTCTAAACCATCACAGAAATGCATGCCATAAACTAATGCAATAAAGTACTTGCCTGGACTTTCTTACTCTCAAAGGAACAAACAACGAACAAGGCTACGGTCCGAACTATCTTCCGAATCCCGCTCCTAACAAACATTGAGGCTTAATCGTTTACAATTTTGTTGGAAAACACTAAAATTCATCCTAAGTTCTACCCTTAGGACCATTTAATTAAGCATTACGAGGCATAATGGGTTTTGCTCGATTTACAAAAGAAGATTTGGAATCAATCCACAAAACCTTGAGGAAATCATGAAATCATACTTATACAACTATTTTCAACTACAATCCATCATAATTTGGAGCTAAAATAGTTGGAGAAACGAGATCCCCAATATCCCCAAATTTCCCCAAAGTTAGGGTTCTACGGAAGGATTACCTCAATTCCTTGGTGAAGATGATGTAAGATTGATAGATCTTTACTTGAAGTTGAAAAGATTTGAGTTTCAACCGTGCTATGCCAAAACCCTTGCCTACACCGCCCTGGAGTCGTCTAGAAGCTCGAAGAAGAGGAGAGAAGATGAAAAATGACAAGTGTTGACCGAAACACATATATTTATATAAGTGCGCCTTAGCGCACGCTAACGCTTACCGAATAGCGCGCGCTATCGGCCTAGGTCTACAGCCCAGACTCTTATGCCCATCTGAGCTGGTGTGCACCACATCCGATAGCGTGCGCTACTCAATCGAGTTAGCGTGCGCTGTATCGCCGAGTTAGCGCGCACAGCTTCCGCCTTAGCATGCGCTATCAGGTGTCCAGTCTAAGTCCAGAACCTTCTGCCCTGTTCAGAAACCCTTCTGTCCATACCGGTAGCGTGCGTTACGACCGAATAGCATGCGCTACGACCGACGAGTTAGCGCATGCAACGACCGTCTTAGCGCACGTTACCTGTTGGTCTGGCTAGAGTCCAGACCTCACTGTCCTTACTGTCCGAGTCACTTAGCGCGCGTTATCACTCAACAGTGGCGTGCGCTGCTATGATGCCTTAGCGTGCGCTAGCTCGATTTTTAGTCCCAGTCCAGTGCTCTATGGACTGCCCCATGATGCCGGTTAGTGTGCGTAAATTCTTGTAGTAGCGCGTGCTAGCCTACAACTTCCGTTGCGTACGCTACCCATATAAATTAGCGCACGCTAATCCTGGGTTGCAGAAGCGATACAAGCGGTTCGACACAACGATAATGGATATTAATGGAATACTAACAAGAAACACGACATACAGGCTCAATCTCGAATCAAACACATGATACCAATATTCGAAAAAAATTAAGAACCAAACTACAAAGTTCATGAATTCATAATTATAAGCGATAAAAGGTACGATTATTACAGTATGATCGTTGATTTATTAATTATATGTTGTTAGGGTCGAGTTTCTTCCGAAGAAACCGAATTAAACCATTCCGTTCGTTGTCGTCTTTCTTTTCGATAGCATCGGGCGTTTCGAAGCTTTCCGGTTGAGCCGTTTTCGTCGGGATACTTGCGTACCGATTTTGAGGCAAGTACCTTTTCTATATAATTCTTGTTTTGTGGATATGATAATTAGTGATCGTCTAAATGTGTTTGTTTGGTCGTTTGAATTGAACTTTCAAAAGATTCGGTTTAGCCTTGTTAAAGGCTTGCTTTCAAAACGCGTTTGTTTTGTAAATGGTGTGGTTTGTGAATGACTATGTGAACTGTATGGATATGTTTGGTGTTGATGTTGCACTTGGTATTACGTGTGGACGTATATTATTTCATTTCAGTGCGTTGTGGTTTGACGTGGTGTTTTGCTAAGTTTTTGATGCTTCTGGGTGAATTGTTTGAATATATGTGTTGTATTGTGCTATGTGTGAATGTATGGATGTGGGCGGGGCCTACGGTGGCACATGGCATGCGATCATGTGGCCAGTATGCAACAAGCGATTGATCCAACCATGAGAGCCTAATATAAACTACGGTGACACATGGCATGCGATCATGTGGTCAGGATGCAACAAGTGATTGATCCAACCGTGAGCGCCAAAGATAATCTATGGTGGCACATGGCATGCGACCATGTGGCCAGGATGCAACAAGTGATTGATCCAACCATGAGATGTTGTGATTTTTGTTTCACTAGCCAGCTCGGGAGGGTCGGGTGGGATTTGTGGCTTCGTCCCGGTCGTAGGTGATGCGCGTGCGTGATTATGTTTTGTTGATTTTATGTCCGTCGAGGACACATGATGTTGGGATCTGGCCCTGTGAATTTTTGTTGGTTCTATTTGTGAAAATGAAACCTTTGGGCTATGACCCCTGTTGATTTTGGAAAGAGAAAGATTCGAAAATCCTGAGTTGTTTCTATCAAAACTCCCGGTGGAATTTTAAATCACTTTATATATTGTTTCCCTTGACTTGGGATCTTTCGATTTTGGAAAGCTTTACCTAAACTCTTGCCTCGGGAAGTATTTTCGTTATGTTTAAATCTTTGAGGATTCCTGATTATTATTGTTCTTGGAACTTGTATTGTATGGCTTGTATTTTTGCACTTGTACTTGCACTAGCAAAACAGTGGAGTTTTGCTAACCCCCGAGTATTCGGCGGGTGGATGTCTGTATTGCATTCAGGATTTGGAGCATAGCACAGGGTCGGCATGAAGGATGATGAAAGATGAACGATACTAATCATACGAGGACCCGTTTGATGTTATATTGGTTTAATTGTATTTTATTTCCGCTGTAGTATTCTTTACCCGTTGTACGGGAGTGTGTTGTATTCGACCCCTGCGTGGGCATGTATTGTAATCGAGTTGTATGTTTTTATTAAAAGACCAAATCGGTCTACTGAGTCATTGTAGCCTTAAAGGCATTGTCGAGTTGTTCGTTTGTTATTACTAGCCTAGTAGATCCTTGAGGAAAGGTTCGACGACGTGTAATATCCCTGAGCGGATTGGGGGTGTTACATAAATGGTATCAGAGCTTAGGTTGTGGAAACCTAGGCTGTCGGGTCAGTGGTGTCTGTTGAGTTTTGTCTCGTCGGATTTTGTCTGACTAAGTCGTGTCGCGACGTGTCGTCTGAGTTTGTTGGTCGTGATTAGTATCGTGGGGCGATCATCATCTTCGTGCGACCTGTGGATGTAAGTCTCCCTCCTTTGTGTTGTGCCTCGTGTGACACGAGTTGGTGGTATGATTATGTGTTAAGTGATGGAATCTTTATGTAGATTCTCGGTTTCGTGATGTGTTTATGTTACTCTCATATTTCGTTCATATGAGGAGTAGTGGTGCTGGATTGTGCATGTTGTACTGTATTTCTATTATCCGCTGCGTGAGTTCTTTTGTAATGGCTTTCGGTATTTTACCGACTGAGTTTTATTTCGAAAACCGATTTCCTTAACCGAGTTTTTGGCATTATGGCCTTGATCGTTTTGGCGAAATTCTTATAACGGTATTTAGTCTTTTTTAAATGGCTTTTTTGAGTTTTTGAAATATTACCGTCATCGGCCTTTTTGGTGTTTTTGTAAATGGTTTTTAGCCTGGTGGGTTCCGGCGCGGGACCCACGGCGCTATAATGTTCCGTGTAATTACCTGAAATTTTTGGGCATTCTAGCCCATTGAATTATCTTTGAAAACCTTGAGTATCTTAGAAAATAAATTTCGAGACGTACTTTTAAAATGAATTATTTTCTCATGGTACATCTAAGGTGCCACAATATGTTTCAAAATTCTTCTACCTCGAGGACCAAAATATTTTGAGATATTTTCAATGTTTTAGAAACACTTTTACTTAGACCCGAGGGTCGAATATTTCTGAAAGTTTTTCACTAAAAGAAAAGTGTCCTCATTTTTGTTCAAACGCAAGGTGGTTTTCAAAGTCTCGACAATGATGTTTGTTTAACTTTTTGTAAAGTGATACTCAAGATCAACTGGTGTTTCCAAACTGTTTTCAAAAGGTGGTTTTCGTTTATAAAACCCATCATTTCCTGCTTGTGGTCGGAGAAGGTGTGTATGATGTTGGTATTGTCGTTAGGGTGTTAGCCCTCCGAATTGTGATTGAATTGGTGGCGTGAGCATTGAGTCGTTGCCACGCATTTCTTACGTTAGCCCTCTGTGTGTAACACCCCCAATCCGCTAAGGGATATTCCACGCCGTAGAACCTTTCCTCAAGGATCTACCAGGCTGGTAACAACAAACGAACAACTCGACGATGTCTTTAAGGCTACAATAACTCAGTAGACCGACTTGGTCTTTCAATAAAAACATACAACTCAATTACAATTCATGCCCACGCAGGGGTCAAAATACAACAACTCCCGTACAACGGGGAAAAATTACTGCAGCGGAAAATAAAGTACAACTGAACCAATTCTCAACGTACGGTTCCACATGTGATTAGTATCGATCATCTTTCATCATCCTTCATGCCGACCCTGTGCCACACTCCCTGAAACCTGAATGCAATACAGACATCCACCCCCCGAATACTCGGGGGTTAGCAAAGTGAAAATACGAGCCATATAATTCAAGTTCCAAGAATAACAATAACCAGGAATCCTCAAAGATCCAAACATAACGAAAAGTACTTCCCGAGGCAAGAGTTTGGGTAAAACATTCCAAAACCGAAAGATCGCAAATCGAGAGGATAATTTATAAAACCTTTAAAAAATGCCCTCAGGAGTTTTAATAGAAAACCATTTAGGATTATCGAATCCTTCTCTTTCCAAAATCAACAGGGGTCACATCCCAGCAGTTTTGTTTTCGCAAATAGAAAACCACTAACAATTCATACGGTCAGAACCCACATCGCGTGTCCTCAACGGACATAAAATCAACACAACATAATCACATACAGGCATCGCCTAGGACCGGGACGAAGCCACAAATCCCACTCGAGGCCTCTAAGGACCCTCCCGAGCTGTCTAGAGAAACAAATCACACACAGGCATCGCCTAGGACCGGGACGAAGCCACAAATCCCACTCGAGGCCTCTAAGGACCCTCCCGAGCTGGCTAGCAAAACAAATCACACACAGGCATCACCTAGGACCGGGACGAAGCCACAAATCCCACTCGAGGCCTCTAAGGACCCTCCCGAGCTGGCTAGCGAAACACAAATTACAATATCTCACGGTTGGATCGATCACTTGTTGCATCCTGGCCACATGATTGCATGCCATGTGACACCGTAGATTATCTTTGGCACTCACGGTTGGATCAATCACTTGTTGCATCCTGGCCACATGATCGCATGCCATGTGCCACCATAGTTTTTATTAGGCTCTCACGGTTGGACCAATCGCTTGTTGCATCCTGGCCACATGATCGCATGCCATGTTCCACTGTAGGCCCCGCCCATATCCATACATTCACACACAGCACAATACAACACATATATTCAAACAATTCACCCAGAGGCATCAAACACTTAGAAAAACACCACGTCAAACCACAACGCACCGAAATGAAATAATATACGTCCACACACAATACCAAGTGAAACATCAACACCAAACATATCTATAGTATTCACATAGTCATTCACAAACCACACCATTCACAAAACACACGCGTTTTGAAAGCAAGCCTTTAACAAGGCTAAACCGAATCTTTTGAAAGTTCAATTCAAACGACCAAACAACCACATTTAAACGATCACTAATTATCGTATCCATAAAACTAAAATTATATGGACAATGTACTTGCCTCGAAATCGGCACGCAAGTATTCCGACGAACATGGCTCAACCGGGAAGCTACGAAACGCCCGATGCCATCGAAAAGGAAGACGACGACGAACGGAAGGGTTCAACACGGTTTCTTCGCAAGAAACTCGACCCTAAAATCATACAATTAATAAATCAACGATCATACGAGGAAGAATAATCGTAGAACGTCTGAAAACCCCTCTATGACATTCTATCGGACACCTTCAAGGCGTCGATCAAGAACTCGACCAAAACAACGAATCAATACGATCCAACCATGGAATAACAAGGGAAATGATATAATACATCTAAATAATCATCAATCCATCACAATCCTAAGTTAAATCGGATTAAACGGATGAAAACAACCAAAACACCCAAATTCCCCAAAACTAGATTTCTAGAAAATCTGACCTGATTCGCTCTATCAAGGGATGTTATAGGATGGATGATTGATGATATGAACTCCTAGACTTCATGGATTGATTTTCCAACAACATCCCTCCATGATCAAAACACCTCCAGACGCGTAATGAAAGGAAATGAATGAGAAAAATGGTGAAAAACCCATCTGCAGGGCCTTAAATAGGCTGCCTAACGGCAGCGTTACGTACATAACCGGCCAAGGGCTTACGGCCGTAACCGGCCATGGCCGAGACACTGCCCAAAAATGCCGGAAGTGTTACGTACGTAACCGGACAAGGTCTTACGTACGTAACCGTCCTTACGTACGTAACTGCCGAGCCCTTCCGGCCGTAACTCGGCCAGGGCTGGCCTGGGCCCAACATGCCCGGCCATGACTCGGCCGGGACCAACTCCGACGGCCTGGACGACCCCGAAACCCGAACCTGAGTACAAATCGAAGATACGGTTATGAAGTACTCGCAAAGACGAATTCGAGCACTAAGAGAACACACGATTCCAACCACCCGAAGGCTCGAAATTCGACAACGGAAAGTAGTTACCCCAAACTTTGGGAAATTACGAAAATGGCCCAAAATGTCCGAAATACACGATACACGATCGAAACACCAAGCCGAAGCTCGCAACATGAATAATAAAATTAAATGAACTTGCGAGAAACTCGAAACAACAGTTTCGGATGAGCTTCACAAGAATCGAACTTAAGTGCGGAAAAACCGTTTAAGAACACGGAACTCAACAAAACGATACCGAAACGAACTCAGATGACAAAAAGTGCAGAATTAATTATTCTCAGAATAACAAAATGGTCACGTGCGAGTCGTCAACACGGACTCCCGCCGAAAAAAAATAAAATTACCGAAGTTCGAAATTGCGGGTATTACATTCTACCCTCATTAAAAGAAGTTTCGTCCCGAAACTTAAAACAAGTAGGGAGAAGCAATATACCACCAGGAATATTTCAATGAGATACACAAGAATGCATAACTAATGCCCAATGGCGAATCGTTACAAATAACGCAAAGGAATAAACGGCGTGAAAACACGCTCCACGACGACCAACACAATGCCACCGATAGAGACATAATAAAAACAACAAGTGACAAGCGTCATCAAACTAATAATACAACCAACTCGATTATCCGAACAATCACAAAACACAAAGCACCCATTACAAGGAAACACGCACAATCAAGAAAACAGAAATAAACACACAAAAGATCCACAAGAACAACCACAAACAATTCGGACTACACCGAAGTCCTCAAAAACTACACTAGGCATTTCTGTGTCCTTTCGGAGCAGAGACGCAACCTCAATCCCCAAATATCTCAACTATTGTCTCGCAATGCACGGCTCGGTGACCCACTTGGCCACACTCAAAACAGTTGACTAACGGTGAACGGCAATTCTTCGCAGTACGAGATCAGGCAACAACAGTCAGACAACCCCGATCGAACAACAACGATCGAACAACAACGACTGAACAACAATGATCGAACAACAACGATCAAATAACAATGATCGGAAAACAATGATCAAATAACAATGATCGGACAACAACGATCAAATAACAATGATCGAACAACAACGATCGAACAACAATGATCGAATGACAACAGTCGAACAATGACTCCGAAGTCCCCACTTCAACTCCAGACATTAAAAGAACTGGTAGAAAGTGAAAGATGTTACTTCCAAACAAGGTTCACAAGAATCGAACCGAACTCGGAAAAGTCACGATGATATCAGATCGATCTGAAACAAGGTCACAACCAGTTCGAACGATGACAACTGAGACATCAAACAAGTTCAAAAAGTATCGACGAACATGTGCAAGTCGATAGAATTTAGAAGGAGAAACTGTAGAAGTCAAAAATAGTACGGGCATTACATCCAACCTCTTATAAAAGAAATGTCGTCCCCGCAACTCACAACAACGGAAACAAGGTAACAACACAAAAAGCAACCGACATAAAAATCTCCCATGGGCCTCTCAGAGCCGATCCTGATATCTGTGCTGAAGCGCGAATGTTAGGCGTATTTTTATACGCTTATTTATCATTAGTTTGTAGTATTTTGGAGTGTGAAATCATCTAAATGAGCTTTTAATGCCTTAATTTTGCATGATTGACAGGAAATTGAAGTCCGGAAGCTTAAACGATGCAAAACGGGCGAAAACGGCAAAACTGGACTATGAGCCGCGGCACAAGGAAGCCGAGCCGCGGCAAAGGAAGACACCACCAAGGGCGAGTAGTCAGACTGTGCCGCGGCACACCCATGTGAGCCGCGGCACGAAGGATTTAATTACGCCCTGTATTCAGATTTTAGCGATGTGCCGCGGCACAGACAGGTGAGTCGCGGCACACTTAGCGGGATTTATACGTCTGCGCGGATTTTGGGCCGTTTCGAAGCCAGTTTTCAACCGATTAATATGGACGCGATTTGTGGAGGTGCTGAGCTATAAATAGGGCTTAAGACCCTAATTTAATTATCTTGGAATCATTGAATCTAAACCTAAGAGAGCTTAAGCTTGGAGACAGAGAAGAGGAGGAAAGCAGAGGAATTCAAGGGCAGTATAAGTCAAGAACGGAGGAATCCGAGCTTCATCTGCGTTTGAATTTTATGCTTTCGTTTATTTATTCTCGTATTTTCGCTTTTAATATGTCGCTAAAGCCCTAATCTAGGGTTTTGATGAAACCTTTGTTTTGACGAATTGATTAAGATTATCCAATTTATTACCTTTTTATTGAGTTTTCCCAATTATGTTTAATGCTTGCAATTATCTGGCCAATAGTTGTATTGATTTAATCATTTACTTCGAATCGGGAGAGGAGATTTGGTGAGGAACTATTGGTGATGACCGTTTTATTCTGTGAGATAGGAATATACTCATAGGAACTACGTGGCCTTTAGGAGATTTCATGCTTTTTGCCTAGCGACGAGATAATTCACCTAGGGATAGAGTGCGTTAGTCGCCGTTAGATAAATCTATTGACCTCGGGAGAGGCGGTAGAATATATTAGCAATCTCCGCCTTCAATAAATTGGGAAAATTATTTATTACGGATGATCAAGATTAAATTCGGATAAATTAAGGTGGATTCAGAACTCTAGACTTATTTATCATTTGATTCCTTTTATTCAAGCTATCGCTCGTTTAGTCTTTTATTAATTCTTTTAGTTATTAATCCAAAAACCCAACTTCGATTGTTCAAATAAAATTGGAATACGAAAACGTCGGTAGTTAGAGATTCAATCCTCGTGGGAACGATACACTACTTATCACTTTATTACTTGTAAACGATGATGTGCACTTGCGTGTAGGAAATATCGCAACAAGTTTTTGGCGCCGTTGCCGGGGATTGAATTTTTTCTAATATCGACTTAAGTATTTCCAGTCTTAATTTGAACGTTTTATTTTTATTTTTGCGTATTTAATTTCGTTTATTTGTTTTTTCAGGACCTTTCGTGTAGTGCATGAGAAGACTCGGTAACGAAGGCCTACTACCTTTGGACACCGAGCTCGAGCGCACGCTAAGAAGGAACAAAAAGGAGAAAAGAGAGTTGCGCATTTACGGCCAACATGGCCGAGAATATTGAAATCCAAGGAGGAGACAACCAAGTGCGGCAAGTTCAACCGGAACTAGCTCTTCGGGATTATGCTATGCCGCAAGTCAACGCAAATTTTTCGGGAATTCGGCGTCCCACCATCCAAGCTAATAACTTTGAGATCAAGCCCGCCATTATTCAGATGGTGCAGGCGAGCCCATTCTGTGGATTGCCGAAGGACGACCCGAATGCCCACATTGCGTCTTTCCTTGAGATATGCGACACTTTCAAAACTAATGGTGTCACCGACGACGCCATCCGATTGAGGCTTTTCCCTTTCTCTTTGAGGGATAAAGCAAAGTTTTGGTTAAATTCCCTACCGCCGGGGTCGATTACAACGTGGGAGAGGTTAGCGCAAGCCTTCCTTGCAAAATTTTTCCCACCAGCTAAGACGGCGCGGTTGAGAAACGAGATAACCACTTTTGCCCAGTTCGATATGGAATCGCTCCACGAGGCGTGGGAGCGATATAAAGAATTGCTACGAAGATGCCCTCATCACGGCATTCCTGATTGGCTTCAGCTGCATATGTTTTATGGTGGTTTGAGTGCTTCTACACGCATTTTAGTGGATGCAGCCTCCGGAGGAACATTCATGGGAAAATCTATGGCCGAGGCTCACGTGCTTTTAGAAGATATGGCTGAAAACGCTTACCAATGGCCAGCAGAAAGATTGACACCGAAAAGAGTAATGGAAGTTTCAAGCAATGATCCGATCTCCACCTTGTCAGCTCAAGTCGCCGCTTTGACACAACAGCTCCAGACATTTTCGCACGCACCAGCCCCCGTTACCATCGAAACATGCAATTGGTGTAACGGATCACACCCGAGCGCGGAATGTCAATGTGGAAATCCGTTCGAGCAAAATCAGATGGAGCAGGCTCAATTCGTAGGAAATGGGAATCGACCGAATAACCCGTACTCCAATACTTATAATCCGGGGTGGCGAAATCATCCCAACTTTTCATGGAGAAACGGATGAACGCACACCAGCCCCCTTTCGCCTTAATCAACGGAGCCCCCTTCCGCTCCCAAAGTATCTCTCGAGGAAGCACTTGCAAAATTGGCGTCAAATAAGAGTCAATTTATGACTCGTCGGAAGCTACATTACAAAATCATTCTGCTTCCATTCGAATTTACAGTCCAAATGGGCCAAATCGCTAATGTGTTGACAAATGTCCTGAGGGAGCATTGCCGAGTACAACGAGACAAATCCTCGAGAGAGTCTAAATGCAATTAGCTTGAGAAGGGAGAGATGTGCTAGATCAGCTGAGCGGGGTAAAGAGAAGAAGGTGATTGAGGAAGAGATGGAATTAAAGCTAGAGGATTCGAAGGAAGTTCAGCCGGATAACTCAAAGACATGTGTTCCCCTGCCCGCTTCCGCAGACTACGGAAAGGAGGGCGGACAAACAGCTTTCTAAGTTCCTTGAGGTGTTCAAAAAGCTTCACATAAATATTCCGTTTCACGACGCATTGGAGCAGATGCCGAGTTATGTCAAATTCATGAAATAGATATTATCGAAGAAGAGAAAGCTTGAGGAGTTTGAAACGGTCGCCTTGACAGAGGAGTGTAGTGCTATTCTTCAAAAGAAGCTCCCACCTAAGTTGAAAGATCCGGGAAGCTTCAACATACCTTGCACCATGGGGAATCTTTCGTTTAATAAAGCACTATGCGATATTGGTGCAAGTATCAACCTCATGCCTCTGTCGATTTTCCAAAAGCTGAATATTGGGGAAGCCAAGCCAACCACAGTCTCATTACAATTGGAGGATCGATCGATAAAGTATCCGAGGGGAGTAATCGAGGATGTTTTAGTTAAAGTTGATAAGTTCATCTTTCCGGCTGATTTCATCGTACTAGACATGGAGGAAGATGAAAATATTCCGATCATCTTGGGACGACCATTTCTAGCGACGGGCCGCACCCTTATAGACGTGGAAAAGGGGGAGTTAACTCTGAGGGTCCAAGACGAGCAAGTTACTTTTCAAGTGTTCAAATCGTTCCCATGTCCCGGAAGTGCTGATAAAGGATCACAAATTGAGGGTGTGGATGTTTGTGAAAGAGGAAAGCATCGAAAAAATCGTCGTTGGGAAAATTCAAATTTTGTGTTAAATGGCCCAAGTTTGAAGAAGGATGTAGAACTAGTGGCGTTTCTCGATCATGAAGAAAATCACGCAGCTTGTGAGTTCGTTTGTGAAGGAGGAGAGTGAGCCGAAAGCCAAGAGAAAAATTAGTCATGGAGAAACCGGGTGTTTCGGGAAGTTTTTCAAGTCGAAACCTTTTCGCAAACAAAAATTGATGACCGAACCGAGAATCGAACCGCTGATGACCAATGGTCATAATTTTAACCAAAATATAAACGGTTAGATGAACGGGGCGGAAACCAAATGGAGTTTGCGAAAAGCGAACTAACGTTGTTCAATAGGTCCGGCTAAAGACTATAAACTTAGCGCTTCTCGGGAGGCAACCCGAGCTCGTAGCTGTAGTTTTTTTGCATTTCTTTATTTTTCTTGTATTCGTGATTTTTATTTTTCATCATTTTTGTGCTTCTATTTGCTTCTTCCTCTCGTTTTTAACGTCTGATTTTCAAAATTCTGCGCAGGAAAGTCCCAGGGGAGAAACTGGAGTATGAGCCGCGGCACAGTTATTGTGAGCCGCGGCACACATCGATCGCAATGGGGGGCAAAACCGACTGTACTTTGTGCCGCGGCACGGCATAAATGAGCCGCGGCACACTTGAGCAATGAGCCGCGGCACACGGAATTTGAGCCGCGGCACACGACAAAACAAGACACAGGTAAAAGGGACTGTACCTTGTGCCGCGGCTCACTTTATCTGTGCCGCGGCACACTATGCGGAATCCGAAAGGCCAGGTAGCTTATAACATGCATTCGGCCGGCATTTATCAGGTACGTTTTTCCTTCTCCTTGCCTTCCCTCCCCAGCGCGACCGGCCGAAGAAATTCCTCCATCTTTTCCCTGCAATTTTTCTTGAAATCTCGAAAAGGTACGTTTCAATCTTGCGATTTTACTTGCTTATGGTTTATATTTGGAAGTTGCGTATGTGTTTGATAAGTGGAATATGTTTCTTTCTCCTTCAAATAGTTTTGTGATTGTTAGAGAATAACAGATGGTTTTATCGAATTTTCTTGATTAAATTGGAATATCAATGAGTTGATTGTGTTAAGTTGTTACTGATTGAATTGTCTTTCTGTTTTTGGGGGTTGAATCGAGCTAGAACTATGTTTATCCTTCAAGTAAACGTGCGCCCTCAAGGTATCTGATAAATTGCCCAAATGAAAAGTTTTCTTTGAAAAAGCAACCGTTTTGAATCTTCGTGCAACGTATACGTTTAGAATTTACTGACAAGCCCAATCCTTACATCCAAGTTAAATGTTTAAGTCCAAACTCATCTTTCTCTCTCGTATGCGCTTGTGTCTTAAATTCGAATTTCTGGTTTGATGTCTTTAGCCGCGCATATATCATCGTTATTATTTTTGCGTAAATAAACCCTCGTCTTTGTGCTTCTCAGATCGATTATGGCGCGCACGAAGAAGCCGACCAAGCGTGCTAGGACCGAGTCATCCCCTACGCGAGGAGACCTCTCGGGAGTCGGGCCGAGGCGGAGGGGCACCAATTTTCGGACCCCGAAATCCACAAGATATTCAACGAAAAGATCCGTCCGCGACCACTTATTCCCGAGAGAGGTTTTACTCCAGCTCCTCGGGACGGGAGTTGCTCACCATGATCGACGAGATGGGATGAGCCAGATTTACAGACACCTCCCGAGCCAGCGGTCATCTCGATCGTCCAGAGTTTTACGCCGGCGCTCTGTGAAGCATATCCGGCGAGGCATTCGTTGCCATCTTTAGAGTCCCGGACTCAGGTCGACGTCCGAGGGGTCACAGTTGATTTCTCCCCGACTGCTATTCGGAGGCTTTTTGGGTTTCCGGCGGTGGACGAGACAGCCTATGACCGCGTGATGACCGGCCTCACTAAGGAGGCCCTGCTTGAGACGATTGCAGACACGGCCTGACCGGGAGCGGCGAGCACAGAGCTCATCTACTTTTCACTTCAGGAGCTCGCGCCTCAGCCGGCTCGGGCGAGCCTGGCTTTACTTTATTTGTGCCCGCATTGATCCCACCTCCCAGATCCGTACAGTTTTTCTCTCCCGCGCCCGGATACTTTTTGCTATCACCTCCGGGCTGCGTTTTGATGTGGCCCCCATTCTGGTCCGATCTATCTTCCAGAGTATCCAGGGGGGGCCAAGACGGGGTTGAAGCATCCCTCCCTCATCTGCGCCTTATGCCGGCAGTCGGGGCTGACGTGGTCAGTCGACGAGCCGATGCTTGCCCCACAGGCCCCGATCGACCACCGCATCATATCGCACTTTGAGCAGTGGGGCGGAGCACCGGCACACGCTCGGGGGCGAGGATTTTTGCTCGAGGAGGCTCACGAGGGATCCCCCGAGCCACTTTTGTTGACGCACGGAGAGGCCGGACCGCAGCCCGACAGAGCGAGGTTGGAGGAGCTGTTTGATGGGCTGCGGGAGGATATGAGGAGACAGAGAGAAGAGCATAGGGAGGAGCTGCGGAGAGATAGGGAGGAGCTGAGGAGAGAGAGAGAGGAGCTGAGAGAGGAGTTGAGGAGAGAGAGAGATGAGATGAGGAGAGAGAGAGAGAGCTGGATGGCTGCCTTGCGAGAGGAGCAGCGGGCGGCGCGGGAGAGTGTTGTTGCTGCCGCCAGAGCCGAGATGAGAGAGCAGGCCCGCCGGGCCAGCCGACGAGCGGAGAGGCGTCTTGCTGCGAGGGAGGCTTATCATCAGGAGCACCTCGCCGCATGGACGGCCCACATCATGCATCCCGACGGGCCATTTACTGCGCCCGCCCGACCAGCCACACCACCCTCCTCACCGGACGATGCCGGCACCAGCTCCTGAGAAGACTGGAGGGGAGTACTTGACCTTTAACTTTTCTTGCATTTCATTTTTTGTCCATTGAGGTCAATGTACGTCCTAAGTTTGGGGGAGGGATTTACATTCAGTCTACATTAATTGCTGTACTCTATTTTCTTGCTGTACATTATATTTTGTTGCACTTTTCTTTTCTTTGCGAAATTTTTTTTAGATAGCCTTGCTTGCCGTAGTTTTTTATTCATGAATTTTCGTGCTTCTATTATGTGTGATACTGATGTTACGACACTGTCTTTCTCTCTGAAGAAGCGGGCGAGTTTTAGTCGAGTTGTAGTCAGTTATTTCTGTTCTGCTTAGTATTCAATTAGGTCCGAAATTTTTCGTGATTGTAGAGGACTTGGCAGATAAGAGACGATACATACTTGTTTTTAAATCCCCATCAATACGTTTGGCTACATTTTCCGGATAGTGAGTCGTACTGTTTCTTTAGTCGTGTTGGCACTTAAATTGAGTTTAGAGTCGGTCAGTTTTTCCCTAAAGTCGAGATAAGGTGTTCTATGAAGGGGAGTTTAGTAACCGGGGGTATTCGCGTGACCCGTTGTTTACTCTCGCGTAAAACGACGACCCTGATTAGACTAGTGATTTAGATATTTCACATGTGCCAATGATAGGGAGCCTAGTAACCGGGGGTATTCGTGTGAACCGCTGTTTACTCTCGCGTAAAACGGAAACCTTGATTTGGACATGCGGAAATTATGTATTCGAGTTGTTTCTCCGCTGTAAACGGGAACTTAGTAACTAGAAGCATCCATGTGCCCCATGAGTGTCTTTTACGTCAAACGGTTTCCGAATACATGAGAATGGAAGTTCCACCCTAGGATTATCCCGATGAAACATCCCGAGATCCTAACCTAGTGGTCGACTCGACTCAAATTCTTGAGCATATTTATATAAGGGGATACTGTCCGAGGTTTATTTGTTATGAGACTCGTGAAAAATTGTGCCTTTAGACTGTGGAACGCGACGAACTAGCTTGTTTATGTTAGCCTTTCATATTGACGTTTGATTTGACTCATGTTTTGTTGATCTTTGAGCTGAGTTTTCTTCATGAACAAATGATTAGATCGAACTTGATTACTTTGCGGAATCATTATTCTGAGTGCAGTTCGCTTTTATGACACTCGTATTATTTAGAGAGAATGGCAGGATAGTATTGATTAGGTGGAACACTATGAGTTACACGATGATTCACGACATTCTTTTATTGACTTTAATTCTTTTTTGCTTGAGGACAAGCAAAGGCTTAAGTTTGGGGGTATTTGTTAGGCGTATTTTTATACGCTTATTTATCATTAGTTTGTAGTATTTTGGAGTGTGAAATCATCTAAATGAGCTTTTAATGCCTTAATTTTGCATGATTGACAGGAAATTGAAGTCCGGAATCTTAAACGATGCAAAACGGGCGAAAACGGCAAAACTGGACTATGAGCCGCGGCACAAGGAAGCTGAGCCGCGGCAAAGGAAGACACCACCGAAGGGCGAGTAGTAGTCAGTACTGCGCGGCAAGACCCATGTGAGCCGCGCACGAAGGATTTAATTACGCCTGTATTCAGATTTTAGCGATGTGCCGCGGCACAGACATGTGAGCCGCGGCACACTTAGCGGGATTTATACGTCTGCGCGGATTTTGGGCCGTTTGGAAGCCGATTTCAACCGATTAATATGGACGCGATTTGTGGAGGTGCTTGAGCTATAAATAGGGCTTAAGACCCTAATTTAATTATCTTGGAATCATTGAATCTAAACCTAAGAGAGCTTAAGCTTGGAGACAGAGAAGAGGAGGAAAGCGAGAGGAATTCAAGGGCAGAAGGCGGAAGTCAAGAACGGAGGAATCCGAGCTTCATCTGCGTTTGAATTTTATGCTTTCGTTTATTTATTCTGTATTTTCGCTTTTAATATGTCGTGCTAAAGCCCTAATCTAGGGTTTTGATGAAACCTTTGTTTTGACGAATTGATTAAGATTATCCAATTTATTACCTTTTATTGAGTTTTCCCAATTATGTTTAATGCTTGCAATTATCCTGCCAATAGTTGTATTGATTTAATCATTCACTTGAATCGGGAGAGGAGATTTGGTGAGGAACTATTGGTGAGGACCGTTTATTCTCGTGAGATAGGAATATACTCATAGGAACTACGTGGCCTTTAGGAGATTTCATGCTTTTTGCCTAGCGACGAGATAATTTACCTAGGGATAGAGTGCGTTAGTCGCCGTTAGATAAATCTATTGACCTCGGGAGAGGCGGTAGAATATATTAGCAATCTCCGCCTTCAATAAATTGGGAAAATTATTTATTACGGATGATCAAGATTAAATTCGGATAAATTAAGGTGGATTCAGAACTCTAGACTTATTTATCATTTGATTCCTTTTATTCAAGCTATCGCTTTCTGTTTAGTCTTTTATTAATTCTTTTAGTTATTAATCCAAAAACCCAACTTCGATTGTTCAAATAAAATTGGAATACGAAAACGTCGGTAGTTAGAGATTCAATCCTCGTGGGAACGATACTCTACTTATCACTTTATTACTTGTAAACGATGACGTGCACTTGCGTGTAGGAAATATCGCAACAGCGAACTCTGAAAGTCTCGGTAGCCAATTTGCCAAACTGAATTCGGTGTCCCTCGAGTCCGCACTTGAAATGCATCACAGGCGAGGAAGGCCAAATTGCACGTACATTCCCCCGGCACATCACGGTTGAAATGCCTCGGCTCGGCATACCTAAAATACAGATGCTAGATATAATGGAAAAGAACACCGCAAAACAACATACCGGAGATGCCAACTCAGCATAACATATCAATGCATACAAAAATCACAACAACAACGGCATCGTTCGACGATTACAACGGCCCGAACGATAGCCAGCACACAATCACAAACATCATGAAACAATCACCCATGTGCATAAACGCACAAAAATCCAAGCTTTAACAACTCACACTCGTGCGACAACACGCAAATCACCACGAGACGATAAACAGTAAACACCAGTTCACACCTCTCACAGAGGGCTAGTACAACAAATGCGTGGCAACGCCTCGACGTTCATGCCACCAATTCGATCATACTCGGGAGCAAACTGTTGGGATTCCACAGAAAATAAACGCAGCGGAAGAATAAACGGAATCCCTAAGAGGATCGATCAAGTAACATATATACGAAAAGAAAAATATGAAGATCAAGGAATCAAAGTTTCATACCGATGATGTCTCTGAAAAACCTTCGTATGATGATGATGATGATGATGATGATGATGATGAAGAGCCCTTCGTTCCAAGAACCTAAAGCAATATGCCTCTACTTCACACGCCGGAACTTGATGGGAAAATCGACAAGCTTCCTTTCTTCAAGAATGCGGCTAGGGAAGCTTGTAGGAATTTTCTCTCTCAATGTGTTCTTCTTATATCTTGTCTCTAAGATCAAGATGAAGTTTTCAACCTTACACTCTCTCTCAAATTCGTGATTTTGAGTTCTTGCAAGAAGAAGTTGTCCTCTCTCCTTTTTAAAGACTTTTATTTATAAAAAAATGAAAGTCTACCTTTAACACATGATTGAGTGTATCAAATACACCTCACATATGTCATCTAGTGAGATTAAATAAGTATAAAAGAGACAAGAGAGGGAGGGGGGCGGCCTTGAGGGAAATTTCCAAGAAGACGGGTCGAATTTACTCGGCTCGTGTACTGGATGTTCGTCAAAACGAATCCCTCGTGTACCAGATGTTTGTCAAACGAATCCATTTTATTTCCAGTGTGTTTGGACTAATTAATTAATCCAATTAATTAATTATATCAAACACAAATATATATTTCTCTAAGAAATATAATTTATGAATTAAAGTAATCACCCAGTAACCTACTTACAATTCATAAGACCGCTATTTGATTTATCCGATAAATCAAAATTAGATATCTAATATCTAATATTATAAGAGAGATTATTAATTCATATTTATCCATCAATGATCCTATTTTGCGACTCCGTAGGTTCGTCTCAACCGGCATTGGGAGGAACCAATGAGTGCGAGCAGCACTTAGCCAGCCTAGCGGACCGCACTGTAAACCCCGACTGAGAACGAATGAATGAATCATTCAAAAACCATTATGTCGTGAATACTATATACGTATAGACCCTTCATCAGATGTCCCGGTCAAGTCTTCGGGTCATGGTATAGACCCTACTATTGACTAAACTCTATACATGTGTTAATGCAAATCATGACCGACTGATTAATAGTGTATCTAATATGACTATATCAGAATGCTTTGGCCAAAGACTTATGATCTTAAGAAATGATGGCCTGAGAAATAGGCACATCCTGAGGTGTAGCGGTGAGGAGCTCCACAATTCTGCGCTCCTTGACTGGCGGCGGACAATACTATGCTTCCATAACAGCCTTGAATTCCTCCCAAGTAGCTCGACGGTCTCTGGGCACAACGGCCTCCCACCGTTCCGCAGCTTCCTTATCTAGGAGGTACTGGGCAATATGTACCCTCCTGTCTTCAGGAAAAGCTACGGCATCAAAGGTCCTGGACAACTGAAAGAGCCAATTCTCCCAACCGAGGGAGTCAGAAGATCCAGAGAAACGAGGAGGGTGCATCTTAGTCACCGTCTGAAGCCACTTACTAGCTTCCTCTTCAGGTGTCGGAGGCGGATTATGGCGTCCACCCTGAGCTATCTGAGCAAGATGGGCTACTAACTGCTGAAGTACGGCGGTAGCCCCGGCGTCGGCATTATTTCCCAATGGCACTGTGTGAGAGGCTGAGTCCGCAGAGGACTGAGAAAGTGAGCCCTCTTCATTATCAGCACCCCGACCACGGCCTCGGCCGCGTCCCCTAGCTGGTCTACCACGACCTCTCAACATACTAAAGGAAGAATGAAAAGGACAAGGTCAGAAAGATTCACAATTGACAAAATTGGCATCACAATTCATAATTCCGAGCAACGCAAGAAAACGAATTACAGAAATATAAGAGTTCGAGGAGACTTACAGCCACGGGTCGCACGAAAAGACGGTAGCATGATGATATTAGGCTCAACGACTGACTCTAATGATGCAACTGACAGACTCAAAAATTTACCAACAGCCTAGGTATTCAAAACCTAAGCTCTGATACCATAAATGTAACACCCCAATTCACAACTGGGACATTACACGCCGTAGAACCCTCGTGAGGTCTACCAGGCTAACACATGACATATAAACCACAATGTAATCCCAAATGATGCACTCAAAAGTAAATAAGGCCGTGGCCTCGGCCAAAGCATTTTAACGAAGTACATGAGCAGAAGTTAAATACTAATTCATTGCCCACGCAGGGGACTTTAACCAAGTTTCAAAAATAAACAGTCTGACTTCATTACTCGACAATGCAATGACAAAACATAAAAATGCAGACTCGAGCCACATCATCAAGCCAGCCCATCCTTTGCGTGCATGTCCCGTGTCTGCTCCTCAGCCCTCCCAGAACCTGAAATGCATAAGACGCATTTCCCCCATTTAAGGGGTTAACATTCGAATAGCTAGTGCAAGTACACAATTACACTACATTATATACAAATACGGTTTTTACACAATCATCTCAATCAGAAATCATTTGCCATACATATTCCGGAATACTACATTGGCAATCAAATCAGTTCCAATCATCACGATATCACAAAATCACAACTGGTATCCCGTGGCCGTACCCCTTAGTATCGACCCCCAGACATCCCGTCGGACACTCCGGGTGGAAGTTCAATCACACACGCACCCAAGTTCCCTTCCGCGGCCGTACCCCTTAGTATCGACCCCCAGACATCCCATCGGACACTCCGGGTGGAAGGAACACAACTCACGCACGCAAAAATCACAATGCATCAATCACTTCGAAAATCACAACATACATAACGAAATGTAATACATGTACTTGCCTTGAATAAGACGAAACGAAGGAAACAACGAAGGAATAGGTTTTGGTCCGAACAATCCTCCCAAATCCGCTCCTAACACAATAACGGTATACAACAAGTCTCAATAATGCGGAAAGGTAAGAATTAATCCTAATTCTGCCCGTTGGGGCAATTCATCGGACACCAAGGGTGCATAAGGAAATGAAATCGGTCAACGGTGTAATAACGGGATTTCATCCCATCCAATAACAAGAAAACCAAGGGTCACGAGTATACTATCATAATCTAACAACAACATCGGTTAAATCGGATTAAAATACAAGAGCACCACCAAATCCTCCCCAAAATCATACTAGGGTTAAAGGAGTTCTTACCTCTTGAAGATTCAAGCACTATAATCCGAAGAACACGTGTTAGATCCACAATCCGAGCTACACGATCGAAAGGAGATGAAGAAAATCACACAATCAAGTGGTATATGGAGAAAAATCCCCCTCTCAAACCTCTCTCTCTCTCTCTCTCGTACGGTGGAAGGGAGGAAGAAAAATGACTGAACTCGCTCGAAAAACACAGTTATAGCGCTTGACCGCATTGTGTGCCGCGGCCCAGCTGAAGTGTGCCGCGGCACAGGGCCAAAAATTGCGCCCAGTGATCGAAAGACCGCTTGGTGTGCCGCGGCCCAGTCGATGTGTGCCGCGGCAGTGACTCGGCATTGTGCCGCGGCCCTGCAGGCATGTGCCGCGGCACACGGTACAGTAGGTTTGGCTGATAAGTGCAACACGAGTGTGCCGCGGCCCGGACGAGTGTGCCGCAGCAGTGACTCGGCAGTGTGCCGCGGCCCTGCCGGCATGTGCCGCGCATACGGCATACCGCTTCGCCAGAATCGGGCAATGTGTGCCGCGGCGCACAATCCTTGTGCCGCGGCCCACACCCCCCCTTGGGTCCCAAAATGATGAAAAATGAACCGGGAAGAGAATAAAAGCAATAGGAATCGATATTTGGGCAACAATAACACGAAATGGAAGTACGGAAACCCCAAACGATCCGAGGTACGCCACCACAATCGAACAAGGAACAAATTCCCTAAACTTATAGGAAATTACAAAAACGGCCCAAACATCTGAAAATCACGATACAACATCGGATTAACAATTCGAAGCTCACAACATGCTCTACTCCACCATACGAACTCATGGAAATAGGAAAAATGATAAAATCGGTCGAGTTTAACGAGAATCGAATACACATGCGATAGAATATAACTCAAGGTGAAATTACGCAAAAACATCATCGAGACTCATCCCAACGGAGAAACTCCAAGAATAAAATAGATTCAGAATTCTAAAACAGTGCCAAGCGAGTTGTCCGAAACGAATATATACCGAAAATAGAAATTACCAAAAGTAGAAAACACGGATATTACATTATCTCCCCCTAAAAATAAGTTTCGTCCCGAAACTTACAACACGAATAACTCGGGGTATCTCGATCTCATACTCTCTTCCGTCTCCCACGTGGCTTCCTCGGACCCATGCCTCGACCATTGCACTTTAACCAAAGAAATGGTTTTGTGCCTGAGTTGCTTCACCCGACGCTCTAAGATCTGAATCGGCCTCTCCTCGAAGGTAATGTCGGGCCCCAACTCGATCTCTCCAAAATCAATAATATGGCTAGGGTCCGGTACGTACTTCCTAAGCTGGGAAACATGAAATACGTTATGCACGTGGCTCAGGGATGGCGGCAAACCTAACCGATATGCAAGCTCTCCAACTCTCTCTAGAATCTCGAACGGCCCAATAAATCTCGGACTAAGTTTACCCTTTCGACCGAAGCGGTAAACTCCCTGTGTCGGCGACACCTTAAGCAAGACGTGATCTCCCACCTCAAACTCCAACGGTCGGCGATGTGTATCGGCATAAGACTTCTGCCGGCTCTGGGCCGTCACCAATCTATCGCGAATCAGGGCAATCTTCTCTCTCGTCTCAACTATCATATCGGGCTCGGTACCAATTAGCTCAGATGCATCATCCCAACACAAGGGCGATCTGCACCTCCTTCCATACAACGCCTCGAATGGTGCCATTTTGATTGAGGCATGCCAACTATTGTTGTACGTGAACTCGATCAACGGCAAGTGCGTCTCCCAATCATCCTTCCAATCTAAGGCACAGGCTCTCAACATATCCTCCAATGTCTGGATCGTCCGCTCCGACTGTCCGTCAGTCTGAGGGTGGTAATACGTACTGATTCTCAACTTAGTCCCCAAAGCTCGATGAACCGCCTGCCAAAAATGTGATACAAATCGACCATCACGATCTGAGATAATACTCTTAGGAGTCCCATTCAATCTCACGATCTCCGCAATAAACACTCGCGCCAGCCTCTCCGGTCCCCAAGTATCCTTAATACTCAGAAAGCGAGCTGATTTGGTTAGTCGATCAACAATAACCCAAATCATATTCATTCCAGTCCGAGTCCTAGGCATCCCGGTAATGAAATCCATAGAGATGTCTTCCCATTTCCATTCCGGAATGCGAAGTGGTCGTAGCAACCCCGCAGGTCGCTGATGCTCAATCTTAACCTGCTGACAGGTTAAACACTTCGCCACAAACTCGCTAACGTCTGATTTCAAATTACTCCACCAGTAGTTACTCCTCACATCCTTGTACATTTTGCTCGTACCAGGATGTTTGGAACAAGGCGTAGCATGGGCCTCACTCAAAATCTTCTGTCTCAACTCAATGTCATTCGGTACACATAACCTGCCGCGAAATCTCAGAACGCCATCATCCTGAACCACAAATCCAGGGGCTTTCCCCTTCCTCACATCCTCCCTCAGCTGGACTAAAAACGGATCATCATACTGTTTCGCCTTGATATCATCGGTCAAGGACGAAGTGATCTCCAACGTACATAACTGACCTTGAACTCTCTGAACCCAAACCTCGATATTCTGACAGATAAAATCCCGCTAGATCCTACTCTGTGGTGTAAGTACCTCTAGCATCTGTAATGCCATCGGTTTCCTGCTTAACGCAGCAGCCACTACGTTAGCCTTACCCGGATGGTAAAGTATCTCGAGGTCATAATCTTTAATTAGCTCCAACTACCTACGCTGTCTCATATTCAACTCTTTCTGACTGAAGATATACTTCAGACTCTTGTGGTCCGTAAAAATCTTACACGACGATCCATAGAGATAATGTCTCCATATCTTTAAGGCGAAAACGACCGCGGCTAACTCCAAATCGTGCGTGGGGTAATTCGCCTCATACGGTTTCAACTGGCGGGACACATAAGCAATCACCCTATCTCTCTGCATCAAAACACATCCGAGCCTGAGGCCTGAAGCATCACTATATACCACGAAATCCTCGTTCCCCTGAGGCAATGCTAACACGGGTGCGGTAGTTAGTCGCCTCTTCAACTCGTCAAAACTACTCTGTCTGTCTGTGGTCCACTCGAACTTCTGGGTTTTCTGGAGCAACTGAGCGAGCGGTCAAGCGATCTTAGAAAATCCCTCAACAAATCTACGGTAATAGCCTGCAAGTCCCAGAAAACTCCTCACTTCCTTCACATTTTTGGGCGGTTCCCAAGCCATCACCGCCTCTATTTTCTGTGGATCTACCCGAACTCCTTCCGCTGAAATCACATGCCCGAGGAACATCACTTCCTTAAGCCAAAACTCATACTTAGAGAACTTCGCATAAAACTGCTCAGCTCTCAAAATGTCTAATACAATCCGGAGATGTAAGGCGTGCTCCTCCCGACTCTATGAGTAGATCAGAATGTCATCGATAAAGACAACTACGAATTTGTCTAGATACTCAATAAAAACTTTGTTCATTAACTGCATGAACACTGCTGGGGCATTGGTTAGCCCGAAAGGCATAACTACAAACTCGTAATGGCCATATCTCATCCGAAAGGCAGCTTTCGGTATATCGATGTCTCGAATCCTCAACTGGTAATAGCCCGATCGCAAATCAATCTTCGAAAAGACTGTCGCCCCCTGAAGCTAATCAAACAAGTCGTCTATCCGGGGCAAAGGGTATTTATTTTTGATGGTCACTTGTTTAATTCTCGATAATCGATGCATAAACGAAGCGATCCATCCTTCTTCTTAATAAAAAGTACGGGCGCACCCCACGGCGATGCGCTCGGTCGAATATACCCTTTATCTAACAATTCTCCCAACTGATTCTTCAACTCTAACATCTCCGACGGTGCCATACGGTACGGCGCTCGAGAAAGGGGGGCTGCATTCGGCTCAAGATCGATAGGAAACTCCACCTCTCGCTGTGGTGATAACCCCGGGAAGTCGTCTGGAAAAACGTCGGGATACTCACTAACAACTGGAATTGACAACATGTCAACCCCACCATCCTCCGCCTGCAGGGCGTAACACCAATAGCCGACACAACCCTGGTTCAAAAGTTTCATCGCCTTTAAGGCGCTAATCACACTCCCCGATCTCCCCGGCTTACGTCCGATGAGGGTATGCTCGGTGCCGTCCTCGGCTACTATCGAGATGGTACGAGTCCGATAGTTCATGATAGCACCGTGACGCTCCAACCAATTGTCCCCGAGGATTAAATACTCACCCTTAAGGTCTATAACAATGAGATTCGAGGGCCAATCTCGGCTCCCGATCCTCACAGGGCAATCCCTAACTTCCCGGTCCCCAACCATACGATCCCCGCTAGGCGTACCCACCATAAACGGTTCACACTCAAACAAGCAGTTAAAGCCAATACGATTCACACAATCCGATGCAATAAAGGAATGGGTAGCACCCGAATCAAAAAGCACGGAAACTGGATGAGTAAGGATCTGAGTGGTACCTGACGCCACTGGAACATCTGCCTCCTCTGTGCGCCTCAGCTGATACAATCGAGGGTGAACTGGACCCGAACTCGAGGCTGCGCGGCGATCCGGCTGACCCCGACCCCTACCACGACCCGAACCCTGCGGAACATGAGTAGCTGGAATACTGTGATCCTTCTTATCGGTAGTGGTAGTCGGAACTCTAATAGCCCTGGTGGCCCTCTCACAATGAGTTGCCCGATTCCCGGTCTGCCCGCAAGTAAAGCAAGTGACTGGAGGAAAAAGGGCAATCCTTCATCAAATGCTCATATTGGTTGCAGTTAAAACAAACCCTGCCACCAGAAGCAACGGACTAGACTGAACGTTTACTCTGAGATCCACCGGCCTGATGAAACGGCCTCTTCCCCGGTATAGGAGCAGAACGAGACCTCGAAAACTGACCACCCTTACCGGTCGAGAATCCGCCGGTAGTCTTCTGCTTCTTAGCTTACGAAACCGACTTTGATTCCGGGATGGCCATATCGATCGCTAGAGCGCGATCCTGGTATTCCTTCAAAGTGGCACACATGAGCGGCGCCATACTCTGCCTAATATGCGGCTTCATGCGCATATTGAAGTAACGGATTTTATCAGCCTCTGTTCTCACTTGATCTCTCACGAAACCCAACTGCTGATTGTAAGAAATGGTGGCCTGAGAAATAGGCACATCCTGAGGTGTAGCGGTGAAGAACTCCACAATTCTGCGCTCCTTGACTAGCGGCGGACAATACAATGCTTCCATAACAGCTTTGAATTCCTCCCAAGTAGCTCGACGGTCTCTGGGCACAACGGCCTCCCACCATTCCGCAGCTTCCTTATCCAGGAGGTACTGGGCAATATGTACCCTCCTGTCTTCAGGAAAAGCTACGGCATCAAAGGTCCTGGACAACTGAAAGAGCCAATTCTCCCAACCGAGGGAGTCAGAAGATCCGGAAAAACGAGGAGGGTGCATCTTAGTCACCGTCTGAAGCCACTTACTAGCTTTCTCTTCAGGTGTCGGAGGCGGATTCTGGCGTCCACCCTGAGCTATCTGAGCAAGCTGGGCTACTAACTGCTGAAGTACGGCGGTAGCCCCGGCGTCGGCATTATTTCCCGACGGCATTGAGTGAGAGGCTGAGTCCGCAGAGGACTGAGAAAGTGAGCTCTCTTCATTATCAGCACCCCGACCACGGCCTCGGCCGCGTCCCCTAGCTGGTCTACCACGACCTCTCAACATACTAAAGGAAGAATGAAAAGGACAAGGTCAGAAAGATTCACAATTGACAAAATTGGCATCACAATTCATAATTCCGAGCAACGCAAGAAAACGAATTACAGAAATATAAGAGTTCGAGGAGACTTACAGCCACGGGTCGCACGAAAAGATGGTAGCATGATGATATTAGGCTCAACGACTGACTCTAATGATGCAACTGATAGACCCAAAAATTAACCAACAGCCTAGGTATTCAAAACCTAAGCTCTGATACCATAAATGTAACACCCCAATTCACAACTGGGACATTACACGCCGTAGAACCCTCGTGAGGTCTACCAGGCTAACACATGACATATAAACCACAATGTAATCCCAAATGATGCACTCAAAAGTAAATAAGGCCGTGGCCTCGGCCAAAACATTTTAACGAAGTACATGAGCAGAAGTTAAATACTAATTCATTGCCCACGCAGGGGACTTAAACCAAGTTTCAAAAATAAACAGTCTGACTTCATTACTCGACAATGCAACGACAAAACATAAAAATGCAGACTCGAGCCACATCATCAAGCCAGCCCATCCTTTGCGTGCATGTCCCGTGCCTGCTCCTCAGCCCTCCCGGAACCTGAAATGCATAAGACGCATTTCCCCCATTTAAGGGGTTAACATTCGAATAGCTAGTGCAAGTACACAATTACACTACATTATATACAAATACAGTTTTTACACAATCATCTCAATCAGAAATCATTTGCCATACATATTCCGGAATACTACATTGGCAATCAAATCAGTTCCAATCATCACGATATCACAAAATCACAACTGGTATCTCGTGACCGTACCCCTTAGTATCGACCCCCAGACATCCCGTCGGACACTCCGGGTGGAAGTTCAATCACATACGCACCCAAGTTCCCTTCCGCGGCCGTACCCCTTAGTATCGACCCCCAGACATCCCATCGGACACTTCGGGTGGAAGGAACACAACTCACGCACCCAAAAATCACAATGCATCAATCACTTCGAAAATCACAACATACATAACGAAATGTAATACATGTACTTGCCTTGAATAAGACGAAACGAAGGAAACAACGAAGGAATAGGTTTTAGTCCGAACAATCCTCCCAAATCCGCTCCTAACACAATAACGGTATACAACAAGTCTCAATAATGTGGAAAGGTAAGAATTAATCCTAATTCTACCCGTTGGGGCAATTCATCGGACACCAAGAGTGCATAAGGAAATGAAATCGGTCAACGGTGTAATAACGGGATTTCATCCCATCCAATAACAAGAAAACCAAGGGTAACGAGCATACTATCATAATCTAACAACAACATCGGTTAAATCGGATTAAAATACAAGATCACCACCAAATCCTCCCCAAAATCATACTAGGGTTAAAGGAGTTCTTACCTCTTGAAGATTCAAGCACTATAATCCGAAGAACACGTGTTAGATCCACAATCCGAGCTACACGATCGAAAGGAGATGAAGAAAATCACACAATCAAGTGGTAGATGGAGAAAAATCCCCCTCTCAAACCTCTCTCTCTCTCTCGTACGGTGGAAGGGAGGAAGAAAAATGACTGAACTCGCTGGAAAAACGCAGTTATAGCGCTTGACCGCATTGTGTGCCGCGGCCCAGCTGAAGTGTGCCGCGGCACAGGGCCAAAAATTGCGCCCAGTGATCGGCAGACCGCTCGGTGTGCCGCGGCCCAGTCGAGGTGTGCCGCGGCAGTGACTCGGCATTGTGCCGCGGCCCTGCCGGCATGTGCCGCGGCACACGGTACAGTAGGTTTGGCCGATAAGTGCAACACGAGTGTGCCGCAGCCCGGACGAGTGTGCCACGGTAGTGACTCGGTAGTGTGTCGCGGCCCTGCCGGCATGTGCCGCGGCACACGGTACAGTCTGCTCGGCCAGAAACTGGGCAATGTGTGTGCCGCGGCGCACAATCCTTGTGCTGTGGCCCACACCCCCCCTTGGGTCCCAAAATGATGAAAAATGAACCGGGAAGAGAATAAAAGCAATAGGAATCGATATTTGGGCAACAATAACACGAAATGGAAGTACGGAAACCCCAAACGATCCGAGGTACGCCACCACAATCGAACAAGGAACAAATTCCCTAAACTTATAGGAAATTACAAAAATGGCCCAAACATCCGAAAATCACGATACAACGTCGGATTAACAATCCGAAGCTCACAACATGCTCTACTCCACCATACGAACTCATGGAAATAGGAAAAATGATAAAATCGGGCGAGTTTAACGAGAATCGAATACACATGCGATAGAATATAACTCAAGGTGAAATTACGCAAAAACATCATCGAGACTCATCCCAACGGAGAAACTCCAAGAATAAAATAGATTCAGAATTCTAAAACAGTGCCAAGCGAGTTGTCCGAAACGAATATATACCGAAAATAGAAATTACCAAAAGTAGAAAACACGGATATTACAATCTTGGCTATCGGACCTAACTGCTTCTTGTTCTTTTTCTTCTTATTCTTGGACTTCCAAGTCATAGAAGAAATCAAAAGTGCAGCTTCCTTTCCTTTTGTCTTCATCTGAGACTGGGCAGTCGTCAGTTTGTTCATTAGCCCAGCTAAGTTACATGCAATCTCATTGCAGTTGAAGTTCATGACAAATTGGGAAAAGGAGTCAGGAAGTGATTGCAGGATAAGGTCAGTTTGGAGAGATGCATGCATCTGAAAATCAAGAGCTTCCAATCTCTCAATCATCGAGATCATCTTGAGGACATGGTCCCCAACCCTCTCTCCTTCTTTCATCCTGGCACCGTATAATTTCTTTGATATCTCATATCTAGCAGTTCGGCTATGCTCTCCATAGAGCTCAGCCAGGTGCGCTAAGATGGCTCATGAAGACGTCATCTTTTCATGGGCACGTTGAAGCTCATTGGTCATTGAGCCTAACATGTACCCTCGCACTCTTATGTCGTCTTTTACCCATTTCTCATGGGCATCGACATCTTCCTGATTGGCTCGGGTTCTTGCAGGAGCCGCTGGGATGTCCGCCTCCAAGACGTATCCCAGCATTTCCATAGTTAGGACAATACTCAAGTTCCGAAGCCAGTCTACATAGTTCGGACCAGTCAGGACGTTCTTTTCAAGTAGTATAGCGAGTGGGTTCATTGTCATATTGAGAGTTTTGTTAACTGCAGAGAATAATTTGAGATTCGTTAGTGATTGTTTAATTATGATCCGAGTAAAGAATTTAAGGACTTTCTTTATTCATAACTCGGCTCCCACTATTTTATCGGCATTTACACACTCCCATGTTAAATCCGGAAGTCTTAGGTGACTTCATAGTGGTGATCGATTTCTTTACAAAGTTTAATAGAGGGCAACCCATATGGTTTATATTCTATTATTCTTTATAATGTGGTGTCTAATACTGTTGTGTCAAGATTTAACACCTTCCGACCGGCGATCGACTAGGAGGACGGGCGACCGAGTCACTGCCGAGCGACCAAGGCAAGTCTGCCGACCAGCGACCAGGCAGCCGAGCCTTAACCCAACGGACATGCTAGACTCGCCGACCGAAGGTCCCAGGATGGATCCCGGTGCCGAGCGATCGACATCAAGACGATCGCCTCTCGGTACTTGGCGACCGACCCTTGGCGACCGACCGTCTCTCGGCACCTGGCGATCTACCCTTGGCGACCGACCCTTGGCGACCTCCGATGGCGACCTCCGAAGACCATCCAGGGACGATGTCGATCACCACCGACGGACACCCAATCGGCGAAGGCCGAGCCTCAATACTGGCACCACGTGCAAGGGCCGAGACAAGATCCGCGAATCTCGGGCCATTGACCAAAGCCTGACAGATTCCCTCCACCAGCCGACAGGCCGCCGAAAGCTTGTCAGTAGGGCCACATGTTGACTGACTCCGGACACGTGATGGCTCCTTATTGGACCGCCCAAGCTGTGCCAGCCTCTTCCTTGGACTTTAGCCCAACAGCCCAGGAAATCGCCCCATTATAATATTGGCCGGCAGGCGGTCGGCCACTACAGGACAGGACCCGGCTGCCCCTATATAAACAAGGCGCCCTGCACTTGGACACTTGGCCTGCAACCTCACAATTTGAGCACACAATACAGAAGCAAAATACTTGCACTTGGCTAACATCCATCTCTTGGCAACAGCTTTCTTTCGGTCTTACTTCTCCCGGCCTTTTCTCCTCGAGCAGATTATCGGCGGGACGAAGAACACCAAGCTTCGCTCAAGAGCCGGATTAACAGAGTCTTTTTACACTCATTGTATTTAGATTTCTCTCATTAATACCTGTATCCACGAATATTTGTATTAATAACATCTCGTGAGAGCATTCAAGCCCGGGCCTAACAAACCCGGCAAATCTTGTACTATTTATCTTCTCTCGGAAGTGCTCCCGCAATTGTTGTTGGTTGTCCGTCTTCCTGCAGTATTAATCTTCGGATAAATATTTTGGGCAACAACAATTGGCGCTAGAAGAAGGGGATCCAACCCTCGATTTTTTATACCTACCGTCCCGAAGAACACTCACTGTTCTCGGGGCAGATACTTGAAGTGACACTTACTGCACTTCAAAGAAATCCTTCAGAAATCATGTCTTCCGCCTCCGCGTCGAAGAAAGCCGCCACCACCGGCCAAACCCCTGCGCCCTGGCCCGAGCCGCAGCGATGGTGGAAGGTAGCCGCCATGTCATAGACGCCGATCTCGCTCCTCGGACGGCGGCCTGCCTCTCGCTCGATCGGTTCAACCAAGGAATGATCGAAGGGCCCCGCCGCCCCTACAGAGCGACGGAGTGCTCTCGACGCGCCTCCGCCTACCGCCCCGGTCTCTCGCCGGAAGATCAAGCGGAAGCTCAAGGCACTACCGCCGAGCAACGCCAGAGGCTCTCGCCGCAACAAGAGGCGCTCGCAATGGGCACGTCTGCTCGATCGCTCGGGCGCCGACTCCGACTCGGCGACCGGGCACCCGGCCCGGCCTACGAGACGACGGAGTTGGTGTCCGTCACCAGACCTCGGCCTACCCGGCTCCCACAAGACGATCCCGGCCGCCTGGCTCCCGCCGCCAAATTCCCGAGGTCGGCAGAATGGGTCCGAGATCGATACACGATCGCCTCGGCCCCGCTCCCAAAGCCGATCCGCAAGCGGCCGAGCCGCGGCGATCGCCGCAATGCAACGCCGATCGACGACGTGAAGGCGCTCTCGCAGCCGGCAAAGGCCGTGAAGACGATCGCCGTGCTGCGAGCCGCCGCGACCGACATAGAGCTCGCCCGGCAAAGACAAGATCGCCCTCCTCGTACACCGTGTACTGTGGGCGATCGGATCCCCAAGCACACCCGCAAGTTCAACATCTACATGACCGGTGTGGGGCATCGACGCGACCAGTGCCGAATGTTCCTCCGACATTGGACGACCTCGCCACCGGTGGTACACTTCATTGCCACCTCGGTCCATCGCCTTTAACGAGCCGGGCGCACGTCTTCACGGAACACTTCGCCACTGTGGTCGCCTACCAAGGTCGCCATCGCATGATGCAAATCGTGCAAGGAGAACAGAGTCCGACTGACTACATCGACAAGGTTGACATGATCATCCTCAACGGCGAGCCCGTAAGCGATGAGACCGCCTCTACGCGGTTCTAGGAGGTTTTCGGGGTTTCTCGCCTATGTTCGGGCATCTCACGAAGACCCTGCCGACGACCTACGCAGCCTTCCGGCTAGAGCCGCAGATTTCTGTCTGTGCAAAGGCTTCTTCTCACTTAGAGTAGATCGGTCGGCGCCCGTACGACGACCTCCGCCTTCGGCCCGATCGCTACTATCCAAGAGCCGGAGGACTCGCTCACCGCCTACATCCAACATTCTAAATAAGGGATGCTCCCGCCGATCGCCGATATCCGACCTACGAATAAAGCGATCGGCTTCCGAGCGGCGATCGCTACCATCCGGCCAGATCGCAACATCATCAAGAACCCGGGACACGATCGCCATCTACATCCAAAGATATAACATGACGGACTAAGGCATAAGATCGCCTCCACCGCACATCATAGAGCCATGGCCCTGGCAATGATGGAACTGGCCGCTTCGCCATGCAAGGTCCTTTCGCCGAGATCGCCCGCCCTTCGTTTAAATACGAGGCCGGCGTAGTCGGAGGGCTCTCCAACATTAATCGGGACTCATTCCACAACCCCGTCTCAACGCACACCGTCAAGGTCGGCCATCTCCATGGTGGCCGCCGAGGTGGAAGCAGAAGCAACAGCCGCGGCGCGGAGTTGATTCATCCGACGCTGCCCCGCGCAAGGACTCCTCTAGACCGAGACCGCACGCCTTTCGTTTAAATACAAGGCGAGGCGCAGCCTAACAGAGGACCCTCATAATAAAGTGAGTCACGAGGCACTCATTGTCTTCGTGCACCAAGACACGGTCATGGAATCGGTCCATCGATCTCCGCGACTGTGCACGATTCCTCAAACAAGCGAAACCACCTAGTTTCCATGGGGGATCGGCCAATGTTGTTTTTTGCAGGTACAAAACCGAAAGATAGCTAAGCCAATCGACCATGATAGCCCAAGTCCGAGTCCTAAGTCAGCTCAGATCGCCCGTCCTCATCCATACACGATCACCAGCAAGAACCATCTCGCCCCATGTCTTCAACATAGGAGCAAGCTGGGGGGCAATTGTTGTGTCAAGATTTAACACCTTCCGACCGGCGATCGACTAGGAGGACGGGCGACCGAGTCACTGCCGAGCGACCAAGGCAAGTCTGCCGACCAGCGACCAGGCGGCCGAGCCTTAACCCAACGGACATGCTAGACTGGCCGACCGAAGGTCCCAGGATGGATCCCGGTGCCGAGCGATCGACATCAAGACGATCGCCTCTCGGTACTCGGCGACCGACCCTTGGCGACCGACCGTCTCTCGGCACCTGGCGATCTACCCTTGGCGACCGACCCTTGGCGACCTCCGATGGCAACCTCCGAAGACCATCGAGGGACGATGTCGATCACCACCGACGGACACCCAGTCGGCGAAGGCCGAGCCTCAAGACTGGCACCACGTGCAAGGGCCGAGACAAGATCCGCGAATCTCGGGCCATTGACCAAAGCCTGACAGATTCCCTCCACCAGCCGACAGGCCGCCGAAAGCTTGTCAGTAGGGCCACATGTTGACTGACTCCGGACACGTGATGGCTCCTTATTGGACCGCCCAAGCTGTGCCAGCCTCTTCCTTGGACTTTAGCCCAACAGCCCAGGAAATCGCCCCATTATAATATTGGCCGGCAGGCGGTCGGCCACTACAGGACAGGACCCGGCTGCCCCTATATAAACAAGGCGCCCTGCACTTGGACACTTGGCCTGCAACCTCACGATTTGAGCACACAATACAGAAGCAAAATACTTGCACTTGGCTAACATCCAACTCTTGGCAACAGCTTTCTTTCGGTCTTACTTCTCCCGGCCTTTTCTCCTCGAGCAGATTATCGGCGGGACGAAGAACACCAAGCTTCGCTCAAGAGCCGGATTAACAGAGTCTTTTTACACTCATTGTATTTAGATTTCTCTCATTAATACCTGTATCCACGAATATTTGTATTAATAACTTCTCGCGAGAGCATTCAAGCCCGGGCCTAACAAACCCGGCAAATCTTGTACTATTTATCTTCTCTCGGAAGTGCTCCCGCAATTGTTGTTGGTTGTCCGTCTTCCAGCAGTATTAATCTTCGGATAAATATTTTGGGCAACAACAAATACCAACCCATCTAATGGATGATTCGATCTTCTTTTACCCCTAGTTCACTTGCCCTCAACCCATTCGGTTTCTATGGCTTGCTGAACTATCTAAGTTTAAACCGTCAACTCCTATTAGTCTGACAATTGAATCTTACCCGGCAACCCATATGGTTTATAGGGGTTTGATTCATCACAACCAAAGGCATCTAATGCACTCTAAGAATTTATCAACTTTCCCCAAAAATATTACCCCCACATACTCGGAAGAATAATATTCCGGTTTAGATTTCAATTTTCCATAAGTTTGACAGAGGGTAGGAAACCTCGTAACCTTTATAACTTAGTGTTTGTAAGTGGGAGTATTAACGCGATTATATGTTACACTTTGCACATTAATCCGTTTATAAGCGCGGTTTGTGGTTTGTCAATCATTCAAAATGAAAAACAATAAATAGCAACCTAGTTACTACCAACATATAGCTCATGGACTTTTTCCTAAGTATTGGGCCAAGCCAAATAAAGAAAGAAAAAATAGAGTATTGATTCTTCGTCTTCTAGTCGGTCGTCTTCGGTCTTCGTCATAGCCATATGAATAATTACATCATTGAACAATACGTCCTATTATACATATTTTCTAGTAAAAATAAATAGTCTCAAAATGGCCTTTACAACCATATCGAATCGAACAAATCAACAACTAAGTCCACGAGCTATATCACCATCACATAAGGCATTCCATACAACATGTAACGGTAGATGAAATTAAATAATCAATTAATATATTAATCCAATTAATATAAAAATTAATCTATTTAATTTCTAAAATATTAATCAAATTAATATTTATAATCGTCATTTTAATCCGTTCAAAGTAATCCGGCCAAAACAATATTCTCGTCTAATAATTTCCCTTAATAAAAAGATATTCCAAATATTTTATTAAATCCAATTAAATCCAATTTAAATTTCGGAAATTACTACAACGAAATATAAACACAAAAATGGAGTCCTGAAATACGGTATCGTGCCCCATTACGGCCCGATTCAAAATCGGGCCGAAAACCCGAGAACCGCCGGACCGAGTCACTTCGCCATCGCCAGCCAGGGCCGAGAAGCTTCTGAGCCTACCGAGTCACTCTCGCCGCCGGCAAGCAGCCCAAGAGAGCCGCGGCAGCTGCGTCTTCGTGCGGTATTCGTGTTTAACCCCCGTTTTTCACATTTTTTCGACTCGCTCCCAAAATAAAAAAGTTTCTTAACTTCATGAAGAACTTATAAATCAACAAAAATCAAAATTTTCAGATTTATAATTCACATAAAATAGTCGAAACTTGACTTACTACGAACGATTAAATTTCTTCGATTATATCTATTATGATTCGCATCATCAAATAACATTCCAAATGCAAAGATGCTCGTATATACGATATATTTGACCTCGCTCCGATACCACTGTTGGGATTCCACATAAAATAAACGCAGCGGAAGAATAGACGGAATCCCTAAGAGGATCGATCAAGTAACGTATATACGAAAAGAAAAATACGAAGATCAAGGAATCAAAGTCCCATACCTATGATGTCTCTGAAAAACCTTCGTATGATGATGATGATGATGATGAAGAGCCCTTCGTTCCAAGCACCTAAAGCAAGATGCCTCTACTTCACACGCCGGAACTTGATGGAAAAATCGACAAGCTTTCTTTCTTCAAGAATGCGGCTAGGGAAGCTTGTAGGAATTTTCTCCCTCAATGTATTCTTCTTATATCTTGTCTCTAAGATCAAGATGAAGTTTTCAACCTTACACTCTCTCTCAAATTCGTGATTTTGAGTTCTTGCAAGAAGAAGTTGTCCTCTCTCCTTTTTAAAGGCTTTTATTTATAAAAAAAAAATAATAGTCTACCTTTAACACATGATTGAGGGTATCAAATACACTTCACATATGTCACCTAGTGACATAAAATAAGCATAAAAGAGACAAGAGATGGAGGGGGGCGGCCTTAAGGGAAATTTCCAAGAAGACGGGTCGAATTTACTCGGCTCGTGTACTCGATGTTCGTCAAAACGAATCCCTCGTGTACCAGATGTTTGTCAAACGAATCCGTTTTATTTCCAATGTGTTTGGACTAATTAATTAATCCAATTAATTAATTATATCAAACACAAATATATATTTCTCTAAGAAATATAATTTATGAATTAAAGTAATCACCCAGTAACCTACTTACAATTCATAAGACCGCTATTTGATTTATCCGATAAATCAAAATTAGATATCTAATATCTAATATTATAAGAGAGATTATTAATTCATATTTATCCATCAATGATCCTATTTCGCGACTCCGTAGGTTCGTCTCACCAAAGATTGGGAGGAACCAATGAGTGCAAAGAAGATTTAGCCACTTAATGGCCGCATCAGAACCCCGACTGAGAACGAATGAACGAATCATTCCAGAACCATTATGTCGTGAATACTATATACGTATAGAACCTTCATCATATGTCCCGGTCAAGTCTTCGGGTCACGGTAAAGTCAAACCCTACTGTTGACTAAACTCTATACATGTGTTAATGCAAATCAAGACCGACTGATTAATAGTGTATCTAATACGACTATACAAAAAGCTTTGGCCAAAGACTTATGATCTTATTTGCCATTAACCGTATAGGACATTCGCCTGCTCACTAACAGTGTAATATCCTGAATTTTAGAAATACATACCGACTAAATACGAGACTTGTAAATTTATTTGAATGTATTGGAGATACATTTCTGGTCTTGGAACATTTAAAATAAGAAAGGGATACCAGAAATGTTAGTAGAGACAAGATTGGACATTTTCTCGGAGGTGTCGTGGACAAGTATCAATTTTGAAAAATCACCACGAATTTTTGGGATGTTCAAAAATTCTGAAAATTTACAGTATTATGTATATTTGAGTTAGCTTTCCAACGGTTCAAACGACGAACCAATCGGAGTTCGGACGAAGAAGTTATGATCAAATTAGTGGGAGACTGTCAGCTGTCGGGCACCGTGCGTCACTGCGTGCGTCAGCGCCCGACAGGCGTCCGAGAATCCCGCGCGACCGAGGCACGGGTCGTCACTCATAATGCCTAGTCATGATGCTGTCTTGACCAACTAGGCGACTTTGAACCCGGAAAGAGTGGCCTTACCTTTAAGCCTGTCCCATAAAACTTATCTATACCTGTACAAAATTTACACTACTTAAAGGACATACGTTTATATACTACATTGGAGATTTGTATATCCTCCAAAATGCTCAAAGACTCAGCGAATCAGAGCAGCCTTTTCCAGGAGACGCCCGGTATCTGTTTGATGAAACTCTCCAGAGAATCTGTAAATTCCAGTCTGGGTTGCCTCAATTGAACTCGATTATCTCTCAATATGTAAGTTATTTTACGATTACATCTCGAGCATATTATAAAGAAAATTCATATAAGTATAAATCTTATTTGGACCGTAGGTATTGAGTCAGAATACCTTGTTATTATGAACTGTTTTATAGTGAGTCAGCCCTGTTATTTTCAGTCACTTCCAGCAACATTTCTTTTGAAGTTGATCGAGTTGTCTAGTTTGAACATGTATATCTTTGAACCTGCAAGTCTATTTTTGATAAAGTTTCGTGAAATTTGTATCAGAGAAACATGTTATCACAAATCAGTTTTTATTTTGATTTTTACGAAATGTTTTGACTCCTGTATTTATCAATATATTACCGAGTCAGCTCTATATTTTTCGTTTGTATCGAACGGGTTGAATACCTTATATTTGTGTTTAAGGATGGAAAATTTAATACTATGATTATTAATATTTTTCCATATGAAAATCATGAGTTTTCAAAATTGATGACTTTGGAATATTTTTCGTATTTAAATAGTACGAAGTTTTTATTCAATCAAATAATGGTTATATCATAAATACAACCGAAAAATATTGAATATTATTTTTTATATTTAAAATAATATTCTGGAGTTTTAGTAATGAACTTGTTAATGTTCGGATCGTCACTTTTGAGAAAGAGGAAAACAAAATTATAAAATTGGGATAGCCGTTGATCGTGGAAATCGAATGTCGTAGTATAACATTATTGATATCGGGATATAAATATTTTGTCAAGGTGTGGGAATCGAACCTCGGGACTGATTTGCTTTACCGACCCGGCTATTTGAGGCAAGTGTTTACTTGTTCGGTTGTAATGTTTTGATGAGTAATTCCATTTACATTTCATAAGTATTTTATGTTGTATTGCATATTGATTTAATGTTCATGATGTTCTAAAAGATTAGAATGCACGATTGATGATTGTTGAGATACTTGGACAATCTTGGGAAGATTGTAGTATTCGGATATTGTTGATGTCATTTTTGATATTATTGGTCTATGGTATGCATTTCTAAGGACGTCCGGATAGAGGTATATTTTATGGTAATCATACATAGAGGATTATGTACGAGAAAGTATTCGGTATTGAGGTATTATATGGTATTGTTGTGATACTGGGATTTTTATGGTATTATCGTGATATTGGGATTTTGACGAGAATCGTTGGATTACCGGAGGTGGTAAGGTTATCGTTGAGGTTATTATTCTCATGATGCATGGCATGTGAATATTTATGTTTATGTACTTGCGGTTATTTGTCGGACATTATTGCTGACCCCGTTGTGGGACTTGTTTTTCAGGTATTGAGGACTTTGATGGTTGCGGTCGTGAGGCGAGGATTCCGGACGATACTGGCTATGGCATATTGTTGGGGAATCACGTATTTTGTTGTGTATATCATTATTGATGTATATGTATCTTGGACTGTATTTCTATCCGCTGCGTGAGTTCTTTCAAATGGCTTTCGGCTTTATACCAACTGAGTTTGATTTCAAAAACCGATTCCCTTAACCGAGTTTTTGGCCTTGATCGTCTTGACGGTAGTTGGGTGTTTTCAAATGATTTTGTGAGTTTTGGAAAATACTACCGTCATCGACCTTTGGCGTTTTTGTAAATGATTTTTAGCACGGTGGGTTCCGCGCGGGCCCACGGCGTGTAATACTCCCGTAAGGTTTTGGGGTGTTACAAATATGGTATCGAGCCCAAGGTTTTTGATAACCGGCATGTGTGTTATGTGGCTCTACCTGCAGTAGTAGCGTGATGTTTGTGATGTTTTGGAATTGTATGATTTTTGAGTACTGTCGTGGTGATGTGTGGGTTTGGGGATTGTTGGTGTTCCCGAGACCGACGAGGCAGTGAGTGAACGCCGGTGCCGTGGTCATGTGCAATGTGCGGCTCCAATCGGGAAGTGAACGCCGGTGCGAGGCACGTGCAATGTGCGACTTTCGATGTGGAGTGGAACGCCGGTGATACGGGCATGTGTCAAGGAGCGGCTCATGCACTCTAGGTGAGGAGGACACAACGTCACAAATCCCACACAAAACTCGACAGTTCTCTAAACTGTAATCTGATCTTGGCGGAGATCAATTGTTTTCGAAATTGTGTGAGTAATTGTGAAAATTACCAATTTGTTCGAATTGGCATTTTATTGTGTTGAGATTTTCGAAATGGAGTCATATGCTAGTATCACGGGAGATCATCGACTTCACAGACCTGTAAGTATATTGTTCGAATTGTTCGATAATGATTGTTTACTTTTGATGATGTTGGATTTTCTGATTAAACGGTTGTTTGTAAGAGGATTGCAAGTTTCGAGGACGAAACTTATTTTTAAGGGGGGTAGTATGTAATATCCTGAATTTTAGAAATACATACCGACTAAATACGAGACTTGTAAATATATTTGAATGTATTGGAGATACATTTCTGGTCTTGGAACATTTAAAATAAGAAAGGGATACCAGAAATGTTAGTAGAGACAAGATTGGACATTTTCTCGGAGGTGTCGTGGACAAGTATCAATTTTGAAAAATCACCACGAATTTTTGGGATGTTCAAAAATTCTGAAAATTTACAGTATTATGTATATTTGAGTTAGCTTTCCAACGGTTCAAACGACGAGCCAATCGGAGTTCGGACGAAGAAGTTATGATCAAATTAGTGGGAGACTGTCAGCTGTCGGGCACCGTGCGTCACTGCGTGCGTCAGCGCCCGACAGGCGTCCGAGAATCCCGCGCGACCGAGGCACGGGTCGTCACTCATAATGCCTAGTCATGATGCTGTCTTGATCAACTAGGCGACTTTGAACCCGGAAAGAGTGGCCTTACCTTTAAGCCTGTCCCATAAAACTTATCTATACCTGTAGAAAATTTACACTACTTAAAGGACATACGTTTATATACTACATTGGAGATTTGTATATCCTCCAAAATGCTCAAAGACTCAGCGAATCAGAGCAGCCTTTTCCAGGAGACGCCCGGTATCTGTTTGATGAAACTCTCCAGAGAATCTGTAAATTCCAGTCTGGGTTGCCTCAATTGAACTCGATTATCTCTCAATATGTAAGTTATTTTACGATTACATCTCGAGCATATTATAAAGAAAATTCATATAAGTATAAATCTTATTTGGACCGTAGGTATTGAGTCAGAATACCTTGTTATTATGAACTGTTTTATAGTGAGTCAGCCCTGTTATTTTCAGTCACTTCCAGCAACATTTCTTTTGAAGTTGATCGAGTTGTCTAGTTTGAACATGTATATCTTTGAACCTGCAAGTCTCTTTTTGATAAAGTTTCGTGAAATTTGTATCAGAGAAACATGTTATCACAAATCAGTTTTTATTTTGATTTTTACGAAATGTTTTGACTCCTGTATTTATCAATATATTACCGAGTCAGCTCTATATTTTTCGTTTGTATCGAACGGGTTGAATACCTTATATTTGTGTTTAAGGATGGAAAATTTAATACTATGATTATTAATATTTTTCCATATGAAAATCATGAGTTTTCAAAATTGATGACTTTGGAATATTTTTCGTATTTAAATAGTACGTTTTTATTCAATCAAATAATGGTTATATCATAAATACAACCGAAAAATATTGAATATTATTTTTTATATTTAAAATAATATTCTGGAGTTTTAGTAATGAACTTGTTAATGTTCGGATCGTCACTTTTGAGAAAGAGGAAAACAAAATTATAAAATTGGGATAGCCGTTGATCGTGGAAATCGAATGTCGTAGTATACTGTTATTGATATCGGGATATAAATATTTTGTCAAGGTGTGGGAATCGAACCTCGGGACTGATTTGCTTTACCGACCCGGCTATTTGAGGCAAGTGTTTACTTGTTCGGTTGTAATGTTTTGATGAGTAATTCCATTTACATTTCATAAGTATTTTATGTTGTATTGCATATTGACGAATGTTCAGTGATGTTCTAAAAAGATTAGAATGCACAGTTGATGATTGTTGAGATACTTGGACAATCTTGGGAAGATTGTAGTATTCGGATATTGTTGATGTCATTTTTGATATTATTGGTCTATGGTATGCATTTCGGAAGGACGTCCGGATAGAGGTATATTTTATGGTAATCATACATAGAGGATTATGTACGAGAAAGTATTCGGTATTGAGGTATTATATGGTATTGTTGTGATACTGGGATTTTTATGGTATTATCGTGATATTGGGATTTTGACGAGAATCGTTGGATTACCGGAGGTGGTAAGGTTATCGTTGAGGTTATTATTCTCATGATGCATGGCATGTGAATATTTATGTTTATGTACTTGCGGTTATTTGTCGGACATTATTGCTGACCCCGTTGTGGGACTTGTTTTTCAGGTATTGAGGACTTTGATGGTTGCGGTCGTGAGGCGAGGATTCCGGACGATACTGGCTATGGCATATTGTTGGGGAATCACGTATTTTGTTGTGTATATCATTATTGATGTATATGTATCTTGGACTGTATTTCTATCCGCTGCGTGAGTTCTTTCAAATGGCTTTCGGCTTTATACCAACTGAGTTTGATTTCAAAAACCGATTCCCTTAACCGAGTTTTTGGCCTTGATCGTCTTGACGGTAGTTGGGTGTTTTCAAATGATTTTGTGAGTTTTGGAAAATACTACCGTCATCGACCTTTTTGGCGTTTTTGTAAATGATTTTTAGCCTGGTGGGTTCCGGCGCGGGGCCCACGGCGTGTAATACTCCCGTAAGGTTTTTGGGGTGTTACAAATATGGTATCGGAGCCCAAGGTTTTTTGATAACCGGGCATGTGTGTTATGTGGCTCTACCGTCCAGTAGTAGCGTGATGTTTGTGATGTTTTGGAATTGTATGATTTTTGAGTACTGTCGTGGTGATGTGTGGGTTTGGGGATTGTTGGTGTTCCCGAGACCGACGAGGCAGTGAGTGAACGCCGGTGCCGTGGTCATGTGCAATGTGCGGCTCCAATCGGGAAGTGAACGCCGGTGCGAGGCACGTGCAATGTGCGACTTTCGATGTGGAGTGGAACGCCGGTGATACGGGCATGTGTCAAGGAGCGGCTCATGCACTCTAGGTGAGGAGGACACAACGTCACAAATCCCACACAAAACTCGACAGTTCTCTAAACTGTAATCTGATCTTGGCGGAGATCAATTGTTTTCGAAATTGTGTGAGTAATTGTGAAAATTACCAATTTGTTCGAATTGGCATTTTATTGTGTTGAGATTTTCGAAATGGAGTCATATGCTAGTATCACGGGAGATCATCGACTTCACAGACCTGTAAGTATATTGTTCGAATTGTTCGATAATGATTGTTTACTTTTGATGATGTTGGATTTTCTGATTAAACGGTTGTTTGTAAGAGGATTGCAAGTTTCGAGGACGAAACTTATTTTTAAGGGTAGTATGTAATATCCTAATTTTAGAAATACATACCGACTAAATACGAGACTTGTAAATATATTTGAATGTATTGGAGATACATTTCTGGTCTTGGAACATTTAAAATAAGAAAGGGATACCAGAAATGTTAGTAGAGACAAGATTGGACATTTTCTCGGAGGTGTCGTGGACAAGTATCAATTTTGAAAAATCACCACGAATTTTTGGGATGTTCAAAAATTCTGAAAATTTACAGTATTATGTATATTTGAGTTAGCTTTCCAACGGTTCAAACGACGAGCCAATCGGAGTTCGGACGAAGAAGTTATGATCAAATTAGTGGGAGACTGTCAGCTGTCGGGCACCGTGCGTCACTGCGTGCGTCAGCGCCCGACAGGCGTCCGAGAATCCCGCGCGACCGAGGCACGGGTCGTCACTCATAATGCCTAGTCATGATGCTGTCTTGATCAACTAGGCGACTTTGAACCCGGAAAGAGTGGCCTTACCTTTAAGCCTGTCCCATAAAACTTATCTATACCTGTAGAAAATTTACACTACTTAAAGGACATACGTTTATATACTACATTGGAGATTTGTATATCCTCCAAAATGCTCAAAGACTCAGCGAATCAGAGCAGCCTTTTCCAGGAGACGCCCGGTATCTGTTTGATGAAACTCTCCAGAGAATCTGTAAATTCCAGTCTGGGTTGCCTCAATTGAACTCGATTATCTCTCAATATGTAAGTTATTTTACGATTACATCTCGAGCATATTATAAAGAAAATTCATATAAGTATAAATCTTATTTGGACCGTAGGTATTGAGTCAGAATACCTTGTTATTATGAACTGTTTTATAGTGAGTCAGCCCTGTTATTTTCAGTCACTTCCAGCAACATTTCTTTTGAAGTTGATCGAGTTGTCTAGTTTGAACATGTATATCTTTGAACCTGCAAGTCTATTTTTGATAAAGTTTCGTGAAATTTGTATCAGAGAAACATGTTATCACAAATCAGTTTTTATTTTGATTTTTACGAAATGTTTTGACTCTGTATTTATCAATATATTACGAGTCAGCTCTATATTTTTCGTTTGTATCGAACGGGTTGAATACCTTATATTTGTGTTTAAGGATGGAAAATTTAATACTATGATTATTAATATTTTTCCATATGAAAATCATGAGTTTTCAAAATTGATGACTTTGGAATATTTTTCGTATTTAAATAGTACGAAGTTTTTATTCAATCAAATAATGGTTATATCATAAATACAACCGAAAAATATTGAATATTATTTTTTATATTTAAAATAATATTCTGGAGTTTTAGTAATGAACTTGTTAATGTTCGGATCGTCACTTTTGAGAAAGAGGAAAACAAAATTATAAAATTGGGATAGCCGTTGATCGTGGAAATCGAATGTCGTAGTATACTGTTATTGATATCGGGATATAAATATTTTGTCAAGGTGTGGGAATCGAACCTCGGATCGATTTGCTTTACCGAATTCGCTATTTGAGGCAAGTGTTTACTTGTTCGGTTGTAATGTTTTGATGAGTAATTCCATTTACATTTCATAAGTATTTTATGTTGTATTGCATATTGACGAATGTTCAGTGATGTTCTAAAAAGATTAGAATGCACAGTTGATGATTGTTGAGATACTTGGACAATCTTGGGAAGATTGTAGTATTCGGATATTGTTGATGTCATTTTTGATATTATTGGTCTATGGTATGCATTTCGGAAGGACGTCCGGATAGAGGTATATTTTATGGTAATCATACATAGAGGATTATGTACGAGAAAGTATTCGGTATTGAGGTATTATATGGTATTGTTGTGATACTGGGATTTTTATGGTATTATCGTGATATTGGGATTTTGACGAGAATCGTTGGATTACCGGAGGTGGTAAGGTTATCGTTGAGGTTATTATTCTCATGATGCATGGCATGTGAATATTTATGTTTATGTACTTGCGGTTATTTGTCGGACATTATTGCTGACCCCGTTGTGGGACTTGTTTTTCAGGTATTGAGGACTTTGATGGTTGCGGTCGTGAGGCGAGGATTCCGGACGATACTGGCTATGGCATATTGTTGGGGAATCACGTATTTTGTTGTGTATATCATTATTGATGTATATGTATCTTGGACTGTATTTCTATCCGCTGCGTGAGTTCTTTCAAATGGCTTTCGGCTTTATACCAACTGAGTTTGATTTCAAAAACCGATTCCCTTAACCGAGTTTTTGGCCTTGATCGTCTTGACGGTAGTTGGGTGTTTTCAAATGATTTTGTGAGTTTTGGAAAATACTACCGTCATCGACCTTTTTGGCGTTTTTGTAAATGATTTTTAGCCTGGTGGGTTCGTAGCTGGCCCACGGCGTGTAATACTCCCGTAAGGTTTTTGGGGTGTTACAAATATGGTATCGGAGCCCAAGGTTTTTTGATAACCGGGCATGTGTGTTATGTGGCTCTACCGGTCTGGTAGTAGCGTGATGTTTGTGATGTTTTGGAATTGTATGATTTTTGAGTACTGTCGTGGTGATGTGTGGGTTTGGGGATTGTTGGTGTTCCCGAGACCGACGAGGCAGTGAGTGAACGCCGGTGCCGTGGTCATGTGCAATGTGCGGCTCCAATCGGGAAGTGAACGCCGGTGCGAGGCACGTGCAATGTGCGACTTTCGATGTGGAGTGGAACGCCGGTGATACGGGCATGTGTCAAGGAGCGGCTCATGCACTCTAGGTGAGGAGGACACAACGTCACAAATCCCACACAAAACTCGACAGTTCTCTAAACTGTAATCTGATCTTGGCGGAGATCAATTGTTTTCGAAATTGTGTGAGTAATTGTGAAAATTACCAATTTGTTCGAATTGGCATTTTATTGTGTTGAGATTTTCGAAATGGAGTCATATGCTAGTATCACGGGAGATCATCGACTTCACAGACCTGTAAGTATATTGTTCGAATTGTTCGATAATGATTGTTTACTTTTGATGATGTTGGATTTTCTGATTAAACGGTTGTTTGTAAGAGGATTGCAAGTTTCGAGGACGAAACTTATTTTTAAGGGGGGTAGTATGTAATATCCTGAATTTTAGAAATACATACCGACTAAATACGAGACTTGTAAATATATTTGAATGTATTGGAGATACATTTCTGGTCTTGGAACATTTAAAATAAGAAAGGGATACCAGAAATGTTAGTAGAGACAAGATTGGACATTTTCTCGGAGGTGTCGTGGACAAGTATCAATTTTGAAAAATCACCACGAATTTTTGGGATGTTCAAAAATTCTGAAAATTTACAGTATTATGTATATTTGAGTTAGCTTTCCAACGGTTCAAACGACGAGCCAATCGGAGTTCGGACGAAGAAGTTATGATCGAATTAGTGGGAGACTGTCAGCTGTCGGGCACCGTGCGTCACTGCGTGCGTCAGCGCCCGACAGGCGTCCGAGAATCCCGCGCGACCGAGGCACGGGTCGTCACTCATAATGCCTAGTCATGATGCTGTCTTGACCAACTAGGCGACTTTGAACCCGGAAAGAGTGGCCTTACCTTTAAGCCTGTCCCATAAAACTTATCTATACCTGTAGAAAATTTACACTACTTAAAGGACATACGTTTATATACTACATTGGAGATTTGTATATCCTCCAAAATGCTCAAAGACTCAGCGAATCAGAGCAGCCTTTTCCAGGAGACGCCCGGTATCTGTTTGATGAAACTCTCCAGAGAATCTGTAAATTCCAGTCTGGGTTGCCTCAATTGAACTCGATTATCTCTCAATATGTAAGTTATTTTACAATTACTTCTCGAGCATATTATAAAGAAAATTCATATAAGTATAAATCTTATTTGGACCGTAGGTATTGAGTCAGAATACCTTGTTATTATGAACTGTTTTACAGTGAGTCAGCCCTGTTATTTTCAGTCACTTCCAGCAACATTTCTTTTGAAGTTGATCGAGTTGTCTAGTATGAACATGTATATCTTTGAACCTGCAAGTCTATTATTGATAAAGTTTCATGAAATTTGTACCAGAAAAACATCTTATCACAAATCAGTTTTTATTTTGATTTTTACGAAATGTTTTGACTCCTGTATTTATCAATATATTACCGAGTCAGCTCTATATTTTTCGTTTGTATCGAACGGGTTGAATACCTTATATTTGTGTTTAAGGATGGAAAATTTAATACTATGATTATTAATATTTTTCCATATGAAAATCATGAGTTTTCAAAATTGATGACTTTGGAATATTTTTCGTATTTAAATAGTACGAAGTTTTTATTCGATCAAATAATGGTTATATCATAAATACAACCGAAAAATATTGAATATTATTTTTTATATTTAAAATAATATTCTGGAGTTTTAGTAATGAACTTGTTAAAGTTCGGATCGTCACTTTTGAGAAAGAGGAAAACAAAATTATAAAATTGGGATAGCCGTTGATCGTGGAAATCGAATGTCGTAGTATACTGTTATTGATATCGGGATATAAATATTTTGTCAAGGTGTGGGAATCGAACCTCGGGACTGATTTGCTTTACCGACCCGGCTATTTGAGGCAAGTGTTTACTTGTTCGGTTGTAATGTTTTGATGAGTAATTCCATTTACATTTCATAAGTATTTTATGTTGTATTGCATATTGACGAATGTTCAGTGATGTTCTAAAAAGATTAGAATGCACAGTTGATGATTGTTGAGATACTTGGACAATCTTGGGAAGATTGTAGTATTCGGATATTGTTGATGTCATTTTGATATTATTGGTCTATGGTATGCATTTGGAAGGACGTCCTGATAGAGGTATATTATATGGTAATCTTACATAGAGGATTATGTACGCGAAAGTATTCGGTATTGAGGTATTATATGGTATTGTTGTGATACTGGGATTTTTATGGTATTATCGTGATATTGGGATTTTGACGAGAATCGTTGGATTACCGGAGGTGGTAAGGTTATCGTTGAGGTTATTATTCTCATGATGCATGGCATGTGAATATTTATGTTTATGTACTTGCGGTTATTTGTCGGACATTATTGCCGACCCGTTGTAGGACTTGTTTTTCGTGTATTGAGGACTTTGATGGTTGCGGTCGTGAGGCGAGGATTCGGATTTATACCGCTATGGCATATTGTTGGGGAATCATGTATTTTGTTGTGTATATCATTATTGATGTATATGTATCTTGGACTGTATTTCTATCCGCTGCGTGAGTTCTTTCAAATGGCTTTCGGCTTTATACCAACTGAGTTTGATTTCAAAAACCGATTCCCTTAACCGAGTTTTTGGCCTTGATCGTCTTGACGGTAGTTGGGTGTTTTCAAATGATTTTGTGAGTTTTGGAAAATACTACCGTCATCGACCTTTTTGGCATTTTTGTAAATGATTTTTAGCCTGGTGGGTTCCGGCGCGGGGCCCACGGCGTGTAATACTCCCGTAAGGTTTTTGGGGTGTTACAAACAGGAGATAGAATCCTTTCTTGGCGTACAGCAAAGACTGCTACCTGCCCGTATAGTCCGCACTTCGAGGTCGACTTAGCAATTAAGCAAATGAGTCTAACTACTCTAATGACAAACTAAACGTCACAGGCACATCTTCTACTGAACCCTCAAGTCAAAGGTCCACGTATACTATCACAAAATTTCGATTCGTCATCGACTCTCCGAGAGTGAATACCGTGTGACTGAATCGAGTATGAGTCGTGTTCGAGTATACTGTGTTGTGTCGAGATTTATTCGACTCGACAGGCGATCGACTACAAGGCCGAGCGACCGAGTAAACACCAGTCAAACTATGGCTAGCTCGCCTAATCGAAGATACCAGACCACCATCAGGTACCTAGCGATCGACTCCCAAGGCGATCGCCCTTTGGCATCTGGCGATCGACTCTAGTGCACGACTAAGGACGATCGACCTACGCCCCGAACAGAGACAATCGCCGGGTAAAGTCATCAATGACTGGATCTCAGAATAGCACCCACGTGCAGTTCCACAAAAGGCGCTGACAGATAAGACCTTTGACCCCAGCCTGTCACCTACCTCACCTACTGACAGGTCCGCCGAAAGTTACAAAGTGGGACCACCCATGACAGCGACTCAGGATGCGTGCAGGCTCCCCATTTCACCGTACAGCTGGCTGCCAGCAGCAGCCGTGGACTTTAAGGGAACAAGCCCATGTGCTAAAAGGCGATCGGCTGCTTATTATAATACAGAAAAGGCGATCGTCCGGCATATCCAAGTCCTATAAATAGAGAACCTCCTCCTACTGGAAAAAGGTTCCCAATTCGTTCACTGATATTCCGAATTCATTCACAGAAATACAGAAGAACATACATACCATCAAGCTCCCAGCTTTCTCGCCGGAATCTATCTCAGGATTTCTCTCTCAGAATCTCTCATCCAGTAGACGATCGACAGAGGCAAGAAGTCTCCACAAGGCAGATTCCAAGAGATTCATAAGCCCAGGAGCTCGAGCATATTGCTAAGATACGCCGTGAGAGACTGTCGATCTCTCACTGCCGCCACAGTTCATCCCTGTTGTTACAAGAACCCACAGAGCATCATATCTGGTTCTTCCGGCAATCTACACGCTCATTAGCTAAGATAACAAGAATCTTTACACTCATTGTAATTGTATTCTTACATTAGTACTTGTATCCCCGAATATTGGTATTAATAATATCTCGCGAGAGCATTCAATCCCGGGACTAACAACCCCGGCAATTCTTGTGTTATTTACTTTTCCCACGGAAGTGTTCTCGCATTTGTTTGCTATCCATCCATTCTAGCAATATCTATCTCCGGATAATATTTTGGCTAGCAACAATTGGCGCTAGAAGAAGGGGATCTATACCTTCATTTTTCATTCCTACCGTCCTGAAGAACACTCACTGTTCTCGGGGCATATACTTGAAGTGACACTCACTGCGCTTCAAAGAAAACCTTCAGAATCATGAATCCGCCGGTACATCGAAGAGAGCCACTCTCCGAACCGCCGGACACCATATCCCGTCTCAATCCTAACCCTAGCCGACGACCGGGGGAAGCCACGGCAACGCGAGACTCTCGATCCCGCACCTGAGAGATGGCCCCAACCTTTCACTCGACTAGTTCCAAACCGAGGAACAGATCGAGGAGGCTATGGCCATCCTAGAGGAGCGACGGAGAGCATGCACGTCGTCCGCAATAACTCCCTCGATCGTCCTCCACATGGGAAAACAGAAATTCAACGGGCTACTGGGCGAGCGATCATCAGAAAGCCCCAATTCGCGAGAAAAGGCTCTCGTACGACCGGACGGATCCATATTCAATCGCTTGGGGCGCGACCCATCCTGGCGACCGAGGCATTCTGGTCCCAACCACGAAAGGACAGAATCCGAATCCGTCACTAGGAGTTCAGCCTACTCAACTCACAGCCAAACGTAGGTCAGCCGTCTGACTCCTGCCCCGATCGCCAGGGGATCAGTACTCGATCGCCTCGACTCCCACTCCGAGCGCCGAGCCGTGAGCAGCCAGGCTACGGCGATGGCCGCTATGCAACACCAGCTCGACGAGATGAAAGCACTCTTGGACACTAGCGCAAGTGCCAGCAGAAAGATCGTCGGGCCGACCGAGCCACTCGCGATCCACATCGAGCTCGCCCCCGTGCAACCAACGATCGCTCCTCCCAAAACGCCTCTATACGAAGGGAGGTCGGACCCCGAAACCCACCTAAGTAAATTCCGGATCTACATGACTGGGTGTGGGGCATCAGATGCAACCAAGTGCCGAATCTTCCCTTTAACATTGGGCGAGCTAGCCCATAGGTGGTACGCCTCACTACCACCACGATCGATCATCTCCTTTGATAAACTGGCGAATGACTTCACGTCATACTTCGCCACCAAGGTCGCCAGACCAGAAGGCCCCCACCGCATGATAAAGATCAGGCAGGGGAAAGACGAAACCGACGTAGATTACATCGACCGAGTAGACGAAATCATCCGCACCGACGAACCCGTCAGTGACGAGCTCGCTCTCTATTCGGTCCTGGGAGGATTCTACGGTCATTCACCCATGTTTAGACATCTCACCAAGGATATTCCCCCAACCTACGTGATCTTCCGCGCTAAGGCTGCCGACTTTCTGGCCAGGCAAAGGCTACTCACCTTCCACCAAGGTGAAGAAGCGCCACCTCCTGCCCGAAATATGGCGATCGCCAAAACAGAGAAGGCGATCGCCAAAACAAAGAAGGCGATCGCCAAGCCACCCGGAGATCTCAAGGCCTTCGAGGACATGGAAGCCCATCTCCTCCATACATTCAACCGAACTCCGGCCCACATTTTCTATGCCATCAAGGGGCACGAACCGCTAAACAAGCCAAAGGCGATAAGGGACCACGGTCACCTGGACAACCATCAATATTGTTCCTACCATAAGTGTCCCGGCCACAGCACCAACCAATGCCGCGACCTCCTCAAACAGCTCTGTAGATTGTTCGAGGAGGGCAAGTTGGACAGCCTATTGGCTTAGCCGAAGCCACTACCAATCTCTATACACGATCGTCCGAGTCGAACACAAACAGGTTGGGAAGCTCTTACGAGCCGACCCCTTGATCAACCTAGGCGACCGTCTCCACATTCTTCATTCAAGAGAAGGGAACCTCGGAAATCTCTCTCCGATCTCCCCACTCATTTAAGAAACTGGAGGACTCGCTCGCCATCTACAGTTCACCATCAAACGTGATGGACTAAGGCACGAGATCACCTCCCCCACACAACGTACACCTTCGAGGGTCGGCATCTACATGACGATCCGAGGTAGAAGAGTGCAGCCATGGTCCTGGTGGTTGATGGAACCGACTGCTTAGGCCATGCAAGGTCCCTCTGGGCCACGATCGCCTGCCCTTCGTTTAGATATGAGGCCGGCGTAGTCTGAGGGCCCTCCAAAACTAATCAGTAGACACGATCGCCCGCCCTCAAAGGTTCATCATTTAACATGGTGAACCCGGACAATGCGACGCGTCACTACCCCAGTCTCAACGTACACCGTCGAGGTTCGCCATCTTCATGGAGGGCCGAGGTGGAATCAGAGCTATCAAGCCGCGGAAGTGGAGTTGATTAATTCGACGACGCTCCGCGCAAGGACTCCTCTAGACCAAGACCGCACGCCCTTCGTTTAAATACGAGGCGAGGCGCAGCCTAACAGAGGACCCTCACAATAAAATGAGTCACGAGACAGACAATGTCGTTCGTGCACAAGACATGATCAGGGAGTCGGTCCATTGAACTCCGCGATCATGCACGGTTCCTCAAGACGGACGACCGTCCTCGAGGATTCGACAAAGTTGAAGACCGCTCACTCAACGAATTATTTTCATCCCCTTACTTTCACTAAGTGAATAAAAACAAGGGGGAAGAGTGCGGACTACCTATACGACGATCGTCCCTATTCAACCACATACGGAGGTCGTCATTTTTCAGATGTTGTGCAGTGATCGAATTTGTTATAAATGTTATCTTTATGAGTTTATCAATTCATTTGGAACTACCCTCGCAACGATCTCTCCTCACACATTTGTACAAAGTCAAACAGAGACTCAAAAATAGCAATCATTCAAGTGATAAGTCAGAAAATCAAACATTCATTTCATTGCTTGAAGGATCAAAATACATGGTCGCCCGAAGGCCAAAATGCTACAAAGAGAAAACTACAAAACTACGAGACAAAAAGCTAAAACAAGCAAGCAAGAGCGAAGAGCCTCAGGCCCCCGTCTGGCCTTCGCCTTCAGACGCCGGCTCGACCTGCGACCCTTCCCCAGTTTCCGGAGCGGCCTCCCCGTCCTCCGTATAGTCAGGATGAACGAGGTTCGCCAGAGTCGGATACCAGCTCAGATCCACGCCAAGCTCCGAAAGACACAAAATCGGCAAGGAGAAGGCAGGATGGAGAGGATGTTCCAGCGCATACGCCTTGAAATTCTCGGCAAGAGGGCCGACCTCCAGCCCTCCCTTCTTGGCAGCCCGGATCGAGTCAGCGAACGCCATATAATAGGCAAACTCGCTGACAAACTCCAAGTTAAGGAAGGGATTGGCCTTGGTCGCCTCTACCTCCCCTTTCAGCTCTGCCATCGCCTGTTGCGACCCTTGGAGCTCGACCTCCCTCGCAGCTATCTTCTCCCTCGACTCTGCCAGCTCGCTAGTCAACCGAGCGATCGTCACCTTCTGACGGTCGGCCTCCTCCTCAGCAACCTTCTGCGCCCGGACGGCATTCGTCATCCTGTACCGGAATCGGTCAACCGCCAAACGAGACATCTCGGCTTCCTTCCTCGCCAGCTCAAGCTCTTGGCTCGCCCGCTTGGTTGCCTCCAAAGAGTCCTTCTCCATTGCCGCGATCTTGTCGGCGAACTCGGCGTTCTCTTTCCAAGCCGCCTCGAGATCCGCCTGCAGGCGAATAGTGGAAGGTCGCCCCTCAAACTCCTGCGCAGCCTGGACAGCCATGGTCGCCGTCTAGAGAGAAAGGGCGAGAACAGCCTGCATCGTACTCCCCGATCGCTGACGAGCGGTCGCATCTAGATTGGTCGTCCAGGCCTTCAGTAGAGCAGAAGCGGCCTTGCTGGCGTATTGTGGGATGTCACAGGACTGGCGAGGAGATCGGCTCGCTAAGAAATCCAACACCATCGGCGGGCAAGATGGATCTGTGCGACGGATCCTACATCAAAACAACAAAGTTAACACAACTCCTACGCAAATGTAAGTTTCAACCCAAAAATGCAATCTACCTCTGAGCCCTCTCGGGGTCGCAACCGAAGTACGGTTTCCCTCGAGGAGTATCAGCGTTAGCGATCACCATCTCTCGCATAAAAGCCGTAGAGGGGGGCTCATTCTCCGGAGAGAGAACGATGATCGGAGGTGCGGAGATCGGCACCTTATTGGCGGGGGCAGGAACCGGAGTTTCTTCCGGCCTCGGCCTTTTGCGATTCGTTCGAAGCCCCTCCTCCGGAGCTCCCTCCTTAGCCACGATCGGCTCCACGCGGGGCTCCGCCTCCGGAATAATTGGCAGCGCAACAGGTGGGGCCCAAGACGACTTCTTGTGGTGGAGACGGCCCAGAACTCCAGGATTCGACATGGCGATCTCCGGTGGGGGCTCCAAAAAGCGAGGAAAGCGAACCTCTACAGTTAAGACGATCGATCAACAGTTAGATATTTTCCTCAAGTAAGGCGATCGCCTAGAAAGTGAAGGTCGCAGAAACTCATACCTGGTACCGAGAGATGTCTCGGGAAACGGAATAGCCAAGCCGACAACCAATGACTTTCCTTATTGATCCGGATAGCGTCAAGGTCGTCGTCCGACAAGCTCCGTATCCGCTCCCAGACAACCAGGAAATCAAAGGGCACCTCCTCGACCGCCGGAATGTGAAAACCTGTAAAGCCGAAATCAAATTAGATCAGTTCAAAATACATCCGAATGAAGGTAGAGTCTAAACCCTTACTAGGATTCCTCTCCCGAAACTAGTAGGGATCTCCAGCTCGCCCGAAGGATTGTCGCTCGCAGAAGCGCTCCACGTGCCGGCGGCCCAGAACCACTTCGTCGGATCGCCCCGCGCCTTATTCAGGACTCCGAGGATTACCCGACTAGATCGGCCCTGAATATGGTGACCTCCGACCGACCCTTTCTGAGCCGTCAGCTTGAACAAGTGGTTCATCTCTGACGGCGAAGGGAGGTGGTACAGGCGGTGACCGCCAAACAGAGTGAGAGTGCTGATTATCTGGAGCCAAGCGTTCGGCGTCAGCTGAAGTGGCGCCACGTTCCAAGCGGCCAGCAGGTGGGAGACAGCAAAAGATAGAGGGAAGCGCAGCCCGGCCTCCATAATCGCCTCATTCACGGTGACCATACCCATCGGAGGCTGATCGGCTCGCTCATTCTCTGCCGGCGCAAGTATATCCACATCTGAAGGAACGTGGAACCTCCTCCTCCAGACGGCCAGGTCTTTCCTGGTCGCCGAACTCCTGATTTGGCCAAGCGACCACAGAGATCGCTGCACAGCCCGGAACTGCGACCGTTTGGCAAACTGGTAAGGGTAGGCGATCGAATAACCCCGGAAATCGAATCTCGGAGACGGACCGGCCAACTTCTCCATAATCTCAGCAAAAGCCAGATAGGCCCGGCCGAAAGCGCTATGCTGCTCCTAGTAGGCCCTAATCGCCAGATCTCTCTCCATCTGCGATCGTTTGTCTTCAACAGCCGCTTCCTTAGCGACGTCGGCTTCATTAAATAAAGCCTCGATTTCAGCAGGGTCAATTCCGGCCCGAATAGCCACAGTGGCCGTCTCCAGGTGGAAGTCAGAAGAAGGTCCTCCTGACGATCGATGTCCGTGGCGGAACCGGTACCCACTCCATGTGATGATGACGTTCCAGCCATTCTCAAAGAAAGAAAGGAGAAAAGGATTTTTTCTTACCCAAAGATGAAATTGATCGACGATCGGCAGTCGAATCTCTCAGAAGCGTTCTTCAGTAAAGTCCTTCTTTCTCTAGTGATGAAGCACCTAAGAGTTTTGACGCGGCGTCCTCACGTCCTTTTATAGGAGGCGAAAAGGACTCCTGTGCAATTAAGAAGAATCTCAGGGGTCGAAAGTGCAGCCGTCGCATTTATTGACTCCCTCGAGACCCGCGTATGCGTCTTTTCAAGGACGCGTCAGTCGAGGAGTCATTAATGACCGTTGATATCCTCCAACAGAAGCCCGACACGTGCGCGGAGACTTTTCCACGCCCATTGCCATTTCCCGCGCAGTTTAGCGGCCAACCAGGTCGTCTAAATTCAGTTTCAATCAGCTCAATGACGATTGCCAGTTCAGGGAAACGCAGAGTCACTCGTCGAAATTCAGCGATCGCCAGCAGAACCATCTCACCCCACGTTTTCAACATAGGAGCGAGCTGGGGGGCAATTGTTGTGTCGAGATTTATTCGACTCGACAGGCGATCGACTACAAGGCCGAGCGACCGAGTCAACACCAGTCAAACTATGGCTAGCTCGCCTAATCGAAGATACCAGACCACCATTAGGTACCTAGGGATCGACTCCCAAGGCGATCGACCTTTGGCATCTGGTGATCGACTCTAGTGCACGACTAAGGACGGTCGACCTACGTCCCGAACAGAGACGATCGCCCAGTAAAGTCATCGAAGACTGGATCTCAGAACAGCACCCACGTGCAGATCCACAAAAGGCGCTGACAGATAAGACCTTTGACCCCAGCCTGTCACCTACCTCACCTACTGACAGGTCCGCCGAAAGTTACAAAGTGGGACCGCCCGTGATGGCCGACTCGGGATGCGTGCAGTTCTATCGATCAGACAACTGGCCGCCAAGCAGCTCATGACTTTAAGGGAACAAGCCCATGTGCTAAAAGGCGATCGGCCGCTTATTATAATACAGAAAAGGCGATCGGCATATCCAAGTCCTATAAATAGAGAACCTCCTCCTACTGGAAAAAGGTTCCCAATTCATTCACTGATATTCCGAATTCATTCACAGAAATACAGAAGAACATACATACCATCAAGCTCCCAGCTTTCTCGCCGGAATCTATCTCAGGATTTCTCTCTCAGAATCTCTCATCCAGTAGACGATCGGTAGAGGCAAGAAGTCTCCACAAGGCAGAATCCAAGATATTCATAAGCCCAGGAGCTCGAGCATACTGCTAAGATACGCCGTGAGAGACTGTCAATCTCTCACTGCCGCCACAGTTCATCCCTGTTGTTACAAGAACCCACAGAGCATCATATCTGGTTCTTCCGGCAATCTAGATGCTCACTAGCTAAGATAACAAGAATCTTTACACTCATTGTAATTGTATTCTTACATTAGTACTTGTATCCCCGAATATTGGTATTAATAATATCTCGCGAGAGCATTCAAGCCCGGGACTAACAACCCCGGCAATTCTTGCGTTATTTACTTTTCCCACGGAAGTGTTCTCGCATTTGTTTGCTATCCATCCATTCCAACAATATCTATCTCCGGATAATATTTTGGGTAGCAACATACTGGTCCCACCAATATACTTATAACTATGCTATCAATACGTGCACACATCCTAGCATCAGTTATACAAGTCTTATTAAAACTTAATGTCCTGTTACGTTTTATCGACTTGCGAACTAGTTAAGCATTCGAGCTCTAAACACTTCTAGTGCCTATCTCCTTATCTCCATAAGGAGTAGAATGTTCACTCTCAAATGCAAGGACTATTATTCTATATACCAAATCACAATGCCAGTGATATACAATAATATAGAAATAGTAATTGCCTTATTAAATATAATATTCATAATTACAATACAATTGCTCTCACTCTCTCATCCTCTGAGTGGCATTCGAGGGCATATTCCTAACACAAACATCATAACGACAACATGAACATCATACATACATACCCAGCCCTCAAACGGGAATGGATAAGTTTTAAGAACGAAAACCTCATTTTGAAAATAATTTAGAAAAACACCGATTGATCTTGAGTATCACCTTTCAAAAAGTACAAACGTGAAACATCATTATCGAGACTTTGGAAAACCATTTTGCATTTGATAAAAATGAGGACACTTTCTCTTAGTGAAAAACTTTCAGAATATTCGACCCTCGGGCCTAAGAAAAAGCGTTTCTAAATCATTGAAAATATCTCAAAACTTTTTGGTCCTCGAGGTAAAAGAATTTTGAAACATATTGTGTCACCTTGGAAGTACCACGAGAAAAGAATTCATTTTAAAAGTACGTCTCGAAATTTATTTCTAAGATACTCAAGGTTTTCAAAAATAATTCAATGGGCTAGAATGCCCAAAAATGCTCATGTAACAATATTCGTTTAAACATATTATAATATACGCATCAAATCGTACAAAATCAAGACAATACATGTATTTTACCGGAAAACAGACAGTCACATCGCAGTTCAAACTTACTTAGGACCGGGGCTAAACCACTGGTCCATCCGAAGCCCGTACGGACTGAGTAAATCGCACCCATAAACATTCCCATAACATAATGAGCACAAGGTTTCACGAAAACACTTGCAAACGAACAAATCAGTTTGAAATATACACACAGCGGACGAAACCAACACTCAAGAATACATAACCAGCGACACTCCTCATATAAACAAAATATGATAGTCAAATAACCACATATCACGAAATCAAAATCCATAGAAGGATTCCGTCACTTAACACCTAATAATACCAGTAACTCGCATCAGACGAGGCACAATAACAAAGAAGGGAGACTTACATCCACAGGTTGCAGGAAGATGATGATCGCCCCACGATACTAATCACGACCAACGAACTCAGGCAACGCGTCGCGACACGACTTAGTCAGACAAAATCCGATGAGACAAAACTCAACATTGGTGCTATGTGTCCTATGTGGTTACTGGCAGATGAGATCATAAGTCTTTGGTCAAAGCATTGGAGCTAGCTGTATTAGATACATGAGAGCTCGGCGATCTCGATTTGCATTAACGCATGCATAACGTCAAGTACAGATAGGGTTTGACTGACCGTGACCCTATAACTTGATCGGGACATTTGAAAGAAGGGTTTACACGTATACCGATATTCACAACAGAATGGTTCTTGAATGATCCCAATCATTCGTTCTCAGTTGGGGTACAGTGTAGGCCGCCAGGCTGGCTAGGTGGTGCTACTACTCTTTGGTTCCTCCCATTGCTGACTGAGACGAACCTACCGAGTCGCGCAATAGGATTGACAATGGAATGAATCGAGCTTATTCTCTCATTATGAATATCAGACATTGGATATCTAAATTTGGGACATTGGATGTCTGAATCGATTTGTTGGATAAATTGATTTATGGCCAAATGAATTAAATATATTACTGGGTGATTAATTTAATTCATGAATATAATTATTTCTTGGAGAAATTAATTGTGTCATTACGTATTTGATATGATAAATTAATTGGATTAATTAATCGATATAAATACATTGGAACGGAATTGGACTTTATCTGTTTGGACTCTCGGGAGTCCGAAACGAGCAGAAATCGTCCGACTCCTTCTAGATTAGCCGCCCCCTCACTTTCCATCCACCTTCCCATCTTGTTCTTTTATGTCCATTTTATAATGGATGAAAATGACTTGTAAGAAATCTCATGTGCATGAGATGTACATGTGAGTGGAAAGTAGAATAATATGAGAAGACTTTCACTCTCACCAAAATTCAATCATCCTCAACGTGAGATAGAGAAAGGAGAGAGAGAAAAAGAACTTAGAGTTCATTTCATGGTCTTCAACTTCATCTTCATCTTCTTCATTCTTTTCTTCAATTTTCTTAGAGAAATATTGAGAGAAAAATAGAGAGAAAAAGATTAAACACTTATAGTGTAATAATCTTTATATTCAAGCTCCTATAATCTTGTTCTAGCCGTATCCTTGGAGGATAACGAGATTTAGTCGTTCCGGTCGTTTCTCCGGCGCGTGGCAAGTAGAGACGTGGTACTTTCGTCGTTGGATCATCCAAGGACTTGGAGCGGATTGGATTCGTAGAGATCAATCTTGTAACACCCCCAATCCGCTCATGGATATGACACGCCGTAGAACCTTTCCTCAAGGATCTACCAGGCAGGTAACAACGAACGAACAACTAGACAATGCCTTTAAGGCTAAAAAGACTCAGTAGACCGATTTGGCCTTTCAATAAAAATATACAACTCGATTACAATACTTGCCCATGCAGGGGGTCAAAATACAACAAACTCCCGTATAATGGGGAAAAATACTGCAGCGGAAAATAAAGTACAACTGAACCAATACACAACGTACGGTTCCACATGTGATTAGTATCGATCATCTTTCATCATCCTTCATGCCGACCCTGTGCCACGCTCCCTGAAACCTGAATGCAATACAGACATCCACCCCCCGATTACTCGGGGGTTAGCAAAATTTCACTATTTTGCTAGTGCAAGTACAAAGTGCAAATACGAGCCATATAATTCAAATTCTAAGAATAACAATAACCAGGAATCCTCAAAGATCCAAACGTAACGAAAGTACTTCCCGAGGCAAGAGTTTGGGTAAAACATTCCAAAACCGAAAGATCACAAATAAAGGGAAACAATTTGTAAAACAGTTTAAAATGCCATCGAGAGTTTTAATAGAAAACAATTCAGGATTACCAAATCCTTATCTTTCCAAAATCAACAGGGGTCGCAGCCCAAAGGTTTTGTTTTCGCAAATAGAAAACCGACAACAATTCACAGGGCCAGAGCCCAACATCACGTGTCCTCGATGGACATAAAAATTAACAAAACATAATCGCGCACGCGCATCACCTAGGACCGGGACGAAGCCACAAATCCCACTCGAGGCCTCGAAGGACCCACCCGAGCTGGCTAGCGAAACAAATCACACACATCTCACAGTTGGATCAATCGCTTGTTGCATCCTGGCCACATAATCGCATGCCATGTGCCACCGTAGATTATCTTTGGCGCTCACGGTTGGATCAATCACTTGTTGCATCCTGGACACATGATCGCATGCCATGTGCCACCGTAGTTTTTATTAGACTCTCACGGTTGGACCAATCGCTTGTTGTATCCTGGCCACATGATCGCATGCCATGTGCCACCGTAAGCCCCGCCCACATCTATACATTCACACGCAGCACAATACAACACATATATTCAAACAATTCACTCAGAGGCATCAAACACTTAGCAAAACACCACGTCAAACGACAACGCACCGAAATGAAATAATATACGTCCACACGCAATAGCAAGTGAAACATCAACACTAAACATATCCATAGAGTTCACATAATCATTCTCAAACCACACCATTCACAAAACACACGCGTTTTGAAAGCAAGCCTTTAACAAGGCTAAACCGAATCGTTTGAAAGTTCAATTCAAACGACCAAACAACCACAATTAGACGATCACTAATTATCGTATCCATAAAACAAGAATTATATGGAAAAGGTACTTGCCTCGATACCACGAGCACGGAACCACGAACGGACACGGCTCAACCGGGAAGCTTCGGAACGCCCGATGCTAACGAAAAGGAAGACGACAACGAACGGAAGGGTTCAACAAAGTTTCTTCGCAAGAAACTCAACCCTAAAATCATATAATCAATAAATCAACGATCATACGAGGAAGAATAATGGTAGAACGTCCTAAAACCCCTCTAAGACATTCTACCGGACACCTTCAAGGCGTCGATCAAGAACTCGACCAAAACAACGAATCGATACGATCCAACCATGGAATAACAAGGAAAATGATATAATACATATAAATAATCATCAATCCATCACAATCCCAAGTTAAATCGGATTAAACGGACGAAATCAACCAAAATACCCTAATTCCCCGAAACTAGATTTCTAGAAAATCTGACCTGATTCGCTCGATCAAAGGATGTTATAGGATGGATGATTGATGATATGAACTCCAAGACTTCATATGGATTGATTGTCCAAAAACATCTCTCCATTATAACGACACCTCCAGTCGCGGAAGAGAAGGAAAAGAATGAGAAAAATGGTGAAAAACCCGTCTGCAGGGCCTTAAATAGGCTGCCTGCCGGCCGCCTTACGTGCGTAACTGGCCATGGCTTACGTACGTAACCGGCCATGGCCGATTCACTGCCTAGAAATGCCTTCAGCGTTACGTACGTAACCGGCCAAGGTTTTACGTACGTAACTGCCGAGCACTACCGGCCATAACTCGGCCAGTGCCGGCCTGGGCCCAGACTGCCCGGCCATGACTCGGCCGGGACCAACTCCGACGGCCCAAACGACCCCGAAACCCGAACCTGAATACGAATCGAAGATACGATTACGAAGTACTCGCAAAGACGAATTCGAGCACTAAGAGAACACACGATTCCGACCACCCAAAGGCCTGAAATTCGACAACGGAAGGTAATTACCCCAAACTTTGGGAAATTACGAAAACGGCCCAAAACGTCCGAAACACACGATACACGATCGAAACACCAAACCAAAGCTCGCAACATGAATAGTAACATTAAATGAACTTACGAGAAACTCGAAACAACAGTTTCGGATGAGATTCGCAAGAATCGAACTCAAGTGCTGAAAAACCGCTTAAGAACACGAAACTCAACAAAACGATACCGAAACAAACTCGGATGACAAAAAGTGCAGAATTAATCATTCTCGAAATGACAAAACGGTCACGAGCGAGTCCTCAAAATGGACTCCCGCAGAAAAAAGAAAATCACTGAAATCCGAAATTGCGGGTATTACATTCTACCCTCCTTAAAAGAAGTTTCGTCCCGAAACTTAAAACAAGTAGGGAGAAAAAATATACCACCAGCAATATTTCAATGAGATACACAAGAATGTGTAACTAACGCTCAACGGCGAAACGTTACAAACAACGAAAAGGAATATACTGTGTGAAAACACGCTCCACGACGACCAACACAACACCACCGGTAGAGACATAATAAAACCAACAAGTGACAAGCGTCATCAAACATATAATACAATCAAGTCGATTATCCGAACAATCACAAAACACAACGAACAAAAATCAATACGATTGACCAACCCAACAGTACATCAATCAAAACGCGGGCCAATCGCTGAACAAATACGGAATTCCACCGCCCAAGGGTTGGAAGATCGAAAACGAGACTAATTTCCCAAACTTAAGGGAATTCCGAAGGAGTCTGAACATTCAACAATCACGAAACGAGATCAACAAAAACCGAACAATCAAACGATCGAACCACAATGACCGAGACAATAAAAATCGAACAATCATGTGTTGGGAATAGTGCCCTAGGACATTCGATGTGCCTAGATATGTAAATGTCATATTTAAATAAATTTATTTGATATCATTTATTTCTCGTTGATTATTATAATGTGTGCATGTTTTAATATTATAATAATCGAATAATAGTTATTCACGAATAATAAGATTATTCAAACATCCCTGGTAAAATCGCGTTGAGTAGAGACTCAAGTGATTAATATACTAGTATAAGTTTGATTGATAATCATCGGATGATTATGCGTATGGTACGGATCAATCTTATGGGTATTGGTTGGAGAACTAATACTGGACCGACCCGCATTGAGATCACTGCATGGAAATGTCATAAGTGAATCTCAATATAACAGTATGTCAATAAATCCTTGAACCTGAGATTATCATAGAGTCCAACATGATAACTGCTATGCCTTGACGTAATCCAACATCATCTGAAACATGGTGATCATAAAGGTTAGCGATCGGGATTAGTGGGAGTCATGTAGAGGGCAATGAATAATCAAGATGGGGATTTGTCCCTCTCTTAAGTGAGAGAGATATCTGCTGGGCCCCTCGATAAGTAGGACTAGAGGAAATGCATGGACATGCTCAAATGAAGAGTCATTTGATTCAATCAGTCTACTTAAGATCGAGAAAGCATTTGAACATAAATAAGTATGACAGACTCCATGACTTAGTTCAAATATGATATCGCGCGACAAAGGGATTTGACACGTTAAAAGGTTTAATGGACTATTAACTTATATTATTTGGGTAATCATAATGTCTTGCTAGAGGCCGCTTATGATTTATTATTTAATAAGGTATTAAATAATTGCCAACATAATATAAGCCTTTTGGGTCGCACGTACGACAATTATAGACAAGTAGGAATAAATATCAACTGGGAATAATAAATATAATATTGGATATTATATTTATAAGGAGATTAAATAATAAGTAATATTTAATATTGGATATTATATATATTGTATTATTTAATAAGTTGAGGGGCAACTAAGCAAATACTAGATTATTGAATCTAGGGATTACTTAGTATAAATAAGAGATCCATGACAAGGAGTTGTCATTAGAACTCCTACAAAAATCGCCCCCTTCCAAGAAGAAGAAGAAGAAAAAGTTGACCTCTTCCTCATACTGTAGGAGAACGAAGTCGGTCGTCTAACCCTCTTCCCTTAGTTGATCTTGATCAATAGTACAATCCTTCTAGTAAGGAACTTGTGTTGTACTATTTATCAATATTATTCGTAAGGATCTAGCAATTCGGCTTGTGGAATTGTTCGTGTGTGGATCACCAAAAGAGGAAGGAGATATTCATCTGCTTCTAGTCCGGATCTAGAATTGTTCAATCGGATTAAGGTAATTCAATTAACTCTTTCATTAAACAATTAAATTACTGCATGAGATCCTAAATTGGGTTTTCACGTTTATTGTTCCGCTGCGTTTTTACTCCGATTATTTTGTATTCGATGCATAGAAAACCCAACAGTGGTATCGGAGCCAACTTGCATGTAATTTAATTGTTTGTGTAGAACATATTTATGTGTAAATTATGTTTCTGATAATGTTTATAAAATATAGATTTTATAAAATAATTTTTCTGGTTTAATTTGATTAAATCGGATCGTCAAAATTTATTTTCTGGACTGTTTTTTGCGAATTTCTGCTCCAAAACTATTTTGGAACAGATCTGTTCCGAGACGGGTCGGGTCAGGTCCGGGTCGTGTCGGGCTGGACCCGCGGGCTATTGGAATTAGCAAAAATGATTTTGCATCACCAGGGGTTCGAACCCTGGTGGTCCAGCCAGCCGCCTAGCTACTTACCAAGTGAGCTGCGTTTTTGTTTTAGTAAAAATACGCGGAGTTTTTATAAAAGGTATAAAAATCTGCCTTAAATATTGCAAAAATAATTCCGCAAAAACTGGGATTCGATCCCGAGTCTTTAGGCTTTACTTCCGCACCACTTACCATCTCGGCTGGGTCATGTTTTTGGTAACTTTCGCAGTAGTTCTTTTTATAAGAACTTTTAATATAAAAGTAAATTTGGCAATGACTGTTGCAAAATGTTGCAACTGCAACCGCCGGGTTTCGAACCCGAGCGGACCTGTTCCCAGGGCAGAATGACAACCATCTCGGCCAAGTCCAAATTTGTTCACTTTTGACACAGTTTTAATTTATTGTCTGATTGTCAGACAAATTGATTATTTAGTATATTACATGCTTTATTAATTATTTGATAATTATTTATGGTATGTGTGTGGTGTATGGCATGACCATAAATTGACCAATGTGATTGGATAATTTAATTTCTTATGGGTTGGTTTTACAGCCTGTGTGTCGTTTAATTATAATTGGTTTTACGGCCTGCGAGTCGTCTATTTAAATTATTTATTATTTTACGGCCTGCGTGTCGTTTGCACTTCTTGTAATTTAATTTATTAGTGTAGTATTAAATTTCAATAATGTAATGTGTTGTATCACGATTTATTCATCCCGACAGGCGATCGACTATAAGGCCGAGCGACCAAGTCAACTCCAGTCAAACTATGACTAGCTCGCCAAGTCGAAGATATCAAACCACCATCAGGCACCTGGCGATCGACTCCCAGGGCGATCGCCCTTTGGCAGCTGGCGATCTGCTCTACTAACCGGCTAAGGGCAATCGACCTGCGCCCCGAGCATAGACGATCGCCCATCAAAACCGTCAAGGACTGGATCTCAGAAAGCACCCACGTGCAGATCCGTAAAAGGCGCTGACAAGATCTTTTGCTAACTGACAAGATCTTTGACTAAAGCCTGTCACCTACCCCACCTACCGGCATGTGCGCCGAAAGTTGTCAGTAGGGCCGCATGTGACTAACTCAGGACGCGTGTAAGCTCCCCATTGGACCGAGTAGTTGATCGCCAACAACTCCTGCAGACTACGAGGACAGGCCCATGTGCTAAAAGACGATCGCCCGATTATTATATTGCAGTAAAGGCGATCGCCCGGCGTATCCAGGCCCTATAAATAGAGAACCTCCTCCTACTGGAAAAAGGTTCTCAGTTCTGAATTCATTCGAACCAACAGCTCGGAATTCACTCTACAGTTCCCAGTTCACCGAATATACAGTTCCGAATTCATTCGACTTACGCTCGAGCTCATTCTCTCACATTCCGATACATCCACGGAAATATGAAGAACACACACATATCATCAAGCTCCGGCTATCTCACCGAAATCCATCTCAGACTTCTCTCCAAATCTCTCGTCCGTAAGACGATCGGCGAAGGCAAGTCTCCACTAGATGCATTCCTAGGGATTCACAAGCCCGAAGCCCAAACATCCAACTATATACTCGCCGTGAGAGGCGGTCGATCTCTCACCGCCGCGACTGTTCATCACCTTTGTTACAAGAACTCACAGAGCATCAAATCTGGTTCTTCCGGCAATCTACACGCTCACTAGCTAAGATAACAAGAAACTTTACACTCATTGTAATTGTATTCTTACATTAGTACTTGTATCCCCGAATATCGGTATTAATAATATCTCGCGAGAGCATTCAAGCCCGGGACTAACAACCCCGGCAAATCTTGTGTTATTTATCTTTCTCACGGAAGTGCTCTTGCATTTGTTTGCTATCCCATCCATTCCAGCAATATCTATCTCCGGATAATATTTTGGGTAGCAACAATTGGCGCTAGAGGAAGGGGATCTAACCCTCATATTTTTATTTCTACCGTCCCAAGAACACTCACTGTTTTCTCGGCGGATACTTGAAGTGACACTCACCGCACTTCAAAGAAAACCTTCAATCATGACATCCGCCGGTCCATCAAGAAAGCATTCTCCGAACCGCGGACACCATTTCCGGCCACCTCAACCCCACCGGCGACGGGGAAGCCGCAGCAACGCTAGACTCACGATCACGCATCCGAGAGATGGCCCCAACCTCTCACTCGATCGGGCCCAAACCAAGGAATGACGAGGAGGCTATGGCCATCCTGGAGGAGCGACGGAGAGCATGCACGCCGCCCGCGATAACTCCCTCTATCATCCGCCGCATGGGAAAACGGAAATTCAACGGGCTACTGAACGAGCGATCGTCAGAAAGCCCCAATGCGCGAGGAAAGGCTCTCGCACGACCGGACGGATCCATATTCGATCGCTTGGGACGCGACCCATCCCGGCGACCGGGGCACTCTGTTTCCAACCTTGAGAAGACGGAATACGAATCCGTCAACAGGAGTTCGGCCTACTCACTTCACAGCCGAACGCATGTCAGCCATCTGAATCCCTCCCCGATCGCCAGGGTCTCAGTACTCAATCGCCTCGGCCTCGCTCCGATCGCGAGCCGCTAATGCCAAAGCACGGCGATGGCCGCCATGCAACGTCACTCGATGAGATGAGAGCACTCTTGGACGCCAGGGCAAGCACCGGCAAGAAGATCGCCGGGCCGACCGAGCCACTCGCGGTCCACATCGAGCTTGCCCCCATACAACCAACGATCGCTCCTCCTAAAACACCTCTGTATAAGGGGAGATCGGACCCCGAAACCCACCTGAGTAAATTCCGAATTTACATGATAGGTGTGGGGCATCTGATGCAACCAGTCTTGGATCTTCCCGCCGACATTGGGCGAGCCGCCCATAAGTGGTACGTCTCACTACCACCACGATCGGTGACCTCTTTTAAGAAACTGGCGGATGACTTCACGTCATACTTCGCCAGCAAGGTCGCCAGACCAGAAGGCCCCCAGCGCATGATAAAAATCAAGCAGGGGAAGGACGAAACTGACGCAGATTACATCGACCGGGTAGACGAAATCATCCTCACCGGCGAACCCGTCAGTGATGAGCTCGCTCTCTACTCGGTCATGGGGGGATTCCACGGTCACTCTCCCATGTTCAGACATCTCTCCAAGGATATCCCCCCAACTTACACGATCTTCCGCGCTAAAGCTGCCAAATTCCTGGCCAGGCAAAGGCTACCCACCCTCCGCATAGACGAGGAAATGCCACCTCTTGCCCAGAAAATAGCGATCGCCAAAGCAAAGAAGGCGATCGCCAAGACACCCGGAGATCTCCAGGCTTTCGAGGACATGGAAGCCCATCTCCTCCATACGTTCAACAGAACTCCGGCACATATTTTCTATGCCATCAAGGGGCACGAAGAGCTCAAAAAGCCAAAGGCGATAAGGGACCACGGTCACCTGGACAACAATCAATATTGTGCCTACCACAAGAGTCCCACAAGGCACCAACAATTGCCGCGACCTCCTCAAACAGCTGAGACTGTTCGAGGAGGGCAAGTTGATGACTTATTGGTTTAGCCGAAGCCCCGCCTATCTCTATAGACGATCGTCCGAGTCGAACGCAAAACCGGCTGGGAAGCTCATACGAGCCGACCCCTGGATCAACCTCGGCGACCGTCTCTATATGCTTCAATCAAGAGAAGGAGACCACGGAAGTCATCCCGATCTCCCTCCTTATTCAAGAAACCGGAGGACTCGATCGCCATCTACAGTTCACCATATAACATGATGGACTAAGGCACGAGATCGCCTCCCCCGCACAACGTACACCGTCGAAGGTCGGCATCTACATGACGATCCAAGGTGGAAGAGTGCAGCCATGGTCCTGGTAGTCGATGGAACCGACTGCTTAGACCATGCAAGGTCCCTTTAGGCCAAGATCGCCCGCCCTTCGTTTAAATACGAGGCCGGCGTAGTCTGAGGGCCCTCCAAAATTAATCAGTGGACACGATCGCTCGCCCTCAAAGGCTCATCACCTAACATGGTGAACCCGGACAATGCGATGTGCCGCAACCCCGTCTCAACGTACACCGTCGAGGTCGGCCATCTCCATGGCTGGCCGAGGTGGAAGCAGAGCTAACAAGCCGCGGGCGCGGAGTTGATTCATCCGACGCTGCCCCGCGCAAGGACTCCTCTAGGCCGAGACCGCACGCCCTTCGTTTAAATACGAGGCGAGGCGCAGCCTAACAGAGGACCCTCATAATAAAGTGAGTCACGAGACACTCAATGTCTTCGCGCATCAAGACGCGATCAAGGAGTCGGTCCATTGAACTCCGCGATCGTGCACGGTTCCTCAAGACGGACGACCGTCCCCGAGGATTCGACAAACTTGAAGACCGCTCACCCAAGGAATTATTTTCATCCCCTTACTTCCACTAAGTGAATAAAAACAAGGGGCAAGAAGAGTGCGGACTACCTACACGATTTATCGTCGCTATTCAACCACATACGGAGATCGTCATTTTTTCAGATGTAGTGCTGCGATCGAACTTGTTGTAAAAAGTTGTCTTATGAGTTTATCAATTCATTTGGAACTACCCTCGCAACGATCTCTCCTCAACACATTTGTACAAAGTCAAACAAAGACTTAAAAATAACCATTCATTCAAGTAATAAGTCAGAAAGACAAATGCTCATTTCATTACTTGAAAAATAGAGTACACTGGCCGAAGGCCTAAGTGCTACAAAAAGAAAGCTACAAACTACAAAGAAAGTAAGCTAAAAACATCAAAAAGGAAGCGCCTCAGGCCCCTGCCGGGCCTTCGCCATCAGCATTCGGCGCGGTTCCCTCATCTTCCGGAGCATCGGGATGAGCAAGACTATCTGGAGACGGATACCAGCTCAAATCCACACCGATGTCCGCCAGGTCCAAGATCGGCAAGGAGAAAGCCGAATTGAGAGGATGCTCCAAGGCATATGACTTGAACTTCTCGGCAAGAGGACCGACCTCCAAGCCTCCCTTCTTAGCCGCTCGGATCGAGTCGGCGAACGCCAAGTAATAGGCGAACTCGCTGACATACTCCAAATTTTGGAAGGGATCGGCCTTGGTCGCCTCGACCTCTCCTCTCAGCTCGGCCATCGCCTGTTGCGATCCATGTAGCTCGGCCTCCATCGCAGCAACAATCTCTTTCGCCTACGCCAGCTCGCTCATCAGACGAGCGATAGTCACCTTCGCGATCGGCCTCCTCCTCAGCAACATTCCTCGCCTGGACGGCACTCTGCATCTGGTCCCGAAATCGGTCGACCGCCATTCGAATTTCTCGGTCTCCTTCTTCTCCGGCTCAAGCTCAAGGCTCGCCCGCTTGGCCGCCTCCAAGGAGTCCCTCTCCATCGCTGCAATCTTGTCGGCAAACTCGGCGCTCTCTTTCCGAGCCGCCTCAAGATCCTCCCAAGGCGAATAGTGGAGGGCCGCCTCAAACTCTGAGCGCACAGACGGCCATGGTCGCCGTCTCGAAGAGAAAGGGCGACAACGGATCCATCGAACTCGGCGATCGCAGCCGGGCGATCGCATCCAGATCGATTGTCCACGCCTTGGCAAGCGTATGCCTTGCTCACATAGGGAGGAATGTCGCAGAATGGCGAGGAGATCGACTCGCCGAAAATCCACGACCATCGGCGGCAAGACGGGTCTTTGCGACGGATCTGCACCAAAACACCAAGGTTAATACAACTCCTACGCAGATGTAATTGTCAACACGTAAATGCTATCTACCTCTCGGCCTTCTCGGGATCCCGACCAAACGGTTTCCCTCGAGGAGTTTCCGCATCCGCGATCGCCGTCTCCCGCGAAAAGCCGCAGAGGGCGGCTCCCGCTCCGGAGCAACGATGGTGATCGGAGGCGCGGCGATCGGCACTTCATCGCCCGGGGCAGGAAACGAAGTTTCTTGCGGCCTCGGCCTCTTGCGATTCGCCCGAAGCCCCTCCTCCGGAATTTCCTCCTCAACCTCGACCTGCTCTACGCGAGGCTCCGGTTCCGCACGAGGAACCGCCTCTGGAACTATAGGCAATGCGACGGGTGGAACCCGAGTCGACCTCTTCGACTTGAGACGGCCTAGGACTCCTGGGTTCGACATAGCGATCTCCTCCGGAGGCTCCAAAAAGCGAGGGAAACGAACCTCTGCAGTTAAAGACGATCGACTAACGGTCAGACACTATCTTCAAATAAGGCGATCGCCTAGAAATTGAGGGTCGCATAAAGTCATACCTGGCACCGCGAGATGTCTCTGGAAGCGGAATAGTCGAGCCGACAACCAGCGACTCTCCTTGTTGATCCGAGTGGCGTCTAGGTCGTCGTCCGACAAGCTCCTAATTCGCTCCCAAACAACGAGGAAGTCGAAAGGCAGCTCCTCGATCGCCGGGATATGAAAGCCTGCAAAACAGAAATCAAATTAGATCAGTCCAACACGCATCCAAGCGAAGGGAGAGTCTAAACCCTTACCGGGATTCCTCTCCCGAAATTCAGTGGGGATCTCCAGTTCGCCTGTGGGATTGTCGCTCGCCGAAGCTCTCCACTTGCCAGCGACCCAGAACCACTTCGTCTGATCGCCCCGTATCTTATTCGGAACTCCATGAATCACCCGGCCAGATCGGCCTTGAATGTGGTAACCGCCGACCAACCCTCTATGTGCCGTCAGTTTAAACAAATAGTTCATCTCCAACGGCGACGGGAGACGGTACAGGCGGTGACCGCCGAAAAGGGTGAGAGTGCATATGATTTGGAGCCAGGCGTTCGGCCACCGAAGTGGCGCCACATTCCAAGCGGCCAACAGATGGGAGACCGCAAAGGACAGAGGGAAGCGCAGCCCGGCCTCCATAACGGCCTCACTCACTGCGACCATACCCATCGGAGGCTGGTCGGCTCGTTCATTCTCCGCGGGCGCGAACATGTCCACATCTGAAGGGACATGGAATCTTGTCCTCCAGACGGCCAGATCTCTCCTAGTCGTCGAGCTCCGTATTTGGCCGAGCGACCACAACGATCGCTGCGCGGCACGATACTGCGACCGCTTGGGGAGCACATAGGGATAAGCGACCGAATATCCCCTGAAATCGAATCGCGGAGTAGGACCGGCCAATCTCTCCATTATTTCAAAGAAAGGCCCTATAGCCCGTCCAAAATCACTATGTTGCTCCCAAGAAGCCCCGATCGCGATCTCTCTCGATCTGCGATCGCCTCTCCTCAAGGCCCGATTCCCTAGCAACATCGGCCTCATTGAACAAAGCCTCAACTGTCGGGTCGATTCCGCTCGAATGGCTTGCCAGTGGAAGACGGAAGAAGTTTTCTCCCCGGGAAGCCGATGTCCCGGCGGCAGAACTAGTTCCCGCTCCAAACGACGATGAGGTTCCGGCCATTTTCAGAGTTAGAAAGGAAGAGAAGGATTTTTCTTACCCTAAAGTGAAATCGATCGACGATCGGCGCTTAGATCTTCAGAAAATTCGGCAGCAGGACCTTCTTTCTCCAATGCGTACGCGTGAGTGAGACTGCAGCCCCGCGCCCCCCTTTTATAGGAGAAAGCAGGGACCCGATTGCAATAAAGGGAAACCTCAGGGGTCGGATCTCAAACGGCGCACCAGTTGACCCCCTCGAGACCCGCGTACGCGTCTTTTCGAGGACGCGTCAGCCGAGGAGTCATTAATGACCGTTGGCGTCCTCCAATAGAAGCCTGACACGTGCGCGGAGACTTTTCAACGCCCGTTGTTTTTTCCCTTGATTCGGCGGCCAACCAGGTCGTCCAAATCCAGTATATCAGCTCAAAGACGATCGCCAGTTCCATTAAACACGAAGTCGCTCGTCAATAGTTCATCGATCGCCAAGAGAGCCACCTCACCCCACGTTTCCAACGTATGAGCGAGCTGGGGGGCAATTGTTGTGTCACGATTTATTCATCCCGACAGGCGATCGACTATAAGGCCGAGCGACCAAGTCAACTCCAGTCAAACTATGACTAGCTCGCCAAGTCGAAGATATCAAACCACCATCGTGCACCTGGCGATCGACTCCCGGGCGATCGCCCTTTGGCGGTGGCGATCTGCTCTACTAACCGGCTAAGGGCAATCGACTGCGCCCGATCGAAGACGATCGCCCATCAAAACCGTCAAGGACTGGATCTCGAAAGCACCCACGTGCGATCCGTAAAGGCGCCGACAAGATCTTTTGCTAATCGACAAGATCTTTGACTAAAGCTGTCACCTACCCCACCTACCGGCATGTGCGCCGAAAGTTGTCGATAGGGCCGCATGTGACTAACTCAGACGCGTGTAAGCTCCCCATTGGACCGAGTAGTTGATCGCCAACAACTCCTGCAGACTACGAGGACAGACCCATGTGCTAAAAGACGATCGCCCGATTATTATATTGCAGTAAAGGCGATCGCCCGGCGTATCCAGGCCCTATAAATAGAGAACCTCCTCCTACTGGAAAAAGGTTCTCAGTTCTGAATTCATTCGAACCAACAGCTCGGAATTCACTCTACAGTTCCCAGTTCACCGAATATACAGTTCCGAATTCATTCTGACTTACGCTCAGAGCTCATTCTCTCACATTCCGATACATCCACGGAAATACTGAAGAACACACACATATCATCAAGCTCCCGACTATCTCACCGGAATCCATCTCAGGACTTCTCTCTCCAAATCTCTCGTCCAGAAGACGATCGGCAGAAGCAGCAAGTCTCCACTAGACAGATTCCTAGGGATTCACAAGCCCAGAAGCCCAAACATCCAGCTATATACTCGCCGTGAGAGGCGGTCGATCTCTCACCGCCGCGACTGTTCATCACCTTTGTTACAAGAACTCACAGAGCATCAAATCTGGTTCTTCCGGCAATCTACACGCTCACTAGCTAAGATAACAAGAAACTTTACACTCATTGTAATTGTATTCTTACATTAGTACTTGTATCCCCGAATATCGGTATTAATAATATCTCGCGAGAGCATTCAAGCCCGGGACTAACAACCCCGGCAAATCTTGTGTTATTTATCTTTCTCACGGAAGTGCTCTTGCATTTGTTTGCTATCCCATCCATTCCAGCAATATCTATCTCCGGATAATATTTTGGGTAGCAACATAATGAAAACAATAAGGACGAGAAAGACGGACTCGAGGAGCAAATTGATCGCGTATGACGTTCCAAGGAGTTGGGAAGATCAATGAAGACCATATTTAACCCTTTAGATGACCTTTGTGATTTTCATGTTGGCTGATGAAAATCACGTTAGGATTATGGTCATGCTATACACGGTCCTATGCTTTATTGTCATGTGATGCGATGTATGTTTAAATTTATGCATGTATGTGATGTTATGTATGTTTAGATGTATGTTAGCAAACATAGACATTAACATAGGATAAAAATCCCTCGTTAAAATTTTAATGCCGTTCATTTGAAAAACACCTATCAAGACTTCGATCATCATGAGTGGGTCATGCCAAAGCTGGGAACTCGGATTATCTTAGTAAGTTAGGATAGGTAATGGTGATACCTATACATTTAATGAATTTGGAAATCAAAATAGTTTTGAACCTTAAGGCATAAGATGGGATTATAACATGCTTGATCATACGATGCCAAATCCCATGATATAATCTAAGAGTTACATATGATGTAATCGATAAAGAGTTATCCACCTAAAGTAGCTCAATTCTAGGCGTCATGCCAAAGCTGAGTTTAGGATTGTGCGAAATGGGATCTTAGCCCACTAAAATTACGAATGTTGTAAATTGAGGGTACTTTGTTTTAGTGGGAGTATTTTTCGAGAAATAAAATAATGTGACTAACTATTTTGCATATTGAATTTTGTAGAATGTCATCAAACAACACATCCACCATTTCACTGCGATCCGTCCTTGAGAAGGACAAGCTCAAAGAAAATCGCAGCAACTGTCTGGATTAGATCCGGAGCCTGAGAATAGTTCTCAAGCAAGAAAGAAAGTTGTATGTTCTTGAGGAAGAAATTCCCAATGAGCTAGCTGACAATGCAAACAAAGCAACAAAAGACAAATGGAAGAAACATTGTGATGATTCCCTTGATGTCGGTTGTCTTATGTCGGCCACCGTTTGTCCAGAACTTCAGAAGAATCTGGAGGAAATGGAAGCTTATGAGCTAAATGCTCACCTCAAGGAAACTTTCTCGAAGCATGCTAGGCAGGAGAGGTATGAGACCTTTCAAGCCTTGTATGCTTGCAAGATGGTTGAGGGGACATCTGTCAGCGCTCACGTGCTCAAGATGAAAGGATATATTGATCATCTTGAAAGGCTTGGTTTTCCACTTTCTAAGGAGCACTCCACGGATGTGATCCTAAACTCATTGCCCGAAAGTTTCGGTCAGTTCATTATGAACTATAATATGAATGAGATGGAGAAGTCCATTGCTGAGCTGCATGGGATGCTTAAAATGGCTGAGCAGAATATTAAGAAGAAACCAAGCCATGTGTTGATGGTCAGCAAAGAGAAATCCTTTAAGAACAAAGGCAAGGGCAAGGGTAAGGCAAAAGTTGCCAAATCTAAAGACCCTACTAGGCCGGGTTTCAAGTCTAAAGCTCCCAAAGATGGTAATTGCCATCATTGCAATAAACCAGGACACTGGAAAAGAAATTGCAAGATTTACTTGGAAGAGCTAAAGCGTACCAAGGGCAGTGAGACATGTATATTTGTTATAGAAGTTAACTTATCTACCTCTAACTCCTGAGTATTAGATACTGGATGTGGATCTCACATTTGTACAAATGTGCAGGGGTTGAGAAGCAGTAGAGAACTGAAGAAAGGGGAAGTAGATCTAAGAGTCGGCAATGGAGCAAGAGTTGCTGCACTAGCCGTAGGAACTTATGATCTAGTTTTGCCCAATGGGCTTTTGTTAGTTTTGAACAATTGCTATTATGTTCCTGCTATGAATAGGAATATTATTTCAGTTTCTACATTAGATTGTGAAGGTTACAGTTTTCTTATTAAGAATAAGATCATTCGTATTTTCTTTGATGACTTGCTTTATGGTACTGCAAAGTTATATACTGGCCTTTACAATATTGATCTAGATGAGTCCGACACTTTGGAAGTCTATAACATTGCATCCAAGAAACCTAAGCTCAGTGATTCTAATCCGACTTACTTAGGCATTGTCGACTTGTCCACTTAAACGAGAAACGCATTTCTAAACTCCATAATGATGAACTTTTAGACTCTTTTGACTATGAATCATATGGGACATGCGAATCTTGTTTATTGGGCAAGATGACGAAGAATCCTTTCACCAGTCATGGAGAAAGGGCTAGTGATCTATTAGGCCTAATACATACTGATGTATGCGGACCTCTTATCACTCCTGCCAGAGGCGGATACCAATACTTCATTACATTCACCGATGATTTTAGCCGATATGGATATGTTTATCTTATGAAGTATAAACATGAATCTTTTGAAATGTTCAAAATATTCCAGAATGAAGTACAGAATCAACTTGGCAAGACAATTATAGCCCTTCGATCAGATCGAGGTGGGGAATACTTGAGCTAAGAATTCGATGATCATCTTAGGAGTTGTGGAATTATTTCGCAAATTACTCCTCCCGGCACACCTCAGCATAACGGAGTGTCCGAGAGGAGGAATCCAACTTTATTAGATATGGTTCGATCCATGATGAGTCGAACAGAGCTTCCATTATCATTTTGGGGCCATGCCTTAGAAACAGCAGCATTCACCCTTAACCGTGTTCCATCTAAAGCAGTTGAAAAGACACCATTTGAGAAATGGACTGGTAAAAGACCAAACTTGTCTTTTCTAAAGATCTGGGGTTGCGAAGCGTTCGTAAGGCGCCAAGTGTTTGACAAACTGGCATCCAGATCTGAAAGATGTTTATTTGTGGGATATCCTAAGGAAACTAAAGGATATTACTTTTACAAGCCCGCAGAGAACAAAGTGTTTGTTGCTCGAAATGCTGTATTCTTAGAAAGGGAATTTATTTCCGAAAGAGACAGTGGGAGAAGAGTAATTCTCGAGGAAACTCGAGAACCACAAGAAGACATCGCTTCACTGATGGAAACCAAACAATCTCAACAATCAGTTGAAGAGCCCGTTCAAAGTACACAAGTCCCACACAGATCTGATAGGATGCGACATAAACCTGAGAGATATGGTTATCTCGTAACAGAGGATGATGATGCATCGCTCATAGATGATGAGCCTAGTACCTATATAGAAGCTGCTTCAGGACCAGAGTCCGAGGAATGGCTAGAAGCCATGAAGTCTGAGATGCAATCCATGTATGACAATCAAGTTTGGAACTTGATAGATCCACCTGAGGGTGTTAAAACCATTGGGTGCAAATGGGTCTATAGAAAGAAGAAAGACATGGATGATAATCTGCAAGCCTATAAAGCTAGACTAGTGGCAAAAGGTTATAAACAGATTCATGGTGCTAACTATGATGAGACCTTTTCGCCAGTAGTCATGCTTAAATCAATTATAATTTTATTTGCCATTGCCGCATACTATGATTATGAAATATGGCAAATGGATGTCAAAACAGCAATCTTTAATGGAAACTTACTCGAGGATGTGTACATGACACAACCTGAAGGTTTTGTTCATCCAGAAAATTCTAAAAAGGTTTGCAAGCTTCAAAGATCCATTTATGGGTTGAAGCAGGCTTCTCGGAGCTCGAATCTTCATTTTGATGAAACTGTCAAAGAGTTAAGGTTCATTCAAAATGAAGATGAACCTTGTGTGTACAACAAGGTTAGTGGGAGAATAGTTGTTTTCTTAGTCTTATATGTAGATGACATATTACTCATTGGAAATGACATTCCCACCTTGCAGACAGTTAAGACTTGGTTGGGAAGTTGTTTCTCAATGAAAGACTTAGGAGAAGCTGCTTACATTCTTGGGATAAAGATCTATAGAGATAGATCAAAGAGATTGATTGGTCTGAGTCAAAGTACATACATTAATAAAATATTGAAGAGGTTCAATATGCAAGACTCCAAGAGAGGACTCTTGCCAATGTCACATGGCATTCATCTGAGTGAGACTCAGAGTCCTAAGACTCCTGATGAGCGAGCCCGCATGAGCAAGATACCATACGCTTCGGCTATTGGATCGATCATGTATGCCATGATTTGTACTCGACCAGATGTATCGTTTGCTCTTAGTATGACAAGTCGATACCAATCGAATCCAGGTGAAAGTCACTGGACAGCAGTGAAAACCATCCTAAAGTACTTGAGAAGAACTAAGGATGATTGTTTATGGAGGGGTGGAAAACGAGCTGTCTGTAAGAGGTTACGCCGATGCAAGTTTCGAAACCGATAGAGACGATTTCAAATCGCAAACTGGTTATGTGTTTGTATTGAATGGAGGTGCTGTGAGTTGGAAGAGTTCCAAGCAAAGCACGGTTCTTGATCTATTCTGAAGTGAGTACACAGCAGCATCGGATGCAGCTAAGGAAGCCGTATAGATCAAGAAGTTCGTTACCAAACTAGGAGTGGTGCCGACCATCCAGGGTCCCATAAGCCTTTATTGTGACAATAATGGTGCTATTGAACAAGCTAAAGAGCCTAGGTCCCATCATAATTCCAAACATATACTCAGAAAATATCACCTAGTCAGAGAGATCGTCAGACGAGGAGATATTACAATATGCAAAGTAGCAACGGAAGAGAATGCTGCAGATCCACTTACCAAGCCTCTCTCACAAGGAAAGCATGTTGAGCATGCTAGAGCGATAGGACTAAAAGTCATGAATGAATGGTCCTAGTGCAAATGGGAGATTGTTGGGAATAGTGCCCTAGGACATTCGATGTGCCTAGATTTGTAATTGTCACATTTAAATAAAGTTATTTGATATCATTTATTTCTCGTTGATTATTATAATGTGTGCATGTTTTAATATTATAATAATCGAATAATAGTTATTCACGAATAATAAGATTATTCAAACGTCCTTGGTAAAATCGCGTTGAGTAGAGACTCAAGTGATTAATATACTAGTATAAGTTTGATTGATAATCATCGGATGATTATGCGTATGGTATGGATCAATCTTATGGGTATTGGTTGGAGAACTAATACTGGACCGACCCGCATTGAGATCACTGCATGGAAATGTCATAAGTGAATCTCAATATAACAGTATGTCAATAAATCCTTGAACCTGAGATTATCATAGAGTCCAACATGATAACTGCTATGCCTTGACGTAATGCAACGTCATCTGAAACATGGTGATCATAAAGGTTAGCGATCGGGATTAGTGGGAGTCATGTAGAGGGAAATGAATAATCAAGATGGGGATTTGTCCCTCTCTTAAGTGAGAGAGATATATGCTGGGCCCCTCGATAAGTAGGACTGGAGGAAATGCATGGCCATGCTCAAATGAAGAGTCATTTGATTCAATCAGTCTACTTAAGATCGAGAAAGAATTTGAACATAAATAAGTATGACAGACTCCATGACTTAGTTCAAATATGATATCGCGTGACAAAGGGATTTGACACGTTAAAAGGTTTAATGGACTATTAACTTATATTATTTGGGTAATCATAATGTCTTGCTAGAGGCCGCTTATGATTTATTATTTAATAAGGTATTAAATAATTGCCAACATAATATAAGCCTTTTAAATACGACAATTATAGACATGTAGGAATAAATATCAACTGGGAATAATAAATATAATATTGGATATTATATTTATAAGGAGATTAAATAATAAGTAATATATAATATTGGATATTATATATATTGTATTATTTAATAAGTTGAGGGGCAACTAAGCAAATACTAGATTATTGAATCTAGGGATTACTTAGTATAAATAATAGATCCATGACAAGGAGTTGTCATTAGAACTCCTACAAAAATCGCCCCCTTCCAAGAAGAAGAATAAAAAGTCGACCTCTTCCTCATACTGTAGGAGAACGAAGTCGGTCGTCTAACCCTCTTCCCTTAGTTGATCTTGATCAATAGTACAATCTTTCTAGTAAGGAACTTATGTTGTACTATTTATCAATATTATTCGTAAGGATCTAGCAATCCGGCTTGTGGAATTGTTCGTGTGTGGATCACCAAAAGAGGAAGGAGATATTCATCTGCTTCTAGTCCGGATCTATAATTGTTCAATCGGATTAAGGTAATTCGATTAACTCTTTAATTAAACAATTAAATTACTGTATGAGATCCTAAATTGGGTTTTCACGTTTATTGTTCCGCTGCGTTTTTACTCCGATTATTTTGTATTCGATGCATAGAAAACCCAACATCATGTTCGAATCACGAAGAACAATAAAATTCAAACAACAACTCCAAGGTTCACATCTCGAATCGAGACAATATATGATCCGGTGAAAACAACAGGATGTGCATTCACATGAGATCCACAGGAAAGGAATAGCAATTGAAAAGTCACAACGATAAACGAGTTATTCCGAAACAATACCACACTCGTTCGATCAACAAAAGCAAGGGGCAGGACAAGCTCAGAAAATATCAACGAACATAAACGAGTCGACAGAGTCGAAAATACAGAAGTTCAAAATCCGATCCACTTCGAATAAAAGAACTAGTAGAACCAAAAGATGTTACTTCCGAACAAGGTTCACAAGAATCGAACCGGACTCGGAAAGGTCACAACGATAACCAGATCGACCCAAAACAAGATCACAGCTCGTTCGAACGACGAAACCGAAATATAGAACATGTTCAGAAAGTATCAACGAACACGAGCGAGTTGATAGACTTGAGAGAGAGAAAATGTGGAAGTCAAAAATGATACGGGCATTACATTCGACCTCTTATAAAAGAAATTTCATTCCCGCAACTCACAACAACGGGAGTAAGGTGATAACACAAAAAGCAAACGACGGAAACATCTCTCATGGGCCTCTCAGAGCCGATCCTCATATCTATACTGAAGTTCGCGCCCCGAAAGACTCGGAACCCAACTCGCAAAACTGGATCATGTGTCTCTCGAGTCCACACTTGAAAAGCATTACTGACGAGAAGGACAATTTGCACGTACATGCCCCCGTGTCACGGGATGCCCACGACCCCAAGCGGTATTACCTGATCACAGGACACTCATGGGCCCACTTGCAGCTTTGTGGGATGCCGAGCCTCATCACACTTCAAGTTATCATCTATAGTGTAGGGCTTACTTTATTTTCCTTGTAATGTTGTTTTATTTTCCTTGTAATGTTGTAATAGCTAGTTAGTGCTTGTTCAGCTTTTCAATATCCAGTGTTGTCATTAGCCTTTATTTTTATAAGCCTATTATAGGGGGAAAGAGTGTGTAATACCCGGTTGTAATTCAATCATTATCATTCAGTAATTCCATTCGGTAATTTTAGTTTTTGGGTGGAAGTCCATCTTAGCGACTCTATTGTTACCTTTTTGTCATTCCGAGAATGATTAATTCTACCCTTTTTGTCATCCGAGTTCGTCTCAGTGTCGTTCTGTTGAATTCCATGTTCTTTAGCCACTTTTCACGTATGAGTTCGACTTTGTTAAATCACCATTAATTTTTGGAAACTCCAAAAATTTTGAATCTTTGCAATATTATAAATCATCGGGTTAGCTTTCCAATGGTTCAAACGGTGAGTCAATCGGAGTCCGAACGAGGGAGTTATGGTCGAAATAGCTAATTCACTCTCATTTTCCAGTCTTGGCCTAGCAGCCTGTACCGTGCGCTGCGGCATATGCCGGCAGGGCCGCGGCACACTGCCGAGTCACTGCCTCGGCACACCCGTCCGGGCCGCGGCACACTCGTGCTGCAATTTCGGCCGACCCCTTCTGTACCTTGTGCCGCGGCACATGCCGGCAGGGCCGCGGCACACTGCCGAGTCACTGCCGGCAGATTTGGCCCTGTGCCGCGGCAAACTTCGGCTGGGCCGCGGCACACTGTGCAGTCAGCGCTATAATTGTGTTTTTTCAGCGAAAATCACTCATTTCTTCCATTCCTTCAACCTTGGTCCGTGAGAGAGGCTTGAGGGAGAGAATCTTCATCATCAATCACTTGGGAATTCATTTTTCATCATTTTCATTCGGTTATGAAGCTCAGATTGTCGATCTAGCGTGATTTCATCGGATTAAAGTACTTGGATCTTCAAAGGTAATATTCACCAAACCTCTTGGATTTCGATTTTGTATTGAGATATGATGTTTTGTATGTTAAGATCATGTTGTATGAAGTGATATACACATGATTATGGACATGTTTGATTATTCATTGGATTATTGAAGGATTATTCAAGAACACTTTGAATAATGTGTTGGATTTGGGGGTTTTCGATTAATTGTTGTTGAAACCACGATTTTGGATATTCATAATGGATTATTGATCGTATTGAAGATGTTTTGTTGGTTTGAAACACTTCTTGAGGATTTAATGTTCGTATTATTGAAGTTTAGTTATAGACAATCGAAGTTGGCCATAAAGTGTTCGATATAATGCCCCAATGAACTTGGTTTAACCGTATCGACGTTTTGAGTTCGTTATATTCATGTTTGGTTCGTATATTGATCGGATTTTTGGTAATTATATTATTCAAGGTTGTTCGAGAGGCCGATAATTTCATTAAGGACGTTGATCGTGGAAGTACTTTCTCGCCTTCGGTTTGAGGCAAATTTTATACTTGTACTAGTCAATGAGATTAATGTCATCATATATGTGTATGAATGTGTTGTATCATTCCGAGACTTAGTCTCTTCGTGAATTCATTGATATTAAGAGATCGTTTGATACGATACCTTTCGGCAACTATGCCAAATGTTTATTATTGTCCGTTAATGGCCGATTCAAGGCATTGTGATACTCGTTATTAATGTCATTGTCGATAGCCGGCTTGCGGTATCGATGTATCAATTGTTGTTAATATTGATGTCAATCTAAAACATCGTTCAGATCATCGTTATTCATGTTGGCGTTGTCATTAAACCGTATTGGCCGATTTAAGGCATTGGCTAATTCATTTCTCATCCTCGTCGTTGGTCACCGATTAAAGGTGCCGAGGCATCCTTCGTATCATTTTCATCGATTGGCCGTTCTCAGGCAAATCGAAATGTTCAATCATTCACCATATCATTGTTATCGATTGACCGTTCTAAGGCAATCGAGGTATTTAATCATTCATCGTATCATTCGTAGCGATTGGCCATTCTAAGCCAATCGAAGCGCTTAATCATTCATGGAATCATCCGCTGCATCATTGTTATCGGTTGGCCATCCTAAGGCAATCGAGGTGTTAAATTGAGACTGTCAAGGACGGTGTCTATCCGTGTGTTACTGTCATCGTGTTGGCCGACTCAAGGCAGCACACTATCATTCATTGTGAAACGGATTCGTGCCGTGGCTTCGGCCCTAATTGTGATACGGCTTCATGCCGTGGCTTCGGCCCTCATTGTGATACGGCTTCATGCCGTGGCTTCGGCCCTAATTGTGATACGGCTTCGTTCCGTGGCTTTGGCCCTCATTGTGATACGGCTTCGTGCCGTGGCTTCGGCCCTAATGGTGATACGGCTTCGCGCTGTGGTTTCGGCCCTAATCAATAACAGTTGCGGGCTGTTTTGGCTTCATGTGATTGTGATAATTTGACAGCTTCGGCTGAGTGGCTTTCAAGCCTTTATTATTGTCCTGGTAATTTCATTGGAGCCTTCGGGCATTGTGATTCATAATTAATTCAGTCCTGGTTTGGTTCATGTCGTGTAATTCATTGTGGTATTCTGTGATTATGATTTGCCGTTGGGCACTTATGTTCTAACTTGTCGAACAGGTATTAATAGTATGCCGTGGGCATAGTATTTCGCGAATGCTCGGTTCATACCTTGGTTTGTGAGCATCTAATATTATTATTATCATTGTACCGTTTCATTCTGCCTTTGGATATATATCATGTTATACATTTATTTGATGTTCATTATCTGGATGACTGACCCCGTGGGGGCGGAACATGTTTTCATGTTTTAGGTGCTTGCGAGGAGAGAGTTGAGACACAGGGACATGACGATGGCGACGAGGCATCCGAGCGATACTAGTCCGAGTTGTTCATTGTCGGTCAGTCAGTTGGAGTGTACTCCAGTCTTGTCAGTTGTTGTCGTGCTGTATTACCCGAACAGATGTTCGTGGATGTTGTTGTATTTCATTTTTGGCCATGTAGGCTACTTTTGTCGTTGAAATTCCTTATCGGAATATTGTGTCGGATGTCATGGTAGGGACTATGATTTTCCCTTATTGTGTAATTTAATGTATTTTAGTCATGTTCGCCTGGTGGATCTCCTGGCGTGGGGTCCATGATAAGTGTCATTTTTGTACACTTATCCATGGTTTGTATCGATAAAATTCACCCATAATTGAGCTAGTCTACTCGTTTTTTGCTTTTAATTTATTAGTTTTAATAATTTTATTTTTATCGGATGATGATCGGATTAAATAACTGAATTACTCAAGAAACAACATGTTTAATAAATATTCTATTTATTGAATTTTGATATATTCATGTTGTAGGGCTTTCCGAGACGAATTCGGCGGTCTTTAGGATTCAAAATCGAGTTATATATCAAAAGTTATCATCAGAAGAAGATGCGGGGCAAAAACGCAAAGTCGAGGGAATTCGGGCTAAAACGTAACTATCAAAGCTTCAAATGAGCAAATTTACGAAGCCACGTTACGGCCGTAACATTCGGGGGTTACGGCCGTAAGTCACTAATTCTGGTAGTAACTCCCGAATGTTACGGCCGTAACTCTTGACAGATTGCTATGATTTGTCTAATTTTTATACTTTTGTGTATTATTGAGGGGATGGCGGCATTGATCCGATATAATGTAATAATGCTGTAGTTTTGGAGCTATTAGATGACTTTAGGTGTATAAATAGACCCCTTAGATCCTTCATCATTCACCATTCATCTTATAATTTTCCATTTTCTTGTAAACTTTTCTTTTTGTGTGAAGAACACACTTGTGTTCTTGAGTGATCTTTGTTAGTGTGGTACAACATATGTTGTTCGAGAGTTTATTGTTTCTATCTCCTTTATCTACTAAGGGAGTTAGGATCAATTCTTTCTCTTGATTCAACTAAACATGACCACCAAAGCTTGTAATATGTGTAATAAACCCTTTATGGGCTAAGTTTCTTAAGTTGGGATTATAAACAAGGTTAGTCATGTTATTTATGTTTGTATAAAGATATATTATGAATTACTTATTATTGTGTGTGATTTTCATTGTTTTAACAATCTTTATTTATTTGGCCAATTAATGAAGATATTTATGATCTTCATATGTTTCGAAAGAAAATATGTTTGATTAGATCAAATGATCTTCACTCTAAGTTGTTCTAGGGGATAGAAATATACCCCTAGTCCTTAGATGATTCTTTGAGTTATTTTCATAAATCCTAACGCTATGTATTGAAGCCAATCAACATAGAAATATAGTGGATTGATTCAATATGTAAGGGACGTTTTATACTTCGAAAGAGAAACCGTCTTTATAAGGAAAATCGAATCTACACAACATAATAAGTAAATTCATCTTATGATCTCCAATACATCTTTTATAACTAATGACGAACTAAGTTTGTAATCCCAACTATTTCATTTTATCATTAATCAATCTATTAATATTGCAATCTTTTTATTTCCTTATAATATTAGAACTATTATTGCAATTTCTTTGCAATTATTAAACCAAACTTTTTAATTGTGTGTTTCACTCATCTTAAGTATCTATAAAAATAGACTAATAGTGTATAATTCAAATTATAACATAACTTCCTTGTGGGATCGATAAACCGGACTCAAAAGTCCACTTTACTACTTGATACGATATCGTGCACTTGCGATAGTTACACAAAAAGCGTGTCAAGTTTTTGGCGCCGTTCTTTGGGAAGTATAAGTTATATTTGAAATCTTACATTATAAACTATTTTTGTAGGTACAAATTTCTCGACGTTGTAACTTAGTACTAAATTGTGTTTGTCGGTCAAGTGGCGGATAACGGTACTCGTGACTATTAAAGTCGGATTTTGATTTCCCACAACAAGCGATATTTGTATATATTTTTTTAATTATTTTCATTGTCTTTTTATTTTTGTTTTTTTATCATGGATGAAACATTGTTTAAAATTGAAAAAGATTTCCCTTTCTAAGCAAAAATGCAATTTTAAAAATTTATAAGACAAGGCTTGAAAGGATGAGGTTGCTTACGAATAAAAGCATACCTTTTGACATAAGATTCATTATCGAAGCCAAAGTAAGAATAGAAGGTGAATTCTTGAAACACCAACTAGATTTTTACCGGGCTTGGAAAAAGTTCATATGCCAAGCGACGAGCAAAGATTCTAGCCGTTTGCTATAAATGTGCTAGATGGAATGTAATGCAAAATGTCGATCTTTAGGAATTCCATCTACAAACAGAGAAGATAAAATTCGGTTCATTAATGATGGTCCGAATAAGGAGAATTTAGATAACATCGAAATTTCTCTTGACACGCATCCTAGTGGACTTGTGTATTACGAATTCAATGTTTGTGGAATAAATTCAAACCGAGAATATGAACAACGTCTTGGGAATCGACGTTAAAAGACCTGTTTGCCAATTTGTAAGAAAATTGGATGGGAAGCTTCTCCCGACTCATAGAAGGCGTTTAGGCCGTTTACGAACGTAAAATCGGAGGAAGATGTGAGCCACAATCACAACTACCGTACATACGCGTAAGTATCTTTTATTTTTGTCGTGTGGTGAGATTTTACGAATAAAAAATGTGATACGCGATAAAAGCTTTCATTATTCTATTGAGTAGTTGAAGCACAATCAAACGCAATCACAAACTTGTTAAACAATTTTTACCTTCTTTTTCTTCTATAAATAAAATTTCTCTTGGTTTCTTTCATTCATCCCTCAAACTTGCACTTTTCTCTTTCTCTCTCTATAAAAAATTTTTCTATTCAAAAATTGAGTAATCATCTTCAACAAAAAAATTTTACACATCTGCATTTTGGTGGATCTAGTTGGAAAAGAGGCATGCTTCATGACGGCCCACAACTTGGTCGTACCTTAGGAGAAAAATGCATTCATGTAGTTTACGGAGGAGGAAGTCTAGGATTAATGGGGCGAGCTGCTCACGCCTATATGGAAGGAGTAAGAGTGTTGGGAGTAATCCCAAAACCTGCGTGAAAGTAAAATTACCGGGTCAACTATTGGAGATGAGTTTAGATCTGTGAATATGCAAGATCGCATAACTCACATGATAAATAATTACGCCTTTATCGCCCTTCCGGTGGTTTTGGCACACTTGAGGAACTTTTTCATGTGGTTACCAGAGCCCGGCTAAATGTTCATCAAAACCAATAGGAGTGCTTAATGTCAATGGTTTCTTTGATGGTTTCTTGTCTTTCATCGACTACTCTGCTTTGAAAAGGGATTTATTTCCGAGCGTGCAAAAGCGAATCATAGTCGTTGCAACAACACCGAGAAGAACTAATCGAAAAACTCAATGAATTTGTTCCTCAACCAGATCCGGCTCTAGCTAAAATTGTGCAGGTAGAAGATTTTACCGTGAGAAAGCGAAAAGTAGATTCATTCCTCTCCCTTTGATAACCCATGACGGACCTCTTGTATTTTTACTTTACTGCGTGTGTAATAATCGTGCTAAATGATGGCGGCTTAAGGAGTTTCTTCTTGATCTCTTGACGCGCATCTATTCGCGATTTATGTATTCTTGTAATTTTTATTTCGTGTTTTGCTTTTATAAAAACTTTGATGGCGGTAAGGCGACTCTTCGGACTTTCTTGATGCGCATCTAAGAAATTATGTTATACTTACGAGTATATTTTATTTTCTTTTGTGTGTGCCTCGTATATTTATTCTCTTGCAGATTCTAAAAGGCGTTAGGCTCGGACATCAACTTTCTTAACGAGGAGTATTACCTTTTACGCATTGATTTTTATTTTATTTTTAAAGCGAGGACAGTTTTATTTTCAAGTTTGGGGGTGGTTTGTTTTAGTATTTTGGTGTGTTGTAATTTTGGTGTGGTTTGTTTAATAATTTTGGTGTGTTTTGATTGATTTGGTTATTTGCCTTAATTTTTTTATATATATATATATATATATTTATATATATATATCTATAGTATTTTGATTTTGAGATTTTTAGATCGCCATAACACCATAAATTAGCTATATACAAACTTCTAAAATCGTTTTAAGGTAAAAATTTGTATATTCCAAATTTTTTTTTGAGCCTTAATCTCTCTTTCCAAGCCTTGTAATTATCATATAAAATCGAGTCATTCGTTACCTTGAGAAAAGAAGAATCAATTGGTTGATGAAAAATAAAGCGAAATTTACTTAATTTGTGGAGTTTTGATTTTTCATGCTTAACTAAAAATGATTTTACGCAAAAATTCTATTCCCTAAAAAATAAAAAAAGGAGTCATTGGTGAAAAGAGCTACGTTAGCAAATAACGGTGTGAAAGCTATCACCTAAAAAAATAAATGACGAAAAGGAGAAGTGTTGAGCGACAGTAAATGCCTAATTTTGGAAGTCTTAAATTTTGCGAAAAATAAAGGACTAACCATTGTTGGTGCGTAGCCGCCGTCTCGAAAAATTGGTGAAAAGAGCTACATGTTAGCAAATAACGGTGTGAAAGCTATCACCTTTTTAGAAAAAAAAATGAGATAGAAATTGTGTTAGTGAAAAGAGCTACACGTTAGCAAATAACGGTGTGAAAGCTATCACTAAAAGGGATGTAGTTTATGAGCAGATTTGAATTAATTAGCAGCTGAATTTCAATACACTCAATTTTGTAAAAATCACAATATTTGATGACGCCAATGAAATTCTTCTTCATATTGAGTCGAAAAATAAACGAGTGATCGAGAGCAACCATTAAAGGGAGTCGTGTGTATCACGAGTGGGAAAGAAATAATCAACCTTTTGGGGGGGGAACCTTACATTTTGGAATTACAAAATAAAAACCGTGTTTTAACTTCAACAACATTAGTAGATTTATTTTGAATCTTGATTCATTTCTATCTACTGTATAAATCTGGTTGTTGTTTATTAATGGCATTTTGATCTCCTTTTCTCTTTTTATATTTTAATTTATGTGTGTATTAATTTTCTTATTTTTTTTATTTTTATTTTTATTTTTGGAGTGTGAATAATAAAGAGTCTTGCTCGGGACTAGCAAGAATTCAAGTTTGGGGTGTGATAAGTGTCATTTTTGTACACTTATCCATGGTTTGTATCGATAAAATTCACCCATAATTGAGCTAGTCTACTCGTTTTTGCTTTTAATTTATTAGTTTTAATAATTTTATTTTTATCGGATGATGATCGGATTAAATAATGAATTACTCAAGAAACAACATGTTTAATAAATATTCTATTTATTGAATTTTGATATATTCATGTTGTAGGGCTTTCCGAGACGAATTCGGCGGTCTTTCGGATTCAAAATCGAGTTATATATCAAAAGTTATCATCAGAAGAAGATGCAGGGCAAAAACGCAAAGTCGAGAATTCGGGCTAAAACGTAACTATCAAAGCTTCAAATGAGCAAATTTACGAAGCCACGTTACGGCCGTAACATTCGGGGTTACGGCCGTAAGTCACCCTAGTTACGTAGTAACTCCTGAATGTTACGGCCGTAACTCTTGACAGTGCTATGATTTGTCTAATTTTTATACTTTTTGTGTATTATTGAGGGATGGCGGCATTGATCCGATATAATGTAATAATGCTGTAGTTTTGGAGCTATTAGATGACTTTAGGTGTATAAATAGACCCCTTAGATCCTTCATCATTCACCATTCATCTTATAATTTTCCATTTTCTTGTAAACTTTTCTTTTTGTGTGAAGAACACACTTGTGTTCTTGAGTGATCTTTGTTAGTGTGGTACAACATATGTTGTTCGAGAGTTTATTGTTTCTATCTCCTTTATCTACTAAGGGAGTTAGGATCAATTCTTTCTCTTGATTCAACTAAACATGACCACCAAAGCTTGTAATATGTGTAATAAACCCTTTATGGGCTAAGTTTCTTAAGTTGGGATTATAAACAAGGTTAGTCATGTTATTTATGTTTGTATAAAGATATATTATGAATTACTTATTATTGTGTGTGATTTTCATTGTTTTAACAATCTTTATTTATTTGGCCAATTAATGAAGATATTTATGATCTTCATATGTTTCAAAGAAAATATGTTTGATTAGATCAAATGATCTTCACTCTAAGTTGTTCTAGGGGATAGAAATATACCCCTAGTCCTTAGATGATTCTTTGAGTTATTTTCATAAATCCTAATGCTATGTATTGAAGCCAATCAACATAGAAATATAGTGGATTGATTCAATATGTAAGGACGTTTATAGTTCGAAGAGAAACCGTCTTTATAAGGAAAATCGAATCTACACAACATAATAAGTAAATTCATCTTATGATCTCCAATACATCTTTTATAACTAATGACGAACTAAGTTTGTAATCCCAACTATTTCATTTTATCATTAATCAATCTATTAATATTGCAATCTTTTTATTTCCTTATAATATTAGAACTATTATTGCAATTTCTTTGCAATTATTAAACCAAACTTTTTAATTGTGTGTTTCACTCATCTTAAGTATCTATAAAAATAGACTAATAGTGTATAATTCAAATTATAACATAACTTCCTTGTGGGATCGATAAACCGGACTCAAAAAGTCCACTTTACTACTTGATACGATATCGTGCACTTGCGATAGTTACACAAAAAGCGTGTCAGTCCACGGCACTGTAATAACCCAATAGGATTTTGGGGTGTTACAGAAGATGGTATCAGAGAGTTTGGGTTGTGAGATACCCTGATATGTGAGTTATGTGGCTCTACCGATGCGGTAGTAGTGGGACTGTCAGGTTATGACAATGCAGGGCCGGATCGGGTTTTGTGAGTCGTAATATTAATACGACTGCACGAGTCATTCATTCATCGAGTGGTCGTCAGTTGGGACTAGTATCGTGAGACCTCGAAGCTTCGTATGACCTGTGTAAGGACTCGATTCTCTTTATGTTCATACATTCATCATGTTATTAATTGTTCATGTTTGTTGAAACATATATGTGATATTAGTGTTATGATTGATTCATGACTAATTGTTTTGGAGCACGTGTGACTTGTGTAAGCATTAAGGATCAACTCATTCGTCAGTTAATAATCCTCAGTCATCATTTTGACCTCATCACTCAGTCAATATCATTACTCAGATAATTCATTCATCACTCAGTTAATTCATTCATCACTAAGTCAATGTCATTACTCAGATAATTCATTCATCACTCAGTTAATTCATTCATCACTCAGTCAATGTCATTACTCAGATAATTCATTCATCACTCGTTAGTTCATTCATCACCCCGTCAATATCATTCATCACTCAGTTAATTCATTCCTCACTCAGTCAATATCATTCATCACTCAGTTAATTCATTCAACACTCAGTCAATCTCATGATTCAGTCAATTCATTCATCACTCAGTTAATCTCATCGCTCAGTTGATTCATTCATCACTCAGTCAATCTCATCATTCAGTTAATTCAATATCACTCAGTCAATCTCATTGTTCAACTAATTCATTAACCATCCAGTCCATCTCACGGTTCAGTTGTTGATCTTGTGAATCGAATTTTCAACCTTGTTAACTTGTTCAAGGTAATCATTTCAGGAATTTCATCAGATAGTCTTGTCGCTTCACTTGATCTTTCATGCGATCTTATCGTATTCCGGCGTCATGTTGACGATCGTTTTATTGCATTATTAATGCATTCATTGTGTTAGAGCATGTATGCTCATTGTTATCATTCCGTATCGTAATCATAATGCGATATTCATGCGGGATCTATAATTATCATGTGGCTTTGCTGCTCCAGTATGGATAGAGCTGTCCGAGAACGCAGGGGAAGAGGCCGCGGTACGGACCAGAACCCGGGATCTCATATGAACGCCCGCGCATATGCGAGGGTTAGCATGTGTTCATCGAATAGATATGCTACTCATTCACTGTCAGATAATCATTCACCATCAGGGAGTCGTACCCGAGAAACAGCTCACTCGGAAGGTGTCCGGGTTGACCCATTCATATTTATGCAGGGCATGATGGCCCAGATAACTCATATGACGCGGATAGTGGAGACTATGAAGACCTCGATGGTTCGTGGTCCACCGCAACAGGGATTCCAGGTTCCATTCCATGGACAGACTGGAGTAGTGAATCAGATTGTGGGCGATATCTCTCGTCAGAGGCCACCTACTTTTGAGGGTTCGTCGGAACCAGCTGATATTGTTCATTGGCTTGATTATTTTGATAAACTCTTCGACATGGTTCAGTGTCCGGAAGAGAGTAAAGTGGCAGTAGTGGCTTATTACTTGATTAAGGGTGCTTATTTGTGGTGGCTTTCTGTGAAACCCACCGATTGCGATTGTGGTTGGAGTGAGTTCAAGACCCTCATGTTAGAGAGGTATTATCCGGCTCCACTTCGTGAAGCCAAGTTGTTATAGGGTTTGAACCCCGAATCCGCCGAGGACAAGGGTGTTATTGTCATTGCTGAGAAGTTTCAGGGACTACTTCAGTTTGCTTCGTCAGTTATCCGTACTAAGGCGGATTTATGATCAAATATTTTAGCAAGAGGCTAAATCCGAAGTTGAGGATGCAGTTGTTCAATCACAATTGTAGTTCACTTAGCGAATTCATCGGGAAGGCTCTTGGAGCAGAGCTTTTGATCAATGAGCTTACTCAGAAGCATCCTTTAGTTTCTTCGGGTGAGAGGACTAGAATGCCGGCTCGTTCAGAGGGACATCGGGCTCCGATGTCCAAGGGGTCATTTTCTAGTCGTCTTCGTGCTGGGATAGCATCTTCCTCTCAGGCGACGAGTTCGACTGTTGTTTGCTTTAACTGCGATTCAGCAGGTCACGTTAGTACCCGGTGTACGGTGCCAGCTATTGTTTGTTTTCTGTGTGGGAGGCACGGACACCGGCATAAATACTGCAGGAGTTCTAGTGCCAGTAAATCTCAAAAAAACTCAAGGGCCTCGAGAGACTTCGTTACTCCATCCCGTGCATCATCCAAGGGACCCTATCAGGCCTCGAGGGCCAGAGGTAAGGACATTCATCACCGGTTTGAACAAGTTAATTCTTGTTCGTTAATAGGATAATCATTCATTTCATTGTTGTTCATTCATTCATATAATTCATTCATTATATATATCAGTCATGTTGGGACTCATAATTATCGATTAATCATTCAATTCACGAGGAACGACGGTTCCAATCACTTCATGGAGCTATCACTCATTAATTTATTAATTCACCTCGGTGAGTCATTCTTAATCCTTGTGGGATTTCGATTCATTATCATTCATTATGATCATTTTGTTCTTGTGACCTTCCGGGATCATTTTGTGCGGTGAGTTCAGATTTGGGTCTACCTTAAATCGTTGAGATAGAGGAGATCGATGATATAGAAGGATATCGATGTTGGGTACATTTGAGATGTAACCTTGTTTTTGGATGACTTTGTAAATCTATCTGTATTAATGTATCATGACGGTGGATCATTTATTGTTGATCTATTTTATTATGATCATATTCGGGAATCTTGAGATTTGGATAATTTGTTGAGAATTCGTCCCTTTTGGTTTTGTACACTAGACTTCATGATAATTTGGGAAATCGTTCACTGTGATCCGAGACGTCAAGTCTTGGGGACTTGGGCGTGCGTTTGATTTGGTCCCGATAACTATTTGGGCATTATTGTTTTCAGATTATGATGGATAGTTCATATCCCGAGTTGCCTACCCTTAGTTTCGAGGACGAAACTCTTTTTAAGGGGGGGACTATGTAATACCCGGTTGTAATTCAGTCATTATCATTCAGTAATTCCATTCGGTAATTTTAATTTTTGGGAGGAACTCCATCTTAGCGACCCTATTGTTACCTTTTCGTCATTCCGAGAATGATTAATTCTACACTTTTTGTCATCCGAGTTCGTCTCCGTGTTGTTCTGTTGAATTCCATGTTCTTTAGTGACTCTTCCACGTATGAGTTCGACTTTGTTAAATCACCATTAATTTTTGGAAACTCCAAAAATTTTGAATCTTTGCAATATTATAAAGCATCGAGTTAGCTTTCCAATGGTTCAAACAGTGAGTCAATCGGAGTCCGGACGAGGGAGTTACGGTCGAAATAGCTAAGTCACTCTCATTTTCCAGTCTTGGCCGAGCAGCCTGTACCGTGCGCCGCGGCACACTGCCGAGTCACTGCCGCGGCACACCCGGCCGGGCCGCGGCACACTCGTGCTGCAATTTCGGCGGACCCTTCTGTACCTTTTGCCGCGGCACATGCCGGCAGGGCCGCGGCACACCTTTGAGTCACCGCCGTGATTGGCTCGTGCCACGGCACACTTGGTATCGCGGCACACTATGCAGTCAGCGCTATAATTGTGTTTTTCAGCGAAAATCACTCATTTCTTCCATTCCTTCAACCTTGGTCCGTGAGAGAGGCTTGAGGGAGAGAATCTTCATCATCAATCACTTGGGAATTCGTTTTTCATCATTTTCATTCGGTTGTGAAGCTCGGATTGTCGATCTAACGCGATTTCATCGGATTAAAGTACTTGGATCTTCAAAGATAATATTCAACAAACCTCTTGTATTTCGATTTTGTATTGAGATATGATGTTTTGGATGTTAAGATCATGTTGTATGAAGTGATATACACATGATTATGGACATGTTTGATTATTCATTGGATTATTGAAGGATTATTCAAGAACACTTTGAATATTGTGTTCGATTTGGGGGTTTTCGATTAATTGTTGTTGAAACCACGATTTTGGATATTCATAATGGATTATTGATCGTATTGAAGATGTTTTGTTGGTTTGAAACACTTCTTGGGGATTTAATGTTGGTATTATTGAAGTTTGGTTATAAACAACCGAAGTTGGCCATAAAGTGTTCGATATAATGCCCCAATGAACTTGGTTTAACCGTATCGACGTTTTGAGTTCGTTATATTCATGTTTGGTTCGTATATTGATCGGATTGTTGGTAATTGTATTATTCAAGGTTGTTCGAGCGGCCGATAATTTCATTAAGGACGTTGATCGTGGAAGTACTTTCTCGCCTTCGGTTTGAGGCAAGTTTTATACTTGTACTAATCAATGAGATTAATGTCATCATATATGTGTATGAATGTGTTGTATCATTCGGAGACTTAGTCTCTTCGTGAATTGATTGATATTAAGAGATCGTTTGATACGATACCATTCGGCAACTATGCCAAATGTTTATTATTGTCCGTTAATGGCCGATTCAAGGCATTGTGATACTCGTTATTAATGTCATTGTCGATAGCCGACTCGTGGTATCGATGTATCGATTGTTGTTAATATTTATGTCAATCTAAAACATCGTTCAGATCATCGTTATTCATGTTGGGGTTGTCATTAAAACCGTATTGGCCGATTTAAGGTATTGGCTTATTCATTTCTCATCCTCGTCGTTGGTCACCGATTAAAGGTTCCGAGGCATCCTTCGTATCATTGTCATCGATTGGCCGTTCTCAGGCAAATCGAAATGTTCAATAATTCACCATATCATTGTTATCGATTAACCGTTCTAAGGAAATCGAGATATTTAATCATTCATCGTATCATTCGTAGCGATTGGCCATTCTAAGCCAATCAAAGCGCTTAATCATTCATGGAATCATCCACTGCATCATTGTTATCGGTTGGCCATCCTAAGGCAATCGAGGTGTTAAATTGGGACTGTCAAGGACGGTGTCTATCCGTGTGTTACTGTCATCGTGTTGGCCGACTCAAGGCAGCACACTATCATTCATTATGATACGGCTTCGTGCCGTGGCTTTGGCCTTAATTGTGATACGGCTTCGTGCCGTGGCTTCGGCCCTCATTGTGATACGGCTTCGTGCCATGGCTTCGGCCCTAATTGTGATACGGCTTCGTGCCGTGGCTTCGACCCTCATTGTGATACGGCTTCGTGTTGTGGCTTCGGCCCTAATGGTGATACGGCTTCGCGCCATGGTTTCGGCCCTAATCAATAACAGCTACGGGCTGTTTTGGCTTCATGTGATTATGATAATTTGACAGCTTCGGCTGAATGGCTTTAAAGCCTTTATTATTGTCCTGGTAATTTCATTGGAGCCTTCGGGCATTGTGATTCATAATTAATTCAGTCCTGGTTTGGTTCATGTCGTGTAATTCATTGTGGTATTCTGTGATCCTGATTCTCCGTTGGGCACTTATGTTCTAACCTGTCGAACAGGTATTAATAGTATGTCGTGGGCATAGTATTTCACGAATGCTTGGTTCTTACCTTGGTTTGTGAGCATCTCGTATTATTATTATCATTGTACCGTTTCATTCTACCTTTGGATACATATCATGTTATACATGTATTTGATGTTCATTATCTGGATGACTGACCCCGTGGGGGCAGAACATGTTTTCATGTTTTAGGTGCTTGCGAGGAGAGAGTTGAGACACAGGGGCATGACGATGGTGACGAGGCATCCGAGCGATACTAGTCCGAGTTGTTCATTGTCGGTCAGTCAGTTGGAGTGTACTCCAGTCTTGTCAGTTGTTGTCGTGCTGTATTACCCGAACACATGTTCGTGGATGTTGTTGTACTTCATTTTTGGCCATGTAGGCTACTTTTGTCGTTGAAATTCCTTATCGGAATATTATGTCGGATGTCATGGTAGGACTATGATTTTCCCTTATTGTGTAATTTAATATATTTTAGTCATGTTCGCCTGGTGGATCTCCTGGCGTGGGGTCCACGGCACTGTAATAAGCCAATAGGATTTTGGGGTGTTACAGAGTGTACTGAAGAGTTGTAGTACGAATTGGCAAGTTTGCTGAGACCCTCCTATCCGTGTATGCTTGTAATCGTTGTTGCCTATTGTAATCGCTCATTATATTAATACAAATTAATTTTCATCTTCAATTTTGCTGTGCCACTAAAACGCCTCGGCATGATTGCGTCGCATTAGCACCAACTCTCGAACGAGTTAGGCGGACGTAGTTGGGTAAATTGACTACTAGCCGCACGGTGCACGTACAGTCAATACAAACTATAAGCGCCCTGTGACAGGTGGTATCAGAGACCAGTTAAGGTCGAAAGAATGGAATCGGGTAACGAGACGGAAGTCCCTAGAAGGCAGGGCAAGAAAAAGGATGACGGAAAGAAGAAAGAGGTCGAGGCCTCTAAAGCCCAATTCGATAATCTAGAGCAAGAGTGCTATAGTTTGAAATATGTTGTCGAGACCTTGGAGGAGAAGGTCGAGACCCTCAAGGCGGAGAATGAAGACTTCCGAGCCCAGTTTGGGCGAATGCAGAGAAATCTGCCGAACCTTTGCTGATGCAATGGGAACCAACCATACGGCTGAAATGAGACGCGAGATGGAAGTAATGAGTATCCAGATTGGATTGCTTCAAAGAGCTGTGAACAACACCCCCCATGTTGCTCAAGAACCTATTACGAGGATTCGGATCCCCGAACCAAGTTCCTATAGTGGAACACGAGATGCCAAGGAAGTTGAGAACTTCTTATTCGACATGGAACAGTACTTCCATGCCGCCAATGTTTTGGACGAGGCGAGAAAGGTGTCAACCGCCACAATGTATTTGGTTGATGATGCCAAATTATGGTGGCGCACCAAATATGTGGACATTCAGGCCCAACGAGTAAGAATTGATACTTGGGAACAACTGCGAGATGCCATCAGGCAACAATTCTTCCCAGAGAATGTTGAGTACAACGCAACAAGGGCCTTGCGAGATTTGAAGCACACCGGTCTTATTCGAGATTATGTGAAGGCATTTTCGACGCATATGTTACACATTAGCGATATCGGAGAATGACCGGTTGTTTACATTCCTTGAAGGTTTGAAGCCATTTGCTCGTAAGGAGCTTCTGCACCAACGAGTCACAAACCTCAGTACCGCCATGGGAGCGGCAGAACGATTAATGGATTACACGTCGAAACCTCGAAGAGATCGTCCAGTAACAACGAATATGGCACCGTCCCGGAGTGTAATGCCAAGACCGTTCAAACCTAACTCGAGTTAGAGTGTAGGGGATCGGAAAACCTATACTCAAGGAAGTTCATATGGGAGCACGAATCGTAGCAAACCTACAGAAGGTCAGCAGGGCCCTCCCCAACGAATCATTAAATGTTTCCTATGTGATGGGCCTCATCATCTCAGTAATTGTCCGAAGAGGCAACTTTTGAGTGCCCTAACAAGCGCTGTAGAATCGAGTTCGCAACCAAAAGAAGAATTGCAAGTACCAGATGACGAAGGAAGATCGGAAGATGAGGAAAACCTTGGGGCCATCAATCAATGGTGCAACTCGTTAACCCATCAGGTGGCAGCTAAGGAAAGAGTGCCGACAAAATCCAGAAAACATGTACCTGCACTCACGACCAGTGGTCCCGATAAGAGAAAGAAGGGATTAATGTTTGTTGATGTTAAAATCAACGGGAAAAATATTCGTGCTATGATAGACTCAGGTGCCACCCATAATTATCTGGCGAGCACCGAAGTGGGGAGACTTGGACTATTGTTAGAGAAAGGAGTGGGTCGGGTTAAAGCCGTCAACTCTCCGTGCAAATCCAATCGTGGGGGTTGCCAAGGCTGTTCGAATTAAGATAGGAGCCTTCGAGGGAAGGGCCGACCTATCTGTTGTGGAAATGGATGACTTCAAATTGATACTCGGGCTAGAGTACATGCGTGACACTCAAACCCTAGTCATGCCGTGTGCTGATGCACTCTTGGTCTTGGGGGATAAACCACATATTATCCCAACAATTAGCGCAACCCAAGGGCAAAATAACCTATCTGCGCTACAGTTCAAGAAAGGATGCAGGCATGGTGAACTGTCCTTCCTATGCGCCTTGCAATTTGATGAAGTAGAGAAGTCGTCAAGTCCTATCCCTGAGGCGGTGAAGCACCTCCTAAACGAATTTAAAGATGTTATCCCGGCGAACTGCCTCAGAAGCTTCCACCTAAGAGGGCGGTCGATCATGAGATTGAGTTGGTGCCGGGCACAAAACCTCCTGCCCGAGCCCCTTATCGTATGTCGCAACCTGAGCTCGTGGAACTCAGAAAGCAGTTAAAAGAGAAGTTAGAATGTGGTATGATCCAACCGGCAAAATCACCCTATGGAGCTCCTGTTCTCTTTCAGAAAAAGTCTGATGGAACTTTGCGATTGTGTTGTGATTACCGTGCTCCAAAATAAAATTACGGTGAAAAATGTGTATCCTATTCCACTTGTAGCAGATTGCTTCGACCGACTCAGTGGAGTGGAATACTACACGAAGATCGATCTGAGATCAGGTTATTGGCAGGTTCGCATCAAGGAGGGAGATGAAGTGAAAACGACGATTGTCACACGTTTTGGGGCCTTCGTGTTCTTAATCATGCCTATTGGCCTAACAAACGCCCCAGCTACTTTCAGCACCTTGATGAATCAAGTTCTCCAAGGGTTCTTGGACGAGTTTGTAGTGGTATACCTAGATGATATTGTTATATATAGCCGAACCTTGGAAGAACATGTGGAACATTTGAGAATGGTTCTTACTAGGCTTCGTGAGCATGAACTATATGTTAAGCTGTCGAAGTGCTCATTTGCCCAGAAGCGGATCAGTTTCTTGGGTCATATCGTTGAGTGTGGCAATATTCGCATGGACCCGAAAAAAATACCAGCAATCCAAGAATGGAAACCACCAACTAATGTACATGAGGTACGGTCATTTCTCGGGTTGGCAAATTACTATAGAAGATTTGTGATGGGGTATGCTGGAATAGCAAGACCCCTAACCGATTTGACAAGAAAGACGGAAGTTTGGAATTGGTCGCCGGAATGCCAGAATGCCTTTGACAACTTAAAGGAGGCCATCCTAACAGACCCGGTCCTCGCACTATCAGATCTATCCAAACCTTTTGTGGTTGAAACGGATGCTTCAGATATTGCTCTAGGAGGAGTTTTAGTGCAAGATGGCCATCCTGTTGCCTTCGAGAGTAATAAACTTAAGGATGTCGAGAGGCGTTACACGGTGCATGAAAAAGAGCTTTTAGCAGTGGTCCATTGCCTTCGACTTTGGAGACATTACTTATTGGGGTTGCCGTTTATTGTAAAAACTGACAACGTTGTTGTTAGTCACTTTCTGTCCCAGCCAAAGCTTACTGGGAAACAAGCGAGATGGCAGGAACTATTGTCCTAGTTCAACTTTGTGATTGAGTATCGTGCCGGTTCTAGTAATCAGGTGGCGGATGCCCTGAGCCGCAGATCCGACCTAGCTGTTCTACAAGTGCTGGCAGCGCTTTCCTCGAGTCAGGTGACCACTCCATTAAAAGATCAAATACGAGAACTAATGGGAGCCGATGAAGTGGCTCAATGTTTGGTGAAACTTGTCCGCCAGGGTACAACACGAAGATTTTGGCTAGAGGATGGTCTCTTATGGACCAAGGGGAGACGTCTCTATGTACCTCTAGGCGGCGATATGAGGAAAACTATTATTGCGGAATGTCACGACACTCTCTGGGTGGGCCACCCAGGAGAGGATCGCACTGTGGCCTTAGTCCAACGAGCTTACTATTGGCCCCAAATGCGGGAAGACATTGAGATGTTTGTCCGCACCTGCTTGGTGTTCCAACAAGATAAACCTGATCGACAAAAGAAGGCAGGCTTGCTGGAACCACTACTCATTCCTGTCGGGGCTTGGGAAAGTGTTTCTATGGATTATATCACCAGTCTACCAAAAGTTGGGGATCTTGATGCCATTATTGTTGTGGTATACCGGTTCTCCAAATATGCTACATTCATAGCAACACCCAAGACAGTTTCGGCAAAAGAGACAGCTCAGCTCTTTTTCAAGCATATTGTTAAGTATTGGGGACTGCCGAGGGACATTGTTAGTGACCGAGACACCCGGTTTACTCGTAACTTTTGGACCGAGCTCTTCAAACTACTCGGCTCCAACTTGAATATGAGCTCTAGCTTCCACCCACAATCTGATGGCCAAACTGAAAGATTTAACTCAATGTTGGAGGAATATATTCGACATTTTGTGAGCACTAATCAGAAGGACTGGGTGAAGCTTTTGGATGTTGCTCAACTATGTTTCAATGCTCAAAAATGCTCCACCACCAATAAGAGTGCTTTTGAAATTTGTAATGGGCAGCAACCACTCCTCCCGCACAATATTGATTTTGTTCCACAAAACGCCAGGCCTACTTCGGCGCAAACATTTTCCCTTGAATGGGAACAAAACCTTGATTTGGCCCGTGGCTACCTGGAGAAGGCTCGAAGCGAATGAAAAAATATGCTGATCTTAAACGCCGCTTTGTTGAATACTGTGTAGGTGACAAGGTAATGGTGAAGGTCCCGAACCAGAGTTCCTCCAGGGCAACACGGGGGAGAGATTCACGGCTAATGTAAAAATATATTGGGCCCCTAAACATCCTCAAAAAAGTCGGAAAGGTAGCTTACAAGCTTGAGTTACCCCAATGGTGGCGCATTCATAATGTCTTTCATGCCAGCCAACTCAAGCCATATCAGACAGACAAAGAGGACACCACACGCAACCTGCCCAACCGTCCACAACTGAAACTACGCAACTTGGGGAAGAGGGTGGCTGAAGCTATTTTCGACCACCGTGATGCAGGGCCGAAAAAGAAGCTATACAAAGAATATTTGGTGAAATGGCAGCGCTGCAGTATGGAGGAGAACACTTGGGAGAGGGCGACAACACTTAAAGCTTTTCAACCACTACTGGATGCTTATCTCACATCTATGGCGTCGGGGACATCACCAACTCAGAGGGGGAAGTGCTGTCACGGGATGCCCGCGACCCCAAGTGGTATTACCTGATCACAGGCCACTCATGGGCCCACTTTCAGCTTTGTGGGATGCCGAGCCTCATCGCACTTCAAGTTATCATCTATAGTGTAGGGCTTACTTTATTTTCCTTGTAATGTTGTTTTATTTTCCTTGTAATGTTGTAATAGCTAGTTAGTGCTTGTTCAGCTTTTCAATATCCAGTGTTGTCATTAGCCTTTATTTTTCTAAGCCTATTATAGGGGGGGAAGAGTGTACTGAAGAGTTGTAGTACGAATTGGCAAGTTTGCTGAGACCCTCCTATCCGTGTATGCTTGTAATCGTTGTTGCCTATTGTAATCGCTCATTGTATTAATACAAATAGATTTTCATCTTCAATTTTGTTGTGCCACTAAAACGCCTCAGCGTGATTGCGTCGCATTAGCACCAACTCTCGAACGAGTTAGGCGGACGTAGTCGGGTAAATTGACTACTAGCCGCACGGTGCGCGTACAGTCTATACAAACTATAAGCACCCCGTGACACCCCGGCACAATACTTTTGAAATGCCTCGGCTCGGCATACCGAAGATATAGATGCTAGATACTGTAACACTCCCCGAGATATTCGGAGAATATCACAGCGCCGTAAATCCCGATCTGGGACCCACTAGGCTTATCTCACTCACAACGTATCAAATTTGACAAAATCCACTTGGGAATCAATAAATTCGATATAAACAAGGAAGTTCAACCACGGACAAAAAATACCATGAAGAAATACAAGAAGTTGTACGACAATGGAAAAGGACTTTCCTAAAGTACTCGAGTACCATTTATTATTACAAGGATAAAATCGACCGAAGAGAACAACGACCAAACAAAATGGAACACAACTAGCCACAGTATCACGCCTCGCCATCCTCATCGTATCGTCCTGGTGCTCGCTCGTATGGTTCCTTAGGACCTGAAAAACACAAAAGTAATTTTCCCCAAACGAGAGGGGTTAGGGCAAGTATTACAAGTGAAATGTCAAGTCTTATACATAAAAGCATATGCACCAATTCAAAGCCATGATAATGATTTTCCGGAAAATGCAATTATCCAAACATATTTAGAAATGATGATATCTATTGATTAACCGTGGACTCGACAATGCGCGAATCCCTCCTCGACCCCGTCGGATCATCTCGGAGTGGCTAACCCAAATGTTCACGGAACCGACATAAGCGGAACCCTCCTCGACCCCGTCGGGTCCTCTCGGAGTGAACGAAAGCAACTCTCACAATCACATGCATTACTTTTCACATTTAAGAACATAACTTTCACAAGAATCACTTGCCTGGAATCGAGAGGAAAGGGTATGAACGACAAGGTACCAAGATTGAAGGATTCGACAACTCCGAACCTAGACAAGTTCGTAATTAAATTATCAAAACCCCATCGGTATGAAAATAAGTTGGAATCACTCGAATTTACTACCCCGATACATGTATTCCGGGAATAATTTTCTTAGATAGTGAATCGCTAGTCAATTATCCCATATACTCAAGAACTCCGGAAATATACCAATAAATCCGTAGGAAAACATGTATCCAAGGTAGATAACTCGTAATCGATATACTCTAACATAACAACAAGCTGGATCGAAGAGATAGGATGGAAAATCCCCAAATCCCGAAAATCTAGGGTTGTGAGAAATTTACCTTGATTTGGAGTGGTGGAGAGGATTAAATGTTGATAAATCCGAACTAGAAACTCAAAGATGTTGCTAGATAATTGCAGCTCGAAGAACTCCTCACAAATCGCCCGGAATCGCCTGAAATCGTCCAAGGAGGTGAAGGAAGGAAGAAATGACGATTTGGGAGCGGAGGTGTCCTATTTATACTAAATAGGAACTAGCGTGTGCTAGTCATGAAAAATAGCGCGCGCTATCGGACTCACCAGGCAATCCAGTAGCCTCTGCCAGCTTCGTTAGCGTACGCTAACACCTGCTCATAGCATGCGCTAGTGACTTCAATTAGCGTGCGCTAATTATTTCTAATAGCGTGCACTACCTGGTAGTCAGTGCCCAGTCCATAACCTACTGTCCCCAGCTCTGCACTCTTTAGCGCACGTTACTCTAGTAACGTAGCGTGCGCTACCACCAAAATCTAGCGTACGCTACCAGTCACACCTGGCGTACGCTAGGAATTCCCTTTCGATCCGGTAGCTCTTGGGTATGCGCCTCCAATACATTAGTAGCGTGCGCTAATTATAACGGATAGCGTGCGCTACCCTAACTAAATTAGCGTGCACTACAAGGTGTGCGTAGCGTGCGTTACCCTTTACACGAAGGTAGTATAATCGCATCAAGGATCCGAAAACAGCGACGATCCGAACAAGAAAAGGGGGTAAATCCAATTGATAAGAGTTCCAAGATTAATATAAGCTTACTAAACACATACATGAGTGTAAAAATTACAAAGCACAAGAGTAGAAGATTTTCAAAAAGTACGGGTATTACATCCTCCCCCTCTAAAATGAAGTTTCGTCCCGAAACTTAAGAAATGAATAACTCTGGGTATCTAGTGCGCATGCTCTCCTCGGTTTCCCACGTCGCTTCCTCAACTCCATGTCGTGACCACTGAACTTTAACCAATGGTATGGTTTTGTGCCGGAGTTGTTTTACTCGATGCTCTAGTACTTTCACTGGTTTCTCTTCAAATGTGACATCCTCTGCGATCTCGATGTCCCCGTAATCAATGATATGACTCGGGTCAGGGACATACCTCCTCAGTTGGGAAACATGGAACACACTGTGAACATGGCTAAGGGCTGGAGGTAAAGCCAATCGATAGGCCAGTTGCCCAATTCTGTCGAGAATCTCAAATGGTCCAATATATCTCGCACTAAGTTTGCCCCTTTTCCCGAACCTGAAGACTCCTCTAATCGGTGATACTTTGAGTAGGACATGATCTCCCACATCAAATTCCAAGGGCCGACGACGATTGTCGGCGTAGGATTTTTTTCGACTCTGAGCGGTTAACAATCGGTCTCGGATGATGGAAATATTCTCTTTGGTTTCCATCAACATATCGGGTTCCGTCCCGACTAACTCTGAAGCTTCCTCCCAACAAAGTGGATATCTACACCGCCTACCATACAATGCCTCAAAAGGTGCCATCTTGATCGATGCGTGCCAACTATTATTGTAAGTGAACTCGATCAAAGGTAGGTGTATTTCCCAATCGGTACTCCAATACAGGGCACACGCCCTCAGCATATCTTCCAATGTCTGGATCGTCCGCTCAGTCTGACCGTCAGACTATGGGTGGAAGGAAGTACTCAACCTCAATTCGGTGCCCAAGGCTTGATGGACCGCCTTCCAAAAATGCGACACGAAATGGCCATCACGATCGGAAACAATAGACTTTGGCGTACCGTGTAATCTCACAATCTCCGATATAAAAATCCGGGACAATTGCTCCGGTCCCCACGTGTCCTTAATGCCAAGAAAATGTGCCGACTTAGTCAATCGGTCAACAATAACCCAAATCATATTCATCCCCGATTTAGTCCTCGGCATCTCGGTGATGAAATCCATGGTAATATCCTCCTATTTCCATTCGGGAATAGGGAGAGGTTTCAACAGCCCGGCCGGCCGTTGATGCTCAATTTTGACTTGTTGACATGTCAAACAACTTGACACAAACTCGGTGACATCTCTCTTCATATTATTCCACCAAAACTCCTTTTAAGATCCTTGTACATCTTACTCATCCCAGGATGGATCGAGTAAGGTGTAGCATGGGCTTCTCTGAGTATTCTCTGTCTCAGCTTTGAGTCATTCGGAACACAAATACTACCTTGAAATTTCAAAATGCCATCCTCGTGGATCATAAAACCTGGGGCTTTCCCTTTTTCCACGTCCGCCTTCAGTTGGACAAGCATTGGGTCATTCTCCTGTTTTTCCCCGACGTCGTCGATCAAGGACGGAATAGCCTCAAGAGTACACATCTGACCCTGAACCCGTTGGATCTGTACTTCGACTCCCTGCTCAATTAACTCCCGTATGATCTTAACTTGAGGCGTAAGGGCCTCAAGCATCTGAAGAGATATCGACTTCCGGCTCAACGCATCAGCTACAACGTTAGCCTTTCCTGGATGGTAAAGGATTTCTAGATCATAATATTTTATCAGCTCTAAACAACGTCGTTGTCTCATATTCAGCTCCTTCTGGCTAAAAATATACTTTAGGCTCTTGTGGTCGGTATAAATTCGACATGAAGAACCGTACAAATAGTGACACCAGATCTTCAGTGCAAACACTACAGCAGCTAATTCCAAATCATGGGTAGGATAATTCAGCTCATACGGTTTAAGTTGCCGTGAAGCATAGGCAATCGTCTTATCATGCTGCAAAAGTCCGCACCCAAGTCCTTGTCTTGATGCGTCACAATAAACAGAATACCCACCGACTCCCTGAGGTAGGGCTAAAACCGGCGCGGTAGTCAGACGCCTTTTCAGCTCTTCGAAACTCCGTTGTCTCTCTTCATTCCATTCGAACCTTTCGGACTTCTGGAGTAATTGAGTAAGTGGTCGAGCAAGTTTGGAGAACCCCTCGACGAACCTCCGGTAGTATCCGTCCAGACCCAAAAAACTACGAACTTCCTTCACGTTCCTGGGTGGAGCCCAATTTAACACTGCCTCAATTTTCTGGGGATCTACCCGAACCCCTTCCGCTGAAATCACATGTCCGAGAAACATGACTTCCTTCGTCCAGAAATCACACTTAGAAAACTTTGCATAGAGGTGCAGAGTCCTCAAAATCTCCAACACCAATCGCAAATGCCGAGCGTGTTCCTCTTCATATCGAGAGTAGACCAAAATATCGTCGATAAAAACGACTACACAATTATCAAGATGCTCAATAAATATTTTATTCATCAATTGCATAAATATCGCCGGTGCGTTGGTTATCCCAAAAGGCATAACCACAAACTCATAGTGTCCATACCTCGTACGGAAAGCAGTTTTAGGAATGTCGGATTCCTTAATGCAAAGTTGATAGTAACCGGACCTCAAATCAATTTTCGAGAACACCGCGGATCCCTGCAATTGATCAAACAAATCATCGATACGCGGCAAAGGGTATTTATTCTTAATGGTCACTTTGTTCAGTTCCCGATAGTCAATACACAAACATAGTGAACCATCTTTCTTCCTTACGAACAAGACCGGTGCACCCCATGGCGAGGCACTGGGTCTAATATACCCTTTATCCAACAATTCTCCCAGTTGTTTCTTCAACTCTTGGATTTCTGAAGGTGCCATACGATATGGTGACCTAGAAATCAGGGTTGCTCCCGACTCCAAATCAATTGTAAATTCAACTTCCCGCCCCAGTGGTAGTCCTGGTAATTCGTCTGGGAAAACATTCGGAAAATTACTTACAACAGGAATCGAGGGAAGTTCCACTTTCCCATCTTCGACTTTCATGGCATAGCACCAATACCCAACACAACCCTTTCTAATAAGTTTTGTCACCTTTAAGGCACTAATCAAAAATTTCTTACATCCCCTATTGTACCCCGCAAAATGATGTTCGGTACCGTCTTTGGCTAACATTGATATGATCTTCGTGTGATAATTCATTACCGCACTGTGTCTATCGAGCCAATCATCACCGAGGATTAGATCTTCATCAACAATGTCTACGACTATCAAATTCGAAAACCACACTCTCTCAGCGATTAACACCGGACAATCTCTAACTTCCTTGTCCCCCACGATTCTATCACCACTGGGCAACTTAACCACAAAGGACTCACAAGGAGACAAGCCCTCAATACTCAATCGACGCACACAATCGAAAGAGATGAACGAATGAGAAGCACTGGAATCAAAAAGCACTCTAACTGGATGATACAAAAGAGAAATGATACCTGTCGCCACGGTAGCCTCTGGATCTCCAGCTTTCCTCATCTCATAGACACGAGGTTGCATCGAACCAGCACTAGGGACTCCCCCTCTAACAGACTGACCACGGCCTCTACCTCGACCGTAACTCTGGGATGGCTGACCCGTAGATGACTTCTGATTAACACTCGGTTCTCCAGGCATAGGGGCTGATGCCTGAGTTCTAAGTGGAGTTTCTTCTTCCGTACAGTACATGGCTCTGTGGCCTTCCTGGCCGCAATTAAAACACTTCAATGGGGGTAGACTACAATCACGATTAAGATGGCCCCATTGGCCACAATTAAAACATGTCACAACCCGGTTGGACACACTAGCACCAGCTCTGAAATTCCGTTTACCTCCCGATTCACGGGAAGACCCTTTGGTTGTGTAGCTTGCCGACTGCGATCCCCGTTGGTTTCCACCTCTACCGCTAGAAAACTTTCCAGTGGTCTTCTGCTTCTTACTCTCACTTGTCGTTTCGGTAGTAGTGAAGGACATATCATAGGCTAGTGCCCTATCTTGATACTCCTTCAATGTGGTGCAAGCGAAGCCCGACATATAGTGCCGAACTTTCGGCTCCATTCGCATGTCAAAGTGATGGATTCTATCTCTCTCTTCCTTCACTTGATTTTTCACATGGTTGAGTTGACGGTTGTATTCAATGATTGCCTGAGATACAGGGACATCCTGGGGTTTAGCTTCGTAAAAGGCTCGAATCCTGGCCTCCTGAATAGGCCACGGGCAGAACTCGGCCTCCATCAATTCCTTAAACTCTTCCCATGAAACCTCACGATCCTGAGGTGCAACAGCTTGCCACCAGCTAGCCGCATCCCTTGATAGGAAGTACTGGGCAACTTGCACCTTACGTGCCTCTGGACAATTCACGGCCATGAAAACTTTATTCATCTCATTAATCCAATCTTCCCAGCCGATCGGATCATTTGCACCAATAAATTGGGGAGGGCGCATACGAATAACATCTTCTAACCACTTCTCAGCCCCAGTGTCAGTAACAGGAGGTGGTTGGTTAAGCTGTACCGCCTGGGTTAAAAGAGCCATTTGGTTCGCCACTTGATGCAGTATGGTGGCAACACCCACATCCGGTTGGCTCCTTATAGAAGTTCCCAGACTGGCTGAAGGCTCCTGATGACTACCGGTGCTAGGTTGAATAGAGTCCGACAAGCTAGGCGTAGCTGAGCCTTCTACCAAGCTGAGGGACATGGCCGCTCCACCGGCTGCGCCACGCCCTCGGCCACGACCACGGACGCATCCACGTCCTCTATCAGTTGACATTCTAAAGAAAAATGTAAGTAAAATCATAAGCATAGCTCGAAGCAATCCCATCTAGAATATGGACTTCTCATGTCCCATAATCGAATGATAGTGAGTGAATAAAGAGGGTAAATAAGATAGGGAACTTAGGAGTACCGGTCGTACGAGATGACGGTAGCGCGATGATACTGTGTTCTTGGAATAGTACATTTAGACCCAGCAATCCGATAGCCTAGGTATCCATAAATCTAAGCTCTGATACCAAATTCTGTAAGACTCCCCGAGATATTCGGAGAATATCACAGCGCCGTAAATCCCGACCTGGGACCTACTAGGCTTATCTCACTCACAACGTATCAAATTTGACAAAATCCACTTGGGAATCAATAAATTCGATACAAACAAGGAAGTTCAACCACGGACAAACAATACCATGAAGAAATACAAGAAGTTGTACGACAATGGAAAAGGACTTTCCTAAAGTCCTCGAGTACCATTTATTATTACAAGGATAAAATGGACCGAAGAGAACAACGACCAAACAAAATGGAACACAACTAGCCATAGTATCACGCCTCGCCATCCTCATCGTATCGTCCCGGTGCTCGCTCGTATGGTTCCTTAGGACCTGAAAAACACAAAAGTAATTTTCCCCAAACGAGAGGGGTTAGGGCAAGTATTACAAGTGAAATGTCAAGTCTTATACATAAAAGCATATGCACCAATTCAAAGCCATGATAATGATTTTCCGGAAAATGCAATTATCCAAAGATATTTAGAAATGATGATATCTCTTGATTAACCATGGGCTCGACAATGCGCGAATCTTTCCTCGACCCCATCGGATCATCTCGGAGTGGCTAACCCAAATGTTCACGGAACCGACATAAGCGGAACCCTCCTCGACCCCGTCGGGTCCTCTCGGAGTGAACGAAAGCAACTCTCACAATCACATGCATTACTTTTCACATTTAAGAACATAACTTTCACAAGAATCACTTGCCTAGAATCGAGAGGAAAGGGTACGAACGACAAGGTACCAAGATTGAAGGATTCGACAACTCCGAACCTAGACAAGTTCGTAATTCAATTATCAAAACCCCATCGGTATGAAAATAAGTTGGAATCACTCGAATTTACTACCCCGATACATGTGTTCCGGGAATAATTCTCTTAGATAGTGAATCGCTAGTCAAATATCCCAAATACTCAAGAACTCCGAAAATATACCAATAAATTCGTAGGAAAACATGTATCCAAGGTAGATAACTCGTAATCGATATACTCTAACATAACAACAAGATGGATCGAAGAGATAGGATGGAAAATCCCCAAATCCCGAAAATCTAGGGTTGTGATAAGTTTACCTTAATTTGGAGCGGTGGAGAGGATTAAACGTTGATAAATCCGAACTAGAAACTCAAAGATGTTGCTAGATAATTGCAGCTCGAAGAACTCCTCACATATCGCCCGGAATCACCTGAAATCGTCCAAGGAGGTGAAGGAAGGAAGAAATGACGATTTGGGAGCGGAGGTGTCCTATTTATACTAAATAGGAACTAGCGTGCGCTAGTCATGAAAAATAGCGCGTGCTATCGGACTCACCAGGCCATCCAGTAGCCTCTGCCAGCTTCGTTAGCGTACGCTAACACCTCCTCATAGCGTGCGCTAGTGACTTCAATTAGCGTGCGCTAATTATTTCTAATAGCGTGCGCTACCTGGTAGTCAGTGCCCAGTCCAGAACCTACTGTCCCCAGGTCTGCTCTCTTTAGCGCACATTACTCTAGTAACGTAGCGTGCGCTACCACCAAAATCTAGCGTACGCTACCAGTCACACCTAGGGTACGCTAGGAATTCCCTTTTCCAGTCCAGTAGCTACTGGACTGTCTGCCTCCAATACATTAGTAGCGTGCGCTAATTATAACGGATAGCGTGCGCTACCCTCACTAAATTAGCGTGCGCTACAAGGTGTGCGTAGCGTGCGTTACCCTTTACACGAAGGTAGTATAATCGCATCAAGGATCCGAAAACAGCGACGATCCGAACAAGAAAAGGGGGTAAATCCAATTGACAAGAGTTCCAAGATTAATATAAGCTTACTAAACACTTACATGAGTGTAAAAATTACAAAGCACAAGAGTATAAGATTTACAAAAAGTACGGGTATTACAGATACAATGGAACATAACACCACAAAACAACATACCGGAGATGCCAACTCAGTATAACATATCAACGCATAAAAAAATCACAACAACAAGGGCATCGTTCGACGATTACAACGGCCCAAGCGATAGCCAGCACACAATCACAAACATCATGAGACAATCACCCATGTGCATAAACGCACAAAAATCCAAGCTTTAACAACTCACACTCGTGCGACAACACGCAAATCACCGCGAGACGATAAATAGTAAACAAGAGTTCACACCTCTCACAGAGGGCTAGTACAACAAATGCGTGGCAACGCCTCGACGTTCATGCCACCAATTCGATCATACTCGGGATCAAACATCATAACGACAACGTGAACATCATACATACATACCCAGCCCTCAAACAGGAATTGATAGGTTTTAAAAACGGAAACCTCCTTTTGAAAATAATTTTGGAAACACCGATTGATCTTGAGTATCACCTTTCGAAAAGTGCAAACGTGAAACATCGTTATCGAGACTTTGGAAAACCATTTCGCATTTGATAAAAATGAGGACACTTTATTTTAGTGAAAAACTTTCAGAATATTCGACCCTCGGGTCTAAGTAAAAGTGTTTCTAAAACATTGAAAATATCTCAAAACATTTTGGTCCTCGAGGTAGAAGAATTTCGAAACATATTGTGGCACCTTGGATGTACCACGAGAAAATAATTCATTTTAAAAGTACGTCTCGAAATTTATTTTCTAAGATACTCAAGGTTTTCAAAGATAATTCAATGCGCTAGAATGCCCAAAAATTTCAAGTAATTACACGGAACATTATAGCGCCGTGGGTCCCGCGCCGGAACCCACCAGGATAAAAACCATTTACAAAAACGTCAAAAAGGCCGATGACGGTTATATTTCAAAAACTCACAAAAGCCATTTACAAAATACTAAATACCGTCATAAGAATTTCGCCAAAACGATCAAGGCCATAATGCCAAAAACTCGGTTAAGGGAATCGATTTTCGAAATAAAACTCAGTCGGTAAAATACCGAAATCCATTACAAAAGAACTCACACAGCGGATAAAAGAAATACAGTCCAGCATGCACAATCAAGCAACACTACTCCTCATATGAATGAAATATGAGAGTCAAATAACCATATATCATGAAATCAAAATCCATAAGAGGATTCCGTCAATTAACTCATAATCATACCTGTAACTCGCATCAGACGAGGCACAAACACAAAGAAGGGAGACTTACATCCACAGGTCGCACGAAGATGATGATCGCCCCACGATACTAATCACGACCAACAAACTCAGACGACGCGTCGCGACACGACTCAGTCAGACAAAATCCGACGAGACAAAACTCAATAGACCCTACTTGACCCGACAGCCTAGGTTTCCACAACCTAAGCTCCGATACCATTTATGTAACACCCCCAATCCGCTCAGGGATATTACACGCCGTAGAACCTTTCCTCAAGGATCTACCAGGCTGGTAACAACGAACGAACAACTAGACAATGCCTTTAAGGCTAAAAAGACTCAGTAGACTGATTTGGCCTTTCAATAAAAACATACAACTCGATTACAATACTTGCCCACGCAGGGGGTCAAAATACAACAAACTCTCGTATAATGGGGAAAAATACTGCAGCGGAAAATAAAGTACAACTGAACCAATACACAACGTACGGTTCCACATGTGATTAGTATCGATCATCTTTCATCATCCTTCATGCCTACCCTGTGCCACGCTCCCTGAAACCTGAATGCAATACAGACATCCAACCCCCGATTACTCAGGGGTTAGCAAAATTCCACTATTTTGCTAGTGCAAGTACAAAGTGCAAATACGAGCCATATAATTCAAATTCCAAGAATAACAATAACCAGGAATCCTCAAAGATCCAAACGTAACGAAAGTACTTCCCGAGGCAAGAGTTTGGGTAAAACATTCCAAAATCGAAAGATCACAAATAAAGGGAAACAATTTGTAAAACAGTTTAAAATGCCATCGAGAGTTTTAATAGAAAACAATTTAGGATTACCGAATCCTTATCTTTCCAAAATCAACAGGGGTCGCAGCCCAAAGGTTTTGTTTTCGCAAATAGAAAACCGACAACAATTCACAGGGCCAGAGCCTGTTGCGATATTTCTTGAACACAAGTGCACGTTATCGTATACAAGTAATAAAGTGATGAGTGAATATCGTTCCCACGAGGACTGAATCACTAACTACCGATTTTTATGTATTCTAGTTTTATTTGAACAATCGAACTTTGGTTTCGCAATTAATTACTAAAAGAATTAATAAAAGACTAAACAGTAAAAAACGATAGCTTGAAGAAAGGGAATCAAATGATGAATAAGTCTAGGATTCGGAATCCACCTCGGTTTATCCAAATTTACTCTCGATTATCTGAAGTTAATGATTTTCCTAATTTATTGAAGGCGAAGATCGCTAATATACTCTACCGCCTCTCCCGAGGTCAATAGATTTTTCTAAAGGCGAATAATGCACTCTATCCCTAGGTGAATTAATTCGTCAATAGGCAAAAAGCATAAAATCTCCAAAAGGCCACGTAGTTCCTATGAGTATATTCCTATCTCACAGAATAAAACGGTCCTCACCAATAGTTCCTCACCAACTCTCCTCTCCCGATTCGAATTGAATGATTAAAACAATACAACTATTGGCCACATAATTGAAAGCATTAAACACGATTGGGAAAACTCAACAAAAAGGGAATTAAATAGATAATCTCAAGCAAATCTGTCAAAACATAGGTTTCATCAAAATCCTAGATTAGGGTTTTAGCCTGACATGCTAATTAATGAAAATACATAATTAATAAATAGAAGCATGAAAATCAAACGCAGATGAAGAGCTCGGATTCCTCCGTTCTTCTGGCTTCCGCCCTCTGCCCTTGATCTCTTCTGCTTCTCTCGTCTGATAATCTTCTCTGTTCTCCTTTTCCCAAGCCTCCAAGATCCCAAGATTCAAGATTTTCCAGGATGATTAATTAGGGTCTTAAACCCTTATTTATAGCTCTGCACAGTCTCCAAATCGCGTCCGTGTGAGTAGGTCGAGAACTGGCTTTAAAACGGCCCAAATCCGCGTAGAGCACACCAAAACTGCCTAGTGTGCCGCGGCTCACTTAATCTGTGCAAGACATGGCGCCCGTGTTAAAACACAGGCGCCGTGATTTTCTCGGCCGCGGCTCACTGGATCTGCCGCGGCATAGAGTACAGTCTACTTTGTGCCCGCTGGTTGCCTTCCTGTGCCGCGGCCCACTTGCCTTGTGCCGCGTCCCACGGCCAAAATTCGCCGTTTTCGCCCGTTTCGCCTCGTTTTAGCTTCCGGACTCCAATCTCCTGACAAACATACAAGATTAAGGAATTAAGAGCTCATTTATGCAAATTTACTTGCCAAAATAATACTAAATAATGATAAATAAGCGTATAAAAATACGCCTAACAAATACCCCCAAACTTAAGCCTTTGCTTGTCCTCAAGCAAAAAGAATTAATTTCAACAAAAGAATGTTGTGAATAATCGTGCAACTCGTAGTGCTCAACCTAATCAATACTATCCTGAATTTCTCTCTGAATAATACGAGTATCGTAATAGCGAGCTACACTCAGAACACTGATTCCACAAACTAACCAAGTTCAGTCCTAATCACTCGTTCATGAAGAAAATCCAGCTCAAAGATTAACAAACATGAATCTAATCGACCGTAAATATGAAAGGTTAAAATAAACGAGCTCATTCGCCCCGTTCCACAGTCTAATGGCAAAATTTTCACGAGTTTCATCAAAAATAACCCTCGGACAGTATTCCCTTATATATATGCTCAAGAATTTGATTCGAGTCGACCACTAGGTTCGGATCTCGGGATGTTTCATCGGGATAATCCTAGGGTGGAACTTCCATTCTCATGTATTGGGAAACCGTTTGACGTAAAAGACACTCACGGGGCACATGGATGCTTCTAGTTACTAAGTTCCCCTCCACAGTGGAGAAACAACTCGAATAGCTAATTTCAGCATGTCCGAATCAAGGTCGTTGTTTTACGTGAGAGTAAACAACGGGTCACGCGAATACCCCCGGTTACTAGGCTCCCTATCATTGGCACATGCGAAATTTCTAAAACACTAGTCTAATCAGGGTCGTCGTTTTAAGCGAGAGTAAACAACGGGTCACGTGAATACCCCCGGTTACTAGACTTCCCATCATAGAACAAATATTATCTCGACTATTGGGAAAAACTGACCGACTTTAAACTCAATCTAAGTGCCAACACGACTTATGTAACTGGACGACTAGCTAACCGAAAAATGTAACCAAACGTATCGATGGTGATTTTAAAACACGTATGTATCCTCTCTTATCCGCCAATATCTCTACAATCACGAAAAAATTTCGTACCAAAATGACGACTTAGCATAAACAGAAATCACTGACTACAACCCGACTAAAACTCGACCGTTTCTTCAGAGAGAAAAACAGTGTCGTAACATCACTATTACACAAATAGAAGCACGAAAAATTCACGAATAAGAGTAAAATCAAGACAAGCAAGGCTATCGACAAAAATAACGCAAAGTAATGAAAAGTGCAACAAAATCAGTACAGCAATGAATGTAGCAACAGAAAGAAACCCCCCCCCCCAAACTTAGGACATACATTGACCTCAATGGACAGAATATAGTATGCAATAAAAGTAAAAGGTCAAGTACTCCCCTACAATCCTCTCACGAGCTGGTGCCGGCATCATCTGGCAAGCTTGCACGCTTCTCGACTGCATCATGCGGAGCGTGAATAAATGAGCTTGCATCATCAAAGAGGAAGTTAAGTATGAGCTCTCAAGTTTAACATGATGTAAGGGTTGGGGACAATGTAATTCGATAAAATGATTCGTTGCATATAATTTGAAAATGCTTGTCTTACCAATTTTTCATTGCTGCAATTTATCAAACACTTGGTATGCACAAGTTAAAATGAAGAACAAGAATTTTAATGGTTAACTCCAAATCCCAAAAATAATAACACAGATCATAGCCATGAAAAACGACAACTAACATCACCAATTCGTTCATAATTACCAATTCCATCACAATGAAATACCAAATTCCCCATATTCCAACTCCATTTTAGAGAAAACATTGAAGAACAACTAGCAACATAACTTCAATTCACTTTTCAAATCATGTATCACTTATGCTTAAGAGATCGAGATTTACCTGAAGAATTTGAGAAGAAAACTAAGACAAGGGTATCGACCGACCTCATTGTGCGAAGGAAGGAAGGAAGGAGCCTTGTGCTGGCCGATCAAATGCATGAAGTATACCTGGGCATTCTTATATTGCGACGGGGGCCGCGGCACAACATAAGTGAGCCGCGGCCCAGAGTACAGTCGGCCTGTGACTATTTTGTAATACCGCCAGGTGCCGCGGCTCAGTTTAGGTGTGCCGCGGCTCAACGTGTTAGTGTGCCGCGGCTCATCTGGTTTGTGTCGCGGCACAGAGTATAGTCTCCTGGGCGTTTCTTGATCATTTGGTGTGCCGCGGCTCAGGGAATGTGTGCCGCGGCTCAGTTACAGTTTGTTTGGCCATGTTTCATCAACTGGTGCGTGCTGCGGCTCACTCTTATTGTGCCGCGGCCCATCATTGATTTCCTCCCCTGGGTGATTCCTGCACAGAATTTTTAAACGGAAACATCAAGACGAGAGGGATAGACGGATCAAAGAAAAATGACAACAAATAAAGACTCTAAAAAAATGCAAGAAGACAATAAAGATTCTACAACTAATACTCGGGTTGCCTCCCGAGAAACGCTAAGTTTATAGTCTTCAGCCGGACTTTTCTCGCGTTCATCCGGCGGTGGATAAGACGACACTCGTTTTCTGCGTGTCTATTGGATTTCCCAAGTATGCCTTCAACCGTTGTCCATTAACTTTGAATTTTCTGTCATCTTTTTGTACTTCTACCGCACCATGTGGGAACACTTGAACTACGGTGAACGGTCCCGACCATCGTGAACGCAATTTCCCGGGAAATAACTTTAAGCGAGAATTAAATAGCAACACCTCTTGTCCCGAGACAATCTATCTCTGCGTGATGTGCTTATCATGCCAAGTCTTTGTCCGCTCCTTATAAAGTTTCGCATTTTCGTATGCGTCGTGGCGAATTTCTTCCAACTCGTTCAGCTGCAAACAACGCTTTTCACCAGCAGATTTCAGATCAAAGTTTAGTTTCTTTATCGCCCAGTAAGCACGATGTTCCATTTCTAAGGGTAAATGGCAACCTTTTCCATAAACCAATATGTAGGGCGACATTCCGATAGGTGTTTTATATGTAGTCCGGTACGCCCAAAGTGCATCATCGAGTTTAAACGACCAATCTTTTCGAGACGAGCTTACCGTCTTTTCTAGGATCCACTTCAGCTCTCGATTTGATATCTCGACTTGACCACTCGTCTGAGGATGGTATGCTGTAGCAACACGATGAGTGACTCCGTATTTTCTCAAAACCGCATCAAGAAATTTGTTGTCGAAGTGTGACCCACCATCACTGATAATAGCCCGTGGAGTCCCAAAACGTGTGAAGATATATTGTTTTATAAGCTTGATTACGACATTGGACCCATTCGTAGGTAGTGCCACCGCTTCAACCCATTTTGAGACATAGTCTACGGCTACCAAAATATAGAGATTCTTATTTGATGGAGGAAATGGACCCATGAAGTCGATCCCCCATACATCGAACAGTTCAACTTCAAGTATGGTGTCCAGCGGCATTTCGTGTCGTCTCGAGATGTTTCCCGTCCGTTGACACCGATCACATGCGGACACAAAGGAGTGAGCATCCTTGAATAATGACGACCAATAGAACCCCGATTGTAAGACCTTCGCCGCTGTTCTATTTCCACTGAAATGTCCACCGTAGGGTGATGCATGGCAATGGTTTAGCACACTGTGGATCGTCCCACAAATAATACTTAGCGTCTGAGATTAGCTTCTTCTTTTGATGGCGTGAGAGGTCGTTTGGAATTGTTTTACTTGCCAAGTAGTTCACTAGATCAGCATACCAAGGCGCGTGTTTTGAACCCAACTTGTAGAGCTGCTCGTCGGGGAAGGTTTCCATGATTTGTGGCTGACTTTCTCCCTTCTCAAGGGGACTCTCTAATCGTGAAAGGTGATCGGCTATAACATTTTCAGTCCCTTTCTTGTCCCGAATCTCCAAGTTGAATTCTTGAAGGAGAAGCACCTACCGAATCAACCTTGGTTTAGCATCCTTCTTCTCCAAAAGGTATTTTATTGCTGAATGGTCAGTCCACACTATCACTTTCGTTCCCAGTAGATACGCCCGGAATTTATCGAATGCAAAGATCACCGCCAACAATTTCTTCTCCATTGTGGCATAATTTTTTTGGGCGTCATCGAGTGTTCGGCTCGCATAGTATATGACATGGAACACCTTCCCTCGTCTCTGCCCCAAAACAGCCCCAATGGCAAAGTCGCTTGCATCACACATTAACTCGAACGGAAGGTCCCAGTCCGGAGCGACTATCACCGGTGCCGTGCTTAGAGCTTTCTTCAATAAATCGAAAATTTCTTTACACGACTTGTCAAAAGTAAATGGAACATCCTTCATGAGTAGATTGCACAGCGGCTTCGTGATCTTCGAAAAATCCTTAATAAATCGGCGATAGAAACCGGCATGTCCCAAAAAACTTCTAATCCCTTTGATCGAAGTAGGCGGAGGCATCTTCTCAATTGTTTCGATTTTCGCCTGGTCGACTTCAATTCAATGTGAGGATATTCGATGGCCAAGCACTATGCCTTCCTGCACCATAAAATGACACTTCTCCCAGTTCAAGACCAAATTTGTCTCTTCGCATCTTCTCAAGACTTTCTGCAAATTTTTCAAACAAATGTCAAACGAATCTCCAAAAACAGAAAAATCATCCATAAAAATCTCAATATACTGCTCTACCATGTCAGAAAAAATAGCCATCATACACCGTTGAAAAGTAGCCGGCGCATTACATAATCCAAAAGGCATGCGCCTATAAGTGAAAATTCCGTAAGGACATGTAAACGTCGTTTTCTATTGGTCTTAGGGGGCTATATAAATCTGATTGTACCCCGAGTAACCATCGAGAAAGCAATAGAAATCGTGTCCGGCTAATCTATCTAACATCTGATCAATAAAAGGTAAGGGGAAATGATCTTTTCTAGTGGCCTTATTTAATTTCCTATAATCTATGCACATCCGCCACACCGTGACAATCCTAGTGGGAATTAATTCATTATTATCATTTTGAACAACCGTTATCCCACCCTTCTTCGACACAACTTGGACCGGACTTACCCAATTGCTATAAGAAATTGTAAAGATCATACCTGCGTCGAGGAGTTTTAAAACCTCGACTTTTACCACTTCCTTCATGTTTGGATTCAACCGGCGTTGATGCTCCACGGATGATTTGTAGTCTTCCTCCATCAAAATCTTGTGCATGCAAATTGACGGGCTGATCCCCTTAATATCCGCAATAGACCATCCAAGAGCAGATTTGTACTCCCTCAAAACTCTTAATAACGTCGCCTCTTGATCCCCCGCTAAAGTGGCCGAAAGAATAACTGGAAGGGAGTCGTCGGGCCCCAAAAATGCATATTTTAAATGAGGCGGCAGCTTCTTGAGTTCCAACTTTGGAGGTTTTTCGATCGATGGGACTGGTCGAGTTAGTGAACTTCCGAGCTCCTCGAATGGTTGTCGAATGAAAATTGGTGGGGAAGCATCCATGTGGCGTACGTAGGCTGCATGCTCTGCATTTAGTTCGGAAACAGCCCCAATCAAAACGGACTCCAATGGATCGGGTGGATAATTCTCTCGAAAGGCTCTACTCACGCACGCGTCAATGACGTCAACTTGGAAACAATTTTGAGCATCACTCGGATATTTTACGGATCGAAAGATATTGAACGTTACTTGCTCTTCTTGAACACGTAGAGTTAGCTTCCCCTTTTCCACATCGATCAAAGTTCGGCCGGTTGCCAAAAATGGTCTTCCCAAGATAATCGAGATATCTTGATCTTCCTCCATGTCGAGAACAATAAAATCGGCTGGAAAGATAAATTTGTCAACCTTTACTAACACGTCCTCTATTACTCCCCTCGGATATTTGATAGACCTATCGGCCAATTGTAAGGAGACCGTCGTCGGCTTGGCTTCCCCAATATCCAGCTTTTTAAAAATAGAAAGGGGCATAAGGTTTATGCTGGCTCCGAGATCGCATAGAGCTCTTTCAAAAGACGAATTTCCAATGATGCAAGGGATGGTAAAACTTCCCGGATCTCTCAATTTAGGTGGGAGCTTCTTTTGTAGAATCGCGCTGCATTCCTCTGTCAAGGCGACTGTCTCAAACTCCTCGAGTTTTCTTTTCTTTGACAAGATCTCTTTCATGAATTTAACGTAGCTCGGCATTTGTTCCAACGCGTCGGCAAAGGGAATGTTAATATGAAGCTTCTTGAACACGTCAAGGAACTTAGAGAATTGCTTGTCCGCCTTTTTCTGCTGTAATCTCTGCGGAAACGGGACGGGTGGCTCATATGCCTTCGGATTATCTGGAAATGTTATCGAGGGTCTCCAATCTTGAGATTCCTTCGTCGCTAAATTTTTCTTCTCCTCAATTTCACTTCTCTTTTCACTCCTCTCGAGCTGGTCACATACCTCCTTCCCGCTTCTCAAACTGATTGCATTTAGACTTTCTCTAGGATTGGTCTCGGTTGTACTTGGCAATGCTCACTCCGGGCGGGCTATCAACACATTAGCAATCTGGCCCAGCTGAACTTCCAAGTTGCGAATGGAGGCAGAATGATTTTGCAATGTTGCTTCAGTACGGGTCATGAATTGACTCGTATTCGCTGCCAATTTCGCAATTGCTTCCTCGAGAGAAACTTTTGGAGCGGGAGGAGGCTGCTGTTGGTTTTGAGTGAACGGAGGCTGGTTCGAGTTCTGTCCGTTTCTCCACGAAAAGTTGGGATGATTACGCCACCCCGGATTATATGTGTTGGAGTACGGATTATTTTGCCGGTTTCCGTTTCCTACAAACTGAGCTTGTTCAATTTGGGGCTGCTCGAACGGATTTCCGACTTGACACTCCACGCTAGGGTGAGATCCGTTACACTAATTGCAAGACTCAATGGTAACGGGGGAAGGAGAATGCGAAAATGCTTGAAGCTGCTGAGTCAAGGCGGCGACTTGAGCTGACAATGTGGATATCGGGTCATTACTCGAAATTTCCATAAATTGCTTAGGCGTTATTCGTTCGGATGGCCATTGATAAGCATTAACGGCCATAGATTCCAACAACGAGTGTGCCTCAGCCATCGTCTTTCCCATCAAAGCTCCACCGGCGGCTGCATCCACGAGAGTGCGTGTAGAGGCACTCAATCCATTGTAAAACGTCTGAATTTGAAGCCAGTCTGGAAGGCCGTGATGTGGGCATCTCCGTAACAAATCTTTGTATCGCTCTCATGCCTCGTGAAGCGATTCCATGTCATACTGACCGAAAGTGGTGATTTCGTTTCTCAGTCTCGCCGTCTTAGAAGGTGGGAAGAATTTAGCAAGGAAGGCTTGCGCTAACTCTGCCCATGTTGTGATCGACCCCGGCGGTAAGGAATTCAGCTAAAATTTCGCTTTATCCCTCAAAGAGAAAGGGAAAAGCCGTAATCGGATAGAATCGTCAGTGACACCATTGTTCTTAAACGTGTCACAAATCTCGATAAATGACGCAATGTGTGCGTTGGGGTCATCGTTCGGCAATCCACAAAACTGGCTAGCCTGCACCATCTGAATGATCGCAGGCTTGATCTCGAAATTGTTGGCTTGGATTGTTGGACGGCGAATCCCCGAAAAGTTTGCGTTAATATGCGGCATAGCATAGTCTCGAAGTGCCATTTCCGGTTGAGCTTGCTGCACAATATTATTTCCTCCATGAATTTCGATGTTTTCAGCCATAGTGACTGTTATCTGTAGCTCTCGTTTCTCCTTTTTCTTTCTCCTAAGAGTGCGCTCGAGTTCGGTATTCAAAGGTAGTAGGCCTTTGTTACCGAGTTTTCTCATGCACTACCCGAAAAATTCCTGAAAGGAAAAACAAATAAAAAAAAATTAAATACACGAAAATAAGTAAATAAAAAAAAGGTCAAACTAAGACTAGAAATACTGAAATCGATATTAGCAAAAATTTCAGTCCCCGGCAATGGCGCCAAAAACTTGTTGCGATATTTCTTGAACGCAAGTGCACGTTATCGTATACAAGTAATAAAGTGATGAGTGAATATCGTTCCCACGAGGACTGAATCACTAACTACCGATTTTTATGTATTCTAGTTTTATTTGAACAATCGAACTTTGGTTTCGCAATTAATTACTAAAAGAATTAATAAAAGACTAAACAGTAAAAAACGATAGCTTGAAGAAAGGGAATCAAATGATGAATAAGTCTAGGATTCTGAATCCACCTCGGTTTATCCGAATTTACTCTCCATTATCTGAAGTTAATGATTTTCCCAATTTATTAAAGGCGAAGATCGCTAATATACTCTACCGCCTCTCCCGAGGTCAATAGATTTTTCTAAAGGCGAATAATGCACTCTATCCCTAGGTGAATTAATTCGTCAATAGGCAAAAAGCATAAAATCTCCAAAAGGCCACGTAGTTCCTCCTATCTCACAGAATAAAACGGTCCTCACCAATAGTTCCTCACCAACTCTCCTCTCCCGATTCGAATTGAATGATTAAAACAATACAACTATTGGCCAGATAATTGAAAGCATTAAACACGATTAGGAAAACTCAACAAAAGGGGAATTAAATAGATAATATCAAGCAAATCCGTTAAAACATAGGTTTCATAAAAATCCTAGATTAGGGTTTTAGCCTGATATGCTAATTAATGAAAATACAAAATTAATAAATAGAAGCATGAAAATCAAACGCAGATGAAGAGCTCGAATTCCTCCATTCTTCTGGCTTCCGCCCTCTGCCCTTGATCTCTTCTGCTTCTCTCGTCTGATAATCTTCTCTGTTCTCCTTTTCCCAAGCCTCCAAGATCCCAAGATTCAAGATTTTCCAGGATGATTAATTAGGGTCTTAAACCCTTATTTATAGCTCTGCACAGTCTCCAAATCGCGTCCGTGTGAGTAGGTCGGGAACTGGCTTCAAAACGGCCCAAATCCGCGCGGAGCACACCAAAACCGCCTAGTGTGCCGCGGTTCACTTAATCTGTGCCACGGCACATGGCGTCCAGGTTAAAACCTGGGCGCTGTGATTTTCTTCTGGGTCGCGGCTCACCTGGACTGTGCCGCGGCACAGAGTACAGTCTAGTTTGTGCCCGCTGGTTTCCTTCCTGTGCCGCGGCCCACTTGCCTTGTGCCGTGGCCCACGGCCAAAATTCGCCGTTTTCGCCCGTTTCGCCTAGTTTTAGCTTCCGGACTCCAATCTCCTGACAAACATAAAAGATTAAGGCATTAAGAGCTCATTTATGTAAATTTACTCGCCAAAATAATACTAAATAATGATAAATAAGCGTATAAAAATACGCCTAACAGAGCCCAACATCACGTGTCCTCGACGGACATAAAAATCAGCAAAACATAATCGCGCACGCGCATCGCCTAGGACCGGGATGAAGCCACAAATCCCACTCGAGGCCTCGAAGGACCCTCCCGAGCTGGCTAGCGAAACAAATCACACACATCTCACGGTTGGATCAATCGCTTGTTGCATCCTGGCCACATGATCGCATGCCATGTGCCACCGTAGATTATCTTTGGCGCTCACGGTTGGATCAATCACTTGTTGCATCCTGGCCACATGATCGCATGCCATGTGCCACCGTAGTTTTTATTAGGCTATCACGGTTGGACCAATCGCTTGTTGCATCCTGGCCACATGATCACATGCCATGTGCCACCGTAGGCCCCGCCCACATCTATACATTCACACGCAGCACAATACAACACATATATTCAAACAATTCACCCAGAGGCATCAAACACTTAGCAAAACACCACGTCAAACCACAACGCACCGAAATGAAATAATATACGTCCACACGCAATACCAAATGCAACATCAACACCAGACATATCCATAGAGTTCACATAGTCATTCTCAAACCACACCATTCACAAAACACACGCGTTTTGAAAGCAAGGCTTTAACAAGGCTAAACTGAATCTTTTGAAAGTTCAATTCAAACGACCAAACAACCACAATTAGACGATCACTAATTATCGTATCCATAAAACAAGAATTATATGGATGAGGTACTTGCCTCGATACCACGAGCACGGAACCACGAACGGACACGGCTCAACCGGGAAGCTTCGGAACGCCCGATGCAAACGAAAAGGAAGACGACAACGAACGTAAGGGTTCAACACAGTTTCTTCGCAAGAAACTCAACCCTAACATCATATAATCAATAAATCAACGATCATACGAGGAAGAATAATCGTAAAACGTCCGAAAACCCCTCTAAGACATTCTACCGGACACCTTCAAGGCATCGATCAAGAACTCGACCAAAACAACGAATCAATACGATCCGACCATGGAATAACAAGGAAAATGATATAATATATCTAAATAATCATCAATCCATCACAATCCTAAGTTAAATCGGATTAAACGGACGAAATCAACTAAAATACCCAAATTCCCCAAAACTAGATTTCTAGAAAATCTGACCTGATTCGCTCGATCAAAGGATGTTATAGGATGGATGATTGATGATATGAACTCCAAGACTTCATGGATTATTTGTCCAAAACCATCTCTCCATTATAACCACACCTACAGCTGCGGAAGAGAAGGAAACGAATGAGAAAAATGGTGAAAAACCCGTATGCAGGGCCTTAAATAGGCTGCCTGCCGGCCGCCTTACGTACGTAACCGGCCATGGCTTACGTACGTAACCGGCCATGGCCGATTCACTGCCTAGAAATGCCGGCAGCGTTACGTACGTAACCGGCCTTACGTACGTAACTGCCGATCACTACCGGCCGTAACTCGGCCAGTGCCGGCCTGGGCCCAGACTGCCCGGCCATGACTCGGTCGGGACCAACTCCGACGGCCCGGACGACCCCGAAACCCAAAACTGAATACAAATCGAAGATACAGTTACGAAGTACTCGCAAAGATGAATTCGAGCACTAAGAGAACACACGATTCCGACCACCCAAAGGCCTGAAATTCGACAACGGATGGTAATTACCCCAAACTTTGGAAAATTACGAAAACGGCCCAAAACGTCCGAAATACACGATACACGATCGAAAAAACAAACCAAATCTCGCAACATGAATAATAACATTAAATGAACTTACGAGAAACTCGAAACAACAGTTTCGGATGAGATTCGCAAGAATCGAACTCAAGTGCGGAAAAACCGCTTAAGAACACGAAACTCAACAAAACGATACCGAAACGAACTGGGATGACAAAAAGTGCAGAATTAATCATTCTCGAAATGATGAAACAGTCATGAGCGAGTCGTCAAAATGGACTCCCGCCGAAAAAATAAAATCACCGAAATCCGAAATTGCGGGTATTACAAATCTAAAGCTTGGGGAATAGCTCAAGAGAAGGAATCCATTTAATCAACGGACTACATGGGTGAGTTTCTATATCTCTTGTGTTTTCGTTTAATATTCGTATATACGTAGCTCGATCGATCCTCGTAGGGATTCAGATCGAATTAATTTTCGTTTTACTGCTTCCGCTAGGCCTTCGTTTTAGGCACCGAATCCCAACAGTGGTATCGGAGCGTAGGTCTTGCGATCGTATATACGATATTGGCATTTGGAATGCTTGATTAGATGGTGTATGATTTGGAATCATAATCGTATTAATCGTTGATTTTCTATTGTTCATCCAAAAATTATTTTTTCATGATTTTATGTTACAATGTAAATCTATTTTTCTTTTGAAAAACTGATTTAAAGTGTAATATAAAGATTAGAAAAATGTTATTTTTGGAATCGGGGTGAAAAACGAGCCGAAAACGTAATCGGACCCGGCAGCCTGGGGCTGGCCGGGCGCTGCCTCGCGGTCCGAGGCAGCAGATCGCGATCTGGACCCGTGATCGGCCATGCTCGGCAGCCTGTGCCGGGCATGCTCGGCAGCCTCTCGGCCGCTGCCTGGCAATGGTCTCGGTCCCTGCCGGCCCTGCTCGGCAGCCTGCTGGGCAGCTTGCTGGGCAGTGCTCCGGCCGTGTTTTTCGACTCCGTTTTTTATATTTCGTTCGATAATTAATTTCCCACAAATTAAATTGGATTTAATTTGACTAAGATTTAATTATGGTAATTTTAATCTTAGGGGAATTAATTTAATGAAATATTTTATCGTCCGGAACAAGTTAATATTGATGGTTGTTTGAATTAATTGGATTAATTCATTTTGTTATGAATCGATTGGATCGGTTCTTATTTTTGATTGGATCAATGTATCTTTACGCTTTCCATTTATATAGTATTTGTTGGATCAATGCTTTTGAATGGGGATGTGGTTCGTGGACTTAGTTTTTTGAATTGTTCGTTTATTCGATTGGGTTGTAAAGGCCGTTTTGAGCCTATTTATTTTACTAGAAATATTTGTATCTAGGATGCAATTTTCAATGTAAAATTTATATGTAATGACGAAGACCGGAGGAAGATCCGTTTCGAGAAGATGAAGATTCAAGACGAAGACTTGGAATTAGATTACGGAGTTTTTGTTTTCTAGGAACGGTCCATGAACCACATGTTGGTAGCAACTAGGTTGTGAATGGTTGTTCATATTGTATGAATGCTACAAACGCGCTTAAATGAATTAATGTGCAAAGTGTAACATTAATCGCGATAATTCTCCCACAACAAATTATTAAGTTTATAAAGTTTCAAGGTTTTCCTTCCCTCCATCGAGCTTTCGGGAAATTGAAATCCAAACCGGATGTGCTATGTGTAACACCCCCAATCCGCTCAGGGATATTACACGCCGTAGAACCTTTCCTCAAGGATCTACCAGGCTGGTAACAACAAACGAACAACTCGACAATGCCTTTAAGGCTAAAAAGACTCAGTAGACCGATTTGGCCTTTCAATAAATACATACAACTCAATTACAATACATGCCCATGCAGGGGTCGAATACAACACACTCTCGTACAACGGGGAAAGAATACTGCAGCGGAAATAAAATGCAACTAAACCAATAACGTCATACGGATCCTCGTGTGATTAGTATCGTTCATCTTTCATCATCCTTCGTGCCGACCCTGTGCTATGCTCCAAAACCTGAATGCAAAAATAGACATCCACCCCCCGAATACTCGGGGGTTAGCAAAACTCCACTGTTTTGCTAGTGCAAATACAAAGTGCAAATACGAGCCATATAATTCACATTCCACGAATAACAATAACCGGGAATCCTTAAAGATTAAAATACCACGAAACGAATACTTCCCGAGGCAAGAATTTGAGTAAAACTTTCCAAATCCGAAAGATCACAAATAACGAGAATGGTTTGCAAAATGGTTTAAAATACCCTCGGGAGTTTTAATAGAAAATAAATTAGGATTATCAAATCCTTCTCTTTCTAAAATCAACAGGGTCACAGCCCAAAGGTTTTATTTTCGCAAATAGAAAACCGACAACAATTGACAGTGTAACACCCCCAATCCGCTCAGGAATATTACACGCCGTAGAACCTTTCCTCAAGGATCTACCAGGCTGGTAACAACAGACGAACAATTCGACAATGCCTTTCAGGCTAAAAAGACTCAGTAGACCGATTTGGCCTTTCAACAAATACATACAACTCGATTCCAAACACATACCCACGCAGGGGTCAAAATACAATAAACTCCCGTACAACGGGGAAAAGATACTGCAGCGGAAAAGAAAATACAACTAGACCAATACGACATCAACGGATCCTCGTGTGATTAGTATCGTTCATCTTTCATCATCCTTCGCGCCGACCCTGTGCTATGCTCCAAAACCTGAATGCAAAAATAGACATCCACCCCCCGAATACTCGGGGGTTAGCAAAACTCCACTGTTTTGCTAGTGCAAGTACAAGTGCAAAGATACGAGCCATACAATACAAGTTCCAAGAACAATAATAATCAGAAATCCTCAAAGTTACAAACGTAATGAAAAGCACTTCCCGAGGCATGAGTTTGGTAAAACATTCCAAAACCGAAAGATCACAAATCAAGGGAAAACAATTTATAAAACAGTTTAAAATGCCATCGAGAGTTTTAGTAGAAAACAATTTAGGATTTCCGAATCCTTGTCTTTCCAAAAATCAACAGGGGCACAGCCCAAAGGTTTTGTTTTCGCAAATAGAAAACAGACAACAATTCACAGGGCCCGAGCCCAACATCACGTGTCCTCGACGGACATAAAAATCAACACAACGTAATCACGCACGCGCATCGCCTAGGACCGGGACGAAGCCACAAATCCCACTCGAGGCCTCGAAGGACCCTCCCGAGCTGGCTAGCGAAACAAATCACACACATCTCACGGTTGGATCAATCGCTTGTTGCATCCTGGCCACATGATCGCATGCCATGTGCCACCGTAGATTATCTCAGGCTCTCACGGTTGGATCAATCACTTGTTGCATCCTGGCCACATGATCACATGCCATGTGCCACCGTAGACCTTCAACCATATCCACACATTCACACAAATAACATATCACATCAAGGATATTCAAACAATTCGCCCAGAGGCCTCAAACACTTAGCAAAACACCACGTCAATCCACAACGCACTGAAAAGAGATAATATACGTACACACGTATTATCAAGCGCAACATCAACACCAAACATATCCATATATCCACGTAGTCACTTACAACCCACACAATTACAAAACACACGCGTTTTGAAAGAGAGCCTTTAACCAGGCTAATCGAATCTTTTGAAAACTCGTTTCAAACAATCAAACAAACATATAAAGACGATCACCAATTATCATATTCACAAACAAGAATAGTATGGACAAGGTACTTGCCTCGAAATCGGCACGCAAGTATTCCGACGAACACGGCTCAACCGGAAAGCTTCGAAACGCCCAATGCTATCGAAACGGAAGACGACGACGAACGAAAGGGTTCAACACGGTTTCTTCGCAAGAAACACGACCCTAACATCATACAATCAATAAATCATCGATCATACGAGGAAGAATAATCGTAGAACACCCAAAAACCCCTCTAAGACATTTTACCGGACACCTTCAAGGCGTCGGTCAAGAACTCGATCCAAATAACGAATCGATACGATCCAACCATGGAATAACAAGGGAAATGATATAATACATCTAAATAATCATCAATCCATCAAAATCCTAAGTTAAATCGGATTAAACGGACGAAATCGAACAAAATACCCAAAATCCCCAAAATTAGATTTCTAGAAAATCGGCACGATTCGCTCGATCAAAGGATGTTATAGGACGGATGATTGATGATATGAACCTCAAAACTTCATGTATTCATTGTCCAACAACATCTCTAGAAGATTCACACACCCTGACCGCGTACGGGAAGAGAAAGAAGGAGAAAATGGTCAAGAAAACCGTCATGCAGCCTTAAATAGGTGATTGCCGTAGGGTTACGTCGTAATCGGCCATGGCTTACGTCGTAATCGCCATGGCGAACTCTGCTGGAAAATGCGGGCGTTACGTGCGTTACCGGCCGTGGTCTTACGTGCGTAACGGCATTACGTCGTAATGGCCGATCATTACCGCACGTTACTCGGCGGTGGCTGGCCCGATCATGCCGGCCATGACTCGGCGGGACCAACTCCGACGGCCCGAACGACCCGAAACCCGAACTCGAGTACGAATCGAAGATACGGTTACGAAGTACTCGAAAAGACGAATCCGAGCACTAATAGAACATACGATTCCGACTACCCGAAGGTTCGAAACTCGACAACGGAAAGTAATTACCCCAAACTTTGGGAAATTACGAAAATGGCCCAAAACGCCCGAAAATCACGATACGTGATCGAAACACCAAGCCAAAGCTCGCAACATGAATAATAACATTAAATGAACTTACTAGAAAGTCGAAACAACAGTTTCGGACGAGATTCGCAAGAATCGAACTCAAGTGCGGAAAAACCGCTAAAAAGCACGGAACTCAACAAAACGACACCGAAACGAACTCGGATGACAAAAAGTGCAGAATTAATCATTCTCAGAATGACGAAACGGTCATGAGCGAGTCGTCAAAACGGACTTCCGCCGAAAAAAGAAATTACGGAAATCAAAATCACGGGTATTACATTCTACCCTCCTTAAAAGAAGTTTCGTCCGAAACTTAAAATAAGTAGGAGAAGCAATATCGCTGTCGGAAAACTCGACGAGATACCCAAAACCGAAAACTCGCGCCCGACGAAACATTGCAAGAAATGTAACGGAACATACGGCGTGAAAACACGCTCCACGACCAACACAACGCCACCGATAGAGAAATAATAAAACCAACAAGTGACAAGCGCCATCAAATGGATAATACAATCAAGTCAATTATCCGAACAATCACAAAACACAACGAACGAAAATCAATACGATTGACCAACCCAATGGTACATCAATCAAAGCGAGCAATCGGCGAACAAATACGGAATTCCACCGCTCAAGGGTTGGAAGATCGAAAACGAGACTAATTTCCCGAACTTAAGGGAATTAGGAAGGAGCCTGAACGCTCAACAATCACGAAACGAGAACAAAACCGAACAAACAAATGATCGAGACAACAAAAATCGAACAATCATGTCCGAAATACGAAGGATAATAAAATTCAAACAACAACCCCAAGGTTCACATCTTGACTCGAGACAATACATGATCCGGTGAAAACAACAGGATGTGCATTCATATAAGATCCACAGGAAAGGGAATAGCAATAGAAAAGTCACAACTACAAACGAGTTATTCCGAAATAATACCACACTCGTTCGATCAACAAAAGCAAGGGGCAGGACAAGCTCAGAAATGTCAACGAACATAAACGAGTCGACAGAGTCGAAAATACAAAAGTTCAAGATCCAATCCACTTCGAATAAAAGAACTAGTAGAACCAAAAGATGTTACATCCGAACAAGGTTTACAAGTATCGAACCGGACTCGGAAAAGTCACAGCGACAATCAGATCGACCCAAAACAAGATCACAGCTCGTTCGAATGATGAAACCGAAATACAAGTGTCAACGAACACGAGCGAGTCGATAGAATTGAGAAAGAGAAAATATAGAAGCCAAAAATAATACGGGTATTATATTCGACCTCTTCTAAAAGGAGTGTCGTCCCCGAAACTCACAACAACAAAATCAAGGAGACGACACAACAGGCAATCAACAGAAACACCCTTCAAAGGCCTCTCAAAGCCGATTCTGATATCTGTGCTGAAGCGCGAACTCCGAAAGTCTCGGTAGCCGATTCGCAAAACTGAATTGGGTGTCCCTCGAGTCCACACTCGAAATGTGTTACCGACGAGAAGGACAAATTGCACGTACATTCCCCCGGCACATCACGGTTGAAACACCTCGGCTCGGCATACCGAAAATACAAATGCTAGATACAATGGGGCATAACGTCGCAAAACAACATAGCGGAGATGCCAACTTAGCACAACAAAGAATCATAACACATATCATATACGACGATTACCATCGTAAAGTAATATATACACATACACCACAGCAACAACGGTATCGTTCGGCGACCTCAACGACCCGAACGATATCCAGCACGTAATTACAAACATCATGAAACAATCACACATGTACACCAACGCACAAACCCAAGCTTCAACATCTCACCCTCGTGTGACACACGCAATCCACCACGAGGCGACAACCATTAAATACCAGTTCACCTCTCACAGAGGGCTAGTACAACAAATACGTGGCAACGCCTCAACGTTCATGCCACCAACTCGATCATATTCGGGAGTTAACATCATAGCGACAAAGCCAACATCATACATACATACCCAGCCCTCAAACGGGAATGGATAGGTTTTAAAAACGAAAACCTCATTTGGAAAATAATTTAGAAAAACATCGGTCGATCTTGAGTATCACATTTCCAAAAAAAAGTAAAAACGTGAAACATCATTATCGAGACTTTGGAAAACCATTTCGCATTTGATAAAAATGAGGACACTTTCTTTTAGTGAAAAACTTTTCAAAAATATTCGACCCTTGGGTCTAAGCAACTGCATTTGAAAATATCTCAAAATATTTTTGGTCCTGAATCGGAAAATTTTTGAAATGTATTGCGGCATTAGAAAACACCTTGAAAACACCGCAAGAAAATAATTCGTTTTAAAAGTACGTCTCGAATTTTAATTTTCTAAGATACTCAAGGTTTTCAAAAAAAAATAATTCAATGTGCTAGAAAGCCCAAAAAGTTTAGGTACTTACACGGAACATTATAGCGCCGTGTGTCCTTGGAACCCACCGTGCTAAAAACCATTTACAAAAATGCCAAAAAGGCCGATGACGGTAATATTTCAAAAACTCACAGAAGCCATTTAGAAAATAATAAATACCGTCATAAGAATTTTGCCAAAACGATCAAGGCCATAATGCCAAAAACTCGGTTAAGGGAATCGTTTTCGAAATAGAACTCAGTCGGTAAAATACCAAAATCCATTACAAAAGAACTCACGCAGCGGATAAAAGAAATACAGTCAAACATGCACAAGGCAGCAACACTACTCCTCATATGAACGAAATATGAGAGTCAAGTAACCACATATCACGAATTCAAAATCCATAAGAGGATTCCGTCACTTAACAAATAATCATAAAAATAGCTCGTGTCACACGAGGCACAACACAAAGAAGGGAGACTTACATCCACAGGTCGCACGAAGATGATGATCGCCCACGATACTAATCACGACCAACAAACTCAGACGACGCGTCGCGACACGACTCAGTCAGATAAAATCCGACGAGACAAAAACTCGATAGACACCACTGACCCGACAGCCTAGGTTTCCACAACCTAAGCTCCGATACCATTCTGTAACACCCCCAATCCGCTCAGGAATATTACACGCCGTAGAACCTTTCCTCAAGGATCTACCAGGCTGGTAACAACAGACGAACAATTCGACAATGCCTTTCAGGCTAAAAAGACTCAGTAGACCGATTTGGCCTTTCAACAAATACATACAACTCGATTCCAAACACATACCCACGCAGGGGTCAAAATACAATAAACTCCCGTACAACGGGGAAAAGATACTGCAGCGGAAAAGAAAATACAACTAGACCAATACGACATCAACGGATCCTCGTGTGATTAGTATCGTTCATCTTTCATCATCCTTCGCGCCGACCCTGTGCTATGCTCCAAAACCTGAATGCAAAAATAGACATCCACCCCCCGAATACTCGGGGGTTAGCAAAACTCCACTGTTTTGCTAGTGCAAGTACAAGTGCAAAGATACGAGCCATACAATACAAGTTCCAAGAACAATAATAATCAGAAATCCTCAAAGTTACAAACGTAATGAAAAGCACTTCCCGAGGCATGAGTTTGGTAAAACATTCCAAAACCGAAAGATCACAAATCAAGGGAAAACAATTTATAAAACAGTTTAAAATGCCATCGAGAGTTTTAGTAGAAAACAATTTAGGATTTCCGAATCCTTGTCTTTCAAAAAAATCAACAGGCATGAAATTAAAGGTTTTGTTTTCGCAAATAGAAAAGCAGACAACAATTCACGGGGCGAGCCCAACATCACGTGTCCTCGACGGACATAAAAATCAACACAACGTAATCACGCACGCGCATCGCCTAGGGCGGACGAAGCCACAAATCCCACTCGAGGCCTCGAAGGACCCTCCCGAGTGGCTAGCGAAACAAATCACACACATCTCACGGTTGGATCAATCGCTTGTTGCATCCTCGCCACATGATCGCATGCCATGTGCCACCGTAGATTATCTCGAGCTCTCACGGTTGGATCAATCACTTGTTGCATCGGCCACATGATCACATGCCATGTGCCACCGTAGACCTTCAACCATATCCACACATTCACACAAATAACATATCACATCAAGGATATTCAAACAATTAGCCCGAGAGGCCTCAAACACTTAGCAAAACACCACGTCAATCCACAACGCCGAAAAGAGATAATATACGTACACACGTATTATCAAGCGCAACATCAACACCAAACATATCCATATATCCACGTAGTCACTTACAACCCACACAATTACAAAACACACGCGTTTTGAAAGAGAGCCTTTAACCAGGCTAATCGAATCTTTTGAAAACTCGTTTCAAACAATCAAACAAACATATAAAGACGATCACCAATTATCATATTCACAAACAAGAATAGTATGGACAAGGTACTTGCCTCGAAATCGGCACGCAAGTATTCCGACGAACACGGCTCAACCGGAAAGCTTCGAAACGCCCAATGCTATCGAAGCGGAAGACGACGACGAGCGAAAGGGTTCAACACGGTTTCTTCGCAAGAAACACGACCCTAACATCATACAATCAATAAATCATCGATCATACGAGGAAGAATAATCGTAGAACACCCAAAAACCCCTCTAAGACATTTTACCGGACACCTTCAAGGCGTCGGTCAAGAACTCGATCCAAATAACGAATCGATACGATCCAACCATGGAATAACAAGGAAATGATATAATACATCTAAATAATCATCAATCCATCAAAATCCTAAGTTAAATCGGATTAAACGGACGAAATCGAACAAAATACCCAAAATCCCCAAAATTAGATTTCTAGAAAATCGGCACGATTCGCTCGATCAAAGGATGTTATAGGACGGATGATTGATGATATGAACCTCAAAACTTCATGTATTCATTGTCCAACAACATCTCTAGAAGATTCACACACCCACACCGCGTACGGGAAGAGAAAGAAGGAGAAAATGGTCAAGAAAACCGTCATGCAGCCTTAAATAAGCCGATCACGCCGGTTACGTCGTAATCGGCCATGGCTTACGTGCGTAATCGCCATGGCCGAACTCTGCTGGAAAATGCGGAACGTTACGTGCGTTACCGGCGTGGTCTTACGTGCGTAATCGGCATTACGTGCGTAATGGCGATCATTACCGCCGCGTTACTCGGCGGAGTGGCTGGCCCGATCATGCCCGGCCATGACTCGGCCGGGACCAACTCCGACGGCCCGAACGACCCCGAAACCCGAACCTGAGTACGAATCGAAGATACGGTTACGAAGTACTCGAAAAGACGAATCCGAGCACTAATAGAACATACGATTCCGACTACCCGAAGGTTCGAAACTCGACAACGGAAAGTAATTACCCCAAACTTTGGGAAATTACGAAAATGGCCCAAAACGCCCGAAAATCACGATACGTGATCGAAACACCAAGCCAAAGCTCGCAACATGAATAATAACATTAAATGAACTTACTAGAAAGTCGAAACAACAGTTTCGGACGAGATTCGCAAGAATCGAACTCAAGTGCGGAAAAACCGCTAAAAAGCACGGAACTCAACAAAACGACACCGAAACGAACTCGGATGACAAAAAGTGCAGAATTAATCATTCTCAGAATGACGAAACGGTCATGAGCGAGTCGTCAAAACGGACTTCCGCCGAAAAAAAAGAAATTACCGGAAATCAAAATCACGGGTATTACAGACAGGGCCAGAGCCCAACATCACGTGTCCTCAACGGACATAAAATCAACGAAACGTAATCACGCACGCGCATCGCCTAGGACCGGGATGCTACCACAGACATCCCGCCCGAGGCCTCGAAGGACCCTCCCGAGCTGGCTAGCTAAACAAATCAAACACATATCACAACCATAAGTTATCCCGGCATCGGTCTAACAAGCCACGAACCTCGGAGTCCCCGCAAGACGTACCCGATGATAACCCCACTAGTTATCCCGGCATCGGGCTAACAAGCCACGAACCTCGGAGTCCCCGCAAGACATACCCGATTGGATAACCCATGACACATACATCACAACCAAATCACAACCATAAGTTATCTCGGCATCGTGCTAACAAGCCACGAACCTCGGAGTCCCCGCAAGACGTACCCAATGATAACCCCACAAGTTATCTCGGCATCGGGCTAACAAGCCACGAACCTCGGAGTCCCCGCAAGACATACCCGATTGGATAACCCTACGGTCTCGCCCGACCCATACTAGCAAGTATGGATCCCGGAGATTCAACAATCCTACCCGGAGGCACATCACGTATAACAAGCACACAACAATAATCGATTATGAGGCCAAACAACATTAAACATCGCAACCTTCTTTTAAAGGAGTAACAACTAACATCACATCATGTCAAAACCGCAATACATTGAAATGAAGCCATATATGTACACACGCATTATCGAACACCACATAAACTCCAAACATATCCAAAAGATCCACGTAGTCACTTACAACCCACACAATTACAAAACACACGCGTTTTGAAAGAGAGCCTATAACAAGGCTAATCGAATCTTTTGAAAACTCGTTTCAAACAATCAAACAAACATATAAAGACGATCACCAATTATCATATCCATAAAACAAGAATTATATGGACAAGGTACTTGCCTAAAAATCGGCACGCAAGTATCCCGACGAACACGGCTCAACCGGAAAGCTTCGAAACGCCCGATGCAATCGAAAAGAAAGACGACAACGAACGGAAGGGTTCAACTCGGTTTCTTCGCAAGAAACTCGACCCTAACAATATATAATAAATAAATCAACGATCATACGATGAAGAATAATCGTAGAATGCCCGAAAACCCCTCTATGACATTCTACCGGACACCTTCAAGGCGTCGATCAAGAACTCGACCAAAACAACGAATCGATACGATCCAACCATGGAATAACAAGGTATATGATATAATACATCTAAATAATCATCAATCCATCATAATCCTAAGTTAAAACGGATTAATCGGACGAAAACAACCAAAATACCCAAATTCCCCAAAACTAGATTTCTAGGAAATCTGACCTGATTCGGTAGATCGGAGGATGTTATAGGATGGATGATTGATGATATGAACCTCAAAACTTCATGGATTTATTGTCCAACAACATCTCTCCATGATGAACTAATCTCCAGCCGGGGAAGGGAAGAAAATGAGTGAGAAATGGCTCAAGAAAAACGCTGCCAGGCCTTAAATAGGCCGACTGCCGGCCGGGTTACGTACGTAACCGGCCATGGCCGAACTCACTGCCTGGAAATGCCGGAAGCGTTACGTACGTTACCGGCCAGGGCCTTACATACGTAACCGGCCTTACGTACGTAACTGCCGATCACTGCCGCACGTTACTCGGCGGTGGCTGCCCGGCAAGATGCCCGGCCATGACTCGGCCGGGACCAACTCCGACGGCCCGAACGACCCCGAAACCCGAACCCGAGTACGAATCGAAGATACGGTTACGAAGTACTCTCAAAGATGAATCCGAGCACTAAGAGAACACACGATTCTGACCACCCGAAGGCTCGAAATTCGACAACGGAAAGTAATTACCCCAAACTTTGGGAAATTACGAAAATGGCCCAAAACGCCCGAAAATCACGATACGTGATCGAAATACCAAGCCAAAGCTTGCAACGTGAATAATAACATTAAATGAACTTACGAGAAAGTCGAAACAACAGTTTCGGACGAGATTCGCAAGAATCGAACTCAAGTGCGGAAAAACCGCTAAAAAGTACGGAACTCAACAAAACAACACCGAAACGAGCTCGGATGACAAAAAGTGCAGAATTAATCATTCTCGGAATGACGAAACGGTCATGAGCGAGTCGTCAAAACGGACTTCCGCCGAAAAAAAGAAATTTACCGAAAATCGAAAATTGCGGATATTACATTCTACCCTCCTTAAAAGAAGTTTCGTCCCAAAACTTAAAATAAGTAGGGAGAAGCAATATCCACTGTCAGGAAAACTCGACGAGATACCCAAAAACCGAAAACTCACACCCGACGGCGAAACGTTGCAAGAAACGCAAAGAGACATACGACATGAAAACACGCTCCACGACGACCAACACAACGCCACCGATAGAGACACAATAAACCAACAAGTGACAAGCGTCATCAAACAGATAATACAATCAAGTCGATTATCCGAACAATCGCAAAACACAACGAACGAAAATCAACACGATTGACTAACCTAACGGTACATCAATCAACACGCGAGCCAATCGCTGAACAAATACGGAATTCCACCGCCCAAGGGTTGGAAGATCGAAAACAAGACTAATTTCCTGAACATAAGGAAATTAGGAAGGAGTCTTGAACGTTCAACAATCACGAAACGAGATCAACAAAAACCGAACAATCATACGATCGAACCACAACGATCGAGGACAAAGAAAATCGAACAATCACGTTCGAATCACGAAGAACAATAAAATTCAAACAACAACCCCAAGGTTCACATCTCGACTCGAGACAATATATGATCCGGTGAAAATAACAACATGTGCCTTTACATAAGATCCACAGGAAAGGGAATAGCGATTGAAAAGTCACAACGACAAACGAATTATTTCGAAACACCACACTCGTTCGATCAACAAAAACAAGGGACAGGACAAGCTCGGAAAATGTCAACGAATATAAACGAGTCGACAGAGTCGAAAATACAAAAGTTCAAGATCCAGTCCACTTCGAATAAAAGAACTAGTAGAACCAAAAGATGTTACTTCCGAACAAGATTCACAAGAATCGAACCGAACTCGGAAAAGCCACAGCGAAAACCAGATTGACCCAAAACAAGATCACACCTCGTCCGATCAATGAAACCGAAATACAGAACAAGTTCAGTAAGTATCAACGAACACGAGCGAGTCGATAGAATCGAGAAAGAGAAAATGCAGGAGTCTAAAAACAACACGGGTACTACATTCGACCTCTTATAAAATAAGGTCGCCCCCGCAACTCACAACAGCGAAATCAAGGTGACGACACAACAAGCAACCGACAAAAACATCCTTCGAAGGCCTCTCAAATCCGATTCTGATACTTGTGCTGAAGCGCGAACTCTAAAAGTCTCGGTAGCCAATTCGCAAAACTGAATTCGGTGTCCCTCGAGTCCACACTTGAAATGTGTTATCGACGAGAAGGACAATTTACACGTGCATGCCCCGGCACATCACGATTGAAACGCCTCGGCTCGGCATACCGAAAATACAAATGCTAGATACAATGGGGCATAACATCGCAAAACAACATAGCGGAGATGCCAACTCAGCACAACAAAGAATCATAATACATATCATATACAATGATTATCATCGTAAAATAATACACACAAACACTACAGCAACGACGGTATCGTTCGGCGACCTCAACGGCCCGAACAATAACCAGCACATAATTACAAACATTATGAAACAATCACATATGTACACAAACGTACAAACCCAAGCTTTAACAGCTCACACAGGTGCGATAACACGCAAGCCACCACGAAATGACAACATTAAGGATCGTCGTCACACCTCCCACAAGGGCTAACAAAATATATGCGTGGCGAACGACTCGACGCTCACGCCACCAATTCAATCACAATTCGGGGTTAACACCGTAACGAAAGTTTGAAAACCATACACGCATTTCCGGTCCGCAAATAGGAATGATAGGTTTTAAAAACGAAAACCACCTTTTGAAAACAGTTTGGAAACAACAGTTGATCTTGAGTATCATTTTACAAAAAGTAGTACAAACACCATTATCGAGACTTTGAAAATCATCTTGCGTTTGAACAAAAATGAGGACACCTTTCTTTTAGTGAAAAACTTTCAAAAATATTCGACCCTTGGGTCTAAGCAACTGCATTTGAAAATATCTCAAAATATTTTTGGTCCTCAACCGGAAAATTTTTGAAATGTATTGCGGCATTAGAAAACACCTTGAAAACACCGCAAGAAAATAATTCGTTTTAAAAGTACGTCTCGAATTTTAATTTTCTAAGATACTCAAGGTTTTCAAAAATAATTCAATGGGCTAGAATGCCCAAAAAATTTCAGGTAATTACACGGAACAATATAGCGCCGTGGGTCCCGCGCCGAAACCCACCAGGCTAAAAACCTTTTATAAACTACCAAAAAGGCCGATGACGGTAATATTTCAAAAACTCACAAAATACATTTACAAAATACTAAATTCCGTCATAAGAATTTCGCCAAAATGATCAAGGCCATAATGCCAAAAACTCGGTTAAGGGAATTGGTTTTCGAAATAAAACTCAGTCGGTAAAATACCGAAAGCCATTACAAAAGAACTCACACAGCGGATAAAAGAAATAAAGTTAAACATGCACAAGACAGCAACACTACTCCTCATATGAACGAAAAATGGGAGTCAAATAATCACATATCACGAAATCAAAATCCATAAGAGGATTCCGTCAATTAACTCATAATCATAAAAATAGCTCGTGTCACACGAGGCACAACACAAAGAAGGGAGACTTACATCCACAGGTCGCACGAAGATGATGATCGCCCACGATACTAATCACGACCAACAAACTCAGACGACGCGTCGCGACACGACTTAGTCAGACAAAATGCGACGAGACAAAAACTCAATAGACACCACTGACCCGACAGCCTAGGTTTCCACAACCTAAGCTCTGATACCATTTATGTAACACCCCCAATCCGCTCAGGGATATTACACGCTGTAGAACCTTTCCTCAAGGATCTACCAGGCTGGTAACAACAAACGAACAACTCGACAATTCCTTTAAGTCTAAAAAGACTCAGTAGACCGATTTGGCCTTTCAATAAATACATACAACTCAATTACAATACATGCCCATGCAGGGGTCGAATACAACACACTCCCGTACAACGGGGAAAGAATACTGCAGTGGAAATAAAATGCAACTAAACCAATAACGTCATACGGATCCTCGTGTGATTAGTATCGTTCATCTTTCATCATCCTTCGTGCCGACCCTGTGCTATGCTCCAAAACCTGAATGCAAAAATAGACATCCACCCCCCGAATACTCGGGGGTTAGCAAAACTGTAATATCCGCAATTTTCGATTTCCGGTAATTCTTTTTTTTTCGGTCGGAGTCCGTTTTGACGACTCGCTCATTACCGTTTCGTCATTCTGAGAATGATTAATTCTACACTTTTTGACATCCGAGTTCGTTTCGGTGTCGTTTCGTTGAGTTCTGTGCTTTTTAGCGACTTTTCCGCACTTGAGTTCGATTCTTGCGAATCTCGACCGAAACTGCTATTTCGAGTTTCCCGCAAGTCCGTTTAACTTTGTTAGACGTGTTGTGAACTTCGGTTTGGTTATTCGATCACGTATGGTGATTTTCGGGCATTTGGGCCATTTTCGTAATTTCCCAAAGTTTGGGGTAATTACCTTCCGTTGTCGAATCTCGAGCCTTCGGGTGGTCGGAATTGTGTTCTACTAACTCTTAGATTCGTCTTTGTGAGTACTTCGTAACCGTATCTTCGGTTCGTATTCGTGTTCGGGTTTCGGTGTCGTTTTGTTGAATTCTGGAGTACTAAACGACTTTTCTAAGTATGAGTTCGTCTTTGTTAGATCATCATTAATTTTTGGTAACTCCAAAAATTATAAATCTTTGCAATATTATAGAACATCGAGTTAGCTTTCCAATGGTTCAAACGGTGAGTCAATCGGAGTCCGGACGAGAGAGTTATGGTCGTTTTAGTGGAAGACTGTCAGCTGTCGGGCACCGTCCAGGAGCCTTTCGGCCGATAGGGGGGGCCGATAGACTCTACTGCCGGCATTTTGTATAGGGTATCGGTTGGGCCTATCGGCCGATAGGCCGGCCGATAGGTTCTCTGTGTTGCACTATAAATGTCTTTGTTTTGAGCGTGAAGCTCATTTCCTTCCCCATTTTCCACTGCGCCGCGAGAGAGAAAGTATAGAGGGGGAGAGTTCTTCATCCGGGGGTCGATTTTCATCATTTCTTTTCGGTTGTGAGGCTCGGATAATCAATCTAACGCGTGTTCTACGGATCTTAACACTTGAATCTTCCAAGGTAATGCTCTAAAACCCTATTTCGATTAATTTGGGGGTTTTGGGTTTTTCTTCCGATTCGTTCCGTTTCGTTGGTGGATTCATGATGTATACGGTTGATATTGTTAGTATCTTTAGTTTTCCTACGGATTCATGGATATTTTGTGGATTTTTATGGAATCGAGAGGGTTTGGTTGTGGTCCGCCCTCGTTGTTATTTTTGTATGAATATACATGAATCGTAGGCGGGTTTCCGGGTGTATTCCATTTCCGTAATCGTTTAGAAGTGGTTGTGATTGTGCTATTCGAATCGTTAGGTTCATTTCCGCCGGTTCCTTGCGGTCGTGCTTGATTCTTCCGTTCCGTTCGTTGTCGTATTCCTTTTCGTTAGCATCGGGCGTTCCGAAGCTTCCCGGTTGAGCCGTATCCGTTCGTGGTTCCGTGCTCGCGGTATCGAGGCAAGTACCTTGCCCATACTCTTCTCGTTTTATGTATATGATGATCGGTGGTCGTCTTGATGCGTTTGTTTGGTTATTTGAAATGAAGTTTCAAAAGGATTTCGGTTTGGCCTCGTTAAAGGCTTTCTTTCAAAACGCGTGTGTTTTGTGAACGGTGTTTTGAGAATTGATTATGATTTGATTATTTTGAACGTCGAAGGATTTTATGATGATACTCATATTGTTTAAGTTATGGAATCGTGTATTTCCTTATTTAACCTTGTTATCGAAATTTTGAAGAGTTTGATAATGGTGTCGAGTTAATGGCCATCTCTAGTGAGTATTCTTAATGAACTTACATTCTTAGCATATTAGTGTTGCATGAGTAACGTGTGTGTGTGTATGCTCACTACGGGTTAGACTCGACGGGGTCTCGGTAGGGTTCCACGAAGCCGTGGACCGCGAGCTTTGCTTTTAACCACTACGGGTTAGATCCGACGGGGTCTCGGTAGGGGTCCACGGAGGTGTGGATCGACGGTTAATTGTGGTGCATTTTTGCAAATGTGATTTGATATTGGCATTTAGGAAATGAGTGTTTTGAGCGGTTTTCATGATTGCATGCATTGACTAAGTGTGTAAGAGGTAGGTGTTCGTTTGGCTTACTTGGCTAGGATGGCCTTTGGAGTATTTTGTTGTTTGTTTTAAATCCTTTATTTGTGGATTTTGATGTTGGGATACGAACCTCCGGTCGTTCTTGTGTCTTGTGAGTTGACGAGATTTGGGGCTAAAATCCCAATGGTTTTGTAAAAGTCGTTTCTGATTTGGGGCTAAAATCCCAACGGTTGGTTAATGTCATTTTCGTAAAGTAAACCTTTGGGGCGGTGACCCCTTTTGTCTTTTGGTTTTCGAAAAGTAGGATTTGATAATCCTAAATTGTTTTCTATTAAAACTCTCGATGGCATTCTAAATCGTGTTATAAATTACTTCCATTGATTTATGATATTTCGTTTTGAAATGTTTTCTCAAACCCTTGCCTCGGAAGTACTTTTCGCTTCGTTTGGATCTTTGAGGATCCTCGGTTATTGTTATTCGTGGAATGTGAATTGTATGGCTCGTATTTGCACTTTGTATTTGCACTAGCAAAACAGTGGAGTTTTGCTAACCCCAGTATTCGGGGTGGATGTCTGTTTTTGCATTCGTGTTTTGGAGCATAACACGAGTCGGCATGAAGGATGATGAAAGATGATCGATACTAATCACATGAGGAACCGTACATCGTGTGTTGGTTCGGTTGTACTTTATTTTCATTTCTTTGTATTGTTCCGTAAATGCAGGTGTAGTTGTATTTTGTCCCCTGCGTGGGCATGAGTTGTATTTGAGTTGTATGTATCTGTGGAAAGACCAAATCGGTCTACTGAGTCATTGTAGCCTCGAAGGCATTGTCGAGATGTTAAATGTCGTTACCAGCCTGGTAGATCCTTGAGGAAAGGTTCTACGGCGTGTAATATCCCTGAGCGGATTGGGGGTGTTACATAAATGGTATCAGAGCTTAGGTTGTGAAAACCTAGGCTGTCGGGTCAGTGGTGTCTATTGAGTTTTGTCTCGTCGGGTTTAGTCTGACTGAGTCGTGTCGCGACGCGTCGTTTGAGTTTGTTGGTCGTGATTAGTATCGTGGGGCGATCATCATCTTCGTGCGACCTGTGGAAGTAAGTCTCCCTTCTTTGTGTTGTGCCTCGTGTGACACGAGCTATTTTTTATGATTATTTGTTAAGTGGTGGAATCCTTATGTGAATTTTGATTTCACGAATATGTATTTAGTCGACCTTCGTATTTGATTTATACGAGGAGTGTCGTCGCTTGTGATGTCTTTTTATTGTTGTTTTTCTCCGTTGTTGATGATTTTCGAATCGATTCAGACGCTTTACAAGTCTCTTGTGGAAGCTTTGTGCTTATACACGTTCGACTTGTTCACTAGCCAGCCATGGAGGGTATTTTATCGGTGGTTTTGTTACAATGTGGTATTTTATCGCTTATTTTCGTTTAAAGACATGTATTGTGTTGATTTTAAACGCTTTGATGCGTGTGCTAGGAGTTGTTTTATTGAACGTCGGTATGTGTGAGTTTTGGGCATTCTGCCTATCGATTTTTGAAAACCTTGAGTATCTTAGAAAAATAAATTTCGAGACATACTTTTCAAATGAGTTATTTCTTGTGGTACATCCTAGATGCCACAATGTATTTCGAAAATTTTCTACCTCGAGGACCAAAATGTTTTGAGATATTTTCAACACTTTTATTTAGACCCGAGGGTCGAATATTTTGAAAGTTTTCACTAAGAGAAAGTGTCTCCATTTTTATCAAATGCGAAATGGTTCTCCAATGTCTCGATAATGATGTTTCACGTTTGTACTTTTTGAAAGGTGATACTCAAGATCAACCAGTATTCTTCAAATTATTTTCAAAATGAAGTTTTCGTTTTTAAAACCTATCCATTCCCGTTTGAGGGCTGGGTATGAATGTATGATGTTCGCGTTGTCATTTTGATACTTTCTCCCGAGTATGATCGAATTGGCGGTGTGAGCGTTGAGTCGCTTTCCACACAGGGGTTGTGCTAGCCCCCTGTGAGAGGCGGGATGGTGGTATTGACTAATGTTGTCGCGGAGTGATTTCTGCGTTGTCGCGCATGTGCGAGCTGTTAGAGCTTGGTTTGGTATGACCGTGTGCATCGGTGATGGTTCCGCTTTGTGTCGGTTGTTTAATGTCTTGTTACCTTGCTCCCGTTTTTGTGAATTTCGTGGACGAGGTCGGTGGTAATGCCCGTACTATTTTGACTTCGGTATTTTCTCTTTCTCCAGTCTATCGATTCGCTCATGTTCGTTGGCACTTTATGAACTTGTTTTGTATTTCGGGTTCATCGTCCGAACGAGCTGTGATCTTGTTGTGGGCCGATCTGGTTATCGGTGTGACTTTTTTCGAGTTCGGTTCGATTCTTGTGAACTTTGTTCGGGAGTAACATCATTTGGTTCTACTAGTCCTTTTATTCGAAGGGATCGGATTTTGAACTTCTGTATTTTCTACTTTGTCGACTCATTTATGTTCGTTGACATTTCTGAGCTTGTCCTGCTCCTTGCTTTTGTTGATCGAACGAGTGTGGTGTTATTTCGGAATAACGTAATTGTCGTTGTGACTTTTCAATCGCTATTCCCTTTCCTGTGGATCTTATGGGAATGCATGTCTTGTAGTTCTCACCAGATCATCCTGGGAGTTATTGTCGAACTTTATTGTTCTTCGTGATTCGAACATGATTCTTCGATTTTTGTTGTCTCGATCGCTTGTTCGCTTGGTTTTTGTTCTCGCTTCGTGATTGTTGAACGCTCGTGCTCCTTCGTAATTCCCTTTAGTTCGGGAAATTAGTTTCGTTTTCAATCTTCCATCCCTTAGGCGATGGGATTCCGTGTTTGTTCGGTTGACTCGCGCTTTGATTGATGTATCGTTGGGTTGATCAATCATATTGATTTTCGTTCGTTGTGTTTTGTGATTATCGGATAATTGACTTGGCTATAGTATCCGCTTGATGACGCTTGTCACTTGTCGGTTTTATTATATCCCTAACGGCGACGTTGTGTTGGTCACCGTGGAGCGTGTTTACACGCCGTATATTCCTTTGCGTTGTTTGTAACATTTCGCCGTTGGGCATTAGTTACGCATTCGGTGTGTCTCGTTGAGTTTTTCCCCGGAATATTTCTTCTCCTACTTGTTTTAAGTTTCGGACGAAACTTCTTTTAAGGAGGGTAGAATGTAATATCCGCAATTTTCGATTTCCTAATTCTTTTTTTCTGGTCGAGTCCGTTTTGACGACTCGCTCATGACCGCTTTCGTCATTCCGAGAATGATTAATTCTACACTTTTGACATCCGAGTTCGTTTCGTGTCGCTTCGTTGAGTTCTGTGCTTTTTAGCGACTTTTCCGCACTTGAGTTCGATTCTTGCGAATCTCGACCGAAACTGCTATTTCGAGTTTCCCGCAAGTCCGTTTAACTTTGTTAGACGTGTTGTGAACTTCGGTTTGGTTATTCGATCACGTATGGTGATTTTCGGGCATTTGGGCCATTTTCGTAATTTCCCAAAGTTTGGGGTAATTACCTTCCGTTGTCGAATCTCGAGCCTTCGGGTGGTCGGAATTGTGTGTTCTACTATCTCTTAGATTCGTCTTTGTGAGTACTTCGTAACCGTATCTTCTGGTTCGTATTCGTGTTCGGGTTTCGTGTCGTTTTGTTGAATTCAGGATTACTAAACGACTTTTCTAAGTATGAGTTCGTCTTTGTTAGATCATCATTAATTTTTGGTAACTCCAAAAATTATAAATCTTTGCAATATTATAGAACATCGAGTTAGCTTTCCAATGGTTCAAACGGTGAGTCAATCGGAGTCCTGACGAGAGAGTTATGGTCGCTTTAGTGGAAGACTGTCACTGTCGGCACCGGCCCAGAGCCTTTCGGCCGATAGGGGGCCGATAGACTCTACCGCGGCATTTTGTATAGGGTATCGGTTGGGCCTATCGGCCGATAGGCCGCCGATAGGTTCTCGGGTGTTGCACTATAAATGTGCCGCTTTGAGCGTGAAGCTCATTTCCTTCCCCATTTTCCACCGCGCCGCGAGAGAGAAAGTATAGGGGGAGAGTTCTTCATCCGGTCGATTTTCATCATTTCTTTTCGGTTGTGAGGCTCGGATAATCAATCTAACGCGTGTTCTACGGATCTTAACACTTGAATCTTCCAAGGTAATGCTCTAAAACCCTATTTCGATTAATTTGGGGGTTTTGGGTTTTTCTTCCGATTCGCTCCGCTTCGTTGGTGGATTCATGATGTATACGGTTGATATTGTTAGTATCTTTAGTTTTCCTACGGATTCATGGATATTTTGTGGATTTTTATGGAATCGAGAGGGTTTGGTTGTGGTCCGCCTCGTTGTTATTTTTGTATGAATATACATGAATCGTAGGCGGGTTTCCGGTGTATTCCATTTCCGTAATCGTTTAGAAGTGGTTGTGATTGTGCTATTCGAATCGTTAGGTTCATTTCCGCCGGTTCCTTGCGGTCGTGCTTGATTCTTCCGCTCCGCTCGTCGTATTCCTTTTCGTTAGCATCGGGCGCCCAAGCTTCCCGTTGAGCCGTATCCGCTCGTGGTTCCGCTCGCAGATCGAGGCAAGTACCTTGCCCATACTCTTCTCGCTTTATGTATATGATGATCGGTGGTCGTCTTGATGCGTTTGTTTGGTTATTTGAAATGAAGTTTCAAAAGGATTTGGCCTCGTTAAAGGCTTTCTTTCAAAACGCGTGTTTTGTGAACGGTGTTTTGAGAATTGATTATGATTTGATTATTTTGAACGTCGAAGGATTTTATGATGATACTCATATTGTTTAAGTTATGGAATCGTGTATTTCCTTATTTAACCTTGTTATCGAAATTTTGAAGAGTTTGATAATGGTGTCGAGTTAATGGCCATCTCTAGTGAGTATTCTTAATGAACTTACATTCTTAGCATATTAGTGTTGCATGAGTAACGTGTGTGTGTGTATGCTCACTACGGGTTAGACTCGAGGGTCTCGGTAGGGTTCCACGAAGCCGTGGACCGCGAGCTTTGCTTTTAACCACTACGGGTTAGATCCGACGGGTCTCGTAGGGGTCCACGGAGGTGTGGATCGACGGTTAATTGTGGTGCATTTTTGCAAATGTGATTTGATATTGGCATTTCGAAATGAGTGTTTTGAACGGTTTTCATGATTGCATGCATTGACTAAGTGTGTAAGAGGTAGGTGTTCGTTTGGCTTACTTGGCTAGGATGGCAATCGAGTATTTTGTTGTTTGTTTTAAATCCTTTATTTGTGGATTTTGATGTTGGGATACGAACCTCCCGGTCGCTCTTGTGTCTTGTGAGTTGACGAGATTTGGGGCTAAAATCCCAATGGTTTTGTAAAAGTCGTTTACGGATTTGGGGCTAAAATCCCAACGGTTGGTTAATGTCATTTTTCGTAAAGTAAACCTTTGGGGCGGTGACCCCTTTGTCTTTTGGTTTTCAAAAGTAGGATTTGATAATCCTAAATTGTTTTCTATTAAAACTCTCGATGGCATTCTAAATCGTTATAAATTACTTCCATTGATTTATGATATTTCGTTTTTGAAATGTTTTCTCAAACCCTTGCCTCGGGAAGTACTTTTCGTTTCGCTTGGATCTTTGAGGATCCTCGGTTATTGTTATTCGTGGAATGTGAATTGTATGGCTCGTATTTGCACTTTGTATTTGCACTAGCAAAACAAAGGAGTTTTGCTAACCCCGAGTATTCGGGGTGGATGTCTGTTTTGCATTCGGGTTTTGGAGCATAACACAGGGTCGGCATGAAGGATGATGAAAGATGATCGATACTAATCACATGAGGAACCGTACATCGTGTGTTGGTTCGATTGTACTTTATTTTCCGCTTCCGTATTGTTCCCGTCGTACGGGTGTAGTTGTATTTTGTCCCCTGCGTGGGCATGAGTTGTATTTGAGTTGTATGTATCTGTGGAAAGACCAAATCGGTCTACTGAGTCATTGTAGCCTCGAAGGCATTGTCGAGATGTTAAATGTCGTTACCAGCCTGGTAGATCCTTGAGGAAAGGTTCTACGGCGTGTAATATCCCTGAGCGGATTGGGGGTGTTACAAAAACTCCACTGTTTTGCTAGTGCAAATACAAAGTGCAAATACGAGCCATATAATTCACATTCCACGAATAACAATAACCGGGAATCCTTAAAGATTAAAATACCACGAAACGAATACTTCCCGAGGCAAGAATTTGAGTAAAACTTTCCAAATTCGAAAGATCACAAATAACGAGAATGGTTTGCAAAATGGTTTAAAATACCCTCGGGAGTTTTAATAGAAAACAAATTAGGATTATCAAATCCTTCTCTTTCCAAAATCAACAGGGTCACAGCCCAAAGGTTTTATTTTCGCAAATAGAAAACCAACAACAATTCACAGGGCCAGAGCCCAACATCACGTGTCCTCAACGGACATAAAATCAACGAAACGTAATCACGCACGCGCATCGCCTAGGACCGGGACGCTACCACAGACATCCCGCCCGAGGCCTCGAAGGACCCTCCCGAGCTGGCTAGCTAAACAAATCAAACACATATCACAACCATAAGTTATCCCGGCATCGGGCTAACAAGCCACGAACCTCGGAGTCCCCGCAAGACGTACCCGATGATAACCCCACTAGTTATCCCGGCATCGGGCTAACAAGCCACGAACCTCGGAGTCCCCGCAAGACATACCCGATTGGATAACCCATGACACATACATAACAACCAAATCACAACCATAAGTTATCTCGGCATCGTGATAACAAGCCACGAACCTCGGAGTCCCCGCAAGACGTACCCGATGATAACCCCACAAGTTATCTCGGCATCGGGCTAACAAGCCACGAACCTCGGAGTCCCCGCAAGACATACCCGATTGGATAACCCTACGGTCTCGCCCGACCCATACTAGCAAGTATGGATCCCGGAGATTCAACAATCCTACCCGGAGGCACATCACGTATAACAAGCACACAACAATAATCGATTATGAGGCCAAACAACATTAAACATCGCAACCTCCTTTCAAAGGAGTAACAACTAACATCACATCATGTCAAAACCGCAATACATTGAAATGAAGCCATATATGTACACACGCATTATCGAACACCACATAAACTCCAAACATATCCAAAAGATCCACGTAGTCACTTACAACCCACATAATTACAAAACACACGCGTTTTGAAAGAGAGCCTATAACAAGGCTAATCGAATCTTTTGAAAACTCGTTTCAAACAATCAAACAAACATATAAAGACGATCACCAATTATCATATCCATAAAACAAGAATTATATGGACAAGGTACTTGCCTCAAAATCGTCACGCAAGTATCCCGACGAACACGGCTTAACCGGAAAGCTTCGAAACGCCCGATGCAATCGAAAAGAAAGACGACAACGAACGAAAGGGTTCAACTCGGTTTCTTCGCAAGAAACTCGACCCTAACAATATATAATAAATAAATCAACGATCATACGATGAAGAATAATCGTAGAACGCCCGAAAACCCCTCTATGACATTCTACCAGACATCTTCAAGGCGTCGATCAAGAACTCGACCAAAACAACGAATCGATACGATCCAACCATGGAATAACAAGGTATATGATATAATACATCTAAATAATCATCAATCCATCATAATCCTAAGTTAAAACGGATTAATCGGACGGAAACAACCAAAATACCCAAATTCCCCAAAACTAGATTTCTAGGAAATCTGACCTGATTCGGTAGATCGGAGGATGTTATAGGATGGATGATTGATGATATGAACCTCAAAACTTCATGGATTTATTGTCCAACAACATCTCTCCATGATGAACTAATCTCCAGCCGGGGAAGGGAAGACAATGAGTGAGAAATGGGTGAAGAAAAACGCTGCCAGGCCTTAAATAGGCCGATCACGGTTACGACGTAATCGCCATGGCTTACGACGAATCGCCATGGCCGAACTCACCGCTGAAATGCCGAAGCGTTATGACGCACGACTGGGCCTTACGACGAATCGCCTTACGACGAATCGCCGATCACTACCGCACGTTACTCGGCTGTGGTGGCCCGCCTCAAAGATGCCCGGCCATGACTCGGCCGGGACCAACTCCGACGGCCCGAACGACTCGAAACCCGAACCCGAGTACGAATCGAAGATACGGTTACGAAGTACTCGCAAAGATGAATCCGAGCACTAAGAGAACACACGATTCCGACCACCCGAAGGCTCGAAATTCGACAACGGAAAGTAATTACCCCAAACTTTGGGAAATTACGAAAATGGCCCAAAACGCCCGAAAATCACGATACGTGATCGAAACACCAAGCCAAAGCTCGCAACATGAATAATAACATTAAATGAACTTACGAGAAAGTCGAAACAACAGTTTCGGACGAGATTCGCAAGAATCGAACTCAAGTGCGGAAAAACCGCTAAAAAGCACGGAACTCAACAAAACGACACCGAAACGAGCTCGGATGACAAAAAGTGCAGAATTAATCATTCTCGGAATGACGAAACGGTCATGAGAGAGTTGTCAAAACGGACTTCCGCCGAAAAAAAGAAATTTACCGAAAATCGAAAATTGCGGATATTACACTATGCTTCCGAGTTATCGGGGTAGTCATTCGGGGAGGATGGATAAATTACCGGGAGCGCATTGGATGCCTTCGGTTGGAGAAAATTTTATCCCTATAAACCTGATAGGTTGCCGGATAAGATTCAATTGTGAAACTAATTTGCGTCGATGGTATAAACTTAACTTGTTCACGAACCATATAAACCGTATAGGTTGAGGGGAGTGAACATGGGGAAAAAGAAGATCGAATCATCCATTAGATGGGTTGGTGTTGGACACCACTTTATGAAAATTAATAGACTAGAAACCTATTCGGTTGCCCTCTATTAAGATTTATAAAGAACTCGATCAACACTATGAAGTAGAGCGACGATACTTCCAGATTTCACATGGGAGTGTATTATTCCGATAAAAACAGTGGGAGCTGGGTAACAAGAATAGAAAAGACCTTAATTCTATACTCAAATCATAATTGAACGAGTCACTAATTAATCTATCATACTTAATGCAGACATAACTCTCAATATGACAATGAATCCACTCGCAATTCTACTCGAAATGAACACCTTGAACGGACCTAACTTTGTGGATTGGATCCGCAATCTGATGATAGTCCTCAGTATAGAGGCACTGGGATATGTCTTGGAGATGGACATTTCGGCGCCTCTAGTGCAGAGAAGAGACAATCAGGAAGAGATTGAAAACCACGAAAAGTGGGTTAAGGATGACGTGAAATTCCGTGCATATATGATGGCTTCTATGTCAAATGAGCTTCAAAGAGCTCATGAGAAAATGACTTCTGCTAAGCAGATTCTATCTCACTTAACTGAACTTTATGGTGAGCACAGCAGAACTGCTAGATATGAGATATCCAAGCAACTGTTCGGTGCAAGGATGAAGGAAGGTGAGAAGGTTGGGGAACATGTCCTCAAAATGATATCCATGATCGAGAGATTGGAGGATCTTGATTTTAAGATGGATACTTCTCTCCAAATCGACCTTATCCTTCAGTCTCTCCCTGATTCTTTCTCACAGTTTGTTATGAACTTCAACAGCAAGGAGATTGCATGTAACTTAGCTGGGATAATGAACAAACTGGTGACCGCTCAGTCTCAGATGAAGACTCCGCGGATGAAGGAGTCTGCCCTTGTGATTTCTTCTGGACTTCGGAAGTTTAAGAATAAGAAGAAAAAGACCAAGAAGCAGACTGGACCACAAGTTAAGGACCTTAAAGGAAAGGGCAACGCCGCGATGGTTCTGAAGAACAAGAAGAAGAAGGATGCTTGTCTCAAATGCGGTGATCTGGGCCACTGGGCTAGAGACTGTCCGATTCTTCATGGCACTTCAGGTACATAACTTTTAGTTTTGGAAACAAATTGTTCTGCTACTGTGTTTTCTACTTCCTGGATACTGGATTCTGGTGCTAGTTCTCATATTTGTACCGTGAATCAGGATCTGGAACAAAGTAGGGAGCTTGGAGCTGGAGAAGTTATGATCACAGTCAGAAGCGGGCATAGTGTCGAGGCAACCGACATAGGATTACTTATTTTGGGTTTAGAATTCGGCTTTGTTTTGACTTTAGAAGATGTACTTGTTTTCCCCAAGGGGCACAAAAACATTATATCCATTCCGGTCATGGACCGAAAAGGCTTTTCATTTTTCGTTGGTGATGGTTCCTGCAAAATTTATTTTAGAAATAAACTAGTAGGTACTGCTACATTGTTGAATAGATTGTATCATCTAAATCTCAGCAACAAAGTAGTTGTGAATACTATGGTTAGAAAACGTGGTAGGGATGAAACTAATCAAGTTTTGAAATGGCATCTTAGACTTGATCATGTTGGTCAAACCAAGGTTTACAAGATGGAAAAAGATGGACTTATGGGTCCATTGGGATTGGATCCCTTTCCTACTTGTGAATCTTGCCTTAAAGGCAAATGACTAAGTTCCCCTTCACAGGGACTTTTGAAAGAGCCGCTGATAAACTGGGATTAATCCATACCGATGTATGTGGTGTTTTGGAAGCAGACGTGACGGATATCAATATTTCACTACGTTTACAGATGATCATACTAGGTATGGTTATGTATACTTAATGAAACATAAATCTGAGGCCTTTGAGAAATTCTAGGAATTCAAGGCCCTAGTCGAGAAACAAACTGGTAATCATATCAAAGCACTTCGGTCGGACCGAGGTGGCGAGTATATGAGTATGGAGTTTGACGAGTTCCTTAAGGAACATGGAATAGTTTCACAACTATCACCTCCAAGTACTCCTCAGTTAAATGGTGTGTCAGAAAGAAGGAACCAGACCTTGTTGAACATGGTCCATTCCATGCTGGGCTATATTGACTTACCGATTTACTGTGGGGGTATGCACTCCTAACTGCTGCTTACATCTTGAAAAGATGTCCTTCCAAATCCGTTCCTAAAACTCCACATGAGATGTGGGAGGGCAGGAAACCAAGTCTTAATCACATTAGGATTTGGGGATGTCCCACCTATGTCAAGAAGACTAAGGTGGAGAAGTTGGAAGCTAGGTCTGCAAAGGGACGTTTCCTTGGATTCCCATCTGGGACGATGGGATATCTATTCTACATGCCCGAAGATCGAAAGATCGTTGTTGCTTTACAAGCACACTTCCTGGAACATGAGTTTATTCAGGAAGGCAGAGCAGGTAGAAGTATTTCTTTATAAGAATACAATGAAACTCCTCGGGAGACACCTGTGCAAGAAATTAGAACCGAACGTTCTGAAACACAAGTACAACCACCTCGTATGTCCAGTAGGGTGTCTCAATTACCTGAGAGGTATAGATTTATGCACTTGGAGGAACTTGGTTTCCACGAGGTTCCAGGTGATAACACTACGCCATAGATGGCCTACAACAACCCTGAAAATGTGTCACCATAGACCTGATTTAGTGTTGCCTTAGCCCCGAAAAGGGCAAAGGTAACACCAAAAGTGTGTTGTGTTCTAAGCAGTTGCCTTTGACCACAAATGCAACATGCGAACTGCCTAAGGTAACACCCTGTTCTCATGTTACCATAAGAGCCTATGGCAACATACCTGGAACCCTATTGCAACATTTTATCTGTGTTGCAATAGATTTTATAATTTAACAACCGCTGTTAAATTTATTTATTTTTTAAAATAATTTTTTTTAATAAATTGAAATTATTTTTTTAATATATTTTTTTTTTAAAAAAATATATTATAATACCGCCCAGTCGGCACCCGCCCCGTCCGCCCAAACCCGCCCGCCACCCGCCCCGCGCGACCCGCACATAATATGTATAAATGTGCATTTCCGCTCCTCACGGGATTTGAACCTGTGACCTCAATGAGATGGAGGTGGGTATCAAACGAGTCAGCCAAAGTCATTTGTTGTTCTAATATTGATTTATATTATATAAGTGTACAATAAACCATATATATATGTATATAAATATATATATATAAATTATATATATATTATAATTTTTAATATAATTCATAAATTAATATGTATATATTATAATTTTTAATATATAATGTAATATAATGTGTATATTATAATTTTTAATATATAATGTAATATAATTTTTAATATTAATATATAACAAAATATATTAATATTCAATATATTCCACATTTGATAAAATATAATTCATAAAATAATATGTATGTATTATAATTTTTAATATATAATGTAATATAATTTTTAATATTAATATATAACAAAATATATTAATATTTAATATATTCCACATTTGATATAATATAATTCATAAAATAATATGTATATATTATAATTTTTAATATATAATGTAATATAATTTTTAATATTAATATATAACAAAATATATTAATATTTATTATATTCCACATTTTATATAATATAATTCATAAAATAATATGTATATATTATAATTTTTAATATATAATGTAATATAATTATTAATATTAATATATAACAAAATATATTAATATTCAATATATTCCACATTTGATATAATATAATTCATAAAATAATATGTATGTATTATAATTTTTAATATATAATGTAATATAATTTTTAATATTAATATATAACAAAATATATTAATATTTAATATATTCCACATTTGATATAATATAATTCATAAAATAATATGTATATATTATAATTTTTAATATATAATGTAATATAAATTTTAATATTAATATATAACAAAATATATTAATATTTAATATATTCCACATTTGCTATAATATAATTCATAAAATAATATGTATATATTATAATTTTTAATATATAATGTAATATAATTTTTAATATTAATATATAACAAAATATATTAATATTTAATATATTCCACATTTGATATAATATAATTCATAAAACAATATGTATGTATTACAATTTTTAATATATAATGTAATATAATTTTTAATATGAATATAATATTCAATAAATTGCACATTTGAAATAATATAATTCATAAATTAATATGTATATATTATAATTTTTAATATATAATGTAATATAATTTTTATATTAATATATAACAAAATATATTAATATTCAATATATTCCACATTTGATATAATATAATTCATAAAATAATATGTGTATATTATAATTTTTAATATATAATGTAATATAATTTTTAAGATTAATATATAACAAAATATATTAATATTCAATATATTCCACATTTGATATAATATAATTCATAAAATAATATGTATGTATTATAATTTTTAATATATAATGTAATATAATTTTTAATATTAATATATAACAAAATATATTAATATTTAATATATTCCACATTTGATATAATATAATTCATAAAATAATATGTATATATTATAATTTTTAATATATAATGTAATATAATTTTTAATATTAATATATAACAAAATATATTAATATTTATTATATTCCACATTTTATATAATATAATTCATAAAATAATATGTATATATTATAATTTTTAATATATAATGTAATATAATTTTTAATATTAATATATAACAAAATATATTAATATTCAATATATTCCACATTTGATATAATATAATTCATAAAATAATATGTATGTATTATAATTTTTAATATATAATGTAATATAATTTTTAATATTAATATATAACAAAATATATTAATATTTAATATATTCCACATTTGATATAATATAATTCATAAAATAATATGTATATATTATAATTTTTAATATATAATGTAATATAAATTTTAATATTAATATATAACAAAATATATTAATATTTAATATATTCCACATTTGCTATAATATAATTCATAAAATAATATGTATATATTATAATTTTTAATATATAATGTAATATAATTTTTAATATTAATATATAACAAAATATATTAATATTTAATATATTCCACATTTGATATAATATAATTCATAAAACAATATGTATGTATTACAATTTTTAATATATAATGTAATATAATTTTTAATATGAATATAATATTCAATAAATTGCACATTTGAAATAATATAATTCATAAATTAATATGTATATATTATAATTTTTAATATATAATGTAATATAATTTTATATTAATATATAACAAAATATATTAATATTCAATATATTCCACATTTGATATAATATAATTCATAAAATAATATGTGTATATTATAATTTTTAATATATAATGTAATATAATTTTTAAGATTAATATATAACAAAATATATTAATATTCAATATATTCCACATTTGATATAATATAATTCATAAAATAATATGTATGTATTATAATTTTTAATATATAATGTAATATAATTTTTAATATTAATATATAACAAAATATATTAATATTTAATATATTCCACATTTGATATAATATAATTCATAAAATAATATGTATATATTATAATTTTTAATATATAATGAATATAATTTTAATATTAATATATAACAAAATATATTAATATTTAATATATTCCACATTTGATATAATATAATTCAAAAAATAATATGTATATATTATAATTTTTAATATATAATGTAATATAATTTTTAATATTAATATATAACAAAATACATTAATATTTAATATATTCCACATTTGATATAATATAATTCATAAAATAATATGTATGTATTATAATTTTTAATATATAATGTAATATAATTTTTAATATTAATATATAACAAAATATATTAATATTTAATATATTCCACATTTGATATAATATAATTCATAAAATAATATGTATATATTATAATTTTTAATATATAATGTAATATAATTTTTAATATTAATATATAACAAAATATATTAATATTTAATATATTCCACATTTGATATAATATAATTCATAAAAATAATATGTATATATTATAATTTTTAATATATAATTTAATATAATTTTTAATATTAATATATAACAAAATATATTAATATTTAATATATTCCACATTTGATATAATATAATTCATAAAACAATATGTATGTATTATAATTTTTAATATATAATGTAATATAATTTTTAATATGAATATAATATTCAATAAATTGCACATTTGAAATAATATAATTCATAAATTAATATGTATATATTATAATTTTTAATATATATTGTAATATAATTTTTATATTAATATATAAAAAAATATATTAATATTCAATATATTTCACATTTGATATAATATAATTTATAAAATAATATGTGTATATTACAATTTTTAATATATAATGTAATATAATTTTGAAGATTAATATATAACAAAATATATTAATATTCAATATACTCCACATTTGATATAATATAATTCATAAAATAATATGTATGTATTATAATTTTTAATATATAATGTAATATAATTTTTAATATTAATATATAACAAAATATATTAATATTTAATATATTCCACATTTGATATAATATAATTCATAAAATAATATGTATATATTATGATTTTTAATATATAATGTAATATAATTTTTAATATTAATATATAACAAAATATATTAATATTTAATATATTCCACATTTGATATAATATAATTCAAAAAATAATATGTATATATTATAATTTTTAATATATAATGTAATATAATTTTTAATATTAATATATAACAAAATACATTAATATTCAATATATTCCATATTTGATATAATATAATTCATAAAATAATATGTATGTATTATAATTTTTAATATATAATGTAATATAATTTTTAATATTAATATATAACAAAATATATTAATATTTAATATATTCCACATTTGATATAATATAATTCATAAAATAATATGTATATATTATAATTTTTAATATATAATGTAATATAATTTTTAATATTAATATATAACAAAATATATTAATATTTAATATATTCCACATTTGATATAATATAATTCATAAAATAATATGTATATATTATAATTTTTAATATAAAATGTAATATAATTTTTAATATTAATATATAACAAAATATATTAATATTTAATATATTCCAGATTTGATATAATATAATTCATAAAACAATATGTATGTATTATAATTTTTAATATATAATGTAATATAATTTTTAATATTAATATAATATTCAGTAAATTGCACATTTGAAATAATATAATTCATAAATTAATATGTATATATTATAATTTTTAATATATAATGTAATATAATTTTTATATTAATATATAACAAAATATATTAATATTCAATATATTCCACATTTGATATAATATAATTCATAAAATAATATGTGTATATTATAATTTTTAATATATAATGTAATATAATTTTTAATATTAATATATAACAAAATATATTAATATTCAATATATTCCACATTTGATATAATATAATTCATAAAATAATATGTATGAATTATAATTTTTAATATATAATGTAATATAATTTTTAATATTAATATATAACAAAATATATTAATATTCAATATATTCCACATTTAATATAATATAATACATAAAATAATATGTATATATTATAATTTTTAATATATAATGTAATATAATTTTTAATATTAATATATAACAAAATATATTAATATTTAATATATTCCACATTTGATATAATATAATTCATAAAACAATATGTATGTATTATAATTTTTAATATATAAAGTAATATAATTTTTAATATGAATATAATATTCAATAAATTGCACATTTGAATTAATATAAGTCATAAATTAATATGTATATATTATAATTTTTAATATATAATGTAATATAATTTTTATATTAATATATAACAAAATATATTAATATTCAATATATTCCACATTTGATATAATATAATTCATAAAATAATATGTGTATATTATAATTTTTAATATATAATGTAATATAATTTTTAATATTAATATATAACAAAATATATTAATATTCAATATATTCCACATTTGATATAATATAATTCATAAAATAATATGTATGAATTATAATTTTTAATATATAATGTAATATAATTTTTAATAATAATATATAACAAAATATATTAATATTCAATATATTCCACATTTAATATAATATAATTCATAAAATAATATGTATGTATTATAATTTTTAATATATAATGTAATATAATTTTTAATATTAATATATAACAAAATATATTAATATTCAATATATTCCACATTTGATATAATATAATTCAGAAAATAATATGTGTATATTATAATTTTTAATATGTAATGTAATATAATTTTTAATATTAATATATAACAAAATATATTAATATTCAATATATTCCACATTTGATATAATATAATTCATAAAATAATATGTATGTATTATAATTTTTAATATATAATGTAATATAATTTTTAATATTAATATATAACAAAATATATTAATATTTAATATATTCCACATTTGATATAATATAATTCATAAAATAATATGTATATATTATAATTTTTAATATATAATGTAATATAATTTTTAATATTAATATATAACAAAATATATTAATATTTAATATATTCCACATTTGATATAATATAATTCAAAAAATAATATGTATATATTATAATTTTTAATAGTGGGAATCAATTTTTTAATACCAAAGCATAAAATTGATAAGTTCTATATCCTCATTCATAAAACTATAAGTTTTTGGTACCATTTTGATTGAAAAGACTAAAATGTCCTCTCTTTTTGTGTTAAAAGTTGACTTCTCTTTTTTTTTATATATTTAATTTAAACTACTTTTCTTCTCTTTTTTCTTTTTTACTTTCCTCCTCCGATCGATATTAATGTCCAGGAACCAAAATTTAACTACAAACATATATATCAAAACAACACAGCCATTTTATTTTTGACAAAGGGTCTCTCAAAAAATCTTATAGAAATCACAAGATTGTTCGAAAATAAAAGTTGACGTTGAAATAGGACTTCATTTGTCGTGCTTCTGAGTTCATAAAGAAGGTATGTATCATTATTTGAACGATGAAAAAAATTCCAGACTGTTCTTACGGACACGATCGCCGCACATGGGAAGCCACCGCGGTGCAACGATCGCGGTGCAACGATCGCGGCGCAACGACCTTAACATCGCGGCGCAACACTAACGTGTACACGATCGCTTAACACGATCGTATAAAATCGCGGTGCGCGATTGTGTTCATGGACGTAAACTTGCACACAATCACCGCACACCGTAGTATACGACCGTGTGCATCGGCCGTGTCCAAGGCACTGTAATATTGTTCGCTCATTTTTCTCAATAGTTATTCATCTTTTTGTAATCGATGTCGTGGCGGCGTATTTTGATACATCACGGTGGTCATTGGGAGCGATCGACATATGTAGACGGGGACTCCTTTTTTGTCTATATCGACACGAGCAAAGTTAGTCGTGCAAACCTCGTGGGGGTTATCAGAGAGGGTTTGGGTGGTCCAAATGAGTCCGATTACAAATTATGGTACTTGACACACATGGCCAAAGGAAACAAAGTAAAAGTCCTATTAAGGGGCGATACCGAGATACTTCGATTACTAGTAGAATACAAGGAGGATCCTGAGGTCTATGTTGAGAACAGCAACTCCTCCACTCCCGAGGTTAATATGGGATGTAGCACTGAGAGTAGAGCCCGGCAACATAAATTATGACATGCCTTCCAAAGAGTATCAATACGAGGAAGATGAGGAAGACGAGGAAGATGAGGAAGATGAAGAGGTGCATACATCCAAAGATGAAGATTGTTGTAAAGACTTGCTTGAGTCACTATCTCATGGAATTTCTTGCTTGGGTTCGCCAACCGCCCAAATGGATAGGATTATGAGTCGTCGGAACTTCTCATCCGACCATCAATCATGAGCGAGCATGAGCATCTACAATTAATGCGTAACTAGATCATTCCATTTCCGACCCCAGAGTGCCGGACTTTGGGTCGGTCGAAAGCCTCCACCTAAGCACGGCCGGCTAGAGGTGGGGTCCACCTTTCGCTCAAGACAGAGTTGAGGATAACTGTAGGAATGTATCATTTGGAAAACATGCTACAAGTATCACCGATCGTCCGCCGATAAACGTATAGTGTTTGTCGTAAGAGTGGGCGAAGAAATTGTCGCTTAGGTGTGCTATTGAGGGTGCAACTATTTGGAGAATTACTAAGTTGACATTGGAGCACACAAGCATTCTCGATTTGAACCATGCCGCCGCACGATCGGTCACTTCGAGGTTGCCGCCCATTATTTTGCTAAAAGATCGACCGGTGAGGGGTCACTTTGAGGCCAAAGGAGATGGTTGCAGAGATGTGTAGGAAGTATGGCATTGACATGCTATACGCTTTGCTCTCCTGACGAGGAATATAGGGATAGAGAATACATATGGCGGCTTCGATGAGTCGTATCGAGGCTCCCATCTTATCTCGTATTTGTTAAAACAAATGTAATCCAGTGGACAATTTATGATTTGCATTTGACTCGTGAGGGAGTGTTTCGCCACATGTTCGTTGCACTCGGACGCAGTATTAGGGCATTTGATACGTGCCTTCGACCGGTGATTATAGTTGATGGGACCCACCTAAAGGGAAGGAATAAAGGAACTCTATTTGCGGTCGTCACATTTGATGGGAACGAGCAAGTTTTTCCTCTTGCTGTTGGTCTCGGTCCGATAGAGAACAACGAGTCATGGACTTATTTTCTCAGATAACTGCGCAGATCTACAATCCGACGGAAGATTTACTGATTGTGAGTGACCAACATAAGAGCATTCAGAATGCTGTTTGAGCCGTCTATCCGAATGCATTCCACGGGTTTTGCTATCACCATCTTGCAAAAAATCTGACCTCCTATGGTGCGCATGCTATAGGACTCTTTAGAATCGTCGCCACACGCATCGAGAAGAAGTTTTTGAAAACTACTTTTCAAACTACATATCGAAAGTTCTAATGGGCGCACAGCGCCTTTCTCGAAATTGGGCCGCAGAGGTGGGCTAGGTCGAAGTGTCCTACGACGCTATAACTTCTTGACATCCAATGCCGTTGAATGCTTTAATAATCGTATGTTGTGGGCTAGACGCTTACTGTTTGCTCGTTACTTGAGATATTTCGCCTAATTTTAGAGAATTGGTTTGATGAGAAGCGGGGAGAAGCTACGCCAAGAGACCATGAGTTGACAATGCACACTTTTGAAAAGCTTTCTAACTCTGCGTGCAAGCCTCGACTCTTACCGTTCGAGCTACCACCCCACTTGTTTATAAAGTCGAAGAAAACAAAGTTTCTTATGAGGTCGACCTTCGAACATGGACATGTTGTTGTCGTGAGTTTGATTTGGATCAGATTCCATGGCGTCATGCCGCTGCCGCTATAAGGTACATGTCTTTGCTGTTGTGTGCACGATTGTTACCCACGATGGGCACGATCGTTACACACGATGGGCACGATCGTTACCCACGATGGGCACGATCGTAACCCACGATGGGCACGATCGTAACCCACGATGGGCACGATCGTAACCACAATCGCCCTTATCGTAACCACGATCGCCCTTATCGTAACCACGATCGCCCTTATCGTAACCCACGATCGTCCTTATCGTAACCTACGATGGGACACACGATGTGCACGATCGTAACACAATGGGCACGATCGTAACACACGATCCCCGTGATCGTAACACACGATCGTAACCCCACGATCCCCGTGATCGTAACACACGATCGTGACCCCACGATCCCCGTGATCGTAACACACGATCGACGCGATCGTGTTTTCCCATCGTTTGCAAAACAGGGATGGTCTGGATTTATCACCTCATCAATATAAAAAATACATTATCCTATACAACATCCTTGACATAATTGCTTATTGTAACAGGCGCGCCGGCAATGGTTTGTCCGTGTATGATTTTGTTAGTCGTTATTTCAAGCAACAAGGCCTTAGAGAGACTTATAAGGAGCATATTAGTCCCATCCCACATCCTGATGAGTGGAATGTCCCACCGGAGATCTCATCCATCGTTTGCGTACCTCCAGAGGAGGTACGACAAGCCGGCCGACCAAGGATGAGTCGCGCACGGTCCGCTGTTGAAAATTTGCACGCAGGTGGACGGCCTCAGGTGTGCGGTAGGTGTAAAGGAACCGGCCACAATAGAAAATCTTGCAAAGCATTCATTCCCATAGGGGGTGTGGATTTGAATATCCCTGAAGAAACTCAAGAAATCGATGCACAACCGAGGCAACGGCGCCGGCAGAAGAAGAGGTGTAGCATTTGCCGTAATGATGACCATGACATAAGGGGATGTCCTGTAACACCCCCAGGATATCCGAGGTATATTACAGCGCCGTGAATCCCTATATGGGACCCACCAGGCTGGACAGCATCATACACAACGACTCACAGGAACAATAAAATAACACCACGTCATAAAGACGCAAGACAGAATGATCCACCCGGTTCAACCGGTCAAACACAACATCAACAATCAACACCGACACAATAGGCAACAATACAATCCGGAAGAACAAATACTCTTAGGTACTCGAGTACAACTATTAGTTCAAAAACCACAAAAGATGAAAAGACAAAAAAGACATTAAGACGTCACTTATGCACAATCATCACGCATGGCCATCATCCGTCCAATACCCGCTCGTCCCGATGAACCTGACCTGAAATTCATAAAACGAATTTCCCCAAAACGGGTCCCCAAAGGGGTTAGCAATTACGCTAGTACAAGTAACCAGATGAACGACTTACATCTTACACAAATAGTAATGCATGCAATTTCAAGAAAACATAGTTCCAAAATACTCATTTCCGGAAATGCCAATATCGAATCACATTTGTAAAATGCACCACAATTAACCGCGGACCCACAGCTTCGTGGATCCCTGCCGAGACCCCGTCGGATCTAACCCACAGTGGTTAAAAGAAAGCTCGCGGTTCCACAGCTTCGTGGAGCCCTACCGAGACCCCGTCGGGTCTAACCCACAGTGAGCATACACACACACACAATGTCTCATACAAAACTACTATGTCAAGATTGTAAGTTCATAAGGATACTTGCCTCGATTAAATAGACGATGACACGAACGGAACGGAAGAATCAAGCACAACCACGAGGAACAGACGAAAATGAACCTAACGATTCGAATAACACAATCACAACCAACTCTAGACGATTACGGAAATAGAATACACCCGGAAACCTGCCTACGATTCATGTATATTTGTACCAAAATAACAACGAGGGCGGACCACAACCAAACCCTCTCGATTCCGTAAAAATCCAGAAAATATCCATGAATCCGTAGGAAAACTAAAGATACTAACAATATTAATCGTATACATCATGAATCCACCAACAAAACGGAACTAATCGGAAGAAAATCCCAAAACCCCCAAATTAATCGAAAATAGGGTTTTAGAATATTACCTTGGAAGATTCGAGTACTAAGATCCGTAGAACACGCGTTAGATTGATTGCCCGGGCTTCACTACCGAAGAAAAATGGTGAAAATCAACCCCCCAATGTATAAGGATGAAGAACTCTCCCCCTCTCTCTCACTCTCTCTCGCGATGCAGGTGAAAATGGGGGAGGAGACGACCGATTTCGTCTAATACGGACGAGACTGCGCAATTACCGCTTCGTGTGCCGCGGCACAGCCAAAGTGTGCCGCGGCACAGGCCAACAAATCACTCCCAGGTTTCGGCATTGTGCCGCGGCACACGGTACAGATTGGGTTTTGGTCGCGGAAGACACACGAGTGTGCCGCGGCACGGGCAGTGTGTGCCGCGCATCGGCCTGGCACTGTGCCGCGGCACCGGATGGGTGTGCCGCGGCACATAGTACAGTTTGTTCGACCACAATTGAAGGAATTTGTGTGCCGCGGCACGCATATCTTGTGCCGCGGCCCGCACCCCCTTTTGGGTCTCAAAATGATAAAAATGATCCGGAAAGAGAATAAAACGATAGGAATCAATATTTGGGAACCAACAACACGAAATGGATCCACGGCAACCCCGAAACGGCGGTTCCGCACAACAATAACGAGAATACAGTTCAACAGTTTGACAGGAAGGACACGCTGAAAAGTACACGAGGGTCACTACGATCGAGAAATACACCAAAAACAAAAATACAAGGGAAAGAAAAATACGGATATTACATTCTACCCCTCTAAAAATAAGTTTCGTCCCGAAACTTAAGAAACAAACAACTCGGGGTACCTAGCACGCATGCTATCCTCGGTTTCCCAAGTTGCCTCCTCGACACCGTGTCTCGACCATTGCACCTTGACCAAAGGTATGGTCTTATGCCTCAATCGTTTCTCTCGATGCTCCAAAATTTTCAAAGGACGCTCCTCAAAAGTAATATCTTCAGCGATATCAATCTCGCCATAATCGATGACGTGACTAGGATCCGGGACATATTTCCTCAACTGGGAAACATGGAAAACGCTATGAACATGACTCAAGGCCGGAGGTAACGCCAAACGGTATGCCAACCCACCTACTCGCTCGAGGATCTCAAAGGGGCCGATAAATCTCGGACTCAACTTTCCTTTCTTCCCGAAACGAAAAACTCCCTTCGTCGGCGACACCTTTAGCAAAACGTGGTCTCCCACCTCGAATTCCAAAGGTCGACGACGGACGTCGGCATACGACTTCTGTTGACTCTGGGCAGTCAACATCCGTTCTCGAATTAACTCTATCTTCCGCCTCGTCTCTAAAACGACATCCGGCTCGGTCCCGACCAAATCGGACGCCTCATTCCAACAAATCGGTGATCGACATCGCCGCCCGTAGAGTGCCTCATACGGTGCCATCCGAATCGACGCGTGCCAACTATTGTTATACGTGAATTCGATCAGTGGCAAATGTTCCTCCCAGTCATTACTCCAATCGAGAGCACAGGCACGCAACAAATCCTCAAACGTATGGATAGTGCGTTCCGACTGTCCATCTGACTGGGGATGAAAATAGGTACTTAAACGCAACCGGGTACCCAACGTCTTATGCACCGCCTGCCAGAAGTGCGATACAAAACGGCCGTCACGATCCGAAACAATAGACTTCGGAGTACCGTGAAGTCTCACAACCTGCGCGATAAACACACGAGCTAACTTCTCCGGGCCCCAAGTGTCCTTGATGCCCAGAAAGTGTGCCGACTTGGTCAGACGATCGACAATCACCCAAACCATATTCATGCCCGACCTCGATCTCGGCAGACTCGTAATGAAATCCATCGATATATCTTCCCATTTCCATTCTGGAACGGGAAGCGACTGCAAAAGCCCAGCCGGTCGCTGATGCTCGATTTTGACCTGCTGACAAGTCAAACATCTCGCTACAAACTGTGCGACCTCATCCTTCATGTCATTCCACCAGAAGTTCCTTCTCAAGTCCTTGTACATCTTACTCGAACCAGGATGAACGGAGTAAGGTGTAGCATGGGCCTCCCGCAAAATACTCTGTCTCAACTCTGAGTCGTTTGGCACACAAAGCCGACTCTGGAATCTCAAAACACCATCCTCGTGAATCACAAATCCAGGAGACTTTCCTTTAAGAACGTTCTCTCGGATTTGAGTAATCATCGGATCCTCTAACTGCTTCAGCTTAATTTCATCGATCAAAGACGACGAAACCTCTAAAGCACGAAGTTGCCCGACGGCTCCAGGCAACAAAACTTCAACATCTAACTCGATTAAAGATCGCCGAAGCTCGGACTGAGACGTAAGGATCTCAAGCGATCGCAATGCAATCGGTTTCCGACTCAAGGCGTCGGCCACGACGTTCGCCTTGCCCGGATGATAAAGGATTTCGAGGTCATAATCCTTAATCAACTCCAACCACCTCCTCTGCCTCATATTCAACTCCCGCTGAGTAAATATGTATTTCAGACTTTTATGATCGGTAAAAATCTGACATGCAGAGCCGAAAAGATAGTGACGCCAAATCTTGAGCGCAAAAATGACTGCCGCTAACTCCAAATCATGAGTAGGGTAGTTAAGCTCATACGGCCTCAACTGTCTCGACGCAAAGGCAATGGTCTTCCCGTGCTGCATTAATACGCACCCAAGACCCTGACCCGAATCATCGCTATAAACGGCGAATCCCTCGTTTCCACATGGCAACGCCAAAACCGGAGCTGAAGTCAAACGCTTCTTCAGCTCCTCAAAATCGAATCGCCTCGTCATTCCGCATTTAACTTCTCGGATTTCTGGAGCAACTGTGTAAGTGGTCGAGCCAGTTTCGAGAAACCCTCGACAAACCTACGGTAGTAGCCAGCCAAACCCAAGAAACTACGGACCTCCTTCACATTTTTGGGCGGTGCCCAATCCAATACCGCCTCGATCTTCTGCGGATCTACACGAACCCCCTCGGCTGAAATCACGTGACCCAAAAACATCACTTCCGTCAGCCAGAACTCACATTTCGAGAACTTCGCATAGAGTTGTTCGGCCCTCAAAATGTCTAACACTATCCGCAAATGATGGGCATGCTCTTCCTTATTCCTCGAATAAATAAGAATATCGTCAATAAAGACGACGACGCACTTATCCAAATACTCGATAAAAACTTTGTTCATCAATTGCATGAACACCGCCGGCGCATTAGTTAACCCGAAAGGCATGACTACGAACTCATAATGTCCGTACCTCGTCCGAAAGGCTGTTTTCGGCACATCGGACTCTCTCACCCGGATCTGATAGTACCCCGATTTCAAATCATTTTTCGAGAATACCGCAGCTCCTTGCAACTGATCGAACAAGTCATCAATTCTCGGCAAAGGATACTTGTTCTTGATGGTCACCTTGTTTAGTTCGCGATAGTCGATACACAAACGTAGTGAACCATCCTTTTTCCGCACAAACAGGACCGGTGCGCCCCAAGGCGAGGCGCTCGGTCGAACATACCCCGACTCAAGAAGCTCACTCAACTGCTTCTTCAACTCGGACATCTCTGAAGGTGCCATGCGATAGGGTGCCTTCGAAATAGGAGCCGCACCCGGCTCTAACTCTATAGCGAACTCGACCTCACGATCCGGTGGCAATCCCAGTAACTCGTCAGGAAAAACATCAGGAAATTCATTAACGATTGGAATCGACGAAAGCTCGACTCCACCACTCTCCGCCTTCAAGGCGTAGCACCAATAGCCGGTACACCCCTTTCGCAGGAGTCTTATCGCCTTCAAGGCGTTAATAACGAATTTCTGGTTCCCCCTCTTTCGCCCGGCGAAAGAGTGCTCGGTGCCATCATCGGCTAACATGGTGATGATTCTCGTGCGGTAGTTCATAATTGCACCATGCCGCTCGAGCCAATCATCCCCGAGAATTAAGTCCTCACCCTCAATACCCACAACAATAAGATTAGAGGGCCAAGCCCTCTCACAAATAAACACAGAACAGTCTCGAACCTCCTGATCACCAACGATCCTATCACCGCTAGGAAGCTTAACGATGAAGGGCTCACAAGGCGTCAAACGGTCGAGACTCAAACGGCGCACACAATCCAGAGATATGAACGAATGCGTAGCACCGGAATCGAAAAGCACACTGACAGGATGAGAAAGAATACAAACGGTACCTGTCGCCACGGTAGCCGCTGGGTCTTCGGCTCTCCGCATCTCATAGACACGCGGGTGGGCGGAGCCAACACTGGAAGCTCCCCCCTTAGCGGGCTGACCCCGACCTCTCCCCCGACTAGCACTCGGCGGAGATTGAGGAGCAAACGATCCCTGATTCACACTTGGTTCCCTAGGCGCTGGAATGGAAGCCCGGGCACCAAGGATTTTCTCCCTCTCAGAACAGACGGCTTTGTGACCCGACCGCCACCGATTACACGTCGGCAAAGGGTTCGGACAAACACGACCGATGTGGCCCCTGGCCGCCGATTAAAGCATTTCACCTCTCGAGAAGGGGCACCGCAGCCCTACGGGAAACCCAGTAGATCGAGCCGGGCCACCACCAATGAAAAGTTAGCAGATCAAATTTCTGCGACCCCCACCTTTGTGGCCCGAAAATTCCCGACGGACTTGCTTACTCTCGCGGGCCGCCTCACTCATTGCCACGGACATATCGTAAGCAAGGGCCCCGCTCTGGTAATCTTTCAAGGTAGTGCATACAAGCCCCGACATATAGTCCCGAATCGGCAACTTCATCCGTCTGAGAAATGGAAAATTTTGTCGCTCTCTCGACAACTTGGGTCTTCACATAACCCAAATCCTTATTAAAATCAGCAATATCTTGAGATAAGGGGATATCCCGCGGTTGAGCATCATAAAAGCATGTACCCGAGCACTGATCGCCACGGGCAATATTCAGCCTCCATCAACTCTTGAAACTCAGCCCACGAAGCAGCATGATCTTTGGGCCCAACGGCCTCCCACCAGTCCGTAGCGTCCCCTGTGAGAAAGTATTGGGCAATAGGGACTTTACGTTCCTCGGGACAGTTAGTGGCAACGAAGACCTTAGATATCTCCTTGATCCACCCTTCCCAGCCAATCGGGTCTGAAGCTCCCGAAAACTGAGGAGGATGCATCTTGATAACATCTTGGAGCCAACGATCCGCTCCGCCCCGATTAGCGTGGGCCTGATCCGGGTTCTGAACCGCCTGAGCTATCGCCGCCATTTGGTTCACCATTTGCTGCATAACGGCCGCAATACCGAGGTCGGCACGCTCCTGAGAAGAAGCATGGCTATGACGGTCGCCGGTACTGCCGGCTCCCGAAGACTGTGACGTGGCCGCCCCACCGGCTGCCCCACGTCCCCGGCCGCGTCCACGACCACGACCACGACCACGACCTCTTCCAGCATCCATACTGGAGTTAAATAAGTAGTAAAAGCCATACGAGAATCAGTACAAGAAAAGAACAATTACAAGTCGAGAATCAAGGGTACGATACAAGGAATTAATGAACAGAGGAAGGAAAACTTACGGACACTGGTAGTACCGGAATCATGGCAGTGTGACGATGATGTGCATAACAAAACACCACAAGACCCAATAAACCGACAAGCCTAGGTATCCATAAACCTAGTGCGCTCTGATACCATTTTCTGTAACACCCCCAGGATATCCGAGGTATATTACAGCGCCGTGAATCCCTATATGGGACCCACCAGGCTGGACAGCATCATACACAACGACTCACAGGAACAATAAAATAACACCACGTCATAAGGACGCAAGACAGAATGATCCACCCGGTTCAACCAGTCAAACACAACATCAACAATCAACACCGACACAATACGCAACAATACAATCCGGAAGAACAAATACTCTTAGGTACTCGAGTACAACTATTAGTTCAAAAACCACAAAAGATGAAAAGACAAAAAAGACATTAAGACGTCACTTATGCATAATCATCACGCATGGCCATCATCCGTGTACTGGTCCAGCGCCCGCTCGTCCCGATGAACCTGACCTGAAATTCATAAAACGAATTTCCCCAAAACGGGTCCCCAAAGGGGTTAGCAATTACGCTAGTACAAGTAACCAGATGAACGACTTACATCTTACACAAATAGTAATGCATGCAATTTCAAGAAAACATAGTTCCAAAATACTCATTTCCGGAAATGCCAATATCGAATCACATTTGTAAAATGCACCACAATTAACCGCGGACCCACAGCTTCGTGGATCCCTGCCGAGACCCCGTCGGATCTAACCCACAGTGGTTAAAAGCAAGCTCGCGGTTCCACAGCTTCGTGGAGCCCTACCGAGACCCCGTCGGGTCTAACCCGCAGTGAGCATACACACACACACAATGTCTCATACAAAACTACTATGTCAAGATTGTAAGTTCATAAGGATACTTGCCTCGATTAAATAGACGATGACACGAACGGAACGGAAGAATCAAGCACAACCACGAGGAACCGACGAAAATGAACCTAACGATTCGAATAACACAATCACAACCAACTCTAGACGATTACGGAAATAGAATACACCCGGAAACCCGCCTACGATTCATGTATATTTGTACCAAAATAACAACGAGGGCGGACCACAACCAAACCCTCTCGATTCCGTAAAAATCCACAAAATATCCATGAATCCGTAGGAAAACTAAAGATACTAACAATATTAATCGTATACATCATGAATCCACCAACAAAACGGAACTAATCGGAAGAAAATCCCAAAACCCCCAAATTAATCGAAAATAGGGTTTTAGAATATTACCTTGGAAGATTCGAGTACTAAGATCCGTAGAACACGCGTTAGATTGATTGCCCGGGCTTCACTACCGAAGAAAAATGGTGAAAATCAACCCCCCAATGTATAAGGATGAAGAACTCTCCACCTCTCTCTCACTCTCTCTCGCGATGCAGGTGAAAATAGGGGAGGAGACGACCGATTTCGTCTAATAAGGACGAGACTGCGCAATTACCGCTTCGTGTGCTGTAATATCCGCAATTTTCGATTTCCGGTAATTTTTTTTTTTTCGGTCGGAGTCCGTTTTGACGACTCGCTCATGACCGTTTCATCATTCTGAGAATGATTAATTCTACACTTTTTGACATCCGAGTTCGTTTCGGTGTCGTTTCGTTGAGTTCTGTGCTTTTTAGCGACTTTTCCGCACTTGAGTTCGATTCTTGCGAATCTCATCCCAAACTGTTGTTTCGAGTTTCCCGCAAGTCCGTTTATCTTTGTTGGACGTGTTGTGAACTTCGGTTTGGTTATTCGATCACGTATCGTGATTTTCGGGCATTTGGGCCATTTTCGTAATTTCCCAAAGTCTGGGGTAATTACCTTCCGTTGTCGAATTTCGAGCCTTCGGGTGGTCGGAATTGTGTGTCCTACTAGCTCTTAGATTCGTCTTTGTGAGTACTTCGTAACCGTATCTTCGGTTCGTATTCAGGTTCGGGTTTCGGTGTCGTTTTGTTGAATTCAGGATTTCTAAACGACTTTTCTAAGTATGAGTTCGTCTTTGTTAGATCACCATTAATTTTTGGTGACTCCAAAAATTATAAATCTTTGCAATATTATAGAACATCGAGTTAGCTTTCCAATGGTTCAAACGGTGAGTCAATCGGAGTCCGGACGAGAGAGTTATGGTCGTTTTAGTTTTGGCCGAGCACTTCCAGAGCCTTTCGGCCGATAGGGGTCGATAGACCCTACCGCCGGCATTAAGTATGGCTATCGGTTGGGCCTATCGGCCGATAGGCCGGCCGATAGGGTCTGCTGTGTTACACTATAAATGTGTGTTCTGAGCGAACAGCTCATTTCATTCGCCAGTTTTCCTAAGCGCCGCGAGAGAGAGGATATAGAGGGAGAGAGTTCTTCATCCGGGGGTCGATTTTCATCATTTCTTTTCGGTTGTGAGGCTCGGATAATCAATCTAACGCGCGTTCTACGGATCTTAGTACTCGAATCTTCCAAGGTAATGCTCTAAAACCCTATTTCGATTAATTTGGGGTTTTGGGTTTTCTTCCGATTCGTTCCGTTTCGTTGGTGGATTCATGATGTATACGATTGATATTGTTAGTATCTTTAGTTTTCCTACGGATTCATGGATATTTTGTGGATTTTTACGGAATCGAGAGGGTTTGGTTGCGGTCCGCCCTCGTTGTTATTTTGGTACGAATATACATGAATCGTAGGCGGGTTTCCGGGTGTTTTCCATTTCCATAATCGTTTAGAAGTGGTTGTGATTGTGCTATTCGAATCGTTAGGTTCATTTCCGCTTCGGTTTCGCGGTCGTGCTTGATTCTTCCGCTCCGCTCGTTGTCGTCTCCCTTTTTGTTAGCATCGGGCGTTCGAAGCTTCCCGGTTGAGCCGTATCCGTTCGTGGTTCCGTGCTCGTGGTATCGAGGCAAGTACCTTGCCCATACTTTTCTCGTTTTATGTATATGATGATCGGTGGTCGTCTTGATGTGTTTGTTTGGTTATTTGAAATGAAGTTTCAAAAGGATTACGTTTTGGCCTCATTAAAGGCTTTCTTTCAAAACGCGTGTGTTTTGTGAACGGTGTTTTGAGAATTGATTATGATTTGATTATCTTGAACGTTGAAGGATTTTATGAGGATACTCTCTTGTTTAAAAGTTATGGAATCGTGTATTCCGTATTTAAGCTTGTTATTGTATTTTTGAAGAGTTTGGTAATGGTGTCGAGTTAATGGCCATCTCTAGTGAGTATTCTTAATGAACTTACATTCTTAGCATGTTAGTATTGCATGAGTAACGTGTGTGTGTGTATGCTCACTACGGGTTAGATCCGACGGGTCTCGGTAGGGCTCCACGGCCGTGGACCGCGAGCTTGCTTTTAACCACCGTGGGTTAGATCCGACGGGGTCTCGGCAGGATCCAAGCCGTGGGTCCGCGGTTAATTGTGGTGCATTTTTACAAATGTGATTCGATATTGGCATTTCCGAAATGAGTGCTTTTGAACGGTCTTCATGATTGCATGCATTGACTAAGTGTGTAAGAGGTAAGTTGTTCGTTTGGCCTACTTGGCTAGGATGGCTCTAGAGTAATTTGTGGTTTATGTTTTAAATCCTTTATTTGTGGATTTTGATGTTGGGATACGAACCTCGTGGTCGTTCTTGTGTCTTGTGAGTTGATGAGATTTGGGGCTAAAATCCCAAGGGTTTTGTAAAAGTCGCTTTACGGATTTGGGGCTAAAATCCCAACGCTTTGGTTAATGTCATTTTCCGTAAAGTAAACTTTTGGGGTGGCGACCCTTTTGTCTTTTGGATTTTTGAAAAGTAGAATTTGATAATCCTAAATTGTTTTCTATTAAAACTCTCGATGGCATTCTAAAGCTGTTTTATAAATTACTTCCATTGATTTATGATATTTCGTTTTGAAATGTTTTCTCAAACCCTTGCCTCGGGAAGTACTTTTCGCTTCGTTTGGATCTTGAGGATCCTCGGTTATTGTTATTCGTGGAATGTGAATTGTATGGCTCGTATTTGCACTTTGTATTTGCACTAGCAAAACAAAGGAGTTTTGCTAACCCCGAGTATTCGGGGTGGATGTCTGTTTTTGCATTCGGGTTTTGGAGCATAACACGAGTCGGCACGAAGGATGATGAAAGATGATCGATACTAATCACATGAGGAACCGTACATCGTGTGTTGGTTCGGTTGTACTTTATTTTCCATTCTTTGTATTGTTCCCGTTATGCGGGTGTAGTTGTATTTTGTACCATGCGTGGGCATGAGTTGTATTTTAGTTGTATTTATTTGTGGAAAGACCAAATCGGTCTACTGAGTCATTGTAGCCTCGAAGGCATTGTCGAGATGTTAAATGTCGTTACCAGCCTGGTAGATCCTTGAGGAAAGGTTCTACGGCGTGTAATATCCCTGAGCGGATTGGGGGTGTTACATAAATGGTATCGGAGCCAGGTTGAGGAAACCTAGGCTGTCGGGTCAGTGGTGTCTATTGAGTTTTGTCTCGTCGGATTTAGTCTGACTGAGTCGTGTCGCGACGCGTCGTTTGAGTTTGTTGGTCGTGATTAGTATCGTGGGGCGATCATCATCTTCGTGCGACCTGTGGAAGTAAGTCTCCCTTCTTTGTGTTGTGCCTCGTGTGACACGAGCTTTTTTTATGATTATTTGTTAAGTGGTGGAATTTTATGTGAATTCTGATTTCACGATATGTATTTAGTCGACTCTCGTATTTGATTTATACGAGGAATGTCGTCGTTTGTGAGGTCTTTTTATTGTTGTTTTTTTTTTCTCCGTTGTTGACGATTTTCGAATCGATTTGCACGTTTTACAAGTCTCTTGTGGAAACTTTGTGCTTATACACGTTCGACTTGTTCACTAGACAGTGCGGGAGGGTATTTTATCAGCGGTTTTGTTCTGAATGTGGTATTTTATCGTTTAATTTCGTTTAAAGACATGTATTGTCTTGATTTTAAACGTTTTGATGCGTGTGCTAGGAGTTGTTTTATTGAACGTCGGTATGTGTGAGTTTTGGGCATTCTGGCCTATTGGATTTTTGAAAACCTTGAGTATCTTAGAAAAATAAATTTCGAGACATACTTTTCAAATGAGTTAATTTCTTGTGGTACATCCTATATGCCACAATGTATTTCAAAAATTTTCTACCTCGAGGACCAAAATGTGTTGAGATATTTTCAACACTTTTATTTAGACCCGAGGGTCGAATAATTTGAAAGTTTTCACTAAGAGAAAGTGTCTTCATTTTTATCAAATGCGAAATGGTTCTCCAATGTCTCGATAACGATGTTTCACGTTTGTACTTTTTTTGAAAGATGATACTCAAGATCAATCGGTGTTCTTCTAAATTATTTTCAAAATGAAGTTTTCGTTTTTAAAACCTATCCATTCCCGTTTGAGGGCTGGGTATGTATGTGTGATGTTCGCGTTGTCCTTTTGATACTTTCTCCCGAGTATGACCGAATTGGCGGTGTGAGCGTTGAGACGCTTTCCACACATTGGTTGTGCTAGCCCCTGTGAGAGGCGGAGTGTTGGTATTGAATGTTGTCGCCTCATGGCAATTTCTGCGTTGTCGCGCATGTGCGAGCTGTTAGAGCTTGATTTGGTATGACCGTGTGCATCGGTGATGGTTCCGTTATGCGTCGATTGTTTAATGTCTTGTTACCTTGCTCCCGTTTTTGTGAATTTCGTGGACGAGGTCGGAGGTAATGCCCGTACTATTTTGACTTCTGTGTTTTCTCTTCCCCAGTCTATCGATTCGCTCTTGTTCGTTGGTACTTTATGAACTTGTTCGGTATTTCAGTTTCATCGTCCGAACGAGCTGTGATCTTGTTGTGGGCCGATCTGGTTATCGGTGTGATTTTTTTTCGAGTTCGGTTCGATTCTTGTGAACTTTGTTCGGGAGTAACATCATTTGGTTCTACTAGTCCTTTTATTCGAAGGGATCGGATTTTGAACTTCTGTATTTTCTACTTTGTCGACTCATTTATGTTCGTTGACATTTCTGAGCTTGTCCTGCCCTTGTTTTTGTTTACCGAACGAGAGTGATATCATTTCGGAATAACTTATTTGTCGTTGTGACTTTTCAATCGCTATTCCCTTTCCTGTGGATCTTATGGGAATGCATGTCTTGTAGTTCTCACCAGATCATCCTGGGAGTTACTGTTGAACTTTATTGTTCTTCGTGATTCGAACATGATTCTTCGATTTTTGTTGTCTCGATCGTTTGTTTGTTCGGTTTTTGTTCTCGTTTCGTGATTGTTGAACGTTCAGGCTCCTTCGAAATTCCCTTTAGTTCGGGAAATTAGTTTCGTTTTCAATCTTCCATCCCTTAGGCGATGGGATTCCGTGTTTGTTCAGCGGTTGACTCGCGTTTTGATTGAGGTACCGTTGGGTTGGTCAATCATGTTGATTTTCGTTCGTTGTGTTTTGTGATTATCGGATAATTGACTTGACTATAGTATCCGTTTGATGACGCTTGTCACTTGTCGGTTTTATTATATCCCTAACGGCGACGTTGTGTTGGTCACCGTGGAGCGTGTTTACACGCCGTATATTCCTTTGCGTTGTTTGTAACATTTTGCCGTTGGGCATTAGTTACGCATTCTTGTGTGTCTCGTTGAGTTTTTCCTAGCGGAATATTTCTTCTCCCTACTTGTTTTAAGTTTCGGGACGAAACTTCTTTTAAGGAGGGTAGAATGTAATATCCGCAATTTTCGATTTCCGGTAATTTTTTTTTTTCGGTCGGAGTCCGTTTTGACGACTCGCTCATGACCGTTTCGTCATTCTGAGAATGATTAATTCTACACTTTTTGACATCCGAGTTCGTTTCGGTGTCGTTTCGTTGAGTTCTGTGCTTTTTAGCGACTTTTCCGCACTTGAGTTCGATTCTTGCGAATCTCATCCCAAACTGTTGTTTCGAGTTTCCCGCAAGTCCGTTTATCTTTGTTGGACGTGTTGTGAACTTCGGTTTGGTTATTCGATCACGTATCGTGATTTTCGGGCATTTGGGCCATTTTCGTAATTTCCCAAAGTCTGGGGTAATTACCTTCCGTTGTCGAATTTCGAGCCTTCGGTGGTCGGAATTGTGTGTCCTACTAGCTCTTAGATTCGTCTTTGTGAGTACTTCGTAACCGTATCTTCGGTTCGTATTCGAGTTCGGGTTTCGGTGTCGTTTTGTTGAATTCGGGATTTCTAAACGACTTTTCTAAGTATGAGTTCGTCTTTGTTAGATCACCATTAATTTTTGGTGACTCCAAAAATTATAAATCTTTGCAATATTATAGAACATCGAGTTAGCTTTCCAATGGTTCAAACGGTGAGTCAATCGGAGTCCGGACGAGAGAGTTATGGTCGTTTTAGTTTTTGCCGAGCACATCCAGGAGCCTTTAGGCCGATAGGGGGGTCGATAGACCCTACTGCCGGCATTACGTATGGCTATCGGTTGGGCCTATCGGCCGATATGCCGGCCGATAGGGTCTGTGTTACACTATAAATGTGTGTTACGAGCGAATGACTCATTTCATTCGCCAGTTTTCCTAAGCGCCGCGAGAGAGAGGATATAGAGGGAGAGAGTTCTTCATCCGGGGGTCGATTTTCATCATTTCTTTTCGGTTGTGAGGCTCGGATAATCAATCTAACGCGCGTTCTACGGATCTTAGTACTCGAATCTTCCAAGGTAATGCTCTAAAACCCTATTTCGATTAATTTGGGGGTTTTGGGTTTTTCTTCCGATTCGTTCCGTTTCGTTGGTGGATTCATGATGTATACGATTGATATTGTTAGTATCTTTAGTTTTCCTACGGATTCATGGATATTTTGTGGATTTTTACGGAATCGAGAGGGTTTGGTTGCGGTCCGCCCTCGTTGTTATTTTGGTACGAATATACATGAATCGTAGGCGGGTTTCCGGGTGTTTTCCATTTCCATAATCGTTTAGAAGTGGTTGTGATTGTGCTATTCGAATCGTTAGGTTCATTTCCGTCGGTTTCTCGCGGTCGTGCTTGATTATTCCGTTCCGTTCGTTGTCGTCTCCCTTTTTGTTAGCATCGGGCGTTCCGAAGCTTCCCGGTTGAGCCGTATCCGTTCGTGGTTCCGTGCTCGTGGTATCGAGGCAAGTACCTTGCCCATACTTTTCTCGTTTTATGTATATGATGATCGGTGGTCGTCTTGATGTGTTTGTTTGGTTATTTGAAATGAAGTTTCAAAAGGATTTCGGTTTGGCCTCGTTAAAGGCTTTCTTTCAAAACGCGTGTGTTTTGTGAACGGTGTTTTGAGAATTGATTATGATTTGATTATCTTGAACGTTGAAGGATTTTATGAGGATACTCTCTTGTTTAAAAGTTATGGAATCGTGTATTCCGTATTTAAGCTTGTTATTGTATTTTTGAAGAGTTTGGTAATGGTGTCGAGTTAATGGCCATCTCTAGTGAGTATTCTTAATGAACTTACATTCTTAGCATGTTAGTATTGCATGAGTAACGTGTGTGTGTGTATGCTCACTACGGGTTAGATCCGACGGGTCTCGGTAGGGATCCACGAAGGCCGTGGACCGCGAGCTTGCTTTTAACCACCGTGGGTTAGATCCGACGGGTCTCGGCAGGATCCACGAAGCCGTGGGTCCGCGGTTAATTGTGGTGCATTTTTACAAATGTGATTCGATATTGGCATTTCCGAAATGAGTGCTTTTGAACGATCTTCATGATTGCATGCATTGACTAAGTGTGTAAGAGGTAAGTTGTTCGTTTGGCCTACTTGGCTAGGATGGCTCTAGAGTAATTTGTGGTTTATGTTTTAAATCCTTTATTTGTGGATTTTGATGTTGGGATACGAACCTCGTGGTCGTTCTTGTGTCTTGTGAGTTGATGAGATTTGGGGCTAAAATCCCAAGGGTTTTGTAAAAGTCGTTTACGGATTTGGGGCTAAAATCCCAACGTTTTGGTTAATGTCATTTTCCGTAAAGTAAACTTTTGGGGTGGCGACCCTTTTGTCTTTTGGATTTTTGAAAAGTAGGATTTGATAATCCTAAATTGTTTTCTATTAAAACTCTCGATGGCATTCTAAACTGTTTTATAAATTACTTCCATTGATTTATGATATTTCGTTTTGAAATGTTTTCTCAAACCCTTGCCTCGGGAAGTACTTTTCGTTTCGTTTGGATCTTGAGGATCCTCGGTTATTGTTATTCGTGGAATGTGAATTGTATGGCTCGTATTTGCACTTTGTATTTGCACTAGCAAAACAGTGGAGTTTTGCTAACCCCCGAGTATTCGGGGTGGATGTCTGTTTTTGCATTCGGGTTTTGGAGCATAACACAGGGTCGGCACGAAGGATGATGAAAGATGATCGATACTAATCACATGAGGAACCGTACATCGTGTGTTGGTTCAGTTGTACTTTATTTTCCGCTGCTGTATTGTTCCCGTTGTACGGGTGTAGTTGTATTTTGTCCCCTGCGTGGGCATGAGTTGTATTTGAGTTGTATGTATTTGTGGAAAGACCAAATCGGTCTACTGAGTCATTGTAGCCTCGAAGGCATTGTCGAGATGTTAAATGTCGTTACCAGCCTGGTAGATCCTTGAGGAAAGGTTCTACGGCGTGTAATATCCCTGAGCGGATTGGGGGTGTTACATGTGCCGCGGCACAGCCAAAGTGTGCTGCGGCACAGGCCAACAAATCACTCCCAGGTTTCGGCATTGTGCCGCGGCACAGCCTGCGTGTGCCGCGGGCAGTCTGATTGGTTTTGGTCGCGGAAGACACACGAGTGTGCCGCGGCACCGGGCAGGTGTGCCGCGGCACTAGCCTGGCACTGTGCCGCGGCACCGGATGGGTGTGCCGCGGCACAGAGTACAGTTTGTTCGACCACAATTGAAGGAATTTGTGTGCCGCGGCACGCATATCTTGTGTCGCGGCCCGCACCCCCTTTTGGGTCTCAAAATGATAAAAATGATCCGGAAAGAGAATAAAACGATAGGAATCAATATTTGGGAACCAACAACACGAAATGGATCCACGGCAACCCCGAAACGGCGGTTCCGCACAACAATAACGAGAATACAGTTCAACAGTTTGACAGGAAGGACACGCTGAAAAGTACACGAGGGTCACTACGATCGAGAAATACACCAAAAACGAAAATACAAGGGAAAGAAAAATACGGATATTACATGTCCATACCGTGAAACTTAAATTGCTTATGTATTTTTATATTTTGTGACTTACTAGCAACAATCATGTGTTGATATTTTGATCCTCGATGGACCATGTATTGATTTAGTATTCTGATTATTAGTTGAAATGCATAATTTTGTGTCTATTTTCTTTACCTTTGAATTGAAATTTAAGTGTTCAGTAATGTAAAGCAAATAAAGGTGACTATGGAGCCAAACATTAACCATAACAAAGTAGCTCACTTCAATGAGCAATAGTTTACAGTTCCAAAGCATATAACTTTACAAAACAAAATTTAATCACCATCACACAAAGTATCTAATAATAACATAACAAAAACAATCAATTGGATCCCTTTTCCCCAATCTGCTGCTGTATCTTTAGTCTTGTATCACCGTCTTCATGAACTTCCTCTTCCAAAATAAATTTTTTGCTTTTATTCTCAGAAATCTCCAAATCATTATCATCATCACCATCTAGTATGACTGGAGGGCTCGCGTTGTTTTTAAATAGGCCTGTTTCATGGAACACATTAATTTGCAATGATAGTCACTACACATACAACAAAATCAAAAACTTACTCGAGCATTGAGTATCTTCCTCTCGGCCTAGTTCTGTATGGTGGGTTGGGAGTAGGTATCCTCCTTCTTCTTTTTGGTGGTGGTGCTTCGCTTCCTCCTAAATCGGTTTCGTAATTGGCCGCGCATTTCGCGGATTTGATTTTAATGAATTTTAATCGATGTTAATTGATTAGGGTTTGAAGTGAAAAAGGGGTGGAGACCGACCGACGATGGGATTTTAAAGTAAAGGGGGCACAGGATTTTATAATAAAGGGGGACCGACTTATAATAAAGGGGGACCGACAGATTTTATAATAAAATAATTTGACCTATGAAGAAAACACGATAGTGTAAACTATCGCCGCGATCGCGTGTTCCAATCGTGTGACACGTTGGCAAGCAGGTGTCAAATTGGCGCTGTATCCACGTATGCACACGACCGTGTACACGATCGCCGCGATCGTGTGTTCCAATCGTGTGACACGTTGGCAACCAGGTGTCAAATTGGCGCAGTATCCACGTATGCACACGATCGTGTACACGATTGAACACGCGATCGTGTGCACAAGAACGTCAAGAATTTTCACCAATTTCTCAAATTACTCGTCAATTTAGGTGTTGTTACTTATATATTAACAATTATTTGTTAATGATACACTTATATAAAAAGTTATTGATTGAATTACCATAATATATTGCATATCATGTGTCGTCCAATTGTTCTATTAGTACGTGCGGATAAGTTCAATCATCCTGGATGAATTACCTCATATACTAATGAATTACAACGAAATGACAAATAGGAGTTCGTATAAGAAGCCATATTGTAATTAATGTTTGAACAAGCGATGTTTGAATCACAAAACATCATTCTAGATAACACAATACTTCAAATTTGCAAAAATACCAAAAGTTCATATGCACACGATCGTGTACACGGTCGTGGGGCCGATTGAACACACGATCGTGCACAAGAACGCCAAGAATTTTCACCAATTTCTCAAATTACTCGTCAATTTAGATGTTGTTACTTATATATTAACAATTATTTGTTAATGATACACTTATATAAAAAGTTATTGATTGAATTACCATAATATATTGCATATCATGTGTCGTCCAATTGTTCTATTAGTACGTACGGATAAGTTCAATCATCTGGATGAATTACCTCATATACTAATGAATTACAACGAAATGACAAATAGGAGTTCGTATAAGAAGCCATATTGTAATTAATGTTTGAACAAGCGATGTTTGAATCACAAAACATCATTCTAGATAACACAATACTTCAAATTTGCAAAAATACCAAAAGTTCATATGCACACGATCGTGTACACGGTGTACACGATTGAACACACGATCGTGTGCACAAGAACGTCAAGAATTTTCACCAATTTCTCAAATTACTCGTCAATTTAGGTGTTGTTACTTATATATTAACAATTATTTGTTAATGATACACTTATATAAAAAGTTATTGATTGAATTACCATAATATATTGCATATCATGTGTCGTCCAATTGTTCTATTAGTACGTGCGGATAAGTTCAATCATCCGGATGAATTACCTCATATACTAATGAATTACAACGAAATGACAAATAGGAGTTCGTATAAGAAGCCATATTGTAATTAATGTTTGAACAAGCGATGTTTGAATCACAAAACATCATTCTAGATAACACAATACTTCAAATTTGCAAAAATACCAAAAGTTCATATGCACACGATCGTGTACACGGTCGTGGCCACGATTGAACACACGATCGTGTGCACGGCCGTTCCCACGATGGTACTCACGGTCGTGTGCACACGGTCATGCCAGCCATCGTGCGCACACGACAGCATCAGACGCATGACCGTGGGTAGGTTGCACACGATCGCAACACACGATGGCCACGATCGTGTGCATCCATCGTGTGTAACACAGAGCCAACACATTCAGATTTAACAACACTCACACATTCATCCAAAACTGTCTAAATACAACATAAATATTGTACAACACAACATAAACCATTCTACATGTCTAAAGACAACATAAAGATTTTAGCAGCTAGGCCATATCGATATTTCTTAATATATTTTTCATTAAGTTCCTTGATTTGGTGCCTTGCTCCTGGGTTTGCAGAGACGAGTCGATCCAAGTACATGCACGCGAAGGGGCCACAACTGTGATTGTCATTTTGTATGAACTGTAGCTCTCGTGGCATAATTTTGAAACTCATCTCCGTGTCATACTTCGTTTTCGATTGGTTGTTCATCCAATACCCGGATTGAGCTAGCACACGAGGCATCAGATGCATAATCGGTCGCAGTTGGTTGAATTGGTAACGACCATCTTCGTGGTGGTGTGACAAGGAATCGTACAACTCCACGGTCCATGCTATGATGTCAATCTTGATAGTCACCCAGTGGCTTTGGTCGAGGCAACAAATGGCAATGATCTGTTCAAACACAATATGTAATCATATAAGATCATCACATCAAACATAGCGAATCATTTATAAATATAAATTTCAAATGGCAACAAATCGTCAATTATTTATAAATATAAATTTCAAACTTACTTCGTTGCAATTTAACCATGGAACCGCATGTGGTGTATCAAGACCTGTCATGTAGTCCTCGATGCATTTAGGAATTTTCCACTCCTTGTAAACCGGCTTCCCGTCACCTTGATGCCAAGTGGATCATCCGATGGAGTCTTGCAAACTCGTTGGCCAAAACTAACTACAAAAAGCCAAACCACAAAATTAAAAATATCGATATCAAACCAATGATATACAAGTGAGTAGGTTATAGAACTTACGTAAAATAGGGAGCCGGCAAGTACGGTGCCAACTCTACCGACACCAACACTACGGACTCCTCCGAAGCCTCGCCGAGTCGCAAGCACATAGCCTATCACCTCGGCATCAAAGTCTTCACGGCTAGACTCTATCCGGTCAAATAACGCCAGGTGAGAGCATGCCCTCTCCAAACACCGGACAATAGCATCACGTGGTCGCTCCCTCCTAAACCAGTAGGTACAACTTCTTGAGCCTCGCTATCTCTCGGGAGGCGCAACCACAAAAGGCTCTCGAAGAGCGGCGGATGGTCGACTCACTCGCGGTGGAAGACTACGCTCACCTAAATCTTTGCGTTCGGCACTCTCACCATCTTCGTCACCCTCGGCATCCCTCTCACAACTATAACGATCGGAGAGCAGACAGTCGGCCGCTCGATCTCAAAAACTGGCCGCTCGATCTGAAATGGAGGTTGCCGCCAGACCACCACCCTCACTGCGAAACATCGCACCGTAATGATGCTCGCCCCAAACCAAATAACATCGTCCCATATCATGAAACGGCGCCTCAAATGGTTCATACCGATGCTCGTAATCAAGGGGCCGCCGAGTCCGCTCAACAGAATGATGAATCCGAGAATGGTGACTGTCTGGACCTCGGAATGGTGGGTAGGCGGATGCGAGAATGCTGACTCCGCTGACGCTGAGAATGGTGACTCGAAAGAAGACTAGCCAGACGATGAGAATGGTGACAGTGTGCTGCCCCTGAGACTGAGTCACGTGGAGGGTCAGGAAACCTCCGCCGGCGCCGCTATCGATGCTTAATGACGAGGCCTATCATGGCTCCCAGCTGAGTAGTGTACCGGGCTCCTAGAACGCCTATGCATAGGTCCGAAGAAATCGACGATCCCAGAAAGCACTCGGCGAGAAACTCGAGCAATAAATCCGGACTCAGAATCGTCGTACAAGATCGCCTTCAAACGGCGATCGAAGTACTCATCCCTGCTCGTGTCCTGGGTGTGGTCCGGACAAGGAAGTCCGTGGACACAACACACCCTCTCTGGCTGCCTCTCCCGGTCCGATGTCTCTGCACCATGTACTGGTGGGGTACTCTGCCGGCGTCGCTTCGACACTTTATGTGCCGACTCATATGTAATCAATTTTCCGGCAGCCTTCTTCAACCTATCCATAACTTTCTTCCTCGGGATCGGCGCAGGCTCATCCTCCTTATTCCTCACTGCTTTTCTTACAGGCTTAATGAACTTAACGTCTTAAGGCGAGCCATTCTCAAAGATCTTGTAGTAGTACTCAGCCTCATCCTCCTCCAGATGCGGTAAAGAGGGAAGTACTTTGTGCTGCAACAATAGTCATTAAAGCATACCATTAGATGGGAAATCACATAATGTTGAAGAGATGAGTGAAGTTAGGAGAAAATACGTTTACAAATTTATGTACCTTATCGTCGAAGAAATGAGTGAAATCACAAAATATCTTCCTCGTAGTCCACATCAAACACCGGGGGACTTGGACAGTTTTATCTCGACTACCACACAATGCTCCCAATGCAGGAATCATCTCATACGACCATATTTGTAAAGCCCAAACAGGACCATAGAAGTGATAGTCCTTGTGCTCTTGTCCCTCCTTCATGGCCACGTTGCCTATGTAGTAAGATAAAACCCCAAAGGCATAAGAACCCCAAGGAAACATATCCCACTGCTCGAAATCCTCCACTAATGCCCATGCCCATGTCTGGACCATCATGTCGTCACGGCATAGGATAAAGTAGTAGTATATAAGCAAATTGGCAACCTTGAGATAATCTCTTATGTCTCTACCAAAATCTCGAGCATTGAACCTCTTCCGCAGAACACTAACCTTAATGTTTTTGCCATGGAGTATTCTCAGGAAAATACCGTCGGACGGAAGGAGATGGTCGCCTGGGATGAAAGGTAGAGTTTCCAAAATGGAGTCCCGTGATCAAGGCGAAATCACGGGCCGTAAACGAATGGTCCTCCCGCAAACCTGGAACCACGACTCATCCGGGGATTTGATCACCCTCCAATTGACGAGCAATCAAGTGATGTAGGGCGATTTGAACTCCCATTCCTCCTAACTTTAATCAAGCGCCCCAGGACCCCCTCGGTCAAGCTCTCGATAGCTCGATCAGCAACAGCGGAATTGCGGCCCATACTCCTCAATGTCTCAATGATCTCTTTAAATACCGCCTCCCGTATGTAAAGATTCACTTGACGTGTAACAAAACGCAATGTAGGTCTCTTCCATACGCAACCAGTCTGCAATATGGACATACAACTCATAAGAATATGATAAAATGCTTAAGAGAACGAAAAAAATAATTCTGCCTTGCACACGATCGCATGCACACGATCGATGCCCGTCGTGTGAAGACCATCGTGTGCCACACGACGGTTCACACGACGGGAAACGATCGTGTGCCTGCGATCGTGTGCAAGGCAGAGCTTTGCACTTCTAGCACACGGCGGCACACGATCGGCGGCCGTCGTGTGTAGCCATCGTGCCCACGAAAGACCATCGTGTACACGATGGTCTCATCTTCTTCGACGATCGTGGGAAGATGAACAACCGCCGTGGCACGATCGTGTGTGAATGAAAATACACTAACCGCGGCTCATTGACGAATTGCTCTTCGGATGGAGTGTCACTAGCGGAACTTCGGCGTCTTGATTCTGTGGTAGTCGGAGGTCGACATTTTCAGTGGCGAAGGGTTTCACGACGGAGACTTTTTGCGAGAGAGGAGGAGAGTTTTGGAATATTGAGTTGCGGGACCTTTTTTTTATTGTTGTTTAGTTTTAATAATCTTCCTTTTTCTTTTTAGTTTTTTTCTCTTATTGGTAGACTTTAAGGGTAATAAAGTCTTTTAACACATTTTGGTATCAAAAACTTATAGTTTTATGAATGGGGATATATAACTTGTTACTTTTATGGTTTGGTACTAAAAAAGAGAGATCCCTTTTTAATATATAATGTAATATAATTTTTAATATTAATATATAACAAAATACATTAATATTCAATATATTCCCCATTTGATATAATATAATTCATAAAATAATATGTATGTATTATAATTTTTAATATATAATGTAATATATTTTTTAATATTAATATATAACAAAATATATTAATATTTAATATATTCCACATTTGATATAATATAATTCATAAAATAATATGTATATATTATAATTTTTAATATATAATGTAATATAATTTTTAATATTAATATATAACAAAATATATTAATATTTAATATATTCCACATTTGATATAATATAATTCATAAAATAATATGTATATATTATAATTTTTAATATATAATTTAATATAATTTTTATTATTAATATATAACAAAATATATTAATATTTAATATATTCCACATTTGATATAACATAATTCATAAAACAATATGTATGTATTATAATTTTTAATATATAATGTAATATAATTTTTAATATGAATATAATATTCAATAAATTGCACATTTGAAATAATATAATTCATAAATTAATATGTATATATTATAATTTTTAATATTAATATATAACAAAATATATTAATATTTAATATATTCCACATTTGATATAATATAATTCATAAAATAATATGTATATATTATAATTCTTAATATATAATGTAATATAATTTTTAATATTAATATATAACAAAATATATTAATATTTAATATATTCCACAATTGATATAATATAATTCAAAAAATAATATGTATATATTATAATTTTTAATATATAATGTAATATAATTTTTAATATTAATATATAACAAAATATATTAATATTTAATATATTCCACATTTGATATAATATAATTCATAAAATAATATGTATATATTATAATTTTTAATATATAATGTAATATAATTTTTAATATTAATATATAACAAAATATATTAATATTTAATATATTCCAAATTTGATATAATATAATTCATAAAATAATATGTATGAATTATAATTTTTAATATATAATGTAATATAATTTTTAATATTAATATATAACAAAATATATTAATATTCAATATATTCCACATTTAATATAATATAATTCATAAAATAATATGTATTATAATTTTTAATATATAATGTAATATATAACAAAATATATTAATATTCAATATATTCCACATTTGATATAATATAATTCATAAAATAATATGTGTATATTATAATTTTTAATATATAATGTAATATAATTTTTAATATTAATATATAACAAAATATATTAATATTCAATATATTCCACATTTGATATAATATAATTCATAAAATAATATGTATAAATTATAATTTTTAATATATAATGTAATATAATTTTTAATATTAATATATAACAAAATATATTAATATTCAATATATTCCACATTTAATATAATATAATTCATAAAATAATATGTATGTATTATAATTTTTAATATATAATGTAATATAATTTTTAATATTAATATATAACAAAATATATTAATATTCAATATATTGCACATTTAATATAATATAATTCATAAAATAATATGTATATATTATAATATTAGGTGTTTTACATTAAAATTTCTTTTTTACACAATTTTAATAATTTCGTTCCAAATTTATTAATTTTCATATATTATTTTTTTTTAATTTTTTAATAAAATTACATATTGTAAAAAAATTTTGAAAAAAAATAGTATAAATTTAATGAAGACATATTTTGTATAAAATATCTTTTTTCGTTTTAATAAATTTTTATATATTATTTTTTTGATTTTTTAATAACATTATATTTTGTAAGAAAATTTTGAAAAAAATAAATATAGTATTTATTTAGTGGAGACATATTTTATATAAAATATATTTTTTGGTTTTATTAAATTTTAATTAGTCTTAAAGTATAATTTTTATTTTTAATGAAATTTATCTTTTTATTTATTAATAGTCCAAGGCAAGACATGCATAGTGTTGTAGTGTGTAACACCTATTTATAGATACAGCAACACAAATTTATGTCTACGGTAACACCAAGATTACAAGGTTGCGATAGGGCAAAAATTTCATAGCTACTGCAACACCTGAGAAGGCAACACCATGCCCATGAGGTGGCGATAGGCCATCTATGGCGTAGTGTAAACAAGAGACCGACCCGTGACCAATGACCTAGCAATTGTGGATGTAGACTCCATGAAATAGACTGTAGCAGTCTTCATGTAGTTGGGACCTTCTTGTTGACGAGGCAGTCAAAGAGTTTGACTTCGTGCAAAATGAAGAGGAACCTTGTGTATACAAGAGGGTTAGTGGGAGAAAAATCGCATTCTTAGTACTATATGTAGATGACATTCTACTAATAGGAAATGATGTGGGAATGCTCAATTCTGTGAAAGTTAGGCTTTCGAGTAATTTCTCCATGAAAGACTTGGGGAAAGAAACCTATATTCTTGGGATTCGACTCTACTGGGATAGATCGAAGAGAATGATATGTTTTTCCCCAAGCCCTCTATGTAGATAAAATCTTAAAGCAATTTAAGATGGATTATTCTAAAAGAGGGTTCCTATCGATGCGACATGGAATAAAACTCACCTTGAAGATGTGTCCTCATAGTGAGGAACAATGAAAGGAAATGAGTAATATACCATATGCTTCGGAATTTGGGTAGCCTTACATATACTTTATTGTTTACGAGACCTGACATTGCGCACGCTGGGAGCGTGGTAAGTAGGTTTCGGGCTAACCCAGTTAGGGAACATTAGACTGGTGTAAAAGAACGTTCTCAAGTACTTTAGAAGGACTAGAGACTTGGTTCTTAAATACGGCGGTGGAGAACTGAATGTAATGGATTCACTATATTGAACTTCCAAGGACAGAAAGACGATTCTATGTCTACTTCTGGCTACATTTACTCTTAACAGAGGAGCAGTATCTTGGCATAGTGCCAAGTATTGCATGACTGCTGGTTCCACCTGTTAGGGTGAGTATAAAGCGGCCTCAGAGGCCTCTAAAGGAAGGGTCAAGAAGTTACTGGGTAAACTTCACGTCACACCATGTGCTGCACTGTCTATTTTTGTTTTTATACGATAATTATAGGGCAGTAGCACAGGCCTGGGAGCCAAGGTTTCACAACAGTACCAAACATATTGAGAGAGAGTATCATCTCGTATGAGAATTTGTTCGCAAAGAGATACATTGTGCTGCATAGAGTAGAGTCAGCCGACTACGTCGCTGATCCACTGACCCAGCCACATTCTCAGATTAGCTTGGAGCTTAATCTGGAGAACATGGGTATTAGATACCATAGTGTGTGGCATTGAGTGCAAGTGGGAGATTGTTGGGAGTATGCCCTCGAATGTCACTCAGAGGATGTTGAGTGAGGGCATTATACTTGTTATTATGTAAATCATTAATATAAGGCAATGGATGTTTCTTTATTTACTGGAAGTTACTGGCGTTCCTGACTCGTAAAGATATATAAAGAAACTAGTCTGTGTATTTGAGAGCAAACCATTCCACTCCTTATTGGATAAGGGGGTCGGCACTGGAAAGGTTTATAGCTCAAATACTTAATTGTTCGCAAGTCGATGAAACTTGACTGGGCGTTAAGTTTATGTGAAGACTTATATGACATGTTCTTTGACATGGAGAGTGCCTGTCGAACACTAATGGTTAGTGGGAGCACACGTTATAGGTATGCTAATTGGATTATTATACTCGAACCGACTCACCCTCGATTCGTCACACGGATTTCACTCCGGGACAGTTAATGACGGAATCGAAAGGTTGTGATAGGTATTCGTGAACCTTCGACTTGAGGATTTAGTAGGGATGTGCTTGTGACGTCAAGATTTTATTTAGAGTAGTTCGACCCTGTAAACCGGAAGGTGGAGTCAACCTCGACGTGCATCTTGACGGGCAAGTAGCAGGTCCTACTGAATACCAAGATAGAATTCTTTCTCCCGTTAGTGAGCGGGTTATATGTCCTATGCGGTTACTGGCAGATGAGATCATAATTCTTTGGCCAAAGCATTGGAGCTAGCTGTATTAGATACATGAGAGCTCGATGATCTCGATTTGCATTAACGCATGCATAGCGTCAAGTACATATAGGGTTTGACTGACTGTGACCCTATAATTCATGAATATAATTATTTCTTGGCCACATGATCGCATGCCATGTGCCACCGTAGTTTTTATTAGGCTCTCACGGTTGGACCAATCGCTTGTTGCATCCTGGCCACATGATCGCATGCCATGTGCCACCGTAGGCCCCGCCCACATCCATACATTCACACACAGCACAATACAACACATATATTCAAACAATTCACCCAGAGGCATCAAACACTTAGCAAAACACCACATCAAACCACAACGCACCGAAATGAAATAATATACGTCCACACGCAATACCAAGTACAACAGCAATACCAAACATATCCATAGAATTCACATAGTCATTCACAAACCACACTGTTGTTACCCAAAAATATTATCCGGAGATGAATATTGCTGGAATGGTCGAGTAACCAACAAGTGCGAGAGCACATCCATGGGAAAAGTAAATAACCTAAGATTTGCCGGGGTTGTTAGTCCAGGGCTTGAATATTCTCGCGAGATATTATTAATACAAATACTTTGGTGTACAAATATTAATGTTAGAGTACAATTACAATGAGTGTAAAGACCCTAGTTATCTTAGCTATTGAGCATGAAGATTGCCGAAAGAACCAGATATGATGTTCTGAGAGTTCCTGTAACAACGATGGGGTGCCGTGACGACTGTGAGAAATCGACGGTCTCTCACAGTGTGTATTAGCTATATGTCTGAGCTCCTAGGATTGCAAATCTCTTCGAATCTGTACTGTGGGGAGTTCTTGCCTCTGCTGACCATCTTCTGGTTGAGAGGTGCTGAGAGAGAAATCCTGAGATAGATTCGGGAGAGGAAGCTGAGAGTCTGAATGTGTATACATTTATGTGTAGTTCCAACTGAGAGGAACCTTTTTCCAGTTGCTGGAAGTTCTCTATTTATAGCACTGGGAGTTACTGGGCGATCGCCTCTGCTGTATTATAATAAGCGGGCGATCGTCTTTAGCAAATGGGTTGGTCTCCTTAAAGTCCGCAGGAGTTGCTGGCTGCCAGAAGTGCAAACCAATGAGAGAATAACACGCGTCTGAATCGCTGTCAAGGGAGGCCCTACTTAGGACCTTTCAGCGGGTCTGTCGGTAGGTGAGGCCGTCACTGTCACTGACAGCTGCATGTGGGCTGGAGTCAATGATCCATGTTCTGCGGCGCCTTTCGCGGGTCTGCACATGGGTGCTTGCTTTGAGATCCAGTTTTCGTTGACATTGACGGACGAAGGCCTTGTTAGTGGCAAAGGACGGTCGTCCCAGGTCGGGCACAAGAGTCGATCGCTCGGTGCCAAAAGGCGATCGCCTTGGGAGTCGATCGCTAGATACTCGAATGTGGAAAGTTATCTCCGTTTAGGCAAGTTTGCCGTAGCTCCTTTGGTCATGGACTCGGTCGCTCGGTACTTATGCTGATCGCCGTAGAGGCGTATAAATCGCCGCACAACACACACCATTCACAAAACACACGCGTTTTGAAAGCAAGCCTTTAACAAGGCTAAACCGAATCTTTTGAAAGTTTAATTCAAACGACCAAACAACCACATTTAAACGATCACTAATTATCGTATCCATAAAACAAGAATTATATGGACAAGGTACTTGCCTCAAAATCGGCACGCAAGTATTCCGACGAACACGGCTCAACCGGGAAGCTACGAAACGCCCGATGCCATCGAAAAGGAAGACGACGACGAACAGAAGGGTTCACAGTTTCTTCGCAAGAAACTAGACCCTAAAATCATACAATTAATAAATCAACAATCATACGCTGAAGAATAATCGTAGAACGTCCGAAAACCCCTCTATGACATTCTATCGGACACCTTCAAGGCGTCGATCAAGAACTCGACCAAAACATCGAATCGATGCGATCCAACCACGGAATAACAAGGGAAATGATATAATACATCTAAATAATCATCAATCCATCACAATCCTAAGTTAAATCGGATTAAACGGATGAAAACAACCAAAACGCCCAAATTCCCCAAAACTAGATTTCTAGAAAATCTGACCTGATTCGCTCGATCAAGGGATGTTATATGATGGATGATTGATGATATGAACTCCTAGACTTCATGGATTGATTGTCCAAAAACATCACTCCATGATCAAAACACCTCCAGCCGCGGAAGGGAAGGAAATGAATGAGAAAAATGGTGAAAACCTGTCTGCAGGGCCTTAAATAGGCTAACTGCCGGAAGCGTTACGTACGTAACCGGCCAAGGGCTTACGACCGTAACCGGCCATGGCCGAGACACTGCCCAAAAATGCCAGCAGTGTTACGTACGTAACCGGCCAAGGCCTTACGTACGTAACCGGCCTTACGTACACGATCAAAACACCAAGCCGAAGCTCGCAACATGAATAATAACATTAAATGAACTTATGAGAAACTCGAAACAACAGTTTCGGACGAGATTCGCAAGAATCGAACTCAAGTGTGGAAAAACCGCTTAAGAACACGGAACTCAACAAAATGATACCGAAATGAACTCGGATGACAAAAAGTGCAGAATTAATTATTCTCAAATAACGAAATGGTCACGATCGAGTCATCAACACGAACTCCCTCCAAAAAAAAAGAAAATTACCGAAGTTCGAAATTGCGGGTATTACACTGTGAGAGGTGTGATGTTGATCTTGCTGGAATCGTTAATGATTTTAATTTTATTTTGTAAAACTAAATATCATAGGATCGATCTACGTTCTGAGTACATGATCGTGGTATACTCACTTTCTCTAAATCGATGCCTGGTGAGTAAGAAATAGTGAATTAAAGTTTGTCACTTAATTGTGAATTAATAAGGGATGGAATCCCACATTGAATAATGAACCATCATTATTCTAGTATATAAGGAGTTACCTTTATACATGTAATAATTAATGGCACATGTGTATGGGCTTAAAGCCCACACACGCGCACACGCGCGCGTCGCCGCTGCCCACTTGCCTCGCCTCGGCCGCGGCCGCGAGCCGCGTGCCGTGGACCTTGGCCTTGTCCTTGGCCTTGATCTTGATCGTGATCTTGAACTTGGACTTGGACTTGGACTTGGATCTTGGATCTTGGGCTGGTCTTTGGGCCTGTTCGTGGGCTTGGCCGTGAGCTAGGCCTTGGGCTAGCTTAAAGAATTTTTTGGACAAGCTCAACAACGTAGTTGGGCTCGTATGTGCACATAAAGATGTCCAGGTACATCCGTCAAATGGTTGAAGAGGTGATTATAGTCCATGTGCATCCAGACTGTTCAAACTCAGCCAAAAAATGGGCAGTAACCTCCCAAGTGTTATGAGGAGGTATTAAGGCTGCCTGTTCAAATTCAAAACGGCAGGTGTTATGAGGAGGTGTTAAGGCTGCCTGTTCAAATTAAAAACGGGCAGTAACCACTGTCTTGAATTGTGTAACTCCTGAGTTCAATGCAGGCATGAATGCCTGCATTATGACAGCCATAAGGGTTGTGTTTAAATCCCCTGCAGGTGAGATGGCCTATAAATAGGCATGCATCTCATTTGCATCTGACACACAGAAAAATACGAAAAAATATTCTGCATACCTGCATTTCATAAGTCAGTTCAGTTCTCTACTCATTCTTGTTCGTCGGAGCTCGCCGGAATTGTGGTGCTACATCCGTCGAGACGAAAGTCGTTTTATCTTTGGATACAAATTGCTAAACCGAAGAGCACTACCGGGTCAATATTTGTCTTGCGGGAAGAGGCCTCCTCGACTCGACTTAATTAACGGTTTTATTATTCTTTTTCTTGTATTTTCAATTCTGTATCGAGTTCTGTAATTTCGTTCTTCATTGAGTCCAGTAGTTTCTAGATTTCGAGTTGTAATTTATTTTTCCAGTTGTATTTTATTTTCCGCCCAGCAAGTTTCTATGACAGAAATTTTTTTCCAACAAGCGCAAGACAAATATTTACTTGCTAAATCCTACAACTGGAGTTGACGACCGCTGCTTTCACCGACTCCAACACCACCGCTGCCTTTGCCTCCGCGACCGCCGCTTCGAACATGGCAAACAACATTGCCGCAACCATGTCCAGCATGATGAGCTCAACTGCCTCATAAACAACTCCGTGGGTGTTTTCGATCCCCTTTCTGACTACCGGTGGATCCACCTCGAGTGGCACCGTAGGTTCCACTTTTAGTGGTACCGTTGGATCCATGTTAGGATCTAGTGTTAGAGCCTACGGGTTCAACACTGTAACACCCCCGATCCGCTCAGGGATATTACACGCCGTAGACACCTTTCAGCAAAGAGCTACCAGGCAGAAGACTACATAATGAAACCCACGTGCGGTCGACTTGACCAAAACATAATATCGTAGACCGATTAGGTCTCTCAAACATATCATATCCGAACATCCGATAAAACAAAATATAACTCGATCACAATATACATAGAATGTCCATCCCCTCGAGGATGACAAGGAAAACTCAACCGACAGATCCCTAATGTACAACCGACTCCAACTGTGACTAGTATCGCTGCTTTACATCATCCTCCGAGCCGATCCTGTGATTGCTCTCTCAACAACATAATACCTGGAAAAGATAACAAATCCCCAATGAGGGGTTAGCGATGGAATCGCTAGCAAGTAACCAAGCTATAAAGTTATACATTAAGAATACAACCGTTATGAGAATAACATTTCAACAAGGTAGTAACGCGATCCCCGAGTCTAAAGTCTTTTCGAAAACATTTCCCAAAAAGGGGGAAACATAAAGATAACTTCGAAACACATTTGAAAGAATTATTGAGCACGCCGGGGGTCTCAGTGTAAATTCATGAAAAGATTTGTCGTTCTCATTTACAAAGGGATTTTCTTACCAAATCACGAAAATAATCAGATTACCAAAACAAATCAAGCACACACGTCGCCTAGGACCGGGACAAAGCCACAAATCCCACTTCGTGGCCTCTAAGGACCCTCCCGAGCTAGCTAGCGAAACAAATTCAATCCACCTGTTGCGATATTTCTTTACACGCAAGTGCACGTCATCGTTTAAAGTAATAAAGTGATAAGTAGAGTATCGTTCCCACGAGGATTGAATCTCTAACTACCGATTTTTTCGTATTCCAATTTTATCTGAACAATCGAATTTGGGTTTTGCGATTAATAACTAAAAGAATTACTAAAAGACTAAGCAGTAGAAAACAATATCTTGGATAAAAGAAATCAAATGACGAATAAGTCTAGGGTTCTGAATCCACCTTAGTTTATCCGAATTTACTCTCGATTATCCGTAATAAGTAATTTTCCCAATTTATTGAAGGCGGAGATTGCTAATATATTCTACCGCCTCTCCCGAGGTCAATAGATTTATCTAAAGGCGAATAACGCACTCTATCCCTAGGTGAAATAATTCGTCGATAGGCAAAAAGCATGAAATCTCCTAAAGGCCACATAGTTCCTATGAGTATATTCCTATCTCACAGAATAGAACGGTACTCACCAATAGTTCCTCACCAAATCTCCTCTCCCGATTCGAAGTGAATGATTAAATCAATACAACTATTGGCCAAATAATTGCAAGCATTAAACATAATTAGGAAAACTCAATAAAAAGGTAATAAATTGGATAATCTCAATCAATTCGTCAAAACAAAGGTTTCATCAAAACCCTAGATTAGGGCTTTAGCCTGACATATTAAAAACTGAAAATACAGAATAAATAAACGAAAGCATAAAATTCAAACGCAGATGAAGCTCGGATTCCTCTGTTCTTCAGCTTCCGCCGTCTGCCCTTGAAGTCTTCTGCTTCCCTCCTCTTCTGGCGTCTCCAAATCTTAAGCTCTCAAAGATTAAAGATCCAAAGATTCCAAGATAATTTAATTAGGGTCTTAAACCCTATTTATAGCTCAGCACAACTCCAAATCGCGTTCGTATCAGTCGGTGGCGGCTTGAAACGGCCCAAAATCCAGCGGGCATACAAAAACCGCCAAGTGTGCGCGGCTCACTAAACTGTGCGGCACATCGCCTTGTTGAATGCACAGGCACTAATTAATTCTTACGTACGCGGCTCACAGGGGCATGCGCGGCCGCGAGTACAGTTACTACGCCTTGGTGGTGTCTTCTGTGCCGCGGCTCGGCTTCCTTGTCTGCGGCTCGAGTCCAGTTGCCGTTTTCGCCCGTTTGCCTCGTTTTAGCTTCCGGACTTCAATTTCTGTCAATCATACAAAATTAAGGCATTAAAAGCTCATTTAGACGATTTCACTCTCCAAAATACTACAAATTAATGATAAATAAGCGTATAAAAATACGCCTAACAAATACCCCCAAACTTAAGCCTTTGCTTGTCCTCGAGCAAAAAGAATTAAATTGATAAAGAATGTCGTGAATCATCGTGCAACTCATAGTGTTCAACCTAATCAATACTATCCTGTAATTCTCTCTAAATAATACGAGTGTCATAAAAGCGAAATTTTTCGAATAATGATTCCGCAAAGTAATCAAGTTCAGTCCTAATCACTCGTTCATGAAGAAAATCCAGCTCAAAGATTAACAAAACGTGAGTCAAATCGACCGTCAATATGAAAGGCTAAAATAAACAAGCTAGTTCGTCCCGTTCCACAGTCGAAAGGCACAATTTTCACGAGTTTCATAACAATTAAACCTCGGACAGTATTCCCTTATATATATATGCTCAAGAATTTTATTCGAGTTGACCACTAGGTTAGGACCTCGGGATGTTTCATCGGGATAATCCTAGGGTGGAAACTCCATTCTCATGTATTGGAAAACCGTTTGACGTAAAAGACACTCATGGGGCACATGGATGCTTCTAGTTACTAAGTTCCCGTCTACAGCGGAGAAACAACTCGAATACATAATTTCCGCATGTCCGAATCCAGGTCGCCGTTTTACGCGAGAGTAAACAGCGGGTCACGCGAATACCCCCGGTTACTAGGCTCCCTATTATTGGCACATGTGAAATATCTAAATCACTAGTCTAATCAGGGTCGTCGTTTTACGCGAGAGTAAACAACGGGTCACGTGAATACCCCCGGTTACTAGACTTCCCATCATAGAACATATTATCTCGACTTTTTGGGAAAAACTGACCGACTCTAAACTCAATCTAAGTGCCAACACGACTAAAGAAACAGTACGACTCACTATCTGGAAGATGTAACCAAACGTATTGACGGTGATTTTAAAACAAGTATGTATCGTCTCTTATCTGCCAAGACTTCTACAATCACGGAAAATTTCGGACCTAAATGAATACTAAGCAGAACAGAAATAACTGACTACAACTCGACTAGAACTCGACCACTTCTTCAGAGAGAAAAAACAGTGTCGTAACATCAGTATCACACAAATAGAAGCACGAAAAATTCACGAATAAAGAAAACTAAGACAAGCAAGGCTATCTAAAAAATTTTACGCAACGTAATGAAAAGTGCAACGAAATAAAGTACAGCAATGAATGTAGCAACTGAAAGTAAATCCCCCCCCCCAAACTTAGGACGTACATTGACCTCAATGGACAAAAATGATATGCAATAAAAGTAAAAGGTCAAGTACTCCCCTCCAGTCTGTTCAGGAGCTGGTGCCGGCATCGTCCGGTGAGCTTGCACGCTTCTTGACTACATCATGCGGAGTGTGAATGAATGAGCTTGCATCATCAAAAAGGAAGTTAAGTACGAGCTCTCAAGTTGAACATAATGTAATTTGACAACACGATTCATTGCATATAATTTTGAAAATGCCTAGCTTACCAATTTTTCATTGCTGCAATTTATCAAACACCTTGTGTGCACAAGTTAAAATGAAGAACAAGAATTTTGATGGTTAATTCCAAATCCCAAAAATAATAACACAGATTATAACCCTGAATTACGACAACCATCATCAACAATTCGTTCATAAACATCAATTCCATCACAATATCAAATTCCCCATATTCCAACTCCATTTTAGAAACAAAAGTGAAGAACAACTAGCAATATAAAACTTCAATCTTTTCACATCAAGAATCACTTATGATTTAGAAATCAACAATTACCTGGAGAATTTGAGAAGGAGACAATAGAATGGTATCAACTGACCTCATTGTGTGAAGGAAGGAAGGAAGGGAGGGAAGAAGTATCTTATGCAGGCCGATCGATTGAATGAGCCCTACCTGGCTGTTCTTATTTTGCGACGGGGGCCGCGGCACAATATAAGTGAGCCGCGGCCCAGAGTACAGTAGGACTGGGACGTTTTGTAATGTCGTCGGGTGCCGCGGCTCAGTTTTCTTGTGCCGCGGCTCAGTATGATAGTGTGTCGCGGCTCAGGTATAGTGTGACGCGGCACAAAGTACAGGCTCCCTGGGTGTTTCTTGGCCATTTAGTGTGCCGCGGCTCAGTTTACGTGTGCCGCGGCTCAGCGACCTGGTGTGCCGCGGCTCAGTAAGATCATGCCGCGGCACAGGGTACAGTTTGGTCGGCCATTTTTCATCAGCTGGTGTGTGCCGCGGCTCACAGGTATCTGCGGCCCATCATTGAATTCCTCCCCTTTCTTTGATTCACGCACGAATTTTTACGAAAACATCAAGACGAGAGGGAAGGATGGATCAAAGAAGAAAGAATACAAAGAGAGACTCTAAAAATGCAAGAAAACAACAACGAATCTACAACTAATACTTGGGTTGCCTCCCGAGGAGCGCTAAGTTTATAGTCTTCAGCCGGACCTATTGGACAACGTTAGTTCGCTTTTCGCAAACTCCATTTGGTCTCCGCCCCGTTCATCGAACCGTTCATATTTTTGTTAAAATTATGACCATTGGTCATTAGCGATTCGGCTTTCGGTTCGGTCATCAAATTTTGTTTGCGAAAAGGTTTCGACGTGAATAACTTCCCGAAACACCCGGTTTTTCCATGACTAATTGTCCGCTTGGCTTCCGGCTCACTCTCCTCCTTCACAAACGCACTCAAGACTGCAGCAGATTTTTCCTCATGCTCGAGGAACGCCACTCGGTCTACATCCTTCTTAAGACTTGGACCATTTAACACAAAATCTGAATTTTCCCAACGACGATTTTTTCGGTGCTTTCCTCTTTCAACAACATCCACACTTTCAATTTGTGACCTTCTATCAATACTTCCGGGACATGGAAACGATTTGAATACTTGAAAAGTAACTTGCTCGTCTTGGACCCTCAGAGTTAATTCCCCCTTTTCCACGTCTATAAGGGTTCGGCCAGTCGCTAAAAATGGTCGTCCCAAGATGATTGGAATATTTTCATCTTCCTCCATGTCGAGTACGATGAAATCGGCCGGAACGATGAACTTGTCAACCTTAACTAATACATCCTCGATCACTCCCCTCGGATACTTTATCGATCGATCCGCCAATTGTAAGGAGACTGTTGTTGGCTTGGCTTCCCCAATATTCAGCTTTTTGAAAATCGACAGAGGCATGAGGTTGATACTCGCACCAAGATCGCATAGTGCCTTATTAAACGAAAGATTCCCCATGGTGCACGGTATGTTGAAGCTTCCCGGATCTTTCAATTTAGGTGGGAGCTTCTTTTGAAGAATTGCACTGCACTCCTCTGTCAAGGCGACCGTTTCAAACTCCTCAAGCTTCCTCTTCTTCGATAATATCTCTTTCATGAACTTGACGTAACTCGGCATCTGTTCCAATGCGTCGGCGAACGGAATGTTTATGTGAAGCTTTTTAAACACATCAAGGAACTTAGAAAATTGTTTGTCCGCCCTTCTTTGCTGTGATCTCTGCGGAAACAGAACGGGGGACACACATGTCTTCGAGTTATCCGACTTCAAATCCTTCGACTCCTCTGGCTTTAAATCCTTCTCTTCCTCAATTTCCTTCTTCTTTTCACACCGCTCGGGCTGATCCAGCACATCTTTCCCACTTCTTAAGCTGATTGCGTTGTGACTCTCTCTAGGATTTGTCTCTGTTGTACTCGGCAATGCTCCCTCCGGACGAGCTGTCAGCACATTAGCAATTTGGCCCAGCTGGACCTCCAAGTTCCGAATGGAAGCAGAATGATTTTGTAATGTAGCTTCCGTACGGGTCATAAATTGACTCGTATTTGCCGCTAATTTTGCAAGTGCTTCCTCGAGAGATACTTTGAGAGCGGGAGGGGGCTGCTGTTGATTCTTGGCGAACGGGGGCTGGTGTGAGTTATGTCCGTTTCTCCATGAAAAGTTGGGATGATTGCGCCACCCCGGATTATAAGTGTTGGAGTACGGGTTATTCGGCCGATTCCCATTTGCTACGAATTGAGCCTGCTCCATCTGATTTTGCTCGAACGGATTTCCAACTTGACATTCCGCGCTCGGGTGTTATCCATTACACCAATTGCATGTCTCTATGGTTACGGGGGCTGGTGCGTGCGAAAATGCCTGGAGCTGTTGTGTCAAAGCGGCGACTTGAGCTGATAAGGTGGAAATCGGATCATTGCTTGAAACTTCCATGACTCTCTTCGGTGTCAATCTTTCCGATGGCCATTGGTATGCGTTTTCGGCCATATCTTCCAAAAGCACGTGTGCCTCGGCCATAGATTTTCCCATGAAGGTCCCACCAGAGGCCGCATCCACGAGAGTGCGTGTAGAAGCACTCAAACCATTATAGATAGTATGAAGCTGAAGCCAATCAGGAATGCCGTGATGAGGGCATCTTCGTAGCAAATCTTTATATCGCTCCCACGCCTCGTGGAGCGATTCCATATCGTACTGGACAAAAGTGGTTATTTCGTTTCTCAACCTCGCCGTCTTAGCAGGTGGGAAGAATTTGGCAAGGAAGGCTTGCGCTAACCTCTCCCATGTTGTAATCGACCCCGGCGGCAAGGAATTTAACCAAAACTTTGCTTTATCCCTCAAAGAGAAAGGGAAAAGCCTCAATCGGATGGCATCGTCGGTGACACCATTAGTTTTGAACGTGTCGCATATCTCAAGGAAAGAAGCAATATGGGCATTCGGGTCGTCATTCGGCAGTCCACAGAATTGGCTCGCCTGCACCATCTGAATAATAGCAGGCTTGATCTCGAAATTATTAGCTTGGATAGTGGGACGCCGAATTCCCGAAAAATTGGCGTTGACCTGCGGCATGGCATAATCTCGAAGAGCTAGTTCCGGTTGAACTTGCCGCACTTGGTTATCTCCTCCTTGGACTTCGATATTCTCGGCCATGTTGACCGTAAATGCAATCGTCTTTTCTCCTTTTTGTTCCTTCTTAGAGTGCGCTCGAGCTCGGTATCCAAAGGTAATAGGCCTTCGTTACCGAGTTTTCTCATGCACTACACGAAAGATCCTGAAAGGAAAAACAAGTAAACGAAATTAAATACACAAAAAATAAAAATAAACGTTCAAATTAAGACTGGAAATACTTAAATCGATATTAGAAAATTTCAATCCCCGGCAACGGCGCCAAAAACTTGTTGCTATATTTCTTTACACGCAAGTGCACGTCATCGTTTACAAGTAATAAAGTGATAAGTAGAGTATCGTTCCCACGAGGATTGAATCTCTAACTACCGATTTTTTCGTATTCCAATTTTATCTGAACAATCGAATTTGGGTTTTGCGATTAATAACTAAAAGAATTACTAAAATACTAAGCAGTAGAAAACAATATCTTGGATAAAAGAAATCAAATGATGAATAAGTCTAGGGTTCTGAATCCACCTTAGTTTATCCGAATTTACTCTCGATTATCCGTAATAAGTAATTTTCCCAATTTATTGAAGGCGGAGATTGCTAATATATTCTACCGCCTCTCCCGAGGTCAATAGATTTATCTAAAGGCGAATAACGCACTCTATCCCTAGGTGAATTAATTCGTCGATAGGCAAAAAGCATGAAATCTCCTAAAGGCCACGTAGTTCCTATGAGTATATTCCTATCTCACAGAATAAAACGGTCCTCACCAATAGTTCCTCACCAAATCTCCTCTCCCGATTCGAAGTGAATGATTAAATCAATACAACTATTGGCCAGATAATTGCAAGCATTAAACATAATTGGGAAAACTCAATAAAAAGGTAATAAATTGGATAATCTCAATCAATTCGTCAAAACAAAGGTTTCATCAAAACCCTAGATTAGGGCTTTAGCTTGACATATTAAAAACTGAAAATACAGAATAAATAAACGAAAGCATAAAATTCAAACGCAGATGAAGCTCGGATTCCTCCGTTCTTCAGCTTCCGCCCTCTGCCCTTGAAGTCTTCTGCTTCCCTCTTCTTCTGGCGTCTCCAAAGCTTAAGCTCTCAAAGATTAAAGATCCAAAGATTCCAAGATGATTTAATTAGGGTCTTAAACCCTATTTATAGCTCAGCACAACTCCAAATCGCGTCCGTATCAGTCGGTTGAAAACTGGCTTCGAAACGGCCCAAAATCCGCGCGGGCATACAAAAACCGCCAAGTGTGCCGCGGCTCACTAAACCTGTGCCGCGGCTCACTAAACCTGTGCCGCGGCACATCGCCTTCAGCTGAATGCCTGGGCGCTAATTAATTCTTCTGTGCCGCGGCTCACCTGGGCTGTGCCGCGGCACAGAGTACAGGTTACTCTGCCTTCGGCTGGTGTCTTCTGTGCGGCTCGGCTTCCTTGTGCCGCGGCTCGAGTCAATTCTTGTTTCGCCGTTTTGCCTCGTTTTAGCTTCCGGACTTCAATTTCCTGTCAATCATACAAAATTAAGGCATTAAAAGCTCATTTAGACGATTTCACTCTCCAAAATACTACAAATTAATGATAAATAAGCGTATAAAAATACGCCTAACACCACCCATAAGTTATCTTGACATCGTACTCGCAAGTACCGATTCTCGGAGCCCTCTCCAGACCTATCCGATTAGATAACCTTATGGTCAAATCATACACACTGGCTGTACTCGCAAGCACACGCCACCGGAGGCCTCACAGGTCCCTACCCATTCAAACATCAATCGAACATACCCACAAGTTATCGTGACATCGCACTCGCAAGTGCCGATCCTCGGAGCCCTCTCCAGACCTACCCGAATTGATAACCTTGTGGTCAAATCATCAATGCATCGAGTTCACAACAACAAGGGTTTCACCTTTGCCACAATCACAAACACATCAAATCATGAGTTAACGCAACCAACACTTTCACAAGATGTAACATTCACGTCACAACATCATCTAGTACGCATTCTAACAAGCGCACAATACAAATATTCCACAATTCTGGGGTTAACCATTCACTTATAAATATCCGTCTTGAACATAATACCACATAAAATGATGACTATCATTCTTTAAGAAATCCCAATTATGTTCATACTTACTTTCATATAAACACATATTCATTTAGAAGTACGTTACGGTTAAACGTTCAATCACTATCAAGTTCACGTTAAATTCACGACACGCCACATTCTCAAAGTATAAAGATTATAGACGAGATACTCGCCTCAAGTCCAAAGCACGCGGAACAACGAGGAAGATTGACCGGAATTCCTCGTACACCTATATATCTCCGACAAACACAACGAAGATACGATCACAATGAGAATCAAGGCCAAAACTATGGAAATCCCAACAAAACATCAAAGGGAAACTCATTGGGATATTTAATCGAACATTCAATGTTCGATAATTCCCAAGAATACTCGATTCACTGACCAAGTTGAATAAACTCGAAATACGGTTATACAATCCGTAGAACACGATTAATAAGGTTCAATAACATCAACCAATTCATCGAAAACGGACGAACAACAAAGATTAAAAGGAAAATCCCGAAAGTCACCCCTAGGAGGTTTCAAGGAATTACCTCGATCCGACGAAGAACACGGATTAACAATGTAAATCAACATTAAGAGCTCAAGGAAGATGAACACTTGGAGTTACAAGACTCCAAAATCGCCCTCCAATCGCCTACAAGTCGCCCAAGCCGCGGAGGGATGAAGAAATGGTGAGAAATGACGAACAAGGTCAACTCCCGGGTATATAAACCCACACCGGCATTACGTACGTTATACATAAGGGTTAACGTACGTAATCCATGTTACGTATGTAAGGCTCAACACGTTACGTACGTAATCGAAATCCCCAAACAATCTGCCTGAAAACTGGAGTACCCTTACGTACGTAACTAAAAGGCTATAACGTACGTAAGGCACAGATAACGTACGTTATGCTTATAGCATAGCGTACGTAAGTCACTTAGTAGTTCCAAACTGTTAAGTTCAGCTCGTCGAGTACGAGCGCGACGAGACCGCGAAACGACAGCAACAACCCGAGACAAGGACATGTCTACGAAGAGTGCACAACGCCGAACTCAAGCGTTAAGAGAATAATACGATTCCGACTACCCGAAGGTTCGGAATACGCCAACAGAAGTAATTACCCCCAAACTTTAGGAAATTACGAAAACGGCCCAACACGTCCAAAAATCACGATATGACATCGAACAACTAAATCGAATCTCACAACACGCATAACAAAGTTAAACAGACTTATAGGATACATGAAACCATCGTTTCGAACCATCACCACACGAAATGAAACGAATAGCGGAAAAGTCCCTGAAAGCACGGTTTCGGTTAAAACAGCCCCGGAACAAACTCGGATGACCAAACGCAAAGAACAAAACCTTATCAAAATGTTCAAAACGCTCGCAAGCGAGTTCTGAAAATAAGAAAAATGGCAAAAACGAAAATTACCGAAAGAGAAAATCACGGGTATTACATTCTACCCCACTAAAAAGAAGTTTCGTCCTGAAACTAAACTAAAAAAAAAATAAGGTGAAGCAGACAGCTATCCAAGTGAACAAACAAATAACCTCAGCGACCTACACGAGTCGATCCCAACAACGGTGCTGAGGCTCGATTCTGAGAAATCTCATGGAATAATTCGCAATACTAAACTCTGTGGTCCTCGAGACCACAGTTATAACAAGTAATCAACCGCGAAGGACAATTTGCTTGCACATGACCGACAACGTTGCAATTGAAACACCTCCCAGTCTGATTAGGCGTCAGAGAAGATAACTTGGAACTCTTGGTCCCAACAAACGAAGAAAGGGGAGGTTTTGCCGAACAACTACACGAAACTCGATGAGGAGAAGTTCCGACTACCACACTATTCGAGAAATCTCCAGACGTCCTCTGCCTCTTCGGCTCATGCGAAGGCCCAGAAAATGACGATGCCATCTCTTTTGCCATGGCTTGATCCTGATACTCTCTCAAAGTAACACAAGTAAAACCCGACATGTACTGTCGAATCTCTGGTCTCATCCGTATATCAAAATGATGAATCTTGTCCTCCTCGGTCCTCACCTGATTCTTCACATAGGCGGGCTGTCGACTGTAATCGACAATAGCCTGCGACACGGGTACATCCTGTGGCTCAGCTAGGTAAAAATCTCGGATCCTCTGCTCTCAGATCGGCCTTGGGCAAAACTCCGCTTCCATTAACTTCTTGAACTCTTCCCAAGTAACAGCATGGTCTTGAGGCCCAACGGCCTCCCACCAGTTAGCGGCGTCATCAACAAGAAGGAACTGAGCGATAGGAATCCTCCGCTCCTCGGGACAACCAACCGCCTTGAAAATCTTCTCCAATTGGATAAGCCAGCCATCCCAGCCCAAAGTATCACCCGCTCCGGCAAAGTGAGGGGGACGCATACGAACCACTTCTCTAAGCCACCGAATCGACCCAACATCCTCATTCGCAGTGTGGTTACGCTGAACCACCTGAGCTAAATGCGTCATCTGGTCTGCCACCTGCTGGAGCACAGCAGCAACACCAGTACTAATGCCATCACCGATAGTACGATCCTGGTCGCGCGGATGGTTACCACGACCTCGACCCATCGGCATACTGAATGGACAACCGATCAGAACAACAAAACAACCACCACATAATCAATACAGGGCAACCAACAGTAACACAATAACATACTCATTCCGAGTCGTAGCACGAATACATGGACTATCACTGCAACAATAAAATTCAAATTCATAAATCATTTACTTAGCCATGTAAATGTAACGTACGACCTTTACCAAGGTAATCACGGTCAAAACCACAAACATATCATCGGGGTCGAATATGTGTAATATTTTAAAAACAAAATTTTTCTGAGGTACTTGTCCCAATGATAGCATTTTAAAATTCCTGAATTTAAAAAAAAATTGTTGAAGCGAATTTTTGAAAGGAAAGGTTTTTAATACCTCGGTCATTTGATCAAAACTATGAACCCATTATCATATCTGTCTCGTTTTGAAAACCATGTACAAAATATTTTGAATTACCACATCCGAATAACGTCAAGGAGACAACACAATTAAACCGAACTATGAAATTATCGCATCTGGGCGTACACCCATAACTCGCTAACAAGAATGGTGACAATATATAATACGTCAATAATATCCACACAAGATAAGCAACTAAGTGCAATACTGATACCACAGTTAGGGTTCACGATCATCACATACGGACCATATGATTAGGTCAATAGAGATTGAACAACAAAAAATGAGCATCGATAGAATTGTAACAGCAAAGGTACTGAAAAAAAAATTTCCGACGGGCAAAACAACATAACAAACATATAACAGAAAATTTTCAAGATTCATTTGATCTCAACCGAAGGTGACGGTAATATTTTGCAGTGCCCGAAATACATTAAAATACATTTTTCCTCATACCGCCTCATAGTGTCATTTGAAAATACAGGATTAACTTTGTCAAAACCCAACCGATTTCAAAATCCATACGGGCTGCTTGTTTAATCGAACCCAAAAAAAATATATTTTCAAAATCGACTTTCACAAAAAAAAATGTTCCGACCCTCAAGGCCCCTCAAAAACATGTTCTCGAACCTACCCGCAGCGGAATAATTTCAAACAAAATGATCGAACTAAAAACCACCTGCCCAAACGACAAACAAAATCACAAATTCAACCAAACACATTTCGGGCGCATCAAGTTAAAACATATATCAAGACCATCATTTGAGCTTTTCACCGACTCAACCGTCGGCACTCTTTCGAAACCCATCAAGGTTCACAAATTTCACAACATACCACCCCACACAGCGGTTCAAAATGAAAACATCAATACGTCCGGTTATATCCGCATACCGTGCGTCACAAGCATTGAATACAACTCCCTTACACAACACCGTGTAAATAAGGTCATGCATCACATTTAATTCGCACACGTAAAAACATGAAATACAGGTACTTCACATAAAGGAGGAGCCTTACGTCCACAGGCAGCACGGAGATGATGGTTGCAACATGATACTAATCACAACGAACCACAATTGATCACAACGGATCGCAATGATCTCGCTTGTTCACAACTGCTCACCCGGGTGACACGATAAGAGACGACTCAACCAGACCCGACTAGACCCAACTGCCTAGGTTTTCACAAACCTAAGCTCTGATACCATTTATATAACACCCCCGATCTGCTCAGGGATATTACACGCCGTAGACACCTTTCCGCAAGGAGCTACCAGGCAGAAGACTACATAATGAAACCCACGTGCGGTCGACTTGACCAAAACATAATATCGTAGACCGATTAGGTCTCTCAAACATATCATATCCGAACATCCGATACAACAAAATACAACTCGATCACAATATACATAGAATGTCCATCCCCTCGAGGATGACAAGGAAAACTCAACCGACAGATCCCTAATGTACAACCGACTCCAACTGTGACTAGTATCGCTGCTTTACATCATCCTCCGAGCCGATCCTGTGATTGCTCTCTCAACAACATAATACCTAGAAAAGATAACAAATCCCCAACGAGGGGTTAGCGATGGAATCGCTAGCAAGTAACCAAGCTATAAAGTTATACATTAAGAATACAACCGTTATGAGATTAACATTTCAACAAGGTAGTAACGCGATCCCCGAGTCTAAAGTCTTTTCGAAAACATTTCCCAAAAGGGGGGAAACATAAAGATAACTTCAAAACATATTTGAAAGAATAATTGAGGACGCCGGGGGTCTCAGTGTAAATTCATGAAAAGATTTGTCGTTCTCATTTCCAAAGGGATTTTCTTACCAAATCACGAAAATAATCAGATTACCAAAACAAATCAAGCACACACGTCGCCTAGGACCGGGACAAAGCCACAAATCCCACTTCGTGGCCTCTAAGGACCCTCCCGAGCTGGCTAGCGAAACAAATTCAATCCACCCATAAGTTATCTTGACATCGTACTCGCAAGTACCGATTCTCAGAGCCCTCTCCAGACCTACCCGATTAGATAACCTTATGGTCAAATCATACACACTGGTTGTACTCGCAAGTACACGCCACCGGAGGCCTCACAGGTCCCTACCCGGTCAAACATCAATCGAACATACCCACAAGTTATCGTGACATCGCACTCGCAAGTGACGATCCTCGGAGCCCTCTCCAGACCTACCCGAATTGATAACCTTGTGGTCAAATCATCAATGCATCGAGTTCACAACAACAAGGGTTTCACCTTTGCCACAATCGCAAACACATCAAATCATGAGTTAACGCAACCAACACTTTCACAAGATGTAACATTCACGTCACAACATCATCTAGTATGCATCCTAACAGGCGCACAATACAAATATTCCACAATTCCGGGGTTAACCATTCACTTATAAATATCCGTCTTGAACATAATACCACATAAAATGATGACTATCATTCTTTAAGAAATCCCAATTATGTTCATACTTACTTTCATAAAAACATATATTCATTTAGAAGTACGTTACGGTTAAACATTCAATCACTATCAAGTTCACGTTAAATTCACGACACGCCACATTCTCAAAGTATAAAGATTATAGACGAGATACTCGCCTCAAGTCCAAAGCATGCGGAACAACGATGAAGCTCGACCGGAATTCCTCGTACACCTATATATCTCCGACAAACACAACGAAGATACGATCACAATGAGAATCAAGGCCAAAAATACGGAAATCCCAACAAAACATCGAAGGGAAACTCATTGGGATATTTAATCGAACATTCAATGTTCGATAATTCCCAAGAATACTCGATTCACTGACCGAGTTGAATAAACTCGAAATATGGTTATACAATCCATAGAACACGATTAATAAGGTTTAATAACATCAAGCAATTCATCGAAAACGGACGAACAACAAAGATTAAAAGGAAAATCCCGAAAGTCACCCCTAAGAAGTTACAAGGAATTACCTCGATCCGACGAAGAACACGGATTAACTGTAATACCCGGTTGTAATTCATTCATTTTTATTCAGTAATTTATCAGTCTGTAATTGTCACTCAGTAATTTTCACTCATTAATAATCACTCATCATTCATGATTCATTCATTTGCGTTCACTGTTGGCATGTTATAACCGTTTATCAGCTACCGATCGTCATTTCATCTCCGTTTTTAGATCGAGACGGGAGTATTATCATTTTCACCGTGTTTGGTAGTCTTGTACTGGGAGTATCATCTTTGTCTTGTGTTGGACTTGTTCACTTTCACATTCGTATGATATGTCGGATCATTCATCAGTCGTAGCGAGGAATCGGAGTTATCGGATTTTTCACCTTGTCCTGCATTGGGTTACGGCCGTAAGAATTGTAGGTTACGGCCGTAACAAGGGTTCGTTGATTTCAGGCCATTTTGGACGAACGGGACTTACGACCGTAAGGTTTCGGAATACGGTCGTAAGTTGAGCAGGTACGGCCGTAAGGCTTGGCCGGTTACGGCCGTACGTGTCCAGCAGGCTGCCCAGGCATTTTGGCCGAAGGCGAGTTACGGCCGTAAGAAGGGTAGGATACGGCCGTAAGTGGTATTCGTAAATTTCAGGTTTTGTCGGGCAAGGGGGACTTACGGTCGTAAGGGTTGCGGCATACGGCCGTAAGACAAAGAAGGTACGGCCGTAAGGCTTGGCCGGATACGGCCGTACGCTACAGGCAGGGTGCCTGGTCATTTTCGACGAGGGGGGCTTACGCCCGTAAGTTTGGCCGGATACGGCCGTATCATCCGAGTTACGCCCGTAAGGCGTGCGGATACGGCCGTAAGGATGTCGGAAGATGTTTTTGACGAAGGCGAGTTACGCCCGTATCTCAGGAGCGGTTACGGCCGTAAGTCTGTCGGCAGGCTTTTGGACGAAGCCGAGTTACGGCCGTACGAGTTGGCCGGTTATGGCCGTAAGGCCGTTGACCTGGGATGTTACGGCCGTATGAAGGCCGAGTTACGGCCGTAACTTACGGCATTATATAAGGACCCGGCCGGGACTTTTTCATCATTTTCATCCTTTTTCTTCTTTGTTTCGAGAGAGAGACTTGAAGTAGGGATTTTTCCATCCTCAATCACTTGAGTGTTAGACATTAATCATCTTCATCCATTTGGGAAGCTTGGATACTCGTTTTAACTCGTGTTCATCGGATCGAAGTGGTTGGATCTTCGAGAGGTAATTTCTTCAACATCTTGGATTTCGATTTTGTGTTGAGATATGATGTTTTGGATGTTATAATCATGTTATATGAAGGGATATGTATATGATTATGAATTTGTGTAGAGATTCATTGGATTATTGAGGGATTATTCAAGAACTCTTTGAATATCGAGCTGGAATTGGGGGTTTTCGATTAATTGTTGTTGTAATCACGTTTTTGGATATTCATTTTGGATTATTGATCATTTGGAAGATGTTTTGTTGGTTTGAAACACTTCTTGGGGGATTTGATAATGGCATATTGAGACTTGATTGTAAACAATTGAAGTTTGGCCACAAAGTGTTCGATATAATGCCCCAATGAACTTGGTTTAATCGTATCGATGTTTTGAGTTCGTTATATTCGTGTTTGATTCGTATATTGAACGGATTGTTGGTAATTGTATTATTCAAGGTTGTTCGAGCGACCGATATCTCAATTAGGACGTTGTTCGTGGAAGGATAATTGTCACCGGTGTTGTGTAAGTTAATTCTTACTCGGTTAATAGGATATTCATTCCTTTTGTTGTTGTTCATTCATAATCATAACTCATTCATCATTGTATTAACCGTATCAAAACTTGTTATTGTCAATTAATCACTTCAGTCACAAGGAACGACGGTTCCAATCATTCCATTGAGCTGTCATTCATTTCACTATCATTCTATCTCGGTGATTCATTATTCATTTTCGATGTCACTTTTGTTATATCGTGGCATTCCGGGTCATACTGGCGTGCCGGTTGGTATGTGTAGGACTTTCATGTCGGGCACATTTAAGTCGTGTGTTGGTTGTTGGCCTCACATTGGACTGTGCACACGAGTCATATGCCTCGTGAGACTGATTAGGTACAATACCACGCGTGTATTCGATCGATTCTCATTGGTGGCTTGTACACGGACACATTTCCATCCCGGGCGTAGTGTGGCGCCACCCTTTGAGCCGTACTGTTAGTTGATTCATACAGCATGTTTGATTGCATATGTTTTCAACAAGATTGGGTTATAATCTAACCGATTCTTTTTGATCGAACTGGTGGTTTATACAACATATATATATGATTGTGTTTATTCAACTCTTGAGGATTGTTGTTCTGTGTAACTGACCCCGTTTGGGGATTTTGTTTTTCAGGTCATGGCAAGGCAAAAGCACGGGAATAACATATTGACGGCGAGGAGTCCCAGTGATACTAGTAGGGGGCCCCAATCCTTTCAGTCATTCCTATTGTTGTCATTTATTTTCCGCTGCAGATTTTCACTTGGTTACTCCGTGTCATTCAGTGTTGTGTATTTTATCTTCATATAAAATATACATGCATTCTGTATTATCCTGGGTGTGTTGTATGAAACTCCTCATCGGAGTAATTAATGTTGTAATGTGGTTCGGTACTACATTCACCCTGTGTAACTCATTCATTTTCATTCGCCTGGTGGGTCCCAGTCGGGGATCCACGGCACTGTAATATCCGCCTAGTTTGGGGTGTTACAGAGTTGGTATCGGAGCGTAGTTTTGAATACTACCTTCCGAGTCATGTCTCATTTGAAATCATCGTCATCAGACTAGTATCATTGGACTTTCGCGTCACGTGTGACCTGTGCAAATGCCGAGCCAATCAGACCGAAAGAACTGTAAGATTTCTAACGCCATGGTATAATTTCTGGCAATAATCACTCATTCATCATTCATCAATAAACAATCCTCAAACATCATCATTCATTATGATTAGGACGATCATGTTAACTCATTAATCACTCAATTCATTTCATTACTCAGTTGATGATCAGGACAATCATGTTAACTCATTAATTACTCAATTCATTTCATTACTCAGTTGTTAATTTGGAAGATCATATCATTAATCTTGTTAACTTGTTCAAGATACTCATTTCAAGAATTTCATCAGATAATGATGGCACCTCAGTTAATCATTCATGTAATCACTGTGTTATAGCGCATATGCTCATTTTCATCATTTCATGACATAAATCATAATGCGGTACTCATACGGGATCTATGATTATCATGCGACCTTCCTACTTCAGTATGGACAGAGCTGTCAGGGGATGCACGGGGAGAGGCCGTGGTGCGGTCCGGAACCCGGGGAATAATCACTCACCGTCAGGAAGTCGTACCCATGACTCAGCTCGATCGGAAGATGTTCGGGTTGATCCACTCACTTTTATGCAAGTCATGATGACCCATATGCAATTGCTTAACCATCATTGCGCCACTCTGACCGGATTAGTCGAGAGAACTCTCCCGTATGAGCCTGCTGCTAAGGAAATTGCTGAGCAGCAACCTTCATTTGTCAGCAAGAAATCAATGAAGCGTAATCAATCCGAAGGCGGTCAGTCAACCTTCAAGAAGCCTCGTGCGGGTCCTATCGTTTCTGAGCGACCTCCTACGGCGCATAATCGTGCGGGATCTCAATCTCGAGTGGCCAGTTCGGCCATCACCTGTTTCAACTGTGAAGAACAGGGTCATTTCAGTGCTAAGTGTCCGAGGCAGACTGTCACATGCCATAACTGTGGAATTGCGGGGCATAGGGCCCGTTTTTGCCGAAGGGACTCCAAACCCACTCCGGCGACATCTCAGACCCCAACAAATCAGCAGTTCCGAATCAGGCCACTTAGTCCGCGTCGTTTAAAACGACAGGAGCTAACAAAGGCGGAGCTCATATGTATCAGACGGGAGCGTCCGGTTTGGGGGCCGGCAAGCCCCGAATTTACGAGATGAAGAAGACCGACAATCTAGAGGCCCGAATGATATCAGGTACACTCGATATTCTATCCCAGCCTGTGTGCACCCTTTTTGATACTGGTGCATCGCATTCATTCATTTTCGAGTCATGTTTGAGTAGACTAAGTCTGGGTAGTGCTACTAGTTGTGAGCCTTATGTCATTGGTCTACCTGATGGTAGACGAATTATCGGAAATCGTGAGATTCAGAATTGTCCGATTCAGCTTCAGGGTCGTGTATGGCCAGCGGGACCTAATCGTAGTAGATTTGCCGAGAGACGACGTCATCTTGGGTATTGATTGGATGGATCGTCATGATGCCATCATTAGTGTCCGCAAGCGTATGGTCACTATCATTTAAGGCCATGGGGTCGAATGTGTGTTTCAAGGAGGTAATCAGTGATGTGTTGGTTATTGGTGCTATATGACCAAAACCGAGAAATCATCAGTAATGTTGTCGGATATTCCGATAGTGAGGGAATATGACGACGTTTTTCCAGACGAGTTACCTGGATTGCCTCCACAGAGAGATGTGGAATTCACGATTGAGTTGGAGCCCGGTACGTCCCCAATATCGAAGGCAGCGTACCGGATGGCCCCGACCGAAATGCAGGAGTTGAAGAATCAACTTGAGGAATTGTTCGAGAAAGGTTATATCCAACCGAGTGCGTCCCTGTGGGGAGCACCAGTGTTGTTTGTCAAGAAGAAGGATGGTTCGTTCCGCTTGTGTATTGATTACCGGGAATTGAACCGGGTGACGATCAAGAATAAGTATCCCTTACCCCGTATTGATGATCTCTTAGATAAACTTCAGGGAGCTTCAGTATTTTCCAAGATCGACTTAAGATCAGGATATCATCAGTTGCGGATTCGAGAGTCGGATATCGCGAGGACGGCGTTTCGAATACGCTATGGTCATTATGAGTTTGTGGTTATGCCGTTTGGTTTGACTAATGCACCTGCGGTATTCATGGAGTTAATGAATCAGGTCGTCATCGACTTTTTGGATCAGTTTGTTGTTGTCTTCATCGATGACGTTTTGATTTATTCTCGTAACCGAGAGGAACACGAGGTTCACCTTCATCAGGTTCTCGACGTGTTGAGACGAGAACAACTTTATGGAAAGTTTTCCAAGTGTGAGTTCTGGATGTCCGAAGTGACGTTTCTCGGACATGTAATTTCATCAGACGGAGTTCGTGTCGACCCTCAGAAGACAGAGGCTATCCAAGATTGGTTACCTCCGAAGAATGTTAAGGAAGTCCGAAGCTTTCTCGGATTAGCCAGTTATTATCGGCGGTTTGTGGAAGGATTTTCCAAAATTGCTCAACCATTGACGAACCTTTTACGAAAGGATAAGAAATACACGTGGTCCGACGCGTGTCAACGGATTTTTGAGGAACTCAAGAACCGGTTAATGTCGGCACCTGTACTTTCCTTGCCGCAAGGGATGGAAGGATTTGTTGTTTATAGTGATGCGTCCGGACAAGGTCTCGGATGTGTGCTCATGCAGAATGGGAAGGTTATTGCCTATGCTTCACGGCAATTGAGACCTTACGAGGTTAATTATCTGACTCACGAGCTGGAGCTAGCAGCCATGGTGTTCGCTTTGAAAAGCTGGCGTCATTACCTTTATGGCGTTACTTGTCAGATATTCACCGATCATAAGAGTCTAAAGTATATATTTACTCAGAAGGAGTTAAATATGCGACAGAGGCGGTGGCTGGAACTGATCAAAGATTATGATATCGAGATCCTTTACCACCCGGGCAAGGCGAACGTTGTCGCCGACGCCTTGAGTCGTAGGTCCGTCCAGGAGCAGATGCTTGCTCGTTTAACAATTCAGAAGGAGCTTCAGCAGGAATTCCTTAGACCCGAGATCGAGGTCTGGCTGCAGCGAATTCAGGGACACCTTTGTATGTTTGAGATTTCATCGTCACTTGAGGAGAAAATCAGGGAGAATCAGGGTTCAGGCCCAGCATTGTTGCGCATCCGTGAGGATGTGGCTCAGGGGAAAGCCCCTGGACTCGTGGTCCATGAGGATGAACTTTTGAGATTTAAGAATCGGTTGTGCGTACCGGCGAATGACGAGTTGAAAAACTCGATTTTGAGAGAAGCTCATGCTACCCCTTATTCTATTCATCCGGGGTCTAGCAAGATGTACAAGGACTTGAAACAAAATTACTGGTGGAGTAATATGAAGCGAGAAGTCGCAGAATTTGTTTCGAGATGCTTAACCTGTCAACAAGTCAAGATTGAACATCAGCGACCGGCGGGTATGCTGAAACCTCTCCCTATTCCAGAATGGAAGTGGGAAGACATTTCTACGGACTTCATCACGAGTTTGCCGACGAGTCGTCGTGGCATGAATACGATCTGGGTGATTGTGGACCGCTTAACTAAATCAGCTCACTTCCTTGAGATTAAAGATATGTGGGGTCCCGAGAGACTTGCACAGCTGTTCATCAAAGAGATAGTGAGACTGCATGGTACTCCTAAGAGTATCGTTTCCGATCGTGACGGACGATTTGTGTCTCATTTTTGGAAATCAGTTCATCGTGCTATGGGAACTCAGCTCAATCTCAGTACCGCCTTTCATCCTCAGTCCGACGGACAATCAGAGAGGACTATTCAGACATTAGAGGACATGTTGAGGGCATGCGTCCTCGATTGGAAAGACGATTGGGAAGCCCAACTACCATTGATCGAGTTCACGTATAATAATAGTTGGCATGCTTCGATTAAGATGGCACCTTACGAGGCCTTGTACGGTCGTCGTTGTCGATCTCCGTTGTGTTGGGACGACCTTTCGAAATCAATCGGCACCGAGCCCGATATGCTTATAGCCGCCCGGGAGAAGGTAGCTTTGATCAAGAATCGTATGTTGACAGCTCAGAGTCGACATAAATCATATGCAGATAATCGTCGTCGACCACTGGAGTTCGAGACGGGTGACCACGTTCTGGTCAAGGTATCCCCGAGTCGAGGTATTTTCCGTTTCGGAAAACGGGGGAAGTTGAGTCCGAGATTCATTGGACCGTTTGAGATTTTGGATCGAGTAGGCGAGTTAGCTTATCGATTGGCTTTACCCCCGGCATTGAGCCGAATTCATAATGTGTTTCACGTCTCTCAGTTGCGGAAGTATGTTGCCGACCCGAGTCACATACTTCAGTTCGATGAAATCGAGATCGCGGATGATCATTCGTACGAGGAGCGTCCTGTACGAGTGTTAGAGCGGCGAATCAAACAGTTGAGGAACAAGACGATTCCTTTGGTCAAGATTCAGTGGTCTAGACACGGAGTCGAAGAGGCCACTTGGGAAACCGAGGAGAGTATGCGGGAGAGTTATCCCGAGTTGTTTGACCCTTAGTTTCGGGGACGAAACTCTTTTTAAGAGGGGGGAGTATGTAATACCCGGTTGTAATTCATTCATTTTCATTCAGTAATTTATCAGTCTGTAATTGTCACACAGTAATTTTCACTCATTAATAATCACTCATCATTCATGATTCATTCATTTGCGTTCACTGTTGGCATGTTGTAACCGTTTATCAGCTACCGATCGTCATTTCATCTCCGTTTTTAGATCGAGACGGGAGTGTTATCATTTTCACCGTGTTTGGTAGTCTTGTACTGGGAGTATCATCTTTGGCTTGTGTTGGACTTGTTCACTTTCACATTCGTATGATATGTCGGATCATTCATCAGTCGTAGCGAGGAATCGGAGTTATCGGGTTTTTCACCTTGTCCAGCATTGGGTTACGGCCATAAGGATTGTAGGTTACGGCCGTAACAAGGGTTCGTTGATTTCAGGCCATTTTGGACGAACGGGACTTACGGCCGTAAGGTTTCGGAATACGGCCGTAAGTTGAGCAGGTACGGCCGTAAGGCTTGGCCGGTTACGGCCGTACGTGTCCAGCAGGCACGTACGGCTGCCCAGGCATTTGGCCGAAGGCGAGTTACGGCCGTAAGAAGGGTAGGATACGGCCGTAAGTGGTATTCGTAAATTTCAGGTTTTGTCGGGCAAGGGGGACTTACGGCCGTAAGGGTTGCGGCATACGACCGTAAGACAAGGAAGGTACGGCCGTAAGGCTTGGCCGGATACGGCCGTACGCTATAGGCAGGGTGCCTGGTCATTTTCGACAAGGGGGGCTTACGCCCGTAAGTTTGGCTGGATACGGCCGTATCATGCTAGTTACGCCCGTAAGGCGTGCGGATACGGCCGTAAGGATGTCGGCAGATGTTTTTGACGAAGGCGAGTTACGCCCTTATCTCAGGAGCGGTTACGGCCGTAAGTATGTCGGCAGGCTTTTGGACGAAGCCGAGTTACGGCCGTACGAGTTGGCCGGTTACGGCCGTAAGGCCGTTGACCTAGGATGTTACGGCCGTATGAAGGCCGAGTTATGGCCGTAACTTCCGGCAGTATATAAGGACCCGGCCGGGACTTTTTCATCATTTTCATCCTTTTTCTTCTTTGTTCCGAGAGAGAGAGACTTGAAGGAGGGATTTTTCCATCCTCAATCACTTGAGTGTTAGACTTTCATCATCTTCATCCATTTGGGAAGCTTGGATACTCGTTTTAACTCGTGTTCATCGGATCGAAGTGGTTGGATCTTCGAGAGGTAATTTCTTCAACATCTTGGATTTCGATTTTGTGTTGAGATATGATGTTTTGGACGTTATAATCATGTTATATGAAGGGATATGTATATGATTATGAATTTGTGTAGAGATTCATTGGATTATTGAGGGATTATTCAAGAACCCTTTGAATATCGAGTTGGAATTGGGGGTTTCGATTAATTGTTGTTGTAATCACGTTTTTGGATATTTATTTTGGATTATTGATCATTTGGAAGACGTTTTGTTGGTTTGAAACACTTCTTGGGGGATTTGATAATGGCATATTGAGACTTGATTGTAAACAATCGAAGTTTGGCCACAAAGTGTTCGATATAATGCCCCAATGAACTTGGTTTAATCGTATCGACGTTTTGAGTTCGTTATATTCGTGTTTGATTCGTATATTGAACGGATTGTTGGTAATTGTATTATTCAAGGTTGTTCGAGTGACCGATATCTCAATTAGGACGTTGTTCGTGGAAGGATAATTGTCACCGGTGTTGTGTAAGTTAATTCTTACTCGGTTAAAAGGATATTCATTCCTTTTGTTGTTGTTCATTCATAATCATAACTCATTCATCATTGTATTAACCGTATCAAAACTTGTTATTGTCAATTAATCACTTCAGTCACAAGGAACGACGGTTCCAATCATTTCATTGATCTGTCATTCATTTCACTATCATTCCATCTCGGTGAGTCATTATTCATTTTTGATGTCACTTTTGTTATATTGTGGCATTCCGGGTCATACTGGCATGCCGGTTGGTATGTGTAGGATTTTCATGTCGGGCACATTTAAGTCGTGTGTTGGTTGTTGGCCTCACATTGGACTATGCACACGAGTCATATGCCTCGTGAGACTGATTAGATACAAGACCACACGTGTATTCGATCGATACTCGTTGGTGGCTTGTGCACGGACACATTTCCATCCCGGGCGTAGTGTGGCGCCACCCTTTGAGCCGTACTGTTAGTTGATTCATACAGCATGTTTGATTGCATATGTTTTCAACAAGATTGGGTTATAATCTAACCGATTCTTTTTTATCGAACTGGTGGTTTATACAACACATATATATATATATATATATGATTATATTTATTCAACTCTTGAGGATTGTTGTTCTGTGTAACTGACCCCGTTTGGGGATTCTGTTTTTCAGGTCATGGCAAGGCAAAAGCACGGGAATAGCATATTGACGGCAAGGAGTCCCAGTGATACTAGTAGGGGGCCCCAATCCTTTCAGTCATTCCTATTGTTGTCATTTATTTTCCGCTGCAGATTTTCACTTGGTTACTCCGTTTCATTCAGTGTTGTGTATTTTATCTTCATATAAAATATACATGTATTCTGTATTATCCTGGGTGTGTTGTATGAAACTCCTCATCGTAGTAATTAATGTTGTAATGTGGTTCGGTACTACATTCACCCTATGTAACTCATTCATTTTCAGTCGCCTGGTGGGTTCCAGTCGGGGGTCCACGGCACTGTAATATCCGCCTAGTTTGGGGTGTTACATTAACAATGTAAATCAACATTAAGAGCTCAAGGAAGATGAACACTTGGAGTTACAAGACTCCAAGATCGCCCTTCAATCGCCTACAAGTCGCCCCCAAGGCGCGGAGGGATGAAGGAATGGTGAGAAATGATGAACACGGTCAACTCCCGGGTATATAAACCCACGCCGGCATTATGTATGTTATACATAAGGGTTAACATACGTAATCCATGTTACGTACGTAAGGCTCAACACGTTACGTGCGTAATTGAAATCCCCAAACAATGTGCCTGAAAACTGGAGTACCCTTACGTACGTAACAAAAAGGCTATAACGTACGTAAGGCACAGATAACGTACGTTATGCTTATAGCATAGCGTACGTAAGTCACTTAGCAGTTCCAAACTGTTAAGTTCAGCTCGTCGAGTACGAGCGCGACGAAACCGCGAAACAACAGCAACAACACGAGACAAGGACATATCTATGAAGAGTGCACAACGCCGAACTCAAGCATTAAGAGAATAATATGATTCCGACTACCCGAAGGTTCGGAACACGCCAACAGAAGTAATTACCCCCAAACTTTGGGAAATTACGAAAACGGACCAACACGTCCGAAAATCACGATACGACATCGAACAACTAAATCGAATCTCACAACATGCATAACAAATTTAAACAGACTTATAAGATACATGAAACCATCGTTTCGAACCATCACCACACGAAATGAAACGAATAGCGGAAAAGTCGCTCAAAGCACGGTTTCGGTTAAAACAACCCCGGAACAAACTCGGACGACCAAACACGAAAAACGAAACCTTATCAAAATGTTCAAAACGCTCGCAAGCGAGTTCTGAAAATCAGAAAAATGGCAAAAACGAAAATTACCGAAAGAGAAAATCACGGGTATTACAAACACGAGTGGTTCCTTTTTTGGAACAACCTCGGGGCCAAGGATGATGCCTGCCGCCAAGAAGCCGCCAAAGTTTGGTGGAGCCGACTTTAAAAGGTGGCAACAAAAGATGTTATTTTATTTGACAACATCGGACTTTGCAAACTTCCTTAAGGAAGATGCTCCATCGGCGCCAAGTGCTCAAGAGACTACTTTCACAATCCAAGCTGCCTATGATAATTGGCACAATGGAGACTATCTTTGTAAAAACTTTATTCTGAACTCCTTAGAAGATAGTTTGTATAATGTTTATTCTGTTGTAAACACATCAAAAGAGATGTGGGAAGCACTTGAAAAGAAGTACCGTAGTGATGATGAAGGTACAAAGAAGTTTGTAGTCGCCAAGTATCTGGACTACAAGATGGTTGACTCAAGGCCAATCATAGAACAAGTGCAAGAGTTCCAACTCATCATTCATGATGTCAATGCCGAAGGAATGGTCCTGCTGGACGCTTTCACTGTTGCAACTGTGATCGAGAAGTTGCCCCCCAGTTGGAAAGACTTCAAGAGCTATCTCAAACACAAAAGAAAGGAGATGACTCTTGAAGACTTGATTGTGAAACTGCGCATCGAGTCAGACGTGCGCAAAAATGACCACAAACCAAAAGGTCTGATAGATGCTAAGCCCAATCTGTTGGAGCATGGCGGTCCCTCCAATAAAAGAGCTCACCCAAGTGTCCAAAACAAGAGCAAAGGGAAGCAACCAGTCAAGAAGTTTGATGGCGATTGCTTCAACTGTGGTAAACATGGGCACGCGGTGAAGGACTGCCGGAAGCCGAAATCCAACAAGAAGAAGAAACATGTTGCCAACATCGCCGAGTCTAACGGCGAATGGAAAGAGGATGACCTTGCTACTGTGGTCACCGAAGAAGTCAACCACGTTGAGAACAAAGGTGGTTGGTATGTCGACACTGGTGCGACCGCCCACGTTGGTGCCGATAGGAGCCAGTTTAAGAACTATCAAGCTGTTGAGGGGAGGAAGCTCAACATGCGTAATCCAGCTTCATTTGAAATTATCGGAGTTGGAGAAGTGGACCTCAAACTTACGTCCGGACAGACACTCACCTTGAAGAATGTGCTTCATGTTCCGGATATGAGTAAGAATTTGATCTCAGGCTCTATACTAGTTAAAAATGGGTTTAAACTAGTGTTTGAGTCAGATAGAATTATCATAAAAAAGTTTGATAGGTTTCTTGGTAAGGGTTACCTCACGGAGGGACTCTTTAAACTTAATGCTTTGGCTAAACGCCATGTAACCAAGTCCAATAATGCTAATGAAAATGCTACTGCTTCCTCTTACTTGACTGAGTGTTCTGATTTATGGCATTGTAGATTAGGTCATGTGAATCTAAATGCTATAAAAAGATTAGTAAACTTAGATTTACTAAAATTAAATGAAGTCAATACTCAAAACAAATGTGAGATTCGTGTTGAAGCAAAAATGACGAAACTTCCGTTTCATTCGGTAAAACGAAACACACAACCCCTTGAATTAATTCACACAGATGTGTGTGATTTAAAGTTTGTGCAAACTAGAGGTGGTAAGAAGTACTTTATCACTTTTATCGATGACTGCACAAGATATTGTTATCTTTATCTTTTGAGAAGTAAAGATGAGGCGATTGAAGCTTTTAAGAACTTCAAGAATGAAGCCGAAAATCAATTAGGCTGACGTATCAAGATGGTTCGAAGCGATAGAGGTGGCGAATATGTAGCCCCGTTGAGGAATTATGCAACGAAAGTGGTATAATTTATCAAACAACAGCTCCATATGCACCACAATCTAATGGCATTGCTGAATGTAAGAATCGAACACTTAAAGATATGATGAATGCCTTATTGATTAGTTCAGGGTTGCCCCAGAACACGTGGGGGGAAGCTGTCTTGACAGCCAACTACATATTGAACAAAATTCCACGCAAAGGTAAAGATATTACTCCTTATGAGTTGTAGAAAGGTAGAAAACCTTCATACAAATATCTCAAAGTGTGGGGGTGTTTGGATAAGGTTGAGGTACCTCTACCTAAACAAGTTAAAATCGGACCTAAGACGGTCGATTGTATCTTTATTGGGTATGCACTAAACAGTAGTGCCTATCGGTTTGTTATCCACAAGTCAGAAGTTCCTAAAATGACTGTGGGAACAAAAATTGAATCAAGGAATGCCGTATTCTTTGAAAACATATATCCTTGTAAGGATAATGATAAAGTTGAGAACAATTCTAGCAATAGAGTTGAAGATGAAGGAACAAGTTCAAAACCTGTGGATGTAGATCCAAAGTCACGTAAGCGATCGAGATCTAATCTGGAAGATGTAGAACCGAGACGTGGTAGTAGGGTTAGGACACCAAAGACATTTGGACCTGACTACATAGCATTCATGTTGGATGAAGAACCAACGTCGATCAAAGTAGCTTATGCCAGACCAAACGGGTTGCTCTGGAAAGAAGCTGTTCATAGTGAAATTGACTCAATTTTACAAAACCAAACTTGAGTTTTGGTTGATTTACCTGAAGGTTGTAAGCCCTTAGGATGCAAATGGATCCTTAAAAGAAAGTACAAGGCTAATGGGTCAATTGAAAAGTATAAATCTCGTTTAGTAGTCAAAGGTTTCAAACAGAAGTAAGGGTACGATTTTTTCGAAACCTATTCAACTGTAACGAGAATTACATCTATTCGAGTGCTTCTCGCAATTGTTGCTTTGCACGATCTTGAGATTCATCAAATGGATGTTAAGACTGCTTTTCTGAACGGTGATCTGGATGAAGAGATCTATATGGAACAACCTGAAGGGTTTGCAGTACCTGGACAAGAGAAAAAGGTATGCAAATTGGTTAAGTCTCTATATGAATTGAAACAAGCTCCACTATAGTGGCACTTGAAATTTGATAATGTAATGTTATCAAATGGTTTTAAAATAAACGAGTGTGATAAATGTGTTTATATTAAGAACACTAATAACGGTTATGTTATTGTGTCTTTATATAGATGACATGTTAATCATGGGTAATAATATACAAGTGATTAACGATACTAAGAACATGTTAAAACGAAATTTTGACATGAAAGACATGGGGCTAGCCGATGTGATTCTTGGAATGAAAATTTTGAGAAAATCAGATGGAATCATCTTGACACAATCTCACTATGCCGAGAAAGTTCTCAACAAGTTTAATGCTTTTGATAGCTTACCGGCTAAGACCCCAATAGATTTAAATGATCACTTGAGCAAAAATCGAGGGGAACCCGTTGCACAAGAAGTGTTGGAACATTTTGTTCCATACATAATTTAATAATATTTTGATGATTAAAGTTGCTAAACAAAATAAAACAACGACGAGACGAAGCAAGCATCGAAGGAAAACGAAGTGCAAAATGCTGGAGAAAAACAAAGCTAACGTACGTAACAAGACAATGTTAACGTACGTAATATGATGAAACTTACATATGTAATGGATGAGAGATAACGTACGTAACTCATTTCAATCAAGTGAACGTTGGAGGAGTCAAAGTCAGAAAAGCATGCAACGGATATATGGCGTCATCAGTGACGTAAGGCTTAACGTACGTAATGAAGTCTATACTAACGTACGTAACCCAAAATGATGAAACTCCCTGGTCTGTTTTGTGAAGATGCTAACGTACGTAACCAGCCATGGTTAACGTACGTAATGAGGCTTACGTACGTAATGGAGAGCATATAACGTACGTAATGAGCAGTCTGGCAGCTAACGGCTAGTTTGATGATGGAGCCTATAAATACCATTCCTATGGTATTGTTTGAGTACAACAACCTTGAGCAAATAGTCTATTCTTGTGATATTATTACACACATTCTTGTTGTTGATATTGAGCTTAATTGTAAGTGTTTGAGTGAGAGTTCACGAAAACATACACGAGTGGTAAAAGAAAAGATACGATTGGATTCGGTGTTATTAGGATCAAGGATCCGGCATTGTTTGAATCGCAATTGCTATCTAAGTGAGGTTTATCTAGTACCCACAGAAAGCTAGAGCGGTTGATTCCTTGTCCGATAGAAAAGGAAAATGGTTTAACTTGGACCGACACAAAGACAAGTAAGAGAGGTTTATCACGGACCGATAGAAGACGTGATTGTAAATGGTTATACCTCGACCGATAGAAGAAAGGCATAGAGGTTGCTATCTTTAACCTATTGAAAAAGATAAAGAGAGGACGTAGGCTCGTTTATAGCCGAACCTCTATAAATCCTTGCGTCAATTATTTTCCGCAATTTTATTTACGCTTCCGCAACACGGCGCAATATCCGACCCCGTACCCAACAATTGGTATCGGAGCGGTACTCCAATACGTGGCTTAACATCCGAGGATAAAAGATCCAATGGCGTTTCAATTTGCTCCTGTCGAAGGCCTTGCTCTCAACCGACCACCATTCTTTGATGGCTCAAATTATTTGACATGGAAGAAAAAGATGTCGATCTTTATTCGTGCCTACGATATAGAGATTTGGAAGATCATTTGCCTTGGCCCGAAACTTCCTCTCAAATCCGACGGTACGCTCAAATCTTTCGAAGAATACGACGATGCAGATTGGAAAAATGACCATCTAAATTGTAAGGCTACTCAACTCTTATTTTGTGCCTTAAATCCGTAAGAGGTCAATCGAATCTCATCGTGTGAGAGTGCGAAAGAAATATGGAAAATTCTAGAAATCACACACGAAGGGACGACTCAAGTCAAGGAGACGAAGATAAATATGCTTCTCCATGACTACGAGTTATTCATGATGAAAGGTGACGAGTCCATCACCAATATGCTCGACCGATTCTCGGTCATCACAAATGGACTTGCGTCATTTGGAAAACCATTATCTAATAGTGAAAAAGTTAAGAAAATTTTAAGATCACTACCTAGCGAATGGGACGGCACCGTGACCGCAATAATGGAATCTAAAGATCTCAATACGCTCGATTTTAGCGCCCTCGTTGGTTCGCTAATTAATTATGAGATCGTGTTAAAATCACGAAGTGTCAAGCCAAAACCGAAAGAAAAATCGCTAGACATGAAGGCTAAGATATCAAGAAAGAAGGAAGAAATGCCGGTGGAAGAAAGCGATGAAGAAATGGCATACTATGCCAAAAATATTAATAAATTCCAAACCTTATTAAACCGAAGGAAGAAGGATAACTCGAGCGAAATGAAGAAATTCGACAACTCTTGTCGACAATGTGGAAAACCGGGCTACTTCGCTAAGCATTTCCGAGCTAAACCCAAGAAAGAGGTTCTCGTGGCAACATGGAGCGATGAAGACGAAGACGACGATTTTATCAATCAAAATAATCTCGTTCTCATGGCCCGAAGTTCGTTCGACGACAGCGACGTCGAAAGCCAAGTAAGTACATCCTCCCGTGATGAATTTTTTGATGCATTTGAATTATTGCATACGGATTTTCAAAACGCTTTATCCGAAATAAAATCCCTTAAGTCTAAAATTAAATCTTTGGAAATTGAAAATTCCAAAATTATCGAAAAGGGAAAATTTGTTGAAATCGATCATTCAAAGTGTATTGAAAATGAAAATATTTTTAGGAATGATCTCGCTAAAATCCAAACCGAGCTTAAATCTTTAACAAAGAAATTCTCGTGCGGAAATGAGAAATTTGAACAAATGCTTGGTGTTCAAAAGTTTACTTTGAATAAAGAAGGGTTAGGATTCAAAACTCGCTCGAAAATTGAATCCGTTAATTTTAAGATACCCCATTGGGAAAAGTGTTTAAAAATCGGGCATCATATCTCAAGTTGCAAAAGCCCGAGACGGACGATAAAAATTAAGAAAATTTGGGTTCCTAAAGGAACAATCGTTTCAAATATCGTCTACGTTTCTAAACAAAAACCAACTATAGGTTGGGTCCCCAAAAATTGATTTTTGATATTTTACTCAGGGGCAGTACAATTTTTTTTAATGAGAGATAATATTTTCAGGGGGAGTTTTTACCCTTTATGTATTTATTTATATTGTGCATATTCTACATTTTGGTATCATTAAATTCAATTGCTATTTTTTACTTTTTGATGAAAACAAAAAGGGGGAGAGAAAGGAGGAAAATAAGAAAAATGGGATTTACCCTAAAAGGGGGAGAAACGAAGGAGTTAAAAAAAATGAAAAGGGGAAGTCGAAAAAAATGACAAAAAAAAGAAAAATGAGGAGACGTCGAAAAGATGATGAAAATTTGAAAAGTCGAAAAGAAAAAGAAAAGGAAAGAAGAAGTCGAAAAAGAAATGGGAGAAGAAACTAACGAAACGGACAAAGTCGAAAACTTTGGTCTGTACACATATACATATATTTACATTTTTTTTGCAGGAAAATCCCATTGGCGTATTGTTGTTTTGTAATCATCAAAAAGGGGGAGATTGTTGGAACATTTTGTTCCATACATAATTTAATAATGTTTTGATGATTAAAGTTGCTAAACAAAACAAAACAACGACGAGACGAAGCAAGCATCGAAGGAAAACGAAGTGCAAAATGCTGGAGAAAAACAAAGCTAACGTACGTAACAAGACAATGTTAACGTACGTAATATGATGAAACTTACGTACGTAATGGATGAGAAATAACGTACGTAACTTAGTTCAATCAAGTGAACGTTGGAGGAGTCAAAGTCAGAAAAGCATGCAACGGATATATGGCGTCATCAGTGACGTAAGGCTTAACGTACGTAATGAAGTCTATACTAACGTACGTAACCCAAAATGACGAAACTCCCTGGTCTGTTTTGTGAAAATGCTAACGTACGTAACCAGCCATGGTTAACGTATGTAATGAGGCTTACGTACGTAATGGAGAGCATATAACGTACGTAATGAGCAGTCTGGCAGCTAACGGCTAGTTTGATGAAGGAGCCTATAAATACCATTCCTATGGTATTGTTTGAGTACAACAACCTTGAGCAAATAGTCTATTGTTGTGATATTATTACACATATTCTTGTTGTTGATATTGAGCTTAATTGTAAGTGTTTGAGTTAGAGTTCACGAAAACATACACGAGTGGTAAAAGAAAAGATACGATTGGATTCGGTGTTATTAGGATCAAGGATCCGGCATTGTTAGAATCACAATTGCTATCTAAGTGAGGTTTATCTAGTACCCATAGAAAGCTAGAGCGGTTGATTCCTTGTCCGATAGAAAAGGAAAACGGTTTAACTTGGACCGACACAAAGACAAGTACGAGAGGTTTATCACGGACCGATAGAAGACGTGATTGTAAACAGTTATACCTCGACCGATAGAAGAAAGGCATAGAGGTTGCTATCTTTAACCTATTGAAAAAGATAAAGAGAGGACGTAGGCTCGTTTATAGCCGAACCTCTATAAATCCTTGTGTCATTTATTTTCCGCAATTTTATTTACGCTTCCGCAACACGGCGCAATATCCGACCCCGTACCCAACAATTGGTATCGGAGTGGTACTCCAATACGTGGCTTAACATTCGAGGAGAAAAGATCCAATGGCATTTCAATTTCCTCCTTTCGAAGGCCTTGCTCTCAACCGACCACCATTCTTGGATGGCTCAAATTATTTGACATGGAAGAAAAAGATGTCGATCTTTATTCGTGCCTACGATATAGAGATTTGGAAGATCATTTGCCTTGGCCCGAAAGTTCCTCTCAAATCTGACGGTACGCTCAAATCTTTTGAAGAATACGACGATGCAGATTGGAAAAATGACCATCTAAATTGTAAGGCTACTCAACTCTTATTTTGTGCCTTAAATCCGGAAGAGGTCAATCGAATCTCATCATGTGAGAGTGCGAAAGAAATATGGAAAATTCTAGAAATCACACACGAAGGGATGACTCAAGTCAAGGAGACGAAGATAAATATGCTTCTCCATGACTACGAGTTATTCATGATGAAAGGTGACGAGTCCATCACCAATATGCTCGACCGATTCTCGGTCATCACAAATGGACTTGCGTCATTCGGAAAACCATTATCTAGTAGTGAAAAAGTCAAGAAAATTTTAAGATCACTACCTAGCGAATGGGACGGCACCGTGACCGCAATTATGGAATCTAAAGATCTCAATACACTCGATTTTAGCGCCCTCGTTGGTTCGCTAATTAATTATGAGATCGTGTTAAAATCACGAAGTGTCAAGCCAAAACCGAAAGAAAAATCGCTAGCCATGAAGGCTAAGATATCGAGAAAGAAGGAAGAAATGCCGGTGGAAGAAAGCGATGAAGAAATGGCATACTATGCCAAAAATATTAATAAATTCCAAACCTTATTAAACCGAAGGAAGAAGGATATCTCGAGAGAAATGAAGAAATTCGACAACTCTTGTCGACAATGTGGAAAACCGGGCCACTTCGCTAAGCATTGCCGAGCTAAACCCAAGAAAGAGGTTCTCGTGGCAACATGGAGTGATGAAGACGAAGACGGCGATTTTATCAATCAAAATAATCTCGCTCTCATGGCCCGAAGTTCGTTCGACGACAGCGACATCGAAAGCCAAGTAAGTACATCCTCCCGTGATGAACTTTTTGATGCATTTGAATTATTGCATATGGATTTTCAAAACGCTTTATCCGAAATAAAATTCCTTAAGTCTAAAATTAAATCTTTGGAAATTGAAAATTCCAAAATTATCGAAAAGGGAAAATTTGTTGAAATCGATTATTCAAAGTGTACTGAAAATGAAAATATTTTGAAGAATGATCTCGCTAAAATCCAAACCGAGCTTAAATCTTTAACAAAGAAATTCTCGTGCGAAAACGAGAAATTTGAACAAATGCTTGGTGTTCAAAAGTTTACTTTGAATAAAGAAGGGTTAGGATTAAAAACTCGCTCGAAAATCGAATCCGTTAATGTTAAGATACCCCATTGCGAAAAGTGTTTAAAAATTGGGCATCATATCTCAAGTTGCAAAAGCCCGAGACGGACGATAAAAATTAAGAAAATTTGGGTTCCTAAAGGAACAATCGTTTCAAATATCGTCTACGTTTCTAAACAAAAACCAACTATAGGTTGGGTCCCCAAAAATTGATTTTTGATATTTTACTCAGGGGGAGTATAATTTTTTTTAATGAGAGATAATATTTTCAGGGGGAGTTTTTACCCTTTATGTATTTATTTATATCGTGCATATTCTACATTTTGGTATCATTAAATTCAATTGCTACTTTTTACTTTTTGATGAAAACAAAAAGGGGGAGAGAAAGGAGGAAAATAAGAAAAATGGGATTTACCCTAAAAGGGGGAGAAACGAAGGAGTTAAAAAAAAATGAAAAGGGGAAGTCGAAAAAAATGACAAAAAAAAAGAAAAATGAGGAGACGTCGAAAAGATGATGAAAATTTGAAAAGTCGAAAAGAAAAAGAAAAGGAAAGAATAAGAAAGAAGAAGTCGAAAAAGAAATGGGAGAAGAAACTAACGAAACGGACAAAGTCGAAAACTTTGGTCTGTACACATATACATATATTTACATTTTTTTTTGCAGGAAAATCCCATTGGCGTATTGTTGTTTTGTAATCATCGAAAAGGGGGAGATTGTTGGAACATTTTGTTCCATACATAATTTAATAATGTTTTGATGATTAAAGTTGCTAAACAAAACAAAACAACGACGAGACGAAGCAAGCATCGAAGGAAAACGAAGTGCAAAATGCTGGAGAAAAACAAAGCTAACGTACGTAACAAGACAATGTTAACGTACGTAATATGATGAAACTTACATATGTAATGGATGAGAGATAACGTACGTAACTCAGTTCAATCAAGTGAACGTTGGAGGAGTCAAAGTCAGAAAAGCATGCAACGGATATATGGCGTCATCAGTGACGTAAGGCTTAACGTACGTAATGAAGTCTATACTAACGTACGTAACCCAAAATGACGAAACTCCCTGGTCTGTTTTGTGAAGATGCTAACGTACGTAACCAGACATGGTTAACGTACGTAATGAGGCTTACGTACGTAATGGAGAGCATATAACGTACGTAATGAGCAGTCTGGCAGCTAATGGCTAGTTTGATGATGGAGCCTATAAATACCATTCCTATGGTATTGTTTGAGTACAACAACCTTGAGCAAATAGTCTATTCTTGTGATATCATTACACACATTCTTGTTGTTGATATTGAGCTTAATTGTAAGTGTTTGAGTGAGAGTTCACGAAAACATACACGAGTGGTAAAAGAAAAGATACGATTGGATTCGGTGTTATTAGGATCAAGGATCCGGCATTGTTAGAATCGCAATTGCTATCTAAGTGAGGTTTATCTAGTACCCATAGAAAGCTAGAGCGGTTGATTCCTTGTCCGATAGAAAAGGAAAACGGTTTAACTTGGACCGACACAAAGACAAGTACGAGAGGTTTATCACGGACCGATAGAAGACGTGATTGTAAACGGTTATACCTCGACCGATAGAAGAGAGGCATAGAGGTTGCTATCTTTAACCTATTGAAAAAGATAAAGAGACGACGTAGGCTCGTTTATAGCCGAACCTCTATAAATCCTTGCGTCATTTATTTTCCGCAATTTTATTTACGCTTCCGCAACACGGCGCAATATCCGACCCCGTACCCAACAAGAAGAATATGCACGAGTCATTGGGTGTTTAATGTATCTTACAAATTGCACTCGACCCGATTTAGCTTGCGCTGTAAACAAATTGAGTCGTTATATGAGCAATCCAAGCAAAGAGCATTCGAAAGCTCTCGTTAGAGTTTTGAGGTACTCAAAGTATACTCAAAACCTTGGGCTACACTGTTCGAGATACCCCCTGGTACTTGAAGGGTACTGTGATGCGAATTTGATATCCGATACGAAAAGTTCATATTCTACAAGTGGTTACGTGTTTACCATTGGGGGTGGAACTGTCTCGTGGAAGTCCGCGAAACAAATGTGTATAGCCCGATCCACCATGGAATCAGAATTCATAGCTTTGGACAAAGCTGGTGAAGAAGCCGAATGGCTCAGAAACTTTCTAGAAGATATTCCATGTTGGTCCAAGCCAGTGCCTGCAGTGATGATTCATTGCGATAGCCAAGCTGCTATTGGTAGGGCGAGAAGTAACGTGTATAATGGAAAGTCTCGACATATTCATCGACGCCATAATACCGTGAGACATTTGATCAAAAATGGGGTTATCTCTATTGACTATGTGAGGTCAATGGATAATCTAGCAGATCCGCTAACCAAAGGGTTAAACCGTGATCAAATGAATAAATTGCTAGAGGGAATGGGTTTAATATCCACAAATTGAGAATTATCATAGTGGTAACCCAACCAAGATGACTGGAGATCCCAAGAACTTGGTTCAATGGGAGAACTAAGCTATGAGAGTTTGTGTGAAACACTCATCTAAGTTTATTCCCTATAGAGCAATTGAGTGTTGAAAGCTTGCCTAGTGGTGAGGTTAAGTCTATGACTTTTAATGATTCCTAAAGACCTCGAGGAGGTTTAGTATGGCAAGATACTCGATAAAGAATCACCTATATAAGTGAGAAGTGGGGGCCGCTTCATGAAAATCACTTATCAATCCAAAGGGGTGTCCAAGGCCCGCAAAAGACACAAAAAGTGAGAACATTATTCATTCTCGCGCATACATCTGACAGATAGCTCTGACAATCTAGCTATTACAGAACAGTATATATCTAAGCGAAGAAATCTATTAAGTCCTCAATGCAAACATCATAGCATACAGCGAATGCTTGTAAAAGATATAGCTGCTGTTTGGAATTATTCTACCATCTTTACCATTGAGATCAACCTTAGCCCTGTAACACCCCCGAGATATTCGAGGTATATTACAGCGTCGTGGACCCCTACATGGGACCCACCAGGCTAAACAAGAAAAACACCACTCGACTAACCGTCTCAGTTAGCGAGGAAACATATATCAACAATGCAAACATATAATAACAGGCCCGATGCAACCGGCAAAATAAACATCAACCGACAAATATAGCAACTTCAACGGATATAAACCACAACCCGGAGTGAAAACCCTAAGTACTCGTTAGTACATTCTATAAGTTTACAACTTGGAAAAACAACCATATCGAAAGAGACAACATAAATAAGGAGACCCCAATGCACACGTCAACGACCCTGGCCAACATCCTCGTACTGTCCCAGCGCCCGCTCGTCCGGCTGAACATAACTGAAATCCATAACAAGAATTTCCCCAAAACGGGTCCCTAAAGGGGTTAGCAATTACGCTACTACAAGTAATCAAGGCAAATCAATCACTTACACATTTCATAGTACATGCACCAATTCATTTCGAAAACCAAAACTAGACATGTCTTTTCCGGAAAAAAACAGTCAATCAACAATTTGCCTTAGGACCGGGGCTATACCACTGGTCCCACTCGAGGCCTCTAAGGACCCTCCCGAGCTTACCATATCATAAAAAAAATCACGCACGGGCATCGCCTTGGGAACAGGGTTATACCACTGATCCCACTCGAGGCCTCCCTCCCGAGCAGGCTAGCGAATCAAACTCGTGAATCCAGGGCTATACCATTGGATTCCCTCGAGGCCCCGTCGGACCCTCCCGAGGTGAGCAAGCACACATAATATACATCACCATTTCATGTTAAGCATAAAGGTTTCCAAAAATACTTACCTTGAGTAATTGACAACGACACGAACCGAAGGAAATCAACGCGACCGCTAGGAACCAACGAAACCGAACCTAACGATTCGAAGAATACAATCACAACCATTTATAAACGAATACAGAAATGGAATACACCTGAGAACCTGCCTACGATTCATGTGTATTCGTAACCAAACCCTCTCGATTACACAAATACCACGAAATACACCATGAATTCGTAGGAAAACAAGAATACCAACAAGATTAATCATATTCATTATGAGTTAATAAACAACACGGAATGAATCGAATAATAACATCGAAAACCCCCAAATCACCCAAAAGTAGGGTTCTAAGAGATTACCTTGGATTAGAAGGAAGGATTCAAGTAGAAATTGATAATCTACAACAACAAATCGAGGTGGGTGATCTCTCCAAGTTTGAAGATGCGAAAATCGCCCAGAAGTCGCCCCTGAATCGCCCAAAATGAGAGGAATAAGAAGAGAGGAGTGGAAATGAAATCCTCTCCCAGAAACCCTGTTGAAATAGTGCAGACTGACCCGCGTGCCGCGGCCCGGGTTGAGTGTGCCGTGGCCCACGGCTAAAAATGGAGAGCGGAATTTTGACTAGGGCCGCGGCCCAGACTGTTGCGTGCCGCGGCACGTAGTACAGCCGGCCTGGCCATCATTCATGCTAAGGCTGTGCCGCGGCTCACAGTCTCCTGTGCCGCGGCACACACTGTTTGAGCCCGAAATTGATGAAAAATGACCCCCAAACATGATATAATCGATCGACGCATAATCCCAACCATTTAATGGCCTAAAAGGACTATCACGAACCCTCATATGGTGACTTCACGTCAAGCACTGTCGGTCCCAACACGATGGTAACATCAAATGATCCGAAAAGAGAACAAACGCAATGGAAACCCAAAACTTTGGAATATAACGGAATGACCAAACATGATACTCGGTTGAAACACCAATAAAAGTTCACAATGACCATAATAACATGAGATGGATTTGCGGGAACCCCAAACGGCGGTTCCAAACAATAATTACGAGAATTGAACCCAACGGCGACAAAAATGACATCCAACAAGGAAATGAGTAAAACAAGTTCGAAACAAGCTCGGATGATGAGGATTTTAATATTACATATTCTCAAAATACTCATACAGTTACAAGCGAGTCACTAGGAACAAAAATTACACCAAAAATAAAAATACCGGAAAGAGGAAAAATGCGGATATTACATTCTCCCCCTCTAAAAACAAGTTTCGTCCCGAAACTTAAGAAACAAACAACTCGGGGTACCTAGCACGCATGCTATCCTCGGTTTCCGAAGTTGCCTCCTCGACACCATGCCTCGACCACTGCACTTTGACCAAAGGGATGGTCTTATGCCTTAGTCCCTTCTCACGGTGCTCCAAAATCTTCAAGGGACGCTCCTCGAAAGTAATATCCTCGGCAATATCGATCTCACCATAGTCGATGACATGACTAGGATCCGGGACATATTTCCTCAGTTGGGAAACATGGAAAACGCTATGAACACGGCTCAAATACGGGGGCAACGCCAAACGATAATCCAATTCGCCGACTCTCTCGATAATCTCGAAAGGTCCAATAAATCTCGGACTCAACTTCCCTTTCTTCCTGAAACGGAAAACTCCCCTCGTCGGCGACACCTTCATCAAGACATGGTCTCCCACCTCGAATTCTAAAGGTCGACGACGGACGTCGGCATCTGACTTCTGTCGGCTCTGAGCAGTCAACATCCTCTCCCGAATCAATTCCACTTTCCGTCTCGTCTCTAAATCAATATCAGGTTCGGTCCTGACCAAATCAGACGCCTCATTCCAACAAATCGGTGATCGACAATGACGCCCATAAAGTTCCTCATACGGTGACATTCGAATCGACGCGTGCCAACTATTGTTGTACGTGAATTCGATCAATGGCAAATGCTCCTCCCAGTCACTGCTCCAGTCAAGAGCACAAGCGCGCAACATGTCCTCGAATGTCTGGATAGTGCGTTCCAACTGTCCATCTGACTGAGGATGAAAAGAGGTACTCAGGCGCAAACGAGTACCCAAGGCCTTATGCACCGCCTGCCAAAAGTGCGATACAAAGCGGCTATCCCGATCCGAAATAATAGACTTCGGAGTACCGTAAAGCCTCACAATCTGCGAAATAAATACACGAGCCAATTTGTCCGGACCCCAAGTATCCTTGATGCCCAGAAAATGTGTTGACTTGGTCAGACGGTCCACAATCATCCAAACCATATTCATGCCCGATCTCGATCTCGGTAAGCTCGTGATGAAGTCCATTGAAATATCTTCCCACTTCCATTCCGGAATGGGAAGCGACTGCAATAACCCAGTCGGTCGCTGATGCTCGATTTTGACCTGCTGACAAGTCAAACATCTTGCTACAAACTGTGCGACCTCTTCCTTCATATCATTCCACTAGAAATTCCTCCTCAGGTCCTTGTACATCTTACTCAAACCAGGATGAACGGAGTAAGGCGTAGCATGGGCCTCTCGCAAAATACCCTGCCTCGATTCCGAATTGTTCGGTACACATAGCCGACTCGGAATCTCAATACCCCATCTTCATGAATCACAAACCCAGGAGACTTTACCTTAAGAACATTCTCTCGGATTTGAGAAATCATCGGATCCTCCAACTGCTTCAGCTTAATTTCATCGATCAGAGACGACGAAATCTCTAAAGCGCAAAGTTACCCGACAGTTCCCGGCAACAAAATCTCAACATCCGACTCGATCAAAACCCGTCGAAGCTCAGACTGAGACGTAAGGATCTCAATTGTCCGCAATGCAACCGGTTTCCGACTCAAGGAGTCAGCTACGACGTTCGCCTTACCCAGATGATACAGGATTTCGAGATCATAATCTTTAATCAATTCTAACCACCTCCTATGTCTCATATTCAACTCCCGCTGGGTAAATATATACTTCAGACTTTTATGATCGGTAAAAATCTGACACGTAGAGCCAAAAAGATAGTGACGCCAAATCTTGAGCATAAAAACAACCGCCGCTAACTCCAAATCGTTAGTAGGGTAGTTAAGCTCATACGGCCTCAACTGTCTTGATGCAAATGCGATAGTCTTGTCATGCTGCATCAACACGCACCCAAGACCTTGGCCCGAAGCATCGCTATAAACGGCAAAACCCTGTCGTTGCCCAGGTCTGAAGTCAAACACCTCTTCAACTCCTCAAAACTCGATTGCCTCTCGTCATTACAGACGAACTTATTGGATTTCTGGAGCAACTGTGTAAGTGGCCGAGCTAGTTTCGAAAATCCCTCGACGAACCTACGGTAGTAGCCAGCCAAACCCAAGAAACTGCGGACCTCCTTCACGTTCTTATGTGGCGCCCAATCCAATACCGCCTCAATCTTCTGTGGACCTACGCGGATCCTCTCGGATGAAATCACGTGACCTAAAACATCACTTCCTTCAGCCAGAACTCACATTTCGAGAACTTCGCAAAGAGTCGCTCGGTCCTCAAAATGTCTAACACCACACGCAGATGATGGGCATGCTCCTCCTCGTTCTTCGAATAAATGAGGATATCATCAATGAAGACGATGACACACTTATCCAAACACTGGATAAAGACCTTGTTCATCAGCTGCATGAACACTTCCGGCCCATTAGTTATCCTGAAGGGCATAACCACAAACTTATAATGTCCGTATCTCGTCCAAAAAGCTGTTTTCGGAACATCGGACCCCTTCACCTGAAGCTGATAGTACCCCAATCTCAAGTCGATCTTCAAGAATACCGCATCTCCCTGCAACTGATCGAACAAGTCATCAATCCTCGGCAAAGGATACTTGTTCTTGATGGTTACCTTGTTTAGATCACGATAGTCGATACATAAACGCAGCGAACCATCCTTCTTCCGCACAAACAGGATCGGTGCGCCCCAAGGCGAAGTGCTCGGTCGAATATATCCCGACTCAAGAAGCTCACTCAATTGCTTCTTCAACTCAGCCATCTCTGAAGGTGCCATGCGATACGGCGCCTTTGAAATTGGAGCCGCACCTGGCTCTAACTCGATAGCGAACTCAACCTCACGGTCCGGTGGCAACCCCAGTAACTCGTCAGGAAAAACATCAGGAAATTCACCAAAAACTGGAATCGTCGAAAGTTCGACTCCACCACTCTCCGCCTCCAAGGCATAACACCAATAACCAGTACACCCCTTCCGCAGGAGTCTCATCGCCTTGAAGGCGTTAATAACGAACTTCTTGTTTCCCCTCTTCCGCCCTGCGAAAGAGTGCTCGGTTCCGTCCTCGGCTAACATAGTGATGATTCTCGTGCGGTAGTTCATGATCACACCATGCCGCTCGAGCCAATCATCCCCGAGAATTAAATCCTCACCCTTAATACCCACAACAATAAGTTTAGAGAGCCAAGCCCTCTCGCAAATAATCATAGAACAATTTCGGATCTTCCGATCACCAACGATCCTATCACCGCTAGGAAGTTTAACGATGAAAGGCTCACAAGGGGACAAACAATCAATACTCAAACGATGTACACACTCCAGATAGATGAATGAATGCGTAGCACCCGAATCAAAAAGCATACTTACAGGATGAGAATGGATGTGAACGGTACCTGTTGCCACAGTGGCCACTGGATCATTGGCCCTCCTCATCTCATAGACACATGGATGGGCGGATCCGACACTGGAAGCTCCCCCTATAGCGGGCTGACCCCGACCTCTTCCTCGACTGGTACTCGGCGGGGATTGAGGAACAAACGAGCCCTGGTTCACACTCGGCTCCCTAAGTGCTGGAGAAGAAGTCTGGGCACCGAGAATCTGCCCTACTCGCTCACAATAGAAAGCCTTGTGGCCCGACTGACCACAAGTATGACAAGTCAACTGCGGACGAAGACACTCCCGGTTCTTATGGCCCGACTTGCCACAGTTAAAACATGTGATATCATGAACGGGGGCTCTGGTAGCACCTCGAAAATCCCAAGAGGAACGATCCGAACCGCCAGCAGGAACATTTGCAGACTGAGACTTCTGCTGGCTTCCACCCTTGTGGCCCGAAAAATTTCCGGAGGACTTCTGTTTCTTGCTCTCACGAGACGCCTCACTGGCCGTCACAGACATATCATATGCAAGAGCCCTACTCTAATAGTCATTCAAAGTGGTGCAGACAAGCCTAGACATGTAATCCCGAATCGACAGTTTCATCCGCCTGGAAAAATGGAAAATTTTGTCGCTCTCCTCAATGACTTGGGCCTTCACGTAGCCCAACTCCCGGTTGAAATCGGCAATAGCATGAGAAACAGGAATGCCCCGTGATTGAGCATCATAAAAGGAATGGACTCGAGCCTGTCTAACCGGCCACGGGAAATATTCGGTCTCCATCAGGTCCTTGAATTCTGCCCACGAAGCAGCATGGTCCTTAGGCTCAACAACCTCCCACCAATCAGTAGCATCCCTAGTGAGAAAGTACTGTGTAATAGGGACCTTACGGTCCTCGGGACAGTTGGTGGCGACGAAAACTTTGGATATCTCCTTGATCCACCCATCCCAGCCGATCGGGTCTGACGCCCCCGAAAACTGAGGAGGGTGCAACTTGATGACATCCTGAGGCCAACGATCTGCTCTGCCCCGATTAGCGTGGGCCGGAGTCAGGTTCTGAACCGCCTGAGCTGTCGCAGCCATTTAGTTCACCATTTGTTGCATCACCGCTGCAACACCAAGATCATCGCCATCCTGAGAAGTGGCATGGCTATGATGGTCACTGGTGCTATCGGATCTCGAAGAATACGACGTGGCCGCCTCACCGGCTGTCCCACGTCCCTGGCCGCATCCAAGACCATGACCACGACCACAACCACGGCCTCTTCCAGCATCCATACTGATGTTAAAAGGTAGCAAAACCAACTCGATGATAAGTAAGAGAGGAAAAACATCCATAGTTCAAGAAATGGAAATACGGTACGAGAAAACAAGGAATCGAGTAAGGAAAACTTACGAGCACTGGAAGTACCAAGATGCTGGCAGTGGTGTGATGATGTGCAAAACAAAACACAACTAGACCGAAATAACCGACAAGCCTAGGTATCCATAAACCTAGTTCTCTAATACCATTTTCTGTAACACCACGAGATATTCGAGGTATATTACAGCGCCGTGGACCCCTACATGGGACCCACCAGGCTAAACAAGAAAAACACAACTCGACTAACCGTCTCGGTTAGCGAGGAAACATATATTAACAATGCAAACATATAATAACATGCCCGATGCAACCGGCAAAATAAACATCAACCGACAAATATAGCAACTTCAACGGATACAAACCACAACTCGGAGTGAAAAGCCTAAGTACTCGCGAGTACATTCTATAAGTTTACAATTTGGAAAAACAACCATATCGAAAGAGACAACATAAATAAGGAGACCCCAATGCACACGTCAACGACCCTTGCCAACATCCTCGTACTGTCCCAGCGCCCGCTCGTCCGGCTGAACATAACTGAAATCCATAACAAGAATTTCCCCAAAACGGGTCCCCAAAGGGGTTAGCAATTACGCTACTACAAGTAATCAAGGCAAATCAATCACTTACACATTTCATAGTACATGCACCAATTCATTTCGAAAACCAAAACTAGACATGTCTTTTCCGGAAAAAAACAGCCAATCAACAATTTGCCTTAGGACCGGGGCTATACCACTGGTCCCACTCGAGGCCTCTAAGGACCCTCCCGAGCTGACCATATCATAAAACAAATCACGCACGGGCATCGCCTTGGGAACAGGGCTATACCACTGATCCCACTCGAGGCCTCTAAGGACCCTCCCGAGCTGGCTAGCGAATCAAACTCGTGAATCCAGGGCTATACCATTGGATTCCCTTGAGGCCCCGTCGGACCCTCCCGAGGTGAGCAAGCACACACAATATACATCACCATTTCATGTTAAGCATAAAGGTTTCCAAAAATACTTACCTTGAGTAATTTACGACGACACGAACGGAAGGAAATCAACGTGACCGCTAAGAACCAACGAAACTGAACCTAATGATTCGAAGAATACAATCACAACCATTTCTAAACGAATAAGGAAATGGAATACACCCGAGAACCTGCCTACGATTCATGTGTATTCGTAACCAAACCCTCTCGATTACACAAATACCACGAAATACATCATGAATTCATAGGAAAACAAGAATACCAACAAGATTAATCATATTCATTATGAGTTAATCAACAACACGGAATGAATCGAACAATAACATCGAAAACCCCCAAATCACCCAAAAGTAGGGTTCTAGGAGATTACCTTGGATTAGAAGGAAGGATTCAAGTAGAAATTGATAATCTACAACAAAAACTCGAGGTGGGTGATCTCTCCAAGTTTGAAAATGCGAAAATCGCCCAGAAGTCGCCCCTGAATCGCCCAAAAGGAGAGGAAGAAGAAGAGAGGAGAGGATATGAAATCCTCTCCCAGAAACACTGCTCAAATAGTGCAGACTGACCCGTGTGCCGCGGCCTGGGTTGAGTGTGCCGCGGCCCGCGGCTAAAAATGGAGAGCAGAATTTTGACTAGGGCCGCGTCCCGGACTGTTGCGTGCCGCGACACGTAGTACAGCCGGCCTGGCCATCATTCATGCTAAGGCTGTGCTGCGGCTCACAGTCTCCTGTGCCGCGGCACACACTGTTTGATCCCTAAATTGATGAAAAACGACCCCCAAACATGATATAATCGATCGAAGCATAATCCTAACCATTTAAAAGCCTAAAAGGACTATCACGAACCCTCATATGGTGACTTCACGTCAAGCACGGTCGGTCCCAACACGATGGTAACATCAAATGATCCGAAAAGAGAACAAACGCAATGGAAACCCAAAACTTTGGAATATAACGGAATGACCCAACACGATACTCGGTTGAAACACCAATAAAAGTTCACAACAACCATAATAACATGAGATGGATTTGCGGGAACCCCAAACGGCGGTTCCAAACAGTAATTACGAGAATTGAACCCAACGGCGACAAAAATGACATCCAACAAGGAAATGAGTAAAACAAGTTCGAAACAAGCTCGGATGATGAGGATTTTAATATTACATATTCTCAAAATACTCATACAGTTACAAGCGAGTCACTAGGAACAAAAATTACACCAAAAATAAAAATACCGGAAAGAGGAAAAATGTGGATATTACATTCTCCCCCTCTAAAAACAAGTTTCGTCCCGAAACTTAAGAAACAAACAACTTGGGGTACCTAGCACGCATGCTATCCTCGGTTTCCGAAGTTGCCTCCTCGACACCATGCCTCGACAACTGCACTTTGACCAAAGGGATGGTTTTATGCCTTAGTCGCTTCTCACGGTGCTCCAAAATCTTCAAGGGACGCTCCTCGAAAGTAATATCCTCGGCAATATCGATCTCACCATAGTCGATGACATGACTAGGAACCGGGACATATTTCCTCAGTTGGGAAACATGGAAAACGCTATGAACATGGCTCAAAGTCGGGGGCAACGCCAAACAAAAATCCAATTCGCTGACTCTCTCGAGAATCTCGAAAGGTCCAATAAATCTCGGACTCAACTTCCCTTTCTTCCCGAAACGGAGAACTCCCCTCGTCGGCGACACCTTCAGCAAAACATGGTCTCCCACCTCGAATTCTAAAGGTCGACGACGGACGTCGGCATCTGTCTTCTGTCGGCTCTGAGCAATCAACATCCTCTCCCAAATCAATTCCACTTTCCGTCTCGTCTCTAAATCAATATCAGGTTCGGTCCTAACCAAATCGGATGCCTCATTCCAACAAATCGGTGATCGACAGTGCCGCCCATAAAGTACCTCATACGGTGACATTCGAATCGACGCGTGCCAACTATTGTTGTACGTGAATTCGATCAATGGCAAATGCTCCTCCCAGTCACTGCTCCAGTCAAGAGCACAAGCGCGCAACATGTCCTCGAATGTCTGGATAGTGCGTTCCAACTGTCCATCTGACTGAGGATGAAAAGAGGTACTCAGGCGCAAACTAGTACCCAACGCCTTATGCACCGCCTGCCAAAAGTGCGATACAAAGCGGCTATCCTGATCCGAAACAATAGACTTCGGAGTACCGTGAAGCCTCACAATCTACGAAATAAATACACGAGCCAATTTCTCCGGACCCCAAGTATCCTTGATGCCCAGAAAATGTGTTGACTTGGTCAGACGGTCCGCAATCACTCAAACCATATTCATGCCTGATCTCGATCTCGGTAAGCTCGTGATGAAGTCCATCAAAATATCTTCCCACTTCCATTCCGGAATGGGAAGCGACTGCAATAACCCAGTCGGTTGCTGATGCTCGATTTTGACCTGCTGACAAGTCAAACATCTTGCTACAAACTGTGCGACCTCTTCCTTCATATCATTCCACCAAAAATTCCTCCTCAGGTCCTTGTACATCTTACTCGAACCAGGATGAATGGAGTAGGGCGTAGCATGGGCCTCTCGCAAAATACCCTGCCTCAATTCCGAATCTTAATACCCCATCTTCATGAATCACAAACCCAGGAGACTTTCCCTTAAGAACATTCTCTCGGATTTGAGAAATCATCGGATCCTCCAACTGCTTCAGCTTAATTTCATCGATCAGAGACGACGAAATATCTAAAGCGCAAAGTTACCCGACAGTTCCCGGCAACAAAATCTCAACATCCAACTCGATCAAAACCCTCCGAAGCTCAGACTGAGACGTAAGGATCTCAAGTGTCCGCAATGCAACTGGTTTCCGACTCAAGGAGTCGGCCACGACGTTCGCCTTACCCAGATGATACAAGATTTCGAGATCATAATCTTTAATCAATTCTAACCACCTCCTATGTCTCATATTCAACTCACACTGGGTAAATATATACTTCAGACTTTTATGATCGGTAAAAATCTGACACGTAGAGCCAAAAAGATAGTGACGCCAAATTTTGAGCACAAAAACAACTGCCGCTAACTCCAAATCGTTAGTAGGGTAGTTAAGCTCATACGACCTCAACTGTCTTGATGCAAACGCGATAGTCTTGTCGTGCTGCATCAACACGCACCCAAGACCTTGGCCCGAAGCATCGCTATAAATGGCAAAACCCTGTCGTTGCCCGGGGCTAAAGTCAAACACCTCTTCAGCTCCTCAAAACCCGACTGCCTCTCGTCATTCCAGACGAACTTCTTGGATTTCTGGAGCAACTGTGTAAGTGGCCGAGCTAGTTTCGAAAACCCCTCGACGAACCTACGGTAGTAGCCAGCCAAACCCAAGAAACTGCGGACCTCCTTCACATTCTTATGTGGTGCCCAATCCAATACCGCCTCAATCTTCTGTGGGCCTACGCGGACCCCCTCGGATGAAATCACGTGACCTAAAACATCACTTCCTTCAGCCAGAACTCACATTTCGAGAACTTCGCAAAGAGTCGCTCGGTCCTCAAAATGTCTAACACCACACGCAGATGATGGGCATGCTCCTCCTCGTTCTTCGAATAAATGAGGATATCATCAATGAAGACGATGACACACTTATCCAAATACTGGATAAAGACCTTGTTCATCAACTGCATGAACACTGCCGGCCCATTAGATATCCCGAATGGCATAACCAGAAACTTATAATGTCCGTATCTCGTCCAAAAAGCTGTTTTCGAAACATTGGACCCCTTCACCCGAAGTTGATAGTACCCCGATCTCAAGTCGATCTTCAAGAATACCGCATCTCCCTGTAACTGATCGAACAAGTCATCAATCCTCGGGAAAGGATACTTGTTCTTGATGGTTACCTTGTTTAGATAGTGATAGGCGATACATAAATGCAGCGAACCATCCTTCTTCCGCACAAACAGGATCGGTGCGCCCCAAGGCGAAGCGCTCGGTCGAATATATCCCGACTCAAGAAGCTCACTCAATTGCTTCTTCAACTCAGCCATCTATGAAGTGCCATGCGATACGGCGCCTTCGAAATTGGAGCCGCACCCGGCTATAACTCGATAGCGAACTCAACCTCACGGTCCGGTGGCAACCCCAGTAACTCATGAGGAAAAACATCAGGAAATTCACCAAAAACTGGAATCGATGAAAGTTCGACTCCACCACTCTCCGCCTCCAAGGCGTAACACCAATAACCAGTACACCCCTTCCGCAGGAGTCTCATCGCCTTGAAGGTGTTAATAACGAACTTCTGGTTTCCCCTCTTCCGCCCTGCGAAAGAGTGCTCGGTGCCGTCCTCGGCTAACATGGTGATGATTCTCATACGGTAGTTCATGATCGCACCATGCCGCTCGAGTCAATCATCCCCCAGAATTAAATCCTCACCCTCAATACCCACAACAATAAGATTAGAGAACCAATCCCTCTCGCAAATAATCATAGAACAATTTCGGATCTCCTGATCACCAACGATACTATCACCGCTAGGAAGTTTAACGATGAAAGGCTCGCAAGGGGACAAACAATCAATACTCAAACGACCTACACACTCCATAGAGATGAATGAATGCGTAGCACCCGAATCAAAAAGCACACTTACAGGATGAGAATGGATGTGAACGGTACCTGTCGCCACAGTGTGTCACGATACAACATGACAACGAAACTCGAAGAAACGCATATTCAATAAGGACCAGAAAACTTTCCAAGTGAACAATGACAGTTCGATAATGAAAGATCAACACGACCACAATGTCGTATTTCCGCTAGACAACAGTTCGCAGCATGCTCAACAATGCATATAATATTAGCACATAAACCCCAAGGCCGCAGCCAAGGGTCACAGAAGCATCTCACAGGAATACTCTGGAACGTGGGTGCCATATTCTGGTCTTATCCCATAACACAGTTCCACACATGTACCATTCAGGTTTTATCCCCAACACATCAACCCAACAATTTACAGTTCACAGAAAGCGCACATCACAAATATACCAAATAACGATGCACACTCATCACATAAAACATCAACACACACACACATATGCAACAATGTAACGTGATAATTATCATAATTCAGCAATACTAAATTACCTCAAAGCCGGAGACGCTAACCCTTCCTCGACCAACATCCTTGAACGAATACACTGTTATTCGAATAGTCCAAAATAAAGTACAGTCCATCACTATTACCAAACCACCATCTCGAGTTCAATGTCGGCACGATAGACTACCCTCGACATCCACCATTTCATACAATATGTTAGGCGTATTTTTATACGCTTATTCATCTTTATTTTGTAGTGTTTTGGTGAGTGAAATCATCTAAATGAGCTTTTAATGCCTTAATTTTGTATGATTGACAGGAAATTGAAGTCCGGAAGCTAAAACGAGGCAAAACGGGCGAAGACGGCAAAATCGACTCGAGCCGCGGCACAAGGAATCGAGCCGCGGCAAAGGAAGACACCACCAAGGGCGAGTAAAGTCGTACTGCGTGTCGCCTGACCAGTGAGCCGCGGCACGAAGGATTAATTAACGCCTGCATTCACTTTTGTGATGTGCCGCGGCACAGTTCATGAGCCGCGGCACACTTAGCGGGTTTTATACGTCTGCGCGGATTTTTGGGCCGTTTCAAAGCCGATTTCGACCGATTGAGATGGACGCGTTTCTTGATGTCTTTGAGCTATAAATAGGGTTTAAGACCCTAATTTAATTATGTGGGAATCATTGAATCTAATACCTAGGAGAGCTTAAGCTTGGAGACGGCAGAAGAGGAGGAAAGCGTAAGAATTCAAGGGCGGAAGGCGGGAGTCAAGAACGGAGGAATCCGAGCTTCATCTGCGTTTGAATTTTATGCTTTCGTTTATTTATTCTGTATTTTCGTTTTTAGTATGTCAAAGCTAAAGCCCTAATCTAGGGTTTTGATAAACCTTTGTTTTGACGAATTGATTAAGATTATCCAATTTATTACCTTTTTATTGAGTTTTCCCAATTATGTTTAATGCTTGCAATTATCTGGCCAATAGTTGTATTGATTTAATCATTCACTTCGAATCGGGAGAGGAGATTTGGTGAGGAACTATTGGTGAGGACCGTTTTATTCTGTGAGATAGGAATATACTCATAGGAACTACGTGGCCTTTAGGAGATTTCATGCTTTTTGCCTATCGACGAGATAATTCACCTAGGGATAGAGTGCGTTAGTCTCCGTTAGATAAATCTATTGACCTCGGGAGAGGCGGTAGAATATATTAGCAATCTCCGCCTTCAATAAATTGGGAAAATTATTTATTACGGATAATCGAGAGTAAATTCGGATAAACTAAGGTGGATTCAGAACCCTAGACTTATTCACCATTTGATTTCCTTTAATCCAAGATATTGTTTTCTACTGCTTAGTATTTTAGTAATTCTTTTAGTTATTAATCCAAAAACCCAACTTCGATTGTTCAAATAAAATTGGAATACGAAAACATCGGTAGTTAGAGATTCAATCCTCGTGGGAACGATACTCTACTTATCACTTTATTACTTGTAAACGATGACGTGCACTTGCGTGTAGGAAATATCGCAACAAGTTTTTGGTGCCGTTGCCGGGGATTGAAATTTTTCTAATATCGATTTAAGTATTTCCAGTCTTAATTTGAACGTTTTTATTTTTATTTTTGTGTATTTAATTTCGTTTATTTGTTTTTCCTTTCAGGACCTTTTGTGTAGTGCATGAGAAGACTCGGTAACGAAGGCCTACTACCTTTGGACACCGAGCTCGAGCGCACTCTAAGAAGGAACAAAAAGGAGAAAAGAGAGTTGCAGACGACGGTCAACATGGCCGAGAATATTGAAATCCAAGGAGGAGACAACCAAGTGCGGCAAGTTCAACCGGAACTCGCTCTTCGAGATTATGCCATGCCGCAGGTCAACGCTAATTTTTCGGGAATTCGGCGTCCCACTATCCAAGCTAATAATTTTGAGATCAAGCCCGCCATTATTCAGATGGTGCAGGCGAGCCCATTCTGTGGATTGCCGAAGGACGACCCGAATGCCCACATTGCGTCTTTCCTTTAGATATGCGATACTTTCAAAACTAATGGTGTCACCGATGATGCCATCCGATTGAGGCTTTTCCCTTTCTCTTTGAGGGACAAAGCAAAATTCTGGTTAAATTCCTTACCGCCGGGGTCGATTACAACATGGGAGAGGTTAGCGCAAGCCTTCCTTGCCAAATTTTTCCCACCAGCTAAGACGACGAGGTTGAGAAACGAGATAACCACTTTTGCCCAGTACGATATGGAAACGCTCCACGAGGCGTGGGAGCGATATAAAGAATTGCTTCGAAGATGCCCTCATCACGGCATTCCTGATTGGCTTCAGCTTCATACATTTTATAATGGTTTGAGTGCTTCTACACGCACTCTTGTCGATGCGGCCTCCGGTGGGACATTCATGGGAAAATCTATGGCCGAGGCTCACGTGCTTTTGGAAGATATGGCCGAAAACGCATACCAATGGCCATCGGAAAGATTGACACCGAAGAGAGTAATGGAAGTTTCAAGCAATGATCCGATTTCCACCTTGTCTGCTCAAGTCGCCGTTTTGACACAACAGCTCCAGACATTTTCGCACGCACCAGCCCCCGTTACCATTGAGACATGCAATTGGTGTAACGGATCACACCCGAGCGCGGAATGTCTAGTTGGAAATCCGTTCGAGCAACATCAGATGGAGCAAGCTCAATTCGTAGCCAATGGAAATCGACAAAGCAATTTTTACCCCAGCACTTATAATCAAGGGTGGAGGAATCAACAAAATTTTCCATGGAGAAATGGGCAAGCTATGAAGGCTCCACAACCTCACTTCGTGCAACCCCCACAACAGCCCCCTCAATCACCAAAGGTATCTTTGGAGGATGCTCTTGCTCAATTGGCGGCTAACACAAGCCAATTCATGACCCGCACCGAGACGACCCTCCAAAATCATTCGACCTCCATCCGAAATCTAGAAACACAAATGGGGCAGATTGCTAATTTATTGTCTTCTCGGTCCCAAGGTGCAGCCCCAACGCACCAAGTGAAATCCAAGGAAAATGTGCAAGCGATCGAATTACGAAGCGGAAAGGAGTTGAAAGGGCAGCCTATTAATGACAAAGAGCAGCCGATCGAGCAGAATGAGAAGGAAAAGGATGAGACGCCTAAGCCAAAGGAAGTATCGACTACTCAGCCCACTCCTCAAATTCCATTCCCACAGCATTTCCAAAAGCAAAAACTGGACAAGCAGTTTTCAAAATTCCTAGACGTCTTCAAGAAATTGCACATAAACATTCCGTTCGCCGACGCATTGGAACAGATGCCGAGTTACGTCAAGTTCATGAAAGAGATCTTATCCGATAAACGAAACCTCGAGGAATATGAGACGGTCGCTTTAACGGAAGAGTGCAGCGCTATTTTGCAAAAGAAACTCCCACCTAAATTGAGAGATCCGGGAAGTTTCACCATTCCTTGCATCATCGGAAATTCATCTTTTGAGAGAGCCCTATGCGATCTCGGGGCCAGTATAAATCTTATGCCCCTTTCTATTTTTAAAAAGTTGGAGATTGGGGAAGCTGCCGACGCGCCTCTCTACAATTGGCCGATAGATCCATCAAATATCCGAGGGTGTGATAGAGGACGTTTTAGTCAAAGTGGATAAGTTCATCTTTCCGCCGATTTCATCGTACTTGATATGGAAGAAGACCAAGATATCCCAATTATTTTGGGAAGACCATTTTTGGCAACATGCCGAACGTTGATTGATGTGGAAAAGGGAAAGCTGACTTTGCGTGTTCAAGAGGAACAAGTAACATTCAATATTTTTCGATCCGTAAAATATCCAAGTGACGCTGAAAATTGCTTCCAAGTTGACGTCATTGATTCGTGCGTGAGTAGAACTTTTCGAGAAAATTATCCACCCGACCCATTGGAGTCCGTTTTGATTGGGGCTGTTTCCGAACCAAATGGAGAGCATGCCGCCTACGTACGACACATGGATGCTTCCCCGCCAATTTTTATTCGTAAACCATTCGAGGAGCTAGGAAGTTCACTAACTCGACCGACCCCATCGATTGAAAAACCTCCAAAATTGGAACTCAAAAAGCTGCCACCTCATTTGAAATATGCATTCCTGGGGCCCGACAACTCCCTTCCAGTTATTCTCTCGGCCACTTTAGCAGGAGATCAAGAGGCAAAATTATTAAGAGTTTTGAGGGAGTACAAATCTGCTCTTGGATGGTCTATTGCGGATATCAAGGGGATCAGCCCATCGATTTGCATGCACAAGATTTTGATGGAGGAAGACTACAAACCATCCATGGAGCATCAACGTCGGTTGAATCCTAACATGAAGGAGGTAGTAAAAGTTGAGGTTTTAAAACTCCTCGACGCAGGTATGATCTTTCCAATTTCTGATACTAAGTGGGTAAGTCCGGTTCAAGTTGTGTCGAAAAAGGGTGGGATAACAGTTGTTCAAAATGATAATAATGAATTAATTCCCACCAGGATTGTTACGGGGTGGCGTATGTGCATAGATTATAGGAAACTAAATAAGGCCACTAGAAAAGATCATTTTCCCTTGCCTTTTATTGATCAGATGTTAGATAGATTAGCCGGACATGATTTCTATTGCTTTATCGATGGTTATCCGGGGTATAATCAGATTTACATAGCCCCCGAAGACCAAGAGAAAACGACGTTTACATGTCCTTACGGCATTTTCGCTTATAGGCGCATGCCGTTTGGATTGTGTAATGCGCCGGCGACTTTTCAACGGTGTATGATGGCTATTTTTTCGACATGGTAGAGCAGTGTATTGAGATTTTCATGGATGATTTTTCTGTTTTTGGAGATTCTTTTGACATTTGTTTGGAAAATTTGCAGAAGGTCTTGCGAAGATGTGAAGAGACCAATTTAGTCTTGAATTGGGAAAAGTGTCATTTTATGGTGCAGGAGGGCATTGTGCTTGGCCATCGAATATCCTCACATGGAATTGAAGTCGACCGAGCGAAAATTGAGACAATTGAGAAGATGCCTCCCCCCACTTCGGTCAAGGGGATTAGGAGTTTTCTGGGACATGCCGGTTTCTATCGCCGATTTATTAAGGATTTTTCAAAGATCACGAAGCCGCTGTGCAATTTACTCATGAAAGATGTCCCATTTACCTTCGACGAGTCTTGTAAAGAAAGTTTTGAGTTGATGAAGAGAGCTCTAAGCACGGCACCGGTGATAGTCGCTCCGGATTGGGACCTTCCGTTCGAACTAATGTGCGATGCTAGCGACTTTGCCATTGGGGCTGTTTTGGGGCAGAGACGAGGGAAGGTGTTTCATGTCATATACTATGCGAGCCGAACGCTCGATGACGCCCAAAGAAATTATGCCACAATGGAGAAGGAATTGTTGGCGGTGATATTTGCATTTGATAAATTTCGGGCTTATCTACTAGGAACGAAGGTGATAGTGTGGACCGATCATTCGGCGATAAAAATACCTTTTCGAGAAGAAGGATGCCAAACCAAGGTTGATTCGGTGGGTGCTACTCCTTCAAGAATTCAACTTGGAGATTCGGGACAAGAAAGGGACAGAAAATGTTATAGCCGATCACCTTTCACGGTTAGAGAGTTCCCCCGAGAAGGAAGAAAGTCAGCCACAAATTATAGAAACCTTCCCCGACGAGCAGCTCTACAAGTTGGATTCAACACATGCGCCTTGGTATGCTGATCTAGTGAACTACTTAGCAAGTAAAACAATTCCGAACGACCTCTCACGTCATCAAAAGAAGAAGCTAATCTCGGACGCTAAGTACTATTTGTGGGACGATCCTTTTCTTTTCAAGCGATGCCCCGATCAAATTATCCGTAGATGCATTCCGGATGAGGAAATCCACAGTGTGCTGAACCATTGCCATGCATCGCCCTACGGTGGACACTTCAGTGGAAATAGAACAGCAGCGAAGGTCTTACAGTCGGGATTTTATTGGCCGTCCTTATTCAAAGATGCTCACTCCTTTGTGTCTACATGTGATCGGTGTCAACGGACAGGAAACATATCAAGACGACACGAAATGCCGCTGAACACCATACTTAAAGTCGAATTATTTGATGTATGGGGGATCGACTTCATGGGTCCATTTCCCCCATCAAACAAGAATCTCTACATTTTGGTGGCCGTGGATTATGTCTCCAAATGGGTTGAAGCGGTGGCACTACCTACGAATGGGTCCAATGTCGTAATCAAGTTTATTAAACAACATATCTTCTCACGCTTTGGGACTCCACGTGCTATTATAAGTGATGGTGGGTCACACTTCGACAACAAATTTCTTGATGCGGTTTTGAGAAAATACGGAGTCACTCATCGTGTTGCCACAGCATACCATCCGCAAACGAGTGGTCAAGTCGAGATATCAAATCGAGAGCTGAAGTGGATTCTAGAAAAGACGGTCAGCTCGTCTCGAAAAGATTGGGCATTTAAACTCGATGATGCACTTTGGGCGTACCGGACTGCGTATAAAACACCTATCGGAATGTCGCCCTACAGATTGGTCTATGGAAAAGGTTGCCATCTACCCGTAGAGATGGAACACCGTGCTTATTGGGCGATAAAGAAACTAAACTTTGATCTAAAATCCGCGGGGGAAAAGCGTTGTTTGCAGCTGAACGAGTTGGAAGAAATTCGCCACAACTCATACGAAAATGCAAAACTTTATAAGGAGCGGACAAAAATTTGGCATGATAAGCACATCACGCAGAGAGAATTTGTCCCGGGTCAAGAGGTGTTGCTATTCAATTCGCGCTTAAAGTTATTTCCCGGGAAATTGCGTTCACGATGGTCGGGACCGTTCACCGTAGTTCAAGTGTTTCCACATGGTGCAGTAGAAGTTCAAAGAGATGGCTGAAAATTCAAAGTTAATGGACAGCGGTTGAAGGCATACTTGGGAAATCCAATCGACACGCAGAAACCGAGTGTCACCTTATCCACCGCCGGATGAATGCGAGAAAAGTCCGGCTGAAGACTATAAACTTAGCGCTCCTCGGGAGGCAACCCGAGTATTAGTTGTAGATTCTTTGTTGTTTGCTTGCATTTTTTTGAGTCTCTCTTTGTCTTCTTTCCTCTTTGATCCATCCTTCCCTCTCGTCTTGATGTTTTCGTGTTAAAATTCTGTGCAGGAATCAGCAAAGGGGAGGAATTCAATGATGGGCCGCGGCACAGTCCAGGTGAGCCGCGGCACACATCAGCTGATGAAAAAGGGCCGATCAAACTGTACCCTGTGCCGCGGCATGATCTTACTGAGCCGCGGCACACCAGGTCGCTGAGCCGCGGCACCCGATAACTGAGCCGCGGCACACTAAATGATCAAGAAACGCCCAGGGAGCCTGTACTTTGTGCCGCGGCACACTAAAGCTGAGCCGAGGCACACGAACACACTGAGCCGCGGCACACAAAATCTGAGCCGCGGCACCCGACGACATATCAAAACGCGTCCCGATCAGACTTTGGGCCGCGGCTCACTTATATTGTGCCGCGGCCCCCGTCGCAAAATAAGAACAGCCAGGTAAGGCTCATTCAGTCGATCGGCCTGCATAGGATACTTCTTCCCTCCCTTCCTTCCTTCCTGCACACGATGAGGTTAGTTGGTTCCATTCTATTAGTCTCCTTCTCAAATTCTCCAGGTAATTTTTGATCATAAGGGATTATTGATGTGAAAAGATTTGGAGTTTTATACTGTTAGTTGTTCTTCATTGTTGCTTCTAAAATGGAGTTGGAATATGGGGAATTTGTTATTGTGATGGAATTGATGTTTATGAACGAATTGTTGATGATGGTTTTTGTAATTCTGGGTTATAATCTGTGTTATTATTTTTGGGATTTGGAATTAACCATAAAAATTCTTGTTCTTCATTTTAACTTGTGCACACAAGGTGTTTGATAAATTGCAGCAATGAAAAATGGGTAAGCTAGGCATTTTCAAACTTATATGCAATGAATCATGTTGTCACATTATCCCCAACCTCTACATCATGTTCAACTTGAGAGCTCGTACTTAACTTCCTTTTTGATGATGCAAGCTCGTTTATTCACATTCCGCATGATGTAGTCAAGAAGCATGCAAGCTCACCGGACGATGCCGGCACCAGCTCCTGAGCAGACTGGAGGGGAGTACTTGACCTTTTATTTTTCTTGCATATCATTTTTTTGTCCATTGAGGTCAATGTACGTCCTAAGTTTGGGGGAGGGATTTACATTCAGTCTACATTCATTGCTGTACTCTATTTTCTTGCTGTACATTATATTTTGTTGCACTTTTCTTTTCTTTGCGAAAATTTTTTTTAGATAGCCTTGCTTGCCGTAGTTTTCCTTATTCGTGAATTTTTGTGCTTCTATTTGTGTGATACTGATGTTACGACACTGTCTTTCTCTCTGAAGAAACGGGCGAGTTCTAGTCGACTTGTAGTCAGTTATTTCTGTTCTGCTTAGTATTCAATTAGGTCCGAAATTTTTCGTGATTGTAGAGGTCTTGGCAGATAAGAGACGATACATACTTGTTTAAAATCCCCATCAATACGTTTGGCTACATTTTCCCGGATAGTGAGTCGTACTGTTTCTTCAGTCGTGTTAGCACTTAAATTGAGTTTAGAGTCGGTCAGTTTTTCCCAAAAGTCGAGATAAAGTCTTCTATGAAGGGAAGTCTAGTAACCGGGGGTATTCGCGTGACCCGTTGTTTACTCTCGCGTAAAACGACGACCCCGATTAGACTAGTGATTTAGTGATTTCACATGTGCCAATGATAGGAAGCCTAGTAACCGGGGGTATTCGCGTGACCCGCTGTTTACTCTCGCGTAAAACGGCAACCTTGATTCGGACATGCGGAAATTATGTATTCGAGTTGTTTCTCCGCTGTAAACTGGAACTTAGTAACTAGAAGCATCCATGTGCCCCATGAGTGTCTTTTACGTCAAACGGTTTCCGAATACATGAGAATGGAAGTTCCACCCTAGGATTATCCCGATGAAACATCCCGAGATCCTAACCTAGTGGTCGACTCGAATCAAATTTTTGAGCATATATATAAGGGGATACTGTCCGAGGTTTATTTGTTATGAGACTCGTGAAAATTGTGCCTTTAGACTGTGGAACGCGACGAACTAGCTTGTTTATGTTAGCCTTTCATATTGACGGTCGATTTGACTCACGTTTTGTTGATCTTTGAGCTGAGTTTTCTTCATGAACGAATGATTAGGACTGAACTTGAATACTTTGCGGAATCATTATTCTGAGTGCAGCTCGCTTTTATGACACTCGTATTATTTAGAGAGAATGGCAGGATAGTATTGATTAGGTTGAACACTATGAGTTGCACGATGATTCACGACATTCTTTTATTGACTTTAATTCTTTTTGCTTGAGGACAAGCAAAGGCTTAAGTTTGGGGGTATTTGTTAGGCGTATTTTTATACGCTTATTCATCTTTATTTTGTAGTGTTTTGGTGAGTGAAATCATCTAAATGAGCTTTTAATGCCTTAATTTTGTATGATTGACAGGAAATTGATGTCCGGCTAAAACGAGGCAAAACGGCGAAGACGGCAAAATCGACTCCTGAGCCGCGGCACAAGGAATCGAGCCGCAAAGGAAGACACCACCGAAGGGCGAGTAGTCAGATGCTCGTGTCCGCGCACACCAGTGAGCCGCGGCACGAAGGATTAATTAACGCCCGTGCATTCGGCTTTTTGTGATGTGCCGCGGCACGAGTTGATGAGCCGCGGCACACTTAGCGGGTTTTATACGTCACATGGATTTTTGGGCCGTTTCAAAGCCAGTTTTCGACCGATTGAGACGGACGCGTTTTACTGATGTGCTGAGCTATAAATAGGGTTTAAGACCCTAATTTAATTATGTGGGAATCATTGAATCTAATACCTAGGAGAGCTTAAGCTTGGAGACGGCAGAAGAGGAGGAAAGCAGAAGAATTCAAGGGCAGAAGGCGGGAGCTGAAGAACGGAGGAATCCGAGCTTCATCTGCGTTTGAATTTTATGCTTTCGTTTATTTATTCTGTATTTTCAGTTTTTAGTATGTCAGGCTAAAGCCCTAATCTAGGGTTTTGATGAAACCTTTGTTTTGACGAATTGATTAAGATTATCCAATTTATTACCTTTTTATTGAGTTTTCCCAATTATGTTTAATGCTTGCAATTATCTGGCCAATAGTTGTATTGATTTAATCATTCACTTCGAATCGGGAGAGGAGATTTGTTGAGGAACTATTGGTGAGGACCGTTTTATTCTGTGAGATAGGAATATACTCATAGGAACTACGTGGCCTTTAGGAGATTTCATGCTTTTTGCCTATCGACGAGATAATTCACCTAGGGATAGAGTGCGTTAGTTGCCGTTAGATAAATCTATTGACCTCGGGAGAGGCGGTAGAATATATTAGCAATCTCCGCCTTCAATAAATTGGGAAAATTATTTATTACGGATAATCGAGAGTAAATTCGGATAAACTAAGGTGGATTCAGAACCCTAGACTTATTCACCATTTGATTTCCTTTAATCCAAGATATTGTTTTCTACTGCTTAGTATTTTAGTAATTCTTTTAGTTTTTAATCCAAAAACCCAACTTCGATTGTTCAAATAAAATTGGAATACGAAAACATCGGTAGTTAGAGATTCAATCCTCGTGGGAACGATACTCTACTTATCACTTTATTACTTGTAAACGATGACGTGCACTTGCGTGTAGGAAATATCGCAACACAATACACCAAGGTAATTCACATCTCCGTTTCATTAGACATCTTTAAAATCATATACACTACGATTTATCCTAGTCCAAGCATAATATACATACTATCATCCCGACAATTCATATTCCATAATAGAATTGCTATATGAATCATAAATGAAATGAAATCGAAACTATTTATTAAACATTATGAACTGAGCAAGCATAACTTGCCTTGATACCAATTCGACGAAGCCGTTATTAATCCCGTCATCTTCATCTACAAGCTCCTCAGCCCCGACCAAGGCAATATATGCATTCTCCAATCTCAATCGCCGCACAACGGTTAATAATCAATGGTCACTTATCGCAACCTAATGCAACAATAAATTAACAACACGTTCAATAACAATCAACAACCGATAAAATTAACCAATCAAACTCAACGGTTCAACGATATCTCGATCATATATGAAACCAAACCATTTCAACTTTAAACAATACGAATACAAGCCAAAATTCGATAGTCAATCAATTCTAACAAGTGTCTCAACATTCTCAATCCCGACTTAAATCTCACTTACGGATTAACACGGCTCATCCTTGTAAATTCATAGAAATACAATTACCGATTATCATCACGAATAATCATATACCAACATTAACCATAATCTTTCCATTTTCCATAAAATCACGACATATATAACTAAAGTGTTCTTCAAGAATATAAATTAATCCATAATCATGTTTGTAGCCAACAAAACGACATAATCCGATGTGTTCTAACATCCAACCATCATCTAATTCATAATCCAAGGCATATATCATCATGTTCTTTAACATACACTTCACATAACACTAAGGATCATAACAACAATACCATAACCATTATCATACGAAGAAGAACATCAACAACAACATCAAAATCCGAATCGAAGAGAGGAGTTATCCAACATACCTCAAGAACACAATCAAGCACCTCAAGAATACACAATATCTTCATATCTCAAGCTCCACATCCATGACTCCAAGTCCCCAATCTGTTTGGAAGAGCCAAAGTCGGTCTCTGAAGGTTGAAGGGTGAAGAAACGACATGGATATCTCTAAAAATGCCAAAGGGACGGGTCTCACATATTTATATAACTTCAAATATTACGTACGTTAGGTAACCTTACTAACGTACGTAACCATATTTACGTACGTTAACTGGCCTTGTTAGCGTACGTAACACCATTCCAGAGGTTACTGCCTCAGTTTGTATTGTGCATTACGTACGTAATGTCCATGATGTAGCGTACGTAATATTGCCGTTGACTTGCTACAGTAACATACTCGTTTAACGTACGTAATGATCTGTCCTTAGCGTACGTAAGGCTTGAGGTTGACTCGCCCGTCCACATCCGCGCCGAAAATTGCCGACACCGGGCCCACCTGTCGACCACAGCTCGATCCTGTCTGATTCCCTTCTTAACGTACGTTATGTACCCAAGCTAACGTATGCTAAACTCCCTTCGTTACGTACATAAGATACTCTTCTTACCGTACTCTACGCTTGCACCATTACGTACCTAAGCTCCTATGCTTAACGTACGTAGTGGCTTTCATACTTAACCATTTCTGCTCCTGTCTGCTGTCTTCAATATACCGAACACCTACACGCGACATACGGAATACATATACTCGTTTCGATAACATTCTCTTACGATACATCTGATGCACAATATATTCAAATGCAATTGTCGACCAAGTACGATAATTGTACAAATACTCATACAGTATATCCGACATCGAAAAGCATATCAAGCATGTAATATCCTAGAATTAAAAATAACCTCAATAGATATATTGGCACGACTGTCACAGTTTCCAAAATTATTCATCCATACTGCATCGGTCCCACTCTGTACAGTAAAACTCAAATAAAATAATGTGAAAATCCATAGCGAGATTCTAGGATATTACATATCTTCCCACTTAAATAAGTTTCATCCTCGAAACTTAAAATCCTGTCATAATCAATATCACAATCCCGAAATCTCAAAATCGTGCCACCATGCTCAAATAATCATCAAAACCAAATAACTGAAAGAACATACTTACAGGCCCGTGAAGTCGATGATCTCCCGTGATACTAGCTACGACTCCCATACAAAACCTCAACACAATAACAATACACCGGCATCGCAAATATCGCAATTTGAAAATATTTCAAAAATTTAGAACCTCCAAAAATTGGTTTGATTCAAAAGTCAAAAAATTATTTTCAAAAGTCATGATACTACCGTACTGGTAGAGCCACATAACACACATGCCCGGGTTTTACGAAACCCAAGCTCCGGTACCATCTTCTGTAACACCCCCAAAACCAACCGGGAATATTACAGCGCCGTGGGCCCCACATCGGAACCCACAAGGCTGAAAATCATTTCTAAAACATTTCAAACACGCCAACGAGGCAAGGACGTTAACATTTTAAATACTCAAATATTTTTCAAAACATAATTTCCAATTACCGTCAGAAAATACCATTTGAAAGCACAAGGCAAAGATACCGAAAGCCATTTTGAAATACACACGTAGCGGATAGAGACGAGATAGAAATACATTTGCAGTGGATTCATAACAACCAGAGAAGAATACTCGAATCCCAAATAACCATGCCATAGCCAGTATCACCAGGAAGCTCATCCCTTCATGACCGCTACTAGCTCGATCTCCGAGTACCTAAAAGATAAAGCCGACGGGGTCAGCCATAATACTCAACAATGATAACGATCACATCAACATAAACAATTACATATCAATGTAGCTACAAGGTAAGAATACTGCCACTATAATATTACCATACTAGTCTTACCATTTCGTGGTAACTCATATCGATTCAACCCTCACCTAAATTCACACCTCGTATTTTCAAGTGACGAATAAATTCGCAAATAACCTGATGCGACCCCCACATGACACGCTATGGTAACCGACACCGCTAGATGAATTCGTTCCCAGGATGTTTCCAAAATAAGCAAAATGGGGCTTTACTTCCAAACCTCTACGTGACACGCCGTAGCAACTCGGAAGGGGTGGAATATAAATACTAACAAGATTACACTTGATAAGTATATAAATCACACAAGGTATGTTTTGGAGACACACTCAACAAAACAAGAAAGCACTCACAAAGGTTTGTTAATACAAACACTCTCAAATTTCATAAAATCTTTGGTGTTCTCTTACAATGAAACTTCAAGGCTATTTATAGCCAAAATCTTACACCTAACTCTAGTGTGAACAAAAAAACAACTAAGAAACCTACAAAATAGAAAAATCAACATTCAAAGATCCTAAAATCTGATACAAAGTCAGTCAACACATGTTTAGGGGACAAAATATCAAAGACCAATATTTTAAGGTGTGAAAACAAGGACAACAAGTCACCATAAATCCGATGCTGTCTGTTTTGTCATTTCTGAGCTCCAATGTATCCGAATTTGGTCCTATAGTCTGAACAGGATTTGTATATCTCTTTCTTATCTTTCCATAGACACCTGAATCACCTGAATAAGATTTCGGACGAGTAAGTTATGGCCAAAATACGAGACTGCTGCGTGTGAGTCTTACGCGCGGGAATTTGCATCCTTGTTTGTTTGTTCGTCTTTTCTGATCGTCTTCGACTTTAATATTACTCGACTCGATTATATACAATTCAAAATATAAAAATACAACTCAAGAAATACAATTCAAATTAAAATACACCAAGATAAAATAAACGAAAAACTTATTGTTCGACAACTTCGACACTACTCACGAATTTGTTGTCTTTGATAACATAGTTATTTTTAAACATATCAATGACAAGTGTCGATAAATTATTTTTGAACTTCTTTGATCGAGACCTCATTATTGGTCCATTCGGCATGCTCAAGTCCTCATCCGGGTTCTTCATAATATCTCGATTCACATCATTCCCCCGTTCCTCAAAAGGATTCGTCCTCGATTCTGAAATTTCAAAAGGACTTAAGTCAGCGACATTGAAAGTAGTGGAAACATTATACTCGTCAGGTAGATCTACTTTATAGGCATTGTCGTTAATCCGCTCTAAGATCTGGAATGGTCCATCTTGTAATACCCAGTTGTAACTCAGTAATTATCATTCAGTATTTATCGTTCAGTAATTGATACTCAGTAATTTCATTCATTATTGATCATTTGTCACTCATATTCAGTCATGGTATTCATCATTCAGAGTAATTGTATCGTGTATCAATCGTCATTCATCACTAATCTGATTGGAGTTTCGTGCCGTGTTTATCATCATTGTCATTCTCGTTGCGAGCTGTGCGTGAGGAGTAGCGCACGCTACATACTCCTTTTAGCGTACGATAATTGGGTATAGGTAGCGCACGCTACCACTCAGCTTTAGCGCACGCTAAGGTTACCCTGGCTGCAGTCCAGAAGGTACTGGACTGCAGGTGAGTTATAAGTAGCGCACGCTACGAAGGGTAAGTAGCGCGCGCTAGTTGGTTGAAGTAGCGCACGCTATATATGTGGAGTAGCGCGCGCTAGGGACGGATCAGGTTGAGTCCAGTGGCTACTGGACTGCACTGGATTAATTCTTAGCGCACGCTATGTGTTGTTTTTAGCGTACGCAATCGATATTATAGCGCACGCTAAATGATGGTTGTAGCGCACGCTATCGAGGTCAGGTCAGAGGTCAGGCAGTTTCTGGATTCCAGTAGTGGGCATCAATATTTCGTTAGCGCACGCTAATAATGGGTCTTAGAGCACGCTAGTAGTATGGCCGTAGCGCACGCTACAAGAAGGTACGTAGCGCGCGCTACCGTGTTCGGACAGTGGGTACTGTACTACCCAAATTACTCGTTAGCGCACGCTACGCACAAAGGCTAGCGCACGCTAACCTGGACTGACTATAAATTGGACAGTTTAGTCAGAGTTCGTCATTATTCATCTCATTTCATTCCTTCGGTAGTTTTGGGCGATTTCGAGCGATTCGGAGAGGATTCTTCGAGGTGTAATCATCAATCATCATCTTCAAGCTCATATTTAGGATTGATCGTCATTTCATCATCTTCATCGCATCGAATCAAAGGTATTAATCTCTTGGATCTAGAATTTCGGATTTTTGGGTTTTCCTTCCGATTTCTTCGTGTAAGCTTGGATTATCATTGGAATATGTTAGTTATGGATTATCTAACTTGGATAAATATATTCCTACGGATTTAATGGTTATTTTCGGAATTATTCCAAGAACCCTTGGGGTTGACTTTGGTTATTTTGGGGATTTCCGATTGTCGTTATTATAAACTTGAATTGTGGACTTCTATGAGATTATTGATGTCATTGATAATGTTGTACTGGTTTGAATCAATCATTTTGGAGTTGGTTCGATGATTTGGGTTTGGTTTTAACCAACGGGTATCTCAACGTTTTCGTTAGAGTACATCTACGATTTCGGATATTGTTGTATCGACGTTTGGGTCGGTTATGATCGTATTAGAGTCGTGTATTGATCGGTTGTTGGTAACTATTGATGTTCAAGGTTGTTCGAGCGACCGACTTTTCATTTAGGACGTTGTTCGTGGAAGGACATTCTTCATCGGTATTGTGTAAGTTAATTCTTACTCGGTTAAAAGGATATTCATTCCTTTTGTTGTTGTTCATTCATAATCGTAACTCATTCATCATTGTATTAACCGTATCAAAACTTGTCATTGTCAATTAATCACCTCAGTCATAAGGAACGACGGTTCCGATCATTTCACTGAGCTATCATTCATTTCACCATCATTTAATTTTGGTGAGTCATTATTCATTTTCGTTGTCACTTTTGTCATATTGTGGCATTCCGGGTCATACTGGCGTGCCGGTTGGTATGTGTAGGATTTTCATGTCGGGCACATTATAGTCGTGTGTTGGTTGGTGGCCTCACATTGGACTGTGCACACGAGTTGATGGCTTCGTGAGACTGATTAGGTACAGGACCACACGTGTATTCGATCGATACTCGTTGGTGGCTTGTGCACGGACACATTTCCATCCCGGACGTAGTGTGGCGCCATTCCTTTGAGCCGTACTGATAGTCGATTCGTATAGCATGTTTGATTGCGTATGTTTCGACAGGATAATTCATAATTTCAGATATATCATGATTGTGTATTTTCAACCCTTGAGGATTGTTGTTCTGTGTAACTGACCCCGTTGGGGGATGCTGTTTTTCAGGTCATGGCAAGGCTAAGGCACGGGGAGAGCACGGTGACGGCGAGGAGTCCCAGTGATACTAGTAGGGGCCCCCAGTCTTTTCAGTCATTTATGTTTCCTTAATTATTCCGCTGCAGACATTCCGTTTGAATATTCATTTCACTCATTGTTGTATATTTTATCTCCATATAAAATAGACTTGTATTCAGTATCATCCTGGGTGTGTTGTATAAAACTCCTCATCGGAGTAATTGATGTTGTAATGTGGTTCGGTACTACATTTACCTGTGTAATTCATTCATTTTCATTCGCCTGGTGGGTCCCAGTCGGGGGTCCACGGCACTGTAATATCCGCCTAGTTTGGGGTGTTACAGAGTTGGTATCAGAGCGTGGTTTTGAATACTACCCTCCAAGTCATGTCTCATTTGAAATCATCGTCATCGAACTAGTATCATTGGACTTTTGCGTCACGTGTGACCTGTGCAAATGCCGAGCCAATCAGACCAAGAACTGTAAGATTTCTAATGCCATGGTATAATTTCTGGCATTGATCATTCATTCATAATTCATCAGTTAACAATCCTCAATCATCATTGTCATTTTGACCAAGACGGTCAGGTTAACTCATTAATCACTCAATTCATTTCGTTATTCAGTTGTTGATCAGGAAGATCAAATCATTAATCTTGTTAAATTGTTCAAGATAATCATTTCAATAATTTCATCAGATAATCATGTCACCTCAGTTAATCATTCATGTAATCGCTGTATTTGAGCGCGTATGCTCATTTTCATCATTTCATAATATAATCATAATGTGATACTCATGCGAGATATATAATCATCATATGACTTTCCACTTCAGTATGGAAAGGGCTGGCAGAGGACGTGGAGGACGAGGCCGTGGAGCGGGCCGAATCCCGAGAACTCGTGCGAATACACGTGCAAATGCCAGGAATAATGCTAATTCATCAAGCAGCGACGCTGCCACTCATTCACCTGGACACGATCATTCACTATCGGGGAGTCGTACCCGGGACACGGCTCAGTCAGAGGGTGTCCGGGTTGACCCACTCGCATTTATGCAGGGCATGATGGCCCAAATGACCCAGATGGCTCAGTTGATGGAGACGATGCATAACTCCGTCAATCAAAATCAGCAGGCTCCTCCGCCGCCACCTCAGAGGCAAGAGAGGGGTGTAAGCAATATCATTAGCGATATCTCTCGTCAGCGACCACCTACTTTTGAGGGCTCATCTGAGCCGGCGGATATTGTTCATTGGCTTGAGCATTTTGAGAAGTTATTTGCTATGGTGGATTGCCCTGAAGGGCATAAAGTTTCAGTTGCGGCTTACTATCTCGGTAAGAGAGCTCATTCATGGTGGTTATCGTTGAAGCCCACAGACGGATCATGTACTTGGGATCTGTTCAAGACTCTCATGATGGAGAGGTACTATCCGGCCCCACTCAGGGAGGCCAAGTTGTCGGAATTACTCACTCCCGTCCTTTCGGCGTATGATGATGTTCTCGCCATCGCCGAAAAATTTCGGGAACTTCTTCCGTTCGCCTCATCTATCATTCACTCGAAGCGGACAAGATCAAGTATTTCAGCAAGAGGTGAAACCCCGTATGAGACTTGATTACTTAATCATAATTGCACCACGTTGGTGAATTCATTGAGAAAGCTCTTACCTACGAGCTTCGCTAAGGAAATTGCTAAGTAGCAACCTTCGTCGCTAGCAAGAAGTCCAAGAACCGTAATCGGTCGACGGAGTCGTGCCACTTTCAAGAAACCACGTGCGGGCTCTACTTTTTCTCGAGCGACCTCCCACGGCGTCTAAACCCGGAATCTCGATCGCGAGCGCGCCTGCCATCACTGCTTCAACCGGTGAGGAACAGGTCATTTCAGCACCAAATGTCCGGCGATGCATCACGTGCCTCAATCGTGGGATTGCTTTGGGCATAGGGCCCGCTTTTGCCGTAGGGACTCAAAACTCACTCCGCGTCATCTCAAGCCCTGTGTCATTCGGGCCGTGCGTAATCAAAGGCCACTCGGGCTGCTCAAGACGACAGAGCTAAAGGCGGAGCAGAGCTATCGACGGAGCGTCGGTTCGGGGGCCGGCAAGCCCCGAATTTATGAGATGAAGAAGACCGATGATCCCGAGGCCCGAATGATCTCGGGTACACTCGATATTCTATCTCAACCTGTGTGTACCCTTTTTGATCTTGGTGCATCTCATTCATTCATTTCCGAGTCATGTTTGAGTAGACTACGCGGGTAGTGCTACTAGTTGTGAGCCTTATGTCATTGGCCTACCCGATGGTAGACGAATTATCGAACCGTGAGATTCGTAATTGTCCGATTCGGGCCATGGTCTTGTATGGCCCGGACCTAATCGTAGTAGATTTGCCGAGGGACGACGCGTCATCTTGGGTATTGATTGGATGGATCGTCATGATGCCACCATTAGTGTCCGAAGCGTTTGGTCACTATCATTTGAGACGATGGAGTCGAATGTGTGTTTCAGGAGGTAATCCTTACTGCTCGTAAAGTCATTAATTTGATGAAAGCGAAGGTTACTCAATCGGATGTGTCGGTTATTGGTGCTATATGGCCAAAACCGAAATCATCGATAATGTTAACGGATATTCCGGTGGTGAGGGAATATGCCGATGTTTTTCAGACGAGTTACTGGTTTGCCTCCACAGAGGGATGTGGAATTCACGATTGAGTTGGAGCACGATGCGTCCCGATATCGAAGGCACCGTCGATGGCCCCGACCGAAATGCAGAATTAAAGAACCAACTTGAGGAGTTGTTCGAGAAAGGTTATATCCGACCGAGTGCGTCGTGGGGAGCACCGTGTTGTTTGTCAAGAAGAAGGATGGTTCATTCCGCTTATGTATTGATTATCGGGAGTTGAACAGGTGACGATCAAGAATAAGTATCCCTTACCCCGTATTGATGATCTCTTAGATCAACTCCAGGAGCTTCAGTATTTTCCAAGATCGAATTAAGATCTGGATATCATCGATTGCGGATTCGAGAGTCGGATATCGCGAGGACGGCGTTTCAACACGCTATGGTCATTATGAGTTTGTGGTTATGCCGTTCGGATTGACTAATGCACTGCGGTATTCATGGAGTTAATGAATCGGGTCTTCATCGACTTTTTGGATCGGTTTGTTGTTGTCTTCATCGATGACATTTTGATTTATTCTCGTGACCGGGAGGAACACGAGTTTCACCTTCATCAAGTGCTCGACGTGTTGAGACGAGAACAACTTTTTGGGAAGTTTTCTAAATGTGAGTTCTGGATGTCCGAAGTGACTTTTCTCGGACATGTAATTTCATCAGACGGAGTTCGTGTCGATCCTCAGAAGACGGAGGCTATTCGGGATTGGCTACCTCCGAAGAACGTTAAGGAAATCCGAAGTTTTCTCGCATTAGCGGGTTATTATCGGCGGTTTGTGGAAGGATTTTCTAGAATCGCTCAACCCTTAACGAACCTTTTGCGGAAGGATAAGAAATACACGTGGTCCGACGCGTGTCAACGGAGTTTTGAGGAACTCAAGAGCCGGTTAATGTCAGCACCTGTTCTTTCCTTGCCGCAGGGGACGGAAGGATTTGTGGTCTATAGTGATGCGTCCGGACAGGGTCTCAGATGTGTACTCATGCAGAACGGGAAGGTTATTGCCTATGCTTCACGGAAATTGAGACCTTACGAGGTTAATTATCCGACCCACGACCTGGAGCTAGCAGCCGTGGTGTTCGCTTTGAAGATTTGGCGTCATTACCTTTACGGCGTCGCCTGTCAGATATTCACCGATCATAAGAGTTTAAAGTATATATTTACTCAGAAGGAGTTAAATATGCGTCAGAGACGGTGGTTGGAATTAATCAAAGATTATGATATCGAGATCCTCTACCACCCGGGCAAGGCGAACGTTGTCGCCGACGCCTTGAGTCGTAAGTCCGTTCAGGAGCAGATGCTTGCCCGTTTAACAGTTCAGAAGGAGCTTTAGCAGGAATTCCTTAGACCTGAGATCGAGGTCTGGCTTCAGCGAGTTCAGGGGCAGCTTTGTATGTTAGAGATTTCATCGTCACTCGAGGAGGAAATCCGAGAGAATCAGGGTTCGGACCCATCATTGTTACGCATCCGTGAGGATGTGGTTCAGGGGAAAGCCCCTGGGTTCGTGGTTCACGAGGATGGACTGCTGCGTTTTAAGAATCGGTTGTGCGTACCGGCGAATGACGAGTTGAAAAACTCGATTTTGAAAGAAGCTCATGCTACCCCTTATTCTGTGCATCCGGTGTCTAGCAAGATGTACAAGGACTTGAAACAAAATTACTGGTGGAGTAATATGAAGCGAGAAGTCGCAGAATTTGTTTCGAGATGCTTAACCTGTCAACAAGTTTAGATTGAACATCAGCGACCGGCAGGTATGCTGAAACCTCTTCCTATTCCCGAGTGGAAGTGGGAAGACATTTCTATGGATTTCATCACGAGTTTGCCGACGAGTCGCCGTGGCATGAATACGATCTGGGTGATCGTGGACCGCTTAACTAAATCAGCTCATTTCCTTGAGATCAAGGAAACGTGGGGTCCCGAGAGACTTGCTCAACTGTTCATCAAAGAGATAGTCAGACTTCACGGTACTCCTAAAAGTATCGTTTCCGATCGTGACAGACGGTTTGTGTCGCATTTTTGGAAATCAGTTCATCGTGCTATGGGAACTCAGCTTAATCTCGATCGCTTTTCATCCTCGGTCAGACGGACAATCGGAGAGGACTATTCGGACCTTAGAGGACATGTTGAGGGCATGCGTCCTCGATTGGAAAGACGATTGGGAAGCCCAACTACCATTAATCGAGTTCACGTATAATAACAGATTGGCATGCTTCGATCAAGATGGCACCTTACGAGGCCTTGTATGGTCGCGTTGTCGATCTCCGTTGTGTTGGGACGACCTATCGTAATCATTGGGCACCGAGCCCGATATGCTTATAGCCGCCGTGAGAAGGTAGCTTTGATCAGAGTCGTTTGTTGATTTTCGAGTCGACATAAATCATATGCGGATAACCGCTGCCGACCATTAGAGTTCGAGGCTGGCGACCATGTGTTGGTCAAGGTATCCCCGAGTCGTGGTATCTTCCGTTTTGGGAAGAGGGGAAAGTTGAGTCCGAGATTCATTGGACCGTTTGAGATTTTGGATCGAGTAGGCGAGTTAGCTTATCGATTGGCTTTACCTCCGGCGTTGAGCCGAATTCATAATGTGTTTCACGTCTCTCAGTTGCGGAAGTATGTTGCCGACCCGAGTCACATACTTCAGTTCGACGAAATCGAGATCGCCGACGATCATTCATATGAGGAACGTCCTATACGAGTTTTAGAGCGGCGAATCAAACAGTTGAGGAATAAGACGATTCCTTTGGTAAAAATTCAGTGGTCTAGACACGGAGTCGAAGAGGCTACTTGGGAAACCGAGGATAGTATGCGGGAGAGTTATCCCGAGTTGTTTGACCCTTAGTTTCGGGGACGAAACTCTTTTAAGGGGGGGTGTATGTAATACCCAGTTGTAACTCAGTAATTATCATTCAGTATTTATCGTTCAGTAATTGATACTCAGTAATTTCATTCATTATTGATCATTTGTCACTAATATTCAGTCATGGTATTCATCATTCAGAGTAATTGTATCGTGTATCAATCGTCATTCATCACTAATCTGATTGGAGTTTCGTGCCGTGTTTATCATCATTGTCATTTTCGTTGCGAGCTGTGCGTGAGGAGTAGCGCACGCTACATACTCCTTTTAGCGTACGCTAATTGGGTATAGGTAGCGCACGCTACCACTCAGCTTTAGCGCACGCTAAGGTTACCCTGGCTGCAGTCCAGAAGGTACTGGACTGCAGGTGAGTTATAAGTAGCGCACGCTACGAATGGTAAGTAGCGCGCGCTAGTTGGTTGAAGTAGCGCACGCTATATATGTGGAGTAGCGCGCGCTAGGGACGGATCAGGTTGAGTCCAGTGGCTACTGGACTGCACTGGATTAATTCTTAGCGCACGCTATGTGTTGTTTTTAGCGTACACAATCGATATTATAGCGCACGCTAAATGATGGTTGTAGCGCACGCTATCGAGGTCAGGTCAGAGATCAGGCAGTTTCTGGATTCCAGTACTGGGCATCAATATTTCGTTAGCGCACGCTAATAATGGGTCTTAGCGCACGCTAGTAGTATGGCCGTAGCGCACGCTACAAGAAGGTACGTAGCGCGCGCTACCGTGTTCGGACAGTGGGTACTGTACTACCCAAATTACTCGTTAGCGCACGCTACGCACAAAGGCTAGCGCACGCTAACCTGGACTGACTATAAATTGGACAGTTTAGTCAGAGTTCGTCATTATTCATCTCATTTCATTCCTTCGGTAGTTTTGGGCGATTTCGAGCGATTCGGAGAGGATTCTTCGAGGTGTAATCATCAATCATCATCTTCAAGCTCATCTTTCGGATTGATCATCATTTCATCATCTTCATCGCATCGAATCAAAGGTATTAATCTCTTGGATCTAGAATTTCGGATTTTTGGGTTTTCCTTCCGATTTCTTCGTGTAAGCTTGGATTATCATTGGAATATGTTAGTTATGGATTATCTAACTTGGAAAAATATATTCCTACGGATTTAATGGTTATTTTCGGAATTATTCCAAGAACCCTTGGGGTTGACTTTGGTTATTTTGGGGATTTCCGATTGTCGTTATTATAAACTTGAATTGTGGATTTCTATGAGATTATTGATGTCATTGATAATGTTGTACTGGTTTGAATCAATCATTTTGGAGTTGGTTCGATGATTTGGGTTTGGTTTTAACCAACGGGTATCTCAACGTTTTCGTTAGAGTACATCTACGAGTTCGGATATTGTTGTATCGACGTTTGGTTCGGTTATGATCGTATTGGAGTCGTGTATTGATCGGTTGTTGGTAACTATTGATGTTCAAGGTTGTTCGAGCGACCGACTTTTCATTTAGGACGTTGTTCGTGGAAGGACATTCTTCATCGGTATTGTGTAAGTTAATTCTTACTCGGTTAAAAGGATATTCATTCCTTTTGTTGTTGTTCATTCATAATCGTAACTCATTCATCATTGTATTAACCGTATCAAAACTTGTCATTGTCAATTAATCACCTCAGTCATAAGGAACGACGGTTCCGATCATTTCATTGAGCTATCATTCATTTCACCATCATTTAATTTTGGTGAGTCATTATTCATTTTCGTTGTCACTTTTGTCATATTGTGGCATTCCGGGCCATACTGGCGTGCCGGTTGGTATGTGTAGGATTTTCATGTCGGGCACATTATAGTCGTGTGTTGGTTGGTGGCCTCACATTGGACTGTGCACACGAGTTGATGGCTTCGTGAGACTGATTAGGTACAGGACCACACATGTATTCGATCGATACTCGTTGGTGGCTTGTGCACGGACACATTTCCATCCCGGACGTAGTGTGGCGCCATTCCTTTGAGCCGTACTGATAGTCGATTCGTATAGCATGTTTGATTGCGTATGTTTCGACAGGATAATTCATAATTTCAGATATATCATGATTGTGTATTTTCAACCCTTGAGGATTGTTGTTCTGTAATCGATTCCGTTGGGGGATGCTGTTTTTCAGGTCATGGCAAGGCTAAGGCACGGGGAGAGCACGGTGACGGCGAGGAGTCCCAGTGATACTAGTAGGGGGCCCCAGTCTTTTCAGTCATTTATGTTTCCTTAATTATTCCGCTGCAGACATTCCGTTTGAATATTCATTTCACTCATTGTTGTATATTTTATCTCCATATAAAATATACTTGTATTCAGTATCATCCTGGGTGTGTTGTATAAAACTCCTCATCGGAGTAATTGATGTTGTAATGTGGTTCGGTACTACATTTACCTGTGTAATTCATTCATTTTCATTCGCCTGGTGGGTCCCAGTCGGGGGTCCACGGCACTGTAATATCCGCCTAGTTTGGGGTGTTACACATCTCCCCTTGGCATCAGCTTCGATTTTCTTTGAATGGAAAATCATTCTTTCCTCAAATGAACCCAAACCCAATCACCTGGTTCAAAGAGTACTTGTTTGCGTCCCTTGTTCTTCATTCTTGCATTGTGTTCGTTGCGCTTCTCAATTTGTTCACGAACTTTGGCATGTAATTGCTTCACCATCTCCGCCTTTTTCTTGCCATCAAGGTTACTCTTGTCATCTATTGGAATAGGCAACAAGTCTAAAGGAGTTATTGGATTAAAACCATACACGATTTCAAATGGCGAAAATGTCGTAGTAGAATGTATGGTTAGATTATAGGCAAACTCGATAAACGGTAAAGATGTTTCCCAATTTTTCAAATTTTTGTTAACAATAGTTCGCAACAATTGACCAAGCGTTCGGTTAACAACCTCGGTTTGACCATCAGTTTGGGGATGACATGTTGTAGAATAAAGCAATTTCGTCCCCAATTTTGCCCATAAGACCCTCCAAAAATGACTCAAAAATTTGGTATCTCTATCGGATACGATGCTTTTGGGCATACCATGCAAACGAACAATTTCTTTGAAAAATAGATTAGCAATATGTGTGGCATCGTCCGTTTTATGACATGCAATGAAGTGTGCCATTTTGCTAAATCTATCAACTACAACAAAAATGGAATCACAACCGGATTTCGCCCTGGGTAATCCTAATACAAAGTCCATAGAAAGATCGACCCAAGGTTCGGAAGGTACCGGAAGTGGCATATACAAACCATGTGGTAACACTCGTGATTTTGCTTTCCTACAAACAATGCATGAATTTACAACTTTAAAAACATCATATTTCATTTTTGTCCAAAAGAAATGTTCATGCAATATTTCGTAAGTTTTAGCAATCCCAAAATGTCCCATTAGACCTCCACTATGTGCTTCTCTTACCAATAATTCCCGTGTTGAACAAAAAGGAATGCAAAGTTTATTTTCACGGAACAAGAATCCATTATCCCGATAAAATTTTTCTACTCCTTTTTTCTCGCAAGAGACATAAATATCATGGAAATCCTTATCCCCCTCATATGCTTCTTTCAATAAATCAAATCCCAAAAGTTTACAAGAAAGTATATTGAGTAATACATACCTTCTTGACAAAGCGTCGACGACAATATTTTCCTTACCTTGTTCGTATTTGATGATGTAAGGAAAGGATTCAATTTCTTCTAACCACTTGGCATGTCTCTTGCTCAATTTACCATGTCCTTTGAGATGCTTTAAGGATTCATGATCGGTATGAATCACGAACTCCTTAGGCCATAGGTAGTGTTGCCACGTACGTAGGGCTCGAACCAAAGCATACAATTCCTTGTCATAGGTCGGGTAATTCAATGTAGCTCCTCCAAGTTTCTCACTAAAATAGGCTATCGGCCTTTTTCCCTGCATTAATACTGCTCCTATTCCTACTCCTGAAGCATCACACTCAATTTCAAAAGTGTTAGAAAAATCAGGTAATGCTAAGACAGGTGCGGTGCACAATTTATCTTTCAGAGTGTTAAATGCTTTTTCTTGTTCATTTCCCCAATTAAACTTAGCATGTTTCTTGACAAGTTCGTTTAATGGGGCTGCAATTGTGCTAAAATCTTTTACGAAGCGTCGGTAAAACCCTGCTAGACCATGAAAACTTCTTACCTCGGACGCGTTCGTCGGTCTAGGCCATTCTCGAATAGCCTTAACCTTTTCTTTATAAACTTTTATGCCGTCAGCACTAACGACATATCCAAGAAAAATAACTTCATTCATGCAAAAAGTACATTTCTTAAGACTAGCATATAATCGTTCCCTTCTCAAGGTAATTAAAGCTAATCTTAAATGTTCATCATGTTCTCCAATATTTTTGTTGTAAATGAGTATATCATCAAAGTATACAACAACGAATTTTCCGATGTATGCACGTAAAACATGATTCATTAATCTCATAAAGTACTTGGTGCGTTCGTTAGTCCAAAGGGCATTACCAACCATTCGTATAATCCGTATTTACTTTTGAAAGCCGTTTTCCATTCATCTCCTTCTTTCATACGAATTTGGTGATATCCTTTCATTAGGTCAATTTTAGTGAAAACACATGAACCATGTAATTCATCTAACCTTGGAATAGGGTGTCGATACTTAACCGTGATATTGTTTACTGCTCGGCAATCGGTGCACATTCTCCACGTTCCATCTTTCTTTGGCACGACGATCACAGGAACGGCACAAGGACTTAGACTCTCCCGGATATAACCAATACTTAACAACTCCTCGACTTGTCTTCGGATTTCATTGGTCTCTTCGGGGTTGTGTCGGTATGCCGGTCTATTTGGAATGACCGCTCCGGGCACAAAGTCTATTTGATGTTCAATCCCTCGGATTGGTGGCAACCTTGCAGGTAGTTCTTCAGGAAAAACATCAACAAATTCCTGCAATAAAGATTCAATAGAACTCGGAATTATCCGGTTCCCGGGGTTAGTAGTAGCGCAAACTTTTTGGAAAATAATCAAGTACATGGGTGCATTTTCCTTGATATCTTCTTCAAGTTCCTTTGCACTTACAAGCATGCATTTTTTCAAATTTTCTTTTTCTTTCTTTTTTTTCATTATTTTCATTTTTCTCATTTTTTTCATTTTTCTCGCTTGTTTTATTTTTTTCATTTTTCTCGCTTGTTTCATTTTTTTTATTTTTCTTTTCCTTTTCTTTTCTCGATTTTCCTTCAACTTCCTTTTCAAGACGAAGTTGATCTTCTTGTATTTGTACCTTAGTCATGGGAGCTAAGGTAATTTTCTTTCCGTCCTTCTCGAATGAGTAACGATTTTTCCTTCCACTCAAAGTAGCATCTCGATCAAAATGCCATGGTCTTCCCAACAAGATATGTCAAGCATGCATCGGAACGACATCACATAGGATTTCGTCTTGATACCTTCCGATGGTGAGAGCCACAAGTACCTGTTTATTAACTCGAACTTCCCCACAATCATTTAGCCGATGTAAACGATACGGTTTAGGGTGTCTTCTTGTTGAAAGATCGAGTTCTTCCACTAGCATAGCGCTAATGACATTAGTGCAACTCCCGTTATCTATTATCACACTACAATTTTTTTTTTAATAAAACGTGTGTGAAATAGATTTTCTCTTTGTTCGTTAACTTCCTCCTCTTTTGCTTGAGAACTTAACACCCTCCGAACAACAAGTGCGGGTGCATACTCATACGTCTCATCATCACTCTCCACCTCTCTTGTCTCTTCTTCTTCTTCTTCTTTTTCGCTTTCCGTTTCAATCTCCCCATCCCGAAGTACCATCACCCGTTTGTTGGTGCATTCTGATGCTATATGTCCACGACCCTGGCACTTATAGCATTGGATGTCCCGATTTCTCCTTTGGGTGGTTTCGACGGGTTTAGGTTTCCCATGAAATTTTGGTTTGCTAGTACTCCCAACTTCAAACTTTCCTTTCAAGACACTCCCTTCTCTTTTATCAAAATTTTTAAATTTGTCTGAACTTACTTGAGATTGTTGTTTCCAAGGAGTAGAGTATCCCATGGAATAGTTGTTATTGTTCCCTCTTCGCAAGCTCCGCTCGATTTTACCGCCGTATATACCATGTCCTCGAATTCAACAATGTGTTGTTTGTCAACTTCTTTAGCTATATCGGCTCTCATCCCGTGTAAAAACCTCGCCATGGTGGCCTCTCTCGATTCCCGAACATTGGCCCGGATCATCAACATCTCCATTTCCTTTCGAAAATCTTCAATGTTTCTCGAGCCTTGTTTTAAAGATTGTAAGCGAGAAAATAGTTCCTTAAGATAGTAATTAGGAACAAATCTTTTCCGCATAACAACCTTCAATTCTTCCCAACCGCTAACCGGTCTCTCCCGACTCCTTCTCTCCGTCACAAGTTGGTCCCACCAAATGCTTGCATATTCTGAAAATTCGGTTATTGCTAACCTCATTTTCTTCTCATCGGAATAGTTGTTGCAATCGTAAATGGTCTCCAACTTCCTTTCCCAATCGAGATATGTGTCCGGATCACTTCTCCCTTCGAAAGATGGGATTTTCATTTTGATGTTTCCCATATTCCGATCCTCCTCGTTTCGGACATATCTTCCTCGTCTTCCTTCATACTCTCTCCTTCCTCCTCGTCCTTCTCGCCCTCCTCGATGTACAAACCTCGGAGTTTCCTCCTCGGAATTCATCGAATCTTCATCATCATAGCCTCCAAATCGAATGGGTTCCGGTCCCCTTCGTACGGGCTCCTCTTCTCTACCCTTCGTGAGAGTAGCAATTGTTTCCTCTTGTTTATCTAGTCTTCCGACTATTTGAGCAAGTTGTTGTACAATATTTTGAAGGATAAGATTTTGCTCGTTTCCTTCGGTTCCTGACATTTTTTTTTCTTTTCTTTTTTTCCTTTTTTTTCTTTTTTTTTCTTTTTTTTTGTTTTTCTTCTTTTTTTTTTCTTTTTTTGTTTTTCTCTTCTTTTTTTCTTTTTTTTTCCTTTTTTTTTTCTACAAGAAAATTTCCTCACAAGATCCTCACGTGTATCGCTCGGTCGCTCACACTCGCGTATCTCTCGTTTGGCTTTTTCTTAATTCCTCACAATTTTTTTTTTTGCCTTTTTCCACACAACTTACAAGGTGATTTTAGGTGATTCAAATCAAGTTTCTTCTTGAAAGAACTCAATCCCACGATCCCCCCAAAGATTGCGAATGACGATAAGACAAAAAAAAATGGAAAGATGGGAGCAAAAGATTTTGGAATAGTTTAGAATATGGAACGGAATGAAAAGTATGATAATTGTTTGATAAGATCGATCAAAATTCGTTCTTCTCTTCTTCCTTGATATTTTTTTTTTTAGTAATGAAATGAATCGATTGATATTTGATATTCGATCCGCAAGCTTAAAATCACCAGACGCCCGAAGGCTAAGGAACAAGTTCTTCCCCTGGCCTCGGCTTGAAGAGTTATCAAAAACAATCAAAACCTTCACCACTTATATATATATATATATTTGTGTGTGTGAAGAAGATGGAAGATTTAGAAGATAAAGGAAATAATAAGATGATAAGATAGGAAGATTATGGTAATGAAGGAAAATAGATGATACCACTTAGTTTTGGAATAACCGAGCTCCGAAGCCAACTGATGCGACCCCCACACGACACGCTATGGTAACCGACACCGCTAGATGAATTCGTTCCCAGGATGTTTCCAAAATAAGCAAAATGGGGCTTTACTTCCAAACCTCTACGTGACACGCCGTAGCAACTCGGAAGGGGTGGAATATAAATACTAACAAGATTACACTTGATAAGTATATAATTCAAGCAAGGGATGTTTTGGAGACACACTCAACAAAACAAGAAAGCACTCACAAAGGTTTGTTAATACAAACACTCTCAAATTTCATAAAATCTTTGGTGTTCTCTTACAATGAAACTTCAAGGCTATTTATAGCCAAAATCTTACACCTAACTCTAGTGTGAACAAAGAAACAACTAAGAAACCTACAAAATAGAAAAATCAACATTCAAAGATCCTAAAATATGATACAAAGTCAGTCAACACATGTTTAGGGGACAAAATATCAAAGACCAATATTTTAAGGTGTGAAAACAAGGACAACAAGTCACCATAAATCCGATGATGTCTGTTTTGTCATTTCTGAGCTCCAATGTGTCCGAATTTGGTCCTATGTCCTGAACAAGATTTGTAGCTTTCTTTCTTATCTTTCCATAGACACCTGAATCACCTGAATCGGATTTCGGACGAGTAAGTTATGGCCAAAATACGAGACTACTGCGTGTCAGTCTTACGCGCGGGAATTTGCATCCTTGTTTGTTTGTTCGTCTTTTCCGATCGTATTCGACTTTAATATTACTCGACTCGATTATATACAATTCAAAATATAAAAATACAACTCAAGAAATACAATTCAATTTAAAATACACCAAGATAAAATAAACGAAAAATTTATTGTTCGACAACTTCGACACTACTCACGAATTTGTTGTCTTTGATAACATAGTTATTTTTAAACATATCAATGACAAGTTTCGATAAATTATTTTTGAACTTCTTTAATCGAGACCTCATTATTGGTCCAGTCGGCATGCTCAAGTCCTCATCCGGGTTCTTCATAATATCTCGATTCACATCATAACCATATGTAATGTATTCATAACGATACCAAGATTCTCAAACATAAATATATCTCCCATATGGAATAATCTGGCCATGTCCGATTCTGTCCGCTGGATCGCACAATCGGATCCCAATTCTGATAAAAACGATATCACACGATACATATGTAGATCAACTGTCTGAAATAATGGCAAGCCCCGGATATCAATACAAAGTATGAATGCTCACATAATCAATAATAATAAACAAACAATTCATCAAAACAAGAATATCAATGACATGATATCTCCACACAAGATCGACAAAGGATCAACCACGAACGAGAATACCATTGATGTGGTAAACTTCAACGAGATCAATAAAGGATCAACGATACGGTAAACTCCAAAAAGATCGGTAAATGATCAACAATCGAGAATACCAACCATACGGTAAACTCCAACAAGTTTAATAAAGGATCAACAACTGAGAATACCAACGATACGGTAAATTCCAACAAGATCAGTAAAGGATCGACAATGACTGAGAATGCCAATGGTAGGGAAAACTCCAAACGGAATCAATAAGGATCAATAACGAACGAGATTACCAACAATAGGGTGAACTCCCAACGAGATTAATAAAGGTCAATAACAAACGAGTTGACCATCGATATGGTAACTCCAAACGAGATCAGTAGGGAATCAATAACAAACGATATCACCAACGATATGGTAACTCCAAACGAGATTGATAAAGGTCAATAACAAATGAGTTGACCATCGATATGGTAACTCCAAACGAGATCAGTAGGGAATCAATAAAAAATGAAATTACCAACGATATGGTAACTCCAAACGAGATCGATAAAGGATCAACAGGGACAGATATACGAGAGAATAAAATCGTCAACTGTATACAAATCACATATATGGGATCTCAAAGACAAACCTGACTATCGAACATATCCGATTATACATGGACTATGAACGACCAATCAATCTGACTCAAGATGGACGTCACGATACGCCCGATCCGGAAATGTGTCCGTGTACAAGCCAACCACGAGTATTGATCAGATACACGTCTGGTCTCGTACCTAATCAGCCTCACGAAGTACGTCTCATGTGCACGGTTCAATATGAGGTCGAAACCAACACATGCTACACGTGCCCGCCCTGAAAATCCTACACATGACCGATCAGAACGTATCTGACTCCAGATATGACACGATACAATATGACAATGAAACTCGAAGAAACGCATATCCAATAAGGACCAGAAAACTTCCCAAGTGAACAATGACAGTTCTATAATGAAAGATCAACACAACCACAACGTCGTATTTCCGCTAAACAACATTTCGCAGCATGCTCAATAATGCATATAATATTAGCACATAAACCCCAAGGCCGCAACCAAGGGTCACGGAAGCATCTCACAGGAATACTCTGGAACGTGGGTGCCATATTCTGGTCTTATCCCTCAACACAGTTCCACACAGGTACCATTCAGGTTTTATCCCCAACACATCGGCCCAACAATTTACAGTTCACAAAAAGAGCACATCACAAATATACCAAATAACGATGCACACTCATCACATGAAACATCAACACACACATATATCTAACAATGCAACGTGATAATTATCATAATTCAGCAATACTAAATTACCTCAAAGCCGAAGACGCTAACCCTTCCTCGACCAACATCCTTGAATCAATACACGGTTATTCGAATAGTCCAAAATAAAGTACAGTCCATCACTATTACCAAACCACCATCTCGAGTTCAATGTCGGCACGATAGACTACCCTCGACATCCACCATTTCATACAATACACCAAGGTAATTCACATCTCCGTTTCATTAGACATCTTTAAAATCATATACACTACAATTTATCCTAGTCCAAGCATAATATACATACCATCATCCCGACAATTCATATTCCATAATAGCATTGCTATATGAATCATAAATAAAATGAAATCGAAACCATTAATTAAACATTATGAACTCAGCAAGCATAACTTGCCTTGATACCAATTCGACGAAGCCGTTATTAATCCCGTCGTCTTCATCTACAAGCTCCTCAGCCCCGACCAAGGCAATACATGCATTCTACAATCTTAATCGCAGCACAACAGTTAAGAATCAATGATCACTTATCGCAACCTAATGCAACAATCAATTAACAACACGTTCGATAACAATCAACAACCGATAAAATCAACCAATCAAACTCAACGGTTCAATAATATCTCGATCATATACATAACCAAACCATTTCAACTTTAAACAATACGAATACAAGCCGAAATTCGATAGTCAATCAATTCTAACAAGTTTCTCAACGTTCTCAATCCCGACTTAAATCTTACTTACGGATTAACACAGCTCATCCTTGTAAATTCATAGAAATACAATTACCGGTTATCATCACGAATAATCATATACCAAAATTAACCGTAATCTTTCCAATTTCCATAAAATCACGATATATATAACTCAAGTGTTCTTCAAGAATATGAATTAATCTATAATCATGTTTGTAGCCAACAAAACGACGTAATTCGATGTGTTCTAACATCTAACCGTCATCTAATTCATAATCCAAGGCATATATCATCATGTTCTTTAACATACACTTCACATAACACTAAGGATCATAACAACAATACCATAACCATCATCATACGAAGAAGAACATCAACAACAACATCAAAATCCGAATTGAAGAGAGGAGTTATCCAACATACCTCAAGAACACAATCAAGCACCTCAAGAATACACAATATATTCATATCTCAAGCTCCACATCCATGACTCCAAGTCCCCAATCTATTGGGAAGATCCAAAGTCAGTCTCTGAAAGGTTGAAGGGTGAAGAAACGACATGGATATCTCCAAAAATGGCAAAGGGACGGGTCTCACATATTTATATAACTTCAACTATTACGTAATTTAGGTAACCTTACTAACGTACGTAACTATCTTTACGTACATTAACTGGCCTTGTTAGCGTACGTAACACCATTCTAGAGGTTACTGCCTCAGTTCGTATTGTGCATTACGTACGTAATGTCCATGATGTAGTGTACGTAATATTGTAGTTGACTTGCTACAGTAACATACTTGTTTAACATATGTAATGATCTGTCCTTAGCGTACGTAAGGCTCGAGGTTGACTCGCCTGTCCACATCCGCACCGAAAGCTGCCGACACCGGGCCCACCTGCCGACCACAGCTCGATCCTGTCTGATTGCCTTCTTAACGTATGTTATATATCCAACCTAACGTTCACTAAACTCCCTTCGTTATGTACGTAAGATACTCTTCTTACCGTATGCTATGCTTGCACCATTACGTACGTAAGCTCCTATGCTTAACGTACGTAGTGGCTTTCATACTTAACCATTTTTGCCCCTGTCTGCTGTCTTCAATATACCGAACACATACACGCGACATACGGAATACATATACTCGTTCCGATAACATTCTCTTACGATACATTTGATGCACAATATCTGTTAGGAATACTTGTTAGATTTTGATGATGTCATCATTGTACTTGCTTATTCAAATGTATGCTTAATACTTGGAAAATGTAATGAAGAACCAAATGAGTATATTTCATAGGCCAAACTGAGTTAAGATAGATACTTGGCAAAATGTAAAGAAGAACCAAATGAGTATCTTCTATAGGCCATTTAAGTTAGGCTTAAAATAGGCTAAGTACGAAGTGCAAATAAGTACATCTGAGAAGTTTTGGTCAGACAAGCAACATCAGAGAAGTTTGACCAAACACGGCAGAAAGCCGAGTCACAGTCAAGTGAAAATCAGAGAACTACTAGTCAATAATTTTATCGGAGAAATTTGACCAGACTGCAGTCAAGTGATCAGACAGAGCCCAAGTCATCTGAAGTTTGACCATCAGATCAGTCAAGTTCACCAGGTCATAAGACTTCAGACAAGTCGTCAGATCAGAGAAGTCTCGACAGGACATCAGAGAAGTCATCGCCAGAGAAGTCCAATGACAGAGAAGTTTGACTGCACATCAGACAGATTGACTTAAAGATATCAGATAAGTCATGTCTGAGTAATCATCCAAGTAAACATGTCCACGTCAGCATGCGTTGAAAAGTAAATAATTACGGAGAGTCACATGCGGGCGATAAGGGACAGATTGGAGAGATTCCCGGAAGGATATGAATTAAATACTTCATCCAGACCCATCTCTGAAGACTTTAGACATATTAAAATCAAAAGATTCGGTGCTTCCACATGAAAGTCTTCACAAACAGTCGAAAATGGTTTAAAATAAGGGAATCCAGCCTTGCAATGTTCAGAAAGAAAAACAAAGAAGTCTACATCTCCAACGGACAGATTTGTTACAGATTTGCAATGGCTATGAAGAAAAGCTCTAAGGATTGACAAGCTATAAATATCTGGAGATTTGAAAGAGAAAAACACGATGCGAACTATACTCTCAAGCAATTAAAAGCAATCAAGCGATCAAGAAATCTATAGCATCGTGAAGAGCAGTATTCTCAGTTCATATACAAAGAAAGCTCTTAGTTGGAGAAGACAAAACACTCTTGTCTTAAAATCTGAGTACGGGTACTTCACTTGTTGAAGTTACGCGACTGATAGGCATCCAAGGATTTGGAGATCGAGTGGTGCTAGGCAGTCAGAAAGGAGTTGCAACGATAGGATTTCCACTGGTTGGAAGTACTTGTAGCTAAGTTGTAGAATCATTGTAATATTTATCAATGGTTGAAAATTATAGTGGATTCATCTCCAATTGGTTTGGAGAAAGTGGATTAGTAGAGGATTACCCCACCTCTGAGACCACTATAAATTGCCTGCGTACTTTACTATTTTAGCATCATACATAATTGTTGCATTCATACTTAGTGTTTCATTGTTCATATTTCTATATTCGTCATCAGCTGACTTCCGCATTTATATTGTCTACAGATGATTCTAAGTCATCTGTACCATCAGCTGAGAAACTCCTTAATTCCTACTTGGAAGAAAAAAGTTTCAATAAGTCTATTCACCCCCTCTAGACTTATTTCTGACGACTTGTGACCTACAATATCTTCAAATGCAATTGTCGACCAAGTACGATAATTGTACAAATACTCATACAGTATATCCGACATTGAAAAGCATATCAAGCATGTAATATCCTAGAATTAAAAATAACCTCGATAGATATACTGGCACGACTGTCACAGTTCCCAAAATTATTCATCCATACTGCATCGGTCCCACTCTGTATAGTATAACTCAAATAAAACAATGCAAAAATTCATAGTGAAATTTTAGGATATTACAGGTCGCGTTGATTTCCTTCTGTTCGTGTCATCGTCAATTACTCAAGGCAAGTATTTTTGGAAACCTTTATACTTAACATGAAATGATGTATATTGTGTGTGTTTTGATCATCTCGGGAGGGTCCGACGGGGCCTCGAGGGAATCCAATGGTATAGCTCTGGATTCACGAGTTTGATTCGCTAGCCAGCTCGGGAGGGTCCTTAGAGGCCTCGAGTGGGATCAGTGGTATAGCCCCGTTCCCAAGGCGATGCCCGTATGTGATTTATTTTATGATATGTCCAGCTCGGGAGGGTCTTTAGAGGCCTCGAGTTGGTATAGCCCCGGTCCTAAGGCAAATTGTTTATTGACTGTTTTTTTCCGGAAAAGACATGTCTAGTTTTGGTTTTCGAAATGAATTGGTGCATGTCTATGAAATGTGTAAGTGATTGATTTGCCTTGATTACTTGTACTAGCGTAATTGCTAACCCCTTTGGGGACCCATTTTGGGGAAATTCTTGTTATGGATTTCAGTTATGTTCAGCCGGACGAGCGGGCGCTGGGACAGTACGAGGATGTTGGCTAGGGTCGTTGACGTGTGCATTGGGGTCTCCTTATTTATGTTGTCTCTTTCGATATGGTTGTTTTTTCAAATTGTAAACTTATAGAATGTACTCGCGAGTACACAGGCTTTTCACTCCGGGTTGTGGTTTGTATCCGTTGAAGTTGCAATATTTGTCGGTTGATGTTTATTTCGCCGGTTGCACCGGGCATGGTATTATATGTTTGCATTGTTAATATATGTTTTCTCGCTAACCGAGACGGTTAGTCGAATTGTGTTTTTCTTGTTTATCCTGGTGGGTCCCATGTAGGGGTCCACGGCGCTGTAATATACCTCGAATATCTCGGGGGTGTTACAGAAAATGGTATCAGAGAACTAGGTTTATGGATACCTAGGCTTGTCGGTTATTTGGGTCTAGTTGTGTTTTGTTTTGCACATTATCACGCCGTTGCCAGCATCTCAGTACTTCCAGTACTCGTAAGTTTTCCTTACTCGATTCCTTGTTTTCTCGTACCGTATTTCCATTTCTTGAACTGTGGATGTTTTTCCTCTCTTACTTATCATCGAGTTGCTTTTGCTACCTTTTAACACCAGTTTGGATGCTGGAAGAGGTCGTGGTCGTGGTCATGGTCTTGAATGCGGTTGGGGACGTGGGGCAGCCGGTGAGGTGGCCACGTCGCATTCTTCAAGAGCCGGTAGCACCGGTGACCATCATAGCCATGCTACTTCTCAGGATGGCGCTGATCTTGGTGTTGCAGTGGTGATGTAACAAATGGTGAACTAAATGGCTGCGACAGCTCAGGCGGTTCAGAACCCGACTCCATCCCACGCTAATCGGGGCAGAGCAGATCGCTGGCCTCAGGATGTCATCAAGATGCACCCTCCTCAGTTTCCAGGGGCGTCAGACCCGCTCGGCTGGGAGGGGTGGATCAAGGAGATATCCAAAGTTTTCATCGCGACCAACTGTCCCGAGGACCGTAAGGTCCCTATTACACAGTAATTTCTCACTAGGGATGCTACTGATTGGTGGGAGGCTGTTGAGCCTAAGGACCATGCTGCTTTGTGGGCGGAATTCAAGGACCTGATGGAGACTGAATATTGCCCGAGGCCGGTTAGACAGGCTCGTGTCCATTCCTTTTATGATGCTCAATCACGGGACATTCCTGTTTCTCATGATATTGCCGATTTCAACTAGGAGTTGGGCTACGTGAAGGCCCAAGTCATTGAGGAGAGCGACAAAATTTTCCATTATTCCAGGCAGATGAAACTGTCGATTCGGGATTACATGTCTGGGCTTGTCTGCACCACTTTGAATGACTATCAGAGTAGGGCTCTTGCATATGATATGTCTGTGACGGCCAGTGAGGCATCTTGTGAGAGCAAGAAACAGAAGTCCGCCGGAATTTTTTCGGTCCACAAGGGTGGAAGCCAGCAGAAGTCTCAGTCTGCAAATGTTCCTGCGGATGGTTCGGATCGTTCCTCTTGGGATTTTCGAGGTGCTACCAGAGCCCCCATTCGTGATATCACATGCTTTAACTGTGACAAGTTGGGCCATAAGAACCGGGAGTGTCTTCGTCCGCAGTTGACTTGTCATACTTGTGGTCAGTCGGGACACAAGGCTTTCTATTGTGAGCGAGTAGGGCAGATTATCGGTGCCCATACCTCTTTTCCAGCACTTAGGGAGCCGAGTGTGAACCAGGGCTCGTTTTCTACTCAATCCCCACCGAGTACCAGTCGAGGAAGAGGTCGGGGTCATCCCACTATAGGGGGAGCTTCTAGTGTTGAATCCGCCCATCCACGTGTCTATGAGATGAGGAGGGCTGTGAACAGGCCATAGTACTTGGTCAACAGCTCTTGAGACCCAAAAGTCTCAAGGTCTTCTGGTCGAGTTTCGAGGATGTTTTTGCATAATTTCATTTTGAATTATATCTTGCCGCATGTGCGCTCGATTCTCGTATAACGTGTTCGTTTTCGTTGTTTCTTGATTTGTATAAGTTTGTATGGTTGAGTTGGACGTGTTGAAACTTTTGGTTTGTTAATCCGACGTTGTACCGCGATTTTTCGGGCACTTGGGCCGTTTTTGCAATTTTCATAAGTTTGGGGAATTTCGCTTTATTTGCTTCATTTCAGACTCTCAAGTGATCGGGATTATATTCTCTTTCAACGCTCAGCTTTGTCATCTCGATTATTACGTGTTTATGTGTCTGGATTCTGGTCTTGCTTCGTATTTCGACACTTTCGTCCGTTGGCGGCGTGCATCGCAAGATCTTGAAGCTGCTGAGTAGCGCACGCTACTCGGACTTACTGCGTGCGCTATCATCGTGTGGTTAGCGACGCTAACTGGGTTCGTAGCGTGCGCTAACGATTTCAAATGCAGACGAGGTTCGGTGTTTGCATCTTGGGCCAAGTAGCGTACGCTAATTCAGCGTTAACGCACGCTAATTCCTAATATTAGCACACGCTAACCATGTCAGCTTGCGCACGCTAACTGGAGGATAGTAGGCAGACTGTTCTTTCATGCCCCGTTAGCGCACGCTAATGCTTGTGTGTAGCGTGCGCTAAGACTGTTTTATATAAATAGGACAGCAGCAGTCAACTTCGTCATTTTTCCTTCATTTCTTATCCTTCTCGGCGTTGAGCGATTCCAAGCGAGGGTTAGGGCCGATTCCGACTGTAGATCATCATTCACTACCACCGTGCATTCCTTGCATGAATTCTTCAAGTTCCTAATCACTTTCCACCATCCCAATCAAGGTAAAAATTCCCAAAACCCTTGTTTTGAGATTTTGGGGGAAATTTGGGGATTTCTTGGGATTTGACTCTTATAGTCCGAATTATCACTGGGTTATCGCTAGACTTCGATTGTGTACTTGTAATCCTTCGTTTTATTGATGATTTGTGGTTTTGGACTTCAAGTTTTGCATTGTTCGTTACTTATAGTCGACGATACCCAAGTCCTTCTTACCTTTTCGCTTTATTGAGACTTGTGTATACCGTTATTGTGTTAGGAACGGATTTGGGAGGATTGTTCGGACCTAAACCTATTCCTTCGTCGTTTCCTTCGTTTCGTTTCGTTCAAGGCAAGTACATGTATTACATTTCGTTATGTATGTTGTGATTTTCGAAATGAATGATGAATTGTGATTTTTGGGTGCGTGAGTTGTGTTCCTTCCACCCGGAGTGTCCGACGGGATGTCTAGGGGTCGATACTAAGGGGTACGGCTGCGGAAGGGAACTTGGGTGCGTGTGTGATTGAACTTCCACCCGGAGTGTCCGACGGGATGTCTGGGGGTCGATACTAAGGGGTATGGCCGCGGAAGTGGTATCCCACCCGGAGTGTTCGACGGGATGTCTGGGGGTCGATACTAAGGGGTACGGCCACGGGATACCAGTTGTGATTTTGTGTTGTCATGATGATTGGAACTGATTTGATTGCCAATGTAGTATTCCGGAATATATATATGGCAAATGACTTATGTTTGAGATGATTGAGTAAAAACCGTATTTTGTATATAATGTTGTGTAATTGTGTACTTGCACTAGCTATTCGAATGCTAACCCCTTAAATGGGGGAAATGCGTCTTATGCATTTCAGGTACCGGGAGAGCTGAGGAGCAGGCACGGGACACGCACGCAAAGGATGGGATGGCTTGATGATGTGGCTCGAGTCTGTATTTTTATGTTGTGTCATTGCATTTGTCGAGTACCGGAGTTAAACTGTTTACTTTGAAACTTGGTTTAAGTCCCCTGCGTGGGCAATGAATTGGATTTGTCTTATGTTCATGTACTCCGTTAAAATGTTTTGGCCGAGGCCACGGCCTTACTTACTTTTGAGTGCATCATTTGGGATTATATTGTGGTTTATGTGTCATGTGTCAGCCTGGTAGACCTCGCGAGGGTTCTACGGCGTGTAATGTCCCATTTGTGAATTGGGGTGTTACATTTATGGTATTAGAGCCTAGGTTTTGAATACCTAGGCTGTCGGTGAATTTTGGGTCTGTCAGTTATGTCGTTAGAGTCAGTCGTTGAGCCTAATATCATCACGCTACCGTCTTTTCGTGCGACCCGTGGCTGTAAGTCTCCTCGAACTCTTATATTTCTGTAATTCGTTTTCTTGCGTTGTTCGGAATTGTGACTTGTGTTACCAACTTTGTGAATTATGAATCTTTCTGATCTTGTTCTTTTCTTTTTCTCCTTCAGTATGTTGAGAGGTCGTGGTAGACCGGCTAGGGGACGCGGCCGAGGCCGTGGTCGTGGTGCTGATAATGAGGAGGGCTCACTTTCTCAGTCCTCTGCGGACTCAGCCTCTCACTCAGTGCCGTCGGGTAATAATGCCCGGCCAGAGCTACTGCCGTACTTCAGCAGTTGGTAGCCCAACTTACTCAGATAGCTCAGGGTGGACGCCAGAATCCGCCCCCGACACCGGAAGAGGAAGCTAGTAAGTGGCTTCAGACGGTGACTAAGATGCACCCACCTCGTTTCTCCGGATCTTCTGACCCTCTCGGTTGGGAGAATTGGCTCTTTCAGTTGTCCAGAACCTTCGATGCCGTAGCTTGTCCCGAAGACAAGAGGGTACATATTGCCCAGTACCTCCTGGATAAGGAAGCTGCGGAGTGGTGGGAGGCCGTTGTGCCCAGAGATCGTCGAGCTACTTGGGAGGAATTCAAGGCTGCTATATTGTCCACCGCCAGTTAAGGAGCGCAGAATTGTGGAGTTCTTCACCGCTACACCTCAGGATGTGCCTATTTCTCAGGCCATCATTACTTACAATCAGCAGTTGGGTTTCGTGAGAGAACAGGTGAGGACGGAGGCTGATAAAATCCGTTACTTTAATATGCGCATGAAACCGCATATCAGGCAGAGTATGGCACCGCTCATGTGTGCCACCTTGAAGGAGTATCAGGATCGCGCTCTAGCGATCGAGATGGCCGCACCGGAATCAGAGTTGGGTGCCGAGGCCAAGAAACAGAAAACGGTTGGCAACTTTTCAGCCGGCAAGAGTGGCCGATTTTCGAGAGCACAGTCTGCCCCTACACCGGGGAAGAGGCCATTTCATCAGGCTGGGGGATCTTAGAGTAACCGTTCAGTTTAGTCCGTTGCTTCTGGTGGCAGGGTTTGTTTTAACTGCAACCAATATGAGCATTTGATGAAGGATTGTCCTTTTCCTCCAGTTGCTTGCTACACTTGCGGGCAGACCGGGCATCGGGCAACTCATTGTGAGAGGGCCACCAGGGCTGCTAGAGTTCCGACTACCACTACCGATCAGAGGGATCACAGCACTCCAGCTACTCATATTCCGCAGAGTTCGGGTCGTGGTAGGGGACGGGGGCAGCCGGATCGCCGTGCAGCCTCGAGTTCGGGTTCAGTTCACCCCCGTTTATATCAGATGAGGCGCACTGAGGAGGCAGACATTCTGGTGGCGTCAGGTACCACTCAAATCCTTACTCATCCAGTTTCAGTGCTTTTTGATTTGGGTGCTACCCATTCCTTTATTGCATCGGATTGTGTGAGTCGTATTGGTTTTGACTGCTTGTTTGAGTGTGAGCCATTTGTAGTGAGTACGCCCAGTGGGTATCGTACGGTTGGGTACTGAGAAGTTAGGGATTGCCCAGTGAGGATCGGGAGCCGAGATTGGCCCTCGAATCTCATTGTTATAGACCTTAAGGGTGAGGATTTGATCCTCGGGGATTATTGGTTGGATCGTCACGGTGCTATCATGAACTATCGGACTCATACTATCTCGATCGTGGACGAGGATGGCACCGAGCATACTCTAGTCGGTTGTAAGCCGGGTAGGTCGGGGAGTGTGATTAGCGCCTTGACGGCTATGAAACTTCTGAACCATGGTTGTGTTGGCTACTGGTGTTACGCTCTGAAGGTGGAAGATGGTGGAGTTGATTTATCGTCAATTCCAGTTGTTAGCGAATACCCCGATGTATTTCCGGAAGACTTGCCGGTATTACCACCACAGCGAGAGGTGGATTTCCCTATTGATCTAGAGCCGAATGCGGCCCCTATTTCTCGAGCACCGTACCGTATGGCACCGTCGGAGATGTTAGAATTAAAGAATCAGTTGGGAGAGTTGTTAGATAAAGGGTATATTCGGCCGAGCGCATCGCCTTGGGGTGCGCCTGTACTTTTTGTTAAGAAGAAGGATGGATCACTTCGTTTATGCATCGACTATCGAGAATTAAACAAGCTAACCATCAAAAATAAATACCCTTTGCCCAGGATTGACGATTTGTTTGATCGGCCAGGGGCGACAGTCTTTTCGAAGATTGATTTGCGATCGGGCTACTACCAGTTGAGGATTCGGGACGTCGATATTCCGAAAGCTGCCTTTCGGATGAGATATGGCCATTACGAGTTTGTGGTTATGCCTTTCGGGCTAACCAATGCCCCAGCAGTGTTCATGCAGTTGATGAACAAAGTTTTTATTGAGTATCTGGACAAATTCGTAGTCGTTTTTATCGACGATATTCTTATCTATTCACGGAGTCGGGAGGAGCACGCCTTACATCTCCGGATTGTATTAGACACTTTGAGGGCTGAGTAGTTGTACGGGAAGTTCTCTAAGTGTGAGTTTTGGCTCGAGGAAGTGACGTTCCTCGGGCATGTGATTTCAGCAGAGGGAGTTCGGGTAGATCCACAGAAGATAGAGGCAGTGATGGCTTGGGAGCCGCCTAAGAATGTGAAGGAGGTGAGGAGTTTTCTGGGTCTTGCCGGCTATTACCGTAGATTCGTTGAGGGATTTTCTAAGATCGCTAGACCACTCACTCAGTTGCTCCAGAAAACTCAGAAGTTCGAGTGGACTGCAGACAGGCAGGACAGTTTTGAGGAGTTAAAGAGACGTTTGACTACCGCACCCGTTTTAGCATTGCCTCAGGGGAACGAGGACTTCGTAGTGTATAGTGATGCTTCGGGCCTTGGTCTAGGATGTGTTTTGATGCAGAGAGATAGAGTGATTGCTTATGCTTCCCGCCAATTGAAACCTTATGAGGTAAATTATCCCACGCACGATTTGGAGTTAGCTGCGGTCGTTTTCGCCTTAAAAATCTGGAGGCATTACCTCTATGGGTCATCGTGTAAGATTTTTACGGATCACAAGAGTCTGAAGTACATCTCCAGCCAGAAAGAGTTGAATATGAGGCAGTGTAGGTGGTTAGAGCTAATTAAAGATTACGACCTCGAGATACTTTACCATCCGGGTAAGGCCAACGTAGTGGCTGATGCGTTGAGCCAAAAACCGATGGCTTTACAGATGTTAGAGGTACTCACACCGCAGAGTAGGATCCAGCGAGATTTCATCTGTCAGAATATTGAGGTTAGGGTTCAGAGAGTTCAGGGCCAGTTATGTGCGTTAGAGATCACTTCGTCCTTGACTGATGATATCAAGGCGAAGCAGTATGACGATCCGTTTTTGGTCCAGTTGAGGGAGGATGTGAGGAAGGGGAAAGCCCCTGGATTTGTGGTTCAGGATGATGGCGTTCTGAGATTTCGCGGCAGATTATGTGTACCGAATGTTATTGAGCTGAGATAGAAGATCTTGAGTGAAGCTCATACCACGCCTTACTCCATACATCCTGGTACGAGTAAAATGTACAAGGACGTGAGGAGTAACTACTGGTGGAGTAATTTGAAGACAGACGTTAGCGAGTTCGTGTCGAGATGTTTGACCTGTCAGCAGGTTAAGATCGAGCATCAGCGACCCGCGGGGTTTTTGCGACCACTTCCTATCCCGGAGTGGAAATTGGAAGATATTTCTATGGATTTCATTACCAGTATGCCTAGGACTCGGACTGGAATGAACATGATTTGGGTCATTGTCGATCGACTGACCAAATCATCTCATTTCCTGGGTATTAAGGACACTTGGGGTCCAGAGAGACTGGCACGAGTGTTTATTGCACAGATCGTGAGATTGCATGGGACTCCTAAGAGTATTGTTTCGGATCGTGATGGCCGGTTCGTGTCACATTTTTGGCAGGCTGTTCACCGAGCTTTGGGGACTGAGTTGAGACTCAGTACATCTTACCACCCTCAGACTGACGGGCAGTCAGAACGGACGATCCAGACGTTGGAGGATATGTTGAGAGCCTGTGCCCTAGATTGGAAGGATGATTGGGAGTCGCACTTGCCGTTGATCGAGTTCACGTACAACAATAGTTGGCACGCCTCGATCAAAATGGCACCTTTTGAGGCATTGTATGGGAGGAGGTGCAGATCGCCGTTGTATTGGGACGATGCGTCTGAGCTAATTGGTACCGAGCCCGATATGGTAGTTGAGACGAGAGAGAAGATTACTTTGATTCGTGATAGATTGTTGACGGCCCAGAGTCGGCAGAAGTCTTATGCCGACACGCGTCGCCGGCCGTTGGAGTTCGAAGTGGGTGATCACGTTTTGCTTAAGGTGTCGCCGACACGGGGAGTTTACCGCTTCGGCCGGAAGGGTAAACTTAGTCCGAGATATATTGGGTCGTTTGAGATTTTAGAGAGAGTGGGAGAGCTTGCCTATCGGTTAGGCTTGCCGCCGTCCTTGAGTCACGTTCATAACGTATTTCATGTTTCCCAGCTTAGGAAGTACGTATCGGACCCTAGCCATATTATCGACTTTGGAGAGATCGAATTGGGACCCGTCATTACCTTCGAGGAAAGGCCGATTCAGATTTTAGAGCGTCGGGTGAAGCAGCTTCGTCATAAAACCATTCCTCTGGTTAAAGTTCAATGGTCGAGACATGGGTCCGAGGAATCCACATGGGAGACGGAAGAGAGTATGCGGTCGAGATACCCCGAGTTGTTCGCTTTGTAAGTTTCTGTAATATCCGCAATTTCGAATTTCGGTAGTTTTCTTTTTTCGGAGGAAGTTCGTTTTGAGAACTCTATCATGACCGTTTCGTCATTCCGAGAATGATTAATTCTGCACTTTTTGTCATCCGAGTTTGTTTCGGTGTCGTTTTGTTGAGTTCCGTGTCCTTAATCGACTTTTTCACGTGGGAGTTCGACTTTGTAAAGTCACCATTAATTCTTGGAAACTCCAAAAATTCTGAATCTTTGCAACATTATAGAGCATCAAGTTAGCTTTCCAATGGTTCAAACGGTGAGTCAATCGGAGTCCAGACGAAGGAGTTATGGTCGAAATAGCCGAGACTGCACGGTGTGCCTTTTTGGTGTTGAAGGGGGCTGTACCGTGTGCCGCGGCACACTCAGGCTGTGCTGCGGCACTAAGCTGATTCCTGGGCATTTTTAGTGGTCCTGGGCCGCGGCACACGTGTCGTGTGCCGCGGCACACGGGCTTTTTCTACGTTTTTTAGCAGATTTGCGAGGAGAAAAACTTCATTTTTTCTCCTCTCTTCTTCCTCCTTCATCTTAGGCGATTTGATGGCGATTTTGGGCGATTTGAGTGCTCCAAAACTTGTAGAGATCATCCTCCTAAAGTCTTGTTGAAGATTTTCGACCTCTACTTGAATCCTTCATCCAAATCAAGGTATTGTGGCTTGAACCCTTGTTTTTGTAGATTTGGGGATTTTCCTTTTGATTTCGATTCCAACCGCTTTTGATCAATTAGATGTTTGATAAACGTTGTTTTGAACTTTTTCTACGGATTGGATACTCGTATCTTTGGTTCGTTCGACCCGAGAGGTGATTTCTTTGTTCTTGAAGGGTCTTGAACATTTAATGTTCGATTAAATGTTCGAATGAGTTCCCTTTGATAGTTTGTTGGGATTTCCGTTGTTTTGGCCTTGATTCTCATCGTAATCATGTTTTATTATTCCTTACGGAGGATTATAGGTGCTCGATGATTCCCATGTTGAATTCCGTTGGTGATTGATGATTCATGTGGTGTTTTCCCGTAGTAATTTCGGTGTTATCGCATTCTAGATAGTGTTCGGGGATTTGAAGGCTACCCGGCCGTATCCGTTCACTTTTCCATTGCTCGTGATATCGAGGCAAGTACCTTGCCCATACTCTTCTTTTTTTGTGGATATGATGATCGGTGATCGTCTTGGTGTGTTTGTTTGGTTGTTTGAAATGAAGTTTCAAAAGATTTCGGTTTGGCCTCGTTAAAGGTTTTCTTTCGAAAGCGTGTGTGTTTTGTGAACGGTGTGTTTTGGGAATTGATTATGATTTGATTATTTTGAACATTGAAGGATTTGATGATGATACTCCTATTGTTTAAAGTTATGGAATCGTGTATTCCGTATTTAATCTTGTTATTGTGTTTTGAAGAGTTTGATAATGGTGTCGAGTTAATGGCCATCTCTAGTGAGTATTCTTAATGAACTTACATTCTTAGCATGTTAGTATTGCATAAGTAACGTGTGTGTGTGTGTATGCTCACTGCGGGTTAGATCCGACGGGGTCTCGGTAGGGCTCCACGAAGCTGTGGAACCGCGAGCTTGCTTTTAACCACTGTGGGTTAGATCCGACGGGGTCTCGGCAGGGATCCACGAAGCTGTGGGTCTGCGGTTAATTGTGGTGCATTTTACAAATGTGATTCGATATTGGCATTTTCGAAAATGAGTGCTTTGGAACTGTGTTTTCATGATTGCATGCATCGACTAAATGTGTAAGAGGTAAGTGTTCGTTTGGCTTACTTGGCTAGGATGGCACTAGAGTATTTTGTTGTTTGTTTTAAATCCTTTATTTGTGGATTTTGATGTTGGGAGACGAACTTTGTGGTCGTTCTTGTGTACTGTGAGTTGATGAGATTTGGGGCTAATATCCCAATGGTTTTGTAAAAGTCGTTTTATGGATTTGGGGCTAAAATCCCAACGGGTTGGTAAATGTCATTTTTCGGAAAGTAAAGATTTGGGGCGGTGACCCCTTTTGTCTTGTGGATTTTGAAAAGTAGGATTTGATAATCCTAAATGGTTTTCTATTAAAACTCTCGATGGCATTCTAAACCGTCTTATAAATTATTTCCATTGATTTTTGGTATTTCGATTTTTAAAGGTTTTCTCAAACCCTTGCCTCGAGAAGTACTTTTCGTCACGTTTGAAACCTTGAGGATTCTTGATTATTATTGTTCTTGGAATGTGAATTGTATGGCTCGTATTTTTGCACTTGTATTTGCACTAGCAAAACAGTGGAGTTTTGCTAACCCTCGAGTATTCGGGGGGGTGGATGTCTATTTTTGCATTCAGGTTTTGGAGCATAGCACAGGGTCGGCACGAAGGATGATGAAAGATGAACGATACTAATCACACGAGGATCCGTTGATGTCGGATTGGTCTAGCTGTATTTTCTTTTCCGCTGCAGTATATTTTCCCGTTGTACGGGTGTGGTTGTATTTTGACCCCTGCGTGGGCATGAGTTGTATGTAATTGTTGAAAGACCAAATCGGTCTCTCGAGTCATTTAGCTTTGAAAGGCATGGTTGAGTTTCTATATGTCGTTACCAGCCTGGTAGATCCTTGAGGAAAGGTTCTACGGCGTGTAATATCCCTGAGCGGATTGGGGGTGTTACATAAATGGTATCGGAGCTTAGGTTGTGGAAACCTAGGCTGTCGGGTCAGTGGTGTCTATTGAGTTTTGTCTCGTCGGATTTAGTCGATCGAGTCGTGTCGCGACGCGTCGTTTGAGTTTGTTGGTCGTGATTAGTATCGTGGGGTGATCATCATCTTCGTGCGACCTGTGGAAGTAAGTCTCCCTTCTTTGTGTTGTGCCTCGTGTGACACGAGCTATTTTTATGATTATTTGTTAAGTGATGAAATCCTTATGTGGATTTTGATTTCACGATATGTATTTAATCGACTCTCGTATTTGATTTATACGAGGAGTGTAAATCGCTTGTGATGTCTTTTTATTGTTGTTTTTGTCCGTTCGATGATTTTCGAATCGATTTGCACGTTTTACAAGTTCTCTTGTGGAAGCTTTGTGCTTATACACGTTCGACTTGTTCACTAGCCAGTGCGGTAGGGTCTTTAGAGGCCTCGAATGGGGCCAGTGGTTTTGTTCTGAATGTGGTTATTTGACTCTAATATTTTATTCTTATGAGGAGTAGTGTTGCTGGATTGTGCATGTTGAACTATATTTCTTTTATCCGCTGCGTGAGTTCTTTTGTAATGATTTTCGGTATTTTACCGACCGAGTTTTATTTCGATAACCGCTTCCTTTAACTGAGTTTTTGGCATTATGGCCTTGATCGCGTTGGAGAAATTCTTTTGACGGTATTTAGTATTTTGTAAATGGCTTTCGTGAGTTTTTGAAATATTACCGTCATCAGCCTTTTTGGCATTTTTGTAAATGGTTTTTAGCCTGGGGTTCCGACGCGGGACCCACAGCGCTATGATGTTCCGTGTGATTACCTGAAATTTTTGGGCATTCTAGCCTTTTTGGCATCGTCCTTTTTGGCATTGAATTATTTTCGAAAACTTGAGTATCTTAGAAATAAATTTCGAGACGTACATTCAAAATGAATCATTTTCTCGTGGTACATCCAAGATGCCACAATATGTTTCAAAATTTTTCTGCCTCGAGGACCAAAATATTTTGAGATATTTTCAATGTTTTAGAAACACTTTTATTTAGACCCGAGGGTCGAATAATCTGAAAGTTTTCACTAAGAGAAAGTGTCCTCATTTTTTTATATCAAATGCGAAACGGTTCTCCAAAGTCTCGATAATGATGTTTCACGTTTGTACTTTTTGAAAGGTGATACTCAAGATCAATCGGTGTTCTTCTAAATTATTTTCAAAATGAGGTTTTCGTTTTTAAAACCTATCCATTCCCGTTTGAGGGCTGGGTATATATGTATGATGTTCGCGTTGTCATTTTTATGTTTGCTCCCGAGTATGACCGAATTGGCGGTGTGAGCGTTGAGTCGTTTTCCACACATTTGTTGTGTTAGCCCCTTGTGAGAGGTGGGATGTTGGTGTTGAATATTGTCGCCTCGTGGTGATTTCTGCGTTGTCGCGCATGTGCGGGCTGTTAGAGCTTGGTTTGGTATGACCGTGTGTATCGGTGATAGTTCCGTTGTGTGTCGGTTGTTTAATGTCTTGTTACCTTGCTCCCATTTTTGTGAATTTCGTGGACGAGGTCGGAGGTAATGCCCGTACTATTTTGACTTGGGTATTTTCTCTTTTTCCAGTCTATCGATTCGCTCATGTTCGTTGACACTTTATGAACTTGTTCTGTAATTCGGTTTCATCGTTCGAACGAGCTGTGATCTTGTTGTGGGCCGATCTGGTTATCGATGTGACTTTTTTTTTTTGAGTTCGGTTCGATTCTTGTGAACCTTGTTCGGGAGTAACATCATTTGGTTCTACTAGTCCTTTTATTCGAAGGGATCGGATTTTGAACTTCTGTATATTCTACTTTGTCGACTCATTTATGTTCGTTGACATTTCTGAGCTTGTCCTGCCCCTTGTTTTTGTTTATCGAACGAGTGTGGCATCATTTTGGAATAACTCGTTTGTCGTTGTGACTTTTCAATTTCCATTCCCTTTCATGTGGATCTTATGTGAATGCATACGTTGTTGTTTTCACCGGATCATATATTGTCTCGAGTCGAGATGTGAACCTTGGAGTTGTTGTTTGAATTTTATTGTTCTTCGTGATTCGAACATGATTGTTCGCTTTTTGTTGTCTCGACCGTTGTGGTTCGGTCGTTTGTTTGTTCGGTTTTTGTCCTCGTTTCGTGATCGTTGAGCATTCAGGCTCCTTCCTAATTCCCTTAAGTTTGGGAAATTAGTCTCGTTTTCGATCTTCCAACCCTTGGGCGGTGGAATTCCGTATTAGTTCAGCGATTGGCTCGCGTTTCGATTGATGTACCGTTGGGTCGGTCAATCATACTGACTTTCGTTCGTTGTGTTTTGTGATTGTCGGATAATTGACTTGGCTATATTATCCATTTGATGACGCTTGTCATTTGTTGGTTTTATTGTATCCCTAACGGCGACGTTGTGTTGGTCGTCGTGGAGCGTGTTTTCACTCCGTATGTCTCTTTGCGTTTCTTGCAGCGTTTCGCCGTTTAACGCGAGTTTTCTATTTTTGTGTATCTCGTCGAGTTTTCCTGGCGGGTATATTGCTTCCCCCTACTTGTTTTAAGTTTCGGGACGAAACTTCTTTTAAGGAGGGTAGAATGTAATATCCGCAATTTCGAATTTCGGTAATTTTCTTTTTTCGGAGGAAGTTCGTTTTGACAACTCTATCATGACCGTTTCGTCATTCCTAGAATGATTAATTCTGCACTTTTTGTCATCCGAGTTCGTTTCGGTGTCGTTTTGTTGAGTTCCGTGTCCTTAATCGACTTTCTCACGTGGGAGTTCGACTTTGTAAAGTCACCATTAATTCTTGGAAACTCCAAAAATTCTGAATCTTTGCAACATTATAGAGAATCAAGTTAGCTTTCCAATGGTTCAAAGGGTGAGTCAATCGGAGTCCAGACGAAGGAGTTATGGTCGAAATAGCCTAGACTGCACGGTGTGCCTTTTTGGTGTTGAAGGGGGCTGTACCGTGTGCCGCGGCACACTCACGCTGTGCCGCGGCACTAAGCTGATTCCTGGGCATTTTCAGTGGTCCTGGGCCGCGGCACACGTGTCCTGTGCCGCGGCACACGGGCTTTTTCTGCGTTTTTTAGCAGATTTGCGAGGAGAAAAACTTCATTTTTTCTCCTCTCTTCTTCCTCCTTCATCTTAGGCGATTTGATGGCGATTTTGGGCGATTTGAGTGCTCCAAAACTTGTAGAGATCATCCTCCTAAAGTCTTGTTGAAGATTTTCGACCTCTACTTGAATTCTTCATCCAAATCAAGGTATTGTGGCTTGAACCCTTGTTTTTGTATATTTGGGGATTTTCCTTTTTGATTTCGATTCCAATCCGTTTTTGATCAATTAGTTGTTGTATAAACGTTGTTTTGAACTTGTTCTACGGATTGGATACTCGTATCTTTGGTTCGTTCGACCTGAGAGGTGATTTCTTTGTTCTTGAAGGGTCTTGAACATTTAATGTTCGATTAAATGTTCGAATGAGTTCCCTTTGATAGTTTGTTGGGATTTCCGTTGTTTTGGCCTTGATTCTCGTCGTAATCATGTTTTATTATTCCTTACGGAGGATTATAGGTGCTCGATGATTCCCATGTTGAATTCCGTTGGTAATTGATGATTCATGTGGTGTTTTCCCGTAGTAATTTCGGTGTTATCGCGTTCTAGATAGTGTTCGGGGATTTGAGGGCTACCCGGCCGTATCCGTTCACTTTTCCATTGCTCGTGATATCGAGGTAAGTACCTTGCCCATACTCTTCTTATTTTGTGGATATGATGATCGGTGATCGTCTTGGTGTGTTTGTTTGGTTGTTTGAAATGAAGTTTCAAAAGATTTCGGTTTGGCCTCGTTAAAGGTTTTCTTTTGAAAGCGTGTGTGTTTTGTGAACGGTGTGTTTTGGGAATTGATTATGATTTGATTATTTTGAACGTTGAAGGATTTGATGGTGATACTCCTATTGTTTAAAGTTATGGAATCGTGTATTCCGTATTTAATCTTGTTATTGTGTTTTGAAGAGTTTGATAATGGTGTCGAGTTAATGGCCATCTCTAGTGAGTATTCTTAATGAACTTACATTCTTAGCATGTTAGTATTGCATGAGTAACGTGTGTGTGTGTATGCTCACTGCGGGTTAGATCCGACGGGGTCTCGGTAGGGCTCCACGAAGGCCGTGGAACCGCGAGCTTGCTTTTAACCACGTGGGTTAGATCCGACGGGGTCTCGGCGAGGATCCACGGCGTGGGTCCGCGGTTAATTGTGGTGCATTTTACAAATGTGATTCGATATTGGCATTTCCGAAATGAGTGCTTTGGGCGTGTTTTCATGATTGCATGCATCGACTAAATGTGTAAGAGGTAAGTGTTCGTTTGGCTTACTTGGCTAGGATGGCACTAGAGTATTTTGTTGTTTGTCTTAAATCCTTTATTTGTGGATTTTGATGTTGGGAGACGAACCTTGTGGTCGTTCTTGTGTACTGTGAGTTGATGAGATTTGGGGCTAAAATCCCAATGGTTTTGTAAAAGTCGTTTTATGGATTTGGGGCTAAAATCCCACGGGTTGGTAAATGTCATTTTCGGAAAGTAAAGATTTGGGCGGTGACCCCTTTTGTCTTGTGGATTTTGAAAAGTAGGATTTGATAATCCTAAATGGTTTTCTATTAAAACTCTCGATGGCATTCTAAACCGTCTTATAAATTATTTCCATTGATTTTTGGTATTTCGATTTTTAAAGGTTTTCTCAAACCCTTGCCTCGAGAAGTACTTTTCGTCACGTTTGAAACCTTGAGGATTCTTGATTATTATTGTTCTTGGAATGTGAATTGTATGGCTCGTATTTTTGCACTTGTATTTGCACTAGCAAAACAGTGGAGTTTTGCTAACCCCCGAGTATTCGGGGGGTGGATGTCTATTTTTGCATTCAGGTTTTGGAGCATAGCACAGGGTCGGCACGAAGGATGATGAAAGATGAACGATACTAATCACACGAGGATCCGTTGATGTCGGATTGGTCTAGCTGTATTTTCTTTTCCGCTGCAGTATATTTTTCCGTTGTACGGGTGTGGTTGTATTTTGACCCCTGCGTGGGCATGAGTTGTATGTAATTGTTGAAAGACCAAATCGGTCTACTGAGTCATTTTAGCCTGAAAGGCATGGTTGAGTTTCTATATGTCGTTACCAGCCTGGTAGATCCTTGAGGAAAGGTTCTACGGCGTGTAATATCCCTGAGCGGATTGGGGGTGTTACATAAATGGTATCGGAGCTTAGGTTGTGGAAACCTAGGCTGTCGGGTCAGTGGTGTCTATTGAGTTTTGTCTCGTCGGATTTAGTCTGACTGAGTCGTGTCGCGACGCGTCGTTTGAGTTTGTTGGTCGTGATTAGTATCGTGGGGTGATCATCATCTTCGTGCGACCTGTGGAAGTAAGTCTCCCTTCTTTGTGTTGTGCCTCGTGTGACACGAGCTATTTTTATGATTATTTGTTAAGTGATGAAATCCTTATGTGGATTTTGATTTCACGATATGTATTTAATCGACTCTCGTATTTGATTTATACGAGGAGTGTAAATCGCTTGTGATGTCTTTTTATTGTTGTTTTTGTCCGTTCTTTGATGATTTTCGAATCGATTTGCACGCTTTACAAGTTCTCTTGTGGAAGCTTTGTGCTTATACACGTTCGACTTGTTCACTAGCCGATGCGGTAGGGTCTTTAGAGGCCTCGAATGGGGCCGATGGTTTTGTTACGAATGTGGTTATTTGACTCTAATATTTTATTCTTATGAGGAGTAGTGTTGCTGGATTGTGCATGTTGAACTATATTTCTTTTATCCGCTGCGTGAGTTCTTTTGTAATGATTTTCGGTATTTTACCGACCGAGTTTTATTTCGATAACCGCTTCCCTTAACCGAGTTTTTGGCATTATGGCCTTGATCGCGTTGGCGAAATTCTTTTGACGGTATTTAGTATTTTGTAAATGGCTTTCGTGAGTTTTTGAAATATTACCGTCATCAGCCTTTTTGGCATTTTTGTAAATGGTTTTTAGCCTGGGGTTCCGACGCGGGACCCACAGCACTATGATGTTCCGTGTGATTACCTGAAAGCTTTGGGCATTCTAGCCTTTTTGGCATCGTCCTTTTTGGCATTGAATTATTTTCGAAAACTTGAGTATCTTAGAAATAAATTTCGAGACGTACTTTCAAAATGAATCATTTTCTCGTGGTACATCCAAGATGCCACAATATGTTTCAAAATTTTTCTGCCTCGAGGACCAAAATGTTTTGAGATATTTTCAATGTTTTAGAAACACTTTTATTTAGACCCGAGGGTCGAATAATCTGAAAGTTTTCACTAAGAGAAAGTGTCCTCATTTTTTTTTATCAAATGCGAAACGGTTCTCCAAAGTCTCGATAGCGATGTTTCACGTTTGTACTTTTTGAAAGGTGATACTCAAGATCAATCGGTGTTCTTCTAAATTATTTTCAAAATGAGGTTTTCGTTTTTAAAACCTATCCATTCCCGTTTGAGGGCTGGGTATATATGTATGATGTTCGCGTTGTCATTTTTATGTTTGCTCTCGAGTATGACCGAATTGGCGGTGTGAGCGTTGAGTCGTTTTCCACACATTTGTTGTGTTAGCCCCTTGTGAGAGGTGGGATGTTGGTGTTGAATATTGTCGCCTCGTGGTGATTTCTGCGTTGTCGCGCATGTGCGGGCTGTTAGAGCTTGGTTTGGTATGACCGTGTGTATCGGTGATAGTTCCGTTATGTGTCGGTTGTTTAATGTCTTGTTACCTTGCTCCCGTTTTTGTGAATTTCGTGGACGAGGTCGGAGGTAATGCCCGTACTATTTTGACTTCGGTATTTTCTCTTTTTCCAGTCTATCGATTCGCTCATGTTCGTTGACACTTTATGAACTTGTTCTGTAATTCGGTTTCATCGTTCGAACGAGCTGTGATCTTGTTGTGGGCCGATCTGGTTATCGATGTGACTTTTTTTTTTGAGTTCGGTTTGATTCTTGTGAACCTTGTTCGGGAGTAACATCATTTGGTTCTACTAGTCCTTTTATTCGAAGGGATTGGATTTTGAACTTCTGTATATTCTACTTTGTCGACTCATTTATGTTCGTTGACATTTCTGAGCTTGTCCTGCCCCTTGTTTTTGTTTATCGAACGAGTGTGGCATCATTTCGGAATAACTCGTTTGTCGTTGTGACTTTTCAATTTCTATTCCCTTTCATGTGGATCTTATGTGAATGCATACGTTGTTGTTTTCACCGGATCATATATTGTCTCGAGTCGAGATGTGAACCTTGGAGTTGTTGTTTGAATTTTATTGTTCTTCGTGATTCGAACATGATTGTTCGCTTTTTGTTGTCTCGACCGTTGTGGTTCGGTCGTTTGTTTGTTCGGTTTTTGTCCTCGTTTCGTGATCGTTGAGCATTCAGGCTCCTTCCTAATTCCCTTAAGTTTGGGAAATTAGTCTCGTTTTCGATCTTCCAACCCTTGGGCGGTGGAATTCCGTATTAGTTCAGCGATTGGCTCGCGTTTCGATTGATGTACCGTTGGGTCGGTCAATCATACTGACTTTCGTTCTTTGTGTTTTGTGATTGTCGGATAATTGACTTGGCTATATTATCCGTTTGATGACGCTTGTCATTTGTTGGTTTTATTGTATCCCTAACGGCGACGTTATGTTGGTCGTCGTGGAGCGTGTTTTCACTCCGTATGTCTCTTTGCGTTTCTTGCAGCGTTTCGCCGTTTAACGCGAGTTTTCTATTTTTGTGTATCTCGTCGAGTTTTCCTGGCGGGTATATTGCTTCCCCCTACTTGTTTTAAGTTTCGGGACGAAACTTCTTTTAAGGAGGGTAGAATGTAATATCCGCAATTTCGAATTTCGGTAATTTTCTTTTTTCGGAGGAAGTTCGTTTTGACAACTCTATCATGACCGTTTCGTCATTTCGAGGATGATTAATTCTGCACTTTTTGTCATCCGAGTTCGTTTCGGTGTCGTTTTGTTGAGTTCCGTGTCCTTAATCGACTTTCTCACGTGGGAGTTCGACTTTGTAAAGTCACCATTAATTCTTGGAAACTCCAAAAATTCTGAATCTTTGCAACATTATAGAGCATCAAGTTAGCTTTCCAATGGTTCAAACGGTGAGTCAATCGGAATCCAGACGAAGGAGTTATGGTCGAAATAGCCTAGACTGCACGGTGTGCCTTTTTGGTGTTGAAGGGGGCTGTACCGTGTGCCGCGGCACACTCACGCTGTGCCGCGGCACTAAGCTGATTACTGGGCATTTCGGTGGTCTGGGCGCGGCACACGTGTCTGTGCCGCGGCACACGGGCTTTTTCTGCGTTTTTAGCGGTTGCGAGGAGAAAAACTTCATTTTTTCTCCTCTCTTCTTCCTCCTTCATCTTAGGCGATTTGATGGCGATTTTGGGCGATTTGAGTGCTCCAAAACTTGTAGAGATCATCCTCCTAAAGTCTTGTTGAAGATTTTCGACCTCTACTTGAATCCTTCATCCAAATCAAGGTATTGTGGCTTGAACCCTTGTTTTTGTATATTTGGGGATTTTCCTTTTTGATTTCGATTCCAATCCGTTTTTGATCAATTAGTTGTTGTATAAACGTTGTTTTGAACTTGTTCTACGGATTGGATACTCGTATCTTTGGTTCGTTCGACCCGAGAGGTGATTTCTTTGTTCTTGAAGGGTCTTGAACATTTAATGTTCGATTAAATGTTCGAATGAGTTCCCTTTGATAGTTTGTTGGGATTTCCGTTGTTTTGGCCTTGATTCTCGTCGTAATCATGTTTTATTATTCCTTATGGAGGATTATAGGTGCTCGATGATTCCCATGTTTAATTCCGTTGGTGATTGATGATTCATGTGGTGTTTTCCCGTAGTAATTTCGGTGTTATCGCGTTCTAGATAGTGTTCGGGGATTTGAGGGCTACCCGGCCGTATCCGTTCACTTTTCCATTGCTCGTGATATCGAGGCAAGTACCTTGCCCATACTCTTCTTATTTTGTGGATATGATGATCGGTGATCGTCTTGGTGTGTTTGTTTGGTTGTTTGAAATGAAGTTTCAAAAGATTTCGGTTTGGCCTCGTTAAAGGTTTTCTTTCGAAAGCGTGTGTGTTTTGTAAACGGTGTGTTTTGGGAATTGATTATGATTTGATTATTTTGAACGTTGAAGGATTTGATGATGATACTCCTATTGTTTAAAGTTATGGAATCGTGTATTCCGTATTTAATCTTGTTATTGTGTTTTGAAGAGTTTGATAATGGTGTCGAGTTAATGGCCATCTCTAGTGAGTATTCTTAATGAACTTACATTCTTAGCATGTTAGTATTGCATGAGTAACGTGTGTGTGTGTATGCTCACTGCGGGTTAGATCCGACGGGGTCTCGGTAGGGCTCCACGAAGCTGTGGAACCGCGAGCTTGCTTTTAACCACTGTGGGTTAGATCCGACGGGGTCTCGGCAGGGATCCACGAAGCTGTGGGTCCGCGGTTAATTGTGGTGCATTTTACAAATGTGATTCGATATTGGCATTTCCGGAAATGAGTGCTTTGGAACTGTGTTTTCATGATTGCATGCATCGACTAAATGTGTAAGAGGTAAGTGTTCGTTTGGCTTACTTGGCTAGGATGGCACTAGAGTATTTTGTTGTTTGTTTTAAATCCTTTATTTGTGGATTTTGATGTTGGGAGACGAACCTTGTGGTCGTTCTTGTGTACTGTGAGTTGATGAGATTTGGGGCTAAAATCCCAATGGTTTTGTAAAAGTCGTTTTATGGATTTGGGGCTAAAATCCCAACGGGTTGGTAAATGTCATTTTTCGGAAAGTAAAGATTTGGGGCGGTGACCCCTTTTGTCTTGTGGATTTTGAAAAGTAGGATTTGATAATCTTAAATGGTTTTCTATTAAAACTCTCGATGGCATTCTAAACCGTCTTATAAATTATTTCCATTGATTTTGGTATTTCGATTTTTAAAGGTTTTCTCAAACCCTTGCCTCGAGAAGTACTTTTCGTCACGTTTGAAACCTTGAGGATTCTTGATTATTATTGTTCTTGGAATGTGAATTGTATGGCTCGTATTTTTGCACTTGTATTTGCACTAGCAAAACAGTGGAGTTTTGCTAACCCCCGAGTATTCGGGGGGGTGGATGTCTATTTTTGCATTCAGGTTTTGGAGCATAACACAGGGTCGGCACGAAGGATGATGAAAGATGAACGATACTAATCACACGAGGATCCGTTGATGTCGGATTGGTCTAGTTGTATTTTCTTTTCCGCTGCAGTATATTTTCCCGTTGTACGGGTGTGGTTGTATTTTGACCCCTGCGTATGAGTTGTATGTAATTGTTGAAAGACCAAATCGGTCTACTGAGTCATTTTAGCCTGAAAGGCATGGTTGAGTTTCTATATGTCGTTACCAGCCTGGTAGATCCTTGAGGAAAGGTTCTACGGCGTGTAATATCCCTGAGCGGATTGGGGGTGTTACAGTTTCGGGACGAAACTTATTTTTAGGGAGAGATAATGTAATATCCGTGTTTTCTATTTTCGGTAATTTCTATTTTTGGTGTATGTTCGCTTCGGACAGCTCACTTAGCACTGTTTTGGAATTCTGAATCTATTTTGTTCTTGGAGTTTTTCCGTCTGGTCGAGTTTCGAGGATGTTTTTGCATAATTTCATTTTGAATTATATCTTGCCGCATGTGCGCTCGATTCTCGTATAACGTGTTTGTTTTCATTGTTTCTTGATTTGTATAAGTTTGTATGGTTGAGTTGGACGTGTTGAAACTTTCGGTTTGTTAATCCGACGTTGTACCGCGATTTTTCGGGCACTTGGACCGTTTTTGCAATTTTCATAAGTTTGGGGAATTTCGCTTTATTTTCTTCATTTCAGACTCTCTAGTGATCGGGATTATATTCTCTTTCAACTCTCAGCTTTGTCATCTCGATTATTACGTGTTTATGTGTCTGGATTCTGGTCTTGCTTCGTATTTCGACACTTTCGTGATGTTGGCAGCAGTGTACTGTGCAGTACTGAACTGCTGCCTGAGTAGTGCACGCTACTCCGGACTTACTTGCGTGCGCTATCACTGTGTGGTTAGCGTACGCTAACCTGGGGTTCGTAGCGTGCGCTAACGATTTCAGCGGTCTGGACAGTAGGTTCAGTGTTTCTGTACTGGGCCAAGTAGCGTACGCTAATTCAGCGTTAACGCACGCTAATTCCTAATATTAGCGCACGCTAACCATGTCAGCTTGCGCACGCTAACTGGAGGACAGTAGGAAGACTGTTCTTCCACGCCCCGTTAGCGCACGCTAATGCTTGTGTGTAGCGTGCGCTAAGACTGTTTTATATAAATAGGACAGCAGCAGTCAACTTCGTCATTTTTCCTTCATTTCTTATCCTTCTCGGCTTTGAGCGATTCCAAGCGAGGGTTAGGGCCGATTCCGACTGTAGATCATCATTCACTACCACCGTGCATTCCTTGCGTGAATTCTTCAAGTTCCTAATCACTTTTCACCATCCGAATCAAGGTAAAAATTCCCAAAACCCTTGTGTTGAGATTTTGGGGGAAATTTGGGGATTTCTTGGGATTTGACTCTTATAGTCCGAATTATAACTGTGTTATCGCTAGACTTCGATTGTGTACTTGTAATCCTTCGTTTTATTGATGATTTGTGGTTTTGGACTTCAAGTTTTCCATTGTTCGTCACTTATAGTCGACGGTACCCAAGTCATGACCGACAAATTGTTCCAGCGGGTAGAATTAGGATTTATTCTTACCTTTTCGCTTTATTGAGACTTGTGTATACCGTTATTGTGTTAGGAACGGATTTGGGATGATTGTTCGGACCGAAACCTATTCCTTCGTCGTTTCCTTCGTTTCGTTTCGTTCAAGGCAAGTACATGTATTACATTTCGTTATGTATGTTGTGATTTTCGAAATGAATGATGAATTGTGATTTTTGGGTGCGTGAGTTGTGTTCCTTCCACCCGGAGTGTCCGACGGGATGTCTGGGGGTCGATACTAAGGGGTACGGCGGCGGAAGGGAACTTGGGTGCGTGTGTGATTGAACTTCCACCCGGAGTGTCCGACGGGATGTCTGGGGGTCGATACTAAAGGGTACGGCCGCGGAAGTGGTATCCCACCCGGAGTGTTCGACGGGATGTCTGGGGGTCGATACTAAGGGGTACGGCCACGGGATACCAGTTGTGATTTTGTGTTGTCGTGATGATTGGAACTGATTTGATTGCCAATGTAGTATTCCGGAATATATATATGGCAAATGACTTATGTTTGAGATGATTGAGTAAAAACCGTATTTTGTATATAATGTTGTGTAATTGTGTACTTGCACTAGCTATTCGAATGTCAACCCCTTAAATGGGGGAAATGCGTCTTATGCATTTCAGGTACCGGGAGAGCTGAGGAGCAGGCACGGGACACGCACGCAAAGGATGGGATGGCTTGATGATGTGGCTCGAGTCTGTATTTTTATGTTGTGTCATTGCATTTGTCGAGTACCAGAGTTAAACTGTTTACTTTGAAACTTGGTTTAAGTCCCCTACGTGGGCAATGAATTGGATTTGTCTTATGTTCATGTACTCCGTTAAAATGTTTTGGCCGAGGCCACGGCCTTACTTACTTTTGAGTGCATCATTTGGGATTATATTGTGGTTTATGTGTCATGTGTCAGCCTGGTAGACCTCGCGAGGGTTCTACGGCGTGTAATGTCCCATTTGTGAATTGGGGTGTTACACAAACACTCATCGTGGAAAGGGGTGTGGTGGTCGTGGTAGTTGGGGTTCTTCCAATATAATACGAAGACTGGTGCTTCCGGATCTAGCAGCCACTGCAAGAAAAATGTAAATTACCAATGAGTTTTTTCATCTTCACATGCTCAAAAATCCATCAGTAATGACTGGACTGACGGAATTCCCGATATATTAGGTCTCGAAATCGCTAGTCGGTCAAAGTTTGCCAAGGAAACTAAAAAGCCCTACCATCCCCCCGCCCCTAAGGCTTGAGTTGGCGAAGAACCATGCTATCATTGGGGAGTTACTCGACATTCATACAAGAACTGTCATGCAAGGAAATACATCGCAGCCAATTAAAAGAAATATGGAGACTCTAAAGAAAAGAATGTTCACTATATAAGGAAGATGATTTAGCATGGCCCGAATGTCAATTTCATAGTAACTAACTGTCGTATCTGTAATATCCTGAATTTTAGGAATACATACCGACTAAATACGGGACTTGTAAATTTATTTGAATGTATTGGAGATATATTTCTGGTCTTGGAACAATTAAAATAAGAAAGGGATACCGGAAATGTTAGTAGAAACAAGATTGGACATTTTCTCGGAGGTGTCGTGGACAAGTGTCAACTTTGAAAAATCACCACGGATTTTTGGGATGTTCGAAAATTCTGAAAATTAACAGTATTATATATATTTGAGTTAGCTTTCTAGTGGTCTAAACAGTGAGTCAATCCGAGTTTGGACGAGAATGTTATGGTCGAATTAGTAAAAACTATTTGCAGAACTTTAGTTCCGTCAACGAACATTCACCCGTGCAGCGATGTTACAGACATAATTCATAAAAATCCAACCGTCGGATTAATATGGAATTTTGACAGTAAGTTCTAAACACCTTAAAATCTATTTTGGACGGTGGAGATTGGATTTGGCTATACAATGTGACCGTAATAATTAAAAGAACGAGAGGTTCCTATTTTTCTGATTCATATTGAGAAGTCTCGGTATTTTATAGATTTCCGAAGATTTAACCGTTGGATTGTGCTGAATTTTGTATATGTTATTTATAAATAGTTTTATATAATATGAACGGTGGAGATTATATTTGGATTTTGTTAGTAAGAGTTATGTCTCTCGGACTGTAGTTGTGTTTTGAAGGATGTGTTTTGTCCCACATCGGTTGAGAATAAAGATGAGAAGCCTTGCTTATGCTATAAGAATGTATTTTTATCCCACATCAGTTGGAAACAAAGGGGAAAAGCCTTCTTATTCTATATAAGGAGTCTTGATGCCTTTATCACAAGTACACCCAAGTAATACACTTTAGTCTTATTTGATTCAAATTAAATTCCTTTCTTGTATTCTCTTTAAAGAGAGTGGTGAGAAGGGTGAGAATCATGTAGACTTGTAATAGTGTAGGGTTGTCGAGTTAAAAGAAAGAAATTCTATATGATTGTAGAAATTTATCATATAGTGAAGTCTCTTTTGAGTGGATCGTGGTTTTCTTCTGTATTTGGAGTTCCATTTTCGGTGGAGCAGCCGTGATTGAATAGCTCGATGAAGGGCAAGACGTAGTCCGATTTTACTTAATTTTGGACAGCTTGTTGCCGACTCATGGTCCTTCATTTTTACTAGTTGGGTCATGCATTGGAGTTCTATGTTGTGATTTATTGCTGCTGCACGTTACTGGGCAGATTCGGCTTCATCGTATCGACATTGAGGCAAGTTATTACTTGTTCAGTTATAGTGTTTCGATAAGTAATTTCAATTATATGTCATAAGTATTCTGTGTTGTATTGCATATTGACGAATGTATAAATGGAATCTTGTGAGGATTGTAGTATACAGTAGATGTTGTTGATGATATTTGGATATTCTTGGTCGATGAGGTGCGTTTGGAAGGAATCCGAATAGAGGTATGTTTTTGTGGTAATCGTACATGAATCCGAATAGAGGTATGTTTTTGTGGTTATTGTACATCAAGGATTGTGTACGGAAAAGTATTCGTTATTGAGGTATTATACGGTATTGTTGTGATATTGGGATTTTGACGAGAATCGTTGGATAAATCGGGAGTGGTAAGGTTATAGTTTGTGGTTATCATTCTCACGATGCATGACATATGATTAATTATGTTTATGTATTTGCAGTTATTTGTCGGGCATTATGGTTGAGCCCGCTGTGGGACTTATTTTTCACGTATTGGAGATTTGATAGAGTGGTCGTGAAGAGACGAGGATCCCGAATGATACTGGCTATGGCATATAGTGGGGAATCATGTATTGACTGTTTATTTATTCTTGATGTAAAATGTATTTTTGAACTGTATTTTATCCGCTGCGTGAGTTCTTTCAAAATGACTTTCGGTATTTTGCAAATTGAGTTTTATTTCGTAAAATTGATTCCCTAAATCGAGTTTTGGCATTTTGGCCTTGAACGTTTTATGACGGTTTGACAAATGATTTTGTGAGCTTTGGAAAATACTACCGTCACCGGCCTTTTGGCGTTTTGAACGTTTTTAAAAATGGTTTTTAGCCTGGTGGGTTCCGGCGCGGAATCCACGGCGTGTAAAATTCCCAGGCTGAACCGGGGGTGTTACAATTATGGTATCGGAGCCCAAGGTTTTGCGGAACCGGGCATGTGTGTGATGTGGCTCTACCGATGTGGTAGTAGCGTGGTTTTTGTGTAATGGGATTTCTGGCTATTTTGAACTGTATTGCTTTGGAACTGTGTTATTTTTGCGTTTTGTTGTAGTGCTGTGTGGATTTGGTGATTGTTGGTGTTTCCGAGACCGACAAGGCAGGGAGTGAACGCCGGTGCCGTAGTCATGTGCAATGGGCGGCTCCAATCGGAAAGTGTACGCCGGTGCGAGGCACGTGTCAAGGAGCGGCTTTCGATGTGGAGTGGAACGCTGGTGATACGAGCATGTGTCAAGGAGCGGCTCATGCGCTCTAGGTGAGGAGGACACAAGGTCACAAATCCCACACAAAACTCGACAGTTCTCCAAAGTGTAATCTGATTTTGGCGGAGATCAATCGTTTTCGAAATTGTGTGAGTAATTGCAAAAATTACCAATTTGTTGGTATTGGCATTTTATTGTGTTGAGATTTTCGAAATGGAGTCATATGCTAGTATCACGGGAGATCATCGAATTTACAGACCTGTAAGCATATTGTTCGAATTGTTCGATAATGATTGTTTACTTATGGTGATGTTGGATTTTCTGATTAAACTGTTGTTTGTAAGAGGATTGCAAGTTTCAGGGACGAAACTTATTTTTAAGGGGGGTAGTATGTAATATCTTGAATTTTAGGAATATATACCGACTAAATACGGGACTTGTAAATTTATTTGAATGTATTGGAGATACATTTCTGGTCTTGGAACAATTAAAATAAGAAAGGGATACCGGAAATGTTAGTAGAAACAAGATTGAACATTTTCTCGGAGGTGTCGTGGACAAGTATCAACTTTGAAAAATCACCACGGATTTTTGGGATGTTTGAAAATTCTGAAAATTAATAATATTATATAGACTTGAGTTATATTTCTAGTGGTCCAAACAGTGAGTCAATCCGAGTTTGGACGAGAATGTTATGGTCGAATTAGTAAAAACTATTTGCAGAACTTTAGTTCCGTCAACGAACATTCACCCGTGCAGCGATGTTACAGACATAATTCAAAAAAATACAACTGTCGGATTAATATGGAATTTTGACAGTCATTTCTAAACACCGTAAAATATATTTTGGATGGTGGAGATTGGATTTAGATGTACAATGTGACCGTAATAATTAAAAGAACGAGAGGTTCATGTTTTTCGGATTCATATTGAGAAGTCTCGGTATTTTATAGATTTCCGAATATTTAACCGTTGGATTGTGCTGAATTTTGGATATGTTATTTACCAAATAGTTTTATATAATATGAACGGTGGAGATTATATTTGGATTTTTTTAGTAAGATTTACGTCTCTCGGACTGTAGTTGTGTTTTGAAGGATGTGTTTTGTCCCACATCGGTTGAGAATAAAGATGAGAAGCCTTGCTTATGCTATAAGAATGTATTTTTATCCCACATAAGTTGGGAATAAAGGGGAAAAGCCTTCTTATTCTATATAAGGAGTCTTGATGCCTTTCTCACAAGTACCCCCAAGTAATACACTTTAATCTTATTTGATTCAAATTAAATTCCTTTCTTGTATTCTCTTTAAAGAGAGTGGTGAGAAGGGTGAGAATCATGTAGACTTGTAATAGTATAGGGTTGTCGAGATAAAAGAAAGAAATTCTATATGATTGTAGAAATTTATCATATAGTGAAGTCTCTTTTGAGTTGATCGTGGTTTTCTTCCGTATTTGGAGTTCCATTTTCGGTGGAGCAGCCGTGATTGAATAGCTCGATGAAGGGCAAGATGTAGTCCGATTTTACTTAATTTTGGACAGCTTGTTGCCGATTCATGGTCCTTCATTTTGACTGGTTGGGTCATGCATTGGAGTTCTATGTTGTGATTTATTGCTGCTGCACGTTACAGGGCAAATTCGGCTTCGTCGTATCGACATTGAGGCAAGTTATTACTTGTTCAGTTATAGTGTTTCGATAAGTAATTTCGATTATATGTCATAAGTATTCTGTGTTGTATTGCATATTGACGAATGTATAAATGGAATCTTGTGAGGATTGTAGTATACAGTAGATGTTGTTGATGATATTTGGATATTCTTGGTCGATGAGGTGCGTTTGGAAGGAATCCGGATAGAGGTATGTTTTTGTGGTAATCGTATATGAATCCGAATAGAGGTATGTTTTTGTGGTTATTGTACATAAAGGATTGTGTACGGAAAAGTATTCGTTATTGAGGTATTATACGGTATTGTTGTGATATTGGGATTTTGACGAGAATCGTTGGATAAATCGGGAGTGGTAAGGTTATAGTTTGTGGTTATCATTCTCACGATGCATGACATATGATTAATTATGTTTATGTATTTGCGGTTATTTGTCGGGCATTATGGTTGAGCCCGCTGTGGGACTTATTTTTCAGATATTGGAGATTTGATAGAGTGGTCGTGAAGAGACGAGGATCCCGAATGATACTCGCTATGGCATAAAGTGGGGAATCGTGTATTGACTGTTTATTTATTCTTGATGTAAAATATATTTTCGAACTGTATTTTATCCGCTGCGTGAGTTCTTTCAAAATGACTTTCGGTATTTTGCAAATTGAGTTTTATTTCGTAAAACCGATTCCCTAAATCGAGTTTTGGCATTTTGGCCTTGAACGTTTTATGACGGTTTGACAAATGATTTTGTGAGCTTTAGAAAATACTACCGTCACCGGCCTTTTGGCATTTTGAACGTTTTTAAAAATGGTTTTTAGCCTGGTGGGTTCCGACGCGGAATCCACGGCGTGTAATATTCCCAGGCTGAACCGGGGGTGTTACAGTATCGAGCCATATATGCCGCAGTCATCGGAAGCACCCTTTATGACTGAGTTTACATTTTGTTCATATTTGGCATTTTCACCTCATATAGTTTTTGATTTTTTCGATAATGGTCGCATATAATTTCTTTACCAATATATTATTATTGCTCACATTACATTATTAGCTTTATGTCAAAGTAATGAATATTGCTTGAATGTGTGTGGTTCGAAATTATTCTGTTTTTAAATTAATGGATCGAGTAGAACTTGTATGTCTGGTAGATAGTGGGACCACCCACACCATTCTTAGAAATGGGCTTCTATTCATTAAACTATTCGCCCGCTAAACTTTGGTAACTATGATGATTGGGTCCTCCACACTCATCAAAAGGCGAGGCAATGCCTAATTCCTGATTCCTAACAACACTTGCTTTCAAGTTACTAATGATCTATATGCACCTAGAGTCCCTCGAACCTTACTCAGGTTTAATTACATACGTAGCAATAGTTTCCTTGTCGAAAATCACTTTGAGAATAGAATAAAGTTTCTTTCTATTATCTAATGGATGTGGATGAAAATGCATCTTAGATCAACTTATGCGTAAAAATAGTGGATGTTGGAAATAAAACGCAGCGAAAGCGAAGATGGAAAAAGTTTGATTGAAGCGTTTTACGCATCCACGAGCACAAAACCTTTTTAGGCATGCTAATTAATTAACTACTAAGATTAATAAGCAATTTAAATTTCATTTATTATATATTAAATAAATATGTTGGTAAATTAAATATCCTAATCTAGATCAAAGATCATAGGATATTTACTTGTAAAGTGTAGTGGTTGCTTGCTCCTTGATCTTCTTGTATTTTTACCTTTAGATCTTTTAGAGTATGACCCGCCCTAGTCCGGACGTTGTCTGTGTAACACCCCCGATATATTCAGGAATATTACAGCGCCGTTAATCCTTTACACAAGGATTTACAAGGCTGAAGAATTGAACAGACATTAAAAGGTATTAACTAATGGAAATAATGGAATTTAGAATACAACAATCCTGACCCAATACTGAAAGTACAATAGTTCAACGGGAACTTAATAATACAACACCAAATTCAAACGATTTCACAAATGACTTCGTACTCGAGTACTTATTGAATTAACGAATAAACAACAGATAAATAACCCGGCCGGAACATCACTCTGCACCCTCGTCGTCATGCAGCTCCAGTGGTTGTTTTCCCGCTCTCCTGGATCCTGAACATAAACAATATGTTCACCCCCGAAAGGGTTAGCACAACGATGCTAGTACAAGTACCACAACATATTATTTCAACGTCACACGCAGAATAATAATAATAACGTAAATGGTAAAATGTCCAACGAGTCTTCTCCTACGAGAAACTCAAACATAACATACACAACTGATAATCACAACATGATATCATAACATACACATGGTAATTCCGTCGATCCAGCGTTCACTGCCTAGAACCCACAATGATCCCGTCAGATCAACCCGTGGTGGAAAAACCCGTCCGATGATCCAGCGCACGCTAGCATAGATCCCCCGATGATCCCGTCGGACCAACACGAGGTGGACATACAACAACGACATACATGCACGACAATATGTATAACAACAACACATAAAACAATTAAAGTACTTGCCTCGATTTGAAGACAATAACAACACTTCCACGAAAATGAACACTCGAAGGTCATCCTCCTCAATCAATCACGTAACGAGACCGAACCTTAACAAAAGAAATGATATAGGATTTATCTCACGTCGTACGAATATTTAACAATTCGATTTACGGTCAAAAGTTCATAAAACGCAATCTGCCTGAACTGCTTAGCGCACGCTAAGTACTCTGTGTAGCGTGCGTTAAGTCTGCTCGATAGCGCACGTAAACAACAAAGCCTAGCGCACGCTAACTATGTATGGTCAGTACTTCACTGATCAGTGTACTGACTCATCTGTTGGCCTAGCGTACGTTACGTACCAAACGTAGCGTACGCTAACTCATGCTCGATAGCGCACGTTAATAATCAAAGCATAGCGTGCGCTATCTGTGCATGGCGATTCTTCGAGCAAGAAACCGTTCGCCATGATCGAAACAATGAAATCTTCCGTGATACTTCATGTTACCTCCATGAATATCATGTATATACGATTCTGAATGATCTTACGGATAACAACAACTTCGGATTCAAGGATATGCATACCATATAAACCATATTCCATTTCGACTACAATTCTTCATATGACTATTCGAAAAGCTTAACGGTTGATATCAACACCTTATATCAATCAATATTATCATGTCAAGTTTAACATTTCATCTATACTAGATAAATCCTTCCATGATCAATTCTTTAGATTTATCTATCAAGAATGATGTTAAAGTCAAGTCCAAGATTATTATGAAGTCATCTACTAGATTCGGATCACCAATGATAGAAGCTTCTCTGTACATATTCAGTGTAATAAGATTCGAATCATGATGATTATAATCAAGGTACTTAAGGCTTATTCATCTCACTATTCCAAACATGATATACTTGGATAATTCATCTATGAAAATCCATATCTTGTTAACATGATCATCCAAATCGTTAGAATCCAACTCTAAGTCTTGAGATAGATTGAACATACCTTAATATGATGAAAATCACTGAACCGTAAGGTAGAATCCAACTCCGGTTGGGTGTATGCCACTCCAAGGTGCTATTCCACTTCCATAAACATTCCCAAGTGATAACCAATATACAAACACCAACAAGATGTGTTCTAAGTGTATAGGAGTATTATTACAGCTCTCTGAACTTTCAAGGATGAAGAATGGGCGAAAGAAATGAAAGCCAAAACGGTTGTTGTCCCATTTATAATATTCTGTATTTTAACAAGTTAGCGCACGCTACTAAGCATTCCTTAGCGTGCGCTAATAATGGTTGACTTCAGAATTGTCCGGGTGCGTCCGCGGGAATCTTATCCGGACCCATGTCCCGGCTGGCGCATGTGCTAGCTGTCCTGCTCAATAATTGAGTCCTTAGCGCACGCAACTCCTACCTGCATAGCGTGCGCTAATAATAGCCCGATAGCGCGCGTTAAGATACATTCTTAGCGTGCGCTATCACGATGTTGCATGAGCAATTTTGCATGTTTCTATACTTATGTATAATGATATCAATGCACGAAATATCATACTCCAATAATCAAAATCACCAATCCGAATAATACATGGTTTGAATACAGATGAAATACACCGTAATAAATCCGAATATTACATACTCTCCTACTAAAAAGGAGTTTCGTCCCGAAACTCAAGACGAAAATAACTCGGGATATCTAGACTTCATATCAGCTTCCGTTTCCCAGGTGGCTTCTTCCATTCCGTGACGTGACCACTGAACTTTGACCAAAACGATTGGTTTGTTCCTCAACTGTTTAAATCGACTCTCGAGTATCTTGACCGGTCTTTCTTCAAACGTCCCATCCCGCGCGACTTCGATCTCGCCGAAATCAATGATATGACTGGGATCTGGTATATACCTCCGTAACTGGGATACGTGGAACACGTTATGAACATGGCACAATGACGGCGGCAATGCCAATCTGTATGCCAACTCCCCAACTCTCTCGAGGATCTCAAATGGTCCGATATATCTCGGACTCAGCTTTCCTTTCCTTCCGAAATGAAAAATTCCCCGAGTAGGAGAAACCTTCAAAAGTACGTGATCTCCAGCACTGAACTCCAATGGGCGACGGCGTACGTCTGCGTAGGATTTCTGGCGACTCTGGGCGGTCAACAGCCTTTCACGAATCAAGGCTATTTTCTCTCGAGTCTGCACGATCAACTCTGGTTCTGTTCCGATCAAGTCTGACGAATCGTCCCAGCATAGGGGCGATCTGCATCTCCTTCCGTATAATGCCTCAAACGGTGCCATCTTAATGGAAGCATGCCAACTATTGTTGTAGGTAAATTCAATCAACGATAGGTGAACTTCCCAATCGTTTGACCAATCTAAGGCACAGGCCCTCAGCATGTCTTCCACCATTTGTATAGTTCTCTCATATTGTCTGTCAGTCTGCGGGTGATAAGCTATACTGAAGTTCAATTCGGTCCCAAGGCTTTATGAACTACTTTCCAAAAGTGAGACACAAAACGGCCGTCTCGATCAGAAACAATGGTCTTCGGCGTACCATGCAATCGAACTATCTCCGAAATAAATACTCGTGCCAACCTCTCTGGTCCCCACGTATCCTTAATGCCTAGAAAATGAGCTGATTTGGTTAAACGATCAACTATCACCCAAATCATGTTCATTCCTGTCCTGGTTTTCGGCATATTAGTGATAAAGTCCATCGATATATCCTCCCACTTCCATTCAGGAATCGGGAGTGGCTTCAACATTCCGGCAGGCCGTTGATGCTCGATCTTAACCTGCTGACAAGTCAAGCATTTCGAAACATAGTCCGCTACATCTTTCTTCATGTTGCCCCACCAGAAATTCTGCTTCAAGTCCTTATACATCTTACTGGTGCCCGGGTGGATAGAATAGGGCGAACTGTGAGCTTCCTTCATAATTGTCTGTTTCAGAACATCATCATCGGGAACACAGAGTCGGTTCTGAAATCTTAAAACTCCGTCATCATGAATTATGAACTCGGGGGCCTTTCCTTTGATCACTTCATCACGTAACCGAATCATCAGAGGATCATCTGCCTGTCTAGATTTGATTCCTTCGGTTAATGATGAAGTTATCTCCATCACGCACAGTTGTCCTTGGACTCTTTGTAACCATACTTCAATCCCTTCACGAATCATCTCTCGTTGAAGGCTAAGTTGGGAGGTCAGTGTCTCCAGCATCTGAATAGAAACAGGCTTGCGGCTAAGTGCATCGGCCACCACATTTGCTTTGCGTGGATGATATAAAATCTCCAAGTCATTGTCTTTAATCAGTTCTAACCATCTTCTTTGCCGCATGTTCAACTCTTTCTGACTGAATATGTACTTGAGACTCTTATGATCCGTAAAGATCTGACAGTGAGTCCCGTACAGATAATGCCTCCAGATCTTCAAAGCAAAAACTACTACTGCTAGCTCCAAATCATGTGTCGGGTAATTCACTTCATAAGGTTTCAGCTTTCGAGACGCATAAGCGATCCCCTTATCATTCTGCATCAATACGCACCCGAGTCCTTGGTTCGAAGCATCACTGTAAACTATAAATCCTCCAGTTCCCTGTGGAAGTGATAGAATCGGTGCCATCGTCAATCTCTTATTTAATTCATCAAAGCTAACCTGACACAACTCATTCCACTCAAACTTTTGAGTTTTCTGCAGGAGTCGAGTAAGTGGGTGGGAAATTTTAGAAAACCCTTCCACGAATCGACGATAATATCCAGCAAGTCCTAAGAAGCTTCGGACTTCTTTCACGTTCTTTGGAGGCTTCCAATCCATAATTGCTTCGATATTCTGAGGATCTACTCGGACTCCTTTAGCTGACACCACATGGCCGAGGAACATTACTTCCTTTAGCCATAATTCGCATTTAGAAAGTTTGGCGTACAATTGCTCGTTTCTCAAAAGTTCCAATACAATCCGCAAATGCTGCGCATGTTCTTCCGGGCTCTTAGAATACACCAGAATGTCATCAATGAACACGACCACAAATTTGTCCAAAAATTCAATGAACACTTTGTTCATCAATTGCATAAATACAGCAGGTGCGTTAGTGAGACCAAACAGCATCACTACAAACTCATAATGTCCGTAGCGAGTTCTGAACGCTGATTTCGGAACATCAGATTCCTTAATCCTCAGCTGATGGTATCCTGATCTCAGATCGATTTTAGAAAATACTGTTGCCCCTTGCAAGTGGTAAAACAGATCATAAATCCGTGGCAACGGATACTTGTTCTTAATCGTCATGTTGTTCAGCTCTCGGTAGTCAGTACACAGTCGAAGCGATCCATCCTTCTTTCGAACAAAAAGAACTGGCGCTCCCCAGGGTGAAACGCTTGGCTGAATATAGCCTTTGTCCAGTAATTCCTCCAGTTGCTTCTTCAGTTCGTACATCTCAGTAGGTGCCATACGATACGGCGCCTTAGAAATTGGTGTAGCTCCGGGTTCCAGCTCAATGGTAAATTCCACATCCCTTCGTGGAGGTAGTCCAGGTAACTCGTCAGGAAATACATCTGGGAATTCGTTCACAACAGGGATGGATGAAAGTTCCACAATTTCGTCTTCTTTCTTCATTGCATAACACCAATATCCGGTACAGCCCTGTTTCAACAATCTGACAGCTTTCATCGCTTTGATCAACTTTCCTGAGCTTCCTGGTTTCCATCCTTCAAATAGTACTTCGGAGCCATCATCAGCGATTAGCAAAATATTCCTCCTTCGGTAATTTACAATTGCTCCATATCGATTAAGCCAATCGTCTCCAAGTATTAGGTCATCTCCTTGAATTTCTATCACGATCAGATTTGAGAGCCACTCTCTGCCTCCAAATGATACAGGGAAATCTCTAGTCTCTAAGTTCCCACCAATCCTCTCTCCACTCGGTAAACCAACAACATAAGGTTCACAAGTATGAAAACCGGAAATATTCAAACGATTAACACAAGACAAGGATATAAAAGAATGCGTAGCTCCTGTATCGAATAAAACGCTAACTGGCTGGGAAAGGATCTGGACAGTACCTGATGCGACAGCAGCATCCTGATCGTCTGTCCTCCTCATCTCGTACAGACGTTGGGGAGCAGATTCGGCACTCGATGTCCCCTTACGGTCCCATTGTCCTCTGCCTCGTCCGCGGCCAAAATTCTGAGGCATCTGAACATTTTGCTGCGTCTGTGGAATACTAGCCTCCTTCTGGACTGGCTGTGGTGTACGGGCTCTAAAAGACTTTGCAGCCTCTTCACAAAACACCGCCCGATGTCCCTCTCGTCCACAATCAAAACAAGTCACGGTCCGTCGATAGTGCCCCATCTGGGCGCAGTTAAAGCATTTCCTGGTAACATCAGTAATAGTTGATGTCGCTCCGAAGTTCTTTCCGCTCCTAACTCGGTGCGGAGGTTTCTTGAAAGAGTGAAAAGAGGACTGGGCCTTACGGGCCCCGCTGTTCTTGTGCTCTGTAAAAGTACCAGAGACTTTCTGCTTCTTGGATTCTGAAAATTTCTCCATGGCTGCTTCCTTGATCTCATACGCTAATGCCTTATCCTGGTATTGACGGAGTGTGGTACATTCAAATCCGGACATGTACCTATGGATTTCTGGTTTCATCCTCATATCGAAATGGATCATCATTTCTGCATCTGTTCTGACCAGATGTCGAACAAATTCCAGCTGTTGGTTAAACGTCTTAATCGCACAGGATACGGCACATCGGAAAGTGGGCGGAGAAAAACTCCCGAACTTTGGCTTCCCTCACGGGACGAGGGCACACGAGCTTCCATCATCAATCTAAACTCATCAATCGGCATCATGGTCTACAGCCGATGGCTTCCCACCATTCGGACGCTTCCCCTATCGGAAAATATTGAGCGATAGAGGCTCTCCGTCGTCTGGCGATTAATTGGCAAATATTTTCTCCAGTTCCTTCAACCAATGGTCCCAGGTGGGAGTCTCAGAAATACCGTCGAATTTGGGTGGTTGCATCTTTGCCACCTCTTGCAGCCACCGGTCACCACGATTTCCCATGTCTGGGATCCCTTGATGTCTTTCTCCCTGCTGTAGTCCCACCGCCACTTGCATTCGGTCCACGACCTGGGCGAACTGAGTCATCTGATTCACCACTTGACGAAGGATCTCTGGTACAGCAGGATCTGGTTCGTTATTAATAGATTGTTGCGGCTCGCCTGAGCTATGACTGGCCTGGTTAGAAGGCGACGCTTCCCTTTCAGCATTCCTCCGTCCGCGTCCACGACCGCGACCACGTCCACGTCCGCCTCTCAACATACTGTAAGCACAAATACTCAATATACAGGAAACAACATCGTTCTAATATTCGAGTATAAAGAGACACAACATGTAAAGAACGAGATAGAGTTTAGGAACTTACAACCACCGTTCGCATGAAGACGTAGGCAGTGCAGTGATGTCATTCACGGCCGGTTACTTCAAAAGACATAAATGACCCCTATTTTAACCCAACGGCCAAGATATCCATAATCTTAGCTCCGATACCATATTCTGTAACACCCCCGATATATTCAGGAATATTACAGCGCCGTAAATCCTTTACACAAGGATTTACAAGGCTGAAGAATTGAACAGACATTAAAAGGTATTAACTAATGGAAATAGCGGAATTTAGAATACAACAATCCTGACCCAATACTGAAAGTACAATACTTCAACGGGAACTTAATAATACAACACCAAATTCAAACAATTTCACAAATGACTTCGTACTCGAGTACTTATTGAATTAACGAATAAACAAAAGATAAATAACACCGCCGGAACATCACTCTGCACCCTCGTCGTCATGCAGCTCCAGTGGTTGTTTTCCCGCTCTCCTGGATCCTGAACATAAACAATATGTTCACCCCCGAAGGGGTTAGCACAACGATGCTAGTACAAGTACCACAACATATTATTTCAACGTCACACGCAGAATAATAATAATAACGTAAATGGTAAAATGTCCAACGTGTCTTTTCCTACGAGAAACTCAAACATAACATACACAACTGATAATCACAACATGACATCATAACATACACATGGTAATTCCGCCGATCCAGCGTTCACTGCCTAGAACCCACGATGATCCCGTCAGATCAACCCGTGGTGGAAAAACCCGTCCGATGATCCAGCGCACGCTAGCATAGATCCCCCGATGATCCCGTCGGACCAACACGAGGTGGACATACAATAACGACATACATGCACGACAATATGTATAACAACAATACATAAAACAATTAAAGTACTTGCCTCGATTTGAAGACAATAACAACACTTCCACGAAAATGAACACTCGAAGGTCGTCCTCCTCAATCAATCACGTAACGAGACCAAACCTTAACAAAAGAAATGATATAGGATTTATCTCACGTCGTACAAATATTTAACAATTCGATTTACGATCAAAAGTTCATAAAACGCAATATGCCTGAACTGCTTAGCGCACGCTAAGTACTCTGTGTAGCTTGCGTTAAGTCTGCTCGATAGCGCACGCAAACAACAAAGCCTAGTGCACGCTAACTATGTATGGTCGATTTCAGCGATCGATCGACTCGTCATTGGCCTAGCGTACGTTACGTACCAAACGTAGCGTACGCTAACTCGTGCTCGATAGCGCACGTTAATAATCAAAGCATAGCGTGCGCTATATGTGCATGGCAGTTTACTGCTGAGCAGTAAACCGTTCTAGCCATGATCGAAACAATGAAATCTTCCGTGATACTTCATGTTACCTCCATGAATATCATGTATATACGATTCTGAATGATCTTACGGATAACAACAACTTCGGATTCAAGGATATGCATACCATATTCCATTTCGACTACAATTCTTCATATGACGATTCGAAAAGCTTAACGGTTGATATCAACACCTTATATCAATAAATATTATCATGCTGAAGTTGTTTAACATTTCATCTATACTAGATAAATCCTTCCATGATCAATTCTTTAGATTTATCTATCAAGAATGATGTTAAAGTTAAGTCCAAGATTATTATGAAGTCATCTACTAGATTCGGATCACCAATGATAGAAGCTTCTCTGTACATATTCAGTGTAATAAGATTCGAATCATGATGATTATAATCAAGGTACTTAAGGCTTATTCATCTCACTATTCCAAACATGATATACTTGGATAATTCATCTATGAAAATCCATATCTTGTTAACATGATCATCCAAATCGTTAGAATCCAACTCTAAGTCTTGAGATAGATTGAACATACCTTAATATGATGAAAATCACTGAACCGTAAGGTAGAATCCAACTCCGGTTGGGTGTATGCCACTCCAAGGTGCTATTCCACTTCCATGAACATTCCCAAGTGATAACCAATATACAAACACCAACAAGATGTGTTCTAAGTGTATAGGAGTATTATTACAGCTCTCTGAACTCTCAAGGATGAAGAATGGGAGAAAGAAATGAAAGCCAAAACGGTTGTTGTCCCATTTATAATATTCTGCATTTTAACAAGTTAGCGCACGCTACTAAGCATTCCTTAGCGTGCGCTAATAATGGTTGACTTCAGAATTGTCCGGGTGCGTCCGCGGGAATCTTATCCGGACCCATGTCAGATTGGCGCATGTGCTAGCTGTCCCGCTCAATAATTGAGTCCTTAGCGCACGCAACTCCTACCTGCATAGCGTGCGCTAATAATAGCCTGATAGCGCGCGTTAAGATACATTCTTAGCGTGCGCTATCACGAGGTTGCATGAGCAATTTTGCATGTTTCTATACTTATGTATAATGATATCAATGCACGAAATATCATACTCCAATAATCAAAATCAACAATCCGAATAATACATGGTTTGAATACAGATGAAATACACCGTAATAAATCCTAATATTACAGTGTGGGCAACGAGCTACTGAATCTTTTTTGGACAAAAGTGGATCGATCCAAATCTTTCTCTCACAACTCTCGATTTTCTTTCCTTCAAATAATTCCGATTTTTAACAATAATTAAAGTGTTATCTCAATTATGGAATCAAAGACACAAGTCAAGATCCACAATTAAACACTAAGAAGAAAAAATCGAAATCCTTGAGTTGGATATAATGATCTCGACCGAACCCTCCCCTTGTGTCCTATTTATAGGTTTTGGACTACTCTAGGGATCTTAAGGAGGATTAGGGTTAGGACTACTAGTACAACCCAACTTTCCATATTAATTAATATTGCACTTTCATCCCAAATCCCAATTTACGAAATCGGGCTCATTATTTAAATATATTATTTCTCGTGTTTAAGATATCAAATGTCCATTAATTAATTTTAAGCTACTGACAGCTTTAATTAATTAATATCTTATCCAAGAGTAGTAGCACTCGAACCTTATTGTTATATCGTAATTAAATCTACCTGCAGAATTTAATATAATAATAATTATCGAGCTCCTCAAGGGGACATCATCAACCCGCACGAGTCGGGACACTGTTTCTAGCAATAATAATAGTTGTCATATAAATAATATTATTACCCAAGATATGAAGCTTATTGAGTCAATCACTTTGACTGTCACCCATGGTAAAGCAAAGCAATAAATAATATAAATACACAATTAAATATTATATACTTAGAATTAAGAAATAATTATTATTTGAGATTTACGTTCTTCTTACAGTCAGTACAGAAGACACTACCTCACTTCGATCCAGTTCAACGTCTGCAAATGCTAATGCATGCTAAGAGTCAAGACCAACTAATCTCAAACATACACTGCAACCTTTCACATAATTTGTCTAATAATGATATAGGTTGTGAACTATTATATTATTTTATAAGGCACCGATAATATGATCTTCTGTGTGACACCAACACACCACATTATCTACAATATAAAATAATTAGATATTTCATTTGCATAACCATAACGTGAATACATATACAAAACATCTAATTATATGTAATTAATATTCTCTTATGTAGTTACAGGGAAATAAGGTAAACAAGCATAAAGTATGATTTGCAGTATACAACCCTAACAATCTCCCACTTATACTCAAAGCATGCTTTTAAGTATACTACTCTATTACATAGTCTCTCATTTCTCCTGCTTATACTCAAAGCAATGCTGCCATGCATCGTAATCCCATTCCTTCCACGTGCCTTTCGAAAACTGTTGAGGGTAGGCCTTTCGTGAAAGGATCATCAAGATTATCTTCTGATGCAACTCTAGATACAACTACGTCTTCTTCCTTTACGAAGTGTCATATGATGTGGTACTTGTGGTTGATATGTTTACTTGCCTTGTGGGCTCGTGGTTCCCTCGAATTTGCGACTGCACCGGTATTATCACAATAAAGTGTAATATCCTTTGGCAAATCGGGAATCACATCTAAGTCTTGCAGGAAGTACTTGATCCATACCGCCTACTTGGCTGCCTCAGAGGCTGCCACGTACCCGGCTTCCATGGTAGAGTCCGATATGTATTTCTGCTTCATACTCCTCCAACTAATGGCTCCATCTCCCAGGCTAAACACATAACCTGAAGTAGACTTGGACTTTTTTCAGTCTGATGAAAAATCTGAGTTAGTATAACCCACTGGATACAGGTCGTCTGATTAATATACTAGCATATACTCCCTAGTACTTTTCAGGTACTTGGGTATGTGCTTGACAGCAATCCAATGTCCTGGTCCTGGGTTCGACTGATATGTAATATCCGACTGTAATTTTCGTTTTTACCTGTCATTGTATTATTTGGATAATCTGATTATCATGAATCGTTGCATTTAGTATTATGTTGAGGTATTATAGATTTGAATTTCATATCGTTGTTATTTCATATCATACTCAATGATTCTATGTTAATTAGAGAGATGCATTTTTAACTTTTCTGTTGACGTAGCGTACGCTACGTAGCATGATTAACGTACTTTAATCTTGTGCCTTAGCGTGCGTAATGTTTCCTCTGTTGTGTACGCTAAGAGAGAATCTGGCATCAGTTGACTTCAGCACGTGAACTCCCTAGCCGTTGGCATGCATGTGAGTAATGTCTGAGTTGTCATGTCGGCCAGAGTCAACTTTTATTAGCGTGCGTAACCCCTTTCTTCATTAGCGTGCGCTAGCGACCTGCGAATTCAAGACAGTAGCCACTGTAAGCCGCTCACGTACATAATATTAACCAGTTAGTGCATGTAAGTGTGTTAACGTACGCTAAAGCTTCCCGTTAGCGTGCGCTAAGTCTGCACAGTCTATTTATAGGACCAGCCTGTTTTTCATTTCTTCACAACTCCAAACCGATTCTCTCTCTCCATATATCGTCCCTCTACACTCCCAAACCGATATCAACCTCCCCCAACTTGCTTCTAAGCCTTAAATCTTGGAGTGGAGCTCATTTCCTTGAAGATTAGGAGGTGTTCTTGAGCTTGGAGTGTACTTTCTCGTAGCATTGAGGTTGTTCTTCGTTTCTGGAGGTAGGTGTACTTTCTTCTCTGTATTGTTTTCATATGTTGATGTTAGTAATGAATTATACTCCACCTAGAGTAGATTAATCAAGTAAAACATAGTTTTAATCCAACCTTTTTAACACTTTTGATGAATATGATAAATGAGGGTTTGAGATGGATGTGTTCTTGATGATATAGTGATTCTAACCACGTTGTAACTATCATGCTCATCTTGTTGGACGAATTTAGCTTAGTAGAATACCTTTGAATCAGTTAACTTCACCATAGTTGGATTTAACTAATAGAGTTGTTATCATAAAGTGATTAAACACCATTTTAAGTTTTCACTTACCTTGGGAAGAACTTGGCCATGTTAGAAGTAGAAGGATGTGTTCTTGCTCAGATTTCTTAAGAATCATATTCTCCTTATGTTTTGCTCAGCAAGATTTTGTATGGTTAAGGATATTTGTGAAACCAACAACAACAACTTTTCATTAATCTAATGTGTTGAGAACTTAGAATGTTTTGATCATCATACTAGATAGATGGTGAATTCATCATGATGTTAATAGATCTTCCAGCCTTGTAATGAAAGATTTTGATAACCTTCATGAATATGGTGTAATCTCATAACTAATAACCTTGTTGTAAGCTTAATATCCACTTTAAATGAGAGGAGAATGATAATAAATGTGCAGATTTTGTTCTTTCAACATTTTAATGTTTTGGAAAGTTTAATCATCATAAGATGATCTTAACATCATAATTGGTTATTCAACACGCCCTTGATAGAATTCTTATTTACGATGGACCATGTGAACATTCAGTAAAAGTATTGTAAACCAATTTTTATGGTTGTAATGATGTTAAAAGAACTCTTGGCATAAGGCTTCGGTATTTTGAGATAGCAAACTATTCTAAGGATTATAGGGTGCCGTCTTACTAATCCTATATTGATAATTGTACGAATATTTTATTGAGTAAAATGTATTTCGTTTAAGGTTGATTGTTCGAGTAAACGATATTAGTCGAGGGCCATTCGTCCGTTCGTTCGTTCGTTTCGACAAGAAGAGGAATATTTCCGCCTCTGTATTGAGGCAAGTAATCTTGCTTGGTTATAATGATGATTAGATTCTTGTTATGGTTATACGTTTCATGTGTATGAACTGTTTATGTAATGTTTGTCGTGATTTGACATTGTCCTTGACGTTATCCCATTTTCGTCATGGGGTTGCATTCCCAAATACGTCGCTTGGCATCGTTGATCTCGTTGGTCTTTATTTCCACTTCGGTGAGTTTTTCTTGATCCTTAATCGGATTTGTGATTTATTGAATTCGTTGTCATGTTGTATCGTGACATATCCGGAATCATATCTGCGTTCCGATTGGTCATTGTGTAGGATTTTTAGCCAGGCACATATATAGTCATGCGTGGATATTATTCCGCATTGGACTGTGCACACGAGACATAGTTTCGTGAAGCTAATTAGGTACATTGTCCCACGTGTATTCTGGATTCCGTATACGGGGCGGACATGTACACGGACACATTTCCGGATCGGGCGTACTGTGATGTCCATCTTGAGCCATATTGTTAATCGTTCATAGTCCATGTGTGATTGGATGTGTTCGACGGTTTGTGACTGATTGTTTCATACGCCCGAGGGGTATGATTAATAGTCGGAATGATTTCCTTGAGAACTATATATGTGAATTGTATAATGTCGGAAGAATTAATTATCATGTATATCTCACCCTGTGTTTTGGGCGAAATACTTGTATGGTATTTTAGGTCGAGGCAAGGACAAAGCACGGGAAGAGCATGTCGACGGCGAAGGGTTCGAAGGATACTAGTTCGGGGGCCCCAAATCATTTGTTGTCCGGTTATGTTAAACCGTGTTATGTTATTTTATCTTCTGCTTCATTTAAATTACTATCTGGTTGTATTGACATTTGAAGTATTTTCCATCTCCATATGGTTTATACTTGTTTTTCGGATCCTGTGTATTATAAGGCCACTGGCCATATTTTTAATAGACTCCTAATCGGAGTAATGACTATTCATTGTGGTTCGGTATCACAAATAATATTTATTTAATATGTTTTGGATATCGCCTGGTGGGTCCCAGTGTGGGGTCCACGGCACTATAACAGCCGTATTTTGGGGTGTTACAGAAGATGGTATCAGAGAGTTGTTTCTTTTTATGAGTCATTGTGAAATGAACTAGTATCAAGAGACCTTCGTGTCACGTGTGACCTGTACAAGCGCCTGACCCTACGAGCCAAATACGGTATGTACTTTACGAGCCATGATTTAATTACCGGCATGATATTGATATCGGAATGGATCTCTTTGTTTATCTTATTATTTCGAGGATTTGTGGCAGGATTTATCTGATTAATAATTCGAGATAAATGCTGGATTGATTATATGATTTAAATTGTTCGACTTGACATCGATGTAATATTCGGTGCGACATTCGTGGTGTCGATAACTAATTGTGAACTGTTTCCTTGAATATGTGATTCCTTGTTGCTATTAACTTAGCGTGAATTTTAGTATCTTGAACTGTACTTATGGTTATCATTATGATTGATTCTTTCAGTATGGAAAGAAACCTGAGAGGTCGTGGCGGAGGGGGACGAGGCCGCGGAAGGGGCAGAATCCCGATACCTCGAGACAACAGACGCGCAAATGTGGATCATAGTTCCGCAGAAAGTGGTTCACCTTATAGGGATCAATCGCACCACAGTGGGTGCGGGGATGCGCGTGTCGATCCTTACGTCGTGATGCAGGGCATGATGACACAGATGACCCAGATGGGTCAACTAATGGAAGCTATGCAGAGGGCCGCTACTGGCCAGCAACAGGGGCCTCATCCTCCTCCTGTGATTGGCGGACCCATGAGTCGGATTATCAGCGACATCTTTCGCCAGCGACCTCCGACCTTCGAAGGCTCCTCTGAGCCTGCTGACATTGTGCATTGGATCGAGTATTTTGAGAAACTTTTCCAGATGGTGGACTGCCTGGAAGCGAACTGCGTCTCGGTAGCCGTGTACTATCTTAGCAAAGGCGCTCATACCTGGTGGCTTTCAGGAAGGACAGCTGATGGTGTTTATACTTGGGAGGAATTTAAAAAACTCATGATAGACCGTTACTATCCAGGGCCACTCCGTGAGGCCAAACTGTCGGAACTGCTGAACCCCGACCTGTCTTAAGACGATGATGTATTATCTGTTGCTGAGAAATTCCAGGCACTCCTTCCTTTCGCCACGACAATTATCCGAACAGAGGCCGATAAGATCAAATACTTTCTCAAGAGGCTTAAACCCCGAATGAGAATGCAGCTGTTGAATCACCATTGTACTACCTTACCAGAGTTCATCGAGAAAGCTCTGGAGTACGAACTCACCGCGAAGGAGATTTCCAAGAAACAATCACAGTCCAACAACAAAAGATCCAGGAACCAGAACCAGATTGAGAGTAATCGGGGGACATTCAGGAAGCCCCAGTCATTTCCAAACCCTTCTGATCGACCACCCATGGCATCAAAGCCAGCCGGATCGTACTCTCGAACGGTTCCCTCATCCGTGGTGTGTCATAACTTGGGGACCAGGGGCATATCAACTTCAAATGCCCAAAGCCTGCCATCACATGCCATACTTGTGGTGGTAAGAATGGTCATCGTGCTCGTTTTTGCAGAAGTGGGCCCGGACCTGAACCAGTAGCGTCTCATGCTCCAGTTCAGTCTTCTATCCAGAAACGGGCACCTCCGTCCGCTTCCTATCAGACCACTGGGACGAATAGGGGATTGGGCCGTGGGAATCAAAGTGGTACACCTGGTGCCGGAACTGCGAAACCCAGGATTTACGAGATGAAGAAAGCTGATGATCCCGAGGCCAGCATGATTTCAGGTATACTCGAGATCCACTCCCAGCCTGTGTGTGTTATTTTTGATACCGGTGCTTCACACTCCTTTATATCTTCTTCTTGTTTAAGTCATTTGCCTCTAGACCATGTTATCAATTGTGAGCCCTACGTGATTGGTCTACCTGATGGTAGAAGAATTATTGAAAATCACGAAGTCCAGGACTGCCCGATTCATTTGAACGACCGTGAGTGGTTGTCAAATCTGATTGTAGTCGATCTACCTAAGGATGATATAATCTTGGGTATCGATTGGATGGATCGTCATGATTCAATACTTAGTGTCCGCAAGCGGATGCTAACCGTCACTTCTGATGATGGTTTCGAGTGTATTTTTCGAGGTGATAATCCCATTCGTTCTGGGAGAGTCATCAGCGCTATGAAAGCAGTGAAACTGCTTACTCAAGGGTGTATTGGTTATTAGTGCTACATGACCAAAACAGCAGATCGACCGGTTGAATTAACCGACATTCCGGTAGTCCAAGACTACCCAAATGTATTTCCAGACGAGTTGCCAGGCTTACCTCCTCATCGTGACGTGGAGTTTATTATTGAGTTAGAACCAGGTACATCCCCGCTTTCAAAAGCACCGTATCGTATGGCTCCGACTGAGATGCAGGAATTGAAGAACCAGCTTGAGGAGTTGACTGAAAAAGGCTATATTCGACCTAGTGCATCCCCTTGGAGAGCACCAGTGTTATTTGTACGGAAGAAAGATGAATCTCTGCGCTTATGTATTGATTACCGTGAGCTCAACAGGGTAACCATCAAGAACAAGTATCCTTTGCCTCGTATTGATGATTTATTGGATCAACTTCAGGGAGCTGCCGTGTTTTCTAAGATCGACTTGAGATCTGGTTATCATCAGTTGAGGATTCGAGAGTCTGACATTTCAAAGACAGCCTTCCGTACTCGCTATTGGCATTACGAGTTCGTGGTGATACCATTTGGACTGACTAATGCACCGGCGGTATTCATGGAGTTGATGAATCGAGTTTTTATTAACTATCTGGATCGCTTTGTAGTCGTTTTTATTGACGATATTCCGATTTACTCTCGTGACCACGAAGAGCATGAGCGTCACCTCCACCAAGTTCTCGATACATTGAGGCGGGAACAGCTTTATGGGAAATTTTCTAAGTGTGAATTCTGGATGCCTGAGGTTATCTTTCTCGGGCATATGATATCAGCCGAAGGGGTGAGAGTGGACCCACAAAAGACGGAAGCCATTCGAGATTGGCTACCACCGAAGAACGTGAAGGAAGTTTGTAGTTTCCTCGGCCTAGCAGGTTACTACCGACGGTTCGTAGAAGGATTTTCTAAAATTGCGCAACCAATGTCCAACTTACTGCGGAAGGATAAAAAGTATTTGTGGTCAGAAGCATGTCAGCAAATTTTTGATGAGCTCAAGAGTTGATTGATTTCGGCACCAGTTTTGGTCTTACCAAAAGGAACGAAAGGATTTGTGGTGTATAGTGACGCGTCGAGACAGGGCCTGGGATGTGTACTAATGCAGGAAGGGAAAGTGATTTCCTATGCGTCGAGACAATTGCGACCTTATGAGGTTAACTATCCGACCCATGACTTGGAGTTAGCAGCCGTGGTGTTTGCTTTGAAAATCTGGCGTCACTATCTTTATGGAGTTACCTGCCAGATCTTTACAGATCACAAGAGCCTAAAGTATATTTTTACTCAGAAGGAGTTGAACATGAGACAGATAAGGTGGCTAGAATTAATCAAGGACTATGAGATCGAGATCCTTTATCATCCGGGTAAAGCAAATGTGGTTGCCCACGCTTTGAGCCGTAAGATAGTGCAGGAGCAGATGCTGAGCCGTCTGACAGCACAGAGAGAGTTGCAGTTAGACCTTATGAGGCCAGAAATTGAAGTTTGGTTACAGCATGTTCAGGGACAACTTTGCACCCTTGAGATTTCTTAATCTCTTGATGATATGATCAAATCGAAGCAAATTATGGACCCATTCTTATCTCGAGTTCGGGATGAGGTAACCTAAGGGAAAGCCCCTGGATTCGTGATCCACGAGGATGGATTGATACGCTTTAGAAATCTAGTTTGTGTACCCGCTGACGAAGAGTTGAGGAACTCTATCATGAGAGAAGCCCACACTACCCCGTACTCTATTCACCCAAGATCTAGCAAGATGTATAAGGATTTGAAGCAGAATTATTGGTGGGGGAATATGAAACGTGAGATTGCCGAATTCGTTTCGAGATGTTTAACCTGTTAGCAGGTTAAGATTGAGCACCAGCGACCCGCAGGAATGCTGAAACCGCTCCCGATTCCCAAGTGGAAATGGGAGGACATATCTATGGATTTTATCACTAGCTTGCTGACGAGTCGTCGAGGAATGAAAACGATTTGGGTGATTGTGGACCGTCTGACCAAATCAGCCCACTTCTTGGAGATTAAGGACACATGGGGTCCCGAGAGATTGGCCTAGCTGTTTATTAAGGAAATCGTGAGATTATATGGTACCCCCAAGAGTATTGTATCAGACCGTGACGGGCGATTTGTGTCGCACTTCTAGAAGGCAGTTCATCGTGCGATGGGCACGCAGTTGAATTTCAGTACGGCTTTTCATCAACAGACCGATGGTCAGTCTGAGAGAACCATCTAGACTCTAGAGGATATGTTGAGAGCATGTGCTCTTGATTGGAAGGACGATTAGGAAGCCCAGCTACCTTTGGTGGAATTCACTTATAATAATAGTTGGCACGCTTCGATTCAGATGGCACCGTATGAGGCATTGTATGGCCATCGTTGTAGGTCCCCTTTGTGTTGGGACGAGCTGTCAGAATCTCTGGGTACGGAACCCGATATGTTATTAGCATCCCGTGAGAAGATCACTTTGATTAGGAGTCGGTTGTTAATGGCTCAAAGTCGACAGAAGTCTTATGCTGACCACCGTCGATGACCGCTTGAGTTCGAGGTTGGTGACCATGTGTTAATGAAGGTGTCTCCTACCCGAGGTGTTTTTAGTTTCGGGAAGAGGGGAAAGCTGAGCCCGAGGTACATTGGGCCATTTGAGGTTTTGGAGTGTGTAGGTGATCTGGCCTATCGACTAGCTTTGCCACCGACTTTGAGTAAGATTCACAACGTGTTTCATGTCTCCCAGTTGAGGAAATATGTTGCTGATCCGAGCCATGTACTTCAGTTCGAAGAGATTGAATTAGCGGAGGATCATTCGTACGAGGAGCGTCCTGTGCGGATACTCGAGATGAGGATCAAGCAGTTGCGGAACAAGATGATTCCCCAGCTGAAGGTTCATTGGTCACGACACGGAGTCGAGGAGGCTATGTGGGAAACCGAGGATAGTATGCGAGCGAGATACCCCGAGTTATTTACCCCTTAGTTTCGAGGACGAAACACTTTTTAATGGGGGGAGTATGTAATATCCGACTGTAATTTTCGTTTTTACATGTCATTGTATTATTTGGATAATCTGATTATCATGAATTGTTGCATTTAGTATTATGTTGAGGTATTATAGATTTGAACTTCATATCGTTGTTATTTCATTTCATACTCGATGATTCTATGTTAATTAGAGAGATGCATTTTTAACTTTTCTGTTGACGTAGCGTACGCTACGTATCATGATTAACGTACGTTAATCTTGTGCCTTAGCGTACGTAATGTTTCCTCTGTTGCGTACGATAAGAGAGAATCTGGCATCAGTTGACTTCAGCACGTGAACTCCCTAGCCGTTGGCATGCATGTGAGTAATGTCTGAGATGTCATGTCGGCCAGAGTCAACTTTTATTAGCGTGCGTAACCCCTTTCTTCATTAGCGTGCGCTAACGACCTGCGAATTCAAGACAATAGCCACTGTAAGCCGCTCACGTACGTAATATTAACCAGTTAGCGTACGTAAGTGTGTTAGCGTACGCTAAAGCTTCCCGTTAGCGTGCGCTAAGTCTGCACAGTCTATTTATAGGACCAGCCTATTTTTCATTTCTTCACAACTCCATACCGATTCTCTCTCTCCATATATCGTCCCTCTGCACTCCCAAACCGATATCAACCTCCCCCAACTTGCTTCTAAGCCTTAAATCTTGGAGTGGAGCTCATTTCCTTGAAGATGAGGAGGTGTTCTTGAGCTTGGAGTGTACTTTCTCATAGCATTGAGGTTGTTCTTCATTTCTGGAGGTAGGTTTACTTTCTTCTCTGTATTGTTTTCATATGTTGATGTTAGTAACGAATTATACTCCACCTAGAGTAGATTAATCAAGTAAAACATAGTTTTAATCCAACCTTTTTAACACTTTTGATGAATATGATAAATGAGGGTTTGAGATGGATGTGTTCTTGATGATATAGTGATTCTAACCACGTTGTAACTATCATGCTCATCTTGTTGGACGAATTTAGCTCAGTAGAATAACTTTCAATCAGTTAACTTCACCATAGTTGGATTTAACTAATAGAGTTGTTATCATAAAGTGATTAAACACCATTTTAAGTTTTCACTTACCTTGGGAAGAACTTGGCCATGTTAGAAGTAGAAGGATGTATTCTTGCTCAGATTTCTTAAGAATCATATTCTGGATTCCGTATACGGGGCGGACATGTACACGGACACATTTCTGGATCGGGCGTACTGTGATGTCCATCTTGAGCCATATTGTTAATCGTTCATAGTCCATGTGTGATTGGATGTGTTCGACGGTTTGTGACTGATTGTTTCATACGCCCGAGGGGTATGATTAATAGTCGGAATGATTTCCTTGAGATCTATATATGTGAATTGTATAATTTCGGAAGAATTAATTATCATGTATATCTGATCCTGTGTTTTGGGCGAAATACTTGTATGGTATTTTAGGTCGAGGCAAGGGCAAAGCACGGGAAGAGCATGTCGACGGCGAAGGGTTAGAAAGATACTAGTTCGGGCCCCCCAAATCATTTGTTGTCCGGTTATGTTAAACCGTGTTATGTTATTTTATCTTCTGCTTCATTTAAATTACTATCTAGTTGTATTGACATTTGAAGTATTTTCCATCTCCATATGGTTTATACTTGTTTTTCGGATCCTGTGTATTATAAGGCAGTTGGCCATATTTTTAATAGACTCCTAATCGGAGTAATGACTATTCATTGTGGTTCAGTATCACAAATAATATTTATTTAATCTGTTTTGGATATCGCCTGGTGGGTCCCAGTGTGGGGTCCACGGCACTGTAATAGCCGTATTTTGGGGTGTTACATGATATCTAGCAGCCATTTCAACGACATGATAGATATCTGGTCTAGTGCAAAGCATAACATACATGAGGCTTCCCACAGCTGACGCATAAGGGATCAGCTTCATGTCATCTATCTCATTTTGTGTCTTGGGACACATATCTTTAGATAGTTGAATTCCATGTCTGTAAGGTAGAAAACCTTTCTTGGAATTCTCCATGCTAAACCACTTTAGCACTGTATCGATATAGGATGCATGAGATAAGCACAACATCCTTTTTCTTCCGATCATGAAAGATCCTGATCCCAAAGATGTGTCCTGCTTCTCCCAAATCCTTCATATCGAATTGCTAAGATAGCCATACCCATATGCCCGATAATTCCTTCACGTTTTTTCCAATCAGAAGGATATCATCTACATACAGTACAAGAAACACCAACACGTTTCCATCGCATTTCTGATACTTACAACTCTCACTCGGACATTGGATGAATCCATATGACTGGACTCTCTCGTCAAATCGAGTGTTCCAAGATCTAGATGCTTGCTTAAGTCCATAAATGGATCTCTTAAGCTTGCACACTAAGTGCTCTTCTCCTTCAGCAATGAGTCCCTCTGGTTGGCGCATGTAGATTTCCTTGTTTAGACTCCCATTCAAGAATTTTCCAAATCTCCAGATCCAAATGCGCAGCTATAGCTAAAAGAATATGGATTGACTTAAGCATGGCTATCGGCGAAAAGGTTTTATCATAATCGATACCCTCTTTCTGAGTGTAACCTTTCGCTACAAGCCCTGCTTTGAAGGTTTCAACCTTCTATAACCTCCTTTCTTTCGCTTGTAGACCCACTTCCTCCCAATGGCTTGTACCCCATTAGGTTGTTCTACTAGCTCCCACCTTGATTGTAATCCGTAGATCCCATTTCTGATTCTATTGCTACTTGCCAGGAGTCGGCATCTTTATCTTGGATTGCCTCCTTATAAGTCTATAGATCTGATTCATCTTCACCTGGGATTGAGTCCGAAGACTGTTCCACGCCTATGAATCATTTCGATTGATGAACAACCCTCCCATTATGACGAGGGAAATCCTGAGTTGGTGTAAAAGTCTCAAAATCGATATGTGGTGCAGTGTTAGGTGGCACTTGTACGATTAGTATAGACGGAGTCTCTCCCCTCAACTCTTCCAGAATTATTTCGCTCATGGGCTTGTGACTAATTATATAATCCTCTTCCAGGAATCGGGCATTGGTGCTAACAATGACCATCTAATCCTGGGGACTATTGAACAAGTCACCCTTCATTCCCTTAGGATATCCTACAAACCCTCGCACTTCTGTACGAATGCCAGCTTATTAGCTTCCTTATTCAGCACATGTGCTGGAGTACCCCAAATCCGAACATGTTCTAGATTGGGCTTTCGCCCCCTCCACAGTTCTGTAGGTGTTTTTGAAACTGATTTTCAAGGCACCAGGTTTAGAATGTACACCGTTGTTTCTAAGTCATATCCCCAAAACGAAATAGGTAAATCCGAATAAATCATCATTGATCTAACAATTTCTAAAGAGTTCTGTTCCTTCTCTCAGCAACACCATTTTTGTTGTGGAGATCCCGGTGCAGTGAGATGGGACGAAATCCCCTCATTTGCCAAGAAATCCAAAAACTCTCTACTAAGGTACTTGCCACCATGATCAGATCATAGTGACTTGATACTCTTCCCATGACGCTTCTCCATTTCAGCCTTGAAGTTTCTGAACTTGTCAATGGTTTCAGACTTACGTCGCATCAAATAGATGTATACATATCTCGAATAATCATCTATAAACGTGATGAAGTATTCGAAACCACCCCTAGCCTGGACATTCATTGGACCACATACATCCGCATGAACAAATTCCAACACATTCTGAGCATGTTTTTCCTTGGCCTTAAAAACCCTTTTGGTCATCTTACCTCCGAGACAAGATTCACAAATTGGAAATGACTCAACTTACAGGTCATCCAATGGGCCATCATATACCAATCTTTAAATCCTCCCAAGGTTTACATGATCTAACCGTAAATGCCACATATATGTTTGGTTTATGCTCGAAGGTTCTTTTTTCTTTTTAGGTTTAGACAAAGTGTTAAGCAATTTATGTTTATACATGGGAGTTTGTGCAGTATTAATGACATAAAGTCCATCAGTAAAAGTACCTTTGCAAATATATTCACCGTTTTTTCTTCTAATAATAGCATCATCATCAAAAGAAGCTGAATAACCATCACATTTTAATTTAGAAACCGAAATTAAATTCATTCTAAACTCCGGTACTAATAATACATTAAGGACTAATATTTTGTCATCCATCTTCAACTGCACGACTCCTACTGCAATAGCCATAAGCCTAGAATAATCGCCTCAATTGATGGTGATCTTGCCCGCACTAAGCTGCTTGGTTACCTGAAAACCATGCGAGTCAAAGCAAACATGATCTATGGAGCCTCAATCAACTATCCACGAATTAGAAGAACAAGCTGGCAAATATGTTTTGACTACTAGTGCACAAGACATACCTTTCTTAAGAGCAGGACAGTCCACCTTAAAATGTCATTTCTGACCACACTTGTAGCACTTTCCCTTTGTATTTTTCTTCGCCTCAGGCTGAGGAGCCTTGCTTTTTACCTTGAGAGTTGTCACTTGCTTCTGGCCCACTTGTTTCTTATTCTTCCCCCAAGTGGGTTTAGAAGTTGAAACACCAGTAGCTGCAAGAACTTGATACCCTTTCCTAAAGAGACCTTCTGCATCTTGAAGCTTTGTCAGCAATTCCGCCAAGGTATACTCCCTACGATTCATATTGTAGTTTATGCGGAACTGCTCAAAGTTCCTAGGTAAGCTGCCTAGGACGATATCGATCTGCGTTTCCGCATCGATAGTAGCCCCTAAGATATCATGTTCGTTTAGATGAGAAATCATCTTTAGAACATGATCCCTTACAGGGGTTCCTTCAGGCATTTGGGTGGTCATCAAGACCCTCATAACATTTTGCCTAGCCGTTCGGTTCCGATGATCAAACATCTCGTCGAGATTTTTCATCATTTCCGGGGCCGTGCCCATACTCTGATGCTGATGCTGCAATACATTTGCTAAAGAAGACAAGATGTAACAGCGAGCCATCTCATCATATTTCTTCCATGTGCGGAATTCTTTCACCTCATCGGGTGTCGAATCCGCATCTAGTTCCAATGGGCATTCCTCAGTTAGAACAAACTCTTGTTCTTCAGCAGTGGGGACAATATTAAGATTACGTTCCCAATTAGTAAAGTTAGTACCATCTAGTTTGTTTTCTTTGAGAATTACAGCAAGTGGATTGAAAGACATATGAGATAAAATTTAAAACATTCATCACATAATGCATAACAAATATATTGAAAACCTTTAAAAACACAATATATATGCTAGCAACCAACACCTCGAAAAACCCGTATATGCATGCCATGATCATGCGGACGTTTACACAAACATTTTTCAAATAGAGGTTTACGTCTTTAATTTTACTATCTAGTCAATTTACGTTATGACAAGTAAAGTTAATAGTTGGTTCCTCTTGACCATGTATTAATTAACATAGATTCCGATGGGGAGCTTATTAATTGATACACCTAAGTGAACACCATAATTTAGCAACCTTAAAATATTGTCTTTTAAATAATAGTCCTACAGATGGAGAGGTCCTATCATAAAAATACTAATATTTACCTTTTGTTATCATTTGAAATTTAAAACTAGTGAACCTATAATTATCATATCCGATATGGAGGAAGTCCCTAATGTCAACGTGCATGCTAATTACTTCACAATTTAAATTAATTATGGAGGTCAATTTGATTTTATTTTAAAAAATAAATCAGTTTAATCACTTAGTTATTTTAGCCTTAAGGTTTTTAATTTTCTCGTCCTAACATGCAAGAAACATATCACGCATACATTCATACATGCCATACATCCAAAACAGTACAAACCAAAATAAACCATGGATAATTAAGTTATCCAATTAATGGTCTTCTTCTTTGATTTGAATCCGAGAAAATCCTTGACTCGATTTCTCCCACTGGATCAAGCATCTCGTCACTCCTCCCCGGTCGGGCCGCGGATTTCCAAAATTAAAGTTTCAATTTTATGCAAAATTAATTACATAAAAAACTTCAATTTTAAATCCCGACTCTCCAGCGGATGCAACGAACGGCGGTGAAATGGATCGGACTAAAAATCGGACGACCCGACCCGAATCGGCGAACCGTCCCGGAACAGGCTGCCCGCGGCCCTCGGCAGCAGGCCCGACAGGTAGCCGTGTGCTGCTCGGCAGCGCCCGCGTGCTGCTGTTCGACCGCGGCTGTCCAACAGTCCCGTTGTCCCGGTTCTGCTCTACTTCTTCGTGACTTTGTCTTCTCCGAATTCCATTATAATTTTACATAAAATAAAATACATTGAACTTATAGAAAGATTACACAAAAAAATAAGATCCTACATCTACCCCAAAATTTTTCACGGAAAAATCATTACATACCTCAAAACCGGGCCAAATCAATAATTACATAAATAATAGAAATAAATAAATAAATAAACTATCCACATAACCATGATAATTGGATCATATTCCCTGCAAGAACACATCTAGCAAAATACTCCAACATCAAATTACATGAATATTTAAATTGCTATCAATTAATCACCAAAATTAATTAAAATAGCAAAAGCCTAAAAATCTGTCTCCCATACCAATTGTTAGAAATAAAATACAGTGGAAGCGAAATTGAAAAAAGTTTGATTAAAGCGTTTTACGCATCCACGAGCACAAAACCTATTGAGGCATGCTAATTAATTAACTACTAAGATTAATAAGCAATTTAAATTATATTTATTATTTATTAAATAAATATGTGATAAATTAGATATCCTAATTTAGATCAAAGATCATATGATATTTACCTTTGAAATGTAGTGGTTGCTTGCTCTTTGATCTTTTTGTATTTCTACCTTTAGATCTTCTAGAGTATGATCCGTCTGAATCCGGACGTTGTGTGGGCAACGAGCTACTGAATCTTGCTTAGATAAAAGTGGATCGGCCGAAATCTTCCTCTCACAACTCTCGATTTTCTTTTCTTCAAGTAATTCCGATTTGTAACAAGAATTAAAGTGTTATCTCAATTGTGGAATCAAAGACACAAGTCAAGATCCACAATTAAATACTAAGAAGAAAAAAATCGAAATCCTTGTGTTGGATATAATGATCTCGGCCAAACCCTCCCCTTGTGTCCTATTTATAGGCTTTGGACTATTCTAGGGATCTTAAGGAGAATTAGGGTTAGGACTCCTAGCGCAACCCAACTTTCCATATTAATCCTTTTCCTAATATGGTTGAGTTCACTAATATCAATTCAGTCCACTAAAGAATTATATTGAACTTCCAACCCAAATCCCAATTTACGAAATCGGAATCCTTATTTAAATATATTATTTCCCGTATTTAAGATATCGAATGTCCATTAATTAATTTTAAGCTACTGATAACTTTAATTAATTAATATCTTGTCCAAGAGTAGTACCACTCGAACCTTATTATTATGTCGGAATTAAATTTACCTGTAGGGTTTAATATAATAATCATTATCGAACTCCTCAAGGGGACATCATCAACCCGCACGAGTCGGGACACGATTTTTAGTAATAATAATAATTGTCATATAAATAATATTATTACCTAAGATACGAAGCTTATTGAGTCAATCACTTTGACTCTCACCAATGGTAAATCAAACCAATAAATATTATAATACACAATTAAATATTATATACCTAGAATAAAGAAATAATAATTATCCGAGATTTACGTTCTTCTCACAGTCAGTACAGAAGACACTATCTCACTTCGATCCAGTTCAACGTATGCATATACACTAATGCATGCTAATAGTCAAGACCAACTAATCTCAAACATACACTACAACCTTTCACATAATTTGTCTAATAATTATATATGTTGTGAGCTATTATATTACTTTCTAAGGCACCGATAATGTGATCTTCCGTGTGACACCAACACACCACATTATCTATCATATAAAATAACTAGACATCCCATTTGCATAACCATAATGTGAATAAATATGCAAAACATGTGATTAAATGTAATTAATATTCTCATAGGTAGTTATAGGGAAATAAGGTAATAAAAGCATAAAATATGCTTTGCAGTACACAACCCTTACAGTGGACTGCATCTCAATACAATATGGGTTTTTGAATCTTAGGATATCACCATATATGAAACATGGCAAAATCATATTGGCACGATAGACTAGGTCATATTGGTCGAGATATAATGATCCTTACACCAAAGAACTCGCACATACATCCCTTTTCTGAGTGAAAAGATGGCAACAACTCAAAACAGAGTATGATGCTTATGTTCATCACGCTATGTCATCTAAAGAACAAAAAACATATGCCCCTTCTATGCAATTGAATATGTCAAGAGCACACCATTGATTTTGCAAAGCCTGTTCTTTAGCTAAAGTAGGAGCGAGACCCTCTTACGCCAAAGAACAAAATCCAACATCCCGTTTGTGGGTCCGTCCATCAAAAAACAAACCATTTAGATATTTAAGGTTTTGGTGGATGCTTTGATATATTGGTCATATGTCGGCACTTATTTCCACATGAAAGAATTGCATTTACAAAACTTCTAGATCGGATCATACATATTAGGACTCACCACCCTGATCACCCTATAAAGTCCACTATACTCGATAATGTAGGAGAATTCATGTCTAAATTATTTGATGTTTAGTACATGCCAATCAGCTTGGTTTTGCACACCAATATCCCTATCTCTGCATGGGGTTATGCAGTCCTACATGTAGCTCTACTCATTCGTTCCAGGCCCACTGTTGATCAACCATTTACTGCATACCAGTTAGTAACCGGATATGAGCCTAATATCATATTTATGTATACTTATTTGTGCAACTTATATCCCTTGAACCCCCATATTGTAATAAGATGGGTCCTCAGAGACGAATAAGTATGAAGGTTAGATATGAATCCCCACTATTATCCACTACTTACAAATTTTGACAAGTGATCTCTTTACCACACATCTTGCCGAGATAGTCTTCCCGTCGTTAGTGAGAGAGGAGAAAACATAATTTCCCAAAGAATGACATGAATTATCATGGTCCATCCCCAATTTATCTCATTATGATCCTAGAACTTCATAATGTGATCGTGAAGTATAAAGAATTCTCGATCTTCATAACGTAGTAGATTCAATGAGTGATGCATTGCTAATATATATAATAAGACAAGATCTCATATTCCAGATGCAAATGTGTAAGTAAGGATAAAAATCGCCAATGAGGGGTACATCATCAATGCACCGAGTGATTTAATCGCACCTGATGGAAGTGCAATCAAAGTTGTGGCTCCCGAAAGGAATATGGGGAAGCCAACTGGTTCAATAGACATCCGCCCAAGGAATAAAAAGGCAGGTGAGGCACAACTAATCCCCTACTCATCAATACTTGGAATCTTTCCCATAAGATTATCTCATACTACAGTTATGTCCATGAATCATTACTGGGGGATGCACCAAAGCTTGATTCAACATCAGAGAACAAATAAATCTTGATAAACTATGGAAATGTGTACGATTTGATGGAATGAACTATGGAAATGTGTACGATTTGACGGAACGAGCGATCACTCTTATTGATGATGTGTTTACATACATAGTCACTCAAAAAATCATAGAGCATGACAATATCAAACCATGCTCAGTTGAAGAATGTCAATGTAGAGCCTTTTGGCCAAAATAAAAAAAGACAATATAGGCAGAACTTGACTCTATGATAAAACAACATGTATTTGGCCCATTAGTGCTAACTCCGACAAGTGTAAAGCTTGTAGGACATAGATGAGATATAGTCAGAAAGTGTAATGAGAATGACGAAGTCCTGGGAGGCGCCAAGGACACTTGGATATTCACTCTATGCTTTTCATATTTACCAAGGGCTTGTATCAGCTCATCATAGACAAACATCAAATAATCAAACACGCACACTACTTGCGCCTTAACTTACAGTTGCACGGTTCCAGTACAACAGATAATTCATATAGAACACAAGATATCAATAAAATAAAGTGACTTACATCCACATGTCGTGTGATAATGGTAACTGCACGGCTTACTAATCATTGTCGTCAACCTTGAAAGTCACTGACATGACAAAGCACGACCCACTTGACCCCACAACCTAGGTTTCTACAACCTAAGCTCTGATACTATATTATGTAATACCTCGAGATATTCGAGGCATATTATAGCACCATAAAAACCTTCTGGAAGGATTTATTACAAAAAAATCACTGTAGGTACTTTTTCAAGGGCCTAAAAAGCGAAAACATATATCACCTAAAAGAACATCGACCAACAAATCTGAATAAGATCTAGTACACAAATAAATAGCCCACGAGGTCAGTTACTGTAATATCCGTACCTTTCTATTCTTAGCAGTTTCCATTTTTTGTGTATGTCTATTTTTATCGACTCGTTTGTAACCGTTTCGATATTTTGAATCTACTTTATTCTTGGAGTTTTTCCATTTGGACGAGTTTTGGTGATGTTTTTGCGTGATTCCATTTTATGACATATTTTGTCATTTGTGCGTTCGATTCTCGTAAAACTCATTCATTTTCGTTGTTTCTTGGTTTGCACAAGTTCGTATGGTTGAGTTGGTCGTGTTGAGACTTTCGGTTTGTTAATCCGATGTCGTATCGGGATTTTCGGGCACTTGGGCCATTTTTGTAATTTCCTATAAGTTTAGGGAAATCCATATTCGTTGTCGTATTTCGGATTCCCGGGTAGTTGGAATGATGTTTTCTTGTAACGGTTAGACTCGTCATAGAATATCCTTCGTAGCCATATTTTCGGTTCGATAGCAGGTCCGAGTTTCGGAGTCGTCCAGAATGGTTTGGACAGCAACTGCCAGACTGCTGTCCAGCAGGGTGTTATGGCCGTACCACCCCATTCGTTACGGCCGTAATATTGGCCTTGTTATAGTCGTAATGTAACACTTGTTATGGCCATAACAGCCCACTGTTTTTAGAACAACGGGCAGGCCAGAAACCCCATTTTCATTTCTTTCTCTTCGTTTTCTTCATCCGGGCGACACCTGAGGCGATTCCACCAGTTTTGATCGAAGTTTTCTTCAAATTCCATCACCTTAGGCTCGTGCTAACATATCATCATCAGCGTAATCATCCTCCATCGTCCGAATTCGAGGTATTTTCTTCAGGAACCTAGCATGTCAAATTTGGGCTTTTTTCGGGTTTTTCTTCATTAATTCCGAATTATCCATATATGTTGTATTATTCCTCACTGATTGTTGTTGTTGGGTGATTCCCATCTGTTTTCTTCAAGTTAAATCCATGAATTATCGATTCAGGGAGATTTTGCGTAAACCATCGCCCGTATCGATTGAACGTTTATTGTCATAGCTTGTAATCGGGGTTATGGGTGTATTCCATTCGATTATTGTTGTCCGTTAGGACTGAGTTATGTTGATCCTTTGGTTAGGAACTGTCGTTTTCCACCCGGACCGTTCGTAGTCGTTTTTCATTCCCAATTCTTCAAAGATGTCTCAAAGGCAAGTACTTTACATTTGTTTACGCGTTCTAGTATTTGAATTATGGCCTTTCATGGTTGTGTGGATGTATATATGTATGTTCACCTAGGGATTGGTCCGACGGGGCCTCAGCCGTGAGTTTCGTATCACGAACTATGGTTAACCACTCAGGGATGTCCGATGGGGCTCTGCGGGGTACGGTGGCTGTGAGTCTCGTACCAAGGTTAACTTTGAAATGTTTTGTTGGAGAAATATGTTTTGTTCTTATGCACCGTAAAATATTCCGGAATATAAATGATTTCTAAAATGATTTTTGGCGCATATTTTCATCTGATTAGAATGGTAGTTCAAATGGATTATACTTGCACTAGCAGTTGTCGCTAATCCCTTAAATGGGGGAAATACTTTTTTTGTATTTCAGGTACAGGTCTTGGAGTCAAGCGAGCATACGAGCCGTATGAGGATGATGGGCAAGCATGATACTGTTCAGTAGTTATTTGTTGGTGTTCTGTCCCGTTGTTTATTTATTGATGTCTTGTTTTGGGATTTCTGTATTATGAAATTGGTTTAAGTACTCGAGTACTTCCTTTTTGAATTTGTTAATGTTGTGTTCCCGTTTTGGGAAATGGATTTGATGTCAGATTGTATTGTCGGATTTTAGTCTTTTATTTGAATGTCGTGGTTTGAGAAATTGTTCGATTATTAGTGATGTATGTCCTTGTTGTTTGTCTGGTCGGTTTGTTAGCCTGGTGGATTCCAAAGTGTGGGGTCTATGGTGCTGTAATACGCCTTGAACGTCTTGGGGGTGTTACAGAATATGGTATCAGAGCTTAGGTTTATGGATACCTAGGATGTCGGTTATTTGGGTCTAGTCGAGTGTCATTTTTAAACAGTATCACTGCCATGCCATCATCTCAGTACGCCGGTGCTCGTAACTTTTTCCTAACTTAACTCGTTACGTTGTTCTGTTCTATTCCTTTCTTGGTATCTTGTTGCGTTTTGCGTTTGAATTGTACTCACCCGCTACTTCTTAAGAATTCCTTCTGGTAGAGGACGCGGACGCGGTAGGGGACGTGGCGCAGCCAGTGGGGCGGCCATGTCCGATAACTCGGGAACTGATTCGGCGATGCCTTCCTTGTTGAATAGTGTTCCACCTAGTTCCGGAGGTCAGCAGGATCTGTCTGCTAGCTCTGGCAATGCGCATGAGAATGTTGGAGTGGCAAATATTTTACAGCAAGTAGCGAACCAGATGACGCTACTGACTCAGGCCGTTTTGGTCGGCCAGGCTAATGTTAACCCGGTTCCACCTACTGGATACGGTAATGATAAGTTACTTCAGGATGTGATTCGTATGCGTCCTCCACAGTTTGATGGTGCTTCTGACCCTTCCGGTTGGGAGAGTTGGTTATTTGAGATGGAGAAGGTATTTGAGGCTGCTAACTGCTCTGAGGAGAGGAAGGTACCCATCGCTCAGTACTTCCTCGCCAAAGAGGCGGCAACGTGGTTGCAAGCGGTGAAACCGCATGACCGGGCAGCCACGTGGGCATAGTTCCGGGAGCTGATGGAAGACGAGTTTTGTCTGTGGCCAGTTAAAGAAGGGAGGATCCGAGCCTTCTTTCAGGCTAAGCCCCAAGATGTCCCGATTTCGCAGGCACTCAAGGACTACAACCAACAACTTCATTATATGAGAAACCAAATCCGAGATGAACTTGATAAGATCCGCCACTTCGATATGCGGATGAAACCGAGGGTGCGTCACTACATGTCTAGTCTGGGGTGCACGACTTTGAAGGAGTATCAGAATAAGGCGATGTCTTATGAGATGTCATTTTCTGCGACAGAGGCGGCAGCCGAGGGAAAGAATCAGAAGACCTCTGTCCAGTTTTCAGGAGGCAAGTCTGGAGGGTATCAGAAGACTCAGTCTAGTTCGCGAGTCTCCAGGAGTCAGTCCCCGTCACTTGGACGAGGAAACGGTACTAAGTCTGCTCCTACTGGTTCAGTGCATGGTCCTAATTGCTTTAACTGTGGTCGCCCTGGACACATTATGAGTGAGTGCGACAGACCTCCGGTTCAGTGTCATTCCTGCAGTCGTACGGGGCATCGTGCCAAGTTTTGTACAGATGCTGCTCGGGCACCAGTTACTCAGATATCAGCCCCAGCTGCAGGGGAACCTAGTGTAAATCAGGCACCGATAGCTTCTCAGCCATAGCAAAGTTTTGGTAGAGGTCGAGGACGTAGACAACCTTCTAGAGGGGGAGCTTCTAGTGCGGGGTCTGTTCCGCCCCGAGTATATGAGATGAGAAGAGCGGGAGACCCAGATGCGACGGTGGCTACAAGTACCATTCACATTCTTGACCATCCTGTTTCCGTATTATTCGATTCTGGTGCTACGCATTCTTTCATATCTCTGGATTGTGTGCATCGTCTGCATGTTGATTGCCTAGTTGCGTGTGAACGATTTGTTGTTAAACTACCTAGTGGGGATAGCATCGTGGGGGATCGTGAGGTTAGAGATTTTCTAGTGAGTATTGCGGGGAGGGTTTGGCCTTCTAATATGATTGCGGTAGATATTAGAGATGAGGATTTGATTTTGGGTAAGGATTGGCTGGACCGTCATGGGGCAATCATGAATTATAGAACAAGAACCGTTTTGATCTCTGACAGTATCGAGCATTCTTTTGTGGGGCGTAAGCGGAGTAGTCAGAGATTCTTGATCAGAGATTTGAAAGTGGTGAGACTTCTTCGAGGAGGTTGTACAGGGTATTGGTGTTACGCTTTGAGATCGGGAGAAGGGGGAGTCGAACTCTCGTCTATTCCAGTAGTATGTGATTATCCTAACGTCTTTCCAGATGAGTTGCCGGGTTTGCCGCCGAACCGAGAGGTTGAGTTTACTGTTGATTTAGAGCCAGGTGCGGCACCGATTTCTAAGACGCCATATCGTATGGCGCCTTCCGATATGCTTGAGTTTAAGAAACAATTGGAGGAGTTGCTAGACATGGGGTATATCCGACCGAGCGCTTCGCCTTGGGGTGCACCGGTCCTGTTTGTGAAGAAGAGGGATGGGTCACTTTGTCTGTGTATCGATTATTGTTAGTTGAACAAAGTGACTATAAAAAACAAGTATCCACTCTTGAGGATCGATGATTTGTTCGACCAATTGCAAGGGGCAACCGTGTTTTCGAAGATTGATTTGAGATCGAGGTATTATCAGCTCCGAGTGAAGGATACCGATATTCCGAAGACGGCCTTTAGGACGAGATACGGTCACTACGAGTTTGTGGTTATGCCTTTTGGGCTAACCAATGCCCCATCCGTGTTCATGAAGCTTATGAACAAAGTCTTTATCGAGTACCTCGATAAGTGTGTAGTCGTTTTTATTGATGATATCCTTATTTACTTGAGGAGCGAGGAGGAGCATGCCCGTCATTTGCATATCGTGTTAGATATTTTGAGAACTCAGCATCTTTTTGCGAAGTTATCAAAGTGTGAGTTTTGGTTGCGAGAGATGATGTTTCTCGGTCATGTGATCTCGGCCGAGGGTGTTCGTGTGGACCCACATAAAGTAGAGGCAGTGTTGGATTGTGCGCCGCCCAAGAACGTGAAGGAGATCCGTAGTTTTCTGGGTTTGGCTGCGTATTATCGTAGATTTGTCGAGGGATTTTCTAAGCTCGCTCGACCACTTACTCAGTTGTTACAAAAGTCAGAGAAGTTCGTGTGGACCGATGAGAGGCAGAAGAGTTTTGAGGAGTTGAAGAAGCGGTTGACGACCACTCCTGTTTTGGCCTTATCGAGTGGCAATGAGGGTTTCTCAATTTGTAGTGATGCTTCGGGCCAAGGGCTCGGATGTGTACTCATGCAGCACGGTAGGACGATTGCCTATGCTTCCCGTCAGTTGAGACCGTACGAGTTGAATTACCCTACCCACGATCTTGAGTTAGCCGCAGTTGTATTTGCGTTGAAGATCTGGCATCATTATTTGTATGGATCGTCGTGTCATATTTTCACCGATCACAAGAGCATCAAGTACATATTCACACAGAAAGATCTAAATATGAGACAGAGGAGATGGTTGGAGTTGATTAAGGATTACGACCTCGAGATCCTTTATCATCCGGGCAAGGTAAATGTGGTGGCAAATGCCTTGAGCCGGAAATCGGTATCGCTTCGGATGCTTGAGTTGCTTACGGCCCAGTCGGGACTTCAGCGAGAGTTAATGAGGTTGAGCATTGAAATCGTGCTACCATAGAGTTTCGGGCAGTTGCGTACCCTTGAGATTTTATCGTCTCTAGTCGACGACATTAAATCGGGACAGTTAGAGGACCCGATGCTTATTCAGCTTCGAGAGAATGTAGGGAAGGGGAAATCCCCAGGATTCGTGATACATGGGGATGGTGTGTTGAGATTCCAGGGTCGGCTTTGCGTTCCGAATGACTTGGAATTGAGGCAGAGTATTATGCGAGAGGCTCACGCGTCACCTTACTCAGTCCATCCAAGCTCGAGTAAAATGTATAAAGATTTGAGGAAGAATTTTTGGTGTAATGACATGAAGAATGAGGTAGTCGAGTTTGTGGCTAAGTGTTTGACTTGTCAATAAGTCAAAATCGAGCATCAGCGGCTAGCCGGATTGTTGAAACCACTTCCTGTCCCAGAATGGAAGTGGGAGGATATCTCGATGGACTTTGTCACGAGTTTGCCGAGGACGAAGACCGGAATAAATATGATGTGGGTGATCATAGACCGACTGACTAAGTCGGCACATTTTCTGGGCATCAAGGACACTTAGGGTCCAGAAAAATTGGCTCGTATTTTTATCGCGCAGATAGTGAGACTTCATGGTACGCCGAGGACTATTATTTCGGACAGAGACGGCTCGTTTGTATCGCATTTCTGGCAGGCGGTACATAAGGCATTGGGGACACATTTGCATTTGAGTACATCTTTCCATCCTCAGACCGACGGACAGTCCGAACGTACCATTCAGACGTTCGAGGATATGTTGCGCGCGTGTGCGTTAGACTAGAGTAGTGACTGGGAGGAGCATCTGGCCTTGATTGAGTTTACGTATAATAATAGTTGGCACGCGTCGATTAAGATGGCACCGTATGAGGCACTTTATGGCCGACATTACCGATCACCGATATGTTGGGATGAGCCATCCGATATAGTTGGCACCGAGCCGGACCTGGTGTTGGAGACGAGGGAGAAAGTTGAGTTGATTAGAAAGAGAATATTGGTAGCTCAGAGTCGACAAAAGTCTTATGCGGATGTTAGGCGTCGACCTTTGGAACTTGAGGTGGGAGATCATGTTCTGTTGAGAGTGTCTCCGTCGAAGGGAATTTTTCGTTTTGGGAAAAAAGGTAAGCTCAGCCCGAGGTACATTGGACCTTTCGAGATATTGGAGAGAGTCGGCGAGTTAGCATACCATTTGGCATTACCTCCGTCGTTGAGTCATGTGCATAGTGTATTTCACGTCTCCCAGCTGAGGAAGTATGTTCCGGACCCATCCCATGTTACTGATTTCGGGGACGTGGAGATCGAGAAGGATGTTACGTTTGAGGAGAGCCCCGTCAGAATTTTAGAGCGTCGAGTCAAATAGTTAAGGCACAAAACCATTCCTTTAGTTAAAGTGCAATGGTCGAGGCACGAAGTAGAAGAGGAAACATGGGATTTGGAGGAGGATATGCGCTCGAGGTACCCCGAGCTTTTTGATTCTTAAGTTTCGGGACGAAACTTCTTTTTAAAGGGGGAGAATGTAATATCCGTACCTTTCTATTCTTAGCAGTTTCTATTTTTGGTGTATGTCTATTTTTATCGACTCACTTGTAACCATTTCGACATTTTGAATCTACTTTATTCTTGGAGATTTTCCATTTGGACGAGTTTTGGTGATGTTTTTGCGTGATTCCATTTTATGACATGTTTTGTCGTTTGTGCGTTCGATTCTCGTAAAACTCGTTCGTTTTCGTTGTTTCTTAGTTTGCACAAGTTCGTATGGTTGAGTTGGTCATGTTGAGACTTTCGGTTTGTTAATCCGACGTCGTATCGGGATTTTCGGGCACTTGGGCCATTTCTGTAATTTCCTTTAAGTTTAGGGAAATCCATATTCGTTGTCGTATTTCGGATTCCCGGGTAGTCGGAATGATGTTTTCTTATAATGGTTAGACTCATCATCGAATATCCTTCGTAGCAATATTTTCGGTTCGATAGCTGGTCCGAGTTTCGGAGTCGTCCAGAACAGTTTGGACAGCAGCTGCCAGACTGCTGTCCAGCAGGGTGTTACGGCCGTAACACCCCATTCGTTACGGACGTAATATTGGCCTTGTTACGGCCGTAATATAACACTTGTTACGACCGTAACAGCCCACTGTTTTAAGAACAGCGGACAGGCCAGAAACCTCATTTTCATTCCTTTCTCTTCGTTTTCTTCATCCGGGCGACACCTGAGGCGATTCCACCAGTTTTGATCGGAGTTTTCTTCAAATTCCATCACCGTAGGCTCGTGCTAACATATCATCATCAGCGTAATCATCCTCCATCGTCCGAATCCAAGGTATTTCTTCAGGAACCCTAGCTAGTCAAATTTGGGGGCTTTTTGGGTTTTTCTTGATTAATTCCAAATTGTCCATATATGTTGTATTATTCCTCACCAATTGTTGTTGTTGGGTGATTCCCATCTTTTTTCTTCAAGTTAAATCCGTGAATTATCGATTCAGGGAGATTTTGCGTAAACTCTCGCACGTATCGATTGAACGTTTATTGTCATAGCTTGTACTCGGGGTTATGGGTGTATTCCATTCAATTATTGTTGTCCGTTAGGACTGAGTTATGTTGATATTTCGTTTAGGAACCGTCGTTTTCCACCCGGACCATTCGTAGTCGTTTTTCATTCCTGATTCTTCAAAGATGTCTCAAAGGCAAGTACTTTACATTTGTTTACGCGTTATAGTATTTGAATTATGGCCTTTCATGGTTGTGTGGATGTATATATGTATGTTCACCTAGGGATTGGTCCGACGGGGCCTCTAGGGACACCTTGCCATAAGTTTCGTATCGCGAACTATGGTTAACCACCCAGGGATGTCCGATGGGGCTCTGCGGGGTATGGCGGCCGTGAGTCTCGTACCAAGGTTAACTTTGAAATATTTTGTTGGAGAAATGTGTTTTGTGCTTGTGCACCGTAAAATATTCCGGAATATAAATGATTTCTAAAATGATTTTTGGCGCATATTTTTATCTGATTAGAATGGTCGTTCAAATGGATTGTACTTGCACTAGCAGTTGTCGCTAACCCCTTAAATGGGGGAAATACTTTTTTTGTATTTCAGGGATAGGTCTTGGAGACAAGCGAGCATACGAGCCGTATGAGGATGATGGGCAAGCATGATACTGTTCAGTAGTCATTTGTTGGTGTTCTGTCCTGTCGTTTATTTATTGATGTCTTGTTTTGGGATTTCTGCATTATGAAATTGGTTTAAGTACTCGAGTACTTCCTTTTTGAATTTGTTAATATTGTGTTCCCGTTTTGGGAAATGGATTTGATGTCAGATTGTATTGTCGGATTTTAGTCTTTTATTTGAATGTCGTGGTTTGAGAAATTGTTCGATTATTAGTGATGTATGTCCTTGTTGTTTGTCGGTTCGGTTTGTTAGCCTGGTGGATCCCAAAGTGTGGGGTACACGGCGCTGTAATACACCTTGAACGTCTTGGGGGTGTTACAGTTACATACAAATTACATTTACTTGATGCTGAATCCATTACATACTCAAACTCAAGGACACTAACATGGCTCACACATGGGTTCAACATACACATTCATAGAAATGCTCCTTGGCAGTTGGGATGAACTCCCTATCCCCAGAATGACTAGTATCACTGCGCTCTCCGTCTTTACATTAATCCTGTATTTACTTCTCGAGCTCCATGTACTTGGACGCACAAAAATATATCCACCCCGGGAATTGGTTGGTGGTCCAGTGGTAGGACACCTACCCTTAAAGACACTCCTTTGGGAGGTCTTGGGTTCAATTCCCACCAAGGAGGTGAAAGAGGAGGTTTTTTCTCTTTATGATCCTCTAGCTCCCCGGGACTAGCTCGAGCGACCGCTAATCAATGTTTAATCTCGCGTCAAGCGGCAGTGTGGGAGTATTTCCTTGCTGGGAACCCGGAGGTGCTGACCAATCAGTGGCTGTTCTCCAGAAGCTGTCTTTGGGAACTTTGGCCGTTAATCGATTAAGGACTTCTCCTTGTGCGCAGAAGTGTACAGAAAAAGGCATTGGGAACCCTGGAATTGCTCGAGCGACTCGCGATTTACTTATCTCAATGGGTTAGGAGTGGGTTTATTGAGGAACTAGGATTAGTCCGGCTAAACTGGGATCACCTAGTTATCAAAAAAAAAAATATATCCACCCCAAGCAGGTCACAACAACCGATCCAAGTAATACCAACATATAAAATCCACTTTACATCATCAATATTAATAAACAATTATCACAATGAAACTCATTACATGTCACATGGCTAAACATTGCCAATAAATCAACATCAGTATCCAAGTTGGTTATTTAAAATATTCTTTCAAAAGAGAATATCCAAGATGTTTACGGATTGTGGAAATAATTTCAGAATGTTTTTTTTTTTGATAAGTGGGTGATCCAGCTTAGCCGGACTAATCCTAGTCCCTCAATGAACCCACTCCTAATCCATTGAGAGAAGTAAATCGCGAGTCGCTCGAGCAATTCCAGGGTTCCCAATGCCTTTTCTGTACACTTCTGCGCACAAGGAGAAGCCCTTAACTGATTAACAGCGCCTCAGGTTCCCAGCACAGTTCTCGGGAGAACAGCCACTGATTGGTCAGCACCTCCGGGTTCCCAGTAAGGAAATACTCCCACACTGCCGCTTGACGCGAGATTAAACATTGATTAGCGGTTGCTTGAGCTAGCCCTGGGGAGCTAGAGGATAGAAAAACTTCCTCTTTCACCTCCTTTGGTGGGGTTAGAACCCAAGACCTCTCCAAAGAAGTGTCTTGGGAGTAGGCGTCCTTACCACTGGACCACCAACCCTTCCCCTTCAGAATGTTTTATTGTTTTCACAAACAACTAAAATCAGTTTCAAAGTGACTTGAAACATCATAAATTCATCCATCAAACTTTCACAATTTAAGATTTCATCTGAAAACGTTTGGGTCTGAGACTCTATAAATCACAGTTCAACATATTCAATCATCCAGGGTCTTAAACCCCAAAAAAACTTGGATTTTCATATCAAACCATTTCATAGGTCGGTGACCCATAATCATGTTGTTAGGGTTGTATACATCAAAAATACTTTATGCTTGTATTACCTAATTTCCCCGGTTTCTATCTATGAGAATATTTAATTCATTCATCACATGTTTTTCATATTTATTCACGCTATGGTTATGCAAATGTTGTCTAAATTACTTTATATTGTAGATAATGTGGTGTGTCGAGTCACACAGAAGATCACATTATCGGTTCTTTATATAGTAATATTTAGTTCACAACCTATATAACATTAGACCGTTATGTGAGAGGTTGTAGTATATGCTTGAGATTGGTTAGTCTTGACCATTAGCATATATTAGCGTATTCGGTATACGTTGAACAGGATCGAGGTGAGATAGATTCTTCTGTACTGACTATAAGAAGAACGTACATCTCGGACAATTATTATTTCCTAATTCTAGTGATTAATATTTAATTATATATATTTAATATTTATTACTTTAATTTATCATGGGTGAGAGCCACAATAGTTGACTCGATATGCTCGATATTTTGGGCAATATTATTATTTATATGATAATTAATATTATAGCTAGAAACCGTGTCCCGACCAGTCGGGTTGATCATGTCCCTTGAGGCACTCGAAAGGATTATTATATTAAACCCTGTAGGTGGAATTAATTTTCCGATATAATAATAAAAGTCGAGTGGTATACTCATGTATAACACATTAATTAATTAAAAGTTGTCAGTAGCTTAATGGACATGAAATATCTTAAATACGGGAAATAATTAATTCAAAAAGGAGCCCAATTTCGTAATTTGGGATTTTGGTAGAGAGTGCAATATCAACTTTTTAGTGGACTAAGTTGATATTTAATAGAGTCATTATATTAGGAAGAGTTCTAATATAGAAAGATGACATCTATTAAGAGTCCTTACCATATCCTCCTTAAGGTCCCTAGTGTAGCCCAAAATACCTATAAGAGGACTATGTGGGGCGATTTCTTAACTAATTCTTGAGCCAAAATTTCGATTTTTTTGTGTGTGTTTAATTGTGGATCTTGAATTGTATCTTGGATTCCATAATTTAGTTAACACAATATTTTTCTAAAATACCATAAATATTCAAGAAAAATAGAGAGAAAATCGAAAGGAATTTTTGAAGAATATTTCGGCCGATCCCTGTTGCTGTCCAAGTAGTCCGGTAGATTGTTGCCCACACGACATCCCGATAATAGACGGGATATATTCTAGAAGACTTTGAGGTAGAAATACAAGTAGATCAAGGAAGAATGCAAGGAGGTGTTCGATCGATCCAAGGAGGGAATTTCTACCACTTCGCGTCAAAGGCATTGATTACCGACTCCCATGCGTAAATATATTTATTTGATTGTTTATTAATCTGTTTAGTTAATTAATTGACAAGCCTAAATAGATCCGGTTTTTATGTTGGTTAGTTTATAAAACCTTTCATAAAATATTTTTACCAACTAGCTTCCGCTGTGTTTTATATTCCAACAATTGGTATCAGATCCAGTCTTTAGGTTCTGTTCAATTTAATTAATTTGGTGATTAATATTCTAGCAATTAAATATTTATATAGTATGATTTTTGGAATATTTTGCTAAAATTTGTCTTGCAGGAGAATATGATCCAATTATCATGGCTATGTGATATTTTTTTTATTTACGTGTTTTTAGTAATTTGGCCCGGTTTTGAGCTATGTATAAGTTTTTCCCGTGAGAAAAACCACGAGTAGAATAGGATTTATTTTTCTTGTAATTTGCTGCAAATTCGATGTATTTTATTTCGAATAAAATTATAATCGAATTGGAACACACAAAGTACGAAAGAGAAAGAAGTCAGCGCGAAGAGGAATCCCGATCGGACGAACCGACCGAGACTGAAGAGTCGCCGATCGAAAATCGCCGGAAGGCTCTCGACGAATCGATGAAGCGCTCGGCGGCACTCGGGTCGGGCAGCAGGTCGGGCAGCGGCCAGCGGGTCAAGTTGTCCGGATTCGGGTTGTTCGAGTCGTTTTTCCGCGAGATGCTTGAAGCAGTGGGAGCAAACGAGCCGAGGATTTTCTCGTTATCCAAAACGAGGAATAAAAACCATGATAATTGGATTTAATTATCCAATTTTTATTATTTGTTGGTTTTTATTGTTTTGACGTATGGCATGTATAGATGTATGCGTGATATTTGCATGTTAGGACGAGAAAATTAAAAACCTTATTTTTTCAAAATAACTAAGTGATTTTAAATTGATTTTTCAAAATCAAATTGGCCTCCATAATTGGTTTAAATTGTTAAATAATTAGCATGCGCCTTGACATTAGAGTCTTCCCCCACATCGGATGTGCTAATTATTGGCTCACTAGTTTTAAACTTCAAATTTGATAGTAAAAAGGTGAATATTATTTTTTATGATAGGACCTCTCCATCTATAGGACTATTATCTTTAAATGATATTCTAAGGTTTGTTAAATTATGGTGTTCACTTAGGTGTATTGATTAATAAGCTCCCCATTAGAGTCTATGTTAATTAAATACATGGCCAAGAGGAACCAACTATTAATTTCACTTGTCAAAACGCATCTTGGCTAGATAGTAAAATTAAAGACGTTAAAATATACTTGAAAATGTATGTGTAAACGTCCACACTAACGTGGCTTGCATGTGCGGTTTTTCAAGGTGTTTGATTGCATATATATTGTGTTTTAAGGTTTTTCAATATAATTTGCGTCGAATTATGTGATGAATGGTGTTTTTAATTTTATTCTCAGATGTCTTTCAATCTACTAGCTGTTATTCTCAAAGAAAACAAACTTGATGGCACTAACTTTGCCGACTGGAAAAGAAATCTTGATATTGTCTTGACTGCCGAGGGGCATAAATTTGTTTTAACTGAGGAGAGCCCTTTGGAACCAGAAACGGATGCCACTCCTAAAGAGTTGGCTGAATTTCGGAAATGGAAAAAGTCTGATGAGATGGCTCGCTGTTACATTTTGGATTAACTGACAAATGTATTGCAACATCAGCATCAGACGATGGGCTCGGCCGCGGAAATGATGAAAAATATCACTGAGATGTTTGGTCATCAGAACTGAGCGGCTAGGCAAAATGCAATGAGGGTTTTGATGACAACCCAAATGTCTGAAGGTACCCCAGTAAGAGATCACGTTCTCAAAATGATATCTTATTTGAACGAACTGAGCATACTAGGGGCCACTATCGATGCGGAGTCGCAGGTCGATATTATCTTGTGCAGTTTACCAAGAAGCTTTGAGCAGTTCCTCCTCAAATACAATATGAATCGTAGGACTTACACATTGGCGGAACTTCTGACAGAGCTTCAGGATGCCGAAGGTCTCTTTAAACAGGGTTATCATCAAATTCTTGCGGCAACCGGTGCTGCTGCTTCAAAACCCAAATGGGGAAAGAAGAAAAAGCAGGTTGGATAGAAGCAAGTGGCAACCTTCAAAGCTAAGGGCAAGGCTCCTCAGTGAAAGGCTCTTTAGTCCGAGACAAACAAAAAGCCGAAGGGCAAGTGCTTCAATTGCGGTCTGAAAGGGCATTTCAAGAGTGACTGCCCTAAGAAAGGTACGTCTCATGCACTAGTAGTCAAAACATGTTTGGCTGCCTGTTCTATCACTTCGTGGATAGTGGATTCGGGATCCACTGATCATGTTTGTTATGACTCGCCAGGGTTCCAAGTAACCAAGGTACTTAGTGCGGATGAGATTACAATAAGCTGGGGCGTCAATTCCAGGCTGAAGGCTGTTGCAGTGGGAGTAGTGCAGTTAAAAGTTGATGATAGGATTTTAGTTCTAAATAATGTATTATTGGTACCCGATTTTAGAATGAATTTAATTTCAGTTTCTAAATTGCATCGTGATGGATATTCAGTTTCTTTTGAAGATAATGCGGTTATTAAAAGAAATGGTGAATATGTTTGCACGAGTACTTATAATGAAGGACTTTATATCATTAATGCTGCACCAGCTCCCTTGCATAATTATAAATCACTTAATTCTTTGACTAATCCTAATAAAAGAAAAAGAACCTTCAAGCATAAATCAAACATATTTGTGGCATTTACGATTGGGTCTTATTAACCTTAGAAGGATTCAAATATTGGTGAGCGATGGCCCATTGGATTCGCTACAAGTTGAGTCATTTCCAATCTGCGAATCCTGTCTAGAAGGTAAAATGACTAAAAGGGCTTTCCAAAGCAAAGGAAATCATGCACAAAATGTATTGGAATTAGTACACACCGATGTATGTGGTCCAATGAACATCCAGGCTAAGGGTGGTTTCGAATACTTCATCACGTTTATAGATGATTATTCAAGATATGGATACATCTATTTGATGCGACATAAGTCTGAATCTTTTGATAAGTTCAAAGAATTCAAGGCTGAAACGGAGAAGCATCATGGACAGAGTATCAAGTCACTGCGATCTGATCGTGGTGGCGAGTATCTTAGTGGAGAGTTTATGGATTTCTTGGCACATGAGGGGATTACTTCCCATCTCACTACGCCTGGTACACCACAACAAAATGGTGTTGCTGAACGAAGGAATCGTACTTTATTAGAGATGGTTAGGTCAATGATGAGTTATTCTGATTTGTCTATTTCGTTTTGGGGATACGCCTTGGAAACATCGGCGTACATTCTAAACTTGGTGCGTTCGAAATCAGTTCCAAAAGCACCCACAGAACTGTGGAATGGGCGCAAGCCCAGTCTAGGACATGTTCGAATTTGGGGTTAACCAGCACACGTGCTAAATAAGGAAGCTGATAAGTTGGCATCTCGTACAGAAGTACGAGTGTTTGCAGGATATCCGAATGGAACGAAGGGTGGCTTATTCTACAGTCCTAAAGATCAGAAGGTCATTGTTAGCAACAATGACCGGTTCTTAGAGGAGGACTATGTAATAAGCCACAAGCCTAGGAGTGAGGTCATTATAGAAGAACTTAGCAGCGAGATTTCGACAATACCAATTGTACAAACACCTAGTGTACCACATATCGACACCATTGTGGATACGCAAACCAAGGACATGCCTCGTCGTAGTGGGAGGGTTGTTCGTCAACCTGAACATTTCATCGGCGTGGGAGCGTCTTCGAACCACTCCCCGGCCCAGAATGAAACGGATCCATGTACGTATAAGCAGGCAATTCAAGACAAGGATGCTGAATCCTGGCAAATAGCAATGGAATCCGAAATGGGATCTATGGATTCTAATCAAGTGTTGGATCTAGTAGAGCTACCTAATGGGGTAAAACCCATTGGAAGTAAGTGGGTCTACAAGAGTAATAAAGGATCGAAAGGGAAGGTTGAAACCTTCAAAGCAAGGCTTGTTGCGAAAGGTTACACTCAGAAGGAGGGCATCGACTACGATGAGACCTTATCGCCAGTAGCCATGATTAAATCGATCCGGATTCTCTTAGCTATAGATGCGCATTTGGATATGGAGATTTGGCAGATGGATGTTGTTACGTATTTTAGTGAACGCAAGTGCACGTTGTCGTAATCAAGTAACAAAGTGATGAGAAAGATATCATTCCCTCGAGGACTGACATACTAATTACCAATTTATATGTATTCTAATTTTATTTGAACGATCGAATATTGTGGTTGAAGAATTATCAAAACCAAATAAAGCGATAAACTAAAAACAACTAATAAAATCAATAGTCCGATAAAAGATGATCAAATAAGAGAAGAATCTAGGATTGAGAATCCGCCTCGATTAATCCGAATTAATCTTGATTAATATAATTTATGTAATTTCCTAATTTATTGAAAGTGAAGATTTCTAAGATAATCTAATCCCTCTCCCGAGGTCAGTAAAATTTTCTAAGGTGAATAAATCACTCTATTCCTAGGTGAGTTAATTCAACAATAGCCAAAAGGTATAAAATCTTCAAACGAGCTACATAATTTCTGTGAGTATATTCCTATCTCACAAAACAAAACGGTTCTCACCAATTTTTCCTACTAACTCTCCTCTCCCGAGTCGAGTTACGTAATCAAAACAATTAAATCATAGGCCACATAATTGAAAGCATTAAGAACAATTGAGAAAACTCAATAGAAAAGGAAAATATGTTAATAATGTAAAATCAAGAGTTAATCCGTCAAAATCTCGATTTCATCACAATCCTAGAAAAAATGGTCTAGCCCGACATGCTAGAAAACAATACACAAATATTAAAATTAATCATAAGGAAGAAAAATCAAACAGAATTGAAGAACTGGCTTCTTCCGTTCTCTGGCCTTGCTTTCTTCTGCTAGGTATTTTCTCCTTCTCTTCGATGATAATATTTTCTGACCTTCAATGCCTTTTTATAACTTTCCTTCCGCCTCCAAAATGCGTCCGAGAATTAGGTCGAAAACGGCCTTCAGAACAGCAAAAAACGCGGGCTGAACTCAAAGAACCCGCGCTGTGGGCCGCAGCCCGGCTTTAGTGTGCCGCGGCCCTTGCCCTTTTGCTGCCAGGCCTGGGCGCCTTTTTTTCTTATGGGCCATGGCTCAGGATGAGCGTGCCGCGGCCCCCAGTATAGTTTTTACCGGTTAGCTTGGAGCTGTGTTTGTGCCGCGGCTCTGGCTCGATGTGACGCGGCCCTTGACCAAAAATTGTTGTTTTGGCCCGTTTTACTTCGTTTAAGCTCCCAGACTCTAATTTCCTTCAAAACATCAAAACATAAAGCATTAAAAGCTCATTTATACAGATATAAACACAAAATGGAGATAAAATAATGATAATCAAGTGCACAAAAATACATCTAACAAATACCCCCAAACTTAAGCCTTTGCTAGTCCTCAAGCAAAAATTAATTTCAAATAAGATGATAAGTATCATGGGCAATCGTGCAAATCCACAGTGCTCAACTAATTAATTCTACCTTAAAAATCTCAAGGAATAATATGAGTATCGTACTAGTGAGTCACATTACGGACAATGATTCCACAAGGTAATCATTTCTAGTCCAAATCAATAGCTCATGAAGAAAATCAAGGCTCAAAGATTAACATATGTGAATTGAGCCGACCGCCAATATGAATGTTGAGAGTAAACAAGCCAACTCGCCCAGTCCCACAGTCTCGTGGCAAAAACACAAGAATTTCATCATAATTAATATTCCCCGGATAGCACTCCCTTATATATAGTCATTATAATGATTCAAGCTAACCACTAGGTTTCGACCCCCGTGATGTTTCACCAGAAGCACTCTAGGGTGGATTTCTATTCTCATGTATTGGGGAACCGTTTGACGTAAAAAACACTCATGGGGCTCATGAATGCTTCTAGTTACTAAGTCTCCCTCCACAGCGGAGAAAAATCTCGAATAGCTATTCCCGCACGTCCGATTCAAGGTTGATATTTTACGTGAATGTAAACGACGGGTCACGTGAATACATCCGGTTACTTGGCTTCCTATCATCGGGGATGCGATTTTTCTGAACAATTTGTCTATTCAGGGTTGTCGTTTTACGCGAGAGTAAACAACGGGTCACGTGAATACCCCTGATTACTAGACTTCCCATCATAGAACATGCACAATTTCTCAAATTTTTGGGAAAAAAATGTCCGACTCAATGCCTAAACTTAATTTAATGCCAACAAGACTAGTGTTACTGGACGACTAGCAAGGTGAAAAGCACAACCAAACGTATAGACGCCGACTCGTGTAATGCGGACACTACAAACACGTATGTCTCATTTTTTATATGCCAGGATTACCACAATGACGAAAAAATCAGACCGAAATGAATACTCGAGGGAAACAAAAATCGCATAATGCGAACTCGACCAATACTCATCCATTTCTTCAAAAAGAAATCAGTATCATATGATCAGTCTTACACAAGGCTGCATGAAATATTCACGAATGCAAACAACATTCAGAATATCATAGAAGACAAGCAAGGCTAGAATCAATAACAACGAAAAATAAATAACAACTAAACAATACCCCCCCAAACTTGAGATGTACATTGACCTCAATGGACAACAAATAAGAATACGCAGTAAGAGAAAGGTCAAGTACTCCCCTAAGGTAAGCTCAGGCACTGGCATCGGCCTCATCCGGCGAAGTGGGTGGTGTAGGTGCCATTATGTGTTCCTGAAAATTAAAACAGAATATCAGACGACTTTAATAACAAAACACCAACCACAACTTATAACGTGCAGGAAAACCAATGTAGCGTCAAAGACTCGCACTTCCGTATGAGGGATATGATGCAAAAATTTAAACTCAAACTTGACTTAAGGGTTGGGGGGACATGTTATTCCAATAATCGTATTCGTTGCAAAAAATTTGGAGATGTTTAGATAAAAAACGTTTCATTGGGGCATTTCATCAAACACTTTGCGTACGTAAACTTAAATGAAGAACAAAAGTAATCATTGCTCAATTCAATCCCCAACAACAAACCAAATCGCAATAATTCATGACAAATCAACGAAACACAATCAATCAATCGACAATCTCAACATATTCCGATAAAAATCTTGATAGAACTTGAGGAAATAAAAACAAATTCATCAATGAATGAAGAATATTACCCCACTTCTCAATCCATGTTGCAATTAAGCTTAAGGAATAAGGATTAACTTGTGTTGGATTGGAGAAGATGAGAAGAAGAAGAATTTCGGAGATGGTGACCATGCGCCGCGCGGAAGAAGAAGAGATTGGAGGAGTTTTACCTGTTTCGGCCGACTAATTTTTAAATCATGCGCCGGGTCTTTAAATTCTCGGCAGGGGCCGTGACACGTACAAAGTGATCCACGGCCCATAGTACAGTTTGTTCTGGGCGTTGGGGCTTCTCGCAGTGTGCCACGGCTCATTGCACGGGTGCCACGGCTTGCAGAGTTAGTGTGCCGCGGCTCAGCACCTTCATGCCGCGGCACAGAGTACAGATTCTTGGGCGCTTTTCTGGGTATTCGGCGTGCCGCGGCCTGGCTTCATCGTGCTGTGGCTCAGCTTCTTCGTGCCCCGGCACAGAGTACAGAAAGTTTGCCAGAATTTTAGACTTGCGTGTGCCGCGGCTCGCTCTTTATGTGCCGCGGCCCTAACCTTAAACTTCCCCTGGAGGGTTCCTACACAGAATTTTCAAATAAAAACACCTAGAACATGAGAGATAAGCATAGAAAAGCCAAAAACAAAAAAAAAAATAGACTCCTAAAATGAAGGAAAATAGCGAAAAAACTAAAATCTATACTAATACTCGGGTTGCCTCCCGAGAAGCGCTAAGTTTATAGTCTTCAGCCGGACCTTTTTAAGATCAATTTGCTTTTCGCAAACACGAATTAGACTCCGCCCAGTCTATCGAACCGTCAATATGTGTTTTAAATTTTTGACCATTTGTTTTTAATAGTTCGAGTTTTGGTTTGGACATCCAACGTTCTTTGCGAAAAGATTTGAACAAAAGTAACTTCCCAAAACACCCATATTGCACATGACTTGGCAACTGTTTCACTTCCAGTTTAGTTTTCTTTTCCATGGATGAATTTCTGACGGCATGAGAATTTTTTGATGGTGAGTGAGCGGCTGATGAAGACGACATGTCCAAATGCCTAATATATGTGACTCGCTTTACATTTTTCTTAGATGTCGGAGCAACTACAATAGATTCTGAACATTTCGGCTGATAACCTTCCCAATGTGTGTCTTTCACAATCATATCTAAGCTTTCAATTTGAGAATCCTTCTCGACCTTGCTTGGACACGGGAGAGATAGAAACACTTTGAATGTGACTTGCTCATCTTGAACCCAAAGCATCAATTCACCCGCCTGAACATCAATAAGAGTTCTACCAGTGGCCAAAAACAGTCTACCCAAAATAATCGGAATCTCGTGATCCTCTTCCATATCAAGCACAATAAAATCAGCGGGGAAAATGAATTTATCCACCCTAACCAGGACATATTCTATTACCCCTCTCGGATATTTGATGGATCTATCGGCTAGTTGCAAAGAGATCGTAGTCGGCTTGGCCTCCCCAATTCCTAGTTTCTTGAAGACAGAAAGAGGCATACGATTTATACTGGCACCGAGATCACATAACGCTCTATCAAAAGACAGGTTTCCAATAGTGCACGGTATAGTGAAGCTTCCTGGATCCTTCAATTTAGACGGGAGCTTTTTCTGCAAGATAGCACTACACTCTTCCGTCAATGCCACTGTCTCATACTCTTCGAGCTTCCTTTTGTTAGATAAGATTTCCTTCATAAATTTCACATAGCTCGGCATTTGTTATAAGGCATCGGCAAATGGAATATTGATATGTAATTTCTTAAAGACGTCTAGAAACTTGGAGAATTGCTTGTCCAATATTTGCTTTTGCAGTCGCTACGGATACGGGACGGGTGGCACATAAGCTATCAGATTGTCAGGAAACAATTTCAAGTTTTTAGAAATTTGTGATTCTCCCACTTCCGAACTTTTCTTCTCCTTATCTTCACCTCTCGCTTTATTTTTCCTGGGTTGCTCACACACTTCCTTCCCACTTCTAAAGCCAATGGCATTAATACTCTCTCTGGGGTTCGTCTAAATTGTACTTGGCAAAGTACCCTGAGGTCAGGCTGTTAACAAATTTGCTATTTGACCTATTTGGACTTCCAAATTGCGAATAGAAGCGGGATGATTCTGTAGAGTAGTTTCCGTGCGGGTCATGAATTGACTCGTGTTAGCCGCCAATTGAGCAATCGCATCTTCTAAAGAGACCTTCGGTGGTTGATGGGGCTGCTGTGGTGGCTGAGTGAATTGAGCTTGCGGAGTTTTATTTAAAGCTTGCCCATTTCTCCACGAGAGATTTGGATGATTTCGCCACCCTTGGTTGTAAGTGTTGGAATACGGGTTGTTCTGGCGATTTCCATTTCCCACAAATTGAGCTTGTTCCATCTGAGATTACTCAAAAGGATTTCCGACTTGGCATTCAGCACTAGGATGAGACCCGTTGCACCAATTACATGTTTCCATGGTATTGGTAGAAGGGGTGTGCGAAAAAGCTTGCAATTGTTGAGTTAAAGCTGCAACTTGGGCTGATAGTGTAGAGATTGGATCGTTTTCGGAAATTCCCATAACTCGCTTTGGGTTCACACGTTCATAAGGCCACTGATAAGCATTTGCAGCCATAGCTTCCAATAAAGAATGAGCTTCAACCATCGTCTTGCCCATTAAAGCTCCTCCAGCGGCTGCATCAACAAGAGTGCGTGTAGAAGCACTCAATCCGTTATAGAATGTCTGAATCTGCAGCCAATCCGGTAGACCATGATGTGGGCATCTCCTTAGTAAATCCTTGTATCTCTCCCATGCCTCATGCAGTGATTCTATCTCAAATTGCCCGAAGGTAGTTATTTCATTCCGAAGTCTTGCTGTTTTCGCTGGTGGGAAGAACTTCGCCAGAAAAGCTTGTGCTAATTCCGCCCACGTTGTGATAGAGCCCGGAGGGAGTGAATTCAACCAAAACTTGGCTTTGTCCCTTAGAGAGAATGGGAAAAGCCGTAGACGAATGGCGTCATCAGAAACTCCATTATTTTTTAATGTATCGCATATTTCGAGAAAGGATGCAATATGAGCATTAGAATCATCATTCGTCAGTCCGCAAAATTGGCTCGCTTGCACCATTTGGATGATAGCCGGCTTAATCTCGAAATTATTCGCTTGAATGGTTGGATGCCGAATCCCCAAAAAATTCACGTTATTTGTGGCAGTACATAATCACGGAGTGCCAATGCCGGTTGAGCTTGCTGAATAGGATTTTCGATCCCTTGACTTCCGGTGTTATCAGCCATGGTATCCGTAGTTGACAACTCATGTCTTTCCTTCCTGTTTTTCCCCAAAGTGCGCTCGAGTTCGGTATCCAAAGGGAATAGACCATCGTTACCAAATTTTCTCATGCACTAAACGAAACTCCTGAAAGGAAAACAAATAAAACAAATTTACACAAAAATAAAATAATGTTCAAATTAAGACTAAAAATACTGAAATCGATATTAGTAAACAATCAGTGCCCGGCAAAAGCGCCAAAAACGTGTTACGTATTTTAGTGAACGCAAGTGCACATTGTCGTAATCAAGTAATAAAGTGATGATAAAGATATCGTTCCCTCGAGGACTGACGTACTAATTACCAATTTATTTGTATTCTAGTTTTATTTGTACGATCGAATATTGTGGTTGAAGAATTATCAAAACCAAATAAAGCGATAAACTAAAAACAACTAATAAAATCAATAGTCTGATAAAAGATGATCAAATAAGAGAAGAATCTAGGATTGAGAATCCGCCTCGATTAATCTGAATTAATCTTGATTAATATAATTTATGTAATTTCCCAATTTAGTGAAAGCGAAGATTTCTAAGATAATCTAATGCCTCTCCCGAGGTCAGTAAAATTTTCTAAGGTGAATAAATCACTCTATTCCTAGGTGAGTTAATTCAACAATAGCCAAAAGGTATAAAATCTTCGAACAAGCTACGTAATTTCTGTGAGTATATTCCTATCTCACAAAACAAAACGGTTCTCACCAATTTTTCCTATTAACTCTCCTCTCCCGATTCGAGTTGCATAATCAAAACAATTCAATCATAGACCACATAATTGAAAGCATTAAGAACAACTAGGAAAACTCAATAGAAAAGGGAAATATATTAATAATATAAAATCAAGAGTTAATCCGTCAAAATCTCGGTTTCATCACAATCCTAGAAAAAGGGTCTAGCCCGACATGTTAGAAAACAATACACAAATATTCAAACTAATCATAAGGAAGAAAAATCAAACAGAATTGAAGAACTGGCTTCTTCCGTTCTCTGGCCTTGCTTTCTGCTGCTAGGTATTTTCTCCTTCTCTTCGATGATAATATTTTCTGACCTTCAATGCCTTTTTATAACTTTCCTTCCGCCTCCAAAATGCGTCCAAGAATTAGGTCGAAAACGGCCTTCAGAACAGCCAAAAACGCGGGCTGAACTCAAAGAACCCGCGCCGCGGGCCGCGGCCTAGCTTTAGTGTGCCGCGGCCCTTGCCCTTTTGCTGCCAGGCCTGGGCGCCTTTTTTTCTTACGGGCCGCAGATCAGGATGAGCGTGCCGTGGCCCTCGCTACAGTTTGTACCGGTTAGCTTGGAGCTGTGTCTGTGCCGCGGCTCTGGCTCGATGTGACGCGGACCTTGACCAAAAATTGTCGTTTTGGCCCGTTTTTCTTCGTTTAAGCTCCCGGACTCTAATTTCCTTCAAAACATCAAAACATAAAGCATTAAAAGCTCATTTATGCAGATTTAAACACAAAATGGAGATAAAATAATGATAATCAAGTGCACAAAAATACATCTAACAGATGTCAAGACTGCGTTCTTGAACAGGAGTCTTGATAAGGAAATCTATATGAGCCAACCTGAGGGATTCATTGCTGAAGGAGAGGAGCACTTAGTGTGTAAGCTTAAAAGAGCCATTTATGGTCTCAAGGAAGCATCAAGGTCTTGGAACATGCGATTTGATGAGGTCATTCAATCGTATGGTTTTGAACAGTGTCCTAGTGAGGTTTATGTATACAAAAAGTGTGATGAAAATGTGCTAATGTTTCTTGTACTGTACGTAGATGATATACTTCTGATTGGAAACAATGTGAAGATATTATCAAACGTAAGGGCATGGCTGTCTGAGCAATTCGATATGAAGGATTTGGGAGAAGCTGGCCACATCCTTGGTATTAGGATCTTTCGAGATCGAAAGAAAAAGATGTTGTAGTTATCTCAGGCATCCTATATCGATACGGTGCTAAAGCAGTTTAGTATGGAGAATTCCAAGAAAGGTTTCTTACCTTACAGGCATGGAATTCAGCTATCTAAGGTTATGTGTCCTAAGACACAGAAGGAGATAGATGACATGAAGCTGGTCCCTTATGCTTCGGCAGTGGGAAGCCTCATGTATGCTATGCTTTGCACTAGGCCTGATATCTGTCATGCTGTAGGCATGGTGGAGAGATATCAGTCGAACCCAGGACCGAGACATTGGATTGCTGTCAAGCATATACTCAAGTACCTGAGAAAGACTAGGGAGCATATACTTGTATATCAATCGGATACACTTTGTCCTTTGGGTTACACTGACTCAGATTTCAGTGCGGGCAAAGAAAAGTCGAAATCAATTTCCGGATATGTTTTCACTTTGGGAGGTGGAGCCATCACTTGGAGGAGTGTGAAGCACAAATGTATAGCAGACTCTACCATGGAAGCCGAGTTGTAGCAGCCTCAGAGGCAGCTAAAGAGGCGGTATGGCTCAAGTATTTCCTAATGGATTTGGGTGTGATTCCTAATTTGCCTAGGAGTATTACACTTTATTGTGATAATACCGGTGCTGTTGCAAATTCGAAGGAACCACGGGACCACAAAGCAAGCAAACATATCAAGCGCAAATATCATATCATTCGATATTTTGTGAAGAGAATGAAGATTATTGTCTCCAAGATAGCATCTGAAGACAACCTAGCTGATCCTTTAACGAAAGGGTTGCCCTCAAAGTCATTTGAAGGGCATGTGGAAGGAATAGGGTTGAGATGTATGGCAGCATTGCTTTGAGTATAAGTGGGAGATAGATAGACATAGTCTAGATAGTATACTTCAAAAGCATGCTTTGAGTATAAGTGGGAGATTGTTAGGGTTGTATACATCAAAGCATACTTTATGCTTGTATTACCTAATTTCCTGGTCTTTATCTATGAGAATATTTAATTCGTTCATCACATGTTTTGCATATTTATTCACGCTATGGTTATGCAAATGTTGTCTAAATTACTTTCTATTGTAGATAATGTGGTGTGTCGAGTCACACAGAAGATCACATTATCGGTTCCTTATATAGTAATATTTAGTTCACAACCTATCTAATATTAGACCGTTATGTGAGAGGTTGTAGTATATGCTTGAGATTGGTTGGTCTTGACCATTAGCATATATTAGCGTATTCGGTATACGTTGAACAGGATCTAGGTGAGATAGATTCTTCTGTACTGACTATAAGAAGAACGTACATCTCAGACAATTATTATTTCTTAATTCTAGTGATTAATATTTAATTATATATATTTAATATTTATTACTTTGATTTATCATGGGTGAGAGCCACAATAGTTGACTCAATATGCTCGATATTTTGGGCAATATTATTATTTATATGATAATTAGTATTATAGCTAGAAATCGTTTCTCGACCAGTCGGGTTGATCATGTCCCTTGAGGCACTCGAAAGAATTATTATATTAAACCCTGCAGGTGGAATTAATTTTCCGACATAATAATAAAAGTCGAGTGGTATACTCATATATAACACATTAATTAATTAAAAGCTGCAAGTAGCTTAAATTAATTAATGGACATAGAATATCTTAAACACGGGAAATAATTCATTCAAAAAGGAGCCCAATTTTGTAATTTGGGATTTTGGTAGGAAGTGAAATATCAACTTTTTAGTGGACTAAGTTGATATTTAATAGAGTCATTATATTAGGAAGAGTTCTAATATAGGAAGATGACATCTATTAAGAGTCCTTACCATATCCCCCTTAAGGTCCCTAGTGTAGCCCAAAATGCCTATAAAAGGACTATGGGGGGTGTGGATTTCTTAACTAATTCTTGAGCCAAAATTTGGATTTTTTTTGTGTGGGTTTGATTGTGGATCTTGACTTGTGTCTTGGATTCCATAATTTAGTTAACACAATATTTTTCTAAAATTCCACAAATATTCAAGAAAAATAGAGAGAAAATTGAAAGGAATTTTGGAAGAATATTCGGCCGATCCCTGTTGCTGTCCAAGTAGTCCGGCAGATTGTTGCCCACACGACATCCGGATAATAGGCGGGAGATACTCTAGAAGACTTTGAGGTAGAATTACAAGTAGATCAAGGAAGAATACAAGGAGGTATTCGATCGATCCAAAGAGGGAATTTCTACCGCTTCGCGTCAAAGGTATTAATTACCAAACTCCCATGCGTAAATATATTTGATTGTTTATTAATTTGTTTAGTTAATTAATTGACAAGCCTAAATAGATCCGGTTTTTATGTTGGTTAGTTTATAAAACCTTTCATAAAATATTTTCACCAACTAGCTTCCGCTGCATTTTATATTCCAACACATGTATCATGAATAAAGCTATTGGCTTTCATATATCATAATTCCTCAACATCATCATGTTCGTGACCCGTAATCCACCATCACTTTATCCTCGTATGTCTCATCAAAACCACATGATCAAACTGCACCATTCTCAATATTGTTATGATTTCAGGATCCACTATCATGAGTCTTGTAGGCCTCGTTAGACCCGCACGAGTCAACATAGCAACCAATTTAACTTTTAGTTCCATTGATCCACTATCACGGACCCTCGTATGCCTCGTCAGGCCCATGCGAGTGAACTTCATACACCAATTTATTTACGGAATCAAGCACATAACCTACATTCCAGCAATTTCAAGGCAAATCAAAGTCATGTACAAATCATAAATACACAAAATACCTAACCATGGTGAATGCAAAATCGAATAGTAACATCATAAATGCGTACCTTATCACAATGGCACATGAACGTTCATTATTGTCACACATATACCACCCTTTAACAAACATAGCCTCGCATAATTTATACAAGTACAAATCACATAGATACAATGTTATACCTGACATGGGGTCTGAAAAGATATATGATACCATTCATGAAGTCGGCAGCATGATCTACCTGCTCAAGACAGGTCATACAACTTATATGTGTAGCAAGAATACAATCTACATGCTCACGCATCTGCACGTAGTAAAAATAACACATATATATGTACAATGCCCTACGACCAAGGGTATCACTACAGTCAAACACTCATATACACATATAATTTAAATCCACCATATATGACTTACTGTGTCACATAATGCATTAGTGCCCTTCACATATAGAATACACAATATACACATATGCATATATCTGATATGACGTAAAATATAGAGAGTATGGTGGCAAAACTTGTCTAGTAATTTTACAAGATTAAACGGTTTGTTCAACTTGAATTGAGATTTGTAGATAACCAACAATTCAGACTTAAAACAAATAATATGACAGAATCGCTATTAGGGTAGCAATCATGTTAGTCACCGTATACTTTAATGACAACTTAAAATGGGGAATTGAATAAGATGTACTCTTTTTCAAAGTTTAACCTATGCATATGGTAAGACTAATGCAAGTTGTTAAGTAAATCAACTAAGTGATCTCCAGTAACTTGATGCTTACATGATTTTTAGAATATGAAAAGAATAATCACAGACAGTAAGTAAATGATAAAAATGGAAGTAACAACACAGGTTTAATGTGGTTCGAGGTAACTTCCTATACGTCCACAGATCCTCCACACAGGATTAAACATTTATTAAAATCAAGGCGTACACATTAGATGATTTTAACTAAACCGGTCACTGTATCGTTCGCACAAATTGATACTTCTGACGGTAGCTTTAGGCTGTTCATACAGATTGACTGTTCCTTGAACTAACTTCTTCTCACGTAGATTAAATCTTCGTTCTGAACTCTCTTCTTCCCACACAGGTCAGACAGGTTCTTATTAGTCCACACATGTCTATTGTACTCCACATATAAGGTTTGGTATTGCAAGTATCCCGTACAACAGCTGTAACACCCCCAGACCATATGGGAATATTACATGTCGTAGACCCTCTCCAAGGACCTACCAGGCTAAACAACACAGAAACACCAAACTTGACCGACCGAAGACAATTACTACAATAATACAGACCATTAAGGTCAATTACAATACAACCACATGGACCAATGAGGTCATACGACCAGTGCAAACGAGACAAAATACAACCCTTTTCAATAATTTCCCACGCAGGGGTAAAGGTACTCAACAGCGGAAGTCTGACCATAACTTGGTCGACACAACGTAACCCGACCAAACTCTCAACTCTTGATTAGTATCGTAGCTCGTCACTTCCTGTGCCAATCCTGCGACTGCTCCCCCGAACCATCAAATACCTGGACGCAAAACAGACATCCACCCCCCGATTACTCGGGGGTTAGTAAAACTCTATTGTTTTCCTAGTGCAAGTATAATATCATACGAAATGTATCAATAAAAAGGCAATCACGATTCATATAACACAATCAGTTGTCAAAATATTCCCGAGATGTTTTATTAATCAGAAAATCCGTGATGAAGTTTTAACAGTTAAAACTCGGTATCTCGGGAGTTTTTAGAACAAAATTTCTTTTGGACCTCGAGTCCCAAATTACAAAACCTTTCTCGAAAATCATCAAGGCCTCAACCCAGTTCTTGTTTCAAAACACATTAGTGAAATATCATCACGTGTCCGGTATTTCAACATCAAAACATTATCCACACAATCACTGTTTTTACACCTCATGTATCGAACTCCAGAGGTCCCAAAGACCGTACCTGGACCACACACATTATTCGTACACCTCATGTATGAACTCCAGATGTCCCACGGACTGTACCTGGACCACACACACACTGTTCGTACACATCATGTACTGAACTCCAGAGGTCCCACGGACCGTACCTGGACCACACACACTGTTCGTACATCTCATGTATCGAACTCCAGAGGTCCCACGGACCGTACCTGGACCACACACACTGTTCGTACACATCATGTACCGAACTCCAGAGGTCCCATAGACCATACCTGGACCACACACACTGTTCGTACACTTCATGTATCGAACTCCAGAGGTCCCACGGACCATACCTGGACCATACACACACATTTCCCAACACATACCAAACAACGCAACACTTCACCCTGAACAACACACCTTAAAACAAACATGTTCTAGCATCCAATCATACACCAAAATTACATGTCCAAATGTGTAGTCAATCCAACACAATAATCATAATCATCACCATACCTCAAACCCAAGAAATCAATCCCAACACGAATCGCGCAACTAACATGACCAACACGATTTCACAAGGTTAAACAAGCAAGAATATCATTAATACCAACAACATTCGAATAATCCAACCGCACGAACCATATCCATGAAGATAAACCAAATCACCGTAAATACAATCTATATACTCATTCACAAGACACAAATTGTATAAATAAAATACTTGCCTAAATAATTGATACCGAACACTCCGAGGAACACGGTTCAACCGGCAAACTCGTACCCCGAAGAAGATAATAAACGGAAGGGTTCCGACTCGAGTTTTTCACAAGGATTTTATTCCTAAAACATATCATCAATAAATCAACGACCGATCGAGGAGTAATAATCGTATAACACCCGAATCCACCCTCTAAGACTTTTTACCGGACACATTCAAGGCATCGATTAGGAACTCGACAAAACGACGAATCCTTAGTAATAAATGTTAGGAGTATGCTTTCGAATGCCACTCAGAGGATGTTGAGTGAGGGCATTGTACTTGTAATTATGTAAATCATTATCATAAGGCAATGGAATGTTTCTTTATTTACTGGTAGTTACTGGCATTCCTAACTCGTAAATATACATATAAAAACTAGTTCGTGTATTTGAGAGCAAAACGTTCCACTCCTTATTGGATAAGGGGGTCGGCACTGGAAAGGTTTATAGCCCAAATACTTAATCGTTCGCAATTCGATGAAACTTAACTGGGTGTTAAGTTTATGTGAAGACTTGTATGACGTGTTCTTTGAGAAGGAGAGTGCTTGTCGAACACTAATGGTTAGTAGGAGCACACGTTATAGGTACGCTAATTGGATTAGTATACTCGAACCGACTCACCCTCGATTCGTCACACGGATTTCACTCCAAGATAGTCAATGACGGAATCGAAAGGTTGTGATAGGTATTCGTGAACCTTCGACTTGAGGATTTAGTAGGGATGTGCTTGTGACGTCAAGATTTTCATTAGAGTAGTTCGACCCTGTAAACCGAAAGGCGGGGGTCAACCTCGACGTGCATCTTGATGGACAAGTAGCAGGTCCTACTGAATACCAAGATAGAATTCTTTCTCCTGTTAGTGAACGGGTTATATGTCCTATGCCGTTATTGGCATATGAGATCATAAGTCTTTGGCAAAAGCATTGGAGCTAGTTGTATTGCATACACGAGAGCTCGATGATCTCGATTTGCATTAACTCATGCATAGCGTCAAGTACAGATAGGGTTTGACTGACCGTGACCCTATAACTTGATCGGGACATTTGAAAGAAGGGTTTATACGTGTAATGGTATTCATGACAGAATGGTTCTTGAATGATCCCATCATTCGTTCTTAGTTGGGGTACAGTGTAGGCCGCCAGGCTGGCTAGGTGGTGCTACTACTCTTTGGTTCCTCCCATTGCTAACTGAGACGGACCTACCGAGTCGCGCAATAGGATTGACGATGGAATGAATCAAGCTTATTCTCTCAATATGAATATTAGATCTTGGATATCTAATTTGGGACATTAGATGTCTAAATTGATTTATTGGATAAATTAATTTACGGCCTAATGAATTAAATGAATTACTGGGTGATTAATTTAATTCATAAATGTAATTATTTCTTGAAGAAATTAATTATGTTACTATGTATTAAATATGATTAATTAATTGGATTAATTAATCGATACAAATATATTGGAACGGAATGAGAGTTTATCTGTTTGGACTCACGAGAGTCTGAAATAGACCGAACTCGTCCGATTCCTTCTAGAGGCCACCCCACCCACCTACCTCCCTTTGTCTTGGTCTTTTGTCTCCACCTTAAGTGGTGGAAGACCAATGACTTATTGAGGGGACACATATCTCTTTTATTATGATAAAGGTGATTTGGTCTTTGGGGATAAGAAATAAGAGGAAGACTCTCACTCACTCCACATAAGGTGTATGCATCCGTGAGTTTGAGAGAGAAAAAGGAAAAATAGTTTTCCTAGTGTTCTTGTTCTTCTTCTTCTTCATATTATCCTTGAAATTTTCTTGGAGAAAATGGAGAGTGATAGAGAGAGTAAGATTAAAACACTTAGAGTGTAATAATCTTAATATACAAAGCTTCTACAACCTTGTTCTAGCCGTATCCTTGGAGGATAATGAGGTTTAGTCGTTCCGGTCATTTCTCCGGCGCGTGACAAATAGAGACGTTGTCTTTTCGGCATTGGATCATCCAAGAGCTTGGAGCGCATTGGATCGTAGGGATATTATCTAAAGCTTAGGGAATAGCTCAATAGAAGGAATCTATTTAATCAACGGACTACAAGGGTGAGTTTCTTATATCTCTTGTGATTTCGTTTTAATATTCGTATATACGTAGCTCGATCGATCCTCATAGAGATTCAGATTGAATTAATTTTCATTTTACTGCTTCGGCTGGGCCTTCGTTTTAGGCATCGAATCCCAACAGTGGTATCGGAGCGTAGGTCTTGTGATCGTATATATGATATTGGAATTTGGAATGCTTGATAGATGGTGAATGATTTGGAATCATTTATAGTCATAATCGTGGTATATGTTTTTCGTTCATTCTAGTTGTATTTTTCCTAAGTTTATATCTAAATATAAATCTTTAATTTCTGGGAAATGTGATTTATATTGAAGATATGAATATTGGAAAATATAAATATTGGATATCCGGTTGAAAAACTAGCCCTGAATTGCCGTTGGACGGCGCGGGAGTGCACCGGAAGAAGGGGGCCGCGGCCTAGGGCTGTTGCAGCCCATATGGTGGTTTCTGGACTGGGGGCCGTGGCCCAGGGATCAGGGGGCCGCGGCCCAAGGCTGTTGGGCAGCCCTACTTGCTGCCTGATGAGTTTTCGAGCGCGGTCCAGCCCCTTTCGGACCTATTTCGGGCTTGTTTTCTTCGTGTATTCCTAGAAATTGATTTCCCACATTTTAAATTGGATTTAATATGATAAAAATAATATATGGTATTTCATTTTATAAGGGAAAATTGATTTATTGGAATACTTATGATCGACCAAATTATTTTGAATGTTTTCATATTATCGATTGTGTGAATCGATTGGATCGGTTCGTTTTGTTGATTGGATCAATGTATCTCTATGCTTTCCATTTATATAGTATTTATTGGATGAATGCTTTTGACTGGGGATGTGGTTCGTGGACTTAGTTTTGAATCGTTCGGTTTTATTCGATTGGGTTGTAAAGGCCGTTTTGAGCCTATTTATTTTACTAGAAATATTTGTATCTAGGATGCAATTTTCAATGTAAAATTTATATGTAATGAAGAAGACCGGAGGAAGATCCGTTTCGAGAAGATGAAGATTCAATATGAAGACTTGTAATTAGATTACGGAGTTTTTGTTTCTAGGAACGGTCCATGAACCACATGTTGGTAGAAACTAGGTTGTGAATGGTTGTTCATATTGTATGAATGCAACAAACGCACTTAAATGAATTAATGTGCAAAGTGTAACATTAATCGCGAAAATTCTCTTAGGACAAATTATAAAGTTTATAAGGTTTCAAAGTTTTCCTTCCCTCCATCGAGCTTTCGGGAAATTGAAATCCAAACTGGATGTGCTATGCTTCCGAGTTATCGGGTAGTCGTTCGGGGAGGACAGATAAATTACCGGGAGCGCATTGGATCCCCTCGGTTGGAGCAAATTTTATCCCTAGAAACCTGATAGGTTACCGGATAAGATTCAATTGTGAAACTGATTTGCGTCGATGGTATAAACTTAACTTGTTCACGAACCATAGAAACCATATAGGTTGAGGGGAGTGAACAAGGGGAAAAAGAAGATCGAATCATCTATTAGATAGATTGGTGTTGGACACCACTTTATGAAAATTAATAGACTAGAAACCTGTTCAGTTGCCTTCTATTAAGATTTATAAAGAACTCGATCACCACTATGAAGTAGAGCGACGATACTTCCCAAGGTTCTAAAAAACGCTAGGCGCTAGGCGTTCGGATTGCTAACGCCTAGCGCCCAGAGGATTAATCGGGGATTAGTCGGGGATTAATCGGATTAGGCAGATTTATTTATTATTATTATAATAATTATTTTTATATATAAATAATTATATATATGTAAAGAATAAAAAACATCTAATATTTAAATATTTAAACAAACATATAATCGATCATATATTAAATTGTTAAACATTGACATAAGCATAACATAGTCCATAGTATCTCAATTCAGGAATTTATAGTACCGCTAATATAAAAAAATAAAAAAAATGTTTATCCGCCTAGGCGCCCGCCCAGCTGCCTAGGCGCCCGCCCAGCCGCCTAGGCGCCCGCCCAGCCGCCTAGGCGCCCGCCCAGCTTGCCATCCTAGGCGCCCGCCCAGCCGCCTAGGCGCCCGCCCAGCCGCCTAGGCGCCCGCCCAGCCCGCCTAGGCGGCCGATTAATCACCCGACCGCCCAGGACAAACGCCCAGGGCATAATCGGAGCGCCCGGGGGCCGCCTAGCGCCTAGGCGGCCGCCCAGACCGATTTTTAGAACACTGATACTTCCGGATTTCACATGGGAGTGTATTATTCCGATAAAAATAGTGGGAGCTGGGTAACAAGAATAGAAAAGACCATAATTCTATACTCAAATCATAATTAAACGAGTCACTAATTAATCTGTCGTACTTAATGCAGATATAACTCTCAATATGACAATGAACCCACTTGCAATTCTACTCGAAAAGAACACCTTGATCGGACCTAACTTCGTGGATTGGCTCCGTAATCTGATGATTGTCCTCAGTATAGAGGCACTGGGATACGTCTTGGAGATGGACATTTCGACGCCTCCTGTGCGGACCAGTGCCAATCAGGAAGAGATTGAAAACCATGAAAAGTGGGTTAAGGATGACGTAAAAGTCCGTGCATACATGATGGCTTCTATGTCTAATAAGCTTCAGAGAGCTCATGAGAAAATAACTTCTGCTAGGCAGATTCTATCTCACTTAACCGAGCTTTATGGTGAGCACAGCAGAACTGCTAGATATGAGATATCCAAGCAACTGTTCGGTGCAAGGATGAAGGAAGGTGAGAAGGTTGGGGAACACATCCTCAAAATGATATCCATGATCGAGAGATTGGAGGCTCTTGATTTTAAAATGGATGCTTCTCTCCAAACCGACCTTATCCTGCAGTCTCTCCCTGATTCCTTCTCACAGTTTGTTATAAACTTCAACTGCAATGAGATTGCGTGTAACTTAGCTGGGCTAATGAACAAACTTGTGACCGCTCAGTCTCAGATGAAGACTACGTGGATGAAGGAGTCTGCTATTGTGATTTCTTCTAGACCTCGGAGGTCTAAAAACAAGAAGAAAAAGACCAAGAAGCAGACGGGACTACAATTCAAGGACTTCAAGGGTAAGGGCAAGGCCCCGACGGTTCCGAAGAACAAGAAGAAGAAGGTTGCTTGTCTCAAGTGCGGTGAGCTGGGCCACTGGGCTAGAGACTGTCTGATTCTTCATGGCACCTCAGGTACAGAACTTTTAGTTTTGGAAACAAATTGTTTTGCTACTGTAGTTTCTACTTCCTGGATACTGAATTCTGGTGCTAGTTCTCATATTTGTACCGTGAATCAGGATCTGGAACAAAGTAGGAAGCTTGGAGCTGGAGAAGTTATGATCACTGTCGGAAGCGGGCATAGTGTAGAGACAACCGACATAGGATCACTTCTTTTGGGTTTAGAATCTTGTTTTGTTCTGACTTTAGAAGATGTACTTGTTTTGCCCAAGGGGCATAAAAACATTGTATCCATTCCAGTTGTAATGCCCGGATAATTATTGTGTATTTATCTTGTAAGATTCAACTTTGTGATGTTATTATTCGTAGGTTGGTTTTCCCATATTTCGTACCCTTACGTTTTGGTATCTCCAGCATTCTGCATGTATGGTTCTGCACGTGTTAACATATGCTATCAGGCGTCCATAACGTACGCTAAGACTGCAGTATTACGTATGTTATCTGATGTGCTTAACGTACGTAAGCTAAGTCAACTTGGGATCGGATAAGGGTCAGCGTGTGGGGGCCAAGGAAGGGGCCGGGGAAGATTCGTATGATGTTCCGCGTGAACCTGGACATAGGTGTTACGTACGCTATGGTGCATGTTTTACGTATGCTAAGGACATGGATATTACGTACTTAAAACCATTGTGATTACGTACGTAAGGAAATGCCAAAATCAGGCTAGTGAGTTCTGGTCAGACGACTACGTACGCTAAAGCTAAGGTATAACGTACGTTAATTTTGTTACGTACGTAAGGTTATTTGCATAACGTACGTAATGCCCAAAATTCTATTTATAGGCCTCGACCCTATTTCATTTCTCACCTTTCCTTTGGCCGATTTTTCGTGTTCTGGAGATCTTTCATCACCTCTTATCCTTCATATTATCTTCTAGGACGATTCTTGGGAAGCTTAGTCCTTGTAGATTGGTGTTCAAGCTTCCGGTGTTTGAGTTTATTCAAGTTCTTCATTGTTCATCAATTTATTGAGGTATGTGATCCTTCACCAACTAATTTAGCATGATCTTAGTAACGTTTTGGGCCTATTTTTAGTAGACCGAATCAGTTATCTTCTTGAGGAGCCTTTCATCATGGTTTAGAAGATTAAATTCAATTATTTTCGATTCCTCTTGGTTATTGAAATCGTTGAGCAAACCTTCTAGTGATTAGACTATTGATTAGTGCATCTTCAGATGGTAAACCCAATCATGTCTAGTTTTCGAAGATTATATTAGTTCATGAGAATGTTATGATCGAACATTTCGGTGAAGAATTAATGGATTGAACTTAAGGATTAATTCGTAGAAGGAGATGATATTGGAACTAGTCTTTATGATGATTCAACGAAGTTCGGATATCTTGTTATAATAGAACATGATTAGAATCCTCCTAGGATGAACTCCATGTTATGTTGTACCAATCAACCGAAGGAATTGTGTTGGAACTTAGAAAGTATTCTATCGAGCTATTGCAAGGACGAATAGCGTAGTATCGGTTCAACCAAATTGTGTTAGGGCAGAATAGACCACCGCCATTATAGGGTGCATCATGCTTTTTGATGATTCATTTGATGATTTGAACGATTATCCGGAACCGTTAGATAAACTGACATTATTGTTCGATGAAGGTTTGCATTCCGGTGAGCCGATCAAGTGAGAATTCTCCAAACGGATTGAAGACTATTGATAGTACAAATTCTTGTCGCCATTTATTGAGGCAGGTATCATATTTTGAAAGTTTATGAATAATTGATGAGTTTGATCATGCATATGGTTTATTCGTGTTGTTGACATGAGATTATTTCATTAAATTGTCATGACATTTGCTATCGATTTGACGTACGTTCATATTGATGAACATATCGATTTTCTTACATATGTATATGCATAGTTGTGTTATGTGTAAGTTGTGAAGATCCGAAGGGATCAAGCGATCTATGCTGAGGGCGCTGGATCGGATGTCCACCTCGTGTTGGTCCGACGGGATCATCTTGGGATCTAGGCTGAGGGCGCTGGATCATTGGACGGGTTTTTCCACCTCGTGTTGGTCCGACGGGATCATCTTGGGATCTATGCTGAGGGCACTGGATCGTTGGAATACCCATGTTGTGTTGATTGAATCTTGTGGATTCGTATTGTTGGATTCCGGTAGCGGAAGTCCGTGTTGTGAATGTTTTTATGCATTGTTGTTGCATATTTGTGTGTTCCGATACTTGTACTAGCATTGTTTTGCTAACCCCTTCGGGGGTAGACATTTGTTTTGATGTTCAGGTAGCCGAGGAGCGGGGAAGCAGCCACAGTACCGCCATGACGATGAAGTGGCTCAGTGATGTTAAATGTTGTTGTTGTTTCGTTTTCTTAGTACTCGAGTAGGCGTATGTCATTGATGTTTTGGATATGTTTGTATTATTGGACTTTTCGAATCTACGAAACTGGTTTCGTATTGTAACCTTATTGACACTTTGATGTTATTTTCTGTATGTTTCCAATTTAGCCCTGTAAATTCTTATACAAAGGATTTACGGCGCTGTAATTATTCCGAATATATCGGGGTGTTACAGAATATGGTATCAGAGCTAAGATTCATGGATATCTTGGCAGTCGGGTTTTTGGGTCTGTTTACGTTATTTGATTTACGGGTCAGTCGTAACATCACTGTTCAGCCAGCGTCGTCATGTGGACTGTGGTTGTAAGTCTCCTAAACTCTTATACTACCATTGTACTTAATTTCTGTTTTGTGAATATTGACGGGCTTTATTTTTTTTGAAAATTTTGCCCTGGATATTGAGTATTTGTGTTTACAGTATGTTGAGGGGAGGACGTGGACGCGGACGCGGTCGTGGATGCGGACGTGGTAATGTGAGATAGGAGGATTCAGCGACTACTCCAGAATTATCGGCTAGTCGAACCGATTCCCATTCTGGAGGACAACAAGGATCAGTGAATGACAATGCAAATCCTAACATGCCGGGAGTGCTTCAACATATGGTTGCTCAGATAAACCAGTTCGCTCAGGTAGTTGATCGCATGCAGACGGCAATGGGATAGCAGCATAACGAGGATAACCGGCGAGACAGATGGCTTACTGAGGTGGTCAAATTGCACCCGCCAAAATTTGACGGTTCTGCTGAGGCACTTAATTGGGATCATTGGCTGAAGGAGATAGAGAAGATATTTGCGTGGATTAACTGTCCCGAGGACCGGAAAGTTCCTATTGCCCAGTATTTTCTGACTGGGGAGGCTTTTAACTGGTGGGAAGCTATTCGACCTGAGAATCATAATGCTGACTGGACGGAGTTCAAACTAATGATGGAAGCACAATATTGTCCTCGTCCAGTTAGAGAGGCTAAAATCTGAGAGTTTTTCTCACCGCAGAGTTCGGAAGCATCTGTGACAGACATAATCAATACTTTTAATCACCAGCTAACCTATGTGCGGCATTTGGTCAGAACCGAGGCAGAAAAGATTTTTCATTTCGATATGCGGATGAAGCCGGAGATTAAGCAGTACATGTCCGGATTCGAGTGTACTACCTTGCGGCAGTATCAGGACAAAGCGCTGGCCTACGACATGAAAGAGGTAGCGGTGGAGAAATCGATGGAGGCAAAGAAGCAGAAGGTGTCCGACAACTTCTCGGAAAACAAGAGTGGTGGGCCCCGCAAGGGCCAGCCTTCATTTTATTCATCTAGGAAACCTCCACATCCTTCTCGAGGTGGAAAGAAGTTCCGGACAACATCAGCAGTTTCGGACGCATCAAGGAAGTGCTATAATTGTGGTCGAGCAGGGCATATTCGACGCGATTGTCCTGCATCTTCTGTGACTTGTTTTGATTGTGGGCAAGAAGGGCACCGTGCGGCTTTCTGCGGAGTTGCGACTAGATCATTTGGTACCCGCACTCCAGCGCCAATTCCGAAAGAGATAAGTGTGAACCAGACGCAGTAGAGTGGTTTCCAGCAGCAGAATGTTGGGAAAAGAGAGACGTCCAGTGCTGGGTCCGTTCCTCTGTGCCTATACTAGATGAGGAAATCTGACGATCAGAACACTGCTGTTGCATCAGGTACGATTCAGATCCTTTTGCAACCAGTTAGTGTCTTATTCGATTCAGGAGCTACACATTCTTTCATATCATTGAACTGTGTTAATCGTTTGAAAATCTGTTGTTTATTTGATTGTGAGCCTTATGTTGTGGGCTTGCCGAGCGGAGAGAGAATTGTAGGAACCCTAGAAACTAGAGATTTTCCAGTATCTATAGGAGGGAGAGTTTGGCCATCAAATTTTATTGTAGTCGACATCCATGGTGACGATTTAATTCTCGGAGATGATTGGCTCAACCGTTATGGAGCTATTTTGAATTACCGAAAGAGAGTCATTTCTATCATTGCCGATGACGGATCTGAACATTTATTCAAAGGATGGAGACCAGGAAGCTCGGGAAAATTGATCAAGGCTATGAAAGCAGTGAAATTACTGAAGCATGGCTGTCACGGATTTTGGTGCTATGCCATGAAGAAACAAGGAGGAGTAGAGCTCTCATCTATTCCAGATGTGAACGAATTCTCAGATGTATTCCCTGACGAACTACCTGGGTTACCTCCGCGGAGAGAAGTGGAGTTCAACATCGAATTAGAGCCTGGATCCACTCCTATTTCCAGAGCACCCTACCGTATGGCGCCAACCGAGATGTATGAACTAAAGAAGCAATTGGAGGAATTATTACAGAAGGGTTACATTCAACCTAGCGTTTCTCCTTGGGGAGCGCCCGTTCTCTTTATCCGGAAGAATGATGGATCCCTCCGATTATGTATTGATTACAGGGAGCTAAACAAAGTGACGATCAAGAACAAGTATCCTATACCTCGGATCGACGACTTGTTTCATCAACTACAGGGGCCCAGAGTATTCTCTAAGGTCGACTTGCGATCATGATATCATCAGCTGGGGATTAAGGAATATGATATACCGAAATCTGCTTTCAGATCCCGGTATGGGCATTATGAATTTGTAGTGATGCCATTCGGACTTACCAATGCTCCTGTGGTATTTATGCAATTGATGAATCGGGTATTCTTAGAATACTTGGATAAGTTTGTGGTTGTTTTCATTGATGACATATTGATCTATTCGAAAGACCCCGAGGAGCATGCTGAGCATTTGCGTGTTGTTTTGAGCACCTTGAGGAATGAACAGCTGTATGCGAAACTTTCTAAATGTGAGTTCTGGCTTAAGGAAGTGACCTTCCTTGGGCATGTGATATCAGCTGACGGAGTTCAAGTAGACCCGAAAAAAGTCGAGGCAATCTTGGAGTGGGAATCTCCAAATAATGTGAAAGAAGTCCGGAGTTTCTTAGGACTTGGTGGATATTATCACCGTTTCGTAGAGGGATTTTCCAAAATTGCTCGTCCGCTCACTCAGCTGTTACAGAAAACTCAAAAGTTCGCGTGGAATGAGAAATGCCAGGCTAGTTTTGATGATCTTAAGAGGAGACTGACAGCAGCGCCTATACTAGCGTTACCAGATGGAACAGATGGATTCATGGTATACAACGATGCTTCAAATCAGGGTCTGGGATGTGTGTTGATGCAAAAGGATAGGGTGATTGCCTATGCCTCTCGACAGTTGAAATCGTACAAAGTTAATTACCAGACTCATGATCTGGAGTTAGCAGCTGCGGTCTTTGCTTTGAAAATTTGGCGATATTATTTATACGGCACTCGTTGTCAGATCTTTACAGATCATAAGAGCCTCAAGTATATCTTCAGTTAGAAGGAATTAAACATGAGACAGAGAAGGTGGCTGGAATTGATCAAGGATTACGACTTGGAAATCCTCTATCATACGGGTAAAGCAAACGTAGTAGCTGATGCACTGAGCCGTAAACCTGTTTCTCTTCGAGTGTTGGAAGCACTTACGTCCCAAACCAGCATTCAACGAGAACTAATCCGCGAAGGGATTGAAGTATGGTCACTAGGAATCCAAGGGCAACTATATGTGATGGAACTAACTTCGTCACTAGTCGAGGAAATCAAATCTAAGCAGTTGAACGATTCTCTGACTCTTCGGTTATGTGACGAAGTAAAGAAAGGAAAGGCCCCAGGATTCGTGATACAAGATGATGGAGTTCTGAGATTTCAGAGTTGACTTTGCTTTCCCGATGATGATGTTTTGAGACAGACAATTCTGAAGAAAGCTCACAGCGCACCCTATTCTATTCACCCGGGCAGCAGTAAGATGTATAAGGATCTAAAACAAAACTTCTGGTGGGGAAATATGAAGTAGGACGTAGCAGAATACATTTCGAAGTGTTTGACTTGTCAGCAGGTTAAGATTGAACATCAACGACCTGCCGGAATGTTGAAGCCACTTACGATCCCTGAGTGGAAGTGGGAGGATATCTCGATGGATTTCATCACCAATATGCCAAGGACCAAGACGGGAATGAACATGATTTGGGTTGTAGTTGATCGACTAACCAAGTCGGCTCATTTCCTAGGAATTAAAGACACTTGGGGACCTGAGAAATTGGCACGAGTATTTATTGCAGAGATAGTCAGATTGCATGGAATGCTGAAGACCATTATTTCAGATAGAGATGGTCGCTTCGTGTCGCACTTCTGGAAGGCAGTTCACAGTGCTTTGGGGACCGAGTTGAACTTTAGCATGGCTTATCATCCTGAAACGGACGGTCAGTCCAAAAGGACTATACAAACAGTAGAATACATGCTTAGAGCTTGTGCTTTGGATTGGTCAACTGATTGGGAAGTTCACTTGTCGTTGATTGAATTCACATATAAAAATAGTTGGCATGCTTCTATTAAAATGGCACCATTTGAAGCTTTGTACGGGAGAATATGCCGATCACCCCTGTGCTGGGATGATTCTTCGGACTTGATCGGGACGGAACCGGAATTGATAGTCCAGACTCAAGAGAAGATAGCTTTGATTCGGGAAAGACTGTTGACTGCCCAGAGTCGACAGAAGTCTTATGCAGATGCGCATCGTCACCTGCTAGAGTTCGACATTGGGGACCACGTACTATTGAAGGTGTCTCCTACATGAGGAATTTTCCGTAGGGTAAGCTAAGTCCGAGATATATCGGACCATTTGAGATCTTCGAGAAGTTGGGGATTTAGCATACAGGGTGGCCTTATCTCCATCGCTGATTCATGTTCACAATGTGTTTCACGTATCCCAATTGCGGAAGTATGTGCCAGATCCCAGTCATATTATCGATTTCGACGAGATCGAGATAGCTAATGACGGCACCTTCGAAGAGAGACCAATCAAGATACTTGAGAGTCGGATCAAACAATTGAGGAATAAACCAATACCCTTGGTTAAAGTTCAGTGGTCTCGGCATGGAGTCGAAGAAGAAACTTGGGAGACGGAAGATAGTATGAAGTCGAGGTACCCGGAATTGTTTGCGATTTAAGTTTCGGGCCGAAACTTCTTTTTAGAGGGGTAGTATCTAATGCCCGGATAATTATTGTGTATTTATCTTGTAAGATTCAACTTTGTGATGTTATTATTTGGAGGTTGGTTTTCCCATATTTCGTACCCTTACGTTTTGGTATCTCTAGCATTCTGCATGCATGGTTCTGCACGTGTTAACGTACGCTATCAGGCGTCCATAACGTACGCTAAGACTGCAGTATTACGTATGTTATCTGATGTGCTTAACGTACGTAAGCTAAGTCAACTTGGGATCGGATAAGGGTCGGCGTGTGGGGGCCAAGGAAGGGGCCGGGGAAGATTCATATGATGTTCCGCGTGAACCTGGACATAAGTGTTACGTATGCTATGGTGCATGTTTTACGAATGCTAAGGACATGGATATTACGTACGTAAAACCATTGTGATTATGTACGTAAGGAAATGCCAAAATTAGGCCAGTGAGTTCTGGTCAGACGACTACGTATGCTAAAGCTAAGGTATAACATACGTTAAGTTTGTTACGTACGTAAGGTTATTTGCATAACGTACGTAATGCCCAAAATTCTATTTATAGGCCTCGACCCTATTTCATTTCTCACCTTTCCTTTGGCCGATTTTTCGTGTTCTGGAGATCTTTCATCACCTCTTATCCTTCATATCATCTTCCGGGACGATGCTTGGGAAGCTTAGGCCTTGTAGATTGGTGTTCAAGCTTCCGGTGTTTGAGTTTATTCAAGTTCTTTGTTGTTCATCAATTTATTGAGGTATGTGATCCTTCACCAACTAATTTAGTATGATCTGAGTAACGTTTTGGACCTGTTTTGAGTAGACCAAATCAGTTATCTTCTTGAGGCGCCTTTCATCATGGTTTAGAAGATTAAATTCAATTATTTTCGATTCCTCTTGGTTATTGAAATCGTTGAGCAAACCTTCTAGTGATTAGACTGTTGATTAATGCATCTTGAGATGGTAAATCCAATCATATCTAGTTTCCGAAGATTATCTTAGTTCATGAGAATGTTATGATCGAACATTTCAGTGAAGAATTAATGGATTGAACTTAAGGATTAATTCGTAGAAGGAGATGATATTGGAACTAGTCTTTATGATGATTCATCGAAGTTCGGATATCTTGTTATAATAAAACATGATTAGAATCCTCCTAGGATGAACTCCATGTTATGTTGTACCAATCAACCGAAGGAATTATGTTGGAACTTAGAAAGTATTCTATCGAGCTATTGCAAGGACGAATAGCGTAGTATCGGTTCAACCAAATTGTGTTAGGGCAGAATAGACCACCGCCATTATAGGGTGCATCATGCTTTTTGATGATTCATTTGATGATTTGAACGATTATCCGGAACCGTTAGTTATACCGACATTATTGTTCGATGAAGGTTTGCATTACTGTGAGCCGATCAAGTGAGAATTCACCAAACGGATTGAAGTCTATTGATAGTAGAAATTCTTGTCGCCATTTATTGAGGCAAGTATCGTATTTTGAAAGTTTATGAATAATTGATGAGTTTGATCATGCATATGGTTTATTCGTGTTGTTGACATGAGATTATTTCATTAAATTTTCATGACATTTGCTATCGATTTGACGTACGTTCATATTGATGAACATATCGATTTTCTTGCATATGTATATGCATAGTTGTGTTATGTGTAATTTGTGAAGATCCGAAGGGATCAAGCGATCTATGTTGAGGGCGCTGGATCGGATGTCCACCTCGTGTTGGTCCGACGGGATCATCTTGGGATCTAGGCTGAGGGCGCTGGATCATTGGACGGGTTTTTCCACCTCGTGTTGGTCCGACGGGATCATCTTGGGATCTATGCTGAGGGCGCTGGATCGTTGGAATACCCACGTTGTGTTGATTGAATCTTGTGGATTCGTATTGTTGGATTCCGGTAGCGGAAGTCCGTGTTGTCTATGTTTTTATGCATTGTTGTTGCATATTTGTGTGTTCCGATACTTGTACTAGCATTGTTTTGCTAACCCCTTCGGGGGTGGACATTTGTTTTGATGTTCAGGTAGCCGAGGAGTGGGGAAGCAGCCACAGTACCGCCATGACGATGAAGTGTCTCAGTGATGTTAAATGTTGTTGTTGTTTCGTTTTCTTAGTACTCGAGTACGCGTATGTCATTGATGTTTTGGATATGTTTATATTATTGGACTTTTCGAATCTACGAAACTGGTTTCGTATTGTAACCTTATTGACACTTTGATGTTATTTTCTGTATGTTTCCAATTTAGCCTTGTAAATTCTTATACAAAGTATTTACGACGCTGTAATTATTCCGAATATATTGGGGTGTTACACCAGTCATGGACCAAAAAGGCTTTTCATTTTTCATTGGTGATGGTTCCTGCAAAATTTATTTCAGAAATAAACTAGTGAGTACTGCTACATTGTTAAATGGATTGTATCATCTAAACCTCAGTAATAAAGTCGTTGTAAATACTATGACTAGGAAGCGTGGTAGGGATGAAACCAATCAAGTTTTGAAATGGCATCTTAGACTTGGTCATGTTGGTCAGACCAAGGTTTACAAAATGGAAAAGGATGGACTTATGGGTCCATTGGGATCGGATCCCTTTCCTACTTGTGAATCTTGCCTTAAAGGCAAAATGACTAAGTCCCCCTTCACAAGGACTTTTTAAAAGAGCCGCTGATAAACTGGGATTAATCCATACCCACGTATGTGGTGCTTTGGAAGCAGCACGTGACAGATATCAATATTTCCTTACGTTTACAGATGATCATACTAGGTATGATTATATACTTAATGAAACATAAATCCAAGGCCTTTGAGAAATTCCAGGAATTCAAGGCCCTAGTGTTGTTGCCCAAAATATCTATCCGAAGATTAAATACTGCTGGAGACGGACAACAAACAAATGCGGGAGCACTTCCGAGAGATGGTTAATAAAACAAGATTTGCCGGGTTTGTTAGGCCCGGGCTTGAATGCTCTCGCGAGATGTTATTAACACAAATATTCGTGGATACAAGTATTAATTAGAGAAATCTAAGTACAATGAGTGTAAAAAGACTCTGTTGATCCGGCTCTTGAGCGAAGCTAGGTGTTCTTCGTCCCTTGATGTCTGCTCGAGGAGAAAAGTAGGGAGAAGTAAGACCGAAAGAAAAGTTGCCAAGAGTTGGATGTTAGCCAAGTGCTTAATGATTTATACGTATCGTGATATTGCCGAGTGTTTAGAGAGTCGAATCTCGATTTGTGCGAAGAGTTTCGGTGGTAGAAGTTCGTCTCTTTTTACAAGTGAAGGCCGCTTTGTATATATAGAGGCTGAGAGGCCTGTCCCTAGTGGGCGATCGTCTTTCGGCATTTAATGTGCCGGGCGATCGTCCTAAAGGGCACGTGGGCCGCCGCCAAAAGTCCAAAGCTACGGTGGTGGCGGTAGTGCGGTCAATGAGGATCCGGCATGCGTCCGGAAGCACTGTCACAGGAGGTCCCACTTAGCTACTTTCGGCGGACTTTGTCGATGGGTGACAGGCTGTAGTCACATGTCTTGTCCGCCAACTCCTTTCGCAGTGCAGGCCATCTTTGGTAGGTGAGGTAGGAGACAGGTTTTGTCGGCGCCTTTTGTGGATCTGCACGTGGGGTCGGTTTGAGACTTGGTCTTTGCATTGGATGGTCATCGGTGGAGATCGTCATGATGGGTCGATCGGCGGATGCCCGGAGAGGTCGGTCACCAAGGTCGATCGGCGGATGCCCGAGAGAGGATCGTCCGCTAGTCGATCGCCAGAGTCGGTCGCCGAGTGCCGAGTGATGATCGTATCGAGGTCGATCGCTCGATGCCGGGACTTGTCTGGGACCTCCCTTTGGCCGATTTAGGTAGTCCCATTGGGTTGAGGCTTGGTCGCACAGTCGGCGCTCGGCGGATCTGCCTTGGCCGCTCGGCGATAAGTCGGTCGCTCGGCCTCGAAGGCGATCGCGGTCGGAAGGTGTTAAATCTTGACACAACAATTGCCCCCACTTGCTCCTATGTTGAAGACACAGGCGAGGTGGTTCTTGCTGGTGATCGCGCCTGGATGAGGACGGGCGACCTTGCTGAGCTGACTTAAGACTCGGACTTGGGCTAACATAGTCGATTGGCTTAGCTATCTTTCGGTCTTGTACCTGCAAAAAACAACATTGGCCGATCCCCCATGGAAACTTGGTGGTTTCGCTTTATTTGAGGAATCGTGCACAGTCGCGGAGATCGATGGACCGACCCCATGACCGTGTCTTGGTGCGCGAAGACAATGAGTGTCTCGTGACTCACTTTATTATGAGGGTCCTCTGTTAGGCTGCGCCTCGCCTTGTTTTTAAACGAAAGGCGTGCGGTATCGGTCTAGAGGAGTCCTTGCGCGGGGCAGCGTCGGATGAATCAACTCCACGCCCGCGGCTTGTTAGCTCTGCTTCCACCTCGGCCAGCCATGGAGATGGCCGACCTCGACGGTGTTCGTTGAGTCGTGGTTGTGGAATGAGTCCACTGATTAATGTTGGAGGGCCCTCGACTACGCCCGGCCTCGTATTTAAACGAAGGCGGGCGATCTTGGCGAAAAGGACCTTGCATGGCGAAGCGGCCCGGTTCCATCGTTGCCGGGGCCATGGCTTTATGATGTGCGGTGGAGGCGATCTTATGCCTTAGTCCGTCATGTTATATCTTTGGGTGTAGATGGCGATCGTGTCCTCCGGCTGCGGATGATGTAGCGTGATGATCGGCGATCGGGTGGAAGGCTGTCGATCGTCGCTCATTGCCGATCGCTTTATTCGTAGGTCGATATTGGCGATCGGGCGGGAGATCGTCGTCGGGTTCGATCGCGCTACTCACGAGGCTAAGAAGAAACCTTTGCACAGCCGGAAAATCTGCGGCTCTAGCCGGAAGGCTGCGTGGGTCGTAGGTTGGGTCTTCGTAAGATGCGAACATAGGCGAAAAACCACGAAAACCTCCTAGGACCGCGTAGAGGCGGTCTCATCGCTTATGGGCTCGCCATTGAGGATGATTACGTCTACCCGGTCGATGTAGTCAGTCGGACTCTTCTTCTCCCTGCTTGATTTGCATCATGCGAAGGGGACCTTGAGGCCGGACGACCCGTGTGGCGAAGTACTCGGTGAAGCCGTGCGCCAGCTCGTTGAAGGAGCCAATGGACCGAGGCGGCAATGAAGTATACCACCGGTGGGCGAGGTCGTCAGCGTCGGAGGAACATTCGGCATCTGGTCGCGTCGGATGCCCCGCACCGATCATGTAGATGTTGAACTTCCTTAGGTGCACTTGGGGTCCGATCGCCCCACGTACGGGTGTTTGCGGGGAGTGATCTGTCTTTGCACAGGCGAGCTCGATGTCGATCGCGAGCGGCTCGCTTGGACCGCGATCGTCTTCTTGGCGCTGCCACAGATTCGAGGCGCCTTCATGTCGTTAAGTTGTGCCGCATCGCGGCCATCGCGTGGCAGTCGCTTGCCGATCGGCTTTGGGAGGCGAGGCACAGGCGATCGTGTGCGATCTCGGGCTCCGCTACCGCCGACCTCGGCAATTTGGCGAGGAGCCAGACGGCTAGGGCGCCTTCGGGAGTCGGGTAGGCCGAGCTCACGGTGACGGATTCAAACTCCGTCGTCTCGTAGTAGGCCGGGCGCCCGTGCTTGAGTCGGGTCACCGCCCGTGCGATCGAAGACGAGGTGCCCCGGTGGCGATCCCCTCTTCCTGCGGACGGAGCCTCACAGCGTCGCTCGGCGATAGTGCCTTGAGCTTCGCTTGATCTCCCGGCGAGAGGCCGGGGCGTAGGCTGGAGGCGCGTCGAGCACTCCGTCGCTCTGTAGGATCGCCAGGGGCCTTCGATCTGTTCCTTGGTTCGGAACCGATCGAGCGAGAGGCTTGGGCCGCCGTCCAGGGACGGGATCGAGCGTCTCTGACCGCGGCGGCTACCTTCCACCATCGGCTGCGGCTCGGACCGCGATGGGACAAGGGGTTTGGCCGGCTGGACGGCGGCTTTCTTCGACGCGGAGGCGGAAGACATGATTTCTGAAGGATTTCTTTGAAGTGCAGTAAGTGTCACTTCAAGTATCTGCCCCGAGAACAGTGAGTGTTCTTCGGGACGGTAGGTGTAAAAAATTGAGGGTTGGATGCCCTCCTTCTAGCGCCAATTGTTGTTGCCCAAAATATCTATCCGAAGATTAAATACTGCTGGAGACGGACAACAAACAAATGCGGGAGCACTTCCGAGAGATGGTTAATAAAACAAGATTTGCCGGGTTTGTTAGGCCCGGGCTTGAATGCTCTCGCGAGATGTTATTAACACAAATATTCGTGGATACAAGTATTAATTAGAGAAATCTAAGTACAATGAGTGTAAAAAGACTCTGTTGATCCGGCTCTTGAGCGAAGCTAGGTGTTCTTCGTCCGCCGTGTAATGCTCGAGGAGAAAAGGCGGGAGAAGTAAGACCGAAGAAAAAAGTTGCCAAGAGTTGGATGTTAGCCAAGTGCTTAATGATTTGCTTACGTATCGTGATATTCTTTGAGTGTTTAGAGAGTCAGAATCTCGATTTGTGCAGAAGAGTTTCGGTGGTAGAAGTTCTGTCTCTTTTTACAAGTGAAGGCTGCTTTGTATATATAGAGGCTGAGAGGCCCTGTCCCCTAGTGGGCGATCGTCTTTCGGCATTTAATGTGCCGGGGCGATCGTCCTAAAGGGCACGTGGGCCGCTTTGCCAAAAGTCAGCTACGGTGGTGGCGGCCGTGCGGTCAATGAGGATCCAACACGCGTCCGGAAGCATCACAGAGGTCCCACTTAGCTACTTTCGGCGGACTTTGTCGATGGGTGACAGATTGTAGTCACATGTCTTGTCCGCCAACTCCTTTCGCAGTGCAGGCCATCTTTGGTAGGTGAGGTAGGAGACGAGGTTTTGTCGGCGCCTTTTGTGGATCTGCACGTGGGGTCGGTTTGAGACTTGGTCTTTGCCGACTGGATGGTCATCGGTGGAGATCGTCATGATGGGTCGATCGGCAGATGCCCAGAGAGGTCGGTCACCAAAGGTCGATCGGCAGATGCCCAGAGAGGATCGTCCGCTAGTCGATCGCCAGGAGTCGGTCGCCGAGTGCCGAGTGATGATCGTATCTGAGGTCGATCGCTCGGTACCGGGACTTGTCCTGGGACCTCCCTTTGGCCGATTTAGCTGGTCCGCTGGGTTGAGGCTTGGTCGCCTGGTCGCTGCTCGGCAGATCTGCCTTGGCCGCTCGGCAGTAAGTCGGTCGCTCGGCCTCGAAGGCGATCGCCGGTCGGAAGGTGTTAAATCTTGACACAACACCTAGTCGAGAAACAAACTGGTAATTATATCAAAGCACTTCGGTCGGACCGAGGTGGTGAGTATATGAGTACGGAGTTTGATGAGTTCCTGAAGGAATATGGAATAGTTTCATAACTAACACATCCAGGTACTCCTCAGTTAAATGGTGTGTCAGAAAGAAGGAACCGGGCCTTATTGAACATGGTCTGTTCCATGCTGGGCTATATTGACTTACCGATTTACCTGTGGGGGTATGCACTCCTGACTGCCGCTTACATCTTGAACAGATGTCCTTCCAAATACGTTCCTAAAACTCCATATGAGATGTGGGAGGGCAGGAAACCAAGTCTTAATCACATTAGGATTTGGGGATGTCCCGCCTATGTCAAGAAGACAAAGGTGGAAAAGTTGTAAGCTAGGTCCTTGAAGGGACGTTTCATTGGATTCCAGTCTGGGACTATCGGGTATCTATTCTACATGCCCGAAGATTGAAAGATTATTGTTGCTTTACAAGCACACTTCCTGGAAGATGAGTTCATTCAGGAAGGCGGAGCAGGTAGAAGTATTTCTTTGGAAGAATATAATGAAATTCCTCGGGAGACACCTGTGGAAGAAACTGGAACCGAACCTTCTGAAACACTAGTACAACCACCTCGTAGGTATAGTACGGTGTCTCATTTACCTGAGAGGTATGGGATTGTGCACTTGGAGGAGCTGGGTCTCCATGAGGTTCCAAGTGATAGCCAAGAGACCGACCCAACGACCTATGACCAAGCTATGGTGGATGTAGACTCCGCGAAATGGCGTGAAGCTATGGAAGCTGAGATAGACGCGATGCATGTCAATCAGGTATGGACTCTAGTAGACCGCCCCGAGGGCATAGTGCCTATTAGGAACAAGTGGATCTACAAGAGAAAGACTGATGGAGATGGCAAGGTTGACGCCTATAAGTCCAGACTTGTGGCAAAGGGTTATACCCAGAAGGAAAGGATCGATTACCACGATACCTTTTCGCCCGTAGCCATGATCAAGTCTATTCACATGATGCTTTCTATAGCTGCCTACCATGATTATTAGATATGGCAAATGGACGTAATGACGGCTTTCCTTAATGGATTCCTCGAGGAGGAAATCTATATGGAGCAGCCTAAAGGCTTTGTGTCCGAAGTCGATATTCAGAAAGTCTGCAAGCTTCAGCGTTCCATTTATGGACTGAAGCAAGTGTCACGTAGTTGGAACCTTCGTTTTGACGAGGCAGTCAAAGAGTTTGACTTCGTGCAAAATGAAGAGGAACCTTGTGTGTACAAGAGGGTTAGTGGGATCAAGATTGCATTCTTAGTACTATATGTGGATGACATTCTACTAATAGGAAATGATGTGGGAATGCTCAGTTCTGTGAAAGCTTGGCTTTCGAGTAATTTCTCCATGAAAGACTTGGGAGAAGCAACCTATATTCTTGGTATTCGGCTCTACCAGGATAGAGCGAAGAGAACAATAGGTCTTTCCCAATCCCTCTATATAGATAAGATCTTAAAGCGATTTAAGATGGATGATTCTAAAAGAGGGTTCCTTCCGATGCGACAAGGAATAAAACTCACCTCGAAGATATGTCCTCAAAGTGAGGAACAACGAAGAGAAATGAGTAATATACCATATGCTTTGTCTGTGGGTAGCCTTATGTATGCTATATTGTGTACGAGACCTGACATTGCGCATGCTGTAAGCGTGGTGAGTAGGTTTCAGGCAAACCCAGGTAGGGAACATTGGACTGCCATAAAGAACGTTCTCAAGTACTGGAGAAGGACTAGAGACATGGTTCTTATGTATGGCGGTGGAGAATTGGATGTGGTGGGATTCACTGATTCGGACTTCCAAGAACAGAAGGATGACTCAATGTCTACTTCTAGCTACATATTTACTCTTAATGGAGGAGCAGTATCTTGGCGTAGCGCCAAGCAAAACGCGACTGCTGATTCCACCTGTCAGGCTGAGTATCAAGCAGCCTCGGAGGCTTCCAAGGAAAGGTTCTGGATTAAGAAGTTTCTGGGAGAACTTCAAGTGATACCATGTGCAGAGTTGCCTGTTCCGCTGTACTGCGACAACGACGGAGGTGTAGCACAGGGCAAGGAGCCGAGGTTTCACAACAGCACCAAACACATTAGGAGGAAGTATCATCTCGTAAGAGAATTTGTTCGCAAGGGATACATTGTGCTGCATAGAGTAGACTCGGCCGACAACGTCGCTGATCCACTGACCAAGACACTTTCCCAGACTAGCTTGGAGCGTCATCTGAAGAACATGGGTATTAGATATTATAGTGTGTGGCATTGAGTGCAAGTGGGAGATTGTTAGGAGTATGCCCTCGAATGCCGCTCAGAGGATGTTGAGTGAGGGCATTGTACTTGTAATTATGTAAATCATTATCACAAGGCAATTGAATGTTTCTTTATTTACTGGTAGTTACTGGCATTCCTAACTCGTAAATATACATATAGAAACTTGTAATATCCGCAATTTTCAGTTTTCGGTAAATTTCTTTTTTTGGCAGGAGTCCATTTTAACGGCTCACCTGTGACCGTTTCATCATGATGAGAATGATTAATTCTATATTTCTTGACATCCGAGTTTGTTTCGGTGTCGTTTTGCTGAGTTCCATGCTTTTTGGCGACTTTTCCGTATTTGAGTTCGATTCTTGTGAATCTCGTTCGAAACTATTGTTTCGTGTTCCCCGTAAGTCCGTTTAACTTTGTTAGACGTGTTGTGAGCTTTGGTTTGGTTATTCGATCATGTATAGTGATTTTCGGGCATTTTGGGCCATTGTAATTTCCTAAAGTTGTGTGTATCCGCATTCATATTTGTTGTCTTGACCCTTTTCATGGCCACGTGTGAGTTTGATTGTAGCTCAAGCTCTTAGTTTGATCTTATTATGGAGCTTTCCGTGCGCATATTGAACTTTGTGTTCCGATCGGAGGAGTCTGTTGTTGTAACCAGCTTTGAGAGCACTACTGTTGTAGTTCTGGGTGCACTAGCGCACGCTAAGAGATCTCCTTAGCACACGCTATCGAGCAACAGGGTCAGAGCAGTAGTTGGATTCGGGCCCGTTAGCGCACGCTAATGGTGAGTGGTTAGCGCGCGCTAAGGAGCAGTAGTTAGCGCACGCTACGGGTTTGGTAGCGCGTGCTAACTGGTAGTTCGAGGCAGTCCAGAAGTTACTGGACTAGGTTGGTGTTTTTGTCTAGCACACGCTACGAGGTAGTGTATCGCACGTTATTGGCAGAAGTTAGCGCACACTACTAGAAACATAGCGTACGCTAACTGTTGGTCGGGTTCAGTCCAGAAGTTACTGGACTGATATTTTGGGCGATATGTGCCCTGATAGCTCACGCTAATCCTGATGATTAGCGCACCCTAAGGCTGTCCAGCATATAAAACTGGACAACAGTCATTTTTCTCATTTCACATTTCCTTCTTTTTCTTTCTGCGGGTTGAGCCAAGGGCGACTATGGATCGCGATCTTAGCCGATTTTGCTCAATCCAAAGGTGTTTTGGAGTGTAACACCCCCAATTCGCTACGGGATATTACACGTCGTAGAACCTTTCCTCAAGGATCTACCAGGCTGGTAACAACATCGAACATCTTAACAATGCCTTTAAGGCTAAAATGACTCAGTAGACCGATTTGGTCTTTCAATAAATACATACAACTCAATCACACTACATGACTATGCAGGGGTCGAATACAACGCACTCCCGTACAACAGGGAAGGAATACTGCAGCGGAAATGAAATACAACTAAACCATTATGACATCATATGGGTCCTCGTGTGATTAGTATCGTTCATCTTTCATCATCCTTCATGCCGACCCTGTGCTATGCTCCCCAAAACCTGAATGCAATACAGACATCCACCGCCCAATTTCTCGGGGGTTAGCAAAATTCCACTATTTTGCTAGTGCAAGTACAAAGTGTAAATACGAGTCATACAATTCAAGTTCCAATAATAACAATAATCAGGAATCCTCAGATATTCCAACACAACGAAAATACTTCCCGAAGCAAGAGTTTAGATAAAACATCCCAAAACCGAAAGTTCACAATTCAAGAGAAACAGTTTACAAAATGGTTTAATAAGCCATCGGGAGTTTTAGGAGAAAACATTTTAGGATTATCGAATCCTTCTCTTTCCAAAAATCAACAGGGGCCACAGCCCCAAAGGTTTTGTTTTCACAAATAAATCCAACAACAATCCACAGGGTCAAAACCCACGTCACGTGTCCTTGACGGACATAAAATCAACACAACATAATTACCCAAGATACGCAAATCTCGGTAACTCAAATACAACACCAACTCGTGAATCCAGAGCGAAGTCATAGATTCCCTCGAGGCCTCGACTTACCCTACCGAGGTGAGAAAAACACATTCACAAATCATAAACTCAAACTCGTGAATCCAGAGTGAAGTCATAGATTCCCTCGAGGCCTCGACGGACCCTCCCGAGGTGAGCAAAGCACATTCACAAATCATAAACACACCAGCGTGAACACTTGTCACGGCATCTCATGGTTGGATCAATCACTTGTTGTCTCCTGACCATATGATCACATGCCATATGTCACCGTAGGTATTCTTTGGTGCTCACGGTTGGATCAATCATTTGTTGCATCCTGACCACATGATCACAAGCCATGTGTCACCATAGTTTTTCTTAGGCTCTCTCGATTGGATCAATCGCTTGTTGCATCCTAACCACGTGATCGAATGCCATGTGTCACCATGGCCCCCGCCCACATCCACATATTCACACACATAGCCCAATACAACAAAGACATCTAAGCAATTCACCCAGAGGCATCAAACACTTAGCAAAACACAACATCAAGCCACAACGCACCGAAATGAGGCAATATATGTACACACACATTATCAAGTGCAACATCAACATCAACCATATCCATAGGTTTCACATAATCGCTTACGAAACACACCAATCGCAAATACACAAGGTTTTGAAAGAGAGCCTTTAAAGAGGCTAACCGAATCTTTTGAAAGTTCATTACAAACAACCAAACAAAATATTTAGACGATCACCGATCATCATATTCACAAAACAAGAAGTGTATGAACAAGGTACTTGCCTTAAATCCAAAGCACGTGAAGCAACGGGAAATCCCGGCCGGAAACCCTCGAATCTTCCAACTAGGTCGAAAACACAAGAACAACTAAGTAACTATAAAGTCGATCACAAGGAAGATGCAAAACACACGAAATTCTTAACAAGAATTCATAGAGACAAAGGATCGGACACTTGGGGCTCAATATTTCCCAAAGAACATCAAGAACATCATCCGAACCCGAATACGGTAAGAAATACGAATCAAAACATGGGGAGAGAATCAATACAACCGATTGATGATATACAATAGCACGATTCATGAAGAACAAACCGAATCTTGAAGATTCACGAAATATAAATGAGGGGTTTACAAGATGATTACCTCGAATCAAAGACGAAGAACACGGATTGATGTTGTTAATCAACACCAAGAACTCAAGAAAGATGTAAACTTGAAGTTACAAGACCCCAAAATCGACCTCCAATCGCCCACGAGTCACCCAGCCACGGAGAGAGGAAGTGAAGGTGAAGAAAATGACGAACTCGGTCAACCCCTTGGTATATAAACCCGCACATGCATTACGTACGTTATACACAAAGTATAACGTACGTTAAAGGTATTACGTACATAAGACATGAAATACTACGTACGTAAGACATGCCCAGAACCTCCTGTCCGAAATAACAAAGACCATTACGTACGTTATGGCAAGAGCTTAACGTTCGTAATACGCACAATTAACGCACGTTAGGGCCAAAACATAGCGTGCGCTATCGATGGCCTAAACTCATTGTCTAAACTGGAATACTCCTTACGTACGTAATGAGAAGGCTTAACGTATGTAAGGCTCAAGAAGGTAACGTGCGTTATGCATATAGCAACGTACGTAAGTCACTTAGCAGTCCCAGAATTGCTAAGTTCAGCTCGTCGAGTACGAGCGCGACAAAACCGCGAAACGACAACAACAACACAAGACGAGGACATGCATACAAATAGTGCACAGCGAAAAACTCAAATGTTAAAAGAAAATATAATTCCGACTACCCAAAGGTTCGGAATAACGACAACGAAAGTAATTACCCCAAATTTTGGGAAATTACGAAAACAGCCCAAAACGTTGGAAATACATGATACACGATCGAAACACTAAGCTAAAGCTCGCAAAACGTATAACAACGTTACATGAACTTACGATAAACTTGAAACAACAGTTTCGGACGAGATTCGCAAGAATCGAACTCAAGTGCGGAAAAGTCGCTTAAGAACACGGAACTCAAACACGAAAATGAACTCGGATAACAAAAAGTGCAGAATTAATCATTCTCAGAATGACGAAGCGGTCACAAGCGTGTCGTCAAAACGGACTCCCATCGAAAAAAGAAAATTACCGGAAGTCGAAATTGGGTATTACATACTACCCTCCTTAAAAGAAGTTTCGTCTGAAACTTAAAACAAGTAGGGAGAAGCAATATCCCTGCCAGGACAACTCAATGAGATACACAAGAAACGCGTAACTTATGCCCAACGGCGAAATGTTACAAGCAACGCAAAGAGACATACGGTGTGAAAACACGCTCCACGACAACCATCACAACGCCACGGGCAGAGACATAATAAAACCACCAAGTGACAAGCATCATCAAACAGATAATACAATCAAGTAAATTATCTGAACAATCACAAAACACAAAGCACCTATTACAAGGAAACACGCACAGTCGAGAAATCAGAAAATAAACACAAAACGATCCACAAGGATAATCACAAACGATTCGGACTGGTGTATTGTCCTTCTCAAATATGAAGGGTCCATCCTCGGTGATACACCACATGTTATCATGAATGGATGACAGATGAGCCTGCATTCATATTTTCCATAAGTCATATTTAGCAACATAGAATACAGGTAATCTAGAGTGCATGTGCTGCATGTGTTCCATTATAATGAGAGATTAAAATATATATTCAATATATGGATTTGGTTCTGTAAAAATTGAATCAACCTCTCTGATACCACTTGTAGGTCACAAGTTGTTCGGAATAAGTCTAGAGGGGGGATGAATAGACTTATTAAACTCTTTCCTGAATCTCAGGTGAGCTTCTCAGCTGTGATCAAGTGCAGGTGACTTATGTGGATTGCAGACATAAAATCGGAAGACACAACTGATAATGATGCAGATGACTTTATGTCGACTGCAGATAACTTTCTAATGGAACAGTAATATGTATGCATCAGTTATTTATGATGTTTAAAGCAGTAAATCACACAAGCACCTATTGTTGGGTTTTCTATGCATCGAATACATAAATCAACAGTAAAAACGCACCGGAAGAATAAATATGAAAACCCAATTTAGGATCTCATGCAGTAATTTAATTGTTTGATTAAAGGTTAATCGAATTACCTTAATCCAGCAAACAGATCTAGATCCGGACTAGAAGCAGATGAATATCTCCTTCCTCTTTGGGTGATCCACACACGAACAATTCCACAAGTCAGATTGCTAGATCCTTACGAATAATATTGATAAATAGTACAACACAAATTCCTTACTAGAAGGATTGTACTATTGATCAAGATCAACTAAGGGAAGACTAGTTGACCGATCCGCAACTTCTAATCTATAGAGGGATGGCCGAAATTGTTTAGTCTTGAGAAGGGGGGCGATTTTTAGGTGTAGGCTTCTTGTGACAACTCTTTGTCATAGACTCCCTATTTATACTAAGTAACCTTAGATTCAAGAACCTAGTATTTGCTTAGTTACCCCTCATGTTATTAAATAATACAATATATATAATATCCAATATTATATATATTACTTATTATTTAATATCCTCATAAATATAATATCCAATATTATATTTATTATTCCCAGTTAATATTATTCCTACTTGTCTATAATTGTCGTATGTGCGACCCAAAAGGCTTATATTATGATGGCAATTATTTAATACCATATTAAATAATAAATCATAAGCAGCCTCTAGCAAGATATTATGATTACCCAAATAATATAAGTTAATAGTCTATTAAACCTTTTAATGTGTCAAATCCCTTTGTCATGCGATATCATAATTGAACTAAGTCATGGAGTCTGTCATACTTATTTATGTTCAAAATACTTTCTCGATCTTAAGTACACTGATTGAATCAAATGACTCTTCATTTGAGCATGACCATGCATTTCCTTCAGTCCTACTTATCGAGGGGCCCAATAGATATCTCTCTCACTAAAGAGAGGGACAAATCCCCATCTTGATTATTCATTGCCCTCTACATGACTCCCACTAATCCCGATCACTAGCCTTTATGATCACCATGTTTTAGATGACGTTGGATTACGTCAAGGCATAACAGTTATCATGTTGGACTCTATGATAATATCATGTTCAAGGATTTATTGACATACTGTTATATTGAGATTCACTTATGACATTTCCATGCAGTGATCTCAATTCGGGTCTGTCCAGCATTAGTTCTCCAACCAATAGATATAAGATTGATCCGTACCATACGCATAATCATCCGATGATTATCAATCAAACTTATACTAGTATATTAATCACTCGAGTCTCTACTCAACGCAATTGTACCAGGGACATTTGAATAATCTAATTATTCGTGAATAACTATTATTCGATTATTATAATATTAAAACATGCACACATTATAATAATCAATGAGAAATAAATTATATCAAATAACTTTATTTAAATTTGACAATTACATATCTAGGCACATCGAATGTCCTAGGGCACTATTCACAACAATCTCCCACTTGCACTAGGACCATTCATTCATGACTTTTAGTCATATCGCTCTAGCATGGTCAACATGCTTTCCTTGTGAGAGAGGCTTGGTAAGTGGATCTGCAACATTCTCTTCCATTGCTACTTTGCATATTGCAATATCTCCTCATATGACGATCTCTCTGACTAGGTGATATTTTCTGAGTATATGTTTGGAATTATGATCAGCCCCATGACTCTTTAGCTCACGCAATAGCACCATTATTGTCGCAGTAAAGACTTATAGGACCTAAAAAGTTCCACATATTCTCCTTGGTTGCATCCGATGCCGCCAGGTACTCAGTCTTAAGTTATAGAATCTATGAGTGTGTTTACTTGGAACATTTCCAACTCACAGCATCTTCATTTTAAACAAAACACAAAACCATATGCGATCTTAAATCGTCTCCATCGATTTTGAAACTTGCATCGGCATAACTATTTACAGCCAGCTCGTTTTCCCACACCTCCATATATTTGGAACGCATCCTTAGTTCTTCTTAAGTACTTTGGGATGGGTTTCACTGCTGTCCAGTGACTTTCATCTGGATTTGATTGGTATCGACTTGTCATGCTAACAGCAAACGATATATCTCGTCAGGTACAAGGTACTTTGATTCACACCAATCATTCTATTTGATCTATTGCTATAGATTTTTATACCAAGAATATACGCAGCTTCTCCCATGTCTTTCATTAAAAAACAACTTCCTAACAAAGTCTTTACTGTTTGTAAGATAAGTATGTTGTTAACAATGAGTAATATGTCATCTACATATAAGACTAAGAAAACAACTATGCTCCCACTAATCTTGTTGTACACACATGGTTCATCTTCATTTTGAATGAACCCAAACTCTTTGACACTTTCATCAAAATGAAGATTCCAGCTCCGAGAAGCCTGCTTCAACCCATAAATGGATCTTTGAAGCTTGCAAACCTTTTTAGAATTTTTTGGATGAACAAAACCTTCAGGTTGTGTCATGTACACATCCTCGAGTAAGTTTCCATTAAGGAAAGCTGTTTTGACATCCATTTGCCATATTTCATAATCACAGTATGCGGTAATGGCAAATAAAATTCTATTTGATTTAAGCATGACTACTGGAGAAAAAGTCTCATCATAGCCAACACCATGAATCTGTCTATAACCTTTTGCCACTAGTCTAGCTTTATAAACTTGCATATTATCACCCATGTCTTTCTTCTTTTTATAGACCCATTTGCACCCAATGGTTTTAACACCCTCAGGTGGATCTATCAAGTTCCAAACTTGATTGTCATACATGGACTGCATCTCTTACTTCATGGCTTCTAGCCATTCCTCGGACTCTGGCCCTGAAGCAGCTTTTGTATAGCTACTAGGCTCATCATCTATGAGCGATGCATCATCATCCTCTGTTACGAGATAACCATATCTCTCAGGTTCATGTCGCATCCTGATCTGTGAGGGACTTGTGTACTTTGAACGGGCTCTTCAACTAATTGTTGAGACTGTTTGATTTCCATCGGTGAAGCGATGTCTTCTTGTGGTTCTCGAGTTTCCTCGAGAATTACTCTTCTCCTACTGTCTCTTTTGGAAATAAATTCCCTTTCTAAGAATACAACATTTCGAGCAATAAACATTTTGTTCTCTGCGGGCTTATAAAAGTAATATCCTTTAGTTTCCTTAGGATACCCGACAAATAAACATCTTTCCGATCTGGCTGCCAGTTTGTAAAACACTTGGCGCCTTACGAACGCTTTGCAATCCTAGATCTTTAGAAAAGACAAGTTTGGTCTCTTACTAGTCCATTTCTCAAATGGTGTCTTTTCAACTGCTTTAGATGGAACACGGTTAAGGGTGAATGCTGCTATTTCTAAGGTGTGGCCCTAAAATGATAATGGAAGCTTTGTTCGACTCATCATGGATCGAACTATATCTAATAAAGTTCGATTCCTTCTCTCGAACAATCCGTTATGCTGAGGTGTTCCTAGAGGAGTAAGTTGTGAAATAATTCATAACTCCTAAGATGATCATCGAATTCTTGGCTCAAGTATTCGCCACCTCGATCCGATTGAAGGGCTTTAATTGTCTTGCCAAGTTGATTATGTACTTCATTCTGGAATATTTTGAAAATTTCAAAAGATTCATGTTTATACTTCATTAGATAAACATATCCATATCGGCTGTAATCATCGGTAAATGTAATGAAGTATTGGTATCCGCCTCTGGCATGAGTGCTAAGAGGTCCGCATACATCAGTATGTATTGGGCCTAATAGATCACTAGCCCTTTCTCCATAATTGGTGAAAGGATTCTTCGTCATCTTGCCTAATAAACAAGATTCGCATGTCCCATATGTTTCATAGTCAAAAGAGTGTAAAAGTCCATCATTTTGGAGCTTAAAAATACGTTTTTCATTTATGTGATCAAGTCGACAATGCCATAAGTAAGTCGGATTAGAATCATTGAGCTTAGGTTTCTTGGATACAATGTTATAGTCTTTCGAAGTGTCGGACTCATATAGATCAATATTGTAAAGGCCATTATATAACATTGCCGTACCATTAAGTCAGTCATCAAAGAAAATACGAATAATCCTATTCTTAATAAGAAAAATGTAACCTTCACAATCTAGTGTATAAAATGAAATAATATTCCTATTCATAGCAGGAACATAATAGCAATTGTTCAAAACTAACAAAAGCCCATTGGGTAAAACTAGATCATAAGTTCCTATGGCTAGTGCAGCAACTCTTGCTCCATTTCCGACTCTTAGATCCACTTTCGCTTTCTTCAGCTATCTACTGCTTCTCAATGACACGTTCTTAGTATAACTATCACAAGTGCACGATATCGTATCAAGTAGTAAGTGGACTTTTTGAGTCCGGTTTATCGATCCCACGAGGAAGTTTGGTTATAATTTAAATTATACACTATTAGTCTATTTTTATATATACTATGATGAGTGAAACAGACAATTAAAGAGTTTGGTTTAATAATTGCAAAGAAAATGCAATAATAGTTTCAATATTTTAAGGAAATAAAAAGATTGCAACAATAATAGATTGATTAACGATAAAATGAAATAGTTGGGATTACAAACTTAGTTCGTCATTAGTTATAGAAGATGTATAGGAGATCATAAGATGAATTTACTTATTATGTTGTGTAGATTCGATTTTCCTTAAAAAGACGGTTTCTCTTTCGAACTATAAAACGCCCCTTATATATTGAATCAATCCACTATATTTCTATGTTGACTGGCTTCAATACATAGCATTAGGATTTATGAAAATAACTCAAAGAATCATCTAAGGTCTAGAGGTTTATTTCTATCCCTTAGAACAACTTAGAGTGAAGATCATTTGATCTAATCAAACATATTTTCTTTCGAAACATATGAAGACCATAAATATCATCATTTATTGGCCAAATAAATAAAGATTGTTAAAACAATGAAAATCACACACAATAATAAGTAATTCACAATAGATCTTTATACAAACTTAAATAACATGACTAACCTTGTTTATAATCCCAACTAAAGGTAACTTAGTCCATGAAGGGTTTAATATACATAATACAAACTTGTGTGGTCATTATTAGTTAAATCAAGAGAAAGAATTGATCCTCACTCCCTTACTAGATAAAGGAGAAAGAAGCAATAAACTCTCTGAACAACATATGCTATACCACCCTCACACAAATCACTCAAGAACACAAGTGTGTTCTTCACACAAAAAGAAAAGATTACAAAAAGTGAAAAATTATAAGATGAATGATGAATGATGATGGATCTAAGGGGTCTATTTATACACCTAAAGTCATCTAATAGCTCCAAAACTCCAGCGTTATTACAATAGATTGGATCAATGCTAGCCATCCCCTCAATAATACACCAAAAGTATAAAAAATTAGACAAATGATCACATTCTGTCAAGAGTTACGGCCGTAACTTGGATGTATTACGGCCGTAACATTCAGTAGTTACGGCCGTAACTTGGCTTCATCAATTTTCTCACTGGTTTCTTTGAGAGTTACGTTTTCAGCCCAGAATTTCTCAGACTTTGCGTTTTTGCCCCAAATCTTCTTCGGATGATAGCTTTTGATATATAACTCTGATTTTGAATCCGTAAAGACTGCTGAACTCATCTCGGAAAGCCCTACAACATGAATATATTAAAATTCAACAAAGAGAATATTTTATAAACATATTATTTCTTGAGTAAATCAGTTATTCAATCCGATTATGACTAGATTTACATCATCATCCGATAAAAATAAAATTATTAAAAACTAATTAATTAAAAGCAAAAAACGAGTAGACTAGCTCAATTATGGGTAAAATTTATCGATACAAACCATGGGTAAGTGTATAAAACTGACACTTATCACTCAACCCCTGCACATTTGTACAAATGTGAACTCCACATCCACTATCCAATACCCAGGAGTTAGAAGTAGATAAGTTAACTTCTATAACAAGTATACATGTGGTAGTCTCACTACCCTTGGTATGCTTTAGCTCTTCCAAGTAAACCTTGAAATTTCTTTTCCAGTTTCCTGGTTTATTGCAATGATGGCAATTTCCATCTTTGGGAGCTTAGCCTTGAAAACTGACATAGTAGAGTCTTTAGATTTGGCAACTTTTGCCTTACCCTTGCCCTTGCCTTTGTTCTTAAAGGACCTCTCTTTCCTGACCATCAGCACATGGCTTGGTTTCTTCTTAATATTCTGCTCAGCCGTTTTAAGCATCCCATGCAGCTCAGCAATGGACTTCTCCATCTCATTCATATTATAGTTCATAATGAACTGACCAACTACCGGGCAATGAGTTGAGGATCACATCCGTGGAGTGCTCCTTAGAAAGTGGAAAACTAAGCCTTTCAAGATGATCAATATATCCTTTCATCTTGAGTATATGAGTGCTGACAGATGTCCCCTAAACCATCTTTCAAGCGTATAAGGCTTGAAAGGTCTCATACCTCTCTTGCCTAGCATGCTTCGAGACAGTTTCCTTGAGGTGAGCATTTAGCTCATAAGCTTCCATTTCCTCCAGATTCTTCTGAAGTTCTGGACAAATGGTAGCCAATATAAGACAACTGACATCAATGGAATCATCACAATATTTCTTCCATTTGTCTTTTGTTGCTTTGTTTGCATTGTCAGCTGGCTCATCAAGAATTTCTTCCTTAAGAACATACAGCTTTCTTTCTTGCTTGAGAACTATTCTCAAGTTCCAGATCCAATCCAGATAGCTGTTGCCATTTTCTTTGAGCCTGTCCTTCTCAAGGACTGATCGCACTGAAATGATGGACGTGTTGTTTGATGCCATTCTATATTATCTACAAAATTCAATATGAAAAGTATTTAGTCACATTATTTTATTTCTCGAAAAATACTCCCACTAAAACAAAGTACCCTCAATTTTACAACATTTGTAATTTTAGTGGGATAAGATCCCATTTTGCACAATCCTAGACTCAGCTTTGGCATGATGCCTAGAATTGAGCTACGTGGATAACTCTTTATCGATTACATCATATGTAACTCTTAGATTATATTAATTGGATTTGGCATCTTATGCCCAAGCATGTTATAATCTCATCTTATGTCTTAAGGTTCAAAACTCTTTAGAATTCTTAGTTCACTAAAACACATAGGTATCACCATTACCCATCCTATCTTACTAAGATAATCCGAGCGCCCAGCTTTGGCATGACCCACTCAAGATGATTGAAGTCTTGATAGGTGTTTTTCAAATGAATGGCATTTAAAAAAATTTAACGAGGGATTTTTGTCTTATGTTAATGTCTATGTTTGCTAACATATATCTAAATATACATAGCATAACATACATGCATAAATTTAAACATACATCACCTCACATGACAATAAAAAATATAGGACCGTGTATAGCATGACCATAATTCCTAACGCGATTTCCATGAGCAAACATGGAAATCACAAGGGTCAATCTAAAAGGGGCAATTGGTCTTCATTGATCTTCCCAACTCCTTGGAACGTCATACGCGATCAATTGGTTCCTCGAGTCCGTCATTCTCGTCCTTCTTGTCTTCATTACATTAATGAATTCTAATACTACACTAGTAAATTAAATTACAAGAGGTTCAAACGACACTCAGGCCGTAAAATAATTAAATAATTTAAATAGACGACTCGCAAGCCGTAGAAACAAATATAATTAAATGACATGCAAGCCATAAAATCAACCCATAAAGAAATAAAGCATCCAATCACATTGGTCAATTTATGGTCATGCCATCCACCAAACACATACCATAACTAATTATCAAATAATTAATAAAGCATGTAATTATAGAAATTAAAATCTGTCTGACAATCAGACTATAAATAAAATCTGAGTCTTTTTTTTAACAATCTGGATCCCTGGCCCAGATGGCCGAGCGCGCCTCTCCCCCTCACGGCCGCGCGGATTCAAATCCCGCCGGCCGCAAAATTGCATTTTTCAATCATTAATTTTGATTTTTCAAAAACAGGAATCAAGTAGAATATCAGTGAACAAGATTCACAAAAAGGTGCTCCAACCAAGATGGTCCGAGCGCGGCTTTTGGCTGAACCGGTGTGGGTTCGAATCCCCTTGGCCGCGGTATAATATTGCTATTTTACCGCGGCCCGCGGGTCCTGGTCCGACCCGGACCCGACCTGAATCTGCCCGACATGCCCGAACCTGCCTGAATCACTGTGCTGTTCTAGAATAGTTCTGGACAACAGTTTATGCGAAAAACAGTCCAGAAAATTGTTTTTAAACGATCCGATTTAATCAAATTAAACCAGAAAAATTTGTTTTATAAAATCTATATTTTATATATCAAGAACATAATTTACATATAATTATGTTCTACATAAACAATTAAATTACTTGCAAGTTGGATACGATACCACTGTTTTGTTTTCCACACATCGAATACATAAATCAGCAGTAAAAACGCATCAGAAGAATAAATATGAAAACCCAATTTAGGATCTCATGCAGTAATTTAATTGTTTGATTAAAGGGTTAATCGAATTACTTAATCCGACGAACAGATCTAGATCCGGACTAGTAGCAGATAAATATCTCCTTCCTCTTTGGGTGATCCACACACGAACAATTCCACAAGATGGATTGCTAGATCCTTACGAATAAGATTGATAAATAGTACAACACAAATTCCTTACTAGAAGGATTGTACTATTGATCAAGATCAACTAAGGGAAGACTAGATGATCGAGCCGCAACTTCTACTATAGAGAGGGATGGCCGAAATTCTTTAGTCTTAAGAAGGGGGGGACGATTTTTAGGTGTAGGTTTCTTGTGACAACTCCTTGTCATAGACTCCCTATTTATACTAAGTAACCCTAGATTCAAGAATCTAGTATTTGCTTAGTTACCCCTCAGGTTATTAAATAATACAATATATTTAATATCAAATATTATATATACTTATTATTTAATCTCCTCATAAATATAATATCCATTATTATATTTGTTATTCCCAGTTAATATTTATTCCTACTTGTCTATAATTGTCGTACGTACGACCCAAAAGGCTTACATTATGTTGGCAATTATTTGATACCTTATTAAATAATAAATCATAAGCGGCCTCTAGCAAGACATTATGATTATCCAAATAATATAAGTTAATAGTTCATTAAACCGTTTAACGTGTAAAATCCCTTTGTCACGCGATATCATATTTGAACTAAGCCATGGAGTCTATCACTTATAGTGGTTTCAGAGGTGGGGTAGTCCTCTACTAGCCCACTTCTCTCCAAACCAGTTTGAGATAAATTCACTACAACTGTCAACCAGTGATAAAGGTTACAATGAATTCTTCCTTGTTACAACAATTTCCAACCAGTAGAAATATGTGCCGTTGCAACTCCCTTGACTGCCTAACACCTCTTGATTAAAAACCAGTGGATGCCTCAACAACTCTCGAGCTGTCTATCACCTCCGAATCAAGAACCCGTGGATGCCTTATCAGTCGCAAAACTTCTGAAACCTCATTCACAAAAGTACCCCTTACTCAGCTTTTAAGACAAGAGTGTTTGTCTTCTCCAACTTCAAGAGCTTCTCAGAATATGATCTTTGAAACTTTCTCTTGACGATACTATAGATTGCATTGATCACTTTGTTTGCTTTGTTTGCTTGTAAATATAGTTCGCATCGTACTTTGCTCAATTCATATCTTTAGATATTTATAGTATGATTCTTTGAGCTTCCTTCATAGCTGTTGCATCTTCTGTAACAAATCCCTCCGTTGGAGAGTGGACTTCTTTATTTATCTTATCATTCCGTTGCACGGCTGGATTCCCTTTTCAATTCCGACCATTTGAAAGAATTCTTTGAGTCGCGCCGCTTTTCTTGATTTGTATATCCATAAGTCTTTAGTATGAGGAACTCAAGGAATATTTTTCCTAACTTTTTTGGAATCTTTTCGGTTTGTCTCCTTACGTCTTCGATGCTTGCTGACATGGACTGAGTCTCTTAAACTTGGCTGATATCTTGTCTGAGAACTCATCTGATATCTCTTGGTCAAACCTGCCAGATGTGCGGTCAACCTTCTCTGATGTAAGACTTCTCTAATATAACTTGGTAGAAGTTCTCTGAGATAAAGTTCTCTGATCTGGTCTTGACTGAAGTTCTATGACCTGATGGATGTTCTTTGATCTGAAGGTCAAACTTCAGCTGATATAGATCACATCTCATAACTTGACTGCAAATGGGTTTTGGTCAAACCTCTCTGAGATTCCTGTTTGGCCAATATTTGTCTGATGTAGCGCCTTCTTCAGAACTTAACTGCAGCTTGGCTTTGGTCAAACCTCTCTGATGTTTTGCATTGACCAAAACTTTTTTGAAAATCTACATACGTGTAAACTACTCTGATATAATGGCAGTTCTATACTTAGTCGATTTTCTTCTGATCAACTTTTGATCAAGACTTAGCCTAAATTTTAAGGCCTATAGAAGATACTCATTTGGTTCTTCTTTACAATGCCAAGTACTTAGTGCATACATTTGAATAAATAACAATACAGGGATGAAATCATCAAAATATAACAGGTATTCCTAACTATATACTATAATACCCGGTCGTAATTCATTCATTATAATTCAGTATATTGTCACTCAGTAATTTTCACTCAGTATTAGTCATTCATCAATCATATTCATTCATTGTATTCACCGTTCAGAGTAATTTGTATCGTGTATCAGTTATTATTCGTCATTCAACCCGGTTGGAGAGTCGGGCGGAGCATATCATCATTGTCACCTTTGTAGTGGGCTGTGTGTGAGGAGTAGCGCACGCTACGTACTCTCTTTAGCGCGCGCTAATTGAGTACGGGTAGCGCACGCTACCTCTCAGCATTAGCGCACAGGCAGACAGTCCAGAAGGCACTGTACTGAATTTGAGTTGTAGTAGCGCACGCTACGGATTGTAAGTAGCGCACGCTAGTAGTTTGGATAGCGCACGCTAAGTAGTCAGTGTAGCGCGCGCTAAGGCTCGATTAGACAGTCCAGTAGGTACTGGACTGAAATGGAATAATTCATAGCGCATGCTACGAGCGGACATAACATGCGCTAGTGGTATGTGTAGCGCACACTAAGTTATGGGTGTAGCGCACGCTATCGCGAGCAAGGCAGAGGATAGGAGGTTCTGGACTCCAGTTGCTGGGCATCAAACATCAGTTAGTGCACGCTAACATTTGGGGTTAACGCACGCTATCGGGAAGGCATTAGCGCATGCTACAAAGTTTGTAGTTCACGCTAACGAGGCAGTCAGAGCTTACTGGACTGCCCGGTCAATCCGCTAGCGCACGCTAAATATCAGGGCTTAGCGTGCGCTAAGCTGGGATCAGTATATATTGGACAGTTCAGTCGAGTTTCATCATTTTCACTTCTCACCTCATTCCTTGGGCGATTTCGGGCGATTTCGGATGATTTGGAGAGATCTATTCGAGCTGCATCCACCTATCAACTTCTTCAAGCTTCTAATCCGTATTAATCATCATCTAATCTTCTGCAACACATCAAATCAAGGTAAACATTTCTTGAATCTAGAATTTCGGAATTTGAGTGTTTTCCTTCTGATGTCTTCGTGTAAGCTTGCGATTATGTTGGAATATGTTAAATATGGATTATCTACCCTGGATACCTGTATTCGTATGGATTTATTGGTGTATATTTCAGATTTGATGAATATTGGGGGATTTATTCAAGAACCCTTGGTGGTTGAATTTGGTTATTTTGGGGGTTTCCGATTGATGTTGTCGTAACCTTGAGTTGTGGTTTCCTATTGGATCATTGATGTCATTAATGAAGTTTTGTTGGATTGATTTACTTTTGGAGGTTGGTTTTCGATATAATCGGGGGTTAGTTGTAATTAACGAGAGAATGTTTACAACATATCGGTTAGAATGCCCCAATGAGTTTGGTTATTGTTGTAATGACTTTTGAGTTGGTTGTAATCGTGCTTGATACGCATATTGAGCGGATTGTTGGTAATTATGTTATTCAAGGTTGTTCGAGCGACCTATTTCCCATTAAGGACGTTTGTTCGAGAGAGGACACTTTCTTCACCGGTATTTGAGTAAGTTAATTCTTACTTCGTTAAAAGTATACTCATTCCTTTCGTTGTTGTTCATTCATATTCATAATTCATTCATGATATATTATTCATGTCGAGACTTGTAATTACCAAACTAATCATTCAATTCACAAGGAACGACGGTTCCAATCATTTCAATGGGCTTTCATTCATTTCATTATTATTTCATCTCGGTGAGTAATTCTTGAACCTTGTCGATTTGTTATTCATTGATATTCATCATGGTTACTTTTGTTCTTGTGACCTTCTGGTTCATACTGCGTGGCCGGGTGGTTATGTGTGGAATTTTAAGTCGGCCACACGATAGTCATGTGAAGGGTTCACCGACACAATGGACTCTGCACATGGTAATGTGCCTCCGTGCGACTAATTAGGTACAAGGACGGGTGTGTCCGGACACTCTTCTTGTGCACTTGCACGTCCCATTAAGGGCATACTATGATGCCCCTCTTCAGCTTGATTTCATGTCATATATATTTAATGATTGTGCTTGTTCAACTCTTGAGGATTGTTGTTCTGTGTAACTGACCCCGTTGGGGGATGTTGTTTTCAGGTCATGGCAAGGAAAAGGCACGGGAAGAGAACGTTGACGTCGAGGAGTCCCAGTGATACTAGTAGGGGGGACCAGTCCTTTTCAGTCATTCATGTTTATTCATTTTTATTTCCGCTGCAGATTTCCGTTTGGATATTCATTTTTGTTTAGTGTTGTATATTTTATCTTCATATAAAATATACATGTATTCTGTATTTCCTGAATGTGTTGTACTTGAAACTTCTCATCGGAGTAATTGATGATATAATGTGGTTCGGTAATACATTTATATTGTTTAATTCATTAATTTTCATTCACCTGGTGGGTCCTAGTTGGGGATCCACGGCACTGTAATATCCGCCTAGTTTGGGGTGTTACATATACAACAACAAATTTATCAATAAAAGGCTTCAATACTTGATTCATATGTCTCATGAAAGTACTCGAAGCGTTGGAAAGTCCGAAAGGCATCACTAACCATTCAAATAACCCTTCCTTCGTCTTGAATGTCGTCTTCCACTTGTCCCCAGGTCTAATTCGAATCTGATGGTACCCATTTTTCAAGTCAATCCTTGAAAACCACTTTGATCCATGTAATCTGTCCAACATGTCATCCAGCCTCGGAATTGGGAATTTGTAACCAACTGTAATTTTTTTGATTGCACGACTATCAACATACATTCTCCAACTTCCGTCCTTCTTTGGGGTTAATAAGGCACGCACCGCAATAGGACTCAAACTCTCTTGAATAATCCCATTTTTTAACAACTCCTCCACTTTCTCCTAAAGGATCTCACTCTCCTTTGGGCTCATTCAGTAGTGAGTTAGATTTGGCAAACTCGCTCTGGGAATCAAGTCAATATGATGTTGAATATCTCTCATGGGTGGTAAGCCATCAGTAATCTCACCGGGCATTACTTTCCGAAATTCTGGTAATAAAGGCCTTATAGCTTCAGGATGCTCCTCCAACTTTGGTCCATCTTCAACATAACACACTTTCTTCATAATTAGAGCATAAACCTGCCTAGTCTCCTTTCATTTCAGTCTCAAACCTGCGAGTCGAAGTGAGAAACTCCTTTTCTCCAGATTGTTTGCTTTTGTTCTGTAATGGCAGCAATGTGTACTTTGTTCCATACTTCAGGAAGCTATACTGATTATTACGGCCGGAATGTTGTGCATCCACATAATATTGCCATGGTCTCCCAAACAACAAATGACACACATCTATATCCCCAATATCACAATAGACTTCATCATTATACTTGCCAATCGAAAAAGGAATTTTGCAACGTTCTGTTACTTTTATGTTTCTGGCATCAGACTTTATCCATCTCAAAGAGTAAGGGTTTGGATGCTTTTCTACTAGCAGCTCTAACCTTTTCACTGCTTCCTTCCCTATAATATTCTCTATGTTACCACTGTTAATCAATACTCCAAAAATCTCACCATGAACGGTACACCGCGTTCGAAAAAGTTGATTCCACCGAGAAGTCTCTTCCCGTTTCGGAGCTAACATTATTCTTCGTACAACACAGTTTGCTTCCCTTGTTTCTCTCTCCTCAAATTCTTCTTCTTCGCCATCTAGTTCACAGAAAAATGCTTCATCGTCTTCTTCTCTGAAAGCTGCATTTGTTGTTTTCATTTGAGGGCATTCATTCGATTTATGACCCGGTTGGTTGCACCTATAACACTTTCCTGACATTGGTATAGCGCAAGGGTTGGTAGTTTCCGTCCTTGAGCGTCCCTCTCCTTAGCTTCTGTCAGCGGGCGATTTTCACTTGATGTTGCTGCCTTATCTTCCTGAGTTTGTCGCTTTGATAATTGCTGCCATTATATTGTTCTCCTCGCCCATAAGATTCTTGCGGTGCCTTTGTCTTTTCCCCGAACTTGAAGGTCGAAAACTGTCAAAACCCCGTTTGCTTTTCTCAAATTGCATTTATTCAGCTTTCAAAGCTAATTTTTTTGCTTTGGTTAGGGTCTTTAACACTTGAACTCCAATTTTATCTCGAATAAAAGGCTTCAGACCATCAAGATATCTAGCCACCTGCTGCCCCACCGCTTCCAGCAGATTGTTCCTTTCAGCTAGTTGCATAAATTCTGTAGTTTATTCATGGACAGTGCGAGTACCTTGTTGGCATCTTTGGTACTGTTGAAACAGGATCTGCTCATAGTTGGGAGGCAAAAATTCGCACATCAGCAGCCTCTTCATCCTATACCATGTTCGAATCTGACCCCTGCCTTCTCGTTCTCGTGTTCTCTGCATTCTATCCCACCAATCTGAAGCACCACCCTTTAATCTACAAGCGACTAATCTGAACCTAATCTGACCCTCCTATCTTCTGGAGTTCCATATAGTCGAAGAACCTGTAATATCCGAGATTTTTATTCTGATTAATTTCAATTTTTCTTTTTAGACCGGAAATTTCTCAGTTTCCGAACGTTAGTATTATTTTTCTCGACAATCGATTTTGTGTTTATGGCCATATGTGGCGATTTGTTGTATATTAATTTCATTTCGGATCGATGTTGTTATCCGCGAGCGTTTCATCGTGTTCGTTCCGTGCGTTTTTAGGAATTGAGTCGTCAGGACACGACAGTCGGGCGCTGGCCGGACGGTTGCGAGAGGAACCGACACGGAGGTTGGGCACTGCCGGAAACTTGCGGCAGGGACCGGCCTAGCATACACTATGGCCGGACAGCTGCGTGCGCTAACCCGCAGGAGTAGCGCACGCCATTGCCGGGAGGTAACGCACGTTAATCGGCCGGGCAGTCTTGGCGATAAGTGCAGACTTGACTGACCGGCGAGTAGCGCACGCCTTCTGGCCGGACAACTGCGCGCTAACTCAGCGAGATAGCGCACGCTATCGGCTCGGCCGCGTCGCTACTGGCCGGACAATTAGTCGGTAGGTCTGGACGGGCCGATTGCGCCAGCTGCGCCGATGTCTTGCGCACGCTTCTCGGACCCGGCCGAAGATTCTCGACTGTGGCGGCCTATAGCGCACGCTACCCGGACAACCTAGCGCACGCTAGTCAGTTGCCAGTATATATATGACCGAGCAGCCCTGTTTTCACCCATTTTTCACTTCCCTTCCTTCATGTCCGTGGCTGGATCTTTTGAGATAAAGGAGGCATGTTATTGAACAACAAATCCACGAAGATCCTGACTCCATATCATTGATCGATCAATCCATAACATCCTCCAATAGACCGAATCAAGGTTAGTTTTTCCTAAAATCCAAACTTTGGGAAATTTGGGGATCTTGGTAGATTTCGTCCGTTTGAGCCTTATGAACTTAAATTACTGATGGATAATTGTAGATTAAGTTATATTCTATCATTTTCATCATCTTTACATGGTTTTACCATTTCCGATTCGTCGATTATATGAACTTCCGTTTGACGCCTTCAAGGTGTCTGGGGAAATGCCGCAGTGAGGAATTTGGTCGTTTTGTGATGTTTTTCCTCGTGTGATTGATTGTTTATTCGATGATAGGATATTAGGGACGATTTCCCTACAAAAACCTGGTATTGAGCCCTTCCGATCGTTGTTTTCGTTGGAGTTCCGGATTTTGCCAACCGACCGTACTTTCGGAGTATCCGCGAGAGATTACCAAGGCAAGTACCTCGATATACGAATTGTAACTGCGTGAAATCATTGTTGTCGAAGTGTATAAGTTTATACGGATGTATATATGTGTATATATATATATATATGTATATATATATATATATATATATATTTATATGTTAAATATATGTACGTATATACGTATATTGATATATATGCTTATGTCGGTGATCGACAAGTGATGAATGCTAACACTAGTTGACGTACTCAACTTGGATTCATGGATGAACTATAGTTATTCGTATAATATAGTAAGGTTATATATATATATATATATCTATATATCTATATATATAAATATATATATTCGTTTGAGTCGCAATATAGAGATATATGTGCGGTGTAGATTGGTTATGCTTAAAGGCTTATTGTGATTGAGTTTGATTGATAACGTGCGTGTTACTGTTTATTTGTGTGGTTATGGACTAGCGGAGAAATTGTGTGACTTGATGTACCGAGTTGAAAATTGTTGTGACGTTTGTCCGTGTGCTTGATGTTTGAAATAATGTGGATACTTGTTGTGAGAAACGTCGTATCCGGGAACCTCTCAGGGCGGGGCGTGCACTCCGGCACGGGTATCTTGCAATGTGCGGCTCCATATGGGTGGTGAACGCGGTGTTACCTAGCAGCGCGCAAGGGGCGGCTCTTACGGGAGTGATCGCCGGCGCGGTGACATGTTCAATGAGCGGCCAACATGATGGAGTGAACGCCGGTACACAGGTGCGCCAGGGAGGCGCCTGGAAGGCTTATTGGTTACGGGTATTTGAGTGGTAGCTAAGACCCCGTTACCGAACGATGTACGTATCTCAAATTTTTCAACTCACTTTTAAATGTTTGTCTTGATATAGACCGCGATTCGTGTTTTTGAAAGCGTGTTTCAACTTGTTTTTAAAGCGTTGGTATCAGGGTTAATTAACCAAGGAGGTTTGATGAAATCTCTGAGGGTTAATTAATAGGGGGTCTTGAGCAGGATATGTCGAATGGGAGTTTGTACCTTTGATTGAATTTTGGTGCTATTCTGTGTATTGGGTCGAGGACCCTGTGGAATGTTGAGATGATTGATTTCGTGATTATGTTATTTGGATTGGGTTGAGAACCCTGTGAGATGTTGTAATGATTTCGTTTGTGACAGTGTTCTATAAATTGGGTCGAGGACCCCGAATAAGTTGACTTGGTTTTCGTGTAATTGTTTTCCATATGTTAGGTCAAGGACCCGAGAGCTTTTGAAATTATTTCCAAAAGTATTCCCATTCGATTTTAAAAACCCCCAGACGGCCCGAGTCAATAATAACGTTTGCAAACTATCTTATCAAAACATTTTTCCTTTTACAAAAGGGATTTTCCTGACTCCTTGGGCTCGTTTAAAGTTTCATTGATGTTATGTTCCGTAAATAGAATTTGATTATGTGATTATCTTTCACCTTGTGTATGCGAGTGTTATTCTGTGTTGGCTATGGGAATGTATGGTTTGTGTTAAGGCTTCACGGCGGTTGAATTTTGTGTTGTTACTGTTCGTATATCTTGTATATTATGTACTTGCATTAGCAAAATTCTAGTTTGCTAACCCCCGAGTTTTCGGGGGGTGGGTGCCTGTTATGCGCTCAGGTTTTGGTAGATCGGGAGCAGTCACAAGATTGGCTTGGAAGGAGATGGAGGACAATGATACTAATCACACCAGAGTCAGAGTCTTTTCTTTTGTTTCGTTTTGGTCGGTATTTCTCTGTCGTTCGAGTATTCACCCTTGAATGGGTGTAGTTTTCATTTATTAAATTGAGTTGTAATTCTTTTCGGTGTTCAAGTTTATTATTGTCATTGTATTATGAATGTCGTTAATTCTGAATTGGTTAATAACCTTGTCGGTCCGCTTTGTATTTAATTTTGACCCCGGTCGGTCAATCATTGAGTAGTCTTTTGGAGTTTAGCCTGGTAGATCCTTGTGATAAGGGTCTACGGCGTGTGACATTCCCGGTCGTATTCTGGGGGTGTTACATTTATGGTATCGGAGCTTAGGTTTGCGAAAAACCTAGGCCGTTGGGTCAATTCTATGTCTTGTGTAAGTCGCGCGCATTAGAGTTGTGATTAGTATCGTGGTTCCGACATCATCTTCCGGCAATCCGTGATGGTAAGCCTCCCGATCGTAAGTTCCCTTATATACGTATTTGATCATATTGTGCTAATATGTTTAATGTGAACTAGGAATTGGAACTTGTTGGTGATATTATTGTTTAAAGATATAACATGCGTATGCGGTCCGAGTAAAAATGGTTATGTAGTATGCTTCGGAAGTCGAGCATATTTATCTGTTTCTGCACTTTATTAGAATAAACTTATGAATGTTAATTTTATCCGCCGCATGAGTATTTTAAGATGGCTTTTGGTATCTTGCAAACCGATTTTTGATATTTTGGTCTTGCACGTTTTGATAGTATTCTTATGACGGTATTTGATATTTTATAAATGACTTTTGTGAGTATTTGAAAATATCACCGACAATGTCCTTTTTGGCATTTTGAACATTTTTTTTAAATGATTTTTAGCCTGGTAGGTTCCGGCACGGGGCCCACGGCGCTGTAGTATCACGAATATTTTAAAGTGATGCTTTGAAATTTTCTAACATTGTGAAAAGCCATGATTTAATATCGTCATGTTAAATGGTCACGTATCTCGGTGGAAAATTCTTTCGAATAAATATTTTGGAAGAAGAGGAAAGATTTTCAAAATTTTGGTATTTGGGACTCAACACTTTTGAAATATTTCAAATTAGTTACAATTCAATTTTTGATTTTTCTTTTATACATCACTCGAAAATAATTTTTAGAGTCGTTATATAAACTTCCTCTTCCGAAATAAAAGACAGTATTTACAAGTCTTGGGTGCAACGTGACTAGCCCTCTTTTTCAAAAATTTGTTTTCATTAAGTGCATACATATAATGATCGTCCTCGTCGAAGAACTCGAAATTGACTTCATAAAACTTTGTGCTTTACGATAGTACTGTTATTCTAAGGATGCTAACTAAAACTCGGGTTGATAATTGTGGTATATTGTACGACTGATAAACTAATACTGTTGATCGGTGTTATCCGTATTAGTATGTCGAGCCTCGGTGGACGTAGACGTGATGATGGAAATGGAAGCGGCGAGGTGGTTCGTACGACCACGATTCATGTTACGGTGAAGGAGTATCAAGATCAAACGATATCCTATGAAATCTCCTCAATGGTCGAGCCAACGAGCGAAGCCAAGAGACCGAGGATATCTGGGAAGTTTTTGGGCGGTGAAGAGTCTAAGGCTCCCAAACCCCCACGTCGTTCGAATGCGTCGTCTTCGCGATCGGGAGTGAGCGATGGGAATCCCAAGCCAGCATCGGTGACTCTCGGTAAGAAGGGAGGGTGCTTCAACTGCAATCGCCAGGGACATGTTCATGCAAATTGTCCCTTTCCACTCTTGACTTGTTACCAGTGCGGGTGTGAAGGTCATCGGGAGAAGCATTGTGAGATAATTTCCGAATTGGCAAAGAATGCTACCCTATTGGCGAACAGAGCAAGTGACCGGAGAATGTCCCGAAACCCTATGTCTCCTTCTGAAGAGCCTAACATGGGAGGATGAATATTTTGTAATATGTCCTAATCTTTGCTGTTTTGAACAATCGTGACTTTGATCGTTCTTCATTTCATTGCTCTATGTTTCCAACTCTTGTTGTTCTAAGTTTCGGGATCGAAATGTCTTTTAGTATGGTGGAGTGTATTACCCGTACTTTCTTAGTATTTCCGGTATTGTGTGACTTTTCATTGTTGGTAATTCAATTATGATCCTCTCGACGATTTTAAACTATCTTGTTCTACTTAGCCTGCCGTCCTCCGAACGAATTTCGGAGCTGTTTTATTAAATCCCGTGGATTATTGTGGTCTTTCCATATCTGAACTTAATCCTTGCAAATTTTGTTCGAAAATATTCTTCCCACACGTGCAATTAACACTTCCGAATGTGTTATGAACTTGGATGCGGTTGGTCGAGCTCGAAACATGGTTTCAGGACGTCTGAGCCGTCTTGTGATTTTCTTAACTCTTGGAGTTTTTGTCTCGAAATTCATACTCCTCCACCTCGACTTATCGTGTTCACTTACATTGTTAGAACCTCGCATTCGCGCATTGCTCGTGATGTTTTGGGGCTGAGCAAGTAGTTATTTCCTTGATTGTTCCGCCGCTCTATATTTTAAGTTTCGGGACGAAACTTATTTTAAGGGGGGTAGAATGTAATATCCGAGATTTCTATTCTGATTAATTCGAATTTTTCTTTTTAGACCGGAAATTTCTCGGTTTCCGAACGTTGGTATTATTTTTCTCGACAATCGATTTTGCGTTTATGGCCATATGTGGCGATTTGTTGTATATTAATTTCATTTCGGATCGATGTTGTTGTCCGTGAGCGTTTCGTCATGTTCGTTCCGTACGTTTTTAGGAATCGAGTCGTCAGCACACGACAGCCGGGCGCTGGCCGGACGGTTGCGGGAGGAACCGACACGGAGGCTGGGCACTGTCGGACAGTTGCGGCAGGGACCGGCCTAGCGTACACTACGGCCGGACAGCTGCGTGCGCTAACCCGCAGGAGTAGCGCACGCCATTGCCGGGAGGTAACGCACGTTAATCGGCGGGCGATCTTGTGATAAGTGCAGACTTCGACCGAGACCAGCGAGTAGCGCACGCTACGGCCGGACAAGTGCGCGCTAACTCAGCGAGATAGCGCACGCTTCTCGGCTCGGCCGGCGTCGCTACTGGCCGGACAATTAGTCCAAGAGTCACGGGCGGGCGATTGCGCCGCCTTCTTGCCGATGTCTTGCGCCTTATCGGACCCGGCGAAGATTCTCGACCGAGGCGGCCTATAGCGCACGCTACCGGACAACCTAGCGCCACGCTAGTCGATTTACCCGATATATATATGACCGAGCAGCCCTGTTTTCACCCATTTTTCACTTCCCTTCCTTCATGTCCGTGGCTGGATCTTTTGAGATAAAGGAGGCATGTTATTGAACAACAAATCCACGAAGATCCTGACTCCATATCATTGATCGATCAATCCATAACATCCTCCAATAGACCGAATCAAGGTTAGTTTTTCCTAAAATCCAAACTTTGGGAAATTTGGGGATCTTGGTAGATTTCGTCCGTTTGAGCCTTATGAACTTAAATTACTGATGGATAATTGTAGATTAAGTTGTATTCTATCATTTTCATCATCTTTACATGGTTTTACCATTTCCGATTAAATCGATTATATGAACTTCCGTTTGGCCTTCAAGGTGTCTGGGGAAATGCCGCAGTGAGGAATTTGGTCGTTTTGTGATGTTTTTCCTCGTGTGATTGATTGTTTATTCGATGATAGGATATTAGGGACGATTTCCCTACAAAAACCTGGTATTGAGCCCTTCCGATCGTTGTTTTCGTTGGAGTTCCGGATTTTGCCAACCGACCGTACTTTCGGAGTATCCGCGAGAGATTACCAAGGCAAGTACCTCGATATACGAATTGTAACTGCGTGAAATCATTGTTGTCGAAGTGTATAAGTTTATACGGATGTATATATGTGTATATATATATATATGTATATATATATATATTTATATGTTAAATATATGTACGTATATACGTATATTGATATATATGCTTATGTCGGTGATCGACAAGTGATGAATGCTAACACTAGTTGACGTACTCAACTTGGATTCATGGATGAACTATAGTTATTCGTATAATATAGTAAGGTTATATATATATATATCTATATATCTATATATATAAATATATATATTCGTTTGAGTCGCAATATAGAGATATATGTGCGGTGTAGATTGGTTATGCTTAAAGGCTTATTGTGATTGAGTTTGATTGATAACGTGCGTGTTACTGTTTATTTGTGTGGTTATGGACTAGCGGAGAAATTGTGTGACTTGATGTACCGAGTTGAAAATTGTTGTGACGTTTGTCCGTGTGCTTGATGTTTGAAATAATGTGGATACTTGTTGTGAGAAACGTCGTATCCGGGAACCTCTCAGGGCGGGGCGTGCACTCCGGCCTGGGGTATGCTGCAATGTGCGGCTCCATATGGGTGGTGAACGCCGGTGTTACCTAACGCGCGCGCAAGGGGCGGCTCTTACGGGAGTGATCGCCGGCGCGGTGACATGTTCAATGAGCGGCCAACATGATGGAGTGAACGCCGGTACACAGGTGCGCCAGGGAGGCGCCTGGAAGGCTTATTGGTTACGGGTATTTGAGTGGTAGCTAAGACCCCGTTACCGAACGATGTACGTATCTCAAATTTTTCAACTCACTTTTAAATGTTTGTCTTGATATAGACCGCGATTCGTGTTTTTGAAAGCGTGTTTCAACTTGTTTTTAAAGCGTTGGTATCAGGGTTAATTAACCAAGGAGGTTTGATGAAATCTCTGAGGGTTAATTAATAGGGGGTCTTGAGCAGGATATGTCGAATGGGAGTTTGTACCTTTGATTGAATTTTGGTGCTATTCTGTGTATTGGGTCGAGGACCCTGTGGAATGTTGAGATGATTGATTTCGTGATTATGTTATTTGGATTGGGTTGAGAACCCTGTGAGATGTTGTAATGATTTCGTTTGTGACAGTGTTCTATAAATTGGGTCGAGGACCCCGAATAAGTTGACTTGGTTTTCGTGTAATTGTTTTCCATATGTTAGGTCAAGGACCCGAGAGCTTTTGAAATTATTTCCAAAAGTATTCCCATTCGATTTTAAAAACCCCCAGACGGCCCGAGTCAATAATAACGTTTGCAAACTATCTTATCAAAACATTTTTCCTTTTACAAAAGGGATTTTCCTGACTCCTTGGGCTCGTTTAAAGTTTCATTGATGTTATGTTCCGTAAATAGAATTTGATTATGTGATTATCTTTCACCTTGTGTATGCGAGTGTTATTCTGTGTTGGCTATGGGAATGTATGGTTTGTGTTAAGGCTTCACGGCGGTTGAATTTTGTGTTGTTACTGTTCGTATATCTTGTATATTATGTACTTGCATTAGCAAAATTCTAGTTTGCTAACCCCCGAGTTTTCGGGGGGTGGGTACCTGTTATGCGCTCAGGTTTTGGTAGATCGGGAGCAGTCACAAGATTGGCTTGGAAGGAGATGGAGGACAATGATACTAATCACACCAGAGTCAGAGTCTTTTCTTTTGTTTCGTTTTGGTCGGTATTTCTCTGTCGTTCGAGTATTCACCCTTGAATGGGTGTAGTTTTCATTTATTAAATTGAGTTGTAATTCTTTTCGGTGTTCAAGTTTATTATTGTCATTGTATTATGAATGTCGTTAATTTTGAATTGGTTAATAACCTTGTCGGTCCGCTTTGTATTTAATTTTGACCCCGGTCGGTCAATCATTGAGTAGTCTTTTGGAGTTTAGCCTGGTAGATCCTTGTGATAAGGGTCTACGGCGTGTGACATTCCCGGTCGTATTCTGGGGGTGTTACATTTATGGTATCGGAGCTTAGGTTTGCGAAAAACCTAGGCCGTTGGGTCAATTCTATGTCTTGTGTAAGTCGCGCGCATCAGAGTTGTGATTAGTATCGTGGTTCCGACATCATCTTCCGGCAATCCGTGATGGTAAGCCTCCCGATCGTAAGTTCCCTTATATACGTATTTGATCATATTGTGCTAATATGTTTAATGTGAACTAGGAATTGGAACTTGTTGGTGATATTATTGTTTAAAGATATAACATGCGTATGCGGTCCGAGTAAAAATGGTTATGTAGTATGCTTCGGAAGTCGAGCATATTTATACATTTACGCACTTTATTAGAATAAACTTATGAATGTTAATTTTATCGCCGCATGAGTATTTTAAGATGGCTTTTGGTATCTTGCAAACCGATTTTTGATATTTTGGTCTTGCACGTTTTGATAGTATTCTTATGACGGTATTTGATATTTTATAAATGACTTTTGTGAGTATTTGAAAATATCACCGACAATGTCCTTTTTGGCATTTTGAACATTTTTTTTAAATGATTTTTAGCCTGGTAGGTTCCGGCACGGGGCCCACGGCGCTGTAGTATCACGAATATTTTAAAGTGATGCTTTGAAATTTTCTAACATTGTGAAAAGCCATGATTTAATATCGTCATGTTAAATGGTCACGTATCTCGGTGGAAAATTCTTTCGAATAAATATTTTGGAAGAAGAGGAAAGATTTTCAAAATTTTGGTATTTGGGACTCAACACTTTTGAAATATTTCAAATTAGTTACAATTCAATTTTTGATTTTTCTTTTACACATCACTCGAAAATAATTTTTAGAGTCGTTATATAAACTTCCTCTTAGAAATAAAAAGAGTATTTACAAGTCTTGGGTGCAACGTGACTAGCCCTCTTTTTCAAAAATTTGTTTTCATTAAGTGCATACATATAATGATCGTCCTCGTCGAAGAACTCGAAATTGACTTCATAAAACTTTGTGCTTTACGATAGTACTGTTATTCTAAGGATGCTAACTAAAACTCGGGTTGATAATTGTGGTATATTGTACGACTGATAAACTAATACTGTTGATCGGTGTTATCCGTATTAGTATGTCGAGCCTCGGTGGACGTAGACGTGATGATGGAAATGGAAGCGGCGAGGTGGTTCGTACGACCACGATTCATGTTACGGTGAAGGAGTATCAAGATCAAACGATATCCTATGAAATCTCCTCAGTGGTCGAGCCAACGAGCGAAGCCAAGAGACCGAGGATATCTGGGAAGTTTTTGGGCGGTGAAGAGTCTAAGGCTCCCAAACCCCCACGTCGTTCGAATGCGTCGTCTTCGCGATCGGGAGTGAGCGATGGGAATCCCAAGCCAGCATCGGTGACTCTCGGTAAGAAGGGAGGGTGCTTCAACTGCAATCGCCAGGGACATGTTCATGCAAATTGTCCCTTTCCACTCTTGACTTGTTACTGGTGCGGGTGTGAAGGTCATCGGGAGAAGCATTGTGAGATAATTTCCGAATTGGCAAAGAATGCTACCCTATTGGCGAACAGAGCAAGTGACCGGAGAATGTCCCGAAACCCTATGTCTCCTTCTGAAGAGCCTAACATGGGAGGATGAATATTTTTTAATATGTCCTAATCTTTGCTGTTTTGAACAATCGTGACTTTGATCGTTCTTCATTTCATTGCTCTATGTTTCCAACTCTTGTTGTTCTAAGTTTCGGGATCGAAATGTCTTTTAGTATGGTGGAGTGTATTACCCGTACTTTTCTTAGTATTTCCGGTATTGTGTGACTTTTCATTGTTGGTAATTCAATTATGATCCTCTCGACGATTTTAAACTATCTTGTTCTACTTAGCCTGCCGTCCTCCGAACGAATTTCGGAGCTGTTTTATTAAATCCCGTGGATTATTGTGGTCTTTCCATATCTGAACTTAATCCTTGCAAATTTTGTTCGAAAATATTATTCCCACACGTGCAATTAACACTTCCGAATGTGTTATGAACTTGGATGCGGTTGGTCGAGCTCGAAACATGGTTTCAGGACGTCTGAGCCGTCTTGTGATTTTCTTAACTCTTGGAGTTTTTGTCTCGAAATTCATACTCCTCCACCTCGACTTATCGTGTTCACTTACATTGTTAGAACCTCGCATTCGCGCATTGCTCGTGATGTTTTGGGGCTGAGCAAGTAGTTATTTCCTTGATTGTTCCGCCGCTCTATATTTTAAGTTTCGGGACGAAACTTATTTTAAGGGGGGTAGAATGTAATATCCGAGATTTCTATTCTGATTAATTCGAATTTTTCTTTTTAGACCGGAAATTTCTCGGTTTCCGAACGTTGGTATTATTTTTCTCGACAATCGATTTTGCGTTTATGGCCATATGTGGCGATTTGTTGTATATTAATTTCATTTCGGATCGATGTTGTTGTCCGTGAGCGTTTCGTCATGTTCGTTCCGTACGTTTTTAGGAATCGAGTCGTCAGCACACGACAGCCGGGCGCTGGCCGGACGGTTGCGGGAGGAACCGACACGGAGGCTGGGCACTGTCGGACAGTTGCGGCAGGGACCGGCCTAGCGTACACTACGGCCGGACAGCTGCGTGCGCTAACCCGCAGGAGTAGCGCACGCCACTGCCGGGAGGTAACGCACGCTAATCGGTCGGGCAGTCTTGGCAGTAAGGTCTGGAATTCGACCAGACCAGCAGGTAGCACACGCTACGGCCGGACAGCTGCGCGCGCTAACTCGGCAGGCTATCGCACGCTACCGGCTCGGCCGGCACACGCTACCTGGCCGGACAGATTAGTCCAGTAGGTCCTGGACGGGCCGATTGCGCATGCTGCTACCGATGTCTTGCGCACGCTATCGGAACCCGGCCGAAGATTCTGGATCAGGGCCGGCCGATAGCGCATGCTACCCGGACAACCTAGTGCATGCTAGTCAGTTGCCAGTATATATGACCGAGCAGCCCTGTTTTCACCCATTTTTCACTTCCCTTCCTTCATGTCCGCGGCTGGGTCTTTTGAGAGAAAGGAGGCATGTTATTGAACAGCAAATCCACGAAGATCCTGAGTCCATATCATTGATCGATCAATCCATAACATCCTCCAATCGACCGAATCAAGGTTAGTTTTTCCTAAAATCCAAACTTTGTGAAATTTGGGGATCTTGGTAGATTTCGTCCGTTTGAGCCTTATGAACTTAAATTACTGATGCATAATTGTAGATTAAGTTGTATTCTATCATTTTCATCATCTTTCCACGGTTTTACCATTTTCGATTCGTTGATTATATGAACTTCCGTTTGATGCCCTCAAGGTGTCCGGGGAAATGCCGCAGTGAGGAATTTGGTCGTTTTGTGATGTTTTTCCTCGTGTGATTGATTGTTTATTTGATGATAGGATATTAGGGACGATTTCCCTACAAAAATTCTGGTGTTGAGCCATTCCGGTCGTTGTTTTCGTTGGAGTTCCGAATTTTGCCAACCGACCGTACTTTCGGAGTATCCGCGAGAGATTACCAAGGCAAGTACCTCGATATACGAATTGTAACTGTGTGAAATCATTGTTGTCGAAGTGTATGAGTTTATACGGAAGTATATATGTGTATATATATATATATGTATGTGTATATATATATATATATTTATATATATATTTATATGTTAAATATATGTACGTATATACGTATATTGATATATATGCTTATGTCGGTGATCGACGAGTGATGAATGCTAACACTAGTTGACATACTCAACTTGGATTGATGGATGAACTATAGTTATTCATATAATATAGTAAGGTTATATATATATATATATATATATATATATATATAAATATATACATTCAGTTGAGTCGCAATATAGAGATATATGTGCGGTGTTGATTGGTTATGCTTAAAGGCTTATTGTGATTGAGTTTGATTGATAACGTGCGTGTTACTGTTTATTTGTGTGGTTATGGACTAGCGGAGAAATTGTGTGACTTGATGTACCGAGTTGAAAATTGTTGTGACGGTTGTCCGTGTGCTTGATGTTTGAAATAATGTGGATACTTGTTGTGAGAAACGTCGTATCCGGGAACCTCTCAGGGCGGGGCGTGCACTCCGGCCTAGGGTATGCTGCAATGTGCGGCTCCATATGGGTGGTGAATGCCGGTGTTACCTAACGCGCGCGCAAGGGGCGGCTCTTACGGGAGTGATCGCCGGCGCGGTGACATGTTAAATGAGCGGCCAACATGATGGAGTGAACACCGGTACACAGGTGCGCAAGGGAGGCGCCTGACAGGCTTATTGGTTACGGGTATTTGATTTATAGCTAAGACCCCGTTACCGAACGATGTACGTATCTCAAATTCTTTCAACTCACTTTTAAATGTTTGTCTTGATATAGACCGCGATTCGTGTTTTTGAAAGCTTGTTTCAACTTGTTTTTAAAGCGTTGGTATCATGGTTAATTAACCAAGGAGGTTTGACGAAATCTCTGAGGGTTAATTAATCGGGGGTCTTGAGCAGGATATCTCGAATGAGAGTTTGTACCTTTGATTGTATTGTGGTGCTATTCTGTGTATTGGGTCGAGGACCCTGTGGAATGTTGAGATGATTGTTTTCGTGATGATGTTATTTGGATTGGGTTGAGAAGCCTGTGAGATGTTGTAATGATTTCGTTTGTGACAGTGTTCTATAAATTGGGTTGAGGACCCCGAATAAGTTGACTTGGTTTTCGTGTAATTATTTTCCATATGTTGGGTCAAGGACCCGAGAGCTTTTGAAATTATTTCCAAAAGTATTCCCATTCGATTTTAAAAACCCCCAGACGGCCCGAGTCAATAATAACGTTTGCAAACTATCTTATCAAAACATTTTTCCTTTTACAAAAGGGATTTTCCTGACTCCTTGGGCTCGTTTAAAGTTTCATTGATGTTATGTTCCGTAAAGAGAATATGATTATGTGATTATCTTTCATCTTGTGTATGCGAGTGTTATTATGTGTTGACTATGGGAATGTATGGTTTGTGTTAAGGCTTCACGGTAGTTGAATTTTGTGTTGTTACTGTTCTAATATCTTGTATATTATGTACTTGCACTAGCAAAATTCCAGTTTGCTAACCCCCGAGTTTTCGGGGGGTGGGTGCCTGTTATGTGCTCAGGTTTTGGCAGCTCGGGAGCAGTCACAAGATTGGCTTGTAAGGAGATGGAGGACAATGATACTAATCACATCAGAGTCAGAGTCTTTTCTTTTGTTTCATTTTGGTCGGTATTCTCTGTCGTTCGAGTATTCACCCTTGCATGGGTGTAGTTTTCATTTATTAAATTGAGTTGTCGTTTTTTTCGGTGTTCAAGTTTATTATTGTCATTGTAATATGAATATCGTTAATTCTGAATTGGTTAATGACCTTGTCGGTCTGCTTTGTATTTAATTTTGACCCCGGTTGGTCAATCATTGAGTAGTCTTTTGGAGTTTAGCCTGGTAGATCCTTGTGATAAAGGTCTACGACGTGTGACATTCCCGGTCGTATTCTGGGGGTGTTACAGAACCAGTCAATATCTGTGATCTAATAATCTTCTATTCCCAAACCACCAACTAAACTTGGAATATCGACCTTTAGTTTGAAGTCGTATCCCTCTCTATCATCATACCTTGTCCACTGTCCAACATTCCTACGCCTTCCACCATATATGCCATTCAACACCTCTTTATATTCATCCTCCTCACTGGAAGAATCATCGGTTTGATTGTTATGTCTGTGAATAGGAATAGGTATGTTGATAGGGTCTCCACGTGGTGCATCTTCTCTTGGTGTTCTATCATTAAACTGATTTCAGTTACCATCAACACTAAGAGCATCAAGCCGATTTGCAATTTCATCAAATTGCTTCTCAAAGCGATGGAATCTGCAATCTATTTGTTGCTCTAAGTGTCCCTGTAAACGCTGCTCCAATTGTTGCAGCTCCTCCTCCCCGACAAGTAGGGCTCCAGTCTCATGAGCATCGCCAGTAAGACCACCGCTACCGCCTTAGTTCGCCATTAAGATCTGATTACCACCTGACGCAACGTAAGCACTCAAAGAACAAGATGAAATCACAATTTGAACTATAATTTATTTCTTAATCAAAAGTAGTTGTTTTTTCTCCTCAGTACCAGAGGTTTATATAGAGTTGAAATAAGTAAAATACATGAACAAGGACATGGAACTAAACAACCTTATCTGAACATTCATTCCCCTAGACTTTCAGCCTACCACATTCAGACTCTCTAGACATTTAGGCATTTTGATTAGGATTCATAGCATCAGTAACATCCTCTACATCAATTACCCTCTAAGGATACGGTTAGAAAATAGTAGTAGGAAATGCTCTCTCAAGTATATGATCACTCTAAGTGATATAAGTTTTTGTTCTTGATTTTCTTTCTCTCTCTAAGAGTGTAAGAACATGAATAAAATGAACTTCGTCTGCCTTTATGATGGCCGATTTTCTTGATTGTGGTGGAGGAGGATGAACTTTGTTTTATAACAAAGTCCACACAAACCTCCATGCCTCACACCTAAGGGTTGATAATGATAAGATCCCATCTTATCACCCTTTTGTCCTCAAGTGTTAGGAAACCTCCTCAACACATGCAAGTATGAAGACAAGGTCACCAACAAGGGACCTGCTAGTGGGTGGGGCAGCCTACATCATAATAGAGAAGGATTTGGTTCATTTTGGTCCATGAAATGGACCGTCGTGTATCCAGCCCGGCAGATACACCTTGGTTCGTCTCAAATACAACCAGTTAATCTAATTAATTAATTATATTAAGATATTATTTCTCCAATAAATAATTATTCATGAATTAAATTAATTACCCAATAGTTTATTTAATTCCCTAGACCGGTTTAATTTATCCTAAAAATTAAATAAGACATTCAATGTCTTAAAATTCACAATAAGAGATCCACTTCATATTATTCTGCCGTCTCCCTAATGCACGACTTAGTAGGTCCATCTTAGTAAGCAATTGGAGGAACCAAAGAGTTATAGCACCACCTAGTCAGTCCTGCAGCCTATACTGTAACCTTACTGAGAACGAATGCAGGGATCATTCAAGAACCATTCTGTCATGAATACTAGTAAATGTATAAACCCTTCTTTCAAATGTCCCGATCAAGTTATAGGGTCACGATCTGTCGAACCCTATCTGTACTTGATTCTATGTTCGAGTTAATGCAAATCGAGATCTCCGAGATCTCGTGTATCTAATACAACTAGCTCCAATGCTTTAGCTAAATACTTATGATCTCATCTGCCAATAACCACATAGGACATATTTCTGTTCACTTACGGGAGAAAAAATTATATCTTGGTATTTAGTAGAACATGCTACTTGTCCGTTAAGACGCACGTCGAGGTTGAGCCCCACCTATCGGCTTTCTAGGTCGAACTACTCTAGTGAAAATCTTAACATCACAAGTACATCCCTACTAAATCCTCAGGTCGATGGTTCACGAATACCTATCACAACCTTTCTATTCCGTCATTGATTGTCCTAGAGTGAAATTCGTGTGACGAATCGAGCCTGAGTCAGTTCGAGTATATTAATCCCATTAGCATACCTAAGACATGCGCTCTCACTAACCATTAGTGATGACAGACACTCTTGAAGTCAAAGAACATGTCATACAAGTCTTCACATAAACTTAACGCCCAGTCAAGTTTCATCGACTTGCGAACAATTAAGTATTTGAGCCATAAACTTTACCAATGTCGATCCCCTTATCTAATAAGGAGTGGAATGTTTTCTCTAAAATACATGGACTAGTTTTTCTATATATATTCACAGGTCAGGAATGCCAGTGACTTCCAGTAAATAAAGAAACAAACAATTGCCTTCTGATAAGAGTTTACATAATAACAAGTACAATGCCCTCTCTCATACATCCATTGGGTGGCATTCGAGGGTATATTCCTAACATTCGGATAAGGATATATAGGACAAGCAAACCGAGTCAATGGATCTTCTACATGCCATCCATGGAAATGTGATAGAGCTTTATAATACCAAAAAGGGGGAAGAGGATCGGGAAGATGCCAGGAAGGGGCAGATGGAGAGGGAATAGGAGATGGAAGCAATACTTAATGACAGTGTTGTTGCGGCCATCGGGAGATTGGTCGGACCTGGGCCAGACAAGGATAAAACGGATACAAGGTAGTTAGTTCTTGTCCCGAGTACCACGACCCTAAGTTCATGGGGAAAGATACAGTGTAGAATTCATCTGAGATTCTTTTACCTACGACAACATACAATGGATGAACGCAGAGCTTGGAAAAATATTAAAGTGATGCAGTACTTCTTCATACTTATCAGGGAGTCTCCAATCTTAAATCACTGCAAGACGCAATACGCTGCATCAGACAAATTCTCGAGAATTTTGGCATAAGGAAAGCTTTAGATTTAAATCAAGCTGAAAGAAAGGTACATAAAGGGTGATCGAACTACTCACATTGAAGACTGGATTCTAGCCTATGATCTGACTCCGAGAGGAAGAAGCCATTATCGAGATTTGGGCAAAGACTCTCTAGTCAACTGGTGGAGAGGAGTCGGGTATGATTTGATCAGAAGATCATCTGCACAGCAACATTATCGAAGAAAATCCTTTTTATTGTATTCTTTTCTCCTTTTGTACTCCCAATGTAATTTCAATTCCTGAAATGCACTGTAATCGGTTATTATTATCAATAAAATATTTGATTTTTATAAAGATATTACAGCTCGTGATCTTCATTTATTGTATGATTGCAATATATATCGAAATTATTTGCTAGGTATATAACACTACTACAAAATAACCATTTAATAGCGGACTTTTATTTACGGTTATGCAAAAACCGCTGTTAAATTTGTGCAGTGGCACACTTTATAAATATCATGAAAAGTTAACAGCGGTTATAGCCACAACTGCTGTTAAAGACCGATAATTAACGGCGGTTTTATAGAAACCGCAGTCAGAATCTATCCTTTAACAGCGGTTATACACATAACCGCTGTTAAATAATTATTATCTTAATTTTAACAACAGTTTTCTTCATAAATGCTGTTAATGATCTCTTTATTTTTAACCGGTCTCCTTTCTTTCTTCTTTCTTTCTTCTTTCTTTCCTCTCTTTCTTCCTCGACACTTCTGACTCCCCCCGACTCTACCTCCCTGATGCTTCACAATCGACCCACAACCTCCGGCGACCTCCCAACCTCCGTGACCTCCGCAACCTCCCCGATGCTTTGCAATTGACCGCGGTCCTCTACATTGAAATCAAGTAACTATTCCGAACTCTCTTCTTTGTTCTTGTGTGTTGTGTTGTGTTGTGTTGTGTGTGTTGTGTGTGTGTGTATTGTTTATGTGGCAGTGTGTGTACATTATGTGTGCACAGTGTGTGTGGCAGTGTGTGTTGTGTGTGTGTGTGTGCTATGTATATGTTGTGTGTGTATGAGTATGTGTGTGTGTGTATTTTTGTGTGGCATTATATGTGTGTGTGTGTGTGCCAGTGTGTGTTGTGTGTTATTGTGTGTGTGATATATGTGTTGTGTGTGTGAGTGTGTGTGTATTGTTTGTGTGGCAGTATGTGTGTGTGTGTGTGTACAGTGTGTGTGTGTGCAGTATGTGTTGTGTGGTGTATGTGTGAGTGTGTGTGTGTGTGTGTGTGTATTGTTTGTGTGGCAGTATATGTGTGTGTGTGTACAGTGTGTGTGCAGTGTGTGTTGTGTGTTGTGTTGTGTGCTTTGTCTGTGTAATGTATGTGCGTGTACACTATGTGTATGTGAGTATGTAATGTAGTTTTACGTGTTATTTTCTTCTTGTTTGTCGTATAATTTAATCGATTTAGTTGAGAGTGTGTTTAATTATGTGTGTTGCTTTTGACAACACTATTTTGTGAGACACGAATTATTTTGGGATAGATGTGGTTATCTTCTTAAGGATCTTATCCCTTTGGGATAGATGTTAACTTTCGTGATCTTCTCCCAACAGTTCGTGCAGATAGAATTAGCAATCTTGACAAAGCCATAAGTTGACGTAGTATAAATTTAATTCTATTTTGACAACCGTCATTCATGTTTCTCTTTTAAACAACAGTTATAGGACAACAATACCTTTGTCATTCTCTGTCAAAACAATTTTTAAAAAGTTAGTAATCATATAGAAATGAAATTCTTTTCCTTATAGAAAATAATAGCAAATTCAATTTCATAGTATATGTAACAGAAAAGAAGAAATGGATCGAAGTTGGATGAATGCAAGTCCTGCGAGTGCGGAGTATGAAATGGTATTGAACAAAGTACTTTGATGATGAACGTTTTCAAAAAATTTAAACAAAATTCAACTAAACGGCATGAATCATTGAAGACAAATTCAACATCTAGCGCACGATACATATCTAAGATAGCGCCACGCTATCGAACGCTACCTGAAGTCAGAAAGTCACCTGCAGAGCACTTCAAAACTCACCTGATGTTTTAGCGCACGCAAGCTTCAAATTTTAGCGCGTGCTCGTTGATCAAATTAGCTCACGCAACAAAGTACCTAGCGCACGCTATCGGTTTCATGGTTAAACAAGACAGTAAGGACAGTGAGGTCTGGACTGAAAAAGGAGCATCAGGAAATGCACGCTATAAATATGTTAGCGCATGCTATGTGAACTAGCTAATGCACGCTACAAACACAAGTGGCGCAAGCTACCTGAAAGCATATACAAGACAGTAAGCTCTGGACTGAAGAAGAGGCAACAGTCAACGCATGCTAAAATGAAGACAAACGCAGGCTACCTAAAGATTATTAGCGCATGCTATCTCTTACATGTTATCGCACTCTAAGTATTCAAAATCTTACCATTAGTCATTCAACCGTTGGAACAACGAAGTCAACAAAGAAATCACGGAAAATATGGAAAGCAAATGTTGACTACCTAGTGCACGCTAAGGATGTTCATTAGCGCACGCTACACTACTACAAAAACAGCATTTAACTGCGGCATTTTAACAGCGGTTCTAAAAAAACCGCTGTTAAAATGAAACGATTACAATTTAACAGCGGTTTTCCGCGAATTATTAAATACGCACATTTAACGGTTCGGAAGAACCGTTGTTAAATTGCACATTTAACAATGATTATAGGAAAACCATTGTTAAATCTGTACATTTAACAGGTTCTTGTAGAAGCGTTGTTAAATGCATACATTTAACAAATGTTCTTTAAGAACCGTTGTTAAATCTGTACATTTAACTTGATTCTTGTAGAACCGTTGTTAAATGCATACATTTAACAGGTTCTTTCTAGAACCCATTTGTTAAATGTGCAATATATTGAATATTAAGATATTTTGTTATATATTATTAAAAATTATATTACATTATATATTAAAAATTATAATACATACATATTATTTTATGAATTATATTATATTAAATGTGCAATATATTGAATATTAATATATTTTGTTATATATTAATATTAAAAATTATATTACATTATATATTAAAAATTATAATACATACATATTATTTTATGAATTATATTATATCAAATGTGGAATATATTGAATATTAATATATTTTGTTATATATTAATATTAAAAATTATATTACATTATATATTAAAAATTATAATATATACATATTATTTTATGAATTATATTATATCAAATGTGGAATATATTGAATATTAATATATTTTGTTATATAATAATATTAAAAATTATATTACATTATATATTAAAAATTAAAATATATACATATTATTTTATGAAGTATATTATATTAAATGTGGAATATATTGAATATAAATATATTTTGTTATATATTAATATTAAAAATTATATTACATTATATATGAAAAATTATAATACATACATATTATTTTATGAATTATATTATATCAAATGTGTAATATATTGAATATTAATATATTTTGTTATATATTAATTATAAAAATTATATTAAATTATATATTAAAAATTATAATACATACATATTATTTTATGAATTATATTATATCAAATGTGGAATATATTGAATATTAATATATTTTGTTATATATTAATATTAAAAATTATATTACATTATATATTAAAAATTATAATACATACATATTATTTTATGAATTATATTATATCAAATGTGGAATATATTGAATATTAATATATTTTGTTATATATTAATAATAAAAATTATATTACATTATATATTAAAAATTATAATATATACATATTATTTTATGAATTATATTATATCAAATGTGGAATATATTGAATATTAATATATTTTGTTATATATTAATATTAAAAATTATATTACATTATATATTAAAAATTATAATATATACATATTATTTTATGAATTATATTATATCAAATGTGGAATATATTGAATATTAATATATTTTGTTATATATTAATAATAAAAATTATATTACATTATATATTAAAAATTATAATACATACATATTATTTTATGAATTATATTATATCAAATGTGGAATATATTGAATATTAATATATTTTGTTATATATTAATATTAAAAATTATATTACATTATATATTAAAAATTATAATACATACATATTATTTTATGAATTATATTATATCAAATGTGGAATATATTGAATATTAATATATTTTGTTATATATTAATAATAAAAATTATATTACATTATATATTAAAAATTATAATATATACATATTATTTTATGAATTATATTATATCAAATGTGGAATATATTGAATATTAATATATTTTGTTATATATTAATATTAAAAATTATATTACATTATATATTAAAAATTATAATATATACATATTATTTTATGAATTATATTATATCAAATGTGGAATATATTGAATATTAATATATTTTGTTATATATTAATAATAAAAATTATATTACATTATATATTAAAAATTATAATACATACATATTATTTTATGAATTATATTATATCAAATGTGGAATATATTGAATATTAATATATTTTGTTATATATTAATATTAAAAATTATATTACATTATATATTAAAAATTATAATACATACATACTATTTTATGAATTATATTATATCAAATGTGGAATATATTGAATATTAATATATTTTGTTATATATTAATAATAAAAAATATATTACATTATATATTAAAAATTATAATATATACATATTATTTTATGAATTATATTATATCAAATGTGAAATATATTGAATATTAATATATTTTGTTATATATTAATATTAAAAATTATATTACATTATATATTAAAAATTATAATATATACATATTATTTTATGAATTATATTATATCAAATGTGGAATATATTGAATATTAATATATTTTGTTATATATTAATATTAAAAATTATATTACATTATATATTAAAAATTATAAAATATACAAATTATTTTATGAATTATATTATATCAAATGTGGAATATATTGAATATTAATATATTTTGTTATAAATTAATATTAAAAATTATATTACATTATATATTAAAAATTATAATATATACATATTATTTTATGAATTATATTATATCAAATGTGGAATATATTGAATATTAATATATTTTGTTATATATTAATATTAAAAATTATATTACATTATATATTAAAAATTATAATATATACATATTATTTTATGAATTATATTATATCAAATGTGGAATATATTGAATATTAATATATTTTGATATACATTAATATTAAAAATTATAATACATTATATATTAAAAATTATAATATATACATATTATTTTATGAATTATATTATATCAAATGTGGAATATATTGAATATTAATATATTTTGTTATATATTAATATTAAAAATTATATTACATTATATATTGAAAATTATAATATATACATATATATATATATATATGGTTTATTGTATACTTATATTGATCATTAGTTATTAAATGTGTAATATAATAAATATTAATATATTTTGAAAATAATTCTGAAAATATTAACAAACATATACATATAATATATATATATATTTTATATATATTTATATACATATATATATATATGGTTTATTGTATACTTATATAATAGAAATCAATATTTGAACAACAAATGACTTTGGCTCACTGGTTTGATACCCACCTCCATCTCATTGAGGTCACAGGTTCGAATCCCGTGAGTAGCGGAAATGCACATTTATACATATTATGTGCGGGTCGGGTGCGGGCTGGCTGGGCGGGTGCGGACTGGGCGGGAATATATATATTTTTTAAAAAAATAATATATTAAAAAAATAATTTCAAATTATTAAAAAAAATTATTTAAAAAAATAAATAAATTTAACAGCGGTTGTTAACAATCATTGTTAAATTTAACAATGATTCTTAGACAATCATTGTTAAATTTACTTGTGATTTGGAACCGTTAAATCTTGTTTTGTAGTAGTGCTAAGTTCAAAATCTATCCGTTGGAGAAGTTAGAGACAAAGCCGTCTTATTAATCAAGGTTAAAGTAAAATAAGTTGACCAAGTCGTTAGCGCACGCTAAAGGGACTATCTAGCGCAGGCTAAACATGTTATATTACCGTTGGAACAGTTTGAAGGCAGTTCAGTTCATCAAAGTCATACAACGATAGCGCATGCTACAAGAAACTATTAGTGCATGCTAATAGTACCAGTTTTCAGCATATCAAAAGGGACTGAACACTATAAATACCCATGCCACTGGGTATCCCAAAGACACACAACTTTGAGTATACTAACGCACTTGAGCTCAGATTATTGCTATTTATTTCATACTAAGTTGTGACGATAAAAGATACGAGTGTTGTTCACATATTGTAATATCTTATATACTTCGTATCTTCTTTGATTGTTGTGATTGTTGCATCACTCCTTTACAAGCTTGAGAGAAACGAATCAAGAGTTCTTAATCCAGTGTTATTAGGATCTATGATCCGACATTGTTAGGATTATACTCTGATAATTATAAGTGAGGATTACCTAGTTCCTATAGAACACTAGATAAGAAAATTTATATTAAGTGTTTGGTTGTGCTTGGACCAATCGAAGACAAGCATTGTAACGGTTGTGCTCGGACCTATAGAAGACGAGGCAAAGTTTTGTGTGGTTTTTCTTGAGCCAATAGAAAAAGAAAACGGAGAGACGACATAGGCAAGTTGCCGAACCTCTATACATCGTTGTGTCTTTTATTTCTGCACAATTATTTTTCCTTCGTGAGAAAGTTTAATTATCCGCAATACCACTATTCAACCCCCCTTCTAGTAGTACATTTATCTTTTTAGTTGGTATCGGAGAGGGTCTATTTTTTAAAGGTTTAAACACCTAAGAGAAAAAGATCTGCAAATGGCTCTATTGGGTCAAATAAAAGGAAATGCCCTCAACCGTCCTCCTTTCTTTGAAGGCTCAAACTTCATGACTTGGAAAAATAAGATGGCTATATTCGTTCAAGCTTATGACATTGAAATCTGGAAAGCCATTGTTCTTGGTCAAAAAATCGCCAAGAAGGAAGATGGGTCGCTGCAAAATTCAATGAATTCAATGACGAAGATTGGAAGAACACACACATTAATTCTCATGCTAATCAACTCCTATCCTGTGCTCTTAATCCTGAAGAACTTAACAGGATATCATCTTACGAAAGCACGAAAGAAATCTGGGAAATTCTTGAGGTCACTCATGAAGGAACTACTCAGGTCAAGGAGACCAAGATCAACATGCTACTTCATGATTATGAACTCTTTTCTATGAAGGATGATGAAACAATCACTAATATGCTGCATCGGTTTTCGGCTATAACCAATGGCCTTGCATCCTTTGGAAGACCTATCTCAAGTAGCGACAAGGCTAAGAAAATTCTTCGCTCATTGCCACGTGAATGGGATGCCACAGTTACTGCAATCATGGAATCCAAAGATCTCAACAAGCGTGAATTTAGCGCCCTCATCGGGTCTCTTATCAACTATGAGATCATTCTCAAATCGAGAGGCTCTAAACAAAAGCCTCGCAAAAAGTAGTCGCGTTCAACGTTGATAGCGATATTGAGGAAGAAGTTCCAGAAGATGAAGATGATGAGGAACTCGCTCTCTACGCCAAGAATTTTAGAAGATATAAAAACTTAATTCAAAAAAGTCGGAGCTTCCTTGGTCGGGATGGTAAGACGGAACAAAAGAAAAATGCTTATGTTCCTACAAAGAAGTTCGACAATAATTGTCGGAAATGCGGTCAAGCCAGTCACTACGCCAAAGAATGCCTAGGATCTACTTTCAAGCCTCAAATCGAAAGATTCAAAAAGAAGGAAGTTCTAATTGCTTCTTGGAGTGATGACGAGGAGGAGATTGAAAGATCCCTAGATGCAAATCTCGCATTCATGGCTTTCGACTCATAAAATGCTATCAAGGTAAGTTCTAAACTCAATGATGATGAATATGATTCATTTGATTTCTGTGATTCACAAGAAGTTAATCATGACGATGAGCTATTAAGCGCGTTTGAATCCTTAAATATGAAATATGATTAAGTGGTTAAATTAAATAAGTCTTTAAAGAGGAAAATAAAATCTTTAGAACTCGAAAATTCTACTCTTCAAAATAAAGGCAAAAATATTGAAATAGACCATACCTTATGCCTTCAGAAAGAAAATATTTTGAAAATCGAGTTGACGAAAACTAAAAGGAATTGAAATATATAATGAATAAATTTACTCTCGGAAACTAGAAGTTCGAAAAGCTTTTATCTAATCAAAAATCTCCGTTGTTAAAACATTGTCTTGGTTTCAATCCGTTTAAAAGAGAACAATCTCTTATAAATCTTGACATGATAAAGAATACAAAAACCGAGAACTCAAAAACTCTTTTCAAAAAACGAGATCATAATGTTAAAGTTTATTCAGAATTGAGAACCATCAAAGTTAAACAAATATGGGTTCCAAAGGGACAATCATTCCAAACGCTATAAGTATTGTTAACTTTGGAGGACCTAAAAGGGCTTGGGTACCAAAATAACTAAAACACACTATTTTTGTAGGTACCAATGTCAAATAAAAGCAAGTGGTACATTGATAGCGGTTGTTCGAGGCAAATGTGTGGCACCAAAGAATTATTTGAAGATCATGAATATCAAGAACAATGACATGTGACCTTTAGTGACAACAAAAGGGGAACATTATGGGCACCGTTAAGGTTGGTAAGGAACCCTCTCCTTATATTAATTAGGTGTTATTTGTTGAAGGTTTGCATCATAATTTACTTAGCGTTTCTCAATTGTGTGATGAAGGTTTTAAAATTCTGTTTGAAGAAACGCATTGCACTACTTTTAAAAATAACAAGATTGCATTTATTGGTTTGAGATGTGGAAATGTTTACATTGTTGATCTTAATGGTAAAAATACATTTAATTAAAAATGCCTTATTACTTTGGATGAAAATGCATTTTTATGGCATAGAAAATTGGGGCATACATCTCTACCTATCTTTTCTAAACTATCGAGATATAATTTAGTTCGTGGTTTACCCAAACTCAAATTTAATCATAAATATTTGTGTGAATCTTGCATAAAAGGAAAATATAGTCGAGAATCTTTCAAACCAAAATTCGAGATTTCCACGAGCCGCATTCTTGAACTTGTGCATATAGATTTAATTGGACCATCTAGATATGTTAGTCTAAATGGTAAGCTTTACACTTTGGTGATTGTTGATGACTATTCTCGATTTACATAGGTTAGATTTCTTGCTCATAAAGATGACACATTTTCCCAGTTTTCTAAATGGTGCCGTTAGGTAGAAAATGAGAAAAACCTTTCCATAATTTCTATTCATACCGATCACGGAGATGAATTTGATTGCACTCCGTTTGGACTCTTGTGTGACAAGTATGGTATTAATTATAATTTTTCGGCTCCTAGAACACCTTAACAAAATGGAGTTGTTGAAAGGAAAAATCGATCATTGGAGGAGATGTCAAGGACAATGTTAAACGAATACTCTCTTCCACAATATTTTTGGGCCGAAGCTATTTTCACGGCATGTTATGTGATCAACCGGGTTCATCTTTGTAGAACTTTGATTAAAACCCCATATGAAATTTGGAAGGGCAAAAAGCCGAACATATCTTAGTTTCATCTCTTTGGTTGCAATGTTTTCATCTTAAATAATGTAAGGAAAATATGGGCAAATTTGATGCCAAATCCGATTACGGGATATTTCTTGGCTATTCTACAAATAGCAAAGCTTTTCGTGTGTATAACATTAGAACTACTAAAGTTGAAGAATCCATTCATGTCAAATTCAATGATATGATCTCACCGCCGGGAAGGGTAGAACGTTTTGATGATGCAGATATTCTTCTGGTCTATCATCCCTCAAGCGAAATGGAGAAATTTTTGAAAATTCAGAAGAATATAATCGATGATTTACCGAAAGATTTGAAGCATAACAAAGATCACCCAAAAGACCTTGTTATTGGGAATATTGAATATGGTGTTCAAACACGAAGGAGAACCACCGAGTATATTGCTCATTTTGCTTTTGTATAGGAGATTGATCCCAAGAATGTATTCGAAGCTCTTGATGATGAAAACTGGGCGATGGCAATGCAAGAAGAGCTTGTTCAATTTGAATGCAATAAAGTATGGAATTTAGTTCCCGCACCTAATGATAAAACAATTATAGGAACTAAATGGGTGCACAAAATTAAGTGTGGTGAAGACGGTTATCCTGTAAGAAATAATTCTCGTTTGGTTGCACAAGGTTATAATCAAGAAGAGGGTCTTGATTATGAAGAAAGTTTTGTGCCTGTGGCCCATCTCGAAGCCATTCGTTTGTTATGTGCTTTTGCAGCTCACAAGAAAATCAAGCTATATCAAATGGATGTGAAAAGTGCATTTTTAAATAGCTTCATTCAAGAAGAAGTGTTCGTCAACCAACCTCCTGGTTTTGAAGATCATCAATTTCCAGATTATGTCTACAAGCTCAACAAAGCTCTCTACGGTTTGAAGCAAGCACCCCGGGCATGGTATGATCGTTAAGTCAATTTTTAATTGCAAATAACTATACGAGAGGTAAAATCGATAATACCTTATTTGTGAAAATTTTAGATAATGATATACTTGTATGTCAAATATATGTTGACGACATTGTTTTTGGTGCTACTAACAAATCTCTTTGCCAAGACTTTTCTAATCTCATGAAGGGAGAGTTCGAAATGAGTATGATGGGAGAATTAACATTATTCCTCGGGCTTCAAAGTAAACAATGTGAATATGGGATTTTCATCCATCAAACAAAATATTCTCACGATCTCCTCAAGAAGTTCAAAATGGAAAGTAGCAAAGAAATTTCAACTCCAATGTCTTCCCCATTAAAATTGGACAAAGATGAAAATGGAAAATCTGTGGATCAAAGGCTATATCGAGGTATGATCGGATCTCTGTTATATTTAACTGCTTCTAGACCGGATATAATATTTGCTACTTGCTTATGTGCTAGAATTCAATCAAATCCTAAGGAATCCCATTTAACTATTGTAAACGTATTTTTCGATATCTGAAAGGGACTATTGGTCTAGGACTATGGTATCAATCTTGACTGGATTTTAATTTAATTGCATATAGTGACCCCGATTTCGGTGGATGTAAAATTGACAAGAAAAGCACTAGCGGTACATGTCACTTCATTGATTCATGCTTAATCTCCTGGGGAAGTAAAAACCAGACAAGCGTAGCAATGTATATAGTTGAAGCGAGTATATCGCAGCAGGGAGCGCCTGTGCGCAGGTATTATGGATAAAAAAATCAACTTCGCGACTATGATATCTATTTTGAAAATACCCCCATTTTATGTGACAACACCAGTGCTATTAATCTGAGTAAAAATCCTGTGATGCATAGTAGAACTAAACATATATACATCAGACATCATTTTTTGTGGGATAATTTTCAAAACAAACACATCTATTTAATTTTTGTCGGTACAAATGATCAACTTGCACATATATTTACAAAACCACTACCTGAGGAATATTTCAATTCTATTCGGTTGCAACTCGGTATGAGATATATCAACAATTTTTAAAAGGATAATTTTATTACATTATTTTTAGAAGTGGAATTAGCATAATAATTTTTCGTCCATAGCCTCAAAACACCCTTCAGTCGCTGAACAGGTTTTTCATGTTTTATTCTTATAACCCGTTAGCGCACGATTAGACACTATATAGCGTATGCTAACAACTGTCCAGGTCATTTAAAAGACCTCCTTCGGCCGATCCCATTTTCATTTCTTAATAAACCCTACCTTCTAACCGTCAAATTTCTCTCAAAAAGCCAAATTCACCAGCGAATCATCCTGGAAACCCTCCTCGATCTCAAATGGCTAGTAGCTCAAAGGTATCCGCGAAGAAACCATCCAAGAGGCCGCGCAACTCCGAGTTTGATTCGGCAAGGTTCATTTCACCCAAAGCTGGAAAGGTATTCTATGAGATTCTTCTGCAAGAACATGTGATCGATTACTACTTCTTCAATGTGCATAGTCTAGAAAGAGTGGGAGTCGAGATTCGTAATCTATTTAGTCGATTGGGAATTGAAAATTTTGTGGAATGCAAAGATGATATTTATCCTAACTTGGTTCGTGAATTTTATGCAAACATTACTATTGGAAATCATGCTTCGACGAAATCGAATGTCATTTATTCAGTTGTTGGTGGTAAATCACTGTTTATTGTAACACCCCCAATCCACTCAGGGATATTACACGCCGTAGACCCCTTTCCACAAGGAGCTACCAGGCGGGAGACTGCAAATCAAAACCCACATGCGGTCAAATTGACCAAAACATAATACCGTAGACCGATTAGGTCTCTCAAAACATAGCATAACCGTACATCTGATGAAACTAAATTACAACTCGATCACATAGTACATAAAATGTCCATCCCCTCAAGGATGACAAGAACTCAAACTGACATATCACTGACAGACGACAGACTACAACTGTGACTAGTATCGCTGCATTGCATCATCCTCCGAGCCAATCCTGTGGTTGCTCACTCTCGATCGAACACACGGAATAAATAACAAAATCCCCAACGAGGGGTTAGCGATGGAATCGCTAGCAAGTAACCAAGCTATACAATTATACATCAAGAATACAACCGTTATGAAAATAACATTTCGACAAGGTAGTAACACGATCCCGAGTCTAAAGTCTTTTGAAAATTTATTCCTTTAAAACAAACCATGGGGATTACTCCGAAATCATTGTAAGAGATTATTTAGAGACTTGGGGTCTCGGTGTAAAATCTGAAATATGAATGTTTTTCCTTTTCAAAGGTTTTCTTTCAAAATCATACAAATGATTTTATTCTCAACTCAAACCTCAAGATCAAAACCATATTCACCAAAATAATCGGGATTCAAGATTCGGACATAAACAATTCGGAGATATCAAATCAACGGTCAACGTCTCGTGGCCCGAAGGGTCCCACAGGATTAGTCATCAAGAATAAACTCGAACACACCCATAAGTTATCTTGACATCGCACTCGCAAGTGACGATTCTCGGAGCCCTCTCGGACCTACCCGATTAGATAACCTTATGGTCAAATCGTAACATCTGGCCGTACTCGCAAGCACGCGCCTCAGGAGGCCTCGGACGGACCCTACCCGGATAACATCATTCAAATACGCCCATAAGTTATCATGACATCGCACTCGCAAGTGTCGATTCTCGAGCCCTCCCGGACCTACCCGAATTGATAACCTTATGGTCACAACGTACGTCTGGCCGTACTCGCAAGCACGCGCCTCCGGAGGCCTCGACGGGACCCTACCCGGACAACATCTCAATTCGCTAAGATACACAACAACAACAAAGGCACAATATTCACTACAACTGGAAACACGTAACATATAAGTTAATGTAACATAACTTCCACAAAGGCACAATATTCACAGCACACCATCATTCAAGAAAAAGGCTAACGAGCTAATAATACAAGTATTACGCGATTCCACAATTCCTCGGTTAACTACTCATTTCTAGTATCCCCCGTAAGCACAAAATAACATGAAATAGTTGTTATCATTCTTCATGAAACTCAAGTTACGTTTGTAATTACTTTCATAAATTCACATTTTCATTTGAAGTAAGTTACGGTTAAATATACCGTCACTAACGAGTCCACGTTAAATTCACGACACATCACATTCTCAAAGTATAAAGATTATAGACGAGATACTCGCCTCAAGTCCAACGCACGCGGAGCAACGGGAAAGCTCGACTTAATGACCGCTACCGAACACTCCGAAGAACACGATTCAACTGGGAAGCTCGGACCCCGAAGAAGACAACGAACGGGAGGGTTCCGACTCGAGTTCTTCACAAGAATTCGTTCCTAAGTCATAACGATATCAATTCAATCACAATTCTCTACGAGCGTATGGAACTTCCCAAGTTCTACCCATTGAAGCATTTTATCGGACACTTTGAAGGCGTAGTCCAATTCAATCGATTATTCAAAGAAATACTCAAATCCGTTCCACAAAACTTGAAGGGTATTGAATGATTACGAGTTTACAATCAAGTTTCATCAGCAATCTGAATCAAAACAAATAAAATCGGCCAAAACACCAAGAAACCCCAAGAACATCCAAAAACCAAAAGTTTAGGTGTTCTTACCTTCGATCCGGGTGGAAGATGATGTTAATCCATGATTCCAACTTCCAAACCATGTTGTTATAAGTTGATTCTACTCAAAACCATCGATCTATGGTGAAAAATCGCGGAAGGAACGAAGAAAAGTGGAAAATGCCGGATATGACTCGGTCCAGGCCTTAAATAGCCGGACACTGCCGGACGCTTACGTACGTACGTAACCGAGCCCTTACGTGCGTAACCGTCCATGACCGAAGTCTGCCGGAAATGCGGCATCGTTACGTGCGTAACCGGCCGAGGCTTACGTGCGTAATCGGCCTTACGTGCGTAGCGGCCGAGCACTCTGGCCGTAACTCGGCTGGGCCAAGGCTGTCCGACCATGACTCGGCCGGGCCAACTCGACGGCCCGAACGACCCCGAAACACGAACACGAGTACAAATCGAAGATACGGTTCACGAAGTACTCGCAAAGACGAATCCGAGCACTAAGAGAAAACACGATTCCGACCACCGAAGGCTCGAATTCGACAACGGAAAGTAATTACCCCAAACTTTGGGAAATTACGAAAATGGCCCAAAACGCCCGAAAATCACGATACGTGATCGAAACACCAAGACAAAGCTCGCAACATGAATAATAACATTAAATGAACTTACGAGAAAGTCGAAACAACGATTTGGACGAGATTCGCAAGAATCGAACTCAAGTGCGGAAAAGTCGCCAAAAAGCACGGAACTCGACAAAAGCGATACAAAGCGAACTCGGATGACCAAACACGAAGAACAAAACATTGTCAAAATGTCAAAAGCGATTATGGCGAGTTACGGAAACTAGAAAAATGCCAAAAGCGAAAAATTACCGAAAAGAAAATCACGGGTATTACATTCTACCCTCTAAAAAAGTTTCGTCCGAAACTTAAACTAAAAAAATGAAGTCACAAACAACAAAGCACGGCCGACAAAATATCAACGGTCCCGACGAACCGATCCCGATACCGATGCGAAACACGATTCGGGAAACTTCATGGAATAATTCACAATCTTGAACTCTGTGGCCCTCGAGTCCACAATTATAACAAGTAATCCGTTGCGAAGGACAATTAGCTTGCACATGACCGACAACATTGCAGTTAAAGCACCTCCCAGTCTGACTAGGAGTCAAAGAAGACAACTTGGAACTCTTGGTTCCACCGAACGAAGAAATTAAAGGTTTCGCCGTACGACTACGCGAAACTCGATGAGAAGAATTTCCGTCTCTTGCACCATCCGAAAAATCTACAGACGTCCTCTGTCTCTTCGACTCATGCGAAGGCCCAGTAGATACCGATGCCATTTCGTACGCCATGGCTCGATTCTGATACTCTCTCAAAGTAGCACAAGTGAAACCCGACATGTCTTGTCGAATCTCTGGTTTCATCCATATCAAAATGACGGATCTTGTCCTCCTCGGTCCTCACCTGATTCTTCACAAAGGCGAGCTGTCGACTATAATCGACAATAGCCTGCGACACGGGTACATCCTGTGGCTCGGCTAGGTAAAAATCTCGGATCCTCTGCTCTCGGATCGGCCTCGGGCAAAACTCCGCTTCCATCAACTTCTTGAACTCTTCCCAAGTAACAGCATGATCTTGAGGCTCAACGGCCTCCCACCAGTTAGCGGCGTCATCAACGAGAAGGAACTGAGCGATAGGAATCCTCCGCTCCTCGGGACAACCAATCGCCTTGAAAATCTTCTCCAATTGGATAAGCCAGCCGTCCCAGCCCAAAGTATCACCCGCTCCTGCAAAGCGAGGAGGACGCATACGAACCACTTCTCTAAGCCACCGAGTCGATCCAACATCCTCATTCACAGTATGGTTACGCTGAACCACCTGAGCTAAATGTATCATCTGGTCTGCCACCTGTTGGAGCACAGTAGCAACACCAGTACTAATTCCATTACCGGTAGTACGATCCTGGTCGCGCGGAGGGTTACCACGACCTCGACCTCTCGGCATACTGAATGGACAACCGTTTAGAACAACAAAACAACCACCACATAATCAATATAGAGCAACCAACAATAACACAATAAAATACTCATTCCGAGTTGTAACACGAATACATAAACCATCACTGCAACGACAGAATTCAAATTCATAAATCATTAACTTAGCCATGTTAACATAATGTACGACCTTTACCAAGTTTATCACGGTCAAAACCACAAACATATCATCAGGGCAGAATATGGGTAATATTTTAAAATTTTTTTTTTTTTTTTTTTTTCAAGGTGCTTGTCCAAATGATAGCATTTTAAAATTCCTGAATTTGAAAAATTTGCTGAAGCGAATTTTAGAAAAGAAAAGTTTGATCAAAACTACGAATCTATTATCATCTCTGTCTCGTTTTGAAAACCATGTACAAGACATTCTGAATTACCACATCCGGATAACGTCAAAGAAACAACACAATTAAACCGAACTATGAAATCATCGTATCTGGGCGTACACCCATAACTTGCTAACAAGAATTGTGACAATATATAATACGTCAATAATATCCACACGGTGAAGCAACTAAGTGCAATCGATATCGCAGTTAGGGTTCACGATCGTCACTGAGACGGACCATATGATTAGGTCGATAGAGATTGAGCAACGAGAAAATGATCACCTATAGAATTGTAACGGCAAAGTGCTTGTAAAAATTTTCCACGGCAAAACAACATAACAAACATATAACGAAATTTTTCAAAATTCTTTTGGTCTCAACCGAAGGTGACGGTAATATTTTGCGGTGCCGAAATACATTAAAATACATTTTTCCTCATACCGCTTTGATGGTGTCATTTGAAAATACGGGATTAACTCTGTCAAAACTCGACCGATTTCAAAATTCATACGAAATTTCTTTGGTTTAATCGAACCATAAAAATATTTTCAAAATCAACTTTCTCAAAAATGTTCCGACCCTTATGGCCCCTCAAAATATATTCTCAAATCTACCCTTGCGGAATAATTACGATAGTCCAAACAAAGCGATCGAACTAAAAACCACCTGCTCAAGCGACAAACAAAATCATAAATTCAACCAAACACATTTGGTGCATCAAGTTAAAACATATATCAAGACTATCATTTGAGCTTTTCACCGAATCAACTGTCGGCACACTTTGAAACCCATCAAGGTTCACAAATTTCACAACATACCACCCCACACGGTTCAAAGTCAAAACATCAATACGTCCGGTCATATCCGTATACCGTGCGTCACAAGCATCGAATACAACTCCCTTACACAACACCGTGTAAATAAGGACACACATCACATTTAATTCGCACACGTAAAAACATGAAATACAGTACCTCACATAAAGGAGGAGACTTACGTCCACGGGCCGCACGGAGATAATGGCCGCAACACGATACTAATCACAACGAACCACAATTGATCACAACGGATCGCAATGATCTCGCTTGTTCACAGCTGCTCACCGGGTGACACGACAAGACACGACTCGACAAGACACGACTCGACAAGACCCAACTAGACCCAACCGCCTAGGTTTTCGCAAACCTAAGCTCCGATACCATTTATGTAACACCCCAATCCACTCGGGGATATTACACGCCGTAGACCCCTTTCCACAAGGAGCTACCGGGCGGGAGGCGCAAATCAAAACCCACATGCGGTCAAATTGACCAAAACATAATACCGTAGACCGATTAGGTCTCTCAAAACATAGCATAACCGTACATCGATGAAACTAAATTACAACTCGATCACATAGTACATAAAATGTCCATCCCCTCAAGGATGACAAGAACTCAACCGACATATCAGCGAGACTGACGGACTACAAGCGTGACTAGTATCGTTGCATTGCATCATCCTCCGAGCCAATCCTGTGGTTGCTCACTCTCGATCAGAACACGGAATAAATAACAAAATCCCCAACGAGGGGTTAGCGATGGAATCGCTAGCAAGTAACCAAGCTATACAATTATACATCAAGAATACAACCGTTATGAAAATAACATTTCGACAAGGTAGTAACACGATCCCCGAGTCTAAAGTCTTTTGAAAATTTATTCCTTTAAAACAAACCATGGGGATTACTCCGAAATCATTGTAAGAGATTATTTAGAGACTTGGGGTCTCGGTGTAAAATCTGAAATATGAATGTTTTCCTTTTCAAAGGTTTTCTTTCAAAATCATACAAATGATTTTAGTCTCAACTCAAAAAACAATACAAAAACCATATTCACCAAAATAATCGCGATTCAAGATTGAGACATAAACAATTGGAGATATCAAATCAATCAAACGTCTCGTGGCCCGAAGGGTCCCACCCGGATTAGTCATCAAGATTAAACTCGAACACACCCATAAGTTATCTTGACATCGCACTCGCAAGTGACGATTCTCGGAGCCCTCTCCAGACCTACCCGATTAGATAACCTTATGGTCAAATCGTAACATCTGGCCGTACTCGCAAGCACGCGCCTCCGGAGGCCTCGACGGACCCTACCCGGATAACATCATTCAAATACGCCCATAAGTTATCATGACATCGCACTCGCAAGTGTCGATTCTCGGAGCCCTCCCCAGACCTACCCGAATTGATAACCTTATGGTCACAACGTACGTCTGGCCGTACTCGCAAGCACGCGCCTCCGGAGGCCTCGACGGGACCCTACCCGGACAACATCTCAATTCGCTAAGATACACAACAACAACAAAGGCACAATATTCACTACAACCGGAAACACGTAACATATAAGTTAATGTAACATAACTTCCACAAAGGCACAATATTCACAGCACACCATCATTCAGGAAAAAGGCTAACGAGCTATTAATACAAGTATTACGCGATTCCACAATTCCTCGGTTAACTACTCATTTCTAGTATCCCCCGTAAGCACAAAATAACATGAAATAGTTGTTATCATTCTTCATGAAACTCAAGTTACGTTTGTAATTACTTTCATAAATTCACATTTTCATTTGAAGTAAGTTACGGTTAAATATACCGTCACTAACGAGTCCACGTTAAATTCACGACACATCACATTCTCAAAGTATAAAGAATATAGACGAGATACTCGCCTCAAGTCCAACGCCTTGCGCGAGCAACGGGAAAGCTCGACTTAATGACCGCTACCGAACACTCCGAAGAACACGATTCAAGGGAAGCTCGGACCCGAAGAACAACGAGCGGGAGGGTTCCGACTCGAGTTCTTCACAAGAATTCGTTCTAAGTCATAACGATATCAATTCAATCACAATTCTACGAAAACGTATGGAACTTCCCAAGTTCTACCCATTGAAGCATTTTATCGGACACTTTGAAGGCGTAGTCAATTCAATCGATTATTCAAAGAAATACTCAAATCCGTTCCACAAAACTTGAAGGGTATTGAATGATTACGAGTTTACAATCAAGTTTCATCAGCAATCTGAATCAAAACAAAGAAAATCTGCCAAAACACCAAGAAACCCAAAGAACATCCAAAACCAAAAGTTTAGGTGTTCTTACCTTGATCCGGGTGGAAGATGATGTTAATCCATGATTCCAACTTCCAAACCATGTTGTTATAAGTTGATTCTACTCAAAACCATCGATCTATGGTGAAAAATCGTGGAAGGAACGAAGAAAAGTGGAAAATGCCGGATATGACTCGGTCCAGGCCTTAAATAGCCGGACAACTGCCGGGGACGCTTACGTACGTAACGGCGGGCCCTTACGTGCGTAACCGGCCATGACCGAAGTCTGCGCCGAAATGCGGCATCGTTACGTGCGTAACCGGCGAGGCTTACGTGCGTAACCGGCCTTACGTGCATGCTTGGCCGAGCACTACCGACCGTAACTCGGCACAGGCGACTGTCCGGCCATGACTCGGCCGGGCCAACTCGACGGCCCGAACGACCCGAAACACGAACACGAGTACGAATCGAAGATACGGTTACGAAGTACTCGCAAAGACGAATCCGAGCACTAAGAGAACACACGATTCCGACCACCCAAGGCTCGAAATTGACAACGGAAAGTAATTACCCCAAACTTTGGGAAATTACGAAAATGGCCCAAAACGCCCGAAAATCACGATACGTGATCGAAACACCAAGACAAAGCTCGCAACATGAATAATAACATTAAATGAACTTACGAGAAAGTCGAAACAACAGTTTCGGACGAGATTCGCAAGAATCGAACTCAAGTGCGGAAAAGTCGCCAAAAAGCACGGAACTCGACAAAACGATACCGAAACGAACTCGGATGACCAAACACGAAGAACAAAACATTGTCAAAATGTCAAAACGGTCGCAAGCGAGTTCTGGAAACTAGAAAAATGCCAAAAACGAAAAATTACCGAAAAAGAAAATCACGGGTATTACATTTATCTCGTTTGAAATCTTGAAGGAATTATTTGGCTTGAAAAATGAAGGGTTTATGTGTTCCAAGAGAACGAATAACGAATATGATATCAATTCACTTGAAATCCAGATATTCCTTAGTTCGAAAGCTGTGATTGATATAACGGATGATGTGTTTGAAAATAATGATTTTGGTGTCGAGATACGTATGTTGTTGGTTGCTCTGACAAGGTGCATTATGCCTAAATTAAACACTCAACACAAGCTTGTTGGCGTTGACAGTGTGTTTCATGTTTTAAATGATGAGGCGGTTGATTTCTCGTATTTGGTTTACCATTGGATCATTGCAAAGGCTGAGCTATTCCGCTCGAAGAAGTATGTGTCTCGGTCTAGGAAGGCCGGAATGCCATACGGCTTGATTTTGACGACTATCTTCAAGTATCATAATATGGATCTCTCTCAAGACATGGCCGCTCCCGTGTCCCGTGTCCATGAGATTTTTGAATATTCACTCAAGTCGATGCATTATGTGAAAATGCTTAATCGAGGCTGGATCTTGTTCCCCTATCTCAAGGAGGAAGATAGGGTGGAAAAAGGAACTCGTGTGCCGACGCCGGAAGAGCATATTTCCATTAGAGGCCCGGAGACGATTCGAGAACTTCAAACGGGAATATTTGTTAGGAAACCAACATCGAAGGTCAAAAGGCCTATGGGAGAGGCGTCTACCGAGAAGGATGAAGAAGATTTGGTTGTCCGAATGTGGTGCCTTGAAACCAAACAATTGGAAATTCGTGATGATATCCGAGCTCTGAGATCTGAAATCAAAGAAGAAGTTCACTCTGTCCGCAGCTTGTTGGAAGATTTTATTCGTTATACTCATCCTTCCTTTCCCTTTCCGACTCCTTCTTCCGACCACCAAATTTAAGAATTCTTATGCCGATTAACTTATAAAAACAGTGGATTGTGTATTTTTTATGTGTTTTTTGTATTTGTGATGTGTCCTCATTTGTATGATTGTATCTGTTATACTTGAACTTATGCTCGTTTTAATGAAGTTTGTTTTCTTTCTCATCAATTTGACTCATGATTACCATTTACGGAAGGATTCATCTCAGGGGGAGAGTACCTTTTTTATTATGTCAAAAAGGGGGAGAAAACTCTCAAAAACCGAACATACTAACGTAATCGAACAAAACCTTTGATTCGAAAAAATTTCCAAATCGGTTTTGCAGGTAGTATTTATTAAACGTTTTGATATCATCAAAAAGGGGGAGATTGTTGAACAAAGTATTTTGATGATGAACGCTTTCAAAACATTTAAACAAAATTCAACTAAATGGTGTGAATCATTAAAGACAAATTCAACGTCTAGCACACACTACATATCTGAGATAGCGCACGCTATCGAAAGCTACCTGAAGTCAGAAAGTCACCTGTATAGTACTTGAAAACTCACCTGATGTTTTAGCGTACGCAAGCTTCAAATATTAGCGTACGCTAGTTGATCAAATTAGCTCACGCAACAAAGTGCCTAGCGCACGCTATCGGTTTCATGGTTAAACAAGACAGTGACACAGTGATGTCTGGACTGAAAAAGGAGCATCGGGAAAGCACGCTATCAAGATGTTAGCGCACGTTATGTGAACTAGCTAACGCACGCTACAAATACAAGTTGCGCACGCTACCTGAAAGCATATACAAGACAGTAAGCTATGGACTGAAGAAGAAGCAATAGTCAACGCATGCTAAAATGAAGATCAATGCACGCTACCTAAAGATTATTAGCGCACGCTATCTCTTATATGTTAGCGCACGCAAAATATTCAAAATCCTACCGTTAGTCATTCAACCATTGGAACAACGAAGTCGACAAAGAAATCATGAAAAATCTGGAAAGCAAATGTTGACTCCCTAGCGCATACTAAGGATGTTCATTGGCACATGCTAAGTTTAAAATCTATCCGTTGGAGAAGAACGTTGGAGACAAAGCCGTATTTTTTTTTTTGCAAGAAATTAAATTTTATAGAGAAAACCAGAAAAGAGTACAACCAGATACATGGGATAAATCCCAGGCGAAGCTCAAGACTAGGACAAATTTTAATCAAATCCAAATGAAGATAAATGCCTATCATGACCTAAGGAATTAGAAATCTCTACACTATGACTTGCCTAAAACCTTACGCCAAGTGCAAACAAGAACTCAGAGTCTAATACAAAACAGATATACCCCACTTCTTTCTGGCTCCAGTTGAACCTGTGACCGTACTCTCCAAGCCATAATCTAACACATTTGTGTTGGTCCGCATGAGGATAATCAAGATGCTAAATGATAGTGCTTCACATTGATCCAACTCTTTTTTAGGGGAGGAGGGAGGTGAAGATTCAGAGAACAACCTTTTAGTAGCATAAGCAGATAGTCTTCCAAAGAGCAAAACCTGCACACAAAAGAGGATCCAACTCTTGCTAACAAACATTAGTAGGACCGTAATCAGGGAAAAACCAGAAAATTTTCTATATGGTGTGTAACACTATGTACAAATCTGTTCATTCTATTCCTAAATTTATGTTTCAAACGTATCTTAAAATAACCCGCCAGTTCTTTACACAAAATATCAATAGGAATATCTTTATTCTCAAAACATTTAACATTTCTTAATCTCCAAATACCAGCTAAAGTAGTACCAGACATGGCAGCCCTAATCCTGTATGCAATAGATTTCTTGTGTTGTGACCTGCGAAATAAAGTCAACCAATTATCTAAGGAGTAGTTAGTCCTTCTAAATCCAACAAGGCCCATAATTTTCATAATAACCTGTTGAGAAAGAGCACACTCAAAAAAGAGATGGTTAACAGATTCATCAGACAGATTAAACAATAAACAAGTAGCATCCTGCACAATATTGAATCTCATAAGTCTATCCTTAATGGCAATTTTTTTATGAACTATCATCCAGTTAATGAAAGCAAACCTGGGACTAGAAATGGCATTCTAAACATGTTCACTCCAACTAACGTCAGGGCACTATTCATGGAATGACTCATAGCAATCCATCACAGCGGTCTTGGGTCCTTTGGCAAGGAGACTTTGACTATTACACCGAGGAAACTTTTCCTTCAATTTGTCCCTAAGGAAAGCCGTATTATTATTCAAAGTCAAAGTAAAGTAAGCTGACCAAGTCGTCAGTGCATGATAAAGGGACTGTCCACCGCATGCTAAACATGTTATATTACCATTAGAACAGTTTGAAGACAATTCAGTTCATCAAAGTTATACAACGACAGCGCACGCTACAAGAAACTATTAGCGCACGCTAATAGTACCAGTTTTCAGCATATCAAGAGTATACAGACACTATAAATACCCATGTCATTGGGTATCTCAAAGACACACAACTTCAAGTATACAGACACACTTAAGATCAGATTATTGCTATTTATTTCATACTAAGTTGTGACGATAAAAGATACGAGTGTTGTTCACATATTGTAATATCTTATATACTTCGTATCTTCTTTGATTGTTGTGAGTGTTACATTACTCCTTCACAAGCTTGAGAGAAATGAATGAAGAGATCTTAATTCAGTGTTATTAGGATCTTTGATCCGGCATTGTTAGGATTATACTCTGATAATCTTAAGTGAGGATTATCTAGTTCCTGTAGAACACTAGATAAGAAAATTTATATTGAGTGTTTGGTTGTGCTTGGAGAAATCGAAGACAAGCATTGTAATAGTTGTGCCCGGACCTATCGAAGACGAGGAAAAGTTGTGTGTGGTTTTTTTGAGCCAATAGAAAAAGAAAACGGAGAGAGGACGTAGGCAAGTTTCCGAACCTCTATACATCATTGTGTCTTTTATTTTCTGCACAATTTCGTTTTCCTTTGAGAGAAAGTTTAATTATCCACAATACCACTATTCAACCCCCTTCTAGTGGTACATTTATCTTTTCAAATGGAGCAATTTCATAAATTTGCTTGACAACATCGCTCACAACCCGATGAAAGATACTTTTGTCCTTGTGTAAAGTGTATGAATGGGAGACGACATGAGGCTGACACGATTCATGAACATCTTGTTTGTGAGGGGATAAACACCAACTATACGGTGTGGATATGTCATGGCGAAATAGTAGATGTTCCAACTGGAAACACTTACGTAGATATAGATGGTGATCAATTTGAATAAATGATTCGTGTGTTAGGAGTATGCCCTCGAATGCCACTCAGAGGATGTTGAGTGAGGGCAATGTACTTGTAATTATGTAAATCATTTATATAAGGCAATGAATGTTTCTTTATTTACTGGTAGTTACTAGCATTCCTAAGGGAGTAGTCCATGTATTTGAGAGCAAAATGTTCCACTCCTTATTGGATAAGGGAGTAGGCACTCGAAAGGTTTATAGCTCAAATATTTAATCATTTGCAAGTCGATGAAACTTTCTTTGACATGGAGAGTGCCTGTCGAACGCTAATAGTTAGTGGGAGCACACGTTGTAGGTATGCTAATTGGATTAGTGTACTCGAACCGACTCACCCTCGATTCGTCACACGGATTTCACTCCGGGACAGTCAATGATGGAATCGAAAGGTTGTGATAGGTATTCGTGAACCTTCGACTTGAGGATTTAGTAGGGATGTGCTTGTGATGTCAAGATTTTCATTGGAGGAGTTCGACCCAATAAACCGGAAGGTGGGGGTCAACCTCCACGTGCATCTTCACGGGCAAGTAGCAGGTCCTACTGAATACCAAGATAGAATTCTTTCTCCCATTAGTGAGCAGGTTATATGTCCTATGCGGTTACTGGCAGGTGAGATCAAATGTCTTTGGACAAAGCATTGGAGCTAGTTGTATTGGATACACGATAGCTCGATGATCTCGATTTGCATTAATGCATGAATAGCGTCAAAGACAGATCGGGTTTGACTGACCGTGACCCTATAACTTGATCGGGACATTTGAAAGAAGGGTTTATACGTATACTGTATTCACGACAGAATGATTCTTGAATGATCCCATCATTCGTTCTCAGTTGGGGTACAGTGTAGGCCGCCAGGCTGGCTTGGTGGTGCTACTACTCTTTGGTTCCTCCCATTGCTGACTGAGACGGATCTACCGAGTCGCGCAATAGGATTGACGACGGAATGAGTCAAGCTTATTCTCTCATTATGAATATTATATATTGGATATCTAAATTTGGGACATTGGATGTCTAAATTGATTTATTGGATATATTAATATACGGCCTAATGAATTAAATAAATTACCTGGTGATTAATTTAATTCATGAATATAATTATTTCTTGGAGAAATTAATTATGTCATTATGTATTTGATATGATTAATTAATTAGATTAATTAATCGATATAAATACATCGGAACAGAATCGGATTTTATTTGTTTGGACTCACGGGAGTCCGAAACGAACCGAACTCGTCCAATTCCTTCAAGAGGCCGCCCCACCTTATCCCTTCCCTCTTTGTCTTGTTTTTGTCCTTGGTAGGAGGGAGACTAAAGACCTTAGAGATATGATATCTCTTTAAAGTAAAAGGTGATTTGGTGGGTGAAAGGTGTGATTTGAATGAGAATAAAAGAGAAGACTACAATCTCTTTTGGCCACTTTTTGAACACACGGTTCATAGCGAGAGAGAGAGAGAGAGAGAGAGAGAGAGAGAGAGAGAGAGAGAGAGAGAATCCTCTTCTTAAAGTCTTCTTATTGTTCATCACATTGTTCTTGAGTTCTCTTGGAGAAAATTCGAGATATATTGAGTGATATAGATTATACACTTAGAGTGTTATAATCAAAGGCTTCATCATCCTAGCTATAGCCGTATCCTTGGAGGATAGAAAGGTGATCGTCATCCCGTTTGTTTCTCCAATGCATGGCAAGTAGAGGCGTTGTATTTTCGATGTTGGATCATCCAAGGGCTTTGGAGCACATTGGATCGTAGGGATATACAACTAAAGCTTGGGGAATAGCTCAAGAGAAGGAATCCATTTAATCAACGGACTACAAGGGTGAGTTTCTACATCTCTTGTGTTTTTGTTTATATATTCGTATATACGTAGCTCGATTGATCCTCGTAGGGATTCGGATCTAATTAATTTTCATTTTACCACTTCCACTGGGTCTTCGTTTTATGCACCGAATCCCAACAGTGGTATCGGAGCATATCTTGCGATCGTATATTCGATATTGGCATTTGGAAGTGAATTAGTTGGAATCATTTATAGTTATAATCGTGATATATGTTTTTTCTTCATTCTAGTTGTATATTTGTAAGTTTATGTCTGAATATAAATCTTTAATTTCTGGGAAATTTGATTTATATTGAAGATATGAATGTTGGGAAATATATATTGGATATCCGATCGAAAACTAGCCCCGAATTGCCGTACGGTCCGGGAATGGTCCGGAAGAAGGGGGCCGCAGCCCACTTATTGGTTATCGGGTAGGGCCGCGGCCCAGTGTCTGGCGACCCTACTAGTTGCCGTTGTGTTTTCTGCGCAGTCCAAATTCTTTCGGACACGTTTTGGGCTTATTTTCTTCGTGTGTTCCTAAAAATTGATTTCCCACATTTTAAATTGGATTTATTATGATTAGAATGATATATGGTATTTCATTTTATAAGGGAAAGTTGATTTATCGGAATACTTGTGATCGACCAAATTATTTTAAACGTTTTTTCATATTATCGATTGTGGGAATCGATTGGATCGGTTCGTATTGTTGATTGGATCAATGTATCTCTATTCTTTCCATTTATATAGTATTTATTGGATGAATGCTTTTGAATGGGGATGTGGTTCGTGGACTTAGTTTTGAATCGTTTGTTTTATTCGATTGGGTTGTAAAGGCCATTTGAGCCTATTTATTTTACTAGAAATATTTGTATCTAGGATGCAATTTTCAATGTAAAATTTATATGTAATGATGAAGAACGGAGGAAGATCCGTTTCGAGAAGACAAAGATTCAAGACGAAGACTTGTAATTAGATTACGGAGTTTTTGTTTTGTAGGAACAGTCCATGAACCACATGTTGGTAGCAACTAGGTTGTGAATGGTTGTTTCATATTGTATGAATGCCATAAATGCGCTTAAATGATTAATGTGCAAAGTGTAACGTTTATCGCGAAAATTCTCCCACAACAAATTATTCAGTTTATAAGGTTTCAAAGTTTTCCTTCCCTCCATCGAGCTTTCGGGAAATTGAAATCTAAACCGGATGTGTTATGCTTCCGAGTTATCAGGGTCGTCGTTCGGGGAGGACGGATAAATTACCGGGAGCGCATAGGATGCCTTCGGTTGGAGCAAATTTTATCCCTAGAAACTTGATAGGTTGCCGGATAAGATTCAATTGTGAAACTGATTTGCGTCAATGGTATAAACTTGACTTGTTCACGAACCATAGAAACCGTATAGGTTGAGGGGAGTGAACAAGGGTAAAAAGAAGATCGAATCATCCATTAGATGGGTTGGTGTTGGACACCACTTTATGAAAATTAATAGACTAGAAGCCTGTTCGGTTGCCCTCTATTAAGATTTATAAAGAACTAGATCACCACTATGAAGTAGAGCGACGATACTTCCGAATTTCACATGGGAGTGTGCTATTCCGATAAAAATAGTGGGAGCTGGGTAACAAGAATAAAAAAGACCTTAATTCTATATTAAGATCATAATTAAACGAGTCACTGATTAATCTGTTATACTTAATGCAGACATAACTCTCAACATGACAATGAATCAACTCGCAATTCTACTCGAGAAGAACACCCTGATTGGACCTAACTTTTTGGACTGGCTCCGCAATATGATGATTATCCTCAGTATAGAGGCACTGGGATATGTCTTGGAGATGGACATTCTGGCGCCTCCTGTGCGGACCAAAGCCAATCAGGAAAAGATCGAAAACCACGAAAAGTGGGTTAAGGATGACATAAAAGTCCGTGCTTATATGATGGCTTCTATGTCAAATGAGCTTCAGAGAGCTCATGAGAAAATGACTTCTGTTAGGCAGATTCTATCTCACTTAACCGAACTTTATGGTGAGCACAGCAGAACTGTTAGATATGAGATATCCAAGCAACTGTTCGGTGCAAGGATGAAGGAAGGTGAGAAGGTTGGGGAACACATCCTCAAAATGATATCCATGATCGAGAGATTGGAGGCTCTTGATTTTAAAATTTATACTTCTCTCCAAACCGACCTTATCCTATAGTCTCTCCTTGATTCCTTCTCACAGTTTGTTATGAACTTCAACTGCAATGAGATTGCATGTAATTTAGCTGGGCTAATGAACAAACTTGTGACCGCTCAGTCTCAGATGAAGACTCCGCGGATGAAGGAGTCTGCTCTTGTGATTTCTTCTAGACCTCGGAGGTCTAAGAACAAGAAGAAAAAGACCAAGAAGCAGACTGGACCACATGTTAAGGACTTCAAGAGCAAGGGCAAGGCCCCAACGGTTCCAAAGAGCAAGAAGAAATACGTTTGTCTCAAGTGCGGTGAGCTGGGCCACTCGGCTATAAAGTGTCCTATTCTTCATGGCACTTCAGGTACAGAACTTTTAGTTTTGGAAACAAATTGTTCTGCTACTGTATTTTCTATTTCCTGGATATATACTGGATTCTGGTGCTAGTTCTCATATTTGTACCGTGAATCAGGATCTGGAACAAAGTAGGATGCTTGGAGCTGGAGAACTTATGATCACAGTCGGAAGCGGGCATAGTGTCGAGCACCCTTGGTATTCATCCATACGACAACTTCGAGCAACCGAGTCACTGATCAGATATTCATATTGATATTATTGTTGTTGTGATATTGAGCTTATATTGTTAGTTTGAGTGTTTATACATTCAACATCATACACGAGAGGTAAAAGTTCGGTGTTATTAGGATCAAGGATCCAACATTATTAGAATCGCAGTCGATATCTTCATGAGGTTTATCTAGTACCGATAGAAAGCTATAGCGGTTGATTCCTTATCCTATAGAAAAGGAAAACGGTTTAACTTGGACCAACAAAAAGACAAGTACGAGTGGTTTATCACAGACCAATAGAAGACGTGATTATAACGGTTATCCCTCGACCGATAGAGAGAGGTGCAGAGGTTTTTATCTTCAACCTATATAAAAATATACCGAGAGAGGACGTAGGCTCGATTATAGCCGAACCTCTATAAATCCTTGTGTCGTTTATTTTCTGCACTTTATATTCACACTTCCGCACAATGGCGCATAGTACCGATTTTGCTCCAACACATAGATAGAATGAATCCGTTCGGTAACTTAAGCACCAAGCATAGCTCTTGGCCTATTTTACTTGTGATATATAATCTACCTCATTGGTTATGTAGGAAACGGAAGTACGTTATGTTGTCAATGATGATTTCAGGACCAAAACAACTAGGAAATGAAATAGATGTTTATCTAAGTCCGTTTATTGATGAATTGAGAATGATGTGAGATGAAGGGATTTACGTGTTTGATGGTTACCGTCAGCAAAGTTTCAAGCTACGTGCAATGTTATTTTGTATGATTAATAACTTTCTTGCATATAGAAACTTGACTGGATATAGTGTGAAGGGACATCATGCATGTCCTATATGTGAAGAAAACACAAGATACATCCAGTTGAAACATGGAAATAAAATAGTTTACACTCAACATCGGAGGTTTCTCAATCGCCATAACCCGTATTGTAGATTATGAAAAGCTTTTAATGGATTTCCAGAAAATGGACTTGCGCTGATGCCCTTAACAGGTGAGCAAGTATACGATCGTGTGAAGAACATAAATACTATATTTGGAAAAACTAAAAAAAAGGCTGCTACGACAAACATTTGGAAGAAGAGGTCAATATTTTTTGATCTTCCTTACTAGAGACATCTAGATGTTAGATATTGCATAGATGTTATGCATGTCGAAAAAAATGTTTATGATAGTGTGATCGGCACACTTCTCAATGTTAAACACAAAACAAAGGATGGTGTCCAGGCTCGTCAAGACTTAGAGGAAATGGGTATACGTCCTTAGTTGCATCCGCAAGTAGTCGGTAAACGAACTTATCTTCCCCCAGCGTGTTATACTTCATCCAAAAGAGAGAAAATCAGCTTTTGTAATTGTTTACAAGGCATTAAAGTGCCATGAGGTTATTCGTCAAATATTAAGAGTCTTGTATCGATGCAAAATCTGATATTGGTTGGCTTAAAGTCTCACGACTGTCATGTATTGATGCAACAGCTTCTAGTTGTGGCTATACGTGACGTCTTGCCTAAAAAAGTGAGAAATTCCATAACTCTCTTGTGTTTTTTCTTCAATTCTATATGTAGCAAAGTGATTGATCCTTTAGTTTTGGATGAGTGGAAAAACGAGGCTGTTGTTATCTTGTGCCAATTGGAGATGTATTTTCCTCCTCCTTTTTTTTTCATATTATGGTTCACTTACTTGTCCATGTAGTTAGAGAGATTGAAGAGTGTGGCCCCATTTATTTGTGATGGATGTTTCCGATTGAGCGATACATGAAGATTTTTAAAGGGTATACTAAAAACCCATTTCATCCAGAAGCATCTATTGTTGAGAGGTATATTGCAGAAGAAGCAATCGAGAACACCATCGGTAGGGCTTCCGAAGTCTCATGATGGGAAACTCAATGGAAAGGGAACACGGGGTGTTAAAATATTAACCAAGAATCGTAATGAGGTGCTTCAAGCACATTTGTACATTTTGAATAACACTGATGAGGTTCCTCCATACTTGTCTGCACAAGAATCTTTTGAAGACAGAGAATCCCCGAATGACTGAGAAAGGGTTGTTGATTGAACATAATAAGACTTTCTTGAGGTGGTTTAAGGTACAAATCTCCAAAAGTGATAGTAAATCTGAAATGTTAAAATGGCTAGCTTATGGGCCGAAGTCTGATGTCGTAACTTGGAATGGATATGATATCAATAAGTACTCATTCTATACAAAGTCACAAGATGACAAAAGTATGGTTCAAAATAGCAGAGTTACTCTTCAAGCGGAGTCCATGCACTTTTCAAGCTCGAAAGATAAAAATCCAGTTATGGCATCGACAAGTTACTATGGAGTTATTGAAGATATATGGGAACTTGATTATGTTAAGTTTAGAGTGTCTATTTTTAAGTGTAAGTGGGTTGATAATAACACGGGTGTGGTAATTGATGAACTGGGCTTTACATTGGTAGATCTTCATAAGATAGCTTACACTGACGAGCCTTTTATCATGGCATATCAAGCTAAACAGGTATTTTATGTCAAGTATCCATGCAATGAAATATTGTCAGCGGTCATTCCGGGTAGAAGTGTGGATATTAATGAAAGTGAGGAATCAGGTTTTGACATTTTTGAGTTTATTCCTTTATCAACACGGATGACCACAATCGTTGAAGAAAATCAAGAAGGCGACATACATGCCATTCGAGATGATCATGATGAAGGCATATGGGAAAACATTGTTATTTAGAGTCAAGTTAGATAGTTGGTGATGAAGGCATAGTCGATTATGTTGAATTGTAGTATTAATGTTCAATTTTGTGACATTGTGAATGATAAAGTTGGTTTTGTTGAATTGTAGTATTAGTGTTGAACATTATCTTGGTTTATGAGTTTTTACATTTTAGTATTCAAGATTTATTTCATCATTTGTTATTAAAAAAATGTGTGTGTATGTGTATATGAAGTGTGTGTAGTGTGTATGTGTGTATGTGTGTATGTGTGTAGTGTGTGCAGTGTGTGTGTGCAGCATTGTTATTAAGTCGGCCGACTAGTCGCATTTCGGGAAACACTATTTTTGTAGCTCACAAATTTGATGTGTGCAGTGTGTGTGTGTCCAGTGTGTGTGTTTTATGTGTGCGGTGTGTATGTGTGTGTGTGTGTGTGTGTTTATGCAGGCTGTGGAAGTGTGTGTGCAGTGCGTGTGTGTGTGTGTTTGTTTTATGTGTGCAGTGTGTGTGTGTGTGTGTGTGTGTGTATGAGTGCAGTGTGTGTGTGTGTGTGTGTTTTATGTGTGCAGTGTGTGTATATTGTGGTTAATGATTAAATATATTTATTTATGCATGCACTTGGCGTCTCCTTCTCGTTCCCCTCACACTCCTCCCGCTCGTTCTCCTCATTCCTCCCGGTCTCCCGATTCACATCCACGTAGTACTTCTACATCGAGAAATCCCACACGATGTAGAAGTATGTCGAAATGCCGTGTTGATGGAAAAAAATTACCTCTTGATATTGATCTAGTATGGGGAAAGATCAAATACGAACACAAATTGAAGTTAAGTACGTACATGGAAAAAGTTGCCAAAGATCATGTGTCGATACTGTACAAGAGTTGGAATGAAGTACCCGACAAGCCGGATAAAGAAATGTTGTGGCAGGATATATTGGTACATGACTCTCTTTTTGTATTAAAATTTATGTGTGTCGTGTTCCATTGTGTGGCAGTGTGTGTGTGTGTGTGCGTGCAGTATGTGCAGTGTGTGTGCACTGTGTGCAGTGTGTGTGTGTGTGTGTTTACTGTGTGTGTTTGTGTGTGTGTGTGTGTGTTTTTACTGTGTGGCAGTGTGTTTGTGTGTAGTGTGTGTGTGCAGTGTGTGTGTGTGTGTGTGTGTGTGTGTTTAATGTGTGCACTCTGTGTGTGTGCAGTGTGTGTGTGTGTGTGTGTTTTACTGTGTAGCAGTGTGTGTTTGTGTGCACTGTGTGTGCAGTATGTGGAGTGTGTGTGTTTATGTGCAGTGTGTGGAATGTATGTGTGTGTGTGTCTTACGGTGTGCAGTCTGTGTGTGTGCAGTGTGTGTGTGTGGGTGTTTTTACTCTGTGGCAGTGTGTGTGTTTCTGTGCAGTGTGTGTGTGTGTGCAGTGTGTGGAATGTGTGTGTTTTTTTTACTGTGTGCAGTGTGTGTGTTTGTGCAGTGTGTTTGTGTGTGTAATTTACTGTGTGGCAGTGTGTGTTAGTGTGCAGTGTGTGCGGTGTGGGGAGTGTGTGTGTGTGTGTGTGTTTTACTGTGTGCAGAGTGTGTGTGCAGTGTGTGCATGTGTGAAGTGTGTGTGTGTGTGCAGTTTGTGTGTGTGTGTGCAGTGTGTGTTTTACTGTGTGGCAATGTATGTGTTTGTGTGTAATGTGTGTGGTTAACTCTAGTTTTTATTGTCAATATGGAGGCCAATTTTGATGTTAGCCAGATTAGCAATCTTGGTTATTTTGAAAAAAAAAAAGTCTTTACAGTCAATTGGCGTAAAATGGATGCAATTTAAGTCTGATTTGGCCGGTGAATATATATATGGTCCAAGGAAAAGAAAATCTCCTTGTGACAAGTATGGTATCTCCGAGGAGGACTGGAGAGACTTCAAAAAGATTCGTGGGGACTCCGCTTGGGAGGTATATCTAAAAAAATGTTTTAAGTTTTTTTTTTTGAGTTCAACTCTGAAAATAATGAACACACAATCAAATAAAATAATTTCTTATTAAGAACATGAAATTTGAAATAAGAAAAATTATTTTAAATATGAAAGTATTTATATTATTATGGGGCGATTTACATATGACTACCTTTTTAGATGGTCTAATTACAGTTTGGTCCCTATTGTTTCAGATATTACAATAAAGGACAAACTTTGCATTGTCCAGAAACTATATTTACAACGAAGGACAAAAGTCAAATTTTCAGATGATGTCACTGGAGAGAGTACTGATATTCCAAATTTGCCCTTTTATTTTTCCTTTTCTTGTTTACCCATTTTTTTTCGCCTCACGTGGGTGGCACATGCTGGACCTCATTGTAATATATATAACACTTTTGGACTTCAGTGTAATAATTTTCAAGCTTTCTAGAAAAAAAATATTTTTTCCAAAAAAGAAAGTATTTTCTGGAAAAAAATAGTATTTTTTGAAAAAAAAAATATATTTTCTGGGAAAAAAATTATCTTTTCGGAAAAAATATTATTTTATGGAATTTTTATTTTTTTCGAAAAATTAAAAAATATTTTCTGGATAAAAAATTAATTTTTGGCAAAATAATATTTTTGCCAAATAAAATTATTTTCTGGAAAAAATATTATTTTCTGGAAAAAATATTATTTTTGAGAAAAATAATACAATTTTTGGAAAAAAATAAAAAAATATTTTGAAAAAATTAAAAAAATATTTTCTGAGAAAAAGGTATTTTTGGCAAAATAATATTTTTCGAAATTAAATTATTTTACGGAAAAATATTATTTTTCCGAAAAAATAAAATTATTTTCTGGAAAAAACAAAAAAATCGAAAAAATTGTAAGAATATTTTTACGGAGGAAAAATATTTTTGGCAAAATAATATTTTTGCGAAATAAATTTATTTTCTTGAAAAAATATTATTTTTTCGAAAAAATAAAATTATTTTGTGGAAAAAAAATAAAATAAAATATTTTTGCGAAAAAAAATATATTTTCTGGAAAAAAATTATATTTCGAAAAAAATTATTTTCTGAAAAAAGAATATTTTTTTAAAAGAAATGTATTAGCCAAACATTTTAATAATTTATAAGCTATTTGTTTAATATGAAATGTATTTTAAAAGAAATGTTTTATTCAAGTAAATAGAGGGGCATTTTCGTCTTTTTAATAGAAGTCAACACCAATTCAGATTTTTGTCATTCGCTGTAATTTATGAAACAATAGGGACTAAAGTGTAAAGATGCCATCTAATAGGGTAGTTGGATGTAATTTTCCCTATTATATATATATATATATATTATTAAAATATTCATAAAAGGATTACAATAATGTTTTAAAATTGAAAATATTTATAAAATTGTTTATGAGTTATTTGATACTTATAACAAGAACAAAGAAGTAAGAAACAAGAATTAGCAAAAATGAACATTCCACATTATATGGCTCGAGGAGGGTATGATTTGGTGGAAGTACGGGAGATGGAGAGGAAGATGAAGGAGCGTCAAGAAGCATCTAAATCTGGAGAAGATGTTGTTATTGATCCCCCGTATCCACCTATGCGTCATCAAAGGTGGAAGTTTGGTCATACAAAACGACGGGGGGTACGTCATCCGATGTTGCACGGGAGATTGCCGAGAGGATTGCAGTTCTTTTTGAAGAATTATTTTTTTGTATGAAACATAAAAAGCTCCACTTTTTTTTGCTAAGTGTTAGCAAACACTAAAAATTTGAGGTAAATTATTTGCTTTATTAAATGTAAATAACTACTTTTCTCTACCCATTTACTCTTATCTACATTATTGTATTGTTTTTTCTCCTCATCAACTTGTATTAGTTGTTTGCATATTTCGAAATTTTGTTATATGGTGCCAAATCAAATTTTTGTAGGATGATTTGGAGGAGCAGTATACATAGGGTACCTTCATTCCTGAGGGACGACAGGATATATTGGTGGCTGCCATTGGGAGACCCAAGCACCCTGGTCATGTTCGTGGCATTGCTTTTGGTGTGGGTATTCGAAATTACTTTGGACAATCATGTGGACCGACGTCTTTCGTAAGTGAAGATGTGTTGGAGCAGCTAAGGAAGAAGATCACCCTTGATGTCACACAGAATTTGATGAAAGAGTTCGGCCAGAAAATGGGTGCTAGTTCCCAGCGGCCCGTTGATATTCGTACACCTGATGAGATTACTCGTGTCATCACACAGGGGAGTTGTGCTGATGCTATTTCTGGCTCTTCCGGAGATAGGACTCCGACTGGAGACACTCTTCGAGTTGGATTTTATGTGTACGAGCATCCTCCCCGTCTAGTTGCTATCGGTAGGGTTATTCAGGGTTATTCGACCCTACATTGTGCTCCTTTACCAGCTCATTTGGTTAAGGTAGTGGTTGAGGAGGCCGTAGATGCCAGCGTTGAAGTCCCTGTGGCGACTGATGAGGTGAGAGTAGTGGGGGAAGCTTTAGGTGGATTTATTGCATGGCCACGAGATTTTGTTATCTCCGTTTTTCAAATGTAAATATTTTCTTTTTCTTTTTAATAACTCAAACAAAATATATTATTTCAAATGTATATGCATTTTACACTCTACTATATGAATAGGATATTCAGCGACCAAGGAAGCAGGCTCGTCACAATGATGGGTCGAGGACCAAAGATGACATCGTGAAAGACTTACTTAGTGCTGCGTCGAGTCTTTACAATAATCTGTTACCTGTGCCGTGGGATGCAGCTATCTTTGGTTGTGGTGGTGATGATGTTCCATTGTACATCGCTCACACTGGTATTTTAGAGATCGTTCAAGGAAACGTGTAGCTTAGTTTATTAGTTGTACAGCTTTTGACTATGTGAGTAATTTCGTTTATGGAATTTAATTATATTCGTAGTATGAGGTTTTTATATTAATATTTTGCTTAACAAATTAGGTATTTGTCTAATATGAATGTGGGCACGATGGACGAGGATTTGTATGGATATGTTGATCCTCAATCCATACAAAATATGGGACAGAGGGGAGAGGAGATCTCGAGATATATATCGACGCGTATGCTTGAGTCGAAGAAGCAAATATACATAGGAGCTTACCATCATAAGTAAGTTAAAGATTGTAAATTTCAAAATATTTTCTTCTTAACAAAACTATTTCTTTATTTTTTTTTACAACATAGTTTTTTTTACAACATAGTTTAGTAATATATTTATTCTTTCAAATGCATTTATCAATGTAAGCATCATTAGAAACTTGTGGTCATTATACCCGCAAGAGAAACTATTATATGGTTTTGCTCATTACATAATACTCCCGACTTTCGCGTTAAGGCCATACTCTGAAAGTAAGATTTTATTTATAACATATTTAATTGAAAATTTTATATCGACAACTCAATATATTATTGTTACTTTTAAACAGTGTCGTGACCGCATTCAAGACCATGGATGGTATGCATACAAGTAAATCAAAGCAGGTGGTTAGTTGGATATATCCCAAGGTAATACATTTAATTACATGAGTGTAAATATATGTGTGTTTGTGTGTGTAAAGATATGAGTGTGTACGACAACATTGTTTTTGGAAACACAAATTATTTTGGGATAGACGTGGTTAACGTCGTAAGGATATTCTCCCTTTGGGATAGATGTTAACTTTCGTCTTAAGGATCTTCTCCCAACATATCGTGTATAAAGTGTCTGTTTGTGTGCTGTGTTTACTGTGTGGGCAGTGTGTGTGCTTGTGTTTACTATACAGTGTGTGGAATGTGTGTGGAGTGTGTGTGGAGTGTGTGTGTGTGTGTGTGTGTGTGTGCAGTGTGTGTGTGTTTACATTGTGTGTGTGTGAGTTTTTTTCACTGTGTGTGCAGTGTGTGTCAATGTGTGTCAGTGTGTGTGTTTTTTTACTGTGTACTGTGTGTGTATTGTGTGTGTGTGTGTTGGTGTTTTCACTATGTGTGTCAGTGTGTGCAGTGTGTGTGTGTGTGTTTTACTGTTTGTGCAGTGTGTGTAGTGTGTGTGTGCAGTATGTGTGTGTGTGTGTGCAGTGTGTGCAGTGTGTGTTCTTTTTTTACTGTGTGCAGTGTGTGTGTGTTGTGTGTGCAGTGTGTGTACTATGTGTAGTGTGTGTGTGTGCAGTGTGTGTGTGTGTGCAGTGTGTGTGTTGTGTGTGTAGTGTGTGTGTGTGTGTGTGTGTGTGTGTGCGTGTGTGTGTGTGTGTGCAGTGTGTGTTCTTTTTTTTACTGTGTGCAGTATGTGTAGTGAGTGTGTGCGTGTGTGTTTTACTTTGTGTGCACTGTGTGTAGTGTGTGTGTGTGTCAAGTGTGTGCAGTGTTTTTTTCGGTGTGTGCAGTGTTTTTTTTCTGTGTGTGCGTGTGTGCAGTGTGTTTTTTCTGTGTGTGCAGTGTGTGTAGTGTGTATGTGTGTGTGTGTTAGTCTGGTGTTTTTTTAACTGTGTTGTTTGTGTGCAGTATGTGTGTATGTGTGCGTGCAGTGGCAGTGTTTGTGTGCAGTGTGTGTGTGCAGTGGCAGTGTGTGTTTTTTTACTGTTTGTGCAGTGTATGTAGTGTGTGTGTGTGTGTGTTTGTGTGTGTGTGTGTGTGCAGTTTGTGTCATTGTGTGTCAGTGTGTGTGTGTATGTGTTTTTACTGTGTATGTAGTGTGTGTACTGTGTGTGTGTGTGTGTGTCTACTCCACTGTGTGTGTTGATTTTATTTACTGAAAGCGACTCATATAATTTTGTCTTCTTTTGCTTTAGTGTAATAAACAAAATGGAGGTTGGGAGTGTGGTTATTATGTTATGCACTGGACGTCGACTATCGTCCGAGCGCGTATTTTGGATGGTTGGATGGAGGTAGTATATTTTTAACTTGAATTGGTGATCAAATTGTTTACTCGTTTACATTTAAAGCTTTTTTATTATACGTTTATATGTGCAGATGTTTGATGATGTTGGAGCACTGTCTTATGATGTTATTCATAAAATTCGAGCTGATTGGGGACACTATTTCTTGGAGGTTCGAAAATGTATTGCGACATGATTTTGGTGTATTTGTATGAATTATACATTTGATATTTGTATGAATTATTTAGATGAATTGGTTGTTTTTTTGTATTATCTTTTTCAATGAATTTGTTGTTGGTTAGTTCATTTTCAGTGTGTTTGGATTCAATGAATTAGTGGTTTATTGATTAATACAATTTGATCCGAATTCAGTTACTGGATTGTGCAAAATAATGCTAAAATCTGGGCAAAAATCTGGACAAAATAACAGCGGTTCCCATAAAATCGCAGTTAAATATATTGAAACTACAACAACGGTTCCTAGATAACCGTTGTTAATTTGTAAATATAACGGCGGTTCGGAAACCGCCGTTAAATATCCACTGTTAATGCGGTTCTTTATAACCGCTGTTAATTGGCAAGTTTAACAGCGGTTACAAAAAACCGCTGTTAATTGTCTAAAACAACGGCGGCTGCTAAAACCGCCGTTAAAATTAACAGTGGGACATACAACAACGGTTCCGGAACCGCTATTAATTGGCCCCCAGAACTGCTGTTAAAAGCCTGTTGTGTAGTAGTGTAAGTTGCTAAGTCTAAAGCTGTAAGAACTTGTCTGCGAACCGTTCATAAATTAAGTTGTGTTCAGTTAGACTACTTGCTATAAGATTGTTTCTATGAGCCAATCATAACTTAAGTTGTAATACATTTAGTCTTGTAGGATTAAAAATTTTAGAACATGCCTGCGATCTATTCAAATTTTAGTCCAAGTCTCGAAGATCAGACCATCCGACAGAAGACTTGATGATAGCCTTCTATTTTTAAAGGAGTTTTGGCGCTACCAAAAAGGGGAAAATTGTTGGGGCAAATAATACCCTAAGCATTTTTATAAATGCATCCTACAGCCTGTCCCTACAGCGATCTTCATAGAGCATCCAAACAGACATCTTCCTACAGTTAATGAAGATTCCAGCTTCCAAAAATGAGGATTGCTGGCTACAGCAAAGAAGTTGTAGGTATTTTACTTAGGAAAAATAAAATACAAATCTAACAGGTTTTAGACTTAGACCTTTAAACCGTTGTGAAATAAGTTATTATTTATTTACAAAGTATTCATTTTCAAAGGTGCATTTAATGCTGACAGGACAGCATTTAATGCGGCCAAAAATAGTGTGGACTAAAGAGCATTTAATGCTAGCCAAAAGGAATATCTGAAGCATTAAATGCTGATCACTTTAAATCAAACATTCAGCACGCCGTCAATCTGATATGTCCACATCTAACCAACTAGCCAATGACTACATTTATAATGGATCTATTCTATGGTTATAAATAGTCCAATCAGGAGGACATTGCTCACTTAGTGATTGATCAATAATCAAAAGCATTCATTATCTTCAAAAGAGTAATCTATTTCTTCAAGCCTAAAACGTCTATAGTTGAGTGAAGAAATACTAAGTCCTCAAATGAGAACAGCAGACTACAGCAAGGACCTTCAAACCTGCAGTTGTTATTCTGATACTTGTGATACCAAACTTATTGTTGAGAGCATTAGCTCTATGTGGACTAATTAGGACCATTAATACGTGTGTGGGACGAAGAGAGTTTGGGATGAAGCTTCAATGTGAGAAGAAGTCAGTCAAAAGAGCCTACAACCTATCTCTGTTAACGACCTAAAGCTACAGTTAACTATATCAATCTGTGTGAACGATACAATGACCGGTGTAGTTAAAATTATATAGTTGTGTAGGCAATGATTTTAATAAACACTCTACTCCTGTGTGGAGGAGCTGTGGATGTAGAGGAGTTTGCCTCGAACCACATTAAACTCTATGTTACTACTTTCTTTATTTACTGTCTTATAAATGCATGTGATTTATTGTATACTTACTTGCTCTAAAAACCCAGTACGCACCAAACTACATGAGACTATCTAGTTGTTGTACTTACATCAACTTGCATTAAAACTTCCGCTACGCACGTTAAACTTCGAAAAAGAGCAAAGCTTATTCAATCCCCCCTTTTAAGCTGTCATTGAAGTATACCGTGACCAGCAACTATATCGTTGTAACCGACAGTCTCCCTTGTTGTAAGCTGAATCCTCATCTCCGTAGGAGTAACTTCTTTTGGATTATGTATGAAGATTGTTGTAGGATGCTGTCTGTAGGATGCATTCATCAAAACACTTAGGGTATTTTATCGCAACAAAGTTCCTTGTTTGGTAAATAAATAGAAGTAATGTCCATGCAGTTGAGTAGAAACATCCCACTCTACTCCTTATGAGATAAGGAGTTTGGCACTGGAAGTGTTTGGAACTCAATTGCTTAAATTGTTCGCAAGTCGATAAAACTTAACTCGACATTAGGTTTAGTAAAGACTGTTAGGAATATGCCCTCGAATGCCACTCAGAGGATGTATGAGAGAGGGCATTGTACTTGTTATTATATAAACTATTATCAGAAGGCAATTATGTGTTTCTTTATTTTCTGATAGTCACTAGCATTCCTGACTTGTAAATATATGTACAAAAACTAGTACGTGTATTTGAGAGCAAACCTTTGCACTCCTTATTAGATAAAGGGATAGGCACTGGAAAAGTTTATGGCTCACATACTTAATCGTTCGCAAGTCGATAAAACTTGACTGGGCTTTAAGTTTATGTGAAGACTTGTATGACGTGTTCTTTGACTTGGGAAGTGCCTGTCGTCACTAATTGTTAGTGGGAGCACATGTTGTATGTATGCCAATGGGATTACTATACTCGAACCAACTCACCCTCAATTCGTCATACAGATTTCACTCCAGGACAGTCAATGACAGAATCGAAAGGTTGTGATAGGTATTCGTGAACCTTCGACTTGAGGATTTAGTAGGCATGTGCTTGTGACGTTAAGATTTTCACTAGAGTAGTTCGACCATGAAGGCCAATAGGTGAGGGTCAACCTCGACGTGCATTTTGACGGACAAGTAGCAGGTTCTACTAAATACCAAGATAGGATCTTTTTCCTGTAAGTTAACAGGTATATGTCCTATGTGGTTATTGGGAGATGAGATCATAATGTAACACCCCCAATTTCAAACCAGGAATATTACACGCCGCAGACCCTCTCCGTGAGGATCCACCAGGCTAGACATCCAAACAACACAATACATTACATACCGACATGATAAAATACCAAATCAATAGACCAACTTGGTCTTTCGTCACTAACATACAAGTGAAAAATACACATTTCTATCTCGACTCATACCCATGCAAGGGTAAAATACACTCACAAACAAAAAGTACGACAACGGAAAAGACCATACACGAACTCCGACTAACTGCATCCAAAACTGGCCTTCATGTGATTAGTATCATTCGCCTTCCATCATACTTCGCACCGATCCTGTGTTTTACTCCCAAACCTGCATGTACCTGGATGCAAAAACAGACATCCACCCCCCGAATACTCGGGGGTTAGCAAAACTCCACTATTTTGCTATTACAAGTATAAAGTGAAAATACGAGCCATACATAACACATTCCGAGAATACAACAAAAGATTTCCCGAGATATTTTGATTTAAAAATAGTTTAAGTCTTGAAAGTAAAACGAAACAAGTAAGCACTTTGTAAACACTTCCAAATCTCGGGAGTTTTGAAAACATTTGTGATTGAAAAGTTCTTAACTCGTCAAAAGCCACTTAGGGTCACCGCCCCAAAGTTCATTTTCCAAAATGCAAATCCGTTAACAAAACACGGGGTTCACAACCCAACCATTCCAGTCACAGAACACAGGGTCCACGACCCAACCATTCCAGTCACAAAACACAGGGTCCACGACCCAACCATTCTAGTCACAAAACACAGGGTCCACGACCCGATCATCAACTTCAATTCACTTCCAACAACACATTACACAACACATTATTTTTATGCCATTTTAGCCAAACACCAAGACTCGATATATAATATCTCTCAACCCCGAGCACCAAACATTGTGATACTCCGGACATATCACAATTGATCATCAGTACAAACACTCTGGCAATTCTCGCGACTCGGTCTGGCCTTCAAGCCACCAAGTCCCTGTGTGCCCCGTCGAGCAATCCCCAGGTGAGAATGCCCACTCGAAGTAACCCTCGCGACCCGGTCCAGCCGCTAAGCCACCGGGTCCCCGTGTGACCCCGTCGAGTCAATCCCCGAGTGAGAGTACCCGAGAACAACCTTACAACTCTTATCAATTCACATTTCCAAAACCACAATCCTCAAGAGTCAATCACAATATATAAAGTCGAGGTATTTTTCTAAAATGGCCATATTATCTAACATATACTCACGACCCAGAATTAATACTATCCACAAGGAAGTACACTTATCTCAACAACACCAAACGACACAACCAATATCACACAACTCACATATTCACACACGTCCGTATGACTCCAAGCAAAATCTTAACGAAAGGATTGATCTTTAAATTTACCGAAAACATATTCACACATAATGGCATCCCCCGAAGTAAGGCGATCCTATACTCGACGCTAACCATATAGTCAATCAAGCACATTAATTCCCCAACACGAGAATCATCTTTAAAAGAAAACCGTGATTGTAAATATATCGAATCTTTTGAAAAATAGTTGTAAACATTCATTTAGCATATATCATCGATTACCAACCATTATATCCACAAAACACTTAATTTATGGGCAAGATACTTGCCTCGATAGTTGATACCGGACACTCCGACGAACATGGCTCAACCGGGAAACCTCGAACACCCACAACTCTCCGGCAGAAACGACGGTAACACAACCGATCGGGAAACGACGAACGGAAAGGTTCCGACTCAAGTTCTTCGCAAGAAAACTGGCCCTAACATCATACCGTGAATAAATTGACGATCGTACGAGGAAGAATAATTGTAGAATGCCTGAATCCCCTTTGTGACATTTTATCGAACACCTTCAAGGTGTCGATTAGAAACTCAATAAAACGACGAATCCTCGGCAATCCAACCATGGAAAAACAATGGATTCGATATAATACAACTTAATAAACATCAATCCATCACTATTCTAAGTTATAATGAATTAAACGGACGAAATCAAACAAAATCCCCAATTTTCCCAAAACTAGGATTTTAGGAAAACTAACCTTGATTTGCTGGATTGAAGGATGTTATGGAGTGATTAATCGATGATATGAGCTCCCAAACTTTATGGATTAATAGTATAACAACATATCTTCATGCTCACCAAGGCTCCAGCCACCCGAACAGGGAAGCGAGGAAATGAAAAATGAGTGCAAACAGGACTGCTCGGTCATATTTATACTGGTGTAGCCTAGCGTGCGCAAGGCTGCCGAGCTAGCGTGCGCTAACGGGCGGTCATGATCGAGAATGTTCGGTCGGGGCCCGCCATCATGTGCTGGACACGTGTGCTGTCGGCCCGGGCCGCAATCTAGAGGCTTCCTAGACTAGACCGCTCGGCCAGGTAGCGTGCGTAGCCTTCCGGCCGTAGCGTGCGCTACATGCCGGCCATATCGTGCGTAGTGTCCAACAGTAGCGTGCGCTATCTACCGATCCTCCCGAGTCCAGAACCTCTCTGCCCCTGTCTCGGCCGACTAGCGCGCGCAGCTAACCGGCCGTAGCGTGCGCTCCCTCCTGGCCGTAGCGTGCACTACCTTCCGGCCGTAGCATGCGCTACGCCGGTTCCTGCCGCACTCGCCCAGCCAGTGCCTGCACCCGTCCGGCCAGTGCCTCCACTCATCCGGCCAGTGCCCGCAACCGTCCGGCTAGTGCCCGACCAGCATGATTCGACGACTCGATTTCCCGAAATCACACGGAACGAACACGACAATACACTCGGGGACAACATCATCGATCCGAAATGAAAACAACGGATAACAAATCATCACCTACGGTCATAAATGCCAAAATCAGTTGTCGAGAAAATAATACCGGCACTCGACAACCGGGAAATATCCAAAAAAATCCAAAATAACCGGAACGAAAATCGTGGGTATTACATTCTACCCCCTAAAAATAAGTTTCGTCCCGAAACTTAAAAAAAAAGTAAGGCGACTCTCGACAACACACCAGAGCTCCATGCAGTAAAAAGCCACTACGACCCGATTCAATACGCAAGAATGCTTACGAAAAGCAACGAGAATGAATCGCTGTGGTTGATAAAACCGAGCAATACAAAAATCAAATCACGATTCCAACGCTGAAAGGTATGAAATTCCAGTAACTCAAAGATTTGGAAGACCAAATGCGAAGACAATTACCTAACACTTATGGAAATTACGAAATGGCCCAGATGTTCAATAATCACGATTACGAGATCAAATAATAATGATTGTACAACGACGAACAAATAGCAATGACGAACAACAATGATCAACTATGAAGTTCACACCTCAAATCAAGACATCAATAAACTTGTAGGAATCACGAGGTGTTAATTTCGAACACGGTTCACAAGAAATCGATCCGAACTTGGAAAGATCACAATGATATACACATCAATTTAGAACAATATCAGAACTCACTTGAATGACAAAGGTGAGAAACCATACAAGGTCAGAAGTATTAACGAACACAATCGCCTCAATACGGTCGAACGAAATGGAAACGAGAAGAAAAAAATGTGGGTATTACATCATATCACCTTTAAAAGAGGTTTCGTCCCCGAAACCTAAACAATGAGAATGAAGTTCTTGAATAGCAACCTTCCCGGCCATATCCTCTTGCTCTCGCATCTAATCTCCATAACCAACTGTACCGCGGTCACGGCCACATCCTCTGTCCCTCGGCATACTAAGCGGATTCTCACTCAATAGGATTGTACCACTTCTTCGCAAAAACAATATGTTAAAGTACCAACTTAGCATGACATATCACATAAGGTAACCATTAACAACTCGAAAAGAAAATCCACGAGGTATCCTTTTAAAGGAAATCTTTTGAAAATCCTTGGATTTGTATGCTATTCAAAATAAACTTTAAAAGTACTTTTGGTACCTCGGGTTGTTTCATAAAAACTTGTAAACAACATACTTTAACCGTCTCATTTGAAATCATTTGCCAAAATAATAATTCCTTGTAACCGGCGTTATCAAAATCATCATGCCTCTATGCATCATCACCACTGTTAACGACCAACAAGTTAACCATGCAAGATCATCAAACCATTCTTACATACTCTAACATTTCCGAATCCGAGTTTGAACTTTACGTCGAGTGAGATTTTTCATCTTTCACTATATATTTTTGAAAATAAAAATCATATTGGTTTTTGAAATAAAATATTTTTATGATGTGAATGATTTTTGAAAATCATATACTCGAATTATTCGAAAGTACAATAGTACGCTAAAAGTCATTTCCGAAAATTCTCCCAACACTACACAAAAATCAACGGCGGTAACATTTTACAAAATGTTCAAGGTACTTTAAAACAACTCTTTCAGTACCGTCGAGATTTTATTGGAGAATCCTAGGCCGGCTCGCAAATTTCAAACAATTTTCAAAGTTCATACGAAGCCGCTGATTTAATCGCAATGTCAAATTAGTTTCAAAATTTGATTTTCCGCAACTTGCACAAACTTATGAAAGTTTCAGGAAAACATTTTCGAACACACACACACACAGCAGACATAATTTATCAACTCACCGAACAAAATCAATTATCACTTAGCGCGAATGAAAGGTCACAACACACGTTCACACAAAACGGTTGTCATCACTAGACAACGCACATAGAATACAGTAACGGGTGATCGACTGCCAAGGTTAGGCCTAATAGTTAAAAGAAATATGGTTCTCTAGCCTCTGTTGTAATATCCGGATTTATTACAGTGTATTTCATCTGTATTCAAACCCTGTATTATTCGGATTGGTAATTTTGATTATTGGAGTATGATATTTCGTGCATTGATATCATTGTACATAAGTATAGAAACTTGCAAAATTGCTCAAGCAACCTCGTGATCGCGCACGCTAAGAATGTATCTTAACGCGCGCTATCGGGCCATTATTAGCGCACGCTATGAAGATAGGAGTTGCGTGCGCTAAGAACTCAATTATTGAGCGGGACGGCTAGAACATGCGCCAGCCGGGACATGGGCCCGGATAAGATTCCCGCGGACGCACCCGGACAATTCTGAAGTCAACCATTATTAGCGCACGCTAAGGAATGCTTAGTAGCGTGCGCTAACTTGTCAATAATGCAGAATATTATAAATGGGACAACAACCGTTTTGGCTTTCATTTCCTTCGTCTATACTTCATTCTTGAGAGTCCAGAGAGCAAGAATCTCCCTTCTAAACACTTAGAACATATATTAGTGATCATTGAATATTGAGTATCACTTGTGAGAGATCATTGAAGAGAAGTAACACCTTGGAGTGGCACATAACCAACCGGAGTCGGATTATACCTTGTGGTTCAGTGATTTCGGCATATTAAGGTATGTTCAACCTATCACCAGTCTTAGATTTGGATTTCCAATGGATATGATGATCATGTTAACGAGATATTGAATTTCATTAGTGAATTATTCAACAACATCATGTTTAGAAGATTGGAATGTCTACAATTACGATATTATTATTGGAACCTTGAAGTTGGAATCCTAGTACTTCAAATGATGAGAGAAATATTCTGAAGTTAACAATCCGTATGATTTATGTTATCTTTGTGATCATGATTTGGAAGAGATGTTATGAGAACTTAAAGGAAGAATCATCTTAGGAAATATTCTTTCGTATAAGTTGGAATTGTTAGTTCACCTCAAGATGAAGTCTGAATATGTATAATGATAGTAGAATCTAATACATCAAACCGGAGATCACCAACTTCGCATGAGAATTGTAATCAAGATGGATTATGGTGTCATGATGATTATACGTATATTTGCATCTTGAAGTTGTTATTATCCTTGAGATCATTCATAAAGGTTATGAATATAACATGAAGACAGATAACAAACATCAAATCACTGAAGAACTCGCTTACTTCATCACCATTTGTGTAAATCACGCCCTCGGTGAGCGCCATGCACTATTAGCGTGCGCTAATCTACGAGAATTAACGTGCGCTATCGAGTATGTTTAGCGTCGCAACGCTTTGGACTTAGCGTCGTTAAATCATCGGCCGAGTCGATCGGTGATCGGTGAACGACCACGCCGGGTTAGCGTCGCTAGGCGGTGTGTCACTGCGTCACGCTAATGAGTAGCATTAACGTCGCTACATATGATTCGCGGCGTGCGTTAATCTATCCGCAGCATTGCATATTAAGGACTTCCTACCGTAATTGTTGAATTGTTAGGCGTTAAATGCATACGAAATGAATTCTCGTACTATTTCTTTTGTTAAGGTTCGAGCTTAACACGTGATTGATCGAAGGGGACCTTGAGTATTTTGATATTCGTGGAAGTTTATTCTTGTCAACGAACCGAGGCAAGTACTCTAATTAGAATTGTTTATATTATGACAATTATGATGTGATTATCGTGTAAATATGTTGTGAATATATGTCCACCATGCGTTGATCCGACGGAATCATCATGGGAATCTATAGGTGTGTCTGGATCGTTGGACAGTAGTTCCACCATGTGTTGGTCCGACGGGATCATCATGGGAATCTATAGTTGTGTCTTACTGGATCGTTGGAATACCATCCGTATGTTGAAAGCTGTTATGATATGATATGTGTTGTGGATATTCTCGTTGGAGAAACTTGTTATGATATAAGCTGTTGATTATATCACCGTTGTATGATTATTGTACTTGTACTAGCATCGTTGTGCTAACCCCTTCGGGGTGAACATTTGTGTATGTTCGGGATCCGGGAGAGCGGGAAACAACCATGGAGATGCATGACGACGAGGTGCGAGTGATGTCTCGACCGGGTTTCTTATGCATTATTTGTTGGTTATTTCAATAAGTACTCGAGTACGTTGTCGATTTATAACGTTTGGATTTTGATGATGTAATAATAACTCTTCATGGGATATTTGTAATTTCGGTTTTGAACGATCGGTCGAATTTTATTTGACAATTTCATAAACTGGTATCGTTATTGTCATTTCTTTTATTCACCTTGTAAATTCTTATGTAAAGGATTTACTACTGTAATATTTCGAATATATCGGGGGTGTTACAGAATATGGTATCAGAGCTAAGATTATGGATATCTTGGCCGTTGGGTTAAAATAGGGGTCATTTATGTCTTTTGAGGTAACCGGCCGTAAATGACATCACTGCACTGCCGACGTCTTCATGCGAACGGTGGTTGTAAGTTCCTAAACTCTATCTCGTTCTTTACACGTTGTGTCTCTTTATACTTGAATATTAGAACGATGCTGTTTCCTGTATATTAAGTACTTGTGCTTACAGTATGTTGAGAGGCGGACGTGGACGTGGTCGCGGTCGTGGACGCGGACGAAGGAATGCTGAAAGGGAGGCATCGCCTTCTAATCAGGCTAGTCATAGCTCAGGCGAGCCACAGCAATCCATCAATAACGAACCGGAACCTGGTGTGCCAGAAATCCTTCGTCAAGTCGTGAACCAGATGACTCAGTTCGCTCGGGTCGTGACCGAATGCAAGTGGCGGCAGGAATTCAGCAGGGAGATGGACAACAAAGGATTCCAGAAATGGGAAATCGAGGTGACCGATGGTTACAAGAAGTGGCAAAGATGCAACCACCCAAATTTGACGGCTTTTCCGAGACTCCCACTTGGGACCATTGGTTGAAGGAACTGGAGAAAATTTTTCTTTGGAATTAATTGCCGGACGACAGAGAGCTCCTATTGCCCAAGACTTTCTCGATAGGGGAAGCATCCGAGTGGTGGGAAGCTATCCGACCTGCAGATCATGATGCTGATTGGACGGAATTTAAAATGATGATGGAAGCTCAGTATTGCCCTCGTCCTGTGAGGGAAGCCAAAATTCGGGAATTTTTCTCCGCTCAACCATCAGACGAACCCGTATCCCAGACGATTAAGACGTTTAATCAGCAGTTAGCATTTGTTCGACATCTGGTCAGAACAGATGCGGAGATGATGATTCATTTTGAAATGAGGATGAAACCAGAAATCCAGAGGTACATGTCCGGTTTTGAATGTACCACTCTCCGCCAATACCAGGATAAGGCGTTGGCGTATAAAATAAAAGAAGCAGCAATGGAGAAGTTCATGGAGTCGAAGAAACAGAAAGTCTCTGGTACTTTTACAGAGCACAAGAGCAGTGGGCCCCGCAAGGCCCAGTCTTCTTTTTCTTCTTTCAAAAAGCCTCCGCACCCATCTAAGAGCGGAAAGAATTACGGAACAATGTCAGCCACGACGGATACAGCTAGGAAGTGCTTTAACTGTGGTCGCCCAGGCCACCTTTGGCGTGATTGTTTGCGCATTCCAGTTACATGTTTTGAGTGCGGACAGGAAGGGCACCGTGCGACGTTTTGTAAGGATGCCACTAAGTACAATGGAACCCGTTCATCACAGCCAGTTTAGAAGGAAGCCAGTGTCCAACAGACGCAGCAAAGTGTTCAGATGCCTCAGAATTTTGGCCGCGGGCGAGGCAGAGGACAATGGGACCGAAAGGGGACATCGAGTGCCGGATCTGTTCCCCCACGTTTGTATGAGATGAGGAGGACAGATGATCAGGATGTTCTTTGTCGCATCGTGCTTGCCCAAATCCTTTCCCGGCCGATTAGCGTTTTGTTCGATACAGAGCTACACATTCTTTCATATCTTTGTCTTGTGTAAATCGTTTGAATATTTCGGTTTGCATGCTTGTGAACCTTATGTTGTTGGTTTACCGAGTGGAGAGAGGATTGTCGGAAATTTAGAAACTAGAAATTTCCTGTATCATTTGGGGGCGAGAGTGGCTCTCAAATCGATCGTGATAGAAATGCAAGGAGATGAAATGATACTCGGAGACGAATGGCTAAATCGGTAATGAGCAATTGTAGACTACCGAAGGAGGAATATTTCACCGATCGCGATGATGGATCCGGCATCTGCTCAAGGATGGAAACCGGGAAGCTCGGAAAATTGATCAAGGCGATGAAAGTCACAAATTGTTGAAACAGTATCATCTGGCACTGGTGTTACGCAATGAAGAAAGAAGACGAAATTTTGGAACTTTCATCCATTCCTGTTGTGAACGAATTTCCAGATGTATTTCCTGACGAGTTACCGGGACTACCTCCACGAAGGGATGTGGAATTTACCATTGAGCTGGAACCCGGAGCTACACCAATTTCCAAGGCGCCGTATCGTATGGCACCTACTGAGATGTACGAACTGAAGAAGCAGCTAGAGGAGTTACTAGATAAGGGCTATATTCAGCCAAGCGTTTCACCCTGGGGAGCGCCAGTTCTTTTTGTCCGAAAGAAGGATGGATCGCTCCGACTGTGTATTGACTATCGAGAGCTGAACAAGATGACGATTAAGAACAAGTATCCGTTGCCACGGATTGATGATTTGTTTGACCAGTTGCAAGGAGCAACAGTATTTTCTAAGATCGATCTGAGATCAGGATATCATCAACTGAGGATTAAGGAATCTGATGTTCCGAAATCAGCGTTCAGAACTCGCTACGGGCATTATGAGTTTGTAGTGATGCCGTTTGGTCTCACTAACGCACCTGCTGTATTTATGCAATTGATGAACCGTGTGTTCATTGAATTTTTGGTTAAATTTGTGGTCGTTTTTATTGATGACATTCTGGTGTATTCTAAGAGTCCGGAAGAACATGCGTAGCATTTGCGAATTGTATTGGAACTTTTGAGAAACGAACAATTGTACGCCAAACATTCTAAGTGTGAATTCTGGCTAAAGGAAGTAATGTTCCTCGGCCATGTAGTGTCAGCTGAAAGAGTCCGAGTAGATCCTCAGAAGATCGAAGCAATTATGAATTGGGAGCCTCCAAAGAACGTGAAAGAGGTCCGAAGCTTCTTGGGACTTGCTGGATATTATCGTCGATTCGTGGAAGGGTTTTCTAAAATTTCCCGCCCACTTACTCGACTTCTGCAGAAAACTCAAAAGTTTGAGTGGAACGAGTTGTGTCAGATTAGTTTTGATGAGTTAAAGAAGAGATTGACGACAGCACCGATTCTATCACTTCCGCAGGGAACTGGAGGATTCATAGTTTACAGTGATGCTTCAAACCAAGGACTTGGGTGCGTGTTGATGCAGAATGATAAGGTGATCGCTTATGCGTCACGGCAGTGAAACCTTATGAAGTGAATTACCCGACACATGATTTGGAGCTAGCGGCGGTGGTTTTGCCTTGAAGATCTGGAGGCATTATCTCAGACGGACTCACCGGATCTTTACGGATCACAAGAGTCTCAAGTACATATTTAGTCAGAAAGAATTGAACATGCGGCAAAGAAGATGGTTAGAACTGATTAAGGACTATGACTTGGAGATTTTATATCATCCAGGCAAAGCAAATGTAGTGGCCGATGCACTTAGCCGCAAGCCTGTCTCTATTCAGATGCTGGAAACGCTGACATCCCAACTTAGCCTTCAACGAGAGATGATTCGTGAAGGGATTGAAGTGTGGTCACAAAGAGTCCAAGGACAACTGTGCGTGATGGAGATAACTTCATCTTTAACCGAAGAAATCAAATCTAGACAGGCAGATGATCCTCTGATGATTCGGTTACATGATGAAGTGATCAAAGGAAAGGCCCCCGGATTCATAATTCATGACGATGGAGTTTTGAGATTTCAGAACCGACTCTGCGTTCCCGATGTTGATGTTCTGAAACAGACGATTATGAAGGAAGCTCATAGTTCGCCCTATTCTATCCACCCGGGCACCAGTAAAATGTATAAGGACTTGAAGCAGAATTTCTGGTGGGGCAACATGAAGAGGGATGTAGCGGACTATGTTTCGAAATGCTTGACTTGTCAGCAGGTTAAGATCGAGCATCAACGGCCTGCTGGAATGTTGAAGCCGCTCCCGATTCCTGAATGGAAGTGGGAGGACATATCGATGGACTTTATCACTAATATGCCGAAAACCAGGACAGGAATGAACATGATTTGGGTGATAGTTGATCGTTTAACCAAATCGGCTCATTTTCTAGGCATTAAGGATACGTGGGGACCAGAGAGGTTGGCACGAGTATTTATTTCGGAGATAGTTCGATTGCACGGTACGCCAAAGACCATTGTTTCTGATCGAGACGGCCGTTTTGTGTCTCACTTTTGGAAAGCAGTTCATAAGGCCTTGGGGACCGAATTGAACTTCAGTACAGCTTATCACCCGCAGACTGACGGACAATCTGAGAGGACTATCCAAACGGTGGAAGACATGCTAAGGGCCTGTGCCTTAGATTGGTCAAACGATTGGGAAATCCATCTACCGTTGATTGAATATACCTACAACAATAGTTGGCATGCTTCCATTAAGATGGCACCATTTGAGGCATTATACGGAAGGAGATGCAGATCGCCCCTATGCTGGGACGATTCATCGGACTTGATCGGAACAGAACCAGAGTTGATCGAGCAGACTCGAGAGAAGATAGCCTTGATTCGTGAAAGGCTGTTAACTGCCCAGAGTCGCCAGAAATCCTATGCGGACGTACGTCGCCTCCCATTGGAGTTCAGTACTGGAGATCACGTAATTTTGAAGGTTTCTCCTACTCGGGGAATCTTTCGTTTCGGAAGGAAAGGAAAGCTGAGTCCTAGATATATCGGACCATTGCCGCCGTCATTGTGCCATGTTCATAACGTGTTCCACGTATCCCAGTTACGGAGGTATATACCAGATCCCAGTCATATAATTGATTTCGGCGAGATCGAAGTCGAGCAGGATGGAACGTTTGAAGAAAGACCGGTTAAGATACTCGAGAGTCGAGTTAAGCAGCTGAGGAACAAACCAATCGTTTTGGTCAAAGTTCAGTGGTCACGTCACGGAATGGAAGAAGCCACTTGGGAAACGGAAGCTGATTTGAAGTCTAGATATCCCGAGTTATTTTCGTCTTGAGTTTCGGGACGAAACTCCTTTTTAGTAGGAGAGTATGTAATATCCGGATTTATTACAGTGTATTTCATCTGTATTCAAACCCTGTATTATTCGGATTGGTAATTTTGATTATTGGAGTATGATATTTCGTGCATTATTGGTAATTAACGTGCGCTATCGAGTATGTTTAGCGTACGCAACGTTTTGGACTTAGCGTGCGTTAAATCATCAGCCGAGTCAGTCGGCTGATCAGTGAGGCACTGACCACGCCGGGTTAGCGTACGCTAGGCGGTGTGTACTGCGTACGCTAATGAGTAGCATTAACGTACGCTACATATGATTCGTAGCGTGCGTTAATCTATCCGCATGCATTGCATATTAAGGACTTCCTACCGTAATTGTTGAATTGTTAGACGCGTTAAATGCACGAAATGAATTCTGTACTATTTCTTTTGTTAAGGTTCGAGCTTAACACGTGATTGATCGAAGGGGACGACCTTCGAGTATTTTGATATTCGTGGAAGTTTATTCTTGTCAACGAACCGAGGCAAGTACTCTAATTAGAATTGTTTATATTATGACAATTATGATGTGATTGTACCGTGTAAATATGTTGTGAATATATGTCCACCATGCGTTGATCCGACGGGAATCATCATGGGAATCTATAGCTGTGTGCGCTGGATCGTTGGACAGGTAGTTCCACCATGTGTTGGTCCGACGGGATCATCATGGGAATCTATAGCTGTGTGCGCTGGATCGTTGGAATACCATCTGTATGTTGAAACTGTTATGATATGATATGTGTTGTGGATATTCTCGTTGGAGAAACTTGTTATGATATAACTGTTGATTATATCACTGTTGTATGATTATTGTACTTGTACTAGCATCGTTGTGCTAACCCCTTCGGTGGTGAACATTTGTGTATGTTCAGGATCCAGGAGAGCGGGGAAACAACCACTGGAGATGCATGACGACGAGGGTGCAGAGTGATGTCTCGACCGGGTTTACTGTCTGTTATTTGTTGGTTATTTCAATAAGTACTCGAGTACGTTGTCGATTTATAACGTTTGGATTTTGATGATGTAATAATAACTCTTCATGGGATATTTGTAATTTCGGTTTTGAACCAGTCGGTCGAATTTTATTTCAGCAATTTCATAAACTGGTATCTGTTATTGTCATTTCTTTTATTCAGCCTTGTAAATTCTTATGTAAAGGATTTACGGTGCTGTAATATTCCTGAATATATCGGGGGTGTTACATCTGTCCCAGCTAACTAACGCGCGCTACAACAATTATTTAGCATGCGCTATCCATGCTGCATTAGCGCGCGCTAGCCTCGCACTCAGCTTGCGCTAACTGCTCCATCTCAGCAACATGATCGTGAACATATATACGACATTACTAGAATCGATGGTCACAAATAAACAACAACACGTTCCAATCTCAAAGCCATCGATTTAACACTTCATGAGCAACCATCAAAAGACAATTGTTATTCAAAAACCGAAATGTCACCTCTTATTAAAGAGAGCTATCTCAATGTACACAAACCGAACGACTCAGCATTCACATCACAGTTTTAGTCTAAAACTGGCAACACTGCCCGAACAACAAGAACATCATCCCGAACAACAAGAACATCATTGCGTATTTCTCGACTAACAACCATAAAACCGATAAGTTGAAAGCGAGTCACGTCTTGATTACATTTTGTAGACCTCACTTGAGTTTAAAAGATTGTGTTTTGAAAACTTATAATACAAGATGAACATAAAATATCGGTAGTTCGAATTCTCCAAAAATTTCGATCTTGAGGTCATCATACAAAAATCGAACTTTTTCCTCCCTTTGGAGGATGTTTTAAAACAAAATATACGTGACTCCCCAAAAACATGTAAAGTTTTAAAATATCACATTGATGAATTTTTCTTTGCGTAACCACACCAAAGCCATTACTCTTGTAAAAACGACTTATATCAGGATGTGTGTATATATACATATACGTTGGCACCACTTCCATTCTAGCATCATACGAGTATCAAACAAGCATAGACCACATAATCACAAATCACCTTTAAACTCCACGTCATAACACAAAATCATACAAGCTCGTATAACACAAGGCACAATATAGTAGGGAGACTTTCATCCAAAGATCGTACGAAGATGATGGCTGCATCTTGATACTAATCACGGCCGACATCATAGACGACGCATCGCAACACGAATTAGACAGGCACAATCTGTCAGGACAAGACACGACAATACCCGACTGGACCCAACAGCCTAGGTTTCCGCAACCTAATCTTCGATACCATAAATGTAACACCCCTAATTTCAAACCGGGAATATTACACGCCGCAGACCCTCTCCGTGAGGATCCACCAGGATAGACATCCAAACAACACAATATATTACATACCGACATGATAAAATACCAAATCAATAGACCAACTTGGTCTTTCGTCACTAACATACAAGTCAAAAATACACATTTCTATCTCGACTCATACCCATACAAGGGTAAAATACACTCACAAACAAAAAGTACGACAGCGGAAAAGACCATACACGAACTCTGACTAACTGCATCCAAAACTGGCCTTCATGTGATTAGTATCATTCGCCTTCCATCATACTTCGCACCGATCCTGTGTTTTACTCCCAAACCTGCATGTACCTGGATGCTAAAACAGACATCCACCCCCCGAATACTCGGAGGTTAGCAAAACTCCACTGTTTTGCTAGTACAAGTATAAAGTGAAAATACGAGCCATACATAACACATTCCGAGAATACAACAAAAGATTTCCCGAGATATTTTGATTTAAAAATAGTTTAAGTCTTGAAAGTAAAACGAAACAAGTAAGCACTTTGTAAACACTTCCAAATCTCGGGAGTTTTGAAAACATTTGTGATTGAAAAGTTCTTAACTCTTCAAAAGCCACTTAGGGTCACCGCCCCGAAGTTCATATTCCAAAATGCAAATCCGTTAACAAAACACAGGGTTCACAACCCAACCATTCCAGTCACAGAACACTGGGTCCACGACCCAACCATTCCAGTCACAAAACACAGGTTCCACAACCAAACCATTCCAGTCACAAAACACAGGGTCCACGACCCGATCGTCAACTTCAATTCACTTCCAACAACACATTACATAACACATTATTTTTATGCCATTTTAGCCAAACACCAAGACTCGATATATAATGTCTCTCGACCCCGAGCACCAAACATTATGATACTTCGGACATATCACAATTAATCATCAGTACAAATACTCTGGCAATTCTCGCGACCCGGTCCCGCCCTCAAGCCACCAAGTCCTTGTGTGCCCCGTCGAGCAATCCCCAGGTGAGAATGCCCACTCGAAGTAACCCTCGCGACCCGGTCCAGCCGCTAAGCCACCAGGTCCCCGTGTGACCCCGTCTAGTCAATCCCCGAGTGAGAGTACCTGAGAACAACCTTACAACTCTTATCAATTCACATTTCCAAAACCACAATCCTCAAGAGTCAATCAAAATATATAAAGTCGAGGTATTTTGCTAAAATGGCCATATTATCTAACATATACTCACGACCCAGAATTAATACTATCCACAAGGAAGTACACATATCTCAACAAAACCGAACGACACAACCAATATCACACAACTCACATATTCACACACATCCGTATGACTCCAAGCACAATCTTAACGAAAGAGTTGATCTTTAAATTTACCGACAACATATTCAAACATAATGGCATCCCCCGAAGTAAGGCGATCCTATACTCGACGCTAACCACATAGTCAATCAAGCACATTAATTCCCCAACATGAGAATCATCTTTAAAAGAAAACAGTGATAGTAAATATATCGAATCTTTTGAAAAATAGTTGTAAACATTCATTTAGCATATATCATCGATTAGCAACCATTATATACACAAAACACGTAATGTATGGGCAAGATACTTGCCTCGATATTCGATACCGGACACTCCGACGAACATGGCTCAACCCGGAAACCTCGAACGCCCACAACTCTCCGTTGGAAACGACGGTAACACAACCGATTGGGAAACGACGAACGGAAGGGTTCCGACTCAAGTTCTTCGCAAGGAACCTGACCCTAACATCATACCGTGAATAAATTGACGATCGTATGAGGAAGAATAATCGTAGAATGCCCAAATCCCCTTTGTGACATTTTATCGAACACCTTCAAGGTGTCGATTAGAAACTCCATAAAACGACGAATCCTCGGCAATCCAACCGTGTAAAAACAAGGGATTCAATATAATACAACTTAGTAATCATCAATCCATCACTATTCTAGGTTATAACGAATTAAACGGACGAAATCAAACAAAATCCCCAATTTTCCCAAAACTAGGATTTTAGGAAAACTAACCTCGATTTGATGGATTGAAGGATGTTATGGAGTGATTAATCGATGATATTGTAACACCCCAAGTTATTCAGGGTATATTACAGCGCCGTGAGTCCCGCCGTGGGACCCACAAGGCTATTCATGTGCGGAACTGTAAAACTTGACCGAGAAGGTCTAGATACAATGAAAAGAAGGACAGTACGAATGGTATTCAAAACCATAACCAATGAAACCAAATACATCACCACACAAATCAATACCTCGGCAACACAGGCCGGAACATCAAGAAAACTGAAAAACAATACTCGAGTATTCAATAACCATTCCAGTACAACAACACTGAATGGAGAAACACGAAACACAACCAGAGGAAAGACACAGTATCACACTTGCCCATCATCTTCATGCCGATCCGATACCTGCCTGTCCGCTCTCCTGGAACCTGAAATACATGAAAAGTATTTCCCCCATAAAGGGGTTAGCCGTCGAATAGCTAGTGCAAGTATATCAGTATGAAATACAATACTCCTCGACAATAAAGTAAATGTAACCGTCAATTCATCAATTCAAGACTAGTATTCCGGAATAACTAAATCTCATACCATCACATCAAGACGTATATGAATACCGTGGAAACGGTTCGTTCATATCATCCGTCATCAATACATATATGAATACCGTGGACACGGTTCGTTCATATCATGCCATCAATACATATATGAATACCGTGGAAATGGTTCGTTCATATCATGCCATCAATATATCTTACTTTCAAAGTCGAGAACGCACATTCATAAATATATACTTGCCTTTGAGACATCGAGGAATCGAACGGAAAAAGGGTATGAGTTCGGTAGGTCCAAGAACGCGCTTACGGCACCTAAACGATTCGCAAGGAATATGATAATCAATTATCCATACTCAAATTACACGAGGAAAATTCCGAAACCCATCTACGATTCATGAAAATACACGGATAAACAACTAGAGGTTGGAAAATCGCCCAAACTCCCACAAGTCCGAAAACGGCATAATTAAATCCGTAAAATCGTAGGAAAAGCATGCATACGGTATAGATACATCATAATCTCAAGGTTCTCAAGCTTCAAATCGGATAAATCGGATAAATCGGATGAATCAACGAAAAACCCCAAAATCCAACACAATATTCAAAGTGTTCTTGAATAATCCTTCAATAATCCAATGAAGAATCGAACATGCCCATAATCATGCGTATATCACTTCATACACCATGATCTTAACATCCAAAACATCATTACTCAACACTAAATCGAAATCCAAGATGTTGAAGAAATTACCTCTTGAAGTTCCAAGCACTATGATCCGAAGAATACGCGATAGATCGATGATCCGAGCTTCACAATCGAAAAGAGATGAAGAAAATCACACACTCAAGTGATAGGTAATGCAAAGCTTCTCTCCTCAAGCTCTCTCTCTCGTATGTGTTGAAGAAAATGGAGGAAATGAGCTGATCTTGCCCAAAAAACGTAATTATACAGTTGACTGCATTGTGTGCTGCGGCTCAGCCGAAGTGTGCCGCGGCACAGGCCCAAAAACTGCAGATAAAGTGCTGACTGTCGAGTGTGCCGCGGCCCAGCCGAGTGTCTTTGCGGCAGATCCCAAAATCACTCCCTGTGGCTCGCGGTGTGCGGCCCGGCCGGTATGTGCCGCGGCACAAGGTACAGACGGGTCCTGCCAACAATTGAACACGAGTGTGCCGCGGCCCGGACGAGTGTGCCGCGGCAGTGACTCGGCAACGTGCCTGCTCGGCTAGTGCCCGCCATCGCTCGGCCAGTGCCCGCCACTGCTCGTCCAGAACCCGCAACCGTCCGGCCAGTCCCGCAACCGTCGAGCCAGTCCCGCAACCGTCCGCGATGCGACCCCTGTGGCTCGGCGACTCGATTCCGAAAAGCGTGCAGGCGAACACGATGAAAAGTTCGCGGACAACCTCAACGACCCAAAATGAAAGGATAATGCAATAATTAATCATACGCGACCAAGAAAAGGGTCGAGACAACAGATACAGATACAGATACCCATAACTTTGGGTAAATTACAAAATGGCCCAAAACGCCCGAAAATCACGATACGTGATCGAATAACCAAACCGAAGTTCACAACACGTCTAACAAAGTTAAACAGACTTACGGGAAACTCGAAACAGCAGTTTAGATCGATATTCGCAAGAATCAAACTCAAGTGCGGAAAAGTCGCTAAAAAGCACGGAACTCAACAAAACGGCACCGAAACGAACTCGGATGTCAAAAAGTGTAGAATTAATCATTCTCAGGATGACGAAACGGTCCCAAAAGAGTCATCAAAACGGACTTCTGCCAAAAACAGAAAATTACCAGAAATCAAAATTACGGGTATTACATTCTACCCTCCTTAAAATAAGTTTCGTCCCGAAACTTAAAACAAGTAGGGAGAAAAATATCCCGCTAGGAAAGACTCAACGAGATACACAAGAACCGAAAACTTATGCCCAAACGGTGAATCATCAATATACAACACAATAATACAATACCCGAAGGTAAACCAAACCAATGCCGAAATAGATACGAATCACAATGTCTGGAGGCTCCAACAGAAATACCAATACATCGCAATGGCCTGAAAGCCGAACAGCCCGAAGCTGTAAATCATCACAATAGAGATCAAGGAAACAAACCTGAGTGTCGGACATACCCCTCGGCGTATGAACAACCAGTCGCGAATCGTCGGACATATCCAACACAACATGGACTACGAACGACCAAACAATAAGGCTCAAGAGGGACATCACAGTACGCCCGATCCGGAAATGTGTCCGTGCACATGTCCACTCCGTATACGGAATCCAGAATATACGTGTGACACTGTACCTAATTAGCCTCACGAACTACGTCTCGTGTGCACGGTCCAATGCGGAAACATCCACGCATGACCATCGTGTGCCTGGCTAAAAATCCTACACATAACCAATCGGCACGCAGATATGATTCCGGATATGCCACGATACGACATGACAACGAAACTCAAAGGATAATATATCTAATATGAATCATACGACTCACCAAGCGAACGATGCCACACAAATAATGAAAGATCGACACGACCAACAATATTCAAAGCAACCATCCTGGGATCAAAATCCCTAAGGACCGATCGACACGAACAACAATCACAACACAACCATCCGGGAAATCCTCAACCTTCAACGATCACAAGTTACCGAGTTCACAAGAATAATAGTGTGCTGCCTTGAGTCGGCCAACACGACAATAATAACTCACGGATGGGCACTATCCTCGGCGATTCCAATTCAATACCTCGATTGTCTTAGAACGACCAATCGATAACGACTCAACGGATGGGAACTATCTTCGACAATCCCAATTCAAAACTTCGATTACCTTAGCACGGCAAATCAATAACAACGATACAACAGATGTCTCGGCACGTTTAAATCAGTTACCGATAACGAAGATGATAATCGAATACATCAATGCCTTCAATCGGCCAATACAATATCAGTAGAAAACACAGATATCAATAACGACGATCACCACAATATCTCAATGGAACATCCATCACAATCACAATCGATACGTCGATACCGTGAACCGGCTATCGACAGCAACATTACCAACAAGTATCGCAATGCCTTGAACCGGCCATTTACAAACAACATTAACATTTGGCATAATTTGCCGACGGGTGTCGAATCAAATAATTCCCGAATATCAACAAATCACGAAGAGACTAAGTCTCGAAGTGATACAATACATTCATACATCTATATGATAACATTAATCTCATTGACCCGTACAAGTATAAAACTTGTCTCGATATCAATGCGACGAACTGTTACCAATTCAGTTGCTTTCGTCTACGAGTTCCTTAGTTCCGACCAAGCTAATTACGAACTCTTCAACCTCAACCGCAACAAAGCAGTCATAAGTCATGATTAAACATCATATCTTATTGTAAAACGAAGGATTAATAATCAACGGGTTCGATGACGATCAATATCAATACAACAAGGCCACAACTCATCGATTCCACAATATCTCGATTAAGCACAGCCTGAACTATCCAACTCAGACACTCACGAATCCATGTCCACAATACGAGCTGAAATCCGATAATCATATTAGCAACCAATTCGGACCAATAATAAGGGTCTAAATGTTATCGATTCCAAACTCAATTCTTAAATACGAATTGACAAGGTTCCCTTCTCGGAAATCCATCGTTAAAATTTACCTATGACTATCATTAATTCGAACCATCCGACTGGTTCAAAACAATAGATAATCATATTAAAAAGGTTATCAAACAATCCAATCATTCGACTTGAATATTTGCTCCAGACGTATGGGCTTCCAAATTCAGAGATGAATAATAGTCTCATCAAACTCATAATCGCATTCGTATTCCTATACGAATATTATTTCAAACACATAATTTAACTCTAGATATGAATATTCCATATTCATTTTCAAAACATCAACACTTCTTATAAATTTTCATCACCTCGTATAATTCAAGAGTTCTTTAAGAACATGAAATATCCGAAATCACGTTCAGAACAACATATCTGAGGTATATATCTCCATGTTACCATTTTCTTCATCATATGAAGAAGATGTCAATAATCATATCAACATTCAAAATCTCTTATTACAATTCCAATACATCTCATATAACATTATCACATGATGACCCCAACATGCTCCCTCCCAAGTAGTAATCCTTTAAAAACGAACCGCTATCAAAGGGATACGAGGATTACCTTGTATGGACGAACCACGAAGAAGAATAATTGAACTCCATTCCCAGAATCATTAAAAACTTCAAGAACAATACTTAAATCCGAGCTCTCCATCTTAATCTTATTTAAGAGGATCATCTCTCAATGTTTAGGAACTTTAAGTACTTCCCAAGGCTCTCACTATTGACTGAAGGAAGGAGAATGGACAAAATGCCTCTCAGCACTCGTCTATCCTCTTTACAAAACACATCACTACCGTGCGCTAGACCTTCCTTGGTAGCATACGCTATCGAGCAGTCCAGAAGCTACTGCATTGCTTCTAAATTCATCTAACGTACGTAATGCCCATGCATTAGCGTACGCAAACAGGCGTTGACTTGATAAAGTGAAATTCTCAGTAGCGTGCGCTATTCCTCGACCTTAGCGCGTGCTAATCGTCGTTTACCCGACAACATGTACCATCCCAGAAGATGCCCGGTTCCTACACGCCGAAAGCAACCAATAAATCCAAGATTCCCTGTTGACGATCTGAAATTAGCGTGCGCTAACAACATGCATTAGCGTGCGCTAGTCGCCGATTATAAACAATCTGGGCCTACCTATCGGCCGCTTTCCGGACCTTATCCAGAATACCTTACGTATGTTAGGGGTCCTTCTTAGCGTACGTAACTCAAACCTCTTAGCGTGCGCTAAGTATGCACCGTGGCGTACGCTAACGTAGCTGTACTTAGCCATTTCCCGCTATTCTTACCCGTCGTCTTGATATACTAGATGTATATACACGACATATTGAATACATATATATACAACCTGATAATATTCTCATATGATATACCCAATATCAAAAGTATGATAACATGATACACGACATCTCCAAATGTAATTGTCGACCAACTACGACAATTATACTAATACAACTATCTCAGTCTTCCAATTATCTTATCCATACTGTATAGACACCAATCTATCCAGTATATCTTAGATAAAATAGCGCGAAGACTTTATACTGAAATTCCAGATATTACATGTCACAAACAGCATATCAATCCAAAATTTCCAAAACTCATCACGAGAGTAATCAAACACCGCCACAAGCGAAAAACCAACACAGTATACTTACAGGTACGTGAAGCTGATGATCTCCCGTGATACTAGCATGCGACTCCCAAACAAAGCCTCAACTCAATACCGATACACACTAATATCGCAATTAGCAATTTGACAAAACCTCAAGGATGAGTTCACGTCCGTGAACACGGCCACGACTCCTCCTCCTTACATCCAACATTCTGAAGGGCACACACGTGCGTAAGTATAATCCAAATCGCACATTCTCAAAGTGACCAATTCCCAAGGATACCAAGCTAAAAACGAAATGATTAAGAAAAAATACAAGAAGAGTGACAGGACTTACAAGTACCGGTCGCACTGTGATGATGGCAGAGTAGTGATACTGTGGGCAAATGACGACTCAATCGACCCAAAAGACCGACAGCCTAGGTATCCATAAACCTAAGCTCTGATACCATATTCTGTAACACCCCAAGTTATTCAGGGTATATTACAGCGCCGTGAGTCCCGCCGTGGGACCCACAAGGCTATTCATGCGCGGAACTGTAAAACTTGACCGAGAAGGTCTAGATACAATGAAAAGAAGGACAGTACAAATGGTATTCAAAACCATAACCAATGAAACCAAATACATCACCACACAAATCACTACCTCGGCAACACAGGCCGGAACATCAAGAAAACTGAAAAACAATACTCGAGTATTCAATAACCATTCCAGTACAACAACACTGAATGGAGAAACACGAAACACAACCAGAGGAAAGACACAGTATCACACTTGCCCATCATCTTCATGCCAATCCGATACCTGCCTGTACGCTCTCCTGGAACCTGAAATACATGAAAAGTATTTCCCCCAAAAAGGGGTTAGCCGTCGAATAGCTAGTGCAAGTATATCAGTATGAAATACAATACTCCTCAACAATAAAGTAAATGTAACCGTCAATTCATCAATTCAAGACTAGTATTCCGGAATAACTAAATCTTATACCATCACATCAAGACGTATATGAATACCGTGGAAACGGTTCGTTCATATCATCCGTCATCAATACATATATGAATACCGTGGACACGGTTCGTTCATATCATCCGTCATCAATATATATATGAATATCGTGGAAACGGTTCGTTCATATCACCCCATCAATACATATATGAATACCATGGAAACGGTTCGTTCATATCATGCCATCAATATATCTTACTTTCAAAGTCGAGAACGCACATTTATAAATATATACTTGCCTTTGAGACATCGAGGAATCGAACGGAAAAAGGGTATGAGTTCGGTAGGTCCAAGAACGCGCTTACGGCACCTAAACTATTCGCAAGGAATATGATAATTAATTATCCATACTCAAATTACACGAATAAAATTCCGAAACCTGTCTATGATTCATGAAAATACACGGATAAACAACTAGAGGTTGGAAAATCGCCCAAACTCCCACATGTTCGAAAAAGGCACAATTAAACCCGTAAAATCGTAGGAAAAGCATGTGTACGGTATAGATACATCATAATCTCAAGGTTCTCAAGCTTCAAATCGGATAAATCGGACGAATCAACGAAAAACCCCAAAATCCAACACAATATTCAAAGTGTTCTTGAATAATCCTTCAATAATCCAATGAATAATCGAACATGCCCATAATCATGCGTATATCACTTCATACACCATGATCTTAACATCCAAAACATCATTACTCAACACAAAATTGAAATCCAAGATGTTGAAGAAATTACCTCTTGAAGTTCCAAGCACTATGATCCGAAGAATACGCGATAGATCGATGATCCGAGCTTCACAATCGAAAAGAGATGAAGAAAATCACACACTCAAGTGATGGGTGATGCAAAGCTTCTTTCCTCAAGCTCTCTCTCTCGTATGTGTTGGAGAAAATGGAGGAAATGAGTTGATTTCGCCCAAAAAACATAATTATACAGTAGACTGCATTGTGTGTCGCGGCTCAGCCGAAGTGTGCCGCGGCACAGGCCCAAAAACTGCAGAGACTGTCGAGTGTGCCGCGACCCAGGATGAGTGTGCCGCGGCACAGTCCCAAAAACTGCTCCCAGGGGTCGGCAGTGTTCCGCGGCCCGGCCGGCATGTGCCGCGGCACAAGGTACAGACGGATCGGCTAACAATTGAACACGAGTGTGCCGCGGCCCAGACGAGTGTGCCGCGGCAGTGACTCGGCAGCGTGCCTGCTCGGCCAGTGCCCGCCACTACTCGGCCAGAACCCGCAATCGTCCGGCCAGTCCCGCAACCGTCCGGCCAGTGCCCAACCACCAGGGCTCGACGACTCGATTTCCGAAAAACATACGGAACGAACACGACGAAAAGTTCGCGGACAACATCAACGACTCGAAATGAAAGGATAATGCAATAATTAATCATACGCGACCAAAAAAAGGGTCGAGACAACAGATACAGATACAAATACCCATAACTTTGGGTAAATTACAAAATGGCCCAAAACGCCCGAAAATCAAGATACGTGATCGAATAACAAAACCGAAGTTCACAACACGTCTAACAAAGTTAAACGGACTTACTGGAAACTCGAAACAGCAGTTTAGATTGATATTCGCAAGAATCAAACTCAAGTGCGGAAAAGTCGCTAAAAAGCATGGAACTCAACAAAATGGCACCAAAACGAACTCGGATTTCAAAAAGTGTAGAATTAATCATTCTCAGGATGACGAAACGGTCCCAAGCGAGTCTTCAAAACGGACTTCCGCCAAAAATAGAAAATTACCGGAAATCAAAATTACGGGTATTACAGATATGAGCTCCCAAACTTCATGGATTCATAGTATAACAACATATCTTCATGCTCACCAAGGCTCCAGCCATGGACAGGGAAGAGAGGAAATGAAAAATGAGTGCAAACAGGACTGCTCGGTCATAGTTATACTGGTGCAGCCTAGCGTGCGCTAGGCTGCCGAGCTAGCATGCGCTAACGGGCAGTCATGGTCGAGAATGTTCGGCCGAGGCCCGCCATCATGCGCTGGACACGTGCGATGTCGGCTCGGGCTGTAATCCATAGGCTTCCTAGACTAGACCGCTCGGCGAGGTAGCGTGCGCAGCCTTCCGGCCGTAGCGTGCGCTACCTGCCGGCCGTAGAATGCGTAGTGTCCGATAGTAGCGTGCGCTACCTGCCGATCCTCCCGAGTCTAGAACCTCTCTGTCCCTACTGTCTCAGCCGAATAGCGCATGCAGCTAACCGACGTAGCGTGTGCTCCCTCCCGGCCGTAGCGTGCGCTACCTTCTGGCCGTAGCGTGCGCTACGCTGATTCCTGCCGCACTCGCCCGATCAGTGCCTGCACCCATCCGGCCAGTGCCTCCACTCGTCCGGCCAGTGCCCGCAACCGTCCGGCCAGTGCCCGCAACCGTTCGGCCAGTGCCCGACCACCATGATTCGACGACTCAATTTTCCGAAATCGCACGGAACGAATACGACAAAACACTCGGGGACAACATCATCGATCCGAAATGAAAACAACGGATAACAAATCATCAACTACAGTCATAAATGCCAAAATTAGTTGTCGAGAAAATAATACCACACTCGATAACTGGGAAATATCCGAAAAAAATCCAAAATAACCGGAACAAAAATCGTGGGTATTACACATAAGTCTTTGGCCAAAGCACTGGAGCTAGTTGTATTGGATACACGAGAGCTCGGTGATCTCGATTTGCATTAACTCAAACATAGAATCAAGTACAGATAGGGTTTGATTGATCGTGACATTATAACTTGATCGGGACATATGAAAGAAGGGTTTATACATTTACTAGTATTCACGACAGAATGGTTCTTGAATGATCCCTATCATTCGTTCTCAGTAAGGTTACAGTATAGGATGCGGGACTGGCTAGGTGGTGCTATTACTCTTTGGTTCCTCCCATTGCTTACTGAGACGGACCTACCGAGTCGCGCATTAGGAAGACGACAGAATAATTTAAATTACATCTCTTATTGTGATATTTACACATTGGATGTCTTATTTAATTTATTAGATAAATTAAATCGGTCGGGTAAATTAAATAAATTACTAGATAATTAATTTAATTCATGCATTATTATTTCTCGGAGAAATAATATCTTGATATAATTAATTAATTAGATTAATCAATTGTATTAATTTTAATTGAGACGAACCAAGATGTATCAGTCAGACTGGATACAAGACGGTCTGTTTCATGGACCAAAATAATCCAAACCTTCTCTATTATTGTGTGGGCCTCCCCACACCTTGTATCATCTTTGGAAGATGACTTTGTCCCCATGGTTGCATGTGTTGAGGTAGCTTCCTAACACTTGGGGACAAAAGGAGTGATTAGATGTCTTATCTTGCATTAGGTGTGATGGTTGGAATTATGTGTGGACTTTAGTATAAAACAAAGTTCATCTTCCTCCTACAATCACCTAAAAAATCGGCCAACACGTTGAGAGGGAGAGAGAGTTCTTTTGTTCAAGTTCTTATACTCTTAGAGAGAGAAAGAAAATCAAACAAAACTTAAATCACTTAGACTGATCACAAAGTTGAGAAATTCATATCCCACTACATGTTTCTTGCCGTATCCTTGGAGGATAATCAAGTAGTTGTTGTTCCGATCATCTCTCGGTGCGTGGCTAGTAGAGACGGCTTGTTTTCGGAGTTTGGATCATTGACGACTTATCAAATCGGATTTGCGGTCACCAGGATCAACCTCAACATTCTATCAAAGGACTTCAAGGGTATGATTTCATATTTGTATTCTTATCCTTTTATATTCGTTTATACGTTGCATGATTGGTCCTCTTTAGGGGTTCGGTTATTTCGTTTTTGCTTCCGTTTTATGATTCAAAATCATAAAAACACCCAATCAAGCATTCCAAATGCTAAATATCGTATATTAATTTTTCATAATTTTATCTTACAATATAAATCTATTTTTCTTTTAAAAAACTGATTTAAATGTGTAATATAAAGATTAAAAAAATATTATTTTTAGAATCGGGACAAAAACACGAGCCGGAAATGTGATCGTTCCCGGCAGCTTGGAGCTGCCAGGCTGCTGCCGTGCGGTCGCAACTGTGGACCCGGTCCGGCACTGCTGGGTAGTGTGCTGGGAAGCTCCCGGCTTGGCCAGGCCGTGTGTTTTTCAACTCCATTTTTTATATTTGGTTCGGTACTTAATTTTCCACAAATTAAATTGGATTTAATTTGACTAATATATAATTATGGTAATTTTTTGCTAGGGGAATTAATTTAATGAAATATTTTCTCGTCCGGAACAAGTTAAAATTAACGGTTGTTTGAATTATTTAGATTAATTTTTATAGATGAATTAATTTATATTGATTGGATCAACAGTAAGATTAATTGTATATGCCATTAATTTTAATGTGATTGTTGCATTATTATTTGAATGGTGTTGTAGTTCGTGGATCTAGTTTTTGAATCATTTTTAAAGGCCGTTCTGAGCCTATTTTTTTTACTAGAAATATTTCTATCTATGATGCAATTTTTCGATGTAAAATTTATATGTAATGACGAAGACCGAAGGAAGATCCACTCGAGAAGACAAATATTCAATACTCAAGACATGTAATTAGATTATGATGTTTTTGCTTCTAGGACCGGTCCATGAACTACATGTTGGTAGCAACTAGGTTGTGTATGTTTATTCATATGGTATGAATGTCGACAAATGCGCTTAAATGAATTAATGTGCAAATTGTAACATTGATTGCGAAAATTCTCCCATGACAAAATATTAAGTTTAAAAGGTTTAAAGGTTTTCCTTCCCTCCATCGAGCTCTCGGAAAATTGAATCCAAACTGGATGTGTTATGCTTCCGAGTTATTGGGGTAGCAGTTCGGGGAGGGTCGGTAAATTCTGAGGGTGCATTGGATTCCTTCAGTTAGAACAAATTTTATCCCTAGAAACCTATTCGGTTGGCAGATAAGATTCAATTGTGAAACTGATTAGCGTCGATGATATTAACTTAACTTGTTCACGAACTATAGAAACCGTATAGGTTGAGGGGAGTGAACAATGGTAAAAGAAGATCGAATCAGCCATTAGATGAGTTGGTTTTGGACACCACTTTATGAAGATTAATCGACCAGAAACCTGTTCGGTTGCCCTCTACTAAAAGTTATAAATAACTCGATCACCACTATGAAGTAAAGCGAACAAATACTTCCGGATTTCATAAGAGAGTGTGTTATTCTGATAAAAATAGTGGGAGCTGGGTTGAATGAATAGAGAAGACCTTAATTCTAAACTCAGATCATAATCAAACGAGTCACTAATCAATCATTCTTACTTAATGCAGACAAAAAAATAACAACTCTCATAATGACAATGAACCCACTCGCAATGCTACTTGAGAAGAACAACCTAACTGGACCAAACTTTATGGACTGGCACCACAATATGATGATTGTCCTCGTTATGGAGGCGCTAGGATACGTCTTGGATGCGGACATTCCGGCACCTCCAGTGCGGATCAGATCCAGTCTAGAAGATGTTGAAAACCATGAAAAGTGGGTTAAGGATGACATAAGAGCCTGTGGCTATATGATGGGCTCTATGTCTAATGAGCTTTAGAGGGCTCATGAGAAAATGACTTCTGCTAGGCAGATCTTTCTCACTTAACCGATCTTTATGGTGAGCACAGTAGAACTGCTAGGTATGAGATATCTAAGCAACTATTCGGTGCCAGGATGAAGGAAGGTGAGAAAGTTGGGGACCATGTCCTCAAAATGATCTCTACAATCGAGAGATTGGAGGCTCTTGATTGTAGGACCTTATCCTACAATCTTTTCCTGATTCCTTCTCTCAGTTTTTTATGAACTTCAACTACAATGAAATTGCTTGCAATTTAGCAGGGTTGATGAACAAACTTGTAACTGCTCAGTCTTAGATGAAGACTTTGCGGGTGAAGGAATATACCCTTGTGATTTATTCTGGATCTTGGAAGTCCAAGAACAAGAAGAAAAATGTCAAGAAGAAGGACACATGTCTCAAATGCGGTGAGCTGGGCCACTGGGCAAGAGACTGTCCGATCATTCATGGCGCTTCAAGTACAGAACTTTTAGTTTTAGAAACAAATTGTTCTGCTACGGTATTTTCTAGTTCTTAGATATTGGATTCAAGTTCCAGTTCTCACATTTGTACCATGAATCAGGATCTGGAACAAAGTAGGAAGCTTGGAGCTGGGGAAGTGATGATTACTATCGGAAGCGGGCATAGTGTCTCAGCAACTGATATAGGATCACTTATTTTGGATTTGGAATCTGGCTTTGTTTTAACGTTAGATGATGTACTTGTTTAGCCCAAGTGGCATAAATATATTGTACCCATTCCGGTCATGGATCGGAAAGGCTTTTTTTTTTTATTGGTAATAGTACTTGAAAAATTTATTTTGGAAATAAATTAGTAGGCACTGCTACATGGTTAAATAGACGGTATCATCTAAACCTAAGTAACAAAGTCGTTGTAAACACTATGACTAGGAAGCGTAGTAGGGATGAAACTAATCTAGTATTGAAATGGCATCTTAGACTTTGTCATGTTGATCAGACCAAAGTTTACAAAATGGAAGAGGATGGACTTATGGGTCCATTGGGGTCAGATCCCATTCCAACTTGTGAATCTTGCATCAAAGGCAAAATGACTAAGTCCGCTTCGTAGGGACTTTTGAAAGAGCTGCTGATAAACTTGGATTAGTCCATACCAATGTATGTGGTGCTTTGGAAGCAGCACGTGACGGATATCAGTATTTCATTACGTTTACGGATGATCATACTAGGTATGGTTATGTATACTTAATGAAACATAAATCCGAGGCCTTTGATGTAACACCCCCAATATATTCAGGAATATTACAGCGCCGTAAATCCTTTACGTAAGAATTTACAAGGCTGAATAAAAGAAATGACAACAGATACCAGTTTATGAAATTGATGAAATAAAATTCAACCGACTGGTTCAAAACCGAAATTACAAATATCCCATGAAGAGTTATTATTACATCATCGAAATCCAAACATTATAAATTGACAACGTACTCGAGTACTTATAGAAATAACCAACAAATAACAGACAGTAAACCCGGTCGAAACATCACTCTGCACCCTCGTCGTCATGCATCTCCAGTGGTTGTTTCCCCACTCTCCTGGATCCTGAACATACACAAATGTTCACCCCCGAAGGGGTTAGCACAACGATGCTAGTACAAGTACAATAATCATACAACAGTGATATAATCAACAGTTATATCATAACAAATTTCTCCAACGAGGATATCCACAACACATATCATATCATAACAGTTTCAACATACAGATGGTATTCCAACGATCCAGCGCACACAGCTATAGATTCCCATGATGATCCCGTCGGACCAACACATGGTGGAACTACCTGTCCAACGATCCAGCGCACACAGCTATAGATTCCCATGATGATTCCCGTCGGATCAACGCATGGTGGACATATATTCACAACATATTTACACGGTACAATCACACCATAATTGTCATAATATAAACAATTCTAATTAGAGTACTTGCCTCGGTTCGTTGACAAGAATAAACTTCCACGAATATCAAAATACTCGAAGGTCGTCCCCTTCGATCAATCACGTGTTAAGCTCGAACCTTAACAAAAGAAATAGTACGAATTCATTTCGTGCGCATTTAACGTCTAACAATTCAACAATTACGGTAGGAAGTCCTTAATATGCAATGCATGCGGATAGATTAACGCACGCTACGAATCATATGTAGCGTACGTTAATGCTACTCGTTAGCGTACGCAGTACACACCGCCTAGCGTACGCTAACCCGGCGTGGTCAGTGCCTCACTGATCAGCCGACTGACTCGGCTGATGATTTAACGCACGCTAAGTCCAAAACGTTGCGTACGCTAAACATACTCGATAGCGCACATTAATTCTCGTAGATTAGCGCACGCTAATAGTGCATGGCAGTTCACTGGAGGGAAGCAGATTTACACAAATGGTGATGAAGTAAGCGAGTTCTTCAGTGATTTGATGTTTGTTATCTGTCTTCATGTTATATTCATAACCCTTATGAATGATCTCAAGGATAATAACAACTTCAAGATGCAAATATACGTATAATCATCATGACACCATAATCCATCTTGATTACAATTCTCATGCGAAGTTGGTGATCTCCGGTTTGATGTATTAGATTATACTATCATTATACATATTCAGACTTCATCTTGAGGTGAACTAACAATTCCAACTTATACGAAAGAATATTTCCTAAGATGATTCTTCCTTTAAGTTCTTATAACATCTCTTCCAAATCATGATCACAAAGATAACATAAATCATACGGATTGTTAACTTCAGAATATTTCTCTCATCATTTGAAGTACTAGGATTCCAACTTCAAGGTTCCAACAATAATATCGTAATTGTAGACATTCCAATCTTCTAAACATGATGTTGTTGAATAATTCACTAATGAAATTCAATATCTCGTTAACATGATCATCATATCCATTGGAAATCCAAATCTAAGACTGGTGATAGGTTGAACATACCTTAATATGCCGAAATCACTGAACCACAAGGTATAATCCGACTCCGGTTGGTTATGTGCCACTCCAAGGTGTTACTTCTCTTCAATGATCACTCACAAGTGATACTCAATATCCAATGATCACTAATATATGTTCTAAGTGTTTAGAAGGGAGATTCTTGCTCTCTGGACTCTCAAGAATGAAGTATAGACGAAGGAAATGTAAGCCAAAACGGGTTGTTGTCCCATTTATAATATTCTGCATTATTGACAAGTTAGCGCACGCTACTAAGCATTCCTTAGCGTGCGCTAATAATGGTTGACTTAATAATTGTCCGGGTGCGTCCGCGGGAATCTTATCCGGGCCCATGTCCCGGCTGGCGCATGTTCTAGCCGTCCTGCTCAATAATTGAGTTCTTAGCGCACGCAACTCCTATCTTCATAGCGTGCGCTAATAATGGCCCGATAGCGCGTTTTAAGATACATTCTTAGCGTGCGCTATCACGAGGTTGCTTGAGCAATTTTGCAAGTTTCTATACTTATGTACAATGATATCAATGCACGAAATATCATACTCCAATAATCAAAATTACCAATCCGAATAATACAGGGTTTGAATACAGATGAAATACACTGTAATAAATCCAGATATTACATACTCTCCTACTAAAAAGGAGTTTCGTCCCGAAACTCAAGACGAAAATAACTCGGGATATCTAGACTTCATATCAGCTTCCGTTTCCTAGGTGGCTTCTTCCATTCCGTGACGTGACCACTGAACTTTGACCAAAACGATTGGTTTGTTCCTCAGCTGCTTAACTCGACTCTCGAGTATCTTAACCGGTCTTTCTTCAAACGTTCCATCCTGCTCGACTTCGATCTCGCCGAAATCAATGATATGACTGTGATCTGGTATATACCTCCGTAACTGGGATACGCGGAACACGTTATGAACATGGCACAATGACGGCGGCAATGCCAATCTATATGCCAACTCCCCAACTCTCTCGAGGATCTCAAATGGTCCGATATATCTAGGACTTAGCTTTCATTTCCTTCCGAAACGAAAGATTCCCCGAGTAGGAGAAACCTTCAAAAGTACGTGATCTCCAGTACTGAACTCCAATGGGCGGCGGCGTACGTCCGCATAGGATTTCTGGCGACTCTGGGCAGTTAACAGCCTTTCACGAATCAAGGCTATCTTCTCTCGAGTCTGCTCGATCAACTCTGGTTCTGTTCCGATCAAGTCCGATGAATCATCCCAGCATAGGGGCGATCTGCATCTCCTTCCGTATAATGCCTCAAATGGTGCCATCTTAATGTAAGCATGCCAACTATTGTTGTAGGTAAATTCAATCAACGGTAGATGAATTTCCCAATCGTTTGACCAATCTAAGGCACAGGACCTTAGCATGTCTTCCACCGTTTGTATAGTTCTCTCAGATTGTCCGTCAGTCTGCGGGTGATAAGCTGTACTGAAGTTCAATTCAGTCCCCAAGGCTTTATGAACTGCTTTCCAAAAGTGAGACACAAAACGACCGTCTCGATCAGAAACAATGGTCTTCGGCGTACCATGCAATCGAACTATCTCCGAAATAAATACTCGTGCCAACCTCTCTGGTCCCCACGTATCCTTAATACCTAGAAAATGAGCTGATTTGGTTAAACGATCAACTATCACCCAAATCACATTCATTCCTGTCTTGGTTCTCGGCATATTAGTGATAAAATCCATCGATATGTCCTCCCACTTCCATTCAGGAATTGGGAGCGGCTTCAACATTCCAGCAGGCCATTGATGCTCGATCTTAACCTGCTGACAAGTCAAGCATTTCGAAACATAGTCCGCTACATCCCTCTTCATGTTGCCCCACCAGAAATTCTGCTTCAAGTCCTTATACATTTTACTGGTGCCCGGGTGGATAGAATAGGGCGAACTATGAGCTTCCTTCATAATTGTCTGTTTCAGATCATCAACATCGGGAACGCAGAGTCGGTTCTGAAATCTCAAAACTCCATCGTCATGAATTATGAATCCGGGGGCCTTTCCTTTGATCACTTCATCATGTAACCGAATCATCAGAGGATCATCTGCCTGTCTAGATTTGATTTCTTCGGTTAAAGATGAAGTTATCTCCATCACACACAGTTGTCCTTGGAATATTTGTGACCACACTTCAATCCCTTCACGAATCATCTCTCGTTGAAGGCTAAGTTGGGATGTCAGCGTTTCCAGCATCTGAATAGAGACAGGCTTGCGGCTAAGTGCATCGACCACTACATTTGCTTTGCCTGGAAGATATAAAATCTCCAAGTCATAGTCCTTAATCAGTTCTAACCATATTCTTTGCCGCATGTTCAACTCTTTCTGACTAAATATGTACTTGAGACTCTTGTGATCCGTAAAGATGTGACAGTGAGTCCCGTACAGATAATGCCTCCAGATCTTCAAGGCAAAAACCACTGCTGCTAGCTCCAAATCATGTGTCGGGTAATTCACTTCATAAGGTTTCAGCTGTCGTGACGCATAAGCGATCACCTTATCATTCTGCATCAACACGCACCCAAGTCCTTGATTTGAAGCATCACTGTAAACTATGAATCCTCCAGTTCCATGCGGAAGTGATAGAATCGGTGCTGTCGTCAATCTCTTCTTTAACTCATCAAAACTAATCTGACACGACTCGTTCCACTCAAACTTTTGAGTTTTCTGCAGAAGTCGAGTAAGTGGGCGGGAAATTTTAGAAAACCCTTCCACGAATCGACGATAATATCCAGCAAGTTCCAAGAAGCTTCGGACCTCTTTCACGTTCTTTGGAGGCTCCCAATTCATAATTGCTTCGATCTTCTGAGGATCTACTCGGACTCTTTCAGCTGACACTACATGGCCGAGGAACATTACTTCCTTTAGCCAGAATTCACACTTAGAAAGTTTGGCGTACAATTGTTCGTTTCTCAAAAGTTCCAATCTGATCCGAAAATCTGCATGTTCTTAGGACTCTTAGAATACACCGAATGTCATCAATAAACACGACCACAAATTTATCCAAAATTCAATGAACACATGGTTCATTAATTGCATAAATACAAGAAAGTGCGTTAGTGAGACCAAACGGCATCACTACAAACTCATAATGCCCGTAGCGAGTTCACGCTGATTTGAACATCGATTCCTTAATCCTCGATTGATGATATCCCGATCTCGATCGATCTTAGAAAATACCGTTGCTCCTTGCAACCGGTCAAACAAATCATCAATCCGTGGCAACGGATACTTGTTCTTAATCGTCATCTTGTTCGGCTCTCGATAGTCAATACACAATGGAGCGATCCATCCTTCTTTCGGACAAAAGAATCGGCGCTCCCGGGGTGAAACGCTTGGTGAATATAGCCCTTATCCAAGAACTCCTCTAGTCGCTTCTTGATTCGTACATCTCAGTAGGTGCCATACGATACGGCGCCTTGGAAATTGGTGTAGCTCCGGGTTCCAGCTCAATGGTAAATTCCACATCCCTTCGTGGAGGTAGTTCCGGTAACTCGTCAGGAAATACATCTGGAAATTCGTTCACAACAGGAATGGATGAAAGTTCCACAATTTCGTCTTCTTTCTTCATTGCGTAACACCAGTACCCGGTACAGCCCTGTTTCAACAGTTTGACAGCTTTCATCGCCTTAATCAATTTTCCTGATCTTCCCGGTTTCCATCCCTCAAACAGAATCTCGGAACCATCGTCAGCGATCAGCGAGATATTCTTCCTTCGGTAGTTTACAATTGCTCCATATCGATTAAGCCAATCGTCTCCGAGTATCAGGTCATCTCCTTGCATTTCTATCACGATCAGATTTGAGAGCCACTCTCTGCCCCCAAATGATACAGGGAAATTTCTAGTTTCTAAATTTCCGACAATCCTCTCTCCACTCGGTAAACCAACAACATAAGGTTCACAAGCATGCAAACCGGAAATATTCAAACGATTTACACAAGACAAAGATATGAAAGAATGTGTAGCTCCTGTATCGAACAAAACGCTAACTGGCTGGGAAAGGATTTGGACAGTACCTGATGCGACAGCAGCATCCTGATCATCTGTCTTCCTCATCTCATATAAACGTGGGGGAACAGATCTGGCACTCGATGTCCCCTTTCGGTCCCATTGTCCTCTGCCTCGCCCGCGGCCAAAATTCTGAGGCATCTGAACACTTTACTGCGTCATGCTGACGCCGGCTTCTCGAATCGCTGTGATGAACGGGTTCCATTGTACTTAGTGGCGTCCTTACAAAACGTCGCACGGTGCCCTTCCTGTCCGCACTCAAAACATGTAACTGGAATGCGCAAACAATCACGCCAAAGGTGGCCTGGGCGACCACAGTTAAAGCACTTCCTAGCTGTATCCGTCGTGGCTGACATTGTTCCGTAATTCTTTCCGCTCTTAGATGGGTGCGGAGGCTTCTTGAAAGAAAAAGAAGACTGGGCCTTGCGGGGCCCACTGCTCTTGTGCTCTGTAAAAGTACCAGAGACTTTCTGTTTCTTCGACTCCATAAACTTCTCCATTGCTGCTTCTTTTATTTCATACGCCAACGCCTTATCCTGGTATTGGCGGAGAGTGGTACATTCAAAACCGGACATGTACCTCTGGATTTCTGGTTTCATCCTCATTTCAAAATGAATCATCATCTCCGCATCTGTTCTGACCAGATGTCGAACAAATGCTAACTGCTGATTAAACGTCTTAATCGTCTGGGATACGGGTTCGTCTGATGGTTGAGCGGAGAAAAATTCCCGAATTTTGGCTTCCCTCACAGGACGAGGGCAATACTGAGCTTCCATCATCATTTTAAATTCCGTCCAATCGGCATCATGATCTGCAGGTCGGATAGCTTCCCACCACTCGGATGCTTCCCCTATCAGAAAGTACTGGGCAATAGGAGCTCTCCTGTCGTCCGGGCAATTAATTCCAGCAAAAATTTTCTCCAGTTCCTTCAACCAATGGTCCCAAGTGGGAGTCTCAGAAAAGCCGTCAAATTTGGGTGGTTGCATCTTTGCCACTTCTTGTAACCATCGGTCACCTCGATTTCCCATTTCTGTAATCCTTTGTTGTCCATCTCCCTGCTGAATTCCTGCCGCCACTTGCATTCGGTCCACGACCTGAGCGAACTGAGTCATCTGGTTCACGACTTGACGAAGGATTTCTGGCACACCAGGTTACGGTTCGTTATTGATGGATTCTTTGCGGCTACTTTGAGCTATGACTAGCCTGATTAGAAGGCGATGCCTCCCTTTCAGCATTCCTTCTTCCGCGTCCACGACCGCGACCACGTCCACGTCCGCCTCTCAACATACTGTAAGCACAAGTACTTAATATACAGGAAACAGTATTGTTATAATATTCAAGTATAAAGAGACACAACGTGTAAAGAACGAGATAGAGTTTAGGAACTTACAACCACCGTTCGCATGAAGACGTAGGCAGTGCAGTGATGTCGTTCACGACCGGTTACCTCAAAAGACATAAATGACCCCTATTTTAACCCAACGGCCAAGATATCCATAATCTTAGCTCCGATACCATATTCTGTAACACCCCCGATATATTCAGGAATATTACAGCGCCGTAAATCCTTTACAAAAGAATTTACAAGGCTGAATAAAAGAAATGACAATAACAGATACCAGTTTATGAAATTGATGAAATAAAATTCAACCGACTGGTTCAAAACCGAAATTACAAATATCCCATGAAGATTTATTATTACATCATCGAAATCCAAACATTATAAATCGACAACGTACTCGAGTACTTATAGAAATAACCAACAAATAACAGACAGTAAACCCGGTCGAAACATCACTCTGCACCCTCGTCGTCATGCATCTCCAGTGGTTGTTTCCCCGCTCTCCTGGATCCTGAACATACACAAATGTTCACCCCCGAAGGGGTTAGCACAACGATGCTAGTACAAGTACAATAATCATACAACAGTGATATAATCAACAGTTATATCATAACAAATTTCTCCAACGAGAATATCCACAACACATATCATATCATAACAGTTTCAACATACAGATGGTATTCCAACGATCCAGCGCACACAGCTATAGATTCCCATGATGATCCCGTCGGACCAACACATGGTGGAACTACCTGTCCAACGATCCAGCGCACACAGCTATAGATTCCCATGATGATTCCCGTCGGATCAACGCATGGTGGACATATGTTCACAACATATTTACACGGTACAATCACATCATAATTGTCATAATATAAACAATTCTAATTAGAGTACTTGCATCGGTTCGTTGACAAGAATAAACTTCCACGAATATCAAAATACTCGAAGGTCGTCCCCTTCGATCAATCACGTGTTAAGCTAGAACATTAACAAAAGAAATAGTACAGAATTCATTTCGTGCCGTACGAACGTCTAACAATTCAACAATTACGGTATGAAGTCCTTAATATGCAATCTGTCTGGATAGATTAACGCACGCTACGAATCATATGTAGCGTACGTTAATGCTACTCGTTAGCGTATGCAGTACACACCGCCTAGCGTACGCTAACCCGGCGTAGTCAGTGCCTCACTGATCAGCCAACTGACTCGGCTGATGATTTAACGCACGCTAAGTCCAAAACGTTGCGTACGCTAAACATACTCGATAGCGCACGTTAATTCTCGTAGATTAGCGCACGCTAATAGTGCATGGCAGTTCACTGGAGGGAAGCAGATTTACACAAATGGTGATGAAGTAAGCGAGTTCTTCAGTGATTTGATGTTTGTTATCTGTCTTCATGTTATATTCATAACCTTTATGAATGATCTCAAGGATAATAACAACTTCAAGATGCAAATATACGTATAATCATCATGACACCATAATCCATCTTGATTACAATTCTCATGCGAAGTTGGTGATCTCCGGTTTGATGTATTAGATTCTACTATCATTATACATATTCAGACTTCATCTTGAGGTGAACTAACAATTCCAACTTATACGAACGAGTATTTCCTAAGATGATTCTTCCTTTAAGTTCTTATAACATCTCTTCCAAATCATGATTACAAAGATAACATAAATCATACGGATTGTTAACTTCAAAATATTTCTCTCATCATTTGAAGTACTAGGATTCCAACTTCAAGGTTCCAACAATAATATCGTAATTGTAGACATTCCAATCTTCTAAACATGATGTTGAATAATTCACTAATGAAATTCAATATCTCGTTAACATGATCATCATATCCATTGGAAATCCAAATCTAAGACTGGTGATAGGTTGAACATACCTTAATATGCCGAAATCACTGAACCACAAGGTATAATCCGACTCCGGTTGGTTATGTGCCACTCCAAGGTGTTACTTCTCTTCAATGATCACTCACAAGTGATACTCAATATCCAATGATCACTAATATATGTTCTAAGTGTTTAGAAGGGAGATTCTTGCTCTCTGGACTCTCAAGAATGAAGTATAGACGAAGGAAATGTAAGCCAAAACGGGTTGTTGTCCCATTTATAATATTCTGCATTATTGACAAGTTAGCGCACGCTACTAAGCATTCCTTAGCGTGCGCTAATAATGGTTGACTTCAGAATTGTCCGGGTGTGTCCGCGGGAATCTTATCCGGTCCCATGTCCCGGCTGGCGCATGTTCTAGCCGTCCCGCTCAATAATTGAGTTCTTAGCGCACGCAACTCCTATCTTCATAGCGTGCGCTAATAATGGCCCGATAGCGCGCGTTAAGATACATTCTTAGCGTGCGCTATCACGAGGTTGCTTGAGCAATTTTGCAAGTTTCTATACTTATGTACAATGATATCAATGCACGAAATATCATACTCCAATAATCAAAATTACCAATCCGAATAATACAGGGTTTGAATACAGATGAAATACACTGTAATAAATCCGGATATTAGATTTGAGAAATTTCAGGAATTTAAGGCCCTAGTTGAAAAACAAACTGATACTCATATCAAAGCACTTCGGTCGGACCGAGGTGGCGAGTATATGAGTATAGAGTTTGACGAGTTCCTTAAGGAGCACGAGATAGTGTCACAACTCACACCTCCAAGAACCCCTCAGTTAAATGGTGTGTCGGAAAGAAGGAACCGAACCTTGTTGGACATGGTTCTTTCCATCCTTAGCTACACTGACTTACCGATTTACCTGTGGGGGTTTGCGCTCCTTATTGCTACTTATATCTTGAACAGGTGTCCTTCCAAGCCTATTCCTATGACTCCACATGAGATCTGTAAGGGTAGGAAACTAAGTCTTAATCATATTAGGATTTGGGGATGTCCTGCCTATGTCAAGAAGACTAAAGTGGAGAAGTTGGAAGCAAGGTTTGTGAAGGGACGTTTCATTGGATTCCCATCTGGTACGATGGGTTATCTATTCTACATGCCCGAAGATCGAAAGATCATTGTTGCTTTGCAAGCACACTTCCTGGAAGATGGGTTTATTCAGGAAGGTGGGGTGGGTAGAAGTATCTCCTTGGAAGAATACAATGAAACTCTTCAGGAGGCACCTATACAAGAAGTTGGAACCGAACCTTATGAAACACAAGTACAACCATATCGTAGGTCTAGTAGGGTGTGCCTGAGAGATATGGCATTATGCACTTGAAGGAATTGGGTCTCCATGAGGTTCCAGGTGATAGTCAAGAGACCGAACCCACGACCTATGACCAAGCGATGGTGGATGTAAACTCCACAAAATGGCGAGAAGCTATAGAAGCTGAGATATACTCGATGCATGCCAATCAGGTGTGGACTCAGTAGACTGCCCCAAGGACATAGTGCCCATTAGGAACAAGTGGATCTACAAGAGAAAGGCTGATGGGGATAGCAAGGTTGATACCTATAAGGCCAGGCTTGTGGGAAAGGGTTATACCCAAAAAGAAAGGATCGATTGCCATGATACCTTCTCGCACGTAGCTATGATCAAGTCTATTCAAATAATGCTTGCTATAGCCGCCTACCACAATTATGAGATATGGCGGATGGACATAAAGACGGCTTTCCTCAATGCATTCCTCGAGGAGGAGATCTATATGGAGCATCCTAAAGGCTTTGTGTCCGAGGTCGATATTCATAAAGTGTACAAACTTCAGCGTTCTATTTATGGACTGAAGCAGGCTTCGCGTAGTTGGATTCGTTTTGACGAAGCTGTCAAAGAGTTTGACTTCATGCAAAATGAAGAGGAACCTTGTGTATACAAAAGGGTTAGTGGGAGCAAGATCACATTCTTAGTACTATATGTATATGACATTCTACTAATAGGAAACGATGTGGGAATGCTCTGGAAGCTTGGCTTTCGAGTAGGTTCTCCATGAAAGACTTGGGAGAAGCTACATATATTCTTGGGATTCGACTCTACCGGGATAGAGCGAAGAGAATGATAGGTCTTTCCCAAGCCCTCTATATAGATAAGATCTTAAAGTGATTTAAGATGGATGATTCTAAAATAGGGTTCCTTTCAATGCGACATGGAATAAAACTCACCTCGAAGACGTGTCCTCAAAGTGAGGAAAAACGAAAGGAAATGAGTAATATACCATATGCGTCGGTCGTGGGTGGCCTTATGTATGCTATGCTGTGTACGAGACCTGACATTGCACACGCTGTGAGTGTGGTAAGTAGTTTTCAGGAAAACCCAGGAAAGAAACATTGGATCACCGTAAAGAACATTCTCAAGTACTTGAGAAGGACTAGAGATCTGGTTCTTATGTATGGTGGTGGAGAATTGAATGTGAAGGTATTCACTAATTCAGACTTCCAAGGAAAGAAAGACGACTTGATGTCTACTTCTGGCTATATATTTACTCTTAATAGAGGAGCAGTATCTTAGTGTAGTGCCAAGCAGAGCACGACTACTGATTCCACCTGTTAGGCTGAGTATCAAGCGGCCTCGGAGGCCTCTAAGGAAGGTTTTTGGATTAAGAAGTTTCTGTGTGAACACACGTGACACCAAGTGCTGAGCTGCCTGTTACGATATTGTGCGATACGATGGAGCTACAGCACAGGCCAAGGAGCCGAGGTTTCACAATAGTACAAAACATATTGAGAGAAAGTATCATCTCGTGAGAGAATTTGTTCGTAAAAATACATTGTGCTGCATAGAGTAAACTCAGAAGATAATGTCACTGATCCACTGACCAAGCCACTTTCTCAGATAAGCCTAGAGCGTCATTTGGAGAACATGGGTATTAGATACCATAATGTCTGGTATTGAGTGCAAGTGGGATATTGTTAGGAATATGCCCTCGAATACCACTCAGTGGATGAATGAGAGGGCATTGTACTTGTTATTATGTAAACTATTATCAGAAGGTAATTATGTGTTTCTTTATTTACTGATAGTAACTGGCATTCCTGAATTGTAAATATATATACAGAAACTAGTTCGTGTATTTGAGAGCAAAACTTTTCACTACTTATTAGACAAAGGGATAGGCACTGGAAAAGTTTATGGCTCAAATACTTAATCGTTCGCAAGTTGATGAAACTTGACTGGGCTTAAGTTTATGTGAAGACAGGTATGACGTGTTCTTTGACTTGGAAAGTGCATGTCGTCACTAATAGTTAGTGGGAGCACATATTGTAAGTATGCTAATGGGATTAGTATACTCGAACCGACTCACCCTCGATTCGTCACACGAATTTCACTCCGGGACAGTCAATGATGGAATCGAAAGGTTGTAATAGGTATTCGTGAACCTTCGACTTGAGGATTTAGTAGGAATGTAGTTGTGACGTTAAGATTTTCACTAGAGTAGTTCGACCCAGAAAGCCGAGAGGTGGGGGTCAACCTCGACGTGCGTCTTGACGGACAAGTAGCAGGTTCTACTAAATACCAAGATAGGATTCTTTCTCCTGTAAGTGAACACGTATATGTCCTGTGTGGTTATTGGCAGATGAGATCATAAGTCTTTGGCCAAAGCACTGGAGCAAGTTGTATTGGATACACGAGAGCTCGGTGATCTCGATTTGTATTAACTCAAACATAGAACCAAGTACAGATAAGGTTTGATTGATCGTGACACTATAACTTGATCGGGACATATGAAAGAAGGGTTTATACGTTTACTAGTATTCACGACAGAATGGTTATTGAATGATTCCTATCATTCGTTCTCAGTAAGGTTACAATATAGGCCGCGGGACTGGCTAGGTGGTGCTATTACTCTTTGGTTCCTCCTATTGCTTACTGAGATAGACCTACCGAGTCGCGTATTAGAGGACGACATAATAATCTGAATTGCATCTCTTATTGTGATATTTAGACATTGGATGTCTTATTTAATTTATTAGATATATTAAATCGGTCGATGAATTGAATAAATTACTGGATAATTAATTTAATTCATGTATTATTATTTCTTGGAGAAATAATATCTTGATATAATTAATTAATTAGATTAATCAATTGCATTAATTTTAATTGAGACGAACCAAGATGTATCAGTCAGAGTGGATACACGACGGTCCGTTTCATGGTCCGAAACAAACCGAACCTTCTCTATTATTGTGTGGATCACCCCACACCTTGTATCATCTTTGGAAGATGACTTGGTCTTCGTGGTTTCATGTGTTGAGGTAGCTTCCTAACACTTGGGGACAAAATGGGTGATTAGATACCTTATTTTTCATTGGGTGTGATGGTTGGAATTATGTGTGGACTTTGTTATAAAACAAAGTTCGTCTTCCTCCTACAATCACCTAAAAAATCGGCCAACACATTGAGAGGGCGAGAGAGTTCTTTTCTTCAAGTTCTTATACTCTTAGAGAGAGAAAGAAAATCAAGAACAAAACTTAAAGCACTTAGAGTGATCACAAAGTTGAGATATTCTTATCGTACTACTTTTTTCTAGCCGTATCCTTGGAGGATATCAAGTAGTTGTTGTTCCGATCATCTCCCGGCATGCTAGTAGAGACGCAGTGCTTTCGGCGTTTGGATCATCGAGTACTTATCAAATCGGATTTGCAGTCATCGGGATCAACCTCAACATTCTATCAAAGGATTCAAGGGTATGATTTCATATCGTTATTCTTGTCCTTTTATATTCGTATATACGTTGCATGATCGTTCCTCTTTAGGGGTTTGGTTATTTCGTTTATGCTTCGGTTGCGCCTTTGTTTTAGGCATGAAATCCCAACAAAGACTTGTATAATGTATTCTTGGACATGTACATGTCTTGACTAAGGAGTAATGGAAGCATTCGCTATAGGTATGCTGAGATTAATATATTAGGATACGACTCACATCCATTCAGCCACATGGTATTCACTCTAAGATTGTCAATGACTGAGTCGGAAGGTTATGATTGGTATGTGTGAACCTTTGACTTGAGGGTTCAGTAGAAGATATGCTTGTGATATTAAGTAAGTCATTAAAGTCATTTGATCCATTATACATGTTGGTAGGAGTCAACCTTGAAGTGCAGCTCAATGGGGAAGTAGCAGCCTTTACTGAATACCAAGATAAGATTCTTTCTATTGTAAGTAAGCATGTATGTGTCATATGCGGTTAGCAGAAAATAAGATTCTTTCAAGTTGAATGCGAGTTTGACTTACCTTAGTCCTAAAACTTGACGGGAACATCTAAATGAAGAGTTTATACATATACAATAACACAAAAGTTTTAGAGTAATTCTAGTCGCTCGATCTCAGTAGTGTTACATTGTGAGCCATATATCTGGCTAGCTATTACTCACACTCTTTGGGTCCTGCCATTGCAAACTGAGGTGAACCTAAGGACTCGTGCAACAGTTTAGACATTGGATTAAAAACGAACCAATTCTCTCTATGTGAATATTAGATATTGAATGTCTTAATGGATAAATTATCACGGTGTAGTGAATTAAATTAGTTTAGTGGGTGATGAATTGATTTACTAAGTCACTCATTTAATTAATTAAATAATTTCTTGGAAGAAATATTTATTAATTATATATATTATTCATTTACTTAATTAATTAGATCAATTAATTTAAATGGAGTACTTCTATCTGGACCAGTTGAGTTTAGTGGCTAAGCTTATGGTGGCTCAGGAGGAGCCTGTATGGGCGGTCGATTTGGCAAAGACGACGGGGACATGTAGCCATAAGAAAAGTAGTATAAAATTAGCTTTCTTTCTCCTCCTTACGGGTATTTGGATCATAATCTCATATCCGACAAAAGAGACAAAAAGAGAGTTCCCTCCGCTTTACTCAAGCTAGCCACGGCCAATAAGGTCCGAGCAAGAGGAGGATTTTTTTCGGGCATTTCAATCTGATTGTATGAAGTAGAGGCACTTTGCATTCGGTGCTGGATTATTTCAAGCTTTCAGATCGAAGGAAGAAGATCATCATCATCAAACATCAAATCAGACGATTCCCTTTCCCAACAAAGGTAAATCTTTTCGAGCCTTATATTTATTCGAGTATATGACCAGTAATCGATCTATGTGGATTCCGATGAGCACATGTTATATTGTGCAAACTTAATTTTCATTTTGTTTTATCTTGTCCCGAATCCTTTAGTGTTATCGGAGTGAGGTTAATGCTCTCGTAGACATGGGAATTATAAGTTTTGGATGCATGGTTTATCTGGATTATGATTTAGAACCGTCAGATTTATTTTAATTGTTCGTAGTATTTAATTTCGTGAATTTGTGTTTAAAAACAAATATAGAAATTTTGTAAACTCATTCGTTTTTTAAAACACGAAATTCAAAAATTTAAGAATTTAGAATTATGTTCGAAAATAGCCGTGAACCACCAAGTAAGGTGACAGCCTGCGGCTGGTGGAGGGCTGCCAGGTCGCGCTTGGCGACAGCAGCCTAAAAGGGATGCTAGAGGCGCGCACAGTATTCTCGCGTGACCCGAGAACTGATGTCAGGTCTCTCAGATGGTGATGCTGATACCCATGCTGGGCGCGGGGTGCGCGGCACGTGGGGAAGCAGACTGGTGCCCATGCTGCTTGGTCCAGTCTGTGGGTTGGAACCGGCAGACTACTCCAGCCAATAGTTTTCCAGACAGTATTATCTGATGAGACCCTATTTTCTCCGAAATATTCAGTTTTGATACTTTTCAGAATATCTTTAAATTAGATTTATAATATATTTTATATTTTAAACATTGAAAATTAGACTAGAATGGAAATGAATTTGATTGAAATATTCTGAACACTTAAAAGTACGTATTGGTGAGTTAATCGGATTAGTTCTAATGAAATTAAATGGATTAATTTTCTATGTTGATTGGATCAATTTATCAAATTAATGGGTTTTTTTCATTGCATAATGTATGTTGCATTATTATGTGATGGTGATGTAACTCACGAATTAGTTTTTTTTAGAACCAATGCATTTTTAGGATGGGTTGTAAAGGCCAAATTAATTGCCGATTTATTTTCATAGAATTTTTGTATAGTTTTCAAAATTCCAAAATGTAATAGATAGTTAGCACCGAGATAGCCCAGGACAATATATCGAGAAGATGATGGTTCAAGACTGTAATTTTTTTTTATTTCATTGGGTCATTCGCTTGACTCAGTACTTGGAAAAATTAATGAGTTGCATGTTGTTAGCAACTAGGTTCATTTTATTTATATTCATTTGAAAAGAATGTATATATACAAACGTGATTGTGAAACTGGACTAATTTGCAATGTGTAACTAGAATCGCACAATTCTCACACAAACAAACAAACACTAAGTTGGTAAAGGATCCAAGGTATCCTACCCTCCATCAACCACTAGGAAATTAGAAATCTAAACTGGTGTGCTGCTTTTCTGAGTATGTCGGGATAGTACATTTCGAGAAGGTGGATAAAATTCAAGTGTACATTAAATGCCTTTGATTGTGGCAAATTTACTTCCTAGAAACCGTATGGCTTGCCAGATAAGATTTAATTACCAGACTGATAGGAGTTTTTATTTTCGAACTTAGATAGTTAAGCAATCCATATAAACCTTACGGGTTGAGACAAGTGAGAGGTAAATGAAGATCAAATTATCCATTAGATGGTTTGGTGTGGACACCATTTTATAAATTAAATAGATCAGAAACTATATGGGTTGCCATTTATTAGTATTTTATAAAGAAATTGATCACCACTAAGAAGTCAATCTATTGATGACTTCCCTTTTCCATATAGGAGTGTGCCTTTCCGATAAAATTAGTGGGAGCCGAGTTATGAGTAGAAAAGTCCTTAATTAAAAACTCGGATCATAATTATCGTATCGCTAGTAAAATCTATTTTATTTCCTGCAACACTAAAAACTCTCAAATATGAGTATGAATCCATTTGCTATACTCCTTGAAAAGAACACCCTATTCAGGCCAAACTTTGTAGACTTGGAAACCTTGAGGATAGTCCTCAGTGTGAAATCACTGATTACTACTTGAAGACAAACATTCCACCTGATGCTAATCGGACCAGGTATAATCAGAAAGACATTGATGCCCATGAAAAGTGGGTCAAGGATGATGTTAGAGTTTGTGGCTTCATGATGAGCTCAATGACTAACGAGCTGCATAGAGCGTACGAGAAAATAACTTATGCTAAGTATATACTGGCTCATCTGACCGAGCTTTATGGGGAGCATAGCCAAACGTCTCGATATGAGATATCTAAGTAGTTGTTCGGAACTCGGATAAAAGAAAGAGAGAAAGTTGGGGACCATGTCCTCAAAATGATCTCTATGATCAAGATATTGGAATCTCTTGATTTTAGAATGCATACTTCTCTCCATACTGATCTCATCCTTCAGTCTCTGCCTGACTCCTTCCCACAATTTGTTTTGAATTTCAACTGTAATGAGACCGTTTGCAATCCAGCAGAGTTGATGAACATATTATCCACCATTCAGTCTCAGATGAAGATACCTAATGTGAAGGTGGCCGCACTTATTATCTCTTATGGGCCTCGGAAGTGAAATAAGAAAAATAATAACAAGAAGCATCTAAGACCCAAAGATGTGGTTGGAAAATGAAAATGCATGGTCCCCATGGTTCAATAAGCAAGTAAGGCCAAACAAATGGACAGATGCTTGAAATACGGTGAGATGGGCCATTGGAGAAAGTATTGCCCTAAGATCGATGGTGCAACATGTACAGAACTTTTAGTTTTGGAAATAAATTGTTCTTCTACTGTTTTTCTACTTCTTAGATTCTAGATTCAGGTACTAGTTCTCACATTTGCACTATTAATCAGGCTCTGGAACAAGTAGGTAACTTGGATCTGGGGAAATAATGATGGCAGTTGAAGCAGACAGTCTGTCGAAGCTACCGATATTGGATCACTTATTTTAGATTTGGAATCTGGTTTTATTTTAAGTTACATGATGCGTTAGTTTTGCCCAACGGGCACAAGAACATTATTTCAATTCCTGTTATGGATAGAAAGTGATACCAATTTTCATTGGTGATGGCTGTTTCATGATTTATTTTAAGAATAAATTAGTTGGCTCATCCACACTGTTGAATGATATCTATCATCTAAATTTGAAAAATAAACTGTTGTTAAAACTGTGATTAGAAAACGTGGTAGAGATTAAACTAACCAAGCGTTAAAGTGACATCTTAGACTTGATCATATTGGTCATACCAAGATTCACAAGATGGAGAAAGATGGGCTCATAGGTCCATTAGAATCAGATCCAATCCTACTTATGAGTCTTGCATTAAAGGAAAAATGACTAAATTCCCCTTTACATGGGCTTTCAAAGAAACTGCTGATAAAGTTGGATTAATGCATACCAACATATGTGGTTCTTTGGAACTAGCATGAGATGTATATCAATATTTCATCACATTCACTATGATCATACTAGATATGGTTTTGTGTACTTGATCAAATAAAAATCTGAAGCCTTCTCAAAATTCAAGGAATTTAAGGCACTAGTCGAAAATTAAATTGGTAAATGTATTAAGGCACTTTGGTCGGACCAACCAGATGAGTATATAAGCGCTTAGTTTGACGATTTCTTAAATAAGTACGGGATAGTATTTCAACTCACACCTCCAGAAACTCGCCAGTTAAATGGCATTTCAGAAAGGAGGAATCGAACCCTGTTGTACAGGGTTCAATTCCTACTAAACTATACTGATTTTCCGATTTATCTATGGGGACACGTGCTACTTAATAATGCACACATCTTAAATGAATCTCCCTTCAAGTCTGTTCCTACTACACCATATGAGATGTGGAGAGGTAGGAAACTGAGTCCTAATAACATTAAGATTTGTGGATGTCCTCCTGCCTGTGTTAAGAATACAAAGGTGGCGACATTGGAATCTAGGTCCATTAAGGAACATTTCAAAAGATATCCTACTGATTCGATGGTTACCTATTTTGTATGTCTGAGGATTATAAGATCGCCGTTGCTTTACAAGTACAAGTCTTGGAAGATGAGTTCATTCAGTAAGGTGGACCAGGTAGAGATATTCCTCTGGAAGAACGTAGAGAAACTCCCAGGAGACACCTATATGAGAAAAAAGAATCAAATTTTCTAAATCACAACCACTACCACCACATAGGTCAAGTGGAATTTCTCAATTACCTGAGAGATATGGCTACATCATATAGAGTAACAGGGTTTTCACCAGAACGATGGTAGCCAAGGGAATGATCCTACATCGTATGACCAATTTATGGTGGATGTGGACTCCACAAAGTGGCAAGAGGCTATGGAAGCTCAGATATGCTCGACACATGCCAATCAAGTTCGTAATTTAGTAGATTGACTCGAGGGCATTGTGTCCATTGGGAACAAATAGATCTTCAAAAGAAAGACTGGTGGGTATGGCTGTTAAGAGTATGCCCTCGAATACCACTCAGAGTGTAATACCCGAGATTTCTGCTATGTATTTAGAACTTGTGATATTGTAATTATTGCATTTTGATCTGAGTATTATTCTCCATATTTCATAATCCGGTATTGTTGAGCGCATGATTTCATGAATGTGATTTAAATTGTGATTCTGCGCATGTAGCGCACGCTATCGACTAAGTGTAGCATACGCTAACTTGGATCCATAGCGCACGCTGTGAAGGAACCTTAGCGCACGCTATACGTGGTCAATATGATTGAGACGTGTTGGTAGGTGAGATCAGGCCGGGGATCTTGGTCGGATTGTGTCGGAATGAACCTGGATGGCTTTCGGGAAAAATCCAAGTCAAAGCGTTAGCGCACGCTACTCATATGAGGATAGCGCACGCTAAAGGCTGAGTACAGTGAAATCAGTAACGTTTGAAATAGCCATTACCGCACGCTATGAATATGGACTAGCGCGTGCTAATAACCATTTTCTATATATAGGACAACATCTTTTTTCATATTTTCAGACTTTTCACTCCCCCATACGAATTCTTGAACTTATAAAGTCACTCTCTTCATCCTAAACACTTCTTGCCGGCATCCTAGCTCGTGTTGAAGATTGTAGATCATTGGGGATTGGTGTTCAAGCCTTCGGCGTTGGATTGCTTCGAATTTCCTCCTTGTTCTTCACTACTTTGAGGTAGGTGATTCTTCACCAATATTAGTAGAATTCTGAAGGACGTTTTTGATCATGTTTTGGGATTTACCTACTCAGTTAGATTCATAAGTAGTCGAACATCATGTGTTAGAAGGATATTTTCGATGTTTCGGTACTTATTCATCGTATAAACCATTGAACCTCTTAGTGTTTGAACTCCTAGCATATTCTGAAGCTTCAAACCGATTTGTAACCAGTATATAGAGATTTTCAAAGTTCTTATGCCTTTACATAAAGGAATCATATGTTTTGGGACATATAACGGATTGAACTTAGGATATTCCTTGAAGATCAAAGATGAATTATGGTGTTGTGATGATTATACGTAACCTTGTATCTCGTAGTCGTTTAATCCGTATAGAACTTTCACAAAACCTTATGAGAATGATATGCACGGGGATGACATGTATTATCACCATAGAATTCATGAGTTCATCACCATTAGATCAAGTTTTCTGCCAGTAGTAATCTGCCATGCACGGTTAGCGCACGCTAACATACGCAAGTTAACGTGCGCTATCGGGAATAAGTTAACGCACGCTACGTTTGGTACGTAACGTACGTTATGTTATCAGTCGAGTCAGTCGGCTGATCAGAGAGAATTGTCAGTCCATGTCTAGCGTACGCTTGACTTAGACGATAGCGTACGCTAACAGACAGGCTTATCGTACGTTACGTAGAGTACATAGCGTACGCTAAGTGGTTCAGGCAGATTGCATATTTAGAGCTTTTGGCCGTAGACCGGATTGATAGGCAATCATTCGACTTGAGATGAATTCTATATCATTTCTTTTATTAAGGTTCGAGCTTGCTACGATTGATCGAAGGAGGCGGCCTTCGAGTGTGTTGAGATCATTGAAGTGTTTCGTTCTTGCCATCTTCGAGGCAAGTATCGTAATGTGTTAATATTGGTATTTTTGATCATGTATGTGGTTTATTCATGTTGATTAACATGAGATTTATTTCGTTGAATTGTCATGATATTCGTTATCTAGTGTTTGTACGTTCATGTTGATGGACATAGCGATTTGGCATATATGTATGCATGAGTTGTGTTTGTGTATGTTGTGCAATCTATGCTGAGGGCGCTGGATTAGATGTCCACCTCGTGTTGGTCCGACGGGATCATCTTGGGATCTAGGCTGAGGGCGCTGGATCATTGGACGGGTTATTTCCACCTCGTGTTGGTCCGACGGGATCATCTTGGGATCTATGCTGAGGGCGCTGGATCATTGGAATACCCTTGCTGTGTTAATGGAATCTTGTGGATTCGCATTATCGGATTCCGGTAGCGGAAGTCCGTGTGGTGTATCTTGTTATGTATTTTTGATGCATATTTGATTCGTTTAAATGATACTTGTACTGTAATACCCGTAATTTCGATTTCCGGTAATTTCTATTTTTCAGCGGAAGTCCGTTTTGACAACTCTCTCATGACCGTTTCGTCATTCTGAGAATGATTTATTCTACACTTTTTGTCATCCGAGTTTGTTTCCGTGTCGTTCTGTTGAATTCCGTATTCTTTAGCGACTTTTCCACGTATGAGTTAGAATTTGTTGGATCGCCATTAATTTTTGGAAACTCCAAAAATTATGAATCTTTGCAATATTATAAATCATCGAGTTAGATTTCCAATGGTTCAAACGGTGAGTCAATCGGAGTCTGGACGAGAGAGTTATGGCCGAAATAGCTAAGTCACTCTCATTCCCAGTTTTTGGCCGAGCACACTGTACCTTGTGCCGCGGCACATGCCGGCAGGGCCGCGGCACACTGCCGAGTCACTGCCGGCAGATTTGGCCCTGTGCCGCGGCACACTCACTGGGCCATGCACACCTGTGGCACTTATTCATGGCCCTGCAGACGGGTTTTTGGCCATTTTTCTCAATCTTTCCTTTCTCTTCCGTAGATGTGGTCTTGGGAATCTTAAAGCCATGTTGTATAACAACAAATGCATGAAGTTCTTGAGGTTATAACATCAATCAATCATCCGTTATCATCCTTTGATCCAGCGAATCAAGGTAATCTTCCTTAGAACCCTAATTTCGTGAATTGGGGGGTTTTTGCATTTTCGTCCGATTCGTTCTGTGTTGTTGATTAATTCATGATGGGTATGATTAATCTTGGTAGTATTCTTGTGTTTAACATCATTTAATCCATTGTTCTTTGTCGAATCGAAGTATATTTCTTGATTTCCTTCAAATCGACTTTTTGGGGGATTTGTTCTCGATCTCGTTTTTCATCCGTTTTTGATGGATCGATTGTGGTTAAATGATGTTGTGAAACATATTCTATGGATTGTATGTCCATATTTCAACTTGGATTTCCGTTTTCGTGTTTTTTCGGGACGAATCGTGTTCTTGGCCGTTTTGGGGAAAACACTTGAACATTCGTCGTTCGTTCTTTGAATTCAACGGCTTTGAGTCGTGTTATGGAATTAATTTCATCGTTGTTATTGTCCTTCGTAGTTTATGAATGTGAGTTGGCGATCGGTGGAGTCGGCGGGTTCGTAGTCGGTTCGGGCCAACCTACTTCAGTCGATTCTCCGCGTTGTTCTTATTCGAGGCAAGTACCTTGTCCATATAATTCTTGTTTTGTGGATATGATAATTGGTGATCGTCTAAATGTGTTTGTTTGGTCGTTTGAAAATTATTTTCAAAAGATTCGATTAGCCTTGCTAAAGGCTCTCTTTCAAAACGCGTGTGTTTTGTAAGTGTGTGGGTTGTAAGTGACTACGTGTATCCTTTGGATATGTTTGGAGTTGATGTGGTGTTTGATAATGCGTGTGTACGTATATGGCTTCATTTCAGTGTATTGCGGTTTGACATGATGTGATGTTAGTTGTTACTCCTTTGAAAGGAGGTTGCGATGCTTAATGTTGTTTCGTTTCATAATCGATTATTGTTGTGTGCTTGTTATACGTGATGTGCCTCCGGGTAGGATTGTTGAATCTCCGGGATCCATACTTGCTAGTATGGGTCGGGCGAGACCGTAGGGTTATCCAATCCGGGTATGTCTTGTGGGGACTCCGAGGTTCGTGGCTTGTTAGCCCGATGCCGGGATAACTAGTGGGGTTATCATCGGGTATGTCTTGCGGGGACTCCGAGGTTCGTGGCTTGTTAGCCCGATGCCGGGATAACTTATGGTTGTGATTTGTGTGTGACTTGTTTCGCTAGCCAGCTCGGGAGGGTCCTTCGAGGCCTCGAGTGGGATTTGTGGCTTCGTCCCGGTCCTAGGCGATGCGTGTGTGTGATTTGTTTCGCTAGCCAGCTCGGGAGGGTCCTTCAAGGCCTCGAGTGGGATTTGTGGCTTCGTCCTGGTCCTAGGTGATGCGCGTGTGCGATTATGTTTTGTTGACTTTTATGTCCGTCGAGGACACGTGATGTTGGGCTCTGGCCCTGTGAATTGTTGTCGGTTTTCTATGTGTGAAAACAAAACCTTTGGGCTGTGACCCTGTTGATTTTGGAAAGAGAAGGATTTTATAATCCTAAATTGTTTTCTATTAAAACTCCCGAGGGTATTTTAAACCATTTTGCAAATCATTCTCGTTATTTGTGGTCTTTCGGATTTGGAAAGTTTTACTAAAACTCTTGCCTCGGGAAGTATTCGTTTCGTGTATTTGAATCTTTGAGGATTCCTAGTTATTGTTATTCTTGGAACTTGAATTGTATGGCTCGTATTTTTGCACTTGTACTTGCACTAGCAAAACAGTGGAGTTTTGCTAACCCCCGAGTATTCGGGGGGTGGATGTCTATTTTTGCATTCAGGTTTTGGAGCATAACACAGGGTCGGCACGAAGGATGATGAAAGACGAATGATACTAATCACACGAGGATCCGTTGATGTCGTATTGGTCTAGTTGTATTTTCTTTTCCGCTGCAGTATCTTTTCCCCGTTGTACGGGAGTTTATTGTATTTTGACCCCTGCGAGGGTATGTGTTTGGATTTGAGTTGTATGTTATTATTGAAAGACCAAATCGGTCTACTGAGTCATTTTAGCCTTAAAGGCGATGTTTAGATGTTTGATTTTAGTTATCAGCCTGGTAGATCCTCGAGAAGAGGGTCTACGGCGTGTAATATCCCTGAGTGGATTGGGGGTGTTACATAAATAGTATCGGAGCTTAGGTTGTGGAAACCTAGGCTGTCGGGTCAGTGGTGTCTATTGAGTTTGGTCTCATCGGATTTTGTCTGACTGAGTCGTGTCGCGACGCATCGTCTGAGTTTGTTGGTCGTGATTAGTATCGTGGGCGATCATCATCTTCGTGCGACCTGTGAATGTAAGTCTCCCTTCTTTGTGTTGTGCCTCGTGTGACACGAGCTATTTTTATGATTATTTGTTAAGTGACGGAATCCTCTTATGGATTTTGATTTCGTGATATGTGGTTATTTGACTCTCATATTTCGTTCATATGAGGAGTAGTGTTGCTGGATTGTGCATGTTGAACTGTATTTCTTTTATCTGCTGCGTGAGTTCTTTTGTAATGACTTTCGGTATTTTACCGACCGAGTTTTATTTCGAAAATCGATTCCCTTAACCTAGTTTTTGGCATTATGGCCTTGATCGTTTTGGCGAAATTCTTATGACGGTATTTAGCATTTTGTAAATGGCTTCTGTGAGTTTTTGAAATATTACCGTCATCGGCCTTTTTGGCATTTTTATAAATGGTTTTTAGCCTGGTGGGTCCCAGCGCGAGACCCACAGCGCTTTAATGTTTCATGTATTTACCTGAAATTTTTGGGCATTCTAGCCCATTGAATTATCCTTGAAAAACTTGAGTATCTTAGAAAATAAATTTCGAGACGTACTTTCAAAATGAATTATTTTCTCGTGGTACATCCAAGGTGCCACAATATGTTTCAAAATTCTTCTACCTCGAGGACCCAAAATATTTTGAGATATTTTCAATGTTTTATAAACACTTTTACTTAGACCCGAGGGTCGAATATTTCTGAAAGTTTTTCACCAAAAGGAAAGTGTCCTCATTTTTGTTCAAACGCAAGATGATTTTCAAAGTCTCGATAACAATGTTTGCACTACTTTTTGTAAAGTGATACTCAAGATCAACTGGTGTTTCCAAACTATTTTCAAAAGGTGGTTTTCGTTTTTAAAACCCATCATTTCATGCTTGTGGTCGGAGAAGGTGTGTACGATGTTGGTATTGTTGTTAGGGTGTTAGCCCTTCGAATTGTGATTGAATTGGTGGTGTGAACATTGAGTCGTTCGCCACGCATATGTTTTGTTAGCTCGTTGTGGGAGGTGTGATGATGATCTTTGATGTTGTCATTTCGTGGTGGCTTGCGTGTTATCGCACCTATGTGAGCTGTTAAAGCTTGGATTTTTGTGCGTTTATGCACATTGGTGATTGTTTCATGATGTTTATGATTGTGTCCGCTATCGTCGCCGTTGTAATCGTCGAACGATGCTGTTGTTGTGATTTTTGTATATGTTGATATGTTATGCTGAGTTGGCATCTCCGGTATGTTGTTTTGCGGTGTTATGTTCCATTGTATTTAGCATCTGTATTTTTGATATGCCTAGCCGAGGCATTTCGAACGTGTTGTGTCGGGGGCATGTACGTGCAAATTGTCCTTCTCGTCAGTAACACTTTTCAAGTGTGGACCCGAGAGACACAGGATCCAGTTTTGCGAGTTGGGTTTCGAGTCTTTCGGGGCGCGAACTTCAGTACAGATATGAGGATCGGCTCTGAGAGGCCAATGGGAGATGTTTCGCTGCTTGCTTTTGTGTTGTCACCTTACTCCCGTTGTTGTGAGTTGCGGGAACGACATTTCTTTTATAAGAGGTCGAATGTAATGCCCGTATCATTTTTGACTTCGCATTTCCTCTTTCTCATGTCTATCGACTCACTCGTGTTCGTTGATACTTTCTGAACTTGTTCTGTATTTCGGTTTCATCGTCCGAACGAGCGGTGATCTTGTTTTGGGTCGATCTGGTTATCGCTGTAACTTTTTTTCGAGTTCGGTTCGATTCTTATGAACCTTGTTCCGAAGTAACACACTTTGGTTCTACTAGCTCTTCTATTCGACGTGGATCGGATTTTGAATTTCTGTATTTTCGACTCTGTCGACTCGTTTATGTTCGTTGACATTTTCTGAACTTTCCCTATCCCTTGCTTTTGTTGATCAAACGAGTGTGGTATTGTTTTGGAATAACTCGTTTGTCGCTGTGACTTTTCAATCGCTATTCCCTTTCCTGTGGATCTTATGGGAATGCATGTCTTGTAGTTCTCACCAGATCATCCTGGGAGTTGTTGTTTGAGTTTTATTATCCTTCGTGTTTCGGACATGATTGTTCGATTTTTATTGTCTCGATCGTTTGTTTGTTCGGTTTTTGTTCTCGTTTTGTGATTGTTGAGCGTTCAGGCTCCTTCCTAATTTCCTTAAGTTCAGGAAATTAGTCTCGTTTTCGATCTTCCAACCCTTGGGCAATGGAATTCCATATTTGTTCAGCGTTTGGCTCGCGTTTTGATTGATGTACCGTTGGGTCGGTCAATCATATTGATTTTTATTCATTGTGTTTTGTGAATGTTCGGATAATTGACTTGACTATATTATCCGTTTGGTGACGCTTGTCATTTGTTGGTTTTATTATATTCCTAACGGCGACGTTGTGTTGGTCGTCGTGGAGCGTGTTTTCACGTCGTATGTCTCTTTGCGTTCCTTGCAGCGCTTCGCCGTCGGGCGCGAGTTTTCGATTTTTGCGTATCTCGTCGATTTTTCCCGACAGGGGATATTGCTTCTCCCTACTTATTTTAAGTTTCGGGACGAAACTTCTTTTAAGGAGGGTAGAATGTAATACCCGTAATTTTGATTTCCGGTAATTTCTTTTTTTCGGCGGAAGTCCATTTTGACGACTCGCTCATGACCTTTTCGTCATTCTGAGAATGATTAATTCTACACTTTTTGTCATCCGAGTTCGTTTCGGTGTCGTTCTGTTGAATTCCGTATTCTTTAGCGACTTTTCCACGTATGAGTTCGATTTTGTTGGATCGCCATTAATTTTTGAAAACTCCAAAAATTCTGAATCTTTGCAATATTATAAATCATCGAGTTAGCTTTCGAATGGTTCAAACGGTGAGTCAATCGGAGTCCGGACGATGGAGTTACGGTCGAAATAGCTAGTCACTCTCATTCCCAGTTTTTGGCCGAGCACACTGTACCTTGTGCCGCGGCACATGCCGGCAGGGCCGCGGCACACTGCCGAGTCACTGCCGGCAGATTTGGCCCTGGGCCGCGGCACACTGTGCAGCCTATTTATGGCCCTGCAGACGAGTTTTTGGCCATTTTTCTCAATCTTTCCTTTCTCTTCCGCGGATGTGGTCTTGGGAATCTTAAAGCTATGTTGTTTAACAACAAATCCATGAAGTTCTTGAGGTTATAACATCAATCAATCATCCGTTATCATCCTTTGATCCAGCGAATCAAGGTAATATTCCTTAGAACCCTAATTTCGTGAATTTGGGGGTTTTTGCATATTCGTCCGATTCGTTCCGTGTTGTTGATTAATTCATGATGGGTATGATTAATCTTGGTTGTATTCTTGTGTTTAACATCATTTAATCCATTTTTATTTGTCGAATCGAAGTATATTTCTTGATTTCCTTCAAATCGAGTTTTTGGGGGATTTGTTCTCGATCTCGTTTTTCATCCTTTTTTGATGGATCGATTGTGGTTAAATGATGTTGTTAAACATATTCTATGGATTGTATATCCATATTTCAACTTGGATTTCCGTTTTCGTGTTTTGTCGGGACGAATCGTGTTCTTGGCCGTTTTGGGGAAAACACTTGAACATTCTTCATTCGTTCTTTGAATTCAACGGCTTTGAGTTGTGTTATGGAATTCATTTCATCGTTGTTATTGTCCTTCGTAGTTTATGAACGTGAGTTGGCGATCGGTGGAGTCGGCGGGTTCGTAGTCGGTTCGGGCCAACCTACTTCGGTCGATTCTCCACGTTGTTCTTATTCGAGGCAAGTACCTTGTCCATATAATTCTTGTTTTGTGGATATGATAATTGGTGATCGTCTAAATGTGTTTGTTTGGTCGTTTGAAAATTATTTTCAAAAGATTCGATTAGCCTTGTTAAAGGCTCTCTTTCAAAACGCGTGTGTTTTGTAAGTGTGTGGGTTGTAAGTGACTACGTGTATCCTTTGGATATGTTTGGAGTTGATGTGGTGTTTGATAATGCGTGTGTACGTATATGGCTTCATTTCAGTGTATTGCGGTTGGACATGATGTGATGTTAGTTTTTACTCCTTTGAAAGGAGGTTGCGATGCTTAATGTTGTTTCGTTTCATAATCGATTATTGTTGTGTGCTTGTTATACGTGATGTGCCTCCGGGTAGGATTGTTGAATCTCCGGGATCCATACTTGCTAGAATGGGTCGGGCGAGACCCTAGGGTTATCCAATCCGGGTATGTCTTGCGGGGACTCCGAGGTTCGTGGCTTGTTAGCCCGATGCCGGGATAACTAGTGGGGTTATCATCGGGTATGTCTTGCGGGGACTCCGAAGTTCGTGGCTTGTTAGCCCGATGCCGGGATAACTTATGGTTGTGATTTGTGTGTGACTTGTTTCGCTAGCCAGCTCGGAAGGGTCCTTCGAGGCCTCGAGTGGGATTTGTGGCTTCGTCCCGGTCCTAGGCGATGCGTGTGTGTGATTTGTTTCGCTAGCCAGCTCGGGAGGGTCCTTCGAGGCCTCGAGTGGGATTTGTGGCTTCGTCCCGGTCCTAGGCGATGCGCGTGTGCGATTATGTTTTGTTGACTTTTATGTCCGTCGAGGACACGTGATGTTGGGCTCTGGCCCTGTGAATTGTTGTCGGTTTTCTATGTGTGAAAACAAAACCTTTGGGTTGTGACCCTGTTGATTTTGGAAAGAGAATGATTTGATAATCCTAAATTGTTTTCTATTAAAACTCCCGAGGGTATTTTAAACCATTTTTCAAATCATTCTCGTTATTTGTGATCTTTCGGATTTGGAAAGTTTTACTAAAACTCTTGCCTCGGGAAGTATTCGTTTCGTGTATTTGAATCTTTGAGGATTACTAGTTATTGTTATTCTTGGAACTTGAATTGTATGGCTCGTATTTTTGTACTTGTACTTGCACTAGCAAAACAGTAGAGTTTTGCTAACCCCCGAGTATTCGGGGGGTGGATGTCTATTTTTGCATTCAGGTTTTGGAGCATAACACAGGGTCGGCACGAAGAATCATGAAAGACGAATGATACTAATCACACGAGGATCCGTTGATGTCGTATTGGTCTAGTTGTATTTTGTTTTCCGCTACAGTATCTTTTCCCCGTTGTACGGAAGTTTATTGTATTTTGATCCCTGCGAGGGTATGTGTTTGGACTTGAGTTGTATGTTATTATTGAAATACCAAATCGGTCTACTGAGTCATTTTAGCCTTAAAGGCGATGTTTAGATGTTTGATTTTAGTTATCAGCCTGGTAGATCCTCGAGGAGAGGGTCTACGGCGTGTAATATCCCTGGGTGGATTGGGGGTGTTACATGTACTAGCATCGTTTTGCTAACCCCTTCGGGGGTGGACATTTGTTTTGATGTTCAGGTAGTCGAGGAGCAGGGAAACAGCCACAGTACCGATGTGACGACGAAGGGGTTCAGTGATGTTGGTTGTTGTTGGTGATTTATTTTTCTTGGTTTGATTTCAGTACTTGAGTACGCGTGTCTTATTAATATCATTTCGATATGGTTGTATTAATTACTCGTTGAACCAGTTGGACCGGTTTTGTAAACTTGAATTCCCGTGGTATTGATGTCTTATATTTACATTTCTTTTATTTAGCCTTGTAAATCCTTACTTAAAGGGTTTACGACGCTGTAATTATTCCAAATATCTCGGGGTGTTACAGAATATGGTATCGGAGCTAATATTCATGGATATCTTGGCAGTCGGGTTTTAAGTTGGGTCTATTTACGTTATTGATTTACGAGTCGTTCGTAACATCACTGTTCAGCCAAAATTCGTCATGTGGACCGTGGTTGTAAGTCTCCTAATCTCTTGTACTACCGTTTTACTTAATTCTGTTTTGTGAGTATTGACGGGCTTTATTTTTGAAAATTTTGTCTTGGATATTGAGAAGTTGTGTTTTCAGTATGTTGAGAGGAGACCATGGACGCAGACGTGGTCGTGGACGCGGACGTGGAAATATGAGACATGAGGATTCCGTAACTACCCCAGAATTATCGGCTAGTAGAACCGATTCCCATTCTGGAGGGCAGCAGGGATCGGCGAATGACGACGCAAATCCTAACATGCCAGGAGTGCTTCAACAGGTGGTGGCTCAAATAAACCAGTTCGCTCAGGTAGTTGATCGCATGCAGACAGCGATGGGACAGCAGCACCACGAGGATAACCGGGGAGACAGATGGCTTGGTGAGGTGGTCAAATTGCACCCGCCAAAGTTTGACGGGTCTGCTGAGGCACTTACTTGGGATCATTGGCTAAAGGAGTTAGAGAAAATATTCGCGGGTATTAACTGTCCCGAGGACCGGAAGGTTCCCATTGCCCAGTATTTTCTGACTGGGGAGGCCTTTGACTGGTGGGAAGCTATTCGACCCGAGGATCATAATGCGGATTGGACGGAATTCAAACTAATGATGGAATCACAGTATTGTCCTCGTCCAGTTAGAGAGGCAAAAATCCGAGAGTTTTTCTCACCACAGAGTTCGAAGCAATCAGAATACATAATCAAAACTTTTCATCATCACCGACGTGTGTCCGACACTTGGTCGAACGGAGGCGAAAAGATTTTTCATTTCGATATGCGAATGAAGCCGGAAATTCAGCAAGACATGTCCGATTCGAGTGTACTACGCTACATGATCAAGACAAAGCGCCGGCCTACGACATGAAAGAGGCGGCGGTGGAGAAATCGGTGGAGGCAAAGAAGCGTAAAGTGACCGTAGCTTCTCGTAAAACAAGAGTGGTGGGCCCCGCAAGGGCCGTCTTCCTTTATTCGGCTAGAAACCTCCACATCCTTCTAGAGGTGGAAAGAAGCTCGGACTACATCAGCAGTTTCGGACGCATCAAAGAAATGCTACAATTGTGGTCGAGCAGGGCATATTCGACGTGATTGCCCCGCATCTTCTGTGACTTGTTACGATTGTGGGCAAGAAGGGCACCGTGCGGCTTTCTGTAGAGTTGCTACTAGATATTTTGGTACTCGCACTCCGCCGCAGCCCAAAGGAGATAAGTGTGAACCAGACGCAGAGAGTGGATTTCAGCAAAATATTGGGAAGAGAGAGACATCCAGTCCGGGTCCGTTCCTCCGCGCCTGTACGAGATGAGGAAATCGACGATCGTAACACTTCCGTTGCATCAGGTATGATTCAGATCCTTTTGCAACCAGTTAGTGTCTTATTCGATTCCGGAGCTACACATTCTTTCATATCATTGAACTGTGTTAATCGTTTAAAAATCTCGTGCTTATTTGATTGTGAACCATATGTTGTGGGTTTGCCGAGTGGAGAGAGAATTGTGGGAACCCTAGAGGCTAGAGATTTTCCAGTGTCTATAGGAGGGAGAGATTGGCCATCAAATCTTATTGTAGTTGACATCTACGGTGACAATTTAATTCTCGGAGACGATTGGCTCAACCGTTATGAAGCTATTCTGAATTACCGAGAGAGAGTCATTTCTATCATTGCTGATGATGGATCTGAACACTTATTCTGAGGATGGAGACTGGGAAGCTCGGGAAAATTGATCAAAGCAATGAAAGCCGTGAAATGACTAAAGCATGGATGTCATGGACTTTGGTGCTATGCCATGAGGAAAGAGGAAGGAGTAGAGCTCTCGTCTATTTCAGTTGTGAATGAGTTCTCAGATGTATTTCCTGACGAACTACCTGGGTTACCTCCGCAGAGAGAAGTGGAGTTCACTATCGAATTAGAGCCTGGAGCAGCTCCTATTTCCAGAGCACCATACCGCATGGCGCCAACCGAGATGTATGAACTCAAGAAGCAACTGGAGGAATTGTTACAGAAGGGATATATTCAACCTAGCATTTCTCCTTGGGGAGCGCCTGTTCTCTTTGTCCGGAAGAAAGACGGATCCCTCCGACTGTGTATTGATTACAGGGAGCTCAACAAGATGACGATCAAGAATAAGTATCCTATACCTCGGATCGATGACTTGTTTGATCAACTCCAAGGGGCAAGGGTATTCTCGAAGATTGACTTGCGATCAGGATAGCATCAGTTGAGAATTAAGGAATCGGATATACTGAAATCTGCTTTTAGATCTCGGTACGGGCATTATGAATTTGTAGTGATGCCATTTGTACTTACCAATGCTCCTGAGGTATTTATGCAATTGATGAATTGGGTATTCTTAGAATATTTGGATAAATTCGTGGTCGTCTTCATCGATGACATCTTGATCTATTCGAAAGACACGGAGGAGCATGCCGAGCATTTGCGTGTAGTTTTGAGCACCTTGAGGAAGGAGCAGTTGTATGCAAAGCTTTTGAAATGTGAGTTCTGGCTTAAGGAAGTAACCTTCCATGGGCATGTGATATCAGCGGACGGAGTTCAGGTGGACCCGAAGAAAGTCGAAGCAATCTTGGAATGGGAACCTCCTAATAACGTGAAAGAAGTCCGGAGTTTCCTAGGACTTGCTGGATATTATCGTCGTTTTGTAGAGGGATTTTCCAAAATTGCTCGTCCGCTCACTCAGTTGTTACAGAAAACTCAAAAGTTCACGTGGGATGAGAAATGCTAGGCTGGTTTTTATGAACTTAAAAAGAGACTGACGACAGCACCTATATTAGCGTTACCAGATGGAACTGATGGATTCATGGTATACAGCGACGCTTCAAATCAGGGTCTGGGATGTGTGTTGATGCAAAAAGATAAGGTGATTGCCTATGCTTCTCGGCAGTTGAAACTGTACGAGGTTAATTACCCGACTCATGATCTGGAGCTAGCAGCTGTAGTCTTTGCATTGAAAATTTGGAGACATTATTTGTACGGCACTCATTGTCAGATCTTTACAGATCATAAGAGCCTCAAGTACATTTTCAGTCAGAAAGAATTAAACATGAGGCAGAGAAGGTGGCTGGAATTGATCAAGGATTACGACTTGGAGATTCTCTATCATCCAGGTAAAGCAAACGTAGTAGCCGATGCATTGAGCCGTAAACCTGTTTCTCTTTGAGTGTTGGAAGCACTTACATCCCAAACCAGCATTCAACGGGAACTGATTCGCGAAAAGATTGAAGTATGGGCACCAGGAATCCAAGGGCAACTATATGTGATGGAACTGACTTCATCACTAGTCGAGGAGATCAAATCTAAGCAGTTGAACGATTCTCTGATCCTTCGGTTAAGTGACGAAGTAAAGAAAGGAAAAGCCCCAGGATTCGTGATATAAGATGATGTAGTTCTGAGATTTTAGAGTCGACTTTGCGTTCCCGATAATGAGGAATTGAGACGGACAATTCTGAAGGAAGCTCACAGCGCGCCCTATTCTATTCACCCGGGCAGCAGTAAAATGTATAAGGATCTTAAACAAAACTTCTGGTGGGGGAATATGAAGAAGGACGTAGTAGAGTACGTTTCGAAGTGTTTGACTTGTCAGCAGGTTAAGATTGAACATCGACACTCCGAATGTTAAAGCCGCTTCCGATCCCTGAATGGAAGTGGGAGGATATCTCGATGGATTTCATCACCAATATGCCAAGAACCAAGACGGGACTGAACATGATTTGGGTTGTAGTTGATCGACTAACCAAGTCGGCTCATTTCCTAGGAATTAAAGATACTTGGGGACCCGAGAAATTGGCGCGAGTATTTATTGCAGAGATAGTCAGATTGCATGGGATGCCGAAGACCATTATTTCAGATCGAGATGGTCGCTTCGTGTCGCACTTCTGGAAAGCAGTTCACAGGGCTTTGGGGACTGAGCTCAACTTTAGCACATCTTATCATCCCCAAATGGACGGTCAGTCCGAAAGGACTATTCAAACAGTAGAATACATGCTTAGAGCTTGTGCGTTGGATTGGTCAACTGATTGGGAAGTTCACTTGCCATTGATTGAATTCACCTATAACAATAGTTGGCATGCTTCTATTAAGATGGCACCATTTGAAGCTTTGTACGGGAGAAGATGCCGATCACCCTTGTGTTGGGATGATTCCTCGGACTTGATCGGGACGGAACCAGAATTGATAGTTCAGACTTAAGAGAAGATAGCTTTGATTCGAGAAAGACTGTTGACTGCCCAGAGTCGACAGAAGTCTTATGCAAACGTACGTCGTCGCCCTCTAGAGTTCGACATTAGGGACCGCGTACTATTGAAGGTGTCTCCTACACGAGGAATTTTCCGTTTTGGGAGGAAAGGCAAGCTAAGTCCAAGATATATCGGACCATTCGAGATCCTCGAGAGAGTTGGAGATTTAGCATACAGGTTGGCCTTACCGCCATCGCTGAGTCACATTCACAATGTGTTTCACGTATCCCAATTGCGGAAGTATGTACCAGATCCCAGTCATATCATTGAGTTTAATGAGATCGACATAGCTAATGATGGCACCTTCGAAGAGAGACCAATCAAGATACTTGAGAGTCGGATCAAACAATTGAGAAATAAACCAATACCCTTGGTTAAAGTACAATGGTCACGGCACGGAGTTGAAGAGGCCACTTGGGAAATGGAGGACAGTATGAAGACTAGATATCCAGAGTTGTTTTCATCTTAAGTTTCGGGACGAAACTTCTTTTTAGGGAGAAAGGATGTAATACCCGAGATTTCTGCTATGTATTTGGAACTTGTGATATTGTAATTATTGCATTTTGATCCGAGTATTATTCTCCGTATTTCATAATCTGGTATTGTTGAGCGCATGATTTCATGAATGTGATTTAAATTGTGATTTTGCGCATGTAGCGCACGCTATCGACTAAGTGTAGCATACGCTAACTTGGATCCATAGCGCACGCTGTGAAGGAACCTTAGCGCACGCTATATGTGGTCAATATGATTGAGACGTGTTGGTAGGTGAGATCAGGCCGGGGATCTTGGTCGGATTGTGTCGGGATGAACCTGGACGGCTTTTGGGAAAAAGCCAAGTCAACGCGTTAGCGCACGCTACTCATATGAGGATAGCGCACGCTAAAGGCTGAGTACAGTTAAATCAGTAACGTTTCAAATAGCCGTTAGCACACGCTATGAATATGGACTAGCGCGCGCTAATAACCATTTTCTATATATAGGACAGCATCCTTTTTCATATTTTCAGACTTTTCACTCCCCCATCCGAATTCTTGAACTTAGAAAGTCACTCTCTTCATCCTAAACACTTCTTGCCGGCATCCTAGCTCGTGTTGAAGATTGTAGATCATTGGGGATTGGTGTTCAAGCCTTCGGTGTTGGATTGCTTCGAATTTCCTCCTTGTTCTTCACTACTTTGAGGTAGGTGATACTTCACCAATATTAGTAGTATTCTGAAGGACGTTTTTGATCATTTTTTGGGATTTACCTAGTCAGTTAGATTCATAAGTAGTCGAACATCATGTGTTAGAAGGATACTTTCGATGTTTCGGTACTTATTCATCGTATAAACCATTGAACCTTTTAGTGTTTGAACTCCTAGCATATTCTGAAGCTTCAAACCGATTTGTAACCAGTATATGGAGATTTTCAAAGTTCTTATGCCTTTACATAAAGGAATCATACGTTTTGGGACATATAACGGATTGAACTTAGGATATTCCTTGAAGATCAAAGATGAATTATGGCGTTGTGATGATTATATGTAACCTTGTATCTCGTAGTCGTTTAATCCGTATAGAACTTTCACAAGCATGATATGCACGGGGATGACATGTATTATCACCATAGAATTCATGAGTTCATAACCATTAGATCAAGTTTTCTGCCAGTAGTAATCTGCCATGCACGGTTAGCGCATGCTAACATACGTAAGTTAACGTGCGCTATCGGGAATAATTTAACGCACGCTTCGTTTGGTACATAATGTACGTTATGTTATCAGTCGAGTCAGTCGGCTGATCAGAGAGAACTGTCAGTCCATGGATAGCGTATACTAGACTTAGACGATAGCGTATGCTAACAGACAGGCCTAGCGCACGTTACATAGAGTACGTAGCATACGCTAAGTGGTTCAGGCAGATTGCATATTTAGAGCTTTTGTCCATAGACCGGATTGATAGGCAATCGTTCGACTTGAGATGAATTCTATATCATTTCTTCTGTTAAGGTTCGAGCTTGCTACGATTGGTCGAAGGAGGCGACCTTCGAGTGTGTTGAGATCATTGAAGTGTTTCGTTCTTGCCATCTTCGAGGCAAGTATCGTAATGTGTTAATATTGGTATTTTTGAGCATGCGTGTGGTTTATTCATGTTGATGAACATGAGATTTATTTCGTTGAATTGTCATGATATTCGTTATCTAGTGTTTGTACGTTCATGTTGATGGACATAGCGATTTGGCATATATGTATGCATGAGTTGTGTTTGTGTATGTTGTGCGATCTATGCTCAGGGTGCTGGATCGGATGTCCACCTCATGTTGGTCCGACGGGATCATCTTGGGATCTAAGCTGAGGGCGCTGGATCATTGGACGGGTTATTTCCACCTCGTGTTGGTCCGACGGGATCATCTTGGGATCTATGCTGAGGGCGCTGGATCATTGGAATACCCTTGCTGTGTTAATGGAATCTTGTGGATTCGCATTATCGGATTCCGGTAGCGGAAGTCCATGTGGTGTATCTTGTTATGTATTGTTGATGCATATTTGATTCGTTTAAATGATACTTGTACTAGCATCGTTTTGCTAACCCCTTCGGGGGTGGACATTTGTTTTGATGTTCAGGTAGTCGAGGAGCAGGGAAACAGCCACAGTACCGATATGACGACGAAGGGGTTCAGTGATGTTTGTTGTTGTTGGTGATTTGTTTTTCTTGGTTTGATTTCAGTACTCGAGTACGCGTGTCTTATTAATATCATTTCGATATGGTTTTATTAATTACTCGTTGAACCAGTTGGACCGGTTTTGTAAACTTGAATTCCCGTGGTATTGATGTCTTATATTTACATTTCTTTTATTTAGCCTTGTAAATCCTTACTTAAAGGGTTTACGGCGCTGTAATTATTCCGAATATCTCGGGGTGTTACACAGAGGATGTTGAGTGAGGGCATTGTACTTGTTATTATGTAAATCTTTAATATAAGGCAATGGTTGTTTCTTTATTTACTAGCAGTTACTGGCGTTCCTGACTCGTAAATATATATATATATATATATATATATTTATATATATATATATATATAGAAACTAGTCCGTGTATTTGAGAGCAAAACGTTCTACTCGTTGTTGGATAAGGGGGTCGGCACTAGAAAGGTTTATAGCTAAAATACTTAATCGTTCGCAAGTCGATGAAACTTGACTGGGTGTTAAGTTTATGTGAAGACTTGTATAACGTGTTCTTTGACATGGAGAGTGTCTTTCGAACTCTACTGGTTAGTGGGAGCACACGTTATAGGTATGCTAATTGGATTAGTATACTCGAACCGACTCACCCTCGATTCGTCGCACGGATTTCACTCCGGGATAGTCAATGACGGAATCGAAAGGTTGTGATAGGTATTCGTGAACCTTCGACTTGAGGATTTAGTAGGGATGTGCTTGTGACGTCAAGATTTTCATTAGAGTAGTTCGACCCTATAAACCGGGAGGTGGGGGTCAACCTCGACGTGCATCTTGACGGGCAAGTAGCAGGTCATACTGAATACCAAGATAGAGATCTTTCTCCCGTTAGTGAGTGGGTTAGATGTCCTATGCGGTTATTGGCAAATGAGATCATAAGTCTTTGGCCAAAGCATTGGACCTAGTTGTATTAGATACACGAGAGCTCGATGATCTCGATTTGCATTAATGCGTGCATAGCGTCAAGTACAGATAGGGTTTGACTGACCGTGACCCTATAACTTGATCGGGATATTTGAAAGAAGGGTTTATATGTATACTGGTATTCACGATAGAATGGTTCTTGAATGATTCCAATCATTCGTTCTCAGTTGGGGTACAATGTAGGCCGCCAGGCTAGCTAGGTGGTGCTACTACTCTTTGGTTCCTCTCATTGCTGACTAAGACGGACCTACCGAGTCGCGCAATAGGATTGACGATGGAATGAATCAAGCTTATTCTCTCATTATGAATATTAGATATTGGATATCTAATTTTTGGGACATTGGATGTCTAAATTGATTTATTGGATAAATTGATTTACGGCCTAATAAATTAAATAAATTACTGGGTGATTAATTTAATTCATAAATATAATTATTTCTTGGAAAAATTAATTATGTTATTTTGTATTTGATATGATTAATTAATTGGATTAATTAATTAATTGATATAAATACATCGGAACGGAATCGGAGTTTATCTATTTGGACTCACGGGAGTCCGGAATGAACCGAACTCGCCCGATTTCTACATGGGCCACACCCCATTTCCACCCACCTTCCTTTTGGACTCTTGTCTCCATTCTTTAATTGATGATAATTGTCTTGGTGGGGTTGATTCTCATTAGCATGAGTTGTTCATGTGGGGGAGTTGAATAAAAGGAAAGAAGACACCATTCACTCATACACAAGTGGTTTCCAACGTGAGAGAGGGTGAGAGAGAGAGAGTGAGAGAGAGAAAACTTTTCTCAAAGTCTTCATCATCTTCTCTAAGTCTTCTTCCATTTTATATTCACAAGTTCTTGATTTTTCTTGGAGGAAAATTGAGAAATAAAAGAGATAAAGTGAGTAATACACTTAGAGTGCTATAATCACAATTAAAAGCTTCATCAATTGGCTCTAGCCGTATCCTTAGAGGATAGCAAGGTGATTATCATTCCGATCATTTCTCCGGCGCGTGACAAGTAGAGGCATTGTATTTTCGACGTTGGATCATCCAAGGGCTTGGAGCACATTGGATCGTAGGGATTTACAATTAAAGCTTGGGGAGTAGCTCAAGAGAAGGAATCCATTTAATCAACGGGCTACAAGGGAAACTTTCTTGTATCTCTTGTGTTTCGTTTCTATATTCGTATATAAGTAACTCGATCGATCCTCGTAGGGATTCGGATCGAATTAATTTTCATTTTACCGCTTCAGCTGGACCTTCGTTTTAGGCACCGAATACCAACAGTGGTATCGGAGCATAGGTCTTGCAATCGTATATATGATATTAGCATTTGGAATGTTTGATTAGATGGTATATGATTTGGAATCATAATCGTATTAATCGTTGATTTTCTATTGTTCATCCAAAAAAAAAATATTTTTTTATGATTTTATGTTACAATGTAAATCTATTTTTCTTTTGAAAAACTGATTTAAAGTATAATATAAAGATTAGAAAAATATTATTTTTGGAATCGGGGCAAAAAATGAGCCGAAAACTTAATCGGATCCGGCTGACTGGGTCAAAGGCGCCGTCATGGTCCGAGGCAAGAAATCGCGATTGGACTGTGATCGGCCAGCTCGGCACTGTGCCGGCCATTGCTGGCAATGGTTTTGGTCCTCGCCGGTCATTGTCGGCCTCGCTTCGGCGACTTTGGCCGGGCGATGATCCGGCCGTGTTTTTTCGACTCTATTTTTTATATTTCGTTCGATAATTAATTTCTCACAAATTAAATTGGATTTAATTTGACTAAGATTTAATTATGGTGATTTTAATCTTAGGGGAATTAATTTAATGAAATATTTTATCATCTGGAACAAGTTAAAATTGATGGTTGTTTGAATTAATTGGATTGATTCATTTTGAATTAATCGATTGGATCGATTCGTATTGTTGATTGGATCAATGTATCTCTACGCTTTCCATTTATATAGTATTTATTGGAAGAATGATTTTGAATGAGGATGTGGTTCGTGGACTTAGTTTTTTGAATTGTTCGTTTTATTCGATTGGGTTGTAAAGGCCGTTTTGAGCCTATTTATATTACTAGAAATATTTGTATCTAGGATGCAATTTTCAATGTAAAATTTATATGTAATGATGAAGACCGGAGAAAGATCCATTTCTAGAAGACGAAGATTCAAGACGAAGACTTGTAATTAGATTACGGAGTTTTTGTTTTCTAGGAACGGTCCATGAACCACATGTTGGTAGCAACTAAGTTGTGAATGGTTCTTCATATTGTATGAATGCTACAAACGCACTCAAATGAATTAATGTGCAAAGTTTAACATTAATCGCGAAAATTCTCCCACGATAAATTTTTATGTTTATAAGGTTTCAAGGTTTTCCTTCCCTCCATCGAGCTTTCGGGAAACTGAAATCCAAACCGGATGTGCTGTGCTTCCGAGTTATCGGGGTAGTCGTTCGGGGAGGACGGATAAATTACCGGGAGCGCATTGGATGCCTTCAGTTGGAGCAAATTTTATCCCTAGAAACCTGATAGGTTGCCGGATAAGATTTAATTTTGAAACTGATTTGCATCTATGGTATCAACTTAACTTGTTCACGAACCATATAAACCGTATAAGTTGAGGGGAGTGAACAAGGGAAAAAATAAGATCGAATCATCCATTATATGTGTTGGTGTTGGACACCACTTTATGAAAATTAATAGACTAGAAACCTGTTCGGTTGCCCTCTATTAAGATTTATAAAGAACTCGATCACCACTATGAAGTAGAGAGACGATACTTACGGATTTCACATGAGAGTGTGTTATTCCAATAAAAATAGTGGGAGTTGGGTAACAAGAATAGATAAGATCTTAATTCTATACTCAAATCATAATTAAACAAGCCACTAATTAATCTGTTATACTTAATGCAGACATAACTCTCAATATGACAATGAATCCACTCGAAATTATACTCGAGAAGAACACCCTGATTGGACCTAAATTTGTGGACTGGATCCGCAATCTGATGATTATCCTTAGTATAGAGGCATTGGGATACGTCTTAGAGACGGACATTCCGGCGCCTCCTGTGCGGACCAGAGCCAATCAGGAAGAGATTGAAAAACACGAAAAGTGGGTTAAGGATGACGTAAAAGTCCATGCATACATTATGGTTTCTTTGTCTAATGAGCTTCATAGAGCTCATGAGAAAATGACTTCTGCTAGGCAGATTCTATCTCACTTAACCGAACTTTATGGTGAGCACAGCAGAACTGCTAGATATCCAAGCAACTGTTCGGTGCAAGGATGAAGGATGGTGAGAAGGTTAGGGAACACATCCTCAAAATGATATCCATGATTGAGAGATTGGAGGCTCTTGATTTTAAGATGGATACTTCTCTCCAAACCGACCTTATCCTTCAGTCTCTCCCTGATTCCTTCTCACAGTTTGTTATGAACTTTAACTGCAATAAGATTGCATGTAATTTAGCTGGGCTAATGAACAAACTTGTGACCGCTTAGTCTCAGATGAAGACTTTGTGGATGAAGGAGTCTGCCCTTGTGATTTCTTCTGGACCTCGGAGGTCTAAGAACAAGAAGAAAAAGACCAAGAAGCAAACGGGACCACAAGCCAAGGACTTCAAGGGAAAGGGCAAGGCCCCGACGGTTCCGAAGAACAAGAAGAATAAGGATGCTTGTATCATGTGCGGTGAGCTAGGCCACTGGCTAGAGACTGTCCGATTCTTCATGGCACTTCAGGTACAGAACTTTTAGTTTTGGAAACAAATTGTTCTGCTACTATATTTTCTACTTCCTGGATACTGGATTCTGGTGCTAGTTCTCATATTTGTACCGTGAATCAGGATCTGGAACAGAGTAGGAAGCTTGGAGCTGGAGAAGTTATGATCACAGTCGGAATCGGGCATAGTGTCGAGGCAACCGACATTGGATCACTTCTTTTGGGTTTAGAATCCGGCTTTGTTTTGACTTTAGAAGATGTACTTATTTTGCCCAAGGGTCATAAAAACATTGTATCCATTCTGGTCATGGACCGAAAAGGCTTTTTATTTTTCATTGGTGATGGTTCTTGCAAAATTTATTTCAGTAATAAACTAGTAGGTACTGCTACATTGTTAAATGGATTGTATAATCTAAATCTCAGCAATAAAGGTTTACAAAATGGCATGAAATGGCATCTTAGACTTAGTCATATTGGTAAGACCAAGGTTTACAAAATGGAAAAAGATAGACTTATGGGTCCATTGGGATCGGATCTCTTTCCTACTTGTGAATCTTGCCTTAAAGGTAAAATGACTAAGTCCCCCTTCACGGGGACTTTTGAGAGAGCCACTGATAAACTAGGATTAATCTATACCGACGTATGTGGTGCTTTGGAAGCAGCACGTGATGGATATCAATATTTCATTACGTTTACAGACGATCATACTAGGTATGGTTATTTATACTTAATGAAACATAAATCCGAGGCCTTTGAGAAATTACAGGAATTCAAGGCCCTAGTCGAGAAACAAACTGGTTATCATATCGAAGCACTTCGATCGGACCGAGGTGGCGAGTATATGAGTACGGAGTTTGACGAGTTCCTTAAGGAACATGGAATAGTATCACAACTTACACCTCCAGGCACTCCTCAGTTAAATGGTGTGTCAGAAAGAAGGAACCAAACCTTGTTGGACATGGTCCGTTCCATGTTAGGCTACACTGACTTATCGATTTATCTGTGGGGGTATGCACTCCTGACTGCTGCATATATCTTGAACAGATAGCCTTCCAAATCCATTCCTAAAACTCCACATGAGATGTGGGAGGGAAGGAAATCAAGTATTAATCACATTAGGATTTGAGGATGTCCTGTCTATGTCAAGAAGACTAAGGTGGACAAAATGGAAGCAAGGTCCGTGAGGAGACGTTTCATTGGATTCCCTTCCGAGACGATGGGTTATCTATTCTACATGCCCAAAGATCGAAAGATCGTTGTTGCTTTGCATGCACACTTCCTGGAAGATGAGTTCATTCAGGAAGGCGGAGCAGGTACAAATATTTCTTTGGAAGAATACAATGAAACTCCTCAGGAGACACCTGTGCAAGAAAATGGAACCGAACCTTCTGAAACACAAGTACAACCACCTAGTAGGTCTTGTAGGGTGTCTCAATTACCTGAGAGGTATAGTTTTGTGCACTTGGAGGAACTGGGTTTCCGCGAGGTTCCAGGTGATAAACAAGAGACCGACCCACGACCAATAACCTAGCAATGGTGGATGTAGACTCCATGAAATGGACTGTAGCAGTCTTCATGTAGTTGGAACTTTCGTTTTGATGTGGCAGTCAAAGAGTTTGACTTCGTGCAAAATGAAGAGGAACCTTGTGTATACAAGAGGGTTAGTGGGAGCAAGATCGCATTCTTAGTACTATATGTAGATGACATTCTACTAATAGGAAATGATGTGGGAATGCTCAGTTCTGTGAAAGCTTGGTTTTCGAGTAATTTCTCCATGAAGGACTTGGTAGAAGAAACCTATATTCTTGGGATTCGACTCTACTGGGATAGATTGAAGAGAATGATAAGTTTTCTCCAAAGCCCTCCATATAGATAAGATCTTAAAGAGGGTTCCTTCTGATGCGACATGGAATAAAACTCTCCTGGAAGACGTGTCCTCAAAGTGAGGAACAATGAAAGGAAATGAGTAATATACCATATGCTTCGGAAATTGGGTAGCCTTATATATACTTTATTGTGTACGAGACCTGACATTGCGCATGCTGGGAGCATGGTAAGTAGGTTTCGGGCTAACCTAGTTAGGGAACATTAGACTGCCGTAAAAGAACGTTATCAAGTACTTTAGAAGGACTAGAGATCTGGTTCCTAAAATGCAGCGGTGGAGAGCTGAATATAATAGGATTCACTGTATTGGACTTCCAAGGATAGAAAGACAATTCTATGTCTACCTCTGGCTACATTTACTCTTAATGGAGGAGCAGTATCTTGGCATAGTGCCATGTATAGCGCGACTGCTGGTTCTATCTGTTAGGCTGAGTATAAAGCGGCCTCGGTGGCCTCCAAATGAAGGGTTAAGAAGTTACTGGGTAAACTTCACAGTGACATCATGTGCTGCACTGCCTATTTTCATTTTTATACGATAATAATAGAGCGGTAGCACAGGCCTGGGAGCCGAGGTTTCATAATGGTACAAAACATATTGAGATAGAGTATCTCGTAAGAGAATTTGTTCGCAAAGAGATACATTGTACTGCATAGAGTAGAGTCAGCAGACTACGTCGCTGATCCACTGACCAAGCCACTTTCTCAGATTAGCTTAGAGCGTCATCTGGAGAACATAGGTATTAGATACCAAAGTGTGTGGCATTGAGTGCAAGTGGGAGTTTGTTAGGAGTATGCCCTTGAATGCCACTCAGAAGATGTTGAGTGAGGGCATTGTACTTGTTATTATGTAAATCTTTAATATAAGGGAATGGTTGTTTCTTTATTTAGTGGTAGTTACTGGCGTTCCTGACTCGTAAATATATATATATATATATATATATATATATATATATATATATATATATATATATATATATATGGAGAGAGAGAGAGAGAGAGAGAAACTAGTCCGTGTATTTGAGAGCAAAACGTTCCACTCCTTATTGGATAAGGGGGTCTGGAAAGGTTTATAGCTCAAATACTTAATCGTTCGCAAGTCGGTGAAACTTGACTGGGCATTAAGTTTATGTGAATACTTGTATAACGTGTTCTTCGACATGGAGAGTGCCTGTCGAACGCTAATGGTTAGTGGGAGCACACGTTATAGATATGCTAATTGGATTTGTATACTCTAACCGACTCACCCTCGATTCGTCGCACGGATTTCACTCCGGGACAGTCAATGACGGAATCGAAAGGTAGTGATAGGTATTCGTGAACCTTTGACTTGATGATTTATTAGGGATGTGCTTGTGACGTCAAGATTTTCATTAGAGTAGTTCGACCCTGTAAACCGGGAGGCGGGGGTCAACCTCGACGTGTATCGTGACGAGCAAGTAGCAGGTCCTACTGAATACCAAGATAGAATTCTTTCTCCCGTTAGTGAGCGGGTTAGATGTCCTATGCGGTTATTGGCAGATGATATCATAAGTCTTTGTCCAAAGCATTAGAGCTAGTTGTATTAGATACACGAGAGCTCGATGATCTCGATTTGCATTAATGCATGCATAGCGTCAAGTACAAATAGGGTTTGACTGACCGTGACCCTATAACTTGATCGGGACATTTGAAAGAAGGTTTTATAGGTATACTGGTATTCACGACAGAATGGTTCTTGAATGATCCCAATAATTCGTTCTCAGTTGGGGTACAGTGTAGGCCGCCAGGCTGGCTAGGTGGTGCTACTACTCTTTGGTTCCTCCCATTGCTGACTGAGACGGACCTACCGAGTCGCGCAATAGGATTGACGACGGAATGAATCAAGCTTATTCTCTCATTATGAATATTAGATATTGGATATCTAATTTTTGGGACATTGGATGTCTAAATTGATTTATTGGATAAATTGATTTATGACCTAATGAATTAAATAAATTATTGGGTGATTAATTTAATTCATAAATATAATTATTTCTTGGAGAAATTAATTATGTTATTTTGTATTTGATATGATTAATTAATTGGATTAATTAATTGATATAAATACATCGGAATATAATTGGAGTTTACCTGTTTGGACTCACGGGAGTCCGAAACGAACCGAACTCATCCGATTTCTACATGGGCTGCCCCCCATTTCCACCCACCTTCCTTTTGGACTCTTGTCTCCATTCTTTAATAGATGATAATTGTTTTGGTGGGGTTGATTCTCATTAGCATGAGTTGTTCATGTGGGGGAGTTGAATAAAGGGGAAGAAGACACAATTCACTCATACACAAGTGGTTTTCAACGTGAGAGAGGGTGAGAGAGAGAGAGAGAGAGAAAAAAAAAAACTTTTCTCAAAGTCTTCATCATCTTCTCCAAGTCTTCTTCCATTTTTTCTTCACAAGTTCTTGATTTTTCTTGGAGGAAAATTGAGAAATAAAAGATAGAAAGTGAGTTATACACTTAGAGTGCTATAATCATAATTAAAAGCTTCATCACTTAGCTCTAGCCGTATCCTTAGAGAATAGCAAGGTGATCGTCGTTCCGATCATTTCTCCGGCGTGTGACAAGTAGAGGCGTTGTATTTTCGACGTTGGATCATCCAAGGGCTTGGAGCACATTGGATCATAAGGATTTATAATTAAATCTTGGGGAGTAGCTCAAGAGAAGGAATCCATTTAATCAACGGACTACAAGGTTAAGTTTCTTGTATCTCGTGTTTCGTTTATATATTCGTATATACATAACTCGATCGATCCTCGTAGGGATTCAGATCAAATTAATTTTCGTTTTACCTCTTCCGCTGGGCCTTCGTTTTAGGCACCGAATCCCAACAATGGCAACGTGGAACCCTACAAAGCTAGGATTATGGTTAAGAGTTATACCCAAAAGAAATGGATCAATTACCACGAAACCTTATCACCAGTTACCATGATCAAGTCTATTTATATGATGTATTCCATAGTTGCCTACTATGATTATGAAATATAGCAGATGGATGTGAAGACGTCTTTCCTGAATGGATACTTTGAGAAGGAACTCTATATGGAACAGTCTATAGGTTCGCCGCTACCAATATTCATTAAGCGTGCAAGCTTCATTGTGCTAATTATGCGCTAAAGCAGGCATCACGAAGTTGGAATCATTATTTTGATTAAGCAGTCAAAGAATTTGACTTCATGCAAAGGAAATGATAGGAAATTCACATCTGGGAATCTTCCTATATAAAAATTGGGAGAATTTGGAAAATCTTCCTATCACCTGGGAATTCCCATCTATAAGGACAGAGCGAAGGAAATGATAGGACTTTCTCAATCCCTTTATATAGAAATGATCCTAAAGAAATTTAGTATGAAAGATTCTAAAAGAGGGTTATTACCCATGCAACATGGATTAAAACTTTCTACTGATATGTGTCCTCAAAGTGAGGAAGATAAAATGGAGATGTGACAAGTACTCTCTTCCATGGCAGTGGGTAGCCTCATGTACGTGATGTTGTGCATGAGACCGGATATTGCATATGCTATAAGTGAAGCCAGTTAGTTTCAAACTAACTCGTGTAAAGAACATTGGACAGTTGTTAAGAACATTTTCAGATACCCTAATAAGAAATGATTCTTACATAAGGTGGTGGAGAACTAAGAGTTAATAGGTTCACGGACTTGGATTTTGGAGAGGATGTGAATAAAGAGAAGTCCACTTTAGGGTACATATTTATTCTGAATGGTGGAGTAGTTTCTTTGATGACTTCCAAGAAAATTGTGACTGCACATTCCACCAGTCAGGCTCAATACCAAGGTGCCTCAGGAGCATCAAGGGAAGCATTCTGGATCAAGTAGTTTTTTGAGAACTTCAAGTGGTCCCTAGTGGAAAGCGGCTGATGCCGCTTCACTGTGAAAATGTAGGAGATGTTGCACATTTTGAAGGTCCCAGGTCTCATCGCAAGACCAATCATACTAAGAGGAACTACCAATGTTCGATATATGGTGAAGAATCGATATGTTGAACTACATAGAGTACACTCAACGAACAATCTCGCTGACCCACTAACAAATCCATTATCGCATATTATTTTAGTCATATATATGGATGGGTACTAGATATCCTAGTTTATAGTATTGAGTGCAAGTGAGTAATTTATAGAGTATGCCCTCAAACGCCACTCTGAGGGTGAGAGAGTTTGGGCATTTATATGTAGTAAAGAAATTTGTTTTATTTAATAAAAGGGATTTGTTATTTCTCTATTTAGAGTATGTCATTGACATTCCTAATTTGGTAAATAAATAGAAATAATGTACATACATATTGGTAGAAACATTCCAATCCTTAATAATATAAGGAGTTTGGCATAAGAAGTGTTTGGAACTCAACTTAAGTTGTTCGCAAATCGATAAAACTTAATTGGACATTAAGCTTAGTAAAGACTTATATAATGTATGCTTTGGCAAGTGCATGTCTTCACCTAGGAGTAATGAGAGCATCTGCTATATGTATGCTAATGAGATTAGTATACTCACTCTAATATAGTCAAGGAATCAATCGTAAGGTTGTGATAGGTATGCGTTAACCTTTGACTTGAGGGTTCAGTCGAATATGTGCTTGTGATATTTAGTCATTTGAGTAGTTTGATATATTATATCTGTTGGTAGGGGTCAACATCGAAGTGCAGCTTAATGCTCAAGTAACGGTCTTTATTGAATACCAAGATAGGATTCTTTCTCTTATAAGCATGTATTTGTCCTGGTTAATGGCAAATAAGATCAAAAGTCTTCGTCAAAGCAATTGAGCTAGTTGTATTTTGTATACTATGGCTCAGTGATCTTTATTTGCACTAATGCTACATATTGTCAAGTTGAAGTAGAGTTTGACTTTACCTTGATCCTAAAACTTGACTGGGACATCTGAATGAAGGGTTTACACATATATGGTATTTGTGACATAGAAAATTTAGAATGATCCTAACCACTAGACCTCAGTTGGGTTACAATTTGAGCCCCGGGTCTGGCCAGTTGTTACTAACACTCTTTAGATCCTACTATTGCTAACTGAGATGAACCTTCATAGTCGTGCAATAGGATAGACATCAGATCAGAAATGAACTATATCTCTTTGAATATTGGACATTATATGTCTAAATAATTTATTAGATAAATTATCATGGTGTAGCGAATTAAATTATATTATTAGGTAATCTACTAAGTCAGTCATTTAATTAATTAAATAATTTCATGGAGGAATTACTTATTAATTATATATAGTATTCATTTAATTAATTAGTTCGATTGATTAATTTAAGAGGAATACATCTACCCAGACCAATTGAGTTTTGTTGATATGCTTACGGTGGCCCGAGAGGAGCCCATATGGGGCGAACGATTTGACTAAGAGTGTTAGGAATAGATGTAAAGATTTTGATGATGTCATTTCTGTATTCTAAGTTTAAATAAAATGTATGCTCTAAGTACTTGGCATTGCAAATAAGAACCAAATGAGTATCTTCTGTAGGCCTTTAAAGTTAGGCTAAGTATTGATCAAATAGGTTTTACAGATAAGTTCGATCAGCTGAGTATGGCCAAAACAAAATTTAGCTGAGTTCGTCAAGTCAGAATATCAACTGAGTATCGCATATCAACTGAGTATTTCCAGGTCAGAATATCGGTCGAGTATCACCATGTCAGAATATCAACTGAGTTAGCCAACTCAGAATATCACTTGAGTTTAGCCAAGAGAGAATGTCAGCTGAGTGTAGCCAAGACAAAAAATCAGCTGAGTATCGCCGAGTTAAAATCTTCAGTTGAGTATGACCAAGGCAAATCAGTCAGCTAAGTATGGATGTCAAATACTTGGACAAAATTCAGCAAGTATTATTCAGCTATGTCCTCGTCAGCAAACCTTGAAAAGTCGACAAAGACGGAAAATTACGTGCAGGCGTAAATAAAGATAAAGAGACAATCTGAATGATTTCCGCAGGTTGAGGAATAAAATATTCCTCGAGATTCACGCTCTGAAGATTTCTTATTATAGAAGTCAAAGAAAATAGCACGGACAACTGTATATCTTCAAATGTTCAGATTTGAAGAAAGAATCAAGCCATGCAAAAGAGGTGAAAATAAAAACAAAGAAGTCCACTCTCCAACGGACCAATTTGTTTAAAGGATGCAACAGCTATGAAGAGCTCAAGAGAAATACTATGAATATTTGAAGAACTCTTGAGCAGAAGAGCGATGCGATTAACACCTACAAGCGATTAAAGAAAACTAAAGCAATATACTTTACAAGCATCATGAAGAGATAAAATCATAAGATCCAAAGAATCTCTTAGAAGTTGGAGAAAACAAACACTCTTGTCTTAAAGATTGGAGTAGGGGTACTTTCTTGAATGAGGTTCTTGAAAGTCGAGGTTATGCGACATCCACAGGTTCTTGATTGGAAGGTGATAAATGACTTGAGAGTGGTGAGGTATCTATGGGTTTTCGATCAATTGGTGACAAGCAACCAAGGGAAGGAGTTACCTCGGCCATGGGTTTTCACTGGTTTAAAGCTGCAATTACTAAATTCATTGTAACTATCAAAAGTTATAGTGAATTTATGTTCAAGTGGATTGGATAAAAGTGGACTAGTAGAGGATTATCCCACCTTTGAAACCACTTTAAGTATTATGTTATTTACTATTTAAGCATCATACTTGACTGTTGCACCTATCTTAACTGTTGCATTAAAAGTCAGTTAAGTCTTCCGCATATTATTTTTCAGCTTATTCTGAAGTGACCTAGCTGAGATTTCAGTTAAGTCTAAAAATCAGCTAATTTTACCTAGGTGAATACATCACAGTTGAGTGTCTTAGATCAACTAATTCAGCAAAGTGATTTTAAAAGTCTATTCACCCTATCCCCCCCTCTAGACTTTACCATACGTACTTGTGACCTACAAAGAGGAGGGGACCGACTTTGGTCTTAATAAAGGACATGTAGCCCTAAAAAAATACTATAAAAATTTTCTCTCCTCCTTAGTAGGGTTTTCAGCATAATATCCTAGCCACCAACATAGAGAAAAAGAGAGTTTCCTCCCCTTTACTCAAGCTAGCCAGGAGCAAGAAGGTCTGGAAAATAGGAGGATTTGCTCGGGCATTTCAAGCTGACGAGTGTGAAGTAGAGGCATCGCGTGCTTTCAGTGTTGGATCAGTTCAATCTTTCGGATCGAAGGAAGAAGATCATCATCATTATCAAACATAAAATTGGCCGATCCCTTTCGGAAGAAAGGTAAATCTTTCTGAGCCTTGTATTTTTTTCGAGTATACGATCATTAATTGATCTCTATGGATTCGAATAAGCACATAGTTATTATTTCTGCTGGGTTTTATTTTGGCTGCCCTTCTTCTCACCTCGGCATACCTAGTCTTCAGCCCTTATCCCTCCGTCTTGACCCATTGTGAGTCCTCTGGTATTGCAATTTGTTTGTAAATTGTTTTTCCTTCTCCGCAACTAATATTACTCACCCCTATAAGTTGAGTTCTCAGCCGATACGGAGAGGTGTGCGGAAATTGGGAGATCCATCTTTGTGAATCCTAAGCCTTCAATTATTTTTCATGAGATTGAGGTGTTTTGATTGATATCTTGAATTGATCTTTATTTTGCTGTCGAGAATCTTGAGTTTGGAACTGTAGGTTTTGTGCCTTCATAGCCTTCCCATCAGGTTTACTGTATTTGGAAAATGAATGGTACGATCTGTAACACCCCAAACTAGGCGGATATTACAGTGCCGTGGACCCCCGACTGGGACCCACCAGGCGAGTGAAAATGAATGAAATACACAGGGTAAATGTAGTACCAAACCACATTACATAATCAATTACTCCGATGAGGAGTTTTATTACAATACACCCAAGGAAATGACCAAATACAAGTATATTTTATATGGAGATCAAATATACAACACTGAATGAACTCAAAATCCAAACGGAAATCTGCAGCGGAAGGACTAGGGCCCCCTACTAGTATCACTGGGACTCCTCGCCGTCAACACGTTATTCCCGTGCTTTTGCCTTGCCATGACCTGAAAACAAAATCCCTAAACGGGGTCAGTTACACAGAATAGCAATCCTCAAGGGTTGAAAATACACAGATATGTCTGAAGTTATGAATTATCCTTAGTTATGAATTACACTGAAGAGGAGTATCATAGTACGCCCGTAGTGTTCTGTGCAAGTGTACAAGACGGATGACCGGACACACCCGTCCTTGTACCTAATTAGTCTCACGGAGGTAATCTTTACCGTGTGCACAGTCCAATGTATCACTCCCAATACATGGCCATCGCGTGCCCGACTAAAAATTCCACACATCCGCACCCGGCCACGCAATATGAACCCAGAAGGTCATATGAACGAGAATGACCACAATGAATATCAATGGATAATAATTCGACAAGGTTGAGAATGACTCACCGAGATGAAAGTAATAGTGAAGTGATTGATAACCCAATGAAATGATTGGAACCGTCGTTCCTCGTGAATGAAATGATTAATCGACAATTACAAGTCTCAATACGGTTAATACAATGATGAATGAGTTATGATTATGAATAAACAACAACAAAAGGAATGAATATCCTTTTAACCGAGTAAGAATTAACTTACACAACACCGGTGACAATTATCCTTCCACGAACAACGTCCTAATTGAGATATCGGTCGCTCGAACAACCTTGAATAATACAATTACCAACAATCCGTTCAATATACGAATCAAACACGAATATAACGAACTCAAAACGTCGATACGATTAAACCAAGTTCATTGGGGCATTATATCGAACACTTTGTGGCCAAACTTCGATTGTTTACAACCAAACTTCAATAATACCAACATCAAATCCCCAAGAAGTGTTTCAAACCAACAAAACATCTTCAATACGATCAATAATCCAATATGAATATACAAATTCGTGATTACAACAACGATTAATCGAAAACCCCTAAATCCAACTCAATATTCAAAGTGTTCTTGAAAAATCCTTCAATAATCCAATGAATAATCAAACATATCCATAATCATGCGTATATCACTTCATACAACATGATCTTAACACCCAAAACATCATATTACAATACAAAATCGAAATCCAAGATGTTGAAGAAATTACCTCTTGAAGATCCAAGCACTTTGATCCGAAGAACACGCGTTAGATCGACTATCCGGGCTTCACGATCGAAAGGAAATGAAGAAAATCAAACCCTCAAGTGATGGATGATGAAAAGTTTCTCTCCTCAAGCTCTCTCTCTCTCGTATGGGTTGACAAAAAGGGAACAAATGAGCTGATCTTGCTCAAAAAACGCAATTATAGAGTTGATTGCACTGTGTGCCGGGGCCCAGCCGAAGTGTGCCGCGGCACAGGGCCAAAACTGCCCCTAGTGATCGGCAGCGTGCTGCGGCCCGGACGAGTGTGCCGCGGCAGTGGCTCGGCAGTGTGCCGCAGCCCCGTCGGCATTTGTCGCGGCCCAAGATACATACGGGTTTGGCCGAAAGTGCAACACGAGTGTGCCGCGGCCCGGACGGGTGTGCCGCGGCAGTGACTCGACAGTGTGCCGCGGCCCTGACGGCATGTGCTGCAGCCCACGGTACAGATCTCTCGGCCAAAATCTGGAAAATGTGTGTGCCGCGGCGCACACTCCTTGTGCCGCGGCCCACACCCCCTTGGGTCCTAAAATGATGAAAAATGACCCGGGAAGAGAATAAAAGCAATAGGAATCAATATTTGGGAAATAATAACACGAAATGGAAGTACGAAAACCCCAAAACGATGGTTCCAAGCAATGATTACCAGGGTTCGTCCAACAAAAACACGATTTGAACAATGAAGAGATTTGAAATGACATGAATTCCAACGTCAACATCGACTAATGAATCATTTACAACAATCAAGATAATACTCGTCTCGATTCCCGAATAAGGTAGATACACTGAACAATATCGATACACAACTCGAAGTTATTCTGAACGGTGAACACGGATGAATGATTATTAACAAGTGAAAAATTACATAGTGACAATTACCGAATGAAATTACTGAATGATAAAAACTGAATTACAACCGGGTATTACATACACCCCCCCCCCCCCTTAAAAGAGTTTTGTCCCCGAAACTAAGGGTCAAACAACTCGGGATAACTCTCCCGCATACTATCCTCGGTTTCCCAAGTAGCCTCTTCGACTCCGTGTCTAGACCACTGAATTTTAACCAAAGAAATCGTCTTATTCCTTAACTGTTTGATTCGCCGTTCTAACACTCGTATGGGACGCTCCTCATACGAATGATCATCCGCGATCTCAATTACGTCGAACTGAAGTATGTGACTCGAGTCGGAAACATACTTCCGTAGCTGAGAGACGTGAAATACATTATGAATTCGGCTCAACGCCGGAGGTAAGGCCAAACGATAAGCTAGCTCGCCTACTCGTTCCAAAATCTCAAACGGTCCAATAAATCTTGGACTCAACTTTCACCGCTTCCCGAAACGGAAAATACCTCGACTCGGGGATACCTTGACCAACACGTGGTCACCTGTCTCGAACTCTAATGGTCAACGATGATTATCTGCATATGATTTCTGTCGACTCTGAGCGGTCAACAAACGACTCCTGATCAAAGATACCTTCTCACGGGCGGCTATAAGCATATTGGGCTCGGTGCCGATTGATTCTGATAAGTCATCCCAACACAAAGAAGCTCGACAATGACGACCGTACAAGTCCTCGTAAGGTGCCATCTTAATCGAAGAATGCCAACTATTATCGTACGTGAACTCGATCAACGGTAGTTGGGCTTCCCAATCATCTTTCCAATCGAGGATACATGCCCTCAACATGTCCTCCAAAGTCTGAATAGCCCTCTCTGATTGTCTGTTGGACTGAGGATGAAAAGATATATTGAGATTAAGCTGAGTTCCCATAGCACAGTGAACTGATTTCCAAAAGTGAGACACGAATCGTCCGTCACGATCGGAAACGATACTTTTAGGAGTACCGTGCAACCTCACTATCTCTTTGATAAATAACTGGGCAAGTCTCTCGGGACCCCACGTATCCTTAATCTCAAGGAAATGAGCTGATTTAGTTAGGCGATCCACAATTACCCAGATAGTGTTCATGCCACGACGACTCGTCGGCAAACTCGTGATGAAGTCCATTGAAATATCCTCCCACTTCCATTCTGGAATAGGGAGAGGTTTCAGCATACCCTCCGGTCGCTGATGTTCTATCTTGACTTGCTGACAGGTTAAGCATCTCAAAACAAATTCCGTGACTTCTCGCTTCATATTACTCCACCAGTAATTTTGTTTCAAGTCTTTATACATCTTGCTAGACCCCAGGTGAACGGAATAAGGGGTAGCATGAGCTTCTCTCAAAATCGAGTTTTTCAACTCGTCATTCGCCGGTACGCACAACCAATTCTTAAAACGCAAAAGTCCATCCTCGTGGACCACAAATCCGGGGGCTTTCCCCTGAGTCACATCCTCTCGAATGCGTAACAAAAATGGGTCCGAACCTTGATTCTCTCTGATTGCCTCCTCAAGTGGTGATGAAATCTCTAACATGTAAAGTTGCCCTTGCACTTGCTGAAGCCAGACCTCGATCTCAGGTCTACGGAATTCCTGTTGAAGCTCTTTCTTAACTGTTAAACGAGCAAGCATCTGCTCCTGAACGGACTTACGACTCAAGGCATCGGCGACAACGTTCGCCTTGCCCGGGTGGTAAAGGATCTCGATATCGTAATCTTTGATTAGTTCCATCCACCGTCTCTGTCGCATATTTAATTCCTTCTGAGTAAATATATACTTCAAACTCTTGTGATCAGTGAAGATCTGACAGGTAACGACATAAAGGTAATGACGCCAAATTTTCAATGCGAAAACCACGGCTGCTAACTCCAGGTCGTGGGTCGGATAATTAACCTCGTAAGGTCTCAATTGCTGTGAATCATAGGCAATAACCTTCCCATTCTTCATGAGTACACATCCGAGACCCTGCCCGGAGGCATCACTATAAACCACAAATCCTTCCGCAAACCGCCGATAATAACCGGCTTATCCGAGAAAGCTTCGGATTTCCTTAACATTCTTCGGAGGTAACCAATCTTGGATAGCCTCCATCTTCTGAGGATCGACACGAACTCCGTCTGATGAAATTACATGTCCGAGAAACGTCACTTCATACATCCAGAACTCCTATTTGGAAAACTTTCCATAAAGTTGCTCTCGTCTTAACACGTCGAGAACCTGATGAAGATGAACCTCGTGTTCCTCACGATCACGAGAATAGATCAAAATGTCATCGATGAATACAACAACAAACTAATCCAAAAAGTCGATGAAAACCCGATTCATTAACTCCATGAATACCGCAGGTGCATTAGTTAGCCCGAACGGCATAAATACGAACTCATAATGACCATAGCGTGTTCGAAACGCCGTCCTCGCGATATCCGACTCTCGAATCCGCAACTGATGATATCCAGATCTTTAGTCGATCTTGGAAAATACTGAAGCTCCCTGAAGTTGATCTAAGAGATCATCAATACGGGGTAAGGGATACTTATTCTTGATTGTCACCCTGTTCAACTTCCGATAATCAATACACAAGCGAAATGAACCATCCTTCTTCTTGATAAACAATATTGTTGCTCCCCACGGGGACGCACTCGGTTAGATATAATCTTTCTCGTACAACTCCTCTAGTTTATTCTTCAAATTCAATCATTCATTACCTCATTGTCACCGATTGGCCATTCTTAGGCAATCGAGATATTCAATCATTCATTGTATCATTTTCATCGATTGACTATTCTAAAGCAATTGAGTTGTTCAACCATTCGTAGTATCATTGTTATCATTTGACGATGTACTCCCAGACGAGCTACCTGTTTTACCTCCACAGAGAGATGTGGAACTCGCGATTGAGTTGGAGCCCGGTACGTCCCCGATATCGAAGGCACCGTACCGGATGGCCCCGACCGTAATGCAAGAGTTCGATTGCCTAAGAACGGCCAATCGATGAAAATGATACAATGAATGATTGAACACCTCAATTGCCTTAGAACGGCTAATCGATGAAAAGGATACAATGAATGATTGAACACCTCGGTTGAGTAATTACTGCTACCATCATATTAATGATACTTTCGGAACAACGGGGATCACCTCCCTGAAGCACACATTCGAACCCAACGACGAAAATGATAATGACCAAACGTTTACGAGCATTGAGGGGATATCATGATGATCCATCCCACTAATACCCGATATACATCGTCCTTAAGTAAATCTACCACGATTTGGTCCATCAACCAATCGCGGTCATTTAAACTTAATTCGGTATGATTTCTGAAAATTCTTCCATCACCAGGTAGACCGATTGTAAGAGGTCCATAAGCAATAGGACTATCCAAATTAAGTCTATTCAAACATGATTCAAAAATGAATGAATGCGGTGCACCAATATCAAAAGGTACACAAAGGTTGAAATAAAATTACGAGTATACCTGAGATCATTCGGGCCATCGGATCGTCGATCCTCTTCATCACATGAATCCGGGACTTGCCGGCCCCCGAACCGGATGCTCCCGTCTGATAAATACGAGCTCCGCCTTTATTTGCCTCCATTGTCTTAAACGACGCTGGCAGAGTAGTCTGATTCTGAATCGTTGATTGCTTCGGGGCCTGAGATGCCGCCGGAGCCGACTTGGAGTCCTTTCTGCAAAAACGGGCCTTATGACCAAAATTCCCAAAATTATGGCACGTGATAGATGGTTTCAGACACTTAGTGCTGTAATGACCCGGCGCTCCACAGTTGAAACAGGTGATGGCCGAACTGTCCACTCGGGACTGAGATCCCGCATGATTATGCACCGTAGGAGGTCGCTCAGAAACGATAGGACCCGCACGAGGCTTCTTGAAGGTTGACTGACCGCCTTCGGATTGATTACGCTTCGTTGATTTCTTGCTAATAGATGAAGGTTGTTGCTCAGCAATTTCCTTAGCAGTAGGCTCATACGGGAGAGTTCTCTCGATTAATCCGGCCAGAGTGGCGCAATGATGATTGAGCAATTGCATATGGGTCATCATGACCTGCATAAAAGTGAGTGGATCAACCCGAACATCTTCTGATCGAGCTGAGTCCTGGGTACGATTTCCCAACAGTGAGTGATTAATCCCCGGGTCCCGGCCCGCACCGCGGCCTCCCCCCGTGCATCCCCTGACAGCTCTCTCCATACTGAAGTAGGAAGGTCGTATGATAATCATAGATCTCGTATGAGTACCGCATTATTATTTACGTCATGAAATTATGAAAATGAGCATATGCGCTATAACACAGTGATTACATGAATGATTAACTGAGGTGACATGATTATCTGATGAAATTCTTGAACTGAGTATCTTGAATAAGTTAACAAGATTAATAATATGATCTTCCAGATCAACAACTGAGTAATGAAATGAATTGAGTGATTAATGAGTCAATATGATCAACATGATTAAAATGAAAATGATGTTTGAGGATTGTTAACTAGTGAATTATGAATGAATGATTATTGCCAGAATTTATACCATGGCGTTAGAAGTCTTACAGTTCTATCGGTCTAATTGGCTCGACATTTGCACAGGTCGCACGTGACACGAAAGTCCAATGATACTAGTCTGATGACGATGATTTCAAATGAGACATGACTCGGAAGGTAGTATTCAAAACCACGCTCCGATACTAACTCTGTAACACCCCAAACTAGGCGGATATTACAGTGTCGTGGACCCCCGACTGGGACCCACCAGGCGAGTGAAAATGAATGAAATACACAGGGTAAATATAGTACCAAACCACACTACATCATCAATTACTCCGATGAGGAGTTTTATTACAATACACCCAAGGAAATGACCGAATACAAGTATATTTTATATGGAGATAAAATAAACAACACTGAATGAACTCAAAATCCAAACGGAAATCTGCAGCGGAAATGAAATAAGGAAACATGGTGAATGAAAGGACTGGGGCCCCCTACTAGTATCATTGGGACTCCTCACCGTCAACATGCTATTCCCGTGCTTGTACCTGAAAAACAAAATCCCCAAACGGGGTCAGTTACACAGAATAACAATCCTCAAGGGTTGAAAATATACAATCATGATATATCTGAAGTTATGAATTATCCTTAGTTATTCTACACACTTAGAACACATCTTATTGGTCCTTGTATATTGGTTATCACTTGTGAGTGATCATTGAAGTGGAGTAGCACCTTGGAGTGGCATACAACTAACCGGAGTCGGATTCTACCTTACGGTTCAGTGATTTTCGTCATATTAAGGTATGTTCAATCTATCTCCATACTTAGAGTTGGATTCTAAAGAATTGGATGATCATGTTAACGAGATATTGATTTTCATTAGTGAATTATCCAAAGTACATCATGTTTGGAATATTGAGATGAATAAGCCTTGAGTACCTTGATTATGAACATCATGATTCGAATCTTATTACATTGAACAAGTAGAGGAAGCTTCTATCATTGGTAATCCGAATCTAGTAGATGACTTCATAACAATCATGGAATTGACTTTAACATCATTATTGTTAGATGAATCTAAGGGATTGATCATGGAAGGATTTATCTAGTATAGATGGAATGTTAAACAACTACAGTATGATAATTTTGATTGATATAAAGGTGTTGATATCAGCCGTTAAGCCTTTCGAATTGTCGTATGAAGATTTGTAGTCGAAATGGAATATGGTTTTATAATAGTATACATATTCTTGAATCCGAAGTTGTAGTTATCCGTAAGATCATTCATAATCGTATGAACATGATATTCATGGAGGTAACATGAATTATCACGGAAGATTTCATTGTTTTGATCATGATGAGAACAGTCTTACGCGGTAGTGAATCGCCATGCACGATTAGCGCCACGCTAAGTTATGTAAATTAACGTGCGCTATCGAGCATCGGTTAGCGTCGCTACGTTTGGTACGTAACGTCGCTAGGCCATCGAGCAAGTCGATCGGTGATCGGTGAAATCGACCATGCATAGTTAGCGTACGCTATGCTTTGTTGTTTGCGTGCGCTATCGCGCAGACTTAACGCACGCTACACAGAGTACTTAGCGTGCGCTAAAAAGTTCAGGCAGATTACATATTATGAGCTTTTGGCCGTTAATCAAATTGTTAGACATTCGTACGACGTGAGATAAATCCTATATTTTTTCTTTTGTTAAGGTTTGAGCTTGTTACGTGATTGATTGAGGGGGGACGACCTTCAAGTGTTCGTTTTCGTAGAAGTATTGTTCTTGTCTTCATCGAGGCAAGTACCTTATTTGTTTTATGTATTGATGTTATACATATTGTCGTGCATGTATGTCGTTGTTGTATGTCCACCTCGTGTTGGTCCGACGGGATCATCGGGGGATCTATGGTAGCGTGCGCTGGATCATCGGACGGGTTTTTCCACCACGGGTTGGTCTGACGGGATCATCGTGGGTTCTAGGCAGTGAATGCTGGATCGACGGAATTACCATGTGTATGTTGTGATATCATGTTGTGATTATCAGTTGTGTATATTATGTATGAGTTTCTCGCAGGAGAAGACTCGTTTGACATTTTATCATTTATGTTATTATTATTCTGCGTGTGACGTTGAATAATATGTTGTGGTACTTGTACTAGCATCGTTGTGCTAACCCCTTCGGGGGTAAACATTTTATTTATGTTCAGGATCCAGGAGAGCGGGGAAACAACCACTGGAGCTGCATGACGATGAGGGTGCAGAGTGATGTTTTGGCCGGGTTCATTTATGTGTTGTTTATTGGTTATTTCAAAAAGTACTCGAGTACGAAGTCATTTATGAGGAATTTGAATTTGATGATGTATTATTAAGTTTCTGTTGAACAATTGTATTTTCAGTACTTGGTCAGAATTGTTGTATCTTAATTCCGTTATTTCCATTCGTTAGTACCTTTTAATGTCTATTCAATTCTTCAGCCTTGTAAATCCTTATGTAAAGGATTTACGGCGCTGTAATATTCCTGAATATATCGGGGGTGTTATATTTGCACGTCTCGATTGCCTAATTAAATGATGATTTTTGTTTCGAAACTTTTTTAGAGGATTAGTTTCATATTGAGGTTCGAATTGATCAAATCTTCGAGTAAAGTGCTCGCACTAATGTCCAGATTTCCAGATTAGCTGCCCTATTTTGCGGATTTATTTTGAAAAGGATAATTGGTTTATTTCTTAGTGGCCAAATGATAAAATCTTTTTTTATAAGTCTTCTATAGCGTCATACCAAATGTTGTATTGATAGTTTGACTTGAATAAAAGCAATTATACTGCAGGGCTACTTGATGACAATGTTTGGTTTGACAGTTCTACATTTCTATCGTACTAGCACGTGTTTGTTCAAATTTCTATTCAGATTATTGATATTCTTTTACTGATTAGTTATCAGTAAAGTTTTGTGATCCATACAATCCTATATTTTTTTCGTTGTGGCACATAGCCAGTCTCTCGGTTCATGAGACATATAACCTCATTACAAATTTCCCGCTGAAAGTAATCTCCGTATATTTTTGGTTTCAGAGAATGTTTCCACAGATACCTTTAAAACCTCCACACCGCCCAAAAATGAGACAAAAACACTCCCACCAACAACCAAAGGTAATTTCTTATCAACATGTTCTGCTTGTATGCATTCCCTAAATATATATTACAGCATCTTTTTCATTTCAGAGCATCCTAACCCTGACGCACACATCAATACATCCTCTCGCGGACGAACCTTGAAAGCAAAAAGAGTTGAGTGACTCAACTTTGTTGTCTGCCTGTTTGATCGGACATCCACCAGCCTTAATCCCTGCCTGTATATGCTTAAGATTTTTATTTTACTTTTCCATTCGTTTTAAATATTTCCCGACTTGGTTGTGGTTGTTACCAAACTTATTGACATAGTTTTTGTATAGCATATCTGTAAATTCCTGTTCTCACGTTATTTCCTTTTTCCTGAAAGATATAAAAAATGTCTACTTCATATAATATTTTTTCTTTATTAGACTATTATTTCACAATGAATTAGGCAGCGGGGGACGCGAGGCTTTTGGGCTTTAATTGTGTTCGAAAGCGCCGGGTCACGCTACACTAATTACCCAGATGATTATTTGCGATTTTATGTTGTAAACATTATACTTATTTCATATTTTAATGGAATGGCAGCTGAATTAGTTGACAGTAGTGTAAATTAAAGAAATGTCATTGCGAATTATGACGAAATCTAACGCAGAGCAATGTTATTATTTCAGTTTCTATTTCTTTGGAATGGAATTGAGCCGACAGTTGTTAATTTATACACAAGCGATTGTTATGTATTGTTTTTTTAGCTGCACATTTAGGAATTATTGAGTTTAGAATGTGTATTTTTTTGGAATGGCATTGAGTTGACAGCAGTGTATTTAGCAGTGTGTATGTTTAATTGCCAAATCAATTTCATATGAGATCATATTAAACATCAGTTAGATTCGTACACACTGGTTTCTAATGTCTTAACAAATGTCTTGTTTAAGGCTGCAAATTGCACACCCGATGCACATTATACATATTTTCCTACTTTTCAGGCCAGCACCTGAAACTGAATATGCTTGGTCTTTTGCCTTCTTTTCATTCTCCACTAACATCGTTATTAATAACATTATTAACTCTTTCTTATTTTCAATAGGATCCCACAATGAAATTAACTATGTAGCATAACAACCAATATGTAAAGAACTAACCAAAATTATTATAGCCAGTTCCGAGGAAAAAAAAAAAGAAATATGTAGCATCACAGCCAATATGTAAATAACTAACCAAAATTATCATTGTCGTTTCCGAGTAAAACACACTTTCCAATTTAAATACATAAAATGTGGTCTAAATCATACATGGGCAATCCCGTGCAGTATACAAACTGCCTTAGCATTCATGAAAACCATAATTGCGCGCCATTTGAAGAATAGATAATAATAGTAAATACATAATCCAAATTACGTATTGCACACACTATGCACATTATACAAATTTCATTGCCCTCACAAACTTATTTCTTCTTAATAAACAGAATACAGCATATATTTTATGAACAAAAAAAAAAGGATTCTGCATGTGTGCAAAATATCATTGTAGAATAAGCTACCAAAACTGCAACTATTATTATAACCTTATCCAAGTAAAAAAAGTTCGAATCTAAACAAATAACTCCAATATTAATAGAATTCCAACTCAAATACATACAATATAGTCTGAATAATACATGAGCAATCCCGTGCATTGCACGGGAGCAAAAACTAGTATATATATATATATATATGTGTTTCTTATTCCTCAAGTTTATCTTTTCTATTATAGATTAAAGATAACTTGTCATAATTAAATTATCAGACTAAGAAGAAAAAGCATATTGATTCCCAAAAATCTATCGGCGACGGACGGGCCTATGGTAAAAAAAGAAAAAAATTAACTGGCCCCCTTAAAGCATGCCGATATGCCCAAAAAAAAAAGAAAAAATGGCCGGAAAGTGGGGAAGCAAGACAAAGACCTGCCGTTAAGATGAAAACAAATTGGCCAGCAGCTGGAGGTCTACCAACAGCGTCCCATCGAAAAGTTGGTCGGCTATGGGCCTGCCATTAAAAAAAAGAATTGGCCGACGAACGGAGGTCAGTCGGCAGCCGACATGCTTGACATTTAAATAAAAAAACTATTCGACCCCCGGAAAAACTAGTTGGGAGGCCTGAAGTTAAACTCAATAAAAAGATAAACTGAATGACTGTCGGAGGTCTGCCGACGGCTGGCGGCGATCACGCCATAAAAACTGATCGGTCGGAGGTCCATCGGAGATCCCATCAGGAAAGATTTTTTTCTTGAAGATTAGTTGTCCATTTTAATTTAATATTCCAAGCATAGTTTTTGAAATTTATTGTTGTATAACATTTGATCTTATTATTATATGCAACACAATAGGGAGGGGAGGGGAGGGGAGGGGTATGTTGGTTATTTTAGGTGCGGACTTCGGCCAAACAATATCGGTGTCCTTTATATTATAAATAGAGATAATCTGAGCCATAACGGCATGGTGGCGTTGCCGTAATTGGATTAAAATAATTAAGTTACCAGATTACCTTGCTAAAAAAAAGATATATTTATTCCTGAAAATCCATCGGCGGAAGGACCTGCCGTTAAAAAAAAGGATAAAAAAAATTAATGGACTGCCGGAAAGCATGCCGGCAGGCCCAAAAAGAAAATAAAAAATGGCCGGTTGCCGAAAAACCAGCTGGCGGGTCTGGAGTTGAAAAAATAAATAAATAAATTGGCCTTCTGTTGGAGGTCGGTCGGAGGTATACCGAAGATTCTTGTTAGTAAATACTCCCCCGTTCCTTAATACTAGTCCTGTTTGTAAATAAAATTCGTCACATAATACATGTCATTTTCTATTTTTTCATGCAAATTTGTAAAAAACAAAATCCAAGAATGCCCTTAATTTATTATGGTCTCTTCAAGTTCAATATATACAAACATATTAATTAATATAGTTGGTTTATTAAATTAATATAATTAATAAGGGCAAATATGCAATTAATTAATTATCATTAAGTTTTCGTAATATTTATGTAATTTTGAAAGATGGCTAGTATTAAGGGATGGATGAGGTAATTTTTTCCTCCAAGCTCGGGGCCAACGAAGAATCGTCGACTTAGGCCCTGTTCTTTTGGACTTATTTTGATTTTGATTCGATTCGATTGATTCGATTGAGTCCATTCGGTTTAGTTACATTGATTCGAGTTCATTCGATTGATTTAGTTCGATTCGATTCGATTCTTCTTCTTCTTTTTATTATTATTATTATTATTATTTTATTATTATTATTGTTATTAATGTTAATGATTATTGTTATTATTACTAATAATATTACTATTATCGTTGTTTTTGTTGTTGATTACTGTTATTATTATTTACCATTATTATCAGTGTTATTATTATTATTAATCTTAATTATTATTATTGTTATTATTACTAATAATATTTACTATTATTATTAATAATATTTATATTATCGTTGTTGATTACTATTATTATTATTTACCATTATTATCAGTGTTATTATTATTGTTGTTATTATTGTTATAGTTATTATCGTTATTGTTATTAATATCATTAATATTATTATAATTTACCCTTATCAAATAGATATCAACTTATCATTTATATTTTATTATATTATTATTTATAATATTATTTTCTTATATTTATTATTTCTTTTATTATTATTATTATTATTATTTACCCTTAATATATATATATATATATATATATTTGCGTTCGATTGATTGATTCGATTCGATTGATTCGAGTCCATTGATTCAGCTCGATTGATTCGATTCGAATCTATTCAATATAGTAGTTCGATTGATTCGATTCGATTCGATTTCATTCAGTCCCAAAGAACACAGCCCTACCGTATAATTATTTTATGAGCTGTTCATCTTTTTAGCCAGCTCACAAACAAAGGTTTTATGATTGGACAAATACACACACACACAGAGAGACGACGAACAGACACAATATATATACTAAGGACCAAACCAAACAAACCAGTATATCCCACTCAGAGCAGGGTCTGGGGAGGGTAAGATGTACGCAGGCCATGCCCCTACTTTTTACAATATGGAGGCTGTTTCCGTGAAGACCCCCAACTTAGTGCACAGCAAAGTATAGAGTGGTATATACAAAGAAGCATATGGTACAAAAAAGCTCACGACCATACCTGAGCCCATGGTTTAATTCACATGAGACTTACCTAAGGGGACTTTGTCAACTGCACTCTCGATGAACGCTGCTCTAACCGAACAGAGGTTGACTCTGTGCACAGCTCCCTGTCAAAGCAATAGGATCAAATATACAGTAAAAGTAAAAAGTGTAATTCTCTAAGTCAATGCTAACCGAGACAACCCAACCCTGACGCTCTCAACTACAGCACCGCTCCATACAAAAGAATCCACAACTCTGATCTGGTGCCTCCAAGAACACCTATCAACAGTCATGGTCTCGGAAAGGTTTAAGGCCTTCAAATCTAATCTCAGCTGCTCATCCCACATCCTCCTCGGTCTGCCTCTCCTCCTCTCCCCAGCAACCAATAAACTCTCGACCCTCCTCACTAGATCAGATGCCTGCCTCCTGCGGACGTGGCCAAACCATCTCAATATCCCTTCCCTAACTTTCGCTGAAATGGGCGCCACTTCAAGCGCGTTCCTGAAATCCCCATTCGAGATTCTATCCAACATTGTGCGACCACACGACTAACGTAACATTCTCATTTCAGCTGCTTCCAACTTGCTCTCAAGCGACTTCTTCATCGCCCAACATTCGGATCCATACAACATTGCAGGTCTTATTGCCGCTCTATAGAATTTACCCTTCAACTTAAGAGGGACTTTCTTGTCGCACAGGACCCCAGTCGCTGCTCTCCACCTTAGCCACCCCGCCTTGATACGATGAGTGACATCATCTCCACACTCACCTTCCTTCTGAATGATCAAACCCAAATACTTGAACTTATCCATACAGGGTACGATCTGATCCGCAATCATTACCTCTACTTCTTTCTCGTTGGCCTCACCACTAAAGTTACACCAGAGATACTCGGTTTTAGACCGGCTAACACGCAAGCCCTGGGATTCTAACTTAGACCTCCATAGCTCCAACTTCGCGTTCACCTCCATCCTCGACTCCGCTACTAACACAATGTCATCAGCAAAAATCATGTACCACGGGACGCCATCCTGGATCCCCCGCGAAATGACGTCAAGAATTAGAGCGAAGAGAAGAGGGCTTAGCGCCGACCCCTGGTGTCGTCCTATCTCAACCGGGAAATACTGGTTGTCACCAACTGGGGTCCTAACGCAAGTCCTAGCTTGGGAGTACATGTCTTGGATAGCCCTAACAAACGGTAACGACACCCTCCTCTCTTCTAGGCTCCTCCAAATAACATCGCGTGGAATGCTATCATAAGCCTTCTCTAGATCAATAAACACCATATGGAGGTCCTTACGCCACTCTCTAAACTTCTCCATAAGGCGTCTGACGAGATGAATGGCCTCAGCCATGGACCTCCCCGGCATGAAGCCAAATTGGTTCTCAGAGATCCCAACTTCTCTTCTAACCATGCATTCCACTACTCTCTCCCAAAGTTTCATAGTATGACTGAGGAGTTTAATACCCCTATAGTTACTATAACTCTGAGCATCGCCTTTTTTCTTGAAAAACGGCACGACAATACTACGCCTCCACTTTGTCGGCATCTTAGACCCTCTGAGGAGGATGTTAAACAATTCTGCTAGCCACTGAACTCCAACTTCCCACAGACAAAGCCACACCTCAATAGGGATCTGATCCGGGCCTACAGCCTTAGCTCTACCCATTTTAAATAGGGCACCCTTTACTTTCTCCTTACCGATGCTCTCACAGGAACTAAACGAACGAGCCGAAGAAAGACTAACTCCTTGCACCACCGGGACGCTTCACCTAGCCTCATTGAAAAGTTCAAAAAAATACTTATTCCACCTGTACTTAATAGCCACATCGTTTACTAACACTTGGACCAAATCATCCTTAATATGCTTAACGGGACCCACGCCCTCTTTCCCTAGCTTTCGCTAGTTTAAAGATAGCATTCGCTCCTTCTTTGGTGTCTAGGCGCTTGTACATATCCTCGTATGCCTCACCTTTAGACTTAGCCACTTCCTTCTTAGCCTCCCTTTTCGCCACCTTGTACGCTACAAGCTTCAGGATTCTCTCCTCCCCATCACTAACCGACAGAAGCTCCTTAAATAACACTTGTTTAGCCTTAACCTTCTTTTGGACCTCCTCATTCCACCACCATGCCTCCCTAGGTCCACTAGACCTGCCCGAAGAAACCCCTGCCACCCTCTCGCCCACACTCCTAATAGCATTGGCCATGCTGGTCCACATAAGGTTAGCATCGCCCCCCCACAAAAAACCTCCTTCGCGGGTCAAAGACTCCCTGAATTCTGTCGCCTTCTCACCCTTCAGATCCTTCCAGAGAATCCTAGGTCCAGCTTCTCTAGGCCTGCTAACAACACGACCTCCCATGGATAAATCCATAGCCAGCAGTCGGTGTTGAGAAGCACAAGCCTCGCTCCGGAACACCTTGCAGTCCACGCACGCATGCCCTAGCATCACAATTGAGTCGCCTAAATGCTTGATCATCACCCTATAGTTCTATAATTAAAATACTATTTCTTACATATTAATTACTATATCTCTTCGGCTGTCTTCTCAACTCTACGGAGAAGAAAGAAAAATAACAAACAGAAAAATGGCGGCCTTCTCTTCTAAACTTGAAGCGCCAGCAATACTCGCACTGGTCTTAGTTTTGGTGGTCTTATTATTAGGCTGTTTCACAGTCCCTTCGGCCGGAAATTTCCTCAGAGACATAGAAATTACATGGGGCAGTGACCGTGGCAAAATAGTGGATGGTAGACGAGGCCTTTCTTTGACATTAGACCAATATTCTGGTTCCGGGTTCCAGTCCAAGAATGAGTATTTGTTCGGAAGATTCGACATGCAAATCAAACTTGTTCCTGCAAACTCTGCTGGCACTGTCACCACATTTTTCGTGAGTCTTCATCTCTCTCTCTCTCTCTCTCTCTCTCTCTCTCTCTCTCTCTCTCTCTCTCTCTCTCTCTCTCTCTCTCTCTCTTGGTCATGGAAAAAAAGGGGAATTATTATATGGTTCTAATTACTAATTTTATTGAGAAAAAACAGTTATCATCTCAAGGAGAAGGACACGACGAAATTGACTTTGAGTTTCTGGGCAACGCGAGTGGGAAGCCACCGTGCACACAAATGTATACTCTAAAGGCAAAGGTGACAAGGAACAACAATTCCATCTTTGGTTCGATCCAACAGCATCATTACACACCTACTTAATTGTCTGGAATCCTCAACGCATCATGTATAGTAATTATTTTTAAAAAAAATTAATTAGCATCTCCATTAACTAGTTGTATTAATTCTAATGTAACTGCCAAATACTTTCATCAGTTTCCTTGTGGACAACATTCCTATACGAGTTTTCAGCAACCACCAGTCCAGCGGTATTCCCTTCCCTAACAGCAAGCCCATGAGAGTGCAATGCAGCTTGTGGACGTCACGTACTACGTCGCTCGGGCTGTCTCTGCTCTGCCGAAGGCCTGGACGACTGATTTGGATGCGATCGCCCGCCAGCGATCCGTGGATATGATGCAAGCGACCTTTGCTTTATCCCTCAAGGCGGCGACGATGGCCGCCCAAGCTGTGAAGGACTTCGAAGGGCGCCCTTGTACTTCCTGTCTTCAGGCGGACCTCGAGGCTGCTCGGAAAAAGAACTCCGAGTTTGCCGACAAGATCGTTACTATGGAGAAGGATTCCTTGGAAGTGGCTAAACAGGCAAGTTAAGATCTTGAGCAGGCGAGACAAGATTTTGAGCGGGCTCGGGCGACGGTCGACCGGATTCGGGACCAGATGACAGAGGCCCGCTTGGCCGCATTTAGGCCGCCGAAGGAAGCCGATCAGTTGAAGGTGACCGTCGCCCGGCTGACTAGCGAGTTGGCGTCGTCGAGGGAAGAAACGGCTGCCAAGGCATCCGAGCTCCAGGGTGCACATCAGGCGGTTGCAGAGCTGAAAGGAAGACTGGAGACGACCGAGGCCGACCCTTTTCTCAATGTGGAGTCCGTCAGCGAGTTTGACTACTACATGGCGTTCGCTGACTCAATCCACGCCGCTAAGAAGGGAGGGTTGGAGGTCGGCCCTCCGGCTGAAAACTTCAAAGATTACGCGCTGGAGCATCCTCTGCATCCCGCCTTCTCCGTTCCAATCTTGGACCTCTCGGATCTCGGCGTAGACCTGAGCTGGTACCCGATTCCTGGAAATCTCGTTCATCCAGATGCCCCGGAGGACGGGGAGGCAGTTCCGGAAGCCGGCGGGGGAGCGCGGGCCGATTCAGTGGCCGAAGGTGAAGGCCATACAGGGGCAGCCTGAGGTTGTACGTCCTTCTTTTTTGTTTTTCGCTTGTAATTTTTGTAGCTTTCGTTGTACTTTTGCCTTCGGGCGACCGTGTTTGTATTTTTATTCCAAGTGATGAAATAAATGTTCACTTTTGTTATTTCTTGCTTGTATGATTGTCTTTCTGAGTCTTTTGCATGACTTTATACAAGTGTGTGAGTAACGGTCGTTGTGTGTACAGCTCCAAGTGAATTGATAAACTCATATTGATAACTTTTACAACAAATTCGATCGCTGCACATACATCTGAACAATGTCGATCGCCGTACATGTATATGAGTAGAGACGATCGTGGTATATATAGCTCCGCTCTTCCCCCTTGTTTTTGTTTACTTAGTGAAAGTAAGGGGACGAAAATAAATCGTTTAGTGGGCGGTCTTCAATTTGGCAGATTACTCGAGAAAGGCCGTCCATCCCGGCCTAGAAGAACCGTGCACGATCACGGAGTTCGATGGAACCGACCTCCATGACCATGTCTTGTGCGCGAGCAGCATTCCATCTGATGGCCAACTTCTCGCGACTCACTTAATTGTGAGGGTCCTCCGTAGGCTGCGCCCGCCTCATATTTAAACGAAGGGCGTGGGGTCTTGGTCTGGAGGAGTCTTTGCACGGGGCGTCGTCGGATTAATCGACTCTACGACCGCGGCTTGTTAGCACTTTTCTACCTCGGCTCTTCATGTTAGATGGCGATCCTCGACGGTATACATTGTGACGGAGGGATGGACGCATCCAATTGTCCGGATCCACCATGTTAGGTGATGGACCTTTGAGGGTGGGCGAACGTGTCCACAGATCTGTTTTGGAGGGCCCTTTGGCTACGCCCGCCTCGTATTTAAAAGAAAAGCGAGCGATCGCTGCCCAAAAGGACCTTGCACGGGCACAGAGAATGGTTCCATCGTCCTCCACAGCCATGTCAACACTCTTCTACCTCGGACCGTCACGTCAGATGGTGATCTTCGATAGTATACGTTGTGTAAGGGGAGGCGATCGCTTGCCTAGGTTCTTCATGTTGATGACGAACTTTAGAGGGCGAGCGAGTCATCCTCTGATTTGTTTTGGAGGGTCCTTCGGCTATGCCCGCCTCATATTTAAATGAAGGGCGAGCGATCACTACCCAAAGGAACCTTGCATGGACGGATCGTCAGTTTCATTGACCTTCGTGACCATGGCGGCACTTTTCTACCTCGAACCGTCATGTTGGTTGGCGATCCTCAACGGTATATGTTGTGCTAGGGGAGGCGATCTCTGCATAGGTCCATCATGTTAAATGACGAACTTTAGAAGGCGAGCGAGTCATCCTCTTTTTCGAAGCGTTGCTCAGGTAGTAGCCTCTGGTTTGACGTGGTGGGAATCGGGGAAAGACTTCTGAAGTCCCCACCTCTTTATTGAATCATATAGATCTGGACGCCGAGGTTGATCGAGGGGTCGACTCGTATGAGCTTTCCGGCCTGTCGCGTTCGACTCTGGAGACCGTATCGGGAGATTGATGGGGCTCCGGTTAAGACAATAAACTGTCCAGCTTACTCTCCTTGAACAATATCCAGAGTTGTCTGAGGACGTTGCGGCATTGGTTGGTGCTGTGACCGGGACTCTTGTGGTAAGCACAATATTTATTGTGGTCCACATGACCGTTGTCCCTTATCGTCTTTGGCTTGCTTAGCGGTTCGTGTCCCTTGATGGCGTAAAAAATGTGAGCTGGAGTTCGGTTGAACTTGTGGAGGATATGGGCTTCCACATCCTCTAAGGCCTTGAAATCACCGGGCGACTCAATCCGCGCCGCTAAGAAGGGAGGGATGGAGGTCGGCCCTCTGGCTGAAAACTTCAAAGCTTACGCACTGGAGCATCCTCTGCATCCCGCCTTCTCCGTTCCAATCTTGGACCTCTCGGATCTCGGCGTAGACCTGAGCTGGTACCCGATTCCTGGAAATCTCGTTTATCCAGATGCCCCGGAGGACCGGGAGGCAGTTCCGGAAGCCTGCGGGGGAGCGCGGGCCGATTCAGTGGCCGAAGGTGAAGGCCATACAGGGGCAGCCTGAGGTTGTACGTCCTTCTTTTTTGTTTTTCGCTTGTAATTTTTGTAGCTTTCGTTGTACTTTTGCCTTCGGGCGACCGTGTTTGTATTTTTATTCCAAGTGATGAAATAAATGTTCGTTCTTCTGATTTATTGCTTATATGATTGTCTTTCTAAGTCTTTTGCATGACTTTATACAAGTGTGTGAGGAACGATAGTTGTGTGTACAGCTCCAAGTGAATTGATAAACTCATATTGATAACTTTTACAACAAAGTCGATCGCTGCACATACATCTGAACAATGCCGATCGTCGTACATGTATATGAGTAGAGACAATCGTGGTATATATAGCTCCGCTCTTCCCCCTTGTTATGTTTTCTTAGTGAAAGTAAGGGGACGAAAATAAATCGTTTAGTGGGCGGTCTTCAATTTGGCAGATTCCTCGAGGAAGGCCGTCCATCCCGGCCTAGAGGAACCGTGCACGATCGCGGAGTTCCATGGAACCGACCTCCACGACCATGTCTTGTGCGCGAGTAGCATTCCATCTGATGGCAACTTCTCGCGACTCACTTAATTGTGAGGGTCCTCCGTAGGCTGCGCCCGCCTCATATTTAAACGAAGGGCGTGGGGTCTTGGTCTGGAGGAGTCTTTGCACGGGGCATCGTCGGATTAATCGACTCTACGACCGCGGCTTGTTAGCACTTTTCTACCTCGACCCGTCATGTTAGATGGCGATCCTCGACGGTATACGTTGTGACGGGGGGAGGGACGCGTCGCATTGTCCGGATCCACCATGTTAGGTGATGGACCTTTGAGGGCGGGCGAACGTGTCCACAGATCTGTTTTGGAGGGCCCTTTGGCTACGCCCGCCTCGTATTTAAATGAAAAGCGAGCGATCGCTGCCCAAAAGGACCTTGCACGGGCACAGAGAACGGTTCCATCGTCCTCCACAGCCATGTCGACACTCTTCTACCTCGGACCGTCACGTCAGATGGCGATCTTCGACAGTATACGTTGTGTAAGGGGAGGCGATCGCTTGCCTAGGTTCTTCATGTTGATGACGAACTTTAGAGGGCGAGCGAGTCATCCTCTGATTTGTTTTGGAGGGTCCTTCGGCTATGCCCGCCTCGTATTTAAATGAAGGGCGAGCGATCGCTACCCAAAGGAACCTTGGATGGACGGATCGTCGGTTTCATCGACCTTCGTGACCATGGCGGCACTTTTCTACCTCGGACCGTCATGTTGGTTGGCAATCCTCGATGGTATATGTTGTGCTAGGGGAGGCGATCGTTTCCTAGGTCCATCATGTTAAATAACGAACTTTAGAAGGCGAGCGAGTCATCCTCTTTTTCGAAGCGTTGCTCAGGCAATAGCCTATGGTTTGACGTGGTGGGAATCGGGGAAAGACTTCTGAAGTCCCCACCTCTTGATTGAATCATATAGATCTGGACGCCAAGGTTGATCGAGGGGTCGACTCGTATGAGCTTTCTGGCCTGTCGCGTTCGACTCTGGAGACCGTATTGGGAGATTGATGGGGCTCCGGCTAAGACAATAAACTGTCCAGCTTACCCTCCCCGAACAATCTCCAGATTTGTCTGAGGACGTCGCGGCATTGGTTGGTGCTGTGACCGGGACTCTTGTGGTAAGCACAATATTTTTTATGGTCCACATGACCGTTGTCCCTTATCGTCTTTGGCTTGCTTAGCAGTTCGCGTCCCTTGATGGCGTAAAAAATGTGAGCTGGAGTTCGGTTGAACTTGTGGAAAAGATGGGCTTCCACATCCTCTAAGGCCTTGAAATCACTGGGTGACTTGGCGACCGCCTTGTTGGTTTTGACGATCGCCGTCTTTCGGATGGGAGGCGGCGTCTTCTCGCCTAGGCGGAGGGAGAGCAGCCTATGCCTAGCCAGAAAATCGGCCGCCTTAGCGCAGAAGATCGCGTAGGTCGGGGGGATGTCCTTTGTGAGGTGCCTAAACATGGGTGAATGACCATAGAATCCCCCCAGGACCAAGTAAAGAGCGATCTCGTCGCTGATGGGCTCGTCGGTGAGGACTATTTCATCCACCCGGTCGATGTAATCTGCATCGGATTCGTCTTCCCCCTGCTTGATTTTCATCATGCGGTTGGGGCCTTCTGGTCTGGCGACCTTGGCGGCGAAGTATGACGTGAAGTCACTCGCTAGTTTCTCAAAGGAGATGATTTATCGCGGTGGTAGTGAGACGTACCACCTATGGGCTAGATCGCCCAACATTAACAAGAATATTCGGTACCTGGTCGCATCTGATGCCCCACACCCGGTCATGTAAATCCGGAACTTGCTTAGGTGAGTCTCGGGGTCTGATTTCCCTTCATACAAAGGTGTTTGTGGAGGAGAGATCCTTGGTTGCACGGGGGCAAGCTCGATGTGGACCGCGAGTGGCTCGGTCGGTTCGATGATCTTTCTACTGGCGTTTGCCCCAGTTTCCATAAGCTCTTTCATCTCGTCGAGCTAGCGTTGCATAGCGGCCATCGCCGTGGCCTGGTTGCTCGCGGCTAGGCGCTCGGAGCGGGAGCCGAGGTGATCAAGTACTGATCCCCTGGCTCCGCTGTCGATGATGTCCTTTCCGCGTGGCTCGACTCTTTGGCGGATGGGGGCCATACGGCTGACCTGTATTTGGTTCGGAGTTGGGTATGCCGAACTCCTGGTGACGGATTCGGATTCCGTCGTCTCGTGGTTGGGGCCAGAATGCCCCGGTCGTCACGATGGATCGCTTCCTTGGCGGATGAAGACGGAACCGTCCCGCCTCGCGAGAGCCTTTTCTCGTGAATCGGGGCTTTTTGACGATCGCTCGACCAGTAACCCCTTGAGCTTCCGTTTGCCCGCGCGGCGGATGGCCGAGGGGGTTATAGCAGGCGCTGCGCATGCTTTCCGTCACTCCCTTAGGATGGCCATAGCCTCCTCCATCTGTTCCGCGGTTTGGAACTGGTCGAGCGAGAGGCTGGGACTATCCCTCAGGGGCGGGATCGAGAGTCTTGCGTCGCCGCGGCTACCCTCTGTCGTAGGCTGGGGCTCGGATTGAGCCGGAATATGACGTCCGGCGGTTCCGAGAGTGGCTCTCTTCGCTGTGGTGGCAGATGCCATTATTCTGAAGGTTTTTCTTTGAAGAACAGTGAGTGTTTCTTCAAGTATATGCCCTGGAGAACAATGAGTGTTCTTCGAGACGGTCGGAATGAAAATGAAGGTTAAGATGCCCTCCTTCTAGCGCCAATTGTTGTTACCCAAAATATTATCCGGAGATGATATGCTGGAATGGACGAGTAACAAACAAAATGCGAGAGCACGTCCGTGGGAAAATAAATAACACAAGATTTGCCGGGGTTGTTAGTCCCGGGATTGAATGCTCTCGCGAGATATTATTAATATGAATACTTGGGAGTACAAATATTAATGTTAGAGTACAATTACAATGAGTGTAAAGACCCTAGTTATCTTAGCTCTTGAGTGCTGAAGATTGCCGGAAGAACTAGAGTTGATGCTTTGTGAGTTCTTATAACAATGATGGAGTGCTGTGTTTTTTAGCTGAATGTCTGAACCTCTGAACCTTTTCCCAGTTGCTGGAGGCTCTCTATTTATAGGACTGGGAGTCGCTGTGCGATCGCCTCTGCTGTATTATAATAAGCGGGCGATCGTCTTTAGCACATGGGTTGGTTTCCTTAAAGTCCGCAGCAGCTGCTGGCAGCCGGATGTGCGAACCAATGAGAAGACAACACGTGTCTATGTCGCTGTCTTGGGAGCCCCCACCTAGGACCTTTCGGCGGGTCGGTCGGTAGATGAGTCCGTCCTTGTCACTGACAGCTGCTGATGGGATGGAGTCAACGATCCTTATTCTGTGGCACCATTCGCGGGTCTTTCACGTGGGTCCTCGCTCCGAGATCCAGTCCTCGTAGATATGACGGATGATGGCCTTACACGTGGCATAGGACGGTCGTCCTTGGTCGGGCACCAGAGTCGATCGCTAGGGATCAAGAGGCGATCGCCACGGATGTCGATCGCTCGGTATCTGATTTCGGTCTGGACTCTTCGCTTGTCAAGTCTGTCTTAGTTTATTTGATGCTGTCTTTGGTCGCTCGGCCTTTATGCCGATCGCCGTCGAGGCGTGTACCGCACAATAGAGTGCAAGTGCTCTAGATTCTGAGACACTACATCCAAGCGGAAATCTTAAATTATTTTGTTAATGGTATATATATATATATATATATATATATATATATATGTTGGAAAAATAGAGGAAATGGGCTGTTTTGAGCAGCCCACTTGAGAAATAATTTTGAGTGGGCTCGACTACGAGTTAAAGTCGGGACTTAGTTGGAATACGTAGTACTCCGTACGAGGTTTCCAAAACATGTAAGGACACTCAAAATGATTGAGATATGAATGAGATGTAATGTTCCAAAGTGAACCCTTTTGAAATGGGTTTGGGATGCTATCCAACATTGGAAAAAGAAGGGAAAAATTGTGAGTATATAAGGAGATGTGGACAAAGTCTTGTTCAAAAGTGAGACATGAGTGGATGTGTGACTAGGCGCCCCTCGCACACACACACACACACACACCGCCGCCGTCCGGCCGGCCGGCTCGGTTCGGGTCGGTTCGGGCGAAAGGCGATTTGGGCGAAATGTCTCGGCGTCTCGAAGTTATCCATTTTACTGCAATTTTATTCGGTAAAAATTTATTTTACTGAAAATACCTCAATTATAAATTCCGAATTTTTCGGATCTGGATAAACATCAATTTATTTGATAATTATCGAATTAATATATTAGGATAACTATCAAGTTAATTGATAATTATCGGACTAATATATTAATAGATTAGGATAAGTGTTGAATAGACCAATCCTAATTAGAGTTCCTCCAGCACATGTCTCTCTCTCATCTTCACCTATAAATACAAATGTGAGGGGTCCGATTCATATATAATTTTCGTCCGTTTTCTTTCAGCTGAAATTCCAACTATTTTTTTTCAGAAATAAATTTCTTCTCATATTTTCGGTCGCGTCGGTGATAGTTCAGATTTCATTCTAGTTCGCTGAGGGTGCGATGATCGATTTATCAACGCATCGAGATGTTGTTTTATCCCGGGAGGCAGACGCTATGCACTGTGGTGGAGGCGAATTTGCTTTAAGGAGACAGATTTTCTGGACTCAACATCGCTCACATTCGGATTTACCTCCTTTGATTAATTATATATACATATATATTATTTAATGTTTTCGTCATTAACGAATCTGTCTCCTACTTGGTTTTCAAATTTGCAGCTCATGCAGTAGATTCAAAACATGAATCCGGCGGCGGTGATGATGGAAGAGAACGGAAGAAAGCACTTAAACTTCCTGCAAAGAAGATTCATGCTAGAAACGATGCAAAAAAGTAAGCTTTCCTCATCATTAATATTCACATGATTAAGTGTGCATGTTTCTTATTTAATTTGGAATGAGATATATAGAATGACTCAGGTGTTGGATAATCGATGTTGCCAGTTTGTTTTCATGATAAATATACCAACAATCTTAAAGCAAATTAAATTATATCGTAGCATAACTTTCGAAATCATAAATATCATATTTGTGGTTTATTTTCCATCTATGGAAAATTGGTTTTATAATGGAAATTAATTTAAACATGTTTGGATCTGCTCAAGCTCTTGAAAATACTGATTTATTATTTTTGAAATTATTAAAAGATGTTTGGATCTTCTCATGGGCGTCATGAGATGTCGGATATGATGCTCCACCGAGGCGGACTCCACGATATGTGAAAAGGCATTGACTTAGTTTTCAACATGAATCAGATTTTGGTTTTTGGGTCCAATTTTGAGAATTTGATTAAGTAATTGGATGGTTTTGCAAATTTTTAAACCTATTGAACTTGGAATAGCTGATTAGAATAAAATTATGGATTACATACCGATCATTATTTAGAAAGTGTTTATGGTTAATATAAATGAGAAGAATTTATATTATTTGTTGCTATGCGTTTTGCTAAATAAGATTGTGATTATATTTGCTATTATATAATCATGCATATGATAATTTCGATAAGGTATAACATTACTTGATAAGAGCCGAATCAATTATTAATTGATTATTCGATTAAGATGTTAAGATTATTTAGTTTAATTAAGATATTAACTAAATAGAATTTGTTGATTGAGTTTAATCATTTTATGTGACTAATGGTATTATATGGCACATAAGCCATGTCAATAATTTAATTGTTAAATTATATAGTTAACAATTATTTGACCTTTAAATTTATGGAATAGAGTTATATCTTACGTGAATTGTGTGATTTGCCCATCACTTTTGTACACTCCTGACCGAGACAATGAAGTATCAACCATATAATTGGATATTGAGTTGCACGAATGACTATTCCAACATCATTTTATAATTAATGTTGTTTAGTTATCGTTTGATTATTTGCAAATAAATAACCACTGGAATGTTAAACTCTTGTGAATGCTCGGACGTTAAAAACCTAACGGGACGGGTACCTAGTGAGTACAGGTTGTGGGTCGGCTTGAGAATTATATTTTTTTAGTTGGATTTGTTCTTTCGGTTAAATTATATATTCTCGTGTTGGTGTCGTTCTGCTGCGGCAGTGACACACAGGCCTATTACGGTGATCCATGTGATATCTAACACGGAAAATATTGATATTATCTCCATATGCTGAAAATTCGGAGAAATTCAATAATTGAATTTTAGTGCTAAAAACATATAAGTTCTTTTATCGAATAAAACCAGAGAGGTTTTAGATGATGATGAAACCTACTCTTATGAGAGATTGTAATAAGAAATGTGATTACTCTATAAATATAGTGATACATTTGTTACGTGTACTCGATAATGAGTAAGGATGAAGCTAAAAAGAGAAGTTTACACTCTAAAAGCTTGAGATACAAAACCAACTTAATCCGGAAATTAAGATGGTTGAATTGTGTTCTAACGGAAATGCAAAAAAACGATGTTAATCAGTTCAAACTATCTCTGAATATGAGGATATTAGTCGTGTGTAGACTAGTTAACTTAAAACAAGATCCCATGCTAGGAAATAATTGAAATTTCCTATTAGCTCTTAAATGTAGTAAAATAATTTTGGAAATACTAAAAATGTGGGGGTGTCTGGATAAGGCAAAAGTTCTTAAGCCAAAATAAGTGAAGGTTTGACCCAAGACGGTCGACTGCATCTTCACTGGGTACGCACATGATGCATGATGCGTATTCCGTAGTGCAAAAATCTGATAGTCTAACATATCAGTATTGAGTTAAGGGAAAGAGTGTATCAAACGCATAACTGATTTAAAAACTAAATCAATTATGAGATACCGTGGATTTATCAATGTGAAATGAATCATCAAGTGGTTTTAAAGGATGAAGCAAAAAGGCTTGAACTTGAAAAATCACTACGTCTGAAATTTCTAACATGCGTGCTAGAAGATAACTTACAATGCCATATACACTCTTCATATGGTCATATAAGAGAAAGAATAATTCTGTTGTGCAGAATTTTGTTTAATGTTCGGTAGATCTTCCTCTGGAATAGATACCGCTAGGATCCAACATAAATTCGAAAATAAAATTAAATGGATCCATGGATATATAAGAGGCGAAACTACTAACTGAGGTTGTAGTAACGTGAAAGCCTAAAATACTATGAGATATATTCTCGAGTAACGAGAACAAAGTTCATTATTATGATATATATTATTACTGCTTTGCAGAATGTAGAAATATATCAAATGAACATACATGCAGTCTTTCTAAATGACGTTTCTGAGAAAAGCCAACTTGGAAGAACCAGAGGCATATGTGCCTAGCGCAACGGTTGAAAGTCTGCAACTCAGTGAAATTATTTTGAATCTAAATTGACACTAAAACAGTGGCATAAAATCTTCGACATTGTGGTGTCAAGCAATGACTTCAAACGATGTGATCAAATCTCCGATTTGACAACATTCAAATATGGTGATTAAATGACCAAAAAGCACCAATTTGGGGACGCTCAAATTTGGTAATGAAAAATTGCTAATTTTGGGGACGCTTAAAATTAGTAATTTGATCTTGAGAAATTGAAGTCTCGGTTAATAGTTGGTAACGTAATTTCAAAACGTTAAAAATGCCAATATATAATGTCAAAAAGATTCAAGACAATGAATATGTCAAGTGTGTATATATCGAATACACATGACGACTATGTCACTTTAATAATGAATTTGAATGATCGAGTCATTGATGTAAGTAATGACAAGGGGATCAATTCAACAAAGTCTGAAAAGATAAATATATGAGACTAAAGAGATGATTTTAAGATGTAAAATCTCAAGTCATTCACAATGTCTCATATGAGGTCAGTCATACTATGATGACATGAATCTTGGAAAGATCAACAAAATCAATTGGACTGCCAATGGATATGGTGCGGCTATCCAAGCACAAAGGTAACTGATCTTTCAAGAGTAACTAAAAGTCTAATGTACTAAGTGAATTGTACAAGACTAAACACAGTCTATATCGTGAGTAGACTATGTGGATACACGAGTAATCTGGAAACTAATCATCAATTTGTGATTACAATGATATAAAGATTACTTGTGTGTATATGCTGCATGACATGAGATATTCAAAAACTATTAAAATAAATAGCAATGCAAATTGGATATCTGACATTATGAATTTAATATCTAAATAGTGAATATATTTCACACTAGCCAATGCAGCAGTGGAATGAAAATCTTTAATATAGATGGGTATTGCTCGATTTACAAAGGAATCTGAGACGAATATGCATAAGAGGCATAATGTAATACCAATTTCTAGAAGATATTCCAAAATGGGCAAAATTGTGACCGCAATATGTATTTATTGTGATAGTTAATCTACTATTGATAGGGCACAGAGCAAAAGTATAATGGTAAGTCTCGTCATATGAGGCAAAGAGATAATGCCATTTTGCTATCAACATTGGTTATCACTATTGACTACGATTCGTCAAGAGATAACATCGCGGATCTGTAACCAAAGGGTTATCAAAAGACCTTGTTGATAAATCATCAAGAGGAATGGGTCTATTGCCATGAGCTAATGGTTTTATGGAGGATATCCAACCTAAGCTGACTAGAGATCCCAAGATCTAGGTTCAATGGGACAACCAATTCATAAAACTGGGCACGGTCACTGTGGGGTTACCCCGAACCGACCATTCCTAGGATGAAAACAGTGATACCCGTAGGGAGAGGTTAAGCTTATGATTTTAATGATTCTTAAGTCGACAACGTATAGTCGGGTGGAGTAAAATACGGGTTTACTCAAAACACTTAACGAGAATCACCTATGTTGGAGTGAAGAGGGGCCGCTTCAAAGGAGAATTGCAAGGCACAATTCTCTAAAAACTCCTGCAGAACCAGGACGGTGTCCACGGCCAAAATGGGCACAATAATGAGAACAGAATAAATCAGGGAGGGCACTTGTGAAGGATATACGATCACTTATACAAGCGGTCGGACAGTTCAAAGGCATCTAGTTATACTGTCTAGCCAGTAAGGAGAATATATCTTTTCGAGGGAAGGTTCAAGGAGCATACTCTACCTATCCTATGCAATGCCTAACCACAGTAACTATCACCAAGTCAAACTCCGTGTCTGACGTGTGATGCTGGACCATCAATCTCATTCATGTGGGGGATTGTTGGAAAAATAAAGGAAATGGGCTGTTTTGAGCAGCCCACTTGAGAGACAATTTTGAGTGGGCTCGACTACGAGTTAAAGTCGGGACTTAGTTGGAATACGTAGTACTCCGTATGAGGTTTCCAAAACATGTAAGGACACTCAAAATGATTGAGATATGAATGAGATGTAATGTTCCAAAGTGAACCCTTTTGAAATGGGTTTGGGATGCTATCCCACATTGGAAAAAGAAGGGAAAAATTGTGAGTATATAAGGAGATGTGGACAAAGTCTTGTTCAAAAGTGAGACATGAGTGGATGTGTGACTAGGCGCCCCTCGCGCACACACACGCGCGTCGCCGCAGCCGTCTGTCCGTCCGTCCGGCTCGACTCGGCTCGGGTCGGTCTCGGTCTCGGTCTCTGTCGAAAGGTGATTTGGGCGAAATGTCTCGGCATCTCGAAGTTATCCTTTTTACTGTAATTTTATTCGGTAAAAATTTATTTTACTGAAAATACCTTAATTATAAATTTCGAATTTTTCAGATCCGGATAAACATCAATTTATTTGATAATTATCGAATTAATATATTAGGATAACTATCAAGTTAATTGATAATTATCGAACTAATATATTAATAGATTAGGATAAGTGTTGAAGAGACCAATCCTAATTAGAGTTCCTCCAGCACATGTCTCTCTCTCATCTTCACCTATAAATACAGATGTGAGGGGTCCGATTCATATATAATTTTCGTCCGTTTTCTTTCAGCCGAAAATCCGACTATTTTTTTTTAGAAATAAATTTCTTCTCATATTTTCGGTCGCGTCGGTGATAGTTCAGATTTTATTCTAGTTCGCTGAGGGTGCGATGATCGATTTATCAACGCATCGAGATGTTGTTTTTGTAACACCCCGAGATATTCGGAATAATTACAGCGCCGTAAACCCTTTAAGTAAGGATTTACAAGGATAATTTAAAAGAAGTATAAATATAAGACATCATCATCACGGAAATTCAAGTTTACAAAACCGTACAACTAGTTCAACGAGTAATTAATACAACCATATCGAAAAGATATTAATAAGACACGCGTACTCGAGTACTGAAATCAAACCAAGAAAACAAATCACCAACAACAACAAACATCACTGAACCCCTTCGTCGTCACGTCGGTACTGTGGCTGTTTCCCTGCTCCTCGACTACCTGAACATCAAAACAAATGTCCACCCCCGAAGGGGTTAGCAAAACGATGCTAGTACAAGTATCATTTAAACAAATCAAATGTGCATCAACAATACATAACATGATACACCACACGGACTTCCGCTACCGGAATCCGACAATGCGAATCCACATGATTCCATTTACACAGCAAGGGTATTCCAATGATCCAGCGCCCTCGGCATAGATCCCAAGATGATCCCGTCGGACCAACACGAGGTGGAAATAACCCGTCCAATGATCCAGTGCCCTCAGCCTAGATCCCAAGATGATCCCGTCGGACCAACACGAGGTGGACATCCGATCCAGCGCCCTCAGCATAGATCGTACAACGTACACAAACACGACTCATGCATACACATATGCCAAATCATTATGTTCATCAACATGAACATACAAACACTAGATAATGAATATCATGACAATTCAACGAAATAAATCTCATGTTCAGCAACATGAATAATCGCACGCATGCTCAAAATACCAATATTAACATATTACGATACTTGCCTCGAAGATGGCAAGAACGAAACACTTCAATGATCTCAACACACTCGAAGGCCACCTCCTTCGATCAACGTAGCAAGCTCGAACCTTAACAAAAGAAATGATATACAAATCATCTCAAGTCGAACGATGGCCTAACAATTCGATCTACAGCCCAAAAGCTCAAATAACCAATCTGCCTGAACTACTTAGCGTACGCTACGTACTCTATGTAGCGTGCGCTAAGCCTGCCTGTTAGCGTACGCTATCGTATAAGCCTAGCGTACGCTAGCCACGGACTGACAATTCTCTCTGGTCAGCCGACTGACTCGGCTGATATCCTAACGTACGTTACGCACCACACGTAGTGTGCGTTAACTTAACCCCGATAGCGCACGTTAACCAACGTATGTTAGCGTGCGCTAACCGTGCATGGCAGATTACTACTGACAGAAAACTGGATGAATGGTGATGAACTCATAAATTCTATGGTGATAAAACAAGTCATCCCCGAGCATATCATGCTAATAAGGTTTGTGAAAGTTCTATACGTACTAAATGACTATGAGATTCAAAGATACGTATAATCATTACTACACTATCATTCATCTCGATCTTCAAGGAAATATTCTAAATTTCGTTCGTCCTACGTTCCAAAACGCATGATTCCAATGTGTAAAATGTAACAACTAGGTAATATCCGTCTACTGATCACAAATTGGTTTGAAGTTGCTTAGGAGTCCACAAACTAAAAAGGTTCAAGGGTTCATACGATGAATAAGTGCCGAACGTCGAAAATATCCTTCTAACACATGATGATCGATATTGAACGAAATAACTGACTATTAAAACATGATCAAACGTTCTTTAGAACACTAATAATATTGGTGAAGAATCACCTACCTCAAAGTAGTGAAGAACAAGGAGAAAATCGAAGCAAATCCAACGTCGAAGGCTTGAACACCAATCTCCAATGATATACAATCTTCAATCATGAGCTAGGATGTTGATATGAAGTGTTTAGGATGTAGGAAGTTATACTCTAGGTATAAGAATTCGGATGTGGGAAAAGAAAGGACTGAAAATACGAAAAGGTTGCTGTCCTATTTATAGGAAATGGTTATTAGCGCGCGCTAGTCCCTGCTCGTAGCGTGCGCTAACGGCTACAGACTTTACTGTATTCAGCACTTAGCGTGCGCTATTCACATGCCTGTAGCGTGCGCTAAGGCGTTGACTTGGCTTTTCCCGAAAGCCGTCCAGGTTCATCCCGACACAATCCGACAAGGGTCCCCAGCCAGATCTCACCTACTGCACGTCTCAATCAAATTGACCACGCATAGCGTGCGCTAATGTTCCTTTGTAGCGTGCGCTATGAATCCATGTTAGCGTACGCTACACATAGCTGATAGCGTGCGCTACATGTGCAGAATTACCATTTTAAAATCACATACATGAAATCATACGCTCAACAACATCGGATTATGAAATACGGAGAATAATACTCAGACAAAAGTACAATAATTACAATATCACAAGTTCCAAATACATATCAGAAATCTCGGGTATTACATCCTTCCTCCCTAAAAAGAAGTTTCGTCCCGAAACTCAAGATGAAAACAACTCCAGATATCTAGTCTTCATACTGTCCTCTGATTCCCAAGTGGCCTCTTCGACTCCGTGTCGTGACCATTGTACTTTAACCAAGTGTATTGGTTTATTCCTCAACTGTTTGATCCGACTCTCAAGTATCTTGATTGGTCTCTTTTCGAAAGTGCCATCATTAGCTATCTCGATCTCGTCGAAATCAATGATGTGACTGGGGTCTGGTACATACTTCCGCAATTGGGATACGTGAAACACATTGTGAACGTGACTCAGCGATGGCGGTAAGGCCAACCTGTATGCTAAATTTCCAACCCTCTCGAGGATCTCGAACGGTCCGATATATCTAGGACTAAGCTTGCCCCTCCTCCCAAAACGGAAAATCCCTCGTGTAGGAGACACCTTCAATAGTACATGGTCCCCAGCGTCGAACTATAGAGGACGACGACGTACGTTTGCATAAGATTTTTGTCGACTCTGGGCAGTCAACAGTCTTTCTCGAATCAAAGTTATCTTCTCTTGAGTCTGAATTATCAATTCCGGTTCCGTCCCGATCAAATCCGAAGAATCATCCCAACACCGGGGTGATCGGCATCTTCTCCCGTACAAAGCTTCAAATGGTGCCATCTTAGTCGAAGCATGCCAACTATTATTGTAAGTGAATTCAATCAAGGGCAAGTGAACTTCCCAATCAGTTGACCAATCCAACGCACAAGCTCTAAGCATGTCTTCTACGGTTTGAATAGTCCTTTCGGACTGACCGTCCGTTTGGGGATGATAAGCCGTGCTAAAGTTCAGCTCAGTCCCCAAAGCCCTGTGAACTGCTTTCCAGAAGTGTGACACGAAACGACCATCTCGATCCGAAATAATGGTCTTCGGCGTCCCATGCAATCTGACTATCTCTGCAATAAATACTCGCGCCAATCTCTCGGGTCCCCATGTATCTTTAATTCCTAGGAAATGAGCCGACTTGGTTAGTCGATCAACTATAACCCAAATCATGTTCATTCCCGTTCTAGTCCTTGGCATACTGGTGATGAAATCCATCGAGATGTCCTCCCACTTCCATTCAGGGATCGGAAGCGGCTTTAACATTCTGGCGGGTCGCTGATGTTCAATCTTAACTTGCTGACAAGTCAAGCACCTTGAAACGTACTCTGCTACGTCCTTCTTCATATTCCCCCACCAGAAGTTTTGTTTTAAATCCTTATACATCTTACTGCTCCCCGGGTGAATAGAATAAGGCGCGCTGTGAGCTTCCTTCAGAATAGTCCGTCTCAAATCATCATCATCGGGAACGCAAAGTCGACTCTGAAATCTCATAACTCCATCATCTTGTATCACGAATCCTAGGGCTTTTCCTTTGTTTACTTCATCACATAATCGAAGGATCAGAGAATCATCCAACTGCTTAGATTTGATTTCCTCGACTAGTGACGAAGTCAGTTCCATCACATATAGTTGCCCTTGAATTCCTGGTGCCCATACTTCAATCCCTTCGCGGATCAGTTCTCGTTGAATGCTGGTTTGGGACGTAAGTGCTTCCAACACTCGAAGAGAAACAGGTTTACGGCTCAATGCATCAGCTACAACGTTTGCTTTCCCCGGATGATAGAGAATCTCTAAGTCGTAATCCTTGATCAATTCCAGCCACCTTCTCTGCCTCATGTTTAATTCTTTCTGACTGAAGATGTACTTGAGGCTCTTATGATCTGTAAAGATCTGAAAATGAGTGTCGTACAAATAATGTCTCTAAATTTTCAAGGCAAAGACTACAGCTGCTAACTCCAGATCATGAGTCGGGTAATTTATTTTGTACGGTTTCAACTGCCGAGAAGCATCGGCAATTACCTTATCCCTTTGCATCAACACACATCCCAGACCCTGATTTGAAGCGTCGCTGTAAACCATGAATCCATCAGTTCCATCTGGCAATGCTAAAATAGGTGCCGTCGTCAGTCTCTTCTTAAGCTCATCAAAACCAGCCTGGCATTTCTCATCCCACTTAAACTTTTGAGTTTTCTGTAACAGCTGAGTGAGCGGACGAGAAATCTTGGAAAATCCCTCTACAAAGCGGCGATAATATCCAGCAAGTCCTAGGAAACTCCAGACTTCTTTCACATTATTAGGAGCTTCCCATTCCAAGATTGCTTCGACTTTCTTCGGGTCCACCTGAACTCCGTCAGCTGATACCACATGCCCAAGGAAAGTTACTTCCCTAATCCAGAACTCGCATTTTGAAAGCTTTGCATACAGCTGTTCCTTCCTCAAGGTGCTCAAAACCACACGTAAATGTTCGACATGCTCCTCTGCGTCCCTCGAATATATCAAGATGTCATCAATGAAGACGACCACAAATTTATCCAAGTATTCCAGGAATACCCGATTCATCAATTGCATGAACACCGCAGGAGCATTGGTAAGTCCAAACGGCATCACTACGAATTCATAATGCCCGTACCGGGACCTGAAAGCAGACTTCGGTATATCCGATTCCTTAATCCTCAACTGATGGTATCCTGATCGCAAGTCAATCTTCGAGAATACCCTTGCCCCTTGCAGTTGATCAAACAAGTCGTCGATCTGAGGTATAGGATACTTATTCTTGATCGTCATCTTATTGAGCTCCCTGTAATCAATACACAATCGGAGGGATCCGTCTTTCTTCCGGACAAAGAGAACGGGCGCTCCCCAAGGAGAAACGCTAGGTTGAATATAGCCCTTCTGTAACAATTCCTCCAGTTGCTTCTTGAGTTCATACATCTCGGTTGGCGCCATGTGGTATGGTGCTCTGGAAATAGGAGCTGCTCCAGGCTCTAATTCGATAGTGAACTCCACTTCTCTCTGCGGAGATAACCCAGGTAGTTCGTCAGGAAATACATCTGAGAACTCATTCACAACTGAAATAGATGAGAGCTCTACTCCTTCCTCTTTCCTCATGGCATAGCACCAAAGTCCGTGACATCCCTGCTTCAGTAATTTCATGGCTTTCATCGCTTTGATCAATTTTCCCGAGCTTCCCGGTCTCCATCCTTGGAATACGTGCTCAGATCTGTCATCAGCAATGATAGAAATGACTCTCTCTCGGTAATTCAGAATAGCTCCATAACGGTTGAGCCAATCGTCTCCGAGAATTAAATCATCACCGTAAATGTCAACTACGATAAGATTCGATGGCCAATCTCTCCCTCCTATAGACACTGGAAAATCTCTAGCCTATAGGGTTCCCACAATTCTCTCTCCACTCGGCAAACCCACAACATATGATTCACAATCAAATAAGCACGAGATTTTTAAACGATTTACACAGTTCAATGATACGAAAGAATGTGTAGCTCCGGAATCGAATAAAACACTAACTAGCTGCAAAAGGATCTGAATCGTACCTGATGCAACAGCAGTGTTCTGATCATCAGATTTCCTCATCTCGTACAGGCGCGGAGGAACGGACCCAGCACTGGATGTCTCTCTCTTCCCAACGTTCTGCTGCTGAAATCCACTCTGCTGCGTCTGGTTCACACTTGTCTCCTTCGGAACTGGCGCTGGAGTGAGAGTACCAAAAGATCTAGTAGCAGCTCCACAGAAGGCCGCATGGTGCCCTTCTTGTCCACAATCGTAACAAGTCAGAGAAGATGCGGGGCAATCACCTCGAATATGCCCTGCTCGACCACAATTGTAGCATTTCTTTAATGCGTCCGAAACCGCTGATGTAGTTCGGAACTTCTTTCCGCCTCTAGAAGGTTGTGGAGGTTTCCTAGCCGAATAAAAGGAAGACTGGCCCTTGCGGGGCCCACCACTCTTGTTTTCTGAAAAGTTGCCGGTCACCTTCTGCTTCTTTGCCTCCACTGATTTCTCCACCGCCGCCTCTTTCATGTCGTAGGCCAGCGCTTTGTCTTGATATTGTCGCAACGTAGTACACTCGAATCCGGACATGTACTGCTGAATCTCCGGCTTCATCCGCATATCGAAATGAAAAATCTTTTCTGCCTCCGTTCTGACCAAGTGTCGCACACAAGTCAGCTGATGGTTAAAAGTTTTGATTACATCTGTCACAGATGCTTCCAAACTCTATGGTGATAAAAACTCTCGGATCTTTGCCTCTCTAACTGGACGAGGACAATACTGTGCTTCCATCATTAGTTTGAATTCCGTCCAGTCCGCATTATGATCCTCGGGTCGAATAGCTTCCCACCAATCAAAGGCCTCCCCAGTCAGAAAATACTGGGCAATGGGAACCTTCCGGTCCTCGGGACAGTTAAGACCCGCGAATATCTTCTCTAACTCCTTAATCCAATGATCCCAAGTCAATGCCTCAGCAGATCCGTCAAATTTTGGCGGGTGCAATTTGACCACCTCAGCAAGCCATCTGTCTCCCCGGTTATCCTTGTGGTGCTGCTGTCCCATCGTCGTATGCATGCGGTCGACTACCTGGGCGAACTGGTTAATCTGCGCCACCACCTGTTGAAGCACTCCCGGCATATTAGGATTTGCGTCGTCATTCGCTGATCCTTGCTGCCCTACAGAATGGGAATCGGTTCGACTAGCTGATAATTCTGGGGTAGTTGCGGAATCCTCCTGCCTCATGTTACCCCGTCCGCGTCCACGACCGCGTCCGCGCCCACGTCCTCCTCTCAACATACTGTAAACACAATTCCTCAATATCCAGGACAAAGTTTACGAAATAAAGCCCGTCAATACTCACAAAACAGTAATTAAGTAAAACGGTAGTATAAGAGATTAGGAGACTTACAACCACGGTCCACATGACGACTTTTGGCTGAACAGTGATGTTACGAACGACTCATAAATCAATAACGTAAACAGACCCAACTTAAAACCCGACTGCCAAGATATCCATAAATCTTAGCTCCGATACCATATTTTGTAACACCCCAAGATATTCGGAATAATTACAGCGCCGTAAACCCTTTAAAGGATTTACAAGGCTAATTTAAAAGAAGTATAAATATAAGACATCATCATCACGGAAATTCAAGTTTACAAAACCGTACAACTGGTTCAACGAGTAATTAATACAACCATATCGAAAAGATATTAATAAGACACGCGTACTCGAGTACTGAAATCAAACCAAGAAAACAAATCACCAACAACAACAAACATCACTGAACCCCTTCGTCGTCACGTCGGTACTGTGGCTGTTTCCCTGCTCCTCGACTACCTGAACATCAAAACAAATGTCCACCCCCGAAGGGGTTAGAAAAACGATGCTAGTACAAGTATCATTTAAACAAATCAAATATTCATCAACAATACATAACATGATACACCACACGGACTTCCGCTACCGGAATCCGACAATGCGAATCCACATGATTCCATTTACACAGCAAGGGTATTCCAATGATCCAGCGCCCTCGGCATAGATCCCAAGATGATCCCGTCGGACCAACACGAGGTGGAAATAACCCGTCCAATGATCCAGCGCCCTCAGCCTAGATCCCAAGATGATCCCTTCGGACCAACACGAGGTGGACATCCGATCCAGAGCCCTCAGCATAGATCGTACAACGTACACAAACACGACTCATGCATACACATATGCCAAATCATTATGTTCATCAACATGAACATACAAACACTATATAACGAATATCATGACAATTCAACGAAATAAATCTCATGTTCAGCAACATGAATAATCGCACGCATGCTCAAAATACCAATATTAACATATTACGATACTTGCCTCGAAGATGGCAAGAACGAAACACTTCAATGATCTCAACACACTCGAAGGCCGCCTCCTTCGATCAACGTAGCAAGCTCGAACCTTAACAAAAGAAATGATATACAAATCATCTCAAGTCGAACGATGGCCTAAGAATTCGATCTACGGCCCAAAAGCTCAAATAACCAATATGCCTGAACTACTTAGCGTACGCTACGTACTCTATGTAGCGTGCGCTAAGCCTGCCTGTTAGCGTACGCTATCGTATAAGCCTAGCGTACGCTAGCCACGGACTGACAATTCTCTCTGGTCAGCCGACTGACTCGGCTGATATCCTAACGTACGTTACGTACCACACGTAGCGTGCGTTAACTTAACCCCGATAGCACACGTTAACCAACGTATGTTAGCGTGCGCTAACCGTGCATGGCAGATTACTACAGACAGAATACTGGATGAATGGTGATGAACTCATAAATTCTATGGTGATAAAACAAGTCATCCCCGAGCATATCATGCTAATAAGGTTTGTGAAAGTTCTATACGTACTAAATGACTATGAGATTCAAAGATACGTATAATCATTACTACACTATCATTCATCTCGATCTTCAAGGAAATATTCTAAATTCCGTTCGTCCTACGTTCCAAAACGCATGATTCCAATGTGTAAAACGTAACAACTAGGTAATATCCGTCTACTGATCACAAATTGGTTTGAAGTTGCTTAGGAGTCCACAAACTAAAAAGGTTCAAGGGTTCATACGATGAATAAGTGCCGAACGTCGAAAATATCCTTCTAACACATGATGATCGATATTGAACGAAATAACTGACTATTAAAACATGATCAAACGTCCTTTAGAACACTACTAATATTGGTGAAGAATCACCTACCTCAAAGTAGTGAAGAACAAGGAGAAAATCGAACCAAATCCAACGTCGAAGGCTTGAACACCAATCTCCAATGATATACGATCTTCAATCATGAGCTAGGATGTTGATATGAAGTGTTTAGGATGTAGGAAGTTATACTCTAAGTATAAGAATTCGGATGTGGGAAAAGAAAGGACTGAAAATACGAAAAGGTTGCTGTCCTATTTATAGGAAATGGTTATTAGCGCACGCTAGTCCCTGCTCGTAGCGTGCGCTAACGGCTACAGACTTTACTGTATTCAGCACTTAGCGTGCGCTATTCACATGCCTGTAGCGTGCGCTAAGGCGTTGACTTGGCTTTTCCCGAAAGCCGTCAGGTTCATCCCGACACAATCCGACAAGGGTCCCCGGCCAGATCTCACCTACCGCACGTCTCAATCAAATTGACCACGCATAGCGTGCGCTAATGTTCCTTTGTAGCGTGCGCTATGAATCCATGTTAGCGTACGCTACACATAGCTGATAGCGTGCACTACATGCGCAGAATTACCATTTTAAAATCACATACACGAAATCATACGCTCGACAACATCGGATTATGAAATACGGAGAATAATACTCAGACAAAAGTACAATAATTACAATATCACAAGTTCCAAATACATATCAGAAATCTCGGGTATTACAGTTTTATCCTGGGAGGCAGACGCTATACAGTGTAGTGGAGGCGAATTTGCTTTAAGGAGACAGATTTTCTGAACTCAACATCGCCCCTATTCGGATTTACCTCCTTTGATTAATTATATATATACATATATATTATTTAATACTTTCGTCATTAACGAATATGTCTCCTACTTGGTTCTCAAATTTGCAGCTCATGGAGTAGAATCAAAACATGAATCCGGCGGCGGTGATGATGGAAGAGAACGGAAGAAAGCACTTAAACTTCCTGCAAAGAAGATTCATGCTAGAAACGATGCAGAAAAGTAAGCTTTCCTCATCATTAATATTCACATGATTAAGTGTGCATGTTTCTTATTTAATTTGGAATGAGATATATAGAATGACTCAGGCGTTGGATAATCGATGTTGGCAGTTTGTTTTCATGGTAAATATACCAACAATATATATATATATATATATATCAGTAATCTACTTTACTATTAAAAGAGAGTTGTACAAAACACGTGTCTTCACGTGGATTTTTATAATTAATTATCTTTTTTTTCTTTTTAAAAGTACACTAACTCCTAACCATTTGAATGAGAGTTAATGAGAACCAATTTTTTTTCTTTTTTATTTTTCTCTCAATGTTTAGAAGCTAATAGTTTTATCGTCTCAACTCTATTTTTTATTATTAATATTTTAACTTAATCTTCTTTTTACGATATTTAATTTAACATTCATTAGGCATATATATAATTAAAATATTTTTTTTGAATATAAATTGTTTTTGAATAATTATTATATTATATCTTGATTTTAAATTATTTGTATATAAAATACAAAAATCAGATAATTTTCAAGTAATTTTATTGAAGTAAATCTATCTTTTTACAAGATCAATATTTTTACTTCAGTTTTCACCTTCTTATAATAATTTTAGATCAATGAGTTATTTTATTTTAAAAATATTAGGGAAAAGGATTATAGACATGTTAGACTTACAATTCCCACTAGAAAGATATATTATTAGTTAAAATAATTTGATTGATTCTTCTTTTTATGAAAAGAAAAATTATATAAATAAATATAATAAGTTGATATATTTTATTTAAGTACGTCACAATAATATACTTTATCAACCTATGCTTAATGAATTAATATCATTGTGGATCTCATGGTATATTATTAAGTATAAAATGTGTGACTTTATAAATTTTTATCAAAAATATATGATGTTCTTTCACCAGTATACTGATATGTAGTTATATTAGTATATTAATATAAATATTACAAATATATAATGAACATATAGATTCCTGTCATTTTTTATATTTTATATCGAACTTTTACACATCTATACTTAATATTAAAAGAGAGTCGCAAAAAAATCTTAGGAAATATGTGTCATCTCCACGTTAATTTTCTTTTTAAAAATCTTAAAAAAATAGATGTTTAATTTGGGAGGGGGTTAGAGAATTATTCCATTATATACTATCTACCAATTAAAAACTTTCTCTCATTTAATTCTCATTGTATCAATTTTATTTTTGAAAAAAAAAATATATCAAATTAATTCTTACTCCGTGCTTTTTAATTTGACATCCATATAGTATATATAAAGTAAGATAAATATAACTATAATATATTTAGATGATTAAAATATTTCAATATAAAAAATAAGACTATTGAAAAAAGATATATTTTAGTTTATTTTCATAGATTTTTAACAATTATTTAATTTTTAAGAATTATTTTGTTTTGATTATAAAATAGTAAAATATATTACATTAATGTCAAATCATATAAAATAATTATATTAGTAAGAATATCGGTTGTATGCTTTGAATGAAAGTTGATAATACGACACCAACAACAACATCATCAGAGCATTAATCCCAAAATGCTTTGGGGTCGGCTATAATGAAAGTTGATAATAATAAACATAATTTAATTTCTTATTTATAAAATTAGATATAAGACTCATATTGTCATATATGAAAAAATAAATGCCGGTGCTTAATTAATTTACAGTTTTCCTATCATGTGCCCTTATATCACATGATAAGAGTTTATAAATGAAACTAAATCAAATAATAATTTATGTATATGTGTGTATATTGACTCATGTATATTTTATAATAATTTTATAATATTGTTGAAATTCGATCACATATTATTAATATAATAAAATATTTAATATTTTATGCTATGGATCGCACGGGAGGACATCTAGTGATGTTATAATATAAGGTCGTGTGATTACATATTTTGTTAGATCGGATTGTACTTTTCATTTGTTAATTCTTTTATTCCACAATAAATTTAATCTATCACAAACTCATTAGGGTGTGATTACTTTTCATTTGGAGAGAAAATGTATCTAGCCGCATCCTAAGGGAGGAATTACTTATCGTTTCATTCCTTCCATTTTCATTTATTAGGCATACTTATAAAATTAGTCAATGTACTTCCCCGGCCTTAAATATAAGTAAAAATAGAAATTTATTTGACCCAAATTTTATACTCCGATTCTCTTTGAATTTTTCTTGTATTTAACGTCGAAGGGAGTATATTGGTCTCAGTTTGATTTTATTTTTGGGAGAGGGTTTGTCATTTTTATCACTTAAGGGACTAAAGTTTAAAGTGTTTCAAATAAGGGACTAAAGTTTAATCCGTTTCACCCGTTAGGGACTCCGTTAGTTTGGTCCCGTTAAGTTTTAACGGATTGATGACATGACCGTTAAGTGCCACGTGTCAGCATTTTATTGGTCGGTAATAATAAAATAATTGTTCCGGGAATTATTATTCCCGTGATGTGTCTTACCTAATACTGATTGTAGATACATAGATGGAAGGTTCTAGATCCTTCTAGAGGTAGTAGGATCCTATTAGATGTCTTACCTTATTTAGGAATCACATGTATGGAAGACTCTCATTGTAATGCCTATATAAAGGCCCTCTATCGGTGTTATGAATGAATTGATTTCTTTGTCTTTTACTTTCTCCTCAAACACGTTATCGCACGTAGCTCGAAAAAAAAAAATCGGCCAAGCCGAGCTGACGCCCGCGAGCACCGCTCACGCCACCGCCCTCGCCCGCCGCCGCCGCGCCGCCGTCACAACACCACCACCAGCCACATCGCGCCGGCACCCGGCGCGGCCGCCAGCCGCCGGACCGCCGCTCACGCCGGACCGCGCCAGAATCGCCAGAGCCGTCGGACCGCCGCCTCCGCGCCGACCGCCGCGCCAGATTCGCCCAAAGCCGCCAAAGACTGCTGCAGCTGCCGCCAAGACCGCCGCCTCGCTGCCGCGCCGCGCCGCCGCCAGCCGGCTCGATCCGGCCGGTTGTGACCGACCAGTTGCCGACCCGATCCGCTCGATCCGTTTTCATCCAAGTCAATTGTTGCCTAAGGCTGCGACCCGATCTGATCGAAGCATCGCCGGATCGTCGAAACGGTTTTATGCACGTGATATTTAATGCTTGAAAACCTAGTGCAATCGAGACAAAACCTATCAAAATCGAAAAAAAAAAAAAGCCGAGAGACGAGAATTTCCGTGCGTGAATTTTCTGCACAGCGCAGTCATACGAAAATCACGTTTCCTGTTTCGTTAACCGTCGGATCGGTGTGAAATTTTGGCAGCAACTTCCCAACACAAATATCTGTATATTCAACGGTGGAGATCGGATTCTGTGTAATATTGGTTACTGAATCTACTGCCGAACAGAAGCAGATTTTTACGAAGAAATTTGGAGATCCGACCTCATCCAATACCGAGCTGCTGCATCGCCGCGCTCGTGTCCTTTTTCGGCCGAATTATTGAGCCCAGTAGCCCTATCCGGGCGTTTCTCAACTCTCCATTTTTTTCCTACTCAATGATTCATTTGTTCATTAATTTGTACACTTATGAATCTTACATGTTTATGTTTTACGTGTATATAAGAAAATACGTCGCTCATGATGATGTGCACGCTATGGAGAAAAAGCCATATTTATCCCGTTCAAGGATCAAAGTAAATATAGAACGGAGTACCCACGGAAATATGTTGCTCATATGGAGAGAATCTCCCGTTCAAGGATCAAAGCATATATGAAAACCAAGTACCCGTAAGACTTTATTAAAGTTCTCGTTTTTCAATTCCTCTCTTTTGGGAAATTTTTTGGGGGGAATTGGGTATTTGGGTTCTTTATCTCCCACGCTACTTTGCGGTGGATGAGACAATGAGAGGTGGTATCACTCTCGGATGTCGAAGTAAACTGTGTGACGGTCCTGGGGGAGTCACGGATAACTGTTGAAAGTCGATAGTTGTGGTTGTTGCATACACCACGTTTTGGGTGCGATTTGATGTCGCCGTTTTGTCGATTTTAAACCAACAATTAAATAAAACGAACATTGTCGGTAACGGTAAAGTTATGACTCGTTCATGATTAGTCACGGATTTGTGACATACAAATGGGACAAACATCGATTGCGACGGATATGTCGTGGTTAAAATCGATTTGTGACGAAATTGTCACGTTGAATTGAGCGACCACCACTTGGTCTTGACCCAATCCCATACTTGGAAAACTCTATCTTTCATCTTATTAAAATAAAATATTGCATGTGGGTGTAGACATGTATCGTCTCCTTGCAACATGATATATGAAAAAATGTACGAGTAATTCTCATGAGTTTCAACATGTAAGGCAATGGCATATTGCGGTAAATACATGAATTCGTTGACCTCGATTATAGTTCGTATGACTATAGGTCCGAATACTTTTCCGAGTATTTGTAAAGGCATGTGCCTTATATATTTGACTATGTTTAGTCGATCTTATTGGATGGTCAAGACAAGTTGGTTATGGTATATTCATTATGTCTCATGGTTCAAAATGCTTAATTATGATGCACCGTTGTATCTATATAACATGGCTATTATGACGTATACTTGCAAATTGAGAATTAAAATACTTGGTTGATTGATGCACTTTGGTGGATTTTTTCTGCACTTTTGATCATGACTAGGCGCATCCTTCTTGGTATTTGTTTATGCTTTGAAAGTTCAAACGGAATCAGTGGTTTTTAAACAAATTTTTAGTCTGCAGACATTCCTACTTTCTCTGCAAGTCTACCAAGTTGGAGTTACCGAAAGGATCATTAGTCGAAGATAAGAAATCGAACACCCTACTGCGTTTAAACGCACATATGGCTGTCATTGCCATGTTTTTGCATCAACACTTATGCCATTGGATATGGTCTCAACCTTGGTTTCGCACTAAACTTGGGAAAAACTAAACAGCCAATTAAAATATGCACTGTGATCTGAGTTTAATGATCCGTGTGGTGCACAATATATGTATAGAAAGATACGGAAGTCTAGTTTCCAGAACATCTGACCGTTCGTCCATAGCCTTCCTAACAAGGGAGTTATCGCTGTTTTAGTGAACAAAGGTCAAGCTGCGCGGAATTTTATTTCCAGCGATTGTGCTAACTTTTGTCCCAACCAACTTGGTTCCCATCTTGAGTTTGCAAGTGGTCTTACGACACATATTTTTCAACCTCTTTCTGGCCGAATTTGCCATAGATGATGCAGTTTTTGGTATGTGTTGTACGCTAAACTATCATCTTTAAAATGTTGAAAAACAGTTTCCTTGGGGAAGCCCAAAATACGCACCCTTATAAGAAGGTCGAGCGTGTGCATGGTAGTGTTACACCATGCTTGTGTCGTAATTTTGCCCCTTAGGCATATAACCTTGCCATGTTATGCACTCAATATGATAGATCATTTTGATCATATCAAGCATAAAATTTCTATGTTGTTAGAGTATTCGCTATGCTCATGATTGTAAAATTTTGCAAGCGAAATTGAGTGCGTATTAAGCTATTTACAAGGAACATGATATTTTTGGATTTCGGTTTATAAATCCATTGTGACTATGATGAGTAGGTCATCACAATCAATGAGCGGTATGATGCTCAAGTTGTTGAATGCCGAATGGCGTTTTCTAGTCACATATGTTCTGTAACAATTGAACCATGTTATGACTCGATGATATATATGCCAAAGTGTATCACTCATAGCATCTCATTGTGATTTGTGAGAAATAAAATCTTATGCATCACTTGTATTGGATATGTGAAAAGGAAGAATATTCATGAGTCAATATGGTCCGGCTTGCATCGGTTTTTGTAACCAGAAGATGTATTGGGACATTGACACATTTAGGCTTTAATAGTCCGGAATTTGGACAGTTTAATGATCCATATACCACGGCATTGTCATGGACATCATTGAACAAAGAAATTAGTTGGATCAAAGACACCAAAGTACATTGGTGGAGTCGTGAGCAGGGCTCATGACCGATGATGATATTTATGTCATCCGCGTCTTGCTTTCATAAGCATGTGTGACGCCAAAGACCCCCCCGATGATCCTTCTTAGCCATGTTCATTTATTTAAGCCTATTCTTTGGCACGATTAGGAGACGACACCCTCCTATGCTAAAGAGAATAATGTAGCGACTCGCATAAGTATGGTGCTGAGTCCTCCCTTTTCACCGAGTCCTTATACATACATGATCATAAGTATTAGCCTGGGTGGCTTATGATGCTATGATGGTGTTCACAAATGGTCGTACTCAAGTAATAACATTTATATGTTATGTTGTTCCTTTGACAATGATTGATAAGTTGATGAAACCTGAGTTATGGTTGTCCAACTTGCGGACCAGTCATTGTAAAGGTCGGTTCACCCACTTTTTAGACCAAGTCTTAAAGTGAAATTTTAACGAGTACTTCCTAACATCCAAGGCTACCTTTTCACAAATTTTGGTGCCATTTGGAGACTTGGAAGGAGGTGAACCACTTAGATGAAGTTTTCACATACCACCAGCCATCCTAACGACTAGTTTGATGTCATTTCGATCGGTTTTTTGACCACAAGGTTGATGGTTTTGGAATCCTAAACACCCGTTTATACATGCTCACGAAATTTTGAGGTGTTTGGGGCTGGTGAAGGGAGTGAACTCTTCAAGAAAGCACTAGAGGTTCGATAAAACCAACGGCCTATCATCGGTTCAATCGTTTCTTTATGTTCGATCCCGGTGGTGCATGGTGGCGGTTTTGTTGGATTCTCAAGACCAGTAGCTACGGCTATGTAGCATAGGTCAACATGTCATATTCACCTATACCTATCATCATTCAAATGCTTAGTTACGAGTGTAACAATATGCATTTTGTTAACTGGATTGTGTTAACACTGAAAACCTTTATCGTCCACATGTTCATGTGCCAAAGTGCGTCACCACAACGCATTATGACGGGTTATAAATGATGAATATGACATGCGCTTTCACTCATAGTCCGCTTAAAATGTACCTTGGCAGACGATCTCGTAAGTCACTTTGATGAGCCAGTCTTCCCGTCGTTAGGGGGAGATGCGAACGATCATGTTCGAGTAGAACGACTTGGAATTGTCGTAGTTTGCCCCTACTGTGCCTCACCAAGTTCCCTAAAGTGACGAGATTAAATACATGCTGCAAACATGTCTGCAAGGATTGTGTCCGGTTATGGACGTTCGTCACCTATAAATGGTGATATGGTAACACCACAAATTGTGGTAGGTGGTGTTACTAGGCCGTGGATCTCATCGAGTATTGGGATGCCACTTGGTTCGATAAATACTCTCGCTACGAATGTATGCGAGTTTGGTACATGAAAACTTGATCATATGATCAAATGAACTCATCCGTCTCATGTGATTCTGGATTATAGTCATCATTGGGGGACGCCTCAATGAATGCCAATCCATAAAGAGTACTCTATGAATAAAGCCGGTTCATGAGGACGTGGAATGTGAGTTTAATCGAACCATACTTCGTTGAAAATCTACAACGTTGTAGCCTTGGCCTAAAATGGAAACATATGCGACTCTAGTATAAACAAAGTGATAGCCCTTTGTTGAAGTGGTACCGACACTCCAAAAATAAGATCTATCCGTAAACTTTGTTAAAGCGAGTGAGAGAAGGAGTTAAACTCACCTCATGGCGCGAGGTTTCTCATGAACGCACTGGAATCGACTACGATGACACGAAACTTAGTTGTGCTATCGTAATGGATGTTATAGCATCCACTATCTTTTCAGTTAGATAGTTTCCCAAAAACTGACGTGCAGCTTGTGGTTAAATCTTATCTTAGTGGGGAACTAAGTTAAGTGATTAAAGGATCTCGTGGTGGATTAGACTCAAATCAAGTGGCTCCTAACCACGGAGCGCGTCGACAAGTGATTGTCGGGAACGCATACTAAGTATATACTTGATTTGGAAGAGATATGAAGCTTTTGCGTGTAAAACTAAGGGTTTATAGTGATGTACTCTTATGAGACTAAGAGATTCCGCTAAATCCAAAGTTAAGAATGAAAGGATCTTGGGACACTTGATGATGCGTATTCATCAATCGGTTTAAGGCAATCTAAGGGACGGTTTCCCTAAGAGACGATAAAGTAATGCCTATATGATTCCCAATGACTAGTCGAAGTCATCATAAGACTTGGCTCACTTAAGTGATGATGCAGTCTTAAGAGAAAAGTACGGTATTATGTACTCATGTTTGACTCGATGTACTCATTCGTAATAATCCCAGTAAAGCCACCGTGATGATGGCACAGGATGCGCTCACGCAATGTCCGTGATTGACAAGAAGCTTGAAGCTCGCTCTATCTCGATAAAAGGACACTTGAAAACCGATACCCGAATCGCCTGAATGTGTTGGTCTATCTCCCATATGACCTACAGGCTCACTTGATGAAAAATGGTGAAATTGGTGCCATTGGAAAGGTTTGTGTCTACTTTCCAAGGAAACCAACCATTTGATCACATCCATCATGTTGAGTGACATATGACTATTGTTGCAAAGTAGACGGGATATGTCCAGGTAATTTGCCGAGTCAACTTCGATAGAGCTTTGTAATCGCTCAGTCGATCTAGGTTACGTACTGTATGTGAATGAAAAGCTATGGGTGTCTAGTTTTCATAAGTTCTTACAGTTTCGTTGATACCTATTGAATCGAAGAAGTTATGACTGATTTGGTGCATAGAGGTCAAGACTTTGGAAAACTTGATAAGTCTTTAGTGACTCTGCACTTTGGATGTGTCGCGCTCTTTTTGTCCTTAGACCAAGGTTTGTTTTTCCCATTGGGTTTTCACTTGGTAAGGTTTTTAACGAGGCGACCTATGAGAACATCCAGACAATGATGTGTTGTACTTCTGTTCAACTTAGACCAAGAGGTATTTTTCCCACTGGGTTTTTCCTTGGTATAGTTGTGAGGGAAACTTGGCATCTGACTCCTATGATTTGAGGTACTCATCAGGGGGAGTCGTTATGTATACATGACATGTTATGTTGGTGCGTTGCAATCTTTTCCTCATCAAGCCTTTCTTTTTCCCATGGGGTTTTGTTTTGGCTTGGAATATGTTTTTACGAAGGCAACATCTTCTGCACCATTGTTGTATTAGTGCTCGACACAGGGGGAGTGTTCCGGGAATTATTATTCCCGTGATGTGTCTTACCTAATACTGATTGTAGATACATAGATGGAAGGTTCTAGATCCTTCTAGAGGTAGTAGGATCCTATTAGATGTCTTACCTTATTTAGGAATCCTATGTATGGAAGGACTCTCATTGTAATGCCTATATAAAGGCCCCTCTATCAGTGTTATGAATGAATTGATTTGCTGTCTTTTACTTTCTCCTCAAACAATAATAATAAAAATTTTCAGATTTTCGTAATAATAATAAATAATAATAAAAAATATAAAAGTCTAAAAAATTAAAAAAATCTTTATTTTTTAGAAAAATTGAAAGTTTATTTTTTTTAAAATCTGGAATATTAATATTAAAAATCTAATGCTTTTTATTTAAAGTTAAAAATAAAAATTAAAAATTAAAAATATTTGGATCCGATTTATAATTAACCTTTAGTTTTGTTTTTTTAGATTTTTAGATTTTTTTGTAAAATAATATTTATTTACGAAAATAATATCTCAATTTTAAAAAAAAAATTTATAAATTAGATCCAAATTTTTTAATTTTTTATTTTTTATTTTCAAATTTAAAATAAAAATATCATATTTTAAGTACTAATATTCCAGATTTTTTTAAAAAAATTGAGAAAAAAATAAAGTTCCATTTTCAAAAAAAATCCAGATTTTTTATATTTTTTTAGAGTTTTATATTTTTATTATTATTTTATTATTATTAAAAAAATCTGAAACTTTTTTAATATATTTTTAATTTTTATTTTTAACTTTAAATAAAAGCATTAGATTTTTAATATTAATATTCCAAATTTTTTAAAAAAATAAAGTTTCAATTTTTCTAAAAAATGCAGTTTTTTTTTTAGACTTTTATATTTTTTGTTATTATTTTATTATTATTACAAAAATTTGAAAATTTTTATTATTATTTTATTATTACCGACCAATAAAATGCTGACATGTGGCACCTAACGGCCATGTCATCAATCCGTAAAACTTAACGAGACCAAACTAACAGAGTCCCTAACAGGTGAAACGGATTAAACTTTAGTCCCTTGTTTGAAACACTTAAAACTTTAGTCCCTTAAGTGAAAAAAATATCAAACTTCAGTCCCTAGTAGAGCTATTTTGCTTAAAAATTATGATCTAATGTCTCTGCAGATTTCGTTTCAGGGTTTCTTGTTCCCTTGCCCATATTTTGTTATGCTCGGGACATCAGGTTACTCGAGAGATGAGTTTTATTTTATGTATCGTTAGCAATCTTATCCATATTAAGATATAAAATTCGCAAATTCATAAAAATTAATTTTGTAGTTTGTTGGAAGTTTAGTTGTTCAACTAGTCACTTTTAAATTATGGTGTAGCTTCAGAATTCGGATATATAAAGTTCGCTTTTGACTTAATACATGTTCCGTAATTAGTATAGTAATTATATAAATATTGTTTATAGTATGTTAGTTATTTGAACATCTATATTTTTAAATTAATAATTTTTATCTTTGTACCAATATATATTATCATTATTATGTTTTAAATTTTAGTTACCATTTTGAATCGACGTTGAAATAATAATTATTTGTATTAGTGTAAATTTAATAATGACCTAATTAATAAATATTATAAAAAATGGACATAAAAAATACAAATAAAAAACTTGGAGTCTTTAATAAATTTTGTATATAAATAATAAATAAATAACTAAAATTGAAGATCCATAGAAGGAGCGGGGCATTTAGAAAAAAAATAAGAAAAATATGATGTGGCATTTGTAAGAACATATTGAAGGGGTGAAAAGTGGTTCTCAAGAAAATAGCAGATAAAAAAAATGATATATCTACATTCCCTCTAAAAGAGGCTATGTCGACGGGTTCAGAGGTGGATGGCAATTTTTTAGTGTCACTGTAGCCACTTTATAAAATCATGACGATTCTCCAAGTGTAACGTAATGTATGACATGTGTGTCATATTCAAAGTTGCTAAATGGACATATTTTTTTTTTTATAACTAGGTGATCCCAGTTTAGTCGGACTAATCTTAGTCCCTTAATGAACCCACTCATAACTCATTGAGAGAAGTAAATCGCGAGTCGCTCGAGCAATTCCAGGGTTCTCAATGCCTTTTCTCAGACACTTCGCACACGCGAGGCTCTTAACCGATTAATCGCAGTGTTCCCAACACGCTTCTGGAGAACACACGATTAGTCAAGACCTCCGGTTCCCAAAGAAGAGAATACTCCCACACTGTCGCTTGACTGTAACACCCCCAAAACCGTATGAGAATATTACACGCCGTAGACCATTTCCACAAGGATCTACCAGGCTAAACATCCATAAACAACCAAATGCTTGCCCGGCCAGGGTCAAACAATATAATAATACCGACCGTTAAGGTCACTTACACATAAACACACAGACCGATGAGGTCGCACAACTCTATCAACAAAACTGACTAACAACATTACCCACACAGGGTCGAAACACAATACAGCGGAAGACTGAATCAACTCTAATAATACAACCAAACTCTACCAACTCTCGACTCTTGATTAGTATCGCAGCTCGTCATCCCCTTGTGCCAATCCTGTGACTGCTCCCCTGAATCCGCATGTACCTGGACGCAAAACAGACATCCACCCCCCGATTACTCGAGGGTTAGTAAAACTCCACTGTTTTACTAGTGCAAGTATAAAACGATACGAAATGCAACAAGTAAATAGCAACTACGAATTCAATATGGAAATCAATTATCAAATGTTCCCGAGAAGTTTTATAAATTTTGAACTCAAGAAAGAGATATTTGAAAAGGAACACATCATCTCGGGGATTTTTAAAGCAGAACTTCTTTTGGACCTCGAGTCCCAATTTACAAAGCCTTTTCGAAAACATTAGGGCCTTAGCCCAATTCTCTTTTCAAAACACAATAGATGAGATATCATTATGGGTCCGAGACCCGTATTTTAAATGTTACACAAACAAGCACTATAACACGATCATTGTTCGTACACATCATGTACCGAACTCCGTAGGCCTTGACGGACCTTACCCGGACCGCACACATTGTTCGTACACATCATGTACCGAACTCCGGAGGCCTCGACGGACCCTACCCGGCCACAAACATCGTTCGTACACATCATGTACCGAACTCCAGAGGCCTCGTCAGACCCTACCTGGATCACACACCTTGTCCGTACACATCATGTACTGAACTCCAGAGGCCTCGTCAGACCCTACCTGGATCACACACCTTGTTCGTACACATCATGTACCGAACTCCAGAGGCCTCGTCAGACCCTACTTGGAACACACACATCATATCGCCACGACACAACTCATAATCATCAAATGTCAAGCCATTCCACATTACACCGAAATGTACAATCAAGTATGTAAACCAAGACAACACACACATATGTAAACCAAGACAACATACACATATGTAAACCAAGACAACACACACATCATAATCAACACAACAACTCAACAATGACCGACCACACCCGGCACAAACTTAGATGATTTGCACATCCAATACGATTCCCAAAATGTTAACTAAGTGAAGGTATCATCGTTACCATCAATTATTCGTAATAATCAATTCATACGAAGTATATACACGAAAGTAAACCAATGCATCACAACCATAAGACGACGTCCCTATTCACAAGACACAAATCGTATAGTAAAATACTTGCCTTAATAACCGCTATCGAATACTCCGAAGAACACGATTCGACCGGGAAGCTCGGACCCCGAAAAAGACAACGAACGGAAGGGTTTCGACTCGAGTTCTTCACAAGAATTCGACCCTAACAACATATAATCAATAAATCATCGATCATACGAGGAAGAATAATCGTAGAATGCCCGAAAACCCCTCTATGACATTTTACGGGACACCTTCAAGGCGTCGATCAAGAACTCGACCAAAACAACGAATCGATACGATCCAACCATGGAATAACAAGGGAAATGATACAATACATCTAAATAATCATCAATCCATCACAATCCTAAGTTAAATCGGATTAAACGGACGAAATCGAACAAAATACCCAAAATCCCCAAAATTAGATTTCTAGAAAATCTGACCTGATTCGCTCGATCAAAGGATGTTATAGGATGGATGATTGATGATATGAACTCCAAGACTTCATGGATTTATTTTTCAACAACATCTCTCCATGATAAGAACAACCCCAGCCGCGGAAGAGAAGGAGAAGAAGGAGAAAATGGCGAAAAAAAATGACTGTAGGGCCTTAAATAGGCTGACACAGTGTGCCGCGGCATAGGGCCAAATCTGCCGGCAGTGACTCGGCAGTGTGCCGCGGCCCTGCCGGCATGTGCCGCGGCACAAGGTACAGACGGGTCGGCTGAAGATTGAAAAATGTGTGCGTGCTGCGGCTCGGCCAAGTGTGCCGCGGCCCTTCCGGCAGGCTGCTCGGCCAAAACTGGAACATATGAGTGACTTAGCTATTTCGACCATAACTCCCTCGTATGGACTCCGATTGACTCACCGTTTGAACCATTGGAAAGCTAACTCGATGATTTATAATATTGCAAAGATTCAGAATTTTTGGAGTTTCCAAAAATTAATGGTGATTTAACAAAGTCGATCTCACACGTGGAAAAGTCGTTTAATAACATTGAACTCAAGAAAACGACACCGAAACCCGAACCTGAATATGAATCGAAGATACGGTCACAAAGTACTCGCAAGGACGAATCTGAAAGCTAAGAGAACACACGATTCCTACCACCCGAAGGCTCGAAATTCGACAACGGAAGGTAATTACCCCAAACTTTGGGAAATTACGAAAATGGCCCAAAACGTCCGAAAATCACGATACGTGATCGAATAACCAAACCAAAGTTCACAACACGTCTAACAAAGTTAAACGGACTTACGGGAAACTCGAAACAGTAATTTCGGATGAGATTCACAAGAATCAAACTCGAGTGCGGAAAAGTCATTAAGAAACACGGGATCCCACAAAACAATACCGAAACGAACTCGGGTGACAAAAAGTGCAGAATTAATCATTCTCAGAACGATGAAACGGTCCCAAGCGAGTCGTCAAAATGGACCTCCGCCGGAAAAAGAGAATTACCGGAAATCCGAAATTGCGGATATTACATTCTACCCTCCTTAAAAGAAGTTTCGTCCCGAAACTTAAATCAAGTAGGGAGAAGCAATATCCCACCAGAAAAACTCAACGAGATACATAAGAACCGAAAAAAAATCGCGCCCAACGGCGAAATATTACAAGCAACGCGAAAGAACATACAGCGTGAAAACACGCCCCACGACGACCATAACGACGCCACCGGCAATGATTCAAAACAATAACGAGCAATTAACGACACATCACATGCACACCTTTAATCAAAGAAACGCACGCGACAACAAGTCGCACCCGACCACAACGACTATGCGGTAGAAACAAATATGGTATTATGATAGAATTCGCTCCGATTCTCGTCAACAAGAAAATGCCCGACGTCAAGACACAAACAATTCAAGATAACAGAAAACGAAAATACCGGACATTACATTCTATCCTATTAAAAATAAGTTTCGTCCCGAAACTTAAAATAAAACATCATGGTAGAATACAAACAAAACCAAAAAGTTCACGCAACAAATATCAATTTCTACACGAATTATAGCACGAAGTACGATACACAACTACATCACGGGACACCACCAGGCACTCCCCGAGTAGGGACGAAAATCCAATTCCCGAACATCTTGGCAATGGTCTCACAATGCACCGCTCGGTGACCCACTTAGCCACACTCGAAACAGTTGACTAACGGTGAACAACAATTCTTCGTAGTACGAGATCAGGCAACAACAGTCAGACAACCCCGTTCGAACAACAACGATCGAACAACAATGATCAAATAACAATGATCGAACAACAACGATCAAATAACAATGATCGAACAATAATGATCAAATAACAATGATCGAATGACAACAGTCGAACAATGATTCCGAAGTCCCCACTTCAACTCCAGACATTAAAAGAACTGGTAGAAAGTGAAAGATGTTACTTCCAAACAAGGTTCACAAGAATTGAACCGAACTCGGTAAGGTCACGATGATAAACAGGTCGATCTGAAACAAGGTCACAACCAGTTCGAACGATGACAAATGAGACATCAAACAAGTTCCAAAAGTATCGACGAACACGTGCAAGTCGATAGAATTTAGAAGGAGAAACTCCAGAAGTCAAATATAGTACGTGTATTACATCCGACCTCTAATAAAAGAAATGTCGTCCCCGCAATTCACAACAACGGAAACAAGGTAACAACACAAAAAACATCCGACAGGAAAATCTCCCATGGGTCTCTCAGAGCCGATCCTGATATCTGTGCTGAAGCGCGAACTCCAAAAGTCTCGTGAGCCACCCGCAAAATCAATTCGGTGTCCCTCGAGTCTGCACTTAAAACGCGTTACTGACGAGAAGGACAATTTACACGTGCATGCCCCGGCACATCACGGTTGAAATGCCTCGGCTCGGCATACCGAAAATACAATGGGGCATAACGTCGCAAAACAACATAGCGGAGATGCCAACTCAGCACAACACGGAATCATAACACATATCATATACAACGATTACCATCGTGAAGTAATACACACACAAACACTACAGCAATGCTGGTATCGTTCGGCGACCTTAACGGCCCGAACAATAACCAGCACACAATTACAAACATCATGAAACCATCACATATGTACACAAACGTACAAACCCAAGCTTTAACAGCTCACACAGGTGCGATAACACGCAAGCCGCCACGAAATGACAACATTAAAGATCGTCATCACACCTCCCACAAAGGGCTAACAAAACATATGCGTGGCGAACGACTCAACGTTCACACCACCAATTCAAACACAATTCGGAGGGCTAACACCCTAACAGCAATACCAACATCATACACACCTTCTCCGACCACAAGCAGGAAATGATGGGTTTTAAAAACGAAAACCACCTTTTGAGAAAAATTTTTAGAAAAACAACGGTTGATCTTGAGTATCACCTTTCAAAAAGTACAAACGTGAAACATCGTTATCAAGACTTTCGAAAACTAATTCGCATTTGTTAAAAATGAGGACACTATCTTTTAGTGAAAAGCTTTCAGAGTATTCGACCCTCGGGTCTAAGTAAAAGTGTTTATAAAACATTGAAAATATCTCAAAACGTTTTGGTCCTCGAGATAGAAGAATTTTGAAACATATTGTGGCACCTTGGATGTACCACGAGAAAATAATTCATTTTAAAAGTACGTCTCGAAATTTATTTTCTAAGGTACTCAAAGTTTTCAAAGATAATTCAATGGACTAGAATGCCCAAAAATTTCATATAATTACACGGAACATTATAGCGTCGTGGGTCCCGCGCCGGAACCCACCAGGCTAAAAACCATTTACAAAACACCAAAAAGGTCGATGACGGTAATATTTCAAAAACTCACAAAAGTCATTTACAAAATACTAAATACCGTCATAAGAATTTCGCCAAAACGATCAAGGCCATAATGCCAAAAACTCGGTTAAGGGAATCGGTTTTCGAAATAAAACTCAGCCGGTAAAATACCGAAAGCCATTACAAAAGAACTCACGCAGCGGAAAAAGGAATACAGTCCAACATGCACAATCCAATTGAATACATCTCACAGCATCTAGTTTAAACATATAACAAAACCATTCCTCAGAGTTTCTCACGAACTCAATCGTCGATACCTTATTCGAAACCCAACAATAGGCCCAGTTTTATACATATACTATATGTCACACGTATTAAATACAACTATATTCACAACACCATGCAAATAAAATTATGCACCGTAATTAACTCATTTAGATAAAATCATGATACACATGTACTTCGCATAAAAGAGGAGACTTACGTCCACAGGCCGCACGGAGATGACGGTCGCCCACGATACTAATCTCATCTGACAACATATCCGACACGTTGTGACTACGCACAACTCAACCTGTCGCCTGATGACTCGAACGACAAGAGGACATATTACTCGACAAACCACGACTCGACTCGACCCGACGGCCTAGGTTTCCGCAAGCTAAGCTCCGATACCATAAATGTAACACCCCCAAAACCGTATGAGAATATTACACGTCGTAGACCCTTTCCACAAGGATCTACCAGGCTAAACATCCATAAACAACCAAATGCTTGCCCGGCCAGGGTCAAACAATATAATAATACTGACCGTTAAGGTCACTTACACATAAACACACAGACCGATGAGGTCGCACAACTCTATCAACAGAACTGACTAACAACATTACCCACACAGGGGTCGAAACACAATACAGCGGAAGACTGAATCAACTCTAATAATACCACCAAACTCTACCAACTCTCGACTCTTGATTAGTATCGCAGCTCGTCATCCCCTTGTGCCAATCCTGTGACTGCTCCCCTGAATCCGCATGTACCTGGACGCAAAACAGACATCCACCCCCCGATTACTCGGGGGTTAGTAAAACTCCACTGTTTTACTAGTGCAAGTATAAAACGATACGAAATGCAACAAGTAAATAGCAACTACGAATTCAATATGGAAATCAATTATCAAATGTTCCCGAGAAGTTTTATAAATTTTGAACTCAAGAAAGAGATATTTGAAAAGGAGCACATCATCTCGGGGATTTTTAAAGCAGAACTTCTTTTGGACCTCGAGTCCCAATTTACAAAGCCTTTTCGAAAACATTAGGGCCTTAGCCCAATTCTCTTTTCAAAACACAATAGATGAGATATCATTATGGGTCCGAGACCCGTATTTAAAATGTTACCCAAACAAGCACTATAACACGATCATTGTTCGTACACATCATGTACCGAACTCCGGAGGCCTCGACGGACCTTACCCGGACCGCACACATTGTTCGTACACATCATGTACCGAACTCCGGAGGCCTCGACGGACCCTACCCGGCCACAAACATTGTTCGTACACATCATGTACCGAACTCCAGAGGCCTCTTCAGACCCTACCTGGATCACACACCTTGTTCGTACACATCATGTACCGAACTCCAGAGGCCTCGTCAGACCCTACCTGGAACACACACATCATATCGACACGACACAACTCATAATCATCAAATGTCAAGCCATTCCACATTACACCGAAATGTACAATCAAGTATGTAAACCAAGATAACACACACATATGTAAACCAAGACAACACACACATATGTAAACCAAGACAACACACACATCATAATCAAAACAACAACTCAACAATGACCGACCACACCCGGCACAAACTTAGATGATTTGCACATCCAACACGATTCCCAAAATGTTAACTAAGTGAAGGTATCATCGTTACCATCAATTGTTCGTAATAATCAATTCATACGAAGTATATACACGAAAGTAAACCAATGCATCACAACCATAATACGACGTCCCTATTCACAAGACACAAATCGTATAGTAAAATACTTGCCTTAATAACCGCTACCGAATACTCCGAAGAACACGATTCGACCGGGAAGCTCGGACCCCGAAAAAGACAACGAACGGAAGGGTTCCGACTCGAGTTCTTCACAAGAATTCGACCCTAACAACATATAATCAATAAATCATCGATCATACGAGGAAGAATAATCGTAGAATGCCCGAAAACCCCTCTATGACATTTTACCGGACACCTTCAAGGCGTCGATCAAGAACTCGACCAAAACAACGAATCGATACGATCCAACCATGGAATAACAAGGGAAATGATACAATACATCTAAATAATCATCAATCCATCACAAAACTAAGTTAAATCAGATTAAACGGACGAAATCGAACAAAATACCCAAAATCCCCAAAATTATATTTCTAGAAAATCTGACCTGATTCGCTCCATCAAAGGATGTTATAGGATGGATGATTGATGATATGAACTCCAAGACTTCATGAATTTATTTTCCAACAACATCTCTCCATGATAAGAACAACCCCATCCACGGAAGAGAAGGAGAAGAAGGAGAAAATGGCGAAAAAAAACGACTGCAGGGCCTTAAATAGGCTGACACAGTGTGCCGCGGCCCAACCGACGTGTGCCGCGGCATAGGGCCAAATCTGCCGGCAGTGACTCGGCAGTGTGCCGCGGCCCTGCCGGCATGTGCCGCGGCACAAGGTACAGATGGGTCGGCCGAAGATTGAAAAATGTGTGCGTGCCGCGGCTCGGCCAAGTGTGCCGCGGCCCTTCCGGCAGGCTGCTCGGCCAAAACTGAAATATGTGAGTGACTTAGCTATTTCGACCATAACTCCCTCGTCCGGACTCCGATTGACTCACCGTTTGAACCATTGAAAAGATAACTCGATGCTTTATAATATTACGAAGATTCAGAATTTTTGGAGTTTCCAAAAATTAATGTTGATTTAACAAAGTCGAACTCACACGTGGAAAAGTCGTTTAATAACACTGAACTCAAGAAAACGACACCGAAACCCGAACCTGAATACGAATCGAAGATACGGTCACGAAGTACTCACAAGGACGAATCTGAAAGCTAAGAGAACACACGATTCCGACCACCCGAAGGCTCGAAATTCGACAACGGAAGGTAATTACCCCACACTTTGGGAAATTACGAAAATGGCCCAAAACGTCCGAAAATCACGATACGTGATCGAATAACCAAACTGAAGTTCATAACACGTCTAACAAAGTTAAATGGACTTACAGGAAACTCGAAACAGTAATTTCGGACGAGATTCACAAGAATCGAACTCGAGTGCGGAAAAGTCATTAAGAAACACGGGATCCCACAAAACAATACCGAAACGAACTCGGGTGACAAAAAGTGCAGAATTAATCATTCTCAGAACGATGAAACGGTCCCAAGCGAGTCGCCAAAATGGACCTCCACTGAAAAAAGAGAATTACCGGAAATCCGAAATTGCGGATATTACATTGACGCCAGATTAAACATTGATTAGCGGTCGCTCGAGCTAGCCCCGGGGAGCTAGAGGATCATAAAGAGAAAAACTTCCCCTTTCACCTCATTGGTGGGGTTAGAACTCAAGACCTTCCAAAAGAGTGTCTTGGGAGTAGGCGTCCTACCACTGGACCACCAACCCTTCACCAATGGACAAAATATTTGATTTCACTGAATGTGTGACACATAGCACTCGTCACACATCTGTAATAAGTTTAGAAAATTACAAAGTTTTCGCCCAATAATTTTCATTACCCACTTTATATTTGGAAAATTTGAACCTTCCCGCCCAATTTTTCATTATTTTTGTGGGAATTTAATTTTTATAAATATTATTTTATTCATAAAGTGAAAATTCTAATTTATTTACATTTGACTACAAAACAAAATTTATTTTTTAAAATTGACACGAAAATAACTATAATCACAACTGTTATTAATAGTTAATTAAAGAAAAATAAAGACATACAACAATTGCTATCAAATTGCTAACAATTCAAATCATTTACAAAATCAAGTCATTTAGGTGACATCTTTCTTAGTATTAATACAAGATTTCATCTTAGTGTATAGTACAAATGTTCGAATGCATATCCCAAGACCACGATAAACTATTCTTATATATATATATATATATATTACTTTTGTGGAGAGCGAACTTATTGTAATATCCGGTATTCTCGTTTTCCGTTATCTTGAATTGTTTGTGTTTTGACGTCGGACATTTTCTTGTTGATGAGAATCGGAACGATTTCTATCTTGATACTCTATTTGTTTCTATCGCATAGCCGTTTTAGTCGGGTGCGACTTGTTGTCGCGTACGTTTCTTTGATTAAATGTGTGCATGTGATGTGGTATGTGATGCGTCGTTAATTGCTCGTTATTGTTTTGAATCATTGCCGGTGGCGTTGTTATGGTCGTCGTGGGGCGTGTTTTCACGCTGTATATTCTTTCGCATTGCTTGTAATATTTCACCAATGGGCGAAAGTTACGCGTTTTTTGTGTATCTCGTTGAGTTTTCCTGTCGGGATATTGCTTCTCCCTACTTGTTTTAAGTTTCGGGTTGTAAATTGTGTGGGTTGTAAGTGACTACGTGAATCCTTTGGATATGTTTGGTGTTGATGTTGCGCTTGATAATAAGTGTGTACGTATATTATCTCTTTTCGGTGCGTTATGGTTTGACGTGGTGTTTTGCTAAGTGTTTGATACCTTTGAGTGAATTGTTTGGATATTCTTGGTGTGATATGTTATTTGTGCATGATTGCTTCGCTCAACTCGGGAGGGTCCGACGGGGCCACGGAGGGAATCCAGTGGTATAGCCCTGGATTCACGAGTGCTGTGTATGATTTGTGTGAATGTATTTCGCTCACCTCGGGAGGGTCCGACGGGATCACAGAGGGAGTCCAATGGTATAGCCCTGGATTCACGAGTGCGGTTGCTTATGTTTTGTGAATGTGTTTGCTCACCTCGGGAGGGTTCGACGGGGCCACGGAGGGAGTCTAATGGTATAGCCCTGGATTCACGAGTGAAACTTCACGAGTGCATGTGTATGTTTGGTGAATGTGTTTGCTCACCTCGGGGGGGTTCGACGGGGCCACGGAGGGAGTCCAATGGTATAGCCCTAGATTCACGAGTGAAACTTCACGGGTGCGTGTGTATTTTATGTCCGTCGAGGACACGTGATGTGGGTGTTAAGTGTATGTTTTGTGAATGTGTTTGCTCACCTCGGGAGGGTTCGACGGGGCCACAGAGGGAGTCCAATGGTATAGCCCTGGATTCACGAGTGAAACTTCACGAGTGCGTGTGTATGTTTGGTGAATGTGTTTGCTCACCTCGGGAGGGTTCAACGGGACCATAGAGGGAGTCCAATGGTATAGCCCTGGATTTACGAGTGAAACTTCACGGGTGCGTGTGTATTTTATGTCCGTCGAGGACACGTGATGTGGGTGTTAAGTGTATGTTTTGTGAATGTGTTTGCTCACCTCGGGAGGGTTCGACGGGGCCACGGAGGGAGTCCAATGGTATAGCCCTGGATTCACGAGTGAAACTTCACGGGTGCGTGTGTATTTTATGTCCGTCGAGGACACGTGACGTGGATGTAACACCCCCGAGATATTCGGAGTATATTACAGCACTGTGGACCCCTACATGGGACCCACCAGGCTACAACAAGAAAACACCCCTCGACTAACCATCTCGGTTAGCGAGGACACACATTTAAATAATATAACATATAAAGATACGCCCGGAGCAACCGGCGAAATAACCATCAACCGACAATGTAGCAATTTAAGGTAATATAAAACGGAGTTCGAAATGAAAAGCCTAAGTACTCGCGAGTACAATCTATAAGTTTATAAATGTGGGAAACAACCATATCGAAATAGACAAGAGAAATAAGAAGACCCAAATGCACATGTCAACGACCCTGGACAACATCCTCATACTGTCCCAGTGCCCGCTCGTCCAGAAGAACATAACCTGAAATCCATAATAAGAATTTCCCCAAAACGGGTCCCCAAAGGGATTAGCAATTACGCTAGTACAAGTAATCAAGGCAAACCATTCGCTTACACGTTTCATAGTACAATGCACCAATTTATTTCAAAACCAAAACCAGACATGTCTTTTCCAGAAACAAACAGTCAATCACATTTGCCTAGGACTGGGGCGAAGCCATAAATCCCACTCGAGGCCTCTAAGGACCCTCCCGAGCTGGCCATATCATAAAACAAATCACGCACATGCATCGCCTAGGATAGGGATGAAGCCACAAATCCCACCCGAGACCTCTAAGGACCCTCCCGGGCTGGCTAGCTAAACAAACTCGTGAATCCAGAGTGAAGTCATAGATTCCCCCGAGGCCCCATTGGACCCTCCCGGGGTGAGCAAATCACACACAATATACATTACCATTTCACGTTAAGCATAAAGGTTTCCAAAAATACTTGCCTTGAATAATTGATGACGCAATGAACGGAAAGGAAAATCACCGACGAACGCTAGGAACCAACGAAACCAAACCTAACGATTCGAAGAACATAATAACAACCAACTCTAGAAGAATACAGAAATGGAATACACCCGAAAACCCGCCTACGATTCATGTATATTTGTAGAAAAATAACAACGAGGGCGGACCACAACCAAACCCTCTCGATTACGCAAAACCATGAAAATATACCATGAATCCGTAGGAAAACTAATGATATCAACAAGATTAATCATATTCATCATGGATTAACCAACAAAACGGAATGAATCGAACGAAAAAATCCCAAAACCCCCAAATTATCCAATAGTAGGGTTCTAAGAGATTTACCTTGGATTAGGATGAAAGATTCGCGTTGATGTTGTTATTATACACCAAGAACTCAAAGAAGATGATGGTTGAGATGATTAGAGAAAGAAATCTCCAAGAAAATCGCCTGGAATCGCCAACGCCGCGGAGGGGGAAAGGAATGAGAATAATGCGTTCATCTGGGTCAACTCCCTGGTTTATATAGCCAGGGAGTGTTAGCGCGCGCTAATCCTCATAAGTTAGCGTGTGCTAAAGGGACAAAACTCCAGTTCAGTAACTAGATTCTGGGCCGTTAGCGTGCGCTACTCGATGTAACACCCCCAAAACCGTATGGGAATATTACACGCCGTAGACCCTTTCCACAAGGATCTACCACGCTAAACATCCATAAACAACCAAATGCTTGCCCGGCCAGGGTTAAACAATATAATAATACAGACCGTTAAGGTCACTTACACATAAACACACAGACCGATGAGGTCACACATTTCTATCAACAGAACTGACTAACAACATTACCCACACAGGGGTCGAAACACAATACAGTGGAAGACTGAATCAACTCTAACAATACAACCAAACTCTACCAACTCTCGACTCTTGATTAGTATCGCAGCTCGTCATCCCCTTGTGCCAATCCTGTGACTGCTCCCCTGAACCTGCATGTACCTGGACGCAGAACAGACATCCACCCCCTGATTACTCGGGGGTTAGTAAAACTCCACTGTTTTACTAGTGCAAGTATAAAATGATACGAAATGCAACAAGTAAATAGCAACTACGAATTTAATACGGAAATCAATTATCAAAATGTTCCCGAGAAGTTTTAGAATTTCGAACTCAAGTAAGAGATATTTGAAAAGGAACACATCATCTCGGGGATTTTTAAAGCAGAAATTCTTTTGGACCTCGAGTCCCAATTTACAAAACCTTTTCGTAAACATTAGGGCCTTACCCCGATTCTCGTTTCAAAGCACACTAGATAATATATCATTATGAGTCCGAGACCCATATTTAAAATATTACCCAAACAATCACTGCTACACGATCATTGTTCATACACATCATGTACCGAACTCCGGAGGCCTCGACGGACCTTACCCGGACCACACACACTGTTCGTACACATCATGTACCGAACTCCGGAGGCCTCAACGGACCCTACTCGGCCACAAACACTGTTCGTACACATCATGTACCGAACTCCAGAGGTCTCGTCAGACCCTACCTGGATCACACACCTTGTTCGTACACATCATGTATCAAACTCCAGAGGCCTGGTCAGACCCTACCTGGAACACACACCTGGTTCGTACACATCATATACCGAACTCCAGAGGCCTCGTCAGACCCTACCTGGAACACACACACAAACATCGACACGACACAACTCATAATCATCAAATGTCAAGCCATTCCACATTACACCGAAATGTACAATCAAGTATGTAAACCAAAACAACACAAATATCATGATCATCACAACAACTCGACAATGACCAACCACGCCCGGCACAAACTTAGATGATTTGCACATCCAACACAATTCCACGATGTTAACTAAGTGAAGGTATTATCGTTACCATTAATTGTTCGTAATAATCAATTCATACGAAGCATATACACGAAAGTAAACCAATGCATCACAACCATAATACGACGTCCCTATTCACAAGACACAATTCGTATAGTAAAATACTTGCCTTAATAACCGCTATCGAATACTCCGAAGAACACGATTCGACCGGGAAGCTCGGACCCCGAAGAAGACAACGAACGGAAGGGTTCCGACTCGAGTTCTTCACAAGAATTTTGTCCCTAAGTCATACCAATGATAAATCAACAATCGTACAATGGATAATAATCAAACAACGCCCAATCCCCCCTCTAAGACCTTTTGTCGGACACCTTCAAGGCGTCGACTAAGAACTCGACCAAAACAACGAATCGATACGATCCAACCATGGAATAACAAGGAATTCGATATAATACATCTAAATAATCAATAATCCATCAATAATCTAAGTTATTTCGGATTAAACGGACAAATCGAACAAAATCCCCAAAACTAGATTTTAGGAAAACTTGCCTTGATTCGGTCGATCGGAGAAAGTTATGGAAGGATTAGTCGATGTTATGAACTCCAAAACTTCGTGGATTCATAGTATAACAACATGTCTCCATTCTCCACAAGTCTCCAACCGCGGAAGAGGAAGAAAGAAGTGAGAAAAAATGAGTGAAACCCGACTGCTCTGCCATATTTATACCCCTGCCGAACACGGCGCAGCAAACGGCCCAGACCAGCGCCGGGTGTCTCGGCCGTGTCTCGACAGGCTGCTGGTCCTGGCCGACCCGGCGCAAGACACGGCGCTCGGCAGTGCCGTTTCCAGGGCCGTTTCGCACAGGTCCGGCCAGCCAGGACTCGGTCGATCCGACGGTCCGGAAAATCCCGAAACTCAGACCTGAACGTAAACCAAAAGCACGATTACGAAGTACTCGTAAAGACGAATCCGAACACTGAGAGAACACATGATTCCGACCACTCGAAGGCTCGAAATTCGACAACGGAAAGTAATTACCCCAAACTTTGGGAAATTACGAAAATGGCCCAAAACGTCCGAAAATCACGATACGTGATCGAATAACCAAACTGAAGTTCACAACACGTCTAACAAAGTTAAACGGACTTACAGGAAACTCAAAACAGTAATTTCCAACGAGATTCGCAAGAATCGAACTCAAGTGCGGAAAAGTCGCCAAAAAGCACGGAACTCAACAAAACAATACCGAAACGAACTCGGATGACAAAAAATGCAGAATTAATCATTCTTAGAATGATGATACGGTCCCAAGAGAGTCGTCGAAATGGACTTACGCCGAAAAAATAAAATTACCGGAAATCCGAAATTGCGGATATTACATTCTACCCTCCTTAAAAGAAGTTTCGTCCCGAAACTTAAATCAAGTAGGGAGAAGCAATATCCCGCCAGGAAAACTCAACGAGATACACAAGAACCGAAAAAAATCGCGCCCAACGGCGAAACGTTACAAGCAACGCAAAGGAATATACGGCGTGAAAACACGCCCCACGACGACGAACGCAACGCCACCGACTATGTTTCAAAACAACAACGAGTAATTAACAACACATCACATGCACACATTTAATCAAAGAAACGCACGCGACAACAAGTCGCACCCGACCACAATGACTATGCGGTAGAAACAAATATAGTATTATGATAGAATTCACTCCAATTCTCGTCAACAAGAAAATGTCCGACGTCAAGACACAAACAATTTAAGATAACAGAAAATGAGAATACCGGACATTACATTCTATCCTATTAAAAATAAGTTTCGTACCGAAACTTAAAATAAAACATCATGGTAGAATACAAACAAAACCAAAAAGTTCACGCAACACATATCAATTTCTACACGAATTACAGCACGAAGTACGATACACAACTACATCGCGTGACACCACCAGGCACTCCCCGAGTAGGAACGAAAACCCAATTCCCGAACATCTTGGCAACGGTCTCATAATGCACCGCTCGGTGACCCACTTGGCCACACTCGAAACAGTTGACTAACGGTGAACGACAATTCTTCACAGTACGAGATCAGGCAACAACAGTCAGACAACCCCGTTCGAACAACAACGATCGAACAACAATGATCAAATAACAATGATCGAACAACAATGATCAAATAACAATGATCGAACAACAACGATCAAATAACAATGATCGAACAACAACGATCAAATAACAATGATCGAACAATAATGATCAAATAACAATGATCGAACAACAACGATCGAACAACAATGATCGAATGACAACATTCGAACAATGACTCCGAAGTCCCCACTTCAACTCCAGACATTAAAAGAACTGGTAGAAAGTGAAAGATGTTACTTCCAAACAAGGTTCACAAGAATCGAACCGAACTCGGAAAGGTCACGATGACAAACAGGTCGATCTGAAACAAGGTTACAACCAGTTCGAACGATGAAAACTGAGACATCAAACAAGTTTAAAAAGTATCGACGAACACGTGCAAGTCGATAGAATTTAGAAGGAGAAACTGCAGAAGTCAAATATAGTACGTGTATTACATCCGACCTCTTATAAAAGAAATGTCATCCTCGCAACTCACAACAACGGAAACAAGGTAACAACACAAAAAGCATCCGACAGGAAAATCTCCCATGGGTCTCTCAGAGCCGATCCTGATATCTGTGCTGAAGCACGAACTCCGAAAGTTTCAGTAGCCAATTCGCAAAACTGAATTCGGTGTCCCTCGAGTCCGCACTTGAAACGCGTTACTGACGAGAAGGAAAATTTACACGTGCATGCCCCGGCACATCACGGTTGAAACACCTCGGCTCGGCATACCGAAAATACAAATGCTAGATACAATGGGGCATAACGTCGCAAAACAATATAGCGGAGATGCCAACTCAGCACAACAAAGAATCATAACACATATCATATACAACGATTATCATCGTAAAGTAATACAAACACAAACACTACAACAACGACGGTATAGTTCGGCGACTTCGACGGCCCGAACGATAACCAGCACAAAATTACAAACATCATGAAACAATCACATATGTACCCAAACGCACAAACCCAAGCTTCAACAGCTCACACTCGTGCGACAACATGCAAATCACCACGAGGCTATAAACAGTAAAAACCAGTTCACACTTCTCACAAAGGGCTAGTACTACAAATACATGGCAACGCCTCAACATTCATGCCACCAATTCGATCATATTCGGAAGTTAACTATAATACCCGTAATTTCGATTTCCGGTAATTTCTTTTTTTTCGGCAGAAGTCCATTTTGACGACTCGTTCATGACCGTTTCATTATTCTGAGAATGATTAATTCTGCACTTTTTGTCATCGGAGTTCGTTTTGGTGTCGTTTTGTTGAGTTCCGTGCTTTTTGGCGACTTTTCCGCACTTGAGTTCGATTCTTGCGAATCTCGTTCGAAACTGCTGTTTCTAGTTTCCCGTAAGTCTGTTTAACTTTGTCAGACGTGTTGTGAACTTCGGTTTGGTTATTCGATCACATATCGTGATTTTCGGGCGTTTTGGACCATTTTGTAATTTACCCAAAGTTATGGGTATCCGTATCTGTAATTGTTGTCTCGACCCGTTTCCTGGTCGCGTATAATTAATTATTGCATTATGTTTTCATTTCGGGTCGTTGATGTCGTCCGCGAACTTTTCGTCGTGTTCGTTCCATGCATTTTCGGAAATCGAGTCGCCGAGCCCTGGTGTTCGAGCACTGGCCGGACGGTTGCGGGACTGGCCGGACGATTGCGGACACCGGCCGGACGGGTGCGGCAGGAACCGGCGTAGCGCACGCTACGGCCGGAAGGCTGTGCGCGCTAACCGGCAGGTGTAGCGCACGCTATCGGCTGGCCTAACGCACGCTATCGGGTCTGGACAGTGGAGTCCTGGGGTTCTGGAATCGGTTAGGATCGGCAGGTAGCGCATGCTACTGTCGGGCATTGCGCACGCTACGACCGGCAGGTAGCGCGCGCTACAGCCGGAAGGCTGCGCACGCTACCTGGCCGAGTCAGTAGGGCAGTGTGGGCACTGGACTGCGGCCTGGGCCGATAGCGCACGCTAGCTCGGCAGCCTAGCGCGCGCTAGTCCGGCCCAGTATAAATGTGACACAGTAGTCACATTTCCTCTCGTTTTTCATTTCCTTCCTTTTCTTTCCGCGGCTGGTGATTCGGAGGTGGCGAAGCCATGTTGTTTAACAACAAATCTATGAAGTTCTTGAGTTCATAACATCAATGAATCATCCGTTATCATCCTTTGATCCAGCGAATCAAGGAAATCTTCCTTAGAACCCTAATTTCGTGAATTTGGCGTTTTTGTATTTTTGTCCGATTCGTTTCGTGTTGTTGATTAATTCATGATGGGTATGATTAATCTTGGTAGTATTCTTGTGTTTAACATCATTTAATCCATTGTTTTTCGTCGAATCGAAGTATATTTCTTGATTTCCTTCGAATCGACTTTTTGGGGGATTTGTTCTCGATCTCGTTTTCCATCCGTTTTTGTTGGATAGATTGTGGTTAAATGATGTTGTTAAACATATTCTATGGATTGTATATCTATATTTCAACTTGGAATTCCGTTTTCATGCTTTGCCGGGACGAATCGTGTTCTTGGCCGTTTTGGGGGGAATCCTTGAACCTTCGTCATTTGTTCTTTGAATTCAGTGGCTTTGGGTCGTACTTTGGAATTCATTTTCGTTGTTATTGTTTTCTTTCGTAGTTCATTGTTGTGGATTGTCGTTCGGTGGAGTCGGCGAGTTCATAGTCGGTTCGTGCCAACCTACTTCGGTCGATTCTCCGCGTTGCTCTTATTCGAGGCAAGTACCTTGTCCATACTATTCTTGTTTTGTGGATATGATGATTAGTGATCGTCTTGGTGTGTTTGTTTGTTTGTTTGAAATGAGTTTTCAAAAGATTTGGTTAGCCTTGTTAAAGGCCCTCTTTCAAAACCGTGTGTGTTTTGTGATTGGTGTGATTCGTGAACGAGTATGTGAATCTTATGGATATGTTTGGTGTTGATGATGCACTTGGTATTTGCGTGTGGACGTATATTGTTTCATTTCGGTGCATTGTGGTTTGACGTGTTGTTTTACTAAGTGTTTGATGTTTCTGGGTGAATTATTTGGATATACTTGGTGTGATATGTTACTCGTGCTTGAGTTTGATTCGCTAGCCAGCTCGGGAGGGTCCTTAGAGGCCTCGAGTGGGATTCGTGGCTTCGTCCCGGTCCTAGGTGACGTGTGGTGCTTGAGTATTTCGCTAGCCAGCTTGGGAGGGTCCGACGGGATCACGGAGTGGGATTTGTGGCTTCGTCCCGGTCCTAGGCGATGTGAGTACGTGTTTTGTGAATGTGTTTGCTCACCTCGGGAGGGTTCGACGGGACCACGAAGGGAATTCCAATGGCTTCGACCTGGGTTCACGAGTGAAACTTCGCCGCTACGTGTGTATATTTTGTGATTGTTTTTCGCTCACCTCGAGAGGGCCCGATGGGATCACGGAGGGAGTCCAATGGTATAGCCCTGGATTCACGAGTGCGGCTGCTTATGTTTTGTGAATGTGTTTGCTCATCTCGGGAGGGTTCGACGGGGCCACGAAGGGAATTCCATTGGCTTCGACCTGGATTCACGAGTGAAACTTCACGGGTGCGTGTGTATTTTATGTCCGTCGAGGACGCATGACGTGGGTTTTTAACCTTGTGTATTATGGTTGGTTTTATTTGCGAAAATAAAACCTTTGGGCTGTGACCCTGTTGATTTTTAGAAAGCGAAGGATTCGGTAATCCTCAATTGTTTCCTATTAAAACTCTCGATGGCAATTCAAACTGTTTTATAAATTGTTTTCCCTTGATTTGTGACCTTTCGGTTTTAGAATGTTTTACCAAACTCTTGCCTCGGGAAGTACTTTTCGTCACGTTTGGATTTTTAAGGATTCCTGGTTATTGTTATTCGTGGAATGTAAATTATATGACTCATATTTATGCACTTGTACTTGCACTAGCAAAACAGTGGAGTTTTGCTAACCCTCGAGTACTCGGAGGGTGGATGTCTATTTTTGCATTCAGGTTTTGGAGCATAACACAGGGTCGGCACGAAGGATGATGAAAGATGATCGATACTAATCACATGAGGAACCGTACATTGTTTATTGGTTCAGTTGTACTTTATTTTCCGCTGCTATATTTTTCCCGTTGTACGGGTGTGGTTGTGTTTTGACCCCTGCGTGGGCATGAATTGTATTTGAGTTGTATGTACTTATTGAAAGACCAAATCGGTCTATTAAGTCATTTTAGCCTTAAAGGCATGGTTGAGTTGTTATATGTTGTTACCAGCCTGGTAGATCCTTGAGGAAAGGTTCTACGGCGTGTAATATCCCTGAGCGGATTGGGGGTGTTACATAAATGGTATCGGAGCTTAGGTTGTGGAAACCTAGGCTGTCGGGTCAAGTCGTGTTGTTTGAGTCTTGTTTCGTCAGATTTTATCTGACTGAGTCGTGTCGCGACGCGTCATCTGAGTTTGTTAGTCGTGATTAGTATCATGGGGCGATCATCGTCTTTGTGCGACCTGTGGATGTAAGTCTCCCTTCTTTGTGTTGTGCCTCGTGTGACACGATCTATTTTTATGATTTATTTGTTAAGTGACGGAATCCTCTTATGGATTTTGATTTCTTGATATGTGGTTATTTGACCCTCATATTTCGTTTATGTGTGGAGTAGTGTTGCTGGATTGTGCATGTTTGACTTTATTTCTTTTATCCGCTGCGTGAGTTCTTTTGTAATGGCTTTCGGTATTTTACCGACTGAGTTTTATTTCGGAAATCAATTCCATTAACCGATTTTTTGATATTATGGTCTTGATCATTTTAGCGAAATTCTTATGATGGTATTTAACATTTTGTAAATGGCTTTTGTAAGTTTTTGAAACATTACCGCCATCGGCCTTTTTGGCGTTTTTGTAAATGGTTTTTAGCCTGGTGGGTTCCGACGCGGGATCCACGGCGCTATAAAGTTTTGTGTAATTACCTAAAATTTTTGGGCATTCTAGCCCATTGAATTATCTTTGAAAACCTTGAGTATCTTAGAAAATAAATTTCGAGACGTACTTTTAAAATGTTATTTTCTCGTGGTACATCCAAGGTGCCACAATATGTTTCCAAATTCTTCTACCTCGAGGACCAAAATGTTTTGAGATATTTTCAATATTTTGGAAACACTTTTATTTAGACCCGAGGGTCGAATATTCCGAAAGTTTTTACTGAGAGAAAGTGTCCTCATTTTTATCAAATGCGAAATGGTTCTCCAAAGTCTCGATAACGATGTCTCACGTTTGTATTTTTTTTTTTGAAAGGTGATACTCAAGATCAACCGGTGTACTTCTAAATTATTTTCATAATGAGGTTTTCGTTTTTAAAACCTATCCATTCCCGTTTGAGGGCTGGGTAGGTATGTCTGATGTCGCATTGTCCTTATGATGTTTGCTCCCGAGTATGATCGAATCGGCGGTGTGAGCGTTGAGTCGTTTTCTACACATTTGTTGTGTTAGCCCCTTGTGAGAGGTGGGATGTTGGTATTGAATATTGTCGCCTTGTAGTGATTTCTACGTTGTCGCGCATGTGCGAGCTGTTAGAGCTTGGTTTGGTATGACCGTGTGCATCAGTGATGGTTCCATTATGTGTCGGTTGTTTAGTGTCTTGTTACCTTGCTCCCGTTTTTGTGAATTTCGTGGACGAGGTCGGAGGTAATACCCGTACTATTTTGACTTCTATATTTCCTCTTTCTCCAGTCTATCGATTCGCTCATGTTCGTTGATACTTTATGAACTTGTTCTGTATTTCGGTTTCATCGTCCGAACGAACTGTGATCTTGTTGTGGGTCGATCTGGTTATCGCTGTGACTTTTCCGAATTTGGTTCGATTTTTGTGAACCTTGTTCGGAAGCAACATCTTTTGGTTCTACTAATTCTTTTATTCGAAGTGGATCGGATTTTGAACTTCTGTATTTTCGACTCTGTCGACTCGTTTATGTTCGTTGACATTTTCTGAGCTTGTCCTGCCCCTTGCTTTTGTTGATCGAACGAGTGTGGTATTGTTTCGGAATAACTCATTTGTCGTTGTGACTTTTCAATTGCTATTCCCTTTCCTGTGGATCTTATATGAATGCACATCCTGTTGTTTTCATCGGATCATATATTGTCTCGAGTCGAGATGTGAACCTTGGAGTTGTTGTTTGAATTTTATCGTTCTTCGTGATTCGAACATGATAGTTCGATTCTTGTTGTCTCGATCTTTTGATTGTTCGGTTTTTGTTGATCTCGTTTCGTGATTATGGAACGTTCAGGCTCCTTCGTAATTCCCTTAAGTTCGGGAAATTAGTCTCGTTTTAAATCTTCCAACCTTTGGGCGGTGGAATTCCGTATTTGTTCAGTGATTGACTCGCGTTTTGATTGATGTACCGTTGGGTCGGTCAATCATATTGATTTTCGTTCGTTGTGTTTTGTGATTGTTCGGATAATTGACTTGACTATATTATCCGTTTGATGACGCTTGTCATTTGTTGTTTTTATTATATCCCTAACGGCGATGTTGTTGGTCGCCGTGGAGCGTGTTTTCACGCCGTATGCCTCTTTGCGTTTCTTGCAACATTTCGTCGTCAGGCGCGAGTTTTCGGTTTTTGGGTATCTCGTCGAGTTTTCCTGGCAGGGGATATTGCTTCTCCCTACTTGTTTTAAGTTTCGGGACGACACTTCTTTTAAGGAGGGTAGAATGTAATACCCGTAATTTCGATTTCCGGTAATTTCTTTTTTTTCGGCGGAAGTCCGTTTTGACGACTCGTTCATGACAGTTTCATTATTTTGAGAATGATTAATTTTGCACTTTTTGTCATCCGAGTTCGTTTCGGTGTCGTTTTGTTGAGTTCCGTGCTTTTTGGCGACTTTTCCGCACTTGAGTTCGATTCTTGCGAATCTCATTCGAAACTGCTGTTTCTAGTTTCCCGTAAGTCCGTTTAACTTTGTTAGACGTATTGTGAACTTCGGTTTGGTTATTCGATCACGTATCGTGATTTTCGGGCGTTTTGGGCCATTTTGTAATTTACCCAAAGTTATGGATATCTGTATCTGTAATTGTTGTCTTGACCCGTTTCTTGGTCGCGTATAATTAATTATTACATTATGTTTTCATTTCGGGTCGTTGATGTCGTCCGCGAACTTTTTGTCGTGTTCGTTTCGTGCGTTTTCGGAAATCAAGTCGCCGAGCCCTGGTGTTCGAGCACTGGCCGGACGGTTGTGGGACTGGCCGGACGATTGCGGGCACCGGCCGGACGGGTGCGGCAGGAACCGGCGTAGCGCACGCTATGGCCGGAAGGCTGCGCGCGCTAACCGGCAGGTGTAGCGCCTATCTCCAGCTTTAACGCCCTTGCTCGGAGTGCAGAGTGGAGTCACAGGGTTACGGAATCGGTTAGGATCGGCGGGTGGCGCACGCTCTGTCGGGCATTGCGCCTTCGGCCGTGAGTGGCGCGCTACGGCCGGAAAAGGCTGCGCCGCTACTGGCCGAGTCGGTAGTGCGGTGTGGGCCTTTGGGTGCGGCACAGGCCGATAGCGCACGCTAGCTCGGCAGCCTAGTGCGCGCTAGTCCGGCCCAGTATAAATGTGACACAGCAGTCACATTTCCTCTCGTTTTTCATTTCCTTCCTTTTCTTTCCGTGGCTGGCGACTCGGAGGTGGCGAATCCATGTTGTTTAACAACAAATCCATGAAGTTCTTGAGTTCATAACATCAATGAATCATCCGTTATCATCCTTTGATCCAGCGAATCAAGGTAATCTTCCTTAGAACCCTAATTTCGTGAATTTGGGGGTTTTTGTATTTTTGTCCGATTTGTTCCGTGTTGTTGATTAATTCATGATGGGTATGATTAATCTTGGTAGTATTCTTGTGTTTAACATCATTTAATCCATTGTTCTTCGTCGAATCGAAGTATATTTCTTGATTTCCTTCGAATTGACTTTTTGGGGGATTTGTTCTCGATCTCGTTTTCCATCCGTTTTTGTTGGATAGATTGTGGTTAAATGATGTTGTTAAACACATTCTATGGATTGTATATCCATATTTCAACTTGGAATTCTGTTTTCGTGCTTTGCTGGGACGAATCGTGTTCTTGGCTGTTTTGGGAGGAATCCTTGAACCTTCGTCATTTGTTCTTTGAATTCAGCGGCTTTGGGTCGTACTTTGGAATTCATTTTCGTTGTTATTGTTTTCGTTCGTAGTTCATTGTTGTGGATTGTCGTTCGGTGGAGTCGGCGAGTTCGTAGTCGGTTCGTGCCAACCTACTTCGGTCGATTCTCCGCGTTGCTCTTATTCGAGGCAAGTACCTTGTCCATACTATTCTAGTTTTGTGGATATGATGATTGGTGATCGTCTTGGTGTGTTTGTTTGTTTGCTTGAAATGAGTTTTTAAAAGATTTGGTTAGCCTTGTTAAAGGCCCTCTTTCAAAACCGTGTGTGTTTTGTGATTGGTGTGATTCGCGAATGAGTATGTGAATCTTATGGATATGTTTGGTGTTGATGATGCACTTGGTATTTGTGTGTGGACGTATATTGTTTCATTTCGGTGCATTGTGGTGTGACGTGTTGTTTTACTAAGTGTTTGATGCCTCTGGGTGAATTGTTTGGATATACTTGGTGTGATATGTTACTCGTGCTTGAGTTTGATTCGCTAGCCAGCTTGGGAGGGTCCTTAGAGGCCTCGAGTGGGATTCGTGGCTTCGTCCCGGTCCTAGGTGACATGTGGTGCTTGAGTATTTCGCTAGACATCTCGGGAGGGTCCGACGGGATCACGGAGTGGGATTTGTGGCTTCCACCCGGTCCTAGGTGATGTGAGTACGTGTTTTGCGAATGTGTTTGCTCACCTCGGGAGGGTTCGACGGGACCACAGAGGGAATTCCAATGGCTTCGACCTGGGTTCACGAGTGAAACTTCACCGCTACGTGTTATATTTTGTGATTGTTTTTCGCTCACCTCGGGAGGGTCCGATGGGATCACGGAGGGAGTCCAATGGTATAGCCCTGGATTCACGAGTGCGGTTGCTTATGTTTTGTGAATGTGTTTGCTCACCTCGGGAGGATTCGATGGGGCCACGGAGGGAATTCCATTGGCTTCGACCTGGATTCACGAGTGAAACTTCACGGGTGCGTGTGTATTTTATGTCCGTCGAGGACGCATGATGTGGGTTTTTAACCTTGTGTATTATGGTTGGTTTTATTTGCGAAAACAAAACCTTTGGGCTGTGACCCTGTTGATTTTTGGAAAGCGAAGGATTCGGTAATCCTAAATTGTTTCCTATTAAAACTCTCGATGGCAATTCAAACTGTTTTATAAATTGTTTTCCCTTGATTTGTGACCTTTCGGTTTTAGAATGTTTTACCAAACTCTTGCCTCGGGAAGTACTTTTCGTCACGTTTGGATTTTTAAGGATTCTTGGTTATTGTTATTCGTGGAATGTGAATTGTATGACTCGTATTTTTGCACTTGTACTTGCACTAGAAAAACAGTGGAGTTTTGCTAACCCCCGAGTACTCGGGGGGTGGATGTCTATTTTTGCATTCAGGTTTTGGAGCATAACACAGGGTCGGCACGAAGGATGATGAAAGATGATCGATACTAATCACATGAGGAACCGTACATTGTTTATTGGTTCAATTGTACTTTATTTTCCGCTGCTATATTTTTCCCGTTGTATGGGTGTGGTTGTGTTTTGACCCCTGCGTGGGCATGAGTTGTATTTGAGTTGTATGTACTTATTGAAAGATCAAATCGGTCTACTGAGTCATTTTAGCCTTAAAGGCATGGTTGAGTTGTTATATGTTGTTACCTGCCTGGTAGATCCTTGAGGAAAGGTTCTACGGCGTGTAATATCCCTGAACGGATTGGGGGTGTTACATTAACATCATAACGACAAAGCAAACATCATACATACATTTCCAAACGCAAACGGGAATTGATAGGTTTTTTTAAAAAAATAAAAAAACCCTTTTGAAAATAATTTTGGAAATACCGATTGATCTTGAGTATCACCCTTCAAAAAAAAGTTCAAACGTGAAACATCGTTATCGAGACTTTGGAAAACTATTTCGCATTCGATAAAAATGAGGACACTTTTTTTTTTGTGAGAAACTTTTGGAAATATTCGACCCTCGGGTCTAAGTAAAAGTGTTTCTAAAACATTGGAAATATCTCAAAACATTTTGGTCCTCGAGGTAGAAGAATTTTGAAACATATTGTGGCACCTTGGATGTACCACGGGAAAATAATTCATTTTAAAAGTACGTCTCGAAATTTATTTTCTAAGGTACTCAAGGTTTTCAAAGATAATTCAATGGGCTAGAATGCCCAAAAATTTCAGATAATTACACGGAACATTATAGCGCCGTGGGTCCCGCGCCGGAACCCACCGGGCTAAAAACCATTTACAAAATGCCCAAAAGGTCGATGATGGTAATATTTCAAAAACTCAAAAAAGCCATTTACGAAATACTAAATACCGTCATAAGAATTTTGCCAAAACGATCAAGGCCATAATGCCAAAAACTCGGTTAATGGAATCGGTTTTCGAAATAAAACTCAGCCGCTAAAATACCGAAAGCCATTACAAAAGAACTCACGCAGCGGAAAAAGGAATACAGTCCAACATGCATAATCCAATTGAATACATCTCACAGCATCTAGTTTAAACATACAACAAAACCATTCCTCGGAGTTTCTCACGAACTCAATCGTCGATACCTTATTCGAAACCCAACAAGGTTCTCAATTTTCACACCATACCACCCCTCACAGTGGTTCAAAGGTAAAACAACAATAGGCCCAGTTTTATACATATACTATATGTCATACGTATTAAATACAACTATATTCACAACACCGTGCAAATAAAATTATGCACCGCAATTAACTCATTTAGATAAAATCATGATACACAGGTACTTCGCATAAAAGAGAAGACTTACGTCCACAGGCCGCACGGAGATGACGGTCGCCCACGATACTAATCTCATCCGACAACATATCCGACACGTTGTGACTACGCATAACTCAACTTGTCACCTAACGACTCGAATGAAAAGACAACACATCACTCGACAAACCACGACTCGGCTCGACCCGACAGCCTAGGTTTCCACAACCTAAGCTCCGATACCATAAATGTAACACCCCCAAAACCGTATGGGAATATTACACGACGTAGACCCTTTCCACAAGGATCTACCAGGCTAAACATCCATAAACAACCAAATGCTTGCCCGGCCAGGGTCAAACAATATAATAATACAGACAGTTAAGGTCACTTACACATAAACACACAGACCGATGAGGTCACACATTTCTATCAACAAAACTGACTAACAAGATTACCCACACATGGGTCGAAACACAATACAGCGGAAGACTGAATCAACTTTAACAATACAACCAAACTCTACCAACTCTCGACTCTTGATTAGTATCGCAGCTCGTCATCCCCTTGTGCCAATCCTGTGACTGCTCCCCGAACTCGCATGTACACGGGCCGCGAGCAGACATCCACCCCGATTACTCGGGGGTTAGTAAAACTCCACTATTTTACTAGTGCAAGTATAAAACGATAAGAAATGCAACAAGTAAATAGCAACTACGAATTTAATACGGAAATCAATTATCAAAATGTCCCCGAAAAGTTTTAGAATTTCGAACTCAAGTAAGAGATATTTGAAAAGGAACACATCATCTCGGGGATTTTTAAAGCAGAAATTCTTTTGGACCTCGAGTCCTAATTTACAAAACCTTTTCGTAAACATTAGGGCCTTAGCCCGATTCTCGTTTCAAAGCACACTAGATAATATATCATTATGAGTCCGAGACCCATATTTAAAATGTTACCCAAACAATCACTGCTACACGATCATTGTTCGTACACATCATGTACCGAACTCCAGAGGCCTCGACGGACCTTACCCGGACCACACACACTGTTCGTACACATCATGTACCGAACTCCGGAGGCCTCAACAGACCCTACCCGATCACAAACATTGTCCGTACACATCATGTACCGAACTCCAGAGGTCTCGTCAGACCCTACCTGGATCACACACCTTGTTCGTACACATCATGTACCAAACTCCAGAGGCCTCGTCAGACCCTACCTGGAACACACACCTGGTTCGTACACATCATGTACCGAACTCCAGAGACCTCGTCAGACCCTACCTGGAACACACACACAAACATCGACACGACACAACTCATAATCATCAAATGTCAAGCCATTCCACATTACACCGAAATGTACAATCAAGTATGTAAACCAAAACAACACAAATATCATGATCATCACAACAACTCGACAATGACCAACCACGCCCGCACAAACTTATATGATTTGCACATCCAACACAATTCCACGATGTTAACTAAGTGAAGGTATTATCGTTACCATCAATTGTTCGTAATAATCAATTCATACGAAGCATATACACGAAAGTAAACCAATGCATCACAACCATAATACGACGTCCCTATTCACAAGACACAATTCGTATAGTAAAATACTTGCCTTAATAACCGCTACCGAATACTCCGAAGAACACGATTCGACCGGGAAGCTTGGACCCCGAAGAAGACAACGAACGGAAGGGTTCCGACTCCAGTTCTTCACAAGAATTTCGTCCCTAAGTCATACCAATGATAAATCAACAATCGTACGATGGATAATAATCAAACAACGCCCAATCCCCCCTCTAAGACCTTTTGTCGGACACCTTCAAGGCGTCGACTAAGAACTCGACCAAAACAACGAATCGATACGATCCAACCATGGAATAACAAGGAATTCGATATAATACATCTAAATAATCAATAATCCATCAATAATCTAAGTTATTTCGGATTAAACGGACAAATCGAACAAAATCCCCAAAATTAGATTTTAGGAAAACTTGCCTTGATTCGGTCGATCGGAGCAAGTTATGGAAGGATTAGTCGCTGTTATGAACTCAAAAACTTCGTGGATTCATAGTATAACAACTTGTCTCCATGCTCCACAAGTCTCCAACCGCGGAAGAGGAAGAAAGAAGTGAGAAAAAATGAGTGAAACCCGACTGCTCTGCCATATTTATACCCCTGCCGAACACGGCGCAGCAAACGGCCCAGACCAGCGCCGGGTGTCTCGGCCGTGTCTCGGCAGGATGCTGGTCCTGGCCGACCCGGCGCAAGACACGGCGCTCGGCAGCACCGTTTCCAGGGCCGTTTCGCACAGGTCCGGCCAGCCAGGACTCGGTCGATCCGACGGTCCGAAAAATCCCGAAACTCAGACTTGAACGTAAACCGAAAGCAGGGTTACGAAGTACTCGTAAAGACGAATCCGAACACTGAGAGAACACATGATTCCGACCACTCGAAGGCTCGAAATTCGACAACGGAAAGTAATTACCCCAAACTTTGGGAAATTACGAAAATGGCCCAAAACATCCGAAAATCACGACACGTGATCGAATAACCAAACGGAAGTTAACAACACGTCTAACAAAGTTAAACGGACTTACGGGAAACTCGAAACAGTAATTTCCAACGAGATTCGCAAGAATCGAACTCAAGTGCGGAAAAGTCGCCAAAAAGCACGGAACTCAACAAAACAATACCGAAACGAACTCGGATGACAAAAAATGCAGAATTAATCATTCTCAGAATGATGAGACGGTCCCAAGCGAGTTGTCGAAATGGACTTATGCCGAAAAAAGAAAATTACCGTAAATCCAAAATTGCGGATATTACATTCTACCCTCCTTAAAAGAAGTTTTGTCCCGAAACTTAAATCAAGTAGGGAGAAGCAATATCCTGCCAGGAAAACTCAACGAGATACACAAGAACCGAAAAAAATTGTGCCCAACGGCGAAACGTTACAAGCAACGCAACGGAATATACGGCGTGAAAACACGGCCCACGACGATTAACGCAACGCCACCGACTATGTTTCAAAACAACAACGAGTAATTAACAACACATCACATGCACACATTTAATCAAAGAAACGCACGCGACAACAAGTCGCACCCGACCACAACGACTATGCGGTAGAAACAAATATAGTATTATGATAGAATTCACTCCGATTCTCGTCAACAAGAAAATGTCCGACGTCAAGACACAAACAATTCAAGATAACAGAAAATGAGAATACCGGACATTACATTCTATCCTATTAAAAATAAGTTTTGTCCCGAAACTTAAAATAAAACATCATGGTAGAATACGAACAAAACCAAAAAGTTCACGCAACACATATCAATTTCTACACGAATTACAGCACGAAGTACGATACACAACTACATCACGTGACACCACCAAGCACTCCACGAGTAGGAACGAAAACCCAATTCCCGAACATCTTGGCAACGGTCTCACAATGCACCGCTCGGTGACCCACTTGGCCACACTCGAAACAGTTGACTAATGGTGAACGACAATTCTTCACAGTACGAGATCAGGCAACAACAGTCAGACAACCCCATTCGAACAACAACGATCGAACAACAATGATCAAATAACAATGATCGAACAACAATGATCAAATAACAATGATCGAACAACAACGATCAAATAACAATGATCGAACAACAACGATCAAATAACAATGATCGAACAATAATGATCAAATAACAATGATCGAACAACAACGATCGAACAACAATGATCGAATGACAACCGTCGAACAATGACTCCGAAGTCCCCACTTCAACTCCAGACATTAAAAGAACTGGTAGAAAGTAAAAGATTTTACTTCCAAACAAGGTTCACAAGAATCGAACCGAACTCGGAAAGGTCACGATGACAAACATGTCGATCTGAAACAAGGTCACAACCAGTTCGAACGATGACAACTGAGACATCAAACAAGTTCAAAAAGTATCGACGAACACGTGCAAGTCGATAGAATTTAGAAGGAGAAACTGCAGAAGTCAAATATAGTACGGGTATTACATACGACCTCTTATAAAAGAAATGTCGTCCCCGCAACTCACAACAACGGAAACAAGGTAACAACACAAAAAGCATCCGATAGGAAAATCTCCCATGGGTCTCTCAGAGCCGATCCTGATATCTGTGCTGAAGTGCGAACTCCGAAAGTTTCAGTAGCCAATTCGCAAAACTGAATTCAGTGTCCCTCAAGTCCGCACTTGAAACGCATTACTGACGAGAAGGACAATTTACACGTGCATGCCCCGGCACATCACGGTTGAAACACCTCGGCTCGGCATACCGAAAATACTAATGCTAGATACAATGGGGCATAACGTCGCAAAACAATATAGTGGAGATGCCAACTCAGCACAACAAAGAATCATAACACATATCATATACAACGATTACCATCGTAAAGTAATACACACACAAACACTACAACAACGACGGTATCGTTCGGCGACTTCGACGGCCCGAACGATAACTAGCACATAATTACAAACATCATGAAACAATCACACATGTACCCAAACGTACAAACCCAAGCTTCAACAGCTCACACTCGTGCGACAACACGCAAATCACCACGAGGCGATAAACAGTAAACACCAGTTCACACTTCTCAAAAAGGGCTAGTACTACAAATACGTGGCAACGCCTCAACATTCATGCCACCAATTCGATCAAATTCGGAAGTTAACATCATAACGACAAAGCAAACATCATACTTACATTTCCAAATGCAAACGGAAATTGATAGGTTTTTTTAAAAAAATAAAAACCCTCTTTTGAAAATAATTTTGGAAATACCGATTGATCTTGAGTATCACCCTTCAGAAAAAGTTCAAACGTGAAACATCGTTATCGAGACTTTGGAAAGCTATTTCGCATTCGATAAAAATGAGGACACTTTCTTTTTGTGAGAAACTTTCGAAAATATTCGACCCTAGGGTCTAAGTAAAAGTGTTTCTAAAACATTAGAAATATCTCAAAACATTTTGGTCCTCCAGGTAGAAGAATTTTGAAACATATTGTGGCACCTTGGATGTACCACGAGAAAATAATTCATTTTAAAAGTACGTCTCGAAATTTATTTTCTAAGGTACTCAAGGTTTTCAAAGATAATTCAATGGGCTAGAATGCCCAAAAATTTCAGATAATTACACGGAACATTATAGCGCCGTGGGTCCCGCGCCGGAACCCACCGGGCTAAAAACCATTTACAAAACACCAAAAAGGTCGATGACGGTAATATTTCAAAAACTCACAAAAGCCATTTACGAAATACTAAATACCGTCATAATAATTTCGCCAAAACGATCAAGGCCATAATGCCAAAAACTCGGTTAAGGGAATCGGTTTTCGAAATAAAACTCTGCCGGTAAAATACCGAAAGCCATTACAAAAGAACTCACGCAGCGGAAAAAGGAATACAGTCCAACATGCACAATCCAATTGAATACATCTCACAGCATCTAGTTTAAACATACAACAAAACCATTCCTCGGAGTTTCTCACGAACTCAATCGTCGATACCTTATTTGAAACCCAACAAGGTTCTCAATTTTCACACCATACCACCCCTCACAGTGGTTCAAAGGTAAAACAACAATAGGCCCAGTTTTATACATATACTATATGTCACACGTATTAAATACAACTATATTCACAACACCGTGCAAATAAAATTATGCACCGCAATTAACTCATTTAGATAAAATCATGATACACAGGTACTTCGCATAAAAGAGGAGACTTACGTCCACAGGCCGCACGGAGATGACGGTCGCCCACGATACTAATCTCATTCGACAACATATCCGACACGTTGTGACTACGCATAACTCAACTTGTCACCTGACGACTCGAACGACAAGACAACACATCACTCGACAAACCACGACTCGACTCGACCCGACAGCCTAGGTTTCCACAACCTAAGCTCCGATACCATAAATGTAACACCCCCAAAACCATATGGGAATATTACACGCCGTAGACCCTTTCCACAAGGATCTACCAGGCTAAACATCCATAAACAACCAAATGCTTGCCCGGCCAGGGTCAAACAATATAATAATACAGACCGTTAAGGTCACTTACACATAAACACACAGACCGATGAGGTCACACATTTCTATCAACAGAACTGACTAACAACATTACCCACACAGGGGTCGAAACACAATACAGCGGAAGACTGAATCAACTCTAACAATACAACCAAACTCTACCAACTCTCGACTCTTGATTAGTATCGCAGCTCGTCATCCCCTTGTACCAATCCTATGACTGCTCCCCTGAACCTGCATGTACACGGGCCTTGAGCAGGACATCCACCCCCCGATTACTCGGGGGTTAGTAAAACTCCACTGTTTTACTAGTGCAAGTATAAAACGATAAGAAATATAACAAGTAAATAGCAACTACGAATTTAATACGGAAATCAATTATCAAAATGTTCCCGAGAAGTTTTAGAATTTCGAACTCAAGCAAGAGATATTTGAAAAAGAACACTTCATCTCGGGGATTTTTAACGCAAAAATTCTTTTGGACCTCGAGTCCTAATTTACAAAACCTTTTCGTAAACATTAGGGCCTTAGCCCGATTCTCGTTTCAAAGCACACTAGATAATATATCATTATGAGTCCGAAACCCATATTTAAAATGTTACCCAAACAATCACTGCTACACGATCATTGTTCGTACGCATCATGTACCGAACTCCGGAGGCCTCGACGGACCTTACCCGGACCACACACACTGTTCGTACACATCATGTACCGAACTCCGGAGGCCTCAACGGACCCTATCCGGTCACAAACATTGTTCGTACACATCATGTACCGAACTCCAGAGGTCTCGTCAGACCCTACCTGGATCACACACCTTGTTCGTACACATCATGTACCAAACTCCAGAGGCCTCGTCAGACCCTACCTGGAACACACACCTGGTTCGTACACATCATGTACCGAACTCCAGAGGCCTTGTTAAACCCTACCTGGAACACACACAAACATCGACACGACACAACTCATAATCATCAAATGTCAAGCCATTCCACATTATACCGAAATGTACAATCAAGTATGTAAACCAAAACAACACAAATATCATGATCATCACAACAACTCGACAATGACCAACCACTCCCGGCACAAACTTAGATGATTTGCACATCCAACACAATTCCACGATGTTAACTAAGTGAAGGTATTATCGTTACCATCAATTGTTCGTAATAATCAATTCATACGAAGCATATACACGAAAGTAAACCAATGCATCACAACTATAATACGACGTCCCTATTCACAAGACACAATTCGTATAGTAAAATACTTGCCTTAATAACCGCTACCGAATACTCCGAAGAACACGATTCGACCGGGAAGCTCGGACCCCGAAGAAGACAACGAACGGAAGGGTTCCGACTCGAGTTCTTCACAAGAATTTCGTCCCTAAGTCATACCAATGATAAATCAACAATCGTACTATGGATAATAATCAAACAACGCCCAATCCCCCCTCTAAGACCTTTTGTCGGACACCTTCAAGGCGTCGACTAAGAACTCGACCAAAACAACGAATCGATACGATCCAACCATGGAATAACAAGGAATTCGATATAATATATCTAAATAATCAATAATCCATCAATAATCTAAGTTATTTCGGATTAAACGGACAAATCGAACAAAATCCCCAAAATTAGATTTTAGGAAAACTTGCCTTGATTCGGTCGATCGGAGCAAGTTATGGAAGGATTAGTCGCTGTTATGAACTCCAAAACTTCATGGATTCAGAGTATAACAACTTGCCTCCATGCTCCACAAGTCTCCAACCGCGGAAGAGGAAGAAAGAAGTGAGAAAAAATGAGTGAAACCCGACTGCTCTGCCATATTTATACCCCTGCCGAACACGGCGCGACAAGCAGCCAGGACCCGGCCGGGTGTCTCGGCCGTGTCTCGGCAGTGCTGGTCTGGCCGACCGGCGCAAGACACGGCCTTCGGCGGCACCATTTCGGGGCCGTTTCGCACGCAGTCCGGCGGCCAGACTCGGTCGATCCGACGGTCGAAAAATCCGAAACTCGGACACGAATGTGGCAAAGCACGGTTACGAAGTACTCGTAAATACGAATCCGAACACTGAGAGAACACATGATTCCGACCACTCGAAGGCTCGAAATTCGACAACGGAAAGTAATTACCCCAAACTTTGGGAAATTACGAAAATGGCCCAAAACGTCTGAAAATTACGATACGTGATCGAATAACCAAACGGAAGTTCACAACACGCCTAACAAAGTTAAACGGACTTACGGGAAACTCGAAACAGTAATTTCCAACGAGATTCGCAAGAATCAAACTCAAGTGCGGAAAAGTCGCCAAAAAGCACAGAACTCAACAAAACAATACCGAAACGAACTCGGATTACAAAAAATGCAGAATTAATCATTCTCAGAATGATGAGACGGTCCCAAGCGAGTCGTCAAAACGGACTGATGCTGAAAAAAAAATTACCGAAAATCCAAAATTGCGGATATTACACTCGAAACGTAGCGTGCGCTAATAGCCTCTCGGTAGCACGCACTATCGGCCATAGCGTGCGCTACCTGGACAACAACCGAGTCCAGAAGCAAACAGCCAGTACACACCTGATCCAGTTAGCGCGCGCTATCGACCAAACGTAACGTGCGCTACGGACACTGGCAAAGTCGGTAGCAAGCGTCGATCGATAGTCACGCTAGCGCACGCTACCGGACACCTTAGCGTGCACTAGTCCCCCGACATTAGCGTGCGCTAGACAACGTAGCGTATGCTAATCTGCTAGTCCAGAGGGCTGGAAACAGAACTGCCACTCCCAGGGCTAGCTCGCTAGCGCGCGCTATGAAGTAGACGTAGCGTGCACTACTAAGGGACCTCTAGGTGCGCTATGTAGAAAAATTAGCGCGCGCTAGGTACGGAATATAAACGGTCCAAAACACCGGAATATGAACGAAACATCAAACGAAACATCTCAAAACGCATAATAACGTAGAATGGATCCACGGCAACCTCGAAACGGCGGTTCCGCATAACAATTACGAGAATCAGATCAATAGATGATGGAAGAAATACACTGAAAGATACACGAGGGTCGCTACAACTGAGAAATACACCGAAAAATGAAAGTACCGGGAAAAGAAAAATGCGGATATTACATTCTACCCCTCTAAAAATAAGTTTCATCCCGAAACTTAAGAAACAAACAACTCAGGGTACCTAGCACGCATGCTATCCTCGGTTTCCCAAGTTGCCTCCTAGACACCGTGTCTCGACCACTGCACCTTGACCAAAGGGATGGTCTTATGCCTCAGTCGTTTCTCGCGATGCTCCAAAATCTTCAAGGGACGCTCCTCAAAAGTAATATCCTCGGTGACATCAATCTCACCATAATCGATGACGTGACTAGGATCCGGGACATATTTCCTCAGCTGAGAAACATGAAAAACGCTATGAACATGACTCAAGGCCGGGGGTAACGCCAAACGGTATGCCAACTCACCGACCCGCTCGAGAATCTCGAAGGGTCCAATAAATCTCGGACTCAACTTCCCCTTTTTCCCGAAACGGAAAACTCCCCTCGTCGGCGACACCTTCAGCAAAACGTGGTCTCCCACCTCGAATTCTAAAGGTCGACGACGGACATCGGCATATGACTTCTGTCGACTCTGGGCAGTCAACATCCGTTCCCGAATTAATTCTATCTTCCGCCTCGTCTCTAATCGACATACGGCTCGGTCCCGACCAAATCGGACGCCTCATTCCAACAAATCGGTGATCGACATCGCCGCCCATAAAGTGCCTCATACGGTGCCATCCAAATCGGTGCGTGCCAACTATTGTTGTACGTGAATTCGATCAATGGCAAATGCTCCTCCCAGTCACTGCTCCAATCGAGAGCGCAAGCACGCAACATATCCTCGAACGTATGGATAGTGCGTTTCGACTGTCCATCTGACTGAGGATGAAAAGAGGTATTCAGACACAAACGAGTACCCAACGCCTTATGCACCGCCTGCCAAAAATGCGATACAAAACCGCCATCACGATCCGAAACAATAGACTTTGGAGTACCGTGAAGCCTCACAATCTGCGTGATAAACACACGAGCCAACTTCTACGGGCCCCAAGTGTCCTTGACGCCCAGAAAATGTGCCGACTTGGTCAGACGATCAACAATCTCCCAGACCATATTCATGCCTGACCTCGATCTCGGCAAACTCGTAATGAAATCCATCGATATATCTTTCCATTTCCAATCCGGAACGGGAAGTGACTGCAATAACCCGGCCGGTCGCTGATGCTCGATTTTGACCTGCTGACAAGTCAAACATCTCGCTACAAACTGTGCGACCTCCTCCTTCATATCATTCCACCAGAAATTCCTTCTCAGGTCCTTGTACATCTTACTTGAACGAGGATGAACAGAGTAAGGTGTAGCATGGGCCTTGCGCAAAATATTCTGTCTCAACTCTGAGTCGTTCGATACACAAAGCCGACTCTGGAATTTCAAAACACCATCCTCGTGAATCATAAACCCAGGAGATTTTCTCTTAAGAACGTTCTCTCGGATTTGAGTAACCATCGGATCTTCCAACTGCTTCAGCTTAATTTCATCGATCAAAGACGATGAAATCTCTAAAGCACAAAGTTGCCCGACAGTTCCAGGCAACAAAACCTCAACATCTAACTCGATCAAAACCTGCCGAAGTTCAGGCTGAGACGTAAGGATCTCAAGCGTTCGCAACGCAACCGGTTTCTGACTCAAGGCGTCGGCCATGACGTTCGCCTTGCCCGGATGATAAAGGATTTCGAGGTCATAATCCTTAATCAACTCTAACCACCTACGCTGTCTCATATTCAACTCCCGCTGCGTAAATATGTATTTTAGACTTTTATGATCGGTAAAGATCTGACACGCAGAGCCGAAAAGATAGTGACGAAAAATCTTGAGCGCAAAAACAACTGCCGCTAACTCCAAATCGTGAGTAGGGTAGTTAAGCTCATACGGCCTCAACTGTCTCGATGCATATGCAATGGTCTTGTTGTGCTGCATCAATACGCACCCAAGACCCTGACCCGAAGGATCACTATAAATAGCAAAACCCCCGTTGCCACACGGCAACGCTAAAATCGGGGCTAAAGTCAAACGCCTCTTCAGCTCCTCAAAACTCGACTGCCTCTCATCATTCCAGACGAACTTCTCGGATTTCTGGAGCAACTGTGTAAGTGGCCGAGCCAGTTTCGAGAAACCCTCGACGAACCTACGGTAGTAGCCGGCCAGACCCAAGAAACTACAAATCTCCTTCACATTATTGGGCGGCGCCCAATCCAACACTGCCTCAATCTTCTGCGGAAACACACGACCCCCCTCGGCTGAAATCACGTGACCTAAAAACATCACTTCCTTCAGCCAGAACTCACATTTCGAGAACATCGCATAGAGTTGCTCGGTCCTCAAAATGCCTAACACTACCCGCAAATGATGGGCATGCTCTTCCTCATTCCTCGAATAAATAAGAATATCGTCAATGAAGACGATGACACACTTATCCAAATACTCGATAAAGACTTTGTTCATCAACTGCATGAACACCTCCGGCGTATTAGTTAACCCGAAAGGCATAACTACAAACTCATAATGTCCGTATTTCGTCCGAAAAGCTGTTTTCGGCACATCTGACTCCCTCACACGGAGCTGATAGTACCCCGATCTCAAAACAATCTTTGAGAATACCGCCGCTCCCTGCAACTGATCAAACAAGTCATCAATTCTCGGCAAAGGATACTTGTTCTTGATGGTCACCTTATTTAGTTCGCAATAGTCGATACATAAATGCAGTGAACCATCATTCTTTCGCACAAACAGGACCGGTGCGCCCCAAGGCGAGGCGCTCGGTCGAACATACCCTGACTCAAGAAGCTCACTCAACTGCTTCTTCAACTCGGACATCTCTGAAGGTGCCATGTGATACGGTTCCTTCGAAATCGGAGCCGCGCCCGGCTCTAACTCTATAGCAAACTCGACCTTACGATCCGGTGGCAATCCCGGTAACTCATCAGGAAATACATTAGGAAACTCACTAATGACTGGAATCGACGAAAACTCGACTCCACCATCCTCCACCTTCAAGGCATAGCACCAATAACCAGTACACCCCTTTCGCAGGAGCTTCATCTCCTTCAAGGCGTTAATAACGAACTTCTGGTTTCCCCTCTTTCGCCCCGCGAAAGAGTGCTCGGTGCCGTCCTCGGCTAACATAGTGATGATTCTCGTGCGGTAGTTCATGATTGCACCATGCCGATCGAGCCAATCATCCCCGACTCAAGATAGCGCGCGCTAACTGGATCAGGTGTGTACTGGAAGTTTGCTTCTGGACTCGGCTGTTGTCCAGGTAGCGCACGCTATGGCCGATAGCGCGCGCTACCGAGAGGCTATTAGCGCACGCTATGTTTTGAGTAGCGCACGCTAACGGCCCAGAATCTGGTTACTGGACTGGAGTTTTGTCCTGTTAACGCACGCTAACTTATGAGGATTAGCGCGCGCTAACACTCCCTGGCTATATAAACCAGGGAGTTGACCCAGATTAACGCATTATTCTCATTCCTTTCCCCCTCCGCGGCGTTGGCGATTCCAGGTGATTTTCTTGGCGATTTCTTTCTCTAATCATCTCAACCATCATCTTCTTTGAGTTCTTGGTGTATAATAACAACATCAACGCGAATCTTTCATCCTAATCCAAGGTAAATCTCTTAGAACCCCACTTTTGGATAATTTGGGGGTTTCGGATTTTTCGTTCGATTCGTCCCGTTTTGTTGGTTAATCCATGATGAATATGATTAATCTTGTTGATATCATTAGTTTTCCTACGGATTCATGGTATATTTTCATGGTTTTGCGTAATCGAGAGGGTTTGGTTGTGGTCCGCCCTCGTTGTTATTTTTCTACAAATATACATGAATCGTAGGTGGGTTTTCGGGTGTATTCCATTTCCGTATTCGTCTAGAGTTGGTTGTGATTATGTTATTTGAATCGTTAGGTTTGGTTCCATTGGTTCCTAGCATTCGTCGGTGATTTTCCTTTCCGTTCGTTGCGTCATCAATTATACAAGGTAAGTATTTTTGGAAACCTTTATGCTTAACGTGAAATGGTAATGTATATTGTGTGTGATTTTCTCACCCTGGGAGGGTCCAACGGGGCCTCGGGGGAATCTATGACTTCACTCTGGATTCACGAGTTTGTTTAGCTAGCCAGCCCGGGAGGGTCCTTAGAGGCCTCGGGTGGGATTTGTTGCTTCGTCCCTGTCCTAGGCGATGCATGTGCGTGATTTGTTTTATGATATGGCCAGCTCGGGAGGGTCCTTAGAGGCCTCGAGTGGGATTTGTGGCTTCGCCCCGGTCCTAGGCAAATGTGATTGACTGTTTGTTTCCGGAAAAGACATGTCTGGTTTTGGTTTTGAAATAAATTGGTGCATTGTACTATGAAACGTGTAAGCGAATGGTTTGCCTTGATTACTTGTACTAGCGTAATTGCTAACCCCTTTGGGGACCCGTTTTGAGGAAGTTCTTGTTATGGATTTCAGGTTATGTTCTTCCGGACGAGCGGACACTGGGACAGTACGAGGATGTTGGCCAGGGTCGTTGACATGTGCATTTGGGTCTTCTTATTTATCTTGTCTATTTCTATATGGTTGTTTCCCACATTTATAAACTTATATATTGTACTCGCGAGTACCTAGGCTTTTCATTTCGAACTCCGTTTTGTATTACCTTAAATTGCTACATTGTCGGTTGATGCTTATTTCACCGGTTGCTCCGGGTGTATCTTTATATGTTGTATTATTTAAATGTGTGTCCTCGCTAACCGAGATGGTTAATCGAGTGGTGTTTTCTTGTTGTAGCCTGGTGGGTCCCATATAGGGGTCCACAGCGCTGTAATATACTCCGAATATCTCGGGGGTGTTACAGTGGGTGTTAACCTTGTGTATTGTTGTTGGTTTCAATTGTGAAAACAAAACCTTTGGGCTGTGACCCCCGTTGATTTGTGAAAGAGAAGGATTCAATAATCCTAAATTGTTTTCTATTAAAACTCTCGATGACATTTTAAACCGTTTTATAAATTGTTTTTCCTTGATTTGTGACCTTTCGGTATTAGAATGTTTTACCAAACTCTTGCCTCGGGATGTGCTTTTCGTTACGTTTGGATCTTTGAGGATTCCTGGTTATTATTGTTCTTGGAACTTGTATTGTGTGGCTCGTATTTGCACTTTGTTCTTGCACTAGCAAAACGGTGGAGTTTTGCTAACCCCCGAGTATTCGGGGGGTGGATGTCTGTTTTTGCATTCAGGTTTGGGAGCATAACACAGGGTCGGCACGAAGGATGATGAAAGATGAACGATACTAATCACACGAGGATCCGTATGATGTCATTGGTTTAGATGTATTTTATTTCCGCTGCAGTATTCTTTCCCGTTGTACGGAAGTGTGTTGTATTCGACCCCTGCGTGGGCATGTAATGTGTTTGAGTTGTATGTATTTATTGAAAGACCAAGTCGGTCTACTGCGTCATTTCAGCCTTAAAGGCATTGTTGAGATGTTCGATGTTGTTACCAGCCTGGTAGATCCTTGAGGAGAGGGTCTACGGCGTGTAATATCCCTGAGCGGATTGGGGGTGTTACATGTGGCATTCTCTTAATTTTGAATTCCTATTTATCTAAAATCTTAAATCCCACATCAATTTAAAATAGTACTTAATTAGTGGACAACCTAAATAAATAGAATCCAATATCTTCAATCCCACAACGATTTAAAATAGAACTCCACCAATAGAGAACCTAAATAAATACCTAGAGTTCAATGTGTATTTTTCAACCACATATTTATTTTACACAAAAGCTTAAGAATATTATTTTTATTGTGTTTAATTTGGGCAATCATAAGTTGAACAAATAAATAGTTTAATTTTTTAGTGAATTTTATTGGGTTAATTATTAAATTTACATTAATTTTATTTGTCTACAATTTGAATCTCACATCTATTTTATTTAGTAGTTTTATAATAATTGAAAATATATATTATAGTACTACGGATTTGAAGCACCACATTAACTCTTGGGTCAATTTTTATGTTGACGAAATAAATAGTTTTACCTATATATATATAGTCAATTTGTATTTTACCATCACATTTATCATATGCAATTAATTTGACCACTTATTGAGTTGGCTAAATAAATATTATTATTTTTATTGAAAAAAATGGCCAATCATAAATAATATTATTTTTTTTGGGAATTTTTATTTATTTAATTTAATTTATTCAATTTATCAATGTCTAACAATTTGAGCGATTTTGGTGTTTTAAAGTTAAACACAACAACCAGGTATTGTAACAACTTATATTTGATTATATAGATTTTATAAGTTTCCATAGATTTGGGTAATTCATTAATATAATCAATATGTATGTTACCATCATATTCTCATCGCCTATATATATATAATAGCGTTACAGATTATAAGCACTAGATTAATTCTCTCTCCTATGTGGCATTCTCTTAATTTTAGATTCCTATTTATCTAAAATCTTGAATCCCACATCAATTTAAAATGGTACTTAACTGATGGACAACCTAAATAAATAGAATTCGATATCTTCAATCCCACATCGATTTAAAATAGAACTCCACCAATAAAGAACCTAAATATATACCTAGAATTCAATGTGTAGTTTTCAACCACATAGTTATTTTACACACAAGCTTACGGTATTATTTGTATTGTGTTTAATTTGGGCAATCATTAAGTTGGACAAATAAATAGTTTAATTTTTTAGTGAATTTTAGTTGGGTCAATTATTAAATTTAGATTTATTTTATTTGTCTAAAATTTGAATCTCACATCTATTTTATTTAGTAGTTTTATAATAATTGAAAATATATATTATAGTGTTATGGATTTGAAGCACCACATTAACTCTTGGGTCAATTTTTATGTTGACGGAATAAATAGTTTACTTTTATATATATATATAGTCAATTTTTATTTTACCATCACATTTATCATATTCAATTAATTTGACCACTTATTGAGTTGGCTAAATAAATATTGTTATCACAACAACCAGGTATTGTAACAACTTATATTTGATTATGTAGATTTTATAAGTTTCCATAGAGTTGGGTAATTCATTAATATAATCAATATGTATTTTACCATCATATTCTCATCGCCAATTAATTTGACCAATTGTCGAGTTGTCTAAATGAATAATATTATTTTTATTGAAATGTAATTTGGCCAATTATTAAGTTTGCCAAATAAATATTTTTATTAAAAAATTAATTTGCTAACTTATTGACGTGTAACTTAATATGTGTATGAACATATAACAATTTGAGCAAATTCGAATTTTTTTGAAGTGAGACGTAACAACCAATTATTATAACAACGTAAATTTAATTATTTAGATTTTATATATTTTAGTAGATTTCGGAAATTAGTGCATATAGCTATATAGATTTACGAGGGAACATGTGCTAAAATTATTTTTTAATTAAGTTTGAGACGAGTATAGGTATATAATATCTAAATGGGTTTGAGATAGCTGAACCCTAGCTGTATTGTTTTCGGTATCACTCTATGGGTTTGGGATGAAAACGCGTAATAAATTCACCTTTAAGTCAGATATCAGACGAGTACGGTTATATTAATTATAAACGGGTTCGAGTGGCTGAATCCTTGCTTCATCTTTTTGATTTTTCGTGGTGTTTTGCCGCGGTGAGGAACTCCAAATGGCTGAGGCTAACTAATAAATTGGCGAGTTTAATAAATTTGATTAAAATATATAATATATATATATATAAATGTCGTTACGCATCCGGAGCATCACGTTAACTCTCTCACATGTGGTATTTTTTATATTCTAGATTCTTATTTATTTAAAATTTTTATCCCATAACTAAATAAATATTTAACATAAATATGTATTTTAGCCATAATTATTTTACACCACCATGTTAATTTGGTCATCTATGAGTTGGCCAAATGAATCATATTATTCTTATTAGAAAATTAAATTTGGCAAATTATTAGTTAAATCTCATTGGCCCAATATGTACATATTTATTTTTTTAATATCTAATTTATATATGCATAAATATTATTTTTATCTTTTTATATATTTTTAATAAACTTGATTTCTTCACTTACAAATAAATATATAAAGTATCTAATAACAATATGGATTCGAAGTACCACGTTAACCCTCTCTCCTACATGAAGTTTTTTATTTTTATTATTATTTATCTAAAATCTTGAATCTCACATCAAAATATAGGTATATAAATTGTAAAGGATTTTGACGATTGTATAATTTCAAAATTATACTAGGAATTTAACTCTTAATCTTTTGTTATTTATAATATTTATTTTTAACCTTTACTTTACAATGTCTAATTTTTCATTGAGATGGATTAACCAATTACTATAGCAACTTATGTTTACTTATTTAAATTATATAAATTTAAATATGTTGAGTAATTAGCGGATATTATATTGGGTCTGGGATAGAGATGGGTAATAAAGTCATATTGTAATTGAGTTTGATAAATATGAGTATAAAGATTTTAAACAAGTTTGAATATTTGTACCATACTTTCATTGTTTTATGTATTATTATATGAGTTTTGGAATAGAATAAGTAGTAAAATTATCTTTCAATTGAGTTTATGATGAGTAAAAGTACATAAATTTTAAAGAAGTTCGGGTGGCTGAATCTCATACTCATTATTTTTATTTATTGTTGTGTTCCACTGCGTCACAATTGCAAGTTACTGAACCATAACAAAATATTAAATTATTTTTTGGTTTTACTTATAAATTATAATATAAAATGATTACCCGTCGAGTTTCGACGGGCTATACACCTAGTACAAGATCATTGGCTGATTTTCAAAAATTTCTTTGAATAACACGGGGGCTTTCAAGATAGTTTTATAAGAATTTGTTTACGAAATAGGCATAATTAGGTTTCCTGAAACATGACATCCTTGATATTTCCAAATCAAAATCTTTATTCAAAACAAAACATTTTCAAATCTAGTTGGGATCCGCGGCCCTACAAACAAACTTTCAAGCTGGGCCTAGCCCAACAAAATCAAAGGCTCAATACATCATTAGGGCATGTGGCCCAACAAGTTGATTTTCATTAATATCACGTGTGATAACTGATCCAAATGGCATTCCTAGTTGCACCCACGGATTAATGAAATTCAGGTACGGGTGGGCAGAAAAATTCAAAATCTCGATCCCGTCCCGGTCCCCTCCCGATTTCATCCCAAAATTACTCGGGATGGGACGGAATCCAAAACTAAAAACACTAGGTTCGTCCCGTCCCGTCCCATTAGAGTAATTACGGGACGGGACACGGGACAAAAAATCTGAGGCCCGTAAGGCCCGTCCCGTCCCGCTAAATTTTTAACCCTTTTAAAATCATATATTTTTATTATTTGTAACCCTTTTTGAATTAATTTTTAATAATAAACTATTTTTATTTTTTACTATCTATACTTTATAATTATACACAAACCTAATCAACCAATATAAAGTTAGTAACTGATATTTTTTTTTCAAAAAAAAAAATAGATATGTTCTATTCAATGTTAATAATTGTTATTTTAAATGTTTAATTTAGGCTATTAAATTAGTTTGTTGGATATTTTTCCCGAATTTAGATGTATAAAATTATAGATTTTCTTACTTTTTTCTAATTTATATTTTGAACTTTTTTATGCGGGACTAAACTCGACCCGTCCCGTTCCGTCCCGTCCCAACCGGGATAAAGCCCGCGCGGGATGAAATTTTGAAATCACCAATCTCGTCCCGTCCCGTCCCGCTTGTTATAATACGGGACAGGACGTGGGATGACCCCAGCCCGTCCCATCCCGTCCCATGCCCACCCCTAAATCCAGGGGACTATTAGGGCTCAATAAGTTACTCCTGATAGGATGGCTTTAGGTTTCAATTGCCGTGATACCAATATTTTCAGAAAGTAGATTTCAATCATTGTCTGTCTACATGGTTGGTATCAGTGAATCAACACTAAAAAACAAGTGTCGAAATAAAATATCCTAACTATTTTGATAATACATACTACAACCTGCATCCTATAACAATTTTTATACATCGTTTAAAGGACATTATTCCTATAGAGAAATGAGAATTTAGCTTACAACAAAAGAAACTATTGGCTATAGCAAAATCGATGTTTAGGCATTTACTTAGGAAAACTAAAATGTAAATCCAACGGGAATATACTTAGACCTTTAAACCATTGTGAAATAAGCAATTCTTCATTCATAAAGTATTCACGATTTTCAAAGGTGCATTTAATGCTGATGGATACAACATTTAATGCGGTCGTAAACTATGAACTGAAGGGCATTTAATGAGGGCCAAAAAAAATATCTGAAGCATTAAATGCTAAGATACTATAATTCAAACATTCATCAAGCCACCAATCTGAAGTGTCAGACATCTCACCAACTGGCCAACAGATACACTTATAATGGATCTTTTTCCGAGGTTATAAATATCCAATCCAGAGGACTTGATCACTTACTGAACAAACTGAATCATTTGCGATATTGCTAAAATGTGAAGTATCAAAAGCTTATCATATTGCGATTGTTAGGAATATACCCTCAAATGCCACTCAGAGGTGAGATAGTGAGAGCATCGTATCATAATTATGAACATAATTGAATGAGACATTTATTATTGCTATATTATGATATATCGCTGGCATCGTGATTTGGTAGATAGAATAATAGTCCTTGCATTTGAGAGCAAACATTCCACTTCTTATGAAGATAAGGAGATAGGCAATGAAAATGTTTAGGGCTCAAATGCTTAACTAGTTCGCAAGTCGATAAAACTTAGCTGGACATCAAGTTAAGACAAGACTTGTATAACGTGTACTTTGACATATAGAGTGCCTGTCTTCACTAAGAGTTAGTGGCAGACCATGTTATGGGTATGATGATGGGATCAGTATACTCGGGCACGAATCACCTCGAGTCGGTCATGTAGATTTCACTCCGGGATAGTCAGTGACTGAATCAAAAGGTTTTGATAGGTATAAGTGAACCTTTGACTTGAGGATTCAGTAGGAGATGTACTTGTGACATTAAGTGTAACACCCCGATCCCATCGGGAATATTACAGCGCCGCAGACCCTCTCTGAAAGGATCTACCAGGCTAAATATAGAAACAACACATCACATTACAAGCCGACATGGCTAAATAACGAACCATTAGACCAATTTGGCCTTTCATCACAGCATACAACTTAAAACCTCAATTACAACTCTCTTCCAAATCTCATACCTACACAGGGGTCAAAAACACTCACAAACTCACACAACAGAAATTAGGATACCAGGAAAAACAATACAATAACCCCGACTAACTACACTCAGAACTGGCCTTCATGTGATTAGTATCATTTGTCTTCCATCATCCTTCGTACCGGTCCTGTGCTTTGCTCCCCTAGAACTTGCATGTACCTGGACGCAATACAGACATCCACCCCCGATTACTCGAAGGTTAGCAAAACTCGACTTTTTTGCTAGTGCAAATATAAAGTTCAAATACGAGCTATACACAACATACTCCAAGAATATAATAACTTGATTAATTCCACAATTCAACCCAACAAAAGACTTCTCGAGATATTTCACTTGGATAAAATAGCTCAAACCGTAAAAAAAAGTTGGAATGAGATAAGTAGCCAATTTGAAAAGCATTTTAAGATTTTCGGGAGTTTTGGAAAGATATTTTTGGATTTAAGAATCCTCAACTTATCAAAAACCAAATTGGGACACAACCCCAATTATTTTATTTTTTAAAATGCAAATCCGGTCACAAAACACGGGGTCCCCGACCCAGTCATCCACATCACATACTCGAGTGAATAACCCAATGGTCAAAAAATCGACACACAACCAAACCACAATGCACGGAAACAACCACAGAGATGAATCATACATGACACTTATTCTGGTGCCATTCTAGCCAATTACCAAGACCCTACATATGACGTATCTCACATCGAGAATGACAACGTTGTGATATTCCGGACATACCACAATTATCGAAAACAACAACATAAAACAACCAGGGGGGCTATACTGGCAATGTACCTCACGCGAGATACAAACCACAGGAGTCCTCGTCAGGCCCTCTCTGGTTGTACAGCCCTACCAAGTGAACCACAGATACTCGCAGTCTAACGGAACCCAAGGGACCCTCGCTCGTTTTACTTGGCACACGACCACAAGTCGCACTTTCTGAAATCACAACTCACAAATTCATTCTCCCAAAGTACATCAAATATAAATCAAGGTACTTATTAGAAATGGCCACTTGATCCGACACATACTCATAACCAATATCACACGACATCACACACTCATCAATAAACACAAATATCCACACACACACACACATACACACACTCCTTGCCAAAAAGACATAACTTTAAGTCCACTAATGATGTAATCACACACAACAGTACCATACGCAAACGAGACATTCCAATGCACAACACTAATACACATTCTTAGAACAACACATTCGTTCAGAAACACACAAGTAGATTTTAAAGAAAGCCTTTATCGAGAATATACCGATTCTTTTGAAAGTTCATTAAAAACATTCCAATTGCACATATAGTCAATTACCAACGATTACGGCTACGAAACATGAAGTGTATAGGGAAGATACTTGCCTCGAAACCACGAGCAACGTATCAACAAATGGGCGGATTAAATCAAGACAACAAGAATTACTTAACCAATTCATCACCTCCGGATTAAATCAAGGAATCAAGAAAAAATCCCCAAAATTGCACAACTAGGGTTCTAAGAAGGAAATACTTCGATCCGGAATGAAAACAAATTAGATGATGTTGATAACATGAGGAAAACTCACCAAGATGACGATTGATGATGAAGATCGCCCCAGATCACCCCTGGAACTCGTCCCGACGGCTAGAAATGAAAGAAATGGGAAAATGAAGGAAAGAAAGGCTGTTGTTCAGTATTTATACTAGACAGTTATTAGCGTACGCTAACTAGTCATGTGCCCAGTCCAGTGGCTCTGGACAGCACCTACCACGTAGCGTGCACTAGCGTGCGCAATATAGACCCCAGTCCCAGTCCAATAGCTCCTGGACTGCCTCCAGACTGCCAGTTAGCGTGCGCTAACAGGGAGATAACGTGCGCTATCGATACACAAATAGCGCGCGCTATGAGGAAACGTAGCGTGTGCTACACCTGCTGCACAGGTGATAAAATAGCACCAAAATCCAACGCAACTGTAACACCCCCAAGAAATCTCGGGAATGTAACAGCGCCGTGGACCCCTACATGGGACACACCAGGCTAGGTAATCAACTTTACTCATCGACTCGTGGAGTCGACGCAATAACACCACATCATAAAGACGCAATACAATAATAATCCACCCGGTTCGACCGGTAATTCAAGCAACACAATAATCCATTGAAAACATAACTGACAACCCAATACATTTTCAAAGAAAATCAAAAGCTCCTAAGTACTCGAGTACATCTATTAGTTCACAAGTTGAGAAAACAACCATATTGAAATGGACAACGGAAAATAAAGAGACTCGCTTGCACATGTCAACAACCCTGACCAGCATCCTCGTTCTATCTCAATGCCCACTCGTCCGGCTGAACATAACCTGAAATTCATAAAACGAATTTCCCCAAAAAGGGTCTCTCAAAGGGGTTAGCAATTACGCTAGTACAAGTAGGCCAAATGAACAACTTACATCTTACACATTTAGTCAATGCATGCAATCAAGAAGTCACAGTTAAAAATCACTCATTTTCAGAAATGCCATAGCCAAAACACAATTATAAATTGCACCACAATTAACCGTCGATCCACGCCTCTGTGGACCCCTACCGAGACCCCGTCGGATCTAACCCGTAGTGGTTAAAAGCAAAGCTCGTCGATCCACACCTCTGTGGACCCCTACCGAGACCCCGTCAGATCTAACCCGTAGTGAGCATACACACACACCCATCACTCCTGCAATACTATCATGTTAAGAGTGTAAGTTCATTAGGAATACTTGCCTCGATTAAATGATGACGAGAAACAGAAAAGATTACAACCGCGGTTGCGAGAAACCGAACACCGAACCTAGATAATTCATCAAATATGATTACAACAACTCGACAAAACAATGATAATGGAAAACACCCGGAAACCCACCTACGATTTATGTGGTTTCCTACGACAAAATCGACGAGGGCGGACAACAACCCCAAACCCTCTCGATTTCAAGGACATACCGAAAACACCAAAATTCGTAGGAAACATATGAATTCTACTAAGATTAATCATACCCATCATGGATTAATCAACAATACGGAACGAATCGGACAAAAACCCGAAAATCTCCAAATTTCCCAAAAATAGGGTTCTAGGAGATTTACCTTGATTCAATCGGCAAAAGATGTTTAGATGATGATAACTTGGTGCTAGAGACTCAAAATCGTGATTGGATCATGATACCCGATCAACTCCAAGCTCCCAAACGCTCCAAATCGCCTAACCCTCGGAGAAGAAGCGAAGAAAATGAGAAATGAGGCTGCTCCGGTTAACCCTCTGGTTTTTATAGCCAGTGAGTTATTAGCGTGCGCTAACAGTCAAGATTAGCGTGCGCTACCAAGAAATAGCGTGCATTAACCGCCCCTCGATAGTGCGCGCTATCGGGCCATAGCGTGCGCTACCCGAACATCAGTCGAGTCCAGAAACATTCTGCCCAGTACCGGACTGTCGGATTAGCGCGTGCTACCGGCCACCCTGCGCGCACTAAGCCCAAATGATAGCGTGCGCTAAGCTACTCTTACAGAGAGCAGAGGGCAGAAACAGATTACTGCCATTGCTATGCCCGAGTCACTAGCGCGCGCTACATAACAAGCGTGGCATGCACTACCAAATGATACCAGCGCGCGCTATCTAATATCAATAGCGTGCGCTAGGCAGCCGGTAATGGCTCAAACACCCGAAACGCGTGAAATGCGGTCGAAACATCAAACGGAAGCTCACAACACGCATAATAACATACGATAGATTTACGGCAACCCCAAAACGGCGGTTCCAAACAATAATTTTGAGAATCGGAACAAATAGAGACAGAAAGGCCAAAAAATGCGGAATTGAGTAAAATAAGTCCGAAAATAAGTATTCCCAAAATACCCATACGGTTACACACGAGCCACCACAATAAGAAAAACACAAAATCATGAAAGTGCCAGAAAAATAAAAATGCGGATATTACATTCTACCCTTCTAAAAATAAGTTTCGTCCCGAAACTTAAGAAACGAACAACTCGGGGTACCTAGCACGCATGTCATCCTCGATTTTCCAAGTGGCCTCCTCGACACCATGCCTTGACCACTGCACCTTGACTAAGGGAATGGTCTTATGCCTCAGTCGCTTCTCACGGTGCTCCAAAATCTTCAAAGGACGCTCCTCGAAAGGAATATCCTCAGCGATATCGATTTCATCATAGTCGATGACGTGACTAGGATCTGGGACATATTTCCTCAGTTGGGAAACATGGAAAATGCTATGAACGTGACTCAGGACCGGAGGTAACGCCAACCGGTATGCTAACTCACCGACTCTCTCGAGAATCTCAAAGGGCCCAATAAATCTTGGGCTCAACTTTCCCTTCTTCCCGAAGCGGGAAACTCCCCTCGTCGGCGACACCTTTAGTAAAACGTGGTCTCCCACCTCGAATCCCAAAGTTCGACGACGGACGTCAGCATATGACTTCTGTCGGCTCATTGTAACACCCCTAAGACGATCATGGTATATTATAGCGCCGTGGACCCCACACATTGGAATCCACCAGGCTAACGTACCAACACGACATTCGACAAAGACAAAAATCATTAACACAGACAATTTCTCAATCTACGACATTCAAAATAAGAGACCGAAATTTGACAATACAATTCGACATCAAATCCACTCCCAAAATGGGTACACAATATTGATAAATTTAAGAAAGAAGTACTTGAGTACTTAAGCAAAAACATAATAAATAAACTCCAGAAACAAAACACCAACGGACAACCACTGAAGAGAATCACGCTTGCCAATCATCCTCGTACGGTTCGCATGCTCGTTTACTTCCATGGCCTATACCTGAAAAACAAAAGTATTTCCCCCATTTAAGAGGTTAGCGACAACTGCTAGTGCAAGTACAATCCATTTGAACTACCATTCTAATCAGATGAAAATATGCGCCAAAAGTCATTTTAGAAATCATTTATATTCCGAAATATTCACGGTGCACAAGCACAAAACACATTTCTCCAACAAAACGATTCAAAGTCAACCGTTGGTACGAGACTCACGGCCACCGTACCCCGCAGAGCCCCGTCAGATATCCCTGGGTGGTTAACCCTAGTTCATGATACGCACACACACGACAATACGTATCCCTAGGGGCCCTGTCGGACCGTCCCTAGGTGAACATACACATAACTATCCACAACAACCACGAAAATCCATAATTCAAATACTAGAACATGTAGACAAATGTAAAGTACTTGCCTTTGAGACATCTTCGACGAAACGGGAATGAACAACGACTACGAATGATCCAGAGGGAAAATAACCGTTCCTAAACGAAGGATTAACATAACTCAGTTCTATACGATAACAATAATCGATTGGAATACGCCCACACCCCCGATTACAAGCTATGACAATATAGGTTCAATCGATATGGGCGAGGGTTTACGCAAAATCTCCCCGAATTGATAATTCACGGATTAAACTCGACGAAATCGGATTGGGAATCACCCAATAATAACAATCGGTAAGGAATATTAAAACATACTTGAACAATTCGAGTTTAATAAGCAAAACCCGGAAAACCCCCAAAATTGACAAGTTAGGGTTATAGAAGAAAATACCTTGAATTCGGACGGAGGAAGATGATTACGTTGATGATGTTATGCTCCCACGATCTCACGGTGATGAAGGATGAAGAATACACGGATGAGAAGTGGAAGAAATCGCCCTGGAGGTTCTCTAATCGCCCGACGAGGAAAAATGAAAGAAGGAAGTGAAAATGAGGTTCTGACCTCTGCATTGCTTTAAAGCAATGTACATTCTGGCATGTGAGGGGCTAGCTTACGGCTGTAACAAGGCCAACGTTACGGCTGTAATGAATGGGGTGTTACGGCCGTAACACCCTACTGGACAGTAGTCTAAGAAGCTGCTGTCCAAACTGTCCCGGACGACTCCAAAACTTGGACCTGCTATCGAACCAAAAATATGGTTACGAAGTATTCTCGATGACGAATTTAAGCATTAAAAGAAAACACAATTCCAATTTCCCGAAGATTTAGAATTCGACGAGGAAAGTAAATTTCCCTTAAGTTTAAGGAAATTACAAAATATCCCAAACGTTCGAAAATCACGATACGACGTCGGATTGACAAACCGAAACTCACAACACGAACAACTCAACCATACGAACTTATGTAAACAGAGAAAACAACGAAAACAAACAGAATTATGTAAAAACATCTCCGAAACTCGTCCAAATGGAAAAACTCCAAGAATAAAGTAGATTCAAAATGTCGAAACGGTTACAAGAGAGTTGATAAAAATAGACAAACACCAAAAATGGAAACTACTAAAAATGGAAAGGTACGGATATTACACTCATATGGTTCCATTCGAATCGACGTGTGCCAACTATTGTTCTACGTGAACTCGATCAATGGTAAATGCTCCTCCCAATCACTGCTCTAATAGAGAGCACAAGCGCGCAACATGTCCTCAAATGTCTGGATAGTGTGCTCCGACTGCCCATCCGACTGAGGATGAAAAGAAGTGCTCAGATGCAAACGAGCACCTAACACCTTATGCACTGCCTGCCAAAAGTGCGATACAAAACGGCCATCCCAATCCGAAACAATAGACCTCGGAGTACCGTGAAGTCTCACAATTTGCATAATAAACACCCGAGCCAACTTTTTCGGACCCCAATTATCCTTGATGCCCAGAAAATGTGCCGACTTAGTCAGACGATCCACAATCACCGAAACCATGTTCATGCCTAATCTCGATCTCGGAAAACTCGTGATGAAGTCCATCGAAATATCTTCCCATTTCCATTCCGGAACGGGAAGCGACTGCAATAATCCAGCCGGTTGCTGATGCTCGATTTTGACCTGTTGACAAGTCAAACATCTCGCTACAAACCGTGTGAACTCCTCCTTCATATCATTTCACCAAAAATTCCTCCTCAGGTCCTTGTAAACCTTACTCGAACCAGGATGATCTGAGTAAGGCGTAGCATGGGCCTCTCGCAAAATATTCTGCCTCAGTTACAAGTCATTCGGTACACAAAGCCAACCCTAGAATCTTAACACGCCATCCTCGTGAATCACAAATCCAGGAGACTTTCCCTTACGAACATTCTCTCGGATTTGAGTAATCATTGGATCCTCCATCTGCTTCTGCTTAATTTCATCGATCAACGACGATGAAATCTCCAAAGTGCAAAGTTGCCCGATAGCTCCCGGCAACAAAATCTCAACACTCAACTCAATCAAATCCCGCTGAAGCTCAGATCGAGACGTAAGCATCTCGAGCATCTACAACACAATCGGTTTCCAACTCAAGGCATCCTCCACAACGTACGCCTTGCCCGAATGATAAAGGATATCGAGGTCAGAATCCTTAATCAACTCCAACCACCTCCTCTGCCTCATATTCAGCTCCCGCTGAGTGAATCTGTACTTCAGACTTTTATGATCGGTAAAAATCTGACATGCAGAGCCAAAGAGATAGTGACGCCAAATCTTGAGCGCAAAGACAACTACCGTTAACTCCAAATCGTGAGTAGGGTAGTTGAGCTCGTACGGCCTCAACTGTCTCGACGCATACACAATGATCTTGTCGTGCTGCATCAATACGCACCCAATACCCTGACCCAAAGCATCACTATAAACAGCAAAACCCTCGTTGCCACATGGCAACGCTAAGATCGGGGCTGAAGTCAAACGCCTCCTCAGCTCCTCAAAACTCGCCTATCTCTCGTCATTCCATACGAACTTCTCGTATTTCTGGAGCAACTGTGTAAGTGGTCGAGCCAGATTCGAGAACCCCTCAACAAACCTACGATAATAGCCAGCCAAACCCAAGAAACTACGGACCTCCTTCACATTCTTAGGCGGTGCCCAATCCAACACTGCCTTAATCTTCTGTGGATCCACACGGATCCCCACGGATGAAATCACGTGACCTAGAAACATTACTTCCTTCAGTCAGAACTCACATTTCGAGAACTTCGCATAAAGTCATTCGGTCCTCACAATGTCTAACACCACGCGCAACTGATGTGTATGCTCCTCCTCATTCCTCGAATAAATAAGGATATCGTCAATGAATACGACGACACGCTTATCCAAATACTCAATAAAGACCTTGTTCATAAACTGCATGAATACTGTCGGCGCGTTAGTTAACCCGAAGGGCATAACCACAAACTCATAATGTCCGTATCTCGCCCGAAAAGCTGTTTTCGGAATATCGGACTCCTTCACCCGAAGCTGATAGTACCCCGATCTCAAGTCGATCTTCGAGAATACCGTAGCTCCCTGCAACTGATCGAACAATTCATCAATTATCGGCAAGGGGTACTTGTTCTTGATGGTCACATTGTTTAGTTCGTGGTAGTCGATACATAAACGCAGTGAACCATCCTTCTTCCGCACAAACAAGACCGGTGCTCCCCAAGACAAGCGCTCAGTCGAATATACCCCGACTCAAGAAGCTCACTCACTCAACTGCTTCTTCAACTCGGCCATATTTAAAGGTGCCATGCGATATGGTGCCTTCGAAATCGGAGCCGCACCTGGGTCTAATTCAATAGCAAACTCAACCTCACGGGCCGGTGGCAACCCCAGTAACTCGTCAGGAAAGACATCAGGAAACTCACTAACGACTGGAATCGATGAAAGCTCGACTCCACCATTCTCCACCTTTCCGCAGGAGCCTCACTGCCTTCAAGGCATTGATTACGAATTTCTGGTTTCTCTTTCGCCCTGCGAAAGAGTGCTCGGTGCCGTCCTCAGCTAGCATGGTGATGATTCTCGTGCGGTAGTTCATGATTGCACCATGCCGCTCTATCCAATCATCCCCGAGAATCAAATCCTCACCCTTGATGCCCACAACAATAAGATTAGAGGGCCAAGACCTCTCACAAATAAACACAGAACAGTTTCGGATCTCTCGATCACCAACGATCCTATCGCCGCTAGGAAGTTTAACAATGAAAGGCTCACAAGGCGACAAACAGTCAAGACTCAAACGGCGCACACACTCCAGAGATATGAATGAATGCGTAGCACCCAAATCAAGAAGCACACTGACAGGATGAGAATGGATATGAACGGTACCTGTCGCCACAGTGGTTGCTGGATCATCGACCCTCCTCATCTCGTAAACTCGCGGATGGGCGGAGCCGACACTGGAAGCTCCCCCTCTAGCGGACTGACCCCGACCTCTTCCTCGACTGGCACTCGGCAGAGGCTACTGATTAGATGGCCCTTGGTTCACACTCGGCTCCCTAGGCGCTGGAAGGAAGCCTGGGCACCAAGAATCCCCTCTCTCTCAGCACAGAAAGCTGCCTTGTGGCCCGGCTGGCCACACCAATTACACGTCAGCAATGGACTCAGACAAGCTCGACTGATGTGGCCCAGTCGGCCACAGTTAAAACTGTAATATCTGCTATTTTCGTAATGCGATATTATTATTTATAATGATACTATAATGCATTTCATTCTATTTAATTTCATTTAGAGGATCATGAATATTTATTTCGACGTATCACAAGTCCTAGCCCCAGTCAATTTCTCAAGTTAATTTCAGAACAATTAATATTAGTCATTGTTATTAATATTATAATCATTAGAGGTAATATTATTAATAATAATAATATTTATAATAGGAACCATATTAATATTGACGGTATTAATATTTTTATCTTTATCATTTTATATCACCATTTATATTACTCTCGATATTATTATTATCGATATTATTAATATTATTTCTACCGTCACGATTATTATTTTAACATTACTATTATTATTATTATTATTATTATTATTATTATTATTACCATTATTACCATGGCCCAAATGTATGGTGCTGACCCAAATCAATAATTAAGCCCAGAAAATATACCCTAACCCTAATTTCATACAAGTATAAATACATGATTATGCAGTACAACATAAAATACAATACACTTAACCACTTTCTTTCTCCTCGTTGAGGATCTGCCGCCAAACAAAGAAAAAAATAAAACAAAATACAGAAAAGTAGATACAATACACGTTCCTTTCATCACCAGAAAAGAACGCATGGTTGGAGATTGTGGAGAATGCCGCATTTTGTATGGTAGGATTAGGGTTCCCACTTAGTTTTGGGGCTTTATATGGGCCTAAATACACATGGCCTACAATCGTAACGTATATACATCTACTGGTGCAATACCAGCGTATAATACACAGGTACAAAGAAAGTAGGGATGGCAATGGGCGGGTCGGAGCCGGGTATTGCCTATCCAGACCCGGATCCGCGGTTAAAAACTGACCCCAGACTCGTCCTAGACCCGCCAAATTTTTTTCGGGTCCGCCTCGGACCTGCCCGCTCGGTTCTGGGTACCCAGCGGGTACCCGTGGATTAATATATTTTTTTCTCGGATTAATATTATATATATATGTATGTATATAATATTACTAATTTTAATTTATTACTAATTTAATATATATATAATATATTAGTAATTTAATTACTAATATATATTTAATTTATTAAGTATTAATATTATATATATATATATCGGGGCGGGTACCCCATAACCCGGACCCGAACCGGACCCGAATTAATTATTCTCTACCCGCCCCAGACCCGGACCGGACCCAGATTTTGTTACCCGAATTGGACCCATTCGAGTAAAACCCCGCGGGTACCTGGACCCGTGGTTTTTTTTGCCATCCCTATTCACAACAACCAAATAAACTATCGTCGAGAGAATCCCAAACGCAGTGCAGAAAAAATAAACAGCAAGCAAGATCATAATAAAATATATTGGCCAAAAAAGGCAATACTGTCGGCAACATAGTGAAACCTTAAAATCGAGAGAAGCATTGTCGCGTTTCAAAGAAGTCCCAAAAAATAACAGAGTGAAATCCTAAATCGATAGAAGAAGCAACCAAAAAATGGCCTGAAAAAAGTTTGGAGACCTCGTAAAAAGCAAAATATAGGCCGAGGCCAGGAGAAAAGAAAAAGGAAAAAAGTAGGGAGAAGAACCTTTGATAAATTGACATGAGTTGAGAAGATAAGAAGAGGGATAAAGCAATATGTGTCGAGCGGGGACGACGACATCAGCACGAGCAGCGGAAGCGGCAGCTGCAACAACTGACGTGGACGGAAAAAGTAAGAAGAGAATAAATTAGATAGACGAAGCAAGAGATAGACGACGATGAAGCAGGAGGCGGACAACGGAACATCTGTCCTTTGGCGGGGGGTATCAGCAGAAGCAGGGAGCTGGCGAAAACTAAACCCTAGAGAATGAAAGAACCGGTGAAACAGGCAGGAAGCGGACGACGAAACATCGAGGCTTATTATATATATATATATATATATATATATATATATATATATATATATATATATATAAGGGTGGGTTATGGACTGAAATGGTATAAATGTAAGAAATATGAATGATTGCAAGCCATTGATCCTTGGAGATTAATGGCCCAGATTTCGTTCTGGTGTGCTAACACGGAAAACTAGGAGTGCTAACGAATTTAATTATTGGGGGTACCAATGTAATTTGACTAATTTCACTTATGGGCCGACTGTAATATCCGGAATTTCTACTATTGTTTAATGTTATTTTATCCGAGTTATGTTGTACATCGTGGAATCTGTACAGTATGGATAAAACAATTGAAGGACTAAGACATCTGTATTGGTATAATTGTCGTACTTGCTCGACAATTGCATTTGAGGATTGTGTGTATCATATGAGAATATTATTGGAAGGAGTATGTGTATTCAGTATGTCGTGTATACGTATCTAGTATGTTGAGACGTTGGACAAGGATAGCTAAAAATGGCTAAGCATAGCCTTATTAGCGCACGCTAATACTTAAGAATAGCGCACGCTAGCGTGCAAGTTTAGCACACGCTAAAGGCAAAGGATAGCGCACGCTAGTGCAGAACAGATCAGAGGGAATCTACATATGGACCCGACTACTTTCGGCGCATGTTCCTATAAGGTCGAAGGATGTTTGCTATGAAGAATTAGCGCACGCTAAGCATGAGGCTTAACGCACGCTAATTATAAATCGGTCAAAGGGAATCTTATCCTTGTCATATGCTTTCGGCATGTGGACCCGTCTTCGGAGCGTACAGACAAATGAGTCAACTATGAGTAGCGCACGCTATGGTCGGACACTTGTGTACGCTAAGTAGAGGCATTTACGTACGCTATTGCATGGGCATTGCGTACGTAAATCATTGTACGAAGCAAGGCAGTAGCCTCTAGACTGCGATAGTGCACGCTATTTTGTGAAGGTAGCACACGCTAATAACAGTCAGTATATATATGATTGCAGATGTGAATTATGTTCATTCGGCCATTCCTTCCCTTATTTCGATAGAGAGAGTTCTTAGAGAGAAGTTTGAGGTTCCAAACACTGAGAGATGATCATTCTTAACAATAATAAAAGCCTTGTTCTTGAAGATTATTGATGATTCTTGGAATGGAGTTCGATTGTTCTTCTTCATGGTTCGTCTACAATGTAATTTTCGTATCCCTTTGTTAGTGTTTCGTTTTAAAGGATGATTACCTGGGAGGGAGTATGTTGGATTATCATGTGATGATGTTATATGAGGTTTAATGGATGTATATGACTTGGATTATGAATCGGATGATTATTTACATGTTAAAGGATGTTAGATTATGTTGCTTTGATGATTATGAACATGGTTTCGAATCACTTGGTGTTCTTGGAGAACTTATTGATGAATATACCATAGCAAGACGATTGTATGTTGAATTATCAGTGTTTTAGATACGAAGATGAAATGTTCATATCTAGGATTAAGTCATGTTGATTGATGATTGATTAATGGTATATATCATGTGAGTATGATGCCGAGATTGAATCTGGAAAGATTGTGATTGATCTTGGAGTATGATTTCTTTTACACTCGTATTCGTAATCGCCATATGTTGATCGGTACCTGAAATGCATGCAACTGCATGTCATTAGCGCACGCTAGGGTTCCTGGCTAGCACACGCTAACAGAAGCGACTTAGCGCACGCTACGTTAAGTGATTAACGTGCGCTATGTCAACAAACAGTGTACATAATTGTATTACGGTTGTGAGTTCATAATGGATTGAGTTAGATTGTTCGGACTAGTGGTTAATCGAGATATTGTTGAGCCATTGGGTTTGTGAATTGGTTATATCGATTGTTAATTGTTATCGAACTTGTTGTTTATCGATTATTATAATAGGTTGAGATTATTGATCGGTGATTAGAACCATGTTTTGCGGTCGTATTCAAGAATGTTCGTAGATTGCTTTGGTCGGGGCTGAGGAGTTCGTAGACGACGGCAAGGAATTGGTAATGGCTTCATCGGTATCGAGTCAAGTATTACTTGCACAGTTTATAATATTTAATGAATGGTTTCAGTTTCATTGTTTATAATTCGTATAGCGATGATTATAATTGTGAACTCTGGAGATTTGGATTTTATGTGGTTTTCTGATTTTTGGGAGTTAAATCATAATATATATGATTTACATTTGTTATTGGTATACTTGGTTATCGAGGATACATTGTGATAAAGACGAAGATATGAATTATCTGCAATCCGTGATATTTTGGACTGTCGAGTATTGAGGATAATGGTTCGTGATGGTTTAGACATCAAGATTGCTCTCTAAGGACTCGGGGCAAGTACTCTAATCATTTTTGTCATTTCGTGTCGATCATGTTGTGATACATTCGTGTATTGTTGTTGTCAAGCATTTATGTATTGTTGTTAATATGCATTTGTGCATTGTTGTCGTATGTCCACCTCGTGTTGATATGAAGGGATCATTTTGGGATCTATGCTAGCGTGCGCTGGATCATTAGACGGTTTTATCCACCTCGTGTTTATCTGACGGGATCATCTTGGTATTTATGCTAGCGTGCGCTGGATCATTGTATGGGTTTATCCACCTCGTGTTGATCTGACGGGATCATCATGGGATCTAGGCAGTGAACGCTGGATCATCGGATTACCCATGTGTTGTTGTTGTTGTACATATGTATATTATGGGTTATCCGCCCCGTGTTGGTCTTTCAGGATCATCTTGGGATCTATGCAGTGAACGCTGGATCATCGGATTTCCATATGTATACATTGTTGTTATTGATGTGAGCATATTGACGTTGTCATATGAGTATGCATTTGTAGGTCTTGTGTTATGACCATGTCCGTATGTTGTATTGATCAGATCTCGGATTAGAGTGACATGATTGTCGTGGTATTTTGTATCTTGAGGTATGTTCTGTATTTCCCTTGGTATTTGTCTTTGGTGGACAATCGATTATCTTGTTGAGATGTGATGATGTTACCCAATGGATTGGGTTGGACAGAGTTAGTGAATTTCGTAACAGTGAGTTATGATAATGTTTTGAGAACCTTGGGCATTGTTGAGATACAATACATATATTTTGATATTAGCTTATTGTATTGTTAAGGATATGAATCGTGGATTTTCGTGAAGTTATGGCTGTAAGATTACATCGGAAGTATTCTTACTTAGTATCTCATTGGTATGTAATTATAAACGTGATGTGATGGTTATCATTGTTGGATATTATGGCTGACCCCGTCATGGGCTTTCTTTTTAGGTTCTTGGAATATCAAGCTTGTAGCGGTCGTGGAGAGATGAGCTTCCTGGAGGATACTGGATAGGCCATATATTTGTGTATTGAGTTTCCTGATTAGTTCTTGTATTCCGCTGCTAGAGTATTTTAATTGTTTGTCTTTTTCCGCTGCGTGAGTATTTTTAAATGGCCTTTTGGTATCTGGTAACTTAGGTTACTTTGGCAATCATTTTCTAAACTATTTTGTTGGTACGTGTAAGCGATAGCTTAACATATGTTTTTTAAACTGTTGGCTTTTGGCTTTTCGGGCCTTGTGGTTTCAAATGAGATTTTTACGACGGTTTTGATAAATGGATTTTATTAAGTCTTCGAATGTTTTTAAAAGATAGTACCGTCGTTCACCTCTTAGGCATTTGTAAATGTTTGTAAATCTTTCTTTCAGCCTTGTGGGTTCCATCTCGGGGCCCACGACGCTGTAATGTTCCTGGATGGCTCTGGGGTGTTACAGAATATGGTATCGGAGCTTAGGTTGTCAAAACCTAGGCAGTCGGAGTCGAGTTGGGTCGTATTTTTGTCGCGTCATTCGAGTTGTCGATTTGACTAATACTAGAGCCCTAGATTTTTGTTGTTCACTTGGGCTTATGTGTTATGTGATTTACCAGTGTGGTACTGGGGTTGTTGTAATCTTTTCCAAATGATACTAATGTGTTTCTTCGGATAGAGCCATGTTGTGTTCTCGAGTTGAACTGAGTTTTCAAAATGTGTGTTTTGTAAATGTTTGTTTCGAGTATTTTCTAGAGTTGAGACATGTGCCAGTATCACGGGGATTCGTCGGCTTCACGATCTGTGAGTATTTGGATTCTTGAATTGCATTGAGATTTATTGCCGTTCTAAGTTGATATGCTTTGAGATTCAGCAGAATATTATGCGTTACAGTATAAGGTGACAGAGTTGAGACAGGATTGATGATCTTGAGAAGCTATGATTTTGGAAATTAATATGTCGGTTAAACTTTGGAACGGAGTTGTGCATTTGGGAGAAATGTTGTGGATGGTTGAGGAGAACATGTAGTCATGCTAATTCATTTTGAGATATATGAACTGTTTTTGAGCATTTGAAAATAATACTTTTCAAAATGAATGTTTCACAGATGGTTTACGGAAAATGATTTTTGGGCTGAGACCCTAATGTTTCAAAAGGATTTTCTGTTTTCTAGAACTCGCGAGATTTGTAAAATACTTTACCAATCATTTATCTATTTTATTATTGCCTTTCGAGGTTCTGATTTACTTGTTCAAATGAGACTTCTCGGGTAGTCTTTCGTTGTGTTTGATTTGTTGGTTATTCAATGTTTTGTCATAGCATAGTTGAGGTGATCCAGGATGGGATAATGGTCGACGTTACGAGTCATATGTGGAAAAAGGAGTTTCTATCGAAATTCATACATTAAGATTTTGGAACTCTATCGTGTGGTTTTCTGATGGAATGTCAGTGGAATTGGTGACGAACCGAATTGGTATACAGGAGTATGGATGTAGTAGAGCATTTACATAATTACATTTTATTTAATCGTGTGTATTCGAAAAGAACTGTTATCGAATACTTGGCATTAGCGAGCCAGTTTAATTTTTCGAAAATTGATTTCATGGTCTCACGAAAATTTATGTTTTGAGTTTTAAAATTTTTGAAAGAACTTTCAAAAATTGTCTTCGTGACAAGACTATATGATTTCAAACTGGTTTTGAAAATGTGACTGATATACATACGCATTTAGTGCATAGTGCATATCATGGTGAAGTTATGAGTGTGACTCACGAACTGGATAAGACATCAGATGGAACGATGAATAGAGATTCGAACTTCAGTATGGTAGTTTGGTTATCCAGGGATGATCGGTTGATTGATCGGATAAGAAATATATGCTGCGTATTGTAGATTTAGGTATAGAATATGATTTTGGAACTTTGGATTTTGTGAAACCATGACATATGTGCTATGTGATTCCATTGGTATGGTAGTAGTGTTGGAATATAAAACGCAGCGGAAGCAAGTTGGCGGAAAAATTTAAGAAAGGTTTTATAAACTAACCAACATAAAAACCGGATCTATTTAGGCTTGTCAATTAATTAACTAAACAGACTAACAAACAATTAAATACACATATTCACAAATGGGGTCAGTAATTTATACCTTTGACGCGAAGTGGTAGGAAATCCCTTTTGATCGATTTATCTCCTCTTCGTACTCCTCCCCGATCTTCTTGTATTTCTACCTCAAGATCTTCTAGAGTATATCCCGCCTATGTCTGGATGTCGTGTGGGCAACAATCTACCGGATCAAACTTGGACAGCAAGGGGTCGGCCGAAATCTCTTCTCAAGAAACTCACGATTTTTGTTTTCTCTATTTTTCTTGAATATTTTCAGTATTTTAGAAAAATATTGTGTTAACTAAATTGTGGAATCCAAGACACAAGTCAAGATCCACAATTAAACACACACACACACACAAAAAAAAATCGATTTTCTTGGGCAAATAATGAGATGAAAATCGGCCACCCTTATGTCTCTATTTATAAGTATTTTGGGCTACTCTAGGAACCTTAAGGAGGATATGGTAAGGACTCTTAATAGATGTCATCTTCCTGTATTAGAACTCTTCCTAATATAATGACTCTATTAAATATCAACTTAGTCCACTAAAAGGTTGATACTACACTTCCTACCAAAATCTCAAATTACGAAATTGGAATCCTTTTTAAATTAATTATTTCTCGTGTTTAAGATATTCCATGTCTATTAATTAATTTAAGCTACTGACAGCTTTTAATTAATTAATATATTATACATGAGTATACCACTTGACCTTTATTATTATATCGGAAAATTAATTCCACCTGCAGGGTTTAATATAATAATCCTTTCGAATGCCTAAAGGGACATGATCAACCCGACTGGTCGGGACACGATTTCTAGCTATAATATTAATTATCATATAAATAATAATATTGCCCAAAATATCGAGCATATTGAGTCAATCATTGTGGCTCTCACCCATGATAAATCAAAGCAATAAATATTAAATATATATAATTAAATATTAATCACCAGAATTAAGAAATAATAATTGTCCGAGATGTACGTTCTTCTTATAGTTAGTACAGAAGAATCTATCTCACCTCGATCCTGTTCAATGTATACCGAATACGCTAATATATGCTAATGGTCAAGACCAACCAATCTCAAGCATATACTTCAACCTCTTACATAACGGTCTAATGTTATATAGGTTGTGAACTAAATATTACTATATAAGGAACCGATAATGTGATCTTCTGTGTGACACGACACACCACATTATCTACAATATAAAGTAATTTAGACTACATTTGCATAATCATAGCGTGAATAAATATGCAAAACATGTCATAAATGAATTAAATATTCTCATAGATAAAGACCGGAAAATTAGGTAATACAAGCATAAAGTATGCTTTGACGTATACAACCCTAACAATCTCCCACTTATACTCAAAGCATGCTTTTTAAGTATACTATCTAGACTATATCTATCTATCTCCCACTTATACTCAAAGCAATGATGCCATACATCTCAACCCCATTCCTTCCACATGCCCTTCAAATGACTTTGAGGGCAACCCTTTCGTGAAAGGATCAGCTAGGTTGTCTTCAGATGCTATCTTGGAGACAATGATCTTTCTTCTCTTCACAAAATCTCGAATGATATGATATTTACGCTTGATATGTTTGCTTGCTTTGTGGGCCCATGGTTCCTTCGAATTTCCAACAGCACCGGTATTATCACAATAAAGTGTAATACGCCTAGGCAAATCAGGAATCATACCCAAATCCTTTAGGAAGTACTTGAGCCATACCGCCTCTTTAGCTGCCTCTGAGGCTGCTACATACTCGGCTTCCATGGTATAGTCCGCTATGTATTTCTGCTTCACACTCCTCCAACTGATGGCTCCACCTCCCAAAGTGAAAACATATCCGGAAGTTGATTTCGACTTTTCTTTGTCCGCACTAAAATTCAAGTCAGTGTAACCCAAAGGACAAAGTGTATCTGATTCATATACAAGCATATGCTCCATAGTCCTTTTCATGTACTTGAGTATATGCTTGACAACAATCCAATGTCCCGGTCCTAGGTTCGACTAATATCCCGCCACCATGCCTACAGCATGACAGATATCAGGCCTAGTGCAAAGCATAACATACATGAGGCTTCCCACTGCCAAAGCATAAGGGACCAGCTTCATGTCATCTATATCTTTCTGTGTCTTAGGACACATAGCCTTAGATAGCTGAATTCCATGTCTATAAGGTAAGAAACCTTTCTTGGAATTCTCCATGCTGAACCGCTTTAGCACCGTATCGATATAGGATACCTGAGATAAGCACAACATCCTTTTCTTGCGATCTTGAAAGATCTTAATACCAAGGATGTGCCCACCTTCTCCCAAATCCTTCATATCGAACTGCTCAGACAGCCATACCCTTACGTCTGATAATACCTTCACATTGTTTCCAATTAGAAGTATATCATCTACGTACAGTACAAGAAACACCAGCACGTTTCCATCGCACTTTTTGTATACACAAACCTCACTAGGACACTGTTCAAAACCATACGATTGAATGACCTCATCAAATCGCATGTTTCATGACTTTGATGCTTGCTTGAGACCATAAATGGCTCTCTTAAGCTTGCACACTAAGTGCTGCTCTCCTTCAGCAATATATCCTTCAGGTTGGTGCATGTAGATTTCCTTATCAAGACTCCCATTCAAGAACGCAGTCTTGACATCCATCTGCCAAATCTCCATATCCAAATGCGCAGCTATAGCCAAGAGAATCCGGACCGATTTAAGCATGGCAACTGGTGAAAAGGTCTCATCGTAGTCGTTGCCTTTCTTCTGAGTGTAACCTTTCGCAACAAGCCTTGCTTTGAAGGTTTCAACCTTCCCTTTCGATCCTCTCTTACACTTGTAGACCCACTTATTTCCAATGGGTTTTACCTCATTGGGTAGCTCTACTAGCTCCCACACTTGATTAGAATCCATAGATCCCATTTCTGACTCCATTTCTATTTTCCAGGATTCAGCATCCTTATCTTGAACTGCCTGTTTGTACGTACATGGATCCATTTCATCAGGGTTCGGTGAGTGGTCCGAAGACGCTCCCACGCAGATGAAATGTTCAGGTTGACGAACAACCCTCCCACTACGACGAGGTGTGTCCTTGGTTTGCGTATCCACAATAGTGTCGATACGTGGTACACTAGGTGTTTGCACAATTGGTATTGTCGAAATCTCGCCCCTAAGTTTTTCTAGAATGACCTCACTCCTAGGCTTGTGGCTTATTACATAGTCCTACTCTAAGAACCGGGTAGTGGTGCTAACAATGACCTTCTGGTCTTTAGGACTGTAGAATAAGCCACCCTTTGTTCCCTTAGGATATCCCACAAACACTCGTACTTCTGTACGAGATGAAAACTTATCAGCTTCCTTATTCAGCACGTGTGCTGGTGAACCCTAAATCCGAACATGTCTTAGACTGGGCTTGCGGCCATTCCACAATTCTGTGGGTGTTTTTGGAACTGATTTTGAAGGCACCAAGTTTAGAATGTACACCACTGTTTCCAAGGCGTATCCCCAAAACGAAATAGGCAAATCATAATAACTCATCATTGAGCTAACCATCTCTAATAAAGTACGATTCCTTCGTTCAGCAACACCATTTTGTTGTGGTGTACGGTATTGTGAGTGAGAAGTAATCCCCTCATGTGCCAAGAAATCCAAAAACTCTCCACTAAGGTATTCGCCACCACGATCAGATCGTAGTGGCTTGATACTCTGCCCATGACGCTTCTCCGTTTCAGCCTTGAATTCTTTGAACTTATCAAAATATTCAGACTTACATCGCATCAAATAGATGTATCCATATCTCGAATAATCATCTATAAACACGATGAAGTATTCGAAACCACCCTTAGCCTGGATGTTCATTGGACCACATACATCGGTGTGTACTAATTACAATACATTTTGTGCCCGATTTCCTTTACTTTGGAAAGCCCTTTTAGTCATTTTACCTTATAGACATGATTCGCAGGTTGGGAATGACTCAACTTGGAGCGAATCTAATGGGCCATCGCTCACCAATCTTTGAATCCTTCTAAGGTTAATATGAGCCAATCGTAAATGCCACAAATATGTTGGATTTATGCTCGAAGGCTCTTTTCTTTTATTAGGATTAGTCAAAGAAATTAAGTGATTTATAATTATGCAAGGGAGCTGGTGCAGCATTAATGATATAAAGTTCTTCAGTATAAGCACTCGCGCAAACATATTCACCGTTTCTTTTAATAACTGCATTATTTTCAAAAGAAATTGAATATCCATCACGACGCAATTTAGAAACTGAAATTAAATTCATTCTAAAATTGGGTACTAATAATACATTATTTAGAACTAAAATCCTATCATCAACTTTTTGCTGCACGACTCCCACTACAACAGCCTTCAACCTGGAATAGTCTCCCCAGCTTATTATAATTTCATCCGCACTAAGTACCTTGGTTACTTGAAACCCCTGCGAGTCATAACAAACATGATCAGTGGAGCCCGAATCCACTATCCATGAAGTGATAGAACAGGCAGCCAAACATGTTTTGACTACTAGTGCATGAGACGTACCTTTCTTAGGACAATCATGTAATATCCGCATATTTCTATTTTCCGTATTTGTTTTACGAGTTGATCGACTCGTTTGTAATCGTATTAATATTTGTAGTTTACCTTGTTCCGCACTTTCCGACATTTGAACGAGTTTTGAAACCCTTTTGGTTGTCTTGAGACATTTCATGATTTTATCGTTTCTTGACTCGATTCCTTCGTTTTGTCGTTGGGAACCATAATTTCATTTATCACATGAGTTTGCTGTTTATGTTTGGAACTGTTGTGAACGTGGGAATGTCATTCGACTGTGATTTGTAATTTTTCAAAATTTTGGGCCGTTTGGTAATTATTCCAAACTTGGGCACCTTTCCTTTCATCCATTCGTTGAACCGTCGGACGGTATGAATATCAGTTTCGTAAAACACTAGAATCCATGTTTTAGCGTTGTCCTTAAGCATTAGATGAACCAATGCTATCTGTTGAATTCCGCGTATGTTCGTGTCGTGTGGAGCTGCCAGACTCAGGCTTGTGTAACATCATCATGTTACGGCCGTAAGCCTTCCTTGTTACGGCCGTAAGTTACGTTCGTCAAAACCTGTTGATCCAGTCGCATAGTTACAGCCGTATGCTACTCCAGGTTACGGCCGTAAGTCAGTTGTTACGGCCGTAAGTTTTCTTGTTACGGCCGTATGATGTCTTCGTCCAAAACCTAGCCCTTTTAGCAACATTTTCTACGGCCGTATTCCTTCGTATGTTACGGCCGTAAGAGTTGAATGTTACGGCCGTAATTCTTGATTATTACGGCCGTATGTCACGTTCGTGAAATTTTGGAGAGTAGCTAGTGGGGGAGTTACGGCCGTAAGGAGTAATAGTTATGGCCGTAACATTGGTCAGACTATATATACCTGAAGGACGGGTTTTTTAACTCATTTATCCCTTTCTCCTCTCTTGTGCAGCGATTTGGGGCATTTCTAAGTGAGAATTCGGCGATAGATCATCAATCTTCATCCTCTCAAGTTTGTATCATGATTTAATCACTACGATCCCATTTCTCATCCTTCGAATCGAGGTAAATCTCTGTAAATCCTTCCGTGGGTAGTTTTTGGGGGTTTTGTTCGATTCGGTTGTGTAACCCGTTTTTGGCCATGGAAATCTTGAGTTTATTATTAATCTCAATTATATATATGTAGACCCTATGATGTCATGCCCGTCGTCGATTGGAGTTGCAAATTATAGAGGGTTGGGTGTTCCCAACCCTATGTTCTTGATATTGTAATCGGGGGGAATCGTTAGCGGGTATCTCCATGTTATTTACATATCGATTATTAATTATCGTATCCCTTACAAATCGTTTAGGTGCCGGAAGTGCGTTCTTGGACCAACCGAACTCATACTCTTTTCCGTTCAATTTCTCGATGTCTCAAAGGCAAGTATATAATTATGATTGTACGTTATCGACTTTGAAAGTAAGGTATATTAATGGCATGATTATATATATCCACTCTGGGGCGGGCCGACGGGTCCCCTGAGGGTTTCATAGCCTCTTGGTGCGATTCCACGGATGATATGAACGAACCACTCTGGGATGGACCAACGAGTCCTCTGAGGGTTCCGTAGCCTCTGGTACGGTTCCATGGTATTCATATATATATATATTGTTGTGATGCTATAAGATTTAGTTATTCCGGAATACTAGTCTTGAATTGATGAATTGACGGTTACATTTACTTTATTGTCGAGGATTATTGTATTTCATACTTGATATACTTGCACTAGCTATTCGACGGGCTAACCCCTTTACGGGGGAAATACTTTTTATGTATTTCAGGTTCTAGGAGAGCGGACAAGTAGGTATCGGGTCGGCATGAAGATGGTGGGCAAGTGTGATACTGTGTCTTTCTTCTGGTTATGTTTTGTGTTTCTCCATTCAGTGTTGTTGTACCGGAATGGTTATTGAATACTCGAGTACTGTTTTCCATTTTCCTTGATGTTCCGGCCTGTGTTTGCCGATGTATTGATTTGTGTTGTGATGTCTTTGAGATACATTGGATATGTTTTGAATACCCTTTGTATTGTTCTTCATTCCATTGTATGTAGACCTTCTCGGTCGAAAATTTATAGTTCCGTGTATGTTTAGCCTTGTGGGTCCCTCGGTGGGGCTCACGGCGCTGTAATATTCCCTGAATAACTTGGGGATGTTACAGAATATGGTATCAGAGCCTTAGGTCTATGGATACCTAGGTTGTCGGTATTTTGGGTCGATTGAGTCGTCATTTGTCCACAGTATCACTACTCTGTCATCATCACAGTGCGACCGGTACTTGTAAGACCTCTTACTCTTCTGGTGTTTCCTTATTCGTTTTGCTTCTATTTTTTTGGTATTCTTGAGAATCGGTCACTTCGATGACGTGCGGATGAATTGTATACGTGCCTTGTGTGTTCTTCAGTATGTCAGCTGGTAGGGGACGAGGCTGTGGTCGTGGCCGTGGACGTGGACGAGGACGTGGCGCGGCCATTTCCCTCAGTTATGTTGCGGGGTCAACCAACCCCAGTTTGTCAAACTCGGTGTATCCTGACACCGAAAGTGAGCATGATCAGTCGAATGGCCAGGGGAACAACGCGGACGTTGGAGTTGCGAACGTACTTCAACAATTGGCTACCCAGATGACCATTTTAGCCCAAACTGTTCAGCTGAATAATCCGAACCCGAACACGGATGCCTTGTTTCAGAATGTAATCCGTATGCATGTAACACCCCCGATATATTCAGGAATATTATAGCGCCGTAAATCCTTTACATAAGAATTTACAAGACTGAAGAAATGAAAAGACAATAACAGATACCAACTTATGAAATCACTGAAATAAAATACAACAGTTCTGGTTCAATACCGAGAATACAAATATCCAAATGAAGAGTTATTAATACATCACCAAAATCCAAACATCACAAACTGACGACGTACTTGAGTACTTATTAAAAATAACCAAAAACAGACAATAAAACCCGGCCGGAACATCACTCTGCACCCTCGTCGTCATGCAGGTCCAGTGGTTATTTCCCCGCTCTCCTGGATCCTGAATATAAACAAATGTTCACCCCCGAAGGGGTTAGCACAACGATGCTAGTACAAGTACGATAATCATACAACAGTGATATAATCAATAATTATATCATAACAAGTTTCTCCAATGAGAAATAACAACAATACATATCATATCATAACAGTCTCAACATACTGATGGCATTCCAACGATCCAGCGCACACAGCTATAGATTCCCATGATGATCCGGTCGGACCAGCACATGGTGGAACTACCTGTCCAACGATCCAGCGCACACATCTATATATTCCCATGATGATTCCTGTCGGATCAACGCATGGTGGACATATCATCACAACACATATACACAATACAATCACAACATAATTGTCATAATATAAACAATTCTAATTAGAGTACTTGCCTCGATTCGAAGACAAGAATAATACTTCCACGAAAAACGAAATACTCAAAGGTCGTCCCTTCGATCAATCACGTAGCAAGCTCGAACCTTAACAAAAGAAATAATATAGAATTCATCTCACGTCGAACGAACATCTAACAATCCAAAATACGGTCGGAAGTTCTTAAAAGAAATCTGTCTGGATTGCTTAACGCACGCTACGCATCCTATGTAGTGTACGTTAAGGCTACTCGTTAGTGCACGCAAATACACACAGCCTAGCGTATGCTAACCATGCACGGTCAGTACCTTACTGATCAGCCGACTGACTCGCCTGATGACTTAACGCACGCTAAGTTCCAATCGTGGCGTACACTAAACATACCCGATAGCGCACGTTAATCCACATAGCTTAGCGCACGCTAAGCGTGCATGGTAGTTTCATTACTGGGCAGCAAACTTGATCTAATGGTGATGAAACTCATGAAATCTTCAGTTTTAATACATGTCATCTCCATGCATATCATGCTCATACGGTTTATGAATGATCTTACGGACAACAACAACTTCAAATTCAAGAATACGTATAATCATCACAACATCATAATCCATCTTGATTACTATTCTCATGCGAAGTTTGGTGTTCTTAAGGTCGACGCATTATCATCATTACATCCTGATTTAACCATGGAGATAAACTAACAATTCCAGCTTATAAAAAAGGATGCAATCTAAGATGATTCTTTCTTAAGTCCTTATAACCAAAAAGTGATATTATCTCCAAGTTTACGATCAATATAACAACATGATTCATACGGATAATCATCTTCAGAATGTTCCTCTCATCACTTGTCATACTTAGATTCCAACTACGAGGTTCCAACGACAATATCATAAACATAAACATTCCAATCTTCTAAACATGATGTTTGTTGAATAATTCACCAAAGGAACTCAATATCTTGCTAGTGTGATCATCTTATTATTTAGAACCCGAATCTAAGGCTGGAGATAGAAATTACATACCTTAATATGACGAAATCACTGAACCAAAAAGGTAGAATCCGACTCTGGTTGGTGGTTTGCCACTCCAAGGTGCTACTCCACTTCAATGATACATCACAAGAATTATCCAATATCCAATGATCAAGTGGATGTGTTTTAAGTGTGTTTAAGGAAGATGAAATGCTCTCTGGATTATCAAGTACGAAGGTTACTCGAAGGAAATGAGAAGGAAAATGGAGTGTTGTCCTTTATATAAAGTTCTGCACAATAGCTGATTAGCGCACGCTACATACCATTCTTAGCGCACGCTAATAAGCGTTGACTCCAAATCTGTCCAGGTTCCTCCGAGGGAATCTTATCCGGACCCATGTCCCGGCTGGCGCATGTGCTAGCCGCTTAGCTCAATAATTGATTGCCTAGCGCACGCAAATCCTACATACATAGCGTGCGCTAGTTGTAGCCGATAGCGCGCGTTAAGCTACATTCTTAGCGTGCACTATCACGAGTTTGCATGAGTAATTTTGCATGTTGTTATACTTATGTACAAATATACCAATGTGAGAAATATCATACTCCAATTATCGAGATCACAAACCCGAATAATACAGGGTTCAAATACAGATGAAATACACAATAATAAATCTGGATATTACATACTCTTCTACTAAAAAGGAGTTTCGTCCCGAAACTCAAGACGAAAATAATTCTGGATATCTGGACTTCATGCTATCTTCCGTTTCCCAGGTGGCTTCTTCCGCCCCGTGGCGTGACCACTGAACTTTGACCAAAACGATTGGTTTGTTCCTCAACTGCTTAACTCGACTCTCGAGTATCCTGACCGGTCTTTCTTCAAACGTCCCATCCTGAGCGACTTAGATCTCGCCGAAATCAATGACATGGCTAGGATCCGGTATATATCTCCGTAACTGGGATACGTGGAACACGTTATGAACATGGCTCAACGACGGCGACAATGCCAATCTGTATGCCAACTCTCCAACTCTCTCAAGGATCTCGAATGGTCCGATATATCTCGGACTCAGCTTTCCCTTCCTTCCAAAACGAAAGATTCCCCGAGTAGGAGAAACCTTTAAAAGTACGTGGTCTCCAGTATTGAACTCTAATGGGCGACGGCATACGTCTGCATAAGATTTCTGTCGACTCTGGGCGGTCAACAGCCTTTCACGAATCAAGGCTATCTTCTCTCGTGTCTGTACGATCAACTCTGGTTCTGTCCCGATCAAGTCTGATGAATCGTCCCAACATAGGGGCGATCTGCATCTCCTCCCGTATAATGCCTCAAACGGTGCCATCTTAATGGAAGCATGCCAACTATTGTTGTAGGTAAATTCAATCAACGGTAGATGAATTTCCCAATCGTTTGACCAATTTAAGGCACAGGCCCTTAGCATGTCTTCCACCATTTGAATGGTCCTCTCGGATTGTCCGTCCATCTGCGGGTGATAAGCTGTACTGAAGTTCAATTCGGTTCCCAAGGCCTTATGAACTGCTTTCCAAAAATGCGATACAAAGCGACCGTCTCGGTCAGAAATAATGGTTTTCGGCGTACCATGCAATCGGACTATCTCTGAAATAAATACTCGTGCCAACCTCTCTGGTCCCCATGTGTCCTTAATGCCTAGAAAATGAGCTGATTTAGTTAAACGATCAACTATCACCCAAATCATGTTCATTCCTGTCTTGGTTCTCGGTATACTAGTGATAAAGTCCATCGATATGTCCTCCCACTTTCATTCAGGAATCGGGAGAGGCTTCAACATTCCGGCAGGTCGTTGATGCTCGATCTTAACCTGCTGATAAGTCAAACATTTCGAAACATAGTCTGCTACTTCTTTCTTCATGTTGCCCCACCAGAAATTTTGCTTCAAGTCCATATACATGTTACTGGTGCCTGGGTGGATAGAATAGGGCGAGCTGTGAGCTTCCTTCATAATTGTCCATTTCAGAACATCGACATCGGGAATGCAGAGTCGGCTCTGAAATCTCAAAACTCCATCATCATGAATTACGAATCCGGGGGCCTTCCCATTGATCACTTCATCACGTAACCGAATCATCAGAGGATCATCTGTCTGCATAGATTTGATTTCTTCGATTAATGATGAAGTTATTTCCATTACGCACAGTTGTCCTTGGGCTCTTTGCAACCATACTTCAATTCCTTCTCGAATCATCTCTCGTTGAAGGCTAAGTTGGGAGGTCAGAGTCTCCAGCATTTGAATAGAAACAGGCTTGCGGCTAAGTGCATCTGCCACTACATTCGCTTTGCCTGGATGATACAAAATCTCCAAGTCGTAGTCCTTAATCAGCTCTAACCATCTTCTTTGCCGCATGTTCAACTCTTTCTGACTGAAGATGTATTTAAGACTCTTGTGATCCGTAAAGATCTGACAGTGAGTCCTGTACAGGTAATGTCTCCAGATTTTCAAAGCAAAAACCACTGCTGCTAGCTCCAGATCATGCGTTGGGTAATTCACTTCATAAGGTTTCAACTGTCGTGATGCTCACCTTATCATTCTGCGTCAATACGCATCCGAGTCTTTGTTTCGAAGCATCACTGTAAACTATGAATCCTCCAGTTCCCTGTGGAAGTGTTAAAATCGGTGTTGTTGTCAATCTCTTCTTCAATTCATCAAAGCTTTTCTGACACGATTCACTCCAATCAAACTTTTGAGTTTTCTGCAGGAGTCGAGTAAGTGGGCGGGAAATTTTGGAAAACCCTTCCACGAACCGACGATAATACCCAGCAAGTCCTAAGAAACTCCGGACTTCTTTCACATTCTTTGGAGGCTTCCAATCCATAACCGCTTCGATCTTCTGAGGATCTACTCGAACTCCTTCAGCTGACACCACATGACCGAGGAACATTACTTCCTTTATCCAGAATTCCCACTTAGAAAGTTTGGCGTACAATTGTTCATTTCTCAACAGGTCTAACACAATCCGCAAATGCTATGCATGCTCTTCCGGGCTCTTAGAATACACCAGAATGTCATCAATAAACACAACCACACATTTATCCAAATCTTCGATGAACACTCGTTTCATCAATTGCATGAATACAGCAGGTGTATTAGTGAGACCAAATGGCATCACTACAAACTCATAATGTCCGTAGCGAGTTCTGAATGCTGACTTCGGAACATCAGATTCCTTAATCCTCAGCTGATGATACCCTGATCTCAGATCGATTTTTGAAAATACTGTTGATCCTTGCAATTGGTCAAACAAATCATCAATTCGTGGCAATGGATACTTGTTCTTGATCGTCATATTGTTCAGCTCTCGATAGTCAATACACAGTCGAAGCGATCCATCCTTCTTCCGGACAAAAAGAACTGGCGTTCCCCAAGGCGAAATGCTTAGCTGGATATAACCTTTGTCCAGTAAATCCTCCAGCTGCTTTTTCAGTTCGTACATCTCAGTAGGTGCCATACGATACGGCGCCTTAGAAATAGGTGTAGCTCCGGTTTACAGCTCAATAGTGAATTCTACATCCGGTCATGGAGGTAGTCCAGGTAACTCGTCAGGAAATACATCCGGAAATTCGTTCACAACAAGAATGGATGAAAGTTTCACAATTTCGTCTTCTTTCTTCATTGCATAACACCAGTATCCGGTACAGCCCTGTTTCAACAGTTTGACAGCTTTCATCGCCTTGATCAACTTTCCTGAGCTTCCTGGTTTCAATCTTTCAAACAATATTTCGGAACCATCGCCAGCGATCAGCGAGATATTCCTCCTTCGGTAGTTTACAATAGCTCCATATCGATTAAGCCAATCATATCCGAGTATTAGGTCATCTCCTTGCATTTCTATCACAATCAGATTTGAGAGTCATTCTCTGCCTCCAAATGATACAGGGAAATCTCTAGTTTCTAAGTTTCCAATAATCCTCTCACCACTCAGTAAACCAACAACATAAGGTTCACAGTAATGAAAACTAGAAATATTCAAACGATTTACACAAGATGAGGATATAAATGAATGCGTAGCTCCTGTATCGAATAAAACGCTAACTGGATGGGAAAGGATCTGAACAGTACCTGATGCGACAGCAGCATCCTGATCATCTGTCCTCCTCATCTCATACAGACGTGGGGGAACAGATCCGGCACTCGATGTCCCCTTTCAGTCCCATTGTCCTCTGCCTCGTCCGCGGCCAAAATTCTGAGGCATCTGAACACTTTGCTGCGTCTGTTGGATACTAGCTTCCTTCTGAACTGGCTGCGATGTACGGGTTCCATTGAACTTGGTGGCATCCTTGCAAAACATCGCACGGTGCCCTTCCTGTCCGCAATCAAAACATGTAACTGGTGTGCGCAAACAATCACGCCAAAGGTGACCTGGGCGACCACAGTTATAGCACCTCCTAGCTGTATCCGTCGTGGCTGACATTGTTCTGAAATTCTTTCCGCTCTTAGATGGGTGCGGAGGTTTCTTAAACGAATGAAAAGATGACTGGGCCTTGAGGGGCCCGCTGCTCTTGTGCTCTGTAAAAGTACCAGAGACTTTCTGCTTTTTGGACTTCGTAAACTTCTCCATTGCTGCTTCCTTGATTTCATACGCCAACGCCTTATCCTGGTATTGACGGAGAGTGGTACATTCAAAACCGGACATGTACCTCTGGATTTCTGGATTCATCCTCATATCAAAATGGATCATCATTTCTACATCTGTTCTGACCAGATGTCGAACAAATGCTAGCTGCTGGTTAAACGTCTTAATTGTCTGGGATACAGGTTCGTCTGACGGCTGAGCGGAGAAAAACTCCCGAACTTTGGCTTCCCTCACAGGACGAGGGCAGTACTAGGCTTCCATCATCAATTTAAATTCTGTCCAATCAGCATCATGATCTGCAGGCCGGATGGCTTCCCACCACTCGGATGCTTCCCCTATCAGAAAGTATTGAGCTATAGAGGCTCTCCTGTCGTCTGGGCAATTAATTCCAGCAAAATTTTTCTCCAATTCTTTCAACCAATGGTCCCATGTGGGAGTCTCAGAAAAGCCGTCGAATTTAGGTGGTTGCATCTTCGCCACCTCTTGCAACCATCGGGCACCTCGATTTCCCATGTCTGGTTTCCCTTGCTGTCTCTCTCCCTGCTGTAATTCCACCGCCACTTGCATTCGGTCCACGACCTGGGCGAACTGAGTCATCTGGTTCACCACCTGACGAAGTATTTCTGGTACATTAGGTTCCGGTTCATTATTGATAGATCTCTGTGGCTCGCCTGAACTGTGGCTGGCCTGATTAGAAGGTGAAGCTTCTCTTTCGGCATTCCTTCGTCCACGTCCGCGACCGCGACCACGTCCACGTCCGCCTCTCAACATACTGTAAGCATAAATACTCAATATGCAGGAAACAATATTGTTCTAATGTTCAAGTATAAAGAAATACAACATGTAAAAGATGAGATAGAGTTTAGGAACTTACAACCACCGTTCGCACGAAGACATAGGCAGTACAGTGATGTTATTCACGGCCAGTTACCTCAAAAGACATATACGACCCCTATTTTAACCCAATGGCCAAGATATCCATAATCTTAGCTCCGATACCATATTCTGTGACACCCCCGATATATTCAGGAATATTACAGCGCCGTAAATCCTTTACATAAGAATTTACAAGGATGGAGAAATGGAAAGACAATAACAGATACCAACTTATGAAATCACTGAAATAAAATACAACAGTTCTGGTTCAATACCGAGAATACAAATATCCAAATGAAGAGTTATTAATACATCACCAAAATCCAAACATCACAAACTGACGACGTACTCGAGTACTTATTAAAAATAACCAAACACAGACAATCAAACCCGGCCGGAACATCACTCTGCACCCTCGTCATCATGCAGCTCCAGTGGTTGTTTCCCTGCTCTCCTGGATCCTGAACATAAACAAATGTTCACCCCCGAAGGGGTTAGCACAACGATGCTAGTACAAGTACGATAATCATACAAAGTGATATAATCAACAATTATATCATAACAAGTTTCTCCAACGAGAAATAACAACAATACATATCATATCATAACAGTCTCAACATACTGATGGCATTCCAACGATCCAGCGCACATAGCTATAGATTCCCATGATGATCCCGTCGGACCAACACATGGTGGACCTACCTGTCCAAAGATCCAGCGCACACAGCTATAGATTCCCATGATGATTCCTGTGGGATCAACGCATGGTGGACATATAATCACAACACATATACACAATACAATCACAACATAATTGTCATAACATAAACAATTCTAATTAGAGTACTTACCTCGATTCGAAGACAAGAATAATACTTCCACGAAAAACACAATACTCAAAGGTCGTCCCTTCGATCAATCACGTAGCAAGCTCGAACCTTAACAAAAGAAATAATATAGAATTCATCTCACGTCGAACGAACATATAACAATCCAAAATACGGTCGAAAGTTCTTAAAGGAAATCTGTCTCGCTTGCTTAACGCACGCTACACATCCTATGTAGCGTACGTTAAGGCTACTCGTTAGCGCACGCAAATACACACAGCCTAGCGTACGCTAACCATGCACGGTCAGTACCTTACTGATCAGCCGACTACTCGCCTGATGACTTAATGCACGCTAAGTTCCAATCGTGGCGTACGCTAAACATACCCGATAGCGCACGTTAATCCACATAGCTTAGCGCACGCTAAGCGTGCATGGCAGTTTCATTACTGGGCAACAAACTTGATCTAATGGTGATGAAACTCATGAAATCTTCAGTGTTAATACATGTCATCTCCATGCATATCATGCTCATACGGTTCAAATTCAAGAATACGTATAATCATCACAACATCATAATCCATCTTGATTACTATTCTCATGCGAAGTTTGGTGTTCTTAAGGTCGACGCATTATCATTATTACATCCTGATTTAACCATGGAGATAAACTAACAATTCCAGCTTATAAGAAAGGATGCAATCTAAGATGATTATTTCTTAAGTCCTTATAACCAAAAAGTGATATTATCTCCAAGTTTACGATCAATATAACAACATGATTCATACGGATAATCATCTTCAGAATGTTCCTCTCATCACTTGTCATACTTAGATTCCAACTACGAGGTTCCAACGACAATATCATAAACATAAACATTCCAATCTTCTAAACATGACGTTTGTTGAATAATTCACCAAAGGAACTCAATATCTTGCTAGTGTGATCATCTTATTCTTTAGAACCCGAATCTAAGGCTGGAGATAGAAATTACATACCTTAATATGACAAAATCACTGAACCAAAAAGGTATAATCCGACTCCGATTGGTGGTATGCCACTCCAAGGTGCTACTCCACTTCAATGATCCATCACAAGAATTATCCAATATCAAATGATCAAGTGGATGTGTTCTAAGTGTGTTTAAGAATGATGAAATGTTCTTTGGATTATCAAGTATGAAGGTTACTCGAAGGAAATGAGAAGGAAAATGGAGTGTTGTCCCTTATATAAAGTTTTGCACAATAGCTGATTAGCGCACGCTACATACCATTCTTAGCGCACGCTAATAAGCGTTGACTCCAAATCTGTCCAGGTTCGTCCACGGAAATCTTATCCGGACCCATGTCCCGGCTGGAGCATGTGCTAGCATCTTAGCTCAATAATTGATTGCCTAGCGCACGCAAATCCTACATACGTAGCAGCGTGCGCTAGTTGTAGCCGATAGCGCGCGTTAAGATACATTCTTAGCGTGCGCTATCACGAGTTTGCATGAGTAATTTTTCATGTTGTTATACTTATGTACAAAGATACCAATGTGAGAAATATCATACTCCAATTATCGAGATCACAAATCCGAATAATACAGGGTTCAAATACAGATGAAATACACAATAATAAATCCGGATATTACAATGCACCCTCCACAGTTTGGCGGTGCCACATACCCGTTGGGTTGGGAAGATTGGCTAGCGGAGTTGGATAAAACTTTTGAAGCGGTTGATTGCCCTGAGGTGAGGAAAGTACCTATTGCCCAGTATTTCCTCACTAAGGAGTCCGCTACATGGTGGAAAGTCATCAAGCCACAGGATCGTGTTGCCACGTGGGATGAATTTAAGGAACTTTTGGAGGCCGAGTTTTGTCCTTGGCCGGTGCGAGAGGGCCGAATCCGAGCCTTTTTCAAGGCTAAACCGCAGAATATTCCTGTTTCGCAAGCAATCGTAGAGTACAACCAACAATTGATCCACGTGAAGGACCAAGTGAGGAACGAGAGTGATAAAATCCGTTATTTTGATATGCGGATGAATATGGACTTACGGCGGTACATGGCCGGATTTGCTTGTACTACACTGAAGGAATATCAGGACAGAGCTTTAGCCCATGATATGTTAAGCCCCGACAACGATACCACGGAAGAATCGAAGAAGCAGAAGGTCACGGGAAATTTTTCTGGCTCTAAGAGTGGCAATTTCCAAAAGTCACAGATGACCAACCGTTCTACTGGACAGTCGTCACGTTCTGCTAAAGGAAAGAGGGGTTTCCATTCTGTCCCGGGCACCACAAATCACATGGTAACATGCTATAATTGTGGCCGTCCAGGCCATGTTAATTTGGAGTGCAACTTTCCGTCATTGAAGTGTCACACTTGCGGACAGACGGGACATAGAGCGGCTTATTGTTCCGAACCAAATCAGACTTTGGACACTCGGTCTTCTGCCCCAGTACCACTTGACCAAGGCGTCAATCAGCGGAAATCTTTTGGTCAATCTCAGCAGAATTTCGGCAGGGGCCCGGGACGGGGTCAGAGCGCTGGAGGGGGAAACTCTAGCGTCAGTTCGGTACAACCACAGGTCTATGAGATGCGTCGATCAGACGAACATGACGCGACGGTGGCTTCAGGTACCATTTATATTTTATCTCATCCAGTCCGTGTACTTTTTGATACGGGTGCTACACATTCTTTTATTTCCTTGGAGTGTGTACGCCGTTTGAATATAACTTGTTTGACTACTTGCGATCCCTTTATTGTGAAACTACCTAGCGGGGACAGAATTGTGGGAAACCGGGAGATTAAAGATTTTACGGTGATTATATCCGGTATGGAATGGTTATCGAATCTGAATGTAGTTGATATGGTAGGCGAAGACGTGATCCGCGGCGAGGACTGGCTTGATAGTCACCAAGCGATTATGAATTACCGTACTAAGGTTATCACCATGATCACTAAAGACAGAATCGAGTACTCATTTTTGGGACGTAAGTCGGGAAAATCCAAGTTGCTTATTAGCGCCATGAAGGCCGTAAAACTTTTGAATAAAGGTTGTACGGGCTATTGGTGTTATGCCTTGAAAACGGAAGGGAACAAAGTCGGTTCTCTTCGATTCCGGTTGTTAATGAGTATCCCGATGTTTTTCCGGATGATCTCCCGGGATTACCGCCAGATCGTGAGATAGAATTCTCTGTGGACTTAGAGCCAGATGCGGCTCCGATTTCTAAGGCACCTTATCGAATGGCACCTTCCGAGATGCAAGAATTAAAGAATCAGTTGGGAGAACTTCTAGAAAGAGGGTGCATCAGACCGAGCGCTTCGCCTTGGGGCGCGCCTGTTCTTTTTGTGAGAAAGAAGGATGGTTCACTACGTTTGTGCATTGACTACCGTGATCTGAACAAAGTGACCATCAAGAACAAGTATCCTTTACCTCGTATAGACGATTTATTTGATCAATTGCAAGGGGCTGCAATTTTCTCGAAAATTGATTTAAGATCAGGGTATTATCAACTCAGGGTGAGGGAGTCCGACGTTTCGAAGACGGCATTTCAGACGAGATATGGTTATTATGAATTTGTTGTTATGCCTTTTGGGTTCACTAATGCGCCGATAGTATTCATGCAGTTAATGAATAAAATTTTCATCGAGTATCTCGACAGGTGTGTAGTCGTCTTTATTGACGACATTTTGATCTATTCTCGAGATAAAGAGGAACATGCCCGACACTTGCGTTTGGTGCTAGATATTTTGAGAACCGAACACCTCTATGCAAAATTCTCGAAATGTGAATTCTGGTTAGAAGAAGTTATGTTTCTCGGCCATGTGATTTCGGCCTAAGGGGTTCGTGTAGACCCGCAGAAGATTGAGGCAGTGCTAGATTGGGCACCGCCTAAAAATGTTAAGGAAGTCCGTAGCTTTTTGGGCCTTGCTGGGTATTACCATCGGTTTGTCGAGGGCTTCTCGAAACTCGCTCGGCCGCTTACGAAATTACTCCAGAAGACCGAAAAGTTTGTTTGGTCGGATGAGAGACAACAGAGCTTCGATGAGCTAAAGAGACGTTTAACTTCAGCGCCGATTTTAACTTTACCTCATGGTAGTGAGGGCTTTGCAGTTTATAGTGACGCTTCGGGTCAAGGTCTTGGCTGTGTGCTTATGCAGCATGACAAGACGATAGCTTTTGCGTCACGACAACTAAAGCCATATGAGATGAATTATCCTACTCACGATTTGGAGTTGGCCGCAATTGTCTTCGCACTCAAGATTTGGCGGCATTATTTGTATGGTTCTCCGTGTCGGATTTATACCGATCACAAGAGCCTGAAGTATATTTTCAGTCAGAAGGAGCTGAATATGAGACAGAGACGTTGATTAGAGTTGATAAAGGATTACGATTTGGAAATTCTTTACCACCCCGGAAAAGCTAATGTCGTCGCGGATGCTTTGAGCCTCAAATCAGCATCTCTGCAAATGATCGAGGTTCTTACATCTCAGACGAAAATTCATCAGGATTTAATTGAGCAAGGGATAAAAGTTTGGCTTCAACGAGTACAAGGACAATAGTGTACTCTCAAAATTACTTCGTCCTTGGTTGACGACATCAAAGGGAAGCAGTGGAGTGACCCGATGATCTCTCAACTGAAAGAGGATGTAATTAAAGGAAAAGCTCCTGGCTTTATGGTTCACGAGGATAGTATTCTAAGATTTCAGTGTAACACCCCGAGATATTCGGAATAATTACAGCGCTGTAAACTCTTTAAGTAAGGATTTACAAGACTAATTAGAAGAAATGTAAATATAATACAACAGTACTATGAAAGTTCTAAATACAAAACCAGTTTCAAACAGATCAAATGAGTCATTATTACAACCATCTCGAAATATTAATAAGACAGGTGTACTCGAGTACTGAAAATGAACCAAGAAGACAAATCACAATAACAATAAACATCACTGAGCCCTTTCGTCGTCATATCGGTACTGTGGCTGCTTTCCCGCTCCTCGGCTACCTGAACATCAAAACAAATGTCCACTCCCGAAGGGGTTAGCAAAACGATGCTAGTACAAGTATCATTTTAAACAAATCGAATATGCAACAACAATGCATAACAAAATACACAACATGGACTTCCGCTACCGGAATCCAACAATGCCAATCCACCATATTCCATTAACACAGTATGGGTATTCCAATGATCCAGCGCCCTAGCATAGATCCCAAGATGATCCCGTCGGACCAACACGAGGTGGAAAAACCCGTCCAATGATCCAGCGCCCTCAGCATAGATCCCAAGATGATCCCGTCGGACCAACACGAGGTGGACATCTGATCCAGCGCCCTCAGCATAGATCGTACAACATACACAAACACAACTCATGCATACATATATGAAAAATCGCTATGTCCATTAACATGAACATACAAACACTTGATAACGAATATCATGACAATTCAACGAGGTAAATTCCATGTTCAACAACATGAATAAACCACATGCATGCTCAAAATACCAATATTAACAAATTACGATACTTGCCTTAGAATGGCGGTAAGGGTTGTTACTACGAAGAAGAAATCTTTAACCAGCCCGAAGAACTCTCGCTCGATCAATCCACCAAAACCCGAACCTTCAACGAATAATAAAACCGGTATAACTAACGGTTCCGGATAATCGGTTTAATCATCAAGAACATCAAAAAGAGCTTGATATATTCAAACATATGAGCTTACTACGCTGCCCTATATCAATATGGATTTGAATCAACATTAGGATACTAACCCGACAAAAACACGTAGTATCCTACCTAAGATCAATGTATCTTATGGTCGGATTGTTCAATACATCACCGGATAGTTCTTCTTACAATGATTCTAATCATGTTCTTCACTTATCCGAACCAACAATATATCGAAATTACTCCGTAGAACACCGCAAGAACTTGGTTACTAAATTCACTTGATACATCATCTTCATCTTCAAGAAAATATCCTAAGTTCAATCCATTCAATGCCCTAATACGTGAAACTCCATTATGAAATACATAAGAACTTGATAATCTCCATTTACTGGCCATAATCGGTTTTGTAGCTTCATGAATGTGCTTAGGAGTTCAAACACTAAAAGGTTCAATGGTTTATACGATGAAGAAGTACCGAAACATCGAAAATATCCTTCTAATAACATGATGTTCGACTACGTATGAATTTAACTGACTAGATAATCTAAAAACATGTTCCAAAACATCCTTAAGAATACTACTCCAGTTGGTGAAGAATCACCTACCTCAAAATAGTGAAGAACAAGGAGGAACTTGAAGAAATTCAACACCGAGAGCTTGAACACCAATCTCCAATGATCTATAATCTTCAAACTCGAGCTAGGATGATGATATGAGAGGTATAGGATGGAGGAAGTAACTCTCTAAGTTTCAGAAATCGAGTTTGGGAAGTGATGAGATCTGAAAAATGAAAAAGGGTGCTGTCCTATATATAGAAAATGGTTATTAGCGCGCGCTAGTCCATGTCTATAGCGTGCGCTAACGGGCCTGCAGTCTACTGTTTCTGCCCGGTCTCGACTTAGCGTGCGCTAACATTCCCTTTACGTGCGCTAAGTTCATAAATTAGCGTACGCTACTACTTATATAGCGTGCGCTAACGGTCATACGAAGCTTACTAACCTCACTGTACTCAACATTTAGCGTGTGCTATCCTCATACCGGTAGCGTGCGCTAAACAGCGTTGACTTGGCTTTTTTTAAAAGTTGTCCAGGTTCATCCCGACATGTCCCGACCAAGATCCGCGGCTGATCTCACCTACTACTCTGTCTTAATCAAGTTGACTACGTATAGCGCGCGCTAAGGTTCATACATAGCGTGCGCTACGAAACCCAAATTAGCGTACGCTACGCCTAGTCGATAGCGTGCGCTACAAGTGCAAAAATCACAAATTTAAACACATTCATGAAATCATACGCTCAACAACACCGGATCATGAAATACGGAGAATAATGCTCAGATCAAAAAGCAACAAATATAATATCATAAGGTTCAAATACACATCAGAAACCTCGGGTATTACATCCTCTCTCCCTAAAAAGAAGTTTCGTCCCGAAACTTAAGATGAAAACAACTCTGGATACCTAGTCTTCATATTGTCCTCCATTTCCCAAGTGGCCTCTTCAACTCCATGTCGTGACCATTGTACTTTAACCAAGGGCATTGGTTTATTCCTCAATTGTTTGATCCGACTCTCAAGTATCTTGATTGGTCTCTCTTCGAAAGTGCCGTCATTAGCTATCTCGATTTCGTCGAAATCAATAATATGACTGGGATCTGGTACATACTTCCGCAATTGGGATACGTGAAACACATTGTGAACGTGACTCAGCGATGGCGGTAAGGCCACCCTGTATGCTAAATCCCAAACTCTCTCAAGGATCTCAAATGGTCCGATATATCTCGGACTTAGCTTACCTTTCCTCCCAAAACGGAAAATTCCTCGTGTAGGAGACACCTTCAATAGTACGTGGTCCCCAATGTCAAACTCTAGTGGGCGACGACGCACATCTACATAAGACTTCTGTCGACTCTGGGCAGTCAACAGTCTTTCCCGAATCAAAGCTATCTTCTCTTGAGTCTGAACTATCAATTCCGGTTCCGTCCCGATCCAGTCCAAAGAATCATCCCAGCACAGGGGTGATCAGCATCTTCTTCCGTACAAAGCTTTAAATGGTGCCATATTAATAGAAATATGCCAACTATTGTTGTAGGTGAATTCAATCAAGGGAAAATGAACTTCCCAACCAGTTGACCAATCCAAGGCACAAGCTCTAAGCATGTCTTCTACTGTTTGTATGGTCCATTCGGACTGACCGTCCGTTTGAGGGTGATAAGCCGTGCTAAAGTTCAGTTCGGTCCCCAAAGCCCTGTGAACTGCCTTCCAGAAGTGCGACACGAAGCGACCATCTCGATCTAAAATAATGGTCTTCGGCGTCCCATGCAATCTGACTATCTCTGCAATAAATATTCGTGCCAATTTCTCGGGTCCCCACGTGTCTTTAATTCCTAGGAAATTATAACACCCCCAATCCACTCAGGGATATTACACGCCGTAGACCCTCTCCTCGAGGATCTACCAGGCTGATAACTAAAATCAAACATCTAAACATCGCCTTTAAGGCTAAAATGACTCAGTAGACCGATTTGGTCTTTCAATAATAACATATAACTCAATTCCAAACACATACCCACGCAGGGGTCCAAATACAATAAACTCCCATACAACGGGGAAAAGATACTGCAGCGGAAAAGAAAATACAACTAGACCAATACGACATCAACGGATCCTCGTGTGATTAGTATCGTTCATCTTTCATCATCCTTCGTTCCGGCCCTGTGTTATGCTCCCAAACCTGAATGCAAAAATAGACATCCACCCCCCGAATACACGGGGGTTAGCAAAACTCCACTGTTTTGCTATGCAAGAACAAAGTGCAAATACGAGCCATACAATTCACATTCAACGAATAATAATAACCAGGAATCCTCAAAGATCCAAACGTAAAGAAAAGTACTTCCCAAGGCAAGATTTTGGGTAAATATTTCCAAAACCGAAAGATCACAAATAAAGGGAAACAATTTATAAAACAGTTTAAAATGCCATCGAGAGTTTTAGTAGAGAACAATTTAGGATTACTGAATCCTTCTCTTTCCAAAAATCAACAGGGGTCACAGCCCAAAGGTTTTGTTTTCACAAATAAAAACAACCATAATACACAAGGTTAAAACCCACGTCATGCGTCCTCTACGGACATAAAATACACACGCACCCGTGAAGTTTCACTCGTGAATCCACGTCGATGCCATTGGAATTCCCTCCGTGGTCCCGTCGAACCCTCCAGAGGTGAGCAAACACATTCACAAAACATAAGCAACCGCACTCGTGAATCCAAGGCTATACCATTGGACTCCCTCCGTGATCCCATCGGACCCTCCCGAGGTGAGCGAAAAACAATCACAAAATATACACACGTAGCGGTGAAGTTTCACTCGTGAACCCAGGTTGAAGCCATTGGAATTCCCTCCGTGGTCCCGTCGAACCCTCCCGAGGTGAGAAAACACATTCACAAAACACGTACTCGCATCGCCTAGGACCGGGACGAAGCCACAAATCTCACTCGAGGCCCCATCGGACCCTCCCGAGCTGGCTAGCGAAATACTCAAGCACCACACGTCACCTAGGACCGGGACGAAGCTACGAATCCCACTCGAGGCCCCGTCAGACCCTCCCGAGCTGGCCGCGAAATAATCAAGCACAAGTAATATATCACACCAAGGATATCCAAACAACTCAACAAGAGGCATCAAACACTTAGCAAAACAACACGTCAAACCACAATGCACCGAAATGAAACAATATACGTCCACACGCAAACACCAAGTGCATCATCAACACCAAACATATCCATAGGATTCACATAGTCATTTACAAGACACACCATTCACAAGACACACGCGTTTTGAAAACAAGCCTTTAACAAGGCTAACCCGAATATTTTGAAAGTTCAATGCAAACGACCAACAAACACATTTAGACGATCACTAATTATCATATCCACAAAACAAGAAAAGTATGGGCAAGGTACTTTCCTCGAATAAGAACAACGCGGAGAATTGACCGAAGTAGGTTGACACGAACCGACTACGAACCCGCCGACTCCACCGATTGCCAACTCGCGGTCATAAACTACGAAGGACAATAACAACAATGAAATGAATTCCATAGCATGACTTAAAGCCGTTGAATTCAAAGAACGAATGACGAAAGTTCAAGTGTTTCCCCTAAAACGGCCAAGAACACGATTCGTCTCGACAAAACACGAAAACGAAATTCCAAGTTGAAATATGGATATACAATCCATAGAATATGTTTAACAACATCATTTAACCGCAATCGATCCATCAAAAACGGATGGAAAACGAGATCGAGAACAAATCCCCAAAAAGTCGATTCGAATGAAATCAAGAATTATACTTCGATTTGACGAAGAACGATGAATTAAATGATGTTAAAACAAGAATACTACCAAGATTAATCATACCCAACGTGAATTAATCAACAATACGGAACGAATCGGACAAAAACGCAAAACCCCCAAAATTTCTCAAAATAGGGTTCTAGGAAATCTCACCTTGATTCGCTGGATCGAAGGATGTTATAGGATGATTGATCAATGATATAACCTCAAGAACTTCATGGATTTGTTTTTAACCAACATGGCTTCGTCACCTCCGAATCGCCAGCCGCGGACAAAGAAGGAAGGAAGTGAAATATGAATGAAAATGCAACTGCTCTGCCACATTTATACTGGGCCGGACTAACGTGCGCTAGGCTGTCGAGCTAGTGTAGGCTATCGGCCCAGTCCGCAGTTCAGAGACACTGCTCGGCCAGGTAGCGCGCGCAGCCTTTCGGTCGTAGCGTGTGCTACCTGCCAGTCGTAGCGTACGTAGTGTCCGGCAGTAGCGTGCGCTACTTGCCGATCCACCCGAGTCCAGTACCCCACTGCCTTACTGCCTCGGCCCGCTAGCGTGCGTCGGCCGGCCGCATAACGTGCGCTACTCACCGCGATTAGCGCACAGTCTTCCGGCAGATGGCGCGCTATGCCGGTTCTGCCCGTCGGCCGACGATGCCTGTCGTCCGGCAGACCCGCCGTCCGGCCCCGGCCATTGCTCCCGCCATGATGACCCGACGACTCGATTTCCAAAACGATTTTAACGAACACGACGAAAATCTCGCGGACAACATCATCGACCCGAAATGATAACATAATGCAATAATTAATCATATGCGACCAAGAAAAGGGTCGAGACAACAATTACAGATACGGATACCCATAACTTTGGGTAAATTATAAAAATGGCCCAAAACGCCCGAAAATCACGATACGTGATCGAATAACCAAACCGAAGTTCACAACACGTCTAACAAAGTTAAACGGACTTATGGGAAACTCGAAACAGCAGTTTCGAACGATATTCGCAAGAATCGAACTCAAGTGCGGAAAAGTCGCTAAAAAGCACAGAACTCAACAAAACGACACAGAAACGAACTCGGATGTCAAAAAGTGTAGAATTAATCATTCTCAGAACGACGAAACGGTCATGTGAGAGTGACAAAATGGACTTCCGCCGAAAAAAAAGAATTTACCGGAAATCGAAATTACGGGTATTACATTCTACCCTCCTTAAAAGAAGTTTCGTCCCGAAACTTAAAATAAGTAGGGAGAAGCAGTATCCCCTGCCAGGAAAACTCGACGAGATACATAAAAACCGAAAACTCGTGCCCGACGGCAAAACGCTGCAAGAAACGCAAAGAGACATACGACATGAAAATACGCTCCACGTCGACTAACACAACGCCACCGATAGAGACATAATAAAATCAACAAGTGACAAGCGTCATCAAACAGACAATACAATCGAGTCGATTATCCGAATAATCACAAAACACAACGAACGAAAACCAATACGATTGACCAACCCAACGGTTCATCAATCAAAACGCGAGCCAAACGCTGAACAAATACGGAATTCCACCGCCCAAGGGTTGGAAGATCGAAACGAGACTAATTTCCCGGAGGAGTCTGAATGCTCAACAATCACAAGATGAGATCAATAAAAACCAAACAATCAAACGATCGAACCACAACGTCCGAGACAACAAAAAGCGAATAATCATGTTCAAATCACGAAGAACAATAAAATTCAAACAACTCCAAGGTTCACAAGAATCGAACCGAACTCCGAAAAGTCACAGCGATAACCAGATCGACTCAAAATAAGATCACAGCTCGTCCGAACGATGAAATCGAAATACAGAACAAGTTCAGAAAGTATCAACGAACACGAGCGAGTCGATAGAATTGAGAAAGAGAAAATGCAGAAGCCAAAAATAATATGGGTATTATATTCGACCTCTTCTAAAAGAAGTGTCGTCCCCGAAATTCACAACAACGAAATCAAGGAGACGACACAACAAGCAACCGATAGAAACATCCTTCGAAGGCCCCTCAAAGACGATTCTGATAACTCCGAAAGTCTCGGTAGCCAATTTGCAAAATTGAATTCGGTGTCCCTCGAGTCCACACTTGAAATGTGTTACCGTCGAGAAGGAAAATTTACACGTGCATGCCCCGACACATCACGGTTGAAACGTCTCGGCTCGGCATACCAAAAATACAAATGCTAGATACAATGGGGTATAACGTTACAAAACAACATAGCGGAGATGCCAACTCAGCACAACAAAGAATCATAACACATGTCATATACAACGATTACCATCGTAAAGTAATACACACACAAACAATACAGCAACGACGGTATTGTTCGGTGACCTTAACGGCCCGAACAATAACCAGCACATAATTACAAACATCATGAAACAACCACACATGTACACAAACGTACAAACTCAAGCTTTAACAGCTCACACCGGTGCGATAACACGCAAGCCACCACGAAGTGACAACATTAAAGATCGTCATCACACCTCCCACAAAGGGCTAACAAACATATGCATTACGAAAGACTCAACGTTCACACCACCAATTCAATCACAATTCGGAGGGCTAACACCCTAACAACAATACCAACATCATACACACCTTCTCCGACCACAAGCAGGAAATGATGGGTTTTAAAAATGAAAACCACCCTTTGAAAACAGTTTGGAAACACCAGTGGATCTTGAGTATCATTTTACAAAAATTTGAACAAACATCATTGTCGAGACTTTGAAAATCATCTTGCGTTTGAACGAAAATGAGGACACTTTTATTTTAGTGGAAAACTTTCAAAAATATTCGACCCTCATGTCTAAGCGAAGCATTTCCAAAATTACTGGAAAGAGAGAAAAAACAAATATTTTGGTCCTCAAGGTAGAAGAATTTTGAAACAGATAGTGGCGTTAGTAGGCGCCTTGAAAATACAATCCATTTAAAAGTACGTCTCGAATTTTATTTTCTAAGATACTCAAGGTTTTCGAAAATCTATTAGGCTAGAATGCCTAAAAACTCACATGTAACAATATTCACTTACATACAATCATAATACACGCATCAACTCGCTCAAAATCAAGACAACACCTGTCTTTTACCGGAAACAACAGTTGAATATCACAGTCAAAAGGACGTAAATAATGACAACACTCCTCAAATAAATGAAACATGAGTCACAACGCATCACGAAACTGAGAATCTACATAAAGATTCCATCACTTAATACAAAATCAAACAAATAGTTCGTGTCACACGAGGCACAACACAAAGAAGAGAGACTTACAACCACAGGTCGCACGAAGATGATGATCGCCCCACGATAGTAATCACGACCAACAAATTCAGACGACGTGTCGCGACAGGACTCAGTCAGACAAATTCTGACGAGACAAAAACTCAGCAGACACCACTAAACCCGACAGCCTAGGTTTCCACAACCTAAGCTCCGATACCATTTATTTAACACCCCCAATCCACTCAGGGATATTACACGCCGTAGACCCTCTCCTCGAGGATCTACCAGGCTGATAACTAAAATCAAACATCTAAACATCGCCTTTAAGGCTAAAATGACTCAGTATATCGATTTGGTCTTTCAATAATAACATACAACTCAATTACAAACACATACCCACGCAGGGGTCCAAATACAATAAACTCCCGTACAATGGGGAAAAGATACTGCATCGGAAAAGAAAATACAACTAGACGAATACGACATCAACGGATCCTCGTGTGATTAGTATCGTTCATCTTTCATCATCCTTCGTGCCGGCCCTGTGTTATGCTCCCAAACCTGAATGCAAAAATAGACATCCACCCCCCGAATACTCGAGGGTTAGCAAAACTCCACTGTTTTTCTAGTGCAAGAACAAAGTGCAAATATGAACCATACAATTCACATTCCACGAATAACAATAACCAGGAATTCTCAAAGATCCAAACGTAAAGAAAAGTACTTCCCGAGGCAAGAGTTTGCGTAAATATTTCCAAAACCGAAAGATCACAAATAAAGGGAAACAATTTATAAAACAGTTTAAAATGCCATCGAGAGTTTTAGTAGAGAACAATTTAGGATTACTAAATCCTTCTCTTTCCAAAAATCAACAGGGGTCATAGCCCAAAGGTTTTGTTTTCACAAATAAAAACAACCATAATACACAAGGTTAAAACCCACGTCATGCGTCCTCGACGGACATAAAATACACACGCACCCGTGAAGTTTCACTCGTGAATCCACGTCGAAGCCATTGGAATTCCCTCAGTGGTCCCGTCGAACCCTCCCGAGGTGAGAAAACACATTCACAAAACATAAGCAACCGCACTCGTGAATCCAGGGCTATACCATTGGACTCCCTCCGTGATCCCATCGGACCCTCCCGAGGTGAGCGAAAAACAATCACAAAATATACACACGTAGCGGTGAAGTTTCACTCGTGAACCCAGGTCGAAGCCATTGGAATTCCCTCCGTGGTCCCGTCGAACCCTCCCGAGGTGAGCAAACACATTCACAAAACACGTACTCGCATCGCCTAGGACCGGGACGAAGCCACAAATTCCACTCGAGGCCCCGTCGGACCCTCCCGAGCTGGCTAGCGAAGTACTCAAGCACCACACGTCACCTAGGACCGGGATGAAGCCACGAATCCCACTCGAGGCCCCGTTGGACCCTCCCGAGCTGGCCGCGAAATAATCAAGCACAAGTAATATATCACACCAAGGATATCCAAACAACTCAACAAGAGGCATCAAACACTTAGCAAAACAACACGTCAAACCACAATGCACCAAAATGAAACAATATACGTCCACATGCAAATACCAAGTGCATCATCAACACCAAACATATCCATAGGATTCACATAGTCATTTACAAAACACACCATTCACAATACACACGCGTTTTGAAAACAAGCCTTTAACAGGGCTAACCCGAATCTTTTGAAAGTTCAATGCAAACGACCAACAAACACATTTAGACGATCACTAATTATCATATCCACAAAATAAGAAAAGTATGGGCAAGGTACTTGCCTCGAATAAGAACAACGCGGAGAATCGATCGAAGTAGGTTGACACGAACCGACTACGAACCCGCCGAATCCACCGATCACCAACTCGCGGTCATAAACTACGAAGGACAATAACAACAATGAAATGAATTCCATAGCACGACTTAAAGCCGTTGAATTCAAAGAACGAATGATGAAAGTTCAAGTGTTTCCCCAAAAACGGCCAAGAACACGATCGTCCCGACAAAACACGAAAACGGAATTCCAAGTTGAAATATGGATATACAATCCATAGAATATGTTTAACAACATCATTTAACCGCAATCGATCCATCAAAAACGGATGGAAAATGAGATCGAGGACAAATCCCCAAAAAGTCGATTCGAATGAAATCAAGAATTATACTTCGATTTGACGAAGAACGATGGATTAAATGATGTTAACACAAGAATACTACCAAGATTAATCATACCCAACGTGAATTAATCAACAATACGGAACGAATCGGACAAAAACGCAAAAACCCCAAAATTTCTCAAAATAGGGTTCTAAGAAGTCTCACCTTGATTCGCTGGATCGAAGGATGTTATAGGATGATTGATCAATGATATAACCTCAAGAACTTCATGGATTTGTTGTTAAACAACATGGCTTCGTCACCTCCGAATCCAGCCGCGGACAAAGAAGGAAGGAAGTGAAAAATGAATGAATATGCGACTGCTCTGCCACATTTATACTGGGCCGGACTAGCGTGCGCTAGGCTGCCGAGCTAGCGTACGCTATCGGCCCAGGCCGCAGTCCAGAGACACCGCTCGGCCAGGTAGCACGCGCAGCCTTTCGGCCGTAGCGTACGTAGTGTCCGGCAGTAGCGTGCGCTACTTGCCGATCCACCCGAGTCCAGTACCCCACTGCCTTACTGCCTCAGCCCGCTAGCGTGCGTCGGTCGACCGCATAAAGTGTGCTACTCCTGCCAGTTAGCGCACGCAGTCTTCTGGCAGTAGCGCGCGCTATGACGGTTCCTGCTGCGTCAGCCCGGCCAGTGCCCGCAATCATCCGGCCAGGACCCGCCACCGTCCGGCCAGCTGTTCAGCCGCCATGACCCGACGACTCGATTTCCGAAAACGTACGGAACAAACACGACGAAAAGCTCGCGGACAACATCATCGACCCGAAATGAAAACATAATGCAATAATTAATCATATGCGACCAAGAAAAGGGTCGAGACAACAATTACAGATATGGATACCCATAACTTTGGGTAAATTACAAAAATAACCCAAAACGCTCGAAAATCACGATACGTGATCGAATAACCAAACCGAAGTTCACAACACGTCTAACAAAGTTAAACGGACTTACGGGAAACTCGAAATAGCAGTTTTGAACGATATTCGCAAGAATCGAACTCAAGTGCGGAAAAGTCGCTAAAAAGCACGGAACTCAACAAAACGACACCTAAACGAACTCGGATGTCAAAAAGTGTAGAATTAATCATTCTCAGAACGACGAAACGATCATGTGCAATTCGTCAAAACGGACTTCCGCTGAAAAAAGAATTTACCGGAAATCGAAATTACGGGTATTACAGAAATGAGCCGACTTGGTTAGTCGATCAACTACAACCCAAATCATGTTCATTCCCGTCTTGGTCCTTGGCATATTGGTGATGAAATCCATCGAGATATCCTCCCACTTCCACTCAGGGATCGGAAGTGGCTTTAACATTCCGGCAGGTCGCTGATGTTCAATCTTTACCTGCTGACAAGTCAAACACTTCGAAACGTATTCTGCTACGTCCTTCTTCATATTTCCCCACCAGAAGTTTTGTTTTAGATCCTTATACATCTTACTGCTGCCCGGGTGAATAGAATAGGGCGCGCTGTGAGCTTCCTTCAGAATTGTCTGTCTTAAAACATCATCATCGGGAACGCAAAGTCGACTCTGAAATCTCAGAACTCCATCATCTTGTATCATGAATCCTGGGGCCTTTCCTTTCTTTACTTCGTCACATAACCGAAGAATCAGAGGATCATTCAACTGCTTAGATTTGATTTTCTCGACTAGAGACGAAGTTAGTTCCATCACATATAGTTGCCCTTGAATTCCTGGTGACCATACTTCAATCCCTTTGCGGATCAGTTCTCGGTGAATGCTGGTTTAGGATGTAAGTGCTTCCAACACTCGAAGAGAAATAGGTTTACGGATCAGTGCATCAGCTACTATGTTTGCTTTACCCGGATGATATAGGATTTCCAGGTCGTAATCCTTGATCAATTCCAGCCACCTTCGCTGTCTCATGTTTAATTCCTTCTGACTGAAAATATACTTGAGGCTCTTATGATCTGTAAAGATCTGACAACGAGTGCCGTATAAATAATGTCGCCAAATTTTCAAGGCAAAGACCACAGCTGCTAACTCCAGATCATGAGTCGGGTAATTAAATTCGTACGGTTTCAACTGTCGAGAGGCATAGGCAATCACCTTATCCTTTTGCATCAACACACATCCCAGACCCTGATTTGAAGCATCGCTGTATACCATGAATCCATCACTTCCATCTGGTAACGCTAATATAGGTGTTGTCGTCAGTCTCCTCTTAAGTTCATCAAAACTAGCCTGGCATTTCTCATTCCACGTGAACTTTTGAGTTTTCTGTAACAGCTGAGTGAGCGGATGAGCAATTTTGGAAAATCCCTCTACAAAACGGCGATAATATCCAACAAGTCCTAAGAAGCTTCGGACTTCTTTCACATTATTAGGAGCTTCCCATTCCAAGATTGCTTCGACTTTCTTCGGGTACACCTGAACTCCGTCAGCTGATATCACATGCCCAAGGAAAGTTACTTCCCTAAGCCAGAACTCGCATTTGGAAAGCTTCGCACAAAGCTGTTCATTCCTCAAGGTACTCAAAATAACACGCAAATGCTCAGCATGCTCCTCTGTGTCTTTCGAATAGATCAAGATGTAATCAATGAAAACGACCACAAACTTATCTAGGTATTCTAAGAACACTCGATTCATCAATCGCATAAATACCGCAGGAGCATTGATAAGTCCGAATGGCATTACCACAAATTCATAGTGTCCGTACCGGGATCTGAAAGCAGATTTCGGTATATCCAATTCCTTAATTCTCAACTGATGGTATCCTGATCGCAAGTGAATCTTCGAGAATACCCTTGCCCCTTTCAGTTGATCAAACAAGTCATCGATCCGAGGTATATGATACTTGTTCTTGATAGTCACCTTGTTTAGCTCCCTGTAATCGATATATAATCGGAGGGATCCATCTTTCTTCTGGACAAAGAGAATGGGCGCTCCCCAAGGAGAAACGCTAGGTTGAATGTAACCCTTCTGTAACAATTCCTCCAGTTTCTTCTTCAGTTCATACATCTCGATTGGCGCCATACGGTATGGTGCTCTGGAAATAGGAGCGGCTCCCGGCTCTAATTCGATAGTGAACTCCACTTCTCTTTGTGGAGGTAACCCAGGTAGTTCGTCAGGGAATACATCTGAGAATTCATTCACAACTGGAATAGATGAGAGCTCTACTCTTTCTTCTTTCTTCATGGCGTAGCACCAAAATCCGTGACAACCCTGCTTCAGTAATTTCACTGCTTTCATCACTTTGATCAATTTTACCGAGCTTCCCGGTCTCCATCCTCTGAATAAATGTTCAGATCCGTCATCGAAAATAATATAAATGACTCTCTTTCGGTAATTCAGAATAGCTCCATAACGGTGGAGCCAATCATCTCCGAGAATTAAATCGTCACCATGGATGTCGACTACAATAAGATTCGATGGGCAATCTCTCCCTCCTATAGACACTGTAAAATCTCTAGTTTCTAGGGTTCCCACAATTCTTTCTCCGCTCGGCAAACCCACAACATAAGGTTCACAATCAAATAAACACGAGATTTTCAAACGATTAACACAGTTCAATGATATGAAAGAATGTGTAGCTCCTGAATCGAATAAGACACTAACTGGTTGCAAAAGGATCTGAATCGTACCTAATACAATAGCAGTGTTCTGATCATCAGATTTCCTCATCTCGTACAGGCGTGGAGGAACGGACCCAGCACTGGATGTCTCTCTCTTCCCAACATTCTGCTGCTGAAACCCACTCTGCTGTGTCTGGTTCACACTTATCTCTTTCGAAACTGGTGCTCGAGTGCGAGTACCAAATGATCTAGTCACATTTCCGCAAAATTTCGCACGGTGCCCCTCTTGCCCACATTCAAAACAAGTCACAGAAGGAATGGGACAATCACGTCGAATATGCCCTGCTCGACCACAATTATAGCACCTCTTTGATGCGTCCAAAACTGCTGATGTTGTCCGGAACTTCTTTCCACCTCGAGAAGGATGTGGAGGTTTTCTAGATGAATAAAATAAAGACTGGCCCTTACGGGGCCCACCACTCTTGTTTTCCGAGAAGTTGCCAGACACTTTCTACTTCTTTGCCTCCATCGATTTCTCCGTTGCTGCCTCTTTCATGTCATATGCCAGCGCCTTGTCCTGATATTGTCGCAATGTTGTACACTCGAATTCGGACATGTACTGCTGAATCTCCGGCTTCATCCGCATAACGAAATGAAAAATCTTCTCCGCCTCCGTCTTGACCAAGTGTAGCACACAAGTCAGCTGATGATTAAAAGTCTTGATTATGTCTGTCACAGATGTTCCCGAACTCTGCGGTGAGAAAAACTCTCGGATTTTTGCCTCTCTAACTGGACGAGGACAATATTGTGCTTCCATCATTAGTTTGAATTCCATCCAATCAGCATTATGATCCTCATGTCGAATAGCTTCCCACCAGTCAAAAGCCTCCCCAGTCAGAAAATATTGGGTAATAGGAACTTCCCGGTCTTCGGGACAGTTAATCCCCGCGAATATCTTCTCTAACTCCTTTAGCCAACGATCCCAAGTAAGTGCCTCAACAGAACCATCAAATTTTGGCGGGTGCAATTTGACCACCTCAGTAAGCCATCTGTCTACCCGATTATCCTCGTTATGCTGCTGTCCCATCGCCGTCTGCATGCGGTCAACTACCTGAGCGAACTGGTTTATCTGAGCCACCACCTGTTGAAGCACTCCTGGCATATTAGGATTCGCGTTGTCATTCGCTGATCCCTGCTGTCCTCCAGAATGGGAATCGGTTCGACTAGCCGATAATTCTGGGGTAGTTGCGGAATCCTTTTGTCTCACATTACCATGTCCGCGCCCACGACCGCGTCCGCGTCCACGTCCTCCCCTCAACATACTGTAAACACAATTACTCAATACCCAGGGCAAAATTTCAAAAATAAAGCCCGTCAATATTCACAAAACAGAAATTAAGTAAAACGGTAGTATAAGAGATTAGGAGACTTACAACCACGGTCCACATGACGACGATGGCTGAACAGTGATGTTACGAATGACCCGTAAATCAAATAACGAAAACAGACCCAACTAAAACCCGACTGCCAAGATATCCATGAATCTTAGCTCTGATACCATATTCTGTAACACCCCAAGATATTCGGAATAATTACAGCGCCATAAACCCTTTAAGTAAGGATTTACAAGGCTAATTAGAAGAAATGTAAATATAATACAACAGTACTATGAAGGTTCCAAATACAAAACCGGTTTCAAACAGATCAAATGAGTCATTATTACAACCATCTTGAAATATTAATAAGACACGTGTACTCGAGTACTGAAAATGAACCAAGAAGACAAATCACAATAACAATAAACATCACTGAGCCCCTTCGTCGTCATATCGGTACTGTGGCTGCTTTCCCGCTCCTCGGCTACCTGAACATCAAAACAAATGTCAACCCCCGAAGGGGTTAGCAAAACGATGCTAGTACAAGTATCATTTTAAACAAATCGAATATGCAACAACAATGCATAACAAAATACACAACATGGACTTCCGCTACCGGAATCCAACAATGCGAATCCACCATATTCCATTAACACAGTATGGGTATTCCAATGATCCAGCGCCCTCAGCATAGATCCCAAGATGATCCCGTCGGACCAACACGAGGTGGAAAATCCCGTCCAATGATCTAGCGCCCTCAGCATAGATCCCAAGATGATCCCGTCGGACCAACACGAGGTGGACTTCCGATCCAGCGCCCTCAGCATAGATCGTACAACATACACAAACACAACTCATGCATACATATATGAAAAATCGCTATGTCCATCAACATGAACATACAAACACTTGATAACGAATATCATGACAATTCAATGAGGTAAATTCCATGTTCAACAACATGAATAAACCACATGCATGCTCAAAATACCAATATTAACAAATTACGATACTTGTCTTAGAATGGCAGTAAGGGTTGTTACTACGAAGAAGAAATCTTCAACCAGCCCGAAGAACTCTCACTCGATCAATCCACCAAAACCCGAACCTTCAACGAATAATAATACCAGTATAACTAACGGTTCCGGATAATCGGTTTAATCATCAAGAACATAAAAAAGAGCTTGATATATTCAAACATATGAGCTTACTACGCTGTCCTATATCAATATGGATTTGAATCAACATTAGGATACTAACCCGACAAAAACACGTAGTATCGTACCTAAGATCAATGTATCCTACGGTCAGATTCTTCAATACATCACCGGATAGTTATTCTTACAATGATTCTAATCATGTTCTTCACTTATCCGAACCAACAATATATCGAAATTACTCCGTAGAACACCGCAAGAACTTGGTTACTAAATTCACTTGATACTTCATCTTCATCTTCAAGAAAATATCCTAAGTTCAATCCATTCAATGCCCTAATACATGAAATTCCATTATGAAATACATAATAACTTGATAATCTCCATTTACTAGCCATAATCGGTTTTGTAGCTTCATGAATGTGCTTAGGAGTTCAAATACTAAAAGGTTCAATGGTTTATACGATGAAGAAGTACCGAAACATCGAAAATATCCTTTTAATAATATGATGTTCGACTACGTATGAATTTAACAGACTAGATAATCTCAAAACATGTTCCAAAACATCCTTAAGAATACTACTCCAGTTGGTGAAGAATCACTTACCTCAAAATAGTGAAGAACAAGGTGGAACTTGAAGAAATCCAACACCGAGAGCTTGAACACCAATCTCCAATGATCTATAATCTTCAAACTCGAGCTAGGATGATGATATGAGAGGTTTAGGATGGAGGAAGTAACTCTCTAAGTTTCAGAAATCGAGTTTGGGAAGTGATGAAATCTGAAAAATGAAAAAGGGTGCTGTCCTATATATAGAAAATGGTTATTAGCGCGCGCTAGTCCATGTCCATAGGGTGCACTAATGGGCCTGCAGTCTACTGTTTCTGCCTGGTCTCGACTTAGCGTGCGCTAACATTCCCTTTACGTGCGCTAAGTTCATAAATTAGCATACGCTACTACTTATATAGCGTGCGCTAACGGTCATACGAAGCTTACTGACCTCATTGTACTCAACATTTAGCGTGCTTTGTGTTTCGAACGATTTAGAGTTAAGGCAGAGAATTCTCCGAGAAGCTCATGCTACGCCTTACTCAATCCACCCCGGGACGAATAAGATGTACAAAGATTTGAAACGCAATTTTTGGTGGAACAACATGAAGAAGGATGTCACAGAATTTGTACTGCGGTGCCTGATGTGTCAACAAGTCAAGATCGAACATCAACGACTAGCGGGGTTGTTGAAACCGCTTCCCATTCCCGAGTGGAAGTGGGAAGACATCTCGATGGATTTCATCACTGGCATGCCGAGAACTCGGGCCGGAATGAATATGATTTGGGTAATTGTCGATCGGTTGACCAAGTCTGCACACTTCTTGGGTATTAAGGATACTTGGGGACCGGATATATTGGCTCGAACTTTTATAAATGAGATCGTAAGGTTGCACGGTGCCCCCAAGACCATTGTTTCTGATCGAGACGGCCATTTCGTATCGCATTTTTGGCAGGCTGTTCATCAGGCTTTGGGTACTGATTTGAGAATGAGCACTTCTTTCATCCTCAGTCGGACGGTCAGATCGAGATGACGATTCAGACGTTGGAAGATATGTTGCGGGCTTGTGCCTTAGACTGGAGTAATGATTGGGAGCTTCACTTACCGTTGATCGAGTTTGCTTACAATAATAGTTGGCATGCGTCGATCAAAATGGCACCATTCGAGGCAGTTTATGGTAGGTTATGTAGGTCGCCATTATGTTGGGACGAGGCTTCTGAACTAATTGGAACGAAACCGGATATGTTGATGGAGACTAAGAAAAAAATTTCTATTATTCGGGACCGATTGCTGACTGCCCAGAGCCGTCAGAAATCTTATGCTGTTACACGTCGTCGACCCTTGGAGTTCGAAGTGGGGGATCATGTCTTACTCAAGGTGTCGCCGACCAGAGGAGTTTTCCGCTTCGGGAAAAATGGGAAACTTAGTCCGAGGTATATCGGACCTTTCGAGATTTTGGACAGAGTTGGAGATTTATCTTATCGCTTGGCGTTACCTCCAGCTCTGAGTCATGTCCATAGTATTTTTCATGTGTCGCAGTTGAGAAAGTACGTGCCGGATCCGAGCCATATTATCGACTATGGCGAGATCAATGTAGCCGAGGATGTTACCTTTCCGGAGAGGCCAGTGAAAATCCTTGAACGTCGGGAGAAGCAACTTCGGAACAAAATCATTCCGTTGGTTAAAGTGCAGTGGTCGAGACATGGGATTGAAGAAGCGAGGTGGGAGACGGAAGAGAAGATGCGATCGGAGTACCCCGAACTTTTTATTTCTTAAGTTTCGGGACGAAACTTCTTTTTAGAGGGGAAGAATGTAATATCCGCATATTTCTATTTTCCGTATTTGTTTGATTCCGGTATTTTTACGAGTTGATCGACTCGTTTGTAATCGTATTAATATTTGTAGTTTACCTTGTTCCGCACTTTCCGACATTTAAACGAGTTTTGAAACCCTTTTTGGTCGTCTTGAGACATTTCAAGATTTTATCGTGTCTTGACTCGATTCCTTCGTTTTGTCGTTGGGAACCATAATTTCATTTATCACATGAGTTTGCTGTTTATGTTCGGAACTGTTGTGAACGTGGGAATGCCATTCGACTGTGATTTGTAATTTTTTGGAATTTTGGGCCGTTTGGTAATTATTCCAAACTTGGGCACCTTTCCTTTCATCCATTCGTTGAACCGTCGGACGGTATAAATATCAGGTTCGTAAAACACTAGAATCCAAGTTTTAGTGTTGTCCTTAAGCATTAAGTGAACCAATGCTATCTGTTGAATTCCGCATACGTTCGTGTCGTGTGGAGCTGCCAGACTCAGGATTGTGTAACATCATCATGTTACGGCCGTAAGCCTTCCTTGTTACGGCCGTAAGTTACGTTCGTCAAAACCTGTTGATCCAGTCGCATAGTTACGGCCGTATGCTACTCCAGGTTACGGTCGTAAGTCGGTTGTTACGGCCGTAAGTTTTCTTGTTACGGCCGTATGATGTCTTCGTCCAAAACCTTGCCCTTTCAGCAACATTTTCTACGGCCGTATTCCTTCGTATGTTACGGCCATAAGAGTTGAATGTTACGGCCGTAATTCTTGTTTCTTACGGCCGTATTCCTTCGTATGTTACGGCCATAAGAGTTGAATGTTACGGCCGTAATTCTTGTTTCTTACGGCCGTATGAAATTTTGGAGAGTAGCCAGTTGGGGAGTTACGGCCGTAAGGAGTAATAGTTACGGCCGTAACATTGGTCAGACTATATATACCTGAAGGACGGGTTTTTTAACTCATTTATCCCTTTCTCCTCTCTTGTGCAGCGATTTGGGGAATTTCTAAGTGAGAATTCGGCGATAGATCATCAATCTTCATCCTCTCAAGTTTGTATCATGATTTAATCACTACGATCCCATTTCTCATCCTTCGAATCGAGGTAAATCTATGTAAATCCTCTCGTGGGTAGTTTTTGGGGGTTTTGTTCGATTCGGTTGTGTAACCCGTTTTTGGCCATGGAAATCTTGAGTTTATTATTAATCTCAATTGTATATATGTAGACCCTATGATGTTATGCCCTTCGTCGATTGGAGTTGCAAATTCTAGAGGGTTGGGTGTTCCCAACCCTATGTTCTTGATATTGTAATCGGGGGGAATCGTTAGCGGGTATCTCCGTGTTATTTACATATCGATTATTAATTATTGTATCCCTTACAAATCGTTTAGGTGCCGGAAGTGCGTTCTTAGATCAACCGAACTCATACTCTTTTCCGTTCAATTTCTCGATGTCTCAAAGGCAAGTATATAATTATGATTGTACGTTCTCGACTTTGAAAGTAAGGTATATTAATGGCATGATTATTTATATCCACTCTGGGGCGGGCCGAAGGGTCCCCTGAGGGTTTCTTAGCCTCTTGGTACGATTCTACGGATGATATGAACGAACCACTCTGGGATGGACCAACGAGTCCTCTGAGGGTTCCGTAGCCTCTGGTGCGGTTCCACGGTATTCATATATGTATTGTTGTGATGCTATAAGATTTAGTTATTCCGGAATACTAGTCTTGAATTGATGAATTGATGGTTACATTTACTTTATTGTCGAGGAGTATTGTATTTCATACTTGATATACTTGCACTAGCTATTCGACGGCTAACCCCTTTACGGGGGAAATACTTTTTATGTATTTCAGGTTCCAGGAGAGCGGACAGGCAGGTATCGGGTCAGCATGAAGATGGTGGGCAAGTGTGATACTGTGTCTTTCCTCTGTTTATGTTTTGTGCTTCTCCATTTAGTGTTGTTGTACTGGAATGGTTATTGAATACTCGAGTATTGTTTTCCATTTTCCTTGATGTTCCGGCCTGTGTTTGTCGAGGTATTGATTTGTGTTGTGATGTCTTTGAGATACATTGGATATGTTTTGAATACCCTTTGTATTGTTCTTCATTCCATTGTATGTAGACCTTCTCGGTCGAAAATTTATAGTTCCACATATGTTTAGCCTTGTGGGTCCCACGATGGGGCTCACGGCGCTGTAATATTCCCTGAATAACTTGGGGGTGTTACAAGTCACTCTTGAAATGCCCTTTCAGACCGCAGTTGAAGCACTTGCCCTTCGCCTTTTTGTTTGCCTCGGGCTGAAGAGCCTTTGACTGAGGAGCCTTGCCCTTAGATTTGAAGGTTGCCACTTGCTTCTGGCCAACCTTCTTTTTCTTCTTTCCCCATTTGGGTTTTGAAGAAGCGGCACTGATTGCCGCAAGAATTTGATGATAACCTTGTTTAAAGAGACCTTAGGCAGACTGAAGCTCTGTCAGAAGTTCCGCCAATGTGTAAGTCCTACGATTCATGCTATAGTTAAGGGGGAACTGCTCAAAGCTTCTTGGTAAACTGCCCAAGATAATATCAACCTACGACTCCGCATCAATAGTGGCCCCCAGTATGCTCAGTTCGTTAAAATAAGACATCATTTTAAGAACGTGATCCCTTACCGGGGTCCCTTCAGACATTTGGGTTGTCATCAAAACCCTCATTGCATTTTGCCTAGCCGCCCGGTTCTGATGACCAAACATCTCAGTGAGACTTTTCATCATTTCCGCGGCCGAGCCCATCGTCTGATGCTGATGTTGCAATACATTTGTTAGTGAAGCCAAAATATAACAGCGAGCCATCTCATCAGACTTTTTCCATTTTCGGAATGCAGCAAACTCTTCAGGAGTGGCATCCACTTCTGGTTCCAAAGGACTCTCCTCAGTTAAAACAAATTTATGCCCCTCAGCAGTCAAGACAATATCAAGATTTCTTTTCCAGTCGGCAAAGTTAGTGCTATCAAGTTTGTTTTCTTTGAGAATAACAGCTAGTGGATTGAAAGACATCTGAGAATAAAATTAAAAAACACCATTCATCACATAATTTGACGCAAAATATATTGAAAACCTTTAAAACAATATATAGGCAATCAACCTTGAAAAACCGCACATGCAAGCCACGATAGTATGGACGTTTACACGTATATTTTCAAGTAGATTTTAACGTCTTTAATTTTACTATCAAGCCAAGATGCGTTTTGACAAGTAAAATTAATAGTTGGTTCCTCTTGGCCATGTATTTAATTAACATATACTCCGATGAGGAGCTTATTAATCAATACACCTAAGTGAACACCATAAGCACATCCGATGTGGAGGAAGACTCTAATGTCAACGCGCATGCTAATTATTTCAAAATTTCAACCAATTATGGAGGCCAATTTGATTTTGAAAAATCAATTTAAAATCACTTAGTTATTTTGAAAAATTAAGGTTTTTAATTTTCTCATCCTAACATGCAAGGAAACATATCACGCATACATCCATACATGCCATACATCAAAATAATAAAAACCAACAAATAATAAAAATTGGATAATTAAATCCAATTATCGTGGCTTTTATTCCTCGTTTTGAATAACGAGAAAATCTTCGGCTCGTTTGCTCCCACTGCTTCAAGCATCTCGCGGAAAAATGAATCGAACGACCTGAACCGGACAACTTGACCCGCTGGCTGCTGCCCGCTGCCCGACCCCACCGAGCTGCCCGACCTTCCCGAGCTGCCCGACTGCCCGAGCTGGGCTGCTGGCCAAGTGCTGATCGACTCCCTGCTGGTCTCGGTAGGTTCGTTCGATCGGGACTCCTCTTCGCGCTGGACTTCTTTCTCTTTCGTACTTTGTGTGTTCCAATTCGATTACAATTTTATTCGAAATAAAATACATCAAATTTACATCAAATTACAAGAAAAATGAATCATATTCTACCCGTGGATTTTCTCACGGAAAAAACTTATACATGCCTCAAAATCGGGCCAAATTACCAAAAATGCGTAAATAAATAAAAACAGCACATAGCCATGATAATTGTATCATATTCTCCTGCAAGATAAATTCTAGCAAAATATTCCAAAAATCATACTACATGAATATTTAATTGCTAGCATATTAATCATCAAATTAATTAAATTGAACAGAACCTAAAGACCGGCTCCGATACCAATTGTTGGAATATAAAACGCAGTGGAAGCAAGTTGGCGGAAAAATTTAAGATAGGTTTTATAAACTAACCAACATAAAAACCGGATCTATTTAGGCTTGTCAATTAATTAACTAAATAGACTAACAAACAATTAAATACACATATTTACGCATGAGGTCGGTAATTTATACCTTTGACGTGAAGTGGTAGGAAATCTCTTTTGGTCAATTTATCTCCTCTTCGTACTCCTCTCCGATCTTCTTGTATTTCTACCTCAAGATCTTCTAGAGTATATCCCGCCTATGTCCGGATGTCGTGTGGGCAACAATCTACCGGATCAAACTTGGACAGCAAGGGGTCGGCCGAAATCTCTTCTCAAGAAACTCACGATTTTCGTTTTCTCTATTTTTCTTGAATATTTTCAGTATTTTAAAAAAATATTGTATTAACTAAATTGTGTAATCCAAGACACAAGTCAAGATTCACAATTAAACACACACACACAAAAAATCGATTTTCTTGGGCAAATAATGAGATGAAAATCGGCCACCCCTATGTCTCTATTTATAGGTCTTTTGGGCTACTCTACGGACCTTAAGGAGGATATGGTAAGGACTTTTAATAGATGTCATCTTCCTATATTAGAACTCTTCCTAATATAATGACTCTATTAAATATCAACTTAGTCCACTAAAAGGTTGATACTGCACTTCCTACCAAAATCCCAAATTACGAAATTGGGCTCCTTTTTGAATTAATTATTTCTCGTGTTTAAGACATTCCATGTCCATTAATTAATTTAAGCTACTGACAGCTTTTAATTAATTAATATATTATACATGAGTATACCACTCGATCTTTATTATTATATCGGAAAATTAGTTCCACCTGCAGGGTTTAATATAATAATCCTTTCGAGTGCCTAAAGGGACATGATCAACCCGACTGGTCGGGACATGATTTCTAGCTATAATATTAATTATCATATAAATAATAATATTGCCCAAAATATCGAGCATATTGAGTCAATCATTGTGGCTCTCACCCATGATAAATCCAAGCAATAAATATTAAATATATATAATTAAATATTAATCACTAGAATTAAGAAATAATAATTGTCCGAGATGTACGTTCTTCTTATAGTCAGTACTGAAGAATCTATCTCACCTCGATCCTGTTCAACGTATATCGAATACGCTACTATATGATAATGGTCAAGACCAACCAATCTCAAGCATATACTACGACCTCTTACATAACGGTCTAATGTTATATAGGTTGTGAACTAAATATTACTATATAAGGAACCGATAATGTGATCTTCTGTGTGACATGACACACCACATTATCTAAAATATAAAGTAATTTAGACTACATTTGCATAACCATAGCGTGAATAAATATACAAAACATGTGATAAATGAATTAAATATTCTCATAGATAAAGATCGGGAAATTAGGTAATACAAGCATAAAGTATGCTTTGACGTATACAACCCTAACAAGTAGTACGATTTTACCATAGTGATTTTTTAATAATTCCTTAGTAAGTGTAGAATTAAGGGTGGTGACCCTAGGATGATTGTTTTGGATATTGATTGGTCATTCCCACTCCATGTATGATTTGGTATGTTCGCCGATTTGCGATTGGTTGTTCGTATGCCGAGGGGTATGTTCACCAGTCGGTTGTGTTTCGTTGAGATCCACTGTATGTGATTTGTTTAACGTTTTGAGAATTTTGTTCTTTCGTATATCGGTTTCTGTGGTTCTGTATTGATCGTGTTGGAGCTTACCATGCGATGGTATTCTCGGTTCTTATTGATCCTTCGTCGGTAGTATTGACGTTTATCATGTTGATCATAGTCTCAATTGTGTTTTGACCTCTGGCTGGTCATATTGGAGTTTATCACGTTGATGATATTCTCGGTTAATTTGTTGGTTGATCATTGTTAATGATCGTATGATCATTCGAATTTTGTGTCGATGTTTCGGGATTTGTGTCGTTATGTTGGGTAGTTGTTTCTCAGATGTATCGTGCATTATTGATTGTATCATAATTGGGACTTGATTGTGCGATCAGGCAGAGAGGATTTGACACGGATAGATTATTTCATCCAAAGATGATATATTTTGTTAAGACTCATGGAATTGTGATTATAAGCGTGTTAAGGCTTTACAGTGAAGTCACTTGCGAGTATCTCAGGAGATCGTCGACTTGGCGCATCTGTAAGTGTACTGTTTTGATTATTCATTAATGATGATGATTGATCGTTGTCATGATGGTTTCGGAATATTTTGGTTTAACGGATCGTTTGTTTTGTCTATGACGGATTACAAGTTTCGAGGATGAAACTTATTTTAAGTGGTGTAGTATGTAATATCCAGAATTTCTATGTAACACACCCAAATCCCAATGGGTTATTACAGTGCCGTGGACCCCACACCCGGAGATCCACCAGGCGAATACGACTCAAATATATTAAATTAACCAACAAGAGGGATCACAGTCCCTACCGTGATATCCGACACAATATTCCGATAAGGAATTTCAACGACAAAAGTGGGCCTACGTGGCCAAAACAAAATACAATGACATCCATGAGCCTTGCTCGGATAATACAACATGACAACAACTGACAAAACTGGAGTACACTCCAACTGACTGACCAACATAAATAACTCGGACTAGTATCACTCGAATGCCTCGTCGCCATCGTCATGCCCCTGTGTCTCAACTCTCTCCTCGCAAGCACCTAAAACATGAAAACATGTTCCGTCCCCACGGGGTCAGTCATCCAGATAATGAACATCAAATACATGTATAACATGATATGCATCCAAAGGCAGAATGAAACAGTACAATGATAATAATAATAATACGAGATGCTCACAAACCAAGGTAAGAACCGAGCATTTGTGAAATACTATGCCCATGGCATACTATTAATACCTGTTCAACAGGTTAGAACATAAGTGCCCAACGGCGAAACATAATTATAGAACACCACAATGAATTACACGAGCATGAACCAAGCCAGAACTGAGTTAAATATGAACCAAAATGCCCGAAGGCTCCAACGATACCAAGGCATCACCAAGGCCTGAAAGCCACTCAGCCGAAGCTATCAAATATCACAATCACCTGAAACCAAAACAGCCCGAAGCTATATCAATGAGGGCCGAAGCCACGACACGAAGCCGTATCACAATGAGGGCCGAAGCCACGGCACCAAGCCGTATCACAATGAGGGCCGAAGCCACGGCACGAAGCCACGACACGAAGCCATATCACAATGTGGGCCGAAGCCACGACATGAAGCCGTATCATAATGAGACCATCCAATGGTCGTGACCTACTGAACTGTAGGTGTTGGGAACCCAACCGCGGAGGTTCAAGTCCCAACCTTACCCATAATGAGCCCTAGCCAAGACTAGCCCATAAAACATAATTAATCACAAACGGTAACGATCCAAAGATTACCGAATTCACAAGAATGATAGTGTACTGCCTTGAGTCGGCCAACATGACGACAATAACTCACGGATGGGCACCTAGATTACCTTAGAACGGACAATCGATAACAACGAACAACGGATGGGAACTATACTCGACAGTCCCAATTCAATACCTCGATTGCCTTAGAATGGCAACCGATAACAATGATGCAGCAGATGATTTAATATCTCGATTGCCTTTGAACGGCCAATCGATAACAATGAGACAATGAATGACTCAATACCTCGATTGCCTTAGAACAGCCAATTGATAACAATGATACAATGAATGATTGAGCACCTCGATTGCCGTAGAACGGCCAATCGATAACAATGATACAATGAATGCGTTGACACCTTTAATCGGTTACCGACGAAGAAGATGAGAACGAATACGCCAATGCCTTCAATCAGCCAATACAACATGAATGACAGGATGCCAATGTTAATAACAATGATTACAGCAATGTCTTATATTGACATCAATATTAATAACAACAATCGATACATCGATACCGTGATGGCTATCGACAATAACATTAACAACGAGTATCCCAATGCCTTGAACCGGCCATTAATGAACAATAATAAACATTTGGCATAATTTCTGAAGAGTATCGTATCGAACGATCCCTTATTATCAACGAACTCATGAAGAGACCAAGTCTCGGAATGATATAACATATTCATACACATATAAGATAACATTAATCTCATTGACTAGTATAAGTATAAAACTTGCCTCAAACCTAAGGCGAGAAAGTCCTTCCACGAACAACGTCGTTGAAGTGATTATCGGTCCTCGAAAGAGGTGAAAAAATGACGAAGTGAAAAGTGAAATGTCCTATTTATACAAATCCCAGTTTAGCGTGCACTAGCTCCTATGCTTAGCGTGCGCTAGCGGGTTCACCGGTTAGTCCAGTACCCACTGACTGGATCGTTAGCGTGCGCTACATACTTGGTAGCATGCGCTAATGCCTCCTGTTTAGCGTACGTTAACCTCATGTTAGCGTGCGCTACCTGATAGTTGATGTCCCGTATATTGGAGTCCAGAACTCACTGTCCTCTGCCCTGCTCGCGATAACGTGTGCTACACGCTACCAGTATAATTTAGCGTGAATTATCCACTTATAGCGTGTGCTACGAATTTCCAATTTCAGTCCAGTACCTACTGGACTGTCTGCCACAATTGCGTTAGCGTGCGCTAATGCTGAGGCATAGCGTGCACTAACAGGAGTACGTAGCGTGCGCTATCTTACACACATAATACCAAAATATGATGATGATGAAAATATCCTCGTCTCGATCTCAAACAGTGATGAATGATGAATAACAATTGATACACGATTCTAAAGTACACCGAATACTGAACACAAGTGAATGAATATGAATGATGAATGATTATTACTGAGTGAAAAATCTCTGAGTGGCAATTATTGAATGATAATCAATGAATTCACAACCGGGTAGTACATACTCCTCCCCTTAAAAAGAGTTTCGTCCCCGAAACTAAGGGTACACAGATCGGGATATGAACTATCCATCAGGATCTGAGAACAACATCTCCAGGAATACTCCTCAACGCGAAACACTCTACCGGAGACCAGCCAGAAAGTCATACCAACCGTATGATTCGAAACACCAGCATACACATCCCAAGGAAGCCGCTCATTGTACATGTCTAAAATCCATCGGTGTACACTTCCCCGCCTCATCGGTGCCGGACGCCAATGCAAGCATTGACTTGCGCCTCGAATGAAAAGCAATATCGCACATATAGTCCTCAGAACCATATCAATTATATGCCAAAGTCCTCATGACTTGACGTCTTGAATCATAATTAACAGTTACTCAGATTATTACGAAATCTCGGGTACAACACCAAAGGGAAGAAATCCTAACCAATGACCCAAATCTCAAGATTCTCAATTACCATAGTTACAAGATAAATCGACAACAGATGGTTCACAACCACAATACTTCGATGCAGATTAAGTTAAACAGTAATCTGGAAAACAAGGCTACATCTCAAATGTACCCAATATCGATATCCTCCAGATCATCGATCCCCTCGATCTCATCGATTCAAGGAAGACCCAAATCAGAACTCACCGCTTAATATGATCCCAAAAGGTTACCAAAAACGAGAGTGACTATGATGAATGATAAATGATTAGAAATCCGACAAGGATCAAAATTGACTCACCGAGGTGAACTAATAACGCAATGAGTGATAACTCAAATGAAGTGATTGGAACCGTTGTTCCTCGTGAATTGAATGATCAGTTTGATAACTACAAGTCTCAACATGATTGATGTATGATGAATGAATTATATGAATGAATGAACGACAATGAAATGAATGATTATCATATAACCGAGCAAGAATTAACTTGTTCAAAACCAGTGATGACTGTTCTTACCTCTGGCTCTCGAAGCCTGATAGGACCCCTTGGATGATGCACGGGCTGGAGTAACAAAATCCCTCGAGGTTTGTGAGCTCTCTCGAGATCTACTGGCACTAGAACCCCTGCAGTATTTCTGAAGGTGTCCCTGCCTCCCACACAGAAAACAAACAATAGCGGGCACCGTACAACGAGTGCTAACATGCGCCGCTGAATCACAGTTAAAGCAAACAACAGTCGAACTCATCACCTGAGAAGAAAAGGTTTTCCAGTATGAAGACGACTAGAAAACGATCTCTTGGACGTCAGAGCCTGATGTCCCTCAGAACGAACCGGCATCCTAGTCCTCTCACCAGAAGAAACTGAAGGGTGCTTTCGAGCAAGCTCCTTAATCAAAAGTTCTACTCCAAGAGCCTTCTCTATAAACTCACTAAGTGAATTACAATTGTGATTGAACAACTGCATCCTCAACTGCGGATTTAGCCTCTTGCTAAAATATTTGATCTTATCTGCCTCAGTACAGATAACAGACGAAGCAAACTGAAGAAGTCCCTGAAACTTCTCAGCAATGACAATAAAACCCTTGTCCTCGATGGGTTTGGGGTTTTAAACCTCTGATAACTTGGCTTCACGAAGTGGAGCCGGATAATACCTCTCTAACATGAGAGTCTTGAACTCACTCCAAACATAATCACGATCGGTGGGTTTCACAGAAAGCCACCAAGAATAAGCACCCTTACTCAAGTAGTAAGCCGCTATTGCCACTCTACTCTCTTCCGGACACTGAACCATGTCGAAGAGTTTATCAAAATGCTCAAGCCAATGAACAATATCAGCTGGTTCTGACGAACCCTCAAAAGTAGGCGGCCTCTGACGAGAGATATCGCCAGCAATCTAACTCACTCCTCCAGTCTGTCCATGAAACGGCACCTGGAAACCCTGTTGTGGTGAACCACGAACCATCGAGGTCTACATGGTCTCCATCAGATGTGTTATATGAGTTATATGGGCCATCATGCCCTGTATACATAAGAATGGGTCCACTCGAACACCTTCCGATTGAGCTGCATCTCGGGTGCGACTCCCGGACAGTGAATGATTACCTGTCGGTGAATGAGTGGCATCACTACATTATGAACTAATGTTATCCCTTGCGTTCGCGTGGTTATTCACACGAGATCCTGGGTTTCGGCCTGCACCGCGGCTTCTTCCCCTGCGTCACATGATAGCTCTATCCATTCTGAAGCAGGAAAGTCACATGATAATTATAGATCCCGCATGAAGATCGCATTATGATTACGTTACGGAATGATAATAATGAGCATACACACTCCAACATAATGAATGAATTAATAATGCAATAAAATGATCGTCAACATGACGTCGGAATATGATAAGATCGCATGAAAGATCAAGTGAGGTAACATGATTAACTGATGAAATTCCTGAAATGATTACCTTAAACAAGTTAACAAGGTTGATAAATCGATCCACAAGATCAACAACTGAGCAATGAGATGGACTGAGTGATTAATGATTAACATGATCGACAAGATCAGAAATGATGATTGAGATTTGTTAACTGATGAATGAGTTGATCCTTATCGCTTGCACAGGTCACACGTGCTCCAAAACAATTAGTCATGAATCAATCGTAACACTAATATCACAGATAGGTTTCAACAAAGTATGTATAATTAATGACATGATGAATGTATGAACATAAAGAGAATCGAGTCCTTACACAGGTCATAGCGAAGCTTCGAGGTCTTGCGATACTAGTCTTCACTGACGACGACTCGATGAATGAATGACTCGTGCGGTCGTACAAATTTCACAACTCACAAAACCCGACTGTCCAGGTTGTTATAACCTGACAGTCCCACTACTACCGTGCCGGTAGAGTCACATAACTCACAGATCTGGGTATCTCACAACCCAAAGCTCTCTGATACCATCTTCTGTAACACCCCCAAATCCCATTGGGTTATTACAGTGCCGTGGACCCCACACCCGGAGATCCACCAGGCAAACACGACTAAAATACATTTAATTAACCAACAAGGGGGATCACAGTCCCTACCATGGTATCCGACACAATATTCCGATAAGGAATTTCAACGACAAAAGTGGGCCTACGTGGCCAAAATAAAATACAATGACATCCATGAGCCTTGCTCGGTTAATACAACATGACAACAACTGACAAAACTGGAGTACACTCCAACTGACTGACCAACATGAATAACTCGGACTAGTATCGCTCGAATGCCTCGTCGCCATCGTCATGCCCCTGTGTCTCAACTCTCTCCTCACAAGCACCTAAAACATGAAAACATGTTCCGCCCCCACGGGGTCAGTCATCCAGATAATGAATATCAAATACATGCATAACATGATATGCATCCAAAGGCAGAATGAAATGGTACAATGATAATAATAATACGAGATGCTCACAATCCAAGGTAAGAACCGAGCATTCGTGAAATACTATGCCCACAGCATACTATTAATACCTGTTCAACAGGTTAGAACATAAGTGCCCAACGGCGAAACATAATTATAGAACACCAAAATGAATTACACGAGCATGAACCAAGCCAGAACTGAGTTAAATATGAACCACAATGCCCGAAGGCTCCAACAATACCAAGGCATCACCAAGGCTTGAAAGCCACTCAGCCGAAGCTGTCAAATATCATAATCACCTGAAACCAAAACAGCCCGAAGATATATCTATGAGGGCCGAAGCCACGGCACGAAGCCGTATCACAATAAGGGCCGAAGCCACGGCACGAAGCCGTATCACAATGAGGGCCGAAGCCACGGCACAAAGCCGTATCACAATGAGGGCCGAAGCCACGGCATGTCCAATGGTTGTGACCTACCGAACTATAGGTGTGGGGAACCCAACTGCGAAGGTTCAAGTCCCAAACTTACCCATAATGAGCACTAGCCAAGACTAGCCCCTAAAACACAATTAATCACAAACGGCAACGATCCAAAGATTACCGAATTCACAAGAATGATAGTGTGCTGCCTTGAGTCGGCCAACACGATGACAGTAACTCACGGATGGGCACCGTCCTTGACAGTCCCGATTCAATACCTCGATTACCTTAGAATGGCCAATCGATAAAAACGAATAACGGATGGGAACTATCCTCGACATTCCGAATTCAATACCTCGATTGCCTTAGAATGGCCAACCGATAACAATGATGCAGTGGATGAGTTAATATCTCTATTGCCTTTGATCGGCCAATCGATAACAATGATACAATGAATGACTCAATACCTCGATTGTCTTAGAACGGCCAATCGATAACAATGATACAACGAATGATTGAGCACCTCGATTGCCTTAGAACGGCCAATCGATAACAATGATACAATGAATGCCTCGACACCTTTAATCGGTTACCGAAGATGAAGATGAGAATGAATACGCCAATGCCTTCAATCGGCCAATACAACATGAATGACAGGACGCCCACATTAATAACAATGATTACAACAATGTCTTAGATCGACATCAATATTAACAACAACAATCGATACATCGATACCGCGAACCGGCTATCGACAATAACATTAACAACGAGTATCCCAATGCCTTGAACCGGCCATTAATGAACAATAATAAACATTTGGCATAATTTCCGAGGAGTATCGTATCGAACGATCCCTTAATATCAATGAACTCATGAATAGACCAAGTCTTGGAATGATACAACACATTCATACACATATATGATAACATTAATCTCATTGACTAGTACAAGTATAAAACTTGCCTCAAACCGAAGGCGAAGAAGTTCTTCCACGAACAACGTCCTTGAAGTGATTATCGGTCCTCGAACAACCTTGAATAACACAATTACCAATGATTTGCTTAATATACATGTCCACATATAATCAAAGTCAACTCAAAAGGTCGATACAACACTACCCAAACTCATTGGGGCAATTAAACAAACACGTTGTAAACAATCTCCCATTGTTTACAACTAATCCCAATTATACCGAAAACCAACCTCCAATGAATGATTCAATCCAACAAAACTTCATTAATACCATTAATAATCCAATAGGAATACTTAAATTGGGATTACGACAACATCTAGTCGAAATCCCTAAAATCCTAAAGTCAACACCCAAGGTGTTCTTGAAGAATTCCTCAATGATTCACAAATTCCAAAAATTACACCAATGAATCCGTAAGAATACAAGTATCCAAGATAGATAATCCATATTCAACATATTCCAACATGATAGCAAGCCAACTCGAATAGATCGGCAAGAAAACCCTCAAATCCCGAAATTCTAAAGTTTAATGAAAAATTACCTTGATTTGGAGTGATGGAGTGGATTAATGTTGATTAATCTAAACTAGGAGATTGAAGATAATGCTAGGTGATTGCAGCTCGAAAAGACCTTTCTGAATCGCCCATGTTCGTCCGAAATGGTTGAGAGGTGAAGAAATGACGAAGTGAAGAGTGAAATGTCCTATTTATACAAATCCCAGTTTAGCGCGTGCTAGCGGGTTCACCGGTTAGTCCAGTACCCACTGACTACATCATTAGCGTGCGCTACATACTTGGTAGCTGCGCTAATACCTCCTCTTTAGCGTACGTTAATCTCATGTTAGCGTGCGCTACCTGATAGTTGATGTCCCGTATATTGGAGTCCAGAACCCACTGTCCTATGCCCTGCTCGCGATAGCATGCGCTACAACTGAAACTTAGCGTGTGCTACCAGTACAATTTAGCGTCCGTTATCCACTTATAGCGTGCGCTACGAATTTCCAATTTCAGTCCAGTACCTACTGGACTGTCTGCCACAATTGCGTTAGCGTGCGCTAATGCTGAGGCATAGTGTGCGCTACCTATACTCCATTAGCGTGCGCTAACAGGAGTACGTAGCATGCGCTATCTCACACACATAATACCAAAATATGATGATGATAAAAATATCCTCGTCTCGATCTCAAACAGTGATGAATGATGAATAACAACTGATACACGATTCTAAAGAACACCGAACGGTGAACACAAGTGAATGAATATGAATGATGAATGACTATTACTGAGTGAAAAAATTCTGAGTGGCAATTACTGAATGATAGTCAATGAATTCACAACCGGGTATTACATTCTACTACTATTGTTTAATGTTATCTTATCCGAGTTATGTTGTACAGTGTGGAATCTGTACAGTATGTATAAAACAATTGAAGGACTGAGACATCTGTATTGGTATAATTGTCGTACTTGGTCGATAATTGCATTTGAGGATAGTGTGTATCATATGAGAATATTATTGGAAGGAGTATGTGTATTAGTATGTCGTGTATACGTATCTAGTATGTTGAGATGTTGGACAAGGATAGCTAAAAATGGCTAAGTATAGCCTTATTAGCGCACGCTAATATTTAAGAATAGCACACGCTATCGTGCAGGTTTAGCGCACGCTAAAGGCAAATGATAGCGCACGCTAGTGCAGAATAGATCAGAGGGAATCTACTTGTGGACCCGGCTGGTTTCGGCGAATGTTCCGATAAGGTCAACGGATGTTTGCTACGAAGGATTAGCGCACGCTAAGCATGAGGATTAACGCACACTAATTGTAGATCAGTCAAAGGGAATCTTATCCTTGTCAGATGCTTTTGGCATGTGGACCCATCTTCGGAGCATACAGACAAACGAGTCAACTATGAGTAGTGCACGCTATGGTCGGACAATTGTGTCCGCTAATTAGAGGCATTTACGTATGCTATTGCATGGGCATTGCGTAAGTAAATCATTGTACGAAGCAAGGCAGTAGCCTCTGGACTGCGATAGCGCACGCTATTTTGTGAAGGTAGCGCACGCTAATAACAGTCAGTATATATATGATTGTAGATGTGAATTATGTTCATTCGGCCATTCCTTCCCTTATTTCGATAGAGGGAGTTCTTAGAGAGAAGTTTGAGGTTCCAAACACTGAGAGATGATCATTCTTAACAATAATAAGAGGAGAGCACGGATTAAAGCCTTGTTCTTGAAGATTATTGATGATTCTTGGAATGGAGTTCGATTGTTCTTCTTCATGGTTCGTCTACAAGGTAATTTTCGTATCCCTTTGTTAGTGTTTCGTTTTAAAGGATGATTACCTGGGAGGGAGTATGTTGGATTATCATGTGATGATGTTATATGAGGTTTAATAGATGTATATGACTTGAATTATGAATCGGATGATTATTTACATGTTAAAGGATGTTAGATTATGTTGCTTTGATGATTATGAACATGGTTTCGAGTCACTTGGTGTTCTTGAAGAACTTATTGATGAATATACCATAGCAAGACGATTGTATGTTGAATTATCGGTGTTTTAGATACGAAGATGAAATGTTCATATCTAGGATTAAGTCATGTTGATTGATGATTGATTAATGGTATATATCATGTGACTATGATACCGAGATTGGATCTGGAAGGATTGTGATTGATCTTGGAGTATGATTTCCTTTACACTCATATTCGTAATCGCCATATGTTGATCGGTACCTGAAATGCATGCAACTGCATGTCATTATCGCATGCTAGTGTTACTGGCTAGCGCACGCTAATGGAAGCGACTTAGCGCACGCTACGTTAAGTGATTAACGTGCGCTATGTCAACAAACAGTGTACATAATTGTATTACGGTTGTGAGTTCATAATGGATTGAGTTGGATTGTTCGGACTAGTGGTTAATCGAGATATTGTTGAGCCATTGGGTTTGTGAATTGGTTATATTGATTGTTAATTGTTATCGAACTTGTTGTTTATTGATTATTGTAATATGTTGAGATTATTGATCGGTGATTAGAACCATGCTTCGCGGTCGTATTCGAGAATGTTCGTAGATTGGTTTGGTCAGGGTTGAGGTGTTCGTAGAAGACGGCAAGGAATTGGTAATGGCTTCATCGGTATCGAGTCAAGTATTACTTGCACAGTTTATAATATTTAATGAATGGTTTCAGTTTCATTGTTTATAATTCGTATAGCGATGATTATAATTGTGAACTCTGGAGATTTGGATTTTATGTGGTTTTCGATTTTTGGGAGTTAAATCATAATATATATGATTTACATTTGTTATTGGTATACTTGGTTATCGAGGATACATTGTGATAAAGACGAAGATATGAATTATCTGCAATCCGTGATATTTTGGACCGTCGAATATTGAGGATAATGGTTCGTGATGGTTTAGACATCAAGATTGCTCTCGAAGGACTCGGGGCAAGTACTCTAATCATTTTTGTCATTTCGTGTCGATCATGTTGTGATACATTCGTGTATTGTTGTTGTCATGCATTTGTGTATTGTTGTTAATATGCATTTATGCATTATTGTCGTATGTCCACCTCGTGTTGATCTGACGGGATTATCTTGGGATCTATGCTAGCGTGCGCTGGATCATTGGACGAGTTTATCCACCTTGTGTTGATCTGACGGGATCATCTTGGGATCTAGGCAGTGAACGTTGGATCATCGTATTACCCATGTGTTGTTGTTGTACATATGTATATTATGGGTTATCCACCTCGTGCTAGTCTTTCAGGATCATCTTGGGATATATGCAGTGAACGCTGGATCATTGGATTTCCATAGGTATACATTGTTGTTATTGATTTGAGCATATTGACATTGTCATATGAGTATGCATTTGTAGGTCTTGTGTTAGGACCATGTCCGTATGTTGCATTGATCAGATCTCGGATTAGACTGACATGATTGTCGTGGTATTTCGTATCTTGAGGAACGTTCTGTATTTACCTTGGTATTTGTCTTTGATGGACAATCGATTATCGTATTGAGATGTGAGGATGATACCCGATGGATTGGGTTGGACAGAGTTAGTGAATTTCGTAACAGTGAGTTATGATAATATTTTGAGAACCTTGGGCATTGTTGAGATACAGTACAGATATTTCGGTATTAGCTTATTGTATTGTTAAGGATACGAATCGTGTATTTTCGTAAAGTTATGGATGTAAGATTACATTGGTAGTATTCTTACTTGGTATCTCATTGGTATGTAATTATTGACGCGATGTGCTGGTTATCATTGTTGGATATTATGGCTGACCCCATCGTTGGCTTTGTTTTTAGGTTCTTGGAATATCAAGCTTATAGCGGTCGTAGAGAGATGAGCTTCCTGGAGGATACTGGCTAGGGCATGTATTTGTGTATTGAGTTTCCTGATCAGTTCTTGTATTCCGCTGCTAGAGTATTTTAATTGTTTGTCTTTTTCCGCTGCGTGAGTATTTTTAAATGGCCTTTTGGTATTTGGTAACTTAGGTTACTTTGGCAATCGTTTTCTAAACTATTTTGTTGGTACGTGTAAGCGATAGCTTAACGTATGTTTTTTAAACTGTTGAGTTTTGCCTTTTCGGGCCTTGTGGTTTCAAATGAGAATCTTACGACGGTTTTGATAAACGGATTTTATTAAGTCTTCGAATGTTTTTAAAAGATAGTACCGTCGTTCGCCTATGTTGAATACTAATTTACCACAAGTTATATAAACTAGTACGATAAGCACCACAAGATATATTACCTAGCACACTATTCATATCAACGTTGCACATAAGGTATAATACCTATCACGTGTCACAACATAAGCAGAAACTTGTACAACATTAATTTACCTAAATTCAAAACATACCAATTCAAATTATTTATCTTCCCCAAAATATAAAGCACAACACATTGTGTCAAAATTGACTGCATTGTACACAATAAAGCATAACAGAAAAATCACATAATTGGAACATAACCAGAACCGCACTCTGTTTTCCAATTTGCAGCACACACAAAATAAATGATTAGCACAATAGTTCCGATTTTTAAAAATATAAATCAAATAGAAAAAAGATAATGTTAGTTTTTAAAAAAATAAAAATAAATACACCAAAATATAAAATATTTGAATGACTAAAAAATATTAAATCCCATAAAAAATACATATTAACCTAAAATATGAAATCCCATGAACATAGGAACTTCCCATGATTGTAGGAACTTCCGATAAGTGAAATTAGTCAAATTACATTGGTACCCCCAATAATTAAATTCGTTAGCACTCCTAGTTTTCCGTGTTAGCAAACCAGAACGAAATCTGGGCCAGTAATCTCCAAGGATCAATGACTTACAATCATTCCTATTTCCTACAAAAAAAAAAAGCTTTCCTACCTGAACCTATCCCTATATATATATATATATATATATATATATATAATTTCGACTATTAATGAATATAAGTAAAATATTGTAACCAAAAATATTTTAAAACTAAACATTGAGACAAATTTGAAACTTTACATGATAAGATTTATTTTATATTAGTAAAAAAATATAAGTAGAACATAACATATTAATTTTGTAAAATAGTGAACAGGTTACAGTAGTTGCAATTAAAAAGAGAATGGATACTAGATATGTTAAACAGGCTCGGGCCCGGCGGGCTGACCCGTTTAACCCGCCAGAAAAACAGGTTAGGGCCGATATTTCCTAGCACGTTTAAATTCGGGCTTTTTTTGGCCCGATATGTTTAGCCGAAGCCCGCTACGGCTAGCCCGAAACTGCTAGGGCTAGCCCGTTTAACATATATATAAACACACACACACACACATATATATATATATAATATTGTTAAGTTTAACTTACATGAATACTATATTTATATAGGAGAAACATATTCTGCTGATTAAAGAGCTCCCGCGGCGTACGATAGTGGCGATTTTCTATTATACGCTTTGCCGATGTAACACCCCGATAAGGGGGCCATTACAGTGCCGTGGACCCCACACTGGGATCCACCAGGCGATATCCAAAGTAAAGATTAAATACACAATACATGTGATACCGAACCACAAAACATAGTACTTACTCCGATGTGGAGTTTACAGCAGTATGGCCTACGGCCTTATTACACACAGGATCCAAAACATAAGTATAATCCATATGGAGATGAATTATACCTTAAATAACAATACATTTGTTCAAACTTAAAATGAAGCGGAAAATAACATTACACGGTACGAACATGACCGGACACGAAAGACTTGGGGCCCCCGAACTAGTATCCTTCGAACCCTTCGTCATCACCTTGATCTTCCCGTGCCTTGCCTTTTCCTCGACCTAAAATACAACACAAGTATTTCGCCCAACACAGGTCGATATACATGATAAATGATTCTCAAGATAGTATACAATTCACGCATATAAGATTTCAAGAATAACGCCCCGACTAACGAACATACCCCTCGGGCGTATGAACGCTCAGTCACAAAACGTCGAACACATCCACGTATAAAAATGGACTGTGAGCGACTAAGATAGTACGGCTCAAGAGGGACATCACAGTACGCCCGATCCGAATATGTGTCAGTGCACATGTCCACCCCATATACGGAATCCAGGATATACGTGGGACAATGTACCTAATTAGCCTCAACGAACTACGTCTCGTGTGCACAGCCTTTCACGGAAAATATTCACGCATGACTATATATGTGCCCGGCTAAAAATCCTACACAATATCCAATCGGAATGTAGATATGACTCCGGATATGTCACGATGCAACATGACAACGAATTCAAGAATTTCACAAAATCCGAATAATGATCGAGGACTCACCGAGATGACAACAAGATCAACAATATCAAGGGTCCAAAAGTAACGAACTTGGGAATACAATCCCACGATGAAAACGGGACATCATTAAGAGCAACATCAAATCACAAGACACAAGTTTATAAGTGTTTCATATACACGAAATGCATAATCATCATAAGAATCCACACATCATTATAACCAAGCAAGATAACTTGCCTCAATACGGAGACGGGAATAGTCCTCTTCTTGTCGGAACGAACGAACGGTCCTCACCTAATATTGTGTACTCGAACAATCAACCTTGAATGAAGTATATTTTGCTCATTAATACGTTTATATGATCATCTACATCGAATGTTAACGAGATAACATCTTAATTTCCGATTGAGTAGTTTAACTTCTAAAGTGTTACTTCAAGAACCTTATTCATACCATTCAATTCTCACATTTGATTACAAGATGATACCAAATGTTTGTTGGATTAAGAATCATTCCATAATGTTTTAAACAATAATCTCCTATCCTTTAATCTTATCAAGAACATCTCAAATGATTAAAAGTAAAATCTGCACTACATACAATTACTTATGTTGAGTTAATTAGTTGTAAATCCATATCATGGTTATGAAGACTATCTCAAGTTTAGCACCACTCTTATACCCTTCCAACTGACTTGGGGATTCAAACAACACACCTCTGAATTCACTTAGCCTAGGTTCAAGAAGATTATTTCATTCTTCTAATGATCAACAAGGTTTCTTAAAACATTTATGGTAATTATTCCAATAAGTCATTTACATTACAATGGAACAAGGATTATTATTATACCAATGGTGTTATAAGTCTAGCAAGGAGAGTGTGGTTAAACTAAACATGATCATTACCATATTAAAACACCAAGAACACACCATTACAAACCCTCTAATCATCATGTTCATCATTAAGTTGTTGAAAGCTTAACTACAGCATGTTTATTTTGATTAATTCATCACTAGGTGAAATATACTTAATCACTATCATATTAAATTCGAGATTATAGGGTTAAATCGTAGAACATACCTTCAGAAATGGAGAACAATACACCAAACCACAAGAACACAATATAAGCTTCAAGAATGTCTCCAAGTTCCAATCAACAAGCTCCAAAATCAAAATGTAAAGCTCCAACACAAGTAGTAAGAAGGTAAACTTGCTATAGGGATGAAGGGGGATGATTATATGGGTGAAAATCGGAGGTTGGACATGCAAAATGAAAGACACAAGTTGTTTTTTTATAACAGCACAGTTCGTTACGTACGCTACACAACAAGTGTTACGTACGTAAGCTAAGTCCAGAGGTTACTGGACTGAAATACGAACTTCATTATGTACGTTACCGCTAGAAGCATTACGTACGTAATGTGGGTCAACTAGGTTGGCTCCAAAGATCAGATATTCGAATCCCACCCGGCCCCACACGCCGAAAGTTGAGATCGGATACGATTGCAGACCTACGTGACGTAATGTGCCCTTTATGTACGTAAAGGCCTCAAAATAGCGTACGCTATGGCTTACGATTAACGTACGTTAGGCTCAGGTTTTTAATAGTTCAATATGCACTTATCTCTACAACACTGAAAATTCAAACATAATGCGAGTGATCATTTTATTCAAGTCTATTATGATATATTCCAACATCAATATTCATTTCACAAATGCAACAAGATTACAACAGTATTAAATTATCCGAATAGTACAGCAGCAAGTAAGAATTCCTTCGGATATTACAGCCGATGACCAGAAAGCGGGGGCGACCAAAGAAGAACAAGGTGATGAAGACGATGATGGCGAGAAATAAGGAAGCCACACAGATAATTTCTACTGTGGCGAGCTCCAGATCCACAGAGGTCACTCCGACAAATTCAGTAAATTCGAAACGACAATCGACGAAATATATGCAAATTGCGACTGATAAGCCGGACTCTAAGGCAGCGAGCACCAGACATTTGGAGATGGAAACATTACCATAGATTGAAGTGGTTCAAAAGCCAGAAGTTCGATCAACGAAATCAGATCCGCCTGAAGAATCTATTCCAATCAAATCACTTCCTATTTCTCGGAAAGGTATGATGAGGCTTGACTTCATTGCTCCTACTTTAAAGGAAGGAGTACTAGTAGCCTGTTTAGAGAGAAAGGATGTTGAGATTGAAGCTCTAAAATGGAAGACTGCAGTGATTTTGTATGTGATGGGGGATACGCCTTCTATTAGATATTTGCAGACATTCTTCTCTAAGCAATTGAATATTGAAAATCCTGAAATCTATTACCACAATGAGGGATATTATGTGGTTCGTTTTAAAACTATTGAAGAGAGAAATGTGGTTTTATTTGAAGGACCTCATACTATAGCTAATCGTCCTGTCATAGTTAAGGAATGGGAGGCTGATTTTTGTTTTGAGAAGGAGATACTCAAGGTTGTTCCACTCTGGATTAGGCTGCCTAACCTTCCGTTGAACTGTTGGGGAGGAAAATCCTTGAGTAGGATTGGCAGTACTATAGGTAAGCCTTTATATGCTGATGAATGTACTACTGCTCAATCTAGAATTTCTTATGCTCGAATGATGGTGGAAGTTGATGTTACAAGACCTCTGCAACATCAAGTTCTTATTGAGGATGAAAATGGAAGAAGGGTTGAACAGAAAGTCTTATATGAATGGGTGCCATTTTACTGTAAGACTTGTTTATGTGCTGGTCATGATTGTGAGTTGAAGAGAAAGCCAGTTGTTAAGACAAAAGAAAATCAGCCTAAGCCTACTGTGAAGCAATGGATCCCAAAAGCAAAGCCAAAAGTTACTGAGAAACAAAAGGAAGTGGTAGAAATAGAGGATATTACAGAATAAGAAAGCTGGTCTATTCCTAAGAAAACTTACAGCCCTATGATAAATGTAGAGAAGATACAAGGGGTGCAGCTGGGTAATACTTTTCAAATGCTGGAGGAACATGCGTTACAACAACAAGATGGAATGGGCGGGGACCATTCCCCCTCTGGTATCAAATGAAACTACTCATGTGGAATGTGAGGGGCTGTAATAAGCCCTTCAAGCAGAAAGAGTTAAGGCTTTTTTTGCAAAAAATACAAGTAGATGTAGCTGTGCTGGTGGAAACAAGGGTGAAAGAACATAAGTTTCAAGTGGTTTCTTCTAAGATTATGAAGAATTGGGAGACTCTAAACAACTACTCCCATGCTGAGAATGGACGTATATGGATCATTTGGAATCCAAGAAAGGTAAATATTGACTGTTGTGAAAATCATGAGCAAGCCATTCACTGTGTGGTCACTGATTTGCTCTCAGGGAAAATCTTCAACATGATAGCTGTATATGCACTTAATACAAACGAACAGAGGAAAGCACTTTGGGCATTTATCTCTCAAATCTCTCATTCTGTAACAGGTCCTTTACTTCTAGGAGGGTATTTCAATGCTCTGCTTCATGTAAAAGATAGATTTCAAGGTAACCCAGTTACTGAGGCAGAGCTCAAAGATTTTAATGAATGCTTACAATTGAATTTCCTTACTCCACTGAGGATGGTGGGAAATTTCTACACTTGGTGTAATAATCAAGAAGGAAAAGACAGAATTCACACTCTTATAGATAGATGTATTGCAAATGGAAGTTGGTGTAATGAGTTCAGTAATGTAGTGGTAGAGGTATTGGAGAATGCTGTTTCTGATCATTTCTCACAGTTATTGAGGATTGAAGATGGTGTACGGGATAGGAATTCTCCTTTTCGATTTATTAATGCTGTGGCTGACCACTCTGAATTTAAAGGAGTACTTGAGGATGGATGGAGATTGCAATGTCACTCAAATAAGCTCTTGAATGTCTAGTACAAATTAAAGAACTTGAAACAACCTTTCAAGCAAATTAATATTGCTTATTTCAAAAATATTCCACAAAAACTCAAAGAGTTGAGGCTCAAACTTTGTGATACTCAAATCTAGTTGTTGCAAGATAAATTAAATGATGTGCTAATCCAAGAAGAAAATAATTTGCTTCATGAGATGGAGAAATGGAGTAACATAGAGGAAAATATCTGGAGGCAGAAAGCTAAGGCAGACTGGATTAAACTTGGTGATTCTAATACTAAGTTTTTCCATGCGTTTGCCAAAGCTAGGCAAAGTTTAAATGCAATTAAATTCCTGGTAAGAGCAGATGGAACAAAATGCATCAGTCAGACTCATATAAAGGAGGAGATTAGAAACTTCTATTAGAACCTTATGGGGAGTGCAGCTCTGGGCCTTCTAATGATTGATCCGGCGGTGATTGCTAGAGGCCCTACTCTATCACATGAACAACAACTGGAGTTGAGTAGATCTTTCACTGGTCAGGAGATTAAAGAAGCCTTATTTGGAATGAATACTCACAGAGCCCCAGGCTTGGATGGCTATAATGTTTACTTCTTTAAGAAGGCCTGTGATGAGATTGGACATGAAGTAACTGAGGCCATACAACAATTCTTTGATTCAGGTTACCTTCATAAAGCTGTGAACACCACTTTACTTTCTCTACTACCTAAATCTGAATCTGCATGCTTTGTGAAGGAATTTAGGCCTATAGCCTGCTGTAGCATTTTATACAAAATCATTTCAAAAGCTATGGCTAATAGACTGCAGAAAGTATTATGAGATATTGTGAGTGAAAATCAGTCTGCCTTTGTAAAAGGAAGAGTCATATTTGACAATATTTTGTTAAGTCATGAGCTAATTAAAGGATACACTAGGAAAGGGACTTCACCTAGATGTATGATAAGGATTGACATACAAAAAGCCTACGATTCTGTAGAATGGCCATTTTTGAAGTTTCTTCTACTAGAATTGAAATTTCCATACAGATTTGTGCAATGGATAATGGCCTGTTTGAGTACAGTTCAATATGCAATCTCTATCAATGGAGAAATTACAGAACCATTTGATGCTAAGAGAGGATTGAGGCAATTAGATCCTATCTCCCCATATCTATTTGTTTTGTGTATGGAGTATTTGCATAGAACTCTCTTGGAATTGCATCATAACAAGGTTTTTAAATATCATCCAAGGTGCAAACGGTTTGGTTTGGCGGAAATATGCTTTGCAGATGATCTCGTGCTCTTTTCTAGAGGAGATGCAGACTCAATAAGACAACTAGCTTTCTCCAAATTCTCTGAACCTTCCCCCCAATTTTTCAATATTTTTGTGGGAATTTAATTTATATATATATATTATTTTATTCATAGAGTGAAATTTCTAATTTATTTACATTTGATTACAAAATCAAATTATTTTTTAAAATTGACACGAAAATAACTATAATCACAACTGTTATTAATAGTTAAATTAAAAAAAAACAATAAAAACATACAACAACTGCTATCAAATTGCTAACAATTCAAATAATTTACAAAATCAAGTCATTTAGGTAACATCTTTCTTAGTACTTCTACAAGATTTCATCTTAGTGTATAGTACAAATGTTCGAATGCATATTCCAAGACCACGATAAACTACTTATATATATATTCCATTCTACATGCTTACTTTTGTGGAGAGCGAACTTATGACCAACTAACAATCAGTTGTGGTGAGATATAAGTATCTGCATATTGGAGTGAGGCTCCATTTTTAGCCTATTATAGGAATATCAAGATTGAGGCATGTGCAGCAATCGGAACACCATGCAGTGATTCAAAATGGCATACTTAGGAGTTCGATGCTAATGGGAGAAATAAATTGAGATGCATTCAACAGAAGCATATGGTTTATAATCAATTGTGCTGATGTTCAAAGGCTTCGTGAAGGAACTTCCTTCTGTAAAAATTAGTATATTGTAGAAAGATAATAATCTCCTATGCAAGGCAAACATGCAAGATTTTTTTTTACCTAACTTGGTCTACGAGAAATTCTAGATCATTTTATAATATTTACAATAATAAATAAATTACATTTTGTTTAGTATATCCTCTCTCAAAAAGGAGGCCGAATGGACACGGGTCTTGGATTGAAGGAGGGTAAGTTTCACTCCAGAAAGTGCCTTGGTTAGGGCATTGACAAGTTGATCTTTCGAGGATATATGAGCAACAAGTTCTCCAGGATGAACTTTTTCGCTAATAAAGTGTAAGTCGAGGGCAGTGTGCTTTTATTTTGGAGTGGAAGACTGTATTAGCCAATCTAATGGGACACCGACATTATCACATTTGATAAGCATGGTTTCTTCATAAAAGATGGGGTCTATCACTACAACAAAAAAGGTCTTTGACAATGTTTTTTAAACGTTGTAATAGGTGTTTGACAACGTTTGTTAAAACGTTGTATTATCCGATGTTGTCTTAGGTCCATATTTATGACAACGTTCTTTAAATGTTGCGGAAACGTTGTTGTAATAGCGATCCCGTTTTTTGTTAAAAACCTTTAACAATATTTGGTAAATGTTGTTACTAACTTCAACAACGTTTAATTAAACGTTGTCCTTGTTTATTGACAACGTTCTGAAAAGGTTGTTAATAAGTTCCACAACGTTTGAAAAAACGTTGTCATTGAGTATTCACAACGTTTATGTAAAACGTTGTAGAAAGTTTTTTTTCTAAAAACAAATATCCACCCCCAAATTCACCTATTGCACCTACTACAATTTTTTATTTTTTTCTCCTATTTGCTTCACCAATAAATTTCAAAGCAAAACAAAATTGTAACAATTAGTTTACCAACACCAGTAAAAAAATTGATGTAACAAAATGCATTAAAATGGTTCACTTAATTTTCAAGCTCAAAAGACATAACTAGCTGCATGTCAATTGAACATCATAAACAAAAAGAAAACTCATAAAACCGGAAGATTCAGTCGTATTAAGCTGCAAAAAGTATAGCTACAAAAAGTATTAAGCTGCAAAAAGTATTAAGCTGCAAAAACTCATAAAACATATGCTTTATGTATATCGTATACTGACAATTGATCAATATTAATAAATACCATGCTCCCTCCTGAGCCACGAATAACTCCAAGCTCGAGTTCTGGCAGACCGAGCTGTGTTTTGGTAGCAGCAATGCGAGCATGACATGCCTGCAGAATATGTCGTATATATTGTAAACAAGAAGTATGAAGCGCTAAGAGTTAGTTTCGGACAGAATTAGGTATAGCATGGGTCACAAACGTGGGGCGGTTTAGGGTATCACTAAGTTACCGGAATATGGATTTACGGCGGGCAAAATAGGAGTAGCCAAGACGATGTCGGAACATTTGTCGCTAGAGTGAAATGTTTAATCAGACCAAAGATAGCCAAAATCTATTCTCTTATTTAGATTAGGCCTAACCAGCTAGATCGTGGTCGTTTTGGCTTAGGTGATCGTTCGCAAAGGTGTTGTATTAACTACTGACTTATGTTATTATAACTCAGTTTAACAAAAAGCGAAAGTCAACAGTTAATCAAGAATGAAACCCATCCACAAAACAATCAATAAACATGCTTCAACTGTAGGGCCATGGTCATCCCATAAATCTGACCTAGCCATGAAAATATTGAGAACCTATCATACTACTTTTTTGTGAAGATCTTTTGTGCTAAGAAAAGTTTAATAAAACCAATAACTCTTGCACATCTTTATAATTTCAAGCATATAGTATCGGCCATACACTGCTCTAGTTCTGGACTTCAATCCACTGAGAGCTGCTGATAAATTTTGTTGAACAAGCTTTCTTGCATACTCTCTGAATATGTCTTCAGCAAGCTACAAAAGATAACAAAACGCTAGTAACCAAATATAGAAAAATGCATCATGCTGCTCGACTCCTGAGACTTTCCGACACTATGACATGTAAACTACTGAATATAACAAACATTTAGTGGTCGATCTTTTTAGTGCCCAGTGGGCCATATGGGATATGCATAAAGATATTGATAACAACTTCAGTGAAGACAATACCTCATCCGAAAGTCGATAAAGAAGTTGTGCTTCTCTAAGACTGATCAGCTTATTCACATGGACATCTGGGAAACAATTTAAGCCACATTAATATGGCATTTTCACCCAGATACTAACAAATCATATACCACGAAGTTTGTGATTGTCATAACACATTAACACATAACCGATATGAATACTTACCATGGGAAATTGATTCAAGCTTGACCGCGTACAACCTTTGTGCATTATCTCGGACAGCAACCTCTACCTGATAAACAGAAGGCTTTAAAAGACAAAAGAAGGTCCGAAAAGAACATGCTTATACTAGTTTGTGAAGTGTAAATTTAGAGCATTCACTTGATTACTTCAGACTTAAGAGAAACAAGAAGAGCCAATAATAGTTTAACCAATAATTATTACCTGAGAATTAGTAACCTTCAACGCACGTTTCCATGGTAACAAAAACTGGATGTTTCACCAAACACAAGATTTGAGACGTATATGAGCTTCTGAAATGTAATATCCGTAACTTTCCATTTTTAGCAGTTTCCATTTTTGATGTATGTATATTTTTATCGACTCGCTTGTAACCGTTTCGACATTTTGAATCTACTTTATTCTTGGAGTTTTTCCATTTGGACGAGTTTTGGTGATGTTTTCACGTAATTTCATTTTATGGCATGTTTTGCCGTATGAACGTTCGATTCTCGTAAAACTCATTCATTTTCGTTGTTTCTTGGTTTGCACAAATTCGTATGGTTGAGTTTGTCATGTTGAGACTTTCGGTTTGTAAATCCGACGTCGTTTCGTGATTTTCGGGCACTTGGGCCATTTTTGTAATTTCCTATAAGTTTAGGGAAATTCATCTCCTTGTCGTATTTTGGATTCCTCGGTAGTTGGAAGTGCATTTACTATCGAACACTCAGATTCTTTGTTATGAATACCTCGTATTTATACTTTTGATTCTATCCTCGTGTTGTGGTTCGTCGTTGAATCGATCGCGGTGTGGTGTTCGATCGATGCACTACGTGCATAACGTACGTTATGCATGATCCATAACGTACGTTACGACCCTTCCCAATTCAGTACAGACATTTGGTTACGTACGTTAACCAGTATTGGGTTACGTATGTAACCATCATAACGTATGTTAACAGCTTGTGTTAACGTACGCAACGCGCTGTCAGCGTTTTTAAATCTGACTTAACCTCAGTCGTTTCTTTTCATTCTTCTTCAACCCTTCTCGCGACGTGAGTGTTCTTGAGCGCCTTTGGAGCGATTTGTCCAGATCAATCCGTGGATTTCCTCTAGAGATTGATTATTGTGTACCAAGGGAGATTAATCTACAACATTCACATCTTCCATTAGTCGAATCCAAGGTATTTCCTCAGGAACCCTAACTTTGACGAATTTGGGGGTTTTTCGGGATTCTAGGGATTAGTTCCGAATTGTTCAACTATGTTATGATATTCCTTACCGATTGTGATTATTGGGTGATTCCAAATCCATTTTCCTTGATTTTAATTCGTGAATTATCAATACGGGGAGATTTTGCGTAAACCCTCGCCCGTATCGATTGAACATCTATTGTCGTGTATTGTAATCGGGGTTATGGGTGCATTCCATTCGATTATTGATGTCCGTTGGGACTGAGCTATGTTGATCCTTCGTTTAGGAACCGTCGTTTTCCACTCGGACCGTTCGTAGTCGTGTTTCACTTCCTTTTATCTAAGAATGTCTCAAAGGCAAGTACTTTACATTTGTTTACATGTTCTAGTATTTGAATTATGGCTTTATCGTGGTCGTTGTGGATGGAAATGTGTATGTTCACCTAGAGACGGTCAGACGGGGCCTCTAGGGATACGTATTGCCGTGAGTGTGCGTATCGCGGACTGTGGTTAGCCACCCAGGGATATCCGACGGGGCTCTGCGGGGTACGGTGGTCGTGAGTCTCGTACCAACGGTTAACTTTGAATTATGATTTGTTGGAGATAATGTGTTTTGTGATTGTACATTGTAAATGTAATATCCGCAATTTCGGATTTCCGGTAATTTTCATTTTTCGGCGGAGGTCCGTTTCGAAAACTCGCTTTTGACCGTTTCGTCATTCGGAGAATATTTAATTCTGCACTTTTTGTCATCCGAGTTCGTTTCGGTATCGTTTTGTTGAGTTTCGTGTTCTTAAACGACTTTTCCGCACTTGAGTTCGATTCTCGTGAATCTCGTCCGAAACTGTTGTTTCGAGTTTCTCGGAAGTTCATTTAATGTTATTATTCATGTTGTAAGCTTCGGTTTGGTGTTTCGATCACGTATCGTGATTTTCGGGCGTTTTGGGCCATTTTCGTAATTTCCCAAAGTTTGGGGTAATTACTTCCGTTGTCGAATTTCGAGCCCTCGGGTGGTCGGAATCGTGTGTTCTCTTAGTGCTCGGATTCGTCTTTGCGAGTACTTCGTAACCGTATCTTGATTCGTACTCGTGTTCGGGTTTCGGTCGTTCGGGCCGTCGGAGTTGGTCCCGCCGAGTCATGGCCGGCATCTTTGAGGCGAGCCGACCCGGCCGAGTAACGTCTGTAGCGACCGGCACCTACGCACGTAAGGCGATTACGTACGTAAGGCCACGGCGGTTACGTGCGTAACGATGCCGCATTCTGGCGAGACTTCGCCAAGGCCGGATTCGTGACGTAAGGGCCGGCCGTTACGTACGTAAGTCCGGCAGTTGTCCGGCTATTTAAGGCTGGACCGAGTCATATCCGCATTTTTCCACTTTTCTTCGTTCCTTCCGCGATTTTTCACCATAGATCGATGGTTTTGAGTAGAATCAACTTATATAAACATGTTTTGGAAGTTGGAATCATGGATTAACATCATCTTCCACCGGATCGAAGGTAAGAACACCTAAACTTTTGGTTTTGGATGTTCTTGGGGTTTCTTGGTGTTTTGGCCGATTTTCTTTGTTTTGATTCGATTGCGATGAAACTTGATTTTAAACTCGTAATCATCCAATACCCTTGAAGTTTTGTGGAACGGATTTGAGTATTTCTTTGAATAATCGATTGAATTGGACTACGCCTTCAAAGTGTCCGATAAAATGCTTCAATGGGTAGAACTTGGGAAGTTCCATACGTTTTCGTAGAATTGTGATTGAATTGATATCGTTGTGACTTAGGAACGAATTCTTGTGAAGAACTCGAGTCGGAACCCTTCCGCTCGTTGCCTTCTTTGGGGTTCGAGCTTCCGATCGAACCGTGTTCTTCTGAGCGTTTGGTAGCGGTTATTAAGGCAAGTATCTTACTATACGACTTGTATCTTGCGACTAGTAATTACGTATGAGATGTATGATGACTTTTCTTGCCTTCGTGAATATGTTCCGTTTGAGTTGGTTGTGTTTTCCAATTTGAAGGCTTTGTGATAATAGTGTTATATCGGTATACGTGTTAGGCGTTGTGCCATTTGTGCAGAATGCGACGTACATATGGGATGGTTGTACACTTGGTTGTACAATGTATTGTGCACCGAATGTGTGTTATGTTGGTTAAATGTCGTTAATTGATGATAGTTGTTGCGAGTGTCGAGGTTGTGTTATGTGCGTGCAATGTACGATTTTGTGGTGATCAAGGTGATTGATTAATTGTGCTCATTGTTGTATGTAATGTGAATGTGAATATGTGTGTGACCGCTAAGTTCACTCGTGTTGGTTCGACGGAACCTACGAGGATTCGTGGCAGCCGACTACGGGATCGTAACTTAGTGAGGTACCGAGGTCCAATCGTGGTCTTTGATGACGAGGCCTACGATAACGCATGGCAGCCGACCATGAGTTTCGGACACGGTCGTCAACCGGTGAGCTCGACGGGGCTTACGGTGACACGTGGCAGTGGACTACGGTGTCAGGACTGTGTGTGTGATTGTTGTGATTGATATAGTCCGTGCGGGTTGTTATGCCTACGGAGACACGTGACAGTGGATCACGGTGTCGGAATTGGTTATGTTTGGTTAATAGTCCGTGTGGGTTGTTATGCCTACGGAGACACGTGACAGTGGATCACGGTGTCGGAATTGGTTATGTTTGGTTAATAGTCCGTGTGGGTTGTTGAACCTATGGAGACACGTGACAGTGGATCACGGTGTCGGAATTGATTATGTTTGTTTAATTGTGCGTGATGTAGTCCGTGCAGGTTGTTGAACCTACGGAGACACGTGACAGTGGATCACGGTGTCATGAGCATGATACTTTTAAAATCAAAGTTTTTAAAGGAAAAGTTTTAAGAAAGAATGTTGGGCCGAGCCCCACGAGATTTATGGAAATGTTTTCGGTATTGTAAACTGTTGAATTATGAAACAAGTTTTGGGTTAAGGCCCTTAAGTTTTTCAAAGGTTTTGTGAATCAGACTTGAGGTCTTAAAGTTTTGAAATTTAAAAATTCTGAGATGATAATCTTATTTTCGAATGCTTCATAGCTTATCTTCTCTTGTGAAAACCTCCGGAATATTTGATACTTGATTATTATATTTGATCACGATTATTAATTGCTTGTTACATTTCGTATGATTTGATACTTGCACTAGTAAAACAAAGGAGTTTTACTAACCCCGAGCATCGGGGGTGGATGTCTGCTTGCGTCCGGTACATGCAGATTCGGGGAGCACACAGGATTGGCACAAGAGGATGACGAGCCGCGATACTAATCATGAGTCGAGAGTTATTTTGATCTTTGTTGTGTTGTCGAGTTGATTTCGGTCTTATTGTATTGTATTTCGACCCCGTGTGGGTAATGTTATTTAAGTCGGCTTTATCGATTGGGTTGTGTGACCTCATCGGTCCGTGTATTCACGTGTAGGTGACCATATCGGTCCGTATCATTTTATTGTTTGACCACAGTCGGGCAAGCATTTGGTTGTTTATGGATGTTTAGCGGTAGATCCTTGTGGAAAGGGTCTACGGCGTGTAATATTCCCATATGGTTTTGGGGATGTTACAATTATGGTATCGGAGCTTAGGTTTGCGAAAACCTAGCCGTCGGGTCGCTTCAAGTCGTGTTTTGTCGAGTAATGTGTTGTCTTGTCGCTCGAGTCGCCGTGACAAATTGAGTTGTGCGTAGTCACAACGTGTCGCTTATGTTGTCGGACGAGATTAGTATCGTGGCGCTGTCACCTCCGTGCGACACGTGGATGTAAGTCTCCTCCTTTATGCGTAATACTGTGTATCTCGATTTTATCTTAGTGAGTTAATTGCGGTGCATGATCTTGTTTACACAGATTGTGTGATGTAGTTGTGCTTAATACTTGTGGTACATGGTATGAGTATAGTGGGCGTATTGTTGTTTTATTTTGAACCGTGTGGGGTGGTATGGTGTGAAAGATGTAAACCTTGATGGGTTACGTGAAGATATCAATGGTAGAGTTTGTGAGAAACTCCGATGAATGATTTTCTTTGTGTGTTTAAACTTGATACCACGAGATGCATTTGATTGAATTGGCGACCCTGGTTGCCATTTGAGTATGTGGTTTTAAATTCGACTGTTTTTGGGATGTTGTAATTTTGTCCGCTATGGGTAACTTTAAGAATATTTTCTGAAGGACTTTACAGTTTAAGAATTTTTGTAGAAATCGATTTTTGGAAAATATTTTGGTGGTTCGGTCAAACCACGGTTTGTATGGATTTTTAAAATTTGTAAATTTTGACAAATGGGCCGTGTATTTTCAAATGACACCATCAGACGGTATTTGAAAAATGTGTTTTGAAGTACTTCAGACATTGTAAAATATTACCGTCGTTTTGTTTATGAACTAAAGGATTTTGGGAAACTTTATTTTGCAGAACGATTTTTGGTTTTCGGAATTTTGAACTTCTTATGTCGATGTGTTGGGGCTAAGTGGTTGTGATAAGTTTGTAGTGTTGTTGTGCTCGCCGGAGAATGTTTTAGTGTTTTCTAAATGTTGAGATACATGGTTTTGATTAAACGATCGAGGTATTAAAAATGTCTTCAAAAATTTCATTTCACCAAATTTTTCAAACTTGAAAATTTTAAAATTTTATCATTTGAATAATACCCCGGAAATATTTTATTTTTGTCATGAGTGTTTGATCCCTACGATACGTGTGTGGTTTTGGTGTTTGGTTTGGTAAAATCCAAACACCTCTGATGATGTGACTGTGAATTATTATTGAATAAAGTTCTTAAATTACGGTGTTAGTTCATGCCCTTGTGTGATGACTTGGAGTTGATGCTTTATCGTCGCTATTATCGTCTATGTTGACGTTGTGACGTTTGTTTGGTTGCGTTATTCGCTTAGTCGCCTGCTCGTAATGCCGAGAGGTCGTGGCCGAGGACGTGGTCGTAGTCGTGGTCGTGATCGGGAGCATGAGAGGGCGACTCCTCCTTGCCGAGTACCGATCAGCTCGATGCAGTCGGGGACATTCGACTAGCGTTAATGTTGACGCGTTGGTGCCGCGGCATCCTTCGTCGGGTGGTTGATCGATTAGTGCGGATGAATCAGCCGTACATCTAATGAGAACCCGGATGGGGATAACGGGGCTAGTAAGTGGTTACGAGATGTGATGAGGATGCACTAGCCCGCTTTGTGGGTTCATCGACTCGTTAGGTTGGGAAGGCTGGCTCTTCCAGGTTGGAGAACATTTGATCGTAGCTTGTCCTGATGAGAAGAGGGTACCCATTGCTCAAGACTTGCTTGACAAAGAAGCCGCAGATCGGGTGGCAGTAGTGCTGCAGATCGTACACCTACATGGGCCGAGTTTAAGACCGCCATGGAGGCGAGTATTGCCGCTACACTGCTCGTGAACGCAAGATCGTTGAGTTTTTCTCGGCCACGCCCAGATGTGTCGATATCCTGTGCGATAGTCGATTTTAATCGACAGCTGGCTTATGTTCGTGATCAAGTGAGAAGTGAAGCGGACAAGGTCCGATACTTCAATATGCGCATGAAACCCCATATCCGTGAGAGTATGGCTCCGCTCATGTGTACCACCTTGAAAGATTATCAGGATCGAGCTCTAGCCATCGAGATGGTCTGTTTCCATGTCGAGGGTAGCTCAGAGGTAAGAGGCGTAAGACCACGAGTAACTTTTCAAGAGGCCGGAGAAGTGAGATCCGTGAGCCCGTTGCTTCACGCTTCCTTCTGGGAGCACTCCTCGTTCGGTTGACCAGTCTAAGAACCTTACCCCAGAGGCGAGTAAGACGATCAGTGTGAAGACCTGCTTTAACTGCAGTCGTGTAGGCCATGCGAGACAGAATTGTCGTTCGCCACCGGTTAATTGTTTTAAGTGCGGCCAACTGGGGCACCAAGCGGTGCATTGTGAGACCGTTGCCAGGATGTTCGGGAATCGGGTTTTCGTTCCTACTCGGGGAGGGCCCGGTGGTGTCCAGTGATGTAGTTGTGTATCGTACTTTGTGCTGTAATTCGTGTAGAGATTGATTTTTGCTGCGAGAACTTTTTGGTTTTGTTTCTATTCTATCATGATGTTTTATTTTAAGTTTCGGAACGAAACTTAATTTTAATCGGATAGAATGTAATATCCGGTATTCTCGTTTTCCGTTATCTTGAATTGTTTGTGTTTTGACGTCAAACATTTTCTTGTTGATGAGAATCGGAATGATTTCTATCGTAATACTCTATTTGTTTCTATTGCATAGCCGTTTTAGTCGGGTGCGACTTGTTGTCGCGTACATTTCTTTGATTAAATGTGTGCATATGATGTGGTATGTGATGCGTCGTTAATTGATCGTTATTGTTTTGAATTATTGCCGGTGGTGTTGTTATGGTCGTCGTGTGGCATGTTGTCACGCTGTATATTCTTTCGCGTTGCTTGTAATGTTTCGCCAATGGATGAAAGTTACGCGTTTCTTGTGTATCTCGTTGAGGTTTCCTATTGGGATATTGCTTCTCCCTACTTATTTTAAGTTTCGGGACGAAACTTCTTTTAAGGAGGGTAGAATGTAATATCCGCAATTTCGGATTTCCTAATTTTCATTTTTCGGCGGAGGTCCGTTTCAAAACTCGCTTTTGACCGTTTCGTCATTCTGAGAATATTTAATTCTGCACTTTTGTCATACGAGTTCGTTTCGGTATCGTTTTGTTGAGTTTCGTGTTCTTAAACGACTTTTCCGCACTTGAGTTCGATTCTCGCGAATCTCGTCCGAAATCCGTTGTTTCGAGTTTCTCAAGTTCATTTAATGTTATTATTCATGTTGTAAGCTTCGGTTTGGTGTTTCGATCACGTATCGTGATTTTCGGGCGTTGGGCCATTTTCGTAATTTCCCAAAGTTTGGGGTAATTACTTCCGTTGTCAATTTGAGCCCTTGGGTGGTCGGAATCGTGTGTTCTCTTAGTGCTCGGATTCGTCTTTGCGAGTACTTCGTAACCGTATCTTCGATTCGTACTCGTGTTCGGGTTTCGGGTCGTTCGGGCCGTCGGAGTTGGTCCCGCCGAGTCATGGCCGGCATGCCGGGCCAGCACCAGCCGAGTAACGTCTGTAGCGACCGCGCCTACGCACGTAAGGCGGTTATGTACGTAAGGCCACGGCCGTTACGTGCGTAATGATGCCGGCATTTCGGCGAGACTTCGCCAAGGCGGTTCGTGCGTAAGGGCCGGCCGTTACGTACGTAAGCGTCCGCGTTGTCCGGCTATTTAAGGCCTGGACCGAGTCATATCCGGCATTTTTCCACTTTTCTTCGCTCCTTCCGCGATTTTTCACCATAGATCGATGGTTTTGAGTAGAATCAACTTATATAAACATGTTTTGGAAGTTGGAATCATGGATTAACATCATCTTCCACCGGATCGAAGGTAAGAACACCTAAACTTTTGGTTTTGGATGTTCTTGGGGTTTCTTGGTGTTTTGGCCGATTTTCTTTGTTTTGATTCGATTCTTTGATGAAACTTGATTTTAAACTCGTAATCATCCAATACCCTTGAAGTTTTGTGGAACGGATTTGAGTATTTCTTTGAATAATCGATTCAATCGACTACGCCTTCAAAGTGTCCGATAAAATGCTTCAATGGGTAGAACTTGGGAAGTTCCATACGTTTTCGTAGAATTGTGATTGAATTGATATCGTTGTGACTTAGGAACGAATTCTTGTGAAGAACTCGAGTCGGAACCCTTCCGTTCGTTGCCTTCTTTGGGGTTCGAGCTTCCCGATCGAACCGTGTTCTTCGGAGCGTTTGGTAGCGGTTATTAAGGCAAGTATCTTACTATACGACTTGTATCTTGCGACTAGTAATTACGTATGAGATGTATGATGACTTTTCTTGCCTTCGTGAATATGTTCCGTTTGAGTTGGTTGTGTTTTCCGCAATTTGAAGGCTTTGTGATAATAGTGTTATATCAGTATACGTGTTAGGCGTTGTGCCATTTGTGAAGGAATGCGACGTACATATGGGATGGTTGTACACTTGGTTGTACAATGTATTGTGCACCGAATGTGTGTTATGTTGGTTAAATGTCGTTAATTGATGATAGTTGTTGCGAGTGTCGAGGTTGTGTTATGTGCGTGCAATGTACGATTTTGTGGTGATCAAGGTGATTGATTAATTGTGCTCATTGTTGTATGTAATGTGAATGTGAATATGTGTGTGACCGCTAAGTTCACTCGTGTTGGTTCGACGGAACCTACGAGGATTCGTGGCAGTGGACTACGGGATCAGAACTTAGTGAGGTACTGAGGTCCAATCGTCTTTGACGAGGCCTACGATAACGCATGGCAATGGACCATGAGTTTCGGACACACGGCGTCAACCGGGTGAGCTCGACGGGCTTACGGTGACACGTGGCGGTGGACTACGGTGTCGGGACTGTGTGTGATTGTTGTGATTGATATAGTCCGTGCGGGTTGTTATGCCTACGAGACACGTGATGTGGATCACGGTGTCGGAATTGGTTATGTTTGGTTAATAGTCCGTGTGGGTTGTTATGCCTACGGAGACACGTGACAGTGGATCACGGTGTCGGAATTGGTTATGTTTGGTTAATAGTCCGTGTGGGTTGTTGAACCTATGGAGACACGTGACAGTGGATCACGGTGTCGGAATTGATTATGTTTGTTTAATTGTGCGTGATGTAGTCCGTGCAGGTTGTTGAACCTACGGAGACACGTGACAGTGGATCACGGTGTCATGAGCATGATACTTTTAAAATCAAAGTTTTTAAAGGAAAAGTTTTAAGAAAGAATGTTGGGCCGAGCCCCACGAGATTTATGGAAATGTTTTCGGTATTGTAAACTGTTGAATTATGAAACAAGTTTTGGGTTAAGGCCCTTAAGTTTTTCGAAAGGTTTTGTGAATCAGGACTTGAGGTCTTAAAGTTTTGAAATTCTAAAAATTCCTGAGATGATAATCTTATTTTCGAATGCTTCATAGCTTATCTTCTCTTGTGAAAACCTCCCGGGAATATTTGATACTTGATTATTATATTTGATCACGATTATTAATTGCTTGTTACATTTCGTATGATTTGATACTTGCACTAGTAAAACAGTGGAGTTTTACTAACCCCCGAGTAATCGGGGGTGGATGTCTGTTTGCGTCAGTACATGCAGTTCGGGGAGCAACACAGATTGGCACAAGAGGATGACGAGTGCGATACTAATCATGAGTCGAGAGTTATTTTGATCTTTGTTGTGTTGTCGAGTTGATTTCAGTCTTCCGTTGTATTGTATTTCACCCTGTGTGGGTAATGTTATTTAAGTCGGCTTTATCGATTGGGTTGTGTGACCTCATTCCGTGTATTCACGTGTAGGTGACCATATCGGTCCGTATCATTTTATTGTTTGACCACAGTCGGGCAAGCATTTGGTTGTTTATGGATGTTTAGCTGGTAGATCCTTGTGGAAAGGGTCTACGGCGTGTAATATTCCCATATGGTTTTGGGGATGTTACAATTATGGTATCGGAGCTTAGGTTTGCGAAAACCTAGCCGTCGGGTCGCTTCAAGTCGTGTTTTGTCGAGTAATGTGTTGTCTTGTCGCTCGAGTCGTCGGTGACAAATTGAGTTGTGCGTAGTCACAACGTGTCGCTTATGTTGTCGGACGAGATTAGTATCGTGGGCTGTCACCTCCGTGCGACTGTGGATGTAAGTCTCCTCCTTTATGCGTAATACTGTGTATCTCGATTTTATCTTAGTGAGTTAATTGCGGTGCATGATCTTGTTTACACAAGATTGTGTGATGTAGTTGTGCTTAATACTTGTGGTACATGGTATGAGTATAGTGGGCGTATTGTTGTTTTACTTTTGAACCGCCGTGTGGGGTGGTATGGTGTGAAAGATGTAAACCTTGATGGGTTACGTGAAGATATCAATGGTAGAGTTTGTGAGAAACTCCGATGAATGATTTTCTTTGTGTGTTTAAACTTGATACCACGAGATGCATTTGATTGAATTGGCGACCACAGTTGCCATTTGAGTATGTGGTTTTAAATTATCGCTTTTGGGATGTTGTAATTTTGTCCGCTATGGGTAACTTTAAGAATATTTTCTGAAGGACTTTACAGTTTAAGAATTTTTGTAGAAATCGATTTTTGGAAAATATTTTGGTGGTTCGGTCAAACCACGGTTTGTATGGATTTTTAAAATTTGTAAATTTTGACAAATGGGCCGTGTATTTTCAAATGACACCATCAGACGGTATTTGAAAAATGTGTTTTGAAGTACTTCAGACATTGTAAAATATTACCGTCGTTTTTTTTATGAACTAAAGGATTTTGGGAAACTTTATTTTGCAGAACGATTTTTGGTTTTCGGAATTTTGAACTTCTTATGTCGATGTGTTGGGGCTAAGTGGTTGTGATAAGTTTGTAGTGTTGTTGTGCTCGCCGGAGAATGTTTTAGTGTTTTCTAAATGTTGAGATACATGGTTTTGATTAAACGATCGAGGTATTAAAAATGTCTTCAAAAATTTCATTTCACCAAATTTTTCAAACTTGAAAATTTTAAAATTTTATCATTTGAATAATACCCGGAAATATTTTATTTTTCTTTGCGAGTGTTTGATCCCTACGATACGTGTGTGGTTTTGACGTGTTTGGTTTGGTAAAATCCAAACACCTCGTTGATGTGACTGTGAATTATTATTGAATAAAGTTCTTAAATTACGGTGTTAGTTCATGCCCTTGTGTGATGACTTGGAGTTGATGCTTTATCGTCTTTGCTATTATCGTCTATGTTGACGTTGTGACGCTTGTTTGGTTGCGTTATTCGCTTAGTCGCCTGCTCGTAATGCCGAGAGGTCGTGGCCGAGGACGTGGTCGTAGTCGTGGTCGTGATCGGGAGCATGAGAGGGCGACTCCTCCTTGCCGAGTACCGATCAGCTCGATGCAGTCGTGACATTCGACTAGCGTTAATGTTGACGTTGGTGCCGCCAAAGATCCTTCGTCGAGTGGTTGATCAGTTAGTGCAGATGAATCAGGCCGTACATCGGAATGAGAACCCAGATGGGGATAACGGGGCTAGTAAGTGGTTACGAGATGTGATGAGGATGCAGCCGCCCCGTTTTGTGGGTTCATCTGACTCGTTAGGTTGGGAAGGCTGGCTCTTCCAGTTGGACAGAACATTTGATGCTGTAGCTTGTCCGGATGAGAAGAGGGTACCCATTGCTCAGTACTTGCTTGACAAAGAAGCTGCAGACTGGTGGCAGGCTGTAGTGCCTGCAGATCGTACACCTACATGGGCTGAGTTTAAGACCGCCATGGAGGCAGAGTATTGCCCGTTACCTGTTCGTGAACGCAGGATCGTTGAGTTTTTCTCGGCCACGCCCCAGGATGTGTCGATATCCCAGGCGATAGTCGATTTTAATCGACAGCTGGCTTATGTTCGTGATCAAGTGAGAAGTGAAGCGGACAAGGTCCGATACTTCAATATGCGCATGAAACCCCATATCCGTGAGAGTATGGCTCCGCTCATGTGTACCACCTTGAAAGATTATCAGGATCGAGCTCTAGCCATCGAGATGGCTGTTTCCATGTCAGAGGGTAGCTCAGAGGTAAGAGGCGTAAGACCACGAGTAACTTTTCAAGAGGCCGGAGAAGTGAGATCCGTGAGCCTGTTGCTTCACAGCTTCCTTCCGGGAGCACTCCTCGTTCGGTTGACTACCTAAGAACCTTACCCCAGAGGCGAGTAAGACGATCGGTGTGAAGACTCGCTTTAACTGCACGTGTAGGCCATGCGAGACAATTGTCGTTCGCCACCGTTAATTGTTTTAAGTGCGGCCAACTGGGCACCAAGCGGTGCATTGTGAGACCGTTGCCAGGATGTTCGGGAATCGGGTTTTCGTTCCTACTCGGGGAGGGCCCGGTGGTGTCCAGTGATGTAGTTGTGTATCGTACTTTGTGCTGTAATTCGTGTAGAGATTGATTTTTGCTGCGAGAACTTTTTGGTTTTGTTTCTATTCTATCATGATGTTTTATTTTAAGTTTCGGAACGAAACTTAATTTTAATCGGATAGAATGTAATATCCGGTATTCTCGTTTTCCGTTATCTTGAATTGTTTGTGTTTTGACGTCAAACATTTTCTTGTTGATGAGAATCAGAATGATTTCTATCGTAATACTCTATTTGTTTCTATTGCATAGCTGTTTTAGTCGGGTGCGACTTGTTGTCGCGTACATTTCTTTGATTAAATGTGTGCATATGATGTGGTATGTGATGCGTCGTTAATTGATCGTTATTGTTTTGAATTATTGCCGGTGGTGTTGTTATGGTCGTCGTGTGGCATGTTGTCACGCTGTATATTCTTTCGCGTTGCTTGTAATGTTTCGCCAATGGACGAAAGTTACGCGTTTCTTGTGTATCTCGTTGAGGTTTCCTATTGGGATATTGCTTCTCCCTACTTATTTTAAGTTTCGGGACGAAACTTCTTTTAAGGAGGGTAGAATGTAATATCCGCAATTCGATTTCCGTAATTTTCATTTTTCATGAGGTCCGTTTCGAAAACTCGCTTTTGACCGTTTCGTCATTCGGAGAATATTTAATTCTGCACTTTTTGTCATCCGAGTTCGTTTCGGTATCGTTTTGTTGAGTTTCGTGTTCTTAAACGACTTTTCCGCACTTGAGTTCGATTCTCGCGAATCTCGTCCGAAACTGTTGTTTCGAGTTTCTCGGAAGTTCATTTAATGTTATTATTCATGTTGTAAGCTTCGGTTTGGTGTTTCGATCACGTATCGTGATTTTCGGGCGTTTTGGGCCATTTTCGTAATTTCCCAAAGTTTGGGGTAATTACTTCCGTTGTCGAATTTCGAGCCCTTGGGTGGTCGGAATCGTGTGTTCTCTTAGTGCTCGGATTCGTCTTTGCGAGTACTTCGTAACCGTATCTTCGATTCGTACTCAGGTTCGGGTTTCGGGGTCGTTCGGGCCGTCGGAGTTGGTCCCGGCCGAGTCATGGCCGGGCATCTTTGAGGCGAGCGCCACTGGCCGAGTAACGTCTGTAGCGACCGCGGCCTACGTACGTAAGGCGGTTATGTACGTAAGGCCACTGGCGATTCGTGCGTAATGATGCCGCATTTACGGCAGAGACTTCGGCAAGGCCGATTCGTGCGTAAGGGCGGCCGATTACGTACGTAAGCGTCCGCAGTTGTCCGGCTATTTAAGGCCCGGACCGAGTCATATCCGCATTTTTCCACTTTTCTTCGCTCCTTCCGCGATTTTTCACCATAGATCGATGGTTTTGAGTAGAATCAACTTATATAAACATGTTTTGGAAGTTGGAATCATGGATTAACATCATCTTCCACCGGATCGAAGGTAAGAACACCTAAACTTTTGGTTTTGGATGTTCTTGGGGTTTCTTGGTGTTTTGGCCGATTTTCTTTGTTTTGATTCAGATTCTTGATGAAACTTGATTTTAAACTCGTAATCATCCAATACCCTTGAAGTTTTGTGGAACGGATTTGAGTATTTCTTTGAATAATCGATTGAATTGGACTACGCCTTCAAAGTGTCCGATAAAATGCTTCAATGGGTAGAACTTGGGAAGTTCCATACGCTTCGTAGAATTGTGATTGAATTGATATCGTTGTGACTTAGGAACGAATTCTTGTGAAGAACTCGAGTCGGAACCCTTCCGTTCGTTGCCTTCTTTGGGGTTCGAGCTTCCCGATCGAACCGTGTTCTTCGGAGCGTTTGGTAGCGGTTATTAAGGCAAGTATCTTACTATACGACTTGTATCTTGCGACTAGTAATTACGTATGAGATGTATGATGACTTTTCTTGCCTTCGTGAATATGTTCCGTTTGAGTTGGTTGTGTTTTCCGCAATTTGAAGGCTTTGTGATAATAGTGTTATATCAGTATACGTGTTAGGCGTTGTGCCATTTGTGCAGGAATGCGACGTACATATGGGATGGTTGTACACTTGGTTGTACAATGTATTGTGCACCGAATGTGTGTTATGTTGGTTAAATGTCGTTAATTGATGATAGTTGTTGCGAGTGTCGAGGTTGTGTTATGTGCGTGCAATGTACGATTTTGTGGTGATCAAGGTGATTGATTAATTGTGCTCATTGTTGTATGTAATGTGAATGTAAATATGTGTGTGACCGCTAAGTTCACTCGTGTTGGTTCGACGGAACCTACGAGGATTCGTGGCAGTGGACTACGGGATCATAACTTAGTGAGGTACTGAGGTCCAATCGTGCTGGTCTGACGAGGCCTACGATTGGCAGTGGACCATGAGTTTCGGACACAGTGCGTCCAACCGGGTGAGCTCGACGGGGCTTACGGTGACACGTGGCAGTGGACTACGGTGTCAGGACTGTGTGTGTGATTGTTGTGATTGATATAGTCCGTGCGGGTTGTTATGCCTACGGAGACACGTGACAGTGGATCACGGTGTCGGAATTGGTTATGTTTGGTTAATAGTCCGTGTGGGTTGTTATGCCTACGGAGACACGTGACAGTGGATCACGGTGTCGGAATTGGTTATGTTTGGTTAATAGTCCGTGTGGGTTGTTGAACCTACGGAGACACGTGACAGTGGATCACGGTGTCGGAATTGATTATGTTTGTTTAATTGTGCGTGATGTAGTCAGTGCAGGTTGTTGAACCTACGGAGACACGTGACAGTGGATCACGGTGTCATGAGCATGATACTTTTCAAATCAAAGTTTTTAAAGGAAAAGTTTTAAGAAAGAATGTTGGGCCGAGCCCCACGAGATTTATGGAAATGTTTCCGTATTGTAAATGTTGAATTATGAAACAAGTTTTGGGTTAAGGCCCTTAAGTTTTCGAAAGGTTTTGTGAATCAGACTTGAGGTCTTAAAGTTTTGAAATTTAAAAATTCAGAGATGATAATCTTATTTTCGAATGCTTCATAGCTTATCTTCTCTTGTGAAAACCTCCCGGAATATTTGATACTTGATTATTATATTTGATCACGATTATTAATTGCTTGTTACATTTCGTATGATTTGATACTTGCACTAGTAAAACAAAGGAGTTTTACTAACCCCCGAGTAATCGGGGGTGGATGTCTGCTTTGCGTCCGGTACATGCAGATTCGGGGAGCAACAGGATTGGCACAAGAGGATGACGAGCTGCGATACTAATCATGAGTCGAGAGTTATTTTGATCTTTGTTGTGTTGTCAGAGTTGATTTCAGTCTTCCGCTGTATTGTATTTCGACCCCTGTGTGGGTAATGTTATTTAAGTCAGTTTTATCGATTGGGTTGTGTGACCTCATCGGTCCGTGTATTCACGTGTAGGTGACCATATCGGTCCGTATCATTTTATTGTTTGACCCTGGTCGGGCAAGCATTTGGTTGTTTATGGATATTTAGCCTGGTAGATCCTTGTGGAAAGGGTCTACGGCGTGTAATATTCCCATATGGTTTTGGGGATGTTACAGTAAATATTCCGGAATATAAAATGTTTTCTAAAATGATTTTTGGCGCATATATTCATCTGATTAGAATGTAGTTCAAATAGATTGTACTTGCACTAGTAGTTGTCGCTAACCCCTTAAATGGGGGAAATACTTTTTGTATTTCAGGTTTCGATCATGGGGACAAACGAGCACTTGAGCCGTATGAGGATAATGGGCAAGCATGATACTGTTCAGTAGTCAATTGATGGTGTTCAGTTCTGTCAATTATTTTTTGATGTCTTGTTTTGGGGTTTCTGTATTATAAAACTGGTTTAAGTACTCGAGTACTTCCTTTTCAAAATTGTTAATGTTGTGTTCCCGTTTTGGGAAATGGATTGATGTTGGATTCTATTTGTCGGGTTGTAATCTTTTATTTGAATTGTCGTTTTATTGATGATTGTTTGTCGTTGGCGAATGTCTTGTTGATACGTTAGCCTGGTGGATTCCACAGTGTGGGGTCTACGGCGCTGTAATATGCCCTAAATGTCTTGGGGGTATTACATGAAATTCCTGTACTGAAACCAAAAAAGGGTCATGCTCCATATCTCCATGTTCAGAGGTTGTACTACATCATGTTTAGATGATTAATTGACATCATACCCGACGTTGTTCCATATCAGTTTCACAATCTCCAGTTTCAAGTCTTTGCCTGAATATTCGCCTACCAATCTGAGAAATTGTGGTTAAAAATTTGAAAACATGTGATCAACATTTACTCATTAAACAAAAAGCATTATCATTGTTTACTGCAAAATTAAAGCATTAAATGCAATATTTACCTCCATGTGCATGCCTGCTGCATCCGGTTCATCAATGCCTAATGAGTTTTTGAATTTAATAATGGTCTCAACTTCATTACCTTTGAGGTCTTCATTTCCAAGAGGAAGGACAGCAGATACAAATCTAAATATGTCCCATCAGAGCAATGAGTTTTCTACATACACAAACACACTGGTCATCAAGCACTAGATTTTGCAATACTTTCTTACCGGCAATAAATATCACGAAGCTTCCGCATTGAACTTCTCTGGGAATTTCTCTCGTTTCATTGAAGCTTCAAAGCAGTCTCCAAAGTCGATATGCAATATCTTCCCACTGTTGACAGTACCTTATCCAAATATATTCATACACTCACACAATTACAAATCGTAGACATTCATGTATATACCTATAACGATGCAGCATGAGATTGCTTGGATGTCGATCACCAGGCCAAGCAAGTAACCGACTTGAAAAGGTTGGAGCGTTCACAATGAAATGCCTTTCTAATTCTTCTATTTAAAACTCTGCCATACAATTTCACGTTTCATAAATACCTCATAGGTGTAACATCCCCAAAACCGTATGGGAATATTACACGCCGTAGACCCTTTCCACAATGATCTACCAGGCTAAGCATCCATAAACAACCAAGTGCTTGCCCGACCAGGGTCAAACAATAAAATGATACAGACCGATATGGTCACTTACACGTGAATACACAGACCGATGAGGTCACACAACCCAATCGATAAAACTGACTTAAATAACATTACCCACACAGGGGTCGAAATACAATACAAATAAGACCGAAATCAACTCGACAACACAACAAAATCAAAATAACTCTCGACTCATGATTAGTATCGCACTCGTCATCCTCTTGTGCCAATCTTGTGATCGCTCCCCGAATCCGCCTGCACTGACGCAAAACAGACATCCACCCCCGACATTTCTGGGGTTAGTAAAACTCCACCTGCTTTACTAGTGCAAGTATCAAACCATACTAAATGTAACAAGCAAAAAGCAACTACGAATTTAATACGGAAATCTATTATCAAAATGTTCCCAGAAGTTTTAGAATTTCGAACTCAAGTAAGAGATATTTGAAAAGGAACACATCATCTCGGGATTTTTAAAGCGTAAAATCTTTTGGACCTCGAGTCCCAATTTACAAAACCTTTTCGTAAACAATAGGGCCTTAGCCCGATTCTCGCTTCAAAGCATACTAATTAATATATCATTATGCATCCGAGATCCATATTTAAAATGTTACCCGAACAATCATCGCTACACGATCACTGCTCGTACACATCATGTACCGAACTCCGAGGCCTCGACGGACCTTACCCGGACTACACATTGTTCGTACACATCATGTACCGAACTCCGAGGCCTCAACGGACCCTACCCGACCACACACACTTGTTCGTACACATTATGTACCGAACTCCGGAGGCCTCAACGGACCCTACCCGGCTACAACATCGTTCGTACACATCATGTACCGAACTCCAGAGGCCTCGCTGACCCTACCCGGATCACACACCTTGTCCGTACACGTCATGTACCGACTCCGCAGGCCTCGCTGACCCTACCTGGTTCACACACTTTGTTCGTACACATCATGTACCGAACTCCGCAGGCCTCGTCTGACCCTACCCGGATCACACACACATCGACTCGACACAATTCATAATCATTAAATGTCAAGTCATTCCACATTACGCCGAAATGTACAATCAAGCATGTAAACCAAAACAACACAAACATCATGATCATCACAACGACTCTTAACCAACACAACACACATTCGGTACACAATACTTTGAACAAACACATGTACAACCATCTCATATGTACATCGCAATCCTACACAAATGGCACAACGCCTAACACGTATACCAATATATCACTATTATCACAAAGCCTTCAAATTTCGGAAAACACAACCAACTCAACGGAACATATTTACGGAGGCAAGCAAAATCGTCATACAAATCATACGTAATTACTATTCACAAGATACAAGTCGTATAATAAGATACTTGCCTTAATAACCGCTACCAAACGCTCTGAAGAACACGGTTCGACCGGGAAGCTCGGACCCCGAAGATGACAACGAACGAAAGGGTTCCGACTCGAGTTCTTCACAAGAATTCGACCCTAACAACATATAATCAATAAATCATCGATCATACGAGGAAGAATAATCGTAGAACGCCCGAAAACCCCTCTATGACATTTTACCGGACACCTTCAAGGCGTCGGTCAAGAACTCGACCAAAACAACGAATCGATATGATCCAACCATGGGATAACAAGGGAAATGATACAATACATCTAAATAATCATCAATCCATCACAATCCTAAGTTAAATCGGATTAAACGGACAAAATCGAACAAAATACCCAAAATCCCCAAAATTAGATTTCTAGAAAATCTGACCTGATTCGCTCGATCAAAGGATGTTATAGGATGGATGATTGATGATATGAACTCCAAGACTTCATGGATTTAGTGAACAACAACATCTCTCCATGATAGAAACAACCCCAGCCGCGTAAGAGAAGTAGAAGAAGGAGAAAAAATGGCGAAAAAACGACTGCTGGGCCTTAAATAGGCTGACAGACTCGACCGTGTCCGCCTGACACGGTCGTGGCGCGCAATGTCGGGACTCGACCGTGTCCCGCTAGACACGGTCGCGCGCGAGGGGCCTTCCGATAGTGACCGTCCGACAATGACTAAGACGACTCGACCGTGTCGTGGAACACGGCCGCGGCCCGGCGCCGGTTACGCCTATCCTAAGAGTTCGACTCGCCATGCCAGACGACACGGTCGGGTCCTGAGGCGTAGACTCCGGCATTTCCGGACGAGTACGCACGGGCCGTGTCGGACGACACGGCCGAAGTTCGGCCGGCAGTGATCGCCAATAACGAGCGGGTGAGCTAAAACGACCATAACTCTCTCGTCCTGACTCGATTGACTCACCGTTCGAACCATTGGAAAGCTAACTCGATGCTATATAATATTGCAAAGATTCAGAATTTTTGGAGTTACCAAAAATTAATGGTGATCTAACAAAGTCGAACTCATACTTAGAAAAGTCGTTTAGTAATCCTGAATTCAACAAAACGACACCGAAACCCGAACCTGAATACGAACCGAAGATACGGTTACGAAGTACTCACAAAGACGAATCTAAGAGCTAGTAGGACACACGATTCCGACCACCCGAAGGCTCGAAATTCGACAACGGAAGGTAATTACCCCAAACTTTTGGAAATTACGAAAATGGCCCAAATGCCCGAAAATCACCATACGACAACGAATAATCAAACCGAAGCTCACAACACGTATAACAACGTTAAATGAACTTACGAAAAACCCCAAACGACAGTTTCGAACGAGATTCGCAAGAACCAAACTCAAGCGCGGAAAAGTCGCTAAAAAGCACGGAACTCAACAAAGCAGCACCGAAACGAACTCGGATGACAAAAAGTGCAGAATTAAATATTCTCCGAATGACGAAACGGTCAAAAGCGAGTCGTCAAAACGGACTTCGGCCGAAAAAGAAATTTACCGAAAATCGAAAATTTGCGGATATTACATTCTACCCTCCTTAAAAGAAGTTTCGTCCAAACTTAAAACAAGTAGGGAAGAAATATTCCGCCAGGAAAAACTCAACAAGATACACAAGAATGCGTAACTAACGCCCAACGGCGAAATGTTACAATCAACGCAAAGGAATATACGGCGTGAAAACACGCTCCACGGCGACCAACACAACGTCGCCGTTAGGGATATAATAAAACCAACAAATGACAAGCGTCATCAAACGGATAATATAGCCAAGTCAATTATCCGACAATCACAAAACACAACGAACGAAAATCAATATGATTGACCAACCCAACGGTACATCAATCAAAACGCGAGCCAACCGCTGAACAAATACGGAATCCCACCGCCCAAGGGTTGGAAGATCGAAAACGAGACTAATTTCCCGAACTCAAGGGAATTAGGAAGGAGCGTGAATGCTCAACAATCATGAAACGAGAACAAAACCGAACAAACAAACGATCGAACCACAACGATCGAGACAACAAAAATCGAACAATCATGTTTGAAACACGAAGGATAAAAAAATTCAAACAACAACTCCCAGGATGATCTGGTGAGAACAACAAGACGTGCATTCCCATAAGATCCACAGGAAAGGGAATAGCGATTGAAAAGTCACAACGACAAATGAGTTATTCCAAAACAATACCACACTCGTTCGATCAACAAAAGCAAGGGGCAGGACAAGCTCAGAAATGTCAACGAACATAATGAGTCGATGATTCAAAACACAAGAGTTCCAAATCCGATCCACTTCAATAAAAGAACTAATAGAACCAGATGAGGTCACTCCCGAACAAGGTTCACAAGAATCGAATCAACCCAAAAGTCACATCGATAACCAGATCGACCCACAACAAGATCTCAGTTCGTTCGTAGGTTGAAAACGAAATTCAGAAAAAGTTGATAAAGTATGAACGTACACGACTAATCAATAGACCCGAGAAAGAGGAAATGCGAAGTCAAAACGATGTGCATTACATTCGACCTCTTATAAAAGAAATGTCGCTCCCGCAACTCACAACAACCGGAGTAAGGTGACAACACAAAAGCAAACGGCGTAAATATCTCCCATGGGCCTCTCGATCCGATCCTCATATCTTTATCGAAGTTCGCGCCCAAAGACTCGGAACCCAACTCGCAAAATCGGATCCTGTGGTTCTCGGGTCCACACTTGAAAAGCGCATCGACGAGAAGGACAATTGGCACGTACATGCCCCCGGCTCAATACGCTCAAATGCCTCGGCTCGGCATATCGAAATACAGATGCTAGATACAATGGAACATAACACCGCAAAACAACATACCTGAGATGCCAACTCAAAGATAATAAAGAATCAAAACACATATCAAATAAAACGATAACCTACGTAAAGTAATAATCACACAAAAACTACAACAACGACAAGATCGTTCGCGACATCAACGGCCCGAACGATAATCAAGACATAATTACAAACATTATGAAACAATCACACATGTACACAAACGTACAAACCCAAGCTTCAACATCTCACACTCGTGCGACAACACGCAAATCGCCACGAGGCGATAAACAAGAACACCAGTTCACACCCTTCGCAGAGGGCTAGTACAATAATTGCGTGGCAATGCCTCGATGTTCATGCCACCAATTCGATCATACTGGAGGAACATCAAAACGAAAAAGCAAAAATAATACATAAATTCCCAAACTCAAACGGTCATTGATAGGTTATAATAAAATAAGAAATAAAAACCACCTTTTGAAAATAATATAGAAAAACACGGTTGATCTTGAGTATCACCTTTCAAAAAAGTACAAACGTGAAACATCGTTATCGAGACTTTGGAAAACCATTTCGCATTTGAGAAAAATGAGGACACTTTCTCTTAGTGGAAAACTTTCGAATATTCGACCCTCGGTCTAAGTAAAAGTGTTTCTAAAACATTGAAAAATATCTCAAAACATTTTGGTCCTCGAGGTAGAAGAATTCTAAACATATCGTGGCACCTTGGAAGTACCATGAGAAAATAATTCATTTTAAACGTACGTCTCGAAATTTATTTCTAGGATACTCAAGATTTTCAAAGATAATTCAATGGGCTAGAATGCCCAAAATCTCGATAATTACACGGAACATTATAGCGTTGTGGGTCCTGCCACGAACCCACCAGATAAAAACTATTTACAAAAACGCCAAAAAGGGCCGATGACTAATATTTCAAAACTCACAAAAGCCATTTACAAAATACTAAATACCGTCATAAGAATTTCGCCAAAACGATCAAGGCCATAATGTCAAAACTCGGTTAAGGGAATCGATTTTCAAAATAAAACTCGATCGGTAAAATACCAAAGCCATTACAAAAGAACTCACGCAATGGATAAAAAAAAATACACCCAACATGCACAATCCAATTGAATACGTCTCACAAAGATCTAGTTTAAACATATAACAAAACCATTCCTGAGTTTCCACGAACTCGCCGCCGATACCTTTCGAAATCCATCAAGGTTTACAACTTCCACACCATACCACACCACCCGGTGGTTCAAAGATAAAACAATAATGTGCCCAGCCTCTATACACATACTATATGCCACAAGTACTAAACACAATTATATTACACAATACCGTAAAGAAAATCATGCACCGCAATTAACTCACTAAGATAAAATCGAGATACACAGTGTACTTCGCATAAAAGAGGAGACTTACATCCACAAAGTCGCACGGAGGTGACGCCGCCACGATACTAATCTCGTCCGACAACATAACCGACACGTTGTGACTACGCACAACTCAACTTGTCACCTGATGACTCAAACGACATGACAACACATTACTCGACAAATCACGACTTGACTCGACCCGACAGCCTAGGTTTCCGCAACCTGTCTCTGATACCATAAATGTAACATCCCCAAAACCGTATGGGAATATTACATGCCGTAGACCCTTTCCACAAGGATCTACCAGGCTAAGCATCCATAAACAACCAAGTGCTTGCCCGACCAGGGTCAAACAATAAAATGATACAGACCGATATGGTCACTTACACGTGAATACACAGACCGATGATGTCACACAACCCAATCGATAAAACTGACTTAAATAACATTACCCACACAGGGGTCGAAATACAATACAAATGGAAGACCAAATCAACTCGACAACACAACAAAATTCTAATTAACTCTCGAATCATGATTAGTATCGCACTCGTCATCCTCTTGTGCCAATCCCGTGATCGCTCCCCGAATCGCCTGCACTGGACGCAAAACAGACATCCACCCCCCAATTACTCGGGGGTTAGTAAAACTCCACTGTTTTACTAGTGCAAGTATCAAACCATACGAAATGTAACAAGCAAAAAGCAACTACGAATTTAATACGGAAATCTATTATCAAAATGTTCCCGAGAAGTTTTAGAATTTCGAACTCAAGTAAGAGATATTTGAAAAGGAACACATCATCTCGGGGATTTTTAAAGCAGAAAATCTTTTGGACCTCGAGTCCCAATTTACAAAACCTTTTCGTAAACAATAGGGCCTTAGCCCGATTCTCGTTTCAAAGCATACTAATTAATATATCATTATGCGTCCGAGATCCATATTTAAAATGTTACCCGAACAATCACTGCTACACGATCAGTGTTCGTACACATCATGTACCGAACTCCGGAGGCCTCGACGGACCTTACCCGGACTACACACATTGTTCGTACACATCATGTACCGAACTCCGGAGGCCTCAACGGACCCTACCCGACCACACACACCGTTCGTACACATCATGTACCGAACTCCGAGGCCTCAACGGACCCTACCCGGCTACAACATCGTTCGTACACATCATGTACCGAACTCCGCAGGCCTCGTCTGACCCTACCCGGATCACACACCTTGTCCGTACACGTCATGTACCGACTCAGAGGCCTCGTCGGACCCTACCTGGTTCACACACTTTGTTCGTACACATCATGTACCGAACTCCGCAGGCCTCGCTGACCCTACCTGGATCACACACACATCGACTCGACACAATTCATAATCATTAAATGTCAAGTCATTCCACATTACGCCGAAATGTACAATCAAGCATGTAAACCAAAACAACACAAACATCATGATCATCACAACGACTCTTAACCAACACAACACACATTCGGTACACAATACTTTGAACAAACACATGTACAACCATCTCATATGTACATCGCAATCCTGCACAAATGGCACAACGCCTAACACGTATACCAATATATCACTATTATCACAAAGCCTTCAAATTTCGGAAAACACAACCAACTCAACGGAACATATTTACGGAGGCAAGCAAAATCGTCATACAAATCATACGTAATTACTATTCACAAGATACAAGTCGTATAATAAGATACTTGCCTTAATAACCGCTACCAAACGCTCTGAAGAACACGGTTCGACCGGGAAGCTCGGACCCCGAAGATGACAACGAACAAAAGGGTTCCGACTCGAGTTCTTCACAAGAATTCGACCCTAACAACATATAATCAATAAATCATCGATCATACGAGGAAGAATAATCGTAGAACGCCCGAAAACCCCTCTATGACATTTTACCGGACACCTTCAAGGCGTCGGTCAAGAACTCGACCAAAATAACGAATCGATACGATCCAACCATGGGATAACAAGGGAAATGATACAATACATCTAAATAATCATCAATCCATCACAATCCTAAGTTAAATCGGATTAAACGGACGAAATCGAACAAAATACCCAAAATCCCCAAAATTAGATTTCTAGAAAATCTGACCTGATTCGCTCGATCAAAGGATGTTATAGGATGGATGATTGATGATATGAACTCCAAGACTTCATGGATTTAGTGAACAACAACATCTCTCCATGATAGAAACAACCCCAGCCGCGTAAGAGAAGTAGAAGAAGGAGAAAAATGGCGAAAAAACGATCACTGGCCTTAAATAGCCGACAGACTCGACCGTGTCCGCTCGACACGGCCGTGGGCGCGCAATGTCGGGACTCGACCGTGTCCTGCTAGACACGGTCGCGGCGCGAGGGGCCTTCCGATAGTGACCCGTCCGACGGCCGATTTCAAGACGACTCGACCGTGTCCTGGAACACGGCCGGCGCCTCGCGCACGGTTACGCCTATCCTAAGAGTTCGACTGCCATGCCAGACGACACGGCCGGGTCCCGAGGCGAGACTCGGCATTTCCGGACGAGTACGGCACGGCCGCGGTGTCGGACGACACGGCCGAGTTCGGCCGGCAGCGATCGCCAATAACGAGCGGGTGAGCTAAAACGACCATAACTCTCTCGTCCGACCATTGACTCACCGCTCGAACCATTGGAAAGCTAACTCGATGCTTTATATTATTGCAAGATTCAGAATTTTTGGAGTTACCAAAAATTAATGGTGATCTAACAAAGTCGAACTCATACTTAGAAAAGTCGTTTAGTAATCCCAATTCAACAAAACGACACCGAAACCCGAACTCGAATACGAACCGAAGATACGGTTACGAAGTACTCACAAAGACGAATCTAAGAGCTAGTAGGACACACGATTCCGACCACCCGAAGGCTCGAAATTGACAACGGAAGGTAATTACCCCAAACTTTTGGAAATTAAGAATATGGCCCATATGCCCGAAAATCACCATTCGACAAATAATAATCAAACCGAAGCTCACAACACGTATAACAACGTTAAATGAACTTACGAAAACCCCAAACGACAGCTTGAACGAGATTCGCAAGAACCAAACTCAAGCGCGAAAAGCGCTAAAAAGCACGGAACTCAACAAAGCAAAGACCGAAACGAACTCGGATGACAAAAAGTGCGTAATTAAATATTCGAATGACGAAACGGTCAAAAGCGAAGTCGTCAAAACGGACTTCGGCCAAAAGAAATTTACCGAAAATCGAAAATTTGCGGATATTACATTCTACCCTCCTTAAAAGAAGTTTCGTCCGAAACTTAAAACAAGTAGGGAAGAAATATTCCGCCAGAAAACTCAACAAGATACACAAGAATGCGTAACTAACGCCCAACGGCGAAATGTTACAATCAACGCAAAGGAATATACGGCGTGAAAACACGCTCCACGGCGACCAACACAACGTCGCCGTTAGGGATATAATAAAACCAACAAATGACAAGCGTCATCAAACGGATAATATAGCCAAGTCAATTATCCGACAATCACAAAACACAACGAACGAAAATCAATATGATTGACCAACCCAACGGTACATCAATCAAAACGCGAGCCAACCGCTGAACAAATACGGAATCCCACCGCCCAAGGGTTGGAAGATCGAAAACGAGACTAATTTCCCGAACTCAAGGGAATTAGGAAGGAGCCTGAATGCTCAACAATCACGAAACGAGAACAAAACCGAACAAACAAACGATCGAACCACAACGATCGAGACAACAAAAATCGAACAATCATGTTCGAAACACGAAGGATAAAAAAATTCAAACAACAACTCTCAGGATGATCTGGTGAGAACAACAAGACGTGCATTCCCATAAGATCCACAGGAAAGGGAATAGTGATTGAAAAGTCACAACGACAAATGAGTTATTCCAAAACAATACCACACTCGTTCGATCAACAAAAGCAAGGGGCAGGACAAGCTCAGAAATGTCAACGAACATAATGAGTCGACAGATTCGAAAACACAAGAGTTCCAAATCCGATCCACTTCGAATAAAAGAACTAATAGAACCAGATGAGGTCACTCCCGAACAAGGTTCACAAGAATCGAACTGAACCCAAAAAGTCACATCGATAACCAGATCGACCCACAACAAGATCACAGTTCGTTCGAACGATGAAACCGAAATACAGAACAAGTTCATAAAGTATCAACGAACACGACGAATCAATAGACCCGAGAAAGAGGAAATGCAGAAGTCAAAACGATAGAGGCATTACATTCGACCTCTTATAAAAGAAATGTCGTTCCCGCAACTCACAACAACTGGAGTAAGGTGACAACACAAAAAGCAAACGACAGAAATATCTCCCATGGGCCTCTCAGATCCGATCCTCATATCTTTACTGAAGTTCGCGCCCCGAAAGACTCAGAACCCAACTCGCAAAACTGGATCCTGTGTCTCTCGGGTCCACACTTGAAAAGCGTTACTGACGAGAAGGACAATTGGCACGTACATGCCCCCGGCTCAATACGTTCGAAATGCCTCGGCTCGGCATATCGAAAATACAGATGCTAGATACAATGGAACATAACACCGCAAAACAACATACCGGAGATGCCAACTCAGCATAATAAAGAATCATAACACATATCATATACAACGATTACCATCGTAAAGTAATACACACACAAACACTACAACAACGATGATCGTTCGGCGACATCAACGGCCCGAACGATAATCAGCACATAATTACAAACATTATGAAACAATCACACATGTACACAAACGTACAAACCCAAGCTTCAACATCTCACACTCGTGCGACAACACGCAAATCGCCACGAGGCGATAAACAGTAAACACCAGTTCACACCCTTCGCAGAGGGCTAGTACAATAATTGCGTGGCAATGCCTCGACGTTCATGCCACCAATTTGATCATACTCGGGAGGAACATCAAAACGACAAAGCAAAAATCATACATACATTCCCAAACGCAAACGGGAATTGATAGGTTTTAAAAAAAAATAAGAAATAAAAACCACCTTTTGAAAATAATTTAGAAAAACACCGGTTGATCTTGAGTATCACCCTTCAAAAAAAGTACAAACGTGAAACATCGTTATCGAGACTTTGGAAAACCATTTCGCATTTGAGAAAAATGAGGACACTTTCTCTTAGTGGAAAACTTTCAGAATATTCGACCCTCGGGTCTAAGTAAAAGTGTTTCTAAAACATTGAAAAATATCTCAAAACATTTTGGTCCTCGAGGTAGAAGAATTCGGAAACATATCGTGGCACCTTGGAAGTACCATGAGAAAATAATTCATTTTAAACGTACGTCTCGAAATTTATTTCTAGGATACTCAAGATTTTCAAAGATAATTCAATGGGCTAGAATGCCCAAAAATCTCAGATAATTACACGGAACATTATAGCGTTGTGGGTCCCGCGCCGGAACCCACCAGGATAAAAACTATTTACAAAAACGCCAAAAGGAATGATGACGGTAATATTTCAAAAACTCACAAAAGCCATTTACAAAATACTAAATACCGTCATAAGAATTTCGCCAAAACGATCAAGGCCATAATGTCAAAACTCGGTTAAGGGAATCGATTTTCAAAATAAAACTCAGTCGGTAAAATACTGAAAGCCATTACAAAAGAACTCACGCAGCGGATAAAAAAAAATACAGTCCAACATGCACAATCCAATTGAATACGTCTCACAGCATCTAGTTTAAACATATAACAAAACCATTCCTCGGAGTTTCCCACGAACTCAGTCGCCGATACCTTTTCGAAATCCATCAAGGTTTACAACTTCCACACCATACCACACCACCCGGTGGTTCAAAGATAAAACAATAATGTGCCCAGTTCTATACACATACTATATGCCACAAGTACTAAACACAATTATATTACACAATACTGTGTAAAGAAAATCATGCACCGCAATTAACTCACTAAGATAAAATCGAGATACACAGGTACTTCGCATAAAAGAGGAGACTTACATCCACAGGTCGCACGGAGGTGACGGTCGCCCACGATACTAATCTCGTCCGACAACATAACCGACACGTTGTGACTACGCACAACTCAACTTGTCACCTGATGACTCAAACGACATGACAACACATTACTCGACAAATCACGACTTGACTCGACCCGACAGCCTAGGTTTCCGCAACCTGTCTCTGATACCATAAATGTAACATCCCCAAAACCGTATGGGAATATTACACGCCGTAGACCCTTTCCACAAGGATCTACCAGGCTAAGCATCCATAAACAACCAAGTGCTTGCCCGACCAGGGTCAAACAATAAAATGATACAGACCGATATGGTCACTTACACGTGAATACACAGACCGATGAGGTCACACAACCCAATCGATAAAACTGACTTAAATAACATTACCCACACAGGGTCGAAATACAATCTGACGGAAGTCAAATCAACTCGACAACACAACAAAAATCAAAATAACTCTCGACTCATGATTAGTATCGCACTCGTCATCCTCTTGTGCCAATCCTGTGTCGCTCCCCAGATCACTGTGCACTGACGCAAAACAGACATCCACCCCCCGATTACTCGGGGGTTAGTAAAACTCCACTGTTTTACTAGTGCAAGTATCAAACCATACGAAATGTAACAAGCAAAAAGCAACTACGAATTTAATACGGAAATCTATTATCAAAATGTTCCCGAGAAGTTTTAGAATTTCGAACTCAAGTAAGAGATATTTGAAAAAGAACACATCATCTCGGGGATTTTTAAAGCAGAAAATCTTTTGGACCTCGAGTCCCAATTTACAAAACCTTTTCGTAAACAATAGGGCCTTAGCCCGATTCTCGTTTCAAAGCATACTAATTAATATATCATTATGCGTCCGAGATCCATATTTAAAATGTTACCCGAACAATCATCAAGCTGCGATCACTGTTCGTACACATCATGTACCGAACTCCGGAGGCCTCGACGGACCTTACCCGGACTACACACATTGTTCGTACACATCATGTACCGAACTCCGGAGGCCTCAACGGACCCTACCCGGACCACATACACTGTTCGTACACATTATGTACCGAACTCCGGAGGCCTCAACGGACCCTACCCGGCTACAACATCGCTCGTACACATCATGTACCGAACTCCAGAGGCCTCGTCAGACCCTACCTGGATCACACACCTTGTCCGTACACGTCATGTACCGGACTCCAGAGGCCTCGTCAGACCCTACCTGGTTCACACACTTTGTTCGTACACATCATGTACCGAACTCCAGAGGCCTCGTCAGACCCTACCTGGATCACACACACATCGACTCGACACAATTCATAATCATTAAATGTCAAGTCATTCCACATTACGCCGAAATGTACAATCAAGCATGTAAACCAAAACAACAAAAACATCATGATCATCACAACGACTCTTAACCAACACAACACACATTCGGTACACAATACTTTGAACAAACACATGTACAACCATCTCATATGTACATCGCAATCCTGCACAAATGGCACAACGCCTAACACGTATACCAATATATCACTATTATCACAAAGCCTTCAAATTTCGGAAAACACAACCAACTCAACGGAACATATTTACGGAGGCAAGCAAAATCGTCATACAAATCATACGTAATTACTATTCACAAGATACAAGTCGTATAATAAGATACTTGCCTTAATAACCGCTACCAAACGCTCCGAAGAACACGGTTCGACCGGGAAGCTCGGACCCCAAAGATGACAACGAACGAAAGGGTTCCGACTCGAGTTCTTCACAAGAATTCGACCCTAACAACATATAATCAATAAATCATCGATCATACGAGGAAGAATAATCGTAGAACGCCCGAAAACCCCTCTATGACATTTTACCGGACACCTTCAAGGCGTCGGTCAAGAACTCGACCAAAACAACGAATCGATACGATCCAACCATGGGATAACAAGGGAAATGATACAATACATCTAAATAATCATCAATCCATCACAATCCTGAGTTAAATCGGATTAAACGGACGAAATCGAACAAAATACCCAAAATCCCCAAAATTAGATTTCTAGAAAATCTGACCTGATTCGCTCGATCAAAGGATGTTATAGGATGGATGATTGATGATATGAACTCCAAGACTTCATGGATTTAGTGAACAACAACATCTCTCCATGATAGAAACAACCCCAGCCGCGTAAGAGAAGTAGAAGAAGGAGAAAAAATGGCGAAAAAACGACTGCTGGGCCTTAAATAGGCTGACAGACTCGACCGTGTCCGCCTGACACGGTCGTGGCGCGCAGCTGGCCGGGGGACTCGACCGTGTCCTGCTAGACACGGTCGCGGCGCGGAGGGGCCTTCCGATAGTGACCCGTCCGACAGCGACTCGGCACGACTCGACCGTGTCCTGGAACACGGTCGGGCGTCTGGGCAGTCGGTTCTGGCCTATCCGGAAGAGTTCGACTCGGCCATGCCAGAAGACACGGTCGGGTCCTGAGGCAGAGACTCCGGCATTTCCGGACGAGTACGGCACGGGCCGTGTCGGACGACACGGCCGAGTTCGGCCGGCAGTGATCGGCCAATAACGAGCGGGTGAGCTAAAACGACCATAACTCTCTCGTCCGGACTCCGATTAACTCACCGTTCGAACCATTGGAAAGCTAACTCGATGCTCTATAATATTGCAAAGATTCAGAATTTTTGGAGTTACCAAAAATTAATGGTGATCTAACAAAGTCGAACTCATACTTAGAAAAGTCGTTTAGTAATCCTGAATTCAACAAAACGACACCGAAACCCGAACCTGAATACGAACCGAAGATACGGTTACGAAGTACTCACAAAGACGAATCTAAGAGCTAGTAGGACACACGATTCCGACCACCCGAAGGCTCAAAATTCGACAACGGAAGGTAATTACCCCAAACTTTGGGAAATTACGAAAATGGCCCAAATGCCCGAAAATCACCATACGACAACGAATAATCAAACCGAAGCTCACAACACGTATAACAATGTTAAATGAACTTAAGAAAAACCCCAAACGACAGTTTCGAATGAGATTCGCAAGAACCGAACTCAAGCGCGGAAAAGTCGCTAAAAAGCACGGAACTCAACAAAGCAGCACCGAAACGAACTCGGATGACAAAAAGTGCAGAATTAAATATTCTCCGAATGACGAAACGGTCAAAAGAGAGTCGTCAAAACGGACTTCGGCCGACAAGAGAAATTTACCGAAAATCGAAAATTTGCGGATATTACAATAGGAGTATCATGGAATAACAACTTAACGTCTACATAACAATTATTATATAAACATGAGGGGCCTTATCAGGGAATCAGGGGGCCTAAAAGCAACTGGATTACCTGCTACCCCTCCAAGCTAGCTACGTGAACTGAACAGACAAGAAAAAGAATGGAAACGAGAAATCATGATAACAAAAAAACCCAATGACCTTTTCAGCAAAAGTAACAGAATGACAAATACACATTATACAAGGTGAGGAACTTAATTTAATTTATAACATTTTATACTAGACTAGTTATTATTCAATTTACCATTTCGTTCACATGTGATGCTCAGAATCAAAAGAAGATTTAGAGATCCCACAAAACAGAATATAATATTATAATATTATTAACCTGACGGAGAAAAATATCTCTTTGTCGGGATATGAAAGTATTAAGTGTGATTCTGTCACTCAGATAGGACAACTTAAATCTTTCAATGAGATCATCCCTTATGCTTAAAGACCCTTTGTGGAGCACGGAAGGGCCACCGATATATAGCCTATAATGAATCTGTCTTTCATGATTTTGTAGTCCACCAAATATTGTTTCAAATAAGGCACACGACGAAAAGAGACCTTGAGCTCCAAATTTTCATACTCCTGCAAAATAGTATATAGACCATTACAATGTGTTGCGGGTGTGCATGAAAAATTGAGTGAAAATATAGAGAATAAAAATGGATATATATATATATATATATATATATATTTACAGAAGAATTTGGTCAAATCTTGTTTGTTTTTGAACTTGGACATTATTTTTGAACAAATATAAAGCTAGGCAGGCAAAAAACTGACTTAAAAGCAATTAAACCTTTGACAGCTTGAAACACAGAATTAAACCTTCGACTCTTTACAACAATATAGGAACTTACAAATAAAAAACTAGAAAAAATCGAGCAGGTAATAACAGCAGCAAGTCATTTTTGAACAAATATAAAGCTAGGCAGGTAATAACCCCACTCTTAAGAGTTTTCTAAATTTGGATACCTTGATTCTTTACAGCAGTGCAGGAGGAACTTCGAAAATAATAAACTATAAAAAACGCGCATACAAGTCAATAACAGGAACAAATATGAAAATAGGAAAGTGAGGGAAAATCATTCTTTAAAGCAATATATGAACTTCCAAATAAAAAACTAAAAAGATCGAGCATATAAATAATTAATACTAACAAATGGGTCATTTTTTGAACAGATATAAAGCTAGACAAGCAATAACCCGACTTTTTTTATATTCTTAATACTGTTGCTCAGCAAGAATTATTTTAAGTAAAGATCCATTACCATACTCATAACAGCCAAACTTCTTGTATAGTTGGTCCTCCTGTCCAACCAGACCTCCGAAGTGCGACTCTTTAACCACAGCACCTAGCATTTTTCCCAAAAGCAAACATAAGCATTTATCACAATGAAAGGACAAGCAGTCACTTGCTGAATGATCCCTACCCTTGAAAGGTCATTTCCTTTGGTATTTTGCAAGGCATACTCAAACAACTCAACTTTTGATATAAGAGGCAAATGATCATAATCCGGAGCAAAACTAAGCATTAACTTATGCTCTTGGTTTAGAGTGATCTACAAAACCAGAAATAAGATGGAATGAACAATATATATGATTTATATGCCTGATATACCTTTCCCCTCCTCCTTTATCTGGGATTGGGACCGGCAATGCAATGCAATATACAATAATTGCATTCGCGGAGTTAAAAAGGGGTTAGTTAATAAGTCGGGCAAACATCTTAAAAAAAAACAAGTAATACCAAGTTCTAAATGTTTAGCAATAAACCAACATAGGACACATATTGTGCATCAAAATAGAAATCTGAAATAGAAGTCCAGACATAAGATTCTTAACTAATTAAAAGAAACGAATTCCTTAGGCCATGCGGTCGTACTCCCAACTGCATCCGCGATGACTGACATATCTGAGTTAGGCCTCCACAAATCAGCATTAGGAACCAAAGCTACTTGAACCCAAACCTTCCAAGCATCATTTCCAACGGGAACACTGTGCACCATAGCATTAGGATCCGTGGATGCAATTGTAGCTTCAGCAAGAACCTTCTTTCGCCAATCCAATAATTTGCATTTGCGATCAACAATGACACTTGTACGGGCATCTCTTGAAGTTGAACCATAACAATCACGAACATTAGAGCTACCATTATGTGATGACGGAGTGGGTGACTTCCCATTCAAATTTTCCCTTGAACCAATACTATGCAAATGCGGAGAGGCCATGTTTGAATTTGCTTTCTCCTTTGACGCGAAATCCTAGGAACAATCACGAGTTAACATGTAAGTGAAAACTATAAATAACTCTAAAAACAATGTGCTTGACTACAAAATACTTGCCTGCATACGCATAAAGTGTCTCATCTCCGCCATTTCATTTTCTAAATGTTCAAACTTTTCCATTTTTTTATTCAGTTCTGAAACTTGATTCTCAAGTTGTTGGACTTTCTTTGAACTATTCATGTGGATACCTATTTTTGATGGGGTAATACCAAATCCCATCCCTCTAACTCTTCCATTTCTCTCGGGCCCGAGTATTTGAGAGAGTGCGTCCTCATTAATTGATGTCAAATGGGAGGTTTGAGAGGATGTGATCTCTTGTATTTTACTCTTGAAAATTAGTAAACAAACAAGTATTAAATGATAGATTAGGCAAAATACTCCCTCCGTCCCAAAATAATATTCTATTTTTTCTTTATTGTTACTACAATTGAACTTTGAGAAATAAACATGGATTGATTTGATTATAATATCAATAACAAGTTTTTTTATTTTTAATAGGATAGTTAAATCAACCTAAAATAATTTCTCAAAGTTCATTCGTAATAATGACATAAAAGATTGGCATTTTGGGCGGAGGGAGTAAAAAAATAAAGTATGATTTAGTTGAAATGTCACTTACCACACAATCGGCAATAAATGGAGTTGGTACTTCACCATTCTTTTTAGTGTGTGCTTTACACCAAATATCTTCTCTCCTTAGAGGCTTTTCTGGATTCTCCTTTCTCTAAAAAGAATAAGAAGTATTTAAATTAAAATACAAAACTGAAAATATGTAATAATATACTACCTCCGTACCACCTCACTTGATGCCAAAAAAGTCAACTTGGTATCACGTGAGTTGGGATGGAAGGAGTATTGATTAATTTATAGAAAGTTACCATTTCATCCGCTAGTCGAGCATACCCCTTCCGACTCATTGTATGTGGGGCATGATTGTTGCGCCCTAATCTCCTTATACATTTTGCTCTTCATCTACGCCATTTATTATGTTACAAACAAAAAATATACAACATAAACTAATTATAAAAAACTGAATTTACCTCAAATTCATTTGATGACTTTTCTGCGATAAAAGTGCTCCACTCTTGAAGAGATATGTTATCCGGTTTAAGGGCTGCAAATTTTGACTCTTTATCTCGCATTTTTGATGCATCTCTAAGAGATTATATCAGCTTTGATTTAGACCTCCAACTAGTGCCCATTTGTTGAATAATAAGCTTCTCGTGCGTGTCATCAATCTTGAATCTCCCCTGTACATAAACATCATATCACAAACAAGGGAACATGTACACTTTGATTTTTATGTTCAAACCCAATTAGATATATTATCATTACCTTAACACATGTCTACAAATCTTTCTTTGTTTCATTAGGAACTTTCCTCCAATCATCAATATTGACCGGTACAAATTGTCGTGCTAAAGCACCCAAGAATGAAGATAACCACTCGGAATGCTCACCGATAGGCTGTCCTCTTTCATTGAAATCCACCTCTATTAGTTCCGTAGGATTTGAGCATAACTCTCTCAACCTTGTTGGACCTCTTTTTTTCTTTCCCAATGCTTCTTGTTCTTCAACCAACTGCTCTTCACAGGTATATTCATTAGTAACTTCAGTAGAAACACGTGGAGGAGACATCCTCTGCATATTATATTCAGGAGAGGGATTCGACCCTCTTTCACAAATTCGAATGCATTCGTTCCCTTTTTGTTGCGAAATTGCAACCGATGCTAAATGTATTTTCTTCAAGCGCTTGTTCCCCTTTATTGAACTATGCATAGATCATTGTAAAGTTAGTAAACACAATATTTGTATGTATATATTTAATAATTAAAAAAATGACATATGCATAAAAAAATCTGCATTGAAAAATCTTGCTTACAAACTGATTTAAAAAAAAACTGCTTTGAAAAACTATGTTTTTATGGTAACATAGATTTAAAAAAAACTGCTTTGAAAAACTATGTTTTTATGGTAACATAGAAAAAAACTGCTTTGAAAAAACTGCTTTGAAAAACTATGCTTTGAAAATCTTGCTTACAAACTCATTATGTTTTTATGCTCTAAAACACATGAACAATTTGGGACGGAGGGAGTATATATTTTATAACTAAAAACAATGACATACACATGTAAAATCATTATGGTAACACTAACTCTTACTTCTATCCCATCATTACCCATTGGGATCACGTCGACAAACTTTGATAGAGTTATCTAAAGATCCTCCTACTCAGCCTCCACCTGTTATATGGAAGAAAAGCAATCAAATAATTTTGTGTATATGTTAGTACAAGTAATGTAATAAACAAACATAATGACACTATAATTAAGGAAAAATAGTCATAATAACACAAATACTTATCAAATATACTAATTTGTCATCACATCCCACTCTTGCGCAAGTACTATCTTGGCAATCATCGGTTTTATCAAGCAAAGATACATCAAGTGGATTACACGACAATTCATTATTCTCATCATCACTCTTATCATAGATCTCCATATCATGATTGCCCCTTGGTGGTGGTCTGACAACAACTTGCCAATTAGATGTTTTGCTTTCTCTCCAATAAAATTCTTGTGAGGCTTGCGTTGCTAGTATAAAAGGATCTCCTTTAAATTGATCTTGAAATTGAGCAAAGTTGACTAATGTAAATCCATCTTCAACCTTCACTCCACGATAGATATTTGCCCAATCACACTTAAATAAGGGAATTTGAAACATAAGATAGTCCAACACTATAATATTACGCAAGATCCCGTAATGACCTATTGTGTTGCTACTAGATTGGCAATTGTCATTTGGACCAGATTGACATATTGTAGTTGCTTCAAGTGAAGCACCACTATTCTGTGTGGACTTTTCGGTGTCCTTGGTACGAAATCGACGACCATTTATTATATAGCCAGAATATGAGAGCGCTTGCCTTCTAGGCCCATATGATAACCACTTTATTGTTTCAGAACTTCTACTTCGCACGAGGCTATTTGGTCTTTAACCCGTATATTTATTTTAAATAAATAACATACTTATTCACAATGTATAAACTAATAAAGTCCAAATAATATGTAAAAAAACCTTTTTTGTAAACCAACTAGAGAAAGTGTCTGAATGCATCTTTGAAAGTTGATCATCGGATAGATCAGTATGTAACATCTTCAACTCTTCCATATGCATCCTAAAAACAAATAATGTGAAAATATTCCTAAGAAACAAACTAGACAAAATTGCATATAACTTAAACTTACACTTCATATGGTTCCACTTCTGCCGTATTAAACAACACATATCGATGACCATTTTGCATGTCTTCATTAGACAATGTAGTATGATCTCCTTTAGAAATTGGTCGTCCTTCAAATGTGTTTTCATTTTGGTATTCCTCATTGCATTTATGTGTTTCAAATAGTGCACAACTTTCCTTAATGTACTCACAACAAAATCGTATGGATTCTTCGGCAAGATAGCCTTCACATATGCATCCTTCGGGTCATGCAGGATTTCTAACATATTCCTTGCACGGCTTCATAAATCTAAAAATATTGGATATAAATTAGGAAGGAAAATATCATTCAAGCCTATTACCAGATAATAAATGGATATCGAATACCTTTCAAACGGGTACATCCAATGAAATTGATTTGATCCACAAAGACGAGTTTCTAGGCCTAAATGTATTGTCAAGTGAATCATAATATCAAAGAATGAAGGAGGAAAATATCTTTCAAGCATGCACAATGTATCAATTATCTCATGTTCTGCAGCTTCAATTTTTTCGACATCAACCACTCTTTGGCTTATATCATAGAAAAATGAACAGAAACGAAGTAATGCATTTCTTGGCCCTTTTGGTAGAAGTCCTCTCAATGCGACCGGCAATAACTGTTGCATTAATACATGGTAATCATGGGACTTGAGTCCAAGTATCTTGTCATTCTGTGCAAAACTGTTTGCAATATTAGAGCTATACCCGTCGGGAACTTTCAAATTCATTAGTCGCCAATAAAATGTCTCTATCTCAGAACTTGTTAACGTATGTTGGCCTGGTGGAAGGGCTAACTTACTATTCTCATCAAGCCTTGGGTGCAACTCTGGCCGAATTCCCATACTTTCCAAGTCTTTACGAGCACTATGGCCATCTTTTGATCTTCCTTTTATATCAAGCAAAGTGCACAGTAAACTCTCACCACAATTTTTTTCGATGTGCATTAAATCCAAACAGTGACGTACCAACAAATGCTAAAAATAAGATATTTTATTAGTTATCAGCTAGCTATTAACTATATCATTATATTGAATTAACATTAAAGCACAAAATTTGTTATACCTCGTAATATGGCAACTAAAAAAAAAATTGATTTTTTCTTCCAATTCAGGACCTTAACTTTCTTTATAATCTTCATCCTCCTTTTCTTATTTCTCTTACCTTTTGCCCTTCCTTGTCTCGGTTCTTCATCACTGCTCATTTCATCCCATTTTCCAAAATCATTTTCAATCCCATTAACAACTGCTAAAATTTCAGAACCAGACAATATATGAGGTTTCCCCCTCTTCTCATGGGTTCCATCAAACCAACTCTTCTTCTTTCGGTAAGGATGATTGGGTATAAGAAACCGTCGATGACCCATATACGCACACTTGTGACTGTGAGGTAGATAAATTGAACAAGTATTAGCACCACAAATAGGACATGCCATCTTACCCTTAGTCGTACACCCAGCTAGATTTCCATAAGCCGGAAAATCATTAATCGTCCATATGAGAATAACCTTCAGATTGAAAATGCTCTTCGTAAATGCATCGTACACCTCAACCCCACTTATCCATAACTCTTTCAAATCTTCAATCAATGGCCTTAAATATACATTAATATCATTTCCTGGTTGCCTTGGACCAGGGATTACCAAAGTTAACATCATATTTTCTCTTTTCATGCACAGCCAAGGGGGGAGGTTGTAATTAACAAGCATCACGGGCCAACAACTATGTGTAGAACTAAGATTACTATAAGGATTAAATCCATCTGTGCCAAGTCCAAGTCTTAAATTCCTAGGATCAGATGAAAAACAAGGCCACCTACTATCAATAGACTTCCACTGTGGCGAGTCAACAGGACGTCGCATTTTGTTATCATTACTATGATGACTGCTATGCCACAATAATTGTTCAGAATTATCTAATGATCTGAACATCCTTCTAAATCTGGGAATAATAGGAAAGTATCTCAACACCTTGGCTGGTACCCCCTTTTTAATTTTACGCTCATCTCCTTTTCTTACCACTTTCCACCTGGATTTCCCACACCTTGGACAATTGTCTAGATCTGCCAAGTCTTTTCTAAATAAACAACAATCATTAGCACATGCATGTATTTTTTCATAACCCAAGTCAAAGTTCTTAAGTAATTTATTTGTAGTATATGTGGAACTAGGAAGTACATTCTTCTGTGGCAACATATGACCTAAAATTTTGAGAAGATCAGTAAATGCTTTGTCAGAAATGCCGTTAACGACTTTATGTTTGAAAAGCACAATTGTCGCTGTCAACTTTGTATAGTCACTACAACCCATATATAAGGGAGTTTCTGCATCTTCTAATAATTTTGAAAACCCCTCATCTCCCATTGCTTCAGTATAATTTGGAATCGTTTCCTCGTTAACACGTGCATCTATGAACATCCTATATGTATCTGATATATCATCAAGATCAAATGTCCTATTGGAGGAAGTGCTAGGACGTTCTTCCCCGTGAAAAATCCAAACATCGTATGTCTTATCCATACCATATATAACCAAGTGCGAGACTACATCATCACTAGACCGATAATCCAAATTTATGCATCGAGTACAAGGACATCTAATTTTAGAGGGATTTCCTAGACTTTCCAAACTTACTGCTACAAAATTTCTTACTCCTTCCCTGTAAGCCGCAGTTGGACTACAAACAAAATTATACATATTACATAGCTGGCATAAGACAACATGCAGCTATGAAACTACTATTTAAGCTTAGAGTGAAAACCTGGGCAGATTCACCCACGCTTTATCCATCGATATGAATTATGAGTACACCGAGAACACTACAAGAGGTAATAATATTATCACAGTTTGAAGAATTAATAATTTAGTACATCTCATTGTACCTTAACTGCTAGCCCAAAGCTAACAAAAAAATGTGAATCTTTTACTAATAATAGTGTTATAGTACTCCTATATTTTAACAAAACAATCGACCACAGCAATATCTTAAACTAGGGATTCTGTCCTGCTCAAAATCTCAAAATAATGAGGGGTAGGGTATAGGGGAAACGAACGGGGAAGGAAGAGAGATGATACAGTGTTGTTGTTGTTGTGGAGAGTGTTAAGAGCAGCTCCGCCTCCGACCAGTATCGCTGCCGATGCCCAAGAACTCCTTTGCGTCTGTGTTTTTGGGATTTGGGGGAAGAGAGGTCAAGAACTCCAACCAGTATCGTTCACCTTTTTCATTTTTTGTTTTTCTTTTTTCCTTTTTGTAGTTTATTGTATTAAGATTTTATTAAGATACATACAGTTTTAGTGAAACCATAATACAACGTTTATAAAAAAATGTTGTTATATCTTTTTTCACAACGTTTACCAATTAAACGTTGTATTATACTGCAACGTTTCTTCATTAAACATTGTCTATTCCCATTACCACAACGCTTTTTTTATAAACGTTGTCAACATAGAAATACTACAACGTTTTTGAAATAAATGCTGTCGAAAACCTAAATCACAACGTTTTTTTAAAAATGTTGTTAACAAAAACGTTTTCAATGCCTCTTTTTGTTGTAGTGTATTAATTCATATCTCGTAGTGGAGTATGCTTAAAATTGGCATTTTGTGTTTATTGTTTATTATTATGACATGTCACGTGTTTGTTTGTTTGAAGGAAAACATGTGATATTTATGCATCAATGAGATGAATGAGCAGGGAATAAATTCAAGATCAGGCTTGCAAGATATTTGGTGTAACACCCCCGAGATAATCGTGGCATATTACAACGCCGTAAACCCTTCATTAAGGATTTACCAGGCTAATTGCAAGATAACCGTGGGAAATTCCCCTTCTTTAAGGATTTAGGTGAAACCTATACAACAATACAACATCAACCGACAAGGCCAAATACATGACGAACCAACAAGGATAATTAAATATAAATTACGTTTACTTGGTAACTGAATCCATTACATAATCGATAACCTTAACAATGTCCACACATGAGCTCGACATAGACCCCATGACTCTGGGGTGACTAGTATCACTATGGCTCGTCGTCTCTACGCTGATTTCGTGGTTCTTCTCCATCTTGAAGTACCTGAACACATAAAAATGTATCCATCCCCAAAAAAGCTCAGCAATTTGTAACACCCCTAAGATATTCAGAGTATATTACAGCACCGTGGATCCCTACACAGGACCCACTAGGCTAAATAAGAAATACCACTCATCTAACCATCTCGGTTAGCGAGAAAACACACGTCATAAAGACGAAAATTAAATAAAACACCTGGAATAATCGGCAAAACAGACATCACCGACAATCATAATTAACATTTAATATTACAAACCGGAATCCAAGTAAAAATGCCCAGGTACTCGCGAGTACTATCTATAAGTTCACAAGTTTGAAAACCACCACATCAAAAAGGACAACGGAATAAGGAGACTCATTTGCACACGTCAGCAACCCTGACCAGCATCCTCGTACCGTCCCAGTGCCCGCACGTCCGGCTGAACATAACCTGAAATTCATAACAAGAATTTCCCCACAACGGGTCCCCAAAGGGGTTATCAATTACGCTAGTACAAGTAATCAAGGCAAACTATTCGCTTACACATTTTATAGTATATGCATCAAGTCATTTAAAACAAAACAAAACCAAACATGTCTTTTTCCGGAAAACAAACAGTCAAATAAACAATTTGCTTAGGACCGGGGTAAAGCCACTGGTTCCATTCGAGGCCTCTAAGTACCCTCCCAAACTGGCCATAATCAGAAAACAAATCATGCACATGCATCGCCTAGGACTGGGGTGAAGCCACTGGTCCCATTTGAGGTCTCTAAGGACCCTCCCGAACTGGCTAGCGAACAAGCTCGTGAATCCGGAGTGAAGTCACGGATTCCCCTGAGGCCTCGTCAGACCCTCTCGGAGTGAGCAAAAAACACACAATATACATCACTATTTCATGTTAAGCATAAAGGTTTCCAAAAATACTTGCCTTGAGTAATTAGCAACGAAACAGACAGAACGGAGAACAACCACGATCGCTAGGAACCAACAAACCCGAACCTAATTATTCGAAGAATACAATCACAACCATTTCTAAACAATTAGGGAGATGAAACACACCCGAAAACCCACCTACGATTCATGTATATTCGTACAAACAACAACGAGGGCGGATCGCAACCGAACCCTCTAGATTTCACAAATACCAAGAAATATACCATGATATCATAGGGAAAACATGAATACCACTAAGATTAATCACATACATCATGGATTAATTAACAACACGGAACGAATCGGACATTAAATCGAAATTCCCCAAATTTCCCAAAAGTAGAGTACTAAGAAATTTTACCTTTATTTAATCGGTAAAAGACATTTAGATGATGATAACTTGGTGATAGGAGCTCAAAACCGTGGGTGGATGATGATATACGACCAATATCTAAGGTTCCAAGAGCCCCACGCCGCCTAACCCTTGGAGGAGAAAGAAGAAGGGAAGAAAATGAGGCTGAAAAACGCGACTGTCCCTTATATACATCAGGGATGCACGACCATTACACACGACCAAGTGCTCGTGCGTATGGTTGTGCGCTAGGCCACTGCCCGACTTATGTAACCATGCATGAGCACAGCCCACGAGCAGCCGCTCGTGTGTCCTGCTCGTGCTGTTGGGTTTTCTATGTATCGAATACAAAATAATCGGAGTAAAAACGCAGCGGAACAATAAATGTGAAAACCCAATTTAGGATCTCATGCAGTAATTTAATTGTTTAATAAAAGAGTTAATCGAATTACCTTAATCCGATTGAACAATTCTAGATCCGGACTAGAAGTAGATGAATATCTCCTTCCTCTTTTGGTGATCCACACACGAACAATTCCACAAGCCGGATTGCTAGATCCTTACGAATAATATTGATAAATAGTACAACACAAATTCCTTACTAGAAGGATTGTACTATTGATCAAGATCAACTAAGGGAAGAGAGACGACCGACTCCGTTCTCCTACAATATGATGTAGATGGCCGATTTTTCTTCTCCTTGAAGGGCCGATTTTTAGGTCTTGTATTCTCATAACAACTCCTTGTCCAAGACCTTATATATATATATACTAAGTAAACCCTAGATTCAATAATCTAGTATTTGCTTAGTTGCCCCTCAACTTATTAAATAATACAATATATATAATATCGATATTATATATTACTTATTATTTAATCTCCTTATAAATATAATATCAATATTATATTTATTATTCCCGATTGATATTTATTCCTACTTGTCTATAATTGTCGTATGTGTGACCCAAAACTTATATTATGTTGGCAATTATTTAATACCTTATTAAATAATAAATCATAAGCGGCCTCTAGCAAGACATTATGATTACCCAAATAATATAAGTTAATAGTCCATTAAACCTTTTAACGTGTCAAATCCCTTTGTCACGCGATATCATATTTGAACTAAGTCATGGAGTCTGTCATACTTATTTATGTTCAAATGCTTTCTCGATCTTAAGTAGTGATTGAATCAAATGACTCTTCATTTGAGCATGGCCATGCATTTCCTTGATCCTACTTATCGAGGCAGCAAGATATCTCTCTCACTTAAGAGAGGGACAAATCCCCATCTTGATTATTCATTGCCCTCTACATGACTCCCACTAATCCCGATCGCTAACCTTTATGATCACCATGTTTGAGATGACGTTGGATTACGTCAAGGCATGATTATCATGTTGGACTCTATGATAATCTCGGGTTCAAGGATTTATTGACATCTTGTATTGAGATTCACTTATGACATTTCCATGCGGTGATCTCAATGCGGGTCGGTCCGAGATTAGTTCTCCAACCAATACCCATAAGATTGATCCGTACCATACGCATAATCATCCGATGATTATCAATCAAACTTATACTAGTATATTAATCACTTGAGTCTCTACTCAGCGATTTTACAGGGGACATTTGAATAATCTTATTATTCGTGAATAACTATTATTCGATTATTATAATATTAAAACATGCACACATTATAATAATCAACGAGAAATAAATGATATCAAATAACTTTATTTAAATGTGACAATTACAAATCTAGGCACATCGAATGTCCTAGGGCACTATTCCCAACAATCTCCCACTTGCACTAGGACCATTCATACATGACTTTTAGTCCTATCGCTCTAGCATGCTCAACATGCTTTCCTTGTGAGAGAGGCTTGGTAAGTGGATCTGCAACATTCTCTTCTGTTGCTACTTTGCATATTGTAATATCTCCTCGTCTGACGATCTCTCTGACTAGGTGATATTTTCTGAGTATATGTTTGGAATTATGATGGGACCTAGGCTCTTTAGCTTGTTGCACCATTATTGTCATAATAAAGGCTTATGGGACCCTGGATGGTTGGCACCACTCCTAGTTCGGTAACGAACTTCTTGATCCATACGGCTTCCTTAGCTGCATCCGTCTTGCCGGTACTCGGCCATGTGAGAATCGGCAACCGTGCTTTTCTTGGAACTCTTCCAACTCACAAGACCTCCATTCAATACAAACACATAACCGGTTTGCGATTTGAAATCGTCTCTGTCGGTTTGAAACTTGCATCGGCGTAACCTCTTCTGACCATCTCGTTTCACACCCCTCCAATAACAAGGAAATCATCCTTAGTTCTTCACAAGTACGTTAGGATGGTTTTCCTTTTGTCGATGACTTTCACGGATTCGATTGGTATCGACTTGTCATACTAAGAGCAAAGCGATACATCAGTCGAGTTCAAATCATGTCATACATGATCGATCGAATATCCGAAGCGTTTGGTTTCTTGCTCATACGGGCTCGCTCATCGGGAGTCTTAGGACTCGAGTCTCACTCGGATGAATGCCATGTGACATTGGCAAGAGTCCTCTCTTGGAGTCTTGCATATTGAACCTCTTCAATATTTTATTAATGTATGTACTTTGACTCGGACCAATCAATCTCTTTGATCTATCTCTATAGATCTTTATCCCAAGAATGTAAGCGACTTCTCCTAAGTCTTTCATTGAGAAACAACTTCCCAACCAAGTCTTGGTATGCGCAAGGTGGGAATGTCATTTCCAATGAGTAATATGTCATCTACATATAAGACTAAGAAAACAACTATTCTCCCACTAACCTTCTTGTACACACAAGGTTCATCTTCATTTTGAATGAACCCAAACTCTTTGTGATTTCATCAAAACAAAGATTCCAGCTCAGAAGCTGCTTCAACCCATAAATGGATCTTTGAAGCTTGCAAACCCTTTTAGAATTTTACGGATGAACAAAACCTTGGGTTGTGTCATATACACATCCTCGAGTAAGTTTCCATTAAGGAATGCTGTTTTGACATCCATTTGCCATATTTCATAATCATAGTATGCGGCAATGGCAAATAAAATTCTAATTGATTTAAGCATGACTCTTGGCGAAAAGGTCTCATCATAGTCAACACCATGAATGCATCTATAACCTTTTGCCACTAGTCTAGCTTTATAGGCTTGCAGATTATCATCCATGTCTTTCTTCTTTTTATAGACCCATTTGCACCCAATGGTTTTAACACCCTCGGGTGGATCTATCAAGTTCCAAACTTGATTGTCATACATGGACTGCATCTCTGACTTCATAGCTTCTAGCCATTCCTCGGACTACGGTCTGGCGGCTTACGTATAGGTACTAGGCTCATCATCTATGAGCGATGCATCATCATCCTGCATTACGAGATAACCATATCTCTCGGGTTCATGTCGCATCCTATCGGATCTGCGTGGGACTTGTGTACTTTGAATGGGCTCTTCAACTGTTTGTTGAGCTTGTTCGGTTTCCATCGGTGAAGCGATGTCTTCTTGTGGTTCTCGAGTTTCCTCGAGAATTACTCTTCTCCCACTGTCTCTTTTGGAAATAAATTCCCTTTCTAAGAATACTGACATTTCGAGCAACAAACACTTTGTTCTCTGCGGGCTTGTAAAAGTAATATCCTTTAGTTTCCTTAGGATATCCCACAAATAAACATCTTTCGAATCTGCCCGGTTTGTCAAACACTTGGCGCCTTACGACGCTTCGCAACCCCGGATCTTTAGAAAAGACAAGTTTGGTCTTTTACAGTCCATTTCTCAAATGGTGTCTTTTCAAGCTGCTTTAGATGGAACACGGTTAAGGGTGAATCTTTGTTGTTTCTAAGGCGTGGCCCCAAAATGATAATGGAAGCTCTGTTCGACTCATCATGGATCGAACCATATCTAATAAAGTTCGATTCCTCCTCTCGGACACTCCGTTATCTTTGAGGTGTCTGGGAGGAGTAAGTTGCGAAACAATTCCACAACTCCTAAGATGATCATCGAATTCTTGGCTCAAGTATTCCCCACCTCGATCGATCGAAGGGCTTTAATTGTCTTGCCAAGTTGATTACGTACTTCATTCTGGAATATTTTGAACATTTCAAAAGATTCATGTTTATACTTCATAAGATAAACATATCCATATCGGCTAAAATCATCGGTGAATGTAATGAAGTATTGGTATCCGCCTCTGGCATGAGTGCTAAGAGGTCCGCATACATCAGTATGTATTAGGCCTAATAGCACTAGCCCTTTCTCCATGACCGGTGAAAGGATTCTTCGTCATCTTGCCCAATAAACAAGATTCGCATGTCCCATATGATTTATAGTCAAAAGAGTCTAAAAGTCCATCATCATGGAGTTTAGAAATGCGTTCGTTTATGTGACCAAGTCGACAATGCCATAAGTAAGTCGGATTAGAATCATTGAGCTTAGGTTTCTTGGATGCAATGTTATAGACTTCCAAAGTGTCGGACTCATCTAGATCAATATTGTAAAGGCCGAGTGTATAACTGCGGTACCATAAAGCAAGTCATCAAAGAAAATACGAATGATCTTATTCTTAATAAGAAAAGCGTAACCTTCACAATCTAATGTAGAAAGCGAAATAATATTCCTATTCATAGGGAACATAATAGCAATTGTTCAAAACTAACAAAAGCCCATTGGGCAAAACTAGATCATAAGTTCCTACGGCTAGTGCAGCAACTCTTGCTCCATTGCCAACTCTTAGATCTACTTCCCCTTTCTTCAGTTCTCTACTGCTTCTCAACCCCTGCACATTTGTACAAATGTGAGATCCACATCCAGTATCTAATACCCAGGAGTTAGAGGTAGATAAGTTAACTTCTATAACAAATATACCTGTGGCAGTCTCACTGCCCTTGGTACGCTTTAGCTCTTCCAAGTAAATCTTGCAATTTCTTTTCCAGTGTCCTGGTTTATTGCAATGATGGCAATTTCCATCTTTGGGAGCTTTAGCCTTGAAACCCGGCCTAGTAGGGTCTTTAGATTTGGCAACTTTTGCCTTACCCTTGCCCTTGCCTTTGTTCTTAAAGGATTTCCCTTTGCTGACCATCAACACATGGTTTGGTTTCTTCTTAATATTCTGCTCAGCCGTTTTAAGCATCCCATGCAGCTCAGCAATGGACTTCTCCATCTCATTCATATTATAGTTCATAATGAACCGGCCGAAACTTTCGGCAATGAGTTTAGGATCACATCCGTGGAGTGCTCCTTAGAAAGTGGAAAACCAAGCCTTTCAAGATGATCAATATATCCTTTCATCTTGAGCACGTGAGCACCGACAGATGTCCCTCAACCATCTTGCAAGCATACAAGGCTTGAAAGGTCTCATACCTCTCTTGCCTAGCATGCTTCGAGAAAGTTTCCTTGAGGTGAGCATTTAGCTCATAAGCTTCCATTTCCTCCAGTTCTTACGAAGTTACGGACAAATGGTGGCCAACATAAGACAACCGACATCAATGGAATCATCACAATGTTTCTTCCATTTGTCTTTTGTTGCTTTATTTGCATTGTCGGTGGCTCATCGAATTTCTTCCTCAAGAACATACTGACTTTCTTTCTTGCTTGAGAACTATTCTCGGGCTCGGATCAATCCGGATAGTTGCTTTGCCATTTTCTTTCACTTGTCCTTCTCAAGGACGGATCGCGATGAAATGGTGGATGTGTTTTTGATGCCATTCTACAAAATTCAATATGCAAAATATTTAGTCACATTATTTTATTTCTCGAAAAATACTCCCACTAAAACAAAGTACCCTCAATTTACAACATTTGTAATTTTAGTGGGCTAAGATCCCATTTCGCACAATCCTAAACTCGGCTTTGGCATGACGCCTAGAATTGAACTACTTTAGGTGGATAACTCTTTATCGATTACATCATATGTAACTCTTAGATTATGTCATGGGATTTGGCATCGTATGCCCAAGCATGTTATAATCCCATCTTATGCCTTAAGGTTCAAAACTATTTTGATTTCCAAATTCATTAAACGTATAGGTATCACCATTACCTATCCTACCTTACTAAGATAATCCGAGTGCCCAACTTTGGCATGACCCACTCATGATGATCGAAGTCTTGATAGGTGTTTTTCAAATGAACGGCATTAAAATTTTAACGAGGATTTTTATCCTATGTTAATGTCTATGTTTGCTAACATACATCTAAACATACATAGCATCACATACATGCATAAATTTAAACATACATCGCATCACATGACAATAAAGCATAGGACCGTGTATAGCATGACCATAATCCTAACGTGATTTTCATGAGCCAACATGAAAATCACAAAGGTCATCTAAAGGGTTAAATATGGTCTTCATTGATCTTCCAACTCCTTGGAACGTCATACGCGATCAATTTGCTCCTCGAGTCCATCTATCTCGTCCTTCTTGTCTTCATTACATTAATGAAATTTAATACTACACTAATAAATTAAATTACAAGAAGTACAAACGACACGCAGGCCGTAAAATAATAAACAATTTAAATAGGCGACTCGCAGCCGTAAAACCAATTATAATTAACCGACACGCATGCCGTAAAAACCAACCCATAAGAAATTAAATTATCCAATCACATTGGTCAATTTATGGTCATGCCATACACCACACACATACCATAAATAATTATCAAATAATTAATAAAGCATGTAATATACTAAATAAACAATTTATCGACAATCGGACAATAATTAAAATTTGAGTCATCACATGAACAAAACTGGACTCGCCGAGATGGCTGCCAGTAGCGATCAGGCACGGGTTTGCCGGGTTCGAAACCGGCGGTTGCGGTGCAACATTTTGCAACTATTATTTCCAAATTTACTTTATGTTAAAAGGGCTTATAAGAAAAGGATTACTTTGAAACTACCAAAAGCAGTTTCAGTAGAGATGGTAAAGCGCCGGATTTCATGGCAAAGACTGGGTTCGAATCCCTTGTCTTGCGGAATAAATTTTTGCAATATTAAAGCAGTTTCTGCCTTTAATAAAAACATCCGTGACAAAGTTACCAAATTAAAGTGCTAGACCACTTGGTAAGAAAAGCTCCAACTGTTAGATTAGCAAAGGATCGAATCCCTTCCCGGCCAAAAAACATTTTTGCTAATTAACACAACCAGCGGGTCGAGGCCCGACCGACCGGACCGGACCGAATCTGCCCGACACACTGCTTTATCTTGTTCGAGCAGATTACGGGCCAATGATTTTGCGAAAAAACAATCCGAGAAAATTATTTTTGACGATCCGATTTAATCAAATTAAACCGAGAAAAAATATTTTATAAAATCTATATTTTATAAACATAATCGGGAACATAATTTACACATAAATATGTTCTACATAAACAATTAAATTACATGCAAGTTGGCTCGATACCCTTTGTTGGGTTTTCTATGTATCGAATACAAAATAATCGGAGTAAAAGCAGCGGAACAATAAATGTGAAAACCCGATTTAGGATCTCATGCGGTAATTTAATTGTTTAATAAAAGAGTTAATCGAATTACCTTAATCCGATTGAACAATTCTAGATCCGGACTAGAAGTAGATGAATATCTCCTTCCTCTTTTGGTGATCCACACGAACAATTCCACAAGCCAGATTGCTAGATCCTTACGAATAATATTGATAAATAGTACAACACAAATTCCTTACTAGAAGGATTGTACTATTGATCAAGATCAACTAAGGGAAGAGAGACGACCGACTCCGTTCTCCTACAATATGATGTAGATGGCGATTTTTCTTCTCCTTGAAGGGCCGATTTTTAGGTCTTGTATTCTCATAACAACTCCTTGTCCAAGACCTTATATATATATATACTAAGTAAACCCTAGATTCAATAATCTAGTATTTGCTTAGTTGCCCCTCAACTTATTAAATAATACAATATATATAATATCGATATTATATATTACTTATTATTTAATCTCCTTATAAATATAATATCGATATTATATTTATTATTCCCGATTGATATTTATTCCTACTTGTCTATAATTGTCGTATGTGTGACCCAAAGGCTTATATTATGTTGGCAATTATTTAATACCTTATTAAATAATAAATCATAAGCGGCCTCTAGCAAGACATTATGATTACCCAAATAATATAAGTTAATAGTCCATTAAACCTTTTAACGTGTCAAATCCCTTTGTCACGCGATATCATATTTGAACTAAGTCATGGAGTCTGTCATACTTATTTATGTTCAAATGCTTTCTCGATCTTAAGTAGGATTGAATCAAATGACTCTTCATTTGAGCATGGCCATGCATTTCCTTGATCCTACTTATCGAGGGGCCCAGATATCTCTCTCACTTAAGAGAGGACAAATCCCCATCTTGATTATTCATTGCCCTCTACATGACTCCCACTAATCCCGATCGCTAACCTTTATGATCACCATGTTTGAGATGACGTTGGATTACGTCAAGGCATACTTGATTATCATGTTGGACTCTATGATAATCTCGGGTTCAAGGATTTATTGACATACTGTATTGAGATTCACTTATGACATTTCCATGCAGTGATCTCAATGCGGGTCGGTCCAGTATTAGTTCTCCAACCAATACCCATAAGATTGATCCGTACCATACGCATAATCATCCGATGATTATCAATCAAACTTATACTAGTATATTAATCACTTGAGTCTCTACTCAACGCGATTTTACCAGGGACATTTGAATAATCTTATTATTCGTGAATAACTATTATTCGATTATTATAATATTAAAACATGCACACATTATAATAATCAACGAGAAATAAATGATATCAAATAACTTTATTTAAATGTGACAATTACAAATCTAGGCACATCGAATGTCCTAGGGCATTATTCCCAACACGTGCATCCCTAGGAGTTACTACCGAACATCGGTTTCACACGAGCAGCATGCATGACCAATTGCTCGGGTGCTTGGTCGTGCGCTAGGCCCCTGCCGAGCTTCTGCCCAACACGCACGAGCAATGCACATGAGTACTCGCTCGTGCGTCCTGCTCGTGCGACCCTGGTGTAACACCCCAAATATCAAAAGGGACATTACACACCGTAGAACCTTCACAAGGTCTATCAGGCTAACATAAGATACGTAATCCACATAATAAATCCCATAAGACACCTTAACAATAATATATAGGGCCGCGGCCTCGGCCAAAACAGTTTAATTCAACATCAAAAAAACGAAAATGACATGTATTCAATTTCCCACGCAGGGTTCTTTAATAATATTTGAAAGACAACCGGACCAACACGACACCAAGTAAACATAATAACAAAACATCTAACACAGACTCGAGCCTCATCATCATGCTGGGCCATCCTTTGCATGCGCATCCCGTGCCAGCTCCTCAGCTCGACCGATACCTGAAATGCATAAAACGCATTTCTCCCATTTAAGGGGTTAGCATTCGAATAGCTAGTGCAAGAACACAATTACACTACATTATATGCAGATACGATTCAACACGGTCAACTCATTTGGAAAACATTTGAACATCATATTATGGAATATTCTATTGCTTTCAAATCGTAAATCGTCTCATATCAATATCATAACCATCCACTCTTGGTAACCCATGGCCGTACCCCTTAGTATCGACCCCCAGACGCCCCGTCGAATGGTCTGGGTGGGAAACCACTTCCGCGGCCATACCCCTTAGTATCGGCCCCCAGACGCCCCGTCGAATGCTTCGGGTGGAAGAACAACAACCTACACACACAATATCATAATTCAAGATTCGTATCACAACCGTAACACACATAACGGAATGTAATACATGTACTTGCCTTGAATAAAACGACGTGAAGGGAATGGTGAAAGGAAAGGTTTATGTCTGAATAATCTCCACAAATCCGTTCCTAACACAATAACGATATACAAACAATCTCAATATTGTGGAAATGTAGGAATTCATCCTAGTTCTACCCGTTGGGACAATTCATCGGTCACTACGAAGTCATAGTCGATCCTAATCTATTAACGGTGAAAACCTCAAAGTATAATTCCTTAAACTATCATGAAAGCAAGGGATTACAATTACACAATCGTAATCTAACCACTTATCGAAGCTAAATCGGATTCAAGGGTGAAACCATGCTAAAATTCCGAAATCCCCAAAACCTAGGGCACTGAAGAAATATACCTCGATTTGAAGGCGAATCACGGATGAGATGGGGTTAGAGTGATGATATGATGTCCCAAATTGCTTCCCAACTGAAGTTTGGATGAAGATTCGCCGAGCCCTAGCTCAAAGGAACATTTCGTCGCGGAAGGAAGAAAAAAAGTAAAAAATGCTGAAAATCGTCCGCTGCCAGGTTTAAATACTGGCAGCCGTTACGGCCGTAACACCCACACCATTACGGCCGTAATGGTTTTTACGACCTGACTGACCAATCTGCTCAGCCCATTACGGCAGCTGTGAAAGGGACATTATGGCCGTAATGTATGAAGCCTTATGGCCGTAATGCACACCACCTTACGGCCGTAATGCCTACCTGGCAGCAGACCAGAATGGCCTGAAACAGCGGTTTGCCAACAACCGGAAATGAAAGTACGAGGAAAAAAGCCACAGATATACGAAGATCTTACAAACGAGATAAGCATAAAAACCATCACATGTCTCCGGTCGTCCGAAGGCCGGAATAAATGAATATTAGCATCAACGCCCAAGATAATAAGAATTTACAAAAATGGCCCAAACATTCGGAAATCTAAACTCGAGGCCTGAACGACAATACAGAAAGTTGAAACATATCCAGGATCATTAAAGGAACTCGAAGAAGTAATGAAATGTCGGCATGGAACGAGATTTACAAGAATCGAGTCTCCATGCGGAAAAGTTACACAATAAGTAAAATATCATCAAAACAACTCCGAAACTCTTCCGGATGGTCGTGGATACAGAAAAAAATAGTTTCATAATTCCAGAACAATAACAAGCGAGTCGTCCGAAATAAAAATACACTAAAAATAGAAATTACTGAAAATAGAAAGTGCAGATATTACATTCTCTCCCCTAAAAATAAGTTTCGCCCTGGAACTTACAAAGCGAATAACTCAGGGTATCTCGACTTCATATTCTCTTCCATCTCCCATGTGGCCCCCTCTGATTCATGTCTCGACTATTGCACTTTAACCAAAGGAATGGTTTTGTGCCTAAGTTGCTTCACACGACGCTCCAAATCCAGATCGGTCTCTCTTCAAAGGTAATGTCGGGACCCAACTCAATCTCTCCAAAATCAATAATATGGCTAGGGTCCGGTACATACTTCTTAAGCTGGGAAACAAGAAACACGTTATGCATGTGACTCAAGAACGGTGGCAATTCTAACTGATATGCAAGTTCCCCAACTCACTCTAAAATCTCGAACGGTCTAATATATCTCGGACTAAGTTTACCCTTCCGGCCGAAGCGATAAACTCCCGATTTGACAACACCTTCAGCAAAATATGGTCTCCCACCTCAAACTCCAATGACCGTCGCCGCGTGTCGGCATAAGACTTCTGTCGACTCTGGGCCGTTAGCAATCTATCACGAATCAAGGCAATCTTCTCTCTCGTCTCAAACACCATATCTGGTTCAGTGCTAGTCAACTCAGATGCATCATCCCTACATAATGGCGATCTGCACCTCCTTCCATACAACGCCTCAAATGGTGCCATTTTGATCGAGGCATGCCAACTATTGTTGTACGTGAACTCGATCAACGGTAAGTGCGACTCTCAATCATCTTTACAGTCTAAAGTACAGGCTCTCAACATATCTTCCAGCGTCTATATCATTCACTGACTGTCCGTCTGTCTGAGGGTGGTAGGATGTGCTGAGTCTCAACTCAGTCCCCAAAGCCCGATGAATAGCCTGCCAAAAATGTGATATAAACCGACCATCTCGATCCGAAACGATACTCTTAGGAGTCCCATACAACCTCACGCTCTCTGCAATAAACACTCGGGCTAGTCTCTCCAGTCCCCAAGTACCATTAATACCCAGAAAATGAGCTGATTTGGTTAGTCAATCGGCAATAACCCAAATCATGTTCATTCCAGTACGAGTCCTAGACATACTGGTAACGAAATCCATAGAAATGCCCTCCCACTTCCACTCTGGAATGGGAAGTGGTCGTAATAACCCCACGAGTCACTGATGCTCAATCTTAACCTGCTGACAGGTCAAACACTTCGCCACAAACTCGCTAACGTCCGTCTTCAAATTGCTCCACCAGTAGTTACTCCTTACAGCCTTGTATATTTTGCTCGTACCAGGATGTATGGAATAAGGCGTATATGAGCTTCACTTAAAATCTTCTGTCTCAACTCAACATCACTCGGTACACATAACCTGCCGCGAAATCTCAAAATTCTATCATCCTGAACCACAAATCCAGGGGCTTTCCCTTTCTTCATGTCCTCCCTCAACTGGACTAAAAATGGATCATCATATTGTCCCGCCTTGATATCGTCAACCAAAGACAAAGTGATTTTTAACGTACATAACTGACCCTGAACTCTCTGAACCCAAACCTCGATATCCTGACAAATCAAATCCCGTTGGATCCTGCTCTGAGGCGTAAGTATCTCTAACATCTGTAGCGCCATCGGCTTACGACTCAACGCATCTGCCACAACATTGGCCTTGCCCGGATGATAAAGAATCTCAAGATCGTAATCTTTAATTAGCTCCAACCACCAACGCTGTCTCATGTTCAATTCTTTGTGACTTAAGATATACTTCAGAATCTTGTGATCCGTGTAAATCTTACACGACGACCCATAAAGATAATGCCTCCATATTTTTAAAGCGAAGACGACCGTAGCTAACTCTAAATCATGCGTAGGGTAATTTGTTTCGTAAGGTTTTAACTGACGAGATGCATAAGCAATAACGCTATCTCTCTGCATCAAAACACATCCGAGCCCGAGGCCCGAAGCATCACTATACACCACAAAATCCTCGTTCCCCCGAGGCAAAGCTAAAACTGGTGCGGTAGTCAACCGTCTCTTCAACTCATTAAAGCTATCCTGTCTATCTGTGCCCCACTCGAACTTCTGAGTCTTCTGGAGTAACAGAGTGAGTGGTCTAGCGATCTTAGAAAATCCTTTAACAAATCTACGGTAATAGCCTGCAAGTCCCAGAAAACTCCTCACTTCCTTCACATTTCTCGGTGGTTCCCATGCTATCACTGCCTCTAACTTCTGTGGATCTACCCGAACTCCCTCCGCTGAAATCACGTGCCCGAGGAATATCACTTCCTTGAGCCAAAACTCACACTTAGAGAATTTCTCGTACAACTGATCAGCTCTCAAAATGTCTAACACAATCCGGAGATATAAAGCGTGCTCCTCTTGACTCCGGGAATATATATGAATGTCGTCGATAAAGACGACTACGAATTTGTCCAGAGACTCAATAAAAACTTTGTTCATCAACTGCATGAACACTGCTGGGGCATTAGTTAGCCCGAAAGGCATAAATACAAACTCGTAATGGCCATATCTCGTCTGAAAAGCAGCTTTCGTTATATCACTGTCCCGAATCCTCAATTGGTAGTAGCCCAATCGTAAATCAATCTTCGAAAAGATTGTGGCTCCCTGAAGCTGATCAAACAAATCGTCGATTCGGGGCAAAGGGTACTTTTTTTGATGGTCATCTTGTTTAATTCTCGATAGTCGATACATAAACGAAGTGACCCATCCTTTTTCTTAACAAAAAGCACAGGCGCACCCCAAGGAGATGCGCTCGGTCGAATATACCCTTTATCTAACAACTCCCTCAACTGCTTCTTCAACTCTAACATCTCCGACGGTGCCATACGGTACGACGCTCGAGAAACAGGAGCCGCGTTCGGCTCTAGATCAATAGGGAACTTAACTTCCCGCTACGGTGGTAATCCCGGCAAGTCATCCAGAAATACGTCGGAATACTCATTTACAACTAGAATCGATGACATGTAAACTCCACCATCTTCTGCTCTTAAGGCATAACACCAGTAACCTACACAACCCTGGTTTAGAAGTTTCATCGCCTTCAATGCACTAATCACATTTCCCGATCTACCTGACTTACAATCGACGAGAGTATGCTCTGTGCCATCCTTGGCCACTGTCGAGATAGTACGAGTCCGATAGTTCATGATGGCACCGTGACGATCCAACCAATCATCCCCGAGGATCAAATCCTCACCCTTAAGGTCTACAACAATGAGGTTCGAGGGCCAATCCCAGCTCCCGATCCTTACTGGGCAATCTCTAACTTCCCGGTTCCCAACCATACGATCCCCACTAGGCATACCCACTACAAACAGTTCACACTCAAACAAGCAGTCAATACCGATACGACATATACAATCCGAAGCAATAAAAGAGTGAGTAGCACCCGAATCAAAAAGCACCGAAACTGGATGAGAAAGGATCTGAGTGGTACGTGATGCCACCAGGACATTTTTCTCCTCCACACGTCTCATCTTATATAACTAGATGTGTACCGAGCCCGAACTCGACACCGCACGGTGATCTGGCTGACCCCGACCCCTACCACGGCCTGAACTCTGAGGAACCTGAGTGACTGGAGTCTTCTGGTCTACGCTAAGCTCTTTCTGAATGGCAGTGGTAGTCGGAGGTCTGGCGGCTCTGGCCCTCTCGCAATGAGCTGCCCGGTGCCCGGTCTGTCCGCAAGTAAAGCAAGTAACTAGAGGAAATGGACAATCCTTCACCAAATGCTCATATTGGTTCCATTTAAAACAAACTCTGCCGCCAGATGCAACGAACTGGATTGAACGGTTACCCTGAGATCCTGTAGCCTGATGAAACAGCCTCTTCCCAAATGTAGGAGCAGCCTGAGATTTCGAAAATTGACCACCCTTACCAGCTGAAAAACTGCCAGCTGTCTTCTGTTTCTTGGCCTCGGAACCCAACTCCGACTCTGGGACTGCCATCTTAATCGCTAGTGCATGATCCTGGTACTCCTTCAATGTGGCACACATGAGTGGTGCCATGCTCTGTCTGATATGTGGCTTCATGCGCATATTAAAGTAGTGAATCTTATTAGCCTCGATCCTCACTTGCTCTTTCACATATCCCAACTGCTGGTTATAAGTGATGATGGCCTAAGAGATCGGTACATCCTGAGGCGTAGCAGTAAAGAACTCCACAATCATACGCTCTCGAATCGGAGGTGGGCAGTACTCCGCTTCTATATCGGTCTTAAACTCCTCCCCGGTAGCTAAACGGTCCCTCGGCATTACAGCTTCCCACCACTCCGCAACTTCCTTATCGAGGAGGTACTGAGCAATAGGTACCCTCCTGTCGTCAGGACAAGCCACGGCATCAAACGTCCTACCCATCTGAAAAAGACAATTCTCCCAACCCAGGGAGTCAGTAGAACCAGCGAAGCGAGGGGGGTGCATCTTGGTTACTTTCTGAAGCCATTTACTAGCTTCATCTTTTGGAGTCGGAGGCGGATTCTGACGTCCACCCTGAGATATCTGGGCAAGCTGAGCTACCAACTGCTGAAGCACAGAAGTAGCTCCAATGTCGGCATTAATACCCGACGGCTGATCCTGACTGACTGACAAATTCTGCTGCCCGTCAGAACTCAGAGGTAGAGTATTCGGCACTGAATGAGAGGCCGATTCTGCAGAGGACTGAGAAAGCGGAACTTCCTCACTATTAGCACCACGACCACGGCCTCGGCCACCCCCTAGATGTTCTACCGCGACCTCTCAACATACTGAAGAAAAGAATTGAAAGGAACAAGATCAGAAAAATTCACAGTTTACAAAGTTGGTACCACAATTCACAATTCCAATCTACACAAGGGAAATAAATTACAAAAATATAAGAGTTCGAGGAGACTTACATCCACGGGTCGCATGAAGAGATGGTAGCACGATGATATTAGGCTCAACGAATCACTCTAACGACACTACTGACAGACCCAAAATTAACCAACAACCTAGGCATTCATAACCTAAGGCTCCGACACCATAAATGTAACACCCCAAACATCAAAAGGAACATTACACACCGTAGAACCTTCATAAGGTCTACCAGGCTAACATAAGACACGTAATCCACATAATAAATCTCATAAGACACCTTAGTAATAATATATAGGGCCGCGGCCTTGGCCAAAACAGTTTAATTCAATACCAACAACACAGAAATGACATGTATTTAATTTCCCACGCAGGGGACTTTGACAATATTTGAAAGACATCCAGACCAACACGACACCAAGTAAACATAATAACAAAACATCTAACATAGACTCGAGCCTCATCATTATGATGGGCCATCCTTTGCATGTGCATCCCGTGCCAGCTCCTCAGCTCGACCGATACCTGAAATGCATAAAACGCATTTCCCCCATTTAAGGGGTTAGCATTCGAATAGCTAGTGCAACTACACAATTACACTACATTATATACAGATACGCTTCCACACGGTCATCTCATTTGGAAAACATTTGAAAATCATATTCCGGAATATTCTATTGCTTTCAAATCGTAAATCATCTCATATCAATATCACAACCATCCACTCTTGGTAACTCGTGGCCGTACCCCTTAGTATTGACCCCCAGACGCCCCCTCGAACGCTCCGGGCGGGAAACCACTTCCGCGGCCGTACCCCTTAGTATCGGCCCCCAGACGCCCCGTCGAATGCTCCGGGTGGAAGAACAACAACTCACACACACAATATCATAATTCAACATTCATATCACAACCGTAACACACATAACGAAATGTTAGACATGTACTTGCCTTGAATAAAACGACGTGAAGGGAACGGTGAAAGGAAAGGTTTCTGTCCGAATAATCTTCACAAATCCGTTCCTAATGCAATAACGATATACAAACACTCTCAATATTGCGGAAACGTAGGAATTCATCATAGTTCTACCCGTTAGGACAATTCATCGGTCACTACGAAGTAATAGTCGATCCTAATCCATTAACGGTGAAAACCTCGAAGTATAATTCGTTAAACTATAATGAAAGCAATGGATTACAATTACACAATCATAATCTTACCACTTATCGAAGCTAAATCGGATTCAAGGGTGAAACCATGCTAAAATCCCGAAATCTCCAAAAACTAGGGTTCTAAAGAAATATACCTCGATTTGAAGGCGAATCACGGATGAGATGGGGTTAGAGTGATGATATGATGCCCCAAATTGCTTCCCAACTGAAGTTTGGATGAAGATTCGCCGAGCCCTAGCTCAAAGGAACGTTTCGTCGCAGAAGGAAAAAGAAAAAGTGAAAAATGCTGAAAATCGTCCGCTGCCAGGTTTAAATACTGGCAGTCGTTACGGCCGTAACACCCACACCATTACGGCCGTAATGGTGTTTACGACCTGACTGGGCAATCTTCCCAGCCCCATTACGGCCGCTATGAAAGGGACATTACGGCCGTAATGTATGAAGCCTTACGGCCGTAATGCACACCACCTTACGGCCGTAATGCCTACCTGGCAGCAGACCAGAATGGCCTGAAACAACGGTTTGCCAACAACCGAAAATGAAAGTATGAGGAAGTAGCCACAGATATACGAAGATATTACAGACGAGATAAACATAAAAACCATCACAAGTCTCCGGTCGTCCAAAGGCCGGAATAAACAAATATTAGCATCAACGCCCAAGATAATAAGAATTTACAAAAAGGCCCAAACATTCAAAAATCTAAACTCTAGGCCTGAATGACAATACAGAAAGTTGAAACATAGGGATCATTAAAGCAACTCGAAGAAGTAATGAAACGTCGGCATGGAACGAGATTTACAAGAATCGAGCCACAATGCGGAAATGTTACACAATAAGTAAAATCTCATCAAAACAACTCTGAAACTCGTCCGGATGGTCATGCATATAGAACAAAATAGTTTCAGAATTCCAAAACAATAACTAGCGGTCGTCCGAAAAAAATATACACTAAAATAGAAATTACTAATAATAGAAAGTGCGGATATTACACCTGGAGTCCACTGCCGAGCACCGGTCGCGCACGAGCGCCACACACGATCAAACGCTCGGGTGGCCTGATCGTGTGCTAGTATCAAAGACTAACATCGAGCCTGACACGACTTTGAATGCAACCAGAACATAACCAACTCGAAAGGGCATGACAACAAGAGTTCACAACGTTCTCAAAGAGGCAAACTGACAACAGAAAATCTCAGGTATTACATTCTACCCTCTTTAAAATAAGTTTCGTCCCGAAACTTAAGGAATAAGAAGTTTGGGGTCTAATCGACAAAACACACTCATGAACATGATGAATCAAAGTTGAGAAAGATGGGTTTGCAAACAATTGCCCTAGAAGTTAGAAAAACACAAAATGGCCCAAAACATCTAAAATACATGATACACAATCGAAATACCAAACGAAAACTCACAACCTGCATAATAACATAAGACGGATTTACGGCAATCCCGAAACGGAAGTTCCGAACAACGATTACGAGCATCGAACCAAATAGCAACAAAAATGACCATAATCGTGGAATTGTGTAGAACAAGTCCGAAACAAGTTCGAAAGACAAAAAGTCCCGTATTAAATGTTCTCGAAATACTAATACAGTTACAAGCGAGTCACTAAAAATGAAAAATACAGCAAAATGATAAATACTGGGAGAAAGAAAATGCGGATATTACATTCTCCCCCTCTAAAAATAAGTTTCGTCCCGAAACTTAAGAAACAAACAACTCGGGGTACCTAGCACGCATGCTATCCTCAGTTTCCCAAGTTGCTTCCTCGACACCACATCTCAACCACTGCACCTTGACCAATGGGATGGTCTTATACCTCAGTCGCTTCTCACAGTGCTCCAAAATCTTCAAGGGATACTCCTCGAAGGTGATATCGATCTCACCATAGTCGATGACATGACTAGGATTCGGAACATATTTCCTCAGTTGGGAAACATGGAAGATGCTATGGACATGGCTCAAAGCCGGAGGCAATGCCAAACGATACGCCAACTCACCGACCCTCTCGAGAATTTCAAAGGGCCCAATAAACCTCGGATTCAACTTTCCCTTCTTCCCGAAGCGGAACACTCCCTTCGTCGACGATACCTTTAGCATAACGTGGTCTCCCACCTCGAATTCCGAAGGTCGGCGGCGAACATCGGCATAAGATTTCTGTCGACTCTGAGCAGTCAACATCCTTTCCCGAATCAATTCCACCTTCTTCCTCGTCTCTAAGGCTACCAAATAGGACGCCTCGTTCCAAAAAATCGACGATCGACATCGCCGCCCATAAAGTGCCTCATACGGTGCCATCTTAATCAATGCGTGCCAACTATTGTTGTACGTGAACTCGATCAATGGCAAATGCTCCTCCCAATCACTGCTCCAATCGAGAGCACAAGCACGCAACGTATCCTCAAATGTCTGGATAGTGCGCTCCGGCTGCCCATCTGTCTGGGGATGAAAGGAAGTACTCAGGCGCAACCGAGTACCCAACACCTTATGTACCGCCTGCTAAAAATGCGATACAAAATGGCCATCACGATCGGAAACAATAGACTTCGAAGTACCGCGAAGCCTCACAATCTGCGCGATATATACATGAGCTAGCTTTTCCGGACCCCAAGTATCCTTGATGCCCATAAAATGTGCCGACTTGGTCAGACGATCCACAATCACCCAAACCATATTCATACCAGACTTCGATCTCGGAAAGCTCGTGAAGAAGTCCATCGAAATATCTTCCCATTTCCATTCCGGAATGGGAAGCGACTGCAATAACCCAACCGGTCACTGTTGCTCGATTTTGACCTGCTGACAAGTCAAACATCTCGCTACAAGCCATGCGACCTCTTCCTTCATGTCGTTCCACCAAAAGTTCCTCCTCAGGTCCTTGTACATCTTACTCGAGCCAGGATGAACTGAGTAAGGCGTAGCATGAGCCTCACGCAAAATACTCTACCTCAATTCCAAGTCGTTCGGTACACAAAGTCGACTTTGGAATCTCAACATACCATCCTCGTGAATCACAAATCCAGGAGACTTCCCCTTAAGAACGTTCTCTCGGATCTAAGTAATCATCGGATCCTCCAACTGCTTCAGTTTAATTTCCTCGATCAACGACGATGAAATATCTAAAGTACAAAGTTGCCCAATGGCTCTTGGCAACAAAATATCAATACACAACTCGATCAAATCACGCTAAAGCTCAGATTAAGACGTAAGTATCTCAAGCATCCGCATCGTAACCGGTTTCCGACTCAAGGCGTCTGCCATGACGTTCGCCTTGCCCGGATGATAAAGGATTTCGAGGTCATAATCCTTAATCAATTCCAACCACCCCCTCTGCCTCATTTTCAACTCCTGCTGAGTGAATATGTACTTCACACTTTTATGATCGGTAAACATCTAACATGTAGAGCCAAAGAGATAATGACGCCAAATCTTGAGCGAAAAAACAATTGCCGCTAGCTCCAAATCATGAGTAGGGTAGTTGAGCTCATACGGCCTCAATTGTCTCGACGCAAATGCAATAGTCTTATCGTGCTGCATTAACACGCACCCAAGACCCTGACCCGAAGCACCGCTATAAACAGTAAAACCCTTGTTGCCACACGGCAACACTAGTATTGGGGCTGAAGTCAAACGCCTCTTCAGCTCCTCAAAACTCGACTGCCTTTCGTCATTCTAGACGAACGTCTCGAATTTTTGAAGCAACTGAGTAAGTGGCCGAGCCAATTTCGAAAACCCCTCGACGAGCCTACGATAGTAGCTAGCCAAACCAAAGAAACTACGGACCTCCTTCACATTCTTAGGAGGTGCCCAATCCAGCACTGCCTCAATCTTTTGTGGATCCACACGGACCCCCTCATCTGAAATCACGTGACCCAGAAACATCACTTCCTTCAGACAGAACTCACATTTCGAGAACTTCGCATAGAGTCGTTCGGTCCTCAAAATGTCTAACACCACACGCAGATGATGCGCATGCTCCTCCTCATTTTTCGAATAGATAAGGATATCGTCAATGAAGACGATGACACACTTATCCAGATACTCGATGAAAACTTTGTTCATCAACTACATGAACACTGCCGGCGCGTTAGTTAGCCCAAAGGGCATAACCACAAACTCGTAATGTCCGTATCTCGTCCGAAAAGTTGTTTTCGGAACATCGGACTCCTTCACCCAAAGCTGATAGTACCCCGATCTCAAATCGATCTTTGAGGATACCACAGCTCCCTGCAACTGATCAAACAAGTCACCAATCCTTGGCAAGGGATACTTGTTCTTGATGGTCACCTTGTTCAGCTTGCGATAGTCGATACATAAACGCAGTGAACCATCCTTCTTCCGCACAAACAGGACCGGTGCACCCCAAGGCGAAGCGCTCGATCGAATATACCCCGACTCAAGAAGATCACTCAACTGCTTCTTCAACTCGGCCATCTCTGAAGTTGCCATATGATATGGCGCCTTCGAAATTGGAGCCGCACCCAGCTCTAACTCGATAGCGAACTCAACCTTACGGTCCGGTGGCAACCCAGGTAACTCGTCAGGAAAGACATCTGGGAACTCATTAACGACTGGAATCGATGAAAACTCGATCCCACCATCCTCCGCCTTCAAGGCGTAGCACTAATAACCAATACACCCCTTCCGTAGTAGTCTCATCGCCTTCAAGGCGTTAATTACGAACTTCTGGTTTCCCCTCTTGTGCCCCGTGAAAGAGTGATCGGTGCCGTCCTCAGCTAACATGGTGATGATTCTCGTGCAGTAGTTCATGATCGCACCATGCCGCTCGAGCCAATTATCCCCGAGAATCAAATCCTCACCCTCAATATCCACAACAATAAGATTAGATAGCCAAGCCCTCTCACAAATAACCACAGAACAGTCTCGGATCTCTCGATGACCAACAATCCTATCACCGCTAGCAAGTTTAATGATGAAAGGCTCACAAGACGACAAGCAGTCAAGACTCAAATGGCGCACACACTCCAGAGAGATGAATAAATGCATAGCACTAGAATCGAAAAGCACACTGACAGGATGAGAATGAATATGAACGCTACCTGTAGCCACGGTAGCCGCTGTATCATCGTCCCTCCTCATTTTATAAACACGTGGATGAGCGTAGCCGACACTGGAAGCTCCCCCTCTAGCGGGATGACCCCGACCTCTCACTCGGCTAGCACTCGGCGGAGACTGTGGAGCAAACGACCCCTGGTTCACACTCGGCTCCTTAGGCGCTGGAAAAGAAGTCTGAGCACCAAGAATCTGCCCTACCCGCTCACAAAAATAAGCCTTGTGGCCTAACTGACCACAAGTATGACAAGTCAGCGGCGGACGGGGACACTCCTTCCTATAGCCCGACTTGCCACAGTTAAAGCATCTGACATCACGAGTGGAGGCACTGGCAGCACCTCGAAAGCCCCGTGAAAAATGAGCCGAACCGCCCGCAGGAATATTTGCAGACTGATATTTCTGCTGAACTCCGCCCTTGTGACCCGAAAAGCTACCGACAAACTTCTGTTTCTTACTTTCTCGAGCCGCCTCACTGGCCGTCAAGGACATCATAAGCAAGAACTCTACTCTGATAGTCCTTTAGGGTGGTGCAGGAGAGCCCAGACATGTAATCACGAATCTTCGGTTTCATCCATCTATAAAAGTGGCAAATCTTGTCATCCTCCTCCTTTACCTCGGCCTTCACATAGCCCAATTCCCGGTTGAAATCCGCAATGGCCTGAGAAACCGGAATATCCCGAGGCTGAGCATCATAAAAAGCATGGACTCGGGCCTGACGAACCGGCCATGGACAGTATTCATCCTCTATGAGGTCTCTGAACTCGGACCATGAAGCAACATGATCCCAAGGCTCAATGGCCTCCCACCAATCAGCAGCCTCCCCAGTGAGAAAATACTGGGCGATAGGGGCCTTGCGATCCTCAGGGCAGTTGGTGGCAACAAAGATCTTAGACATCTCCTTGATCCACATCTCCCAGTCAATAGGGTCTCAAGCCCCAGAGAACTGAGAAGGATGCATCTTGATGATGTCCTGAAGCCAGCGATCTGTTCCGGCCTGAGCATCACGAGCCAGAGCTGGGTTCTAAACCGCCTGGGCTATCGTAGCCATTTGGTTCACCATTTGTTGCATCATAACTGCAACACCAATGTCGGCGCCATTGCCGGCTGAATCATTTTGAGTTGCAGTATGGCCCTGACGACCATCATTACTACTGGCTCCCAAAGAGTGTGACGTGGCCGCCCCACTGGCTGCCCTACATCCCCGGCCGCATCCACGACCTCTACCATGACCTCTTCCAGCATCCATAGTGTAGATAAAAGGTAGCAAAAGCAATTTGATGATAAGTACGAGAGGAAAAATAGTCACAGTTCAAGAAATGGAAGTACGATACGAGAAAACTAGGAACCGAGTAAGAAAAACTTACAAGCACTAGAAGTACCGAGATGATGGCAGTGGGGTGACGATGTGCAAAACAAAACACAACTAGACCCAATTAACCGACAAGCCTAGGTATCCATAAACCTGTCTCTGATACCATTTTCTGTAACATCTCCAAGATATTCAGAGTATATTACAGCACCGTGGACCCCTACACGGGACCCACCAGGCTAAATAAGAAATACCACTCGTCTAACCATCTCGGTTAGCGACAAAACACACGTCATCAAGACGAAAATTAAATAAAATGCCCGGAATAACCGTCAAAACAGACATCACCGACAATCATAATTAACATTTAATACTACAAACCAGAATCCAAGTAAAAATGCCTAAGTACTCGCGAGTACTATCTATAAGTTCACAAGTTTAAAAACAACCACATCAAAAAGGACAATGGAATAAGGGGACTCATTTGCACACGTCAGCAACCCTGACCAGCATCCTCATACTGCCCCAGTACCCGCTCGTCCGGCTGAACATAACCTGAAATTCATAACAAGAATATCCCCACAATGAGTCCCCAAAGGGGTTAGCAATTACGCTAGTATAAGTAATCAAGGCAAACCATTCGCTTACACATTTCATAGTACATGCATCAAGTCATTTCAAAAAAACAAAACCAGACATATCTTTTTCCGAAAAACAAACAATCAAATAAAGAATTTGCCTAGGACCGGGGTGAAGCCACTGGTTCCATTCGAGGCCTCTAAGGACCCTACCGAACTGGCCATAATCAAAACACAAATCACGCATAGGCATCGCCTAGGACCGGGGTGAAGCCATCGGTCCCATTCGAGGCCTCTAAGAACCCTCTCGAACTGGCTAGCGAACAAGCTCGTGAATCCGGAGTGAAGTCATAGATTCCCCCGAGGCCTCTTCAGACCCTCCCGAAGTGAGAAAAACACACATAATATACATCACCATTTCATGTTAAGCATAAAGGTTTCCAAAAATACTTGCCTTGAGTAATTAGCGACGAAACGGACGGAACGGAGAACAACCACGATCGCTAGGAACCGACAAACCCGAACCTAATGATTTGAAGAATACAATAACAACCATTTCTAAACAATTACGGAGATGGAATACATCCGGAAACCCACCTACGATTCATGTATATTCGTACAAAACAACAACGAGGGTGGATCACAACCAAACCCTCTAGATTTCACAAATACGACGAAATATACCATGAATTCATAGGGAAAACATGAATACCACTAAGATTAATCACATAAATCATGGATTAATCAACAACACGGAACGAATCGGATATTAAATCGAAATTACCCAAATTTCCCAAAAGTAGGGTTCTAAGAGATTTTACCTTGATTCAATCGGTAAAAGACGTTTATATGATGATAACTTGGTTCTAGGAGCTCAAAACCGTGGGTGGATGATGATATACGACCAAGATCTAAGCTTCCAAGATCCCCACGCCGCATAACCCTCGGAAAAGAAAGAAGAAGGGAAGAAAATGACGCTGAAAAATGCGACTGTCCCCTTATATACATCAGGGACGCACGATCGTTACGCACGACCAAGTGCTCGTGCATCTGGTCGCGCGCTAGGCCACTGCCCGACTTCTGTCACCATGCACGAGCACCGCGCACAAGCATCCGCTCGTGTGTCCTGCTCGTGTGTCCCTGGGAGTTATTGCCGAACATCGGTTTCGCACGAGCAGTGTGCACGACCAATTGGTCGTGGTGCTTGGTCGTGCGCTAGGCCACTACCCAGCTTCTGCCTAACACGCACGAGCAACGCGCACGAGTACTCACTCATGCGTCCTGCTCGTGCGTCCCTGGAGTCCACTGCCGAGCACCGGTCGCGCACGAGCGCCACGCACGATCAAACGCTCGGGTGGCCTGCTCGTGTGCTAGGATCAATGGCTAACATCGAGTCCGATACGACTCCGAAATCACCGAGAACATAACCAACTCGAAAGGGCATGACAACAAGAGTTCACAACGTCCTCAAAGAGGCAAACTGACAATGAAAAATCTCGGGTATTATATAATTACTTTTGCAAGTAAAGCAATCTATGAAGTATATGTTAACGTATCAATTATCAAGCAAACCATAAAATAAATAATATATCATAGAAAATCATCCGCTGATTTTCAAAATTTGCTTTGAAAAACACGGGGGATTTGAAGATAGTTTTACAAGGCATAATTAGGTTTCGTGAAACCCGTTCGAAACCTCAGGAAGTTTTATATACAGAAATGACATCCATGATATTTCCAAATCAAAATATTTATTCAAAACATTTTCAAATCTAGTTAGGATCCGCGACCCTAAATTCTCTTTCACAGTCCGGTGAGGGATGTAAACCCACAAACAAGCTCAATACACCATTAGGGCATGTGGCCCAACAAGTTGACTTTAATCAACTAAGAGTTCGCGAACCAAAATCACAAGTGATAATTGATCCAAATGGCATTCCTAGTCGCACCCATGGATTCATGAAATTCAGGGGACTGTTACGGTTCGATAAGTTACTCTTGATAGGATGACTTTAGGTTTCAATTGCCCTGATACCAATATTTTCGAAAGTAGATTTCAATCATAGTCCGTTTACATGGTTGGTATAAGTGAATCAACACTAAAACAAGTGTTGGGATAAAATATCGTAACTATTTTGATAATTGCATACTACAGCCTGCATCCTATAACAATCTTCATACATCGCTTAAAGGATGTTCTCCCTCCTCCTATAGCAAAATCGATGTTTAGGCATTTACTCAGGAAAACTAAAATGTAAATCCAACAGGAAAATACTTAGACCTTTAAACCATTGTGAAATAAGCAATTCTTCATTCATAAAGTATTCACGGTTTTCAAAGGTGCATTTGATGCCGATGGATACATTATTTAATGTGGTCGTAAACTATGAACTGAAGAGCATTTAATGAAGGCAAAAAAAAGTATATGAAGCATTAAATGCTAAGATACTATAGTTCAAACATTCATCAAGCCACCAATATAAAGTGTCAGACATCTCACCAACTGGCCAACAGATACACTTATAATAGATCTATTTCCGAGGTTAAAAATATCCAATCCAGAGGACTTGATCACTTACTGAACAAACTGAATCATTTGCGATATTGCTAAAATGTGAAGTATCAAAAGCTTATCATATTGCGATTGTTAGGAGTAGACCCCCGAATGCCACTCAAAGGTGAGAGAGTGAGAGCATCGTATTGTAATTATCAACATAATTAAATAAGTCATTTATTATTGCTATATTATGGTATATCGTTGGCATCATGATTTCGTAGATAGAATAATAGTCCTTGCATTTGAGAGCAAACTAACCACTTCATATGAAGATAAGGAGATAGGCACTGGATCAACTCTTATGATCAACTCCTGTGGGTGATCTCTCAACCATCTTCTATCGGGTTCTAATTCTGCGTCTCGTACTGTATCTTGAGTTGCTGTAGTTTGATCTTCAGCTTGTACAACATCGGCTTCATCTACTTCTGTTCTTATAGCTGCGAGTTTGATTTCTAAGTCAACGACAGGCTCTATAGGAGTTGTAGGGTTATCAATGGGGAGTTGTTGGATATTCTGAGTGAGATCCTCTACTCCTGTAGGATCATGATGAGGTTCGTCGAACACTACATGTACTGATTTCTCAATCATCAACTTCCTTTTATTAAATATCCTGTAAGCTTTGCTGACAGAGGAATATCCAAGAAATATTCCTTCATCCGACTTCTCATCGAAGGTTCTAAGTTGATCCTTCCCATTGTTCAAAACATAACATCTGCATCCAAAAATGTGAAAGTACGAAACTAATAGAGTTTTGTTGTTCCATACCTCGTAAGCCGTTTTTTTGTGGTGTTTGTTGATGATTCAGTGGTTTTCTGTGTAGCAGGTTGTATTGGTGGCTTCGCCCCAGAAACACTGTGGCAACTTACTTGCGGCAATCATGGTCCTTGTTGCTTCTTTTAGCGTCGTGTTCTTTCGCTTGGCGACACCATTTTTTTGAGGCGTGCGGGCAGCTGAGTATTCGTGATGTATCCTATTTTCTGAATAGTATTGCTCTATAAAGCGGTTAGTAAATTCAGTACCTCTGTCGGAATGAATGGACACGATATTCAACCCTTTCTCATTTTGAAGCTTTTTCAGGTGCTCGGGCAGCTTTGATGTTGTTTCCTTCTTCTTACTTAGGAAGATTGTCCAAGGATATCTGGAATAATCATCAACAATAACGAGATAATATTTCTTACCTCCCAAACTTACCAGGTCTACAGGACCATAGAGATCCATGTGTAGCTATTATAGAACTCTATGAGTAGAAAGGTAGGATTTGCTCTTCAGGGTGGTCTTGATTTGCTTGCCTTTCTGACAGGGTCCATAGACGTTGTCTTTTCGGAATGACACATTGGGCAATCCTCTAACCATTCCATGTCTGGAGAGCTTGTTGATCATCTTGAAGTTGACGTGAGACAACCTCTTGTGCCATAACCAGCTTAGATCTGCAGTGCCTTTGGCAACAAAACAGGGAATTGTGGAGCTCGTAGGCATCCAGTCAGCAATATACATATTACCTGATCTGCCTCCCGTGAGCACAACTTCTTTGGTTAGAATGTTCTTGACTCTACAATGATCTATATAGAATTTTACCAAGAACTGTTTATCACAGAACTGGCTAATACTAAGTAGATTGTACTGTAAGACTTCAACATAAGCTACCTCGGTGACTTTGAATTTTCCCACAAGCAGAGTTCCCTGATAAGTGTCAGTTTTGTACACTTATCCATGGTTTTTATCGATAAAAAATTCACCCATAATTGAGCTAGTCTACTCGTTTTTTGCTTTTAATTTATTAGTTTTAATAATTTTATTTTTATCGGATGATGATCGGATTAAATAACTGAATTACTCAAGAAACAACATGTTTAATAAATATTCTCTTTATTGAATTTTGATATATTCATGTTGTATGGCTTTCCGAGACGAATTCAGCAGTCTTTCCGGATTCAAAATCAGAGTTATATATCAAAAGTTATCATCCGAAGAAGATCTGGGGCAAAAATGCAAAGTCTGAGAAATTCTGGGCTGAAAACGTAACTATCAAAGCTTCAAATGAGCAAATTTACGAAGCCACGTTACGGCCGTAACATTCAGGAGTTAGGGCCGTAAGTCACCCTAGTTACGGCCGTAACTCCTGAATGTTACGGCCGTAACTCTTGACAGATTGCTATGATTTGTCTAATTTTTATACTTTTGGTGTATTATTGAGGGGATGGCTGGCATTGATCCGATCTAATGTAATAATGCTGGAGTTTTGGAGCTATTAGATGACTTTAGGTGTATAAATAGACCCCTTACATCCTTCATCATTCATCATTCATCTTATAATTTTCCATTTTTTTGTAAACTTTTCTTTTTGTGTGAAGAACGCACGTGTGTTCTTGAGTGATCCTTGTAAGTGTGGTATAACATATGTTGTTCAGATAGTTTATTGTTTCTATCTCCTTTATCTACTAAGGGAGTTAGGATCAATTCTTTCTCTTGATTCAACTAATAATGACCACACAAGCTTGTAATATGTGTAATAAACCCTTCATGAGCTAAGTAATTTTTAGTTGGGATTATAAACAAGGTTAGTCATGTTATTTATGTTTGTATAAAGATCTATTGTGAATTACTTATTATTGTGTGTGATTTTCATTGTTTTAACAATCTTTATTTATTTGGCCAATAAATGACGATATTTATGGTCTTCATATGTTTCGAAAGAAAATATGTTTGATTAGATCAAATGATCTTCACTCTAAGTTGTTCTAGGGGATAGAAATATACCCCTAGTCCTTAGATGATTCTTTGAGTTATTTTCATAAATCCTAATGCTATGTATTGAAGCCAATCAACATAGAAATATAGTGGATTGATTCATGTAAGGGGCGTTTTATAGTTCGAAAGAGAAACCGTCTTTTTAAGGAAAATCGAATCTACACAACATAATAAGTAAATTCATCTTATGATCTCCAATACATCTTTTATAACTAATGACGAACTAAGTTTGTAATCCCAACTATTTCATTTTATCGATAATCAATCTATTATTATTGCTATCTTTTTATTTCTTTATAATATTAGAACTATTATTGCAATTTCTTTGCAATTATTAAACCAAACTTTTTAATTGTGTGTTTCACTTATCTTAAGTATCTATAAAAATAGACTAATAGTGTATCATTCAAATTATAACCAAACTTCCTTGTGGGATCGATAAACCGGACTCAAAAAGTCCACTTTACTACTTGATACGATATCGTGCACTTGCGATAGTTACACTAAAAGCGTGTCATTCCCTTCCCTCTTGTTCTTCCTTTTGATTTATCACCGAAGTGCACTTTTGGACCGCGACCTTGTACGAAATCTGATAACTTGCTTTTGTCTCCTGTCATGTGCCGAGAACATCCGATGTCGAAGTACCAGATGTCCTTCTCTAAGATGTCCTGTAGGCAAAGGAATTAAGTAGATTTAGGTCCCCTTTGAATGTCCGGTCCATGGGTGTTAGTGCCTTTAGGTATCCAGATTTTCCTGACAGCAATGGGTTTACTGTATGTTACTTTAGGTACCTTCTTGCGGTATCTACGTGGGGCAGGTACGTAGTCGTTGTAACCATGATAATCATTATGCATGAAAAATTCGGGGTTATTATTATTAATCCAGTACGAATGCCGTCTTGGAGGTGGAGCTATTTTCTTCGGCCTAACAGCTTGCCTTCTGGGTCTCCAGTTGGATTCCCAAAGTTGTTGCTGATACTGTGCGGTGACCTGCTTTTGCGATGGATAACGAGGCTCCTGTATCCAATATCTAGGCACGCTGTACTGTTGGAAGTACTGTTGTGCGGGCCTTTGATATTTGGGTACAACCTTCTTTCTGAACGGATGCTGGCGGTTTTGATATGCTCGGGGAGCATGCTGTTGGTTACGCCTTACAGGTCTAAATGGATGAGGATTCCACTGTCTGGAATATGACTGTGGTGGCGGAATTGTAGCCTTTGCTGTTCGCGTTGCAACAGGTGCCTTCACTGGACTTGGGATTTCTTCCGATATAGGAATGGGTTCCACACCCCAGACGAACACAGTACTATTTTTCCCTTTATTGGAACATGATCTGTATCCTAAGCCACTTTTATCATGAGCATGTTGCCCGGTGCTTAGAATTTCTTCCATCCTTTTAGATGATTTCTCAAAAGATTTCAAGATGGTCTCAAGTTCTCCTTCTCGTTTTTCGAGAGTTTTTATTTTGTCTTGGAGCAGAAAAAAATCATTTGTCTTGCTTTCACTATGAGATTTAGCCTCATTTAGTTCGTGAGTAAGTTGATGATTGCTCTCCATGAGTTTTTCGTGATCGACTTTGCTGTTTTCACAATTAACAGACATATTTTTGTAATTTACTTTTAGCAAGTCGTTTTCTTCCCTCAGCTCTAGGTTAGAAATTTCGAGTTGTATGCTTTCATTTTTCAAAGTATCATGGGCCTTTTGAATGTTTTTGAATTCATTCATCATGTTTTCAAAGGTATGAGATGCATTTGCATGAGTAATTGAGGTTGAGCTTACCTCATCATCACTATCTTCATCTTCAGGTATGTCTTTGGCCATGAAGCACATATATGCTTTATCTTCGAATTCATCATCTGACGAGTCACTGTCAGTGACTGCCTGTAGACATTCTTCGGACTTTGTTGGTGCGGGGGAGGCTTCTGATTCGCCAATCAGGGCCTTGAGCTTGTTTTCCCAAGCACGTCTTCTTTCATCTTTTTCTTGTTGCTCGGCTTCTGGCAACCTTTGAACTTTGGGATGAGGACATTTATTTACATAATGTCCTGGCTTCCTGCAATTATAACATAGGTTAGCATCACCAGAGGAAGATTCGGTACTTACCTTGTGAATAGGCTTGGGCCTGAATAAAGTCTTTCCCGACTGCTTGATGAACTTCTTGAACTTATGCATGAGGAGCACCATTTCATCTTCTGACAGGATGTCATCGTCGCTGTCAGCACTTTTGCGGCTAGGCTTTGATGAGCTGGGCATGCTATGCCTTTTGTTGGATACAGCGGCTAACGTTGTAGTCCTTACAGGTGATTCTTCAGCTTTCTCTCTCCTGTATATATCATACTCAAATGCTTTGAGGTCAGAAAAGAGGTCAAAAGTAGATATGTCATTAAGATTACATGACACAGGCATAGCTATTGTTTTAATGTCCCATCGGGTAGGGAGAGATCTGAAAATTTTTAAATTCTTCTCCTTTTGTGTGTAAATTTTGCCCAACGCTTCAAGTTCACCGACAATGCCAGTGAATCTTAGGTCAAGTTCCTCAAGAGTTTCAGTTGGTTTCATTTCAAAGGATTCATCTTGCTGAGTTAATTTTGAAATTTTGTTTTCTTTTGAGAGCTCAGTACCCTCGCAAATAATCTTGAGTTTTTCCCAGATTTCGTTGGATGTCTTGCATCTCTTTACCTTCGAGAACGTTCCTTTGTCCAGAGTGACAAATAGGGCGTTCTTAGCAACATTGTCTAGGTTGGCGTGTTTTCGATCATCTGTGGTCCATGGTTCGCGCTCTTTCTCTAGCATCTCGGCATGAGCCTGGCCTTCAATTCTTGCGGCCGGATTTACCTTCATGATCTTTATGAGGCCTTCTTGGATGACATAATCATCTCTTCATGCATGGCAGAAATATGAGCTTCCATCCTGATTCTCCAGTCATCAAATTCGTTAATAGAAAACATTGGTACCTTGTTAATCAGTGAGGTATCCATGTCTAAGAATAAGAAAGATAATGAAGTTTTCAAAAGTAAAGTGATTTTAAGGATCTGATTCGGTTAAAAATTACGACTGAATCTTTTTAGAATAAACCTCTCCGATACCACTTGTTGGCCACTAAGTATACAGAATACAGCTTGGAAAGTGTTTAAGCAACAAGCTATGCGTTTTACAAATTAGAGTGTGTAGCGGAAGTCTTGTTAAAGATAGTTTACAGTGTATACTTAAAAGTAATCACAGTAATGAAAACAATAAATTGCAGAAGGTAAATAACACAAGATTTAAAGTGGTTCGAGATAAACCCCTCTATGTCCACTGGTCCTCAACACAGGAGTAAAACGTCTTATTATAAACACTACGTACACAACTACGTGTATATAATCAAACCTATCCTCATATCATTCACACAGATTGATACAAAGACTGCAGCTTTCAACCGTTCACACAGATTGGTCAAAGCTAACTCTTGACTTGCTTCTTCACACAATTACAAATCTTCATCTTATTCATCCCACACAGGTCGGAACAACTCTTTTAGTTCACACAGAACTAGATTTTTACTCAAAGGTAAAAGTAAGGTAACCAGGTAAGAACAGCAGCTTGAATATGAAGTTCTTGAGCTGATGATGGCTGTTCTTGGTGACTGAGTATATTTCTTCTTCTCAGATGTGAATGATACTTGGAAGAAATATACTTTGCTCTTGTAAGCTTGATCTGATGATAATAAATATTCAGTCTTTTGATCGTTTGAATATCGCTTGTGAGCTTGTATGAATTCTTGTATTGTGATCTTCAAACTCCGGGGTATATATAGCCTCTGAATAGATCTGTTGGGGATAAATCCGTTGAGCCAATAGTCTGTTCCAACGTGTTAATGGACAAGATCCAGTTTTTGCTCCTTATTTGAAGATCTTTGTCTGATGGTATTTAAATACTTTATCCCTTCAGTATTTAAATACGTCTTTTCAAACGGGTCTTTGACCTTAGTGAATAAAGCAAATTCCGTTTCAACGGTCTTCAGTCCTGTTGGATAAGTGTTTGAATATCTTTACACTTTACAGCTGGATTGCTGGATCTAATAAGTTGATTGACTAACGCTGTATGGATTGATACTATATGAATGATTCAGGACATATTCCATACTTGGTTTCATATCACTTTGAGCTTCTTGATGTATGATAGGCAATTATCCTTTTTGCTGTATGATGAGGCAATGCAGGATGCACGATAAATTGTACAACAATATGAACAGCTTCGTAACAGCTATTTGTTGTATGATGGCTTGCTGTTTGGAACCACTTGCTATATGAAGCTTGTTGTTTGGTAATTATCAAAACATTGTTTTTCCCAACATCTAGCAATCATCTTTAAAAATCACCAGTAATAGAAATGAACTATTCATTTGTGTCTCTCTCAACCACTGATAAAAACCCATTTAGGGTCTTCTTCACGATTTCAGAGAAAAAAAGGTGATTAACCCATTTAGGGTTTTATTCGTCATTCGAAGAAAAAAAAAGCGATTGAAAATGTCTTCTTCATCGTCTGTAAATCGCAAAAACAATTCGAGCAAGAAAGATGGATTGTGTGATTGTGACCCTCCGCTTAGAAGAGTTGAGCGAACATCCTGGACAAAGAAGAACCCAAACCGAATATTTATGGGTTGTCGTAAATATACAGTAAGGTTTTAATTTTTAAGATTTATTGTTTACAATTACCCATTAATTTTGAGATGTATGTAGGGACCTGAAAGTGAGCATTGTGAATGTTTTGACTGGATCGATCCTCCTTTAAGCGACCAGTGGTATAAGGAAGCAATGTATGAGCTTCGTTTAATTGGTCATGAAAGGGATGGGAAAGAAGAACTAATGGAGTCTCTAACTCATGAAAGGAATGATAAAGAAGCATCAATTGAAGCTTTAGCTAAAGAAAAGATTCAAAAGGAAGAGTTACTGGAAGCTTTAAAATCTCTAAATTAAGAAGTTGATGTATACAAGTGGATGAGTAAGCTGTATAAAAGTGTAATACTCGGTTGTAAATTCATTAATTATCATTCAGTATACTGTCACTCAGTAATTTTTCACTCAGTATTAGTCATTCATCAATCATATTCATTCACTATATTCACCATTCAGAGTAATTTGTATGGTGTATCAGTTATTATTCGTCATTCAACCTGGTTGGAAAATTGGGCCGAGAATATCATCTTTGTTATCTTTGTAGTGGGCTGTGTGTGAGGAGTAGCGCATGCTACATACTCTTTTTAGCGCGCGCTAATTGAGTATGGGTAGCGCACGCTACCTCTCAGCATTAGCGCACGCTAGTGTGGTTCAGGCAGACAGTCCAGAAGGTACTAGACTAGATCAGTGAGATTCATAACGCACGCTACAATTGGAGTATAACGTACGTTAATGGTGTTTGTAGCGCACGTTATTGGTATCCATCAGCGCGCGATAGCGTATTTGAACAGACAGTCCAGTGGGTACTGGACTGAGATGGAATAATTCGTAGCGCACGCTAGGAGTGGGTATAGCGTACGCAAGGGATAGTTTGGTAGCACACGCTAAGAATCGGGTAGCACGCGCTAAGGCTCAATCAGACCAGAGGACAGTAGGTTCTGGACTCCAGTATTCTGGACATCAACCATCAGGTAGCACGCGTTAACACAAGGTTAACGCACGCTAAGAAGGGACGTTAGCGCACGCTACCAAGGGACGTTAGCGCACGCTAACGATGCAGACAACGGGTACTGGACTACCCGGTAAACCTGTTAGCGCACGCTAAGCACAGGAGCTAGCGCGCGCTAAAACTGGGTTTACTATAAATAGGACAGTCAGCCCAGGATTCGTCATTTTTCACATCTCACTTCGTTTTTGGGCGTTTTGGGGCGAATCGTGAAGATCTTTTCGAGCTGCAATCACCTATCATCATCTTCAAACTTTTAGTGCGGATTAATCATCATTTCATCCTCTCCAACACACCAAATCAAGGTAAACATTTATTGAATCTAGAATTTCGGGATTTGAGTGTTGTCCTTTCGATCTCTTCGTGTGAGCTTGCTATTATGATGGAATATGTTAGATATGGATTATCTACCTTGGATACATGTATTCCTATGGATTTATTGGTGTATATTTCGGATTTGATGAATATTTGGGGAATTATTCAAGAACACCCTAAGGGTTGACTTTGGATTTTTGGGGGTTTTCAATTAGATGTTATCGTAATCTCGAGTTGTGTATTCTTATTGGATTATAGATTGTTGATGGTGTTTTGTTGGAGTAAATCACTCATTTGGAAGTTGGTTTTCGATACAATTAGGATTGGTTGTAAATAATGGGAGTTTGTTTACAAAGTTAGAAATATGTATTTGTCAAATGTTTTAATAATTTATTTATTAATATAAAATAATTTATAATATAAAAATCACAACTTGTAAATAAATAGGTAATTTGATTGATAATTTTAAACATTGTAAATATTTTAATTTACTTGGAATTATGAGTATTATAACGTATACTTTTAGAATTACATATTATAATATTAATTATATATAAAAATAATAAAACTAACGCATTAACATCGACATTATATAATCATACACAAACAAAAATATAAAATGACATTTAACATCATCACTAGACTTAAATCTTAACATTCACCTGCATAATAACAAGTGTACACACACAACAGATTATTTATGAATAACATAACAAATAAATAACATTATTAATAAGAATAAAACAATAACATTAAATAAATAACATTATTAATCAGAATAAACAATAACACAAAATCACAATAAATAAATATATAAAATTTACAAAATACTTTACATGTATTTTATACAAATAACACAATATATATTAAAGTATAAACATTAATGTATTTAAACATATTGAACTAGTGATAACAATTGTTTGAGGTACAATTTAATTATGAGTTTTATGTTTGACTAATATTTTATTATTATTTATAAATATTTGTTATAGGTACAAATCTTGGAAGAATGAGCTACACATATTTTGGTTGACTTGTGGTAATTCCCGTGAGGCTACTCCCGAGGACTTCAAGTATCGGCAGTACGAGTGGAGGTGGCTATGCGCACATTTTAGCGACCCGGACTATATTGTATGTAATCGAGCTCTAAATATTGTAGTAATCTTATTGTTGTTTAAAAATATGTAACGTATATAAAACTTACTTTTGGTAATTTTGTTCCTTGTTAAATGAAAATTACATGTTTCTATGTGTAGGCGAGCAGTTCAACCGACACTGCTAACCGTAAGGGTTTGACGGAGCACCACAGCTTAGGTTCGCGGTTGTTAGCAAGAGTTACACACGAGGCCACTTATGATGAAAATGTGGCGAATGCCTTTGTCTACATGACTCAGAAGGCATATCCGAACTATCCGGATAGAGTTGTAAGTTGTAAATATATCCTAACCATTTTAATATTGCTATCAATCTTTACCTATGAACTTTAGTAATATTCGGTTACTTTTTTTGCTCCCACTTAATTAGGAGAGAGTGATGGAGGAGTTTGAGAGGATGTTGGCAGAGATGGCGATGGAGGAGCATCCAGATTTGGATGAGACTGGCGTCGATTTAGCACGCCGAGAGATCGATCAGGATGATCCCTACATTAGGACAAGGGTGTGGGCTAACATTTACCCTCCTAAAGGGAGTCATTACTGAACGCCGACGATGGAAGCTGAAGGCAACAAATTATTGAAGAATATTATAAGGTTTCAACACAATCAAAGGGGCGAATTCAAAAGGCCTATCTGGAGGAGCAATTGAGGATCGAGAGGGATATCCGAGCAAAAGAAGTCTCAAGATCAGTTCCATAATGTAACACCCCCAATCCGTTCAGGGATATTACACGTCGTAGACCCTTTCCTCAAGGATCTACCAGGCTGGTAACAACATAGAACAAATCAACAATGCCTTTAAGGGCAAAATGACTCAGTAGACCGATTTGGTCTTTCAATGATTACATACAACTCAATTCCAAACACATACCCACGCAGGGGTCCAAATACAATAAACTCCCGTACAACGGGGAAAAGATACTGCAGCGGAAAAGAAAATACAACTAGACCAATACGACATCAACAAATCCTCGTGTGATTAGTATCATTCATCTTTCATCATCCTTCGTGCCGGCCCTGTGTTATGCTCCCAAACTTGAATGCAAAAACAGACATCCACCCCCCGAATACTCGAGGGTTAGCAAAACTCCACTGTTTTGCTAGTGCAAGAACAAAGTGCAAATACGAGCCATACAATTCACATTCCACGAATAACAATAACTAGGAAATCCTCAAAGATTCAAACGTAACGAAAAGTACTTCCCGAGGCATGAATTTGGGTAAAACACTTCAAAACCGAAAGATCACAAATCAAGGGAAAACAATTTATAAAACCGTTTAAAGTGCCATCGAGAGTTTTAATAGAAAACAATTTAGGATTATCAAATCCTCCTCATTCCAAAATCAACAGGGTCCTCGACCAATAGGCGGAAAGCAATTTGCAAGAAAACCATTCAATCAACACAAGCGAGTCTTCACAAATATTTCCCACGGGGTTCTCGACCCAATCCATATAATATCAACACGAGATCAAACATCTCAACATCACATGGGGTCCTCGACCCAAAACACAAAATGTCAACACAGTATAATCAAGGACACAGCCTTTCGTCCGCCCAAAACCTGCTCAAAACCCCTGATTAATTAACCCTCGGAGATCTCGTCAAATGTCCTTGGTTAATTAACCCTGATACCAACATTTTAAAACAAGTTGAAACACACTTTCAGAAAACATGAATCACGGTCTATATCGAGACCAGCATTTGAAAAGAGTTGAAAGAATTTGAAATACGATAATCGTTCGGTAACGGGGTCTTAGCTAAACACTCAAATATCCGTTACCAATAAGCCTGCCAGGCGCCTCCACTGAAACACCTGTGCACCGGCTTTCACTCCACATGTCAGCCGCACCTTGTACGGGTCACCGCGCCGGCGTCACTCCCATAAGAGCCGCCCCTTGCACGCGCATCAGGTAAACACTGGCGTTCACCAACCATATGGAGCCGCACATTGCAGCGTACACCAGGCCGGAGATCGCACGCCCCGCCCTCAGAGGCTCCCGGATATGACGTATCTCACAACGAGTATTCACATTGTCACAAACATCAAGTACACAGTCATCGTCGTAACAATTATCAAATCAATACACCAATTCACATAATTCATCCGTCAGTCCACGACCACACGAATAAATAACAACACGCACGTCAACCATAACGCGATGGAAATAAGCAATATACGTACACACGCATTATCAAGCGCAACATCAACACCAAATATATCCAAAGGATTCACGTAGTCACTTACAACCCACACAATTTACAAAACACACGCGTTTTGAAAGTGAGCCTTTAACGAGGCTAGCCGAATCTTTTGAAAACTCATTTCAAATAAATAAACAAACACACCAAGATGATCACCAATTATCATATCCACAAAACAAGAATAGTATGGACAAGGTACTTGCCTTGAACAACCACAACGCGGAGAATCGACCGAAGTAGGTTGGCACGAACCGACTACGAACCCGCCGACTCCACCGAACGCCAACTCGCGATAATAAACTACGGAGGACAATAACAACAATGAAAATGAATTCCATAGCATGACTCAAAGCCATTGAATTCAAAGAACGAACGACGAATGTTCAAGTGTTTTCCCCAAAACGGCCAAGAACACGATTCGTCCCGACAAAACACGAAAACGGAATTCCAAGTTGAAATATGGATATACAATCCATAGAATATGTTTAACAACATCATTTAACCACAATCGATCCGTCAAAAATGGATGGAAAACCAGATCGTGAACAAATCCCCCAAAAAGTCGATTCGAAGGAAATCAAGAAATATACTTCGATTCGACGAAGAACAATGGATTAAATGATGTTAAACACAAGAATACTACCAAGATTTTCATACCCATCATGAATTAATCAACAACACGGAACGAATCGGACAAAAATGCAAAACCCCCCAAATTCACGAAATTAGGGTTCTAAGGAAGATTACCTTAATTCGCTGGATCAAAGGATAATAACGGATGATTGATTGATGTTATGAACTCAAGAACTTCGTGGATTTGTTGTTAAACAACATGGCTTCGTCACCTCCGAAGCTCCAGCCGCGGATCGAAAAGAAAGGAAATGAAAAATGAGTGAAAATGAGGCTGCTCTGCCACATTTATACTGGGCCGGACTAGCGTGCGCTAGGCTGCCGAGCTAGCGCGCGCTATCGGCCCAGGCCGCAATCCAGTGACCTCCTGGACTAGACTGCTCGGCCAGGTAGCGTGCACAGCCTTCCGGCCGTAGCGTGCGCTACCTGCCGGCCGTAGCGTACGTAGTGTCCGGCAGTAGCGTGCGCTACCTGCCGAGCCTACCCGATTCCAGAACCTCAGGACTCCACTGTCCAGACCCGATAGCATGCGTCGGCCGGACGCATAACGTGCGCTACTCCTGCCGGTTAGCGCACGCAGCCTTCCGGCAGTAGCGCGCGCTACGCCGGTTCCTGCCGCGTCAGCCCGGCCAGTGCCCGCAACCATCCGTCCAGGACCCGCCACTGTCCGGCCAGCTGTTCAGCCGCCATGACCCGACGACTCGATTTCCGAAAACGTACGAAACAAACACGACGAAAAGTTCGCGGACAACATCAATGACCCGAAATGAAAACATAATGCAATAATTAATCATACGCGACCAAGAAATGGGTCGAGACAACAATTACAGATACAGATACCCATAACTTTGGGTAAATTACAAAATGGCCCAAAACGCCCGAAAATCACGATACTGTTGGGAAAAATACCGACTAACGTCACGTCACAACGAATAAAGCGGAACCTCGTTTGACAAATTCCCACTCTTCAATCGTAACTTTGTGGTTACCGACGAGTAGAGCACCAATTACAACTCGATAAAACAATACAAATGATATTCGAAAAACAATAAACATGAGACACAAATTTTAGCATGGAAAACCCCTCAAGACGAGAGTAAAAACCACGAGACCGAAGCCGCTTAAAATCCACTATCACCAATACACACAAATACACAATCGTCCCTAATACAAACTAGGGGTATACACCAATCGTCAAATACTTGGTAATAAATGTTTTTCAAGTATTTGGAATCAACAACAACAAGAAGATCGAGAAAGGAAACAACCGTAAATAGCTTACACAAAGAGCTAACGAAATACCCGTACTTCCGGACTCAAAAACTCGATCTACACCGGTGAAAAGATTTGCCCAATAGCTACCAAGCTCTTGTCAAAAGATCACGACGATCCGACTGATAAATCTCCGGGAAAATGAAGAAATGTATTTCTCTCTCTTGTTTCTCTCTCTATATCTCTCTCTCTTGTTCTTCAAAGTGTGGAGGATGAAGTGTAATATGAACTCCCGCAGCAAACATGATAGAAATACACAACCTGTGCAAGGTTGACTCTTGTGCCACGGCCCAGCCTAAGTGTACCGCGACACACAGCGCAAAAATGCGCCCAGGTATCCGGCAGGGGCCGCGGTCCAGCAGGAGTGTGCCGCGGCCCATAGTACAGGCGACTTGGCGAACACAGACAAAATGATGGGGGCCGCGGCTCGGCAGGGATGTGCCGCGGCCCAGGGTGATCGGCAGGGGCCGCTCGGCAGGACCCGGCAGGGGGGTGCTCGGCAGGGGCCGCGGCTCAGCCGGCTGGGGCCGCAGCCCAGAGTACAGTGACGGCCGATTCTGAAGAAAATTTCGGGGGCCGCGTCCCGGCTGCTGTGTGCCGCGGCCCGGCAGTGCAAAATGAGAAAATCATCTTTTTGAGCGACGTGCCACGGACCGGAGGGTTTGTACCGTGGCCCAGAGTCCGGTCGACTCCGAAAAAGCCTATATTTCGGAAATTACTCCTACAAATCTCCCCCTTTCCGGAATATAGGAAGAGTTCGCCATCCCGGAAATTGAGCAACACACTTTCACCTTATCTCTACTTAACGCTTTCGTTAATATATCGGAACCATTATCATCGGTATGAACTTTATCAAGTTCAAATAAACCATCCTCCAAAGCATCTCGGATCTAATGATACCTCACATCGATATGCTTCGTTCTCTTGTGAAAAGTCGCATTCTTAGCCAAATGAATTGCACTCTGACTATCACAAAGAACTACGTAACGTCGTTGTCGGAAGCCTAGCTCTCATAAAAACATTTTTAACCATAAGAGCTCTTTGCTCGCTTCCACCGCCGCAATATACTCGGCCTCCGTTGTAGACAAGGCAATGCACTTTTGCAATCTAGATTGCCATGACACGGCTCCCCCTGCAAACGTCATCAAATAACCGGAAGTGGATTTTCGGTTATCTTCATTACCGGCCATATCCGAATCGGAATATCCAACAAGCATTGCTTTCCCATTTCCAAACGTAATACCCAATTTGGAAGTACCCCGTATATATCTAAATATCCATTTTACGGCTTCCCAATGCTTCTTACCCGGATTCGATAGAAACCGGCTCACCACTCCCACGGCATGAGAAATGTCGGGCTTAGTACAAACCATAGCGTACATCAAACTCCCGACCGCCTAGGCATATGGAATTTTATCCATATCCTCAATCTCCTCCTTCGTCTTAGGGCAATCTTGGCTCGTCAATTTAAAATTGTTAGTAAGAGGCGAACTAACAACTTTAGCTTTGTCCATGTTGAAACGTTTAAGCACCTTTTCGATGTATTGCTCTTGCGACATGTGCAATTTCCGGGCTGCTCTATCCCGAGTAATTCTTATCCCAAGAATTTGTTTAGCCGCCCCCAAGTCCTTCATGGCAAAGGACTTACTCAATTCTTTCTTCAAGTAGGCAATCCTCTCGGTATTTTTGCCAACGATCAACATGTCATCCACATAGAGCAATAAGATGATAAAGTCATCATCTCCGAATTTCTTAAAAAATATGCAATGGTCGAGAGTCGTCTTCCGGTAGCCTTGCTCCCCCATAACCGACTCAAACTTCTTGTACCATTGCCTAGGTGCTTGTTTCAACCCGTATAAACTCTTTCGAAGTTTACACACATAATCCTCTTTTCCTTCGACCTCAAATCCTTCCGGTTGCTTCATATAAATTTCTTTGTCAAGGTCTCCGTGAAGAAAAGCCGTCTTGACATCCATTTGCTCAACCTCAAGCTCGAGGCTAGCCGCAATACCAAGGACCAATCGAATCGATCCTATCTTCACAACTGGAGAAAAAATCTCGTCAAAATCGATTCCCTTATTTTGACTAAATCCTTTCACTACGAGTCTAGCTTTGTATCGGGGCAACGAGGTATGTTCCTCCGACTTCACCCGATACACCCATTTGTTTCTTAAAGCCCTCTTTCCTTTCGGAAACTTCACCAACTCGTAAGTGTTATTCTCATGCAAGGAACTCATCTCGTCTTGCATGGCATCCATCCATTCCTTCTTCTTTTCATCATCCATGGCCTCCGCAAAATATTCGGGTTCTCCCTCATCGGTGAGTAAGACATACTCATCGTCCGAATAACGGGTGGAGGGATGACGGTCCCTCGTCGACTGCCTATGAGGAACAAAAGATGGCATGTTCGTCACGGGTAGCTCGGGATGAGCTCCATCGGTGTCATCTTGCCTCAATTCATCGTTGTCACCGGCATCTTGTTGTTCATCATTTTGGACGTCATCTCCAACGGGTGTCTCAACATTTTGTGGAGGAACGGGGTCCAAATCAATAAGATCATAGTCATGTTGTGGAGCCGACTCCCCATTCTCAACATCTTTCATTATTTGATCTTCTACGAAAACATCTCTCGACTGAACAAGCCTTTTTGTCACCGGATCATATAATCTATACCCAAACTCATCAAGCCCGTAGCCAATAAAAATACACGGCTTCGTCTTGGAATCAAGCTTTGATCTCTCATCATTCGGAATGTGAACAAAAGCTTTACATCCGAAGACCCTCAAGTGGCGGTACGAGATCTCTTTACCGCTCCACACCTTATCCGGCACATCAAATTCCAAAGGAACACAAGGCGTCAAATTAATAACATGAACCGCCGTGTTCAAAGCTTCTCCCCAAAACGACTTTGGCAATCCGGCATGTGAGAGCATACAACGAGCTCTCTCGATCAAAGTCCGGTTCATTCTCTCCGCCAAACCATTGAGTTGCGGAGTCTTCGGGGGCATCTTTTGATGTCGGATCCCTTGCTCTCGGTAATATTCATCAAAGGGTCCGGTGTACTCTCCACCATTGTCCGTCTGGATACACTTTAGCTTCTTCCCGGTCTCTCTTTCCACCGAGGCATGAAATTGCTTGAAAGTATCTAACACTTGATCTTTGGTCTTCAAGGTGTAAGCCCACACCTTTCTAGAGTGATCGTCGATGAATGTGACAAAATATCGGCAACCACCGAGCGTCCTCGTCTTCATAGGTCCACAAACATCGAAATGAACAAGATCAAGCACATTTTCCTTCCTTGAAGGAGTATGACTCTTAAAAGTAACTCTCCTTTGCTTCCCGGCTAGACAATGAGAGCATCTTTTAAGGTGTACCTTATGAACCCCGGACAACACCTCTTTCTTCGACAATAGCGCCATTCCTTTTTCACTCATATGACCGAGCCTCTTATGCCATAGCTCGGCCATGTCATTATTGTCGATTGCATTCACAAAATTAGTCGTGACCTTCGGAAGTGTCACGTACAATTTTCCTTCCTTTTGTCCTCTCCCGACAATCAAGGAACCTCTCGTGAGTTTCCACAACCCCTTGCCAAAACCGCTATGGTAACCGTCATCATCGAGTAAACCAACGGACATAACATTAAGTCTCATGTCCGTAACATGTTTTACATTCCGTAAAACAAGTTCCATTCCGGTGTCGAATCTCAAATGCACATCTCCCACTCCAACAATCTTGGATAACCCGTCGTTACCCATCTTGACTATACCAAAGTCGCCCGGAGTATAGGAAGAGTAAAAATCTCTACGTGATGTAACATGACACGTAGCTCCACTATCTACCACCCAACTCGAATCATCTCTAGCAAGGTTGACCATATCATAATCACAACAGACAAAGAATTCTTCGGTAGTAGTATTAACTTCGGCTTTATCATTACTACCGCCTTCCTTCTTTTCTGAATTTTCTCGGCCTTGGCGTTTCTCCTTCTTCAACTTTCGGCAAAAATTCTTAGTATTCCCTTTCTTACCACAATGGTAACATTCAATGTTGGCATACTTCCCTCGAGAACTACTCCTTTGTGGCCCTCTATTACTCGGACCTCTACTTGGACCTCTCCCCCATCTTTCGGTAACTAGAACATCCGACTGTGACGAAGATCCTTGTGCTTTTCTTCGGACCTCCTCATTGAACATGTTCCCTTTTGCTAGTTCCATCGAAATGACTCCATCGGGGGTGGAGTTAGACAACGTCGTTCGAAATGTCTCCCAAGAATCCGGCAATGTGCCTAGCTACCACAAAGCTTGTACCTCCTCTTCGAATTTAATTCCCATTCCGGCAAGTTGATTAATGATGCCTTGGAATGTATTTAAATGATCCGATAGAGGAGTCCCGTCTCGAAAGTTCAAATCATCATTTGTTTAATGAGGAATAACTTATTATTCCCCGTCTTCCGAGCATACAATTGCTCGAGCTTATGCCATAACTCTCGAGCATCCTTCTCACCACTTATATAGTTCAAAACATTGTCATCCACCCATTGTCGAATATATCCGCAAACTTGGCGTTGCAAAATAGTCCACTCCGCGTTGGACTTCCCTTCCGGTTTATCTTTGCTAAAAACCGGCATATAATAATCCTTCACGTATAAAAGGTCTTCCATCTTCCCCTTCTATACGTGGTAGTTTGAACCGTTCAAGTTAACCATTCTACTCGTGTTGGCTTCCATCTTACGATTGAGATACTAAACACCACGAAACAATAAATACCGTGGCTCCGATACCACTTTGTTGCGAAAAATACCGACTAACGTCATGTCACAACGAATAAAGCGGAACCTCGTTTGACAAATTCCCACTCTTCAATCGTAACTTTGTGGTTATCAACGAGTAGAGCACCAATTACAACTCGATAAAATAATACAAATGATATCCGAAAAATAATAAACACGAGACACAAATTTTAGCGTGGAAAACCCCTAAAGATGAGAGTAAAAACCACGGGACCGAAGCCGCTTAAAATCCACTATCACCAATACACATGTTGTTGCCCAAAATATTTATCCGAAGATTAAATACTGCTGGAATGAACGGACAACAAACAAAGTTGCGGGAGCACTTCCGAGAGAATATGTATAAACACAAGATTTGTTGGGTTTGTTAGGCTCGGGCTTGAATGCTCTCGCGAGATGTTATTAATACAAATATTCGTGGTTACAAGTATTAATGTGAGAATATAAGTACAATGAGTGTAAAAAGACTCTGTTAATCCAGCTCTTGAGCGAAGCTTGGTGTTCTTTATCCATGCCGATCGTCTTCTGTATGAGAGAGGCCGAGAGAAGAAAGAACCAAAAGATAGCTGTTTCCAAGAGTAGGAGAAAGCCAAGTTGTGATTATTGCTTGTTCGGATGCCGTGAGAATCAGAAGAAGTTCCGTGAGTGCTGAAGAATTTCGGTCCTTTGGACAAGTGCAGGCTGCCCTCTATTTATAGGGGCAGAGGAGCCTTGATTTCTGGCGGGCGATCGCCTTCCGGCCAATATAATAATGGGGCGATCGTCTGCCGGCCAAAATAATAATGGGGCGATCGTCCTTAAGTCACACGGGTTGTCGGCCTAAAGTCCAAGGCAGCTGCTGGCAGCCAGCTGTGCAGTCCAATGAGGAGCCAGCACGCGTCCGGGGTTACTGTCACATGCGGTCCTACTGACACCTTTCGGCGGGCGTGTCGGCTGGTGGGAAGATGCTGACAGGCTGTGGTCAACGATCCGTGATATGCGGATCTTGTCTCGGCACTGCACGTGGGGTATGTCCTGAGGCTCGGCCTTTGCCGACTGGATTACCATCGACTTTGAGCGGCATGAGGCGGTCGGCATCGGTCGGTCACCAAGGGTCAGTCGGCAAGTGCCGAGAGATGATCGTCCGCTAGTCGGACATCAGGAGTCGATCGCCAAGTACCGAGAGATGATCGTCTTAGATGTCGATCGCTCGGCACCGGGACTTGTCCTGGGACCTTCGGTCGGCAGATCTATCTTGGCTGCCGGGCTAAGGCTAGGTCGCCTGGTCGCTGGTCGGCAGTTCTGCCTCGGCTGCTTGGCAGTGGCTAGGTCGCCCGATCTCCGAGGCGATCTCCGGTCGGTGAGTATAATTCTCGACACAACAATTGCCCCCCAGCTTGCTCCGATGTTGAAGACATGGGGCGAGGTGGTTCTTGCTGGCGATCGTGTAAGATGAGGACGGGCGAACCGTTGAGCTGACTTAAGATTCGGACTTGGGCTATCTGGTCAATTGGCTAGCTATCTTTCGGTCTTGTACCTGCAAAAAACAATATTGGCCGATCCCCCTCAGAAACTTGATCATTTCGTCGTTTGAGGAATCGTGCACAGTCGCGGAGTTCGATGGACCGACTCCATGACCGTGTCTTGTGCGCGAAGACATTGAGTGTCTCGTGACTCATTTTATTGTGAGGGTCCTCTGTTAGGCTGCGCCTCGCCTCGTATTTAAACAAAGGGCGTGCGGTCTTGGTCTAGAGGAGTCCTTGCGCGGGGCAGCGTCGGATTAATCAACTCCACTTCCGCGGCTTGTTAGCTCTGCTTCCACCTCGGTCCACCATGAAGATGGCGAACCTCGACGGTGTACGTTGAGACGGGGGTAGTGGCACGTCGCATTGTCCGGGTTCACCATGTTAGATGATGATCCTTTGAGGGCGGGCGATCGTGTCCACTGATTAGTTTTGGAGGGCCCTCAGACTACGCCGGCCTCGTATTTAAACGAAGGGCGGGCGATCTTGGCCCAAAGGGATCTTGCATGGTCGAAGTAGCCGGTTCCATCGACTACCAGGACCATGGCTTTATGATGTGCGGTGGAGGCGATCTCATGCCTTAGTCCGTCATGTTAAATGGTGAACTGTTGATGGCGACCGAGTCCTCCGGTTTTTTGGTGATGTCGCTTGATGATGGCAATCGGGCTGGAAGACTGGTGATCGTCGTTCGGCTGCCGATCGCGTTATTCATAGGTTGATACCGGCGATCGGGTGCCGATCGTGTTAACTGCCGATCGTCATTCGGGCGCCGATCGCGCTGCTCAAAGGCTAAGGAGAAACTTTTGCCTGGCCAGGAAGTCTGCGGCCTTAGCTCGGAAGATCGCGTAGGTCACAGGTTGGTCCTTCGTAAGATGCCTGAACATAGGCGAAAGACCAAGGAATCCTCCTTGGACCGTGTAGAGGGCGATCTCATCGCTTACGGGCTCGCCGTTGAGGATGATCTCGTCTACCCGGTCGATGTAGTCCGAGTCGGACTCTTCTTCGCCTTGCTTGATTCGCATCATGCGATGGGGACCTTCTGGCCGAGCGACCCTGGTGGGGAAGTACTCCGTGAAGACGTTCGCCAGTCGGTTAAAGGAGCCAATGCACTACCAAAAATAACACTTTAGCCGACGACTAGCCGGAGAACGGCCGACGGCCGGCCGAAGTCGTCGGCTAAAGTCAGCAAGTTTAGCCGACGGCTAACTTGTTGTCGGCTAAAGTAGTTTAGCCGACGACTTTACTATTTGTCGTCCGCTAAAGTCAAGTTAGTTGTCGGCTAAAGTTTTGTAGTTTAGCCAACGACTTGTATACTTTAGCCGATGACATGCCGTCGGCTAAAGTCAAGTTTAGCCGACGGCTAGTATACTTTAGCCGACGACATGCCGTCGGCTAAAGTCTTACATGTTTTTTTGTGTAGAATATATCACCATCTAACACTTGAAGAGACCATTTACAACACATTCGGAAATTACAGAACAAGAAAACGAAAAACAGTAATTTTCTCTGGTTTGATCATTCAAGAAATCATATTGAAAGTATGTTTATTGAATTTTACTATCAGTTATAATTATATTACGCATATAATAATATATCTATTTGGATAATTATGAAAATGTTTTAGAATTAGTTCGTTTTCTCGAATATTTCTTGGTGTATGTAATTATATATATATATATATATATAATAAAACAAGTATAAATGTATAAACTATTAATATTATATAAAAAAACAAATATATATATATAATATATTATTATATAAAAACTATATAAATTAATATACAGATATATAATTTTATTATATATATATATTTATTTATTTATAGTTAAATTCAAATATATATATAAAATTGATAAAGTAGGCTTTAGCCGACGACAACTGTCGGCTAAAGTATATAAATATAATTTTTATTAGATATATTTACAATTAAATTTATATATAAATATATTTAATTATATAAAAAGTGATAAAATTTATATAATGATAAATATATATTTATAAATATATATTCTTAATCTAATTCAAAGAACTTCAAATTAATTAATATTCTTATTATATATATTTATAAATATATTATTTATAATTAAATTCCAAGAATATAAAATATCAGTATATGTATATATATATATATATAAAAACTGGATTAAAATGTTTGAATGATAAACATGATCCAGTGGCAAAATGTCATTTCAGTTATATAAAGCGTAGAATTCGAACCCGTGACCACTGAGTCATGTTTTTTTTTTTTGGAATTTAGTTTAGCTGACGGCTGTCGTCGGCTAAAGTGTTGTTATTTTAATTTTTAACAAATATATTTATAATTAAATATATTTGTGAAATTTAATTATATAAAAAGTGATAAAGTAGGCTTTAGCCGACGACAGCTGTCGGCTAAAGTATATAAATATAATTTTTTTGGGATTTAATTTAGCCGACGACAGTCGTCGGCTAAAGGGACACGGCCCGTGTCCATTGACACCGCCCGTGTCGAGTGTTCTAAATTTTCAAAAAGTTTCTGGATTTGTAACCCGATAAAATCGACCCGTGTCGTGCTGGTTCCGTTTTTTATTTTAGCTGACGGCTGTCGTCGGCTAAAGGAGGTTGCAATTAGAGTTTAACCGACGATTCTCTTCGTCGTCGGCTAAAGTGACATTACAAATAAAAAAACGGACTGTCGTCTTCATTCCTTCCTTCTTCCTAACCCTGCACCTCTCTTCCTCAGCCAGCCGAAAAATTCGAAGCCAGTAAATTCTACCACCGCCGAAAAATCTGAAGCCGTCCTCCGTTCGTTGTCCTCCGTCCGTCGTCAGGTCCGTCGTCCTCCGTTCGCCTTCACCCGCCGTCGTCAGTTTGTCGCGTCCATCACCGCCACCGCTTTCCACCACCCGCCACCGCCGCCGCTTTCCACCGCCCGCCACCGTCGCCGACTCCTGGTAAGTGTTTGTTGATTCTGGGTTCTGGTAGATCCTCGGTTTTAGAAATGTGGTATATTGTAGAATGGCTGCTTCTAGAAACAAATCGATTGATAAATGGCAGAGGAAGACCCAGGTGATAACTGGTGCAGCTGCCATTAAAGACAAATTGCATGCCTTTAATCAGGTTTCCTTTGAGACTTCCAACGTAATTTTGTGGCACAATATTTACAAATATCTGCCTCTAACAATTTTATCCTTCAGAGTGTAAGTGAACAAGTGGCTGCTTATATGAGGGATCCAAGTAAAATGATCAAGGGGATGCAGCAGAATAGATCAGCTATTGATGTATTTGGAAACGTAAGTTTGAAACTAATTCTTAGGACAGTTGATAAATCGGATTATGTTACCTAACAAATTTGTCTGTATATGTATGTATTTTGATGTGCATTGGCTTTTTCAGCAGGTTCTAGATTCTACGGAGAGTATAAAGCAAGAGGTATTGTTCTATTTCTGCTGATATGCTTATCATTTATAGATTTCTAGATCACTTTAGGTAATCATAATCTGTAATCATCACTGTGTCTTGCTGAATATTGCCTTGTTTCCCTCATGGATGTTGAGACTATTGAGTAATGAATTTTTTACTGAGTGGTTGTCATATTTGTGCTTCATTTGGGGTTAATGAGATTTGTTTCTTGATCAAAGAAGGTGAGATGTTGAAAGAAATGCGTAACTTTATTATGTGGTTGTCATTCTGACTGGTGCATCACGGGCCTGGTAAATCTGCGAACGAGTTCTCTTAATACAGAAAGTATTAAACATAAAAATGCCAAATATACTACGCATCATTTTTAACGACTACGGAAATGCAGTGTGAATTGCTTGTTGGTTCGGTTGGACAACAGTTTGCCTTATTTCCATTTTCCATGGTTGAAACTGAGAATACCTCTTTGTCGGTCGTTAATAGAATTCCAGTTTCTCCCGTTGAATCAATCCTCATAACTTGCCTTGAAGAGTTGTTTTCTTGTCATGCTTGGATTTTAATTTTTTTTTTCTGAGTTACTCTTACAAGGAGAATTATGCAGACGGTGACCCTGAACTTCTGGATGACTCGGATTTTTACCAGCAATTACTGAAAGATTTATTTGAGACAATTGACCCATCATCATCAGGTATATATATTTTATTATATATATACATTAATGAATCTATTCCCATTTCTGATTTCAATTCATGAGAAGCTATTATTTTGGTATTAGATAAGCCTCACCTACTAGGAGTATTTCCTTCAATCACTATCTTGCGCTGTAAGTTACTGTTTGTAAAAGTTAAATCACTCTATTTAGAAGGGGTTTTAGTGATATGCCATTTTGATTTGCAGGTGATTGCCGACAATGTTGGTGATAATGTTGGAGATATTGCTGGTATGGGATCCGATCTTTTTGGTTCATATCTTTGAATCATCGTGTGCCGCTCTTGTTGTAGCCTCCATATCCTCTTTCGGAATGACTCATGACTTCACCGCAATGTGCTACCCATTGCTCATTAGTTCCATGGGAATCTGGTTTGCTTAATCACGACTCTTTTGCCACCGACTTTTTTGAGATCAAGGTCATCAAGGAAATCGAACCGGATTAAAAACCAACTCATTATCTCCACTGCTCGATGATGTTGGAATTGCAATTGTCACATGGACTTGCTTGCCATCATCCTTTACAATCTTCAATTTCGAACTCAAAAGGTTGTGAAAAGCTGGTAAGCACTTGTTCAGCGCCAAAAATGGAAATAGATGTTATCTTTCATTGTCTTTACGCTAGCTCGCTTTGTTTGTTTTGAATATATCTCTGCATAGGCTCCCTAAGCGAGCATAACTATGCTAAATCTTGTTTTAGCCATATTCATTCTCTTAATATTGCATTAGGCAACTCTTTCTATGTGTTTGTGTCGGGCTCTGGACTTGGACTTATCATAGGATTTGTGATGAATATTATACAGCAATGCTTACAGTGCACGTAGATCTATTTTATTTTAAATGGTCAAGTAATCATTTTATCAGTCATTTCCATATATTGCTCTTCTTTCTTTCATCTTTTCATTTCTATGCATTTGTGCAAGATGTTCTTGATTCTGCAGTAGTGCTGCCACCAATGTTATATTTGATCTTGCCTTGGGATACAAATCTGTTATAATTCCCATATTTGCCATCGCAATTAGCATTTTTGTTAGATTCTCCTTCGCTGCTATGTATGGTGATTGAAGGAAATACTTGGGTGTATTAGTTAGCTTCAAAACTTGGTGTCGCCAACCGCCCGCCACCGCCGACCTTCTTCTATCTTTAAGAATTTGACGGATCTTTGAGGATTTTAGTTGTCATTATAGTAGTTCTTTTGCTAAATATTTTTTATTTAGACTCGTGTTCGTTAACGTTGGTGTTTATAGTAATTTTATTGATGTTGCTACATGACATGTTGATATGGTGTGATTTTTAAATTATGTTTTTCGTAATTGATTTATGTTGATTGTGATGTATGGTGGTGTATTGTACATTTGGAATAACAGGTTATCTGAACAGGTTTGGTGATTTCAAATCAATTTTTTTTTCATGGACTTTAGCAAGCGGCATTTGCCTGAGGCAAGTCGGCTAAAGTATTTATTTAAAAAATAAAACACTTTAGCCGACAACTATGTAACTGTCGGCTAAAGTACTTATTTAAATAAAATAAAAAAACACTTTAGCCGACGACTATGTAGCCGTCGGCTAAAACATATACATTTTAGCCGACAACTATGTACCCGTCGGCTAAAACTGGAGAACTTTAGCCGACAACTATGTATCCGTCGGTTAAAACTGGAACTATTTTAGCCGACGACTGTCTAACCGTCGGCTAAACTCGAACTTTAGCCGACGACCTTCCCTATTTGCCGTCGGCTAAACTTTAGCCGACCGACCTCGGCCGACCGACTTTTAACCACTAACTGGCCACTTTAGCCGACGATTTTCGACTTTAGCTGACGACTTTTTGTTGTCGGCTAAAGTATAAACATTGGTAGTGATGGACCGAGGTGGCAATGAGGTGTACCACCTGTAGGCGAGGTCATCCAGCGTCACAGGGAACATTCGGCACCTGGTCGCGTCTGATGCCCCACACCCGGTCATATAGATGTTGAACTTGCTCAGGTGTGTTTGGGGGTCTGATCTCCCTTCGTACAAAGGTGTTTGCGGAGGAGCGATCTTGTGCTGCACGGGGGCGAGCTCGATGTGGACCGCGAGTGGCTTGCTCGGCTCGGCGATCGTCTTCTTGGCGCCTGCCCCGAATTCCAGGAGCGCCTTCATGTCGTCGGACAAGGGTGTGGGCTAACATTTACCCTCCTAAAGGGAGTCATTACTGAACGCCGATGATGGAAGCTGAAGGCAACAAATTATTGAAGAATATTATAGGGTTTCAACACAATCAAAGGGGCGAACTCAAAAGGCCTATCTGGAGGAGCAATTGAGGATCGAGAGGGATATCCGAGCAAAAGAAGTCTCAAGATCAGTTCCATAATGTAACACCGCCAATCCGTTCAGGGATATTACACGTCGTAGACCCTTCCCTCAAGGATCTACAGGCTGGTAACAACATAGAACAAATCAACAATGCCTTTAAGGGCAAAATGACTCAGTAGACCGATTTGGTCTTTCAATGATTACATACAACTCAATTCCAAACACATACCCATGCAGGGGTCCAAATACAATAAACTCCCGTACAACGGGGAAAAGATACTGCAGCGGAAAGAAAATACAACTAGACCAATACGACATCAACAAATCCTCGTGTGATTAGTATCATTCATCTTTCATCATCCTTCGTGCCGGCCCTGTGTTATGCTCCCAAACCTGAATGCAAAAACAGACATCCACCCCCCGAATACTCGGGGGTTAGCAAAACTCCACTGTTTTGCTAGTGCAAGAACAAAGTGCAAATACGATCCATACAATTCACATTCCACGAATAACAATAACCAGGAAATCCTCAAAGATTCAAACGTAACGAAAAGTACTTCCCGAGGCATGAGTTTGGGTAAAACACTTCAAAACCAAAAGATCACAAATCAAGGGAAAACAATTTATAAAACCATTTAAAGTGCCATCGAGAGTTTTAATAGAAAACAATTTAGGATTATCAAATCCTCCTCATTCCAAAATCAACAGGGTCCTCGACCAATAGGCGGAAAGCAATTTGCAAGAAAACCATTCAATCAACACAAGCGAGTCTTCACAAATATTTCCCACGGGGTTCTCGACCCAATCCATATAATATCAACACGAGATCAAACATCTCAACATCACACAGGGTCCTCGACCCAAAACACAAAATGTCAACACAGTATAATCAAGGACACAGCCTTTCGTCCGCCCAAAAACTGCTCAAGACCCTTGATTAATTAACCCTCGGTGATCTCGTCAAATGTCCTTGGTTATTAACCCTGATACCAACATTTTAAAACAAGTTGAAACACACTTTCAGAAAACATGAATCACGGTCTATATCGAGACCAGCATTTGAAAAGAGTTGAAAGAATTTGAAATACGATAATCGTTCAGTAACGGGGTCTTAGCTAAACACTCAAATATCCGTTACCAATAAACCTGCCAGGCGCCTCCACTGAAACACCTGTGCACCGGCATTCACTCCACATGTCATCCGCACCTTGTACGTGTCACCGCGCCGGCGTCACTCCCATAAGAGCCGCCCCTTGCATGCGCATCAGGTAAACACCGGCGTTCACCAACCATATGGAGCCGCACATTGCAGCGTACACCAGGACGGAGATCGCACGCCCCGCCCTCAGAGGCTCCCGGATATGACGTCTCTCACAACGAGTATTCACATTGTCACAAACATCAAGTACACAGTCATCGTCGTAACAATTATCAAATCAATACACCAATTCACATAATTCATCCGTCAGTCCACGACCACACGAATGAATAACAACACGCACGTCAACCATAATGCGACGGAAATAAGCAATATACGTACACACGCATTATCAAGTGCAACATCAACACCAAATATATCCAAAGGATTCACGTAGTCACTTACAACCCACACAATTTACAAAACACACGCATTTTGAAAGTGAGCCTTTAACGAGGCTAGCCGAATCTTTTGAAAACTCATTTCAAACAAATAAACAAACACACCAAGATGATCACCAATTATCATATCCACAAAACAAGAATAGTATGGACAAGGTACTTGCCTTGAACAACCACAACGCGGAGAATCGACCGAAGTAGGTTGGCACGAACCGACTACGAACCCGCCGACTCCACCGAACGCCAACTCGCGATAATAAACTACGGAGGACAATAACAACAATGAAAATAAATTCCATAGCATGACTCAAATCCGTTGAATTCAAAGAACGAACGACGAATGTTCAAGTGTTTCCCCAAAACGGCCAAGAACACGATTCGTCCCGACAAAACACGAAAACAGAATTCCAAGTTGAAATATGGATATACAATCCATAGAATATGTTTAACAACATCATTTAACCACAATCGATCCATAAAAAACGGATGGAAAACGAGATCGAGAACAAATCCCCCAAAAAGTCGATTCGAAGGAAATCAAGAAATATACTTCGATTCGACGAAGAACAATGGATTAAATGATGTTAAACACAAGAATACTACCAAGATTAATCATACCCATCATGAATTAATCAACAACACGGAACGAATCGGACAAAAATGCAAAACCCCCCAAATTCACGAAATTAGGGTTCTAAGGAAGATTACCTTAATTCGTTGGATCAAAGGATGATAACGGATGATTGATTGATGTTATGAACTCAAGAACTTCGTGGATTTGTTGTTAAACAACATGGCTTCGTCATCTCCGAAGCTCCAGCCGCGGATCGAAAAGAAAGGAAATGAAAGATGAGTGAAAATGAGGCTGCTCTGCCACATTTATACTGGCCTGGACTAGCATGCGCTACGCTGCCGAGCTAGCGCGCGCTATCGGCCCAGGCCGCAATCCAGTGACCTCCTGGACTAGACTGCTCGGCCAGGTAGCGTGCGCAGCCTTCCGGCCGTAGCGTGCGCTACCTGCCGGCCGTAGCGTACGTAGTGTCCGGCAGTAGCGTGCGCTACCTGCCGAGCCTACCCGATTCCAGAACCTCAGGACTCCACTGTCCAGACCCGATAGCGTGCGTCGGCCGGACGCATAACGTGCGCTACTCCTGCCGGTTAGCGCACGCAGCCTTCCGGCAGTAGCGCGCGCTACGCCGGTTCCTGCCGCGTCAGCCCGGCCAGTGCCCGCAACCGTCCGGCCAGGACCCGCCACCGTCCGGCCAGCTGTTCAGCCGCCATGACCCGACGACTCGATTTCCGAAAACGTACGGAACAAACACGACGAAAAGTTTGCGGACAACATCAACGACCCGAAATGAAAACATAATGTAATAATTAATCATACGCGACCAAGAAATGGGTCGAGACAACAATTACAGATACGGATACCCATAACTTTGGGTAAATTACAAAATGGCCCAAAACGCCCGAAAATCACGATACTGTTGGGAAAAATACCGACTAACGTCACGTCACAACGAATAAAGCGGAACCTCGTTTGACAAATTCCCACTCTTCAATCGTAACTTTGTGGTTACCGACGAGTAGAGCACCAATTACAACTCGATAAAACAATACAAATGATATTCGAAAAACAATAAACACGAGACACAAATTTTAGCATGGAAAACCCCTCAAGACGAGAGTAAAAACCACGGGACCGAAGCCGCTTAAAATCCACTATCACCAATACACACAAATACACAATCGTCCCTAATACAAACTAGGGGTATACACCAATCGTCAAATACTTGGTAATAAATGTTTTTCAAGTATTTGGAATCAACAACAACAAGAAGATCGAGAAAGGAAACAACCGTAAATAGCTTACACAAAGAGCTAACGAAATACCCGTACTTCCAGACTCAAAAACTCGATCTACACCGGTGAAAAGATTTGCCCAATAGCTACCAAGCTCTTGTCAAAAGATCACGACGATCCGACTGATAAATCTCCGGGAAAATGAAGAAATGTATTTCTCTCTCTTGTTTCTCTCTCTATATCTCTCTCTCTTGTTCTTCAAAGTGTGGAGGATGAAGTGTAATATGAACTCCCGCAGCAAACATGATAGAAATACACAACCTGTGCAAGGTTGACTCGTGTGCCGCGGCCCAGCCCAAGTGTGCCGCGGCACACAGCGCAAAAATGCGCCCAGGTATCCGGCAGGGGCCGCGGCCCAGCAGGAGTGTGCCGCGGCCCATAGTACAGGCGACTTGGCGAACACAGACAAAACGATGGGGGCTCAGCGGCCGATGTGCCGCGGCCTGGGTGATCGGCGAGTCCGTGGGCCGCTCAGCGAGACCTTGGCAAGGCCGCTTTCAGCGGCCGCGGCCACCTGACGGGCCGCGGCCGCAGTACTGATGACGGCCGATTCTGAAGAAAATTCTTGGGGCCGCGGCCCGGCTGCTGTGTGCCGCGGCCCGGCAGTGCAAAATGAGAAAATCATCTTTTCGAGCGACGTGCCACGGACCGGAGGGTTTGTACCGTGGCCCGGAGTCCGATCGACTCCGAAAAAGCCTATATTTCGGAAATTACTCCTACATATACGTGATCAAATAACCAAACCGAAGTTCACAACACGTATAACAAAGTTAAACGAACTTACGGGAAACTCGAAACAGCAGTTTCGACCGAGATTCGCAAGAATCGAACTCAAGTGCGGAAAAGTCGCTAAAAAGTACAGAACTCAACAAAACGACACCGAAACGAACTCGGATGTCAAAAAGTGTTGAATTAATCATTCTCATAATAATGAAATGGTCATGACCGAGTCATCAAAACGGACTTCCGCCGAAAAAAAAGAAATTACCGGAAATCGAAATTACGGGTTTTACACATAAATTCTAAGAGGAACCAAGGAAGCTTCAATAAGAGATGTTATCTCAACAGCAGGCCATGATGCAGTATATGATGTTATTGAGTCAGACCGTGACTCAGTCGGGAATTCAGGCACCACCACCACCTCGATTCTTTAATTCACAAACACCCCCTCTTCTTCACAGCCTCAGAACGACGACATGCAAGACGGTAGTATTCCTTCTTCTATGTTTAAGAATTTGGCGAACTTAGGTGGATTGTAGTAGTTTTTTTGCTATATGAACATATTATTAACACTAAATATTTTTTATCTAGACATGTGTTCGTTAACGTTGGTGTTTATAGTGATTTTGTTGATGTTGCTGCATGACATATTAATATGGTGTGATTTTTATACTGTTGGTGTATAAATTATGCTTTTCGTACATTGATGTATGCTGGTTGTGATGTATGGCGATTTACTGTACATTTGGAATAACAGGTTATCTGAACCGGTTTGGGGATCCCAAAATCTGAATACATATTTTTTTAATAGACTTTAGCCGACGGCATTTGCACAAACCGTCGGCTAAATTTATTTTTTTAAATTTAAGAAAATATAAAAATACCTTAGTCGACAACTACATGGCCGTTGCCTAAGTAGGATTTAACCGACAATTTTAGTGCCGTCGGCTAAATTTTATCCAACAACAATCGAGTCGTCGGCTAAAACATATACACTGTAGCCGACAACTTTACAACCATCGGCTAAAACATAAATACTTTAGCTGACAACTATTTTTCCATCGGCTAAAGTTAAACTTTAGCCGACGACCTTTTATCTTTGCCATCGGCTAAAGTTTAGCCGACCGACCTCGGCCGATCGATTTTTAGCCGACAACTGGCCACTTTAGCTGATGGTTTTTGACTTTAGCCGACGATTTTTGTTGTCGACTGAAGTCTGAACATTGGTAGTGGATGTGACATTTGTAAGAAAATATTGGATGGGCAAAAAGTGGTTCGCAAAAAATGGCAGATAAGAAAATGATATATCCACACTCACTCTAAAAGAGGTTATGGCGATGCGTTCAGAGGTGGATGGCAATTTTTTAGTGTGACTGCTGTAGCCACTTTACAAAATCATGACTATTCTCCAAGTTTAACATAATGTATGACATGTTTGTCGTATTCAAAGTTGCTAAACAGTAAGAATATATGATTTCACTTAACGTGTGATGCATAACACTCGTCACACATCTATAATAATTTTAGAAAATTACAAAGTTTTTGCCCAATATTTTTCATTACCCGCTTTACATTTGGAAAATTTGAACCTTCCCGCTCAATTTTTGAATATTTTTGTGGGAATTTAAGTTTTATAAATGTTATTTTATTCATAAAGTGAAAATTCTAGTTTATTTACATCTGACTACAAAACCCAATTTATTTTTTAAAATTGACTCGAAAATAAATATAATCACAACTGTTATTAATAGTGGAACAAAAAAACAATAAAGACATACAACAATTACTATCAAATTGCAAACAATTCAAATAAATTACAAAATCAAGTCATTTAGGTGACATCTTTCTTAGTACTTCTACAAAGTTTCATCTTAGTGTATAGTACAAATGTTCAACGCATATCCCAAGAACACGACAAACTATTCTTATATATATATATATATATTCCATTCTGTATGCTTACTTTTGTGGAGAGCGAACTTATGAGCAACTAACAATCAGTTTTGGGGAGATATAAATATCGGCATATTGGACTGAGGCTCCATCTTTAGCCTATTATAGGAACTTCAAGATTGAGGCATGTGCAGCAGCCGAACACCGTGCAGTGATTTAAAATGGCATACTTAGGAGTTCGGTCCTAATGGGAGAAACAAACTGAGATGCATTCAATAGAAGCATATGGTTTATAATCATTGCACTGATGTTCAGAGGCTTCGTGAATGAACTTCCTTATGTAATAATTAGTATATTTAGGAAAGATAATAATCTTTTATACAAGGCACATGTTTACACATGCAAGATTTTTTTACCTAACTTGCTCTACGAGAAATTCTAGATCATTCTGTTAAAGTCTGGAGTTTCATCTCAAAACCAATTGGCAATGAGAGGAGTAGTCCAGGATCTTTATATATTGATTGCAAGACTTGTATTTTTCCGATGTGGGATTAATCTTGTGCACGCCTCACGCGTGGCCAGAGTCGAGGCTTACACGTGAACTTTTTTTTTTTCGGGTGGCGCGACAATTTCATGGGCGTGGTAGCCATTGGCTCGCTCCGATACCATATTAAAGTCTGAAGTTCCATCTCAAAACCAATTGGCAATGAGAGGAGTAGTCCAGAATCTTTATATATTGATTGCAAGACTTGTATTTTTCCGATGTGGGATTAATGCTTCAAACACATTCTATAATATTTTTACACCCCGATTTTCTTTGCTGATGATTTTTTACTCTTTGGGTCGGCCGACGTCGACACAGCCACGTGTATGGAGGAGGTTCTTGAGGATTTCTGTGATAGCTCCGATATGGAAATTATTGCGAACAAAACTTCAACATTCTCCTCTAAAAATACAGGGGCTGCCACGAAAAGAATTATCAAGTCACACCTTGGGTTTAAGGAGGTTCAGGCCTGGCCAGTATCTTGGGGTTCCTTTAATTCATGGCCGAATCACTCAGCATACATATGAATATATTGTTGATAATATGAGCGCTCGAATTGTCTCCTCAAATTCGTATCGTATCACATTTGTCGGTAGGGTTACACGAGGCAGTAGGTTCTTACTATTATGTCGCTTTATGCAATGCAGTCGTCCAAGTTACCTTTAGGTACTTGGGATAAATTTGAGAAGGTCATCCACACTTTTACTTGGGGTGGTACCGAAATGAAAAGATGCGTGAGTGATGTTGCTTGGGAGTCCCTATTGCGTCCCTCTGAGCATGGTGGGCTAAGATCTCGTTCTATGCGCAATGTTAATGTAGCATTTGGGATGAAAATCTATTGGGATTTATTTTCGAATCCTAATTCTATCTGGGTTCAACCACTTTGTTCTACGTACAAGTTTGATCCTACGAATGATTTCGACCCAATTGCGGTGGCAAACTGCTCTCCTCTTTGAAAGCTTGTTGCGAGTCTTGGGCAGATATGCGGCGACATGTTATTTGGGCAGTTGGTTCGGGCAACAAAATTAGGTTTTGGTTAGACCCTTGGGTTTTGGGGCTGGATGGTGCTCTCATTGATTTAGCCACTAGCTTGATTCGTTCGAACTCTTTTTATAAACTGATTTGAGAGTTTGTGGATGGGAATGGAGATTGGTCTTGGGACTGTTTTGAGACATTGCTACCTAAGGAGGTTGTTAGTTGAATTACTGTTATCCCTCCTCCTCACAACGACCAAGAGGGTGATGCTGCGTTTTGGAGTCTATTGGCAACGAGTGACTTTACTTTGAAATCTGCATATACCAATGTGATTAATTATTAGCAGTTGCTTCCTTTTTTCGATGGAAATTATTATGGCACTGGTACGGGCCGCAACGGGTTAAGACCTTCTTTTAGCTAGCTTTGCACGATGGGATTATGGTTAATTAGGAGCGGAAAAATGGCAGTTCTTAGGTTCAGCCACATGTTGTTTATACTGTGTTGCAGATGGAACTGTGATTCATCTCCTGAGGGACTGCCGCACTGTGAAACTGGTATGGTCAGTATTTTTATCCCCAACTGAATGTACAACTTTCTTTGATCACTCTCTAAGTCTCAAAGAGTGGATTGTTGCAAATATTGCTTCTAAATTAACTCTATCGAGTAATCTAAGCTGGCCTACTGTCTTTAGAGTTGGCAGCTAGTTACCTTGGAAGCAGCATTGCAAGCAAGTTTTCGAGCAGGAAAGTCTCAGATGTTGCAGCAGTGAGTAAAATCACAGCGATGGCATCAACAATCTTCTCTACCCGTGCCCGGTTTTTGCTTAGTGATAGGCTTGCTTGCATTCCGCAGTAGGTCTGATAAAATTTGCCTCCGTCTGGCACATGGAAACTGAATTCAGACGCATCGTTATCTCATGAACGGCAACATGCTTTTGGTGGTTGAATAAGACGTGACTCTAGAGGTATGTCGCATGGCGGGTACGTGGTTAATATTGGCATTTGTTCAATTCTTTATGCAGAACTCGGGAGTATGTTGCATGGAATCAAGCATGCTTTGCAGTTAGGGATCAACTCACTATATATTGAATGTGATAATCTTGTAGCTGTGGAAATGATAAAACAAAGCTATGTGCTTAATGCTGTTTGCAAACCCTGTAAATTTCGATATACAGCGACTTCTGGAAAGATTTGAGTTGGCGGTAGTTACTCGCATTTATAGGGAGGGCAATTTCGTTGTTGATGCTCTCTCCCACTATGCTTACACTTTTGGCTGGGGAATGCATGTGCTCACCTCTCCTCCTTATTCAATTACGAATTGGTTGTTGCATGATGTTGTTGGAATTTCTTATGATCATTAGTTTGTAATTTGTTTCGGGCTTTGCCCGCTTTCTTTACAAAAAAAAAGTCACTAAACTCATTCACTAATAAGGGTGGGATTACTTGTCATTCGAGAGAAAATGTATCTAGCCGCATCCTAAGGGCGGAATTAGTTATTGGTTATTTCCTTCCATTTTCACTTATTAGACAAAATTACAAAATTAGTCATGTACTTCCTCCGGTCTTAAATGTAACGGGAAAATTGCACCATACCCCCTCCAATTATATCCTATAGGCATCAGACCCCCTCAATCCCTCAACTTGCATGAGATCTCCTAAATTCTACTATTGAGTTGCACACTACCCCTTAGCTAATTTTCCATCCATTTACAACTAACGGCGTTGGTTTGATCTTAGTTAATCCTTAGTTACCCCACATTAACTGTAGCGACCACTTTTCAAAATGTCATTTAAAATAATTTCAAGGGAGATTAAATATCCTTAAGAAAAATACTTGAATAATTGCAGCAAAAATTGAAATTAAGTCAACCATTGCACAAGTAAATATAAAATAAATTCCCAGCATTTCAAAACATCCATAATATCCAACCATGACATTGAAGCCAAGGTTAAAATTTTAAATGAACTAATAAATAAAAAGCTGGTAAATATTATTATCACGCCACGCCTTTGCCCGCCACGTCAGTCTCCTCAACTTGAAAGGTTTAAATAATGGGGTGAGCTTTCAACTCGCTCAGTGAGGAGGGAACACTTTGTTAAATTTAAATACATACATGTTGCCAAGTAGATATGACATGCCTGAACCTAGTGATTGCCCGAGGGCCATTAATATGTGAACTTTGTGCATACTGCCTACTACTCATTGGAGGCTACAACGTAATTAACATGCAAACTTTGAGCACATTATGCCTACTACTCATTGGAGGCTACAACGTAAATAATATGCAAACTTTGAGCACATTATGCCTACTACTCATTGGAGGCTACAACGTAAATAATATGCAAACTTTGAGAACATTAAATATTAGGCAAGTAACAAGCATGTATACAAGTAACATCATGCATTAAATAAAACAAGATTAAAATCCCCACCTCGAAATACGATGATGTTCCTTGAAAATTTGGGATGCGAATGTAGTTCAAATCCTAGGCTCCAAGTCCTCGTCTCCTAAAATAACATTTAAATTCCAATATTAATATAGCGTCCAAAATAAATTAATATAAATTATTGAGCTTATAATTTAAATCTACAGTACAAGGGATCTGATTTAAAATAATAGAAACTGATTGGGGATCGTATTAGAAGGATTGGAAAAATTGAGGAACTGGAATTGAATACACTTGAAAGTTGATTTGGAGTCAAATAGCAAAGTCTGGAATATAAGGGACTCAACTGAAATACTCAAAAAGAAGCTGGGTATATAAAAACCCTTAGCTCTGACTCTCGACCGACACTCTCATCCCATTCTTCCTCCCGACCTTTCTGTCTCTCTCTCTCACTCTCTCTCAATAAACCCTCCGCCCAGAATCATCTCTCTCTCTCTCTTTCTCTCTCTCTATCTCTCTCTCTTAATTCATTAACTGATTAACACACAAATATATGTATAACTCTGAATTGGACGCACGAAGATGCCGTGAAACTGGACGGCGGCGACTGCGATTGCAGCGCGCTGTTGCCGATGTCGCGAAGGTAAGGGCTCGATTGAAAGTATGATGATAAAATGGCAACCAGATGACGGTCAGCTGTGGTGAGGTATTGCAGCGGCGACGGGATGGTATTCCGAAAACATAAAAGGGGCAGTGAGTCGGGGCTGCTGGTTCGATTCAGGCCGATTGGGAAGGCTTGTTGATAGGTTCAAAACTGGGGCTTCCGATTGTTCAGGTTAGGGCTCTAGAATCTCGATGGTTCGATGACTTAAGGGAAGTCGGGCTTAATTTTTTGTTGTTGGGTTTCTATAGGGCCTGTAGGTATCTATCCGGAATAAATAAAATTACACAACATAACAGTAAACAAATTACAAATAAATTTCCTATGTTTACGGGGATTAAGGGTTACACAACAAAATTAAATAACATAGAAAAACCGCACGAAAATAGACTGGAATAATAAACACAAGAACAAAAATTGAAGGTCGAAGAAATCTGACCAACAGATCGCGTAAGATCAGATTTCTACGGCAGTGGTGATATTAGACACAAAGTCGGCTCGTCCTCCGCTCTCGTGTCTTGGCGTCAGGGCTCCAAAAATTCGCGTCCGGATCAGATCGAGCCACAAACCCAGGCGGTTTCACAAAATCACAAAGACCCGTAACCAGAAACCCCAATAACCCAGAAAGCACCCTCAGCCGAGAAGGATTCACAAAGAAACAGGAATCTCACAAAGAATGATTTTATTGCCTCAAGAACACTCAAGTTTCAGTCGTCGGTTTCGTGTGTCCCCCTCAAAATGGATCCCATAATTTATAGGGGTCGAAACAACCCCAGAAACGGTCGTCCGGATTTAGAGCACCCGAGCTTATCATTGATTTTGATAAGGGTTGCTATTAAATCGGGATTGATCAAAGGAATCACAGGGCGGAAGAAACAGAAGAGAGAGGAATCGGGAGAGAAGAAAGGGGTGGAGGCGCCGACTCGGGTGAGATGGAAATGGGGTAGGTTTAGGGTTAGGGTCATTTAAATACCCAGGGGATGGACGGGTGAGATGAAACCCACAAAGGGACGGTCCAAATTAGGTCAAGGGGTATTAAATAGAAACCGGGCCTGGGCTTGTATAAAAACGGACTGGGCTGCCAGATTTTTATTTATTGGGCCCAATCAAAAACATTATTTCATTTGGCCTAAAACCAACAAATCTCCACCCGGACCAAATGAGCCATCGGGGTACACTTATTTTTGAGAGGGAGGTCATCATCGCCGAACGTCACACCACCTGCACAAAACACAAAGTTAGTACAAGTATAAAGACAAACAATCACTAAGAAAGAAAGAACTAGAAATCACAAAGAAAGACTAGAAGAGCTATCACAAAGATAGCAAACAGGAAGACTAGACTGTCTTCAGTTAAGGGAGTCGATATTTAGTATCGACTTGCAAGATCTGGTTTTCTCGATCGGTAGGCACTTAGTGCCCATATCTGCAGGATTGGATTGTGAAGGGATTTTCTTCAAATCAATTATGCCTTTTTCAACTATATCACGGATGAAATGTCGCCTGACATCAATATGCTTTGTACGATCATGGAAAGCGAGTTTACGCACAAATGTATGCTTGATTGACTGTCAGAAAAAATCACCACATTATCACGAAGAACACCAATTTCAGTTAGTAAACCTTTCAACCAAATAGCCTCTTTAAAGGCTTCAGTGGTGGCAATATATTCAGCTTCAGTAGTAGACAGTGTAACAATATGCTGAAGTTGAGATTTCCAAGAAATGCACGAGCCACACAAGGTAAACACATATGAAGTTGTGGACTTACATTCATCCCGGTCATTGGCATAATTAGAATCAACATATCCTTTTAAATTAATCCCATCATCAGATTTAGAGAAAATAAGACCATTAGAAGCGGAATTTTTTAAGTACCGCAATAACCACTTAAGGGCCTCCCAGTGAGGTTTTCCTGGATTAGCCATGTACCTACTTAAACAACTAACAACATAAGCGATATCTGGTCTAGTACTCACCATAAGGTACATGACAGATCCTATGGCATTAGCATATGGGACATATCTCATTTCACGAATTTCAGATTCAGTTTTAGGTGACTGAGTTTTGGATAATAAGAAATGAGAAGCTAACGGCACACTAGCAATTTTAGCATCAGTCATAGAAAATTTTTCAAGAATTTTACCAATGTAGGAGGACTGATTTAAAAATAAGGTGCTTTTAGATCTGTCCCGAACAATATTCATGCCTAATATCCTTTTAGCATCCCCCAAGTATTTCATGTCAAATTGATCACCTAAGCAACTTTGAACATGATCAATAGATTTAATGCACGAACTAATCAAGAGCATATCATCTACATAAATAAGTAGGAACATGGGCACACCACTGTCATACTTGAAATAAAGGCATGGGTCATAAGCACTACGACGAAATTTCAAGGACAACATGCAATCATTGAATTTTTTGTTCCATTCTCTAGGGGATTGTTTTAAGCCATATAGGGTTTTATTGAGCAAGCACACATGATCAGGATGGTTACTATCCATAAAACCTTCTGGTTGTTTCATGTAGATAGTTTCTTTCAATTCACCATGCAAGAATGCTGTTTTAACATCTAATTATTTCATCTCCCAATTATGATGCGCAACTAATGCAAGCATGATGCGAACAGTGGTGAATTTAACTACTGGTGCAAAAATCTCAGTATAGTCGATACCTTCACGTTGTGTAAAGCCTTTAGCTACTAACCTTGCCTTGAAGCTGAATATATTGCCACCACTGAAGCCTTTAAAGAGGCTATTTGGTTGAAAGGTTTACTAACTGAAATTGGTGTTCTTCGTGATAATGTGGTGATTTTTTCTGAAAGTCAATCAAGCATACATTTGTGCAGAAATCCTGTTTTCCATGATCGTACAAAGCATATTGATGTCAGGCGACATTTCATCCGTGATATAGTTGAAAAAGGCATAATTGATTTGAAGAAAATCCCTTCACAATCCAATCCTGCAGATATGGGCACTAAGTGCCTACCGATCGAGAAAACTAGATCTTGCAAGTCGATACTAAATATCGACTCCCTTAACTGAAGACAGTCTAGTCTTCCTGTTTGCTATCTTTGTGATAGCTCTTCTAGTCTTTCTTTGTGATTTCTAGTTCTTTCTTTCTTAGTGATTGTTTGTCTTTATACTTGTACTAACTTTGTGTTTTGTGGAGGTGGTGTGACGTTCGGCGATGATGACCTCCCTCTCAAAAATAAGTGTACCCCGATGGCTCATTTGGTCCGGGTGGAGATTTGTTGGTTTTAGGCCCAAATGAAATAATGTTTTTGATTGGGCCCAATAAATAAAAATCTGGCAGCCCAGTCCGTTTTTATACAAGCCCAGGCCCGGTTTCTATTTAATACCCCTTGACCTAATCTGGACCGTCCATTTGTGGGTTTCATCTCACCCGTCCATCCCCTGGGTATTTAAATGACCCTAACCCTAAACCTACCCCATTTCCATCTCACCCCAATCGGCGCCTCCACCCCTTTCTTCTCTCCCGATTCCTCTCTCTTCTGTTTCTTCCGCCCTGCGATTCCTTTGATCAATCCCGATTTAATAGCAACCCTTATCAAAATCAATGATAAGCTTGGGTGCTCTAAATCCGGACGACCGTTTCTGGGGTTGTTTCGACCCCTATAAATTATGGGATCCATTTTGAGGGGGACACACGAAACCAACGACTGAAACTTGAGTGTTCTTGAGGCAATAAAATCATTCTTTGTGAGATTCCTGTTTCTTTGTGAATCCTTCTCGGCTGAGGGTGGTTTCTGGGTTATTGGGGTTTCTGGTTACGGGTCTTTGTGATTTTGTGAAACCGCCTGGGTTTGTGGCTCGATTCGGACTGCTGGACGCCGGAATTTTTGGAGCCCTGGACGCGGGTACACGAGAGCGGAGGACTGAGCCGACTTTGTGTCTAATATCACCACCTGCGTTCGTAATATTCAGATCTTACGCGATCTGTTGGTCAGATTTCTTCGACCTTCAATTTTTGTTCTTGTGTTTATTATTCCAGTCTATTTTCGTGCGGTTTTTCTGTGTTATTTAATTTCGTTGTGTAACCCTTAATCCCCGTAAACATAGGAAATTTATTTGTAATTTGTTTACTGTTGTGTTGTGTAATTTTATGTATTCCGGATAGATACCCTACAGTGGTATCGGAGCCTCTAAACGGGGTTTCTATTCGGAAGGGCATACGGGTTCCGGCCGAGGGATCCGCTCAGGTATTGCTTCCTCTACTTTACTGTATTTTCGTACTGTTCTGTGTGATTGGTAAAGTATTATTTCTTTGGAGTAATTTGTTTACTGCTTCCGTCTTCTGTACCGTCGTTGTGATCGCTTTGTTATATTGGTTCTGTGTTGAGACTGTAGCAGTCGTAATCTCCGAGCATACCAAACCCCCTTGCCTGGACCGCAAGTGTTCATCGGATCTTGTGGGGGCTCCGGGATTCGATTCCAGCTCACTTTATTTTAAAATCTGGTGTGATTTTGGTCTTTGTGATATCTGTGTGATATTAGTATTCTATTCCAGCTCACCTTATCGCAAAATCTGGTGTGATTTTGTTATTCGTGGTATCTGCGTGATATTTAACTGTAATCTTAGTTTTTACAGTAGTACCTTGTGCTAGTTTAAATCTTGTGTGATTTTTACAATGGGCTCTCTTACTTCATTTACAATGGCACCATTTGACGGTAAAGGAGATTTTAAAATTTGGCAACAAAAAATGAAATCTATACTTGTCCAACAGAAATGTTTTAAGGCCATTGAAGGTTCTTTTCAGTCTAATGTGACTCCTGAAAAACGTGAGGAATTGATTGAGTTTGCTCATTCATCTATAATCTTGAACTTGTCTGATTCTGTGATTAGACGAATAGGAAAACTGATAGTGCTAAACAGCTTTGGGATAAATTTGAAGAAACTTTTACCGAAACATCTTTGCCAAATAAGTTATTTCTTCTTGAAAAGTTTTTTCGCTACAAGCTGGATTTGAATAAAGATATTGATGGTAATCTGGATGCCTTTACAAAGTTAGTGCAAGATATAAAACAAACGGGTGACAAAAACATTGATGATTATTCCCCTATTGTGCTCTTGAATGCTATCCCTGATGCTTATAATGATGTGAAATCTGCGATAAAATATGGAAGGGATTCTGTTACTTTAGACACTGTTATAAGTGGATTAAAGAGTAAAGAATTAGACTTGAAATTTAACAAGGTTTCTAAACCTGTCTCTGATGTTAATTTTGTTAGGTCTAAACATCCCATTAAAAGGAAACCGTTTGTCAAAACTGATTCTGAAAAGTCTAATAAGAAAAAGGGGCAATGGAAGGATAAATCCAAATTCCGGCCTAAGAATCGCAAATATTATAATTGTGGTGAACCTGGTCATTATATACAAGAATGCACCAAACCTAAAAAGAATTTGCAAAATGATCAGGCAAATTTAACTATGGGCGATGTCTTTATGGTATCTGATGATTTGCATCTTTCTGTGAATTCTGTGCTCTCTGGTCTGTGTGAAAATGAATGGTTACTGGATTCTGGATGCACTCATCACATGACACCTTATAAACAGCATTTTACAAGTTATACTAATCTTGGTGATCGGTATGTTTATATGCCTGATAAGGTGAAACGGGTTATGGCCGGAATAGGAAATGTGTGTTTAATATTCGCTGATGGTACTCAATTTACTCTAAAAAATGTCCGACACATTCCTGATTTATCTAATAACCTGATATCTTGTACCAATTTGGAAGATGAGGGCCTTCGAGGGTCTTGGGGGAATGGGTGCATGATAATTTCCAGAGGATCCTTGATGTTGTTTAAAGGAATCCGGAAATTTAATCTATACATTTGCCAAACTGAAACTCCTGCATGTTCTAATCTGGTCTGTGTGGATAAAACCTAATTGTGGCATAATAGGTTAGGACACATGAGCATGAAGGGATTAGAGATCTTGCATAAACAAAAATGTTTTGGAAAAGATAAAATCTCTAAGTTGTCTTTCTGTGACTCCTACATGTATGGAAAACAACATAAAACTCAATTTCCAAAACCTCCCGATTCCCCTGATCCCGTTTTTGAGAAATCTGGTAAGAGTTCCAATGTGCTTGATTATGTTCATGCTGATGTTTGGGGTCCTGCCAGTGTTACGACTCATGGCAGAAACCGGTATTTCTTGTCCATTATTGATGATTACTCTCGAAAAGTTTTCGTATTTTTACTCAAATTGAAATCTGACGTGTTTGAAAAATTCCAAACATGGAAAACCTTGGTGGAAAATCAAACCGGAAAACGGATCAAAAAGATAAGGACCGATAACGGCCTTGAATTTTGCAATACTCAGTTTGATACTATGTGTTCTGAAAATGGCATCCTTGGGCATAAGACTGTCCCTTATACCCCTCAACAAAACGGGGTGGCTGAGCGAATGAATCGCACCCTCCTTGAAAAGGTTAGGGCCATGCTCGCTACTTCTGGGTTGTCTAAAAGTTTTTGGGGTGAGGCTCTTTTAACTGCTGCATATCTCACCAATAGATCACCTTCTGTACCATTAAATGGCAACTATCCCGAGTCTGTGTGGTCGGGTCATGGTACTGATTTTTCAAACATTCGTGTGTTTGGTTGTGCTGCTTATGTGCATCAAAATGTTGATAAACTCGAACCTAGATCCTTGCGATGTGTTTTTCTTGGATATCCCGATGGTACTAAGGGTTATCGTTTATGGGTCAGATCTGAACCCGGATTAAAGGTGATTATTAGCAGAGATGTGGTCTTTAATGAAACTGAATTTCCATGTCTTGATAATCCTATACCTGCTCCTGTGCCAGCTACTAAAAATTCTCCCCACCCTGTTCAGATTAGGGTGGAGCATCTTAGTGATAACGAATTATCTGCTGAATCTGATAATATAGAAAATCCTGAACCTAATAATCAATCTGATAATGGGGATGAATCAATGCTCTGACTTATCTGATTATCAATTAACTAGGGATAGGCCTAGAAGGAATGTTAGGAGACCTATACACTTAGATGATTTCCATATGGCTTCTCTTGCTTTCAATGTGTTTGATATGCTTGATGGTAATGAACCTAAGTCTTACAATGATGCTTTGATGTCTAATAATTCGAATGAATGGCTAAGTGCAATGAATGAAGAAATGACATCCTTGCATGCGAATGATACTTGGAAACTTGTTCCAAAACCCAGAAATTGCTCTTTGATTGATTGTAAGTAGTTGTTTAAAGTGAAAAAGGAGGAGGATAATGTTGTAGGTCACAAGTCGTCCAGGAACAAGTCTAGAGGGGGGGGGTGAATAGACTTGTTGAAACTCTTGAACTCTTTTTCACGAAGAGTGAGTTTCTTTAGCTGATAGTTAAACAAATGACTTGGAGTCGTTTGTTCTTGGATATGTGCGGAAGTCAGCTGATGACGAATAGAAATCAACTTAATGAAACACTTAACAATGTATGCAGCAGTTAAAGTATGATGCAGTAAAACAGTAAATAACGCAGGCAATTATAGTGGTCTCAGAGGTGGGGTAATCCTCTACTAATCCACTTTTCTCCAAACCAGTTGGAGATGAATTCACTATAATTTTCAACCAGTGATAAATATTACAGTGATTCAAACCACACTACAACAGCTTCCAACCAGTGGAAATCCGTGCCGTTGTATACACACTTGACCGCTTTGCACCTCTTGATCCTCGATCCTCGGATGCCTTTACAGTCTCTTACTTCAACCAGTGAAGTACCCCGTACTCAAGATTATAGACAAGAGTTTTTGTCTTCTCCAACTTAAGAGCTTCCTTAAGTATGAACTTTTAGATCTGCTCTTTTCACGATGCTATTGATTGCTTTAGATTTCTTGATTGCTTTGATCGCTAGAATGTATGTTATGCCGGTTGTTGCTCGTTCAAATCTCTGGATATATATAGGTCGAGATCTGAGATTTTTCCTTGTAGCGTTGCAAATCTTTTGAACAAATCCGTCCGTTGGAGGAGACTTCATTGTTTAATCTTTACGAGCGTTGCAAATTTGGATTCCCATTATTTTATTTTATCTTCCGAGTTGTGAGGACTTACGCATGTGAGCGCCGAATCTTTTGAATATAAAAGGATTAAAGTCTTCACGGTGGAGTGCAGATGATTTATTTAAATCATATCTCTTGGGAATCACTCCAATTTGTCTCTTCACGTTGCATGTGAGCTTTCCGTAATATTTGACTCTTCAACGCATGCGACGTGGACTTGGAGTACTTGCCGGTCGAGTAAGTGATATGCGGCTAACATCTCTGCAGATAGGTCCTCTCGGTACATTCCTGTTTGTGACTAATGCAGTCGGGTGACTTCCACTGAGGTACCTCCGCAGATCTGGTCAAACTTCTCTCGATAAATTTAGTTGACCCGAGCTACTCGACCGAGTCACTGTTCCTCTCGATGGACTAGGTTTGTACTTAGTACTTAGCCGTTTTGATCTAAAAATTTTTGGCCTACAGAAGATACTCATTTGGTTCTTCTTTACATTTTGCCAAGTTTTATACTTAACATATTTTGGCCTATGGAAGATACTCATTTGGTTCTTCCTTACAGTTTGCCAAGTAATAAACATTCGATTTTATATTAATGACATCATCAAAATCTAACAAGTATTCCTAACAAATTCTCCATATTTTGATGATGGCAAAACTTTAAGTAAGAAATCAAATGACCAAGTCTGCACTTAAGTGCGAGACATAAACTGAAATCAGTCTAATATTGAGACAACTGGAAATTGTCATTCAACAGACTGTTTATAAAATTTTCTGACTTATTATTGAAATTTTACAAGAAAGTTTTAAGTACAGAAAATAAAATTACAAGTAAAAGAAATAACTAAAGGTCATCTGCCTCTTCCTCTGCCTCTTCGAATAGGCTTCTTGGCAGGCTTGAATGGTTTGGCTCCGATTGGTCTTATCTTGACTGGAGCAAGACCATATTTTCTCTTCACAACAAGTGCTGCGAAGTCTTGTTCTTGCTGGGATCTGAATCTGTTCTCAAGACACAATAGCTTGATTTCTCTTTGAAGTGCTAACTCATCAAGTTCACCGTCCATACGGATTGGTGCTTCCTCTGCCCTGAATGAGGGAATCATAGGATAAGCATTTTGTTCTTTAGCGTGCTTCTTCAGAACAGCCCAAAGCTTCGGATGGATTTCTTCCATGAAGTTTATGAAAATCTCTTGTGGGGAGAGTTTGTCATCCTGGAGTAGTTCCCAGATGTAATAGTCTTTGATGAACCTCTTCTTTGCAGCTCCCCACATCTCAAGAGCTTCAAATGGAATGAAATCCTCAACAAACCACAGCTCCTTCCCATCCCATTCTAGAGTAGGTCCAAAGCCACCTCTAGTCCTTCTTCTCTTTCCTTCAGGCTGGTCAGCCTGGTCATTTGGATTTTCAGCTTCCTTTCTTTTCAGACTGGAAGGTCCTTCAATTTGAGGGACATCCTGCTTCTTCTTGCTTCTTATTTATCTCTCTTCCCCCTGAATTCTTTCTTCCCCCTTTTTGCCAGCATCAACAAGGGTAGTTAACTGCTGTTCCATCCTGCTCATCCAATCAGACATGCCAAATGGCATTCTGTTGTTGGTAGGGGGAGGGGGCTGAGGATTTTCTCTCTGTAGAAGGGTGTCTATCTTGGCATTTATTGACTGAAGGTCAGGAGTGACCTGAGTTGATAGCAGCTCTCCAATAGTATCTCTGACGATTTGCCTGATCATCTCAGTCATGGTAGGGGATATCTGAGCTGATGGAGAGTGCTCTCCTGATCCTTCTGCAAGGGAACCACTAGACTGCAGGCTCCTGTCTGCAGCTGGTGGGTGAGAGTTAGTTTTCTCAGGGTCACGACACTGAGTCTTGACCGGCTCTGCGTCTAGGTGGTGTCTGGCAGTACCACGATCTATCTGCAGCTTCGTGAGTAGGCTCTGGCTCCGGCTCTTGTTCTGGCTCCTTGTCCCCTACTCTCTCTCCCTCTTTCCCTTCTTCTTCCTTTTCTCCAGAGTTTTCTTTTTCTTCTTCCTCATCTTTTTCTTTTTCATTTTCTTTTTCTGCTCCTGCTTCTCCTCCATCATCATTATCATCATCATCATCATCATCATCATTCTTATCATCATCCTTCTCCTTCTTTTCTTCTTCATCATCCTCATCCTCCTTTTCTTCTTCATCTTTTTCTTGATCTACCTCCTCTCCTTCTTCTTCATCTCCTTCATCAGCCACTTCCTCTGTCTTCTCAATTTCTTCTGGCTGTTTTTCAACTGAAATATTTTCTCCTGTTTTACTCTCTTCTTCATCCTCTTCAGCCACCAAATCAATAATTTCATTATCTCCATCTACTTCTTCAATCCTTATCTCCTTTTCAACTTCCTCCTCCTCCTCCTCTCCAAAAACGCCATCAAAAATGCTGAACATGATAGAATGGATAAAGTGGTCCATGTTTGTTTTAAAATGTGACATGAACCATTTATCCTGGAGGATTAAAGCCAAGTCTGATTCTTTACAAAATTCAATCAGAACCTCTTCAGTGGCTTGGGGATATTCCCAACCACTAGTTGCAATGAAGGTTTGAAGATTTGTAAAAGGCATAGTTTTGAAAGATTTCCACTCTTCAAAAATATGTTCAAAAGAGTGTTTTTCTGCTTGTGGTTTAACAAGCTGGAGTTGTTCAATAGAAAGATTGAAGGTATTATTTTCTAACAGGTTAAAAGTATAGTCAGCTTCAGGAATAGAGATTATTAGACCTGCTTCCTCTTCTTCGGATATGTAGACTGGGGGAGTGAGAACAGGTACAATCCGAGTTTCAGTGGTGTCTGGTGCAGGCAAGTCTTCCGAATGAACTGGTGATTGAACTGATGGGCTGGCGAGGTGTTCAGACTTCTCTCCCTCGCTAAACTGCAGTTTCCTTGGCCTCTTAGGAGAGGGTTCCGGTGATGACTGCAGGTTAGAGGGTCTTTCTGGGGCTGGTCCCCGTCTCTTGAATCTGATTGCAATGGGTGTATCGTCGGACTCGTTGTCGGACTCGACTGCAGTTGGGTTGTCAGCTGCAGGTCTGTCCGATTCTCCCGATGAGTAGTATCTTGGGTATGTTCTTGAGTCCGACAGCTCCTTCAACAACTGAGCTGCTTTCCCAGTGCCTCCGACTTTCTTCTTTTCATGGTCCATATGACCAAGCCGTTTATTTGGGTGGAAGGGGTCAGTGTTTCCCTTAGCCACTCCGGTCTTCTCCAAAAACCAACTAAGATGCGTTCCGAACGCCAGCTTAGTTTTGAACTTCTTCTCATCGTCAAGCCACTCGACCTTGTTCACTTCGCGCACGAGTTGCCTGAAATTATAGTCTGCCCAATCGACTTCCTCTTCCTGAATCAACGCACCCAACACCATAAACTTCGACGATGACAGTTGGTCATAACTGCCTGCCATCCCCATGACTATCTTGTTGGTAATATCCAACGCAACACGGTAAATCCTTTTTAATTCATTCCTCTTGGCTGTAAATTTCAAGTTTTCTGGGATATTTCGACTTTAATCGTTTTCCAGGTTTCGGCGGCGGATTGCTTGAGAGCTTCGACCGCCAAACCACGATGCTTCATCCCGAATACAGAATGAATCTTCTCTCGATCTATGCTGACAGGTACTCCACCGACTTTGATGTTAATCCCGTGTTGAATCAGATAAGCATTGCGATAGAACTCAACGACATCTTCTTTGAACAGATGTTGCGGGTTGATGTCGAGAAATGGGTAGATCCCATTAAGCTTCATTGCCCGGATCAAATTGAGCATGTCGTAGTCCTCCAGGTTTGCTTCTAGTAAACCTTCAAAGTCGACAACCATGGAGAAAATGACCTGGTCCTTCACCGCCTTCAAATTCACTCCTTCGAAAGATGCCATTTCTGCAAATAGAGGATTTTTTAGTGTATATTTTTGCTCTGTAAATTCTAGGGTTTCTGTAAGCGTAAAGAGTAAAGTGAAAGGTCTTCTTTCCTTATAAAGAAGATGAAAAGACGTTTGTATTAGTTTATTATATATTTGAACGGTGGTACGCCTTTTGATATTCTTTTGAATTTCAAATTTGAATCGGTCGCCCAATTTAAAATTCGACGGTGGATTCCGATTGGCCATCGTAGAGGTTGATTTAATAGGCGTTTGACGCATGTATTAAAATTGCCACTTGGCTTATAAAGATGTATATTTAAATGCCATTTCGTTAGCCAAAATAATATTATAAATGTGGCAGATAATAATTAAAAAAAATTTAGAGGTCAGTTTAGAAAACTTAGCTGGTCTGATTCGTTGACTGTTGACCACTCTGCAATAGGTGAGTTGACTTCTACTTTGGTATTACGAATGACTAAGTTGCTTCGTCGGCCTTCGTCTTCTACTTTGCATCGGCTAGGTGATTACAGTCCGTCCTTCCTTTAACTTGCTTCAGTACTAGATTCCCAATCTAGTAATCCAAGTTCTCTGCTCAGCTCTAGGAACCTTTCTTCCGGCAAGGGTTTAGTGAAGATGTCAGATATTTGGTAGTCTGTGCTGACTCTTTCAACTCTAACCCTTTTGTTAAGTACATGGTCTCTTATGAAATGGTGCTTAACGTCAATGTGCTTCGTCCTTGAATGCAAAACAGGATTGTTGGTTATTGCAATGGCACTATTGTTGTCACACCAAATAGGAACTTCGTTGGCAATTATATTATAGTCCCTTAACTGTTGTCTGATCCATAGAATGCGTACTGTGACTACTGCAGCTAGGTATTCTGACTCTGTAGTGGAGATAGAGTTAGAAACCTGCTTCTTGTTAAACCAGGATATCAGTCTGGTTCCTAGGAATTGACACGTTCCACTAGTGCTCTTCCTGTTGATTTTGCATCCTGCGAAATCCGCATCTGAGTATCCTGATAGCTCGAAGTTGTCATCCTTGGGATACCATAGTCCAACATTAATTGTAGACTTTAGGTACTTAATTATTCTCTTGGCTGCATCTAGGTGTGATTGCTTCGGCTTGGACTGGAATCTAGCACAAACTCCAACGGCATATGATATGTCTGGCCTGCTTGCAGTGAGGTACAGAAGAGATCCGATGAGTCATCTGTAGTGGGTTGAGTCCACTGATATGCCTGCCTCGTCTGCATCCAGGTGAGTACTTGTGCTCATTGGAATTCTTGCGGGTTTGGATGATTCCATTCCATATCTCTTGATAAGATCTCTGGTATACTTTGCTTGGTTGATGAAAATTCCTTTTTCCATCTGTTTAACTTGTAATCCGAGAAATAAGTTAAGCTTTCCCATCATACTCATCTCAAATTCTCCTTGCATGAGGTTGGAGAATTTCTCGCATAGCTCTGGATTGGTTGACCCGAATATGATGTCATCCACATAAATATGGACTATTAATATGTGGCCTTCGTGCTCCACTCTGAATAGGGTCTTGTCCACTTTCCCTTTGCAAAATCCATTTTTCTCAAGAAACACAGACAGTGTTTCATACCACGCTCTTGGTGCTTGCTTGAGTCCATACAGAGCCTTCAATAGCTTATAGACTTTGTCTCCTTTGACAAATCCTGGGGGTTGCTCTACATAGACTTCTTCTTCTAGGATTCCGTTCAGAAAAGCACTTTTTACATCCATCTGGTAGACTTCAAAGTCCTTGAATGCAGCATATGCGAGGAATAGTCTGATGGCTTCTAATCTTGCAACAGGTGCATAAGTTTCATCAAAATCTATTCCCTCACACTGTGCATAACCTTTTGCTACGAGCCTGGCTTTATTCCTAACAACAGCTCCGTCTTCATCACTCTTGTTTTTATACACCCATTTGGTGCCAATAACTTTCTTGTGATCAGGTCTGTCTGTTAGTTCCCAAACTTTGTTTCTTTCCATCTGCTCCAATTCCTCTTGCATGGCATTAATCCAAGAATAATCTTCCAAGGCTTGTTCTGTAGTCTTGGGTTCAATTTGCGACATGAAGCATGAGAACATCGCCATTCCTGCCGGTAGGGTTAACTGTCTCGTCTTAACTCCATCAGTCAATTTTCCGATAATTTGCTGAATTGGGTGATCCTTGAGCCATTTGGGGATATCGTCCTCTTCTGGGTTTGTTCCCCCTATTGGATTGCCCTGGTGGTTATCTGCATCAGCTGGGTTCTGGTCTGCAACTGGATCAGCTATCGCCTTGTCATCTGCAGCTTGGTTCTGATCTGCATATGAGTCTTTGTCAGCTCCGGCTGGGTCTTCTTCCGCAGCAATTGGATCAGATAGGTTTGGTGATCCTGTCTGATCTGCAGTTGGGTCTTCATCAGCTGCAGTTGGGTCATCAGGCTGGTCTACAGGTGAGTCCACCATTCCAGTGTCATGTATAATGACTTCTTCAAGGGTTGCTGACTTGAGCTTGTTCTCAATTTGCTCAAGTTGTTTCCTATACTCAACGGTAGATTCATCAAAAACAACATGGGGTGTTTCCTCCACAACTAAGGTTCTTTTATTAAAAACTCTATATGCCTTGCTTCTTTGGGAATATCCCATAAAGAGACCGTCATCAATTTTAGCATCAAAGGCATTTAGCTGTGTTTTACCGTTGTTGTGGATGAAACACTTACAACCAAAAACATGAAAGTAAGCAACAGTAGGAGTTCTATTATTCCAAACCTCATAGGAGTTTTGCCATGTCTCCCTACTATCATACTCTGATGCAGGTGTGACAGTGTGTTGGCTTGACCCAGAACCTTTTAGGTAGGTCATGCGCAATCATGGACCTTCTTTGCTTCCTTCGGGTTACTTCCTTCTTTCGGCAACACCATTCTGTTGGGCGTCCTGGCCGCAGATAGCTCATGCTGGATCTCATTCTGATCGCTGTAATCAGTTATCGCCTTGTTGAGAAACTCCCCTCATCTATCTGATCTGATCTTGATTATAGAGAGCGATTTCTCATTCTGGATCCTTCTCAGCAGCTCAGGTAACTTGGTCAGGGTTTCACTTTTCTTGTATAGAAAAATGATCCAAGTGTACCTTGAATAATCATCTACTATTACAAGTGCATGCTTTCGGCCGCTCAAAGTCCTTGGTTTGATAGGACCAAATAGATCCATGTGTAGTAGATCTAAGACCCTTGATGTGAGCGTTGTAGGATGAACTGGCTTGAACGATGCTTTAGTCTGCTTTCCCTTCTGACATGCATCACAGAGTGCTTCCTTCTTGAATGCTTCATTTGGAAGTCCTCTGACCAGCTTCTGAGAGCTAATCTTGTTGATGGCTTTAAAGTTCAGGTGACATAGTCTTTTGTGCCACAGCCATCCATTCTCAGCTACTGTCTTGGATAGAAAACAGGAGTTAGGTGTTCCTGTGTTCCAATCAATCATGTAGACATCTCTTCTTCGGAAACCTTGTAGCTTTATTTCTCCGGATAAGATGTCTATCACCATACACTTCAAGATGGTGAAGACTACTAGATTCTTCTCGTCACGGGCGGCTTATGCTCAGGAGGTTGTACTTGAGCCCTTTGACATAATGAACTTTGGATATGACAATGTTTCCTCGGTGCAGCTCTCCAAAGCCTTTTGTCTGTCCTCTAGAGCTATCTCCAAAGGTTACATCGGGACCTCTTTCTTTGATATATTTGGTCAGCATCTTCTTGTTCCCGGTCATATGCCTCGAGCATCCAGAGTCTACAAACCATTCTTCACCTCCAAAATTTGAGCTTGAGGAGATGTGGTTGTAGTCCTTCCACCTTTTCTGCAATTAAACAAGCAGAGATTTAGGTACCCAAATTTGTGTGGGTCCTTTGGGGTTAGTTGATTTCCTGGAGAATTGATTTCTCCTTGGATTATGGAAATTGTTATTATTATTATTATAACCCTTATAAGATGTCTGTGGTCGAGGTCTAAATCTCCTGGTTGGATTGCATACCGGATATTCCTCAAAATTTTGATAGTGTGGGCCATTTCTAAATCTAGGCTGAGACCATTTATTAAACCTTTGTGGTCTCCACACTTGTTCATTAGGATAACCTTGAGGTTTCCATCTGCCCCTCCCATTATGAAATCTATTTTTGGGGAGTTGTTGGTAATAGTGGGCATGTTATGCAATTCTGCTTTTGCACAGGCCCTTGCCTAGTCGCTTTGTCTAGGTGGTATGCAGTGTAACTTTATTGCGGCTGACGTTTGACTTGTTGCACTGTTTTTGAATACCGGTTTATATACGAGGCTCGTGATCGAGACTATTGTTTCTCCCTTGATAAACTTGGTTTGAGAACTAGAGGGAGTGTGAGAATCATATCGAGGCTGATTTGGTATATAATGACCTTTTATAAGTACACAATTCTCCCGGGGTTGAAGACGCCTTCAGGAGGTTATTTCTGCGCTTTGAGTTTTATTTATACGTGCGACTTAGTAAACTCGGCTTTGGCATGAGCAAGTGCGGTGATTTTCTTTAAGTAAAGCGGTTAGCCGATCTATCTCAATTTGTATTGACATTTGCACAGTTTTTAAAGTCATGTAGTTGTCTCAACCTTATTTAAATCTAGGTGAGTTTTTCGAAATCATTTTTCAATTGCCTATTCTCATCTTGCAGTGAGTCTTCTCTATTGTCTGACTTGGTGTGCGATTTGAGTGTTTCAAAATCTTTAAATAGGTGATTTACCGATTCATGTAGATCCATATCTTGTGACATGGTGAGCTATTATTTGAACCGGTGGGTTTAGAAGTTACCTCTTCATCGGCTAGGTTTGCCATCGTGCAATCATACTCCTCGTCTTCATCGGAAAAGAAACCGCCGCTTGATTCGACATGCTCCTGGTCTTCTCCGATGAGGGCCTTTCTTCTATCTTCCTTTCGCCCACCTCCTTCTTGGTTTCGTCCTTCTTGAGCTCGGGACAATCCATTTGGATGTGTCCTATTTTCTCGACAGTTGTAGCATTCTACTTTCCAGTTTCCGGCCTTACGGTTCCTTCTTGGATTCTCCTTGTAGTTTTTCTTATACTTGGAGTAGTTCTTTCAAATTGCTGAAACTTTGCATTATGAAAGCCATTTCTACCACAAAATCTAGTGGATTTGGAGGTTTCACATCAGATAGGCTCTTGGCAGGGGACTCAGCTGCAAATGCGATTCCTTTCTCTGCAGGCTCAGTTGAGGATGAACTTGGAAGCTCGAACTCATAAGCCTTCAGATCAGAGAACAACTCCTGAATCTTTATCTTATTCAGGTCCTTGGACTCTCTCATGGCTACGGCCTTCATGCTCCATTCGGGGTTGAGAGATCTGAGGACTTTTAGTGCCATTTCCCTATTGCCATAGATTTTGCCCAGGGAGTTGATCTCATTGATAATTTCAGTGAACCTTGTGTCCACTTGATCTATGGATTCACCATTCTTCATTTTAAAGTTGTCAAATTTTTGGATAGCAATTGACAGCTTGTTTTCCTTGATCAGCTCTGTTCCTTCACACATTAGAGCTAATGTGTCCCAGATTTCTTTGGCATTCTTACAATTCTTGATTTTGACCATGGTGGATTTGTCAAGAGTTTGATATAACACATCTCTTGTTGGAAAGTAAAACGCAGCGGAAGCGAAGTTTGGGAAAATATGATTATAGCGTTTTACGCATCTACGAGCATTAGATCTATTTAGGCATGCTAATTAATTAATTACTAAGACTAACAAGCAATTTAAATATTATTTATTATTTATTAATTAAATATGTTGATTAATTAAAATATCCTAATCTAGATCCAAGATCATAGGATATTACCTTTTGAAGCGGTTGGTTATTTCCTTCTTGATCGCCTTGTATTTCTACCTTCAGATCTTCTAGAGTATGATCCGCCTTGAACCGGATGTTGTGTGGGCAACGAGCTACCGGAACTTGCTTGGACACCTATGGATCGGCCGAAACAACTTTGATATGTGATCACTATATTTTTCTTTGCTCTCTAGTATTTTATGAACACTCTTAGCAAATTAATTGTGTTATCTAAATTGTAGAATCAAAGACACAAGTCTAGATCTACAATTAAACACAAGAGGAAAAAATTGATCACACAATCTCACCAAGCATGTACAAATCGCCAACACCCCATAATGTCCTATTTATAGGCTCTTGGACTACTACTAGGGATCTAAAGGAGGATTATGGAAGGACTCCCAATTAATTCACCTTACCTTATTAGGACTCTTCCTAATATATGGTGAATCAATTAATATCAACTTAGTCCACTAAAAAGTTGATATTGCACTTCCTACCAAAATCCCAAATTACGAAATTGGGCTCCTTATTAAATATATTATTTCCGTGTTTAAGATATCGAATGTCCATTAATTAATTATAAGCTACTGACTTTAATTAATTAATATCTTATCCAAGAGTAGTACCACTCGAACCTTATTATTATATCGAATTAAATCCACCTGCAGGGTTTAATATAATAATCATTATCGAGCTCCTCAAGGGGACATCATCAACCCGCACGAGTCGGGACACGATTTCTAGTAATAATAATAATTGTCGTATAAACAATATTATTGCCCAAGATACGAGGCTTATTGAGTCGATCATTTTGACTCTCACCTATGGTAAATCAAAGCAATAATTATTATAAATACACAATTAAATATTATATACTTAGAATTAAGAAATAATAATTATCCGAGATTTACGTTCTTCTTACGGTCGGTCTGAAGACACTATCTCACCTCGATCCTGTTCAACGTATGCAAATACGCTAATGTATGCTAATAGTCAAGACCAACTATACTCAAGCATACACTACAACCCTTTATATAATTTGTCTAATAATTATATAGGTTGTGAACTATTATATTATTTTATAAGGCACCGATAATGTGATCTTCCGTGTGACACCAACACACCACATTATCTACAATATAAAATAATTAGACATTTCATTGCATAACCATAACGTGAATTAATATGCAAAACATGTGATTAAATATAATTAATATCCTCATAGGTAGTAATAGGGAATTTAGGTAATACAAGCATAAAGTATGCTTTGCAAGATACAATCCTAACAATCTCCCACTTATACTCAAAGCATGCTTTTAAGTATACTACTCTATTACATAGTCTCTCATTTCTCCCACTTATACTCAAAGCAATGCCGCCATACACCGTAATCCCATTCCTTCCACATGCCTTTCAAAACTTTTGAAGGTAGGCCTTTCGTGAAAGGGTCGCAAGATTATCTTCCGATGCAACCACAGCTACAACTACGTCTCCTTCCTTTACGAAGTGTCGTATGATGTGGTACTTGCGGTTGATATGTTTACTTGCACGATGGGCTCGTGGTTCCCTCGAATTTGCGATCGCACCAGTATTATCACAATAGAGTGTAATACCCTTTGGCAAATTGGGAATCACATCTAAGTCTGCAGAAGTACTTGAGCCCTGCTTGCCTCCTTGGGCGCCTCGGAGGCCGCCACGTACTCGGCTTCCATGGTAGAGTCCGAGATGCATTTCTGCTTCACACTCCTCCAACTAATGGCTCCACCTCCCGTGCTAAACACATAACCCGAAGTAGACTTGGACTTTTCTTTGTCCGATGAAAAATCTGAGTCAGTGTAACCCACCTAAGCAATTCGTCTGATTGATATACAAGCATGTACTCCTAGTCCTTCTCGTGTACTTGAGTATGTGCTTGACGGCAATCCAGTGTCACAGTCCTGGGTTCGACTGATATCTAGCAGCCATGCCCACGGCATGACAGATATCTGGTCTAGTGCAAAGCATAGCATACATGAGACTTCCCACAGCGGATGCATAAGGAACCATCTTCATGTCATCTATCTCCTTTTGTGTCTTAAGACACATGTTCTTAGATAGTTGAATTCCATGTCTGTAAGGTAGAAAACCTTTCTTGGAATTCTCCATGCTAAAACGCTTCAGCACTGTATCGATATAGGATGCAGGATAAGCACAACATCCTCTTCTTCCGATCACGAAAGATCCTGATTCCAAGGATGTGTCCTGCTTCTCCTAGATCCTTCATATCGAACTGCTCAGACAGCCATACCCGTACGTCCGACAATTCCTTCACGTTGTTTCCAATCAGAAGGATATCGTCCACATACAGTATAAGAAACACCAACACGTTTCCATCGCATTTCTTATACACACAACTCTCACTCGGACATTGGACGAATCCATATGACTGGACTACTTCGTCAAAACGAGTGTTCCAAGATCTAGATGCTTGCTTAAGTCCATAAATGGATTTCTTAAGTTTGCACACCAAGTGCTCTTCTCCTTTAGCAATGAATCCCTCTGCTTGGCGCATATAGATTTCCTTGTCTAGACTCCCATTCAAGAATGCAGTCTTGACATCCATCGCCAAATCTCCGGATCCAAATGCGCGGCTATAGCTAAAAGAATCGGATTGACTTAAGCATGGCTACGGCGAAAAGGTTTCATGATAATCGATACCCTCTTTCTGAGTGTAACCTTTTGCAAAAAGCCTCTCTTTGAAAGTTTCATCCTTCCCGTCACGTCCTTTCTTTCGCTTGTATACCCATTTACTCCAAATGGATTGTACACCATCAGGTATCTCTACTAGCTCCCACACTTGATTGGAATCCATAGATCCCATTTCTGATTCCATTGCTTCTTGCCGAGTCGACATCTTTATCTTGGATTGCCTCCTTATAGGTCCGAGGAACCGATTCATCTTCGTCTGGGATTGAGTCCGAAGACTTTCCCACGCCTATGAATCGTTCGGCCGACGAACAACCCTCCCACTACGAGGTAAATCCTGAGTTGGTGTAAAAGTTTCGAATCGATACGTGGTGCGGTGTTAGTTGGCGCTTATGCGATTGGTATAGACGGAGTCTCGCCCTCGGCTCTTCCGAATTATTTCACTCATGGGCTTGTGACTAATCATATAATCCTCTTCCGAAATCGGGCATTGGTGCTAACAATGACCTTCGATCTGGGACTATAGAACAAGCCACCTTTCGTTCCCTTAGGATATCCCACAAACACTCGTACTTATGCGAGATGCCAACTTATCGACTTCCTTATTCAAAGACATGTGCTTTGAGTACTAAATCCGAACATGTCTAGGCGGGCTTACGCCCACTCCACGGTTACGTAGGTGTTTTGGAACCGATTTGAAGGCACCAAGTTTAGAATGTACGCCCATTGTTTCTAAGGCGTATCCCCAAAACGAAATAGGTAAATCGAGTAACTCATCATTGATCTAACCATTTCCAAAAGAGTCCTATTCCTTCTTTCAAGAACACCATTTTGTTGTGGAGTTCCGGCGGTGGTGAGACGAAATCCCTCATTTGCCAAGAAATCCAAAAACTCTCCACTAAGGTATTCGCCACCACGATCGATCGTAGTGACTTGATACTCTTCCCATGACGCTTCTCCGTTTCGACCTTGAAGTCTCCGAACTTGTCAAAAGCTTCGGACTTACGTCGCATCAAAAGATGTATCCATATCTCGAATAATCATCTATGAACGTGATGAAATATTCGAAACCTCCCTAACTGGATATTCATTGGACCACATACATCCGTATGAACCAATTCTAACACATCCCGAGCACGGTTTCCCTTGGTTTTAAAAACCCTTTTGGTCATTTTACCTTCCGCAGGATTCACAAATTGGAAATGACTCAACTTGGAGATCATCCAATGGGCCATCATCTACCAATCTTTGAATCCTTCTAAGGTTTACATGTCCTAACCGTAAATGCCACGGATATGTTTGGTTTACGCTTGAAGGTTCTTTTCTCTTTTAGGTTTAGACAAAGAGTTAAGTGATTTATGCATAGGAGTTTGTGCGGTATTAACAATATATAGTCCATCATTAAAAGTACCTCTGCAAATATATTCACCGCTTCTTTTCTTAATAATGGCATCATCATCAAAAGAAATGAATAACCATCGCATTTTAATTTAGAAACCGAAATTAAATTCATTCTAAAATCTGGTACTAATAATACATTATTCGAACTAATAATTTATCATTAATCTTCAATCGCACGACTCCCACCGCAATGACCATAAGCACTGGAATAATCGCCCGATTGATGGTAATCTCGCCCGCACTAAGCCGCTTGGTTACTCGAAAACCATGCGAGTCAAAGCAAACATGATCGGTGGAGCTCGAATCAACTATCCACGAAGTGGAAGAACAAGCCGCCAAACATGTTTTGACTACTAGTGCACGAGACATACCTTTCTTAAGAGCGGGCGATCCGCTTTAAAATGTCCTTCGACCGCACTTGTAGCACTTTCCCTTTGGCTTTTGTTCGCCTCGGGGTGAGGAGCCTTGCTTTTCACCTTGAGGGCTGCCACTTGCTTCCGCCGACTGCTTCTTCTTCTTTCCCCATTTGGGTTTGGAGGAAGTCGCACCGCTGCCGCAAGAATTTGATGATAACCTTGTTTGAAGAGACCTTGACAAATCGAAGCTCTGTCAGTTCCGCCAAACTATATGTCCTACGGTTCATATTGTAGTTGAGGCGAAACCGCTCAAAGCTTCTAGGTAAGTCGCCTAAGATAATATCGACTGCGTTTCCGCATCGATAGTAGCCCCAATATGCTCGATTCGTTCAAATGAGACATCATTTTTAGAACATGATCCCTCTGGAGTCCCTTCGGACATTTGGGTTGTCATCAATACCCTCATAGCATTTTGTCTAGCCGCCTGGTTCGATGACCAAACATCTCGGTGAGACTTTTCATCATTTCCGCGCCGAACCCATCGTCTCGATGCCGATGCCGCAATACATTTGTCGGTGAAGCCAAAATGTAACAAATGAGCCATCTCATCGACTTTTTCCATTTCCGAATTCCGCCAACTCTTGGGAGTGGCATCCGGCTCGGGTTCTAGAGGGCTCTCCTCGATTAAGACAAACTTATGCCCTCGTGATCGGGACAATGTCAAGATTTCTTTTCCAATCGGCAAAGTTAGTGCCATCTAGTTTATTTTCTTTGAGAATAACTAGTGGATTGAAAGACATCCGAGAATAAAAATTAAAACATTCATCACATAATGCATAGCAAAATATATCGAAAAACCTCAAAAACACAACATATATGCTAGCAACCAACACCTCAAAAATCCGCACATGCAAGCCACGATCGTGTGGACGTTTACACATACATTTTTCAAGTAGAGTTTTACGTCTTTAATTTTACTATCTAGTCAAATTACGTTATGACAAGTAAAATTAATAGTTGGTTCCTCTTGGCCATGTATTAATTAACATAGACTCAGATGGGAGCTTATTAATTAATACACCTAAGTGAACACCATAATTTAACATCCTTAAAATATTATCTTTTAAATAATAGTCCTGATGGAGAGGTCCTATCATAAAAAGTAATATTTACCTTATGTTATCATTTTGAAATTTAAAACTAGTGAACCTATAATTAGCACATCCGATATGGAGGAAGACTCTAATGTCAACGCGCATGCTAATTACTTCACAATTTAAATTAATTATGGAGGCCAATTTGATTTTAATTAAAATAAAAATCAATTTAATCACTTAGTTATTTTAGCCTTAAGGTTTTTAATTTTCTCCCTAACATGCAAGGAAACATATCACGCATACATCCATACATGCCATACATCAAAACAATAAAACCAAAAATAAAGCATGGATAATTAATTATCCAATTATCATGGTCTTCTTCCTTGAGTTGAATCAGAAAATCTTGGCTCGATCTCTCCCATCGAATCAAGCATCTCGTCGCTTCTCCCATTAGGTCGTGGATTTTCAAAATATTAAAATTTTACTTTTATGCAAAATTAATTACATAAAAAAATTTAATTTTAAATCCCGACTTCCCATGAGACGCAACGACGGCGAAACGGACCGACCAAAATCGACGGCCGGCGAACCAGTAATCGGCCGACCAGCCGCTGCAGATCGGCCGCTTCGCCGGCAGTGACCTCTTCTTTCAGCGGCACTTCGCCATGCCGGCGCGGCTCGCCAATAGCCGGCGATCCGGTTACGCTCTATTTCTTCGTGATCCCGTCTTTTCCGAATTCGATTACAATTTTATACGAAATAAAATACATCGAAATTACATCAAGATTACACGAAAAATAAAACCACCTAGAACTACCCGCGGATTTTCTCACGGGAAAAACCATTACATGCCTCAAAACGGCCAAACCAACAATTGCATAATTAATAAAAATAAATAAATAAATGCACCATTCATATAAACCATGATAATTGGATCATATCACTGCAAGAACACATCTAGCAAAATATTCCAACATCAAAATATATGAATATTTAAATTGCTATCAATTAATCACTAAAATTAATTAAAATAGCAAAAGCCTAAAAATCCGTCTCGATACCAATTGTTGGAAAGTAAAACGCAATGAGCGAAGTTTGGGAAAATATGATTATAGCGTTTACGCATCTACGAGCATTAGATCTATTTAGGCATGCTAATTAATTAATTACTAAGACTAACAAGCAATTTAAATATTATTTATTATTTATTAATTAAATATGTTGATTAATTAAAATATCCTAATCTAGATCCAAGATCATAGGATATTACCTTTTGAAGCGGTTGGTTATTTCCTTCTTGATCGCCTTGTATTTCTACCTTCGGATCTTCTAGAGTATGATCCGCCTTGAGCCGGACGTTGTGTGGGCAACGAGCTACGGAACTTGCTTGGACACCTATGGATCGGCCGAAACAACTTTGATATGTGATCACTATATTTTTCTTTGCTCTCTAGTATTTTATGAACACTCTTAGCAAATTAATTGTGTTATCTAAATTGTAGAATCAAAGACACAAGTCTAGATCTACAATTAAACACAAGAGGAAAAATTGATCACACAATCTCACCAAGCATGTACAAATCGCCAACACCCCATAATGTCCTATTTATAGGCTCTTGGACTACTACTAGGGATCTAAAGGAGGATTATGGAAGGACTCCCAATTAATTCACCTTACCTTATTAGGACTCTTCCTAATATATGGTGAATCAATTAATATCAACTTAGTCCACTAAAAAGTTGATATTGCACTTCCTACCAAAATCCCAAATTACGAAATTGGGCTCCTTATTAAATATATTATTTCCGTGTTTAAGATATCGAATGTCCATTAATTAATTATAAGCTCTTGATACTTTAATTAATTAATATCTTATCCAAGAGTAGTACCACTCGAACCTTATTATTATATCGAATTAAATCCACTGCAGGGTTTAATATAATAATCATTATCGAGCTCCTCAAGGGGACATCATCAACCCGCACGAGTCGGGACACGATTTCTAGTAATAATAATAATTGTCGTATAAACAATATTATTGCCCAAGATACGAGGCTTATTGAGTCGATCATTTTGACTCTCACCTATGGTAAATCAAAGCAATAATTATTATAAATACACAATTAAATATTATATACTTAGAATTAAGAAATAATAATTATCCGAGATTTACGTTCTTCTTACGGTCGTGAAGACACTATCTCACCTCGATCCTGTTCAACGTATGCAAATACGCTAATGTATGCTAATAGTCAAGACCAACTATACTCAAGCATACACTACAACCCTTTATATAATTTGTCTAATAATTATATAGGTTGTGAACTATTATATTATTTTATAAGGCACCGATAATGTGATCTTCCGTGTGACACCAACACACCACATTATCTACAATATAAAATAATTAGACATTTCATTTGCATAACCATAACGTGAATTAATATGCAAAACATGTGATTAAATATAATTAATATCCTCATAGGTAGTAATAGGGAATTTAGGTAATACAAGCATAAAGTATGCTTTGCAGTATACAATCCTAACATCTCTGGCCCGGTTTTCAAGATTGGCCAGCTTTCTTTCTTCGGGAGTCGGCTCCGTCCTCTTCTTAGGAATCTTTTCTGGCCTCCCAGCTGCGATCTCCTCTGTTGTGTTGTCCTTTTCAAAGATGAATGGACCGTCTTCAATGATGCACCACATGTCGTCATGAATTGAAGATAAGTGTGCCTACATCCTTATCTTCCACAGATCATACTCGTCAACTGAAAAAACAGGGAGTCTAGAGTGCATGTGTTCCATTATAAAGTAAGAGCTAAGATATATCTAATATGGATCTGGTTCGTGAAAAAAATGAACCAACCTCTCTGATACCACTTGTAGGTCACAAGTCGTCCAGGAACAAGTCTAGAGGGGGGGTGAATAGACTTGTTGAAACTCTTGAACTCTTTTTCACGAAGAGTGAGTTTCTTCAGCTGATAGTTAAACAAATGACTTGGAGTCGTTTGTTCTTGCATATGTGCGGAAGTCAGCTGATGACGAATAGAAATCAACTTAATGAAACACTTAACAATGTATGCAGCAGTTAAAGTATGATGCGAAAAACAAGAATAACGCAGCAATTATAGTGGTCTCGAGGTGGGGTAATCCTCTACTAATCCACTTTTCTCCAAACCAGTTGGAGATGAATTCACTATAATTTTCAACCAGTGATAAATATTACAGTGATTCAAACCACACTACAACAGCTTCCAACCAGTGGAAATCCGTGCCGTTGTATACACACTTGACTGCTTTGCACCTCTTGATCCTCGATCCTCGGATGCCTTTACAGTCTCTTACTTCAACCAGTGAAGTACCCCGTACTCAAGATTATAGACAAGAGTTTTTGTCTTCTCCAACTTAAGAGCTTCCTTAAGTATGAACTTTTAGATCTGCTCTTTTCACGATGCTATTGATTGCTTTAGATTGCTTGATTGCTTTGATCGCTAGAATGTATGTTCGCACCGGTTGTTGCTCAGTTTCAAATCTCTGGATATATATAGTTCAGATCTCTGAGCTTTTTCCTTGTAGCCGTTGCAAATCTTTTGAACAAATCCGTCCGTTGGAGGGAGACTTCATTGTTTAATCTTTCTGAACGTTGCAAGGCTGGATTCCCATTATTTTATTTTATCTTCCGACCGTTGTGAGGACTTCTGCATGTGAGCGCCGAATCTTTTGAATATAAAAGGATTAAAGTCTTCACGGTGGGTCTGGATGATTTATTTAAATCATATCTCTTGCGGGAATCACTCCAATTTGTCTCTTCACGTTGCATGTGAGCTTTCCGTAATATTTGACTCTTCAACGCATGCTGACGTGGACTTGGAGTACTTGGCTGCAGTCGAGTAGGCTGATATGCAGCTAACATCTCTGCAGATAGGTCCTCTCGGCTGTTCACTGTTTGTGACTAATCTGGTCAGGTGACTTCCCTGAGGTACCTCGGCTGCAGTCTGGTCAAACTTCTCTGATAAATTTAGTTGACCAGAGCTACTCTGACTGGAGTCGGCTGTTCCTCTCTGATGGACTAGGCTGTACTTAGTACTTAGCCGTTTTTCAGTCTAACAAATTTTTGGCCTACAAAAGATACTCATTTGGTTCTTCTTTACATTTTGCCAAGTTTTATACTTAACATATTTTGGCCTTTGGAAGATACTCATTTGGTTCTTCCTTACATTTTGCCAAGTAATAAACATTTGATTTTATATTAATGACATCATCAAAATCTAACAAGTATTCCTAAGAAATGTCAAATTCAAGGCAAGGTTAGTAGCTAAAGGCTTTACACAACGTGAAGGTATCGACTATACTGAGATTTTTGCACCAGTAGTTAAATTCACCACTGTTCGCATCATGCTTGCATTAGTTGCGCATCATAATTGGGAGATGAAACAATTAGATGTTAAAACAGCATTCTTGCATGGTGAATTGAAAGAAACTATCTACATGAAACAACCAGAAGGTTTTATGGATAGTAACCATCCTGATCATGTGTGCTTGCTCAATAAAACCCTATATGGCTTAAAACAATCCCCTAGAGAATGGAACAAAAAATTCAATGATTGCATGCTGTCCTTGAAATTTCGTCGTAGTGCTTATGACCCATGCCTTTATTTCAAGTATGACAGTGGTGTGCCCATGTTCCTACTTATTTATGTAGATGATATGCTCTTGATTAGTTCGTGCATTAATCTATTGATCATGTTCAAAGTTGCTTAGGTGATCAATTTGACATGAAATACTTGCGGGATGCTAAAAGGATATTGGGCATGAATATTGTTCGGGACAGATCTAAAAGCACCTTATTTTTAAATCAGTCCTCCTACATTGGTAAAGTTCTTGAAAAATTTTCTATGACTGATGCTAAAATTGCTAGTGTGCCGTTAGCTTCTCATTTCTTATTATCCAAAACTCAATCACCTAAAACTGAATCTGAAATTCGTGAAATGAGATCTGTCCCGTATGCTAATGCCATAGGATCTGTCATGTACCTTATGGTGAGTACTAGACCAGATATCGCTTATGCTGTTAGTTGTTTAAGTAGGTACATGGCTAATCCAGGAAAACCTCACTGGGAGGCCCTTAAGTGGTTATTGCGGTACTTAAAAAATTCCGCTTCTGATTGTCTTATTTTCTCTAAATCTGATGATGGGATTAATTTAAAAGGATATGTTGATTCTAATTATGCCAATGACCGGGATGAATGTAAGTCCACAACTTCATGTGTTTACCTTGTGTGGCTCGTGCATTTCTTGGAAATCTCGATGAGATTTAGCTCAATTAGGGCGCGTTCGTGTATTGAAGGTGATAATCTTGAACTGATTTGGGTTCTGATTCGGGTGGGTTTCTAATGAGGATATTTGATTTAAAGAGGGTTTGGTTGAACTGAAATTTCCAGATATATTAGATTTTTTTTTTAATTCATGGTTTCTAAATCTTATTTCTATTTTCAAATTCTGATTCTGTTTGCATATACATAATAGCAGAACATGAACTATAAGGAAGAGACGTGAACCTATTTGTTGGAACGTTGAGAATTGAAAAACTTGCAGATTAGATTTTGATGGAACCGGTCGACTGGAAATATCTCGAGTTGCTGGATCGTTCTGGCAGATTTCTTCTTCTTCTTTCTTTGTATTACAGTAGGGTTTTTCTTTGGTAGAGGTTGTAATTTAATTATATATATAGGATTTTTGATAGTTGGTGTTATGTATTTATACTTGTTGTGTTTACTTGAGGGAGTAAGAGTTTTAAAGTTTAGAGAGTTTTGGGGAAAAAGGGACTCTCAACCAATTAGGAGAATAGGATTTATAATAATAATAATAATAAAAAATAATCAAGTAAAATTGATTTGGACTAACTCATTAACTTGGACTATTTATAAAAATAAATATGGGCTATAATAATACGAGAACTTGGACTCGAGCCTGTAGCGTAAACTACAATCATGATATGCAAATAAGAAAAAAATTTGACCTTATTTAATAAATGGAATAAAATTCATAAATAAATTGTTGGACATTTAAAATCATTCATGCGCTTTCTATAAATTATAAAATAAATGCATGCTCGAAAATCGGGGCCTTACAACCTACCCCTCTTAAATGAATTTTCGTCCTCGAAAATAATCATGTACCTTCAATGGCGAACGTCGGATACTTAGAACGGATATCCTCTTCACGTTCCCAAGTCGCTTCGTTCGGTACATGATGGCTCCATTTAACTTTCACCAGTATAACCTCCCTGTTTCGCAACCGATGTACCTTACGCTCCAAAACAGTAGTAGGTACTTTCTCATAAGTCAGGTTCTTGGCTACGTGCAACTCTTTGAAATTGCATACATGACCAGGATCATGTACGTATTTTCTCAGCATGGAGACGTGAAAGCCATTGTGCACTCCCGATAACTCCAACGGTAATGCCAAAGTGTAAGAAAGATCACCAACACGACCCAAAATCCCAAAAGGTACGATATAACGAGCTTTCCCTTTTTACCGAATCGTATGACTCCTTTCATCGGCGCTACCTTCAAGAACACCTTTTCTCCAATCTCAAATTGGATATCTTCCCTTCGTTTATAAGCATAAGACTTCTGTCGATCCTGGGCGGTCTTAATCCTACTTCTGATCTCGTCTATCTTCTCTACAGTCTGCTCGATCAATTCTGGACCCAAAATCTTTCCTTCTCCAACCTTACTCCACTAAAGAGGCAATCGACATTTTCTTCCGTACAGAGCCTCATACGGGGCCATTTGTATAGTCGCTTGGTAACTATTATTATAAGCAAACTCTATTAATCAAGAACACACGTCCACAACAAATCTTCGAGTGTTTTGATAGTCCGTTCAGATTGACCATCGATCTGCGGATGAAATGCAGTACTGAAATTCAACTTAGTGCCCAACGCACTCTGAACACTCTTCCAAAATTTCGACGTAAATCGAGGATCTCTATCTGAGACGATCGACACTGGAACACCATGTAACCTCACAATCTCCCGAATATAAATCTTCGCATATTTTTCCATATTGTAAGTCATCCTCATAGGTAGAAAATGAGATGACTTCGTCAAACAATCTACTATTACCCAGATAGCGTCGTTCTTCCTCACGGATCGAGGCAGACCAACCACGAAATCCATTGTGATATGCTCCCATTTCCATTCTGGGATTTCCAACGGTTGAAGTAAACCTCCTGGCCGTTGATGTTCTGCCTTCACCTGCTAATATATCATACACCTCTCCATAAATACACCAATGTCCCGTTTCATTTCTCTCCACCAAAAGAACTTCTTCAGGTCGTGGTACATCTTTGTACCTCCCGGGTGAGTGGAGTATGGTGCATTGTGTGTAATACCCGGTTGTAATTCAGTCATTATCATTCAGTATTTATCGTCCAGTAATTGTCACTCAGTAAATTTCACTCATTAATGATCATTCATCGTTCATATTCATTCATAATATTCACCGTTCAGAGTAATTGTATCGTCATTCATCATCAATCTAGTTGGAGAATCATGCCGTGTTTATCATCATTGTCATATTCATAGTGGGCTATGTGTGAGGAGTAGCGCACGCTATGAACTCTCTTTAGCGCACGCTAATTGAGTTTAGGTAGCGCACGCTACCTCCCAACACTAGCGCACGCTAATGTAGTTCAATACAGGCAGTCCAAAAGGCACTGGACTGCAGTTGGGTTGTAAGTAGCGCACGCTACGAATGGTAAGTAGCGCGTGCTAGTAGTTCGGAGTAGCGCACGCTATGCAGTCCTTGTTGCGCGCGCTGGGGATGGATCAGGCAGAGTCCAGTAGCTACTGGACTGAGTTGGAATAATTCCTAGCGTACGCTACAGGTAGTTATTAGCGTACGCTACTAGGTGTCAGTAGGGCACGCTGTATATTGTGTGTAGCGCGCGCTACCGAGAACAGATTAGAGAACAGGAGGTTCTGGACTTCAGTACTGGGCATCAGATAAATCGTTAGTGCACGCTAACATTTGAGCTAGCGCACACTAAGTATTCGGTTGTAGCGCACGCTACAAAAGGTACGTAGCACACACTACCGTTGCGAACTGAGGGTACTGGACTACCCTGTACACCTGTTAGTGCACGCTACGCACCAGAGCTAGCGCACGCTAACTGGGATTTACTATATATTGGACAGTGCAGTCCATTTCATCATTTCATCACCTCACTTCATTCCTTCGACGATTTCGGGCGATTTGGAGAGTTTTATTCGATCTGAATCCACAAATCATCATCTTCAAACTTATCATTCGGATTAATCATCATTTCATCATCCCCATCACATCAAATCAAGGTAATAATCTCTTGGATCTAGAATTTCGTATTTTTGGGTTTTCCTTCCGATTTCTTTATGTAAGCTTGGATTGTTGTTGGAATATGTTAGATATAGGTTATCTACCTTAGATAAATGTATTCCTACGGATTTAATAACATATATTTCGGATTTCATGTATTGTTGGGGTTTGATTCAAGAACACCTTGGAGTTGACTTTGATATTTGGGGGTTTTCGATTAGATGTTGCCGTTAACTCATTTTGTGGATTCCTATGGGATTATTGATATCATTGGAGGTGTTTTGTTGGTTTGAAATACTCATTTTGGAGTTGGTTTCGACATATTCGGGATGGGATATTATCAAAGGATGTATGTTTGCTAAGTGTTTGTTTGAATGCCTCGATGAGTTTGGATATTGTTGTATAGGCCTTTGAGTTAATCGTAATTCATGCTTGATACGTATATTGAGCAGATTACCGGTAATTGTGTCATTCAAGGTTGTTCGAGCGATCGACATCTCGTTTTAGGACATTGTTCGAGGAAGGACATTTCGACAACGGTATTGTGTAAGTAAATTCTTACTCGGTTAAAAGGATATTCAATTCCTTATGTTGTTATTCATTCATGCATGTAATTCACTCATAATATATCGTTCATATCGAGACTTGTAATTATCAACTCATCATGTAACTCACGAGGAACGATGATTCCAAAATCATTTCATTGAAGCTATCACTCGTTGTATCATTATTTCATCTCGGTGAGTCATTCTTGATCCTTATCGGATTCTATTCATTACTCCTCACCTTGGTCATTTTGTTCTGGTGATCTTCCAGAGTTATATTGCATGGCCAGTTGGCACATGTGTGGAATTTTAGTCGGGCACACTATGGTCATGTGTATATACGGGACTCCGGACACATTGGACTGTGCGCATGGTAATGTGTATACGTGGGACTCCGGACACATTGAACCGTGAGACTAATTAGGCCAATAGCGGGTGTATATGCGGGACTCCGGACACTTGGCTATTTGCGCTATTACTCAGTTCATTATGGCGTACATTGATGCTCATCATTCAATTTAATTCATTAATTCATTCATGTGATTGTTGTATTTTGTTCAACTCTCGAGGATTGTTCATCTGTGTAACTGACCCCGTTGGGGGATGTTATTTTCAGGTCATGGCAAGGCTAAGGCACGGGAAGAGAACGCTGACGGCGAGGAGTCCCAATGATACTAGTAGCTGGGCAGTCCTTTCATTCACTCGTGTTTTCTTTATTTTATTTCCTCTGCAGACTTCCATTTGGATATTCATTTCATTCAGTGTTGTATATTTTATCTTCATATAAAATATACATGTATTCGGTATTATCTTGGGTGTGTTGTAATGAAACTCCTCATCGGAGTGATTGATGATATATTGTGGTTCGGTACTACAATTATATTATTTAATTCATTAATTTTCATTCGCCTGGTGGGTCCCAGTCGGGGGTCCACGACACTGTAATATCCGCCTAGTTTGGGGTGTTACAGAGTTGGTATCGGAGAGTGGTTTTGAATACTACCTTCCGAGTCATGTCTCATTGAAATTATCATTCATCAGACTAGTATCATTGGACTTTCGCGTCACGTATGACTCGTGTAAGAGCCGAGCCCCTCAGACCAAAGAACAGTAAGATTTCTGACGCCATGGTATAATTTCTGGCAATTAGAATCACTCATTCCTCATTTTCATTTGTGATCATGTCGATCATGTTAACTCATTAATCACTCGGTTCATTTCACTGTTCAGTTGTTGATCTTGAGGATCGTATCATTAACCTTGTTAACTTGTTCAAGATAATCATTTCAAGGATTTCATCAGATAATCTCGTCACTTCAGTTGATCATTCATGTAATCATTGTATTTGAGCGCGTGTTCTCTCTCATTGTTTCATAACGTAATCATAATGTGATATTCATGCGAGATATATAATCATCTTGTGACTTTCCCACTTCAAAATGGAAAGAGCTGGCAGAGGACGCGGGGGAAGAGGCCGCAGTGCGGGCCGAACCCCGAGAACTCGTGTGAATACGCGTGCGAACGCGAGGAATAATGCTAATTCATCGAGCAGCGACGCCGCCACTCATTCTCCTGGAAATGATCGTTCACTGTCAGGGAGTCGTACCCAGGACACAGCTCATTCATAGGGTGTTCGGGTTGACCCACTCGCTTTTATGCAGGGCATGATGGCCTAAATAACTCAAATGGCACGTCTCATGGAGACGATGCAGAACTCAGCTACTCAGAATCAACAGGCTCCTCCGCCACCACCTCAGGGGCAGGAGAGGGGTGTGAGCAGTATTATTGGTGACATCTCTCGCCAGAGACCATCTACCTTTGAGGGCTCATTTGAGCCGACGGATATTGTTCATTGGCTTGAGCATTTCGAGAAGTTATTTGCTATGGTGGATTGCCCCGAAGGGCATAAAGTTTCAGTTGCGGGTTACTATCTGGGTAAGAGCGCTCATTCGTGGTGGTTATCGTTGAAACCCACCGACGGATCATGTACTTGGGATCAATTCAAGACTCTCATGATGGAGAGGTATTATCCGGCCCCACTCAGAGAGGCCAAGTTATCGGAATTACTCACTCCCGACCTCTCATCGGACGATGATGTTCTCGCCATTGCCGAGAAATTTCAGGAGCTTCTCCCTTTCGCCTCGTCTATTATTCACTCCGAGGCGGACAAGATCAAGTATTTCAGCAAGAGGTTGAAGCCTCGTATGCGGATGCAGTTGCTTAATCACAGTTGCACCACTCTGGCCGAATTCATTGAGAAAGCTCTTACTTATGAGCTTACTGCTAAGGAGATTGCTAAGCATCAACCTTCATCTGCTGGCAAGAAGTCTAAGAATCGAGACAACTTTCAAGAAGCCTTGAGCGGGCTCTACTTTCACCGAGCGACCTCCTATGGCGCCCAGACCCGCGGAATCTCAGTCACGAGCAGCCAGCTCGGCCATTACCTGTTTCAACTCTGGAGAACAGGGTCATTACAGCACGAAGTGCTTGAGGCAAACTGTCACGTGCAATAACTGTGGAATGGCGGGGCATAGGGCCCGTTTTTGCCAAAAGGACTCCAAACCTACTCCGGCATCATCTCAGGCCCCGAAACAGTTAGCGGTTCCGAATCAGGCTACTCAGTCCGCGTCGTTTAAGACGACGGGAGCTAACAAAGGCGGAGCCCATAGTTATTGGACGGGAGCATCCGGTTCCGGAGCTGGCAAGCCCCGAATTTATGAGATGAGAAAGCTGATGATCCATAAGCCTAAATGATCTCAGGTACACTCGAAATTCTATCTCAGCCTGTGTGTACCCTTTTTGATACTGGTGCATCGCATTCATTCATTTCTGAGTCATGTTTGAGTATACAACGTCTGGGTAGTGCTACTAGTTGTGAGCCTTATGTCATTGGTCTACCTGATGGTAGAAGAATTATCGGGAATCATGATATTAAGAATTGTCCGATTCAGTTTCATGGTTGTGATTGGTTGGCAAACCTAATCGTGGTAGATTTACCGAGAGATGACGCCATCCTGGGTATTGATTGGATGGATCGTCACGATGCCGTCATTAGTGTCCTTAGACGTATGGTCACTATCATCTCAGGCGAGGGGGTCGAATGTGTATTTCAAGGAGGTAATCCCAGCTATTCTGGGAGAGTCATCAACTTGATGAAAGCACTGAGATTACTCAATCAGGGGTGTGTCGCTTATTGGTGCTATATGACCAAGACCGAGAAACCATCAGTAATGTTGACGGATATTCCTGTAGTGAGAGAATATGTCGATGTATTTCCAGACGAGTTACCTGGTTTGCCTCCACAGAGAGATGTAGAATTCACGATTGAGTTGGAGCCTGGTACGTCTCCAATATCGAAGGCACCGTACCGGATGGCCCCGATCGAAATGCAAGAGTTGAAGAATCAATTAGAGTATTTGACTGAGAAGGGTTATATTCGACCGAGTGTGTCCCCGTGGGGAGCACCAGTGTTATTTGTCAAGAAGAAGGATGGTTCGTTCCGCTTGTGTATTGATTACCGGGAATTGAATCGGGTGACGATCAACAATAAATACCCTATACCCCATATCGATGATCTTTTGGATCAACTTCAGGGAGCTTCAGTATTTTCCAAGATCGACTTAAGATCTGGATATCATCAGTTGCGAATTCGAGAGTCGGGTATCGCAAGGATGGCGTTCCGAACATGCTATGGACATTATGAGTTTGTGGTAATGCCGTTTGGGTTAACTAATGCACCTGCGGTGTTCATGGAATTAATGAATCGGGTCTTCATCGACTATTTGGATCAGTTCGTGGTTGTCTTTATTGATGACATTCTAATTTATTCTCGTGACCGGGAGGAACACGAGTTTCACCTTCATCAGGTGCTCGATGTCTTGAGACGAGAGCAACTTTATGGGAAGTTTTCCAAATGTGAGTTCTGGATGTCCGATGTGACATTTCTCGGACATGTAATTTCATCTGACGGAGTTCGTATCGACCCTGAGAAGACGGAGGCGATCCGAGGTTGGCAACCTCCGAAGAATGTTAAGGAAATCCGGAGTTTCCTCGGATTAGCTGGTTATTATCGGCGATTTGTGGAGAGATTTTCTAAAATTTCTCAACCCATGACGAATCTTTTACGGAAGGATATGAAATACACGTGGTCCGACGCGCGTCAGCAGAGTTTTGAGGAACTCACGAGCCGATTAATTTCAGCACCTGTCCTTTCCTTACCGCAAGGGACAGAAGGATTTGTGGTTTATAGTGATGCGTCCGGACAGGGTCTCGGATGTGTACTAATGCAGAACGGGAAAGTTATTGCTTATGCTTCACGGCAATTGAGACCTTACGAGGTTAATTATCCGACCCACGACTTGGAGCTAGCAGCCGTGGTATTTGCATTGAAGATTTGGCGTCATTATCTTTATGGCATTACCTGTCAGATATTCACCGATCATAAGAGTTTAAAGTATATATTTACTCAGAAGGCATTATATATGTGACACAGACGATGGTTGGAACTAATCAAAGATTATGATATTGATATACTTTACCACCCGGGCAAGGCGAACGTTGTCGCCAACGCGTTAAGTCGTAAGTCCGTTCAAGAGCAGATGCTTGCTCGATTAATAGTTCAGAAGGAACTTCAGCAGGAATTTCTGAGACCCGAGATCGAGGTCTGGTTACAGCGAGTACAAGGGCAACTTTGTACGTTAGAGATTTCATCGCCACTTGAGGAGGCGATCAGGGAGAATCAGGGTTCGGTCCCATTTTTGTTACGCATTCGAGATGATGTGACTCAGGGGAAAGCCCCTGGATTTGTGGTCCACGAGGATGTACTTTTGCGATTTAAGAATCGGTTGTGCGTACCGGCGAATGACGAGTTGAAAAACTCGATTTTGAGAGAAGCCCATGCTACCCCTTATTCCGTTCATCTGGGGTCTAGCAAGATGTACAAAGACTTGAAACAAAATTACTGGTGGAGTAATATGAAGCGAGAAGTCGCGGAATTTGTTTCGAGATGTTTAACCTGTCAGCAAGTCAAGATAAAACATCAGCGACCGGCGGGTATGCTGAAGCCGCTCCCTATTCCAGAGTGGAAGTGGGAAGATATTTCGATGGACTTCATAACGAGTTCACCGACGAATCGTCGTGGCATGAATACAATTTGGGTAATTGTGGACCGCTTAACTAAATCAGCTCATTTCCTTGAGATTAAGGATACGTGGGGTCCCGAGAGACTTGCCCAGTTGTTTATCAAAGAGATATTGAGACTGCAGGGTACTCCTAAGAGTATCGTTTCCGATCGTGACGGACGGTTCGTGTCTCCTTTTGGAAATCAGTTCATCGTGCCATGGGAACTCAGCTTAATCTCAGCACATCTTTTCATCCTCAGACCGACGGACAATCAGAGAGGACTATTCAGACTTTGGAGGACATGTTGAGGGCATGTGTTCTCGATTGGAAAGATGATTGGGAAGCCTAACTACCGTTGATCGAGTTCACGTACAACAATAGTTGGCATGCTTCGATTAAGATGGCACCTTACGAGGCCTTGTACGGTCGTCGTTGTCGATCTCCTTTGTGTAGGGATGACTTATCAGAATCAATCGGCACTGAGCCCGATATGCTTATAGCCGCCCGTGAGAAGGTAGCTTTGATCAGGAGTCGTTTGTTGACCGCTCAGAGTCGGCAGAAATCATACGCAGATAATCATCGTCGACCGTTAGTTCGAGATGGGTGACCATGTTTTGGTCAAGGTATCCCCGAGTCGAGGTATCTTCCATTTTGGGAAGAGGGGAAAGTTGAGTCCGAGAGTCATTGGACCGTTTGAGATTTTGGATCGATTAGGCGAGCTAGCTTATCGATTGGCCTTACCTCCGGCGTTGAGCCGAATTCATAATATTTTTCACGTCTCTCAGTTATGGAAGTATGTTGCGGACCCGAGTCACATACTTCAGTTTGATGAAATCGAGATCGCTGATGATCATTCGTATAAGGAGCATCCTATACGAGTCTTAGAGCGGCGAATCAAACAGTTGAGGAACAAGACGATCCCTTTGGTTAAAATTCAGTGGTCTAGACACGGGGTCGAAGAGGCTACTTGGGAAACCGAGGATAGTATACGGGAGAGTTATCCCGAGTTGTTTGACCCTTAGTTTCGAGGATGAAACTTTTTTAATGGGGGTATATGTAATATCCGGTTGTAAATCAGTCATTATCATTCAGTATTTATCGTTCAGTAATTGTCACTCGGTAAATTTCACCCATTAATGATCATTCATCGTTCATATTCATTCATAATATTAACCGTTCAGAGTAATTGTATCGTCATTCATCATCAATCTAGTTGGAGAATCGTGCCGTGTTTATCATCATTGTCATATTCATAGTGGGCTGTGTGTGAGGAGTAGCGCACGCTATGAACTCTCTTTAGCGCGCGCTAATTGAGTTCAGGTAGCGCACGCTACCTCCCAACACTAGCGCACGCCAATCTAGTTCAATACAGGCAGTCCAGAAGGCACTGGACTGCAGTTGGGTTGTAAGTAGCGCACGCTACGAATGGTAAGTAGCACGCGCTAGTAGGTCGGAGTAGCGGACGCTATGCAGTTCTTGTTGCGCGCGCTAGGGATGGATCAGGCAGAGTCCACTAGCTACTGGACTGAGTTGGAATAATTCCTAGCGTACGCTACGAGTAGTTATTAGCGTACGCTAATAGGTGTCAGTAGCGCACGCTTTATATTGTGTGTAGCGCGCCCTAACGAGAACAGATTAGAGAACAGGAGGTTCTGGACTTCAGTACTGGGCATCAGAAAAATCGTTAGCGCACGCTAACATTTTGAGATAGCGCACGCTAAGTATTCGGTTGTAGTGCATGCTACAAAAGGTACGTAGCGCACGCTACCGTTGCGAACAGAGGGTACTGGACTACCCAGTACACCTGTTAGCGCACGCTACGCACCGGAGATAGCGCACGCTAACTGGGATTTACTATATATTGGACAGTGCAGTCCATTTCGTCATTTCATCATCTCACTTCATTCCTTCGACGATTTCGGGCGATTTGGAGAGTTTTCTTCGAGCTGAATCCACAAATTATCATCTTCAAACTTATCATTCGGATTAATCATCATTTCATCATCCCCATCACATCAAATCAAGGTAATAATCTCGTGGATCTAGAATTTCGCGGGACTCCGGACACATTGAACTGTGAGACTAATTAGGCCAATAGCGGGTGTATATGCGGGACTCCGGACACTCGGCTATTTGTGCTATTACTCAGTTCATTCGGGCGTACATTGATGCTCATCATTCAATTTAATTCATTAATTCATTCATGTGATTGTTGTATTTTGTTCAACTCTTGAGGATTGTTGTTACGTATCGACCCGTTGGGGGATGTTGTTTTCAGGTCATGGCAAGGCTAAGGCACGGGAAGAGAACGCTGACGGCGAGGAGTCCCAGTGATACTAGTAGGGGGGCCCCAGTCCTTTCATTCACTCGTGTTTTCTTTATTTTATTTCCGTTGCAGACTTCCATTTGGATATTGATTTCATTCAGTGTTGTATATTTTATCTTCATATAAAATATACATGTATTCCGTATTATCTTGGGTGTGTTGTAATGAAACTCCTCATCGGAGTGATTGATGATATATTGTGGTTCGGTACTACAATTATATTATTTAATTCATTAATTTTCATTCTCCTGGTGGGTCCCAGTCGGGGGTCCACGGCACTGTAATATCCGCCTAGTTTGGGGTGTTACATTGTGAGCTTCTTCAAGGATTTGCTTCCTAAGGGATGGATCCTTAGGAACACATAATCTCCTATCATAAGTCAAAACGTCGTCTACGACAACGAAAAATTTCTCAATACTCCCATCTTGTGCTCGATCTTTCATCTTGCACAAGAACTTGTCACGTGGTTGAGCCTCCTTAATCTTATCCCTCAAGTTTGGTTGCAAGACCAAAGGTGATAGGATTGCCTTAGAACTCTTTCAAGACTCAACTACCTCAATACTCAACTGGGAGAACTCCTTTATCAAACTCTCCTGATCAGTCAAGCAAGCTAACTCGCCTCTAGTCTTCCGACTCAAGGCATCAGCTACCACATTAGCCTTACCCGGATGGTAATGGATGGTACAATCATAGTCCACCAATTCTAACCATCCCCTTTGTCTCATGTTAAGATCCTTCTATGTAAAAAGATACTTCAGACTTTTATGGTCCGTGTATATCTCACACTTCCCTCCGTAGAGATAGTGACGCCAAATCTTCAGCGCATGTATTACAGCAGCCAACTCCAGATCATGTGTTGGATAGTTCAACTCATGTGGTTTAAGTTGTCTTGATGCATAAGCTACTACTTTACCATGTTGCATCAGAACATAACCCAAACCCTGCTTTGAGGCATCACTATAAATAACAAAGTCTTCCATCGGATCATGAATCGTTAATATTGGTGCGGAGGTTTGTCTTGTTTTCAACTCTTGAAAACTTTCCTCGCACCTCTCACTCCATTCAAACCTCATGCTCCTCCTTGTTAATTGGGTCATAGGAGTGGCGATTCTATAAATCCTTCGATAAATCTTCTATAATAGCTAGCTAAGCCCAGAAAGCTGCGAACTGCGCTCGCATTCTTGGGTACTCCCCAACTACTCACTGCTACAACCTTGTCGGGATCTACCTCAATTCCTTTTGAAGTCACCACATGTCTAAGGAATCCAATTCTGTTTAACCAAAACTCATATTTATTGAACTTGGCATACAACTTCTCCTTGCAAAGTGTCTCCAATGTAATCCTCAAATGCTCTTGGTGTTGTTCCTTGTCCTTAGAATACACTAAGATGTCATCTATGAAGACAATCACGAACTTAAATAAGTAAGGTTGGAACACCCTGTTCATCAAATCCATAAATACTGCAGGTGCGTTACTCAACCGAATGACAACACTACAAATTTAAAATGTCCATAACTGGTTCTGAAAGCCATCTTGGGAATATCACACTCCCTAATCTTCAGTTGATGATACCCCAACCTCAAATCGATCTTCGAAAAAGGTTTTGGATCCACTCAGTTGATCGAATAGATCCTCGATTCTTGGTAATGGGTACTTGTTCTTTACCATGAGTCGATTCAGCTCCCTGTAATCAATACACATCCAAAGTGACCCATCCTTCTTCCTTACAAATAGCACTGGTGCACCCCATGGTGACACACTAGGACGAATAAATCCGAGTTCCAGCAGCTCTTGAATTTGGACTTTCAATTCTTGAAGTTCCTTCGGAGCCATTCTATATGGGGCTTTGGATGTTGGGGCCGCCCAGGGGACCAAATCAATACTAAACACCACTTGCCGGTCGGGTGGGACTCCCGGAAAATCTTCTAGAAACACATCCAAAAACTCCCGTACTATAGGTACGTCTGTAGGAGACACCTCATTAGTACGAGTGTTGACCAAACTCACCAAGGAACCCTGATAATTCTCCTGCCTTAGACTTCTTAGTGATTTCATGGCTGTGATTACTTTGGATACTGTCCTACTCTTAGTACCATAAAAGGTGATCGATTCATCTTCGGAACACCTCAATGTCACCTTCTTCTCACGGCAGCTTATACCGGCATCATGTCTATCGAGCCAGTCCATACCAAGGATCACGTAAAAATCGATCGAGTTAATCAAATACAGACTAGCATCAAATTCTCTTCCTCCTATCTCGATACTCTCGTCAATCATTCTATTGGTGAGTATCGTATTTCCTGACGGTAAGCTAACCTCAAGAGACTCAACAGTTTTAACGCTTCTATGACCAATATCATGATAAAACTTCGCAGACATAAAATAGTGTGTGCACCAGTGTCAAACAAAGCGAAAGCAGGCACATTAGAGATCATAAACATACCTGATACTGTACCGGGACTATCATCAGCCTGACTCATTGAGTAGACTCGAGCTTGACCTCCCAATGCTTGTCCTTTGCCCTTAGACTGTGGATAATGTTGGCTTGTGTGACCTGGATTTCCGCAATTATAGCAGACACCTTTTCCATACAAACACTCCCCGCCATGATTCTTACCACACATTGGGCATGCAGGCTTAGTGATCGGCGCACCCGGTCCTGATTTCTCATCTACCTTCTTCTGCTTATTGGAAGCTGCCAACTTAGATTGATTAGCATTCCATCCTCTCTTCCTAGAAGATGACTTAGCAGCTGGTTGAGGACTCAAGTTCTGAATAGATTCAACCTCTTGAGATCTGAACACTGTCTTGGTATATGGTAGCACCCCATGACCAGCCACAATGTGACGAATACTCCGGCGTAAACCACTCCGGAACTTAAGGGCCCTCTTTCGATATGTATCCACCATGTGCTCCACAAAGAAGCTGATTTGGTTGAATTTTCTCTCATATTCTTCAACTGATAATCTCCCTTGCTCAAGGTTCCAGAAATCTCTCTCCATCTTCTCTCGGTAGTGCTGTGGATAGTACTGTTCCATCACTAGTTCTTTGAACCGATCCCAAGTTAATGCAGCATGCTCGGCTGCCGGCCTCAAATGCCAATAACTCATCCACTAGTGTCCAACGTCCTCTACCATTTGATACTGGGCACAAAGAATCTTTTGCACATCGGTGCACCGAATGAGCTCAAGGGTATGCTCCAGCGACATCAACCATTCATCGACAAAAGCTGGTCCTTCTCGACCATTGAATGATGGTGGTGTGAAACGTCGGAACTGTTGCACAACTTGTGCCTGGGTAAGAGATGGATCATTATTATTGTGGTTATCTTGACCTCCGCTATCATCACCACCAGCTCCAACACCAGGGTTGGCATTCTGACCACCGAGATTATCAGCACCTTGGTTAGCTGGGCGTCCATGTCCTTGAGTTTCCGTGGTCCTAAGGTGCATTATAGCCACTAACTTCTTAGGAAACTCCTCATAAGGGATGGAAATAAAAGTATACATCGCGTCTAAGGGTTAACTGCTCCCAATAGACGTTGTAGCAGTGCTATACTAATGCATCGACATGTGTTTATAAATTTATAAGAAAGCACATACATGTCCAACATTTATTATGAATCTCAATAGCATATCATCTCTAAAATATAAACATGGTATTGCAACATGATTCAAAAATGAGTTGAATCTCATAACCGTAAAATTTTGTTACGATTACAACATTAACATAACTTTAAATGTGTACCTTGGAGTTGACGTGGAGCGGCGATGGTGGCTGATGATAATAATAATAGATGCCATTAAAGTTTTAACTACTTACGAAAAAAGGAAAATTTAGTTTGAAAAAGAAATTATTTTAATGAGTCTAGAGAACCGTAGACCTGCTCTGATACCACTTATATAGCGACCACTTTTCAAAATGTCATTTAAAATAATTTCAAGGGAGATTAAACATCCTTAAGAAAAATACTTGAATAATTGCAGCAAAAATTGAAATTAAGTCAACCATTGTACAAGTAAATATAAAATAAATTCCCAGCATTTCAAAACATCCATAATATCCAACCATGACATTGAAGCCAAGGTTAAAATTTTAAATGAATGAAATAAATAAAAAGTTGATAAATATTATTATCACGCCACGCCTTTGCCCGCCACGTCAGTCTCCTCAACCTTAAAGGTTTAAATAATGGGGTGAGCTTTCAACTCTCTCAGTGAGGAGGGAACGCTTTGTTAAATTTAAATACATACATGTTGCCAAGTAGATATGACATGCTTGAACCTAGTGATTGCCCGAGGGCCATTAATATGCGAACGTTGTGCATACTGCCTACTACTCATTGGAGGCTACAACGTAATTTATATGCAAACTTTGAGCACATTATGCCTACTACTCATTGGAGGCTACAACGTAAATAATATGCAAACTTTGAGAACATTATGCCTACTACTCATTGGAGGCTACAACGTAACTAATATGCAAACTTTGAGCACATTAAATATTTGGCAAGAAACAAGCATATATTCAAGTAACATCATGCATTAAATAAAACCAGCATAAAATCCCCACCTCAAAATACGATGATGATCCTTGAAAATTTGGGATGCGAATGCAGTTCAAATCCTAGGCTCCAAGTCCTCGTCTCCTAAAATAACATTTAAATTCTAATATTAATATAGTTTCCAAAATAAATTAATATAAATTATTGAGCTTATAATTTAAATCTACAGTACAAGGGATCTTATTTAAAATAATAGAAACTGACTGGGAATCGTATTAGAAGGATTGAAAAAATTGAGGGACTGAAATTAAATATACTGGAAAGTTGATTTGGGGTCAAATAGCAAAGTCTGAAATATGAGGGACTCAACTGAAATACTCAAAAAGAAGCTAGGTATATAAAAACCCTTAGCCCTAACTCTCAGCCGAGACTCTCATCCCATTCTTCCTCCCGAACTCTCTCTCTCTCTCTCTCTCTCCCAAGAAACCCTCCCCCCAGAATCATCTCTCTCTCTCTCTCTCTATCTCTCTCTCTCTTAATTCATTAACCGATTAACACACAAATATATGTATAACTCTGAATTTGACGCACGAAGGTGTCGTGGAACTGGATGGCGGCAACTGCGATTGTAGCACACTGTTGCCGACGATGCGAAGGTAAGGGCTGAGCGGCTGTGGACTTACAACGGTCAGCTGCGTTGAGGTTTTGCAGTGGAGACAAGATGGTATTTCGGAAACATAAAAGGGGCAGTAAGTCGGGGCTGCTGGTTCGGTTCAGGTCGATTAGAAAGGCTTGTTGACAGGTTCAAAATTGGGGCTTCCGATTGTTCAGGTTAGGGCTCTAGAATCTCGATGTTTCGATGACTTAAGGGGTCGGGCTTAATTTTTTGTTGTTGGGTTTGTATAGGGCCGATGGGATTTACCTCTGTTGGAGCACTATTGGTCAGAATTGCCGTTTGGAGATAGAGTTGTAAAACTCTTTCGCGTTGTGGAAGCGATTTAAATAAATGTGCGGAAATTAAATGACAAAAGGATTTATAGAGGTTCGGCCAAACGTGTCGACGTCCTCTCTCGATATCTTTTTCTATAGGCTAAAGATAAACGTATGCACCTATCTTCTATCGGTCGAGGGATAACCGTTACAAACTCGTCTTCTATCGGTCCGAGTAAACCGTTCAATCACTTGTATTTATGTCGGTCCAAGTTAAACCATTTTCCTTTTCTATTGGACAAGGAGTCAACCAATCTAGCTTTCTATGGGTACTAGATAAACCTCATGTAGATATCGATTACGATTCTAACAATGCCGGATCCTTGATCCTAATAACACCGAATCCAATCATATCCTTTCTTTTTCCTCTCGTGTATGTGTTGAATGTATAAACACTCAATCTATCAATATAAGCACAATTACAACAACAAGAATGTGTATAACAATATATGATCACTGAATCGTTTGCTTTGCGTTGTTGTGGGATGAATACATTAGAAAGTGGTATTTATAGGCATTTGTCTTTCAACTAGCCATTAGCCTTCTGTGCCTTCTTTACGTTATTGACATCTCATTACGTACGTTAGCTTTGTTACTTACGTTAGCACATCATCATTACGTATGTTAACCTCTTCACACTTTAGTCCAGTAGCTTCATTTCTTATGTTACGTACGTTATATCTTCATGTTATGTACGTTAACAATTGTCAACATATCCGTTGCTTGCTGATGTAAGCCATGATGTCATCTCCAACGTTCTTCTTTTTTGAATTCTGAAACACTTCGTTATGTACGTTAAGCACATCATGTTACGTACGTTACCCTTGATCTGTTACGTGTGTTATGCTCTGTTCGTTACGTACGTTAAGCAAGGTCAGGTTGTAGGTCACAAGTCGTCCAGAAACAAGTCTAGAGGGGGGGGGGGGGGGTGAATAGACTTGTTGAAACTCTTGAACTCTTTTTCTCGAAGAGTGAGTTTCTTCAGCTGATGATCAAACAAATGACTGGGAGTCGTTTGTTCTTGGATATGTGCGGAAGTCAGCTGATGACGAATATATATATTAACTTAATGAAACACTTTAACAATGGATGCAGCAGTTAGAGTATGATGCGATAAAACAAGAATAACACAGGCGGTTATAGTGGTCTCAGAGGTGGGGTAATCCTCTACTAATCCACTTTTCTCCAAACCAGTTGGAGATGAATTCACTATAATTGTCAACCAGTGATAAAGATTACAGTGATTCACTACACACTACAACAGCTTCCAACCAGTGGAATTCCGTGCCGTTGTACACACTTGACTGCCTTGCACCTCTTGATCCTCGATCCTCGGATGCCTTTACACCGCTACTTCAACCAGTGAAGTACCCCTTACTCAGATTTAAAGACAAGAGTGTTTGTCTTCTCCAACTAAAGAGCTTCCTTGAATATGAACTTTTGGATCTGCTCTTTTTCTCGATGCTATATGATTGCTTAGGATTGCTTTGTTTGCTTTGATCGCTTAGAGTATATGTTCGCACCGTAGTTGCTCGTTCAAATCTCTGATATATATAGATCACGATCTCTCGAGCTTCTTCCTTGTAGCCGTTGCAAATCAACAAATCCGTCCAGTTGGAGAGAGACTTCATTGTTTATTCTTTTCTCAACGTTGCAAGGCCGGATTCCCATTATTTAATTTCATCTTCCGACCGTTGTGGTGACTTCGCATGTGAGCGCCGAATCTTTTGAATATAAAAGGATTAAAGTCTTTCACGGTGGGTCGATGATTTAAATAAATCATATCTCTTGCGGGAATCACTCCAATTTGTCTCTTCACGTTGCATGTGAGCTTTCCGTAATTTTTGACTTTTCAAAGCATGCCGACGTGGACTTGGAGTACTAGGCCGTAGTTGAGTAGACGATGTGCGGCTTACTTCTCTGCAGGTAGGTCGTCTCGGAGTATCTTGATTGAGACTTGTCGATCGTGTGACTTCCCGAGGTTCTAAAGCCGATCTGGTCAAACTTCTCGATAAATTTTAGTTGACCGTGGCTACTCGATTGGAGTCAATTTGTACTTCTCGATAGACTAGACTGTACTTTAGTACTTAGCCGATTTTCAGCCTAACTAACTTTGGCCTATAGAAGACACTCATTTGGTTCTTCTTTACATTTTGCCAATTTTATACTTAACACATTTTGGCCTATGGAAGATACTCATTTGGTTCTTCCTTACATTTCGCCAATAAATAAACATTTGATTTTAAATTAATGACATCATCAAAATCTAACAAGTATTCCTAACAAATTCCCCCTATTTTGATGATGGCAAAACTAAGTAAGAAATCAAATGGCTAAGTCTGCACTTAAGTGCGAGACAAAACTGAAATCAGTCTAATATTGAGACAACTGGAAAATTGTCATTCAACAGACTGTTCATAAAATTTTCTGACTTTATCATAGAATTTATACAAGAATGTTTAAGTACAGAAAATAAATTACAAGTAATAAAATATATAAAAGGTCATCTGCCTCTTCCTCTGCCTCTGCGAACAGGCTGCTTGGCAGGTCTGAATGGTTTGGCTCCAATGGGTCTTACCTTGACTGGAGCAAGGCCATACTTCCTTTTCACCACTAGAGCTGCGAAGTCCTGCTCCTGCTGCGATCTGAATTTGTTTTCAAGGCAGACTCGCTTGATTTCCTCCTGTAGTTGTAGTTCATCAAGTTCACCATCCATGCGGATTGGTGCTTCTTCAGCTCTGAATTTAGGGATCATGGGAAAAGCTTTTTGCTCTTTTGCATGCTTCTTTAGAACAGCCCAAAGCTTATGATTAACCTCTTCCATCCAGTTTATGAAAATCTCCTGTGGGGAGAGTTTGTCATCGTGAAGTAGTTCCCAGACATAAAAGTCTCTGATGAACTTCTTCCTAGCAGCTCCCCATATTTCAAGAGCTTCAAGTGGGCAGAAATCTTCAACATACCACAGCTCCAGACCTTCCCACTCAAGAGTAGGTTCGAAGCCGCCTCTGGTCCTTCTGCGCTTCCCTTCAGGCTGGTCAGCCTTGTCTTCTGAATCTACAGGTTCCTTCCTCTTCAAGCTAGAGGGTCCTTCAAGCTGGGGGACATCCTGCTTTTTCTTACTTCTGATTTCTCTTCCTTCCCCCTGAATCCTCTCTTCCCCCTTTTTGCCAGCATCAATGAGGGTTGTCAATTGTTGCTCCATGCGGCTCATCCAATCAGACATGCCAAAAGGCATTCTGTTGTTTGTAGGAGGAGGAGGCTGAGGGATCTGTCTCTGCTGCAAGGTATCAATCTTGGCATTTATCGTTGAAGGTCGGGAGTGACTGTGTTGACAATGACTCCCAATGGTGTCTCGACAATGCGCTTGATCGGCTCGGTCATGGTGGGGATAATCGAGCTGATGGGGAGTGTTCTCCGATCCTTCACCATGGAGCCACTAGGCTGCGGGCTCACAGCGGCCGTAGGTCGATTGAGTCTTCTCGGGGTGCCCGACCTTGAGTCCTCTGCCGGCTCTGCATCTAGGTGGTGTGTCTGGGAGGCACAACAATCTATCTGCAGCTTCGTTGGTAGGCTCTGGCTCCTTCTCAGGCTCCTTTTCTCTTTCTTCCTCTTTCCCTTCTTCTTCATCAGATTTCTCTTTTTCTTTCTCCTCATCTTTTTCTTTTTCTTTTTCTTCTCCAGCCGCCACACCAGCTCCTCCTTCACCTCCATCATCATGATCATCATCATCATCATCCTTAGCATCATCTTTTTCCTTCTCTCCTTCATCATCATCATCATCCTCCTTACTTTCTTCTTCTTTTTCTTGCTCCACTTCTTCTCCTTCTTCTTCATCTTCCTCATCTTCCACTTCTTCTGTTTTTTCAATTTCCTCTGTCTCCTTTTCAACTGGTATGTTTTCTTCTTGTTCTTCTTTTGCTTCTTCATCCTCCTCAACCAAATTGATAATTTCATTCTTTTCATCAACTTCTTCTATCCTTATCTCCTTTTCTACTCTCTCTTCCTCCTCTTCTCCAAAAGTACCATCAAAAATACTTAGCATTATAGAGTGGATAAACTGGTCCATGTTTGTCTCAAAGTGTGACATGAACCAGTTGTCCTGGAGGAGTAAAGCCAAATCTGACTCTTTGCAAAAATCAGTCAGAACATCCTCCGTGGCTTGGGGGTATTCCCAACCACTAGTTTCAACAAAAATTTGAAAATTTGTAAAGGACATGGTTTTAAGAGTTTTCCATTCCTTAAAAATATTGACAAAGGAATGTTTTTCTGCTTGTGGCTTGACAAGCTGAAGTTGTTCTATGGAAAGATTAAAAGTGTTGTTTTCTAAAAGGTTGAATGAGTAATCTGCTTCAGGGATAGATATGACAAGACCTGCTTCCTCTTCTTCGGTCATGTATACTGGAGGAGTAATGACAGGTACAATTCTGGTTTCGGTGTCTGGTGCAGGTAAGTGCAGGTGAGTGGAGGCCGAATCGGGTGGTGGCATGATGTTCAGGCTGATCTCCTTCACTGAACTGCAGCTTCCTTGGCCTCTTTGGAGAGGGTTCAGGTGATGACTGCAGGTTGGAAGGTCCTTATGGGGCTGGTCCCCTTCTCTTGAAACGAATGGCGATTGGAGTATCATCAGACTCATGCTCGGACTCGACTGCAGTTCCGACCTCAGCTGCAGGTTGGTCCGAGTCTGACAGATCGTACCTTGGGCAATAGCTTGAGTCTGGTAAATCCTTCAATATCTGGGCTGCCCTCCCAGTGACTCCAACCTTTTTCTTATCATGGTCCATATGACCTAACCTCTTGTTTGGGTGGAAAGGGTCAATGTTTCCCTTGGCCACGCCAGCCTGTTCCAAGAACCAACTAAGATGCGTTCCGAACGCCAACTTAGTCTTGAACTTCTTCTCTTCCTCGAGCCATTCGACTTTGTTCACCTCGCGAACAAGTTGCCTAAAAATATAATCGGCCCAGTCAACTTCCTCTCGCTGAATTAACGCACCCAACACCATGAATTTTGAGGATGATAGTTGGTCATAGCTTCCTGCCATTCCCATGACTATCTTATTTGTGATATCCAGCGCGACTCGATAGACCCTTTTCAACTCATTTCTCTTCGCCGTGAACTTCAATTTCTCAGGGACATTTTCAAGCTTAATCATCTTCCACGTTTCGGCGGGTGATTGTTTGAGTGCTTCGACCGCCAAACCGCGATTTTTCATCCCGAATACAGAGCGAATCTTCTCTGTATCTATGGTGACTGGTACTCCACCGACCGTGCTCTGAATCTGGTGCTGAATCAGGTAAGCGTTGCGATAAAATTCAACCACGTCTTCTTTGAACAAGTGTTGAGGGTTGATTTCGAGAAACGGGTAGATGCCGTTCAGTTTCATCGCCCGGATTAAGTCGAGCATATCAAAGTCATCCAGATTTGCTTCCAGTAATCCTTCGAAATCGACGACCATGGAGAAGATGACCTGGTCCTTCATCGCCTTCAAGTTTGCTCCGTCAAAAGATGCCATTTCTGCAAAAGGATTTTAGGATTTAGTGTGTATTTTGCTCTGTAAATTTTTAGGGTTTCTGAAAGCGTAAAGAGGAAAGTGAAAGGGGTTTTCTTCCTTATAAAGAAGATGAAAGGACGTTTGGATTAGTTTATTATAAGTTTAAACGGTGGTTCGCCTTTTCATATTCTTTTGAATTTCAAATTTGAATCGGTGGCCCCATTTAAAAATTGACGGTTGATTCTGATTGGCCACCGTAGAGGTTAATTAAATAGGCGTGTGACGTGTGTATTTAAAATTGCCACTTGGCTTATAAAATGTATTTTAAATGCTATTTCTTAAGCCAAAATAATATTATAAATATGACAGATAAAAATTTAGAGATTAGTTTAGAGAACTTAGCTGGTCTGATTCGTTGACTGTTGACCGCTCTGCTACAGGTGAGTTTGACTCCTCGCCAGTATTCATACTGACTAAGTTGCTTGGTGGCCTTCGTCTTCTACTTTGCATCGGCTTAGCCGATCTGGGGTTCGTCCTTCCTTCAACTTGCTTGAACTAGATTCCCAATCTAGTAATCCAAGGTCTCTGCTCGGCTCTAGGAATCTCTCTTCGGCGGGGTTTGGTGAAGATGTCAGCTATTTGGTAGTCTGTGCTGACTCTTTCAACTCTAACCCTTTTGTTAAGCACGTGATCTCGAATGAAATGGTGCTTAACGTCAATGTGCTTCGTCCTTGAGTGCAAAACCGGATTGTTGGTTATTGCAATAGCACTATTGTTGTCACACCATATAGGAACTTCGTTGGCAATAATATTGTAGTCCCTTAATTGTTATGTCGATCCATAGGATGCATGCTGCTTGACTACTGCTGACTAGGTATTCTGACTCTGTAGTGGAGATAGAGTTAGAAACCTGCTTCTTGCTAAACCAGGATATCAGTCTGGTTCCTAGGAATTGACACGTTCCACTAGTGCTCTTCCTATTGATTTTGCATCCAGCGAAATCCGCATCTGAGTATCCTGATAGCTCGAAGTTGTCATCTTTGGGATACCACAGTCCAACATTAATGGTAGACTTTAGGTACTTAATTATTCTCTTAGCCGCATCTAGGTGTGATTGCTTGGCTTGGTGGAATCTTGCACAAACTCCAACCGCATATGATATGTCCGGCACCTTGCGATTAGGTACGAAGAGATCCGATGAGTCCTCTGTAGTGGGTTGAGTCTCCGATATTCCCGCCTGCGTCTGCATCCGGTGAGTGCTTGTGCTCATTGGAATTCTTGCGGGTTTGGTGATTCCATTCCATATCTCTTGATGAGATCTCGGGTATACTTTGCTGGTTGATGAAAATTCCTTTTTCCATCTCGCAACTTGTAATCCGAGAAAGAAATTAAGCTTTCCCATCATACTCATCTCGAATTCTCCTTGCATGAGGTTGGAGAATTTCTCACAAAGTTCTGGATTGGTTGACCCGAATATGATGTCATCCACATAAATCTGAACTATTAGAATGTGGCTTCGTGTTCCACTCTAAATAGGGTCTTGTCCACTTTTCCTTTGCAAAATCCATTTTTCTCAAGAAACACAGACAGTGTTTCATACCATGCTCTCGGTGCTTGCTTGAGTCCATACAGAGCTTTTAACAGCTTATAGACTTTGTCTCCTTTGACAAAACACAGGGTTGCTCTACATAGACTTCTTCTTCTAGGATTCCATTCGAAACGCACTTTTCACATCCATTTGGTAGACTTCAAAATCCTTGAATGCGGCATATGCGAGGAATAGTCGATGGCTTCTAATCTTGCAACAGTGCATAAGTTTCATCAAAATCTATTCCCTCACATTGTGCATATCCTTTTGCTACGAGTCTGGCTTTATTCCTAACAACAGCTCCGTCTTCATCACTTTTGTTTTTATACACCCATTTGGTGCCAATAACTTTCTTGTGATTGGAGTGCATGCATTAGTTCTCAAACTTTGTTTCTCTCCATCTGCTCCAATTCCTCTTGCATGGCATTAATCCATGAATAATCTTCCAAGGCTTGTTCTGTCGTCTTGGGTTCAATTTGCGACATGAAACATGAGAACATCGCCATTCCTGCTGGTAGAGTTGACTGTCTTGTCTTGACTCCATCACCAACTTTCCGATAATTTGCTGAATTGGATGATCCTTGAGCCATTTGGGGATCTCGTCCTCTTCTGGGTTTGTTCCCCCTGTTGGATTGCTCTGGTGGTTGTCTGCATCTGCTGGATTCTGATCTGCAACTGGATCAGCTACCGCCTTGTCATCTGCAGACTTGGTTACGAGGCTGAGATGAGTCTTTATCGACTCATTTGGGTCTTCTTGACAAGCTGGATCGAGATAGGTTTGGTGATCTGTCGATCTGCAGATTGGGTCTTCATCAGTGCGGTTGGGTCATCGGTGATCTGCAGTGAGTCCACCATTCCGAGTGTCATGTACAATGACTTCTTCAAGGGTTCTTGACTTGAGCTTGTTCTCAATTTGCTCAAAGGCATTTCTGTACTCAACGAGAGATTCATCAAAAACAACATGGGGTGTTTCTTCCACAACTAAGGTTCTTTTGTTGAAAACTCTATATGCCTTGCTTCTTTGGGAATATCCCATAAATAGACCATCATCAGTTTTAGCATCAAAGGCATTTAGTTGTGTTTTACCGTTGTTGTGGATGAAACACTTACAACCAAAAACATGAAAGTAAGCAACGGTAGGAGTTCTATTATTCCAAACCTCATAGGGAGTTTTGCCATGTCTCCCTACTATCATACTCTGATGCAGGTGTGGCGGTGTGTTGGCGGCTTGACCCGAGAACCTCTTGGGTAGGTCCGCTCGCAATCATGGACCTTCTTTGCTTCCTTCAGGGTTCTGTTCCTTCTTTCGGCAACACCATTCTGGGGCGTCAGAGAGCTCATCTTTGGATCCCATTCGATCGCGAAATCGGTTATCGCCTTGTTGAGAAACTCTCCTCCTCTATCGATCTGATCTTGATTATGGAGAGGGATTTCTCATTCGGATCCTTCTCGTGACTCGAGTAACTTGGTCAAGGTTTCACTTTTCTTGAATAGAAAAATGATCCAAGTGTACCTTGAATAGTCATCTACAATCACAAGAGCATGCTTTACGCCGCTCGAGTCCTTGGCTTGATAGGACCAAATAGATCCATGTGGAGTAGATCTAAGATCCTTGTTGTGAGCGTTGTGGGCTGCACCGGCTTGAACGACGCCTTGGTCTGCTTTCCCTTCGACATGCATCACAGAGTGCTTCCTTCTTGAATGCTTCATTTGGAAGTCCTCGACCCGACTCGAGAGCTAATCTTGTTGATGGCTTTGAAGTTCGGGTGACATAGTCTTTTGTGCCACAGCCATCCATTCTCGGCTACAGTCTTGGATAGAAAACAGAGTTAGGTGTTCCTGTGTTCCAATCAATCATGTATACATCTCTTCTTGAAACCTTGTAGCTTTATTTCTCCGGATAAGATGTCTATCACCATACACTTCAAGATGGTGAAGACTACTAGATTCTTCTCGTCGCAGAATCGGCTTATGCTCGGGAGGTTGTATTTGAGACCTTTGACATAATGGACTTTGGATATGACAATGTTTCCTCGGTGCGGCTCTCAAAGCCTTTTGTCTGTCCCCTAGAGCTATCTCCAAAGGTTACATCGGGACCTCTTTCCTTGATATATTTGGTCAGCATCTTCTTGTTCCCGGTCATGTGCCTTGAGCATCCAGAGTCTACAAACCACTCTTCACCTCCAAAATTTGAGCTTGAGGAGATGTGGTTTTAGTCCTTCCACCTTTTCTGCAATTAAACAAGCAGAGATTTAGGTACCCAAATTTGTGTGGGTCCTTTGGGGTTAGTGGGTTTCCTGGAGAATTGATTTCTCCTTGGATTATAGGTATTGTTATTATTATTATAACCCTTATACGGTGCCTGTGCTCGAGGTCTAAATCTCCTGGTTGGATTGTATACCGGATATTCCTCAAAATAGTGTGGGCCATTTCTAAATCTAGGCTGAGACCATTTGTTAAGCCTTTGTGGTCTCCACACTTGTTCGTTTTGGTAATTTGGATAACCTTGAGGTTTCCATCTGCCCCTCCCATTATGAAATCTATTTTTAGGGAGTTGTTGGTAATAGTGGGCATGTTGTGCAGAAGCTTTGCTTTTGCACAGGCCCTTTGCTAGTCGCTGTCTAGGTGGGTATGCAGTGTAACATTTGTGCGGACTGAGACGTTTGACTTTGTTGCTGTTTTTGAAAATCGGTTTATGCACAGGCTCGTGATCGAGACCATTGTTTCTCCCTTGATGAAAGTGGTTTTAGAACTAGAGGGAGTGTGGGGATCATATCCAAGGCCTGATCTGGAATATAGTGGCCTCTTGTTAGTACACAATTCGTCCCGAGTTAACGACGCTTTCAGGAGGTTATTTCCTGCGCTTTGAGTTTTATTTATACATGCCGGCTTAGTAAACTCGGCTTTGGCATGAGCAAGTGCGGTGACTTTTCTTTAAGTAAAATATTTAGCCGGTCTATCTCAATGTATTGGCACTTGCACAGTTTTAAAATCACCGTATTTGTCTCGGTCTTATTTAAATCTAGGTGAGTTTTTCAAAATCATTTTTCATTGCCTATTCTCATCTTGCGACTTAGTCTTCTCTCTCTGACTTGGTGTGCGATTTAAGTGTTTCAAAATCTTTGAACAATGATTCTTGATTCATGTAAATCCATATCTTGCGACATGGTGAGCTATTATTAGAACCGGTAGGTTTAGAGGTTACCTCTTCATCGGCCAAGTTTGCCATCGTGCAATCATATTCCTCGTCGTCATCGTAAAAGAAGCCGCCGCTTGATTCGACATGCTCTGGTCTTCTCCGATGAGAGCTTTTCTTCCGTCTTCCTTTACGGCCACCTCCTTTTTGGTTTCATCCTTCTTGAGCTCGGGACAATCCATTTGGATGTGTCTATCTTATGTGATTGTAACATTCAACTTTCCGACTTCCACCTTACGGTTTCTTAAGGATTCTCCTTGTAGTTTTTCTTATACTTGGAGTAGTTTTCCTGAGTTCTTGAATCTTTGCATAATGAAAGCCATTTCCTCCTCAAAGTCTAGCGGATTTGGAGGTTTCACATCGAACGAGGCTCTTAGCGGGGACTCAGGCCAAACGCGATTCCCTTCTCTGCGAGGCTCGGTTGAGGATGAGCTTGGAAGCTCGAACTCATAAGCCTTTAGATCGAAGAACGACTCCTGAATCTTTATCTTATTCAGTCTTTGGACTCTCTCATAGCTACGACCTTCATGCTCCATTCGGGATTGAGCGATCGAGGACCTTGAGTGCCATTTCCTGTTGCCATATGTTTTGCCCGGAGTTGATCTCGTTGATAATTTCGGTGAACCTTGTGTCCACTTGGTCTATAGATTCTCCATTCTTCATTTTAAAGTTGTCAAACTTTTGGATGGCTATTGACAACTTGTTCTCCTTGATCACTCCGTTCCTTCGCACATTAGAGCTAATGTGTCCCATATCTCTTTGGCATTCTTGCAATTTTTAATCTTGACCATTGTGGATTTGTCAAGAGTTTGGTAAAGCACATCTCGGCCTGTTGTCAAGATTGGCGGCTTTCTCTCTTCGGGGGTCGGCTCGGTTCTCTTCTTAGGAATCTTTTCGGGCCTCCCAGTGCGATTTCCTCGGGCGTGTTGTCCTTCTCGAAAATGAATGGACCATCTTCAATGATGCACCACATGTCGTCATGGATTGAAGATAAATGTGCTGCATTCTTATCTTCCGAGAGATCATACTCGTCAACCGAAAAGACGGGTAGTCTAGAGTGCATGTGTTCCATTATAACGTGAGAGATAAGATATATATCTTAATATAGATGCGGTTCGTGAAAAAATGAACCAACCGCTCGATACCACTTGTAGGTCACAAGTCGTCCGAAACAAGTCTAGAGGGGGTGAATAGACTTGTTGAAACTCTTGAACTCTTTTTCTCGAAGAGTGAGTTTCTTCGGTGATGATCAAACAAATGGTAGGAGTCGTTTGTTCTTGGATATGTGCGGAAGTCGGTGATGACGAATATATATATTAACTTAATGAAACACTTTAACAATGGATGCAAAGGTTAGAGTATGATGCGAGAAAGCAAGAATAACACAAAGGTTATAGTGGTCTCGGAGGTGGGGTAATCCTCTACTAATCCACTTTTCTCCAAACCAGTTGGAGATGAATTCACTATAATTGTCAACCAGTGATAAAGATTACAGTGATTCACTACACACTACAACAGCTTCCAACCAGTGGAATTCCGTGCCGTTGTACACACTTGACTGCCTTGCACCTCTTGATCCTCGATCCTCGGATGCCTTTACAGTCTGCTACTTCAACCAGTGAAGTACCCCTTACTCAGGATTTAAAGACAAGAGTGTTTGTCTTCTCCAACTAAAGAGCTTCCTTGAATATGAACTTTTGGATCTGCTCTTTTTCTCGATGCTATATGATTGCTTAGGATTGCTTTGTTTGCTTTGATCGCTTAGAGTATATGTTCGCACCGGTAGTTGCTCAGTTTCAAATCTCTGGATATATATAGATCACGATCTCTGAGCTTCTTCCTTGTAGCCGTTGCAAATCTGAACAAATCCGTCCGTTGGAGAGAGACTTCATTGTTTATTCTTTTCTGAACGTTGCAAGGCTGGATTCCCATTATTTAATTTCATCTTCCGACCGTTGTGGTGACTTCTGCATGTGAGCGCCGAATCTTTTGAATATAAAAGGATTAAAGTCTTTCACGGTGGGTCAGGATGATTTAAATAAATCATATCTCTTGCGGGAATCACTCTAATTTGTCTCTTCACGTTGCATGTGAGCTTTCCGTAATTTTTGACTTTTCAAAGCATGCTGACGTGGACTTGGAGTACTAGGCTGTAGTTGAGTAGACTGATGTGCAGCTTACTTCTCTGCAGGTAGGTCGTCTCGGCTGTATACTGATTGAGACTTGTCTGATCAGGTGACTTCCCTGAGGTTCCTAGGCTGCAGTCTGGTCAAACTTCTCTGATAAATTTTAGTTGACCAGGGCTACTCTGATTGGAGTCGGCTGTACTTCTCTGATAGACTAGACTGTACTTTAGTACTTAGCCGATTTTCAGCCTAACTAACTTTGGCCTATAGAAGACACTCATTTGGTTCTTCTTTACATTTTGCCAATTTTATACTTAACACATTTTGGCCTATGGAAGATACTCATTTGGTTCTTCCTTACATTTCGCCAATAAATAAACATTTGATTTTAAATTAATGACATCATCAAAATCTAACAAGTATTCCTAACACAGGTAACTTCTTTCTCGTCTGATCAGGTAGATTCGTCTTGTCTGATCTGCAGGTAGGTTGGACTCGTCTGATCTCCAGGTAGGTTGGTCATCTTGACTGATCATGAACAGATAGCTTTTCCTGGATTGCTCAACTTTTTGCGTCTTCGACTCCTTCGTTGTTTTGCTTCGCCTCTTTATTGTTTTACTTTGTTTAGCAACTTTAATCATCAAACTCTATTAATGAATTTTTAATAAAATATTCCAACAATCTCTCCATTTTTGATTATTACAAAATAATGTCTTGAATGGATAAATCCTGCAAAAATAAAATACATGTATATTTGAACGAATCAAAGTTTTCGGCTTTGATCGTTTCGTTAGTTCTCCCATATTTTTCTTTTTATACTTTTCGACTTCGTCGATTTCATTTTTCGACTTTTTCGTTTCTTTTTTATTTTTCGACTTCTTTGAATTTTTCGGGATTTCAATATTTTTCGACTTCTTCGTTTCTTGTTGATTTTTCGACTTCTTCGAATTTTTCAGGATTTCAATATTTTTCGACTTCTTCGTCTTTTTATTTTCTTCCCCTTTTTGCATTTTATTTTTCTCGTCATTTTTCCATGATGCTTTTTATCTCATTCATATCTTTTTCTCTCCCCCTTTTTGCCATCAGCAAAAAGTGTAATAATATAAACGAATAAAAATACCAATTGATGTATAAAATATGCATGAAACGGGTATAACTCCCCCTGACAAAAATATCCATAAAAAAATATTACTCCCCCTTAGTAAAATATAATTTGATGAAAATTAATTTTTGGGGACCCAACCGAGAGTGGTTTTTGTTGTGATACATGGACGATATTAGGAATAACGGTTCCTTTAGGAATCCAAATCTTTTTTATTTCAACTGTCCGTCGTGGGCTTTTGCAATTCGTAAAATGATGCCCAAATTTTAAACATTTTTCATACTAGGGTATCTTCAAATTTAAGAATTCATTTTTCAAATTTGGCTTGAATCCCAACCCTTGTTTATTCAAAGTATATTTTTGGACACAAAGCATTTGTTCAAATTTATCATTTCCGCATGAAAATTTCTTGGTCAAAATTTTAAGTTCATGTTGAACTTTTAAAAGATCATTCTTTAAAATATTTTCGTTTTCAACGCATTTTGAATGATCCGTCTCGACAATTTTTCCCTTTTCAAGAATTTTGAAAATTTCGGTTTCCAATGATTTATTTTTCGCTTGGAGGGATTTAATCTCGGATAAAGCATTTTGAAAATCCGTATGCAATAATTCAAATGCTTCAAATAACTCGTCATGAGAGGATGTACTTACTTGACTTTCGACGTCACTATCGTCGAATGAGCTTCGAGCCATAAGAGCGAGATTATTTTGATTGACGAAATCTTCATCTTCGTCTTGATTGCTCCATGTTGCTATTAAAACTTCCTTTTTAGGATTAGCTCGGCAATTTTTCGCAAAGTGGCCTGGTTTGCCACAGACTCGACAATTGTTGTCGAATTTCTTCGATTCGCCCATCTTAATGTCCTTCTTTCTCCGGTTTAATAAGGTTTGAAACTTATTAATATTTTTAGCATAATATGCTGATTCTTCGTCGCTTTCATCAACCGGGATTTCTTCTCTTTTTGACATATTAGCCTTCATGGCTATTGATCTTTCCTTCAGCTTCGGTTTAGCGTTCCGAGATTTTAGGACAATCTCGTAGTTTATAAGTGAACCAACGATAGCACTAAAATCAAGATTGTTTAAATCTTTAGATTCCATTATCGCCGTAACCGTGCCGTCCCATTCAATTGGTAGTGATCTTAAGATTTTCTTGACTTTCTCACTACTTAATAATGGTTTACCGAACGAAGCAAGTCCATTGGTGATGACCGCAAACCGGTCGAGCATTTTGGTGATGGACTCGCCACCCTTCATCATGAATAACTCGTAGTCATAGAGAAGCATATTGATCTTCGTCTCCTCGACTTGAGTTGTCCCTTCGTCTGTTATTTCAAGAATTTTCCATATCTCTTTAGCACTTTCACACGAGATAAGATTGACCTCTTCTGGATTTAAGGCACAATATAGAAGTTGAGTGGACTTAAAATTTAGATGGTCGTTCTTCCGATCCTCGTCATTATATTCTTCGAAACTCTTAAGAGATCCGTCAGATTTGATTGGAAAATTTGGTCTAAGACAAATGATCTTCCAAATCTCTATATCATAGGCATGAATGAAGATCGACATCTTTTTCTTCCATGTCACATAATTTAATCCATCAAAGAATGGTGGTCGGTTCAAAGCAAGACCTTCGACCGGAAAAAATTGGAACATCATTTGGATCTTCTCCTTGAATGTTAAGCCGCTTCCAGGAGGTATCGCTCCGATACCACTTGTTGGAGCACTATTGGTCGGAATCGTCGTTTGGATATAGAGTTGTAGAACCCTTTCGCGTTGCGGGAGCGATTTAAATAAAGGTGCGAAAATTAAATGACACAAGGATTTATAGAGGTTCGGCTATACGTGCCTACGTCCTCTCTCGATATCTTTTTCTATAGGCTAAAGATAAACCTCTGCACCTCTCTTTTATCGGTCGAGGGATAACCGTTACAAACTCGTCTTCTATCAGTACGAGTAAACCGTTCAATCACTTGTCTTTATGTCGGTCCAAGTTAAACCATTTTCCTTTTCTATTGGACAAAAAATCAACCAATCTAGCTTTTTATGAGTACTGGATAAACCTCACATAGATATCGATTGCGATTCTAATAATGCCGGATCCTTGATCCTAATAACACCGAATCCAATCGTATCCCTTTTTTTTCCTCTTGTGTATGTTTTGAATGTATAAACACTCAAACTATCAATATAAGCACAATTACAACAACAAGAATGTGTATAACAATATATGATCACTAAATCGTTTGCTTTGCGTTATTGTAGGATAAATACCTTAGAAAGTGGTATTTATAGGCATTTCTCTTCCAACTAGCCGTTATCCTTTTGTGCCTTTATGTATGTTATTGACATCTCAGTACGTACGTTAGCTTTATTACGTACGTTAGCACATCATCGTTATGTACGTTAAGATCTTCACAGTTTAGTCCAGTAGCTTCGTTTCTTCTGTTACGTACGTTATATCTTCATGTTACGTACATTAACAATTGTCAACATATCCGTTGCTTGCTGATGTAAGCCATGACGTCATCTCCGACGTTCTTCTTATTTGAATTCTAAAACACTTCGTTACGTATGTTAAGTACACCGTGTTACGTATGTTATCCTTGATCGGTTACGTGCGTTATGCTCTGTTCATTACGTACGTTAAGCAAGGCCAGGTAATTTCTTTCTCGTCGGATCAGGTATGTTCGTCTTGTCTGATCTGCAGGTAGGTTGGACTCGTCTGATCTGCAGGTAGGTTGGTCATCTTGACTGATCATGAACAGATAGCTTTTCCTGGATTGCGTGACTTTTTGCGTCTTCGACTCCTTCGTTGTTTTGCTTTGCCTCTTTGTTGTTTTACTTTGTTTAGCAACTTTAATTATCAAAACTCTATTAATGAATTTTTGGAATAAAATATTCCAACAATCACAATTAGGGCACGTTCGTGTATTGAAGGTGATAATCTTGAACTGATTTGGGTTCTGATTCAGGTGGGTTTCTAATGTGGATATTTGATTTGAAGAGGGTTTGGTTGAACTGAAATTTGCAAATTTATTAGATTTTTTTTTTAATTTATGGTTTCTAAATCTTATTTCTATTTTCAAATTCTGATTCTGTTTGCGTATACATAAGAGCAAAACATGAACTATAAGGAAGAGACGTGAACCTGTTTGTTGGAACGTTGAGAATTGAAAAACTTGCAGATGAGATTTTGCTGGAACCGATCGATTGGAAATATCTCGAGTTGCTGGATCGTTCTGGCAGAAATTGGACTGGACTATGATCTTCGGATGAGAGCCCTCGAGTGCTGCCTTCACAGATTTCCTACTGTTCTTTCTTTGTATTACTATAGGGTTTTTTTTTTGTGGAGGTTGTAATTTAGTTATATATATAGGGTTTTTGATAGCTGGTGTTATATATTTATACTTGTAGTGTTTACTTGAGGGAGTAAGAGTTTTAAAGCTTAGAGAGTTTTGGGGAAAAGGGACTCTCAACCGATTAGGAGAATAGGGGAGAGTTGATTATATGATCTTTGATGATTCTGGGAAATCTGGGAGGAAGGAACCATCGATCAAAAAGCTAATTAGCCAACTAATTTTCACTTTAATGATAATTATGATATTAATAGTAATGAAAAAAAGTGGTTAGATTTATACTAATAATAATCTAAAATAATCAAGTAAAATTGATTTGGACTAACTCATTAACTTGGACTATTTATAAAAATAAATATTTCTGGGTTATAATAATACGAGAATTTGGACCCGAGCCTGGAGCGTAAACTACAATCAAGATATGCGAATAAGAAAAAAAATTGGACCTTATTTAGTAAATGGAATAAAATTTGTAAATAAATTGTTGGACATTTAAAATCATTCACGCACTTTCTATGAATTATAAAATAAATGCATGCTCGAAAATCGGGGTGCTAAATTAACCGCATTTAAGAAATTGAATAATAAAAATAATACAAAATATTAAAACCATGTAAAATTATAAATAATATGACATAAAATCAGAAAATTTATAAATTAGTCAAAGAGTTTAAATAATTATATACAACTTAAAAAACACTAAATTTTAATATAAAAAATTAAAAAAATGATGAAATGTCAAAAACATAATAAAATAATAATAATATGACATAAAATCAGAAAATATATAAAAACATCAAAGTGGCTTAGAATAATTATATACAATTAAAAAAAGGAAAAAATTATAAGAAAGAATATTTTTTTTCTTATTTATTTTTTATTCTCCCCTTTGTTTTTAAAATTTCAATTTATCTTTTTGAAGTTCTTTTACTTTTATTTTTGTGGTAAAATAATTTGCTGGTGAATAGATATGTAATTGAAGATTAAATTGGAGTTTTATATGCACTTTTTGGTAGCAAAATATTGACCACTCTCATATGTAGAGAGTTGATTATACATGTGTACCATTTCTGACGGTAGGGGGTTTTGTGCAACAGTCCTAAAGAATTCAAGAGGTCTCACGCAATTTAAGGGATTTAGGGGGTCTGACGCCTATAAGACAAATTGGAGGGGGTATGACGCAATTTTGCTAAACATAATTAAAAATAGAAATATATTTTACCCAAAGTTTAAACCTGGATATGGTTTTAATTTTTCTTGTATTTAAGGTCGAAGGGAGTAAATTGGTCTCAGTTCGATTTTATTTTTGGGAGAGTTTTTCATTTCCTTCCCACATTCCGTTATGCTCGGGACAGAGGGTTACTCGAGAGCTAATTTTTTATTTATTTATTATTAATAAGTCTTCTCTATTCATATATTTTTGCAAATTCATAAAGATTTGTTTAATTTTTTAGTTGGAAATTTAGTTCTTTCACTAGTTACTTTTAAATTATGATCTAATGTCTCTTCAAATTTCCGGCATTAAGTTTGCTCTTAACTTAAACTTTGGAAACTTGGTCAACTGTGAGCGGTAGGGTTACAGACCAAAAAAATAGGCAGGGTACCTGACAAAAAAAACCATCTATTCACATTCACTTTAAAAAGGCTACGATGATGTGTTCAGAGGTCGATGACAATCATTTATTGTCATTTGTCATCATAGTTGTTCGGACACGATTTTACAATACTAAGAATGTTCAATCTCGTGTAGATTGAAATTGCAAGTAAGTTTCGGATATGTATAGGAAGGAGGTGCGTTGAATGAATCGAGCTTTCGACCTGGGTTGGAAGAATAGAGATTCAAGTCTAATTGAACACCGATATGCATGAACTATACAACTTGTGTATTCTTAGGTTTCAAATTATTATATACTAACTTGTTTTTAGTGAATACCTCATTTGTGTGCAGCCAGCTGACGTAGACATGTTGCTTTGAATCACTCTAAAAAATATATATCTTGACTACTTTTTTACTGCTTCATACCTGTCATCATAAACATATTTATTTATGGTTTAACTGATATTTACTCTGAATAACCTCTTGTAAGCAAAATGTTTTAACTGATATTTATCCTCTTGCTGCCACTTTGTCTTTCAACACCGATAGCAAAATGAAAAGACTTCCGCAGTGCCTTAGATTCGAAAAGTTGGAACATTCCCCCTAAGTTGTCCCTTGAGTATATTGTGACCAATAAAAATATTTTGAAATAATAAGAGAGAATCCAATTTATATAAAAAACAAGTCACAACTGAAAAGACAATTATTGAAGAGAATATTATTCTTTTCGTCCTAATTGAAGTGAATATTTTCAAACAAGGTTTTATTACATTTAAAAATGTACTTTCAAAATAAAATCTTAGTATCTAATTAGAACTATATAACATTTTTTAAATATATCAATTTTTGTTATAGAAATTACAATTTTAATGGATTGTAAAAAAAAAATGAGTAAGAATAAATAGTTAAAACGAAATGTACCTTCATTAAAATAATTAAAATAAAAAATTATACCTTAATCAAATTATCGAGGAGAGGCCGAGTGATTATTATATAGCTTGGCGCCCACACGGGCGCAAACACACCATTATTTCCAACTTTTACCAAAAATTGCATGTCTATCCTCGGCAAGGCATCCCCTGTGTCACACTTTCGTGTGCCACACCGCGTGCCACACGAAATTTTACTATTTTAAAAATATTTTGTTATAAAATAAAATTTTAATATTGCATAATATATCATGATTAACAGATATATTAAAAAATTAGAATTTTAAAAAATTATATACCATAGATTTAGAATATTTTGATTATAAAATTATTATTTTGATTGATTATTCCAAAATTATGGTATATGATTTTTTAAAATTCTAATTTTTTTGATATATATGTTAATCATGATATATTATGTAATAATAAAATTTTATTTTATAACAAAATATTTTTAAAATAGTAAAATTTCGTGTGGCACACGATGTGGCACACGAAAGTGTGGCACAGGGGATCCCTTGCCGTCTATCCTCACATATTTCCATGCACTATATGCTAGTGATCTTTTGATATGCACGTATTTTATTTTATTTACTATAGATAATTTGTATCATAATGGCATGGTGGCAATACCATAATTGAATTAAATTATTAAATTATCTTATTAAATATATATATATATATATATTGGTTCTCAAAAATCTACCGGCAACTGCGGTGGATCACCTGAAAGCGGACCAGTGGACCTGCTGTATAAAAAGAAAAAAAAATAGAATTAGCGGATTGTCATATGTCTCAAAACATGACGACAGGTCCACATAAGTAAAAAAGGGTCGGTCGTGTAACACCCCCATGATTTACGGAGATATTACAGCGCCGTAGATCCTTTTTGGAGGACCTACCAGGCTTAGACCCAAATAAAACACATTAAATACGACAAACATAAATGTTCATACATTCAAAACCAACTTCAATTTCAACATAACATACATCACAATACCAAACAACATATCATCCCGAGGAATCATAACCAATATGACCGTTCACCACGGGAATACAACAACATCATTAACCATTAATAATGACATGACATACAACACCGGACAGTACCCGCGCGAGTACAAAACCAAAACACGACTTTGACTATGACCATCAACTCAAAATAATGCACGATATCAATGCTGCCCACCAAGCTCGTGTCCGTCCTGTGCTAGTCCTCCCACTGGACCTGTACCTGAATACACAAAAGTATATCCACCCCAAAAGGGGTCAGCAAGAAGCCGGTGCAAGTACAATGATTCTAGAATATGTACAACAAGTGAATAATCAACAAAAAAAAACCACAGAAAATCATAGTGCCATCACAGATATTCCGGAATACCACATCACAGTCATCATCACAAAACAACCTCCCGAGCTATACTGGCCCTGTACCTCTCAGAAAGATACACACTCCAGAGACACCTCGTCAGGCCCTCCCTGGTGTATAGCCCAACCGAGTGATCCGTAGGGATACGCAGCCTACCGGACCCCAGGGGACCCTCACTGGTTTTACTCGGCTCACACACACTCGATCAATAATTGGCACAAATTCCATTTTTACATATTCACACGAAGTACAGTAAACACAATCAAAGTACTTGCCTCAATTTGAACGACACAAGAAACGGCGAACGGATGAATGTACGGTCCGAACTTCCTTCAACGATTCGATCCTAACACATCGAAATATGGAATCAAAACACAACACCACGGAAATGGAAGGGATTCCCTTCAAACTCTACTCTTAGGGACAAACTATCAAACACTACTAAGGCGGAGTTGTTCATACTCAAATAAATAGGTGGGAACTCCAAACGAAATCCGTAGACTTCAAGAAAAACAAGGGATTATGGTTTCACAATCATAATCGACCCATTCAAGGTTTAAAACGGACTAGAATGACGAGATCTAAACAAAACCCTCAAAATTCCAAAACACTAGGGATTGAACAATCTTACCTTGATTTGGATGATACACTGGATGAAATCTTGTTAGATTGAGCTTAGGAACACGAAAATGTTGTTGGATGGTGAAAACTGGTCGAAAAAACCACGTCTAACTACACTCCAAATCGCCCAGCCGCCGAAGGGAAGAGGAAGAGGTGAAAAATGACGTTTCTGGAACCTACCCCCCATATATATACTGGGAGGTATTAGCGCACGCTACGGCTACAGGCTTAGTGTGCGCTAACGAGCGAGGGCGGTGCTGTTGAAGAAAAAGGCGTCGAACTTTACGCCAGCTCGTGGCGTCTGTTGAACTATCTGTTAGCGCGCGCTACCGATTGATACTAGCGCGCTAACTCCATACTGATGGCGTGCGCTACACTGTACTGCAGGTCGAAGCGTTCTGTCCTCACCGACGACATCCTAGCGCACGCTATCATACAAGTAACGTGCGCTAGTACATCGAAATAGCGTACATTAGTCCGTCCATAGCGTCGCTAACGCCTCATTCGAGTCGTAAGCTTCTTGTCGGCCTAACGCACGCTATTGCACAAGAGTAGCGTGCGCTACTCGAACCTGGTTAGCGTGCGCTAGACATACAGTCTTAGTGTGCGCTAACTGCTATTTTCCAAACTTAAATTCGCAAGAAGTCCGGCTAAAACGAGCACAATCCGACTATCACGGAACCCAACAATAATCAGCCATCAATATGCCAAGGTCAATCATCAATATATACGGTCCAAATAACCACAATACCACAAAATACATCCAAAATAACACTCACAAAATACACGGGTATTACACCCTTACCCCCTAAAAAGAAGTTTCGTCCCGAAACTTAAGATACAAAAAGTTCGGGGTATCGGGCACGCATACTCTCCTCGGTCTCCCACGTGGCCTCCTCAATTCCATGCTTAGACCATTGGACCTTTACTAACGGAATCACTTTCCGTCGCAATTGTTTCACTCGTCTCTCTAGTATGGTTACCGGTTGTTCTTCATACGTAACATCATCACTAATCTCAATCTCTTGATAATCAATAACATGGCTGGGATCGGGAACATACTTACGCAGTTGTGAAACATGAAACACATTATGAACATGACTAAGCGTCGGAGGTAATGCTAGTCGATAAGCTACATCGCCTACCTTGTCCAGGATCTCGAAGGGGCCAATATAACGAGGACTAAGCTTCCCCTTATTACCAAACCGAAGAACTCCACGAGTCGGCGATACTTTCAACAACACATGGTCTCCGGCCTGGAATTCTAACGGTCGACGACGAACGTCGGCATATGACTTTTGTCGACTCTGAGCAGTCAACAACCTTTGCCGAATAATTGCGACTTTTTCCCGTGTTTGAACCACCAAGTCCGGTTCTACTCCAAGTAACTCGTATGGCTCGTCCCAACAGATTGGCGATCTACACCGTCTTCCGTATAATGCTTCAAACGGAGCCATCCCAATCGAACTATGCCAACTGTTATTGTACGCAAATTCAATCAATGGTAAATGAGTCTCCCAATCTTCTTTCCAATCCAATGCGCAAGCCCTCAACATGTCTTCTAGCGTTTGGATCGTCCTCTCTGACTGTCCGTCCATCTGGGGATGATAAGCGGTGCTGAAATTCAATTTGGTACCGAGTGCTCGATGTACTGCTTGCCAGAAATGCGACACAAAACGCCCATCGCGATCAGACACTATACTCTTTGGGGTACCATGGAGTCTCACAATCTCCGCAATGAATAACCGAGCTAACCTCTCCGGTCCCCAAATATCTCTAATTCCCAGAAAGTGTGCGGATTTGGTTAGCCGATCAACAATTACCCAAATCATATTCACTCCAGTTCGCGTCTTTGGCATTCCCACAATAAAATCCATCGCTATATCTTCCCACTTCCATTCCGGAATTGGTAGCGGTTGCAATTCTGCGGGTCTCTCGATGTTCCGCTTTAACTGTGACAAGTCAAGCATTTCATCACGAACTGTTACATCTTTCTTCATGTTCGCCACCAAAAGTTTTCTTCAAGTCCTTATACATTTTACTCATACCCGGATGAATCGAGTACGGAGTAGAATGTGCTTCATTCAAAATTACTGTTTGAGATCATCCCGATTAGGTACACAAGTTACGCCTCGAAATCGAAGAACTCCGTCTTCACCGATTAAGAATCCAGGAGCTTTTCCTCTAACACTTGTCTTCCCGAAGCCGCACAATTGAGAGATCATCTAACTGCTTGGACTTAATATCTTCCATTACGGAGGATGTAATCTCAAGGAAACGCAATCGTCCTTGAGTTACGTGAGGCCAAACTTCAATTTCCATATCAATCAACTCGTCTAAGCTTGGTTGAATGGTAAGTAGTTCCAACTTTTGCAACACGATGACTTGCGGCTTAACGCATCGGCAACGACGTTTGATTTACGGATGGTAAAGAATGTCAAGATCATAATCTTTAAGCGGTTCAACCATCGCCGGCGCGCATATTTAGTTCCTTCTGCGTAAATATGTACTTCAAGCTCTTATGATCCGTATACACTCGACAAGAAGAACCATACAAGTAATGCCTCCAAATTTTCAATGCAAACACCACAATGCTAACTCAAGATCATGAGTAGGATAATTCATCTCGTATGGCTTTAATTGTCGAGACGCGTAAGCCACTACTCTCTCATTTTGCATCAATACACATCCTAATCCTTGTTTAGAAGCATCACTATAAATAACGAAACCTTCCGTTCCTTGTGGTAAGGATAGGATCGGAGACGTAGTCAACCGCTTTTTCAATTCATCAAAACTCTTCTGACACTCATCACTCCACTCAAATTTCTGTGTCTTCTGCAATAATAGGGTGAGCGGTCGAGCAATTTTCGAGAATCCTTCAACAAATCGACGATAATAGCCCGCTAATCCTAGAAAACTCCGAACTTCCTTAACATTTCGTGGAGGCTCCCAAGCTAAGACTGCTTCAACCTTTTGAGGGTCTACACGAATACCATCGGCTGAGATGATGTGTCCCAGAAAAGAAACTTCTTTAAGCCAGAACTCGCACTTAGAAAATTTAGCATAAAGCTTATCAGCCCTCAAAATACTCAACGTGATTCTCAAGTGTTCGGCATGCTCCGTCTCACTTTTGGAATAGATGAATATATCGTCGATAAACACCACTACAAATTTATCGAGATATTCGATAAAAGTTTTGTTCATAAGTTGCATGAAGGCCGTCGGAGCATTTGTTAAACCGAATGGCATAACTACGAATTCGTAATGCCCATACCTCGTCCAAATCTTGACACAGGAATATCCGAATCTCGAATTCGGAGTTGGTAATATCCTGACCTCAAATCAATCTTGGAGAAAACCGTAGCCCCTTGTAATTGATCAAATAGATCATCGATTCTTGGCAACGGATACTTGTTCTTAATAGTGAGTTTATTCAACTCACGATAGTCAATACATAGCCGTAAGGACCCATCTTTCTTTCATACAAACAATACCGGTGCACCCCATGGAGACACACTAGGCCGAATATAACCTTTGTCCAACAATTCACCCAATTGTTTCTTCAATTCTAACATTTCCGATAGGGCCATTCTGTACGGTGCCTTGGATATTGGCGCCGCATTGGGCTCTAGTTCGATGACGAACTATACTTCACGATGTGGTGGCAATCCCGGCAAATCATCCGGAAATACGTCTGGAAATTCATTCACAACTGGAACAGAGGATAACTGTACTCCGCCAACTTCCGACTTTAATGCGTAACACCAATAACTGGTACAACCTTGTCGCAATAATTTCATCGCTTTCATGGCTCGAATAAACTTCCCAGAAGTACCAGGTTTTTGCCCTTCAAAAAGCGTGTTCGGATTACCATCGTGCGACTATCGAAATTATCTTCCGACGATAATTTACTATCTATAAATGCCGATTTAACCAATCTTCACAGATGATTAAATCCTATCCCATCATATCGATCACAATCAAATCGGATGTCCAATCTTTCTTGCCAATGGTTACGGGACAATGGCGATCTCTTGATCCCCAACTATCCTTTCCCCACTTGGCAACCCAACAATAAAAGGTTCACATGTAGAGAGACCGTCTAGGCCCAAACGATTCACACAAGATAATGATATAAAATAATGAGTAGCTCGAGAATCAAACAATACATCTACCGGTGCATCGAAATATAAACAATACAGCGTAGTGGCGGTCCCTACGTCATCGATCGCCTCATCTCGTCAATCGGGGTGGGGCTGATCCAATTCTAGATGCATCCTTATGTTCGGTTTTACCTCTGCCTTTGCCGCGTCCGACACTCGGAGTTGGCTGACCATGCTTGTGCCGGGGGTAGGAGACTGTTTAGAAAATATTACGCCTTGACTCACAATATAACGCGCGATGACCACCTTCCCACACTTAAAACAATCAATGGGGCGAGAAGTGCGGCGAACCGACATGTCCCGGATTTCCACAATTAAAACAAACCCTCGGCATTCCTCCACTAGGTGAGGCAAACCGGCAAGATTGCATAGAAGATTGAGGCCTACGCGATCCACCGCCTCGGAAACTACCGAAAATTTTGGTTTCTTCGAGCTCAAGCTACTTTGGAACCGAATCGACACCATCTCATAAGCAAGTGCTCTATCCTGATATTCTCTCAAAGTAGTACACCCAAGGCCCGCCATATACTTTCGGACCTCAGGTTTCATCCTTGCATCGAAATGAAGTATCTTGTCTATCTCATCCTTAACTCGATCTTGGACATACACTAACTGCTTGTTGTATGTCTTGATTGCTTCAGAAATAGGAACATCTTCGGGTTGAGCTCTGAAGAACTCACTGACTCTTGCTAGCCGAACCATTTGGACAATACCGAGCTTCCATCAATTCTTTAAATTCTTCCCAAGTGACATCACGGTCCTTGGGCTTAACAGCTCGCCACCAGTCCGAAGCGTCATCAACTGTCAGATATTGAGCAATCGGGACTCTCTCCAGCTCAACTAACCAATGATCCCAATTGTTCGCATCACCGGAACCATCGAATCTGGGAGGGTTCATCTTCATAACTTCTTGAAGCCATCGATCCTCAACCGTCCTGCCAATATTAATATTCTGCACCACTTGTGCCAGTTGGTGCACTTGTGTTACAACTTGTTGAAGAACGTTAGGCACCTCGGCCTCCGAGCCTCCATTCGAACCTCCCGAAGGAATCGGGTCCGACCTAGTCGCAGAGCGAGATGCCGATTCTGAAACGGACCTCTCGGACTCAGACACTACCACTCTGCCACGGCCTCTACCACGACCACGTTGACGGATAGCTCTACCTCTCGGCATACTGAAGAGTAAGAATGATTCAACAAGGAAATGATTACAATAATAGATTGCACAATATTAAGGTAATTATTTCCGAAGGAAAGAAACAACCAACATCCGAAGAGTCTTCCAACACAGGCAACACGAGGTGGTAGCATGCCAATGATATCGTAGATAACAACTGACTCAATTTAATAGACCCAAAACACCGACAACCTAGGTATCCATAAACCTAGGCTCTGATACCATATTCTGTAACACCCCCATGATTTACGGAGATATTACAGCGCCGTAGATCCTTTTTGGAGGACCTACCAGGCTTAGACCCAAATAAAACACATTAAATACGACAAACATAAATGTTCATACATTCAAAACCAACTTCAATTTCAACATAACATACATCACAATACCAAACAACATATCATCCCGAGGAATCATAACCAATATGACCGTTCACCACGGGAATACAACAACATCATTAACCATTAATAATGACATGACATACAACACCGGACAGTACCCGCGCGAGTACAAAACCAAAACACGACTTTGACTATGACCATCAACTCAAAATAATGCATGATATCAATGCTGCCCACCAAGCTCGTGTCCGTCCTGTGCTAGTCCTCCCACTGGACCTGTACCTGAATACACAAAAGTATATCCACCCCAAAAGGGGTCAGCAAGAAGCCGGTGCAAGTACAATGATTCTAGAATATGTACAACAAGTGAATAATGAACAAAAAAACCCACAGAAAATCATAGTGCCATCACAGATATTCCGGAATACCACATCACAGTCATCATCACAAAACAACCTCCCGAGCTATACTGGCCCTGTACCTCTCAGCAAGATACACACCCCAGAGACAGCTCGTCAGGCCCTCCCTGATGTATAGCCCAACCGAGTGATCCGTAGGGATACGCGACCCTAGGACCCGGGGACCCTCACCGGTTTTACTCGGCTCACACACACTCGATCAACAATTGGCACAAATTCCATTTTTACATATTCACACGAAGTACAAGAAACACAATCAAAGTACTTGCCTCAATTTGAGCGACACAAGCGGCGAGCGGATGAATGTACGGTCGAACTTCCTTCAACGATTCGATCCTAACACATCGAAATATGGAATCAAAACACAACACCACGGAAATGGAAGGGATTCCCTTCAAACTCTACTCTTAGGGACAAACTATCAAACACTACTAAGGCGGAGTTGTTCATACTCAAATCAATAGGTGGGAACTCCAAACGAAATCCGTAGACTTCAAGAAAAACAAGGGATTATGGTTTCACAATCATAATCTGACCCAATTCAAGGTTTAAAACGGACTAGAATGACGAGATCTAAACAAAACCCTCAAAATTCCAAAAACTAGGGATTGAACAATCTTACCTTGATTTGGATGATACACTGGATGAAATCTTGTTAGATTGAGCTTAGGAACACGAAAATGTTGTTGGATGGTGAAAACTGGTCGAAAAAAACACGTCTAACTACACTCCAAATCGCCCAGCCGCCGAAGGGAAGAGGAAGAGGTGAAAAATGACGTTTCTGGAACCTACCCCCATATATATCTGGGAGGTATTAGCGCACTCTACGGCTACAGGCTTAGCGTGCGCTAACGAGCCGAGGGCGGTGCACTGTTGAAGAAAAAGGCGGTCAGAACTTTCGCCAGCTCCGTAGCGTCTGGCCCGAACTATCTGTTAGCGCGCTACCGATTGATACTAGCGCGCGCTAACTCCATACTGATGGCGTGCGCTACCACCAATACTGCGGTCGAAGCGTTCGTCCTCACCGGCACGACATCCTGGCGCACGCTATCATACAAGTAACGTGCGCTAGTACATCGAAATAGCGTCGTTAGTCCGTCCATAGCGTCGCTAACGCCTCATTCGAGTCGAGAAAGCTTCTTGTCCAATGCCTAACGCACGCTATTGCACAAGAGTAGCGTGCGCTACTCAAACCTGGTTAGCGTGCGCTAGACATACAGTCTTAGCGTGCGCTAACTGCTATTTTCCAAACTTAAATTCGCAAGAAGTCCAGCTAAAACGAGCACAATCCGAGAATCACGGAACCCAACAATAATCAGCCATCAATATGCCAAGGTCAATCATCAATATATACGGTCCAAATAACCACAATACCACAAAATACATCCAAAATAACACTCACAAAATACACGGGTATTACAGGTCGTCCAAGGTCTACATATGGAGAATCCACCGAAAAGCAGGACGGCAGGCTTCCCGTAGAAGAAAAACTATTCGGTCGTTAAAGATCTACCGACGGAAGCCGACGGCCCGTCCAGAAAGCAGATCCGCAGGCATGTCATATAAAAAATAAAAACTGGCTCGCAGGCATGCACACATTCTTTCTAGCCATTATCAAGTTGGTGCTCTTGCTTCCACTTCCTTTCAATCAATTTGCAAACACTTTCTCCTTAGGCGCATGTCACATCAACACAAAACGAGGGGTTTCACTCGTTATAGGACTTGACCCATCTTCTTCGATTAGAGAAAGCTCGGACAAAAGCCTCAATTAAATTGACCGTACTATTCACAGCCCACCCTAGGCCGTAATTCGAGTGAGATTGTCATGGCATAAAAACAGATATAATCCGATATTCCACTCGTGTGAGTGTGCAGTTATGCTTTGGATGCTTCCGGAAATCTTTAAGATAGATTCCCTTGGGCAGTTTGAAAACGTAGCTTTACTAATGAGCCTACAAGTTCATATTACTATCACTTCTCAATGAAAGACAAGCAGATTGGAAAGTCTTAACCATCTGTTCTTCAATGCAATTACACAAAGAGGGTTTGGAGAGTTCTGAGAACAGAACTAACTCATGGGTTCCATCTCGCCAAGAATGGTTTGGGCACATCAGAATTGGAATCCGCTGGCAAAACAAAGACACTGGTCGACTGTTGCACAGAAAGGCCGACAGAAGCAAGGTTTCTTAGCGCGCTTTTCAAGCGCTCACTCCACACTATCTTCTATCGCCATGCTAAAATACTAAAGCATGATTCAGACTCGAAGCTTGAGTCAAAGTGGGAGGAATTGCTTTCGAAGTTATTCTAGTTTGACGAGGCGCAACCAGGTCTTACTACACACAGCTTCCATCGCGGCATTCGCCTTAGCCCGTCATGATGAGATAGACTGAGTCTGTGTTAACTAGTTGATTTACCTCTTACAGGTGTTACCTGTTGGGAATTTTGGCTAGAATGAAAGAAAAGTCTTGAAGTATTTGTCCCACATCGGTTGAAAATGGAAGGTGAAGGGGACTTCAAGCCTATAAAAGGGAGTCCAAGGCTTTGGTTTTAATGCATCCCAATAAAATACATATTAAGTATTTTATTCTTTCTTTATTGTTCTCTTGTTTTAGAAAGTAGAAAGATATGAGTTAAATATTTGAGAGTGTGGGTGTTATTGGGTGAGGCTTGAGAGATTATAGCTGTGTGATTGTAATAATTTTTCATATAGTGGAGTTTTCTCTCTGGAGGCCCGTGGTTTTTCTCCGGTTTTGGAGTTTCCACCTATATTCTTGTGTTATTTATTTTTCTCTATTTTCGTTCTTTGGGAGAGTTGTTGGGGATCTTTGAGGCCATTTTCCCAACAAGTGGTATCGGAGCCAAGTTCGGGGGAGGTCTCGGTCTTAGAGGTTTGGAGTATGCTCTGTGGTTGGAGCTTGTCTGATCTTCCACATCAGAAACAAATTTCTATTGGTCGTATTGGAGGGTGTCTCGGTATTTCAGAGGTTCGGAGTATGCTCTGTGGTTGCAGTTTTATCTGATCTTCCACATCAGAAATGAGGATTTTATTGGGTTTGAGATACGGATACGATGTCAAGGTTCAGTCCCATGAGGTTTGATGTAGAGAAGTTTGATGGAAGGATCAATTTTGGCTTGTGGCAAGTTCAAGTCAAGAATATGTTAATACAATCCGGGTTACACAAGTGAATGAAAAGTATGCCGGGTTCGAGTAGTGCTGAAAGTGCGGAGAATATGGGCATACTGCGTGATCTATGAAGATCAGGGTGGAGCTGGTCAGGCAAATAGCTCTGTTGCTATCATCATGATTGAAGAAGGTTTCCTCTTGGGAGGGAATGTGCATTCTTATGGCATGTTGGAGTTGTCATGAAAAAGGATGTGATGGTGTTAGCTGGTCTACAAATTGGACACAGGGCATTGGCTTGGCATAGATGTGGGGTGTGTGGTGGATGTTATGTCGATGGCTTAAGGACTTCCATGGGAGCCAAGAGACGGGAGTAGCACCATAAATTTTCAGCAAGTTTTTCGACATGTGCCGAGGTGAAATTCTTAGAAGGGATCTTTCTAAGTGGTGATACTCTTTTATGGTAGAGTATTATAGTTCTCTGTTTTTGAGAATTATGATTGTTGGTTCGGACAATAGTTGCTGGTGTCGCAGAGAAGATTTTCTTTTATTTAGCCAAGGTGGAGTTTGTTGGGAATTTTTGCTAGAATGAAAGAAAAGTCTTGAAGTGTTTGTCCCACATCGGTTGAACAATGGAAGGTGAAGGGGACTTCAAGCCTATAAAAGGGAGTCCAAGGTTTTGGTTTTAATGCATCCCAATAAAATAAACATTAAGTATTTTATTCTTTCTTTCTTGTTCTCTTGTTTTAGAGAGTAGAAAGATGTGAGTTAAATCTTTGAGAATGTGGGTGTTATTGGGTGAGGCTTGAGAGATTATAGCTGTGTGATTGTAATACTTTTTCATATAGTGGAGTTTTCTCTCTGGAGACCCGTGGTTTTTTTTCCGGTTTTGGAGTTTCCACGTATATTCTTGTGTTATTTATTTTTCTCTATTTTCGTTCTTTTGGAGGGTTGTTGGGGATCTTTGAGGCCGTTTTCCCAACATTACCCACCGTAATTAAATCGCATTTAACAGAGACTGAGCACGGTTCAAGCTCCAAGCTTTTTTCATACCTTCTCGTTGCGGATAGAGCATCTTTCGTGTACCTACCCCCAGTGGGAATCTTAGTTCTTCTATTCCGGATTCAGTCACTTGCGCAGCCATTTGCGGTAGTTTCTCTTGCTCTTCTGAAGCCTCAGCACCTAGTGGTTCGATATCCCCATCAGAGTCATCCGTTCTTGATTGACCAATTTGTATATCTGGAGTAGTCTCCATGAACATGGACTCCCTCCTCTCCAACCAGTCAACAGTCTGTTCCTTCCAGCTAGCTTTCTTTTTAGGGTTAATGACGCCAAAATCCACAATCTTTCATCCGACTTTCATTTTTTGCACAAACTTTTCAAAAATTATGTAAATCCACAACCTTTGGCACTTGTTCGATTTTTTCATAATTTTGATTTAGCCCCAAATTCGGTCCTACGTGGACGCCGGGAGTGTGTCGCCGCCGAAAATTCAAACTGCGTCGTTTTAAGCTTAGGGTTAATAACGCCAAAAATCTACAACCTTTGATCACTTTCATTTTTTCCACAACCTTTGGCACTTGTTCGATTTTTCCATTAGCAGCATCTAAAAAGTTGAAAAATATTTTCAATTTTTAGTTTTTTTGCACAATTTTAAGGACGACTTTATAATGTAGGTCTATTTTTTTTTTTTTTGGTTTTTCCAAAAAAAAAAAATCCGTTTGTAGAGTTTCTATTTTTAGATTTTGACTAGTTACTTTTTCAATTAGTATATCATGATCTTAAAACAATATACTTCCTAAAAACAGAAAGCTAAAAAAACCCCCCCAAAAAAACAGTTGAAATATGGGGAAAAAATAGATTATATTATATAAGTGCAAATAATTAAGGAAAACATTCTTGCCTATTTATTGCCATGGAACCAAATCACCTTACAGACAAACCATTGACATCTTAAAACACACACACACACAAGAAAAAAAAAACACTAATTATGTTAAGATGCAAACAAATAAATGAGTGTTTTAATATTATCTGAAACTCTTTAAAATTAACTAGTCAAAATCTAAAAAGAGGAACTCTACAAACTGATTTTTTTTTGGGAAAAAAAAAAAAAAATAGAACTACATTATAAACCCGTCCTTAAAATTGTGCAAAAAACTAAAAATTGAAAATAATTTTCAACTTTTAAGATGCTGCTAATAGAAAAATCGAACAAGTGCCAAAGGTTGTGGAAAAAATGAAAGGGGCATCAAAGGTTGTGTCTTTTGGCGTTATTAACCCTAAGCTTAAAACGACGCAGTTTGAATTTTCGGCGGCGACAGCGTCCACGTAGGATCCACATAGGACCGAATTTGGGGCTAAATAAAAATTATGGAAAAATCGAACAAGTGCCAAATGTTGTGGATTTACAGGATTTTTGAAAAGATTGTGGAAAAAATGAAAGTCGGATGAAAGTTTGTGGATTTTGGCGTCATTAACCCTTCTTTTTAATCTGCCTTGGGAAGGACTCGAAAGAAGAGAAAGTGTACTTTCGTGTACTTGAGCTCATTCTCGCATTTCCGGGTAAGAGGTTAGGACAGAAGACAGAAGAGTGATTTTTCTCTTTGAGCGGGGTAGAAAGAATGAGCAGGGGAAGGAGGGAGAGCAAGTAAGAAGATAGAATAGGAAGCTCAAGCCAACTTCCTGATCTTTTCTAGTCGTATCAATATAAAGCTGGATCACTAGTAGTCTTTACTTAATTTGTATGACTGGGCTAGTAGACTTGGCCGAAGAACCGGGATTAAGAGATTCTTGTGAAAGTGTGAGACCACTCTTCCTTTGCCACTTGGCTCCTAAGGTTTTGCCAAAAAAGGTAAAAAAAAAAAACTCGGATGGCTGTTGGAGGTCTGCTGGTGACGTCCCCACTGGAAAAATTGGTCGACCGGCAACCCATCAAAGGTCCATTTAGGAAAGAAATTCTTGTATAAAAATTAGTAGTCCCTTTAATATAATATTTTAAGGGTATTTCTAAAAATTTATTGTTGTTGAATAATATATATTATTATTAAATTCAACATAGATGGGAGGGGTAAAGTGGTTTCTTCAGGTGCAGGTGACGACAAGAAAAAAACACTGTCAATTATATTATAGACTAGAGATAACCCGTGTCACATGGTGGCGGTAGTATAATTAAATTAAAATTTATTAGTTCCCAAAATTCCCAAAACACAAGTGGCCCGTTAGAAAGCAGGCTGGCGAGCCCGGCATAAAAAATTAATAAAGAAAGAAAAAAAAGAAAAAAAATTGATTGACTAACGGTGGTGGGCCGCCTGAAAGTAGGCTGGCGGCCTGGCGTTTAAAAAAAAGGTCGCCCGGTGTCTGCCTGTTTTTATTATAAAAAAAAGCCGGCAGCCACAGGTCTTCCGTAAATTTTTATTTTGAAGATTAATTTTCCTTTTAATTTAATTTAATTTAATATTTTAAGGGTATTTTTTGAATTTTTGTTGTTGAACATTTGATATTAATATTATTATTAATTTCAATACAAATAGAAAGAAAGAAGAGGGGGGATACAATTGTCTTTTCTGGTGCGGACTACCATTAAAAAACACTGTTATCAGTTATATTATAGAGAAGAGATCACATGTGCCATATGGCACGATAGCATTGATATGATTGTATTAAATTAATTAAATTACCAGGTTACTTGTTAGCAAAAATATGTTGGTTCTCAAAATTCTATCGGCGGTCGATGAGCCTGCCTAAAAAAAAGAAGATTAAAGACCGCCGGAAAGTAGGTCGGTGGGCTTGGCGTTGAAAACAAAAAAATTGGCTGGCCGCCGTCAAGCCTAGCGTAAAAAGAAAAAAAAATTGATCGGTCGTCGGAGGTCACCGAAAGGAAAAAATAGTAGGTCGCTCGAGGTCTGCCGGCCGACGGCAGTAGCCAGTCGGAAAGTAGGTCGACAACTTGGAGTTAAAAAAATAGTCGGCGCCGTGATCGCACTTGACAGTCGGTGACACGGCATTAAAATAAAAAAATTGGTCATTTGTTGGAGAGGCGATCCACGATCCACTGAGGCCATCTTTGGAAAAGCGATCGATGGGAGATCCACGGAGTTTCTCGTAAAAAAAAAAGATTTTTCTTTTGAAAATTAATTGTCCATTTAATTTAATTTAATTTAATATTCTAAGGTGTGTTTTAAAGTTTCTGTTGTTGAACATTTGATATTAGGGTAAATTGCATAAAAAACCCTCACCTTTACCCCGATTCCAGTTTTAAACCAATCTTTTTTTTTTGCAAATGAAACTACGACCTCTCGATTGAACTTAATTGGCACCTTCGATGAGACCCGGCGGCCGATGTGGCTAGATGTGTGTCTACGTGTTTAAATGTTTGCCCACATGTCCATTAATTTCCTACGTGGCAAGAAGATGTGGCACACTTCTTCCTCTTTCTATCTTCTCCCTCTCTCTTCTCCCACTTCATTTCTTCTCCCAGATCCGTTTGGTTTCTTGCGATTATTTTGTTAAACAATTGAAGAAATAGTGGGCTCTTCATCCCCCCAATCCCGTTCAATAACTTTATCCTGTTTCAATCCCTGAAACAGGACGAAAGTAACATAAATGGAGGACAGGTAGGTCCCGATTACTTTACAAAGTGTTGGCGCTGCAATTTCTTGAATTTGTAACTACGCAATTAGGTTTTATAGATTCCTGATATATCATGTGTTTTATTGCTATTTTCAGCTTCTTATTTGCTGCATATGTTCATCATGGTGGCAAGTTTATTGAGTTAGAGGGAACAAATGTCTACATTGGAGGGGAAAGTGAGAGAATATTTCACTTAGATGCAGATAAGTTTGGCTATTTTGATGCTGAAGAATTAGTTAAGAAATTAGGGTATGTTAGTTGGGAGAAAATCTGGTTTAAAATTCCTAGGTTTGTGTCTTCCTTTAGGGTGCTGGGAAATGATAGGGATGTTATGCAAATGTTGTCATTTCTTACATCAAGTTGTAGAGTAATTAATTTGTATATAGATGGTTGTAAGAGAGATGAGAATGGGAGAAAGTCTGAGGCTAATGTTGAGGGTGGCAGTGGGGTTAAGGGTGTTATTGATACTGAGATTGAAAATGATGCTAATAATGAGCATGAAGATGAGGCTGATAATGAGTTTGAAGATGAGCAGAGTGAGGATTCATATTTTGAGCCTATTAGGGCTGAAGAATCTGATGATGAGTTAGATGATCATGAGCTTGCTTCTGATGATGAAGAATATATGCAAGCAAGACAAAAACTGAAGAAAAAACATGATATATTTTCTGTACTTAAGGAGAAGCAGCAGACTGGGATGGGGTTTACTCATATACTAGAGCATGCTGAGTCAGAGTATGCAAGTTCTGAAGGTGAGGTGTGCTCAGATTCCACAGATGATGAGATAGAGAGTGTGGTGAGGAACAAGAAGTTTAGGTAAACCTATGATCCAAGGACAAAGCCTAAGAAACTTGAGATTAAACTAGGCATGAGATTTGAGGATGGGTTTCAGTGCCAAAAGGCTGTGAGGGATAATGCCATAGCCCATGGCATTCACCTGAAATTTTAGAAAGTCTCCAAAATTGTTTGCCAAGTGAAGTGCAGAGGGACTTGTAAATGGAAACTCTATGCAAGTCTTGTTCAATTTGAGGACTATTTCTGTGTGAAGACTTACTATCCAAAACACACATGTAAAAGGAAGACAAACAACAGGCTTATGAGTTCAAGGTGGATAGCACATAACTACATGAATCTTTTTAGAGTACATCCAAACTATCCTATTGCCATATTGGCAGAGAATATCAGAGAGAAGTATCTAACTATACCTGGGAAAGATAGGCTATACAGGGCTTGGGCTATAGCTCAAGAGATCATCAGAGGATCTGTTGAGCAGCATTATGCCTTGCTTAAGAGGTATATGGCTGAGCTCTATAGACTTGACAAGGATGGGAAATATCTGTTGCAGTTGGCTCATGGAGCAATCTTCAAAGGTCTGTATATAGGGCATAGTTCCCTCAAGGTTGGATTCATGAAGAGCTATAGACCAATTATAGGTCTTGATGGTTGCTTTCTCAAAACCTACTTGGGTGGTATTCTTCTTGCTGCAGTTGGAAAGGTAAGCTTGTGCATTTGTTAGTTACTTTGTGCTTATTCTCTTTGCTTCATGAGTACAGACTTGGTGAATTTTATTTTCATACATAGGATGGGAACAATCAAATATTTCTAATTGCATGGGCTATTGTAGAAGTGGAAAATGAGCAATGCTGGACATGGTTTCTACAGATTCTTCTTGAAGATCTAGGAATAACAGATGGGAATGGTTGATGTTTTATCAGTGATCAACAAAAGGTAACATAGGCAAACCTTATTTTTCAAGCTTCATTTGTGTATAAGATGGTATTTGCCTTTGTATTTGTTTTATTTTTAGGGCTTGATGAATGCGGTTTGTAAGTTAGCTCCTATGTCTGAGCATAGGAATTGTGCCAGACATGTGTACATAAACTGGAAGAAGCAACATAAAGGAATAGCCTTGAAAAATATTTTCTGGAGGGTTGTAAGAAGCATCTACGTACAGGACTACAAGAGCAATTTGGAAGACCTTAAGGCAGAAAATGAGAAGGCTCATGATGATTTTGTTGCAAGGGATGTAAAGCGCTTCTGTAGGTGTTTTCTATCTACAGGTTCATGTAGTGATATGATAGACAATAACATAGCTGAAACATTTAATGGGTACATCCTAGCTGCTAGGGGAATGCATATAATACACATGTGTGAGCAAATTAGGAGAGATCTCATGATTAGGCAGGTAGAGAGGCTCCAACACATTTGTGCACAAGAAGAGAATGTGTGTCCTGCAGTTGTCTCTAAACTACAAAAACATAGACTTCAGAGTGTTAGGGCTTATGTATTTCCTAACATACATGATAAGTTTGAGGTTTGCTTAGCTGGGAAAACATTTGTTGTAAGCCTCAAGGAGAAAACTTGTAAATGTAGAAGATGGGATTTGACTGGTATTCCATGTAGGAGATGTGGCCTGAGGCAGAGGGCTTCGTTGTCAAGCCTCCAAAAATTAGAAAATTGCCAGGTAGACCAAAGAAGAACAGGAAAAGAGACCCTGAGAAAGATCCAAAAAATCCATACAAGCTGAAGAGATTTGGGCTTGTCATGACATGTTCAAATTGCAAACAGAAGGGCCACAACTACAAGACTTGTTCAAATCTAAAAGCACCAGCAATACCAAAGGTGAATTTCTGTATGTTTGAGTCTTCATTTCTGCCATTTGCATTCTTTGAGTTGGTATTTGAGCATGTTTCTTAAATTTTAATGAAACAGGGAAAAAGAGGAAGACCAAGAAAGCATCCAGCTCAACCACCTTCTGAAGAACAAGAGCAGACATCAACCTCTATGGTATTGAGTAGTGGAAGGGGAAGGGGACGACCAAGGAAGAAAGCTGCTCAGCCCTCTACACAGAGCACTATGGCCAAAAATGGAGGTCCTTCAACACAAGAAAGCAGGGTTCCATTTGGGGTTAACTAGGCATCTGATTGTCATTTTGGCCTTTCTTTTGTAAACCTAAATAGACATGTAGGCTTGGCCTTTTTTTGTGACTATGTGAATCCAGTACACCGCTCTCTTCAGAAGATTGTGACTGGTGGGAATTAGTTGTGATTTAGTTGTGACTATGTGAATCCAGGTTGCCTTTGATGCTGATGATTCAATGTTAATGAAATCTGCTTTTGGTATACTTGTGTTCTTAGATGGAGTGGGCATCTTAATGATATTTATTTTGTTTATTTTTTTGAAAAAGGAAAAAAATACCAAAATGTAATGTAAGAATATAAAAGGAATAGAAAAGGATTCCATTTTGTCAATTTTGTCAATTTTCAGACTGACGGTAGCATTCCATGAAACTGAACCAACAAAACATCTAATATTTACTACGAGATGTTGACAAATGCAACATTCAATATCAACAACTTGAGTAGATAACAACAACAACAACATCATCATCATCATTCAATACCAATAAAAAATCCCAGACACCAAAATCCAACAAACAACAGCAATCAGAAAGCTTAGAAAATAAAACCAACAAACAATCCCAAACACCAAAATCCAACAAACAAACAACAGCAATCCTAAAGCTTGGAAAATAAAATCAACAAACCAACAGCAGCACCGACTACATACAACACCTTGATCTTGAATTCAACACTCTTCATATTATTCACCACTTCCTTCAAGTTTTCAGCGGAATAACGTGGTATGTATTCTTCCTCTTCCACTTCCACTTCTTCATTTTTCTTCTTCATTTTTCTCTGTTGAAGTAGTTGCTCCACAACACATTCCTTTTCAAGCTTTAGTCTTTGGATAACATCCTTGTAATGAGTAGTCAATACCGGATCAATCCAAAGCCAAAAATCACATGAACCTCTCTGCCACATAAAAATCAATCTTTCATTTAAAATTACAGTCTCATTGCCCAGAAATGAAGAAGAAAATTCAAAAATTCGTACCTGCCCTCTCTTTTGGCAATACCAATACCGCCTCTCAGGGTTTTGCTCACTTTTTGAAGTCTTCCATATAGCTGGTAGAGGTGGAAGACAATTGCAAAGTTGCTGGCCGGGATTGAAACAAGAGCCCGATTGTGCGGATGAAGAGCTCATTTTTGTGAAAGTCAGGGATTGCTGAACGGGATTGGAGAAGAAATGAAGTGGGAGAAGAGAGAGGGAGTGCTGAACAGGACTGGAGAAGAAATGTAGTGGGAGAAGAGAGAGGGATTGCTGAACGGATCTGGGAGAAGAAATGAAGTGGGAGAAGAGAGAGGGGGAAGATAGAAAGAGGAAGAAGTGTGCCACATCTTCTTGCCACGTAGGAAATTGATGGACATGTGGGCAAACATTTAAACACGTAGGCACACATCTAGCCACATCGGCCGCCGGGTCTCATCGAAGGTGCCAATTAAGTTCAATCGAGAGGTCGTAGTTTCATTTGCAAAAAAAAAGATTGGTTTAAAACCGGAATCGGGGTAAAGGTGAGGGTTTTTTATGCAATTTACCCTTGATATTATTATTATTATTATTATTATTATTATTATTGTTGCTAAATTCAATACAAAAAGAAGAGAATGAGTGGGGAGGTGTACAATAGTCTTTTCCAGTGCAGACTACTACCAAAAATATGCGGTTGTATTTTATATTAGAGACTAGAGATCATCTGTGCCATAATTGTAACGTCCCGCTTTCGCATATACATTTATTATGAATTATAGAAAATATGATCAATGTTATTAAATTAATGCCCGGATAATTTTATCATTTAATTTATTTCATTCTCATGATCATGCAGATTCATTTATGCCAGTATTATTCATGACAAGTCATGTGATTCTTTCGTTTCATTTCTCATTTTAATTCATCGTTCCATCTCGTCATTTCTAGGCCCGAGTCAAATTTTAAACAATATTAAGTGTTACCAAACAAATTTTTACAAGTCAAATAATAATATTATTTATTTATTATTATTATCCCTATTCTTTATTATTAGTAGTAGTAATATTAATATTATTATTTAATTTAGCCTAATTCTTTTGGATCACTTTATCTTTATTCTTGTGGCCCAAACTATTTTTCCTAGCCCAATTGGGATTCTCCTAAACCCATAAAAAAATACCCTAAACCTAATCTCTACAGTATAAATATTGTATTTATACTGCATCCAACCCTACAATATACAGAATACACAAAAAAATACATCTTTGTTTTTCTGCTCGTTCCAGCCTCTCTCACCTCAACCCTTGTGAAATTCTCACGTTCTGCAACTGCTCTGCAACTTTTCATCTTCTCCGGCAAAAGGTATACCAGCAAAACTCAAAATCCCATAGTTTAATTTCTATTATGTAAATATTAATCAATATTTTCTAGTATCAATCCCACCGTTTGAGTCTGACAAGAACCACCGTTAAACATCAAACCTCAATCGAACCAGACCCAACAACCATCACCAAGCCCGAACCATACCACTCGAAGGAACCTACATCCCGAAACCTGCTACTATAGAGGCCCGAAGCCGACGCTATTCAAATGTCTCCAACTCAAACCTGTCAGATCCGAAATCATAGCCGGAACTCAGTAGAATCATGTTCGACCAACACCAAATCCTTCGACCTTTCCCCATCCCAAAACCAATTTTGGCTGTCGTCGAACCTTACCTGAGTTCGTACCCACTGCCATCATCTTGTCCGCCGCGGGGTTTCCGCCAAGACCTACCGAACTCGAAACTCCATCCTCCTGCCGACTTCATCCAGACCCAACTTTGTCCCTGTTCCGTTCGTCGCCATCGAACCTCACCACCTCGACTCGGCTGAACCCAAGATTTGATTTTCGGTCATGTATATGTAGGTGTGTCTGTGTGTGACTTTGTGTGTGTGTGTGTTTAGCAGAGAATCGAGGCAGAGAGTGAGAGCGATTTTTTTGTGGTTTCAGTAGAGAGCGAGAAAGACTGGATTCTAGAGAGGGAGAGTTGACCGATCGGGACTGTGAGAAAAGAAGAAGATAATGTCGGTCGAGAATTAGGGTTAAGGGTTTCATACCCTGCCTTCTTTTAGGGTTTATCAATTTAGTCCCCAAGTTCCAGACCTTCTCGATTTGACCCGAAATCAGTTTTCAGTGAATACCAATTTCAGCCTCTGATTTTCAGTTTCTTCAAATTAACTCCAGCGACCTTGGGGTTATTGGAATTGATAGATAATTGATTATTTGTGATTTATCTATTTTCATATATTGTTGGTGTTAGGAGTATGCCCTCGAATGCCACTCAGAGGTTGTTGAGTGAGGGCATTGTACTTGTAATTATGTAAACCATTTATATAAGGCAAATGATTGTTTCTTTATTTACTGGTAGTTACTGGCATTCCTAACTCGTAAATAAACATATAGAAACTAGTCCGTGTATTTGAGAGCAAAACGTTCCACTCCTTATTGGATAAGGGGGTCGGCCTTTGGAAAGGTTTATAGCTCAAATACTTAATCGCTCGAAGTCGATGAAACTTGGTAGGCGTTAAGTTTATGTAAAGACTTGTATGACGTGTTCTTTGACATGGAGAGTGCATGTCGAACACTAATGGTTAGTAGGAGCACACGTTATAGGTATGCTAATTAGATTAGTATACTCGAACCGACTCACCCTCGATTCGTCACACGGATTTCACTCCGGGACAGTCAATGACGGAATCGAAAGGTTGTGATAGGTATTCATGAACCTTCGACTTGAGGATTTAGTAGGGATGTGCTTGTGACGTCAAGATTTTCATTAGAGTAGTTCGACCCTATAAACCGGAAGGCGGGGTCAACCTCGACGTACATCTTGACGGCAAGTAGCGAGTCCTACTGAATACCAAGATAGAATTCTTTCTCCCATTAGTGAGCGGGTTATATGTCTATGCGGTTATTGGCGGATGAGATCATAAGTCTTTGGCCAAAGCATTGGAGCTAGTTGTATTAGATACACGACACTCGATGATCTCGATTTGCATTAACGCGTGCATAGCGTCAATCTGAGATAGAGTTTGGTGACCGTGACCCTATAACTTGATCGGGACATTTGAAATAAGGGTTTATACGTATCCCGGTATTCACGACAGAATGGTTCTTGAATGATCCCAATCATTCGTTCTCGGTTAAGTGCAGTGTAGGCGCCAGTGGCTAGGTGGTGCTACTACTCTTTGGTTCCTCCCATTCTTGGTCGAGACGGACCTACCGAGTCGCGATAGGATTGACAACGGAATGAATCAAGCTAATTCTCTCTTTATGAATATTAGATTTTGGATATCTTTATTTTGGTCATTAGATGTCTAAATCGATTTATTGGATAAATTGATTTTCGGCCTAATGAATTTAATATATCACGGGTGATTAATTTAATTCATGGATATAATTATTTCTTGGAGAAATTAATTATGTTATAATGTATTTGATATGTTTAATTAATTGGATTAATTAATCGATATAAATACATCGATATGGAATCGGAGTTTATCTGTTTGGACTCGCGGGAGTCCGAAACGAACCGAACTCATCCGAATTTCATCTTGGCCCCCCCTCCCTCTTTCCACCTTGCTTCCTTTTGTTTCTTGTTCCATTCTTTAATGGATGATTAAGACTTGTGGGGCAAGTGTTGTAGTGGGATGAGTTGTTATCTTGGGTGGGAATAGAATAAAAGTAGAAGACATCATCTCTCAAATGATTCATTCATTTCTCACGATTTATGAATAGAGAGAGAGAGAGAGAGAGAGAGAGAAAAGAATTTTTGAATTCATTTCTCAAGTCTTCTTCTTGTTCTTCATTTCTTCTTGGTTTTCTTTGAGAAATTTCAAGAGATTAATTGAGAGTTGTGAGTTATACACTTAGAGTGTGATAATATCATATTGCAAGCTTCATCACCTAGCTCTAGCCGTATCCTCGGAGGATAGCAAGGTGTTGTCATTCCGTTCGTTTTTTCGGCGCGTGGCAAGTAGAGACGCGGTGCTTTCGGCGTTGGATCATTCAAGAGCTTGGGGAATATCTCAAGAGAAGGTTATCCATCTAATTAACGGACTACAAGGGTGAGTTTCTATATCTCTTGTTTTTCTTTTACATATTCGTATATAGGTAGCTCGATCGATCCTCGTAGGGATTCGGATAGAATTAATTTTCGTTTTACCGCTTCCGCTGGGCCTTCGTTTTAGGCACCGAATCCCAACAGTGGTATCGGAGAGTAGGTCTTACAATCGTATATACGATATTGGCATTTGGAATGCTCGATTAGATGGTGAATGATTTGGAATCATTTTAGTCATAATCGTGGTATATGTTTTTCGTTCGTAATAATTGTATTTTTCGTAAGTTTATGTCTAAATATAAATCTTAAATTTCTGGGAAATATGATTTATATTGAAGATATGAAAGTCGGAAAATATTGATATTGGATATCCGGTCGAAAATCTAGCCCCGAATCGTCGTCGGACGACTTTTTGGACAAAAAGGGTAATTTGGCCGAGAGTGACTCGGTCGTGTCCAGGTGACACGGTCGTGTCCGGCAGGTGGCGAGCCGCTGCACAGTGACTCGGCCGTGTCGAGCAACACGGCCGTGTCGCGAGAATGTGCGGGACATCTGCGGCATGACTTCGGCCGTGTCTGGCGGCAGTGCCGTGATGACTTCGGCAGCGAGCCATTTTTCACCCGGCTCGATTTTTTCGTGTATTCTTAAAAATTAATCTCCCGCATGTTAAATTGGATTTAATATGATTAAAATGATTTATAGTATTTCATTTTATAAGGGAAATTTGATTAATTGGAATATTTATGGTCGACCAAATTATTTTGAACGTTATCAAATTACCGATTGTGTGAATCGATTGGATCGGTTCGTATTGTTGATTGGATCAATGTATCTCTAAGCTTTCCATTTATTTAGTATTTATTGGATGAATGTTTTTGAATGGGGATGTGGTTCGTGGACTTAGTTTTTGAATCGTTCGTTTTATTCGATTGGGTTGTAAATGCCGTTTTTGAGCCTATTTATTTTACTAGAAATGTTTGTATCTAGGATGCAATTTTTGATGTAAAATTTATATGTAATGACGAAGACCGGAGGAAGATCCATTTCGAGAAGACGAAGATTCAAGACGAAGACTTATAATTAGATTACGAAGTTTTTGTTTTCTAGGAACGGTCCATGAACCACATGTTGGTAGCAACTAGGTTGTGAATGGTTGTTTCATATTGTATGAATGCCACAAATGCGCTAATATGATTAATGTTCAAAGTGTAACGTTAATCGCGAAAATTCTCCCACAATAAATAATTAAGTTTATAAGGTTTCAAGGTTTTCCTTCCCTCCATCGAGTTTTTGGGAAATTGAAATCCAAACCGGATGTGCTATGCTTCCGAGTTATTGGGGTAGTCGTTCGGGGAGGACGGATAAATTACCGGGAGCGCATTGGATGCCTTCGGTTGGAGCAAATTTTATCCCTAGAAACCTGATAGGTTGCCGGATAAGATTGATTGTGGCCGATTTGCGTCGATGGTATAAACTTAACTTGTTCACGAACCATAGAAACCGTATAGGTTGAGGGGAGTGAACAAGGGGAAAAAGAAGATCGAATCATCCATTATATGGGTTGGTGTTGGACACCACTTTATGAAAATTAATAGACTAGAAACCTGTTCGGTTGCCCTCTATTAAGATTTATAAAGAACTCGATCGCCACTATGAAGTAGAGCGACGATACTTCCGGTTTTCACATGGGAGTGTGTTATTCCGATAAAATAGTGGGAGTTGGGTAACAAGAATAGAAAGGACCTTAATTCTATACTCAGAACATAATATAACAAGTCACTAATTAATCTGTTATACTTAATGCATACAAATCTCAATATGACAATGAATCCACTCGCAATTCTACTCGAAAATAACACCTTAATGGGACCTAACTTTGTGGATTGGCTCCGCAATCTGATGATTGTACTCAGTATAGAGGCACTGGGATATGTCTTGGAGACGGACATTCCGGCGTCTCCTGTGCGGACCCGAGCCAATTAGGAAGAGATTGAAAACCACGAAAAGTGGGTTAAGGATGATGTGAAAGTCCGTTCTTATATGATGGCTTCCATGTCTAATGAGCTTCAAAGAGCTCATGAGAAAATGACTTCTGCTAGGCAGATTCAATCTCACTTAACCGAGATTTATGGTGAGCACAGCAGAACTGCTAGATATGAGATATCCAAGCAACTGTTTGGTTCAAGGATGAAGGAAGGTGAGAAGGTTGGGGAACACATCCTCAAAATGATATCCATGATCGAGAGATTGGAGGCTCTTGATTTTAAAATGGATACTTCTCTCCAAACCGACCTTATCCTACAGTCTCTCCCTGATTCCTTCTCACAGTTTGTTATGAACTTCAACTGCAATGAGATTGCATGTAACTTAGCTGGGCTAATGAACAAACTGGTGACCGCTCAGTCTCAGATGAAGACCCGCGGATGAAGGAGTGCACTTGTGATTTCTTCGGACTTCGGAAGTCTAAGAATAAGAAGAAAAAGACCAAGAAGCGGATGGACCACAAGCTAAGGACCTTAAGGATAAGGGCAAGGCCCCGATGGTTCCAAAGAACAAGAAGAAGAAGGATGCTTGTCTCAAGTGCGGTGGTGAGCCTTTGGGCTAGAGGCATCCGATTCTTCATGGCACTTGGTCTGAGAACTTTTAGTTTTGGAAACAAATTGTTCTCTTTGTATTTTCTACTTCTGGATCTTGGATTCGTGCTAGTTCTCATATTTGTACCGTGAATCGGGATCTGGAACAAAGTAGGAAGCTTGGAGCTGGAGAAGTTATGATCACAGTCGGAAGCGGGCATAGTGTCGAGGCGACCGACATAGGATCACTTCTTTTGGGTTTAGAATCCGGCTTTGTTTTGACTTTAGAAGATGTACTTGTTTTGCCCAAGGGCACAAAAACATTGTATCCATTCGGTCATGGACCGAAAAGGCTTTTCATTTTTCATTGGTGATGGTTCTGCAAAATTTATTTTAGAAATAAACTAGTAGTCTTGCTACATTGTTGAATGGATTGTATCATCTAAATCTCGGCAACAAAGTAGTTGTGAATACTATAACTAGAAAGCGGTAGGGATGAAACCAATCAAGTTTTGAAATGGCATCTTAGACTTGGTCATGTTGGTCGGACCAAGGTTTACAAGATGGAAAAAGATGGACTTATGGGTCCATTGGGATCGGATCCCTTTCTACTTGTGAATCTTGACTTAAAGGCAAAATGACTAAGTCCCCCTTCCTGAGGACTTTTGAAAGAGCCGATAAACCGGGATTAATCCATACCGACGTATGTGGTGCTTTGGAAGCGGCACGTGACGGATATAAATATTTCATTACGTTTGAGATGATCATACTAGGTATGGTTATGTATACTTAATGAAACATAAATCCGAGGCCTTTGAGAAATTCCAGGAATTCAAGGCCCTAGTCGAGAAACAAACTGGTAATCATATCAAAACACTTCGGTCGGACCGAGGTGGCGAGTATATGAGTACGGAGTTTGACGAGTTCCTTAAGGAACATGGAATAGTTTCACAACTAACACCTCCAGGTACTCCTCAGTTAAATGGTGTGTCAGAAAGAAGGAACCGGACCCTGTTAAACATGGTCCGTTCCATGCTGGGCTATACTGACTTGCCGATTTACCTGTGGGGGTATGCACTCCTGACTGCCGCGTATATCTTGAACAGATGTCCTTCTAAATCCATTCCTAAAACTCCACATGAGATGTGGGAAGGAAGGAAACCAAGTCTTAATCATATTAGGATTTGGGGATGTCCCGCTTATGTCAAGAAGACTAAGGTGGAAAAGTTGGAAGCTAGGTCTGCGAAGGGACGTTTCATTGGATTCCCATCTGGGACGATGGGATATCTATTCTACATGCCCGAAGATCGAAGGATCATTGTTGCTTTACAAGCACACTTCCTGGAAGATGAGTTCATTCAGGAAGGCGGAGCAGGTAGAAGTATTTCTTTAGAAGAATACAATGAAACTCCTCGAGAGACACCTGTGCAAGAAACTGGAACCGAACTTTCTGAAACACAAGTACAACCACCTCGTAGGTCTAGTAGGGTGTCTCATTTACCTGAGAGGTATGGGCTTGTGCACTTGAAGGAACTGGGTCTCCATGAGGTTCCAAGTGATAGCCAAGAGACCGACCCGACGACCTATGACCAAGCGATGGTGGATGTAGACTCCGCGAAATGGCGTGAAGTTATGGAAGCTGAGATAGACTCGATGCATGTCAATCAGGTCTGGACTCTAGTAGACCGCCCCAAGGGCATAGTGCCTATTGGGAACAAGTGGATCTACAAGAGAAAGACAGATGGTGATGGCAAGGTTGACGCCTATAAGGCCAGGCTTGTGGCAAAGGGTTATACCCAGAAGGAAGGGATCGATTACCACGATACCTTCTCGCCCGTAGCCATGATCAAGTCTATTCGCATGATGCTTGCTATAGCTGCCTACCACGATTATGAGATATGGCAAATGGACGTAAAGACGGCTTTCCTTAATGGATTCCTCGAGGAGGAAATCTATATGGAGCAGCCTAAAGGCTTTGTGTCTGAAGTCGATATTCAGAAAGTGTGCAAGCTTCAACGTTCCATTTATGGACTGAAGCAAGCGTCGCGTAGTTGGAACCTTCGTTTTGACGAGGCGGTCAAAGAGTTTGACTTCGTGCAAAATGAAGAGGAACCTTGTGTATACAAGAAGGTTAGTGGGAGCAAGATCGCATTCTTAGTACTATATGTAGATGACATTCTACTAATAGGAAATGATGTGGGAATGCTCAGTTCTGTGAAAGCTTGGCTTTCGAGTAATTTCTCCATGAAAGACTTGGGAGAAGCAACCTATATTCTTGGAATTCGACTCTACCGGGATAGAGCGAAGAGAACAATAGGCCTTTCCCAAGCCCTCTATATAGATAAGATCTTAAAGCGATTTAAGATGGATGATTCTAAAAGAGGTTTCCTACCGATGCAACATGGAATAAAACTCACCTTGAAGATGTGTCCTCAAAGTGAGGAAAAACGAAAGGAAATGAGTAATATACCATATGCTTTGGCCGTGGGTAGCCTTATGTATGCTATGTTGTGTACAAGACCTGACATCGCGCATGATGTAAGCGTGGTGAGTAGGTTTCAGGCAAACCCAGGTAGGGAACATTGATCGCCAGTAAGAACGTTCTCAAGTACTTAAGAAGGACTAGAGATATGGTTACGATGTATGGCGGTGGAGAATTGGATGTGGTGGGATTCACCGATTCGGACTTCCAAGGACCGAAGGACGACTCGATGTCCACTGCTACATATTTACTCTTAATGGAGGAGCAGTATCTTGGCGTAGTGCCAAGCAAAGCGCGACTGCGATTCCACCTGTCGGGATGAGTATCAAGCCTCGGAGGCTTCCAAGGAAGGGTTACGGATTAAGAAGTTTCTAGGAGAACTTCAAATGATACCATGTCCGAGTCACTGTTCAGCATCTGCGACAACGACGAGTCAGTAGCACGAGCCAAGGAGCCGAGGTTTCACAACAGACCAAACATATTGAGAGGAAGTATCATCTCGTAAGAGAATTTGTTCGCAAGGGATACATTGTCCGCATAGAGTAGACTCGGCCGACAACGTCGCCGATCCACCGACCAAGCCACTATCTCAGACTAGCTTGGAGCGTCATCTGGAGAACATGGGTATTAGATACCATAGTGTGTGGCATTGAGTGCAAGTGGGAGATTGTTAGGAGTATGCCCTCGAATGCCACTCAGAGGTTGTTGAGTGAGGGCATTGTACTTGTAATTATGTAAACCATATATATAAGGCAAATGATTGTTTCTTTATTTACTGGTAGTTACTGGCATTCCTAACTCGTAAATAAACATATAGAAACTAGTCCGTGTATTTGAGAGCAAAACGTTCCACTCCTTATTGGATAAGGGGGTCGGCACCGGAAAGGTTTATAGCTCAAATACTTAATCGTTCGCAAGTCGATGAAACTTGGTAGGCGTTAAGTTTATGTAAAGACTTGTATGACGTGTTCTTTGACATGGAGAGTGCCTGTCGAACACTAATGGTTAGTGGGAGCACACGTTATAGGTATGCTAATTAGATTAGTATACTCGAACCGACTCACCCTCGATTCGTCACACGGATTTCACTCCGGGACAGTCAATGACGGAATCGAAAGGTTGTGATAGGTATTCGTGGACCTTCGACTTGAGGATTTAGTAGGGATGTGCTTGTGACGTCAAGATTTTCATTAGAGTAGTTCAACCCTGTAAACCGGAAGGCGGGGGTCAACCTCGACGTGCATCTTGACGGGCAAGTAGCGAGTCCCATCAATACCAAGATAGAATTCTTTCTCCCATTAGTGAGCGGGTTATATGTCCTATGCGGTTATTGGCAGATGAGATCATAAATCTTTGGCCAAAGCATTGGAGCTAGTTGTATTAGATACACGACAGCTCGATGATCTCGATTTGCATTAACGCATGCATAGCGTCAAGTACAGATAGAGTTTGACTAACCGTGACCCTATAACTTGATCGGGACATTTGAAAGAAGGGTTTATACGTATACTGGTATTCACGACAGAATGGTTCTTGAATGATCCCAATCATTCGTTCTCAGTTGGGGTACAGTGTAGGCCGCCAGGCTGGCTAGGTGGTGCTACTACTCTTTGGTTCCTCCCATTGCTGACTGAGACGGACCTACCGAGTCGCGCAATAGGATTGACAACGGAATGAATCAAGCTAATTCTCTCATTATGAATATTAGATATTGGATATCTAAATTTAGGACATTAGATGTCTAAATCGATTTATTGGATAAATTGATTTACGGCCTAACGAATTAAATATATCAGCGGGTGATTAATTGAATTCATGGATATAATTATTTCTTGGAGAAATTAATTATGTTATAATGTATTTGATATGTTTAATTAATTGGATTAATTAATCGATATAAATACATCGATATGGAATCGGAGTTTATCTGTTTGGACTCGCGGGAGTCTGAAACGAACCTCACTCGTCCGAATTTCATCTTGCCCCCCCTCCCTCTTTCCACCTTGCTTCCTTTTGTTTCTTGTTCCATTCTTTAATGGATGATTAAGACTTGTGGGGCAAGTGTTGTAGTGGGATGAGTTGTTATCTTGGGTGGGAATAGAATAAAAGTAGAAGACATCATCTCTCAAATGATTCATTCATTTCTCACGGTTTATGAATAGAGAGAGAGAGAGAGAGAAAAGAATTTTTGAATTCATTTCTCAAGTCTTCTTCTTGTTCTTAATTTCTTCTTGGTTTTCTTTGAGAAATTTCAAGAGATTAATTGAGAGTTGTGAGTTATACACTTAGAGTGTGATAATCTCATATTGCAAGCTTCATCACCTAGCTCTAGCCGTATCCTCGGAGGATAGCAAGGTGTTGTCATTCCGTTCGTTTTTCCGGTGCGTGGCAAGTAGAGACGCGGTGCTTTCGGCGTTGGATCGTTCAAGAGCTTGGGGAATAGCTCAAGAGAAGGTTATCCATCTAATCAACGGACTACAAGGGTGAGTTTCTATATCTCTTGTTTTTCTTTTACATATTCGTATATACGTAGCTCGATCGATCCTCGTAGGGATTCGGATCGAATTAATTTTCGTTTTACCGCTTCCATTGGGCCTTCGTTTTAGGCACTGAATCCCAACAGTTGGTACTTGACTAGATTGGTACTCGATTATTAGAGTTGATATTTGATGGCGTTAACCAATGGGTATGATTGGACTGGCCGAATGCTGGGTATCGTGTGCTTATGAGTTATTATGATGTTTTGAGAATATTTGGTATTGTTTAAATACAATACATATGGTTGTATTTGAGTTCATTCGTCAATTGAGAATGTGAAATGTGGATTATGGTAATGATCGATTGGCATGGATTGCTATGAGTTGGTAAAGTTATGACAGTAAGATTACATTGGTAGTATTCTTACTTTATAATTACATTGGTATGTAATTATTTATGATGATGTGATCGTTATCATTATTGAGTATTGTGGCCGACCCATCATGCTTTACTTTTAGGTACTCGGAGATCGGGCTAGTAGCGGTCGTGAAGAGATGAGCTTCCCGAGTGATATTGGCCATTGCATTATTTTGGGAATCGAATATCTGATTGGTTATTTTGTTTCGCTGCAAATATATTTTTAACAATATCTATGGCCGCTGCGTGTGTATTTTAAAATAGCTTTCTGGTATTTTACCAGCTCGTGTATACTTTTAAAATGGTCTTTTTAGGTATTTCGTAAACTTGGGTTTATTTTGTAAAACCTTTTTCCTTAAACTATTTTTATAGGTACGTATAAGTGGTGGCTTAGCGTACATTTTGAAACTGTCGAATTTTAGCATTTTTGGCCTATTACTTTCAAATGGATTTTATGACGGTATTTGGTAAAATAAATTTTAGAAAGCATTTGAGTATTTAAAATATATTATCATCATCGGCCTTTTGGGCATAATTAAATTGATTGTGAAAATAATTTTTAGCCTTGTGGGTTCCGGCATGGGGCCTACGACGCTGTAATATCCCCGGATGATTTTGAGGGTGTTACAGAAGATGGTATCGGAGCTTGGGTTTTGTGAAACCTGGGCATGTGTGTTATGTGTCTATACCGGTACGGTAGTAGCATGACTTTCGAAAATGATTTTCTGACTTTTGAGTCAACCCGATTTTGGAGGTTCCAAAATTTTTAAAATATTTTCAAAATTGCTAATTGCGATATTGGTGTATGTTGGTATTGTGTTGAGGCTTCGTATGAGAGTCGTATGCTAGTATCACGGGAGACATCAACTTCACGTGAGGTACCTAACCGCATTGGAACCGAGAGGGGCTGGGACAATTTCCCAATCTTCTAAAAATTGATTAATGAAAGGGTCCAAGGGCAGCCTTAGACCGAGGTGGAATTGCTTGAAATAGAACGGGACGAGAGCATCACTATAGTAGAAAGTTTTGGCTTCGTGCTCATCAGCGAAAGGAGTGGCTAAACTATGGTAGAGCATATACTCATTCCTATCCACCTCATATGTGGTATAAAGTTCCTCAAGCATCTCGCCTCCCCCTCTGGGGTACTTAGGCCGAGAGGAGCCTCCCAAGCTTATTTGGCCTTTGCCTCGGCTCCACCTTGTGCCGACAACCTCGGAATCAAACTCCCAGATGGGCCTGTCAGAAGTACTCTCCCCAGCCATACCTGTAGAAGAGGACATTGGGTTAGACTCACCTTGTGAAGGCGACAAGGTGGCCTCCTTCCTCGTCTCAACTACTCGGGCCGAGGAGATACCTCATCCAAGACGAAGCCGAGCTTGGGATTTATCCTCGACATAGTGCAAAAAGATGCAGTCTAGGACTTCATCCAAACTACTAAGGGTTAACATGTCGGTATCATCGCCATCTACGGTCCTAGGCGCAAAAACCCCAGAGGGATACTTGACGTCCGTTCTAGGGGTTTTATTCAAGTACAACATTTCGCCAATGGCCGCTAAAGACAAGAGCCTCCACGATCCACCAGATTTAACATAAATCCTAGAGTTTCTAGTGTAAAAGCCGTAAGTAGAATTCTTCTCCAAATACCCGCGCTTCGACATCTCGAGAATACGGAGTTCAAATGGGGAAGCTTGAAGACTCCTAAAACCTTAACAATGGCGGAAAATAAACGGGAAATGGAGCTGGAAAAGTACATCAGGAAGCAAGGATAAATGGATGAGAAGAAAGGATAAACGGTTTAAAAGAAACGCCTGAGGAATTGGTCGGAGCAAATCACCAGAAAAACGGATGGAAATGGCACGGTGTGAAGTGTCGCTGGGATGTCGCAAGATCTGATCTTTGTTCGGATTCTGCAAAATGAAGGAAATGGTTTTAATTTTATAAGGAGGGCACGCGGGTGTCATAATTTCACCGCATTAATGGGCGCGGTTTTCTAGGAGAGTGTCTCTTCACCTCTCCATACGCACGCCGTCCAATTATATGATGGAATATGAAGCGATTGGTATAACCGGACCATTGAAATTCGTGAAGATATATGAGCAAACCGAAGCTGACTTGACACTAAGCGAAGTCGACCAATACTGGGGATTAGGATGAACTTGAGTTCCTACTCGGCCTGCCGAGATAGAAACTTGGGGGCCACTGAACGACATAAACCGAATCAATTACATGGATCTGTAAAGCTTAGGTATAAAGCCCAGCAAGGCCCACCCTACAAAGCTCAGGGATAAACCTCTCAACTCGGCTTAGGGAACGACATCTAGGCCGACCTGAAAGCCAAGTCTGTATTACCCGGTTGTAATTCAGTCATTATCATTCAGTATTTATCATTCAGAAATTGTCACTCAGTAATTTTCACTCATTAATGATCGTTCATCGCTCATATTCAATCATTGTATTCACCGTTCAGAGTAATTGTATCGTATGACAATCGTCATTCATCATCAATCTAGTTGGAGAATCGTGCCGTGTTTATCATCGTTGTCATTTTCTTAGTGTGCTGTGTGTGAGGAGTAGCGCACGCTACGTACTCTCTTTAGTGTGCGCTAATTGAGTACGGGTAGCGCACGCTACCTCTCAACACTAGCGCACGCTAGTGCGGTTCAAGCAGGCAGTCCAGAAGGCACTGGACTGCAGTTGGGTTGTAAGTAGAGCACGCTACGAATGGTAAGTAGCGCGCGCTAGTAGGTAGGAGTAGCGCACGCTATGCAGTCAGTGTAGTGCGTGCTAAGGTCGGATCAGGCAGACTCCAGTGGCTACTGGACTGATTAGGAATAATTCGTTAGCGCACACTAACCATTTGTGTTAACGCACGCTAATTACATGGTTGTAGCGCACGCTACAAAAGTTTCATAGCGCACGCTACCGATAAGGACAGGGGGTGTTGGACTACCCCAGTATACCCGTTAGCACACGCTAAGAATAGGATCTAGTGCGCGCTAAACTGGGATTATTATAAATTGGACAGTGTAGTCCAGATTTCGTCATTTGTCATTTCTTCTCATTCTTTCATCATTTCCGGGCGATTTGGAGCTTCTTGAGGAGTGTTCTTCGAGGTGTAATCAGCTATCAACATTTCCAAGCATATAATCCGGAGTAATCATCATTCCATCATCTTCAAACATCATAATCAAGGTAATAATCTCTTGGATCTAGAATTTCGGATTTTTGGGTTTTCCTTCCGATTTCTTCATGTAAGCTTGGATTGTTATTGGAATATGTTAGATATGAGTTATCTACCTTGGATAAATGTATTCCTACGGATTTGATAACATATATTTCGGATTTCATGTATTGTTGGGGTTTGATTCAAGAACACCTTGGAGTTGACTTTGATATTTGGGGGTTTTCAATTAGATGTTGTCGTTAGCTCGTTTTGTGGATTCCTATGGGATTATTGCTATCATTGGAGGTATTTTGTTGGTTTGAAATATTCATTTTGGAGTTGGTTTCGACATATTCGGGATTGGATATTATCGAATGATGTATGTTTGCTAAGTGTTTGTTTGAATGCCTCAATGAGTTCGGATATTGTTGTATCGACCTTTGAGTTAATCGTAATTCATGCTTGATACGTATATTAAGCGGATTATTGGTAATTTTGTCATTCAAGGTTGTTCGAGCGACCGACATCTCGTTTTTAGGACATTGTTCGAGTAAGGACATTTCGACACCGGTATTGTGTAAGTAAATTCTTACTCGGTTAAAAGGATATTCAATACCTTATGTTGTTGTTCATTCATACATGTAATTCACTCATAATATATCGTTCATGTCGAGACTTGTAATTATCAACTCATTGTAATACCCGTAATTTTGATTTCCGGTAATTTATTTTTTTTCGACGAAAGCCCGTGTTGACGACTCGCTCATGACCATTTCGTCATTCCGAGAATGATTAATTCTGCACTTTTTGTCATCCGAGTTCGTTTCGGTGTCGTTTTGTTGAGTTCCGTGCTTTTTGGCGACTTTTCCGCACTTGAGTTCGATTCTTGCGAATCTCGTTCGAAACTGCTGTTTCGAGTTTCCCGTAAGTCCGTTTAACTTTGTTAGACGTTTTGTGAACTTCGGTTTGGTTATTCGATCACGTATCGTGATTTTCGGGCATTTTGGGCTATTTTGTAATTTACCTAAAGTTGTGGGTATCCGCATTCGTATTTGTTGTTTTGACCCTTTTCATGGTCGCGTGCGATAAATTGTTGCATGGTATTTCTTTTCAGATCGATGTTGTTGTCCGAGAGCATTTCGTTGTGTTCGTTTCGTGCGTTTTCGGGAATTCGAGTCGTCGAGTCTTGGCGGCTAGGCACTGGCCGGCCACGTGCGGCAGGGACCTGCCAAGCGCGCACGAGCGTGGCGCACGAGCTACGCGCACGTTCCGGTACTCATGCGGCCCTGACCGCACACGCACGAGCAAGTGCTCGTGCCCAGTGCTCGTGCGTCCCGGCAGTTGCTGACAGCGGGCGCGCACGACCCGGCGCACGACCGACCGCTCGTGCGTGCCTGCTCGTGCGTCCCTGGCAGTATTAATAATGGTCGGGCAGGTCATTTCTTCACCCGTTTTTCATTTCGTTTCTTTTCCTTCCGCGGCTGGAAGCTTGGTAAGGTCGAAGGCATGATGTTGTTCTTTCAATCCACGAATTTCTTGAGTTTCTAACATCAATCAATCATCCCATAACCTCCTCCGATCTACCGAATCAAGGTTAGATTTCTTGATAATCTAGTTTTGGGGAAATTGGGGTTTTTGTTGGATTTCGTCCGTTTCAACCGTAATAACCTAGATTATTGATGGATTATTGATTATTTAGATGTATTATATCATTTCCCTTGTTATTCCATGGTTGGATCGTATCGATTCATTTTTTTGGTCGAGTTCTTGATCGACGCCTTGAAGGTGTCCGGTAGAATGTCATAGAGGGGTTTTCGGATGTTCTACGATTATTCTTCCTCGTATGATCATTGATTTATTAATTATATATTGTTAGGGTCGAGTTTCTTGCGAAGAAACCGAGTTGAACCCTTCCGTTCGTTGTCGTCTTCCTTTTCGATAGCATCGGGCGTTCCGAAGCTTCCCGGTTGAGCCGTGTTCGTTGGAATACTTGCGTGCCGATTTGGAGGCAAGTACCTTGTTCATACGCTTCTCTTTTTGTTGATATGATGATCGGTGGTCGTCTTGGTGTGTTTGTTTGGTTATTTGAAATGATTTTCCAAGAGATTCGTTTTGACCTCGTTAAGGGGCACTTTTTAAAAATGTGTGTGTGTTTTGCGAACGGTGTGTTTTGGGGAATTGTTTATGATTTGATTGTTTTGAACTTGAGGGCTTTGGTGATACCCATGTTGTTTAAAGTTATGGAATCGTGTATTCTGTGTTAATTGTGTCGTTTGTGTTTTGAAGAGTTTGATAATGGTGTCGGATAAGTGGCCATCTCTAGTAAGTATTCTTGATGAACTTACATTCTTAGCATATTAGTATTGCATGAGTAACGTGTGTGTGTGTGTGTATGCTCACTATGGGTTAGATCCGACGGGGTCTCGGTAGGGGTCCACGTAGGGGTGGATCCGCGAGCTTGCTTTCAACCACTATGAGTTAGATCCGACAGGGTCTCGGTAGGGGTCCACGGAGGGGTGGGTCCGCGGTTAATTGTGGTGCATTTTACAAATGTGATTCGATTATGGCATTTCCGGAAATGAGTGGTTTTGAACGGTTTTCATGATTGCATGCATCGACTATGTGTAAGAGGTAAGTTGTTCGTTTGGCTTACTTGGATAGGATGACACTAGGGTATTTTGTCATATGTGTTTTAGTCTTTTAATTGTGGGGTTTTGATATTAGAGAATGAACCTTGCTATCGTTCTCGTGTACTGTGATTTGATGTAATGTGGGGCTAAAATCCCAACGGTTTTGTAAAGGTCATTTTACGGAAAATAAACCTTTGGGGCGGTGACCCCTTTCATCTTTTGGGTTTTGAAAAGTTGGATTTGATAATCCTAAATTGTTTTCTATTAAAACTCCCGATGACATTTCGAATCATTTTATAAATTGTTTCCCTTGATGTTTGGTCTTGAAATTTTGGGAAATTTTTACTCAAACTTTTGCCTCGGAAAGTGTTCATCTTGTTGTATTTGAATCTTTGAGGATTCCGGGTTATTATCGTTCTTAGAACTTGAATTGTATGACTCGTATCTTTGCATTTGTACTTGCACTAGCAAAACAGTGGAGTTTTGCTAACCCCCGAGTATTCGGGGGGTGGATGTCTGTATTGCATTCCGGTTTTGGAGCATAGCACTGGGTCGGCATGAAGGATGATGAAAGACGAACGATACTAATCACACGAGGACCCGTTTGATGTTATATTAGTTTAGTTGTATTTTATTTCCGCTGCAGTATTCTTTCCCCGTTGTACGGGAGTGTGTTGTATTCGACCCCTGCGTGGGCAAGTATTGTAATCAAGTTGTATGTTTTTATTGAAAGGCCAGATTGGTCTACTGAGTCTTTTTAGCCTTAAAGGCATTGTCGAGTTTTTCGTTTGTTGTTACCACCCTGGTAGATCCTTGAGGAAAGGTTCTACGACGTGTAATATCCCTGAGCGGATTGGGGGTGTTACACTCATCATGTAACTCACGAGGAACGACGGTTCCAAAATTATTTCATTGAAGCTATCATTCGTTGTATCATTATTTCATCTCGGTGAGTCGTTCTTGATCCTTATCGGATTCTATTCACTGCTCCTCACCTTAGTCATTTTGTTCCGGTGATCTTCCGAAATTATATTGCATGGCAAGTTGGCGCATGTGTGGAATTTTAGTCGGTCACACTATGGTCATGTGTATATGCGGGACTCCGGACACATTGGACTGTGCGCATGGTAATGTGTATACGCGGGGCTCCGGACACATTTAACCGTGAGACTAATTAGGCCAATAGCGGGTGTATATGCGGGACTCCGGACACTCAGCTATTTGTGCTATTACTCAGTTCACTCGGGCGTAGATTGATGCTAATCATTCAACTTAATTCATTAATTCATTCATGTGATTGTTGTATTTTGTTCAACTCTTGAGGATTGTTGTTCTTTGTAACTGACCCCGTTGGGGGAATATTGTTTTCAGGTCATGGCAAGGCTAAGGCACAGGAAGAGAACATTGACGGCGAGGAGTCCCAGTGATACTAGTAGGGGGCCCCAGTCCTTTCAGTCTTCATGTTTCCTTCATTTGTATTCCGCTGCAGACTTCCACCTTAAATACTCATTTTAACTGGTATTGTATATTTTATCTTCATATAAAATATACATGTATTCTGTTTTTTTTTCTGGGTGTGTTGTATTTGAAACTCCTCATCGGGGTAATTATTGATATACTGTGGTTCGGTACTACAATTATATCACTTAATTTATTTATTTTCATTCGCCTAGTGGGTCCCAGTCGGGGGGTCCACGGCACTGTAATATTTGCCTAGTTTGGGGTGTTACAGAGTTGGTATCGGAGCGTGGTTTTGAATACTACCTTCCGAGTCATGTCTCATTGAAATCATCATTCATCAGACTAGTATCGTTGGAATTTCGCATCACGTGTGACCCGTGCAAGAGCCGAGCCGCTCAGACCAAATAATAGTAAGATTTTCATCATTTTCATTTGTGATCATGTCGATCATGTTCACTCATTAATCACTTAGTTCATTTCACTGTTCAGTTTTTGACCTTGAGCATCGTATCATTAACCTTGTTAACTTGTTCAAGATAATCATTTCAAGGATATCAACAGATAATCTCGTCACTTCAGTTGATCATTCATGTAATCATTGTGGTTGGGCGCGTGTGCTCATTTTCATCATTTCAGAACGAAATCATAATGTGATATTCATGCGAAATATATAATCATCTTGTGACTTTCCCACTTCAGAATGGAAAGAGCTGGCAGAGGACGCGGCGGAAGAGGCCGCGGTATGGGCCGAACCCTGAGAACTTGTGTGAATACGCGTGCGAATGCGGGGAATAATGCTAATTCGTCGAGCAGCGACGCCGCCACTCATTCTCCTGGAAAATGATCATTCACTGTCAGGGAGTCGTACCCGGGATACAGCTCATTCAAAGGGTGTTCGGGTTAACCCACTCGCTTTTATGCAGGACATGATGGCCCAGATGACTCAAATGGCACGCCTCATGGAGACGATGCAGAATTCGGCTACTCAGAATCAACAGGCTCCTCCGCCGCCACCTCAGGGGCAGGAGAGGGGTGTGAGCAGCATTATTGGCGACATCTCTCGCCAAAGACCACCTACCTTTGAGGGCTCATCTGAGCCGGCGGATATTGTCCATTGGCTTGAGCATTTCGAGAAGTTGCATAAAGTTTCAGTTGCGGCTTACTATCTAAGTAAGAGCGCTCATTCTTGGTGGTTATCATTGAAGCCCACCGACGGATCATGTACTTGGGATCAATTAAAGACTCTCATGATGGAGAGGTATTATCCGACCCCACTCAGAGAGGCCAAGTTATCGAAATTACTCACTCCCGACCTCTCAGTGGACGATGATGTTCTCGCCATTGCCGAGAAATTTCAAGAGCTTCTCCCTTTCACCTCGTCTATTATTCACTCCGATGCGGACAAGATCAAGTATTTCAGTAAAAGGTTGAAGCCTCGTATGCGGATGCAGTTGCTTAATCACAATTGCACCAGTCTGGCCGAATTCATTGAAAAAGCTCTTACTTATGAGCTTACTGCTAAAGAGATTGCTAAGAAACAACCTTCATCTGCTGGTAAGAAGTCTAAGAATCGAAATCAGTCTGAAGGCAGCCAGGCAACTTTCAAGAAGCCTCGAGCGGGCTCTACTTTCACTGAACGACCTACTATGGCGCCCAGACCCGCGGAATCTCAGTCACGAGCGGCCAGTTCGGCCATTACCTGTTTCAACTGTGGAGAACATGGTCATTACAGCACGAAGTGTTTGAGGCAAACCGTCACGTGCAATAACTGTGGAATGGCGGGGCATAGCGCCTGTTTTTGCCGAAAGGACTCCAAACCTAATCCGGCGTCATCTCAGGCCCCGAAACAGTCAGCAGTTCCGAATCAGGACACTCAGTCCACGTCGTTTAAGATGACGGGAGCTAACAAAGGCGGAGCCCACAGCTATTAGAGGGGAGCATCCAGTTCCGGGGCTAGCAAGCCCCGAATTTATGAGATGAAGAGAGCTGATGATCCGGAAGCCCGAATGATCTCAGGTACACTCGAAGTTCTATCTCAACTTGTGTGTACCCTTTTTGATACTGGTGCATCTCATTCATTCATTTCCGAGTCATGTTTGATTAGACTACGTCTGGGTAGTGCTACTAGTTGTGAGTCTTATGTCATTGGTCTACCTGATGGTAGAAGAATTATCGGGAATAGTGAGTTTAAGGATCGTCCGATTCAGTTTCATGACCGTGATTGGTTAGCAAACCTAATCGTGGTAGATTTACCGAGAGACGACGTCGTCTTGGGTATTGATTGGATGTATCGTCATGATGCCACCATGAGTGTCCGTAAGAATATGGTCACTATCATTTCAGATGATGGACTCGAATGTGTTTTTCAGGGAGGTAATCCCAGCTGTTCTGGTAGGGTCATCAACTTGATGAAAGCAGTGAGATTACTCAATCAGGGGTGTGTCGGTTATTGGTGCTATATGACTAAGACCGAGAAACCATCATTAATGTTGACGGATATTCCTGTAGTGAGAGAATATGCCGATGTATTTCCAGACGAGTTACCTGGTTTGCCTTCACAGAGAGATGTGGAATTCACGATTGAGTTGGAGCCTAGTACGTCCCCAATATAGAAGGCACCGTACCGAATGGCCCCGACCGAGATGCAGGAGTTGAAGAATCAATTAGAAGATTTGACCGAGAAGGGTTATATCCGGACGAGTGCGTCCCCGTGGGGGGCACCTATTTTGTTTGTCAAGAAGAAGGATGGTTCGTTCTGCTTGTGTATCGATTACTGGGAATTGAACCGGGTGACGATCAAGAATAAGTATCCTCTACCCCGTATCGATGATCTTTTGGATCAACTTCAGGGAGCTTCAGTATTTTCCAAGATCGACTTAAGATCTAGATATCATCAGTTGCGAATTCGAGAGTCGGATATCGCAAGGACGGCATTCCGAACACGCTATGGTCATTATGAGTTTGTGGTAATGCCGTTTGGGTTAACTAATGCACCTGCGGTGTTCATGGAATTAATGAATCGGGTCTTCATCGACTATTTGGATCGGTTCGTGGTTGTCTTTATTGATGACATTCTAATTTATTCTCGTGACCGGGAGGAATATGAGTTTCACCTTCATCAGGTGCTCGACGTGTTGAGACGAGAGAAGATTTATGGAAAGTTTTCCAAATGTGAGTTCTGGATGTCCGAAGTGACATTTCTCGGACATGTAATTTCATCTGACGGAGTTCGTGTCGACCCTCAGAAGACGGAGGCGATCTGAGATTGGCAACCTCCGAAGAACGTTAAGGAAATCCGGAGTTTCCTCGGATTAGCTGGTTATTATCGGCGATTTGTGGAAGGATTTTCTAAAATTGCTCAACCCATGATGAACCTTTTACGGAAGGATAAGAAATACATGTGGTCCGACGCGTGTCAGCAGAGCTTTGAGGAACTCAAGAGCCGATTAATTTCAGCGCATGTCCTTTCTTTACCGCAAGGGACGGAAGGATTTGTGGTTTATAGTGATGCGTCCGGACAGGGTCTCGGATGTGTACTAATGCAGAATGGGAAAGTTATTGCCTATGCTTCACGGCAATTGAGACTTTACGAGGTCAATTATCCGACCCACGACCTGGAGCTAGCAGCCGTGGTGTTCGCATTGAAGATTTGGCGTCATTATCTTTATGGCATTACCTGTCAGATATTCACCGATCATAAGAGTATTAAAGTATATATTTACTCAGAAGGAGTTAAATATGCGACAGAGACGGTGGTTGGAACTAATCGAAGAATATGATATTGAGATACTTTACCATCCAGGCAAGGCGAACGTTGTCGCCGACGCCTTGAGTCGTAAGTCCGTTCAGGAGCAGATGCTTGCTCGATTAACAGTTCAGAGGGACCTTCAGCAGGAATTTCTGAGACCCGAGATCGAGGTCTGGTTACAGCGAGTACAAGGGCAACTTTGTACGTTAGAGATTTCATCGCCACTTGAGGAGGCGATCAGGGTGAATCAGGATTCAGACCCATTTTTGTTACGCATTCGAGATGATGTGACTCAGGGGAAAGCCCCTCGATTTGTGGTCCATGAGGACGGATTTTTGCGATTTAAGAATCTTTTGTGCGTACCGGCGAATGACAAGTTGAAAAACTCGATTTTGAGAGAAGCTCATGCTACCCCTTATTCCATTCATTCGGGGTCTAGCAAGATGTACAAATACTTGAAACAAAATTACTGGTGGAGTAATATAAAACGAGAAGTTGCGGAATTTGTTTCGAGATGCTTAACCTGTCAATAAGTCAAGATAGAACATCAGCGACCGGCGGGTATGCTGAAACCGCTCCCTATTCCAGAGTGGAAGTGGGAAGATATTTCGATGGACTTCATCACGAGTTTGTCGACGAGTCATCGTGGCATGAATACAATTTGGGTAATTGTGGACCGCTTAACTAAATCAACTCATTTCCTTGAGATTAAGGATACGTGGAGTCCCGAGAGACTTGCCCAGTTGTTCATCAAAGAGATAGTGAGACTGCACGGTACTCCTAAAAGTATCGTTTCCGATCGTGACGGACGATTTGTGTCTTATTTTTGGAAATCAGTTCATCGTGCTATGGGAACTCAGCTTAATCTCAATACAGCTTTTCATCCTCAGTACGACGGACAATAAGAGAGGACTATTCAGACTTTGAAGGACATGTTGAGGGCATGTGTTCTCGATTAGAAAGATGATTGGGAAGCCCAACTACCGTTGATCGAGTTCACGTACAGTAATAGTTGGCGTGCTTCGATTAAGATGGCACCTTACAAGGCCTTGTATGGTCGTCGTTGTCGATCTCCTTTATGTTGGGATGACTTATCAGAATCAATCGGCACCGAGCCCGATATGCTTATAGCCGCCCGTGAGAAGGTAGCTTTGATCAGGAGTCGTTTGTTGACCGCTCAGAGTCGATAGAACTCTTATGCAGATAATCGTCGTCGACCGTTAGATTTCGAGACGGGTGACCATGTTTTGGTCAAGGTATCCCCGAGTCGAGGTATCTTCCGTTTTGGGAAGAGGGGAAAGTTGAGTCCGAGATTCATTGGACCGTTTGAGATTTTGGATCGAGTAGGCGAGTTAGCTTATCGATTGGTCTTACCTTCGGCGTTGAGCCGAATTCATAATGTGTTTCACGTATCTCAGTTACGGAAGTATGTTGCCGACCCGAGTCACATACTTCAGTTCGATGAAATCGAGATCGCTGATGATCATTCGTATGAGGAGCGTCCTATACGAGTCTTAGAGCGGCGAATCAAACAGTTGAGGAACAAGACGATTCCTTTGGTAAAAATTCAGTGGTCTAGACACGGAGTCGAAGAGGCTACTTGGGAAACCGAGGATAGTATGCGGGAGAGTTATCCCGAGTTGTTTGGCCCTTAGTTTCGGGGACGAAACTCTTTTAAGGGGGGGTGTATGTAATACCCGGTTGTAATTCAGTCATTATCATTCAGTATTTATCATTCCGTAATTGTCACTCAGTAATTTTCACTCATTAATGATCATTCATCGCTCATATTCAATCATTGTATTCACCGTTCAGAGTAATTGTATCGTATGACAATCGTCATTCATCATCAATCTAGTTGGAGAATCGTTCTGTGTTTATCATCGTTGTCATTTTCTTAGTGTGCTATGTGTGAGGAGTAGCGCACGCTACATACTCTCTTTAGCGTGCGCTAATTGAGTATGGGTAGCGCACGCTACCTCTCAACTCTAGCACACCAGAAGGCACTGGACTGCAGTTGGGTTGTAAGTAGTGCACGCTACGAATGGTAAGTAGCGCGCGCTAGTAGGTGGAGTAGCGCGCGCTAAGGTCGGATCAGGCAGAGTCGAGTGGCTACTGGACTGATTAGGAATAATTCGTTAGCGCACGCTAACCATTTGTGTTAATGCATGCTAATTACATGGTTGTAGCGCATGCTACAAAAGGTTCGTAGCGCATGCTACCGATAAGGACATGGGGTACGGGACTACCCCAGTATACCCATTAGCGCACGATAAGAACAGGATCTAGCGCGCGCTAAACTGGGATTATTATAAATTGGACAGTATAGTCCAGATTTCGTTATTTGTCATTTCTTCTCATTCTTTCATCGGTTCCGGGCGATTTGGAGCTTCTTGAGGAGTGTTCTTCGAGATGCAATCAGCTATCAACATTTCCAAGTATATAATCCGGAGTAATCATCATTTCATCATCTTCAAACATCATAATCAAGGTAATAATCTCTTGGATCTAGAATTTCGGATTTTTGGGTTTTCCTTCCGATTTCTTCATGTAAGCTTGGATTGTTATTGGAATATGTTAGATATGAGTTATCTACCTTGAATAAATGTATTCCTACGGATTTGATAACATATATTTCGGATTTCATTTATTGTTGGGGTTTGATTCAAGAACACCTTGGAGTTGACTTTGATATTTGGGGGTTTTCGATTAGATGTTGTCGTTAACTTGTTTTGTGGATTTCTATGGGATTATTGCTATCATTGGAGGTATTTTGTTGGTTTGAAATATTCATTTTGGAGTTGGTTTCGACATATTCGGGATTGGATATTATCGAAGGATGTATGTTTGCTAAGTGTTTGTTTGAATGCCTCAATGAGTTCGGATATTGTTGTATCGACCTTTGAGTTAATCGTAATTCATGCTTGATACGTATATTAAGAGGATTATTGGTAATTTTGTCATTCAAGGTTGTTCGAGCGACCGACATCTCATTTTTAGGACATTGTTCGAGTAAGGACATTTCGACACCGGTATTGTGTAAGTAAATTCTTACTCGGTTAAAAGGATATTCAATACCTTATGTTGTTGTTCATTCATACATGTAATTCACTCATAATATATCGTTTATTTCGAGACTTGTAATTATCAACTCATCATGTAACTCACGAGGAACGACGGTTCCAAAATCATTTTATTGAAGCTATCACTCGTTGTATCATTATTTCATCTCGGTGAGTCGTTCTTGATCCTTATCGGATTCTATTCACTACTCCTCACCTTAGTCATTTTGTTCCGGTGATCTTCCGGAATTATATTGCATGGCCATTTGGCGCATGTGTGGAATTTTAGTCGGGCACACTATGGTCATGTTTATATGCGGGACTCCGGACACATTAGACTGTGCGCATGGTAATGTGTATACGCGGGGCTCCAGACACATTTAACCGTGAGACTAATTAGGCCAATAGCGGGTGTATATGCGGGACTCCGGACACTCGGCTATTTGTTCTATTACTCAGTTCACTCGGGCGTACATTGATGCTCATCATTCAACTTAATTCATTAATTCATTCATGTGATTGTTGTATTTTGTTCAACTCTTGAGGATTGTTGTTCTTTATAACTGACCGGGGGAATATTGTTTTTAGGTCATGGCAAGGCTAAGGCACGGGAAGAGAACGTTGACGGCGAGGAGTCACAGTGATACTAGAAGGGGGCCCTAGTCCTTTCAGTCTTCATGTTTCCTTCATTTGTATTCCGCTGCAGACTTCCACCTTAAATACTCATTTTAACTGGGGTTGTATATTTTATCTTCATATAAAATATACATGTATTCTGTTTTTTTCCTGGGTGTGTTGTATTTGAAACTCCTCATCGGAGTAATTATTGATATATTGTGGTTCGGTACTACAATTATATCACTTAATTCATTAATTTTCATTCGCCTAGTGGGTCCCAGTCGGGGGTCCACGGCAGTGTAATATTCACCTAGTTTGGGGTGTTACAAGGGCCCTACTCGGTTTGCCTTAGCCCAGATGCAATCCAAGACTTGGTTTTGCCAACCAACTTGCCACGCCGACTTGGCTCAGTAATAGAATAAGCCGAGATCCCTAAATCTACACTCGAAGGTCCTATCCTTGTAGCACGACATGAAACCTGGTGAAATTCAAGATAGAGACAAATAAATATATCCTTATTTAACAAGGACTCTTTTCCACAAGGAAACTACATATACAATCCTTATCAGGATTCTACTTCCCATATATATGAAGTCCAATACCAACACGGACTCGATGACCTTCTCTGCAAGTTAGGGTTGCAACGTTCATGTCTATATAAACAGGTATCCTTACACCTATACTGGTACATAGAATTCTTGACTCTCAACATAGTCAATTAATCTTACCTTATATTCACCATACTTACTCTCACGCCGGAGGGCCTTCGCCGGTAAAGCCCCGGATCAGTTCACGTGTTTTATTGTGTGTAGGTCCGATCAGGAAGTTCGCTCACCGGAATTATCCGAACCGTTTGGATAAGGGCTGATCTAATACGTTTTTGGCACCATCAAAACAAAAGAACAAAAAAATGGTCGGCCGCCGACGATGACCCGCCCACTCGACTCGTATCGAGAAAGGCCCATACGATGACAGACAAAACAAAGGAAGCTGAGAGGGATCCTGAACTTACTTCGAGATTGGCTTCCCCTTGTGATCTGACCTTAAATAGTCTTTTTGTTCAGTGAAATGCGTGGAGATCGGGAAGAACACTAACTACCCAAGTATTGTATTAGGTTATTTACTAAAATCCCCTTTTGTAGGGTAAATTCTCGCTCAGATAACATGCATATGGTAGACTTGGATCAAGCTCCTTCGTCAATGCACAAGAGTTCGCAGGGGACCTTGAGCGGGGCTTAGTTCATCCGCTTTTTCTGAGCAGTAGCGAGCGCAATGGGGAAGGAAGCGGGCTATAGCTACACCGTTTGTCCCCCGAAGCTCCGTGCCAGTCCTCCACCAAAAGCAGGCCGGCGACCTGACGTTCAAAAAATTGATCGGCCGCCGGGGGGTCGTTGTAAAGCAGGCTGACTGACCTGGCATAAAAAAAAGTTGGACGCCTACCGGAAAGCAGGCCGGCGGCCTGTCGTTAAAAAAGGAAAAACAAAATGGCCGCCCGTCGGAGGTCCGCCGGCGGTGTCCTGGTGTAAAAGATATGTTCTGCCGCTGGCGGTGGACCGCAGGAAAGCGGTCTGGCGTAAAAAAATAATTGTCGGACGTTCGTCGCTTCCTCCCTGGTCTTCACTTTGCTCACCCGATCGATAATGGGCCACCGGAAAGCAAGACGGGGGGCCTGGTGAAAAAAATGGCTAGCCGCCAAAGGTCTGCCAGCGACCGGCGATGGCCTTACTGGAAAACCGGTCGGCTGTAGGTCCATCGGAGATCCCCGTAAAAAAGAATTTTCTTTTAAGATTAATCTCCCTTTAATTTAATTAAAATGTTTCAAAAGTTATTTTTTATAAAATTTATTGTTGTTGAACATTTTTTCGATATTATTATTATTAGTATTATTAATAAATTTAGTAAAAGGAGAATGGAGGAGAGGGGAGAGGTATAATGGTCTTTTAGGTGCACACTTCGAAATAATGTCGCCGTCCTTTATATTGTGGACTAGAGATAGCTCGTGCCATAATGTCACGATGGCGTGCCATAATTGGATTAAAATAGATAAATTGCCAGGTTACCTTGCTAGAAAAAAATATGTTGGTTCCCGAAAATCTATCGACCGACGACGGATCTGCCGTAAAAAAAAGGAAAAATAAAATTGGTGGACCTCTGGAAAGCATGCCGGCAGAAAATAAAAATGACTGATTGCTGGAAAGCAGGCCGGTGGGGTTGGTGTTTAAAAAGAAAAAAAAATTGGCCGACTGTCAGCTGTGGCCTATCATAAAGCAGGTCGGCGGGCCTGGTGTTTTAAAAAAAATTAGTCAGCTGCCGCAGTGACCCGCCGGAGCAGGCCGATGGGCCTGGCGTTGAAAAAAGAACTGGTTAGTTGTCGATGGTCAATGGCGGCCCCGCCAGGAAAACAGGACGATGGGCCTGGAAATTTGAAAACAGAAAAGGACGACCAGCAACGGCCCCATCCGAAAATTGGTGGACAGGCCAGGCGTTAAAAAGAGAAAAAGAAAAGGAAGATTGACCGGCCACCGACGGCCTGCGGCAGCCCCGCCGGAAAAACAGGTAGGCGGGCCTGAAAGTACACAAAAGAAAATTGGGTTGTACTCGAAGGTCTGCCAGAGATACTGTCAGGAAAGTTTTTTTTGAAGATTATTTCCCTTTAGTTTAATTTAATACTGCAAGGGTATTTTTTAAAATTTATTGTTATTGAATACTTGATATTATTATTACTATTAAATTCAACACAAAGGGGAGGGGATGAGAGTGGTACAATGGTCTTCTCAAGTGCACACAACGACAATAAAAAAATACTAATATCCTAATGGCATGGTGGTAACCTGTGCCATAATGGCACGGTGGCGGTGCCAAATTGAATTAAAATAATTAAATTATCATATTATCTTTCTGGAAAAAAATATGTTGGTTCCCAAAATGGGCCTGGCGTAAACAAAAAAAAGGAAACTGACCGCCGGCAGTTGCCCACTGCATAGCAAGCCAGCGGGTCTGGGCTATAAGAATATGGCCCATCGGAAAGCAAGCCGACGGGCCAGGCATAAAGAAAAAAAACTGGTCGGCCGTCTCGGTAACCCGCCGGAAAGGTAAAAAAATATTGACACCGACGATGGCCAGCCAGAAAGCAGACCGACGGACCTAGCGGAAAAAAAACGACAAGCTGTTAGAGGTCTGCCGACGACCGACCCCTACCGAAAAAAATGATCGGCCTGAGGTCCGTCGGAGACCCCGTAAAAAATATTTTCTTTTAGAGATTAGTTGCCCCTCTAATTTTACTATTCTAGAAATATTTTTTAAAATTTATTACTGTGGAACATTTGATGTTATTATTATTGTTGATATTATTAAAGTAACACAAAGAGAAGAGAAGGAGATGGGGGGATAGAATGGTGTTTTCAATGCACACTACAACGATAAAAAAAACACCACTATTTTTTATATTATATATTTTATTGCCAAAATACATCCCCATGCATGAAATCGGCACATTTCAAGAAATATCATTTCAAATTAAGATACAAGATATTTTAGCAATTTAAAACCATATAAATTAGAGAAAAGCTGATGAAAACTGACACGAGTCTTCCTAGAGCTGGCCACGAAAAGACAACACCAATTAGCTTTTTATCTCGCCGGAGTGGAGCAAAATCTATCTTCCAAAAGTGAAAAAACCAGGAATCAAGACAGTAACTATAGGGAAGAAGTCAAGTTTATCAATATAACCACACGAAATGTGCCAAGCTCGATTTCATGGGGGCAAACGGGCAAATACAATAAAAATAAATAAAATATTATGGGGTTTTCACTGCTCGAGGCGAAAACCAAGTGCAAACAAACAAGATTATGAAGACCCATCAAAGTTCCAATCAACATATAATATATAGAACAATTCAGAGTAATTCATAATGCCAAGGCCATGATCGAAAAACTTCATCCGTATGGAAATGCAGAAGTAGCCCCAAAATCTCGTGCGGTGTCTCTGTCTGTCTGTGTGGCTTTGCCAGAGTGATAAAACGAGAGAAACAAATGAACTGGTAATGCAGTATAAGGAGGAACAGTGTGTCTTTTGATTGAGAATGTAAAGCTCTCTTTTCTCTCCTCTACCTTTTCGTTTCTCCTTTGGCAGAGTGCGCTGTAATGCAACTGGTGTGTGCTTTGTTTGCGTTTGTGACTAACGATGAAGAGGATGGCATAAAATGTAAAACACAGAGGAACAGCCAAAAAAACTTGTATCTTAAAACGTCGAGTAGGCCACCCAACCTCACTTGTATACGTATTTACCACAGTTTATAACATTACGCACTCTAGCCTCCGAGGTTCACGGTGAAGTCTCTATTTTACCTTCTTGGTTGTGCAATGTTACCCTATACATAACCTAGTGTATATAATTCCCCTTCTCTCCCTATCCTTCACCCAGAGAATGAACATAGCGAATCGTAAGTAATCATAATGCTGCCTGCATAATGTCGCAGGCAAAACAACAAGGGCTCACAGACTAAGAACTCGTGGTGGTAATTAACCTGCGTCATTATAAGCAACAGTGCAAGCAAGAAAATGCCGATTCTCAAAAGAACCAGATTCCTAATCAAGTTAAATCAGTTTTCGGATGTAGCTTTCCATGACCAACACAAAGTCACTTGACCCTGAAACCAGCATGGAGGACGTTCATAGAATTGAGGAGCAACAGATATCTTGTTTGTCGAGCCAAAATTTAACAATTTCCAGAAGAAAAATGAGAAGAAAGAAAAAGTAAAATAACAAGTTGGTGGAAATCAAGCTCTAAGCAGACCTTGGTACTTAAATTTCACAAGATCAGAAAGTGACACAGATTTCATCCTGACTCAAACCGAGATAAAGAAGAAACTGCAAACCCTGAGTACTAGCTTCAATAAGTTTCTTCCATGATTATCCCATGTGCCACGGCAAAATGCTTCTAATTTCCACCACATAGCACAGTAATAAATTAGCGAAAACCCGAAAACACATATCTAAAGCATGCAATTACAAGTCAAAGTTATCTAAATGCTTCCCAACAGAGCAAGCTAACAACTGGGTAAGAGGTGGCTAAGATTGCTGCAACTGCTGATCCTGAAAAGTTTTCTTGCACAAAATAAAAAATATGGCCTTATACATGGACTACAGAGAAGAAAAAATACAAGTAAATTAATAAATAAATTATTATTCCCTGCATCGAAGAGTTTGAAACCTGTAACATGGATATATGACTGTCATGTAAACTAAATTTATTAGCATCCGATATCCGGAAAACCAAATCCATAACAGGTTAAGGAGATGCAAATGCACAGGCAGTTAATACTCAAAATGCCCAAATTTCGTTTTGCATTCGGATCAAACCCAAAAAAAAAGCAGCAGTAGATATTAGCATGTAAGAAATTCAGTGAACTCCATCTATAAGAACAACATCCAGCTGAGAATAATCCATACATAATATAAAGTAAACAAATCTTAAATATTGGTCAATCAAGCACCAATAAACAGCAAACACAAAAATTCGATAAGACAAACTTCTCTTAACAATCAAAATAAATAGCACCACTACGGTAACCAAAATTTGAAAGGCACTGAAAAATACTCTATAGGCCATTGAAAAATCTATGTGTGATCGTGATCATTTTTCTGACAGCCTTTTCTTGCGTTTCACATCCTTCACCTTGGTAATCTTTTCACTAGCCTCTTCTCCAAGCTCGTTCTTTTTCTTCCTCTTCTTTCCAGCAAGTATCTCTCCACCTGACAATCCATCTTCCTTTGATTCCCCACCTCTGCTCTTCTCTGATTTTGCCTTTTTCTCCACCCGTTTCTCCCCTTTCAGCACTGCCAAGACCCCTTCCTTCAAAGTTTTACCCTTGTTTCTTTTCTTAACCAATGTTTCATTAATGCTCAAATCTTCATCCTCTGTCTTCTTATCATCATCATCATCATCATCATCATCACTTTCATCCATCTGTCCCACAAATCCACCATTAACTTTTCCCTGAACTTGCTCACTTCCATCATCATCATCGTCGTCACTCTCCAAATCCTCCCTAACATCCATATAGTGAACCTCATGAATCCTCCCTTTCTTTTTCTTCTTCCCAATTCTACCCTCCTTCCTTCCACTTATTTCCCTTGCATCTCCCTCATTGTCGCTATTCTTAGCAAGCTCGGCTCCTCTTTGTATCTCCTTCAACCCCTCAATTTTCAACTTAACATCTGGCATCGTCTGGTAAACAGGCAATGCTACCGAGTCGGAAAACTTCAGGTGTAAACTCCTCACACCATCCCACTTCTTTGGCACGTTCTCAACGGCTCCTTTAATTGCATCCAACACATTCTCGACAATTTCGTCCTTCTCCATAGCCACCTTACCAACCTTCATCACACAACAAGTTCCACTTCGCATATACAATAGGACATTCCCTAAAGCCCTCTCAACTTGCAACTTCAGATTCTTCTTACCCAAGTCCACCCCCAGAGGCAGCTTCTTTTTCTTGAAAAACTTCTTTCCTATCAACTTAGGCAACAAATGGACCACCCTTTTGTCGACCAAGAACAAGTCGTAACTATCACAAAGCTTTCTTTTCGCTTCGAAGGGCTTGTAGTTGGTCTTGAGCTTGGAAATCTTGATGACTTTAGAAATGGGTATGTTCTGGGATTTGATGAGCTTCTTCATTTGGTCCGAAGGAGGGGTGGGCGATTGAGGCCTGTCGTCTATGATTAAGCAAAGCTGTGAAGTGGCGTCCATAATCGGGTGAGTGAGGGGGATTCTAAAGGGGTTTGTGCGAGGGTTAGAGGGGATTTTCTTAAGGGTTAGATTCAGATATATATAGTCGTCGTCGGGGAGGAGCTGCAGCTTCCCGGTGGATGATTGGGCGGATGCTTTGTGTTTCAGCAGGGCGCCTACTGCGGACTCGATGGTGGGTTTTTTGACACGTGGGATAGTGGCGGCGGCGGCGAATGGTTCTAAAGCCATAGGAGCGGAGACGAGAAGTGACTGCGGTTTCTGGTGGGGTTTAGGGAAGAGGGGAAGTGTAAAAGGGAGTTTGTTATTGAGCAGGTGATGATAAGGGTTAAGGCTCAAGAAAACAGGCCCCAAACCAAACCAAACGAATTGGGACCATAAATAAAGGCATTCGCGAAGGCAATTCTATATAATGGACCATGCATATGGGTTATTTCAGATCGGTCCACCGAAAGAATATAATTTCATTCTCGTTAAATTAGTCTCGTGTCATTCAAATTAATTGTGTAATGTTTTGAATAATTGCATGTGACTGAGAGTTGCTATTTGAGACAATGACGTGTACTTTATTTTATTATTTTTAATAATTATTTTATTTTTAATATAATTATATAATTATAATTGTATTATCCGAAATATACTTATAAATAGGCTTCGTTGTTAATGAAAAATATACTCAGAATTCATTTGCTCTATCCTACATTTCAACTTCATAATACGTTATCCGCGAGTCACTATCAAGTGAAAAAAAAATATAATAAGAGCATGTTCTATAGTTGCATCCTATATATGACTCTGTATCAAAAATTGAATTATTGTTCCGGGATATCCTTCCCTTATTGATGTCTTGCCTAATACTGGTTAGAGAAAGATACATAGATGAAATGTTCTAGATCCTTCTAGAGGTAGTAGGATCACATTAGATGTCTTACCTTATCTAGGAATCCTATGTATGGAAGGACTCTCATTGTAATGCCTATATAAAGGCCCTCTCTATCAGTGTTATGAATACAATTGATTGACTAGTATTTACAGTTGTCTTACTTTCTCCTGAAACACGTTATCATCACGTGGCTCTAGAAATTTTTACAAATTCCGAAAAAAAATCGGCCCTTAACCCTAGCCGGACCCCTACGGACCACCGTCGCATCCTGCCGAACCCCTGTCGGAGCTCCGATCGACTCTGATCGACCATTGCCTCATCCTGTCGGACCTCCGATCGACCCTGATCGACCACTGCCGCATCCTTCCGCCGGACCTCCGATCGACCCTGATCGACAACTGCCGCATCCTGTCGCCGTACCTCCGATCGACCCTGATCGACAACTGCCGCATCCTGTCGGATCTCCGATCGACCTTGATCGACCACTGCCGCATCCTGCCGCACGCCGCCGCGTCCATTCCGCCCAGACCTCTGCCGCAGCCTGTCGCGATCGACCATGATCGATCCTGATAGGTACCCGGCCATAGCGATCCAACCCAGCCCCGATCGCCCCGCTCGGCGAGTCAGCCCATGCTGACCAGATCCCGTTCGGCGCCTGCGGATCCAGCTTAGCCACGACCACAGCCCGCCCGTGCCGACCAGATCTCGTTTGGCGCCTGCCGATCAAGCCTATCCGTGACCACAGTCCGCCCGTGCCGACCCAGTTGTGATCGACCTTGCTCGACGCCGACCAAACACTGCCACCACAGTCCACCCATGTCGACCCAGCCGTGATCGACCTTGCTCGGCCACTGCCGAACCCTATCTACCGATCTAACCCATCCGCAATCCGACCAGCTCCATCCCAGTCGTCCGTTGCCGAAAACCGCGACCTGATCCAGCCCAGTCGGTCCAACCCGGTTCAAAATCTCGGTCCATAGACCCGAACATCGATTTAATTTATTTTCTGAAACCGCCAAAATTGCGCCCCCGGTTTCACGTCGTCACATCGAGTACCACTCGGTAGATCGAAGCTCACCACCAATTGCTCCATATCATGTGCCTAATTTTATACTCGAGGTAATTATATAAACTTGTCCATATTTCAATTCTCTATTTTTTGGAATTTTTTTTCGGGACATGGATTATTGGCTTATTTATCTTCCACGCTACTTTGCGATGGATGAGACCGCGAGAGAAGTCAGTATCTCTACATGTCGAGGAAAACGGTTTGACGGTCCGGGAGGAGTCACGAAATTGTTGAAAGTCGATACTTGTGGTTGTTGCATACACCACGTATCTCGGTGCGATTTGATATCGCCGTTTTTGTCGACTTTTCTAACAACAATTAAGGGAAGTACATCGAGTAACAGTTATGTTACACGCTTTTAAAAGTATCGATTGTGACCGTTTACATTTTCACTGAAAATCCAACAAGACTAACTTCCTCTTGTTTATATCTGGTAGATGGCACAAAGATCCAATGTTCACCTGGAGTTCGACATCCTTGACCATGCTGGTAAGGAGTACCATAAATGGGTCTCAGACGTTCGCTTGGCGTTCGTCGGTAAGAGATTTACTACCACAATCTTTCCCTCTAATGAGCATACCGTTCAAGACCGAGCGAGGAAATCAAGACTAATGCACTGATGTACTTGCATAGACATATACATCGGTTGTTGAAAAAGTGTTACATGAATTAAAAATCCCCAAAGAACTATGGGATATACTCGAATAACGTTTTAATAATGTGCATGATCAGCGCTTTCCTGAATTGCAACTTCAATGGGAGCAAATCCAGTTTTGGGATTATGCGAATGTGGAGGCCTACAATCAAGCCATCCTCGATCTTCGTGCTGATCTTGGTTTTTGTGGTGTCAAGAAGTTTGATCAAGACTTGATCGAGAAGTCTCTTAACACGTTTCCCGTGGGAGAATATGTGATTGCTCATCAGCTGCGCGTTTCCTATAAGGAAGGGAGAATTGAAAACTTTAATGACCTTATCTCCCACCTCGCAAAAAATAAAAGCACAATGAGATCATTCTCAACAGCAATGCGCATCCAGCTGGTATGAAGGTGAATCAGGCTACCCATAGGAAGGCACCACGACAAAATAGAAAAGGCAATGCTGCTCAGTTTTTGCAAGCACCACGGGTGCATGACTCGAGCAAGCAAGGGAAAAGACGAGTTCGTCGTTTCAATGTGTGGAAGATACAAGATGGCTCGGTCGCCGGTCCTAGTGGAGTCCAACCACGTGGACCACCTCCTGCCCCCGGGAATGGACCCACTCCAAATGAAGTCCAGAATTGCTATACTTGCGGTTCAAAGAAGCACTTACAGCAATTGCAAGACGCCAAAGAACATCCAGCCTACTACAAGCACTATAAACAGTACTTAACTCAAGAGTTGAATTACATGGAGGAAGATAATACTAATATGGAGGTGAACCATGTTGAGATCCATCCTCTCACCTTTGAGGACAAAGACCAGCATTTGGATGTTGCCGACTTTGACTAGATCATTGTAGTTTGACTAGTTTTATGCTTTGTTTCTAGTTTTATTTTGAGAACTACTTTGGGATTTTCTATGAATGTAATAAAGTGGCCATGATGAATAAAATTCTTTTAATTGTTGTGATTGTGCAAAAACGCATTCAATTTTTTCCTTTCAAATAGCATGTTTGGTTTATTACAAAATAATTGCTCAGTAAGAATTGCTTGGTTAATTTGATACATTGGTGGGTTTTATCAAAAATGTTTGGTCACGACTAGGCACATCCTCCTTGGTATTTGTTTATGCTTTGTAAGTTCAAACGGAATCAGTAGTTTTTAAACAGTTTTAGTTGTATCGGCAATCCTACTTTCTATACAAGTCTACCAAGTTGAGTTACCGAAAGAATCATTAGTCGATATATTATTTGAACACCCCAATGAATTTTAAAATGTTTAAATGCTCATACGGTCATCATTGCCATAGTATTGTATCAACGATAATGCCTTTGAAAAAGGCTTCAACCTTGCTCTATCACTCAACAAGAGAAATACTAAAATAGCAAATTGAAACGAGCACTACAATCTGATTTTAATGATCCAGAAAGTGCATGAACTATGGACGGAAAGATACGGAAGTTTAGTTTTCAGGACAACTAACTGTCCGTCCATAGACAATTTAACGAAGAAGTTATTGTTGTTTTAGTAAACAAAGGTCAAGTTGTGCAGAAAATTTGCAGCAATTGTGCTAACTTTGATCCTAACCAACTTGGTCGAATTTCCCCAAACTCGAAGTTAGTGAGTTTTCGCTATGTATTTCATCACAAGACTAATCTAGTTTCATGTCTTATTGTAGATGTCTTGTGGCGATATTGAGTGCTTTGCTGACAGTGGAACAACCCACACTATTCTTCGGAATAAGCAATTAATTAGGGATATTGTGTCATACATATCCTCAGTGACAACAATGATTTGGTTCCTCCCAAGTAATACAAGGGAGGGGACCTGCTCATTTCTTGCTACCTAATGGTACGCATATTAATGTCACAAATGCTCTCTATGTCCCAAAGCAAACCGAATCTTGTTAAGTTTTAGGGACATCAGTGCCAGCGATTATCACTTTGATATACACTGTGAGAATGGGATATAATTTACGTGTGTTACTCTGTCATAATGTGGAAGATGCTACATTCTCGAGAAACTTATGAGTCTAAGTAGTGGTTTATACCAAACTACAATAAGGGTTATTAAATCATACGCTGCGAGTCACGAACTTTGTGATTCCGAAGCATACCAACTGTGGCATGACCGACTCGATCACCTTGGACGCGACATGATGATTCGCATTTTGAAAAACTCACACGGTCATCCGATTTTCAAGTCTAGAAAATGATTGGAAGCACCACTCGATATCAGCATTGATGTGAGTGAGTCTGATACCGTATCACCAGGATTAAAGATCGCACGCCCTGATGAGGTTGACGGTGCATCTTCTGTAAATACCTAGGCTTCTGTTGCAATTTCCAATGCCCATAAATCGTTTTGCAAAGCCTGTTCACTAGAAAAGTTGATACCTTCTCCATCCTTTGCTAAAGACTCAACACAAAATATTCACTTCTTACAAAGAATTCGATGGGACATTTTTGGACCTATTCAGCCAGAGTGCGGACCATTCACATAATTTATGGTTCTGGTTGATGCATCGACGCGGTGGTCACACGTCGCTCTGCTATCGACAAGAAACGCTGTATTTGCTAAACTCCTAGCAAAAATTATCAAGTTACGGACTAACCACCCTGACTTTCCATTCTCGTCATTAAGATTGGATAACGCTGGTGAGTTTACATCAAAGTCCTTTGACGACTATTGCATGTCGATTGGGATTGAAGTTGAACATCCTGTCCCCTACCTTCATTCGCAGAATGGCCTTGCTGAGGCTGTGATTAAGCGGTTACAACTTATCGCCCGAGCATTGGTATTGCGCACCAACTTGCCGATTTATGCCTGGGGTTATGCAATTTTGCATATAGATATATTTATTCACTTTACACCCACTACCAATCAACCGTTTAGTGCGTACCAGTTGGCAATTAGACATGAGCTTTATATTTCACACTTACGCATTTTTGATTATGCAGTCTATAAGCTAATTACGCCTCCACAACGTACTAAAATGGGTCCGTAAAGACGATTAAGTATATACATTGGCTATGAATCGCCTAAAATTATCAGCTACTTGGAAACTTTGACAGGAGATTTGTTTACTACAAGATTTGCAGACTGTCACTTTGATGAGACAAACTTCCTGTCGTTATGGGGAGAGAGGAATCAAATAATTCCAGTTGAATACCAGGAAATTATCTGGTTTGCTCCCTCTTTGCCTCATCAAGATGCCCACATAGCTCAATCCGAGCTGGAAGTGCAACGTATTCCTAGTCTTCAGAAAGTTGCGGATTCGATGCCCGACAACTTTACTGATACTGTGAAAGTGACAAGATCTACCATTCCCGCTGCGAATATTCCTCTAAGGTTAGAAGTACCAGTTATAGGGCAAGGTTCAGCCTCCAAAAGGAATTATGCCCCCAACGTCGACCTTAGTGGTGGGATGGATACTTCAGCTGCTCTTATCCCTGCTCGAAAGAGGGGGAGGCCAGTGCGTAGAAAGGATACCAAACCTCGAAAGAGAAGAGGAACAGAGGCACATAATCCTCTCATTATCGACAAAGTGACCCTATCACACGAGATTCTCTCTGACTACGGATATGTTCTCGAATAAACAATGGAACGATCGATGGATGCGTCAGAAACTTTGTTGATGTCGGAAAATAAAGAAATCTCGATGCAATGTATGAGTGAATACGTACTATTGGACAGTTCGTCCATGCTAAAATGATGATGCTTTTTCCTACTCCGCCACTTAAGAAATTATTGAAGACAGTGATTCTGAGCCGCGCTCGGTTACTGAATATCAACGACAAGCCGATTGTCCAGAATGGAAAGATGTAATGCAAACTGAACTAGACTGGATGGCTAAACGTGAGGTATTTGGCCGTATCGAGCCAATACCCATGGGCGTTAAAGCAGTTGGACATAAGTGGGTCTTTATTTGTAAACGCAATGATAAGAATGAGGTCGTGCGTTACAAAGCCAGACTAGTTGCCCAAGGCTTCTCACAGCACCCTGGCATTGATTACGAGGAGACGTATTCTCCTGTTATGGACATCATCACTTTCTGCTACATAGTCAGTTTGGTAGTGTCCAAAAAACTAAATATGCAGTTTATGGATGTGGTTACAGCATATCTTTATGGGGATCTAGATAAGAATATTAATATGAAAGTCCTCAAAGGGATTTCGTTGCCCAAATCAAGTAGCTCTGAACCACGGAGCGCTTACGCCGTAAAATTCCATCATTCACTGTATGGGTTGAAGCAATCCAGAAGGATGTGGTTGTTAGGAATATGCCCTCGAATGCCACACAAAGGATGAGAGAGTTAGAGCATTGTATTGTAATTATGAATATTAAATAAGGCATTAATTATTTTTATATTATTGTATATCACTGGCATTGTGATTTGGTATATAAAATAATAGTCTTGCATTTGAGAGCAAACATTCCACTCCTTATGGAGATAAGGATATTGGCACTGGAAGTGTTTAGGGCTCGAATGCTTAACTGGTTCGCAAGTCGATAAAACTAAACTGGGCAGTAAGTTTAGACAAGACTTGTATAATGTGTACTTTGACATATAGAGTGTCTGTCTTCAGTAAGGGTTAGTGGGAGCACACGTTATAGGTATGTAAATGAGATTAGAATACTCGAACACGACTCACCTCGATTTGGTCAGGTAATACCCGGATAATTTTTGAGTATTTTCATTTGTATTTGAACTTTGTGGTACTTGATCGTATAGTATTGATAAACTAAGCGTGATTTTTTGGTATTTGTATTCAGACATTCTTGATCATATCATGTGGAGTTTGTTGATTTATACATGCGTCTGCATGACACTAACATACGTTAAATATTGTACATAACGTACGATATAAGCTACAGTTAACGTACATTATATGCGAAGCATAGTGTACGTAAGGTACGGTGAAGACAGGACAAAGTGAAGCGGGCATGTGGAGCCGGATGAATACGGTGTCGGATTCCCCCGCGTGAACCTGGACAACCTTTTGATAAAGTAAGTCAACGAGCATAACGTACATCATAGGGGGCATATAACGTATGCTATGATGATGAGATTACGTACATAAAGGTATGTTAACGTACGTTATGAAGGATGGAAAAAGAGATAGTGAACTACGTCAGACGATAGCGTACGTAAAGGATTTGTGGTTAACGTACGTTAGAAGGCTAACGTACGTAAGGCCTCATGGATAACGTACATAATGTATAAAACTCTATTTATAGACATCAACCTCCTTTCATTCCACCTCCACCCTTGTTCGATTTTCTGCACGTTTGAGAATTTCCCAGCTCTATAAATCCCTTATATCAGCCTCCCAACTTGGTTTAGAAGATCATAGAGCTTTGTAGATTGGTGTTCAAGCTTCCGATGTTGAGTTTTACCAAGTGTTTCATCGTTCTCCTCTATATTAAGGTATGTTAATCCGTCATCAACTAGAATTCATATCCTTAGTGTCGATTTTGATCATGCTACTGAGATTATGAAGTTGTTATGAACATTATGAATCGAACACCAAGTTTAGGAGGATTGGATTGGTTAAACTTAGGTTTTTCGTCGAAAATAGTTGAACATTGATTATGCCTATCACAAGGATGTGATTTTCAAAGAGTATAACCTGCATTGATGATGATTTCATGATGATTACATGATAGAGATGATGATTTCGTGATTAGGATACGACGAATGAATTATATATGTTATCACCTAGACTATGTGAATTTGAGATGGTGAACGTAAGGATCGTTCGTCGAGTATAATCCAGGGTTTGTAAAGATTGTTCGGATTGATAATCTTCATATGAATGGTTAGAACGATATGATTATGTTGTAACAATCATGGTGAACGTAGGACTTAGACTAGATGAGTTTACTTGTGGAAGAATGAGAATCATAAGTGGGAGTAACTTAAAATTCGGTTGAACGTACTTACCATGTTATGAATTCATCTAGATAACCGATACATGTATTGGGAATTAATGGGCAGATTTGGGGAAGTGCATTGTAACGATTTGAATGTGTTGGAAAACCCATAGACATCAACATGTTATCCCCGTTATGACCTTCCGTTTCACATGTATCATAATTTTCATTCGACTTAGTGTCCTTGGAGTAGTTCACCGGGAATCGGCCGAGTAATGATCATCGTTAGAATGTTTAGAATGTTCGTGTGATCGTATTGTTACGTAAGTTAAGTTTGTCTCCTAGGTCTTGCATGCGGCTTTTCGTGAATGTTGACTTTTAGCTCTTGCTGACGTGGATTGAGTATCTTGGCTAATAACTTGACTGAGAACTTGTCTGAAATAACTTGGTCAAAGATGCCTGAAGTGCAGTCAACCTTTTTCAAAGAAAAATCGTCCTTTGTGGACGGGGGGTTGAGGCGGGACCCACCAACCTGTGAGATAAAGAAAAAATCGAGAATACAAGCAATCTGTCCCGAATTATGACCAAAAATTGGCCATAATCTGAATCCTAAATCTAAAAAACGAAATACCGATGGCCCGCTAAAGAAATACAAGGTGCACCACTAAAGGCGTGGGCTAATGTACGGACCAATAGGTAAAAAATCACTTCCGATTTATGACAAAAAATGGGCCATTATTCGGATCCTAGAAACTAAAATGCCAGCAGCCCACTAGAGAAATACAAGGTGCACTACTAAGAACGTGGGCTAATGTGCGGGCCAATAGTAATAAATCAAATGATAAAATACTATCTAAATCTAAAAAAAGGTAGCCAATGTAATACCCGTAATTTCGATTTCCGGTAATTTCTTTTTTTTCGGCGGAAGTCCATTTTGATGACTCGCTCATGACCATTTCATCATCCTGGGAATGATTAATTCTACACTTTTTGACATCCGAGTTCGTTTCGGTGTCGTTTTGTTGAGTTCCGTGCTTTTTAGCGACTTTTCCGCACTTGAGTTCGATTCTTGCGAATATCGTTCGAAACTGCTGTTTCGAGTTTCCCGTAAGTTTGTTTAACTTAGTTAGACGTGTTGTGAACTTCGGTTTGGTTATTCGATCACGTATCGTGATTTTCGGGCGTTTTGGGCCATTTTGTAATTTACCCAAAGTTATGGGTATCCATATCTGTAATTATTGTCTCGACCCGTTTCTTGGTCGCGTATGATTAATTATTGTGTTATGTTTTCATTTCGGGTCGATGATGTTGTCCGTGAGTTTTTCGTCGTGTTCGTTCCGTACGTTTTCGGAAATCGAGTCGTCGGGTCATGACGCCTGAGCACTGGCCGGACAGGTGCGGTCGGCACGGTCGGAAGTGCTGGGCACTGGCCGGTCAAGCACGGCAGGAACCGGCGTAGCGCACGCTACGGCCGGAAGGCTGCGCGTGCTAACCGGCAGGTGTAGCGCACGCTATCACCGCCCAGCGTCTGTGCTCGGGCCGGGCGAGAGGGTTCTTGGAGTACTGGACTCGGGGACGATCGGCAGGTAGCGCACGCTACTGTCGGGCATTGCGCACGCTACGACCGGCAGGTAGCGCGCGCTACGGCCAGAAGGATGCGCGCGCTACCTGGCCGAGTCAGTAGGGCAGTGGGGGCTCTGGACTGCGGCCTGGGCCGATAGCACACGCTAGCTCGGCAGCATAGCACGCGCTAGTCCGGCCCAGTATAAATGTGACAGAGCAGTCACATTTCCTCTCGTTTTTCATTTCCTTCCTTTTCTGTCCGTGGCTGGCGATTCGGAGGTGGCGAAGCCATGTTGTTTAACAACAAATCCATGAAGTTCTTGAGGTTATATCACTGATCAATCATCCGTTATCATCCTTTGATCCAGCGAATCAAGGTAATCTCACCTTAGAACCCTAATTTCGTGAATTTGGGGTTTTTTGCATTTTTATCCGATTCGTTCTGTGTTGTTGATTAATTCATGATGGGTATAATTAATCTTGGTATTATTCTTGTGTTTAGCATCATTTAATCCATTGTTCTTCGTCGAATCGAAGTATATTTCTTGATTTCCTTCGAATCGACTTTTTGGGGGATTTGTTCTCGATCTCGTTTTCCATCCGTTTTTGTTGGATAGATTGTGGTTAAATGATGTTGTTAAACATATTCTATGGATTGTATATCCATATTTCGACTTGGAATTCCGTTTTCGTGTTTTGTCGGGACGAATCGTGTTCTTGGCCGTTTTGGGGAAAACACTTGAACTTTCGTCATTCGTTCTTTGAATTCAACGGCTTTGAGTCGTGTTATGGAATTCATTTCATTGTTGTTCTTGTCCTTCGTAGTTTATGACCGCGAGTTGGCGATCGGTGGAGTCGGCGGGTTCGTAGTCGGTTCGTGTCAACCTATTTCGGTCGATTCTCCGTGTTGTTCTTATTTGAGGCAAGTACCTTGTCCATACATTTCTTGTTTTGTGGATATGATGATTGGTGATCATCTTGGTATGTTTGTTTGTTTGTTTGAAATGAGTTTTCAAAAGATTTGGCTAGCCTCGTTAAAGGCTCACTTTCAAAACGCGTGTTTTGTAAATTGTGTGGGTTGTAAGTGACTACGTGAATCCTTTGGATATGTTTGGTGTTGATGTTGCGCTTGATAATGCGTGTGTACGTATATTATCTCTTTTCAGGGCATTATGGTTTGACGTGGTGTTTTGCTAAGTGTTTGATGCCTCTGGGTAAATTATTTGGATATCCTTGGTGTGATATGTTATTTGTGCATAATTGTTTCGCTAGCCAGCTCGGGAGGGTCCTTCGAAACCTCGGGTGGGATTTGTGGCTTCGTCCCGGTCCTAGGCGATGCCTGTGTGTGTATGTTTAGTGAATGTATTTTACTCACTCCGGGAGGGTCCGACGGGGCCTCGGGGGAATCTATGACTTCACTGTGGGTTCACGAGTAAAAACTTCACAGGTTGATGTGTATGTTTAGTGAATATATCTTACTCACTCTGGGAGGGTCCGACGGGGCCTCGGGGGAATCTATGACTTCACTCTGGGTTCATGAGTAAAAACTTCACAGGTTGATGTGTATATTTAGTGAATGTATTTTACTCACTCCGGGAGGGTCCGACGGGGCCTCGGGGGAATCTATGACTTCACTCTGGGTTCACGAGTAAAAACTTCACAGGTTGATATGTATGTTTTGTGAATGTGTTTGCTCACCTCGGGAGGGTTCGACGGGGCCACAGAGGGAATCCAATGGTTTCGCCCTGGATTCACGAGTGAAACTTCACGGGTGCGTGTGTATTTTATGTCCGACGAGGACGCGTGACGTGGGTTTTAACCTTGTGTATTGTTGTTGGTTTCATTTGTGAAAAACAAAACCATTGGGCTGTGACCCTGTTGATTTTTGGAAAGAGAAGGATTCAGTAATCCTAAATTGTTTTCTATTAAAACTCTCGATGGCATTTTAAACTGTTTTATAAATTGTTTCCCTTTATTTGTGATCTTTCAGTTTTGGAAATATTTACCCAAAGTCTTGTCTCGGGAAGTACTTTTTCTTTACGTTTGGATCTTTGAGGATTTCCTGGTTATTGTTATTCATGGAATGTGAATTGTATGGCTCGTATTTGCACTTTGTTCTTGCACTAGCAAAACAGTGGAGTTTTGCTAACCCCCGAGTATTCGGGGGGGTGGATGTCTGTTTTTTGCATTCAGGTTTGGGAACATAACACAGGGTCATCACGAAGGATGATGAAAGATGAACGATACTAATGAGGTCATTGGTTTAGTTATAGTTTATTTCCCGCTGCAGTATTCTTTCCCGTTGTACGGGAGTGTTTGTATTCGATCCCTGGGTGGGCATGTAATGAGTTTGAGTTGTATGTATTTATTGAAAGACCAAATCGGTCTACTGAGTCATTTTAGCCTTAAAGGCATTGTCGATATATTTCATGTTGTTACTAGCCTGGTAGATCCTTGAGGAAAGGTTCTACGGCGTGTAATATCCCTGAGCAGATTGGGGGTGTTACATAAATGGTATCAGAGCTTAGGTTGTGGAAACCTAGGCTGTCGGGTTTAGTGGTGTCTGTTGAGTTTTTGTCTCGTCAGAATTTGTCTGACTGAGTCGTGTCGCGATGAGTCGTCTGAGTTTGTTGGTCGTGATTAGTATCGTGGGGCGATCATCATCTTCGTGCGACCTGTGGATGTAAGTCTCCCTTCTTTGTGTTGTGCCTCGTGTGACACGAGCTATTGGTATGATTTATTTGCTAAGTGACGGAATCCTCTTATGGATTTTGATTTCTTGATATGTGGTTATTTGACCCTCCTATTTCGTTCATATATGGAGTAGTGTTGCTGGATTGTGCATGTTTGACTTTATTTCTTTTATCTGCTGCGTGAGTTCTTTTGTAATGGCTTTCGGTATTTTACCGACTGAGTTTTATTTCGAAAATCGATTCCATTAACCGAGTTTTTGATATTATGGCCTTGATCGTTTTAGCGAAATTCTTATGACGGTGTTTAACATGTTGTAAATGGCTTTTGTAAGTTTTTGAAACATTACCGTCATCGGCCTTTTTGGCATTTTTGTAAATGGTTTTTAGCACAGTGGGTTAGACGGGACCACGGCGCTATAAAGTTTTGTGTAATTACCTGAACTTTTTGGGCATTCTAGCCCATTGAATTATCCTTGAAAACCTTGAGTATCTTAGAAAATAAATTTCGAGACGTACTTTTAAAATGAATTATTTTCTCGTGGTACATCCAAGGTGCCACAATATGTTTCAAAATTCTTCTACCTCGAGGACCAAAATGTTTTGAGATATTTTCAATGTTTTAGAAACACTTTTATTTAGACCCGAGGGTCGAATATTCTGAAAGTTTTTACTAAGAGAAAGTGTCCTCATTTTTATCTAATGTGAAATGGTTCTCCAAAGTCTCGATAACGATGTCTCACGTTTGTACTTTTTTTGAAAGGTGATACTCAAGATCAACCGGTGTTCTTCTATATTATTTTCATAATGAGGTTTTCGTTTTTGAAACCTATCCATTCCCGTTTGAGGGCTGGGTAGGTATGTATGATGTCGCATTGTCATTATGATGTTTGCTCCCGAGTATGATCGAATCAGCGGTGTGAGCGTTGAGTCGTTTTCCACACATTTGTTGTGTTAGCCCTCTGTGAGAGGTGGGATGTTGGTATTGAATATTGTCGCCTCATAGTGATTTCTGCGTTGTCGCGCATGTGCGAGCTGTTAGAGCTTGGTTTGGTATGACCGTGTGCATCAGTGATGGTTCCGTTATGTATCGGTTGTTTAGTGTCTTGCTACCTTACTCCCATTTTTGTGAATTTCGTGGACGAGGTCGGAGGTAATTGTAATACTCAGTAATTATCATTCAGTAATTATCACTCAGTAATTATCATTCAGTATTTATCATTCAGTAATTGGTACTCAGTAATTTCATTATTGATCATTTATCACTCAGATTCAGTCATGGTATTCATCATTCAGAGTAATTGTATCGTGTATCAATCGTCATTCATCGCTAATCTGATTGGAGTTTCGTGCCGTGTTTATCATCATTGTCATTTTCGTTGCAAGCTGTGCTTGAGGGTAGCGCACGCTACATACTCCTTTTAGCGTACGCTATTTGGGTATAGGTAGCGCACGCTACCGCTCAGCTTTAGCGCACGCTAAGGCTACCTTGGCTGCAGTCCAGAAGGTACTGGACTGCAGGTGAGAATATTTGTAGCGCACGCTACGAGTGGTGAGTAGCGCGCGCTAACGGGTTGTGGTAGCGCACGCTATATGTGTGGAGTAGCGCGCGCTAGGGACGGATCGGGTTGAGTCCAGTGGCTCTTTGGCCGGATTAATTCATAGCGCACGCTATGAGTTATATTTAGCGTACGCAATCAATATTATAGCGCACGCTAATCGGTTGTTGTAGCGCACGCTATCGAGGTTAGATCGAGGGCGACGGTTTTACGGACTCCGATCGGGCGTCGAATATTTCGCTAGCGCACGCTAACAATGGATATTAGCGCACGCTAGTAATATGGCCGTAGCGCACGCTACAAATAGGTACGTAGCGCGCTACCGTGTTCGGACAGGGTACTGGACTAACCAAATTACACGTTAGCGCACGCTATGCACAAGGGCTAGCGCACTCTAACATGGACCGAGTATAAATTGGACAGTTTAGTCTGAGTTCGTCATTTTTCCTTCTCATTTCATTCCTTCGGTAGTTTTGGGCGATTTCGAGCGATTCGGAGAGGATTCTTCGAGGTGTAATCATCAATCATCATCTTCAAGCTCATCTTTCGGATTGATCATCATTTCATCATCTTCATCACATCGAATCAAAGGTATTAAACTCTTGGATCTAGAATTTTGGATTTTGGGTTTTCCTTCCGATTTCTTCGTAAGCTTGGATTATCATTGGAATATGTTAGTTATGGGTTATCTAACTTGGATAAATATATTCCTACGGATTTAAACGGTTATTTTCGAATTATTCCAAGAACCCTTGGGGTTGACTTGATTAATTGGGGATTTTCCGATTGATGTTGTTGTAATCATGAGTTATGGATTCCTAATGGATTATTGATATCCTTGAAAGTGTTTTGATGGTTTGAAATACTCATCTTGGAGTTGGTTTCGATTCATTCGAACTCGGATATCGTTGTGTCGATGTTTGAGTCGTTTATGATCGTTTTTGATTTGCGTAATGATCGGATTATTGGTAATTGTGTTATTCAAGGTTGTTCGAGCGACCGATATTTCATTTAGGTCGTTGTTCGTGGACGGACATTCATCATCGGTATTGAGTAAGTTAATTCTTACTCGGTTAAAAGGATATTCATTCCTTTTGTCGTTGTTCATTCATAATCATAACTCATTCATCATTGTATTAATCGTATCAAAACTCGTCATTGTCAATTAATCACCTCAGTCATAAGGAGCAGCGGTTCCGATCATTTCATTGAGCTATCATTCATTTCACCATCATTCAATCTTGGTGAGTCATTATTCATTTTCATTGTCACTTTTGTCATATTGTGGCATTCCGGTCATCTTGGCGTGCCGGTTGGTATGTGTAGGATTTTCATGTCGGGCACATTATAGTCGTGTGTTGGTTGGTGGCCTCACATTGGGTGTGCACACGAGTCGATTGCTCGTGAGGCGATTAGGTACAAGACCACGCGTGTTTGATCGTTGGTGGCTTGTGCACGGACACATTTCCATCCCGGGCGTAGTGTGGCGCCATTCCTTTGAGCCGTCTTGATTAGTCGATTCATATAGCATGTTTGATTGCGTATGTTTGTGAGAATAATTCATAATTTCGGATATATCATGATTGTGTATTTTCAACCCTTGAGGATTGTTGTTACGTGTAACCATTTCGTTGGGGATCTTGTTTCGTGTCATGGCAAGGCTAAGGCACGGAGAGCACGGTGACGGCGAGGAGTCCCAGTGATACTAGTAGGGGCCCCTGCATTGATCATTTATTCACCATTTGTGTTTCCTTTATTTATTCCGCTGCAGACATTCCGTTTGAGTGTTCATTTCATTCAGTGTTGTGTATTTTATCGTCATATAAAATACACATGTATTCTATTTTATCCTGGGTGTGTTGTATAAAACTCCTCGTCGGAGTAATTGATGTTGTAATGTGGTTCGGTACTACATTTACCTGTGTAATTCATTCATTTTCATTCGCCTGGTGGGTCCCAGTCGGGGGTCCACGGCACTGTAATATCCGCCTAGTTTGGGGTGTTACAGAGTTGGTATCGGAGCGTGGTTTTGAATACTGCCCTCCAAGTCATGTCTCATTTGAAATCATCGTCATCGGACTAGTATCATTGGACTTTCGCGTCACGTGTGACCTGTGCAAATGCCGAGCCAATCAGACCAAGAACTGTAAGATTTCTAATGCCATGGTATAATTTCTGGCATTAATCATTCATTCATAATTCATTAGTTAACAATCCTCATTCATCAATTTCAATTGTGATCAAGTCGATAATGTTAACTCATTAATCACTCAATTCATTTCATTACTCAGTTGTTGATCTTGAAGATCATATCATCAGTCTTGTTAAATTGTTCAAGATAATCATTTCATAATTTCATCGTAAATCATGTCACGTCAACTAATCATTCATGTAATCGTATTTGAGCGCGTATGCTCATTTTCATCATTTCATAATATAATCATAATGTGATACTCATGCGAGATATATAATCATCATATGACTTTCCACTTGACATGGAAGGGGCTGGCAGAGGACGTGGAGGACGAGGCCGTGGAGCGGGCCGAATCCCGAGAACTCGTGCGAATACACGTGCAAATGCCAGGAATAATGCTAACTCATCGAAGCGGTGATCCGCCACTCACTCACACAGACGCGATCATTCACTATCGGGAGTCGTGCAGGACACGGCTCGGTCGGAGGGTGTCCGGGTTGACCCACTCGCATTTATGCGTGGCATGATGGCCCAAATGACCCGGATGGCTCGGTTGATGGAGACGATGCATAACTCCGTCAATCAAAATCGGCGAGCTCCTCCGCCGCCACCTCGGAGGCAAGAGAGGGTGTAAGCAATATCATTAGCGATATCTCGCCGACCACCTACTTTTGAGGGCTCATCCGAGCCGGCGGATATTGTTCACCGGCTTGAGCATTTTGAGAAGTTATTTGCTATGGTGGATTGCCCCGAAGGGCATAAAGTTTCGATTGCGGCTTACTATCTCGGTAAGAGCGCTCATTCATGGTGGTTATCGTTGAGGCCCACAGACGGAACATGTACTTGGGATCGGTTCAAGACTCTCATGATGGAGAGGTACTATCCGGCCCCACTCGGGAGGCCAAGTTGTCGGAATTACTCACTCCCGACCTTTCGGCGGATAATGACGTTCTCGCCATCGCCGAAAAATTTCAGAACTTCTTCCGTTCGCCTCATCTATCATTCACTCGAGCGGACAAGATCAAGTATTTCAAAGAAGAGGTGAAACCCCGTATGAGACTTGATTACTTAATCATAACTGTGCCACTCGCCGAGTTCATTGAGAAGGCTCTTACTTACGAGCTTACGGCTAAGGAAATTGCTAATCGGCAACCTTCGTCTGCTAGCAAGAAGTCCAAGAACCGTGTCGGTCGACGGGAGTCGTGCCACTTTCAAGAAACCGCGGCGGGCTCTACTTTTCTCGAGCGACCTCCCTGGCGTCTAAACCCGCGGAATCTCGGTCGCGAGCGGCGATTCGGCCATCACTGTTTCAACCGTGAGGAACAGGTCATTTCAGCACCAAGTGTCAAGCGATCATCACGTGCCACAAGCGTGGGATTGCTGGGCATAGGGCCGTTTTGCCGTAGGGACTCTAAACCCACTCGGCGTCATCTCAAGCCCCGTGTCATTCGGGTGCAGAATCAAAGCCACTCACTCGGCGTCGTTCAAGACGACATGAGCTAAAGGCGGAGCAGAGCTATCGAGGCAGGAGCATCCGGTTCGGGGCCGGCAAGCCCGAATTTATGAGATGAAGAAGACCGATGATCCCGAGGCCCGGATGATCTCAGGTACACTCGATATTCTATCTCAACCTGTGTGTACCCTTTTTGATACTGGTGCATCTCATTCATTCATTTCCGAGTCATGTTTGAGTAGACTACGACTGGGTAGTGCTACTAGTTGTGAGCCATATGTCATTGGCCTACCTGATGGTAGACGCATTATCGGTAACCGTGAGATTCGAGAATTGTCGATTCAGTTTCATGTTCGTGTATGGCCAGTGGACCTAATCTTAGTAGATTTACCGAGGTACGAAATCATCTTGGGTATTGATTGGATGGATCGTCATGATGCCATCATTAGTGTCCGAAAGCGTTTGGTCACTATCATTTCAGACGATGGAGTTGAATATGTGTTTCGGGAGGTAATCCTACATTGCTCGCAAAGTCATTAATTTGATGAAAGCGGTAAGATTACTCAATCGGGGATGTATCGGTTATTGGTGCTTTATGGCCAAAACCGAGAAATCATCAAGAATGTTAACGGATATTCCGGTGGTGAGGGAATATGCCGATGTTTTTCCAGACGAGTTACTGGTTTGCCTCCACGCAGGGATGTGGAATTCACGATTGAGTTGGAGCCTAGTACGTCCCCGATATCGAAGGCACCGTCTGGATGACCCCGGCCGAAATGCAAGAATTAAAGAACCAACTTGAGGAGTTGTTCGAGAAAGGTTATATCCGACCGAGTGCGTCCCCGTGGGGAGCACCAGTGTTGTTTGTCAAGAAGAAGGATGGTTCATTCCGCTTATGTATTGATTATCGGGAGTTGAACAGGGTGACGATCAAGAATAAGTATCCCTTACCCCGTATTGACGATCTATTAGATCAACTTCAGGGAGCTTGATTTTCCAAGATCGACTTAAGATCAGGATATCATCAGTTGCGGATTCGAGAGTCGGATATCGCGAGGACAGCGTTTCGAACACGCTATGGTCACTATGAGTTTGTGGTTATGCCGTTTGGATTGACTAATGCACCTGCGGTATTCATGGAGTTAATGAATCGGGTCTTCATCGACTTTTTGGATCGGTTTGTTGTTGTCTTCATCGATGACATTTTGATTTATTCTCGTGGCCGGGAGGAACACGAGTTTCACCTTCATCAAGTGCTCGACGTGTTGAGACGAGAACAACTTTATGGGAAGTTTTCTAAATGTGAGTTCTGGATGTCCGAAGTGACTTTTCTCGGACATGTAATTTCATCAGACGGAGTTCGTGTCGATCCTCAGAAGACGGAGGCTATTCGAGATTGGCTACCTCCGAAGAACGTTAAGGAAATCCGAAGTTTCCTCGGATTAGCGGGTTATTATCGGCGATTTGTAGAGGGATTCTCTCGAATCGCTCAACCCTTAACGAACCTTTTGCGGAAGGATAAAAAATACACGTGGTCCGACGTGTGTCAACGGAGTTTTGAGGAACTCAAGAGTCGGTTAATGTCAGCACCTGTACTTTCCTTGCCGCAGGGGACGGAAGGATTTGTGGTCTATAGTGATGCGTCCGGACAGGGTCTCGGATGTGTGCTCATGCAGAACGGGAAAGTTATTGACTATGCTTCACGGCAATTGAGGCCTTACGAGGTTAATTATCCGACCCACGACCTGGAGTTAGCAGCCGTGGTGTTCGCTTTGAAGATTTGGCGTCATTATCTTTATGGCGTTACATCCGATATTCACCGATCATAAGAGCTTAAAGTATATATTTACTCGAAGGAGTTAAATATGCGCCAGAGACGGTGGTTGGAATTAATCAAAGATTATGATATCGAGATCCTTTACCACCCGGGCAAGGCGAATGTTGTCGCCGACGCCTTGAGTCGTAAGTCCGTTCGGAGCGGATGCTTGCCCGTTTAACAATTCGAAGGAGCTTCAGAGAATTCCTTAGACCCGAGATCGAGTGCAGCCCGGCGAGTTCGGGCGGCTTTGTATGTTAGAGATTTCATCGTCACTCGAGGAGGAAATCCGAGAGAATCGTGGTTCGGACCCATCATTGTTGCGCATCCGAGAGGATGTGGCTCGAGGAAAGCCCTGGATTTGTGGTCCACGAGGATGGACTTTTGAGGTTTAAGAATCGGTTGTGCGTGCGTGAATGACGAGTTGAAAAACTCGATTTTGAAAGAAGCTCATGCTACCCCTTATTCTCGTGCATCCGGGGTCTAGTAAGATGTACAAGGACTTGAAACAAAATTACCGGTGGAGTAATATGAAGCGAGAAGTCGCAGAATTTGTTTCGAGATGCTTAACTCACAACAAGTTAAGATTGAACATCGGCGGCCGTGGGTATCTGAAACCTCTTCCTATTCCCAGTGGAAGTGGGAAGACATTTCTATGGATTTCATCACGAGTTTGCCGACGAGTCGTCGTGGCATGAACACGATGGGTGATCGTGGACCGCTTAACAAATCAGCTCATTTCCTTGAGATCAAGGATACGTGGGGTCCCGAGAGACTTGCCCAGTTGTTCATTAAAGAGATAGTCGACCGCGGTACTCCTAAAAGTATCGTTTCCGATCGTGACGGACGGTTTGTGTCGCACTTTTGGAAATCGGTTCATCGCGCTATGGGAACTCGGCTTAATCTCGATTCGCTTTTCATCCTCGGTCAAGCGGACAATCGAGAGGACCATTCGACATTAGAGGACATGTTGAGAGCATGCGTCCTCGATTGGAAAGACGATTGGGAAGCCCAACTACCATTGATCGAGTTCACGTATAATAATAGTTGGCATGCTTCGATCAAGATGGGACCTTACGAGGCCTTGTATGGTCGTCGTTGTCGATCTCCGTTGTGTTGGGACGACTTATCGAATCAATCGGCACCGAGCCCGATATGCTTATAGCCGCCCGTGAGAAGGTAGCTTTGATTAGGAGTCGTTTGTTGGATTTCGAGTCGGCAAATCATATGCGATAACCGTAAATGCGACCATTAGAGTTCGAGTGGTGACCACGTGTTGGTCAAGGTATCCCCGAGTCGTGGTATCTTCCGCTTTGGGAAGAGAGGAAGTTGAGTCGAGATTCATTGGACCGTTTGAGATTTTGGATCGAGTAGGCGAGTTAGCTTATCGATTGGCTTTACCTCGGCGTTGAGCCGAATTCATAATGTGTTTCATGTCTCCCGATTGCGGAAGTATGTTGCCGACCCGAGTCACATACTTCGCCGACGAAATCGAGATCGCCGACGATCATTCATATGAGGAACGTCCCTATACGAGTTTTAGAGCGGCGAATCAAGCGGTTGAGGAATAAGACGATTCCTTTGGTTAAAATTCGGTGGTCTAGTCTCGGTGTCGAAGAGGCTTCTTGGTAAACCGAGGATTGTTTGCGGGTGAGTTTTCACGAGTTGTTTGACCATTAGTTTCGGGGTAGAAACTCTTTTTAGGGTGGTGTATGTAATACTCGGTAATTATCATTCAAGAATTATCACTCAAGAATTATCATTCAAGATTTATCATTCAAGAATTGGTACTCAAGAATTTCATTATTGATCATTTATCACTCGATTCATCATGGTATTCATCATTCGAGTAATTGTATCGTGTATCAATCGTCATTCATCGCTAATCGATTGGAGTTTCGTACGTGTTTATCATCATTGTCATTTTCGTTGCAAGTCCGTGCTTGAGGGTAGCGCACGCTACATACTCCTTTTAGCGTACGCTATTTGGGTATAGGTAGCACACGCTACCGCTCGGCTTTAGCGCACGCTAAGGCTACCTTGGCCGCGATCCGAAGGTACTGATCGGCAGTGAGAATATTTGTAGCGCACGCTACGAGTGGTGAGTAGCGCGCGCTAACGGGTTGTAGTAGCGCACGCTATATGTGTGGAGTAGCGCGCGCTAGGGACGGATCGTGTTGAGTCCGGTGGCTCTTTGGGATCGCACCGATTAATTCATAGCGCACGCTATGAGTTATATTTAGCGTCAATCAATATTATAGCGCACGCTAATCGGTTGTTGTAGCGCACGCTATCGAGGTTAGATCGGAGGCGAGACGGTTTTGGACTCCGATCGGGCGTCGAATATTTCGCTAGCGCACGCTAACAATGGATATTAGCGCACGCTAGTAATATGGCCGTAGTGCACGCTACAAATAGGTACGTGGCGCGCTACCGTGTTCGGACAGGGGGTCTTGGACTACCCAAATTACACGTTAGCGCACGCTATGCACAAGGGCTAGCGACGCTAACATGGGTGAGTATAAATTGGGACAGTTTAGTCGAGTTCGTCATTTTCCATCTCATTTCATTCCTTCGGTAGTTTTGGGCGATTTCGAGCGATTCGGAGAGGATTCTTCGAGGTGTAATCATCAATCATCATCTTCAAGCTCATCTTTCGGATTGATCATCATTTCATCATCTTCATCACATCGAATCAAAGGTATTAAACTCTTGGATCTAGAATTTGGATTTTGGGTTTTCCTTCCGATTTCTTCGTGTAAGCTTGGATTATCATTGGAATATGTTAGTTATGGGTTATCTAACTTGGATAAATATATTCCTACGGATTTAAACGGTTATTTTCGAATTATTCCAAGAACCCTTGGGGTTGACTTGTTAATTGGGGATTTTCCGATTGATGTTGTTGTAATCATGAGTTATGGATTCCTAATGGATTATTGATATCCTTGAAAGTGTTTTGATGGTTTGAAATACTCATCTTGGAGTTGGTTTCGATTCATTCGAACTCGGATATCGTTGTGTCGATGTTTGAGTCGTTTATGATCGCTTTTGATTTGCGTAATGATCGGATTATTGGTAATTGTGTTATTCAAGGTTGTTCGAGCGACCGATATTTCATTTAGGGCGTTGTTCGTGGACGGACATTCATCATCGGTATTGAGTAAGTTAATTCTTACTCGGTTAAAAGGATATTCATTCCTTTTGTCGTTGTTCATTCATAATCATAACTCATTCATCATTGTATTAATCGTATCAAAACTCGTCATTGTCAATTAATCACCTCGGTCATAAGGAACAGCGGTTCCGATCATTTCATTGAGCTATCATTCATTTCACCATCATTCAATCTTGTTGAGTCATTATTAATATTCATTGTAACTTTTGTCATATTGTGGCATTAGGGTCATCTTGGCGTCTTGTTGGTATGTGTAGGATTTTCATGTCGGGCACATTATAGTCGTGTGTTGGTTGGTGGCCTCACATTGGGTGTGCACACGAGTCGATTGCTCGTGAGACTCGATTACAAGACCACGCGTGTTTTATAGTTGGTGGCTTGTTAACGGACAAATTTCCATCCGGGCGTAGTGTGGCGCCATTCCTTTGAGCCGTCTTGATTAGTCGATTCATATAGCATGTTTGATTGCGTATGTTTTGTGAGAATAATTCATAATTTCGGATATATCATGATTGTGTATTTTCAACCCTTGAGGATTGTTGTTACGTATGGCCCGGCCCGTTGGGGATCTTTTTTTGTCATGGCAAGGCTAAGGCACGGGAGAGCACGGTGACGGCGAGTCAGTGATACTAGTAGGGGCCCCGATGCATTGATCATTTATTCAGTCATTTGTGTTTCCTTTATTTATTCCGCTGCAGACATTCCGTTTGAGTGTTCATTTCATTCAGTGTTGTGTATTTTATCGTCATATAAAATACACATGTATTCTATTTTATCCTGGGTGTGTTGTATAAAACTCCTCGTCGGAGTAATTGATGTTGTAATGTGGTTCGGTACTACATTTACCTGTGTAATTCATTTATTTTCATTCGCCTGGTGGGTCCCAGTCGGGGGTCCACGGCACTGTAATATCCGCCTAGTTTGGGGTGTTACAGTAATACCCGTACTATTTTGACTTCTGTATTTCCTCTTTCTTCAGTCTAACGATTCGCTCATGTTCGTTGATACTTTATGAACTTGTTCTGTATTTCGGTTTCATTGTCCGAACGAACTGTGATCTTGTTGTGGGTCGATCTGGTTATCGCTGTGACTTTTCCGAAATTGGTTCGATTTTTGTGAACCTTGTTCGGAAGTAACATCTTTTGGTTCTACTAATTCTTTTATTCGAAGTGGATCGGATTTGGAACTCTTGTGTTTTCGACTCTGTCGACTCGTTTATGCTCGTTAACATTTTCTGAACTTTCCCTATCCCTTGCTTTTGTTGATCGAACGAGGGTGGTATTGTTTCGGGATAACTCATTTGTCGTTGTGACTTTTCAATCGCTATTCCCTTTCCTGTAGATCTTATGGGAATGCATGTCTCGTTTTTCTCACCAGATCATCCTGGGAGTTGTTTGAATTTTATTATCCTTCGTGTTTCGGACATGATTGTTCGATTTTTGTTGTCTCGGTCGTTTGTTTGTTCGGTTTTTGTTCTCGTTTCGTGATTGTTGAGCGTTCAGGCTCCTTCGTAATTCCCTTAAGTTCGGGAAATTAGTCTCGTTTTCGATCTTCCAACCCTTAGGCGGTGGAATTCCGTGTTTGTTCAGCGTTTGGCTCGCGTTTTGATTGATGAACCATTGGGTTGGTCAATCGTATTGATTTTCGTTCATGTGTCTTGTGACTGTTCGGATAATCGACTTGATTGTACTATCTGTTTGATGACGCTTCTCACTTATTGGTTTTATTATGTTTCTACCGGTGGCGTTGTGTTGGTCGTCGTGGAGCGTGTTTTCACGTCGTATGTCTCTTTGTGTTTCTTGCAGCGTTTCGCCGTCGGGCGTGAGTTTTCGGTTTTTGCATATCTCGTCGAGTTTTCCTGGCAGTGGATATTGCTTTTCCCTACTTGTTTTAAGTTTTGGGACGAAACTTCTTTTAAGGAGGGTAGAATGTAATACCCGTAATTTCGATTTCCGGTAATTTCTTTTTTTTTTCGGCGGAAGTCTGTTTTGACGACTTGCTCATGACCGTTTCGTCATCCTGGGAATGATTAATTCTACACTTTTTGACATCCGAGTTCGTTTCGGTGTCGTTTTGTTGAGTTCCGTGCTTTTTAGCGACTTTTCCGCACTTGAGTTCGATTCGTGCGAATATCGTTCGAAACTGTTGTTTCGAGTTTCCCGTAAGTTCGTTTAACTTTGTTAGACGTGTTGTGAACTTCGGTTTGGTTATTCGATCACGTATCGTGATTTTCGGGCGTTTTGGGCCATTTTGTAATTTACCTAAAGTTATGGGTATCCGTATCTGTAATTGTTGTCTCGACCCGTTTCTTGGTCGCGTATGATTAATTATTGTATTATGTTTTCATTTCGGGTCGACGATGTTGTCCGCGATTTTTTCGTCGTGTTCGTTCCGTACGTTTTCGGAAATCGAGTCGTCGGGTCATGACGCCTGAGCACTGGCCGGACAGGTGCGGCAGACGGCCGAAAATCTTTGAGCCGGGAAAGCACGGCAGGAACCGGCGTAGCGCACGCTACGGCCGGAAGGCTGCGCGCGCTAACCGGCAGGTGTAGCGCACGCTATCGGCTGGCCCAACGTACGCTATCGGGCTGGGCAGAGGGGTTATTGGAGTACTAGACTCGGAGACGATCGGCAGATAGCGCACGCTACTATCGGGCATTGCGCACGCTACGACCGGCAGGTAGCGCGCGCTACTGCCGGAAAGCTGCGCACGCTATCCATGAATTTTTTGAGGTTATATCATTGATTAATCATCCGTTATCATCCTTCGATCCAACGAATCAAGGTAATCTCACCTTAGAACCCTAATTTCGTGAATTTGGGTTTTTTTTTGCATTTTTGTCCAATTCGTTCCGTGTTGTTGATTCACTTTTAGCTAGTGTTGCCACCAAAGCGTTTCAATAGATTGTTGGCTTTAGATCTTTTGAAACACTACTGAAATAGTATTGCACTAGATATACATTTGGTGTTGCAAGATAAAAATAGTGTTGCGCGATGTGCAACACCTGTGATGGTGTTGCATTATATCTAATTTTTTAATAATTTTTTGAAGTTATTGTAAAAAACAAACACAATGAAATGAAATTTAAATTTTGATAATTTTTACTCTTAAAGTTTGATATATAACATATAATAAATTTGATTTAAATTATTTATATTTAATATAAATACTTATCATGATTTTTAATATTATAATTAAAAATTGTAAATATTTTTTTATAATTTTAAAGCTTAATATATTATCAATATATATAATGAAATTTAAATTATGATATATGGTTTCTTTTCAAAGTTTGACATATAATATAGTATAAATTATAATTTATATATATTTAAATTATTTAATATAAATACACATTATAAATTAATATTAAAATTTCAAAATTTTAAATTATAGAAAATAATAAAATCCTTTTTAGAAATCCTTATATAGCATTTAATTAGGAAGTGCTATGTAAGAGTACACTTACATAGCGTTTTTAGAAAACAATGTGGTAGGTTCCGTATTTTAAATAATACTTATTTCTTTAATTTTTATAAGTTTATGAATTTTTTATTCGGACTCAAATTAAATTATGTCTTCTGCTCTTTCATTTCCCTTCATTTGCAAGCAGTAGTGTCCCCCCCCCCCCCAAGTCTACTATCATTTTGAAACCCTAACCGCAGTCGGGACCGCAAAACCGAGGCGATGAGCATATCCACATGTTCTGATGATGCATTGCCGTACGCCAAGAGCCATCACCTGAGTCCAGCAGTGAAGCGGAAGCTCTGTTGATGGAAGATGAGAGCGAGGCCAGAGGGAATGAGTGTCTCACTTTTGGAATCTATTTGGCCAGAGGAAATGAGAGAAACTATTTGGAATCCCGATGTCAGCAGCTGCAGCACCCGAACTTCCCTGCGTAGACATCCGACAGCCCCTATCTTTCCGCCCGGCTATACCAAGACAACAAGACTGTTGTAATCGCAGTAAGACTAGTTTGCTTGATTGATTCTTCATTTTCAATTCTTCAATATAATTTCAGCTATCAAATATCGGATATTTCATGATAAGATTGGCGAAAAAATAGAAAAAAAATATCTTGCAGGGAGCAGGGATGGATAACTTAGGCAATACTTGCTTTCTGAATTCTGTGATGCAATGTTTTATCCACACGGTTCCACTTCTTCAAGGCATTCTATTGGATAAGCACTCAATACACTCAAATTGTGAGTAAATTGATGCCAGTTCGGTTTTACTTGATTTATTGGTTAGCAAACTTGTGTGTTCTTGTTGGTCCTTTGATTCCTGTAGTTTCTTAGGAAATTTCTGCACTGGATTTTGAATTGTTTCTTGTAACCGTCATTGACAGGTGACGAGAACTTTTTGTGTAATATGTGCTCTGCAGGGGCTGATTAAACTTTCACTGACCTTGATAACTAGACCTGTTGCACCTTTTGGTCTTATGAACAACTTGAGCTGTATCCTCTCTTGCATTTGAATGCATCTTTTTAATAATCTGAACGCTATTTTGGTCGTCAAAAATTCAAGAACTATTTTGCCGTGTCTTGATTCTTTGACTTTGTGAAACTACCAGATTTTTCTTTAGGTTTCAAAAGATTCCAACAAGAAGATGCTCATGAATTCCTTCAGTGTTTTTTGGATAGACTTGAAAGCTATCAGGATTCTTCACAGAGTGATAACATAGTGAAGCAACACTACAAACACATTGATGACATCTGTTAAAGCATATAACAACGAAGGTGTGACACCTACAAATTTTGTTAGCTGTCTCCTTTTCCATTTTCATTATTGCGAGGGTTGACGTAAACATATCTGCTATTAGTGGAATTGTAGCTGCGCTAACATTCTCTCCCCCCATCCTATGTCCAAAATTCATTTATCTTCTTGCAGTTCCTATTCCACGTGAGAACTATTCTTGTCTTTCTTGTTTCTACTTAACTTTCTATGTTTGTATGTTCTCTTTGAGCATATTACATACTGGTATTAGATGTCTTTCTTCATCAAATTATTGCATACTTTTCAAACTTTAGGAACCCATTGGAGTTGAAACATTGGTGAACAGCCAGCATTAAAATAACTCCAGTTGTGTTGATTTTTCTCAATTCTAGATGTTTATCTTCCACAGATTATTTGACAATTTTATTCTCCCCATGTCGCAGCCTGAGATGACAATAGATATGAAGAAGAGATATGTTGGCCACTGTAATGTGGGGACTGATATAAAACAAGCTAATTTTATTGGGCAAAGAGGTATGTTCAAGGTCTTCCATGCAGTCCTCCATATCATGCTTATGCAAGCATTATGAATGAGCAAAGAAAAGGGGAAGTATATTTGTTTACTTGCCAAAGTTTTCCTTCCTCTTCTATTTTCCTTATATTGGATGCTAAGAAGATAATGTGCGTGTACGTGTGTGTGTGTGTGTGTGAGAAATAGACTTTGGCGCCTTTGCAATTTTCTGGGTTTAGTGTTAAACTTATTTCTGATATGTTACTGAAACTACGTGAACACATATTTACAACAATTTAGAAAAATCACCCTCCTTTCAAATCACCCTCCTTTTCTTTGTTGCTTAGAATTTTTAGGTATATAGAGGTTTTCATTATGGATATATATAATCTCTCACATTCAACTACTTCATATGTGATAACATAGAAAATATTTATAACAATTTGGTAGGGAAAAGTGAAACAGGAAAGTGGGAGAAGCTAATCTCGGCCTCAACTTAGATATTGGAGAATTTTGGGCAACGATATCAAGTGATCAAGATGATAATGATACTCCTATGACTCAATGCGGCACCAGTTACCAGTTATTTCAATATGTAAATTTCGATCACATGTATTTAGAGTTTGTAATTTCGTACTTTTTAAGTTAGATGGTGGTGTTGCTTGGTTTTGGTACTTTTGAAGTTAAATTGGTGGTTTGTTGCTTTGTATAAATTTAGGACTTTGTATTTTGTATTGGCAGCCTTGTTGGTTTTTGGCTGTCGTGGTTTATTTTGGATGGGTAGATGTAAAAATAAAATGGTTATTTCAAAATCTTTGTATGAAGTGTTGTCTTTTACTTTAGCTGTTGTGTATTATAAAAATAGTATTATGAAGCCAAAAAAAAAATTGTTTACGTGGCACAAATGTGGGGCCCACTGTTGTCGTGGCACAAATGTAGAGCCACTGATGACGTGGCATAAAGATGGGACCCACTGATGACGTGGCACAAAGATGGGACCCACTAATGATGTGGCACATGTGGACCCCATATTTTTTTTTTGAAATCTTAGGCAACACCGTTTCTTGTTGCCTTATTTGGTTATGTTGTTGCATTATAAGCGTAATGCAATACTTTTCCATTGTTGCAGTAGAGACTAAAAGTGTTGCCTTAGGTGTCAAAGGCAATGGCCGTATTGGCAACAAGAGTTTGGTGTTGCCTTTGGCCTAAGGCAACACTTTTCGTGTCTTCTGCAACAATAAACAAGCATTGCCTATGAGCACTTATGGCGTAGTGATTAATTCATGATGGGTATGATTAATCTTGGTAGTATTCTTGTGTTTAACATCATTTAATCCATTGTTCTTTGTCGAATCGAAGTATATTTCTTGATTTCCTTCGAATCGACTTTTTGGGGTATTTGTTCTCGATCTCGTTTTTCATCCGTTTTTGTTGGATAGATTGTGGTTAAATGATGTTGTTAAACATATTCTATGGATTGTATATCCATATTTCGACTTAAAATTCCGTTTTCGTGTTTTGTCGGGACGAATCGTGTTCTTGGCCGTTTTGGGGAAAACACTTGAACTTTCGTCATTCGTTCTTTGAATTCAACGGCTTTGAGTCGTGTTATGGAATTCATTTCATTGTTGTTCTTGTCCTTCGTAGTTTATGACCGCGAGTTGGCGATCAGTGGAGTCGGTGGGTTCGTAGTCGGTTCGTGTCAACCTTTTTCGGTCGATTCTCCGCGTTGTTCTTATTCGAGGCAAGTACCTTGTCCATACATTTCTTGTTTTGTGGATATGATGATTGGTGATCGTCTTGGTATGTTTGTTTGTTTGTTTGAAATGAGTTTTCAAAAGATTTGGGTAGCCTCGTTAAAGGCTCACTTTCAAAACGCGCGTGTTTTGTAAATTGTGTGGGTTGTAAGTGACTACATGAATCCTTTGGATATGTTTGGTGTTGATGTTGCGCTTGATAATGCGTGTGTACGTATATTATCTCTTTTCAGGGCGTTATGATTTGACATGGTGTTTTGCTAAGTGTTTGATGCCTCTGGGTAAATTGTTTGGATATCCTTGGTGTGATATGTTATTTGTGTATAATTGTTTCGCTAGCCAGCTCGGGAGGGTCCTTCGAGACCTCGGGTGGGATTTGTGGCTTCGTCCCGGTCCTAGGCGATGCCTGTTTGTGTATGTTTAGTGAATGTATTTTACTCACTCCAGGAGGGTCAGACGGGGCCTCGGGGGAATTTATGACTTCACTCTGGGTTCACGAGTAAAAACTTCACAAGTTGATGTGTATGTTTAGTGAATGTATTTTACTCACTCCGGGAGGGTCCGACGGGGCCTCAGGGGAATCTATGACTTCACTCTGGGTTCACGAGTAAAAACTTCACAGGTTGATGTGTATGTTTAGTGAATGTATTTTACTCACTCCGGGAGGGTCCGACGGGGCCTCGGGGGAATCTATGACTTCACTCTGGGTTCACGAGTAAAAACTTCACAGGTTGATGTGTTTGTTTTGTGAATGTGTTTGCTCACCTCGGGAGGGTTCGACGGGGCCACGGAGGGAGTCCAATGGTTTCGCCCTGGATTCACGAGTGAAACTTCACGGGTGCGTGTGTATTTTATGTCTGTCGAGGACGCGTGACGTGTGTTTTAACCTTGTGTATTGTTGTTGGTTTCATTTGTGAAAAACAAAACCTTTGGGCTGTGACCCTGTTGATTTTTGGAAACAGAAGAATTCAGTAATCCTAAATTGTTTTCTATTAAAACTCTCGATGGCATTTTAAACTGTTTTATAAATTGTTTCCCTTTATTTGTGATCTTTCGGTTTTGGAAATATTTACCCAAACTCTTGCCTCGGGAAGTACTTTTTCTTTACGTTTGGATCTTTGAGGATTTCCTGGTTATTGTTATTCGTGGAATGTGAATTGTATGGCTCGTATTTGCACTTTGTTCTTGCACTAGCAAAACAGTGGAGTTTTGCTAACCCCCGAGTATTCGGGGGGTGGATGTCTGTTTTTTGCATTCAGGTTTGGGAACATAACACAGGGTCGGCACGAAAAATGATGAAAGATGAATGATACTAATCACATGAGGATCCGTATGAGGTCATTGGTTTAGTTATAGTTTATTTCCCACTGCAGTATTCTTTCCCGTTGTACGGGAGTGTTTGTATTCGACCCCTGCGTGGTCATGTAATGAGTTTGAGTTGTATGTATTTATTGAAAGACCATATCGGTCTACTGAGTCATTTTAGCCTTAAAGGCATTGTCGATATATTTCATGTTGTTACTATCCTGGTAGATCCTTGAAGAAAGGTTCTACGGTGTGTAATATCCCTGAGCGGATTGGGGGTGTTACAGCCAAGCTGGTCCATCCGTATAAGAGAGAGAAGAAACGGAGGAGCAGTATCATATGTATAAGTCTGAATACCGAGGGACGACATGTCGAGCTCAGAGAGATAATCAGTTGGCCTGTTGCCCTACCGAAAAATGTGAGTAACTCTGTACTAAATATCTCAGAGAATGTGTCTGATACGCATAAGGGTGTGACGAACCTGCCAAAAGCCCCGATGGCCAGATGAGAGCAGGGTCACCACAGCAGCAGCAGCATCAAGCTCAATCCAAACATGTATCTATCTTTGGGAAGCCAAAATCAGTCCTACAGCAAGCGCTAGGATCTCTGCATCAAAGCTCGAAGACGCCTGAAAAGAGGAGTGGAAAGCAAGGAGGAGCTCTCTGTGATGATCTCTAATCAGACCTCCACCACCAGCAATCTGAGTATCTCCATATAAGGAGCCATCCGTATTCAGCTTGATCCAAGGGTTCTCGGATCGAAGCCTAACCACCAGAATGGGCTGATGTGTCTGAGCAAGAAAGGGGCGAGCTCGCTGGAAACGGTCAAGAGGCGAGCACCCCGCCCAGAACTCTGAAGAAATAAGCCCCGCAGCAGCTAAATGAAACATGGCGCTCCACCTGAACAATAACATGAGAAGCAAGAAAAGTAACCGCCCTATGCTTTATACTATTCCTCTCCATCCAGATGAACCAAAGGATCAGACAAGGAATAACGAAAGCTGCGTGCCTAAAGTGTGTGCCATGTGAGAAAAAACTCAGGAGCTCAAAGATATTATCTATATGGGGTAGGGATAGATGAGTCCATGCACCAAATTACTCCCACACGTCACGAGCCACGTCACTTTCCAAAAAAAGGTGGGCAAAGGTCTCGGTATGGTAGGTATGGGTAGGGGTAAGGGTACAACATGAGCATCTGGCAGCCAAGGAAATGCCCCACCTCTGTAAGACATCATCAGTCGGGATCCGTCGTAGTAGAAGTCGCCAAATGAACATCGAAATTGTTGGTGTGAGTAAGGTAGTCCAAATGGCCCCGAAAATGAGATTAGCCTGATCCCTCACCCTGATGTGAGACCAAGCTGACGACAATGAGAAGGCACCCGAAGATGTAAGAGTCCAGCACATGCTATCCGAATCCTCCTCGGCAATGGGAGTCGCAAGAATATCCTGTATGAACTGAGGGGTAAATCCTAGCTCCTCACCAACAATGGACTCGAGTCTACCCCTGTCCCAACTCCCATATACCCAGAGATCATTAATCCTAAGATGGGGTCTACCAGTAATCTGACATAAGACGATATAGGCCTATCCCCAATCCAAGTGTCGTCCCAAAAACTGACCTCCCCGCTGCCACTACCGAGAGTCCAACAAATGAACTCCTGAGCCTAGATACCCACGTGGAGGAGACGGCGCCAAGGGAGGATGGAATGAGCTTTAAGAGCAGTACACATAGGCATAAAATGACCAGCAAAGCAGTATTTATGGAGCATAAACTGCGCCCACAAAGACGTGCCCGTGCGAAGGCGCCACCGGAGCTTATAACTAAAAGCTCTCGCCATATCCAAGAGTATCCAAATCTCGAGGCCTCCCTCGGAGACCGAGCAGCAGATCTTCCACCAACGGACCCAATGCGTCTTCCTCTTAGGACCGACAGAACCTCAGAAGTATCTCGCTATAATCTGCTCGAGCTCTTGAATAACATACTGGGGTGGGTCCAACACCTGAAGAAGGTGCAGAGGAATCGTGCAGAGAGTGCTCTTAATAAGAGCCAAGCGACCCCCAAAAGCAAGGTGGTGATGGGACCAACCAGAAATCCTATCCAACATCCGTTGCTTCACCCCAGCAAAGAGATCTCGTCTCATAAAGCCTTTGTAAAGGGGTGCACCAAGATAGGTGATGGGGAGATCACCCTGGCGGAAACCAGTAAGATCCTGAACTCTCTGATGCCAACGAGGCGCGTGCTTCGGAGTGAGGATAAAAGTGCTCTTCTGGAAGCTAACCATCTGCCCTGAGGCCATGGAATAGTGATCCAGGAGTCGCATAAGGTCAATGAGACCATCATCCAAAGCCTGTGTGAATATAATGATGTCATAGGCAGAGGAGAGGTGCGAGAAGGGGAAAATCTGTCCGACGGTCCTATACCTCATCAAAGGATGGTCACAAATGAATCGATCCAAGCAGCGCAATAAATAATCGGCGGAAAGCACGAAGAGCGATGGAGAAATGGGGTCGCCCTGATGCAAACCCCGACTAGAGGCAAAATACCTGGCCGGACTGCCATTCACCAGAATGGAGAATGTGCAACTCTCGACACAGTGACGGATGAACAGAATCCAACTAGACGAGAATCCCATCCTCACCAGGACCTCATGTAAAAAATGCCAGTGAACCCTATCATACGCCTTAGCCATATCAAGATTCAGCGCAAGGTTCGGGACACCAGGAATGTCCGAGACCGGGAGTTCGTTAATCAATTCCTGGGCCAAAAGTGTATTATCCGTAATAACCCGCCCCTGAACGAATCCACTCTGGTTCAGAGAGATAACAAGAGGGAGGACAGAAGTGATCCGAGTGTTAAGGATTTTCGTGATAATCTTATTGGTCACATTACACAGACTAATAGGCCGGTAATCTGACCAACTGCTCGGAATAGGTGTGAAACCCTAAAATTTGAATTCCTAATTTACGTCTAATTTCGAATTTTTCCCTAAACTCTGTAATGATTTATTTTAAACCCTAACTATGTGTTATGTATTAAAATTAAATTAAAATTTACTAACCTAAGTTTATACCTATAATAAATAATTTACAACATACAAATGATGATTAGAATCCCACAAATCTCGGCTAAATATTACATACCATAACCGATCCCTTACACCCCATGCAAACCCAATTATGAGATTTCAATACCTTTCATTTTAAACCCCGCGCAGCCCTAAACTCTAGTATTTATAACGCGGCTTCTTTTGTCTCTCCCCCATCTATTTTCCACCGCCAAAGAAGAAGAGGAGCAGGTCTAGGCATCAAGAGTGAAGTGTTAAACGTTGGAGTGTTGGTGGTGTCGGATTCGAGCCTAAGTCCTTGTTCCATTCGGTTTCTTTCGCCCTAGTCGACATCAGGTTCTTGATGTTCTCCTTTTGCTCTCTTTGATTCGACTTATGCATCGTGAAGCTTGTCTATTAATCAGATCTAAAATAATTTAAACGTAGGGTTTAAAAGAGTTTAGGAACTGGTTGCGATTTCATTTGAACAAGCTGTCCAGAAATTGGGTCTTTTTGCACAAGGTGTAATTTAATGATAACGACATTTTTTTGCATAATGCATGAGCCTAAAACTAAGTTCATGATGTATACTATCTTACTATCAAGTTTTATGGTCATTGGAGGTCAGGAAGGTGGTCTTTTGATTTTTGGGAGTTCAAGTGTCAAAACTGGGAAATCGAGTCTGAAAATTAGTCGATGTTTAAAATAAATCATTACAGAGTTTAGGGAAAAATTCGAAATTAGACGTAAATTAGGAATTCAAATTTTAGGGTTTCACAACTCTTCCCCTCTTCGTCCACGAAATTGAATTGAAGGTGATCCTGACCTCTTGGTTCGTGTCTCCTCTCGTCGTTACCCCTGTCATGCTGACCTCTCTGCTCATCACCCCTGTGATTACTACTCTAACCCCTCGAATGTATACGATCACCATCGCGATTCCTCTTGTTGTAGCCCCCTCCTTCATGTAGAATCTCAATATTACGGGTAGCGTTGGCAACTTGTGCCACATCAGAAAAGTCGGTGTTGATAACCCGATCGAGTACCCATTTCTTCAGACCCCACTTGAAATGATTAGCAAAGGTCAAAAATAAAGATGAAGTACGAAAGGAAAAGATGAAGAAGGAAACCTAATGCCTACCCAATCCTCACAGGTCATAGCCTAAGCTCTATAGGTCGAACCTGTGTCCGATACCATAATTGTAAAGGTAGAAGTATCACATTGTGGTGGCATATCAGAACTTACATAATAGAACGCAAGTGGAAGTCTAATCATAATACCAAAATGTAAGTCAACAAGACTTAAAAGAAAGGCATAAGTTCCATAATCCAAAATGAAGGAAATATAATCCAAGTCTAAATAATGAAAACATAGTCCAAAAGCTGGGAAGTCTAGGGTAGATAAGTGCACACACATCTCCTACTCTCAGCCCAAAGATAGCCCAGATCCCAGCTTAATAACCTGTCGCGGAAGAAAAGAAAATGCGGCTGAGCTTAAAAAGCCCAGTGAACAGATATATATAGCAAAGTACTGAAACTGAAATTAGAAAACAGAATATGGTGCAATGGGCAAATATCAGAAGGTATAACATAAGTGTAGTACATGGTGCAAGGGTTACAGAATTCTACCACGAGCACAGAGACATATCATCATAACATCATATCATCATAATATCATAAATGGAGTAGCTAACTCCTAGAGTGTGAATGGCGTGTATGGCACACAATCACCATTCATCAGAGATATAACATATACATATCAGATCAGATCTAGGATGCATCCATACGCCCCTGTAGAAATCATAATGGCCAGAAACATAATACTTGAGCTCATAATACATAACAGAAAGGGACGCAGTGGGTCATCACTCGCCCACCGTGGAGTCATGCCATTGGTGCCTTAATGACATGGTCATGGAACCCCCATGACTAGTGAAAGCTCGGGTAGCAAACTATAGGGTCAAACAGAATCTCATAGCAATGACACAGAATAAATAAGTCATCAGAAAAACATCATAACATGGGTTCATATAAAGGCTCATAGCAAAGGCATAAGTGTCGTATGAGAAGTGTCATAATAGAAGGCTCAAAGCAAAGGTATCATAATCCGAAATAACTAATAATCAAAAGATGTATGAGAGTCATGAGAAACCTTAACAGAAAGGTCAGAATATTTGTACATTATGCAAAGCAAGCAATGATAAAAAGGATCACAAGAGAATGAGTCACTCCTCCTTTGGAGAATCTACAGAATTTATAATCATATATTACTTATATATTCATTAAAGTCATAATGGATTTTAAATACTTATTAGCTCATTCATTAATGTGTTTATTAAGTATTCATAATATAGGTTTAAAAGTATCTTGGATTGGTGTTACAAATGAATTAGGAGCAAAACATGTTAGGTTAAACCAAACCCTTAGCTTATGTTAAATTCAGATTTTTATCACGTTCAGATCCCTTAGTTTATGAATTTAAAACCAAACTTATGTACTTACCGAGGTGCTCAAATAATTATCATAGATACTTATACGCGTTAGGTAATTAATGTAATTTTTCTATATTTTAATTCAAAGGGTAAGTATCATATTAAAAGCATCTTTCCAGACCTACCCAGGAAGTTAGCTGCACATACATATCAAAATCATCTTCCGCTTGCGTTCTATTATGTAAGTTCTGATATGCCACCACAATTTGATACTTCTACCCTTGTCGAGTTAGGGTGTTACAATTATGGTATCGGAGCCCTAGGTTCGACCTGTAGAGCTTAGGCTATGACCTGCGAGGATTGGGTAGACATTAGGTTTCCTTCTTCATCTTTTCCTTTCGTACTTCATCTTTATTCTTGACCTTTGCTAATCATTTCAAGTGCGGTCTGAAGAAATGGGTACTCGATCGAGTTATCAACACCGACTTTTATGATGTGGCACAAGTTGCCAACACCGCCCGTAATATTGAGATTCTACATGAAGGAGGGGGCTACAACAAGAGGAATCGCGATGGTGATCGTATATATTCGAGGGGTCAGAGTAGTAATCACAGGGGTCATGAGCAGAGAGGTCAGCATGACAGGGGTAACGACCATAGGAGACACGAACCGAGAGGTCAGGATCACCTTCAATTCAGTTTCTTGAACAAATTTTTTTTCTTAGAGGGGAAGAGTTGTGAAACCCTAAAATTCAAATTCCTAATTTACGTCTAATTTTGAATTTTTCCCTAAATTCTGTAATGATTTATTTTAAACCCTAACTATGTGTTATGTATTAAAATTAAATTAAAATTCACTAACCTAAGTTTATACCTATAATAAATAATTTGCAACATCTGAATGATGATTAGAATCCTACTAATCTCAGCTAAATATAACATACTATGACCGATCCCTTACACCACATGCGAACCCAATTATGAGCTTTCAATACCTTTCATCTTAAACCCCACACAGCCCTAAACTCTAGTATTTATAAAGCGGCTTCTTTTGTCTCTCCCCCATCTGTTTTCTGCCGCCAAAGAAGAAGAAGAGGAGCAGGTCTAGGCATCGAGAGTGAAGTGCTAAACGTTGGAGTGTTGGTGGTGTCGGATTCGAGCCTAAGTCCTTGTTCCATTCGGTTTCTTTCGCCCTATTCGACATCAGGTTCTTGATGTTCTCCTTTTGCTCTCTTTGATTCGACTTATGCATCATGAAACTTGTCTATTAATCAGATCTAAAATAATTTAGACGTAGGGTTTAAAAGAGTTTAGGAATTGGTTGTGATTTCATGTGAACAAGCTGTCCAGAAATTGGGTATCTTTGCACAAGGTATAATTTAATGATAACGATATGTTTTTGCATAAATATTGAGCCTAAAACTAATTTCATGATGTATACTATATTACTATAAAGTTTTATGGTCATTGGAGGTCGGGAAGGTGGTCTTTTGATTTTTGGGAGTTCAAGTGTCAAAACTGGGAAATCGAGTCTAAAAATCAGTCGAAGTTTTAGATTTTTTTTCAAACCGCAAGGATTTAAGAGCTATTCTTTTACAGGAGTGATATATAGGTTATGTTTGAGTTCTCAGAATTTTTTTGGATTTTTCTGAAGTGTTGAAATGGGTTAATTAAAGGCAAACTTTCTGTATATATGTGTAGTTAACTTCCTGGGTAGGTCTGGAAAGATGATTTTGATATGGTAATTACCCTTTGAACTAAAATCTAGAAAAATTACATTAATGATCTAACACGTATAAGTATCTATGATAATTATTTTATCACCCCATTAAGTACATAAATTTGGTTTTAAATTCATAAACTAAGGGATCTGAACGTGATAAAAATCTAAATTTAACATAAGATAAGCGTTTGGTTTAACCTAACATGTTTTGCTCCTAATTTATTTGTAACACCAATCCAAGATACTTTTAAACCTATGTTATGAATATTTAATAAACACATTAATGAATGAGCTAATAAGTATTTAAAATCCATTATGACTTAAATGAATGTATAAGTAATATATGATTATAAATTCTGTAGATTCCCCGAAGGAGGAGTCACTCATCCTCTTGTGATCCTTTTTCTCAGTGCTTGCTTTGCATAAGGTACTGATATTTTGACCTTTCTCTTCAGGTTTCTCATGACTCTCATACATCTTTTGATTATTAGTTATTTCCGATTATGATACCTTTGCTTTGAGCCTTCTATTATGACACTTCTGATACGATGCTATGAGCCTTTATATGAACCCATGTTATGATGTTTTTCTGATGACTTATTTATTCTGTGTCATTGCTATGACATTCTGTTTGAACCTTCAGTTTGCTACCCACGCTTTCACTAGTCATGGGGGTTCCATGACCATGTCATTGAGGCACCAATGGCATGACTCCACTGTGGGCGAGTGATGACCCACTGCGTCCCTTTCTGTTTTGTATTATGAGCTCAAGTATTATGTTTCTGGCCATTATGATTTCTGCAGGGGCGTATGGATGCATCCTAGATCTGATCTGCTATGTATATGTTATATCTCTGGTGAATGGTGATTGTGTGCCATACACGTCATTCACACTCTGGGAGTTAGCTACTCCATTTATGATATTATGATGATATGATGTTATGATGATATGTCTCTGTGCTCGTGGTAGAATTCTGTAACCCTTACACCATTTGCTACACTTATGTAAACCTTTTGATAATTCCCCATTGCACCATATTCTGTTTTCTCATTTCAGTTTCAGTACTTTGCTATATATATCTGTTCACTGGGCTTTTTAAGCCCAACCGCATTTTCTTTTCTTCCGTGGCAGGTTATTAAGCTGGGAGCTGGGCTATCTTTGGGATGAGAGTAGGAGCTGTGTGTGGACTTATCTACCCTAGAATTCCTAGCTTTTAGACTATGTTTTCATTATTTAGACTTGGATTATGTTTCCTTCATTTTGGATTATGGAACTTATGTCTTTCTTTTAAGTCTTGTTGACTTACATTTTGGTATTTATGATTAGACTTCCGCTTGCATTCTATTATGTATGTTCTAATATGCCACCACAATGTGATACTTCTACCCTTGTCGGGTTGGGGTGTTACAATAGGCTTCTTCGGGATCAAGACGACCGTGGTCGCCGTGAAGGCCAGAGGCATGGGATGACCATCAAAGAACTCGAGCACAACCCCCTTCACATCAGAAGATACAATCTTCCAACATTGCTGAAAGAACAAAGACAAAAACCCGTCGGGCCCAGAAGTGCTGTGAGGATCAATATCAAAAACCACAGCACGAATCTCCTGGTAGTTCTTTGACATGAAGTTCCTCTGAAGTTCTCTGGGAAGGAGTTTTCTGATCTGAACTTCTATGAGATACAGTCTTCTGATCTGAAGTTTTCTGACCTGATAGACGTTCTCTGATCTGATGGTCAAACTTCAGCTGATATTATGTGTTGACCAGAACTCGCCTGATCAAAACTTGTCTGATGTAGCGCCTTCTTCAGAGTTTTGACTGCAGCTAGGTTTTGGTCAAACCTCCCTGATATTTTGCGATGACCAAAACTTCTCTGAAATGAACTTGCCTGATATCTTCTCTGATGAGTGGCAGTTCTATACTTAGCTGATTACTTAACTGATCAACACTTAGCCTACATTTTAAGGCCTACAGAAGATACTCATATGGTTCTTCTTTACAAGTTGCCAAGTACTTAAAACATACATTTGAATAATAGATTAATACAGGGATGACATCATCAAAATCTATGAGGTATTCCTAACAAATTCCCCCTATTTTGATGATGACAAAAACTAAAGCATTCAAATATAAATAAGTCTGCACAAATAAAGTGCATGACACAAATCAAACTCAGTCCTTTCTTGAGACAACTAGTGGTTGTCATTCAAATGACTGTTATAAAATTTTATTTGATGTTTACAGTACAGTGTAGTTTGAATGAACAAAATACAAGTAAGAAAATTTTATAGGTATTACAATGTTACAAGTAAAGTAAGATTACAAGTAAAAATTACAGAAAATTATTCTATCTTCCTCTTCCTCTTCCTCTTCTGATCTGCTGCTTGGCTGGAGGGAGAGACCTTAGACGCTTTGCACTAATTGGCCTCTTGGAAACTGGGGCTAGCCCATATTTCCTTCTGACTACCAAAGATGCAAACTCTTGCTCATCGGCAGATGAAAAATTGTTCTCTACACATATTTTCTTAATTTCTTTCTGAAGAGCCAGCTCATCCAGTTTATTGTTCATCAAAGTGGGGGCTTCTTCAGGTCTGAAATATGGGATCATGGGATAGGCATTGAACTTCCTTGCATATTTCTTTAGAATTTCCCAGAGCTTTGGCCAAGTTGAAGACATGAAGTTGATGAATGTCTGATATGGGGAGCAATCTTTATCTTGGAGTAATTCCCAGAGATAATATTTTTCAATGAATTGCTTTCTTGCTCCTCTCCACATAGGTGCTGCCTCAGCAGGTAAAAATCCTCAACGAACCAAAGCTCCTTTCCCTCCCATTGGAATTTCTCCTCTGGTCCTTCTAGTTCTCCTCCTCTTAGCTGTAGGTTCATCATCAGATGATGCAGCCTTTTCCTTCCTCTTGAGGTGAGAAGTGCCAGCCTGAATGAGACGTAGGTCTTGTTTTGGTATGACTGCTCTGCCTTTCCTTTTTTCTCTGTCATCTCCCCTATCTTCCCTATCTTCCCCCTGCCTGATCTCAGCTGCTCTTGCTTGCTCTTCCCCCTTATCTTCCCCCTTTTTGCTAGCATCAACAATAGCTACCAGTTGCTCTTACACCCGGGACATGAAATCAGACATGCCAAGAGGCATTATGAAGTTAGTGGCTATTGGGGTATGGTCCTTCTTGTTGAGCAGAGCATCCATTTTCGCATTGAGGGACTGAAAATCGGGCTTCACTTCAGTTGCTAACAATTTGGCAACTGTCTCCTCGACAATTCGTATGATCAGGTCGGTCAGCTCAGGTGAGATTGGAACTACAGGTTCCGTCTGAGGGTCATTCTCACCTGAGTCCTCTTGGGTAGCTAACCTTCTTGCAGTGGACTTTTCTGACGGTAGTCTCCTATCATTTGCCTTCTGATCAGAGGGGGTTTTATCAGGGGTGCCTGATTTGTCATCTTCAGGCTGATGAGAGCTAGATGCTTGGTCAGGTGCACCATCAGCTCCATCATCTCTCTTCTCATATCCTCTCTTCTCTCCCCCTTCTTCTTCTTTTTCTTCTTCTTCTTTTTCTTCTTTTTCTTTTTCATTCCCTTTTGCAACTTCTGCTTTTTCAACTTCTTCCTTTTCTTTTTCTTCTTCTTATTTTTCATCTCCTTTTGCAACTTCTGCTTTTTCAACTTCTTTTTTTTTCCTCTTCTTCAATATTTTCAACACCTCCTTTTTCAACTATATCCTCTTCCTCTGCCTCTTTTTCCACATATTCAACTCTAACATTCTCAACTTGCCCCTTCCTCCCTTTAGCCTCTTCTTCAAAAATTCTTTTCTCCGGAACCTCCTTCATTACTTGGAGGATGAATTGGTCCATGTTTTGTTTGAAGTGGAGCATGAACCAATCCTCCTCAAGTAAGATCTGCACATTAGTTTGCTGACAGAATAACATAACAAGTTCTTCTACAGCTATTGGATGTTCCTAGGAGGTTCTATCAATAAGAGCTTTAAGTTGGGAGAAGGTGTACATTCGGAATTCTTTCCATTCTTTATACATATTAATAAATAAATAGTTTGACACTTCCTTTCTCACGAACTTAAGCTGTGCTAAGGAGAGTCCCAAAGGGTTGTTGGTCCTTAGGTTGAAGGAGTAATCTGCTGCAGGAACTTCAGTTATCTCCTCTGCTTCTTCTTCCTCTGTAATACTTGGAAGAGTGAGGAGGGTAATACTGCCAGTCATCAGCTCTGGCTGATCTTCAGCCGGGGCAGGTGCAGGGGATATGACTATCTGTATCTGGGCTGATGGGTCTTCGATTGGTGCTGGCGATCTGACATGCTGCACATCTTCTTCTTCTCCATCAGATGGGTAATCCACCAGTCCTCTCTGCCTCTTGGGGGACCTATCCAGTGAAGATGTGGCATGGACGACTTCCTCTGATTCAGGTGACTTTCTCTTCAGCTTGGACAGGGGAATGTTGTCACTATCGGAGTCATATGCAGACAGCTTTTCAACTGCAGGTGACTTTTGAGGAATCTCAACTGCAGCTGCATCAGATTTCTCTGATTCAGTGTCTGAGAGACCTCTGCACTTAGACGGTCCAAAGGTCATCTCCTTGATCATTTTAGCAGCTTTTTCTCTCTTGTCTCCAATGTTCTTCTTGTCTCATGGCCCAGATGACCAAGTCTCATGCTGAGGTGGAAATGGTCTGCCTTTCCCTTAGCTTTTCCAAGGAACTCCAGAATCCAACTTATCTGAGTTCCGTATGCCAGCTTTTGTCTAAATCTCTTCTCATCTTTGTCCTAGCTGACTTTGTTCACTTCCCGAACTAACTGCTTGTAAATGTAATTAGGCCAATTAATCCTCTTCGGCTGAATGAGGGCTCCCATCACAACATATTTGGCTGAAGATAATTGGTCGTAACTTCCAGCCATGCCCATGACAATCTTGTTGTTGATGTCAAGAACATACTTGTACTCCTTCTTGAGGTCATTATTTTTAGCTGTGAGTTTGACCTTAGGAGACTCCTTGGGCACCTTGATTTCGTACCACGTCTCGGTCGAGCTTTGCTTGAGGGCTTCGACGGTGATGCCCCGATTCTCCATCTAAAAGGCATCGGCGATGGTCTGAGGAGTGATGTCAACTTCTTCTCCAAGGATAGACCTTGATATGCAGTGCTCTGTGACTTAGGCCTCCTTATAGAAACAAATTACAGCCTCCTTGAACAGTTGTTTTGGGGATATGTCCAGAAAACGGTAAATGATGTTTTTCTTCATCATCCTAGTTATGTACGCCATATCTCCTGTGTTGTTTGTTGCTAGCAGCCATTCGAAATCGACAACAAAACTGAATATGATTTAGTCCTTCACGAGCTTGAGGTTGACACCTTCAAAGTAGGATTCCATTTCTGCAAAAAGTGTTTCGATTGAGTGTAATGTATATTCAAAGGGTTTTTCTGCTTTCTGAAAAATTAGGGTTCTAAAAGCTTGAAGACGGTAAAGTTTGTGAAATGATTTCCGCCACCTTAAATGCCCAGTTGAAAAGACGCTTCGAAACAATAAAATAATAAAACGGCGGTACGTTTTTTGATAATTTAAGGAATGGCGGTTGAAGTTGATTGGACGTTGTGTATTGTCCACGTCTAAACAAATTATATAATAAATTGTAAGTCGGTCAGGTAATGGAAAACTTAGCTGGTTAACTGTTTGACTTCTTGTCTGCTCTGCAGCAGGTAAGATATGTAGCCTGTGGTTGAGATCAGCTAGGTTTCTTCGTCTGTCCTTCGGCTTCTCGTCTGGTCTGATAAGATGGGTTCTTCTCTGATCAGGTAGATCTTCCTTGTCTTCATCAGGTAGCTTCCTCGCCTGCTCTTCATATCAGGTATCTTCCTTTTCCGCTCGATCTCCGCATCAGGTAGCTTTTTCGTCTGTACTAGATTCCCAATCTAGTAGTCTAAGTTCCCTGCTTAGCTCCAAAAACCTTTCTTCTGGGAAAGGTTTAGTGAATATGTCAGCAATTTGGTATTCTATGCCGACTCTTTCTACTCTAACTCTCTTGTTAAACACATGATCTCATATGAAATGATGTTTGACGTCTATGTGCTTTGTCCTTGAGTGTAATACTGGGTTGTTGGTTATTGCGATTGCACTATTGTTGTCACACCATATTGGGACTTCATTTGCAATGATGTTGTAATCCCTTAGCTGTTGTCTGATCCATAGAATCTGTGCACAACAGCTACCTGCGGCTAGGTATTCTGACTCTACTGTTGATATTGAGTTGGATACCTGCTTCTTATTGAACCAAGAGATAAGTCTGGTTCCAAGGAATTGGCATGTTTTACTGGTGTTTTTCCTATTAATCTTACATCCTGCAAAATCTGCATCCGAGTATCCTGATAGCTCAAAGTTGTCGTCTTTAGGATACCATAGTCCAACATTGATTGTAGACTTAAGGTATATGATCATCCTCTTAGCTGCTTCCTGGTGAGACTATTTTGGTTTGGATTGCAATCTTGCACATACTCCTACAGCATATGATATATCTGGTCTGCTTGCAGTTAAGTAAAGGAGTGATCCAATAAGTCATCTGTAGTGGGTTGGATCTACTGATATGGCTCCTTCATCTGCATCTAGGTGTAGGCTTGTGCTCATTGGAGTTTTTAGTGTTTTGGCTGAGTCCAATCCAAATCTCTTGATTAGATCTTTTGTGTAGTTAGCTTGGTTGATGAAAATTCCATTTTTCATCTGCTTGACTTGCAAACCAAGAAAGAAGTTTAGTTTGCCCATCATGCTCATCTCAAATTCTCCTTGCATGAGATTTGAGAACTTCTCAATTAGCTCTGGGTTGGATAAGACAAATATGATGTCATCCACATATATTTAAACTAATAATATGTGGTCTTCATGTTCTACTCTAAATAGGGTCTTGTCTACCTTTCCTTTGCTGAAACTGTTTTTTTCAAGAAACACAGATAGTGTTTCATACCATGCTCTTGGTGTCTGCTTGAGTCTATATAGAGCTTTTAGAAGCTTGTTGACTTTGTCTTCTTTAACAAATCCGGGGGGTTGCTCCACATAGACTTCTTATTCTAGAATCCCATTGAGAAAGGCACTTTTTACATCCATTTGGTAGACTTCAAAATCCTTGAAAGCTGCATATGCAAGGAAAAGTCTGATGGCTTCCAATCTTGCAACAAGTGCATATGTTTCATCAAAATCTATTCCTTCACATTATGTATATCCTTTAGCAACAAGTCTGGATTTATTCCGAACAACAACTCCATCTTCATCACACTTGTTCTTGTACACCCATTTGGTACCAATTACTTTATTGTGATCAGGTCTGTTTATTAGTTCCCAGATATTGTTTCTTTCCATCTGGTTCAGCTCCTCTTGCATTGCATTTATCTATGAGTAGTCCTCCAGAGCTTGTTCAGTTGTCTTGGGTTCCATTTGAGACATGAAACATGAGAACATTTCCGTTCCTGATGGTTCTGTGGATTGTCTGGTTCTGATTCCATAGTTAGGTTTCCAATTATCTGTTGAATGGGATGATCTCAAAGCTATTTGGGGATATCTTCTTCAGGGTTTGTTCCCCCTATAGAGTTGCTTTGGTGAACTTCGTCTCTCGCATCATCTAGGTTGTGGCTTTCTTGATCTGCAACTGGATCAGCTACGGTCTTGTCATCTGCAGGTGGGGATCCTGTCTGATCTGCAGATGGGTCTTTGTCAGCTACAGATGGGTCTTCATCAGCTGCAGATGGATCAGGTAGGTTTTGGAATCCTATCTGATCTGCAGTTGGATCTTCATATGAGTCTATCATTCCTGTATCATGAATGATGACTTCTTCCAGGGTGGCGGTTTTGAGCTTATTCTCAATTAATTCCACCTGTTTCCTGTACTCAATAGTAGACTCATCAAACACAACATGAGGTGTTTCTTCCACAACTAAGGTTCTTTTGTTAAATACTTTGTATGCCTTGCTTATTTGTGAGTATCCCATAAAGAGATCATCATCAGTTTTAGCATCAAAGGCATTCAGTTGGGTTTTACCATTGTTGTGGATGAAACACTTACAACCAAATATATGAAAATATGACACAGTTGGTGTTCTGCCCTTCCAAACCTCATAGGGAGTTTTGCCATGTCTCCCTACAATCATACTTGTTGAGAAATTCTCCTCCTCTATCTGATCTGATATTGATGATTGAGAGGGATTTCTCATTCCGAATCTTCCTTAGCAGCTCAGGTAACTTTGTTAGTGTTTCACTCTTTTTATAGAGAAAAACAATCCATGTGAATCTTGAGTAGTCATCTACTACTACTAGAGCATGCTTCCTTCCACTAAATGTCCTTGACTTGATGGGTCCAAAGAGATCCATATGAAGTAGATCTAGAATTCTGGTGGTGAGAGTGGTAGGCTGAACTGGTTTGAAAGATGCCCTGGTCTGCTTTCCTTTCTGGCATGCATCAAAGAGAGCTTCTTTCTTGAGTACTTCTTCTGGAAGTCCTCTGACCAGCTTTTGAGAGCTTATCTTGTTGATGGCTTTGAAGTTTAGGTGACATAATCTCTTGTGCCATAGCCATCCATTTTCAGCAATTGTCTTAGATAGAAAACAGGTGTTTGGAGTGCCTGTGTTCCAATCTATCATGTAGACATCTTTCCTTCTGAATCCTTGTAGCTTCACTTCTCTAGATATTATATCAATCACCATGCATTTCCAAATGGTGAAGACCACTAGGTTCTTCTCATCACAAAATTGACTTATGCTCAAAAGGTTGTATTTGAGCCCTTTGACATAGTGGACTTTGGATATGGTTATATTTCCTCTGTGCAGCTCTCCAAATCCTTTTGTCTGTCCTCTAGAGCTATCTCCAAAGGTTACATCTGGGCCTCTTTCTTTGATATAATTTGATAGCACCTTCTTATTCCCTGTAATGTGCATTGAGCATCCAGAATCTACAAACTATTCTTCACCTCTCATAGTTGACTTTAAGGAGATGTGGTAGTAGTCCTTCCACCTTTTCTGCAATCAATAAAGCAGAGATTTAGGTACCCAAATCTGTGTGGGTCCTCGGGGCTTAGTGGGTTTCCTGGAGAATTGATTTCTCCTTGGATTATTAAAATTGTGTTAGGATTGTATACTGGATATGCCTCATAAAATCTGTGGTGTGGGCCATTTCTAAATCTTGGCTAAGACCATTTGTTAAATCTTTGGGGTCTCCACACCTATTCATTTTGAAAATTTGGATAACCTTGAGGTTTCCATTTTCCTCTCCCATTTTGAAATCTGTTTTTAGGGAGTCTTTGGTAATAGTTAGCATAATGTCTTGGCTGCTGCTTTTGCCTTGGCTATTGCCTAGTCTCTTGTCTAGGTGGATGCCTTGTGAACCTTGGCTGCTGCCTATTTTGAAATACTGGTTTATATGTAGGCTCAGCGGTCTAGACAATTGTTTCTCCATTGATGAAAGTATTTTTTGAACTAGAGGGAGTGTTGGGGTTATATCCAAGGCCTGATCTCGAATAAAGTGGCCTTTTGTTCATACACAATTCATCCAGGGTTATAGATGCCTTTAGAGATGTTATCTCTTTAGCTTGTTTACTGTTTAACTATTTCACCTTGGATATCTCAGCTTTGACATGAGCGAGTGTAATTGATTTTTCACTATTTAAAACAGTCAGCTTATGGATCTCAGCTGCAGTATTTTCAGCTGAGTTTTTTAAAGAGTTTTCAGATCGTTTTTCAAGCTCAGCTATAATGTTTTTAAATTTTGGTGACTCTTGACTGGGGTTGTCAAAATCATTTTCCAGCTGGACTCTCACATTTCAGCTGTGTATTCTCATTTGTCACAGTCTGGTGTGCTGATTTAAGGGTTTCAAAATCTTTTAGTAACTGATTTACAGATTCATGAAGATTCATATCTTCAGACATGTCAGAGCTCAAACCCTCAGTATTTTGAGGTTTAGAAGTTACCTCTTCATCAGCTAGGTTGGCCATCAGACAACTGTATTCATCATCATCATCATCATCAGAGAAGAATCCACCGCTTGATTCTACTCTTTCTTCAATCTGATCTTCAATTATGAGGACTTTCCTTTTGTCCTACTTTCTGCTCACGTCCTTCTTAGCTTCATCCTTCTTAAGATCAGGACAGTCAAATTGTATATGTCCTGTCCTATGATAGTTGTAGCATTCAACCTTCTAGTTTCCAGCCTTTCGATTCCTCCTTGGATTGTCTTTGTAATTCTTCTTGTACTTGGAGTAGTTTTTCCAGAAGTTGCTGAATATTTGCATTATGAATGCCATCTCTTCCTCAAAATCTAGAGGATTCGAAGGTTTAACTTCAGATAGGGTCTTGGCAGGGGACTCTGCTGCAAATGCTATTCCCTTCTCTGCTGGCTCAGTTGATGATGAACATGGTAGATCGAACTCATAAGCCTTCAGATCAGAGAACAGCTCCTGGATCTTTATCTTGTTGAGATCCTTTAGTTCTCTCATAGCCACATCCTTCATGCTCCATTTGCGGTTGAGGGATCTTAGAGCTTTTAGGGCAATCTCACTATTGCCATATGTCTTTCCAAGGGAGTTAATTTCATTTATGATCTCAGTGAATCTTATATCCGCTTGGTCAATTGATTCACCATTCTTCATTTTGAAGTTGTCAAACTTTTGAGTAGCAATTGACAACTTATTTTCCTTTATCAGCTCGGTTCCTTCACACATTACAGCTAATGTGTCCCAAATTTCTTTGGCATTCTTGCACTTTTTTATCTTGACCATGGTGGATTTGTTAAGAGTTTGATACAGCACATCTCTGGACCGGTTGTCAAGGTTGGCCAGCTTCCTTTCTTCAGGGGTCAGCTCTGTCCTCTTCTTGGGAATCTTTTCTGGCTTCCAGCTGCAATTTCTTCAGGTGAGTTGTCCTTCTCAAAGATGAAAGGGCCATCTTCAATGATGCACCACCTGTCGTCATGGATGGATGATAAGTGTGCCTGCATTCTTATCTTCCAGAGGTCATATTCATCAACAGAAAATACAGGTAATCTAGAGTGCATGTGTTGCATGTGTTCCATTCTAAATGAGAGATTAAAATATATATTCTCTGATATATGGATCTGGTTCTGTAAAAATTGAAGCAACCTCTCTGATACCATTTGTAGGTCACAAATCGTCAGAAATAAGTCTAGAGGGGGGGGGGGGGGAAAGTGAATAGACTTATTGAAACTCTTTTCCTGAAAGTCAAGTGATTTTCTCAGCTGTGATAAGTACAGATGACTTAAAAGTCATCTGCAGACAAGTATGCAGAAGACAGCTGATGACGGTAGCAGGTAACTTAATGTTAACTGCGATAACTATCTAATGGAATAGTAAATATGTATGCAGCAGTTAAGTATGATGTTCAAAGCAGTAAATGACGCAGGCACTTATAGTGGTTTCAGAGGTGGGGTAATCGTCTACTAGTCCACTTTTCTCCAAACCAGTTGGAGATGAATTCACTATAACTTTCTACCAGTGATAAATGTTACAATAATTCACACAGTCACAATAGCTTCCATCCAGTGGAATCCCGTGGCCGTTGCAACTCCCTTTGACTGCCTAGCACCTCTTGATCGAAAACCCGTGGATGCTTCAAAAACTCTCGAGCTGTCTATTACCTTCTAATCAAGAATCTTTGGATGCCTTATCAGTCGCGAAACTTCTGAAAACCTCGTTTACATAAGTACCCCGTACTCGGGTTTTGAGACAAGAGTGTTGTCTTCTCCAACAAAGAGCTTCTTCGAATATGATCTTTTAAGCTTGCTCTTTCACTATGCTATAGATTTCTTTTGATTGCCTTGAATGTTTTGATCGCTTGTAAGTTTTGTTCGCACTGTTGTTTGCTCAATTCATATCTTCAGATATTTATACTACGATCCTTGAGATTTCTTCATATCCGTTGCACCACTATAATAAATTTGTCCGTTGGAGAGTGGACTTTCTTGTGAGCGCTATTATTCTTGATTAGAATAAGTATAAAGTCTTTAGAATGCGGATCTTGATGAATATTCAATTCCTTGATTTCCGGGAATCTTTCCAGTTTGTCTCCTAGGTCTTGCATGCGGCTTTTCGTGAATGTTGACTTTCAGCTCTTGCTGACGTGGACTGAGTATCTTGGCTGATAACTTGATTGAGAACTTGTCTGAAATAACTTGGTCAAAGCTGCCTGAAGTGCAGTCAACCTTATCTGATGTAAAGTTCTCTAATGTGAAGTCCTCTGAAGTTCTGTGACGTGAAGTTCCTCTGAAGTTCTATGGGAAGAAGTTCTCTGATATGAACTTATCTGAGATACAGTCTTCTGATCTGAAGTTTTCGGACCTGATAGACGTTCTCTGATCTGATGGTCAAACTTCACTTGATATTATGTGTTGGCCAGAACTCGCCTGATCAACACTTGTCTAATGTAGCGCCTTCTTCAGAGTTTTGACTGGAGCTAGGTTTTGACCAAACCTCCCTGATATTTTGCGATGACCAAAACTTCTCTGAAATGAACTTGCCTGATATCTTCTCTGATGAGTGGCAGTTCTATACTTAGTCGATTACTTAACTGATCAACACTTAGCCTAAATTTTAAGGCCTACAGAAGATACTCACATGGTTCTTCTTTACAAGTTTCCAAGTACTTAAAACATACATTTGAATAATTGATTAATACAGGGATGACATCATCAGAATCTAATAAGTATTTCTAACAGGTTTGAGCTTTGCGAATGGTTGACCGAAGGGGGCGTCCTTCGAGTTTGTTGAAGTCGTTGAAGTATTTATATTCTTGCCATCTTTCTAAGGCAAGTACTTTAATTACGTTTTATGTATTGATATACATGTTGTCGTGCATATGTGTCGTTGTTGTATGTCCACATCGTGTTGGTCCGACGGGATCATCTTGGGATCTATGCTAGCATGCGCTGGATCATTGGACAGGTTTTTCCACCTCGTGTTGGTCCGACGAGATCATCTTGGGATCTATGCAGTGAACGCTGGATCATCGGAATTACTATGTGTATGTTGTATCATGTTATGTATGTTGAGTCTTCTCGTAGTAGAGACTCGTTGTTTTTTGTTGTCGTTGATGATGTTGTCTTTATTCTTCGTGAGATGTTGAATACTTTGTTGTTATATAATTATCGTACTTGTACTATCAACGTTGTGCTAACCCTTCGGGGGTGGACATTTATTATATGTTCAGGATACAGAAGGACGGGGAAACAACCACTAGAGATCCATGAGGACGAGGGTGCAGAGTGATGTTATGGCCGGGATGATTTATCAGATTGCGTTTTGTTTTTATAATGTACTCGAGTACGCTGTTGTTTTGTTCGTGTTTTGGGGTTTCTATTCGGTTGTTAATTGCTTTGTACTTTTCAAACTTGTGTTGTAACAATAAATTTTACAGTTAGTATTTAATAACGTTGTTTTTAAATTCTTAGCCTAGTAAATCCTTATATCAAGGATTTACGGCGCTGTAACAATCTTGAATATCTCGGGGTGTTACAGAATATGGTATCGGAGCTAAGATTATGGATATCTTGGCCGTTGGGTTAAATTAGGGTTCAAAGGTGTCTTTTTGAGTTAATCGGCCGCGAATAACATCATTGTACTGCCTACATCTTCATGTGAGTGGTGGTTGTAAGTTTCCTAAACTCTATCTTGTCATTTATATGTTATACCTTTTTATAATTGAACGTAAGGACAATATTGTTCCCTGTATATTGAGTATTTATGCTTACAGTATGTTGAGAGGAGGACATGGACGTGGTCGCGGTCGTCGACGTGGACGTAGAAATGCTGAGAGGGAAGCTTCACACTCTGTTCTAGATTCGCTATTAGATCAGGCTAACTATAGTTCTGGTGAAAAACAAGAATCCATCAATAGTGAACGATAGCGAACCGTGGAAACGAATGCCGAACCTACTGTTCCCAACATCCTTCGTCAAGTGGTCAATCAAATGACCCAATTTGCTCAAGTTGTGGATAGAATGCAAGTGGCAGTAGGATTTCAGCCGGGAGAGAGACAGCAAGGCGTCCCATACTTGGGAAATCGAGGAGATAGATGGCAACAGGAGGTGGCAAAGATGCACCCGCCGAAGTTCGATGGTTTTTCTGAGACGCCGACATTGGATCACTGGCTGAGAGAAATGGAGAAAGTATTTGTAGGTTTTAACTGCCCCGACAACCGGAGAGCCCCCATTTCCCAGTATTTCCTGACGGTAGAAGCATCCGAGTAGTGAGAAACCATCCGACCTATCGATCATGATGGCAATTGGGGAGAGTTCAAACTTATGATGGAAGTGTTGGAATATAAAACGCAGCGGAAGCAAAATTGGATTGTATGAATTCATATTTGGTTTTATAAACTAACCAACATAAATAGCGGATCTATTTAGGTTTGTCAATTAATTAATTAAACAGATTAATTAACAATTTAAATATATATATTTACGCAGTATAATTGATAATTCATACCCTTGAAGCGAAGTGGTAGAAAATCCCTTCGGGTCGATCGAAATCCTCCTCGTACTACTCATTGATCTTCTCGTATTTCTATCTCAAGATCTTCTAGAGTATATCCCGCCTTTATCTGGATGTCGTGTGGGCAACAATCTACCGGGCTGCTTGGACTGCAATATGGATCGGCCGAACTACTATTGTTCCTCAAGAATACCTCAATTTTTCTCTCTATTTTTCTTGATGATATTTTAGAAAAATCTTGTGTTTACCAAATTATGGAATCAAAGACACAAGTCAAGATCCACAATTAAAATACACAAAAAATCGAAATTCTTGTTCAATAATGAGTAGTAAAATCGGCCACCCAATAGTCTTATATATCGGTGTTTTGGGCTACTCTAGGGACCTTAAGGAGGATAAGGTAAGGACTCCCAATAGATCTCATCTCACCATATTAGGACTCTTCCTAAAATAATGAATCTATTAATATCAACTTAGTCCACTAAAAGGTTGATATTGCACTTCCTACTAAAATCTCAAATTACGAAATTGGGCTCCTTTTTAAATTAATTATTTCCCGTATTTAAGATATCTCATGTCCATTAATTAATTTAAGCTACTGACAGCTTTTAATTAATTAATATATTATACATGAGTAAACCACTCGACCTTTATTATTATATCAGAAAATTACTTCCACATGCAGGGTTTAATATAATAATCCTTTCGAGTGCCTTAAGGGACATGATCAGCCCGACTGGTCGGGACATGATTTCTAGCTTTAATATTAATTATCAGATAAATAATAATATTGCCCAAAATATCGAGCATATTGAGTCAACCATTATTGCTCTCACCGTGATAAATCAAAGCAATAAATATTAAATATTAATCACTAGAATTAAGAAATAATAATTGTCCGAGATGTACGTTCTTCTTATTACCAGTACTGAAGAATCTATCTCACCTCGATCCTGTTCAACGTATACCGAATACGCTAATATATGCTAATGGTCAAGACCAACCAATTTCGAGCATATACTACAACCTCTCACACAACAGTCTAATGTTATATAGGTTGTGAACTAATTATTACTATATAAGGGACCGACAATGTGATCTTCTGTGTGACTCGACACACCACATTATGTACAATACAAAGTAATTAGACGACATTTGCATAACCATAGCGTGAATAAATATGCAAAATATATGATGAAATAAATTAAATATTCTCATAGATAAAGACCGGAAAATTAGATAATATAAGCACAAAGTATGCTTTGATGTATACAACCCTAACAATCTCCCACTTATACTCAAAGCATGCTTTTTGAAGTATACTATCCAGACTATGTCTGTCTATCTCCCACTAATACTCAAAGCAATGCTGCCATACATCTCAATCTCATTCCTTGCACATGTCCTTCAAATGACTTTGAGGGCAACCCTTTCGTGAAAGGATCAGCTAGGTTGTCTTCAGATGCTATCTTGGAGACAATGATATTTCCTCTCTTCACAAAATCTCGAATGAGATGATATTTGCACTTGATATGTTTGCTTGCTTTATGGGCCCGTGGTTCCTTCGAATTTTCAACAGCACTGCTATTATCACAATAAAGTGTAATACTCCTAGGTAAATTAGGAATCACACCCAAATCCTTTAGGAAGTACTTGAGCCATACCGCATCTTTAGCTGCCTCTGAGGCTACTACATCCTCGGCTTCAATGGTAGAGTCCGCTATGCATTTCTGCTTCACACTCCTCCAACTGATGGCTCCGCCTCCCAAAATGAAAACATATCCGAAAGTTGATTTTGACTTTTCTTTGTCCGAACTGAAATATGAGTCAGTGTAACCCAAAGGACAAAGTGTATCGGATTGATATACAAGCATATGCTCCCTAGTCCTTCTCAAGTACTTGAGTATATGCTTGACAGCAATCCAATGTCCCAGTCCTGGGTTCGACTGATATCTCGCCACCATGCCTACAGCATGACAAATATCAGGTCTAGTGCAAAGCATAGCATACATGAGGCTTCCCACTGCCGAAACATAAGGGACCTGCTTCATGTTATCTATCCCCTTCGATGTCCTAGGACACATATTCTTAGATATCTGAATTCCGTGTCTGTAAGGTAAGAAACCTTTCTTGGAAGTGTCCATACTGAACCGCTTTAGCACCGTATCGATATAGGATGCCTGGGATAAACACAACATCCTTTTCTTGCAATCTCGAAAGATCCTAATACTAAGGATGTGCCCAATTTTTCCCAAATCCTTCATATCGAATTGCTCAGACAGCCATACCCTTACGTCTGATAATACCTTCACATTGTTTCCAATTAGAAGTATATCATCTACGTATAGTATAAGAAACACTATCACATTTCCATCACACTTTTTGTATACACAAACCTCACTTGGACACTGTTCAAAACCATATGATTGAATGACCTCATCAAATCGCATGTTCCAAGACCTTGATGATTGCTTAAGACCATAAATGGCTCTCTTAAGCTTGCACACTAAGGGCTCCTCTCCTTCAGCAATGAATCCCCCAGGTTGGCGCATATAGATTTCCTTATCAAGACTCCCGTTCAAGAATGCAGTCTTGACATCCATCTGCCAAATCTCCATAGCCAAATGCGCAACTATAGCTAAGAGAATCCGAATCGATTTAAGCATGGCTACAGATGAAAAGGTCTCATCGTAGTCGATGCCCTCCTTCTGAGTGTAACCTTTAGCAACAAGCCTTGTTTTGAAGGTTTTAACCTTCCCTTTTGATCCTCTCTTACACTTGTAGACCCACTTACTTCAAATGGGTTTTACCCCATTGGGTATCTGTACTAGTTCCCACACTTGATTAGAATACATAGATCCCTTTTCGGATTCCATTGCTTTTTGCTAGGATACAACATCCTTGTCTTGAACTGTCTGCCTATACATATATGGATCCGTTTCATCCTGGTCTCGGGAGTGGTCCGAATACGCTCCCACACCAATGAAATGATCAGGTTGACGAACAACCCTCCCACTATGACGAAGCGTGTTCTTAGTTTGCGTATCTATAACACCCCTGTGATTTACAGAGATATTACAGCGCCGTAGATTCTTTTTGGAGAACCTACCAGGCTTAGACCAAAATACAACACATTAATCCACAACAAAACCGGAACATTCACACATTCAAAACCAACTTCAACTTCAATATGACATACATCACAATACCGAACAACATATCGTCCCGTAGGATCATAACCAATACAACTGTTCACAACTGGAATACAACAACATCATTAACCATCAACAATGACACGACATACAACACTGGATAGTACCCGCGCGAGTACAAAACCAAAACACGACTTCGACCATGACCATACGACCACCAACTCAAAATGATGCACGATATCAATGCTGCCCACCAAGTTCATGTTTGCCCTGTGCTGGCTCTCCCACTAGACCTGAACCTGAATACAAAAAAGTATATCCTTCCCCGAAGGGGTTAGCAAGAAGCCAGTGCAAGTATAATGATTCTAGAATATGTACAACAAGTGAATAATCAACATAAATCACATAAATCACAGTGCCATCACAGATATACTGGAATACATCACAATCATCATCATCACAAAGCATCAACAGGGGCTGTACAGGTACTGTACCCCACGCGAGATACATACCTCTCCCCAGTGAGTCCTCGCCAGGCCTCCCTGGTTGTACAAACCCATCCAAGTGAACCGCAGAGGCCTCAGTCTACGGAATTCAGGGGACCCACACTGGTTTTACTTGGCACACGACCACACATCGCACTTTTGAAAACATCACTTTGGCACAAATCACATTTTCTCAAAATCACATTTTCTCAAATCACGTTTTTCATATATTCACAAGAATTACATTAAACACAATCAAAGTACTTGCCTTAATTCGAACGACACGGAAAACAACGAACAGATGAACGTATGGTGCGATTTCCTTCAAAAATTCAATCCTAACACATCGAAATACCGAATTAAACACAACACCATGGAAATGGAAGAATTCACCCTAAATTTTACTCGTAGGGGCAATTAATCGAACACTACGAAGACAACGTGGTTTGAGTTCAAACTACGGAGGAAAATTTGGGATTTAATCCATGAACTTCGTGGAAAAACGAAAGATCATGATTATAACAACATAATCCAACATCAATTAGAGCTGGAACGGATTAAAATTGAAGATTCAAGCGAAAACCCCAACATATGAAGGACTAGGGATTGGAAGGAAATTTTATTTTGATTCGGACGGAACTTGAGTGGAGGATGATGTTAGACACGAATCAAACTTCCCAAGATGATGCTAAATGATGCTCTGGATCAAAGTTCCCAAGATCTACCGAAGAATCACCAAGGGGGGAGAAAAAGGAAGAAAATGCCGACATGACCCGTCACCAGGCCTTATATAGCCGAGTGTGTTACGGTCGTAATCGGCGGTGCCTTACAGCCGCAGCGGGTCCTGACGGGCTACTGCCCAAAACACCCAGGCGAATTACGGCCATTACTCGTCCAAACATTACGGCCGTAATGCTCGACACCTTACATCCGTAATTGGCAGCTAAATTACGGCCGTACTAGACCTGCACCTTACGGCCATAACTGGCCCTCTCTTACGGCCGTAGCGAGTCCTATCGAGGCTTCTGTCCATTTTGTACGGGTGTGTTGCGGCCGTTATCGGCAGTGCCTTACGTCCGTAACAGCCATTACGGCCGTAACTCAAAATGCCTTACGGCTATAACGCACCATGCTCCAAATCCTGCAGTCCGGCCAGAAAGAAAACCTCCTAAAATCACAAAACTCGACGATTAGAAATCATGAACATTCTAAATATCAATTCATCAATACACTAGTCTCCACATCATCCACATTACAACAAGATACAACCAAAATAACATACGTAAAACACACGGATATTACACCCTTACCCCCTAAAAAGAAGTTTCATCCCGAAACTTAAGATTCGAAAAGTTCAGGGTATCGGGGATGCATACTCTCTTCGGTTTCCCACGTGGCTTCCTCAATTCCATGTTTAGACCATTGGACCTTTACTAACGGAATCGCTTTCCATCGCAATTATTTCACTCGCCGCTCCAATATAGTTACCGGTTGCTCTTCATACGAAACATCATCATTAACTTCAATCTCTTGATAATCAATAATATGACTGGGATCGGGAACATACTTACGCAATTGCGAAACATGGAATACTTTATGAACATGACTAAGCGTCGGAGGTAACGCTAGTCGATAAGCTACATCACCTACCTTGTCCAGGATCTCGAAGGGACCAATATAACGAGGACTAAGCTTTCCCTTCTTACCAAATCGAAGAACTCCACGAGTCAGTGATACTTTAAACAACACATGATCTCCTGTCTGAAACTCTAACGGTCGACGTCGAACGTCGGCATATAACTTTAGTCGACTCTGGGCGGTCAACAACCTTTGTCGAATCACTGTGACCTTCTCCCGTGTTTGAATCATCAAGCCTGGTTCTACTCCAAGTAACTCGTACGATTCGTCCCAACAAATTGGTGATCTACACCGTCTTCCATATAATGCTTCAAACGGAGCCATTTCAATCGAGCTATGCCAACTATTATTATACGCAAATTCGATCAATGGTAAATGAATCTCCCAATCTTTTTTTCAATCCAACGCACAATCCCTCAACATGTCTTCCAACGTTTGGATCTTCCTCTCCAACTGTCCATCCGTCTGAGGATGATAAGCGGTGCTAAAATTCAGTTCGGTACCAAGTGCTCAATGTACTGCCTGCCAGAAATGTGACACAAAGCGACCTCGCGATCGGAAACAATACTCTTTTGGGGTACTATGGAGTCTCACAATATCTGCAATGAACAAACGAGCTAGCCTCTCTGGTCGCCAAGTATCTCTAATGCCCAGAGAATGTGCCGATTTGGTTAACCGATCAACGATTACCCAAATCATATTCATTCCGGTTTACGTCCTTGGTATTCCCACAATAAAATCCATCGTGATGTCTTCCCACTTCCATTTCGGAATTGGTAACGGTTGCAACTTCCCGGTAGGTCTTTGATGCTCAGTTTTAACCTGCTGACAAGTCAAGCATTTCGACACGAACTCCATTACATCCTTCTTCATGTTCGGCCACCAAAAGTTTTTCTTCAAGTCCTTATACATTTTGCTCGTACCCGGATGAATCGAGTACGGAGTAGAATGTGCTTCATTCAAAATCACTTGCTTGAGATCATCCCGCTTAGGTACACAAGTTCTACCTCGAAATCGAAGAACTCCGTCTTCATCAATTAAGAATCCAGGAGCCTTTCCTTTAGTAACGTCTTCCCTAAGCTGCATAAATAAGAGATCGTCTAACTATTTGGACTTAATATCTTCTATCACGGAGGACGTAATCTCAAGGAAATGTAATTGTCCTTGAGCTCTTTGAGGACAAACTTCAATTTTCAACTCGATCAACTCTCGTCTGAGCTTCGATTGAAAGGTAAGTAATTCCAATTTCTGCAACACGACTGACTTGCGGCTCAAAGCATTGGCAACGACATTCGCTTTACCTGGATGGTAAAAAATGTCAACATCATAATCTTTAAGCAATTCCAACCATCGCCGCTGGCGCATATTAAGCTCCTTCTGCGTGAATATATACTTCAAGCTCTTATGATCTGTATACACTCAACAAGAAGAACCATATAAATAATGCCTCCAAATTTTTAACGAAAACACCACAGTGGCTAACTCAAGGTCATGGGTGGGATAATTCATCTCGTATGGCTTTAATTGTCGAGATGCATAAGCCAATACTCTCTCGTTTTGCATCAATACGCATCACAATCCTTGTTTAGAAGCATCACTATAAATGACGAAACCTTCCGTTCCTTGTGGTAAGGCTAGTACCGGATACGTAGTCAGCCTCTTTTTCAACTCATCAAAACTCTTCTGACACTCATCACTCCACTCAAACTTTTGAGTTTTCTACAATAGCTGAGTGAGTGGTCGAGCAATTTTCAAGAAACCTTCAACAAATCGACGATAATAACCGGCTAACCACAGAAAACTCCGAACTGCCTTAACATTCTGTGGAGGCTACCAAGCTAAGACTGCTTCAATCTTTTGAGGGTCTACCTGAATACCTTCGGCCGATACAATATGCCCGAGAAAAGCAACTTCTTTCAGCCAGAATTCGCACTTGGAAAACTTAGCATAAATCTTATCAGCCCTCAAAATACCCAACACAGTTCTCAAGTGCTCGGTATGCTCCGTTTCGTTCTTAGAATAAATCAAATATCATCAATAAACACCACCACAAATTTATCAATATATTCGATAAAGGTTTTGTTCATAAGTTGCATAAATGCTGTCGGAGCATTCGTCAACCCAAAAGGCATAATTACAAGTTCGTAATGCCCGTATCTCGTTCGGAATGCCGTTTTCGGCATCCGAATCCCAAATCTGCAATTGGTAATATCCCGATCTCAGATCAATCTTTGAGAAAACCGTAGCCCCTTGTAATTGATCAAATTGATCATCGATTCTTGGAAACGGATACTTGTTCTTGATAGTGAGTTTATTCAACTCACGATAGTCAATACATAACCGCAAAGATCCATCTTTCTTTCGTACGAACAGTACCGGTGCACCCCATGGAGACGCATTAGGCCGAATATAACCTTTGTCCAGCAATTCACCCAATTGTTTCTTCAACTCTTGCATTTCTGATGGGGCCATTCTGTATGGTGCCTTAGATATTGGCACTGCATTAGGCTCTAATTCGATAGTAAACTCCTCATCACGATGCGGCGGTAACCCGGGTAAGTCATCTGGAAATTCATTAACAACGGGAATAGAAGATAATTGAACTTCGCCAGCTTCTGTCTTCATTGCGTAACACCAATAACCGGTACAACCCTGGTTGAACAATTTCATAGCCTTCATGGCTCGAATAATCTTCCCAGAAGTACCGGGTTTCTGCCCTTCAAAAATGTGTTCAGTACAATCCGATGCAACTAACGAAATTATTTTCCGACGATAATCTACTATCGATCCATGCCGATTTAACCAATCATCACTGAGAATCAAATCCTCTCCTATCATATCAATCACAATTAAATCGAATGACCAATCTTTGCTACCGATGGTTACAGGACAATTGATAATATCTCGATCCTCAACTATCCTTTCCCCATTCGGCAGTCCAACAATAAAAGGTTCACAAGAAGAGAGACCGACAAGACCCAAACGATTCACACAAGACAATGATATAAAGGAATAAGTAGCTCGAGAATCAAATAATACATCTACCGTTTGCATACAAATATAAACAATACCTGGCGTAGTTGCAGTCCGTCTCATTTCGTACAATCGAGGTGGAGCTGATCCAGCACTCGGAGCATCCCTGTTCTCGATTTTACCTCTTCCACTGCCGCGTCCGACACTCGGAGTTGGTTGACCCGTAATTGTGCCTACCGAAGTAGGAGACGGTTTAGAGAAGACTCTGCCCGCTGACTCACAATATAACGCACGATAACCTTGGTTTCCACACTTAAAACAATCGACGAGGCGAAATGTGCAATGAGAACTGACATGCACCGGATTTCCACAATTAAAACATACTTTTGGCGCTCCTCCACTAGGCTGAGGGGAACCAACATAAGATTGCACAGAAGGTTGAGGCCTACGTGATTCGCTGCCTCGTAAACTACCAGAAAATTTCGATTTCTTCGAGCTCGAAACCGTAGGAACCGGAAATGACACCATCTCATAAGCAAGCGCTCTGTCATGATATTCAATCAAAGTAGTATACCCAAGGTCTGCCATATACTTTCGGACCTCCGGTTTCATCCTAGCATCGAAATGAAGTATCTTGTCTATTTCATCCTTAACCCAATCTTGGACATACACTAACTATTTGTTGTATGTCTTGATTGCCTCGAAAATATAAACATCTTCGGGTTGAGCTCTGAATAACCCACTGAATCTAGCTAACCGTACCGGCGCTGGACAATACTGTGCTTCCATTAATTCGTTAAATTCTTCCCAAGTGACATTATGGTCCCTGGGCTTAACAGCTCTCCACCAATCCGGCGCGTCATCAACCGTCAGGTATTTATTAATTGGGACTCTCTGACTTCAGGGCAGCCAACACCGTCAAAGATATTCTACAATTCAACTAACCAATGATCCTAGTTGTTCGCATCACCGGAACCATTGAATCTGGGAGGATTTATCTTCATAATTTCTTGAAGCCATCGATCCTCAACAGTCCTGCCAGTGTTAATGTTCTGCACCACTTGAGCTAATTTGTGCACTTGAGTCACAACTTGCTAGAGGACATTAGGCACTTCGGCCTCTGCACTCCCATCTGCACCTCCCGAAGGAATCGGGCCTGATCTAGCTACATAATGAGATGCCGAGTCTGAAACGGGCATCTCGGACTCAGATACGGCTACTCTACCACGGCCTCGACCGCGTTGACGGATAGCTCTACCTCTCGGCATACTGAGGAATAAGAATAGTTCAACAAGGAAATGATTACAACAATAGATTGCACACGGTCAAAGATAATTACTTGTGAAGGAAAGAAAAAACCAACATCCGAAGAGTCTTCCAGCACAGGCAACACGGGGTGGTAGCACGCCAATGATATCGTAGACAGCAACCGACTCATTTTGACTGACCCAAAACACCGACAGCCTAGGTATCCATAAACCTAAGCTCTGATACCAAATTATGTAACACCCCCGTGATTTACGGAGATATTACAGCACTGTAGATTCTTTTTGGAGAACCTACCAGGCTTAGACCAAAATAAAACACATTAATCCACAATAAAACTGGAACATTCACGCATTTAAAACCAACTTCAACTTTAATATGACACACATCACAATACCAAACTACATATCGTCCCGTAGGATCATAACCAATACAACTGTTCACAATTGGAATACAATAACATTATTAACCATCAACAATGACACGACATACAACACTGGACAGTACCCGCGCGAGTACAAAACCAAAACACGACTTCGACCATGACCATACGACCACCAACTCAAAATGATGCACGATATCAATGATGCCCACCAAGCTCGTGTCCGCCCTGTGCTGGCTCTCCCACTGGACCTCTACCTGAATACACAAAAGTATATCCACCCCCGAAGGGGTTAACAAGAATCCGGTGCATGTACAATGATTCTAGAATATGTACAACAAGTGAATAATCAACATAAATCACAGAAATCACAGTGCCATCACAGATATTCCGGAATACATCATAATCATCATCACAAAACATCAACGGGGGCTGTACAGGTACTGTACCCCACGCGAGATACATACCTCTCCCCAGTGAGTCCTCGTCAGGCCTCCCTGGTTGTACAAAATCAGCCAAGTGAACCGCAGAGGCCTCAGTCTGCGAAACCCAGGGGACCCACACTCGTTTTACTTAGCACATGACCACACATCGCACTTTTGAAACATCACTTTGGCATAAATCACATTTTCTCAAAATCACATTTTCTCAAATCATGTTTTTCATATATTCACAAGAAGTACATTAAAACAATCAAAGTACTTGCCTCAATTCGAACGACACGGAAAACAACAGACGGATGAACGAACGGTCCAATTTCCTTTAACAATTAGATCCTAACACATCGAAATACCAAATTAAACCCAACTCCATGGAAATGGAAGAATTCACCCTAAGTTTTACTCTCAGGGGCATTTAATCGAACACTATGAAGACAACGTGGTTCGAGTTCAAACTATGGAGGAAAACTTGGGATTTAATCCATGAACTTCTGTTAGGCGTATTTTTATACGCTTATTTATCATTATTTAGTATTATTTTGGCGAGTAAAATTGCATAAATGAGCTTTTAATGTCTTATTCTTGTATGTTTGACAGGAGATTGTAGTCTGGAAGCTAAAACGAGGCAAAACGGGCGAAAACGGCGAATTTTGGCTGTGGGCCCGCGGCACAGGGCAAGTGAGCCGCGGCACAGGAAGGCAACCCGGCGAGCACGAGTAGGCGCCTCTGTGCCGCGGCACGATCCCAGTGAGCCGCGGCCCGAAAGAAATCACACGCCCGATTTTAACCTGGACGCCATGTGCCGCGGCACAGATTAAGTGAGCCGCGGCACACAGGGCGGTTTTGGTGTGCTCCGCGCGGATTTGGGCCGTTTTGAAGCCAGTTCTCGACCTACTCACACGGACGCGATTTGGAGACTGTTGAGAGCTATAAATAAGGGTTTAAGACCCTAATTAATCATCTTGGAGGCTTGGGAAAAGGAGGAACACAGAAGATTATCGGAGACGAGAGAAGCAGAAGACATCAAGGGCAGAGGGCGGAAGCTAGAAGAACGGAGGAATCCGAGCTCTTCATCTGCGTTTGATTTTCATGCTTTTATTTATTAATTCTGTATTTTCATTATTTAGCATGTCAGGCTAAAACCCTAATCTAGAATTTTGATGAAACCTATGTTTTGACGGATTTGCTTGAGATTATCTATTTAATTCCCTTTTTGTTGAGTTTTCCCAATCGTGTTTAATGCTTTCAATTATCTGGCCAATAGTTGTATTGTTTTAATCACTCAATTCGAATCGGGAGAGGAGAGTTGGTGAAGAACTATTGGTGAGGACCATTTTATCTTGTGAGATAGGAATATACTCATAGGAACTACGTGGCCTTTTGGAGATTTTATGCTTTTTGCCTATTGACGAATTAATTCACCTAGGGATAGAGTGCGTTATTCGCCTTTAGAAAAATCTATTGACCTCGGAGAGGCGGTAGAGTATATTAGCAATCTTCGCCTTCAATAAATTAGGAAAATCATTAACTTGGATAATCGAGTAAATTCGGATAAACCAAGGTGGATTCAGAATCCTAGACTTATTCATCATTTGATTTTCTTTCTTCAAGTGATCGTTTATACTGTTTAGTCTTTTATTAATTCTTTTAGTAATTAATTGCAAGCCCAAAGTTCGATTGTTCAAATAAAACTAGAATACATAAAAATCGGTAGTTAGTAATTCAGTCCTCGTGGGAACGATACTCACTCATCACTTTATTACTTGTATACGATAACGTGCACTTGCATTTAAGAAATATCGCAACAAATTTTTGGCGCCGTTTCCGGGAACTGAGATTTTTGCTAATATCGATTTCAGTATTTCTAGTCTTAGTTTGAACGTTTTATTTACTTATTTTTGTGTATTTTATTTTATTTATTTATTTGTTTTTCCTTTCATGTTTTTTCGGGTAGTGCATGAGAAAACTCGGAAACAAAGGCCTACTACCTTTGAATACCGAACTCGAGCGCACTCTTAGGAGAAAGAAGAAGGAGAAACGAGAGCTACCGACAACAGTCACTATGGCTGAAAATATCGAAATTCACGGAGGAAATAATATTGTGCAGCAAGCTCAACCGGAAATGGCTCTTCGAGATTATGCTATGCCGCAAATTAACGCAAACTTTTCGGGGATCCGGCGTCCAACAATCCAAGCCAACAATTTCGAAATCAAGCCTGCGATCATTCAGATGGTGCAGGCTAGCCAGTTTTGTGGATTGCCGAACGATGACCCCAACGCACATATTGCTTCTTTTCTCGAGATTTGTGACACGTTCAAGAACAATGGTGTCACCGACGATGCTATCCGATTACGGCTTTTCCCTTTCTCTTTGAGGGATAAAGCGAAATTTTGGCTGAATTCTTTACCGCCGGGCTCGATCACGACATGGGCAGAGTTAGCACAAGCCTTCCTTGCTAAATTCTTCCCACCTTCTATGACGGCGAGACTGAGAAACGAGATCACTACCTTTGGTCAGTATGATATGCATTCGCTTCACGAGGCGTGGGAGCGATACAAAGATTTGTTACGGAGATGCCCACATCACGGCCTTCCAGACTGGCTTCAAATTCAGACGTTCTACAATGGATTGAGTGCCTCTACACGCACTCTCGTAGATGCAGCCGCCGGTGGAGCTTTGATGGGAAAGACGATGGCTGAAGCACACTCGTTGTTGGAAGTTATGGCCGCTAATGCTTATCAATGGCCATCCGAACGAATAACGCCGAAGCGAGTTATGGAAATTTCAAATAATGATCCAATCTCTACATTGTCAGCCCAAGTCGCAGCATTAATGCAGCAGCTTCAAGCATTTTCGCCTGCTCCTTCCCCCGTTACCATTGAGTCTTGCAATTGGTGTAACGGATCTCACCCTAGCGCGGAGTGCCAAGTCGGAAACCCGTTCGAGCAGCCCCAAATTGAACAAGCTCAGTTCGTAGGAAATGGAAACCGGCAAAATAATCCGTACTCCAACACATATAATCCGGGGTGGCGTAATCATCCCAACTTCTCGTGGAGAAACGGACAGAACTCGAACCAGCCTCTGTTCACTCAAAACCAACAGCAGCCTCCTCCCGCTCCAAAAGTTTCTCTCGAGGAAGCAATTGCGAAATTGGCAGCGAATACGAGTCAATTCATGACCCGTACTGAAGCAACATTGCAAAATCATTCCGTCTCCATTCGCAACTTGGAAGTCCATCTGGGCCATATTGCTAATGTGTTGACAGCCCGCCCGGAGGGAGCATTGCCAAGTACGACCGAGACAAATCCTAGAGAAAGTCTAAATGCGATCAGTTTGAGAAGCGGGAAGGAGGTGTGTGACCAGCCCGAGAGGAGTGAAAAGAGAGGTGAAATTGAGGAGAAGAAAAATTTAGCGATGGAAGATACACAAGATTGGAGACCCTCGATAACGTTTCCGGATAATCCGAAGGCATATGTGCCACCCGTCCCGTTTCCGCAGAGATTACAGCAGAAAAAGGCGGACAAGCAATTCTCTAAGTTCCTCGACGTGTTCAAAAAGCTTCATATTAACATTCCATTTGCCGACCCGTTGGAACAAATGCCAAGATACGTTAAATTCATGAAAGAGATCTTGTCAAAGAAAAGAAAACTCGAGGAGTTTGAGACAGTCGCCTTAACGGAGGAGTGCAGCGCGATTCTTCAGAAGAAGCTTCCACCAAAATTGAAAGATCCGGGAAGTTTCAACGTACCGTGCACCATGGGGAATCTCTCTTTTAATAAGGCGTTGTGCGATCTCGGTGCTAGTATTAACCTCATGCCTCTGTCTATTTTCAAAAAGCTGGGAGTTGGAGAAGCAAAGCCGACGATGGTCTCCTTGCAATTAGCGGATCGATCTATTATGTATCCGAGGGGAGTGATTGAGGACGTGTTAGTAAAAGTGGATAAATTTATCTTTCCAGCAGATTTTATTGTTCTCGACATGGAGGAAGATCAAGATATCCCGATTATCTTGGGACGACCATTTTTAGCGACCGGCAAAACTCTTATAGATGTGGAAAAAGGGGAATTAACTCTGCGGGTTCAAGATGAGCATGTTACGTTCCAAGTATTCAAATCCTTTTCATGTCCGGGAGGTGTTGATAAGAGCTCTCAAAGTGAAAGTGTGGAGGCCGTTGCGAAAGAAAGACACCGAAAAAATCGTCGGTCGAAAAATTTAGATTCCGTTTCAGATGGTCCAACTTTTAAGAAAGATGTAGAACGAGTCGCATTTCTCAAGCATGTGAACATGCAATCATCGCCATCTGACCAGCCACAATCGGAAAAGTCTGTTGCAGTCATAAGTGCGTTCGTGAAAGAGGGAAATAAGCCGGAAGTCAAACAGACGTCTAGTCATGAGAAAAACGGGTGTTTCGGAAAGTTGTTCTCGTCAAAACCTTTCCGCAAACAACATTGGGTGTCCGAACCGAAAATCGAATCATTAAGGACCGATGGTCAAAATTTTAAAAACCATATTAACGGTTCGATGAACGGGGCGGAGATCAAATGGAGTTTGCGAAAAGCGAACTGATTTTTAATAGGTTCGGCTGAAGACTATAAACTTAGCGCTTCTCGGGAGGCAACCCGAGTTCTTAGTTGTAGATTGTTGCGTTTCTGTATTTTTCTTGCATTCTTGAATTTTTATTTTTTCATCATTTTGTGCTTTGATTTGCTTTTACCTCTCGTTCTTGACATGTTCTTCTTAAAATTCTGTGCAGAAAAGTCCCAGGGAGAAATTTATGCCTGAGCCGCGGCACAAGGCTTGTGAGCCGCGGCACACACAAATCAAAAGGGAGAGCTGATCTTTCTGTACTCTGTTCCGCGGCACAACACTGCTGAGCCGCGGCACACTTGAGCCCTGAGCCGCGGCACACGGAAGCTGAGCCGCGGCCCACGACAAAACATACGAGCAGGTAAAAAGGGACTGTACTCTGTGCCGCGGCTCACTTGAGCTGTGCCCGGCACACCATGCGGAACTTAAAGAGCCCAGGTATCTTATAACTCTCATTCGGCCGACTACCCAGGTAAGTTTCCCTTCCCTTTCCCTCTCCCTTGCGCGCGCGATCGGCCAACCTTCATCTCCCTTCTTCTTCTTGCAATTTTCTTGCACTTTTCACAATCCAAGCAAGGTAAGTCTAAATCTCTAATCTCAAATTGTTCTATGAATTTAAATGTGAAGTTGTGTTATGCATTTGATGGTTGAATATGTTTATTTCTTCGTTCAAAAGTTCTATGATGGTTAAGTGGAGGATATGATGTTTTTGGTTGAATTTTCATGATTATTTTCGATTATGAATGAGTTGAATGTGTCGGTTGTCATGACGAATGAGTCGTGTTTTTGTTCTTGGGGATTTAATCGAGCTATTGCCATATTTGTTCTTCAATTGAACGCATGCCCTTTAAGTGTTTGATGAAATGTCTGAATGAAAAAAATTTCTGTGTTAAGGCAATATTTTGAATCTATGTGCAACGTATTCGTTATCGAATTACATTTTCCCCAACCCTTACATCATTTTAAACTTGAGAGCTCGTACTTAACTTCCTCTTTAATGATGCAAGCTCATTTATTCACGCTCCGCATGATGTAGTCGAGAAGCGTGCAAGCTCGCCGGATGATGCCGGCACCAACTCGTGAGAGGACTGGAGCGGAGTACTTGACCTTTCACTTTTTATTGCATATTATATTTTGTCCATTGAGGTCAATGTACGTCCTAAGTTTGGGGGGGTCTATTTCTGTTGCTACATTTACTGCTGTACTTATTTCGTTGCACTTTTTGTTATTTTTAGTTATCTTTTTGTCGATAGCCTTGCTTGTCATGATTTTACTATTACTCGTGAATTTTTCGTGCTTCTATTTGTGTAATACTGATGTTACGACACTGTTTTTCTCTCTGAAGAAACGGTCAAGTTTTAGTCGAGTTGTAGTCAGTGATTGCTGTTTCTGCTAAGTCTTCATTTAGGTCCGAAATTTTTTCGTTTTTGTAGAGATCTTAGCGGATAAGAGAGGATACGTACGTGTTTTAAAATCACCGTCGATATGTTTGGCTACATTTTTCGATTATCTAGTCGTCCAGTTACATAAGTCGTGTTGGCGCTTAGATTGAGTTTAGAGTCGGTCAGTTTTTCCCAAAAGTCGAGTTTGTTCTATGATGGGAAGTCTAGTAACCGGGGGTATTCACGTGACCCGTTGTTTACTCTCGCGTAAAACGACGACCCTGATTAGACTAGTGATTTATAAATTTCACATGTGCCGATGATAGGGAGCCTAGTAACCGGGGGTATTCACGTGACCCGTTATTTACTCTCGCGTAAAACAGCGACCTTGATTCGGACATGCGGGAATAGCTATTAGAGTTGTTTCTCCGCTGTGGAGGGGAACTTAGTAACTAGAAGCATCCATGTGCCCCATGAATGTATTTTACGTCAAACGGTTTCCCAATACATGAGAATGGAAGTTCCACCCTAGGATTATCCCGATGAAACATCCCGAGATCCGAACCTAGTGGTCAACTCGAATCATTTTCTTGAGCATATATATAAGGGAATACTGTCCGAGGGTTATTTTTTATGAAACTCGTGAAAATTTTGCCATTAGACTGTGGAACGGGGCGAACTAGTTTGTTTATTTTAACCTTTCATATTGACGGTCGATTAGATTCACGTTTGTTAATCTTTGAGTTGGATTTTCTTCATGAACGAGTGATTAGGACTGAACTTGATTACTTTGTGGAATCAGTGTTCTGAGTATAGCTCGCTATTACGATACTCGTATTATTCAGAGAGAATTTCAGGATAGTATTGATTAGGTTGAGCACTATGAGTTGCACGATTATTCACGATATTCTTTTGTTGAAATTAATTCTTTTTGCTTGAGGACAAGCAAAGGCTCAAGTTTGGGGGTATTTGTTAGGCGTATTTTTATACGCTTATTTATCATTATTTAGTATTATTTTGGCGAGTAAAATTGCATAAATGAGCTTTTAATGTCTTATTCTTGTATGTTTGACAGGAGATTGTAGTCTGGAAGCTAAAACGAGGCAAAACGGGCGCGCAATTTTGGCCGTGGGCGCGGCACGAGGCAAGTGAGCCGCGGCAGAAGGCAACCGGCGAGCACGAGTAGATCGTACTGCAGCGCGGCACGATACCTGTGAGCCGCGGCCCAGAAGAAAGTCACAGCGCCCAGTTTTTAACCTGGACGCCATGTGCTGCGGCACAGATTAAGTGAGCCACGGCACACAGGGCGGTTTTGGTGTGCTCCGTGCGGATTTGGACCGTTTTGAAGCCAGTTCTCGACCTACTCACACGGACGCGATTTGGAGACTGTTGAGAGCTATAAATAAGGGTTTAAGACCCTAATTAATCATCTTGGAGGCTTGGGAAAAGGAGGAACACAGAAGATTATCGGAGACTAGAGAAGCAGAAGACATCAAGGGCAGAGGGCGGAAGCCAGAAGAACGGAGGAATCCGAGCTCTTCATCTGTGTTTGATTTTCATGCTTTTATTTATTAATTCTGTATTTTCATTATTTAGCATGTCAGGCTAAAACCCTAATCTAGGATTTTGATGAAACCTATGTTTTGACGGATTTGCTTGAGATTATCTATTTAATTCCCTTTTTGTTGAGTTTTCCCAATCGTGTTTAATGCTTTCAATTATCTGGCCAATAGTTGTATTGTTTTAATCACTCAATTCGAATCGGGAGAGGAGAGTTGGTGAAGAACTATTGGTGAGGACCATTTTATCTTGTGAGATAGGAATATACTCATAGGAACTACGTGGCCTTTTGGAGATTTTATGCTTTTTGCCTATTGACGAATTAATTCACCTAGGGATAGAGTGCGTTATTCGCCTTTAGAAAAATCTATTGACCTCGGGAGAGGCGGTAGAGTATATTAGCAATCTTCGCCTTCAATAAATTAGGAAAATCATTAACTTCAGATAATCGAGAGTAAATTCGGATAAACCAAGGTGGATTCAGAATCCTAGACTTATTCATCATTTGATTTTCTTTCTTCAAGTGATCGTTTATACTGTTTAGTCTTTTATTAATTCTTTTAGTAATTAATTGCAAGCCCAAAGTTCGATTGTTCAAATAAAACTAGAATACATAAAAATCGGTAGTTAGTAATTCAGTCCTCGTGGGAACGATACTCACTCATCACTTTATTACTTGTATACGATAACGTGCACTTGCATTTAAGAAATATCGCAACAAGTTTTTGGAAAAACAAAGGATCATGATTATAACATCATAATCCAACACCAAGTAGAGCTGGAACGGATTAAAATTGAAGATTCAAGCGAAAACCCCAACATATGAAGAACTAGGGATTTGAAGGAAATTTTACCTTGATTAGGACGTAACTCGAGTGGAGGATGATGCTAGACACGAATCAAACTTCCCAAGATGATGCTAAATGATGCTCTGGATCAAAGTCCCAAAGATATACCGAATAATCGCCAAGGGGGGAGAAAAAGGAAGAAAATGCCGACATGACCCGTCACTATGCCTTATATAGCCGAGTGTGTTACGGTCGTAACCGGCGGTGCCTTACAGCTGTAACGGGTCCTGACTGGCTACTGCCCAAAACACCCAGGCGCATTACGACCGTTACTCGTCCAGACATTACGGCCGTAATGCTCGACACCTTACGGCCGTACTCGGCAGCTACATTACGGCCGTACTCGACCTGCACCTTACGGCCATAACCAGCCCTCTCTTATGGCCGTAGCGAGTCCTGCCGAGGCTTCTGTCCATTTTGTGTGGGTGTGTTGCGGTCGTAATCGGCAATGCCTTACGTCTGTAACTCAAAATGCCTTACGGTCGTAACCCCCCATGCTCCAAATCCTGCAGTCCGGCCAAAACGAACACCTCCGAAAATCACAAAACTCGATGATTAGCAATCATGAACATTCCAAATATCAATTCATCAATACACTCGTCTCCACATAATCCACATTACAACAAGATACGACCAAAATAACATACGTAAAACACATGGATATTACAGTATCCACAATAGTGTTGATACATGATATACTAGGTGTTTGTACAATTGGTATTATCGAAATCTCGCCCCTAAGTTCCTCTAGAATGACCTCACTCTTAGGCTTGTGGCTTATTATGAAGTCCTTCTCTAAGAACCGGGCATTGGTGCTAACAATGACCTTCTGATCTTTAGGACTATAGAATAAGCCACCTTTCGTTCCCTTCGAATATCCTACAAAAACTAGTACTTCTGTACGAGATGCCAACTTATCAGCTTCTTTATTCAGCACGTGTGCTGGTGAACCCCAAATCCGAACATGTCCCAGACTAGGCTTGCGCCCATTCCACATTTCTATGGGTGTTTTTGGAACTGATTTCGAAGGCACCAAGTTTAGAATATACGCCGCTGTTTCCAAGGCGTATCCCCGAAATGAAATAGACAAATCAGAATAACTTATCATTGACCTAACCATCTCTAATAAAGTACGATTCCTTCATTCAGCAACACCATTTTGTTGTGGTGTACCAGGCGCAGTGAGCTGGAAGTAATCCCTTCATGTGCCAAGAAATCAAAAAACTCTCCACTAAGGTATTCTCCACCATGATCATATCATAGTGACTTGATACTCTGTCCATGACGCTTCTCCGTTACAGCCTTAAATTCTTTGAACTTATCAAAAGATTCAGACTTATGTCGCATCAAATAGATGTATCCATATCTCGAATAATCATCTATGAACGTGATAAAGTATTCGAAACCACCCTAATCCTGGATGTTTATTGAACCACATACATCGGTATGGACCAATTCCAATACATTTTGTGCACGATTTCCTTTGCTTTGGAAAGCCCTTTTAGTCATTTTCCCTTCCAGATGGGATGAGCAAATTGAAAATGACTCAACTTGGAGTGAATCCAATGGGCCATCGCTCACCAATCTTTGAATCCTTCTAAGGTTAATATGACCCAATCGTAAATGCCACAAATATGTTTGATTTATGCTCGAAGGTTCCTTTCTTTTATTAGGATTAGTCAAAGAATTAAGCGATTTATATTTGTGCAAGGGAGTTGGTGCAGTATTAATGATATAAAGTCCTTCACTATAAGTACTTGTGCAAACATATTCATCATTTCTTCTAATAATTGCACTATCTTCAAAAGAAACTGAATATCCATCACAACGCAATTTAGAAACTGAAATTAAATTCATTCTAAAATCAGGTATTAATAATACAATATTTAGGACTAGAATCTTATCATTAACTTTTAACTGCATGACACCCACTGCAACAGCCTTCAGCCTGGAATAGTCACCCCAGCTTATTGTAATCTCATCCGCACTAAGTATTTTGGTTACTTGGAACCCCTGCAATTCATAACAAACATGATTAGTGGAGCCTGAATCTACTATCCACGAAGTGATAGAACAGGCAGCCAAACATGTTTTGACTACTAGTGCATGAGACGTACCTTTCTTAGGACAGTCACTCTTGAAATGCCCCTTCAAAACGCACTTATAGCATTTGTCCTTCGGCTTTTTGTTTGCCTCGGACTGAGGAGCCTTGCCCTTATCTTTGAAGGTTGCCCTTTCTTCTGGCCAACCTGCTTTTTCTTCTTTCCCCATTTGGGCTTTGAATAAGTAGCACCGGTTGCCGCAAGAATTTGATGATAACCTTGTTTGAAGAGACCTTCAGCAGATTGAAGCTCTGTCAGAAGTTCCGCCGAAGTATATGTCCTACGGTTCATATTGTAATCAAGGCGGAACTGCTCAAAGCTTCTTGTCAAGCTGCCCAAGATAATATCGACCTGCGACTCCGCATCGATAGTAGCCCCCAGTATGCTCAGTTCGTTCAAATGAGACATCGTTTTTAGAACATGATCCCTTACTGGGGCCCCTTCAGACATTTGGGTTGTCATCAACACCCTCATTGTATTTTGCCTAGCCGCCCGGTTTTGATGACCAAACATCTCGGTGAGATTTTTCATCATCATCGTATGATGCTGATGCTGCAATACATTTGTCAGTGAAGCCAACATGTAACAGCGAGCCATCTCATCAGACTTCTTCCATTTTCGGAATTCAGCCAACTCTTCAGGAATGGCATCCGGTTCTGGTTCCAAAGGGCTCTCCTCAGTTAACATAAATTTATGCCCCTCGCCAGTCAGGATTATGTCAAGATTTCTTTTCCAGTCGGCAAAGTTAGTGCTATCAAGTTTATTTTCTTTGAGAATAACAGCAAGTGGATTAGAAGACATCTGAGAATAAAATTAAAAATACCATTCATCACATAATTCGACGCAAAATATATTGAAAAACCTTAAAACACAATATATATATATATATATATATGAAATCAACCAACTCCTCTAAAAAACCACACATGCAAGCCACGTTAGTGTGGACGTTTACACATACATTTTTCAAGTAGATTTTAATGTCTTTAATTTTACTATCTAGTCAAGATGCGTTTTGACAAGTAAAATTAATAGTTGGTTCCTCTTGGCCATGTATTAAATTAACATAGACTCCGATGTGGAGCTTATTAATTAATACACCTAAGTGAACACCATAATTTAACAAACCTTAGAATATTATTTAATGATAATAGTCCTACAGATGGAGAGGTCCTATCATAAAAAATAATATTCACCTTTTTGTTATCTAAATTGAAGTTTAAAACTAGTGAGCGAATAATTAGCACATCCGATATGGAGGAAGACTCTAATGTCAATGCGCATGCTAATTATTTCACAATTTAAACCAATTATGGAGGCCAACTTGATTTAAAAAAAAAATCATTTTTAAAAGCACTTAGTTACTTGAAAAAAGTAAGGTTTTTAATTTTCTCGTCCTAACATGTAAGAAACATATCACACATATATCCATACATGTCATACATCCAAAACAATAAAACCAACAATAAAATAAATTGGATAATTAAATCTTATTATCATGGCCTTTACTCCTCTTTTTAAATAACGAGAAAATATTCGGCTCGCTTGCTCCCATTGCTTTAAGCATCTCATCACCTCCTCCCGGTTGGGCCAGAAATTGCCAAATTTATAAACTTTCTTCCATGCAAAAATTAATTTCACAAGAAATTTCTAAATTTAAATTTATTGTGTTCCAACGGACGCAAAGAACGGCTGGAAAATTGAACAGGATCTGAAATTGCTCGATCCGATCCGACACTGCCCGACCCAGACTGTCGGACCCGCGGCCCTGCGCAGCTCGACCCAACCCGCTGCCCTCAGTATGCCTAACCCGAGGCACCCGCGGCCGAGACCGCATGTACTGGCCGAGTCCCGATCGACAGCAGACTGGTCTCAGTCGGTTCGTCCGATCGGGACTCTTTTTCGCGCTGGACTTCTTTTCCTTCGTACTTTGTGTATCCAACTCGATTATAATTTTACACATAATAAAGTACATTGAATTTACAACAAAAAGTACAAGGAAAAATTAAATCCTATTCTACCCATGGATTTTCTCATGGGAAAACTTATACATGCCTCAAAACCGGACCAAATTACCAAACCGCGTATATAAAATAAAATTTCACATAGCCATGATAATTGGACCATATTCGCCTGCAAGACAATTTCTAGCAAAATATTCCAAATACCATACCATATGAATATTTAAAATGCTAGCAAATTAATCACCAAATTAATTAAATTGAAGAGAACCTAAAGACCGGCTCTGATACCAATTGTTGGAATATAAAATGCAACAGAAGCAATATTGGATTATATGAATTGATATTTGGTTTTATAAACTAACCAACATAAATAGCGGATCTATTAAGGTTTGTTAATTAATTAATTAAACAGATTAATTTACAATTTAAATACATATATTTACGCAGTATAATAGATAATTCATACCTTTGAAGCGAAGTGATATAAAATCCCTTCGGGTCGATCGAACTCCTCCTCGTACTCCTCCTTGATCTTCTTGTATTTCTACCTCAAGGTCTTCTAGAGTATATCCCGCCTTTATCCGATGTCATGTCGGCAACAATCTACCGGACTGCTTGGACTGCAATATGGATCGGCCGAACTACTATTGTTCCTCAAGAATACTTCAATTTTTTTCTGTATTTTTCTTGATGATAATTTAGAAAAATCTTGTGTTTACCAAATTATGGAATCAAAGATACAAGTCAAGATCCACAATTAAAACACAAAATAAATCGAAATTCTTGTTAAATAATGAGTAGTAAAATCGGCCACTCCATAGTCCTATATATAGGTGTTTTGGGCTACTCTAGGGACCTTAAGGAGGATAAAGTAAGGACTCCCAATAGATCTCATCTTACCATATTAGGACTCTTCTTAATATAATGAATCTATTAATATCAACTTAGTCTACTAAAAAGATTGATATTGCACTTCCAACCAAAATCTCAAATTACGAAATTGGGCTTCTTTTTGAATTAATTATTTCCCGTGTTTAAGATATCTCATGTCCATTAATTAATTTAAGCTACTGACAACTTTTAAGTAATTAATATATTATACATGAGTAAACCACTCGACTTTTATTATTATATCGGAAAATTAATTCCACTTGCATGGTTTAATATAATAATCCTTTCGAGTGCCTCAAGGGACATGATCAGCTCGACTGGTCGGGACATGATTTCTAGCTATAATATTAATTATCATATAAATAATAATATTGCCCAAAATATCGAGCATATTGAGTCAATCATTGTGGCTCTCACCATGATAAATCAAAGCAATAAATATTAAATATATATAATTAAATATTAATCACTAGAATTAAGAAATAATAATTGTCCGAGATGTACGTTCTTCTTGTAGTCAGTACAGATGAATCTATCTCACCTCGATCCTGTCAACATATACCGAATACGCTAATATATGCTAATGGTCAAGACCAACCAATTTCAAGCATATACTACAACCTCTCACACAAAAATCTAATGTTATATAGGTTGTGAACTAATTATTACTATATAAGGGACCGATAATGTGATCTTCTGTGTGACCCGACACACCACATTATCTACAATTTAAAGTAATTAGACAATATTTGCATAACCATAGCCCGAATAAATATACAAAACATGTGATGAAATGAATTAAATATTCTCATAGATAAAGACCGAGAAATTAGATAATATAAGTATAAAGTATACTTTGATGTATACAACCCTAACAGGAAGCTCAGTACTGCCCTCGTCCAGTGAGAGAAGCCAAAGTTCGAGAGTTTTTCTCCATGCAGCCTTCGGATGTGCCGATGGCTCAGACGATTAAGACATTTAATCAGCAGCTGGCGTTTGTTCGACACCTGGTCAGAACCGATGCAGAAATGATGATTCACTTTGATATGAGAATGAAGCCAGAAATACAGAGGTACATGTCAGGTTTTGAATGCACCACGCTCCGCCAGTATCAAGACAAAGCTTTGGCATAGGAAATGAAAGAAGCGGTTATGGAAAAGTTCTTTGAGTCCAAGAAACAGAAAGTCTCTGGTAGTTTTACAGAGCACAAGAGTAGTGGGCCCCGCAAAGCCCAGTCATCCTTTCATTCATTCAAGAGGCCTCTGCATCTATCCAAAGGTGGAAAGAATTCCAGATCAGTATCAGCAATGGCAGATACAACCAGGAAATGTTCTAACTGTGGACGGACATGACATTATCGACGTGACTGCTCACTTCCCTCCGTGACATGTTATAATTGTGGACGAGAAGGACATCGTGTGGTGTTCTGTGAAGAGGCGGCAAAATTGTTTAGAGCTCGTACTTCGCAGCCAGTTCAGAGAGAGGCAGGCGTCCCTCAGAGGCATTGGACATTATGACCGAAAAGAAGCATCGAGTGCTGGGTCTGCTCCTCCACGCCTTTACGCGATGAGAAGGGCGGATGACCAGAATGCAACTGTTGCGTCAGGTACCGTTCAGATCCTTTCACAACCAGTTAGTGTTTTGTTCAATACAGTAGCTGCACATTCGCTTATATCATTGTCTTGTATTAATCGTTTGAACATTTCTTGTTTTCATGAATGTGAGCCTTATATTGGGGTTTGCCGAGTGGGGATAGAGTTGTGGGGAATTTAGAAATTAGAGATTTTTCTGTAATAATTGGAGGCAAAGTATGGTCCTCAAATCTGATTGTAGTAGATATACAATGGACGATTTAATTCTCGGAGACGATTGGCTTAACCGTTATGGAGCTATTATGAACTACCGGAAGAGGAATATCTCGATGACATCTGAAGATGGTTCGGAATTATTATTCGAGGGATGGAGACCAAGAAGCTCAGGAAAAGTGATCAAAGCTATGAAAGCTGTCAAATTACTAAAACAGGGCTGTACTGGATACTGGTGTTACACGATGAAGAAATAAGAAGGAAAAGTAGAGCTTTCATATATTCCTGTTGTGAACGAATTTATGGACGTATTCCCTGACGAATTACCTGGACTTGTAACACCCCAAGATATTCGGAGTAAGTTACAGCGCCGTGGACCCCTACATGGGACCCACCAGGCTACAACAAACGGGTACCCCTCGACTAACCATCTCGGTTAGCGAGGATACACAATCAAATAATACATCATATGAAAATACACCCGAAGCAACGGACGAAATGAGCAACAATCGACAATGTAGCAATTTAAAATAATACAACACGGGGTTTGAATTGAAAAGCCTAAGTACTCGCGAGTACAGTCTATCAGTTTATAAATATAGAAAACAACCATATCGAAGTGGACAAAAGAAATAAGTAAACCCAAGTGCACATGTCAACGACCCTGGCCAACATCCTCGTACTGTCCCAGAGCTCGCTCGTCCGGATGATCATAACCTGAAATCCATAATAAGAATTTCCCCATAACGGGTCCCCAAAGGGGTTAGCAATTACGCTAGTACAAGTAATCAAGGGAAACCAATCGCTTACACATTTCATAGTACATGCACCAATATCATTTCAAAAACCAAAACCAGACATGTCTTTTCCGGAAACAAACAGCCAAATAATCAATTTGCCTAGGACCAGGACGCCACCATGAATCCCACCCGAGGCCTCTAAGGACCCCTTCCGAGCTGGCTACTTTATAAAACAAATCACGCACAGGCATCTCCTAGGACCAGGACGCCACCATGAATCCCACCCGAGGTCTCTAAGGACCTTTCCGAGCTGGCTAGCGAAACAAACTCGTGAATCCAGAGTGAAGTCATAGATTCCCCCGAGGCCCCGTCGGACCCTCCCAGGGTGAGCAAAGCACACACAATATACATTACCATTTCACGTTAAGCATAAAGGTTTCCAAAAATACTTTCCTTGAATAATTGACGACGCAACGAACGGAAAGGATAATCACCGGCGAACACTAGGAATCAACGGAACCGAACCTAACGATTCGAAGAACATAATTACAACAAACTCTAGACGAATACGGAAATGGAATACACCCGAAAACCCGCCTACGATTCATGTATATTTGCACAGAAATAACAACGAGGGCGGACCACAACCAAACCCTCTCGATTTCGCAAAACTATGAAAATATACCATGAATCCGTAGGGAAACTAAGAATACCAACAAGATTAATCATATTCATCATGAATCCATCAACAAAACGGAACGGATCGGAAGAAAATCCCAAAACCCCCAATTTATCGAAAAGTAGGGTTCTAAGAGATTTACCTTGGATTGATGATGAAGAACACAAGTAGGTGTTGTTAATCTACTTCAAAAACTCAAGGTAGAGGATGCCTGAAATAATCGAAGGGAAGAATCGCTCGGAAATCGCCCGGAGGAGCTCTGCGTCGCGGAGAGGAGAAGAAATGAAAATAATCTGCTCATCTGGGTCAACTCCCTGGTTTATATAGCCAGGGAGTGTTAGCGCGCGCTAATCCTCAAGGTTAGCGTGCGCTAACGGGATAAAATTACAGGCCAAAACAGTTAGCGTCCAGTCCAGTAGCCAGACTTCTGGCCGTTAGTGTGCGCTACTCGAGACGTAGCGTGTGCTAAAATCCACTCGGTAGGCGCGCTATCGATCAATAGCGTGCGCTACCTGGACATCAGCCGAGTCCAGAAGCTAACTGCCCAAAACTCACCTGACCCATTAGCGTGCGCTACCAAGCAAGCGTAGCGTGCGCTAACTGGCACCTGACCGAGTTCAGTAGTAAACTGTCCAGTACTGGAAACTCACGCTAGCGCACGCTACCGGGTATCATCAGCGTGCGCTAGCCTCCCGACATTAGCGTGCGCTAGTCTACGTAGCGTACGCTAATACGCCAGTCCAGAAGGCTGGAAAAATAGCACTGCCGCTCCCAGGGCTTGCTCTCTAGCGCGCGCTACGAATCAGTCGTAGCGTGCGCTACTAAGGGACCCCTAGCGCGCGCTATACAGAAAAGATAGCGTGCGCTAGGTTACGAAATAGTTCACAACACCGGAATATGAACGAAACATCAAACGGAACACCTCAAAACGTATCAAAACATAGAATGGATCCACGGCAACCCCGAAACAGCGGTTCCGCACAACAATAACGAATCTCAGATCAATAGATGATGGGAAAGATATACTGTAAGGTACATGAGGGTCATTACGACTGAGAAATTCACTGAAAAAGAAAAATACAAGGGGAAAGAAAAATGCGGATATTACATTCTACCCCTCTAAAAACAAGTTTCGTCCCGAAACTTAAGAAACAAACAACTCAGGGTACCTAGCACGCATGCTATCCTCGGTTTCCCAAGTTGCCTCCTCGACACCGTGCTTCGACCACTGCACCTTGACCAAAGGGATGGTCTTATGCCTCAGTCGTTTCTCCCGATGCTCTAAAATCTTCAAAAGACGTTCCTCAAAAGTAATATCCTCGGCGACATCTATCTCCCCATAATCGATGACGTGACTAGGATCTGGGACATATTTCCTCAGCTGGGAAACATGAAAAACGCTATGAACATGACTCAAGGCCGGGGGTAATGCCAAACGGTATGCTAACCCACCGAGTCGCTCGAGAATCTTGAAGGGTCCCATAAATCTCGGACTCAACTTCCCCTTCTTCCCGAAACGGAAAACTCCTCTCGTCGGCGACACCTTCAGCAAAACGTGGTCTCCCACCTCAAATTATAAAGGTCGACGACGGACATCGGCATATGACTTCTGTCGACTCTGGGCAGTCAACATCTGTTCTCGAATTAATTCTATCTTCCGCCTCGTCTCTAAAACGACATCCGGTTCGGTCCCTACCAAATCGGACGCCTCATTCCAATAAATCGGCGATCAACATCGCCGCCCATAAAGTGCCTCATACGGTGACATCCGAATCGACGCATGCCAACTATTGTTGTACGTGAATTCGATCAATGGCAAATGCTCCTCCCAGTCGCTACTCCAATTGAGGGCACAAGCACGCAACATGTCCTCGAATGTCTGGATAGTGTTCCGACTGTCCATCTGACTGGGGATGAAAAGAGGTACTCAAATGCAAATGGGTACCTAACGCCTTATGCACCGCCTGCCAAAAGTGCGATACAAAATGGCCATCACGATCCGAAACAACAGACTTCGGAGTACCGTGAAGTCTCACAATCTGCGCGATAAACACACGAGCCAACTTCTCCGGGCCCCAAGTGTCCTTGATGCCCAGAAAATGTTCCGACTTGGTTAGACGATCAACAACCACCCATACCATATTCATGCCCGACCTCGATCTCGGCAAAATCGTAACGAAATCCATCGAGATATCTTCCCATTTCCATTCCGGAATGGGAAGTGACTGCAATAACCCAGCCGGTCGCTGATGCTCGATTTTGACCTGCTGGCAAGTCAAACATCTCGCTACAAACTGTGCGACCTCCTCCTTCATATCATTCCACCAGAAATTCCTCCTCAGGTCCTTGTACATCTTACTCGAACCAGGATGAACGGAATAAGGTGTAGCATGGGCCTCACGCAAAATACTCTGTCGCAACTCTGGATCGTTCGGCACACAAAGCCGACTCTGGAATCTCAAAACACCATCCTCGTGAATCACAAACCCAGGAGACTTTCCCTTAAGAACGTTCTCTCGGATTTGAGTAATCATCGGATCCTCTAATTGCTTCGGCTTAATTTCATCGATCAAAGACGACGAAATCTATAAAGCACAAAGTTGCCCGACAGCTCCAGGCAACAAAACCTCAACATCTAACTCGATCAAAGCCCGCCGAAGCTCAGACTGAGGCGTAAGGACCTCAAGCGTTCGCAACGCAATCGGTTTCCGACTCAAGGCGTCGGCCACGACGTTCGCCTTGCCCGGATGATAAAGGATTTCGAGGTCATAATCCTTAATCAGTTATAACAATCTCCTCTGCCTCATATTCAACTCCCGCTGAGTAAATATGTATTTCAGACTTTTATGATCGGTAAAAATCTGACATGTAGAGCCGAAAAGATAGTGACGCCAAATCTTGAGCGCAAAAACAACTGCCGCTAACTCCAAATCGTGAGTAGGGTAGTTCAGCTCATATGGCCTCAACTGTCTCGACGCAAAGGCAATGGTCTTGCCGTGCTGCATCAATACGCACCCAAGACCCTGACCCGAAGCATCGCTATAAACGGAGAATCCCTCGTTGCCACATGGCAATGCCAAAACCGGAGCTGAAGTCAAACGCTTCTTCAATTCCTCAAAACTCGACTGCCTCTCGTCATTCCAGACGAACTTCTCGGATTTTTGGAGCAACTGTGTAAGCGGCCGAGCAAGTTTTGACTAACCCTCGACGAACCTACGGTAGTAGACAGCCAAACCCAAGAAACTACGGACCTCCTTCACATTTGTGGGCGGTGCCCAACCCAACACTGCCTCAATTTTCTGCGGATCCACGCGAACTCCCTCGGCTGAAATCACGTGACCCAAAAACATCACTTCCCTCAGCCAGAACTCACATTTCGAGAACTTCGCATAGAGTTGCTCGGTCCTGAAAATGTCTAACAGTATCCGCAAATGATGGGCATGCTCATCCACACTCCTCGAATAGATAAGAATATCATCAATGAAGACGACGACACACTTATCCAAATACTCGATAAAGACTTTGTTCATCAACTGCATGAACACCGACGGCGCGTTAGTTAACCCGAAAGGCATAACTATGAATTCATAATGCCCGTATCTCGTCCGAAAAGCTGTTTTCGGCACGTCGGACTCCCTCACCCGAAGCTGATAGTACCCCGATTTCAAATCAATCTTCGAGAATACCGCAGCTCCCTGCAACTGATCGAACAAGTCATCAATTCTCGGCAAAGGATACTTGTTCTTGATGGTCACCTTGTTTTGTTCGCGATAGTCGATACACAAACGTAGTGAACCATCCTTCTTCCGCACAAACAGGACCGGTGCGCCCCAAGGCGAGGCGCTCGGTCGAACATACCCCAACTCAAGAAGCTCACTCAACTGCTTCTTCAACTCTAACATCTCTGAAGGTGCCATGCGATACGGCGCCTTCGAAATCGGAGCCGCACCCGGCTCTAACTCTATAGCAAACTCAACCTCACGATCCGGTGGCAATCCCGATAACTCGTCAGGAAAAACATCAGGAAACTCACTAACGACTGGAATCGACGAAAGCTCGACTCCACCATTCTCCGCCTTCAAGGCATAGCACCAATAACTAGTACACCCCTTTCGTAGGAGTCTCATCGCCTTCAAGGCGTTAATAAAAAACTTCTGATTTTCCCTCCTTCGCCCTGCGAAGGAGTGCTCGGTGCCATCCTCGGCTAACATGGTGATGATCCTCGTGCGGTAGTTCATGATTGTGCCATGCCGCTCGAGCCAATCATCCCCGAGAATCAAATCCTCACCCTCGACATTAACGACAATAAGATTAGAGAGCCAAGCTCTCTCACAAATAAACATAGAGCAGTCTCGGACCTCTCGATCACCGACAATTCTATCACCGCTAGGAAGTTTAACGATGAAAGGCTCGCAAGGTGACAAACAGTCGAGACTCAAACGGCGTACACACTCTAGAGAAATGAATGAATGCGTAGCACCTGAATCGAAAAGCACACTAACAGGATGGGAATGGATATGAACGGTACCTGTCGCCATAGTAGCTGCTGGATCATCGACCCTCCTCATCTCATAGATACGCGGCTGGGCAGAGCCGACACTGGAAGCTCCACCCCTAGCGGGCTGACCCCGACCCCTACCTCGGCCGGCACTCGGTGGAGGCGGCGGAGCAAATGAGCCCTGGTTCACACTCGGCTCCATAGGTGCTGGGTGAGAAGAACGGGCACCGCGAAGCTGTCTGTGCTGATCACAAAAAGAAACCTTGTGGCCCGACTGACCACAAGTATGACAAATTAAAGGCGGACGAGGACAGTCCCGGTTCTTATGACCCGAAAAGCCGCAGTTAAAGCATGTGGGCTCACGAGCGGGGGTTCCGGCAGCACCCCAAAAGCTCCCAGAGAAACGAGCCGAACCGCCCGTAGAAATATTCGCAGCTCGAGATTTCTGCTGGCCTCCACTCTTGGGACCAGAAAAGTTTCCGACCGACTTCTGCTTCTTGCTCTCACGAGCCAAATCACTAGCCGTCACTGACATATCATAAGCGAGGGCCCTACTCTGATAATCCTTCAAGGTGGTGCAGACGAGTTCAGACATATAGTCCCGAATGGGCAGCTTCATCCTCCTGGAAAAATGGAAAATTTTGTCGCTCTCAGCGACAACTTGGGTCTTCACATAACCCAACTCCTTGTTAAAATCGGCAATAGCTTGGGATACGGGAATATCCCGTGGTTGAGCATCATAGAAAGCATGCACTCGAGCCTGTCTGACCGGCCACGGACAATACTCGGTCTCCATCAACTCCTGAAACTCGGCCCACGAAGCAACATGATCTTTGGGAACAACGGCCTCCCACCAATCTGTGGCGTCTCCCGTGAGAAAGTATTGAGCAATAGGGACCTTACGGTCCTCGGGGCAGTTGGTAGCAGTGAAGACTTTAGATATCTCCTTGATCCACCCTTCCCAGCCGATCGGGTCCGAAGCTCCCGAAAACTGAGGAGGATGCATCTTGATGACATCCTGAAGCCAGCGATCTGCTCCGCCCCGATTAGCATGGGCCTGATCGGGGTTCTGGACCACCTGAGCTATAGCCGCCATTTGGTTAACCATTTGCTGCATAACAGCCGCAATTCCAAGATCGGCGCGCTCCTGAGAAGAAGCGTGACTGTGACGGTCGCCGATACTGCCGGCTCCTGAAGAATGCGACGTGGCTGCCCCACCGGCTGCCCCACGTCTTCGTCCGCGCCCACGACCATGGTTTCCTCCGGCATCCATACTGGTGTTAAAAGATAACAGGAGCATATCGAGGATGAGTAAGGAAGGAAAAAGCAACTACGATGATAAGCAAATGAGGGAGAATAACCATAGTTCAAGAAACGGAATACAGTATGAGAAAGTAAACAATCGGGTAAGGAAACTTACGAACACTGGAAGTACTGAGATGCCGGAAGCGGTGTGACAATGTGCAAAAACAAAACACGTCTAGACCCAAATAATCGAGAAGCCTAGGTATCCATAAACCTAGTGCTCCGATACCATTTTCTGTAACACCCCAAGATATTCGGAGTATGTTACATCGCCGTGGACCCCTACATGGGACCCACCATGCTACAACAAACGGGTACCCCTCGACTAACCATCTCGGTTAGCGAGGATACACAATCAAATAATACATCATATGAAAATACACCCGAAGCAACCGACGAAATGAGCAACAATCGACAATGTAGCAATTTAAAATAATACAACACGGGGTTTGAATTGAAAAGCCTAAGTACTCGCGAGTACAGTCTATCAGTTTATAAATATAGAAAACAACCATATCGAAGTGGACAAAAGAAATAAGTAAACCCAAGTGCACATGTCAACGACCCTGGCCAACATCCTCGTACTGTCCCAGAGCTCGCTCGTCCGGATGATCATAACCTGAAATCCATAATAAGAATTTCCCCATAACGGGTCCCCAAAGGGGTTAGCAATTACGCTAGTACAAGTAATCAAGGCAAACCAATCGCTTACACATTTCATAGTACATGCACCAATATCATTTCAAAAACCAAAACCAGACATGTCTTTTCCGGAAACAAACAGTCAAATAATCAATTTGCCTAGGACCAGGATGCCACCATGAATCCCACCCGAGGCCTCTAAGGACCCCTTCCGAGCTGGCTACTTTATAAAACAAATCACGCACAGGCATCGCCTAGGACCAGGACGCCACCATGAATCCCACCCGAGGTCTCTAAGGACCTTTCCGAGCTGGCTAACGAAACAAACTCGTGAATCCAGAGTGAAGTCATAGATTCCCCCGAGGCCCCGTCGGACCCTCCGAGGGTGAGCAAAGCACACACAATATACATTACCATTTCACGTTAAGCATAAAGGTTTCCAAAAATACTTGCCTTGAATAATTGACGACGCAACGAACGGAAAGGATAATCACCGGCGAACACTAGGAATCAACGGAACCGAACCTAACGATTCGAAGAACATAATTACAACCAACTCTAGACGAATACGGAAATGGAATACACCCGAAAACCCGCCTACGATTCATGTATATTCGCACAGAAATAACAACGAGGGCGGACCACAACCAAACCCTCTCGATGTAACACCCCCAAGTTATTCAGGGTATATTACAGCGCCGTGAGCCCCGCCGTGGGACCCACAAGGCTAAACATACGCGGAACTATAAACTTGACCGATAAGGTCTACATATAATAGAATGAAAGACGATACAAATGGTATTCAAAACCATAACCAACGAAACCATATACATCACTGCACAAATCAATACCTCGGCAACACAGGCCGGAACATCAAGGAAACTGAAATACAATACTCGAGTATTTAAAATTCCATTCCAGTACAACAACACTGAATGGAGGAAACCAAAAGAGATAACCGGAGACAAGACACAGTATCACACTTGCCCATCATCTTCATGCCGATCCGGTGCCCGCCTGTCCGCTCTCCTATAACCTGAAATACATGAAACGTATTTCCCCCATAAAGGGGTTAGCCGTCGAATAGCTAGTGCAAGTATAACAATATGAAACATAATACTTCTCGACAATAAAGTAAATGTAATCCGTCAATTCATCAATATCCGTCAATTCATCAATATCCGTCAATTCATCAATTCAAGACTAGTTATTCCGGAATGACTAAAATCTCAAGACGTATGTGAATGCCGTAAAAACGGTTCGTTCATATCATACGCCGTTACATGTAGGAATGCCGTCAAAACGGTTCGTTCATTACATGCCAATATTATTTCATATGAATGCCGTAGAAACGGTTCGTTCATATCAACCATGGAATCGCACCAGAGGCTACGAAACCCTCAGAGGACCATAGGCCCGTCCCGGAGTGGCTAGAAATAATCATATCATCAATATTTCATACTTTCAAAGTCGAGAACGTACAATCATAAATGTATACTTGCCTTAATAAACGTTACCGAAGATCCCGAAGAACACGGTTCGACCGGGAAGCTTGAACCACGAAGAAGACAACGAACGGAAGGGTTTCGACTCGAGTTCTTCACAAGAATTTGACCCTAACAACATAAATTCAATAAATCATCGATCCTATGGGGAAGAATAATCGTAGAACGCCCGAAAACCCCTCTATGACATTTTACCGGACACCTTCAAGGCGTCGGTCAAGAACTCGATCAAAACAACGAATCGATACGATCCAACCATGGAATAACAAGGGAAATGATACAATACATCTAAATAATCATCAATCCTTCACAATCCTAAGTTAAATCAGATTAAACGGACGAAATCGAACAAAATACCCAAAATCCCCAAAATTAGATTTCTGGAAAATCTTACCTGATTCGCTCGATCAAAGGATGTTATCGGACGAATGATTGATGATATAACCCAAGGAAATCCATGGATATGTTCATAAACAACATCTATAGATGATTCACACACCCACAATACCAAGAGACGTGGAAGAAGGAGAAAAATGGCGAAAAAAGCATTCACTGGCCTTAAATAGCTCGAGACTCGACCGTGTCGGCCGACACGGCCGTGGCGCGCATTTGGCCGGCAGGACTCGACCGTGTCCTGCTAGACACGGTCGCGGCGCGGAGGGGCCTTCCGATAGTGACCCGTCAAGCGGCGACTCGGCATGGCTCGACCGTGTCTGGAACACGGTCGGGCGTGTCAGCGATCGATTCGGCCTTATCCTAAGAGTTCGGCACGGGCCGTGTCGGACGACACGGTCGGGTCTGAGACGAAGCTTCCGGCATTTCCGGACGAGTGCAGGCGGGCCGTGTCGGACGACACGGTCGGGTCCGGCCCGCACCGATCGCCAATAACGAGCGGGTGAGCTAAAACGACCATAACTCTCTCTGCTGACTCGATTGACTCACCGCTTGAACCATTGGAAAGCTAACTCGATGTTCTATAATGTTGCAAAGATTTAGAATTTTGGAGTTACCAAAAATTAATGGTGATCTAACAAAGTCGAACTCCCATGTGAAAAAGTCGATTAAGGACACTAATTCAACGACGATACCGAAACGAACTCGGATGACAAAAAGTGTAGAATTAATCATTCTCGGATGACGAAACGGTCCCAAGCAAGTCGTCAAAATAGACTTCCGCCAAAAATAGAAAATTTCCGGGGATCAAAATTACGGGTATTACATTCTACCCTCCTTAAAAGAAGTTTCGTCCCGAAACTTAAAACAGGTAGGGAGAAGAAATATTTCACCAGGAAAAACTCAACGAGATGCACAAGAACCGAAACTTACGCCCAAACGGCGAATCACCAATATAGAACACCACAATACATTACCCGAAGGCAAACCAAACCAACGCCGAAAAAGATACGAATTCACAATGCCCGAAGGCTCCAACGGAAATACCGATACATCACAATGGCCTGAAAGCCGAATGTACCAAAGTCAGAATCATCACAATACAGATCTCAAAGAAGCAAACCTGACTGTCGGACATACCCCTCGGCGTATGAACAACCAGTCGCAAATCGTCGGACATATCCAATACAACATGGACTACGAACGATCAATCAATAAAGCTCAAGAGGGACATCACAGTACGCCCGATCCGGAAATGTGTTCGTGCACATGTCCACCCCGTATACGGAATCCATAATATACGTGTGACAATGTACCTAATTAGCCTCAAGAACTACGTCTCGTGTGCACAGTCCAATGCGGAAATATCCACGCATGACCATCGGGTGCCTGGCTAAAAATCTTACACATAACCAATCGGCACGCAGACATGATTCCGGATATGTCACGATACAACATGACAACGAAACTCAAAGGATAAGACATCCAAAACAAATCATACGACTCACCAAGTGAACGATGACACGAATAATGAAAGATCGACACGACCAACAATATTCAAGACAACCATTCTGGGATCAAAATCCCTAAGGACCGATTAACACGAACAACGATCACAACACAACAGTTCGGGAAAATCTTCAACCTTCAAAGATTACAAAATTACCGAGTTCACAAGAATAATAGTGTGCTGCCTTGAATCGGTCAACACGACAAAAATAATTCAACGGATGGGAATTATTGTTGATAATCCCAATTCAATACTTCGATTACCGTAGAATGGACAATCGATAACAATTATACAACGGATGGGAATTATCTTTTTGACAACGGTTGGAAATTATATTTGATAATCCCAATTCAATATATCGATTACCGTTAGAGCGGACAATCGATAATCAATGATACGATAGAATAGATGTCCCGGTGTCTTAAACCGACCACCGAAACGGAGATGACAAAAGGATATATCAACGTCCCCAATCGGTTAACGCAACATCATAGCAACAGATCCAATTCGATGACAAAGATTCAACGATGTCTCAGAACGACATTAATCGCGAACAATAATAATCGATACATCGATACCGCGAACCGGCTATCGATAGCAACTTTACCAACAAGTATCATAATGCCTTGAACTGGCCATTTACAAACAACAGTAACATTTGGCATAATTTGTCGACGGGTGTCGTATCCAACAATCCCCTGTTATCAATAAAATCATAAGGAGGCCAAGTCTTGAAATGATACACACATTCGTACACATACACGATAACATTAGTCTCATGATTAGTACGAGTATAAAACTTGTCTCGACATCAATACAACGTACTGTTACCAATACAGTTGATTTCGTCTTACGAATTCCCTCAGTCTCGACCAAGTTAATCTACGAACCCTTTAACCTTAACCGCAACACAACAGTCATAATTCACGATCAAACATCATACCTTATTGTAAAACGAAGGATTGATAATCAACCGGTTCGATGACGACCAATATCAACACCACCAAACCACGAACTCAATCGTTTTACCATATCCCGACTAATCACAGTCTGAACAATCCAACTCAGACACTTACAAATCCTGTCCACAATACGAATCGAAATATGATGATCATATCAGCAACCAATTCGGACCAATAATAAGGGTCTAAATGTTCCAAACTCAATTCTTAAATACGAATTGACAAGGTTCCTTTCTCGTAAATCCATCGTTAAAATTTACTTATGACCGTCATCAATTCGAATCATCCGACTGGTTCAAAACAATAGATAATCATATTAAAAAGGTTATCAAACAATCCAATCATTCGATTTGGATATTTGCTCCATATGTATGGGCTTCCAAATTCAGAGATGAATAATAGTCTCATCAAACTCATAATCACATGCGTATTCCTATACGAATATTATTTCCAACACCTAGTTTAGCTCTAGATATGAATATTCCATATTCATTTTCCAAAACATCAACACTTCTAAAAAAAATTTTCATCACCTCGGATAATTCAAGAGTTCTGCAAGAACATGAAATATCCGAAATCACGTTCAGAACCACATATCCGAGGTATATATCTCCATGTTACCATTTTCTTCATCATATCATTCATACAACCTCAAGAATCACAACAAAACCCTTATCGTCATATGAAGAAGATCTCAATAATCATATCAACATCCGAAATCTCTTATTACAATTCCAATAAATCTCGTATAACATTATCACATGATACCATAATTGTAACACCCTAGATCCTCCTGGGAATATTACACGCCGTAAACCCTTCTCACAAGGATTTACCAGGCTAAGCACAATTTTCCACGTTATTTCAAAAATGCCAAAAAGACCGATGACGGTAATATTTTTCAAATACTAAAAAAAATAATTTTCCAAGTACCGTCAAAACGATCAAGGTTAAAATGCCAAAACTCAGTTTAGGGAATCGGTTTTACAAAATAAAATTTCAGTTGGCAAAATACCAAAAATCCATTTCAAAAATACTCACGCCGCGGATAAAAGTACAGTCCAATTTATGCATTTTCATTGAAATAAGACGAACATCAAAATACACGATTCCCAACATACTCCCTCCCAAGTAGTAATCCAAAAAGAAAAAAAAAATGAGCCACTATCAAAGGGATACGAGGATTACCTTGCATGGACGAACCACGAAGAAAGAATAATTTGAACTCCATTCCCAAGAATCATTAAATCATCATAGTCATCATATGGCCTCAAGAACATCAAGATCTCTATGATTCCATAATCATAATCAACATATTCAAAGCATATCATTATCTTCCTTCAACATAAACCTCATAGAATATGGATAACACAAGAAATCACTTCAAGAATCAACAATAGTTCCATAACCAAGCTCTAATTCCATGATTCCAAGCTCACAATCATGTTAAAAGTGTTTAGAACACTCTTAAAAGTGAAGAGGGACGAGTTTTGGAGAGAAATATCTCAAAGGATCGTGAGAGAAATGAAAGGCAACACTTCAATATATAAATTGCACTCTCATTGCGTACGTAAGTGTCCTTTCTTAACGTACGTAACAACTTTAACGTACGTAATCCAATATCCATAACGTACGTAACTAACTCACTGTCTCATTCCGTACCCATTACGTACGTAACCCATACCATACAACGTACGTAATATACCAGTTAACTTGCTACAGTACAATGGTTGTGTCACGTACGTAACACGTCTTGTATAACGTACGTAACACGTACGTTGACTCACCTGTCAACATCCTCCGCCGAAAGTTGCCGAAACAGGTCCCACCCGCCTCACAGACTCGGTTCGTCCGATGCCTTCACATGCACGTAATACCTTAGCCTTAACGCACGTAACCATGCCAATCTTACGACGTAATCTCACCTTATTCACGTACGTAATAATTCCATACTTAGCCAATTTCAACAATTCCTGTCCAAAGTCATGACATACCAAATACGAGCATACAAAGAAAATCAATACGTATACTCAATTCAATAACATTATCAAACGCTCACAACGTCTTCGAGCATAATTAACCATCCACGATATCCAATATATAAACGAAAAAATATATCCGAAAATCGGGTATTACACTCTACCCCCTTAAAAAATAAGTTTCGTCCTCGAAACTTACAATCACTGCATAAACAACATTTCAACGGAATTCAATTTCACCAAGAATCATCGAATAATTCGATCAACATACTTACAAGTCTCATAAGTCGAAGATTTCCCGTGATACTAGCATGCGACTCCTAAACAAAGTCTCAACATAATGTCGATACACACCATTATCACCATTAGCAACTTAACAAAATCTCAAGGAAGAGTTCACGTCCGTGATCACAGCCACGATTCTTCCTACTTTCAGCCAACATTCTGAAGGGCACATACGTGCGTAAGTATAATCCGAATCGCACATTCTCGAAGTGACCAATTCCCAAGAATACCAAGCTATAAACGAAACGATTAAGAAAAAAAATACAAGAAGAGTGAGAGGACTTACAAGTACCGGTCGCACGGTGATGATGGCAGAGTAGTGATACTCAGGCAAATGCCGACTCAATCGACCCAAAGACCGACACCTAGGTATCCATAAACCTAAGCTCGATACCATATTCGTAACACCCCCAAGTTATTCAGTATATTACAACGCCGTGAGCCCCGCCGTGGGACCCACAAGGCTAAACATACGCGGAACTATAAACTTGACCGATAAGGTCTACATATAATAGAATGAAAGACGATACAAATGGTATTCAAAACCATAACCAACGAAACCATATACATCACTGCACAAATCAATACCTCGGCAACACAGCCGAACATCAAGGAAACGAAATACAATACTCGAGTATTTAAAATTCCATTCCAAGACAACAACACCGAATGGAGGAAACCAAAAGAGATAACCGAGACAAGACACGGATCACACTTGCCCATCATCTTCATGCCGATCCTGCCCGCCTCGTCCGCTCTCCTATAACTCGAAATACATGAAACGTATTTCCCCATAAAGGGGTTAGCCGTCGAATAGCTAGTGCAAGTATAACAATATGAAACATAATACTTCTGACAATAAAGTAAATGTAATCCGTCAATTCATCAATATCCGTCAATTCATCAATATCCGTCAATTCATCAATTCAAGACTAGTTATTCCTAATGACTAAAATCTCAAGACGTATGTGAATGCCGTAAAACGGTTCGCTCATATCATACGCCGTTACATGTAGGAATGCCGTCAAACGTTCGCTCATTACATGCCAATATTATTTCATATGAATGCCGAGAAACGGTTCGTTCATATCAACCATGGAATCGCACTGCAGGCTACGAAACCCTCAGAGGACCATAGGCCGTCCCGGAGTGGCTAGAAATAATCATATCATCAATATTTCATACTTTCAAAGTCGAGAACGTACAATCATAAATGTATACTTGCCTTAATAAACGCATCAAGATCCCGAAGAACACGGTTCGACCGAAGCTTGAACCACGAAGAAGACAACGAACGGAAGGGTTTCACTCGAGTTCTTCACAAGAATTTGACCCTAACAACATAAATTCAATAAATCATCGATCCTACGGGAAGAATAATCGTAGAACGCCCGAAAACCCCTCTATGACATTTTACCGACACCTTCAAGGCGTCGGTCAAGAACTCGATCAAAACAACGAATCGATACGATCCAACCATGGAATAACAAGGGAAATGATACAATACATCTAAATAATCATCAATCCTTCACAATCCTAAGTTAAATCGGATTAAACGGACGAAATCGAACAAAATACCCAAAATCCCCAAAATTAGATTTGAAAATCTTACCCGATTCGCTCGATCAAAGGATGTTATCGGACGAATGATTGATGATATAACCCAAGGAACTCCATGGATATGTTCATAAACAACATCTATAGATGATTCACACACCCACATTACCAAGAGAAGTGGAAGAAGGAGAAAAATGGCGAAAAACGATCACTGGGCCTTAAATAGCTCGACAGACTCGACCGTGTCACCGACACGGCCGTGGCGCGCATTTGGCCGGGGCAGGACTCGACCGTGTCCTGCTAGACACGGTCGCGGCGCGAGGGGCCTTCCGATAGTGACCCGTCAAATGACTTCGGCATGGCTCGACCGTGTCCTGGAACACGGCGGGCGTGTCGGCAGCCGGGCCGGCCTTATCCTAAGAGTTCGCACGGGCCGTGTCGGACGACACGGTCGGGTCCTGAGACAAGCTTCCGGCATTTCCGGACGAGTACGGCACGGGCCGTGTCGGACGACACGGTCGGGTCCGCCGCACCGATCGCCAATAACGAGCGGGTGAGCTAAACGACCATAACTCTCTCGTCCGGACTCATTGACTCACCGCTTGAACCATTGGAAAGCTAACTCGATGTTCTATAATGTTGCAAAGATTTAGAATTTTGGAGTTACCAAAAATTAATGGTGATCTAACAAAGTCGAACTCCCACGTGAAAAGTCGATTAAGGACACTAATTCAATGTAACGATACCGAAACGAACTCGGATGACAAAAAGTGTAGAATTAATCATTCTCGGATGACGAAACGGTCCCAAGCAAGTCGTCAAAATAGACTTCCGCCAAAAATAGAAAATTTCCGGGGATCAAAATTACGGGTATTACACTCGATTTCGCAAAACTATGAAAATATACCATGAATCCGTAGGGAAACTAAGAATACCAACAAGATTAATCATATTCATCATGAATCCATCAACAAAACGGAACGGATCGGAAGAAAATCCCAAAACCCCCAATTTATCGAAAAGTAGGGTTCTAAGAGATTTACCTTGGATTGATGATGAAGAACACAAGTAGGTGTTGTTAATCTACTTCAAAAACTCAAGGTAGAGGATGCCTGAAATAATCAAAGGGAAGAGTCGCTCGGAAATCGCCCGGAGGAGCTCTGCGTCGCGGAGAGGAGAAGAAATGGAAATAATCTGCTCATCTGGGTCAACTCCCTGGTTTATATAGCCAGGGAGTGTTAGCGCGCGCTAATCCTCAAGGTTAGCGTGCGCTAACGGGATAAAATTACAGGCCAAACAAGAAGCGTCGACCCAAAGAGCTGACTCGCCGTTAGCTTGCGCTACTCGAGACGTAGCGTGCGCTAAAATCCACTCGGTAGCGCGCGCTATCGATCAATAGCGTGCGCTACCTGGACATCAGCCGAGTCCAGAAGCTAACTGCCCAAAACTCACCTGACCCGTTAGCGTGCGCTACCAAGCAAGCGTAGCGTGCGCTAACTGGCACCTGACCGAGTTCAGTAGTAAACTGTCCAGTACTGGAAACTCACGCTAGCGCACGCTACCGGGTATCATCAGCGTGCGCTAGCCTCCCGACATTAGCGTACGCTAATACGCCAGTCCAGAAGGCTGGAAAAATAGCACTGCCGCTCCCAGGGCTTGCTCTCTAGCGCGCGCTACGAATCAGTCAGAGCGTGCGCTACTAAGGGACCCCTAGCGCGCGCTATACAGAAAAGATAGCGTGCGCTAGGTTACGAAATATAAGCGGTTCACAACACCGGAATATGAACGAAACATCAAACGGAACACCTCAAAACGTATCAAAACATAGAATGGATCCACGGCAACCCCGAAACAGCGGTTCCGTACAACAATAATGAATCTCAGATCAATAGATGATGGGAAAGATATACTGTAAGGTACATGAGGGTCATTACGACTGAGAAATTCACCGAAAAAGAAAAATACAAGGGGAAAGAAAAATGCGGATATTACAGGACTAACTCCACGATGAGATATAGAGTTTACCATCCAGCTAGAACCGGGAGCTACGCTGGTTTCTAAAGTGTCGTATCGTATGGCACCTACCGAAATGTATGAATTGAAGAAGCAACTGGAAGAATTGCAGGACAAAGGTTATATTCAGCCAAGTGTTTCGTCCTGGGGTGCGCCTGTTCTTTTTATTCGAAAGAAATACGGATGCTTTGATTGTGCATCAACTATCGAGAGCTAAACAGGATGACAATCAAGAATAAGTACCCGTTGCCACGGATTGATGATTTGTTCGACCAGTTGCAGGAGCGATAGTGTTTTTAAAGATCGATTCGAGATCGAGATACCATCAATTGAGGATTAAAGAATCAAATGTCCCGAAGTCAGCGTTCAGAACTCGTTACGGGCACTATGAGTTTGTAGTGATGCCGTTCGGTCTCACTAATGCGCCTGCTGTGTTTATGCAGTTAATGAATCAAGTATTCATAGAGTACTTGGACAAATTCGTAGTTGTGTTTATCGATGATATCTTGGTCTATTCTAAGAGTCCGTAAGAGCATGAGCAGCATTTGCAAATCGTTTTGAACCTCTTGAGGAGCGAGCAGTTATATGCCAAACTTTCTAAATGTGAATTCTGGCTAAAGGAAGTGATGTTCCTTGGTCACGTGGTGTCAGCGGAAGGGGTCCGCGTAGATCCCCAGAAAGTTTAGGCAATTATGGAATGGAAGTCTCTTAAGAACGTGAAGGAAGTCGGAAGTTTTTTAGGACTTGCTGGGTATTATCGTCGGTTCGTGGAAGGATTTTCCAAAATTACACGTCCACTTACTTGGTTTCTGCAGAAGACCCAAAAGTTTGAATGGAACGAAATGTGTCAGACAAGTTTTGATGAACTTAACAAGAGATTGACGATGGCTCCAATCTTAACATTACCGCAAGGAACCGAAGGGTTCGTAGTTTACAGTTACGCTTCCAACCAAGGTCTCAGTTGTGTACTAATGCAGAATTAGAAGGTGATCGCCTACGCATCACAGCAGTTGAATCCATATGAAGTAAATTATCCAACTCATGATTTGGAACTGGCAGCTGTTGTTTTTGCCCTGAAGATATCGAGACACTATTTGTACGGGACTCACTGTCAGATATTCACAGATCATAAGAGTCTTAAATACATCTTCAGTTAGAAATAGTTGAACATGCGACAGAGGAGATGGCTGGAATTGATTAAGGACTATGACTTGGAAATTCTTTATCATCCAGGAAAAGCGAACGTAGTGGCTGATGCACTAAGCCGCAAACCCGTTTCTATTCGAATGCTGGAAATGCTCACGTCCCAGTTCAGTATACAACAAGAATTGATCCGTGAAGGAATTGAAGTGTGGTTACAAGGAATTCAAGGACAATTGTGTGTGATGGAATTAACTTCATCGGTAATCGAAGAAATCAAATCTAAGCAATTATATGATCATCTGATGATTCGGTTACGTAATGAAGTAGGGAAGGGAAAAGCCCCAGGATTTGTAATTCATGAAGATGGAGTTATGAGATTCCAAACTCGACTTTAAGTTCCCAATATTGATGCTTTGAAGCAGACAATTATGTAGGAAGCTCACAGTACACCCTATTCTATTCACCCAAGCGCCAGTAAAATGTATAAAGATCTGAAGCAAAATTTTTGGTGGGGCAACACGAAGAGCGATGTGGCAGACTATGTTTCGAAGTGTTTAACTTGTCAGCAGGTTAAGATTGAACATCAGCGACCTACCAGAATGTTGAAGCCACTTTCGATTCCTGAATGGAAGTAGGAAGATATATCAATGGACTTTATCACCAATATGCCGAAGACCACAACAAGGATGAACATGATTTAGGTGATAGTTGATCGCCTAACCAAATCGGATCATTTTCTGGGCATTAAGCATACATGGAGACCAGATAGGTTGGCACGAGTGTTTATTGCAGAGATAGTCAGATTGCATGGTGCACCGAAGACCATTATCTCAAATCGAGATGGTCGCTTCGTGTCACATTTTTGGAAAGAGGTTTATAGAGCCTTGGGAACCGAGCTGAACTTTAGCACAGCTTATCATCCTCAGACAGATGGACAGTCCGAGAGGACTATTCAGACAGTAGAAGACATGTTAAGAGCTTGTGCCTTAGATTGGTCGATTGATTGGGAAATTCACCTACCGTTAATTGAATTTACCTACAACAATAGTTGGCATGCTTCCATTAAGATGGCACCTTTTGAAGCATTGTACGAAAGGAGATGCAGATCACCCCTGTGTTGGAATGATTTGTCTGACTTAATTGGAACAGAACCAGAGTTGATAGTGCAGACTCAATAGAAGGTAGCTTTGATTCGTGAAAGGCTGTTGACTGCCTAGAGTCGGCAGAAGTCTTATGCATACGTGCGCTGTCGCCCGTTAGAGTTTGGAATTGGGGATCACGTACTTCTGAAAGTTTCTCCTACCCGAGGAATTTTTCGTTTTGGGAGGAAAGGAAAGATGAGTCTGAGATATATTGGACCATTCGATATTATTGAAAGAGTTGGGGAGTTAGCATATAGGTTGGCCTTGCCGCCATCGCTGAGTCATGTTCATAATGTGTTTCACATATCCCAGTTATGGAAATATATACCGAACCCCAGTCATGTCATTAATTTTGGCGAGATCGAAGTCGCTAACGATGGCCGTTCGAGGAGAAGCCCATTAAGATACTCGAGAGTCGAGTCAAGTAATTGTGGAATAAACCCATCTCCTTGGTTAAAGTTCAATGGTCACGACATGGAGTCGAAGAAGCCACTTGGGAGACGAAGGATAGTATGAAGTCGAGATACCCGGAATTATTTCATCTTAAGTTTCGGGACGGAACTTTTTTTTATATGGAGAGTATGTAATACATGGATAATTGTTGAGCATTTTCATTTGTATTTGAACCTTGTGGTACTTGATCGTAAAGTATTGATAATCGAAATGTGATTTTTTCGGTATTTGTATTCAGATATTCTTGATCATATCGTGTGGAGTTTGTCGATTTATACATGCTTATGCATGACGCTAACGTACGTTAAATATTGTACATAATGTACGCTATGAGCTACAATTAAAGTACGTTATATGCGAAGCATAGCGTACGTAAGGTACGGTCAAGACAGGACAAAGTGAAGTTGGCATGTGGAGTCGGATGAAGATGGTGTTGGATTCCCCCGCGTGAACCTGGACAATATTTTGAAAAAGCAAGTCAACGAGCATAACATATGTTATAGGGGCAGATAACGTATGCTATAATGATGAGATTACGTACGTAAAGGTATGTTAACGTACATTACGGAGGATGGAAAAAGAGACAGTGAACTACATCAGACGATAGCGTACGTAAAGGATTTCTGGTTAACGTACGTTAGAAGGCTAACGTACGTAAGGTTTCATGGATAACGTACGTAATGTATAAAACTCTATTTATTGACATCAACCTCCTTTCATTTCACCTCCACCCTTATCCGATTTTCTGCACATTTAAGAGTTTCCAAGCTCTATAAATCCCTTATATCAGCCTCTCAACTTGGTTTAGAAGATCATAGAGCTTTGTAGATTGGTGTTCAAGCTTCCGGTGTTGAGTTTTACCAAGTGTTTCATCGTTCTCCTCTATATTAAGGTATGTTAATCCTTCATCAACTAGAATTCATATCCTTAGTATCGATTTTGATCATGCTACTGAGATTATGAAGTTGTTATGAACATTATGAATCGAACACCAAGTTTTAGAGGATTGGATTGGTTAAACTTAGGTTTTTCGTCGGAAATAGTTGAACCTTGATTAAGCCTATCATAAGGATGTGATTTTCAAAGAGTATAACTTGTCTTGATGATGATTTCGTGATGATTACATGATAGAGATGATGATTTCGTGATTAGGATACGACGAACAAATTATGTATGTTATCACCTAGACTAGGTGAATTCGAGATGGTGAACATAGGGATCGTTCTTCGAGTATAATCCAGGGTTTGTAAAGGTTGTTCGGCTTGATAATCTTCATATGAATGGTTAGAACGATATGATTATGTTGTAACAATCATGGTGAATGTAGGACTTGGACTAGATGAGTTTACTTGTGGAGGAACGAGAATCATAAGTGGGAGTAATTTAGAATTCGGTTGAATGTACTTACCATGTTATGAATTCGTCTAGATAACCGATACATGTATTAGGAATTGATGGGCAGATTTGGGGAAGTGCATTGTAACGATTTGAATGTGTTGGAAAACCCGTAGAAATCAACGTGTAATCCCCGCTATGACCTTTTGTTTCGCATGTAGCATAATTTTCATTCGACTTGGTGTCCTTGGAGTAGTTCACGTGGAAGCGGCCGAGCAATGAACATCGTTAGAACATTTAGAATGTTCATGTGATAGTATTGTTACATAAGTTGAGTTTGTCGTTATTTCCTTTTGTGTAATGTTCGAGCTTTGCGAACGGTTGATCGAAGGGGGCGGACTTCGAGTTTGTTGAAGTCGTTGAAGTATTTATATTCTTGCCATCTTTCTAAGGCAAGTACTTTAATTACGTTTTATGTATTGATGTTATACATGTTGTCGTGCATATGTGTCATTGTATGTCCACCTCGTGTTGGTCCGATGGGATCATCTTGGGATCTATGCTAGCGTGCGCTGGATCATTGGACGGGTTTTTCCACCTCGTGTTGGTCCGACGGGATCATCTTGGGATCTATGCAGTGAACGCTGGATCATCGGAATTACCATGTGTATGTTGTATCATGTTGTGGTTATCATGTTGTGTATGGTGAGTCTTATCATAGTAAAGACTCGTTGTTATTTTTGTCGTTGATGATGTTGTCTTTATTCTTCATGAGATGCTGAATAATCTGATGTTGTATAATTATCGTACTTGTACTAGCATCATTGTGCTAACCCCTTTGGGGGTGGACATTTATTATATGTTCAGGATACAGGAGGACGGGGAAACAACCACTAGAGTTGCATGAGGACGAAGGTGCAGAGTGATGTTACGGCTGGGATAATTTGTCAGATTGTGTTTTGTTTTAATAAAGTACTCGAGTACGTTGTTGTTTTGTTCGTCATTTGGGGTTTGTATTCGGTTGTTGACCGCTTTGTACTTTTCAGACTTGTGTTGTAACAATAAAATTTATGGTTAGTATTTAATAATGTTGTTTTAAAATTCTTAGCCTAGTAAATCCTTATATCAAGGATTTATGGTGCTATAACAATCCTGAATATCTCAGGGTATTACAAGTCACATGGATATCACTCACGGGTTGTCAATGACTGAATAGAAAGGTTATGATAGGTATACATGGACCTTTGACTTGAGGTTTCAGTAGGAGATGTGCTTGTGACATTAAGTTAGTCATTAGAGTAGTTCGATGCAATCGCCGGTTGGTGGGGTCAACCTCGAAATGCAACTTAGTGGGCAAGTAGCAGTCTCTACTAAATACCAAGATAGGATTCTTTCTCCTGTTAGTGAGCAGGTAAATGTCCTATGCGGTTAATGGCAAATGAGATCATAAGTCTTTGGCCAAAGCATTTAGAGCTAGTTGTATTTGATACACGAGAGCTCGGTGATCTCGGTTTGCATTAACAAAATGCAGAGTCAAGTTACAATAGGGTTTGAATTTACCGTGACCCTAATACTTGACCGGGAGATATGATTGAAGGGTTTATAGGTATATGGTATTCACGACGTAATGGTTTTGGAATGATCCTATCATTCGTTCTCAATTAGGTTACGGTGTGGGTCACGGGACTGGTTAAGTGGTGCTAACACTCATTGGTCCTCCCAATGCTAACTGAGACGAACCTACAGAGTCGCGACATAGGAATTGACGACGGATTATATTTAGCTTATTCTCTCTTGGTTGATATTGGACATTGGATGTCCAATTTAATTTATTGGATAAATTAAATCAGTCTCGTGAATAAAATAAGTTACTGGGTAATTAATTTATTCATATTATTTCTTATAGAATTTATTTTTAATATAATTAATTAATTGTATTAATTGAAACGTACCAAGGTTTATCTATCGTATTAGATTCACAAGGGTCCATTTCACAGACCGAAACGAACCAACTCCAAACAATCATCACTTGGCCGCCCCCCACATTATCACATGATGTTGTGGTGTATTTATTTGTTTTGTGGGACACTTGATTATTATGGTGTTATATTTTATACACTTGGTGTATATAATATTTTGATGGGGTAAGGCATGTGGAGTGAAGACTTTGTTATAAAATAAACATCATCTTCATTCCATGATGAAGGCTTGGCCCTGAGTTTTGAGGGAAAAAGAGAGAGGTTATTTTCAAGCTTTATACATTTGATTTCTAAGTGTATTTTGAGAGAAAATAATTTCTATAAATACTAGAGTATTTATAAAATACATATAAGCATATTCTATCAACTTCTAGCCGTATACTTAGAGTATAAATTGATAGAAATATTTTCCGGTTATCTTCCGATGCGTGATACGTAGAGGCACGGTGCTTTCGGTGCTCGGGAATTTCTAAAAGCTCGTTCGATTGGATTTGTGTTCGTGCTCGAAATCAAGAAGATATTATCAAAGGGCTACGAGGGTATGACTTCTTAATTTCATCTTCGTCAATTTAAATTCGTTTATACGATGCTTGATCGATTTGTTTAGGGGTTTGGTTTTTTACCGGTTAGACCAGTTTATTTTCCATTGTGTAACTCGTTTTTAATCACTGAATCCCAATAGTGGTATCAGAGCGAGGTCTATGGGATCGTATATTCGATATTTGCATTTGGAATGCCCGGTTATTTTACAATTTAGAATCATAACTGTTCTAATTGTTAATGTTTAATTGTTCATCTAAAAATTATTTTTCATGATTTTATGTTACCATATAAATCTGTTTTTCTTCTGAAAAACTGATTTAATTGTGTAATATAAAAATTAGAAAAATATTAGTTTTGGATTCGGGACGAAAAGACGAGCCAGAAAAATAGCCAGGCCCGCACCTGGGTCGCCGGATCGCCGGCAAAGCAAGTCGCTCACTGGCGACCCTCTGAGGGCCACGCTTGGTCCGGGCCTTGTGTTTTCCGACTCCATTTTTTTATATTTCGTTCGGTAAATTGATTTCTCACAAATTAAATTGGATTTAATTTGACTAAAATATAATTATGGTAATTTTATTTTTAAGGGAATTAATTTAATGAAATATTTATTTTGTCCGGAACAAATTAAAATTAACAGTTACGTAAATTAATTGGATTAATTCTTATTGTTGGATTAATTTTTGTTGATTAGATCAATATTTAGATTAATCATTATTGCCATTTATTTTAATGTAACGGTTGCATTATTTTTTAATGGTGATGTAGTTCATGGACTTAGTTTCTTGAATTTTTATTCGATGGGGTTGTAATCGGCGTTTTGAGTCGATTTATTTTTAGTAAATTTGTATAGGATACAAATTTTATAAATGTAATAGATTAGCTATGACGAAGAGCCGAGGACGAGCCGCCATGAAGACGAAGATTCAAGATTTATAATTAGATTACTTGTACTTTCATCGAGTCGATGAAGACTCGGTACTTCAGAACGGTCCATGAACTGCATGTTGTTAGTTTTAGGTTGTGTATGTTTTCATATTGTATGACAAACAAACAAACCGACAAACCACACTTATAAACGGATTAATGTGCAAAGTGTAACATATAATCGCCTAATTCTCCCACTTTACAAACACTAAGTTATAAAGGTTACGAGGTTTCCTACCCTCCATCAAACTCATGGAAAATTGAAATTTAAACCGGAATATTATTTTTCCGAGTATGTCGGGGTAATATTTTTGGGGAAGGTTGATAAATTCCTAGAGTGCATTAGATGCCTTCGGTTGTGAGAAATCAAACCCCGATAAGCCGTATGGGTTGTCGGGTGAGATTCAATTGTCAGACTGATAGGAGTTGACGGTTTAAACTTAGATAGTTCGGCGAGTCATAGAAACCGTATGGTTGAGGGCGAGTGAACTATGGGTAAAAGAAGATCGAATAATCCATTAGATAGATTGGTGTTAGACACCACTTTATGAAGAATGATAGGATAGAAACCGTATGGGTTGCCCTCTATTAAACTTTGTAAAGAACTCGATCACCACTATGAAGTCAACCATGACTTCCGGATTTCACATAGGAGTGTTCAAATGCCAATAAAATGGTGGGAGCCGAGTTATGAATAAAGAAAGTCCTTAAATTCTTTACTCGGATCATAGTTAAACAATCACTAACGAATCTTAAATTATTCTCTGCAATTAACTAGTATCTCTCAAAATGACAATGAACCAACTCGCTATCCTACTTGAAAAGAACACCCTGAATGGTCCGAACTATGTGGACTGGCTTCGGAACTTGAGGATTTTCTTCACTATGGAAATGTTGCGATACCTCTTGGAGGCGGACATTCCAGCGGCTCCTATAAGAACCCGAACCAATCAGGAAGATGTCGATGCCCATGAGAAATGGGTAAAAGACGACAAAAGAGTGTGCGGGTACAAGGTAGGCTCAATGACTAAATGATCTTCAACGTGCCCATGAAAAGATGACGTCTTCGAGAGCCATCTTAGCGCACTTGGCCGAGATCTATGGAGAGCATAGTCGAACTGCTAGATATGAGATATCGAAGCAATTATTCGGTGCCAGGATGAAGGAAGGAGAGAGAGTTGGGGACCATGTCCTCAAGATGATCTCGATGATTGAGAGATTATAATCTCTTGATTTTCAGATGTATGCATCTCTCCAAACCGACCTTATCCTGCAGTCACTTCCTGACTCCTTTTCCCAATTTGTCATGAACTTCAACTGCAATGAGATTGCATGTAACTTAGCTGGGCTAATAAACAAATTGACGACTGCCCAGTCTCGAATGAAGACAAAGGGAAAAGAAGCTGCACTTGTGATTTCTTCTGGGACTTGGAAGTCCAAGAATAAAATAAAAAGAATAAAAAGCAATTAGGTCCAATAGCTAAGATCGATAAGGGAAAGGGCAAGGCCCCAATGGTTCAAAAGAGCAAGGGGGCAATAAAATGGATGTATGCCTCAACTGCGGTGAGCTAGGCCACTGGAAGAGGTACTGTCCAAAGCTTGACCATAATGCACCTTCAGGTACGGAACTATTGGTTTTGGAAACAAATTATTCTGTAACTGTATATTCTACTTCTTGAATACTTGATTCCGGTGCGAGTTCTCACATTTGTACAATGAATCAGGATCTGGAACGAAGTAGAAAGCTAGATTCAGGGGAGGTGATGGTCACCGTTGGAAGTGGACATAGTGTCGAGGCTTCTGATATTGGATCCCTTATTTTGAATTTAGAATCTGGTTTTATTCTTACTTTAGATGATGTACTTGTTTTGCCCAATGGGCATAAGAATATTGTATCAATTTCGGTCATGGACCGAAATAGATTTCACTTCTTTATTGGAGATGGGTCCTGTCGTATTTATTTCAGAAATAAATTGGTTGGTACTGCTACATTATTAAATGGTTTATACCATTTGAATCCTAAAGAATAAAACAAACACTATAACTATGAAGTGGTAGGGATGAAAAAAACCAAGCACTTAAGTGGCATCTTAGACTTGGTCATATTGGTTAGACCAAGGTGTATAAAATGGAGAAAGATGGGCTTACGGGTCCATGGGGATCAGATCCCTATCCAACTTGTGAATCTTGTCTTCAAAGCAAAATGACTAAGTTGCCCTTCGCAGGGACTTTTGAAAGAGCTGCTGAAAAACTCGGATTGATCCATACCGACGTCTGTGGCCCTTTTGAAGTGGCACGAGGTGGCTCTCAATATTTCATTACATTCACTGATGACCATACTAGGTATGGGTTCGTGTACTTAATGAAACATAATTCTGAAGCTTTTGATAAATTCAAGGAATTTAAAGCCCTAGTTGAAAATCAAACAGGTAACCGTGTTAAGACTCTTCGGTCAGACCGAGGTGGTGAGTACATGAGTACTGAGTTTGACGAGTTCTTAAAAGAACTACGAATAGTGTCACAATTCACTCTTCCAGCTACTCCACAATTAAATGGTGTATCAGAAAGAAGGAACCGAACCTTGTTGGACAACGTTCGCTTCATGCTTAACTACACTAATCTACCAATGTATCTGTGGGGTCATGTGCTCCTTACTGCTGCACATATCTTGAACACATGTCCTTCAAAATCCGTTCCTAAGACTCCACATTAGATGTGGAGAGGTAGGAAACCAAGTCTTAATCACATTAGGATTTGGGGATGCCCTGCTTATGTCAAGAAGACTAAAGTAGAGAGGTTGGAAGCTAGGTCTGTGAAAGGTCGTTTCATAGGATATCCAGGGGATTCCATGGGATATCTATTCTACATGCATGAAGATTATAGGATCATCGTTGCTATACAAGCACACTTCCTAGAAGATCAGTTTATTCAGGAAGGAGGCGCAAGTAGAAATATTTCTTTGGAAGAAATAAAAGAAACACCAAATGAGACATCTGTGCAAGATATTAGAACCGAACCTTCTGAAATACAAACACAACCTCGCAAGTCTAGTATAATTTTTCAATTACCTGAGAGGTATGGCTATCTGCATCAAGAGGAACTGGTTGCCCATGAGATGACAGAAAGTAGTAAAGAGAATGATCCATCTACATACGATCAAGCGATGGTAGATGTTGACTCCGCCAAGTGCCAAGAAGCTGTGGAAGCTGAGATAGACTCAATGCATGTTAATCAGGTCTGGACTTTAGTTGATCGTCCTAAAGGCATAGTGCTTATTGGAAACAAATGGATCTATAAAAGAAAGACCGATGGAGATGGAAAGGTTGATACCTATAAAGCCAGGCTTGTGGCAAAGGGTTATTCAAAAAGAGAAGGAATCGATTACTGCGAGACCTTCTCGCCTGCAGCTATGATTAAGTCTATTCGCATGATGCTTGTCATAGCAACTATTGTGCGGCGATTTGTATGCCTCGGCAGCGATCAGAGTAAGTGCCGAGCGACCGAGTCCACGACCGAATAAGCTATGGCGAACTCGCCTAAACAAAAATAACCGTCCACCTTCGAGTATCTAGCGATTGACTATCAAGGCGATCGCCTTTGGCACCTAGCGATCGACTCCGGTGCCCGACTTAGGACGACCGTCTTGTACCACGAACAGAGACCTTCATCCGTCAAAGTCTACGAAGACTGAATCTCAATACAGCGCCCATGTGCAGATCCACGAAAGGCGCCGCATAACCCGGATCGTTGACCACAGCCTGTCACCACCTGTTCACCTACCGACAAACCCGCAGAAAGGTACAAGGTGGGACTGCCCGTGACAGCGACTCAGACGCGTGCAGACTTCTCACTGGACCGCACAGCTGGCTGCCAGCAACTCCTGCAGACTTTAAAGGATATCAGCCCATGTGCTAAAGACGATCGCCCGCTTATTATAATACAGCAGCGGCGATCGCCTAGCAGGACCCAGTCCTATAAATAGAGAACTCCCAGCAACTATAAAAAGGTTCTCTCCTCTCAGTTTACAACTACGTTGGCAAATACATACAAACATACATACTTTCAGGTTCTTGGCTTCCTTTCCCGAATCTACCTCAGGATTTCTCTCTCAGCACCTCTCAACCAGAAGACGGTCGGCAGAGGCAAGAAGTCTCCACATCATAGATTCGAAGAAACTCGCAAGTCGATGAGCTCAGACATATATCTAAAACACACCGTGAGAGACTGTTGATTTCTCACGGTCGTCACAGCTCATCAACGTTGTTAGAAGAACTCACAGAGCATCACATCTGGTTCTTCCGGCAATCTACACGCTCGCTAGCTAAGATAACTAGGGTCTTTACAGTCATTGTAATTGTACTCTAATATTAATACTTGTATCCCAGAATATTTGTATTAATAACATCTCGCGAGAGCATTCAAGCCCGGGACTAACAACCCCGGCAAATCTTGTGTTATTTACTTTCCCACGGAAGTGCTCTCCCACTTTGTTTGCTACTCGACCATTCCAGCAATATCTATCTCCGGATAATATTTTGGGTAGCAACAATTAGCGCTAGAGGAAGGGGATCTAAACCTTCATTTTTATTCCTACCGTCCCGAAGAACACTCACTGTTCTCGGGGCATATACTTGAAGTGACACTCACTGCGCTTCAAACAAAGCCTTCAGAATCATGACGTCCGCCACTACATCGAAGATAGCCGCTCTCCGAACCGCCAGACACCATATCCCGGTTTAGTTCGAGCCCCAGCCGACGGCAGAGGGAAGTCGCGGCAACGCGAGACTCTCGATCCCGCACCTGAGGGGTGGCCCCAGCCTCTCACTCGATCAGTTCCAAACCGCGGAACAGATCGAGGAGGCTATGGCCATCCTAAAGGAGCGACGGAGAGCATGCGCGGTGCCCGATATAACTCCCTCGACCATCCACCGCGTGGGCAAATGGAAGTTCAAGAGGCTACTAGGCGAGCGATCGTTAGAAAGCCCCAAGTCGCGAGAAAAAGCCTCGCAAGGTCGGATGGTTCCGTACTCAATCGCTTAGGAAGCAATCCATCATGACGACCGGGGAATTCTGGCCCCAACCATGAGACGACGGAATCCGAGTCCGTCACCAGGAGTTCGGCCTACCCAACTCCCAGCCGAATACAGATCAGCCGCCTGGCTCCCCTTCCGAATGCCAGAGGGTCAGTACTTGATCGCCTCGGTTCCCGCTCCGAGCGCCTAGCCGTGAGCAGCCAGGCCGCGGCGATGGCCGCTATGCAACGCCAGCTCGATGAGATGAAAGCACTCTTGGACACTGGGGCAAGCACCAGCAGAAAGATCGTCGGACCGACCGAGCCACTCGCGGTCCACATCGAGCTCGCCCCCGTGCAACCAAGGATCGCTCCTCCCAAAACACCTCTATATAAAGGGAGATCGGACCCCGAAACCCACCTAAGTAAGTTTTGGATCTACATGACCGGGTGCGGGGCATCAGACGCGACCAAGTGCCGAATTTTCCCGTTAACATTGGGCGAACTGGTCCATAGGTGGTATATCTCACTACCACCTCGATCGATCATCTCCTTTGAGAAACTGGCGAGTGACTTCACATCATACTTCGCCGCCAAGGTCTCCAGACCAGAAGGGCCCCACCGCATGATGAAAATCAGGCAGGGGGAAGACGAATCCGATGCAGATTATATCGACCGGGTGGACAAAATCGTCCTCACCAGCGAGCCCATCAGTGACGAGCTCGCTCTCTATTAAGTCCTGGTGGGATTCTATGGTCACTCACCCATGTTTAGACATCCGACGAAGGACATCCCCCCATCCTACGCGATCTTCCGCGCTAAGGCTGCCGACTTTTTGGGCAGGCAGAAGCTACTTACCCTCCGCCTAGGCGAGGGAATGCCACCTCCTGTCCGAAATACGACGATCGCCAAAACCAAGAAGGTGGTCTCCAAGCCACCCGGAGATCTCAGGACCTTCGAGGATGTGGAAACCCATCTCCTCCACAAGTTCAACCGAACTCCGGACCATATTTTCTACGCCATCAAGGGGCGTGAACCGCTGAACAAGCCAAAGGAAATAAGGGACCACGGTCATCTGGACCACAATCAATATTATGCTTACCACAAGAGTCCCGGCCACAACACCAACCAATGCCGCGACCTCATCAGACAACTCTGGAGATTGTTCAAGTAGGGCAAGTTGGACAGCCTGTTGGCTTAGCCGGAGCCCCTACCAATCTCCCAACACGATCGTCCGAGTCGAATGCAAACAGGATGGAAAGCTCATACGAGCCGACCCCTCGATCAATCTCGGCGGCCGTATCTACATACTTCAATCAAGAGAAGGGAACTTCGGAAGTCTCTACCCGATTTCCCACCTCATTAAACAAAAGGTTACATGCTCGCCCTCTAAAGTTCGTCATCAACGTGATGGACTAGGCAGCGATCGCCTCCCCCAGCACAACGTATACCATCAAGGATCGTCATCTAACATGATGGTCCGAGGTAGAAGAGTGCCGCCATGGTGGCGAAAATCGATTAAACCGACGATCCGTCCATGCAAGGTTCCTTTGGGATTCGATTGCTCGCCCTTCGTTTAAATACGAGGCGGGCGTAGCCGAAGGTCTCTCCAAAGCAAATTAGAGGATTACTCGCTCGCTCTCTAAATTTTGTCATCTACATGAAGAACCTAAGCAGGCGATCTCCTCCCCTTACACAACGTATACCGTCGAGGATCGTGATCTTACTTGATGGTCCGAGGTAGAAGAGTCTCGCCATGGTCGTGGAGGATGATGGAACCGTTCTCTGTGCCCATGCAAGGTCCCTTTGGGCCACGATCGCCCGCCCTTCATTTAAATACGAGGCCGGCGTAGTCTGAGGTCCCTATAAAACTAATCTTTGGACGCGTTCGCCCGCCCTCGGAGGTCCATCACTTAACGTTGTGGGTCCTTTCCGGGTAATGCGACGCGACCCTCCCCCCGTCTCAACGTACACCGTCGAGGGTCGTCATCTTAATGGCGGGCCGAGGTGGAAGCAGAGCTAACAAGCCGCGGAAGTGGAGTTGATTAATCCGACGACGCCCCGCGCAAGGAATCTTCCAGACCAAGACCGCACGCCCTTCGTTTAAATACGAGGCGAGATGCAGCCTTCGGAGGACCCTACCAATTAAGTGAGTTGCGAGAACTTAGCCATCAGACGGAATGTCGCTCGCGCACAAGACATGATCGTGGATATCGGTCCATCGAACTCCGCGATCGTGCATGGCTCCTCAAGACCGAGATGGACGGCCTTTCGAGGATTCGACAAAATTGAAGACCGCTCACTCAACGATTTATTTTTTTCCCCTTACTTCCACTAAGTGAACAAAAACAAGGGGGAAGAGTGCGGAGCTACCTATACGACGATCGTCCCTATTCAATCACATACGGAGATCGGCATTTTTCAGATGTTTGTGCAGCGATCGAATTTGTTGTAAAAGTTATCTATATGAGTTTATCAATTCACTTAGAGCTATACACGCAACAATCTCTCCTCACACATTTGTACAAAGTCATACAAAGACTCAGAAAAGCAATCATTCAAGTAAAAAATCGGAGAATCAAATATTCATTTCATTACTTGAAGTTTCAGAAGTACATACATGGTCGCCCGAAGGCCTAAGTATTACAAGGAAAAGCTACAAACTACAGACTAAAAGCTAAAACAATAAGAACGAAGAGCCTCAGGCCCCTGCCTGGCCTTCGCCTTCAACCTCCGGATCGGCCCGCGACCCTTTGCCAGCCTCCAGCGTGGCCTCCCCGTCCTATGGAGCGTCAGGGTGAACAAGGTTCGCCGGAGTCGGGTACCATCTCAGTTCTACGCCGATTTCCGCGAGGTCCAAGATCGGCACAGAGAAGGCAGGATGAAGAGGGTGCTCCAATGCATACGCCTTGAAACTTTCGGCTAGAGGGCCGACCTACAACCCTCCCTTCTTAGAAGCACGGAGCGAGTCAGCGCACGCCAGGTAATAGGCAAACTCGCTGACGAACCCCAAGTTGAGAAAGGGATCGGTCTCGGTCGCCTCCAGCTTCCCTTTCAACTCGGCAACTGCTGTTGCACACCCTGGAGCTCGGTCTCCCTTGCAGCTGTCTCTCCCCTCGATGCCGCCAGCTCGCTAGTCAGCCGAGCGACGGTCACCTTTTGTTGATCGGCCTCCTTCTCAGCGGCCGCCTGCAACCGTCGGGCATCTGTCATCCGGTCCCGAAATCGGTTGACCGTCGCCCGGGCTTGCTCGGCATCCTGTCTCGCCAGCTCAAGTTCATGGTTCACCCGCTTAGCTTCATCCAGGGAGTCTTTCTCCATTGCCACAATCTTGTCAGCGAACTCGGCATTCTCTTTCCGAGCCACCTGGAGATCCGCCTGCAGTGCAATAGAAGGATGCCCCTCAAACTCCTGCACCGCTTGGGCGGCCATCGTCGCCTCCTGGAGGGAGAGAGCGAAAGCGGCTTGCATTGAACTCCCGGATCGCTGGCGAGCGATCCAGGCCTTCGGCAAAGCGGAAACGGCCCAGTTGATGTATAACGGGATATCACAGGCCTGGCGAGGAGATCGGCTCGCTAATAAATCCAACACCATCGACGGGCAAGATGGGTTAGTGCTACGGATCCTGCATCAAACAACAAAACTTAGCACATCTCCCACGCAAATGATGAAATTCAACTCAACAAGCAAAGTCTACCTCTCGGCTCTCTCAGGATCGCGGCCGAAGTATGGTTTCCCACGAGGGGTTTCAGCCTTGGCGATCGCCATCTCCCGCAGGAAAGTCGCAGAGGGCGTAGGCTCATTCGCCGGAGGAACAACGGTGATCGGACGCGCGGCGATCGGCACCTCACTAGCAGGGGCAGAAACTGGAGTTTCTCCCAGCCTCTGCCGTTTGCGATTCGTCCGGAGCCCCTCCTCCCGAACTTCTTCCTCAGCCAAAATCGGCTCTATGCGAGGCTCCACCTCCGGAATGAGAGGTAACGCCACCGGAGGAGCCCGGGATGACTTCTTCCGGCGAAGACGGCCCAAAACTCCACGGTTCGACATAGCTATCTCCAATGAGGGCTCCAAGAAACGAGGAAAGTGGACCTCTACAATAAGGACAGTTGAACAACAGTTAGACATATTCCTCGAGCAGGATGATCGCCAAGCAATTGAAGATCATAGAAACTCATACCTGAGACCGAAAGATGTCTCGGGTAGCGGAACATCCGAGCAGACAGCCAACGACTCTCCTTGTTGATCCGGCTAGTGTCTAAGTCGTCGTCCCGCAAACTTCGTATCCGCTCCCAGACGACCAGAAAGTCGAAAGGAAGCTCGTCGATCGCCGGAATATGGAAAACTGCAAAAGGAAAACCAAATTAGATCAGTTCAGAACATATCCGAACAAAGGGAGAGTCTGAACCCTTACACGGATTCCTCTCCTGAAAGCTAGTGGGGATTTCCAGCTCGCCTGTAGGATTGTCACTCGCAGAGGCCTTCCACGCATCGGCGACCCAGAACCACTTCGTCGGGTCGCCGCGCACCTTGTTCGGGACTCCGAGGTTCACCCAACTGGATCGACCTTGAATGTGATAGCCTCCGATCGACCCTTTCTGAGCCGTTAACTTGAACAGGTGGTTCATCTCCAACGGCGAAAGAAGGCAGTAAAGTCGGTGACCGCCGAACAAGGTGAGAGCGCAAATAATCTGAAGCCAGGCATTCGGCGTCAACTGGAGCGGCGCCATGTTCCAAGCAGCCAGCAGATGGGAGACAGAGAACGACAAAGGAAACCACAGCCCAGCCTCCATGATTGCTTCGTTCACGGCGACCATGCCCTCCGGAGGCTGATCGGCTCGTTCATTCTCGGCCGGCACAAAAAGATCCACATCTGAAGGGACATGGAACCTCGTCCTCTAGACGGCCAGGTCCTTCCTGGTCGTCGAGCTCCTTATCTGGCCAAGGGACCATAGAGATCGCTGCGCAGCCCGAAACAGTGATCGCTTAGAAGGTTGATAAGGGTGAGCGATCGAGTACTCCCGGTAATTGAATTTAGGAGACGGACCAGCCAACCTCTCCATGATTTCAGCGAAGGCCTGATAGGCCTGGCCAAAAGCACTATGCTGCTCCCAGTAGGCCCTCACCGTCGAATCTCTCTCCATCTGCGAGCCTCTTTGCTCAACCGCCGTCGCCCTGACAACGTCGGCTTCATTAAACAATGCCTCGACTTCCGCAGGGTCAATACCGGCCCGAATAGCCTCGGCAGCCGTCTCCAGATGGAAATATGCGGAGGATCCTCCCCGGGCCGTCGATGCCCCGGCGGCGGAGCTGGTGCCCACTCCGTGTGAATAAGATGTCCCAGACATTCTCGAAATAAGAAGAGGAGAAAAAGGAGTGTCTTTTCTTACCAAGGATCAAGTCGATCGACGATCAGCAGTCGAGATCTCCAGAAAAATCTTCAGCAAAAGTCTTCTTTCTCCGATAAAAGCGCATAAGGATCCTGACCCTGCAACCCAGCGCCCTTTTATAGGAGCAAGCAGGGACCTCCGTGCAATTAAGGAGAATATCAGGGGCTGAAGTGCAACCGTCGCTATTAATGACTCCCTTGAAACCCACGACGCATCTTTTCGACGGCACGCCAGATGAGGAGTCGCAGCTAACCGTCGGTATCCCCCAATAGGAACTCGACACGTGCCCCGAAGACTTTTCCACGTCCATTATCCTTTCCCGCTCATTTCAGCGACCAACCAGGTCGTCCAAAGTTCAAGTCAAACAACTCAAAGACGATCGCCAGTTCCGTAAAATGCAGAGTCACTCGTCGTAATTCAGCGATCACCAACAGAACCACCTCACCCCACGTTTCCAACATCGGAGCGAGCTGGGGGAAATTGTTGTGCGGCGATTTGTACGCCTCGGCAGCGATCGGAGTAAGTGCTGAGCGACCGATTCCACGACCGAATAAGCTACGGCGAACTCGCCTAAATGAAGATAACAGTCCACCTTCGAGTATCTAGAAATCGACTCTCAAGGCGATCGCTTTTGGCACCTAGCGATCGACTCCGGTGCCCGACTTAGGACGACCGTCTTGTACCACGAACAGAGACCTTCGTCCGTCAAAGTCTATAAAGACTGGATCTCAATACAGCACCCATGTGCAAATCCACGAAAGGTGCCGCATAACCCGGATCATTGACCACAACCTGTCACCACCTGTTCACCTACCGACAAATTCGCCGAAAGGTACAAGGTGGGACCGCCCGTGACAGTGACTCAGACGCATGCAGACTTCTCACTGGACCGCACAGCTGGCTTCCAGCAACTCCTGCAGACTTTAAAGGAGACCAGCCCATGTGCTAAAGACGATCGCCTGCTTATTATAATACAACAGCGGCGATCGCCCAGCAGGACCCAGTCCTATAAATAGAGAACTCCCAGCAAGTGGAAAAAGGTTCTCTCCTCTCAGTTTACAACTACGTTGGAAAATACATACAAACATACATACTTTCAGGTTCTTGGCTTCCTTTCCCGAATCTACCTCAGGATTTCTCTCTCAGCACCTCTCAACCAGAAGACGGTCGGCAGAGGCAAGAAGTCTCCACAGCATAGATTCGAAGAAACTCGCAAGTTCAGGAGCTCAAACATATAGCTAAAACACACCGTGAGAGACTGTCCATTTCTCACGGTCGTCACAGCTCATCAACGTTGTTACAAGAACTCATAGAGCATCACATCTGGTTCTTCCGGCAATCTACACGCTCGCTAGCTAAGATAACTAGGGTCTTTACACTCATTGTAATTGTACTCTAACATTAATACTTGTATCCCAGAATATTTGTATTAATAACATCTCGCGAGAGCATTCAAGCCTGGGACTAACAACCCCGGCAAATCTTGTGTTATTTACTTTCCCACGGAAGTGCTCTCGCACTTTGTTTGCTACTCGACCATTCCAGCAATATCTATCTCCGGATAATATTTTAGGTAGCAACAGCAGCCCACTTAGATTATGAAATATGGCAAATGGATGTGAAAACAGCATTCAAAAATAGATTCCTCGAGGATGAGATTTACATGGAACAACCTAAGGGATTCATATCTCAAACCAATATTTATAAAGTATGCAAACTTCAGCATGCCATTTATGAACTGAAGCAAGCTTCGCGAAGTTGGAATCTTTATTTTAACGAGAGTCAAAGAGTTTGATTTTTCCAAAATGAAGAGGAGACCTGTATTTACAAGAAGGTTAGTGGGAGCAAAATTGCGTTTCTAATACTATATGTAGATGACATTCTAGTTATAGGAAATGACGTAGGAATGCTCAGTTCTGTGAAAGCTTGGTTTTCTAAAGAGTTCTCAATGAAAGACTTTGGAGAAGCTACATATATTCTGGGTATTCGCCTGTACCGGGATAGATCGAAAAGAATGTTAGGTCTTTCCCAAGCCCTCTATATAGAAAAGATCCTAAAGCTATTTAAGATGGAAGATTCTAAAAGAGGGTTCCTTCCTATGCAACATGGTGTATAACTTTTCTTAGAGATGTGTAAAACTTTCAAAGTGAGGAAGACAGAAAGGAAATGTGTAAGGTGACATATGCTTCGGCAGTGGGTAGCCTCATGTACGCTATGATTTGCATTAGACCGGACATTCCCTATGCTATGAGCGTAGTAAGTCGGTTTCAGTCAAATACAGGGCAGGAACATTGGACTGATGTGAAGAACATTCTTAAGTACCTAAGGAGGACTAAAGACTTGGTTCTTACATACGGCGGTGGAGAACTTAAAGTGATGGGTTATACGGACTCAGGTTTTTTAGGGGACATTACACTACAGAGAATAGACACAACAGATATCGTTGTTGATCCGCTTATCAACCCTCTATCTCAGAAGGTATTAGAGAAACATCTTGAGAGTATGGGTATTAGATACCATAGTTTGTGGCATTGAGTGCAAGTGGGAGATTGTTAGGAATATGCCCTAGAATGTCACTCAAAGGATGAGAGAGTGGGAGCATTGTATTGTAATTATGAATATTAAATAAAGCATTAATTATTTTTATATTATTGTATATCACGGGCATTATGATTTGGTACATAAAATAATAGTCCTTGCATTTGAAAGGAAACATGCCACTCCTTATGGAGATAAAAAGATTGGCACTAGAAGTATTTAGGGCTCGAATGCTTAACTGGTTCGCAAGTCGATAAAACTTAACTGGGCAGTAAGTTTAGACAAGACTTGTATAACGTGTACTTTGACATGTAGAGTGTCTGTCTTTACTAAAGGTTAGTGGGAGCACAAGTTATAGGTATGCTAATGAGATTAGAATCCTCAAACACGACTCACCTCGATTCGGTCACATGGATATCACTCAAGAATTGTCAATGGCTGAATCGAAAGGTTGTGATATGTATACGTGGACCTTTGACTTGAGGTTTCAGTAGGAGATGTGCTTGTGACATTAAGTTAGTCATTAGAGTAGTTCGATCCAATCGCCGGTTGGTGGGGTCAACCTCGAAATGCAACTTAGTGGGCAAGTAGCAGTCTCTACTGAATACCACGATAGGATTCTTTCTCCTGTTAGTGAGCAGGTAAATGTCCTATGCAGTTAATGGCAAATGAGATCATAAGTCTTTGGCCAAAGCAGTTAGAGATAGTAGTATTTGATACACGAGATCTCGGTTATCTCGGTTTGCATTAACAAAATGCATAGAGTCAAGTTATAATAGGGTTTGACTTTACCGTGACCCTAATACTTGACCGTGATATATGATTGAAAGGTTTATACGTATACACGTAATAGTTTTGGAATGATCCTATCATTCGTTCTCAGTTAGACACGAGCCTGGCTAAGTGGTGCAAACACTCATTGGTTCCTTCTAATGCTAACTGAGACGAACCTACAGAGTCGTGGCACATGAATTGACGACGGATTATATTTAGCTTATTTTCTCTTGGTTAATATTGGACATTGGATGTCCAATTTAATTTAGTGGATAAATTAAATAGGTCTCATGAATTAAATAAATTACTGGGCAATTAATTTATTTACATTATTTCTTATAGAATTTATTTTTAATATAATTAATTACTTGAATTAATTATATTAATATTGAAACGTACTAAGGTTTATCTATCGGATTAGATACACGAGGATCCGTTTCACGGACCAAAATGAACCAACTCCAAATGATCATCACTTGGCCGCCGCCCACATTATCACATGATTTTTTGTTGTATTTATTTGTTTTGTGTGACACTTGATTATTATGATATTATATTTTATACACTTGGTGTATATAATATTTTGACATCATCTTCATTCCATGATGAAGGCTTGGCTGTGAGTTTTGAGGGAAAAAGAGAGAGGTTATTTTCAAGCTTTATATATTTGATTTCTAAGTGTATTTTGAGAGAAAATAATTACTATAAATACTTACAGTATTTGTAAAATATATATAAGCTAATTTTATCAATTTCTAGCCGTATACTTAGAGTATAAGTTGATAGAAATATTTTCCGATCATCTTCCGATGCATGATACGTAGAAGCACGGTGCTTTCGGTGCTCGAGAATTTCCAAAAGATCATTCGATTGGATTTGTGTTCGTGCTCGAAATCAAGAAGATATTATCAAAGGTCTACGAGGGTATGACTTCTTAATTTTATATTCGTCAATTTATATTCGTTTATACGATGCTTGATCGATCCGTTTAGGGGTTTGGTTTTTTACCAGTTATACCAGTTTATTTTTCGCTGCGTAACTCGTTTTTAATCACCGAATCCCAACAATGATACAATCGCCTACGTGAATACTTGATTAGGAAGGGATACAAGAACAGTGATATTTGTCCATGCATTTTCATGAAAAGAACAGATACAAGATTCGTGATTGTAGCCGTCTATGTAGATGACATGAATATTATCGGTACCATAAATGAGTTCGATGAAACGGCCCGCTACCTTAAGTCCGAGTTCGATGGAGTAAAACACAGCTTTCGATACTTGAAAGACTCTAGTGATCTTGAAATGTTCTTTCCCTATGCAAGAGAGAGCGATATTCTGAAAGGAATTGTTGAGGTTAAGACGATGCATACCAACCATCGATCTTCCTCTGATATTGCAGCTAAGCATGGAATCTTGACTACCAGAAATGCTAATGCATGCAAGCTTACCCCCTATGCAAAGAATCCCAACAATATGTTAGTTCGATTTGCTAATGCCGGTTATTTCACGGACCCGCATAAAGGATGTTCCCAAACTGGTTATGTGTTCACCATTGGGAATACAGCGATATCTTGGCGATCTACCAAGCAGACCTTGGTTGCTACTGTAACACCCCCAAGGTATTCAGGGTATATTACAGCGCCATGGATCCCTACATGGGACCCACCAGGCTAAACACGAAAATACTACTCGTCTAACCATCTCGATTAGCGAGGAAACACCCATCACTAAGATGAAAATAGAATAGAATGCTTGGAATGACCGGTGGAACAAACATCACTAACAATCATAAGTAACAATTACTGATGTAAATTACAATCCGAGTAAAATGCCTAAGTACTCGCGAGTACAATCTATGAGTTTGCAAATTTAGAAAGCAACCCCATCGAAAAGGACAACGGAAACAAGGAAATACAAAAGCACACGTCAACAACCCTGGACAGCATCCTCGTACTGTCCCAGCGCCCGCTCGTCCGGCTGAACATAACCTGAAATTCATAACAAGAATTTTCCCAAAATGGGTCCCCAAAGGGGTTAGCAATTATGCTAGTACAAGTAACCAATGAACAACTTACACCTTACACATATAGTCAAAGCATGCAAATGAGAAAACATCAGTTGAAACACACATTTTCGGAAATGCCATAAATCAAAACACATTTATAAAATGCACCACAATTAACCGCGGACTCACGCCTCTGTGGATTCCTACCGAGACCCCGTCGGATCTAACCCGTAGTGGTTAAAGGCAAGCTCGCGGATCCATGCCTCTGTGGACCCCTACTGAGACCCCGTCGGATCTAACCCGTAGTGAGCATACCCACACACACGTTACTCATGCAATACTACCATGTTAAGCATGTAAGTTCACTAAGAGTACTTGCCTCCATTATCACGATGAAAGGACGGAATGAAACAATCGCGGTTGCGAGAAATTGGACACACCGAACCTAGACGATTCGTCAAACACCATCACAACTAATTAGACAACGAAAAAAATAATGGAAGACACCCGAAACCCCACCTACGATTCATGTAAGTTCGTACAAAACAACAACGAGGACGGATCGCAACCGAACCCTCTCGATTTCACCAATATCACGAAACTTACTATGAACTCGTAGGGAAAATGAGAATACTACCAAGATTAACCATATACACCAAGGATTCATCAACAACACGGAACAAAGGGTCATAAAATCAAAAATACCCAAAATTTCTAAAAGTAGGGTCCTAAGATATTTTACCTTGATTCGAAAATGAACAACGGATGATTAGTGATAGATTGATGTTATGATGCTTGAATATACTTCTACAATGGAGTTTGGGTGAAAATCGGACGAACCTTAGCTTCAAAAATCGTTCCCGTCGCGAGAAGAGAGAAAGATGAGAAATGCAGAAAAATCGGCCGTTGCGAGTTTATATACTGGCAGGTGTTACGGCCGTAACACCCAACTTATACGGCCGTAACTCACAAAGATTACGGCCGTAAATCTCTCACTTTACGGCCATAACTGGCCCTGGGCTGGAAACTGGACAGAACAACGAAGTGCACATACGGCCGTAATACCCCCTGGTTACGGTCGTATCATCTTGGTAACGGCAAAATAGTACTTACCCCATAACTTTGGGAAATTACAAAACAGCCCAAAACATCCGAAATACACAATACATGATCGAAACCACAAACGAAAGCTCACAACATGTATAACAACATGATACGGATCTACGGTAACCCCAAAATGGCGGTTCCGAATGACGGTTACGAGAATCGAATGAAATAGCGACGGAAATGACATTAAACACGGAATTGAGTAAAACATGTCCGAAACAAGATCGGATGACAAAACGTCCAATACTAAATATTCTCGAAATATCAATACGGTTACAAGCGAGTCGCTAAAAATGAAAAATACACCAAAAATGAAAATAGCGGGAAAAGAAAAATATGGATATTACATTCTACCCCTCTAAAAATAAGTTTCGTCCCGAAACTTAAGAAACAAACAACTCGGGGTACCTCGCACGCATGCTATCCTCGGTATCCCAAGTTGCTTCCTCAACACCATGCCTCGACCACTGCATTTTGACTAAATGAATGGTCTTATGCCTCAGTCGCTTCTCACGGTGCTCCAAAATCTTTAAGGGGCGCTCCTCGAAGGTAATATCCTCGGCGACATCAATCTCACCATAGTCGATGACGTGTCTAAGATCCGGAACATATTTCCTCAACTGGGAAACATGGAAAATGCTATGAACGTGACTCAAGGCCGGAGGCAACGTCAAACGATATGCCAACTCGCCGACTCTCTCGAGAATCTCAAAGGCCCAATAAATCTCGGACTCAACTTTCCCTTCTTCACGAAGTGGAAAACTCCCCTCGTCGCGACACCTTCAGCAAAATGTGGTCTCCCACCTCGAATTCCAAAGGTCGACGACAGACATCAGCATGTGACTTCTGTCGACTCTGAGCAGTCAACATTCTCTCCCGAATCAATTCCACCTTCCGCCTCGTCTCCATAGCGATATCCGGTTCGGTCCCAACTAAATCGGACGCCTCGTTCCAGCAAATCGGCGATCGAAAACGCCGCCCATAAAGCGCCTCATACGGTGTCATTCGAATCGATGCGTGGCAACTATTGTTGTACGTGAATTCGATCAACGTAAATGCTCCTCCCAATCACTGCTCCAATCGAGAGCACAAGCACGCAACATATCCTCAAATGTCTGGATAGTGCATTCCGACTGTCCATATGACTGAGGATGAAAGGAAGTACTCAAACGCAATCGAGTGCCCAATGCTTTATGTATCGCCTGCAAAAAATGCGATACAAAACGACCATCACGGTCCGAAATAATAGACTTCGGAGTACCGTGAAGCCTCACAATCTGCGCAATAAATACACGAGCCAACCTCTCCGGACTAGGGCTAGGACCGGTTCGGTTCTTGGTAAAATATTAAAGAACCGGAACCGGCTTTTAAATACATAAACCGGTTCAATTTTTGACCATTTTTTTTCAGGAACCGAAACCGAAAAAACCAGTTTGTTCTTCAGGAACGAATTAGGGACCGGAACCGAATTTAATATGTAAAAACCGGGTTTTTCGGTTCTTTTAGGAACCGAATTGTGCAAAAAAAACAAATTTTGTAAAAAAACAAAATTTGAGTAAAAATCGAATTTAATGTGTAATATTTTGAACAAAATACATTAAATTTGTTTTATTTAATACCTATATTATGTAAAAATTTATATATAATATTATTTTTATTATTATATATATAATATATATAGAACTGGTCCCAATCCCGTTTTTTCTAACATCATAAAACAGGAACAGGAATCGGAACCGGAACCGAATTATTAAAAAGGAACCAAATTAAGAACCGGAACCGGAACCGAATTTCGGTTCTTATTAAAATTCGGTTTTTCGGGTAAAAATCCCAGCCCTACTCCGGACCCCAAGTATCCTTGATGCCCAGAAAGTGTGCCGACTTGGTCAGACGATCCACAATCACCCAAACCATATTCATCCCAGACTTCGATCTCGGCAAGCTCATAACGAAGTCCATCGAAATATCTTCCCATTTCCATTCCGGAATGGGAAGCGACTGCAGTAACCCGGCCGGCCGCTGATGCTTTTGACCTTCTGACAAGTCAAACATCTATCTATAAACCGTGCGACCTCCTCCTTCATGTCATTCCACCAAAAATTCCTCTTTAGGTCCTTGTACATCTTACTCGAACCCGGATGAATTGAGTAAGGCGTAGCATGGGCCTCTCGCAAAATACTCTGCCTCAATTCCAAGTCGTTCGGTACACAAAGCCGACTCTGGAATCTCAACACACCATCCTCGTGAATCACAAACCCAGGAGACTTCCCCTTAAGAACATTATCTCGGATTTGAGTAATCATCGGATCCCCCAACTGCTTCAGCTTAATTTCATCGATCAACGACGACGAAATCTCCAAAGCACAAAGTTGCTCGACATCTCCTGACAACAAAATCTCAACATTTAACTCGATCAAATTCCGATGAAGCTCAGATTGAGACGTAAGTATCTCAAGTGTCCGCAATGCAACCGGTCTACGACTCAAGGCATCCGCCAAGACGTTCGCCTTGACCGGATGATAAAGGATCTCGAGGTCATAATCCTTAATCAACTTCAACCACCTCCTCTGCCTCATATTCAAATCCCGCTGAGTGAATATGTACTTCAGACTTTTATGATCGGTAAAAATCTGACACGCAGAGCCAAAAAGATAGTGACGCCAAATCTTGAGCGCAAAAACCACTGCCGCTAACTCCAAATCGTGAGTAGGGTAGTTGAGCTCATACGACGTCAACTGTCTCGACGCAAACGCAATAGTCTTGCCGGGTTGCATCAAAACGCACCCAAGACCCTGACCCAAAGCATCACTATAAACATCAAAACCCTCGTTGCCACACAATAATGCTCAAATCGGGGCTGAAGTCAAACGCCTCTTCAGGTCCTCAAAACTCGACTGTCTCTCGTCATTCCAGATGAACTTCTCGGATTTCTAGAGCAACTATGTAAGTGGTCGAGCCAGTTTCGAGAACCCCTCGACGAACCTACGGTAGTAGCCAGCCAAACCCAAGAAACTACGGACCTCCTTCACATTCTTAGGTGGTGCCCAATCCAACACTGCCTCAATCTTCTGTGGATCCACACGGACCCCCTCGGCTGAAATCACGTGACCTAGAAACATCACTTCCTTCAGCCAGAACTCGCATTTCGAGAACTTCGCGTAGAGTCGCTCGGTCCTCAAAATGTCTAAAGGGCATAACCACAAACTCATAATGTCTGTATCTCATCCGAAAAGCTTTTTTCAAGATATCGGACTCCTTCACCCGAAGCTGATAGTACCCCGATCTCAAGTCGATCTTCGAGAATACCGCAGCTCCCTGCAACTGATCAAACAAGTCATCAATCCTCGGCAAGGGATACTTGTTCTTGATGGTCACCTTGTTTAGCTCGCGATAGCCGATACATAATCGCAGTGAACCATCCTTCTTCCGCACAAATAGAACCGGTGCGCCCCAAGGTGAAGCGCTCGGTCGAATATACCCTGACTCAAGAAGCTCACTCAACTGCTTCTTCAACTCGGCCATCTATGAAGGTGCCATGCGATACGGCGCCTTCAAAATCGGAGCCGCGCCCGGCTCTAACTGAATAGCGAACTCAACCTCACGGTCCGGTGGTAACCCCGGTAACTCGTCAGGAAAGACATTAAGGGACTCATTAACGACTGGAATCGATGAAAACTCGACTCCACCATCCCCCACCTTCAAGGCATAGCACCAATAACCGGTGCACCCCTTCCGCAGGAGTCTCATCGCCTTCAAGGCGTTAATCACGAACTTCTGGTTTCCCCTCTTACGTCCCGTGAAAGAGTGCTCGGTGCCGTCTTCGACTAACATTGTTGGAATATTTTATTCTAAAGATTCATTAATAGAGTTTTGATGATTAAAGTTGCTAAATAAAGCAAAACAACAAAGAGGCGAAGCAAAACATTGAAGGAGTCGAAGACGTAAAAAGTCGCGCAATCCAGGAAAAGCTATCTGTTCAAGATCAGTCATGATGACCAACCTACCTATATATCAGATGAGTCCAACCTACCTCCAGATCAGACAAGTCGAACCTACCTGATCATACAAGAAAGAAGTTACCTGACCATGATTAACGTACGTAATGAACAAAGCATAGCGTATGCAACAGATCAAGTATAACGTACGTAACACGATGTACTTAACGTACGTAACGAAGTGTTTCAGAATTCAAACAAGAAGAACGTTGGAGATGATGTCATGGCTTACATCAGCAAGCAACGGATATGTTGACTATTGATAACGTACGTAATGTGAGATTTGCTAACGTACATAACACAGAAGACGAAGGCTACTAGACTATTTTGTAAGGACAATAACGTACAGAACATATTGATGTTAACGTACATAAGGGAGCTAACATACGTAAGAGAAGATTGGTAGCTGACACGTTTTTAGTGTAACTATCGCAAGTGCACGATATCGTATCAAGTAGTAAAGTGGACTTTTTGAGTCCGGTTTATCGATCCCACAAGGAAGTTTGGTTATAATTCGAATTATACACTATTAGTCTATTTTTATAGATACTAAGATAAGTGAAACACACAATTAAAAAGTTTGGTTTAATAATTGCAAAGATAATGCAATAATAGTTCTAAACTTATAAAAAAGGATAGTAATAATAATAGATTGATTAAACGATAAATTGAAATAGTTGGGATTACAAACTTAGTTCTTCATTAGTTATAGAAGATGTATAGGAGATCATAAAATGAATTTACTTATTATGTTGTGTAGATTCGATTTTCCTAAAAAAGACGGTTTCTCTTTCGAACTATAAAACGCCCCTTACATATTGACTCAATCCACTATATTTCTATGTTGATTGGCTGCAATACATAGCAATAGGATTTATGAAAATAACTCAAAGAATCATCTAAGGACTAGAGGTATATTTCTATCCCCTAGAACAACTTAGAGTGAAGATCATTTGATCTAATCAAACATATTTTCTTTCGAAACATATGAAGACCATAAATATCGTCATTTATTGGCCAAATAAATAAAGATAGTTAAAACAATGAAAATCACACACAATAATTAGTAATTCACAATAGATCTTTATACAAACATAAATAACATGACTAACCTTGTTTATAATCCCAACTAAAGGTTACTTAGCCCATGAAGGGTTTATTATACATATTACAAACTTGTGTGGTCATTATTAGTTGAATCAAGAGAAAGAATTGATCCTAACTCCCTTAGTAGATAAAGGAGATAGAAGCAATAAACTCTCTGAAAAACATATGTTATACCACACTCAAGCAAATCACTCAAGAACACAAGTGTGTTCTTCACACAAAAAGAAAAGTTTACAAAAAATGGAAAATTATAAGATGAATGATGAATGATGAAGGATCTAAGGGGTCTATTTATACACCTAAAGTCATCTAATATCTCCAAAACCCCAGCATTATTACATTAGATCGGATCAATGCCAGCCATCCCCTCAATAATACACAAAAAGTATAAAAAATTAGACAAATCATAACAATCTGTCAAGAGTTACGGCCGTAACTAGGGTGACTTACGGTCGTAACTCCTGAATGTTACGGCCGTAACTTGGCTTCGTAAATTTCCTCACTGGATGCTTTGAAAGTTACGTTTTCAGCCCAGAATTTCTCAGACTTTGCGTTTTTGCCCCAGATCTTCTTCGGATGATAACTTATGATATATAACTCTGATTTTGAATCCGGAAAGACTGCCGAATTCGTCTCGGAAAGCCCTACAACATGAATATATCAAAATTCAACAAAGAGAAAATTTAATAAACATGTTATTTCTTGAGTAAATCAGCTATTTAATCCGATCATCATCCGATAAAAATAAAATTATTAAAACTAATTAATTAAAAGCAAAAAACGAGTAGACTAGCTCAATTATGGGTAAATTTTATCGATACAAACCATGGATAAGTGTACAAAACTGATACTTATCACACCCCCAAACTTGAATTCTTGCAAGTCCCGAGCAAGACTCTTTATTATTCATGCTCCAAAAAATAAGAAAAATTAATACACACATAAATTAAAATATAAAAAGAGAAAAGTAGATCAAAATGCCATTAATACACAACAACCAGCTTTATACAGTAGATAGAAATGAATCAAGATTCAAAATAAATCTACTAATGATTTTGAAGTTAAAACACGGTTTTTATTTTGTAATTCCAAATTCAAGGTTTTCCCCCCAAAAGGTTGATTATTTCTTTCCCACTCGTGATACACACGACTCCCTTAATGGTTGCTCTCGATCACTCGTTTATTTTTCGACTCAATATGAAGAAGAATTTCATTGGCGTCATCAAATATTGTGATCATTCACGAAATTGAGTGTATTGAAATTCAGCCGCTAATTAATTCAAATCTGCTCATAAACTACATCCCTTTTAGTGATAGCTTTCACACCGTTATTTGCTAACGTGTAGCTCTTTTCACTAACACAATTTCTATCTCATTTTTTTTTTCGTAAAAAGGTGATAGCTTTCACACCGTTATTTGCTAACGTGTAGCTCTTTTCACCAATTTTTCTGAGACGGCAGCTACGCACCAACAATGGTTAGTCCTTTATTTTTCGCAAAATTTAAAACCCCCCAAAATTAGGCAGCTGTTGCTGCTCAACACTTCTCCTTTTCGTCATTTATTTTTTTTAAGTGATAGCTTTCACACCGTTATTTGCTAACGTGTAACTCTTTTCACCAATGACTCCTTTTTTTTTAGGGAATAGAATTATTGCAGAAAATCATTTTTTAGTTAAGCATGAAAAATCAAAAACTCCACAAATTAAGTAAATTTCAGTTCTATTTTTCATCAACCGACTGATTCTTCTTTTCTCAAGGTAACGAATGACTCGATTTTATATGATAACTACAAGGCTTGGAAAGAGAGATTAAGGCTCAAAAAAAAAATTTGGAATATATAATTTTTTTAACCGGTTAAAACGATTTTAGAAACTTGTATATAGCTAATTTATTGGTGTTATGGCCAGATCTAGAAATCTCATAAATCAAAATAATATATATATATATATAAATATATATTCACTAAACCTAATCAATGCCAAATAATAAAAACACACCACACAATACACTAATCAAAACATACCACAATCAAAATCAAAATAAACATCATAGTTCAAAAACCACAAAATAAACATACAAGTACGAAAACACCCCCAAACTTATAAGTAAAACTGTCCTGAGTTTTTAAAAAAATAAAAGCAAGCGAGAAACAGAAAACTCCCTGAAATTTTAGCTTTGTGATCCTCCAGGTGTGTCATCAGGGATGTTTAGAAAACGGAAAAACTTCTCAAAGCACTTCTCCGTTTCTAATTGACGCTCGATTATTTCATTCTGATTTCTCAAAATTTCAGCCTGGGATGTTTCTAATCCCCGAACTCTTTCAAGAAAATTTTCCTCAAAAGGCGTCAAGTCATTACCGGCATCCTCCTCGACCTCTTCTTCCTCCTCGTGGCTACTATCCTCTTCGGGTTCCAAACGTGCCCGTTTGCTCCTCAACTGAGTACTTCGAAAAATACTACTCCGGCCATTCAGTCGATCCCCATGTGTTAATATATCACCCCCCGCCGAAATTTTTACTCTCTGACTCCTGCAAATACCAGTGATAAGGCAGGGGTATGGCATCTTCTGCCTAGTCGGGACCATGCCGGCATAGTGACAAATAGTAGTGTAAATGTGAGTACCCAAATCCATTTTTGCCTCTCGGCGAATAGCAAATAAACCTCGCAGGTGGCCAATAGAAACCGTCGTCAGAGTCGAGGTCGGGTAAATACTCCCGGCTACCCACATCCATAAGTACCAAGCATCATCCATTAAGTCCGCCTGGTTGTATCGGGGTTTGATCATCCCAATACTGTCATGCAGCTCGCTCACTAACGCCCAGCGTAAAACTCTATCATCCGGCACCTCTTCATTAGGTAAGATAGAAATGTCAACCGCGTTAGTACAATTAACCCCCAAATACTTGTTAATGACATCCGGTGAAAAATTAATCGATTTCCCATGCACAGTAGTCTGATGATAAGTAGGCGACCCTACCTGCCCAATGGACTTGTTGAAAGAATTGTAAAAGTTTAGGGTCAAGGTCGGGTTACCATTTGGGAGATCAGAAACGAACTTTTCCCAGCCGTTGTCTATGAATTTTTGGATGAAAGGGCTAGTGATTGTGTCTCTATCCGCATCGCCAATGAAATCATCAAGATTGAACAATCTTTCCTTAATGCACTTTGTGTTTTGATTTCTTTGCGGTGGTGCTGGACCTTGAGATGACGAACCGACCTTTTCTTTTCCTTTTGATGATTTCTTCGGTGCCATCCCTGAAATTAAACAAAATCAAATTCCTTTTCATCACACGACTATAATCATCAAGCAAAACCAATAAAAACATAAAAAAAATTCAAAGATTTTTGTTGTGGCATTTCGTCGGATACCTTGAGTTCATAGTTTTTTAACAAGTTTTTTCATTCAAACTCAAATCCACAAAGTCCCCACAAATCAATGAATCGAATTACCACACAAATATCGACAATACTAACAACTAAACATGATTTAATCAACAAATCATACAGAAATAAGAATCGAAAAACAAATATGAAGTGAAAAAATAACTAAAAAAAAAAAACTAAAACTCAGAAATATATCAATTGAAACAAGAATTGAAAGAGAACCTAATGATTATGTGTTAATGTTGATAAGATAATGAATTGTATTGAGGAATTTGAGTTTTTAGAAAGTATGGATTGAGAGGGGGGGAAAAAATTCGGAACTGCTCCCGCTGGGTTTGAGTATCTGTGATGCCCAGTCCCCCTTTTTTTATATAGAAGTATAGTTACGGCCGTAACATTCCCAAGTTACGGCCGTATAGTGCATTCGTTTTTTTTTTTTTACAGACGAGTAGTTACGGCCGTAACATATACAAGTTACGGCCGTATGATGCTTTCGTTTTTCTAACAGGTTTTTAAGTTACGGCCGTATCTTTCCAGACTTACGGCCGTATGATGCATTCGTTTTTCGGAACTTGTTTTAAGATACGGCCGTAACTTGCAATGGTTACGGCCGTAAGGTGCTTTCGGGAAAAATATAATGGAACATTATACGGCCGTAAGACCTATAACTTACGGCCGTATTTATTTATATATATATATATTTTTTTTTATATTTTTTTATTTTTATTTTTTATTTTTTAGTTTTTTTTTAGTTTTTAATATGGTTTTTTAGAAAATTATAATTATTATATGTGTGAGAATAATGAAAGAAAGACTCCCTGGATTTTATGAACGATCTGATCCTTGCTCTTGTTGTTGAATCCTTCCGTGTTACCCCCAAACTTATTTTGCGAAATAATAGAGATTGGGTTGCCTCCCAATAAGCGCTTTGTTTAACGTCCTTAGCTTGACTTCTCGTCTGATCAATTTGGTATTTCCAGCTTTATGATTGACTTTGCTGTCGAGAATTCTCCTCCCAGATATGGCTTTAACCGTTGGCCGTTTACTTTGAAACTCCCGTCGATTGTATTATAAATCTCCACAGCTCCATGAGAAAACACCTCTTTGATCGTGTAAGGGCTCGTCCATCGTGATCGCAGCTTACCCGGAAACAGACGCAGTCGTGCATTAAAATTCAGAACTTGGTCTCCTGTTTTAAAATCTCTTCTTAGAATTCTGCTGTCATGACATCTTTTTGTTTTTTCTTTATAGATTTTGGCATTTTCATATGAGTCGAGTCGGATTTCATCCAACTCATTTAACTGCAGCAACCTTTTCTTTCCAGCCAACTGTTCGTCAAAGTTTAATTTTCTTATAGCCCAAAAGGATCGATGTTCAAGTTCTACTGGCAGGTGACAGGCTTTTCCAAAAACCAGACGAAATGGAGACATGCCTATCGGTGTCTTATAAGCTGTTCTGTAAGCCCAGAGCGCATCATCCAGCTTTTTCGACCAATCCTTCCGAGATGAGTCGACTATCATTTCAAGTATATGTTTCAGTTCACGATTGGAGACCTCGACTTGTCCACTGGTTTGTGGGTGATAAGAGGTAGCGACACGGTGTTTTACTCCAAATTTGGTCAATAGAGCCTTAACCTGGTGATTGCAGAAATGAGATCCGCCATCACTGATAATAACTCTCGGAGTTCCGAAGCGAGTGAATATATTTTTCTTTAGAAAATTTACCACGACCTTAGCTTCGTTTGTTGGTAATGCAACAGCCTCCACCCATTTAGATACGTAGTCCACAGCTACAAGGATGTATTCATTAGAGAACGGTGATGGAAAGGGTCCCATGAAATCAATTCCCCAAACGTCGAAGATTTCAACTTCAAGGATGAAATTCATTGGCATTTCATTTCTTTTTGACATGTTTCCATGTCTTTGGCACCGGTCACACTTCGAGACAAGTGTATGTGCATCTTTGAACAGAGTGGGCCAATAGAATCCTGCTTCAAGAATTTTTTCTGTCTTTGTTTTGAACCCCCAAAATGTCCTCCATAGTGAGAGGAATGACATCTTTCTAATACCTTCTCCATTTCTTCTTCCGGTATGCATCTCCGGATGATTTGATCAGGTCCTCGTCTGAACAATAGAGGATCTTCCCAGGAATAGTATTTCAACTCGGAGAAGAATTTTTTCTTTTGATGATGGAAAAAATTTGGGTGAATTATTCCACTAACAAGAAAATTAACGATGTCAGCATACCATGGTGCATTTTGTTTTTCCTGGATATTAGAGATTTGGAACAGTTGTTCATCCGGAAATACTTCATTTATTTCCTTCTCTTGAGCATTGTTTTGGTCGAGTCTAGAGAGATGATCTGCCACTTGGTTTTCTGTTCCCTTTGTGTCTCTGATTTCTATGTCAAATTCTTGCATAAGTAGAACCCATCGGATTAGCCTTGACTTTGCATCTTGCTTTGTCATTAAATATTTCAAAGCTGAATGATCAGTATAGACTATGACCTTTGATCCCAATAAGTAGGATCGAAATTTGTCAAAGGCATAAACCACTGCAAGCATCTCTTTTTCAGTTGTTGTGTAGTTCAGCTGAGCATCATTCATAGTCCTGCTAGCATAATGGATCACTTGCATCATTTTGTCTTTCTTCTGGCCCAGTACGGCCCCTACGGCATAATCACTTGCATCGCACATCAAAATGAAAGGAATAGACCAATCTGGAGAAATGATGATTGGAGATGATGTAAGCTTATCCTTCAAAGTTGCAAAGGCCACGTGGCATTCATTTGTGAAAAGGAATGGTGTATCTTTCTCAAGCAAAGAACAGAGAGGTTTTGCTATTTTTGAGAAATCTTTTATAAACCTCCGATAGAATCCTGCATGTCCGAGAAAACTCCTTACTCCTTTCACCGAAATTGGTGGAGGAAGTTTTGCAATCACTTGGATCTTTGCCTTATCGACTTCAATTCCATGTTGTGAGATTCTATGGCCAAGTACGATTCCTTCCTGGACCATGAAGTGACATTTCTCCCAATTGAGAACTAGATTTGTGTCTTCACATCTTTCCAAGACCATGCCTAAGTGATTTAGGCATTTATCAAATGAATCTCCGAAAACCGAGAAATCGTCCATGAAAACTTCAATGAATTTTTCAACCATGTCTGAGAATATTGACATCATGCATCTTTGAAATGTGGCTGGAGCATTGCACAATCCGAATGGGATTCTTCTATAGGCAAATGTTCCATAATGGCATGCGAATGTTGTTTTCTCTTGGTCTTCTAGGGCTATTACGATTTGGTTGTACCCTGAATAGCCGTCGAGAAAACAGTAGTAAGAATGTCCCTCCAATATATCGAGCATCTGATCAATAAATGGGAGTGGAAAATGATCTTTTCTTGTCGTCTTGTTTAGTTTCCTGTAATCAATGCACATTCTCCATCCTGTGATCGGTCGTGTCGGTATAAGTTCATTGTGCTCGTTCTCTATGATCGTGATTCCACTCTTTTTGGACACCATATGTACAGGGCTCATCCATGGACTATCTGAGATTGGATAAATGATTCATGCGTCAAGTAATTTAAGAATCTCTGCTTTCACAATTTCCTTCATGTTTGGATTCAAACGTCGTTGATGCTCAATTGAAGGTTTGCAGTCATCTTCCATCAAAATTTTGTGAGTGCATATAGAGGGGCTTATTCCTCTAATGTCCGCAATAGTCCATCCGATTGCTTGTTTGTGATTCCTCAATACCCTTAGTAATTTCCCTTCTTCAAGTTCGGTCAATATGTTAGATATGATGACCGGAAGTGTTGAGGAAACGCCCAAGTAAGCATATCTCAAATGTGTGGGTAGAGGTTTGAGATCAAGTATTGGAGCTTCTTGTAAAGAAGGGAGGGGTTTAGCGGAGCTTGTCCCCAATTCTTCAAAATGTGAATGCCTTCTTAAGGGTGGTAGTGCTTCTAGATAGTTAACTGTTTCGGCCAATTGATATTCTTCTTCCATGCTGGTTAGATAATTTGCTATACATGTCTCAAGAGGATCTTTAGATAGAATTTTCTCTAAAGACTTGTTCACCATGGCTTCAATTGTGTCTATTTTTAGACAATACTCATATGTGGAGGGTTGATTCAAAGTTTTTAGGACATCGAAGATGACATGTTCGTCTTCTACTCTAAGAATTAGCTTTTCTTCATAGACGTCAATAAGAGCACGTCCGGTTGCAAGAAATGGTCGTCCCAAAATAATGGGAATATCCTGATCTTCTTCCATGTCAAGGATGATAAAATCTGCTAGAAATATGAATTTATCAACCTTGACGAGCACATCTTCTATTATCCCACGTGGATATTTGATTGACCGATCGGCTAATTGTAGTGAAACTGTTGTTGCTTTTGCTTCTCCCAAGTTCAATTTGTTAAAAATTGACAGGGGCATCAAGTTGATACTTGCCCCTAAATCACAAAGAGCTTTGCCAAAATTCACTTCGCCAATTGTACACGGGGTTGTGAAAGTTCCGGGATCTTTTAGATTGGGTGGCAACTTCTTTTGTAGTATTGCGCTACATTCCTCTGTTAGCATGACAGTTTCGTATTCTTCAAGCCTTCGTTTGTTGGAAAGAATATCTTTCATAAATTTGGCATAGCTTGGCATTTGTGCTAGAACATCGGCAAAAGGAATGTTGATGTGTAGCTTTTTGAAAATTTCCAAGAATTTCCCAAATTGAGCATCGAGCTTGTGATTCTTCAACCGTTGAGGAAATGGGATAGGTGGAACATAAGATTTTGTAGCAACTGGACCTTTTTGAGATGAAGGTCCTGTATCAGATTCTTTTTCTGATTCTTGATTTTGTTTATTTTTTTGTTTTTCCAGATGATTTTCCATAGAAATTTCGGGCAACTGAACTCCACTTCTTGTTGTGATAGCTTGGACATTTTCCCTTAGATTTACCTCGGTATTGCTAGGTAACATGCCATGAGATCTTTCTGAAAGTATTTTGGCCATTTGGCCAACTTGTGTCTCCAGATTTTTAATTGAAGCATCATTGCGTTGTTGATACTTCAGTTGTTGTTCAGCTAGCTTCGTGATTGCTTCTTCCCATCCGGGCTTCTTTTCTTGATGCGTTGGATTCAACACATTGTTGTTGTTTGCATAAGAAAAATTTGGATGATTTTTGTACCCTGGATTGTATGTTGGCCCGTAAGGATTGTATGCTTGCCTTTGGAAATTCTGAGCATACGCCACTTGTTCTGGTGGTGGTGGTGACTGCTCCTGTTGCACTAAGGGACAGATAGTGCTGTTGTGAGTTGCTCCACAAATTTCACATGAAAAAGCTGAAACTTGTGGAGTTTGCACCGTCTTCACAGATTGAGGAGTTGAAAAAGACATTTCCTCGACTTTCTTTGATAGAGCTTCAATTTTTGCCAACATAAGTGAATAAGAATCCACTTCAAAAACACCATTTGGTTTCTTTTGGATATTTCTGTCTGGCCATCTTGCACTTTGTTCACTTATAACCTCAAAAAGATTATAAGCCTCTTTCATAGTTTTGTTGCCCAGTGAGCCATTTGATGATGAATCGACATTGGCTCGGCATGAAGGTAAAATTCCAGAATAGAAGTAATTGACTTGTGCTCCCAAATTGAAACCATGGTTAGGACATTTTCGTAGCATATCTTTGTATCTCTCCCATGCTTCGTGGAATGATTCTGAATCTTGTTGACGAAATGTAGAGATTTCGTATTTGAGTTTCGTCACTTTTATTGGTGGAAAGTATTTAGTGGTGAATTTATGGACAAATTCGGGCCAATTTGTTATGCTTCGTGGTGGCAAAGTATCTAGCCACTCTCTTGCTCTGTCCTTCAAAGTGTGCACGAAAAGTCTCATTTTGATCGCCTCGTCATTTACATTTGGATATTTGAAATTTCCACATATCTCCACAAAACGGTTAATATGGAGATATAGATTTTCGTCGGTTCTTCCATAGAATGAGTTGTTGTTGGAGAAGAGATTGATGACATCTGGGCGAATTTGAAAATTGTCCACTCCAAATGGTGGATAGATTACACTTGATTGAACGCTCAAAGATGGGGGGTTCATGAATTCCCCAAAGAGCATGTTGTCTTCATCTATTTCCGGCACAATAGGATATTGTTGATGTTGAATGTTTTGAACATTAGGTATTCCCCCCACCGGAGGAATTCTTTCGTTATCATTTCCTTGGGGGAGACGTGGATTTAGTTCGTCCGTCATTCATGGTGAAGAAATAATGTTTTCTTTTGTTCTCTTCACCTTCTTCTGAATGTGGCTTCGATCTCGGGATCTAGTGAAACTAAATCGCGATTGTACGTCCTTCGCATAGACAAGAGAATCTACAACAAAGAAAAAATTGTATTTATAACAATAGTTAATAATGTAATTTTCAATTTATAACTTATACTTCCCCGGCAACGGCGCCAAAAACTTGACACGTTTTTAGTGTAACTATCGCAAGTGCACGATATCGTATCAAGTAGTAAAGTGGACTTTTTGAGTCCGGTTTATCGATCCCACAAGGAAGTTTGGTTATAATTCGAATTATACACTATTAGTCTATTTTTATAGATACTAAGATAAGTGAAACACACAATTAAAAAGTTTGGTTTAATAATTGCAAAGATAATGCAATAATAGTTCTAAACTTATAAAAAAAGATAGTAATAATAATAGATTGATTAAACGATAAATTGAAATAGTTGGGATTACAAACTTAGTTCGTCATTAGTTATAGAAGATGTATAGGAGATCATAAGATGAATTTACTTATTATGTTGTGTAGATTCGATTTTCCTTAAAAAGACGGTTTCTCTTTCGAACTATAAAACGCCCGTTACATATTGAATCAATCCACTATATTTCTATGTTGATTGGCTTCAATACATAGCATTAGGATTTATGAAAATAACTCAAAGAATCATCTAAGGACTAGAGGTATATTTCTATCCCCTAGAACAACTTAGAGTGAAGATCATTTGATCTAATCAAACATATTTTCTTTCGAAACATATGAAGACCATAAATATCATCATTTATTGGCCAAATAAATAAAGATAGTTAAAACAATGAAAATCACACACAATAATAAGTAATTCACAATAGATCTTTATACAAACATAAATAACATGACTAACCTTGTTTATAATCCCAACTAAAGGTTACTTAACCCATGAAGGGTTTATTATACATATTACAAGCTTGTGTGGTCATTATTAGTTGAATCAAGAGAAAGAATTGATCCTAACTCCCTTAGTAGATAAAGGAGATAGAAGCAATAAACTCTCTGAACAACATATGCTATACCACACTCAAGCAAATCACTCAAGAACACAAGTGTGTTCTTCACACAAAAAGAAAAGTTTACAAAAAATGGAAAATTATAAGATGAATGATGAATGATGAAGGATCTAAGGGGTCTATTTATACACTTAAAGTCATCTAATAGATCCAAAACTCCAGTATTATTACATTAGATCGGATCAATGCCAGCCATCCCCTCAATAATACACAAAAAGTATAAAAAATTAGACAAATCATAACAATCTGTCAAGAGTTACGGCCGTAACATTCAGGAGTTACAGCCGTAACTAGGGTGACTTACGGCCGTAACTCCTGAATGTTACGGCCGTAATAACTTCGTAAATTTTCTCACCGGATGCTTTGAAAGTTACGTTTTCAGCCCAATTTCTCAGACTTTGCGTTTTTGCCCCAGATCTTCTTCGGATGATAACTTATGATATATAACTCTGATTTTGAATCCGGAAAGACTGCCGAATTCGTCTCGGAAAGCCCTACAACATGAATATATCAAAATTCAACAAAGAGAAAATTTAATAAACATGTTATTTCTTGAGTAAATCAGTTATTTAATCCGATCATCATCCGATAAAAATAAAATTATTAAAACTAATTAATTAAAAGCAAAAAACAAGTAGAATAGCTCAATTATGGGTGAATTTTATCGATACAAACCATGTATAAGTGTACAAAACTGACACTTATCAGTAGCGTACGTAATGAAGCTTCAGAGGCTAATGGCTAGTTGGAAGAGAAATGCCTATAAATACCACTTCTAATGGTAATCATCATACAACAACGCAAAGCAAACGATTCAGTGATCATATATTGTTATTCACATTCTTGTTGTTGTAATTGTGATAGTTTGAGTGTTTATACATTCAACACATACACGAGAGGTAAAAGAAAAGATATGATTGGATTCGGTCTTATTAGGATCCCGGCATTGTTAGAATCGCAATCGATATCTAAGTGAGGTTCATCTAGTACCCATAGAAAGCTAGATTGGTTGATTCCTTGTCCAATATAAAAGGAAAACGGTTTAACTTGGACCGACATAAAGATAAGTAATCAAACGGTTTACTTGGACCGATAGAATACGAGCTTGTAATGGTTATCCCTCGACCGATAGAAGAGAAGTGCAGAGGTTTATCTTTAGCCTATAGAAAAAGATACTGAGAGAGAACGTAGGCACGTTTGGCCGAACCTCTATAAATCCTGTGTCGATTTATTTTCTGCACTCTTAATTAAATTGCTTCCGCAACGCGATAGAGTTTTATAAACTCTATATCCAAACGGCGATTCCGGCCAATAGTGCTCCAACAATTGGTATCGGAGCAGTACCTCCTAGAAGCGGCTTAACATCCAAGAAGAAGATCCAAATGGCGTTCTAATTTGCCCCGGTAGAAGGCCTTGCCTTGAACCGACCCCCATTCTTTGATGGATCAAATTATATGACGTGGAAGAACATGTTGTCGATCTTCATTCGTGTCTATGATATAGAGATTTCTAAGATCATTTGTCTTGGCCCGAAAGTTCCAATCAAATCCGACGGATCTCTTAAGAGTTTTGAAGAATACAATGACGAGGATTGGAAGAACGACCATCTAAATTGTAAGGCTACTCAACTTCTATATTGTGCCTTAAATCCAGAAGAGGTGAATCATATCTCATCGTGTGAAAGTGCTAAAGAGATATGGAAAATTCTTGAAATCACACACGAAGGGACAACTCAAGTCAAGGAGATGAAGATCAATATGCTTCTCCATGACTACGAGTTGTTCATGATGAAAGGTGACGAGTCCATCACCAACATGCTCGATCGATTTGCGGTCATCACCAATGGACTAGATTCGTATATTAAACCATTATCGAGTAGTGAGAAAGTCGAGAAAATCTTAAGATCACTACCTGTTGAATGGGACGACACGGTTACGGCGATAATGGAATCTAAAGATTTAAAAAAATCTTGATTTTAGTGCTCTCGTTCGTTCACTTATAAACTAGGAGATAGTCCTAAAATCTCGGAATGCTAAACCAAAGCTGGAGGAAAGATCAATAGCCATGAAGGCTAAGATGTCTAAGAAGGAAGAAATCCCGGTTGATGAAAGCGACGAAGAATCGGCATATTATGCCAAAAATATTAATAAGTTCCAAACCTTATTAAACCGGACAAAGAAGGATATCCAAAAGGGCGAATCTAAGAAATTCGACAACAACTATCGAGTCTGTGGTAAACTAGGCCACTTTGCGAAGAATTGCCGAGCTAATCAAAAGAAGGAAGTCTTGATTGCAACATGGAGTGATGAAGACGAGGATGAAGATTTTTTGAACCAAAATAACCTCACTCTCATGGCCCGGAATTCATTCAACGATAGAGACGTCGAAAGCCAAGTAATTCTTACGACGAACTTTTTGAAGCATTTGAATAATTACATATAGATTATCAAAATGCTTTATCCGAGATTAAATCCCTTAAATCTAAATATAAATCATTGGAAATTGAAAATTTCAAAATACTTGAAAAGGGAAAATTGTCGAATCTGATCATTCAAAATGCGTTGAAAATGAAAATATTTTAAAGAATAATCTTTTAAAAGTTCAAGATGAACTTAAAATTTTGACGAAGAAATTTTCATGCGAGAATGATAAATTTGAACAAATGCTCCGTGTTCAAATATACACTTTAGATAAACAGGGGTTAGGATTCAAACCACATTTGAAAAACGAATCCTTACATTTGAAGATACCCCAATGTGGAAAATGTTTGAAAATTGGGCATCATTTTACGAATTGCAAAAGCCCACGACGGACGGTTAAAATCAAAAAGATTTAGATTCCTAAAGGAACCGTTATTCCTAACATCGTCCATGTACCACAACAAAAACCAACTCTCGGTTGGGTCCCCAAAAATTAATTTTCATCAAATTAATATTATACTCAGGGGGAGTAATTTTTAAATGGATATTTTTGTTAGGGGGAGTTATACCCGTTTCATGCATATTTTTTTATATACATCAATTGGTATTTATTATTTATTTATTTTACACTTTTTACTGATAACAAAAAGGGGGAGAGAAAGGATATGAATGAGATAAAAAGCGTTATGGAAGAATGACGAGAAAAATAAAATGCAAAAAGGGGGAGAAAAGAAAAGTCGAAAAATATTGAAATCCCGAAAAAATTCGAAGAAGTCGAAAAATCAAAAAGAAACGAAAAAGATGGGAGAACTAACGAAACGATTAAAGCCGAAAACTTTGATTCATACAAATATACATGTATTTTATTTTTGCGGGATTTATCCATTCAATACGTTTTGTAATCATCAAAAAGGGGGAGATTGTTGGAATATTTTATTCCAAAGATTCATTAATAGAGTTTTGATGATTAAAATTGCTAAATAAAGCAAAACAACAAAGAGGTGAAGCAAAACATCGAGGGAGTCGAAGATGCAAAAAGTCGCGCAATCCAAAAAAAGCTATCTGTTCAAGATCAGTCATGATGACCAACCTACCTACAGATCAGACGAGTCCAACCTACCTGCAGATCAGACAAGTCGAACCTACCTGATCAGACAAGAAAAAAGTTACATGGCCATGCTTAACGTACGTAACGAACAAAGCATAACGTACGCAACAAATCAAGTATAACGTACGTAACACGATGTGCTTAACGTACGTAACAAAGTGTTTCAGAATTCAAACAAAAAGAATGTTGGAGATGACATCATGGCTTACATCAACAAGCAACGGATATGTTGACTATTGATAACGTACGTAATGTGAGATTTGCTAATGTATGTAACACATAAGACGAAGGCTACTGGACTGTTTTGTATGGATGGTAATGTATGTAACATATTGATGTTAACGTACGTAAGGAAGCTAACGTACCTAAGAGAAGATTGGTAGCGTACGTAATGAAGCTTCAGAGGCTAACGGCTAGTTGGAAGAGAAATGCCTATAAATACCATTTATAATGGTATTCATCATACAACAACGCAAAGCAAACGATTCAATGATCATATATTGTTACACACATTCTTGTTGTTGTAATTATGCTTATATTGATAGTTTGAGTGTTTATACACTCAACACATACATGAGGTAAAAGAAAAGATACGATTGGATTTGGTGTTATTAGGATCAAGGATCCGGTATTGTTAGAATCGCAATCGATATCTAAGTGAGGTTCATCTAGTACCCATAGAAAGCTAGATCGGTTGATTTTTTGTCTAATAGAAAAGGAAAACGGTTTAACTTGGACCGACATAAAGACAAGTGATCAAACGGTTTACTCGGACCGATAGAATATGAGCTTGTAACGGTTATCCCTCGACCGATAGAAGAGAGGTGCAGAGGTTTATATTTAGCCTATAGAAAAAGATACTGATAGAGGACGTAGGCATGTTTGGACGAACCTCTATAAATCCTGTGTCGATTTATTTTCTGCACTCTTAATTAAATTACTTCCACAATGTGATAGAGTTTTATAAACTCTATATTCAAACGGCGATTCCGACCAATAGTGCTCCAACAAACATGGTGATGATTCTCGTGCGGTAGTTCATGATTGCACCATGCCGCTCGAGCCAATCATCCCCGAGAATCAAATCCTCACCCTCAATACTCACAACAATAATATTAGAGACCCAGGCCCTCTCACAAATAAACACAAAATAGTCTCGGACCTCCTGATCACCAACGATCCTATCACCGATAGGAAGCTTAATTGTTGGCCACTAAGTATACTGGATACAGTTTGGGAAATAGTTTAAACAACAAACTGTATGGATTTTAAATCTGAGTGCGTAGCGGAAGTCTTGGATACAGTAGGTTTCTGTGGATACAGCAACTAAATGTATAGAGTATACTTAATTAATCACAGTAATTAAAAGCGATAAATTGAATGTAAATAACACAGTAATTAAAGTGGTTCGAGGTAAACCCCTCTACGTCCACTGGTCCTCCACACAGGAGTAAAAAGTTTATTATAATTACTACGTACACAACTACGTAATTATAACAACACACACAATCAATATATTGTTCACACGGATTGATATAAAGATCTTAGCTTCAACCGTTCACACAGATTGGTTTTGAGCTAATGCTTTGACTTGCTTCTTCACACACAGTTCTGAAGCTTCGTCTTCTTCAATGCAAATCCTTCACACACAGTTCCGGAGAAGCACAGATTGTTCAGTCCACACAGGGATGTTTGTTCAAAGTATAGAACAGATAGTGAACAACAACTTTGACTTTAAGAGCTTTCAGCTGATGAAGTGTTGTTCAGAATGATAAGCACTGTATATCTCTTTTGATCTGAGTTGCAGTAAGCTTAGGAGATATGTTTTGCTCTGATAATGATTTCGATAGCTTGGGTTTTTGGTAACTGATCTTCAATGCCTTCATAAGATATATATATAGTCTTTGAAATATATATCCGTTGAGATGTATCCGTTTGAGTGAGATTTCGTTCCAACGGGATTATGACACGATCCGGATTTAGCGGGATTTTGAAGATCTGTTGACTGACAGTATTTAAATACTTTATCCTTGAGTATTTAAATACTTCTTTATTCAACGGGACTTGACTTCTGGAGATTCCATCTTTGTCCTGTTGTTAGTTGTATGGAAGATAACTGTATTTGAGTTTCGATACAGTTTCCATACTTGGTCTTTTATAAGACTTCTTGCTGCACTGAAGGGCTTCATAATATGCTGATTCGAGGCAGGTCTTCGATACAGGATAATGCCTCAATGCTTCGATACAGTTTCCTTTACTGTATGCGGATTGGCATATATGTCAAAACCTCTTTATTAAATACCGTTCGATACAGGGATTAGATATCCCGACTGTTTCGATACAGGGTTCTTGTTTTCCCAACAATTTCCCCCTTTTTGACAATTTGCCAAGACTTACTTTCTTTAACTTTTCAGGACTTCTTGATGATGCCAAAACCTTCTTCATGAAGCGATCTTCTTTTGATGTCTTCTGGCAGATTTCTTGGTCTTTCGTCAAAAGGTCTGTCTTAGTCTAAATGATGAACTGCTCGCAGGCAAGTTCGATACAGTTTAAGGATTATTACAACTTAAGCTTATGATTGGCGCCCAGGCACAATCTTACAATGTATTCTAAGCTTACAACTGAAATCATGAACTGTTCGTAGACTAGTTCGTACAGCTTTATTTTCAATCAAGTTATCTAACTTGAGTTTGTTTTATCAAACAATTTAAGTAATCATACATCAACACAGTAGATTACGAGTTGTAATCTTTCAAACAAACACTTTTATTGATATTCAAAATAAATTGAGTACATGGTTTGCTGTTTCGAAGGAAAAATTACAAAGACAAAAATAATATACAAGAATTTCAGCTCCTATAGTGATCTGCATGCCTCCACGGGTTTCTCCCTGGATCATTCTCGGTACCACGGGACATTTGGATCATGAAATTCAGGTCGGGGGCCTGAAATCCTAAAACTTTGGGATTGAGGGGCTAGCTTGTTTAGCTCGGAAGTGATGCTGTCCTGAGCGGCCTCGAATTCCCTTTCTTTCTGTATCCTGATTCTCCTAGCAGCTTCTCTTGCCTCTTCCCCCTTTTTGGCTTCATCAAGACTTTTTAGGATTTCTAGTGAAGCATCCTGTTTTGTCTCGATGTTAGACATTCTTTCCACAAGGGAGGAAAGCATTTGCGACATATCCTTAATGCATTTGTCATGGGCGCGAAGTTGAGAGCTGTTTTCAATCATGGCACATGCGGTCTTGTCTTCATCTATCCTCGTTTTGGTTGCTTCTTCCTTCAGGAGTTGCTCCTGCTTGTCTTCCATGATTTTCAAAGCTTGCTTGAAAACTTCTGGCAGAAGAATGAATGCCTCCACAACACGAGATACTTCATGTTGGAGAGTGGTCATCTCCTCTACAGCAGAAGTATGCATCCAATTTAATGCTTTCTCAACGGAGGACAGAGCATTCACTGCATCCTTGATGAATACAGTTTGAAGACCAAGTGCGCGCATGCGCTCTTTCCTAGCGGCAGAAATAGGAGAATCTGGTTGAGCAAAGTCTTCAGAGCTGTTCAACCTTCTTACATTCACGGTTGGGCGTGAAGTAAGTTGGACATCCTCAGGTTCGATACCATCCTCGGATTCCACGGTTGAAGGGGCGGGAGCAGCTGGTTCTTGTTCGGCGACAGGGGGTTGAGTGGCTTCCTGTTGCGAATTTTCTTTAGTGGACATGGCTATAGGAGGGACTGAATCCTCCTGTTGTTTTTCAGGTACAACTTCTTCGGTGGCAGCAGGCTCAGGTGCCTATTCCAAAATTGCTTCAACTTCCTCGACTGGAGGGACTGATTCCTCTTCGTCGGGAATGTTCTCATGCTGTGGCGAAGGGGGATTGTTCTGGGTTGATGGCCCTTCGTCGTCTTTGGGTGGAGAGGCGTCTATAGCTTCAGCCTCTTTACGACTCATCCTCAGACCAGCTTGAAAATCATCATCGTCGTCGTCTGAGTCATGGTCATCGTCTTTTGGATTTTCGGGAGATTCTTCTGACTTGTCCTTTCCTTTCCGTCTAGCGTCAGATTTCTGCATCAGATGGCTTTCAATTAGCTCCTTGCAGAAAGCATTGTCCCATCGGATCAGGGCTTCAATCTCCATTGAGTCCGTCACTTCTGAGACAAATTTTTCTTCTTGGCTCCAATCGCTCCAGTTGTACAATGTTTCGTACGGAGCTAGCCTGTAGCCTTTCCATGTGAGAAATCTTTCGTAAGCCTGTTCAATTTGGACAGAAAGAAGGGTCTTATGAATGATGGAGTCGGGGGAGGGACTACGTACAACGTCTGGAGACGCTGTCGCGAGGGATTCCCGCATGTGCATGAGATCCTGTATGGAAGTGGGACTCCTTACAGGGGATGGTACCCTGAAGGAAGATGGATCCTGTACGGGTGTGGGATCCCGCAAAGGAGAAGTAGCTGTTGGCTCCAAATGGGCAGTCGACTCGCTAAAGTCTTGTTCGTTGGCAGATGTCTCATTATCCGTCCTAGCCGCCAAAGGCTCAGGATCTACTGTCGATACAGTAGGAGACACCTCTTCCACAGGGGTTGGGCCCTGGGGTTCTTCGTTAGTGGGTTGAGCCACGGGGGAGACTTCCTCAGAGGGCTTGGCAGATTTGACTTTCGAGAGCCTCCTAAGTCTCTTCTTGGGCTTCTCACCAGCAGTGGGTTTCTTTCTGTGAGATCTCTTTCTCTTCTTTGAAGATTCCACTTCCTGGAACTTCAAGGATTCATCTCGTGGATCTGCGGAAATAGGCATACTTCCAGTTTTTGGCTGGTTGCAGACCATCGAGGTTTGATTATACGCAGTAGGCTTGACACCTCCTAGGTATATTCTGGGGTTATTCTTCTTAGCATCGGCGGATTGCGAAGGATATGGTTTAGCATCAAACCAAACGACCTCTTCTGGGTGGCCGGTTTGCACACCTCCTCTTGCAGGCGTTTCAGGATTATTTGGCACCAATTGACCTTTTCACAGGTCTTAATAGCCACCATCATCCTAAACCTTAGGTTGGTACACATTTCGAACGCACCGGTTCGATTCTCAATTATCCTGCAGCAAAAATCATGAAGATATACATATGGAAGACAAAAATTTTTCTTGTGACATGTAGTCTGAACCATGTCAACAACTTTGGACCCTGTGAATAGTCCATAAAATTTAGTGATCAGCTCTTGAGACCCGAATGTCTCAAGTTGTTCCATAGTCATGCCATCAGTGGGTAGCCTGTAGATGTTCTGGAGCAGATCGTTATTAATACAGATCTCAACATCCTGGATAGTAGCAGTGATGTCGGCAACATGACCTCCTTGGGCCAATGATAGAAAACGTACGGCGGCGTTGAGGTAGAATTCCTCAACCAGATGTGCATCATACTTATCAGCAGTCTGACTTCCAAAGCGATAAATGCCTTGTTGACGAAGTCGAGTTATGATGTATTCCATGGGTTCTGCGTCGTTGGTTTCAGACAGAATGCGCTCAATGATAACAGATCTTGAAAATATCCGGCCATCAATGATGTTAGCAGTCTTCTTCAGAGCAGGAGAAGAGGATTGTCCAGCCATTTGGTGATTACTTAAGAAAAAGTGCAAGAAAATAATCGAAATATGCAGTAAAATGCAGAAAAGTATGTAGACTGTTTTTGCTTGAGAACTCTTGAATTTGCAGAAAGCGTAAAGAGTCTCTAATGGCAGATTCAGTCCTTTTATAGTGGGCGGCGAAATAGGGTTTTGCAGAGTACGAAAGGTCAGATTTTAAGGGATGGGAACCGGTTTTTGAAATCAGCGGTTAAGATGGACTGAGTGTAACTGGTACGCTAATCCATTAAAATGTTTAAAAATGAGTGGGTCCCATTTCTGACATTGTGTCACCCTAAATGTCTAAAAGGGCGGTTTTGAAACAATAAACAATTTAAAATATCGCGGCTTTTGAGATTCAGTTGTCCAGATGTCGTGTAAGGCATTTAATGTACATGACGTTTGACATAAAAACAGGGCACGTGGACAAAAATCATTTTAAAAAGAAATAATATGATATTATATATATACTGAATCGAAATCCTATAGTATGTGCTGTTTTCACGTCGATACAGCGTTCCCCTTCAAAAAGGTACGTATAGGTTTTAAATTCCATACAGCAACTTAAGGATTAATGTTGTATTCATGGGTCCTGCAGTATTCCCCCTTAATTATTGCACACGTCAGCTGTAGGATTCATATGTCTTCGCTCGCTACAGTGCTATATTGACGATTCTGAGTGTACAACTAATTAACGTTGGATACTGTATTCTTGGGTCTTACAGTGTTCCCCCTCAATTTGTTGAGTAAAAACAGTAATTTACTTACATGGAGTCTGGATGTAGCATTCCCAATTCTTGTCTGAGCATGTTGAATCTTGCTGTGTCAAGCGGCTTGGTGAAGATGTCGGCCAGCTGAACGTCTGTATGAACTTTTTCAAGGCGAACATCTTTGTTCTCGACGTTATTCCTTATGAAGTGATGCTTCATGTTGATATGCTTAGTGCGCGAGTGTAGGACAGGATTGTGCGTGATTGCAATTGCACTCGTGCTATCACACATGATTGGAGTCTCTCTGGCATCGATTCCATAGTCTGACAACTGTTGCTGCATCCAAAGGATCTGCATACAAAGAACTACCAAAGAAGATAGTACTCTGATTCAGCCGTGGAAAGAGAATTAGCCAATTGCTTCTTACTGAACCAAGAAACGAGTCTAGGTCCAAGAAAGTGACAAGTTCCACTTGTACTCTTCCTATCTAGCTTGCAGCCTCCGAGATCCGAGTCACTGTATCTAACTAAATCGAATCCGCCTTCCTTAGGATACCAAAGTCCTGCATCGACTGTTCCTTTAACGTACTTCAGGATTCGTTTAGCTGTATTGAAGTGTGATTCCTTAGGTGAAACTTGATATCTTGCACACACTCCAACAGCAAACTGGATATCGGGCCTGCTAGCCGTTAGGTACAGGAGCGAACCAATGAGCTTCCTGTAGAGTGATTGGTCAAACGACTTTTCGGCTTCATCAGCACTAATTTGCACGGAAGTGCTCATGGGGGTTGGCGAGGATTTGGAAGTGTTCATTCCAAACTTGTTGAGAAGCTCCTTGCTGTATTTTTCTTGGTTGATGAAAATACCTGTAGGCATCTGCTTTACCTGCAAACCTAGAAAATAACTAAGTTCCCCCATCATACTCATTTCAAATTTACTTTGCATGAGATGAGAGAACCTTTGACATAGAGCAAGGTTAGTTGAACCAAAAATAATATCATCCACATAGATTTGCACCATAAGAAGGTCATCACCTTCCTGTATCTTGAACAAGGTCTTGTCCACAGCACCCTTCTCAAATCCGTTGTCGGTTAGATACTGGGACAGGGTTTCGTACCAGGCTCTAGGGGCTTGTTTAAGTCCATATAGCGCTTTCCTTAGCCTGTAAACTAGATCGATACCGTCTGTGTTGGCAAACCCTGGTGGTTGTTCAACATAAACTTCTTCTGCAAGGTCTCCATTCAGGAAAGCACTTTTGACGTCCATTTGGTATACAATAAAACTCTTATGGGCGGCAAAGGCAAGAAATATCCTGATGGCTTCTAGTCTCGCTACAGGGGCGAAGGTTTCATCATAGTCTATGCCTTCTTCCTGACTATAGCCTTGTGCTACTAGTCTGGATTTATTCCTTCGGATAAGTCCATTTCGGTCCTTTTTGTTTCGAAATACCCATTTGGTTCCTATAACCGATTGATGTGTTGGTCTGGGTACAAGATACCATACATTGTTTCTTTCGAAACCATTAAGCTCTTCTTCCATAGATGTTATCCAATGAGAATTATTAAGAGCGTCTATGGTCGAAACAGGTTCGGACTGGGCTAAGAATACAGCAATAGTGCACATATTGAGTCTTCTAATCTCGGATTGAGATTTCCATTCAGGAAACTGTGATATCTCAAAGATCGATTCTTCTTGTGCACAAAGTACATTTCCTTGTGTACTCTGTATTCTCCTACGAGTAGAAACACCAGCATTTATGTTTCCAATGATTAGCTCTTGCGGGTTATCTCTCAACCATCTTCGGTCGGATTCTAATTCAGGATCCCGTACTGTATCGAAAGATTCTGTGGATACAGCTTCAGCTTGTACAGCGTCGGCTTCATCCACATTGATTCTTACAGCTGCAGGGTTGATTTCTAAATCAACTACAGGTTCTATGGGAGTTGGAGGATCCAAGATAGATAGATGGTGAATGTTCTGAGTGATATCATCTACTCCTGTAGGGTCAAGGTGTGGTTCGTCAAACACTACATGAACTGATTCCTCGATCGTCAGCTTCCTTTTATTAAAGATTCTGAAAGATTTGCTGACGGAGGAGTATCCTACGAATATTCCTTCATCTGATTTCTCATCAAAGGTTCTAAGTTGGTATTTCCCATTATTCAATACATAACACCTGCATCCAAAAATGTGGAAATACGAAACTAACGGAGTTTTGTTGTTCTATACCTCATATGCTGTTTTGTTGTGGTGCTTGTTTACGATACAGCGGTTTTGAGTGTAGCATGCTGTATTGGTTGCTTCACCCCAGAAACGCTGTGGCAATTTGCTTGCGGCAATCATTGTCCTTGTTGCTTCTTTTAACGTCCTATTCTTTCGCTCGGCAACACTATTTTGTTGAGGTGTACGGGCAACTGAGTATTCGAACTGTATTCCATTCTCCGAACAGTATTGCTCTATAAAGCGGTTAGTAAATTCTGTACCTCTGTCGGAACGAATGCACACGATACTCGACGCCTTTTCATTTTGCAACTTTCTCAGGAGCTCGGGCAGCTTTGATGTTGTTTCCTTCTTCTTGCTAAGAAAGATCGTCCAAGCATACCTGGAATAATCATCAACAACAACCATGCAGTATTTCTTACCTCCCAAACTTACTGGGTCTACAGGACCGTAGAGATCCATGTGTAGCATTTCCAACACTCTTTGGGTTGCAAGGTAGGATTTGCTCTTCAAGGTTAACTTGATTTGTTTGCCTTTCTGACATGGTCCGCAGACGCTGTCCTTCTTGAATGACACATTTGGCAAACCTCTAACCATTCCCTGTCTTGAGAGCTTGTTGATTGTCTTGAAGTTGACGTGAGACATCCTCTTGTGCCATAGCCAGCTAAGATCTGCAGTGCCTTTGGCAACAAAGCATGGAATTGAGGAGCTCATAGGCTTCCAGTCAGCAATATACATATTACCTGATCTGCTTCCTGTAAGCACAACTTTCTTGGTTTGGATGTTTTTGACTCTACAGCGATCTATATAGAACTTCACCGAGAACTGTTTATCACAGAACTGGCTAATACTAAGTAGATTATACTGTAAGCCTTCAACATATGCAACATCGGTGACTTTGAATTTCCCGACAAGTAGGTTTCCTTTCCCTCTTGTTCTTCCTTTAGATTTATCACCGAAACGAACTTTTGGACCGCGACCTTCTACAAAATCTGATAGCTTGCTCCTATCTCCGGTCATGTGTCGAGAGCATCCACTATCAAAGTACCAGGTATCCTCCTCGAGAATGTCCTGTAACAAAAAGATTAAGTAGATTTAGGTCCCCTTTGATTTTTGGGTCCATGATTGTTAGTTCCTCGTGGTACCCAAGTTTTCCTGGCAGCAATTGGTTTACTGTAGGACATACTCGGTACAGTGTTTTGATATCTACGGGGGGCATATCCGTAGTTGTTATAACCAAGATAATTATTATGCATGAAAAATTCAGGGTTATTATTATTAATCCAGTACGAGTGCCGTCTTGGAGGTGGAGCCATTTTCTTAGGCCTAACAGCTTGCCTTCTGGGTCTCCAGTTGGATTCCCAATGATGTTGTTGATACTTAACCGGCATCTGTTGTCTCGAGGGATAACGGGGCTCCTGTATCCAATACCTCGGCGTGTTGTACTGATAGTACTTCCGTGCGGGCCTTTGGTGGTTGGATACAGCCTTCCTTCTGAATGGTTGTTGGCTCTGTTGATATGCTCTGGGAGCATGCTGTTGAGTGCGCCTCACAGGTTGGAACGGCTTATGATTCCGCTGTATGGAATAGGATTGCGGGGGCGGAATAGCAGCCTTCGGTTTTCTCGGTACAGCAGGTTCCTTCACGGGACTAGGGATTTCTTCCGATTCTGGAATGTGTTCCACACTCTTGACGAACACTGTACTAGTTTTCCCTTTGTTTGAACATGAGCTATATCCTAAGCCACTTTTATCATGAGCATTTTGCCCAGTGCTCAGAATTTCTTCCATTCTTTTGGACGATTTCTCGAACGATTTCAGAGTGGTCTCAAGTTCAGTTTCTCGCTTTTCGAGAGTTGTGATTTTGGCTTGTAGTAGAACCAAATCATTTGTCTTGCTCTCGTTGTGAGTTTTAGCCTCACTTAGTTCATGAGCAAGTTGATGATTGCTCTCCATGAGTTTTTCAAAATCGACCTTGCTGGTTTCACAATCAAGAGACATATTTTCATAATTTATTTTCAGCAAGTCATTTTCATCTTTCAGCTCTAAATTAGTTAATTGAAGCTGTATATTCTCAGTTTTTAGAGTCTCATGGGCCTTTTGAATGTTTTTAAATTCATTCATCATATTTTCGAAAGTATGAGATGCATTTGACAGAATAGCTGAGGTTGAACTTACCTCATCGTCGCTGTCTTCACCTTCTGGAACATCTTTGGCCATAAAGCACATATATGCTTTATCATCGAACTCATCGTCAGATGAATCACTTTCAATGACCACCTGAAGATATTCTGCTGATTTGGATGGTTTGGGGGAGGCTTCTGATTCTCCAATCAGGGCCTTGAGCTTGTCTTTCCAAGCACGTCTTCTTTCATCTCTCTCTTGTTGCTCGGCATCCGGAAATATTTGGACTTTGGGATGAGGACATTTATTTGCATAATGCCCTGGTTTCCTGCAATTATAGCATAGGTTAGCATCACCAGATGATGTTTCGGTACTTACCTTATGGACAGGTTTGGGCCTGTAGGGAGTCTTTCCAGACTGTTTGATGAACTTTTTGAATTTATGCATGAGAAGCGCCATTTCATCTTGAGACAGGATGTCGTCGTCCATCACGGCATTCTTGTGACTAGGCTTGACGAATCGGGCATGCTTTGTGTCGACGGTTCGATACTGCTAGAGCTGTGACCTTTGAAGGAGATTCTTGACTTTCTCTCTTCTCAATATCATACTCAAAAGCTTTGAGGTCAGAGAAGAGATCAAAAGTAGATATTTCATTAAGATTACAAGATACACGCATAGCTGTGGTCTTAATGTCCCATCGGGCTGGGAGAGATCTGAAAATTTTTAAGTTCTTCTCCTTTTGGGTATAAATTTTGCCCAACGCTTCAAGTTCACCGACAATACCAGTGAATCTGAGGTCAAGTTCCTCAAGTGTCTCAGTTGGTTTCATTTCAAAAGATTCAAATTGCTGAGTTAGTTTTGAAATCTTGTTTTCTTTTGAGAGCTCAGTTCCCTCACAAATCAACTTGAGTTTATCCCAGATTTCTTTGGCTGTTTTGCAGCTCTTTACCTTCGAGAACGTGCCTTTGTCAAGGGTGACAAATAACGCGTTCTTAGCTACGTTCTCAAGGTTTGCTCGCTTTCTTTCATCTGTGGTCCATTGCTCGCAATCCTTCTCGAGCATCTCCGCATGGGCTTGGCCTTCAATCCTTGCGGCCATGTTCACCTTCATGATCTTGATAGGACCATCCTGTATAACAAAAATCATCTCTTCGTGCATTGCTGCAAGATGAGCCTCCATTCTAATTCTCCAGTCGTCAAATTTGTTAATAGAGAACATAGGGACTTTGTTAATCATAGAAGTATCCATGTGATAATACAGGGATGAAAGAGACTGTTTTGAAAATAAGTGATTTTGGATCTGATTCGGTTAAAAATACGACTGATTCTTTTTAGAATCAACCGCTCCGATACCACTTGTTGGCCACTAAGTATACTGGATACAGTTTGGGAAATAGTTTAAACAACAATCAGATGGATTTTAAATCGAGTGCGTAGCGGAAGTCTTGGATACGATGAGGTTCTTTGTGGATACAAGAACTAAATGTATAGAGTATACTTAATTAATCACGGTAATTAAAAGCGATAGCAATTTGAATGTAAATAACATTAATTAAAGTGGTTCGAGGTAAACCCCTCTACGTCCACTGGTCCTCCACACAGGAGTAAAAATTTTATTATAATTACTACGTACACAACTACGTAATTATAACAACACACACAATCAATATATCGTTCACACAGATTGATATAAAGATCTTAGCTTCAACCGTTCACACAGATTGGTTTTAAGCTAATGCTTTGACTTGCTTCTTCACACACAGTTCTGAAGCTTCGTCTTCTTCAATGCAAATCCTTCACACACGATTAGGAGAAGCACGATTGTTCGGTCCACCATTACATGTTTGTTCAAAGTATAGAACAGATAGTGAACAACAACTTTGACTTTAAGAGCTTTCAGCTGATGAAGTGTTGTTCAGAATGATGAGCACTGTATATCTCTTTTGATCTGAGTTGCAGTAAGCTTAGGAGATATGTTTTGCTCTAATAATGATTTCGATAGCTTGGGTTTTTGGTAACTGATCTTCAATGCCTTCATAAGATATATATAGTCTTTGAAATATGTATCCGTTTGAGTGAGATTTCGTTCCAACGAGATTATGACACGATCTGGAATTAGCGGGATTTTGAAGATGTGTTGACTGACAGTATTTAAATACTTTATCCTTGAGTATTTAAATACTTCTTTATTCAACGGGACTTGACTTCTGGAGATTCCATCTTTGTCCTGTTGTGAGCTGTATGGAAGATAACTGTATTTAAGTTTCGAGACAGTTTCCATACTTAGTCTTTTATAAGACTTCTTGCTGTACTGAAGGGCTTCATAATATGCTGATTCGAGGCAGGTCTTCGATACAGGATAATGCCTCAATGCTTCGATACAGTTTCCTTTACTGTATGCGGATTGGCATATATGTCAAAACCTCTTTATCAAATACCATTCGATACAGGGATTAGATATCCCGACTGTTTCGATACAGGGTTCTTGTTTTCCCAACATTAATGATGAAAGGCTCCCAAGGCGTCAAACAGTCGAGACTCAAACGGCGCACACACTCCAGAGAAATGAATGAATGCGTAGCACCTGAATCAAAAAGCACACTGACAGGATGATACTGGATATGAATGGTACCTGTGGCCACGGTGGCTTCTAGATCATTGGCCCTTCTCATCTCATAAACTCGCGGATGAGCAGACCCGGCACTGGAAGCTCCCCCTCTAGCAGGCTGACCCCGACCTCTTCCTCGACTGGCACTCGGTGGAGACTGAGAAGCAAATGACCCTTGATTCACAATTGGTTCCCTAGGCGCTGGGAAGGAAGCCTGGGCACCAAGAATTATCTCTCTATTGGCACAGAAAGCAGTCTTGTGGACCGGCTGGCCACACCGATTATACGTTAGCAAAGGACTCGGACAAGCTCAACTGATGTGGCCCGGCCGGCCACAGTTAAAACACTTCACATCATGAGAAGGAGTACTGACAGTCCTGCGGAAACCCCCAGTAGAACGAGCTGGACCACCACCAGCGGGAAAATTAGCAGATTGAGATTTCTACTGACCTCCACTCTTGTGGCCCAAAAAATTCCCGACGGACTTATGTTTCTTGCTCTCACGGACCGCCTCACTAGCCGTCAAAGACATATCGTATGCAAGAGTTCTACTCTGATAATCCTTCAAGGTGGTGCAGGCGAGCCCAGACATGCAGTCACGAATCTTCAGTTTCATCCGTCTGGAGAAGTGGAAAATCTTGTCGCTCTCCTCTCTAACTTGGGCCTTCACGAAGCCCAACTCCCGGTTGTAGTCGGCAATAGATTGAGAAACAGGAATATCCCGAGGCTGCGCATCATAGAAAGCATGGACTCGAGCCTGTTTAATTGGCCACGGGCAATATTCGGCCTCAATCAGGTCTTTGAACTAGACCCATGAAGCAACATGGTCCTTAGGCTCAACAGCCTCCCACCAGTCAGTAGCATTCCCAGTGAGAAAATACTGGGCAATAGGAACCTTGCGATCCTCGGGACAGTTGGTGGCAAGAAAGACCTTGGATATCTCCTCCACCCCTCCAAGCCAATCGGGTCTGAAGCCCCCGAAAACTGAGGAGGATGCATCTTGATGACATCCTGAAGCCAACGATCTACTCTGCCCCGAGTAGCATGGGCCGGAGTCGAGTTCTGAACCGCCTGAGCTATCGCAGCCATTTATTTCACTATTTGTTGCATCACAGCTGCAACACCGGGATCGGCGCCACCACCGGTTGCGTCCTCCTGAGTAGCACTATGGCTTTGATGACCATCAGTATTACCAGCCCCATAATTGTGCGAAGTGGCCGCCTCACTGGCTGCCCCACGTCCCCGACCGCGTCCACGACCACAGCCGCGACCCCTACCTTGGCCTCTCCCAGCATCCATACTGAAGATAAGAGGTAGCAATAGCAATTCGATGATAAGTACGAGAGGAAAAATAGTCACAATTCAAGAAAAACTTACGAGCACTAGAAGTATCGAGATGATGGCAAGGGGTGATAATGTGCAAAACAAAACACAACTAGACCCAATTAACCGAAAAGCCTAGGTATTCATAAACCTAGATCTCCGATACCATTTTCTGTAACACCCCCAAGGTATTCAGGGTATATTACAGCATCGTGGATCCTTATATGGGACCCACCAGGCTAAACACGAAAATACTACTTGTATTACTATCTCGGTTAGCGAGGAAACACCTATCACTAAGATGAAAATAGAATAGAACGCCCGGAATGACCGGTGGAACAATCATCACTGACAATCATAAGTAACAATTACTGATGTAAATTACAATCCGAGTAAAATGCCTAAGTAGTCGCGAGTACAATTTATGAGTTTGCAAATTTAGAAAACAACCCCATCGAAAAGGACAACGGTAACAAGGAAATACAAAAGCACACATCAAAAACCCTGGCCAACATCCTCGTACTGTCCCAGCGCCCGCTCATCCGGCTGAACATAACCTGAAATTCATAACAAGAATTTTTCCAAAACGGGTACCCAAAGGGGTTAGCAATTACGCTAGTACAAGTAACCAATGAACAACTTACACCTTACACCTATAGTCAAACATGGAAATGAGAAAACATCAGTTGAAACACACATTTAAGGAAACGCCATGAATCAAAACATATTTATAAAATGCACCACAATTAACTGCGGACCCACACCTCTGTGGACCCCTACCGAGACCCCGTCGGATCTAACCCGTAGTGGTTAAAATCAAGCTCGCGGATCCATGCCTCTGTGGACCCCTATTGAGACCCCGTCGGATCTAACCCATAGTGAGCATATCCACACACACGTTACTTATGCAATACTACCATGTTAAGCATGTAAGTTCATTAAGGGTACTTGCCTCGATTATCACGACGAAAGGACAGAATGAAACAATCGCGGTTGCGAGAAATTGGACACACAAAACCTAGACGATTCGTCAAACACCATCACAACCAATTAGACAAGAAAAACAATAACTGAAGACACCCGAAACCCCACCTACGATTCATGTAAGTTCGTACAAAACAACGACGAGGACGGATCGCAACCGAACCCTCTTGATTTCACCAATATCACGAAACTTAGTATGAACTCGTAGGGAAAATGAGAATACTACCAAGATTAACCATATACATCAAAGATTAATCAACAACACGAAACGAAGCGGTCATAAAATCGAAAATCCCCAAAATTCCCAAAAGTAGGGTCCTAAGAGATTTTACCTTGATTCGAAGATGAACAACGGATAATTAGTGATAGATTGATGTTATGATGCTTAAATATACTTCTATAATGGAGTTTGGGTGAAAATCGGACGAACCCTAGCTTCCAAAGTCGTTCTCGTCGCGAAGAGAAGAGAGAAAGATAAGAAATGAAGAAAAATCGGCCACTGCCAGTTTATATACTGGAAGGTGTTACGGCCGTAACACCAAACTCATACGGCCGTAACTCACGAAGATTACGACTGTAAGTCTCTCACTTTACGGCCATAACTGGCCCTGGGCTAGAAACTGTACAGAACAACGAAGTGCACATACGGCCGTAATACCCCCTAGTTACGGCCGTATCATCTCTTATGGCCGTAACTCACAATCCTTATGCCCGTAAGCTGCCACTGGAACCAAGCAGAAAAAACGAAGTCTTGTTACGGCCATACGAAGGCAAGCTTACGGCTGTAACTATAGAGTCTTACGGCCGTAACGTCCCTGGCTTACGGCCGTAGCATGCCTGTGACAACAGGCTAGAAATAAAATAACTTCTCGACAAAGATTAATCGGAGAATACCAAGGTGTACCAACTACCAACGGATACATTCACAACGAGTTTCGATACAAAAACTAAGACGTTCAAACGAAACGTGATTTCGACTACCCGAGGGTTCGGTAACGGTAAGATAGTAATTACCCCATAACTTTGAGAAATTACAAAACGGCCCAAAACATCCAAAATACACGATACATGATCGAAACCACCAACGAAAGCTCACAACATGCATAACAACATGAGACGGATCTTTAGCAACCCCGAAACGGCAGTTCCAAATGATGGTTACGAGAATCGAACGAAATAGCGACGGAAATGACATTAAACACGGAATTGAGTAAAACAAGTCCGAAACAAGATCGGATGACAAAAGTCCAATATTAAATATTCTCGAAATATCAATATGGTTACAAGCGAGTCGCTAAAAATGGAAAATACAACAAAAATAAAAATACCGGGAAATGAAAAATGCGGATATTACAACTACTTCCTCGAACCATGCTGAGATAATTGCATTGCATGAATCCATAAGGGAGTGCATTTGGCTTCAGTCAGTCATAGACCATATACGAGGAACTTGTGGATTAGAGTCCACTACAGCGACCCCTACTTGCTGTAATATCCGTACCTTTCCATTTTTAGCAGTTTCCAATTCTGGTGTATGTCTATTTTTATCGACTCGCTTGTAACCATTTCGACATTTTGAATCTACTTTATTCTTGGAGTTTTTCCATTTGAACGAGTTTCGGAGATGTTTTTACGTAAATCCATTCTATGTTATGTTTCGTCGTATGTACGTTCGATTCTCGTAAAATTCATTCATTTTTATTGTTCCTTTGTTTACATAAGTTCGTATGATTGAGTTGTTCGTGTTGTGAATTTCGATTTGTCAATCCGACGTCGTATCGTGATTTTCGAACACTTGGGCCATTTTTGTAATTTCCTATAAGTTTAGGGAATTTCATCTTCTTTGTCGTATTTCGGATTCCCCGGTAATCGGAATTATGTTTCCTTTTAACGCTTAGATTCGTCATCGAGAATACTTTGTAACCATATTTGTGGTTCGATAACAGGTCCGGGTTTCGGAGTCGTCCGGGACAGTTCGGACAGCAGCTTCATAGACTGCTGTCCAATAGAGTGTTACGGCCGTAATGTTAGCCTTGTTACGGCCATAATGTAGCCCTTGTTACGGACGTAACAGCCTGTTATTTTAAGAACAGCGGGCAGAAGTCAGGACATCATTTCTCATGCCTTCTCTCGTTTTTCTTCGTCGGGCGACACCAGAACCTCCAGGGCGATTTCCATCACTTCAAATCCGTGTATTCTTCATCCTTCATCACCGTGAGGTTGTAGGAACATATCATCTTCTAAGTAATCGTCTTCCACCATCCGAATCCGAGGTAAATGGCTTGGAACCCTAACTTTGTCAATTTTGGGGGGTTTTCGGGTTTTGCTTGATTAATCTCGAATTGTTCAAGTATGTTGTATTATTCCTTACGAATTATTGTTATTGGGTGATTCCCAATCCAATTTCATCAATTTTAATCCGTGAATTATCGATTCGGGGAGATTTCGCATAAACCCTCGCCCGTATCGATTGAACGTATATTGTCATATCTTGTAATCGGGGTTATGGGCGTATTCCATTCGATTATTGTTGTCTGTTAGGACTGAATTATGTTAACCCTTCGTTTAGGAACCGTCGTTTTCCATCTGGATCGTTCGTAGTCGTTATTCATTCCCGTTTCGTCAAGAATGTCTCAAAGGAAAGTACTTTACATTTGTTTACATGTTCTAGTATTTGAATTATGGATTTTCGTGGTTGTTGTGGATGGATATGTGTATGTTCACCTAGGGACGGTCCGAAGGGGCCTCTAGAGATACGTATTGCCGTGAGTGTGCGTATCACGAACTATGGTTAACCACCCAGGGATGTCCGATGGGGCTCTGCGGGGTACGGTAGTCGTGAGTCTCGTACCAACGGTTAACTTTGAATTGTTTTGTTGGAGAAATGTGTTTTGTGCTTATGCACCGTAAATATTCCGGAATATAAATGATTTCTAAAATGATATTTGGCACATATTTTCATCTTATTAGAATGTTAGTTCAAATGGATTGTACTTGCACTAGCAGTTGTCGCTAACCCCTTAAATGGGGGAAATACTTTTGTATTTCAGGTAAAGGTCATGGAAGCAAACGAGCATGTGAGCTGTATGAGGATGATGGGCAGGCGTGATTCTGTTCCGTGGTTGTCTTTTGGTGTCTTGTTTTGGGATTTCTTTATTATGTCATTTACTTATGTACTCGAGTACTTCTTTCTTAAATTTATTAATGTTTTGTACCAGTTTTGGGGAGTGGATTTGATGTCAAATTGTATTGTTGAATTTCAACCTTTGGTGTTGAATGTCTTAGATTGTGAAATTTTCATTTTGTTGATGATGTGTGTCTTTGTCGAATGTCATTTTTGGTACGTTAGCCTGGTGGATTCCACAGTGTGGGGTCCACGGCACTGTAATATGCCTGATCGTCTTGGGGGTGTTACAAAATATGGTATCAGAGCTTAGGTTTATGGATACCTAGGTTGTCGGTTATTTGGGTCTGGTTGCGTGTCGTTTTTGAACAGTATCACTGCTATGCCATCATCTCAGTACGCCGGTGCTCGTAAGTTTTTCCTAACTTGACTCGTTACGTTGTTCTGTTCTATTCTTTTCTTGGTATCTTGTCGCGTTTTGCGTTTGAACTGTACTTACCCGTTACTTCTTCAGAATGCCTGCTGGTAGAGGACGCGGACGCGGTAGGGGACGTGGCGCAGCCGGTGGGGCAGCCATGTCCGATAACTCGGGAACTGATTTGGCGATGCCTTTCTTGTCGAACAGTGTTCCACCCAGTTCCAGAGGACAGCAGGATCAGTCTGCTAGCTCCGGCAATGCTCATGAGAATATCGGGGTGGAAAATATTTTACAGCAAGTAGCGAACCAGATGACGCTACTAACTCAGGCCGTCTTGGTCGGCCAAGCTACTGCCAACCCAGTTCCGCCTACTGGATCCGGCAATGATAAGCCACTTCATGACGTGATTCGTATGCGTCCTCCACAGTTTGATGGTGCTTCCGACCCTTCCGGTTGGGAGAGTTGGTTATTTGAGATGGAGAAAGTGTTCGAGGCTGCTAAGTGCTCTGAGGAGAGGAAGGTATCCATCGCTCAGTACTTCCTCGCCAAAGAGGCGGCAACGTGGTGGCAAGCGGTGAAACCATGTGACCGGGCAGCCACATGGGCAGAGTTCCGAGAGCTGATGGAGGACGAATTTTGTCCGTGGCCAGTTAAATAAGGGAGGATCCGAGCCTTCTTTGAGGCTAAGCTCCAGGATGTTCCGATTTCGCAGGCAATGAAGGAATACAACCAACAACTTCATTATGTGAGAAACCAGGTCCAAGATGAGCTAGACAAGATCCGCCATTTTGATATGCGGATGAAGTTGAGGGTTCGTCACTACATGTTTGGTCTCGGATGTACAACTCTGAAAGATTATCAGAACAAGGCAATAGCTTATGAGATGTCGTTTTCTGCAACAGAGACGGCAACCGAGGGAAATAAACAGAAGACCTTCGGTCAGTTTTTGGAAGGCAAGTTTGGCGGGTATCCGAAGGCTCGGTCTGGTTTGCGAGTCTTCGGGAATCAGTCCCCGTCATATGGGCGAGGAAACGGCTCTAAGTCTGCTCCTATTGGTTCCGTTCATGGTCCTACCTGCTTTAACTGTGGTCGTCCCGGACACATGATGAGTGAGTGTGACAGGCCTCCGATTCAATGTCTTGCTTGCGGTTGGATGGGACATCTTGCTAAGTATTGTACGAACGTAGTTCGGGCACCAGTTACTCAGATATCAGCCCCAGCTGCGGGGGAACCGAGCGTGAATCAGACACCGGCAGTTTCTCAGCCACAACAGAGTTTTTGTAGAGGTCGAGGACATGGGCAGCCTTCTAGAGTTGGAGCTTCTAGTGCAGGGTCTGTTCCGCCCCATGTGTATGAGATGAGACGAGCTGGAGATCCCGACGCGACGGTGGCTACAGGTACCGTTCACATCCTTGACCATCCTGTTTCCTTGTTATTCGATTCTCGTGCTACGCATTCTTTCATATCTATGGATTGTGTGGGTCGTCTGCATGTTGATTGCCTAGTTGCGTGTGAACCATTTGTTGTTAAACTTCCTAGTGGGGATAGCATCGTGGGGGATCGTGAGATTAGAGATTTTCTGGTGAGTATCGCGGGGAGGGATTGGCCTTCTAATCTGATTGCGGTAGATATTAAAGACGAGGATCTGATTATTGGTAAGGATTGGCTGGACCGTCATGGGGCGATCACGAATTATAGAATGAGAACCGTTTCGATGTTAGCCTCTGACGGTACCGAGCATTCTTTTGTGGGGCGTAAGCGGAGTAGCCAGAGATTCCTAATCAGCGTTTTGAAAGCAGTGAGACTTCTTCGAGGAGGTTGCATGGGTTATTGGTGTTATGCTTTAAGATTGAAAGAATGGGGAGTCGAGCTCTCGTCTATTCTGGTAGTGTGTGAGTATCCTGATGTCTTTCCAGATGAGTTGTCGGGTTTGTCGCCAGACCGAGAGGTTGAGTTTACTGTGGATTTAGAGTCGGGTGCAGCACTGATTTCTAAGATGCGATACCGTATGGCGCCTGCCGAGATGCTTGAGTTGAAGAAACAGTTGGGAGAGTTGCTAGACATGAGGTATATTCGACCGAGCACTTCGCCTTGGGGCGCACCGGTCCTGTTTGTAAAGAAGAAGGATGGGTCACTTCGTCTGTGTATCGACTATCGAGAGTTGAACAAAGTGACTATCAAAAACAAGTATCCGCTCCTGAGGATTGATGACTTGTTTGACCAAGTGCAGGGGGCAACCATGTTTTCGAAGATTGACCTGATATTGGGGTATTATCAGCTCCGAGTAAAGGATTCCGACATTCCTAAGACGGCCTTTCGGACGAGATACGACCACTACGAGTTTATGGTTATGCCTTTTGGGCTGACCAACGCCCCAGCCGTGTTCATGCAGCTTATGAACAAAGTATTTATCGAATACCTCGATAAATGTGTAGTTGTTTTTATCGATGATATCTTGATTTACTCGAGGAGCGAGGAGGAGCATACACGTCATTTGCATATTGTGTTGGGAATCTTGAGAACTGAGCATCTTTTTGCGAAGTTCTCAAAGTGTGAGTTTTGGTTGCAGGAGGTTATGTTTCTCGGTCACGTGATCTCGGCCGAGGGTGTTCATGTGGACCCACATAAGATAGAGACAGTGTTGGATTGGGCGCCACCTAAAAATGTGAAGGAGGTCCGCAGTATTCTAGGTTTGGCCGATTACTATCGTAGATTTGTCGAGGGGTTTTCTAAGCTCGCTCGACCGCTGAATCAGTTGTTACAGAAGTCATAGAAGTTTGTGTGGACCGACGAGAGACAGAAGAGTTTCGAGGAGTTGAAGTAACGGTTGACGACCGCTCCCGTTTTGGCCTTACCGAGTGGTAATGAGGGTTTTTCAGTTTTTAGTGAAGCTTCGGGCCAAGGGCCCGGATGTGTACTCATGCAGCACGGGAAGACGATTGCATATGCTTCCCGTCAGTTGAAACCGTACGAGTTAAATTACCCTGCCCACGATCTTGAGTTGGTCGCGGTTGTGTTTGCGTTGAAGATCTGGCGTCATTACTTGTATGGCTCGTCGTGTCAGATCTTCACCGATCACAAGAGTTTGAAGTACATTTTCACGCAGAAAGAGCTAAATATGAGACAGAGGAGATGGTTGGAGTTGATTAAGGATTACGACCTCGAGATCTTTTATCATCCGGGCAAGGCAAATGTGGTTGCAGATGGCCTTGAGTCAGAAATCAGTATCGCTTCGGGCGGACTTCAGCGAGAGTTGATGAGGTTGAGCGTTGAGATTGTACTACCAAAGAGTTCCGGGCAGTTGTGTACTCTTGAGATTTCTTCGTCTCTAGTCGACGACATTAAATCGGGACAGTTGGAAGACCCGATGTTTATTCAGCTTCGAGAGAATGTAGGGAAGGGAAAAGCCCCGGGATTCGTGATACATGAGGATGGTGTGTTGAGATTCCGAGGTCGACTGTGTGTTTCGAACGACTTGGAATTGAGGCAGAGTATTATGCGGGAGGCTCATGCGTCACCTTACTCAGTCCATCCGGGCTTGAGTAAAATGTATAAAGATTTGAGGAAGAATTTCTGGTGGAATGACATGAAGAATGAAGTAGTTGAGTTTGTGGCTAAGTGTTTGACTTGTCAACAAGTCAAAATCGAGCATCAGCGGCTAGCCGGATTGTTGAAACCACTTCCCGTCCCGGAATGGAAGTGGGAAGATATCTTGATGGCCGAGGACGAAGACCGGAATGAATATGGTGTGGGTGATCGTGGACCGACTGACTAAGTCAGCACATTTTCTGGGCATCAAGGATACTTGGGGTCCAGAAAAAATTGGCTCATATTTTCATCGCACAGATAGTGAGACTTCATGGTACGCCGAAAACTATTATTTCGGATAGAGATAGCCGGTTTGTATCGCATTTATGGCAGGCGGTACATAAGGCATTGGGGACACGGTTGCGTTTGAGTACATCTTTCCATCCTCATACCGACGGGCAGTCCGAGCATACCATTCAGATGTTCGAGGATATGTTACGCGCGTGTGCGTTAGACTGGAGTAGTGACTGGGAGGAGCATCTGGCCTTGATCGAGTTTACATATAATAATAGCTGGCATGCGTCGATTAAGATGGCACCGTATGAGGCGCTTTATGGCCGATGTTGCCGATCACCGATATGTTGGGATAAGCCGTCCGATCTAGTTGGCATCGAGCCGAATCTTGTGTTAGAGACGAGGGAGAAAGTTGAATTTATTAGAGAGAGGATGTTGGCGGCTCAGAGTCGACAAAAGTCTTATGCGGGTGTTAGGCGTCGACCCTTGGAGTTTGAGGTGGGAGATCATGTTTTGTTGAGAGTGTCTCCGTCGAAAAGAGTTTTCTGTTTTGGAAAAAAGGGGAAGCTCAGCCCGAGGTATATTGGACCTTTCGAGATATTAGAGAGAGTTGGTGAATTGGCGTACCGCTTGGCATTGTCTCCGTCATTGAGTCATGTGCATAGTGTATTTCACGTCTCTCAGCTGAGGAAGTATGTTCCGGACCCATCCCATGTTATTGATTTCGGGGACGTGGAGATCGAGAAGGATGTTACTGTTGTGCGGCGATTTATACGCCTCGATGGCGATCGGCATAATGGTCGGAATCCAACCAAATAAGACAGAGGCTGGGCAAGCGCCTAGCAGTCGACGTCCAAGGCGATCGCCTATTGGCATCTGGCGATCTTCTCTAATGTCCGACCGGGACGACCGTCCTATGCCACGTGTGAATCCGACACCCTTCAAAGTCTTCGAAGACCGAACCTCGGGATGAAGGCCCACATGCAGACCCACAAAAGGCGCCGCAAGAGCTGGCTTTACTCCAGCCCATCAGCAACTGTCAGTGATAAGGACGGCCTCACCTACCGACAGACCCACCTAAAGGTCCTAGGTGGGACCTCCCAAGGCAGCGAGAAGAGGCACCTGTCGCCTCCTCATTGGTTCGCGCATCTGGCTGCCAGCTGCAGCTATGGACTTTAAGGCCCTATTTAAATGCAGGAACAGCGATCGCCAGCGGTTGACAGAGATGTCCCAGCAACCTCTTCTCCTATAAATAGGAGGCCTCCAGCATTGGCAAAGACAGAATGACAACGTTAACACGATTACACATAACAAATAATACAGAGAACTCCTCATCTTTGTAACAAGAACTCACAGAGCTTCATCTCTGATTCTTCCGGCAATCTTCAGCACTCAAGAGCTAAGATAACTAGGGTCTTTACACTCATTGTAATTGTACTCTAACATTAATATTTGTACTCACAAGTATTCATATTAATAATATCTCGCGAGAGCATTCAAGCCCGGGACTAACAACCCCAGCAAATCTTGTGTTATTTACTTCCCCATGGACGTGCTCTCGCATTTTGTTTGTTACTCGTCCATTCCAGTATATCATCTCCGGATAATATTTTGGGTAACAACAATTGGCGCTAGAAGGAGGGCATCTGCCTTCATTTTCTTCCCGACCGCTTCGAAGAACACTCACTGTTCTCCGGAGCATATACTTGAAGAAACACTCACTGTTCTTCAAAGAAAAACCTTCAAAATCATGACGTCTGCCACGACCTCGGAAAGAGCCACTCTACTTGAAGGACGAACGGTCCCCGCAGATCGGATCAAAGCTCGCCAGCTTCATCTCCGAGCAACCAGATACACCCTATTGGACGACCGGCTTTACAAGCGAGCTTTCAGCCTTCCTCTCAAGTGCATTACGTCGGAGGAAGGCCGACTTGTTTTAGCTGAAATCAATGACGGGATTTGTGGAAATCACGCTGGATGGAGAGCTCTTATCCACAAGACGACCAGACAAGGCTTTTTCTGGCCTACCCTACAAAAAGACACGATCGCCTACGCCCGATCTTGTCACAGGTGTCAAGTAATGGGCCCGAACAACAAGCTCTCTCCCGAGCAGCTCACTTCTATGTACAGTCCGTGGCCGTTCGCCCAATGGAGCATCGACCTCATCGGTCCTCTGCCGAAGGCGCCAGGGGGATGTAAATTCGCCATCGTGGGGGTCGATTATTTCACGAAATGGGCAGAGGCCGAGCCACTAAACAAGATCGGCCAAGAACAAGTGATCAAGTTCATTTGGAAGAACATCATATGCCGATTCGGTCTACCACAGGCTATCATCTCCGACAACGGAAAGCAGTTCAATGGTTTGGAAGGTATGCAATTCTGCGAGAAATGGGGAATTAAAAAGCTGTTCTCGGCCCCTTACCACCCTCAGACGAACGGGCAGGTAGAGGCTGTAAAGAAGATTCTCAAACACACGATCTAAGAAAGACTCGAATCCAAACAAGGACGATGGGCGAGCGAGCTCCCGGATGTTTTGTGTTCCTACCGAACGATGACCCAAAATTCAACTGGCGAAACCCCATTCGCCCTCGCTTTCGGAACAGAAGCAGTGATCCCTTCAGAGATCGCCGTCCTCAGCCACCGAACTGAACAAGAAATGATGATGGGTAATGATGTAGCTCGATGGATCGACTTGGATATGCTCGAGGAGCGACGACTGACCTCGGAAATTAAGAACACAATCCACAAAAGGAAATCCGAAAAATTCTTCAATCCGAAGGTCAAGGAAAGGCGATTCCAAGTGGGCGACCTAGTCCTCAAAAAGGTCAAGACTCACACGGGAGTATTTGGCCCGAATTGGGAGGGACCCTTCAGGATATCCAAATGGCTGATCAAAGGAGCCTACGAGCTCCAACACCCAGACGGCACTCCATACCAATATCCCTGGAACGCCGTTCATTTGAAGAAATACTATCAATAAAAACTCTGTATTCGGTTACCCAATGTACAAAGAGCTTAATGAGATTTTATGATCCTTTCTATATGATTCGCCTCGACAATACAAACAAATAAAAAAGAGGACGACTCACTCGCCCTCCAAGAGGTCGTCATCTAACCTGATGGACCTATGCAAGCGATCCCCCCCCCCTAGCAAAACGTATACCGTCGAGGGTCGTCATCTAACATGGCGATCCAAGGTAGAAAAGTGCAGCCATGGTTATGGAGGTCGATGGAACTGATAGCCTGTCCATGCAAGGTTCCTTCAGGCAGAGATCGCCCGCCCTTCCATTTAAATACAAGGCGGGCGTAGCCGAAGGACCCTCCAAAACAGATCAGTGGACACGCTCGCCCGTCCTTGGATCCATCATCTAACATGGTGGACCTAGACAATGTGACACGTCCTTCCCCCTGTCACAACGTAAGCCCTCTTAGGCAAAAAAGTGCTAACAATCCACGGTAGCGAAGTCGATTTATCCGACGGCGCCCCGTGCAAGGACTCCTCCAGGCAGAGACCGTCCGCCGCATCGCTACATTGCGAGGCAAAACGTAGCCAATGGAGGACCCTTACAATTAAGTGAGTCATGAGAAGTTAACCATCATACGGAATATCGCTCGCGCACAAGATATAGTCGTAGATGTTGGTTCCATCGAACCCCACGATTGTGCGAAGTCTTTCTAGGTTGGGACGTTTGGCCTCCCTCGAGGAATCAACATAATTGAAGATCGTAAGAACCAAACTAAAGATAGCTCACTAAACGAAGTATTTTCGTTCCCTTACTTTCACCAAGTAAACAAAAACAAGGGGCAAAACGGAGCCATACATGCGATCAGGAGGACGGAACCACATACGATCGGCTTTGTTCAAACACACATATGACAATCGGTTTTGTTCAGAAATTTACAAGTAAGAATTTTAAGTATACCAATACATTCGGAGCTATTCATACAACGGCCGCTCCTCAAACACTTGTGTAAAGTCAAATGCGAAACATTTAGACAGACGATCGTACAAGCAAGGAATCAGATGCAATTATGTAAACACTCGTTTGAAGTCAAATGCGAAACATTCAGACAGACGATCATACAAACAAGGAATCAGATGCAATTATGTATTTTATTTCATTCAAGTCATTTGTACATACGCCCTAAGGCAAAACACAATGAAACTGAAAAATTACAAGGGAAAACAAAATGAAAGCGGTCTGACTCAGGCCGCCCCCGCCTGGCCTTCGTCACCAACTGCTGGATCGGCGTGTGCTTCCTCGTCGGCTTCTAGATGAACGAGTTTGTCCGGCGATGGATACCAGCTCAGGTCGATTCCGAGGTCGGAGAGGTCAAGGATCAGCACAAAGAAGGCCGGCTGCAGGGGATGCTCAAGCACATAGGCTTTGAAGTTATCGATCAGAGGGCCGACCTCGAGCCCTCTCTTCTTGGCAGCGCAGATGGCGTTAGCGTAAGCCATGTAATAGGCAAACTCGCCAACATACTCCACGTTGAGGAAGGGATCGGCCTCGGTCGCCTCCAACTTCTCCTTCAGCCCCGCGATTGTTTTGTCCGCATCCTGGAGCTCGACAACCTTGGCGGCCAGCTCCCCCTTCGACGACTCCAACTCGCCATTTAACCTGTCCACCACTGCCTTCAGCCCGGTCGCCTCCTCCTGTGAGGCCGCATGCAACCGACGGGCCTCCGTCATCTGATCGCACATCTGGTCGGTCGCGCATCTGATCGAGTTCCTGCCTCATCCGATCAAGATCCTGCTTAGCCCGCTTGGCCGTCTCAGCGTACTCCTTCTCCATTGTCGCAATCCTATTGACTAAGTCAGCATTCCGACTCCGAGCAGCCTCGAGGTCCAAATAGAGATGGGCAGTAGAGGGCCGCCCCTCATAATCCTTTACTGCTTGAGCGGCCATCGTCCCCGTTTGGAGGGTCAGGGCAAGAGTCGCCTGCATTGCGTCTCCGGACCACCGACGCGCGATCGCATCCAGGTCGGTCGTCCAAGCCTTCGGTAGGGAGGAGATAGCCCGAGAGACATAGTGAGGGACGTCGCTAGGCTCGCGAGGAGACCTGCTCGCGAGGAAGTCCAACACCATCAGCGAACAGTTCGGGTCGGCAGGCGGACCCTGCAACAAGAACAAAGGAGTTAGTATGCCCCCTTCACAAATGGCTTAACTCAACAGATCAACCAAGCTTACCTTTCGACCTTCTCGGGGTCGCGGCCGAAAAAAGGCTTGCCCCGCGGGGTCTGGGCGTCAGCGGTCGCCATGGCCTGTAGGAAGGCCGATGAGGGCATTGGCCCCTCCGCCATTGGAATAGCAGAAATAGGAGGCGCGGCGACCGGCGGCACCACTGCGGACACCTCAGCAGCAACAGTTGGCAAGGGCTCCTCCGGCCTCCCCCTCTTGCGGTTGCGCTGGAGATGCTCCTCTTCCCGAGTCTCCGGCTCGACGATCGGCACCATGAGAGGTCTCGCCTCGGGGATAGGATGGGTCGTCGCTACATGGGCACGGACCACCTTCTTCCCTTAGCGGAGACGATTCATAAGGCCAGGGTTCGACATAGCAATCTCTCTCGGTGGCTCGAAGTAGCGGGGGAAGTAGATCTCTATCAAATAAGACATTCAACCAGGTTAGACATCTCTTTCAATCAAAGGCGATCGTCAAGCAGAAAGGAGATCGTAAGTGGCGGGGAAAGCGAAACAACCGAGCGCCCAACCAATGAGCTTCGTTGTTGATCATGCGAGCATCGATGTAACTGTCCGGAAGACCGCAGATTCGCTCCCAGATGATCAAAAAGTCAAATGGAAGGTCACCGGCCGCTGGAACAAGGGAGCCTGCAAAAAGAAAACCAAATTAGATCAGTTCAAGGTGTATCCGAACAAAGGGAGAGTTAAAACCCTTACTCGGATTCCTCTCCCGAAAGCCGGTGGGGATATCCAACTCATCCTCGGGTTTGTCGCTCTCCGCCGACTTCCACGCTCCGCCGACCCAACACCATTTTGTCAAGTCGCCCTGGACCTTGTTCGACACCCCAAGGACCACCCGGCCCATGCGACCCTGAATGTGGTAGCCGCCAACTGAACCCTTCTGCGGCGTCAGCTTAAAGAGGTAGTTCATTTCTAGCGCATAAGGAAGACGGAACAGCCGGTGACCGCCAAAAAGAGTCAAAGTGCTGACGATCTACAACCAGGCGTTCGGCGTCAGTTGGAGCGGCGCCACATTCCAGGCGGTCAATAGATATGACACGGTGAACGGCAATGGGAACCGCAATCCGCCCCCCACGATCAATTCGTTAACGGCAACCATACCCTAGGGAGGTTGGTCGGCGCACTCGTTCTCGGCGGGCACATACAGTGAAACATCGGAGGGGACATGGAACTCCGCCCTCCAACGACTCAAGTACTTCTTAGTCGCCGAACTCCTGAGCTGGCCGAGGGTCCACGGGGAGCGGTCCGCGGCCCGAAATGACGTCCGCTTTATGGGTTCATAGGGGTGGGCGACCGAGTATGCGCGAAAATCAAACTGAGGACGTGGTCCGGCCAGCCTCTCAATAAGCTCGGCAAATTCCAGAAAAGCCCGGCCGAACACACTGTTCTGCTCCCAGTATAATCTCACTGCCTCATCCTCATCTACCGGCGAGAGCCTCTGCTCCACCGCCGCTGACCTCGCCGCGTCAGCCTCGTTGAAAAGCTCTTCAACCTCCGCGGGTTCAATCCCAGTGCGAATGGCCTCGACGGTCATCTCCACGTGAAAATCCACGGAGGTTTCATCCCAGGCAGTCGAAGTCGCGGCGACAAAAGTGCTACCCGCCTCGTACACGGTGGATCCTCCTCCAGACATGTTCAAAGAGAAAGGGGGAGAAAAGTTTTTGTTCTTACCTAGAGAGAACGTCGATCGGCGCACAAAGCTTCAAGAAATTTTAGCTAAGTTTTCTTCTAAGGCAAGAGCGCATAAAGATCTAACCCCAGTAGCCCTAGCCCCTTTTATAGGCGAGAGCAGGGACTTATGGGCAAATAAGCGGAATCTCGAGGGCTGAAGTGCAACCGTCGGGTAAGCCGCATTTAATGCAGCCCTCAAAATCCGCGCATGCATCGTTTCGAGGGCACGCCAGACGACAAGTCTGACAAAATCGTTGGACTCCCCCAACGGGAACGTGACACGTGCCCCAGTGACGTTTCAAAGCCCGCCTCCACTTCCCGCTCTTTCCAACGTCCGAGGAGATCGGCCAAATTCAAAATCAGTTCGTTCGGGAGACGATCGTCCGCTTCATAAGAAGATGAGTCGCTCGTCTCAAACATGCGATCGCCAGCAGAGCCACCTCACCCCACGTCTTCAACATCGGAGCGAGCTAGGAGGCAATTTTTGTGCGGCGATTTATACGCCTCGATGGCGATCGACATAATGGTCGGAAGCGAACCAAATAAGACAGAGGCTGGGCAAGCGCCTAGCAGTCGACGTCCAAGGCGATCGCCTATTGGCATCTGGCGATCGTCTCTAATGTCCGATCGGGGACGACCATCCCATGCCACGTGTGAATCCGACACCCGTCAAAGTCTGCGAAGACCGAACCTCGGGATGAAGTCCCACATGCAGACCCGCAAAAGGCGCCGCAAGAGATAGCTTTACTCCAGCCCATCAGCAGCTGTCAGTGATAAGGACGGACTCACCTACCGACAGACCTGCCGAAAGGTCCTAGGTGGGACCTCCCAAGGCAGCAAGAAGAGGCACCTGTCGCCTCCTCATTAGTTCGTGCATCTGGCTACCAGCTCCAGCTGCGGACTTTAAGGAAACAGTCTCACGTGATGGGACGATCGCCCGTCTTATTTAAATGCAGAAAAGGCGATCGCCTGCGATTGACAGAGACGTCCCAGCAACCTCTTCTCCTATAAATAGGAGGCCTACAGCATTGGAAAAGACAGAGTGACAACGTTAACACGATTACACATAGCAAATAATACAGAGAACTCCTCATCTTTGTAACAAGAACTCACAGAGCTTCATCTCTGGTTCTTCCGACAATCTTCAGCACTCAAGAGCTAAGATAACTAGGGGTCTTTACACTCATTGTAATTGTACTCTAACATTAATATTTGTACTCACAAGTATTCATATTAATAATATCTCGCGAGAGCATTCAAGCCCGGGACTAACAACCCCGATAAATCTTGTGTTATTTACTTCCCCACGGACGTGCTCTCGCATTTTGTTTGTTACTCGTTCATTACAGCATATCATCTTCGGAAAATATTTTGGGTAACAACAGTTACGTTTGAGGAGAGACCCGTTAAAATTTTGGAGCGTCGAGACAAACAATTGAGGCACAAAACCATTCCTTTGGTTAAAGTGTAATGGTCGAAGTACGGAGAAGAGGAAGCAACATGGGAGTTGGAGGAGGATATGCGTTCGAGGCACCCCGAGCTTTTTTATTCTTAAGTTTCGGGACGGAACTTCTTTTTAGAGGGGGAGAATGTAATATCCGTACCTTTCTATTTTTAGCAGTTTCCATTTTTGGTGTATGTCTATTTTTATCGACTCGCTTGTAACCATTTTGACATTTTGAATCTACTTTATTCTTGGAGTTTTTCCATTTGGACGAGTTTCGGAGATATTTTTACGTAAATTCATTCTATGTTATGTTTCATCATATGTACGTTCGATTCTCGTAAAACTCGTTCGTTTTCATTGTTTCTTTGTTTACATAAGTTCGTATGGTTGTTGTTCGTGTTGTGAGTTTCGGTTTGTCAATCCGATGTCGTATCGTGATTTTCGGACACTTGGGCCATTTTTATAATTTCCTATAAGTTTAGGGAATTTCATTTTCTTTGTCGTATTTCAGATTCCCCGGTATTCAGAATTGTATTTCCTTTTAATGCTTAGATTCGTCATCGAGAATATTTCGTAACCATATTTTTGGTTCGATAGCAGGTCCGGGTTTCGGAGTCGTCCGGGACAGTTCGAACAGTAGCTTCCTAGGCTGCTGTCCAATAGAGTGTTACGGACGTAACACTCGATTCATTACGTCCGTAATGTTGGCCTTGTTACGGCCGTAATGCAGCTCTTGTTACGGCCGTAACAGCATGCTGTTTTAAGAACAGCGGGCAGAAGTCAGGACATTATTTCTCATCCCTTCTCTCGTTTTTCTTCGTCGGGCGACACCAGAACCTCCAGGGCGATTTCCATCACTTCAAACCCGTGTATTCTTCATCCTTCATCACTGTGAGATCGTAGGAACATATCATATTTGTAAAGCCCCAGTTTTCACACATGCATTTATTTTATAATTTATAGGAAGCGCATGAATACTTTTAAATGTCCAACAAATTATTTACGAATTTCATTCCATTTATTTAAATAAGGTCAAATTTTCCTTACTTGTATATCATTATTTTAATTTATACTCCAGATTCAAGTCCAAGATCTCATATTATTATAGTCGAATAATATTTTTTTTTTAATTGTCCAAAAATCTCTTAATGACCCAATTAATAAATATATTTTATATTAACTCCTATTTAATAAGTTGGCCCGAGTCCTTTTTCCTAGTCCAATTAAAATTCTACCCTAAACCTAATTTTTTTTAATACGGTATAAATACTATATTTTGTACCTCTCACAAGACAAATTTATTACGATTATTATCCGCGGAATATTAATATTATTATAATTAGTATCATTAATAACAATATTATTATTAAAATTATTATAAATTTTATTAAATTATTTATATATTTAAATAAACAATACTCAGAATATTTAAAATATTAAAGTCCAATGTTTTTAAGAATCAATAATCAGCCCAAGAAACTAAAAGTCACTTTCTTTCCCCTTCATTTCTCTGTCAGTTTTTTCTCTTTAATACCAACTTAAACACAGGAATTATAATGATATTAATAGAGAGTTACAAATATTAAAATCATACAAAGTTATAAGATTCTTCATTCTTCCCAAAACACAATACACCAATCAACTTTTCCTGCCTCAATCCCCAACAGATTTCTCCCTACAAAATACTCGTTGCCCTTTATTATCCCGCCGATAGTCCAAAGCAGCTTTGGATGATCTCATCTTTCAGCAATAGCAGGTAAATAAATAAATAAAAAGAAATAAATTTATCTTTATCTCTGCGTGATACACAGATTACGATACGGATCCCATACTTCTGTAAATCCTACGCTATCATCTCGATCAAAAAAAAATTAATTTTGCATCTCATACACTCGCTCAAGCCCTTGAATCGCCTGGCATTCATCAGACCAATCTTCACCTCCTGCCAGACTTTGAAATACCACATGTCTGCAGCCTTCAGTAAACACATAATCGAAAACCACCATATTCAACCAACAAATCCGATCTGAACCTAATAAATTTCAACCCAGAACTCAGATCCCTTCAATCCGAACCCACCTTCCGAAAAAAAACGGCTTACCACTGATTCTGCCGCACCGCCTGCTGACTTGTTGCACCCCACGTCGTCGCCGTCCGTTCTAGTCACCGCTCGGCCGACCATTTTCAATTTCCTTCTTCATTCGGCCCGTTTCAATATATATATATATATATATATATATATATGTGTGTGTGTGTGTGTGTGTGTGTCGGTGTACGTGTGTGTTTTTCTACTTTTGCAGAGAACTCTTGGAGAGAGAGAGTCTTTGAGAGAGAGAGGGTAGGCAGGAGTGTTGAAGGGTGAAGGATTAGAAATGAGGAAGTCGGCTGCCCTGGTTGTGTTAAGACGATTTTATACCGAGCTCCTTTTTAGGGTTTTTTTCAATTGAGTCCCTTATGTTCCAGATTCTTCGATCTGACTCCAAATCAACATTCCAATCTATTTGTTTTCAGTCCCTCAATTTTTTCAACCTTTTTAATACGATCCCCAATTAGTTTCTATTATTTTAAATCAGATCTCTTGTACGGTAGAATTAAATTATAAATTTAATAATTTATATTAATTTATTTTGGACGCTATATTAATATTAAAATATAATTGTTATTTTAGGAGACGAGGACTTAGATCCTACGATTTGAACTGCATTCACATCTCAATTTTCAAGGATCATCATCGTATTTCGAGGTGGAGATTTACGCTTGTTTTATTTAATGCATGATGTTACTTGTATATATGCGTGTTTCTTGCCAAATATTTTATATGCTCAAAGTTGCATATTATTTACGTTGTAGCCTCCAATGAGTAGTAGGCATAATGTGCTCAAGATTTGCATGTTAATTACGTTGTAGCCTCCAATGAGTAGTAGGCAGTATGCACAAAATTTGCATATTAATGGCCCTCGGGCAATCACCAGGTTCAGGCATGTCATATCTACTTGACAACATTTATCTATTTAAATTTAACAAAGCGTTCCCTCCTCACTGAGCGAGTTGAAAGCTCACCCTATTATTTAAACCTTTCAGGTTGAGAAGTCTGGCGTGGCGAGCAAAGGCGTGGCGTGATAATAATAATTATCAGCTTTTTATTTATTTTGTTCATTTAAAGTTTTAAATTTTGGCTTCAATGTCATGTTGGATATTATGGGTGTTTGAAATTTTGAGAATTTATTTTTATTCACTTACGAAATAATTAACTCTACTTCAATTTCCGCTGCAATTATTCAAGTATTTTTTTAAGGGTATTTAAATCTCCCTTGAAATCATTTTAAAATGATATTTTGAAAAGTGGTCGCTATATAAGTGGTATCGGAGCGGGTCTACGGTTCTGTAGACTCGTTAAAATAATTTTTTTTAAAACTAAATTTCCTTTTTTCGCAAGTAGTTAAAACTTTAATGGTATCTATGATTATTATCAGCCACCGCCGTCGCTCCACGTCAACTGCAAGCTACACGTTTCAAGTTATGTTTATGTTGTAATCGTAACAAAATTTTACGGTTATGAGATTCAACTCATTTTTTTAATCATGTTGTAGTACCATGTTTATATTTTATAGATGAAATGCTATTGAGATTCATAATAAATGTTGGACATGCATGTGCTCTCTTATAAATTCATAAACACATGTAAATGCGTTAGTATAGCACTGCTAGAACATCTAATGGGAGCAGTTAATCCTTAGACGCAACGTATAGCTTTATTTCTATCCCTTATGAGGAGATTACTAAGAAGTCAATGGCTATATGTACCTTAGGACCATGGAAACTTGTGGACGTGGATGCCTAGCGAACCGAAATGCTGATAATCAAGATAATCGCAATGAGAACGTGCCAGCTCTTACCCAGGCACAAGTTGTACAACAGTTCCGACGTTTCACACCACCATCATTCAACGGTCGAGAAGGGCCAGCATTTGTCGACGAATGGTTGATGTTGCTCGAGCGTAACCTTGAGCTTATTGGTTGCACCGATGCGCAAAAGATTCTTTGCGCACAGTATCAAATGGTGGAGGATGCTGGACGCTGGTGGATGAGCTATTGGTGTTTGAGACCAGCAGCCGAGCGTGCTGTATTAACTTGGGATCGGTTCAAAGAACTAGTGATGGAACAGTACTATCCACAGCACTACCGAGAGAATATGGAGAGAGATTTTTGGAACCTTGAGCAAGGGAACTTATCGGTTGAAGAATATGAGAGAAAATTCAACCAAATCAGCTTTTTTGTGGAGCACATGGTGGATACTGACCGCAAGTGAGCCCTCAAGTTTCATAGTGGGTTGCGTCCGAGTATTCATCATATTGTGGCTGGTCATGGAGTGTTGCCCTATATCGATACCATATTCAGAGCTCAAGAGGTCGAAGCTAGTCAGAACTTGAGTCCTCATCCAACGGTTAAGTCATCTTTGGGAAAGAGAGGTTGGAATGGTGATCAATCTAAATCGGCGGCTTCAAATAAGCAGAAGAAGATAGATGAGAAATCTGGACCGGGTGCGCCGATCACTAAGCTTGCATGCCCAAAGTGTGGTAAGAATCATGGCGGAGAGTGTTTGTATGGAAAGGGTGTCTGCTATAATTGCGGGAAGCCAGGACACTCAAGCCGGCATTGTTCACAATCTAAGGGCAAAGGACAAGCATTGGGAGGTCAAGCTCGAGTCTACTCGATGAGTCAAGCTGATAATAGTCCCAGCACAGTATCAGGTATGCTTATGATCTCTAATGTGCCTGCTTTCACTTTGTTTGACACTGGTGCCACACACTCTTTTATGTCTGCAAAGTTTTATCATGCCATTGGTCATAGAAGCGTTAAAACTGTTGAGTCTCTTGAGGTTAGCTTACCGTCAGGAAATACGATACTCACCAACAGAATGATTGACGAGAGTATCGGGATAGGAGGAAGAGAATTTGAGGCTAGTCTGTATTTGATTAACTCGATGGATTTTGACGTGATTCTTGGTATGGACTGGCTCGATAAACATGATGCGGATATAAGCTGCCGTGAGAAGAAGGTGACATTGAGGAGTTCTGAAGGCGAGTCGATCACCTTTTATGGTACTAAGAGTAGGGCAGTACCGAGAGTAATCATAGCTATGAAAGCACTAAGAACTCTAAGAAAGGAGAAATGTCAGGGTTACTTGGTGAGTTTGGTTGACACTCGTACTAATGAGGTGACCCCTACAGACGTACCTATAGTAAGGGAGTTTTTGGACGTATTTCCAGAAGATTTGCCGAGAGTCGCACCTGACCGTCAAGTGGAGTTTAGTATTGAGTTAGTCCCCGGGGTAGCCCCGACATCCAAAGCGCCATATAGAATGGCTCCGAAGGAACTTCAAGAGTTGAAAGTCCAAATTCAAGAGCTGCTGGAACTCGGATTTATTCGTCCTAGTGTGTCACCATGGGGTGCACCAGTTCTGTTTGTAAGAAAGAAGGATGGGTCACTTCGGATGTGTATTGATTACAGGGAGCTGAATCGACTCACGGTAAAGAACAAATACCCATTACCGAGAATTGAGGATCTATTCGATCAACTGAGGGGAGACGGAACCTTTTCGAAGATCGATTTGAGGTCGGGGTACCATCAACTGAAGATTAGGGAGTGTAATATTCCCAAGACGGCTTTCAGGACCCGTTATGGACATTTTGAATTTGTAGTAATGCCATTTGGTCTGAGTAACGCACCTGCAGTATTTATGGATTTGATGAACAGGGTGTTCCAACCTTACTTGGATAAGTTTGTGATCGTCTTCATATATGACATCTTGGTGTATTCTAAGGATAAGAAACAACACCAAGAGCATTTGAGGATTACATTGGAGACACTTCGCAAGGAGAAGTTGTATGCCAAGTTCAAGAAATGTGAGTTTTGGTTAAACAGAGTTGTATTCCTTGGACACGTGATGACTTCTAAAGGAATTGAGACAGATCCCGAAAAGGTTGTAGCAGTGAGTAGTTGGGGAGTACCCAAGAATACGAGCGAAGTTCACAGCTTTCTGGGCTTAGCGGGATATTATAGAAGATTTATCGAAGGGTTTTCTAAAATCTCCACTCCTATGACCCAATTAACAAGGAAGGGCGTGAGGTTTGAATGGAGTGAGAGGTGCGAGGAAAGTTTTCAAGAGTTGAAAAGAAGACTAACCTCGGCACCAGTATTAACGATTCCTGATCCGACGGAAGACTTTGTTATTTATAGTGATGCCTCAAAACAGGGTTTGGGTTGTGTTCTGATGCAACGTGGTAAAGTAGTAGCCTATGCATCGAGACAGTTTAAACCACATGAGTTGAAATATCCAACGCATGATCTGTAGTTGGCTGCTGTAGTACATGCGCTGAAGATTTGGCGTCACTATCTCTATGGAGGGAAGTGCGAGATATACACAGACCATAAAAGTCTGAAGTATCTTTTCACACCGAAGGATCTTAATATGAGGCAAAGGAGATGGTTAGAATTGGTGAAGGACTATGATTGTACTATTCATTACCATCCGGGTAAGGCTAATGTGGTAGTTGATGCTTTGAGTCGGAAGACTAGAAGCGAGTTAGCTTGCTTGACCGATCAGGAGAGTTTGATTAAGGAATTCTCCCAGTTGAGGATTGAGGTAGTTGAGTCTTCAAAACGTTCGAAAGCAATCTTATCATCTTTGGTCTTGCAACCAAACTTGAGGGATAAGATTAAGGAGGCTCAACCACGTGATAAGTTCTTGTGTAAGATGAAAGATCGAGCACAAGATGGGAGTATTGAGAAATTTGTCATTAGACGACGTTTTGACTTACGATGGGAGGTTGTGTGTTCCTAAGGACCCATCCCTTAGGAGGCAAATCCTTGAAGAAGCTCATAACGCACCATACTCCGCTCACCCAGGAGGTACAAAGATGTACCACGACCTGAAGAAATTCTTTTGGTGGAGAGGAATGAAACGGGACATTGGTGTATTTGTGGAGAGGTGTATGATATGTCAGCAGGTGAAGGCAGAACACCAACGGCCGGGAGGTTTACTTCAACCATTGGAAATCCCAGAATGGAAATGGGAGCATATCACAATGGATTTCGTGGTTGGTCTGCCACGAACCGTGAGGAAGAACGACGCCATCTGGGTGATAGTAGATCGTTTGACGGAGTCATCTCATTTTCTACCTGTGAGGATGACTTACAGTATGGAACAATATGCGAAGATTTACATTCGTGAGATTTTGAGGTTACATGGTGTTCCAGTGTCGATCGTCTCGGATAGATATCCGCGATTTACGTCGAAATTTTGGAAGAGTCTTCAGAGTGCATTGGGCACTAAGTTGAATTTCAGTACTGCATATCATCCGCAGACCGATGGTCAATCTGAGCGGACTATAAAAACACTCGAAGATTTGTTGAGGGCGTGTGTTCTTGATACTGGTGAGAATTGGGAAAATATTTTGCCGTTAGTAGAGTTTGCTTATAACAATAGTTACCAAGCGACTATACAAATGGCCCCTTTTGAGGCTCTGTACGGAAGAAAATGTTGATCGCCTCTTTATTGGAGTGAGGTTGGAGAAGGAAAGATTTTGGGACCAGAATTGATCGAGCAGACAGTAGAGAAGATAGCCGAGATCAGAAGTAGGATTAAGGCGCTCGGGATCGGCGAAGTCTTATCTTTGATAAACGAAGGAAAGATATACAATTTGAGATTGGAGAAAAGGTGTTCTTAAAGGTAGCGCCCGATGAAAGGAGTGATCCGATTCGATAAAAGAAGTCTGACCACGTTATATCGGACCATTTGAGATTTTGGATCGTGTTGGTGATCTGGCTTATAGTTTGGCATTGCCGTTGGAATTATCAGGAGTGCACAATGTCTTGCACGTCTCCATGTTGAGAAAATACGTACATGATCCTGGTCATGTATGCAATTTCAAAGAGTTACATGTAGCCAAGAATCTGACTTATGAGGAGGTACATATAGCTGTTTTGGAGCATAAGGTACATCGGTTACGAAACAGAGAGGTTAAACTGGTGAAAGTTCAATGGAGCCGTCATGGACCGAATGAAGCGACTTGGGAACGCGAAGAGGAGATTCGTTCTAAGTATCCGATGTTTGCCATTGAAGGTACATGATTTAATTTTCGAGGACAAAAATTTATTTAAGAGGGGTAGGTTGTAAAGCCCCGGTTTTCACACATGTATTTATTTATAATTTATAGAAAGCGTATGAATAATTTTAAATGTCCAACAAATTATTTACGAATTTCATTCCATTTATTTAAATAAGGTCAAATTTTCCTTACTTGCATATCATTATTTTAATTTATACTCCAGACTCAAGTCCAAGCTCTCATATTATTATAGTCGAATAATATCTTTTTTTTAATTGTCCAAAAATCTTTTAATGACCCAATTAATAAATATATTTTATTTTAACTTCTATTTAATAAGTTGGCCCGAGTCCTTTTTCCTAGTCCAATTAAAATTCTACCCTAAACCTAAATTTTTTTGAATACGGTATAAATACTATATTTTGTACCTCTCACAAGATAAATTTATTACGATTATTATCCGTGGAATATTAATATTATTATAATTAGTATCATTATTAATATTATTATTATTAAAATTATTATAAATTTTATTAAATTATTTATATATTTAAATAAACAATACTCAGAATATTTAAAATATTAAAGTCCAATATTTTTAAGAATCATTAATCAGCCCAAGAAACAAAAAGTCACGTTCTTTCCCCTTCATTTCTCTGTCAGTTTTCTCTCTTTAATACCAACTTAAACACAGGAATTATAATGATATTAATGGGGAGTTACAAATATTAAAATCATATAAAGTTATAAGATTCTTCATTCTTCCCAAAACACAATACACCGATCAACTTTTCCTGCCTCAAGCCCCAACAGATTTCTCCCTACAAAATACTCGTTGCCTTTTATTATCCTGCCAATAGTCCAAAGCAGTTTTGGATGATCTCATCTTTCAGCAATAGCAGGTAAATAAATAAATAAAAAAAGAAATAAGTTTATCTTTATCTCTGCGTGATACACAGATTAAAATACGGCTCCCATACTTCTGTAAATCCTACGCTGTCATCTCGATCAAAAAAAAAATTTGCATCTCCTACACTCGCTCAAGCCCTTGAATCGCCTGGCACTCATCAGACCAATCTTCACCTCCTGCCAGACTTTGAAATACCACATGTCTGCAGCCTTCAGTAAACACATAATCGAAAATCACCATATTCAACCAGCAAATCCGATCTGAACCTAATAAATTTCAACCCAAAACTCAGATCCGTTAAATCCGAACCCACCTTCCGAAAAAAAAATGGCTTACCACTAATTCACACTTGCGCCTTGATTCTTTGCACCCCACGTCGTCGCCGTCCGTTCTAGTCACCGCTCGGCCGACCATTTTCAATTTCCTTCTTCATTTGGCCCGTTTCAATATATATATATATATATATATATATATATGTGTGTGTGTGTGTGTGTGTGTGTGTGTGTGTGTGTGTGTGTGTCGGTGTGCGTGTGTGTGTTTTTCTACTTTTGCAGAGAAGTCTTGGAGAGAGAGTCTTTGAGGGAGAGAGAGGGTAGGCAGGAGTGTTGAAGGGTGAAGGATTAGAAATGAGGAAGTCGGCTGCCCTGGTTGTGTTAAGACGGTTTTATACCGAGCTCCTTTTTAGGTTTTTTGTTCAATTAAGTCCCTTATGTTCCAGATTCTTCGATCTGACTTCAAATCAACGTTCCAATCTATTTAATTTCAATCCCTCAATTTTTCCAACCTTTTTAATACGATCCCCAGTTAGTTTCTATTATTTTAAATCAGATCCCTTGTACGGTAGAATTAAATTATAAATTCAATAATTTATATTAATTTATTTTGGAAGCTATATTAATATTAAAATATAATTGTTATTTTAGGAGACGAGGACTTGGAGCTTAAGATTTGAACTGCATTCACATCTCAATTTTCAAGGACCATCATCGTATTTCGAGGTGGGGATTTATGCTTGTTTTATTTAATGCATGATATTACTTGTATATATATATATGCGTGTTTCTTGCCAAATATTTATATGCTCAAAGTTGCATATTATTTACGTTGTAGCCTCCAATGAGTAGTAGGCATAATGTGCTCAAAATTTGCATGTTAATTACGTTGTAGCCTCCAATGAGTAGTAGGCAGTATGCACAAAGTTTGCATATTAATGGCCCTCGGGCAATCACCAGGTTCAGGCATGTCATATCTACTTGACAACATTTATGTATTTAAATTTAACAAAGCATTCCCTCCTCACTGAGCGAGTTGAAAGCTCACCCTATTATTTAAACCTTTCAGGTTGAGAAGTCTGGCGTGGCGAGCAAAGGCGTGACGTGATAATAATAATTATCAGCTTTTTATTTATTTTGTTCATTTAAAGTTTTAAATTTTGGATCCAATGTCATGTTGGATATTATGGGTGTTTGAAATGTTGAGAATTTATTTTTATTCACTTACGAAATAATTAACTCTACTTCAATTTCTGCTGTAATTATTCAAGTATTTTTTTAAGGGTATTTAAATCTCCCTTGAAATTATTTTAAAATGATATTTTGAAAAGTGGTCGCTACAATCTTCTAAGTAATCGTCTTCCACCGTCCGAATCCGAGGTAAATGGCTTGGAACACTAACTTTGTCAGTTTTGGGGGTTTTTCGGGTTTTGCTTGATTAATCTCGAATTGTTCAATTATGTTGTATTATTCCTTACCAATTATTGTTATTGGGTGATTCCCAATCCAATTTCATCAAGTTTAATCCGCGAATTATCGATTTGGGGAGATTTCGCGTAAACCCTCGCCCGTATCGATTGAACGTATATTGTCATATCTTGTAATCGGGGTTATGGGCGTATTCCATTCGATTATTGTTGTCCGTTAGGACTGAATTATGTTAACCCTTCGTTTAAGAACTGTCGTTTTCCATCCGGATCGTTCGTAGTCGTTATTCATTCCCGTTTCGTCAAGAATGTCTCAAAGTCAAGTACTTTACATTTGTTTACATGTCCTAGTATTTGAATTGTGGCTTTTCGTGGTTGTTGTGGATGGATATGTGTATGTAACACCTAGGGATGTCCGACGGGGCCTCTAGGGATACGTATTGCCGTGAGTGTACATATCACGAACTATGGTTAACCACCCAGGGATGTCTGACGGGACTCTGCGGGGTACGGTGGCCGTGAGTCTCGTACCAACGGTTAACTTTGAATTGTTTTGTTGGAGAAATGTGTTTTATGCTTGTGCACCATAAATAATCCGGAATATAAATGATTTCTAAAATGATTTTTGGCGCATATTTTCATCTGATTAGAATGGTAGTTCAAGTGGATTGTACTTGCACTAGCAGTTGTCGCTAACCCCTTAAATGGGGGAAATGCTTTTGTATTTCAGGTACAGATCATGAAAGCAAACGAGCATGCGAGCTGTACGAGGATGATGGGCAGGCATGATTCTGTTCCGTGGTTGTCTTTTGGTGTCTTGTTTTGGGATTTCTTTATTATGTCATTTGCTTAAGTACTCGAGTACTTCTTTCTTGAATTTATTAATATTGTGCACCCGTTTTGGGGAGTGGATTTGATGTCAAATTGTATTGTTGAATTTCAACCTTTGGTGTTGAATGTCGTGGATGTGAAATTGTCGTTTTCTTGATGATGTGTGTCTTTGTCGAATGTCATTTTTGGTACGTTAGCCTGGTGGATTCCACAGTATGGGGTCCATGGCGCTGTAATATGCCCTGATCGTCTTGGGGGTGTTACACTTGCATCTTTGAGGACAATGCGGCATGCATTGAGCAGATGAAGTTAGGTTTCATTAAGGGTGACAATACCAAGCATATCTCGCCGAAGTTCTTCTACAATCAACAACAGCAAAATTGCTGAATATCAAAGTGAAACAAGTGAGTTCCGATGAGAATATCGCAGACTTGTTCTCTAAGTCTCTGCCAAAATCTACATTTGAGAAACATGTGAGGAGCATCGACATGCGTCGAGTATTCGAGCTCAACTAGTGATAGCCCATTGGAATGAGCTGTTGTGTATACTTCAGGAGGAGTGTACTTCACATGATTCTGGCATTTGTAGTTGGTGCATTTTGCTCTTTTTCTCACCAAGTCTTTGTTTTTCCCCCGGGATTTTGTTTGACTTGGAAAGATTTTTTTACCGAGACAACATCTTATGCACCATGATAGTATTAGTGTTCGCACAGGGAGAGTGTTCTGGGATATCCTTCCCTTATTGGTGTCTTGCCTAATACTGGTTATAAGAAGATACATAGATGAAAGGTTCTAGATCCTTCTAGATGTAGTAGGATCCTATTAGATATCTTACCTTATCTAGGAATCTTATGTATGGAAGGACACTCATTGTAATGCATATATAAAGGTCCCTCTATCAGTGTTATGAATACAATTGATTGACTCGTATTACAGTTTACTTTCTCCTAAAACAATTATTACATATTAAACATATTGTTAATTACATATTAACCATATTGTTAACCATAATTCTTGAAGAAGATGATATCAAATTCATCAATTAACCATAACTCTTGAAGAAGATGATATCAAATTCATCAATTCCGGTACCGTCCATGGTACACCCCCACGTAGTACATCCTGCAGGGAATACACTACATGGGGTCTCTCAATGGACGGAACCATCAATTCCAAAAGATGCAATCCAGGCAGTGAGACTGCCGTGCCGGTCCCTCTCTCCCTCCCTCCCTCTCTCCCTCCCTCCCTCCCTCCCTCCCTCTCTCTCTCTCTCTCTCTCTCTCTCTCTCTCCTACAAGAATTACTTTGCAAAGAAAGGAAAAAAAATTTACAATAAGATTCTCTAGTTTGAAAAGTCGCAAAGAAACATAAAGTAAATCACGGAACCAACAGTTACTCCCCAAGATCATCGGAAATGAAGGCCCTGACCGCCACCACCGGCGTCGTTTCCCTGCCGCTGTTCTCCCTCAAAAATTCCAAAAAACCTCCTCCAGGCCGGCTCCTCCGACACTACCCACCCAAAAAATGATAGTAGTACAGTAGAAACTCTATAAATTAATATTGTTGGGACAACCAAGATTTATTAATTAAAAGAGTTATTAATTAATCGATAAATTAATAATTATTAATTTATATATTAATTAATATTTTATTAATTTATAATGAAATACTTAATTTACAAACAACTTTCAAATTTTCACTTAATTATTGTACAATGCATGTACATATCAAATGAAGGGTCCAATTTAAAATAACCCTTCAATCTCTCATCTTATTATGCGTCCTGTGTTGAATATATCAGTGTATATTTTTTCTATAAATACAAAATCAAAATATGCGAATATTAAAGCGACCATCATATTGAATAATTTATTGCTGAGCCTATATAAGAATACAACACTAGAAGTTCTTACAGTGATAAGGAAAATTAGAGATGCGATTTAAGATGAAATTGATTCCAACAAAAAAGAAATACAATTGAGTAATTTTTTAAGAAACTTTCATAAATTATTCCTATAATATGTACAATATATAAGGAATTATTAATTTATATTGTATATGGGACCTATAGAAATTATCAAAAATGTATTATTTTATAATGGGTTAATGACGCCAAAATCCACAACCTTTCATCCGACTTTCATTTTTTCCACAACCTTTTCAAAAATCCTGTAAATCCACAGCCTTTGGTACTTGTTCGATTTTTCCATAATTTTGATTTAGCCCCAAATTCGGTCCTACGTGGATCCTACGTGGACGCTGGGAGTGTGTCGCCGCCGAAAATTCAAACTGTATCGATTTTAAGCTTAGGATTAATAACGCCAAAATACACAACCTTTGATGCCCCTTTCATTTTTTCCTCAACCTTTGACACTTGTTCGATTTTTCCATTAGCAGCATCTAAAAAGTTGAAAATTATTTTCAATTTTTAGTTTTTTTGCACAATTTTAAGGACGGCTTTATAATGTAGTTCTATATTTTTTTTTTTTTTGGTTTTTCCGAAAAAAAATTAGTTTGTAGAGTTCCTCTTTTTAGATTTATGACTAGTTAGTTTTCCAATTAGTATATCATGATCTTAAAACAATATACTTCCTAAAAACAGAAAGCTAAAAAACCCCCAAAAAAATCAGTGTTTTTTCTTGTGTGTGTGTGTGTCTGTGTGTTTCAGATGTCAATTGTTTGTTTGTAAGGTGATTTGGTTTTATGGCAATAAATAGGCAAGAATGTTTTCCTTAATTATTTGCACTTATGTAATATAATCTGTTTTTTCCCCATATTTCAAATGTATTTTTTTTGGGTTTTTCTTAGCTTTCAGTTTTTAGGAAGTATATTGTTTTAAGATCATGATATACTAATTGGAAAACTAACTAGTCATAAATCTAAAAAGAGGAACTCTACAAACTGATTTTTTTTTCGGAAAAAAAAAAAATAGAACTACATTATAAAGCCATCCTTAAAATTGTGCAAAAAAAACTAAAAATTGAAAATATTTTTCAACTTTTTAGATGCTGCTAATGGAAAAATCGAACAAGTGCAAAAGGTTGTGGAAAAAATGAAAGGGGCATCAAAGGTTGTGTATTTTTGCATTATTAACCCTAAGCTTAAAACCGATGCAGTTTGAATTTTCTACGACACACTCAAGGCCCACGTAGCATCCACGTAGGACCGAATTTGGGGCTAAATCAAAATTATGGAAAAATTGAACAAGTGTCAAAGATTGTGGATTTACAGGATTTTTGAAAAGGTTGTGGAAAAAATGAAAGTCGGATGAAAGGTTGTGGATTTTAGAGTCATTAACCCTTTTATAATTTTAGCGAATTATTAATTTAACACCCTATCCCTGAGTCGGGATCGACAAAAATTATTATTTTAGAGAGTTTATTAAATAATCGATTATTAAATTATCGAGTTTCTAGCGAGATGGATCAGAATCCAGATCGCTCCAACCTTAAACTCGCGATTATCGGAAGTCGTACTTTTTCCAAGGATGCAGCGATGGGGCTGGTTTTAAGCGCAGCCAACGTGAGGGGATGGGCAACCGGGTCGGGTATGTAGGGCCCGCCCATGCCCGTGGGATCGGATCCTGATTCTGGTAGGGTGTTTGTGTCCTCCTTCCCGTGGTCTCTCTTCCCAAATTCCCACCTAGGCTACACCACATAAGTAAATCCTTTGGAGACTGGCATCGCAGATGCAGCTTATGCTGCCTAAGACGTCATCGAGTCCCATATTGTGGATCAGACCACAAATGAATGAGAAGAAGATGAGCTCTGACGCCTTTTATGAAGCTATAGAGAGGGTGATCGAAGACACGACATTGATTGAGAAGGAAGCCATGGGAATTAAAAGACTGGCTGTGGGGTTCCAACATCCCCAACTGCAGACAAAGTCAACGCCTCCGGAATCTTCCAAAACCTCTTCTTCAGTTGCGCAGCTGAGTAGGTTGGTCATGAAGCACGGGTACCTCATTTTGAGCCCCGTTCCTGTGCTGGGGACATTTCGGGGACCGGGACGGCACGGGGACTCTGGGGAAACGCCCCCGGTACGAATCTGAATTGTTGGGGATGACTAGCTTTCTGGGAACGGCGAATATACACCTGAGTACGTTCTGAGTAGGGCTGTTAGCGGTCCGAGTGAACCCGAAATCCGGTCATGAATCGGACCGAAATATCCAGGACCGAAACTCACCCGAAAACTAACGAGTTCGAATTCGAGTTCTAAATATTGAACCGAGACCGATAAGACCCGGACCGATAAAACCGAAAAGAAACTCGGTAATAAATTAAAAAAAAAGTTTATATGTATTTTATAATTTATATATTTTATACATATATTATTAATACGTTTTGCGTGTTTTAAACACAAATAGCATGCTGGTCAAGTAGTTAAGAAGTTGTACCTTTGAACAAAAGGTCCGGAGTTCGAATCATGTAACCCCCATTTATGTGATTTATTTTGCTGCTCTTCCTTCATTTTCTTAGTAAAGATCCATCCCACATAGGGTTGTTAGCGGTCCGAGTGAATCCGAAACCCGGTCATGAACCGGACCGAAATACCCGGGACCGAAACTCACCCAAAAATTAATGAGTTCGGATTCGAGTTCTAAACATTGAACCGGAACCCTTATCGGTCCGGACCGGATCTACCCGGTAACCTATCAGACCGGATTCGGATCTGGAGAAAACCGGTCCGAACCGGTCCGATAACAGCTCTAGTTCTGAGTACGTTTCGACGACGATTTTGGAAGAGAAAAAAAAATGTATAAATTAGGGGAAACATACCTATTATTTCCACAACCCCATCTCTGGAAAAGAGAGAAAAGAGAAACAGTCAAAGTTTCTCTTCAGCTTTGCGACATCCAAACTCCAGCGACCCTCCCGGCAACATCGACCAGCGACGCCTCAGTCCTCACCGCCTCATTTCAAGCGGCCGCAGCCTGCCTCTCGGATCACCATCTCTCCGATCTCTCTCTCCCCTCTGATCTCTCTCTCTCTCTTCTCTTATCTCTTGGCGCCCTCACCTAGAAATTGGAAGGAGATGACGCATCGATCCTCACCACCTCGTTTTTTCTAATCTCTCTTTATAAAAACGATGATTGCAAATTTGCAATTGATTTTTTCTTTTTTTTTTTTTCATGGACAGGCGGGTTAACGGGTGAAGAGGTGTTCTTTACTTGATTTTATTGTTCTTTTAAGATTTTGTATTTTTAGATGAGTTTTTTTTTGATGTTATAAGACTTATCACTTATATATGAATTTAATTTTGGAATTATATATGGTAGTGTAAAAATCTTTTTTCCGTAACCTTGTCGTATCCATTTTTCGAAATTTTGATTTTGTCGTTTTTCATCCTTGTTCCCGTCTCGTTTTTCGTCCTCATTCCCGTCTCCATGCTACTTAGGGTTAGTGGGTGCTGATAAATTCTTGTTTCAAATGAAGGTAAGGAAAAATAAAATATTAAAATAAAATAAAATATAAAAAGAAGATGATGGCCGATTATTGTGGAGGAAGAAAAGCTCCAAAACAAAAAGTAAGGTAAAAATTAAATAATAAAATAGAAAAATAATAAAATATTTTTTTTAATTAATTAAATACAAATTCGGTGTTTCTCAAATATAAGATCCGTATAATATCAAAATTAACTTTTCTTGATTCATTGTGATCAATTTCATGAGAGCTTCAATTTTACACCAATATTGATATGGATAACGGTCTTGTTTGGCAAGTAGCGGTTAGCGGTTAGCTGTAGCGAATTGAGTTAGCTGTTTTGACTAGCTGTTTACATTAACTGTTTTGACTAGCGGTTTGAATTAACAATTTGTATAAAAGTATTTGGTAAATAACCGTTATCGATTAGCTATTTGAATATATAAAATGACTAGTAAGGACATTAATATATATTATCTAAATTTAATAATTGTTAAAATAAAAATAAATAAACAACATTCATAATTGTATATATATATATATTCATGATTATATTTTATGTGTTTCATAATATATCAAACATTTACGTGCAAAAAAGTATATATGTGCATAATTGTTAATGCAAAATTTAAAACTTAAAGATCGAAATCGGGGACAAAATAGTATTTTCATAACATTAGTTACAATCCTCTAATCGAAAAAGCTTCTCCAAGTAGTTTTTTTGAAATTAACGAATTGGGTCTTAAGTCCGCTAACCACCAAACACTTATATTAGAGGATTCATCTAGTCAAACCTCTAAATGAGCTCAATCCTCTAATTTCTCCCTAAACCTCTAACTCCCATACACCAGCAACTTTTTAATATATATTATTTCAAAATTTATTAAGAATGTACGAATTATTACTGCAGTTTTGAAAAATTAAAAGAACCCGTAGATACATAACCTTGCACTGTACAAATTTTATGGTTTGAATGTTGTCATGTTCCGGCCAAGTGGTCGCTACAATCTTCTAAGTAATCGTCTTTCATCGTCCGAATCCGAGGTAAATGGCTTGGAACACTAACTTTGTCAGTTTTGGGGGGTTTTCGGGTTTTGCTTGATTAATCTCGAATTGTTCAAGTATGTTGTATTATTCCTTACCAATTATTGTTATTGGGTGATTCCCAATCCAATTTCATCAAGTTTAATCCGCAAATTATCGATTTGGGGAGATTTCGCGTAAACCCTCGCCCGTATCGATTGAACGTATATTGTCATATCTTGTAATCGGGGCTATGGGCGTATTCCATTCGATTATTGTTGTCCGTTAGGACTGAATTATGTTAACCCTTCGTTTAAGAACTGTCGTTTTCCATCCGGATCGTTCGTAGTCGTTATTCATTCCCGTTTCGTCAAGAATGTCTCAAAGTCAAGTACTTTACATTTGTTTACATGTCCTAGTATTTGAATTGTGGCTTTTCATGGTTGTTGTGGATGGATATGTGTATGTAACACCTAGGGATGTCCGACGGGGCCTCTAGGGATACGTATTGCCGTGAGTGTACATATCACGAACTATGGTTAACCACCCAGGGATGTCTGACGGGGCTCTGCGGGGTACGGTGGCCGTGAGTCTCGTACCAACGGTTAACTTTGAATTGTTTTGTTGGAGAAATGTGTTTTGTGCTTGTGCACCATAAATAATCCGGAATATAAATGATTTCTAAAATGATTTTTGGCGCATATTTTCATCTGATTAGAATGGTAGTTCAAATGGATTGTACTTGCACTAGCAGTTGTCGCTAACCCCTTAAATGGGGGAAATACTTTTGTATTTCAGGTACAGATCATGAAAGCAAACGAGCATGCGAGCTGTACGAGGATGATGGGCAGGCATGATTCTGTTCCGTGGTTGTCTTTTGGTGTCTTGTTTTGGGATTTCTTTATTATGTCATTTGCTTAAGTACTCGAGTACTTCTTTCTTGAATTTATTAATATTGTGCACCCGTTTTGGGGAGTGGATTTGATGTCAAATTGTATTGTTGAATTTCAACCTTTGGTGTTGAATGTCGTGGATGTGAAATTGTCGTTTTCTTGATGATGTGTGTCTTTGTCGAATGTCATTTTTGGTACGTTAGCCTGGTGGATTCCACAGTATGGGGTCCATGGCGCTGTAATATGCCCTGATCGTCTTGGGGGTGTTACACTTGCATCTTTGAGGACAATGAGGCATGCATTGAGCAGATGAAGTTAGGTTTCATTAAGGGTGACAATACCAAGCATATCTCGCCGAAGTTCTTCTACAATCAACAACAGCAAAATTGCTGAATATCAAAGTGAAACAAGTGAGTTCCGATGAGAATATCGCAGACTTGTTCTCTAAGTCTCTGCCAAAATCTACATTTGAGAAACATGTGAGGAGCATCGACATGCGTCGAGTATTCGAGCTCAACTAGTGATAGCCCATTGGAATGAGTTGTTGTGTATACTTCAGGAGGAGTGTACTTCACATGATTCTGGCATTTGTAGTTGGTGCATTTTGCTCTTTTTCTCACCAAGTCTTTGTTTTTCCCCCGGAATTTTGTTTGACTTGGAAAGATTTTTTTACCGAGACAACATCTTATGCACCATGATAGTATTAGTGTTCGCACAGGGAGAGTGTTCTGGGATATCCTTCCCTTATTGGTGTCTTGCCTAATACTGGTTATAAGAAGATACATAGATGAAAGGTTCTAGATCCTTCTAGATGTAGTAGGATCCTATTAGATATCTTACCTTATCTAGGAATCTTATGTATGGAAGGACACTCATTGTAATGCATCTATAAAGGTCCCTCTATCAGTGTTATGAATACAATTGATTGACTCGTATTTACAGTTTACTTTCTCCTAAAACAATTATTACATATTAAACATATTGTTAATTACATATTAACCATATTGTTAACCATAATTCTTGAAGAAGATGATATCAAATTCATCAATTAACCATAACTCTTGAAGAAGATGATATCAAATTCATCAATTCCGGTACCGTCCATGGTACACCCCCACGTAGTACATCCTGCAGGGAATACACTACATGGAGTCTCTCAATGGACGGAACCATCAATTCCAAAAGATGCAATCCAGGCAGTGAGACTGCCGTGCCGGTCCCTCCCTCTCCCTCTCCCTCTCCCTCTCCCTCTCCCTCTCCCTCTCCCTCTCTCTCTCTCTCTCTCTCTCTCTCTCTCTCACCCCTACAAGAATTACTTTGCAAAGAAAGGAAAAAAAATTTACAATAAGATTCTCTAGTTTGGAAAGTCGCAAAGAAACATAAAGTAAATCACGGAACCAACAGTTACTCCCCAAGATCATCGGAAATGAAGGCCCTGACCGCCACCACCGGCGTCGTTTCCCTGCCGCTGTTCTCCCTCAAAAATTCCAAAAAACCTTCTCCAGGCCGGCTCCTCCGACACTACCCACCCAAAAAATGATAGTAGTACAGTAGAAACTCTATAAATTAATACTGTTGGGACAACCAAAATTTATTAATTAAAAGAGTTATTAATTAATCGATAAATTAATAATTATTAATTTATAATGAAATACTTAATTTACAAACAACTTTCAAATTTTCACTTAATTATTGTACAATGCATGTACATATCAAATGAAGGGTCCAATTTAAAATAACCCTTCAATCTCTCATCTTATTATGCGTCCTGTGTTGAATATATCAGTGTATATTTTTTCTATAAATACAAAATCAAAATATGCGAATATTAAAGACCATCATATTGAATAATTTATTCTTTGGCTATATGCTAATACAACACTGTGTTCTTACAATGATAAGGAAAATTAGAGATGCGATTTAAGATGAAATTGATTCCAACAAAAAGAAATACAATTGAGTAATTTTTAAGAAACTTTCATAAATTATTCTATAATATATGATATATAAGGAATTATTAATTTATATTGTATATGGGACCTATAGAAATTATCAAAAATGTATTATTTTATAATTTTAACGAATTATTAATTTAACACCCTATCCCTGAGTTGGGACCGGCAAAAATTATTATTTTAGAGAGTTTATTAAATAATCGATTATTAAATTATTGAGTTTCTAGCGAGATGGATCAAAATCCAGATCGCTCCAACCTTAAACTCCCGATTCTCGGAAGTCGTACTCTTTCCAAGGATGCAGCGATGGGGCTGGTTTTAAGCGCAGCCAACGTGAGGGGATGGGCAACCGGGTCGGGTATGTAGGGCCCGCCCATGCCCGTGGGATCGGATCCTGATTCTGGTAGGGTGTTTGTGTCCTCCTTCCCGTGGTCTCTCTTCCCAAATTCCCACCTAGGCTACACCACATAAGTAAATCCTTTGGAGACTGGCATCGCAGATGCAGCTTATGCTGCCTAAGACGTCATCGAGTCCCATATTGTGGATCAGACCACAAATGAATGAGAAGAAGATGAGCTCTGACGCCTTTTATGAAGCTATAGAGAGGGTGATCGAAGACACGACATTGATTGAGAAAGAAGCCATGGGAATTAAAAGACTGGCTGTGGGGTTCCAACATCCCCAGCTGCAGACAAAGTCAACGCCTCCGGAATCTTCCAAAACCTCTTCTTCAGTTGCGCAGCTGAGTAGGTTGGTCATGAAGCACGGGTACCTCATTTTGAGCCCCGTTCCTGTGCTGGGGACATTTCGGGGACCGGGACGGCACGGGGACTCTGGGGAAACGCCCCCGGTACGAATCTGAATTGTTGGGGATGACTAGCTTTCTGGGAACGGCGAATATACACCTGAGTACGTTCTGAGTAGGGTTGTTAGCGGTTCGAGTGAACCCGAAATCCGGTCATGAATCGGATCGAAATATTCGGGACCGAAATTCACCCGAAAATTAACGAGTTCGAATTCGAGTTCTAAATATTGAACCGAGACCGATAAGACCCGGACCGATAAAACCGAAAAGAAACCCGGTAATAAATTAAAAAAAAAGTTTATATGTATTTTATAATTTATATATTTTATACATATATTATTAATACGTTTTGCGTGTTTTAAACACAATAAGATCTTTGTCAAGTAGTTAAGAAGTTGTACTTTGAACAAAAGGTCAGGAGTTCGAATCATGTAACCCCATTTATGTGATTTATTTCACGCTTCTTCCTTCATTTTCTTAGTAAAGATCCATCCCACATAGGGCTGTTAGCGGTCCGAGTGAATCCGAAATCCGGTCATGAACCGGACCGAAATACCCGGGACCGAAACTCACCCAAAAATTAATGAGTTCGGATTCGAGTTCTAAACATTGAACCGGAACCCTTATCGGTCCGGACCGAATCTACCCGGTAACCTATCAGACCGGATTCGGATCTGGAGAAAACCGGTCCGAACCGGTCCGATAACAGCTCTAGTTCTGAGTACGTTTCGACGACGATTTTGGAAGAGAAAAAAAAATGTATAAATTAGGGGAAACATACCTATTATTTCCACAACCCCATCTCTGGAAAAGAGAGAAAAGAGAAACAGTCAAAGTTTCTCTTCAGCTTTGCGACATCCAAACTCCAGCGACCCTCCCGGCAACATCGACCAGCGACGCCTCAGTCCTCACCGCCTCATTTCAAGCGGCCGGCAGTTCTGTTCCTCTCAGATCAGTCATCTCTCTCCGATCTCTCTCTCCCCTCTGATCTCTCTCTCTCTCTTCTCTTATCTCTTGGCGCCCTCACCTAGAAATTGGAAGGAGATGACGCATCGATCCTCACCACCTCGTTTTTTCTAATCTCTCTTTATAAAAACGATGATTGCAAATTTGCAATTGATTTTTTCTTTTTTTTTTTTTCATGGACAGGCGGGTTAACGGGTGAAGAGGTGTTCTTTACTTGATTTTATTGTTCTTTTAAGATTTTGTATTTTTAGATGAGTTTTTTTTTGATGTTATAAGACTTATCACTTATATATGAATTTAATTTTGGAATTATATATGGTAGTGTAAAAATCTTTTTTCCGTAACCTTGTCGTATCCATTTTTCGAAATTTTGATTTTGTCGTTTTTCATCCTTGTTCCCGTCTCGTTTTTCGTCCTCATTCCCGTCTCCATGCTACTTAGGGTTAGTGGGTGCTGATAAATTCTTGTTTCAAATGAAGGTAAGGAAAAATAAAATATTAAAATAAAATAAAATATAAAAAGAAGATGATGGCCGATTATTGTGGAGGAAGAAAAGCTCCAAAACAAAAAGTAAGGTAAAAATTAAATAATAAAATAGAAAAATAATAAAATATTTTTTTTAATTAATTAAATACAAATTCGGTGCTATAATGCACGGATTCTTCAAAATTAGGCGGTATGCGATTCGGATCTGCATGGAGTGCGGGTGCGGGTGCGATTCGTGGGATTACGCGGGATTCGCCACGTGGCGATCCGTGCAAAAAAAAAAAATCCGGACTCGCGTATCCCGGCACAGATACGCGTCTGAGATACGCGTATCCCGTGTGATACGCGAGTCCGAATTTTTTTGTTTTTAATTTTTTTAGATTTTTATAATTTTTAAAAGTAAATCAAATAAATTAAAATACAAAAAGTAAATCATTTAATAAGTAATTACTTTTACCTTTAGCAGTATTCACCGACAACATTAGAAAGCTCCATTGCTCAAAGCCATTTCAATTGTTTTTGTATTACTTGTTTTATGTTTTTGAATTGATTTTATGGTGATATTTGAATTGTTGTTTTTTATATTTAACAAGTGTTATATATAATAAAATATAAAATAAACAGACGTATCCTTGCCGTATCGCACCCTAACATTTTCAAAAAACCGTATCCCCGCACCCGTATCTGCCCGCACCCGCCCCCCCGCACCTGTGCAACATAGATTCGGTGTTTCTCAAATATAAGATCCGTATAATATCAAAATTAACTTTTCTTGATTTCATTGTGATCCATTTCATGAGAGCTTCAATTTTACACCAATATTGATATGAATAACGGTCTTGTTTGGCAAGTAGCGGTTAGCGGTTAGCTGTAGCGAATTGAGTTAGCTGTTTTGACTAGCTGTTTACATTAACTGTTTTGACTAGCGGTTTGAATTAACAATTTGTATAAAAGTATTTGGTAAATAACCGTTATCGATTAGCTATTTGAATATATAAAATGACTAGTAAGGACATTAATATATATTATCTAAATTTAATAATTGTTAAAATAAAAATAAATAAACAACATTCATAATTGTATATATATATATATATATTCATGATTATATTTTATGTGTTTCATAATATATCAAACATTTACGTGCAAAAAAGTATATATGTGCATAATTGTTAATGCAAAATTTAAAACTTAAAGATCGAAATCGGGGATAAAATAGTATTTTCATAACATTAGTTACAATCCTCTAATCGAAAAAGCTTCTCCAAGTAGTTTTTTTGAAATTAACGAATTGGGTCTTAAGTCCGCTAACCACCAAACACTTATATTAGAGGATTCATCTAGTCAAACCTCTAAATGAGCTCAATCCTCTAATTTCTCCCTAAACCTCTAACTCCCATACACCAGCAACTTTTTAATATATATTATTTCAAAATTTATTAAGAATGTACGAATTATTACTGCAGTTTTGAAAAATTAAAAGAACTCGTAGATACATAACCTTGCACTGTACAAATTTTATGGTTTGAATGTTGTCATGTTCCGGCCAAGCGGCGTTGTCTCCGGCAACTGGCAGCGATCCATGATAGTTAATAATTCGACATGTAATTGTATACCTTGACGATGAAGAAACTGATTGGACGATGATGCTCTGGTAGAAGCAGTTAATTGTTCTGCTATTTAATTTATGTTCTTTATTTATCTCCAAGTAGTAAGATAAAACCATACATTTATTGAGTTTATCTGTTGTAATATAAATATTACAATACCTCTCATGTGATGAGTTGAATTATCACAAGACATATCGTTTTACATATTATGCAAGTTAAATATCTAATATCACCAATATGGTGGGTTATACCACACAACTGGTAACAAATCCCACTTTGGAAAGTAGTTGATGAATCACTGTTCTGGAAAAACAGTATATAGAAATAAAATTTGGTCTCCATAATTATTATAGATGGGGAAAATTGAGAAAAGTGATGACAGCAGTTATCTCTGGTAATCTCATGTTGATATATCTCATGGTGTGATAACCTGACAAGTGATATGAAAAACCATCATGAAAAATAGTTGGTCGATGAATTTATGTTGATTATATCACATGGTCGGATCATATAAATTCATATTGAGATGACAATGCTCATGGAGAAGTATATGTCATATATTTGTGGGAATACTATATTTACATAAAAATAAAAGTGATCTTATTATTTCTGAAAGAAGCACAAAAAAGTCGAAGTGGAAATATTGAAACTATCCGAAAAAGCAGAAAACACTCGAAAACATGAGATGCGAAGAGAAAATACATATAAAACCTAAAATGAAGAAGTGCATCTCGAGTGTATAAAACTCCGTAACTCTGCTACCCCCGGCATCAAGGTTCATAATGAGAGATCTAAATGATCCAAACTTCTTTTTTCCTTGGCACCAATAGTATGATGCTGATGCGCTCTGACTTTCAAATTCTGAATGGATATATATGCTTGAACCTTTTTAAGTAGATCAGCAACTGTGTTGGCAGATTGAAGTATTTCACTCACTGGAATTTGCTCCCGGTTGTTCAATCATTTGATAACCAAAGTCAAAATGTGCCCCTTTACCATTCTATATAAACGAGATAAACTTGTGATCTACTCCTTAATATAGAAAAACAAGCAAATCATGTAAGAAATTATTAATAGTCAACAAACTTATAAGTTTGGTATGAAGTCTCGCTCATCCCATAACGTGATATTGAATATCTCATTGAGTGTGCCATAACCACTTGGAATAATAATAAAGGCATCATTGTTATTCACCATATACATCATATCATATATAGTTTGTGCTTCAAGCATCAATCTAGTTGAACCCACTATAATACTGGTTCTAACTGTGAGGATGTGTATGGTACTTGTTACTCTTATTCTCAAACTTTGTGCGGCCATTAAAATAATGATTACTCCATCCATACAGTAAATCAATTTTATGTTTTTCTAACTCTTTTACCAGCTGATATGCCATATCTGTATATTGGATATGTCTTGTCAGTTTGGATCCACCTAAAATACCATATAGTTTTAATCTAAGGAGATCTACATGAGAATTCTGAAAATTCCATCTCTCTCAACACCAAACTTCCAAAATATTTACGAAATATATATTTTATTTGTTGTTACCCAAAATATTATCCGGAGATAGTATTGCTGGAATGATCGAGTAACAAACAAATGCGAGAACACTTCCGTGAGAAAATAGATAACACAAGATTTGCCGGGGTTGTTAATCCCGGGCTTGAATGCTCTCGCGAGATGTTATTAATAAATATACTGTCGAGTACAAATATTAATGTTAGAATCTAATACAAGGAGTGTAAAGACTTCTAGTTATCTAGGCTTTAGAGCGCGTAGATTGCTGGAAGAACCAGATAGATAAATCTGTGAGTTCTTGCTTGGGATATATGATGAATGTGTATGAATATCACTATGAATGTGTTAGTGGTTGCCAAAAGAGCCTTTGATTCTCTCTTTGGTGTGTATTTTGCACTTAATTCGTAGTAGAATTCGTCCTTCCCTTTGGCCACAGCAGTGAGTCCTCTATTTATGGGGGACAAGGTAGTTGGGATCCCTCAGGCGATCGCGGGCGATCGCCGTTTTCTATATTAAAATAAGACGTCCGATCGTCCCGTCACGTGGGCCTGTTCCCTTGAGGTCCGAGGTTGCAGCTGGAGGCCAGCTGGGCGAACCAATGGGAAGCCAGCACGCGTTGCGAGTCGCTATCCGGGGAGGACCCACTTCGTACCTTTCGGCGGCCTTGTCGGTAGGTGTGGTAGGTGACAGGCTGGGGTCAATGATCCTATCTGTCGGTATCCTTTGAAGATCCGCGGGTGGGCCATCGTCTAAGATTCGGTCTTCGACGACTTTGACGGATGCTGGATCCATACGTGGCATGAGATGATCGCCTCTGGTCCGCTCATGAAAGACGATCGTCAGATAACAAAAGACGATCGCCGGGTACCAAAAGACGATCGCCGCATTGTGCCGAACTCTAGGCGTTTGTCCTGAGTATGTCTTCCATGGTTGGCTTCTCTGGAAGGTCGCCGATCGCCTATCGTGGCGAATTAATCGCCGCACAACAATTGCCCCCCAGCTCGCCTCGATGTTGAAAACACGGGGTGAGGTGGCACTGTTGGCGATCGCCAATGTTTAAATGACCAGCCGATCTGAATTCAAATATGGACGACCTTCTTTCGCGTCGGGAGCAGCGGGAGAAGAAGGCGGGCTTTCCAAAAGTGGCAGGGACACGCGTTGTGCCGCTGTTGGGGGAATCCGACGGTTTCTCAGACCTGTCGGCTGGCATGCCCTCGAAAAGACGCCTATGCGGGATTCGAGGGCCGCATTTAATGCGTCCCCACGTGACGGTTGCGATCCAGCCCCCCGAGGTTTCTCCTATTTTCATTTAGGCCCTCGTCTCCATCTATAAAAAGGGTAGGGCTTCTTCTCCTTCACTTTTTTACGCGTCCCTCGTATCCATAGCCGAATTTCTGCAGAAATTTCTGGAGCTTTTTTGTGCCGATCTCCTTCTTTTTTCTAGGTAAGAAAAAATTAACCTTCTCCCTCTCTTTACTTTCTAATATGTCGAGAGGATCAAAAGCCTTCGAGACCGGAAGTTCTTCCGCTGCCGCCGCGTTGCCTGAACGGGAGGAGGTTCCCGTTAGAGTGGATATGGAGACGGCCGCTGAAGCTATTCGAGCGGGGATTGCACCCGCAGAACTCGAAGAACTTTTCAATGAGGCCGAGGTGGCGAGGACGGCGGCGACGGCGGAGCAGGGGGGCTCCCCGGTGGATGAGGATGATTTGGTGCGGGAGGCCTGGGAACGAGAGAGTAGATTCGGCCCCGCCTACGTGGCTTTTGCTCAGATGATGGAAGCGATCGCTGGACCCTATCCGGAATTCGATTTCGATGCCTACACCGCCGCTCACCCTTACGAACATGTGAATCGGACGGTCTTTCAGGCCGCCGTCCCGTCTCCGTGGACTCTCGGAAAGATCCGAAATACGGCGACAAAGAAAGACCTGAGCCGTTGGAGGGCCAAATATCACATCCCCTCTGACGTTTCCCTTCACGTGCCCTTGGAGAATGAGCGTGCCGACCAACCGCCCACGGATATGGTTGCCGTCAACGAGATGATTATGGAGGCGGGTCTGCGATTCCCGTTGCCATTCGCCGTCTCCTACTTGCTGATCGCCTGGAATTTGGCGCCTCTTCAACTGACGCCGAATGCTTGGCTGCAGATCATCTGCACGTTGACCCTGTTTGGCGGTCACCGATTGTTCCGCCTCCTTACTGCGCTGGAGATGAATTATTTGTTTAAATTGGCCGCGCAGAAAGGGTCAATCGGCGGCCACCATATCCAGGGTCGACTCGGGAGAGTGGTCCTCGGCGTGCCGAATAAGACCAGGGGCGACCTGGCTAAATGGTGTTGGGTCGGCGGGGCATGGAGATCGGCGTCGAGTGACATGCCGAATGAGGAGTTGGAGATCCCCACCACTTTCCGGGAGAGGAATCCGAGTAAGGATTTAAACTCTCCCCTTGATTGAGCTTGTCTTGGACTGATCTAATTTTGTTTTCTTTTTGCAGGACCTCTCATTCCAGCGATCGGCGACCTTCCATTCGATTTCTTGATCGTTTGGGAGCGGATCCGTGCTTTGCCGAACTCCTTTATTGACGTTCGATCGCTTGGTACCGAAGCTCATCGGTTGGGGGCTCGATTGTTCTGCTACCCCCGTCACTTGAAAGTTCAAGGTATGAGTTTAAGTGGTGCTTCCTTTCTTTGCTAGGTCGTTTTGTTTTGTCTAATTTGTTTGTATCTTTTCTTTGACAGAGGCTTATTTTCCCCGAATTGCCGAACCACCGCCAGAGATAGCCATGTCGAACCCGGGAGTTCTTGGTCGCCTTCAGTTGGGCAAGCAGACTGGTCGCGTTCCTGCGATGACGTCTCGCCCTGCTCCGGTGACGAGGCCCGCTGAGGTGCCAGTCGCCGAGCCGGTGGTCCAGGGAGAGGAACAGCTCCAGCGCCGCAAGAGGCGGAGGTCGGAGGAGTCCCCGTCGATCTCTGAGGCGGATGTATCAATTCTTGAGCCTCCGGTCGCTGCGGCTCCTATCTCTGCCATCCCGATGATGGAGCGATCAGGCCCCAAGCCCACGGTCTCTGGCCCCCAGTCATCTGGCAGCTCGGCGAAGAAGGTGGCGATCGCCGATGCGGAAACATCCCGGGGCAAGCCTTATTTCGGACGCGATCCCGAGCTGGTCAATAGGTAAGAAAGGGTCAAAATTTTATGAGTTAGGCATTCTGAGCATGGCATGGGCTAACTCCTTGATTTCCTTAGTTTGCGCTGCAGGGTTCGTCTTGCCGATCCGGACGTTGCTCCCATGGTGCTGGACTTTCTGTCGAGCAAGGCTCCGCAACAGTCTCTCGAAGTCCCTGCTTACATTTGCCAGGCTATCACCTCTTTGCCCAAGGCTTGGACGACCGATCTTGATGCGATCGCTCGTCGGCGATCTGGAGACGCCATGCAGGCAACCATTGCCCTGGCTCTTCAGACGGCGACGATGGCTGTCCAAGCTGCTAGGGATTTTGAGGGACGACCCTCTACTGCTCATCTCCATCGCGAACTCGAGGCCGCCCGGAACAAAAATATCGAGGATGCCAACCGGATCCGGTCTATGGAGAAGGAGTATGAGGAGACGGCCAAAAGGGCTAAGCAGGACGTGGATCGATTGAAGCAGGAGCTGAGCCGCTCCAAGGAGGCTGCCGATCGGTCCCGTGATAAGGAGAAGGAAACTCGCCAGAAGCTCGTGGCTTCGCAGGAGGAGGCGGCCGGGCTGAAGGCGGCGGTGGATCGGCTCAGCGGTGAGCTGTGTAATATCCGCAATTTTCGATTTCCGGTAATTCTTTTTTTTCGGTCGGAGTCCGTTTTGACGACTCGCTCATGACCGTTTCGTCATTCTGAGAATGATTAATTCTACACTTTTTGACATCCGAGTTCGTTTCGGTATCGTTTCGTTGAGTTCTGTGCTTTTTAGCGACTTTTCCGCACTTGAGTTCGATTCTTGCGAATCTCGTCCGAAACTGTTGTTCCGAGTTTCCCGCAAGTCCGTTTAACTTTGTTAGACGTGTTGTGAGCTTTGGTTTGATTATTCGTTGTCGTATGGTGATTTTCGGGCAGTTGGGCCATTTTCGTAATTTCCCAAAGTTTGGGGTAATTACCTTCCGTTGTCGAATTTCGAGCCTTCGGGTGGTCGAAATCGTGTGTTCTACTAGCTCTTAGATTCGTCTTTGTGAGTACCTCGTAACCGTATCTTCGGTTCGTATTCAGGCTCGGGTTTCGGTGTCGTTTTGTTGAATTCAGGATTTCTAAACGACTTTTCTAAGTATGAGTTCGTCTTTGTTAGATCATCATTAATTTTTGGTAACTCCAAAAATTATAAATCTTTGCAATATTATAGAACATCGAGTTAGCTTTCCAATGGTTCAAACGGTGAGTCAATCGGAGTCCGGACGAGAGAGTTATGGTCGTTTTAGAGAAAGATCACACCGTCGGGCACCTTCCAGAGCCTTTCGGCCGATAGGGGGGTCGATAGACCCTACTGCCGGCATTCCGTATGGCTATCGGTTGGGCCTATCGGCCGATAGGCCGGCCGATAGGGTCTGCTGTGTTACACTATAAATGTGTTGTTTCAGCGTAAATCGTTCATTTCCTCCCCCTTCTTCAACCGTGCGCGAGAGAGAGAGACTTGAGAGGGAGAGTTCCTCCATCTATCACTTACTTGTGTAAATTTCTTCATTCCTTTTCGATCGGGTGGCTCGGATTGCGGATCTAACCCGTGGTTTTTGGATTTGAATGCTTGATTCATCAAGAGGTAAGAATTCCTTTAACCCTACCTTTTTGGATAATTGGGGATTTTGGGGTTTTGTCCGATTCTTTCCGTTTTGTTGATGGATTGATGATTATTTAGATGTATTATATCATTTCCTTGTTATTCCATGGTTGGATCGTATCGATTCGTTGTTTGAGTTGAGTTCTTGACCGACGCCTTGAAGGTGTCCTAGAAATGCCTTAGAGGGGTTTTCGGGCGTTCTACGATTATTCTTCCTCGTATGGTCGATGATTTATTGATTGTATGATGTTAGGGTCGTGTTTCTTGCGAAGAAACCGCGTTGAACCCTTTCGTTCGTCGTCGTCTTCCGTTTCGATAGCATTGGGCGTTTCGAAGCTTTCCGGTTGAGCCGTGTTCGTCGGAATACTTGCGTACCGATTTTGAGGCAAGTATCTTGTCCATACATTTCATGTTTCGTAGGCATAATTATTGATAAATGATTTTATGCGAAATCCAATGCTTAATGAACGTAAAAAGGGATCGGTATGTTCTCGATAAATGTTGTCTTTCAACAATAATTCTTGTAATTCGTGAATATATGTGTTCTCGGAATATATGTGTTGGTTTTGTATGTTGAAAGATGCTACGATCACTTTGAGTGAGTTTAATAGACCGTAATCCTTTGCCGGGGATTACGTAATGTTATGTGTACTTGTTCGGTAAGAACGTAATGTGTGCGATATTGGTTGTTATTCCTTCGTGAGGAGGTTGTGACACTTGGTGTTGTTTGGTATTGGTATTTGCTTGTGGTTGTGTGACATTAGTTGTGAGTGTACGTCGACTATAGTGGCCATTCTAGCGAAGTACCTAGCATTTGTATGCACATTTTAGTATTCGAATTATGGCTTCCCGTGGCGTTGTGGATGATATGTGTATGTTCACCTAGGGACGGTCCGACGGGGCCTCTAGGGATACGTATTGCCGTGAGTGTGCGTATCGTGAACTGTGGTTAGCCACCCAGGGATGTCCGACGGGGCTCTGCGGGGTACGGTGGCCGTGAGTCTCGTACCAGGGTTAACTTTGAAATGTGTTGTTGGAGAACTGTGATTTTTGGCGCATATTTCGTCTGATTAGAATGGCAGTCCAAATGGTAGGGTACTTAGCTGGAATGGCACCAATAAATGTGTTGTGAATGAATTGTCTCTTGGTTGTGATAATTTGGTATGGGTACGTGAGTCATGTGGTTGCTCCGTGCATTGTAGCTCTGTGGTATGATGAGTGAGACTGTTGTCATGGTAATGTTGGATACGGTGTAATTTCCACCGGGTATTCTTGCGAGTATGTGATATGGATGATTTGGGTCGTGGACCCCTGTATTGTGATTGGAATGTTATAATTGGGTCGTGGGCCTGTTATCTCGCTATCGGACTTGTATTTTGAAATAAACGATTGTTGGGCTATGTCCCGAAGCATTTCGAAAGGATTGAAAATTCGTAAATCACAAACGATTTCATAAACTCCAGATCGTAAAATGTTTTGTAAGTTGTAAAATGGTTTTATTCTTATCTTTCGTAATCTAAATTGTTTTGATCAAGTGAATTATCTCGAAGTATATTCATGATTTCTATGTTCTTGGAGTATGATTTGTATGGCTGTCTTTGTATTTATACTTGCACTAGTAAAACAGTGGGGTTTTGCTAACCCCGAGTATTCGGGGGTGGATGTCTCAGCATGTGCCCGTGTATTTGCAAAGGTTCTTTGGGAGCAATTCACAGGATCGTTACGAAGGATGATGGAAGACGGCGATACTAATCACATGAAGACCGTGTTGAATATTTGGTGATGTTTTGTTTTGTCTTTCCATTGTGTTTACTTTCCCTATGCGGGATTGTTGATTTATGTTAACCCTGCGTGGGTATGAGTTACGAGAAAGAGTAATGTATGCTCGATGTGTATGTTGTGGTAAAAGACCAAATCGGTCTAATGGTTCGTTTGTTAGCCATGTCGGCATGTATAGTGTTAATGTGTTTTCGTATTTAGCTGGTAGATCCTCACGGAGGGGTGCGGCGCTGTAATATTCCCGAAGGGTTTGGGGGTGTTACGAATATGGTATCGAGCTTAGGTTGCGGAAACCTAGCCGTCGGGTCAGGTTGTGTGTTGTTGGGTCTTGTCTTGTCTTGTCTTGTCAGATTTTGTCTGACTGAGTCGTGTCGCGACGCGTCGTCTGAGGTGTCGGTCGTGATTAGTATCGAGGTGCGGCCATCATCTTCGTGCGACCTGTGGAAGTAAGTCTCCCTTCTTTGTGTTGTGCCTCGTGTGACACGAGCTATTTTTATGATTATTTGTTAAGTGGTGGAATTTTATGTGAATTTTGATTTTCACGATATGTATTTGGTCAACGCTCGTATTTGATTTATACGAGGAGTGTCGTCGCTTGTGATATCTTTTTATTGTTGTTTTTGTTCGTTGTTGATGATTTTCGAATCGATTTGCCCGCCTTACAAGTCTCTTGTGGAAGCTTTGTGCTTATACGCGTTCGACTTGTTCACTAGCCAGTGCGGGAGGGTATTTTATCAGTGGTTTTGTTCTGAATGTGGTATTTTATCGTTTATTTTCGTTTAAAGACATGTATTGTCTTGATTTTAAACGTTTTGATGCGTGTGCTAGGAGTTGTTTTAGTGAACGTCGGTATGTGTGAGTTTTGGGCATTCTGGCCTATTGGATTTTTGAAAACCTTGAGTATCTTAGAAAAAAATAAATTTCGAGACATACTTTTCAAATGAGTTATTTTCTTGTGGTACATCCTAGATGTCACAATATATTTCAAAATTTTTCTACCTCGAGGACCAAAATGTTTTGAGATATTTTCAACACTTTTATTTAGACCCGAGGGTCGAATATTTTGAAAGTTTTCACTAAGAGAAAGTGTCCTCATTTTTATCAAGTGCGAAATGGTTCTCCAATGTCTCGATAACGATGTTTCAAGTTCGTACTTTTTGAAAGGTGATACTCAAGATCAACCGGTGTTCTTCTAAATTATTTTCAAAATGAGGTTTTCGTTTTTAAAACCTATCCATTCCCGTTTGAGGGCTGGGTATGAATGTATGATGTTCGCGTTGTCATTTTGATACTTTCTCAACAGTAAGATCGAATTGGCGGTGTGAGCGTTGAGTCGCTTTCCACACATGGGTTGTGCTAGCCCCTGTGAGAGGCGGGATGTTGGTGTTGAATGTTGTCGCCTCGTGGTGATTTCTGCGTTGTCGCGCATGTGCGAGCTGTTAGAGCTTGGTTTGGTATGACCGTGTGCATCGGTGATGGTTCCGTTTTGTGTCGGTTGTTTAATGTCTTGTTACCTTGCTCCCGTTTTTGTGAATTTCGTGGACGAGGTCGGTGGTAATGCCCGTACTATTTTGACTTCGGTATTTTCTCTTTCTCCAGTCTATCGATTCGCTCATGTTCGTTGGCACTTTATGAACTTGTTTCGTATTTCGGTTTCATCGTCCGAACGAGCTGTGATCTTGTTGTGGGTCGATCTGGTTATCGATGTTACTTTTTCGGGTTCAGTTCGATTCTTGTGAACCTTGTTTGGGAGTGACATCATCTGGTTCTACTAGTTCTTTTATTCGAAGTGGATCGGCTTTGGAACTCTTGTGTTTTCGACTCTGTCGACTCAATTATGTTCGTTGACATTTCTGAGCTTGTCCTGCTCCTTGATTTTGTTGATCGAACGAGTGTGGTGTTATTTCGGAATAACTCGTTGTCGTTGTGACTTTTCAATCGCTATTCCCTTTCCTGCGGATCTTCGGCAATGCATGTCTTGTAGTTCTCACCAGATCATCCTGGGAGTTGTTGTTTGAACTTTATTGTTCTTTGTGATTCGAACATGATTCTTCGATCTTTGTTGTCTCGATCGTTGTGGTTTGATCGTTTGATTGTTCGGTTTATATTGACCTCGTTCCGTGATTGGCGAACATTCAGGCTCCTTCGTAATTCCCTTCAGTTCGGGAAATTAGTTTCGTTTTCGATCTTCCAGCCCTTATGCGGTGGGATTTCGTGTTTGTTCAGCGGTTGACTCGCGTTTTGATTGATGTACCGTTGGGTTGGTCAATCATATTGATTTTCGTTCGTTGTGCTTTGTGATTGTCGGATAATTGACTTGGCTATAGTATCCGTTTGATGACGCTTGTCACTTGTCGGTTTTATTATATCCCTAACGGCGACGTTGTGTTGGTCCCCGTGGAGCGTGTTTACACGCCGTATATTCCTTTGCGTTGTTTGTAACATTTCGCCGTTGGGCATTAGTTACGCATTCTTGTGTGTCTCGTTGAGTTTTCCTGGCGGAATATTTCTTCTCCCTACTTGTTTTAAGTTTCGGGACGAAACTCCTTTTAAGGAGGGTAGAATGTAATATCCGCAATTTTCGATTTCCGGTAATTCTTTTTTTTCGGTCGGAGTCCGTTTTGACGACTCGCTCATGACCGTTTCGTCATTCTGAGAATGATTAATTCTACACTTTTTGACATCCGAGTTCGTTTCGGTATCGTTTCGTTGAGTTCTGTGCTTTTTAGCGACTTTTCCGCACTTGAGTTCGATTCTTGCGAATCTCGTCCAAATCGTTGTTCCGAAGTTTCCCGCAAGTCCGTTTAACTTTGTTAGACGTGTTGTGAGCTTTGGTTTGATTATTCGTTGTCGTATGGTGATTTTCGGCGGTTGGGCCATTTTCGTAATTTCCCAAAGTTTGGGGTAATTACATTCCGTTGTCGAATTTCGAGCCTTCGGGTGGTCGAAATCGTGTGTTCTACTAGCTCTTAGATTCGTCTTTGTGAGTACCTCGTAACCGTATCTCTGGTTCGTATTCGTGCTCGGGTTTCGTGTCGCTTTGTTGAATTCAGGATTTCTAAACGTCTTTTCTAAGTATGAGTTCGTCTTTGTTAGATCATCATTAATTTTTGGTAACTCCAAAAATTATAAATCTTTGCAATATTATAGAACATCGAGTTAGCTTTCCAATGGTTCAAACGGTGAGTCAATCGAGTCCTGACGAGAGAGTTATGGTCGTTTTAGAGAAAGATCACATGTCGGGCACCTTCCAGAGCCTTTCGGCCGATAGGGGGTCGATAGACCCTTACCCGGCATTCCGTATGGCTATCGGTTAGCCTATCGGCCGATAGGCCGGCCGATAGGTCTGCCGTGTTACACTATAAATGTGTTGTTTCAACAGAATCGTTCATTTCCTCCCCTTCTTCAACCGTGCGCGAGAGAGAGAGACTTGAGAGGGAGAGTTCCTCCATCTATCACTTACTTGTGTAAATTTCTTCATTCCTTTTCGATCGGGTGGCTCGGATTGCGGATCTAACCCGTGGTTTTGGATTTGAATGCTTGATTCATCAAGAGGTAAGAATTCCTTTAACCCTACCTTTTTGGATAATTGGGGATTTTGGGGTTTTGTCCGATTCTTTCCGCTTTGTTGATGGATTGATGATTATTTAGATGTATTATATCATTACCCTGGTTATTCCATGGTTGGATCGAAGCGATTCGGTGTTTGAGTTGAGTTCTTGACCGACGCCTTGAAGGTGTCCGCTAAAATGCCTTAGAGGGGTTTTCGGGCGTTCTACGATTATTCTTCCTCGAATGGTCGATGATTTATTGATTGTATGATGTTAGGGTCGTGTTTCTTGCGAAGAAACCGCGTTGAACCCTTTCGCTCGCCGTCGTCTTCCGCTTCGATAGCATTGGGCATTTCAAGCTTTAGGTTGAGCCGTGTTCGTCGGAATACTTGCGTACCGATTTTGAGGCAAGTATCTTGTCCATACATTTCATGTTTCGTAGGCATAATTATTGATAAATGATTTTATGCGAAATCCAATGCTTAATGAACGTAAAAAGGGATCGGTATGTTCTCGATAAATGTTGTCTTTCAACAATAATTCTTGTAATTCGTGAATATATGTGTTCTCGGAATATATGTGTTGGTTTTGTATGTTGAAAGATGCTACGATCACTTTGAGTGAGTTTAATAGACCGTAATCCTTTGCGGATTACGTAATGTTATGTGTACTTGTTCGGTAAGAACGTAATGTGTGCGATATTGGTTGTTATTCCTTCGTGAGGAGGTTGTGACACTTGGTGTTGTTTGGTATTGGTATTTGCTTGTGGTTGTGTGACATTAGTTGTGAGTGTACGTCGACTATAGTGGCCATTCTAGCGAAGTACCTAGCATTTGTATGCACATTTTAGTATTCGAATTATGGCTTCCCGTGGCGTTGTGGATGATATGTGTATGTTCACCTAGGGACGGTCCGACGGGGCCTCTAGGGATACGTATTGCCGTGAGTGTGCGTATCGTGAATCGTGGTTAGCCACCCGGGGATGTCCGACGGGGCTCTGCGGGTACGGTGGCCGTGAGTCTCGTACCAGGGTTAACTTTGAAATGTGTTGTTGGAGAACTGTGATTTTTGGCGCATATTTCGTCTGATTAGAATGGCAGTCCAAATGGTAGGGTACTTAGCTGGAATGGCACCAATAAATGTGTTGTGAATGAATTGTCTCTTGGTTGTGATAATTTGGTATGGGTACGTGAGTCATGTGGTTGCTCCGTGCATTGTAGCTCTGTGGTATGATGAGTGAGACTGTTGTCATGGTAATGTTGGATACGGTGTAATTTCCACCGGGGTATTCTTGCGAGTATGTGATATGGATGATTTGGGTCGTGGACCCCTGTATTGTGATTGGAATGTTATAATTGGGTCGTGGGCCCTGTTATCTGCTATCGGACTTGTATTTTGAAATAAACGATTGTTGGGCTATGTCCCTAAGCATTTCGAAAGGCTTGAAAATTCTTAAATCCCAAACGTTTTCATAAACTCCCGAGATCGTAAAATGTTTTGTAAGTTGTAAAATGGTTTTATTCTTATCTTTCGTAATCTAAATTGTTTTGATCAAGTGAATTATCTCGAAGTATATTCATGATTTCTATGTTCTTGGAGTATGATTTGTATGGCTGTCTTTGTATTTATACTTGCACTAGCAAAACAGTGGGGTTTGCTAACCCCGAGTATTCGGGGTGGATGTCTCATTGCGGCCCGGTATTTGCAAAGTTCTTTGGGAGCAATTCACAGGATCGTTACGAAGGATGATGGAAGACGGCGATACTAATCACATGAAGACCGGTGTTGAATATTTGGTGATGTTTTGTTTTGTCTTTCCGTTGTGTTTACTTTCCCCTATGCGGGATTGTTGATTTATGTTAACCCCTGCGTGGGTATGAGTTACGAGAAAGAGTAATGTATGCTCGATGTGTATGTTGTGGTAAAAGACCAAATCGGTCTAATGGTTCGTTTGTTAGCCATGTCGGCATGTATAGTGTTAATGTGTTTTCTGTATTTAGCCTGGTAGATCCTCACGGAGGGGGTCTGCGGCGCTGTAATATTCCCGAAGGGTTTGGGGGTGTTACAAGCTGGAGGCGGCGAAGAAAGAGCTGGAGAAGGCCAGGGGCGAGAATGTTGCCAAGGCGGTCGAGCTGGCGGAGGTCGAGAAGACGGCGGCGGATTTGAAGGGGCAGCTGAAGGCGATCGAGGTCGATCCCTACCTTAACGTCGAGCACGTCGGCGAGTTCGCTTACTACTTGGCCTATGCTGACGCTATTCGAGCCGCTAAAAAGGCAGGGGTCGAGATTGGTCCCCTGATGAAGAGCTTCAAATCCTATGTCCCCGAGCATCCTCTGCATCCAGAATTCTCCCTGCCGATCCTTGACTTTGTCGACTTCGGGATCGACTTGAGTTGGTATACCGGAAAACTCATTCATCCCGAGGCCGATGGGGGAGCCCAAGCCGATCCGCAACCCGAGGGCGAAGACCAGCAGGCGGGGCCTTGAGAGGCATTTTTGTTTTTCCTCCGTAACTTGTACTTTTTGTAATGCCTTCGGGCCTCGTAATGTATGAAGCTTGTGTTATGAATAAAATGCTCCTTTTTTCATATCGTCTCTTTACATACGATCGCCCTTTGAATGTTTTGCGTGCAATTTTTTACGAGTACGTGTATGATTGCTCTCGTCGTTTTGCTCATCCGACCGATCGTCTGAGTGTTGAAAGCGTTGACATGTTTTGAATCAGAATTCTTACTTGTAATTTTTGTCGGACGACCCCGATCGCCCTGCATGTTTTTGAGCGAAGCCGATCGAGTGTGGTTCCTCTTTGTTCGATCGTATTTGAGATTAGCTCGACCTATCCCTGCCCCCTTGTTTTTGTTCACTTATTGTAAGTAAGGAAACAAAGACTAGTCTGTCTGGCGAGCTATCTTCATTTTGCCGATTCTGAAGAGTCATGTGTGGTTGGGGTGTTCGATGGACCGATCTCCCCAATCGTGTCTTCGTGTGCGAGGGATATTGTGTATCCCGCGACTCACTTTTTGTGATGGTCCTCCGTTAGGATACGCTTGCCTTATGTTAAAACGAAAGGCGGGCGATCTCGGTCTGGAGGAGTCCGCGGCTTGTCAGCTCTGCTTCCACCTCGGCCCGCCATGAAGATGGCGATCCTCGACGGTGTACGTTGAGACGGGGGTAACGGCACGTCGCATTGTTCGGGTTCACCATGTTAGATGATGTACCTTGAGGACGTGCGATCGTGCCTACTGATTATTTTGGAGGGTCCTTCGGCTACGCCGGCCTCGTATTTAAACGAAGGGCGGGCGATCTCAGCCCAAAGAAACCTTGCATGGGCGAAGCTGTCGGTTCCATCGACCTCCAGGACCATGGCTGAATTAATTTTACCTAGGATCGTCGTGATCAGCGATCGTCGGCGGTATGCGATATGCCTGGTGGGGCGATCGCCAGAATAGATGGGATAGGAAAAAATCTCATTATATTCCTTGTACATCATTGAAATTGAATACAAAATTATCACTGGTAGTATTTTTTCAGATGCATGGCATTCCATGGGTATTGGTCCGGAGTTCCGTCAGGATGTTCCAGTTCGTAGGCTCCTTTAGTTAGCCATTTGGATACTCTGAAAGGTCCCTCCCAGTTCGGACCAAAAACGCCTGTGTGGGTTTGGATCTTCTTAAGGACGAGATTGCCCACTCGAAATCTTCTTTCTTTGACCTTTGAATTGAAGAACTTCTCGTCTCTCCTTTTGTGGATCGTGTTCTTCATTTCTGAGGTCAGCCGTCTTTCTTCGAGCATGTCTATGTCGATTCGTCGGGCTACATCGTTATCGGTCGTCATCTCCTGTTCGGTTCGATGGCTGAGGACGGCGATCTCTGAAGGAATTACCGCTTCCGTTCCGAAGGCAAGGGCGAATGGGGTTTCTCCGGTTGAATTGCGGGTCGTCGTTCGGTAGGACCACAAAACGTCTGGGAGCTCGCTCGCCCATCGTCCTTGCCTGGATTCGAGTCGCGCTTTAATCGTGTGTTTGAGGATCTTATTCACTGCCTCTACCTGCCCGTTCGTCTGAGGGTGATAGGGTGCTGAGAATAACCTTTTGATTCCCCACTTTTCACAGAATTGCATGACTTCTAAGCCGTCGAACTGTTTCCCATTGTCGGAGATGATGGCCTGGGGCAGACCGAATCGGCATACGACGTTTTTCCATATAAACTTGATCACTTGCTCTTGGCCGATCTTGTTGAGCGGTTCGGCCTCAGCCCATTTGGTGAAATAATCAACCCCTACGATGGCAAACTTACAGCCCCCTGGAGCCGTCGGCAAGGGACCTATGAGGTCGATGCCCCATTGCGCAAATGGCCAAGGGCTATACATGGAGGTGAGCTGTTCGGGTGATAGTTTAATGTTGGGGCCCATTATCTGACATCTATGACACGATCTGGCATAGGCGATCGCATATTTCCGAAGTGATGGCCAGAAAAATCCTTGTCTGGTTGTCTTATGGATGAGGGCTCGCCCGCCCGCATGGTTTCCACAAATCCCGTCATGGATCTCAGCTAAAACAAGCCGACCTTCCTCCGGTGTAATACACTTGAGGAGGGGAAGGCTGAAGGCTCGCTTGTAAAGCCGGTCGTCCAATAGGGTATATCTGGTCGCGCGAAGCTGGAGTTGGCGAGCTTTAACATGGTCGTCAGGGACCGTTCCGTCCTTTAAGTATTTGATGAACGGAGTCATCCAGTTCTCCTCGGCGACGGCGATCGTGGTAATCAGGCTTCTATCGATCGCCGGCCTAGCTGACTTTGTGATTTGGATATTGGAGAAGTCGGCTGCCCCATCCGATGATGCTAGCTTGGAAAGAGCATCGGCCTGGGAGTTGTGCTCTCTCGGGACTTGTTCGATTAGTACCTCTTCAAATTTTGTGCACATTTCAGCGACCAGCTCTTGGTATTTGACCATCTGTTCGCCGCGTGCCTCATATTCTCTCTTGACTTGGTTTACGACCAAAAGGGAGTCCATGAAGATATGGAGGCGACGAACATCCAGGGCGAGAGCTAGATCAAGACCGCCTACCAAAGCTTCGTATTCAGCTTCATTGTTGGTCGCATGAAAACCGAAACGCACAGCATTTGTGAAACTCTGACCATCGGGGCTGATGAGGACAATCCCTGCCCCTGCTCTCGAATTGGTTGCTGAGCCATCCACATATAACTTCCAGGCAGGTCGGCCGAACTGGGTTGGACTGTGAGGGAAAGTTAATTCCACCACGAAGTCCGCCAGAGCTTGGCTCTTGATCGCCGTGCGAGGAGCGTAGGTGATACCGTATTGGGCGATCTCCAGCGACCACTTGAGTAGTCGCCCGTTGGTGTCCGGTCGGTGCAGGACTTGTCTTAGAGGTAGAGTTGTTAGGACTTCCACTTGGTGATCGAAGAAGTAAGCCCTCAGCTTACGTACACTCATGACAAGGGCGTAGGCGATCTTTTCCAATGGTGTATAACGTGTTTCAGCGTCGTGGAGCGCCTGGCTAACATAGTAGATCGGCAAGTGGGCTTGCCCCTCTGCTCGCACCAGAACGGCACTCAGCGCGACCTCCGAGGCCGCTAAGTAAAGGAATAATTTTTCACCGGGGATCGGCTTTGCCAGGATCTGGGGGTTAGATAGATATTCCTTTATCTTGGCGAATGCTATCTGGCTTTCTTTCATCCATGCGAACTTCTTGTTCTTGATGGTCGCGAAGAAAGGCTTGCTTTTATCGCCGAGCCGTGATATGAAACGGTTGAGGGCGGCTAGACAACCTGTGAGGCGTTGCACCTGCTTGATGTTTCGTGGTTCCTGCATGTCAAGGATCGCCTGTATCTTGGTGGGGTTCGCCTCGATCCCCCTTTGGCTCACTATGTGCCCCAAGAACTTTCCGGAGCCCACCCCGAAGTTGCATTTCTTGGGGTTCAGCTTCATGTTAAACTTCTCAAGGATGGAGAACGTCTCGGCGAGATCATTGAGGTGATCTTCCTTCTTGAGGCTTTTGACTACGATATCGTCAATGTAGACCTCCATGGTCTTGCCGATCTGATCGGCGAACATTCTGTTGAATAATTGTTGGTAGGTCGCCCCCGCATTTTTCAAGCCGAACAGCATTCTGACCCAAAAGTATATGTCTTTTTCTGTGTGGAAAGATGTGTGTTTTATGTCTTCCTCCGACATTGGGATTTGATGATATCCGGCGAAGGCATCCATAAACGACATCATTTCGCAACCTGCCGTGCTATCGACCACGTGATCAATATGAGGCATCGGGAAGTGATATTTTGGACATGCCGCGTTGAGGTCGGTGAAGTCAATGCATAATCTCCAGGAGCCAGTTGGCTTTTTGACGAGCACCGCATTGGCGACCCACTGCGGTTCGTCTGTGGCTACTCCGATCAATTTGTTGTTGAGTAACTTCTGGACCTCTATGTCGAGCGCCGCGTATTTCTCGGGACCGAACTTCCTACGCTTCTGGTGAACAGGCTTCATCGCCCGGTCGATCTTCAGATAATGGCAAGCGTGTTCGGGACTTATGCCAAACATATCTTGATGCGACCAGGCAAAGACTCCGATGTTCCTGCGTAGCAAGTTGATCAGATCTCCCTTTAATTCGTGGTCGATGCTTGCGCCGATTTGTACTTCCCGTTCAGGATGATCCGGATCCATCGTAATGCTTTCCAACTCTTCGACGGGGACGGTCGCCTCTCGTTTGGTGCGATCTCCGGACTCGGTCCTTGGATCGATGTCGAGACTTGGCTCGAAACCGATCCTTGGCTCGATGTCGTCCGTCAATTGATGAGAGATGACGTCCCCTGAGTCGGGCTGGTACGATGAGTTTGGTTCGTCGATCTCCATGGGTTGATCGTCGATCGCTTCAATGTTACATATAGTATGGGAAGTATTGAAAGAAGTAACAACATAGGATTAATTCAGACATCTCTTTGCCATTAGCTGATCTCCTTTTACAGTACCGACCGTCCCATCGGCAGTGGGGAATTTGATACAGTAAAAGAAAGATGAGGCGACCGCCTCAAAGGTTTCCAAAAAGGGGCGACCTAGGAACCCATTATAGATGCTGGGCCTATCTATGATTACAAAACTTAGGTTCCTAGTAATCCTAACCTTGGGATCATAAAAGCATACTAGCTCGACGGAGAGCTTGATCCTCCCGTAGGCTCGGACTGTGTTGTCGCCGAATCCTTGGAGCACGGTGTCGAAAGGCTTGATGAATTTGATTAAGTTGCCGAGTTGGTCTAGGGAGGATTTGAATATGATGTTGCAGAAACTCCCATTGTCGACCAACACGCGATCGACCGTCTTCCCAAGGATACAAGCGGAGATCACTAGTGCATCCTCTTTGGGACATTGCACTCCCTCCCTGTCCTTGTTGGAAAAGGTGATGAGCGCGTCTCTAGATATGGTCGGCTCCGGAGGTACTACAACATGGAATTCGGCGAAAGCCCTCAGCTCGGCTTTTCGCTTTCTGTTTGACAGGGTGGAAACCGGGGAAAGGCCCCCGAGGCTCCCACCTTCTGCTTGAAGCATGTTGATCCGACCGCCAGGGTTGATCGTGTAATATCCGCATTTTTCCCTTCTCTTATTATTCTCATCTTGGTGCATTTTCGTTTCTAGCAACTCGTTTGTAACCGTATTAACATTTTGAGGATATTTAATATTGAACTTTTGTCGCTCGAGCTTGTTTCGGACTCGTTTTACTCGAGTCGGTGTTTCATGTTGTTTCCGTCGCTATTTGAAGTGTTATCATAATCGTCGTTCGGAATCGCCGTTTTGGGGTTGCCGAAGATCGATCTCATGTTATTGTGGGCGTTGTGAGTTTTGTTGGTGTTTCGACCATGTTCCGTATATTTCACATGTTTGGATCGTTTTGTAAATTTCCCAAAAGTTTGGGAAATTTACGTTTGATGTTGTTTTCTGAACCTTTGAGTAGTCGGGAATATGTTTTCCCTTCGGTACTTAAGTTCGTCGTTTCAGGCCCCTTGCGTCCGTACCATCGTGAATTGTTCACCGTTGTATTTCGATTCTTTTTCGGTACCTCCCTCTTTCATTCCTGGCCTGTACTCCACAGCAAGGAATGTTACGTACGTAACACCCTTTTTGGTTACGTACGTAACGTCCTAGTGTAAATCGATGCAGACACACTCGCCTTTTTGGTTACGTACGTAACACCCTTTCGATTACGTACGTAACGCCTAGTGTATTTCGGTCCAGCGATTACGCGCTTTTTGGTTACGTCGTAAGGCCCTTATGGCTTACGACGTAATACAACTTACGTACGTTAGCATGTGGTGGCTAACGTGCGTAACGAGGCTGGGGTTATAAACCCGTGAGTTGACCGATTTCGGTCATTCTTCATCCCTCTCCTTCCCATCCGACTCTAGGCGACCTTCTTGGTATTTCCGCGATTTGAAGCTTTGTAACTCCGAGCCATCATCTTCTTCGAGTTTTTGGTGTATATTATCAACCTCTAATCGTGTTCTTCATCATTATTCAAGGTAAACTCCTAAAACCTTATTTTGGGTAAATTGAAGGGGTTTTCATGTTTCGTCCGATTCGTTCCGTATGTTAGATTAATTCATGATGTACATGATTAATCTCGTTAGTTTTGTTGGTTTCTACGGATTCATGCTATATTTCGTAGTAACTTTGTAATCGTAAGGGTTTGGTTGAGGTCCGCCTCGTTGTTGTTTTTATACGAATATACATGAATCGTAGGCGGGTTTTCGGTGTATTCCAATTCCGTATTCATTTAGAAACAGTCGTGATCTGTATTCTTCAAATCGTTAGGTTCGGTTCCGTTGGTTCCTAGCGGTTGTCGGTGACTTTCCTTTCCGTTCTTCACGTCGTCAATAATTCGAGGCAAGTATTTTTGGAAACCTTTAAGCTTAACATGAAATGGTGATGTATATTACTTATGTGTAACTCACCTCGTGTTGGCTGACGGGGTCAAGGAGGGAAATCTATCTGCCGCCCGGATTTCACGAGTTTGTTTAGCTAGCCCATGCGGGAGGGTCCTTAGAGGCCTCGTGCAAGGGAATCTATGATATTACTCGTTCCCAAGGCGATGCATGTGCGTGTTTTATTTTGTAATGTAGCCGGTGCGGGAGGGTCCTTAGAGGCCTCGTGCGGGAATCTATGATATTACTCTGTTCCCAAGGCAAATTATTTGACTGTTTGTTTCCGGAAAAGACATGTCTGGTTTTGACGTTTTCGAATTGATATTGGTGCATGTACTATGAAATGTGTAAGCGATTGGTTTGCCTTGAATACTTGTACTAGCGTAATTGCTAACCCCTCTGGGACCCGTTGTCGGGAAATTCTTGTTATGGATTTCAGTTATGATTATCTCATGCGAGCGAGCACCGTGACGATGAGGATGTTGGCGTGGTCGTTGACATGTGCATTTGGGTCCATTCATTTCCTTTGTCCATTTCGATATGGTTGTATCCATAGTTTTAAACTTATAGATTGTACTCGCGAGTACTTAGGCTTTTCGTTTCAAACTCCGCATTGTATTACTTTAAATTGTCACGTTGTTGGTTGATGCTTATTTTGCGGTTGCTCAGGCGTATCTTTATATGTCATAATATTTAATTGTGTATCCTCGTTAACCAAGACGGTTAGTCGAGTGAAGTTTTCCTACTGTAGCCTGGTGGGTCCCATGGAGGGGTCTACGGCGCTGTAATACACCTCGAATAAATTGGGGGTGTTACAGAAAATGGTATCGGAGCCCTAGGTTCATGGATACCTAGGCTTGTCGGTTACTTGGGTCTAGTCGTGTTTTATTTTGCACATTGTCACACCGCTGCCGGCATCTCAGTACTTCCAGTGCTCGTAAGTTTCCTTACCCGATTGTTTGCTTTCACATACTGTATTTCGTTTCTTGAACCGTGGTTATTCTCCCTCTTTTGCTTATCATCGCAGTTTTCCTTACTCATCCTCGATATGTCTGTTATCTTTTAACACCAGTATGGATGCCGGAGGAAACCGTGGTCGTGGTCGTCGTGGCCGTGGACGCGGCCGAGGACGTGGGCGGCCGGGGGCGACCACGTCGCACTCTTCAGAGCCGGGCGATCGGGCCACCGCCGCCATGCTTCTTCTCAGAGCGCGCGATCTTGGTATTGCCGCCATGTCATGCGGAAATGGTTAACCAGATGGCGGCTATAGCTCAAGTGGTCCAGAACCCCGATCAGGCCCACGCTAATCGGGGCGGAGCGGATCGCTGGCTCCAGGATGTCATTAAGATGCATCCTCCTCAGTTCTCGGGAGCTTCAGACCCGATCGGCTGGGAAGGGTGGATCAAGGAGATATCCAAGGTCTTCACTGCTACCAATTGTCCCGAGGACCGTAAGGTCCCTATTGCTCAATACTTTCTCACGGGAGATGCTTCAGATTGGTGGGAGGCCGTTAGTCCCAAAGATCATGTTGCTTCGTGGGCCGAGTTTCAGGAGTTGATGGAAACCGAGTACTGTCCGTGGCCGGTCAGACAGGCTCGAGTGCATGCTTTCTTCGATGCTCAACCTAGCGATATTCCCGTATCCCAAGCTATTGCTGATTTCAACAAGGAGTTGGGTTATGTGAAGACCCAAGTTGTCGCAGAAAGCGACAAAATTTTCCATTTTTCCAGGAGGATGAAGCTGCCCATCCGGGACTATATGTCTGGGCTCGTCTGTACTACCTTGAAGGATTATCAGAGTCGAGCCCTTGCTTATGATATGTCGGTGACGGCTAGCGATTTGGCTCGTGAGAGCAAGAAGCAGAAGTCGGTCGGAAATTTTTCTGGTCCCAAGAGTGGAGGCCAGCAGAAATCTCAAGCTGCAAATATTTCAACGGGCGGTTCGGCTCGTTTTTCTGGGAGCTTTCGGGGTGCCGCCGGAACCTCCGCTCGTGAACCCACATGTTTTAACTGTGGTGTGCAGGGCCATAGGAACCGGCAGTGTTCTCGTCCGAACTTTACTTGTCACACTTGTGGACAGCTGGGCCACAAGGCCCTTTATTGTGAGCAGATCAAGCAGCTTCGTGGCGCCCGTTCTTCCCAATCAGTACCGTTAGAGCCAAGTGTGAACCAGGGCTCATTTGCTTCGCCGCCTCCACCGAGTGCCGGCCTAGGTAAGGGTCGGGGTCAGCCCGCTAGGGGTGGAGCTTCCAGTGTCGGCTCTGCTCAGCCACGTATCTATGAGATGAGGAGGGCCGATGATCCAGCAGCTACGGTGGCGACAGGTACCGTTCACATTCATTTCCATCCTGTCAGTGTGCTTTTCGATTCGGGTGCTACGCATTCATTCATTTCTCTAGAGTGTGTACGCCGTTTAAGTCTCGACTGTTTGTCACCTTGCGAGCCTTTCATCGTTAAACTTCCTAGCGGTGATAGAATTGTCGGTGATCGAGAGGTCCGAGACTGCTCTGTGTTTATTTGTGAGAGAGCTTGGCTCTCTAATCTTATTGTCGTTAATATCGAGGGTGAGGATTTGATTCTCGGGGATGATTGGCTCGAGCGGCATGGCGCAATCATGAACTACCGCACGAGAATCATCACTATGTTAGCCGAGGACGGCACGAGCACTCTTTCGCGGGCGAAAGAGGGGAAACCAGAATTCGTCATTAATGCCTTGAAGGCGATGAGTCTCTGCGAAAGGGGTGTACTGGATATTGGTGTTACGCCTAGAAGGCGGACGATGGTGGAGTCGAGCTTTCGTCGATTCCAGTCGTTAATGAGTTTCCTGATGTATTTCTGACGAATTACCGGATTGCCACCGGATCGTGAGGTTGAGTTTGCTATAGAGTTAGAGCCGGCGCGGCTCCTATTTCAAGGCGCCTATCGCATGGCACCTTCAGAGATGTCCGAGTTGAAGAAGCAGTTGAGTGAGATTCTTGAGTCGGGGTATGTTCGAACATGTGCCTCGCCTTGGGGCGCACCGGTCGAGTGTGTGCGGAAGAAGGAAGGTACACTACGTTTGTGTATCGACTATCGTGAACAGAACAAGTTGACCATCAAGAACAAGTATCATTAGCCGAGGATAGACGACTAGTTCGACCAGTTGCAGGGAGCGGCGGTATTCTCAAAGATTGATTTGAGATCGGGTACTATCCTCGGTGAGGGAGTCCGACGTGCCGAAACGGCTTTTCGGACGAGATACGGACATTATGAGTTTGTAGTTATGCCTTTCGGGTTAACTAATGCGCCGGCGGTGTTCATGCAGTTGATGAACAAAGTCTTTATCGAGTATTTGGATAAGTGTGTCGTCGTCTTCATTGACGATATTCTTATCTATTCGAGGAATGAGGAGGAGCATGCCCATCATCTGCGAATAGTGTTAGACATTTTGAGGACCGAGCAACTCTATGCGAAGTTCTCGAAATGTGAGTTCTGGCCAAGGAAGTGATGTTTTTGGGTAATGTGATTTCAGCCGAGGGAGTCCGTGTGGATCCGCAGAAAATTGAGGCAGTGTTGGATTGGGCACCGCCCACTAATGTAAAGGAGGTCCGTAGTTTCTTGGGTTTGGCTGGCTACTACCGTAGGTTCGTCGAGGGTTTCTCAAAACTAGCTCGGCCACTTACACAGTTGCTCCAGAAATCCGAGAAGTTCGTTTGGAATGTCGAGAGACAGTCGAGTTTTGAGGAACTGAAGAAGCGTTTGACTTCAGCTCCGGTTTTGGCGTTGCCATGTGGCAACGAGGGATTCGCCGTTTATAGCGATGCTTCTGGTCAGGGTCTTGGGTGCGTATTGATGCAGCACGGCAAGACCATTGCTTAAGCGTCGAGACAGTTGCGGCCGTATGAGCTGAACTACCCTACCCATGATTTGGAGTTAGCGGCCGTTGTGTTCGCGCTCAAGATCTGGCGTCACTATCTTTTCGGCTCTGCATGTCAGATTTTTACCGATCATAAGAGCCTGAAATACATATTTACTCACGGGAGTTGAATATGAGGCAGAGGAGGTGGTTAGAGCCGATTAAGAATTACGATCTTGAAATCCTTTATCATCCGGCAAGGCGAACGTCGTGGCCGACGCTTTGAGTCGGAAACCGATTTCGCTGTAACGCTTGAGGTCCTTACGCCTCAGCCTGAGCTTCGGAGGGCTTTGATCGGGTTAGATGTTGAGGTTTTGTTGCCTGGAGCTGTCGGGCAACTTTGTGCTCTAGAGATTTCATCGTCTTTGATCGATGAGGTTAAGCTGAAGCAATTAGAGGATCCGATGATTGCTCAAATCCGAGAGAACGTTCTTAAGGGAAAGTCTCCTGGGTTTGTGATTCACGAGGATGGTGTTTTGAGATTCCAAAGTCGGCTTTGTGTGCCGAACGATCCAGAGTTGCGACTGAGTATTTTGCGTGAGGCCCATTCCACACCCTATTCCGTTCATCCTGGTTCGAGTAAGATGTACAAGGACACGAGAAGAAATTTCGTGGAATGATATGAAGGAGGAGGTCGCACAGTTTGTGGCGAGATGTTTGACTTGCCCAGTGTCAAAATCGAACATCGACCTACCGGATTATTGTAGCTACTACCCATTCCGTAATGGAAATGGGAAGATATATCGATGGATTTTGTTACGAGTTTGCCGAGATCGAGGTCGGGCATGAATATGGTATGGGTGGTTGTTGATCGTTTAACCAAGTCGGCACATTTTCTCGGGCATCAAGGACACTGGGGCCCGGAGAAATCGGCTCGTGTGTTTATCGCGCAGATTGTGAGACTCCACGGTACTCAAGTCTATTGTTTCGGATCGTGATGGCCGCTTTGTATCGCACTTTGGCAAAGCGGTGCATAAGGCGTTAGGTACCCGTTGCATTTGAGTACCTCTTTTCACCCCCACCGATGGATAATGAGCGCACTATCCAAACATTCGAGGACATGTTGCGTGCTTGTGCCCTCGATTGGAGTAGCGATCAGGAGGAGCACTTGCCATTGATCGAATTCACGTACAACAATAGTTGGCACGCGTCTATTCGGATGGCACCGTATGAGGCACTTTATGGCGGCGATGTCGATCGCCGATTTGTTGGAATGAGGCGTCCGATTTGGTCGGGACGAACCGGATGTCGTTTTAGAGACGAGACGGAAGATAGAATTAATTCGAGAACGGATGTTGGCGCGAGTCGGCCAGTCATATGCCGATGTCCGTCGTCGACCTTTAGAATTCGAGGTGGGAGACCACGTTTTGCTGAAGGTTTCACCGACGAGAGGAGTTTTCCGTTTCGGGAAGAAGGGGAAGTTGAGTCCGAGATTTATTGGACCCTTCGAGATCCTTGAGCGAGTCGGTGGTTTAGCATACCGGTTGGCGTTACCCCCGGCCCTGAGTCATGTTCATAGCGTTTTTCATGTTTCCCAACTGAGGAAATATGTTCCGGATCCTAGTCACATCATCGACTATGGGGAGATTGACGTTGCCGAGGATATTACTTTTGAGGAGCGTCCTTTGAAGATTTTGGAGCACCGTGAGAAGCGACTGAGGCATAAAACCATTCCTTTGGTCAAAGTGCAGTGGTCGAGACATGGTGTCGAAGAGGCGACTTGGGAAACCGAGGATAGCATGCGTGCTAAGTATCCCGAGTTGTTTATTTCTTAAGTTTCGGGACGAAACTTGTTTTTAGAGGGGTAGAATGTAATACCGCATTTTTCCCTTCTCTTATTATTCTCATCTTGGTGCATTTTCGTTTCTAGCAACTCGTTTGTAACCGTATTAACATTTTGAGGATATTTAATGTTGAACTTTTGTCGCTCGAGCTTGTTTCGGACTCGTTTTACTCGAGTCGGTGTTTCATGTTGTTTCCGTCGCTATTTGAAGTGTTATCATAATCGTCGTTCGGAATCGCCGTTTTGGGGTTGCCGAAGATCGATCTCATGTTATTGTGGGCGTTGTGAGTTTTGTTGGTGTTTCGACCATGTTCCGTATATTTCACATGTTTGGATCGTTTTGTAAATTTCCCAAAAGTTTGGGAAATTTACGTTTGATGTTGTTTTCTGAACCTTTGAGTAGTCGGGAATATGTTTTCCCTTCGGTACTTAAGTTCGTCGTTTGTGCCCCTGCGTCCGTACCATCGTGAATTGTTCACCGTTGTATTTCGATTCTTTTCGGTACCTCCCTCTTTCATTCCTGGCCTGTACTCCACGGAAGGAATGTTACGTACGTAACACCCTTTTTGGTTACGTACGTAACGTCCTAGTGTAAATCGATGCACACTTCGCCTTTTTGGTTACGTCGTAACACCCTTTTCGATACGCACGTAACGCCCTAGTGTATTTCGGTCAGCGATTACGCCTTTTTGGTTACGTCGTAAGGCCCTTATGGCTTACGTCGTAATCTGACTTACGTGCGTTAGCATGTGGTGGCTAACGACGTAACGAGGCCTGGGGTTATAAACCCGAGTTGACCGATTTCGGTCATTCTTCATCCCTCTCCTTCCCATCCGACTCCTGGCGACCTTCTTGGTATTTCCGCGATTTGAAGCTTTGTAACTCCGAGCCATCATCTTCTTCGAGTTTTGGTGTATATTATCAACCTCTAATCGTGTTCTTCATCATTATTCAAGGTAAACTCCTAAAACCTTATTTTGGGTAAATTGAAGGGGTTTTCATGTTTCGTCCGATTCGTTCCGTATGTTAGATTAATTCATGATGTACATGATTAATCTCGTTAGTTTTGTTGGTTTCTTACGGATTCATGCTATATTTCGTAGTAACTTTGTAATCGTAAGGGTTTGGTTGAGGTCCGCCCTCGTTGTTGTTTTTATACGAATATACATGAATCGTAGGCGGGTTTTCGGGTGTATTCCAATTCCGTATTCATTTAGAAACGGTCGTGATTGTATTCTTCAAATCGTTAGGTTCGGTTCCGTTGGTTCCTAGCGGTTGTCGGTGACTTTCCTTTCCGTTCTTCACGTCGTCAATAATTCGAGGCAAGTATTTTTTGGAAACCTTTAAGCTTAACATGAAATGGTGATGTATATTACTTGTGTGTAACTCACCTCGTGTTGGCCCGACGGGGTCAAGGAGGGAAATCTATGCTGCCGCCCTGGATTTCACGAGTTTGTTTAGCTAGCCAGTGCGGGAGGGTCCTTAGAGGCCTCGTGCGGGAATCTATGATATTACTCTGTTCCCAAGGCGATGCATGTGCGTGTTTTATTTTGTAATGTAGACAGTGCGGGAGGGTCCTTAGAGGCCTCGTGGGAATCTATGATATTACTCTGTTCCCAAGGCAAATTATTTGACTGCTTGTTTCCTAAAAGACATGTCTGGTTTTGACGCTTTCGAATTGATATTGGTGCATGTACTATGAAATGTGTAAGCGATTGGTTTGCCTTGAATACTTGTACTAGCGTAATTGCTAACCCCTCTGGGGACCCGTTGTCGGGAAATTCTTGTTATGGATTTCGTGTTATGATTATCTGGACGAGCGAGCACCAGACAGACGAGGATGTTGGCCTGTGGTCGTTGACATGTGCATTTGGGTCCATTCATTTCCTTTGTCCATTTCGATATGGTTGTATCCATAGTTTTAAACTTATAGATTGTACTCGCGAGTACTTAGGCTTTTCGTTTCAAACTCCGCATTGTATTACTTTAAATTGTCACGTTGTTGGTTGATGCTTATTTTGCCGGTTGCTCCGGGCGTATCTTTATATGTCATATTATTTAATTGTGTATCCTCGTTAACCAAGACGGTTAGTCGAGTGAAGTTTTCCTATTGTAGCCTGGTGGGTCCCATGGAGGGGTCTACGGCGCTGTAATACACCTCGAATAAATTGGGGGTGTTACAGATCGGAGGGATCGACTCATCAGAGTACTCCGGCTCATGCTCGATTCTGGCGATCGGATTGGGAGGAATTCTTTCGCTTGGTCGGCGCTCGCGCCCTCCGGCTCTTTCCGTCATGGGTTCTGGCTTGGTGACCAAGTTGTCCAGTTTGCCTTCCTCAAACAGTCGCCAGAGCTGTCTGAGGAGGTCGCGGCATTGGCTAGTGTTATGGCCGGGACTCTTATGATAGGCACAGAATTTGCTACGGTCTAGGTGACCGTGGTCCCTTATCGGCTTTGGTTTCGAAAGCCACTCGCGACCCTTGATCGCGTTGAAGATGTGGGCCGGAGATAAGTTGAGGTTGTGGAGAAGGTGGACTTCTACATCCTCGAAGGCTTTGAACTCGCTAGGCGGCTTGGCGATCGCCTTTCTGGGCTTGGCGACCGTCTTCTTCTGGACATGGGAAGGTGTTTTTCCTTCTTCGGATGGTCCCTCTTCTAAGCGGAGTGAGAGCATCCTCTGTCTAGCCAGGAAACCGGCGGCTTTGCCGCGGAAGATTGAGTAGGTCGGGGGGATATCTTTTGTGAGGTGTCTGAACATGGGCGAACGTCCGTGGAATCCGCTCATAACTGAGTTGAGAGCGATCTCGTCGCTGACGGGCTCACCGGTGAGGACTATCTCGTCTACCCGGTCGATGTAATCCTCATCCGATTCGTCCTTCCCCTGCCTGATTTTCATCATGCGGTGGGGACCTTCCGGGCGAGCGACCTTGGCGGCGAAGTATGACGTGAAGTCGTTCGCCAGCTTCTCAAAGCAATTGATTGAGCGAGATGGTAGTGAGATGTACCACCTGTGGGCGAGATCGCCCAGAGTTAACGGGAACATACGACATTTCGTCGCATCTGAAGCTCCGCATCCGGTCATGTAGATCCGGAATTTGCTTAAGTGGGTTTCCGGATCCGATCTCCCCTCATATAGAGGTGTTTGTGGGGGATTGATCGTTGGTTGGACTGGGGCGAGCTCGATCTGAGTCGCGAGTGGTTCGCTTGACCCAACGATCGGTCTCCTGGCGCCTGCCCCATTTTCCAGGAGCGCCTTCACCTCGTCCAGCTGGCGTTGCATGGCGGCGATCGCCGTCGCCTGACTGCTTGCCGACTGGCTCTCAGAGCGTGAACCAAGGCGATCGTGTACCGATCCCCTCGCCCCGTGGTGAATGACGAGATCCCTGCCAGTGGGTTCCTTTATTGGGCGAGCAGGGGCTCGCTGACCGGCCTGTCTCCTGGGAGTCGGATATGCCGAACTCATGGTAAAGGATTCGGATTCCGATGTCACCGGGCTGGGCCTGAGTGCCCGGGTCGCCATGAGGGATCGCTCCCCAGGCGACTGAAGACGGAATCGTCCTGCCTTACGAGAGCCTTCCCCTGCGGCTCGGGGCTTTCTGTCGATTTCTCAACATAGATCCCCTTGAGCTTCCGTTTGCTTGCCCGTCGGTTAGCTGACGGGGTGATGGTGGGCGAATCGCGGGCCCTCTGCCGTTCCCTGAGGATGGCTATAGCCTCCTCAATCTGTTCCGATGTCTGGAACTGATCGAGTGAGAGGCTAGAACCGTCCCTCGGGGGAAGGAGTGAGAGCCTAGCGTCGCCGCGGTCGCCTTCCGCCGTGGGCTGGGATTGATGCAGGCCGGAATGAGATTCCGTGAGATCTTAGGGTGGCTCTCTTGGAGGTCATTGCGGATGTCATTTTACGAAGGTTTTCTATTGAAGAACGGTGAGTGTTTCTTCAAGTATATGTCCTGAGAAACGGTGAGTGTTCTTCGAGACGGTAGGAATAAAAATGAAGGTTTAGATCCCCTTCCTCTAGCGCCAATTGTTGTTACCCAAAATATTATCCGGAGATAGTATTGCTGGAATGATCGAGTAACAAACAAATGCGAGAACACTTCCGTGAGAAAATAGATAACACAAGAATTGCCGGGGTTGTTAATCCCGGGCTTGAATGCTCTCGCGAGATGTTATTAATAAATATACTGTCGAGTACAAATATTAATGTTAGAATCTAATACAAGGAGTGTAAAGACTTCAAGTTATCTAGGCTTTAGAGCGCGTAGATTGCCGGAAGAACCAGATAGATAAATCTGTGAGTTCTTGCTTGGGATATATGATGAATGTGTATGAATATCACTATGAATGTGTTAGTGGTTGCCAAAAGAGCCTTCAATTCTCTCTTTGGTGTGTATTTTGCACTTAATTCGTAGTAGAATTCGTCCTTCCCTTTGGCCACAGCAGTGAGTCCTCTATTTATGGGGGACAAGGTAGTTGGGATCCCTCAGGCCATCGCGGGCGATCGCCGTTTTCTATATTAAAATAAGACGGCCGATCGTCCCGTCACGTGGGCCTGTTCCCTTGAGGTCCGAGGTTGCAGCTGGAGGCCACCTGGGCGAACCAATGGGAAGCCAGCACGCGTTGCGAGTCGCTGTCCGGGGAGGACCCACTTCGTACCTTTCGGCGGCCTTGTCGGTAGGTGTGGTAGGTGATAGGCTGGGGTCAATGATCATATCTGTCGGTATCCTTTGAAGATCCGCGGGTGGGCCATCATCTAAGATTCGGTCTTCGACGACTTTGACGGATGCTGGATCCATACGTGGCATGAGATGATCGCCTCTGGTCCGCTCATGAAAGATGATCGTCAGATAACAAAAGACGATCGCCGGGTACCAAAAGACGATCGCCGCATTGTGCCGAACTCTAGGCGTTTGTCCTGAGTATGTCTTCCATGGTTGGCTTCTCTGGAAGGTCGCCGATCGCCTATCGTGGCGGATTAATCGCCGCACAACATTATTACTTGTGGATCCCAAATTTAAAGAACAAACTTTTTTGCTGGAAGATAAATGACTTTTCATTGAAAAAAAGAGCGGCAGATAGGTCATTACTTCAACTATTTCCCTTTGACAAAATTGCAAAATAAAGCGACAGATATAATACTAATTTTCCAATAAAAATGATGTTCTCGGTCAATAGCTGAGAACTTTAAATATTGAGTCTTTTCACCGAAATTCCCACTTTTCTAACCCAAGCCTATTCCATCTAGTCCGTAATCCGGGCTCTTTAGCTACTAAGAATGTAAACTAAGTGCAGGGCTTCCCTCGGAGAGTGCATATTCGATAGTATGCTCATAGGCAAAAGCACCCGTGAGTGGGAGCCCCGGAGGTGACTGCAATGAGCAGAAATCTTGCGTTATTTTGTTATCTATCTTATACCAACTTTGACAGAACAGACTTACAAACTAGATGTTTTGAGAATAATTTTTCATGACTGTAGTGTTCACGTTCATCCTTAAATTGTGTCCATAGAGTCATAAGTTCACGATGAATGTATCCACTGCGGTGTGCCTCAAGAATATGTTGGATATCATGATCTATATATTCTTTAATCAATCCAACTTTGATGAATGCTATTTTATCTTTTCGAATTTTGGACACGAACCCCACAAATTTGCATCCTGTGTCACAAGTCCACCGAGCACATTTTAACATCCACCTAATCTTTTTGCTCTTAGTTTCTTTGCAAAACTACTCCTGTAACTGGCGTACACTTAACTGAATTTGAAAGTTCACCAGATTATCGAACTTGTGCTTCGATCAACCTTCGAATATCTTCCGGGATGTCATTTATTATTAGCACCCTTAATTTTTCGAGTCGAGCTCGATAATTTTTTTATGATATTCAGTGGAAGAGATGGATAATATTTATGAAGATTCGAGAGCATTGAATCCAATATGATATTTAGACCATTGTTAGGGTAGATTTGTGAATATAATGATAAACTATTTATAGATTAGAACTACGCGTATGAGGTATGACTCCACATTATAAATATCATAGCTTGAATACGGCTCTATGTTATAATAATCATGATATGACGCGTATGAGCAACGACTCTGCCTTGACAATGATGTGCAATAATGGCATCGCAAGATGATATGATATGTCAGTAAATATCTATTTGATGAGAAGCACATCATATCTTCAGATATTTGTTCTTGATTAAAAATATCACTCCTAACTAATATTGGGAATGAATCCCTAATCAAGGGGAAGTATGAGCCCACTCCCTCTACATATGACTTAGTAGATATTATGGATCTACTAGATAGTCACATGTATATATGACTCGTAATATGAACTTTACAAGATGATTTGCTTACGGTTTGAGCATGTATTCCAGATCACAAAAAGCTAGTAATATATCCCAAATAAGCTTGACTAGATCCATGAATGATCAGATATGCACATACAAGTGAGATATTATTTGGCAAACTATTTAAGGTTTTCCATTCATGGATAAAATGAAGATATCCATTAATAAATAAAATGAAGATATCCAAGAATGATCAGATATGCGCATATAAGTGAGATATTATTTGGCAAACTATTTAAGCCAACATGCTATACTTTTATTACAAGGGCATATACTGAATAAATGAAGATATCCATGAATAAAATAAGGATATCCATGAATGAAAAGAGGATACTGAAATTCATGAAATGTGGATATTGAAATCCATGATTGTGAAATATAGATTGAAAATGAGGATATTGAAATCTATGATTTTTAAAAATGAGATTAAAATCTATCATAATTGAAATATATACCCTTATAATAAAAGTATAGCATATTGACTTACTAAAAGTGAAAAGAAGCTCATGAAAAAATTTTAAACATATTATCAGTGCGTGCAATAACTCAAAATAAGGTGTTGTGAATGAAAATTATATGTTATACTCTTTTGCTTGACTGAGATTTTATCTCATTGGTTTTTCCTAGTAAGGTTTTAAACAATGCATTTTAATCATAACTAATATGAAATCTCCATAAGAAATTTGGAAAATATTGCAATATTGTAAGTATATGAGTCCGAGACTACAAATTGCATGGAATATGATACTCATACTAATCCATGGAAGATTTTTGAAATGCATGTGACAATTTGTATAAAACCCATTGGGTTTTCCTAACAAGGTTTTTAAAGAGGCAACATGAATGGTGTATTAGCATGAATAATATACCTTTTTTCCTTAATTAAGATTTTCCCACTGGGTTTTTTCTAATAACGTTTTAACGAGGTATATTTCTTGGCATAATGAGAAACACCACAAAGATCAAATTATTCCTAAGAATTGAAAACATAAGGAGTAGTTATACTATTTTTCCTTCGATCAAATTTTTTCCATGGAGTTTTCTTGACAAGGTTTTAATGATGCAACACGTGGACACTCCAAAAACAAATAACATATATGACTTATTCACTCAATTTTTATCCCAAGAGATTTTACTGAGATAACACATGTATACTTCTATAAAAATGATCTACAAACTGAAACTTATATGATCACTCAATTTTTGTCCCACGAGGTTTTATTGAGACGACACATGAATACTCATACAAGAATAAAAGAGATAAGGGGGAGCAAATTTACGAGACTACAAATTCCTCAGGTTGTATCCCACATAATTTTTCTAGCCACATTATGATGCAACACGATATGATCGTCGCAAGCAAGTAAAATAGTTCGAAACTTTTATTCCATTGGGGTTTTCTTCAAACTAGTTCATTAGATATTTATGTGAAAAGTCATTCAAATGGAGTGTTGTGAACAATTTCATGTCATGGGAGAGTTTATATTCCCGTGACAATGATGTGTATATTATTTGTGAATGATTATTTTTCCCTGATGTAATTATACAATTAGCCGTGTGGAGTTTACCTATAAATAGGGTTTCAAATTAATGAAAAATATGCATGAGAGTTCATTCTATCTGTCCTCTCTATAATATTTCAGTTTTATAACATGCAGATCAAATTTAGTTTAGTAAAACTGGTTTGAATCTATTTTTAAGTTAGTTGCATTTCCTTACAATAACATATGTTAGACTAGAGGTATACACGTTAGATATATATAAAACTTTTTAAAATCAAACTAACAAATTTTAAGAAACTAAAAAATATTCGAAAAATTTAATCAATATATTTAAAAACTTAATCCAATCAATAGTTTAAATAAACACAATCAAAATTTAAAAAATATAAAACTCAAATAAAAACTTCATAATTATGATAATTCTGTGATGAAGCATAAAATTCAAAATATTGTCCATAATGATTAAAGTAAATAAAAACAAAACCTAAAAGAGAAGTCTAGTTAATATTCTAAATAAACACAATTAACTTTTAAAAAAATTAAAAATAAAATATAATATAATGAAAAAGCTCAACTTTTTTTTGTAGTTTTTATTGAAAAAACTCCATAAACATAACATAAAATTCTAATTTGTAAATTTCTAAATTATCTACAAAACATAAAATAAACATTATAAATTCTAACATATAAGGTATCGAACAATTTTTTTTTTTCTTTCATAAACGTTAAATATCATAATTTTAAATAGAGGTGGGAATACCTACTCTATATCTAAAAAAAAGGACATGTTAGAGTTTTGGTTCTATGGACGCTTCTATGGACGCAATGAGTTGGGATTTCAAGTTTTTGCAAGCTTATCAAGTATGTCTAACATATATATCATTAGATCTAGTATATATACAAAAAATATAACATATATCAATTTAAACTAAAAGCACGACTACATTGAAATTCATCAACAATCTTGACTGAACTGGAATTCCATCAAGACTGCATATACTAAACTGAAATTTTAGAATTTTGGTTGACTAAATTGAGCTGCCTGTAATTTTCAGAATGCATTAGGGCCTGGATAAGTATCTAAAAATGAATTTCCCGTCCTTGTATTTGGTTAACATACACCACCTTAAGATGTACTTAATTATAACCATTGGATGAATAGTAAATTTATTATAAATGATTGTACTAAATCTTAACCACATATATTATAATTGTAGTACATTATATTTTTATATATATTCTGAAAAGTAAAAAAAATTCTGAAAAATTCTGAAAAAAATAAAAAAAAATCTGGAAAATTAGGAAAAAAAATTAAAAAATCTGGAAAAAAATTCGGACCTTTTATTTTTTAAGAAAAAATTATTTGGAATAAATATTAAAAATCAAATCTTTTATTTAAAATTGAAAAATAAAAAGTAAAAAATAAAAAAAATTCTGAATAATTTAAAAAATCTGACAAAAAAATACTTTTATTTTTTAAGAAAATAGATATGGAATAATATTAAAAATCAGAATTTTTTATTTAAAATTCGAAAATAAAAAGTAAAAAATAAAAAAATTCTGAAAAATTTAAAACTTTGACAAAAAAATCGGAACTTTTATTTTTTTTTAAAATTTTTGGAATAATATTAGCAATCAGAATTTTTATTTAAAATTCGAAAATAAAAAGTAAAAAATAAAAAAATTCTGAAAATTCTGGAAAATTTAAAAATCTGAAAAAAAAAATTAGAATTTTTATTTTTTTTTAAAAAATTATCTGGAATGATAATATTAAAAATCAGATCTTTTATTTAAAATTCAAAAATAAAAAGTAAAAGTTCTTATTTTTAATATTATTATTTTCAAAATTTTCAAAATTTTATTTTTAATTTTTCAGATTTTTTTATTTTGAATTTTAAATAAAGGATCGATTTTTAATATTATTGTTCAAGATAATTTTTCTTAAAAATAAAATTTCTCGCTTTTTTCGATTTTTAAATTTTGGAATTTTCCTAATTTTAATTTTTTTATTTTTTCAAATTTTTGGATTTTTCAAATTTTTCAGGGTTTTTTTATTTTTTAGGTTTTTCAAAATTCCGTAGTGGAATATAGACAAATTCATAAATAAAAAAGTACTGAATTGGAAAAAATAAAAAAATTATGTAGGTGTGAAATTTATTTTTTAATATAAAAAATAAAAGGTTAAATACGTAATTTCAATTCTAAAAGTACGACTCTAACAAAATACTTGTACTAGATTACAATATACATATGGCTAAGATTTAGTACTATTGATTTTATTATAGTTACAATTAATCTAACGGTGGAAATTAAGTACATTTTAATTTGATTTATATTCACCAAGTACATTCTTGGTGGACCGCAGAACTACCCTAGTTTTGTAACCTTTTTTTTCTTTTGTTATTGTACTTCAATAAAGGAGAATTAACAATAACTAGAATTACCAACGCAAGTAAATGACACCAAGAATCAACTTTTAAATCCCCCTCTATTCACTTTCTCCCTCCAAAGTTACAAGTAATTCGTACCAACATTCATCTTTTGAGTCTCTCTCTCTACACACTTTCTTTCTCTAGAATTACCCCACAAGTGACGCACAACTTTTTACACTTCGCTCTACATATTTTATCTCTTTAAATTTACCAATCTAAATAACTTTCTGTAATACCCAAGATCGTCATTTCTCGTTGCCTTGCATTATTGGTTGTTTAGGGCTGGATATTTTTATTCCGTTGATGATTAATTGAAACTGTTTTGACGTGGCTGTTTATTGCTATTGTATCGAGTGTGACTTGTTGTTGCATGAGTCATTTTAATTGTGTGTATATGCTTATGTAATTGTACGACGTGTTTCGTAGTATGTTCGTTATCATTTTGGGGCGTTGGTTGTGCATTGAGTAACCAGGACGTTGTCGGACGTCTAATTGGACTATCGGAGCCATTGGAATTTCTTCTATGAGCAGCAGCACCCTTACGACCGTAAGTCATTTCTGTTACGACCGTATAACAGGTGTGTTATACCCTATGCTATATTTGTTACGACCGGAAGTTTGATTTTGGGATTACGGCCATTGTTGCCTTTGATTGCGACCGTAATGTATGATCGGTTTTTTAGGTCTGGAGTCCAAAGAGCTACTTATGGCTGTGTGTGATTGTTACGGCCGTAAGGCACCTACGTTACGGCTGTAACATGCTACTGGTATATAAACTAGTGGCAGCAAATATTTTCGAGAAATAACTTCATTCCCCTTCCCCTCAGTCTCTTTTCGCAATTTTTGGGGCCAAAGTGATTCTTGGGTTGGTCAATCGATCTTCATCAAATCGGGAAACTTAGTTCGTGTCATCGTCATCCTCCATTTCATTCATCCGGATCGAAGGTAACCTCTTTGAATCTCTTAGGGTTGATCTTCGGGATTTTCGTCTTGATTCCGATTTTTGTCCGAATTTGATGGTTCAATTAGTGTTATATATCATATGGATTGTATATCCATATTTCGATTTCGTATGATCTGCATTGTGATGTTTATGTTCTTGAGAAACCTTGAATCTTTAATGTTTGATTAAATATTTCAATGGATTTTCCGTTGGGTCTTGGGGCGTTTTTCCGTCATGCTTGATTGTTATGCTTGTAATAATCATATTTTTGGTGTTGTCTCGTGGAAGTTGTTGGTTTTGGGTCTGTCCGATTGGATCATGTTCTTTGAAGGATTCACATGTCGATTATCGAGGCAAGTATCTTGTTTATGTGACTTGTATCTTGTGAATAGAGATTACGTGTTGGGTTTATGATGATTGACTTACCTTCGTGAATATATTTCATATGAAATAGTTATGAACTACTTATAATGAATGTTTTATGGTGTTTATGTTATTCTCGAATGTTCATTGTTGAGGAATTATGTTGTTTGTGGTATTTGTGCTGGTTTGTAATACACTTGGATGTGTATTATATTGTGTGTGATCATTGAATATGTTGAGTTGACTGTGTATTGTTTGTGATGATGGTTGTGATGACGGTATGGTGTATTTTACTGTCGATTGTGTAATATGGTATGCTGATTGTGAATGTTGTGTGCTGTGTTACTAAGTTCACTCATGTAGGTTCGCCGGGGCCTACGAGGATTCATGGTAAGAGATCATGGGATCAGAACTTAATATGTGGTGCTGAAGTCCAATCGTGCGGGTCTGACGAGGCCTACAATGACACATGGTAAGGGATCACGGGGTCATGATATAGTGAGTCCAACCGTATGGGCTCGATGGGGCCTACAGTGACTCGTGGCTAGGGATCATAGAGTCGGGACTGGTTGTTGTGATTGTTGTGTCGGCTCAATCTGTGTGGGTTGTTGAACCTATGGAGACATGTGGCAAGGGATCACGGGATCACGAGCATGATTGATGTTTGATGTATTGTTTAGCTCAACCCATGTGGGTTGTTGAACTTACGGAGACACATGGAAGGAAATCTCGGGGTCACGAGCATATTTTTACGAACAAAGTTTTTGAAAAGGAAGTTTTATGAAAATGAATGTTGGGCCGAGACCCAAACAAATTGTGGAAATATTCTCCGTGTTGTAAATTATTGAGACGTGAAATGAGATTTGGGCTAAGACCCTAATGTTTTTGAAAATAGTTTTTATAACTAAGGACTCAAGGTCCTAAAGGTTTTGCATTTCTAAAATTCTCGAGATGATGATTTTATTTTCAAATGCTTCCTTGCTTGTTTTCTAATTACTAAAACCTCTCGGGAATACATGGTGAATGGTTGTCGTTATTGATTCGTGATTGATGTTTGCTTGCTACATTTTGTATCCTTATGATACTTTTACTAGCAAATTCAATTTGCTAACCCCTTAAATGGGAAAAATACATTTCATGCATTTCAGGTTGCCTGGTTTGAGGGAGCAGTCACAGGATCGGCATGGAAGATGATGGGCCGCGATACTATTCAAGAACTAAAGTGTTCAGTTCGATATTGTTGTACTGTTGAGTTGTATGCACTCTTCCGCTGTATTGTATTATGACCTATGTGTGGGTGTTTATCCTATGGAGTTTATTTTGGTTTGATTTAGTCGTGTGACCTCGTCGGTCAGTGTATGACAAATATTTGATCTTGTCGGTCCATGTCGTTATATTGTTTGACCAAATTCGGTCAAACGCTGATTGTCTTGTGGTGTTTAGCCTAGTATAATCTTGTGGAAAAAGGGTCTACGACGTGTGATATTCCCAATTTATTTATGGGTGTGTTACATTTATGGTATTGAAATTAGGTTATGGAAACCTAGGTTGTCGGGTCGAGTCGAGTCATGTTTTTATTGTAACACCCCCAAAATACGATCGGAAATATCACACGCTGTAGACCCTTATCACAAGGATCTACCAGGCTAAACTCCAAAAGACTACTCAATGATTGACCAACCGGGGTCGAAATTAAATACAAAGCAGACCGACAAGGTCATTAACCAATTCAGAAACTAACGACATTCACATTACAATGACAATAATAAACTTGAACACAGAAAAGAATGACAACTCAATTTAATAAATGAAAACTACACCCATGCAAGGGTGAATACTCGAACGACAGAAATACCGACCAAAATGAAATAAAAGAAAAGACTCTGACTCTGGTGTGATTAGTATCATTGTCCTCCATCTCCTTCCAAGCCAATCCTGAGATTGCTCCCGAGCTGCCAAAACCTGAACGCATAACAGGCACCCACCCCCCGAAAACTCGGGGTTTAGCAAACTGGAAATTTTGCTAGTGCAAGTACATAATATATAAGATATACGAATAATAACAACACAAAACTCAACAGCCGCGAAGCCTTAACACAACCCATACATTCCCATATTCAACACAGAATAGCACTCGCATACACAAGGTGAAAGATAATCACATAGTCATATTCTATTTACGGAACATAACACCAATGAAACTTTAAACGAGCCCAAGGAGTCAAAAGATCTAGTTTGAAAATCCATTTTATAAAGGAAAAACATTTTGATAAGATAATTTGCAAATGTTATTATTGACTCGGGCCGCCCTGGGGTTTTGAAAATCGAATGGGAATACCTTTAGAAAATAACTTCAAAAGCTATGGGGTCATCGACCCAACATGTAGAAAACAATTTGCAAAAAAACCATTACAACGTTATTCGGGGTCCTCGACCCAATTTATAAAACACTATCACAAGCGAAACATTACAACATCTCACGGGGTTCTCGGCCCAATCCAAATAACATCATCACAGTACAATCAAAGGCACAACCTCTCATTCGACAAATCCTGCTTAAGACTCCCGATTAATTAACCCTCGGAGATCTCGTCAAATATCCTTGGTCAATTAACCCTGATAGCAACATTGAAAACAAGTTGAAACAAACTTTCAGAAACACGAATCACGGTCTACATCAAGACCAACACTTTAAAACGAGTTGCAAGAACTTTGAATTACGAAAAACATTTGGTAACGGGGTCTTAGCTATCACTCAAATATCCATTACCAATAAGCCTGCCAGGCGCCTCCCTTGCACACCTGTGCACCGGCGTTCACTCCACTATGTTGGCCGCCCCTTGAACATGTCACCGCGCCGGCGATCACTCCCAAAAGAGCCGCCCCTTGCATGCGCATTAGGTAACACCGGTGTTCACCAATCATATGGAGCCGCAGATTGCAGCATACACCAGGCCGGAGTACACGCCCCGCCCTCAGAGGTTCCCGGATACGACGTCTCTCACAACAAGTATTCACATTGTTACAATATCAAGCACACAGTCAATCGTTGCAACAATTATCAAATCAATACACCAATTCACACAATTTATCCGCCAATCCATAACCACACAAATAAACAATAACACGCACGTTATTAATCAAGACCCAACACGATAAGCCTTCGGCACAACCAACCAAGGCTACACATATATCCTTATATCGTAACTCGACCGAATGTATAAACCGTACTATATTATCTCTATAATTATGGTTCGTACTTTAATCCAAGTTGAGTACATCAACTAGTATCGGTATTAATCACTCGACACTCACCGACACATGTATGTATTTATCTATACACATGTATACATACATATATATACGCATATCTATATACATACATATATTTAACACATAAATATATATATATATATATATATATGTATAAGTATATTCGTAAAATAATTCACACTCTTTGGCAACAATGATTTCACATAGTTATAATTCGTATATAAAGGTACTTGCCTCAAGTCCAAAGCACGCGAAGCAACGGGAAAGCTCGACCGAAAACCCTCGAATCTTCAAACTAGGTCGAAAACACAAGAATAACATAATCACTATAAGATCGATCGCAAGGAAGATGCAAAACACACGAAATTCTCAACAAGAATTCGTTGAGACGAAGGATCGAACACTTAGGGCGCAATGTTTCCCAAAGAATATCAAGAACATTATCCGAACCCAAATACGGTAAGAAATACGAATCAAATCATAAGGAGAGAATCAATACAACCGATTGATGATATACAACAACACGATTCATGAAGAACAACCCGAATCTTGAAGATTCACGAAATATAAAGGAAGGGTTTACAAGATGATTACCTCGAATCGAAGACGAAGAACACGGATTGATGATGTTAATCAACACCAAGAACTAAAGGAAGATGTAAACTTGGAGTTACAGGACTCCAAAATCGCCCCTAGATCACCCACAAATCGCCTCAGCCGCGGAGGAGTGAAGAAAGGGTGAAAAATGACGAACACGGTCAACCCTCGGTATATAAATACCTGCGCATGAGTTACGTACGTTAACCAAGAAGAATAACATACGTTACCTGTATTACGTACGTAATGCATCAAGGATTACGTACGTAATCGATAACCAGACCCTCCTGTCCAAAATAGCGAAGACCCTTACGTACGTTATGGCGAGGGCTTAACGTACGTAAGGAGCACAGTTAACGTGCGCTATGATCAATACATAGCGTGCGCTATCGACGATCAGAACTCAATGTCTGAACTGGTAAGACCCTTACGTACGTAAAGGGAAGGTCTTAACGTACGTAAGTCGCATGATGATAACGTACGTTATGCTTATAGCATAGCGTACGTAAGTCACTTAGACGCATAACGTACATAAGACACTTAGCAGATCCAGAACTGCTAAGTTCAGCTCGTCGCGTACGAGCGCGACGAAACCGCGAAACGACAATTACAACACAAGACAAGGACATGCATACGAAGAGTGAAGAACGACGGATTCAAGCGTTAAAAGAGAGTACGATTCCGACAACCTGAAGGTTCGGAATACGATAACAGAAGTAATCAGCCCCAAACTTTAGGAAATTACGAAACGGCCCAAAACGTCCGTAAATCACGATATGACATCAAGAAACCAAACCAAAGCTCACAACATGCATAATAAAGCTCAACGGACTCATAGGAAACACGAAACCATAGTTTCGAACCATCATCACATGAAATGAACCAAATAGCGGGAAAAGTCGCTTAAAACACAGATTCAGGTAAAACAGCCCCGGAACCACTCGGATGACCAAACACGCAGAACGAAACATTATCAAAATGTCAAAACGCTCGCAAGTGAGCTTTTGGAAACCAGAAAGATGCCAAAAACGAAAAAGTACCGAAATAGAATATCACGTGTATTACATTCTACCCTCCTTAAAAGAAGTTTCGTCCCGAAACTTAAAATAGAGAGCGATGGAACAATAGTTTCAAACAAAATTTGCAAGAATCAAATTCGGATGTGGAAAGGCCACAATAATCCACGAGATTTAGCAAAACAGCTCCGAAATTCGTTCGAAGGACGGTAGGCTAAGTAAAACAAGGTAGTTTAAAATCGTCGATGGGATCACAATTGAATTACCATCAATGAAAGGTCACACAATACTGTAAATATCAAGAAAAGTATGGGTAATAAATTCCCACATACTAAAAAGATATTACGACCCCGAAACTTAGAACAAGAAGAGTTGGAAACGTAGAGCAATGAAACGAAATACGATCGAAGTCACGACTGTTTGAAGCAGCAACGATTAAGACATAGTACAAAATCTTCATTCTCACATGCTAGGATCTTCAGAAGGAAACATAGGGTTTCGGGACACTTTCTGGTCACTAGCTCTGCTCTCTCTTAGGGCGGCATTCTTTGCCAATTCGGAAACTATCTCACAGTGTTTCTCCCGATGACCTTCACACCCGCACCGGTAACAAGTCAAGAGTGGAGAGGAACAATTTGCACTAACATGTCCCTGACAGTTACAGTTGAAACATCTTCTCTTCTTACCGAGAATCAGCGAAGCTGGTTTAGATTTCCAGCGCTGACTCCCGACCGCGAAGACGACGCCTTCGAATGATGTGAGGGCTTGGGAGCCTTAGTCTCTTCACCGCCCAGAAATTTTCCCGATGTCCTCGGTCTCTTTGCTTCGCTCGTGGGCTCGATTACTGAGGAGATTTCATAGGATATCGTTTGATCTTGATACTCTTTCACTGTAGCATGGATAGTTGTCGTACGAACCACCTTGTCGTTTCCACTTTCGTCATCACCCTTACGTCCGCCAAGTCTCGACATACTAATACAGATAGTACCGTTCAGCATTATCAAATAATCAATCGTACAGTATACCACAATTATCAACAAAAGGTTTAGTTAACATCTATAGAATAACGTAAAGCGTAAAGTTTTCTGAAGTCAATCCCGAGTCCTTCGACGAGGACGATCATTATATGCATGCACTTAATGAAAACAAATTTTTGAAAAAGAGAGCGAGTCACGTTACGCCCAAAGCTTGTAAATATTGTCCTTTATTTGGAAGAGGGAGTTTATAGAACGACTTTAAAAATTATTTTCGAGTAATGTATAAGAGAAAATTGAAAGTTGAATCGTAACTAATTTGAAATATTTCAAGTGTTGAGTTCCAAATACCACAATTTGAAAATCTTTCCTCTTCTACCAAAATGTCTACTCGAAATGATTTTTCACCGAAACACGTGACCATTTGACATGACTACATTAAATCATGGGTTTTCACAACATTATAAAATTTCTAAGCACCACTTTAAAATGTTCGTGACATTACAGCACCGTGGGCCCTGCACCGAAACTCACCAGGCTGAAAACCATTTTTAAAACGTTCAAAATGCCAAAAGGCCGATGACGGTAGTATTTTCAAATAATCACAGAAGTCATTTATAAAATATCAAATACCGTTATAAGAATACCGTCAAAACATGCAAGACCAAAATGCCAAAACTCGGTTTAGGGAATCGGTTTTACGAAATAAAATTCAGTTTGCAAGATACCAAAAGCCATTTCAAAATACTCACGCAGCGGATAAAATTAACGCTCAAAGATTTATTGTAATAAAATGTAGAAATTGGTAAGTACACTCGACTTCCGAAACATACTACATAACCATTCTCAATCGGACCGTATACGCATGTTATATCCTAAAACAATAATATAACCAACAAGTTCCAACCCCTTGTTCGTATTAAACACATTAGCACGATATAATCAAATACGTATATAAGGGGACTTACGATCGGGAGGCTTACCTGTAATATCCGATATTTTTCTTTCCCTTGTATTTTTATTTTTGGTATATTTCTCGGTCATAGTGACCCTCGTGTACCTTTCAGTGTGTCCTTCCTGTCAACTGTTGAACTGTATTCTCGTTATTGTGGTGCGGAACCGCTGTTTCGGGGTTGCCGTGGATCCATTTCGTGTTATTGGTTCCCAAATATTGATTCCTATCGTTTTATTCTCTTTCCGGATCATTTTTATCATTTTGGGACCCAATTGGGGGTGTGGGCGCGGATAAGATGTGTGTGCCGCGGCACACAAATTTCTTCGATTGTTGGCCAAACGAAGACTGCAGTGCCGCGGCACACCCATCCGGTGCCGCGCACAATGTTAAACCAAAGGCCGCGGCACACCTATCCGGTGCCGCGGCACACTCGTGTGACATCTGCGACCAAAACCCGCCTGTACCGGGTGCCGCGGCACACGCAGGCCGTGCCGCGGCACACTGCCGAACCCTGGGAGTAATTTTTTGGCCCGTGCCGCGGCACACCTCAGCTACGCCGCGGCACACAATGCGGTCAACCCCCTATATTGTGTTGTTTTGAGCGTCCGCTGCTCATTTCTTTCTTCTTCTTCCTGCATCGCGAGAGAGAGTGAGAGAGAGGGGGGGAGTTCTTCATCAATATTCATTGGGGGGTTGATTTTCGTCATTTTTCTTCGATAGTGAAGCCCGGACAATCAATCCAACGCGTGTTCTACGGATCTTAGTACTTGAATCTCCAAAGGTAATATTTCTTGAAACCCTCCCTTTTGGATAATTGGGGATTTTGGGGTTTTTGTCCGATTCTTCCCGTTTTGTTGATGGATTCTTGATGAATATGATTAATCTTGTTGATATCATTAATTTTCCTACGGATTCATGGTATATTTTCATAGTTTTGCGGAATCGAGAGGGTTTGGTTGTGGTCCGCCCTCGTTGTTATTTTGTGCGAATATACATGAATCGTAGGCGGGTTTTCGGGTGTATTCCATTTCCGTATTCGGCTAGAGTTGTTTATAATTATGTTCTTTGAATCGTTAGGTTCAGTTTCGTTGATTCCTAGTGTTCGTCGGTGATTATCCTTTCCGTTCGTTGCGTCATCAAAATATTCAAGGCAAGTATTTTTGGAAACCTTTATGCTTAACGTGAAATGGTAATGTATATTGTGTGTGATTTGCTCACCTCGGGAGGGTCCGACGGGATCACGGAGGGAATCTATGGCTTCGTCCTGGATTCATGAGTTTGTTTCGCTAGCCACCGGAGGGTCCTGAGAGGCCTCGCGGGGTCTTCGTGGCTTCATCCCGGTCCTAGGTGACGTGTGGTGCTTGATTTGTTTTATGAATGTGGCCAGCTCGGGAGGGTCCTTAGAGGCCTCGAGTGGGATTCGTGGCTTCGTCCCGGTCCTAGGCAAATTAATTGTGACTGTTTGTTTCCGGAAAAGACATGTCTGGTTTTGGTTTTTGAAATAATATTGGTGCATGTACTATGAAATGTGTAAGCGATTGGTTTGCCTTGATTACTTGTACTAGCGTAATTGCTAACCCCTCTGGGGACCCGTTTTGGGGAAATTCTTGTTATGGATTTCAGGTTATGATTATCCGGACGAGCGGGCACCTGGACAGTACGAGGACGTTGGCCAGGGTCGTTGACATGTGCATTTGGGTCTTTCTATTTTCTTTCGTCCTTTTCGATTTGGTTGTTCTAATAATTATAAACTTATAGAGTGTACTCGCGAGTACTTAGGCTTTTCATTTCAAACTCCGTATTGTGCTACTTTTAAATTGTTACATTGTTGGTTGATGATCATTTCGCCGGTTGCTCCGGGCGTAACTTCTTATGTCTTATAATTAAATGTGTGTCCTCGCTAACCGGGATGGTTAGTCGAGTGGAGTTTTCTTGTTTGTAGCCTGGTGGGTCCCATGTGGGGGGTCCACGGCGCTGTAATATACTCTGAACATCTCGAGGTGTTACAGAAAATGGTATCAGAGCTCTAGGTTTATGGATACCTAGGCTTGTTGGTTATTTGGGTCTAGTCGTGTTTTGTTTTGCACATTGTCACACACCGCCAAAGATCCCCGTACTTCCAGTGCTCGTAAGTTTTCTTATTCGGCTCTTTTGTTTCTGTCATTGTATTTCCACTTTTGAATCGTAGTTGCTTTTCCTCCCTTACTCATCATCGATATACTTCTGTTATCTCTCAACATCAGTATGGATGCCGGAGGAAACCGTGGTCGTGGTCGTGGTCGTGGTCGTGGACGCGGCCGGGGACGTGGGGCAGCCGGTGGGGCGGCCACGTCGCATTCTTCGGGAGCCGGCAGTACCGGTGACCGTCACAGTCATGCTTCTTCTCAGGAGCGCGCCGATCTTGGTATTGCGGCTGTTATGCAGCAAATGGTTAACCAGATGGCGGCTATAGCTCAGGTGGTCCAGAACCCCGATCAGGCCCATGCTAATCGGGGCGGAACGGATCGTTGGCTTCAGGATGTCATCAAGATGCATCCTCCCCAGTTTTCGGGAGCTTCGGACCCGATCGGCTGGGAAGGGTGGATCAAGGAGATATCCAAATTATTCACTGCTACCAACTGCCCAGAGGACCGTAAGGTCCCTATTGCTCAATATTTTCTCACGGGAGATGCTACATATTGGTGGGAGGCCGTTGGTCCCAAAGATCATGTTGCTTCATGGGCCGAATTTCAAGAATTGATGGAGACCGAATATTGTCCGTGGCCGGTTAGACAAGCTCGAGTGCATGCTTTCTATGATGCTCAACCACGGGATATTCCCGTATCTCAGGCCATTGCCGACTTTAACAAGGAGTTGGGTTATGTGAAGACCCAAGTTGTCGAGGAGAGCGACAAGATTTTCCATTTTTCCAGGAGGATGAAACTGTCCATTCGGGACTATATGTCTGGGCTCGTCTGTACTACTCTGAAGGATTACCAGAGTCGAGCCCTTGCTTATGATATGTCGGTGACCGCTAGCGATTTGGCTCGTGAGAGCAAGAAGCAGAAGTCGGTCGGAAATTTTTCTGGTCCCAAGAGTGGAGGCCAGCAGAAATCTGAGGCTGCAAATATTTCTACGGGCGGTTCGGCTCGTTTCTCTGGGTGCTTTCGGAGTGCCGCCGGAACCGTCGTCCGGGACCCCAGATGCTTTAACTGTGGCAATCCAGGCCACGTGAACCGGTATTGTCTTCGTCCACCTTTAACTTGTCATACTTGTGGTCAGACGGGCCACAAGGCTTCTTTTTGCGAAAAACTCAGACAATTTCGCGGCGCCCGTTCTTCTCACCCAGCACCTATGGAGCCGAGTGTGAACCAGGGCTCATTTGCTCCGCCGCCTCCACCGAGTGTCGGCCGAGGTAGGGGTCGGGGTCAACCCGCTAGAGGAGGAGCTTCAGTGTCGGCTCCCCCCAGCCGCGTATATACGAGATGAGGAGGGCCGATGACCCAAGAGCCTCGTGGCGGCAGTGCACCGTTCGTATCCATTCTCATCCTGTCGGTGTACATTTTGATTCGGGTGCTACGCATTCATTCATTTCTCTAGAGTGTGTACGCCGTTTGAGTCTCGACTGCTTGTCACCTTGCGAGCCTTTCATCGTTAAACTTCCTAGCGGTGATAGAATTGTCGGTGATCGAGAAGTCCGGACTGCTCGTGATCATTTGTGAGAGGGCTTGGCTCTCTAATCTTATTGTTGTGAGTATCGAGGGCGAGGATTTAATTCTCGGGAATGATTGGCTCGAGCGGCATGGTGCAATCATGAACTACCGCACGAGGATCATTACCATGTTAGCCGAGGACGGCACTGAACACTCTTTCGCGGGGCGAAAGAGAAACCAGAAGTTCGTTATTAACGCCTTGAAGGCGGTGAAACTCCTGCGAAAGGGGTGTACTGGTTATTGGTGCTACGCCTTGAAGGCGGAGAATGGTGGAGTCGAGTTTTCGTCGATTCCAGTCGTTAGTGAGTTTCCTGATGTATTTCCTGACGAGTTGCCGGGATTGCCACCGGATCGTGAGGTTGAGTTTGTTATAGAATTAGAGCCGGGCGCGGCTCCAATTTCGAAGGTGCCGTATCGCATGGCACCTTCAGAGATGGCCGAGTTGAAGAAACAGTTGAGTGAACTTCTAGAGTCGGGGTATGTCCGACCGAGCGCCTCGCCTTGGGGCGCACCGGTCTTGTTTGTGCGTAAGAAGGATGGTTCACTACGTTTGTGTATCGACTATCGTGAACTAAACAAAGTGACCATCAAGAACAAGTACCCTTTGCCGAGGATTGACGACTTGTTCGATCAGTTGCAGGGAGCTGCGGTGTTCTCGAAAATTGATTTAAGATCGGGGTACTATCAGCTCCGGGTGAGGGAGTCCGACGTGCCGAAGACAGCCTTTCGGACGAGATACGGGTATTATGAGTTTGTAGTTATGCCTTTCAGGTTAACTAATGCGCCGGCGGTGTTCATGCAATTGATGAACAAAGTCTTTATCGAGTATTTGGATAAGTGTGTCGTCGTCTTCATTGACGATATTCTTATTTATTCGAGGAATGAGGTAGAGCATGCCCATCATTTGCGGATAGTGTTAGACATTTTGAGGGCCGAGAAACTCTATGCGAAGTTCTCGAAATGTGAGTTCTGGATGAAGGAAGTGATGTTTCTGGGTCACGTGATTTCAGCCGAGGGAGTTCGAGTGGATCCGCAGAAGATTGAGGCAGTGTTGGATTGGGCATCGCCCACAAATGTGAAGGAGGTCCGTAGTTTCTTGGGTTTGGCTGGCTACTACCGTAGGTTCGTCGAGGGTTTCTCAAAACTAGCTCGGCCACTTACACAGTTGCTCCAGAAATCCGAGAAGTTCGTCTGGACCGATGAGAGGCAGTCGAGTTTCGAGGAGCTGAAGAAGCGTTTGACTTCAGCCCCGGTTTTGGCGTTGCCGTGTGGCAACGAGGGATTCGCCGTTTATAGCGATGCTTCGGGACAGGGTCTTGGGTGCGTATTGATGCAGCACGGCAAGACCATTGCCTATGCGTCGAGACAGTTGAGACCGTATGAGCTTAACTACCCTACTCATGATTTGGAGTTAGCGGCAGTCGTTTTTGCGCTCAAGATTTGGCGTCACTATCTTTTCGGCTCTGCATGTCAGATTTTTACCGATCATAAAAGTCTGAAATATATATTTACTCAGCGGAGGTGGTTAGAGCTGATTAAGGATTATGACCTCGAAATCCTTTATCATCCGGGCAAGGCAAACGTCGTAGCCGACGCCTTGAGTCGGAAACCGATTGCGTTGCGAACGCTTGAGGCCCTCACATCTCAGTCTGAGCTTCGGCGGGCTTTGATTGAGTTTGGTGTTGAGATTTTGTTGCCTGGGGCTGTCGGGCAACTTTGTGCTTTAGAGATTTCGTCGTCTTTGATCGATGAAATTAAGCTGAAACAATTAGAGGATCCGATGATTACTCAAATCCAAGAGAACGTCCTTAAAGGAAAGTCTCCTGGGTTTGTGATTCACGAGGATGGTGTTTTGAGATTCCAGAGTCGGCTTTGTGTGCCAAACGATCCAGAGTTGCGACAGAGTATTTTGCGTGAGGCCCATTCCACACCCTATTCCGTTCATCCTGGTTCGAGTAAGATGTACAAGGACCTGAGGAGGAACTTCTGGTGGAATGATATGAAGGAGGAGGTCGCGCAGTTTGTGGCGAGATGTTTGACTTGCCAGCAGGTCAAAATCGAGCATCGACCTACTGGTTATTGCGATCACTTCGCTCCGAATGGAAATGGGAAGATATATCGATGGATTTCATCACGAGTTTGCCGAGATCGAGATCGGGCATGAATATGGTTTGGGTGATTGTTGATCGTCTGACCAAGTCGGCACATTTTCTGGGCATCAAGGACACTTGGGGCCCGGAGAAATTGGCTCGTGTGTTTATCGCGCAGATTGTGAGACTTCACGGTACTCCGAAGTCCATTGTTTCGGATCGTGATGGCCGTTTTGTATCGCACTTTTGGCAGGCGGTGCATAAGGCGTTGGGTACCCATTTGCATTTGAGTACCTCTTTTCATCCCACCGATGATGGATACGAACGCACTATCCAGACATTCGAGGACATGTTGCGTGCTTGTGCCCTCGATTGGAGTAGCGACTGGGAAGAGCATTTGCCATTGATCGAATTCACGTACAACAATAGTTGGCACGCGTCGATTCAGATGGCACCGTATGAGGCACTTTATGGGCGACAATGTCGATCGCCGATTTGTTGGAATGAGGCGTCCGATTTGGTCGGGACCGAGCCGGATGTCGTTTTGGAGACGAGGTGGAAGATAGAATTAATTCGGGAACGGATGTTGACGGCCCAGAGTCGACAGAAGTCATATGCCGATGTCCGTCGTCGACCTTTAGAATTCGAGGTGGGAGACCACGTTTTGCTGAAGGTGTCGCCGACGAGAGGAGTTTTCCGTTTCGGGAAGAAGGGGAAGTTGAGTCCGAGATTTATTGGACCCTTCGAGATTCTCGAGCGGGTCGGTGGGTTAGCATACCGTTTGGCGTTACCCCCGGCCTTGAGTCACATTCATAGCGTTTTTCATGTTTCCCAGCTGAGAAAATATGTTCCGGATCCTAGTCACGTCATCGATTATGGCGAGATTGATATTGCTGAAAATATTACTTTTGAGGAGCGTCCTTTGAAGATTTTGGAGCATCGTGAGAAACGACTGAGGCATAAGACCATCCCTTTGGTCAAAGTGCAGTGGTCGAGACACGGTGTCGAGGAAGCAACTTGGGAAACCGAAGATAGCATGCGTGCTAGGTACCCTGAGTTGTTTATTTCTTAAGTTTCGGGACGAAACTTATTTTTAGAGGGGTAGAATGTAATATCCGGTATTTTTCTTTCCCTTGTATTTTTACTTTTGGTATATTTCTCGGTCATAGTGACCCTCGTGTACCTTTCAGTGTGTCCTTCCTGTCAACTGTTGAACTGTATTCTCGTTATTGTGGTGCGGAACCGCCGTTTCGGGGTTGCCGTGGATCCATTTCGTGTTATTGGTTCCCAAATATTGATTCCTATCGTTTTATTCTCTTTCCGGATCATTTTTATCATTTTGGGACCCAAAAGGGGGTGTGGGCCGCGGCACAAGATGTGTGTGCCGCGGCACACAAATTTCTTCGCTTGGCCAAACGAATCAGACTGCGTGCCGCGGCACACCCATCCGGTGCCGCGGCACAATGCCAAACCAGTGCCGCGGCACACCTATCCGTGCCGCGGCACACTCGTGTGACATCTGCGACCAAACCCGCCTCAGACTGGTGCCGCGGCACACGCAGCCGTCTGCGCACACCGCCGAACCACAGGAGTAATTTTTTGGCCTGTGCCGCGGCACACCTCAGTTGTGCCGCGGCACACAATGCGGTCAACCCCCTATATTATGTCGTTTTGAGCGTCCGCTGCTCATTTCTTTCTTCTTCTTCCTGCATCGCGAGAGAGAGAGTGAGAGAGAGGGGGGGAGTTCTTCATCAATATTCATTGGGGGGTTGATTTTCGTCATTTTTCTTCGATAGTGAAGCCCGGACAATCAATCCAACGCGTGTTCTACGGATCTTAGTACTTGAATCTCCAAAGGTAATATTTCTTGAAACCCTCCCATTTGGATAATTGGGGATTTTGGGGTTTTTGTCCGATTCTTCCCGTTTTGTTGATGGATTCTTGATGAATATGATTAATCTTGTTGATATCATTAATTTTCCTACGGATTCATGGTATATTTTTATAGTTTTGCGGAATCGAGAGGGTTTGGTTGTGGTCCGCCCTCGTTGTTATTTTGTGCGAATATACATGAATCGTAGGTGGGTTTTCGGGTGTATTCCATTTCCGTATTCGGCTAGAGTTGGTTATAATTATGTTCTTCGAATCGTTAGGTTCGGTTCCGTTGATTCCTAGTGTTTTTCGGTGATTATCCTTTCCGTTTGTTGTGTCATCAAAATATTCAAGGCAAATATTTTTGGAAACCTTTATGCTTAACGTGAAATGGTAATGTATATTGTGTGTGATTTGCTCACCTCGGGAGGGTCCGACGGGATCACGGAGGGAATCTATGGCTTCGTCCTGGATTCATGAGTTTGTTTCGCTAGCCAGCTCGGGAGGGTCCTTAGAGGCCTCGAGTGGGATTCGTGGCTTCGTCCCGGTCTTAGGTGATGTGTGGTGCTTGATTTGTTTTATGAATGTGTCCAGCTCGGGAGGGTCCTTAGAGGCCTCGAGTGGGATTCGTGGCTTCGTCCCGGTCCTAGGCAAATTAATTGTGACTATTTATTTCCGGAAAAGACATGTCTGGTTTTGGTTTTTGAAATAATATTGGTGCATGTACTATGAAATGTGTAAGCGATTGGTTTGCCTTGATTACTTGTACTAGCGTAATTGCTAACCCCTCTGGGGACCCGTTTTGGGGAAATTCTTGTTATGGATTTCAGGTTATGATTATCTGGACGAGCGGGTACCTGGACAGTACGAGGACGTTGGCCAGGGTCGTTGACATGTGCATTTGGGTCTTTCTATTTTCTTTCGTCCTTTTCGATTTGGTTGTTCTAATAATTATAAACTTATAGAGTGTACTCGCGAGTACTTAGGCTTTTCATTTCAAACTCCGTATTGTGCTACTTTTAAATTGTTACATTGTTGGTTGATGATCATTTCGCCGGTTGCTCCGGGCGTAACTTCTTATGTCTTATAATTAAATGTGTGTCCTCGCTAACCGGGATGGTTAGTCGAGTGGAGTTTTCTTGTTTGTAGCCTGGTGGGTCCCATGTGGGGGGTCCACGACGCTGTAATATACTCTGAACATCTCGGGGTGTTACATTACCATCATGGATTGCCTGAAGATGATGTCGGAACCATGATACTAATCACAACTCTGACGCTCGCGACTTACACAGGACATGGACTTGACCCAACGGCCTAGGTTTTTCGCAAACATAAGCTCTGATACCATATATGTAACACCCCGAAAATACGACCGGGAATGTCACACGCTGTAGACCCTTATCACAAGGATCTACCAGGCTAAACCCCAAAAGACTACTCAATGATTGACCAACCGGGGTCGAAATTAAATACAAAGCAGACCGACAAGGTCATTAACCAATTCAGAAACTAACGACATTAACATTACAATGACAATAATAAACTTGAACATAGAAAAGAATGACAACTCATTTAATAAATGAAAACTACACCCATGCAAGGATGAATACTCGAACGACACAGAAATACCGACCAAAATGAAATAAAAGAAAAGACTCTGACTCTGACTCTGGTGTGATTAGTATCATTGTCCTCCATCTCCTTCCAAGCCAATCCTGAGACTGCTCCCGAGCTGCCAAAACCTGAGCGCATAACAGGCACCCACCCCCCGAAAACTCGGGGGTTAGCAAACTGGAATTTTGCTAGTGCAAGTACATAATATACAAGATATACGAATAATAACAACACAAAACTCAACTGCCGCGAAGCCTTAACACAACCCATACATTCCCATATTCAACACAAAATAGCACTCGCATACACAAGGTGAAAGATAATCACATAGTCATATTCTATTTACGGAACATAACACCAATGAAATTTTAAACGAGCCCAATGAGTCAAAAGATCTAGTTTGAAAATCCATTTTATAAAGGAAAAACATTTTCATAAGATAATTTGCAAACGTTATTATTGACTCGGGCCGCCCTGGGGTTTTGAAAATCGAATGGAATATCTTTAGAAAATAACTTAAAAAGCTCTGGGGTCATCGACCCAGAATGTAGAAAACAATTTGCAAGAAAACCATTACAACGTTATTCGGGATCCTCGACCCAATTTATAAAACACTATCACAAGCGAAACATTACAACATCTCACGGGGTTCTCGGCCCAATCCAAATAATATCATCACAGTACAATCAAAGGCACAACCTCTCATTCGACAAATCCTGCTCAAGACCCCCGATTAATTAACCCTCGGAGATCTCGTCAAATATCCTTGGTTAATTAACCCTGATACCAACATTGAAAACAAGTTGAAACAAACTTTCAGAAACACGAATCGCGGTCTACATAAAGACCAACACTTTAAAGTGAGTTGCAAGAACATTGAATTACAAAAATCATTTGGTAACGGGGTCTTAGCTATCACTCAAATATCCGTTGCCAATAAGCCTGCCAGGCGCCTCCCGTGCACACCTGTGCACCGGCGTTCACTCCACTATGTTGGCCGCCCCTTGCACGCGCATTAGGTAATACCGGTGTTCACCAATCATATGGAGCCGCACATTGCAGCATACACCAGGCCGGAGTACACGCCCCGCCCTCAGAGGTTCCCGGATACGACCTCTCTCACAACAAGTATTCACATTGTTACAATATCAAGCACACAGTCAATCATTGCAACAATTATCAAATCAATACACCAATTCACACAATTTATCCGCCAGTCCATAACCACACAAATAAACAATAACACGCACGTTATCAATCAAGACCCAACACGATAAGCCTTCGGCACAACCAACCAACGCTACACATATATCCTTATATCGTAACTTGACCGAATGTATAAACCGTACTATATTATATCTATAATTATGGTTCGAACTTTAATCCATGTTGAGTACGTCAACTAGTATCGGTATTAATCACTCGACACTCACCGACATATGTATGTATTTATCTATACACATGTATACATACATATATATACGCATATCTATATACATACATATATTTAACACATAAATATATATGTATAAGTATATTCGTAAAATAATTCACACACTTCGGCAACAATGATTTCACATAGTTATAATTCGTATATAAAGGTACTTGCCTCAAGTCCAAAGCACGCGAAGCAACGGGAAAGCTCGACCGGAAAACCTCGAATCTTCCAACTAGGTCGAAAACAGAAGAATAACATAATCACTATAAGATCGATCGCAAGGAAGATGCAAAACACACGAAATTCTCAACAAGAATTCGTAGAGACGAAGGATCGAACACTTAGGGCTCAATGTTTCCCAAAGAATATCAAGAACATTATCCGAACCCAAATACGGTAAGAAATACGAATCAAATCATAAGGAGAGAATCAATACAACCGATTGATGATATACAACAGCACGATTCATGAAGAACAACCCGAATCTTGAAGATTCACGAAATATAAAGGAAGGGTTTACAAGATGATTACCTCGAATCGAAGACGAAGAACACGGATTGATGATGTTAATCAACACCAAGAACTAAAGGAAGATGTAAACTTGGAGTTACAGGACTCCAAAATCGCCCCTAGATCGCCCATAAATCGCCTCAGCCGCGGAGGAGTGAAGAAAGGGTGAAAAATGACGAACACGGTCAACCCTCGATATATAATTACCTGCGCATGAGTTACATACGTTAACCAAGAAGAATAACGTACATTACCTGTATTACGTACGTAATGCATCAAGGATTATGTACGTAATCGATAACCAGACCCTTCTGTCCAAAATAGCGAAGACCCTTACGTACGTTATGGCGAGGGCTTAACATATGTAAGGAGCACAGTTAACGTGCGCTATGATCAATACATAGCGTGTGCTATCGACGATTAGAACTCAATGTATGAACTCGTAAGACCCTTACATACGTAAAGAGAAGGTCTTAACATACGTAAGTCGCATGATGATAACGTACGTTATGCTTATAGCATAGCGTACGTAAGTCACTTAGCAGATCCAGAATTGCTAAGTTCAGCTCATAGCGTACGAGCGCGACGAAACCGCGAAACGACAATTACAACACAAGACGAGGACATGCATACGAAGAGTGCATAACGACGGATTCAAGCATTAAAAGAGAGTACGATTCCGACAACCTGAAGGTTCGGAATACAATAACAGAAGTAATCACCCCCAAACTTTGGGAAATTACGAAACAGCCCAAAACGTCCGTAAATCACGATATGATATCAAGAAACCAAACCGAAGCTCACAACATGCATAATAAAGCTCAACGGACTCATAGGAAACACGAAACCATAGTTTCGAATCATCATCACACGAAATGAACCAAATAGCGGGAAAAGTCGCTCAAAACACGGATTCTGTAAAATGTTCTAACCACTCAGATGACCAAACACGCAGAACGAAACATTATCAAATTGTCAAAACGCTCGCAAGTGAGCTTCTGGAAACTAGAAAGATGCCAAAAACAAAAAAGTACCGAAATAGAATATCACGTGTATTACATTTATCACGTCATTCGAGTTGTCGATTGATAAATTGAGTTATGCGTTGTCGTATTATGTCGTTTGTGTCATCGGTAGAGATTAGTATCGTGGGCGATCGTCATCTCGTGCGACCTGTGGATGTAAGTCTCCTTTTATGTACGATATATGTGTTTCATAATTTTGTTTATATGCATGTTGATACTTGTGGTATATTACGTGTGAAGTGATCGGAATATAATGATGGATTGAATTCTGAGTGGTGTAATGTGTTGTGAAATTTCTGAATGTTGGTGAGTTCAAGAGAGCGTATCGACACCATAGTTCTGAATGTGTTCATGAGTTGTGTTTGTTAAATTGGTAGTTTTCAATGTCGGATAAGCATATGTTTGGGAGTCGATTGTTTTCGACTGTGTTGTTACTTGCTACAAACGTGTTTCCTCGATAATTATGTCTGCTGCGTGCGTGTTTGAAAATTGGTTTAAATTTTTGGCGAGCCAACCTTGTATTTTCAAATGAGACCTTGCGACGGTATTTGAAAGATGAGTTTTGAAGTATTTTGGACATTTTGTAAAATATTACCGTCGTTGATCTTTGTCGTGTTTGAGAGAATATTTGGAAATGATTTTAACGTATTTGTTTTATTTCTAAATAACTCGAGTATATGATTTTAAAAATCTTTCATACCATAAAACTTTTGTATTTTAAAACAAGGATAAATGACTAAAATAGGACCTCAAGTTTACCAGTTTTAGTACTTGAGGCCCTAAATTTTTGACGATATCAAACTAAGACCTAATCTTTGATCCGTTAAACCACGTTAGGACCTCCGTTAACTTTCATCCGTTAAGTACTAACAGAGTGCTTAATTGGCAGTTAAATGACGCGCGACAGATTTTTATTGACTGGTCAATATGCGACGTAAAATAATAATAAAAAATAATAAAATATATAAAGGTCTAAAAAATATATAAAATATAAAGTATCTGTAAAACTTAAGAAAAAGTCAGAACTTAATTTTTTTATTTAAAAAATCTGAAAAAAAAGCAGAACTTCACGTATTTTTTTAACTTTTGGAATATTAATATTAAAAAACCGGAAGCTTTTATTTAAAGTTCGAAAATAAAAATTAAAAAGTTTTTGGATCTTATTTATAAACTGTTTTAATAAAAAAAAATCGGAATATTATTTTCCATAAAATAAATAAAAAATTTGACCCAGTTATCTTCTCTGGTGAAATTGACTTTAAATAATAAATCTTTAATCTGTTGTTTTCAGATTTTAAGATTTTTTAAAAAAGATAAAACATTTTTTATGAAAAGTAAAAAAATAATTTACTAGCAAGTTTTTTTTAAAAATAAAATAAAATAATTCAGATTTTTTATTTATTTTATGGAAAATAACAGTTTATAAATAAGATCTAGAATTTTTTTAATTTTTTATTTTCAAATTTATACAAAAACATCTGATTTTTTAATATTAATATTCCAGAATTAAAAAATACCTGAAGTTCCATTTTTTAAATAAAAAATTAAGTTCTGATTTTTTCTTAAGTTTCTCAGATTTTTTAGATTTTTAGACTTTTATATTATTTTATTATTTTATTATTATTTTACGTCATATGTTGACCAGCCAATAAATACTTGGCACGTGTCATTTAACTGCCAACTAAGCACTCCACTAGTCCTTAACAGACAAAAGTTAATGGAGGTCCTAACGTGGTTCAACGGATCAAAGATTAGGTTCCAGTTTGATACCTTCGAAATTTTTGGTCCTCAAGTGCTAAAATTCGTAAACTTGAGTTCTTGTTTTGGTCATTTAGCCTTAAAACAAAAAATGTGATTTTCATTTTCAAAAATAAATAGTGAAAGATGCCAATCTTACTCGACTTAAACTTTAAATTCGGATCTGGAAAAATTTTCTGAGATGAGTCAGTCAGCGCACGCTAATTTCATCATTAGTGCACGCTAATGAACCTGGATTGAACATTTGGTTATTACAGCTCGTTAATGCATGCTAATCGTAGGCTTAGTGCGTGTTAAGATGTAGTGTGTGCGTAAGGTGGATTCATCACTTAAAGAGAGAGACTAGAGTCGGAACTAATGTGATTGCATGTGAGGCCATGTTGTTTTAATATATTTGTCATATTGCCATTCTCGTTGGAGAATTTCGATTGTGTGCCCACATGTCGTGTTGCATGGTTTGGATTTGCCTTGTAGCTCTATGATGTTATTACGATTTGATTGTTGATTTGTGAAAATATTTAGAGCGAGTATGAATGGTTTTCCACCCGGGAACAATTTGGTGGAACCTCTGGGGTTGATGCTAAGAGGCATGGCCGCGGGCTACCTGTGTTGTTATTGTGATGATGTTGCGCGGTATCAGGTTAGTTTGATGTTGTTTTCAAGAGAATTTAATGTTCCGTAATATTATTTTGTAAATGATTTCAAAACGAGACGATTATGATGTATGGTTTATAGTTTTGATAAAACAACCCGATGTACCAAAAGTATTTCCAAATCTTATTTCGGAGTACGAACTCAAGGATTTTAACCTCGTGGAGTTTTTGTTTCTTAAAATATGTTATCAGTGATTGGCTACCATGATGTGTGGTTTGTTATAGCCGCATTTGTATCAGTAGTGCTCATAATTTTTCTGTTGATACGGTCATGTTATTCGTCAGTTACGATCGTAAGTTCCATTTATTGTAGTTGTAATTCTTGTATTCGTGTAATTATTCGGAGTGGATATTTTTGTCGTATTGCTATTTGATGCCTTATGTTTATATGTTGTGCTGAGTTGGCATTTTGGTATACTATTTTGCGATGTTGTGTTTCATTGTACTGAGCGATCGTCTGTTTATTATGCCGAGAGGCCGAGGCTGAGGCAGTGGTCGTAGTCGTTGATGTAGTTAGTAGCATGATGAGGTGACTCGTTCGGTCGAATGCCAATCAGCCTAGTACAGATGGTCGGGATGACCAGTCGCATGATCTGAGGCAAACAACTGCAGGTAATATTAACATGGGCGCTGCCACCATTCTTCAGCAGGTGGCAACCCAATTGGCGCAGATGAATCAAAGCGTGCAGCGGAATGAGCTTCCAAATGAGGAAAATGGATCTAGTGAGTGTCCACAGGACGTGATGAAGATGTATCCACCTCATTTCCCAGGTTCCTCTGATTCGATAGGTTGGGAGAAAGGCCCTTCCAGTTGGGAAGAACATTTGATGCTATATCTTATCCTGATGAGAGGAGGGTACCCATTACTCAGTACCTCCTCGACAAGGAAGCTACAGACTGGTGGGAGGCCGTAGCACCTAGTGATCGTACGACTACTTAGGCCGAGTTCAAGACTGACATGGAGGCAGAGTATTGTTTGTTGCCTGTTCGAGAGCACAGGATTGTTGAGTTTTGTCGACTACGCCCCAGGATTGTTGAGTTTTGTCGACTACATTTCGTATAATTCTTCAGTGAGAATTCCCCGCTCATTGGATCAGTCCAATAAATTTACTCCCGTAATGAGTAAAGTGAATGGTGTGAAGACATGTTTCAATTATAGTCGTGTGGCCATACATGGAAGAATTGTCGTTCACCGCAGGTTAACTATTTCAAATGTGGTCAAGTAGGGCACCAAGTGGTGCATTGCGAGACCGTCGCTAAGATGTTTGGGAACCACGGTTCCGCACCTACTTCTGGAGGGCCCAGTAATGCATGGTGATGGTAGTTGTGTGTTATATTTGGATTGTATCTCGCGTGGAGATTTAATATTTGTTGCTCGAACACTTTTGTTTCGTTATGTAGCGCCTTGATCTTTCTTATTTTAAGTTTCGGGAAGAAATTTCTTTTTAGTGGGGTAGAATGTAATACCCAGAATTTTCATTTCTCTTTGCCTTGAATTATTGGTCACTTAGGGCTGAATATTTCTATCCCGTTGATGATTAATTGAAACTGTTTTGACGTGGTGCGGTGTTTGTTGCTATTGTGTAGTGGTTTTCGCCGAGTGTGACTTGATGTTGCATGAGTCATTTTAATTGTGTGTATATGCTTGTGGAATTGTACAAGGTATTTTGTAGTGTGTTCTTTATCGTTTTGGATTGGTTGTGCATTGAGTAACCAGGACGTTGTCGGATGTCTGACCGGACTGTCGGAGCCATTGGGGATTTCTTCTATGAGCAGCAGCACCTGTAAGGTCGTAAGTCGTTTCTATTACGGCCGTATAACAGGTGTGTTACAGCCGTATACTATATTTGTTACGACCAAAAGTTTGATTTTGGGATTACGGACGTAGTTGCCTTTGATTACGGCCGTAATGTATGATCTATTTTAGGTCTGGAGTCCAGGGAGCTACTTATGGGAAATAACTTTATTCTTGTTCCCCTCCGTCTCTCTTCGCGATTTTTGGGCCAGAAGTGATTCTTGGATTGGTCAATCAATATTCATCGATTCGTGAAGCTTGGTTCGTTTCTATCATCATCCTCCATTTCATTCGTCCGGATCGAAGGTAACCTCTTTGAATCTCTTAGGGTTGACCTTCAGAATTTTCATCTTGATTCTAATTTTGGTCAGATTTTGATGGTTCAATTAGTGTTATACAATGTTGTTGAACATATCACATGGATTGTCTATCCAAATTTAGGTTTCGTATGATCGGAATCGTGATTTTTGTGTTCTTGAGAAACCTTGAACATTTAATGTTTGATTAAATATTTAATGGATTTCTCGTCGATTTTTGAGGTATATTCCATCATGCTTGACTGTTATGCTTGTAATAATCGTATTGTTGGTGTTCTCTCATAGAGGTTGTAGGTTTTGGGGCTGTCCGATCGAATCATGTTCTTCGGAGGATTCACGTGTCGATTATCGAGGCAAGTTTCTTTCTTATGCGACTTGTATCTTGTGAATAGAGATTACGTGTTGAGTTCACGATAATTGGTTTACCTTCGTGAACATATTTCGTGTGAAATGGTTATGAACTTTTGTAATGAATATTTAGTGGTGTTTATGTTATTCTCGAATGTTCATTGTTGAGGAATTGTGTTGGTCGTGGTAATTGTGCTGGTTTGTAATATACTTGTATGTGTATTGTGTTGTGTGTGATCATTGAATAGGTTGAGTTGACTGTGTATTGTTTGTGATGCGGGTTGTGATGACGGTATGGTGTATTGTACTATCGATTGTGTAATGTGGTATGCTGATTGTGAATGTTGTGTGATGTGTTGCTAAGTTCACTTGTACGGGTTTCACGGGGCCTACGAGGATTCATGGAAAGGGGTCATGGGATCGGAACTTAGTATATGGTGCTGAGGTCCAATCGTGCGAGTCTGACGAGGCCTGCGATGACACATGGCAAGGGATTATGGGGTCAAGACCCAGTACGTCCAACTGTGTGGGATCGATGGGGCCTATGGTGACTCGTGGCAAGTGATAAACAAATTAAAAACTCGCAAGTGTACGAATCGCTTTTGTAGGAAGCAGCAAGTAACTCCGAGGTCGATCTCACAAGGAGTTGGAAATGGTTTGAAGATTGATAATGTTCGGCAAATAGTCGAATTAACAAAAGTAAAATAAAGTAAAATACACCAAAGATTTGATAGGATTACAATCACAACGCAGAAAATTAGAATAAACAAAACGTTAACAACACCGAATTAAAGGTTGGATAATTAAGATATTACAATTATGAGAATGATATGGGAGTTTAGAATCACCGACACACACATAATCAATTTTAGTTCCGATACTCAAAGAAATAAGGTTTGGAATTATCGATTGCTCACGATTAAAAGAAATCCGTTTGATGGGGGTAATTATAAAAATCACGATTGTTCTTTTCGAAATTAAGAGACACTCCTTTGATGGGGACGAATCTCTACTAACAATCGTCTAGCTAATACCTTTGATGGGGTAATTCGCTAAAAGATCGCGGAAAATGGTTTAGAACATTCACAATCGCTTCTATCGGGTCGTTTGATGGTGAACACTGACAAAAGCCCTCGATTTGAATAATAATAACAACTATGAAATAGTTTTGATGATCTAAATCAAAAGTTCTTATGCGAAGAACAAACAAAGAGGAACAATCCCAAACTCTACACGGAAAATCAATTGAAACTAACAATCGACAACATGTGTGTGGCTCAATCTAAAAACCCATATGAAAAGATTTGCTACACATGATTATTTCAACAATAATAACGGAAATTGTAAAATAAAACATGGTAGAAACTTCCCTTGTAAAAGCCGAAATCGAATTCCCGATGAAGGTTTGATGATCTTCCTTCAAGAACTCACAGCAAAATGATACAAGGAATTATATTCACTCACAAATGTATTTTTCTTCAAGATGAACATACAAAGAAGATGATGAAAAATCTCTCTTTCCTCCTTATTTTGGTGTTTCTCCCCCTAAATCATGTGTTTTTCCCACACAATATGTTACACAAGATCAGAATATATCTCCTAAGGTCTCCAACACCTTTTTATAAAGCAAAAAAACCAAGAAAAGTGCTCCAAATCGTGCAAAAATGTCAAAGAAATGGACTTGCACCGAAAAGTGACACGGCCCCGTGTCATACTGTCCTGGAAATGGCAAAAAGTGCACTGTCCATCGGACCCGGCCGTGTCCTGGGACACTGCCCGTGTCGAACTGCTCTAGAAATGAAAATCTCACTGGATGCGTGACCCGGCCGTGGTCTAGAAGCCATATCTCCCTCAATACACCTCGGAATTTAGCGTATAATATACCTTTGCGAAGATGATTTCACGTGGAATCCAAAAATATAGAACACATCCTAATTCGAAGTAATGAATCTGGAAATTAGAAAATACGACCGACATTGCTTCAATCTTTATCGTTATAGGCCCCGTTCTTTGCTCTTGATCGTCATAAACTCCAATATTGGTCATAAAAGCACATATTTCACCACAATCTTTGTCCGGATACCTAAAAAACAAAAACACAATATACCAGGCGTAAAAAGAGCAAAAACACTTAAAAACAAACGAAAGCGCGACTCGATAGAACAGAATGAGACGATCAAAAATCGACTCATCAAATCCCCCCAAACCTAAACTTTGCTTTCCCTCAAGCAAAAAGAAATAAAACACACGACCAAGAAACGAGAAGGATTGAATAATCAAGTTAATTATCTGGTATACATACAATCAACTGGGAATGTAAAAGTATCGTAAAGTCTCGTAACTCGTCATGGAAGTGTAAACTCACAAATGAATGGATAGCAATGGCACTTAATCGAACATGCAATAAAATAAGTCCTAGTAGTCCCTCACGAAATTTTATCGATTCACTCATCTCTCAAGTGTTAATATAGGTCAATACGCTCAGCTCGATTCGAATGGAAAGTTCTACTATATGCTTGCACTTCTTCTCTTCATTAATCGCATCAATATTCACAAAACACGAGTCATAGGGTCTTACTTTTGATTGTAACGGGGCTGTGGCTCAGGTTGGGAAAATTTGGCTAGTATTTACAAGTTCAGTTCAAGTAGAGCATATACGATCCTCACATAAATGAAATAAACACTCAAAGCGATCATTCTACTTCAATTCTCCCGTATATATATCTTTTTTTGCTAGGTCTTGTTAAGCGCAATTCTTATGATATTGGCATATTCTAATAACCCAACGAATTCCTTTTTGTTTTTCTTAGGCTCACTCCTATCCTCCCCTATATTTTCTATCCCATTAATATTTTTGGGATTACCCCATTTTTTTGTGGGGCTTATTATTTTCAGGGGAATGGGAGAGAAGATTTTTCCCTCTATACACCACAAACTTTGCACACCTTCGTTTTTCAAATATACCCTCTCATGCTCTTACGTAGACCAATACTTGGGTAAGTTATGGCTTTTGAATATGGAGCTATAAGATGCGGATTTTTCGAACAAAATTACGGCTAAAGGCTCAACGGGGCTAGCTAAGGATATTGATATGAAATGGTGGGTATTTTAAGATAGGTAGGTTCAAGACAAAAAATGGGCAGCCCTAATCATTTCTCGTGTATGTAAATATCAACACATCATCCGACAGAATAATGCAAGTTCTAAAGAATACAATCCATAAAAAGAGAAATTACACATCAAAGAATTTTACCGCTAAAAGTGAACGGTTCAATTAGGCACAAGAACTCACGGCTTTTGGACTACCATACTCATTCCTTACACGTCAAATCAAGTAACCAAAACTATACATTCACACACAAGGTCAAACAATCAATTAAATTTATAAAACTCTACGAGCCAAGTACAAACACGATGAATCATCCATATACCCAACAGTTAACAAGGTTATTATAATCCAACTACGACATCACGCAAGAAAAAAAAATAAAGAAAGGAAACAAACATCACACAAACTAAAAACAAATAAAAATCGAAGAAGTTGCACCCCCCAAAATCTAAACATTTGCTTGTCCCCAAGCAAAAAGATTAAGTCAGGAAAAATACGAAAACACAAATTAAAAAGAAAGAAAGTAAAACTACCGGATTAAGAAGTGTAGTTTTTGATCGCGGGGCACCATGCTTTTGTGCTCGGGTCTCAACTTTCAACAGGCTAGGCTTCTTGCTCCCATAAATACCTCCTTTTTCGATTTCCTACACACACCACAGACAAAAACAAATAAAAGCAATAATAATAATAATAATAATAATAAAAGTGATAAAAATTTAAAAACTCCCTTGGGTTGCCTCCCAAGTAGCATTTTTTTATAGTCTTTAGCTCGACTCTCCAGCTTCTTCTATCCTGGATTAAATGGAAATGTGTCACATCCATCCACATAGCTCATCATTTTTCACTCGTTTTCCTTTGTCAGGATATGGATAGTGGTTTCATGGATTTCCATTGTGAACGCTTTTGTCACCATTTCAATTTTCATTATGACTGTCACCATGAAATGTCTTCCTTGAAAAATAAGTGACGTGATTTTTGTTGGTGATGTTTCTTCTATGTTTGGTATCACAAAATCCATCGGGGCTATCACCTCCCCCAAACCTAGTTGCGAGTATATTGGTTTTTGCGTTAAATTAATACCCGCTCCTAAGTTCATGGTGGGAACTTCTTTCCTCACGAAAAGAACTTCCATGTCAAAGCTTTCTAGTAGAGATGTTAAACGGGCTAGCCCTAGCGGTTCCGGGCTAGCCCTAGCGGGCTTCGGGCTAAACGGTCCGGGCTAAAAAAGCCCGGATTTAAACGGGCTAGGAAATATTGGCCCTAACCCTAACCCTAACGGGTTTCGGGCTAAACGGGCTAAACGGACTAAATATTTAAAAAATCTATTTTTTATTTTTTTATAAGTAAGAAAAACAATAACAATATATTTTATATATATAGTAACAACTATACTATAATAAATATAACAAAAAATACACTTTTATGTATATATATATACACACACTATATTAACAAATACAGTAATAATATATTATATATAATATTAATATATATTATATATATAATATTAATATAGTGTATATATATAATATTAATATAGTGTGTGTGTATATATATATATATATATATATATGTCGGGCTTCGGGCTAGCCCTAGCGGGCTTCGGGCTAAACGGTCCGGGCCAAAAAAGCCCGGATTTAAACGGGCTAGGAAATATCGGCCCTAACCCGGTTTTTTGGCGGGTTAAACGGGCCAGCCCTACGGGCCCGAGCCCGTTTAACATCTCTACTTTCTAGGTCCTCTTTTCGATGCATTGATTTGACTGGATCGCTCTTATTCCCTTCAATTAGCCTCTCGATTGGATCTTTAGATTTCTCCCAAGGAATTCGAGTCTCGCAAGAATGAGTAGCAGTTACTTGGATTTCTTCATCGTTTGACTCATCCTCTTCAATCACCACAGATTTCTCCAATTGACTTGGCAATTCTTCTTTCTCACTGTCCCTCTCTTTCGCTTCGGAAATTGTCTATTCATTTATCACTTTACCACTTCGGAGGGTGGTAATAGCTTGAGCTTGCTCGGGCTGACTTGGTAGTTTACCCCTTTCTTGTCTGCGTGCCTCGGTAGCAAGTTACCCAATTTGAATCTCTATTTTCTTCACCGAAGCTTCTAAAGATTCAAACCTTTTATTGCTTTCCTTAATGAATGTCGCAATACTCTCCTCGAGAGAGTTCCTTTGTTGTGGAGGTGGTTCACTTTATGTTGTTTGTTGGGCTCGGTTTCCCCCGTTGTATTGAGCTTGGGGGCTTGTGTCGTACGACATCAGGTTGTTGTTTTTCCATGAGAAATTCGGATAGTTTCTTAGCCCAGGATGATAAGTGTTCGGGAGAGATGCATTTCTTGCATTTCTGCCATAATTATTTCGCCTCTCCTCCCATTCGGGCCTTCCCGTACTTTGTCCCAGAGCCCAATTCACTTGTTCGGTTTGTTCTTCTGGAAAAATATATGGGCAATAATTAGCATGATGTCCGGGTCCCCAACAAATTTCGCAAACTCGTGAGCTCGAAGATTTATTTTGGGTCTTAAGTTGTCTTAGTTCCTTCATTAACTCATCGATTTTAGATTGCATCTCGTCCTTCTCGCTTACTTGGTTCACAACTCCACTACGAACACGCACATTTTTTTGTTGAGAATTAGCTCCCAATATTTCAAATACGTCATAAGCTTGTCTCTCCGTTAACCCCCAAAATGAACCACCGGATGCGTTATCCACCGCGCCTTGGCAATATTGAGTCAACCCATTAGAAGAATTGATTAAGTAGTTGAAGCGGATATTGATGGTGTGGGCATTGAATGAGGAGCATCTTGAATCGGTCCCATACTTCATGAAATGCCTCTCCCTCTTGTTGTCCAAATGTTGAGATTTGAGTTCTCAATTGTGTAGTCTTCGAATGAGAGAAGTACTTGGTAATGAATTTGTCGTAAACTTCATCCCATGTTCTTAGTGAGCCCGGTGCCAAAGTCATCAACCATTGTTCCACCCCATCCTTGAGTGTATAAGGGAAGCACTTCATTCTTAGTTGATCCTCGCTCAACCCATTTAATGGAAAGTTGTCAATCGCCACATAGAAGTCTCGGATGAACGACAACGGATCCTCATGTGCTAATCCGTGAAATGAGGGCAATTGCTCGATACGAAATCCGCTTATGTGGTAGTTCCTTGCTGCCGGTGCTACTTGGATGCACGAGATGGCGGTGTTCACCATGGGCTTTGCATAGTCCCGCATTAGATGCTCAACCGGAGGTTGTTGCGGCATATTGTAGTTTGCTTCCATCCCATATTGAGGCCCTGAAAAATAGATCGCTCCATATTGTACTCCATCGGGTGGTTGTCTCGGATAAAAGTACCTCCCTTGTTGAGCTTTGGGTATCTCTTGATTGTGCCCAACATTCTCATATCTCGAAAGTCTCGGTTGACGAATATTTTCTCCCTCGAGCAATTGGGGCTCTTCAAGATCCGGAATCTCCTCGTCGTTTGCCATTGATGATGGCGCTATTGTTTTTGGTGCCCTAATTCTTTGAACCTCATCTATGGGTGGAAGAATTGGGTTTCCCAATGATCTCCTACCAAGCATAAACAAAAGAAGTTAGAGCGAATTTTTTAGACTTTATCGGAAATAATGAAAACGGAAAAATGATCACGAAAAACAATTCAACTATTATTAAAACAAGATCAAAAATTAAACGTCAACTCTCCGGCAATGGCGCCAAAAACTTGATGAACAAATTAAAAACTCGCAAGTGTACGAATCGCTTTTGTAGGAAGCGGCAAGTAACTCCGAGGTCGATCTCACAAGGAGTTGGAAACGGTTTGAAGTTTGATAATGTTCGACAAATAGTCGAATTGACGAAAGTAAAATAAAGTAAAATACACCAAAGATTTGATAGGATTACAATCACAACGCAAAAAATTAGAATAAACGAAACGTTAACAACACCGAATTAAAGGTTGGATAATTAAGATATTACAATTATGAGAATGATATGGGAGTTTAGAATCACCGCCACACACGTAATCAATTATTAGTTCCAATACTCAAAGAAATAAGGTTTGGAATTATCGATTGTTCATGATTTAAAGAAATCCGTTTGATGGCGGTAATTCTAAAAATCACGATTGTTCTTTTCGAAATTAAGAGACACTCCTTTGATGAGACGAATCTCTACTAACAATCGGCTATCTAATACCTTTGATGGGGTAATTCGCTAAAAGATCACGGAAAAAGGTTTAGAACATTCACAATCGCTTCTATCGGGTCGTTTGATGGCGAACACCGACAAAAGGCCTCGATTTGAATAATAATAACAAATATGAAATAGGTTTGATGATCTAAATCAAAAGTTCTTATGCGAAGAACAAACAAAGAGGAACAATCCCAAACTCTACACGTAAAATCAATTGAAACTAACAATCGACAACATGTGTGTGGCTCAATCTAAAAACCCATATGAAAAGATTAGCTACACATGATTATTTCAACAATAAAATGGAAATTGTAAAATAAAACATGGTAGAAACTTCCCTTGTAAAAGCCGAAATCGAATTCCCGATGAAGGTTTGATGATCTTTCTTCAAGAACTCACAGCAAAATGATACAAGGAATTATATTCACTCACAAATGTATTTTTCTTCAAGATGAACATACAAAGAAGATGATGAAAAATCTCTCTTTCCTACCTATTTTGGTGTTTCTCCCACTAAATCATGTGTTTTTCCCACACAATATCTTACACAAGATCAGAATATATCTCCTAAGGTCTCCAACACCTTTTTATGAAGCCAAAAAACCAAGAAAAGTGCTCCAAATCGTGTAAAAATGTCAAAGAAATGGACTTGCACTGAAAAGTGATACGTCCTGTGTCAAATGACACGGACCATGTCATACTATCCTGGAAATGGCAAAAAGTGCACTGTCCATCGGACCCGGCCGTGTCCATTGGACCCGGCCGTGTCCTGGGACACTGCCCGTGTCGAACTGCTCTAGAAATGAAAATCTCACTGGATGCGTGACTCGGCCGTGTTCTAAAAGCCATATCTCCCTAAATACACCTCTGAATTTAGCGTCTAATATACCGTTGCGAAGATGATTTCACGAGGAATCCATACATATATGGAACACATCCTAGTTCGAAGTAACAAATCTGGAAATTATAAAATACGACCGACATTGCTTCAATCTTTATCGTTTTTGGCCCCGTTCTTTGCTCTTCATCGTCATAAACTCCAATATTGGCCATAAAGGCTCATATTTCACCACAATCTTCGTCCGGATACCTACAAAACAAAAACACAACATACCACGTGTAAAAAGAGCAAAAACACTTAAAAACAAACGAAAACGCGACTCAATAGAACGGAATGAGACGATCAAAAATCGACTCATCAGCAAGGGATCACGGAGCCGGGACTGGTTGTTGTGATTGTTGTATTGGCTCAATCCGTGTGGATTGTTGAACCTACGGAGACACGTGGAAAGGGGTCACGGGGTCACAATCATGATTGATGTTTGATGTATTGTTTAGCTCAATCCGTGTGGGTTGTTGAACCTACCGAGACACGTGTCAGGAGATCTCTGGGTCACGAGCATGTTTTGACGAACAAAGTTTTTGAAAAGGAAGTTATGAAAATGAATGTTGGGCCAGGACCCAAACAAATTTTGGAAATGTTCCCTGTGTTGTAAACTATTGACACGTGAAATGAAATTTGGGCTAAGACCCTAATGTTTTCGAAAATAGTTTTTATAACTAAGGACTCGAGGTCCTAAAGTCTTTGCGTTTCTAAAATTCCCGAGATGATGATTTTATTTTCAAATGATTCATTGCTTGTTTCCTAATTAGTAAAACCTCTTGGGAATACTTGGTGTATGGTTGTCGTATCTGATTCGTGATTGATGTTTGCTTACTACATTTTTGTATGGTTATGATACTTGTACTAGCAAATTCGATTCGCTAACCCTTAAATGGGGGAAATGCATTTCATGCATTTCAGGTTGCCTGGTTGGAGGAAGCAGTCACAGGATCAACATGGAAGTTGATGGGCCGCCATACTAATCAAGAACTAAATTGTCCAGTCCAATGTCATTGTACTGTTGAGTTGTATGCAGTCTTCCGCTGTATTGTATTATGACTCCTGTGTGGGTATGTATCGTATGGAGTTTATGTTGGTTTTATAAATATTTGACCTTGTCGGTCCTTGTCGTTATATTTTTTTTGACTCCAGTCGGTCAAACATTGATTGTCTTGTGGTGTTTAGCCTGGTAGAACCTTGTTGGAAAAGGGTCTACGACGTGAGATATTTTCGGTTTATTTCTGGGGGTGTTACACTTTTGACTATTTTCACCACTCTCTATTTATTTTCTCTTTCTAGAACTACCACTCAAGTAATATTTGTTGGATCGAGATCAGAATATGCGCCGTTGTGCGGAGCATAAAATATAAAGTTGCATAAATTAAGCGAAATACGGATTTATAGAGGTTCGGTTATAATCGAGCCTACGTCCTCTCTCGATATCTTTTTCAATAGGTTGAAGAAAAACCTCTGCACCTCTCTTCTATCGGTCGAGGGATAACCATTACAATCACGTCTTCTATTGGTCCGTGATAAAGCACTTGTACTTGTCTTTGTGTCGGTACAAGTTAAACCATTTTCCTTTTCTATTGGACAAGGAATCAACCACTCTAGCTTTCTATAGGTACTAGATAAACCTCACTTAGATATCGATTGCGATTCTAATAATTCCGGATCCTTGATCCTAATAACACCGAATCCAATCGTATCTTTTCTTTTACCTCTCGTGTATGATGTTGAATGTATAAACACTCAAACTAACAATATAAGCTCAATATTACAACAACAAGAATATCAATATGAATATCTGGTCAATGAGTCGTTTGCTCGAAGTTGTTGTCTGGATGAATACCAATGATGTGGTATTTATAGGCTTGGAGACTCAACTAGCCGTTAGCTCTCTGACTCTTTATTACGGTCGTTATCTTCTCACCATTACGTACGTAAGCTTGTCTACGTACATTAAATCAGCATCATTACGTACGTTATAAATACAGCAGATCAGTCCAGTAGCATTCGTTTTATGTGTTACGTATGCTAGCCATTATCCATTACGTACGTTAACTTTTGTCAACATATCCGTTGCTTGCTGACCTATGCCATGACGTCATCTCCAACGTTCATATCGTTTGAACTCAGTAACACTTGGTTACGTACGTTAACATTTATTTGTTACGTACGTTAAAATCACTCTCAATACGTACGTTATGGTCTTATCATTGCGTATGTTTTGCATGTTCAGAACACCTTTTTGCAACTTTGTTTTCTTCGATGCTTTGCTTCGCCTCTTTGTTGTTTTGCTTTGTATAATGACTTAAATCATCAAAACATTATTATAGCATGTATGGAACAAAATGTTCCAACAATCTCCCCCTTTTTGATGATTACAAAACAACACTTCGTCAATGGGATTTACCTGCAAAAATAGAAATATATGTATACGTGTACAGACCAAAGTTTTCGACTTTGTCCGTGTCGTTAGTTTCTTCTCGCATTTCTTTTTCTACTCCTTCTTTCCTTTTCTTCTTCTTTTCGAATTTTCAATTTTCATCATCTTTTCGACGTCTCCTCATTTTTCATTTCAACTTCATCTTTTCGACTTTTCTTCTCCTTTTCTCCTTTCAACTTCAACTTTTCGACTTTTCTTCAATTTTTCTCCCCCTTTCAGGGTTAATCCCATTCTCATTTCTTTTCACCTTTCTCCCCCTTTTTGTTTTCATCAAAAAGTGTAAAAAAAAATATAATGATACCAAATATAAAATATGCATGATACCAAATGATGATTAAAACTATATGCATGAATAGGGTATTAACTCCCCCTGAAAACATTACCTCCCTTTAAAAAAAATTATTACTCCCCCTGAGTAAAATATATTTTAAAAAAAATCAATTTTTGGGGATCCAACCTATAGCTGGTTTTTCATTTGAAACATAGACGATATTTGAAATATTTGTTCCTTTAGTAACCCAAATCTTTTTAATTTTAATCGTCCGGCGTGGGCTTTTACAGTTCGAAATATGATGCCCAATTTTTAAACATTTTTCGCAACGGGGTATCTTTAAATTTAAGGATTTATTTTTAGAACGAGGTGTGAATCCCAGCCCCTGTTTGTTTAAAGTGAACTTTTGAACCGAGAGCATATTTTCAAATTTATCGTTTCCGAGAGAATTTCTTCGTTAAATTTTTGAGCTCAGTTTGAATTTTAACAAGATCATCCTTTAAAATATTTTCATTTTCAACGCATTTCGAATGATCGGTTTCAATAAACTTTCCCTTTTCAAGAATTTTGGAAATCTCGGTTTCCAATAATTTATTTTTCGGTTGTAGGGATTTGATTTCTTTTAAAGCATTTTGGAAATCGGTATGTAATAACTTGAATGCTTCAAATAACTCATCTTGAGATGACGTACTTACTCGGCTTTCGACGTCGCTATCGTCGAATGAACTCCGTGCCATGAGAGCGAGATTATTTTGATTGATAAAATCATCATCTTCGTCTTCATCGCTCCATGTTGCAATGAGGACCTCCTTCTTCGGTTTAGCTCGGCAATTTTTAGTAAAGTGGCCTGGTTTTCCACATAATCGACAAGAGTTGTCGAATTTCTTAGATTCGCCCGAGATGTATTTCTTTCTCCGGTTTAATAAGTTTTGAAACTTATTAATATTTTTGGCATAATATGCCGATTCTTCATCGCTTTCTTCAACCGGGATTACTTTCTTCTTAGACATCTTAGCCTTCAAGGCTATGGATCTTTCCTTCGGTTTCAGTTTGGCATTCCGAGATTTAAGTACTATCTCGTAGTTTATAAGGTAACAGACGAGAGCACTAAAATCAAGAGTATTTAAATCTTTTGATTTCATAATTGCCGTTATCGTACCGTCCCATTCAACAGGTAGTGATCTTAAGATTTTCTTGACCTTTTCACTACTTGATAATGGTTTTCCAAATGAAGCAAGTCTATTTGTGATAACTGAAAATTGGTCGAGCATGTTGGTGATGGACTCGTCACCCTTCATCATGAATAACTCGTAGTCATGGAGAAGCATATTGATCTTCGTCTCCTTGACTTGAGTTGTCCCTTCGTGTGTGATTTCAAGAATTTTCCATATCTCTTTAGCACTTTCACACGATGAGATTCGATTGACCTCTTTCGGATTTAAGGCACAATATAAGAGTTGAGTAGCCTTACAATTTAGATGGTCGTTCTTCCAATCCTCGTCATTATATTCTTCGAAACTCTTAAGAGATCCGTCAGATTTGATTGGAACTTTCGGGCCAAGACAAATGATCTTCCAAATCTCGATGTCATACGTATGAATGAAGATTGGCATCTTTTTCTTCCAAGTCATGGAATTTGCGCCATCAAAAAATGGTGGTCGGTTAAGAGCGAGGCCTTCAACTAGAGAAATTTGGAACGCCATTTGGATCGAATCCTCGGATGTTAAGCCGTGTATTGGAGGTACTGCTCTGATACCAATTGTTTGATCGAGATCAGAATATGCGCCGTTGTGCGGAAGCGTAAAATATAAAGTTGTGGAAATTAAACGACACACGTATTTATAGAGGTTCAGCTATAATCGAGCCTACGTCCTCTCTCGGTATCTTTTTTAATAGGTTGAAGAAAAACCTCTGCACCTCTCTTCTATCGGTCGAGGGATAACCATTACAATCACGTCTTCTATTGGTCCGTGATAAACCACTCATACTTATCTTTGTGTCGGTCCAAGTTAAACCGTTTTCCTTTTCTGTTGGACAAGGAATCAACCACTCTAGCTTTCTATGGGTACTAGATAAACCTCACTTAGATATCGATTGCGATTCTAATAATGCCGGATCCTTGATCCTAATAACACCGAATCCAATCGTATCTTTTCTTTTACCTCTCGTGTATGATGTTGAATGTATAAACACTCAAACTAACAATATAAGCTCAATATTACAACAACAAGAATATCAATATGAATATCTGATCAATGAGTCGTTTGCTCAAAGTTGTTGTCTGGATGAATACCAAAGATGTCGTATTTATAGGCTTGGAGACTCAACTAGCCGTTAGCTCCCTGACTCTTTATTATGGCCGTTATCTTCTCACCATTACATACATAAGCTTGTTTACGTAAGTTAAATTTGTTAGGAGTATGCCCTCAAATGCCACTCAGAGGATGTTGAGTGAGGGCATTGTACTTGTAATTATGTAAACCATTTATATAAGGCAAATGAATGTTTCTTTATTTACTGGTAGTTACTGACATTCCTAACTCGTAAATAAACATATAGAAACTAGTCCGTGTATTTGAGAGCAAAACGTTCCACTCTTTATTGGATAAAGGGGGAGGCACTGGAAAGGTTATAGCTCAAATACTTAATCGTTCGCAAGTCGATGAAACTTGACTGGGCGTTAAGTTTATGTGAAGACTTGTATGACGTGTTCTTTGACATGGAGAGTGCCTGTCGAACGCTAATGGTTAGTGGGAGCACACGTTATAGGTATGCTAATTGGATTAGTATACTCGAACCGACTCACCCTCGATTCGTCACACGGATTTCACTCCGGGACAGTCAATGACGGAATCGAAAGGTTGTGATAGATATTCGTGAACCTTCGAATTGAGGATTTAGTAGGGATGTGCTTGTGACATCAAGATTTTCATTAGAGTAGTTCGACCCTATAAACCGGAAGGCGGGGGTCAACCTCGACGTGCATCTTGACGGGCAAGTATCAGGTCCTACTGAATACCAAGATAGAATTCTTTCTCCCGTAAGTGAGTGGGTTATATGTCCTATGCGGTTATTGGCAGATGAGATCATAAGTCTTTGGCCAAAGCATTGGAGCTAGTTGTATTAGATACACGACAGCTCGATGATCTCGGTTTGCATTAACGCATGCATAGCGTCAAGTACAGATGGGGTTTGACTGACCGTGACCCTATAACTTGATCGGGACATTTGAAAGAAGGGTTTATACGTTTACTGGTATTCACGACAGAATGGTTCTTGAATGATCCCAATCATTCGTTCTCAGTCAGGGTACAGTGTAGGCCACCAGGCTGGCTAGGTGGTGCTACTACTCTTTGGTTCCTCCCATTGCTGACTGAGACGGACCTACCGAGTCGCGCATTAGGATTGACGACGGAATGAATCGAGCTTAATCTCTCATTATAAATATTAGATATTGGATATCTAATTTATTGGACATTGGATGTCTAATTGATTTTGGGACATTGGATGTCTAAATTAATTTATTGGATAAATTAATTTACGGCCTAATGAATTAAATAAATTACTGGGTGATTAATTTAATTCATAAATATAATTATTTCTTGGAGAAATTAATTATGTTATTATGTATTTAATGTGATTAATTGATTGGATTAATTAATCGATATAAATACATCGGAACGGAATCGGAGTTTATCTGTTTGGACTCTCGGGAGTCCGAAACGAACCGAACTCGTCCGAATTCTTCTAGAGGCCGGCCCCACCTTAATTTCCTACCTTGATCATAGTCTTGTTTTCTTGTTGGAAGACTTTTGACATTTGAGATTTCATATCTCTTATATTAAGGGAAAAGGAGATATGGTGGGTGACTTAATCTTGTGAATAAATTTTGAAGACCAAAATAAAAGCCTCTTAACTCTTCTCATTTCAGCACTCACGGCAGCACCATATTAGTGAGAGGAAAGAGAAAATTTTTGAGTTCTTCTTCATTCATTTCTTCTTCATTTTTCTTGGAGAAAAATTGAGAGAAAATCATATAGAGAGAGTAAGATTAAAACACTTAGAGTGTAGTAATCTTTACATATATAGCTTCATCACTTAGCTCTAGCCGTATCCTCGGAGGATAGCAAGGTGATCGTCGTTCCGGATGTTTTTCCGGCGCGTGGCAAGTAGAGACGCGGTGTTTTCGGCGTTGGATCGTTCAAGAGCTTGGGGAATAGCTCAAGAGAAGGTTATCCATTTAATCAACGGACTACGAGGGTATGTTTCTCGTATCTCTTGTTTTTCGTTTTTGATATTCGTATATACGTAGCTCGATCGATCCTCGTAGGGATTCAGATCGAATTAATTTTCGTTTTACCGCTTTCGTTGGGCCTTCGTTTTTAGGCACCGAATCCCAACAGTGATATCAGAGCGTAGGTCTTGCGATCGTATATACGATATTAGCATTTAGAATGCTCGATTAGATGGTGTATGATTTAGAATCATAATCGTATTAATCGTTGATTTTCTATTGTTCATCTAAAAATTAATTTTTCATGATTTTATGTTACAATATAAATCTATTTTTCTTTTGAGAAACTGATTTAAATGAGTAATATAAAGATTAGAAAAATATTATTTTTGGAATCGAGGCGAAAAAGCGAGCTGAAAACGTAAACGGACCGTGGCTTGAGTCGCTGTGGCCTTGCCGCGGATGCACTGTATGGACGCGATGCAGCGGCAATGGCGAGTCCTGGTCGGCGGGCTTGCGGCCGTGCTCGGCACCTGTGCCACCGCTGCGCACTGGCAAGTGTCCGGTTTGCCTCGTGTTTTCCGACTCCGTTTTTTATATTTCGTTCGATAATTAATTTCCCACAAATTAAATTGGATTTAATTTGACTAAGATTTAATTATGGTAATTATATTCTTAGGGGAATTAATTTAATGAAATATTTTCTCGTCCGGAACAAGTTAAAATTGACGGTTGTTTGAATTAATTGAATTAATTCATTTTGGATGGATTGTTTTATATTGATTGGATCAATATTCAGATTCATTATGAATGCCATTTATTTAATGTGTTGGATGCATTATTTTTGAATGGTGATGTGGTTCGTGGACTTAGTTTATTGAATCGTTCGTTTTATTCGATTGGGTTGTAAAGGCCGTTTTGAGCCTATTTATTTTACTAGAAATATTTGTATCTAGGATGCAATTTTCAATGTAAAATTTATATGTAATGACGAAGACCGGAGGAAGATCCATTTCGAGAAGACGAAGATTCAAGACGAAGACTTGTAATTAGATTACGGAGTTTTTTGTTTTCTAGGAACGGTCCATTAACCACATGTTGGTAGCAACTAGGTTGTGAATGGTTTTTTCATATTGTATGAATACCACAAACGCGCTAATATGATTAATGTGCAAAGTGTAACGTTAATTGCGAAAATTCTCCCACGACAAATTATTAAGTTTATAAGGTTTCAAGGTTTTCCTTCCCTCCATCGAGTTTTCGGGAAATTGAAATCCAAACCGGATGTGCTATGCTTCCGAGTTATCGGGGTAGTCGTTCGGGGAGGACGGATAAATTACCGGGAGCGCATTGGATGCCTTCGGTTGGAGCAAATTTTATCCCTAGAAACCTGATAGGTTGCCGGATAAGATTCAATTGTGAAACTGATTTGCGTCGATGGTATAAACTTAACTTGTTCACGAACCATAGAAACCGTATAGGTTGAGGGGAGTGAACAAGGGGAAAAAGAAGATCGAATCATCCATTAGATGGGTTGGTGTTGGACACCACTTTATGAAAATTAATAGACTAGAAACCTGTTCGGTTGCCCTCTATTAAGATTTATAAAGAACTCGATCACCACTATGAAGTAGAGCGACGATACTTCCGGATTTCACATGGGAGTGTGTTATTCCGATAAAAAATAGTGGGAGCTGGGTAACAAGAATAGAAAAGACCTTAATTCTATACTCAGAACATAATATAACAAGTCACTAATTAATCTGTTATACTTAATGCAGACATAACTCAATATGACAATGAATCCACTCGCAATTCTGCTCGAAAAGAACACCTTAATGGGACCTAACTTTGTGGATTGGCTCCGCAATCTGATGATTGTCCTCAGTATAGAGGCACTGGGATACGTCTTGGAGACGGACATTCCGGCGCCTCCTACACGGACCCGAGCCAATCAGGAAGAGATTGAAAACCACGAAAAGTGGGTTAAGGATGAAGTGAAAGTTCGTGCTTATATGATGGCTTCCAAGCTCATGAGAAAATGACTTCTGCTAGGCAGATTCTATCTCACTTAACCGAACTTTATGGTGAGCACAGCAGAACTGCTAGATATGAGATATCCAAGCAACTGTTCGGTGCAAGGATGAAGGAAGGTGAGAAGGTTAGGGAACACGTCCTCAAAATGATATCCATGATCGAGAGATTGGAGGCTCTTGATTTCAAAATGGATACTTCTCTCCAAACCGACCTTATCCTACAGTCTCTCCCTGATTCCTTCTCACAGTTTGTTATGAACTTCAACTGCAATGAGATTGCATGTAATTTAGCTGGGCTAATGAACAAACTTGTGACCGCTCAGTCTCAGATGAAGACTCCGCGGATGAAGGAGTCTGCTCTTGTGATTTCTTCTGGACCTCGGAGGTCTAAGAACAAGAAGAAAAAGACCAAGAAGCAAACTGGACCACAAGTTAAGGACCTTAAGGGTAAGGGAAAGGCCCCAATGGTTCTGAAGAACAAGAAGAAGAAGGATGCTTGTCTCAAGTGCGGTGAGCTGGGCCACTGGGCTAGAGACTGTCCGATTCTTCATGGCACTTCAGTCTGAACTTTAGTTTTGGAAACAAATTGTTCTCGCTTGTATTTTCTACTTCTGAATCTTGGATTCTGGTGCTAGTTCTCATATTTGTACCGTGAATTAGGATCTGGAACAAAGTAGGAAGCTTGGAGCTGGAGAAGTTATGATCACAGTCGGAAGCGGGCATAGTGTCGAGGCGACCGACATAGGATCACTTCTTTTGGGTTTAGAATCCGGCTTTGTTTTGACTTTAGAAGATGTACTTGTTTTGCCCAAGGGGCACAAAAACATTGTATCCATTCCGGTCATGGACCGAAAAGGCCTTTCATTTTTCAGTGGTAATGGTTCCTGCAAAATTTATTTTAGAAATAAACTAATGGGTACTGCTACATTGTTGAATGGATTGTATCATCTAAATCTCAGCAACAAAGTAGTTGTGAATACTATGACTAAGAAACGTGGTAGGGATGAAACCAATCATGTTTTGAAATGGCATCTTAGACTTGGTCATGTTGGTCAGACCAAGGTTTACAAGATGGAAAAAGATGGACTTATGGGTCCATTGGGATCAGATCCCTTTCCTACTTGTGAATCTTGCCTTAAAGGCAAAATGACTAAGTCCCCCTTCACAGGAACTTTTGAAAGAGCCGCTGATAAACTGGGATTAATCCATACCGACGTATGTGGTGCTTTGGAAGCAACACGTGACGGATATCAATATTTCATTACGTTTACAGATGATCATACTAGGTATGGTTATGTATACTTAATGAAACATAAATCCGAGGCTTTTGAGAAATTCCAGGAATTCAAGGCCCTAGTCGAGAAACAAACTGGTAATCATATCAAAGCACTTCGGTCGGACCGAGGTGGCGAGTATATGAGTACGGAGTTTGACGAGTTCCTTAAGGAACATGGAATAGTTTCACAACTAACACCTCCAGGTACTCCTCAGTTAAATGGTGTGTCAGAAAGAAGGAACCGGACCCTGTTGAACATGGTCCGTTCCATGCTGGGCTATACTGACTTGCCGATTTACTTGTTGGGGTATGCACTCCTGACTGCCTCGTATATCTTGAACAGATGTCCTTCTAAATCCGTTCCTAAAACTCCACATGAGATGTGGGAAGGAAGGAAACCAAGTCTTAATCATATTAGGATTTGGGGATGTCCCGCTTATGTCAAGAAGACTAAGGTAGAAAAGTTGGAAGCTAGGTCTGCGAAGGGACGTTTCATAGGATTCCCGTCTGGGACGATGGGATATCTATTCTACATGCCCGAAGATCGAAGGATCGTTGTTGCTTTACAAGCACACTTCCTGGAAGATGAGTTCATTCAGGAAGGCGGAGCAGGTAGAAGTATTTCTTTAGAAGAATACAATGAAACACCTCTAGAGACACCTGTGCAAGAAACTGGAACCGAACTTTCTGAAACACAAGTACAACCACCTCATAGGTCTAGTAGGGTGTCTCATTTACCTGAGAGGTATGGGCTTGTGCACTTGGAGGAGCTGGGTCTCCATGAGGTTCCAAGTGATAGCCAAGAGACCGACCAGACGACCTATGACCAAGCGATGGTGGATGTAGACTCCGCGAAATGGCGTGAAGCTATTGTAGATTCTGGATGCTCAAGTCACATGACAGGGAATAAGAAGGTGCTCTCAAACTACACCAAAAAAAGAGGTCAAGATGTAACATTTAGAGATAAATCTAGAGGTCAAACAAAAGGATTTGGTGAGATGAACAGAGGAAACATAACCATATCTAAAGTATATTATGTCAAAAGGGCTCAAATACAACCTATTGAGCATAATTCAATTCTGTGATGAAAAGAATCTAGTAGTCCTCACTATTTGGAAATGCATGGTGATTGATATCCTATCTGGAGAAGTGAAGCTACAAGGATTCAGAAGAAGAGACGTATACATGATAGATTAGAATAAAGGAACTCCAAACACTTGTTTCCAGAAGAAGCATTTAAGAAAGATGCCCTCTGTGATGCATGCCAGAAAGGAAAGCAGACCAGAGCATCATTCAAACCAGTTCAGCCTACCACTCTCACCACCAGAGTCTTAGATCTACTTCATATGGATCTCTTTGGCCCCATAAAGCCAAGGACATTGAGTAGAAGGAAGCATGCCTTAGTAGTAGTGGATGACTACTCGAGATACACATGGGTTGTTTTCCTCTATAAAAAGAGTGAAACACTAACAAAGCTTCCTGAGCTGATGAGAAAGATTCAGAATGAGAAGTCCCTCTCCATCATCAAGATCAGATTAGACAGAGGTGGAGAATTTTTCAATAAGGTAATCACTGAATATCGTGATCAGAATAGAATCCAGCATGAAGTATCTGCCTCAAGAACATCACAACAAAATGGTGTTGCTGAATGAAGAAGTAGAACCTTGATGGAAGCTGCCAGGTCAATCATTGCTAAAGCTGGCCTGCCAAAGAGGTTCCGGGCTAAAGATGTCAACACAACATGCCATACTCAGAACAGGAGTATGATAGTAGGGAGACATGGCAAATCTCCCTATGAGGTTTGGAATGGCAGAACACGCATACTTTCATATATTTGGTTGTAATTGCTTCATCCACAACAATGGTAAAACCCAACTGAATGCCTTTGATGCTAAAACTGATGATGGTCTCTTTATGAGATATTCACAAATAAGCAAAGCATATAGAGTTTTTAACAAAAGAACATTAGTTGTGGAAGAAACACCTGATCTTGCGTTTGATGAGTCAACTGTTGAGTACAGGAAACAGGTGGAATCAATTGAGAAAAAGCTCAAATCTGCCACCCTATAAGAAGTCATCATCAATGACACAGGAATGATGGACGCACCTCCAGACCCAACTGCAGATCAGCCTGAAGACCCAACTACAAACCAGTCGGAAGACTTAACTGCATATCAGATAAGATCCCAAAACCTAGATGATCCAACTGCAGCTGATGAAGATCCATCTGCAGATGACAAGACCGTAGATGATCCAGTCGCAACTCAAGAAGGCCAAAACCAAGCTGATGCAGAGAGAGACGAAGCTCATCAAAGCAACTCAACAGGGGGAACAAACCCTGAATATGATATCCCCAAATGGCTCAGAGATCATCCCATTCAACAAATTATTGGAAACCTAACTGATGGATTCAGAACCAGACAATCTACAGAACCAGCAGGAATGACTATGTTCACATGTTTCATGTCTCAAATGGAACCCAAGACAACAGATCAAGCACTGGAGGACTACTCATGGATAATTACAATGCAAGAAGAGCTCAACCAAATGGAGAGAATCAATGTCTAGGAACTAACAGACAGACCAGATCACAAGAAAGTCATAGGCACCAAATTGGTGTACAAAAACAAATGTGATGAAGATGGATCTATTGTTAGGAATAAGGCCATACTCGTTGCAAAAGGATATGCTCAATGTGAAGGAATAGATTTTTATGAAACATATGCACCGATAGCAAGATTAGAATCTATCAGACTATTCCTTGCATATGCAGCATTCTAGGATTTTGAAGTCCATCAAATGGACGTAAAAAGTGCATTTCTCAATGGAGTACTAGAAGAATAAGTTAATGTGGAGCAACCCCCCGGATTTGTCAAATGACACAAAGTATACAAGCTTTTGAAAGCTCTATATGGACTCAACCAAGCACTAAAAGCATGGTATGAGACACTATCTCTGTTTCTGGAGAAGAATGGATTCAGCAAAGGAAAGGTGGACAAGACCCTCTTGAGAGTGGAACATGAAAACCACATATTACTTGTTCAAATATATGTGGATGATATCATATTTAGCTCAACCAATCCTAAGCTATGTGAAAAATTCTTAAATCTCATGCAAGGAGAATTTGAGATAAGTATGATGGAAAGGCTAAATTTCTTTCTTAGTTTGCATGTCAAACAAGTTGATAATGGAATCTTCATCAACCAAGCAAAATATACAAGAGACTTAATCAAAAGATGCGGCATGGACTCAGCCAAATCACTAAGAGTTCCCATGAGCACATCCCTACACCTTGATGCAGATGAAGTAGGCATTTCAGTGTATCCAACACACTACAGAGGACTTATTGGATCACTTCTGTACCTAACTGCAAGTAGAATTGAAATTTCATATGCAGTGGGAGTATGTGCAAGATTTCAGTCAAAGCCGAAGCAGTCTCACCAAGAAGCAGCTAAGAGAATAATCAGATACCTTAAGTCCACAATCAATGTTGGTTTATGATATCCCAAGGATGACAACTTTGAACTCGCAGGATATTCAGATGCAGATTTTGCAGGATGTAAGATTGACAGGAAAAGCACCAGTCTAGGAACCATACTAATATCATGGTTCAACAAAAAGCAAGTATCTAACTCAATATCCACAACTGAGTCAGAATATTTAGCTGTAGCTGTTGTGCTCAAATTCTCTGGATCAGACAACAACTAAGGGACTACAACATCGTAGCAAATGAAGTTCCAATATGGTGTGACAACAACAGTGCAATTGAAATAACAAACAATCCTATTTTGCACTCAAGAACAAAGCACCTAGGTGTCAAACACCACTTTATTAGAGACCATGTGCTCAACAAGAGAGTAAGAGTGGAAAGAGTCAGCACAGAGTTACAAATTGCTGACATATTCACAAAACCTTTACCAGAAGAAAGGTTTCTAGAGCTAAGCAGGGAACTTGGACTACTAGATTGGGAATCTAATACAGACGAGAAAAGTCACCTGACCTGAAGCTGGAGAAAAAGTCATCTGAACCAGCAAAGAAAAGCTACTTGATCTGAAGACCAGACGAGGAAAAGTCACCTGATTAGACCAAACGAGGAAAACCTACCTAATGGGAGACCAGGCGAGAAAGCAACCTGATCATATAAGACAAGGAAAATTTAGCTGATATCAACCACAGGCGATATAACTCACCTGATGCAGAGCAGACAAGGTGTCAAAGAGTCAACCAACTAAGTTTTCTAATTCTTTAAATACTTAACTTTATTACACGTGGCTAATAATACACGACCACACTACTTCCACGTCTACCTCCACGATGCCAATCAACTCCAACCGTCAATTTATCAAAATTCAGACCGCCATTCCTTATTTTAATTATTAAATTCAAACGTCTCTTAGAATGGCTATTTAATACGGCAGAAATCATTTCACAAATCTTTGCCATCTTCAAGCTCTAAGAACCCTAGTTTTCAAAAGCAGAAAAACTTCTATTCACTGCACTCAAATCAACACCTTAATTTTTTTTTTTTGCATAAATGGATCCCACCCAATACTTCAAAGGAGTTAACCTAAAAATGGTGAAGGAGTAGATTATATTCAGCATCGTAGTTGATTTCGAAGGATTACTGGAGGCAAACATGGGGGAAACTGGAGAAATGAGATATGTTATCCGGATGACGAAAAAGAATGGTATCTACCATTTTCTTGACATCAACCCGAAGCAACTATTCAAGGAAGCCGTCATTTGCTTCTTCAAGGAAGCATGAGTCACTGAACATTGTATCACATGTTCAGTATTTGGAGAAGAAGTCATTATCACTCCACAAACTATTGTTGATGCTTTTCAAAATGGAGAATAGGAACATTGAAGTCGAAGCCCTAAAGCAAAACACCACTGAAATCTGGTATGAAATCAAATTACCAGAACAGTCAAACAAAGTCAAGCTTACGGCGAAAAGAAGCGACCTCAAAAAGGACTACAAATATGTCCTTGACATCACAAACAAAATTATCATGGGCATGGCCGGAAGCTATGATCAGTTATCATCTGCCAAATTCACAGTGATGGGAGCTCTTATTCAGCAGCAAAGGATTAACTGGCCTGACTACATCTACATGCAGTTAGTACGAGAAGTGAACAAAGTTAGCTGGAATGCAGAGGAGAATAAATTCACGAAGAAACTAGCTTATGGAACCCAGATCAGTTGGATCTTGGAGTTCCTCGGGAAGGTGAAAGGAGGTGCAGACACCTTCTATGGAAGCGAAAGACTTGGTTACCTAGAGCAAGAAACTTTGAAAAAGTTGGGAGAAGAAAGGAAAACAGCTAAGAGTTTGAGGGAGATGACAAGTGGAACTTCTCCCTGGAGAGCGCCTTCAGACTCAGACGAAGTTTGCTCTGATGCAGCCAACCAAAACCCCTCTGAGATACCTGCAGAGGAGATAACCTCAACCCCTTTTGCAGCTGAAATTCTAAAGTTACCTGCAGTTGAGAAGTCACCTGCAGTTGAGCAGTTACCTGCAGATGACTCCGAAAATGACAACCTCCCACTGTCTGAGCTATTAAAGAGGAAGTTACCTGCAACAGAGGAGGTTGTCCATATCACATCATCTCCAAATAAGTCCCGCAATAAGTAGAGAGGCTTGGTGGACCACCCATCAGAAGGGGAAGAAGAAGTGCAGACTGTGAGATCACCTGCACCTGCACCAGTCGAAGAATCCTCAGCTCAGATGCAACTCATTATATCACCTACACCTGCTCCTGCTGAAGATCAGCCAGCTCATCCAGATCAGACAGAGCTGATGGCTGAAGTAATCCACTCATGTCTCTTCCAAGCATGACAAAGGAAGAAGAGTCAGAGGAGGCAATTCAAATACCTGCTGCAGACTACACTTTTAACTTGAAGACGATCAACCCCTTGGGATTTACTACAACTCAACTTTAGTTGGTAAGAAAGGAAGTTTTAAACTATTCCTTCATTAACATGTATGAGTAATGGAGAAAATTCAAAATGTATTCCTTCTCTCAACTAAAAGAATTTGTAGAGAGAAGTACTTGGGAATATCCTGTTGCTGTGGAACAGCTTGTTATGTACTTTTGTCAACAGACTGATGTGCAGATCTTACTTGAAGAGAATTGGTTCATCTCCAACTTTAAACAAAACCTGACCAATTCATCCTGCAAGTAATGAAGGATGTACTACAAAAGAAAATTTTTGAAGGTCAGGATGAAGGAAGGAAGGAGGAAGGAGACAGGAGAGAAATTAAAATAACTACCATTGTTGAAATTGAACAAGAAATAGTTGAAAAGGAGAAAGGTGATGATGGAGTTGAAAATATTGTAAAAGAGGCAGAAGTTGAAGAAGAGGCAAAAGTTGAAGAAGTGGCCAGAGTTGAAAAGGTATCTGAAGTAGTTGAAAAAGAAAAAAAAGAAGAAAAAGAAGTCGAAAAAGAAGAAGTTGATGGAGTTGAAAAAGAAAAGGAAGATAATAAGGAGAAAGAAGAGGAAGATAAGGAAAAAGAAGAAGAAAAGGAAGAAAAAGAGGAAGAAAAAGATGAAGAAAATAAAGATGAGGAAAGGAGTGATGATGAGGGTGATGCACCGGATCAAGCATCCCATCAGCCCACAGATGAGGATAAGTCAGGCACCCCTGATCAGACCCCATCAAATCAGGAAGCAGCTAATAGAAGCTTACCTTCGGAGAAGTCAACTGTCAGGAAGTCAACTACACAAGAGGACTCAGGTGAAAATGACCCTCAGACATCTTTCGGTCGGATTCTTCAATTATGAAATTCATCTTAGAAGGATCATGTTCTTTAATAACAAGATATCGGAAATACTTTGACAAACATCATAAGAACTTATTCATTAGGTTCATCTTGATTGTCATCTCCTTCTAGGAATTAATCCTAAGCTCAGTCCATTAAATTCCCCAAACAAAATGTTCGATCATATAATTTATACGAACTTAGATAATCTCCGAAAACATGTTATAATCAGGTTCAAAATATCAGGATACTACGTTCAAGAGCCTTATCGCTAAAAGGTTCGATCAATATGCTTAACAACAAAAGAGAACCCAAGCATAACCGAATTTATTCGTCTAAAATCATGATGTTCGATTTCTCACAAATATAACTGATTTGATAATTTCAAAAACATGTTCAAAACATCACCAAGAACACGTAATCAAGTGGGTGAAGGATCACATATCTCAATATAGTGAAGAACAACGAAAAACTTGAAAAAAACTCATCACCAGAAGCTTGAACACCAATCCACAAGGGTCTATGATCTTCAAAATCAAGCTAGGATGATGATATGGGAGTTATATGGTGTTGGATAGTTCTCATATGGCGAAAGATGGAAATGAAGTGGGTAAGAAATGAAATGGGGGTTGAGGGTTATAAATAGAACTCTAACCATTACGAACGTTACCTATACTCCATTACGTACGTAAAAGCCTTAGCGTACGCTAGACTCAATCCTTAGCATACGTTAACGTCTGGCCAAAGCTCACTGACTTGATTCTGGCATTCGCTTACGTACGTTATCATAGTATTTTACATACGTAACACTATGAACTTAGCGTACGTTAATAATCCACCCTAGCGTGCATTAAGTCCCGTTGACTTGCTTACCTAGAAATCCGTCCAGGTTCACGCGGAGCATCTCACAAATCTTCACCGGCCCCCACACGCCAACCCTTGTCTGATCTCGAATTGACCGAAGTTTACGTACGTTAAGCATAAGCTATAACGTACGTTATATTACAATCATAGCGTACGTAAAGATCGTCACCTAGCGCACATTATGACGTGCAGAACCATGCATGCAAGAATGTTGGAAATACAAAAACGTAGGGATACAAATACGGGAAACCAATCTTCGATTATTTATACCACATAATCAAACGTCACAAGTTCAACTACAGGTAAAATACACAAATTATCCGGGTATTACATACTACCCCTCTAAAAAGAAGTTTCGGCCCGAAACTTAAAATGAAAATAATTCCGGGTACCTCGACTTCATACTATCTTCAGTCTCCCAAGTTTCTTCTTTAACTCCATGTCGAGACCACTGAACTTTAACCAAGGAGATCGGTTTATTCCTCAATTGTTTGACTCGACTCTCGAGTATCTTGATTGGCTTTTCTTCGAACGAGCCATCATTAGCCACTTCAATCTCGCCAAAATCAATGATATGACTAGGGTCCGGTACATATTTCCGTAGTTGGGATACGTGGAACACATTATGAACGTGACCTAGTGATGGCGGCAGGGCCAGCCTGTATGCCAACTCCCCAACTCTTTTAAAGATTTCGAATGGTCCGATATATCTCGGACTGAGCTACCCTTTCTTCCCAAAATGGAAAATTCCCCGAGTAGGAGAAACCTTCAATATCACGTGGTCCCTAATCTCGAACTCCAACGAGCGATGGTGCACATCTGCATAAGACTTCTGTTGACTCTGGGCAGTCAACAGCCTTCCACGAATCATTGCTACATTCTCTTGAGTCTGAACTATCAATTCTGGTTCAGTCCCGATCAAGTCAGAAGAATCATCCCAACACAGGGGCGATCTGCATCTTCTCCCGTACAACGCTTCAAAAGGTGCCATCTTAATGGAAGCATGCCAACTATTGTTGTAGGTGAATTAAATCAACGGCAAATGAACCTCCAAATCGGTTGACCAATCTAGGGCACAAGCTCTTAGCATATCTTCTACTGTCTGTATAGTCCTTTCGGACTGTCTGTCCATCTGAGGATGATAAGGTGTGGTAAAGTTCAGCTTAGTTCCGAAGGCCTTATGAGCTGCCTTCCAAAAGTGTGACACAAAACGACCATCCCGATCCGAAATAGTGGTCTTCGGCGTACCATACAATCGGACTATCTACGCAATAAACACTCGTGCTAACTTCTCCGGCCCCCAAGTATCTTTAATACTCTGAAAATGAGCCGACTTGGTTAGGCGGTCTACTATCACCCAAATCATATTCATCCTCGTTCTGGTCCTTGGCATATTGGTGATAAAGTCCATCGATATATACTCCCACTTCCATTCAGGGATCGGAAGTGGTTTCGACATTCCTGCAGGTCATTGATGTTTAATCTTAACCTGTTGACAAGTTAAACACTACGAGACGTATTCCGCTACATCCTTCTTCATATTTCCCCACCAGAAATTTTGCTTTATATCCTTATACATCTTACTGGTGCCCGGATGACTCGAATAGGGCGCACTGTGGGCTTCCTTCATGATCATTTGCTTCAAAACATCATCATCGGTGACACAAAGTCGACTTTGGAATCTCAAAACTCCATCATCCTATATCACAAATACGGGGGCCTTTCCTTTGTTCACTTCATCACGGAACCGAAAAATCAGAGAATCATCCAACTACTTAGATTTGATTTCTTCGATTAATGATGAAGTTAATTCCATCATACATAGCTGCCCTTGGACTCTTTGCGACCATACTTCAATTCCTTCACAAATCAGTTCGCATTGAATGCTGGGTTGGGACATAAGCGCTTCCAACACTCGAAGAGAAATAGGTTTGCGGCTCAGTGCATCAGCTACCACATTCGCTTTGCCTGGATGATAAAGAATTTCCAGGTCATAATCTTTGATCAATTCCAGCCATCACTTATGCCTCATGTTTAATTCCTTCTGACTGAAAATATACTTTAGACTCTTATGATATGCGAAGATCTGATAATGAGTGCCATACAGATAATGTCGCCAAATCTTCAGGGCAAGGACAACAGCTGCTAACTCTAAATCATGCGTCGGGTAGTTAACCTCGTACGGTTTCAACTGTCGAGAGACATAGGCAATCATTCTATCCCTCTGCATCAACACGCAACCCAAACCCTGATTTGAAGCATCGTTGTATACCATGAATCCATCGGTCCCATCTGGTAGTGCTAATACTGGCGCCGTTGTCAGTCTTCTCTTAAGTTCATCAAAGATAGTCTGACACTTCACACGAATCTATGAGTCTTCTACGACAACTGAGTAAGTGGATGGGCAATTTTTGAAAATCCTTCTACAAAACGACGATAATATCCAGCAAGTCCTAAGAAACTCTGGACTTCTTTCACGTTCTTAGGAGATTCCCACTCCAAGATTGCCTCAACTTTCTTAGAGTCTACCTGAACTCCCTCGATTGATATCATGTGCCCAAGGAACGTTACTTTCTTAATCCAGAACTTGCATTTAGAAAGTTTTGCGTAAATCTCTTCACTCCTCAAAGTATTCAAAACGATACGCAAATGCTCTGCATGCTCTTTTGGATCCTTCGAATAAATCAAGATGTCATCGATGAAAACGACCATGAATTTATCCAAGTATTCTAAGAATACCCGATTCATCAATTGCATAAACTCCGCAGGAGCATTAGTAAGTCCGAATGGCATCACCACAAATTCATAGTGCCCATACCGGGAGCTGAAAGCCGATTTCGTCATATCCGATTCCTTAATCCTCAACTGATGGTATCCTGATCTCAAGTCGATATTCGAGCCGTTACCCCTGCAATTGATCAAATAAGTCGTCGATCCGAGGTAATGGGTATTTATTCTTGATCGTTACCTTGTTTAGCTCCCTGTAATCAATACACAATCGGAGGGATCCATCTTTCTTCTGGACAAAAAGGACGGGTGCTCCCCAAGGGGAAACGCTAGGTTGAATGTAGCCCTTCTGCAACAATTCCTCAAGTTGTTTCTTTAACTCGTACATTTCGGTTGGCGTCATACGATATGGTGCTCTAGAAATAGGTGCGGCTCCTGGTTCTAATTCAATATTAAACTCTATAGCTCTTCGTGGAGGTAATCCGGGTAGTTCGTCAGGGAATTCGTTCACCACTGGAATAGATGAGAGCTCTACTTCTTCTTCCTTTTTTATAACATAACACCAAAACCTGTGACAACCCTATTTTAACAACTTAACTGCTTTCATGGCTTTGATCACTTTCCCTGAGCTTCCTGGTCTCCATCCTTCGAATAAGTTTTCAGACCCGTCATCAGCAATAATCGAAATAACTCTCTTCCGATAATTCAAAATGGCCCCAAAACGGTTGAGCCAATCGTCACCAAGAATTAAGTTGTCACCATGGATGTCGACCACAATAAGATTTGATGGCCAATATCTCCCTTCTATAGACATGGGAAAATCTCTGGCTTCTAGAGTTCCCACAATTCTCTCTCCACTTGGTAAACCCATAACATAAGGTTCACAATCATGTAAACACGAGATTCTCAAACGATTAACACATTTCAATGATATAAAAGAATGCGTAGCTCCCGAATGGAATAAAACACTAACTGGGTGCAAAAGAATCTGAATTATACCTGATGCAACAGCAGTGTTCTGATCATCTGTCCTCCTCATTTCGTAAAGGCACGGAGGAACGGACCCAGCACTGGACGCCTCTTTTTTCCTGACATTCTGCTACTGAAAACCACTTTACTGTGTCAGGTTCACACTTGTCTCCTTCGAAACTTGTACTGGAGTGCGAGTACCCATTGATCTAGTCACATTTCTGCAAAAAGTCACATGATGGCCTTCCTGCCCACATTCAAAACAGGTCACAGAAGGAGCGGAGCAATCACGCCGGACATGCCCTGCTCTACCACAGTTATAACACTTCTTCAATGCGTCTGAAACCGTTAATGCTGTTCGGAACTTCTTTCCACCTCGAGAAGGATACAGCGGTTTTCTGGATGAATGAAATGAAGACTGTCCCTTGCGGAGCCCACTACTCTTGTTCTCAGTGAAGTTGCCATACACTTTCTGCTTCTTCGTTTCTGCAAATTTCTCCACCGCTGCCTCTTTCATCTCGTAGGCCAGTGCTTTGTCCGGATACTGCCGTAGAGTAGTACATTCAAATTCGGACATATATTGTTGAATCTCCGGCTTCATCCGCATGTCGAAATGGAAAATATTTTCCGCCTCAGTCCTGACCAAATGTCGCATACAGGTCATCTGGTGATTAAAAGTCTTAATCATGTCTGTCACAGATGCCTCCAGATTTTGTGGTGAGAAATACTATCGGACTCTAGCCTCTCTAACTGGATGAGGATAATATTGTGCTTCCATCATTAACTTGAATTTCGTCCAGTCAGCATGATGATCCTCGGGTCGAATGGCCTCCCACCAGTCGAAAGCCTCCCAAGTCAGAAAATACTGAGTGATCGGAACTTTTCGGTCATCAGGATAGTTAATTCCCGCAAATATCTTCTCTAATTACTTTAGCCAGTGATCCCAAGTAGGCATCTCTACAGAACCGTCGAATTTCGGTGGGTGTAACTTGACTAGTTCCGTAAGCCACTTGTCTCCCCGGTTATCCTTGTTATGCTGTTGGCCCATCGTCGTCTGCATGCGGTCAACCACCTGAGCAAACTGGGTCATCTGAGCGAACACCTGTTGAACCACTCCCGACATATTAGGATTTGCGCCATCATTTACTGATTCCTGTTGTCCTCCAGAATGGGAATCAGTTCGATTAGTCAATAAATCCAGGGTAGATGATGAATCATCCTGTCTTGCATTACCACGTCTGCATCCATGACCGCGTCCGCGTCCACGAACTCCTCTCAACATACTGTAAATACAAATACTCAATATCCAGGGCAAAATCTTCTAAAAGAAATCCGTCAATATCCACAAAATACAAAATAAACAAAATGGTAGTATATGAGATTAGGAAACTTACAACCACGGTCCACATGACGACACTAGCAGTGCAGTGATGTTATAAACGACCCATAAATCAAATGACGTAAACAGACCCAAATAAACCCGACTACCAAGATATCCATGAATCTTAGCTCCGATACCATATTCTGTAACACCCCGAGATATTCAGAATAATTACAGCGCCGTAAACCCGTAATATAAGAATTTACAAGGCTAAATTAAAGAAATGTGGAATAATACAAAAATACCATAAAAATTTAGAATTCAATAACCGGTTCAGACAACTCAAATGAATCCATTATTACAAGCATCTCAAACCAACAACAGAACACGCGTACTCGAGTACTGAAAATCAAACCAGAAAGACAAAACAACACAACCGATAACATCACTGAGCCCCTTCGTCATCATGTCGGTACTGTGGTTGCTTCCCCGCTCCTCGGCTACCTGAACATCAAAACAAATGTCGACCCCCGAAGGGGTTAGCAAAACGATGCTAGTACAAGTATCATAATATGCAAAATCAGATATGCAACAACGATGCATAGCAAAATACATAATACGGACTTCCGCTACCGGAATCCAACAATGCGAATCCACATGATCCCATCATCACAACATGTGGTATTCCAATGATCCAGCTCCCTCAGCATAGATCCCAAGATGATCTTGTCGGACCAACACGAGGCGTAAAAACCCGTACAATGATCCAGTGCCCTCAGCATAGATTCTAAGATGATCCCGTCGGACCAACACGACGTGGACATCTGATCCAGTGCCCTCAGCATAGATCACACGATCCCTTCAGATCAACACAACACACATAAACACAACTTGCATACACATATGCAAAAATTGATATGTCCATCAACATGAACATACAAATGATCGATAACGAATATCATGACAATTTAACGGAAATGATATCATGCACAACAACATGAATAATAATATGCATGATCAAAAATATAAATATTAAACCAATTTCAAAATATGATACTTGCCTCATAAATGGTGATAAGGATTGCTACTACGAATAGGCTTCAACCCGCTCGAAGAATTCTCACTCGACCAGCTCACCAAAATCCAAACCTTCATCGTACAATAATACCGGTATAACTAACAATTCTGGATAATCGTTCTAATCATCAAACGAATCATCAAAAGGCATATTATACCCTATCATGACAAGTGAAATAATCTGCCACAATCCATTCAGTTGAATCGACACTACGCTATTCGGCTGAATGACAATATCATAGAATACCATTCAAGTTCAAATACATCTTTCGGTCGGATTCTTCAATTATGAAATTCATCTTAGAAGGATCATGTTCTTCAATAACAAGATATCGGAAATACTTTGACAAACATCATAAGAACTTATTCATTAGGTTCATCTTGATTGTATTCTCCTTCTAGGAATTAATCTTAAGCTCGGTCCATTAAATTCCCCAAATGAAATGTTCAATCATATAATTCATACGAACTTAGATAATATTCGAAATCTCAGGATACTACGTTCAGGAGCCTTATCGCTAAAAGGTTCGATCAACATGCTTAACAACAAAAGAGAACTGAAGCATAACCGAATTTATTCCTCTAAAATCATGATGTTTGACTTCTCACGAATATATCTGGTTTGATAATCTCAAAAACATGTTCAAAACATCACCAAGAACATGTAATCAAGTGTGTGAAGGATCACATACCTCAATATAGTGAAGAACAACGACAAACTTGAAAAAAACTCAACACCGGAAGCTTGAACACCAATCCACAAGGGTCTACGATCTTCAAAATCAAGCTAGGACGATGATATGGGAGTTATATGGTGCTAGATAGTTCTCAGATGGCGAAAGACGGAAAGGGAGTGGGGAAGAAATGAAATGAGGGTTAAGGGTTATAAATAGAACTCTAACCATTAGGTACGTTACCTATACTCTATTACGTACGTAAAAGCCTTAGCGTACGCTATACTCAATCCTTAGCGTACGTCAATGTCTGGCCAAAGCTCACTGACTTTATTCTGGCATTCGCTTACGTGCGTTATCATACGTAACACTATGAACTTAATCCACCCTAGCGTGCATTAAGTCCCATTGACTTGCTTAGCTGGAAAGCCGTCCAGGTTCACACAGAGCATCTCACAAATCTTCACCGCCCCCCACACGCTGACCCTTGTCTGATCTCGAATTGACCGAAGCTTACGTACGTTTAGCTTAAGCTATAACATACGTTATATTACAATCGTAGCGTACGTTAAGATCATCACCTAGCGCACGTTATGACGTGCAGAACCATGCATGCAAGAATGTTAGAAATACAAAAAGGGATACGAATACGGGAAACCAATCTTCGATTTATTTATACCACATAATCAAACGTTACAAGTTCAAGTACAGGTAAAATACACAATAATTATCCGGGTATTACACATTGCCGACTGAGAGGAACCTATGGAGTCGCGACACAGGATAGATGACAGATTAAATATATGATATTCTCTCTTAATGAATATTGGACAATAGATGTCTAATCCAATTTATTTGATAAATGATATTTAGTTTATTGGAATATTAAATCGGTATAGTGAATTAAATAAATTAGTGGGTAATTAATCTAATTCAAATTATTTCTTAGAGAAATATGTATTTAATATAATTAATTGGATTAATTAATTTTATTAATATTGAAACGAAAAAAGATTTATCTATCGGACTAGATACACGACGGTCCATTTTGCGAAACAAAACGAACCAACTCTTACTATCTCCTCTTGTTCACATAGTAAATGTGAATTATTTCACTTGTCTTGTATTGATGTGGGGTTGATTAATAATGTGTGAGTTGAACAATGAATTTGGAATTCATTATTAAAGTGATCATTTTGTTGGAAGCTTACTGACACCAGGTTGAAGAATATAACTCGGGGCCAAGAGAAAGAAAAGTGAGAAAAAGGAGAGAGAAATGAAAGGAAGAAAAATACAAGGAATTGGTTCCTTATTTTTCAATTCTTGAGATATATTTTTATCTTCAAATTCTTCTCTTAGATAGTTATAATTAATAGAATTTATCATATAACCACTTCATATATCCGCGGTCTTGGAGGTCTTGAAGTGATCATTATATTTTTTGGTTGTTTTTCCAATGCGTGATATGTAGAGGCACGGTATTTTCAGCGCTCAGGACGTTGCCAAAGCTTGGATCGTTTTTCGTCTAGATTTAATCAAAGACTTCAAGGGTATGATTTCTATTTCATGCCTTGTTTTTCTTTATTATATATTCGATATACGATGCTTGATCGATTCTCTTAGGGGTTCGTCTTTTATCCGGTTAGACCGGTCTTATTTTTCCACTGTGTAACTTGGTTTTATTTACTGAATTCCAACAGAAGCTACTCAAGCTGCCAACTTGCAGGAGGAATCAGTCCCTCCTATACCTGAAGATGTTGCCACATCCACTCAACAACATGGTGAATCAGTCCCTCCTGTCACCAATGATGTTGCTGCATCGGTCCTACTGCCGGAGGAAATGCCACTCCAACCCAGGAAAAAGCAGCCACTACCATCCAACAGGATGAATCAGTCCCTTTTATGGAGCAGCGACAGTTGATAGCCAGCATGAGGTTTTATTATCTCCTATTCAGGCTACAGAATCCGAAATGAGGCAGGAGGAATTAGACATACCAGCTGAACGGACAGAGATTCATCCCCCCGAACAGGTAGTCCCTTCTATCCATACAGGATGACCCACTGAAACCGATGAGGACTTCCTCCCCGATGACAGCCCACAGAAACATATACACAATGTGGTCATCGTACAGGAAGGAGAACTCTCATCCTCACCAATAACCCATCCTCACTCTTATAGATCGAAGCTAAGATATCTCAATTGCAGGCCATCATCCATTAAACCGTCTTTCTGCAGGATGCTGTCAAATCCCTGTATGATGTAGTGAAAGAACTTGACTGGATGCGAGTAACAACCGTGGATGAATTTACTGGATTGAGAATGGCCGTGCAGGATGTCGAAGATGCCTTCAAACTTCTTCCCAACACCATATACAAATCTATTCATCAGCTGAGGCAATGATCCTAAAGCAAGACCAAGAAGAGCTAAGGGTTGCGGAAGCTGAAACCATAGCCGCCCACCAGATACAGACTTCGCATCCACGATCAAATGATATATGATCTGACCACAGCGGTCGCAAGTCTTGTCGCCTCGGTAAAGGATATATAGGACAAGCAAACCTAGTCAATGGATCATCTACATGACATCTATGGCAAGGTGATAGAGCTTTATAATACCAAAAGGGGGAAGAGGCTCGGGAAGATGCCAGGAAGTGGCAGATGGAGACGGAACAGGAGATGGAAACACTTGATGATAGTGTTGCTGCAGCCATCGGGAGACTGGCCGGACCTAGGCTAGACTGTTTAGATTCGATGCCTAAAATGAAGGCGCAGCGGAAGCAAAAATGAATTTTACCGAACCCTTAAAGAGGACCGATCATGCAACTTATATACGAATATAAATGGACAAGAGTTAAGATATGAAAGCATACCCTTGAAGTCCATTAATTGAATGTTGAAGTTGATGGTGGTGACCGCAAATCCAATTTGATAAGTCCTCAATGATCGACACGCAGAAAGCACTGCGTCTCTACCAGTCACACACCAGAAGATGATCAAAACAACAACTACTGAATTACCCTCTAAGGATACCGCTAGAAAAGAGTAGTAGAAAATATTCTCTCAATTATTTGATCACTCTAAGTAATATAAGTGTTTGTTCTTGATTTTCTCTCTCTAAGAGTGTAAGAACATGAACAAAATAAACTCTCTCTCTCTCTCTCTATATATATATATATATATATATATATATATATATATATATATATATACCTTTATGATGGCCGATTTTCTTGATTGTGGTGGAGGAGGATGAACTTTGTTTTATAACAAAGTCCACACAAACCTCCAAACCTCATACCTAAGGGTTGATAATGATAAGATCCCATCTTATCACCCTTTTTTCCTCAAGTGTGAAGAAACCTCCTCAACACATGCAAGTACGAAGACAAGGTCACCAACAATGGACCTACTAGTGGGTAGGGCAGCCTACATCATAATATAGAAGGATTTGGTTCGTTTCGGTCCATGAAACGGGCCGTCGTGTATCCAGTCCGACTGATACACCTTGGTTCGTCTCAAATACAATTAATTGATCTAATTAATTAATTATATTAAGATATTATTTCTCCAAGAAATAATTATTCATAATTAAATTAATCACCCAGTAATTTATTTAATTCCCTATACCTATTTAATTTATCCATTAAATTAAATAAGACATCCAATGTCTTAAAATTCACAATAAGATATCCACTTCATATTATTCTGGCGTCTCCCTAATGCGCTCAGTAGGTCCGTCTCAGTAAGCAATGGGAGGAACCAAAGAGTTTTAGCACCGCCTAGCCAGTCCGCATCCTATACTATAACCTTACTGAGAACGAATGATATGGATCATTCAAGAACCATTATGTCATGAATACCAGTAAATGTATAAACCCTTCTTTCAAATGTCCCGATCAAGTTATAGGGTCACGATAATTCCATCCCTATCTGTACTTGATTCTATGTTTTAGTTAATGCAAATCGAGATCACCGAGCTCTCGTGTATCCAATACAACTAGCTCTAATGCTTTGGCCAAAGACTTTTGATCTCATCTGCCAATAACCACATAGGACATATTCCTGTTCACTTATAGGAGAAAGAATCCTATCTTGGTATTTAGTAGAACCTGCTACTCGTCCGTCAAGACGCACATCGAGGTTGACCACCACATGTCGGCTTTCTGAGTCAAACTACTCTAATGAAAATCTTCACATCCCTAATAAATCCTCAAGTCGAAGGTTCACGAGTACCTATCACAACCTTTCGATTCCATCATTGACTGTCCCTTAGTGAAATCCATGTGACGAATTGAGGGTGAGTCAGTTCGAGTATACTAATCCCATTAGCATACATACAACATGTGCTCCCACTAACCATTAGTGACGACAGGCACTCTCCAAGTCATAGAACATGTCATACAAGTCTTCACATAAACTTGACGCCGAGTCAAGTTTCATCGACTTGCACACGATTAAGTATTTGAGCCATAAATTTTACGAGTGCCGATTCCTTATCTAATAAGGAGTTTAATGTTTTCTCTCAAATACATGGACTAGTTTTTGTATATATATTTACAAGTCAGGAATGTCAGTGACTTCCAGTAAATAAAGAAACAAATAATTGCCTTCTGATAAGAGTTCACATAAGAACAAGTACAATGCCCTCTCTCATATATCGTCTGAGTGGCATTCGAGGTCATATTACTAACAATATCCCACTTGCCCTCAATGCCACATACTATGGTATCTAGTACCATGTTCTATATATGGCGCTCTAAGCTTATCTGAGAAAGTGGCTTAGTCAGTGGATCAGCGCCATTGTCTTCTGAGTTTACTCTATGCAGCACAATGTATCATTTGCGAACAAATTCTCTCACGAGATGATACTTTCTCTTAATGTGTTTTGTACTATTATGAAACCTCGGCTCCTTAGCCTGTGCTACAGCTCCGTCGTTATCGCACAAAATCGAAACAGGCAGCTTAGAACATGGTGTCACTTGAAGTTCACCCAGAAACTTATTAATCCAAAACCTTTCCTTAGAGGCCTCAGAGGCCGCTTGATACTCAGCCTGACAGGTGGAATCAGCAGTTGCGCTGTAACACCCCCAAGTTATTCAGGGAATATTACAGCGCCGTAAGCCCCGCCATGGGGCCCACAAGGCTAAACATACGTGGAACTGTAAATTTTGACCGAGAAGGTCTACACACAATAGAATGAAGACAATACAAAGGTATTCAAAAACATAACCAATGTATTCACAGACATCACAACACGAATCAATATTTCGGCAAACACAGGCCGGGACATCCAAGAAAATGGAAAACAATACTCGAGTATTCAATAGCCAATCCAGTACAACATCACTGAATGGAAAACTCATAACATAACTGGAAGAAAGACACAGTATCACACTTGCCCACCATCTTCATGCCGACCCGATACCTGCCTGTCCGTCCTCCTGGAACCTGAAATACATGAAACGTATTTCCCCCATAAAGGGGTTAGCCGTCGAATAGCTAGTGCAAGTATATCAAGTATGAAACACAATACTCCTCGACAATAAAGTAAATGTAACCGTCAATTCATCAGTTTAAGACTAGTATTCCGGAATAACTAAAATCTCATAGTGTCACATCAAGACGTATGTGAATGCCGTAGAAACGGTTCGTTCATATCATACGCCGTTACATGTAGGAATGCCGTAGAAACGGTTCGTTCATTACATGCCAACAATACATATATGAATGACGTAAAGACGGTTCGTTCATAATATGCCATTAATATATCTATGAATGCCGTCAAAACGGTTCGTTCATGATATGCCATCAATATATCTATGAATGCCGTAAAAATGGTTCGTTCATGATATGCCATCAATATATCTTACTTTCAAAGTCGAGAACGTACAATCATAAATGTATACTTGCCTTTGAGACATCGACAAATCGAATGGAAAAAGGTATGAGTTCGGTAGGTCCAAGAACGCGCTTCCGGCACCTAAACGATTCGCAAGGAATATGATAATCAATTATCCATATTCGAATTACACGAAGAAACCCCCGAAACCCGTCTACGATTCATAAAAATATACGGATAATCAACTAGAGGTTGGAAAATCATCCAAAACTCACAAGTCCGAAAACGGCACAATCCAAACCGTAAAATCGTAGGAAAGCATGCATACGGTATAGATACATCATAATCTCAAGGTTCTCAAGCTTCAAAACGGATAAATCGGACGAATCTACGAAAAACCCCAAAATTCCCAAAAGTAGTGTTCTAAGGATTTTACCTTGATTCGGACGTTAGGATGAATTAGATGTGGTGAAATCCTTGTTCTCCAACCAAATATATTGTTGTTAGAAGGAAGATCGCTTCCAATCGCCCAAGATCGTCTCTCCCGAGTGATTCCCGTCGAAAAGGAGTGAAGAAGGTGAGGAATGACGAAAATAAAGTCAACTGCCATATATATATCTGTCCAGTCTAGCGCACGCTACGCCTCCTTCATTAGCGTGCGCTAGCGAAGTCACCGGATAGTCAGGTGGCCTTGCGGCTCCGTTAGCGTGCGCTAATAAATGCGTATCTAGCGTGCGCTAGTCAAAATGTGGCATCCGATCGAGTCGAACTTCTTGTCTCATACTGCTCAAAACTTAGCGTGCGCTACCGCTATGGTTTAGCGTGCGTTATGCAATAGCTTTAGCGTGCGCTAGCCGAAGCCTAGCGTACGCTATCTGATAGTCCAGAAAACCTGGCAACCTCACTGCCTCTGCTGACCAGCCCGGTAGCGTGCGCTACGGACGGATGTTAGCGTGCGCTACTAACCACGAATAGCGCGCGCTAACAACTCCTAGCGCGCATTAATCCGCCAGTCCAGAGAGCAGTCCGAAATACTGGTTCTGACCTGACTGATCCTCTTAGCGCACGCTACGGCTCAAAGCTAGCGTGCGCTAATCAAGCAGAATTAGCGTGCGTTAGCCCAGGCCTAGCGTGCGTTATATGTCTGGTCCAAAACATTTCCGCAAGGTCTAAACGACAAGATCAAAAACCAAACGAGATACGAAACTCAATAACAATATCAACAACATCTCCAAGCATTCACAGAGCGACAACATAAGGAGGACGACAAAGTTAAACAGTCAATAAAAGTACGGGTATTACATTCTCCCCCTCTAAAAAGAAGTTTCGTCCCGAAACTTAAGAAATAAATAGTTCGGGGTATTCCACCCGCATCTTCTCTTACGTCTCCCAAGTTGCCTCCTCGACTCCATGTCTCGACCATTGCACTTTAACCAGTGGGATGGTCTTATGCCGAAGTTGTTTCTCGCGATGCTCAAGGATCTTCACGGGTCTCTCCGGAAAGGTAATATCCTCGGCTACGTCAATCTCACTGTAGTCGATGATGTGGCTCGGATCCGGTACGTACTTCCTCAACTGAGACACATGAAAAACACTATGGACGTGACTCAAATCTGGAGGCAACGCCAAGCGATAAGCTAAATCTCCAACTTTGTCCAAAATCTCGAAAGGTCCGATAAACCTCGGACTAAGTTTCCCCTTTTTCCCAAAGCAGAAAACTCCACGGGTCGGCGACACCTTGAGTAAGACATGATCCCCCACTTAGAACTCCAAGGGTCGACGACGAGTATCAGCATAAGATTTCTGACGACTCTGGGCAGCCAGCAATCGGTCCCGGATAATAGAAATCTTTTCCTTAGTCTCCATCAACATATCCGGCTCCGTCCCAACTAGCTCAGAAGCCTCGTCCCAACATAATGGCGACCTATATCGCCTACCATAAAGTGCCTCGAAGGGTGCCATTTTGATCGACGCATCCCAACTATTATTGTAAGCAAACTCGATCAACGGCAAGTGAAGCTCCCAATCATTACTCCAGTCTAAGGCACAAGCCCGTAACATATCTTCCAACGTCTGAATCGTCCTCTCTGTGTGACTATCCGACTGAGGATGAAAGGAAGTGCTCAATCTCAACTCAGTACCCAAAGCCTGATGAACGGCCTGCCAAAAGTGCGATACGAAACGACCGTCTCGATCAGAAACAATGGTCTTGGGGGCACCGTGTAACCTCACGACCTCAGCAATAAAGGTTCGAGCCAGTCTATCCGGTCCCCAAGTATCCTTAATACCCAAGAAGTGTGCAGACTTGGTCAGTTGATCGACAATTACCCAAATCATATTCATTCCGGCCCGAGTTCTCGGCATGCCAGTGATGAAATCCATAGAGATGTCTTCTCACTTCCACTCAGGAATGGGAAGCGGTTTCAACAACCCTGCGGGTCGTTGATGTTCAATCTTGACTTGTTGACACGTCAAGCACCATAGTACAAACTCTGTAACATCCTTCTTCATGTTATTCCACCAAAAATTTCGCTTCAAATATTTGTACATCTTACTCGTCCCAGGGTGGATTGAGTAAGGCGTAGCATGAGCTTCTCGGAGAATTTTCTGCCTCAACTCTAAATCGTTCGGAACACAAAGTCTGCCCTGAAATCTCAGAATACTATCCTCGTGAACCATAAATCCAGGAGCTTTTCCTTTAATTACATCTTCCTTCAGTTGAGAGATCATCGGGTCACTCCACTGCTTCCCTTTGATGTCATCAACCAAGGACGAAGTAATTTCGAGAGTACACAACTGTCCCTGTATTCGTTGAAGCCAAACTTCTATCCCTTGCTCAATTAAATCTTGACGAATTTTCTTTTGAGATGTAAGAACCTCGAGCATTTGAAGAGATGCCGATTTGCGGCTCAAAGCATCCGCAACGACATTGGCTTTCCAAGGGTGGTAAAGAATTTCCAAATCATAATCCTTTATCAACTCTAACCAACGCCGCTGTCTCATATTCAGCTCCTTCTGACTGAAAATATACTTCAGACTCTTGTGATTGGTATAAATCCGGCACAGTGAACCATACAAATAATGCCGCCAAATCTTGAGTGCGAAGACAATTGCGGCCAACTCTAAATCGTGAGTAGCATAATTCATCTCATAAGGTTTTAATTGTCGTCACGCAAAAGCTAATGTCTTATCATGCTGCATAAGAACACAGCCCAGGCCTTGACCCGAAGCGTCACTATAAACTGCAAAGCCCTCACTACCTTGTGGTAAGGTTAAAATCGGCGCTGAAGTCAAACATTTCTTCAGTTCATCGAAGCTCTGTTGTCTCTCATCCGTCCAAATAAACTTTTCGGTCTTCTGGAGTAATTTCGTAAGCGGTCGAGCGAGTTTCGAGAACCCCTCGACAAACCGACGGTAATACCCAGCAATGCCCAAAAAACTACGAACTTCCTTAACATTTTTAGGCGGTGCCCACTCTAGCACTGCCTCGACCTTCTGCGGGTCTACACGAACCCCTTCGGCCGAAATCACATGGCCGAGAAACATAACTTCTTCCAACCAAAACTCACATTTCGAGAATTTTGCATAGAGGTGCTCGGTTCTCAAAATGTCTAAAACCAAACGCAAGTGTCGGGCATGTTCCTCCTTATCTCGAGAATAGATTAAGATGTCGTCAATAAAGATGACTACACACCTGTCGAGGTACTCGATGAATATTTTATTCATTAACTGCATGAATACTGCCGGCGCATTCGTCAACCCAAAAGGCATAACTACAAATTCATAATGCCCATACCTCGTCCGAAACGCCGTCTTCGGAATATCGGACTCCCTCACCCTGAGTTGATAATACCCGGATCTTAAATCAATCTTCGAGAAAACCGCAGATCCTTGCAGTTGATCAAATAGGTCGTCTATACGAGGCAAAGGTATTTATTCTTGATGGTTACTTTATTCAGCTCATGGTAGTCGATGCACAAACGTAGTGAACCATCTTTCTTCCTCACGAAGAGGACAGGCACGCCCCAAGGCGAAGTGCTCGGTCTGATGTACCCTTTTTTCAGAAGTTCTCCCAATTGATTCTTCAATTCTTGCATCTCAGAAGGTGCCATCCTGTAAGGTGCTTTAGAAATTGGAGCCGCATCTGGCTCTAAGTCCACGGTAAATTCTATCTCTCGATCTGGCGGTAATCCCGGGAGGTCATCCGGAAAAACATCAGGATACTCATTAACAACCGGAATCGAATAGAGATCGACTTCGTTTCCTTCCATTTTAAGGCATAACACCAATAGCCCGTACAACCTTTATTCAAAAGTTTTACGGCCTTCATGGCACTGATAAGTAACTTGGGTAGTCCCGACTTACGCCCCAAAAATGAGTACTCAGATCCGTCTTTAGTCATCATGGTGATAACCTTGGTATGGTAATTCATAATCGCTTGATGACTATCAAGCCAATCCTCACCGAGGATTACATCCTCGCCTCCCATATCAACTACAATCAGATTTGATAACCATTCCATACCGGATATAATCACCAGAAAATCTCTAATCTCCCGGTTCCCCACAATTCTATCCCCGCTAGGCAGTTTCACGATGAAGGGATCGCAAGCAGTCAAACAAGTTATATTCAAACGGCGTCCACACTCCAAGGAAATAAAAGAATGTGTAGCACCCGAATCAAAAAGTACACGGACTGGATGAGATAGAATATGAATGGTACCTGAAGCCACCACCGCGTCGGGTTCGTATGCTCGACGCATCTCATAAACTCGTGGTTGTACCGAACCGACCCTAGAGTTCCCCCCCTCCAGCATTCTGACCCCGTCCCCGGCCCCTGCCGAAATTCTGCTGAGGTTGACCAAAAGATTGCCGCTGATTAATACCTTGATCAAGTGGTGTTGGGGTAGAAGCCCGAGTATCCAAAGTCTGTTTTGGCTCGGAACAATAAACCGCTCTATGTCCCATCTGTCCACACGTGTGACACTTTAATGGTGGAAAGTAGCATTCCGAATTAAAGTGGCCCGGACGACCACAATTATAGCAAGTCACCGTGCGATTGGAGGTACCCGGAGTGGGACGGTAACCCCTCTTCCCTTTATTAGAACGTGACGACTGTCCGGCAAAACGGTTAGTCGTCTGAGACTTCTGAAAGTTGCTACCCTTAGATCCAGAAAAATTCCCCGCGACTTTCTGCTTCTTCGGTTCTTCAACGGTATCGTTGTCGGGGCTCAACATATCATGGGCTAAAGCTCTGTCCTGATACTCTTTCAGTGTGGTACAAGCAAATCCGGCCATGTACCGCCGTAAGTCCAAATTCATCCGCATATCAAAATAACGGATCTTATCACGCTCGTTACGCACTTGATCCTTCACATGGATCAATTGTTGGTTGTACTCCACGATCGCCTGCGAAATGGGAATATCTTGTGATTTAGCCTCGAAGAAGGCTCGGATTCGGCTCTCTCGTACCGGCCAAGGAAAAAACTCGGCCTCCAAAAGCTCCTTAAATTCATCCCACGAGGCAATACGATCCTGTGGCTTGCTCACCTTCCACCAAGTAGCGGCCTCCTTAGTGAGGAAATACTGAGCAATTGGTACTTTTCTCACCTCGGGGCAATCAACCGCCTCGAAAATCTTCTCTAATTCCGCTAGCCAGTCTTTCCAGCCTAACGGGTCTGTGGCACCGCCAAACTTTGGAGGGTGCATACGGATTACATTCTGAAGCAAGGCATCCGTGTTTGGGTTCGGGTTATTCAGCTGAACAGATTGAGCCAAAATAGTCATCTGAGTATCCAATTGTTGAAGTGCATTCGCCACTCCAACGTCCGCGTTGTTCCCCTGACCGTCTGACTGGTCGTGCTGACTCTCGGTGTCGGGATGCACCGAGTTCGACAAACTGGGGTTGGTCGAACCCGCAACTGAACTGATGGAAACGGACGCGCCACGACCTCTTCCTCGTCCACGGCCACGACCACGGCCACAGCCCCTACCAGCTGACATACTGAAGAACACACAAGGTACGTAAGCACAATTCAAACACACGTCATTAAGGTGATCGATTCTCAAGAATATCCATAGAAGAAGCATAATGAATAAGGAAACATCAGAAGAGTAAGAGGTCTTACAAGTACCGGTCGCACTGTGATGATGGCAAAGTAGTGATACTGTGGACAATTGACGACTCATTCGACCCAAAAGACCGACAGCTTAGGTATCCATAAACCTAAGCTCCGATACCATATTCTGTAACACCCCCAAGTTATTCAGGGAATATTACAGCGCCGTAAGCCCCGCCATGGGCCCCAAAAGGCTAAACATACGCGGAACTGTAAATTTTGACCGAGAAGGTCTACACACAATAGAATGAAGACAATACAAAGGTATTCAAAAACATAACCAATGTATTCACAGACATCACAACACGAATCAATATTTCGGCAAACACAGGCCGGGACATCCAAGAAAATGGAAAACAATACTCGAGTATTCAATAGCCAATCCAGTACAACATCACTGAACGGAAAACTCATAACATAACTGGAAGAAAGACACAGTATCACACTTGCCCACCATCTTCATGCCGACCCGATACCTGCCTGTCCGTCCTCCTGGAACCTGAAATACATGAAACGTATTTCCCCCATAAAGGGGTTAGCCGTCGAATAGCTAGTGCAAGTATATCAAGTATGAAACACAATACTCCTCGACAATAAAGTAAATGTAACCGTCAATTCATCAGTTTAAGACTAGTATTCCGGAATAACTAAAATCTCATAGTGTCACATCAAGACGTATGTGAATGCCGTAGAAACGGTTCGTTCATATCATACGCCGTTACATGTAGGAATGCCGTAGAAATGGTTCGTTCATTACATGCCAACAATACATATATGAATGCCGTAAAAACGGTTCGTTCATAATATGCCATTAATATATCTAGCGTGCGCTAATCAAGCAGAATTAGCGTGCGTTAGCCTAGGCGTAGCGTGCGTTATATCTCTGGTCCAGAACATTTCCGCAAGGTCTAAACGACAAGATCAAAAACCAAACGAGATACGAAACTCAATAACAATATCAACAACATCTCCAAGCATTCACAGAGTGACAACATAAGGAGGACGACAAAGTTAAACAGTCAATAAAAGTACGGGTATTACATGCGCTTTTCTTGGCACTTTGTCAAGACACTGCTCCTCCATTAAGAGTAAAAATGAAGTTAGAAGTAGACATAGAGTCGTCTTTCTGTCCTTGGAAGACTGAATCAGTGAATCCCTTCACATTAAGTTCTCCACCATCACACATAAGAACCAGATCTCTAGTACTTCTTAAGTACTTGAGAACGTTCTTTACGATGGTCCAATATTCCTTTCCTGGGTTTTCCTGAAACCTACTTACCATGCTCACAGCGTGTGCAATGTCAGGTCTCGTACACAGCATAACATACATAAGGCTACCCACGGCTGACACATATGGTATATTTCACATTTTCTTTCGTTGTTCCTCACTTTTAGGACACATCTTCGAGGCGAGTTTTATTCCATGTCACATCAAAAGGAAACTCTTTTAGAATCATCCATCTTTAATGGCTTTAAAATTTTATCTATATAGAGGGTTTGGGAAAGACCTATCATCTCTTCGCTCTATCCCGTTAGATTCGAATCCCAAGAATATAGGTAGCTTCTCCCAAGTATTTCAAGGAAAACCTACTCGAAAGCTAAGCTTTCACAGAACTGAGCATTCCCATCATTTCCTATTAGTAGAATGTCATCTACATATAGTACTAAGAATGCGATCTTGCTCCCACTAACCCTCATGTATACACAAGGTTCTTCTTCATTTTTCACGAACTCAAACTCCTTGACAGCTTTGTCAAAACAAAGATTCCAACTATGCAAAGCATGCTTCAGTCCATAAATAGAATGTTGAAGTTTGCAAACTTTATGAATATCGACCTCAGACACAAAGCCTTTAGGCTGCTCCATATAGATATCCTCCTAGGAATCCATTAAGGAAAGCTATCTTTACATCCATCTATCATATATCATAGTTGTGGTAGGTAGCTATAGTAAGCATCATTCGAATAGACTTGATCATAGCTACGGAGGAGAAGGTATCGTGGTAATTGATCCCTTATTTTTGGGTATAACCCGTTGCCTAAAGCATGGCCTTATAGGTGTCAACGTTGCCATACCCATCAGTCTTTCTGTTGTATATCCACTTGTTCCCAATGGGCACTATGTCCTTCGGGCGGTTAACCAGAGTCCACACCTTATTGGCATGCGTCGATTCTATCTCAGCTTCCATAGCTTCTCGCTATTTCCCGGAGTCTACATCCACCATCACTTGGTCACAGGTCGCGGGGTTGCTCTCTTTGCTATCATCTAGAACCTTATGGATACCCATTTCCTCCAAGTGCACAAATACATACCTCTCAGGTAATTTAGACATCCCACAAGACCTACGAGGTGGTTGTACTTATGTTTCAGAAGATTTGGTTCCAATTTCTTGTACATGTCTCTTGAGGAGTTTAATTGTATTCTTCCAAAGAAATACTTCTAGCTGCTCCACCTTCCTGAATGAACTCTTCTTTCAGGAAGTGTGATTGCAAAGAAATGATGATCTTTCAATCTTCGGGCATGTAGAATAGATAACCCATCATCCCAGATGGAAATCTAATGAAACGTCCCTTCAAGGATCTTGCACAGATACTCCACCTTAGTCTTCTTGACATAGGTAGGAAATCACCTAATCCTAATATGATTAAGACTTGGTTTCCTACCCTCCCACATCTCATGTGGAGTTTTAGGAACAGACTTGGAAGGACATCTATTCAAGATATAAGCAGCAGTAAGGAGCTCATAACCCCACAGGTAAACCGATAAGTTGGTGTAGCTAAGCATGGGACTAACCATGTCCAACAAGGTTCTGTTCCTTCTTTCCGACACACCATTAAACCGAAGAGTTCCTGGAGGTGTTAGTTGTGACACTATTCTGTGCTCCTTTAGGAACTCGTCAAACTCTGTACTCATATACTCGCCTCCTCGGTCCGACGGAAGTGCTTTGAGATGGTTACCAGTTTGCTTTTCGACTAGGACCTTAAATTCCTGGAATTTCTCAAAGGCCTCGTATTTATGTTTCATTAAATGCACATAACCATACCTATTATGATGATCCATGAATGTAATGAAATATTGATATTCATCACGTGCTGCTTCCAGAGCACTACACACGTTGGTTGGACTAATCCAAGTTTATCATTAGCTATTTCAAAAGTCCGTGTGAGCGGGAATTAGTCATTTTGCCTTTAAGGGAAGATTCACAAGTTGGAAAGGATCTAATCCCAATAGGCCCATAAGTCCTTTCTTTTAATTTTATAAACCTTGGTCTGACCAACATGACCAAGTCTAAGATGCCATTTCAAAGCTTGATTAGTTTTATCCCTACCACGCTTCCTAGTCATAGTGTTCACAATAAATTTGTTACTTAGGTTTAGATGATACATTCCATTTAACAACGTAGCAGTGCCTGCTAATTTATTTCCAAAATAAATTTTGCAAGTACTATCACCAACGAAAAATGAAAAGCCTTTCTGCCCTATGACCAGAATGGATATAATATTTTTATGCCCCTTGGGCAAAACAAGTACATCATATAACGTTAAAACAAAGCCAGATTTCAAATCCAAAGGAAGTGATCTTATATCAGTTGCTGCGACACTATGCCCACTTCGGACAGTAATCATCACTTTTCCATATCCAAGCTTCCTACTTTGTTCAAGATCCTGATTCATGGTACAAATGTGAGAACTAGCACCTGAATCCAGTATCCGAGAAGTAGAAAAAACCATAGAAGAACAATTCGTTTCCAAAACTAAAAGTTCCATACCTGAAGCGCCATGAAGGATCGAACGATCTCTTTCCCAGTGGCCCAGCTCACCGCATTTGAGACATGTGTCCGTCTTCACCTTCTTGCTCTTAAGAACCATTTAGGCCTTGCCCTTACCCTTAAAATCCTTACCTTGTGAGCCCATCTGCTTCTTGGTATTTTTCTTCTTATTCTTGGACTTTCGAGATCTAGAAGAAATCACATGGGCAGATTTCTTCACCCGTGAAGTCTTCATCTGAGATTGAGCGGTTACAAGTTTGTTCATCAACCCTGCTAAACTGCAAGTAATTTCATTGCAGTTGAAGTTCATAACAAACTGAGAGAAGGAATCAGGAAGAGATTGTAATATAAGGTCAGTCTGGAGAGAAATATGCATCCTAAAATCAAGAGCCTCCAATCTGTCGATCATAGAGATCATTTTGAGGATGTGGTCCCGACTTTCTCACCTTCCTTTATCCTGGCATCAAAGAGCTGCTTAGATATGTCATATCTTGTAGTTCGACTGTGCTCGCCATAAAGTTTGGTTAAGTGAGATAAGATCTGCCTAGCAGAAGTCATTTTCTCATGAGCTCTCTAAAGCTCATTGGACATAGAGCCCATCATATAGCCACGGACTCTAATATCATCCTTAACCCACTTTTCGTGGTTTTCAACATCTTCTTGACTAGCTCTGGTCCACACTGGTGCCGCTGGAATGTACGCCTCCAAGACGTATCCTAGCGCCTCCGTACTGAGGAAATCACCAGATTGCGGAGCCAGTCTACAAAGTTTGGTCTGGTTAAGTTGTTCTTCTCGAGTAGAATTGCGAGTGGGTTGATTGTCATTATGAGAGTTGTTACTTTGTTTGTCTGCATTAAGTAAGATAGATTTATTAGTGACCCATTTGATTAAGATCTGAGTTTAGAATTCAGGTCTTTTCTATTCATTCAAGTTTGTTCATCAACCCTGCTAAACTGCAAGCAATTTCATTGCAGTTGAAGTTTATAACAAACTGAGAGAAGGAATCAGGAAGAGATTGTAGTATAAGGTCAGTTTGGAGAGAAATATGCATTCTAAAATCAAGAGCCTCCAATCTCTCGATCATAGAGATCATTTTGAGGATGTGGTCCCGACTTTTCACCTTCCTTCATCTTGGCATCGAAGAGCTGCTTAGATATCTCATATCTTGCAGTTCGACTGTGCTCACCATAAAGTTTGGTTAAGTGAGATAATATCTTCCTAGCATAAGTCATTTTTTCATGAGCTCTCTAAAGCTCATTAGACATAGAGCCCATCATATAGCCACATACTCTAATGTCATCCTTAACCCACTTTTCGTGGTTTTCAACATCTTCTTGACTGTCTCTGGTCCACACTGGAGCCGCCGGAATGTTCGCCTCCAAGATATATCCCAGCGCCTCCGTACTGAGGAAAATCACCAGATTACGGAGCCAGTCTACGAAGTTTGGTCCGGTTAAGTTGTTCTTCTCGAGTAGAATTGCCAGTGGGTTGATTGTCATTATGAGTGTTGTTACTTTGTTTGTCTGTATTAAGTAAGATAGATTTATTAGTGACCCATTTGATTATGATCTGAGTTTAGAATTCAGGTCTTTGCTATTCATTTAACCTAGCTCCCACTGATTTTACTGGAATAACACACTACTTTGTGAAATCCAGAAGTATTTGTTCGCTTTACTTCATAGTGGTGATCGAGTTCTTTATAAATTCTAATAGAGGGCAACCGAACAGGTTTTTCGTCTATTAATCTTCATAAAGTGGTGTCCAACACCAACCCATCTAATGGAAGATTCGATCTTCTTTTTCCCCTTGTTCACTCCCCTCAACCAATACGGTTTCTATAGTTCGTGAACAAGTTAAGTTTATACCATCGATGCTGATCAGTTTCACAATTGAATTTTATCCGGCAATCGAACAGGTTTCTTGGGATAAAATTTGTTCCAACCGAAGGCATCCAATGCACTCTCAGAATTTATCGACCCTCCCCGTACGACTACCGCGATAACTCGGAAGCATAGCACATCCGATTTGGATTTCAATTTTTTGAGAGATCGATGAAGGGAAGGAAAACCTTGAAACCTTTTAAACTTAATATGTTGTCGAGGGAGAATTTTCGCGATTAATATTACACTTTGCACATTAATTCATTTAAGCGCGTTTGTCTGATATTCATACTATATCAATAAACATACACAACCTAGTTGCTACCAACATGTAGTTTATGGATCGTTCCTAGAACCAAAAACATCGTAATCTAATTACATGTCTTGAGTCTTGAAACTTCATCCTCTCGAATGGATCTTCCTCCGGTCTTTGTCATTACATATAAATTTTACATTGAAACAATTGCATCCTATATACAAATTTTTCTAGCAAAACAAATAGGCTCAAAACGGCCTTTACATCCAATCGAATAAAAAAAATTGATTCAAAAATTAGATCCATAAACTACATCACCGTTCAAATAATAATGCAACAATCACATTAAAATTAATGTATAAAATATTAATCTAAATATTAATCCAATCAATATAAATTAATCCATCCATAAGAATTAATCCAATTAATTCACACAACCGTAAATCTTAACTTGTTTCGGACGAGAAAATATTTCATTAATTCTTTTAGGATTAAAATTACCATAATATCTTAGTCAAATTAAATCCAATTTAATTTGCGGGAAATTAATTACCGAACAAAATATAAAAAAAAAGTCGAAAACACATGGACTGGGCCAAGTCCGTGGCCATTGCCACGCAGTCCGAAAGTCAGACCATGGTCTTTCACAACTCGACCGCACGACAGCGTCCTACTCCCTCTTGGCAGCTCCGAGCTGCTGGGTCCGGCCACATTTCCTGCTCGTCTTTTCATCCCGAATCCAAAAATAATATTTTTCTAATCTTTATATTATACATTTAAATCAAATTTTCAAAAGAAAAATAGATTTATATTGTAACATAAAATCATAAAAAATAATTTTTAAATGAACAATTAAAAATTAATGATTATAACAATTATGATTCTAAATCATAAAAAAATCCAACCAAGCATTCCAAATGCTAAATATCGTATATACAATCGCAAGATCTTACTTCGATACCACTGTTGTGATTCGATGCCTAAAACGAAGGCGCGACGGAAGCAAAAATGAATTTTACCGAACTCCTAAAGAGGACTGATCATGCCACGTATATACGAATATAAAAGGGCAAGAGTTAAGATATGAAAACATACCCTTGAAGTCCTTTGATTGAATGTTGAAGTTGATGCCAGTGACCGCAAATCCGATTTGATAAGTCCTCGATGATCCAAATGCCGAAAGCCGCACGTCTCTACTAGCTACGCGCCGGTAGAGGATCAGAACAACAACTACTCAATTACTGATGCAGCATAAGCACTTAAGGAATAAGATGAAATCACAATCTGAACTATAATTTATTTCTCCTCAGCACCTAGAGGTTTATATAGAGTTGAAATAAGTAAAATACATGAAGAAGGACATGAGAACTAAACAACCTTATCTGAACATTCATTCCCCTAGACTTTCAGCCTACCACATTCAGACTCTCTAGACATTTAGGCATTCTGATTAGGATTCATAGCATCAGTAACATCCTCTACATAAGTATCCTCCACTTGGGAAAAACTTGTTCTCTAGTTGGACTCCGGTTCTAGGTATAGAGGTGCATTGGAAGGGTAAAACAGAGATAAATCAGCAACATTAAAAGTATTTGAAATGCCCATACTCTTAGGAAGATCAATGTCATAAGCATTATCATTGATCTTTCTCTTGACTGCATATGGTCCATACTTCTTAGGCTGAAGTTTAATATAACTACCAGCGGAAAACCTCTCTCGCCTCAAGAACACCATTACTTGATCCCCCACCGAAAATACTTGTTGCCTCCGATGCTTATCTGCAGCTCTTTTGTACTTTTTGTTAGTCTCCTCCAATGTTTGCTTGACCTCCTTGTGCACTTCCACAACTTGTTTGGCCATATGAGTCGCTGCCCCATTGCTAGTTGCACCTTTTGGTAGTTGGATCAGATCCAAGGTGTGTTGTGGCACCTTCTTGTACACTATAGAGAAAAAAGACATTCCCATAGCATTGTGAATCGCATTGTTGTAAGCAAACTCAGCTTGAGGTAAGAAAATACCTCACTGCTTTGGTTTTTCGCCACAAATGCTGCAAACCATATTCCCCAATGTATGATTTACCGCCTCAATTTGACCATCTGTATGAGGGTGAGCAATGCTACTGAAATTCAATGAAGAATCAAACAATTTCAACAATGTTTGCCAAAAATGCCCAAGGAACTTGCTGTCCCTGTCCGAAGTGATTGTTTTTGGTATTCCATGCAAACGAACCACTTCTTTGAAAAACAATCTAGCCACAACAATTGCATCTGAAGTCTTTTTGCAAGGAATAAAATGGGACATCTTCAAAAATCTACAATGATAGCGAAAACAGAATCTGCCCCTATTTGTGTTATAAGTAGTCCCAACACGAAGTCCATAGACAAGTCTCCCCAAATATTTTCTCGGACAGGGAAAGGCATATAAAGACCAGTATTTTTGGACTGACCCTTAGCCGTTTGGCAAACATAACAACTTTGCACATACTTAGTCACATCTCGAAGCATGTGTGGCCAATAAAACCTCTCCGAACTGTAGCTATTCTTTTGTCTCGCCCCAAATGTGCAGCAAGTCCACCGGCATGTAAATCACGAATTACCTTTTCTCGTAATGATGTCTGAGGAAGACAAAGCTGATTTCCACGCATTAAGTAGCCATCGTGCACATAAAACTCTTGCATGGGTTGCCCATTCACGCACCTTTCCGAAATCTATCCAAAATCTTCATCACCCGCATAACACTCCTTGAGTTGTTCAGACCAAATTATCTCCTTCCTCAAAGTGATTAACAAACGTGCCCTTCGGCTTAATGCATCAGCCATAATATTTTGCACTCCACTCTTACGCTGTAATCTAATGGGAACTTCTGAAGAATTTGGCACCAACGTGTGTGCATATCCTTGCTAATTCGGTTTTGGTTGTTTAGATATTTGAGCCTCGTGGTCAGAATAAAAAACAAATTCTTTACCAATGAGATAGTGCTCTCATATCTTCAAAGCCCGGACAACCGAATAAAATTCCTTGTCATAAGTGCTCTATTTCTGCCTAGCATCACTGAGCTTCTCATTAAAATAGCAAATTAGCCTCCGTTCTTTAAAAAGAACAACCCCAATGCCAACACCGCTAGCATCACAATCTACCACAAAAAGCTTCTCAAAATCTGGTAACGCTAAGACAGGTGCAGTACATAATTTTTCTTTTAGAATAGCAAAGCTTTTATCAGCTTCATCGCCCCAATAAAATCTCCCCTTCTTGATGCACTAGGTAATAGGTGCTGCAATGGTACTAAAAGTTCTTGATAAAGCACCTATAAAAAGTGGCCAACCCATGGAAACTCCGTACTTCAGACACCTTCTTGAGAATAGGCCAGTCTCTAATTGCCTTCACCTTTGTATCGTCCACCTGAATCCCCTCATGACTCGCAATGTACCCCAGAAATAGCAGTTTATTAGTAAGAAAACTGCATTTCTTAAGATTAACATATAGCTTGTTGGGCCAAAAAACTGTAAGCACTTCTCGTAATTACGACACGTGCTCCTCCTCGGTCTTGCTATAAATCAAGATATCATCGAAGTATATGTAGGTCACAAGTCGTCAGGAATAAGTCTAGGGGGTGACTAGACTTATTAAACTCTTTCCTGAATCTTGGGTGAGTTTCTCAGCTGTGATTAAGTGGGGTGACTTGTGTCGACTGCAGACAGATAATGTGGAAGACACAGCTGATAATAATGCAGGTGACTTTATATCGACTGCAGATAACTCTCTAATAGAATAGTAAATATGTATGCAACAGTTATGTATGATGTTAAAGCAGTAAATCACACAAGCACTTATAGTTGTTTCAGAGGTAGGGTAATCCTCTACTAGTCCACTTCTCTCCAAACCAGTTGGAGTCAAATTCACTATAACTGTCAACTAGTGATGAAGGTTACAATGAATTCTTCCTTGTTACAACAGCTTCTAACTAGTGGAAATCCATGCTGTTGCAACTCCCTTGACTGCCTAGCACCTCTTGATCGAAAACCCGTGGATGCCTCAACAACTCTCGAGCTGTCTATCACCTTCCAATCAAGAACCCGTGGATGCCTTATCAGTCGCGAAACTTCTGAAACCTTGTTCACAGAAGTACCCCTTACTCAGCTATTAAGACAAGAGTGTTTGTCTTCTCCAACTTCAAGAGCTTCTCAGAATATGATCTTTGAAACTTGCTCTTTAAGATGCTATAGATTGCTTTGATCACTTTATTTGATTTGTTTGCTTGTAAGTATAGTTCGCATCGTACTTTGCTCAATTCATATCTTCAGATATTTATAGTACGATTCTTTGAGCTTCCTTCATAGCCATTGCATCTTCTGTAACAAATGTGTCCATTGGAGAGTGGACTTCTTTGTTTATCTTATCATTATGTTGCACAGCTTCATTACCTTTGCCGCTTTTCTTGATTTGTATATTCATAAGTCTTCAGTATGCGAATCTCAAGGAATATTTTATTCCTAACTTTCGCGGAATCTTTTCAATTTGTCTCCTTACGTCTACACATGGTTTTCCATTATTGTTGACTTTCGACGCTTGCTGACGTGGACCGAGTCTCTTAAACTAGGCTGATATCTTGTATGAGAACTCATCTGATATCTCTTGGTCAAACCTGCCTGATGTACGGTCAAACTTCTCTAATATAAAACTTCTCTGATATAACTTGGTAGAACTTCTCTGAGATAAAGTTCTCTGATCTGGTCTTGACTGAAGTTCTCTGACCTAATGGATGTTCTTTGATCTGCAAATCAAACTTCAGCTGATATAGATCTCGTCTGATAACTTGACTGCATATGGGTTTTGGTCAAACTTCTCTGATATTCCTGTTTGACCAATACTTGTCTCATGTAGTGCCTTCTTCATAACTTAACTGCAGCTTGGTTTTGGTCAAACCTCTCTGATGTTTTGTGTTGACCAAAACTTGTCTGAAAATCAACTTGCCTGTAAACTACTCTGATATAATGGCAGTTCTATACTTAGTCGATTTTCCTACTGATCAACTTTTGATCAAGACTTAGCCTAAATTTTAAGGCTTATAGAAGATACTCATTTGTTCTTCTTTTTAATGCCAAGTATGTAGTGCATATATGTGAATAAATAACAATACAATGATGACATCATCAATATCTAACATGTATTCCTAACAATTTTCCCCTATTTTGATGATGGCAAAACATAAAGCATTTCAAATGTAAACAAGTCTTTACAAAATAAAGTGCAAGAAATAGGTAAACCTCAGTCTTTTTGAGACAACTAGTGGTTGTCATTCAAGTGAATGTTTATAAATTTTTATTGATGTTACATTACAGTGCAGTTTGAATGAAACAAAATACAAGTATTACAAAAAATTATAGAACAAAAATTACAAGTAAATAATCATCTTCCTCTCCCTCTTCCTCTTCCTCTGACCCTAGCTGAAGGGAGTGACTTCAATGGCTTGGCTCCAATTGGTTTCTTGGTTACTGGGGTTAACCCATATTTTATTTTAATTACCAATGAAGCAAACTGTTGCTGCTCTGGAGATGTGAAGTTATTTTCAATGCATAGTTCTCCGATTTCTTCCTGAAGAGCCATCTCATTAAGTTCATTATTCATCAGTATAGGTGATTCTTTAGGTCTGAAATCAGGAATCATTGGATAGGCATTGAAATTATTTGCAGCATATTTCTTCAAAACTTCCCAGAGTTTTGGAAAATTCATGTCCATGAAGTTAATGAATGCTTGATGTGGGGAACAGTATTTGTCTTGAAGAATCTCCCATGGATAATACTTTTCTATAAACTTCTTCCTAGCACTTCCCCACATTGGCGCTGCCTCCACATGCAAGAATTCTTCAACATACTGTAGCTCTTTCCCTTCCCATTGGAACCTCACCTCTGGTCTCGTCAAGTTCTTTTCCTTTTGGCTGCAGGTGGGTCTGATGGTGCAGCTGGTTCTTTCCTTTTCAGGTGAGAGGTTCCTACCTGTATGAGAGGGAGGTCTTGTCTTGTTATTTCTTCTCTGGCTTCCCCCTGCATATTTTCTTTCCCCTTGACCTTATCTTCCCCCTTTTTTTTTGCCAGCATCAATAATTGTCGCTAGCTGCTCCTCCACCCTACTCATGAAGTCAGACATGCCAAGAGGCATTCTGGAGTTTGAGGGTGTTGGGGAAGGTTCCTTACTATTCAGCAAGGTGTCCATCTTGGCATTGAGGGACTGCAAGTAAGGTTTTACTTCAGTTGCTAGAAGCTAGCAACTATTTCCTCTACAAGCCTTCTGATCGGGTCAGTCATTGCAGGTGGGAGTAACTTGAATGGTATTCTATGAGATTGTCGTTCGGCCGAATAGCATAGTGTCGATTTAACCGAATGGATTGGGGCATATTAGTTCACTTGTCATGATAGGGTATAACATGCCTTTTGATGATTCGTTTGATGATTAGAACGATTATCCGGAACCGTTAGTTATACCGGTGTTATTGTTCGATGAAGGTTTGGATTTTGGTGAGCTGATCGAGTGAGAATTCTTCGAGCGGGTTGAAGCCTATTCATATCCTTATCGCCATTTCTGAGGCAAGTATCGTATTTTGAAATTAGTTTAATATTGATATTTTTGATCATGCATATTGTTATTCATGTTGTTGAGCATGAGATCATTTCCATTGAATTGTCATGATATTCGTTATCGATCATTTGTATGTTCATGTTGATGGACATATCAGTTTTTGCATATGTGTATGCATAGTTGTGTTTGTGTATGTTGTGTTGATCCGAAGGGATCGTGTGATCTATGCTGAGGGCGCTGGATCAAATGTCCACCTCGTGTTGGTCACACGGGATCATCTTGGGATCTATGCTGAGGGCGCTAGATCATTGAATGGGTTTTTCCACCTCGTGTTGGTTCGACGGATCATTTTGGGATCTATGCTGAGGGCGCTGGATCATTGGAATACCCCATGTTGTGTTGATGGGATCATGTGGATTCGCATCGTTGGATTCCGGTAGCGGAAGTCCGTGTTATGTATTTTGCTATGCATCATTGTTGCATATCTGATTTTGCATATTATGATACTTGTACTAGCATCGTTTTGATAACCCCTATGGGGGTGGACAATTGTTTTGATGTTCCAGTAGTCGAGAAGCGGGGAAGCAACCACATTACCGACATGATGACAAAGGGGCTCAGTGATGTTATTTTTTGTGTTGTTTTGTCTTTCTGGTTTGATTTTCACTACTCGAGTACGCGTGTTCTGTTGTTGATTTGAGATTCTTATAATAATGCATTCATTTGAGTTGTCTGAACCGGTTATCGAATTCTAAATTTTTATGGTATTTTTGTATTATTCTATATTTCTTTAATTTTCCTTGTAAATTCTTATATAAAGGGTTTACGGCACTGCAATTATTCCGAATATCTCGGGGTGTTACACAATGGAAGGAACAAAAAAGTGTGAGTAATAGTTAGCTAGTCCCATGACTTACACTGTAACCCAACTAAGAACGAATGATGGGGATCATTCTAAAACCGTTAGTAATGAATACCGTACACGTATAAACCCTTCAATCATATGTCCCCCTCAAGTATTAGGGTCACGGTACTACTACAAAAATAGCATTTAACAGCGGTTCTGGAGTCATTTTAACAGCGGTTTCTGGAACCGCTGTTAAAGATCCTGATGTTAAATTTAACAGCGGTTCTTAAAAAACCGCTGTTAAATTAATTTTTTAGAAAGTAGTTTTTAACAGCGGTTCCGGACAACCGCTGTTAAAATTGTTGAAACAAAAAAAAAATCAATGAAGATGCTCCTGCCCACATCCCCGCCCGCCCACCCGCGTTGAAACGCCGCCCGACCGCCTCTCGCGACCCGCACATTTATGTAAATAAATATATGGGATTCAAACCCGTGACCTCCATAAGGTGGTGGTATCAAACCACTAAGCCAAGTCACTTTCTCATACTTTTGTTGCTTTATTTTATATAAGTGTACAATAAATCATATATATATATATATAAATATATGTTTATTAATATTTTCAGAATTATATTATATACATTAAAGCTATACCGTATATTATATAATAAATTTAATGGAATTGATAATTAATCATTTATGATTTATATTAATGATTAAGCTATTATATTATTATAGATTAGTAATATAATGTAATTAAATCATATTACATTATATTAAAATTTTTAATATGTATATATAATTTTATACATTAAATATATCTATAGAATTATATTACATATTAATAATAATATATATTGTATAACAAATCTAATCATGCTTAAAATTAAAATTTTATAATGTACATTAAAAAATAATATGTTATATTATATATTAATAATATAATGTAATAAAATTATACTATATTTATAATGAAATTATAATATATAATATTATAATGTATTTGTAGATATACTAAAAAATTATAATGTATACATATTATATAATAAATTTATCGCTGAAAAATAAAATTTATAATGTATATTGAATATTAAATTACATTATAAATCTTATAATGTATATTGCAATTTACATTATAATTGGTAATATATTAAATTTTAACAACGGTTATTTTTAGAATCGTTGTTAAAATCATGCATAAAAATTTTAATATATAAGATAAATTCTATAAGTATATTATATTTGACGTAATATAATTTTAAAGTTTCATTTTATTAAGTTTATTATACAATATAATTATAATATTAATATATATAATATAATTCTGTCGATTTGTTTGTTTGTCATATAATATGAAAAACATACACAACCTAAATCTACCAACATTTAGTTCATGGATCGTCCCTAAGTGCAGGGTCATCATCGACTCGATAAAAAATAAAATTACAAGTAATCAGGTTACAAATCTTGAATCTTCGTCTTCACGGCAGCTTGTCCTTGGCTCTTCGTCGTAGCTAATTTATGACATTTATAAATTTGCATCCTATACAAATTTACTGAAAAAAAATATTGGGAAGAGTGCCTTAGGACATTCAATGTGCCTAGATTTGTAATATTCACATTTAAATACAGTTATTTGATATCATTTATTGATGATTTATTATTATAATATGTGCATATTTTAATATTATAATAATTGAATAATAATTATTCACGAATAATGAGATTATTCAAATGTCCCTGGTCCAATCACGTAGAGTGGAGACTCAAGTGATTAATATAATAGTATAAGTTTGATTGATAATCATCGGATGATTATGCGTATGGTACAGATCAAACTTATGGGTATTGGTTGAGAAACGCAATACTGGACAGACCCGCATTGAGAGCTCTGCATGGAAATATCATAAGTGAATCTCAATATAACAGTATGTCAATAAATCCTTGAACCTGAGATTATCATAGAGTCCAACATGATAACTGTAACACCCCAAAAACGGTGGCCGTTACAGTGCCGTGGACCCCACAGTGGGACCCACCAGGCGATACCAAAACACAACTTTAAACATAACATCATTGCGATACCGAATCACAAAACAATAATTATTACTCCGATTAGTAGTCTACGAATAGTATGGTTGTTAGCCTAAAAATACACAGGATACAAATACTAGTGTAAACCATATGAAGATGGGATATACTTAAAATAATTATAAAATAGTTTAAATGAAGTGGAAAAAAGTAATATTACATGGTTTTAAGCATAACCGGAAGACTTGGGGCCCCCAAACTAGTATTCTTCAAACCCTTCGTCGTCACCGTGCCTTGCCTTTGCCTCGACCTAAAATACAACACAATTATTTCACCCAAATCCACAGGGTCAGATATACATGATAATAATTCTAAGACATTATACAATTCATACATATAAGATCTCAAGGAAAATAACCCGACTATTGAACATACCCATCGGGCGTATGAACAATTAGTCGCAAAACCGTCTGCCATAACCAATCATACATGGAATATGAACGACCAATCAACATAGCTCAATACATACATAACCGGACGCCCAATCTGGAAATGTGTTTGTGCACATGTCCACCCCGTATACGGAATCCAGAATATACGTGAGACAATATACCTAATTAGCCTCACGAACTACGTCTCGTGTGCACAGTCCAATACGGAAACATCAACGTATGACCATCTGTGGCCGGATAAAAATCCTACAGAACTAATCGGCACACAGATATGATTCCAGATATGTCACGGTACAACATGACAACGAAACTCAATAATTTACACATTCAATCAAGAATCGAGAAACTCACCAAAGTGACAAAATGATCAACGAGACGAACGATACAAAGGTGATGCACTTGGGAATGGAATCCCACAACTAAATGACACTATCATCAAGAACAATATCACATTACGAATCATAGGTTCATAGAGCATTTCATATACACGGAATGTATAACGTTCACAAGAATTCAATCATCATTATAACAAAGCAAGAGAACTTGCCTCGATTCCATAGACGAAAGATAGTCCTTCTCCAAATGATCGAAAGGACGGTATCCACGACTAAATACTCACTCGAACAAGCAACCTTGAATGAAACATAATTCATTCAACAATACGTTCACACAATATTGATATTAATTCATAGAAAACGACACCCGAAACCTACCCGAATAATTCCTTCTATCCCAATGAACATTCTACGACTATCGATGAATTTCAATACTTCTGATTCGTCTTCCACAATCGGTTTTTTATATCACAATGTCCTTTTAATACTCTTGTTATCACTATGAACAATCTTATGCATTAAACATCTTCAATTCACCATTAATAATCGGATTAACCAAATTCTCAAGTTTCTTCAACATATACTTCATCTATTACACTAGGGTTTATCATCAATAATCGCTGAAATCTTCCTAAGGACATTATTAGCTTATGAATACGGTGATTGATACATTTTTAAGTCATCAAGCATCCGATGAACTTGAATATATATAAAGGTTACATTGTGTTCTACATAATCCATTATTATCTCCTAAAGAATTTGTTAATCCACATCAAAAAAATAGTTATAACATTTAAGATTTTCTGAATCATAAGAACATCATCCAAATCTTCATCATTCATAAATTCATTCCCAAGAAATTGGTTAAAACCTAGCATGATGTTCTAACACATTCTATGTTATCAATCCATCGGTTTTAACTCAATTATATTGAAACTTATGATCATCATCTCTCAATAATGCTAATCAATCCAGCAAGTTGAGTATGATTATTATAAACATTATTATTATCATTTAAACATCAAGAACATCTTCATTTTAAACTTTAATCACTATATTCTTCAACAAGTGTTCAACATCTTAACCACAATCATGTTTTATTTGATTAATTCAACATTATGAGCAGTATTCTATATCAATAACATCATTACTATGAAGGATAGAGTAGGATTGTACAACATACCCTAAGAAATGAAGAACAAACCACCAAAACTACAAGAATGCATTCCAACTTCCAAACATTAAGCTCCAATCCAAGATGTAAGGCTCAAAGACAAGATGGAAGAGGGTAGTATCGATCTAGGGAGGCAGGGGGAGGACAACTTGGAGGAGATATCAGGTCTGGGTTGTTCAAAATGAAAGACAGGACCTGTCTTTTTATGAACTATATAATCGTAGCTCACGCTATCATAAATATTTAATGTACGTTAGACCCACTTATGTACGCTAACACATAAGTGTTACATACGTAACTATCTTCCAGAGCCTACTGTCTCAACACACAAACACCATTGCATACGTTATATCCTAAGCATTATGTATGCTAATTCTAGTTGACTTTGACCGTCTCGAAAGGCCAAGCTTCCTTCACGTGCATGGCCATACACTACGGGAGTCAACGATGTGATCTTATTCCCTTCGTTACATACGTAAACTGAAGTACATTACGTACGTAACACTGAGGAAATAGCGTATGCTATGTTACAACTGTAGCGTACGTTAGACATGAAAGACTTAGCCAAAAAATGCAACAATTAACATGTCTAGTAATCAACCACAATGCGAATGACAATTACGATTAATTCTATTCTAATCTATCTCATCATCAATAACTATTAAACTAAATGTAACATGATTACAATAATACTCAAACTATCCGAATAATACAGCAGTATGTAAGAATTACAGTCGGATATTACATACTCCCCCCTTAAAAGGAGTTTCATCCTCAAAACTAAGGGGTAAACAACTCGGGATATCTCTCTGGCATGCTACACTCGATTTCCCACATAGCCTCTTCGACTCCATGTCGTGACCACTGAACCTTCAGTAAGGAGTCATCTTGTTCCGCAACTGTTTGATCCTCCTCTCGAGTATCTGTACAGGACGCTCCTCGTAAGAATGATCATCAGCTAATTCGATCTCTTCGAACCTAAGTATATGGCTTGGATTAGCAACATACTTCCTCAACTAGGAGACATGAAACACTTTGTGAATCCGACTCGAAGCTGGTGGTTGTAACACCCCAAACTAGGCGGACATTACAGTGCCGTGGACCCCCGACTGGGACCCACTAGGCGATTGAAAATGAATGAATTACACAGGGTAAATATAGTACCGAACCACATTACAACAATAATTACTCCGATGAGGAGTTTCATACAACACATCCAGGATAATACAGAATACATGTATATTTTATATGGAGATAAAATATACAACATTGAGTGAAATGAGTATTCAAACGGAATGTCTGCAGCGGAATAAACGAAGGAAACATAAATGACTGAAAAGACTGGGACCCCTTCTAGTATCATTGGGACTCCTCGCCGTCAACGTGCTCTCCCCGTGCCTTTGCCTTGCCATGACCTGAAAAACAATATCCCGAAACGGGGTCAGTTACACAGAACAACAATCCTCAAGAGTTGAATAAACACAATCATGCATATGTTGTATAAACCACAAGTTCGATCAAAAAAATGAACCGGTTAGATTATAACCCAATCTTGTTGAAAACATACGCAATCAAACATGCTGTATGAATCAACTAACAGTACGGCTCAAAGGGTGGCGCCACACTACGCCAGGGATGGAAATGTGTCCGTGCACAAGCCACCAACAAGTATCGATCGAATACACATGTGGTTTTGTACCTAATCCGTCTCACGAAGCAATCGACTCGTGTGCACCATACAATGTGAGGCCAAAAACCAACACACGACTTAGATGTTCCCGACATGAAAATTCTACACATACCAACCGGCACGCCAATATGAGCCGGAATGCCACGATATAACAAAAGTGACATCGAAAATGAATAATGACTCACCGAGATGAAATGATAGTGAAATTAATGACAGCTCAATGAAATGGTTGGAACCGTCGTTCCTTGTGACTGAAGTGATTAATTAACAATGACACTATTGATACGGTTAATACAATGATGAATGAGTTATGATCATGAATGAACAACAACAAAAGGAATGAATATCCTTTTAACCGAGTAAGAATTAACTTACACAATACCGATGAAGAATGTCCTTCCACGAACAAACGTCCTAAATAAAGTGTCGGTCGCTCGAACAACCTTGAATAACACAATTACCAACAATCCGCTCAATAAACGAATCAACACGATTATAACGAACTCAAGGCGTCAAAACGACTAAACCAAGTTCATTGAGGCATTATATCGAATACGTTGTGGCCAAACTCCGATTGTTTACAATCAAATCTCAATATGCCATTATCAAATCCCCCAAGAAGTGTTTCAAACCAACAAAACATCTTCCAAATGATCAATAATCCAAAATGAATATCCAAAAACGTGATTATAACGACAATTAATCGAAAACCCCCAATTCCAACTCGATGTTCAAAGTGTTCTTAAATAATCCCTCAATAATCCAATGAATCTTTATACAAACTCATAATCATATACATATACCTTCATATAACATGATTATAACGTCCAAAACATCATATCTCAACACAAAATCGAAATCCAAGATGTTGGAAAAATTACCTCAAGAAGATCCAACCACTTCGATCCGATGAACACGAGTTAAATCGAGTATCCAAGCTTCCCAAATGAATGAAGATGACGAAAATCTAACACTCAAGTGATTGAGGATGGAAAAATCCCTCCTTCAAGTCTCTCTCTCGGAACAAAGAAGAAAAAGGATGAAAATGATGAAAAAGTCCCGGCCGACTCTTTAAAAACTGCCCGAAGTTACGGCCGTAACTCGGCCTTCTTATGGTCGTAACATTCCAAATCAACGGCCTTACGACCGTAATCGGCCAACTCGTATGGCCGTAACTCGGCTTCGTCCAAAAACTTGCCGACAGACTTACGGCCGTACCCGCACACCATACGGGCGTAAGCCCCCTTCGTCAAAAATGACCAGGCACCCTGCCTGCAGCGTACGGCCGTATCCGGCCAAGCCTTACGGCCGTACCTTCCTTGTCTTACGGCCGTATGCTGCAAGCCTTACGGCCGTAAGTCCTTCTCGTCCGACATAACCTAAAATATACGAATACCACTTACGGCCGTATCCTACCATTCTTACGGCTGTAACTCGCCTTCGGCCAAAAATGCCTGGGCAGCCTGCTGGACATGTACGGCCGTAACCGGCCAAGCCTTACGGCCGTACCTGCTCAACTTACGGCCGTATTCCGAAACCTTACGGCCGTAAGTCCCGTTCGTCCAAAATGGCCGGACATCAACGAACCCTTGTTACGGCCGTAACCTACAATCCTTACGGCCGTAACTCAATGCTGGACAAGGTGAAAAATCCGATAATTCCGATTCCTCGCTACGACCGATGAATGATCTGACATATCATACGAATGTGAAAGTGAACAAGTCCAACACATGCCAAAGATGATACTCCCAGTACAAGACTACCAATCATGATGAAAATGCTAATACTCCCATCTCGATCTATAAACGGAGATGAAATGACGATCGGTAACTGATATACAGTTACAACATGCCAACAGTGAACGCAAATGAATGAATCATGAATGATGAGTGATTATTAATGAGTGAAAATTACTGAGTGACAATTACAGACTGATAATTACTGAATGAAAATGAATGAATTACAACCGGGTATTACATACTCCCCCCCTTAAAAAGAGTTTCGTCCCCGAAACTAAGGGTCAAACAACTCGGTATAACTCTCCCGCATACTCTCCTCGGTTTCCGAAGTGGCCTCTTCAACTTCGTGTCTAGACCACTGAATCTTGACCAAAGGGATCGTCTTGTTCCTCAACTGTTTGATTCGCCGCTCCAAAACTCGTACAGGACACTCCTCGTACGAATGATCTTCCGCAATCTCAATTTCGTCGAACTGAAGTATGTGACTCCGGTCGGCAATATACTTTCGCAACTGAGAGACGTGAAACACGTTATGAATTCGGCTCAACTCCGGAGGTAAGGCCAAACGATAAGCTAGCTCGCCTACTCGTTCCAAAATCTCAAATGGTCCAATAAATCTTGGACTCAACTTCCCCCATTTTCCGAAACAGAAAATACCTCGACTCGGGGACACCTTGACCAAAACGTGGTCACCCGTCTCGAACTCTAGTGGTCGACGATGATTGTCTGCATAAGATTTCTGTCGACTCTGAGCGGTCAACAAACGACTCCTGATCAAAGCTACCTTCTCACGGGTGGCTATAAGCATATCGGGCTCGGTGCCGATTGATTCTGATAAGTCATCCCAACACAAAGGAGATCGACAACGATGACCGTACAAGGCCTTGTAAGGTGCCATCTTAATCGAAGCATGCTAACTATTATTATACGTGAACTCAATCAATGGTAGTTGGGCTTCCCAATCGTCTTTCCAAAAGAGGATGCATGCCCTCAACATGTCCTCTAATGTCTGAATAGTTCTCTCTGATTGTCCGTCGGACTGAGGGTGAAAAGCGGTACTGAGATTAAGCTGAGTTCCCATGGCACGATGAACTGATTTCCAAAAATGAGACACAAACCGTCCGTCACGATCGGAAACGATACTTTTAGGAGTACCGTGCAGTCTCACTATCTCTTTGATGAACAGCTGGGCAAGTCTCTCGGGACCCCACGTATCCTTGATCTCAAGGAAATGAGCTGATTTTGATAAGCGGTCCACAATCACCCAGATCGCATTCATGCCACGACGACTCATCGGCAAACTCATGATGAAATCCATAGAAATGTCTTCCCACTTCCATTCTGGAATAGGGAGAGGTTTCAGCATACCCGCCGGTCGCTGATGTTCAATCTTGACTAGTTGACAGGTTAAGCATTTGGAAACAAATTCCGCGACTTCTCGCTTCATATTACTCCACCAGTAATTTTGTTTCAAGTCCTTGTACATCTTGCTAGACCCCGGATGAACAGAATAAGGGGTAGCATGAGCTTATCTCAAAATCGAGTTTTTCAACTCGTCATTCGCCGGTACGCACAACCGATTCTTAAATTTCAAAAGTCCATCCTCGTGGACCACGAATCCAAGGGCTTTCCCCTGAGCCACATCCTCACGGATGCGCAACAATGCTGGGTCTGAACCCTGATTATCCCTGATTTCCTCCTCAGGTGACGATGAAATCTCTAACATACAAAGCTGTCCCTGAACTCGCTGAAGCCAGACCTCAATCTCGGGTCTAAGGAATTCCTACTGAAGCTCCTTCTAAACTGTTAAACGAGCAAGCATCTGCTCCTGAACGGACTTACGACTCAAGGCATCGGCGACAGCGTTCGCCTTGCCCGGGTGGTAAAGGATCTCGATATCATAATCTTTGATTAGTTCCAACCACCGCCTCTGTCGCATATTTAACTCCTTCTGAGTAAATATATACTTTAAACTCTTATGATCGGTGAATATACGACAAGTAACGCCATAAAGGTAATGACGCCATATTTTCAAAGCGAACACCACGGCTGCTATCTCCAGGTCGTGAGTCGGATAATTAACCTCGTAAGGTCTCAATTGCCGTGAAGCATAGGCAATAACCTTCCCATTCTGCATGAGCACACATCCGAGACCTTGTCCGGATGCATCACTATAAACAACAAATCCTTTCGTCCCTTGCGGCAAGGAAAGTACAGGTGCCAACATTAACCGGCTCTTGAGTTCCTCAAAACTCCATTAACACGCGTCGGACCACGTGTATATCTTATCCTTTCGCAAAAGGTTCGTCAAGGGTTGAGCGATTTTAGAAAAACCTTCCACAAACCGTCGATAATAACCGGCTAATTCGAGAAAGCTTCGGATTTCCTTAACATTCTTCGGAGGTAACCAATATCGGATAGCCTTCGTCTTCTGAGGGTCGAAATGAACTCCGTCTGATGAAATTACATGTCCGAGAAACATCACTTCGGACATCCATAACTCACACTTGGAAAATATTCCATAAAGTTGCTCTCGTCTTAACACGTCGAGAACCTGATGAAGATGAACCTCGTGTTCCTCTCGGTTATGAGAGTAAATCAAAATGTCATCAATGAAGAAAACAACAAACTAATCCAAAAAGTCGATGAAAACCCGATTCATTAACTCCATGAATACCGCAGGTGCATTAGTCAATCCAAACGGCATAACCACAAACTCATAATGACCATAGCGTGTTCGAAATGCCGTCCTCGCGATATCCGACTCTCGAATCCGCAACTGATGATATCCGGATCTTAAGTCGATCTTGGAAAATACTGAAGCTCCCTGAAGTTGATCTAAGAGATCATCAATACGGGGTAAGGGATATTTGTTCTTGATCGTCACCCGGTTCAATTCCCGGAAATCAATACACAAGTGGAACGAACCATCCTTCTTCTTGAAAAACAACACTGGTGCTCCCCACGGGGACGCACTGGGACGGATATAACCTTTCTCGAACAATTCCTCAAGTTGATTCTTCAACTCCTGCATTTCGGTCGGGGCCATCCGGTACGGTGCCTTTGATATCGGGGACGTACCGCGCTCCAACTCAATCGTGAATTACACATCTCTCTGTGGAGGCAAACTAGGTAATTCGTCTGGAAATACATCGGCATATTCTCTCACAACCGGAATATCTGTCAACATTACTGATGGTTTCTCGGTCTTGGTCATATAGCACCAATAACCAATACACCCCTGATTGAGTAATCTCACTGCTTTCATCAAATTAATAACTCTTCCAGAACAGTTGGGATTACCTCCCTGAAACACACATTCGATCCCATCGTCTGAAATGATAGTGACCATACGCTTATGGACACTAATGATGGCATCATGACGATCCATCCAATCAATACCCAAGATGACGTCGTCTCTCGACAATTCTACTACGATTAGGTCCGCTGGCCATACACGACCCTGAAGCTGAATCGGACAATTCTGAATCTCACGATTCCCGATAATTCGTCTACCATCAGGTAGACCAATGACATAAGGCTCACAACTAGTAGCACTACCCAGACGTAGTCTACTTAAACATGACTCGGAAATGAATGAATGCGATGCACCAGTATCAATAAGGGTACACACAGGTTGAGATAGAATATCGAGTGTACCTGAGATCATTCGGGCCTCTGGATCGTCGGTCTTATTCATCTCGTAAATTCGGGGCTTGCCGGCCCCCGAACCAGACGCTCCCGTCTGATAGCTCTTGGCTCCAGCTTTGTTAGCTCCTGTCGTCTTAAACGACGCTACCTGAGTGGCCTGATTCTGCACCGCTGAATGTCCTGGGGCCTGAGATGACGCCGGGGTGGGTTTAGAGTCTCTTCGGCAAAAACGGGCCCTATGCCCAGCAACTCCACAGTTATGGCATGTGACAGTCTGTTTCGGACATTTGGTGCTGAAATGACCCTGTTCTTCACAGTTGAAACAGGTGATAGCTGAAATGGCCGCTCGTGACTGAGATCCCACGGGTTTAGGCACCATAGGAGGTCGCTCAGAAAAGGTAGAGCCCGCACGTGGTTTCTTGAAAGTGGCCTGACTGCCGTCAGACTGATTACGGTTCTTAGACTTCTTTCCAGCAGATGAAGGTTGTTGCTTAGCAATCTCCTTAGCAGTAAGCTCGTAAGTAAGAGCTTTCTCGATGAATTCGGCCAGGGTGGTGCAATTATGATTAAGCAACTGTAGCCGCATACGAGGTTTCAGCCTCTTGCTGAAATACTTGATCTTGTCCGCCTCAGAGTGAATGATAGATGAGGGGAACGGAAGAAGTTCCTGAAATTTTTCGGCGATGACAAGAACATCGTCGTCCGCTGAGTGGTCGGGAGTGAGTAATTCCGACAATTTAGCCTCCTTGAGTGGGGCTGGATAATACCTCTTCATCATGAGAGTTCTGAACTGATCCCAAGTACATGATCCTTCGGTGGGCTTCAACAACAACCACCATGAATGAGCGCTCTTACCAAGATAGTAAGCCGCAACTGAGACTTTGTGTCCTTCGGACACTCTACCATAGCGAATAACTTCTCGAAATGTTCGAGCCAATGAACAATATCCGCCGGCTCAGATGAGCCTTCAAAAGTAGGTGGCCTTTGGCAAGAGATGTCGCCGATGATACTGCTAACATTCCTCTCTTGCCTCTGAGGTGGCGGCGGAGGAGCTTGTTGATTTTGAGTAGTGGAGTTATGCATCGTCTCCATTAGTTGTGCCATCTGCGTCATTTGGGCCATCATGCCCTGCATAAAAGAGAGTGGGTCAACCCGAACACCTTCTGACTGAGCCGTGTCCCGGGTACGACTCCCCGATAGTGAATGATCACGTCCAGGTGAATGAGTGGCAGCATCGCTGCTCGATGAATTAGCATTATTCCTTGTGTTCGCACGTGTATTCACACGAGCTCTCGGGATTCGGCCTGCACCACGGCCTCGTCCTCCGCGTCCTCTTCTTGCTCTCTCCATACTGAAGTAGGAAAGTCACATGATGATTATATTGCCCGCATGAATATCACGTTATGATTATGACATGAGATGATGAAAATGAGCATACACGCTCTAACACAGTGATTACATGAATGATTAACTGAGGTGACATGATTATCTGATGAAATTATTGAAATGATTATCTTGAACAAGTTAACATGATTAATGATATGATCTTCCAGATCAACAACCGAGTAATGAAATGAATTGAGTAATTAATGAGTTAACATGACCGTACTGGTCAAAATGAAAATGATGATTGAAGATTGTTAACTGATGAATTATGAATGAATGATTATTGCCAGAAATTATACAATGGCTTTAGAAATCTTACAGTTCTTGGTCTAATTGGCTCGGCATTTGCACAGGTCAGACGTGACGCGAAAGTCCAATGATACTAGTCCGATGACGATGATTTCAAATGAGACATGACTCGGAATGTAGTATTCAAAACTACGCTCCGATACCAACTCTGTAACACCCCAAACTAAGCGGACATTACAGTGACGTGGACCCCCGACTGGGACCCACTAGGCGATTGAAAATGAATGAATTACACAGGGTAAATGTAGTACCGAACCACATTACAACAATAATTACTCCGATGAGGAGTTTCATACAACACATCCAGGATAATACAGAATACATGTATATTTTATAGGGAGATAAAATATACAACATTGAGTGAAATGAGTATTCAAACGGAATGTCTGCAGCGGAATAAACGAAGAAAACATAAATGACTGAAAAGACTGGGGCCCCCTTCTAGTATCATTGGGACTCCTCGCCGTCAACGTGCTCTCCCCGTGCCTTTGCCTTGCCATGACCTGAAAAACAATATCCCCAAACGGGGTCAGTTACACAGAACAACAATCCTCAAGAGTTGAATAAACACAATCATGCATATGTTGTATAAACCACAAGTTCGATCAAAAAAATGAATCGGTTAGATTATAACCCAATCTTGTTGAAAACATACGCAATCAAACATGTTGTATGAATCAAATAACAGTACGGCTCAAAGGGTGGCGCCACACTACGCCCGGGATGGAAATGTGTCCATGCACAAGCCACCAACGAGTATCGATCGAATACACGTGTGGTTTTGTACCTAATCAGTCTAACGAAGCAATTGACTCGTGTGCACCGTCCAATGTGAGGCCAACAGCCAACACACGACTTAGATGTGCCCGACATGAAAATCCTACACATACCAACCGGCACGCCAGTATGACCCGGAATGCCACGATATAACAAAAGTGACATCGAAAATGAATAATGACTCACCGAGATGAAATGATAGTGAAATTAATGACAACTCAATGAAATGGTTGGAACAGTCGTTCCTTGTGACTGAAGTGATTAATTGACAATGACAGTATTGATACGGTTAATACAATAATGAATGAGTTATGATCATGAATGAACAACAACAAAAGGAATGAATATCCTTTTAACCGAGTAAGAATTAACTTACACAATACCGATGAAAAATGTCCTTCCACGAACAAACATCCTAAATGAAGTGTCAATCGCTCGAACAACCTTGAATAACACAATTACCAACAATCTGCTCAATAAATGAATCAACACGATTATAACGAACTCAAGGCGTCAAAACGACTAAACCAAGTTCATTGAGGCATTATATCGAATACGTTGTGGCCAAACTCCGATTGTTTACAATCAAATCTCAATATGCCATTATCAAATCCCCCAAGAAGTGTTTCAAACCAACAAAACAGCTTCCAAATGATCAATAATCCAAAATGAATATCCAAAAACGTGATTATAACGACAATTAATCGAAAACCCCCAATTCCAACACTATGTTCAAAGTGTTCTTGAATAATCCCTCAATAATCCACTGAATCTTTATACAAACTCATAATCATATACATATCCCTTCATATAACATGATTATAACGTCCAAAACATCATATCTCAACACAAAATCGAAATCCAAGATGTTGAAGAAATTACCTCAAGAAGATCCAACCACTTCGATCCGATGAACACGAGTTAAATCGAGTATCCAAGCTTCCCAAATGAATGAAGATGACAAAAATCTAACACTCAAGTGATTGAGGATGGAAAAATCCCTCCTTCAAGTCTCTCTCTCGGAACAAAGAAGAAAAAGGATGAAAATGATGAAAAAGTCTGGGCCGACTCTTTAAAAATTGCCCGAAGTTACGGCCGTAACTCGGACTTCTTACGGCCGTAACATTCCAGGTCAATGGCCTTACGGCCGTAATCGGCCAACTCGTACGGCCGTAACTCGGCTTCGTCCAAAAACCTGCCGATAGACTTACGGCCGTACCCGCACACCTTACGGGCATAACTCGGATGATACGGTCGTATCCGGCCAAACTTACGGGCGTAAGCCCCCTTCGTCGAAAATGACCAGGCACCCTGCCTGCAGAGTACGGCCGTATCCGGCCAAGCCTTACGGCCGTACCTTCCTCGTCTTACGGTCGTATGCCGGCCGTAAGTCCTTCTCGTCCGACATAACCTGAAATATACGAATACCACTTAAGGCCATATCCTACCCTTCTTACGGCCGTAACTCACCTTCGGCCAAAACTGCCTGGGCAGCCTGCTAGACACGTACGGCCGTAATCGTCCAAGCCTTACGGCCGTACCTGCTCAACTTACGGCCTTATTCCGAAACCTTACGGCCGTAAGTCCCGTTCGTCCAAAATGGCCGGACATCAACGAACCCTTGTTACGGCCGTAACCTACAATCGTTACGGCCGTAACTCAATGCTGGACAAGGTGATAAATCCGATAATTCCGATTCCTCGCTACGACCAATGAATGATCCGACATATCATACGAATGTGAAAGTGAACATGTCCAACACATGCCAAAGATGATACTCCCAGTACAAGACTACCAATCATGATGAAAAATGCTAATACTCCCGTCTCGATCTATAAATGGAGATGAAATGACGATCGGTAACTGATATACGGTTACAACATGCCAACAGTGAACGCAAATGAATGAATCATGAATGATGAGTGATTATTAATTAGTGAAAATTACTGAGTGACAATTACAGACTGATAATTACTGAATGAAAATGAATGAATTACAACCGGGTATTACAGTGGTAACGCTAGTCGATAGGCTAGATCGCCTACATGTTCCAATATCTCAAACAGTCAAATATACCTCGAACTCAGCTTGCCTCTCTTCCCAAAATGAAAAACACCTCGAGTAGGAGACACCTTCATTAGCACATGGTCACCAACCTCGACTCGAGCGGTCGTCGACAGTTGTCTGCATAAGATTTCTGCTGGATCTGAGCCGTTAACAACCAACTCCTAATCAGGGTGATCTTCTCACGAGCTGCTAGCAGCATATCAGGTTCCGCACCCAGAGATTCAGACAGGTCATCCCAACACAAAGGGGACCTACAACGATGACCATACAATGCTTCATAAGGTGCCATCTAAATCAAAGCATGCCAACTGTTATTATAGGTGAATACCACCAAAGGTAGTTGGGCTTCCCAATCGTCCTTCCAATCGAGAGCACACGCCCTCAACATATCTTCTAGAGTTTGGATAGTCCTCTCCGAGTGGCCATCGGTCTGAGGATTAAATGTAGTACTGAAGTTCAACTGCATACCCATCGCATGATGAACTACTTTCCAGAAATATGACACGAAGCGCCTGTCACGGTCCGATACGATACTCCTAGGGGTACCATGTAACCATATAATTTCTTTAATAAACAGCTGGGCCAACCTCTCAGGACCCCATGCATCTTTAATCTCAAAGAAGTGGGCTGATTTGCTCAGACGATCCACAATCACCTAAATTGTATTCATACCTCGACGGATCGTCGGCAAACTAGTGATAAAATCCATCGATTATGTCCTCCCATTTCCATTTTGGAATCGGGAGTGGTTTCAGCATACCTGCTGGTCCCTGATGTTCAATATTAACCTGCTGACAGGTCAAACATCTCGAAACGAATTCTGAAACTTCTCGTTTCATATTACCCCATCAATAACATTTCTTTAAGTCTTTATACATCTTGCTAGACCCCGGGTGAATGGAGTATGGGGTAGCATGAGCCTCATTCAGAATAGATTTTCTCAACTCTTCATCTGTCGGTACACATATTCGATTTTTGAAACGTATCAGTCTGTCCTCGTGGATCACAAGGGGCTTTCCCCTGAGTCACCTCATTCCAAATCCGCGATAAGAATGGGTCCGTAACCTTCTTCGATCTGATTATATCATTAAGGGACGGCGAAATCTCAAGTGTGCAAAGTTATCCCTGAACACACTATAACCGGACTTCAATTTCCGGCCTCATAAGATCTAACTGTAATTCTCTTTGAACTGTCAAGCGGCTCAGCATGTGCTCATGTACTGTCTTACGACTCAGGGCATCGGCGACCATATTCGACTTCCCCGGATGGTATAGGATCTCAATGTCATAATCCTTAATTAATTCTAGCCACCTACTCTGTCTCATGTTTAACTCCTTCTGAGTAAAAATATACTTCAGACTCTTGTGATCAGTAAAAATCTGACAGGAGACTTCATACAAGTAGTGGCGCCATATTTTCAAGTCAAACACCACGGCTGCTAGCTCTAAGTCATGGGTAGGGTAGTTGACTTAGTAGGGTCGTAACTGTATCGATGCATAGGCAATCACTTTCCCATTTTCATCAACACACATCCAAGGCCCTGTCCGGATGTGTCACTATAGACCATAAATCCTTCGGTCCCCTGTTGCAAGACCAAGACTGGTACCGAAATTAATCGACTCTTGAGTTCGTTAAAGCGTCGTTGACATGCCTCTGACAATGTATACTTTTTATCTTTCCTTAACAGATTAGTCAGCGGTTGAGCAGTCTTGGAAAAGCCTTCCACAAACCGTTTGTAATAGCCTGCTAAACCAAGAAAACTACGAACTTCCTTCACATTCTTCGGGGGTAGCCAATCCCGGATATACTCTATCTTTTGTGGGTCCACACTAACCCCATCAACTGATATCACATGCCCAAGAAAAGTAACTTTAGACATCCAGAACTCGCATTTGGAAAATTTCCATAGAGTTGTTCTCGTCTCAACGTACCGAGAATCTGACGGAGATGAAACTCGTGTTCCTCACGGTCACGGGAGTAAATTAAAATGTCATTGATGAAACACAAACGGTCCAGAAAGTCAATGAAAACTCGATTCATCAATTCCATGAACACTGCCGGTGCGTTAGTCAATCCAAATGGCATCACCATGAACTCATAATGCCCATAACGAGTACGAAAGGCTGTCTTAGAAATATCGGACTCTCGAATCCTCAACTGATGGTAGCCGGATCTTAAGTCGGTCATGGAAAATACAGCGGCGTCTTGGGGTTGATCCAACAAATCATTAATACGAGGCAACAAATATTTATTCTTGATTGTCACCCTGTTCAACTCTCGGTAATTAATACATAAATGTAAATATCCATCATTATTCCGCAATAACACTGGTGCCCCCCAAGGGGTGCACTATGTCAAACATAACCCTTCTCAGTCAAATCCTCGAGCTGACTCTTCAACTCCTGCATCTAGGTTGGAGCCATTCGATATGGTGCTTTGGAAAGAGGGGATGTACCTGGCTCTAATTCAATGGTAAACTCTACCTCGCGATGTGGGGGCAAGCCTAGAAACTCATCTGGAAAAACATCTAGGTAATCTCGGAAGACCGGAATATTGGCCATCTCAGTAGGTCGGTCCACTGTCTTGGTCATGTAACACCAATAACCAACACATCCCTGATTAAGCAGTTTCACTGCTTTCACTGCATTAATGATTCTCCCAAAACAACTGGGATTATCACCCTGAAAAATGCACTCGAAACCATCATCAGAAGTGACGGTCACCATCCGCTTACTAATGCTAAGTTTGGCATCATGACGATCTATCAAATCGATACCCAAGATCACATCATCTTTAGGTAAATTGACCATAATCAAATCTGACCACCACTCACGGTCGTTCATATGAATCAGACAGTTCTGCACTTCACGATTCCCAACAATTCTTCGAGCATCGGGTAGACCAAACACGTAAGGTTCACAATTGATAACATGATCTAATCGTAAACGGCTCAAACAAGAAACATATATAAAGGAGTGTGAGGCACTAGTATAAAAAAGAACACAAACAGGATGAGAGTGGATCTCGAGTATACCTGCGATCATGCTAGATTTGGGATCGTCATCCTTCTTGATCTCGTATATTCTTGGTTTGCAGCTCCGGTACCAGCTGCACTAGCTTGACTTCCACGGCCCATCCCTCTGTTTGCCCTGGTAGTCTGATGGGAGGCAGAAGGAGGTGCCCGATCATGAACTGAAGACTGAACTGAAGCAGAAGAGGATACTGGTCTACGTCCCAGCCCACCTCAGTAAAAACAAGCACGATGTCCACTAATCCCACAAGTATGGCATGCAACGGCCGGCTTCGGACATTTTGAGATGACGTGCCCTTGATCTCCATAGTTAAAACATACAATGGACGATCTGGCTGCTCGAGAGTGTGAACCTGCTGGTTTTGGCGCCATAGGTGACTGCTCAGAAAAAGTTGGTACAAATTGGGATTTCTTGAACGTTCCCCGATTATTGTCAGCCTGGGTCTGGTTCCTGGATATCTTATTATAGGACTGTGGCTGCTTTTTGGAAATCTCCTTTGCAGTCAGTTCGCATTCCAGAGCTTTCTCGATGAACTCCGGTAGAGTCGTGTAGTGATGATTAAGTTGCTGCATCCTCATCCGGGGTTTCAGCCTTTTGAGAAAATACTTGATCTTATCCGCTTCTGTCCGAACAATCAACGTAGCGAACGTAATAAGTTCCTAGAATTTTTCAGCAATCGATAACACATCATCCCTCTCAGACGAGTCTGGGTTAAGTAATTCTGACAACTTGTCCTCACGAAGTGGACCTGGATAATAACGATCCAGCATGTGGTTCTTGAGTTCCTCCCAAATGCATACACCTTTAGCTGGTCTCACCAAAAACCACCAAGTGTGGGCGCTCTTACTAAGGTAATAAGCAGCCACGGAGATTCCGATATCTTCGGGATATTTTACCATCTCGAACAACTTCTCGAAGTGCTCGATCCAGTGTACAATATCCATAGGCTCAGATGAGCCTTCAAAATTTGGAGGCCGCTGATGAGAGATGTCGCTAATGATCCGACTCACGGGTCCGCCGTGTACAGGAGGTGGTGGATGACGTCCCTGCTGCTGGCCAGTAGTAGCATCTCTCTGCATAGCTTCCATCAATTGACCCGTCTGGGTCATCTGGGTCATCAGCCCTCCATAACAACATACGGGTCGACGTGTGCGCCCTCGTGTCGCTCGGTATGGTATGACTGGTTTTGAGTAGGTGAATCAAAACCCGCTGAGCTCTGCTCCACATTCGATCGTGTAATGGCTCGTGGCCTCGAGACTCGGCCCTTTCCGTGGCCTCGGCCGCCTCTGCCACGGCCTCTCAGATTCCTTTCCATACTGAAAGAATCAAATTGTAAAACCCAGATTTTTGAACATATTAAAATACCCTTTAATCTTGAATCTATAAAAGACGTTTAATTATTTAAAATATTGCATTACGATTATAACCTAAGTATTTAAATCGTTAACATTTGAACAAATTAATGTAATACGAATATAAGACTTATACTGAAATAATTTATACACATTTAAAATTGTCACACATTTTCTATTTTTGTCCCTAGCCGAATGATATGTTGTACACAAACATATGGAATCGTGAATCATGACAAGGTTCGTGATGGGTTTTAAATTTGGCAAAGTCTTCCATCAAATCCCCATAATTTAGGCATTTTCCTTTTTGAAATTCCTCCCCACTCGCATATATATCACACACACATACTTCACAAAACTAAAAACCCAAAAACCTAAAACTAAAAATGACGACATTTTGGTTTATTCGAAGTCCGAGCAGGAGCACGAGCAGCATCTTAGTACGGTTTTGCAGATTTTGAGACAGGAGAAGTTGTATGCGAAGTTCTCCAAGTGTGACTTCTGGCTTAGTCAACTTGCTTTCCTTGGTCATGTTGTATCTACTAGTGGTATCACTATGGATCCGGCGAAGGTTGAGGCTATCACTAAATGGCCGAGACCTACTACGGTGACCGAGGTCCGGAGTTTTCTTGGTTTGGCAGGTTACTATCGGAGATTTGTCGAGGGATTCTCACAACTCGCCTCACCATTGACTAAGCTGATGAGGAATGGATTGAAGTTTGATTGGACCGATGAACAAGAAGAGAATTTTGAGACTCTGAAGCAGAAACTTGTGTCAGCTCCCATTTTTACAATTCCATCTGGTACAGGCGGATATCAGATTTATAGTGACGCTTCCAAGAAAGGGTTAGGTTGTGTTTTAATGCAGCACGTGAAAGGTTATTGTGTATGCCTCATGCCAGTTGAAACCCTATGAGGAGAACTACCCTACGCATGATCTAGAGTTGGCTGCAGTTGTTTTTGCTCTTAAGATCTGGAGGCATTATCTGTATGGGGATTCTGTTGATATCTTCACGGATCATAAGAGTCTCAAGTACATATTTACCCAGAAGGAGTTGAACATGAGACAGCATAGATGGTTGGAGTTACTCAAGTACTACGACACTAACATTCAGTATCACCCGGGTAAGGCTAATGTAGTTGCCGATGCTCTTAGTCGTAAGTCGGGTATGATTGCTAGTCTGAAATTTGAGCCTAAGATTTTGCATGATCTTGATCTCATGGTGGTGGAGTTCTGTCTGCCTGGGCACGACGGTTATTGGGCTAGCTTGAAGGTTGAGTCTAACTTGATCTTGAATATTAAGGAAGCTCAGCGTGACGATGGTGAGTTATGGGCCATTGTTCAGAATGTGGAAGAGGGGAAATAGTCTGAATTTTGGGTTGATGATGACGGCATTGTTTGGTTAGGAGATCGCCTTTGTGTTCCGAGCGATCCTAAACTTGGTGAGACATTTATGTCAGAAGATCACAGTTCTCCTTTCACCATACATCTGGGATCTACTAAAATGTATCGGGATTTGAAACAGCATTTCTGGTGGAACGGGATGAAGCAGGATGTAGCTTCGTATGTTGCTAGGTGTTTGACTTGCCAATAGGTAAGGATTGAGCACCAAAGAGCTAGTGGTTTTTTGCAGCCGTTAGAGACTCCCCACTGGAAGTGGGAAGAGATAACGATGGATTTTGTTACGATTTACCAGTCACACGAAAAGGACATGATGCGATCTGGGTAGTCGTTGATCGGCTAACCAAGTTAGCTCATTTCTTACCGATCAAGAAAGGTTATGGTGTAGCGAAGTTGGCATAAATCTTCCAGCATGAGATTGTTAGATTGCACGGCACTCCGGTTGCGATTGTTTCTGATAGAGATCCGAGGTTTACTTCGCGTTTTTGGAAGGCGTTACATAAGGCTTGGGGCTCTCATCTTAAGTTCAGTACCGCTTTTCACCCATAGACGGATGGTCAATCTGAGAGAACTATCCAAACGTTAGAGGACATGTTACGAGCTTGTGCACTTGATTGGACTGGTAGTTGGGACGAGTACTTATGTTTAGTCGAGTTTGCGTATAACAACAGTTGGCACACTAGTATTCGGATGGCACCATACGATATATTATATGGGCGTAAGTGTAGATCACCTACTGTGTGGGACGAAGTAGGTGAACGGATTATTGAGGGTCCTAAAATGATTGAGATCACCAACGAAAAGGTGACTGTTGCTAGAGAGAGGCTTAAGGAAGCCAGGTCCAGACAGAAGAGTTACGCCGACAAGCACCGACGTGAGTTAGAGTTTCAGGTTAGCGACCGAGTATTTCTGAACGTTTCTCCTTTTCACAGCGTCAAACGTTTTGGCATTAAGGGCAAGTTGAGTCCTCGTTTTATTGGTCCTTTTGAAATTTTGGAACGTGTGGGCGAGGTGACTTATCGTTTGGCTCTTCCACCTCAACTAGCACATGTGCATAACGTTTTCCACGTATCTCTTTTGCGGGGATACAACTATCACCCTCTACATGTGGTGTCATACCCTTTTGACCAGATTCAACCAGACATGTCACTTCCGGAAGAACCGGAAGCCATTCTTGATAGGCAGGAGAGAGTCATGAGAAATAAGGTTATTCGCTTTGTTAAGATTCTTTGGAAGAATCACCCAGAGCGTGAAGCTACCTGGGAAACCGAGGAATCGATGCGAACAAGTTACCCTCATTTCTTTTCGTAGTCTGGTACGTCTTCATTTCCGTTTTCATTTCAATTTCGCGGACGAAATTTTTTTTTTTGGAGGGGAAGAGTTGTAAAACCCAGATTTGTGAACATGTCAAAATACCCTTTAATCTCGAATATATAAAAGACATTTAATTGTTTAAAATATTGCATTACGATTATAACCTAACTATTTAAATTGTTAACATTTGAACAAATTAATGTAATACGAATATAAGACTTGTACTGAAATAATTTGTACACATTTAAAATTGTCACACGTTTTCTATTTTTGTCCCTAGACGAATGATATGTTGTACACAAACATATGGAATCGTGAATCATGTCAAGGTTCGTGATGGATTTTAAATTTGGCAAAGTCTTCCATCAAATCCCCAAAACTTAGGCATTTTCCTTTTTGAAATTCCTCCCCACTCGCCTATATATATCACACACACATACTTCACAAAAGTAAAAACCCTAAAACCTAAAACTAAAAACGGAGGCTACCTAGTTCTCTACCATTCCCATTCGATCGAGGCGTGCACAAAGGAAGGCTTGGTGGTATATTGAAGGTCTCGGGTGCATTGGTATGATTAAACACGTTATATGATGGCTTAAATGAATTCTGGAATTAAGACAGCTTGTATACCTGAATTTGTGAACAATATAGGTCATAATATATAATGATTCAATTCAGTTTCTTTTGATTAAAACCTAGTTTTATGTCTTAGTTAAGCTCTCCAATTGGTTTGGAGTGATTTCGAGTTGTTTTGGTCGTGTTTTTGATTTTTGTGTGATTAAGTGTTGAATCTGAAATTTGGGAGTCTGAAATCAGTTCACTTTGTCGATTTTTGATTCAAAAAATATAATGAGTTGGACCATGAAACTCTCCAATATGTAACTTCTATATGATTAGTAATACCATGAATTTTTGAGAAATTTTCCTGGATGTTTTGTAGGTCGTTTAGGCGGATACCTTTTGGGTACAACTGCAGGTCGGTTTTCTGAATAGTCTGAGTTTGAGTATTATTCGTGTGGGGGTTAAACTAACTAATAAATTCTGGGAAATTCGTGTGGGTTCTAAAGACATTGAAGTACCTGTGTGAATTTTTGTGAATTTTACTTTTGAGTTCTGATGTGGTTCAAAAATTCGTCAAGTTGTAACCTGTTCATAGATAAAAGCTGATAAAAAGGTTAAAAGGCTAATAAAGGTTAGGGTTGTATTGAATTTATCTCCAGGTATACTGTCAGGTTTTTGGGTCATATTGAAAGGGGTCCATTTTAATGATACCAACGTGTTTTTGAGTGATTCTTGAGTCTACAATCAAGTTCTGGAAAAGTACTTTCTGAATATGTAAGTCTTGTAATTTTTAGAAGTCGATAGAATATCTTTTCTGATTTTACAATTTCAAGTGTCAAACTTGTCAATTAGTAATCCGAATTTCAACCTTGGTTTATGATTTTTGTTTTGAAATTAGTAAAGAATTATTAACTCAAATTGGACAGGGCTTATATATAAGATGTGTTTGGCCTCTGTAATTTTTGTTGGAATTTTTAGAGTAGCACATCATGGTCTCTTAATTGCTTACTTTTTGAGTCTCAAATCGGTCACCGAATCTGGACTAGTTTTGATAAGGAATTTTTGTTCTATAGCTATACTACCTGGAAATTTTACAAAAATTACACAAAGTACAAAACATATGTACCTACTTGGAGTAATTTTTCTAAGGCTCCAGGAGGTGCACAAGTATACTTTAAAAATCCGGAAACGTAATACATGTTTTGATATTAAAAGCTGAGTTTTCTTAAAAAGGTGTTTACACACTCAAAGTCTATTATATTACTAAAATGAGTAACCAAATTCATTTGGACTTAAAGTAATACTTGGTTATTGATCCGTATAGGTTCCGTGAAGCTAGAGTGATCCTGTATCTTGTGATCCATCTATCTTTTTTTACTTTTGCTATTGAATAAGGTACATATATTCCGTACTCTTTCAGCAAGAGTACAACTACCTTCTCTCTCATGACCTTTCTCTCTCTTCTATATTATCTGCTTATCTTATTTTGGACTCTTGATATTCGAACTCTTCGTTTGAACCTTTGACATTGCATCTTTGAGTTGATACATGTGAATTGAACCTTTGATATCAGCCCTTTGATCATTCGAACCTTTGATATTGAACTTTGACTATATGAATGAGACCTACACTTTGATTTGGACTTGTACTTTTTGACCCTTCAGTATTTACCCAGGTATTATCTGTTCCCAGTTATGGGGGGTCCATGACCGTAGCATTGATGCACCAATGTTATGACTATAGTGTGGTTGGAGAGATGTACCACATCGTCCCTTATCTGCTATCTGCTATGGCCATTATTATGATTATGAATTGTTTGCAGGGGCGTATGGATGCATCCTAGATTTGTTTGTTATTTGTTTGGGCTACTATGATGATATGGATATATATTATATTCGTTTGGTGATTGGGCATGCGTGCATGCAGTACCTTCACATTTGGGAGTTGATCACTCCATTGGGCTACTATTTGTTCGGATATTTGTTTGGGCCTGGGATAAAATACTGAATCCACATTCATACACTTTATACTTAAACTTTGACATCCTTTTGATTATCCATTGACACCATATATATTCTATCATCGCATTCCTTTGATTATCTTATCTCGTTTGATCTGTTTTGTTATTTGCTTTATATCTGTTCACTGAGCTTTTTATGCTCAACCACTTTTCTTTTCCATGCGGCAGGTACTTAAGCTAGGAGCGGGGTTATTAGCTTGGGGATGAGAGAGAGTAGATTACCCTATAGCTTTATTTAAATAATGAACTTTATTTCCTTATCGTTATTTCCGGATTTCGGACATTTGTATCGTACTTTCTTTTGTTTGGTTTCTGGGACACTTGGTGTTGTTTTAGTCCCCCTTTGATACTCTTTTGATAAATTTTATTTAAGACTTCCGTTGTTTGACTTGAATCTGTTGCATATGATATGTCACCATAAAGTGACGCTTCTACCCTTGCCGGGTTGGGGCGTTACACAAATAATAATAACCATAAGCACAGTTCAAGACTGTATTTTATGACCGATCAAATTTATGCTAAGTTAATAGCAACAATGAAACTACATATTCAAGAAAACAGTTCATAATGAATTATCGGCACCACGAGTGCCCCACAAAATATCATATCGACATCAAGTTGAAACAAACTTAATCACATAATCAATCCAAAATTTTCCTCGGAATATCAAATAGATATATCCCACCACAGATCCTCGAAATATCAAGATCAACAAAGAGATCAATTCCGACATCAATATCATGCCAGTAATCAAATCATGGCTCATAAAGAACATATCGTATTTGGCTCGTAGGGCCAGGCACTTGCATAGGTCACACATGACGCGAAGGTCTCTTGATACTAGTTCACTTCACAATGACAATTAAAGAGAAATGACTCTCTGATACCATCTTCTGTAACACCCCGAAAACGGCATCCATAACAGTGTCGTGGACCCCACACTGGGACCCACCAGGCGATACCAAAACACAACTGTAAACATAACATCATCGCGATACTGAATCACGAGACAGTAATTATTACTCCGATTAGGAGTCTACGAATAGTACGGCTGTTAGCCTAAAAATACACAAGATCCATGTACTAGTATAAACCATATGAAGATGGAATATACTTAAAATAATTATACAATAGTTTAAATGAAGCAGAAAAAAGTACTATTACACATTTTTAAGCATAACCGGAACAACAAAGACTTGGGCCCCCGAACTAGTATCCATCAATCCCTTCGCCATCACCGTGCTCTTCCCATGCCTTGCCTTTGCCTCAACCTAAAATACAACACAAGTATTTCACCCAAATCCACAGGGTTAGATATACATGATAATAATTCCCAAGACATTATACAATTCATGCATATAAGATCTTAAGGAAAATAACCAGACTATTGAACATATCTCTCGTGTGTATGAACAATTAGTCTCAAAACCGTCGAACATAACCAATCATACATGGACTATGAATGACCAATCAACATGGCTCAAGACGAACATCACAGTACGCCCAATCCGACAAAATGATCAACGAGAACAACGATACAAAGGTGATGAACTTGGGAATACAATCCCACAACGAAATGGCACTATCATCAAGAACAATATCACATTACGAATCATAGGATCAAAGAGCATTTCATATACACGGAATGTATAACGTTCACAAGAATTCAATCATCATTAAAACCAAGCTAGATAACTTGCCTCAATTCCGTAGATGAAAGATAGTCCTTCTCCAAATGATCGAACGGACGGTATCCTTGACTAAATACTCACTCGAACAAGCAACCTTGAACGAAACGTAATTCATTTAACAATACATTCACACAATATTGAAAACAATTCATAGAAACGACACCCGAAACCTACTCGAATAATTACTTCTATCCCAATGAACATTCTACCGACTATCGATGAATTTCAATACTTCTAATTCATCTTCCACAGTCGGTTCATTATATCAAAATGTCCTTTTAATACTTTTTTTTATCACTATGAACAAGCTTATGCATTAAACATCTTCAATTCACCATTAATAATCGGATTAACCAAATTCTTAAGGTTCTCCAACATCTACTTCATCTATTACACAAGAATTTATCATCAATAATCGCTGAAATCTTCCCAAGGACATTATCATCTTATGAATACGGTGATTGATACATTTTTAAGTCATCAAGCATCCGATTAACTTGAATATATATAAAGGTTACACTGTGTTCTACATAATCCATTATTATCTCCTAAAGAATTTGTTAATCCATATCAAAAACATAGTTATAACATTTAGGGTTTTCTGAATCATAAGAACATCATCCAAATCTTCATCATTCATCAATTCATTCGCAAGAAATTGGTTAAAATCTAGCATGATGTTCTAACCCATCCTATATTATTAATCCATCGGTTTTAACTCAATTATATCCAAACTTATGACCATCATCTCTCCATAATGTTAATCAATCCAGCAAGTTGAGTATGATCCTTATAAACATGATCATTATCATTTAAACATCAAGAACATCTTCATTTTAAACTTTAATCACTATATTCTTCAATAAGTGTTCAACATCTTAACCACAATCATGTTTTATTTGATCAATTCAACATTATGAGCAGTATTCTATATCAATAACATCATTACTACGAAGGATAGAGTAGGATTGTACAACATACCTTAAGAAATGATTAAACCCTACAAGAATGCACTCCAACTTCCAAACACTAAGATCCAATATAAGATGTAAGGCTCAAAGACAAGATGGAAGAGGGTAGTATCGATCGAAGGAGGCAGGGGGAGGACAACTTGGAGGAGATATCAGGTCTGGGTCGTGCAAAATGAAAGACAGGACCTATCTTTTTATGAACTGTATAATCATAGCGTACGCTATCGTAAATAGTTAACGTACGTTAGACCCACTTACATACGCTAACCCATAATGTTACGTACGTAACTATGTTCCAGAGTCTACTGTCTCAACACACAAACACCATTGCATACGTTATATTGATGTACGCTAATGCTAGTTGACTTTGACCATCTCGAAAGGCCAAGATTCCTCCACGTGCATGGCCAAACACTACAGGAGTCAACGATGTGATCTGATTCCCTTCATTACGTACATTGTAATATCCGGATAATTGTTGAGTATTTTCATCTGTATTTGAACCTTGTAATATTCGACCTTGTGGTATCTATAATCGAAGTATGATTTTTCCTGTATTCGTATTCCAATCAGTCATGATCATATTAGGAAGAATTTGCAAATTCATGCATGCAGTTACGTCATAACGTACGCTAGCTGATGAGCTTAACGTACGTTATGGACTGAGGATTGCGTACGCTATGGACAAAGCATAGCATACGTAATGTACAATCAGGCAGATAAGGATGGTCGGCACATGGGGCATCTTGGGACGGGGACAAGGATAAGATTCCCTGTGTGGCCCGGACAGCTTTTTGAAAAAGCAAGTCAACGAGGTTTAACGTACTCTAAAGGACTTAGATAGTCTACGCTAAACAAAGCTTATTACGTACATAAATGGTAAGGGTTAACGTACGTTAAGAAGGTCATAAATGAGGCAGTAGCTACTATCGGATGATAACGCACGCTAAATTTTTCAGATAGCATACGTCAAGGACATAACGTACGTAATACTGTGAGGATAACATACATAAAGGTCTGAGTTTTATAAATATGGCAGCACCCCATTTCATTCTTTCACTCGTTTTATCTGAACCTTACCTCTCCCCAGACCTTCCAACCTTACAAAACTAGTATATTGGCCTCTCTACTTAGTTGTTGAAGAAGTAAGACATCTTGTATTGGTGCTCAAACTTTCGGTGTTGGATTCTACCGATGGCCTTGACGTTTTCTTCATATTAAGGTATGTTGATGCTATCTCCAACCTTGAATTCGTGTTCTTAAGAATGTTATGAACATGCTACTGAGATTATTAGGTTCCATGGATGATTTATTTGACCGAAAACCATGTTTAAGGAAGTTGGAATGATTATGCTTAGGTTTACCATTGTTAAGAGCATTATAGTTCGAGCCTCGTTATGTTGAACAAGTAGGGGGAAGTTTTGAGATTGTAATGATGTTTTTAAAATGATCAAAGACTTGTTATTATTATCACCTTTGTTAGATGAACTTAGGATGATGAACATTGAAGGTTTTTCATATCTTGTAAGGGTGGGTTGATTAGCTAATCTTCAGGATGAAAGATTGAATGAAGTGATGATATTGGTAACAATTGTACCAACCATAGATTAGCCGAACTGCATATAAGAATTCATAATCGAGATTGGAGTATGGCATTGTGATGACATGTTTATCCTTGAATTCGAAGACATCAAACTTCTTGTCCCTATTAGGATAATTCTATTCGCATGATCATACCTTTGATACGAATTATATGAATGACCGAACCATGAATGAAGATTGAAGTATAGAATTATATTGGTTTGATGAATATCTTTGAAATCATAGACACCAGCATTGTACCTCATTGTGTTCGTAAGTATAATGTACGCTAAGTGTCATGCATTACGTACATTATAGCATCAGGTGAGACAGTCGTCTGATCAGAGAACTTTGTCAAATACAAACTTAGCGTACGTTAGGCATAGGAGCTTACGTACATTAAGGCACAGACTTAACGTATGTTATGTTGGGTATGTAACATCCGTTATAAAGAGAATCGGACATGATCCAAAGTGTCAGCAACTTTCGGCCATAGTTTAGGATGTTAGATGTTCGTATGTTAGTTATATGACGTAAGATGAACTCTATATTATTTCTTTTATTTAAGGTCCGAGCTTTGCAACGTGATTCATCGAAGAGGCGACCTTCGAGTGTATTGACATCCGTCGAAGTATTATCCTTGTCGACAATTTAAGGAAAGTGCCTTAATTACATTTATTCGTATTTATGTCGGTTATGTTGATTGTTGTATCATGCATATGTGTTGCGATTGTTTGTCCACCATGCGCTGGTCTGATGGGATCATCATGGTAATCTTTAGCAATGTGCGCTGGATCGTTGGACAGGTATTTCACCATGCGTTGGTCTGTTAGATGTATTTTTATGCGCTTAATTATCATTATTTTATACTCATTTTTAGTTTAAATCTGCGTATATGAGCTTTTAATGCATGATGTTTATATGTTTTGAAGGAAATTAGAGTCCAGTAGCTTAAACGGATAAAAACGGGCCAAAACGACAATTTTTGGTGAAGATCCGCGGCACATATAGAGTGGGCCGTGGCACAGGAGGCGCCCAGCTAGAACCGGTACAAACTGTACCGGGGCCCGCGGCACACTTGTTCTGAGCCGCGGCCCGTATGGGGAAATTGCGCCCAGGCCTGGCCGCATGAAGACAGGGGCCGCAACTCACTAATGCCGGGCCGCGGGCCGCCGCGCGGGATTTGTGACTGCAGCCCGCGATTTTTAGCTGTTTTTGGAGGCTGTCTTGACCTAATTTTTGGACGCGTTTTAGAGGCTGAAGAAATATTATAAATTGGCATTGAAGGTCTGAAGATAAGATTATCAAACAGAAGGAGAAAATACCGAGGAGCAGAGAGCATAAGCCAGAGAACGGCACAATTCAAGTTCCTAAACTATGTTTGATTTTTCTTATGCTTTCTTTAATTCTTTGTGTATTAATTTCTAGCATGTCGGGCTAGAACCCTTTTCTAGGATTGTGATGAAACCAAGATTTTGACGGATTAACTTTTGATTTTGCATTACTAATATTTTTCCCTTTTCTATTGAGTTTTACCCAATTGTTCTTAATGTGTTCAATTATGTGGCCTATGATTGAATTGTTTTGATTACGCAACTCGAATCAGGAGAGGAGAGTTAGTAGGAAAAATTGGTGAGAAACGTTTTATCTTGTGAGATAGGAATATACTCATAGGAATTACGTGGCTCGTCTGAAGATTTTGTACTTTTTGCCTATTGTCGAATTAATTCACCTAGGAATAGAGTGATTTATTCACCTTAGAAAATTCTACTGACCTCGGGAGAGGCATTAGAGTATCTTAGAAATCTTCGCCTTTAATAAATTGGGAAATTACTTAATTTATATAAATCAAGAGTAATTCGAATTAATCGAGGCAGATTCTCAATCCTAGATTCTTCTCTTATTTGATCTTCTTTATTCAAACCATCGATTTTATTAGTTGTTTTAGTTTATCACTTTATTAGTTTTCTTTAATAATCCTTGCACCACCAAATTCGATCGTTCAGATAAAATTAAAATGAAAATAAATTGATAATTAGTACGTCAGTCCTCGAGGGAACGATATCTTTCTTATCACTTTATTACTTGCTTACGACAATATGCACTTGCGTTCACCGGAATACGAAACAAGTTTTTGGCGCCGTTGTCGGGGACTGATTGTTTTACTAATATCAATTTCAGTATTTCTAATCTTAATTTGAACATTATTTTATTTTTGTGTAAAAAAATTTTTATTTGTTTTCCTTTCAGGAGTTTCGTTTAGTGCATGAGAAAATTCGGTGACGAAGGTCTATTACCTTTGGATACTGAACTCGAGCGCACTTTGCGGAAAAACAAGAAGGAAAGGCGTGAGCTGTCAACAAAGGATACCATGGCCGACAACACAGGAAATCACGGGGTTGACAACCCTATTCAGCAAGCTCAACCGGCATTAGCACTCCGGGATTATGCATTGCCTTAAATCAATGCGAATTTTTTGGGAATTCGGCGTCCAACTATCCAAGCAAACAATTTCGAGATTAAGCCAGCTATAATCCAGATGGTACAAGCAAGCCAATTCTGCGGACTAGCAAATGACGACCCTAATGCTCATATTGCATCCTTTCTCGAGATATGCGATACATTCAAGAATAATGGAGTTTCTGATGACACCATTCGTCTACGGCTTTTTCCATTTTCTTTGAGGGATAAAGCCAAGTTTTGGTTGAATTCACTTCCGCCGGACTCTATCACGACTTGGGCGGAGTTAGCACAAGCGTTTTTGGCTAAGTTCTTTCCGCCGGCAAGGACAGCGAGACTTCGGAATGAAATAACGACCTTCGGGCAATTTAAGATGGAATCGCTTCATGAAGCTTGGGAGCGATACAAGGATTTACTAAGGAGATGCCCACACCATGGCCTACCGGATTGGCTACAAATTCAAACATTCTATAATGGACTGAGTGCTTCTACACACACTCTTGTTGATGCAGCCGCTGGAGGAGCTTTAATGGGCAAGATGATGGCTGAAGCTCATTCTCTATTGGAAGATATGGCGGCAAATGCGTATCAGTGGCCTTCAGAGCGTCTGAATCCGAAACGAGTTATGTAAATTTCCGATAATGATCCAATATCTACGCTATCGACCCAAGTTGCTGCCTTGACTCAACAACTTCAAGTTTTATCACACGCTCCTTCTACCGTTACCATAGAATCATGTAATTGGTGCAACTGGTATCACCCTAGTGCGGAATGCCAAGTTGGAAATCCTTTTGAGCAATCTCCGATGGAACAAGCTCAGTTTGTGGGGAACACAAATCGGCAGAACAATTCGTATTCCAACACATATAATCCGGGGTGGCGAAATCACCCTAACTTTTCGTGGAAAAACGGACAAAATTTAAACCAACCTCAGTTTGCTCAACACCAACAGCAACCTCCTCCCTCTCCAAAAATCTCTCTAGAGGAGGCAATGGCGAAATTAGCAGCAAATACGAGTCAGTTCATGACACGTACGGAAACAACCTTGCAAAACCATTCCGCCTATATTCACAATTTGGAAGTCCAATTGGGTCAAATAGCAAATTTGTTAACAGCCCGACTTGAGGGTACTTTGCCAAGTACAACTGAGACGAACCCCAGAGAGAGTATTAATGCCATTGGCTTGAGAAGTGGGAGGGAAGTGTGTGAGCATCCCGGGAGAAACAAAAAGAGTGGTGAAGATGAGGAGAAGAAAAATTCGGCATTAGGAGAATCACAAATTCCAAAAAACTCTAAATTGTTTCCAGACAATCCGACAGCCTATGTGCCTCCCATCCCGTTTCCACAGCGTCTGCAAAAGCAAAAGTTAGACAAGCACTTTTTGAAGTTTCTTGATGTTTTTAAGAAATTGCACATTAATATCCCATTTCCCGACGCTTTGGAGCAAATGCCGAGCTATACAAAGTTTATGAAGGAGATTTTATCTAATAAAAGGAAGCTCGAGGAATATGAAATGGTGGCACTAACTGAAGAGTGCAGCGCTATCTTGCAGAGAAAGCTCCCGCCTAAATTAAAGGATCCAGGAAGCTTCACTATACCGTGCACTATTGGAAACCTGTCTTTTGATAGAGCGTTATGTGATCTCGGCGCTAGTATAAATCTTATGCCCCTTTCCATTTTCAAGAAGCTGGGTATTGGGGAGGCCAAGCCAACTACGATCTCATTACAACTAGCTGACAGAAGAATCAAGTATCCAAGAGGGGTAATAGAAGACGTTCTAGTCAAAGTTGATAAATTCATATTCCCCGCTGATTTTATTGTACTTGATATAGACGAAGATGATGATATTCCGATTATTCTGGGTAGACCATTTTTGGCCACTGGTAGGACCCTTGTTGATGTTCAGGAGGGTAAATTGACGTTTCGGGTTCAAGATGAGCAAGTCACATTCAAAGTGTTTCGATCTCTCCCGTGTCCAAGCAATGTCGAGAAGGGTTCTCAAATTGAAAGCGTAGATATGTTTGTGAAAGACACATACCGGGAAGGTCGTCAGTCGAAATGTTCAGAATCTATTGTAGTTGCTCCGACATCTGAGAAAAATGTAGGACAAGTCGCATGCCTTAGGCATTTGGACATATCATCTTCATCATCCGTTTACCCACCATTGAAAAATTCTCATGCCGTCATAAGTTCGTTCGGGGAAAAGAAAACTAAGTCGGAAGTGAGACGGGTGCCAAATCAGCTGCAACATGGGTGTTTCAGGAAGTTATTATTGTTCAAGTCTTTTCGCAAAGAACGTTGGAAATCCACACCAAAAATCGAACTGTTAAAAACTAATGGTCAAAAATTTAAAATACATAATAACGGTTCGACAGACTGTGCAGAGTCCAAATGGTCTTTGCAAAATGCAAACTGATTTTCGAAAGGTCTGGCTGAAGACTATAAAATTAGCGCTTCTCGGGAGGCAACCCGAGTATTAGTTGTAGATGTTAATTTTTCGTTGATTTCATTCATTCTAAGAATCTAATTTTTTCGTCATCTTTGCTTTGATATGCTTATCTCTCACGTTCTCTGTGTTTTCGCTTTAAAAATTTTTGTGCAGGAACATTCCAAGCCAGGGGCCGCGGCACATACAGAGGGGGCCGCAGCACACAGGTGTCTAAAATACAGGCAAACTTTCTGTACTCTGTGCCGCGGCACAAAGCTGCTGAGCCGCGGCACACTTGCCCCAAGAGCCGCGGCACACCGAGACCCAAAAAATGCATCCAGGAACTTGTACTACGTGCCATGGCACGCAAGCTCTGAGCCGGGGCACACTAACCTTGCAAGCCGCGGCACCCGTACAATGAGCCGCGGCACACGTCGAAACTCTCCAACACTCAAAAACTCATTGTACTATGGGCCGCGGCTCACTTGATACATGCCGCGGACCCTGCCAAGAATTTAAACAGCCTGCACATGATTCATAATCCATTCGTCCGAAACACCAGGTATTTCTCAAATTTCTTCTTCTTCGCGCGGCGCAAGGATATCATCCTCCAACTTCTTCTCACCTTCTTCAATCCAACACAAGGTAATTCTATCCCCTTAAGTTTCAATCCAACATGGATTAATGATTGGGGTAATATTCTTTGATGAACTTGTGTTTATTTCCAAAATTTCTATCAAAACTTGTATCGGATTATGCTAAGATTATTGATTGATTGATTGATGGTGTTTCGTTATTTCTTCATGAATTGTTGTGATTGTCGATTTACATTGTTGTTGTTGAGGATTGAATTGAGCAATTATTGTTTTTGCTCTGCATTTAAGCTAACGCATGCAAAGTGTTTGATAAAATGCACCAGTGAAATTGTTGAGCTAACCATCTCCAATTTGTCTGCAACGAATTCGATTATCGGATTAATTTGTGTCCCCAACCCTTACGTTAAGTTTGAGCTTAAATCTCTGCCTCATATCCCTCATACGGAAGAGCGAGTTCATTCGACGCTATATCCATTTTCCACACGTTATAAGTTGAGAGTGGTATAGTGATTTTTAAAGTTGTCTAAGTTATCCTGTGTTTATTTTTCAGGACTTTGTCATGGCTCGGAAAACGAAGTTGAGCACAAGGGCTACGACGCGATCATCCCCCACAAGAGGGGAAACGTCACAAAACCGACCGGATATGGGATCCCACCAATTCTCTGACCCTGACATCCATCGAATATTCAATGAGAAAATACATCCTCGTCCAATAATTCCGGAGCGGGGATACCTCCCGCACTCCAAGACGGCGAGCTATTGGCAATGATCAATGAAATGGGATGGACTCGATTCACTGCGCCACCTGAGCCGGTGGTGATTTCTATTGTCCAAGAGTTTTACGCCAGTGCTCTATTGCGACAAATCCAGATGGGGCAGATGATGGGACGACCAGATACACGGACTGAGGTCATCGTCCGAGGCCAAATAGTGGACTTCTCGGTGGCCGTGATTCGGAGGCTATACGAGCTACCGGTGGTAGACGAATCGGCGTACACACGGACTATGAGTAGCCTCACGAGGGAGGCTTTGCTGGAAGCACTTGCTCAGTTGGGTTCCGTCTGGGAAACGCGCGTCCTGGGTTCCACAGCTTTGTATTTCAAGAATTCCCGCCTCAATCGGCTCGGGGGAGCCTGGCTTTATTTCCTCTATGCACGAGTCGACCCTACATCACAGATCCTCTCGGTCTTGCTTCCTCGTGCCCGATTATTGTATGCCATCACTACGGGACTCCGATTTGATGTGGCCCCACGTTTGTCTCATTCTATATTTCAGTGCATCCAGGGAGGGGCAAAGACGGGATTAAAATATCCCTCGCTGATTTGTGCCCTATGCCGCCAGTCGGGCGTGACTTGGTCCGACGACGAGCCGTCTATAGCACCCCAGGGTCCGATCGACCACCGTATTATCTCCCATTTCGACCAGTGGGGTGGCGTGATGGCACACGAGTGGGGGTGAGGATTTCTTATCGATGAGCCAAACGAGCATTCCCCCGACCCACTACTTCTGACTCATGAGCCGGCGGCAGACGCTGAGGATCATACTAAGTTCATTCCACCGCCAGCGAGAGAGCACCTTCAGGCAATGTTTGACAGCCTGAGGGAGGAGATGCGGGCAAAGAGAGATAGCCTCCTCACAGCTGTTCGAGAGGAAATGCGCGAGCAGGCCCGCCGGGCCACTCGGCGTGTGGAGAGGCGCTTAGCGGCGAGGGATGCTTATCATCAGGTCTATTTAGCTGTGTGGACGAGCCATATACTCTATCCAGACGGACTCTTCATTCCACCAGTCAGGCCATCTACAACACCCTCCTCGCCGGACGAGGCTGGCGCCAGTTCCTGAGCTGATATTAGGGGAGTACTTGACCTTTCTCATACTGCATGTTATTATTTATGTCCATTGAGGTCAATGTACGTCTTAAGTTTGGGGAGGGTTACTTTTAGTTGTTATTTACTTATTCGTTGTTATTTTTGTTGTTATTGATTCTAGCCTTGCTTATCTTCTAAAATATTCTGGACTGTATTTGCATTCGTGAATTTTTCGTGTAGCCTTGTGTAAGACTGATGATATGATACTGATTTATTTTTGAAGAAACGGTTGAGTTTTGGTCGAGTTTGCATTCTGCGATATTTGTTTTCCCTTGAGTATTCATTTAGGTCTGGTTTTTCGCGTCATTGTAGAAATCCTAGTATATAAGAAATGAGACATACATGTTTACGAACCACCGTCTATACGTTTGGTTACACTTTTCACGTAGCTAGTCATCCAGTAACATGAGTCTTCTTGGCATTTAATTTGAGTTTGGGTATTGAGTCGGACAGCTTTTCCCAAAAATTTGAGATATTATACATATTCTATGATGGGAAGTCTAGTAACCGGGGGTATTCACGTGACCCGTTGTTTACTCTCGCGTAAAACAACAACCCTGAATAGACTAATGGTTCAGAAAAATTGCATGATGATGAAAGGAAGCCAATTAACCGGATGTATTCACGTGACCCGTCGTTTACATTCGCGTAAAAGAGCAACTTTGAATCGGACATGCGGGAATAGACATTCGAGTTTTTGTCCACTGTAGAAGGAGACTTAGTAACTAGAACCACTCATGAGACCCATGAGTGTCTTTTACTTCAAACGGTTCCCCAATACATGAGAATGGATTTCCACCCTAGGGTCATATCATGAAACATACCGGGAGTCGGAACCTAGTGGTTAACTCGAATCATTATAATGATTATATATAAGGGAATGCTGTCCGAGGATTATTATTTACGATGAAACTCTTGCATTTTTGCCACGAAACTGTGGGACTGGGCGAGTTGGCTTGTTTAATCTAACCCTTCATATTGGCGGTCGGCTAAATTCACGCTTGTTGATCTTTGATCCTTGATTTTCTTCATAACCGATAGATCAGCACTAAAAATGATTGCTTTGTGGAATCATTGTCCGTGATGTGACCCACCAATATGATACTTGTATTTTTCTTTGAGATTTTCAGGTTAATATTAATCAAGTAAACACAATGGATTTGCACGTTTACCCAGGATACTTGTCATCTCATTTGAAATTAATTTTTGCTTGAGGACAAGAAAAGGCTTAAGTTTGGGGTATTTGTTAGATGTATTTTTATGCGCTTAATTATCATTATTTTATACCGATTTTTAGTTTAAATCTGCGTAAATGAGCTTTTAATGCATGATGTTTATATGTTTTGAAGGAAATTAGAGTCCAGGAGCTTAAACGGATAAAAAAGGTCCAAAATGACAATTTTGGTGAAGAGCCGCGGCACATACAGAGTGGGCCGCGGCACAGGAGGCGCCCAGCTAGAACCGGTACAAACTGTACCGGGGGCCGCGGCACACTCGTTCTGAGCCGCGGCCTGTATGGAGAAATTGCTCCCAGGCCTGGCCGCATGAAGACAGGGGGTGCGGCACAGCGGCGCGGGATTCGTGACTGCAGCCCGCGATTTTTAGCTATTTCGGAGGCCATCTTGACCTAATTTTTGGACGTGTTTTAGAGGCTGAAGAAATTTTATAAATAGGTATTGAAGGTCTGAAGATAAGATTATCAAACAGAAGGAGAAAATACCAAGGAGTAGAGAGCAAAAGCCAGAGAACGATGCAATTCAAGTTCCTAAACTGTGTTTGATTTTTCCTATGCTTTCTCTAATTCTTTGTGTATTAATTTCTAGCATGTCGGGCTAGAACCCTTTTCTAGGATTGTGATGAAACCAAGATTTTGACGGGTTAACTTTTGATTTTTCATTATTAATATATTTCCCTTTTCTATTGAGTTTTCCCCAATTGTTCTTAATGCGTTCAATTATGTGGCCTATGATTGAATTGTTTGGATTACACAACTCGAATCGGGAGAGGAGAGTTAGTAGGAAAAATTGGTGAGAAACGTTTTATATTGTGAGATAGGAATATACTCATAGGAATTACGTGGCCCGTCTGAATATTTTGTACTTTTTGCCAATTGTCGAATTAATTCACCTAGGAATAGAGTGATTTATTCACCTTAGAAAATTCTACTGACCTCGGGAGAGGCATTAGGGTATCTTAGAAATCTTCGCCTTCAATAAATTGGGAAATTACTTAATTTATATAAATCAAGAGTAATTCGAATTAATCGAGGCGGATTCTCAATCCTAGATTCTTCTCGTATTTGATCTTCTTTATTCGAACCATCGATTTTATTAGTTGTTTTAGTTTATCACTTTATTAGTTTTCTTTAATAATCCTTGCACCATCAAATTCGATCGTTCAGATAAAATTAGAATACAAATAAATTGATAATTAGTATATCAGTCCTCTAGGGAACGATATCTTTCTTATCACTTTATTACTTGCTTACGACAACGTGCACTTGCGTTCACCGAAATACGTAACATGGTCCGACGGGATCATCATGGAAATCTATAGGTGTGTGCGCTGGATCGTTGGAATATCACGAGTATGTTGATATTGATATGATATGGTGTACATCGTTACGATTTCTCGTTGGAGAGACTCGTCGTGATTATTGTTGATATTGTTGATGTCATTATTCAGGGATTGTTGAGTAAATCATTGTTGCATATCGTACTTGTACTAGCATCGTTGTGTTAATCCCTTCGGGTGTGAACATTTGTTTATGTTCAGGATCCAGGAGAGCGGGAAAACCACCACTAGAGCTGCATGACGACGAGGGTGCACAGTGATGTTACGGCTGGATTAATTTGTCGTATGTTTGTGTTGTTTTAATAAAGTACTCGAGTACGTTGTCGTTTGTGATGTTGGATTTGGTCATGTATTAATGTTCATCGCTTGCATTTGTATTTTAGTACTATTTTCAGACTCATGTTGTTTTTTTTATTTCCACTGCCGTTGTATGTTGGTATATTGTTATTATCATTTCATTTCTCCAGCCTTGTAAATTCTTATGTAAAGGATTTACTGCGCTGTAATATTCCTGAATATATCGGGGGTGTTAGGTATCGGAGCTAAGATTATGGATATCTTGTCCGTTAGGGGTCGTATATGTCTTTTGAGGTAACCGGCCGCGCATAACATCATTGTACTGCCTACGTCTTCGTGCGAGCGGTGGTTCTAAGTTTCTTAAACTATATCTTGTCCTTTACATGTTGTATCTTTTTTTGAATCTTAGGACGATATTATTCCCTGTATATTGAGTGTTTATGCTTACAGTATGTTGAGGGGAGGACGTGGACGTGGTCATAATCGTGGACGCGGATGTAGAAATGCTGAGATAGAAGCTTGACCTTATGTTCCTGATTCGCTGTCAAATCAGTCTAACTCCTGTTCTGGCAAACAGCAGGAGTCTATTAATAATGAACGAGAACAAATAGTGGAGACAAATGCCAATCTTGTCGTTCCCGACATCCTTCGTCAGGTGGTGAACCAGATGACTCAATTTGCTCAAGTGGTGGACAGGATGCAAGTGGCGGTAGGATTGTAGCCAGGAGAAAGACAGCAACGCATCCCAGACTTGGGAAATCAAGGAGACAGGTGGCTACAGGAGGTGGAGAATATGCACCCATCGAAATTCGATGGATTTTCTGAGACACCGACATGGGATCACTGGTTGTGAGAGCTAGAGAAAGTATTCGCAGGGATTAACTGCCCAGGCGACCGAAGAGCTCCCATTGCCCGGTACTATCTGACAGAAGAAGCATCCGAATGGTTGGAAGCTATCCGACCTGTTAATCATGATGCCGGTTGGGAAGAGTTCAAACTTATGATGGAAGCTCAGTACTGCCCTCGTCCAGTGAGAGAAGCTAAGGTTCGAGAATTTTTCTCCGCAAAGCCTTCGGATGTGTCGGTGGCTCAGATGATTAAGACGTTTAATCAACAGCTGGCGTTTGTTCAACACCTGGTTAGAACCGATGCAGAAATGATGACTCACTTTGATATGGGAATGAAGCCGGAAATACAGAGATATATGTCAAGTTTTGAATGCAATACTCTCCTCCAGTACCAAAACAAAGCCCTGACATATGAAATGAAAGAAGCAGCTATGGAAAAGTTCTCAGAGTCCAAGAAGCAGAAAGTCTCTGGTAGTTTCACAGAGCACAAGATTAGTGGGCCCCGTAAGGCCCAGTCATCCTTTCATTCGTTTAAGAGGCCCCCGTACCCATCCAAAGGCGGAAAAAACTTCAGATCAGTATCAACACCGACATATGTGGTCAAGAGTTGTTTTAATTGTGCTCGCCCAGGACACCTTTGGCGTGATTATTTCCATTCTCCAGTGACATGTTATGATTGCGGATAGGAGGGGCATCGTGCAATGTTCTGCAGGGATGCCACTAAGTTAAATGGAGCTCGTACTTCGCAGCTGGCTCAGAAGGAAGCTAGTGTATTGTAGACGCAGCAGAGTATCCAGCTACCCCAGAGTTTTGGTCGAGGACGAGGCAGAGGACAGTTCGACCGAAAGGGAGAATCGAGTGTTGGATCCATTCCCCTACGTCTTTATGAGATGAGGAGGGCAGACGATCAGGATGCCACTGTTGGATCAGGTAGCGTTCAGATCCTTTCACAACTAGTTAGTGTTTTGTTCGATACATGGGCTACACATTCGTTTATATCATTGTCTTATGTTAATAATTTGAACATTTCTTGTTTCCATAAATGTGAGTCTTATGTTGTGGGCTTACCGAGTGAGGAGAGAATTGTGGGGAACTTAGAAACTAGATATTTTCTTGTATCAATTGGAGGCAGAGAGTGGCCCTCAAATCTGATTGTGATAGAGATGCAAGGAGACGATCTGATTCTCGGAGACGATTGGCTTAATCGATATGTAGCTATTGTGAACTACCGGAAGAGGAATATCTCGATGATAGCTGAAGATGGTTCCGAATTATTATTCGAGGGATGGAGACCAGGAAGCTCAGGGAAAGTGATCAAAGCTATGAAAGCCGTCAAACTGCTAAAACAGGGCTGTGCTGGATACTGGTGTTACGCAATGAAGAAAGAAGACGGAAAAGTAGAGCTTCCATCCATTCCTATTGTGAGTGAATTTCCGGACGTGTTCCATGACTAATTACCTGGACTACCTTCATGACGAGATGTAGAGTTTACCATCGAGCTAGATCGAGGAGCTACACCAATTTCTAAGGCACCGTATCATATGGCACCTACCGAAATGTATGAATTGTAGAAGCAACTGGAAGAGTTACTAGACAAAGGCTATATTCAGCCGAGTGTTTCACCCTGGGGTGCACCAGTTCTGTCACAGCCCCTTATCACTAAGGACGTCTCAGCCAGGGCATGACCCGCGGTAGGAATTAGGAAGCGGGGAAGAAGGGGGGAGACATACGTTTCATAAGAAATAGGGAAGAATTTCCATGAATAACCTATCAAGGCGTCATGAAGAGGAGTTAATCCCGGGGGAATGACGTAGAATCCAAAGTAGGATAGAGAGTTATAATATTAGCCTTGAAGTTTAGAAAAAGGCTTCATATCATATTACAATCAACATAACTTAGAAAGCCAAATCATAAAGAGTGTTTGCAGCGGAAAAACATAGTTGGTTACATATATGAAGATACGTAACCAGGGATTAACATTGATCGTAGACAAAAGACTTCCACTCAACACCCTCCGTCACATCCCTTGCTCAACCTGCACATTTTTAAAACATATACAGGGCTGAGTACAACGTACTCCATGAACATATTGCCAAAACATAAAACAGGCTTTCGTATTTGTCATCCTGCATATAAGCAGTAACACACAGGGGTTTTAAGAAAAAGTCCATGTTTTCTAAATCATTTCATTTCATAGCATATATCATCAGATTCACCATATCCATAATTTACGCCGGGGAAGGTGGTCACCTCCCGCGAACGTTACTCCCCGAGATCGGCCACTCCGAAGAGAGCTCACATTCCCGAGTATTGTGTACACTAACCCTGGCCAGCAACCTTTGTCTAGCTCAGGATCCAATCCTTTCATAGGTTGGCAAGCCAACAGTGATAGGTTCATACGAATCCACATAAAAGTTTTATGCATCATAAGCATTTTAAATAATAATTTGCTTGTAAAACATTTCATCAAGATAGAGCAAAGCTCAAATCATTTTCGTATAGAAAGCCCACCTGTACAAGTAATAAACGCAAGCAAAATGATTCTCGGATCTACCTTATGCTTCAGTCTGCTGCTCCACCTTTCATCGGAAACAACTAAGTTTAGCGGTCGATCGAGCTTAACGAAGTCTAATGGACAACGGACTCGATCTACATGTTTGGACTTTAGAGTTTTGCATTCGACTAAAGTTTAATAATAAAAGATTATGATTCTCTTAGAGAACCTAACTGATCATATAACATATAAAGATACTAACAACGGTAACCGATACTGGATTCCATTACACATTCCTTGGTTCGAAAACCAACATCAAACACTTAACATAATCATAACATAATGTGCATCAAGGCTTGAAAGAATTAGCATTCTATTATTTCACAGTAAGAACTAGATAGTGGTTCTTATACCACTGGAAAGCCATTAAAGTTTAGTTTTATGTCCATTTTATAGATCTCAAAAATATTAAATGTAGAGAATGTTCATGCCGTTTCCGTGAAGTGTAATGAAACTGCCAACATCCGACGAAAATGGGGAAAACATCATATTAACCTAGAGCTCGTTTCTAGCAACGAAAGCCCTAAACATGTAAACTCTAATCATACATATCATACTTATAACACATATAGGAGTCGACATACAAGCATGCTTCTCGACATTACGAACTCCATTTTATAATATTTTCTTTTGAAAACATGACTACTTACTCATTTTTATTTTCCAACTTTAAACCTTCAAACATCAATAACATCAAGTATCATCAAACACCAATTGTTAACATCAAACAACACACTTAACATACACTCATATTGATAATCGAAGTCTTGGTCCTAACATACAAATGGCCTAAACATGACTTTAAAATCCTCAATACATAACATGCTCCTTAACTACATCAAATATTACCAACACATCTTCCAACTATATAAATCTAACTTCATGCTCTTGTTTTCAAATAAATTTCCAAAACATTTTATAAAAATCTAACAAAAACATATCATGTACTCCTTTCATAGATATTCATAATCATAAAGTCACTTTTGAACATATATCAACATATCAAGAACTAAACATGATTCTTCCTTACTTTCAAAACACCAAACATTTTATAAAAATCCCATAAATTCAACATAGCATCATATCATCATATAGCAACATATTGTGTAATAAAATCATAAGAAAAACAACACATGATTGGGTTATAAAACCCTAAAAGTTTCGGCCAACATGAAAAAAATCAAGACATGATTACAACTTGTTCTAAACACTTTGAAGAATCTTAAAATCAACTTAGAGACAACATACAAAATATTATAACATTAAACCTAAACTCTTTATATATTTTCCAAATTTTGAAGTGGTCCAAAACCTATTTTTGCTTGGGGTAGAAATGAAGTGTAATATCCGGGGGTAATTTTTTTTTTCGTGTTATTGTTGAGTTGTACATATTCATTTGGAATTGTACAAGTGTTGTTGTTTGGACCGATACAATGTATATTGTATTAGAATATTTCGGGATCGAAATATTTATTACTGGTCGACGGTTTGGTTTCGTCGTTTGGTTGTTGCCTGGCGGGTTTAGAATTTTGGCTAAGTTTATAGCCATAGCGTACGCTACCTGTGTAGCATTACGTATGCTGATTTGTTGCGATTACGTACGTTACGCCCTGAGGTTACGTACGTAATGCGTGATATATATATATATATATATATATATATATATATATATCAGGTGGTGGGAAACTTTCTCGTGGTCAACTTTCGGGACGAGAGTATCTTTAGGGTATCATTTATATATATATATATCATTTCCCTCATGAGATTCCCCCTCACGTGTATCCCTCTCACTCCCTCATGCTAACTCCCTCAACAAATATATATATTAACATCATCATCATCCTCACTCATCTCTCTCGCCACCTTCTCTCTCTCTTTTTTTTTTTCTTTTTCTTTCTTCTGCTGCCATCTCCCTCTCTCGCCACCCTCTCTCTCTCTTGTTCTCTCCCTCTCGTCCTCCCTCTCTTCTCTCCATCTCTTCCATTTCATTTTTTTTTCCGGCAAGGTGGAGCTTGAGGACGGGCAGCTGGTTTCTCCATTTTTTCCGGCGAGGTAGAGCTCGGCGACGGCAGGCGGCTCGCGACCGGAGCTCGGCGGCGACATGGTCGGAATTTCCGAATCGGAAGGCTGCAAATCCAGTCGAGCTGTTCGTCGACATCTGATTCGAATGGAGAATTCAGCCGGCATTTTTTTTCTTCTTCCGGCGAGACGGAGCAGGCACCGGCGATCTTCATGGTTTCCGGCCATGGACGGAGCTCCATTGATTCCGGCGACCGGAGGTGGTTTTTGTCCGGAACGGACGGCGGAACGGAGGTTTGACATTCTTCCGGCGAAGAGTTGCTAACGGAGATGGTGAAAACCGGCCATAGACGGAAACGGACCGGAATTGGACGAAGTCCGGCGGGTCAATTTTTTCGGCATGGGAGTTCTTTCGGACCTGGCCGATCGGCTCCTTCCTCTGGTAAGGTTTTATGTGTTTTTCAGTTATATATATATATATATAGTGTGTTGTGCAGTGGCGTGAGCAGTGTGTGGGTGTGTTGAGCTGTTTTATATATATATATATATATATATATGTGTGTGTGTGTGTGTGTGGTTGGTGTGTTTGGTTTGTGTGTGTTGTTATATATATATATATATAGTGTGTAGGTATATATATATATAGTACAGTGACATGTATATATATATATATATTATGTGTGAGTGTAGTAAGTATATATATATATATAGATATTGTGAGTTGTATATATATATATGTGATGTATGTATATTATATATATGTGTGTATACGGATTAATACGAGTATAGTATGTGTTCGTGTTGGAATCGGAATTATCTATTGTATTGTTTTCGGTCGATATCGTGTTATCGAATGAATTGTATTTCATTCAAGGTTGTTCGAGTGCTTGTGATTGTCGGAGGACGCGTTGATCGATTCGTGGTAGGACGTTGATCGTGGAAGGACTTTCTCGCCTTCGGTTTGAGGCAAGTTTTATACTTGTACTGGTCAATGAGATTAATGTTATCATGTATGTGTATGAATGTGTGTATCATTTCGAGACTTGGTCTCTTTATGATTTTGTTGATATTAGGGGATTGTTTGATACGATACCCTTCGGCAAATTATGCCAAATATTATTGTTGTTCGTAAATGGCCGATCCAAGGCATTGCGGTACTTGTTGGTAATATTGTTGTCGATAGCCGGTTCGCGGTATCGACATATCGATTGTTATTGTTGATTGATGTTCCATCAAGATATTTTTTTGTGAATCGTCGTTATTGATATCAGTGTTTTTCTATTGATGTCGTTTTGGCCGATTGAAGGCATTGATGTATTCGATTATCATCTTCGTTATCGGTAACCGATTAAAGGTGCCGAGACATCCGTTGTATAATTGTTATCGGTTAACCGTTCTGAAGGTAATCGATATATTGAATTGGGATTATCAAAGATAACTCCCATCCGTTGTATAATTATTATCGATTGTCCGCTCTAACGGTAATCGATATATTGAATTGGGATTATCAAATATAATTCCCACCCGTTGTCAAAAAGATAATTCCCATCCGTTGAATTATTATTGTCGTGTTGACCGATTCAAGGCAGCACACTATTATTCTTGTGAACTCGGTAATTTTGTAATCTTTGAAGGTTGAGGATTTCCCGAACTGTCGTGTTGTGATCGTTGCTCGTCTTAATCGGTCCTTAGGGATTTTGATCCCAGAATGGTTGTTTTGAATATTGTTGGTCGTGTCGATCTTTCATTATTCGTGTGTCATCGTTCACTTGGTGAGTCGTATGATTTGTTTTGGATGTGTTATCCTTTGAGTTTCGTTGTCATGTTGTATCGTGACATATCCGGAATCATATCTGCGTTCCGATTGGTTATTGTGTAGGATTTTTAGCCAGGCACATATAGTCATTGGCGGATATTATTCCGCATTGGACTGTGCACACAGGACGTAGTTTCGTGAGGCTAATTAGGTACATTGTCCTACGTATATTCTGGATTCCATATACGGGGCGGACATGTGCACGGACACATTTCCGGATCGGGCGTACCGTGATGTCCATCTTTTGAGCCATAAACTTTGATCGTCCATAGTATTGGATGAGTTTGACGTTTTATGTGGCGTTCATACGCTGAGGGTGTTTTCGGATCATGTTTGTTTCTTTGAGATCTGTATTGTGATGATTCTGACTTGGCATTCGGCTTTCAAGCCATCGTGATATTTTGGCAGCTTCGGGCTGTTCGGCTTTCAGGCCATCGTGATATTTTGGCAGCTTCGGCTGAGGGCTTTTAGGCCATTGTGATGTATCGGTATTTCCGTTGGAGCCTTCGGGCATTGTGATCCTTATTTATTTCGGCGTTGGATTGATTTACCTTCGGGTAATGTATTGTTGTGTTCTATATTGATGTTTCGCCGTTGGGCACTTATGTTCTAACCTATTGAGCAGGTATTGATCGTATGCCATGGGCATAGTATTCCACGAATGCTCGATTCTTACTTTGGTTTGTGAGCATCTCGTACTACCATTGTTGTACTATTTATTCTGCCTTTGGATGCATATCATGTTGTGCATGTACTTGATATTCATTATCTTTGGATGGTGACCCGTGGCGGAACATGTTTTCATGTTTTAGGTACTTGCGAGGAGAGAGTTGAGACACAGGGGCATGACGAGGGCGGCGAGGCATTCGAGCGATACTAGTCCGAGATATTTTGGTGTTCATGTTGGTCAGACAGTCGGAGTACTCCATTTTTGTTCAGTCGTTGTCATTTTGTATTATCCGAGCAAGGCTCGTGTATGTTGTTGTATTTTATTTTGGCCATGTAGGCCCATCCTTGTCGTTGAAATTCCATATCGGAATAGTATGTCAGACATCATAGTAGGGTCTGTGATTTCCTACTTTGGTCAGTTTGTTGTATTTTAGTCGTGTTCGCCTGGTGGATCACCTGAGGTGGGGTCCACGGCCTTTGTAATAACCTTGATGGGATTTGGGGTGTTACGAGAAGATGGTATCGAGAATTGGGTTGTGAGATACCACGGCTTGTGTGTTATGTGGCTCTACCAAGGCGGTAGTAGCGGAAGTGTCGAGTTATGACAATGCAGACGATCGGGTTTGTGAGTCGTGATAGTTGGGCGCAGTATGAGTCATTCTTTCATCGAGTCGTCGTCAGTGAAGACTAGTATCGCAAGACCTCGAAGCTTCGTATGACCTGTGTAAGGACTCTATTCTCTTTTATGTGCATACATTCATTATGTCATTGATAAAACATGTTTTGTTGACGCTAGTATGTGACGATCGGGGGCGATTGATTTTTGATTAATTGCTTTGGAGCGTGTGGGCTCTGTATCGGCTATGATTAGCGTGATCGATGTGATCGTTTATCTGTTGAGTATGTATACTCATGCTTGGCGTTGACCTAGCATTCTGGCCGTTGAGGCGTAATTGTGTTGTGGTCATGATTGAACGTTATTCTTTGATGCGGAAGAGGGCGTGGCGAGAGGGGATAGAGGCCGCAGAGTGGGCCGAAAACCCGAAACCTCGTACCAATAATTTGGTGGCTGACGAATCATTTTCGGAGTCGTGCTCGAGAACCCACCGATCGTGATTGTGTTTGGATCGAGTTCAAGACTCTCATGTTAGAGAGGTATTATCCGGCTCCACTTCGTGAAGCCAAGTTGTCGGAGGTTTTGAACCCCGAATCCGTCGAGAACGAGGGTGTTATTGTTATTGCTGAAAAGTTTCAAGGACTTCTTCAGTTTACTTCATCTGTTATCCGTACTGAGGCGGATAAGATCAAGTATTTTAACAAGAGGTTGAACCCGCGGTTGAGAATGCAGTTGTTCAATCACAATTGTAGTTCACTTGGCGAATTCATCGAGAAGGCTCTTGGAGCAGAGCTTTCGATCAAGGAGCTTACTCAGAAGGATCCTTCAGTTTCTTCTGGTGAGAGGACTAGGATGCCGATTCGTTTAGAGGGACATCGAGCTCCGACGTCCAAGAGGTCATTTTTTAGTCGGCTTCGTAATGGGAAAGCATTTTCTTCTCAGACGACGAGTTCGACTGTTGTTTGTTTTAATTGTGAATTAGCGGGGCATGTGAGTACTCGATGTACGGTGCCAGCTATTATTTATTTTCTGTGTCGGAGGTGGGGACACATTCAGAATACTGCATGAGTTCTAGTGCCAGTAGGTCTCGAGAGAGCTCATGGGCCTCGAGAGATTTTGTCACTTCAGTCCGTACTTCATCCAAGGGGTCATATCGGGCTTCGGGAGCCAGAGGTATGGACACCCGAGGGGGAGTAGCGAGTTCAGATTTGTGTTTTCCTCGAGTCGATGGGATTGAGGAACTCGATGATCTGGAGGATGTTGATTCCGGGTACATTTGAGATGTAACCTTGATTTGTATTTTCTTTGTCTTTCGGATTGATGTTTGACTCGGTCTGTATTTTTATATCGCGGTTGTGAACCATTTATTATTGATCTACCTTGTAATCATTGTATCTGAGAATCTTGACACTTGAGTCATTTGATGTGATTTTCTTTCCTTTTGGTCCTGTACTCGAGATTTTTGTGATGATCTGGGTAATCGTTCATTGTGATTTGAGACATCAAGTCGTGAGGACTTGGGTGCGCGATTGATATGGTCCCGAGGACTATTCGTGCGTTGTTATTTTCTTTGTGGTGCGACTTCCTGGCTGGTCTCTGGCGGAGGAGTCATGATTCGGCTAATCTCGCTTTTGATTGAGTGTCTTTATCACTTGATTTTTTTCGCCTTGTTCAGGCAGAGGAGACGTGGGGACCCGTGGGGTCGGCCCAGTTGCTTAGGCGGAATTGCTCGTATTGAGGAGTATTCCTGGAGATGTTGTTTTCTTATCCTGATGGATAGTCCGTGCCCCGACTTGTGCACCCTGAGTTTCGAGGACGAAACTATTGTGATTCGAGACATCAAGTCGTGAGGACTTGGGTGCGCGATTGATATGGTCCCGAGGACTATTCGTGCGTTGTTATTTTCTTTGTGGTGCGACTTCCTGGCTGGTCTCTGGCGGAGGAGTCATGATTCGGCTAATCTCACTTTTGATTGAGTGTCTTTATCACTTGATTTTTTTCGCCTTGTTCAGGCAGAGAAGACGTGGGGACCCGTGGGGTCGGCCCAGTTGCTTAGGCGGAATTGCTCGTATTGAGGAGTATTCCTGGAGATGTTGTTTTCTTATCCTGATGGATAGTCCGTGCCCCGACTTGTGCACCCTGAGTTTCGAGGACAAAACTATTTTTAAGGGGGGGAGTATGTAATATCCGGGGGTAATTTTTTTTTAGTGTTATTGTTGAGTTGTACATATTCATTTGGAATTGTACAAGTGTTGTTGTTTGGACCGATACAATGTATATTGTATTAGAATATTTCGGGATCGAAATATTTATTACTGGTCGACGGTTTGGTTTCGTCGTTTGGTTGTTGCCTAGCGGGTTTAGAATTTTGGCTAAGTTTATAGCCATAGCGTACGCTACCTGTGTAGCATTACGTACGCTGATTTGTTGCGATTACGTACGTTACGCCCTGAGGTTACGTACGTAATGCGTGATAGGTGGTGGGAAACTTTCTCGTGGTCAACTTTCGGGACGAGGATATCTTTAGGGTATCATATATATATATATATATATATATATATATATATATATATATATATATATATATATATCTATATATATATATATATATATCATTTCCCTCGTGAGATTCCCCCTCACGTGTATCCCTCTCACTCCCTCATGCTAACTCCCTCAACAAATATATATATATATATATATATATATATATATATTAACATCATCATCATCCTCACTCATCTCTCTCGCCACCTTCTCTCTCTTTTTCTTTTTTTTTTTCTTTTTCTTTCTTCTGCTGCCATCTCCCTCTCTCGCCACCCTCTCTCTCTCTCTTGTTCTCTCCCTCTCATCCTCCCTCTCTTCTCTCCATCTCTTCCATTTCATTTTTTTTTCCGGCAAGGTGGAGCTTGAGGACGGGCAGCTGGTTTCTCCATTTTTTCCGGCGAGGTAGAGCTCGGCGGCGGCCTGGTCGGAATTTCCGAATCGGAAGGCTGCAAATCCAGTCGAGCTGTTCGTCGACATCTGATTCGAACGGAGAATCCAGCCGGCATTTTTTTTCTTCCGCGAGACGGGCGAGCACCGCGATCTTCATGGTTTCCGGCCATGGGCGGAGCTCCATTGATTCCGGCGGCGGAGGTGGTTTTGTCCGGGCAGACGGCGGAACGGAGGTTTGACATTCTTCCGGCGAAGAGTTGCTAACGGAGATGGTGAAAACCGGCCATAGACGGAAACGGACCGTAGTTGGACGAAGTCCGGCGGGTCAATTTTTCCGGCGGCCGATTTCCGGCATGGGAGTTCTTTCGGACCTGGCCGATCGGCTCCTTCCTCTGGTAAGGTTTTATGTGTTTTTCAGTTATATATATATATATATATGTTATGTGTGTGTTGAGTATATATATAGTGTGTTGTGCAGTGGCGTGAGCAGTGTGTGGGTGTGTTGAGCTGTTATATATATATATATGTGTGGTTGGTGTGTTTGGTTTGTGTGTGTTGTTATATATATATATATATAGTGTGTAGGTATATATATATATATAGTACAGTGACATGTATATATATATTATGTGTGAGTGTAGTAAGTATATATATATAGATATTGTGAGTTGTATATATATATATGTGATGTATGTATATTATATATATGTGTGTATACGGATTAATACGAGTATAGTATGTGTTCGTGTTGGAATCGGAATTATCTATTGTATTGTTTTCGGTCGATATCGTGTTATCGAATGAATTGTATTTCATTCAAGGTTGTTCGAGTGCTTGTGATTGTCGGAGGACGCGTTGATCGATTCGTGGTAGGACGTTGATCGTGGAAGGACTTTCTCGCCTTCGGTTTGAGGCAAGTTTTATACTTGTACTGGTCAATGAGATTAATGTTATCATGTATGTGTATGAATGTGTGTATCATTTGAGACTTGGTCTCTTTATGATTTTGTTGATATTAGGGGATTGTTTGATACGATACCCTTGACAAATTATGCCAAATATTATTGTTGTTCGTAAATGGCGATCAAGGCATTGCGGTACTTGTTGGTAATATTGTTGTCGATAGCGGTTCGCGGTATCGACATATCGATTGTTATTGTTGATTGATGTTCCATCAAGATATTTTTGTGAATAAATGCGTTATTGATATCAGTGTTTTTCTATTGATGTCGTTTTGGCCGATTGAAGGCATTGACGTATTTGATTATCATCTTCGTTATCGGTAACCGATTAAAGGTGCCGAGACATCTGTTGTATAATTGTTATCGATTAACCGTTCTGAAGGTAATCGATATATTGAATTGGGATTATCAAAGATAACTCCCATCCGTTGTATAATTATTATCGATTGTCCGCTCTAACGGTAATCGATATATTGAATTGGGATTATCAAATACAATTCCCACCCGTTGTCAAAAAGATAATTCCCATCCGTTGAATTATTATTGTCGTGTTGACCGATTCAAGGCAGCACACTATTATTCTTGTGAACTCGGTAATTTTGTAATCTTTGAAGGTTGAGGATTTCCCGAACTGTCGTGTTGTGATCGTTGCTCGTGTTAATCGGTCCTTAGGGATTTTGATCCCAGAATGGTTGTTTTGAATATTGTTGGTCGTGTCGATCTTTCATTATTCGTGTGTCATCGTTCACTTGGTGAGTCGTATGATTTGTTTTGGATGTGTTATCCTTTGAGTTTCGTTGTCATGTTGTATCGTGACATATCCGGAATCATATCTGCGTTCCGATTGGTTATTGTGTAGGATTTTTAGCCAGGCACATATAGTCATTGGCGGATATTATTCCGCATTGGACTGTGCACACGGGACGTAGTTTCGTGAGGCTAATTAGGTACATTGTCCTACGTATATTCTGGATTCCATATACGGGGCGGACATGTGCACGAACACATTTCCGGATCGGGCGTACTGTGATGTCCATCTTTTGAGCCATAAACTTTGATCGTCCATAGTATTAGATGAGTTTGACGTTTTGTGATTGAGCGTTCATACGCCTGAGGGGTATGTTCGACAGTCATGTTTGTTTCTTTGAGATCTGTATTGTGATGATTTACAGCTTCAGGCTGTTCGGCTTTCAGGCCATCGTGATATTTTGGCAGCTTCGGGTTGTTCGGCTTTCAGGCCATCGTGATATTTTGGCAGCTTCGGCTGAGGGCTTTTAGGCCATTGTGATGTATCGGTATTTCCGTTGGAGCCTTCGGGCATTGTGATCCTTATTTATTTCGGCGTTGGATTGATTTACCTTCGGGTAATGTATTGTTGTGTTCTATATTGATGTTTCGCCGTTGGGCACTTATGTTCTAACCTATTGAGCAGGTATTGATCGTATGCCATGGGCATAGTATTCCACGAATGCTCGATTCTTACTTTGGTTTGTGAGCATCTCGTACTACCATTGTTGTACTATTTATTCTGCCTTTGGATGCATATCATGTTGTGCATGTACTTGATATTCATTATCTTGGATGGCCCGACCCGTGGCGGAACATGTTTTCATGTTTTAGGTACTTGCGAGGAGAGAGTTGAGACACAGGGGCATGACGAGGGCGACGAGGCATTCGAGCGATACTAGTCCGAGATATTTTGGTGTTCATGTTGGTCAGACAGTCGGAGTACTCCATTTTTGTTCAGTCGTTGTCATTTTGTATTATCCGAGCAAGGCTCGTGTATGTTGTTGTATTTATTTTGGCCATCTAGGCCCATCCTTGTCGTTGAAATTCCATATCGGAATAGTATGTCAGACATCATAGTAGGGTCTGTGATTTCCTACTTTGGTCAGTTTGTTGTATTTTAGTCGTGTTCGCCTGGTGGATCACCTGAGGTGGGGTCCACGGCACTGTAATAACCCAATGGGATTTGGGGGTGTTACATGAAGAGAATGAGGTAACTTACTTGAATATGAACTTGGATTCTAGTTTGGAACACAAAGTGAGCTTGTAACTTGAGTTCTTAATGAAGCAAAATGGTGTTCTTCAATTGTGAAGGGGGAGGGGCGGCTGAAGTGAGAATGAAGAGAGGAAGAAGATGAAGTGAGGAGGAAAAATGAAAGGGAGGTGATGTCCCTTTATATACTAGGTTAACCGTAGACGTCGTCATAAAGCGGTCGAATAATATTCTACATTTCGCTCCTCCACAGAAAAAATTACTCGAGTATTGTGTGTATGTCATATACTTAAATTATAGTGTCTCACTTACAAATTAAAGTCGGAGAAAAGTTTCGCATTTTACGGAACGCGAATTATCCGAGAAAACGACTCGACATAAAATATACCCAAAAATTAAAAAAGTAAGCTTTTGAAAATCGTACTCATAACGTAAAAGTGGTGTATATAGAAGTTGACGGAATCATGATTCTATCTATCGAAACATAAAAATCAAATTCACAAGGTAAACCCAACCAAATAATCGAACATCTGATTTCTGATTTTAAAACGTGTAAATAGTTCTAAACATACTTCATCAGTCAGAATTTTATTATTTGTGAATGCAAAACCCTAATGTCGCACTTGAGGTCATAATAATTCATGCATATAGAAGACCGGGACATTACATCCTACCCTTCTAACAAGAAATTTCGTCCCGAAATTTACTTACCTTATCAAAAAGTTCTGGGTATTTCTCCCTCGTCTTGCTTTCGAGTTCCCACGTAGCTTCTTCCTGACCGTGGTGACTCCATAATACTTTCACCAAAAGAATTGACTTATTCCTCAGTTCTTGAACTTTCTGGTCTAAAATAGCTTCAGGGCTCTCTACATAACTCATATCGTGACTAAGAACTATGTCACTCTGATGAATCATATGCTTGGGATCAAATACATACTTCCTCAGCTGAGAAACATGGAAAACGTTATGAACATTCCCAAGACTAGGTGGCAGAGCCAACCTATAAGAAACTGGGCCGATCCTCTCAAGAATCTCATATGGCCCTATAAAACGTGGCCTAAGCTTGCCTTTAACGCCAAACCTGATTATACCCTTAGAAGGGTAAACCTTGAGGAAAACCTTATCCCCACTTTCGAAATGTAATTCAGTTTGGCGTGTATCGGCGTATGACTTCTGTTGAGTCTGGGCCTCTTGTATTCTCTGTCGTATCTTGCGGATAATCTCGATCATCTCGCTGACTGTGTCTGGCCCTAAAATATTTCTCTCACCCACTTCATCCCAATATAGTGGTGACCTGCATTTTCTGCCGTAGAAGGCTTCATACGACGCCATAACTATCGTTGCCTGATGACTGTTGTTGTAAGCAAATTCGATTAACGGCAAAACATGCTCCCAATTCACACCTTGATCTAACACTACAGTTCTTAACATGTCTTCTAGTGTTTGAATCGTCCTTTCTGATTGTCCATCGGTCTGCGGGTGGAAAGCGGCACTAAAGTTCAGATGTGTACCCAATTCCTTCTCTAGACTCGTCCAAAATCTAGAGGTAAATTTGGGATCTCGATCTTATGTGATTGATATCGGCACTCCGTGCAGACGTACAATTTCACGAAAATATAATTGTGCCAACTTCTCAGATCCGTAAGTGATTGGGATAGGCAAAAAGTGAGCTAATTTTGTGAGTCTGTCTACTATAACCCATATAGCAGTATTTCCTCGTTTGGTCCCCGGCAAACTAGTCACAAAATCCATAGCTATTCCTTCCCACTTCCATTCTGGAATGGTTAATGGCTGTAACTTTCCATACAGTCGTTGGTGTAGTGCTTTCACTTGCTGACAAGCCAAACAACGCTCGACAAAAGAAGCTACATCCCGTTTCATACCGTCCCACCAGAAATTTCTCTTTAGGTCTTGGTACATCTTGGTACTTCTGGGGTGAGCGGTGTAGGGAGTATCATGAGCCTCACTCATAATCTCATTCCTTAATTCCTCATCATGTGGAACACATATTTTCTCTTCGAACATAATTGCGTTATCAGCCGCTTTGCGGTAACTTCCTGGGTTATCGGATCTAATTCTCATACGTAGTTTCTCGAATGCTTCATCTCTCCTTTGTGCATTCACTATCCTTCCTCTCAGATCTGGTGTCATCACTTACGTCGTGACACGACCCATTATCGTTTCCGGTGGATGAACCACCTCTAAACTCATTCCTTCAAAATCTTGGATTAGATCCCCTTCTGTGGTAAGTAGGTATCCTAATTGCGATTGACTCTTACGACTCAAGGCATCTGCTACCACATTAGCCTTGCCGGGGTGATAGTTAATACCACAATCATAATCCTTTACCAATTCGAGCCATCTTCTCTGTCTCATGTTTAAGTCCTTCTGCTCGAAAAAGTACTTTAAACTCTTGTGGTCAGTGAAAAATTCACATCTTACCCCATAAAGGTGATGCCTCCATATCTTCAATGAGTGCACAACTGCAGCTAGTTCCAAATCATGCATGGGATAATTCACCTCATGCGGCCTAAGTTGTCTTGATGCGTAAGCTATCACTTTCCCATCTTGTATTAATACACAACCTAGCCATTCTTAGAAGCATCCGTGTAAACCACATACTCCTTGTTCGCTTCTGGTACTGCTAAAACTGGCACAGTAGTCAATCTTTTCTTGAGTTCCTTAAAATTCTCGTCACATTCATCCGTCTATAAATACTTAATTCCTTTCCTCAACAGTTGTGTCATTGGTCCAGCAATCTTGGAAAATACTTCGATGAATCTTCGGTAGTACCCAGCTAGACCCAAGAAAATCCTAATCTCATTAGGGTTGGTTGGTGACTTCCAATCACGTACTGCTTCCACTTTAGCTGGGTCCACCTTAATACCATATGCTGACACAATGTGCCTAAGAAACATCACTTCTTTCAACCAAAACTCTCATTTACTCAATTTGGCAAAAAGTTTCTCCGTTCTCAGTGTTTCCAACACTATCCTGAGATGTTCTTCACACTCTTTCTCATTTCTAGAGTATATGAGAATATCATCTATGAACACTAAGACAGACTTATCCAAGTACGGGTGGAAAACTCTGTTCATAAGATCCATGAATACTGCGTGGGGCATTGGTTGATCCAAAAGGCATGACCATAAAGTCATAGTGTCCATATCTTGTTCGGAAAGCCGTCTTGGGTATATCCTCTAGTCGAATCTTCAATTGATGATACCCAGACCTAAGGTCTGTCTTAGAAAACACAGTTGTTCCCTTGAGTTGGTCAAACAAGTCAGCTATCCTTGGCAGAGGATACTTGTTCTTGGATGTGACCTTGTTCAGCTCCCTGTAATCTATACACATTCTCAGTGTACCATCCCTCTTTTTCACAAAAAGGACAGGTGCTCCCCATGGAGAAACACTCGGTCTAATGAAACCTAAATCTAATAGCTCTTGCAGTTGGATCTTAAGTTCTTGCAGTTCCTTCGGTGCCATCCTATATGGTGCTTTCGACACTGGGGCTGACCCTGGCTTCAGGTCGATGTTGAAATCCACCTGTCGATCTGGTGGTAAACCCGGTAACACTTCTAGGAATACATCCTCGAATTCTCGCACAATTGGCACATCACCTATCGTCTTCTCTTCTCCAGCTTCTCCATTAAGGTAAACAAGGAAAGCCTGACAATCCTTCTTTCTCATCATCTTCTTGGCTTGGAGAGCAGAGATAACGGGTGATCCTCTACCCATTCTTATGCTGTGAAAGTCTGTGGGATCCTTTCCCGGTGGTCTGAAGGAAATTTTCCACTCATAACAAAGAATTGTGGCATAATTCTCAGCTAACCAATCCATTTCTAGTATTACATCAACATCCCACATCGTCATAACATTCAGATTATTAGTTACCACTTTAAGATTCCCAAGTTCTAATTCCATATTAGAACAAACATGCGTGGTAGTTGAAATTCCTCCTGGTGGTGAAGATACTCGCATGACATGACTAGCACGTTTCGGTATAATACTAAGATTATCCACACATGCTCTAGCAATAAATGAATGCGATGCTTCAGTATCAAACAAAACAATTACAGGTAGGTTAAAAAGTTTCCCCATACCTTCCAAGTTACCCTTATCCTTCTCGGGTTGCTTCTGCTTGATGGCATACGACCTAACATTCTGATTCTGCTATTTAGGTGGCGGTAGTTGTGGCTGTCCTTGCAGTGCCCTCAGTGGATGGGGTTGACCCTGGTAGTTTGGTCTCTCTCCCTGCTGCTGCTTAGGACTATTCCTCATAATATGGCCTTTCTGACTACACGTGTAACAACTTCCAGTGCCCAACAGACAGGCACCATGATGCTACTTGTTACACTTGGGACATACGGGGTTTGTAACTCGCCCCTGATTATTGCCTCCCTGAGCAGGAACCATCTGCCGTCCCTGATTGTTGCCTCCTTGAGCCTGAGGCTATCCATGAGATATATTTCCCTGCCACGGCTTCCTGTTAGCCTGGTTGTTCCCATTGCCACCATTGTTTCGTCCTTCCCACTTACGCTTCCCCTTATATACATGGGAATTTGTCTGAGTGGGTGATGGTGTAACTGTGGGCGCTCGCTTCTCTTCTGGCATTGCTGCCTCAATATCCAGTGCTCTGTTCAGCGATTCAGTGTAGCTCAGCCTTCCATGGCTAGCTAGGGACATGCCTATCTCATGCCTCAGTCTTGATCTAAATTTTCCTGCCATCTTCTCATTCGTATCAACTTAGTCTGGAGCATACCTTGATAGCTCACAAAACATTCTATTATACTCGGTCACTGACATCCTTCCTTGCTTCAGATTATAGAAGTTAGATTCCTTCTTGACCTTGAAGGTTTTTGGAACATACTTGTCATACAGTGACTCCTTGAATTCCTCCCAAGAGTAGTTTTCCAGTTGCTCAGCCGTCAGGATCTTCCTGCCCGCTTCCCACCAGAAGTCTGCAGATCCAGTGAGTTGGAAGAGCACACAAGAAAGACGCTCTTGGTTGGTACACCTTAGGAAGTTAAAAATTTGTTCCATAGCTCTAACCCAAAGCTCAGCATCGCTCGGGTTTCCTAACCGATTGAAAGTAGGGGGATTCTGCTTGAGGAAAAGCTCTTCAATAGCCTGTTGGGGTAGAGGAGGAGGTAGTGTAGGTGTGCGTTCATGCCCTCTTCTCCTTCTTTCTCGTCTGGGTGGCATTATGTGGTGCACATAATCATCATTAGTTCATTCTCATTGGTCCGTAATTATTATCATACTGGATCATAGAAAGGAGTTCGCGACTATATAATCATAACGCATCGATACATACTCATAGATAACTCTCGTGGCAAGGTCGAGAAAGAGATCAGAAATAACAACATCATACTCATGAGAAGAAAAGGCCATGAAGGGTCAAAATTTATATCAATATATCATATGCATCATAATAGTACAATTGCCTTCAACGAGGTCTTACTAACTATTAATATAAGCTGATCTAGGTTACATGCCTACCTATATACCAAAATACAGAATGCTCTAACAAATAGCATTGTCGTCTATAAAATAAGAAAGTGCTAGACATCGGAACGATACGTATAAGCAAAATAAGTGACGTTCCGCATACAAAATACAAAATAAATGGCTAGCACCATCCTGAGCTATCTCAAGTCGCCCTCGACTCGACGGTCAAGCTGTCCTCCTCGGAGAACTCCTTCGGATCCTTGTCCAGATCTTCTTCTGACTCCTCGTCCAAACCTGGAGAGACTGCAATAGGGTCTTTAGTGACTCTAGGATTCTTCGGGGGAAATAGATGAGCATCATATGCGATCGGTCGTGGGTGGACTGTATCGATGACTGGCATAGGTCGAAGTGGCGGAGACATCCTCCTGAGAATAAAAGGCTTGGTCCTCACGGCCCTGCGGCGAGATGCTGAGGTCCCTACTTCCATGTCTAACCCATCCTAAGTATGAGACGGTGAAACAAGAACCACCTGGATCGGAAGAGGTGTAGCTAGCCTCTCCGGCAAAGCTCCCCTAGCATAAGGTCAGAACACGCAAGCTCTAGGGGGAGGTGAACGGTGTTTTAGGTACTGAGTGGTGATGCGGATAGCAAAGTCCACGAAATCTCCGGACGGTACTAAAGTTGGCTCATGCAAAAAGATATAATACCATGACACTGCAGCAGCCCACTCCCTCCACTCGATCGGAAGGAGGTCAATAAGGCGCTGAATTCCCTCGTAGTCTGAGACACCATGAGGAGTAGCTAGGCGCCAGGTCGCCTCTAGGTCTGCCACGCACTGGCCCACGGTGGAACTTGTTCCTCGATACGTGCTGCGGAAAGCCTCTACAAGGTCGCACGGTGTACGCCTTCTCCTTGTTGACTTACGCGGCGTCGTCTTCATGGTTGCCATCCTATGAAGAAGGTATACGTATAATACATCAACGTCTCGACATAATAGAACAACTCTACTAAAGGGTTCTCAGAAGAAGGATATAAATCTCGTCCCAAGTTCTCGACTCGAACTCTAGACTTTGAGAAACATCTAACATAAAAATAATAATATACTCCCTGACGGGGTATGTTATGAAAGTTATTCGGGTTCCGCCATAAATGGGCATCCCGATAAAATAACCATACTCGTATTACTCGTACGTAAGTCATACTCGTTGGAGACATCACTGCATCGTCGATCCTCGTTATTACATCGTCATTGTTCGTCCTTCATATTCGTACATGTGGTAAAATACTTAAGGCGCATAAGTTCTCATTCGCGTAATAGAAGACACTAAGGAAGTTTCTAAGTTCTCGTCTTTCATGTTTCTTCGTCAGTAGCAATTCATGCGTAAATTGTAAAATAAAAATTCATACAGCACATGCTTCGTCTTACATATATCATTCCATATATGTTTATAATTAACATTTCATAAAAGCTCGTAAAGAGATACATTTTCATGGAAAAAGAAGTTTGAATCATAAAGACTAGTAAATCTTTTACCTTACTCTTCAGTTGAGCATGACGTGATGGGGTGTTGAGTTGATAATTGATTCTTAAATTAGTTTAGAGAATCGAACTAAACTTCGCTTGAAAGAATATAGACTCAGAGTGAACGAACCGATCCGATACCATTCTGTCACGGCCCCTTATCCCTAAGGACGGCTCAGCCAGGGCATGACCTGGGGTAGGAATTAAGAAGCGGGGAAGAAAAGGGGAGGCATACGTTTCATAAGAAATAGAGGTGAATTTCCATGAATAACCTATCAAGGCATCATGAAGGGGAGTTAATCCTGGGGGAATAACTTAGAATCCAAAGTAGGATACATAGTTATAATATTAGCCTTGTAGTTTAGAAAAAGGCTTCATAGCATATTACAATCAACATAGCTTAGAAAGCCAAATCATGAAGAGTGTTGCAGCAGAAAAACATGGTTGGTTACATATATGAAGATATGTAACCAGGGCTTAACGTAGATCGTAGACAACAGACTTCCACTCAACACCTTTCGCCACAACCCTTGCTCAACCTGCACATTTTTAAAATATATACAGGGCTGAGTACAACGTACTCCGTGAACATATTGCCAAACCATAAAACATGCTTTCGTATTTGTCATCATGCATATAAGTAGTAACACATGGGGGTTTTAATAAAAAGCCCATGTTTACTAAATCATTTCATTTCATAGCATATATCATCAGATTCACCATATCCATAATTTACGCCGGGGAAGGTGGCCAACTCCCGCGAACGTTACTCCTCGAGATCGGCCATTCCGAAGAGAGCTCACAATCCCGAGTACTGTGTACACTAACCCTGACCAGCAAACTTTGTCTATCTCAGGATCCGATCATTTCATAGGTTGGCAAGCCGACAGTGATAGGTTCATAAGAATCCACATAAAAGTTTTTATGCATCATAAGCATTTGAAATCATAATTTGCTTGTAAAATATTTCATCAAGATAGAGCAAAGCTCAAATCATTTTCGTATAGAAAGCCCACCTGGACAAGTAATAAATGCAAGAGAAATGATTCTCGGCTCTTCCTTACGCTTTAGTCTACTGCTCCACCTTTCATCGGAAACAACTAAGTTTAGCGGTCGATCGAGCTTAACGAAGTCTAACGGACAATGGACTGGATCTACATGTTTGGACTTTAGAGTTTTGCATTCGACTAAAGTTTAATAATAAAAGCTTATGATTCTCTTAGAGAACCTAACTGACTATATAACATATAAAGATACTAACAACCATAACCGATACTCGATTCCATTACACATTCTTTGGTTCGAAACCAACATCAAACACTTAACATAATCAAAACATAATGTGCATCAAGTCTGGAATGAATTAGCATTCTATTAATTCACAGTAAGAACTAGATAGTTCATATTATACCCGTGGAAATCCACTGAAGTCTAGTTTCATGTTCATTTTACAGATCTCAAAAATATTAAACATAGAGAAAGTTATGGCCGTTTCCGTGAAGTATAATGAAACTGCCAACATCCGACGAAAATGGGAAAAACATCATATTAACCTAGAGCTCGTTTCTAGCAACGAAAACCCTAAACATGTAAACTCTAATCATACATATCATACTTATAACACATATAGGAGTCGACATACAAGCATGCTTCTCGATATTACGAACTCCATTTCATATTATTTTCTTTTGAAAACATGACTACTTACTCATTTTTATTTCCCAACTTTAAACCTCAAACATCATTAACATCAAGTATCATCAAACACCAATTGTTACCAACATCAAACAACACACTTAACATACACTCATGTTGATAATCAAAGTCTTGGTCCTAACATATAAATAACCTAAACATGATTTTAAAATCCTCAATACATAACATGCTCCTTAACTACATCAAATATTACCAACACATCTTCCAACTTTATAAATCTAACTTCATGCTCTTGTTTTCAAATAAATTTCCAAAACATTTTATAAAAATCTAACAAAAACATACCATGTACTCCTTTCATATATCATCATAATCATCAAGTCACTTTTGAACATATATCAACATATCAAGAAATAAGCATGATTCTTCCTTACTTTCAAAACACCAAACATTTTATAAAAATCCCATAAATTCAACATAGCATCATATCATCATATAGCAACATATTGTGTAAGAAAATCATAAGAAAAACAACACATGATTGGGTTATAAAACCCTAAAAGTTTCGACCAACATGAAAAAAAATCAAGACATGATTATAACTTGTTCTAAACACTTTCAAGAACCTTAAAATCAACTTAGAGACAACATACAAAACATTATAACATTAAACCTAAACTCTTCATATATTTTTCAAATTTTAAAGTGGTCCAAAACCTATTTTTACTTGGGTAGAAATGAAGAGAATGAGGTAACTTACTTGAATATGAACTTGGATTCAAGTTTGGAACACAAAGTGAGCTTGTAACTTGAGTTCTTAATGAAGAACAATGGTGTTCTTCAATGGTGAAGGGGGAGGCGCGGCTGAAGTAAGAATGAAGATAGGAAGAAGATGAAGTGAGGAGGAAAAATGAAAGGGAGGTGATGTCCCTTTATATACTAGGTTAACCCTAGACGTCGTCATAAAGCGGTCGAATAATATTCTATATTTCGCTCCTGCACAGATAAAATTACTCGAGTATTGTGTGTATGTCATATACTTAAATTATAGTGTCGCACTTACAGATTAAAGTCGGAGAAAAGTTTCGCATTTTACGGAATGCGAATTATCCGAGAAAACGACTCGACATAAAATATACCCAAAAATTCAAAAAGTAAACTTTTGAAAATCATACTTATAACGTAAAAGTGGTGTATATAGAAGTCGACGGAATCACGATTTTGTCTATTGAAATATAAAAATCAAATTCGGAAGGTTAACCCAACCAAATAATCGAACATCCGATTTCTGAATTTAAAATGTGTAAATAGTTCTAAACTTACTTCATCAGTTAGGATTTTATTATTTGTGAATGCAAAACCCTAATGTCGCACTTGAGGTCATAATAATTCAAGCATATAGAAGACCGGGAGATTACATCTTTTTTGTCCGAAAGAAAGATGGATCCCTTTGATTGTGTATTGACTATCGGGAGCTGAATAAGATGCGATCAACAACAAGTACCCATTGCCACGGATTGATGATTTGTTTGACCAGTTGCAAGGAGCGACAGTATTTTCCAAGATCAATTTGAGATCAGGATATCATCAGTTGAGGATTAAGGAATCCGATATTCCAAAGTCAGCATTCAGAACTCGTTACGGACATTATGAGTTTGTGGTGATGTCGTTTGGTATCACTAATTCACTTGCTGTGTTTATGCAATTAATGAATCGAGTGTTCATAGAGTATTTGGAAAAATTCGTAGTTGTGTTGATTGATGATATTCTAGTTTATTCCAAGAGCCCGGAAGAGCATGCGCAGTACTCACGGATCGTTTTGGACCTCTTGAGAAGCGAACAATTATATGCCAAACTTTCTATGTGTGAATTCTGGCTAAAGGAAGTGATGTTCCTTGGTCATGTGGTATCAACGAAAGGAGTCCGATTAGATCCCTAGAAAGTCGAGGCAATTTTGTATTGGAAGTCTCCTAAGAACGTGAAGGGAGTCAGGAGTTTCTTAGGACCTGCTGGGTATTATCGTCGATTCGAGGAAGGGTTTTCCAAAATTACCCATCCACTTACTCGATTGCTACAGATAACCCAAAAGTTTGAATGGAGCGATATGTGTCAGGCCAGTTTTGCTGAATTGAAGAAGAGATGGACGACAGCACCAATTTTAGCACTACCACAAGGAACTGAAGGGTTCTGATGAGTCGATTCTTGATCGACTCATTATATTCTATTTAGTCGTGTTTATGTTTGCTTTGTAGTATTTTTGTTCTCTTTTAAGCATGGTATGTTTTGTTTTTAATTTATAGGTAGCCTAATGAATATTGTGGTGAAATATGCACTTCCATAGCCAATATTGGAGTTTATGACGATCAAGAGCTAAAACGGGGCCTAAAACGATAAAGATTGAAGAATTATTGGTCGTATTTTATAAATTCCAGAATCATCACTCCAAATTGAGATGTGTTCTCCTTTGATATAAATTCCTCGTGAAATTAGCTTCGAAACGGTATATCATACGCTAAATTCCGAGGTGAATTGATACAAGAACGAAGGATCAAACCGAAGAAGACCAAAAACCGGAGAAGGCAACTCGACCGTGTCACAGGAGACGGCCGGGTCATCAAGGCAGTATGATTTTCACATTCCAGAATCAACATGTCCGCGTCACGGGACATGGACGAGTCACGATCCAATCAATTTTCACTTTCTGAAGGAGTATAACACGGCTGTGTCACAGGACACGGCCGGGTCTGGTGGACAAAGCACTTTGCATTTTCCAGTATAGTTCGACACGGACCGTGTCACTTTTCAGTGCAAGTCCATTTCTTTGACATTTTGCACGATTTGGATGGATTTTTTTGGCACTTTTGGCTTTATCAAAAGGTGTTGGAGACCCTTTAGAGGGATATGCTGATCTTGTGTGGATATTGTATGTGAAAAAACACAAGATTTAGGGAGAAAAACACCAAAATAGGGAGGAAAAAGAGAGTTTTCATCATCTTCGTTGTATTTTCATTTTGAGGAAAAATACATTTTGTGAGTAATTATAATTCCTTGTATCATTTTGTTGTGAGTTCTTGAAGGAAGATCATCAAACCTTCATCGGGAATTCGATTTCGGCTTTTACAAGGGAAGTTTCTACCATGCTTTGTTTTACAATTTTCACTATTATTGTTGAAATAATCATGTGTAGCTAATCTTTTCATATGGGTTTTTAGATTGAGCCACACACATGTTATCGATTGTTAGTTTCTATTGATTTTCCGGGTAGAGTTTGCGATTGTTCCTCTTTGTTTGTTCTTCACATAAAAACTTTTGATTTAGATCATCAAACCTATTTCATAGTTGTTATTATTATTCAAAATCGAGGGTTTTTGTCGGTGTTCGCCATCAAACGACCCGATAGAAGTGATTGTGAATGTTCTAAACCTTTTTCCGCAATCTTTTAGCTAATTACGCCATCAAAGGTATTAGCTAGTCGATTGTTAGTAGAGATTCATCCCCATCAAAGGAGTTTCTCTTGTTTTCGAAAAGAACAATCGCGATTTTTAGAATTCGCCGCCATCAAACGGGTTTTCTTTTAATTATGAGCAATCGGTAATTCCAAACCATAAATTCTTTGAGTATCGAAACTAATAGTTGATAACGTGTGTGTCGGTGATTCTAAACTCCCATATCATTCTTATTAGGAGTATGCCCTCGAATGTCATTCAGAGGTTGTTGAGTGAGGGCATTGTACTTGTAATTATGTAAACCATTTATATAAGGCAAAATGAATGTTTCTTTATTTACTGGTAGTTACTGGCATTCCTAACTCGTAAATAAACATATAGAAACTAGTCCGTGTATTTGAGAGCAAAACGTTCCACTCCTTATTGGATAAGGGGGTCGGCACTGGAAAGGTTATAGCTCAAATACTTAATCGTTCGCAAGTCGATGAAACTTGACTGGGCGTTAAGTTTATGTGAAGACTTGTATGACGTGTTCTTTGACATGGAGAGTGCCTGTCGAACACTAATGGTTAGTGGGAGAACACGTTATAGGTATGCTAATTGGATTAGTATACTCGAACCGACTCACCCTCGATTCGTCACACGGATTTCACTCCGGGACAGTCAATGACGGAATCGAAAGGTTGTGATAGGTATTCGTGAACCTTCGACTTGAGGATTTAGTAGGGATGTGCTTGTGACGTCAAGATTTTCATTAGAGTAGTTCGACCCTGTAAACCGGAAGGCGGGGGTCAACCTCAACGTGCATCTTGACGGGCAAGTAGCAGGTCCTACTGAATACCAAGATAGAAATCTTTCTCCCGTTAGTGAGCGGGTTATATGTCCTATGCGGTTATTGGCAGATGAGATCATAAGTCTTTGGCCAAAGCATTGGATCTAGTTGTATTAGATACACGACACCTCGATGATCTCGATTTGCATTAACGCATGCATAGCATCAAGTACAGATAGGGTTTGACTGACCGTGACCCTATAACTTGATTGGGACATTTGAAAGAAGGGTTTATACGTTTACTGGTATTCACGACAGAATGGTTCTTGAATGATCCCAATCATTCGTTCTCAGTTGGGGTACAGTGTAGGCCGCCAGGCTGGCTAGGTGGTGCAACTACTCTTTGGTTCCTCCCATTGTTGACTGAGACGGAACTACCGAGTCGCGCATTAGGATTGACGACGGAATGAATCAAGCTAATTCTCTCATTATGTGTATTAGATATTGGATATGTAAATTTGGGACATTAGATGTCTAAATCGATTTATTGGATAAATTGATTTACGGCCTAATGAATTAAATATATCACTGGGTGATTAATTTAATTCATGGATATAATTATTTCTTGGAGAAATTAATTATGTTATAATGTATTTGATATGATGAAATTAATTGGATTAATTAAACTATACAAATACATCGGGACGGAATTGGAGTTTATCTGTTTGGACTCTCGGGAGTCCGAAACGGATCGAACTCATCCGTTTTCTCCATGCCCCCCCTCCCATTTCTAGCCACCTTCTTTTTGGACTTATGTCTTCATTCTTTTATGAATGATAATTGTGGAGGTGGGGTTACATTCCCACATGCATGAGTTGTTAAAGGTAGTGGGGAGTTGAATAAATGAGAAGGATGACAATCACTCATTGTGACAAGCTTCCATATGTGAGTTGTGAAGAGAATAGAGAGAGAAAAAGTTATTTTTTCTCCAAGTCATCTTCTTATTCAAGTTTGTTCTTGTTTTCTTAAAGAAAAATATCAACACATAAAGAGAGAGTAAGATTAAAACACTTAGAGTGTAGTAATCTTTACATATATAGCTTCATCACTTAGCTCTAGCCGTATCCTCGGAGGATAGCAAGGTGATCATTGTTCCGGTCGTTTCTCCGGCGCGTGGCAAGTAGAGACGCGGTACTTTCGGCGTTGGATCGTTCAAGGGCTTGAAGCGGAATAGATTCATAGAGATCGAGCAAATCTTGGGGAATAGCTCAAGAGAAGGTTATCCATATAATCAATGGACTACAAGGGTGAGTTTCTATATCTCTTGTGAATTCGTTTTTTGATATTCGTATATACATAGCTCGAACGATCCTCGTAGGGATTCGGATCAAATTAATTTTCGTTTTACCGCTTCCGCTGGGCCTTCGTTTTAGGCACCGAATCCCAATAGTGGTATCGGAGCATAGGTCTTGCGATCGTATATATGATATTAGCATTTGGAATGCTTGATTAGATGGTGTATGATTTGGAATCATAATAGTATTAATCGTTGATTTTCTATTGTTCATCTAAAAATTAATTTTTCATGATTTTATGTTATAATATAAATCTATTTTTCTTTTGAGAAACTGATTTAAATGAGTAATATAAAGATTAGAAAAATATTATTTTTGGAATCAGGGCGAAAAAAACGATCCGAAAATGTAAACGGACCCGATGACTTGGAGTGCCAGGAGCCTTTGCCTCATGATGCTGTATGGACCATGATGCAGCGGCGAGGCGAGTCTGGTCGCGGCGTCCGTCCGTTCTCGGCACCACTGCGAGGCCACCTTTCGGCGGCCTTTGGCGGTGTCGAGCTTGGCCGCCGTGTTTTCCGACTCCGTTTTTTTATATTTCGTTCGATAATTAATTTCCCACAAATTAAATTAGATTTAATTTGACTAAGATTTAATTATGGTAATTTTATTCTTAAGGGAATTAATTTAATGAAATATTTTCTCGTCCGGAACAAGTTAAAATTGACGGTTGTTTGAATTAATTGGATTAATTTGTTTTGGATGGATTGTTTTATATTGATTGGATCAATATTCAGATTCATTATGAATGCCATTTATTTAATGTGTTGGATGCATTATTTTTTGAATGGTGATGTGGTTCATGGACCTAGTTTTTTGAATCGTTCGGTTTTATTCGATTGGGTTGTAAAGGCCGTTTTGAGCCTATTTATTTTACTAGAAATATTTGTATCTAGGATGCAATTTTCAATGTAAAATTTATATGTAATGATGAAGACCGTAGGAAGATCCGTTTCGAGAAGACGAACATTCAAGACGAAGACTTGTAATTACATTACGGAGTTTTTGTTTTCTAGGAACGGTCCATGAACCACATGTTGGTAGCAACTAGGTTGTGAATGGTTGTTTCATGTTGTATGAATGCCACAAACGCGCTTAAATGATTAATGTGCAAAGTGTAACGTTAATCGCGATAATTCTCCCACAAAAAATAATTAAGTTTATAAGGTTTCAAGGTTTTCCTTCCCTCCATCGAGTTTTCGGGAAATTGAAATCCAAACCGGGTGAGCTATGCTTCCGAGTTATCGGGGTAGTCGTTCGGGGAGGACGGATAAATTACCGGGAGCGCATTTGGATGCCTTTGGTTGGAGCAAATTTTATCCCTAGAAACCTGATAGGTTGCCGGATAAGATTCAATTGTGAAACTGATTTGCGTCGATGGTATAAACTTAACTTGTTCACGAACCATAGAAACCGTATAGGTTGAGGGTAGTGAACAAGGGGAAAAAGAAGATCGAATCATCCATTAGATGGGTTGGTGTTGGACACCACTTTATGAAAATTAATAGACTAGAAACATGTTCGGTTGCTCTCTATTAAGATTTATAAAGAACTCGATCACCACTATGAAGTAGAGCGACGATACTTCTGGATTTCATATGGGAGTGTGTTATTCTGATAAAAATAGTGGGAGCTGGGTAACAAGAATAGAAAAGACCTTAATTCTATACTCAGAACATAATTGAATGAGTCACTAATTAATCTATCGTGCTTAATGCAGACTCAAATATCAATATGACAATGAATCCACTCGCAATTCTGCTCGAAAAGAACACCTTAATGGGACCTAACTTTGTGGATTGGCTCCGCAATCTGATGATTGTCCTCAGTATAGAGGCACTGGGATACATCTTGGAGACGGACATTCCGGCGCCTCCTGTGCGGACCAGAGCCAATCAGGAAGAGATTGAAAACCACGAAAAGTGGGTTAAGGATGACGTGAAAGTCCGTGCTTATATGATGGCTTCCATGTCTAATGAGCTTCAGAGAGCTCATGAGAAAATGACTTCTGCTAGGCAGATTTTATCTCACTTAACCGAGCTTTATGGTGAGCATAGCAGAACTGCTAGATATGAGATATCCAAGCAACTATTCGGTGCAAGGATGAAGGAAGGTGAGAAGGTTGGGGAACACGTCCTCAAAATGATATCCATGATCGAGAGATTGGAGGCTCTTGATTTTAAAATGGATACTTCTATCCAAACCGACCTTATCCTTCAGTCTCTCTCTGATTTCTTCTCACTGTTTGTTATGAACTTCAACTGCAATGAGATTGCATGTAATTTAGCTGGGCTAATGAACAAACCTGTGACCACTCAGTCTCATATGAAGACTCCGCGGATGAAGGAGTCTGCTCTTGTGATTTCTTCTGGACTTCGGAAGTCTAAGAATAAGAAGAAAAAGACCAAGAAGCGGACTGGACCACAAGCTAAGGACCTTAAGGGAAAGGGCAAGGCCCCGATGGTTCCAAAGAACAAGAAGAGGAAGGATGTTTGTCTCAAGTGTGGTGAGATGGGCCACTGGGCTAGAGACTGTCCAATTCTTCATGGCACTTCAGGTACAAAACTTTTAGTTTTGGAAACAAATTGTTCTGCTACTGTATTTTCTACTTCCTGGATACTGGATTCTGGTGCTAGTTCTCATATTTGTACTGTGAATCAGGATCTGGAACAAAGTAGAAAGCTTGGAGCTGGAGAAGTTATGATCACAGTCGGAAGCGGGCATAGTGTCGAGGCCACTGACATAGGATCACTTTTTTGGGTTTAGAATCCGGCTTTGTTTTGACTTTAGAAGATGTACTTGTTTTGCCCAAGGGGCACAAAAACATTGTATCCATTCCGGTCATGGACCGAAAAGGCTTTTTATTTTTCATTGGTGATGGTTCCTGGAAAATTTATTTTAGAAATAAACTAGTGGGTACTGCTACATTGTTGAATGGATTGTATCATCTAAATCTCAGCAACAAAGTAGTTGTGAATACTATGACTAGAAAACGTGGTAGGGATGAAACCAATCAAGTTTTGAAATGGCATCTTAGACTTGGTGATGTTGGTCAGACCAAGGTTTACAAGATGGAAAAGGATGGACTTATGGGTCCATTGGGATCGGATCCCTTTCCTACTTGTGAATCTTGCCTTAAAGGCAAAATGACTAAGTCCCCCTGCACAGGGACTTTTAAAAGAGCCGCTGATGAACTCGGATTAATCCATACTGACGTTTGTGGTGCTTTGGAAGCAGCACGTGACGGATATCAATATTTGATTACGTTTACAGATGATCATACAATGTATGGTTATGTATACTTAATGAAACATAAATCCGAGGCCTTTGAAAAATTCCAGGAATTCAAGGCCCTAGTCGAGAAACAAACTGGTAATCATATCAAAGCACTTCGGTCGGACCGATGTGGCGAGTATATGAGCACAGAGTTTGAGGAGTTCCTTAAGGAACATGGAATAGTTTCACAACTAACACCTCCAGGTACTCCTCAGTTAAATGGTGTGTCAGAAAGAAGGAACCGGACCTTGTTGAACATGGTCCGTTCCATGCTGGGCTATACTGACTTGCCGATTTACCTGTGGGGGTATGCACTCCTGACTGCCGCTTACATCTTGAATAGATGTCCTTCCAAATTCATTCCTAAAACTCCACATGAGATGTGGGAGGGCAGGAAACCAAGTCTTAATCACATTAGGATTTGGGGATGTCCCGCTTATGTCAAGAAGACTAAGGTGGAGAAGTTGGAAGCTAGGTCCGCGAAGGGACGTTTCATTGGATTCCCATCTAGGACGATGGGATATTTATTCTACATGCCCGAAGATCGAAAGATCGTTGTTGCTTTACAAGCACACTTCCTGGAAGATGAGTTCATTCAGGAAGGCGGAGCAGGTAGAAGTATTTCTTTAGAAGAATACAATGAAACTCCTCGGGAGACACCTGTGCAAGAAACTGGAACCGAACCTTCTGAATCACAAGTACAACCACCTCGTAGGTCTAGTAGGGTGTCTCATTTACCTAAGAGGTATGGGCTTGTGCACTTGGAGGAGCTGGGTCTCCATGAGGTTCCAAGTGATATCCAAGAGACCGACCCGACGACCTATGACCAAGCGATGGTGGATGTAGACTCCGCGAAATGGCGTGAATCTATGGAAGCTGAGATAGACTCGATGCATGTCAATCAGGTCTGGACTCTAGTAGACCGCCCCAAGGGCATAGTGCCTATTGGGAACAAGTGGATCTACAAGAGAAAGACTGATGGTCATGGCAATGTTGACGCCTATAACGCCAGGATTGTGGCAAAGGGTTATACCCAGAAGGAAGGGATCGATTACCACGATACCTTCTCGCTCGTAGCCATGATCAAGTCTATTCGCATGATGCTTGCTATAGCTGCCTACCACGATTATGAGATATGGCAAATAGATGTAAAGACGGCTTTCCTTAATGAATTCCTCGAGGAAGAAATCTATATGGAGCAGCCTAAAGGCTTTGTGTCCGAAGTCGATATTTAGAAAGTGTGTAAGCTTCAGCGTTCCATTTATAGACTGAAGCAAGAGTCGCGTAGTTGGAACCTTCGTTTTGATGAGGCGATCAAAGAGTTTGACTTCGTGCAAAATGAAGAGGAACCTTGTGTATACAAGAGGGTTAGTGGGAGCAAGATAGCATTCTTAGTACTATATATAGATGACATTCTACTAATAGGAAATGATGTGGGAATGCTCAGTTCTGTGAAAGCTTGGCTTTCGGGTAATTTCTCCATGAAAGACTTTGGAGAAGCTACCTATATTCTTGGTATTCGACTCTACCGGGATAGAGCGAAGAGAACAATAGGTCTTTCCCAAGCCCTCTATATAGATAAAATCTTAAAGCGATTTAAGATGGATGATTCTAAAAGAGGGTTCCTACCGATGCGACATGGAATAAAACTCACCTTGAAGATGTGTCCTCAAAATGAGGAACAACGAAAGGAAATGAGTAATATACCATATGCTTCGGCCGTGGGTAGCCTTATGTATGCTATGTTGTGTACAAGACCTGACATCGCGCATGCTGTAGGCGTGGTGAGTAGGTTTCAGGCAAACCCAGGTAGGGAACATTGGACTGCTGTAAAGAACGTTCTCAAGTACTTAAGAAGTACTAGAGATATGGTTCTTATGTATGGCGGTGGAGAATTGGATGTGGTGGGATTCACTGATTCGGACTTCCAAGGACTGAAGGACGATTCGATGTCAACTTCTGGCTACATATTCACTCTTAATGGAGGAGCAGTATCTTGGCATAGCGCCAAGCAAAGCGCGACTGCTGATTCCACCTATCAGGCTGAGTATCAAGCAGCCTCGGAGGCTTCCAATGAAGGGTTCTGGATTAAGAAGTTTCTGGGAGAACTTCAAGTGATACCATGTCTTTGAAATTTGCTGTTCATTGTCTTTGCGACAACGACGGAGACGATGGCGCGAGCCAAGGAGCCGAGGTTTCACAATAGCACCAAACATATTGAGAGGAAGTATCATCTCGTAAGAGAATTTGTTCGCAAGGGATACATTGTACTGCACAGAGTAGACTCGGCCGACAACGTCGCCGATCCACTGACCAAGCCACTTTCTCAGACTAACTTGGAGCGTCATCTGGAGAACATGGGTATTAGATACCATAGTGTGTGGCATTGAGTGCAAGTGGGAGATTATTAGGAGTATGCCCTCGAATGCCACTCAGAGGTTGTTGAGTGAGGGCATTGTACTTGTAATTATGTAAACCATTTATATAAGGCAAAATGAATGTTTCTTTATTTACTGGTAGTTACTGGCATTCCTAACTCGTAAATAAACATATAGAAACTAGTCCGTGTATTTGAGAGCAAAACGTTCCACTCCTTATTGGATAAGGGGGTCGGCATTGGAAAGGTTATAGCTCAAATACTTAATCGTTCGCAAGTCGATGAAACTTGACTGGGCGTTAAGTTTATGTGAAGACTCATATGACGTGTTCTTTAACATGGAGAGTGCCTGTCGAACACTAATGGTTAGTGGGAGCACACGTTATAGGTATGCTAATTGGATTAGTATACTCGAACCGACTCACCCTCGATTCGTCACACCGATTTCACTCCAGGACAGTCAATGACGGAATCGAAAGGTTGTGATAGGTATTCGTAAACCTTCGACTTGAGGATTTAGTAGGGATGTGCTTGTGATGTCAAGATTTTCATTAGAGTAGTTCAACCGTGTAAACCGGAAGGCGGGGGTCAACCTCGACGTGCATCTTGACGGGCAAGTAACAGGTCCTACTGAATACCAAGATAGAATTCTTTCTCCCGTTAGTGAGCGGGTTATATGTCCTATGCGGTTATTGGCAGATGAGATCATAAGTATTTGGCCAAAGCATTAGAGCTAGTTGTATTAGATACACGACAGCTCGATGATCTCGATTTGCATTAACGCATGCATAGCATCAAGTACAGATAGGGTTTGACTGACCGTGACCCTATAACTTGATCGAGACATTTGAAAGAAGGGTTTATACGTTTACTGGTATTCAAGACAGAATGGTTCTTGAATGATCCCAATCATTCGTTCTCAGTTGGGGTACAGTGTAGGCCGCCAGGCTGGCTAGGTGGTGCTACTACTCTTTGGTTCCTCCCATTGCTGACTGAGACGGACCTACCGAGTCGCGCATTAGGATTGACAACGGAATGAATCAAGCTAATTCTCTCATTATGTGTATTAGATATTGGATATCTAAATTTGGGACATTAGATGTCTAACTCGATTTATTGGATAAATTGATTTACGGCCTAATGAATTAAATATATCACTGGGTGATTAATTTAATTCATGGATATAATTATTTCTTGGAGAAATTAATTATGTTATAATGTATTTGATATGATGAAATTAATTGGATTAATTAAACTATACAAATACATCGGGAAAGAATTGGAGTTTATCTGTTTGGACTCTCGGGAGTCCAAAACGGATCGAACTCATCCGTTTTCTCCATGCCCCCCCCTCATTTCTAGCCACCTTCTTTTGGACTTATGTCTTCATTCTTTTATGAATGATAATTGTGGAGGTGGGGTTAGATTCCCACATGCATGAGTTGTTAAAGGTGGTGGGGACTTGAATAAATGAGAAGGATGACAATCACTCATTGTGCAAGCTTCCATACGTGAGTTGTGAAGAGAATAGAGAGAGAGAAAAAGTTTTTTTTTCCTCCAAGTCATCTTCTTCTTCAAGTTTGTTCTTGTTTTCTTAGAGAAAAATATCAACACATAAAGAGAGAGTAAGATTAAAACACTTAGGGTGTAGTAATCATTACATATATAGCTTCATCACTTAGCTCTAGCTGTATCCTCGGAGGATAGCAAGGTGATCGTTGTTACGGTTGTTTCTCCGGTGCGTGGCAAGTAGAGCCGCGGTGCTTTCGGTGTTGGATCGTTCAAGGGCTTGAAGCAAAATAGATTCGTAGAGATCAAGCAAAGCTTGGGGAATAGCTCAAGAAAAGGTTATCCATCTAATCAACGGACTACAAGGGTGAGTTTTATCTCTTGTGAATTCGTTTTTTGATATTCGTATATACATAGCTCGATCGATCCTCGTAAGGATTTGGATCGAATTAATTTTGGTTTTACCGCTTCCGCTGGGCCTTCGTTTTAGGCACCGAATCCCAACATTCTCATAATTGTATTCTCTAGAAATCCAACCTTTAATTTGGTGTTTTGAACAGCTCGATTAATTTAATTTTCCGCATTTGTTTTACGAACTTTTGTCTCAATCGAATCATTCACCTTTTTTAATTTACTTTACTTTTGTCAATTCGACTATTTGCCAAACATAATCGAACTTCAAATCGTTTCCAACTCCTCGATAGATCGATCTCAGAGTTACTTGTCGCTTCCTACAAAAAGCATTGCGAGTTTTTAATTTGTTCATAAAGTTTTTGGCGCCATTGCCGGGGAGTTGGCGTTTTATTTTTTATCTTGTTTTAATAATAGTTGAATTGTTTTTCTTGATCATTTTTCCGTTTTCATTACTTTCGATAAAATCTAAAAAATTCAATCTAATTTCTTTTGTTTATGCTTGGTAGGAGATTGTTGGGTAACCCGATTCTTCCACCCATAGACGAAGTTCAAAGGATTAGAGCACCAAAAGCAAAAGCCACATCATCAATGACAAACGACTAGGAGAATCCGAATCTTGAAGAGCGACTATTACTCCAAGAAGAAAACCCTCATCAACCGAGGGTTGAGAATATTGCACAAAATTTAGATGAAGAAAACATTCGTCAACCGAGGTTTCCGAGATATGAGAATGTTGGGCGCAATCAAGGGATACTCAAAGCTCAACAAGGGAGATACTTCTATCCGAGAAAACCACCCGTTGGAGTGCAATATGGAGGGAATTATTATCCCGGGCCACAATATGGGATGGAAGCAAACTACAATATGCCGCAACAACCCCCGGTTGAGCATCTAATACGGGACTGTGCAAAGCCCGTGGTGAACACCGTCATCTCGTGCATCCAATTAGCACCGGCAGCAAGGAACTACCACATAAGCGGATTTCATATCGAGCAGTTGCCCTCATTTCACGGACTAGCACATGTGGACCCGTTGTCATTCATTCGAGACTTTTATGTGGCGACTGACAACTTTCCATTAAATGGGTTGAGCGAGGATCAACTAAGAATGAAGTGCTTCCCTTATACACTCAATGATGGGACAAAACAATGGTTGATGACTTTGGCACCGGGCTCACTAAGAACGTGGGATGAAGTTTACGACAAATTCATTACCAAATACTTCTCTCATTCGAAGACCACACAATTGAGAACTCAAATCTCAACATTTGGACAACTAGAGGGAGAGGCATTTCACGAAGCATGGGACCGATTCATGATGCTCCTCATTCAATGCCCACACCATCACTATCCGCTTCAACTACTTAATCAATTCTTCTATAATGGATTGACTCAATATTGCCAAGGAGCGGTGGATAATACAGCCGGTGGTTCGTTTTGGGGGTTAACGGAGAGACAAGCGTATGATGTGTATGAAACGTTGGGAGCTAATTCACAACAAAAAAGTGTACGTGTTCATAGGGGAGCCGTAAACCAATTAAGTGAGAAGGACAAGATGCAATCTAAAATTGATGAGTTAACGAAGGAACTAAGACAACTCAAGACTCAAAATAAACCTTCGAACTCATGAGTTTGCAAGATTTGCGGAGCACCCGGACATGATGCCAATTCTTGACCACATACTTTTCCGGAAGAACAAACCGAACAAGTGAATTGGGCTATGGGACAAAGAACGGGAAGACCCAAATGGGAGGAAAGGAGAAATAATTATGGTGGAAATGCACCTCTCCCGAACACTTATCATCCTGGGCTAAGAAACCATCCAAATTTCTCATGGATAAACAACAATCCGATGCCGTACGACACAAACGTCCAAACACAATACAATGGAGGAAACTGAGTCCAACAACCAACGCAAAGTGAACCACCTCCACAACAAAGGAACTCTCTCGAGGAGAGTATTGCGGAATTCATTAAGGAAAGCAATAATAGGTTCGAATCTTTAGAAGCTTCGGTGAAGAAAATAGAAATTCAAATTGGGCAACTTGCTACCGAGGCACGTAGATAAGAAAGGGGTAAACTACCAAGTCAACCCGAGAAAGCTCAAGCTATTACTACTCTCCGAAGTGGTAAAGTGATTAATAAAGTGGCTAATTCCGAAGCAAGAGAAAGGAGCGGTGAGAAAGAAGACGAATCAGGAAATCAAAAAGAGAAGATAGACGAAGAAACTTCGACTTCCAAGCTTTACAAATCTGCTCAACCATATAAGCCACCGGTCCCTCTTCCGAGTCGACTTAGAAAAGCAAAACAAGATGAGCAATTTTCCGAAATCTATGACATGCTTTAGAAGGTTCATGTCAACTTACCTCTCTTGGATGTTGTGAAGAACATTCCCGCTTACACGAAATTTTTCAAAGAGTTGACCTCCAACAAGAGATGATATTTTGGGAACGAAAAAGTGGTGCTCTACGAGGTAGAAGCAAGGAGTCAAAATAAAGGCGATCCTGGAAGTTTTATGATCGCCATCACTATGGGAGATAAGAAAGTTGCTCGTGGGATGCTCGATTTGGGAGCAAGTGTGAATCTCATGCCATACTCGACTTATTTGAGGCTTGGACTTGGGGGAATCAAACCAACAAGAATGACTCTTCTAATGGCGGATAGGTCGGTGAAATACCCCAAGGGAGTCATTGAAGACCTATTAGTGCAAGTGGACAAGTTGGTGATTCCGGCCGATTTTGTTATCTTGGAAATGAGTGATTTCGCAACAAGCGAAAATGAGGGGACAATACTTCTAGGGCGGACATTCATGCATACAACAAAAACAATCGTTGATGTTGATGAAGGAAAGGTCACCATGACCGTCTTGGGAGAAACTGTGGAAATCGACGTATTCGGTTCATCTCCTATCCCTTCTCATATTTATGCTTCACATGATTGTAATTTTATTGATTGCATTGATTCTTTGGTTAATGATACGCATTTTCATGACGATGTAGGGGATACATTGCATGATGCTCTAACCGTTGAGCATGATATGGGGCTGAATAATTTAGAAATTGAAGAATATGTTGCATTGCTAGATAAATCCGAACCCATTGATGAAGTTGACGATCTTGAGATACCTTTGGAATTAAATTTTGAGGAGCCCGTTGAAATCATCCCGCCCCAACTTAAATTGAAAGAACTTCCGACACATCTTAAATATATTTTCTTAGGTAAGAGTGACACTTACCATGTGATTGTCTCTTCCGTATTAACTCCTTTGCAAGAAAACAAATTAGTAGAAGTTCTGACTAGATTAAAGGAAGCGATTGGGTGGAGTATTTCTGATATCAAGGGAATAAGTCCTATTAGGTGCATGCATAAAATAATTCTTGAGGATAATGTTAAACCTGTTAGGCAAGACCAAAGGCGTTTAAATCCGAACATGCAGGATGTAGTTAAAACGGAAGTTTTGAAATTGTTAGATGTCGGAGTCATCTACCCGATATCCGACAGTATGTAGGTTAGTCCTGTGCATGTAGTGCCTAAGAAATCTGGAATAACAGTGGTTCGTAATGATAAAAATGAATTGGTGCCCACTAGAACAGTGACCGGTTGGAGAATGTGCATTGATTACCGGAAATTAAATGCCCTAACGAAAAAAGATCATTTTCCCCTCCCTTTCATTGACCAAATGTTGGAATGTTTAGCTGGGCATGATTATTACTGTTTTCTAGATAGTCTTTCAGGTTTCTATCAGATTCCCATTGCTCCGGAGGATCAAGAGAAGACCACTTTCACTTGCCCTTTTGGCACTTTTGCCTTTAGGAGAATGCCGTTTGGTCTTTGCAATGCTCCTGCCACTTTTCAAAGGTGCATGCTTTCCATATTCTCTGACTTGTTGGAAAAGTCCATCGAGGTATTCATGGATGATTTTTCTGTGTTTGGAACCACTTTTGATGATTGTTTACATAATTTGACTATTGTGCTCGAATGATGTATTGAGTGTAATCTTACACTTAGTTGGGAAAAAAGTCATTTTATGGTGAAACAAGGTCTTGTTTTGGGTCATGTGGTTTCCAATAAGGGAATGTAGGTTGATAAGGATAAAGTTGATTTAATTGTTAAATTACCTCCGCCTTCATGTGTAAAAGAGGTTTGAAGATTTTTAGGGCATGCCGGGTTTTATAGGCATTTCATTAGAGATTTTTCAAAAATTGCCCGCCCTTTAAGTAATCTTTTGTGTAAGAATGCTAAATTCGATTTTACCGAGGAATGTTTGGTTGGTTTTAACGCTTTGAAAGAAAAGTTAACTTCCACGCCTATTGTTGTTGCTCCCGACTGGTCTTTACCATTTGAAATTATGTGCGACGCATCCGACTTTGCTATTGGTGCCGTTTTGGTGCAGAGAGTGAATAAATTTTTCCATGTAATTTATTATGCTAGCAAAACATTCGATGAAGCCCAAGAAAATTACACCACCACCGAAAAAGAATTTTTAACCATTTTGTTTTCTTTAGACAAGTTTCGATCCTATTTGGTTGGTTCTAATGTAATTGTGCATACGGATCACGCCGCATTGAAATATTTGTTAAAAAAATCCGATGCCAAGCCAAGATTGATTCGGTGGGTTCTTTTGTTGCAAGAGTTTGATTTGGAATTTAAGGATAAGAAGGGTTCGAAAAACGTAGTTGCCGACCATTTATCTAGATTAACCGAGGGAGATAATTTTAAGCTCGATAGGTCTTTACCGATTGTTGAAACTTTTCCTGATGAACAATTGTTTGATGTGACTAAGACACCTCAGTATGCCGATATTGTTAATTATATTGTTAGTGGTGTTTTGCAGCCCGACTTGACCTTTAAGGGAAAGAAGAGATTTATTTCCATGCGCAGGCATTACTTTTGGGACGACCCTTATTCAAGTTGGGGCCCGATCAAGTATTCCGACGTTGTATCCCGAAATGAGAGTACGAGAGCATCTTGTCATTTTGTCATGACTTGCACTGTGGGGGACATTTTAGCATGCAGAAAACAGAACACAAAGTTCTTCAATCTGGATTCTATTGGCCGACATTATTTAAGGATGCTTATTCCTATTGCAAGAGTTGTGATCGTTGTCAACGAATGGGGAACATAAGCAAAAGAAATGAGATGTCGTTGACAAACAATCTTGTAGTAGAACTTTTCGATGTTTGGGGAGTGGGTTTTATGGGTCCTTTTCCACCTTCCTTTGGCTTTGAATATATTTTAGTTGCTGTGGATTACGTTTCTAAGTGGGTGGAAGCAATTCCGACCAGGACTAACGATGCTAATGTGGTTTGCAATTTCTTTAAGGATGTGATTTTTTGTAGGTTAGGGATGCCGAGAGCTGTGATTAGCGATAGAGGCACACACTTTTGCAACAGACAACTTGCTGGGTTGCTCAAAAAGTATAGCGTGACGCATAAGGTCGCGACGGCTTACCATCCACAAACCTCCGGGCAAGTTGAAGTGAGTAATCGTCATATAAAGGCAATAGTCGAGAAGACAGTGAAGCCGACAAGGAAAGATTGGTCGTTGAAGTTGAACAACTCTTTATGGGCATATCGCACGGCTTACAAAACTCCAATTAGAATGAGCCCGTATCGCCTCGTTTTTGGGAAGGCATGCCACCTACCTGTTGAGTTAGAACATAAAGAGTATTGGGCTATCAATGCGCAAAATTTAGATCAAGAAAAGGCTGGGGAAGAACGACTTCTACATTTGAATGAGCTGGAAGAGATGCGATACGAGGCATATGAAAATGCTAAGCTCTACAAGGAACGGACGAAACGGTATCACGACAAGCATATCATTCGCAAATCTCTCGAGCCTGGGATGGACGTTCTACTACATAACTCTCGTCTTAAGCTCATGCCGGGAAAATTAGTGTCGCGATGGGGCGGACCTTTCAAAGTCGTTCAAGTATGGCCACACGGAGCGGTAGAACTCCTTGACCTACGGAAGAATGAGCATTTTAAGGTAAACGGACATAGAGTGAAACCATACTTCAGGCGAAGTGAAGAAATCAATGTGTTTGAATGCATAGAGGTGCATGATGTCGAAAATTGAGTAAGACGGGAAGAAGTCGAGCTAATGACTATAAAAAAGCGCTACTTGGAAGGCAACCCAACGGTTTAGTTAGATTTTCATCTTTTTGTTTTTCGAATTTATTTTCCTTATTCGCTTTTGCTTGGTTCGAGACTGACCGGTTCGACTTTAGGTGTTAAAAATGCAGGGAAACGAGAGCGTTATCAAAAAAGGCATTTCTGGGCAGGTTGAAGACGGGCCGTATCACAGGACACGACCGGGTCACCAATACAGTGGGAATTTGCATTTCTGGGCAGGTACAACACGGCCGTGTCACAGGACACGGTCGAGTCTGGAGACAGTGAATTTTGCAAATCTGGAGGAGCACGACACGGCCGGGTTAGCAATACAGTGAAATTTCACTTTCTGAAAGAGTACGACACGGGCCGTGTCACAGGACACGGACGAGTTGGTAAGACAGAACGTTTTTGTTAATATCTGAACAAGTTCGACATGGACGTGTCAAAGGACACGGGCCGTGTCAGTCGGGCATATATAAAGAGATTCAGTCGTGTTCTTTCACACTTCATCTTCCCCCCAAAAAAATTCTCTCTCCCTCCAAACCCTAGCGGTTTTCAGTCGAATTTTCTTCCATTTCAAAGGGATTTTGTGCAAAATCAAGGGAAGATACAAGAATCATTTACGAAATCATCATTATTCAACCAATTTCTTACTCCAGGCAGTCAAATCGGACGAATCGGGGGGCTCGTTTTTAATTTTTTTTTCTCTTCAATTTCTCCGAATCCAAGGTATATTTTTCATGTTTTCGATGATTCTTCTTGATTAAGAACATGCTATGATGTTAGAATCACAAGTCTTTGATTATCTAGGGTTCATGAATTAAATTAAAGGTGATAATTTGGGGATTTTTCATTGTTCTTGATTTTTGATGATTAAATTGCTTGATTGTAAATTCTTGTGGTTAAGGTATGTTTTACATGATGAATATAATGAATTCTAGGGGATTCGGATGATAAATTTACTTGGGGAGTTGCTTTGATCGATAAATGGTTATATTGGGGGTATTCCGTAGTTTGTTATAAGTATGGGGGAGGAATGCGTTTTTAGTCATTGAACAGATAATAAATTGAAATTTTATTGCAGAAAATGGCTAGAGGACGTGGATGTGGAAACTCTCAACGGGGAAGGGGTAGGAACGCCGTAGAACAAGAGCAACCAGCACAAATGGCGATCCAAAAGGCTGTGGAAACCCCCGAATCTTATAGAATTGATCTCCTCGAAACACGAAATGCTAGGTGGGAGATGCTGGGCCAGAAAAAAATGATTCCTACGCGACGGCCCGATGATGAATGTATGACCGCAATGGGCATAAAAGATGACGTCATGAAGTTCTTAGAATGAGTGAAGTGGACCTGGATGATGATGCAACAATGGCCAACTTATAGGTGTTTCACGATGGAGTTTCTTAGCACCCTTACCATCAGAAGAGATCCGGTAACTCGTGAACCAACCGCAATAATATTCCGGCTCAACAATAATGACGAGAGGCTAACCATCGACCATCTGGAAGACATTTATCATGCGAGACACGACGGACATTACCAAATAAACCGGTTCGCATGTGAAACCTATTGGTGAGCTATGGTGGAATACCCGGGGAGCGAGGCACAGTATTACATTGCAAAATCGGCTAAAGGATCAAATCTTCGCAATCCAACACTCTGATACCTACACAAAGTGATTGCAAATACTATTTATGGCCGAAAGGAGACCGGGCCTATTTCACTGCGAGAATTGTACATCCTGACCCACATGCTCGATAACACAATTCAAGCCACCGGGGCATTGATAGCCGAACATCTTGAGGATGTTGCGACGAAGCCGAAAGGGGAGATATGTATAGGGGGTTTGATTACCCCTATCGCACTTCACTATGACATTTCCTTAGCTCAGAGGACTCCCCTACTAGGAAACAAGCTGCTCTCTATCTCTGTGATGAAAGTTATGAACATCTTGGATTACGAATATCGCACAGTCTTCCTCCAGACTGACAATGACCATATCCTTCTCCCTAATACGCCTCTGACGACCATAAATAGTATTCGGGACATAGGAAATTTTCGGATGGCTACAGAAGCGTACCGACGTGCGCGGATGGCTACAGAAGCGCACCGACGTGCGCGGATGGCAGCTGGATTGGCTCCCCCAAGTCACATCCCTCTTGACCGAAATGTTTGACCTCGGCGCATGATGATGAAGACAGAGCCGAGAGGATGGAAGAAGAAGAGGCATATGAAGGAGGCCCGGATGGAGAAGAAGAAGAAAAAAAGAACAAAGAAGAAGAAAACCCCAGAGATCGGCCCGAGACTTCAAGGCAGACCGAAACTAGACATGCCCCTTCGCGTCCAACACTAAGGGAGGAGTTCGTAGCCTTCCGAGAGGAGTTCGTAGCCTTCCGAGAGGAGACTAGATAGAGGCGAGAGGAGGGTAGACAGGAGCAGAACGAGATGTTGTCTCTTTTGAGACAAATGCACGAGTGGCATGTCCAGCAAGGCCACTTCCCTCCGCCTCACCAGTAGAATCGGTCGTAAGTATTTCTTGACCAATGAAATTCTTTTATTTAAATACTATACCCCCTTCGTGCGTATATTCTTTAATTCAATTTGGGGGGGTTTGGTAAAGAAATACTTCGTTACTTTTGTTTTATTTGTTTTTAAATATTATTTTGCTTGTTTTTGTCGGTAGACTTCTTTTTGGTATGTTTTTACATACATTTGGTGTGTTTTGAGCATCTTGAAATTTTGATAAAAACTTTGAAGTATGAACTCTTCTCTTGGATGCCTCTGGATTTATTTCGTTATTTTGATATACAAATCGAGGATAATTTGAAGAGGAAAAATTGTTGATAATCGAAACGAGTGTGAAATTGAATAAGTAGTTTAATATCTTGGAGGTATGAACAAATCTACTTGTGAGATTTTGATCCTTCGTGCATTTTCAAATATGCAAGTTTCATTCTTGAGTGTTTCATTCGTGATTTAAGACTCTAGAACTTGCCTTGGTATCTTGTTCGAAACTACTAGTGTATGTGTGCAATCAAGTGAAAATGATTTTAGGCACTTTTGATCTTTACCCTTCAATTTTGGCCAACCCGACAATTGATTATTCCTTAAATAAGCCCAATTGAGCTCATTGTCTATTTCATTGTCAAACCACATATTGAGCTTTCCATTGCTATAATCCTTTGACCCATACTTGAGCGATTAGAAATTATTTTTGACGAGGATACAAATATTGTGGTGACATTGGGTGATATACATATTGTTGGGGGTGTTGAAATGGAGAAAATAATTACTCTGCTATTTTTGGGAACTTAGTAATCGGGTGTATTCATGTGACCCATGTCTACATTCGCGTAAAACAGTTACCTTAGATATGAGTATGCTTGGAAGCAGTTGTGTATGTTTTGATCCTAGTAATCGGGTGTATTCATGTGACCCATCGTTTACATTCGCGTAAAACAGATCCTAAAACAACCCAAAAAAAAAAAATCGGAGCAATAAGGAGGGCTTAAGGTTGTGTTTCTCACTTTCAAAAGTGCTTGTTGCAAGTGTTACATAGTTAAGGGGTTGAAAGAAGCAAACTTCAAAAATCTTGAGCTTCTAAGCGATTATGGTGATTTAGTTCTAAATTACTCAAGTCAAGTTAATTTAGCCATATTTTCCCCACCCCGACCCAAGCCTACATTACAGCCGAATAAAGTCCTTTTAGATTCACAATTTTGCATACATAAAATTGTGGTAGAGATGTAGACGATTGGCAAGTCTATGGGGTTCCTTATTTCATTTAATGAGTTCCGAGCGTATACTTATCCCTATATCACTTTGATAGTGAGTGAATACACTTGACCATTGTGGTTTATATTTTCCAAGTATTGACTATGATGTTAAGGAAGCACCCCGGAGATTTGAAAACTTTGAAGAACTCAACTTATTTTACTTGAAACGTATTGATGAAATTTTCGAATATGTCCTTTGAGGTATGTTGAGAGAGGAGTTCCCCTTGTGAGTGGTTATATTAAAGTGCATTGCTCGGTACGATCAAAGTTTAAGTTTGGGGGGATTTGATGAGTCGATTCTTGATCGACTCATTCTATTCTATTTAGTCGTGTTTTTGTTTGCTTTTTAGTATTTTGTTCTCTTTTATGTGTGGTATGTTTTGTTTTAATTTATAGGTAGCCTAGCGAAGATTGTGGTGAAATATGCGCTTTCATAGCCAATATTAGAGTTTGTGACGATCGAGGCCTAAAACGATAAAGATTGAAGCAATATCGGTCGTATTTTCTAAATTCCAGAATCATCACTCCTAATTGAGATGAGTTCTCCTTTGATATAAATTCCTCATGAAATTATCTTCGAAACAGTATATCATACGCTAAATTCCGAGGTGTATTGATACAAGAACGAAGGATCAAGCCGAAGAAGACCAAAAACCAGAGAAGGCAACTCGATCGTATCACGGGACACGACCGGGTCATCAACGCAGTATGATTTTCACATTCCAGAAGAGTACAACAGGGCCACATCACGGGATACGGCCGAGTCAAGATCCAGTCGATTTTCACTTTCTGAAGGAGTATAACACGGCCGTGTCACAGGACACGGCCGGATCCCGTGGACAGAGCACTTTGCATTTTCCAGGATAGGTGCAAGTCCATTTATTTGACATTTTACACGATTTGGATGGATTTTTTTGGCACTTTTGGCTTTATAAAAAGGTGTTGGAGACCCTTTGGAGGGATATGCTGATCTTGTGTGGATATTGTGTGTGAAAAACACAAGATTTAGGGAGAGAAACACCAAAATAGGGAGGAAAAGGAGAGTTTTCATCATCTTCTTTGTATTTTCATTTTGAGGAAAAATACATTTTGTGAGTAATTATAATTCCTTGTATCATTTTGTTGTGATTTCTTGAAGGAAGATCATCAAACCTTCATCGGGAATTCGATTTCGGCTTTTACAAGGGAAGTTTCTACCATGCTTTGTTTTACAAATTTCACTATTATTGTTGAAATAATCATGTGTAGCTAATCTTTTCATATGGATTTTTAGATTGAGCCACACACATGTTATCGATTGTTAGTTTCTATTGATTTTTTGGGTAGAGTTTGGGATTGTTCCTCTTTGTTTGTTCTTCGCATAAGAACTTTTGATTTAGATCATCAAACCTATTTCATAGTTGTTATTATTATTCAAAATCGAGGGTTTTTGTCGGTGTTCGCCATCAAACGACCCGACAGAAGTGATTGTGAATGTTCTAAACCTTTTTCCGCAATCTTTTAGCGAATTACCGCATCAAATGTATTAGCTAGTCGATTGTTAGTAGAGATTCGTCCCCATCAAAGGAGTTTCTCTTGTTTTCGAAAAGAACAATCGCGATTTTTAAAATTCGCCGCCATCAAATGGGTTTTCTTTTAATTGTGAGCAATCGGTAATTCCAAACCATAAATTCTTTGAGTATCGAAACTAATAGTTGATAATGTGTGTGTCGGTGATTCTAGACTCCCATATCATTCTCATAATTGTATTCTCTAGAAATCCAACCTTTATTTCGGTGTTTTTAACAGCTCGATTAATTTAATTTTCCGCATTTGTTTTACGCACTTTCGTCTCAATCGAATCATTCACCGTGTTTTAATTTACTTTACTTTTGTCAATTCGACTATTTGCCAAACATAATCGAACTTCAAACCGTTTCCAACTCCTCGATAGATCGACCTCGGAATTACTTGTCACTTCCTACAAAAAGCGATTCGTACACTTGCGAGTTTTTAATTTGTTCATCAGGTTCATAGTTTACAGTGATTCTTCAAATCAAAGTCTCGGGTGTGTACTGATGCAGAATGAGAAGGTGATCACCTACGCTTCATGGCAGTTGAAACCATATGAAGGAAATTATCCAACTCATGATTTGGAGCTGGCAGCCGTTGTTTTCGCCTTGGAGGTATGGAGACGCTATTTGTACGAGACTCACTGTCAGATCTTCACAGATCATAAGAGTCTCAAATACATCTTCATTCAGAAAGAGTTAAACATGCGGCAGAGGAGATGGCTAGAATTGATTAAAGACTATGATTTAGATAATCTTTATCACCTAAGCAAAGATAATGTAGTGGCCGATGAACTGAGCCGAAAACCCATTTCTATTCGAATGCTGGAGACTCTCACCTCCCAGTCCAGCATTCAATGAGAGTTGATTCGTGAAGGAATTGAAGTATGGTTGCAAGGAGTCCAAGGGCAACTGTGTGTGATGGAATTAACTTCGCCGTTAATCTAAGAAATCAAATCTAAGCAATTAGATGGCCCTCTGATGATTCGATTACGTGATGAAGTGAGCAAGGGTAAGGTCCCAGGATTTGTGATTCATGATGATGGAGTTTTAAGATTTCAGAGTCGACTTCGTGTTCCCGATGTTGATGTTTTGAAGCAGACAATCATGAAGGAAGCTCACAGTACGCCCTATTCTATCCACCCGGGCACCAGTAAGATGTATAAGGATTTGAAACATAATTTTTGGTGGGGCAATATGAAGAAATATGTGGCGGAATATGTCTCTAAGTGTTTAACTTGTCAGCAGGTTAAGATCGAACATCAACGACTCGCTGGAATGTTGAAGCCACTTCCAATTCCTGAATGGAAGTGGGAAGATATATCGATGGACTTTATCACTAATATGTCGAGGACCAAAACAGGGATGAACATGATTTGGGTGATAGTTGATCGTTTAACAAAATCGGCTCATTTTTTGAGTATTAAGGATACTTGGGGACCAGAGAGGTTGGCAAGAGTTTTTATTGCGGAGATAGTCCGATTGTATGGTACGCCGAAGACCATTATTTCTGACCGAGACGGTTGCTTCGTGTCATATTTTTGGCGGTTCATAGCGGCTTGGGAATCGAGCTGAATGGACAGTCCGAGAGGACTATTCAAACAGTAGAAGACATGATGAGAGCTTTTGCCCTGGATTGGTCGACTGAGTGCGAAGTTCATCTACCGTTGATTGAATTCACTTACAATAATAGTTGGCATGCTTCCATTAAGATAGCACCTTTTGAAGCGTTATACGGGAGGAGATGTAGATCACCCCTGTGTTGGGATGATTCATCAAACTTGATCGGAACGGAACCGGAGCTGATAGTACAGACTCAAGAGAAGGTAGCCTTGATTCGTGAAAGGCTGTTGACTGCCCAGAGTCGGCAGAAATCTTATGCAGAGGTGTGCCGTCGCCCGTTGGAATTTGGAATTGGGGACCACGTACTTTTAAAGGTTTCTCCTACTCGGGGAATTTTTCGTTTTGGGAGGAAAATAAAGATGAGTCCGAGATATATCGGACCATTCGAGATTCTTGAAAGAGTTAGGGAGTTGGCGTACAGGTTGGCCTGACCGCCGTCGCTGAGTCATGTTTATAATGTGTTTCACGTGTCTCAATTATAGAAATACATCACAGATCCCAGTCATGTAATTGATTTCAGCGAGATCGAAGTCACTAAGGATGGCACGTTCGAAGAGAAACCAATCAAGATACTTGAGAGTCGAGTCAAACAATTGAGGAATAAACCAATCACTTTGGTTAAAGTTCAATGGTCGCGACACGGAGTTAAAGAATCCACTTGGGAGACAGAGAATAGTATGAAATCTAGATACCCAGAATTATTTTCGTCTTAAGTTTCGGGACGAAACTCCTTTTTAGAGGGAGAGTATGTAATATCCGGATAATTGTTGAGTATTTTCATCTGTATTTGAACCTTGTAATATTCGACTTTGTGGTATCTATAATCGAAGTATGATTTTTCCTATATTCGTATTCCAATCAGTCATGATCATATTAGAAAGAATTTGCAAATTCATGCATGCAGATACGTCATAACGTATGCTAGCTGATGAGCTTAACGTACGTTATGGACTGAGGATAGCACACGCTATGGACGAAGCATAGCGTACGTAATGTACAGTCAGGCAGATAAGGTTGGTAGGAACATGGGCCATCTTGGGACGGGGACAAGTATAAGATTCCCCGTGTGGCCAGGACAGCTTTTTGAAAAAGCAAGTCAATGAGGTTTAACGTACTCTAAAGGACTTAGATAGTGTACGCTATACAGAGCTTATTACGTACGTAAATGGTAAGGGTTAACCTATGTTAAAAAGGTAAAAAATGAGGCAGTACCTACTGTCGGACGATAACGCACGCTAAATATTTCAGATAGCGTACGTTAAGGACATAACATATGTAATACTGTGAGGATAATGTACGTAAAGGTCTGAGTTTTATAAATATGGCAGTGCCCCATTTCATTCTTTCACTCGTTTATCCGAACCTTACCTCTCCCCAGACCTTCCAACCTTACAAAATTAGTATATTGGCCTCTTTACTTGGTTGTTGAAGAAGTAAGACATCTTGGATTGGTGCTCAAACTTCTGGTGTTGGATTCTACCGATTGCCTGGACGTTTTCTTCATATAAGAGTATGTTTATGCTATCTCCAACCTTGAATTCGTGTTCTTAATAATGTTATGAACATGCTACTGAGATTATTAGGTTCCATGGATGACTTATTTGTCCGAACACCATGTTTAAGGAATTTGGAATGATTATGTTTAGGTTTACCATTGTTAAGAGCATTAAAGTTCGAGCCTCGTTATGTTGAACAAGTAGGGGGAAGTTTCCTGATTTTGTAAATTTACATTGGATGATGTTTTCGAAATGATAGAAGACTTGTTATTATTATCACCTTTGTTAGATGAACTTAGAAGGATGAACATTGAGGGTTTTTGTCATATCTTATAATGGTGGGTTGATTAGCTAATCTTCACGATGAAATATTGAATGACGTGATGATATTGGTAACAATTGTATCAACAATATATTAGCCGAACTGCATATAAGAATTCATAATCAAGATTGGAGTATGGCATTGTGATGACATGTTTATCCTTGAATTCGAAGATGTCAAACATCTTATCCCGATTAGGATCATTCTATTCGCATGATCATACCTTTGATACGAATTGTATGAATGACTGAACCATGAATGAAGATTGAAGTATAAAATTATATTGGTTGGATGAATATCTTTGAAATCGCAGACACCAGCATTGTACCTCATTGTGTTCGTAAGTATAACGTACGCTAAGTGTCATGCATTACGTACGTTATAGCATCAGGTGAGACAGTCGTCTGATCAGAGAACTTTGTCAAATATAAACTTACCGTACGTTAGGCATTGGAGCTTACGTACGTTAAGGCACAGACTTAACATACGTTGCGTTGGGTATGTAACGTCCGTTATGAATAGAATCGGACAGGATCCGAAGTGTCGGAAACTTTCGGCCATAGTTTAGGATGTTAGATATTCATACGTTTGTTATATGACGTAAGATGAACTCTATATTACTTTTTTTGTTTGAGGTCTGATCATTGCAACGTGATTGATCAAATGGGCGACCTTCGAGTGTATTGACATCCATTGAAGTATTATCCTTGTCGTCAATTTCTTAATTACATTTATTCGTATTGATGTCGGCTATGTTGACTGTTGTATCGTGCATATGTGTTGCTATTGTTTGTCCACCATGCGTTCGTCCGACAAGATCATCATTGGAATCTATAGCTGTGTGCGCTGGATCGTTGGACAGGTATTCCATCATGTGTTGATCCGATGAGATCATCATGGGAATCTATAGTTGTGTGCGCTGGATCGTTGGAATACCCCGAGTATGTTGGGATTGATATGATATGTTGTACATTGTTACTGTTTCTCGTTGGAGAGACTCGTCGTGATTATTGTTGATATTGTTGATGTCATTATTTAGGGATTGTTGAATAAATCATTATTGCATAATTATCGTACTTGTACTAGCATAGTTGTGTTGACCCCTTTGGGGGTGAACATTTGTTTATGTTCAGGATCTAGGAGAGCGGGAAAACAACCACTAGAGCTGCATGACGACGAGGGTGCAGAGTGATGTTATGGACGGATTAATTTGTCGTATGTTTGTGTTGTTTTAATAAAGTACTCGAGTACGTTGTCGTTTGTGATGTAGGATTTGATCATGTATTAATTTTCATCGCTTGACGTTTGTCTTTCAGTACTGTTTTCAGACTCGTGTTGTATTTTATTTCCACTGTCGTTGTTTGTTGGTATATTGTTATTGTCATTTCATTTCTGCAGCCTTGTAAATTCTTACGTAAAGGATTTACGGCACTGTAATATTCCTGAATATATCGGGGGTGTTACATACATAAACTGAAGTACATTACGTACGTAACATTGAGGAAATAACATACGCTATGTTACAACTGTAGCGTACGTTAGACATGAAAGACTTAGCCAAAAAATGCACCAATTAAGACAACGTTTAGTAATCAATCACAATGTGAATGACAATTATGATTAATTCTATTCTGATATATCTCGTCATCAATAACTATTAAACTAAATGTAACATGATTACAATGATACTCAAATTATCTAAATAATACAACAGTAGGTAGAATTACAGTCGGATATTACAATAACTGATATGCCTTGACGTAATCCAACGTCATCTGAAACATGGTTATCATAAAGATTAGCGGTCAGAATTAGTGGGAGCTATGTAGAGGGCAATTAATAATAAAGATGAGGATTTGTCCCTCTCTTTAGGGAGAGAGATATCTGCTGGGCCCCTCGATAAGTAGGACTGAAGGAAGAGTCATTTGATTCGATTAGTCTACTTAAGATCGAGAAAGCATTGGAACATAATAAGTATGACAATTTTCATGACTTAATTCAAATATGATATCGCGCGACAAAGGGACACGTTAAATGATTTAATGGACTATAAATTTATATTATTTGGGTAGTCATAATATCTTGCTGAGACCACTTATGATTTATTATTTAATAAGGTATTAAATAATTGCCAACATAATATAAGTCTTTGGGGTCACACATACGAAACTAAAGACAAACAGGAATAATTACACTACTACAAAATATGCTTTTTACGACACTCAATTTACATCGGTTTATCGAAAACTAATGTAAAAATCAAAATATGCGTCGATTTACATCGGTTGTCAAATAAAACCGATGTAAAAATTTAAATTTCAGAATTGTTACATCGTTTATTTTTATAACTGTAAAGCTCCATAATTCCGATAGCATAATATTTGTACGACTTACTATATCATAATGAATTTCAATAAAATAATATTTGCCTCGTAGATCAATTTAATCTATTATTCACTTATTATTTCATGAATTTCGAAAATATTTTATAAATTAAATAATCAATTAATTAATGTCAAAGTAAAGTATTGATTTACCTATTGGGCTATGTACCAACACTTAATTATAAGTGGATCCACTAATGGACCCTAGTAATTAAATTAAAATTCAATAAGGGCCCAAGATCAAAGGTTGGTCTAAATTAACCTTAACTAGCACAACACCCACTTGACCCAACCTACACCATTTAAACAAAATTAAAAAAATAATAAATAAATGAAAATCAGTCATGATGAGTAAGGGGGTCAAGTGTCCCTTTGACCCTTCCACTTGTTACCTACACACACACATGTCTTCACCTCTTCATTCACCAAGCCTCAATCCTCTTCCTATAAATACCTCTATGCACACTTTATCTTTCTTTACACAAAAAAAAAATCCGCACATTCTAGATAGAGAGAGAGAGAGAGGCCAAGAGGTAGAGAAAAAAAAGAGGAAGAGAAGAGAAGAAGAGAAAAGAGGAGGAAGGAGAAGGTTAGAAGGAAGCACATGTGCTTACTTACCTTAGCACTTATATATAAAATTGAGATTCGATGGACATTTAACGTCGGTTACTCTTTAACCGCCGTTATATGTGTTATTTTACATCGGTTATTTGGAAAACAATGTAAAATATTCCCTGTTTTATATCGGTTATGTATAATGATGTAAAACAACATCTTTTACCATGGTTTTTTAGAACCGTAAGTAAAATGTTCCAATTTTATTATTGAGTAACTAAAATTTTTATTATTTCCCTGAACCGTAATCCAGACAAGAGGAACGATCTTTTTCCCTCAAACCGCTTCACGCACCCTGCGGTTCACTCGTGCGAAAAGTTGTGTAAGTTGCATTTTATTGTTCTTTTTTTTTCATCCGAGTATGTCATATGCTGCAAACTTGGAATGAACATAATATCCAAATAACGTTTTTTTTTTCAGTTATTTTCAGTTGACGGAAGAAGGTCAGAAGTGGGGTTTCCTTATATGGCTGCTTTTCAGCTACTGTGGACTTGTGTGCATTGCTTGCCTCTGTATGGGAAAGGTTAGTGGTGATATTACTTAATTTATACTCCGCAGAAAATCAAGCTATGGTAGAAAAGATTAAAAATTATAAAAAATACCCCTGAGGTTTAGGGTAATTACAACAAATATCAAGAAATATTACAATTAGACCCTTGAGTTTTGTATGAATACCATGTGCTTGTGTAACGCCCCAAACTAGATGGCTATCACAGTGCCGTGGACCCCCGACTTGGACCCACCAGGCGAATGAAATACAATGATTTAAATAATATAATTGCAGTACTGAACCACATATATTACCAATTACTCTGATGAGGAGTTTCAAGTACAATGAACCCAGGATTACAGAATACATATATATTTCATATGAAGATGAAATATATAACACCAAATTAAAATGAAAGTCCAAACGAAAATGCAGCAGAAAACACACATAAAGGAAACGTGAATAGTTGAAAAGACTGGGGACCCCTACTAGTATCACTGGGACTCCTCGCCGTCACCGTGCTCTTCCCGTGCCTTTGCCTTGCCATGACCTAAAAACAACATCCCCAACAGGGGTCAGTTACACAAAACAACAATCCTCGAGAGTTGAACAAATACAATAATCACATATCTTAGTTATGAAATCATGTCTGAAAGAGGGGCATCATAGTATGCCCGAAATGGGATGTGCAAGTGCACAAGTCGCCGAGTGTTCGGAAAACCCGCAAAAACTCATGCACTTGTGCCTAATTAGTCTCAGGGAGGCACGTTACCGTGTGCACAGTCCAATGTGTCGGATTACCCACATAACACATGACTATCGTGTGCCCGACTAAATGATTCCACACATAACCACCCGGCAACGTAATATGATCCCGGAAGGTCACAAGAACAAAAGTGGCCATGATGAATAGTAATGAATAGAATCCTCAAGAAGGGTCAAGAATGACTCACCGAGGTGAAAAGATAATGCAATGAGGAATAGCTCAAATGAAATGATTAGAACCGTCGTTCCTCGTGAATTGAATGATTAGTTTGATAATTATTAGTCTCCACATGTTTGATATACTATGAATAAATTATATGTATGAATGACAACAATGAAAGGAATGATTATCCTTTTAACTTAGCATGAATTAACTTGCCTCAATACCGGTGATGAAATGTCCTCCCCCGAACAAATGTCCTTAATGGAATTATCGGTCGCTCGAACAACCTTGAATAACACAATTACCAACAATTCGCTTAATATACGTATCCATTATGATCATAACCAACTCAGGAAGTCGATACAACAAACCCAAACTCATTGGGGGCATTTTAACAAACATGTTGTAAACAATCTTCAATTATTTACAACCAATCTCCATTATATCAATACCAAGCCTCCAAAGAGTGATTCAATCCAACAAAACATCCTCAATACAATCAATAATCCAAAAGGAATACACAATTCGAGATTTCAACAACATCTAATCGAAACCCCCAATCCCAAAATCAACATTCAAAGTGTTCTTGAATAATCCTCCAATAATCCAATGAAAATTCATAAACTCTCATAATCATATGTATATCCTTTCACATATCATGATTATAAAATCCAAAACATCATACTCCATCTCAAAATCGAAAACTGAGATTTTAAAGAAATTACCTTTGAAGATCCAAACTCTTCGATCCGTCGAAACTCATGTTAATCGACTTTCCAAGCTCCACAATCGAAAGTAGATGGTTAGAACATGAACACGCAAGTGTTTTGATGAAGAAAATCCTATCCCAAGAATCTCTATCTTGGACTCAAGCAAAGGAATGAAGAAATGAGAACAAAACATCCATCCAGCTCTTTCAATGCAGCACAGAGTTACGGCGGTAACTCATCTCACTTACAGCCGTAACTTTCTAAGGTCAACGACCTTACGGCCGTAATTTCCTTTCCTTACGGGCGTAAGACAACTTCGTCGAAAAACCATACCGTTCAATCTTCTCGACTTACGGTCGTAACAAAACTCCCTTACGGCCGTTAGTAGCCTTCGTCAAGACACCCCAGAACCCAATTGTACGTCCATAACCTGAATCTTACGGCCGTAAGGTGTCTTCGTCCAAAAATGTTGTTAACTCAACGTACGCATGTTACGGCCGTACCTTCACTCATATGACCATACCTTCCTCTTCTTACGGCCGTATCTTGTACGACTTACTGCCGTATGTCGTCTTCGGCCAAAACATAAATCATGAACGTATGTTACGGCCGTAATACAAAATAAGTTACGATCGTAACTAACTGCTGGAATGACAATAATACGTCAACTCCATCTTCACGATACAAATGATGAATGATCCGACATACATAACTTGCATGAATATAATTAAGTCCAATAACACGCAATAATGATACTTCTGACACAAGGCCACCAATCAGGATGATAATGATAATATTCTCATCTCGATTCTCAAACAGGGTTGGAAGACGAATGATAACTGATACACGATTCAAAAATACGTTGAACTATGAACACAAACGAATGAACATGAATGATGAATGATTACTAATGAGTGAAAATTTACTGAGTGACAATTACTGAATGATGATAAATAAATTCACAACCGGGTATTACAGGTTGAGGATGTAATTTTTTTATTAGAAACAAATTATCGTTAGGGGTGTTGTGCGGCGATTTATACGCCTCGATGGTGATCGGCGTAATGGTCAGGAGCCAGCTAAAGAAGACAGATGCTGGGCAAGCGCCTAGCGGTCGACGTCCAAGGCGATCGTCTTTGGCATTCGACGATCGCCTCTAATGGCCGATTGGAGACGATCGTCCCATGCCACGTATGAATCCGACACCCGTAAAAGTCTTCGAAGACCGAATCTTGGGTGAAGACCCATATGCAGATCCCCAAAAGGCACCGCAAGAACAGGTCCTACTCCATCCCATCAGCAGCTGTCCGTGATAGGAATGGCCTCACCAATCGACCGGCCCGTCGAAAGGACCTAAGGTGGGACCGCCCCGGACAGCAAGAAGAGGCACCTGCCGCCTCCTCATTGGTTCGTGCCTCAGGCAACCCGCAACGGCTGTGGACTTTAAGGAAACAGTCCCACGTGATGGGACGATCGCCCACCTTACTTTAATATAAGAAACGGCGGTCGCCCGCGAGGGACAGGGGGAACCGAGCAAACTCTTCTCCTATAAATAGAAGGCCTCCAGCAGTGGCCAAAGGACAGTGAAAATCGTGAACAAAAACACAGTATCACAACGTAAACACAGAACGCCAAAAGCAAATTATACAGAGAACTCTCCATCTTTATAACAAGAACTCACAGAGCTTCAACTCTGGTTCTTCCGGAAATCTTCAGCACTCGATAGCTAAGATAACTAGAGTCTTTACACATTGTAATTATACTCTAACATTAATATCTGTACTCACTAGTATTCATATTAATAACATCTCACGAGAGCATTCAAGCCCGGGACTAACAACCCCGGCAAATCTTGTGTTATTTATTTTCTCACGGACGTGCTCTCGCACTTTGTTTGTTACTCGTCCATTCCAGCATATCGTCTCCGGATAATATTTTGGGTAACAACAATTGGCACTAGAAGAAGGGGATCTTAACCTTTATTTCTTATTCCGGCCGTCTCGAAGAACACTCACTGTTCTCCGAGGCATATACTTGAAGAAACACTCACTGTTCTTCAAAGAAAAACCTTCAGAAACATGACGTCTGCCACGACCTCAAAAAGAGCCACCCTGCGATCTGCCGAACATCTTATTCCGGTCCAAGTCGAGTCCCAACCTACGGCGGAAGGCGACCGCGGCGACGCTAGGCTCTCACTCCCGCCCCCGAGGGACGGCCCCAGCCTCTCACTCGATCAGTTCCAAACCGCGGAGCAGATCGAGGAGGCTATGGCCATCCTCAGGGAGCGACGGAGGGCATGCGACTCGCCCACCATTACTCCGTCAGCCATCCGCCGTGCAGGCAAGCGGAAGCTCAAGGGGCTATATGTCGAGAAATCGTCAGAAAGCCCCGAGCCGCAAGAAAAGGGGCTCGTAAGGTGGGACGATTCCGTCTTCAGCCGCCTGGGGAGTGATCCCTCATGGCGACCCGGGCATTCGAACCCCAGCCGGGAGACATCGGAGTCCGAATCTGTCACCAGGAGTTCGGAATACCCGACTCCCAGAAGACAGGCCGGCCAAAAGGCCCCCACTCGTCCAAGAATTGAGCTCGGTGGTGGAGAACTCATCACCTACCACGAGGCTAGAAGATCGGTACACAATCGCCTCGGCTACCGCTCCGAGATCCAATCCGCGAGCAGTCAGGCTACGGCGATGGCCGCCATGCAGCGCCAGCTCGACGAAATGAAGGCGCTCATAGAAACGAGGGCAGGGGCCAAGAGATCGATCGCCGGACCGAGTGAGCCACTCGCGGCCCAAATCGAGCTCGCCCCGTACAACCGAAGATCGCGCCTCGTCAAACACCTCTATATGAAGGGAGATCGGATCCTGAGACCCACTTGAGCAAGTTCCGGATTTACATGACTGGATGTGGGGCCTCAGACGCGACAAAGTGCCGAAAGTTCCCATTGGCTTTGCGCGATCTTGCCCATAGGTGGCACATCTCACTGCCACCACACTCAATCAACTGTTTTGAGAAACTGGCGAACGACTTCACGTCGCATTTCGCCGCTAAAGTTGCTCGGCCAGAAGGCCCCCACCGCATGATGAAGATCAGGCAGGGGAAGGACGAGCCCGATGAAGACTACATTGACCGAGTAGATGAAATAGTCCTCACCGGCGAACCCATTAGCGACGAGCTCGCTCTCTACTCGGTCCTAGGGGGATTATATGGCCATTCGCCAATGTTCAAGCACCTCATGAAGGACATCCCCCCGACCTACGCGATATTCCGCGTCAGGGCTGCTGATTTTCTAGCTAGGCAGAGGATGATCACCCTTCGCTTAGGCGAGGGATCTACCGGGTAAGGGAAGGTGCCATCTTCCATCCCGAGAAAGGCGGTCTCCAAGCCCAGAAAGGCGGTCGCAAAGCCGCCCGGTGAATTCAAAGCCTTCGAGGATATGGAAGTTCACCTCCTCCGCAACCTCAATCTATCTCCGCCCCACATTTTCAACGCCATCAAGGGACGCGAGTGGCTTAGCAAACCAAAGCCGATGAGGGACAACGGTCATCTAGACCGCAGCAAATTTTATGCCTAATACAAGAGTCCCGGACACAACACCAGCCAGTGTCACGACCTTCTCAGACAACTCTGGAGACTCTTTGAGGAAGGCAAGTTGGATAATTTGGTTATCAAGCCAGAACCCCGTGCAAAAAGGATTGGGGGGCGCGATCGCCGACAGAGCGACAAAATCCCTCCAATCCAGTCGCCAGGATCGAGCAGAACGAGCCGGAGTACTCTGACGAATCAATCCCTCCGATCAACCCAAGCGTCTGGATCAATATGCTTCAGTCGGGAGGTGGAAACCTCGGAGGCCTTTCCCCGGTTTCCACCATATCGAATAGAAAGCGGAAGGCTGGGTTGAGGGCATTCGCAGGGGTCCATGTCGTGGCGCCCCCAGAGCCGACCATCTCCAGAGACGCGCTCATCACCTTCTCCAACAAGGATAGGGAGGGAGTGCAGTGCCACAAAGAGGATGCATTGGTAATCTCTGCATGTATCCTTGGGAAAATGGTCGATCGTGTGCTGGTTGACAATGGGAGCTTTTGCAATATCATATTCAAATCCGCTCTTGACCAGCTCGGCAACCTAACCAAGTTCATCAAGCCATTCGATACCGTGCTTCAAGGGTTCGGCGACAACACAGTCCAAGCCTATGGAAGGATCAAGCTCTCTGTCGAGCTAATATGTTATTACGATCCCAAGGTTAGGATCACTAGGAACCTCAATTTTGTAATCATATATAGGCCCAGCATCTATAAAGGGTTCCTAGGTCATCCATTTCTAGAAACCTTCGAGGCAGTCGCCTCTTCTTTCTTTTACTGTATCAAATTCCCTACTGCTGACGGGACGGTCGGTACTGTAAAAGGAGACCAGCTAATGGCTAAGAAATGTTTGAATTACTCCTGTGTCGTAACTTCTTTCAACACTTCCCATACTATTTCTAACATTGAGACGATCGACAATCAACCGATGGAGATCGACGAGCCAAGCACCTCGTACCAGCCCGATTCAGAGGACGGCATCTCACATCGATTGACGGACGACATCGAGACAAGGATCGGTTTTGAGCCAAGCCTTGACATCGATCCAAGGATCGAGTCCGGAAATCGTTCCAAACGAGAAGCAACCGTCCCCATTGAAGAGTTGGAAAGTATAATGATATATCCGGCTCGCCCGGAGTGGGAAGTACAGATTGGCACAAGCGTCGGCCTCGAGTTAAAGGATGATCTGATCAGTTTACTACGTAAGAACATCGGAGTCTTTGCCTGGTCGCATCAAGATATGGTCGGCATAAGTCCTGAACACGCTTGCCACTATCTAAAGATCGAGCCGGCAAGGAAGCCTGTTCACCAGAAACGTAGGAAATTCGGTCCTGAGAAGTACGCAGCGCTCGACATAGAAGTCAAAAGGCTACTCGACAACAAACTAATCGGAGTAGCTACAGACGAGCCACAGTGGGTAGCCAACGCAGTGCTCGTCCAAAAGCCGAGAAACTCCTGGAGGTTATGCATCGACTTCACCGACCTCAACGCGGCATGTCCAAAAGACCACTTTCTGATGCCTTATATTGACCACTTGGTCGATAGCACGACAGGTTGCAAAATAATGTCGTTCATAGATGCCTTCGCTGGGTACCATCAGATCCCAATGGCGGAGAAAGACATAAAACACACATCGTTCCACATGGAAAAAGACGTGTACTTTTGGGTCCGAATGCCGTTCGGTCTAAAGAATGCGGGGGCGACCTACCAACGGCTAGTCAACGGGATGTTCGCCAACCAGATCGGCAAGACCATGGAGGTCTACATTGACGACATCGTAGTCAAGAGCCTCAAAAAGGAAGATCACCTCAATGACCTTGCCGAGACGTTCGCCATCCTCTAGAAGTTGAACATAAAGCTGAACCCCAAGAAATGCAACTTCGGGGTAAGCTCCGGAAAGTTCCCGGGGCACATCGTGAGCCAAAGAGGGATCGAGGCAAACCCCACCAAGATCCAGGCGATCCTCGACATGCAGGAGCCACGGAATGTCAAATAGGTGCAACGCCTCACAGGTTGTCTAGCTGCCCTTAACCGTTTCATTTCTCGGCTCGGAGATAAAAGCAAGCCATTCTTCGCGACCATAAAGAACAAGAAGTTTGTATGGACAAAGGAGAGTCAAATCGCGTTCGCCAAAATCAAGGAGTATCTGTCTAACCCCGAAATCTTGGGGAAGCCGATCCCCGGCGAAAAGCTATTCCTTTACCTGGCGGCCTCGGAGGTCGCACTGAGTGCCGTTTTAGTGCAAGCAGAGGGGCAAGCCTACTTTCCGATCTACTTCGTTAGTCAAGCGCTCCATGACGCGGAAACGCGTTACACGCCTCTGGAGAAGATTGCTTACGCATTAGTCATGAGTGTTCGCAAGATGAGGGCCTACTTCTTCGAACACCAAGTGGAGGTTCTGACGACTCTCCCCTTAAGGCAAGTTCTGCACCGGCCAGACACCAACGGGCGACTCCTCAAGTTGTCGCTGGAGATTACCCAATACGGTATCACGTATGCTTCTAGCACGGCGATCAAAGGCCAAGCTCTGGCAGACTTCGTGGTGGAATTAACATTCCCACCCAGTCCGACCCAGGTCGGCCGCCCTGCTTGGAAATTGTATGTGGATGGCTCGGCGACCAACTCGCGAGCAGGGGAAGGGATTGTCCTCATCAGCCCCGACGGCCAAAGTTTCACAAATGCTGTCCGTTTCGGGTTCCGTGCGACCAACAATGAAGCTGAGTATGAAGCCTTGGTAGGCGGGCTCGATCTAGCACTCGCCCTGGACATTCGTCGCCTTCACATCTTCATGGACTCCCTATTGGTCGTGAACCAAGTCAACGGGGAATATGAGGCGCGCGGCGAACAAATGATCAAATACCAACAATTGGTCGCCAAAATGTGCACAAAGTTTGAAGAAGTGCTGATGGAACAAGTTCCGAGAGAGCACAACTCCTAGGCCGATGCCCTATCCAAACTAGCATCATCAGATGGGGCGGCAGATTTTTCTAACATCCAAATCACAAAATCAGCAAAGCCGACGATCGACAGAAGCCTGATTACCACGGTTGCCATCGCTGAAGAGAAGTGGATGACTCCATTCATTAAATACTTGAAGGACGAAACGGTCCCCGCCGACCGTATCAAAGCTCGCCAGCTTCAGTTCCGTGCAACCAGATACACCCTATTGGATGACCGGCTTTACAAGCGAGCTTTCAGCCTTCCTCTCCTCAAGTGCATTATGCTGGAGGAAGGCCGACTCGTTTTAGCCGAAATCCATGACGGGATCTGTGGAAATCATGCTGGGGGGCGAGCTCTCAACCACAAAACGGCCAGGCAAGGGTTTTTCTGGCCTACACTACAAAAAGACACGATCGCCTATGCCCGATCATGTCAGTGGTGTCAAGTGATGGGCCCGAACATCAGGCTATACCCGAGCAGCTCACTTCTATGTACAGTCCATGGCCGTTCGCCCAATGGGGCATCGACCTCATCGGTCCTTTGCTAACGGCGCCAGGGGGATGTAAATTTGCCAACGTGGGGGTCAATTATTTCACGAAATGGGCTGAGGTCAGGCCACTCAACAAGATCGGCCAAGAACAAGTAATCAAGTTCATTTGGAAGAACATCATATGCTGGTTCGGTCTACCCCAGGCTATCATCTCTGACAACGGGAAGCAGTTCGATGGTTTGGAAGTCATGTAATTCTGCGAGAAATGGGGAATCAAAAAGTTGTTCTCGGCCCCTTACCACCCTCAGACGAATGGGCAGGTAGAGGCTGTAAATAAGATCCTCAAACACACAATCAAAGCACGACTCGAATCCAAACAAGGACGATGGGCGAGCGAGCTCCCGGATGTTTTGTGGTCCTACCGAACGACGACCCGAAACTCAACCGGCGAAACCCTGTTCGCCCTCGCCTTCGGAACAGAAGCGGTGATCCCTTCGGAGATCGCCGTCCTCAGCCACCGAACTGAACAAGAAATGATGACGGACAATGATATAGCCCGATGGATCGACTTGGATATGCTCGAAGAACTGCGACTGGCCTCGGAAATGAAGAACACGATCTACAAAAGGAAATCCAAGAAATTCTTCAATTCGAAGGTCAAGGAAAGGCGATTCCAAGTGGGCGACCTAGTCCTCAAAAAGGTCCAGATTCACACGGGAGTATTTGGCCCAAATTGGGAGGGGGCCTTCAGGATATCTAAATGGCTGACCAGAGGATCCTACAAACTCCAACACCCAGACGGCACTATGGACCAATATCCCTGGAATGACGTGCATTTTAAGAAATATTACCAATAAAAACTCTGTATTCAATTACCCAGTGTACAAAGAGTTTAATGAGATCCTTCGATCCCCTATATATGATTCGCCTCGACAAAATAAACAAATAAAAAAGAGGATGACACGCTCGCCCTACAAGAGGTCATCATCAAACCTGACAGACCTATGCAAGCGATCCCCCCCCCCCAAGCACAACGTATACCGTCTAGGATCGTCATTTGACATGGCGATCCGAGGTAGAAAAGTGCTACCATGGTTCTAAAAGTCGATGGAACCGATAGCCAGTCCATGCAAGGTTCCTTTGGGTGCGATCGCTCACCCTTTGTTTAAATACGAGGTGGGCGTAGCCGAAGGACCCTCCAAACAAATCTGTGGACACATTCGCCCGCCCTCAAAGGTTCATCATCTAACATGATGGACCCGGACAAGGCGACGCATCCCTACCCCCGTCACAACGTATACCGTCGAGGCTCGCCATCTAACATGACGATCCGAGGTAGAAAAGTGCTAACAAGCCAAGGACGTGGAGTCGATTAATCCGACGACGCCCCGTGCAAGGACTCCTCCAGACCAAGAACGCTCGCCTTTCGTTTAAATACGAGGCAGGCGCAGCCTAACGGAGGGCCCTCACAATAAAGTGAGTCGCGAGACAGACCAACAAGTGGAATGTCCCTCGCGCACAAGACACGGTCATGGAGGTTGGTCCATCGAACTCCGCGACCGTACACGGTTCCTAAAGGTGGAAACAACCGACCTCCCTCGATGAATCAACAAAATTGAAGATCGCAAGAAACAAACTAAAGATAGCTCACCAAACGTATTATTTTCATCCCCTTACTTTCGCTAGGTAAACAAAAACAAGGGGCAAAGCGGAGCTATTCATACATGCGATCAGCAGGACGGAACCACACACGATCGTCTTTGTTCAAACACACACGTGACGATCGGTTTTGTTCAAGAAATGTACAAGTAAGAATTTCAAGTGTACCAAAGCATTCGGATCTATTCAGACAATTGTGCAAAGTCAAAATGATGCGAAACATTCAGACAAGGCGATCATACAAACAAGGCATCAGGTGCAATTGTATAAACACTTGTGTAAATGCGTATGCAAACATTCAGAGAGGCGATCGTACAAATAAAGAGTCAGATGAAAAAAACGTATTTTATTCTATTCAAATTGTTTGTACATACACGCCCGAAGGCAAAACAAGAAGAAACTAGAAATTACAAGGAAATAAAAACATCATAAACAGCGGTCTCACTCAGGCCACCCCCGCCTGGCCTTCGCCTCTAGCAGACGGATCGACGCGCACTTTCTCACCGGCTTCTTGATAAACAAGTTTGTCCGGCGATGGGTACCACCTCATATCGATCCCAAGGTCAGTGAGGTCAAGGATCGGCAGAGAGAAGTCCGGCTGCAAGGGATGCTCGAGCACGTAGGCTTTGAAGTTTTCGATCAGAGGGCCGACCTCGAGCCCTCCCTTCTTAGCAGCATGGATGGCGTCGCCGTAAGCCATGTAATATACGAACTCGCCGATATACTCCACGCTGAGGTAGGGATCGGTCTCGATCGCCTGCAACTTCTCCCTCAGCCCCGCGGATGTCTTGTTCGCATCCTTGAGCTCGGCTACCTTGGCGGCCAGCTCCCCTTTTGACGACTCCAGCTCGCCATTTAGCCGATCCACCACCGCCTTCACCCCGGTCACCTGCTCCTGCATGGCCGCATGCAACCGACGAGCCTCCGTCATCTGGTCACGCATCCTATCGACCACTGCTCGGGACCGGTCGAGCTCCTGCCTCATCCAGTCAAGATCTTGTTTAGCTCGCTTGGCCGTCTCAGCATACTCCTTCTCCATGGCCACGATCCTATCGGCAAACTCGGCATTCTGGTTCCGAGCAGCCTCAAGATCCGAATGGAGGCGAGCAGTAGAGGGTCGCCCCTCATAATCTTTAACAGCTTGAGCGGCCATCGTCGCCGCTTGGAGGGTCAGGGCGAGAGTCATCTGCATGGCATCTCCAGACCGCCGGCGCGCAATCGCATCCAGGTCGGTCGTCCAAGCCTTCGGAAGGGAAGAGATGGCCCGGGAGATGTAGGAAGGGATGTCGATAGGCTCGCGAGGGGACTTGCTCGCCAAGAAATCCAGCACCATCGGCGAGGTGTTCGGATCAGCGAGGCAGACCCTGCAACAAAAAACGAAGGAGTTAGTATGCACCCTACACAAGTAGCTTAACTTAGAAAGATCAAACCAGTCTTACCTTGCGACCTTCTCGGGGTCGCGGCCGAAATAGGGCTTGCCCCGCGGAGTCTCGGCTTCAGTGATCGCCGCAGTCTTTAGGAAGGCCGCTGAGTGCGTAGACCCCTCCGCCATTGGAACGGCAGAAATAGGAGGCGCGGCGACCGGGGGCACCACAATGGACGCCTCAGCCGCAATAGTCGGCGAGGGCCCCTCCGGCCTACGCCTCTTGCGGTTGCGATGAAGCTGATCCTCATCCCGAGCTTCCAGCTCGACGACCGGTGCTATGATAGGTCTCTACTCGGGGATAGGATGGGTCATCGTTGCAGGGGCACGGCCCGCCTTCTTCCCTTGGTGGAGACGACTCATAAGGACGGGGTTCGACATTGTAATCTCCCTCGGGGGCTCGGAGTAGTGGGGAAAATGAATCTTTGTCAAAGAATAAATTCAGCCAAGTTAAACATCTCTTTCAATCAGACGATCGTCAAGCAGAAAAGAGATAGTATACATTCATACCTGGAACCTTCAGGTGGCGAGGGAAGCGAAACAACCGAGCGCCCAACCAATGAGCTTCGTTGTTGACCGTGCGAGCATCGATGTAGTTGTCCGGTAGACCGCATATTCGCTCCCATATGATCAAGAAGTCAAATGGAAGGTCGTCGATCGCTGGAACAAGGGAGCCTACAAAAAGGAAATCAAATTATATCATTTCAAGGTGTTTCCGAACAAAGGGAGAGTTAAAACCCTTACTCGGATTCCTCTCCCGAAAGCTGGTAGGGATATCCAACTCATCCTCGGGTTTATCGCTCGCCGCCGACCTCCACGCTCCGCCGACCCAACACCATTTTGTCAGGTCGCGCCGAACTTTTTCGGCACCCCGAGGACCACCCTGCCCATGCGACCCTGAATGTGGTAGCCGCCAACTGAACCATTCTGCGCCGTCAGCTTGAAGAGGTAGTTCATTTCCAGCGCAGAAGGTAGACGGAACAGCCGGTAACCGCCAAAAAGAGTCAAGGTACTGATAATCTGCAGCCAGGCGTTCGGCGTCAATTACAGCGGCGACACATTCCAGGCGGACAGCAGATATGACATGGCGAACGGCAATGGGAACCGCAATCCGTCCCCCAGGATCAGTTCGTTAACGGTGACCATACCCTCGGGGGGTTGGTCGGCACATTCGTTCTCCGAGGGCACATACAATGAGACATCAGAAGGGATATGGAACTCCGCCCTCCAGCGACTCAAATCCTTCCTGGTCGCCGAACTCCGGATCTGACCGAGGGTCCACGGGGAGCGTTTCGCGGCCCGAAATGACGTTCGCTTCACGGGTTTATAGGGGTGGGCGACCGAGTATGCACCAAAATCAAACTGAGGACGTGGTCTGGCCAGCCTCTCCATAAGTCCGGAGAATTCCAGAAAGGCCCAGCCGAACACACTGTTCTGCTCCCAATATAGCCTCACCGCTTCATCCTCGTCTAACGGCGAGCCCTTCTGCCCCGCCGCTGCCGACCTCGTCGTGTCAACCTCATTAAAGAGCTCTTCAACCTCCGTGGGTGCAATTCCCGCACGAATGGCGTCGACGGCCGTCTCCATGTGAAGAGCCGCGGAGGTTTCATCCCAGACAGGCGAAGTCATGGCGGCGGAAGAGCTACCCACCTCATACACATTGGATCCTCCTCCAGACATGTTCGAAGCGAAAAGGGGGAAGAGAATTTTTGTTCTTACCTAGAAAGAAAGTCGATCGGCACGAGAAGCTTCAAGGAATTTCGGCAGAGTCTTCGTATAAAGTCAAGGGCGCATAAAGATCTAAACTCCAGTAGCCCTAGCCCTTTTATAGGCGAAAGCAGGGACTTCTATGCAAATAGGCAGAATCCTGGGGTCTGAAGTGCAACCGTCGGGGGGAGACACATTAAATGCAGCCCTTGAAACCCGCGTACGCGTCGTTTCGAGGCCACGCCAGGTGACAGGTCTGACAACAACCATCGGACTCCCCCAACGGGAGCGCGACGCGTGTCCCTGTGACATTTTGAAAGCCCGCCTCCACTTCCCGCTTTTTCCAGCGCCTAAGGAGATCGTCCGAATTCAAAACTAGTTCGTCCAGGAGCCGATCGTCCATTTCATAAGTAGATGAGTCGCTCATATAAAATAGGTGATCGCCAGCTGTGCCACCTCACCCCACGTCTTCAACATCGGAGCGAGCTGGGGGGCAATTGTTGTGCGGCGATTTATACGCCTCGATGGCGATCGGCGTAATGTTCAGGAGCCAGCTAAAGAAGACAAATGCTGGGCAAGCGCCTAGCGATCGACGTCTAAGGCGATCATCTTTGGCATTTGGCGATCGCCTCTAATGGCCGACTGGAGACGATCGTCCCGTGCCACGTATGAATCCGACACCCATCAAAGTCTTCGAAGACCGAATCTTAGGTGAAGACCTACGTGCAGATCCGCAAAAGGCGCCAGAAGAACAGGTCCTACTCCGGCCCATCAGCAGCTGTCCGTGATAGGGACGGTCTCACCAACTGATAGGCCCACCGAAAGGACCTAAGGTGGGACCACCCAGGACAGCGAGAAGAGGCACCTTTCGCCTCCTCATTGGTTCGCACCTCAGGCAACCAGCAGCGGCTGCGGACTTTAATGAAACAGTCTCACGTGTTGGGACGATCGCCCACCTTATTTTAATACAAGAAACAGCGGTCGCCCGCGAGGGACAGGGGGAACCGAGCAAACTCTTCTCCTATAAATAGAAGGCCTCCAGTAGTGGCCAAAGGACAGTGAAAATCATGAACAAAAACACAATATCACAACGTAAACACAGAAAGCCAAAAGCAAATTATACAGAGAACTCTCCATCTTTATAAAAAGAACTCACAGAGCTTCAACTCTAGTTCTTCCGGCAATCTTCAGCACTCGATAGCTAAGATAACTAGAGTCTTTACACTCATTGTAATTGTACTCTAACATTAATATCTGTACTCACTAGTATTCATATTAATAACATCTCGCGAGAGCATTTAAGCTCGGGACTAACAACCCCGGTAAATCTTGTGTTATTTATTTTCTCACGGACGTGCTCTCGCACTTTATTTGTTACTCGTCCATTCCAGCATATCATCTCCGGATAATATTTTGGGTAACAACAAGGGGTATTTTGTTAATTAACCCAAAATAAAAAAAGGAGAATAAATTGGAGGAACCCATGCCAAGTTTTTGCTAGACAATTTCCGTTTTTCTTTATTCTTCATTTAACATAAAGATAGGATGTAGTTCCGGCATTATGTCAATTGACTCTCCTGCTTTGATTCTCCATCGGACAATCTTCCGCGAAAGACGAAACAAGAATTCCATTCCATCTAGCTTTCTTGCTCACAGACCCGCCTGCTTGATCCACACCCTTTTCCGCCCCAATTCTTGTTTGTCTGTATCTAACTGCCATCAGAAATGGCCGGAGTCTAGTGAGCACGTCTTCAACTTCAGAGTCAGAATCTCTTTGTCGGAGGTCTTGCTAAATATCCGGTTTTCCTACTTTGATTCTCTATCCGGGTTATTATCACACACGGGATTCGCCTGGGATCTCACTGAGATCAAAAGAACGGCAGCACACCAGAAGTTGAGATCGGCGGTCTGTTAATCTAAGTGAGTTCTAACTATCATTCTGGCTAATCTTCATACTCTTTCCCTGATTTTTTTCCAACGGTTTGGTGGGGAGTGGATTTTTTTTTTGTTCATTTTCTTCTTGGTTTCGGATTTTGGACTTGTATTTTGCTTCTTTTCCTCCCCAATATCGTAGAACTACTTGTTGTGGTAGTTACATTGGATTGATGTGGAAGTCGGAGACGTTTTTTATTTAGATGAGCGATGAATTGAATTCTTTTTGAGGACTAGAATGATGGTTTTTGTTATTTTAAGGAGTGTTTGCAAACTCAAAAAACAAAACAGAAAAAATTAGTGCTTCTTTGTCTATGTAATATCCGCAATTTCGGTTTCCGGTAATTTTCTTTTTTGGTTGAAGTCCATCTTAGCGGCTCTATTGTGACCTTTTCGTCATTCCGAGAATGATTAATTCTACACTTTTTGTCACCCGAGTTCGTTTCGGTGTTGTTTTGTTGAGTTCCGTGTTCTTAAGCGACTTTTCCGCACTTGAGTTTGGTTCTTGCGAATATCGTCCGAAACTGTTATTTCGTGTTTTCGTAAGTTCGTTTAACGTTGTTAGATGTGTTGTGAACTTTTACTGGTGTCTGATCAAGTATCATGTTGGGTCATTCCGTAATATTCCAAAGTTTTGGGTTTCCATTGCGTTCATTCTCTTTTCGGATCATTTGATGTTACCATCATGTTGGGACCGACTTTGTCTGATGTGAAGTCACCATACTAGGGTTTGTGATCGTTCATTCAGGCCTTCAAATGGTTGGGATTTTGTGTCGATCGATTATATCATATTTGGGGGTCGTTTTTCATCAATTTTGGGCTCAAACAGGGTGTGCCACGGCACAGGGGACTGTGCGCCGCGGCACGGCCTTAGTAGATTGTTGCCTGGGCCGGCTATACTGTGTGCAGCGGCACACAACAGTCCGGGCGGCGGCCCTAGCCAAAATCCTGCTACCTCATTACAGCCGCGGGCCGCGGCATACTCAGCCTGCACCGCGGCATGCGGGTCAGTCAACGTTATATCTCAGCGGGTTTCGGGAGAGAATTTCATTTCCTCTCCTCTCTTCTTCGTCCTCAAAATTTAGGTGATTTAGGGGCGATTTTTGGGCGATTTGAGCACCTTAAATCTTGGAGAGATCATCCATCTCAAGTTCTTGGTGTGGATTAACAACATCAATTCGTGTTCTTCGTCATTGATCCGAGGTATTTTCTTGATTCTCTAGAGTTGACATTTTTGGGAGTTTTATTCTTGATTACGTTTTCCATCTAGTTTGATGAATCGATTGGTGTTAGATGTTGTTATTTAACATGTTTTGTAGATTGTATATCCATATCTTCGGTACGTTTCAACCCGAAGGGTGATTTCGGTGTTCTTGAGGTGTAGTGAACATTTGATGTTCGATCAAATGTTCGAAGGAGTTTTCCTTCGATAGTTGTTGTGATCTCTGTTGTTTCGGTCTTGATCCTCGTCGTAATCATGTTTTTGTTTTTTCATCCGTAGGATTATAGGTGCTCAAGGATTCCGAGTTAATCTCCGTTTTGTGTTGGTAATTTGTGTGGTGTTATTCTCGTAGCGTTCGCGGTGCTATTGTATTCTTGATTATGTTCAGAAGTTTGGGGTTGCCCGACCGCATTCCGTTCATCGTCTCGTTTCGATTGTGGTTTCGAGGCAAGTATTTTCTTATACATTTTGTGTCCTGCAAATAGAATTTACATGTTGGATTTACGATGGTTGTTTTACCCTCGTGAATATGATTCGTGTGAATTAATTATGATTTAATTATTTTGAACGTTGGGGCTTTAAGGATATCCCCGCTGGTTTAATGTTGTGGAATCGTGTATTCCGCATTAATTGTGTTATTGTGTTGTGATTGATTGTTCATGATGGAGGTATTGTGTTGAGTATAACAATTGCGTCGGGTAAGTAGCCATTTCTAGCAAGTATTCCTAATGAACTTACATTCTTAGCATATTAGTATTGCATGAGTGATGGGTGTGTGTGTGTATGCTTACTATGGGTTAGATCCGACGAGGTGTTCGTAGGGGTCCACGGAGGGGTGGATCGACGAGCTTTGCTTTTAATCACTACGGGTTAGATCCGACGGGGTCTCGGTAGGGGGTCCACGGAGGGGTGGATCGACGGTTAATTGTGGTGCATTTTTACAAATGTGTTTTGGATTATGGCGTTTCTGGAAACGAGTGTTTTTTAATGGTGGTTTCATAATTTTTGCATGCATTGACTAGATGTGTAAGAGGTAAGTCGTTCATTGGCCTACTCGGCTAGGATGGCACTGGAATATTTGCCGTTTGTGTTTAGTCCTTTAGTCGTGGGTTTTGATGTTGGAAAAAGGACCTTGCTATCGTTTCCGTGTATTGTGAATTGATGAGAATTGGGTTGAGATCCCAACGGTTTTTGTAAAGGTCTTTTTTTGAAAGTGAATTTGGGTCGAGACCCATTCGTCTTGAAATGGTTATTTTTTAACGATGGACATGAGGTCCAACAAGGTTTTTATTTTTAAAATCCCCAAGTTGAGGAATTTATTTTCAAACACTTCAGTGATTGCTTTCTAATTAATAAAACTTCTCGGGAAGGATTTTGTAGTTAATTGTCATACCTGATACGTGATTTCCGTTTGTTTGTTAGATTTCGTATGGTTATGTACTTGCACTAGCAAAATAGTGGAATTTTGCTAACCCCCGAGTAATCGGGGGGTGGATGTCTGTATTGCATTCATGTTTTAGGTAGCATAGCACAGGGTCGGCATGAAGGATGATGAAAGATGAACGATACTAATCACATGAGGACCCATCGTTTTTGTATGGGTTCAGTCGTATTTTATTTCCGCTGCAATATTCTTACCCCGTTGTACGGGAGTGTGTAGTATTTGACCTCTACGTGGGCATGTATTGAGATTGAGTTGTATATATTTATTGAAAGAACAAATCGGTCTACTGAGTCTTTTAGCCTTAAAGGCGTTTGTTGAGATGTATGATTTTGTTACCAGCCTGGTAGATCCTTGAGGAAAGGTTCTACGGCGTGTAATATCCCTGAGCGGATTGGGGGTGTTATGTAACTGGTATCAGAGCTTAGATTGTGGAAACCTAGGCTGTCGAGTCAACTGGTGTCTGTTGAGTTTTGTCTCGTCGGATTTTATCTGACTGAGTCTGTCGCGGCGCGTCGTCTGAGTTGGTTGGTCGTGATTAGTATCATGGGGCAATCATCACCTTCGTGCGACCCGTGGATGTAAGTCTCCCTACTTTGTATTGTGCCTCGTATGACACGAGTTACTGGTATGATTATGTGTTAAGTGATGGAATCCTTATGTAGATTTTTGGTTCCGTGATATGTGTTTATTCAACTCTCATATTTTGTTTATATGAGGAGCGTTGTCGCTGTTTATGTCTTTGCTGTAACACCCCCAGAATATGACCGGGAATGTCACACGCCGTAGACCCTTATCGCAAGGATCTACCAGGCTAAACTCCAAAAGACCACTTAATGATTGACCGACCGGGTCAAAATTAAGTGCAAAGAAGACCGACAAGGTCATAAACCAATTCAGAAACTAACGACATTCATATTACAGGGACAACAATAAACTTGAACACAGAAAAGTATGACAACTCAATTTAATAAATGATAACTACACCCATGCAAGGGTGAATGCTCGAACGACAGACAAATACCGACCAAAATGAAACAAAAGAAAAGACTCCGACTCTGGTGTGATTAGCATCGTCATCTTCCATCTCCTTCCAAGCCAATCCCGTGACTGCTCCCGAGATGCCAAAACACAGCGCATAATGAGCACCCACCCCGAAAACTCGGGGGTTAGCAAACTGGAATTTTGCTAGTGCAAGTACATAATATACAAGATATACGAACAGTAACAACACAAAATTCAACCGTCGTGAAGCCTCAACACAAACCATACATTTCCATAGTCAACACAGAATAACACTCGCATACACAAGGTGAAAGATAATCACATAGTCATATTCTCTTTACGGAACATAACACCAATGAGACTTTAAACGAGCCCAAGGAGTCAGAAAAATTCCTTTTGTAAAAGGAGAAATATTTTGATAAGATAGTTTGCAAACATTATTATTGACTCGGGCCGTCTTGGGGTTTTGAAAATCGAATGGGAACACTTTTGGAAAATAATTTAAAAAGCTCTCGGGTCCTTGACCCAACATATGGAACACTGTCACAGACGAAATCATTACAACATCTCACAGGGTTCTCAACCCAATCCAAATAATATCATCACGAAATCAATCATCTCAACAATCCACAGGGTCCTCGACCCAATACACAGAATAGCACCACAATACAATCAAAGGTACAAACTTTCATCCGACATATCCTGCTCAAGACCCCCGATTAATTAACCCTCGGAGACTTCGTCAAACCTCCTTGGTTAATTAACCCTGATACCAACGCTTTAAAAACAAGTTGAAACAAGCTTTCAAAAACACGAATCGCGGTCTATATCAAGACAAACATTTAAAAGTGAGTTGAAAGAACTGAGATACGAACATCGTTCGGTAACGGGGTCTTAGCTATCACTCGAATACCCGTAACCAATAAGCCTGCCAGGCGCCTCCATTACGCACCTGTGCACCGGCGTTCACTCCACTATGTTGGCCGCTCCTTGAACATGTCACTGCGCCGGCGATCACTCCCGCAAGAGCTGCCCCTTGACACACGCATTATGTAACACCGGCGTTCACCACCCATATGGAGCCGCACATTGCAGCGTACACCAGGCCGGAGTGCACGCCCCGCCCTCAGAGGTTCCCGGATATGACGTTTCTCACAAGTATCCACATAGTTTCAAACATCAAGCACACGGACAAACGTCACAACGATTTTCAACTCGGTACATCAAGTCACACAATTTCTCCGCCAGTCCATAACCATACAAATAAACAATAACACGCACGTTATCAATCAAACTCAATCAACACCGCACATATATCTCTATATTGCGACTCAACCGAATATATTTATATATATATATATATATAACCTTACTATATTATATAAATAACTATAGTTCTTCCATCAATCCAAGTTGAGTACGTCAACTAGTGTTAGCATTCATCACTCGTCGATCACCGACATAAGCATATATATATCAATATATGTATATACATACATATATTTAACATATAATTATATATAAATACATATATAAATATATACGCATACCTATATATATACACATATATACATCCGTATAAACTCATACACTTCGACAACAATGATTTCACGCAGTTACAATTCGTATATCGAGGTACTTGCCTTGGTAATACGACGTGAAGGAAACGACGAAGGAATAGGTTTCGGTCCGAACAATCCTCTCAAATCTGACCCTAACACAATAATGATATGCAATCAATCTCAACATCATGAATACGAAGAAATTCCTCCTAGTTCTACCCGTTGGGACAATTCATCGAACATCAAGAGTGCATAGGGAATTGAAATCGGTCAACGGTGAATGAACGGGATTTCATCCCATCCAATAACAAGGGAACCAAGGGTCACGAGTATACTATCGAAATCTAACAACAACATCGGTTAAATAGGATTAAAAGACAAGATCACCACCAAACCCTCCCCAAATTCATACTAGGGTTATAGGAGATCTTACCTTGATTCAAAGCCGAACAATAGATGATTTGGTGTTGTGGTGATGATATGATGCTAAGTTATACTTCCCAAACGGTGTTTGGATGAAAATCTGATGAACCCTTGCCTTGGAAAATCGCCCCGACGTGAAGAAGAGAAGAGGAATGAGAAAATGAGTGAATTTATTTGGAAAACGCAGATTATAGGTTGGCGCTATGTGTGCCGCGGTCGGCCCGAAGTGTGCGCGGCACGAGGACAAAATTGCGCCCGGTGATCGGCGGGCCGCTGTGTGCCGCGGCCCGGCCAAGTGTGCCGCGGCATAGGGCCAAAATTGCGCCCAGTGACGGCGGTGTGCGCGGCCTGCCGGCATGTGCCGCGGCTCAGCATGCTGAGCAAGTCGGCCAGGACAATTGCAACACGAGTGTGCCGCGGCCCGGACGGGTGTGCCTCGGCAGTAACTCGGTAGTGTGCCGCGGCCCTGCCGGCCTGTGCCGCGGCTCACAGTACAGACTGCTCGGCCAAAACTGGAAAATGAGTATCTGAGCTATTTCGACCATAACTCTCTCGTCCGGACTCCGATTGACTCGCCATTTGAACCATTGGAAAGCTAACTCGATGCTTTATAATATTGCAAAGATTCAGAATTTTTTGGAGTTTCCAAAAATTAATGGTAATCTAACAAAGTCGAACTCATACGTGGAAAAGTTGCTAAAGAACACGGAATTTGACAGAACGACACCGAAACGAACTCGGATGACAAAAAGTGAAGAATAAAATATTCTCAGAATGACGAAACGGTCCTAAGAGAGTCGTAGAAATGGACCTCCACCGGAAAATGAAAATTACCGGAAATCGAAATTGCGGATATTACATTTGCGACTGTTGTTTTTGTCCGCTGCTAATAATTTTCAAAATAATTTGCTCGTTTTGCGAGTATTTTTGGGAGCATTTGTGCTTATTACGTAAATGGTGGTGTATTTGTGTGTGCTTTGCTCACCTCGGGAGGGTCCGACGAGGCCTCGAGGGAATCCAATGGTATAGCCCTGGATTCACGAGTTTGATTCGCTAGCCAACTCGGGAGGGTCCTTAGAGGCCTCGAGTGGGACCAGTGGTATAGCCCTGGTCCTAGGCATATTGTTATTAACTATTTGTTTTCCAGAAGAGACATGTCTTGTGTTGAATTTGAACGACATGACACGTGTGTTGTGTGATGTGTAAACGAATGTTGTTACATGTGAGTTTATGGGCATTCTAGCCTAATGGATTTCTGAAAAAACCTGAGTATCTTAGAAAATAAATTTTGAGACGTACTTTTAAATGGATTATATTTTCGAGGCGCCTATTAGCGCAAATATATGTTTCAAAATTCTTCTACCTTGAGGACTAAAATATTTTGAGACATTTTCAATGATTTAGAAATGCATTTGCTCAGACCCGAGGGTCGAATATTCTGAAAGTTTTTCACTAAAGGAAAGGTGTCCTCATGTTTTTATCAAACGCAAGATGGTTTTTCACAGTCTCGATAACGAGGTTTGCACTACTTTTTCGAAATATGATACTCAAAATTCAACTGGTGTTTCCAAATTGTTTTCAAAAAGGTGGTTTTTGTTTTTAAAACCTATCATTCCTGTTTGCGATCCGGGAATGTATATATGATGTTCGCATTGTCGTTAGAATGTTAGCTCCCGAGTATGATCGAATTGGTGGCATGAACGTTGAGTCGTTGCCACGCAATTGTTGTGTTAGCCCTCTGTGAGAGGTGAGATGTTGGTATTGAATGTTTCCGCTTTGGGGCAATTTGCGTGTTATCGCACCCGTGCAATCTGTTAGAACTTGCGTTTGCATGATCGTGTACATTTGTGATTATTTCGTGATGTTTTGTAACTGTGTGTTGGTTATTGTTCGAACCATTGAAATCGCAGAATGTATGCCATCGTCGCTGTGATTCTACGGCGTGAGTTGCTTTACGTTGATAGGTTGTGCTGAGTTGGCATCTCCGGTATGTTGTTTTGCGATGTTATATTCCATTATACCTAGCAGTTGCATATTCGGTATGCCGGGGTGCTTCGACTGTAATGTGCTGGGGTATGTACGTACAAATTGTCCTTCTCACCAGTAATGCATTTCAAGTGCGAACTCGAGGGACATAGAATCCAGTTTTGCGGATTGGTTACCGAGTCTTCCGGGGTACGAGCTTCAGCACAGATATCAGGATCGGCTCTGAAAGGCCCATGAAAGAGGTTTCTGTCGGTTGCTTCTTGTGTTGTTACTTTGCTTTCGTTGTTGTGAGTTGCGGGGATGACATTTCTCTTATAAGAGGTCGAATGTAATACCCATATTATTTTTTACTTCTGTATTTTCTCTTTCTCAATTCTATCGACTCGCTCGTGTTCGTGGATACTTTCTGAACTTGTTTGGTATCTCGGTTGCCATCATTTGAATGGGTTGTGACCTTCTTTCAGATCAATCTGTTCATCGTTGTGACTTTTTCGAGTTCGGTTCGATTTTTGTAAACCTTGTTTGAAATTAACGTCTTTTTGTTTCTACAAGTTCTATTAATATCTTGAATTGAAGTGTGAACTTCGGAGTCGTTGTTCGACCGTTGTTATTCGATCGTTGTTGTTCAATAGTTGTTGCTCGATCATTGCTGTTCGGTCGTGGGTGTCCGATCGTTGTTGATCGATCATTGTTGTTTGATCGTTATTGTTCGATAGTTGTTGTTCGATCATTGTTGTTCAATCGTGGTTTTCCGATTTTTGTTGTCTGATCTTGTACCGCGAAGAATTGTCGTTCACCGTTGGTCAGTTGTCTCGATTGCGGTCATTTAGGACATCGAGTCGTGCATTGCAAGACGGTAACTGAGAGTTTTGGAGATCGAGGTTTCGTCTCTGCTCCGATAGGACACGGAGATGCCTAGTGTGGTTTTTGAGGATTTCGGCGTAGTTCGAATTGTTTGTGGTTGTCCTTGTGAATCGTTTTGTGTTTATTTTCTATTTTCTTGATCGTGCATGCTTTCTTACATTAGTACCACCTGTTTTGTGATTGTTCGGATAATTTACTTGATTGTACTACCTGTTTGATGACGCTTGTCACTTGTTAGTTTTATTATGTCTCTACCATTCGCGTTGTGATGGTCATCGTGGAGCGTGATTTCACGCCGTATATTTCTTCATGTTTCTTGTAACGTTTCGCCGTTGGGCGTGAGCTTTCGGTTCTTGTGTATCTCGTTGAGTTTTCTTGGCGGGATATTGCATCTCCCTACTTGTTTTAAGTTTCGGGACGAAAATTCTTTTAAGGAGGATAGTATGTAATATCCGCAATTTCGATTTCCGGTAATTTTCTTTTTTGGCGGAAGTCCATCTTAGCGACTCACTTGTGACCCTTTCGTCATTCCAAGAATAATTAATTCTACACTTTTTGTCATCCGACTTCGTTTTGGTGTCGTTTTGTTGAGTTTCGTGTTCTTAAGCGACTTTTCCGCACTTGAGTTCGGTTCTTGCGAATCGCATCCGAAACTGTTATTTTGTGTTTACGTAAGTCCGTTTAACGTTGTTAGACGTGCTGTGAACTTTTATTGGTGTTTGATCAAGTATCGTGTTGGGTCATTCAGTAATATTCTAAAGTTTTGGGTTTCCATTGCGTTCATTCTCTTTTCGGATCATTTGATGTTACTGTCATGTTGGGACCGACTTTGTTTGATGTGAAGTCACCATACTAGGGTTTGTGATAGTTCATTCAGGCCTTTAAATGGTTCGGATTATGCATCGATTGATTATATCATGTTTGGGGGTCGTTTTTCATCAATTTTGGGCTCAAACAGGGTGTGTCGCGGCACAGGGGACTGTGCGCCACGGCACGGCCTTAGCAGATTGTTGCATGGGCCGGCTGTACTGTGTGCCGCGGCACACAACAGTCCGGGCCGTGGCCCCAGCCAAAATCCTGCTACCTCATTTCAGCCGCGACCTGCGGCAAACTCAGCCTGCGTCACGGCACGCGGGTCAATCAGCGTTATATCTCAGCAGGTTTTGGGAGAGGATTTCATTTCCTCTCCTCTCTTCTTCTTCCTCACAATTTAGGCGATTTAGAGGCGATTTTTGGGCGATTTAAGCACCTTCAATCTTGGAGATATCATCCACCTCAAGTTCTTGGTGTAGATTAACAACATCAATTCGTGTTCTTCGTCATTGATCCGAGTTATTTTCTTGATTCTCTAAAGTTGACCTTTTTGGGAGTTTTGTTCTTGATTTCATTTTCCATCCTATTTGATGAATCGATTGGTGTTAGATGTTGTTATTTAACATGTTTTATGGATTATATATCCATATCTTCGGTTCGTTTCAACCCGAAGGGTGATTTCGGTGTTCTTGAGGTGTAGTGAACATTTGATGTCGATCAAATATTCGAATGAGTTTTCCTTAGATAGTTGTTGTGATCTCTGTTGTTTTGGTCTTGATCCTTGTCGTAATCATGTTTTTGTTGTTTCATCCGGAGGATTATAGGTGCTCGAGGATTCCGAGTTGATCTCCGTTTTGTGTTGGTAATTTGTGTGGTGTTATTCTCGTAGCGTTCGCGGTGCTATTGTATTCTTGATTATGTTCAGGAGTTCGGGGCTGTCCGACCGCATTCCGTTCATCGTCTCGTTTCGATCGTGGTTTCGAGGCAAGTATTTTCTTATACGTTTTGTGTCCTGCAAATAGAATTTATATTTTGGATTTACGATGGTTGTTTTACCCTCGTGAATATGATTCGTGGGAATTAATTATAATTTAATTATTTTGAACGTTGGGGGCTTTAAGGATATCCCCGCTAGTTTAATGTTGTGGAATCGTGTATTCCGAATTAATTGTGTTGTTGTGTTGTGATTAATTGTTCATGATAGAGGTATTGTGTTGAGTATAACAATTGCGTCGGGTAAGTGGCCATTTCTAGCAAGTATTCCTAATGAACTTACATTCTTAGCATATTAGTATTGCATGAGTGATGGGTGTGTGTGTGTGTGTATGCTCACTACGGGTTAGATCCGACGGGGTCTCGGTAGGGGTTCACGGAGGGGTGGATCGACGAGCTTTGCTTTTAACCACTACGGGTTAGATCCGACGGGGTCTTGGTAGGGGTCCACGGAGGGGTGGATCGACGGTTAATTGTGGTGCATTTTTACAAATGTGTTTTAGATTATGGCGTTTCCGGAAACAAGTGGTTTTGAATGGTGGTTTCATAATTTTTGCATGCATTGACTAGATGTGTAAGAGGTAAGTCGTTCATTGGCCTACTCGGCTCGGATGGCACTGGAATATTTGTCGTTTGTGTTTAGTCCTTTAGTCGTGGGTTTTGATATTGGAAAACGGACCTTGCTATCGTTCTCGTGTACTGTGAATTGATGACAATTGGGTTGAGATCCCAACGATTTTTGTAAAGATCGTTTTACGAAAAGTGTTTTTGGGCCGAGACCCATTCATCTTGAAATGGTTATTTTTCAACTAAGGACTTGAGGTCCAACAAGGTTTCTATTTTTAAAATCCCCGAGATGAGGAATTTATTTTCAAACACTTCAGTGATTGCTTTCTAATTAATAAAACTTCTCGGGAAGGCTTTTGTAGTTAATTGTCGTACCTGATACGTGATTTCTGTTTGTTTGTTACATTTCGTATGGTTATGTACTGCACTAGCAAAATAGTGGAATTTTGCTAACCCCCGAGTAATCGGGGGGTGGATGTCTGTATTGCATTCAGGTTTTGGGGAGCATAGCACAGGGTCGGCATGAAGGATGATGAAAGATGAACGATACTAATCACATGAGGACCCATACGTTGTTGTATGGGTTTAGTCATATTTTATTTCTGCTGCATTATTCTTACCCCGTTGTACGGGAGTGTGTTGTATTTGACCTCTGTGTGGGCATGTATTGAGATTGAGTTGTATATATTTATTGAAAGACCAAATCGGTCTACTGAGTCTTTTAGCCTTAAAGGCATTGTTGAGATGTATGATTTTGTTACCAGCCTGGTAGATCCTTGAGGAAAGGTTCTATGGCGTGTAATATCCCTGAGTGGATTGGGGGTGTTACAGTCGAAAAGTTGAGGACCCTTTTTATTTTACTTTAATTTATTTTTTAGAGTTAGCAAACACTTCCTTAGTTCCTTAGACTAAAGAACATCCTCCTTATAAGTTGCATAATCACTCGCGTTATAACCACTTTTTGTATCTCTTTCGACTATCTGAAAAGTAAGATGTGTGCTTGTGTTGCTTGGTACTCGAATCGGGGTGGTGGTGGTGGCAATAAGTTTGGGCAAGACCGACAACTCGGATTTAGCCACTTGGGGGTGGGCTCTTATTCAACAATTTATGATCATAATTTTAATGCTTTGTTTGAGAGATTCATAGCTTCTGTTTCGATTTTCGTTTGCCTTTCGTGTTTCTTTCGTCCGGATGAATGATATGTGTAAATAAGATATTACCAGATATTATTGGCCAGCTACCTATATGAATGTGTTATAGGAATGAAACACATGATTCTGAGGGCATATATACTTTCTATTCCAACAAAACACAGTTTCATGAACTGTTTTTCCTGTTTATATGTTTCTAATGCCACAATGTATGGCGGTTTTTAGACTGTCAAAATGGGCCAAAGACTACGAGCCAGTCCGTCGGGACCCATCATTATGGATGGATATGGGCTTAACGCTGGCTCCGTGTAGACGTGGCCTTATTTGACCCGTTCCATTTAGCCCATATAATTTTAAAAATATTAAGAATATTTTTTTTCAAATTTAATGAACTGCGCTAATCGGCTTAGCCCGGTCCAGAATTGGCTCAGGACCAGCGGGCTGCTTTCGCTTGAAGCTTAGTATGAGTTCAGTCCGGCTCGGCTTAATCCAGTGGTCAACTCTAGCTTTAGGGGTGGTTGCTGTAAAAATATAAACTCTTTAAGCAAATGTATTATTTTTGTAAAACATGTAGGATTGCTCATAAATATTTTTATACTTACACAGTATTTACTAACTTTGTCCTATCTATCGGATTCCTTAAATATTTTATTTTATTGTAGTAACTATAGTCCAATTCATAAACTTTATTATCCAACTGAAAAATATTTTGATTATTTGATTACTTCCGGATACAATATTCTAAGGATGTGACTTAGAATCCAGATTGCCGAAGATACGAACCGAACTGTTAATTCCGATCCAGTTTCGGTTCGGGTATTGAGAAAGATATTATTAAAAAACTTCGAGTTCAGGTATTGAGAAACAAATTATTAAAAAACTTCGGGTTCTATTTATTGAACTTCTTGTTATTTGATTATCTCATCGTGTTTTTTAGGTTTCTGATGAGCATTGCTTAGTTGAGTCGTGGTAGGTCTTTTAGTTTTTCTTATGTTTTAACAACTCGTATGTAGTCTTATTGATGCAAATTTTCTAATATTATATCTAGAAAATGGTGTTTCACATAAGAGGAAAAAATGAATCATAGTTGGATGAAAGCAAGTCATATAAGCGATGAGTACGAGAATGGAGTTAAACAATTTCTAGAATTTGGTCAACGCAATCAATCAGAGCCCAAGGATGGAAAATATTTTGTCCTTGTATCAATTGTTTGAATGGGAGGCGACATGAAGTTGACCTTATTCGGGAACATCTTCTTTTTGATGGAATTAATTAAAATTATACAATATGGATATGGCATGGTGAAGTGGTAGATATTCCAACTAAGGACGCTGATGTAGATATGGAAGATTGATTCAAAGACATAATTCGGGACGTCGGACATGAATATTTTCAACAACCACATGTGTACGACACTCTATAAAGTGACTCGGAGACACCATTGTATCCAGAATGTCAAAATTTCACACATCTGTCAGCAGTTTTAAAATTGGTCAATATGAAGGCAAGAAATGGCTGGAGTGATAAGAGCTTCACTGAATTGCTTGAGTTATTGAAGGAGATGCTTCCAGAAAACAACACATTGCCAAACCGTAACTATGAAGCGTAGAAGATACTATGTCCGATGGGCATGGAGTAAGAAAATACACGCATGCCCCAATGATTCTATATTATACAGAAAAGAGTTTGAAGCACTACACAAGTGCCCGAGGTGTGGAGTTTCACGAAACAAATTGAAGTCCATTGACTGTGATAGTGATGAAGAAACGAAACGGGGTCCTCCAGCGAAGGTGTTATGGTATCTTCCAATAATTCCAAGATTTAAGCGATTATTTGCCAATGCAAATTATGCACTGAACCTTTCATGGCATGCAGATAAAAGGAGATCTGATAGACAGCTTCGCCATCCAGCTGATTCTCCACAGTGGAAAAAGATTGATCAGCTCTTTCCTGATTTCGGGAGTGAGCCGAGAAATCTTAAGCTTGGACTCGGTACAGATGTAATGAATCCTTTTGCTGACTTAAGCACTAACACAGTTCGTGGCCCGTTATGCTCATAATTTACAATCTCTCCCATTGGTTGCATATGAAGCGAAGATATATCATGTTATCTATGATGATTTCAGGCCCGCGACAACCAGAAAATGATATTGATGTTTATCTAAGCCCCATGGTTGAAGACTTACGAATGTTGTGGGAGAAAGGGGTTGATGTGTTTGATGGATACCGCCAGCATAATTTTAGATTACGTGCAATGTTATATCGTACAATTAATGACTTTCCATCATATGGGAACTTGAGTGGTTATAGTGTTAAAGGGAATCTAGCATGTCCTATATGTGAGGAAGACACAAGCTACATACAGCTAAAACATGGAATAAAGACTGTCTACGCTCAACATCGGAAGTTTCTTACACGTAATCACCCATACCGTAGATTGAAAAAAGCTTTTGATGGATATCAAGAGCACAACATGGCGTTGACACCCTTAACTAGTACCCAAGTTTATGAGCGAGTCAAGAACATGAATACAATATTCAGAAAGACCCAAAAGAAGGATACTGAGAAAAACATATGGAAAAAAAGTCGATATTCTTTGATCTTCCATACTGATGCGATCTAGATGTGCGATAATGTATAGATGTTATGCACGTGGAAAAAAATGTGTGTGATAGTTTAGTCGGCACACTTTTCAACATTAAAGGTAGGACTAAAGATGGTTTGAATGCTCGTAAATATCTAGTTGAGATGGGAATACGACCGGAATGGTATCCTGAATTAGTAGGTAAGCGAATATACCTGCCCCCAGCATGTCGTACTTTATCTAAAAAAGAAAGGACAAGTTTTTGCCAGTGTCTTCAAGGCATGAAAGTGCTGCAGGGTTACTCTTCAAATATTAAGAGTCTTGTGTCATTCAAGACCTTAAATTGGTTGGCTTGAAGTCTCATTATTGCCACGTGTTGATACAACAACTCCTACAAGTGGCTATACATGACATTTTGCCTAAAAAAGTTAGGCATGTTGTAACTCATCTGTGCTATTTCTTCAATGTTTTTTGTAGCAAAGTAGTTGACCCTTTAGTGTTGGATGATTGGGAAAAAGAGGCTGCTAATATCTTGTGTCAACTAGAGATGTACTTTCCTCTCTCATTTTTTGACGTCATGGTTCACATAATTGTTTAAGAGAGATAAAAGAGTGTGGCCTTGTTTATTTTCGATGGATGTACCCAATTGAACGATACATGAAAATCCTGAAAGGGTATACAAGAAATCCAAATCATCCTGAAGCATCCATTGTTGAAAGGTACATTGCATAAGAAGCCATCGAGTTTTGTACAGACGACATGTCACCAGCAGAAGGTGTAGGGATGCCGAAGTCTCGTCATGATGGAAGATGTGGAGGTAAGGGTACGCGGGGTTTGAAAATTAAAACAAAGAGTCGCGAGGAAGTGCTTCAAGCTCATTTGTGTTTATTGAATAATACTTATGAGGTTCTTCCTTACCTGTCTATTCATAAGGCTCTTGTGAAGTCCAAAAATTCTTGGATGAGTGAAAAATAGGTGTTGACCGAGCATAACAAGACTTTCTTGAAGTGGTTTAAAGAAAAAGTTAGTCTGGATGATAGTGCTTCTGATACATTGAAATGGCTAGCACATGGGCCTAAGTTTGATGTCATAACTTGGAGTGGGTACGACATCAATAAGTAATTATTCTACACGAAGTCACAGGATGACAAGAGTACTGTGCAGAACATTAGAATTACTCTTCAAGCTGAGTCCATGCACTTTTCTAGTTCAAAAGATAACAATCCTATTATGGCTTGCACAAGTTACTTTGGAGTTATTGAAGAGATTTGGGAGGTAGACTATGTTAAAATTAGAATCCCTGTTTTTAAGTGTAATTGGGCTGATAATAACACTGGTATGCAAGTTGATGAATTGGGATTTACATTGGTAAACCTGCACAAGGTTGCTTATAAAGATGAGCCTTTCATCGAGCCTTTCATCATGGCATGCCAAGCAAGACAAGTGTTATACATAAATGACCCATGTAATGAAAGACGGTCAGTTGTTCTTCAGGACAGAAGCGTAGACGTGACTCATGAGAATAAATATTCAATGCTCGATAATTATGATATGTTTTCTTTCTCGACATGCATACCTCCCATTGATGAAAATGAAACGGATGGTTTGCATGCCACTCGTAATGATCATGAAGAAGGCATATGGGAGAACATTCATATATAATTATAAGTAGATTTACTTAATTTATCTTGTTGAATTGTAAGGATTGTATAGTGATTGGTGGTTCGTTTTATTAATTTTTATGGTCAAAAAGTCAAACATATGTGATTGATGAGAGGAAATGTAGAAAATTTTCGTAAGCAATCACATCTTTGCAGTAAAGAATTTTCTCTAACAAATGAAAAGGAAAATTTAGTCATTTGCAATTTTAATTATTTATTGTTTATTCGATGTCGAACGATGCTTTCTGAGCAAGTAGTCAATTAGGCTTTCATTCCTTGTATAGTGAATATCTGATCCTTTTATTGCCCTGTATAACGTACCATTTGTTCACTGTTTGATTAGGAAAGTGGAGGTAATCCAGGTGGTTGCAAAGCATTCATGTGAAGTTTTTAATTTGAAAGCATCATACCAGATACTATGGTTTTGTGTCACCGGAAATATTCTAGCATTTTGCTTTTTGCTCATGTACCAGGTACCTTTTCTTTTTGGGGTAACAACTTTTGAAAAAGTTGTAGGCTATATATATCATCCTTCTGTCTAAAGATGGACAAAACGCATGTAAATCCAAATTATATTTTCCAAAACATAAGATGATTAATTCTATCAATCAAACTAAACATGTAATGTCATTTATGTTACCTTGACTCGGATACAGATGTTGGATATGGGTGCATATTTAAGTGTCGAACCCCACTAGTTCATAAAAAAAATTCAGTTTCTGACCTAAAATGAAGTGTCTAGCCGCATTCTTTTGACTTATTTTTCGATTTTAGCCTGGTCGATTCGATTCGGCATTCGATTCGATTCTTATTATTATTATTATTATTAATCTTAATTATTATTATTGTTATTATTAATAATATTACTATTATCGTTGTTGTTGTTGATTACTATTATTATTATTTACCATTATTATTATAATTATTTACCCTTAATATATATTTCGATTCGATTCGATTCAGTCCATTCGATTGATTCGATTCGGTTTAGATCCATTCGATTCGATTCGATTTAATTGATTCGATTCGATTCATTCGATCAAAAGAACAGAGCCTAAGTGCCATACCCATGTTGGAGTGTTGAGTGTGTGACACGGGTATGGAAGGGGAATTGAAGATTCCGGGTAATGTTGGTTCTTTTTCGTGGTTCTTATGATGTTGTGGTCCTATTAAGGAAGATCCACTATGTTATTTGTGACAATCCTTGACTTTTGACTTTTAATTAAAAATATGTGGGCATTATTTGGACAATATATATCCAACGTGTTGTTCATGACGTAGATAACATATTTTATGTTTTGTCTGTAGGCACATGATGGCTACCCCACCGAGGTCTGATTCTTCGACTAGGTCTTGTTCCACTTCACCTCCACAGACCTCATCAAAAATGATTAGGAATCCCACACGATCAAGATGTGACTAAAACACGGTTGGATGGGAGTAAGTTACCGCTTGGCATCGATACGGTCACAGGAAAAACAAAAAAGACTCATAATGTGAAGTTGTCAAGTTATTTGGGAAAACTTGCTCGAGAACATATTTCCATTTTACATCCTACGTGGTGACTTGTACCAGATCATGATAAAGAGATGATTTGGCTGGATGTTTTGGTAATTTTCTTTTCCTCGAATATTTCAGTTACAATTGAAAATAATTTGTTTCATCTCCAATCATTCTCTGTTTATATATTTCCATTAAATGTATAACAACTTTGATATCACGAACGAAAAACAAAGAAAGAAGAAGATTCTACAATCGGTGGGCGTAAAATGGAGACAATTTAGATCATACTTATCTAGGGCATGGGTGTTCGGAGATTACAAAAACATGTCTCCTTGTTGGAAGTATAATATCTCCTTGAATGACTGGGATGAATTTAAAAAAAGTCGATTAGACCCGAACTGGGAGGTAAGTAACTAAATCTTATCCGCAGTCAACAATCTTGCTCATGCCGTAAATAATATCCAACGTGTTGTTCGTGAAGTAGTATAACTCAGAGTCTTGTTCATGCTGTAAATAGTATATTTTCTGCTTTATAATTATTACAGATAAAGAGAAGTAAGGCACAAGAAATTCAAGAAATGAACACTTGCCCTCACACTATGTCTCGTGGTGGTTATGACCTGGTGGATGAGAAGATCATAACCGAGAAATTGAATAAACGACAAGAAACAGCATCACAATCTGGTTCTGATGCGATTGTTGATCCTCCTTCTCCTTCTACTCGACACCAGAGATGGAAGTGAGGCCGCATAAGAAAATCGGGCGAGATGATTACTGATGCAGCACGTGAGATTGCAAAGTGGATTGTAAGTTTTCAAATATGTTTAGTTTAATATTTGCAATGATATACAAATTAGTAGTAAGTTATGTTGCTTTTTTACCTCTTTAGTGTTCAGCATAAAACAGTAATGCAATTGTTGTTTTAATGTTGGTGTAGGATAATTTGGAAGAGTGTTCACAAGGTTCATTTGTTCCCCATGGACGTGATGACATTCTTAGTAATGCACACCCAGGTCGTGTTCCTGGCGTTGGATCTGGTATAGGGATTCGGGAATATTTTAGATCACATTCATGTGGGTCGACCAGACCCCAGTCAATCAGTCCTGAGTCTTTGCAAAGCCTCACACCGAAGATCACGATGGAGGTTACACAAAATTTGATGAAGCAATTTGGTTCGGCGTTGGCATCCCTATGAGCATATTCACAACCACTTCCAGTTACACCTTTTGGACATGTTAGTACGAACAGGAGTTGTGATGCTGCCACTGGTCGCTCTTTAGGAGAGACTCACACTAGTACCGTTGGCCAGTGTGGTTTATATATTGATGGTCAAACTCTCCGCCTAGTGACCCTAGGGAGAGTTCTCGAGGGTGGTTCAACCATACATGGTGTGCCCTTGTCTGATGATTTGGTTAGGGTGACAGTTGAGGATGTTCGAGATGCTAATGCTCAGGTCCCTATTCCCACTTCAAAGGTTAGCATAGTGGGAGAGGCCCTAGGTGGTTTTATTGCTTGGCTGAAATGTCTTGTCAAGGCTATATCTAGCGAGATGCGAATTTTTTTCAAGCAAAAGGTTATTATAATAAATGTGTGAATTAAAGATTGATTGTTGACAAGTTTATTACTTAGGATATTGATAGACAAAAGAAGTGGGTTAATAAAGTTGAGGGATCAGCACTTATAGATAATCCGATTGTTGAGTTTCTTAAGATCGCTGCATCCCTTTATGGTAACCCTATACAGGTGGTGACCTCCCTGAAAAACACATTCGACCCGGAAAGTTGTAAAGTGTTAAGTGTGTGTGTGAAAACTGCTCCCTTCACCACGTCGCCACATCTTTCTCCAACCGCACCCACTTCCGGCCACCTTCCCCGACCACCGCCACCACCAGCCGACTCACCTCTTCCCCCCAACCACTCGCCTGCACTTTCCGGTCGTTCCCGTCATCGCCTTCCCCATCTTCACACAGATCGTGCATCATCACAGCAAGCCGCACGCTCAAGCAACGTTTATTCATGCTCGTCGCCGACCTCCTTCCACCGGCGACCGAAGCATAAGCTTTCATGTCAAAAAAAAGGGCGTCTCGAACGCCCGACAGAACACCAGAAGCAGAACATATTGTCGACCGAGATAGGCCGACTATCAACCGTCGCATACCGTCTTCTCCGACGCCTCGAGAAAATTCATAGTAGCCTTTCCCGAAGTCCATCGCTCCGACGTCTGCATCTCCAAAGTTGAATCCAGTTCGCAAGGGTAATCCTACGTCTAGTCTGGTCCGAAACATTATTCCGACATCTCTGCCAACGCCCGGCACCGCCATGCTGTCTCCTCCGAAGCATTCCACAAAAACCCTAGTTGCAGGGTTCTCTACGTCGCTCAACTCCCTTGCGGCGGAAATGAAGTTCAGTTTAAACAACAAAATGGACGGAGGAGAGCCGTCCATTTTAGGTCAGCCGCCATCCAACGGCTGCGATCGACTGGGTTTAATTAATAAGCCCGATGAAGAAGCCTAGTTCAACATATCTAAGGTAAGGCCCACATCTGTTATTCCTAATCATAATGGGCATGCTTTAATTTGGCCCAACTTAAAAATCCACCCGGGCCCGCAAGCTGCCCTATCCAGCCAACCTCAAATTTCTAGTCCAACCCACCAGGCCAGCCATATTATACTACCAGCCCAACCCTGCACTTATAATATCCTAGCCCAACCCAATACCACAATTAGCCCATCACCCAATTTGGCCGATAACTCGGACAAATCTCCCCAAATACTGCTCCAGCCAATGAATCCTAAAAATCCTCCTACATCACCTAAACCCTTGGCCCAATACCCTGAGCCTGTTGACCTCCACTCTTGCAAACCTGACCCAACCAAACAACCACAGCCCAAACCCATAATTAACCCACTCAAAATCATCAGTGGCAGTCCCGACCTCCATGCAGTCAGCTCCAGCAACCCGTTGCAAAATTCCGGCAACCACTTCACTTCCGACAACAAGAGCTCGCCTGAACCGACCCGACTGACTGAACCGGGTGCAACCGAGCAACCACGGCTGAAGCCCTCTTACACACAAATGGTCAACAACCAACATGGTTCAACGCAGACCGGTTTCACCCACCAACCCGGTTCGACAATAAAATCATTTAATTTCGACGGAGCTAAGGTTAGTCCTTTTGGTACTCTCTCCTCCGTAAATGAGAAGATGTGTGTTACCTTTTCTTCCTCTGATATGATTACTCTTGCTGCGTCATGGGAACGCACTTTGATTCTTAAATTCTCACATGCTATCCCCTCCCCTCGAGATGTGTCTGATACGGAATTTAATAGTCCGAATAAAGAAACCGAAGCAAGAATCGGCGTTAAAGGCCTTACAACGCGCCGTGCACGTGCTACTACGTATTTAGGCGAGAAAACGGACATAAGACGTGGAGTCTCGTTCTCAGTCGTGTCATATAACACGGCCCGTGTCATGCTATGCCGGAAGGTCGACAATCGGCCGGAAAATGGACGAACTGCCGGAAAAATCACCACCGGCCGGAAAATTCACCACTGCCGAATCGCCGATCACGCCGACCACCACTGCCGAATCGCCGATCACGCACGGAATCGCCGATCAGTCACGGAATCGGGCCGATCATCGCTGACAATCCGGCCGTGTCATCCGACACGGCCCATGCCGAGTTGTCTGGATAATGAAGTCTCGCCGCCGAACCCGATCAGTCGTCCGACACGGCCCGTGCCGACACAACCCGACCGTGCCAGGCGACACGGCCGAGTCACACTCTTCCGGATAGTACAATTCTCGCTGTCTGACCAACCCGACCGTGCCAGGCGACACGGTCGAGTCCTCTGCCGGCCAGATCGCACGCGGCAGTGCCGATCGGGCACGGCCGTGTCCGGCAGAAGAAATGCCATTATTGCCGATTTTTTTATTTTTTGTTGTTTTTCCTCCTCACATGTCATGATTAGACTTGCATGTTATGTGGGGTGACTTATAACTATGTTTATTGTGTGATTCCCTCCCATTTGTTTGATTCCATCCTTATTTTTATTTTGATGTTTGGTTGTCATGTCAAGATCATGTAAGCTTTGATTCCTTAGTTGGTTAGAAGGCTACATCTCCTATAAGTAGCCTTTGAGTAGTTTTGTAAGATATAATGTATTATGAATGTTGAATGAGAAAGAAAACACTTTGTGTTTCTATCATTGGTAAATGATTTTTACCGAAACTTGATTTTTATTCGACGCGTTTTCGAGTATTAATCCGATTGATTCTCAATAGGTCTTGGGAAGAAATCACCTTATCGAGTTATAGGTCTAATTCGATAAACCCTTGTTCTTGATCGTTCAAGTCTTCTTGTTCGATATTTTTATTGTTATCCGATATTTCATCCATATTCATACACTCAAATTACCATATTCATAAAAGCCTTCCGCTATCATACACTTACAAACACTCCGACCGATACGTATCCGCCTCTCCCCGGATAATTCGTATCATAAGTGGTATCAGAGCCCAAGGCTATTTCCTTGGCAATTTTATTGAAGATTTCTTATCAAGAACTATCTCTTGATTCTTGTTATGGATTTCTCGGATCTCGATTTCTTGATGAAACTCCGTGACACACTAAACTGCTTACCGGAGCAACATATGCAAGCAAGACGCAGAGACGACGCCAACGATATTGATTTCTTGGCCAAATTCCACAGCATACCGGAATTTCACGGAGATAGTAATCCAAATGCGTGCATAGATTGGCTTCGTGCTTGTGAGGAGCACTCGGACTTCAAGGCTGCCCCGATCAACCACCGCGTTTCGTTGGTGGCAAGGCGCCTCCGCGGTAGCGCCGCCGTCTGGTGGCAAAAACTGAAACAGTCCCGTTCACAACAACGTAAGCCAAAAATTACAGATTGGCAAAAATTCAGAAAATATCTCAAGCGAAGGTTCAAAGCAGCATCTTATCACTAGTCGTTGTTTCCCCACCACCAATCCTTCGACGCCCCTCCGCCAACCTTTGATCAAAGATTTTTTTTTCATCGAAGAATTTCCAGTGAAGTTTTTTTTGACGAAGACGATGTCCCTACCACCATTTTTAATGAAGTAGACAAGACAGAGTTTTCAACGGAGCAATTCAACGAAGAAGATGAGTTGAGCCGTGTCTCCCTAGTCGACGAACCTGGACCTTGCTACTTTGAGCATGGGTCAGTTGGTTGTGTTGGCCAAATTGACCAAAATGGACCAAATTATTTTAATGATGAGGAGCCTTTTAGTGTCATGGAAATTGGATCGGATTATGAAGGGCCACCAGTCTTTGATGCAGAACCAGTTGACAAAGAGGAGTCCGTAATAAATCATGTGTTTCCCATTCTTGATGATGAACCCGATGTGGAATTATCAGTGTTTCCAATTCTGGAGGATGAGCCCGATGTGAAATTAACCGTGCGCCCCATTTCAGTTGTCCACTCATTTCATGATATCGGTATTACCTGGCGGAGTAATTATTATTATTTTATTAATAATGACAGTTATTTTGTTGGTGATTCTCGAGGGGGCCCCACTACCTATCGTCTCAAGATTTTGGGCCATGTACGTACTGCGGACATTTTCGAGGTCAAGTACTTAGAAGTTTTAATTAATTATCTTGACGACGAAGGAAGTTCGGAATTGAGGACAATTCCCTTTAAAGGGGGAGGGGATGATACGGAATTTAATAGTCCGAATAAAGAAACCGAAGCAAGAATCGACGTTAAAGGCCTTACAACGCGCTGTGCACGTGCTACTACGTATTTAGGCGAGAAAACGGACATAAGACGTGGAGTCTCGTTCTCAGCCGTGTCATATAACACGGCCCGTGTCATGCTATGCCGGAAGGTCGACAATCGGCCGGAAAATGGACGAACTGCCGGAAAAATTACCACCGGCCGGAAAATTCACCACCTGCCGGAACTGGCCGATCGCTGCCGACCACCACCTGCCGAATCGCCGATCACGCCGCCGAATCGCCGATCACTGCCGGAATCGCCGATCACCGCCGATCAATCCGCCGGTCATCCGACACGGCCCGTGCCGAGGTGTCTGGATAATGAAGTCTCGGCCGATCAACCCGACCGTGTCGTCCCGACACGGCCTGCGTGCCGACACAACCCGACCGTGCCGGGCGACACGGCCGAGTCACACTCTTCCGGATAGTACAATTCCTGCCGTCGACCAACCCGACCGTGCTGTGCGACACGGCCGAGTCCTCGCCGGCCGATGCGCGCGACTGCGTGCCGATCGGCACGGGCCGTGTCCGGCAGACCAGCAAATGCCATTATTGCTGATTTTTTTTATTTTTTGTTGTTTTTCATCCCCTCACATGTCATGATTAGACTTGCATGTTATGTGGGGTGACTTATAACTATGTTTATTGTGTGATTCCCTCCCATTTGTTTGATTCCATCCTTATTTTTATTTTGATGTTTGGTTGTCATGTCAAGATCATGTAAGCTTTGATTCCTTAGTTGGTTAGAAGGCTACATCTCCTATAAGTAGCCTTTGAGTAGTTTTGTAAGATATAATGTATTATGAATGTTGAATGAGAAAGAAAACACTTTGTGTTTCTATCATTGGTAAATGATTTTTACCGAAACTTGATTTTTATTCGACGCGTTTTCGAGTATTAATCCGATTGATTCTCAATAGGTCTTGGGAAGAAATCACCTTATCGAGTTATAGGTCTAATTCGATAAACCCTTGTTCTTGATCGTTCAAGTCTTCTTGTTCGATATTTTTATTGTTATCCGATATTTCATCCATATTCATACACTCAAATTACCATATTCATAAAAGCCTTCCGCTATCATACACTTACAAACACTCCGACCGATACGTATCCGCCTCTCCCCGGATAATTCGTATCAGTGTCTACGGGTTTGAATGATATGAAACTGAGGGGTAAATTTAGTTGGAGTTGGTTAAATTATTGTCATATTGTGATTAGGTTTGATAATGATGAGGACTTTAGACGTATTTGGTTAGGTTCCAATTGGAATTTTTCTGGATGTCCTGCCCGTATTTTTAAGTGGTCACCTAGTTTTTCGGTGAGGACAGAGACTTCGATCTGCCCGATTTGGATTAGACTTCCGGGTCTGCCTTTGCATTTATTTCATCCACGCGCATTATACACGATTGCCAAGGCTGTTGGCAATCCCATTTTAGTTGATGCCCCGACGGCCACACATTCACGACTTTCAGTCGCCCGTGTGTGTCGAGATTGATCTTTTGGCGTCCAGAGTGCCCGAGATTGAAGTTGAATTTGATGATCACATTCTTACGCAGCGCATTATTTACGAGAGAGTACCATTGTATTGCTCTCTGTGCTCTCATGTGGGGCACGACCCGTCCAGTTGCTATATAGTTGGCAACAAAGAACGGCCTCCTCCGCCCCAGCGTAAGAAGCCTGCTGTTGTCGCATCTAGACAACAGAAGGCGCAGCCAGCCCCTGCTAAAGCCTCTAAGGCTAATACCTCTCAGGCTGCTCCTAAGACCGCTAAAGGGAAGGAGCCTGCCGTTTGGCAGGTTATTACCAAAAAAGGAGCTAGAGAGACGGGGATGATCCCCAAGGGCACGGCTGCAACCGGACATCACTCGTACTTTGCATCGTTAGACTCCTCTGCTAGAGAGGAAGAGGATTTAGTAGGCACAGATGACATTATTAGCGTGGGCAATAAAGATAACGTGTTGGGTAGCGATGACGGTGGTCGTGATAGCGATATTGAGCGTGTTTTAGAGGACGACACAGAGTCCTCTACCGTCCCACACTTTTCTAGACTCGTAGAGTCTACCTCCCCCTGCCATGATGGTGAGGGCTGCACGGATGATCCGATCATCGTGGAGCCTGAGACCCTTGCCATGGTGGTTTACGAGCCTCCCCCTCCTCCCCCTTCTTCTTCTTTTCCTTCTCTATCTCGGACTGAGTGTGGTCTTAAACGCACCAAATTTGAGATTTCTGAGTCCAGTCTCTCTTTCTCGGCGATGGTGTCTCTTACGATGGCACCGAAGCCCCCAGTTAAGAGACGTCTGATGTCTTCTACTGCTGCTCTTGGTGTCACCACTAGGGGCAAAGCTGCTTCCGACTCCTCGATTTCCACACGAGGAAGAACAGCTTCTCGCGGACCATCCTCCTCCTCTAAGGGGCGATCTTCATCGCCCTTGAAAGGGGGAACATCTGCCCGGCAGGATACACCTCGGAGACGGGGCCGCTCCAGTCAGCGTCCTAGGTCTTCGTCTGAGTTGGTTGGCTAGTTTATGTCGATACCCATTCTTACATGGAACGTTCGTGGTCTGGCTAACACCGGAGCACAGAAGCGCATTCGACATCTCAACCGTGTTCACAGGTTTTCTTTTATTGGCATTTTAGAACCCATGGGTTCCAATGCTAATTTTGATTTTTATATTCGTTCTTTAGGTTTTGCATCGGGACTTTATAATCGGTCTAACAAAATTTGGTTCTTTTCTTCCCCTCACTTTCAGCACCAAGTTTTGTTGGATACCGATCAAGTCCTCTATCTTTCTCTTTCTTACCCCTTCTTCCTCAGTCGATTTATGTCACCTTTGTCTATGCCAGCACTAACCGTGTTGGTCGTTACGCCCTTTGGTACACCCTCCGTGAGATTGCTTTGGAAGTAGAGGGGTTGCCATGGCTAGTCAGCGGTGACTTCAACATCTTCTTGCATTTACATGAGCGTGAGGGTAGTACCACAGACCGTTCTCCAGAGATTCTAGACTTCGCACAGGCTATTGCTGACTGTGAGTTGATTGATGCGGGCTGCGAGGGCGATATTTTCACTTGGGAGCACAATGGTTTGAGGGAAAGGCTAGATCGTGCTTTATTTAATGAAGCATGGTCGAACGTGTTTGCGGTTTCTACCGTCACTCATTTGCCTAGACTTCGGTCGGACCATGCGCCACTTCTTATCCAGTGTCGCTTCTCCGCGACTCGTCATAAGTCGTCATTCCATTTCTAGAGTATGTGGATCCGGCATAACATATTCCTGGACACTGTTAGGGAGGTCTGGCTAGAGGTGCCCAAAACGACCCAACCCGCCGGGTCGACCCGCCGACCCGGACCCGGCTGACCCGTGCAAGACCCGGACCCGGACGACCCGTGCGACCCGCCGACCCGGACCCATGGTATACACGGGTGGGGTCCGGATCGAGCTTCTCCCAACCCGTCGACCCGCCGGGTCCGACCCGGCGGAAATAAAAAAAAAACAAAAAAAAAAAAATTCAAAAAATGGCCGTTGGACCCGTGAGTGGGCCGTGACCGTGGTCTAACGGCTAGTCCGATTTTAAAAAAAAAAAAATCCTATCTATAAATACCCCCCTCCCCAACACAATTTATCCACACCTTCAATACTATCTATCTCTCAAACTCTCATTGTTAATTGCTATACTACTTAATCTCTCTCATTTTTTTCGCATTTTATCATTATGTCGAGTTCTGACAAGGGAAAGGGTATTGCTACATCTCCCAAAAATCCAAAATGTCCAAGTTCGAGCGAATGGGTCTTTGGGGCAAATCAAGAAACCATCTGAATAATTATTCGGAGCCCCAAAACCAAACTCCACCGGTTTTGAAAATGAAAGTCAAGAACACGAATATGATGTTACACATGAAAATATCTATTACGGTAGTACAACAACTACCAAGAAGAAGAAGTTGATCTCCGGGATTTCGACGTGTCCCGAATCGTCAACAACTGCAAAACATCGACGAAGAAATGGACCATGAAATCGATGAAGCTATGTTAAATCAAACATATGCAACATTCGAGCGCACTCTTCATGGCGTACCAACTCCGACGCAAAAATCAAAGTCGAAGCGTCCTGCGACAAGCCAAGCTGAAGAAGAACCTCCTTATGTTGAGAAGTTATCGTCCGAGGAGGAAGAAAATGTGAAAGGCAGAGGAAGCAAGAAAACTAAAGCAAGAAACAAGCCTGCCCCTGTTGCAGAAAGGAGACCGGTATCCGTACTTTTTTCAAAACACTTTAAGAAGGAAAAAATGCCGGATGGTTCGATTAAGGTATCTTGCAACTACTGCCCCCGTATAACTCTTCTCAAGTAAAAGAACTACGTGGAGCTTTGATTCCTCACGGGGATACGTAGGCAATTTAATTTTAAGTAAAAACTTAAAATTAAATAGAAGCTAATTTTTTCAAATGATTTCCTTTTTCACTTATAGTTATTTTTCGTGTATAAAATGATAACAAAAAAAAGTTTTATATACATTTAAAAAAAAAAATAGACGGGTCGACCCGTGACCCGTGGTCGGACCGGACCGGACCGTGGCCGACCGTCGATTCCGCCAACCCGTACATTTCATATGTACGGTGGGGTCCGGTCTGTCCTGCGACTCCGCGACCGTGAGTCCGACCGGACCGGACCGGACCCGTGGTTGGGCACCTCTAGGTCTGGCTTACCCCGACTGGATTATCTGGCATGTGTAACCTACAGGTCAAACTCCTTAGGGTTAAGCGCAGGCTGAAACAGTAGAACTGGTCTGTTTTTGGAAATCTTCATACGAAGTTGGATGAGGCCTTGAGGGATGCTGACGAGGCTGAGCGGCGATATGATTCGGATCCTACTCCGGAGAATAGAACCGTTATGCATCATTTTCGTGCTGAGTACCATCTTTATCTCTCTATGGAGGAAGATTTCTGGAAACAGAAAGCCGCAGTTCATTGGGTTACTGTGGGCAAGCGCAACACCCGATTCTTTCAGGGTTTTGCGAAGCAGAAGCGTTGTCAGTCGCATATTCACAGCATTGAGGATGGTGGTACGACGATCTCTATAGAGTCGGACATCCGATCATCCGCTGTGAATTTCTTTAGGACTCTGTTTACATCCGATGGTGATGTTCTCGTCCCCCTGGATGACACTTGTTTTCCCTCTATCCCCTGTTCTTTTGATTGTGATAGTTTGTGTGTCCCACCCTCTCCCCAGGAGATTCGTGCTGTGGTATTTGATATCGATCCTCACAGCGCTTCTGGGCCTGATGGGTTCTCGTCTTTGTTTTTTCAGCATTGTTGGGAGATTGTCTCTTCCGACGTGGAGGGGGCTGTGCTCGAGTTTTTTGAGGGTCATCCTATGCCTCCGGCTTTCACGGCGACTACGGTCGTCTTGATCCGAAGAAGCCTGTTCCGAGCGGTTGGTCAGATTACCGGCCTATTAGTCTGTGTAATGTGACCAATAAGATTATCACGAAAATCCTTAACGCTCGTCTTGCTCCTCTCCTCCCTCTGATTATCTCTCCGAACCAGAGTGGATTTATTCACGGGCGGGTTATTACTGATAATATCCTTCTGGCCCAAGAACTTATTCACGACCTCCACGTCGCGGACATTCATGGTGTCCTGAACATTGCGCTGAAGCTTGATATGGCTAAGGCATATGATAGGGTTCACTGGCAGTTTTTACGTAAGGTCCTGGTGAGGATGGGATTCCCGGCTAGATGGATTTTGTTCATTCGTCATTGCGTCGAGAGTTGCACATTTTCCATTTTGGTGAACGGCATTCCGGCCGGTTGTTTTGACTCTAGTCGGGGTTTGCATCACGGCGACCCTATCTCTCCGTCGCTCTTCGTGCTTGCCGCTGATTATTTATCGCGCTGCTTGGACCGATTCATTCGAGACCATCCTTTGATGAGGTATAGGACGGTTGGACGGCCTTTCCCCGTCTCGCACCTATCCTATGCCGATGACATCATTATATTCACACGGGCTGTGGATGATGGTCTCATTGATCTTATGCGTCTCCTGGATCACTACTCTATGGCTTCGGGCCAAATGGTTAGTATCCAGAAAAGCACTTTTATTCTTGCTCCTAAGAATGCGCCTCGTTGGCATCAGAGAGTTCACGATCTTACTGGTTTTTGCCAGGGCGATCTCCCCATCACCTATCTTGGTGTGCCCCTTTACAAAGGCTTTATGAAACGAGAGCTCTTTGCTGGGGTGAAGCAACGGATGTTGGATAGGATCTCTGGTTGGTCCCATCGCCACCTTGCTTTTGGGGGACGCTTGGATCTTATTAAGAGCACTCTCTGCACGATTCCTCTACACCTGCTTCAGGTATTGGACCCACCATAGTACATTATCCAGGAACTCGAGCAGATCATTGCGAGATACTTCTGGGGTTCTGTTGGTCTGAAGAGGAAGACGCATTGGGTCCGTTGGCGGCAGATTTGTCGTCCGGTCTCTGAGGGAGGCCTCGGGGTTCGGAGCCTTTCGGATATGGCGAGAGCTTTTAGTTATAAGCTCTGGTGGCGCCTTCGCGCGGGCACATCTCTGTGGGCGCAGTTTATGCTCCGCAGAAACTGCTTTGCTGGCCTTTATACGCCTATGCGTAACCCTTGGCGCCGTATCCTCCGTGTGGGTATTGAGGCTCAGGAGTTCATCCGCTGGACTCTTGGTCGTGGCTGTGGGGAGGTCAGCTGTTGGGACGATACTTGGATTGGGGATAGGGCTATTTCTTCTTTTCATTAGGTTACTGGTAGACCCCATCTTAGGATTCATGAGTTATGGGTTGATGGGACATGGGACATGGGTAGATTGGAGTCTATTGTTGGAGAGGAGCTAGGATTTACCCCTCAGTTCATCCAGGAGATCTCCGCGATTCCCATCGCCGAGGAGGATTCGGATAGTATGTGCTGGTCTCTTACCTCTTTGGGTGCGTTCTCATTGTCGTCGGCTTGGTCTCACATCAGGGTGAGGGGTCAGGCTAATCTTGTTTACGGGGCCATCTGGACTGCCTTACTTACACCGACCACTTCGGTGTTTATTTGGCGACTTCTCATGCGACGGATACCGACTGATGACATTCTACAGAGGAGGGGCGTTTCACTGGCTTCTAGATGTTTGTGTTGCCCGCATACCATTACCCAGACCTACCATACCGAGACCATTGCCCACCTTTTCTTGGAGAGTGATGTGGCTCGTGACGTGTGGGAGTATTTTGGCGCTTGGACACATTTATCCCTACTCCATACTCAGAATATTTTTGAGCTCCTGAGTCTTTTCGCACACGGCACACACTTTAGGCACGCGACTTTCATTATTCCTTGTCTGATCTTTTGGTTCATCTGGACAGAAAGGAATAGTGCAAAGCATAGGGCGGTTACTTTTCCTTCGACTCATGTTATTGTGCAGGTGGAGCGCCATGTTGCTTTATTGGATTCTGCGGGGCTTATTTCATCTGAGTTCTGGGCGGGTTGCTCGCTGCCTGGTCGTTTCGAGCGAGCTATATCTTCCCCCGCTCAGACTCGTCATCCCGTCCCGGTGGTTTGGCTTCAACCCGTGACCCCTTGGATCAAGCTGAACACGGATGGTTCGTTCGATAGAGACACACAGATTGTGGGTGGGGGAGGTATGATTAGAGATCACCACAGAGAGCTCCTTCTTGCTTTCCATTCCTCTTTTCAGGCCTCTTCGAGTTTTGATGCTGAGGTCTAGGCGTTGGCGATTGGATTGATTCTAGCTTCCCAGAGATCGAGACATGTTTGGATTGAGCTTGATGCTGCTGGTGTGGTGACCCTGCTATCATCTGGCCATCGGGGCTCTTGGCAGGTTCGTCACACTCTTATGCGTATCCGACACATTCTCAGAGATATTCAGTTCAGAGTCACTCACATTTTCCGGGAGGGCAACAGGCCGGCCGACTATCTTTCTGATCTCGGCATGTCATCCCTCGGCATTCAGACTTATACTTACGATACTGCTCCTCCGTTTCTTCTCTCCCTTATACAGATGGATCAGCTTAGTTATCCGTCTTTTAGATTTAGATAGGTTTTTATTTTATTGATTGCTTGCTTGCCTATTGGTCCGCATATTAGCCCACAGTTTTAGTGGTGCACCTTGTATTGATCTTGCGGACCGTAGGCACTTTAGATTTTAGGTTCCGGATTATGGCCTATTTTTGGTCATAATTCAGAGTTGAGTTATTTTCGTCTACGGGTCCGCACATTAGCCCACGGTTTGTGGTGCACTTTGTTTTTCTTTAGCTGGTCGTAGATTTCTTCGATGTTTGGACCCGAATTATGGCCCATTTTTTGTCATAATTCGGGGCTGATACTTTGTATTTCTTGATTTCTTTTTATCTACAGGTTGGTGGGTCCCGCCTCAACCCCCCGTCCACTCTGGACGCTTTTTCTTTAAAAAAAAAAAAAAAAAAAAAAAAACCTATACAGGTGGCGTGAGATTCGAGTCTCTTTGGTGTTGAGCATGATGTTCCATTATACCTTTCCCACAACGACTTTTTGGAGATATTTCACGGCAATGTGTGGCTGAGCATATCGATTATATAGTTTTGGATCTTGTAAGTTCTAAACTTTTAAGTTTTATTAGGTAATTCATTGCTTTTACAATTTATGATAGCAATATTATTTAAGTAAAATTTATTTGAACACATTAGGTTTCTAAATAAGTTAAGTGTGGATATGGGGAATGATGATGTGTACGGATTTCTTGAGCCCCAATCTATACAATATATGGGGAACAAAGAAAATGAAGTCTCCAAGTATATTCTGAAAAATTGGCAGCTCTTAATAATTATGTATTTCATTTGTAAAAATATTTTATTGTAATGTAGGAATCATTGGCAGCTCTTAATAATTATTTCTAATGAAGCGTTGGCTGTGTGGCTTTGTTCACTACATGCTAGGCCAGACGCCGCTATGAAAGCCATAGTACATAGGTAAGTTTAATATGTAATTTTAGTTTTTTTTTTAGTTTAAGTTGTTTGTATTTATAAATTACTTAATGAGAATTGTCATCAAAACCAGTGTCGTGACCCCTTTTAAAGTGTTTGGTGGTATACACAACAACAAATCGAAGCATAGCCTTATTTGGCTTTATCAGAAATTAAGTCATTTCAGATTCAATTTAAATAGTTTTATATAATGCTGTAATTTTTTTAAAATTAACTTTAAATTTAATTTTGTAATGTAATAAACAAGTCGGATCTTGGGAATGTGGATATTACGTTATGTATTGGACGTTAACTATTATTCGAGTGAGTATCAAGAACAGTTGGCACGGGGTAATTTTTTTTTTAAAATAGCCACAGATTTTATAGTCCTTATTTGGTTATTCGACTATTCTTCATAATTTTTTTTATTGTATGTTCTAGATATTTAACGACATTAGTGCACTTCCTGGAATGAGCATTGAAGAGATCCGTACTCAGTGGGCCAGATATTTTTTGGAATATTACAAATGAGTATGTACTTTTTTTGTTGTTGTTGGAGATGATATGGTGATACTTTATAATACTTGTGGAATATATGTGCTTTTATTGGAATTTTGATTCATTATTGGAATATACGTGCTTTTATGGATTTTATAATCCTTATTTGGTTATTATATTATTCTTTTGTGGAATATATGTACTTTATAAGAAAGACGATGATCGCGACGAGGAAGGTGCATTTATAAAATTTGAATCATTATTAATTCGTTCTCTTGTATTTATTGTTGATTTTTCCGATTGATTTGATTATATGCGTCCTGTTTGCATTTCCCTTTTATATATATATATATATATATATATATATATATATATATTCAGATCTGGGGTTCTGTTTGAATTTGAAATTAGGAGAAGAAATGATGTACGATGTGTTAAGGCTTGATTTTTAGTTAGGTTGCCTCATGGCGGGAAATGATATGATTTATTTGATTCGCCAGTGTTTGCCCTCAGCCTGATCAAGATTTCACCAACCTCTGCAGCCAATCACCTGAAGAGGATTCCAAGTAAATATCTGATTATTAGCACGGATTTAAGAAACGTATGAATGTGATTTATTGTTGTATTAATCGACTTAATTCCGTTAATGGAACATGGATAGTTTAGTGGAAGTTTAAGTTTTTCCATCTAAATTGCCGTTGATTTTTCTGTTGAATATTTGGCTGATTACTAGTTGAGAATGTGCTGTTCAGGATAGGGATAGGTAGTTGAGAGGAAAGGAGAAATGGAGACTACTATTATGATATAGCTTATGATTTAACGTATTTGATCGATACAGGATAATTTAATTTTGGGCCTTGAAAACATAATTAGTAGTTCTTTTGATCCATTATATGTATTGTTGGAAAAATAGCTTAATTAATACTATAATTAATTAGGGTAATTAATGACATTAAATGGTATATTTGGAATCTACATTTTGTGTAGATTAATTTAGTGTATTTACTTGTTCAATTTCGTTAAGAAATGAATGAGTAATTAATGCACAAAGTTAAGTCATTTAATAATGAATGGTGTGGAATCACATCCCACATCGGAGTTTAGGAAAAGTTGAGCTATTTATAAAGTTTTTCCATCATAAATGAGCAATCATGTGCTCCATTACGTGCACCCTAATTAGGCTTTAATTAATTTTTGCGCTAAAATTGATCTACTTTAAGGTGCAAAGCACCTTCCGAGTCCAAGTTCGAGCACGTGCACGTTGCACTTGTCGCAACGGGCGCTTCGTAGGCGCACTTTGCTCGAACGCCTCGGAGCTATGAGGAGCCTTTCATTTTGACAACTGAGATAGTGGCTCGGATGACGTGGAGGGTGACTAGGATGACACGTGGCAGTGACATGGCGGGAGTGGAACACGAGCGGCGGTTCACGATCGAACCAGTGCAATGGTTCGGACCATTCGATGTACTCTGGACCAGCACAATGGTTTGGATCTTCTGAACCAATGCAGCCCTTCCCACTGGACCACAAGGTGTCTATCCAGTCATAAAGACACACCGATTCGGACAGGGTGCTTTACAGGCTATAAATAAGCCCCTGCGGATGATGATTGTTCACACATAATTAATCAAGATAATAATACACTCATACTAGCCTAAGTTCATACTACAAGTCCCAAATATCCAGTAGTTCATCCGGAATTCGATTCCTAGTACAAGGTATCGAGGAAAAAACCGTTGTATTTTGGGGACGTTTGTCGTTCAGCCGTGTGTACTGTGCGGGGCAATTTCATCTTACGGAGAGAGTCCAACTCTTGCCTCGGTTTTGCATCATTTGTCATTTTCTACAGCATTTACAAACAACAATCGTAAGACGAAATTCTCTGTAGAAGATGGCGTCGTCAAGCAACAAAGTTCATGCTCCTGCCCATGCCGAAAAACCAGAGAAGTTCTCAGGTACTGATTTCAAACGTTGGCAATCAAAAATGTTGTTCTACCTTACTACTCTCAACCTCTGTCGCTTCTTTTCCGAATCTCCTACTGTTGTGGGGGATGATGAAACTGACACCCAGAAACGCACGGCATTGGATGCATGGCATCATAGCGACTTCTTATTCGGAACTATATTTTGAATGGGCTGGATGACACACTTTACAGTGTTTATTCCACAATCAAAACATCCAAAGAGTTGTGGGACTCGTTGGAGGCAAAATATAAAACACAAGATGCCGTTTTGAAGAAGTTCATCGTGGGTCGTTTTCTAGACTTCAAAATGGTGGACACCAAAACTGTTCTCGAGCAAGTGCAGGAAATACAGTTGATCCTGCACGATATTTTGGCAGAAGGAAAAAGCGTGTCTGAATCCTTTCAAGTTGCTGCCATAATCTAGAAGTTGCCTCCGATGTGGAAGGACTTCAAAAACTACCTCAAGCACAAACGCAAGGAAATGGGCCTTGAAGATCTTATTGTGCGACTGAGGATCGAAGAGGACAATCGGAAGACCGATGTCAAGATGAACAAGTCATCTATGGAGGCAAAAGCAAATCTCATTGAGTCAAGCAACAACAAATAGCGGAAATTTAACGGGAAGAAGCAAGACTCGAAGAATCAAAAGAAGATCAAAGGAGAATGCTACAACTGCGGTAAATTCGGGCATATGGCGAAAAATTGCTGCAAACCAAAGAAGGACAAAAAGAGAGATCAATCAAATGTTATCGAGAATAAGTAAGTTCCCATCGATTTGTCCAGTCTTGATCTGTTTGCAGTTGTAGATGAAATCAATATGGTCGGAATTCCCATCGGATGGTGGGTGGACACCGGCGCTACTAAACATATTTGTGCTGATAAACCCGTCACCGAAGAAAGAAAGTGGTACATGGGAAACTCCGATGCCTCAAATGTTTTCGGAACTGGAGAGGTTATACTCAAGATGACGTCGGGATTGAAATTAACGCTCAAGAATGTGCTACATGTTCCAGACATCCGTAAGAATCTTGTGTCTGGCTCAGCATTGAGCAAAGCCGGATTTAGGCTAGTGTTTGAAGCGGATAAAGTTGTAATAACTAAAAATGGTCACTTTATCGGAAAAGGCTATATAGATAACGGCCTTTTCAAACTGAATGCTATCAATTTACGTGGCGGAAATGAAATAAACGATAAAGTTGTTTATTTGGTTGAGTCTCCTAATTTATGGCATGATAGATTAGGACATGCAAATCTAAATATATTATGTCGTTTAGTAAATTTAGATTTGTTGCCAAAAATGATTTTCGATCAACAAAAAAGGTGTGAAATCTGTGTTGAAGCAAACATGGCAAAATCTCCTTTTCATTCAGTAGAAAGATCGACAAAACCTCTTGAATTGATTCACACCGATCTGTGCAATTTAAAACTTGTGCAAATAAGAGGTGGAAAGGATTATTTTATAACTTTTATAGATAATTGCACAAGATTTTGTTATGTGTATCTTTTGAGAAGCAAAGACGAAGCATTCGAAGCTTTCAAAACATACAAAACAGAAGTTGAAAATCAACTCAACACCAAAATCAAAATGATTCGAAGTGATCGAGGTGGTGAATATGTTGCACCTTTTGAAGAATATTGTCGTGAAAATGGCATTATTCACCAAACGACTGCACCTTATGCACCCCAATCGAATGGTGTTGCCGAACGAAATAATAGAACATTGAAGAAAATGATGAATGCTATGTTGATAAGCTCGGGCCTATCACTTAACATGTGGGTAGAAGCTATTCTTTCAGCCAATAAAATTTTGAATAAATTACCCAAAAAGAAGCAAAATAAAACTCCATATGAATTATGGAAGAAGGAAGCCGTCCTATAAATACTTAAAAGTGTGGGGGTGCTTAGCAAAAATTGAAGTACCGAAACCCAAGCAAGTAAAAATAGGACCAAAACCGGTTGATTGCATTTTCATAGGATATGCAAATAATAGTAGTGCGTACCGGTTTTTGGTACACAAATCGGAAGTACCCGATATAAATGAGGGAATGATTATAGAATCAAGAAATGCCATATTTTTTGAAACTATATTCCCTAAGAAAGAAAAGAATGAAATAAGTTCGAAAAAGAGGACTTATGATGAAATCTCGCCAAATAGTAATGGACCAACACCGGAACCAAGGCGAGGAAAAAGAATAAAAACTGCAAAAACCTTTGGTCCGGATTTTGTAGTCTACTCTTTAGAAGACGAACCAAAGACAATCAAGGAAGCATTGTCTGGTTCCGATGCCGATCTATGGCAAGAAGCTATTAATAGTGAAATCGAGTCAATCTTGAACAATAACACTTGGCACATTGTTGATCTTCCTCCGGGAAACAAACCTTTAGGTTGCAAGTGGATTCTGAATAAGAAATACAAAGGTGACAAATCTATTGACAAATACAAGGCACGTTTGGTAGCCAAATGATACAAACAAAAGGAAGGATATGATTACTTTGATATTGTAATATCCGCATTTTTCTTTCCCTTGTATTTTCATTTTCGGTGTATTTCTCGATTGTAGTAACCCTCGTGTATCTTTTAATGTATCTTTCCTGTCATCTATTGATCTAATTCTCGTTGTTGTCGTGCGGAACCGCCGTTTCAGGGTTGTCGTGGATCTATTTCGTGTTATTGTTTCCCAAATATTGATTTCTATCGCTTTTATTCTCTTTCCGGATCATTTTTCATCATTTTAGGACCCAAAAGGGGGTGTGGGCCGCGGCACAAGGCGTGTGCGCCGCGGCACACACATTTTTCCAGTTTGGCCGAGCGGACTGTACTGTGTGCCGCGGCACACCCGTCCGGGGCCACGGCACACTGCCGAGTCAGAGCCGCGGCACATCCGTCCGCGCCGCGGCACACTCATGTGGCATTTTCGGCCAAAACCCGATCAGACGGTGCCGCGGCACATGTAGCCGTGGCCGCGACACCGCGAGCCACAGAGCAAATTTTTGGGTGTGCGCGGCACACTTCAGCTGGGCCGCGGCACACAATGCGGTCAACCCTATAATTGCGTTGTTTTGAGCGAGAGCAGCTCATTTTCTTCCTTCTTCTTCCATTTACGCGAGAGAGAGTGAGAGAGGAGAAGAACTTCTCATCATTCATCAATTGGGGGTTGATTTTCATCATTCTCTTTCGGTTGTGAAGCCTGGATAATCAATCGAACGCGTGTTCTACGGATCATAATACTTGGATCTTCAAAGGTAATGCCTCTTGGAACCCTACCTTTTGGATAATTGGTGGTTTTGGGGTTTTTGTCCGATTCTTCCCGTTTTGTTGATGGATTCTTGATGAATACAATTAATACTGTTAGTATCATTAACTTTCCTACAGATTCATGGTATATTTTGTGGTTTTTACGGAATCGAGAGGGTTTGGTTGTGGTCTGCCCTCGTTGTTATTTTTGTACGAATATACATGAATCGTAGGCGGGATTTCGGGCATATTCCATTTCCGTGTTCATCTAGAGTTGGTTGTAATTATGTTCTTCGAATCGTTAGGTTCGGTTCCGTTGGTTCTTAACGTTCGTCGGTGATTATCCTTTCCGTTCGTTGCGTTACCAATTACTCAAGGCAAGTATTCTTTTGGAAACCTTTATGCTTAACGTGAAATGGTAATGTATATTGTGTGTGCTTTGCTCACCCTGGGAGGGTCCGACGGGGCCTCGGGGGAATCTATGACTTCACTCTGGATTCATGAGTTTGTTTCGCTAGCCATCTCGGGAGGTCCTTAGAGGCCTCGGGTGGGATTCGTGGCTTCGTCTCGGTCCTAGGCGATGCCTGTGCGTGATTTGTTTTATGAAATGGCCAGCTCGGGAGGGTCCTTAGAGGCCTCGGGTGGGATTCGTGGTTTCATCCCGGTCCTAGGCAAATTGTTTGACTGTTTGTTTTTGGAAAAGACATGTCTGGTTTTGGTTTTTGAAATGATTTTGGTGCATGTACTATGAAATGTGTAAGCGATTGGTTTGCCTTGATTACTTGTACTAGCGTAATTGCTAACCCCTATGGGGACTCGTTATGGGGAAATTCTTGTTATGGATTTCAGGTTATGATCATCCGGACGAGCGAGCACTGGGACAGTACGAGGATGTTGTCCAGGGTCGTTGACATGTGCACTTGGGTCTACTTCTTTCTTTTGTCCATTTCGATATGGTTGTTTCCTATATTTATAAACTGATAGACTGTACTCGCGAGTACTTAGGCTTTTCAAATTCAAACTCCGTGTTGTATTATTTTAAATTGCTACACTGTCGATTGTTGCTCATTTCGTCGGTTGCTCTGGGTGTATTTTCATGTGATGTATTATTTGATTGTGTTTCCTCGCTAATCGAGATGGTTAGTCGAGGGGTGTTCGCTTGTTGTAGCCTGGTGGATCCCATGTAGTGGTCCACGGCGCTGTAATATACTCCGAATATCTTAGGGTGTTACAGAAAATGGTATCAGAGCACTAGGTTTGTGGATACCTAGGCTTGTTGGTTATTTGGGTCTAGTCGTATTTTGTTTTGCACATTGTCACACCGCTGCCGCACATTGTCACACCGCTGCCAGCATCTCGGTACTTCCAGTGCTCGTAAGTTTTCTTATTCGGTCTTTTGTTTTCTTGCATAGTATTTCCGCTTTTCGAATCGTGGTTGCTTTTTCCTCCCTTACTCATCATCAATATACTTCTGTTATCTCTTAACACCAGTATGGATGCCGGAGGAAACCGTGGTCGTGGCCGTGGTCGTGGACGCGGCCGAGGACGTGGGGCAGCCGGTGGGGCGGCCACGTCGCATTCTTCGGGAGGCAGCATCGGTGACCGTCACGATCATGCTTCTTCTCGAGCGCGCCGACCTTGGTATTGCGGCCGTCATGCGGCAAATGGTTAACCAAATGGCGGCTATAGCTCGTAGTCCGTAACCCCGATCGTGCTCATGCTAATCGGGCGGAGCGGATCGGGCTACAGGATGTCATCAAGATGCATCCTCCTCGGCGGGAGCTTCGGACCCGATCGGCTGGGAAGGGTGGATCAAGGAGATATCTAAAGTCTTCACTGCTACCAACTGTCCCGAGGACCGTAAGGTCCCTATTGCTCAGTACTTTCTCACGGGGGACGCTACGGATTGGTGGGAGACCGTTGGGCCCAAAGATCATGTTGCTTCGTGGGCCGAATTTCAGGAGTTGATGGAGACTGAATATTGCCCGTGGCCAGTTAGACAGGCTCGAGTCCATGCTTTCTACGATGCTCAACCTCGGGATATTCCCGTAACCCAAGCTATTGCTGATTTCAACAAAGAGGTGGGCTATGTGAAAACCCAAGTTGTCGCTGAGAGCGACAAAATTTTCCATTTTTCCAGGAGGATGAAACTGTCCATTCGGGACTATATGTATGGACTCGTCTGTACTATCCTGAAGGATTATCAGAGTCGAGCTCTTGCCTATGACATGTCGGTGACAGCCAGTGCGGCGGTTCGGGAGAGTAAGAAGCAGAAATCCGCCGGAAATTTTTCGGGTCACAGAGGTGGAGGTCACAGGTCTCACCTGTGAATATTCCTGGAGGTAGTTCGGCTCGTTTCTATGGGGGCTATCGGGGTACTGCCAGTGCCTCCGTTCGGGATGCCAAATACTTTAACTGCGGCGAGCTGGGCCATCGGAACCGGGAGTGTCCTCATCCGCCTCTAACTTGTCACACTTGTGGTCAGTCGGGCCACAAGGCCTTCTTTTGTGAGCGGGTAAGAAAGCTTCTTGGTGCTCAGGCTTCTTTTCCAGCACCTTTGGAGCCGAGTGTGAACCAGGGCTCATTTGCTCCGCCGCTACCTTCGAGTGCCGGTCGAGGTAGGGCTCGGGGTCAGCCCGCTAGGGGAGGAGCTTCCAGTGTCGCCTCTGCCCAGCCGCGTATCTACGAGATGAGGAGGGCCGATGACCCAGCAGCTACTGTGGCGATAGGTACCGTTCATATCCATTCTCATCCTGTCGGTGTGCTTTTTGATTTGGGTGCTACGCATTCATTCATTTCTCTAGAGTGTGTACGCCGTTTGAGTCTCGACTGCTTGTCACCTTGCGAGCCTTTCGTCGTTAAGCTTCCTAGCGGTGATAGGATTGTCGGTGATCGGGAGGTCCGAGACTGCTCTGTGTTTATTTGTGAGAGAGCTTGGCTCTCTAATCTTATTGTCGTTAATATTGAGGGTGAGGATTTGATTCTCGGGGATGATTGGCTCGAGCGGCATGGCGCAATCATGAACTACCGCACGAGGATCATCACCATGTTAGTCGAGGATGGCACCGAGCACTCCTTCGCGGGGCGAAGGAGGGGAAATCAGAAGTTTGTTATTAACGCCTTGAAGGCGATGAGACTCCTACGAAAGGGGTGTACTGGTTATTGGTGCCACGCCTTGAAGGCGGAGGGTGGTGGAGTCGAGCTTTCGTCGATTCCAGTCGTTAGTGAGTTTCCTGATGTATTTCCTGACGAGTTACCGGGATTGCCACCGGATCGTGAGGTTGAGTTTGCTATAGAGTTAGAGCCGGGCGCGGCTCCGATTTCTAAGGCGCCGTATCGTATGGCACCTTCAGAGATGACAGAATTGAAGAAGCAGTTGAGCGAGCTTCTTGAGTCGGGGTATGTTCGACCGAGCGCCTCGTCTTGGGGCGCACCGGTCCTGTTTGTGCGAAAGAAGGATGGTTCACTACGTTTGTGTATCGACTATCGCGAACTAAACAAGGTGACCATCAAGAACAAGTATCCCTTGCCCAGAATTGATGACTTGTTTGACCCGATTCTGAGGAGTCTGCGGTATTCTCGAAGATTGATTTGAAATCGGGTACTATCGGCCTGGTGAGAGAGTCCGACGTGCCGAAAACAGCTTTTCGGACGAGATACGGACATTACGAGTTTATAGCTATGCCTTTCGGGTTAACTAATGCGCCGGCGGTGTTCATGCAATTGATGAACAAAGTCTTTATCGAGTATTTGGATAAGTGTGTCGTTGTCTTCATTGACGATATTATTATCTATTCGAGGAATGAGGAAGAGCATGCCCATCATTTGCGGATAGTGTTAGACATTTTGAGGACCGAGCAACTCTATGCGAAGTTCTCGAAATGTGAGTTCTGGCTGAAGGAAGTGATGTTTTTAGGTCATGTGATTTCAGCCGAGGGAGTTCGTGTGGATCCGCAGAAAATTGAGGCAGTGTTGGATTGGGCACCGCCCACGAATGTGAAGGAGGTCCGTAGTTTCTTGGGTTTGGCTGGCTACTACCGTAGGTTCGTCGAGGGTTTCTCAAAACTAGCTCGACCACTTACACAGTTGCTCCATAAATCCGAGAAGTTCGTCTGGAATGACGAGAGACAGTTGAGTTTTGAGGAACTGAAGAAGCGTTAGACTTCAGCCCCGGTTTTGGCGTTGCCATGTGGCAACGAGGGATTCGCCATTTATAGCGATGCTTCGGGTCAGGGTCTTAGGTGCGTATTGATGCAGCACGGCAAGACCATTGCCTTTGCGTCGAGACAGTTGAGGCCGTATGAGCTGAACTACCCTACTCATGATTTGGAGTTAGCGGCAGTTGTTTTCGCTCTCAAGATTTGGCGTCACTATCTTTTTGGCTCTACGTGTCAGATTTTTACCGATCATAAAAGTCTGAAATACATATTTACTCAGCGGGAGTTGAATATGAGGCAGAGGAGGTGGTTAGAGCTGATTAAGGATTATGACCTCGAAATCCTTTATCATCTGGGCAAGGCGAACGTCGTGGCCGACGCCTTGAGTCAGAAACCGATTGCGTTGCGAACGCTTGAGGTCCTTACGTCTCAGTCTGAGCTTCGGTGGGCTTTGATCGAGTTATATGTTGAGGTTTTGTTGCCTGGAGCTGTCGGGCAACTTTGTGCTTTAGAGGTTTCGTCGTCTTTGATCGATGAAATTAAGCTGAAGCAATTAGAGGACCCGATGATTACTCAAATCCGAGAGAACGTTCTTAAGGGAAAGTCTCCTGGATTTGTGATTCACGAGGATGGTGTTTTGAGATTTCAGAGTCGGCTTTGTTTGCCGAATGACTCAGAGTTGAGACAGAGTATTTTGCGTGAGGCCCATGCTACACCTTATTCCGTTCATCCTGGTTCGAGTAAGATGTACAAGGACCTGAGGAGGAATTTTTGGTGGAATGATATGAAGGAAGAGGTCGCGCAGTTTGTAGCGAAGTGCTTGACTTGTCAGCAGGTCAAAATCGAGCATCAGCGGCCTGCTGGGTTATTGCAGTCACTTCCCGTTCCGGAATGGAAATGGGAAAATGTATCGATGGATTTCATTACGAGTTTGCTGAGGTCGAGGTCGGGCATGAATATGGTCTCGGTGATTGTTGATCGTCTGACCAAGTCGGCACATTTTCTAGGCATCAAGGACACTTGGGGCCCAGAGAAGTTAGCTCGTGTGTTTATCGCGCAGATTGTGAGGCTTCACGGTACTCCGAAGTCTATTGTTTCAGATCGTGATGGACGATTTGTATCGCACTTTTGGCAGGCGGTGCATAAAGCATTGGGCACTCGTTTGCGTTTGAGTACCTCTTTCCATCCTCAGTCGGATGGACAGTCAGAACGCACTATCCAGACGTTCGAGGATATGTTGCGTGTGTGCGCTCTCGATTGGAGCAGCGACTGGGAGGAGCATTTGCCATTGATCGAATTCACGTACAACAATAGTTGGCATGCGTCGATTCGGATGGCACCGTATGAGGCACTTTATGGGCGGCGTTGTCGATCGCCGATTTGTTGGAATGAGGCGTCCGATTTGGTCGGGACCGAACCGGATGTTGTTTTAGAGACGAGGCGGAAGATAGAATTGATTCGGGAACGGATGTTAACTGCCCAGAGTCGATAGAAGTCTTATGCCGATGTCCGTCGTCGACCTTTAGAATTCGAGGTGGGAGACCACGTTTTGCTGAAGGTGTCGCCGACGAGAGGAGTTTTCCGTTTCGGGAAGAAGGGGAAGTTGAGTCCGAGATTTATTGGACCCTTCGAGATTCTCGAAGGAGTCGGTGGGTTAGCATACCGTTTGGCGTTACCCCTGGCCCTGAGTCATGTTCATAGCGTTTTTCATGTTTCCCAGCTGAGGAAATATGTCCCTGATCCGAGTCACGTCATCGATTATGGTGAGATTGATGTCGCCGAGGATATTACTTTTGAAGAACGTCCCTTGAAGATTTTGGAGCATCGTGAGAAACGACTGAGGCATAAGACCATCCCTTTGGTCAAAGTGCAGTGGTCGAGACACGGTGTCGAGGAGGCAACTTGGGAAACCGAGGATAGCATGCGTGCTAGGTACCCTGAGTTGTTTGTTTCTTAAGTTTCGGGACGAAACTTATTTCTAGTGGGGTAGAATGTAATATCCGCATTTTTCTTTCCCTTGTATTTTCATTTTCGGTGTATTTCTCGATTGTAGTAACCCTCGTCTATCTTTCAGTGTATCTTTCCTGTCATCTATTGATCTAATTCTCATTGTTGTCGTGCGGAACCGCCGTTTTGGGGTTGCCGTGGATCCATTTCGTGTTATTGTTTCCCAAATATTGATTCCTATCGCTTTTATTCTCTTTCCGGATCATTTTTCATCATTTTAGGACCCAAAAGGGGTGTGGGCCGCGGCACAAGGCGTGTGCGCCGCGGCACACACATTTTTCCAGTTTGGTCGAGCGGAGTGTACTGTGTGCCGCGGCACACCCGTCCGGGGCCGCGGCACACTGCCGATTCAGTGCCGCGGCACATCCGTCCGGGCCGCGGCACACTCGTGTGGCATTTTCGGCCAAAACCCAATCAGACGGTGCCGCGGCACATGTAGGCATCTGCGGCACACCGCGAGCCACGGGAGCAAATATTTGGGTGTGCGGCACACTTCAGCTGGGCCGCGGCACACAATGCGGTCAACCCTATAATTGCGTTGTTTTGAGCGAGAGCAGCTCATTTTCTTCCTTCTTCTTCCATTTACGCGAGAGAGAGAGAGAGAGTGAGAGAGGAGAAGAACTTCTCATCATTCATCAATTGGGGGTTGATTTTCATCATTCTCCTTCGGTTGTGAAGCCCGGATAATCAATCTAACGCGTGTTCTACGGATCATAATACTTGGATCTTCAAAGGTAATGCCTCTTGGAACACTACCTTTTGGATAATTGGTGGTTTTGGGGTTTTTGTCCGATTCTTCCCGTTTTGTTGATGGATTCTTGATGAATACGATTAATATTGTTAGTATCATTAACTTTCCTACGGATTCATGGTATATTTTGTGGTTTTTACGGAATCGAGAGGGTTTGGTTGTGGTCCACCCTCGTTGTTATTTTTGTACGAATATACATGAATCGTACGCGGGATTTCGGGCGTATTCCATTTCCGTGTTCGTCTAGAGTCGGTTGTAATTATGTTCTTCGAATCGTTAGGTTCGGTTCCGTTGGTTCTTAACGTTCGTCGGTGATTATCCTTTCCGTTCGTTGCGTCACCAATTACTCAAGGCAAGTATTCTTTTAGAAACCTTTATGCTTAACGTGAAATGGTAATGCATATTGTGTGTGCTTTGCTCACCCTGGGAGGGTCCGACGGGGCCTCGGGGGAATCTATGACTTCACTCTGGATTCATGAGTTTGTTTCTCTAGCCAGCTCGGGAGGGTCCTTAGAGGCCTCGGGTGGGATTCGTGGCTTCATCCCGGTCCTAGGCGATGCCTGTGCGTGATTTATTTTATGAAATGGCCAGCTCGGGAGGGTCCTTAGAGGCCTCGGGTGGGATTCGTGGTTTCATCCCGGTCCTAGGCAAATTGTTTGACTGTTTGTTTCTGGAAAAGACATGTCTGGTTTTGGTTTTTGAAATAATTTTGGTGCATGTACTATGAAATGTGTAAGCGATTGGTTTGCCTTGATTACTTGTACTAGCGTAATTACTAACCCCTATGGGGACCCGTTATTGGGAAATTCTTGTTATGGATTTCAGGTTATGATCATCCGGACGAGCGAGCGCTGGGACAGTACGAGGATGTTGGCCAGGGTCGTTGACATGTGCACTTGGGTCTACTTCTTTCTTTTGTCCATTTCGATATGCTTGTTTCCTATATTTATAAACTGATAGACTGTACTCGCGAGTACTTAGGCTTTTCAAATTCAAACTCCGTGTTGTATTATTTTAAATTGCTACACTGTCGATTGTTGCTCATTTCGTCGGTTGCTCTGGGTGTATTTTCATGTGATGTGTTATTTGATTGTGTTTCCTCGCTAACCGAGATGGTTAGTCGAGGGGTGTTCGCTTGTTGTAGCCTGGTGGGTCCCATGTAGGGGTCCACGGCGCTGTAATATACTCTGAATATCTTGGGGTGTTATAGATACATACTCACCAGTTACTCAGATTAGATCCGTTAGAACGCTACTTGCAATAGCAGCATTGTACAATCTTGAGATATACCAAATGGATGTAAAAACGGCCTTTCTAAATGGAGATTTAGAAGATGAAATTTATATGGAACAACCCGAAGGGTTCATGGTTCCCGGCCAAGAAAACAAAGTTTGTAAACTTGTTAAGTCTTTATATGGACTTAAGCAAGCACCCAAACAATGGCATGAGAAATTTGACCAAGAAATGATGTCAAATGGTTTCAAAATCAATGAATGTGATAAATGTGTGTACATCAAAGGTACATCTGACAATTTTGTCATTGTGTGTCTATACGTTGATGATATGCTAATTATGGGTAGCAATAATAAAATCATCATAGGCACTAAGGAAATGTTAAAGAAGAACTTCGACATGAAGGATACGGGATTAGCCGATGTGATTCTAGGAATCAAGATCTCCAGAACACCCGATGGAATAGTCTTATCACAGTCTCACTATGTTGAGAATGTGCTTAAGAAATTCAAGGCATACGATCTACCTCCGGCTAAGACACCTGTTGACTTAAGTTTACACTTAGCCAAAAATCGAGGAGAACCCATACACAAACAGAATATGCTAGGATAATTGGAAGCCTAATGTACTTAGCAAATTGTACAAGGCCAGACATAGCATATTCTATTAGTAAACTGAGTCGGTTTACGAGTAATCCCGGAAAGGATCATTGGACCGCATTGACAAGAGTGTTGAGATACTTAAAACACACCGTCAATCATGGTATACACTATTCGAGATATCCAGCTGTTTTCGAAGGATATTGTGATGCCAACTGGATATTTGATTAGTGCATAATTGATCTAAAATTCATATACAAAATATTCATTTTTCCGGGCATAATTGTACTGATTTGTGATTAAAAATATATATTTTACAGATATGTCCAAACATGAGCTAAAAATGGTTATTTTACTGACATCGACATGAAGCATCAAAAAGGACGGAAAACAAGATCAAATCCAACGACGGAATTTTTCAAGGCAAAAGCGACCTACAACACGGCGCAAACAGACAGTGTAATGTAGGCCGTTTCACATACTGGCGCAACAAGGGCCGTGTCTTGGGCCGTTCACACACGGCCGGCATTTAGCGCCGTGTCCTCGCGCGTATTCCGAAGAGACCGAGTCACCACAAACGGCGCACAACACGGCAACCGGGCCGTTTTCATCGCCGTTTTCAGATGCCATGCAAAATTAGTCCACTTTTGACCAACTTGTGAACTCAACCACAAGATATTTTTTTGGTCAAAAATCTGAAAATTCAAAGACATGGGTGAAGTGTGAACAAAGAATTAAAAAAATGATATTACAATAGATATTTTGAATTAAATAATCAATTGTATTCTTGAAAATCACCTATAAAAGGACATTTTCATCCATTGCAAAATCACCAATACCAATTACCAATTCTAAAACCCATCTTCTTGCTAAGAAATACTCCTTTCTTTTAGCAATATATTTTCCTTAGAACTTTCAATTTTAGTTTGTATTTTATTTTTGGTTTGAAGTTTTTCTTTCATTTAGTTTGTAATTGAAAAGTGCTTGATCAATAAGCACTTAGTATTTTACTTAGTATTTTACTTTCAATTTTTGTAAGCTTGTAACCTTTAAACAAGTTTGAAGTTATATTTTGAAGTTTGTTTCTTACACTTTGATTCATCATATTCAAGTAAGTTTTATCTATTGTCATTAAGTTCTAGTAATTAAAAGTTTCTATATATATATATATATTATATATATCAATTATTTCTATTATAATTTTAGTTTGTATGAACCAATGAGTAGCTAATCTTTCTTCCTAGGGGAAGGGGGATTTCTATTAGGTTATATATTGAGTATTTGATTGATTTAAACTATTTTTAGGACTAATTGGTTTAAATAGAGATTGATCATATCCTATTTTTACTAATGAAACCTTCTTGATTGATTGTTGAGTGAATTGGAAACATATCTTTTCAATCTATCAAATGTTAATCTTGTTATCAACATCTTAAGATTGCGAAAGTGGTTAAGACATCTTTGATTACGAAAGTACGGAGGTGAAAAGTTGATTACTCGATGAACGATCGTTTATCCTAAAAATAGTCAAGTTAGAGAAATGAAAGGACTAATTGGTTTAAATAGAGATTGATCATATCCTATTTCTATTAGTGAAACCTCCTTGATTGATTGTTAAGTGTATTGGAAACACATCTTTTCAATCTATCAAGTGTTAATCTTGTTATCAACATCTTAAAAAAGTGACAGTGATTAAGACATCTTTGATTACGAAAGTACGGAGGTGAAAAGTTGATTACTCGATAAATATTCGTTTTTTCTTTTATATCCATATAAATCAATTCCTATACTTAATTAAATACCTAATTTAATGAACCCGTAATCCCCTAGATTTTATAAATTCCCAACTCATTTTAATTCTATTCATTTTCACTAGTTAAAAAATAGTCTAGTATAAATAGTCTAGTATAAATAGTCTAGTATAAATAGTCTAGTTAAAAATAGTCTAGTATAAATAGTCTTAATATAAATAGTCTAGTATAAATAGTCTAGTTATAAATAGTCTTAATAAAAATAGTCTTATATAAAATAGTCTTATTAAAAATAGTTTAGTTTAAAATATAGTGCATTTTAATTTAGTTAATTTTTAAAAACCCAAAAATATCTTTTTTAATATTTTAGTATTTATTTCTCGCAATCTATAACAAAATATTATACGAAGCCCTGTTGGACAATCCTCGAGAGAAAAGACCTTGGTAGAACTTACCACAAACTACTTCTACCTCGTATATATTTGCGAGCGACTCAAGAACTCCTATTTTTAGGATAAGTTTTTGACCGATCAATATCCGATACTAAAGACTCTAAATCCACAAGCGGTTATGTATTTACCATTGGTGGAGGAGCAATATCATGGAAATCTTCTAAGCAAACATGCATAGCCTAATCTACAATGGAATCGGAGTTTATTGCTTTAGACAAAGCCGGCGAAGAAGCCGAATGGTTAAGAAACTTCTTAGAAGATATTCCCTGTTGGGAAAAACCTTTGCCTCCCGTTATGATACATTGTGATAGCATGGCCGCCATAGGGAGGGAAAAGAACAGTATATATAATGGTAAGTCTCGACATATTCGTCGAAGACACAATACCATTAGACAATTGATCACTACAGGAATAATGTGTATTGACTATGTAAAGCCAAAAGACAATATAGCGGATCCGTTTATGAAAGGTATTAACCGTGATCAATTATATAATGCAGCAAGGGGAATGGGATTGAAATCCACACATTGAGAATTTTCATAATGGTAACTCAACCAGGATGATTGATCCCTAGAACTTGATTCAATGAGACAACTAAGTTGTGAAAATTCAAGTTAAGCACTAGAAAATCCATTCTCGTAGCTGTTCAAGTGCAAGCCTGCAGTTTGTGGTAAAGGGTAAGCTTTTTAAAGCTTTTAATGATTCCTATAGCCTTTTATAGGTGGAGTATGGCAGGATACTCTTCATAGGAGATCACCTATATAAGTGAAGAAGTAAGGCCGCTTCATAAAATTATTAACACTTATGAATCCAAGAAATGGTCCAAGGCCAAAATGGACACAACGTGAGAACGAAAGATATTAGATCTATTATTGTGTGTATGTTATTGTCTTGGTTTACATAAAAGTTGCCCGGTTCAAAATATCACGTTCACCGAGCAACGAGTAAATCCGATAGCATTACACTAAGGAAGGTTCAAGGCTAACTACCACCTATCCTGAAGCAATAATAGGTCGTCGGGACTTAGTGCATATTGCATTTGCATTAATCATCATTCATGTGGGGGATTGTTGGAAAAATAGCTTAATTAATACCATAATTAATTATGGTAATTAATGACATTAAATGGTATATTTGGAATCTACATTTTGTGCAGATTAATTTAGTGTATTTACTTGTTCAATTTCGTTAAGAAATGAATGAGTAATTAATGCACAAAGTTAAGCCATTTAATAGTTGGGAATGTGGTGTGGAATCCCATCCCATATTGGAGAAGCAAGGAAAAGTTGAGGTATTTATAAAGGACTTTCTAGGGGTGTGCAAAAAAACTGATTAAACCGAAAAACCACACCGCACCGTAAAAACCATACCGAAAAAACCGATAAACCGTTTAAACCGACATGTATGGTTTTTATTTTTTATAAAACCAAAACTTCGGTAATGGTACGGTATTTGACTTAAATACCGAAAAAAAAACCATACCGTGCCGTTATTTATATTAAATATTTTTATGATAATATATCATATATAGTAGTTACAGACTCACATGAATATAGAAGTATAACAAATTTATTGAAGTTCAAGACACTTATTTGTCTTTTTTTTCTTTTTTTTCTTTTTATCCTTTAAAATAGTTGGATGAAAACTTGAACATTAAATTAGTTAGTGTCTTAAGGTTAGTGTGATTTTTCTGGTTTAGTTATTAATTTGGATCAACTATTTATGGTACCTTGTTGAATTAATTTATTCGAGTATTTTTGTCTTATTAATGCTATCAAGTATCAAGTAGGAAACCCGAAAAAATACCGAACCGATGTAAACCAAACCGAAATACCGAACTACCAAACTGAAAAAAACCGTATGTTTAAGGTATTAAATCATAATAAACCGAATATATTTGGTACGGTATCGGTTTTACCCTAAAACCGTACCATACCATACCATGCACACCCCTAGGACTTTCCATCATAAAGGAGCAATCAAGTGTGCTCCATTATGGTGCACCTTAGTTGGCTTTAATTAATTTTTAAGGCTAAAATCCGAATCCTACTCAGAAGGTGCAAAGCACCTTCCGAGTCCGAGCAGGTGCACGTGTACGTCGCACTTGTCGCAACGGGCGCTTCGTAGGCGCACTTTGCACTTCGCTCGAACGCCTCAGAGCTATGAGGAGCCTTTCGTTTTGACAACTGAGATAGTGGCTCGGATGACGTGGAGGGTGACTAGGATGACACGTGGCAGTGACACGGCGGGAGTGGAACACGAGCGGCGGTTCACAACCGAACCAGTGCAATGGTTCGGACCATTCGATGTACTCTGGACCAGCACAGTGGTTTGGCTCTTCTGAACCAATGCAGCCCTTCCCACCGGACCACAAGGTATCTATCCAGTCAGAAAGACACACCGATTCGGACAGGGTGCTTTACAGGCTATAAATAAGCCCCTGCGGATGATGATTGTTCACACATAATTAATCAAGATAATAATACACTCATACTAACCTAAGTTCATACCACAAGTCCCAAATATCCAGTAGTTCGTCCGGAATTCGATTCCTAGTACAAGGTATCGAGTTCGTAGAAAAACCGTCAGATTCGGGACGCTTGCCGCTCAACCGTGTACAGATCACATGACAATTTCGCCTTACTGAGAGAGAGCTCAACTCTAAATTTCTGCCAGATCATTCACATTTTCTACGGCATTTACAAACAATATGTATCTCTCTTCAATGAGATGTCATTTCAGTTCTCAGATTCTGTACCGGAAATTTTGATTGTTCATCTAATATTAATATATATGACTTTTTAGCCCTTCAGAATCGATCCACGTAAGTGACAGAATGTAGGTGGAATATTCACCAACGGCTTCAGATGTCTAAGTGATACAATTGGAGGGTTTAGGTATTTGAATTAAAAATCTGGAATTTAGCGAGAGGCTAAACTGCTTAAATGTGCCATAAGCACTTATACATAAGTTTGAAAGGTCATTAACATAACCAAACAGGATCTTATCCTTAAATTTCCATAACAATTGAGAATATTACATCATTACTATTTTCTAATTTCGGGTTTAGTAGAAGATAATTTTGTGCTATATTACATATATTTAAGGAGTGGGTAAATTCTCTGTTTCATTGTAAGTCTTGATCTTGAACAAATAAATGTCCCTTGCTAGATTTATTAGTGCATAACTCTCACCTAATAAATGTACACATTAAATGATTTTCTAGGTTCTAGTATAATCTCATTTGCAATGTTATTTTGTTCATTTTATTTTTCAGGAAATGAAACCAGTTGCGATGTTATGTGCAGTGGCGGATCCAGGATTACATGATCAAGAGGGCAGGATAAAAAAATCAAAAAATTCCAATAAAAGAGATAATAGTCAAAAGATAAACATTATAATTTTTATGAAAAGCTGATGCAAATTGCTTCAAAATTGCACAAAATCGATTTAGAACCTGACGGTTCTAACCTAGAAAATTTCATAAATCTGAACATGATATCCCTTAGTCCTTAGACAATTCATCAAGCCACAAAACAAACACAAGATAAACAAAATAACTAAATCACAGTCCCAATCCCAGCAGTCCCATGTTTTTTTTCTTCCACAATTAATTATGTTTAGGACATTTGGGCTTAATGGGTTATTGGCTTGGGCTTGGGGTTGGGCTTTTAATTTTTTTATATATTATTATAATATAATATGTAAAAAAAGATTTTTTTTTTCAAAAGGTCACATGACCCCTCTTGCCCTGCAGTGGATCCGCCACCGGTTATGTGGCCATACTGCTCCAATAGCTGATCTAGGAATTTGCTTTCCCTTAGAGGCATCTGAAAATGGAAAGGTTACTAATTTGAGCAGTGTGCTATCATATCTTAATTCAATTAACTGTGGTGCACTAATAAGTGCTTGGCAGAGATGATGTATTGTGTGTTTGGAGTAGAGCAGGTGGGCATTGTAAACGAAGAAGGGAACTTCCTCCTTGGGTCGGGAGTCCAGTTATGATTAGAGGTGTTCACGGTTCCGGTTCGAACCACCGAATTGCCGGTTTTGAACCGTTGACCGTGGTTCGGTTAATCGTTGGCCGCGGTTCGGTTCAAAACCAGAACCGTGAACCGTTTTTAGATGGTTTGGTTCCGGTTCGTCAAAATGACGAACCGCGAACCGGCGGTTCAGCCGCCGGTTTCAAAAAAAAAAAAATTCAAATATTCAAAAAGTGACCGTTGTGAACCGGCGGTTCAAACCGGAACCGGCGGTTCAACGGTCACATTTTCAAATTTTTTTTTTTTTTTTACATTTTTACACCTATAAATATCCCCCTCACATCCTTCATTTTTCTCACACCAACTATCTACTTTCTCTCTAATTTCTATTATCTCAACTCTCAAGTATACTTTTAATTCAAAAAAATGTCAAGTGGTCAATTCAATCGGGGAAAGTGAAAGGCTATCACCGGCATTCCTCGACGTGGAAGAGGCGGTGCTAGTGGTAGTACTCCTCCTACTCATACTCCGAGTTCTCATTCTATACCAAGTCCGAATTTTGGAGATTATGTTCCCGATGAATTAACCGAGGAACAAATCAACGAAATGTTTGAAGCCTCAAAATCGATTCATGAAGATGATGAGCAAGAGCAACCAACAAAACCAAAACAAAGGTAACCATCCGAGCTGAAATCTCCATTATTTGCGACCCATTATACAAAATGGACGATGTTGCATCCGGTCCCGGTCATTTCTTGGCCAAGTGCAACTATTGCGATAAAGTGTACAAGTTTAAAAAATGAGGAGGTTACGGGACACTCAATGGCCATATACAAAGACAACATCCCGACAAAGTTGGCATCGAGTCTAATCAAACCCAACTTCGAGGCACGGCGACGTCGTCTAATGCCCCCAATCAAGGTAATAGTACTTTATTTAAATTTAATCCAATTACCGCTAGAAAAGAATTAGCTAGGTTTGGTTGTGGTAAATCTCTTCCTTTTAACTTTGCCGACGACCAAATGTATGAAAATTTCACTCAACTAAGTTTTAATTCCGCTAGTAAAAAAATTTCACGCTCTACCGTAACTCGTGATGTTCGAAAAACTACTAGCGAGGCAAAATTAATTTTAGCAAATATGTTTTTAAACTTAGATCATAAAGTTTGTATATGTTCCGATGCTTGGAGTGATCATTGGGAAGCAAATTCATATATGGGAATTACTTGTATTTGGATTGATGATTCTTGGACTATACAAAAACGTTTAATTGATTTTAGAGAGTTTAATATCGCACATACCGCTCAAAATATTTCGCATAAAATTCATACAATTTTATCTGAATATAATTTAGTACAAAAAAAATTTTCAATTTCTTTTGATAATGCTAGCTCCAATACAGCTAGTTTAGAATCACTTATTGCAATATGTGAGCCATCTCTTGGTGGTAAATTTTTTCATGTTAGGTGTATTTGTCATGTTCTTAATTTATGTGTTCAAGATGGTTTAACTGTTTTACAAGAAGCATATGCTCCTATCCGTGAAACAATAATGTATTTAATTAGACATTCGTCTCTAGGTAAAAAATGGAAAAGATATTGCATAAAAAATAATCTTCATCCAAAGAAATTTTCAAAAGATGTGCCAAATCGTTGGAATTCTACTTACAATTTATTAAATGATAGTTATGAATATCGTATTGCATTATGCAATTTTTATAACGAAGAACAAGTACCCGTTTGCTTATTGCCAACTCAATGGGATAAGTGCTCTAGTTTAATGGCACTTTTAAAAATCTTTAAAGAGGCAACTGAATCTTTGTCCGGTGTTTATTATCCTACTTCTACACTTGTTGTTGAACATTGTGTTAAAATTGTACTTGTATTCAAGTCTTTAATTAAAGTTCCCGAGTTATTTAATTGTATAAAAGAAATGAGAGACAAATGAATTAAATATTTCGCCTACATTCCTCCGGTTTTTTCAGTTGCTAAACTTTTAGATCCTCAAGTTAGAGAGGAATGTTTGCTAAAATTACTTTCACTTTACTATATTGCTTTATTTCCTAATCCTATTGCTAATTTTATTCCTCCAAATCCTAGCGATTTAGTTCAAAATGCAAAAAAATCGTTATCGACTCTTTATCGCGAATATGCTTGTAGTTATAGTGGTAGTCTTGATCTTGGTACGGGTTCTTCTTCTCCTGTTCACATTCCTTCTAGTAGTAGTACATCTTCTTTTGGTTTTGCTATTCCGGATCTTAGTGAATGGAATGCCTATCAAGAAGATTTATCCCGAAAACGAACAAGGTACCAAAGTAATGCTTATCAAGAGCTTGAAAATTATTTAACTACTTGTGAATCGGGAGCTTTAGAGCGTGGTTCGGATGGTAATAACAATCTTCTTAAGTGGTGGGCAAAAAGGTCTACAATATTTCCTGTAGTTGCCACGATTGCGAAGGAAATACTAGCTGTCCCCGCCTCAACAGTTTCTGTTGAACAAGCCTTCAGTGTAGGAGGATACATTCTGGATGAACGACGATCTCGATTGACGCCTCAAAATCTTGAAGCCCAAGCATTATTGAATGATTGGGTGAAAGCCGAGTTACGCCAACAAGAACCAAATTATAATGAACAAGAAGACAGTGATACATATGATACCGGATCTAGCAATGATTCGATTGACTTGAGTGATTGAACCATCTCCTCTCCGCCTCCACCTCCGCTCCCTAAGGTAAGTATAAGGCAAGTTAACTACGAGGACTTTGATTCCTAAGGTAAGGGGATACGTAGGCAACTTAATCCAAATATTTAAAGTTGAAATTCTTAATTTTAACTTTGAATATTTGAATTAAGCTCAAGTCCATTTTATTTTTTTTCCTTCCCCCAACCAAATTTAAAAATGAACTACGAGGACTTTGATTTTGATTCCTAAACTCTAAAGTTACGGATATCAAATACGTATGCGCTTAATTCAAAGATTTAAATTTACAAAATTCAAGTTTAGACTTTAATATCTGAATTAAGCTCAAGTCCAATTTTTACCCCATATTTTTTTTTAAATTAAAATTTAAAAATTAAAAAAAAAAACGCCGAACCGCCGAACCGGTTCCGGTTCGGAACCGGCGGTTCACGGTTCAAAACCGTAACCGTGAACCGTTATAAGGCGGTTCGGTTCTGGTTCCGATTTTTGGCAAACCGGAACCGGCGGTTCAAAAAACCGGCGATTTTGAACCGCCGAACACCTCTAGTTATGATCAGGCCATGGCCCAACAATACCAGATATGTATGCATTACCTGTTGCTTTGTTAGCCAAGAAGAAGAGTTCCTAAATTCGGCAGGATTGGCCACAGAGCATAATGTTATATCATGTATGTTTATTTGGAGTTGTATTATGCTGGGTTGTTTTCGTGGTATCCGCAAGTTAGTTCGCATTTACACTTATTTTTATAGAGCTTTAATCATGACAGAAAAAAAAAAAATCCTTTTATGTTTGTAAATGTTGAATGTGTAAAACTTGCAACTAATTACTCTCCGTTTGGACGTCTTTTAGGAATGTGTTGTTTTAACAGCATCAGTTCTCATCTGTTTATGAATGTTTTGTTCTAACAGGATTTCAGTTGTTTTGCTTTTAACAGGATTTTGATATTACAGACTGGTATATATAAAAATAGCTGAAAAAAAAAAATTGATTTACATTGGTTGTTCGGAATCGATGTAAAATTTTTTTTACATCGGTTTTAAGCATAACCGATGTAAAAAGGTGAACATTTTATATCGATTTGAAGAGAAACTGATGTAAAAAGGTACACACTTTACATCGTTATGTTTAAAACCGATGTAAAAATGTTTGAAATCTGCACTTTTTACATCGGTTATTTATTGAACCGATGTAAAATGTGCACTTTTTTACATCGGTTAAGCTTAGAACCGATGTAAACTATTTGAAATCTGCACTTTTTACATCGGTTCGCGTGGAACCGATGTAATTGAATTTTTTTTACATCGATTTATAAACCGATGTAGATTTAACGTCTATTTTACGACGATACATTTTGATATCAGTTTTATAAACGATGTAAAATGTATGAAATAACCGAAGTAAAATATATTTTTTGTAGTAGTGTTAATAGATATAAATTGAATATTATATTTATTAAAAAAAAATTAAATAATGAGTAATATATAATATAGGATATTATATATTATATTATTTAATTATATAAACTCGGAAAGATAAATATAATTTCCAATAGTATATTGATTATAGTATTAAATAATATGTAATATATAATATAAGATATCATATGTATTGAATTATTTAATAAGTCGAGGGGCAACTAAGCAAATACTAGAGTTTGACTCTATGGTTTACTTAGTATAAATAAAGGGTCTTGGACAAGGAGTTGTTATAAGATTAAAATTACATAACCCTAGTTGTGTGAGTGAAAAATCGCCCTCCCCTCTTCTTGTTCGGTCGGAGTCTTTTTTGTACGGAAGCCCGTTTCGTCCATCTCCGTCTTCTCCCCTTAGTTGATTTTGATCAACAGTGCAAATCATTCTAGCAAGGAATCATCTGTTGTACTGTTTATCAACATTATTCGTAAGGATCTAGCAATCCGGCTTGTACAAGTTGTTCGTTTGTTGATCACCAAAAGAGGAAGAGGATATTAATCAGCTTTTAGTCCGGGTTACAGATCTGTTCTTCGGATTAAGGTAATCCCAAAAATTCTTTACAAATCAATTAAATTACTGCATGAAGATCCTTATCTGGGTTTTTTTGTTAATTTATTCCGCTGTATTTTTGCTCAAATTCATTGTATTAGATACAAGTAAAACCCAACAGTGGTATCAGAGCCAACTTGTAGTAATTTAACTGTTTATGTAGAACGTGTTTATATAATTTTGAATAAATAAAATTATATTCTTGATCATATTTATGAAATAGAGATTTTATAAATATTTTTCTGATTTAATTTGATCAAATTGGATCGCTCAAATTCAATTTTCTGGACTGTTTATCGCACAAACTGTTGTCCAGAATCGCTTCGAACAAAGATAGCAAAACGGCGCAGTCGTCCGGGTTGGGTTGGGAACTGAGGACCAGGCCCCGTTGTAGCGATAAAATCGCAAAAAAAATCCCACTGAAGACAGGATTCGAACCCTGGTCATTCAGACCCATGCAACCATCCCGACATTGTATTAGATACAAGTAAAACCCAACAGTGGTATCAGAGCCAACTTGTAGTAATTTAACTGTTTATGTAGAACGTGTTTATATAATTTTGAATATATAAAATTATATTCTTGATCATATTTATGAAATAGAGATTTTATAAATATTTTTCTGGACTGTTTATCGCACAAACTGTTGTCCAGAACTGTTCCGGAACAGCATAGCAAAACGGGCAGCAGGTCAGGTCCGGGTTGGGTTGGGAACTGAGGACCAGGCCCCGTTGTAGCGATAAAATCGCAAAAAAAATCCCACTGAAGACAGGATTCGAACCCTGGTCATTCAGACCCATGCGACCATCCCGACCATCTCGTTTGGAACTCCCTTTTGTGAAATTTGTTTACTGATATTTTATTTAACTCATGTTTTGTAAAATCAAAATAATTGTTTCAAAAATGCATTTCTTGCGGCCGGCGGGATTCGAAACCGCGCGGCCTGTGCGGCCAGAGAGTGCTCGGCCATCTGGGCTAGTGTTTCAGATTATTGATTTTTAAGCAAATATTAATCTTATACCTGACTGTCAGGCAGATTTATATCGGGTTTAATTAATTATGTGATAATTAATTTTAATACTATGTTTAATCAATTATGTGATAATTAATTATGTTATGTGTATGGTGTATGGCATGACCATAAATTGACCAATGTGATTGGATGTTTCAATTTAATTTTGGTTGATTTTAACTGCCCGCGTGTCGTTTAATTATAATTAGTTTTTACGGCCTGTGAGTCATCTTTTAATTTATTATTATTTACGGCATGCGTGTCGTTTGCCCTATTATAATTTACATTACTTGTGCAATACATTTTTCATTAATGTAATGAAGACAAGAAGGTGACGAAGGACGGATTCGATGAGCCAATTGATCGCTTATGACGTTCCAAGGAGTTGGAAGATCAATGATGACCTTTGTGATTTATGTTGTCTCATGAAAATCATGTTAGGATTATCGTCATGCTATATACGGTCCTATGCTTTTTATGTCATGTGATCCTATGTATGTTTAAATTTATGTATGTATGTGATGCGATGTATGTTTAAGTGTGTGTTAGCCAACATAGACATGCAACATATGATAAAAACCATCGTTAATTTTTTTTAATGCCCTTCAATTAAAACCTATCAAGATTTCGATCATCTTGAGCAGGTCATGCCGAAGCTGGGTGCTCGAATTATCTTAGCAAGGTAGGATAGGTAACAGTGATATCTATGCGTTTTAATGAACTAAGAATCCAAAATAGTTTTGAACCTTAAGGCATAAGATGAGATTATCACATGCTTGGGCATAAGATGCCAAATCCCATAAGTATATTCTAAGAGTTATATATTATGTAATCGATAAAGAGTTATCCACCTAAAGTAGCTCAATTCTAGACGTCATGCCAAAGCTGAGTTTAGAATTGTGCAAAATGGGGTCTTAGCCCAATAAAATTACAAATGTTATAAAATTGAGGGTATTTTATTTTAGTGAGAGTATTTTTCGAGAAATAGAAAATGTGACTAAATACTTTGCATATTGAATTTTGTAGATAATAGAATCGCATCAAACAACACATCCTTAATTTGATTATTAATACCACATAATCAAATACTACAAGTTTCAAATACAGATGAAATATACAATAATTATCTGGGTATTACATGCTCCCACTAACCCTTAACGAATACAAGCACTCTACATGTCAAAGTAGACGTTATACAAATCTTGCCTAAACTTAATGCCGAGTTAAGTTTTATCGATTTGTGAACCGGTTAAGCATTCGAGCCATAAACACTTCCAATACCCTTTTTCTTATCTCCATAAGGAGTGTAATATTTGCTCTCAAATGAAGGATTATTATTCTATATACCAAATCACAATGCTAGTGATATACAATAATATAGAAATAATAAATACCTTATTTAATTTAATATTCATAATTACAATACAATGGTCTCACTCTCTCATCCTCTGAGTAGCATTCTAGGGTATATTCCTAACAGCTTCATCTTGCTAAGTGGGAGACTTAGGCTTCTCTGATGACTGCCTTGAAGTCCCCTGGCCTTGGGTAGCCTATATGCTTGCGAACTCACGAGCCTCTTCACAGCTTATCTGCATCCCTATTTGTAAGGCATCATCGTCGCTGCCAGAGTTAGGATACGAATGTTGGCTTGAGCTCTAAGTAACCTCGTGTGAAGTTTGTTTTACATCAAGTCTGGACTTCTCATTTTTTTACCAAATATTTAGAAATGAGCTCATGGCAAAATGGATCATCTCACCTGATCAGGACCTCAATGTCGTTAGTGTTCGTCACCTCTAGCACGAATAATTTCTCGTCCTTCCAGTCTTTTTAGTTATAAAAGGTGTTGTAAGGGGCAGCTCTGTAGCTCTTCCAAACTATGAAGCATTCGATTGCAGCCTCAATCCGGACTTGAAGGACGGTCTGGCTAATTTAGCCGAAGAGGACGAACTCCAAACATTAGAGGGTTCTAATGCCCGATTGGGATCCTCAACAAGTGTTGATCCTGTGGAGAAGATGGATCCCTGACATGGTAGGGTGCCCTGTTGGGAGAGGGGCTCCTTACAGGTGTAGGGACCCTGTGAGTAGAACTTGTTAGATCTGTAGGGGCAACCGATTCACAAACTTCTTCATGATTAGAAACACTTGGTCATCCGTCATAGCAGTTGGCTTAGGATCTGCTGTGAGAGCAACTAGTGTTTTTTCCATTGGAGCAACTTCCGATGGATTAACTACTTCAGGAACAGGCACAGTGGGCGGAATATCAGAGAATGTTGTAGTCGGATGAGGTGCTATAGGAACAGCTTTCGGCTTGGCAGACTCCTTCTGGGTCTTAGGCTTCTTCTTCTCTTCGACAGCCGAAGGTGAGCTACTGTTGGGAATCACCCATTTCTTGCTTACAGGCCTCTTATTTTTGTCGTTGTTACCAGCTTTAGACTTGGAAGAATGACCACTAACACTACGTGGGTCATTCGACATTGGCATAAAATTTAGATCCGTTCTGTTGGAAATTGGCGTAGACTTTTTGTATGGGTGGCTTTTGAACCACCTAAGAACTTCCCCATCAGGATTTTTTTTGCTACAGGCGATTGCTGTATACCACAGCTTGTGAGGATAAAATTTTGCATGAGGCCAAAGGACTTCCTGGCCGATTCTAGCTTGGGAGCCTCCTCTTGTAGGCGGGTGCAAAGTGGTGTGTGTTTCATAATGTCTTTGTGTGTGTGTATTCAGTGAGAGAGATAGAGGATGGTTGAGAAAGAGAGAGAGAGAGGGATGTGGTAGACAAGAAGTGAGAAAGAATAGGGCGATTGACCCCTTTTCTCTGGGTCTTCTCCCTTTACTTTTATAATGGGTCTAAATTCAGTTAACATTAGGGCATTCCACCTTGTTGTTAAGGTATATAATATTCCACATTTTATCTCGATTTAAATTTTATTCAGTCTAATTCAGTTTCATTAAGTTCCAGTTCAATTCAATTGTAATTCTTCGACTAAAATTTCATCCCTAAATTTCATAATTAATTTTAAAATTTAATTCTTTATTTACCAAGTATAAATATTTGTAAACAATATCCTGGACTCTAAGGAGTAGGCCAATTTATTCAATGCATTTGATGAATCCAGGCTCTACATTATAAAGGTGGGTGAAAATTTCTCTTCAACTGAAAACATATTTTATGCAATGTGAGTAAAACTTCACTAAAACTCTGATTTTATTTGTACTACGTGAATTAAGCTGTGTAGAAACAAAATTTATTGCTAAATATTTTAATAATTATGATGTTCAACATGATTATCGTTTAAGAAATGACATGATTAGTATTATGCTTGATGCGAGCCTTGACGCCAAAAGTCTCTTTTAGGGTCGGCGTAGAATGGATTACTGTCTTGTGAACAGTGATAAAATAAAGTCTATGATTGTCTTGATACCTTAAGAGTCTTGTGGAAATATAGACTGGAAAGGTTGTAATTCACTCCAGCCTTATTGCCTGAAAAGTCTTGTGTGGATGGAGCAAAATGTGTTCTGCGATTGACTTGACACCTAAAGACTTGAAAATTTAGAATAAGATGGTTGTGCCCCATATCATCCTTGACGCCTGAAGTGTCTTCTGTGGATGGGATAATGCTTATTATCTATTTTTCACTCGATAGTATATGTTTGGACAAAAAGACAAACAATCCCATAACCCCACCACTGAGTATGTTTTAAGAGTAATCACCCTCAATTTCCAAATATTTTCAGGTCAATGAGGTTGGAGCAGCATGGAGGATTCAGGAAGTGCTAAGAGTCAACAACTTATTTATAGGAATTTGTTTATTTTTTATACACATTAATAGTAAGTTGGAGCAAATTTCATTTTGAGTACGTAGATGTTAAGCACTTGAAATTCCATTTTAATGTTATTTATTGCTTTTAGTAAAATCTTAAAAAGATTCTTTATAGTTTGAAGCTTTACTAGTTAGGAACCCAACTCTTGAAGTACCAAAAAATCATTTTGGTAATTTTCGTAATATGTGTAACACTCAATCTTTAATATACTTTGATTCGGAATTTTTATAACATAGTGCTTGCGTTCTTGAATTGCATCCACATATTATTTATAGATAGATTAACACTAAGTTAGACATATAGGGTGTTACATCATTCTGTTCTTTTAAAATCCCGTTCCATGATTGTTTTGCTTGAGGACAAGCAAATGATAAGTCTGGGGGAGTTGTTTTGACCATTTTGTGATTTAGTCGCTTGAGGTCGTGTATTTCGTGATTTTTGTCTCGTTTCTTAGGAATTTTCATTGCTTCCATGTTTTTGGGTGATTTTATGATTTTTAGACTTTTTTATCATATTTTTATGTATTTTTATAGGTGGAAACGAAAACGATCCGAGCAAACCGGGTCGGGAGCACAAATTGGCCAATAGAGCCCCGAGTCACCTGCCAACCGAGCCTCAAGTCACCCCCTACCGATATGCTGAGACATAGATGACCAAGGCTCATGAACGGCCGACTGAAGATGCCCACATCCCAGTAGCATTTTCACGTTTTGGCACGGGCCGTGTCGCTGGTTGTAGACATGTGACACGACTGATCGAGGTGAGCACTGCACGACCGAGGTTGTGTGATCATGGCCTTCTTATCGGACCGAGGCTATCGATACCAAGTTGTAATACCCGCATAATTAATTGTGTATTTTCATCTGTATTTGAATCTTGTGGTATTTGATTATGTCATATAATTAAATTGAAGTATGAAGTTCCCATATCCGTATTCCAGTATTCGCAACCGTATTATGTAGAGTGTACTAATTCATTCATGTGCCTGCATGATACTAGCATACGCTAACTAATGTACCTAGCGTACACTACTAACCAGGGCTAGTGTACGTTATGCTGTATGCTTAGCGCACGCAAGAGGTAGTTAACACCAGATTGAGACACGATCGGCGTGTAGGATGAGGATGGGGACAAATTTCCATGCATGAACCTGGACACTTCTTGGAAAAGTCAATGGTATTTAGCATACGCTACAAAATGTCGTTAACGTACGCTAAAACAAGGACAAAACATATAGTAAGGTTCGTAAAATCATTGGGGTACGCTACACTACTAGTTAACGCATGTTAAAGGCAGCTGGTAGCGTACGTAATGTCTGATAGCATACGCAAGACTGAAAGGCAGATTGAGACAGTGAGATTCGTAACCCGTTAGCGTACACTAAGGATAAGAGATAGTGTACGCTAATTGCTCTTTTCTATAAATAGGACATCACCCATTTCATTCTCTCACTCATTTTGTCCGAACCTTACCTCTCCCTAGACATTCCAACCTTACAAGACTGTTATATTAGCCTCTCTACTTGGTTGTTGAAGATGGAAGACATCTTGGACTAGTGCTCAAACTTCCGGTGTTGGATTCTACCGATTGCTTTGATGTTTTTCTTCATATTAAGGTATGTTGATGATATCTCCAACCACGAATTCATGTTCGTAAAGATGTTTGAACATGCTAATGAGAATATTAGGTTCCATGGATGACTTATTTAACCGAACACCATGTTTAAGGAAGTTGGAATGATTATGCTTAGGTTTGCCATTGTTAAGAGCATTAAAGTTCGAGCCTCGTTATGTTGAACAAGTAGGGGGAAGTTTTCTGAGATTGTAAACTTACATTGGATGATGTTTTTGAAACGATCAAAGGCTTGTTATTGTTATCACCTTCGTTAGATGAACACTAAGGGTTTTCGTCATGTCTTGTAAGGGTGGATTGATTAGGTAATCTTCATGATGAATGTTAGAATGAAGTGATGATGTTGGTAACAATTTTATCAATCATAGATTAGCCAAAACACCTATAAGAATTTATAATCGAGATTGGAGTATGGAATTGTGATGACATGTTTACCCTTGAATTCGAAGACGTCAACATCTTATCCCTATTAGGATGATTTAATTCGCATGAGCTATGTGTTCGTCGGATGTTTGAACCGTGAAGTCGGCCGCATGTAGAATGACTTACTTGATCTTAGTTAAGTAATTTAGATGCCCTCATGTTAGTTATGTATACACAAGTTGAACTCTTTGTTATTATTGTTTAAGGTTCGAAGTTTGCAAGTGGTTAAACGAAGGGATGACCTTCGAGTGTTTTGGTGGTCATTGAAGTACTTAATCCTTGTCGTCATTATAAGGCAACTACTTCAATTGTGTTTATCCATATTGATGCCATTTATGTTGTCATGCATATGTGTTGTAGTTGTTTGTCCACCACGTGTTGGTCTGACGGGATATTGTGGGCATCTATGTTGTGTGCGCTGGATCGTTGGATTACCATGAGTATGTTGAGGTTGACATATTGTGTCATGCATCATTAATCTTCTCGTAGAAGAGGCCTGCTATTGTCATTATTGTTGTTATCATCTGTTGTGTCAAGAATTAACACCTTCCGACCGGCGATCGCCTCGGAGGTCGGGCGATCGAGTTACTGCCGAGCGGCCAAGGCTGATCTGCCGACCAGCGACCAGGCGGCCGAGCCTTAACCCAGCGGACAAGCTACATCGGCCATCCGAAGGTCCCAGGACCAGTCCCGGTGCCGAGCGATCGACATCAAGACGATCGCCTCTCGGTACTCGGCGACCGACCCTTGGCGATCGACAAGCGGGCGATCCTCTCTCGGCATCTTGCCGACCGACCCTTGGTGACCGCCTAAATGCCGACCCTCAGCAACTGGCCGATGGCGACCTCTGATGACCAGCTAGGGACGACCGCCTCATGACGATCAGGGCCGATGGTCATCTAGTCGACAAAGGCCGAACCTCAAGACTGGCACCACGTGCAAGGGCCGAGACAAGATCCGCGAATCACGGTCCATTGACCACAGCCTGGCAGAATCTCTCCACCAGCCGACAAGCCGCCGAAAGCTGTCAGTAGGGCCGCATTTTGACCTTGATTCCGCCGAAAGCTGTCAGTAGGGCCGCATGTGACTGACTCCGGACACGTTCTGGCCCCTTATTGGTCCGCCCAGCTGGCTGCCTGCTGGTGCTTTGGACTTTAGGCAGACTGCCAGCATCTTCCTTGGACTTTTGCCCGACAGCCCGGGTGATCGCCCCATTATAATATTGGCCGGCGGACGATCGGCACATTATTAAAATGGCCAGCAGGCGATCGCCCGCTAGGGGACAGGACCCGGCAACCCCTATATATACAAGGCTCCCAGCACTTGTCCAAGGACCGAAACTCTCTCTGGCATTCTCGCATTACACAAGCAAAATACATAGCACTTGGCTAAAACCCAACTCTTGGCAACAGCTATCATTCGGTCTTACTTCTCCCGGCCTTTCTCATCAGGAAGACAATCGGTGGGGACGAAGAACACCGAGCTTCGCTCAAGAGCCGGATTAACAGAGTCTTTTTACACTCATTGTATTTAGATTTCTCTCACTAATACTTGTATCCACGAATATTCGTATTAATACCATCTCGCGAGAGCATTCAAGCCCGGGCCTAACAAACCCGGCAAATCGTGTATTATTTATCTTCTCTCGGAAGTGCTCCCGCAATTGTTGTTTGTTGTCCATCTCCAGCAGTATTTAATCTTCGGATAGATATTTTGGGCAACAACAATTGGCGCTAGAGGAAGGACATCCAACCCTCGATTTTTTATACCTACCGTCCCGAAGAACACTCACTGTTCTCGGAGCAGATACTTGAAGTGACACTTACTGCACTTCAAAGAAATCCTTCAGAAATCATGTCTTCCGCCTCTGCGTCGAAGAAAGCCGCTGACCAGCCGGCCAGACCCCCCGTTCCGTCCCAGTCCGAGCTGCAGCCGATGGTGGAAGGCAGCCGCCACGGCCAGAGACGTTCGATCCCGTCCCGGGACGGCGGCCCGAGCCTCTCGCTCGATCAGTTCCGAACCAATGAACAGATCGAAGAGGCCATAGCCGTCCTTCAGGAGCGACGGAGTGCTCTCGACGTGCCTCCTGCTATCACCCCCTCGGTCTCCCGCCAGAAGTCCAAGCGGAAGCTCAAGGCATTACTGGCCGAGCGAGCGCCAGGAGGCTCTCACCCGCAAGAAGAGGCGCTCGGCAGCCGGGGCACCTCTGTCTTCGATCGTCTGGGCAGTGGCCCGACCTGGCGACCGGGGCAATCCGGCCCCAGCTTCGAGACGACGGAGTTTGAGTCCGTCACCAGGAGCTCGGCCTACCCAGCTCCCAGAAGGCAACCCAGCCGCCTGGCTCCCGCTCGCCAAATTGCCGAGGTCGGCAGCAGCGGAGTTCGGAGATCGGTACACGATCGCCTCGGCTCCCGCTCCCAAAGCCGATCAGCAAGCAGCCGAGCCGCGGCGATTGCCGCTTTGCAACGTCAGCTCGACGACATGAAGGCGCTCCTGCAATCCGGGGCAGGCGCCATGAACACGATCGCCGCACCAAGCGAGCCGCTCACGATCGACATCGAGCTCGCCCCGGTGCAGCACAAGATCGCTCCTCCTCAGACACCCGTGTACGAGGGGCGATCGGACCCCCAAACACACCTGCACAAGTTCAACATCTACATGACCGGGTGTGGGGCATCGGACGCGACCAGGTGCCGGATGTTCCCTCTGACGCTGGACGATATCGCCCACCGGTGGTACACCTCATTGCCACCTCGGTCCATTGGCTCCTTTAACGAGCTGGCACACGTCTTCACGGAATACTTCGCCACCAGGGTCGTCCGGCCAGAAGGCCGCTTTCGCATGATGCAAATCAAGCAGGGAGAAGAAGAGTCCGACTCGGACTACATCGACCGGGTAGACGTGATCATCCTCAACGGCGAGCCCGTAAGCGATGAGACCGCCCTCTACGCGGTCCTAGGAGGTTTTCGTGGCTTCGCCTATGTTCAGCATCTCAAGAAGACCCTACCGACGACCCACGCAGCCTTCCGGCTAGAGCCGCAGATTTCTGTCTGTGCAAAGGCTTCTTCTCACTTAAGAGTAGAGCGATCGGCGCCGTCGACGACCTCCGCCTCCACTGATCGCTACTACCCAGCAGAGCCGGAGGACTCGATCCCCGCCTACAGTCCATTTTAAGTGAGGGACTAGCTGCCGCCCGATCGCCAATATCGACCTACGAATAAAGCGATCGGCTGCCGAGCGACGATCGCCAGTCTTCCGGCCCGATCGCAACATCATCAGCAATCCGGAGGACACGATCGCCATCTACAGTCCAGCATCTATCATGACGGACTAAGGCGTAAGATCGCCTCCACCGCACATCATAAAGCCATGGCCCTGGCAGTCGATGGAACCGGCTGCTTCGGCCATGCAAGGTCCCTTCCGGCCGAGATCGCCCGTCCTTCGTTTAAATACGAGGCCGGCGTAGTCTAAGGGCTCTCCAACATTAATCAGTGGACACATGCCACAACCCCCGTCTCAACGTACACCGTCGAGGTCGGCCATCTCCATGGCTGGCCGAGGTGGAAGCAGAGCTAACAAGCCGCGGGCGTGGAGTTGATTCATCCGACGCTGCCCCGCGCAAGGACTCCTCTAGACCAAGACCGCACGCCCTTCGTTTAAATACGAGGCGAGGCGCAGCCTAACAGAGGACCCTCATAATAAAGTGAGTCATGAGACACTCAATGTCTTCGCGCACCAAGACACGGTCATGGAGTCGGTCCATCGATCTCTGCGACTGTGCGCGATTCCTCAAACAAAGCGAAACCACCAAGTTTCCGTGGGGGATCGGCCAACGTTGTTTTGCAGGTACAAGACCGAAAGATAGCTAGCCAATCGACCATGATAGCCCAAGTCCGAATCCTAAGTAAGCTCAGATCGCCCGTCCTCATCCATACACGATCACCAGCAAGAACCACCTCGCCCCATGTCTTCAACATAGGAGAAAGCTGGGGGGCAATTGTTGTGTCAAGAATTAACACCTTCCGACCGGCGATCGCCTCGGAGGTCGGGCGATCGAGTTACTGCCGAGCGGCCAAGGCTGATCTGCCGACCAGCGACCAGGCGGCCGAGCCTTAACCCAGCGGACAAGCTACATCGGCCATCCGAAGGTCCCAGGACCAGTCCCGGTGCCGAGCGATCGACATCAAGACGATCGCCTCTCGGTACTCGGCAACCGACCCTTGGCTATCGACAAGCGGGCGATCCTCTCTCGGCATCTTGCCGACCGACCCTTGGTGACCGCCTAAATGCCGACCCTCAGCAACTGGCCGATGGCGACCTCTGATGACCAGCTAGGGACGACCGCCTCATGACGATCAGGGCCGATGGTCATCCAGTCGGCAAAGGCCGAACCTCAAGACTGGCACCACGTGCAAGGGCCGAGACAAGATCCGCGAATCACGGGCCATTGACCACAGCCTGGCAGAATCTCTCCACCAGCCGACAAGCCGCCGAAAGCTGTCAGTAGGGCCGCATTATGACCTTGATTCCGCCGAAAGCTGTCAGTAGGGCCACATGTGACTGACTCCGGACACGTTCTGGCCCCTTATTGGTCCGCCTAGCTGGCTGCCTGCTGGTGCTTTGGACTTTAGGCATACTGCCAGCATCTTCCTTGGACTTTTGCCCGACAGCCCGGGTGATCGCCCCATTATAATATTGGCCGGAGGACGATCGGCACATTATTAAAATGGCCGGCAGGCGATCACCCGCTAGGGGACAGGACCCGGCGGCCCCTATATATACAAGGCTCCCAGCACTTGTCCAAGGACCGAAACTCTCTCTGGCATTCTCGCATTACACAAGCAAAATACATAGCACTTGGCTAAAACCCAACTCTTGGCAACAGCTATCATTCGGTCTTACTTCTCCCGGCCTTTCTCATCAGGAAGACAATCGGCGGGGACGAAGAACACCGAGCTTCGCTCAAGAGCCGGATTAACAGAGTCTTTTTACACTCATTGTATCTAGATTTCTCTCATTAATACTTGTATCCACGAATATTCGTATTAATACCATCTTGCGAGAGCATTCAAGCCCGGGCCTAACAAACCCGGCAAATCGTGTATTATTTATCTTCTCTCGGAAGTGCTCCCGCAATTGTTGTTTGTTGTCCGTCTCCAGCAGTATTTAATCTTTGGATAGATATTTTGGGCAACAACATCATCCTTCATGAATTGTTGAATAAGCTATCGCTGAATAATTATTGTACTTGTACTAGTATTGTTGTGCTAACCCTTTCATGGGTGGACATGTGTTTTATGTTCAGGATCCAGAAGAGCTGGAAAACAACCACAAGAGCTACATGATGATGGGGGTGCATAGTGATGTTAACGGTCCAGAGAGTCCTTTCAATTGTGTTGTGTTTTTATTAAGTACTCGAGTACGTCGTTGCTTTGTATTGTTTGGATGGTATTGTATTGTTTACTGCTCGGTGTTTTGTCCTTTTGTTCTTTTGAAATTCGGTATGTAATAATAAATTTTACTGTCGGTATTTAATAATGTTATTTTAAATTCCTAACCTAGTAAATCCTTATATAAAGAATTTACGACGCCGGAATAATCCTGAATATCTCAGGGTGTTGCAGAATATGGTATCAGAGCTAAGATTTATGTATATCTTGGTAGTTAGGTTAATTTAGGGTCCAAATGTGTCTTTTGGTTGACCGACTGTGAATAACATCACTGTACCGCCTACGTCTTCATGCGAGCTGTGGTTGTAAGTTTCCTAAGACTATTATTGTCCTTTATGTTATGCCCGTTATGATAATTAAATGTTAGAACGATATTATTCCTCGTATGTTGAGTATGTATGCCTACAGTATGTTGAGAAGAGGTCATGGATACGGTCACGGTCGTGGACACGAATGTGGACATGCTGAGAGGGAAGCTTCACCCTCTGCCCTGAATTCGCTGTCAAATCAGGCTAACTTCAGTTCCGACGAGCAACAGGAATCCATCAACAATAACTGAGAGCAAACTGTGGGGGTGAATGACAATCCTGCTATTCCCGACATACTTCGTCAAGTGGTCAACCGGGTGACTCAATTTGCTGAAGTGGTGGACAGAATGCAGGTGGCAATAGGCCAACAACCAGGGGAAGGATAGCAAGACATCCCAGACTTAGGGTATCGAGGATACACATGGCTACAAGAGGTGGCAAACATGCATCCACCAAAGTTTGATGGTTTTTATGAAACGTCGACATGGGATCATTGGCTAAAGGAGTTAGAGAAAATATTTGCAGGAATTAACTATCCGGACAATTGAAGAACCTCTATCACCCAATATTTTCTGACTGGAGAAGCATTCGAGTGGTGGAAAGCTATCCGACCTCTTGACCATGATGCTGATTTGGGAGAATTCATGCTAATGATGGAAATGCTGTACTCCCCTCGTCTGATCTGGGAAGCTGAAGTTCGAGAATTCTTCTCCACGCAACCTTCAGACGTACTTGTAGCTCAAGCAATTAAGACCTTTAATCAGCAACTAGCATTTGTTCGACACCTTGTCAGGACCGATGCAGAAATGATGTATCACTTTGACATGAGGATGAAGCCGGAAATACCGAGATATATTTCAGGATTTGAATGCACCACTCTCCGCCAGTATCAAGATAAAGCTCTGGCATACGAGATGAAAGAGGTAGATGTAGAAAAGTTTTCCGAATCTAAGAAACAGAAGGTATCTAGTGGTTTTGCAGAGCAGGAGAATAGTGGGCCCCATAAAGCCCAATCGTATTTTCACTCGTTTAGGAGGCCCCCGCATCCATACAGGGGTGGAAAGAATTCTAGATCAACAACGACATTTGCATATGCAATAAGGAAATGCTTTAATTGTGGTCGATCCGGGCATCTTTGGCGTGACTGTTTATTTCCTTTGGTAATGTGTTATGAATGTGGACCAGAAGGGCATCGTGCGATGTTCTGCAGAGATGCTACTGGATCTTTTGGGGTTCATACTCCACAACCTCTCCAGAAAGAGGCAAGTGCCAACCCAACTCAGCAGAGTGTTCAGCCACATCAGAACTTTGGCCGAGGAAGAGGCAGGGGATAGTATGACCGGAAGGAAGCATCAAGTGCTGGATCCATTCCACCGCGTTTTTATGAAATGAGGAGGACAGACGACTAGAGTATAGCAGTTGCATCAGGTACGATTCAGATTCTTTCGCAACAAGTAAGTGTATTGTTCGATACCGGAGCTACACATTCGTTTATATCACAGTCTTATCTCGTTTAAAAATTTTATATTTTCATGAATGTGAGCATGTACTGTGGGTTTGCCGAGTGGGGAAAGAATTATGGGTAATTAAGAAGCTAGGAATTTTCCTGTATCAACGGAGGCAAAGATTGGCCTTCCAATCTAATCATGGTGGAAATTCAAGGAGATGATCTGATTCTCATAGACGATTGGCTTAACCGTTACAGAGTTATTATGAATTATCGGAAGAGAAACATATCTATGATAGATGAGGATGGATCTGAATATTTATTTGAAGGATGGAGACGAGGGAGCTCAGAAAAAGTGATTAAAGCAGTGAAGGCTATCAAATTGCTCCAACAGGGTTGTGCCGGATATTGGTGTTATGCAATGAAGAAAGAATAAGGAATAATAGAACTTTCATCTATTCGTGTTGTAAACGAATTTACGGATGTATTTCCTGACCAATTACTTAGGTTACCTACACAACAAGACATAGAGTTTACCACCGAGCTAGAGCGAGGAGCTACACCTATTTCCAAGGCACCGTGTCGGATGGCACCCACCGAGATATATGAGTTGAAGAAGCAACTTGAAGAACCAATGGACAAAGATTATATTCAGCCAAGTATTTTTCCCTAGGGTGCACCACTATTATTCGTCTGAAAGAAAGATGGATCACTTCGGTTGTGCATTGACTATCGAGAGTTGAACAAAGTGATGATCAAGAACAAGTACCCGTTGCCTAGAATTAATGATTTGTTCAACTAATTGCAAGGAGCAACAATATTCTCTAAGATCGATTTGAGATCAGGTTACCATAAATTGAAAATTAAAGAATCCGATGTTCCAAAGTCAGCATTTAGGACACGCTATGGGCACTATGAATTTGTGGTAATGCCGTCCAGTCTCACCAATACATCTGTGTATTTATGCAATTTATGAACCGAGTGTTCATAGAGTACTTGGATAAATTCGTAGTTATTTTTATCAATGATATTTTGGTTTACTCAAAGAGTCCGAACGAGCATACGAGACACCTACGGACTGTGTTGAACCTCTTGAGAAGTGAACGGTTGTATGCCAAACTTTCTAAGTGTGAATTCTGGTTTAAGTAAGTAATGTTCCTTGGCCATGTAGTATCAGCAGAAGGAGTCCGACTAGATCCGCAGAAAGTCGAGGCTATCACACAGTGGGAGTCTCCTAAAAATATGAAAGAAGTCAGAAGTTTCTTAGGACTTGCTGGGTACTATTGCCGGTTCGTGGAAGGGTCTTCTAATCACCCGTCCACTTACTCAATTATTGCAGAAAACCCAAAGGTTCAAATGGAATGAGAAGTGCCAAGTCAGTTTTGACGAGCTCAAAAAGTGATTGACGACATCCCCAATCTTATGACTACCACAAGGAAGTGGAGGGTTCATGGTTTACAGTGATGCTTCAAATCAGGATCTCGGTTGTGTACTAATGCAGAATTATAGGGTAATCGTCTATGCCTCACGGTAGTTGAAACCATATGAAGTTAATTACCCAATACATGATTTGGAATTAACAGTTGTTGTTTTTGCCCAAACAATATGATGACATTATGGGACTCACTATCAGATCTTTACAGATCATAAGAGTCTTAAATACATCATCATTCATAAAGAATTAAACATGCGACAGAGGAGATGGCTGGAATTGATTAAAGACTATGATTTGGAAATTCTTTATCACCCAAGAAAAGTGAACGTGGTAGCAGATGCACTGAGCCACAAACCTATTTCTATTCAGATGCTGGAGGTGCTCACGTCCCAGTCCAGCATTCAACGACAGTTGATTCGTGGAGGAATTGAAGTGTGGTTACAAGGAGTTCAAGGGAAACTATGTGTGATATAATTAACCTCATCATTGGCTGATGAAATCAAATCTAAGCAATAAGATGACCCTCTGATGATTCATTTACGTGATGAAGTGAGCAAAGGAAATGCCACAGGCTTTGTAATTCATGAAGATGGAGCTTTGAGGTTTCAAGGTCGACTTTGTGTCCCGGATAATGATATTCTGAAGCAAACAATCATGAAAGAAGCTCATAGTACACCTTATTCAATTCAGCCAGGCACCAGTAAGATGTATAAATATTTGAAGCAAAATTTTTTGTGGGGTGACATGAATAAAGAGGTGGCGGAATATGTCTCGAAGTGCTTGACTTGTCAGTAGGTTAAAATCGAACATCAGTGACCTGCCGGGATGTTGAAGCCACTTTCAATCCCTGAATGGAAATGGGAAGATATATCGATGGACTTTATCACCAACATTCCAAAGACCAGGACGTGAATGAATATGAGCTGGGTGATAGTTGATCGTTTAACCAAGTCGGCTCATTTTCTAGGCATTAAAGATACTCCGGGACCAGAGAGATTGGCACGAGTATTTATTGCGGAAATAATCTGACTACATGGAACACCGAAGACCATTATTTCAGATCGGGATGGTCGTTTCGTGTCACACTTTTGGAAAGCGGTTCATAAGGCTTTGGGAACCGAGTTGAGATTTAGCACGGATTACCACCCTCAAACCAATGGACACTCCAAGAGAACTATCCAAATGGTAGAAGACATCTTGAAAGCTTGTGCCTTAGATTGGTCAACTGATTGGGAAACTCATCTGCCATTGATTGATTTCACCTACAATAATAGTTGGCATGCTTCCATCAAGATGGTACCTTTTGAAGCGTTGTACGGGAGAAGATGTAGATCACCCTAATGATGTGATGATTCGTCTGACTTAATTGGGACAGAACTATAATTGATAATACAAACTCAGGACAAGGTAGCCCTAATCCATGAAAGATTGTTGACCGCCCAGAGTCGACAGAAGTCTTATGCAGACATGCGCCATCACCCATTATAATTTGAAATTGGGGATCATGTACTTCAAAAAGTTTCTCCTACGTGGGGAATTTTTCGTTTTGGAAGGAAGGGAAAGTTGGGTCCTAGATACATCAGACCATTTGAGATTCTGGAAAGAGTTGGGGAATTAGCATACAGATTGGCCTTACCTCCATTAGTTGCTATTTTCTATAAATAAGACATCACCTATTTTGTTCTTTCACTCATTTTGTCCGAACCTTACCTCTCCCCAGACCTTCTAACCTTACAAAACTAGTATATTAGCCTCTCTACTTTGTGGTTGAAGATGGAAAACATATTGGACTAGTGCTCAAACTTCTAGTATTGTATTCTACCGATTGCCTTGACATTTTTCTTCGTATTAACGTATGTTGATGCTATATACAACCTCGAATTCAAGTTCTTAAGAATGTTATGAACATGCTACTGAGATTATTAGGTTCCATAGATGACTTATTTAACCGAACACCATGTTTAAGAAAGTTGGAATGATTATACTTAGGTTTGCCATTGTAAAGAGCATTATAGTTCGAGCCTCGTTATGTTGAACAAGTAGGGGAAGTTTTCTGAGATATGTATACTTACATTGGATGATGTTCTCGGAATGATCAGAGGATTGTTATTGTTATCACCTTCGTTAGATGAACATTGAGGGTTTTCTTCATGTCTTGTAAGGGTTTATTGATTAGCTAATCTTCATGATGAAAGTTAGAATGAAGTGATGATGTTGGTAACAATTATATCAATCATAGATTAGCTGAACCGCGTATAAGAATTTGTAATCGAGATTGGAGTATGGAATCGTGATGACATGTTTATCCTTGAATTCGAAGGCGTCAATATCTTATCCCTATGAGGATCATTCAATTAGCATGAGATATGTGTTCGTCGGATGTTTGAACCGTGAAGTCGGCCGCATGTAGGATGACTTACTTGATCTTAGTTAAGTAAGTTATATGCCCTCATGTTAGTTATGTATATGCAAGTTGAACTCTTCATTATTATTATTTAAGGTTTGAAGCTTGCAAGTGGTTAGACGAAGGGACGGCCTTCGAGTGTTTTGGTGCTCGTCGAAGTATTTAATCCTTGTCGTCATCATAAGGTAAGTACTTTAATTGTGTTTATCCATGTTGATGTCATTTATGTTGTCATACATATGTGTTGTAGTTGTTTGATTACCACGTGTTGGTCCGACGGGATCATCTTGGGATCTATGCTGTGTGCGCTGGATCATTGGATGGGTATTCCGCCATGTGTTGGTCCAACATGATCATCGTGGGAATATATGTTATGCATGCTGGATCATTGGATTACCATGAATATGTTGAGGTTAACATGTTGTATCATGCATTGTTAGTCTTCTCGTAGAAGAGGCTTGTTGTTGTTGTCATTATTGTTGTTATCATCCTTCATGAATTGTTGAATAAGCTATCCTTGAATAATTATCATACTTGTACTAGCATCATTATCCTAACTCTTCGGGGGTGGATATGTATTTTATGTTCAGGATCCAGGAGAGCTGAAAAACAACCACAGGAGCTACATGACTACGGGGGTGCAGAGTGATGTTAATGGTCCGGATAGTCCTTTCAGTTGTGTTGTGTTTTTAATAAGTACTCGAGTACGTCATTGCTTTGTATTGTTTGGATGGTATTGTATTGTTTAAATCTTAGTGTTTTGTCTTTTTGTTCTTTTGAAATTCGGTATGTAATAGCAAGTTTTACTGTTGGTATTTAATAATGTTGTTTTAAATTCCTAGCCTAGTAAATTCTTTGTAACACCCCAAAAATTACAATAAATTTGAACTTTTTATAAATGCCATTTCATTAGATAAAATCATAAGTGTTGAGAGCCAAATAAACGTTTCATCACAACCGTTAAGTTAAACAACCTGTAACACCCCAAACTAGGTGGATATTACAGTGCCATGGACCCCCGACTGGGACCCACTAGGCGAATGAAAACTGATGAATTACACAGAGTAAATGTAGTACCAAACCACATTACAACAATAATTACTCCGATGAGGAGTTTCATACAACACATCCAGGATATTTCAGAATACATGTATATTTTATGTGGAGATAAAATATACAACACTAAGTGAAATGAGTATTCAAACGGAATGTCTGCAGCGGAATAAATGAAGAAAACATAAATGACTGAAAAGACTGGGGCCCCCTTCTAGTATCATTGGGACTCCTCGCCGTCAACGTGCTCTCCCCGTGCCTTTGCCTTGCCATGACCTGAAGAACAAAATATCCCCAAACGGGGTCAGTTATACAGAACAACAATCCTCAAGAGTTGAATAAACACAATCATATATATATATATGTAGTATAAACCACAAGTTCGATCAAAATGAATCGGTTAGATTATAACCCAATCTTGTTGAAAACATACGCAATCAAACATGCTGTATGAATCAACTAACAGTACGGCTCAAAGGGTGGCGCCACACTACGCCCGGGATGGAAATGTGTCCGTGCACAAGCCACCAACGAGTATCGATCGAATACACGCGTGGTCTTGTACCTAATCAGTCTCACGAAGCAATCGACTCGTGTGCACAGTCCAATGTGAGGCCAACAACCAACACACGACATAAATGTGCCCGACATGAAATCCTACACATACCAACCGGCTGTAATATCCGCAATTTCGAATTTCGGTAATTTTCTTTTTTTTTCGGCGGAAGTCCGTTTTGACGACTCACTCATGACCGTTTCGTCATTTCGAGAATAATTAATTCTGCACTTTTTGTCATCCGAGTTCGTTTCGGTGTCGTTTTGTTGAGTTCCGTGCTTTTTAGCGACTTTTCCGCACTTGAGCTCGATTCTTGCGAATCTCGTCCGAAACTGTTGTTTCGAGTTTCTCGCAAGTTCATTTAATGTTATTATTCATGTTGCGAGTTTTTGTTCGGTGTTTCGATCACGTATCGTGATTTTCGGACGTTTTGGGCCATTTTTGTAATTTCCCAAAGTTTGGGGTAATTATTTCCGTTGTCGAATTCCGACACTTCGGATGGTCGGAATCGTGTGTTCACTTAGTGCTTGGATTCGTCTTTGCGAGTACTTCGTAACCGTATCTTCGATTTTTACTCGAGTTTCGGTCACTGGCGAAGTACTGGCCGTAAGGTGCCGGTTACGGCCGTAAGGTGTCCGAGTTACGGCCGTAAGGCGTGATCGGGTACGGCCGTATGGCGCCTGGCAGCTTCCTGACGAAGGCCGATTACGGCCGTAAGGTGTGCGAGTTACGGCCGTAAGTGTCCATTGGGCGTATTTTTGACGAATGCCGGCACGGCCGTAAGGCTGCCGAGTACGGCCGTAAGGTGTCCGAGTTACGGCCGTAAGGCTCGCCGGGCCAGTAACCCCCGCGGCTATATATAGCCTGGGCTCGGCCCGACTTCATTTTCTTCTCGTTTTTCCCACTTCCTTCCTCCTCTTCCGCGGTTGGAGACTTATGGATCATGGAGGCATGTTGTCATACATCCAATCCATGAAGTTCTTGAGTTTATAACATCAATCAATCATCCGGTAACCTCCTCCGATCTACCGAATCAAGGTTAGATTTCTTGAAATCTAGTTTTGGGGAATTTGGGTATTTTGGTTGTTTTCGTCCGATTAATCCGATTTAACTTAGGATTATGATGGATTAATGATTATTTAGATGTTTTATATCATTTCCTTTATTATTCCATGGTTGGATCGTATCGATTCGTTGTTTTGGTCGAGTTCTTGGTCGACGCCTTGAAGGTGTCCGGTAGAATGTCATAGAGGGGTTTTCGGGCGTTCTACGATTATCCTTCCTCGTATGATTGTTGATTTATGGATTATATGTTGCTAGGGTCGAGTTTCTTGCGAAGAAACCGTGTTGAACCCTTCCGTTCGTTGTCATCTTCCTTTTCGTTAGCATCGGGCGTTCCGAAGCTTTCCGGTTGAGCCGTGTTCGTCGGGATACTTGCGTGCCGATTTTGAGGTTCGGTTTCATTGGTTCCTAGCGTTCGTCGGTGACCTTCCTTTCCGTTCGTTGCGTCGTCAATAATTCAAGGCAAGTATTTTTGGAAACCTTTAAGCTTAACATGAAATGGTGATGTATGTTATTTGTGTGTAACTCACCTTGTGTTGGCCCGACGGGGTCAAGGAGGGAAATCTATGCTGCCGCACTGGATTTCACGAGTTTCGTACCGCTAGCCAACTCGTTAGGGTCCTTGCAAGGCCTCGAGTGAGAATGTATGCTGCCACCCTGTTCTCACGGCTTAGCGTGTGCGTGGTTTTGTTTTTCTGTAATTGTAGCCAACTCGGTAGGGTCCCTATGAGGCCTCGAGCGAGAATGTATGCTGCCGCCCTGTTCTCGAGGCTAATTGTGGACTGTATGTTTTCCGGAAAAGACATGTCTTGTTTTGATTTTCGAAATGATATTGGTGCATGTACTATGAAATGTGTAAGCTGTAACACCCCCAATCCACTCAGGGATATTACACGCCGTAGACCCTCTCCTCGAGGATCTACCAGGCTGGTAACAACATTTAACATCTCGACAATGCCTTCAAGGCTAAAATGACTGAGTAGACTGATTTGGTCTTTCAATAAAATATACAACTCGATTACAAACACATACCCACGCAGGGGTCAAAATACAATAAACTCCCGTACAACGGGGAAAAGATACTGCAGCGGAAAAGAAAATACAACTAGACCAATACGACATCAACGGATCCTCGTGTGATTAGTATCGTTCATCTTTCATCATCCTTCGTGCCGACCCTGTGTTATGCTCCAAAACCTGAATGCAAAAATAGACATCCACCCCCCGAATACTCGGGGGTTAGCAAAACTCCACTGTTTTGCTAGTGCAAGTATAAAATACGAAAACGAGCCATACATATCATACTCCACGAAACATGTTAATCATAAACATACTTCCCGAGGTGATTCACTTAATCAAACGATTAAATCGAAAGATAGGGTAAACCCGATAAACATCTTGTGAAAAACATTTTACGACCTCGGGAGTTTTGAATACATTGGGATTTAAAAATCTTCAGGCCTTTCGAAAACATTTAGGGACACAGCCCAAAAGTCATTTTCCCAAAACATAAGTTCGATAACAACAAGTGGGGTCCACGACCCGATCATACCATAACAACCTGTTTCCACAGATTATTCGCGTCCCGTGCTAGCAAGCCACGGACCTCAGATGCTCCCGTAGAACAAACCCGAGTGAATAACCCACAGGAAACTATATCAAATCACATGTCACCGTAATCAGCAATACGTGACTAAAAGCACATATACTTACATAATCAAACCACAACCATAAGTTATCCCGCATCGTGCTATCAAGCCACGAACCTCGGAGTCCCCGCAAGACATACCCGATGATAACCCCACAAGTTATCTCGGCATCGGGCTAGCAAGCCCGAACCTCGGAGTCCCCGCAAGACATACCCAGATTGGATAACCCTACGGTTTCGCCCGACCCATACTAGCAAGTATGGATCCTGAGATTCAACAATCCTACCCGGAGGCACATCACATACAACAAGCACACAACAATAACCGATTATCAAGACAAGCAACACTAAGCATCACAACCTCCTTTCAAAGGAGTAACGACTAATATCACACACATTACGTTCTTACCGAACAAGTACATAATAACAATACGTAGATCCCGACAAAGGATTACGGTCTATCAAACTCACTCGAAATGATCATATTATCTTTCAACATACAAAACCAACACACATATTCCGAACACATATTCACGAAGTATACGAATTATCGTTGAAAGACAACATTTATCGAGAACATACCTAACCCTATTTACGTTCATTAAACATTGGATTTCGCATAAAATCATTTATCAATAATTATGCCTAAGAAATATGAAATGTATGGGCAAGATACTTGCCTCGATACCACGAGCACGGAACCACGAACGGATACGGCTCAACCGAGAAGCTTCGAAACGCCCGATGCAATCGAAAAGAAAGACGACAACGAACGGAAGGGTTCAACTCGGTTTCTTCGCAAGAAACTCGACCCTAACAATATATAATCAATAAATCATCGATCATACGAGGAAGAATAAACGTAGAACGCCCGAAAACCCCTCTAAGACATTTTACCGGACACCTTCAAGGCGTCGGTCAAGAACTCGACCCAAATAACGAATCGATACGATCCAACCATGTAATAACAAGGGAAATGATATAATACATCTAAATAATCATTAATCCATCATAATCCTAAGTTAAATCGGGTTAATCGGACGAAAACAACCAAAATACCCAAATTCCCCAAAACTAGATTTCTAGGAAATCTGACCTGATTCGGTAGATTGGAGGATGTTTTAGGATTGATGATTGATGATATGAACTCCAAAACTTCATGGATTGATTGTCCAACAACATCTCTCCATGATTACACCATCTCCAGCGGAATGGAAGAAGAGAAGTGAGAAAATGTCAAGAAAAACGCCGCCGTGCCTTTTTATAGCCGATCGATTCGTGTTACGTAATCGCCATGGCTTACGTAATCGCCATGGCCGAACTCTGCTGGAAAATGCCGGGCGTTACGACGTTACGGCCAGGCCTTACGTGCGTAATCGGCCTTACGTGCGTAATGGCGATCATTACCGCACGTTACTCGGCGGTCGCTGGCCCGATCATGCCCGGCCATGACTCGGCCGACCAACTCCGACGGCCCGAACGACCCGAAACCCGAACTGAGTACGAATCGAAGATACGGTTACGAAGTACTCGAAAAGACGAATCCGAGCACTAATAGAACACACGATTCCGACTACCCGAAGGCTCGAAATTCGACAACGGAAAGTAATTACCCCAAACTTTGGGAAATTACGAAAATGGCCCAAAACGCCCCAAAATCACGATACGTGATCGAATAACCAAACCGAAGCTTGAAACATGAATAATAACATTAAATGAACTTACGAGAAAGTCGAAACAACGATTTGACGAGATTCGCAAGAATCGAACTCAAGTGCGGAAAACCGCTAAAAAGCACGGAACTCAACAAAACGACACCAAACGAGCTCGGATGACAAAAAGTGCAGAATTAATAATTCTCGGAATGACGAAACGGTCATGAGCGAGTCGTCAAAACGGACTTCCGCCGAAAAAAAGAAAATTACCGAAATTCGAAATTGCGGATATTACATTCTACCCTCCTTAAAAGAAGTTTCGTCCCGAAACTTAAAACAAGTAGGGAGAAGCAATATCCCGCCAGGAAACTCAATGAGATACGCAAGAAACGCGTAACTAATGCCAAACGGCGAAACGTTACATACAACGCAACGGAATATACGGTGTGAAAACACGCTCCACGACGACCAACACAACGTCGCCGTTAGGGATATAATAGAACCAACAAGTGACAAGCGTCATCAAATGGATAATACAATCAAGTCAATTATCCGAACAATCACAAAACACAACGAACGAAAATCAATACGATTGACCAACCCATCGGTACATCAATCAAAACGCGAGCCAATCGCTGAACAAATACGGAATTCCACCGCTCAAGGGTTGGAAGATCGAAAACGAGACTAATTTCCCGAACTTAAGGGAATTAGGAAGGAGCCTGAACACTCAACAATCACGAAACGAGAACAAAACCGAACAAACAAATGATCGAGACAACAAAAATCGAACAATCATGTCCGAAATACGAAGGATAATAAAATTCAAACAACAACCCCAAGGTTCACATCTCGACTCGAGACAATATATGATCCGGTGAAAACAACAGGATGTGCATTCATATAAGATCCACAGAAAAGGGAATAGCAATAGAAAAGTCACAACGACAAACGAGTTATTCAAATAATACCACACTCGTTCGATAAACAAAAGCAAGGGGCAGATGACTCGGATATGTCAACGAACATAAACGAGTCGGCAGAGTCGAAAATACAAAAGTTCAAGATCCAGTCCACTTCGAATAAAAGAACTAGTAGAACTAAAAGATGTTACTTCCGAACAAGGTTCACAAGAATCGAACCGAACTCGGAAAGTTACAACGATAACCGATTGACCCAAAACAAGATCACACCTCGTCCGATCAATGAAACCAAATACGAACAAGTTCGGTAAGTATCAATGAACACGAGCGAGTCGATAGAATCGAGAAAGAGAAAATGCAGAGTCTAAAAACAACACGGGTACTACATTCGACCTCTTATAAAAGAAGGTCGCCCCGCAACTCACAACAAATAAATCAAGGTGACGACACAACAAGCAACCGACGAAACATCCTTCGAAGGCCTCTCAAAGCCGATTCTCGATACTTGTCTTGAAGCGCGAACTCAAAGTCTCGGTAGCCAATTCGCAAAATCAATTCGGTGTCCCTCGAGTCCACACTTGAAATGTGTTACCGACGAGAAGGACAAATTTACACGTGCATGCCCGGCACATCACGGTTGAAACGCCTCGGCTCGGCATACCGAAAATACAAATGCTAGATACAATAGGGCATAACGTCGCAAAACAACATAGCGGAGATGCCAACTCGGACAACAAGGAATCATAATACATATCATATACAACGATTATCATCGTAAAATAATACACACAAACACTACAAAGAACGACGGTATCGTTCGCGACCTCAACGGCCCGAACAATAACCAAAGACATAATTACAAACATTATGAAACAATCACATATGTACACAAACGTACAAACCCAAGCTTTAACACACAAAGTGCGTTAACACGCAAGCCACCACGAAATGACAACATTAAGGATCGTCATCACACATCCCACAAGGGCTAACAAAATATATGCGTGGCGAGCGACTCGACGCTCACGCCACCAATTCAATCATAATTGGGTTAACACCGTAACGAAAGTTCGAAAACCATACACGCATTTCCGGTCCGCAACAGAATGATAGGTTTTAAAACGAAAACCACCTTTTGAAAATAGTTTGGAAACACCAGTTGATCTTGAGTATCACTTTACAAAAAGTAGTGCAAACATTGTTATCGAGACTTTGAAAATCGTCTTGCGTTTGAACAAAAATGAGGACACCTTCTCTTAGTGAAAGACTTTCAGAATATCCGACCCTCGGGTCTAAGTAAAAGTGTTTATAAAACATTTGAAAATATCTCAAAATATTTTGGTCCTCGAGTTAGAAGAATTTTGAAATATATTGTGGCACCTTGGACGTACCACGAGAAAATAATTCATTGTAAAAGTACGTCTCGAATTTTAATTTTCTAAGATACTCAAGGTTTTCAAAAATAATTCAATGGGCTAGAATGCCCAAAAAGTTTAGGTACTTACACGAAACATTATAGCGCCGTGTGTCCCGCGCCGGAACCCAGCAGGCTAAAAACCATTTACAAAAACGCCAAAAAGGCCGATGACGGTAATATTTCAAAAACTCACAGAAGCCATTTAGAAAATAATAAATACCGTCATAAGAATTTCGCCAAAATGATCAAGGCCGTAATGCCAAAAACTCGGTTAAGGAATCGGTTTTCGAAATAAAACTCAGTCGGTAAAATACCGAAATCCATTACAAAAGAACTCACGCAGCGGATAAAAGAAATACAGTTCGACATGCACAGTCCAGCAACAATACTCATCATACGAACGAAATATGAGAGTCAAATAGTCACGTATCAAGAAATCAAAATCCATAAGAGGATCCCGTCACTTAACAAATAATCATAAAAATAGCTCGTGTCACACGAGGCTCAACACAAATAAGGGAGACTTACATCCACAGGTCGCACGAAGATGATGATCGCCCACGATACTAATCACGACCAACAAACTCAAACGACGCGTCGCGACACAACTCAGTCAGATAAAATCCGACGAAACAAGACTCAAACAACACGACTTGACCCCGACACCTAGGTTTCCACAACCTAAGCTCGATACCATTTATGTAACACCCCCAATCCACTCGGGGATATTACACGCCGTAGACCCTCTCCTCGAGGATCTACCAGTGGTAACAACATTTAACATCTCGACAATGCCTTCAAGGCTAAAATGACTCAAGAGATCGATTTGGTCTTTCAATAAAATATACAACTCGATTACAAACACATACCCACGCAGGGGTCAAAATACAATAAACTCCGCATAAACGGGAAAAGATACTGCGATGAAAAGAAAATACAACTAGACCAATACGACATCAACGGATCCTCGTGTGATTAGTATCGTTCATCTTTCATCATCCTTCGTGCCGACCACGTGTTATGCTCCAAAACCCGAATGCAAAATAGACATCCACCCCGAATACTGGGGTTAGCAAAACTCCACTGTTTTGCTAGTGCAAGTATAAAATACGAAACGAGCCATACATATCATACTCCACGAAACATGTTAATCATAAACATACTTCCCGAGGTGATTCACTTAATCAAACGATTAAATCGAAAGATAGGTAAACCCGATAAACATCTTGTGAAAAACATTTTACGACCTCGGGAGTTTTGAATACATTGGGATTTAAAATCTTCGTGCCTTTCGAAAACATTTAGGGACACAAACCAAAAGTCATTTTCCCAAAACATAAGTTCGATAACAACAAGTGGGGTCCACGACCCGATCATACCATAACAACCTGTTTCCACAGTTATTCGGCCCCGTGCTAGCAAGCCACGGACCTCAGATGCTCCCGTAGAACAAACCCGAGTGAATAACCCACAGGGAAACTATATCAAATCACATGTCACCGTAACCGCAGTCACGTGACTAAAAGCACATATACTTACATAATCAAACCACAACCATAAGTTATCCCGGCATCGTGCTAACAAGCCACGAACCTCGGAGTCCCCGCAAGACATACCCGTATTGGATAACCCTACGGTTTCGCCCGACCCATACTAGCAAGTATGGATCCCGGAGATTCAACAATCCTACCCGGAGGCACATCACATACAACAAGCACACAACAATAACCGATTATCAAGACAAGCAACACTAAGCATCACAACCTCCTTTCAAAGGAGTAACGACTAATATCACACACATTACGTTCTTACCGAACAAGTACATAATAACAATACGTAATCCCCGACAAAGGATTACGGTCTATCAAACTCACTCGAAATGATCATATTATCTTTCAACATACAAAACCAACACACATATTCCGGGAACACATATTCACGAAGTATACGAATTATCGTTGAAAGACAACATTTATCGAGAACATACCGATCCCTTTTTACGTTCATTAAACATTGGATTTCGCATAAAATCATTTATCAATAATTATGCCTAAGAAATATGAAATGTATGGGCAAGATACTTGCCTCGATACCACGAGCACGGAACCACGAACGGATACGGCTCAACCGAGAAGCTTCGAAACGCCCGATGCAATCGAAAAGAAAGACGACAACGAACGGAAGGGTTCAACTCGGTTTCTTCGCAAGAAACTCGACCCTAACAATATATAATCAATAAATCATCGATCATACGAGGAAGAATAAACGTAGAACGCCCGAAAACCCCTCTAAGACATTTTACCGGACACCTTCAAGGCGTCGGTCAAGAACTCGACCCAAATAACGAATCGATACGATCCAACCATGTAATAACAAGGGAAATGATATAATACATCTAAATAATCATTAATCCATCATAATCCTAAGTTAAATCGGGTTAATCGGACGAAAACAACCAAAATACCCAAATTCCCCAAAACTAGATTTCTAGGAAATCTGACCTGATTCGGTAGATTGGAGGATGTTATAGGATTGATGATTGATGATATGAACTCCAAAACTTCATGGATTGATTGTCCAACAACATCTCTCCATGATTACACCATCTCCAGCCGCGGAATGGAAGAAGAGAAGTGAGAAAATGTCAAGAAAACGCCGCTGTGCCTTTTATAGCCGATCGCCGGCCGTTACGACGTAATCGGCCACGGCTTACGACGTAATCGGCCATGGCCGAACTCTGCCTCGAAAATGCCGAACGTTACGACGCACGCCAGTGGCCTTACGTGACGAATCGCCTTACGTGCGTAATGGCCGATCATTACCGCACGTTACTCGGCGGTGGCTGCCCGATCATGCCCGGCCATGACTCGCCGGGACCAACTCCGACGGCCCGAACGACCCGAAACCCGAACTCGAGTACGAATCGAAGATATGGTTACGAAGTACTCGAAAAGACGAATCCGAGCACTAATAGAACACACGATTCCGACTACCCGAAGGCTCGAATTCGACAACGGAAAGTAATTACCCCAAACTTTGGGAAATTACGAAAATGGCCCAAAACGCCCCAAAATCACGATACGTGATCGAATAACCAAACCGAAGCTTGAAACATGAATAATAACATTAAATGAACTTACGAGAAAGTCGAAACAACAGCTTTGACGAGATTCGCAAGAATCGAACTCAAGTGCGGAAAAACCGCTAAAAAGCACGGAACTCAACAAAACGACACCGAAACGAGCTCGGATGACAAAAAGTGCAGAATTAATAATTCTCGGAATGACGAAACGGTCATGAGCGAGTCGTCAAAACGGACTTCCGCCGAAAAAAAAAGAAATTTACCGAAAATCGAAAATTGCGGATATTACATAAGCGATTGGTTTGCCTTGAATACTTGTACTAGCGTAATTGCTAACCCCTTTGGGGACCCGTTGTCGGGGAAATTCTTGTTATGGATTTCAGGTTATGTTCAGTCAGACGAGCGGGCGCTGGGATGGTACGAGGATGTCGGCCAAGGTTGTTGACATGTGCAATTGAGTCTTGTTATTTCCTACTGTCTCTTTTGATGTGGATGTTTTCCAAATTGTAAACTTATAGATTGTACTCGCGAGTACTTAGGCTTTTCCTCCCAGATTGTGATTGGTCTTTGTTGGAGTTACTGTATTTGTCGGTTGATGTTTATTATGCCGGTTGTGCCGGACGTGTTGTTTTATGTTCTTGTTGTTAATAATTGTTTCCTTGCTAACCGAAATGGTTAGTCGAGTGGTGTTTTCTTGTGTTAGCCTCGGTGGGTCCCATGTAGGGGTCCACTACCGTAATACACCTCGAATATCTTGGGGTGTTACGAGAAAATGGTATCGAGCTCTAGGTTTATGGATACCTAGGCTTGTTGGTTATTTGGGTCTAGTTGTGTTTTGTTTTGCACATTGTCACACCGCCGCCGCATCTCAAGACATCCAAGGCTCGTAAGTTCTCCTTACTCGATTCTCTTGTTTTCTCGTATTGAAATTCCACTTCTTGAACCGTGATTGCCTCTCTCGTACTTATCGTCGAGTTGTTTCTCGATCCATCCGGTTTGTGTACTTTTGATTCTAGTATTGCGCCGTCCTTTGTCTCTCTCGAGTAGGTGCGCTGCTCCGGCTTGACCGCTTGTCGCTTTGCGAGCCTTCCATCGCTAAACTTCCTAGCATTGGTGGGATCGTTGGTGATCGAAAGATCCGAGTTTTGCTCCGTGGTATATTGTGAGAGGGCTTGACTCTCTAGTCTTTTGTTGTATGATGGAATCTGTGTTTGGTAATTGCGATATACAAATTGTATGTTGAGCCGAATGTACCGATGAGTTGGACACCGAAGGTGCGGATAATGTAGAAGTTTTGAACATTGATATGTTCCAGATAGGTATTGATGGCGAGTTTGTTGAGAAACTCACATAGTGGGTTTCGACATACGTCAAATCGGTGATCTTTGGTTACGTTGTTAAACTTGAAGAGATAGTTTGACATATGCTTGGAATTGGTATTTCCGAGTTGCGCTTTTTGAACTGGTGATTTTTGAATGTCGTATATGAGTGTGTCCGGGAATTGTTGGTACTTGGCTAATTATTGTTATTTACAACCAATGTGTTTCTATTAATAATAATACATGCGGCGTGCATGCTTGAAAATTTCTTAGACTTGATCGTATTGTGGGTTTTTGAAAAGTGACATGAATTTGGGCGAGCATTACTGTATTTTCAAATAAAACCTTGTGTCGTATTTAAAGGTCGTGTTTAAAAGTGTTTAGGACATTTTATAAAATGCTACCACTGTTAAGCCCTTGTCGTGTTTAAAAAGGGGTCTTGAAAATGATTTTTAACTTATCGGTTTTATTTTCGAATAACTAGAGTATACGATTTTTAAAATCAGATTAGCCTGGGAAACCTAAAGTCCGAGTCAAGTTGTGTTTGTTGAGTTTTGTCTCGTCGGATTTTGTCGACTTAGTCGCATCGCGACGCGTTGTTTGGGATCATTGGTTGTGATTAGTATCGAGGGCGGTCGTCACTTACGTGCGACTTGTGGCTGTAAGTCTCCCTTCTTTGTGTTGTGCCTCGTGTGACACGAGCTATTTTTATGATTAATTGTTAAGTGATGGAATCCTCTTATGGATTTTGATTTCGTGATATGTGGTTATTTGACTCTCATATTTTGTTCTTATGAGGAGTAGTGTTGCTGGATTGTGCATGTTGAACTGTATTTCTTTTATCCGCTGCGTGAGTTCTTTTGTGATGACTTTCGGTATTTTACCGACCGAGTTTTATTTCGAAAACCGATTCCATTAACCGAGTTTTTGGCATTATGGCCTTGATCATTTTGGCGAAATTCTTATGACGGTATTTAGCATTTTGTAAATGGCTTCTGTGAGTTTTTGAAATATTACCGTCATCGGCCTTTTTGGCATTTTTGTAAATGGTTTTTAGCACAGGGTTCGATCGGGACCCACAGCGCTATGATGTTCCGTGTGATTACCTGAAATTTTTGGGCATTCTAGCTTTTTTTTGGCATCGTCCTTTTTGGCATTGAATTATTTTCGAAAACTTGAGTATCTTAGAAAATAAATTTCGAGACGTACGTTTAAAACGAATTGTTTTCTCGCGGTACTTCCAGGGTGCCACAATATGTTTCAAAATTCTTCTACCTCGAGGTCCAAAATGTTTTGAGATATTTTCAATGTTTTATAAACACTTTTACTTAGACCCGAGGGTCGAATATTCTGAAAGTTTTTCACTATCAGAAAGTGTCCTCATTTTTAACAAATGCGAAATGGTTTTCAAAAGTCTCGATAACGATGTTTCACGTTTTTACTTTTTTTTGAAAGATGATACTCGAGATCAACCGGTGTTTTTCTAAATTATTTTCAAGAGGTGGTTTTCATTTTTTTTAAAAACTTATCAATTCCCGTTTGCGTTTGGGAATGTATGTATGATGTTTGTATTGTCGTTATGGTGTTTGCTCCCGAGTATGATCGAATTGGTGGCATGAACGTCGAGGCGTTGCCACGCATTTGTTGTACTAGCCCTCTGTGGGAGGTGTGAACTGGTATTTACTGTTTGTCACCTCGTGGTGATTTGCGTGTTGTCGCACGGGTGTGAGCTGTTGAAGCTTGAGTTTGTACGTTTGTGTACATGTGTGATTGTTTCACGATGTTTGTAATTATGTGCTAGTTATTGTTCGGGCCGTTAAGGTTGCCGAACGATACCGTCGTTGCTGTATTGTTTGTGTGTGTATTACTTTACGATGGAAATCGTTGTATATGATATGTGTTATGATTGTTTGTTGTCCGAGTTGGCATCTCTGCTATGTTGTTTTGCGACGTTATGCCCCATTATATCTAGCATTTTGTATTTTCGGTATGCCGAGCCGAGACGTTTCAACCGCGATGTGCTGGGGCATGCACGTGTAATTGTCCTTCTCGTCGGTAACACATTTCGAGTGCAGACTCGAGAGACACCGAATTCAGTTTTGCGAATTGGCTACCGAGACTTTCGGAGTTTGCGCTTCAGACAGATATTAGAATCGGCTTTGAGAGGCCTTTGAAGGATGTTTCATCGATTTCTGTTGTGTCGTCTCCTTGATTTCGTTATTGTGAGTATCGGGGACGACCATCATTTAAAAGAGGTCGAAAGTAATACCCGTATTGTTTTGGACTTCTTTATTTTCTCTTTCTTGATCTATCGATTCGCCCGTGTTCGTTGATACTTATCGAGCTTGTTCTCAGTATTTCGGTTTCATCGTCGAACGAACCGTGATCTTGTTTTGGAGTCGATTCGTTATCGATGTGACTTTCCGAGTTCGGTTCGATTCTTGTGAACCCTGTTCGGAAGTAACATCTTTTGGTTCTACTAGTTCTTTTATTTGAAGTGGATCGGATTTGGAACTTCTGTATTTTCGACTCTGTCGACTCGTTTATGTTCGTTGACATTTTCTGAGCTTGTCCTGCCCCTTGCTTTTGTTGATCGAACGAGGGTGGTATTATTTCGGAATTACTCGTTCGTCGTTGTGACTTTTCAATTGTTATTCCCTTTCCTGTGGATCTTATGCGAGTGTGCATCTTGTTGTTTTCACCGGATCATGTTTTGTCTCGAGTTGAGATGTGAACCTTGGAGTTGTTGTTTGAATTTTATTGTTCTTCGTGATCGAACACGAGTGTTCGATTTTTGTTGTCTCGATCGTTGTGGTTCGATCGTTTGATTGTTCGGGTTTTGTTGACTTCGTTCCGTGATTGGTGAACGTTCAGGCTCCTTTGTAATTCCCTTCAGTTCGGGAAATTAGTCTGGTTTTCGATCTTCCAACCCTTGGGCGGTGGAATTCCGTAATTGTTCAGCGATCGGTTCGCGTTTTGATTGATGTATCGTTGGGTCGGTTAATCTTATTGATTTTCGTTCGTTGTGTTTTGTGATTGTCGGATAATGGACTTGGCTATATTATCCGTTTTATGACGCTTGTCATTTGTTGGTTTTATTATATCCCTAACGGCGACGTTGTGGTCAGCCGTGGAGCGTGTTTTCACGCCGTATATTCCTTTGCGTTGTTTGTAACATTTCGCCGTTGGGCGTTAGTTACGCACTCTTGTGTATCTCGTTGAGTTTTCCTGGAAGGGATATTGCTTCTCCCTACTTGTTTTAAGTTTCGGGACGAAACTTCTTTTAAGGAGGGTAGAATGTAATATCCGCAATTTCGAATTTCGGTAATTTTCTTTTTTTTCGGGTAAGTCCGTTTTGACGACTCACTCATGACCGTTTCGTCATTTCGAGAATAATTAATTCTGCACTTTTTGTCATCCGAGTTCGTTTGGTGTCGTTTTGTTGAGTTCCGTGCTTTTAGCGACTTTTCCAAGATTTTGAGCTCGATTCTTGCGAATCTCGTCCGAAACTGTTGTTTCGAGTTTATCGCAAGTTCATTTAATGTTATTATTCATGTTGCGAGTTTTTGTTCGGTGTTTCGATCACGTATCGTGATTTTCGGACGTTTTGGGCCATTTTTGTAATTTCCCAAAGTTTGGGGTAATTATTTCCGTTGTCGAATTCCGACACTTCGGATGGTCGGAATCGTGTGTTCACTTAGTGCTTGGATTCGTCTTTGCGAGTACTTCGTAACCGTATCTTCGATTTTTACTCAGGTTCGGGTTTCGAGGTCGTCCGGGCCGTCGGAGTGGCCACGGCCGAGTCACGGCCGGAGCAGGGCCTGGCCTGGCCGAGTTACGGCCGTAAGGTGCCGGTTACGGCCGTAAGGTGTCCGAGTTACGGCCGTAAGGCGTGATCGGGTACGGCCGTATGGCGCCTGGCAGCTTCCTGACGGCCGATTCTGGCCGTAAGTAAGGTGTGCGAAGTTACTGGCCGTAAGTGTCACATTGGCCGCGATTTTTGACGAATGCCGATTACGGCCGTAAGGCCTGCCGAGTACGGCCGTAAGGTGTCCGAGTTACGGCCGTAAGGCCTGCCGATTACGGCCGTAACCCTGCCGGCTATATATAGCCTGGGCTCGGCCGACTTCATTTTCTTCTCGTTTTCCCACTTCCTTCCTCCTCTTCCGCGGTTGGAGACTTATGGATCATGGAGGCATGTTGTCATACATCCAATCCATGAAGTTCTTGAGTTTATAACATCAATCAATCATCCGGTAACCTCCTCCGATCTACCGAATCAAGGTTAGATTTCTTGAAATCTAGTTTTGGGGAATTTGGGTATTTTGGTTGTTTTCGTCCGATTAATCCGATTTAACTTAGGATTATGATGGATTAATGATTATTTAGATGTTTTATATCATTTCCTTTATTATTCCATGGTTGGATCGTATCGATTCGTTGTTTTGGTCGAGTTCTTGGTCGACGCCTTGAAGGTGTCCTAGAGAATGTCATAGAGGGGTTTTCGGGCGTTCTACGATTATCCTTCCTCGTATGATTGTTGATTTATGGATTATATGTTGCTAGGTCGAGTTTCTTGCGAAGAAACCGTGTTGAACCCTTCCGCTCGTTGTCATCTTCCTTTTCGTTAGCATCGGGCGTTAGAAGCTTTCCGGTTGAGCCGTGTTCGTCGGGATACTTGCGTGCCGATTTTGAGGTTCGGTTTCATTGGTTCCTAGCGTTCGTCGGTGACCTTCCTTTCCGTTCGTTGCGTCACAATAATTCAAGGCAAGTATTTTTGGAAACCTTTAAGCTTAACATGAAATGGTGATGTATGTTATTTGTGTGTAACTCACCTTGTGTTGATTCGACGGGTCAAGGAGGGAAATCTATCTTGCCGCGCCTGGATTTCACGAGTTTCGCATCGCTAGCCAACTCGTTAGGGTCCTTGCAAGGCCTCGAGTGAGAATGTATGCTGCCGCCCTGTTCTCACGGCTTAGCCTGTGCGTGGTTTTGTTTTTCTGTAATTGTAGCCAACTCGGTAGGGTCCCTATGAGGCCTCGAGCGAGAATGTATGCTGCCGCCCTGTTCTCGAGGCTAATTGTGGACTGTATGTTTTCCGGAAAAGACATGTCTTGTTTTGATTTTCGAAATGATATTGGTGCATGTACTATGAAATGTGTAAGCGATTGGTTTGCCTTGAATACTTGTACTAGCGTAATTGCTAACCCCTTTGGGGACCCGTTGTCGGGGAAATTCTTGTTATGGATTTCAGGTTATGTTCAATGCAGAGCGGCTACTGGATGGTACGAGGATGTCAGCCAAGGTTGTTGACATGTGCAGTTGAGTCTTGTTATTTCCTACTGTCTCTTTTGATGTGGATGTTTTCCAAATTGTAAACTTATAGATTGTACTCGCGAGTACTTAGGCTTTTCCTCCCAGATTGTGATTGGTCTTTGTTGGAGTTACTGTATTTGTCGGTTGATGTTTATTATGCTGGTTGTGCCGGACGTGTTGTTTTATGTTCTTGTTGTTAATAATTGTTTCCTTGCTAACCGAAATGGTTAGTCGAGTGGTGTTTTCTTGTGTTAGCCTGGTGGGTCCCATGTAGGGGTCCACGGCGCTGTAATACACCTCGAATATCTTGGGGGTGTTACACCGGCACGCCAGTATGACCCGGAATGCCACGATATAACAAAAGTGACATCGGAAACGAATAATGACTCACCGAGATGAAATGATAGTGAAATGAATGATAGCTCAATGAAATGATTGGAACCGTCGTTCCTTGTGACTGAAGTGATTAATTGACAATGACAAGTTTTGATATGGTTAACAAAATGATGAATGAGTTACGATTATGAATGAACAACAACAAAAGGAAATGAATATCCTTTTAACTGAGTAAGAATCAACTTACACAACACCAGTGACAATTATCCTTCCACGAACAACGTCCTAATCGAGATATCGGTCGCTCGAAAAACCTTGAATTATACAATATCCAACAACCCGTTCAATATACGAATCAAACACAAATATAACGAACTCAAAACGTCGATACGATTAAACTAAGTTCATTGGGGCATTATATCGAATACGTTGTGGCCAAACTCCGATTGTTTACAATAAAATCTCAATAAGCCATTATCAAGTCCCCCAAGAAGTGTTTCAAACCAACAAACATCTTCCAAATGATCAATAAACCAAAATGAATATCCGAAAACGTGATTATAACGACAATTACTCGAAAACCCCCAATTTCAACTCGATATACAAAGTGTTCTTGAATAATTCCTCAATAATCCAATGAGTCCTTATACAAACTCATAATCATATACATATCCCTTCATATAACATGATTATAACGTCCAAAACATCATATCTCAACATAAAATCGAAATCCAAGGTGTTGAAGAAATTACCTCTTGAAGATCCAACCACTTCGATCCGATGAACACGAGTTATAACGAGTATCCAAGCTTCCCAAATGAATGAAGATGATGAAAATTACACACTCAAATGATTGATGATGTTAAAATCTCTCCCTCAACCCTCTCTCTCAGATAAAAGAGGAAAAGGGATGAAAATGATGAAAAAGTCCCGGCCGGATCCTTATATACTGCCGGAAGTTACGGCCGTAACTCGGCCCTCTTACGGCCGTAACATTCCAGGTCAACGGCCTTACGGCCAGAATCGCCAACTCAGACGGCCGTAACTCGGCTTCGCCCAAAGCTCGGCTGCACTTACGGCCGTAACCGCTCCTGAGTTACGGGCGTAACTCGCCTTCGTCAAAAACATCTGCCGACATCCATACGGCCGTACCCGCACACCTTACGGGCGTAACTCGGATGATACGGCCGTATCCGGCCAAACTTACGGGCGTAAGCCCCCTTCGTCGAAAATGACCAGGCACCTTGCCTGCAGCGTACGGCCGTATCCGGCCAAGCCTTACGGTCGTACCTTGCTCGACTTACGGCCGTATGCCGCAACCCTTACGGCCGTAAGTCCCCTCTTGCCCGACAACACCTGAATTTACGAAGATCACTTACGGCCGTATCTAACCCTCCTTACGGCCGTAACTCGCCTTCGGCCAAAATGCCTGGCACTGGCTGACCACGTACGGCCAGAATCGCCACTTTACGGCCGTACCTGCTCAACTTACGGCCGTATTCCGAAACCTTACGGCCGTAAGTCCCGTTCGTCCAAAATGGCCTGAAAACAACGAACCCTTGTTACGGCCGTAACCCAAAGTCCTTACGGCCGTAACTCAATGCTGGCCAAGGTGAAAAAAATTCGATAACTCTGATTCCTCGCTACGACTGATGAATGATCCGACATATCATACGAATGTGAAAGTGAACAAGTCTAACGCAAGCCAGAGATGATACTCCCAGTACAAGGCTATCAATCACAATGAAAATGATAATACTCCCGTCTCGATCTATAAACGGAGATGAAATGACGATCGGTAACTGATATACGATTACAACATGCCAACAGTGAACGCAAATGAATGGTTCATGAATGATGAGTGATTATTAATGAGTGAAAATTACTGAATGACAATTACAGACTGATAATTACTGAATGAAAATGAATGAATTACAACCGGGTATTACACAACCGACCCCAAACAACACAGCGGAAAATGTAATAATTCTAAACTTGAGTCTCAAATAAATAATAACAAAGATCTTCTCAACGAGCCAGTGTGTACCGTCACGCCTTACTGCCACTCGCACATGAAACAGTAATTTATAGGAAAAAGGGTAAGCACGAAGCTTAGTGAATTCAAACACCACATAGGATAGAAATCATATGAACACTACCCCTAACCACAGATAGATACAATTAATCCACACATGCAAGTTTGAGAACATATACTAAACAGGCAAACTCATGCAAGAACAACTGTTTATATAACCATCGGTCTCCCCAAATTCATACAACACCGTATACGTGTTCCTCGGTCTCCCCGAGTTTATACGACACCCGTATACATATTTCTCGATCTTCCCGAGCTCTCGGTATCTCCGAGTTTTATACGACATGAAAGGTCTATACTAGGCACTATACGCACTAGTACCACATACAACAAAATTAACTAGCACACATACGAGCTATAGTAATGCACATATAACCCCTAAGCTACGCAGTGAGAGAACTCACCTCGATTAGAAGCGTATCACCACGAAACTGTATCAAACTCCAGGAAAGGTCACCACCTCTCTTTCTTCCCTAAAATGGGATTACATTGCATAAATAAGCATTCCTAGCTAAAAACTTATAACAAAGTCCAACTACATAATTCTAGATTTTATCCCAAATCTGTAGGTCTGTTCGGGACCTATTTTACACTTCATAAACATACTAAATTACCAATATTATTCCATTTCTTGGTAACTCAACACTAGACCTTTCCAGGGACATATTATACAAGGTCTAACTATTTCCCACGAATTATGGTGAATTTTCAAATATGACATATCAAAGTTGTTAAATTCTGGACAGACCTTGAAAATAACAAATTCCATCCAACTTTGAAATAAAATCAGGTCCTGAATTTTTTGTGGGACTTAATTCACTTAAAATTTGAACTTTTCCAATTTGTCTTTCCCCAAACTCATTTTTCAATGATTTTATACAAATAAATGAAAATAGCACCTCAAAGCTATCAATCTCGAGATAACCTGTGAAAAATGCACTCTTCAGCCTAGCTAAGTCCATTACCAGGCTTAGCTCTCTTCTAAGAAAACGTACCCTATTCAAATACCAAACTATTGGCACTAATCTTGCCTTAATCCAGTTTTCATAGGATTAATTACGAATTAATGAAGTTCTGGACAGAACAGCACTTATCACATTAGTCTATTTTGGACCAGTAAAAAAATATTGCGTTTTCACCATAGATATGATCTGATTCAGGCTTAGCAACCTTCTAACGAAAGAAAATAGACACAATTTCTAAACTTTGGGACCTGACCTTGCCCTAATCCGATTTTCGTAGAATTAACTACGATTTTATGAAATCCCTGACAGATTAGGGTTTATAGGGTTGATGTTATTGATGCAGAATCAAACCCACAAGGAAGAAAAGATTAGGGTTTCATGTGATTACCTCTAGAATCGATCTCAGCCCTTCCAAAGCCCTGGTTCGATCTTTCTTTCCAGGCCTTATTTCTCAATCTTCTCTCTCTCTTAATCTCACTCTCTCTCTCTGCCACAAACACACCACACACAAAACACACAACTAGGGTTTGAGGTGGTTTCTCATTGGTGTGCGCCGCAAGGAGAGAACGAGAGTTTTAAAAAAAAAAGGAGGGGGTCGGTTCCCTTCACGGACCGACTCATGCACAACACTTTGCCAAAAGTATCCATTTAGTCCCTAGATTTAAAAAAATACTCTCCTTACCACCTACAATAGATAAAAATTTAACAATTTAAGCCAAGTAACACGACTTAAATCACTTTTGGCCTTTCCCGTCAATCCCGTTTAACAACATTTAATTAAATAAAAATATTAATCAACATAAATATAATCCATACCTGGACACGGGCTTTACGTTCTTATATAAAAAATTTAGGATGCTGTAATAATTCTGAATATCTCGGGCCCTGATCGGACCGAGTGGTTGACGGAGGTCGAGCCCGTCCGCACCAAGGGGTGACCAACCCTTAGGCGGATTTTTTGCCTTTTTTCTTGGTCAAATATACAAATAGATAGTTTTACCACTTAAATTCCAGAATCTATTTTTATTTTTGGATTTCTAAGAGGGAGCTCTTTCCCTTTCAAGATTTTCTTCTTCAGTTCCTGGTCTATCGCAAGAATTAAATTCAAGTTTTCAAGCATTCAAGTAAATTTTTATATTTTTCTATTTCAGTTGCTTCAAATTCCTATATCTACTCTATTTCTTACTCCATTTCTCAATGCATTTGCTTTATTTTACTTGTTTTCAATTTAATTTTCGATTTCTTAGCAAGAAACCTGATTATAGGGATTTGGGGAAATTGACCCAATTCACCTAGGGTTTAGGGGCACTAGCAATTGAATTAATTCAATTTGGGGGAATTGTCTTGATTAACCCAATATCTGAGAAAATTGACACCGGAAGGTAATCTGCCCTGAAATTCCCCAAATTGAAACTGGGTTTAATTCGAGAGACATCATCTAATTAACGTTCAATTGTTGATTTTGTCTAAATTCCTCGAATGATTGGTTAAATTCCCATCTCCCCGGACCTTTAATTTCATAGTTCCATTTCTTTGTTATTTCTTGACTTTAATGTGTTTTTTTAATTGCCTTAGTGATAGTTTTTATTTGTTTTCTTTAAATTATGTACTTTACATGCTTTCATTAGTTAGCGTCTTTAAGTTGCTTTGTTTAATTTCACATGTTCTACTTTCCTTTACTTGTTCTTATTTACCTTCTCATATTGTATTTACATTCATTTACTTGCGTTTCTTTACCTTCTTGCATTATATTTCAATTTCTTAGTTGATAATCAATCTTCCAGTTATATTAAGACTTAGTTTTCTTTTTAGCACAAATTTATGTTTCTTCGTATTTTTTTCATTGATGCATCCTTCTAAACTTCCTCGAAAGATTGAGCAGACTTGATTTATCGCTCCTACAAGTCGACACCATTATATTGCGTGTGAGATTTTAATAGAGTTAAATTCTCATAAACACTACTTTAGAAAACGTCTTCTTCATTGCGGATTCCGATTGTTGTAGGATGTTGTGGTTGTACACTTATTAGAATCCGATGTGAATTATCCAAATATAATCATATAAGTATTTTCGTTAACATCATAAGGGTGTACATTTAATTTCCAAGACTCACATTAATGATTCGAATTCATGTTCATTCGAATTCTACCACAAAGAGTTCTTCGATTAACATAACTACTCAATAATAATGTAACTTAAACAACACATACTCAAGTTCTTTCAAGACTAACAGTTGTATGAAATATGTAATCATCATCCTTATGTTTCTCTTAAGTAATAATTCTATTAAATACGATATACATATCATAATCTCCTCAATTATATGTTCATCATTCAAGAAGTGATCATTAATTCTCTTAGCATGATAAACTTCAATAATTTCCTCAAGAACATGAATTGAACTGTAAAAACCTCTAAGGATCATCATCATGCTTATAATAATCACCCATAACAAGCTTCTCTATCATATAATACGATCAAACGACATATTCATCAGAATTCGTTGATTTTTTATCATGAACATTCAGAAATCCGAAATATCACAAGCTTAGCTTTAACAGGATCATAAAATACATCTGGAAACATTGTATAATTGACCATACTACAAGAAAAAATGCCTTCAATAACGGTGATTTGTGTTGCTATTTCGATGGAGATGACTATCACCAACAGATTTTGTCGTGGCAGATTTGTTTTTGAAAGTGGTGTGGCTAAATAACCGCTACAAAAAGGATTTTTGTTGGATAATATAGCAACGACAGCTTTTTGTTGGTGAAATATTGGTGTTTTGTTGGTGATGATGAAAAAGATCACGACACTAAATGATTACGTTGTTATTTTCGTGTCGTATGAAGTGTAGCGCATCCTTGCTCATTTGACACCACCCTCAGATGTAAAGGTGGCGTGCCGCTTCTGGGCGACGAACTAGCAACCCTCGCATACTTATCACTGCACCCGGGCCTATGAAATGCAGCGCGTCGCTTCTGAGGAGATGCCCCAACGATTTTCAAAGTTTGATTCATGTCCATGGGATGTGACGAGTTTTACGCTGGCTGCCACTAACCTACCGCAACCCTCCTCTTTTAACCGGGCTTGGGACCGGCAATGAATGTCAAGAAGACACCCACAGGCAGAGTTAATTCATTAAATATATATTTTTATTAAATTAAATATAAAATATTATATTTATTTATTTATTTCGTGTACCTCGTGTCGTGTCCTGTCGTCTACCCAAAGGGTAAACACAAAACCGACACTAAATCTCGATCGTGTACTTTCGTGTTTGTGTATTTTCGTGTCGTGTACTCAAAATACAAACCCAAACACTAAATTTCGTGTCGTTTTCGTGTCGTGTGGTAAACTGCCGGGTCTAATTTGTTACTGCACTATTATGCTATTTGGAATATACAATTAATGCAGGGACTAAAAAAGAACGTTTTAGAAATTACAGGGATCAAAATAACATTTTAATTTTCGTAGGGACTAAAAGCAAAAATCACGCAAATTACAGAGACGAAAAACATTGTTTTTTCCTTTAAAAATAAACGGAGGTTAACGGTAGGGACTAAAAAAGAACGTTTTATAAATTACAGGGATGAAAATAACATTTTAATTTTCGTAGGGACTAAAAGCAAAAATCGTGCAAATTACATGGACGAAAATCATTGTTTTCCCTATATATATATATATAGGGAGTATATATATAAAATATTATATTATATTATATATTTTAATTGAACATTTTTCATCATGAATTACTCAATATTAAAACTATACAAGTAACATACTTAGACTAGAAGTCGAGCAGTTGTAGAATACAAATTAATACTCAACACTAAAACTATAATTATTAATTAATACTAAGTAACAAAGCAAATATTGTAATTGATTAGTCTCTGCAACTCCATACCGGCAGCAGCCGCCCCCAATTCGCGCGAAATCGAAAGTATTCGCGGGCAAATTTACACCGAAAAATTCAGAGATATTTTTTCCGCTCTCATCCTTAAGTGTATAGCTTCCGCCTCATCGCGATCGGCGAGGCGATGTTTTTTCCGCTCTCATCGAAATTGCATCTCTTTCCCACCCAAAATCAAAACCAACCGCCAAAATTCATCTTCATATTCAAATAACTTTCACAGGAAGGCAATAATATTCCCTCTCTGAATTCGAGCACTTATCATTTCGTCTCCTATCCAGTTCCCATACCGCCGGTGCTGCCTAATTTCGGAGGTAAACAATTTTTTTTTTCTTTATGAATCAAATTTATGTTTTTTTCTTTATTGTTGAAGTGTTTTCTTTAGTAGGTTTTAGTACATATGATGCATTGCTTCTTCTAGTTTTTGTACGGATCAATGAATTTATTCTCGAAAATAATCAGATCTCTCGTTTGGATTGACATACATCTATGTTTTTGTGGGTGTATGTGCTGTGTCTCTGTGTATATATGTGTGTGTATGTCTCTCTCTCTCTCTGTGTGTGTGTGTGTGTGTGTGTGTGTGCTCGCTTGTGGAGCAGGCTTTTCAAGGATTAAGAAGGAAAACGAAGAAAAAATTGTTTTAATTTATGAGTCGAAAGCATACATAGAACGAATAGGGTAGAAAACACCAGGATAAAATATTGTTCAAAATATTCAGTTAATTTTTTTTTGGTGTGGTGTGTAATATTTTTGTTGAATTTATTTGTTACTGTGCCTTATGTTAGTTAATGTACCAGAAATCACCGTTGAAGTTTTCAAATAATGAATTCTGGTAATTAATAACTAAGTGCAAAAAACAATCTATTTCTTAGATTCCAGATTCTAAAATGTTTGCAGAACTTACTGAAAGAGTTGGGATTCTGAGTGTGCACGGCAGCTTTATATGTTGTGGAGATTCATGCTCAAAATTATTTACCTTTTATGTATTTTAATCTTTTTAAATTGTAGTTAAGGAGAAAAAATGGTAGGAAAGACCATGGTCACGCATCAGCTAACAAGGATAAGAACAAGAAGCATCCGATTTCTCGATCAGCCCGTGCTGGTCTTCAGGTATAAACATCAGCTGATTAATATAAGGATATTTGATTTATTTTGATCACACCAAAATATTTCTTTCTCACTGACCAAAGTAAACATCACCACAGATGCTCTCTTATAGTTCATGCCACTTCTAAAATGTCGGATCGTAGTTGGATGTGGATGCGGTTAACTAACAAAAAACGTGTTAGGTCTGATTTTAAAGAAAATCTCAACAACTTCTTAGACTATGCCTATGCCCATGAATCATGTGTCGATCGTGGCAAAATAAAGTGTCCATGCACTACTTGCAAGAATAGAGTGTATAAACCTCAAGCTCATGTGTATCTTGACATAGTTAAGAATGGTTTTATGAGAGGATATGATAGGTGGACAGCCCATGGTGAACCACCGGAGGGTCAAATACTTGATGAACCATTTACTGAAACTATGAGTGAAGATAATACTGGGATGGAAAGAATGGTGATGGATTTTGCAGGGCCTGAGTTTGATTGGAATGCACGACATGAAGAACAACGACCTAATAGGGATGCAAAAAGTTTCTTTGATCTACTAAATGCTGCAGAGCAGCCGTTGTTTGAGGGCTGCGAGACATATACAAAACTATCAGCTACGTGCGAGATGTTTAATATAAAATCAGAATTCAACATGCCTGAGGCTTGTTATGATCGAGTGATAGCAATGATGCATAAGGTGCTCCCTAAAGGAAATATTTTGCTAGAGAACTTTTATAAAACCAAGCGAGAGCTAGCCAAACTTGGGCTGAAATACGAGAGGATTGATGCCTGTCAAAAAAACTGCATGTTATATTACAAAGAAAATAAGTATTTACAATCATGTAGTGTTTGTCAACATCCTCGATATAAGCCAAGCAAGCCAGGAAGTCGGAAGAAAGTGCCATATAAGGTGTTGGTGAAAAAGTGCCATATAAGGTGTTGCATTATTTACCATTAACACCTAGGCTTAAAAGACTTTATATGTCTGTTCACTCTGTAAAGGAAATGACATACCACACTAAGGCACATGAAGAAGGGACTATGGGACATCCTGCACATGGTGAGGCGTGGAAGAATTTTGATAAATGTAACCCTTCATTTGCTTCTGAACCACGCAATGTTCGTATCGGTTTATGTACAGATGGATTCACTCCCTTCAATAACTTTGGTACAGCATACTCATGTTGGCCAGTCATCGTAACCGTTTATAATTTGCCACCAGGAATGTGCATGCAAGAGCCTTACATGTTCTTGAGCCTAGTTATTCCTGGGCCTTTGGGACCGGGAAAAAGCTTAGATGTTTTTTTGCGTCCACTTATTGACGAATTGAAAATGTTGTGGACAGAGGGGGTTCCAACATATGATGTGAGTAAAAAGAAAAATTTTAATATGAGGGCTGGTTTGTTGTGGACAATAAGTGATTTTCCTGCCTACGGCATGTTGTCTGGGTGGAGCACTCATGGGAAGCTTGCGTGCCCTTATTGCATGAATCGAATAAAGTCGTTCTACTCGACACATGGAAGAAAATCAACTTGGTTCGATTGTCATCGCCAGTTTTTGCCAGCGAATCATCGTTACAGGAAAGATACTCGACGTTTTAGAAGGGGCGTAAAGGTGAATGACACACCACCTCCTCGGTCATCCAGTGAGGAAGTATGTAGGCAAGTTCATATGCTCCCTGACATCACATTCGGTACAGAAAGTGGTAAACAAAAGATAAATGGATTTGGCGTGGAGCATAATTGGGTAAAGAAGAGCATTTTTTGGGAGCTTTCCTATTGGCACAACAATCTTATTCGCCATAATTTGGATGTCATGCATATCGAGAAAAATGTATTTGAAAACATCTTTAATATAATCATGGATATAAAAAATAAATCTAAAGATAATGCTAGGGCCCTACAAGATGTCGAGAAGTATTGCGACCGACCTGAGTTGAATTTGGTTTATGATGAAAAGAGAAAACCATGGAAGCCCAAAGCACCTTATACCTTAACCAAGGAACAAATTGAAAGTGTGTGTTCTTGGGTTCGAGAACTCAAATTCCCGGATGGATATATCTCAAACATGGCTGGGCGTGTCAACGAGAAGGGCCATTTTTATGGGATGAAGAGTCACGATTGTCATGTATTTATGCAAAGATTACTCCCAATAGCTTTTAGTGCTCTTCCAAAGTCGATATGGGAAACTTTGACAGACTTGAGCCAGTTTTTTAAGAATATTTGCTCAACTATTATTAGAGAAAAAGATATGGAGCAGCTTGAGGTTAACATTGTTGAGATACTGTGTAATCTTGAAAAGATCTTTCCTCCTGGGTTCTTTGACTCGATGGAGCATCTGCCAATTCACTTACCATATGAAGCGAAGGTTGGTGGACCCGTGCAATATAGATGGATGTATCCGTTTGAGAGGTATTGAAAGAACTTGTGTACTTACTTTTCTAATTTTTTTTTATTTATTCATCTTTTTCTAACTCAACTTTTGCTAGATTCTTGCGTCGTCTGAAGAAGAAAGTCACTAACAAGAATAAGGTCGAAGCTTCCATTGTTAATGCATATTTGAATGAAGAAGTCTCTAGATTTTGCTCCTTGTACTTTGAGCCAACAATACAGACTGTTAAATCGTATCCATCGTAATGATGATGGAGGGCTAGTTGATTCGCGAGGATCTCTTTCTATTTTCTCATATCCAGGTCGACCTCTGGGTCCTCTGCTTGAACATCGTAGACAAAGCGATGATGAATTTCTTACTGCGCATCGTTATGTTTTGATAAACTATCGTGAACTTTATCCTTATATCGAGTAAGTATATTTTAACACATCATATTTAAAGTTCTATGCATTCTTGTATTGTTAACTTCATAATTCTTTTACTTCGGTAGAAAATTCATTGAAGCATGAAGGAGGAGAATCCAGGTATACTTGATGATGAGTTAGACAGATTAAGAGATACAAACTTTCCAAAATGGTTCGAGACCTATGTAAGTATTTCAATTCTTTGTTGCATGCTCAATGAGTTGGTCATTATTATTTTTATTGCATGGATAATTACATTGGTACATGGTACATGTTGCTACAGGTTAATGACTCGAGTAGTGACTTGAGCTCGGAAGTTGTTGCAAGAATCATATGCGTGACATACCCTCCATCTCGAACAGTGAAGTTATACAAAGGGTACTTTGTCAATGGGTTCAAGTTTCATACAACAGACTATGGAAAATACAAAACAACATCGAATAATGGTATTTGTGTGCTGGGAAGCTCAAGCATGGAAGAGAACACAGACTATTATGGGTTGGTGGATGAGATAATGGAGAAACAAGGTGGTTGTGTTCAAGTGTCGATGGTTTGACACTTCTCAGAGAGGGACAAGACTAGTTCACCCACGTTTCAAACTTGTTGAGGTCAACACAAAATACAGGTTGAGATCAAATGATCACTTTGTATTGACGGAACAAGCTTACCAGGTATGTTACACAAATTATCCTAAAGGAGTCCAACGTAGAGATCGAGGTGATTGGGTTGCAGTGTGTAAAATCAAGGCTAGAAATCGAATTGATGTGCCTTTGCTAGCTGAAGATGAGGTCGAGGAGAAGGTTGATGATCCTTTACAGGAACAAGAAATTTCGACTCCAGGGCACATTCAAACTGAAGGTCTTATTGATGTAGATGCACAATGTGATACTAATGTTAATCTAGAGGAAGTGAATCCTGAAGAGTTGTGGCAGGTTGTCGAAGATGGTGTGGATGATGAACACCACGAACACGAAAATGAGTTCGATGATGTATGTAGTAAGGAATATATAGATACAGAGGAAGAGGAAGAAGAAGAAGACCATCAATACAGCAGTGATGATGAGATGAATAATGATTGATATTTCTAAGGGCTCTGTAATATGATTATTTTTCTAAGGGCTCTCCAGGGCTCTGTAATATGATTATTTTTCTAGATCTTTTTCGAAATAATTCGAGTAACCTGAGGTGATTAAGATCAAGCCCTTCAAGTGGTGGTTAATATTGGTGTAGAGCACTGATGAAATTTCTTCATTTTTTTATATACTATTTTTTTCTCGGCGAGGCCATTATTACGAATAGTCTTTTGACAAACTGTCTTATTAAAACTTCTGAAGTAAATTTGAATGATACGCAATTCATTGTTTGTCGAAAACCGGCAATAATTCTTACATTCGGACTAAGAACTGTGTATTGCATATTCAAGAACCTAACTCCAGGCATCTATAAAAAGATAGTTGTTTGTGCCATTATGTAATTTGTTTCGTAGGTTGCAAACCAGACACTTAGTAAATTTTGTATAATATTTCAAATTTAATTCAACTAGGAAAAAAAAATCTAAATTTTCTGGACTAATGGTTGGTTTGAATTCTGTTGAAGTAGCTAAAACAAGTCTTGGTATTATTTTTGGAAATTAATATTCTTACGAACTTAAATCTTTTACATGAGGTATTTTTTGAATTGGAATTTGCCATATATTAGTTGTGTTCTCTACTTGCAGAAAACTTTTTTTTTTTTTAGCATTTTTCAATTGTTGTTAGTATTTGGGCGGTGTCACTCTCTTCTTCTCCCCTCTCCAGGTTCTCTCTTCTCTCTTTAATCTTTAAGTTACTTGTGCTGTGTTATCTCATATAATATCTGAAATTTAAAAATCACTAACTTTAACATTTTGTTTTGCAGCTTTGGGGTTGTCATGAACCTATAGCTAATCGCCCAGCAGCAGCAGGAAGAGGTTTCTTATCTGAAGATGCACATGCTTAGGATCATCTTGTAGGTTACAGCAAATTTTAATGTTGGATACTTTTGTATGTTTAAGACTTATTTTATCTATTCTGGAGACTTGGTGTATTGTTAGACCACATCTTGGCATTCAGATCCTTCAATTTTTGCTAAATGAAATATCTTGGCCTCTACTGGTTCAAAAAAAAATGGTTGTCCTTTAACAAACAACTACGTGTGTCGAATTATCTTGTCTGTTGTATTGCGTTAAATAAAGTCGTGATCTTGTTATACTGAAAAATTGGTTTCTTGTAACTTGCTTAAAAATAATAGTTTTTGTTATTTAAGTAATATTCTCCTAAGTGTTTTGAGTAATTTACATTAAATTTTTAATACCAACGGATTAGTGTGAAGAAACTTGTTGGAAATTTAGAAAAAAATCTATTTGTAGAAAGTTTGTATGTTGTTGCTAATCGCACATGAAAATTTATTCTAAAGAATTCGTTGGTATTTAGTAGGTATTTTGTTGCTACTAGTGATGACTTAAAATTTTGTTGGAATGTCATCGTCGGAAATAACATGTTTTGCAACAAAAATAAAATTTGTAGGAGATTTTGTTAGTATTGCGTTGCGAATAACGTATGAAGTACTCGTGAAATAAAATTGTTGCTATTTGGTAGGCAGTCCGTTGCTATTAGCGACGACACAAAAATTCGTTGGAATATTCTTGTCACATATGCCTTGTTTTTTTGTAGTGCCATAAGATCAATATAAAGGTAAGGGTCAACAACGTTACCTCAAATGAAGAACTCGGACGAAGAACAACCTCTATAATTTTTAAGAACCCCAAAAGTTGAGCTAAACCAGTTCCACTCTAATTTCCCCTGACTTAGATGACGCTAAAAAATATGATCTCCAGATCAAAGAAGTGATTTCTAAGAGTTTGTAAGATAGAAGTCCCTTGTATAAATAAAAGTCTCATTCGGATTTTATGAACTGATCACTCTATAATATATGCTACACTAAGCTCGTTGCGTACACTATGGCATTTAGCGGATGCTATTGCCTTTATGTAAGAGACGTTATGCCAATCCCATAGCTTCTGTATCAATTGTAACTTCATAATATATGCAGTAGACACATTGCGGCCACTACTTGCATCATCTGATGTACGTTAGTCCGTACTTGATAGGATATGCAATCGGCATTGACTTGGTGGCTGCATGCATCTAAAGTAATTGGCCCACTCGGCCCCACTTGGCCTAAAGTAGAATTTCATGCAACTAGCCTCCTTGACGGACCTGATCTTAGAGTATGCTAGTCCAACCACGTAGCATACATTAAGTTATCCAAGTTATTTATGTTAATGCACCAGGATTGTGTTAGTTGCTTATACAACAATCGCCATACTTGGCTAAAATTTACATTCTACAATCTTCCCAATTGATCCCCAAATATAATAGTGGTACTCAAATCTCAGAAAACATAATCATTAATATAATAATATTCGATTTCAATACATGATATGTTTAATAATACTTGATGTAAATATAAAAATATGGAATAAAAGTACACTCAAAGTACAAGGATATTACATTAAGGCCCAGAAGAAATTACAAGAGCAGATAGGGGTGTCTAAATTGCCTCAGGTTAAGTTAGATCGAATCGAACCGGAACAGGCGGTTCCTGCTAACCTAACCATATAATCGGTTAAAGGTTCGGTTTTCGGTTCCTCATTACATAATTTTTCGGTTTTCGGTTCGGAACCGGAACCGAAAACCGATTTTATAATATATTTATTAAATATTATTTTTATATTTTATACTTATATATTTTATTATTTTAATTTTTGTAAATTAAAAATTTAGAACTCTAATATTGTTAAATAAATATTTTATATTTTGTTAAAAATTTATAATAATATATTATATATGTATTAAATATTACTTTTATATTTTATAATTTATAATTTATATATAAAAAAAAAGGGTTCTTACGGGTTACCCGAACCGGAACCGAACTAATTCGGTGCGGTTCCGGTTAACCGAAAGTGTAAAACGGTTCGGTTTACGGTTCCACTTTTTTGGCTAAAATGGTTCCGGTTAACCGATTTTTTCGGTCCGGTTAACCGGAACCGAACCGTTCGACACCCCTAAGAGCAGAATCCTTTCCATTTGCCTTCAACTGAAACAAGGAAGTTGCTAGCTTGTTCATCACTCCAATTAAATTACATGCAATCTCCTTGCAGTTGAAGTTCATGATAAGCTGGATAAAAGAGTCAGGATGAGATCAGTTTGGAGAGAATTATGTACCCAAAAATTCCAGAGTCTCCAACTCTCCAAAAATTGAGTCTCCAACTCTCCATTATCGATATCATTCCAGGAAATGGTCCCTAATTTTCTCTCCTTCCTTCATCCTGGTGCCAAAAAGCTGCTTTGATATCTCATATCTAGAAGTTCGATTGTGCTCTCCATAAAATTAGGTGCACTAAGGTTTTCAACTTTTCATAGGTACGTTGCAGCTCATTAAACATTAAGCCCATCATGTATCCTCGCACCCTGACATCATTTTCAGCCAATTCTCATTGGCAACAACCTATTTCTGGTTGGCTCTGGTCCTAATAGGTGCCGGGGAATATCTGAATCCAACACGTAGCCCAACGTCTGCAATTGAGGATAATCCTCAAGTTGCTGAGCCAGTCCACAAAGTAATACTAATTGTGGGGTTCCTCTCGAGTAAAATTTCAAGTGATTTCACAATTACTTTGAGAGAGATTATTTAACTGTAGTGGATAAGCTATAGTATTAGTGATTCATTAATTACAATCCAAGTATTGAATAAAGGACTTTCTTTTTGAAACTTGTCTCCCACTATATTTTTCAACAGACCACACTCCCATGTGGAATTCAAAAGTCATTGTAAATAGACTTCATAGTGGTGAGTAATTAGGTTTTCTTATAAATCTAGTAGAGGGGGCAACCACAATATATAGTCTATTAACTTTCATAAAGTGGCGTCCACAATAATCCATCTGATGGATGATTCGGTCTCCTTTTATCCCTATTATGCTTGCCCTTAACCCATTGATGATTTATGTGGCTGGCTGAATTATCTAAGTTTAAACTGTCAACACTTATCAGTTTGGCAATTGAATCTTATTTTATAACCCATACGAAAGGGGCATCTGATGGGTTCCCTAGCCGAAACTGTTTCAATTGTGGCATAGCGGGGCATACCATGAGCCAGTGTCGTAAGGCGGCTACAAAGTGTTTTTCATGCGGAAGGGGTGGACACGTGTCTCGCTACTGTTCATGGGTCAATCCTACACCAAATTCAGCCCCTCAGAGTCAGCAAGGTTCGATACATACGTCTAGAGCATCCACTGTGTCCGATCATCGATCTCCACCTTACCAAACTCCTCCATACGGTGCCGGAAAAGGACGTCGGCGCGGGGGAGGCACTGCACCCTCCTTGGGAACACTGTCATCCCACGTATTCAAACTGAGGGCTACTGATGACCGGACTGCACCTGCTGTTTCAGGTACACTTCTTATTAATTCCCAGCCTATTCATGTACTGTTTGATACTGGAGCTGTAATATCCATACCTTTCCATTTTTAGCAGTTTCCATTTTTGGTGTATGCCTATTTTTATCGACTCGCTTGTAACCATTTTGACATTTCGAATCTACTATATTCTGGGAGTTTTTCCATTTGGACGAGTTTCGGAGATGTTTTTACATAAATTCATTATATGTTGTGTTTTGTCGTATGTACGTTCGATTCTCGTAAAACTCGTTCGTTTTCATTGTTTCTTTGTTTACATAAGTTCTTATGGTTGAGTTGTTCGTGTTGTGAGTTTCGGTTTGTCAATCTGACGTCGTATAGTGATTTTCGGACACTTGGGCCATTTTTGTAATTTCCTATAAGTTTAGGGAATTTCATCTTCTTTGTCGTATTTCGGATTCCCCGGTAGTCGGAATTATATTTTCTTTTAATGCATAGGTTCGTCATCGAATATATTTCATAACCATATTTTTTGTTCGATAGCAGGTCCGGGTTTCGGAGTCGTTAGGGATGGTTTGGACAGCAGCTTCCCCGAATGCTGTCTAGTAGGGTGTTACGGCCGTAACACCCCATCTGTTAAGCCCGTAAGGTGGCCTTGTTACGGCCGTAATATCCCTTAGTTACGGCCGTAACAGCCCGCTGTTTTAAGACAGCGGGCAGAGTCAAAACATCATTTTTCATTCCCTTCTTTCGTTTTTCCTCATCGGGCGATCAGAGAACCTCCAGGGCGATTTCTTCCACTTCTCATTCGTGTATTATTCGTCCTTCATCACCTTGAGATCGTAGGAGCATACCTCCGTCCAAATTCAAGGTAATTTCATCTAGAACCCTAACTTGTCAATTTTGGGGGGTTTTCCGGGTTTTGATTATTAAACCCGAATTGTTCAAGTATGTTGTAATATTCCTTACCAATTGTCGTTATTTGGTGATTTCCAATCCGATTTCATCGAGTTTAATCAGTAAATTAATTCGGGGAGATTTTACGTAAACCCTCACCCGTATCGATTGAATCTATATTGTCATAGCTTGTAATCGGGGTTGTGGGCGTATTCCATTCGATTATTGTTGTCCGTTAGGACTGAGTTATGTTAATCCTTCTTTTAGGAACCGTCGTTTTCCATCCGGATCATTCATAGTCGTTATTCATTCCCGATTCTTCGAAGGCAAGTACTTTACATTTGTTTACGCGTTCTAGTATTTGAGTTATGGCTTTTCGTGGTTGTATGGATGGATATGTGTATGTTTACCTAGGGACGGTCCGACGGGGCCTCTAGGGATATGTATTGCCGTGAGTGTGCGTATCACGAACTATGGTTAACCACCCAAGGATGTCCGTCGGGGCTCTGCGGGGTACGGTGGTCGTGAGTCTCGTACCAACGGTTAACTTTGAATTGTTTTGTTGGAGAAATATGTTTTGTGCTTGTGCACCGTAAATATTTCGGAATATAAATGTTTTTATAAAATGTTTTTGGCGCATATTTCATCTGATTAGAATGGTAGTTCAAATGGATTGTACTTGCACTAGCAGTTGTCACTAACCCCTTAAATGGGGGAAATACTTTTGTATTTCAGGTACAGGTCATGGAAGCAAACGAGCATGCGAGCCGTACGTGGATGATGGGCAGGCGTGATTCTGTTCAGTGGTTGTCTATTGGTGTCTTGTTTTGGGATTTCTTTATTATGTCATTTGCTTAAGTACTCGAGTACTTCTTTCTTGAATTTATTAATTTTGTGTACCCATTTTGGGAATGAATTTGATGTCAAATTGTATTGTCAAATTTCAGTCTTTGGATTTAAATGTCATGGATTGAAAAATTGTCTGTTGTCGATGATGTATGTCTTTTGTCGTATGTCGTTTTGGTGCGTTAGCCTGGTGGACTCCAAAGTGTGGGGTCCACGGCGCTGTAATATGCCCTGATCGTCTTGGGGGTGTACTCTAAACCCTAAACCCTCAACCCTAAACCCTAAACCCTAAACCCTAAAAACAAGTATCCGCTCCCGAGGATTGATGACTTGTTTGACTAACTGCAGGTGGCAACCGTGTTTTCGAAAATTGATTTGAGATCTGGATATTACCAGCTCCGAGTGAAGGATTCCCACATTCCGAAGATGGCCTTTCGGACGAGATATGGTCATTACGAGTTTGTGGTTATGCCTTTTGGGCTAACCAACGCACCAGCCGTGTTCATGCAGCTTATGAACAAAGTCTTTATCGAATACCTTGATAAGTGTGTAGTTGTTATTTTTGACGATATCCTGATTTACTCGAGGAGTGAGGAGGAGCATGCACGTCATTTGCATATTGTGTTGGGAATCTTGAGAACTCAGCATCTTTTTGCGAAGTTCTCAAAGTGTGAGTTTTGGTTGCGGGAGGTTATGTTTCTCGGTCACGTGATCTCGGCCGAGGGTGTTCATGTGGACCCACATAAGATAGAGGCAGTGTTGGATTGGGCGCCGCCCAAAAATGTGAAGGAGTTTCGAGAAGTTGAAGGAACGGTTGACGACCGCTCCCATTTTAGCCTTACCGAGTGGTAATGAGGGTTTCTCAGTTTTTAGTGACGCTTCGGGTCAAGGGCTCGGATGTGTACTAATACAGCACGGGAAGACGATTACCTATGCTTCCCATCAGTTGAAACCGTATGAGTTGAATTACCCTACCCACGATCTTGAGTTGGCCGCGGTTGTGTTTGCGTTGAAGATCTGGCGTCATTACTTGTATGGCTCGTCGTGTCAGATTTTCACTGATCACAAGAACCTGAAGTACATTTTCACACACAAAGAGCTAAACATGAGACGTCGGAGATGGTTGGAGTTGATTAAGGATTACGACCTCGAGATCCTTTACCATCCGGGCAAGGCAAATGTGGTGGCAGATGCCTTGAGCCGGAAATTAGTATCGCTTCGGGCGCTTGAGTTATTTACGGCCCAGCCAGGACACCAGCGAGAGTTGATGAGGTTGAGCATTGAGATTATACTACCAGAGAGTTCCAGGCTGTTGCGTACTCTTGAGATTTCTTCGTCTCTAGTCGACGACATTAAATCGGGACAGTTGGAAGACCCAATATTTATTCAGCTTCGAGAGAATGTAGGTGTTGCTACCCAAAATATTATCCGGAGATAGATATTGCTGGAATGGATGGATAGCAAACAAAGTGCGAGAACACTTCCGTGGAAAAGTAAATAACACAAGATTTACCAGGGTTGTTAGTCTGAGGCTTGAATGCTCTCGCGAGATGTTATTAATACAAATATTCTGGGGTACAAGTATTAATGTTAGAGTACAATTATAATGAGTGTAAAGACCCTAGTTATCTTAGCTATTGAGCGTGAAGATTGCCGGAAGAACCAGATATGATGCTCTGCGAGTTCTTGTAACAACGTTGATGAGCTGTGACGACCGTGAGAAACCAACAGTCTCTCATGGTGTGTATTAGCTGTATGTTTGAGCTCCTTGCGAGTCGCGTTGAATCTGAACTACAAGGAGTTCTTGCCTCTGCCGACCGTCTTCTGGATGAGAGGTGCTGAGAGAGAAATCCTGAGGTATATCCAAGAGAGGAAACCGGGAGCCTGAAAGAGTGTATGTATTTAAGCGTTTTCTCTGAACTGAGAGGAGAACGAATTGCCAACCTTTTTCCAGTTGCTGGAGGTATTCTATTTATAGGACTGGGAGATGCTGGGCGATCGCCTCTGCTGTATTATAATAAGCGGGCGATCGTCTTTTAGCACATGGGATGGTCTCCTTAAAGTCCGCAGGGGTTGCTGGCAGTCAGCTGTGCGGTTTAATGAGAAGTCTGCACGCGTCTGAGTCGCTGTCACGGGTGATCCTACCTTGTACATTTCGGCGGGTTTGTCGGTAGGTGATAAGGTGGTGACAGGCTGTGGTCAACAACCCATGTTCTGCGGCGCCTTTTGCGGATCTGCACGTGGGCGCTGCTTTGAGATCCAGTCTTCGTAGACTTTGACGGACGAAGGTCTTGTTCGGGGCATAGGACGGTCGTCCTAGGTCGGGCACCAGAGTCGATCGCTAGGTGCCAAAGGCGATCGTCTTGTGAGTTGGTCGCTTAGATACTCGAAGGTGGACTATTATCTTCGTTTAGGCGAGTTAGCCGTAGCTTGATTAGTTGTGGACTCAGTCGTTCGGCCTTGGTGACGATCGCCTGTCGAGATGTATAAATCTCGACACAACAATTGCCCCCCAACTCGCTCCGATATTGGAAACGTGGGGCGACGTGGTTCTACTGGCGATCACTTAACTTTGGCGAGTGGCTTAGCATTTTACGGAACACCCGATCGTCTTTGAGCGGATTGATTTTGAACTTGGACGACCTGGTCGGTAACTGAAACGAGCGGGAAATGATAGCGGTCAAGGAAAAGTCTCCGGGGCACGTGTTGGGTTCCTGTTGGGGGAGATCGATGGTTTGTTGCGACTCCTCGTCTGGCGTGCCCTCGAAACGACGCGTCGCGGGTTTCAAGGGAGTCTTTAATTGCGACGGTTGCACTTCCGACCCCTGAGATTCTCCTTAATTGCATAGAAGTCCCTACCATCTTCTATAAAAAGGCGCTGGGTTGCAGGGTTAAGACCCTTACGCGCTTTTATTGGAGAAGAAGGATAATATCGCCGAAGATTTTTCTGAAGATTTGACTGCCGATCGTCGATCGATTCCATACTTGGTAAGAAAACACCCCTCTTCTCCTCTTCTCTTCAAAAATGACTGGAACATCTTCTTCGTACGGAATGGGCACCGCCTCCACTGCTGGGGCTTCGACTGCCCGGGGAGGATCCTCCACAGATTTGCATCTGGAGATGGCCTCCGAGGCTATCCGGGCCGGTATTGACCCTGCGGAAGTCGAGGCATTGTTCAATGAAGCCGACGTTGCCATGGAGGCGGCGGTTGAGCAAAGACGCTCGCAGATGGAGAGATATTTGGCGGTGAAGGCCTACTGGGAGCAGCATTGTGCCTTTGGCTAGGCATATTTGGCCTTCGCTGAGATCATGGAGAGGTTTGCCGGTCCGTCTCCTAAATTCAATTACCGGGAGTACTCGATCGCTCATCCTTATCAACCTATTAAGCGGTCGCCGTTTCGGTCTACGTAGCGATCTCCATGGTCCCTTGGCCAGATAAGGAGCTCGGCGACCAGGAAGGATCTGGCCGTCTGGAGGACGAGGGTTCATGTCCCTTCAGATGTGGACCTTTTTGTGCCGGCCGAGAATGAACGAGCCGATCATAACGGAGGAGGAACCTCGAGAGGAGGGGCTCCGGGCGAACCACAAGCGGCAGAGGTCGGGAGAAACTCCAGTTTCTGCCCCTGTCGGTGAGGTGCCGATCGCCGCGCCTCCGATCACTGCGGTCCCACCGGTGGATGAGCCTACGCCCTCTGCGGCTTTCTTGCGAGAGATGGCGATCGCCGAGGCTGAGACCCCTCGCGGGAAACCATACTTTGGCCATAACCCCGAGAGAGCCGAGAGGTAGACTTTGTTTGTGTGTTGAACTTCGTCATTTGCGTGGGAGATGTGCTAACTTTTTGTTGTTTGATACAGGATTCATAGCACTAACCCATCTTGCCCGCCGATGGTGCTGGATTTCCTCGCGAGCCGATCTCCTCGCGCTTCCTGCGATGTCCCATATTCTCGTTTTCCCTACGAGTTCATGGTTAGTTTAGTGATATTTGTGAAATCGGGAGGGTTCGGTTGCGATCCGTCCTCGTCGTTGTTTTGTACGAACTTACATGAATCATAGGTGGGGTTCTGGGTGTTTTCCGTTATTGTTATTCTTGTCGAATTGGTTGTAATGGTGTTTGACGAATCGTCTAGGTTCGGTGTGTCCACTTTCTCGCAACCACGATTGTTTCATTTCGCCTTTTCGTCGTGATAATCAAGGCAAGTACCCTTAATGAACTTACATGCTTAACGTAGTAGTATTGCATGAGTAACGTGTGTGTGTTTTGCTCACTATGTGTTAGATCCGACGGGGTTTCGGTAGGGGTCCATAGAGACGTAGATCGACGAGCTTTGCTTTTAACCACTACGGGTTAGATCCGACGGGGTCTCGGTAGGGGCCCACAGAGGCGTGGATCAACGGTTAATTGTGGTGCCTTTTTTTAAAGGTGTTTTGGGTTATGGCGTTTCCGGAAATGTGTGTTGCAAAACGATGCTTTCTCATTTGCATGCTTTGACTATATGTATAAGGTGTAAGTTGTTTATTTGGTTACTTGTACTAGCATAATTGCTAACCCCTTTGGGGACCCGTTTTGAGGAAATTCTTGTCATGAATTTCAGGTTATGTTCAGCCAGACGATCGGGCACTGTGGCAGTACGAGGATGCTGGCCAGGGTTGATGACTTGTGCAATTGAGTCTCTTTATTTCCGTTGTCCTTTTTGATGCGGTTGTTTGTCTTTAAACTTGTGAACTTATAGAAAGTACTCGCGAGTACTTAGGTATTTCTACTGGGATTATGGTTTGTATTATTATATGTTATTTATGATTGTCAGTGATATCTGCTTTGCCGGTTATACCGGGCGTTTCATTTATTTTCGTTCTAGTGATGTGTGTTTTCTCGCTAACTAAGATAGTTATACGAGTGGTATTTCTTAATTAGCCTGGTGGGTCCCATGTAGGGGTCCACGACGCTGTAATATTCCCTGAATATCTTGGGGGTGTTATAGAAAATGGTATCAGAGCACTAGGTTTATGGATACCTAGGCTTGTCGATTAATTGGGTCTAGTTGTGTTTCGTTTTGCACATTGTCACCCCGCTGCCATCATCTCGGTACTTCCAGTGCTCGTAAGTTTTCCTTACTCGATTCCTTGTTTCCTTGTATCGTACTTCTGATTCTTGAACTGTGACTGTTTTTCCTCTCATACTTATCATCGAATTGCATTTGCTACCCCTTATCTTCAGTATGGATGCTGGGAGAGGCCCAGGTAGAGGTCGTGGCCGTGTTGGTGGACGTGGTCGGGAACGTGGAGTAGCCAGTGAGGCGGCCACGTCACACAATTCCGGGGCCGGTAATACTGATGGTCATCAGAGCCATAGTGATACTCAAGAGGGCGCAACCGGTGGTGACGCCGATCTTGGTGTTTCAGCTGTGATGTAACAAATAGTGGACCAAATGGCTGCGATACCTCAGGCAGTTCAGAACCCGACTCCGGCCCATGCTACTCGGGGCGGAGCATACCGTTGGCTTCAGGATGTCATCAAGATGCATCCTCTTCAGTTTTCGGGGACTTCAGACCCGATTGGTTGGGAGGGGTGGATCAAGGAGATATCCAAGGTCTTTGTTGCCACCAATTGTCCCGAGGATCGCAAGGTCCCTATTGCCCAGTACTTTCTCACTGGGGACGCTACTGATTGGTGGGAGGCTATTGAGCTTAAGGACCATGTTGCTTCATGGGTCGAGTTCAAAGACCTAATGGAGACCGAATATTGTCCGTGGCCAGTTAAACAGGCTCGGGTCCATGCTTTTTATGATGCTCAGCCTCGGGATATTCCTGTTTCTCAGGCTATTGCTGATTACAACCGGGAGTTGGGTTTCATGAAGACCCAAGTTAGAGAGGAGAGCGACAAAAGTTTCCACTTTTCCAGACGGATGAAACTGGAGATTCGTGACTACATGTCTAGGCTCGCCTGCACCACCTTAAAGGATTATCAAAGTAGAGCTCTTACATACGATATGTCTTTGACGGCCAGTGAGGCGGCTCGTGAGAGCAAAAAACAGAAGGCCGTCGGAAATTTTTCGGGCCACAAGGGTGGAGGTCAACAGAAATCTCAGTCTGCTAATTTTCCCACTGGTGGCGGTCCAGCTCCTTCTATTGGGGGTTTCCGTGGGGCTGCCAGTACTCCTTCCCGTGATGTGAAGTGTTTTAACTTTGGCCGACCGGGCCACATCAGTCGAACTTGTCTGAGTCCTTTGCTGACGTGTAATCAGTGTGGCCAGCCGGGCCACAAGGCTGCTATCTGTGCTGAGAGGGAGAGAACTCTTGGTGCCCAGACTTCCCTCCCAGCGCCTAGGGAATCGAGTTTGAACCAAGGGTTATTTGCTTCTCAGCCCCTGCAGAGTACAGGCCGAGGGAGGGGTCGGGGCTAGCCTGCTAGAGGGGGAGCTTCCAGCATCACCTCCGCTCACCCGCATGTTTATGAGATGAGGAGGGCCGATGATCCAGCGACTACTGTGGTGACTGGTACTATTCATATTCATTCTCATCATGTCGGTGTGCTTTTCGATTCTAGTGCTACGCATTTGTTCATCTCTCTGGAATGTGTGCGCCGTTTGGGTCTTAAATATTTGTCGCCTTGTGAGACTTTCATCGTTAAACTTCCTAGCAGTGATAGGACCGTTGGCGATCTAGAGATCCGAGATTGTTCTGTGATTATTTGTGAGAGGGCTTGGCCTCTAATCTTATTGTTATGGGTATAGAGGGTGAGGATTTGATTCTCGGGGATGATTGGCTCCAGCGGCATGGTGCGATCATGAACTACCGCACGAGAATCATCACCATGTTAGCCGAGGACGGTACCAAGCACTCTTTGGTGGGGCGAAAGAGGGGAAACTAGAAGTTCGTGATTAACGCCTTGAAGGAGATGAGACTCCTGCGGAAGGGGTGTACTGGTTATTGGTGTTACGCCTTGAAGGCGGAGGAGAGTGGGGTCGAGTTTTCATCGATTCCAGTCATCGGTGAGTTCCCTGATGTCTTTTCTGACGAGTTACTAGGGTTGCCACCGGACCGTGAGGTTGAGTTTGCTATCGAGTTTGAGCCGGGTGCGGCTCCGATTTCCAAGGCGTCGTATCCCATGGCACCTTAAAAGATGGCTGAGTTGAAGAAGCATTTGAGTGAGCTTCTTGAGTCAGGGTATATTCGACCGAGCGCTTTACCTGTAATACCCCAATTCACAAATGGGACATTACACGTCGTAGAACCTTCATGAGGTCTACCAGGCTAACACATAATACACAAACCGAATATGAAATCCCAAACGACACAATCATCAAAGTAAAATACGACCGTTGCCACGGCCAAAACATTTTAATCAAGTATATAAGAACGTGGCTCCACATAAATCCATTGCCCACGCAGGGGACTTTAACCAAGTTATAAAACACTCAGTCTAACTTCAATACCCCAAACAGATACAATGACAAAGCATAAAAATAGACTCAAGCATCATCGTCATGCCAGTCCATCCTTTGCGTGCACATCCCGTTCCAGCTCCTCAGCTCGACCAGTACCTGAAATGCATAAGACGCATTTCCCCCATTTAAGGGGTTAGCATTCGAATAGCTAGTGCAAGTACACAATTACACTACATTATATACAGATACGATTTACTCAGTCATCTCATTAAGAAAACATTTGCAAGCCATATTCCAGAATATCACGTTGGCATTCAAACTGTTTAAGAAATCATCACAATATCACAAGCATTCATAACTGGTAAGCCATGGCTGTACCCCTTAGTATCGACCCCCAGATGCCCTGTCGAATGCTCCGGGTGGGAAACCACTTCCACGGCCGTACCCCTTAGTATCGGCCCCCAGACGCCCCGTCGAACGCTCCAGGTGGAAGTTCAACCAGACACGCACCCAAGTCTACTTCCATGGCCGTACCCCTTAATATCGACCCCTAGACGTCCCGTCGAATGCTCTGGGTGGAAGGAACAAGTAATTCACACACTCAAAATATCCAAATTCATCATTCATATCAAAACCGTAACAAACATAACGGAATGTAATACATGTACTTGCCTTGGATAACACGATATGAAGAAAACAGTGAAGGGAAAGGGTTCGGTCCGAAAAATCTTCACAATTCCATTCCTAACACAAGAACGATGTACAATCAATCTCAATATTGTGAATATGTAGGAATTCTTCCTAGTTCTATCCGATGGGACAATTCGCCGAACACTATGAAGGCATAAGGGTTAACTTGATTAACAGAGGGGAAGAACTCGGAATTAATCCACAAAACTTCTAGGAAAAACTATAATCATGCTCACATAACTATAATCCACCATCAATCGAAGCAAAAGCGGAAGTAAAAATGAATTATATACAAGAACCCTAACATTAGTAAAATGCCAAAAAAACCTCAATTCAACAATGAAAAGGTGGAAGAAAGATGGTTGATTCGTGCTAGAATGTCCAATTCCGAGTTATACGATGATGGAATGAAAAACTGAGTGAGATCGCCCGAAATCGCCAAGGAGAAGTGAAGAACCGAGAGAAAAAGGAGGAAATGGGGTTAAAACACCCGTCTGTCCTATATATACTAGACAGAACACGGTGCAACAAACGGACCAACTAGCGCCGTGTTCATCGCCGTGTTGCAAGTCAGCGAGCGACCCTTGTGCGACACGGCACATAAATACGGTGCAGAATGCCGTAGGTCCTGCGCCGTTTTGTGAGACAGTGAGCGACCCCTGTGCGACACGGCGCACAGACACGGCGCAGAATGCTGCGGGTCCTGTGCCGTTTCGCGAGACAGTGAGCGACCCTTGTGCGACACGGTGCACAGACATGGCGCAGAATGTCGCGGGCCTTGTGTCGTTTTGCACAGGTCAGGCCAGACAACCTCTCGTCACAAGACGACGCTACCATAACTGAAAAAGACGATAACACCATAACACGATATGCCAACCCAACGGTCCGAGAAAATTACAAGTAACGAAAAATAATATCCAATAAACCGGAACGGTCCGAGGTATACAACCAAAATCGAACAAGGGGATAAATTCCCTAAACTTATAGGAAATTACAAAACGGCCCAAACGTCAGGAAATCACGATACAACGTCGGATTAACAATCTGAAACTCACAACATGCGCAACTCAACCATACAAACTGATGGGAACAAAGAAAAAGTGAAATCGAACGAGTTTTACGAGAATCGAACGTACACGTGATAAAACATAGTTCAAGACGAAAATACGTAAAAACATCACCGAGACTCATCCAAATGGAAAAACTCAAAGAACAAACTAGATTCAGAATCCCAAAACAGTGACAAGCGAGTCGTCCGAAATGAACATACATCAAAGTAGAAATTACCAAAAATAAGAAGTATGGATATTACATTACCTTGGGGTGTACAGGTTCTGTTTGTGCGGAAGAAAGATGGTTCACTGCGTTTATGTATCGACTACCGCGAGCTAAACAAGGTGACCATCAAGAACAAGTATCCCTTGCCGAGGATTTAAAACTGGTTTGGTCAGTTTCACGGAGCTGTGGTATTCTCGAAGATCGACTTGAGATCAGGGTACTATCAGCTTCGGTTGAAGGACTCCGATGTTCCGAAAACAGCTTTTCGGACGAGATACGGACATTATGAGTTTGTGGATATGCCCTTTGGGTTAACTAACGCGCTGGCAGTGCTCATGCAGTTGATGAACAAAGTTTTCATAGAGTATTTGAATAAGTATGTCATCGTCTTCATTGACGATTTCCTATCTATTCGAAGAACGAGGAGGAGCATGCGCGTCATCTGGGTGCGGTGTTAGACATTTTGAGGACCGAACTACTCTATGCAAAGTTCTCGAAATGTGAGTTCTGGCTGAAAGAGGTGATGTTTCTGGGTCACGTGATTTCAGCCTAGGGGGTCCGTGTGGATCCACAGAAGATTGAGGCAGTGCTAGATTGGGCGCTGTCTAAAAATATGAAGGAGGTCTATAGTTTCTTGGGTTTGGCTGGCTACTATCGTAGGTTCGTCGAGGGGTTCTCGAAACTGGCTCGGCCACTTACACAGTTGCTTCAGTAATTTGAGAAGTTCGTCTGGAATGACGAAGGACAGTCAATTTTTGAGGAGCTGAAGAGGCGTTTGACTTCAACCCCAGTTCTAGCGTTGCCGTGTGGCAATGAGGGTTTCGCCATTTACAGCAATGCTTCGGGCCAGGGTCTTGGGTGCGTGTTGCTGCAGCACGACAAGACTATTGCCTATGCGTCGAGAAAGTTGAGGCCATATGAGCTCAACTACCCTACTCACGATTTGGAGTTAGCGGCAGTTGTTTTCGCGCTCAAGATTTGGCGTCACTATATTTTTGGCTCTACATGTCAGATTTTTACCGATCATAAATGTCTGAAGTACATATTCACTCAGCGGGAATTAAATATGAGGCAAAGGAGGTGGTTGAAGTTGATTAAGGATTATGACCTCGAAATCCTTTATCATCCCGGCAAGACGAACGTCGTGGCAGATGCCTTGAGTGTAACACCCTGAGATATTCGGAATAATTACAGCGCCGTAAATCCTTAATATAAGAATTTACGAGGCTAAATTAAAAGAAATACTGAACAACACGAATACATCATTAACAGTTAAGTAATTTAACGACCGGTATGATCATCCCAAAACAATCCATTTATTACAGACTTCACAAATCATCAAAAGAGACACACGTACTCGAGTACTAAAAACCGAAGCATAACAACATAACAATACAATGGATAACATCAGTGACCCCCCTCGTTATCATGTCGGTACTGTGGTTACTTCCCTGTTCCTCGGCTACCTGAACATCAAAATAAATGTCCACCCCGCAGGGGTTAGCAAAACAATGCTAGTACAAGTATCATAATATACAAAATCAGATAAGCAACGACGATGCATAGAAAATACAAATGCGGACTAACTCTATCGGAATCCAACGATGTGAATACACATGATTCCATCAACACAACACAGGGTAATCCAATGATCCATCGCCCTCAGCATAGATCCCAAGATGATCCCGTCGGAACAACACGAGGTGGAAAAGCCGTCCAACGATCCATCGCCCTCAGCATAGATCCCAAGATGATCCCATCGGACCAACACGAGGTAGACAACTGATCCAGCGCCCTCAGCATAGATCACACGATCCCTTCGGATCAATACCACATATACAGTACAACCACTCATACACATATGCAAATCGATATGTCCATCAACATGAACAACATATGAAACATCATGACAATTCAACTTGAATGATCTCATGTTCAACAACATGAATAACAATATGCATGATCAAAATCATCTACATTAAGACAATAATCTAATTACAATACTTGCCTTAAAGATTGCAAGAATTAAATACTCCAACGACTGTAAACACGTCCGAAGGTTGTCGCCCCTCAATCGATCACCTTGCAAGGCTCGAACCTTGTTCAAAATAGATAACAAGGAACTCAACATACTACTCGAAACTAACGTATGATTACCGGATGTACTAAGTCATAATCGAGTTAACATTAACGTAAGGCCAGTTCACGGTTAGTCTACTCGATGAAAGCTAAGCCGGAAAATGATATACTTCATATGAGTCGAATGACCATATCATAGGTGAAATGTCGATGTCTACGGATACATGGATATACAAGTCATCACAATCTAAACTTCAATATTGATTCCTACTCCGAATTCATATATGGTTCGGCTCTTGGGATTAATATCAAAAGTGTGATTCAAGATACAAGCATACCAAGTGTACTTCGTAAGGGAACGATACTACGGCGATCTGGGTTTGATTCTATCGACATAACCGATTCATTTCAAGCATGAACATAAGGAATATTGTCAAATCAAACACCTCTATCAAACACGAATTATCATTGGTGGAACATCTTAGAAATCTCATAACCTCACTAGAATCACGCTCATAAATCATAACAATCTCAGGACACTACGTCCTAGGGTTTTATCCGTCAAGGTTTGATTAATACTCTTAACAACGAAGGAGAAGGAAGGTATAGCCGGTTTCCATTCTTCTAAAAACATGGTGTTTGACTCCTTATGATAATAACGAACTTGGAAATCTCAGAAACAGGTTCAAAACATCCTCAAGAACTTGAAATCAAGTTTTTGAATGATCAACATACCTCAATATAAAGAAGAACAACGAATAATTGGTGAAACTCAACACCGGAAGCTTGAACACCAATCATCAAGGGTCTACGATCCTCCAATTCGAGCTGAGATGATGATAAGAGGGATTTATGGTGCTGGGGAGTTCTCAGGTTACTAAAATAGGCCAGAGTGAGGAGGAAATGAAATGGAGATTGAGGTCTATAAATAGATTTTAACGCGTTACATACGTTAAGGGCAAATTCTTACGTACGTTATGGCATTAGCATACGCTATCCTCAAACTTTTGGCGTACGTTAGCGTCTGGAAGAACTCACTACCTCAAATTATGGCTTGTATTACGTACGTTATATAAGGCCTTTACATATATAAAACCATGTATATAGCGCACGCTCACACCCATGTCTAACGTACGTAAGCCTCGTTGACCTTCTTTATTGAAAAGTCGTCCAGGTTCACGCGGGACAGTCAATGAAATCTCCATCTGACCGCCACACGTCGAACTTATCTGATCTGCCCTTGACTGAAGCTTACGTACGTTACGCTACAGTTCTAACGTACGTTATATTCCACACGTAGCGTACGTTATGCTTAACGTCTAGCGTACATTAGGACGTGCAGATGCATGCATGCATGAACGTGTTGAAAACTCAAAAACGTGGAATACAAATACGGGAAACCACACTTCGATTATTAATACCACATAATCAAATGTTACAAGTTCGAAAATAGATCAAATACACCATAATTACCTGGGCATTACATACTACCCCTCTTAGAAGAAGTTTCATCCTGAAACTTAAGAAGAAAACAATTCCGGGTATCTCAACTTCATACTATCTTCAGTCTCCCAAGTTGCTTCTTCAACTCCATGTCGAGACCATTGAACTTTAACTAAGGAGATAAGTTTATTCCTCAATTGTTTGACCCGAATCACGAGTATCTTGATTGGCTTCTCTTCGAACGTGCCATCATTATCCACTTCAATCTCGCCAAAATCGATAATATGACTGGGATCTGGTACATATTTCCGTAATTGGGATACGTGGAACACATTATGAACGTGATTCAGAGATGGAGGTAAGCCAACTCCCCAACTCTTTCGAGGATCTCGAATGGTCCGATATATCTCGGACTTAGCTTTGCTTTCCTCCCAAAACGAATGATTCCCTGAGTAGGAGAAAACATTAGAAGCACGTTGTCCCCAATTTCAAACTCTAGCGGGCGACGGCGCATGTCTGCATAAGACTTCTGTCGACTCTGGACAGTCAACAGCCTTTCACGAATCAGAGCTACCTTCTCTTGAGTCTGAACTATCAATTCTGGTTCCGTCCAGATCAAGTCAAGCGAATCATCCCAACACAGGGGTGACATGTATCTTCTTCCATACAACGCTTCAAACGGTGCCATCTTAATTGAAGCATGCCAACTATTGTTGTAAGTGAATTCAATCAACGAAAAATGAACCTCCCAATCAGTCGACCAATCTAAGGCACAAGCTCTTAGCATATCTTCTACTGTCTGAATAGTCCTTTCAGATTGTCCGTCCGTCTGAGGATGATAAGTTGTGCTAAAGTTCAGCTCGGTTCCCAAGGCTTTATGAACTGCCTTCCAAAAGTGTGACACAAAACGACCATCCCGATCCGAAATAATGGTCTTCGACGTACCATGCAATCAGACTATCTCCACAATAAACACCCGTGCCAACTTCTCTGGTCCCCATGTATCCTTAATACCCAAAAAATGAGCCAACTTGGTTAGACGATCAACTATCACCGAAATCATATTCATCCCCGTTCTGGTCCTGGGCATATTGGTGATAAAATCCATCGATATATCCTCCCACTTCCATTCAGGAATCGGAAGTGGCTTCAACATTCTGGCAGGTCGCTTATATTCAATCTTAACTTGTTGACAAGTTAAACACTTCAAGACGTATTCCGCTACGTCCCTCTTCATATTTCCCCACCAGAAATTTTGCTTTAGATCCTTATACATCTTACTGGTGCCCGGATGAATAGAATAAGGCGCACTATGAGCTTCCTTCATGATCGTCTGTTTCAAAGCATCGTCATCGGGGACACAAAGTTGACTCTGGAACCTCAGAGCTCCATCATCATATATTACAAATCCTGGGGCCTTCCCTTTTCCCACTTCATCCCGTAACCGAATAATTATTAGAATGATCCAACTTCTTATATTTGATTTCTTCGATTAATGACGAAGTTAATTCCATCACACACAGTTGCCCTTGGACTCCTTGCGACCATACTTCAATTCCTTCGCGAATCAATTCTCATTGAATGTTGGACTGTGATGTAAGCACTTCCAACATTCGAATAGTAGCAGGTTTGCGGCTTAGTGCATCAGCTACCACATTCACTTTGCGTGGATGATAAAGAATTTCCAGGTCGTAATCTTTGATCAATTCCAGCCATCTCCTCCATCTCATGTTTAATTCCTTCTGACTGAAAATATACTTGAGACTCTTGTGATCTGTGAAGATCTGACAATGGGTGCCGTACAAATATTGTCGCCAAATCTTCAGGGCAAAGACAACGGCTGCTAACTCTAAATCATGTGTCAGATAGTTAACCTCATAATGTTTCAATTGTCGAGAGGCATAGGCAATCACCTTATCCTTCTGCATCAACACACAACCTAGTCCCTAATTTGAAGCATCGCTGTAAACCATGAACCCATCAGTTCCATCTGGTAGTGCTAATATTGGTGCCGTTGTCAGTCTTCTCTTAAGTTCATCAAAACTAGTCTGACATTTCTCGTCCCACATGAATTTCTGAGCCTTCTGTAATAGCTGAGTAAGCGGACGAGCAATTTTGGAAAATCTTTCCACAAAACGGCGATAATACCCAGCAAGTCGTAAGAAACTTCGGACCTCCTTCACATTCTTAGGAGATTCCCACTCCAAGATTGCCTCAACTTTCTTCGGGTCTATTTGTACTCCGTCGGTCGATATCACGTGCCTAAGGAATATTACTTCCTTTAGCCAGAACTCGCATTTTGAAAGTTTCACATAAAGTTTCTCAGCTCTCAAGTATTCAAAACAATTCGCAAATGTTCTGCATGTTCTTACAGATCCTTCGAATAGATTAAGATATTGTCGATGAAAACGACAATGAATTTATCCAAGTATTCTAAGAATACCCGGTTCATCAATTGCATAAATACAGTCGGAGCATTAGTAAGCCCAAATGGCATCACCACAAACTCATAGTGCCCGTACCGGGATCTGAACGCGGATTTCGGTATATCAGATTCCTTAATCCTCAACTGATGGTATCCCTATCACAAGTCGATCTTCGAGAATACCGTCACCCTCTTCAGTTGATCAAATAAATCGTCGATCCTAGGCAATGGGTATTTATTCTTGATCATCATCTTGTTAAGCTCCCTGTAATCAATGCACAATCGGAGGGATCCGTCTTTCTTCCGAACAAAAAGGCTGGGCGCACCCCACGGAGAAACACTAGGTTGAATGTAACCCTTCTGCAACAATTCCTCAAGCTGTTTCTTTAACTCATACATTTCGGTTGGCGCCATACGGTATGGTGCTCTGGAAATAGGTGCGGCTCCTGGTTCCAATTCGATATTAAACTCTAAAGCTCTACGTGGAGGTAATCCAGGTTTGACGGCCAATCTCTCCCTCCTATAGACACAGGGAAATTCCTAGCTTCTAGATTTCCCATAATTCTCTCACCACTTGGCAGACTCACAACATAAGGTTCATAATCATGCAAACACGAGATTTTCAAACAATTAACACAGTTCAATGATATGAAAGAATGCGTAGCTCTTGAATCGAATAAGAAACTAACTAGTTGCAAAAGAATCTGAATCGTACCTGATGCAACAACAGTGTTCTGATCATCTGACCTCCTCATCTTATAAAGACGCGGGGGAATGGACCCAGCACTGGATGCTTCCCTTTTTCCAAAATTTTGATGTTGAAGACCACTCTGCTGTGTCGGGTTCACACTCATCTCTTTCGGAACTTGTGCTGAAGTGCGAGCCCCAAACGATCTAGTCACATTTCCGCAAAAAGTCGCTCGATGTCATTCTTGCCCACATTCAAAACAGGTCACAGAAGGAGCGGAGCAATCACGCGGAACATGTCCTGGGCATCCACAGTTATAACACTTCTTTGCTGCATCGGTAACCGTTGATGCCGTCCTGAACTTCTTTCCACCTCGAGGAGGATACGGAGGTCTCTTGGATGAATGAAATGAGGATTGGCCCTTGCGGGGCCCACTACTCTTGTTCTCAGTGAAGTTGCCAGACACTTTCTGCTTCTTTGCTTCCGCAAATTTCTCCACTGCTGTCTCTTCCATTTCGTAAGCCAGGGCCTTGTCCTGATACTGTTGGAGATTAGTACATTCAAATCCCGACATATATTGTTGGATCTACAGCTTCATTCGCATGTCGAAGTGAAAAATCTTCTCTGCCTCGGTTCGGACTAGATGTCGCACAAAGGTTAGTTGGTGATTAAAAGTCTTAATCATATCTATCACATATGCCTCCAGATTCTGCGGCAAGAAAAACTCTCAGAATCTAGCCTCTCAACTGGACGAGGACAATATTGTGCTTCCATCATTAGTTTGAATTCAGTCCAGTCAGAATTATGATCCTCAGGTCAAATGGCTTCCCACCAGTCGAAAGCTTCCCCAATCAGAAAATAGTGAGCGATCGGAACCTTCCAGTCATCGGGACAGTTAATTCCCGCAAATATTTTCTCCAGTTCCTCCAGCCAGTGGTCTCATGAAGGCATCTCTGAAGAACTGTCAAATTTCGGTGGGTGTAGTTTGACCACTTCTGAAAGCCACCTGTCTCCCCGATTGTCTTCATTACGCTGTTGACCCATCGTCTCTTGCATGCGGTCAACCACCTGAGCAAATTGGGTCATCTGAGTGACCACTTGTTGAAGCACTCCCGGCATGTTAGGATTTGCTGTTAGGAATACTTGTTAGATTTCGATGATGTCATTAATATAAATTCAAATGTTTATTACTTGGCAAAAATGTAAGGAAGAACCAAATGAGTATCTTCCATAGGCCAAATAATGTTAAGTGTAAAACTTGGCAAAATGTAAGGAAGAACCAAATGAGTATCTTTTATAGGCCAAAAATAAGTTAGGCTAAAGGTCGGCTAAGTACTAAAGATCAGCTGAGTTCATCAGAGAGGTACAGCCGAGTCAAGTCAGAGTAGTTCTGGTCAACAAAAATCATCAGGGATGGTTGACCAGACTGCAGTCAAGTAACCTTAGATAAGTCATCTGATCAGACAAGTCCTAAACAGTGAACGTCAGAGAGGTCCAGACTGCAGAGAAGTTAACTACACATCAGCCTAGTCGAGATCAGCCAAGTACTCCAAGTCCACGTCAGCATGCATTGAAAAGTCAAACATTACGGAAAGTCACATGCAACGTGAAGAGACAAATTAGAGAGATTCCCGCAAAAGATATGAATTAAATAATTCATCCAGATCCACCTTGAGGACTTTAATCGTATTATATTCAAAAGATTCGGCGCATCACATGCAGAGTCTTCACAACGGTCGGAAGATAGATTAAAATATGGGAATCCAGCCTTGCAACGTTCAGAAAAGAATAAACAAAGAAGTCTCCCTCCAACGGACTGATTTGTTACAGATTTGCAACGGCTATGAAGAAATGCTCATGGATCAACACCTATATATATCCAAAGATTTGAAGTTGAGCAACTACCGGTGCGAGCATACTTTCAAGCGATCAAAGCATTCAAGCAATCTAAAAGCGAAATACATCATCGTCAAAAGAGCGGTTCTAAAAAGTTCATACTTGAAGAAGCTCTTAGTTGGAGAAGACAAAAACTCGTGTCTTAAATCCTGAGTTCGGGGTACTTCACTGGTTGAAGTTCGAGACTGTAAAGGCATCCAAGGATCGAGGATCAAGAGGTGCAAGGCAGTCAAGTGTGTTACAACGGCACGGATTTCCACTGGTTGGAAGCTGTTGTAGTTTGGTTGAATCACTGTAATATTTATCACTGGTTGAAAATTATAGTGAATTCATCTCTAACTGGTTTGCAGAAAAGTGGATTAGTAGAGGATTACCCCACCTCTGAGACCACTATAATTGCCTGCGTACTTTACTATTTTATAGCATCATACTTTAACTGCTGCATTCATTGTTAAGTGTTTCATTAGTTGCTGTGTATTCGTCATCAGCTGACTTCCGTACGTATTAAGAACAAACGACTCCAAGTCATTTGTTTATCTATCAGCTGAAGAAACTTACCCTTTGAGAAAAAGAGTTTAAGAGTTTCAATAAGTCTATTCACCCCCCTCTAGACTTATTCCTGGACGACTTGTGACCTACAAGTGGTATCAGAGCGGTTGGTTCATTTATTTCACGAACCAGATCTATATCAGAGATATATCTTTACTCTCATTTTATAATGGAACACATGCATTCTAGACTACCTGTGTTTTCAGTTGACGAGTATGATCTTTGGAAGATAAGGATGCAGGCACACTTATCTTCAATCCATGATGACATGTGGTGCATCTAGAGGATGGTCCATTCATCTTCGAGAAGGACAACACTGTAGAGGAGATCGCAGCAGGGAAGCCAGAGAGGATCCCAAAGAAGAGGACAGAGCTGACTCCCGAAGAAAGCTGGCCAATCGTGATAACTGGGCCAGAGATGTGCTATATCAAACTCTTGACAAATCCACCATCGTCAAGATCAAGAATTGCAAGAATGCTAAAGAAATCTGGGACACATTAGCCCTAATGTGTGAAGGAACGGAGCTGATCAAGGAAAACAATTTGTCAATTGTTATTCAAAAATTTGACAACTTTAAAATGAAGAATGGCGAATCCATAGACCAAGTGGACACAAGGTTCACTGAGATTATCAATGAGATCAACTCCCTCGGCAAATCTTATGGCAACAGGGAAATGGCACTGAAGGTTCTAAGATATCTCAATCCTGAATGGAGCATGAAGGCAGTGGCCATGAGAGAATCTAAGTACCTCAATAAGATAAAGATCCAAGAGTTGTTCTCTGATTTGAAGGCTTATGAGTTCGAGCTTCCAAGTTCATCCTCAACTGAGCCTGCAGAGAAGGGAATAGCCTTTGTAGCCGAATCCCCCGCCAAGAGCTTATCTGATGTAAAGCCTCCAAATCCATTAGATTTTGAGGAAGAAATGGCGTTTATAATGCAAAGGTTCAGCAACTTCCTAAAAAACTACTCCAAATACAAGAAAATTTATAAGGAGAATCTCAGAAGGAACCAGAAAGCCGGAAGCTGGAAGGTGGAATGCTACAATTATCACAATACAGGACACATTCAGATCGACTGTCCTGAGCTTAAGAAGGACGAGAGCAAGAAGGAGGTGGGCAGAAAAGAAGACAGAAGGAAGGCCCTCATCGGAGAAGATCAGGAGCATGTAGAATCAAGCATCGGATTCTTTTCTGATGATGATGAAGAGTATGACTGCCTGATGGCCAACTTAGCTGATGAAGAGGTAACATCAAAACCCTCTGGTTCAAATAATAGTTCAGCCATGTCACAAGATATGGATCTACATGAATCTGTAAATCATCTATTTAAAGATTTTGAAACACTAAAATCTGCACACCTATCTGTATCAGCAGAGAAGACTCAGCTGCAAGATGAGAATGGGCAGCTGAAAAATGACTTTGAAAAACTCAGCCTAGAACTGAATACAGTTGAAATAACTGCAGCTAACTTGCAAAACCAGGCTGATGTCAATACAGCTGAGATAAATCGACTAACTGTTTTACTTAAAGAAAAATCAGCTGCACTTGCTCATGTTGATTCGTGCATAATTGATCTAAAATTCATATACAAAATATTCATTTTTCCGGGCATAATTGTACTGATTTGTGATTAAAAATATATATTTTACAGATATATCCAAACATGAGCTAAAAATGGTTATTTCTGATTCGACATGAAGCATCAAAAGGACGGAAAACAAGATCAAATCCAACGACGGAATTTTTCAAGGCAAAACGACCTACAACACGGCGCAAAACAGACCGTGTTATGTAGGCCGTTCACATACGGCGCAACAAGGGCCGTGTCTTGGGCCGTTCACACACGGCCGGCATTTAGCGCCGTGTCCTCGCGCGTATTCGGAAGAGACCGAGTCGGCACAAAGCGGCGCACAACACGGGGCAAACCGGGCCGTTTTCATCGCCGTTTTTACAGATGCCATGCAAAATTAGTCCACTTTTGACCAACTTGTGAACTCAACCACAAGATATTCTTTTGGTCAAAAATCTGAAAATCCAAAGACATGGGTGAAGTGTGAACAAAGAATTAAAAAAATGATATTACAATAGATATTTTGAATTAAATAATCAATTGTATTCTTGAAAATCACCTATAAAAGGACATCTTCACCCATTGCAAAATAACCCACATTCTTACCAAGAAATCCTCAACTTCTTGCTAAGAAATACTCCTTTCCTTTAGCAATATATTTTCCTTAGAATTTTCAATTTTAGTTTGTATTTATTTTTGCTTTGAAGTTTTTCTTTCATTTAGTTTGTAATTGAAAAGTGCTTGATCAATAAGCACTTAGTATTTTACTTTCAATTTTTTTGTAAGCTTGTAACCTTTAAACAAGTTTGAAGTTATATTTTGAAGTTTGTTTCTTGCACTTTGATTCATCATATTCAAGTAAGTTTTATCTATTGTCATTAAGTTCTAGTAATTAAAAGTTTCTATATATATATTATATATATCAATTATTTCTATTATAATTTTAGTATGTATAAACCGATGAGTAGCTAATCTTTCTTCCTAGGGGAAGGGGGATTTCTATTAGGTTATATATTGAGTATTTGATTGATTTAAACTATTTTTAGGACTAATTGGTTTAAATAGAGATTGATCATATCCTATTTTTACTAATGAAACCTTCTTGATTGATTGTTGAGTGAATTGGAAACATATCTTTTCAATCTATCAAATGTTAATCTTGTTATCAACATCTTAAGATTGCGAAAGTGGTTAAGACATCTTTGATTACGAAAGTACGGAGGTGAAAAGTTGATTACTCGATGAACGATCGTTTATCCTAAAAATAGTCAAGTTAGAGAAATGAAAGGACTAATTGGTTTAAATAGAGATTGATCATATCCTATTTCTACTAGTGAAACCTCCTTGATTGATTGTTAAGTGTATTGGAAACACATCTTTTCAATCTATCAAGTGTTAATCTTGTTATCAACATCTTAAAAAAGTGACAGCGATTAAGACATCTTTGATTACGAAAGTACGGAGGTGAAAAGTTGATTACTCGATAAACATTCATTTTTTCTTTTATATCCTTATAAATCAATTCCTATACTTAATTAAATACCTAATTTAATGAACCCGTAATCCCCTAGATTTTATAAATTCCCAACTCATTTTAATTCTATTTATTTTCACTAGTTAAAAATAGTCTAATATAAATAGTCTAATATAAATAGTCTAGTATAAATAGTCTTAATATAAATAGTCTTAATAAAAATAGTCTAGTATAAAAATAGTCTTATAAAACTAGTCTTATTAAAAAATAGTTTAAATTAAAAATAGTGCATTTAGTTAATTTTTAAAAAACCCAAAAATATCTTTTTAATATTTTAGTATTTATTTCTCGCAATTTGTAACAAAAATTATACGAAGCCCTGTTGGACAATCCTCGAGAGAAAAGACCTTGGTAGAACTCACCACAAACTACTTCTACCTCGTATATATTTGCGAGCGACTCAAGAACTCCTATTTTTAGGATAAGTTTTTTGGCCGATCAAATTTTGGCGCCGTTGCTGGGATTGTTTTAGGCCAAATATAATTTTTCTCGGTCAAGTGGCGGATAACGGTACTCGTGACTATTAAAGTCGGATTTTCGATTTCCCACAACAACCGATATTTGTAGATATTTTATCGTTTTCATTTTAATTTTTTGGTCATGGAAGAAACATTGTATAAAATTGAAAAAGATTTCCTTTCTAAGCAAAAATGCAATTTTAAAAATTTACAAGACAAGGCTTGAAAGGATGAGGTTGCTTACGAATAAAGCATACCTTTTGACATAAGATTCATTATCGAAGCCAAAATAAGAATAGAAGGTGAATTCACGAAACACCAACTAGATTCTTACCAGGCTTGGAAAAGTTCATATGCCAAGAAACGACGAGCAAAGATTCTAGCCGTTTGCTATAAATGTGCTAGATGGAACTGTAATGCAAAATGTCGATCTTTAGGAATTCCATCTACAAACAGAGAAGATTAAATTCAGTTCATTAATGATGGTCTGAATAAGGAGAATTTAGATAATATCGAAATTTCTCTTGACACGCATCCAAGTGGACTTGTGTATTACGGAATTCAATGTTTGTGGAATAAATTCAAACCAGAATATGAACAACGTCTTGGGAATCTGACGTTAAAAGACCCTGTTTGCCAATTTGTAAGAAAATTGGATGGGAAGCTTCTCCCCGACTCATAGAAGGCGTTTAGGCCGTTTCTGAACGTAAAATCAGAGGAAGATGTGAGCCACAATCACAACTACTGTACATACGCGTAAGTATCTTTTATTTTTGTTGTGTGGTGAGATTTTCTGAATAAAAAAATGTGATACGCGATAAAAGCTTTCATTATTCTATTGAGTAGTTGAAGCAAAATCAAACGCAATCACAAACTTGTTAAACAATTTTTCCTCATCTTTTCTTCTATAAATAACCTTTGTGCTTGTTTCTTTTATTCATCCCTCAAACTTGTACTTTTCTCTTTTTCTCTCTAAATAAAATTCTTTTCAAAAATGGAGTCATCATCTTCCACAAAAAAATTTTACACAGTCTGCATTTTTGGTGGATCTAGTTCTGGAAAAGAGGCATGCTTCACTGAAGCAGCCCATGACTTGGGTCGTACCTTAGGAGAAAAATGCATTCATGTAGTTTACGGAGGAGGAAGTCTAGGATTAATGGGACGAGTGCCGCCTATATGGAAGGAGTAAGAGTATTGGGAGTAATCCCAAAACCTCTGGTGAAAGTAAAATCACCGGTCAACTATTGGAGATGAGTTTAGATCTGTGAATATGCAAGATCGCATAACTCACATGATAAATAATTCGCGCCTTTATCGCCCTTCCCGTAGTTTTGGCACCCTTGAGGAACTTTTTCATGTGGTTACCAGAGCCTACTAAATGTTCATCAAAAACCAATAAGAGTGCTTAATGTCAATGGTTTCTTTGATGGTTTACTGTCTTTCATCGACTACTCTGCCGAAAAGGGTTTTATTTCCGAGCGTGCTAAACGAATCATAGTCGTTGCAACCACACCAGAAGAACTAATCAAAAAACTCAATGAATTTGTTCCTCAACCAGATCCAGCTCTAGCTAAAATTGTCTGGGTAGAAGATTTTACAGTGAGAAAACGAAAAGTGGATTCATTCCTCTCCCTTTGATAACCCATGACGGACCTCTTGTATTTTTACTTTCTGTCGTGTGTAATAATCGTGCTAAATGATGGCAGCTTAAGGAGTTTCTTCTTGATCTCTTGACGCGCATCTATTCGCGATTTATGTATTGCTGTAATTTTTATTTCGTGTTTTGCTTTTATAAAAACTTTGACGGCAGCGTAAGGCGACTTTTCGGACTTTCTTGATGCGCATCTAAAAAATTATGTTATACTTACGAGTATATTTTATTTTCTTTTGTGTGTGCCTCGTATATTTATTCTCTTGCAGATTCTAAAAGGCGTTAGGCTCGGACATCAACTTTCTTAACAGGAGTATTCGCTTTTCGCATTGATTTTTATTTTTATTTTATAAAGCGAGGACGCTTTATTTTCAAGTTTGGGGTGGTTTGTTGTAGTATGTTTTAGTGTGTTAGTATTTTGGTGTGTTTTTATTTGCCTTAAATTTTTTTTTAGTATATATATATATATATATATATATATATATATAGTATTTTGATTTGTGAGATTTCTAGATCGCCATAAACACCAATAAATTAACTATATACAAGCTTCTAAAATCGTTTTAACCTAGGTAAAAATTGTATATTCCAAATTTTTTTGAGCCTTAATCTCTCTTTCCAAGCCTTGTAATTATCATATAAAATCGAGTCATTCGTTACCTTGAGAAAAGAAGAATCAATTGGTTGATGAAAAATAAAGCGAAATTTACTTAATTTGTGGAGTTTTTGATTTTTCATGCTTAACTAAAAATGATTTTACGCAAAAATTCTATTCCCTAAAAAAGGAGTCATTGGTGAAAAGAGCTACACGTTAGCAAATAACGGTGTGAAAGCTATCACCTAAAAAGTAAATGACGAAAAGGAGAAGTGTTGAGCAAAGAATACCGCCTAATTTTGGAAGTCTTAAATTTTGCGAAAAATAAAGGACTAACCATTGTTGGTGCGTAGGCTGTAGTCTCGAAAAATTGGTGAAAAGAGCTACACGTTAGCAAATAACGGTGTGAAAGCTATCACCTTTTTACGAAAGAAAAATAATGAGATAGAAATTGTGTTAGTGAAAAGAGCTACACGTTAGCAAATAACGGTGTGAAAGCTATCACTAAAAGGGATGTAGTTTATGAGCAGATTTGAATTAATTAGCATATGAATTTCAATACACTCAATTTTGTGAAAATCACAATATTTGATGACGCCGATGAAATTTTTCTTCATATTGAGTCGAAAAATAAACGAGTGATCGAGAGCAACCATTAAAGGGAGTCGTGTGAAGTCACGAGTGGGAAAGAAATAATCAACCTTTTGGGTGGAAAACCTTGTATTTTGGAATTACAAAAATAAAAACCGTGTTTTAACTTCAAAATCGTTAGTAGATTTATTTTGAATCTTGATTCATTTTCTATCTACTGTATAAAGTTGGTTATTGTGTATTAATGGCATTTTGATCTCTTTTTATCTTTATATATAATTATTTTTCTTAAATTTGTGTGTATTATTTTTTATTTTTTTATTTTATGTCTTATTTTAATTTTTATTTTGTGTGTGATTAATAAAGAGTCTTGCTCGGGACTAGCAAGAATTTAAGTGTGGGGTATTTGATTCGTGCATAATTGATCTAAAATTCATATACAAAATATTCATTTTTCCGGCATAATTGTACCGATTTGTGATTAAAAATATATATTTTACGTATATATCCAAACATGAGCTAAAAATGGTTATTTTACAGATTATCGACATGAAGCATCAAAAGGACGGAAAACAAGATCAAATCCAACGACGGAATTTTTCAAGGCAAAGCGACCTACAACACGGCGCAAACAGACCGTGTTATGTAGGCCGTTTCACATACGGCGCAACAAGGGCCGTGTCTTGGGCCGTTCACACACGGCCGGCATTTAGCGCCGTGTCCTCGCGCGTATTCCGAAGAGATCGAGTCGGCACAAAGCGGCGCACAACACGGGGCAACCGGGCGTTTTCATCGCCGTTTTTCAGCAGATGCCATGCAAAATTAGTCCACTTTTGACCAACTTGTGAACTCAACCACAAGATATTCTTTTGGTCAAAAATCTGAAAATTCAAAGACATGGGTGAAGTGTGAACAAAGAATTAAAAAAATGATATTACAATAGATATTTTGAATTAAATAATCAATTGTATTCTTGAAAATCACCTATAAAAGGACATCTTCACCCATTGCAAAATAACCCACATTCTTACCAAGAAATCCTCAACTTCTTGCTAAGAAATACTCCTTTCCTTTAGCAATATATTTTCCTTAGAATTTTCAATTTTAGTTTGTATTTATTTTTGCTTTGAAGTTTTTCTTTCATTTAGTTTGTAATTGAAAAGTGCTTGATCAATAAGCACTTAGTATTTTACTTTCAATTTTTTGTAAGCTTGTAACCTTTAAACAAGTTTGAAGTTATATTTTGAAGTTTGTTTCTTGCACTTTGATTCATCATATTCAAGTAAGTTTTATCTATTGTCATTAAGTTCTAGTAATTAAAAGTTTCTATATATATATTATATATATCAATTATTTCTATTATAATTTTAGTATGTATAAACCGATGAGTAGCTAATCTTTCTTCCTAGGGAAGGGGATTTCTATTAGGTTATATATTGAGTATTTGATTGATTTAAACTATTTTTAGGACTAATTGGTTTAAATAGAGATTGATCATATCCTATTTTTACTAATGAAACCTTCTTGATTGATTGTTGAGTGAATTGGAAACATATCTTTTCAATCTATCAAATGTTAATCTTGTTATCAACATCTTAAGATTGCGAAAGTGGTTAAGACATCTTTGATTACGAAAGTACGGAGGTGAAAAGTTGATTACTCGATGAACGATCGTTTATCCTAAAAATAGTCAAGTTAGAGAAATGAAAGGACTAATTGGTTTAAATAGAGATTGATCATATCCTATTTCTACTAGTGAAACCTCCTTGATTGATTGTTAAGTGTATTGGAAACACATCTTTTCAATCTATCAAGTGTTAATCTTGTTATCAACATCTTAAAAAGTGACAACATTAAGACATCTTTGATTACGAAAGTACGGAGGTGAAAAGTTGATTACTCGATAAACATTCATTTTTTCTTTTATATCCTTATAAATCAATTCCTATACTTAATTAAATACCTAATTTAATGAACCCGTAATCCCCTAGATTTTATAAATTCCCAACTCATTTTAATTCTATTTATTTTCACTAGTTAAAAATAGTCTAATATAAATAGTCTAATATAAATAGTCTAGTATAAATAGTCTTAATATAAATAGTCTAGTATAAATAGTCTTAATAAAAATAGTCTAGTATAAAAATAGTCTTATAAAACTAGTCTTATTAAAAAATAGTTTAAATTAAAAATAGTGCATTTAGTTAATTTTTAAAAAAACCCAAAAATATCTTTTTTAATATTTTAGTATTTATTTCTCGCAATTTGTAACAAAAAATTATACGAAGCCCTGTTGGACAATCCTCGAGAGAAAAGACCTTGGTAGAACTCACCACAAACTACTTCTACCTCGTATATATTTGCGAGCGACTCAAGAACTCCTATTTTTAGGATAAGTTTTTTGGCCGATCACATGTCAAAGCCGAATTTACTAAGATGACTCAGGCAAATAAGACTCAAGCGCAGGAAATAACCTCCCTGAAGGCGTCTTCAACCCTGGAAGAATTGTGTACCAATAAAAGGCCACTATATTCCATATCTGGCCTTGGATATGATCCTCACACTCCCTCTAGTTCTAAAACCACTTTTATCAAGAGAGAAACAATTGTCTCGACTGCTGAGCCTACATATAAACCGATATTTAAAAACAGGCAACAGCCAAGTCACAAGTCTAGGCTGCAGCCAGGGTACACAAGGCAGCCACATAGACAAGTGACTAGGCAATGGCCCAGGCAGAAGCAGTAGCCCAGACAACATGCCCACTATTATCAACAACTCCCTAAAAACAGATTTCAAAATGGGAGGGGCAGATGGAAACCTCAAGATTATCCTAATTTCCAAAATGAACAAGTGTGGAGACCTCAAAGATTTAATAAATGGTCTTAGCCAAGGTTTAGAAATGGCCCACACTATCAATATTTTGAGGAATATCCAGTATACAATCCCAACCGGAGATACAGACCTAGACCTTACACACCTTATAAGGGTAATAATAATAATAATTTTTGTAATCCAAGGAGAAATCAATTCTCCAGGAAACCAACTAACCCTAGAGGACCCACACAGATCTGGGTACCTAAATCTATGCTTGTTTGATTGCAGAAAAGGTGAAAGGACTACAACCACATCACCACAAACTCAAACTTTGGAGGTGAAGAATGGTTTGTAGATTCTGGATGCTCGAGGCACATGACCGGAAACAAGAAGATGCTGTCCAAATACACCAAAGAAAGAGGTCCTGATGTAACCTTTGGAGATAGCTCTAGAGGACAAACAAAGGGCTTTGGAGAGCTGCACCGAGGAAATATTGTGATATACAAAGTTCACTATGTCAAAGGGCTCAAATATAATCTCCTGAGCATAAGCCAGTTTTGCGATGAGAAGAATCTAATAGTCTTCACCATTTGGAAATGTATGGTGATAGATATCCTATCTGGAGAGGTGAAGCTACAAGGATTTAGAAGGAGAGATGTCTACATGATAGATTGGAACACAGGAACACCTAACTCCTACTTTCTATCCAAGACAATAGCTGAGAATGGATGGCTGTGGCACAAAAGACTATGTCACCTGAACTTCAAAGCCACAAACAAGATTAGTTCTCAGAAGCTGGTCAGAGGACTTCCAGATGAAGCATTCAAGAAGGAAGCTCTTTGTGATGCCTGTTAGAAAGGAAAGCAGACCAGAGCATCATTCAAGCCAGTCCAGCCTACAACTCTCACAACAAGGATCTTAGATCTACTCCACATAGATCTATTTGGTCCTATCAAGCCAAGGACTCTAAGCGGCCGAAAGCATGCACTTGTTGTAGTAGATGATTATTCAAGGTACACTTGGATTATCTTCTTGTATAAGAAAAGTGAAACCTTGACCAAGCTACCTGAACTGCTGAGAAGGATCCAGAATGAGAAATCCCTATCCATCATCAAGATCAGATCAGATAGAGGAGGAGAGTTTCTCAACAAGGCGATCACTGATTACAACGATCAGAATGGGATCCATCATGAGCTCTCTGCATCCAGGACTCCCCAGCAGAATGGCGTTGCTGAAAGAAGAAACAGAACCCTGAAGGAAGCAGCAAGGTCCATGATTGCAGAAGCGGACTTGCCCAAGAGGTTCTGGGCTGAAGCTGTCAACACGGCTTGCCATACTCGGAACAGGAGTATGATAGTAGGGAGACATGGCAAAACTCCCTATGAGGTTTGGAATAATAGAACTCCTACTGTTGCTTACTTTCATGTTTTTGGTTGTAAGTGTTTCATCCACAACAACGGTAAAACACAGCTAAATGCCTTTGATGCTAAAACTGATGACGGTCTCTTTATGGGATATTCCCAAAGAAGCAAGGCATATAGAGTTTTTAATAAAAGAACCTTAGTTGTGGAGGAAACACCCCATGTTGTTTTTGATGAATCTACCGTTGAGTATAGGAAACAACTTGAGCAAATTGAGAACAAGCTCAAGTCAGCAACCCTTGAAGAAGTCATTATACATGACACTGGAATGGTGGACTCACCTGTAGACCAGCCTGATGACCCAACTGCAGCTGATGAAGACCCAACTGCAGATCAGACAGGATCACCAAACCTATCTGATCCAGTTGCCGCTGATGAAGACCCAGCTGTAGCTGATAAAGACTCATCTGCAGATCAGACCCAACCTGCAGATGACAAGACGGTAGCTGATCCAGTTGCAGACCAAGGAGACCAGATCTCAGCCAATAAAGAAATCCACCAGAGCAATTCAACAGGGGGAATAGACCCAGAAGAAGACGATATTTCCAAGTGGCTCAAAGACCATCCAATCCAGCAAATCATTGGGAAGCTGACTGATGGAGTTAAGACAAGACAATCAACTCTACCCGTAGGAATGGCTATGTTCTGATGCTTCATGTCACAGATATAACCCAAGACAACAGAACAAGCTTTGGAAGATTATTCTTGGATAAATGCCATGCAAGAAGAACTGGAGCAGATGGAAAGGAACAAAGTTTGGGAACTAACAGACAGACCAGATCACAAGGAGGTTATTGGCACCAAATGGGTGTACAAAAACAAGAGTGATGAAGATGGAGCTGTTGTTAGAAATAAAGCCAGACTTGTTGCAAAAGATTATGCATAGTGTGAAGGAATAGATTTTGATGAAACCTATGCACCTGTTGCAAGATTAGAGGCCATCAGACTATTCCTCGCATATGCTGCATTCAAAGATTTTGAAGTCTATCAGATGGATGTAAAGAGTGCTTTTCTAAATGGCATCCTAGAAGAAGAAGTCTATGTAGAGCAACCCCAAAGTTTTGTCAAAGGAGACAAAGTCTACAAGCTGTTGAAGGCTCTCTATGGACTTAAGCAAGCACCAAGAGCATGGTATGAAACACTGTCTGTGTTTCTTTAGAAGAATGGTTTTTGCAAAGGAAAGGTGGACAAGACCCTATTCAGAGTGGAGCACGAAGGCCACATATTAATAGTCCAGATATATGTGGATGACATCATATTCGGCTCAACCAATCCAGAGCTATGTGAGAAATTCTCCAACCTCATGCAAGGAGAATTTAAGATGAGTATGATGGGAAAGCTTAACTTCTTCCTTGGATTACAAGTTAAGCAGATGGAAAATGGAATTTTCATCAACCAAGCTAAGTATACCAAAGATCTAATCAAGAGATTTGGAATGGAATCAGCCAAACCAGCAAGAATTCCTATGAGCACAAGTACCCACCTAGATGCAGATGAGGCAGGCATATCAGTGGATTCAACCCACTAAAGAGGACTCATTGGATCATTGCTATACCTCACTGCAAGCAGGCCAGACATATCCTATGCCGTAGGAGTTTGTGCGCGATTCCAATCTAAGCCTAAACAGTCACATCTAGATGCAGCAAAGAGAATAATTAAGTACCTTAAGTCTACAGTCAATGTTGGACTATGGTATCCCAAGGATGATAACTTCGAGCTGTCAGGATATTCAGATGTAGATTTCGCAGGATGCAAAATTAAAAGGAAAAGCACTAGTGGAACGTGCCAATTCCTAGGAACCAGACTGATATCCTGGTTTAGCAAGAAGTAGGTTTCTAACTCTATCTCCACCACAGAGTCAGAATACCTAGCTGCAGGTAGCTGTTGTGCACAGATCTTATGGATCAGACAACAGCTGAGGGATTATAATATCATTGCCAATGAAGTCCCTATCTGGTGTGACAACAATAGTGCTATTGCAATAACCAACAATCCGGTTTTGCATTCGAGGACCAAGCACATTGATGTTAAGCACCACTTCATCAGAGACCACGTGCTTAACAAGAGAGTTAGAGTTGAAAGAGTCAGCACAGACTATCAGATAGCTGACATCTTTACCAAATCTTTTCCAGAAGAAAGGTTTTTGGAGCTGAGCAGAGATCTTGGTCTACTAGATTGGGAATCTAGTACAGAAGCAAGCTGAATCATATCAGATGAAGGATGGACCCAGCTGATTAAAGGAATCAGATCCTAGCTGATCAGAATCTCAGGCGAGAAGTCCATGGAGTCAACTCACCTGATGCAGAGCAGTCAACAGCCAACCAGCTAAGTTTTCTAAACTTAACCGACCTCTGAATATTTATTATTGTCTGCTATATGTATAATAATATTATATTAATTTTTGGTTCGCAAGTGGCATTTAAATACACGTGGCGATCACTTGATAAATCGACCTCCACGGTGACCAGTTAAAATCCAACCGTCCAATTTTAAAATTAAAACCTGGTCCACCGATTCGAATTTGAAATTTAAATAGAATCTCAAAAGGCGTACCACTGTTTCAAAATAAATAATAATTTAATTCATACGTATTTTCATCTTCTTTAAAAGGACGGAAACCCTTCACTTTACCTTTACGCTTACCACTCTTTCAAAACCCTAGATTTACATAGCAAAAATTCTTTGAACTCCAAATACACTAAAAAATCCTTTGTTTGCAGAAATGGAATCGTATTTCGAAGGCGTTAACATGAAGGCAGTCAAAGACCAGATTATCTTTTCTCTGGTCGTTGATTTCGAAGGCCTTTTGGAAGCGAATCTGGACAACAACGACGTACTCTTCCTTATCCATTCGATGATGAAGAATGGGATCTATCCATTTCTGGATATCAGTCCCAAGCACCTTTACAAGGAAGACGTCATCGCTTTCTATCGCGAGGCCCATGTGATTGAAGAAGGAATCAGGAGCACAGTCGGCGGAATTCAAGTCGACATCTCGCTGGAGACAATTCGGAAAGTTTTTGGTATGAGGCACCACGGTATAGCTGTCGAAGCTCTCAAACAGACAGCAGCTGATGTTTGGCTAAAGATTAAGGCGATTGACCAGCCGACGAAGCTAAAACTCACTGCTAAAAGGAGCGAGATTAAAAAGGAGTATCGGTATATGTTGGATATTACTAACAAGATTATTATGGGTATGGCCGGCAGTTACGACCAACTGTCGTCGGCGAAATTCACAGTGCGGGGAGCACTTATTCAAGACGAGGCGATTGATTGGGCTGACTATATCTTTAGGCAGCTTGTTCGAGAAGTCAACAAAGCCGAATGGCTTGCTGATGAAAAGAGATTCAGATCCAAGCGGGTGTTTGGAAGGCAGCTGAGTTGGATCCTTGAGAAGATGGGTGTGGCGAAGGGAAGTACTGATCTCTTCCACATCAACAAGAGACTTGGTCATCTGGACCAAGAGACCTTAAGGAAGTTGGGAGGCAACAGGAGAGCAGCTCGGATACTCAAAGAACTGTCTGATTCACCGCCCTACAAATGTCCTTCATCAGACTCCAAGTCAGACAACACACCAATAGCTGTCCGATTCAAAAGAAGGGGACCAGCCCCTGGAGAGCCATCCATCATGCAGTCATCTCCAGAACCCTCTCCCAAGAGGCCCAGGCGACTGCAGTTTAGTCAGGAGAAGCAGTCAGATCATTATGCTAGTCCTGCAGCCAGGTCACCTACTCACCTGGAAGACCAGCCTGCTCCAGGCAGCCTGGAAACTCAGATCATGGCTGTCCTCACTCCAGCATACATTCCATAGGAGGAATAAGCAAGTTTAATCATCTCAATCCCTGAAGCAAATTACACCTTTAACCTGCTGGACAACAATGTTTTCAACCTGTCCATTGAACAATTACAGCTTGTTAAACCACAAGCCTTAAAACACTCTTTTGTTAATATTTTTGAATAGTGGAAATTTTTCAAATCACTTTCATTTGCGAAACTTCAAACTTATATTGCCACTAGTGGTTGGGAATATCCCCAAGCCACAGAGGATGTACTGATACATTTTTATAAAGTATCAGACATAGTTTTGATCCTCCAGGAGAATTGGTTCATGTATCATTTCAAAACCAACATGGACCAATTCATCATTTCAATAATGTATAGTATTTTTGATGGTTCATTTGAAAAAGAAGATGAGGAGGAAGAAGAAAAAGAAATTAGAATTGAAGAAGTAAATGGAGAAGAAGATGAGGAAGTCATTGTAATAGATGACAAAGAAGAGGAGCAGGAAGAGAAAAGAGAAGGAGAAAACATTTTAGTTGAAAAACAATCTGAGGAAGTTGAGAAAACAGAGGAGTTAATTGATGAAGAAGAAGAAGAAGAAGGGGAAGAGGTAGAACAGGAGGATGATGAAGGAGAGAAGGATGATGATGAAGGTGAAAAAGATGATGAGAATGAAGGAGAAGATAAAAAAGATGGGAAAAAGGATGATGATAATAATAATGATGAGGAGGATGATGATAAGGATGAAGGAGGAGATCAAGGAGCTGAGAAAGAAAAGGAAAAAGATGAAGAAGAAAAAGAAGAATAGGAGAAGGAAAAGGAGCCGGAGAAAGAGCCAGAAGTAGAGGCTGCAGTCAAGGCTGGGGCGCTTGCCCGGTATACCAGCCTGGACGCCGAGTTGGCTGAGGACTCCAGATCAGGGACACCAGAAAAGACCCCATCTGGAGTACCAGCTGCAGGTAGGAGCCTGCAGTCTAGTGGTTCATTTGCAGAAGGCTCAGGCGAGCACTCTCCACCATCGCAGATCTCACCTGTGATGACTGAGCTGATTAGACAAATAGTGAAGGATACCATTGGAGAGCTGCTTGCATCTCAGGTCACTCCTGACCTCCAATCCATCAATGCCAAGATTGATACTTTGCTGCAACGAGAAGTCCTTCAACCTCCTCCCCCTACAAACAACAGAATGCCATTTGGCATGTCTGACTGGATGCACAGGATGGAGCAGCAGCTGACCACGTTAGTTGATGATGGCAAAAAGGGGGAAGATAGAATACAGGGGAAAGGCAGTATTCAAGGAGAGATAAGGTAGGAGCTTAGAACGAAGACGAGGCAGGATGTCCAGATGATCACTGCTGGGACATCCTCAGCTAAAAAGAAGGGAGGAGCAGAACCAGAAGAACAAGCAGATCAGCCTGCAGGCAAGAAGAGGAGAACTAGAGGAGGATTTGAGCCTACTCTGGAGTGGGAAGGCAAGGAGTTGTGGTATGTTGAAGAATTTATACCAGAAGAAGCTCTACCCATGTGGGGATCTTTAAGGAAAAAATTCATCAGAGACTACTACATCTGGGAAATACTCCAGGATGATAATCTCACCCCACAGCAGATCTTCATCAACTTCATGGAAGAAGCTCATCCACAACTCTGGACTATACTGAAGAAACATGCTGAGACATACAACGCTTATCCCATGATCCCTTCGTTCAGAGCCAAAGAACCTCCCACCTTGGAGAAAGGTAGTGCTTTAAATGAACTTGCTCTCTAGAGGAAAATCATGAAGCTGTGTCTTGAGAATAAGTTTTCATCCCAAGAAGAGCAAGACTTTGCAGCTCTTGTTATAAAGAGGAAGTATGGTCTTGCACCTGTCAAGACAAGACCAATCGGAGCTAAACCTTTCAGGCCTGCCAAACAGCCTATTCGAAGAGGCAGAGGCAGAGGCAGATGACTTTCTCATTTTGTACTTGTAATGATTTTATTTATGTACTTGTAAATTTTTCTTGTAAATTTCAATCATAATCAAGTCAGAAAATTTTATAACAGTCTTTTGAATGACAATTTCCAGTTGTCTCAAAAATTAGACTGAGTTTAGTTTGTGTCTTGCACTCAAGTGCAGACTTGCTTATTTGAATATTTTCCTTAATGTTTTGCCATCATCAAAATAGGGGGAATTTGTTAGGAATACTTGTTAGATTTTGATGATGTCATTAATATAAATTCAAATGTTTATTACTTGGCAAAAATGTAAGGAAGAACCAAATGAGTATCTTCTATAGGCCAAATAATGTTAAGTGTAAAACTTGGCAAAATGTAAATAAGAACCAAATGAGTATCTTCTATAGGCCAAAAATAAGTTAGGCTAAAAGTTGGCTAAGTACTAAAGATCAGCTGAGTTCATCAGAGAGGTACAGCCGAGTCAAGTCAGAGTAGTTCTGGTCAACAAAAATCATCAGGGATGGTTGACCAGACTGCAGTCAAGTAACCTCAGATAAGTCATCTGATTAGACAAGTCCTAAACAGTGAACGTCAGAGAGGTCCAGACTGCAGAGAAGTTAACTACACATCAGCCTAGTCGAGATCAGCCAAGTACTCCAAGTCCACGTCAGCATGCGTTGAAAAGTCAAACATTACGGAAAGTCATATGCAACGTGAAGAGACAAATTGGAGAGATTCCCGCAAAAGATATGAATTAAATAATTCATCCAGACCCACCTTGAAGACTTTAATCGTATTATATTCAAAAGATTCGGCGCATCACATGCAGGGTCTTCACAACGGTCGGAAGATAGATTAAAATATGGGAATCCAGCCTTGCAACGTTCAGAAAAGAATAAACAAAGAAGTCTCCCTCCAACGGACTGATTTGTTACAGATTTGCAACGGCTATGAAGAAATGCTCATGGATCAACACCTATATATATCCAAAGATTTGAAGCTGAGCAACTACCGGTGCGAACATACTTTCAAGCGATCAAAGCATTCAAGCAATCTAAAAGCGAAATACATCATCGTGAAAAGAGCGGTTCTAAAAAGTTCATACTTGAAGAAGCTCTTAGTTGGAGAAGATAAAAACTCGTGTCTTAAATCCTGAGTTCGGGGTACTTCACTGGTTGAAGTTCGAGACTGTAAAGGCATCCAAGGATCGAGGATGCAAGGCAGTCAAGTGTGTTACAACGGCACGGATTTCCACTGGTTGGAAGCTGTTGTAGTTTGGTTGAATCACTGTAATATTTATCACTGGTTGAAAATTATAGTGAATTCATCTCCAACTGGTTTGGAGAAAAGTGGATTAGTAGAGGATTACCCCACCTCTGAGACCACTATAATTGCCTGCGTACTTTACTGTTTTATAGCATCATACTTTAACTGCTGCATTCATTTTTAAGTGTTTCATTAGTTGCTATGTATTCGTCATCAGCTGACTTCCGCACATATTAAGAACAAACGACTCCAAGTCATTTGTTTATCTATCAGCTGAAGAAACTTACCCTTTGAGAAAAAGAGTTTAAGAGTTTCAATAAGTCTATTCACCCCCCCTAGACTTATTCCTGGACGACTTGTGACCTACATTTGCATCTTCCTCCACAGTTCGTGCTCGGTCATTATTTACCGATTCCTGTTGTCCGTAAGAACGAGAATCAGCTCGATTAGCCGACAAATCCGGGTAGACGACGAATCTTCCTATCTCGGATTACCACGTCCGCGTCCACGACCGCGTCTGCTTCCACGACCTCCTCTCTACATACTGTAAACATAAATACTCAATACCGAGAGCAAAACCTACTAAAATTCATCAATATCCATAAAACACGAAATAATTAAAATGGTAGTATATGAGATTCGGAAACTTACAACCACGGTCCACATGACAATGCTGGATGTACAGTGATGTTATATGAAACCGATAAATTAAACAACATAAACAGACCAAACTAAACCCAACTGCCAAGATATCCATGAATCTTAGCTCCGATACCATATTCTGTAACACCCCGAGATATTCGGAACAATTACAGCGCCATAAACCCTTAATATAAGAATTTACAAGCCTAAATTAAAAGAAATGCTGAACAACACGAAAACATCATTAATAGTAAAGTAATTTAACGACCGGTCTAATCATCCTAAAACAATCCATTTATTACAGACTTCACAAATCATCAAAAGAGACACACGTACTCGAGTACTAAAAACCGAAGCAGGACAACAGAATAATACAATGGATAACATCACTGAGCCCCCTCGTCATCATATCAGTACTATGGTTGCTCCCCGCTCCTCGGCTACTTGAACATCAAAACAAATGTCCACCCCCGCAGGAGTTAGCAAAACGATGCTAGTATAAGTATCATAATATACAAAATCAGATATGCAATGCATAGCAAAATACAAATGTGGACATCCTCTACCGGATGATTCCATCAACACAACACAGGGTAATCCAATGATCCAGCGCCCTCAGTATAGATCCCAAGATGATTCTGTCGGACCAACACGAGGTGGAAAACCCGTCCAACGACCCAGCGCCCTCAGCATAGATCCCAAGATGATCCCGTCGGACCAACATGAGGTGGACAACTGATCCAGAGCCCTCAGCATAGATCACACGATCCCTTCGGATCAATACCACATATATTGTATAACCATGCATACACATATGCAAATCGGTATGTCCATCAACATGAACAACATATGAAACATCATGACAATTCAACTTGAATGATCTCATGTTCAACAACATGAATAACAATATGCAAGATCAAAATCATCTACATTAAACCAATAATCTAATTATGATACTTGCCTTAAAGATGGAAAGAATTAAATACTCCAACGACTGTCAACATGTCCGAAGGTCGCCACCCCTCGATCGATCACCTTGCAAGGCTCGAACCTTTTTCGAAAGAAATAACAAGGAATTCAACATACTACTCGAAACTAACGTATGATTACCGGACGTCCTAAGTCATAATCAAGTTAACATTAACGTAAGGCCGGTTCACGGTTAATCTACTTGATCAAAGCTAAGCCGGAAATGATATACTTCATATTAGTCGAATGACCATATCGGAGGTGAAATATCGATGTCTATAGATACATGGATATACAAGTCATCACAATCTAAAATTCAATATTGATTACGACTCCCAATTCATATATGCTTCGGCTCTTATGATTCATATCAAAAGTGCGATTCAAGATACAAGCATACCAAGTGTATTTCGCAAGGGAACGATACTACGGTGATCCAAGTATGATTATATCGACATAACTGATTCATTTCAAGCATGAATATAAAGAATATTGTCAAATCAAACATCTCTATCAAACACGAATTATCATCGGTGGAACATCTTAGAAATCTCAGAACCTCACTAGAATCACGCTCATAAATCATAACAATCTCAGGACACTACATCTTAGGGATTTATCCGTCAAGGTTCGATTAATACTCTTAACAACGAAGGAGAAGCAAGGTATAACCGGTTTCCATTCTTCTAAAAACATGGTGTTTGACTCCTCATAATAATAACGAACTTGGAAATCTCAGAAACAGGTTCAAAACATCCTCAAGAACATGAAATTAAGTTGGTGAAGGATCAACATACCTCAATATAAAGAAGAACAACGAATACTTGGTGAAACTCAACACCAGAAGCTTGAACACCAATCATCAAGGGTCTATGATCCTCCAATTCGAGCTGAGATGATGATGATAAGAGGGATTTATGGTGCTGGAGAGTTCTCAGGTTAATAAAATCGACCAAAGAGTGAGGAGGAAATGAAATGGAGGTTGACGTCTATAAATAGATTTTAACGCGTTACGTACGTTAAGGGCAAAGCCTTACGTACATTATGGCCTTAGCATACGCTATCCTCAAACTTTAGCGTACGTTAGCATCTGGCAGAATTCACTGCCTCAAATTCTAGCTTCTATTACGTATGTTATACAAGGCATTTACGTACGTAAAACCATGTACATAGCACACGCTAACACCCATGTCTAACGTACGTTAAGCCTTGTTGACCCGCTTTATTGAAAAGCCATCCAGGTTCTCGCGGGGAAGTCGAAGAAATCTCCCTCTGACCCCCACACGTCGACCTTATCCGATCTACCCTTGACTGAAGCTTACGCATGTTACGCTATAATTCTAACGTACGTTATATTCCACATGTAGTGTACATAATGCTTAACGTCTAGCGTACGTTAAGACGTGCAGATGCATGCATGCATGCATGAGCGTGTTGAAAACTCAAAAACGTAGGAATACGAATATGGGAAACCACACTTCGATTAATAATACCACATAATCAAATGTTACAAGTTCGAAAATAGATAAAATACACCATAAATATCTAGGCATTACATTGAGCTGGAAACCGGTTGCATTGCGAACGCTTGAGATACTTACGTCTCGATCTGAGCTCCAACGGGATTTGATTTAGTTGAGTGTTGAGATTTTGTTGCCAAGAGCTGTCGGGCAACTTTGCGCTTTGGAGATTTCGTCGTCGCTGATCGATGAAATTAAACTGAGGCTGTTGGAGGATCCGATGTTTACTCAAATCCGAGAGAATGTTCTTAAGGGAAAGTCTCCTGGGTTTGTGACTCACGAGGATGGTGTGTTGAGATTCCATATTCGGATTTGTGTACTGAACGACATGGAATTAAGGCAGAGTATTTTGCGTGAGGCCCATGCTATGCCTTACTCAGTTCATCCTGGTTCGAGTAAGATGTACAAGGACCTAAGGAGGAACTTTTGGTGGAACGACATGAAAGAGGAGGTCGCACGGTTTGTAGCGAGATGTTTGACTTGTCAGCAGGTCAAAATCGAGCATCAGCGACCAGTCGAGTTATTGCAGTCGCTTCCCGTTCCGGGATAGAAATGGGAAGATATTTCAATGGACTTCGTTACGATCTTGTCGAGATCGAAGTCTGGTATGAATATGGTTTGGCTGATTGTGGATCATTTGACCAAGTCGGCACACTTTCTGGGCATCAAGGATACTTGGGGTCCATAGAAGTTGGCCCGTGTGTCTATTGCACAGATTGTAAGGCTTCACGGTGCTCCGAAGTCTATTGTTTCGGATCGTGATGGCCGTTTTGTATCGCACTTTTGGCAGGTGGTACATAAGGCATTGGGTACTCGTTTGCGTCTGAGCATTTCTTTTCATCCTCAGATGGATGGGCAATCGGAGCATACTACCCAGACATTTGAAGATATGTTGCGTGCTTCTGCTCTCGATTGGAGCAGTGATTGGGAAGAGCATTTGCCATTGATCGAGTTCACGTACAACAATAGTTGGCAGGCCTCGATTCGAATTGCACCATATGAGGCGCTTTATGGTCGCGATGTCGATCACCGATTTGCTGGAATGAGGCATACGATTTAGTCGGGACCGAACCAGATATGGATATGGCGACGAGGCAGAAGGTGGAATTGATTCGGGAGAGGATGTTGACTGCTCAGAGTCAACAGAAGTCATATGCTGACGTCCGTCGTCGACCTTTGGAATTCGAGGTGGGAGACCACGTTTTGCTAAAGGCGTCGCCGACGAGGGGAGTTTTCCTCTTCGGGAAGAAGGGAAAATTGAGTCCGAGATTTATTGGGGCCTTTGAGATTCTCGAGAGAGTCGGTGAGTTGGCATAGCGTTGGGCGTTGCCTCCGGCCTTGAGTCATGTTCATAGCATTTTCGATATTTCCCAACTGAGGAAATATGTTCCGGATCCTAGTCACGTCATCGACTATGGTGAGATCGATGTCGCCGAGGATATTACTTTCGAGGAGCGTCCCTTGAAGATTTTGGAGCACCGTGAGAAGCGACAGAGGCATAAGACCATTCCTTTGGTCAAGGTTCAGTGGTCGAGGCATGGCGTTGAGGAAGTAACTTGGGAAACCGAGGATAGCATGCGTGCTAGGTACCCCGAGTTGTTTGTTTCTTAAGTTCCGAGACGAAACTTATTTTTAGAGGGGTAGAATGTAATATCCGCATTTTTCTTTTCCTGGTATTTTAATTTTTGGTGTATTTTTCATTTTTAGCGACTCGCTTGTAACCGTATTGATATTTTGAGAATATTTAATACTAGACTTTTTGTCGTCCGAGCTTGTTTCGGACTTGTTTTACTCAATTTCGTGTTTAATGTCATTTCCGTCGCTATTTCGTTCGATTCTCATAACCGTTGCTCGAAACCGCCGTCTCGGGGTTGCCACAGATACATCTCATGTTATTATGCATGTTTTGAGCTTTCGTATGTTGTTTCGATCATGTATCGTGTGTTTCGGATATTTTGGGCCGTTTTGTTATTTCCCAAAGTATTGGGGCGATTACTAACATTGTAGTTTTTCCGAACCCTCGGGTAGTCGGAATCGTGTTTTCTTTTAGCGCTTTGGTTCTGACTCGATCTTGCTATTCGTCTGTCTTCTTCGGCCCGTTGTTTGGTGTCGAATGCGCGTTGTTTTCATCCGAGGTGGAATTCGTTGTTTTCCATCTTTGGGTGATGTATGTACTGCTGTCTGCATCTTGAAGGAATACCAAGATAGGGCTTTGGCCTATGACATGTTAAGCCCCCATAATGATGCCACAAAAGAATCGAAGAAGCAAAAGATCTTTTGTAACTTTTCTGGCTCTAAAGGTGGCAACTTCCAGAGATCTCAGACGACTAATCGTTCTATCGGACAGTCGTCATGTTCTGCTAGAGGGAAGATGGGTTTTCATTCTGCTATGGGCACCTCAACACGCCCGGTAACTTGTTTTAATTGTGGTCGCCCATGCCACGTTAATCTGGAGTGCAACTTCCCACCGCTGAAGTGTCACACTTGTGGACAGATAGGGCATAGGGCAGCTTATTGCCCCGAGCAAGATCACACTGTGGACACTCGGGATTCTGCCCCAGCGCCTTTAGATCATAGTCTGAATCAACGCCAACCAGTTAGAAAATCACAGCAGAGTTATGGAAGAGGCCGGGGACGGATTCAGAATGCTATAGGGGGAGATTCTAGCGTCGGTTCGGCACACCCACGAGTCTATGAGATGCGTCGAGCAGACGAACCCGATGCGGCGGTGGCCTCAGGTACCAGTCATATCCTATCTCATCCAGTTCGTGTACTTTTTGATTCGGGTGCTACACATTCTTTCATCTCCTTGGAGTGTGTATGCCGTTTGAATATAACTTGTATGACTTCTTGCGATCCTTTCATTGTGAAACTACCTAGCGGGGATAGAATCGTGGGGAACCGGTAGATTAGAGATTTTCCGGTGAATATAGCCGGTATGGATTGGTTATCGAATTTTATTTTGGTTAGAAGGCGAGGATGTGATCCTCGGCGAGGTTTGGCTTGACGGTCACCAAGCGATTTTGAATTACCGTACTAAGGTTATCACTATGATGACTGAAAACGGATCCAAGTACTCATTTTTGGGATGTAAATCAGGCCAACCTACTTATCAGTGCCATGAAGGCCGTAAAACTGTTAAATAAAGGTTGCACGGTATGTTAGGACATCAAGAGATGTACACTCGGTTTAATAACAGGATAATATGAATAAAAAGTATGCCACCATCTCATTTTTTCAGTTTAATAACAGAATAAAACAAAAGAACACTCGGATGATTTGTAAAAATAAAAAGTAAGTTAACTACTTAAGCAATCAAATTTTGTTTTTGGTGCATACTGATTTGTTCTTCATCCGACGAACAATATGAATCATTGTGAGAATCAGATTTCTCAGTTGAGGGTATGTAATTAACACCTAGGTTAGAGGAAGATGCCATCAAGGAAGGTTGGAGGAAGATGCCGATCGAAATTCTCCGTTTTTATTTTTGGTGAGACCGTGAAAGCAATGAGAGGTAGGGTTTTTATTTTTCTCTATTTTGTAAGAGAGAAGTGAGAGTAGAGAGCAGAGAGACCGGATACGGCGACTCAGTGAGAGGTAGGGTTTCTTAACTTTCTTTGGGTGTTTATTAAGTTATCCAATTATATTTATTTAATATTAATATTTAAATTGAGTTGTAGAATTAACTATTAAGAATAGTAGAATACAGTAAATCTTAGCACATGCAGGCATACTCTCGGTTACGCAGTTCCACCGGTTCCGCAGTTTTACCGGTTCTTTTTTATCAATTTTAACTGGAACCGCAAACCGAACCATTTAATATATATCTGAACTGAACCGCAGAAATAATTCAATTTATTTCTTGAGAACCAAAACAAACCGACGGTTCCTTTCTGGTTTGGATTGGTTCGTCAGTTCTCGGTTCTAAAAGTCCCAGCCCTACCCTTTGATTTAAAAATCAAAAGTCTTCCACCATGAAAGGTGGAAGAAACAACATCTTGTCAAGATGTGTGGAGGGGGCGGCCATATTGAAAGATTTAGGGAGTTTGGTTCGTTTCGGACTCCTGCAAGTCCAATATGATAAACTCCATTCTGTCTCGATGTATTTATATCAATAAATTAATCTAATTAATCAATTATATCAAATATATTATATAATTCATTTCTCTCAGAAATAATTATACATGTGAATCAAATTAATCACCCAGTAATTTATTTAATTCATTAGGCCGTAAATTAATTTATTCAATAAATTAATTTAGACATCTAAGGTCCCAAAATTAATTTGACATCCAATATCCAATAAATTAGATATCCAATATCTAATATTCATTTAAGAGAGAATAAGCTCGATTCATTCCGTCGTCAATCCTATTGCGTGAATCGGTAGGTCTGTCTCAATTAGCAATGGGAGGAACCAAAGAGTAATAGCACCACCTAGCCAGCCTGGCGGCCTACACTATACACTAACTGAGAACGAATCATAGGGATCATTCCAAAACCTTTCTGTCGGGAATACCAGTATACGCATAAACCCTTCTTTCAAATGTACCGATCAAGTTATAGGGTCACAGTCAGTCAAACCCTATCTGTACTTGACGCTACGCATGAGTTAATGCAAATCGAAACCACTGAGCTCTCGTGTATCTAATACAACTAGCTCCAGTGCTTTGGCCAAAGACTTATGATCTCATCTGCCAATAACCGCATAGGACATATACCTGTTCACTAACAGAAGAAATAATCCTATCTTGGTATTTAGTAGAACCTGCTACTTGCTCGTCAAGATGCACGTCGAGGTTGACCCACATCTTCCGATTTTCTGGGTCGAACTACTCTAATGAAAATCTTAACATCACAAGTACATTCCTACTAAATCATCAAGTCGAAGGTTCACGAATACCTATCACAACCTTTCGATTCCGTCATTGACTATCCCAGAGTGAAATCTGTGTGACGAATCGAGAGTGATTCGGTTCGAATATACTAATCTCATTAGAATACCTATAACGTGTGATCTCACTAACCACTAGAGTTGGACAAGCACTCTCAAAGTCAAAGAACACGTCATACAAGTCTTCACATAAACTTAACGCCCAGTCAAGTTTCATCGACTTGCGAACAAAATACTTCTACCTACTCCACCTTTCTGAATAAACTCATCTTCCCGGAAGTATGCTTGCAAAGCAACAATGATCTTTGAACTCATCTTCCCGGAAGTATGCTTGCAAAGCAACAATGATCTTTTGATCTATGGGCATGTAGAATAGATAACCCATCGTCCCAGATGGGAATCCAATGAAAACATCCCTTCATGGGCCTTGCTTCCAATTTCTCCGCCTTAGTCTTCTTGACATAGGCGAGACATCCCCAAATCCTAATATGATTAAGACTTGATTTCCTGCCCTTCCACATCTCATGCGGAGTTTTTAGGAACGGACTTGGAAGGACATCTATTCAAGATATAAGCAGCAGTCAGGAGCGCATAACCCCACATGTAAATCGGTAAGTCGGTGTAGCTAATCATGGAACGAACTATGTTCAACAAGGTTCGGTTCCTTCTTTCCGACACACCATTTAGGAGTTCCTGGAGGCATAAGTTGTGACACTATTCCGTGCTCCTTTAGGAACCCGTCAAACTCAGTGCTCATATACTCGCCACCTCAGTCCGACCGAAGTGCTTGATATGATTTACTAGTTTGTTTTTCGACTAGGGCCTTAAATTCCTGGAATTTATCAAAAGTCTTGGATTTATGTTTCATTAAGTATACATAACCATACCTAGTATGATTATCCGTAAACGTAATGAAATACTGATATCCATCATGTGCTGCTTCCAAAGCACCACATACGCCGGTATGAACTAATCCAAGTTTATCAATGGCTCTTTCAAACGTCCATGTGAAGGGGGACTTAGTCATTTTGCCTTTGCAAGATTCACAAGTTGGAAAGAGATCCTATCCCAATGGACCCATAAGTCCATCCTTTTTCCATTTTGTAGACCTTGGTCTGACCAATATGACCAAGTCTAAGATGCCATTTCAAAACTTGATTAGTTGCATCCCTACATGATTCCTAGCCATAGTACTCACAAAGACTTTGTTGTTTAGGTTTAGATGACACAATCCATTTAACAATGTAGCAGTGCCCACTAGTTTATTTTGAAAATATATTTTGCAGGAACCATTACTAATGAAAAATGAAAAGCCTTTCCGATCCATGACTGGAATGTATACAATGTTGTTATGCCCATTGGGAAACACTTGTACATCATCTAAAGTTAAAACAAAGCTGGATTCCAAATCCAAAAGAAGTGATCCTATATCGGTTGCTGCTACACTATGCCCGCTTCCGACAGTAATCATCACTTACCCAGCTCCAAGCTTTCTACTTTGTTCCATATCCTGATTCATGGTATGAATATGAGAACTAGCACCTGAATCCAGTATCCCATAAGTAGAAAATATGGTAGCACAACAATTAGTTTCCAAAACTACAAGTCACGTACCTGAAGCTCCATGAAGGATCGGACAGTCTCTTACCAAGTGGCCCAGCTCACCATATTTGAGACATGTGTCCGTCTTCACCTTCTTGCTCTTGGGAACCATTGGGGCCTTGACCTTACCCTTAAAGTCCTTGTTTTGTGGGTCCATCTACTTCTTGGTATTTTTGTTCTTATTCTTGAATCTCCGAGATCCATAAGAAATCACAAGGGCAGACTTCTTCACCCGTTGAGTCTTCATCTGAGACTGAGTGGTTACAAGTTTGTTTATCAACCCTGCTAAATTGCAAGCAATCTCATTGCAGTTGAAGTCCAGAACAAACTGTGAGAAGGAACCAGGAAGAGATTGCAGGATAAGGACGGTTGTAGAGAAGCATGCATCCTAAAATCAAGAGCCTCCAATCTGTCGATCATAGAGATCATTTTGAGGACATGGTCCCCGACTTTCTCACCTTCCTTAATCCTGGCACCGAAAAGCTCTTCAGATATCTCATATATAGCAGTTCGATTGTGCTCACCATAAAGCTCGGTTAAGTGAGATGAAATATGCCTAGCAGAAGTCATTTTCTCATGAGCTCTCTGAAGCTCATTAGACATAGAGGACATCATGTAGACACGGACTCTAATGTCATCCTTAACCCGCTTTTTGTGTTTTTCAATATCGTCCTGACTGGCTCTGGTCCACACTGGAGCCTCCAGAATGTCCACCTCCAAGATGTATCCCAGCACCTCCATACTGAGGACTATCATCAAGTTGCGGATCCAATCCACAAAGTTAGGCCCACTTAAGGTATTATTTTCGAGTAGTATAGTGAGTGGGTTCATTGTCAGTTTGAGAGTTTTATGTCTGCATAAAGTATACTATATTGATAAGGGACTCGTTCAATTATGGTCTGAGTTTATAATTAAGGTCTTTTCTATTCATTTAACCAAGCTCCCACTATTTTTATCGGAATAACACACTCCCATGGGAAATCCGGAAGTAGTTGTTCGTTTTACTTCATAGTGGTGATCGAGTTCTTTATAAATTTTAATAAAGGGCAACCGAACAGGTTTCTGGTCTATTAATCTTCATAAAGTTGTGTCCAACACCAACCCATCTAATGGATGATTCGATCTTATTTTTCCCCTTATTCACTCCCCTCAACCTATACGGTTTCTATAGTTTGTGAACAAGTTAAGTTTATACCATCGACGCTAATCAGTTTCACAATTGAATCTTATCCGATAACCGAACAGGTTTCTAGGGATAAAATTTGCTCCAACCGAAGGCATCCAATTCACTCTCATAATTTAGAAACCCTCCCTGAACGACTACCCCGATAACTCGGAAGCATAGCACATCCGGTTTGCATTTCAATTTTTCGAAAGCTCGATGAAGGGAAGGAAAACCTTGAAACCTTTTAAACTTAATATTTTGTCGTGGGGGAATTTTCGTGATTAATGTTACACTTTGCACATTAATTCATTTAAGCGCGTTTGATTCATTCATACCATATGAATAAAACATTCATAACCTAGTTGATACCAACATGCAGTTCATGGACTATTCCTAGAATAAAAACATCGTAATCTAATTACATGTCTTCGGTCTTGAATCTTCGTATTCTTGAACAGATCTTTCTCCGGTCTTCGTCATTACATATAAATTTTACATTGAAAATTTGCATCCTATACAAATTTTTCTAGTAAAATGAATAGGTTCAAACTTTACAATCCAATCGAATAAAACCGAACAATTCAAAACTAGGTCCACGAACTACATCCCCATTCATAAGCATTCATCCAATAAATACTAAATAAATGGATTATATATTAAATATATTGATCCAACCAATATATAAAATTAACCATTAATAGAATTGATCCAACATATTCACACAATCGGTAATATGAAATCGTTCAAAGTTATTCGATCAATTATGAGTATTCCAATTAATCAATTTTCCCTCAAAAAATGAAATCCCATATATCATTTTAATCATTCCAATTTAAATATGGGAGATTAATTTTCTGGAATACACTGAGTCCGAAACAGGTCCGTAAGGGGCCTGGATTGCGATCCGAACACCCTGGACCGCGGTCCCTGGTGTCCAGGCCGCACGCTGGGCTAGAAGCAGAGCAGGATCGCGATCCCACAATCCCAGATCGCGATCCACATCCCAGACCGCGGTCCAGCAGTGCCAGACCGCATGGCAACCCCTTTCGGTCCATTTCCCGGGCCGTCCAACGGTAATTCGGGGCTTGATTTTTGACCGGATATCCAATATCAAAAAATTTCGACTTTCATATCATCAATATAAATTTCCAAGAAAATAAAGATATATATATTTAGATATAGATTTACGAAAAATATAATCACAACGAACGAACAAACATATACTATGATTAAACATTTATGATTTCAAATCATAAACCATTCAGTCAAGCATTCCAAATGTTATATATTGTATATACGATCACAAGACCTCGCTCCAATACACGAACAATTCAAGCTACGTATATATGAATATAAACGAACAAAGAGGAAGATTCGATATCATACCCTTGTAGTCCATTGATTTAATCATTTAGAAGATGATGTCCCTTACGAATCCAATCTGCAACAAGCTCTTGGATGATCCAATGCCAAAAGCACCGCGTCTCTACTTACCACGCGCCGGAGAAACGATCGGAACGACTTCGACTTCATTGTCCTCTAAGAACACAGCTAGAAAAAAAGTGATAGGAGCTTTCAATATTATCTATAACACTCTAAGTGTATAGATATATTTTTCCTTGCTCTTTCTTTCTCTCAGTTTTTCTCTAAGAAAAATATGAAGATGATGACAATGGTGCTTGAAGAATGAAGAAGACAACTAAAGTCTCTCTCTCTCTCTATCTCTCTCTCTCTCTCTCTCTCTCTCTCTCTCTCAATGTGTGAACCGTATGTTCCCAATAAGAGCGGAAGGAGAAGACTTTTATTAACATGTCTTTACAATCATTCATATAACCTTGTCTCCTAATAATAAACATCTTATATTTATTAATACATCACAACATGCCCTTTGATTTAAAAATCAAAAGTCTTCCACCATAAAAGGTGGAAGAAACAACATCTTGTCAAGATGTGTGGGGGGCGGCCATATTTAAAGAGTTAGGGAGTGCGGTCCGTTTCGGACTCCCGCAAGTCCAATCCGATAAACTTCATTCTGTCTCGATGTATTTATATCAATCAATCAATAAATTATATCAAATACAATAAATAATTCATTTCTCTAAGAAATAATTATACATGTGAATCAAATTAACAACCCGATCATTTATTTAATTCATTAGGCCGTAAATTAATTTATCCAATAAATAAATTTAGAAATCTAATGTCCTGAAATTAATTTGACATCCAATGTCCAATAAATTAGATATCCAATATCTAATAATCATTTAAGAGAGAATAAGCCTGATTCATTCTGTCGTCAATCCTATTGCGCGACTCGGTAGGTCCGTCTCAGTTAGTAATAGGAGGAACCAAAGATTAGTAGCACTACCTAGCCAGCCTGGTGGCCTACACTGTATCTTAACTGAGAACGACTGATGGGGATCATTCCAAAACCTTTCTATCGTGAATACTAGTATATGTATAAACCCTTCTTTCAAATGTCTCGATCAAGTTATGGGCCATAATCAGTCAAACCCTATATGTACTTGACGCTATGCATGAGTTAATGCAAATCGAGATCACTGAGCTCTCGTATATCCAATACAACTAGCTCCGATGCTTTGGCCAAAGACTTATGATCTCATCTACCAATAACCGCATAGGACATATACATGTTCACTAACAGGAGAAATAATCCTATCTTGGTATTTAGTAGAACCTGCTACTTACCCATCAAGATGCACGTCGAGGTTGACCCCCACCTTCCGATTTTCTGGGTTGAACTACTCTAATGAAAATATTAACGTTACAAGCACATCCATACTAAATCCTCAAGTCAAAGGTTCACGAATACCTATCACACCCTATCGATTCCGTCATTGACTGTCCCGGAGTGACATCCGTGTGACGAATCGAGGGTGAGTCGGTTCGAGTATATAACGAATGCTCCCACTAACCATTAGCATTCGACAAGCACTCTCCAAGTTAAAGAACACGTCATATAAGTCTTCACATAAACTTAACGCTCGGTCAAGTTTCATCGAGTTGCGGACGATTAAGTATCTGAGCCATAAACCATTCAAGTGCCAATTCCCTTATCCAATAAGGAGTGGAATGTTTTGCTCTCAAATACACGGACTAGCTTTTATATATATATTTACGAGTCAGGAATGCCAGTGACTACCAGTAAATAAAGAAACACATAATTGCCTTTGATAATGATTTTACATAATAACAAGTACAATGCCCTATCTCAAAGATCCTCTGAGTGGCATTCGAGGGCATACTCCTAAAAATCAACCATCTTGATCAGAAACAATACTCTTGGGAGTCCCATGCAACCTCACAGTTTCTGCAATGAACACCCGGCTAGTCTCTCTAGTCCCCAAGTATCCTTAATACCCAGAAATGAGCTGATTAGGTTAGTCAATCGAAAATGACCCAAATCATGTTCATTCCGGTCCAAGTCCTAGGCATACTGGTACTGAAATCCATAGAAATATCGTCCCACTTCCACTCCGTAATAGAAAGTGGTCGCAATAACCCCGTGGGTCGCTGATGCTCAATCTTAACCTGCTGACAGGTCAAACACTTCGATATAAACTCGCTAACGTCCATCTTCAAGTTGCTCTACTAGAAATTACTCCTTACATCCTTGTACATTTTACTTGTATCAGGATGTATGGAATAAGGTGTAGTATGAGCTTCCCACAAAATCTTCTGTCTCAACTCGACATTACATGGTACACACAATCTGCCTCAAATCTCAAAATTCCATCCTCCTGTATTACAAGCCCAGGAGATTTCCCTTTCTTCACATCCTCCTTTAACTGAACTAAAAATGGGTCATCATACCACCTCGCTTTGATATCATCAATCAAAGAAGAAGTGGTTTCTAATGCACAAAACTGACCCTGAACTCTCTGAAGCCAAACTTCAATATTCTGACAAGTCAAATCCCGTTGGATCTTGCTTTGAGGTGTAAGTAGTTCTAACATCTGAAGATCCATTGGCTTATGGCTCAATGCATCTGCTACTACATTGGCCTTTCCCGGATGATAAAGAATCTCAAGATCGTAATCCTTGATTAATTCCAACCACCGACATTGCCTCATATTCAGTTCCTTCTGGCTGAGGATATATTCCAAACTCTTGTGGTCCATGTAAATCTTACACGACGATCCATAGAGATAATGCCTCCAAATTTTTAGAGCGAAAATGACCACAGCTAATTCTAAATCATGAGTAGAGTAATTTGCTTCATATGGTTTCAATTGTCGAGACGCATAAGCAATAACCCTATCTCTATGCATCAAAACACATCCAAGTCCGAGACCAGAAGCGTCATTATAAACCACAAAATCATCGTTACCTTGTGGCAGGGCTAGGACTGGTGTAGTAGTCAACCGCCTCTTCAACTCCTCAAAACTATTCTGCCTATCCACGCTCCACTCGAATTTTTGAGTTTTCTGAAGTAATTGAGTAAGTGGTCGAGCGATCTTGGAAAACCCCTCGACAAACCTACGATAGTAACCCGCAAGTCCTATGAAACTCCTCACTTCCTTCACATGATTAGGTGGTTCCCACGTTAATACCGCCTCTATCTTCTGTGGGTCAACCCGAACTTCTTCTGCTTAAATCACATGCCCGAGGAATGTTACTTCCTTGAGCCAAAACTCACATTTGAAAAATTTCGCATATACTGCTCAGCTCTTAAAATGTCTATAACAATACGAATATGTACAGTGTGCTCCTCCTGACTCCGGGAATAGATAAGAACGTCATCAATAAAAACGACTATGAATTTGTCCAGATATTCGATAAAGACCTTGTTCATCAACTGCATGAACACTGCTGAGGCATTGGTTATCCCGAAAGGCACAACCACAAACTCGTAATGGCCATATCTCTTCCGAAAGACAACTTTCGGTATTTCGCTATCCCGAATCCTCAACTGATAGTAACCCGATCGTAAATTAATCTTCGAGAAGACTGTCGCTCCCTGAAGCTGATCAAATAAATAATCAATCCGGGGTAAAGGGTATTTATTTTTGATGGTTAGGTTGTTTAGTTGCCGATAGTCAATGCATAAACGAAGTGATACATCCTTATTTTTAACAAAAAGCACAGGTGCACCTCAAGGTGATGCACTCGATCGAATATACCCTTTGTCTAGCAATTTCCCAAACTATTTCTTTAACTCTAACATCTTTGACGGGTCCGTGCGATATGGTGCCCGAGAAACAGGAGCTGCATTTGGCTCTAAATCAATAAGGAACTCGACTTCCTTCTATGGTGGTAATCCTGGTAAGTCATCTGGATATACATTGGGGTATTCACTAACGACTAAAATCGATGACATCTCAACTCCGCTATCTTCTGCCTTCAAAGCATAGCACCAATACCCTACGCAATCCTGGTTCAGGAGATTCATCGCCTTCAAGGCGTTGATCACATTCCCCGATCTATCCGGTTTACAGCCCACAAGTGTATGTTCTGTGCCATCCTCAGCCACTATCGAGATAGTACGAGTCCAATAGTCCATGATAGCACCGTGATGATTTATCCAATCGTCCCTGAGGATCGAATCCTCACCCTTTAAGTCTACAACAATGAGGTTCGAGGGCTAATCTAGGTTCCCGATCCTTACTGGGCAGTCTCTAACTTCCCGGTTCCCAACCATACGATCCCCACTAGGCATACCCACTACAAACGGCTCGCACGCAAATAAACAGTCAATACCAATACGACATACACAATACCATGCAATAAAAGAGTGAGTAGCACACGAATAAAAAAGCACCAGAACTGGATGAGAAAGGATCTTAGTGGTACCTGATGCCACCGGAGTATCTGTCTCCTCTGTGCGTCTCATCTGGTATAAATGGGGGTGTACAGATCACAAACTCGATACTACACTATGGTCCGGCTGACCCCGACCTCTACATCGACCTGTACTCTGAGGACCCTATGAAACTGGAGCCTTCTAACTGACGCTAGGTTCTTCCTACGCTGCAATTATCGTTGGAGCTCTGACTGTTCTAGCAACTGCCTCGCAATGGGCCGCACGATGACCACTCCGTCCGCATGAGAAACATGTAACCAGTGGCAGCGGACAATCCTTCACCAAGTGATCACTCTAACTGTAGTTAAAACATAATATACTACTCGGGGTAGAGAACTGAACCGGACGGTTAATCTAGGAGCCTCCCGCCTGATGAAATGATCTCTTTCCTGATGTGGGAGCAGACAGTGACTTAGGAAACTGATTACCCTTTCCAGCTGAGAAGTTACCAGAAGTTTTCTGTTTCTTAACCTCGGATCCAGACGCTGACTCCGGAACTGCCATCTCAATCGCTAAAGCATGGTCCTGCTATTCTTTCAATTTAGCACACATGAGTGGTGTCATACCTTGTCTGATATGCGGCTTCATGCGCATATAAAAGTAGTGAATCTTATCGGCCTCGGTTCTGACTTGATCTTTCACGTATCCCAATTGTTGATTATAAGTAATAATGGCCTGGGATATCGATACATCTTGAGGCGTAGCTGTAAGGAATTCCACGATCCTACGCTCCCGAACCGACATTAGATAGTAGTGCGCCTCTATAACGGTCTTGAACTCATCCCAAGTGGCTACACGATCTTTGGGTGTCACTGCCTCCCACCACTCCGTAGCTTCCTTATCCATGAGGTATTGGGCAATATGTACCCTTCTATCGTCAGGACAAGCTACATCGAAGGTCCTTCCAAACTATAAAACATAATTCTCTCAGCCTAGGGAGTCAGTAGAATCAGCAAAACAATGGAGTGCATCTTTGTCACTTTCTGAAACCATTTGCTAGCTTCGTCTTCTGCAATCGGGGGCGGATTTTGGCACCCACCTTGAGCTATCAGAGCTAACTGAGCTACCAACTGCTGAAGTATAGCAATAGCTCCTGTGTCGGCGTTATTACCTGATGATTGGCCCTGGCTGACTGATAAGTCATGCTGTCCGTCAGAACCCAAGGGCAGAGTATTTGGCACTGAATGTGAAGCCAAATCCGCGGATGACTGGGAAAGTGGAATTCCCTCATCATCACCACCACGACCACGGCCTCGGACGCGTCCCCGAGCTGTTCTACCATGACCTCTCAATATACTGAATAATAAGAATTGAAAAGAAACAAGATAAGCAAAATTCACAATTTACAACATCGGCACCCTAACTCGCAATTCCAAGTTCACATAATGAAGGTAATACATAAGCGTAATAGTTTTAGGAGACTTACATCCACGGGTCGCACGAAGAGATGGTATCACGATGATATTAGGCTCAACAACTGATTCTTACAATGCGACTGACAGACCCACATTAACTGACATCCTAGGTATTCACAACCTAAGGCTCTAATACCATAAATGTAACACCACGATTCTCATATGGGTTATTACACACCATAGAACCTTCGTCAAGGTCTACCAGGCTAGGACATTCACATAATTTACAATAAATCCATAATGACAATGTTTAATAACATAAATAAGGTCGTGGCCTTTGCCAAAATATTTTGGTTTAAATGTAGGAAAATGTAATGTAAAACGAATTCATTGCCCACGCAGGGGTCTTCAATTTTCTCCTTAAAACAAAAGTATGTTTCCTCTACTGAATCCAAAAATCATCATAGACATAATAAAATAAACGATGCGGACTCGAGCCTCATCATCATGCTTGACCATCCTTTGCATGCGCTTCCCGTGACGGCTCCTCGGTCCGCCCGATACCTGAAATGCATGAAACGCATTTCTCCCATTTAATGGGTTAACATTCAAATAGCTAATGCAAGTACACATTTACATAATATTACATACGTATACAATTCAACATGATTTTCACATTAGAAAACATTGAAGAAAACAATATTCTGGAATACTACATTTTCATCACGATATGATCATCAAGAAACCATAGCATCACATTTCATTATCACAAAATCCCCACTTGTTAACTCGTGGACGTACTCCTTAGTATCGACCCCCAAAGGCCCCGTCGGACCATCCCCAGGTGGGAAACCACTTCCATGGCCGTACCCCTTAGTGGCGGACCCATAGGTCCATCGAACCATCCCCAGGTGGAAGAACAACAAAAACAACAACACACCCACACATTTATCACGAATTATCAGCTATGCCGAATTTACATTCTACATAACATAATGTAACAAATGTACTTACCTTGGTTAATATGACGTGAAGAAACAGTGAATGGAGAGGGCTTCAATCCAAACTCACTCTAAAGTTTCGTTCCTAGCACATAATGATATTCAATCAACTACAATACCATTGGAATATATAGAATCACCTTATATTCTACCCTTAGGAACGATTTGTCAGACACTACGAGGGTGAAATCAATCATAATCAACCAACGATGGAATCATGGGATTTCAGTCCACAAAACGACACGGAAAACCAAAGATTACGAGCATACAATCATAATCTAACAACAATCTAGGGTAATTCGATTCGGAATTACGAAATTATCCTAAAACCCCCAAAATGCCAAAAACTAGGGTTCTAGGAAGAATACCTTGATCTGGACGATGAAAGGTGATTATGTTGCTAAATACATACTAGAGACTACAAATTATGGATAGGTTATGATGCTCGGTCGGAATCCACACAACTCAGTACCCAATCGCCGAGAATCGCCAAGGAAGAAGAAGAAAATAGGAAAATGATGAAATTAACTGCTGCTGTCCTATTTATACTGGCAATGATTAGCGTACGCTATGGTCATGCTTAGCGTACGCTATCCTGGGCAAACTGCAGTCCATAAGCTTCTGTCCTCCGCGTTAGCATATGTTAATGTCAACTTAGCGTGCGCTAACATACATGTTAGCCTGGTTCAGTCCAGAATCACTGAACCTTCTGTCCAATTTCAGAATATTCTACACATACGCATTAGCGTATGCAACGAAATGATAACGTATGTTATTCGACTAATTAGCGTACGCAATGGAATCAATAATACACTAACAACTCATTCTACAAGTCAGAACTTACTGTCCAGCATGATAAGCGCACATCACACCTAGGCTTTGCATACACTAGAAATACCACCCTAGCGCACGCTAAATACCCATTAGCGTGTGCTAACTGTTATGAAACAGTAGTATAGTGGTGAATTTCGGTCGGGATATACACATCTCGGAAGATATAAAACTCGATAGTTACCAACGATTAATGAACCATTAATAAGAAACAACAACATGCAAGCTCACTCTCCCATCAGAACGCATGATTCCAACCATTCTATGGAACGGACAACAATTCCAATAATGGTACCCAAAACTATGAAAAATTATAAAACAACCCAGACCCCCGAGAATCACGATTCGAGGCCAACTAAAAAATCTCATGAAGTCACAACACATCCAAAAATATTAAAGGAACTCATAGAAGTAATGAAACGTCAGTTTAGAACGAGATTTACGAGAATCGAGCCTAAACGCGGAAAAGTCACTCAATGTGTAAAATCTCGTAAAACAACTCTGAAACTCGTTCGGATCGCCATGAATGCAGAACAAAATAGTTTCAGAATACCAGAAAAATTACAAGCGAGTCATCCGAAATGAAAATACACTAAAAATAGAAATTACTAAACATAGAAAGTGCAGATATTACAATTGGTACACGTCTCTTTGATTGGTTTCTCCTTATCCGGCCATCTTCTCAGGTCATCTTCTCCGGCGACGGCGAGTTTACCGCCCAATTTTTCCTGCCACTTTTTCCGGCAATTTTTTCACCTATTCTTTTTCCTCCACGCAACTGCAATATATATATATATATATATATATATATATATATATATATATAAGTATTATATGTATATGTACTGTACTTATGTATTACATATATTTATATGTAGTGTGTATATATATATATACATACTATGAAATATATGTACATGTATAGTTATAGAAGTATGTACATATATATTTGTATATTATAAACAATATATATATATATATAAACGTTGAAGAAAAAGCTCTTTATTAACTGTAATTTATACCGAAAATCAGCTTTTTAAATGTAAAAGAACATGGGGACATGTTGTTTTACCTTTCTTTTATGAACTGGAATCCTCACAACTTAATATATATATATACCATTATATATATTCTATATTTATCAAAGGTACTTGGCCGGAAAAAAAGGGTGGCCGGGGAAAATAGGATGAAAGAAATGGGCCGTAAAAAATAGGGGAAAGAAAAAAGTGGTCGGAAAAAGTCCGCCATCGTTGGAGAAGATGAAGGCCAATCGGAGACACATGGACCAATCAGAAGGTGAACGGACAGGTCAGCAAGTTCGTGAACTTCAACTGACGGAATTTCACGGATACCCTAACTTGGTTGGACGGAAACAAGTTCATACCCCTAAATGATACAAAAAAAAAGTTTGTTACCATAATTGCAAAATTTGGGAAAGTTTATACACCTAATTGATAATTTTGCCTTAGGTAAATTTATGTACCACCGAAGGGCCGGTCCTGTCAGGCTATAACCGAACCCCTTACACATGCACGCCCACTGCAATTCACATCGAATGGTTGTTCTGTCGAACATCTACATGCTCGAAAAACTGGACTTGGCGGGCATCTCAACCAAGGCTATTTTCTCAATGAATGGCGAGTCGGCATAACTGTTCTTTGAGCTTTTGTGAATTGATGTTGACACATTTAGAATTCTCTGGATAATGGCCTCCATCTCAGCCAACTTACGAGCCAGCTCTTCTTTTTAGATTGTATATGAGCTTGACATGAGAGGTTGAGTTGGCTCGTTGCTGATTTCAAGATTCTCGCTTCGGCAGCAAGAAGACCCGGGTTCGATCCTTGGTGTGCCACCTAAGTTTATCTCTACTTGGCCAAACCCGACTGTCGCATTATTATCGCCGATTGTAGTAAGGATCGCATCGCTAGTTTTTCCTCCGGTAGCCTTTTGTCTTGTCGTAATAGGATGCTCAAGAGTTATGACATGTTCACCTGCAAGGAAGGTCACACGTCATGTGTTAGATAGCATATTGGAACATTAGAATTCTTTATCAATGAGTTTGGGTTCGGCGTGTGTTGCTCAGATCTGCTACCAGAAGGAGTTGTGATGTCATCATCAAGACATATCATCAGGTTGATTGGAACCCTGAAGTGAGAAGTTAGGTCGGTCGGGTCGATTTGGCTCTTGCATGCCGCTGCTTTGAGGCGGACAAGCAGATCGGCATCTTCTTTCTCCATCTTTTGCATGCTCTCCCGCTCCTGGTTCATCTACTCGATCAGAGCGGCAATCTGGGAACTGTGATCCAACTGGGCCTTTGGGTCGGACACGATCATCAGAGCAGATCTGTCACATTTGCCAGACATGGTTGATATTCAAAGGCTCTATAGTATGATTGCATCGATTCACCTGATTGCTAGGGCCTCACGGAGGGCGCAAATTATAGAGGGTAAATTCTACAATTGATGATGATGACGTCAGGCATGTTGGTCAAGTCGGTTGAATCGGGTACTAGCAATCTATCAACACAAAATACGTAAGAGCCCTTACGGAGCACCGGTGGGGTGTCAGCTGAAGAGTCTCCGACACTCAAGTCAATAAACACTTTATAGTGAATAAACTGAAATAAATGAACTAAATGTAATAAATGATAGAGCAATTGGGGATGTTGATGATATCGGATGGTCGGGTACGTATGGTGAGTGATGGGGGTGATGTGGCGGTTGATAGCGTCAGAGGGTGTATAAGAAGTGTTGAGCGGTCGTGATGGTGATATTGGACAGTTGGGTACATCCGGTGGGTGATGGTGGTAATACGGTGGTTCAGAGTGTAGGAGAACTGAGAGATGGTTATTAGAGAGTGTAAATTGAGTAGAAAATGACTTGGAGTTCGATGATCGGATTGGGTCAGTAGTCTCGTACTTATATATGACGGCTTGGGTCTCTAGGGTTTCTCCCCTCAACCTTATTTGTCTGTTACGTTGACCCATTTATTTTTACCTTACCGTTCAAATAAACATGGCTGACGTGGCAAATCCCTGGACCCGGCTTGCTTGGCCACTTTAGCCTACAGTTTTAGACTTTAGCCGACGACTTTTTGCTGTCATCTAAAGTCTGAACATTGGTAGTGCCTAATGAATATATCTTGGGCTAGATTGTCTAGTCTGTTGGGTTTGTTGGGCTAGTTGAAAATGCTTTGTTTGCTATGAATTACATGACTTTCATGTCATGCTTAAAAAGCAAGACGGTCTAAGACACCATCGGATTGACCTATTGGGCCGATTACATTGTGATTTTGTCTACTTCCTTTATCTATAATTTTTCACAATCCGAGCATTTCTATCCGGTGAGATACAAGTCTGAAACATTTGAAGACTTCAAAGGGTTCAGAAATGAGGTGGAGACACAAGTTGAGATCTAAAAATTTTGAAATTATCTTTGGAATAATTATCGATTCCCAGTGTACTCCATCCAAGGCTTGTCAATAAAATGGAATTATGGAAAGTAAAAACCTAACCTTATTGAATAGGATTGGGTCTTTAATAAGCCATGCACAAGGTCCAAACAAAATAAAATGTAATACAGTTAAACCGCAATAAATGAATGTTCGATAAACGAATAACCCCGTCAAATGAATAATTTTCTTCGGTCTCAACTCTTTATAACATGTTCAAATTTTCTTTCGATAAATGAATAATTTCACTAAATGAATATTTTTCTCCGGTCCCGACCATATTCATTTATCGAGGTTTTACTGTATTACTATAGAAATATAATTTCTTTTTAGGGGTATGCAATTGGGACTGCTATTTATGAAAAATGATATCCTACCAGGAGTACTACTACTACGCTCGACCCAAATCACTTGACCTAAGGCTGCCGACATCATCCACATGCTTAATCTTATTGGAAATAGATGAATGTGCATTTTTAAATTTAGTAGATTTTTTTTGCCCCAAATTTAATAACTTTTTTAATATTTAAATTATCGAATTTGATATTTACTCAAATGTATTCGAGCCAAATAATACACTTTCGAGTAACAACAATTCAAGCAATTTTGTCAAAATATACAATATCGAGTAAAGTCGGCATTCGAGTAATACGGGTGGATCAATCGAGTAACACGGCTGGCTAACTCGATAGGACATCGAGTAACACGAATCAGTAACTCGATAGGACATTCGAGTAACCCGAACGAGTACTCGATCGAACATTCGAGTAACTCAAATAGGTCATTCGAGTGACTCGATCGAGTGAGTAACATGACAAGTAAGTTTGCATTCGAGATAATATTCATTCCGAAACAAACTTTCGAGTGAAACGCGTGAATATTCGAGTAACTTCAAATCCTTTAACTGTCTTTCTGTATGGCAAATTTGACTTCTTGAATGTTCGACGCTCCCCGAATTGGGTTGCCGACTCCACCGATGCAACCGATGGAACCACGGGAATCCAGGTAGCACGAATTTGTAACTCATAACGTGACTCGAATTGTATTTCTAATATTAAATTATAATTTCTCTTGTACTCAAATATAGGTTAGTCGATTAGGTTCTATTACTCGAATAACCATTTTTTACGTTACTCGAATAGGTTCAATGTGACTCGAATGTAGGTTACTCGAATTATATTGATTTTCTAACTCGATTATGTAGGTTACTAGAATTACTCGATTATGTTATGTTATTTGTGTTACTCGAATCAAGGTTACTCCATTCACCTAGGTTACTCGATTCATATCGGTTACTCGTGTTAATCAGTTAGTCGTATGTTATTCATGTTATTCGAATCTTGATGACTTGGATGTTTCGTTTCACCCACTCGAATAATAACTCGCATATGAATTAATTTCACTCTACTTGATAGGGTTACTCGACTTTTCTGTTACTTTTTTATATACATGACTCAAGTTACATATTACTCGATTATGTATGAATAACTCGACTGGTGACACGATTTATATGCTATTATATTTTCATTTTAACAAAAATTAGTTTTTATATTACTCAAATTAGTTTAATAGAATAACTCAATGAAAATGAACCGAATAAATTTTACTGTTAGTCCAATTGCCTATATTACTTGTTTCTCGATTACATATTACTCGAGTACACACCTCCCGAAGATAAATTAAGATATACTTTAACCTCCAGGTTTTTAGAAGAAGCCGAATATGCGAGGTTCGAAATGCTCGATTAATTGGTATGTTAAACTATGGTTTGTTAAAGACTATCATTACTGAGATGCGAACGATAGGTGTTGACGTTATTAAGGAGTTTAGAGAGTCATGTCTTGCACATTTTATTCCGAAGGAGTGGGGGTTTTGTCTAGAATCCTCCCTTGCATGCATTGTTCTCGAGCGAGATGGTTACACCGGATGTGCAGGCCGATGAGTTTTGTTTAGGATCAGTCATCATTAGATTAGATTTTCTAGACTTAGGTATCACGTACTTGAAATTTGGTGATTCGGACTTTGATGTACATGGGGACAATGTTCCACCCATGGGGAGTGTGTACGATCGGTATCCATTGCTCAGCCGTGGGGAACAGATATTAGATCGTATTCGTGATATATTTTCTTATGGATATTCTAGAGCATAGCCGGGTGATGCGCTGAAGGTCGCTAAGGTAATTTATATGTGCTATCTGATCTTCAACGTGGATAGTGGGAAGCGCATTGCTGACCTGTGGATGTGGACATTGGTTGGGGATCAAACTCGGTGGGATAGCTTTCCATGGGCTTATACTCATACCAAATATTAGTTACATACATGAACGACGTCCCCACTGAGGCCCGCGCTGGTCGAGACCCTCGTTACCATTTTATGGTAATTATACATTAGTATGGTATGTCTCTGTATCCGTTAATTTAATTATACTGAAAAGATGAACTAACGTTTATTATTTCTTATAATTATGAAAAATTGTTTCCATATATGGGCTTGCAAGGATATACCTTATTTAGGTGTCGTATGTGGAACTAGGCTCAGAGCTTCTGATATCCAACGACCCCATTGTACACACTCGAAGATTAAGAAGCTTGGTCACGTTGACTATACTACTTTCTTCAATCATGAGGTAATCAATTATAAATTTTTAATACGTAAATACTCTTGTAGATGTTTAAGGTAACCATTTTTGAAATTTTATCTTTGAATTTCATTCAGATTGACTGTTTTGATGTGTTAGCTTCGACACTCGAGGAGGACCAAGAGTTATATATGCAATCCATTGACACTGTTGTGAGTGAGCATAAGCAGTATGTGATTAAGATGGCCACCTGCAAGAAGGGGAAGGAGAAAGGGAAGGGGAGGCCTTGTGATGATGATGATTCTCTGGTGGTCCAGTAGGAAAGCATATTATCAAGCAATGGACTTCCTGTCCGGTTATTTCTTGGCCTGCAGATCCTACAACTGGACGTGAGCCATCAGGAGGGCCTCATGAGCCTATTCCTACTAATTCATAGTGGTGAGATTCTCTAGAACCGATTCTGAGCGCTACTCACAAGACTACACCCATTATAGATCTGGATACCTATTGGGATAAACAATCCTGTACCGTGTTTTGATAAAGTGCCAACATATAGCAAGTAGCTGTCCCGAAGATAATCATACAACAAAAAGTATAAAGTGCCATCATACAGCAAGAAGCTCATCTGTCGATATGACACTAAGTATGGAAGTTGTCCTGAAACATTCATACAGCATCTTTCAATACAGTAGCACTAAGATGGCCTACAACGTGGAACCTACAGCTACAGCATTGTAAACGCAACATGCTAGATACAGCAACCAGGCTGTAAGTGTTGAGATCTTCAACACTTATTCAACAGGACTGAAGACCGTTGAAACGGAATCTACTTTATACGCTAAAGTCAAGCCAGTGTTTGAAAAGAAGTGTTTAAATACTTACTGGATAAAGTATTTAAGTACCAGCCGACAAAGATCTTCATACAAGGAGCAAAATCCGGATCTTGTACTGTGCAAGTCAATCAACATGTTGGAACGGACTTTTTGTGCAACGGATCTATTCACATCGGATCTATTCCAAAGGCTATATATACCCCGAAGTTTGAAGATCAGAATACACACGAATATTCATAAGATTAAGAACTGAAAACTCAGATATACTGAGATACACATGTAGGGGTCCACGGCACTGTAATATACCTCGAATATCTCGGGGGTGTTACAGCTCTCATGGCAACGAGTTCATTTGACGAAAGCGACGTCAAAGGCCAGATTAGTACCTCGTCTCACGACAAATTATTTGAAGCATTCGAACTTTTACATACCAATTTTCAAAATGCTTTAGTTGACAATAAATCCCTCAAATCAAAAATTAAAATGTTGGAAATCGAAATTTCCAAAATAAATGAAAAAGGGAAATTTATTGAAACCGATCATTTTAAATGCCTTGAAGTTGAAAACAAATTAAAGGATGATCTTTTTAAAGTTCAAAATGAACTTAAAAATTTAACGAATAAATTTTCGCGAGGAAATTATAAGCTTGAACAAATGCTTTCCGTTCAAAAATATTCTTTAAAAAACAGGGGTTAGGATTCAAACCAAATAATAAAACTGAATCCTTAAATTTGAAAATACCCCGATGTGAGAAACGTTTGAAACTTGGGAATCACATTTCGAATTGCAAAAGCCCACGACGGACGATAAAATTAAGAAAGTTTGGATTCCAAAAGGAACCACTATTCCAAATATCGTCTTTGTTTAAAAAAAATCAACTATCAGTTGGATCCCCAAAAATGAAAAGTAATATATTTCCATCAATTGGTATTTTGATAATTTATATTTTTAATAATTGATATTTAACTCAGGGGCGGTTTTTTAAGGGAAATCTATTTTTGAGGCGTGTTTTACCCATAATTGTCATACTTATCGATTTTCTATAATTATTATTGCACTTTTTGATTATGACAAAAAAAAGAGAGTGTATGCAGAAAGAGTATGAGAAAGGGGGAGAATGTCGATAAAAATAATGTCGAGAAAAATAAAAACAATTACAGATTATGAAAAGAGCAGAAAAGACGAAGAAAGTCGAAAATTAAAGAAGAAGTTGAAAAATGAGAAGTAGTTGAAAAGGAGAAAAAAATGATGGGGAGAAGAAAACTAACGAAATGGACAAAGCCGAAAACTTTGATTCCTATAATGTTTTATATTTTGCAGGTACAAAAATCCCATTGAAGGTTGTTGTTTTGTCATCATCAAAAAGGGGGAGATTGTTGGAGTATTATATAGTTTGATTGCAGGGGCGCGTTAGCGCTTGACTATATTCCATATAATCATAAATTGGTTTTGATGATTATCGATCAATCCAAAACAATAAAGGATTTAATAAGACGAAGCCAAAACAACAAAGGATTCGATAGAACGAACAAGATAGAAAAGTCACCTGATGACTTAGCGCATGGTACGGATAAATATTAACGCACGCTAAGAAAGTCACCTGAAAAGTCACCCGATGGATAACGTACGCAACACAGTGAAACAATGCACACTAAATGACTGAGTTAGCGCAAGGTACAGATGAAGGCTAACGTACGCTAATGAAGGAATATATCCGATGTAAAGAACAGATAGCGCACGCTACGAAGAATACTTAGAGCACGCTAAGTTTGAATTATGTCCGTTGGACAGAAGACTTTCAGCATTCATACTGTTGTAAAAGAAGACCAGTTAGTGCACGCTAAAATGAGATCTTAGCGCATGCTAATGATAGAGGCAGTAGCCACTGGACTAAACTGATCAGCAGGTAACGTACGTAACCATGCAGATTAATGTACGTAAGAAGGTTTAGCGCACGATAAGGAAGAGAAATAGCGCATGTTATTTAAGACAGACAGTAACGGATAGTTGAGCCTTTGAGCCTATAAATACCAAGTCATTTGGTATCATTCAACACAAAAACTACAAGCAAATCACATATTGATCAGATATCATTATATACATTATTGTTGTTGTATTTGTGCTTAATTGATAAGTGTTTGAGTGTTCATACACAAAAACATACACGAGAGGAAAGATACGGATTGTAGAGTGATTCGGTGTTATTAGGATCATTGATCCGGGATTATTAGAATCATATCTAAATCCAAAAGAGGTTTGTCTAGTACTAATAGAAAGCTAGATAGGTTGATTCCTTGTCCGATAGAAAGGAAAATGGTTTATCTTGTACCGACATAAAGACAAGAGTGTAACGGTTTGTCTCGGACCGATAGAGAAGAGATTGTAATAGTATCCCTCGGACCGATAGAATATGAGGCGCAGAGGTTCATCTTAAGCCAATAGAAAAAGATACGGAAAGGTGATGTAGGCACGATTGGCCGAGCCTCTATAAATCTTGTGTCATTTACTCGCAAGTTAATTACACTTCCGCAACACAAAAGAGTTTGATAACTCTATTATACTTCGCATAAAATTCAAATGGCGAATATACTGATTCCCCAACAGAGGGCCCAAGACCGCCCAGCCGTGGTGGGCTGGGACATGGGCCCACCAGGTTCTACCACTGCAGGGCAAAAATCAACTACATGTGATGGAGCTATGTGTACACTGCTTTCAGTTCTTGTGGCAATGCGGTCACGGGAACGGAGTCTCCGGACATTGTAACACCCCTAGAAGTCATCCTAGAATATCACACGCCATAGAACCTTCTCACAAGGATCTGCCAGGCTAAACACTACAAAATAAGACATCATGTCAATTACCAACATGGTTACATACGAATAACTAGACCGATTTGGTCTTTCCTCAATAACATACAACTTAAACTTCATATATATTTCTATTTCAAAGCTCATACCCACACAGGGGTCAAAATGCAACACTCTCATATGATGGGACAACACTATAGCGGAAAGGAAAAATACAATTCAACCAATAGTACCAAGTATTGTCCTTCCTGTGATAAGTATCGTTTGTCTTTCATCATCCTTCGTGTTGATCCTGTGTTTTGCTCCTCAAGATCCTACACATACCTGAATGCAATAACAAGCATCCACCCCCTACTCGGGGGTTAGCAAATGGGAATTTTGCTAGTGCAAGTATAAAGTACAATTACGAGCCATACATCATATTCCAAGAATATAATAATCCTGAATAATCAACCAATTAAACAAAACGAAAGACTTCCCAAGATATTTCATTTGATCAAAATAATCTGAAACCATGAAAGGCAGTAATAAAGCAAGTAAACAATTTGTAAAGCATTTTAAAGATCTCGGGAGTTTTTAGAGGAAAAATATTTAGGATTAAAGAATCCTTATCTTTTCAAAAATCACTTAGGGTCACAGCCCAAAGATTTATTCAGTTCTCGACAACTAGAATATAATCACGAGTCATGCAATCTGACATCAAAATATTATTCCAACTCATCAAGTAACGAATTCCAGAGGCCCTATCCGACCCTACCTGGCATCACCCAAATACGGTTCGTAATCATCAAGTAACGAACTCTATAGCCCCATCCGACCCTACCTGGCATCACACAAATATAGTTCGTACTCATCAAGTAATGAACTCCAGAGGCCTCATCCGACCCTACCTGGCATCACACAAATATGGTTCGTACTCATCAAGTAACGAACTCCAGAGGCCTCGTTGGACCCTACCTGGTACACACACATATTGTTCGTACTCATCAAGTAACAAACTCCAGAGTCCCCGTCGGACCGTACCTGGTTCCACATAACAACACAACAATCCACAATGCATATCAACAACACCACATTCACATACCACGAGGAGATATACTTCTCGAACAACACTGAATAGCATCACCTCCTTACAAAAGAGTCAGCAAACAATACAACACAACATTACACACTCACCAAATAAATACACATTCTAACATACAACCCTTAACAAGGAAAGAGAGTTTTTATAACCGCACAACATGAAGTCAATGTATTTCAATTTAAAACCACAATACGTATCTGTAAAACTCATTTAGTCACAAAACACTCAAGCGTTGAAAGAAAGCCGTTAATTAGATTATATCAATCCCTTTGAAAGTTCATTATGAGTACTCAAATAGCACACTTAGTCGATTATCAATTATTACATTATAAAACACGAAATGTATGGTCAAGACACTTTCCTCGATAATCGTCCGCAAATATTCCGAGGAACACGATCGATTGGAAAGCTTCGAAACCATTGATGTTAGAAGATGAAGATGACGACCAACGGAAGGGTTCAACACGATCTCTTTGCAAGGAAATCGATCCTAAAATCATATCATCAATAAATCAACGATTATACGAGGAATCATAATCATAGAACAACCAAATTCCCTCTACGATAATTTACCGGACACCTTGAAGGCGTTGGTTAGGAACTCAATAAAACAACGAATCGCTAGCAATAAAACCACGGAATAAGAATGAAAAAGGTCGAATATAACTTAATATTTGATAATCCATCACTAATCTAAGCTAATTAGGATTAAACAGACGAAATCAATCAAAATCCTCAATTTCCCCAAAACTAGATTTTTAGAAAATCTTACCCTGATTCGGTCGATCGGAGGAGATTAAGGGATGATTAAATCATTGTTAGGAACTCAAAAACCTTATGGGTCAATAGTTTTACTCCATGACTTCGTGTTCTCCAAGTCCTGGCTGTGGAGGGGATTAATTGGGTGAGAAAAATGGGTGAAGAACTGGTCTCCCGATCATTCATATACACATACGTGATGCACGAGCAGACACACACGGGCAGCCGGTCGTGCGCGGCTCGTGCGCCAAGAACCTACCGATAAGCTTTCAGACACGCACGAACATGATGCTCGTGCGTCCGGTCGTGCGCCGAGTCGTACGCGCACATTGTATGGGCTCTGCCGAGCTGCACCGAACACGAGCACCTGCTCGTGCGCCCCTACTCCAGGCAGTCATTGTCGCACGAGCACCGGCCCATACGCCTTACTCGTGTGCCCTGCTCGTGCGCGGACGGCAGGTACTGCACGAGCACCGCCCGTGTAGGCTGCTCGTGTGAACCTGGCTGATCCCTACCACACCTGGCTGATCCCTACCGCACCTGGCCGGTCCCTGCCGCACCTGGATGGCCAGTGCCTAGGCACCATGATTCGACGACTCGATTTTCTGAAAATGCACGGAATGAATACGACTAAATGCTCGCGGAAAACATCATCGATCCGAAATGAAAACAACATGTGACAAATCACCACATACGACCACATAAACACAAAATCAGTCAACGAGAAAATAATACCAAGGCTCGACAACCGAGAAATATTTGACCTAAAAAATTCAAATTGCCGGAACAAAAATCTCGGGTATTACATTCTACCCCACTAAAAATAAGTTTAGGCCCGAAACTTAAAACGAAGCACAACACGAAAACAACCAAAAGCAAGAAAATCAATCATCAAGGATCTCCACGAGCTGATCTCGACACTTGCGTCGAAGCCTGAGTAGCGATTGCACCAGATACTATCTCGCAGTAACTCGATGCATGTAGTGTCCACAATTATAACAAGTCACCGGCGGCTTCTTACAATTCGCACGCTCATGGCCCAGAACACTACAGTTAAAGCATCTAGGCAAGTTACCAATAGTTAGTGATACCGACCTGGATCTCTTGGATCTTCTAACTGGCCTAGAAGGCTCCACAACCGATTGATGCGAAGGTTGAGGTTTAGGAACCACGGTTCTCTTACTTCCCGATGAATCACCAGAAATATTCTGTTTCTTTGTCACAATTGTAGGCTTTGTCGACAATAAAGTCATCTGAAAAGCCAAGGCTCGATCTTGATAATCCTTCAAAGTGGTACACATAAAAGGAGCCATACACGGCCAAACACAAGATTTCATACACATATCGAATTATTCGCTTCACTTTTCACTTGATCCCGAACATAACACAGCTGCCGATTCTAATCGACTATAGCCTGAGATATCGACACATCCTGGGGCGTAGCCGAGAAAAACTCAATAAGTATGTGCTCTCGAACAGGCGGCGGACAATATTCGGCCTCCATGACAGTCTTGAATTCAACCCAAGTAGTTGTACGATCACTAGGCGCTACGGCCTCCCACCAGTCTGCAGCTTTTTTGTCAAGGAGGTACTGAGCAATGGGTACCCTACTATCATCAGGACAGGCTACAACATCGAACATTCTTCCCAACTGGAATAGCCAATTCTCTCAACCTATCAAATCATAGGAACCCAAGAAACAAGGTGGATGCATCTTCATCACGTTTCGTAGCCACTCACTAGCTTTGTTATCCCTATCTGGAGGTTCATTCCGTTGCACATTCTTATTCATCTGTGCGAATTGGGCCGCCACCTACTGAAGAATGGTGGCGGCTTCCACATTAAGATTACCTCCAGTCGTTTGTCTCAGATCACGCGACTGGTTATCCCCACCATCTGTACTGGACGGATTAATGCTCGACAGCGAACAAGTCACCTCAACATGCTCCTGACTACGATCACGACCACTACCTTGGCCTCGACCTCTCGGCATTCTAAACAGACAACCGCTCAGTACCATGAAACACGACATCGCAAAATAATATACCAAGGCGCCAACTCAACGCAAAACATCAACATAAGGAAACGAGTATCAACACGACAAAAATATCCATTCCGGATAATTATACGAATAGAAGAGCTACAATGTAATAAATAGAACTTACAATCGTAGCCAACGAATCACAAAACCATATCAACATGAAACTTACGACCATTATCGATACAAACACGGTCGTAACAGTACACATCATTGTAACCAATCATTGATCACATTCTTTTTAACCTCCACGAGGTATTCGATAAAATACTATCGTTTGAAAATATCTGAGTTCATATATTTTCCCGAATAAAATTTGAAAATACTTTTGATACCTCGGGTTGTTTTACCAAAATCATGAGTCATAAGTCTTAACCATCTCTCTTTGAAAATAATTTCAAAACAACATTCCGAAAGATCAATTCTTTGGGAACAACATCATCAAAATAACTACGTCATCACGTATCCTTATCACAACTGACAACACCCATGGTAACCACATGTTACCACGCAATATCATCATAATTAACAACACACAAGGTAACCCGCAGCCATGCCCCTTAGCATCGACCCCCAGAGGTTCCGCCGAACCATCCCCAGGTGGGAAACCACACATACTCGCACAGAATACTTCCACAGACCAACATTCACATTGGAATAACAATCAGAGATCAATTTTCACGTCGGAATAACATCATACGAGTCGCAAGCAAATTCAAACCACGCAACACAATAATTGGGTACTCATCCAAAATTCCTCATCAAGAACAGTAATATGACAAACATATCACAACGGCTTGACGCCACACGGTTCAACTCTAGCCTGTCACTTTAAGCAAAAATCTACATCCCCCACATGCTGCACTTAACGCGCGTTAGGTGTAAAATTAGCGTGCATTAATGAGTCTGCTAGCATGCGCTAACTAACTCAATTCAATCCACATAATCATGCTCTAACCGACTCTTCTCAGAAAATTTTCCAAGTCCGTAATTTTAAAATTTAAGCCGAGTAAGATTTTTCATCTTTCACTATTTGTTTTTTAAAATGAAAATCACATTTTTGTTTTAAAATACAAAAGTTTTATGATGTGAAAGATTTTTAAAATCGTACACTCGAGTCATTTGAAAATAAAATCAATGCTCTAAAATCATTTCCAAAATCCTTTTAATCACGACAAAAGATTAACGACGGTAACATTTTACAAAATGTCCAAAGTATTTCAAAGCACGTCTTTCAATTACCATTGTAATATTTCATTTGAAGTTACAAAGCCGGCTCGCTAAGGGTTTAAACAACTTTTCAAAATCCACACGGAATTCCCTTTTGACTGCACCGTCAAAATATTCTCGAAAATTGATTTTCCATAAACATACTCAAGTCTAGGAACTTTTCAGAATACCGTTTCTGAATACACACGCAGCGGATATAATTATGACAACTATCCAAAATAATCGATTTTTAAACACAGACCCATCCGGCATACATAATCGTCAATTCAATAAACACAACTCTGGAACACCAAATTCAAGCATACGTCAAATCATCTATCTGAGTTTCTCAACAACTTCTACTTTCGATACACTTTCCGAAACATATCAATGTTCAAAGTTTCATAGCACAATACACCACTCGGTTTCCAATCCATCAATATATCTAGCTCAATACACACGTAATATACCACAAGTATTAAATACGAATCCCATCTTACAACGCGCATATAAACAAGGTAACTAAACAAGAGATATAAAAGAGGAGGCTTACATCACAGGTCGCACGAAGATGATGGCTGCACCATGATACTAATCACGACCGACACGTCGGACGATGCGTCGCGATACGACTCAGTCAGACACAATCCGATAAGACAAGACTCGATAACACACGACTTGACCCGACAGCCTAGGTTTCCACAACCTAAGATCGGATACCATAAATGTAACTTCCCCAGAAATCATTCGGGAATATCACACGCCGTAGACCCTTCTTACAAGGACCTACCAGGCTAAACACTACAAAACAAGACATCACATCAATTACCAATGTGGCTACATACGAATCAGTAGACCGATTCGGTCTTTCCTCAATAACATACAACTTAAACTTCATATATATTTCTATTTCAAAGCTCATACCCACACAGGGGTCAAAATACAACACTCGTATACGATGGGACAACACAATAGCAGAAAGAAAAAATACAATTCGACAAATAGTACCAAGTACTGTCCTTCCTGTGATTAGTATCATTTGTCTTTCATCATCCTTCTTGTTGCCTGTATTTTGCTCCTCAAGAACCTGCACGTACCTGAATGCAATAACAGGCATCCACCCCCGATTACTCGGGGGTTAACAAACTGGAATTTTGCTAGTGCAAATATAAAGTGCAATTACGAGCCATACACATCATATTCCAAGAATATGATAATCCTGAATAATCAACCAATCAAACACAACGAAAGACTTCCCTAGATATTTCATTTGAGCAAAATAATCTGAAACCATGAAAGGTAGTAATAAAGCAAGTAAACAATTTGTAAAGCATTTTACAGATCTCGAGAGTTTTTAGAGGAAAAACATTTCGGATTAAAGAGTCCTTATCTTTTCAAAAATCACTTACGGTCATAGCCCAAATATTTATTCAGTTCTTGACAACTAGAATATAATCACGGGTCATGCAATCCGACAACAAAATATTATTCGTACTCATCAAGTAACGAATTCCAGAGGCCCTATCCGACCCTATCTGGTATTACACAAATACAGTTCGTACTCATCAAGTAACGAACTCCAGAGGCCCCATCCGAACTTACCTGGCATCACACAAATACGGTTCGTACTCATCAAGTAACGAACTCCAGAGGGATCATCCGACCCTACCTGTCATCACACAAATACGGTTCGCACTCATCTAGTAACGAACTCCAGAGGTCCCATCGGACCCTAAATAGATGCAAATTAATAATTAGTGTTACATACATATTAATCATGGATAACAAAAACCGCATTTGTGGCCTAAAACTTGCATGATAAAATCATTGGAGTAGTTTTCAGATTTTCTCTTAATTACAATTCAACCCCTTTTTAACGAGGAGCGTGTTTTTTATACTTTTGAATCTAAACCATGACTGTGGAAGTATTTATAATTTGATTTTTATCCCTGTATTAAACATTTTCAGTTTTCATAAATTTTTTTCAATTCAATCCCCTATCCGAAGTATCGCTCCGAAGACAGCTTTTATACTCTTTTTATTTATATATAATTCAACCCCACAAATACACTTAAATACAAATATCCTATTCACATTTTGACAATCTAGTCTAATTATAAAAAACAACCAGACTATCTCTTTAAACTTGGGGGTACATTTTATACCTTTCATTAATTACAATTCAAATATGTTGGAGCTGTTTTCATATTTTCTCTTAAGTACAATTCAACCCCTTCTTAAATCAGGAATGCGTTTTCACACTAGAGAAGTTTCTATAATTTCTCTTTAATGCATCCCAAGTCCAACCTTGCTCGACTAGTTTTATAGTGTCCCTCAATTACAATTCAACCACGATTGGGGTAATTTTGGTACTTTTATTAATTATATTTCAACCCAGCTTAAATTGAGGCTTTTTTTCTTTCTTGCAACTCAAATCACACTAGGATAGATTTTTTTATTCCTCCTAATTACATTTCAATCCCATCTGAACTTGAGCCGTTTATTATAATTATTTTAAACGTTCGATTCAACCCATCTTAACCCTCCGACATTTTCATTAATCTTTTTTATTTGCAATTCACTCCCATCTAAACATGAGAATGAATTTTATGAATTTATCTTAACTACAGATCAACCACTGTGAATTTTCATATTTTTTCTTATTTATTATTTTCCCATTATGGCACCTGGACTGCAAAAACTATATTCACATTGTCAATAAAATCTAATTAAGCTATAACAAGATAACATTAGGCTAAACCTGTGAGAGTTTTTAAAACCCTTCTTAATTACAATTAAGAAAGAATGCCCAAAGTTGCAATTATAAAAATATTTTTTCCTGGAAAATAATAACTTTAATTTTCTTACCAAAACTCAATCTTCTTCTACTTGAGACACATACTTAAAATGATATTAATTTAAGAATTCTATTTTTAGCCTTTCTTTAAATTAAAATATATAATAGAATATTTTACACAGATAGGCCATCGGCCTGCCGTCCTCCAAGCAGCCTCCGCCGCCTGTCAGCCGACCGCCGCCGCACACCAGCCACCAACAACCACCGCCAAAATTATTTCTAAGAAAAATTTCGCCCAACAATCGACGACGAAAATTACCATTTATAATTTATATTTTCAATAGTTTTCTGACAATGGTCGAGCACAATCGATCAACTCCGATCGACTTTAAAAAAATTACCGACTCATAATTAAGATTACCAACAAGTATTTTAGATTATCATATAGTAAAAATATACAGATGAGTATGTTAACCTTTGTCGACCGCTTCCAATCCCACTTATTAACAAAATCATCAATGAATAATTCAAGTTACCGGAATATCTATACTACTTAAAGCTTATCCCCCTTAATTTAATGTGGAAAGGGATTTGTGCACAAAGTAAAGTATGGTACAACCAAGACATTGCACCCCAAATAACTACAAAATGTGGAAGAGTAATTGTGAAAAAAAATGTACGATACAACCAGGTTTAGCAGCTCGGATGTGTAAATTAATGTCACCAACAATCAAACGCTTAGCAGGTTAAAGAATACAAACGGATGGTTTCATAAATCAACCTCAAAGACAAAAGGGTTGCATATTTAAAACTCCCCCTTAAAATAAGAAAACTAAAAGATTAGTCTACTTATTGTTTAACTCTTTCATCTTCTTTTTTGAAGTATAAATAGCACAATCCAGTAGGCTCACAACATTACCAATTTTAAAATCCTACAAATCAAAGGAACCAAAGAGTTGATTGACCTCAGATATATAAAATGAACATCTTCATGAGTCCAGTAGCCTAATCCCACAATCATATGTGACCTCGAATATGTTACATCTTCATCGGTCCAACAAAAGTCAAAGGAAAAAAAAGGAAGATGAACATAAGAAATCACATCAACAACCAAAACCACTAGCCTAATCCCATTATCATATCTGAAACAACACAAACAACTTTCGAAAATAAAAAGGAAAAGCCAATATCTCAGATGTGTTCAACTTTTTCACAAATCTTTTGAAGATTTTTTTTAGTTGAACACAAACCGATCACAAATCAATGGTCGGATTAAACGGATGAAATCAATCAAAATCCCCAATTTCCCCAAAACAAGATTTTTGGGAAATCTTACCCTGATTCGGTCGATCGGAGGAGATTAAAGGATGATTAAATCGTTTTTAGGAACTCAAAAACCTTATGGATCGATATTTTTACTCCATGACTTCGTGTTCTCCATGTCCTGACCGCGGAGGGGATGAATTTGGTGAGAAAAAATGGGTGAACTGGTCTGCCCGATCATTTATATACACCTGCACGACGCACGAGGAGACATGCATGGGCATCCGGTTGTGCACGGCTCGTGCGCCAAGAACCTGCCGAGAAGCTTCCGGACACGCACGAGTAAGATGATCGGGCATCCCATCGTGCGCCGGAACGTGCGCACACACTGTCTGGACTCTTCCGCGCCGCACGAGCACCGAACACGAGCACCTGCTCATGCGCCCCTGCTCTAGGCAGTCAGTGCCACACGAGCGCCGACCCGTTCGCCTTGCTCGTGCGCCCTACTCGTGCGCGGCCGGCAGGCACTGCACTAGCACCGCACGAGCACCACCCGTGTGGGCTGATCGTGCGCCCCTGGCCGATCCCTGCAGCACCTGGCCGGTCAGTGCCCAGCCACCATGACTCAACGACTCGATTTTCCGAAAACACACGGAACGAATACGACTAAACGCTCGCGGACAACATCATCGATCCGAAATAAAAACAACATGTAACATATCACCACATACCACCACATAAACACAAAATCAGTCAACGAGAAAATAATACCAACGCTCGACAACCGAAAAATATCCGACCAAAAAAATCCAAATAACCGGAATGAAAATCTCGAGTATTACAGACATCAACGGTGAAATCGAAGTGGTTCGGAAATGAAATGCAGAAGGGGCTCTTGTGCTTGATAAGAATATGCAAGAAGGTGCAGAACGAGATTGATTAGTGTAGAAACCAACTCAACGAGCTGAAGTCTTTCCCGTCGAAAGGCTAGGGGGCGAAGCTGTTGGCCGGGCTAGCCCGCCGGGCACGTAGGCCTGAAAAAACCGGACTGGGCTTCTGACCCCGCCCACTAGCCAGCTCTCTAGAGAACACACTTTGGATTAGAAACAGAAAATAAATGACATTTTTTATTTAGCATCGTCATGAATATAAATTTATAATAAAAGGGACAGTAGTATTGTTTGGCCGTCGTCGCCTGTACCTAATAAAAAACCATTGTACCTTTACCCTCCCATCTGTAATACCTGTGTATTTTATGAGTGTTGTTTTAGATGTATTTTGTGGTATTGTGGTTATTTGGATCGTATGTATTGATGATTGACCTTGGTATGTTCATGGCTAATAATTATTGAGTTTTGTGATTCTCGCATGTGCTCGTTTTGGCCGGACTTTGCGAATTTAATTTATGGAGGATAGCAGTTAGCGCACGCTAAGACTGTATGTCTAGCGCACGCTAACCAGGTTCGAGTAGCGCACGCTACTCTTGTGCAATAGCGTGTGTTAGGCCCGCTGGACAGTGAACTTTCTGGACTCTGGAATGGGGCGTTAGCGTACGCTATGGACGGACTAGCGTACGCTATTTTGATGTACTAGCGCACGTTACTTGTAAGATAGTGTGCGCTAGGATGTCAGGTCAGTGAGGGCAGAAACGTTTCTGGATTGCAGGTACTTGCAGGTAGCGCACGCTACTGTATGGAGTTAGCACGCCCTAGTGGCAATCGATAGCGCACGCTAACAGATGGTTTAGCGTACGCTACCGGAGTCTGACAGAATGTTTTGGATTGCCTTTTCTTAAGCAGTGCACCGCCCTCAGCTCGTTAACACACGCTAAGCCTATAGCCGTAGCGTGCGCTAATACCTCCCAGTATATATATGGGGGGGCAGGTTCTAGAAATGTCATTTTTCACCTTTTCCTCTTCCCTTCGACGGCTGGGCGATTTGGAGTGTAGTTAGGCGTGGTTTCCGACCAGTTTTCACCATCCAACAACATTTTCGAGTTCCTAGTCTCAATATAACAAGATTTCATCCAGTGTATCATCCAAATCAAGGTAAGATTGTTCAATCCCTAGTTTTTCGGAATTTTGAGGGTTTTGTTTAGATCTCGTCCTTCTAGTCCGTTTGAAACCTTGAATTGGGTCAGATTATGATTGTGAGACCATAATCCCTTGTATTTCTTGAAGTCTACGGATTTTGTTTGAGTTCCCACCTATTGATTGGAGTATGAACAACTCCGCCTTAGTAGTGTTTGATAGTTTGTCCCTAAGAGTAGAATTTCAAGGGAATCCTTCCATTTCCGTGGTGTTGTGTTTTGATTCGGTATTTTGATGTGTTAGGATCGAATTGTTGAAGGAAGTTCGGACCGTACATTCATCCATTCACCGTTTCTCGTGTCGTTCAAATTGAGGCAAGTACTTTGTTTGTGTTTAATGTACTTCGTGTGAATATGTAAAAAATGGGATTTGTGCCAATTGTTGATTGAGTGTGTGTGAGCCGAGTAAAACCAGTGAGGGTCCCCTGGGTCCGATAGGCCGCGTTTCCCTATGGATCACTCGGTTGGGCTATACACCAGGGAGGGCCTGACGAGGTGTCTCTGGGGTGTGTATCTTGCTTGAGAGGTCCAGGGCTAGTATAGCTCGGGAGGTTGTTTTGTGATGATGACTGTGATGTGGTATTCCGGAATATCTATGATGGCACTATGATTTCTGTGGTTTTTGTTGATTATTCACTTGTTGTACATATTCTAGAATCATTGTACTTGCACCGGCTTCTTGCTGACCACTTCTGGGGTGGATATACTTCTGTGTATTCAGGTACACGTCCAGTGGGAGGACTAGCACAGGACGGACACGAGCTTGGTGGGCAGCATTGATATCGTGCATTATTTTGAGTTGGTGGTCGTATGTGTTGTTACCCAAAATATTATCCAGAGATAATATCGCTGGAATAATCGAGTAACAAACAAATGCGAGAACACTTCCGTGAGAAAATAACACAAGATTTGTCGGGGTTGTTAATCCCGGGCTTGAATGCTCTCGCGAGATGTTATTAATATGTATATTGTGGAGTACAAATATTAATGTTAGAATCTAATAAAATAAGTGTAAAGACTTCTAGTTATCTAAGCTGTAAAGCGTGTAGATTGCCGGAAGAACCAGATATGAAGCTCTGTGAGTTCTTGCTGTTGATGTTCTGTCAGTGTATGAGAATGTATATTTCTCTCTGTATTCACGGTGATGATTGCCTGATTTTTATGAAGATAATAGCATCATCCTTGGACACTGTTGTAAGCCTCCTATTTATAGGAGACAAGGCTGCTGGGGCCTCTCCGGCGATCGCGGGCGATCGCCGTTTTCTATATTATAATAAGGTGGCTGATCGTCCCGTCACGTGGGGCTGTTCCCTTAAAGTCTGAGGCTGCTGCTGGCAGCAAGCTGTGCGAGCCAATGGGAAGCCTGCACGCGTCCTGAGTCGTTGTCTGGGGAGGACCCACTTTGTACCTTTCGGTGGCCCTGTCGGTAGGTGAGGTAGGTGACAGGCTGGGGTCAAAGGTCTTATGTGTCGGCGCCTTTTGTGGATCTTCACGTGGGTCACCATCCAAGATTCGGTCTCCGACGACTTTGACGGATGTTGGATTTAAACGTGGCACGAGACGATCGTCTCTGGTTGGACATCATAGACGATCGCCAGATACCAAAAGACGATCGCCGGATACCAAAAGACGATCGCCGTGGGTGCCGACCTCTGGGTGTTCGCCCAGAGCATGTCTTCTATGGTTGGCTCTCAGATCATTATGCCGATCGCCATCGAGGCGTATTAATCGCCGCACATCAATTTCCCCCAGCTCGCTTCGATGTTGAAAAACACGGGGTGAGGTGGCACTATTGGCGATCGCCATTGTTTAGACGATCAGACGATCTAATTTCAAATTTGGACGATCTCCTTTTGCGCTGGGAGCAGCGGGAAATGAAGGCGGGCTCTCGAAACGTTGCAAGGACACGCGTCGCGCTACCATTGGGGGAGTCCGACAGTTCGCCAGTCCTGTCGCCTGGCGTGCCCTCGAAAAGACGTGTACGCGGGATTCGAGGGCTGCATTTAATATGTCCCCCCCCCCCCCCCGACGGTTGCACTCTAGCCCTCGGGGTTTCGCCTATTTGCACAGAGACCCCTGCTCCCGCCTATAAAAGGGGCTAGGGCTACTTCATTTCTCCTCTTCACGCATCCTTTCTGTCCAGCCGAGACTCTGCAGAATTTTTCCGACGATCCTTGTGCCGACCGTCCTTCCTTTTAGGTAAGAACATAAATCTTCTCTCCCCCTTTACTTTTTATAACATGTCTGGAGGATCTAAGACCTTCGAGACCGGAAGCACCTCACGCCAGCGGCCGGGACCGGGAGGAAATTCCCGTGGGACTCCACATGGAAACGGCCGTTGAGGCTATTCGTGCGGGGATTGCACCCACAGAACTTGAGGAGCTCTTCAACGAGGCCGAAGTGGCGAGATCTGCGGCGACGGCGGAGCGAGGGGGTTCGCCGGTGGATGAAGATGGACTGGTGTGGTTGTCTTGGGAAAAGGACGGCGTATTCGGCCCTGCCTATATGGATTTTGCTAGGCTCATGGAGGGGATCGTCGGACCCTGTCCAGAATTTGATTTCGAAGCGTATTCCGCCGCTCATCCCTACGAACATGTGAAGCGGACGGCATTCCAGGCCGCTGACCCGTCTCAGTGGACTCTTGGTCATATCCGAAGTTCGGCGACCCGGAAGGACTTGAGACGCTGGAGGGCGAAATATCACATTCCTTCTGATGTTTCACTGCACGTGCCCTCGGAAAATGAACGTGCCGATCAACCTCCCGAGGGTCTGGTCGCCGTTAGTGAGATGATTATGGAGGCCGGCCTGCGATTCCCCTTGCCGTTCGCCGTATCCTATTTATTGATCGCCTGGAATTTAGCGCCGCTCCAACTGACGCCGAACGCCTGGCTACAGATCATCTGTACCTTGACACTTTTCAGCGGTCACCGGTTGTTCCGTCTCCTTTCTGCGATGGAAATGAACTATCTCTTCAAACTGGTTGCGCAGAAAGGGTCGATCGGCGGTAATCACATTCAAGGTCGAATGGGAAGAGTGGTCCTTAGTGTGCTGAACAAGACCCGGGGTGACCTGGCAAAATGGGGCTGGGTCGGCGGAGCGTGGTGATCGGCATCGAGTGATAGGCCGGAGGACGAGTTGGAGATCCCCACCAATTTTCGGGAGAGGAATCCGAGTAAGGGTTTTAACTCTCCCTTTGATCGGATACGTCTTGGACTGATCTAATTTTGTTTCCTTTTTGCAGGATCCCTCGTTCCAGCGATCGGCGATCTCCCCTTTGATTTCTTGATCGTTTGGGAGCGAATTCATGCTTTGCCAGATTCCTACAAAGACGTTCGCTCACTCGGTCACGAACTTCATCGGTTAGGGGCTCGATTGTTTCGCTTCCCACATCATCTGAAAGTTCCAGGTATAAATTTTACTTCTTCTTCCTTGCTTGACGATCGTCTGATTGAAAGAGGTGTTTAACCCGTCTGAATTTTTTCTTTGGCAGAGATTCATTTTCCCCCTTTCGTCGAGCCACCGCAAGAGATCGCCATGTCTAACCCTGGTCTCATCGGTCGTCTTCACCAGGTAAAGAAGATGGGTCGCGTTCCTGCGACGACGTCTCGCCCCATCCCTGTGGTGAGGCCCGCTGTGGCGCCGATCGCTGAGCCGGAAATTCAGGAGGACGAACAACTCCAGCGCACCCGCAAGAGGCGGAGGCCGGAGGGGTCCTTGCCGACAGCTGAGGCGGACGTATCAATCCTGGAGCCACCGCTTGCCGCTCCACCACTCTCCGCTGTTCCGATGGTGGAGGGGTCTGGCTCCAGGCCCTCGGCTGGCTTCTTGAAGGCTGCGGCGATCGCCGAAGCAGAGACACCCCGGGGCAAGCCCTATTTTGGCCGCAACCCCGAGTTGGTCAACAGGTAAGATCTTTCCGAGTTAGGCAATTTGAGTAAGGTATATGCTAACTTTTTCTTTTTGTTTGTGCTGCAGGGTCCGTCTTGCTGATCCGGACGTCTCGCCGATGGTGCTGGACTTCCTGGAGAGCAAGTCTCCTCCGAAGTCCCTTGATGTCCCTTCCTATATCTCCAAGGCCATCGCCTCTCTACCTAAGGCTTGGACGACCGATCTCGATGCGATCGCTCGTCGGCGGTCTGGAGATGCCATGCAGGCGACCATTTGCCCTGGCTCTCCAGACGGCGACGATGGCCGTCCAAGCTGCCAAGGATTACGAGGGTCGACCCTCTAACGCTCGCCTCCATCAAGACCTTGAGGCCGCTCGGAATCAAAACGTTGATTTCGCCAACCGGATCCAGGCCATGGAGAAGGAATATTTAGATACGGCCAAACGAGCTAAGCAGGATATCGACCGGATGAAGCAGGAGCTGAACCGCTCCAAGGAAGTGGCCGATCGGCTCCTCGACCAGGAGAAGGAAGCTCGCCGGATGCATGTGGCCTCGCAGGAGGAGGCGACCGCGCTGAAGGCGACGGTGGATCGGCTCAACAGCGAGCTGGATAAGGCAAAGGGAGAGCTTGAGAAGGCTAAGGGAGAAATGGCCGCCAAGGTGTTCGAGCTAGCGGAAGCTGAGAAGACGACCACGGAGCTGAGAGGGCAGCTAAAGGTGATCAAGACCGATACCTACCTCAATGTGGCACTCTTCGGCGAGTTCGCCTATTATGTGGCCTACGCCGACGCTGTCCGAGCCGCCAAAAAGGTAGGGATCGAGATCGGTCCTATGATGGAGAGCTTCAAGGCCTATGCACTCGAGCACCCTTTGCATCCGGAGTTTTCCCTGCCGATCCTTGACCTCGTCGACTTGGGGATCGACTTGAGTTGGTATCCTTTCCCGGATAAACTCGTTTATCCTGAGGCCGATGGGGGAGAGCGTGCCGATGCGCCACCTGGGGGCGAAGACCAGCCGTAGGGACCCTGAGAGATGTCTTTGTCTTCCTTTACTTGTAACTTTCTGCTTTTTCTTTGTATTGCCTTCGGGCTTTGTATTGTACGAACTCCTTGATAATGAATAAAATACTCCTTTTTTCGCACCTGTTTCTTTTTATGTACGATCGCCTTTGAATGTTTGCATGCGAATTTTTACAAGTGTGTGTATGATTGCTTCTGATGTCTTGTTCGCCCGATCGATTGTTTGAATGTTGAATGTATTGACATGTTTGGAAATTCTTACTTGTAAATATTGTTGAGCAATTCCGATCGTCCTGCGTGTGTTTGAACGAAGCCGATCGGGTACGGTTCCTTCTTTCCGATCGCATTTAGGATTAGCTCCCCTCCTTTGCCCCCTTGTTTTTGTTTACTTATTGTAAGGGAACAAAAATATTGTGTATGGTGAGCTATCTTCAGTTTTGCCGATTTTGAGGAACCGTGAACGGTCGCGGAGTTCGATGGACCGACCTCCACAACCGTGTCTTTGTGTGCGAGGGATATTCCTGTGACTCACTTTATTGTGACGGTCCTCCGTTAGGCTGCGCCCGCCTTGTATTTAAACGAAAGGTGGGCGGTCTTGGTCTTGAGGAGTCCTTGCACGGGGCGTTGTCGGTTTATTCGACTCCACGTCCGCGGCTTTGTTAGCACTTTACTACCTCGGGTCGGCATGTTAGATGGCGACCCTCGACGGTATACGTTGTGATGGGGTAGGGACGCGTCGCCTTGTCCGGGCACATCATGTTAGATGATGTACTTTGGGGGCGTGCGAACGTGTCCACAGATTAGTTTGGAGGGTCCTTCGGCTACGCCGGCCTCGTATTTAGGAGAAGGGCGGGCGATCTCAGCCCAAAGAAACCTTGCATGGGCGAAGGTGTCGGTTCCATCGACCTCCAGGACCATGGCCGCATTGTTTCTACCTTGGATCGCCATGTTTGAACGGCGATCCTCGACGGTACATGATATGCCTGGTGGGGCGATCTCTAGAATAGATGGGATAGGAATAAATCTCATTATATTCCTTGTACATAGGGTATTTGAAACTGAATACAAAGTTTTCACTCGTAGTATTTTTTCAGATGTACGGCGTTCCAGGGATATTGATCCGGAGTGCCGTCAAGGTGTTCAAGTTCGTAGGCTCCTCTAGTCAGCCACTTAGATATCCTGAAGGGACCTTCCCAATTCGGGCCAAAGACACCTGTGTGGGTCTGGACCTTTTTGAGGACGAGATCGCCCACTTGGAAACGTCTTTCCTTGACCTTCGAATTGAAGAACTTATCGGATCTCCTTTTATGGATTGTGTTCCTCATTTCTGAGGTCAGTCGTCGTTCTTCGAGCATGTCGAGGTCGATCCGTCGGGCCACATCATTGTCGGTCATCATCTCTTGTTCGGTTCGATGGCTGAGGACGGCGATCTCCGAGGGGATCACCGCTTCTGTTCCGAAAGCGAGGGCGAACGGAGTCTCGCCGGTTGAGTTTTGGGTCGTCGTTCGATAAGACCACAAAACGTCTGGGATCTCGCTCGCCCATCGTCCTTGCCTGGACTCGAGTCGTGCTTTAATCGTGTGTTTGAGGATTTTGTTTACGGCTTCTACCTGCCCGTTCGTCTGAGGGTGATAGAGGGCCGAGAACAACTTATTGATTCCCCACTTCTCGCAGAATTGCATGACTTCTAAGCCGTCGAACTGCTTTCCATTGTCGGAGATAATGGCCTGGGGTAGACCGAATCGGCATATGATGTTTCTCCAGATGAACTTGATTACTTGCTCTTGGCCGATCTTGTTGAGCGGTTCGGATTCAGCCCATTTAGTGAAATAATCGACCCCAACGATGGCAAACTTACAGCCCCCTGGCGCCGTCGGCAAGGGACCTATAAGGTCGATGCCCCATTGGGCGAAAGGCCATGGGCTGTACATTGAAGTGAGCTGCTCGTGGGAGAGCTTGATATTTGGACCCATTACTTGACACCTGTGACACGATCTGGCATAGGTGATCGCATCCTTCTGAAGTGACGTCCAGAAAAAACCTTGCCTGGTTGTTTTATGGATGAGAGCTCGTCCGCCAGCATGGTTTCCACAGATCCCGTCATGGATCTCGGCTAAAACGAGCCGACCTTCCTCCGGTGTAATACACTTGAGGAGGGGAAGGCTAAAAGCTCGCTTGTAAAGCCGGTCGTCCAATAGGGTGTATCTGGTCGCACGGAGCTGGAGTTGGCGAGCTTTGATACGGTCGTCAGGGACCGTTCCATCCTTTAAGTATTTGATGAACGGAGTCATCCAGTTCTCCTCGGCAACGGCGACTGTGGTAACCAGGTTTCTGTCGATCGCCGACCTTGCTGATTTTGTAATTTAGATATTAGAGAAATCGGCTGCCCCATCTGACGACGCTAGCTTGGATAGGGCATCGGCCTGGGAGTTGTGCTCTCTCGGGACTTGTTCGATTAGCACTTCCTCAAATTTCGTGCACATTTTGGCGACCAATTCTTGGTATTTGACCATGTGTTCGCCGCGCGCCTCATATTCTCCCTTGACTTGGTTCACGACCAAGAGGGAGTCCATGAAGATATGGAGGCGACGAACATCTAGGGCGAGGGCTAGATCGAGCCCGCCTACCAAGGCTTCGTATTCGGCTTCATTATTGGTCGCACGAAACCCAAAACGCACGGCATTTGTGAAACTTTGTCCGTCGGGGATAATGAGGACAATCCATGCCCCTGCTCGCGAGTTGGTCACCGAGCCATCCACGTACAGCTTCCAGGCAGGGCGACCGACCTGGGTCAGACTTTGAGGGAATGTTAATTCCACCACGAAGTCTGCCAGAGCCTGGGCTTTGATCGCCGTGCGGGGAGCGTATGTGATACCGTATTGGGCGATCTCCAGTGACCATTTGAGGAGTCGCCCGTTGGTGTCCGGTCGGTGTAGAACTTGCCTTAGAGGGAGAGTTGTCAGAACCTCCACTTGATGTTCGAAGAAATAGGCTCTTAGCTTGCGAACACTCATGACTAGAGCGTAGGCGATCTTCTCCAGATGTGTGTATCGCGTTTCCGCGTCGTGGAGCGCTTGACTAACGAAGTAGATCGGCAAATGGACTTGTCCCTCCGCTTGCACCAAAACAGCACTCAGTGCGACCTTTGAGGCCTCCAGGTAAAGGAATAGTTTCTCGCCGGGGATCGGCTTTGCCAAGATCTGGGGGTTAGATAGGTACTCCTTGATTTTGGCGAATGCTATTTGACTCTCCTTCGTCCATACGAACTTCTTGTTCTTTATGGTCGCGAAGAAAGGCTTGCTTTTATCCCCGAGCCGAGATCTGAAACGGTTGAGGGCAGCCAAACAACCTGTGAGGCATTGCACTTGCTTGATATTTCGTGGCTCCTGCATGTCGAGGATCGCCTGGATCTTGGTGGGGTTCGCCTAGATCCCCCTCTGGCTCACGATGTGCCCCAGGAACTTTCTGGAGCTCACCCCGAAGTTACATTTCTTGGGGTTCAGCTTCATGTTGAACTTCTCGAGGATTGCGAACGTCTCGGCAAGGTCATTGAGGTAGTCTTCCTTCTTGAGGCTTTTGACCACGATGTCGTCAATATAGACCTCCATGGTCTTGCCGATCTGATTGGCGAACATTCCGTTGACTAGTCGCTGGTAGGTTGCCCCTGCGTTCTTCAAACCGAACGGCATTCGAACCCAAAAGTATATGTCTTTCTCTGTGTGGAAAGATGTGTGCTTTATGTCTCTCTCCGCCATTGGGATTTGATGGTATCCGGCGAAGGCATCCATGAACGACATCATTTCGCAACCTGTCGTACTATCGACCAAGTGATCAATATGAGGCATTGGAAAGTGATCTTTTGGACATGCCGCGTTGAGGTCGGTGAAGTCGATGCATAACCTTCATAAGCTGTTTGGCTTTTTGACGAGCACGGCATTGGCGACCCACTGCGTTTCGTCTGTAGCTACCGCGATTAGTTTGTTATTGAGTAGCTTTTTGACTTCTATGTCGAGTGTTGTGTACTTCTCAGGACCGAATTTCCTACGTTTCTAGTGAACGGGTTTCCTTGTCGGGTCGATCTTTAGATAGTGGCAAGCGTGTTCAGGACTTATGCCGACCATATCTTGATGCGACCATAACTTGATGCGACCTTGTCGGTTCGATCTTTAGATAGTGGCAAGCATGTTCTTACGTAGTAAATTGATCAGATCCTCCTTTAATTCGAGGTCGACGCTTGTGCCGATCTGTACTTCCCGCTCCGGGCGAGTCGGATCTATCGTTATACTTTCCAACTCTTCGATGGGGACGGTCGCCTCTCGTTTGGTACGATTTCCGGACTCGATCCTGGGATCGATGTCGAGGCTTGGCTCGAAACCGATCCTTGGCTCGACACCGTGCTCCAAGGATTCGGCACCGTGCTCCAAGGATTCGGCGACAGCACAGTCCAAGCCTACGGAAGGATCCCGAGGGATCGACACCGTGCTCCAAGGATTTAAATGTTGATCGGAGGGACCGTTGTCCCTTATCGGCTTTGGTTTGTTGAGCCATGAGCTGCGGTCTAGGTGACCGTTGTCCCTTATCGGCTTTGGTTTGTTGAGCCATTCGTGTCCCTTGATGGCATTAAAGATGTGGGCCGGAGATAGATTTAGGTTGCGGAGGAGGTGAACTTCCACATCCTCGAAGGCTTTGAACTCACCAGGCGGCTTTGCGACCGCCTTTCTGGGCTTGGCGACCACCTTCTTCTGAATCTGGGTCGGCGCCTTCCCTTCTCCGGCAGATCCCTCGCCTAAACGGAGGGTGAGCATCCTCTGCCTAGCTAAAAAATCGGCGGCCCTGACGCAGAAGACCGGGTAGGTCGGGGGGATGTCCTTCGTGAGATGCCTGATCATGGGTGAGTGGCCATGGAATCCCCCTAGGGCCGAGAAGAGAGCGAGCTCGTCACTAATGGGCTCGCCGGTGAGGACTATTTCGTCCACCCGGTCGATGTAGTCTTCGTCGGGATCGTCCTTCCCCTGCCTGATCTTCATCATGCGGTGGGGGCCTTCTGGCCGAGCGACTTTGGCAGCGAAATGTGATGTGAAGTCGTTCGCCAACTTCTCAAAGCAATTGATTGAGCGAGGTGGTAGTGAGATGTACCACCTGTGGGCGAGGTCGCCCAATGTCAGTGGGAACATCCGACATTTCGTCGCGTCCGATGCTCCGTATCCGGTCATGTAAATCCGGAATTTGCTCAAATGGGTCTCTGGATCTGATCTCCCTTCATATAGAGGTGTTTGAGGGGGAGCGATCGTTGGTTGAACTGGGGCGAGCTCGATCTGGACCGCGAGTGGTTCACTCGGTCCAGAGATCGATCTCCTGGTGCCTGCCCCAGTTTCTAGGAGCGCCTTCATTTCGTTGAGCTGGCGCTGCATTGCGGCCATCGTCGTAGCCTGACTGCTCGCTGATTGGCTACCCGAGCGCGAGCCAAGGCGATCATGCACTGATCCCCTGGCTCCATGGTGGATGACGAGTTCTCTGCCAACGGGCTCATTTCTTGGGCGAGTGGGGGGCCGTTGACCGGCCTGTCTTCTGGGAGTCGGATATGCCGAACTCCTGGTGATGGATTCGGACTCCGATGCCTCCCGACTTGGGCCTGAATGTCCGGGTCGCCACGAGGGATCACTCCCTAGGCGGCTGAAGACAGAGTCGTCCCGCCTTACGAGAGCCTTTGCCTGCGGCTCGGGGTTTTCTGTTGATTTCTTAACATATATCCCCTTGAGCTTCCGCTTGCCAGCTCGGCGGATGGTTGACGGAGTGATGGTGGGCGAGTCGCATGCCCTCCGTCGCTCCCTGAGGATGGCTATGGCCTCCTCAATCTGTTCTGTGGTCTGGAATTGATCGAGTGAGAGGCTAGGGCCGTCCCTCGGGGGCGGGAGTGAGAGCCTAGCGTCCCCGCGGTCACCTTCCGCCGTGGGCTGGGATTCGGTTCGGGCCGGAATGAGATTTCCGGCAGATCGTAGGGTGGCTCTTTTGGACGTCGTGGCAGATGTCATGTTTCTGAAGGCTTTTTTTTTGAAGAATAGTGAGTGTTTCTTCAAGTATATGTCCAGAGAACAGTGAGTGTTCTTCGAGACGGTAGGAATAAAAATGAAGGTATAGGTCCCCTTCCTCTAGCGCCAATTGTTGTTACCCAAAATATTATCCGGAGATAATATCGCTGGAATAATCGAGTAACAAACAAATGCAAGAACACTTCCGTGAGAAAATAACACAAGATTTGTCGGGGTTGTTAATCCCGGGCTTGAATGCTCTCGCGAGATGTTATTAATATGTATACTGTGGAGTACAAATATTAGTATTAGAATCTAATACAATGAGTGTAAAGACTTCTAGTTATCTAAGCTGTAAAGCGTGTAGATTGTCGGAAGAACCAGATATGAAGCTCTGTGAGTTCTTGCTGTTGATGTTCTCTCAGTGTATGAGAATGTATATTTCTCTCTGTATTCACGGTGATGATTGCCTGATTTTTATGAAGATACTAGCATCATCCTTGGACACTGTTGTAAGCCTCCTATTTATAGGAGACAAGGCTGCTGGGGCCTCTCCGGCGATCGCCCGCGATCGCCGTTTTCTATATTATAATAAGGTGGTCGATCGTCCCACACGTGCCGTTCCTTAAAGTCCGAGGTCAGCTGGCAAACACTGTGGCGAGTCAATGGGAAGCCTACACGCGTCCTGAGTCGTTGTCCGGGGAGGACCCACTTTGTACCTTTCGGCGGCCCTGTCGGTAGGTGAGGTAGGTGACAGGCTGGGGTCAAAGGTCTTATCTGTCGGCGACTTTTGTGGATCTGCACGTGGGTCACCGTCCAAGATTCGGTCTCCAACGACTTTGACGGATGTTGGATTTAAATGTGGCACGAGACGATCGTCTCTGGTTGGACATCATAGACGATCGCCAGATACCAAAAGACGATCGCCAGATACCAAAAGACGATCTCCGTGGGTGCCGACCTCTGGATGTTCGCCCAGAGCATGTCTTCTATGGTTGGCTCTCAGATCATTATGCCGATCGCAATCGAGGCGTATTAATCGCCGCACAACAGTATGGTCATGGTCAAAGTCGTGTTTTGGTTTTGTACTCGCGCGGGTACTGTCCGGTGTTGTATGTCGTGTCATTATTAATGGTTAATGATGTTGTTGTATTCCAGTTGTGAACGGTTGTATTGGTTATGATCCCACGGGATGATATGTTATTTGGTATTGTGATGTATGTCATGTTGAAATTGAAGTTGGTTTTGAATGTATGAACGTTTATGTTTGTCGTATTTAAGGTGTTTTACTTGGGTCTAAGCCTGGTAGGTTCTCCAAAAAGGATCTACGGCACTGTAATATCTCCGTAAATCATGGGGGTGTTACAGAATATGGTAGGGGTGGACTCGGTTCCATTCGGTTCGGTTTTTGACCGAAACCGAGAGTCGAACCAAATATTCGGTTTCGGTTTGGTTCGGTTCTTTTTGAAATTCGGTTCGGTTAAGTTCGGTTTTATAAATATTCGGTTCAGTTTTGATTTGGTTTGATGTTTTTTCGGTTCTTCACAATATAAATTCAAATATTATATGCAATAGAATAAGTTATATATAACAACAAGCCAACAAGAGTTATATATATGTTCAAGATAAAAGCTAGAGTTGCATGACAATTTCCAAATATCTCAAAATATATAACAATTGTATATCACAGTAGCTCATTCTCTCAACCTAAATTAATTGAATCACAAATTCATGAGCATATTATCGGTCCTTCTTGGACCCATGATGGTCTTACAAAAGGAAAACGAATTATACTAAAATTCGAAACACACCAAAATCACAAAAACAAGGTCATTTTAGTATGCTGAAATTTGACTTCGGTCCATTTCGGTCCGGTTCGGTTCCGCCCGACCCCGAACCGAGAACCGAACCAAATTAGTTCGGTTCGGTTCTGTTTTTTTGTTTTTCGGTTCGGCCTTCTTCGGTTTCGGTTTTTCGGTTCTTTTTTCGGGGTTTTTCGGTTCGGTTTTCGATTTTCGGTTCTGAAATGCCACCCCTGGAATATGGTATCGGAGCCTAGGTTTATGGATGCCTAGGCTGTCGGTATTTTGGGTCTGTTAAATTGAGTCAGTTGTTGTCTACGATATCATTGGCATGCTACCACCCCGTGTTGCCTGTGCTGGAAGACTCTTCGGATGTTGGTTGTTTCTTTCCTTCAGAAATAATTACCTTAATATTGTGCAATCTATTCATTCTTATTCTTCAGTATGCCGAGAGGTAGAGCTATCCGTCAACGCGGTCGTGGTCGAGTTCGTGGCAGAGTGGTAGTGTCTGAGTCCGAGAGGTCCGTTTCTGAATCGGCATCTCGTTCTGCGACTAGGTCAGACCCGATCCCTTCGGGAGGTTCAGATGGATGCTCGGAGGCCGAAGTGCCTAACGTTCTTCAACAAGTCGTAACGCAAGTGCACCAACTGGCACAGGTGGTGCAGAATATTAATACTGGCAGGACGGTTGAGGATCGATGGCTTCAAGAAGTTATGAAGATGAACCCTCCCAGATTCGATGGTTCCGGTGATGCGAACAACTGGGATCATTGGTTAGTTGAGCTGGAGAAGATATTTGACGGTATTGGTTGTCCTGAAGCCAAGAGAGTCCCGATTGCTCAATATCTCGATGATTGATGACGCTTGACCGGTGGCGGTCGTTAAGCCCAAGGACCGTGATGTCACTGGGAAGAATTTAAAGAATTGATGGAAGCTCGGTATTGTCCAAATGCAGTACAACTAGCAAGATTCAGTGAGTTCTTCAGAGCTCAACCCGAAGATGTTACTATTTCTGAGGCAATCAAGACATACAACAAGCAGTTAGTGTATGTCCAAGATCGGGTTAAGGATGAGATAGACAAGATACTTCATTTCGATGCAAGGATGAAACCGTAGGTCCGAAAGTATATGGCGGGCCTTGGGTGTACTACTTTGAGAGAATATCAGGATAGAGCACTTGCTTACGAGATGGTGTCAGTTCCGGTTCCTGCAGTTTCGAGCTCGAAGAAACCGAAATTTTCTGGTAGTTTCCGAGGCAGTGGATCGCGTAGGCCTCAATCTTATGTACAATCTTCTATTGGTTCCCCTCAGCCTAGTGGAGGAGTGCCGAGAGTTTGTTTTAATTGTGGAAATCCGGGACATATCAGTTCTCGTTGCACTTCTCGCCCCATTGATTGTTTTAAGTGTGGGAAGCAGGGTCATTGCGCATTATATTGTGAGTCAGTGGGCAGAATCTTCTCTAAATGCTTCCTACTCCAGCTTGGCATCACATGGTCACCAACTCCGAGTGTCGGACGCGGCAGTGGCAGAGGTAAAATCGAGCATAAGGATGCATCTAGCATTGAATCAGCCCCACCCCGATTGTATGAGATGAGGCGGACTGATGACGTAGGGACTGCCACTACGTGAGGTATTGTTTATATTTCGATGCACCCGGTAGATGTATTGTTTGATTCTGGAGCTACTCATTCTTTTATATCATTGTCTTGTGTGAATCGTTTGGGCCTAGACAGTCTCTCTACATGTGAACCTTTTATTGTTGGGCTGCCATGTGGGGAAATGATAGTTGGGGATCAAGAGATTGCCAATTGTCCTGTAACCATTGGCAGTAAAGATTGGTCATCCGATTTGCTTGTGATCGATATGATGGGAGAGGATTTAATCCTCGGTGATGATTGGTTAAATCGGCATGGAGCGATAGTAGATTATCGTCGGAAAATAATTTCGATAGTCGCGCCGGATGGGACTGAACACGTTTTTGAAGGGCAGACCTGGTACTTCTGGGAAGATTATTCGAGCCATGAAGGCGATGAGATTATTGCGACAAGGTTGTACCAGTTATTGGTGTTATGCGTTGAAGTCGGAAGTTGGCGAGGTACAATTGTCCTCTGTTCCAATTGTGAATGAATTTCCAGACGTATTTCCGGATGATTTGCCAGGATTGCCACCACATCGTGACGTGGAGTTCATCATCGAACTAGAGCCCAATGCGGCGCCAATATCCAAGGCACCGTACAGAATGGCCCCATCGGAAATGTTAGAATTGAAGAAACAATTGGGTGAATTGTTGGACAAAAGTTATATTCGGCCTAGTGTGTCTCCATGGGGTGCACCGGTATTGTTCGTACGAAAGAAATATGGGTCCTTACGGCTATGTATTTACTATCGTGAGTTGAATAAACTCACTATCAAGAACAAGTATCCATTGCCAAGAATCGATGATCTATTTGACCAATTACAAGGGGCTACGGTTTTCTCCAAGATTGATTTGAGGTCAGGGTATTACCAACTGCGAATTCGAGATTCGGATATCCCCAGGTCAGCATTTCGAACGAGGTATGGGCATTACGAATTCGTAGTTATGCCATTCGGTTTAACAAATGCTCCGACGGCCTTTATGCAGCTTATGAACAAAACCTTTATCGAATATCTCGATAAATTTGTGGTGGTGTTTATTGACGATATATTAATCTATTCCAAAAGTGAGACGGAGCATGCCGAACACTTGAGGATCGCGTTGAGTATTTTGAGGGCTGATAAGCTTTATGCTAAATTTTCTAAGTGCGAGTTCTGGCTTAGAGAAGTTTCTTTTCTGGGACACATCATCTCATCCGATGGTATTCGAGTAGACCCTCAAAAGGTTGAAGCAGTCTTAGCTTGGGAGACTCCACGGAATGTTAAGGAAGTTCGGAGTTTTCTGGGATTAGCGGGCTATTATCGACGATTTGTCGAAGGATTCTCGAAAATTGCTCGACCGCTCACCCTATTATTACAGAAGACACAGAAATTTGAGTGGAGTGATGAGTGTCAGAAGAGTTTTGACGAGTTGAAAAAGCGGTTGACTACGTCTCCGATCCTAGCCTTACCACAAGGAACGGAAGGTTTCGTTATTTATAGTGATGCTTCTAAACAAGGATTGGGATGTGTATTGATGCAAAATGAGAGAGTAGTGGCTTATGCGTCTCGACAATTAAAGCCATACGAGATGAATTATCCTACTCATGATCTTGAGTTAGCCGCTGTGGTGTTTGCGTTGAAAATTTGGAGGCATTACTTATATGGTTCTTCTTGTCGAGTGTATACGGATTATAAGAGCTTGAAGTATATATTCACGCAGAAGGAGCTAAATATGCGTCAACGGCGATGGTTGGAACTGCTTAAAGATTATGATCTTGACATTCTTTACCATCCAGGTAAAGCGAACGTCGTTGCCGATGCGTTAAGCCGCAAGTCAGTCATGTTGCAGAAGTTGGAACTACTTACCATTCAACCGAAGCTTAGACGAGAGTTGATTGATCTGGAAATTGAAGTTTGGCCTCACATAACTCAAGGACAGTTGCGTTTCCTTGAGATTACGTCCTCCGTGATGGAAGATATTAAGTCCAAACAGTTAGATGATCTCTCAATTGTGCAGCTTCGTGAAGACAGTGTTAGAGGAAAAGCTCCTGGATTCTTAATCGATGAAGACGGAGTTCTTCAATTTCGAGGTAGAACTTGTGTACCTAATCGGGATGATCTCAAACAAGTGATTTTGAATGAAGCACATTCTACTCCATACTCGATTCATCCGGGTATGAGTAAAATGTATAAGGACTTGAAGAAAAATTTTTGGTGGCCAAACATGAAGAAAGATGTAACGGAGTTCGTGTTGAAATGCTTGACTTGTCAACAGGTTAAAGCGGAACATCAGAAACCTGCCGGTAAATTGCAATCACTACCAATTCCGGAATGGAAGTGGGAAGATATAGCGATGGATTTTATTGTGGGAATGCCAAAGATGCGAACTGGAGTGAATATGATTTGGGTAATCGTTGATCGACTAACCAAATCCGCACACTTTCTGGGCATTAGAGATACTTGGGGACCGGAGAGGTTGGCTCGGTTATTTATTGCGGAGATTGTGAGACTCCATGGTACCCCAAGAAGTATCGTGTCTGATCGCGATGGGCGTTTTGTGTCGCATTTCTGGCAAGCAGTTCATCGAGCACTCGGTACCAAACTGAATTTCAGCACCACTTACCATCCCCAGACAGACGGACAGTCGGAGAGGACGATCCAAACGCTGGAAGACATGTTGAGGGCTTGTGCGTTGGATTGGAAAGAAGATTGGGAGACTCATTTACCATTGATTGAATTTGCGTACAATAACAGTTGGCATAGTTCGATTGGGATGGCTCCGTTTGAAGCATTATATGGAAGACGGTGTAGATCGCCAATCTGTTGGGACGAGCCGTACGAGTTACTTGGAGTAGAACCGGACTTGGTGGTTCAAACACGGGAAAAAGTCGTAATTATTCGGCAAAGGTTGTTGACTGCTCAGAGTCGACAAAAGTCATATGCCGATGTTCGTCGTCGATCGTTAGAGTTCCAGGCGGGAGACCATGTGTTGTTGAAAGTATCGCCTACTCGTGGAGTTCTTCGGTTTGGTAAGAAGGGGAAGCTTAGCCCTCGTTATATTGGCCCCTTCGAGATCCTGGACAAGGTAAGCGATGTAGCTTATCGACTAGCGTTACCTCCGACGCTTAGTCATGTTCATAATGTGTTTCATGTTTCACAACTGCGTAAGTATGTTCCCGATCCCAGCCATGTTATTGATTATCAAGAGATTGAGGTTAGTGGCGATGTTACGTATGAAGAACAACTGGTTACCATACTAGAGCGACGAGTGAAACAATTGCGACAGAAAGTGATTCCGTTAGTAAAGGTCCAATGGTCTAAGCATGTAATTTAAGAAGCCACGTGGGAGACCGAGGATAGTATGCGTGCCCGATACCCCGAACTTTTTGTATCTTAAGTTTCGGGACGAAACTTATTTTTAGGGGGTAAGGGTGTAATACCCGTGTATTTTATGAGTGTTGTTTTAGATGTATTTTGTGATATTGTGGTTATTTGGATCGTATGTATTGATGATTGACCTTGGTATGTTCATGGCTGATAATTATTGAGTTTTGTGATTCTCGGACTGTGCTCGGTTTTGGCCGGACTTTGCGAATTTAATTTATGGAGGATAGCAATTAGCGCACGCTAATACTGTATGTCTAGTGCACGCTAACCAGGTTCGAGTAGCGCACGCTACTCTTGTGCAATAGCGTGCGTTAGGCCCGCTGGACAGTGAACTTTCTGGACTCTGGAATGTGGCGTTAGCGTACGCTATGGACGGACTAGTGTACGCTATTTCGATGTACTAGCGCACGTTACTTGTAGGATAACGTGCGCTAGGATGTCAGGTCAGTGAGGGCAGAAATGTTTCTGGACTGCAGGTACTTGCAGGTAGCGCACGCTACTGTATGGAGTTAGCGCGCGCTAGTGGCAATCGATAGCGCACGCTAACAGATGGTTTAGCGTACGCTACCGGAGTCTGACAGAATGTTGTGGACTGCCTTTTCTTCAGCAGTGCACCGCCCTCAGCTCGTTAGCGCACGCTAAGCCTGTAGCCGTAGCGTGCGCTAATACCTCCCAGTATATATATGGGGGGCAGGTTCTAGAAATGTCATTTTTCACCTTTTCCTCTTCCCTTCGACGGCTGGGCGATTTGGAGTGTAGTTAGGCGTGGTTTCCGACCAGTTTTCACCATCCAACAACATTTTCGAGTTCCTAGTCTCAATCTAACAAGATTTCATCCAGTGTATCATCCAAATCAAGGTAAGATTGTTCAATCCCTAGTTTTTCAGAATTTTGAGGGTTTTGTTTAGATCTCGTCCTTCTAGTCCGTTTTAAACCTTGAATTGGGTCAGATTATGATTGTGAGACCGTAATCCCTTGTTTTTCTTGAAGTCTACGGATTTTGATTGAGTTCTCACCTATTGATTGGAGTATGAACAACTCCGCCTTAATAGTGTTTGATAGTTTGTCCCTAAGAGTAGAATTTGAAGGGAATCCTTCCGTTTCCATGGTGTTGTGTTTTGATTCGGTATTTCGATGTGTTAGGATCGAATCGTTGAAGGAAGTTCGGACCGTACATTCATCCGTACGCCGTTTCTCGTGTCGTTCAAATTAAGGCAAGTACTTTGATTGTGTTTAATGTACTTCGTGTGAATATGTAAAAATGGGATTTGTGCCAATTGTTGATTGAGTGTGTGTGAGCCGAGTAAAACCAGTGAGGGTCCCCTGGGGTCCGGTAGGCCGCGTTTCCCTACGGATCACTCGGTTGGGCTATACACCAGGAAGGGCTTGACGAGGTGTCTCTGGGGTGTGTATCTTGCTTGAGAGGTACAGGGCCAGTATAGCTCGGGAGGTTGTTTTGTGATGATGACTGTGATGTGGTATTCCGGAATATCTGTGATGGCACTATTATTTCTGTGGTTTTTGTTGATTATTCACTTGTTGTACATATTCTAGAATCATTGTACTTGCACCGGCTTCTTGCTGACCCCTTCTGGGGTGGATATACTTTTGTGTATTCAGGTACAGGTCCAGTGGGAGGACTAGCACAGGACGGACACGAGCTTGGTGGGCAGCATTGATATCGTGCATTATTTTGAGTTGGTGGTCGTATGGTCATGGTCAAAGTCGTGTTTTGGTTTTGTACTCGCGCGGGTACTGTCCGGTGTTGTATGTCGTGTCATTATTAATGGTTAATGATGTTGTTGTATTCCAGTTGTGAACGGTTGTATTGGTTATGATCCCACGGGATGATATGTTATTTGGTATTGTGATGTATGTCATGTTGAAATTGAAGTTGGTTTTGAATGTATGAACGTTTATGTTTGTCGTATTTAAGGTGTTTTACTTGGGTCTAAGCCTGGTAGGTTCTCCAAAAAGGATCTACGGCACTGTAATATCTCCGTAAATCATGGGAGTGTTACACCATCTATGTTGAATTTAATAATATTATCAAACAAGAAAACTTTAAAAAGTACCCTTAGAACATTAAATTAAAGGAATAATTAATCTTCGAAAAAAAAATATTTTCCTAACGGGGATCTCCCACGGACCTCCGGCGGGTCGTCCGAAAAATTTTTCTGTTTTTATTTTTAAGGCAGTCCCGCCGGCTGCCGACAAACCTCAGACGGACTCTTTTCTTTGCGGCAACGTCCTCCGACCTGCTTTCCAACTGGCCGCCATCCTTTTTTTTTGGAGCAGGCGACCAACTTTTCAGCACGGTGGCCATCCGCAGACCTCCGACGACTAGCCAATTTTTTTATTTTTTATTACCGGCCTATCGTCTTGCTTTCCAACAGGGCCGCCGAAGGGCGCCGACAAATCTCCAACAACAACCAATCTTTTTGCGGCCGATCTGCTCTCCAGCAGAGCCGCACCGGGCGAATCCCAATGACCGGACAAATGTTCTTTTTTGGCGGTTGGCATGCCGACTCGCTCTCCAACGAGCCTCCTGTAGAAATCCAGCGACCGGACAATTTTTTTTTTTCTTTAAAGCCTCCTACCGGCCTTTTTTCGGACAGGCAAGCTGGAGGTTATCGGCGGACCTCCACTAATAGGAATTTTTTTGGTTTGCGATCGTTTCCTAAACTGTTCTCCAGCGAGGCCTCTAAGGGCCGCCCGCCAGACCTTTGACGACGGTCATTTTTTTTCGTGCAGTCGTCTACCGGACTGCACGCCGGCGACTGACCTCCGGGAGCAAACATATTTTTTTCTAGCAAGATAATCTGATAATTTAATTATTTCAATCCAACCATGACACCATTACCGTGCCATTACGGCACGGGTTATCACTATTACATTTATAAAACAAACTGCACGATAGATGGAGGATATTTTTCTAATTCCAACGTTTTAGAAAAGTATAAATATCGAAATCTGGAAATCAAAAGTGACAAGGGTGTTTATTTTTCAGTTTGTCCTTAAAAATAGTAATTTAAATGCCGACAATGTTATGCTAGTCCTTACGGCTGGTTCTTTAACAGAATAGAATCTAACCACATACAACAGTGAACACAAAGAAGGAATGCGAAGAGTAGAAGCAAATGATAGAGCACACAAAGAAAAAGACAAATAGGAATGGAAAAACAAAAAAATCAACTTAATGCTGTTCAGATTTCATGTAAAATGATTATGGGTGGCAGGTGATTCAATGTTGGGCGTCACATTTGAGACTCAGACAATATTTTCCACACTTCGACAAAGAGCACCAACCTAAGAATCAAGCTAGATGGCGGCATTAGTGCAGACAGTTCGACAAAGGACAAAAAAAGATCTCATTTCGGAAATGAATGTAACAGCTATACTGAAGTAGTGAACTACAGTCGAAGATCGAGATAGTTGTTCAAGTTATAAAAAGTGATGTCTAGTAATCAAAAAGTGACGACTTTCTGCCAAAAAGTCGGAAAATGTAACATCTTAAAGATAAAAACCAATTCCCTCTTAATAAACAATACAAACTGGATTTTCAGCACAAAAGGTTGATTTCACCTCCTATTCCTAGCAATTGAGCTCACCAGTAAACTTACAATCAATCGTCATTACTTGTCAGCTATTTTCGCTACGCCAGAAGCAAAGAATCCATTTCACGTGTAGGACATAAAGAATGCAAAATTACATGGTACAGTGCATAGGAAAGGGAAAAAAATTGTGTATTTATTCACCCAGACAGCATGTAATACGAGGTACTTGATATTTATTCTGTTCACTCACAGAAGTACAACAGGGCGGCTTAACACTTAATCTGGGATCTCCTCACCACCATAAAATACGCAATACTGGCATTTATTCTCTTCCGGTAAGACGGGAAGGCAAGGAAGCGTATGATGAAGCTAGTGTTTAGCTTCGCACCAAGAATTTGCTGCAACCCAGTCGAAAGCAATGGGACTCAGAAAAGCATCAGGAATACCAAAAGAACTTACCAACGCGAGTGCGTATGGTCTGATTTCACCGCAGAGCTTTGCAACTTCTTTCCTCACAACCGCAGCATTCTCTTTTCTTAAGTAACCATATCGGAGAAATGCAGCATCCTCATCCAAGGTAACCAGAACATACATTGACCTCAAAAGACTCAATACATTCTGCATCATATGTTAATTATTTAGTTCCAAACACAAACCTTAAATTAATCGTTGTATATAAACCTTTCTTATATCAAATAATTTTGAAAGAGAGATTATGTATGACATGAGAACTTTCGAAACTTAGACACAATAGGGATATACTAAATTAGCTAACTGCAGCAAGATACTATACCTTAAAACTTTAGGGGGTGCTTGGACCCCAACATTCCATTTTTGTTCCGTTGGAGAAGATTTTTAACTCTAAAATGTGATTGCCTACCAAGTATTCAGAAAACACACCATTCACTCGCTCTCACTGTCTTTCTCACCAATCATAGCAATTAGCTACACAATTCCCTTCCCCCCCCCCCCCCCCCCCAAAAAAAATCGATTTCCCACAAGCTTCACCATACTGCCATTCATATATTTCGAACTATCAATCGTATCTACTGATCATTTCACAATTTGTGTATCACATCACATCAACTTGTTATCATTACATCTGATTTCATATTCAATCACTTCCGAAACTCATCATTCTTCTTTCAAAAACTTACCATCAATATTTTCTAGCAGCCAAAAAAAAATCACGTGCCAAAAAAGAAGAGAGAATTTTCAAAATAAATTGATATCCAATCATCACCTTCAAGCTCTATAGTCATGTTCAAATAGAGAAACAGTTGAACAATCCAGCTATCACCATATACAGGGAATCGGGAGAAAGTGCATGTACCTTCAGGGGAGCATCTGTCACATTATTTTCAGATTCAATAAAAGTCTGCAAAATTGTACGATCAGAGAAGGCTCTGCCTAAATCTTCAGCGAGCTTGTAGCTCTGCACACGAAAAATATAGGAGTTAAAAACAGAGGAATACTAGGAGCTTGGGATTCTAAACAGGAGGTATTGTAATTTAAAATGGAAATCACATTTCTTTCATTACCGCAATAAAAGCAGAGTCTTTGCTTTCTCCCTGAGCTTGGTATTGAGAAACTTCAGCTGCGAAGCGGTTTATGAGATCTCTTTCTCTCAGGCAGAAAATATCATTCTGTCACAGATGGACATAGTTCATAAGAACTTCTTTCAGATAGTAAACATAAGAGAAGATTTATCTATACCTGAAATTGAGTGCTCCGGACTATGGAATTTCCGAGCTGCAAAGGAATAGTAGGGCAAGCTTTATTCATGTGTTCAAGTCCCAAGTTTTGGAAGGGTTTGTTTCTCCTTTTTGCTGCCACATACTCTGCTAACAGTGCCTTGCTAACCTGTATTGAATATATTCCTTGAGTTCTACCACACAACAACAATGATCACAAAATTCCATGATTCCATCTTTACATGATAACTTGAAAACATTTCAGCTTAAACTGGGAAGCCTGAAATCAATGTTGTATAACTATTAAATAACGGCTGAGGTGATATGTGCTACCAAAACTAAAGAAGAAAAGGAAATCACATATACTTATAAACCATAGATACCCACTTGATTTTGATTTCTTATTTTACAGATTACACATATTGAAGGGCTATTTATTTATAGAAGAAAAACAAGAAAAAAAGGAAGAAATAAGAAGAAAAAGTGAAAAACCTCTAGGCACGAATTTGTAATTGAGAAGGATGACTAAATTTTTTCTAACTAGGCTAAGTCTAGACTCGAGAAATTTAGCCCTGTATATTATCATGAAGAGAGCCAATCAAGCAACTATACCTGTTGCATAAGAACATTGTTGTCACCCTCAAAAGTAGATTGCACATCAAATTCACCTTTCAGCTGACCAACACGATTTTCCGTCTTCAGTCCTTGCCCCCCGCAAGCCTCACGACATTCCTATATCAATATTCCACTAGTGTAAAAGTGGGAGTTATTTAATATACAAAAACTTGACTTGATTTTTAACCTGAAGAGTTTGCATATTATGCCACGTTAATATAGCCTTGAATGCACTAGAAACAACATGAATTGATTTGAGCAACTGTGGGGTCCTCTCAACGTATAGCAGTTTCAAATAGTTGGCAGCAAAGCTCATAGCATACCTGTAGCACCAGCACAGTAGCTTGTTAAAAATCCCCCATTTATAAACATAACAAATGGAACCAATATGCTCCCTCAGTTACGATAATAAGTACGAACAGGAGCTGTTCTCATCAAATTGAAACCTGTAGTAAACCGATTTTAAGTGCCCTTTTTCCTTACTCTAACAAGTAAACTACATTTACTATCGCGGCGCTCAAGCTTACAAGAAAGTCGATGGTGAATCTTATATGGTCTACTCACGTCAAGGTCTTCTGGCATCTAAATGTTGGAAGCGCCCCAACAAGCATTAGATGCGCTGCCTATCCTTATACATCATGCAGGTTCGAGTCCTGCTCGTTACAATAGAATAAGACAGGGTGCTGCCTGCTGGGAAGCTTCAAGGGGAACCGCTTCGATCTGAGCTCCTCCCGCTAGATTGTCGCGTTTAATGCCCTTAATCAAGCAACATAGTGCCGAGCCTTCTTGTAAGGGCGGCAGCTCTAATAACTTTATTATTTATTAGAAAAACAACCAAGCTTCCCGAACCAAAAAAATAAAAAAGACTGCAACAATCGGATTACTTGACTCCTGCCTCGGCTTCATGATCCGATGGGCTGAAAGGGAATTAACAAAGATAGTCCTATCCAAAGATGTCAAGTCCAAAGGTGGCTGGAATGGAAAATTGGCCAACAATTGTTACATAAAACACACATAACTGAAAATGTTAGGGAATGCTGTTGTACCCTACTTCAATTAAATTCATCATTGGATGATTAATTGTTTGGCCAACTTATGATTATTTTTGGGTCAGACTTCAGACGGAAAGAGATATTCTCGGTGGATCAAATTTAACTGAAGATAAACATTAATATGAAATGCAGTATCTAATATAGGAATTGGGAACGAACCTAGATATATCTACTTTGGTTAATTAATTGGGTCAATTACAATTTTTTTACCATTTGATTTGTGAATAGGATAGTTATCAAATCAACTCATGGGATTTCACTTGTTTGCCTAATTAATAAATCTCATGATTGATTCATTGCCAATTTGGCTAGAAACTAATGAGATGATTATCAGGCCCTAGATTTTTTTCATAATAGTTTTTTCTTGTAAATTACCAAATTTATTCAATTTAATTAATTGAACATTTGTCTTTATTCAAAATTTTCATTATTTAAATTAAATGCAAAACTTGAAATACATATTAGATGCAATATTCAATTAATTACCTCGTTCTATTTTCTCTAATTATAGCCCACTCTAATTTAACTGGGTGTTTTGAATTCGACACATTCTCTCTCCAAGTGAGCGCCAAACATGCTGGGAAGTCAAATAAGCAATTCGACCAATAAAGGTCTAGAAATCTATAATATTTTCGAATTATATGAATTTAACCATGAATACTCGGCCGTCAAAGTTTTTCTAAACATTTAGGCTCAACTCAGGCATTTTATTCATAACAAGACAATTGATGACCAATTTGATTAATATTTTCACCCCCATTAGTTGAATGACCAATTTGGCAACATTCCCTAATATCTAAAAACTCGTATAAGATAACTATCGGTTCCAAGCTATGAAGCACTTAGACGGGTACGCACATGGGTACGGGTATGAGTGCGAGAAATGGCAAATTTTGAGAATAAGACACGGGTACGGGGGCAAGGCACAAAAAATTATAGTATATATACATATATTGTAATAAAAACCAAAAAAATGGAACTTACATATAAAGTGAGAATAGATGGAGAGAGAGAGAGAGAGAGAGAGAGAGAGAGAGAGAGAGAGAAGAAAAGGTCGTGAAAAACAAAGATGAGAAAATAGTGATTGTAATTTAGGGTTTTGCTTTTGAATAAGAACATCTTACTCCTATTTTCTAAGTTTCATAAGAAAGAGCCCAAATTCTTCGGAGGCCCAATTTCCAGAGAAAAGCGACCGAAGTAAATACTCACGTCTTTGCAAGAAGAGGGACAGAAAAGCCGGAGAAGTAAATACTCACGTCTTTGCAAGAAGAGGCAGAAGGCGCCTTTGATGACTTGGGTAATCAAGCAAAAGAACTTCAGCAGTATTTGGTGCAACTGAAAATGCTTTCCTTGTCAATGAATATCTTATGGCAATAGCTAAGCTTATCTGTTGAGAGAAAAGTAGGTGAAATTAGCTACAATATGATTCCCAAAACTACTCGAGCATCGAAAGAACACAGGACATAACATGAATCCAATGTACTCTATATTGCTCACCTTCGCTGAGTAAATCGCACTGACTGCTATGGTGACACGTCCAGAAGTCAATGGGGCCATGAATGCACCAAATCTCTGAATTATACTGATATGTCAATCCAACTTTTAAAAGTGCTGGCCAATATTGTTGACAAGGAGATAAAAGGAATAATAATATCATAAATGCCACTAATAAGCTTGTTTTAACACATTATTTGATAATTATCTAGATACAAAAGCACATTTGACATTACTGAAAGGCAAGCGACGTAAATGTTGGTATTCATTACTTCTATATGGAAAGAGTTGGTAAAAGGTGAGGGTCAAGAAAGGTGCATATGAACCTCCTAAAGACAAATTACAAGACAGTTTTTCCATACAATTTCTCGAGCAGTAAAGATAAGCATATAGCCTTAAAACACCAACTAACACAAAAACAGTCATACAACAATTCCTCGCTGATAAAGCTTTGGCCTATCGGCAAATATCGATATAGGAGAAAACCAAACCTGGTCAGGGTCCTTTATTGCACTCAGATAATTTCCATCTGGAGAAACATCAGCAACGGAGTTCAATAAATTCTCCCTAGGGATGCGAACATTGTCAAACCTGCAAAGAGCCACAATCACACCAAAATAATTTGTATAGTACAAAAGAAACCATCTCCAATAAAATCCAGAAGGGACTTCTTTTACCATATTCGACCATTGTCAACACCATTCAAACCAATCTTATGACCACAATCAGCGATCCGAATATTGGGACAGATACTTCCATCTGCATATCTGATTTGGGCAATAAAAGCATGGACGCCTTCATTCTTTCCATCAATGTTGAGCTGTGAAAAGACTACTGTATGTGTTGCATGCTGTAAACCATTCAAGAAAGGGTCTTATTAGGCATTGTTAATGGCAAGCAAGAAGGCTTAAGAGTGATAAAGTTAAAAAAGAAAAGGCATGACAAGTAATCGGTTAGCCAATGTTGATAGAAAGACATTACATTAGCTGCACCTCCGATCCAGTACTTTTGAGCAGATTCACATGGAGTGTTGATAACAAACTCTCCAGATGTCGAATCATAAGTGGTTACTGTTTCAATGCCTCGAACCTGAAACCATAGAATACAAGTTCGTTCATTAAGATTTCAGGACCCAATAAAAATAGAAAAAAGAGAAACGAAAGCTAATCAACAGGCTGCATCCCGTAGATGAAGCAATTAAAATGTGAGTCTATACATACATTACTTCCGTGCCCCAACTCTGTCATTGCAAAGCAGCCTTTTATCATGTAATTTTCTGTGGCACTCAGCCACTTATCATGATGCCTCTTTGTACCAAAAAACTGGACAGCACCCCCCCTGAACCATGAACAACAATAAAAAAAAGGTCATTCACACATTTCAAGTAAAACGAGGTACAGTAGACTCAGAACCAAATTAGAAGATGACCCAAAAAAATGTTTGCACGCAGCCAAACAAAGGTGAGGTACTAGTTCGGTAAACAAACCAAGCCAACCCAAGCAGATCTTCCTTAACATGCAAATTCTCGTCGTGAAAATTCACCACTACTGAATTAAAGGCAGTCTAATGTGTCTCCAAAACTGGGATAGTTCAGCAACGCAATATTTCTTCCCCCCTGATTATTCAGCAAGTCTGCCGAAGTTTGAAGTATCCAACACAATACCAATAAGCAGACAACTTAGACTACCAAATTTTGCATTCTCGAAACAGGATAAATCAATACCAACTCCAAAATAAATCCGATAAACCACAAAACAAACAACCAAAAGAGCAGGAAAAAAAATACCACAACAAGAAGTGGACACCAATCTTGATAGCAAGGGAGTGATCAAAAATCTGAATAACCTCCATAAGGGCAAGCTTTCTCATCTCGTCGTCAAATCCTTTACCTGTGAGCCAACCTCGGAACACCCCATTATCCGACAAATACTGAATTCTCCTCATGGTGATCTCTCTTTGCTGCTCCATCGACTGGTTATAATCGGGGACCACAAAAACTTTTCCACCCCTCAGCTTGGGATTAAAAAGCTTGCTTTGCATCATTAGGTTGAAGAGCCAGTCCCTGTCCTCCAGGTTGTGGCCATCCATCAGTTTTCGCATCGAATTCACGTCGAATGGAGAGGGCTGCTCGGAAGCCTCCGGTGGAGTGTAGCCGAGGCATGGCGATCCAAAAACGGTGGTGGTTGTAGCGATGGGTGTGGGGGTGGGATGATTGTCGCCTTGTAGGTGTCTGGTCAAGACACGGGTTCTGAAATGTACCTTTTCCATACCTCTGGTCGTCTCAATCGGGATTGAAATGCAAGACGTGAAAAAGAAATAAGAATTCCAATCTTTATAACGACGCGTACCGATCTCGGATGTCAATTTGCTAAAATCCAAAATTCAGATTTTGGTTTCGGCATGTAATATGACGCTTTACGAAGTCTCGCGTTTTAAGAAGAGATTATAATTTGTACTTTTTGTTACGTGAAAGTTGGAATAAATAATGATATGTTTGAGGAGAAAGTAAAAGACAGCAAACCAATCCATTCATAACACTGATAAAGGGGCCTTTATATAGGTATTACAATGAGAGTCCTTCCATATATAGGATTCCTAGATAAGGTAAGACATCTAATAGGATCCTACTACCTCTAGAAGGATCTAGAACCTTCCATCCATATATCTACAATCAATATTAGGTAAGATACATCACGGGAATAATAATTCCCGGAACACTCCCCCTGTGTCGAGCACTAATACAACAATGGTGCAGAAGATGTTGCCTTCGTAAAAACCTATTCCAAGCCAAAACAAAACCCCATGGGAAAAACAAAGGGTTGATGAGGAAAAGATTGCAACGCACCAACATAACATGTCGTGTATACTCCCCCTGATGTATACATAACGACTCCCCTGATGAGTACCTCAAATCATAGGAGTCAGATGCCAAGTTGCCCTCACAACTATACCAAGGAAAAACCCAGTGGGAAAAATACCTCTTGGTCTAAGTTGAACAGAAGTACAACGCATCATTGTATAGATGTTCTCATAGGTCGCCTCGTTAAAAACCTTACCAAGTGAAAACCCAATGGGAAAAACAAAGCTTGGTCTAAGGACAAAAAGAGCGCGACACATCCAAAGTGCAGAGTCGCTAAAGACTTATCATGTTTTCTAAAGTCTTGACCTCTATGCACCAAATCAGTCATAACTTCTTCGATTCAATAGGTATCAACGAAACTGTAAGAACGTATGAAAACTAGACACCCATAGCTTTTCATTCACATACAGTACGTAACCTAGATCGACCTGAGCAGATCACAAAGCTCTATCGAAGTTGACTCAGCAAATTACCGGACATATCCTGTCCTACTTTGCAACAATAGTCATATGTCACTCAACATTATGGATGTGGTCAAATGGTTAGTTTCCTTGGAAAGTAGACACAAACCTTTCCAATGGCACCAATTTCACCATTTTCCAGCAAGTGAGCTGCCCTATAGGTCATATAGACCAACACATTTTGGGCAGATTCGGGTATCGGTTTTCAAGTGTCCTTTTTATCGAGATAGAGCGAGCTTCAAGCTTCTTGTCAATCACAGACATTACGTGAGCGCATCCTAGGCCATCATCACAGTGGCTTTACCGGATTATTACGAATGAGTACATCGAGTCAAACATGAGTACATAATACCGTACTTTTCTCTTAAGACTGCATCATCACTTAAGTGAGCCAAGTCTTATGATGACTTCGACTAATCATTGGGAATCATATAGGCATTACTTTATCGTCTCTTAGGGAAACCGTCCCTTAGATTGCCTTAAACCGATTGATGAATACGCATCATCAAGTGTCCCCAAGATCCTTTCATTCTTAACTTTGGATTTAGCGGAATCTCTTAGTCTCACAAGAGTACATCACTATAAACCCTTAGTTTTACACGCAAAAGCTTCATATCTCTTCCAAATCAAGTATATGTGTTCCCGACAATCACTTGTCGACGCGCTCCGTGGTCAGGAGGCACTTGATTTGAGTCTGATCTACCACGAGATCCTTTTTATCACTTAACTTAGTTCCCCACTAAGATAAGATTTAACCACAAGCTGCACGTCAGTTTTTGGGAAACTATCTAACTGAAAAGATAGTGGATGCTATAACATCCATTACGATAGCACAACTAAGTTTCGTGTCATCGTAGTCGATTCCAGTGCGTTCATGAGAAACCTCGCGCCATGAGGTGAGTTTAACTCCTTCTCTCACTCGCTTTAACAAAGTATACGGATAGATCTTATCTTTGGAGTGTCGGTACCACTTCAACAAAGGGCTGTCACTTTGTTTATACTGAAATCGCATATGTTTCCATTTTAGGCCAAGGCTACAACGTTGTAGATTTTCAACGAAGTATGGTTCGATTAAACTCACATTCCACGTGTAACACCCCGAGATATTCGGAATAATTACAGCGCCGTAAACCCTTTAGGTAAGGATTTACAAGGCTAATTTTAAAAGGATTATAAATATAAACCAATCATACAACTGAAGTTCAAATACAGATTTGATTCAACCGATCAAATGAGTTAACTTATACAACCATATCGAAAAGACATTTTTAAAACAGACGTACTCGAGTACTAAATAGACCAAGAAAACAAATCACAATAACAATAAACATCAACCACATCACTGAGCCATTTCATCGTCCTGTCGGTACTGTGGTTGCTTCCCCGCTCCTCGGCTACCTGAACATCAAAACAATGTCCACCCCCGAAGGGGTTAGCAAAACAATGCTAGTACAAGTATCGTAATACATAAATCATCAATGCATCATAAAACATGCAAAACGGACTTCCGTCACCGGAATCCAACGATGCGAATCCTCACGATTCCATCAACACAGTACAGGGTAATCCAGCGATCTAGCGCCCTTGGTATAGATCCCCATGATGATCCCGTCGGACCAATGCATGGTGGAAAACCTGTCCAGCGATCCAGCGCCCTCAGCATAGATCCCCATGATGATCCCGTCGGACCAACGCATGGTGGACATTCGATCCAGCGCCCTCAGCATAGATCCTCATGATCCCCTCAGATCATTTATACCATAAATCAATCAACTATGCATACATATATGCATTTCAATATGTTCATCGATACGAACAAATAACAACGAATACCACGAGAAATTTCAGAAATACATCTCATATTCAACAACATGAACAAAACCACAAGCATGATCAAAGTTTCAATATAAATCGAACTCGACATATGATACTTGCCTCGAAAATGGCAAGAACGAAACACTTCAATGATCTCAACACACTCGAAGGCCGCCTCCTTCGATCAACGTAACAAGCTCGAACCTTAGCAAAATAAATGATATACAAATCATCTCAAGTCGAACGATGGCCTAACAATTCAGTCTACGGCCGAAAAGCTCAAAATAAACAATCTGCCTGGACTGCTTAGCGTGCGCTACGTACTCTACGTAACGTGCGCTAAGCCGGCCTGTTAGCGTGCGCTATCGTATAAGACTAGCGTGTGCTAGCCACGGACTGACAGTTTGAATCGGCTGATAACATAACGTACGTTACGTACGTATCGTGCGTTAACTTATCCCCGATAGCGCACGTTAACTAACGTATGTTAGCGTGCGCTAACCTTGCATGGCAGAATACTGCTAACAGAAAACTGGGTTGAATGGTGATGAACTCATAAATTCTACGGTGATAATACAAGTCATCCTCAAGCATATCATGCTAATAAGGTTTGTGGAAGTTCTATGATTATGAGATACAAATATACGTATATCATCACAACACCATAGTTCATCTAGATCTTCAAGAAAATACTCTAAGTTCCGTTCGTCTTACGTTCCAAAACGCATGATTCCAATGTGTAAAACGTAACAACTAGGTAAATCCGTCTACTGATCACAAATAGGTTTGAAGCTTCAGAAAATGCTAGGAGTTCAAACACCAAGAGGTTCAATGGTTTATACGGTGAATAAGTATCGAAACATCGAAAATATCCTTCTACACATGATGTTCGACTACTTAAGAATCTAACTGACAAGATAAGCATGATCAAACGTCCTTTAGAACGCTACTAGTATTGGTGAAGAATCACCTACCTCAAAGTAGTGAAGAACACGGAGGAAATCGAAGCAATCCAACGCCGAAGGCTTGAACACCAATCTCCAATGATATACGATCTTCAATCACGAACTAGGATGCTGATATGAAGTGTTTAGGATGAAGGAAGTTATGCTCTAAGTGTAAGAATTTGGGTTATGGGAGAAGAAAGAACTGAAATCACGAATAGGATGTTGTCCTATTTATAAGAAATGGCTATTAGCGCGCGCTAGTCCCTGCTCGTAGCGTGCGCTAACGGCTCACTGACTTAACTGTACTCAGCACTTAGCGCGCGCTATGCACATGCATGTAGCGTGCGCTAAGGCGTTGACTCTGCTTTTCCCGAAAGCCGTCCAGGTTCATCCCGACACAATCCGACAGGGGTCCCCCGGCCAGATCTCACCTACCGCACGTCCCAATCAAATTGACCACGCATAGCGTGCGCTAATGCTCCTTTGTAGCGTGCGCTATAAATCCATGTTAGCGTACGCTATACATAGCTGATAGCGTGCGCTACATGCGCAGAATTACAATTTTTAAATCACATACATGAAATCATACGCTCGACAACATCGGATTATGAAATACGGAGAATAATACTCAGATCAAGTACAACGATTACAATATCACAAGTTCCAAATACATATCAGAAATCTCGGGTATTACATCCTTCCTCCCTAAAAAGAAGTTTCGTCCCAAAACTTAAGATGAAAACAACTCTGGATATCTAGCCTTCATAGTGTCCTCCGTTTCCCAAGTGGCCTCTTCGACTCCGTGTCGTGACCATTGTACTTTAACCAAGTGTATTGGTTTATTCCTCAATTGTTTGATCCGGCTCTCAAGTATCTTGATTGGTCTCTCTTCGAAGGTGCCATCATTAGCTATCTCGATCTCATCGAAATCAATGACGTGACTGGGCTCTGGTACATACTTCCGCAATTGGGATACGTGAAACACATTGTGAACGTGACTCAGCGATGGCGGTAAGGCCAACCTGTATGCTAAATCTCCAATTCTCTCGAGGATCTCGAATGGTCCGATATATCTCGGACTAAGCTTGCCTCTCCTCCCAAAATGGAAAATCCCTCGTGTAGGAGACACCTTCAATAGTACATGGTCCCCAGCGTCGAACTCTAGAGGGCGACAACGTATATCTGCATAAGATTTCTGTCGACTCTGGGCAGTCAACAATCTTTCTCGAATCAAAGCTACCTTCTCTTGAGTCTGAATAATCAATTCTGGTTCCGTCCCGATCAAATCCGAAGAATCATCCCAACACAGGGGTGATCGGCATCTTCTCCCGTACAAAGCTTCAAATGGTGCCATCTTAATAGAAGCATGCCAACTATTATTATAGGTGAACTCGATAAAGGGCAAGTGAACTTCCCAATCAGTTGACCAATCTAATGCACAAGCTCTAAGCATGTCCTCTACTGTCTGTATAGTCCTTTCGGACTGACCGTCCGTTTGGGGATGATAAGACGTGCTAAAGTTGAGCTCAGTTCCCAAAGCCCTGTGAACTGCTTTCCAGAAGTGCGACACGAAACGACCATCTCGATCCGAAATAATGGTCTTCGGCGTCCCATGCAATCTGACTATCTCCGCAATAAATACTCGCGCCAATCTCTCGGACCCCCATGTATCTTTAATCCCTAGGAAATGAGCCGAATTGGTTAGTCGATCAACTACAACCCAAATCATGTTCATTCCCGTTCTAGTCCTTGGCATACTGGTGATGAAATCCATTGAGATGTCCTCCCACTTCCATTCAGGGATCGGAAGCGGCTTTAACATTCCTAAGCAGTCGCGATGTTCAATCTTAACTGCCGACAAGTCAAGCACTTCAAACGTACTGCTACGTCCTTCTTCATATTCCCCCACCAAGTTTTGTTTTAAATCCTTGTACATCTTATCACGCCTGGTGAATGGAATATGGCGCTACCGTGAGCTTCCTTCGTAATAGTCCGTCTCAAATCACCATCATCGGGAACGCAAAGTCGATTCGAAATCTCGAACTCCATCGTCTTGTAACACGAATCCTAGGGCTTTTCCTTTCTTTACTTCGTCACATAATCGAAGGATCGGAGAATCGTCAACCGCTTAGACTTGATCTCCTCGACTAGTGATGAAGTCGGCCCATCACATAAAGTTGCCCTGGATTCTGGTGCCCATACTTCAACCCCTTCACGGATCGGTTCGCCGAATCTTTGGTTTGGGATGTAAGTGCTTCCAACACTCGAAGAGAAACAGGTTTACGGCTCAGAGCATCGGCTACTACGTTTGCTTTCCCCGGATGATAGAGAATCTCCAAGTCGTAATCCTTGATCAATTCCAGCCACCTTCTCTGCCTCATGTTTAATTCTTTCTGACTGAAAATGTACTTGAGGCTCTTATGATCTGTAAAGATCTGACAATGAGTACCGTACAAATAATGTCTCCAAATTTTCAGTGCAAAGACTACAGCTGCTAACTCCAGATCATGAGTTGGGTAATTTACTTCATACGGTTTCAATTGCCGAGAAGCATAGGCAATCGCCTTATCCTTTTGCATCAACACGCATCCCAGACCCTGATTTGAAGCGTCACTGTAAACCATGAATCCATCAGTTCCATCTGGCAATGCTAAAATAGGTGTTGTCGTCAGTCTCTTCTTAAGCTCATCAAAACCAGCCTGGCATTTCTCATCCCACTTAAACTTTTGAGTTTTCTGTAACAGCTGAGTGAGCGGACGAGAGATCTTGGAAAATCCCTCTACAAAGCGGCGATAATATCCCGCAAGTCCTAGGAAACTCCGGACTTCTTTCACATTACTAGGAACTTCCCATTCCAAGATTGCTTCGACTTTCTTCGGGTCCACCTGAACCCCATCGACTGATATCACATGCCCAAGGAAGGTTACTTCCCTAAGCCAGAACTCGCATTTAGAAAGCTTTGCATACAGCTGTTCCTTCCTCAAAGTGCTCAAAACCACACGCAAATGCTCGGCATGCTCCTCTGCGTCCTTCGAATATATCAAGATGTCATCAATGAAGACGACGACAAATTTATCCAAGTATTCCAAGAATACCCGATTCATCAATTGCATGAACACCGCAGGAGCATTGGTAAGTCCAAATGGCATTACTACAAATTCATAATGCCTGCATCGATCCAAAGCGATTTTGGTATATCCGATTCCTTAATTCTCAACTGGTGGTATCCTGATCGCAAGTCAATCTTCGAGAATATCCTTGCCCCTTGCAGTTGATCAAACAAGTCGTCGATCCGAGGTATAGGGTACTTATTCCTGATCGTCATCTTGTTGAGCTCCCTGTAATCAATACACATTCGGAGGGATCCGTCTTTCTTCCGGACAAAGAGAACGGGCGCTCCCCAAGGAGAAATGCTAGGTTGGATATAGCCCTTCTGTAACAATTCCTCCAGTTGCTTCTTGAGTTCATACATCTCAGTTGGCGTCATGCGGTATGGTGCTCTGGAAATAGGAGCTGCTCCAGGCTCTAATTCGATAGTGAATTCCACTTCTCTCTGCGGAGGTAACCCAGGTAGTTCGTCAGGAAATACATTTGAGAACTCATTCACAACTGAAATAGACGAGAGCTCTACTCCTTCCTCTTTCCTCATGGCATAGCACCAAAGGCCGTGACATCCTTGCTTCAGTAATTTCACGGCTTTCATTGCTTTGATCAATTTTCCCGAGCTTCCTGGTCTCCATCCTCGGAATAAGTGTTCAGATCCGTCATCAGCAATGATAGAAATGACTCTCTCTCAGTAATTCAGAATAGCTCCATAACGGTTGAGCCAATCGTCTCCGAGAATTAAATCGTCACCGTAGATGTCAACCATAATAAGGTTCGATAGCCACTCTCTCCCCCCTATAGTTACTGGAAAATCCCTAGCTTCTAGGGTTCCCACAATTTTCTCTCCGCTCGGTAATCCCACAACATAAGGTTCACAATCATACAAGCACGAGATTTTCAAACGATTAACACAGTTCAAAGATATAAAAGAATGTGTAGCTCCCGAATCGAACAAGACACCAACTGGTTGCAAAAGGATCTGAATCGTACCTGATGCAACAGCTGTGTTCTGGTCATCCTTCTTCATCTCGTAAATACGCGGAGGAACGGACCCAGCGCTGGATGTCTCTCTCTTCCCAACGTTCTGTTGCTGAAATCCACTCTGCTGCGTCTGGTTCACACTCGTCTCCTTTGGAACTGGAGCTGGAGTGCGAGTACCAAAAGATCGGGTCGCATTCCCACAAAATGTTGCGCAATGTCCTTCCTGTCCACACTCGAAACAGGTCACAGCAGGCGCGAAACAATCACGTCGAACATGTCCCGCTTTGCCATAGTTATAACACTTCTTCCCTGCGTCTGAAACAGTTGGTGCTGCCCGGAACTTCTTTCCACCTCGAGAAGGATGCGGAGGTCTCCTGGATGAATGAAAAGAGGACTGACCCCTGTGAGGCCCGCTACTCTTATTCTCCGTGAAGTTGCCAGACACCTTCTGTTTCTTTGCTTCCGTCGATTTCTCTACTGCTGCCTCCTTCATATCATAGGCCAACGCCTTGTCCTGATACTGTCGCAAGGTGGTACATTCAAATCCGGACATATATTGCTGAATTTCCGGCTTCATTCGCATGTCAAAATGGGAAATCCTTTCCGCCTCGGTCCTGACCAAGTGGCGCACATAAGTCAGCTGGTGATTAAAGGTCTTAATCACGTCCGTCACAGATGCTTCTGAATTTTGTGGTGAGAAAAACTCCCGAACTCGGGCTTCTCTAATCAAGGCGAGGACAATCGCGCCTCCATCATCAATTTGAATTCCGTCCAGTCAACATTGTGCTCCTCCTGGTCGAATGGCCTCCCACCGCCGAAAGCCTCCTGGCCAAGAGATACCGGGCGGCCGGAACCTTCCTATCGTTGGGACAGCTTAATCCTGCAAAATCTTTTCTAATTCCTTCAGCCAGTGATCCCAAGAAAGCATCTCAGCAGAACCGTCAAATTTCGGAGGGTGCAATTTGATCACTTCGGTAAGCCATTTATCTCCTCGATTATCCACGTTATGCTGCTGTCCCATCGCCGTCTGCATGCGATCCACAACTTGAGCAAACTGGTTTATCTGGGCAACCACTGCCAAGCACTCCCGGCACGTTAGGATCTGCATTATTATTTGCCGATCCCTGCTGTCCCCCGGAATGGGAATCCGTTCGACTAGCGGTTATCTCTGGGGTAGATACCGACTCTTCTTGTCTCGCATTTCCACGTCCGCGTCCACGACCGCGTCCACGACCTCCTCTCAACATACTGTAAACATAAATACTCAATATCCAGGGCAAACTTTCTAAAAGTACATCCATCAATGTTCACAAAACATGAATAGTAAAACGGTAGTATTTGAGATTTAGGAACTTACAACCACGGTCCACACGACGATGCTGGCTCAGCAGTGATGTTACGAACGACCAATAATCAAATAACGTAAACTGACCCAACTAACCCGACTACCAAGATATCCATGAATCTTAGCTCCGATACCATATTCTGTAACACCCCGAGATATTCGGAATAATTACAGTGCCGTAAACCCTTTAGGTAAGGATTTACAAGGCTAATTTTAAAAGGAGTGTAAATATAAACCAATCGTACAACTGAAGTTCAAATACATATTTGATTCAACCGATCAAATGAGTTAACTTATACAACCATATCGAAAAGACATTTTTAAAACAGACGTACTCGAGTACTAAATAGACCAAGAAAACAAATCACAATAACAATAAACATCAACCACATCACTGAGCCATTTCATCGTCTCCGTTTGCATCGTGGTTGCTTCCCCGCTCCTCGGCTACCTGAACATCAAAACAATGTCCACCCCCGAAGGGGTTAGCAAAACAATGCTAGTACAAGTATCGTAATACATAAATCATCAATGCATCATAAAACATGCAAAACGGACTTCCGTCACCGGAATCCAACGATGCGAATCCTCACGATTCCATCAACACAAGATGAGTAATCCAAATGATCCAAATACTTGGTATAGATGCATGGTGGAAAACCCGTCCAGCGATCCAGCGCCCTCAGCATAGATCCCCATGATGATCCCGTCGGACCAACGCATGGTGGACATTCGATCCAGCGCCCTCAGCATAGATCCTCATGATCCCCTCGGATCATTTATACCATAAATCAATCAACTATGCATACATATATGCATTTCAATATGTTCATCAATACGAACAAATAACAACGAATACCACGAGAAATTTCAGAAATACATCTCATATTCAACAACATGAACAAAACCACAAGCATGATCAACGTTTCAATATAAATCAAACTCGACATATGATACTTGCCTCGAAAATGGCAAGAACGAAACACTTCAATGATCTCAACACACTTGAAGGCCGCCTCCTTCGATCAACGTAACAAGCTCGAACCTTAACAAAAGAAATGATATACAAATCATCTCAAGTCGAACGATGGCCTAACAATTCGGTCTACGGCCGAAAAGCTCAAAATAAACAATCTGCCTGGACTGCTTAGCGTGCGCTACGTACTCTACGTAACGTGCGCTAAGCCGGCCTGTTAGCGTACGCTATCGTATAAGACTAGTGTGCGCTAGCCACGGACTGACAGTTTGAGTCGGCTGATAACATAACGTACGTTACGTACGTATCGTGCGTTAACTTATCCCCGATAGCGCACGTTAACTAACGTATGTTAGCGTGCGCTAACCTTGCATGGCAGAATACTGCTAACAGAAAACTGGGTTGAATGGTGATGAACTCATAAATTCTACGGTGATAATACAAGTCATCCTCAAGCATATCATGCTAATAAGGTTTGTGGAAGTTCTATGATTATGAGATACAAATATACGTATATCATCACAACACCATAGTTCATCTAGATCTTCAAGAAAATACTCTAAGTTTCGTTCGTCTTACGTTCCAAAACGCATGATTCCAATGTGTAAAACGTAACAACTAGGTAAATCCGTCTACTGATCACAAATAGGTTTGAAGCTTCAGAAAATGCTAGGAGTTCAAACACCAAGAGGTTCAATGGTTTATACGGTGAATAAGTATCGAAACATCGAAAATATCCTTCTACACATGATGTTCGACTACTTAAGAATCTAACTGACAAGATAAGCATGATCAAACGTCCTTTAGAATGCTACTAGTATTGGTGAAGAATCACCTACCTCAAAGTAGTGAAGAACACAGAGGAAATCGAAGCAATCCAACGCCGGAGGCTTGAACACCAATCTCCAATGATATACGATCTTCAATCACGAACTAGGATGCTGATATGAAGTGTTTAGGATGAAGGAAGTTATGCTCTAAGTGTAAGAATTTGGGGTATGGGAGAAGAAAGAACTGAAATCACGAATAGGATGTTGTCCTATTTATAAGAAATGGCTATTAGCGCGCGCTAGTCCCTGCTCGTAGCGTGCGCTAACGGCTCACTGACTTAACTGTACTCAGCACTTAGCGCGCGCTATGAACATGCCTGTAGCGTGCGCTAAGGCGTTGACTCGGCTTTTCCCGAAAGCCGTCCAGGTTCATCCCGACACAATCCGACAGGGGTCCCCCGACCAGATCTCACCTACCGCACGTCCCAATCAAATTGACCACGCATAGCATGCGCTAATGCTCCTTTGTACCGTGCGCTATAAATCCATGTTAGTGTACGCTACACATAGATGATAGCGTGCGCTACATGCGCAGAATTACAATTTTTAAATCACATACATGAAATCATACGCTCGACAACATCGGATTATGAAATACGGAGAATAATACTCAGATCAAGTACAACGATTACAATATCACAAGTTCCAAATACATATCAGAAATCTCGGGTATTACACCACGTCCTCATGAACCGGCTTTATTCATAGAGTACTCTTTATGGATTAGCATTCATTGAGGCGTCCCCCAATGATGACTATAATCCAGAATCACATGAGACGGATGAGTTCATTTGATTATATGATCAAGTTTCATGTACCAAGCTCGCATACATTCTTAGCGAGAGTATTTATCGAACCAAGTGGCATCCCAATACTCTATGAGATCCACGGCCTAGTAACACCATCTACCACAATTTGTGGTGTTACCATATCACCATTTATAGGTGACGAACGTCCATGACCGGACACAATCCCTGCAGACATGTTTGCAGCATATATTTAATCTCGTCACTTTAGGGAACTTGGTGAGGCACATTAGGGACAAACTACGACAATTCCAAGTCGTTCTACTCGAACATGATCGTTCGCATCTCCCCCTAACGACGGGAAGATTGGCTCATCAAAGTGACTTACGAGATCGTCTGCCAAGGTATAATTTTAAGCGGACTATGAGTGAAAGCGCATGTCATATTTATCATTTATAACCCATCATAATGCGTTGTGGTAACGCACTTTGGCACATGAACATGTGGACGATAAAGGTTTTCATTGTTAAAACAATCCAGTTAACAAAATGCATATGGTTACACTTGTAACTAAGCATTTGAATGATGATAGGTATAGGTGAATATGACATGTTGACCTATGCTACATAACCGTAGCTACTGGTCTTGAGAATCCAACAAAACCGCCACCATGCACCACCGGGATCGAACATAAAGAAATGATTGAACCGATGATAGGCCGTTGGTTTTATCGAACCTCTAGTGCTTTCTTGAAGAGTTCACTCCCTTCACCAGCCCCAAACACCTCAAAATTTCGTGAGCATGTATAAACGGGTGTTTAGGATTCCAAAACCATCAACCTTGTGGTCAAAAACAGATAGAAATGACATCGAACTGGTTAATAGGATGGCTGGTGGTATGTGAAAACTTCATTTAAGTGGTTCACCTCCTTCCAAGTCTCCAAATGGCACCAAAATTTGTGAGAAGGTAGCCTTGGATGTTAGGGAGTATTTGTCAAAATTTCACTTGAAGACTTAGTCTAAAAGTGGGTGAACCGACCTTTACAATAAGTGGTCCGCAAGTTGGACAACCATAACTCAGGTTTCATCAACTTATCAATCATTGTCAAAGGAACAACATAACATATAAATGTTATCACTTGAGTACGACCATTTGTGAACACCATCATAGCATCATAAGCCACCCAGGCTAATACTTATGATCATGTATGTATAAGGACTTGGTGAAAAGGGAGGACTCAGCACCATGCTTATGCGAGTCGCTATATTATCCTCTTTAGCATAGGAGGGTGTCATCTCCTAATCGTGCCAAAGAATAGGCTTTAATAAATGAACATGACTAAGAAGGATCATTGGGGGGGGGGGTTGGTATCACACATGCTTATGAAAGCAAGACGCAGATGACATAAATATCATCATCGGTCATGAGCTCTGCTCACGACTCCACCAACGTACTTTGGTGTCTTTGATCCAACTAGTTTCTTTGTTCAAAAAAAATGATGTCCATGACAATACCGTGGTATATGGATCATCAAACTGTCCAAACTCCGGACTATTAAAGCCTAAATGTGTCAATGTCCCAATACATCTTCTGGTTACCAAAACCGATGCAAGCCGGACCATATTGACTCATGAATATTTTTCTTTTCACATATCCAATACAAGTGATGCATAAGATTTTATTCTCACAAATCATAATGAGATGCTATGAGTGATACACTTTGGCATATATATCATCGAGTCATAACATGATTCAATTGTTACGGAACATATGTGACTAGAAAACGCCATTCGGCATTCAACAACTTGAGTATTATACCACTCATTGATTGTGATGACCTAGTCATCATAGTCACAATGGATTTATAAACCGAAATCCAAAAATATTATGTTCCTTGAAAATAGCTTAATACACACTCAATTTCGCTTGCAAAATTTTATAATCATGAGCATAGCGAATACTCTAACAACATAGAGATTTTATGCTTGATATGATCAAAATGATGTATCATATTGAGTGCATAACATGGCAAGGTTATATGCGTAAGGGGCAAAATTACGACACAAGCATGGTGTAACACTACCATGCACACGCTCGACCTTCTTATCAGGGTGCGTATTTTGGGCTTCCCCAAGGAAACTGTTTTTCAACATTTGAAAGATGATAGTTTAGCGTATAACGCATACCAAAAACTGCATCATCTATGGCAAATTCGGCCAAAAATAGTTGAAAAATATGTGTCATAAGACCACTTGCAAATTCAAGATAGGAACCAAGTTGGTTGGGACAAAAGTTAGCACAATCGCTGGAAAATAAAATTCCGCGCAGCTTGACCTTTGTTCACTAAAACAATGATAACTCCCTTGTTAGGAAGGCTATGGATGAACGGTCAGATGTTCTGGAAACTAGACTTCCGTATCTTTCTATCCATATATTGTGCACCACACGGATCATTAAAATAAGATCACAGTGCATGTTTTAATTGGCTGCTTTAGTATTTCCCAAGTTTAGTGAGAAAACAAGGTTGGGACCATATCCAATGGCATAAGTGTTGATGCAAAAACATGGCAATGACAGCCATATGTGCGTTTAAACGCAGCAGGGTGTTCGATTTCTTATCTCGACTAATGATCCTTTCGGTAACTCCAACTTGGTAGACTTGGCAACAAAGTAGGAATGTCTGACAAAAAGGCTGTTTAAAAACCACTAATTCCGTTTGAACTTTCAAAGCATAAACAAATACCAAGGAGGATGCGCCTATTCATGATCAAAGTGTAGACAAAATCCACCAAAGTGCATCAAATCAACCAAATATTTTAATTCTCAATTTGCAAGTATACGTCATAATAGCCATGTTATATAGATACAACGCGGTGCATCATAATTAAGCATTTTGAACCATGAGATATAATGAATATACCATAACCAACTTGTCTTGACCATCCAATGAGATCGACTAAACAAAGTCAAATGTATAAGGCACATGCCTTTACAAATACTCGGAAAAATATTCGGACCTATAGTTATACGAACTATAATCGAGGTCAACGAATTCATGTACTTAACGCAATATGCCATTGCTTTACATGTTAAAATTCATAAGAATTACTCGTACATTCTTTCATATATCATGTTGCAAGGAGACGGTGCATGACTACACCCACATGCAATATTTTATTTTAATAGGATGAAAGATGGAGTTTTCCAAGTATGGGATTGGGTCAAGACCAACGTGGTGGTCGCTCAATTCAACATGACAAATCCGTCACAAATCGATTTTAACCACGACATATCCGTCGTAGTCGATGTTTGTCCCATTTGTACGTCAGAAATTCGTGACTAATCATGAACAAGTCATAACTTTACCGTTACCGACAATATTCGTTTTATTTAATTGTTGGTTTAAAATCGACAAAACGGCGAAGTCAAATCGCACCCAAAACGTGGTGTATGCAACAACCACAAATATCGACTTTCAACAATTATCCGTGACTCCCCCAGGACCGTCACACAGTTTACTTCGACATCCGAGAGTGATACCATCTCTCATTGTCTCATCCACCACAAAGTAGCGTGGGAGATAAAGAACCCAAATACCCAATTCCCCAAAAAAATTTCCCAAAAGAGAGGAATTGAAAAACGAGAACTTTAATAAAGTCTTACGGGTACTTGGTTCTATATATGCTTTGATCCTTGAACGGGAGATTCTCTCCATATGAGCAACATATTTCCGTGGGTACTCCGTTCTATATTTACTTTGATCCTTGAATGGGATAAATATGGCTTTTTCTCCATAGCGTGCACATCATCATGAGCGACGTATTTTCCTATATACACGTAAAACATAAACATGTAAGATTCATAAGTGTACAAATTAATGAACAAATGAATCATTAATTAGGAAAAGATTGAGAGTTGAGAAACGCCCGGATAGGGCTACTGGGCTCGATAATTCGGCCGAAAAAGGACTTGAGCCGGCGATGCAGCAGCTCGGTATTGGATGAGGCCAGATCTCTAATTTTTCTCATAAAAATATGCTTTTGTTCGGCGATAGATTCAGTAAGCAATACTAATCAGAATCTGATCTCCACCGTCCATTGCCAGCGTCTGGAAATTTGCCGGATAATCGAGATTCAGATTGACACGGACTTATCCCGTGGTCAACCCTATCGTCGCTCAATGTGTGCAGTTCCAGTGCCTCTTTTTTATTTTTTTCTACCTTAACGGCTTTCGAGCTTTCACAGTCGACGGACGGTGCTCGTCGTAGGACCGGCGTCGGGCTCTATTTTTAAGGTTACCAGTCTCCATCTTATCTGAATCCCATAAAATCGATCAGGAATGTATTCACCCTCTCCGACCACGATGTTGCTTGTTTTCTCCTTTTTGGGAGTGAAAACCCGGAATCTCTCGGTGAAAGGACCCGTGATTGTACTCATGTAGAGTTCCGCTGGGAAGAAGAGTTGGTTTCTGTTGAGGCCGTCGAATTCGTTTCTGAGTAGAATTGCGCCATCGGAGAACGCAGTTCTGAGGCAGCGGCGGAGATCGCTGTTTCAATCGGTTTCGGTCAGTGAAGGAGATGCATGTGGGCAGCGGTTGCAGAGCAGGGAGGTGGCGGCTAGGGTTTCTGGCAGCCGATTTTTCATTTTTTTTTTTCGGGATTTTCTAATTTTTTGGACGATTTTTATCGGTCTCAGTGGTAGATTACGTGCTGATGACGTGTTTGAGGAGAAAGTAAAAGACACCAAACCAATCCATTCATAACACTGATAGAGGGGCCTTTATATAGGCATTACAATGAGAGTCCTTCCATACATAGGATTCCTAGATAAGGTAAGACATCTAATAGGATCCTACTACCTCTAGAAGGATCTAGAACCTTCCATCCATGTATCTACAATCAGTATTAGGTAAGACACATCACGGGAATAATAATTTCCGGAACACTCCCCCTGTGTCGAGCACTAATACAACAATGGTGCAGAAGATGTTGCCTTCGTAAAAACCTATTTCAAGCCAAAACAAAACCCCATGGGAAAAACAAAGGCTTGATGAGGAAAATATTGCAACGCACCAACATAATATGTCGTGTATACTCCCCCTGATGTATACATAACGACTCCCCCTGATGAGTACCTCAAATCATAGGAGTCAGATGCCAAGTTGCCCTCACAACTATACCAAGGAAAAACCCAGTGGGAAAAATACCTCTTGGTCTAAGTTGAACAGAAGTACAACGCATCATTGTATGGATGTTCTCATAGGTCGCCTCGTTAAAAACCTTACCAAGTGAAAACCCAATGGGAAAAACAAACCTTAGTCTAAGGACAAAAAGAGCGCGACACATCCAAAGTGCAGAGTCGCTAAAGACTTATCATGTTTTCTAAAGTCTTGACCTCTATGCACCAAATCAGTCATAACTTCTTCGATTCAATAGGTATCAACGAAACTGTAAGAACGTATGAAATCTAGACACCCATAGCTTTTCATTCACATACAGTACGTAACCTAGATCGACCTGAGCAGATCACAAAGCTCTATCGAAGTTGACTCAGCAAATTACCGGACATATCCTGTCCTACTTTGCAACAATATTCATATGTCACTAAACATGATGGATGTGATCAAATGGTTAGTTTCCTTGGAAAGTAGACACAAACCTTTCCAATGGCACCAATTTCACCATTTTCCAGCAAGTGAGCTGCCCTATAGGTCATATAGACCAACACATTCTGGGCAGATTCGGGTATCGGTTTTCAAGTGTCCTTTTTATCGAGATAGAGCGAGCTTCAAGCTTCTTGTCAATCACAGACATTACGTGAGCGCATCCTAGGCCATCATCACAGTGGCTTTACCGGATTATTACGAATGAGTACATCGAGTCAAACATGAGTACATAATACCGTACTTTTCTCTTAAGACTGCATCATCACTTAAGTGAGCCAAGTCTTATGATGACTTCGACTAATCATTGGGAATCATATAGGCATTACTTTATCGTCTCTTAGGGAAATCGTCCCTTAGATTGCCTTAAACCGATTGTTGAATACGCATCATCAAGTGTCCCCAAGATCCTTTCATTCTTAACTTTGGATTTAGCGGAATCTCTTAGTCTCACAAGAGTACATCACTATAAACCCTTAGTTTTACACGCAAAAGCTTCATATCTCTTCCAAATCAAGTATATGCGTTCCCGACAATCACTTGTCGACGCGCTCCGTGGTCAGGAGGCACTTGATTTGAGTCTGATCTACCACGAGATCCTTTTTATCACTTAACTTAGTTCCCCACTAAGATAAGATTTAACCACAAGTTGCACGTCAGTTTTTGGGAAACTATCTAACTGAAAAGATAGTGGATGCTGTAACATCTATTACGATAGCACAACTAAGTTTCGTGTCATCGTAGTCGATTCCAGTGCGTTCATGAGAAACCTCGCGCCATGAGGTGAGTTTAACTCTTTCTCTCACTCGCTTTAACAAAGTATACGGATAGATCTTATCTTTGGAGTGTCGGCACCACTTCAACAAAGGGCTATCACTTTGTTTATACTGAAATCGCATATGTTTCCATTTTAGGCCAAGGCTACAACGTTGTAGATTTTCAACGAAGTATGGTTCGATTAAACTCACATTCCACGTCCTCATGAACCGGCTTTATTCATAGAGTACTCTTTATGGATTGGCATTCATTGAGGCGTCCCTCAATGATGACTATAATCCAGAATCACATGAGACGTATGAGTTCATTTGATCATATGATCAAGTTTCATGTACCAAGCTCGCATACATTCTTAGCGAGAGTATTTATCGACCCAAGTGGCATCCCAATACTCTATGAGATCCACGGCCTAGTAACACCATCTACCACAATTTGTGGTGTTACCATATCACCATTTATAGGTGACGAACGTCCATGACCGGACACAATCCTTGCAGACATGTTTGCAGCATATATTTAATCTCGTCACTTTAGAGAACTTGGTGAGGCACAGTAGGGACAAACTACGACAATTCCAAGTCGTTCTACTCGAACATGATCGTTCGCATCTCCCCCTAACGACGGGAAGACTGGCTCATCAAAGTGACTTACGAGATCGTCTGCCAAGGTATATTTTTAAGCGGACTATGAGTGAAAGCGCATGTCATATTTATCATTTATAACCCATCATAATGTGTTGTGGTAACGCACTTTGGCACATGAACATGTGGACGATAAAGGTTTTTTCATTGTTAACACAATCCAGTTAACAAAATGCATATGGTTACACTTGTAACTAAGCATTTGAATGATGATAGGTATAGGTGAATATGACATGTTGACCTATGCTACATAACCGTAGCTACTGGTCTTGAGAATCCAACAAAACCGCCACCATGCACCACCGGGATCGAACATAAAGAAACGATTGAACCGATGATAGGCCGTTGGTTTTATCGAACCTCTAGTGCTTTCTTGAAGAGTTCACTCCCTTCACCAGCCCCAAACACCTCAAAATTTCGTGAGCATGTATAAACGGGTGTTTAGGATTCCAGAACCATCAACCTTGTGGTCAAAAACAGATCGAAATGACATCGAACTGGTTAATAGGAAGGCTGGTGGTATGTGAAAACTTCATTTAAGTGATTCACCTCCTTCCAAGTCTCCAAATGGCACCAAAATTTGTGAGAAGGTAGCCTTGGATGTTAGGGAGTATTTGTCAAAATTTCACTTGAAGACTTAGTGTAAAAGTGGGTGAACCGACCTTTACAATAACTGGTCCGCAAGTTGGACAACCATAACTCAGGTTTTATCAACTTATCAATCATTGTCAAAGGAACAACATAACATATAAATGTTATCACTTGAGTACGACCATTTGTGAACACCATCATAGCATCATAAGCCACCCAGGCTAATACTTATGATCATGTATGTATAAGGACTTGGTGAAAAGGGAGGACTCAGCACCATGCTTATGCGAGTCGCTATATTATCCTCTTTAGCATAGGAGGGTGTCATCTCCTAATCGTGCCAAAGAATAGGCTTTAATAAATGAACATGAGTAAGAAGGATCATTGGGGGGGGGGGGGGGGTTGGCATCACACATGCTTATGAAAGCAAGACGCAGATGACATAAATATCATCATCGGTCATGAGCTCTGCTCACGACTCCACCAACGTACTTTGGTGTCTTTGATCCAACTAGTTTCTTTGTTCAAAGAAAATGATGTCCATGACAATACCGTGGTATATGGATCATCAAACTGTCCAAACTCCGGACTATTAAAGCCTAAATGTGTCGGTGTCCCAATACATCTTCTGGTTACCAAAACCGATGCAAGCCGGACCATATTGACTCATGAATATTTTTCTTTTCACATATCCAATACAAGTGATGCATAAGATTTTATTCTCACAAATCACAATGAGATGCTATGAGTGATACACTTTGGCATATATATCATCGAGTCATAACATGATTCAATTGTTACGGAACATATGTGACTAGAAAATGCCATTCGGCATTCAACAACTTGAGTATTATACCACTCATTGATTGTGATGACCTAGTCATCATAGTCACAATGGATTTATAAACCGAAATCCAAAAATATTATGTTCCTTGAAAATAGCTTAATACGCACTCAATTTCGCTTGCAAAATTTTATAATCATGAGCATAGCAAATACTCTAACAACATAGAGATTTTATGCTTGATATGATCAAAATGATCTATCATATTGAGTGCATAACATGGCAAGGTTATATGCCTAAGGGGCAAAATTACGACACAAGCATGGTGTAACACTACCATGCACACGCTCGACCTTCTTATAAGGGTGCTTTCGATAAACTATTGAACTTTTACTTATGTCTAAAACTCAACCTTTTTTATTTTAGCAAACTCATTTAATTTATCTGTTCAAATCGGATGTACTACCACTCACCACTACAAAAAAATGTTATTTTACCTTTATCGTTGACATTGTTCCTACATTACGTGTAGCATATCCATGTTGTGATTTGACCAACAAAATACATTCTTCAATACTTTAAGAATAGATGTAAATATTTGTTTGTAATAACTTTTCATAGTATGAGTAAAGGTTAGAAGTGACTATTTATAGTTTGTAAGAAATCATGAGCTGTAAGTATTTTACTTTGTTTATTTATCTTCAGTTAATAATGCACTTTGATCCAATTAATAGAAATTTCATCAATTCATAAAAATATCATCTTTCGTGGTATCTCGATGAGCTCTTCTATTGGGCAATTTACTAAGCTACATTAGATGTGGCTAACTTATTAAACCAAATAACTCTCTACGTATGAAAATGAAGTCGCGTTGAGTTTGACCAACTAACACTTCAAATATGTATATTTTTATGGTTATAAACAACTAATTATACCGTCAATCATAAAATATGATTTACAAATAGCATATTTTGATAAGTAAATAAGCGTATAATAGCGTTTAAATACATCGATTTAATATCACTTTAATCCTTTATCTTGCACTATATCACTCTCAAGTAGTGCTTCGCTCTTCAGATGTACCAACTAAATATTCATTCACTTTTAATGTAGAAAATCTTTCGTGTTGCATTCTACTCTTGTTTATAGCCATTGCCAAAACAAAAACACAATAAAATAAAGATGAATCAAGCATAAATATTCACTACTCAATAATGTTTGTGACCCTAATGGCTTATAATGATTTATGATATCCAACATATTTGCTAAGCTTTTGATCGACATTGGAAAAATAAATGTGAACTTACTTAGAATTATGTAAGAGTTTCATGCATGTGTTGCTAAACATTCGATCAACATCGACGAATAACCTGCCAATATTACAGATGAAAATGCGGAAAGAAAATAGATCATGTAATACCCGCCATTTTTATAATGTAATATTATTAATTATAATAATATTATAATGCATTTCATGTTATTTAATACCATTTAGAGAATCATGAACATTTATTTCGACGTATCACAAGTCCTAGCCCAAATCATTTTTTCAGTTATATTCAAGTAGTCATTTACTACTAATAATATTAATAATACATTTTATTTCATTTAATCTCATTTCATTATCGAGTGAGTAATTGTTGTACAATTACTTTCACTACACGTACAAGTCAACTTCATGTAATATCATTTAATAAGATCAGACATTTTCATGATATCTCATATGTTCTAAACCCGAGTCAATTTCTCAAGTTAAATTTAGAATATTTAATATTAGTCATTTTTTTAATATGATAATTAAAGGTATTATTATTAATAATAATAATACTAATATTTATAATAGGAACAATATTAATATTAATATCCGCTCGAGAATTTCGAACGGTCCAATGTATCTCGGTCTCAACTTGCTCCTCGGACCAAAACGAACAATTCCCTTGGTAGGGGATACCTTCAGGAATACCTTGTCGCCAACACAGAATTCGAGATCCTTCATACGCTTGTCGGCATAAGACTTCTGACGATCCTGTGCTATTTTAATCCTCTCACGAATCTTATCCACCATGACAACTGTCTATTCGATCATCTCGGGACCCAAAATCCTCCTTTCACCTACCTCATCCCAATACAGTGGTGATCGACACTTCCTACCGTATAAGGCTTCATATGGTGCCATACCGATCGTCGACTGGTAACTGTTGTTGTAAGCCAATTCTACCAAAGGCAACAGTCGTTCCCAATTATTTCCCATATCTAGCACGCATGCTCACAACATATCCTCAAGGATTTGGATGGTCCTCTCGGACTGACCATCAGTCTGAGGATGATAAGCCGTACTAAAATTCAACTGCGTTCCAAGGCTTCTTGCAGACTCTCCCAAAAACGCGATGTGAAACGAGTATCCCTGTCGGATACTATATTGACTGGCACTCATGCAACTTAATAATCTCACTGATATAAAGTTGAGCATACTGATCCATTCGAAAGTTCATCTTAATTGGGATAAAATGAGCTGACTTTGTGAGTCAGTCGACAACAACCCAAATAGCGCAGTTGAATTTTAGTACGGCCTATCATCCTCAGACTGATGGTCAGTCCGAGAGGACCATCCAGATCCTTGAGGATATGTTGCGAGCATGTGTGCTAGATATGGGAAATAATTGGGAACGACTGTTGCCTTTGGTAGAATTTGCTTACAACAACAGTTACCAGTCGACGATCGTTATGGCACCATATGAAGCCCTATATGGTAGGAAGTGTCGATCATCACTGTATTGGGATGAGGTAGGTGAAAGGAGGATTTTGGACCCCGAGATGATCGAACAGACAGTTGGCATGGTGGATAAGATTCGTGAGAGGATCAAGATACCACAGGATCGTCAGAAGTCTTACGTCGACAAGCGTAGGAAGGATCTCGAATTCTGTGTTGGCGACAAGGTATTCCTGAAGGTATCCCCTACCAAGGGAATTGTTCATTTTGGTCCGAGGAGCAAGTTGAGACCGAGATACATTGGACCGTTCGAAATTCTCGAGCGGATTGGAGAGTTAGCTTACCGTTTGGCGTTACCCCCAGAACTTTCGACTGTGCACAACATTTTCCACGTATCATTGTTGAGAAAGTATGTGCATGATCCCGGCCAAGTCATCAACTATACCGCCGTGGAGATGAACAAAGACCTTACCTATGACGAACAACCAGAACTGATTCTCGACCGATCAGTCCGGCAATTAAGGAACAAAGAGAAGGTGTTTGTCAAGATCCAATGGCGTAACCACACTAAGGATGAAGCTACATGGGAGCACGAAGAAGAACTTCAAGCTCGTTATCCAAATTTCTTCAATCGAGGTATACCATTTATTTTCGAGGATGAAAATTTTTCTAAGAGGGGTAGGATGTAATACCCGCCATTTTTATAATGCAATATTATTAATTATAATAATATTATAATACATTTTATGTTATTTAATACCATTTAGAGAATCATGAACATTTACTTCGACGTATCACAAGTCCTAGCCCAAATCATTTTGTCAGTTATATTCAAGTGGTCATTTACTACTAATAATATTAATAATGCATTTTATTTCATTTAATCTCATTTCATTACCGAGTGAGTAATTGTTGTACAATTACTTTCACTACACGTACAAGTCAACTTCATGTAATATCATTTAATAAGATCAGACATTTTCATGATATCTCATATGTTCTAAACCCGAGTCAATTTCTCAAGTTAATTTTAGAATATTTAATATTAGTTATTTTTTTAATATGATAATTAAAGGTATTATTATTAATAATAATAATACTAATATTTATAATAGGAACAATATTAATATTGACAGTATTAATATTTTCATTATCATTATTAATATTATTTTCAACATTATTATTCTTGTTATTAGTATCAGTATTATTATTATTATTATTATTATTATTATTATTATTATTATTATTATCCTTAGCCCGAACTAATCCGTAAATGGCCTAATAAATATCTCTTTTCTCCAAGCCCAAAAGAATTTCCTATTTCAACTAGGATTTTAGAAATTGGACCCTTCCTAAATTTCTAGGGCTACAATACATCTCATATCTAATCTAGGAGTATAAATACGTAAACCCTACTGCACAAATATATAATACACTTTTTCCCCCCATCGACCGGCCATTGCTGATTCCTTATCTCTGCAAATCTGCTCCTCTCCAGTAAAGGTAAATCTAGGGATGTCAATGAGCGTGGTAGGGTACGGGTATGCCTCCTCCATACCCTATCCTATTTGATTCGGATCGGGTTCGGGTATTGCCCATCGAGTAATCGAGTACCCAATGGGTATTCGGGTACCCGTATACCCTATATTTAAGAATGTAAATATTTTTTAATATATATCATATATATATATAAAATGTAATTAATGAATTCAATTTAGTATAGTAAATGTTTAAAATATAATATTTTATATAATAATATATATGTTCCGGGAATTATTATTCCCGTAATGTGTCTTACCTAATACTGATTGTAGATACATAGATGAAAGGTTCTAGATCCTTCTAGAGGTAGTAGGATCCTATTAGATGTCTTACCTTATCTAGGAATCCTATGTATGGAAGGACTCTCATTGTAATGCCTATATAAAGGCCCCTCTATCAGTGTTATGAATACAATTGATTCTTTGCCTTTTACTTTCTCCTCAAACACGTTATCAGCACGTAGTATCTCAACTGAGTAGGAAAAATTCGTCCGAAATTCGTAAATCCCGAAAAAAAAAAATCAAAAACCCTAATCCCGATCGCCGCTCAACTGCACTCTGCCCGACCGTTCGGACTTGTGGAATTGCCGGCGCCAGCTGCACGTCGCCCTCTCCATCCCGATCGGACTCCAACGTCACCTGCCTCGTCGAACCCAGCCCCCAAAAATCTGACCGCAAACCACCGCCGCGTCGCTGCTCTGTGATGCCCCGCACTAAGATCGCCATCTCCGCCCGCATCCAGAGTCCGGAATAACTTGGACGAATAGATCACCTCCATCCGCGACCAGACGTTGTGCCTCCGTCTCACCTCCAGGTTGCAAACCGGATCTGCGATTTCCGACTCACAACAACCCGCTCGGCTCGCTGTTCCAGATTCCGGCCCAGCCCGTTTGCACGCCCAGATTCCGGTCCGTTCATACAGCCTTCGACCCGGTTGCTGACCCGACCCGATTGTTGACCCGATCCGACCCGCCTGGCATCCGTTTGAGATCGCTGGCCCACCGATCATTGCCTAAAAGCTACGACCCGATCTGATCGAAGCACCGCCGGACTGTCCAAACAGTTTTATGCACGTGATATTTAATGTTTGAAAACCTAGTGCAATCGAGACAAAACCTATCAAAATCGAAAAAAAAAAAAACGAGAGACGAGAATTTCCGCGCGTAAATTTTCTGCACAGCGCAGTCGTACCAAAATCATGTTTCCCGATTCGTTAACCGTCGGATCGATGTGAAATTTTGGCAGTAGCTTCCCAACACAAATATCCGTATATTCAACGGTGGAGATCGGATTCTGAGTAATATTGACTACTGAATCTGCCGCCGAACAGAAGCAGATTTTTACGAGGAAATTTGGAGATCCGACCTCATCCAATACCGAGCTACTGCACCGCCGCGCTCGAGTCCTTTTTTGGCCAAATTATCGAGCCCAGTAGCCCTATCCGGGCATTTCTAAACTCTCCATCTTTTCCTAATTAATGATTCATTTGTTCATTGATTTGTACACTTATGAATCTTACATGTTTATGTTTTACGTGTATATAGGAAAATACGTCACTCATGATGATGTGCACGCTATGGAGAAAAAGCCATATTTATCCCGTTCAAGGATCAAAGTAAATATAGAACGGAGTACCCACGGAAATATGTTGCTCATATGGAGAGAATCTCCCGTTCAAGGATCAAAGCATATATGGAACAAAGTACCCGTAAGACTTTATTAAAGTTTCCGTTTTTCAATTCCTCTTTTTTGGGAAATTTTCTTTTGGGGGAATTGGGTATTTGGGTTCTTTATCTCCCACGCTACTTTGCGGTGGATGAGACAATGAGAGATGGTATCACTCTCGGGTGTCGAAGTAAACTGTGTGGATCTGGGAAGTCACGGATAATTGTTAAAAGTCGATAGTTGTGGTTGTTGCATACACCACGTTTTGGGTGCGACTTGACGTCGCCGTTTTGTCGATTTTAAACCAACAATTAAATAAAACGAACATTGTCGGTAACGGTAAAGTTATGACTTGTTCACGATTAGTCACGAATTTGTGACGTACAAATGGGACAAACATCGATTGCGACGGATATGTCGTGGTTAAAATCGATTTGTGACGGAATTGTCACGTTGAATTGAGCGACCACCACGTTGGTCTTGACCCAATCCCATACTTGGAAAACTCCATCTTTCATCTTATTAAAATAAAATATTGCATGTGGGTGTAGACATGTATCGTCTCCTTGCAACATGATATATGAAAGAATGTACGAGTAATTCTCATGAGTTTCAACATGTAAAGCAATGGCATATTGCGGTAAATACATGAATTCGTTGACCTCGATTATAGTTCGTATGACTATAGGTCCGAATACTTCTCCGAGTATTTGTAAAGGCATGTGCCTTATACATTTGACTATGTTTAGTCGATCTTATTGGATGGTCAAGACGAGTTGGTTATGGTATATTCATTATGTCTCATGGTTCAAAATGCTTAATTATGATGCACCGCATTGCATCCATATAACATGGCTATTATGACGTATGCTTGCAAATTGAGAATTAAAATACTTGGTTGATTGATGCACTTCGGTGGATTTTGTCTACACTTTTGATCATGACTAGGCGCATCCTTCTTGGTATTTTTTTATGTTTTGAAAGTTCAAACGGAATCAGTGGTTTTTAAACAGCCATTTAGTCAGACTGACATTCCTACTTTCTCTGCAAGTCTACCAACTTGGAGTTACCGAAAGGATCATTAGTCGAGATAAGAAATCGAACACCTGCTGCGTTTAAACGCACCTATGGCTGTTATTGTCATGGTTTTTGCATCAACACTTATGCCATTGGATATGGTCTCAACCTTGTTTTCTCACTAAACTTGGGAAATACTAAAGCAACCAATTAAAACATGCACTGTGATCTGAGTTTAATGATCCGTGTGGTGCACAATATATGGATAGAAAGATACGGAAGTCTAGTTTCCAGAACATCTGACCGTTCGTCCATAGCCTTCCTAACAAGGGAGTTATCGCTGTTTTAGTGAACAAAGGTCAAGCTGCGCGGAATTTTATTTCCAGCGATTGTGCTAACTTTTGTCCCAACCAACTTGGTTCCCATCTTGAATTTGCAAGTGGTCTTATGACACATGTTTTTCAACCTCTTTTTGGCCGAATTTGCCATAGATGATACAGTTTTTGGCATGCGTTGTACGCTAAACTATCATCTTTCAAAAGTTGAAAAAACAGTTTCCTTGGGGAAGCCCAAAATACGCACCCTTATAAGAAGGTCGAGCGTGTGCATGGTAGTGTTACACCATGCTTGTGTCGTAATTTTGCCCCTTAGGCATATAACCTTGCCATGTTATGCACTCAATATGATACATCATTTTGATCGTATCTGGTATAAAATCTCTATGGTATTAGAGTGTTCGCTATGCTCATGTTTGTAAATTTTTGCAAGCGAAATTGAGTGCGTATTAAGCTATTTTCAAGGAACACGATATTTTTGGATTTCGGTTTATAAATCCATTGTGACTATGATGACTAAGTCATCACAATCAATGAGTGGTATAATACTCAAGTTGTTGAATGCCGAATGGCATTTTCTAGTCATATATGTTCCGTAATAATTGAACCATGTTATGACTCGATGATAAATATACCAAAGTGTATCACTCATAGCATCTCATTGTGATTTGTGAGAATAAAATCTTATGCATCACTTGTATTGGATATGTGAAAAGAAAAATATTCATGAGTCAATATGGTCCGGCTTGCATCGGTTTTGGTAACCAGAAGATGTATTGGGACATTGACACATTTAGGCTTTAATAGTCCGGAGCTTGGACAGTTTGATGATCCATATACCACGGTATTGTCATGGACATCATTTTCTTTGAACAAAGAAACTAGTTGGATCAAAGACACCAAAGTACATTGGTGGAGTCGTGAGCAGGGCTCATGGCCGATGATGATATTTATGTCATCCGCGTCTTGCTTTCATAAGCATGTGTGACGCCAAAGCCCCCCCCCCAATGATCCTTCTTATCCATGTTCATTGATTTAAGCCTATTCTTTGGCACGATTAGGAGACGACACCCTCCTATGCTAAAGAGAATAATGTAGCGACTCGCATAAGCATGGTGCTGAGTCCTCCCCTTTCACCGAGTCTTTATACATACATGATCATAAGTATTAGCCTGGGTGGCTTATGATGCTATGATGGTGTTCACAAATGGTCGTACTCAAGTGATAACATTTATATGTTATGTTGTTCCTTTGACAATGATTGATAAGTTGATGAAACCTGAGTTATGGTTGTCCAACTTGCGGACCAGTCATTGTAATGGTCGGTTCACCGACTTTTTAGACCAAGTCTTAAAGTGAAATTTTAACAAGTACTTCCTAACATCCAAGGCTACCTTCTCACAAATTTTGGTGCCATTTGGAGACTTGGAAGGAGGTGAACTACTTAAATGAAGTTTTCACATACCACCAGCCGTCCTAACGACTAGTTCGATGTCATTTCGATCGGTTTTTGACCACAAGGTTGATGGTTTTGGAACCTAAACACCCGTTTATACATGCTCACGAAATTTTGAGGTGTTTGGGGCTGGTGAAGGGAGTGAACTCTTCAAGAAAGCACTAGAGGTTCGGTAAAACCAACGGCCTATCATCGGTTCAATCGTTTCTTTATGTTCGATCCCGGTGGTGCATGGTGGCGGTTTTGTTGGATTCTCAAGACCAGTAGCTACGGTTATGTAGCATAGGTCAACATGTCATATTCACCAATACCTATCATCATTCAAATGCTTAGTTACGAGTGTAACAGTATGCATTTTGTTAACTGGATTGTGTTAACACTGAAAACCTTTATCGTCCACATGTTCATGTGCCAAACGTGTGTCACCACAACGCATTATGACGGGTTACAAATGATGAATATGACATGCACTTTCACTCATAGTCCGCTTAAAATGTACCTTGGCAGACGATCTCGTAAGTCACTTTGATGAGCCAGTCTTCCCGTCGTTAGGGGGAGATGCGAACGATCATGTTCGAGTAGAACGACTTGGAATTGTCGTAGTTTGTCCCTACTGTGCCTCACCAAGTTCCCTAAAGTGACGAGATTAAATACATGCTGCAAACATGTCTGCAAGGATTGTATCCGGTCATGGACGTTCGTCACCTATGAATGGTGATATGGTAACACCACGAATTGTGGTAGATGGTGTTACTAGGCCGTGGATCTCATAGAGTATTGGGATGCCACTTGGTTCGATAAATCTCTCGCTAAGAATGTATGCGAGTTTGGTACATGAAACTTGATCATCTGATCAAATGAACTCATCCGTCTCATGTGATTCTGGATTATAGTCATCATTGAGGGACGCCTCAATAAATGCCAATCCATAAAGAGTACTCTATGAATAAAGCCGGTTCATGAGGACGTGGAATGTGAGTTTAATCGAACCATACTTCGTTGAAAATCTACAACGTTGTAGCCTTGGCCTAAAATGGAAACATATGCGATTTCAGTATAAACAAAGTGATAGCCCTTTGTTGAAGTGGTGCCGACACTCCAAAGATAAGATCTATCCGTATACTTTGTTAAAGCGAGTGAGAGAAAGAGTTAAACTCACCTCATGGCGCGAGGTTTCTCATGAACGCACTGGAATCGACTACGATGACACGAAACTTAGTTATGCTATCATAATAGATGTTACAGCATCCACTATCTTCTCAGTTAGATAGTTTCCCAAAAACTGACGTGCAGCTTGTGGTTAAATCTTATCTTAGTGGGGAACTAAGTTAAGTGATAAAAAGGATCTCGTGGTGGATCAGACTCAAATCAAGTGGCTCCTGACCACGGAGCGCGTCGACAAGTGATTGTCGGGAACGCATACTAAGTATATACTTGATTTGGAAGAGATATAAAGCTTTTGCGTGTAAAGCTAAGGGTTTATAGTGATGTACTCTTGTGAGACTAAGAGATTCCACTAAATCCAAAGTTAAGAATGAAAGGATCTTGGGACACTTGATGATGCGTATTCATCAATCGGTTTAAGGCAATCTAAGGGACGATTTCCCTAAGAGACGATAAAGTAATGCCTATATGATTCCCAATGATTAGTCGAAGTCATCATAAGACTTGGCTCACTTAAGTGATGATGCAGTCTTAAGAGAAAAGTACGGTATTATATACTCATCTTTGACTCGATGTACTCATTCGTAATTATCCAGTAAAGCCACTGTGATGATGGCCTAGGATGCGCTCACGCAATGTCTGTGATTGACAAGAAGCTTGAAGCTCGCTCTATCTCGATAAAAGGACACTTGAAAACTGATACCTGAATCTGCCCAGAATGTGTTGGTCTATCTTCCATACGACCCAAAGGGCAGCTCACTTGATGGAAAATGGTGAAATTGATGCCATTGGAAAGGTTTGTGTCTACTTTCGAAGGAAACCAACCATTTGATCACATCCATCATGTTGAGTGACATATGACTATTGTTGCAAAGTAGGATAGGATATGTCCGGTAATTTGCTGAGTCGACTTCGATAGAGCTTTGTGATCTGCTCAGGTCGATCTAGGTTACGTACTGTATGTGAATGAAAAGCTATGGGTGTCTAGTTTTCATACGTTCTTACAGTTTCGTTGATACCTATTGAATCGAAGAAGTTATGACTGATTTGGTGCATGGAGGTCAGGACTTTAGAAAACTTGATTTCGGATAAGTCTTTAGTGACTCTGCACTTTGGATGTGTCGCGCTCTTTTTGTCCTTAAACCAAGGTTTGTTTTTCCCACTGGGTTTTCACTTGGTAAGGTTTTTAAAGAGGCGACCTATGAGAACATCCATACAATGATGCGTTGTCTTACATTCAACTTAGGCCAAGAGGTATTTTTCACTGGGTTTTCCTTGGTATAGTTGTGAGGGCAACAGCGTCGACTCCTATGATTTGAGGTCTCATCGTGGGAGTCGTTATGTATACATCGGGGAGTATACATGACTTGTTATGTTGGTGCGTTGCAATCTTTTCCTCAATGGCCTTTATTTTTCCATGGGGTTTATTTTGGCTTGGAATAGGTTTTCTGACGAATGACATCTTGTGCACCATTGTTGTATTAGTGTTCGACACGAAGTGTTAAAATTATTATTCCGTAATGTGTCTTACCTGTGCGATTGTAGATACATATATGGAAGGTTCTAGATCCTTCTAGAGGTAGTAGGATCCTATTAGATGTCTTACCTTATCTAGGAATCCTATGTATGAAAGGACTCTCATTATAATGCCTATATAAAGGCCTCTCTATCAGTGTTATGAATACAATTGATTTGCTGTCTTTTACTTTCTCCTCAAACAATATATAATATATAATATAATATAATATTTATCTGTAATATATAATAAAAATATATTTATATAATTCAAACGGGTACGCGAGTCGGGTAATCGGGTAATATACTATATCCATATCCTACCTGTACCCGGTCATAAAATTTCGGGTTCGGCCAATACCCGACCCGATTTTGAATTTATCCGACGGGTAGGATCGGGTACGGATAAAGTTGACATTCCTAGGTAAATCTCTTATCTAGCTTGTGTCTGATCATCCTTGTCATATTATCACACTGTAATTCTGCAAAATAAAGCTTAAACATGTAGTTTCATATCAATTTCTCCTTGTTCTCCTGCAACCCTTTAGAAAATTTCACAAACCAGAAATCCACGCCATTAACAATATTCCTTGCACTCCAGATGGGAACTAGCTATCACTTCCAATTTTTATTTCTGATAAAAAAAAAGCCTAAGCCCTTACCAATCAGGCCGAAATCGAGAATTACCTCTGGACCCACCTACACTCGCCATCTTCAAACAAAAATCGAGATGTCCCAAACCTGTATCACCATCAATTTTTGGAGAACTCACCTCTCGGATCAATCAGAGCCTATTTTCCTAATAACTGGTCATCTCAAAATCCCCCTTTCGAACCTAGATACGCTGAGTCAGGCACCACAATTCCATTGCACACCCCGCCCAAAATCTGACTGATGTAGCCAGACATAATCGCCGATTGTCGCCGTGGCCTGTGTGTGTGCGTGTGTGAAATTTTTTCTGTGTAAATTACTGTGTGTGTGTGTGTGTGTTTCGGAAATCTTTTTCATGGCCGAGAAGAAGAAGGATTTTGGAGATAGAGAGCAAGGGTGAGAGAGGTAGGACAGAGAGAAACGGGAAGAGAGGTGAGAAATGAAAGTGGGTCGGCTGCAGTTAGCTTTAGGGCTATTTATACCCCAAATTTTTAGGAGTATTCAATTTAGTCCTCCCAGTTTTCAGGAACTTTCAATTTAACCCCAGACTTCCCTTTTACTTCGAATTTTAATCCAGTCAGCTTCTCATCTCTTACAATTTGACCCCAGTCAACTTTAAAACCTTCAATTCAGTCCTATTTTGACCCAAACATTAAAATGTTGACTTTCAATTAATATTAATAATTAATCTGAAATTATGAATAAGTATTTTAATTTCAGCCATTAATAATGTTAACTCTTCGGTTAATATTAATGAACAATTATAATTTATTTTCAGTTATTATATAGTGATATTCGTATCTTTTCATTTATTATATAAATAATAAATTGTAAGGATTATAATAATAATTATTATTATTATTATATGTAGACTTTATCGAGGGTTTACGGGCTTAGGACTGTGAGTCGAGCATCTTCATTTCAAGTCAGACATCATCATTTATTCAGGTGGGAATTTTCACTATCACTTTAATTGCTTTAATTGGACTGCATATGTGATATTCAATTCATGTTTATAAATTATGATACACGTCGTAAATCAGGCTCACATGTATTCGTGTAAGAGGTTATCTTAAGATTCATGTTGTGTGGGGACACCTGCACAACCCAGTATTCACATACGTGCTCGATTCAGGTTGTATGTGGTACTGCGTGTATGTTTCATGTTAAGTGGGGACACCTGCACAACCCAGTATTCACATACGTGCTCGATTCATGTTATATGTGGTACTGCGTGTATGTTTCATGTTGTGTGTGGACACCTGCTCAACCCAGTATTCACATACGTGATTGATTCATGTATATGTGGTATTACGTGTAATATCCGCAATTTCGATTTTTCGGTAATTTTCTTTTTTCGGCGGAAGTCCGTTTTGACGACTCGCTCATGACCGTTTCGTCATTTCGAGAATAATTAATTCTGTACTTTTTGTCATCCGAGTTCGTTTCGGTGTCGTTTTGTTGAGTTCCGTTTTTGACTTTTCGCACTGAGCTCGATTCTTGCGAATCTCGTCAAGCTGTTGTTTGAGTTTCGCAAGTTCATTTAATGTTATTATTCATGTTGCGAGCTTTGGTTCGGTGTTTCGATCACGTATCGTGATTTTCGGACGCTTTGGGCCATTTTGTAATTTCCCAAAGTCAGGGTAATTATTTCGTTGTCGAATTCGACACTTCGGATGGTCGGAATCGTGTGTTCTCTTAGTGCTTGGATTCGTCTTTGCGAGTACTTCGTAACCATATCTTCGATTTTACTCGAGTTCGGGTTTGGGGTCGTCAGGCCGTCGGAGTGGCTACCACGAAGTCACGGCCGGAGCGGGGGCTCTTTGGCGAGTTACGGCCGTAAGGTGCGATTACGGCCGTAAGGTGTCCGGAGTTACGGCCGTAAGCGTGATCGAATCTGGCCGTCTGGCCAGGCGGATTTGTGGCGATTCTGGCCGTAAGGTGTGCGATTACGGCGTAAGTGTCATTTGGTCTTTGGCGGTTTTTGACGAATGCGATTACGGCCGTAAGGCTGCCGAGTACGGCCGTAAGGTGTCGAGTTACGGCCGTAAGGCTGCCGATTCTGGCCGTAACCTGGGCTATATATAGCCTGGCTCGGCGATTTCATTTCTACGCGATTTTTCTTCCTTTTTCGTGGCGACGGAGGCTCGAAATCGATTTCTTGGCCGATTCTAATCATTTCCAAGGCATTTTGGAAGATCCTTGTTGATTATATCATCATCTAATCCGAGTATTTCGTCGAATCAAGGTATATTTCTTGATTTTCTTTCAAGTTGACTTTTTGGAGAATTGTTCTTGATTTCGTTTCTAATCCGATTTTGATGAATCGGTTGATGTTAGTAAACATTATTAATCATGTTCTATGGATTGTATATCCATATTTTCGATTCGTTCAACCCGATTGATGATTTTTAGGGTCTTGAGAAACTTTGAACATTTAGTGTTCGATTAAATGCCTCAAAGAGTTTCTTTCGGTCGTTATGTTGATTTCGATTGATATTGTGTTATTGAATGAATTGTATTTCATTCAAGGTGGTTCGAGTACTTGTGTTTACCGGAGGACGCCGTTCGTTGTTCGTGGAAGGATTTCATCGCCTTCGGTTGAGGCAAGTTTTATACTTGTACTAGTCAATGAGATTAATGTTATCATATATGTGTATGAATGTGTTGTATCATTCCGAGACTTAGTCTCTTCATGAATTCATTGATATTAAGAGATCGTTCGATACGATACCTTTCGGCAATTATGCCAAATATTTTATTGTTCGTTAATGGCCGGTTCAAGGCATTGTGATACTCGTTATTAATGTTATTATCGATCACCGGTTCGCGGTATCGATGTATCGATTGTCGTTAATATAGATGTCAATTAAAGACATCGTTGAGATCATTGTTATTCCTGTTTGGATTGTCATTAAAACTATACAGGCCGATTAAAGGCATTGGCTTATTCATTTCTCGCCTTCGTCGTCGGTAACCGATTAAAGGTGCCGGGGCATCCTTCAAATCATTGTTATCGATTGACCTTTCTAAGGCAATCGAGGTATTCACTCATTCATCGTGTCATTGTTATCGATTGGCCGTTCTCAGGCAAATCGAAGTGTTCAATCATTTATGGTATCATTGTTGTCGATTGACCGTTTTAGGCAATCGAGGTATTGAATCATCCATTTGCATCATTGTTGTCGGTTGGCGTTCTAAGGCAATCGAGGTGTTAATTTGGGGCTCAAGGGCGGTGTCTATCCGTGTGTTACTATCATCGTGTTGGCCGACTCAAGGCGGCACACTATCATTCATTGTGATACGGCTTCATGCCGTGGCCGGCCCTAATTGTGATACGGTGGATGCGTGGCCCGGCTAATTGTGATACGGCCGTGCCGTGGCTTCGCCCTAATTGTGATACGGTGGATGCCGTGGCCGGCCTTAATTTTGATACGGCTTCATGCGTGGCCCGACGCCCTAATGGTGATACGGCCGTTCGTGGCTTCGCCCTAATGGTGATACGGCTTCATGCCGTGGCCGCCCTAATGGTGATACGGCTTCGTGCCGTGGCCGGCCCTAATCGATAACGACTTGTGTTTTGGCTTCGATGTGATTGTGATATTTGGCGGCTTGGTGAGTGTCTTTCAGGCCTTTGTGATTGTCTTGGTAATTTCATTAGAGCCTTCGGGCATTGTGATTCATAATTAATTCAGTTCTGGTTTGGTTCATGTCGTGTAATTCATTGTGGTACTCTGTGATTATGATTCGCCGTTGGGCACTTATGTTCTAACCTGTTGAACAGGTATTAATAGTATGCCGTGGGCATAGTATTTCACGAATGCTCGGTTCTTACATTGGTTTGTGAGCATCTCGTATTATTATTATCATTGTACCGTTTCATTCTACCTTTGGATGCATATCATGTTATACATGTATTTGATATTCATTATCTGGATGGCCCGACCACAGTAGGCGGAACATGTTTTCATGTTTTAGGTGCTTGCGAGGAGAGAGTTGAGACACAGGGGCATGATGATGGCGACGAGGCATTCGAGCGATACTAGTCCGAGTTGTTCTTGTTGGTCAGTCAGTTGGAGTGTTCTTTAGTCTGTCAGTCATTGTCATTATGTATTACCCGAGCAGATGCTCGTGGATGTTGTTGTATTTTATTTTTGGCCATGTAGGCCCATCGTTGTCGTTGAAATTCCTTATCGGAATATTGTGTCGGATATCATGGTAGGGGCTATGATTTTCCCTTGTTATTTAATTTAATGTATTTTTAGTCATGTTCGCCTGGTGGATCTCCTGGCGTGGGGTCCATGGCACTGTAATAACCCATTAGGATTTGGGGGTGTTACATTACGTGTATGTTTCATGTTGTTGCGGGGGCACCTGCACAACCTCAATATTCGTGTTATGCGTGCTCGATTCATGTTGTACGTAATATTGTGGGTATGCATTCATGTTGAGGAAAGATATGATAGTTTATTCATGTTATGTTTTCCATGAAATTGTATATTACTGTGATCAGTCAGATTTCCACGAGCTGAAGGAAGCTCACCCCCACCTTTATTGATCCCGCAGGTTGAACCGAGCCGGATGGACGAAGGAGCGAGCCGAGGGAGCATATGAAAAAAGAATTTATTAAATGTTGTTTTCTTTATGTCAACTGTTTTGAAACTTTTTGGGGAAACTTGGATTTGAAATTTATAAATTATGATTTATTCTTCCGCCGTAAATTTTACTTCGTATCTAATATGAAACGTTACCCTATTTAAAGATATTTAATTTTTATGTCATTGTAGCGACTCGACTTTGTAGGCGAGAATTTTTATATTCTCAAAAGAAATTATTTTTCTCAAAATTTACCTTTTACTTATTTTCCCCAATAATTACCCTAGAAAGTCGGGGCGTTGCAGATCAGAACTATTTTATCTCATCTTTTCATCAACTTATGAAACACTTGGTGGCCAGATATGATAGAATTATTATAAAGATAGCTAAAACTAATTTTGTGACCAACTGACCATGCATAAACTACATATTTATACCATATACTCCATGAAGTTGGGGAGACTTTCTAAACTGTGACATGAATATAATTTTATGATTACTAAACGGAAATAAGAAAATTCAATGCATGAGTACTTGATTGGATACGGGACTATATTGAACTCAAAATTGGTTATAGTATTTAATCTCTTAATTTTTGTTATAAAACTCAAAATTATAAAACTTTAAGATTTAATAATATTTAATTAATGACATGAATAATTAAGACTAAACATTTAATATTGGGACTCAATCTTTTAGTACATAAGATGAAGATTAAAAGCAAAGATGATTGTATGAAAGTGCTGAATGTAAAACTTCTAATAAGAAAAGAAATGTTAATGTAAAATTTTGAACCGAACGAAGGTAATATTACTTACGCCAATGAAATTTACCTATTTCGTCTCGCTCAAAATTTTACACGTACTCTTTTGATTGTTTTTTTAGAAGCTTTATATTTATCGCATTTATATAATTAAATCAAACAGTCACTACACCAGATCAGGAATTTAGCAACACTTCATTTTTTGCCATAGTAACGTTTATAAATGTTACTAACCATAAACGTTACTATAAAAACTAAAAACGTTCCTATATTTTCTATTAATAATTTTAATAATTCGGACTCCCCATTATATACCCGTACCCCCTCTTTTTCTCACTCTTTTTTTTTTTGACAACACCCGTACCCCCCTCTCTCAAAAAACCAAAGCCAAACCCACTGAACTCGACAATTCATGGGATTTTCAACTGAACTTCTGTGAATCAACACTTCAACTAGTGAATGAATCCATCATATTCAAAACCCTAAAACCGAATCCGCAAACATCAGAAGAATCCGACTGTGCCGAGTGGAAGGGCTGCGCTCAATTTTATCTCTGAAATTTGAAGAATCAAGGTCAGTGTCGGAGGTATAAACCCTAACTAGTGATGATGATAACTATATGGTGTTAATTCTTGATTTTGTCCACAAATTATCTTAACCTAGAAATCAATTTTGTTCATGAATTTTATTTTCATATGAGATTTTGTACTGTCAGCCTAATTTATGTTCATAGGTTATTTTTACTAATTGGGTTGTAGCCAATTTTGCTGCAAATTTGGACCTTTACGAAACCAAAGTATACTTGTAATAATAAACTAGGACAGACTCGTGAGATTGATGTTTTTCTATGTACTATTGCACTGGGAACTTGTTTGTTCTTGAGTTAGTGGCTGGCTAGCTAGAGTAATATCGGTATACATATAGCTGTGGATGTGAATGCATGAATATTGGTAGGTGTTGTGGTAAGGTTCTAACCTTTTTTTTGTTGTGTGGTTTGTTTGTTTGGTTGTAGAATGTCCGAACTGTGTGACGAAGGTTGGATGGTTATTGAAGATAGGTCTAGTCCTGGGTATAGAACAGGAGTAGATAATTATATTAAGTTTGCATACAGTAACAGGCTTAGGGACACGCCTTTCTGTATCTGTCCTTGTCGTCGTTGTCGTAATAGGAAATCATTGAGTTTTGCCCTGGTGAGACATGATTTACTAGTAAATGGAATACTTAGTACTTATGTTATTTGGTCACTACATGGAGAGACGTCGACACATATGCAGAGATCAGCATATGTAACTCAGGAAAATGTAGAACATACAGTTGTAGAAGAAGAAACCTTAGAGAAGGAAATCATAGAAGAGACCCATGGAGATGATGGTTGTAGGTTAAATAAGTTCGTAGACAAAGAATTTGGGGTATATGAAGGGTTAAATGAGGATGTCAATGTAGATGATTCAGAGAGTACACGCCCCGCCCTCAGAGGTTCCCGGATACGACGTTTCTCAGAACAAGTATCCATATTGTTTCAAACATCAAGCACACAGACCAACACCACACATATATCTCTATATTGCGACTCAACCGAATATATATATAACCTTACTATATTATATGAATAAGTATAGTTCCTCCATCAATCCAAGTTGAGTACGTCAACTCGTGTTAGCATTCATCACTCGGCATTCACCGACATAGGCATATACATACATATATTTAATATATAAATATATATAAATCTCTCTCTCTCTCTCTCTCTCTCTATATATATATATATATATATATATATATATATATATATATATATACACATATAGATATATACACATATACATCCGTATAAATTCATACACTTCGACAACAATAATTTCACGCAGTTACAATTCGTATATCAAGGTACTTGCCTTGGTAATCTCTCGCGAATACTCCGAAAGTACGGTTGATTGGAAAAATCCGGAACTCCAATGAAAACAAAGATTGGAAGGGCTCAACACCAGATTTTTGTAGGGAATTCGTCCCTAATATCCTATCATCAAGTAAACAATAAATCACACGAGGAAAAACATCACAAAATGACCGAATCTCCCTCTGCGGCATTTTCCCAGACATCTTGAAGGCGTCAATTGAAAACTCATATAAACGACGAATCGGACATGACAAAACCATGGAAAGATGATGAAATTGATAGAATACAACTTAATCTATAATTATCCATCAGTAATCTAAGTTCATATTGTAACACCCCAAACTAGGCGGATATTACAGTGCCGTGGACCCCCGACTGGGACCCACCCGGCGAATGAAAACTGATGAATTAAATAATATAATTGTAGTACCGAACCATAATATATTACCAACTACTCCGATGAGGAGATTAAGTACAATACACCAGGATAATACAGAATACTAGTATATTTTATATGAAGATAAAATACACCACCCTGAATAAATAAACATTTCAAACGGAATATGCAGCGGAATTTCAAATGAAGAGAATTAAAGATGACTGAAATGACTGGGGCCCCCTACTAGTATCACTGGGACTCCTCGCCGTCAACATGCTCTTCCCGTGCCTTTGCCTTGCCCTGACCTGAAAACAAAATTCCCCAACGGGGTCAGTTACACAGAACAACAATCCTCAAGGGTTGAAAATACACAATCATGATATATCTGAAGTTATGAAATATCCTTAGTTATGAATTACGCTGAAGAGGAGTATCATAGTACGCCCGTAGTGTTCTATGCAAGTGTACAAGATGGATGATCGGACACACCCGTCCTTGTACCTAATTAGTCTCACGGAGTTAATATTTACTGTGTGCACAGTCCAATGTATCACTCCCAATACATGGCCATCACGTGCCCAACTAAAAATTCCACACATCCGCACCCAGCCACGCAATATGAACCCAGAAGGTCATATGAACGAGAATGACCACAATGAATATCAATGGATAATAATTCAACAAGGTCAAGAATGACTCACCGAGATGAAAATAATAGTGAAGTGATTGATAACCCAATAAAATGATTGGAACCGTCGTTCCTCGTGAATGAAATGATTATTCGACAATTACGAGTCTCAATACGGTTAATACAATGATGAATGATTTATGATTATGAATGAACAACAACAAAAGGAATGAATATCCTTTTAACTGAGTAAGGATTAACTTACACAACACCGGTGACAATTATCCTTCCACGAAAAACGTCCTAATTGAGATATCGGTCGCTCGAACAACCTTGAATAACACAATTACCAACAATCCGTTCAATATACGATTCAAACACGAAACACGACTAACTCAAAAGTCGACACAACGATAATCAAACTCATTGTGCCATTCTAACGAATACGAAGCAAACCACACCACTTTCGAAAATATCCAATCCCGAATATATCGAAACCAACACCAAAATGAGTATTTCAAACCATCAAAACACTTCAATGATATCAATAATGCAATAGGAATCCACAATTCAAGATTACAACAGCATCAATCGGAAATCCCCAATTTAACCGAAGTTAACCCCAAGGGTTCTTGAAATAATCCCCAAAATAGTCATTAAATCCGTAGGAATACATTAATCCATGGTAGATAATTCATATCTAACATATTTCTATAACACCCCGAGATATTCGAAATAATTACAGCGCCGTAAACCCTTTAAGTAAGGATTTACAAGGCTAAATAAAAGAAATGTAAATATAATCCATCAATACCACGGAAATTCAAATTACAAAACCGGTTCCAACTGGTTCAACGAGTTAATTAATACAACCATATCGAAATGATATTAATAAGACACGTGTACTCGAGTACTGAAATTGAACCAAGAAGACAAATCACAAACAACAACAAACATCACTGAACCCCTTCGTCGTCACATCGGTACTGTGGCTGTTTCCCCGCCCCTCGGCTACCTGAACATCAAAACAAATGTCCACCCCCGAAGGGGTTAGCAAAACGATGCTAGTATAAGTATCATTTAAACAAATCAAATATGCATCAACAATACATAACAAGATACTCCACACGGACTTCCGCTACCGGAATCCGACAATGCGAATCCACAAGATTCCATTAACACAGCATAGGTATTCCAATGATCCAGCGCCCTCAGCATAGATCCCAAGATGATCCCATCGGACCAACACGAGGTGGAGAAACCCGTCTAATGATCCAGTGCCCTCAGCCTAGATCCCAAGATGATCCCGTCGGATCAACACGAGGTGGACATCCGATCCAGCGCCCTCAGCATAGATCGTACAACATACACAAACACAACTCATGCATACATATATGCAAAATCGCTATATCCATCAACATGAACATACAAACACTAGATAACGAATATCATGACAATTCAACGAAATAAATCCCATGTTCAACAACATGAATAAACCACATGCATGCTCTAAATACCAATATTAACACATTATGATACTTGCCTCGAAGATGGAAAGAACGAAACACTTCAATGATCTCAACACACTCGAAGGCCGCCTCCTTCGATCAACGTAGCAAACTCGAACCTTAACAAAAGGAATAATATAGAATTTATCTCAAGTCGTACGAATGCCCATCAATCCGGTCTACGGCCAAAATCTCTAAATATGTAATCTGCCTGAACCACTTAGCGTACGCTACGTACTCTACGTAACGTACGCTAAGCCTGCCTGTTAACATACGCAACTGACCAAGTCTAGCGTATGCTAGCCATGTACTGACAGTTCTCTCTGATCAGCCTACTGACTCGGCTGATGACATAACGTACGTTACGTACCAAACGTAGCGTACGTTAACTTATTCCCGATAGCGTACGTTAATATACATATCTTAGCGTGTGCTAATCGTGCATGGCAGTTTACTACTGGCAGAACACTTGATCTAATGGTGATGAAACTCATGAATTCTATGGTGATAATACATGTCATCCCCGTGCATATCATGCTCATATGGTTTTGTGAAAGATCTTTATGGATTAAACGACTACGAGATACAAGGTTACGCATAACCATCACAACACCATAATTCATCTTGAGTATCAAGGAATATCCTAAGTTCAATCCATTACATGTCCCAAAACGTATGAGTCCTTTATGTAAAGACATAAGAACTTGGTAATCTCCATCTACTGGTCATAATCGGTTTTGAAGCTTCATGAATATTCTAGGAGTTCAAACACTAATATGTTCAATGGATTATACGATGAATAAGTACCGAAACATCGAAAATATCCTTCTAACACATGAGGTTCGACTACTTATGAATTTAACTGACTAGGTAATCCCAAAACATGATCAAAACGTCCTTCAGAATACTACTAATATTGGCGAAGAATCACCTACCTCAAAGTAGCAAAGAATACGAAGGAACTTGAAGAAAATCCAACACCGAGAGCTTGAACACCAATCCTCAATGATCTAAAATCTTCAGACTCGAGCTAGGAGGATGATATGAGAGGTTTGAGGAGGGAGGAAGTAACTCTCTGAGCTCAAAAATTCGGATTTGGAGAAGTGGAAATATCTGAAAAATGAAAAAGTATTATGTCCTATATATAGGAAATAGTTATTAGCGCGCGCTAGTCCCTATTCATAGCGTGCGCTAACGGCCATACGAAGCTTACTGAATTCACTATACTCAGCGTTTAGCGTGCGTTATCAATGTATTATTAGCGTGCGCTACCGCGTTGACTTGGCTTTTTCCCGAAAGCCGTCCAGGTTCATCCCGACATGATCCGACCGAAATCCTCAGCCGATCTCACCTACCACCCTGTCTTAATCATGCTGACTATGTATAGCGTGCGCTAAGGTTCATGCAACGCGTGCGCTATGGATCCAAATTAGCGTACGCTACACTTAGTCGATAGCGTGCGCTACATGCGCAGAATCACAATTTAGATCACAGTCATGAAATCATGCGCTCAACAACACCGGATTATGAAATATGGAGAATAATACTCAGATCAAAATACAACAATTACAATATCACAAGTTCCAAATACATATCAGAAATCTCGGGTATTACAATTCCAACAACAATCCAAGCTTACACGAAGAAATCGGAAGGAAAACCCAAAAAATCCAAAATTCTAGATCCAAGAGATTAATACCTTTGATTTGATGTATTGGAGATGATGAAGTGATGATTAATCCATCTCAAAGACTTGAAGATGATGATAGGTGATAGTACCTCGAAGAGAACACTCCAAATCGCCCGAAATCGCTTAAAAACGAAGGGAAGTGAGAAAATGACGAAACTCAGGTTAACTGTCCAATTTATACTGCTCCAGATTAGCGCAAGCTATGACCTGATATTTAGCGTGCGCTAACGAGTGATACGTACTCTGACTGACCCGTTAGCATACGATACAACTTAGTAGCGTGCGCTAACTCCATCCCAATAGCGTGCGTTAACTCCAATTGTTAGCGTGCGCTAGTTAAATATCTGCTGTCCAGTACTGAAGTCCAGAACCTCCTGTTCTCCGATCTGATATCGATAGCGCGCGCTACGTCCAATAATTAGCATGCGCTACTGCCCACTTGCGTACGCTAAATCCACTCATAGCGTGCGCTAGGAATTAATCCGAAATTAGTCCAGTACCCACTGGAATCTGCCTGACCGGTCTTAGCGCGCGCTACACTGACTACATAGCGTACGCTATCCAACTCATTAGTGCGCGCTACGTAACACTCGTAGCGTGCGCTATCACAACTTATCTGCATGCCAGTACCCACTGGACTGTCTGCCTGAAACGCGCTAGCGTGCGCTAAAGACGAGAAGTGGCGTGCGCTATCCGTACCAAATTAGCGCGCGCTAACGAAGAATACGTAGCGTGCGCTATTCAATACACACAGCCAGCTCCAAAGATGAAAATGATAAGATGTTCAGTCCCCTTCTCCAACCAGGTAGAAAGACAAATAACAACTGATACACGATACAAATACTCTGAACGGTGAATATGATGATTGAATATGAGTGACAAATAATCATTAATGAGTGAAAAGTACTGAGTGACAATTACTGAATGATAAATACTGAATGATACTGACTGAATTACAACCGGGTATTACACATATGGCTCGAACGGACGAAATCTACTAAGATCCCCAAATTTCCCAAAGTTTGGATTTTAGGAAAAACTAACCTTGATTCGGTCGATTGAAGGATGTTAGGGAATGATCAAACAATGATATGAACTCAAGAACATCATGGATTTGTTGTTCAACAACATGACTCCTTGCTCTCAAAACCTCTGGCCGCAGAAAGAAAAGAAGGAAATGAAAAAATGGGTTGAAACAGGGCTGCTCGGTCAAATATATAGGCAGACCACCCTAGCGTGCGCTAGCGGGCCGACCATGGTCCAGTCCAGAGGCTCCTGGACTGATCCCCTAGCCCAGGTAGCGCTCGCTAGCTGCCGAGCAGTGTGTGATACGTCTGCCGGTTAGCGGACGCAGTGACCGGTCATAGCGTGCGCTACCGGCCAACTCTCCGGAGTCCAGAACCTCAGGGCCTCACTGCCCGGCCCAGGTAGCGTGCGTTGGGTGCCGCATAGCGTGCGCTACGCCTTCCAGTTAGCGCGCGCATCCTCCCGGCGATGCGTCGCTATCTTGCGGTACCTACCGCGCCGTCCGGCGGCGCCGGCTTGTGCGGTTCCTCCCGCAAATCCGGCCCGGCACCAGTGCAGTGCCCTGTCGACTCGATTCCTAAAAACGCACGGAACGAACACGACGAAACGCTCGCAGACAACAACATCGATCTGAAATGAAAATAATATACAACAAATCACCACATATGGCCATAAACACAAAATCGATTGTCGAGAAAAATAATACCAACGCTCGAAAACCGAGAATTTTCAGTCTAAAACAAAAGAAAAATTCGAATTAATCAGTATAAAAATCTCGGATATTACATTCTACCCCCCTTAAAATAAGTTTCGTCCCGAAACTTAAAATAGAGAGCGGCAGAACAATCAAGGAAATAACTCGGAAGAGGAAGTTTATACAACGACTCTAAAAATTATTTTCGAGTAATGTATAAAAGAAAAATTGAAAATTGAATTGTAACTAATTTGAAATATTTCAAAAGTGTTGAGTCCCAAATACCACAATTTTGAAAATCTTTCCTCTTCTACCAAAATGTTTATTCGAAAGAATTTTCCACCGAGATACGCGACGATATGACATGACGACATTAAATCATGGCTTTTCACAATGTTAGAAAATTTCAAAGCACCACTTTAAAATATTCGTGATATTACAAAATGATGGGCCGTCTTGGAACCCACCAGGCTAAAAATTATTTTTTAAAAACGTTCAAAATGCAAAAAAAAGGCCGATGACGGTAATATTTTCAAATACTCACAAAAGTCATTTATAAAATATCTAATACCGTCATAAGAATACCGCCAAAACGTGCAAGATCAAAATATCAAGACTCGGTTTAGGGAATCGTTTTTTTGAAAATAAAACTCAATTTGCAAGATACCAAAAGCCATCTCAAAATACTCACGCAGCGGATAAAATTAACACTCAAAGATTTACTCGAATGAAATGTAGAAACCGATAAATATGCTCGACTTCCGAAGCATACTACATAACCATTTTTACTCGGACAGTATACGCATGCTATATCCTAAAACAATAATATCACCAACAAGTTACAATCCCTAGTTCACATTAAACACATTAGCACAATATAATCAAATATGTATATAAAGGGACTTACGATCGGGAGACTTACCATCACGGATTGCCTGAAGATGATGTCGGAACCACGATACTAATCACAACTCTGATGCGCGCGACTTACACCAGACATGGACTTGACCCAACGGCCTAGGTTTTTCGCAAACCTAAGCTCTGATACCATATATGTAACACCCCCAGAATACGACCGGGAATGTCACACGCTGTAGACCCTTATCACAAGGATCTACCAGGCTAAACTCCAAAAGACTACTCAATGATTGACCGACCGGGGTCAAAATTAATTACAAAGCAGACCGACAAGGTCATTAAACAATTCAGAATCTAACTAAATTTACTTATCAATGACAATAATAAACTTGAACCCAGAAAGGAGTGACAACTTAATTTAATGAATGAAAACTACACCCATGCAAGGGTGGATACTCGACCGAAAGAGAAATACCAACCAAAATGAAACAAAAGAAAAAGACTCTAACTCTTGTGTGATTAGCATCGTCGTCTTCCATCTCCTTCCAATCCAATCCCGTGACTGCTCCCGAGCTGCCAAAACCTGAGCGCATAACAGGCACCCACCCCCCGAAAACTCGGGGGTTAGCAAACTGGAATTTTGCTAGTGCAAGTAAATAATATACAAGATATACAAACAATAACAACACAAAACTCAACAGTCGTGAAGCCTTAACACAAACCACACGTTCCCATAGTCAACATAGAATGGCATCACATACACAAGGTAAAAGATAATCACATTGTCATATTCTCTGTACGGAACATAACACCAATGAAACTTTAAACGAGCCCAAGGAGTCAGAAAAATCCCTTTTTATAAAAGGAAAAGTATTTTGATAAGAAAGTTTGAAAACATTATTATTGACTCGGGCCATCTTGGGGTTTTGAAAATCAAATGGGAATACTTTTAGAAAGTACTTCAAAAGATCTCGGGTCCTCGACCCAACATGTGGAAAATAATTTGCAAGAAAACCATTACAACATTATTCGGGGTCCTCGACCCAATTTATAAAACACTATCACGAGCGAATCATTACAACATCTCACGGGGTTCTCAGCCCAATCCAAATAATATCATCACGAGAACAAATCTCGACATCCCATGGGGTCCTCGACCCAATGCACAGAATAATCATCACAGTACAATCAAAGGCACAACCTCTCATACGACAAATCCTACTCAAGACCCCTGATTAATTAACCCTCAGAGATCTCGTCAAATATCATTGGTTAATTAACACTGATACCAACATTTAAAACAAGTTGAAATGAACTTTCAGAAACACGAATCCCGGTCTACATCAAGACCAACATTTTAAAGCGAGTTGTACGAAAATCATTTGGTAACGGGGTCTTAGCTATCACTTAAATATCCGTTACCAATAAGCCTGTCAGGCGCCTTCCTTGCACACCTGTGCACCAGCGTTCACTCCACTATGTTGGCCGCCCCTTGAACATGTCACCGCGCCGGCGATCACTCCCACAAGAGCCACCCCTTGCACGCGCATTAGGTAACACCGGTGTTCACCAATCATATGGAGCCGCACATTGCAGCGTACACCAGGCCAGAGTACACGCCCCGCCCTCAGAGGTTCCCGGATACGATGTTTCTCACAACAAGTATCCATATTATTTCAAACATCAAGCACACAGACAAACGTTACAACAATTATCAACTCAGTACACCAAGTCACACATATTATCCGCCAGTCCATAACCACACAGCTAAACAATATCACGCACGTTATCAATCAAAACTCAATCACAATAAGCCTTCAGGCATAACCAACCAACACCGCACATATATCCCTATATTGCGACTCAACCGAATATATATATATATATATATATATATAACCTTACTCTATTATATGAATAAGTATAGTTCCTCCATAAATCCAAGTTGAGTACGTCAACTCGTGTTAGCATTCATCACTCGGAATTCACCGACATAGGCATATATATCACTATACGTATATACATACATATATTTAACATATATATATATATATATACACACATATAGATATATACACATATATACATCCGTATAAATTCATACACTTCGACAACAATGATTTCACGCAGTTACAATTCGTATATCAAGGTACTTGCCTTGGTAATCTCTCGCGAATACTCCGAAAGTACAGTCGATTGGAAAAATCCGGAACTCCAATGAAAACAACGATCGGAAGGGCTCAACACCAGATTTTTGTAGGGAATTCATCCCTAATATCCTATCATCAAGTAAACAATAAATCACACGAGGAAAAACATCACAAAACGACCGAATCTCCCTCTGCGGCATTTTCCTGGACACCTTGAAGGCGCCAATTGAAAACTCATATAAACGACGAATCGGACATGACAATGTTGGGATTCGGTGCCTAAATCGAAGGCCCAGCGGAAGCGGTAAAACGAAAATTAATTCGATCCGAATCCCTACGAGGATCGATCGAGCTACATATATACGAATATATAAACGAAAGGCAAGAGTCGTAAGAAACTAACCCTCGAAGTCCGTTGATTAAATGGAAACCTTCTCTTGAGCTATTCCCCAAGCTTTTGTTTGATCTCTACGAGTTCAAACCGCTCCAAGCCCTTGAACGATCCAACGCCGAAAACACCGCGTCTCTACTTGCCACGCGCTGGAAAAACGACCGGAACAACAACACTCGATTAACCTCTAAGGTTACGGCTAGAATCAAGTGGCGAAGCTTTTGTTATTACACTCTAAGTGTATAATATATCTCTCTTAATATGTCTTGAATTTTCTCCAAGAAAACTCAAGAACAAAAGTGAAGAAGAAGATGAAGATGAAGACTAAGGAAAAATAATTTTCTCTCTCACTATCAAAACTCACTACCGAAGCAAGCTATTGCAAGTGAGAGTTTGTCTCCACTTATATTCTTATTCAACTCCCCAAGATCTCCTACTTTAGACAATATCACCAAGGTGTGATATTTGTCCCCTTGATTGGTCACTAGTCCACCATCCTTGAAAGTGTAGACCAAGACAAAGTAAGGGAGTAGGTGATGGGGTGGCCATCTAGAAGGAATCGGATGAGTTCGATTCGTTTCGGACTCCCGTGAGTCCAAACAGATAAACTCCTATTCCGTTAGATGTATTTGTGTCGATTAATTAATCCAATCAATTAATCACATTAAATACATAATAACATAATTAATTTCTCCAAGAAATAATTATATTCACGAATTAAATTAATCACCCAGTAATTTATTTAATCCATTAGGCCGTAAATAAATTTATCCAATAAATCGATTTAGACATCCAATGTCCCAAATTAGATATCCAATATCTAATATTTATAATGAGAGATTAAGCTCGATTCATTCCGTCGTCAATCCTAATGCGCGACTCGGTAGGTTCGTCTCAGTCAGCAATGGGAGGAACCAAAGAGTAGTATCACCACCTAGCCAGCCTGGCGACCTACACTGTACCCCAACTGAGAACGAATGATTGGGATCATTCAAGAACCATTCTGTCGTGAATACCAATAAACGTATAAACCCTTCTTTCAAATGTCCCGATCAAGTTATAGGGTCACGGTCAGTCAAACCCTATCTGTACTTGATGCTATGCATGCGTTAATGCAAATCGAGATCATCGAGCTGTCGTGTATCTAATACAACTGGCTCCAATGCTTTGGCCAAAGACTTATGATCTCATCTGCCAATAACCGCATAGGACATATAACCCGCTCACTAACGGGAGAAAGAATTCTATCTTGGTATTCAGTAGGACCTGCTACTTGCCCGTCAAGATGCACGTCGAGGTTGACCCCCGCCTTCCGGTTTACAGGGTCGAACTACTCTAATGAAAATCTTGACGTCACAAGCACATCCCTACTAAATCCTCAAGTCGAAGGTTCACGAATACCTATCACAACCTTTCGATTCCGTATTTGTGTGTCCCGGAGTGAAATCCATGTGACGAATCGAGGGTGAGTCGGTTCGAGTATACTAATCCAATTAGCATACCTATAACGTGTGCTCCCACTAACCATTAGTGTTCGACAGACACTCTCCTTGTCAAAGAACACGTCATACAAGTCTTCACATAAACTTAACGCCTACCAAGTTTCATCGACTTGCGACGATTAAGTATTTGAGCTATAAACCTTTCCAAAGTGCACCCCTTATCCAATAAGGAGTGGAACGTTTTGCTCTCAAATACACGGACTAGTTTCTACATGTATATTTACGAGTTAGGAATGCCAGTAACTACCAGTAAATAAAGAAACATCCATTGCCTTATATTGATGATTTACATAATAACAAGTACAATGCCCTCACTCAACATCCTCTGAGTGGCATTCGAGGGCATACTCCTAACAATCTCCCACTTGCACTCAATGCCACATACTATGGTATCTAATACCCATATTCTCCAGATGACGCTCCAAGCTAGTCTGAGAAAGTGGCTTGGTCAGTGGATCGGCGACGTTGTCGGCCGAGTCTACTCAGGCGGACAATGTATCCCTTGCGAACAAATTCTCTTACGAGATGATACTTCCTCTCAATATGTTTGGTGTTGTTGTGAAACCTTGGCTCCTTGGCTGCGCTACAACTCCGTCGTTGTCGCAAAGACAATGGAATAGGCATTTCAAGACATGGTATCACTTGAAGTTCTCCTTAAACTTCTTAATCCGTAACCCTTCCTTGGAAGCCTCCGAGGCCGCTTGATACTCACCGACAGTGGAATCGCGGTCGCGCTTTGCTTGGCACTACGCCAAGATACTGCTCCTCCATTAAGAGTAAATATGTAGCAGTGGACATCGAGTCGTCCTTCGCCCCTTGGAAGTCCGAATCGGTGAATCCCACAACATCCAATTCTCCACCGCCATACATAAGAACCATATCTCTAGTCCTTCTTAAGTACTTGAGAACGTTCTTACAAAGCACTCAATGTTCCCTACTGGTTTGCCTGAAACCTACTCACCACGCTTACAGCATGCGCGATTTCAGGTCTTGTACACAACATAGCATACATAAGGCTACCCACGGCCGAAGCATATGGTATATTACTCATTTCCTTTCGTTGTTCCTCACTTTGAGGACACATCTTCAAGGTGAGTTTTATTCCATGTCGCATCGGTAGGAACCCTCTTTTAGAATCATCCATCTTAAATCGCTTTAAGATTTTGTCTATATAGAGGGCTTGGGAAAGACCTATTGTTCTCTTCGCTCTATCCCGGTAGAGTCGAATACCAAGAATATAGGTAGCTTCTCCCAAGTCTTTCATGGAGAAATTACTCGAAAGCCAAGCTTTCACAGAACTGAGCATTCCCACATCATTTCCTATCACTAGAATGTCATCTACATATAGTACTAAGAATGCGATCTTGCTCCCACTAACCCTCTTGTATACACAAGGTTCCTCTTCATTTTGCACGAAGTCAAACTCTTTGACTGCCTCGTCAAAACGAAGATTCCAACTACGCGACGCTTGCTTCAGTCCATAAATGGAACGCTGAAGCTTGCACACTTTCTGAATATCGACTTCGGACACAAAGCCTTTAGGCTGCTCCATATAGATTTCCTCCTCGAGGAATCCATTAAGGAAAGCCGTCTTTACGTCCATTTTCCATATCTCATAATCGTGGTAGGCAGCTATAGCAAGCATCATGCGAATAGACTTGATCATGGCTACGGGCGAGAAGGTATCGTGGTAATCGATCCCTTCCTTCTGGGTATAACCCTTTGCCACTAGCCTGGCCTTATAGGCGTCAACCTTGCCATCACCATCAGTCTTTCTCTTGTAGATCCACTTGTTCCCAATAGGCACTATGCCCTTGGGGCGGTCTACTAGAGTCCAGACCTGATTGACATGCATCGAGTCTATCTCAGCTTCCATAGCTTCACGCCATTTCGCGGAGTCTACATCCACCATCGCTTGGTCATAGGTCGTCGGGTCGGTCTCTTGGCTATCACTTGGAACCTCATGGAGACCCAGCTCCTCCAAGTGCACAAGCCCATACCTCTCAGGTAAATGAGACACCCTACTAGACCTACGAGGTGGTTGTACTTGTGTTTCAGAAGGTTCGGTTCCAGTTTCTTGCACAGGTGTCTCTTGAGGAGTTTCATTATATTCTTCTAAAGAAATACTTCTACCTGCTCCGCCTTCCTGAATGAACTCATCTTCCAGGAAGTGTGCTTGTAAAGCAACAATGATCCTTCGATATTAAGTCATGTAGAATAGATATCCCATCGTCCCAGACGGGAATCCAATGAAACGTCCCTTCGCAGACCTAGCTTCCAACTTTTCCACCTTAGTGTTCTTTTGACATAGGCGGGACATCCCCAAATCCTAATGTGATTAAGACTTGGTTTCCTTCCTTCCCACATCTCATGTGGAGTTTTAGGAACGGATTTGGAAGGACATCTGTTCAAGATATACGCGGCAGTCAGGAGTGCATACCCCACAGTAAATCGGCAAGTCAAGATAGCCCAAAGATGGAACGGACTATGTTCAACAGGTCCGGTTCCTTCTTTTCCGACACACCATTTAACCGAGGAGTACTGGAGGTGTTAGTTGTGAAACTATTCCATGTTCCTTAAGGAACTCGTCAAACTCCGTACTCATATACTCGCCACCTCGGTCCGACCAAGTGCTTTGATATGATTACGGTTTGTTTCGACTAGGGCCTTGAATTCTGGAATTTCTCAAAGGCCTCGGATTTATGTTTCATTAAGTATACATAACCATACCTAGTATGATCATCTGTAAACGTAATGAAATATTGATATCCGTCACGTCCGCTTCTAAAGCACCACATACGTCGGTATGGATTAATCCCAATTTATCGGCTCTTTCAAAAGTCCTCGTGAAGGGGACTTAGTCATTATGCCTTTAAGGCAAGATTCACAAGTAGGAAAGGGATCCGATCCCAATGGACCCATAAGTCCATCTTTTTCCATCTTGTAAACCTTGGTCGACCAACATGACCAAGTCTAAGATGCCATTTCAAAACTTGATTGGTTTCATCCCTACCACGTTTTCTAGTCATAGTATTCACAACTACTTTGTTGAGATTTAGATGATACAATCCATTCAACAATGTAGCAAGACCACTAGTTTATTTCTAAAATAAATTTTGCAGAACCATCACCAATGAAAATGAAAAGCCTCTTCGGTCTATGACCGAATGGATACAATGTTTTTGTGCCCTTGGGCAAAACAAGTACATCTTCTAAAGTCAAAACAAAGCCGGATTCTAAACCCAAAAGAAGTCATCCTATGTCGGCCGCCTCGACACTATGCCCGCTCCGATGTGATCATAACTTCTCCAGCTCCGTGTTTCCTACTTTGTTCCAGATCCCGATTCACGGTACAAATATGAGAACTAGCACTTAATCCAGATTCAGAAGTAGAAAATACAAGAGAACAATTTGTTTCCAAAACTAAAAGTTCTCAGACCAAGTGCCATGAAGAATCGGACAGTCTCTAGCCCAAAGGGCTCACCACCGCACTTGAGACAAGTATCCTTTTCTTCTTGTTCTTCGAACCATCGGGCCTTGCCCTTTCCCTTAAGGTCCTTAACTTGTAGTCCAGTTTGCTTCTTGGTCTTTTCTTCTTGTTCTTAGACCTCCGAGGTCCGTAAGAAATCACAAGAGCAGACTCCTTCATCCGCGGAGTCTTCATCCGAGACCGAGCGGTCACAAGTTTGTTCATTAGCCCGGCTAAATTACATGCAATCTCATTGCGGTTGAAGTTCATAACAAACCGTGAGAAGGAATCGGGAGAGACCGTAGGATAAGGTCGGGCTTTGGAGAGAAGCATCCATTTTAAAATCAAGAGCCTCCAATCTCTCGATCATGGATATCATTTTGAGGATGTGTTCCCCAACCTTCTCACCTTCCTTCATCCTTGCCGAGCGAATTGCTTGGATATCTCATATCTAGCGATTCTGCTGTGCTCACCATAAAGCTCGGTTAAGTGAGATAGAATCGCCAGCGAAGTCATTTTCTCGTGAGCTCTCTCAAGCTCATTAGACATGGAAGCCATCATATAAGCACGGACTTTCACGTCATCCTTAACCCACTTTTCGTGGTTTTCAATCTCTTCCGATTGGCTCGAGTCCGCACAGAGGCGCCGGAATGTCCGTCTCCAAGACGTATCCTGCCTCTATACCGAGGACAATCATCGACATGGAGCCAATCCACAAAGTTAGGTCCCATTAAGGTGTTCTTTTCGAGTAGAATTGCGAGTGGATTCATTGTCATATTGAGATTTGTCTGCATTAAGTATAACATTAATTAGTGACTCATTCAATTATGTTCGAGTATAGAATTTAAGGTCTTTTCTATTCTTGTTACCCACTCCCACTATTTTTATCTAATAACACACTCCCATGTGAAATCCTAAGTATCGTCGCTCTACTTCATAGTGGTGATCGAGTTCTTTATAAATCTTAATAGAGGGCAACCGAATGTGTTTCTAGTCTATTAATTTTCATAAAGTGGTGTCCAACACCAACCCATCTAATGGATGATTCGATCTTCTTTTTCCCCTTGTTCACTCCCCTCAACCTATACGGTTTCTATGGTTCGTGAACAAGTTAAGTTTATACCATCGACGCAAATCAGTTTCACAATTGAATCTTATCCTAAGAACCTATCAGGTTTCTAGGGATAAAATTTGCTCCAACCGAAGGCATCCAATGCGCTCCCGGTAATTTATCCGTCCTCCCCGAACGACTACCCCGATAACTCGGAAGCATAGCACATCCGGTTTGGATTTCAATTTCCCGAAAACTCGATGGAGGGAAGGAAAACCTTGAAACTTTATAAACTTAATAATTTATCGTGGGAGAATTTTCGCGATTAACGTTACACTTTGCACATTAATCATATTAGCGCATTTGTGGCATTCATACAATATGAAACAACCATTCACAACCTAGTTGCTACCAACATGTGGTTCATGGACCGTTCATAGAAAACAAAAACTCCGTAATCTAATTACAAGTCTTCGTCTTGAATCTTCGTCTTCTCAAAATGGATCTTCCTCCGGTCTTCGTCATTACATATAAATTTTACATCGAAAATTGCATCCTAGATACAAACATTTCTAGTAAAATAAATAGGCTCAAAACGGCCTTTACAACCCAATCGAATAAAACGAACGATTCAAATCTAAGTCCACGAACCACATCCCCATTCAAAAAGCATTCATCCAATAAATACTATATAAATGGAAAGCGTAGAGATACATTGATCCAATCAACAATACGAACCGATCCAATCGATTCACACAATCGGTAATTTGATAACGTTCAAAATAATTCGGTCGACCATAAATATTCCAATTAATCAAATTTCCCTTATAAAATGATATACTATAAATCATTTTAATCATATTAAATCCAATTTAACATGCGGGAGATTAATTTATAAGAATACACGAAAAATCGAGCCGGGTGAAAAATGGCCTGCCTGGCCGAGTCATCGCCGGGCACTGGCCGCCGGACACGGCCCGTGTCGCGACACGGTCGGGTCATGCCGGCAGTGTCCTGCATATTCTGCCAGACACGGCCGTGTCGCTCGACACGGCCGAGTCACTTCTGAAGCCTTCCGCCGACACGCCCGTATCGCCCGACACGGCCGGGTCTCCGTGCAGCTGGCTCGCCACATCAAGCCGACACGACCGTGTCACCCAGACACGGCCGAGTCACTCTCGGCCAAATTACCCTTATGGTCCAAAAAGTCGTCCGACGACGATTCGGGGCTAGATTTTCGACCGGATATCCAATATCAATATTTTCCGACTTTCATATCTTCAATATAAATCATATTTCCCAGAAATTTAAGATTTATATTTAGACATAAACTTACGAAAAATACAATTATTACGAACGAAAAACATATACCACTATTATGACTAAAATGATTCCAAATCATTCACCATCTAATCGAGCATTCCAAATGCCAATATCGTATATACGATCGCAAGACCTACGCTCTGATACCACTATTGGGATTCGGTGCCTAAATCGAAGGCCCAGCGGAAGCGGTAAAACGAAAATTAATTCGATCCGAATCCCTACGAGGATCGATCGAGCTACGTATATACGAATATATAAACGAAAGGCAAGAGTCGTAAGAAACTAACCCACGAAGTCCGTTGATTAAATGGAAACCTTCTCTTGAGCTATTCCCCAAGCTTTAGTTTGATCTCTACGAGTTCAAACCGCTCCAAGCCCTTGAATGATCCAACGCCGAAAACACCGCGTCTCTACTTGCCACGCGCCGGAAAAACGACCGGAACAACAACACTCGATTAACCTCTAAGGTTACGGCTAGAATCAAGTGGCGAAGCTTTTGTTATTACACTCTAAGTGTATAATATATCTCTCTTAATATATCTTGAATTTTCTCCAAGAAAACTCAAGAACAAAAGTGAAGAAGAAGATGAAGATGAAGACTAAGGAAAAATAATTTTCTCTCTCACTATCAAAACTCACGGCTGGAAGCAAGCTATTGCAAGTGAGAGTTTGTCTCCACTTATATTCTTATTCAACTCCCCAAGATCTCCTACTTTAGACAATATCACCAAGGTGTGATATTTGTCCCCTTGATTGGTCACTAGTCCACCATCCTTGAAAGTGTAGACCAAGACAAAGTAAGGGAGTAGGTGATGGGGTGGCCATCTAGAAGGAATCGGATGAGTTCGATTCGTTTCGGACTCCCTGTGAGTCCAAACAGATAAACTCCTATTCCGTTCCGATGTATTTGTGTCGATTAATTAATCCAATCAATTAATCACATTAAATACATAATAACATAATTAATTTCTCCAAGAAATAATTATATTCACGAATTAAATTAATCACCCAGTAATTTATTTAATCCATTAGGCCGTAAATCAATTTATCCAATAAATCGATTTAGACATCCAATGTCCCAAATTAGATATCCAATATCTAATATTTATAATGAGAGATTAAGCTCGATTCATTCCGTCGTCAATCCTAATGCGCGACTCGGTAGGTCCGTCTCAGTCAGCAATGGGAGGAACCAAAGAGTAGTAGCACCACCTAGCGGCTGGCGGCCTACACTGTACTTAACTGAGAACGAATGATTGGGATCATTCAAGAACCATTCTGTCGTGAATACCAATAAACGTATAAACCCTTCTTTCAAATGTCCCGATCAAGTTATAGGGTCACGGTCAGTCAAACCCTATCTGTACTTGATGCTATGCATGCGTTAATGCAAATCGAGATCATCGAGCTGTCGTGTATCTAATACAACTGGCTCCAATGCTTTGGCCAAAGACTTATGATCTCATCTGCCAATAACCGCATAGGCCATATAACCCGCTCACTAACGGGAGAAAGAATTCTCTCTTGGTATTCGATGGACTCGCTACTTGCCCGTCAAGATGCACGTCGAGGTTGACCCCGCCTTACGTGGTCGAACTACTCTAATGAAATTCTTGACGTCACAAGCACATCCCTATTAAATCCTCAAGTCGAAGGTTCACGAATACCTATCACAACCTTTCGATTCCGTCATTGATCGTCCGGAGTGAAATCCATGTGACGAATCGAGGGTGAGTCGGTTCGAGTATACTAATCCAATTAGCATACCTATAACGTGTGCTCCCACTAACCATTAGTGTTCGAGACACTCTCCTTGTCAAAGAACACGTCATACAAGTCTTCACATAAACTTAACGCCTACCAAGTTTCATCGACTTGCGAACGATTAAGTATTTGAGCTATAAACCTTTCCAAAGGCCGACCCCTTATCCAATAAGGAGTGGAACGTTTTGCTCTCAAATACACGGACTAGTTTCTACATGTATATTTACGAGTTAGGAATGCCAGTAACTACCAATAAATAAAGAAACATCCATTGCCTTATATTGATGATTTACATAATAACAAGTACAATGCCCTCACTCAACATCCTCTGAGTGGCATTCGAGGGCATACTCCTAACAATCTCCCACTTGCACTCAATGCCACACACTATGGTATCTAATACCCATATTCTCCGGATGACGCTCCAAGCTAGTCGAGAAAGTGGCTTGGTCGGTGGATCGGCGACGTTGTCGGCCGAGTCTACTCTGGCAGACAATGTATCCCTTGCGAACAAATTCTCTTACGAGATGATACTTCCTCTCAATATGTTTGGTCTTTGTTGTGAAACCTTGGCTCCTTGGCTGCGCTACACTCCGTCGTTGTCGCGAGACAATGGAATAGGCGGCTCAAGACATGGTATCACTTGAAGTTCTCCCGAAACTTCTTAATCCGTAACCCTTCCTTGGAAGCCTCCGAGGCCGCTTGATACTCACTGACAGTGGAATCGTGATCGTGCTTTGCTTGGCACTACGCCAAGATACTGCTCCTCCATTAAGAGTAAATATGTAGCCAGAAGTGGACATCGAGTCGTCCTTCAGTCCTTGGAAGTCCGAATCAGTGAATCCCACAACATCCAATTCTCCACCGCCATACATAAGAACCATATCTCTAGTCCTTCTTAAGTACTTGAGAACGTTCTTTACAGCAGTCCAATGTTCCCTACCTGGGTTTGCCTGAAACCTACTCACCACGCTTACAGCATGCGCGATTTCAGGTCTTGTACACAACATAGCATACATAAGGCTACCCACGGCCGAAGCATATGGTATATTACTCATTTCCTTTCGTTGTTCCTCACTTTGAGGACACATCTTCAAGGTGAGTTTTATTCCATGTCGCATCGGTAGGAACCCTCTTTTAGAATCATCCATCTTAAATCGCTTTAAGATTTTGTCTATATAGAGGGCTTGGGAAAGACCTATTGTTCTCTTCGCTCTATCCCGGTAGAGTCGAATACCAAGAATATAGGTAGCTTCTCCCAAGTCTTTCATGGAGAAATTACTCGAAAGCCAAGCTTTCACTTAACTGAGCTTTCCCACATCATTTCCTATCACTAGAATGTCATCTACATATAGTACTAAGAATGCGATCTTGCTCCCACTAACCCTCTTGTATACACAAGGTTCCTCTTCATTTTGCACGAAGTCAAACTCTTTGTTGCCTTGTCAAAACGAAGATTCCAACTACGCGACGCTTGCTTCAAGACATAAATGGAATGAAGCTTGCACACTTTCTGAATATCGACTTCGACACAAAGCCTTTAGCCGCTCCATATAGATAACCTCCTCGAGTAATCCATTAAGGAAAGCCGTATTTACGACCATATTCCATATCTCAAAATCGTTGTAGCCAGCTATAGCAAGCATCATGCGAAAAGACTTGATCATTGCTCCGGGCGAGAAGTCATAGTGGTAATCGATCCCTTCCTTCGGTATAACCCTTTGCCACTAGCTTGGCCTTATAGGCGTCAACCTTGCCATCACCATCAGTCTTTCTCTTGTAGATCCACTTGTTCCCAATAGGCACTATGCCCTTGGGGCGGTCTACTAGAGTCCAGACCTGATTGACATGCATCGAGTCTATCTCAGCTTCCATAGCTTCACGCCATTTCGCGGAGTCTACATCCACCATCGCTTGGTCATAGGTCGTCGGTCTCTTGGCTATCACTTGGAACCTCATGGAGACCCAGCTCCTCCAAGTGCACAAGCCCATACCTCTCAGGTAAATGAGACACCCTACTAGACCTACGAGGTAGTTGTACTTGTGTTTCAGAAGGTTCGGTTCCAGTTTCTTGCACAGGTGTCTCTTGAGGAGTTTCATTATATTCTTCTAAAGAAATACTTCTACCTGCTCCGCCTTCCTGAATGAACTCATCTTCCAGGAAGTGTGCTTGTAAAGCAACAATGATCCTTCGATCTTCGGGCATGTAGAATAGATATCCCATCGTCCCAGACGGGAATCCAATGAAACGTCCCTTCGCAGACCTAGCTTCCAACTTTTCCACCTTAGTGTTCTTGACATAGGCGGGACATCCCCAAATCCTAATGTGATTAAGACTTGGTTTCCTTCCTTCCCACATCTCATGTGGAGTTTTAGGAACGGATTTGGAAGGACATCTGTTCAAGATATACGCAGCAGTCAGGAGTGCATACCCCCACAGGTAAATCGGCAAGTCAGTATAGCCCAGCATGGAACGGACCATGTTCAACAGGGTCCGGTTCCTTCTTTCTGACACACCATTTAACTGAGGAGTACCTGGAGGTGTTAGTTGTGAAACTATTCCATGTTCCTTAAGGAACTCGTCAAACTCCGTACTCATATACTCGCCACCTCGGTCCGACCGAAGTGCTTTGATATGATTACCAGTTTGTTTCTCGACTAGGGCCTTGAATTCCTGGAATTTCTCAAAGGCCTCGGATTTATGTTTCATTAAGTATACATAACCATACCTAGTATGATCATCTGTAAACGTAATGAAATATTGATATCCGTCACATGCTGCTTCTAAAGCACCACATACGTCGGTATGGATTAATCCCAATTTATCAGCGGCTCTTTCAAAAGTCCCTGTGAAGGGGGACTTAGTCATTTTGCCTTTAAGGCAAGATTCACAAGTAGGAAAGGGATCCGATCCCAATGGACCCATAAGTCCATCTTTTTCCATCTTGTAAACCTTGGTCTGACCAACATGACCAAGTCTAAGATGCCATTTCAAAACTTGATTGGTTTCATCCCTACCACGTTTTCTAGTCATAGTATTCACAACTACTTTGTTGCTGAGATTTAGATGATACAATCCATTCAACAATGTAGCAAGACCACTATTTTATTTATAAAATAAATTTTGCATGAACCATCACCAATGAAAAATGAAAAGCCTCTTCGGTCTATGACCGGAATGGATACAATGTTTTTGTGCCCCTTGGGCAAAACAAGTACATCTTCTAAAGTCAAAACAAAGCCGGATTCTAAACCCAAAAGAAGTGATCCTATGTCGGTCGCCTCGACACTATGCCCGCTTCCGACTGTGATCATAACTTCTCCACCTCCAAGTTTCCTACTCTGTTCCGCATCCCGATTCACGGTACAAATATGAGAACTAGCACCGAATCCAAGATCCAGAAGTAGAAAATACATGAGCGAACAATTTGTTTCCAAAACTAAAAGTTCTCAGACCAAGTGCCATGAAGAATCGGACAGTCTCTAGCCTAGTGGCCCAGCTCACCGCACTTGAGACAAGTATCCTTTTTCTTCTTGTTCTTCTGAACCATCGGGGCCTTGCCCTTTCCCTTAAGGTCCTTAACTTGTAGTCCAGTTTGCTTCTTGGTCTTTTTCTTCTTGTTCTTAGACATCCGAGGTCCGTAAGAAATCACAAGAGCAGACTCCTTCATCCGCTGAGTCTTCATCCGAGACCGAGCGGTCACAAGTTTGTTCATTAGCCCGGCTAAATTACATGCAATCTCATTGCGTTGAAGTTCATAACAAACCGTGAGAAGGAATCGGAGAGACGTAGGATAAGGTCGGTTTGGAGACAAGTATCCAATTTAAAATCAAGAGCCACCAATCGATCGATCAACGATATAAATATGAGGATGTGTTCCCCAAACTTCTCAACTTAATTCATCCTTGCACCGAACAGCTTGCTTGGATATCTCATATCTAGCGATTCTGTGTGCTCACCATAAAGCTCGGTTAAGTGAGATAGAATCGCCAGCGAAGTCATTTTCTCGTGAGCTCTCTGAAGCTCATTAGACATGGAAGCCATCATATAAGCACGGACTTTCACGTCATCCTTAACCCACTTTTCGTGGTTTTCAATCTCTTCTGATTGGCTCGAGTCCGCACAGAGGCGCCGGAATGTCCGTCTCCAAGACGTATCCCGGTGCCTCTATACCGAGGACAATCATCGACATGGAGCCAATCCACAAAGTTAGGTCCCATTAAGGTGTTCTTTTCGAGTAGAATTGCGAGTGGATTCATTGTCATATTGAGATTTATGCATTAAGTATAACAGTTAATTAGTGACTCATTCAATTATGTTCGAGTATAGAATTTAAGGTCTTTTCTATTCTTGTTACCCGGCTCCCACTATTTTTATCGGAATAACACACTCCCATGTGAAATCCGAAGTATCGTCGCTCTACTTCATAGTGGTGATCGAGTTCTTTATAAATCTTAATAGAGGGCAACCGAACAGGTTTCTAGTCTATTAATTTTCATAAAGTGGTGTCCAACACCAACCCATCTAATGGATGATTCGATCTTCTTTTTTCCCCTTGTTCACTCCCCTCAACCTATACGGTTTCTATGGTTCGTGAACAAGTTAAGTTTATACCATCGACGCAAATCGGTTTCACAATTGAATCTTATCCGCAACCTATCGTGTTTCTAGGGATAAAATTTGCTCCAACCGAAGGCATCCAATGCGCTCCCGGTAATTTATCCGTCCTCCCGAACGACTACCCCGATAACTCGGAAGCATAGCACATCGGGTTTGGATTTCAATTTCTTGAAAACTCGATGGAGGGAAGGAAAACCTTGAAACCTTATAAACTTAATAATTTATCGTGGGAGAATTTTCGCGATTAACGTTACACTTTGCACATTAATCATATTAGCGCATTTGTGGCATTCATACAATATGAAACAACCATTCACAACCTAGTTGCTACCAACATGTGGTTCATGGACCGTTCTAGAAAACAAAAACTCCGTAATCTAATTACAAGTCTTCGTCTTGAATCTTCGTCTTCTCAAAATGGATCTTCCTCCGGTCTTCGTCATTACATATAAATTTTACATCGAAAATTGCATCCTAGATACAAACATTTCTAGTAAAATAAATAGGCTCAAAACGGCCTTTACAACCCAATCGAATAAAACGAACGATTCAAATCTAAGTCCACGAACCACATCCCCATTCAAAAAGCATTCATCCAATAAATACTATATAAATGGAAAGCGTAGAGATACATTGATCCAATCAACAATACGAACCGATCCAATCGATTCACACAATCGGTAATTTGATAACGTTCAAAATAATTCGGTCGACCATAAATATTCCAATTAATCAAATTTCCCTTATAAAATGATATACTATAAATCATTTTAATCATATTAAATCCAATTTAACATGCGGGAGATTAATTTATAAGAATACACGAAAAAATCGAGCCGGGTGAAAAATGGCCTGCCTGGCCGAGTCACTGCCGGCAGCCTGCCGGCCAGACACGGCCCGTGTCGCCAGACACGGTCGGGTCATGCCGGCAGTGTCCCAGACATTTCTGCCAGACACGGCCGTGTCGCCTGACACGGTCGAGTCACTTCCTGAAGCCTTCCGGCCAGACACGCCCGTGTCGCCTGACACGGTCGGGTCTCCAGGCAGCTGTCGCCACATCGCTGACACGACCGTGTCACCAGACACGGTCGAGTCACTCTCGGCCAAATTACCCTTTTTGTCCAAAAAGTCGTCCGACGACGATTCGGGGCTAGATTTTCGACCGGATATCCAATATCAATATTTTCCGACTTTCATATATTCAATATAAATCATATTTCCCAGAAATTTAAGATTTATATTTAGACATAAACTTACGAAAAATACAATTATTACGAACGAAAAACATATACCACTATTATGACTAAAATGATTCCAAATCATTCACCATCTAATCGAGCATTCCAAATGTCAATATCGTATATACGATCGCAAGACCTACGCTCTGATACCACTGTTGGGATTCGGTGCCTAAATCGAAGGCCCAACGGAAGCGGTAAAACGAAAATTAATTCGATCCGAATCCCTACGAGGATCGATCGAGCTACATATATACGAATATATAAACGAAAGGCAAGAGTCGTAAGAAACTAACCCTCGAAGTCCGTTGATTAAATGGAAACCTTCTCTTGAGCTATTCCCCAAGCTTTAGTTTGATCTCTACGAGTTCAAACCGCTCCAAGCCCTTGAATGATCCAACGCCGAAAACACCGCGTCTCTACTTGCCACGCGCCGGAAAAACGACCGGAACAACAACACTCGATTAACCTCTAAGGTTACGGCTAGAATCAAGTGGCGAAGCTTTTGTTATTACACTCTAAGTGTATAATATCTCTCTCTTAATATATCTTGAATTTTCTCCAAGAAAACTCAAGAACAAAAGTGAAGAAGAAGATGAAGATGAAGACTAAGGAAAAATAATTTTCTCTCTCACTATCAAAACTCACTACTGAAGCAAGCTATTGCAAGTGAGAGTTTGTCTCCACTTATATTCTTATTCAACTCCCCAAGATCTCCTACTTTAGACAATATCACCAAGGTGTGATATTTGTCCCCTTGATTGGTCACTAGTCCACCATCCTTGAAAGTGTAGACCAAGACAAAGTAAGGGAGTAGGTGATGGGGTGGCCATCTAGAAGGAATCGGATGAGTTCGATTCGTTTCGGACTCCAGTGAGTCCAAACAGATAAACACCACTTCCGCTCCGATGTATTTGTGTCGATTAATTAATCCAATCAATTAATCACATTAAATACATAATAACATAATTAATTTCTCCAAGAAATAATTATATTCACGAATTAAATTAATCACCCAGTAATTTATTTAATCCATTAGGCCGTAAATCAATTTATCCAATAAATCGATTTAGACATCCAATGTCCCAAATTAGATATCCAATATCTAATATTTATAATGAGAGATTAAGCTCGATTCATTCCGTCGTCAATCCTAATGCGCGACTCGGTAGGTCCGTCTCAGTCAGCAATGGGAGGAACCAAAGAGTAGTAGCACCACCTAGCCAGCCTGGCGGCCTACACTGTACCCAACTGAGAACGAATGATTGGGATCATTCAAGAACCATTCTGTCGTGAATACCAGTAAACGTATAAACCCTTCTTTCAAATGTCCCGATCAAGTTATAGGGTTACGGTCGACCAAACCCTATCTCGTACTTGACGCTATGCATGCGTTAATGCAAATCGAGATCATCGAAATGCCGTGTATCTAATACAATGGCTCCAATGCTTTGGCCAAAGATTTATGATCTCATCTCGCCAATAACCGCATAGGACATATAACCCGCTCACTAACGGAGAAAGAATTCTATCTTGGTATTCGCAGGACTCGCTATTTGCCCGTCAAGATGCACGTCGAGGTTGACCCCGCCTTCCGGTTTAAGGTGGTCGAACTACTCTAATGAAAATCTTGACGTCACAAGCACATCCCTACTAAATCCTCAAGTCGAAGGTTCACGAATACCTATCACAACCTTTCGATTCCGTCATTGACTGTCCCGGAGTGAAATCCATGTGACGAATCGAGGGTGAGTCGGTTCGAGTATACTAATCCAATTAGCATACCTATAACGTGTGCTCCCACTAACCATTAGTGTTCGACAGACACTCTCCTTGTCAAAGAACACGTCATACAAGTCTTCACATAAACTTAACGCCCAGTCAAGTTTCATCGACTTGCGAACGATTAAGTATTTGAGCTATAAATCTTTCCAGTGCCGACCCCCTTATCCAATAAGGAGTGGAACGTTTTGCTCTCAAATACACGGACTAGTTTCTACATGTATATTTACGAGTTAGGAATGCCAGTAACTACCAGTAAATAAAGAAACATCCATTGCCTTATATTGATGATTTACATAATAATAAGTACAATGCCCTCACTCAACATCCTCTGAGTGGCATTCGAGGGCATACTCCTAACAGACAAAACCTTGGAAAGATGATGAAATTGATAGAATACAACTTAATCTACAATTATTCATCAGTAATCTAAGTTCATATGGCTCGAACGGACGAAATCTACCAGGATCCCCATATTTCCCAAAGTTTGGATTTTAGGAAAAACTAACCTTGATTCGGTCGATTGAAGGATGTTAGAGAATGATCAATCAATGATATGAACTCAGGATCATCATGGATTTGTTGTTCAACAACATGACTCCTTGCTCTCAAAACCTCTGTCCGCGGAAAGAAAAGAAGGAAATGAAAAAATGGGTTGAAACAGGGCTGCTCGGTCAAATATATAGGCAGACCGCCCTAGCGTGCGCTAGCGGGCCGACCATGGTCCAGTCCAGAGGCTCCTGGACTGATCCCCTAGCCCAGGTAGCGCGCCCTAGCTGCCGAGCAGCATGCGCTACGTCTGCCAGTTAGCGCGCGCAGCGACCGGCCGTAGCGTGCGCTACCGGCCAACTCTCCGGAGTCTAGAACCTCAGGGCCTCACTGCCCGGCCCAGGTAGCGTGCGCTGGGTGCCGCATAGCGTGCGCTACGCCTGCTGGTTAGCGAGCGCAGCCTCCCGGCAGTAGCGTACGCTATGCTGGGCCTTACCGTGCTGTCTGCCGCCACCGTGCGTGTTTGCCTTACCGTCAACTGGCCGCGCCCAGCTGCAGTGCCCTGACGACTCGATTCCTAAAAATGCACGGAACGAACATGACGATACGCTCGCGGACAACAACATCGATCCAAAATGAAAATAATATACAACAAATCACCACAAATGGCCATAAACACAAAATCAATTGTCGAGAAAAATAATACCAACGCTCGAAAACCGAGAATTTCCGGTCTAAAACAAAAGAAAAATTCGAATTAATCAGATTAAAAATATCGGATATTACATAAGCAACCAGGTCAATACATCTGTGTTTTTCTTCAACTATTGATAGATGACTTGAATAAACTGTGGAAATGAGTTGATGCGGTAGATATGCACAAGAAAGAGTCATTTAATTTGAGGGCAATCCTAATGTGGGGTATACATGGTTTACCTGCATATGGTAATGTTTTTGGTTGTTCAGTTCACAGTTACAAAGCATGTCCTGGATGTGGTGATGAGACTGAATGTAATTGGTTACATCATTCAAGAAAGATCGTGCACAGAAATTTCTGAAGATTTTTGAAGTCGACTCATCCTTTCAGGAAAGACAAACACTTAGGTCTGAAAATAGTGGAGACTAATTTGGCCCCAGCTAGATTAAGTAGAAAGGAAGTTTTGATAAAGACCAGCAGTCTCCATTATCTTCCTGGTAAGCTTACCAGAGATGGGAAGAAGAGAAAGCGTGATTTTTATGAAGTTTATGAGGATGAACCTGATTCAACAACTAAAGCTTTTTATAAAAGGTCGAAACTGTTTGATATTTCAACGTGGGCTTATAATTCTTATCATCACTGTCTCGATGTAATGCACTGTGAGAAGAATTTTATTGAACATCTACTAGATGCTGTTCTGAACATAAAGAAGAAATCAAAAGATAGTGTCAATGCACGAGAAGATATGCGGGCTCTGGATATTCAAAAATATCAGTGGATCATTACAGATCTTGATACAAAGAAAAAGGTACATCCTCGTGCTCTTTATGTTTTTACCCCGTAGGAGAGAAAAAACTTTCTTCAGATATTAAAAAGCATCAAGTTTCCTACTGGTTTTTGTTCAAATCTTGGAAACAATGTTACGATTGAACCTCCTGGTCTGCATTGTTTGAAGTCGCATGACTATCATGTCCTTATGGAGGATTTGTTGCCGGTGCTAATTCAACATGCTTTCCCACGCTACCCAGGCCTTCGCAGGGCTTTTCAACAGATTAGTTTATTTTTTAGAATCTTGTGCTCGAAGGTTCTGATTAAAACTGAAGTACAACAGGCCAAATTCATGGTCGCTGAGGCCATGTGTGTCCTTGAAGTGTATTTTCCACCTTCTTTCTTCATTATCAGCATCCATTTGGTGGTGCATCTCGCTGATGAAGCTTTAACTTGCGGACTAGTTAGATACCGATGGATGTACCCTTTTGAAAGGTAATACTTCATACTTCGCTAGAAATATGTAGTTTCATCCATTCTTGTTTTTCTACTGTAAATAATGTTATCTTGAACAATGCATTGGGTTTTAAAATTGTTCGCTTTATTTTCTGAAAATACTAGTACAGATCTTGTTAATGGTAATATGATTCAATGATTTTTCCTTGATTTGGAATGTGTTATAGTTACTTTGATGATCTGTAGTTACTTCACTCATTTATTTCACTTATTTGTTATGTAGGGCGATGAAGAGTTTTAAGAACATTCCGAGCAACAACCGTTTCGTGGAAGGTAATATCAAAGAATCCCCACTTGTAGCTGAAGGAGTGGTCTATGCAATGGAACACATGGCAAACTCAAAGGATGGGAATCATAAAGCTATATGAGAAGCGTTCTTAGATGCTGATTCTGAGTACAGTGACGAAGGCCCTCTGGGGTATGGAGATAAGTTCGTGACTCTGACTGCTGTACAGTTAATACAAATAACCAGATTGGTACTCTTTCGCCGTGAAGTACAGGGTCTCGTAGGCTACTATGCGTGAGTTTTTGTTATATCTTCGAATTAACTGTAGTAATTGGTTCTTCTGTTTCAGTTCTAATATATGTAACTGGTTTGCAGTGAATACTACGATGAACTATCTCCGAGCACTGTCACTAAAGTAGAGCGGCAAATGGAATTCATAACCTGGTTGTACAAAAAGGTACTATGATCGGATATAGCAAATAAAGTTATAGCAAAAATTACTCAATTTACTTTTTTGTTATTTGCATTGACACTTACGAGAACTTTAATGCTTACAGTTGGAGAAATAGCACAAAATAGACTCCAAATTATGGCGTTACGTAAAAGGGCTGGTTAGAGCCAAAGAATTTAACAAGTACAGGGTCAATGGTTTTACCTTTGTACCCAAGTCCCATGAGCTAAACCGCGTTACACAACAGTGGTGTTTGCATGGAAGCAACTACAACATATAGGGCAAGTCGTAAAGATAAGAATCCCATTGATGATGTGACAAAGTGGTATGGCGTGGTGAAACAGATCTTGGATCTTGACTACACTGACTTTAAAGAGGTGGTGTTTTATTGCGACTGGGTGAAGGTAGAGAGCAGAAGTCGTGGGTGTAAATTCAGTTCTGATGGCAACCTTGTATTGGTTAACTTGAACAATTTCAGGCGATCAAATAATTACCTTGATGAACCTTCCATACTTGACTTTGATGCCCATCAAGTGTTCTATTCGACAGATTTGAAGGATCCTGAGTGGTCTGTTGTAATGCACTCAAAGAAGCATCTCACTGTACAAGCTGATGACATATTGATGCCTAAATTCGAAGAATTTCAGTCGATATTTGATGATGAACCACATTTGAAAGACCTGCTAAAATTGCGCAAGCGTTAAGAATGTTTGCTTCTGTTGTAATTATGTTTGAACCTTAGTTTAGCCTTTTTGCAATGGGATTAAACTGGTACCAGTTGTACTTCTACTTTGGACCTTAATTAGTTTGTTACTGGTGTTGTAAAATGTGATTTTTGGCTCATGATGCGTTGTTGCTTTGCTTAGTGGTCCTTATGTACTATTAGTCATGTGTGATTGCCTACTATTTTTAACTATTAAGCATTTTTATCTGGTACTAATACTTCATTTCATCTAGTGCAGGATAATGGCACATCAGCAAAGCACAAATTATGTTCGAAAGAGTACAACTTCGCAGCAAGATGGGTCTACCTCTTCTTCAGCAGCTCCAAAGACTCTAGTTAAACTAAATATTGCTGGTTTGCCCACAGGACCCAATGCATCCAAATTTATGACTCAGGCGGGGGAGCTCATAAGAAGGCATATCCCTATTAACCATGCAAACTGGAGAATCGTGCCGAAAAAGTATAAAGATGATGTTTGGAGTGCTTTGATGTTATTTTTCCTAATTCTGGCATTGATTTCATTTGTATGCTTTTACTACTAGTGATGGTATATTGTACTTATGTTTATTAACATAAATGTCTAACTTGCTTATATATGGGGAATATGAATTCGAGGTCGAACATGTTCGCTCTACTATAGAAATCAAATTTCCAAAATCCTTCAGGAGATATAAGTCTGACTTAAGAAATTACTACATTAAAAATAAACCTCGGAAAAAAGTGACGAACAAGAGATCTGCATCAGAAATGGAGGGGTCTGAAGAACAATTGGAGGGGTCTGAAGAGCTGGATGAGGAGAACGAACAAGACGAAGAAACTGAACCTGAACCTGATCTCACTCCAGAAGAATGGGATGCTTCCAGATTGAAAGTTCCAGATGGGATGAATAAAATTGTTTGGGAAGAGTTTATTGACAATGAGCGTAAAGCTGAGACGATTGCTAAGTGTAAAAAGAATGCACAAAGTCGCTCTAAATCAACTATCCATCATACACTTGGGCGACAATCGTACAGTACCAAGGCATATAAACTTGTAAGTAATTTTGGTAATCTAAAACATAAAATTTTCTAGCATACTCTATTTTTAATATGATAAACCATTCTTGTAGGACAATTCAGACGTCAAAGTTGTACCCGACAATACTACAGACATGTGGATATTGGGACACCAATGTAAGGATGGGACTGTTCATCCCAGTGCGGTCGAGGCATATGTAAGGGCACTCTCTTTCTTACTATCTTAGTAACGTGCATAACGATGCACTTATTTGAACTTAGTCTAGTTAGGTTTGTTTGCTAGAACCAATTCCAAAATTTGAAACTGCAGGAGAAAGTAGCACAAGCTAAACAGAAGTGCATTGAAAACGGAGAAAGTTTTAGTGGTCTAGTTTCACCGGCACTGGAAGAAGTGTTTGGATGTACCCGAAAAGATGGGATTCGTGGGTACTCATCCAGTGTGTCAAAGAAGCAGGCAGAGATGGCAGCAATCACGAAATCAGCTCTTAAAAAAAAGATACCATAAGTGAGGAAAGACTGAACACAATTGAAGGGGTCGTTGGTATGTTGGTTAATACAGTGGCTGCAGTTCAAGGTCAAGTGGGGTTGGTAAATAATAAATTGGATGTAAGTCTTGATAATCATGTGTGTATGCCTTTGTCCACTTTAGATGCAAGCTTTAATATATAATGGTCGTTTTTGTTCTTGTTCACAGATGTCAATGGATTGGTTGAAGAAACAGGGAGGAGGTGATACCCCCGTCGACACTCCTAGCCCAGAGAAAGGGTCTACTTCTTTTACTGGTGTTCAAAAGGGTTGTGTGCAGGTGAAAGAGAAACAGGCCAGTGCAAGTATTAATAGAGTGGACTCAACAATATGGGTAAGGTTGTAGCATCTGGTGTTATTGGTGGTGGTGGTGTAGTTCATGGTAGAAAGGTAAAGAAGAATGAGAGGAAGGTCTACATCGAGGAAGTGTTTGACCAAAAAGCGTTAAACTGGGATGGCCCTCAAGGAGATGATTGGGTCTCCTTAAGTCAGATACCAGTGCCTACTTGGTTGGTATGGAGTGAGGAGAGACTTCGACCTTCCGAGGAATAAAGAATATCAAGCAACAAACTTTTTGGTGTTGTGATTGATGATTAATGATTAGTGTTCTTTTTTTGTTGCTAAAACACGACAGATGCAAGTGTTCTTCTTTTTGCGTGTTTTGAACACTTGGAAAATCCTACAGTATTTTGATGATTCTCCTTCACTGTAGGTTCATTGGACAAACATGCATTTGTCTAAACTATATATAATTGCTTTTAGTAGTTGTTCTAATCACTTGATAATATATATATATATATATATATATAGGTGTATGTATTTTGTCGATTTGATGGAAAACACCATTGTGGAGGTTGAGAATATATATATATATATATATATATATAGGTGCAGAAATTGAAAGTTTACAGGAATAGTATACTTTTTTTTAAAACCGGATTACACATTTGCAACGTTTATATATGTTTCTATTAAGATTATATTGGGACGTTTATAAACGTTCCTATAACTAAATACAGGAACATTTATAAATGTTGCCAAATATTAGGGACGCTGTATTATGAATGTTTATAGGCGTTCCTAAAATTAACAGCAATGTCTATATCTGTTGCTAATAGGCCATTTTGGTGTAGTGAATTACCTTTTATTTTTTAATCTCCACCACATATACACTATCAATATTTTATATTTCTTAATCTTCATCACATATTTATAATCATTACTTGCACCGATCTTATCTAAAATATGCCGAATATACATTCCTTGTCAAACTTGGTATAAAGGAAGTATAAAAAAAAATATATATTTTTCAACTCTAGCCATATTCATCGAAGCTTCTCAAATCGTCCACATTATCATTTAATTTTAGTTTGTTTTTTGTTTTAGGTAGGTCCTAATTAAATAATCCAAGTCACCATTATCATTCCATCTTTAGTTTTTTCCTGATTAAACACTTTACGCCATCATCATTCTTTTTTACTGTGAATTACTTTTAGAAGAAAACTTATTTGTTCATAATTAAAAAATTAATTAAATTCATAGAATTTGTCATGTTACATCATCATTATCATTCTTTTCTTTCACCAAGTTTTGTGAATTATTTTTACAAGAATTTTTTTGTCTCCATCGTAATTTAATAATCCACGTCCTCATAATTATTCCTGATTTAACTTGTCTTTATTTTATCGGCCTTAATTAAATAATCCACATAATCACCATCATTCTTCTTTTACTAAATTCTATGGATTATTTTTTGAAGAAAAAGTTTCAATCCCTAATTAAAAAATCAATTAAATTTAAAGATTTATCATGTCATCATCATCATCATTCTTTTTTTACTATATTATGTTAATTACTTTTAGAAGCAAAAAATTCGTCCCTAATTAAAAAATTAATTAAAATTCATAGAGTCTATCATGTTACTCAATTCTGTGAAATATCTTTGGAAAAAATCTGTCAGATTTCTTGGGTGATTCATAATATTTACTCTTTGTAAAAGGATTCTGGGGATTTTTTTCTAAATCTATCATATTTCTGCATAATTAGAGTCCCGTAGTATTTACTCTTCAAGAAAGGAGTCCAATAATTTTTCTCAACTTGATATTTTTGTTCTGCTCGATATTTTTTCTAATAAAAAAATAATTAAGTTATTATCGTTAAACCTAAAGACTAAATAACGTATGCCAATCGTTGGCGAGTCCCTTAGTTTTGTAAATGATATATTACCTCCGTCCAAATTCAAGTGCCACAATTACAAAAAAAATTGATGCATTTTAGGATTGATGGTGAGCGTGTGGTGTAGACTAAAAGGTAAAAAGTATTGATGGTAATTGTGCGGTGGAGATTAAAAAGAATGATTACTTGATGTGATTTGAGCATTTAATAAAATATTGCACTTCTAAAAGAATACTTTTCTGGACCAAATATTGCACTTCAAGCAGAATGGAGAGAGTATATATTTTTAAAGTCAACGACTCAGTAGCAGCATCCAGGATTCATCGACAGACAATAGAATTGAAGCATCACTAGAAAATACATATTCAACTTCTCTCCATTTTGGTTTTCTCGCTCTTTCACATTCTTTCTCTTTTTCTTTTGTATTCCTTTGAAAGTAGTTTTTCTAATTATTGACAAACTAGATTTGTGAATATATGCATAGCTAGATTTTTCTAGTCTGGAATCTCTTTTATATTAATATGTTTCGCAGATATGATTTTATGATACTAATAGATTCTATTTAAAGCATGTTTTTTTTTAAATACTAAGCAGGGGATACTTCCATCACAGTATTAGAATCATGCGAATGATAGGTAATAGAATCATATGAACGGTTGCAACATCTTTTTATCCTTAAAATTTAGTACAAGAAACTTTAAATCAACTAAATTAGTACATAAAATTTAGAATTTCTCTAGGTTCAGTCTAGTTACAGAGAAGAAATCAATATATTTCAAATACATGCAATATCTGAACTTTTTCTATATGTTTATATTGGCATTAGACATATACATACACTTCCATAAATAATTAAAATATGCCATGTCGGAAAATACACAATTTACTAGTTTTTAACAGAACAATAAAATGTATGACTAAATGCAAAATCATCCCTTAAGTTAGACTAATTACATAATTATCTTATTATTTTCATGTTTGTATATACCCCCTTTATGTTCTCCTCCGGAGTCCGGACTGTGAGACATTTCCTTGATTCTTGGGATGTAATTTATAAAAGTTCAAGTATATGTCATGGGTGTAATTTGTAAAAGCCTAAACATACAGCCTGAGAGAAAAGTACAACACAGTTTAATAGCTAATACAAAAGTAACTAAACGGAGCAAGAGAGAAAAGTGCAACTCAATTTAATAATTCTCAATATAAAAATATAAAATTTGATGAACTGCAAGATTATCCATGAATTTACAATAAATACACAAATATTTAATTATTTCAATATTTACGAGTACTCGATTCAAATTTGTATTCTCCTCAAAAATATGAAATTTTCTCTTGGATCTTGGGGTGTACTTTATAAAAGTTGGATTATATGTCAATGGGGTACTTGTAATTTAAAAATATATAGGTGGTATTGTATTTAGGCTAAATCTTAGGAGTAGTTTTGCTATACAGACACTTGAAAACCATAACCGACCCCAGCATAGATTTTCCATAGAAATGTACGGTATATTTTCTGTAAACTCATGTGTGTCACATTAAGTAATGAATGACGAATGGAAATATCCAGTGTTGGTCATAGTATACTTAATGGACAGCCTAGAGGGGAAGGTGAATAAGCTGTATTTTTTTTTTTTTTTTGAAATCCATGCGCTATGGAAGTCTTTAAAATGCATTTCTATAGTTACAGCAACTAAGTATGCTCCTGTAGGCTTGATGCTTACAGGTTTTCCAGAGTAAGTATAGTATAAAACCACAAGCTGTAGATGTAAACATGTAAAGCAGTAAATAACATAGATTTAATGTGGTTCGAGGCAACTTTCTCTACGTCCAATGGGTCTCCACATCTGAGTTTTGTTTACTAAAATCAAGGTAGTACACAACTGTTATGATTTTTCTTACTAAACATTTCTCAAGGTGTATCTTTCACACAGATTGATACAATTGGTTTCTCAACTTTAGCCATTCATACGGATCGGCTATAGATTGGTATTTGGACTTCACCTTCTTCTCATACACATCGGAAGCTTAGTTCGTTTGAGCATATTTGTTCCACACAGGTTGGAGGGAGCTTGCTTCGTTAGTCCATACAGTGCTAACTTCTCAACTTTGGTAAGGTAGAATAATATGGAACAACATTTGTATTCTCTGGATCACTCCGCTGCAGTTTGTTCTTTGTTTGTGGAGGACTTGTCTAATCTCGTTGTTGTATGATCGTTGTAAGCTGAAGATTGATGATTCATTCTTTAAGTTTGCAAGAGTAAATCGACAAGTGTTTGAGCAAGTTATCTGGTTGGGACGTTTATAACCTTCGAAATAGATTTGTTGTAAATGTAATTGTTGGCCGAGTAGGTGACATGTGGATGTTTCTGATCGACGTCTGTTGAATGTTTGAATTAAAGTAATATACCATGTCAGCATTAAATACTTCAGACATTCTTTTGGTAATCATTAAATGCTCTGCACACTTCAGTTTTCGGCCGTATTAAATATGGTCTCTATCAGCATTAAATGCTCCTCAAACAGTGAATACTTTATGTATGTTAAATTGCTTTATTCACAACAGTTTGATGTGCAAGTCTTGTTGAGTTGGATTATACTTTACTTTTTCTAAGTAAAGTGCTTGCAATAAACATGTTGTAGCCAACTGAAATTTTTGTTGTAGACAAACATTCTTCACTATGTTGTATACTAGAGTCATGTTGGAAGGTGCTGTACGAACTTCAGTATTGGATGATTACTGTAGTTTTGCTGCACTTATCAAAATCTAAAGGTAATTCTCCCAATAATTTCCATTTTTTGATAATGTCAAAGCCCTTAGGCTATCTCAACTTCTAAGTCTTATATATGAGGTGATCTGATCTTCAAATGACTTAGTCTAAAAATAAACAACTCGCATGCATGTTCCAAAAATGAAGAAAGTTTCATCCTATCAGCTACACTACCAAAATCGGGGTTTAGCCGAAGACTTTAAGTCGTCGGCTAAAGGTCAATGTCGTAGGCTAAACCCCTCACTCGTCGGCTAAAAAACCGTCGACCGATATTCATCGGCCAAGGTTTAGCCGACGACTTTTTTTATAGTCGTCGGCTAAAGCTCAAGGTTTAGCCGACGACTTCATCTCGTCGGCTAAAGTTTAGCCGACAATATTTATATTTCGTCGGCTAAACCTCTATGTTTTATCGGACCACTTTGAGAAAATGTCGTCGGCTAAAGTCTTTTTGAAAAAATAAATATTTACACTTTAGCCGACGACTTTTTGAAATGTCGTCGTCTAAAACCTGTTTTAAAAAAATAAAAAATAAACTTTAGCTGACGACATTTTAAAAAGTCGTTGGCTAAAACATTTTAAAAAAAAATATAACACACTTTAGCCGACGACATTTAACAAGGTCATCGGCTAAAACTTTTTTAAAAGAAAATAATAAACTTTAGCCGACGACTTTTACCAAGGTCGTCGGCTAAAACCTAATATAAAAAAAAAATTATTCAGATTTTTGGGATCCCAAATCCTGTAATTTTTGCACCTGCGATTTTTATACACCAGGTCCCATTATCAACAACCATCAACGCACAACACATTCAACTAATACCATCAATAATATACCCAACATTATATGCAACACAACGCACAACACATTCAAGAACATAAATTTCATCAACATACTAGTAGCGTCAACAAAATCACTTACACAATTCTAACACAAATATAAATATACAAGAATACTACAACACAACAACTACAATCCAGTACCAAAATCATCTAACTGTCGAAATGTAGAAGTAGAAGGATTACCACCATCCCCTAGATCATCGTCACGAGGCTGTGAAGATGGGGTCTGACCGAAGATAGAAGGCGGTGGAGCAGGTACCTGCAGTCCAGCCTGAGTAATGGTCTGAGTCAGCGTCACCATATAGTCCATCATGGCCAGCTGCTATCTCTGGAAACTCTCTAACCGCGACTCAGTCCTCTGCTCGCTCTCCTGTAACCGCGTCTGAGTCCTCTATTCATTCTCAGCTCGGAGCTCCCTCTCCGCCCTCAACTGCTCCTCGAGATAGACAGTTCGTGCATCCCATCCGCGAGGGCGCGGGAAGCCGGGCGTATCTTTCAATAGACTGTGACCCTCGGCTCCCATCATCTTAGTGCGGTACCGACTACCTCTAGGAGGGTAGACGATACCCCACACCCTAGTGCGAACATAAGGATCGGCCAGATCGATATGTCCAATAGCAGAATCGAGGTCGGTATCCGCTAAGTCCGGATACTGCTCCCGAGCAACTCAGCAAGCATCCTCTGAGACTCCTCCCGCACACGCTCCTAAGTTAATATGAAAATAAATATTTCAATAACAATAAAAGTATGATACAAAGGCATTTAGTTTATTACCAAAATAAAATAAAAAAGACTTACATGCTCCTCGGGACGGTTCGGATATGCTTTCTGAGTCACGTAGGCAAATGCGTCCAACGAATCAGAAGAAGTGGCCTCGTGCGCAACTCTGGCTAACGACCGGGAACCCGGATCGTGATGGTCGATCGGACCGGCCACGATTGGTCGTGTTGGTCAAGCTAGTCGCCTTCAAAAAAATATTGCAAGAATTACAAGATTTTACAGACAATTAAAAAATGAAATATATTAAAAATAGAGTTAACTACATTTTTGGTCCTTGTGGTTTGCCGTTAGTTATATTCCAGAATTTTAAAAAAATCGAAACTTCAAGTATTTTTCAAATTCTGAAATATTAATTTAAAAAAATTGAGTTTAAATTTAGAATTCAAAAAAAAAAAAACTGAATATTATTAATTTTTATTAAATACTAGCAGTTTTTTAATAAATAAAATAAAATATTCAGATTTTTATTTTGGGAAATTTTGAGAATGCAACCCACATTTTACCCCATATTTTGAGATTGCAACCCACATTTTAAAATAGGGCTTCTTGCAACCCACTTGCAGATAAAATAGGGCTTCTTGCAAACCACATTTTACCCGGATTTATCTAAAAGTGGGTTGCAAGAAGCCCTATTTTAAAATGTGGGTTGCAATCTCAAAATATGGGGTAAAATGTGGGTTGCATTCTCAAAATTTTCCTTTTATTTATTTTTCTACGGAAAATAATATTTTAGTTTTTATTTTTATTAAAACAATTTATAAATAATATCCAGAGTTTATAAATTTTTTTATTTCCAATTTTAAATAAAAAAATTCCGATTTTTTAATATTAATTATATTCCTGAAATTAAAAAAATACCTGAAGTTCCGATTTTTTCTAATTTAGAAAAATCGGAACTTCAAGTATTTTTTAAATTCTGAAACATTAATTTAAAAAAATTGAGTTTATATTTAGAATTCCAAAAAAATAAAAACTGAAATATTATTAATTTTTATTAAACACTAGAAGTTTTTTTAATAAATAAAATAAAATAATTCAGATTATTTATTTATTTAATAAAAAATAATATTCTAGTTTTTATTTTTTATTAATATAATTTAAAATAAGGTCCAGAGTTTTTTAATTTTTTATTTCTGATTTTAAAAAAAATACTTAACTTTAATAATAATATGAATAATAATAATAATAATAGAAAAAGAAAGAATGAAATGAGGGTATTTTAGTCATACCATGAATTCCGGGTCGCGAAAATGGGCGCGTAGCCACTTCCACTCGTACTCCCGGAACTTGAATTCTTCCGGGGTAGCCTCTCGGGTATCACCCCAGGCTGTCTAGAACATGTGCATCTCATTTTTCCAAGATTTGTATCTACAACACACGTTGCACAACATATATTATTCGTAAGAAAAAAAATTACGCAAACAATGTAGATACAAAATAAATTAAAATGACTTACTTGGTAGACTGCACCTCATCACACCAAGTACGTAGTAGAGAGTCGGGAATGACAAACCACACCTATGAACAACATAAATACGCAATAACTTAAAAACATCACATATTGCATTTTGAAGAACTACGTGTTGATTGAAAAATACTTATTAAATATTTATTAACTTACCGACATAGCATTGCTCAAATCATCCTTCACGCACTGCGGCACGTCCCCCCAATCGGGCCACAAAACGGGGACTTTGTCCCGAATGACAAAGCCCACATTACGGCTATATGATGCCGTAACGTCAGAAGACATCACCGGCCGTCCGTGTCTGTCTAGAGGAATCTCATAACGGCCATGCTTACTGACGTACGAGTCGAGCGCCAGACCCTTTGCCGGGCCACGAGTCTTCTTCTTTTCTTCTTCTCCTCGACTACATTTTTCCCCTTCTCCTTCTCCCTCTCTATATCCTCGTACAATTTCGTCTTCGAAACCCGACAACTCCGCCAACGCATGTTGTCTGGCCAATACTTGTAGACGTACGCCTCCTCAGGGCTAATCAATCGAACGGGAACTCGGACTCCCGTCTCATCGACCTCCAGAATAGTCGAAACCATCGGAGGCATGAATAGACTCGTCGGCGGACCGTGGGGCACCGCCGACGAGGAACTCCATACATCTCCTGATATATGAGGGCTAGACGTGGGTCGGTGGATGGGAGGCATGCGAGTCTCCGTCTGCGAGGGAGTCGACCGTGGTGTCTGAAAGGATAAACGCCGCGCTAATGTAGCGGACTCATCTATCGCCCTCAGAAAATCGTCAGCGTTAATGCAGGTTTCTTCTAGTATCTGGCGGGCATGAGCACTACTCTGAGATATGTACTGAATAAGGTGATCCGCCCTACTAGAGGCTGCCGAACTCCCCCTCGAACCGGGAGCGGTTTGTCGACTTCTTCCCCAACGCTTTCTTTATCTATCCATCTTCAATATTAAAGAAACATACAAATATTAACACAAAAATTCGACATAGTTTCCACAGTAAATTAACAATCACACAACAGTAATTATCAATGCCATACCACATTAATCTTTCGATTAACGCCGGCTATACAATCCCTTCCTCCTTAAACAAATTCATCAAATATTTTATCAATTCACAACTCATCAAACAATTTACCTAATTCATCACAAAATTCATCATATTTCATCCAACTAACAACTAACAATTGATCAAAACTAAATTAAACACAAAATATGGAAAATACTAAATTTATTAAATAATCTAAACAAATTCATCAAAGAAATACTATAAATTCATCAAAAAAAATGAAAATGGTTACCTGGCTGTCGGACGACGGGAGGGGGCTGGCGGGCGGACGGCGGGCGGGTGGTGGGACGGGAGCTGTCAGACGGCGGGCGGTCGGGCGGGCGGCGGTGTGTTGGCGGTCGGGTTACGGGGGCTGGGAGATGGGGACGGGGGTTGGGGGGTGGCGGGCGGACGGCGGGACGGGAGCTGTCGGACGGCGGGCGGGCGGGCGGTGGTGTGTTGGCGGGGGTCGGGGGTCTGGGGTCTGGGGACGGGGGTCTGGGGGCTAGGGTTGGGAGAATAAAAAAGTAAGAAAAGAAGGAGAAAAAATATAAATATTTAGGGGTTTAGCCGACGACAAGATCTAGGTCGTCGGCTAAAGTTTTTTTTAAAAAAAAAATAATATAGTTTAGCCGAAGACTTCCAGAAAAGTCGTCGGCTAAACCCCAAGTACGATACGAGCCATGTCATCTAACACGATCGGGTCAGGCATACAGTCATTTTTCACTTTCTGGGCAGGTGCGACACGGACCGTGTCATTTGACACGGTCGGGTCAGGTAGACAGACGTTTTCTTATTTTAACCAATTTTTTTTTGAAAGGGGTTTAGCCGACGACTTTCCTGGAAGTCGTCGGCTAAACCCCATTTTTTTTATAGGTTTAGCCGACAACGTTTAGGAAAGTCGTCGGCTAAACTCCAATTTTTTTTTTCGAAATTTTTTAGCCGACGACTTTCGTAGAAGTCATCGGCTAAACCCCCCATTTTTTTATTAATATTATTAATATTATGTTGATGTTTTCATTATTATTATTACTATTTTTTTCATTATATATAACGTATGAAAATAAACATCTAATTTAAATTTATGGCTCATAGTCTGAGTCATCACTACAGTCTGTCTCATTATATGAGTTGATATCCGGCAACATATGCCTCAAGTCGTCCACATTATCGTCATCAGAATTTTCAAGTAATTCGTCTGTATCAACGTCAACGTACCCGCGAGCATCACCACAGAGTCGGACGACTCATCCTTCAGGAACATTATTCATCGTAATTGTTGTAATACCCGGTCGTAAATTCAGTCTTTATCATTTAGTAATTTCATTTGGTAACTGTCATTATGTAATTTTTTTCACTTGGTAATAATCATTCATCTGTGTTCACCGTTCGGAATAACTTCGAGTTGTGTATCGATATTGTCTAGTGTATCTATCTTGTTCGGGAATCGAGACAAGAATATTATCTTAATCGCGGTAATTGATTCATTAGTCGATGTTGACGTTGGAATTCATGTCATTTCTAATCTCCTTATTGTCCGAATTGTGTTTTGTTGGGCGAATCCTTGTAATCATTGCTTGGAACCACCGTTTTGGGGTTTCCGTACTTCCATCTCGTGTTATTGTTTCCTAAATATTGATTCCTATTGCTTTTATTTTCTTCCCGGGTCATTTTTCATCATTTTAGGACCCAAGAGGGGTGTGGGCCGCGACACAAGGAGTGTGCGCCGCGGCACACACATTCTCAGTTTTGGCGGCGGCCTTTCTGTGGGCGCGGCACATGCCGCGGGGCCGCGGCACCTGTGTCGAGTCATCGCGCCGCAGACACTCGTCCGGGCCGCGGCACACTCATGTTGCAACTATTCGGCCAACCCTTCTGTACCGTGGGCCGCGGCACATGCCGGCAGGGCCGCGGCACACTGCCGAGTCACTGCCGCGGCACACTCGTCCGGGCCACGGCACACTTCCGATCACTGGGGGCATTTTTGGCCCTGTGCCGCGGCACACTTCGGCTGGGCTGCGGCACACAGGGCAGTCAACTCTATAATTGCGTTTTTTCAGCAAGATCAGATCATTTTTTTCACTTCTTCACCTTCATATGAGAGAGAGAGCTTGAGGGGAGAAACTTTTCATCATCCATCACTTAAGGGTTTGATTTTCTTCATTTACTTTCGATTGTGAAGCCCGGATAATCGATCTAACGCGTGTTCTTCGGATCAAAGTACTTAGATCTTCAAAGGTAATATTCATCAAACCTCTTGGATTTTCGATTTGTGTTGAGATATGATGTTTTGGATGTTAAGATCATATTGTATGAAGTGATATACGCATGATTATGGATATGTTTGATTATTCATTGGATTATTGAAGGATTATTCAAGAACACTTTGAATATTGAGTTGGATTTGGGGGTTTTCGATTAATCGTTGTTGTAATCACGATTTTGAATATTCATATTGGATTATTAATCGTATTGAGGATGTTTTTTTGGTTTGAAACACTTCTTGGGGATTTGATGTTGGTATTATTGAGGCTTGGTTTTAAACAATCGAAGTTTGGCCACAAAGTGTTCGATATAATGCCCCAATGAACTTGGTTTAATCGTATCGACGTTTTGAGTTCGTTATATTCGTGTTTGATTCGTATATTGAACGGATTGTTGGTAATTGTATTTATTCAAGGTTGTTCGAGCGACCGATATCTCAATTAGGACGTTGTTCGTGGAAGGATAATTGTCACCGGTGTTGTGTAAGTTAATTGTTACTCTGTTAAAAGGATATTCATTCCTTTTGTTGTTGATCATTCATAATCATAACTCATTCATCATTGTATTAATCATATTGAGACTTGTAATTGTCGAATAATCACTTCATTAACGAGGAACGACGGTTCCAATCATTTCATTGAAACTATCAATCACTTCATTATTACTTTCATCTCGGTGAGTCATTCTTGACTTTGTCAGATTATTATTATCCATTGATATTCATTATGGTTATTCCCGTTCATATGACCTTCTGGGTTCATATTGCGTGGCCGGGTGTGGATGTGTAGAATTTTTAGTCGGGCACGCGATGGCCATGTATTAGGAGTGATACATTGGACTGTGCACACGGTAAAGCTTAATTCTGTGAGACTAATTAGGTACAAGGACGGGTGTGTCCGGTCATTCGTCTTGTACACTTGCATAGAACATTACGGGCATACTATGATACTCCTCTTCAGCGTAATTCATAACTAAGGATAATTCATAACTTCAGATATATCATGATTGTGTATTTTCAACCCTTGAGGATTGTTGTTCTGTGTAACTGACCCCGGCTGGGGATTTTGTTTTTCAGGTCATGGCAAGGCAAAAGCACGGGAATAGCATGTTGACGGCGAGGAGTCCCAGTGATACTAGTAAGGGGTCCCGATCTTTCAGTTATCCATGTTGTTGTCCTTTATTTTCCGCTGCAGACTTTCATTTGGATACTCCGTTTCATTCAGTGTTGTGTATTTTATCTTCATATAAAATATACTAGCACTACTACAAAATATGTATTTTACGACACTCAATTTACATCGGTTTAATGTAAACCGATGTAAAAATAAAAAATGCATCGATTTTACATCGGTTATGAGAGAAAACCGATGTAAATAAAAAATTTCGGAACTTTTACATCGGTTTCTAAAAAACGATGTAAAATGTTGATGAATTTACATCGGTTGTGCAGGAAAACCGATGTACTATTACCCTTATTTACATCGGTTAAAAATAACCGATGTAAAAGTTGAGTATAAATTAGCTTTACATCGGTTCATAATAACCGATATAAAATGTTGATGAATTTACATCGGTTGTAGGAAAACCGATGTAATATTATCCTTATTTACATCGGTTAAAAGTACCCGATGTAAAATGTTTAATATATTTACATCGGTTTTCCAACGTAACCGATGTAGTATTTCCTTATTTACATCGGTTGAAAAGCAACCGATGTAAACACTAATTAAAAAAACCTAAAACAAACCGCATTCGTCACCAACCTTAAAACAAACCGAGTTTTTCCTAAAATTTTACTCACCCCCCCGTAAAACAAACCAAAGTTTTTCCTCCCACCCCCGATCGTCACCAACCTCCCCCGAGCGTCTTCTTCCTTGCGAACTCGTTCACGGAGGTGGACTCTTGGTTTTTCCTCTCACTTCTGTTCTCTTTCTTTTCTCCGATAGATGCGACGACCTTAACTCTACCCTAATGATTCTATTGATGAAATAAATTTCAGTTTGCTTTCTCTCCGGTCCGGTTAGAAAAGAAATCGGTACCCGCCACAAACATCAAACCGGAAACAAAAGCTAAAGCTTACCTTGCGCTTTACCTCTGCCCTGGATCGCCGGATAGCCTCTCTCATTTATGTAACTTGACCCCCATCCCAGAACATGAACTGCCGAAGGATGGGGAGGCTCTGACTCAATCATTGTGCAGTCGCGCAGAAGAAGAACCACCTATTATTAGGATCAATTCCGGCCCAGAAGTCTAGCTCGGCAGTCCGTTAATACAAGGTGAGATTTCTTGATTTTTGTTACTTGTTTATTTCTCTTTTTTTTCCGGTGATAAATGTTGTTAATTTTTGGCTACTGTACTGGCCTAAATTCACGTGCTAATGACTTGAAATTTGCAAACTGGACATTTTTAAGATATAGATGTGGTATAAAAAATCAGATTCATTGAAGTTGAATTGATATTTTTAAGAAAATCGTTAAAATTAGTCATTGTAGGGCGAAATGTGTGAAAATTGTACTTGATGATGTTTGCTCTGAAACTCGATTTTTGAGCCCCTATTACAGAGGCCAAATGTTGTTGGATTGATTTGAATTATTGATATGTTTTAGCCTGATATGTTTTCTGTAAACCTATAAAATTTGATAGCAATATATTGAGTATAGAATTTATGACAGTTTACAAAATGGTAGCACAAGTAGTTTTTCTGTCAGCTTGCACAGTTTTGTTCGAACCGACATTTCTTGCTCGTTGGGATCGTATACAGAAACCGCCTTTTCCTAACATAAACTAGACATCCGTAAGATTCTGAAAGTGTGAATCATTTATTTTCATGACGTCTGAGAAAAGACAAGTTTGAATCTAAATGTAGCCTTTGTGTGAGAACATTCCTTCTACAAAATTGCCAAGTAAACTTTTAGAAGAGTCTTTGCCGGTCAGTTTACGATGACTCGTTAGCTGCTTAATATAATTTGATCAACGCAAAATTTGGTCAGTAGTAAGTATGATGTGCCTTCTATGCTAGTGTAAAGTTTCGGCTTAATATCAGATTATTTGATATGGTTTTAAATCGACCAAAGTTAGACCCTTAAGAAGTTGTATTGTGCAGTAATCCATCTTCTCTTAAGCATAACTCTCAAACTGGTCGGACTTTTTGCTAGCCGGAATTTTTTTTTTCTGAAGTCTGATGCTGCCCTTTCTGCTGGACAGACTTTTTTTTACTGGTCGGAGTTTTTTCTACTAGCCTGAAATTTTTTTGGCTGGCCAAAACTTTTTTTTTTCTTGCTGGTCGATGGTTTAGGTTGTTGAAGTTTTCTGGTTTGTATTAAGTATTGTAGTTTGTATTTATAGTATAAACTTTATACCACTGTTTAAGTATTGTAGTTTGTATTTAGCGCATTTTAAAACACTATAGAATGTTCTTTCTCAGGAATCGCATTGAACGATTGAGAAGCAGGTGCATGGCTAGTCGTCATCATTGTTTTACAAGGCTGTAGAAAATGGTATCTTTAGATAACTAGTCAAAATAATAGGAGTATCATTTCAGCATCCCGAACCAAAGAACAAGTTGTGGACTGGTCATCTGGAATTGAACTGGTCATCTGGAATTCAAGTACAAGTACTCATGATATACAAAAATTGAAAATAAGGAACAAAGTGTGGGCAAGTTAACATGGGAGAACAAATTTAAATTCACCCTCTTGCATATGGTTTCCTGGGTGCGGCACAAAACTGAGCTTCTGCCTTGGCGATAGACAAATGTGTGATATGATTTGAGGTCTAGCTTCAAACACAACTAATAATACTATGTCAGGTGTCTATTTGGTTGGGGTGTTAAGGTCCTATTAAATTGTAAAACTAGGCTACTACGTAGTTTGTTGGGTAGTTCACAGTCCTAGTTTCATAACAAGTCCGGTTGAATCAAACCATTAGGCCCTGTTGTTTTCTGATATGCACCTCTTTAACTCAATTTTATATCATTTTATTAGCCTTGTTTTTTCCCAAAACCAAAATTAACCACTCAACCAAACATATTATGATTGACTCATGTCCATCACATCACCACAAAATTCACCAAGATGTTCATTTAATCCAAACGTCGAATTGGATTTTTGGATGTGTGTTTATGTTTGTTATATTCAGGATTTGATTATAATCCTACAAGGATTTTATTTTTAAATGAAGAGAATTCTGCAAATAATTTACACGATTCTAGTAGGTCTTTTAGTTTTTCTTATGTTTTAACAACTCATGTAGTTTTATTGATGCAAATTTTCTAATATTATATTTTGAAAATGGTGTTCCTGAGAATAGAAAAAATGAATCATAGTTGGATGAAAGCAAGTCGCATAAGCGATGAGTACGAGAATGGAGTTGAACATTTTCTAGAATTTGCTCAACGCAATCAATCGAGCCCAAGGATGGAAAATATTTTTGTCCTTGTATCAAGCTGTTGAATGGGAGGAGACATGAAGTTGACCTTATTCGGGAACATCTTCTTTGCGATGGAATTAATAAATATTATACAACATGGATATGGCATGGTGAAGTGGCGTATATTCCAACTAAGCACGCTGATGTAGATATGGAAGATCGATTTGAAGACATGATTCGGGACGTCGGACATGAATATTTTCAACAACCACATGTGTACGACACTCTACAAAGTGACTCGGAGACACCATTGTATCAGTGCCAAAATTTCACACGTCATCGACAGTTTTAAAATTGGTCAATGTGAAGGCAAGAAATGGCTGGAGTGATAAGAGCTTCACTGAATTACTTGAGTTATTGAAGGAGATGCTTCCAGAAAACAACACATTGCCAAACCGTAACTATGATGCGAAGAAAATATTATGTCCGATGGGTATGGAGTATAAGAAAATACATGCATGCCCCAATGATTGTATATTATATAGAAAAGAGTTTGAAGCACTGCACAAGTGCCCGAGGTGTGGAGTTTCACGATACAAATCGAAGTCCACTGATTGTGATAGTGATGAAGAAACGAATCGGGGTCCTCCAGCGAAGGTGTTATGGTATCTTCCAATAATTCCAAGGTTTAAGCGATTATTTGCCAATGCAAATGATGCAATGAACCTTTCGTGGCATGCAGATAAAAGGATATCTGATGGACAGCTTCGCCATCCAGCTGATTCTCCACAATGGAAAAAGATTGATCAGCTCTTTCCTGATTTCGGGAGTGAGCCAAGAAATCTTAGGCTTGGACTCGCTGCAGATGGAATGAATCCCTTTGCTAACTTAAGCATTAAACACAGTTCGTGGCCCGTTATGCTCATAATTTACAATCTCCCCCATTGGTTGTGTATGAAGCGAAGATATATCATGTTATCTATGATGATTTCAGGCCCGCGACAACCGGGAAATGATATTGATGTTTATCTAAGCCCATTGGTTGAAGACTTACGAATGTTGTGGGAGAAAGGGGTTGATGTGTTTGATGGATACCGCCAGACAGTTTTAGATTACGTGCAATATTATCTGTACCATTAATGACTTTCCAAAGATATGGGTACTTGAGTGGGTATAGTGTTAAGGGGCATCTTGCATGTCCTATATGTGAGGAAGACACAAGCTACATACAATTTGAAACATGGAAAAAGACTGTCTACACTCGACATCGGAAGTTTCTCACATGTAATCACCGTACCGTAGATTGAAAAAGCTTTTGATGGATGTCAAGAGCACGGCATGGCGTCGACACCCTTAATCGGTGCCCAAGTTTATTAGCGAGTCAAGAACATGAATACAATATTCGGAAAGACCCAAAAGAAGGATCTTGAGAAAAACATATGGAAAAAAGTCGATATTCTTTGATCTTCCATCTTGGCGTGATCTAGATGTGCGACACTGTATAGATGTTATGCACGTGGAAAAAATGTGTGTGATAGTTTAGTCGGCACGCTTCTCAACATTAGAGGTAAGACTAAAGATGGTGTGAACGTCGTAAAGATCTAGTTGAGATGGGAATACGACCGAGTTATATCCTGAATCGGTAGGTAGCGAACATACACTTTGACATGTCATACTTTATCAAAAAAAGAAAGGACAAGTTTTTGCCAGTGTCTTCGAGGCGTTAAAGTGCCACAAGGTTACTCTTCAAATATTAAGAGTCTTGTGTCATTGCAAGATCTTAAATTAGTTGGCTTAAAGTCTCATGATTGCCACGTACTGATGCAACAACTCCTACCAGTGGCTATACGTGACATTTTGCCTAAAAAAGTTAGGCATGTTGTAACTCGTCTGTGCTATTTCTTCAATGCTTTATGTAGAAAAGTAGTTGACCCTTTAGTTGAAAGGTATACAAGAAATCCAAATCATCCTGAAGCATCCATTGTTGAAAGGTACATTGCAGAAGAAGCCATCGAGTTTTGTACAGACTACATGTCACAAGCAGAAGGTGTAGGGTTGCCGAACTCTCGTCATGATGGAAGATGTGGAGGTAAGGGTACACGGGGTTTAAAGATTAAAACAAAGAGTCGCGAGGAAGTGCTTCAAGCTCATTTGTATATATTGAATAATACTGATGAGGTTCTTCCTTACATGTCTACTCATAAGGCTCTTGTGAAGTCCAAAAATTCTCGGATGAGTGAAAAATGGGTGTTGACCGAGCACAACAAGACTTTCTTGAAGTGGTTTAAAGAAAAAGTTAGTCTTGATGATAGTGCTTCTGATACATTGAAATGGCTAGCACATGGGCCTAAGTTTGATGTCATAACTTGGAGTGGGTACGACATCAATAAGTTCTCATTCTACACTAAGTCACAGGATGACAGGAGTACTGTGCAGAACAGTGGAGTTACTCTTCAAGCTGAGTCCATGCACTTTTCTAGTTCAAAAGATAAAAATCCTATTATGGCTTGCACAAGTTACTTTGGAGTTATTGAAGAGATTTGGGAGGTTGATTATGTTAAATTTAGAATCCCTGTTTTTAAGTGTAATTGGGCTGATAATAACACTGGTGTACAAGTTGATGAATTGGGATTTACATTGGTAGACCTTCACAAGGTTGCTTATAAAGACGAGCCTTTCATCATGGCATACCAAGCAAGACAAGTGTTTTACATAAATGACCCATGTAATGAAATATGGTCGGTGGTTCTTCAGGGCAGAAGCGTAGACGTGTCTCATGAGAATGAATATTCAATGTTCGATAACTATGATACTCTTTCTTTCTCAACACGCATACCTCCCATTGATGAAAATGAAACAGATGGTATGCATGCCACTCGTAGTGATCATGACGAAGGCATATGGGAGAACGTTCATATATAATTTTAAGTACATTTCCTTAATTTATCTTGTTGAATTGTAAGGGTTGTTATTTTTTGAACTATATGTCTTGTCTACAATTAGCCCATAGTAAAAAGATTGGATGTTATTGCTGTTTTTTCCATTATCATCCGACAAAACCAAGCTGCACAACCAAAAAAAAATTAGTATTGTTAAGTTTCAGTTCAAGATAAAAAAATAAAAATATTAACTTAAATTTCTAATAATGATTGTGAATTAACAAAGATGGCTTACCCAATGCTGTCAAGTAGCATCTGCACATAACCATAAACAACGTTTTCATCATGTTTTAATATACGACACTTGTAAGCTTAAGTGGATTATTATATTTATCAAGAGAATTTTCATGAGCTGGGATGAGATGTCTTTTAGCCCGTATGACTTCGAATGCCATTTATTTTCTGGCCAATGAACATACCATTTAGTATCACTTAGCCAGATGCCTTGTTCCCATTATGAGTTGTTCAAAACTCATAGCACACCCCAAGTCGCAACGCAACTAATACACCATATGTATCTTTTCACTTACACGCCCATATACCCAAGTAGTGATGCACTTAGAACAGATGCACCCATTTGATGAGGTTTCTAAAGTACTACTGCTAATATAGCAAATCAATTATAAATGTATTCCATGTTATTTATTGAATGCACTACCAAATAAAATATGTTCCTTTGTTGATTTGCTCCTTTGTTGATCCGTTCCGTGATAAGGTATAGCTTATATAATCAGTATAATGTATAATTACAATAGTATCCTTAATACTATCAAATCATAAAACTCATTTACGGTTACTATAAGTTATTGTAGAATATTCACCGGCAACCGAGGTTATCTTTGTATCCACCGACTTTTGGTAGTCTCCTGATTCTATACTACATTCCCACTTTTGCATACATTCTCCACTTGTTTCTTTCATCTGTGTGTGCATCTATTTAATGTTACATGCCCACATGTATTTCTACACAATTCGAAATGGCAAACTGGGTGGGTCTGCTGTGTTGGTGGTCTAGGACACTATTTTGCTGTTGAGAAAACCTTACTTACACAAATGAGCATATTTCATAAGGGCATAATGAATTAACCTACATTAGAAAAATAAATAAACATACTTGAGCCGTGAAGCCTATACTAATTCGATGAAATTGAAGTATTCAACGCACTTGTTATAAAAGGTTTTCCATTAGTGCTTCCAATTCCCTCCCCTGCGCAATAAGTCCTAGCGCCATGACTTATAATTATCATTGGCATATTTTAATGTAATACCCGAGATCTTTATTCCGGATTCGTTGGGTTTTATCGGATTGTCATGGTCCTCATCGTAGGAATTTCGTGCCATGTTTGGTTGCGACTTGTTGGGACATGTTTTTGGAGGCATTTCGGATCACTTTGTGAGTTTTTGAGATTTTGTGGTGTAGCGCACGCTAATGCTTGAAGCATAGCGCACGCTACTGCATGGTGTTTAGCGCACGCTACTGAATGTGTAGCGCACGCTAAACTGGCGATTGAGGCGATCCGGTAGCTACCGGATCGACTGGAGCTTTGTTAGCGCACGCTAAGGCAGATAGCTAGCGCACGCTATCGACTGCTTAGCGCACGCTCCCTCTTCTTTCTAGAGCACGCTACTCGGTAGGTGCAGTTCTGTCCAGGGGCTACTGGACTGATTTTTGTGACCCGTTAGCGCGCGCTACGGCTGTTGGCTAGCGCACGCTAACTATGTTATACGCGTTTTCTCTGGAGCGTTGACCCCGTTAGCGCACGCTAATGAAGGGTGATTAGCGCCGCGCTAATAAGCATCGATATAAATCTTGGGCAAAGATTAAGTCGTCATTTCCCACTTTTCTTCATCCCTTCCGACGGGAGTGAGATCCAGAGGCGAGTAGGACCGATCTTTTTCTTTTAGCTTCATCTTTGAGCGGATTTGTAGATGTTTAACAACATCTAATCGTCTTCTTGGTCCAAATCAAGGTAATCTCTTGTTAGAACCCTATTTTCTTAAATTTGGGGTTTTTGCTTGGATTTGTGATTCTTGACCGATCTCATCCGATCGGTTATTTGTTCTTGTTTGTCTTGACCGTAATCTTGATTTTGTTAACCGTTCATCGATTTTTATCGCCCGGATCAACGATTCTTGATTTCTTTGAGAATACTTAGATCCTTGTCGTTTTTAGGATCGTTTCGGATTTCGATTAGTGTTATTGATTTGTGGTGATGCTATTTTCGTAGTATTCGTGGGCTGTCAAGTCTTGATCGCTTTGGAGGTTCGAAGGTTTCCGATCGTGCCGTTAAATCGTTTTCGCTCGTGATATCGAGGCAAGTATCATGTCCATACGTTTCATGTTTCGTAGGCGTAATTAATGGTAAAGGAATTCGTGCGAAACCCAATGTTTAATGAACGTAAAAAGGGATCAGTATATTCTCGATAAATGTTGTCTTTCAACGATAATTTATGTACTTCGTGAATATATGTGTTCTCGGAATATGGGTGTTGGATTTGTATGTTGAAAAGATGATATGATCACTTTGAATGAGTTTATTAGACCGTAATCCTTTGCCGGGGATTACGTAACGTTATGTGTACTTGTTCGTTAAGAATGTATTACGTGGGATATTAGTTATTACTCCTTTGAAAGGAGGTTGTGATGTTTAAGTGTTGCTTGGCTTGATGTTCTGCTCATTGTGATGTGATTGCTGAAAGTGATGTGCCTCCGGGTAGGATTGTTGAATCTCCGGGATCCATACTTGCTAGTATGGGTCGGGCGTGACCGTAGGGTTATCCAATCCGGGTATGTCTTGCGGGGACTCCGAGGTTCAGGGCTTGCTAGCCCGATGCCAAGATAACTTGTGGGGTTATCATCGGGTACGTCTTGCGGGGACTCCGAGGTTCGTGGCTTGTTAGCCCGATGCCGGGATAACTTATGGTTGTGGTATGGAATGGTTCCGTGACTGTTGTCACGAGGACATGTGATTTGGTATGGTTTCCTATTGGGTTATTCACTCGGGTATGTTCTACGGGAGCATCTGAGGTTCGTGGCTTGTTAGCACGGGACGCGAATAATCCATGGGAACATGTGTCATGTGATTCGGGTCGTGGACCCTGTGGCTTATGATTTGGGTCTTGGACCCCGTGTGTTGTGAATTGGGCTGTGAAACCGCGTTTTATTATTGGAATCGTATTTTGGAAAGATGATTTTGGGCCGTGTCCCCAAGTGTTTTCGAAAGACTTGAGAATTCCTTATTTCCAAATGTTTTCAAACTCCCGAGACCGTAAAATATTTTGTATGAGACACATGGTTCTTTTCCTACCTTTTATAAATCAAACTGTTTTGATTAAGTGATTTATCTCGGGAAATATATTCAAGATTTTATATTCTTGAAGCACGTTGTGTATGGCTTGTACTTTTGGTTTTATACTTGCACTAGCAAAACAGTGGAGTTTTGCTAACCCCCGAGTATTCGGGGGGTGGATGTCTGTATTGCGTCCAGGTACTTGCAGGTAGCTGGGGAGCGAATCACAGGATCGATACGAAGGATGGTGGGAGACGAAGATACTAATCACGTGAAGACCAATTATAGAGTATTTGGTAGAGTCGTGTTGATTTTTCCTCCGATGTGTTATTTTATCGAGTTATGGAAGTGATATTGTATTCTAGCCCCTGCGTGGGTATGTGTTCTGGGCAAGGATCTTGTATGTATTGTTCTGTGTGTTGTGATATAAGACCATATCGGTCTAATGGTCCTTTATGTAGCCATGTCGGCAATGTGAAGTGATGCATTGTTTTGTATTTAGCCTGGTAGATCCTCGCGGAGAGGGTCTGCGGCGCTGTAATATTCCCGAGTGGTTTGGGGGTGTTACAGAATATGGTATCGGAGCTTAGGTTGAGGAAACCTAGGCTGTCGGGTTGAGTTGTGTGTTGTCGGATCTTGTCTTGTCAGATTTGGTCTGACTGAGTGGTGTCGCGACGCGTCGTCTGAGTTGTCGGTCGTGATTAGTATCGAGGTGCAACCATCATCTTCGTGCGATCTGTGGATGTAAGTCTCCCTACTTTGTTGTGTCTCGTGCTATACGACTTTATGTAATTCTGTGTTATTTTGTGGAGTTTAATTGTGCCTCGCGAATACTTATTCCATACTTGTTTGATTCTCGTATTGTGTTGGAATAAAGAGTAGTACCGGTATGCATGTATATATGTATACATCCTTGTGTGAAATCGTTTTTACAAAAGTGATGTTTTGGATTGGTTACTCAATAAAAGTTTATCAATGTGATATTTCAATTTCAAATGTTTTGGGGAAGTCACGTAAATTCTATTTAAAAATATCCTTCGAGAAGGAAAAATAATTTGATTTTCGTATGATGACCTCGAGACCAAAGATTTTGAGAATTCAAACTACACATATTATATTTTCATCTTGCATTGAAAATTTTCAAAATTTGATTTTAAATTCTTAAACGAGGTCTACCAATAATTTACTTGAGACGTGACTTTCGCCTTCAACTTTTTTTTTCGATTAAACGATATGTAGTGAGAATGTAAATTGTTGGCGTTTGGATTCGTATGTTGTTGTTTATATGTAACCTTCGGCGTTTGGCATTATTTGATATATGCTCATGAATGTGTTGCTGAATTAGTATAACTAGCGCGCACTAACGTGGCATGGCTAGCGCACGCTAAGTCTCTGTTGAATCATACCTTAACCGGTCTGAGCAGAAGCTCGGAAACTACATTCTGGCCGTAAGTCTAACTTTTGCGATTGTTAGGCTGACCGTTTGAAACGGTACTCCATGTGTGTTGTTCATGAATAACAATTGTTGGGTGTGGTTATGTGTAATTTAAACTGTGTTCTTGTCCGCTGCGTGTGTAAAGTTCAAACTGACTTTTTGGTACTTTTAGCAAATAGTGTGTGTTTCAAAATGACCTTCCGTGTTTGTAAATTTGAATTATTTCTTTGACCCTTTTTCCCAACTCTTTTGTCGGGCCATTTAACATATATTTTGAAACTATTGAGTTTTCGCGTCTACGCCTTGTAATTTCAAATGGTATTTGGTGACGGTATTTGGTATTTGAAAAATGACTTTTGGGGAGTATTTGGAAAGCATTACCGTCATCGGCCTTTCTGGCATTTTGGAACGTTTTCGAAAATGGTTTTCAACTTGGTGAGTTCCGGCGCGGAAACCGTACAGAAAGTGATTTTGATATAATGGATGATTTCAATTTCATTACATTTATAAATCGCATAACAACGGCATTATAAATGAAGATTGTTGGTATAATAGTTTGTATATTGTGCTCTAGCTGGAATTAAATGGTAATATGTATATGATTTAATGATGTTGGATTAAAGACAGAGACTTGAATATCTTGCTATGTGTTATGATCTTTCTTTACCTTAGGTTGTTGTTTGTTAGTATGCCGAGGGGCAGAGGTCGTGGTCGTAATCGTGGCGCTGATGGCCACGGGGATCAGATGCGGAATCGAGAGAATGCCGCTGGGAATGATTTTGGTTTGGGTGTTGCTACTATATTGCAACAAGTAGCGACTCAGATGACTCAGTTGACCCAGGTGGTTCAACCTAGCATTGACGCGAGTCAGAACGTTGGTGTAAATCAATGGCTTCGCGAGGTAGTTCGTATGAATCCCCCTCGATTCGCCGGTGCTGCGGATGCGTTGGGCTCTCAAAATCTTTGGTCTCGAAAGTCTCGAAAGTGATGCATTGTTTTGTATTTATTCCGGATTCGTTGGCTTTTCTGGGTTTTATCGGATTGTCATGGTCCTCATCGTAGGAATTTCGTGCCATGTTTGGTTGCGACTTGTTGGGACATGTTTTTGGAGGCATTTCGGATCACTTTGTGAGTTTTTGAGATTTTGTGGTGTAGCGCACGCTAATGCTTGAAGCATAGCGCACGCTACTGCATGGTGTTTAGCGCACGCTACTGAATGTGTAGCGCACGCTAAAGCTGGCGATTGAAGCGATCCGGTAGCTCTTTGGGTGGGAGCTTTGTTAGCGCACGCTAAGGCCGATAGCTAGCGCACGCTCCCTCTTCTTTCTAGCGCACGCTACTCGGTAGGTGCGATTCGTCCAGGCTACCGGATGGTTTTGTGACCCGTTAGCGCGCGCTAAGGCCGTTCGCTAGCGCACGCTAACTATGTTATACGCGGTTTCTCTGGAGCGTTGACCCCGTTAGCGCACGCTAATGAAGGGTGATTAGCGCATGCTAATAAGCATCGATATAAATCTTGGGCAATGACATTAAGTCGTCATTTCCCACTTTTCTTCATCCCTTCCGACGGAGTGAGATCCAGAGGCGAGTAGGACCGATCTTTTCTTCTAGCTTCATCTTTGAGCGGATTTGTAGATGTTTAACAACATCTAATCGTCTTCTTGGTCCAAATCAAGGTAATCTCTTGTTAGAACCCTATTTTCTTAAATTTGGGGTTTTTGTTTGGATTTGTGATTCTTGACCGATCTCATCCGATCGGTTATTTGTTCTTGTTTGTCTTGACCGTAATCTTCAGATTTTGTTAACCGTTCATGGATTTTTATCGCCCGGATCAACGATTCTTGATTTCTTTGAGAATACTTAGATCCTTGTCGTTTTTAGGATCGTTTCGGATTTCGATTAGTGTTATTGATTTGTGGTGATGCTATTTTCGTAGTATTCGTGGGCTGTCGAAGTCTTGATCGTTTTTGGAAGTTCGAAGGTTTCCCGATCGTGCCCGTTCGTCGTTTCGTCGCTCGCGATATCGAGGCAAGTATCTTGTCCATACGTTTCATGTTTCGTAGGCGTAATTAATGGTAAAGGAATTCGTGCGAAACCCAATGTTTAATGAACGTAAAAAGGGATCGGTATATTCTCGATAAATGTTGTCTTTCAACGATAATTTATGTACTTCATGAATATATGTGTTCTCGGAATATGAGTGTTTGATTTGTATGTTGAAAAGATGATATGACCACTTTGAATGAGTTTATGTGTACTTGTTCGTTAAGAATGTATTACGTGGGATATTAGTTGTTACTCCTTTGAAAGGAGGTTGTGATGTTTAAGTGTTGCTTGGCTTGATGTTCTGCTCATTGTGATGTGATTGCTGAAAGTGATGTGCCTCTGGGTAGGATTGTTGAATCTCCGGGATCCATACTTGCTAGTATGGGTCGGGCGTGACCGTAGGGTTATCCAATCCGGGTATGTCTTGCGGGGACTCCGAGGTTCGGGGCTTGCTAGCCCGATGCCGAGATAACTTGTGGGGTTATCATCGGGTATGTCTTGCGGGGACTCCGAGGTTCGTGGCTTGTTAGCCCGATGCCGGGATAACTTGTGGTTGTGGTATGGAATGGTTCCGTGACTGTTGTCACGAGGACATGTGATTTGGTATGGTTTCCTATTGGGTTATTCACTCGGGTATGTTCTACGGGAGCATCTGAGGTTCGTAGCTTGTTAGCACGGGACGCGAATAATCCTTAGGAACATGTGTTATGTGATTCGGGTCGTGGACCCTGTGGCTTATGATTTGGGTCTTGGACCCCGTGTGTTGTGAATTGGGTTGTGAAACCGCGTTTTATTATTGGAATCGTATTTTGGAAAGATGATTTTGGGCCGTGTCCCCAAGTGTTTTCGAAAGACTTGAGAATTCCTTATTTCCAAATGTTTTCAAACTCCCGAGACCGTAAAATATTTTGTGTGAGATACATGGTTCTATTCCTACCTTTTATAAATCAAACTGTTTTGATGAAGTGTTTTATCTCGGGAAATATATTCAAGATATTATATTCTTGAAGCACGTTATGTATGGCTTGTACTTTTGGTTTTATACTTGCACTAGCAAAACAGTAGAGTTTTGCTAACCCCCGAGTATTCGGGGGGTGGATGTCTGTATTGCGTCCAGGTACTTGCAGGTAGCTGGGGAGAGAATCACAGGATCGATACGAAGGATGATGGGAAACGAAGATACTAATCACGCGAAGACCAATTATAGAGTATTTGGTAGAGTCGTGTTGATTATTCCTCCGATGTGTTATTTTATCGAATTATGGAAGTGATATTGTATTCTAGCCCCTGCGTGGGTATGTGTTCTGAGCAAGGATCTTGTATGTATTGTTCTGTGTGTTGTGATATAAGACCATATCGGTCTAATGGTCCTTTATGTAGCCATGTCGGTGATGTGAATCTAAGACATCAACACTACGGAAATTCAAGTTTGTGAAAACGTACAACTGGTTCAACGAGTAATTAATACAACCATATCGAATTAATATCAATAAGACACACGTACTCGAGTACAGAAATCAAACCAAGAAAACAAATCACCAATAACCACAAACATCACTGAACCCCTTAAATCGTCACGCGTGGTCGCGGGTCATTTCCCTGCTCCTCGGCTACCTGAACATCAAACAAATGTCCACCCCCGAAGGGGTTAGCAAAACGATGCTAGTACAAGTATCATATTAAACAATTCGAATATGCATCAACAATACATGACAAGATACACCACACGGACTTCCGCTACCGGAATCCGACAATGCGAATCTACAAGATTCCATTACACAGCATGGGTATTCCAATGATCCAGCGCCCTCAGCATAGATCCCAAGATGATCCCGTCGGACCAACACGAGGTGGAAATAACCCGTCCAATGATCCAGCGCCCTCAGCCTAGATCCCAAGATGATCCTGTCGGACCAACACGAGGTGGACATCCGATCCAGCGCCCTCAGCATAGATCGTACAACGTATACAAACACAACTCATGCATACACATATGCCAAATCATTATGTTCATCAACATGAACATATAAACACTATATAACGAATACCATGGCAAATCAACGAAATAAATATCATGTTCAACATCATGAATAACCATACGCATGCTCCAAAAATACCAATATTAACATATCACGATACTTGCCTCGAAGATGGCAAGAATGATATACTTCAATGATCTCAACCCACTCGAAGGTCGCCTCCTTCGATCAACGTAGCAAGCTCGAACCTTAACAAAAGGAATGATATACAAATCATCTCAAGTCGAACAATGGCCTAACAATTCGGCCTACGGCCGAAAAGCTCAAAATAAACAAGCTGTCTAGATTGCTTAGCGCGCGCTACGTACTTTACGTAACGTGCGCTAATCCTGACTGTTAGCGTACGCTATCATATAAGACTAGCGTGCGCTAGCCACGGACTGGCAGTCTGACTCGGCTGGTCTCATAACGTACGCTACGTATGTTTCGTGCGTTAACCGAACCTCGATAGCGCACGTTAACTCACACATGTTAGCGTGCGCTAATCTTGCATGGCAGAATACTGCAAACCGAAAACTGGGTTGAATGGTGAAGAACTCATGAATTCTACCGTGATGATACAAGTTATCCTCGGGCATATCATGCTACTAAGGTTTGTGGAAGTTTTATGATTATGAAATACAAATATACGGATAGTCATCTCAATATCATAATCCATCTACGATCTTCAAGCAATAATCTAAGTTCCGATCGTCTTACGTTCCAAAACACATGATTCCAACGTGTACAACGTATCAACTGGGTAATATCCGATTACTGATCATAAATCAATTTGAACATGCTTAAGAGTTCTTATAATAAGAGGGTTCAAAGGTTCATTCGATATATAGTGCCGATACGTCAAAAGTATCCTTCTAACATGTGATGACCGATTATAACGAAATACTTGCTATCCAAACATGATTCAAACTTCCTTAGGAACATTACTAATCCTTGGTGAAGAATCACCTACCTCAAATTAGCGAAGAACACGGAGGAAAATGAAGCAATCCAACACCGAAGGCTTGAACACCAATCTCCAATGATATACGATCTTCAATCTCGAACTAGGAGGTTGATTCGAAGTGTTTAGGACTAAGGGAGTTATGTTCTAGGTGTAAGAGTTCGGGCTATGGGAGGAGAAAGAACTGAAATCACGAATAGGATGCTGTCCTATTTATAATAAATGGCTATTAGCGCGCGCTAGACCCTGTTCGTAGCGTGCGCTAACGGCTCACAGTCTAAACTGTACTCGGCACTTAGCGTGCGCTACGCATATACCTGTAGCGTGCGCTAAGGCGTTGACTCGGCCTTTTCCCGAAAGCCGTCCAGGTACATCCGACACGATCCGACAGGGGTCCCCCGGCCAGATCTCACCTACCGCACGTCTCAATCAATCTGACCACGCATAGCGTGCGCTAATGATCCCCTGTAGCGTGCGCTATGAATCCCTGTTAGCGTACGCTACACGCAGCCTGTAGCGTGCGCTACATGCACAGAATTTCAACCTTTAAATCACATATACGAAATTATACGCTCGACAACAACGGACTATGAAATACGGAGAATAGTACTCAGACAAAAGTACAATCATTACAATATCACAAGTTCCAATTACATAACAGAAATCTCGGGTATTACATCCTTCCTCCCTAAAAAGAAGTTTCGTCCCGAAACTTAGGATGAAAACAACTCCGGATATTTAGCCTTCATACCGTCCTCCATTTCCCAAGTGGCCTCTTGGACTCCATGTCGTGACCATTGTACTTTAACCAAATGTATTGGTTTATTCCTCAATTGTTTGATCCGGCTCTCAAGTATCTTGATTGGTCTCTCTTCGAAGGTGCCATCATTAGCTATCTCGATCTCGTCGAAATCAATGACGTGACTGGGGTCCGGTACATACTTCCGCAGTTGGGATACGTGAAACATATTGTGAACATGACTCAGCGATGGCGGTAAGGCCAACCGGTATGCTAAATCCCCAACTCTCTCGAGGATCTCGAATGGTCCGATATATCTCGGACTAAGCTTGCCTCTTCTCCCAAAATGGAAAATCCCTCGTGTAGGAGACACCTTCAATAGTATGTGGTCCCCAGCGTTGAACTCTAGAGGACGACGACTTACATCGGCATAAGACTTCTGTCGACTCTGGGCAGTCAACAGTCTCTCTCGAATCAAAGCTATCTTCTCTTGAGTTTGAATAATTAATTCTGGTTCCGTCCCGATCAAATCCGAAGAATCATCCCAACATAGGGGTGATCGGCATCTTCTCCCGTACAAAGCTTCAAATGGTGCCATCTTAATAGAAGCATGCCAACTGTTATTATAGGTGAACTCGATCAAGGGCAAGTGAACTTCCCAATCAGTCGACCAATCTAATGCACAAGCTCTAAGCATGTCCTCTACTGTCTGAATAGTCCTTTCGGACTGACCGTCCGTTTGGGGATGATAAGCTGTGCTAAAGTTGAGCTCAGTCCCCAAAGCCCTGTGAACTGCCTTCCAGAAATACGACACGAAACGGCCATCTCGATCCGAAATAATGGTCTTCGGCGTCCCATGCAATCTGACTATCTCTGCAATAAATACTCGCGCCAATCTCTCGGGTCCCCATGTATCTTTGATCCCTAGGAAATGAGCCGACTTGGTTAGTCGATCAACTATAACCCAAATCATGTTTATTCCTGTTCTAGTCCTTGGCATACTGGTGATGAAATCCATCGAGATGTCCTCCCACTTCCATTCAGGGATCGGAAGCGGCCTTAACATTCCGGCAGGTCGCTGATGTTCAATCTTAACTTGTTGACAAGTCAAGCACTTCGAAACGTACTCTGCTACGTCCTTCTTCATATTCCCCCACCAGAAATTTTGTTTTAGATCCTTATACATTTCTTTATTTGCCGGGTGAATAGAATAGGCGCGCTATGAGCTTCTCTCGTAATAGTCCGTCTCAAATCATCATCCTCGGGAATGCAAAGTCGACTCAAATCTCGTAACTCCATCATCTTGTATCACGAATCCAGGGCTTTTCCTTTCTTTACTTCATCACATAATCGAAGGATCGGAGAATCGTCAATTGTTTAGACTTGATCCCTCGACTAGTGATGAAGTCGGTTCCATCACATAAAGTTGTCCTTGGATTCCTGGTGCCCATACTTCAATCCTCGCGGATCGGTTCCGTTGAATCTTGGTTTGGGATGTAAGTGCTTCCAACACTCGAGAGAAACGGGTTTTCGGCTCAAAGCATCGGCTACTACATTTGCTTTCCCGGATGATAGAGAATCTCCAAGTCGTAATCCTTGATCAATTCCGACCACCTTCTCGCCTCATGTTTAATTCTTTCATTGAAAATGTATTTGAGGCTATTATGATCTGTAAAGATCGACAATGAGTGCCTACAAATAATGTCGCGATTTTCAAGGCAAAGACCACACCGCTAGCTCCAGATCATGAGTCGGATAATTAACTTCGTACGGTTTCAATTGCCGAGAAGCATAAGCAATCACTTTATCCTTCTGCATCAACACACAACCCAAACCCTGATTTGAAGCATCGCTGTATACCATGAATCCATCAGTTCCCTCTGGCAGTGCTAATATAGGTGCTGTCGTCAGTCTCCTCTTAAGTTCGTCAAAACCCGCCTGACATTTCTCATTCCACGTGAACTTTTGAGTTTTCTGTAACAGCTGAGTGAGCGTACGAGCAATTTTGGAAAATCCCTCTACAAAGCGGCGATAATATCCAGCAAGTCCTAAGAAGCTTCGGACTTCTTTCACGTTTTTAGGGGCTTCCCACTCCAAGATTGCTTCGACTTTCTTCGGGTCCACCTGTACTCCGTCGGATGATATCACATGCCCAAGGAAGGTTACTTCATTAAGCCAAAATTCTCATTTAGAAAGCTTAGCATACAAATGTTCCTTTCTCAAGATGCTCAAAACCACACGTAAATGTTCGGATGTTCCTCTGCGTCCCTCGAATATATCAAGATGTCGTCAATGAAAACGACCACAAATTTATCCAAGTACTCCAAGAATACCCGATTCATCAATTGCATGAATACGCAGAGCATTGGTAAGTCCAAATGGCATCACTACAAATTCATAATGCCGTCTGGGATCGAAAGCGATTTCGGTATATCCGATTCCTTAATTCTTAATCGATGGTATCACGATCGCAAGTCAATCTTCGAGAATACCCTTGCCCTTGCGATTGATCAAACAAGTCGTCGATCCGAGGTATAGGATACTTATTCTTGATCGTCATCTTGTTAAGCTCCACCGTAATCAATACGATCGGAGGGATCCGTCTTTCTTAGGACAAAGAGAACAGGCGCTCCCCAAGGAGAAACGCTAGGTTGAATATAGCCCTTCTAACAATTCCTCCGGTTGCTTCTTGAGTTCATACATCTCGGTTGGCGCCATGCGGTATGGTGCCACTGAAATAGGGCCGCTCCGGGCTCTAATTCGATGGTGAATTCCACTTCTCTTTGCGGAGGTAACCACAGTAGTTCGTCAGAAATACATCGAGAACTCATTCACAATCGAAATAGACAGAGCTCTACTCCTTCCTCTTTCCTCATAGCATAACACCAAAGTCCATGACATCCTGTTTGACAATTTACGGCTTTCATTGCTTTGATTAATTTTCCCGAACTTCCCGGTCTCCATCCTCGGAATAAGTGTTCAGACCCGTCATCAGCAATGATAGAAATGACTCTCTCTCGGTAATTCAGGATAGCTCCATAACGGTTGAGCCAATCGTCTCCGAGAATTAAATCGTCACCGTAGATGTCAACAACAATGAGATTCGACGACCAATCTCTCCCTCCTATAGATACTGGAAAATCTCTAGCCTCTAGGGTTCCCACAATTTTCTCTCCACTCGGCAATCCCACGACATACGGTTCACAATCAATTAAGCACGAGATTTTTAAAAGATTTACACAGTTCAATGATACAAAAGAATGTGTAGCTCCGGAATCAAATAAAACACTAACTGGTTGCAAAAGGATCTGAATCGTACCTGATGCAACAGCAGTGTTCTGATCGTCAGATCTCCTCATTTCGTACAGGCGCGGAGGAACGGACCCAGCACTGGACGTCTCTCTCTTCCCAACGTTTTGTCAAAACCCACTCTGTTGTGTCCGGTTCACACTTATCTCCTTAGGAACTCGTCTTTGAGTCTTTGATGCGAAAGATCTATTAGCGGCTCCACGGAAGGCCGCACGGTGCCCTTCTTGCCCACAATCGTAACAAGTCACGGAAGATGCGGGGCAATCACGTCGAATATGCCCTGCTCGACCACAATTGTAGCATTTCCTTGATGCGTCGAAAGCTACGATGTTGTCCTAACTTCTTTCCGCCTTTAGAAGGATGTGGAGGTTTCCTAGCCGAATAAAGGAAGTGGCCCTTGCGGGCCCCACCACTCTTGTTTTTACGCAAAGTCACGGTCACCTTCGCTTCTTTGCCTCTCTTGATTTCTCCACCGCCGCCTCTTTCATGTCGTAGGCGGCGCTTTGTCTTGATCTTGTCGCAACGTAGTACACTCGAATCGGACATGTACTGCTGAACCTCCGGCTTCATCCGCATATCAAAATGAAAATCTTTTACGCCTCCGTTCGACCAAGTGTCGCACACAAGTCGGTGATGATTGAAAGTTTTAATTACATCCGTCACAGATGCCTCCGAACTCTGTGGTGAGAAAAACTCTCGGATCTTTGCCTCTCTAATCGACGAGGACAATCATGCTTCCATCATTTGTTTGAATTCCGTCCAATCCGCATTATGATTCTCGGGTCGAATAGCTTCCCACCAATCAAAGGCCTCCCCAGTCAGAAAATACTGGGCAATGGGAACCTTCCGGTCCTCGGGACAGTTAAGACCCGCGAATATCTTCTCCAACTCCTTGAGCCAGTGATCCCAAGTAAGTGCCTCAGCAGATCCGTCAAATTTTGGCGGGTGCAATTTAACCACTTCAGCAAGCCATCTGTCTCCCCGGTTATCCTCGTGGTGCTGCTGCCCCATCGCCGTTTGCATGCGATCAACGACCTGAGCGAACTGGTTTATCTGCGCCACCACCTGTTGAAGCACTCCCGGCATGTTAGGATTTGCGTCATCATTCGCTGATCCTTGCTGTCCTCCAGAATGGGAATCGGTTCGACTAGCCGATATTTCGGGGGTAGTTGCGGAATCCTCATGTCTCATGTTACCACATCCGCGTCCACGACCGCGTCCGCGTCCACGTCCTCCTCTCAACATACTGCAAACGCAATTTTTCAATATCCAGAACAAAATTTTTGAAATAAAGTCCGTCAATACTCACAAGACAGTAATTAAGTAAAACAATAGTATAAGAGGTTAAGAGACTTACAACCACGGTCCACATGACGACTTCGGCTGAACAGTGATGTTACAAACGACCCGTAAATCAAATAACGTAAACAGACCCAAATAAAACCCAACTGCCAAGATGTCCATGAATCTTAGCTCCGATACCATAATCTGTAACACCCCGAGATATTCGGAATAATTACAGCGCCGTAAACCCTTTAAGTAAGGATTTACAAGACTAATTAAAAAGGAAAGTAAATCTAAGACATCAACACTACGGAAATTCAAGTTTGTGAAAACGTACAACTGGTTCAACGAGTAATTAATACAACCATATCGAATTAATATCAATAAGACACGCGTACTCGAGTACAGAAATCAAACCAAGAAAACAAATCACCAATAACCACAAACATCACTGAACCCCTTCGTCACGTCGATCTGTGCTTTCCCTGCTCCTCGGCTACCCGAACATCAAACAAATGTCCACCCCCGAAGGGGTTAGCAAAACGATGCTAGTACAAGTATCATATTAAACAATTCGAATATGCATCAACAATACATGACAAGATACACCACACGGACTTCCGCTACGGAATCCGAAAATGCGAATCAACAACATTCCATTACACGGCATGGGTATTCCAATGATCCAGCGCCCTCGGATAGATCCCAAGATGATCCCGTCGGACCAACACGAGGTGGAAATAACCCGTCCAATGATCCAGCGCCCTCAGCCTAGATCCCAAGATGATCCCGTCGGACCAACACGAGGTGGACATCCGATCCAGCGCCCTCAGCATAGATCGTACAACGTATAGAAACACAACTCATGCATACACATATGCCAAATCATTATGTTCATCAACATGAACATATAAACACTATATAACGAATACCATGGCAAATCAACGAAATAAATATCATGTTCAACATCATGAATAACCATACGCATGCTCCAAAAATACCAATATTAACATATCACGATACTTGCCTCGAAGATGGCAAGAACGATATACTTCAATGATCTCAACCCACTCGAAGGTCGCCTCCTTCGATCAACGTAGCAAGCTCGAACCTTAACAAAAGGAATGATATACAAATCATCTCAAGTCGAACAATGGCCTAACAATTCGGCCTACGGCCTAAAAGCTCAAAATAAACAAGGCATGCGGATTGCTTAGCGCGCTACGTACTTTACGTAACGTCGCTAATCATTGTTAGCGTACGCTGCTATCGTATAAGACTAGCGTGCGCTAGCCACGGATCGATCGGCTCATTTGGTCTCATAACGTACGCTACGTCGTTTCGTGCGTTAACCGAACCTCGATAGCGCACGTTAACTCACACATGTTAGCGTGCGCTAATCTTGCATGGCAGAATACTGCAAACCGAAAACTGGGTTGAATGGTGAAGAACTCATGAATTCTACCGTGATGATACAAGTTATCCTCGGGCATATCATGCTACTAAGGTTTGTGGAAGTTTTATGATTATGAAATACAAATATACGGATAGTCATCTCAATATCATAATCCATCTACGATCTTCAAGCAATAATCTAAGTTCCGATCGTCTTACGTTCCAAAACACATGATTCCAACGTGTACAACGTATCAACTGGGTAATATCCGATTACTGATCATAAATCAATTTGAACATGCTTAGGAGTTCTTATAATAAGAGGGTTCAAAGGTTCATTCGATATATAGTGCCGATACGTCAAAAGTATCCTTCTAACATGTGATGACCGATTATAACGAAATACTTGCTATCCAAACATGATTTAAACTTCCTTAGGAACATTACTAATCCTTGGTGAAGAATCACCTACCTCAAATTAGCGAAGAACATGGAGGAAAATGAAGCAATCCAACACCGAAGGCTTGAACACCAATCTCCAATGATATACGATCTTCAATCTCGAACTAGGAGGTTGATTCGAAGTGTTTAGGACTAAGGGAGTTATGTTCTAGGTGTAAGAGTTCGGGCTATGGGAGGAGAAAGAATCAAATCACGAATAGGATCTTGTCTATTTATAATAAATGGCTATTAGCGCGCTAGACCACTCGTAGCGTGCGCTAACGGCTCACGATCTAACTGTACTCGGCACTTAGCGTGCGCTACGCATATACCTGTAGCGTGCGCTAAGGCGTTGACTCGGCCTTTTCCCGAAAGCCGTCCAGGTACAACCGACACGATCCGACAGGGGTCCCCCGGCCAGATCTCACCTACCGCACGTCTCAATCAATCTGACCACGCATAGCGTGCGCTAATGATCCTCTGTAGCGTGCGCTATGAATCCCTGTTAGCGTACGCTACACGCAGCCTGTAGCGTGCGCTACATGCACAGAATTTCAACCTTTAAATCACATATACGAAATTATACGCTCGACAACAACGGACTATGAAATACGGAGAATAGTACTCAGACAAAAGTACAATCATTACAATATCACAAGTTCCAATTACATAACAGAATTTCGTTGTCTCGACTCTTTTCTCGGTCGCGTATGATTAAATTATTACCTTAAGCTTTCATTTCGGGTCGTTGATGTTGTCCGCGAACTTTTCGTCGTGTTCGTTCCGTACATTTTCGGAAATCGAGTCGCCGAGCCCTGGTGGTCGGGCATTGGCCGGACGATTGCGGGACTGACCGGACGGTCGCGAGTTACAGCCGGACGATGGTCGGCATCGACCGAGCAGACGGCAGAACCGCGTAAGCGCACGCTTCTGGCCGGAGCGCCGCGCGCTAGCTTCGGCAATGTAGCACGTTGTCGAGTCGGCCAGCGTACGCTATCGGGCACAGGCGGAGGATTATGAGGTTACGGACTCGGTCGGGATCGGCGGGTAGCGCACGCTATTGTCGGTCGTAGCGCACGCTAACCGGCAGGGTAGCGCCTGTGCCGCCAACTAGCGTCGCTACAGGTGAGTTTGTTAGTCCAGGTGGCTCTTTGGGTCGGCTAGCGCGCAGCTTCGGCCGTAGCGCACGCTAGCGGAGTCGGGCGGTCGAGTCATGGTCGGCGGGGGGTCGGTGGTGCGGGTCATGCGGGCCATGGCCGAGAGTGCTCGGCCGTCTTGGCCGATAGCGCCACGCTAGGCGGGAAGGCTAGCGCACGCTAGTTCCGGCCCGATATAAAAATGACAGACGGCGACTTTCTCCGTCATTTTCATTTCATTTCTCTTCGTTCCTTGGTGAGGTTTCGGAGGGACGAAACCATGTTGTTGAACAACAAATCCACGAAGTTTCGAGTTTATATCACCGATCAATCGTCTATAACATCCTTCGATCCAATGAATCAAGGTTAGATCTTTAGAACCCTACTTTTGGGGAGATTTGGGGATTTTCGTGGTTTTGTCCGATTCATTCGGTTTGATGAGAAATTCATGATGAATATGATTAATCTTGTTGGTACTCTTAGTTTCCCTACGGATTCATGGTATATTTTGTGATTTTTACGAAATCGAGAGGGTTTGGTTGTGGTCCGCCCTCGTTGTCGTTTTTATACGAATATACATGAATCGTAGGTGGGTTTCCGCGTATTCCAATTCCGTATTCGTTTAGAATCTGTTGTGATTGTATTCTTGAATTGTTAGGTTCGTTTTCGATGGTTCCTAGCATTCGTGGTGACTTTCCATTCCGTTCGTTGCGTCGTCGATTATTCAAGGCAAGTATACATTTATGATTGTGCGTTCTCGACTTTGAAAGTATGAAATATTGATGGTATGATTATTTCTAGCCACTCCGGGACGGGCCTATGGTCCTCTCGAGGGTTTCGTAGCCTGCAGTGCGATTCCATGGTTGATATGAACGAACCGTTTCTACGGCATTCATATGAAATAATGTTGGCATGTAATGAACGAACCGTTTTGACGGCATTCCTACATGTAACGGCGTATGATATGAACGAACCGTTTCTACGGCATTCACATACGTCTTGAGATTTTAGTCATTCCTAATACTAGTCTTATATTGATGAATTGACGGATATTGATGAATTGACGGATTACATTTACTTTATTGTCGAGGAGTATTGTGTTTCATACTGTTATACTTGTACTAGCTATTCGACGGCTAACCCCTTTATGGGGAAATACTTTTTATGTATTTCAGGTTCCAGGAGAGAGGACATGCGGGTATCGGGTCGGCATGAAGATGATGGGCAAGTGTGATACTGTGTCTTGTCTCCGGTTATCTTTTTGGATTCCTCCATTCAGTGTTGTTGTACTGGAATGGATTTTAAATACTCGAGTATTGTATTTCAGTTTCCTTGATGTTCCGGCCTGTGTTGCCGAGGTATTGATTTGTGCAGTGATGTATATGGTTTCATTGGTTATGGTTTTGAATACCATTTGTATCGTCTTTCTTTCCATTGTATGTAGACCTTCTCGGTCAAGTTTTATAGTTCCGCGTATGTTTAGCCTTGTGTGTCCCACGGCGGGGCTCACGGCGCTGTAATATACCCTGAATAACTTGGGGGTGTTACAGAATATGGTATCAGAGCTTAGGTCTATGGATACCTAGGCTGTCGGTCTTTTGGGTCGAATGAGTCGTCAATTTTCCACAGTATCACTACTCTGCCATCATCACAGTGCGACCGGTACTTGTAATACCTCTTACTCTTCTGATGTTTCCTTATTCATTATGCTTCATCTATGGATGTTCTTGAGAATCGATCACCTTAATGACGTGTGTTTGAATTGTGCTTACGTACCTTGTGTGTTCTTTAGTATGTCAGCCGGTAGGGGCCGTGGCCGTGGTCGTGGCCGTGGACGGGGAAGAGGTCGTGGCGCGGCCGTTTCCATCAGTTCAGTTGCGGGGTTGACCACCCCCAGTTTGTCGAACTCGGTGCATCCCGACACCGAGAGTCAGCACGACCAATCAGACGGTCAGGGGAACAACGCGGACGTTGGAGTGGCGAATGCACTTCAACAATTGGCTACTCAGATGACTATTTTGGCCCAAACTGTTCAGCTGAATAACCCGAACCCAAACACGGATGCCTTGCTACAGAATGTAATCCGTATGCACCCTCCACGCTTGGCGGTGCCACGGCCCGTTAAGTGGGAAGGCGCTAGCGGAATTAGAGAAGATTTTCGAGGCGGTTGATTGCCCCGAGGTGAGGAAAGTACCAATTGCTCAGTATTTCCTCACTAAGGAGGCCGCTACTTGGTGGAAGGTCATCAAGCCACAGGATCGTATTGCCTCGTGGGATGAATTTAAGGAGCTCTTGGAGGCCGAGTTTTGCCCTTGGCCGTGCAGAGAGAGCCGAATCCGAGCCTTCTTCGAGGCTAAACCACAGGATATTCCCGTTTCGCAAGCGATCGTGGAGTACAACCAACAATTGATCCATGTGAAGGATCAAGTGCGTAACGAGCGTGATAAGATCCGTTATTTTGATATGCGAATGAATTTGGACTTACGACGGTACATGGCCGGATTTGCTAGTACCACGCTGAAAGAGTATCAGGACAGAGCTTTAGCCCATGATATGTTGAGCCCCAACAACGATACCGTTGAAGAACCGAAGAAACAGAAAGTTGAGTGAAATTTTACAGGATCTAAAGGTGGAAACTATCAGAAGTCTCGAGACGACTAAGCTGTTTTCTTGACGATCGTCGCGTTCTAATAAAGGGAAGAGGAGTTACCGTTCCACTCCAGGTACTTCAAATCGCACGGTGACTTGCTATAATTGTGGCCGCCCAGGCCACTTGAATTCGGAATGCTACTTTCCACCATTAAAGTGTCACACGTGTGGACAGATGGGGCATAGAGCGGTTTATTGCTCCGAGCCGAACCAGACTTTGGACACTCGGGCTTCTGCCCCAACACCACTTGATCAAGGTATTAATCAGCGGCAATCTTTTGGTCAACCTCAGCAGAATTTCGGCAGGGGCCGGGGACGGGGCCAGAATGCTGGAGGGGGGAACTCTAGCGTCGGTTCGGTACAACCACGGGTTTATGAGATGCGCCGAGCAGACGAACCCGACGCGGCGGTGGCTTCAGGTACCATTCACATTCTATCTCATCCAGTCCGTGTACTTTTTGATTCGGGTGCTACACATTCTTTTATTTCTTTGGAGTGTGTACGCCGTTTGAATATAACTTGTCTGACTACTTGCGATCCCTTTATCGTGAAACTGCCTAGCGGGGATAGAATTGTGGGGAACCGGGAGATTAGAGATTTTCCGGTGATTATATCCGGTATGGAATGGTTATCGAACCTGATTGTAGTTGATATGGAAGGCGAGGATGTAATCCTCGGTGAGGATTGGCTTGATAGTCATCAAGCGATTATGAATTACCGTACCAAGGTTATCACCATGATGACTGAAGACAGGTCTGAGTATTAATTTTTGGGGCGTAAGTCGGGACTACCCAAGTTACTTATCAGTGCCACGAAGGTCGTAAAACTTTTGAATAAAGGTTGTGCGGGCTATTGGTGTTATGCCTTGAAAATGGAAGGAAACGAAGTCGATCTCTCTTCGATTCCGGTTGTTAATGAGTATCCTGATGTTTTTCCGGATGACCTCCCGGGATTACCGCCAGATCGAGAAATAGAGTTTACCGTGGACTTAGAGCCAGATGCGGCTCCGATTTCTAAAGCACCTTACCGGATGGCACCTTCCGAAATGCAAGAATTGAAGAATCAGTTGGGAGAACTTCTGGAAAAAGGGTATATCAGACCGAGCGCTTCTCCTTGGGGCGCGCCTGTTCTTTTGTGAGGAAGAAGGATGGTTCACTACGTTTGTGCATTGACTACCGTGAGCTGAACAAAGTAACCATCAAGAACAAGTATCCTTTGCCACGCATAGATGATTTATTTGATCAATTGCAAGGGGCTGCAGTTTTCTCGAAAATTGATTTAAGATCTGGGTATTATCAACTCAGGGTGAGGGAGTCCGACGTTCCGAAGACGGCATTTCGGACGAGATATGGGCATTATGAATTTGTAGTTATGCCTTTTGGGTTGACCAATGCGCCGGCAGTATTCATGCAGTTAATGAATAAGATATTCATCGAGTACCTCAACAGGTGTGTAGTCGTCTTTATTGACGACATCTTAATTTATTCTCGAGATAAGGAGGAACATGCCCAACACTTGCATTTGGTTTTAGACATTTTGAGAACCGAACACCTCTATGCAAAACTTTCGAAATGTGAGTTTTGGCTGGAAGAAGTTATGTTTCTCGGCCATGTGATTTCGGCCGAAGGGGTTCGTGTAGACCCGCAGAAGATCGAGGCAGTGCTAGATTGGGCACCGCCTAAAAATGTTAAGGAGGTTCGTAGCTTTTTGGGCCTTGCTGGGTATTACCGTCGGTTTGTCGAGGGGTTCTCGAAACTCGCTCGACCGCTTACGAAATTACTCCAGAAGACCGAAAAGTTTGTTTGGACGGATGAGAGACAATGAGCTTGATGAACTAAAGAGACGATTGACTTCAGCGCCGATTCTAACTTTACCACATGGTAGCGAAGGCTTTGCGGTTCTGATGGCGCTTCGGGTCAAGGCCTGGGTTGTGTCCTTATGCAGCATGATAAGACAATAGCTTTTGCGTCACGACAATTAAAGCCTTACGAAATGAATTATCCTACTCACGATTTGGAATTAGCCGCAATTGTCTTCGCACTCAAGATTTGGCGACATTATTTGTATGGTTCGCCGTGCCGGATTTATACCGATCACAAGAGTCTGAAATATATTTTCAGTCAGAAGGAGCTGAATATGAGACAACGGCATTGGTTAGAGTTGATAAAGGATTATGATTTGGATATTCTTTACCACCCCGGAAAAGCTAATGTCGTTGCGGATGCGTTGAGCCGCAAATCGGCATCTCTTCAAATGCTCGAGGTTCTTACACCTCAGACGGAAATTCGTCAGGACTTAATTGAGCAAGGGATAGAAGTTTGGCTTCAACGAGTGCAGGGGCAACTGTGTACTCTCGAAATTACTTCGTCTTTAGTTGATGACATCAAAGGGAAGCAGTGGAGTGACCCGATGATTTCTCAACTGAAGGAAGATGTAATTAAAGGAAAAGCTCCTGGCTTTATGGTACATGAGGATAGTATTCTGAGATTTCAGGGCCGGCTTTGTGTTCCGAACGATTTAGAGTTGAGACAGAGAATTCTCCGAGAAGCGCATGCTACGCCTTACTCAATCCACCCCGGGACGAGTAAGATGTACAAAGATTTGGTGGAATAACATGAAGAAGGATGTTACAGAGTTTGTACTACGGTGCTTGACGTGCCAACAAGTCAAGATCGAACATCAACGACCAGCGGGGTTGTTGAAACCGCTTCCCATTCCCGAGTGGAAGTGGGAAGACATTTCTATGGATTTCATCACTGGCATGCCGAGGACTCGGACCGGAATGAATATGATTTGGGTAGTTGTCGATCGGTTGACCAAGTCTGCACACTTCTTGGGTATTAAGGATACTTGGGGGCCGGATAGACTAGCTCGAACCTTTATTGCTGAGATCGTGAGGTTACACGGTGCCCCCAAAACCATTGTTTCTGATCGAGACGGCCGTTTCGTATCGCACTTTTGGCAGTCCGTTCATCAGGCTTTGGGTACTGAGTTGAGATTGAGCACTTCTTTTCATCCTCAGTCGGATGGTCAGACATAGAGGACGATTCAAACGTTGGAAGATATGTTACGAGCTTGTGCCTTAGGCTGGAGTAATGATTGGGAGCTTCACTTGCCGTTGATCGAGTTTGCTTACAATAATAGTTGGCATGCGTCGATCCAAATGGCACCCTTCGAGGCACTTTATGGTAGGCGATGTAGGTCGCCATTATGTTGGGACGAGGCTTCTGAGCTAGTTGGGACGGAGCCGGATATATTGATGGAGACTAAGGAAAAGATTACTATTATCCGGGACCGATTATCGGGCCGCCCAGTCGTCGAAATCTTATCCGATACTCGCCGCCGACCCTTGGAGTTCAAGTGGGGGATCATGTCTTACTCAAGGTGTCGCGACCGTGGAGTTTTCCGCCGGGAAAAAGGGAAACTTAGTCCGAGGTATATCGGACCTTTCGAGATTTCGACAGAGTTGGAGATTTAGCTTATCGCTTGGCGTTGCCTCCAGCTTTGAGTCACGTCCATAGTGTTTTTCATGTGTCTCAGTTGAGGAAGTACGTACCGGATCCGAGCCACATCATCGACTATAGTGAGATTGACGTAGCCGAGGATATTACCTTTCCGGAGAGACCCGTGAAGATCCTTGAGCGTCGCGAGAAACAACTTCGGCATAAGACCATTCCACTGGTTAAAGTGCAATGGTCGAGACATGGAGTCGAGGAGGCAACTTGGGAGACGGAAGAGAAGATGCGGGTGGAATACTCCGAACTGTTTATTTCTTAAGTTTCGGAACGAAACTTCTTTTTAGAGGGGGAGAATGTAATACCCGAACTTTTATTGACTGTTGGACCTTGCCGTTTCTCTTATGTTGACGCCCTGTAAATGTTTGGAGATGTTATTGATATTGTTATTGAGTTTCGTATCTCGTTTGGTTGTTGATCATGTCGTTTAGGACCTTGCGGAAATGTTCTGGACCATAGATATAACGCACGCTAGGCCTAGGCTAACGCACGCTAATTCTGCTTGATTAGCGCACGCTAGCTTTGAGCCGTAGCGCGCGTTAAGAAGATCAGTCAGGTCAGAACCAACATTTCGAACTGCTCTCTGGACTGGCGGATTAGCGCACGCTAGGGGTTGTTAGCGCGCGCTATTCGTGGTTAGTAGCGCACGCTAACATCCGTCCGTAGCGCACGCTACTGGGCTGGTCAGCAGAGGCAGTGAAGTTGCCAGATTTTCTGGACTATCAGGTAGCGTACGCTAGGCTTCGGCTAGCGCACGCTAAAGTTATGGAGTAACGCACGCTAAGTCTTGAGCAGGGCAGAGACAGTAAGTGCTGGACTCCAGTACTGAATGCCACAGTTTGGACTAGCGCACACTAGAGACAGACGATTAGCGCACGCTAACGGAACCGGCAGAAACCACTGGACTATCCGGTGACTTCGCTAGCGCACGCTAATGAAGGAGGCGTAGCGTGCGCTAGACTGGACATATATAAATATGGCAGTTGACTTTATTTTCGTCATTTCTCACCTTCTTCACTCCTTTTCGACGGGAATCACTCGGGAGAGGCGATCTTAGGCGATTGGAAGCGATCTTCCTTCTAACAACAATATATTTGCTTGGAGAACAAGGATTTCTCAACATCTAATTCCTCCTACCGTCCGAATCAAGGTAAAAATCCTTGGAACCCTACCTTTTGGGAATTTTGGGGTTTTTCGTAGATTTGTCCGATTTACCCGCTTTGAAGCTTGAGAACCTTGAGGTTATGATGTATCTATACCGTATGTATACTTTTCCTACGATTTTATGGTTTAGATTGTGCCGTTTTCGGACTTGCGAGATTTAGGACGATTTTCCAACCTTTAGTTGATTATCCGTACATCTTTATGAATCGTAGACGGGTTTGGGGAGTTCCTTCGTGTAGTTTGAATATGGATGATTGATTATCATACTCCTTGCGAATCGTTTAGGTGCCTAAGCGCGTTCTTGGACCTACCGAACTCATACCTTTCCTCCGTTCAATTTCTCGATGTCTCAAAGGCAAGTATACATTTATGATTGTGCGTTCTCGACTTTGAAAGTAAGAGGAATTGATGGTATGATATGAACGAACCGTTTTTACGGCATTCATAGATATATTGATGGCATATTATGAACGAACCGTTTTTACGGCATTCATATATGTATTATTGGCATGTAACGAACGAACCGTTTTGACGGCATTCCTACATGTAACGGCGTATGATATGAACGAACCGTTTCTACGGCATTCACATACGTCATAAGATTTTAGTCATTCCGGAATACTAGTCTTGAATTGATGAATTGACGGATTACATTTACTTTATTGTCGAGGAGTATTGTGTTTCATACTTGATATACTTGCACTAGCTATTCGACGGCTAACCCCTTTATGGGGGAAATACGTTTCATGTATTTCAGGTTCCAGGAGATCGGACAGGCAGGTACTGGGTCGGCATGAAGATGGTGGGCAAGTGTGATACTGTGTTGGTCTTCCAGTTATGTTTTGAGTTTTCCATTCAGTGTTGTTGTACTGGATTGGTTATTGAATACTCGAGCATTGTTTTCCTCTTTCCTTGAAGTTCCGGCCTGTGTTTGCCGAAATATTGATTTGTGATGTAATGTCTGTGAATACATTGGTTATGTTTTTGGATACCTTTGTATCGTCTTTCTCCCCATTATATGTAGATCTCCTCGGTCAAGTTTTATAGTTCCGCGTATGTTTAGCCTTGTGTATCTTCGTCTCCCACCATCCTTCGTATCGATCCTGTGATTACATTGTTAGACTGAGGCTGAATATTTAACAACACATACTACATTGGTCTCGAAAGTCTTTTGCGATTGTTAGACTGTGATTACATTGGTCTCGAAAGTCTTTTGCGATTGTTAGACTGACCGTTTGAGACCGTACTCTATGTGTGTTGTCCATGAATAACAATTGTTGTGTATGGTTATGTGTAATTTGAACTGTGTTCTTGTCCGCTGCGTGTGTAAAGTCCAAAATGACTTTTTGGGTACTTTTACCAAATAGTGTGTGTTTCAAAATGACCTTTCGGGTTTGTAAATTTGAATTATTTCGTTGACCCTTTTTCCTAACTCTTTTGTCGGGTGACTTAACATATATTTTGAAACTATTGAATTTTCGCCTCTACGCCTTGTAATTCCAAATGGTATTTGATGATGGTATTTGGTATTTGGAAAATGACTTTTGGGGAGTATTTGGAAAGTATTACCGTCATCGGCCTTTTTGGCATTTTGGAACGTTTTCGAAAATGGTTTTCAACTTGGTAGGATCCGCGCGAAAACGCGTGTCTGAAAATGATTTTGATATAATGGATGATTTCAATTTCATTGCATTTATAAATCGCATAACAACGGCATTATAAATGAATATTTTTGGTATAATAGTTTGTATATTGTGCTCTAGCCGATTAAATGGTAATATGTATATGATTTAATGATGTTGGATTAAAGACAGAGATGTGAATATCTTGCTATGTGTTATGATCTTTCGTTACCATAGGTTGTTGTTTGTTAGTATGCCGAAAGGCGGGGTCGTGGTCGTAACTGGTGTTGATGGCCACGGGGATCGATGCGTAATCGAGGGAATGTCGTTGAGAATGATTTTAGTTTGGGTGTTGCTACTATATTGCAACAAGTAGCGACTCGGATGACTCGGTTGACCGGTGGTTCAACGTAGCATTGACGCGAGTCGAACGTTGGTGTAAATCAATGGCTTCGCGAGGTAGTTCGTATGAATCCCCTCGATTCGCCGGTGCCGCGGATGCGTTGAGTCAGGATGGTTGGATTTTCCATTGGGAAAGATTTTCGAGGTCATCGGATGTCCCGAAGAGCGGAAGGTACCTATCGCTCGCACCTTCTCGACAAAGATGCCGCTAATTGGTGGGAAGTCGTTAAACCTCGTGATCTTGATGTCACGTGGGCGGAGTTCCAAGCATTTATGGAAGCCGAGTTCGTCCGAAACCGATTAGAGAGCAGAGGATTCGCGAATTCTACTTGGCGTAATCGCAAGATATATCGGTGTCGCAAGCTATCATCGATTATAGCAAACAACTCGATTATGTGTAGACCGGTGAGAACCGAGGAAGAGAGAATCCTTCACTTTGACAGACGGATGAATCCGGATATTCGCGTGTATATGTCGGGATTCAATTGCACCTCGTTGAGGGACTATCAAGATCGAGCATTAGCGTGAACTAGCTTCGTTATCGCCGGAGCGTGTGCCCGAGTCGAAGAAGCGAGGAAGTCCGATGACCGTGTGGACGGTGCAGGAGTTGGTATTTCTAGTTTTCAATGTCGTAGCCTTTCCGCCGTGAAGCTCCATCGCTGATGCGTGAACCGAGAGTTCCAAGTCTTGCTCGACTCTGGTAAAGCCAGAGATGTTTTAATTGTAATGTGGCGGGACATGTTCGTGCACATTGTCCTTCTCCGCCGACGTGTTACAGTGTGGACTCGAGGACACCGAGTTCGCTTTGCGAGATGGTTACCGAGCCTTCCGGGGCACGGGCTTGAGCACCGACATCTGGATCGACTCCGAGAAGCCCCTGAGTGGCTTATCCTATCAGTTGTTTGTTATGTTATTTCCCTCGTTTTGTTGCTTTGATATTCCGGAGATTAACTTCTTTTATTTGAAGTGAATCGGATTTTGAACTCTGTACTTTCGACTCTGTAGAATCGTTTATGTTCGTTGATATTTTCTGAACTTGTCCTGTCTTGTGCTTTTGGTTGATCAAACGAGTTGTAGTATTGTTTCAGAATAAACCGTTTGTCGCTATGACTTTCCAATTGCTATTCCCTTTCCTGTGCATCTTATGTGAATACACATCTTGTTGTCTTCACCGGATCGTATATTGTCTCGAGTCGAGATGTGAACTTTGGGGTTGTTGTTTGAGTATTATTGTTCGTCGTGATTCGAACATGATTGATCGACTGTTGTTGTCTCGATCGTTGTAACTCAAACGTTTGATGGTTCAGTTTTTGTTGATCTCGTTTCGTAATTGTTGAGCGTTCGGACTCCTTCGTGATTTCCTTAAGTTCGGGAAATTTGCTTCATTTTCGACCTCCCAATCCTCGTGTTGTGGAATTTCGTATTTATTCAGCGATTAAATCGCATTGTGATTGGCGTACTGTTCGGACTGGTCAACCATATTGATTTTGTTCGTCGCGTTCTGTTATATTTCTGACGTAGCGACATGCATGGTAGCAGACACGTCTTTGCATGTGATTCGTTTCACCTTGTCGATAACGGATATCTTGTGCCATCTGGAATTGTTTTGCGTTATTCGTTTTATGTTTCAAGTTTCGGGGACGAAACTTCTTTTAAGAGGGGTAGAATGTAATACCGAGATCTTTATTCCGGATTCGATGGGTTTTCTGGGTTTTATCGGATTGTCATTGTCCTCATCGTTGGAATTTTGTGCCATATTTTGGTCGTGCATTATTGGGGCATGTGTTTGGAGGCATTTCGGATCACTATGTGAGTTTTTGAGTTTTGGTGGTGTAACGCACGCTAATGCTTGAGGCATAGCGCACGCTATCGCGTGGTGGTTAGCGCACGCTACTGAATGTGTAGCGCACGCTAACTGGCAGTCCAGAGGCAGTCCAGTAGCTACTGGACTGGGACTGGAGCTTTGTTAGCGCACGCTAAGGCCGATAGCTAGCGCACGCTATCGACTGCTTAGCGCACGCTCTCTCTTCTTTCTAGCGCACGCTACCGGCGGCCTGTGCGGCTACCGGATCGTTTTGTGACCCATTAGCGCACGCTACGGCTTTTAGCTAGCGACGCTAATCGTGTTATAGGCGGTTTCTTCCGAGCGTTGACCCGTTAGCGCACGCTAATGCGAGGTGTTTAGCGCGCTAATAATCGGCTCAAAGATAAATACCGGACAAAGCGTTAAGTCGTCATTTTCCACTTTTCTTCATCCCTTCCGACGGAGTGAGATCCAGAGGCGATTAGGACCGATCTTCTTCTTCTAGCTTCATCTCTCGAAGCGGATTTGTAGATGTTTAACAACATCTAATCGTCTTCTTGGTCCAGATCAAGGTAATCTCTTCTTAGAACCCTAGTTTCTTAAATTTGGGGTTTTTCCTTGGATTTGTGATTCTTAACCGATCTCATCCGATCGGTTGTGTATTTTTGGTTGTCTTCACCGTAATCTTCAGATTTTGTTAACCGTTCATCGATTTTTATCGCCCGGATCAACGATTCTTGATTTCTTTGCGAATACTTAGATTCTTGTTGTTTTTAGGATCGTTTCGGATTTTGATTAGTGTTATTGATTCGTGGTGATGCTATTTTCGTAGTATTCGTGGGCTGTCGAAGTCTTGATCGTTTTTGGAGGTTCGAAGGTTGCCCGATCGTGCCCGTTCGTCGTTTCGTTGCTCGTGATATCGAGGCAAGTATCTTGTCCATACGTTTCATGTTTCGTAGGCGTAATTATTGATAAATGATTATATACGAAACCCAATGTTTAATGAACGTAAAAAGGGATTGGTATGTTCTCGATAAATGTTGTCTTTCAACGATAATTCGTGTACTTCGTGAATATGTGTTCTCGGGATATGTGTGTTGGTTTTGTATGTTGAAAAGATGCTATGACCACTTTGAGTGAGTTTAATAGACTGTAATCCTTTGCCGGGGATTACGTATTGTTATGTGTATTTGTTCGGTAAGAACGTATTGGGTGTGATATTAGTTGATACTCCTTTGAAAGGAGGTTGTGATGTTTAAGTGTTGCTTGGCTTGATATTCTGCTCATTGTTATGTGATCGTTGATAGTGATGTGCCTCCGGGTAGGATTGTTGAATCTCCGGGATCCATACTTGCTAGTATGGGTCGGGCGTGACCGTAGGGTTATCCAATCCGGGTATGTCTTGTGGGGACTTCGAGGTTCGGGGCTTGCTAGCCCGATGCCGAGATAACTTGTGGGGTTATCATCGGGTATGTCTTGCGGGGACTCCGAGGTTCGTGGCTTGTTAGCCCGATGCCGGGATAACTTATGGTTGTGGTATGGAATGGTTCCGTGACTGTTGTCACGAGGACATGTGATTTGGTATGGTTTCCTATTGGGTTATTCACTCGGGTATGTTCTACGGGAGCATCTGAGGTTCGTGGCTTGTTAGCACGGGACGCGAATAATCCTTAGGAACATGTGTTATGTGATTCGGGTCGTGGACCCTGTGGCTTATGATTTGGGTCTTGGACCCCGTGTGTTGTGAATTGGGTTGTGAAACCGCGTTTTATTATTGGAATCGTATTTTGGAAAGACGATTTTGGGCCGTGCCCCCAAGTGTTTTCGAAAGACTTGAGAATTCATTATTTCCAAATGTTTTCAAACTCCCGAGATTATAAAATGTTTTGTAAGAGTACATGGTATTATTTCCTACCCTTTTTATAAATCAAACTGTTTTGATTAAGTGAATTATCTCGGAAAATATATTCAAGATTATTATATTCTTGAAGCACGTTGTGTATGGCATGTACTTCTTTTTTATACTTGCACTAGCAAAACAGTGGAGTTTTGCTAACCCCCGAGTATTCGGGGTGGATGTCTCAGACATGGCCCGTGTACTTGCAGTAGCTGGGGAGCGAATCACAGGATCGATACGAAGGATGATGGGAGACGAAGATACTAATCACGTGAAGACCAATTGTAGAGTATTTGGTAGAGTCATGTTGGTTATCCCTCCGATGTGTTGTTACCCCGATTTATGGGAGTGTTATTGTATTCTAGCCCCTGCGTGGGTATGTGTTCTGGGGAAGTATCATGTATGTAATGTTGTGTGTGTTGTGATATAAGACCTAATCGGTCTAACGGTCCTTTACGTAGCCATGTCGGCATGTGAAGTGATGCATTGTTTTGTATTTAGCCTGGTAGATCCTCGCGGAGAGGGTCTGCGACGCTGTAATATTCCCGAGTGGTTTGGGGGTGTTACAGAATATGGTATCAGAGCTTTAGGTTGAGGAAACCTAGGCTGTCGGGTTGAGTTGTGTGTTGTCGGATCTTGTCTTGTCAGGTTTGGTCAGACTGAGTGGTGTCGCGACGCGTCGTCTGAGTTGTCGGTCGTGATTAGTATCGAGGTGCAACCATCATCTTCGTGCGATCTGTGGATGTAAGTCTCCCTACTTTGTTGTGTCTCGTGCTATACGACTTTATGTAATTCGGTGTTATTTTGTGGAGTTTAATTGTGCCTCGTGAATATTTATTCCATACTTGTTTGATTCTCGTATTGTGTTGGAATAAAGAGTAGTACCGGTATGCATGTATATATGTATACATCCTTGTGTGAAATCGTTTTTACAGGAGTGATGTTTTGGATTGGTTACTCAATAAAACTTTATCAATGTGATATTTCAATTTCAAATGTTTTGGGGAAGTCACGTAAATTCTATTTAAAAATATCCTTCGAGAAGGAAAAATAATTTGATTTTCGTATGATGACCTCGAGACCAAAGATTTTGAGAATTCAAACTACACATATTATATTTTCATCTTGCATTGAAAATTTTCAAAATTTGATTTTAAATGCTTAAACGAGGTCTACCAATAGTTTACTTGAGACGTGACTTTCGCCTTCAACTTTTTCGATTAAACGATATGTAGTGAGAATGTAAATTGTTGGCGTTTGGATTCGTATGTTGTTGTTTATATGTAACCTTTGGCGTTTGGCATTATTTGATATATGCTCATGAATGTGTTGTGAATTAGTATAACTAGCGCACTATCGTGGCATGGCTAGCGCATGCTAAGTCTCTGTTGAATCATACCCTAACCGGTCCGAGCGAAGCTCGGAAACTACATTCGGCCGTAAGTCTAACTTTGCGATTGTTAGGCCGACCGCTTGAGACGGTACTCCATGTGTGTTGTTCATGAATAACAAGCTTGGGTGTGGTTATGTGTAATTTGAACTGTGTTCTTGTCCGCTGCGTGTGTAAAGTTCAAAGTGACTTTTTGGGTACTTTTACCAAATAGTGTGTGTTTCAAAATGACCTTTCGTATTTGTAAATTTGAATTATTTTGTTGACCCTTTTTCCCAACTCTTTTGTCGGGCGATTTAACATATATTTTGAAACTATTGAGTTTTCGCGTCTACGCCTTGTAATTTCAAACGGTATTTGGTGACGGTATTTGGTATTTGGAAAATGACTTTTGGGGAGTATTTGGAAAGTATTACCATCATCGGCCTTTCTGGCATTTTGGAACGTTTTCGAAAATGGTTTTCAACTTGGTGAGTTCCGGCGCGAAAACCGTACAGAAAGTGATTTTTGATATAATGGATGATTTCAATTTCATTGCATTTATAAATCGCATAACAATGGTATTATAAATGAAGATTGTTGGTATAATAGTTTGTATATTGTGTTCTAGCTGGAATTAAATGGTAATGTGTATATGATTTAATGATGTTGGATTAAAGACAGAGACTTGAATATCTTGCTATGTGTTATGATCTTTCTTTACCTTAGGTTGTTGTTTGTTAGTATGCCGAGGGGCAGAGGTCGTGGTCGTAATCGTGGTGCTGATGGCCACGGGGATCAGATGCGGAATCGAGAGAATGCCGCTGGGAATGATTTTGGTTTGGGTGTTGCTACTATATTGCAACAAGTAGCGACTCAGATGACTCAGTTGACCCAGGTGGTTCAACGTAGCCTTGACGCGAGTCAGAACGTTGGTGTAAATCAATGGCTTCGCGAGGTAGTTCGTATGAATCCCCCTCGATTCGCTGGTGCTGCGGATGCGTTGGGCTGGGATGGTTGGATTTTCCAGTTGGGAAAGATTTTCGAGGCTGTCGGATGTCTTGAAGAGCGGAAGGTACCTATCGCCCAGTACCTTCTCGACAAGGATGCTGCTAATTGGTGGGAAGCTGTTAAACCTCGTGATCGTGATGTCACGTGGGCGGAGTTCCAAGCATTTATGGAAGCTGAGTTCTGTCCGAAACCGATTAGAGAGCAGAGGATTCGCGAATTCTACTTGGCAGAACCGCAAGATATATCGGTGTCGCAAGCTATCATTGATTATAGCAAATAACTCAGTTATGTGCGAGACCGGGTGAGAACCGAGGAAGAGAGAATCCTCCACTTTGACAGACGGATGAAGCCGGATATTCGCGTGTATATGTCGGGATTCAATTGCACCTCGTTGAGGGACTATCAAGATCGAGCATTAGCTCGTGTTTTGACTGTTGTACTGTTGAATTGTTCAACCGTATTGATTTTCGTTCGTCGTGTTTTGTTATTTCGGCAACGGATATCGTGTGTTATCTGAGTTTGTTTTGCGTCGTTCGTTCCATGTTTCAAGTTTCGAGGACGAAACTTCTTTTAAGAGGGGTAGAATGTAATACCCGAGATCTTTATTCCGGATTCGTTGGGTTTTCTGGGTTTTATCGGATTGTCATGGTCCTCATCGTAGGAATTTCGTGCCATGTTTGGTTGCGACTTGTTGGGACATGTTTTTGGAGGCATTTCGGATCACTTTGTGAGTTTTTGAGATTTTGTGGTGTAGCGCACGCTAATGCTTGAAGCATAGCGCACGCTACTGCATGGTGTTTAGCGCACGCCATCAATGTGTAGCGCACGCTAAACTGGCGATTCAGAGGCGATCCGGTAGCTACCGGATGGGGCTGAAACTTTGTTAGCGCACGCTAAGGCCGATAGCTAGCGCACGCTATCGGCCGCTAGCGCACGCTCCCTCTTCTTTCTAGCGCACGCTACTCGGTAGGTGCGATTACGCCTGTGGGCTACCGGATCGTTTTTGTGACCCGTTAGCGCGCTACGGCTGGCTAGCGCAGCTAACTATGTTATACGCGGTTTCTGGAGCGTTGACCCGTTAGCGCACGCTAATGAAGGGTGATTAGCGCACGCTAATAACTTTCCAGTATAAATACTGGACAGCAGCATTAAGTCGTCATTTCCCACTTTTCTTCATCCCTTCCGACGGGAGTGAGATCCAGAGGCGAGTAGGACCGATCTTTTTCTTCTAGCTTCATCTTTGAGCGGATTTGTAGATGTTTAACAACATCTAATCGTCTTCTTGGTCCAAATCAAGGTAATCTCTTGTTAGAACCCTATTTTCTTAAATTTGGGGTTTTTGTTTGGATTTGTGATTCTTGACCGATCTCATCCGATCGGTTATTTGTTCTTGTTTGTCTTGACCGTAATCTTCAGATTTTGTTAACCGTTCATCGATTTTTATCGCCCGGATCAACGATTCTTGATTTCTTTGAGAATACTTAGATCCTTGTCGTTTTTAGGATCGTTTCGGATTTCGATTAGTGTTATTGATTTGTGGTGATGCTATTTTCGTAGTATTCGTGGGCTGTCGAAGTCTTGATCGTTTTTGGAGGTTCGAAGGTTTCCCGATCGTGCCCGTTCGTCGTTTCGTCGCTCGCGATATCGAGGCAAGTATCTTGTCCATACGTTTCATATTTCGTAGGCGTAATTAATGGTAAAGGAATTCGTGCGAAACCCAATGTTTAATGAACGTAAAAAGGGATCGGTATATTCTCGATAAATGTTGTCTTTCAACGATAATTTATGTACTTCGTGAATATATGTGTTCTCGGAATATGAGTGTTTGATTTGTATGTTGAAAAGATGATATGACCATTTTGAATGAGTTTATTAGACCGTAATCCTTTGCCGGGGATTACGTAACGTTATGTGTACTTGTTCGTTAAGAATGTATTACGTGGGATATTAGTTGTTACTCCTTTGAAAGGAGGTTGTGATGTTTAAGTGTTGCTTGGCTTGATGTTCTGCTCATTGTGATGTGATTGCTGAAAGTGATGTGCCTCCGGGTAGGATTGTTGAATCTTCGGGATCCATACTTGCTAGTATGGGTCGGGCGTGACCGTAGGGTTATCCAATCCGGGTATGTCTTGCGGGGACTCCGAGGTTCGGGGCTTGCTAGCCCGATGCCGAGATAACTTGTGGGGTTATCATCGGGTATGTCTTGCGGGGACTCCGAGGTTCGTGGCTTGTTAGCCCGATGCCGGGATAACTTGTGGTTGTGGTATGGAATGGTTCCGTGACTGTTGTCACGAGGACATGTGATTTGGTATGGTTTCCTATTGGGTTATTCACTCGGGTATGTTCTACGGGAGCATCTGAGGTTCGTGGCTTGTTAGCACGGGACGCGAATAATCCTTAGGAACATGTGTTATGTGATTCGGGTCGTGGACCCTGTGGCTTATGGTTTGGGTCTTGGACCCCGTGTGTTGTGAATTGGGTTGTGAAACCGCGTTTTATTATTGGAATCGTATTTTGGAAAGATGATTTTGGGCCGTGTCCCCAAGTGTTTTCGAAAGACTTGAGAATTCCTTATTTCCAAATGTTTTCAAACTCCCGAGACCGTAAAATATTTTGTGTGAGATACATGGTTCTATTCCTACCTTTTATAAATCAAACTGTTTTGATGAAGTGTTTTATCTCGGGAAATATATTCAAGATATTATATTCTTGAAGCTCGTTATGTATGGCTTGTACTTTTGGTTTTATACTTGCACTAGCAAAACAGTGGAGTTTTGCTAACCCTCGAGTATTCGGGGGGTGGATGTCTGTATTGCGTCCAGGTAATTGCAGGTAGCTGGGGAGCTAATCACAGGATCGATACGAAGGATGATGGGAAACGAAGATACTAATCACGCGAAGACCAATTATAGAGTATTTGGTAGAGTCGTGTTGATTATTCCTCCGATGTATTATTTTATCGAATTATGGAAGTGATATTGTATTCTAGCCCCTGCGTAGGTATGTGTTCTGAGCAAGGATCTTGTATGTATTGTTCTGTGTGTTGTGATATAAGACCATATCGGTCTAATGGTCCTTTATGTAGCCATGTCGGCGATGTGCAGTGATGCATTGTTTTGTATTTAGCCTGGTAGATCCTCGCGGAGAGGGTCTGCGGCGCTGTAATATTCCCGAGTGGTTTGGGGGTGTTACAGAATAATGTAATACCCGAACTTTTATTGACTGTTGGACCTTGCCGTTTCTCTTATGTTGACGCCCTGTAAATGTTTGGAGATGTTATTGATATTGTTATTGAGTTTCGTATCTCGTTTGGTTGTTGATCATGTCGTTTAGGACCTTGCGGAAATGTTCTGGACCATAGATATAACGCACGCTAGGCCTAGGCTAACGCACGCTAATTCTGCTTGATTAGCGCACGCTAGCTTTGAGCCGTAGCGCGCGTTAAGAAGATCAGTCAGGTCAGAACCAACATTTCGAACTGCTCTCTGGACTGGCGGATTAGCGCACGCTAGGGGTTGTTAGCGCGCGCTATTCGTGGTTAGTAGCGCACGCTAACATCCGTCCGTAGCGCACGCTACCGGGCTGGTCAGCAGAGGCAGTGAAGTTGCCAAATTTTCTGGACTATCAGGTAGCGTACGCTAGGCTTCGGCTAGCGCACGCTAAAGTTATGGAGTAACGCACGTTATGTCTTAGCGCTAACGCACGCTAAGTCTTGAGCAGGGCAGAGACAGTAAGTGCTGGACTCCAGTACTGAATGCCACAGTTTGGACTAGCGCACGCTAGAGACAGACGATTAGCGCACGCTAACGGAACCGGCAGAAACCACTGGACTATCCGGTGACTTCGCTAGCGCACGCTAATGAAGGAGGCGTAGCGTGCGCTAGACTGGACATATATAAATATGGCAGTTGACTTTATTTTCGTCATTTCTCACCTTCTTCACTCCTTTTCGACGGGAATCACTCGGGAGAGGCGATCTTAGGCGATTGGAAGCGATCTTCCTTCTAACAACAATATATTTGCTTGGAGAACAAGGATTTCTCAACATCTAATTCCTCCTAACGTCCGAATCAAGGTAAAAATCCTTGGAACCCTACCTTTTGGGAATTTTGGGGTTTTTCGTAGATTTGTCCGATTTACCCGCTTTGAAGCTTGAGAACCTTGAGGTTATGATGTATCTATACCGTATGTATACTTTTCCTACGATTTTATGGTTTAGATTGTGCCGTTTTCGGACTTGCGAGATTTAGGATGATTTTCCAACCTTTAGTTGATTATCCGTACATCTTTATGAATCGTAGACGGGTTTGGGGAGTTCCTTCGTAGTTTGAATATGGATGATTGATTATCATACTCCTTGCGAATCGCTTAGGTGCCTAAGCGCGTTCTTGGACCTACCGAACTCATACCTTTCCTCCGTTCAATTTCTCGATGTCTCAAAGGCAAGTATACATCTATGATTGTACGTTCTCGACTTTGAAAGTAAGAAATATTGATGGCATATCATGAACGAACCGTTTTTACGGCATTCATAGATATATTGTTGGCATGTAATGAACGAACCGTTTTGACGGCATTCCTACATGTATCGGCGTATGAGGTGAACGAACCGTTTTACGGCATTCACATACGTAACGGCGTATGAGGTGAACGAACCGTTTCTACGGCATTCACATACGTCTTATGAGATTTTAGTTATTCGAATACTAGTCTTGAATTGATGAATTGACGGATTACATTTACTTTATTGTCGAGGAGTATTGTGTTTCATACTTGATATACTTGCACTAGCTATTCGACGGCTAACCCTTTATGGGAAATACGTTTCATGTATTTCAGTTCCGGGAGATCGGACAGCAGTACCGGTCGGCATGAAGATGGTGGGCAAGTGTGATACTGTGTTGGTCTTCCAGTTATGTTTTGAGTTTTCCATTCAGTGTTGTTGTACTGGATTGGTTATTGAATACTCGAGCATTGTTTTCCTCTTTCCTTGAAGTTCCGGCCTGTGTTTGCCGAAATATTGATTTGTGATGTAATGTCTGTGAATACATTGGTTATGTTTTTGGATACCTTTGTATCGTCTTTCTCCCCATTATATGTAGACCTCCTCGGTCAAGTTTTATAGTTCCGCGTATGTTTAGCCTTGTGTGTCCCACGGCGGGGCTCACGGCGCTGTAATATACCCTGAATAACTTGGGGTGTTACGAATATGGTATCGAGCTTAGGTCTATGGATACCTAGCCGCCGGTCTTTTGGGTCGAATGAGTCGTCAATTTTCCACAGTATCACTACTCTGCCATCATCACAGTGCGACCGGTACTTGTAAGACCTCTTACTCTTCTGATGTTTCCTTATTCATTATGCTTCATCTATGGATGTTCTTGAGAATCGATCACCTTAATGACGTGTATTTGAATTGTGCTTACGTACCTTGTGTGTTCTTCAGTATGTCAGCTGGTAGGGGCCGTGGCCGTGGTCGTGGCCGTGGGACGGAAGAGAAGTGGCGCGCCGTTTCCATCGGGCCATTGCGGGCTCGACCAACCCCAGTTTGTCGAACTCGGTGCATCCCGACACCGAGAGTCAGCACGACCAATCAGACGGTCAGGGGAACAACACGGACGTTGGAGTGGCGAATGCACTTCAACAATTGGCTACTCAGATGACTATTTTGGCCCAAACTGTTCAGCTGAATAACCCGAACCCAAACACGGATGCCTTGCTACAGAATGTAATCCGTATGCACCCTCCACAGTTTGGCGGTGCCACAGACCCGTTAGGCTGGGAAGACTCGCTAGCGGAATTAGAGAAGATTTTCGAGGCGGTTGATTGCCCCGAGGTGAGGAAAGTACCAATTGCTCAGTATTTCCTCACTAAGGAGGCCGCTACTTGGTGGAAGGTCATCAAGCCACAGGATCGTATTGCCTCGTGGGATGAATTTAAGGAGCTCTTGGAGGCCGAGTTTTGCCCTTGGCCGGTACGAGAGAGCCGAATCCGAGCCTTCTTCGAGGCTAAACCACAGGATATTCCCGTTTCGCAAGCGATCGTGGAGTACAACCAACAATTGATCCATGTGAAGGATCAAGTGCGTAACGAGCGTGATAAGATCCGCTATTTTGATATGCGGATGAATTTGGACTTACGATGGTACATGGCCGGATTTTCTTGTACCAAGCTGAAAGAGTATCAGGACAGAGCTTTAGCCCATGATATGTTGAGCCCCAACAACGATACCGTTGAAGAACCGAAGAAACAGAAAGTTGCGGGAAATTTTTCTGGATCTAAAGGTGGCAACTTTCAGAAGTCTCAGACAACTAACCGTTTCGCCGGACAGTCGTCGCGTTCTAATAAAGGGAAGAGGAGTTATCGTTCCACTCCAGGTACCTAAAATCGCACGGTGACTTGCTATAATTGTGGCCGCCCAGGCCACTTGAATTCGGAATGCTACTTTCCACCATTAAAGTGTCACACGTGTGGACAGATGGGGCATAGAGCGGTTTATTGCTCCGAGCCGAACCAGACTTTGGACACTCGGGCTTCTGCCCCAACACCACTTGATCAAGGTATTAATCAGCGGCAATCTTTTGGTCAACCTCAGCAGAATTTCGGCAGGGGCCGGGGACGGGGCCAGAATGCTGGAGGGGGGGAACTCTAGCGTCGGTTCGGTACAACCACGGGTTTATGAGATGCGCCGAGCAGACGAACCCGACGCGGCGGTGGCTTCAGGTACCATTCACATTCCATCTCATCCAGTCCGTGTACTTTTTGATTCGGGTGCTACACATTATTTTATTTCTTTGGAGTGTGTACGCCGTTTGAATATAACTTTTCTGACTACTTGCGATCCCTTTATCGTGAAACTGCCTAGCGGGGATAGAATTGTGGGGAACCGGGAGATTAGAGATTTTCCGGTGATTATATCCGGTATGGAATGGTTATCGAACCTGATTGTAGTTGATATGGAAGGCGAGGATGTAATCCTCGGTGAGGATTGGCTTGATAGTCATCAAGCGATTATGAATTACCGTACCAAGGTTATCACCATGATGACTGAAGACGGGTCTGAGTATTCATTTTTGGGGCGTAAGTCGGGACTACCCAAGTTACTTATCAGTGCCATGAAGGCCGTAAAACTTTTGAATAAAGGTTGTGCGGGCTATTGGTGTTATGCCTTGAAAATGGAAGGAAACGAAGTCGATCTCTCTTCGATTCCGGTTGTTAATGAGTATCTGATGTTTTTCCGGATGACCTCCGGGATTACCGCGGATCGAGAAATAGAGTTTACCGTGGACTTAGAGCCAGATGCGGCTCCGATTTCTAAAGCACCTTACCGGATGGCACCTTCCGAAATGCAAGAATTGAAGAATCAGTTGGGAGAACTTCTGGAAAAAGGGTATATCAGACCGAGCGCTTCTCCTTGGGGCGCGCTGTTCTTTTGTGAGGAAGAAGGATGGTTCACTACGTTTGTGCATTGACTACCGTGAGTGAACAAAGTAACCATCAAGAACAAGTATCCTTTGCCACGCATAGATGATTTATTTGATCAATTGCAAGGGGCTGCAGCTTTCTCGAAAATTGATTTAAGATCTGGGTATTATCAACTCGGGGTGAGGGAGTCCGACGTTAGAAGACGGCATTTCGGATGAGATATGGGCATTATGAATTTGTAGTTATGCCTTTTGGGTTGACCAATGCGCCGGCGGTATTCATGCGGTTAATGAATAAGATATTCATCGAGTACCTCGACAGTGTGTAGTCGTCTTTATTGACGACATCTTAATTTATTCTCGAGATAAGGAGGAACATGCCCGACACTTGCATTTGGTTTTAGACATTTTGAGAACCGAACATCTCTATGCAAAACTTTCGAAATGTGAGTTTTGGTTGGAAGAAGTTATGTTTCTCGGCCATGTGATTTCGGCCGAAGGGGTTCGTGTAGACCCTTGAGAAGATCGAGGCGTGCTAGATTGGGCACCGCCTAAAAATGTTAAGGAGGTTCGTAGCTTTTTGGGCCTTGGCAGGTATTACCGTCGGTTTGTCGAGGGTTCTCGAAACTCGCTCGACCGCTACGAAATTACTCCGGAAGACCGAAAAGTTTGTTTGGACGGATGAGAGATGCAGAGTGCGATGAACTAAAGAGACGATTGACTTCAGCGCCGATTCTAACTTTACCACATGGTAGCGAAGGCTTTCTGATGACGCTTGGGTCAAGGCACAGGTTGTGTCCTTATGCAGCATGATAAGACAATAGCTTTTGCGTCACGACAATTAAAGCCTTACGAAATGAATTATCCTACTCACTATTTGGAATTAGCCGCAATTGTCTTCGCACTCAAGATTTGGCGACATTATTTGTATGGTTCGCCGTGCCGGATTTATACCGATCACAAGAGTCTGAAATATATTTTCACGAAGGAGCTGAATATGAGACAATGCGTTGGTTAGAGTTGATAAAGGATTATGATTTGGATATTCTTTACCACCCCTAAAAGCTAATGTCGTTGCGGATGCGTTGAGCCGCAAATCGGCATCTCTTCAAATGCTCGAGGTTCTTACACCTCGCAATTAAAATTCGGGACTTAATTGAGCAAGGGATAGAAGTTTGGCTTCAACGAGTGCGGGGCAATCATGTACTCTCGAAATTACTTCGTCTTTAGTTGATGACATCAAAGGGAAGCAGTGGAGTGACCCGATGATTTCTCAACTGAAGGAAGATGTAATTAAAGGAAAAGCTCCTGGCTTTATGGTACACGAGGATAGTATTCTGAGATTTCAGGGCCGGCTTTGTGTTCCGAACGATTTAGAGTTGAGACAGAGAATTCTCCGAGAAGCGCATGCTACGCCTTACTCAATCCACCCCGGGACGAGTAAGATGTACAAAGATTTGAAGCGAAATTTTTGGTGGAATAACATGAAGAGGGATGTTGCAGAGTTTGTACTACGGTGCTTGACGTGCCAACAAGTCAAGATCGAACATCAACGACCAGCGGGGTTGTTGAAACCGCTTCCCATTCCCGAGTGGAAGTGGGAAGACATTTCTATGGATTTCATCACTGGCATGCCGAGGACTCGGACCGGAATGAATATGATTTGGGTAGTTGTCGATCGGTTGACCAAGTCTGCACACTTCTTGAGTATTAAGGATACTTGGGGGCCGGATAGACTAGCTCGAACCTTTATTGCTGAGATCGTGAGGTTACACGGTGCCCCCAAAACCATTGTTTCTGATCGAGACGGCCGTTTCGTATCGCACTTTTGGCAGGCCGTTCATCAGGCTTTGGGTACTGAGTTGAGATTGAGCACTTCTTTTCATCCTCAGTCGGATGGTCAGACAGAGAGGATGATTCAAACGTTGGAAGATATGTTACGGGCTTGTGCCTTAGACTGGAGTAATGATTGGGAGCTTCACTTGCCGTTGATCGAGTTTGCTTACAATAATAGTTGGCATGCGTCGATCCAAATAGCACCCTTCGAGGCACTTTATGGTAGGCGATGTAGGTCGCCATTATGTTGGGACGAGGCTTCTGAGCTAGTTGGGACGGAGCCGGATATGTTGATGGAGACTAAGGAAAAGATTACTATTATCCGGGATCGATTATTGGCTGCCCAGAGTCGTCAGAAATCTTACGCTGATACTCGTCGTCGACCCTTGGAGTTCGAAGTGGGGGATCATGTCTTACTCAAGGTGTCGCCGACCCGTGGAGTTTTCCGCTTCGGGAAAAAGGGGAAACTTAGTCCGAGGTATATCGGACCTTTCGAGATTTTTGACAGAGTTGGAGATTTAGCTTATCGCTTGGCGTTGCCTCCAGCTTTGAGTCACGTCCATAGTGTTTTTCATGTGTCTCAGTTGAGGAAGTACGTACCGGATCCGAGCCACATCATCGACTACAGTGAGATTGACGTAGCCGAGGATATTACCTTTCCGGAGAGACCCGTGAAGATCCTTGAGCGTCGCGAGAAACAACTTCGGCATAAGACCATTCCACTGGTTAAAGTGCAATGGTCGAGACATGGAGTCGAGGAGGCAACTTGGGAGACGGAAGAGAAGATGCGGGTGGAATACCCCGAACTGTTTATTTCTTAAGTTTCGGGACGAAACTTCTTTTTAGAGGGGGAGAATGTAATACCCGAACTTTTATTGACTGTTGGACCTTGCCGTTTCTCTTATGTTGACGCCCTGTAAATGTTTGGAGATGTTATTGATATTGTTATTGAGTTTCGTATCTCGTTTGGTTGTTGATCATGTCGTTTAGGACCTTGCGGAAATGTTCTGGACCATAGATATAACGCACGCTAGGCCTAGGCTAACGCACACTAATTCTGCTTGATTAGCGCACGCTAGCTTTGAGCCGTAGCGCGCGTTAAGAAGATCAGTCAGGTCAGAACCAACATTTCGAACTGCTCTCTGGACTGGCGGATTAGCGCATGCTAGGGGTTGTTAGCGCGCGCTATTCGTGGTTAGTAGCGCACGCTAACATCCGTCCGTAGCGCACGCTACCGGGCTGGTCAGCAGAGGCAGTGAAGTTGCCAGATTTTCTGGACTATCGTAGCGTCGCTGAAGCCGGCTAGCGCACGCTAAAGTTATGGAGTAACGCCACGTTATGTCTTAGCGCTAACGCACGCTAAGTCTTGAGCAGGCGAGACAAGTAAGTCTTTGGACTCCGATCGAATGCCACATTGACTAGCGCACGCTAGAGACAGACGATTAGCGCCGCTAACGGAACCGGCGAAACCACCGGACTATCCGGTGACTCGCTAGCGCACGCTAATGAAGGAGGCGTAGCGTGCGCTAGACCCGGACATATATAAATATGGCGGTTGACTTTATTTTCGTCATTTCTCACCTTCTTCACTCCTTTTCGACGGAATCACTCGAGAGGCGATCTTAGGCGATTGGAAGCGATCTTCCTTCTAACAACAATATATTTGCTTGGAGAACAAGGATTTCTCAACATCTAATTCCTCCTAACGTCCGAATCAAGGTAAAAATCCTTGGAACCCTACCTTTTGGGAATTTTGGGGTTTTTCGTAGATTTGTCCGATTTACCCGCTTTGAAGCTTGAGAACCTTGAGGTTATGATGTATCTATACCGTATGTATACTTTTCCTACGATTTTATGGTTTAGATTGTGCCGTTTTCGGACTTGCGAGATTTAGGACGATTTTCCAACCTTTAGTTGATTATCCGTACATCTTTATGAATCGTAGACGGGTTTGGGGAGTTCCTTCGTGTAGTTTGAATATGGATGATTGATTATCATACTCCTTGCGAATCGTTTAGGTGCCGGAAGCGCGTTCTTGGACCTACCGAACTCATACCTTTCCTCCGTTCAATTTCTCGATGTCTCAAAGGCAAGTATACATCTATGATTGTACGTTCTCGACTTTGAAAGTAAGAAATATTGATGGCATATCATGAACGAACCGTTTTTACGGCATTCATAGATATATTGTTGGCATGTAATGAACGAACCGTTTTGACGGCATTCCTACATGTATCGGCGTATGAGGTGAACGAACCGTTTTTACGGCATTCACATACGTAACGGCGTATGAGGTGAACGAACCGTTTCTACGGCATTCACATACGTCTTATGAGATTTTAGTTATTCCGGAATACTAGTCTTGAATTGATGAATTGACGGATTACATTTACTTTATTGTCGAGGAGTATTGTGTTTCATACTTGATATACTTGCACTAGCTATTCGACGGCTAACCCCTTTATGGGGGAAATACGTTTCATGTATTTCAGGTTCCAGGAGATCGGACAGGCAGGTACCGGGTCGGCATGAAGATGGTGGGCAAGTGTGATACTGTGTTGGTCTTCCAGTTATGTTTTGAGTTTTCCATTCAGTGTTGTTGTACTGGATTGGTTATTGAATACTCGAGCATTGTTTTCCTCTTTCCTTGAAGTTCCGGCCTGTGTTTGCCGAAATATTGATTTGTGATGTAATGTCTGTGAATACATTGGTTATGTTTTTGGATACCTTTGTATCGTCTTTCTCCCCATTATATGTAGACCTCCTCGGTCAAGTTTTATAGTTCCGCGTATGTTTAGCCTTGTGTGTCCCACGGCGGGGCTCACGGCGCTGTAATATACCCTGAATAACTTGGGGGTGTTACAACTATAGCCAAAAAAAGGTGGGTAAAAAAATGGCTACAAAAGTGTCGAATGATTAAGTTAAGTAATTGTTAATGAATTATGAACACTGTAAAATATTTAGACGGTGAATAAGGAACAAAAAGATATGAATGGTAATCTGATATGAGTAAATAAAACTTAATAAATTATCTGCCATTACAAAGTATATGCTTTTAGTTTAAATACATTCCTAGAATGAAAATGTTAATTGCTAGTCATTGTCTCGTTTAAGTGGAAAATGTTTTGTCTGAACAGGCACATGATGGCTACCCCACCGAAGTCTGATTCTTCCACTAGGTCTCGTTCCACTTCACCTCCACAAACCTCATCAAAAATGATCAGGAAGCCCACACGATGTAGGGATGTGACTAAAACACGTATGAATGGGAATAAGTTACCGCTTGACATCGATACGGTCACAGGAAAAACAAAATGGACTCATAACGTGAAGTTGTCAAGTTATTTGGGGAAACTTTCTCGAGAACATATTTCCATTTTACATCCTACATGGAGACTTGTACCCGATCATGATAAAGAGATGATTTGGCTGGATGTTTTGGTAATTTATATTCCTCGAATATTTCAGTTACAATTGAAAATAATTTGTTTCATATCCAATCATTCTCTGTTTATATATTTTTATTAAATGTAGAACAACTTCGATATCGCGAACGAAAAACAAAGAAAGGAAAAGATTCTACAGTCGGTGGGCGTAAAATGGAGACAATTTAAATCATACCTGTCTAGAGCATGGGTGTTCGGAGGTTACAAGAACATGGATCCTTGTTTGAAGTATAATATCTCCTCGGATGACTGGGATGAATTTAAATAAAGTCGATTAGACCCGAACTGGGAGGTAAGTAATTAAATCTCATCCGAGTCAATATTAGTATAACTTCAGAAAAATTATTCACTGTACTTGTATTTACTTTTTCACTACTCTTTAAATTTAAAAGGAGTAAATGTTTTTATTGCTTCTGAGTGTGTGTTTTTCTTTAAACTGTTCTTTATAAATTAATGCCATGGTATAAAGCTGTTTGGTTGACTGCATATCCATATCATTTTGAGTTTATTTTGTTTATATATTCTATTTGAAACTATTTTGCATGATCATGTTCATGTTCTAAAAAACCATTAGCAGATATCTTTTAATTCTTTAGAAGATGCATTCAACCATATATGAAATGTATATTGTATAACTTCAATAGCAATTCAGTAGTAAATATTATATAAGACTCAACAGCATAAATATATGTGTGTGTGTGTGTGTATATATATATATATATATTATATATATATTGTAGATTATATTCAATATTAGTTACACAATCAACTTGCTGTTACCAAAACTGATAAAGATGTGGGTATACTTTCTATTTAATCATATATTTATGTTATTATAAAGGGAGTCTTGGCTCGGTGGTAAGAGGCTGTTTCGTGTGACCTCACAGTCACGGGTTCGAGTCTAGGAGCGGCCTCTTGCGAATTTAATTGGCAAGGAAGGCTTGCCCCTATACACCTTGTGGTGGGACCCTTCCCCGGACCCTCGCCTTGCGGGAACGCTTCGTGCCTTTGCAATGCCCTATTTTTAAAATTTATGTTATTATAGGTGTATCTTTGAAATTTCATGATAACTCGGTCTTCTCATTATTCACTTGATTTTGTCTATGCACATTTCTCTATTTGTAGAGGGTGTGGAAAAATAGTTGAAGGGATTGTATTTTACGCATTTTCTCATATTTTCATTGCAAACTCGGTTGATTAGAGAGCCTTATATGTGATAAAATATAAAGCCAAAGGGGTTTTCCTTATAAACCTGGAAATCAGTTTTTCCCTTCCCGGAAACAATATAGTTTTATTCAGGAACATTTCCTACAGTTTCATGTTGCGTATATCTCTGCTCCTAACCTTTGTCATCATAAAAAATGCTTACTCGTTTCAATGCTTCAAAAATTTAAATGCTAAAACACATATGTTGCAGCAATGGTTCTTTGAAGGCTTTTCTTGAGGTCAAACCTTTCTTCAGCGCCTTTCATGGTGGAGCAGAACTGAAAGACAGAACTGAAATATATGCAGAACTTTCTTCAAACCTTTCTTCAGCGCCTTTCTTCAGCGCCTTTCATGGCTTCCCTATCTCGTTTTCGAGTATGTGCAGAACTGAAAGGCAGATTTTGTGGTGGAGCAGTGGTTTGGAAAGCACATTTACACCAACAGTAGTGCTAGTTCATGAGATTTTGAACAGGCTGCAACACAAAATAAACTCAAAATGGATATATAAACAAAATAGAATATATAAACAAAATAAACTCAGTGTTGTAATTGTGTGTGTGGGTGGGGGTAGGGGTAGGGGTAGGGGTAGGGGTAATGCTAATGGAGTCCTTTTCTCATGTCTGACTACAAAATTGATTACATGTACTATATATAAGTGGGGAAAAAATGTTATGCTAATTCTCATGTCTGGCTACAATGATGTCTCCTAACAATCTTGTTCATGCCGCAAATAATATCCAACGTGTTGTTCATGAAGTAGTATAACTCAGTGTTGTTCATGTTGTAAATAATATATTTTGTGCTTTATAATTATTACAGATAAAGAGAAGTAAGGCACAAGAAATTCAAAAATTGAACAATTGCCCTCACACTATGTCTCGTGGTGGTTATGACCTGGTGGATGAGAAGATCATGGCCGAGAAATTAAAGCGACAAGAAGAAGCATCACAACTGGTTACGATGCGGTTGTTGATCCTCCTTCTCCTCCTACTCGACGAGAGATGGAAGCGAGGCCGCATAAGAAAATCGGGCGAGATGATTACCTGACGCGGCACGTGAGATTGCAAAGAGGATTGTAAGTTTTCAAATATGTTTAGTTTAATATTCGCGGTGATCGGTGTTTTCGATTGCGTTGCGTGAGTGCAGTAGCATTTTTTCAAATATGCTCTTTGTTGTTTTAATGTTGGTGTAGGATGATTTGGAGGAGGAGTGTTCACAAGGTTCATTTGTTCCCCATGGACGTGATGACATTCTTAGTAATGCAATTGGGCGACAAGAGCACCCAGTCGTGTTCGTGGTGTTGGATCCGTATAGGGATTCGAGAATATTTTGGATCACGTTCATGTGGGTCGACTGGACCCGACCAATCAATCCCGAGTTTTTGCAAAGCCTCACGAGAAGATCACGATGGAGGTTACACGAGAATTTGATGAAGCAATTCGGTCCGGCGTTGGCATCCGTAGGAGCAAATTCACAACCACCTCGATTACACCTCTTGGACATGTTAGCACGAGCGGGAGTTGTCTTGCTCTAATGATCGCTCTTTAGGAGAGGCTCACCTCGCCAATGGCCAGTGTGGTTTATATATTGATGGTCAACCCCTCCGCCTAGTGGCCCTAGGGAGAGTTCTCGAGGGTGGTTCAACCATACATGGTGTGATCTTGTCTGACGATTTGGTTAGGGTGACAGTTGAGGATGTTCGAGATGCTGATGCTCAGGTCCCTATTCCCACTTCATAGGTTAGCATTGTGGGAGAGGCCCTAGGTGGTTTTATTGCATGGCCGAAACGTCTTGTCAAGGCTATATCTAGCGAGGTGCTATTTCTTTTCAGTAAAAGGTTATTATAATAAATGTGTGAATTAAAGATTGATTGTTGACATGTTTATTATTTAGGATATTGAGCGACAAAAGAAGCGGGTTAATAAAGTTGAGGGACCATCGCTTATAGATAACCCGATTGTTGAATTGCTTAAGGTTACTGCATCCATTTATGGTAACCCTATGCAGGTGGTGTGGGATTCGAGTCTCTTTGGTGTTGAGCATGATGTTCCATTATACCTTTCCCACAGCGACGTTTTGGGGATATTACACGGCAATGTGTGGCTGAGCATATCGATTATACAGTTCTGGATCTTGTAAGTTCTAGCAATATTATTTAAGTAAAATTTATTTGAACACATTAGGTTGCTACATAAGTTAAGTATGGATATGGGGAATGATGATGTGTACGGATTTCTTGAGCCCCAATCTATACAATATATGGGTAACAAAGAAAATGAAGTCTCCAAGTATATTCTGAAACATATGCGGGAATCAAACAAAAAGATTTACTTAGGAGCTTATCATCATGGGTAAGTACGGTCACCACATAATCAATTTAATTATAGTAAAAAGTTTTTATTTCATTTGTAAAAATATTTTACTGTAATGTAGGAATCATTGGCAACTCTTAATAATTATTCCTAACGAAGCGTTGGCTGTGTGGCTTTGTTCACTACATGCTAGGCCAGACGCCGCTATAAAAGCCATAGTACATAGGTAAGTTTAATATGTAATTTTAGTATTTTTAGTTTAATTTGTTTGTATTTGTAAATTACTTTAATGAGAATTGTCATCAAAACCAGTGTCGTGAGCCCTTTTAAAATGCTTGGTGGTATACACAACAACAAATCGAAGCATAACCTTATTTGGCTTTATCCAAAAGTAAGTCATTTTAGATTCAATTTAAATAGTTTTACATGATGCTGTAATTTTTTTTAAATTCAACTTTAAATTTAATTTTGTAGTGTAATAAACAAGTCGGATCTTGGGAATGCGGATATTACGTTATGTATTGGATGTTAACTATTATTCAAGCGAGTGTCAAGAACAGTTGGCAAGAGGTATTTTTTTTTTTAAAATAGCGACAACTTTTATAATCCTTATTTGGTTATTGTACTATTCTTCATTATTTTTTTTATTCTATGTTCTAGATATTTAATGACACTAGTGCACTTCCTCAAACGATCATTGAAGAGATCCGTACTCAGTGGGCCAGATATTTTTTGGAATATAACAGATGAGTATGTAATTTTTTTTTTGTTGGAGATGATATGATGATACGACTTTACAATACTGGCAGTCTATTTGTTCAAACTTGTTGAGTCATCCCTCTCTTTACTATATGTGGAACCACTCTCTGTTCTTTTTTCTGCAAGTTGATATTCTCATTTCGACACTGTGTTTATTTTTATTTCCCAGAAGAATCATTTTTTCTCGGACAGTATATAGCTTACTTTTTTTAATTTAATATCCTCCGCATACTTTATATGATAGTTTAGTTAAGCTAATAATTACAATCCTTTATATGATAGTTTAGTTAAGCTAATAATTATGTTCTATTTGTATTTTTTTGTTTAAAGAGAAAATGATGGTCAGAAGCTCAGACCGCCACAGGAGTTGCTTTTGTAAATAAGAACTATAACACCAACTGCATTGTAGCGTCAATGGTAATAATTAGACTACGAAAGGTTTACTTAGGGGTTGCTTGGTGAAATTTAAGAAATCAGAAAATGAAAGGAGAGGACAATGATGTACACATCTCCTCATTGGGGATGTGACCCATGATGATGGGTACCATCTCATCCTATGAGTGGGAAGAACACCAAGATGTACAAACAACATTATTCTTGTTATTTGTGTGCGCGCGCGCAGCTGAGATGACAAATATTAAAGAAAGTGAAAGATCAACACCCTTCGAGAGCTCGTGGTTTGATTGACCTTAGTCGTGACCAAGAACAAATGTGCGTTATTTGCTTCACATTGTTCGGTCGTTTGATGGACCAATATTTCAGTTCGCAACATTCCCTACTAGTAAAATTTCACAAGAAACAAAGGGCAGATAAAAGCGATGAGAACTCCAAAGATTTAATAGGCAAGTTCTAGATGCTCTTTGTATCTCAGCCAGACAAAATCACTCATCCCTTTTCATGTTTTATGTTCTACTTTTCATTTGTCTTCTCCCATTTTCTTGCAAAAATTCAATACAGAAGTCATAATATTTTATAGAACAGGAAATGGAGCTTAATATCACTGCTCACTTCATCTTAACAAACAACCTAGGAGTTCACAGCAGACAGCGAATTACGAATTCTTCCAACATATGTCATAAATAACGAGAAAATGCAAATAGAACACATTTAGGCATACTTGTTTAAAGTGCGGGAAATGGCAGGGATGATAAAGTATAGAATGAGTTTTAGGTGTCTTGGATTTTTTTTTTTTTTTTGAAATGATGTCTGGGCTTTCTTGTAGACTGTGATTTAATGATGCAACCTTACTGGAGCTTATATAGCTGTCAGTTGTAGTTGATCCTGCTAAAGTAGGCCCATCTCCATGTGCAGGTACATCCGAATGTTCCATGTATGCTCTTCACACCAATCTGTCCACATTCTCTCTCGTTCAGACCGGTCATACTTCCAGATTCTGCTCGACTGGAATTAAAGATAAGCAAGCGAAGAGTTCGATGGCCATGCCGAAGCTCGTTGCCTAGCTTTGCTTTTTGCTGTTAAAAAAAATGAATAATCTGGCCACGTTGATATTAGCAAACCTATTGGTTGAACAGGTTTTGGTAGTAAGATTGTTAAATTAATGTTGTGATTTGATAAAAAAAACTCTGAATGTATGGTTGAACATGTTAATGGGTTCCTTGTCTTATGTTATACTCATTGTTACTTCTTTTTAGGACGTCTTTTAGGAATGTGTTGTTTTAACAGCTGATTACTTTCCGTTTGGACGTCTTTAGGATTCGATTGTTTTGCTAAAAGCAGAATTTGAAAATACAGTGGAATCGGAAAAAGCAGTGAAATAAAAAAAAATTTACATCGGTTGTTTGAAACCGATATAATATATACATTTTACATCGGTTATTTAAAACCGATGTAAAAAATAAAATGTATACATTTTACATCGGTTATATTTTAACCGATGTAGTTTTACCGACATTTTACATCGGTTAATAATGAAATCGACGTAAAAATGTAATATTTTGCATCGTTTTTTACATCGGTTGATATCAGAACCGATGTAAAATATACGAAATCTGCACTTTTTACATCGGTTAACATTCAACCGATGTAAAATGTATACATTTTACACGGTTTTTAAACCGATGTAGATTGAACGCCTATTTTACGACGGTATATTTTACATCAGTTCTATAACCGATGTAAAATGTATGAAATAACCGTAGTAAAATGTATTTTTTGTAGTAGTGTAGTATTCGGTATTGTCCTGGTGTGTTGTACTTAAACTCCTCATCGGAGTATTTGATAATATAATGTGGTTCGGTACTACAATTATATTATTTAATTCATCATTTTCATTCGCATGGTGGGTCCCAGTTGGGGGTTCATGGCACTGTAATATCTGCCTAGTTTGGGGTGTTACGGAGTTGGTATCGGAGAGTGGTTTTGAATACTACCTTCCGAGTCATGTCTCATTTGAAATCATCGTCATCGGACTAGTATCATTGGACTTTCACGTCGCGTGTGACCCGTGCAAATGCCGAGCCAATCAGACCAAGAACTGTAAGATTTCTAACGCCATGGTATAATTTCTGGCAATAATCATTCATTCATCATTCATTAAATAAAAATCCTCAAACATCATCACTCATTGTGATCAGGACGATCATGTTAACTCATTAGTCACTCAATTCATTTCATTACTCAGTTGATGATCAGGACGATCATGTTAACTCATTAATTACTCAATTCATTTCATTATTCAGTTGTTGATCTGGAAGATCATATCATTAATCTTGTTAACTTATTCAAGATACTCATTTCAAGAATTTCATCAAATAATCATGTCACCTCAGTTAATCATTCATGTAATCACTGTGTTAGAACGCATATGCTCATTTTCATCATTTCATGACATAAATCATAATGCGGTACTCATACGAGATATATGATTATCATGCGACCTTCCCACTTCAGTATGGAGAGAGCTGTCAGGGGATGCATGGGGAGAGGCCGCGGTGCGGGCCGAAACCCGGGAAATAATCACTCGCTGTCGGGAAATTTTACCTGGGACTCGGCTCGATCAGAAGATGTTCGGGTTGATCCACTCACTTTTATGCAAGTCATGATGACCCATATGCAATTGCTCAATCATCATTGCGCCACCCTGGCCGAATTAATCGAGAGAACTCTCCCATATGAGCCTGTTGCTAAGGAAATTGCTGAGCAACAACCTTTATCTGTCAGCAAGAAATCAACGAAGCGCAATCAATCCGAAGGCGGTCAGTCAACCTTCAAGAAGCCTCATGCGGGCCCTATCGTTTCTAAGCGACCTCCTGCGGCTCATAATCGTGCGGTATCTCAGTCCCGAGCGGCCAGTTCGGCCATCACTTGTTTCAACTGTGGAGCGCCGGGTCATTACAGCACTAGATGTACGACGCTGTCTATCACATGCCATAACTGTGGAATTGTTGGGCATAAGGCCCGTTTTTGCCGAAAAGACTCCAAGTCAGCTCCGGCGGTATCTCAGGCCCCGAAGCAATCAGCGATTCAGAATTAGACTACTCTGTCAGCGTCGTTTAAGACGATGGAAGCAAATAAAGTCGAAGCTCATATTTATCAGACGGGAGCATCCGGTTCGGGGGACGGCAAGTCCCGGATTCATGTGATGAAGAGGATCGACGATACGGTGGCCCGGATGATCTCAGGTATACTCGTAATTTTATCTCAACCTGTGTGTACCTTTTGATACTGGTGCACCGCATTCATTCATTTTCGAATCATGTTTGAATAGACTTAATTTAGACAGTCCTGTTGCTTGTGGACCTCATACCATCGGTCTATCTGATGATGGAAGAATTTCCGGAAGTCATGAGATTAAGAACTGACTGAATTAAGTCTAAATGACCGCGATTGGTTAGTGGAACAATTCGTGGTGGATTTACTTAAGGACGATGTATATCGGGTATTAGTGGGATGGGATCGTCATGATACCCCCTCAATGTTCGTAAACGTTTGGTCACTATCATTTCCATCGTTAGAATCGAATGTGTGCTTCAGGGAGGTGATCCCCGTTGTTCCGGAAGAATCATTAATATGATGGTGGCAGTAAAATTCCTCAATCGAGTTGTCCAATCATTCATTGTATCATTTTCATCGATTGGCCGTTCTAAGGCAATCGAGTTGTTCAATCATTCATTGTATCATTTTCATCGATTGACTGTTCTAAGGCAATCGAGTTGTTCAATCATTCATTGTATCATTGTCATCGATTGACCATTCTAGGGCAATCGAGATGTTCAATCATTTGTGGTACCATTGTCATCGGTTGACGATGTATTTCGAGACGAGTTACCTGGTTTGCCTCCACAGAGAGATGTGGAATTCACAATTGAGTTGGAGCCTGGTACATCTCCATTATCGAAGGCACTGTACCGGATGGCCCCGACCGAAATGCAGGAGTTGAAGAATAACTTGAGGAATTGTTCGAGAAAGGTTATATCTGCCCGAGTGCGTCCCCGTAGGGAGCACCAGTGTTATTTGTCAAGAAGAAGGATGGTTCGTTCCGCTTGTGTATGGATTACCGGGAATTGAATTGGGTGACGATCAAGAATAAGTATCCCTTACCCCGTATTGATGATCTCTTAGATCAACTTCAGGGAGCTTCAATATTTTCCAAGATCGACCTAAGATCTGGATCTCATCAGTTGCGAATTCAAAGAGTCGGATATCGCAAGGACAGCGTTTCGTACACTCTATGGTCATTATGAGTTCGTAGTTATACCGTTCGGGCTAACTAATGCACCTGCAGTATTCATGGAGTTAATGAATCGAGTTTTCATCGACTTTTTGGATCAGTTTGTTGTTGTCTTCATCAATGACATTTTGATTTATTCTCGTGACCGAGAGAAACACGAGGTTCATCTTCATCAGGTTCTCGACGTGATAAGACGAGAGCAACTTTATGGAAAGTTTTCCAAATGTGAGTTCTGGATGTCCGAAGTGACTTTTCTCGGGCATGTAATTTCATCGGATGGAGTGCGTGTTGATCCTCAGAAGACGGAGGCTATCCAAGATTGGTTACCTCCGAAGAATGTTAAGGAAATCCGTAGCTTTCTCGGATTAGCCGGTTATTATCGGCGGTTTGTGGAAGTATTTTCTAAAATCGCTCAACCCTTGACGAACCTTTTGCGAAAGGATAAGAAATACACGTGGTCCGACACGTGTCAGCGGAGTTTTGAGGAACTCAAGAGCCGGTTAATTTCAACACCTGTACTTTCCTTGCCGCTAGGGACGGAAGGATTTGTGATTTATAGTGATGCGTCCGGGTAGGGTCTTGGATGTGTACTCATGCAGAATGGGAAGGTTATTGCCTATGCTTCACGGCAATTGAGACCTTACGAGGTTAATTATACGACCCACGACCTGGAGCTAGCAGCCGTGGTGTTCGCTTTGAAATCTGGCGTCATTACCTTTATGGCGTTACTTGTCAGATATTCACCGATCATAAGAGTTAAAGCATATATTTACTCAGGAGGGGTTAAATATGCGACAGAGATGGTGGTTGGAACTAATCAAAGATTATGATATCGGGATCCTTTACCACCCAGGCAAGGCGAAAGTTGTCGCTGACGCCTTGAGTCGTAAGTCCGTTCAGGAGCAGATGCTTGCTCGATTAACAGTTCAGAAGGAGCTTCAGCAGGAATTCCTTGGACCCGAGAACGAGGTCTGGCTTCAGCGAGTTCAGGGATAACCTTGCATGTTAGAGGTTTCATCGCCACTTGAGGAGGCAATCAGAGAAAATCTGTGTTCAGACCCAGCATTGTTGCGCATCCGTGAGGATGTGGCTCAGGGGAAAGCCCCTGGATTCGTGGTCCACGAGGATGGACTTTTGAGATTTAAGAATCGGTTGTGCGTACCGGCGTATGACTAGTTGAAAAACTCGATTTTGAGAGAAGCTCATGATACCCCTTATTCTGTTCATCCGGGGTCTAGCAAGATGTACAAGGACTTGAAACCAAATTACTGGTGGAGTAATATGAAGCGAAAAGTTGCGGAATTTGTTTCAAGATGCTTAACCTGTCAGCAAGTCAAGATAGAACATCAGCGACCGGCGGGTATGCTGAAACCTCTCCCTATTCCAGAATGGAAGTGGGAGGATTTTTCGATGGACTTCATCACGAGGTTTCCGACGAGTCGTCGTGGAATGAACACAATCTGGGTAATTGTGGATCGCCTAACTTAATCAGCTCATTTCCTTGAGATTAAGGATACGTGGGGTCCCGAGAGACTTGCCCAGTTATTTATCAAAGAGATAGTGAGATTGCACGGTACTCCTAAAAGTATCATTTCCGATCGTGACGGACGATTCGTGTCTCATTTTTGGAAATCAGTTCATCGTGCTATGGGAACTCAGCTTAATTTCAGCACATCTTTTCACCCTCAGTCCGACGGACAATCAGAGAGGACTATTCAGACATTAGAGGACATGTTGAGGGCATGCGTCCTCGATTGGAAAGACAATTGGGAGGCCCAACTACCATTGATCGAGTTCACGTATAATAATAGTTGGCATGCTTCGATTAAGATGGCACCTTACGAAGCCTTGTACGGTCGTCGTTGTCGATCTCCTTTGTGTTGTGACGACTTATCAGAATCAATCGGCACCGGGCCCGATATGCTTATAGCCGCCCGTGAGAAGGTAGCTTTGATCAGGAGTCGTTTGTTGACCGCTCAGAGTCGACAGAAATCTTATGCATACAATCGTCGTCGACCACTAGAGTTCGAGACGGGTGACCACGTTTTGGTCAAGGTGTCCCCGAGTCGAGGTATCTTCCGTTTCGGAAAGCGGGGAAAGTTGAGTCCAAGATTTATTGGACCGTTTGAGATTTTGGAACGAGTAGGCGAGCTAGCTTATCGTTTGGCCTTACCTCCGGCATTAAGCCGAATTCTTAATGTGTTTCACGTCTCTCAGCTACGGAAGTATGTTGCCGACCCGAGTCACATACTTCAGTTCGAGGAAATTGAGATCGCGGATGATCATTCGTATGAGGAGCGTCCCATACGAGTCTTAGAGCGGCGAATCAAACAGTTGAGGAATAAGGCGATTCCTTTGGTTAAAATTCAGTGGTCTAGACACGGAGTCGAAGAGGCTACTTGGGAAACCTAGGATAGTATGCGGGAGAGTTATCCCGAGCTGTTTGACCCTTAGTTTCGGGGACGAAACTCTTTTAAGGGGGGGTGTATGTAATACCCGGTCGTAAATTCAGTCATTATCATTCAGTAATTTCATTCGGTAATTGTCATTATGTAATTCTTTTCACTTGGTAATAATCATTCATCTGTGTTCACCGTTCGGAATAACTTCGAGTTCTGTATCAATATTGTTCAGTGTATCTACCTTGTTCGGGAATCGAGACAAGAATATTATCTTGATCGCGGTAATTGATTCATTAGTCGATGTTGACGTTGGAATTCATGTCATTTCTAATCTCCTCATTGTTCGAATTGTGTTTTGTTGGGTGAATCCTTGTAATCATTGCCTGGAACCACCGTTTTGGGGTTTCCGTACTTCCATCTCGTGTTATTGTTTCCCAAATATTGATTCCTATTACTTTTATTCTCTTCCCGGGTCATTTTTCATCATTTTAGGACCCAAGGGGGGTGTGGGCCGCGGCACAAGGAGTGTGCGCCGCGGCACACATTTCAATTTTGGCGGCGGCACTGTCTCGTGGGCGCGGCACATGCCCGCAGGGCCGCGGCACACTGCCGAGTTACTGCCGCGGCACACTCGTCCGGGCCGCGGCACACTCATATTGCAACTATTCGGCCAACCCTTCTGTACCGTGGGCCGCGGCACATGCCGGCAGGGCCGCGGCACACTGCCGAGTCACTGCCGCGGCATACTCGTCCGGGCCGCGGCACACTGCCGATCACTGGGGGCATTTTTGGCCCTGTGCCACGGCACACAGGGCAGTCAACTCTATAATTGCGTTTTTTCAGCAAGATCAGATCATTATTTTCACTTCTTCACCTTCATACGAGAGAGAGAGAGAGAGCTTGAGGGGAGAAACTTTTCATCATCCATCACTTAATGGTTTGATTTTCTTCATTTCCTTTCGATTGTGAAGCCCGTATAATCGATCTAACGCGTGTTCTTCGGATCAAAGTACTTGGATCTTCAAAGGTAATATTCATCAAACCTCTTGGATTTTCGATTTGTGTTGAGATATGATGTTTTGGAAGTTAAGATCATGTTGTATGAAGTGATATATGCATGATTATGGATATGTTTGATTATTCATTGGATTATTGAAGGATTATTCAAGAACACTTTGAATATTGAGTTGGATTTGGGGGTTTTCGATTAATCGTTGTTGTAATCACGATTTTGGATATTCATATTGGATTATTGATCGTATTGAGGATGTTTTGTTGGTTTGAAACACTTCTTGGGGATTTGATGATGGTATTATTGAGGCTTGGTTTTAAACAATTGAAGTTTGGCCACAAAGTGTTCGATATAATGCCCCAATGAACTTGGTTTAATCGTATCGACGTTTTGAGTTCGTTATATTCGTGTTTGATTCGTATATTGAATGGATTGTTGGTAATTGTATTTATTCAAGGTTGTTCGAGCGACCGATATCTCAATTAGGATGTTGTTCGTGGAAGGATAATTGTCACCGGTGTTGTGTAAGTTAATTCTTACTCGGTTAAAAGGATATTCATTCCTTTTGCTGTTGATCATTCATAATCATAACTCATTCATCATTGTATTAATCATATTGAGACTTGTAATTGTCGAATAATCACTTCATTAATGAGGAACGACGGTTCCAATCATTTCATTGAAACTATCAATCACTTCATTATTACTTTCATCTCGGTGAGTCATTCTTGACTTTGTCAGATTATTATTATTCATTGATATTCATTATGGTCATTCCCGTTCATATGACCTTCTGGGTTCATATTGCGTGGCCGGGTGCGGATGTGTGGAATTTTTAGTCGGGCACGCGATGGCCATGTATTGGGAGTGATACATTGGACTGTGCACACGGTAAAGCTTAATTCTGTGAGACTAATTAGGTACAAGGACGGGTGTGTCTGGTCATTCGTCTTGTACACTTGCACAGAACATTACGGGCGTACTATGATACTCCTCTTCAGCGTAATTCATAACTAAGGATAATTCATAACTTCAGATATATCATGATTGTGTATTTTCAACCCTTGAGGATTGTTGTTACGTATGGCCGGCCCATTGGGATTTTGTTTTTCAGGTCATGGCAAGGCAAAAGCACGAGAATAACATGTTGACGGCGAGGAGTCCCAGTGATACTAGTAAGGGCCCCCGATCTTTCAGTTATCCATGTTGTTGTCCTTTATTTTTCGCTGCAGACTTTCATTTAGATACTCCGTTTCATTCAGTGTTGTGTATTTTATCTTCATATAAAATATACTAGTATTCGGTATTGTCCTGGTGTGTTGTACATAAACTCCTCATCGGAGTATTTGGTAATATAATATGGTTTGGTACTACAATTATATTATTTAATTCATCATTTTCATTCGCCTGGTGGGTCCCAGTCGGGGGTTCACGACACTGTAATATCCGCCTAGTTTGGGGTGTTACAATTATCGTTGATGGTGGAATATTTGCTGCATTTGGCTCTTGATAAGCATCATCGTCATCAGTCCCTGTTGTTTCTCCTAGTGTAGCAGCACTATAAATATTCCTCGTTGTCACAACGTTCACTATCTTCCATGTGCCTTTCTTCACCAAGTCGTCCAAATAATACACTGACTTTGCTAATGTTCCATATACAAAAGGATAAGTTTCATACCATGAAGTGGAAGTGTCAACGGATAACAGCCCGTAGTCGTATTGCATATCGGTTCCAAGACTGGTGTCGTACTATCGACACTTAAACAAGTAAATTGTCATGCCTTCCCCGTAAATTAGTTCTACCACTTCCATAAGAACACCGTAATATCCACCATCTATCATAACCCCAGAATTTTGACATCTTTTTTTGGTCTCTCTTAAGGCATACGAATATGACACAGTTGACTTTGGCCATCGAATAAATTCTTGACATAACCGGCTTCATAGAAAGAAGCATAAGTTCACTCGACCAGTTAGGGTGTCCGTCATCTTGTATATTGGTCATCTGTCGTAAATAAACTTTTTATGTAAAAAAAAATATCTCAAGTCCAAAATCAATAGCAACTGAATGTATACGTACCCATTCTCCAAAATAGTCGGCAAAAGTGTCATTGTGGAATCTAGTGTCACCTCGCACCATATCGCATGACAAGTGGATGTCTTTCCAGTACTGAACTTCTGGACAATTGAGCAATATCCACCGATGTGTATTCGTGACTTGTACGGGTCTAATTGTCTTCCTGGCAACCTCCTATAGACGTCAACATCAGTGGAGATGATAGAAAGATTGAATTGTCTTTCACTCTGACGCAAGGTAAGATTCTGCAATGCATCCTTCCGGTGCAGACTTATTGGCCACGGAGTCTTTGTAATCACCGAGTTGCCTGTAATATTATCATTGTGTTAGAAATCATATTTAATTTGACAGTTATATATATCATACAAAATTATGTTACCTTTCAACCGGGTACATCCACGTGTAGTGTACTGGACCAGTGAGCAATACCTGCCGGGGAATGTGGATCATGAGGTGAGGCATGAGGTCAAAAAAGTTTGGAGGAAATATTCGCTCAAACTTGCACAAGATATAGATGATCTCATCTTGCATTTGACGCAAATCAGATCTCTTATCTTCTCTTGTACTTGATTTCTGTAAAAATCTTGACAATGCAACACACTTCTCGACCACTGGTTTTGGTAAGTACGGTCGAATAAATACCGGAAATAGGCGTTGGAGTAGGATATGACAATCATGACTTTTCAAACCAGTTAACTTGTTCTCCCTGAAATTAACGCATCTTCCTATATTTCCAGCATACCTGGTATGATACCTAGCAGCCTTTATCCACCAAAATATCTCAGTTTTCTGCTCGGCAGTGATGGTGTAAGCTGTCTTAGGCATTTTTTGTTTTCCCTTGACAGCCTTCAACCACAAATGTTTTCTTATGCTCATTTCTTCCAAACCTTTGCGTGCTTTTGGCCCGTCTTTGGTCATTCCTTCCCAACCTAAGATTGTCCCAACCACACTTTCGCAAACATTCTTTTCAATGTGCATGACATCCAAGAAGTTCCTTATCAGTAACTTGGACCAGTAAGGCAATTCCCAAAATATACTTTTGTGCGACCAATACTTATACCTGTCGGGTCTTTCAGGGGTTGTTGCAATCACATCTGGATGGTTGCTAAGCTGACCAAAATCGTACTTATTAAGAATCGATAGTATTTCATCACCTGTCCATTGTCGTGGTGGCTCGCCCATTTCTACAGTGCCATCAAATGCTGCAGCATCCATACGCCACTCATGTTCCCTCTCAAGCCATATCTGATGACGCATTTGGATAACTTTCCTACAGTGGTACCTAGCACAGTCTGTATTCAAACACACTGGACAACCTCTATATCCGCTAATAACAGATCCAGACAACATTCCATATACAGGAAAATCACTAATAGTGCCGATACATATGGCGTGCAAGTAGAACGTCTCGGACGAATAACTGTCGTACGTGGGATGACCTTGCCCCCACAACAATTTCAGCTCCTTTATCAAAGATCTCATATACACATCGATACACTTTTCCGGATATCCTGGCACTGGGACTAACAAGGTCAACATATTATACTCCTTCCGCATACACATCTCTGGAGGAAGATTGTAAGGAATAACTATAACAGGCCATATGGTATATGAAATACTCATGTTACCAAAAGGGTTGAAACCATCAGATGCAATCCCAAGCCTCACATTTCGGATATCTAAAGAAAAATTCGGATACTCCCTATCTATATGCTTCCACGCCTCTCCATACGAAGGGTGTATCATAGTATCCCTGTCATTAGTGCGTGGCTCGACGTGCCATCTCATTGCTTTTGCCGTGTGAGGAGACATAAAAGCCGTTCCAACCTGTCCTTCGGTGGAAAATACCAAAGTACCTTCACCGGTTTGTCTTTTCCAGAAGGAGTGATCCTATATCTCTCTGTATCACATACAGGACATCTCGTGAGGTCTTCATTAGGATGCCCCCATAATAGAACACAATCATACATGCAGACGTGGATCTTAATGTAGGAAAGACCAAGATCTTTCAAAATTCGTCTCATTTTGGTATATGTGTTAGGAAGATGATGACCCTGTGGAAGCATATTACTCGTAAGCTCCAAGTAATCATCCACAGACTTGATGGATGATCTGTTTTCCACCTTTAATCTCATCATTTCCATGACACAATCAAGAACAGTCATGTTACACCCTGGGTATAGAGGGGTCTGTTGGAGTTGAATTAGCTTGTTGTACCTGTAAAGCCCAGCAGTATTGCAAGGCATCGGTCTACGGGGTTGTGGAATTGGCTCAGTGGGTACAAACGTCTCGGAATAACCAAACACATCATCAATCAACCTCCTCTTCGAATTGGTGAACCCGTCGTTACCACTAAATTGTCCGTGACCATACGGAATAACAGAATTCGGTGCTTCACCGTGGTATATCCAACATGTATATTTACTCCAAAAACCATTTTTCTTTAGGTGTTCCCAGACCTCATCAAATGGAAAACGATACATATCACTACGATATCTACATTTATTACACGGACAGTAGTGCAACGTATTACCACTGTCGTGCTCTTTTACAAATCTCATAAACTGCTTCATCCCATCCATTACACTTGGATCCCATTTTCGTAACACAATACAACTCTTGTCCATCCTGAAAATGAATAAATTTTCCAATATTAATCCAACTACCTAATATTGTTCAAATTATAAATGAAATCACAACAAACAATTAATCATAATGATTATCATCATAAAACTTAATCGTTATACATAAAAGCTTTCGAATCTACAACATGAATAATACAAAGTTTCGAAATTACAATAAAAAATACAATAAAATACCTTAATTAATCGAAATGGTGATTATAGCAACCGGTATAAACCTTCGTCACTCCAGCTAGCACAACTCAAAATAGCAACACAAACTCAAAAAATACACAAAGGGATTTCCAAGAACCGGGTTGATCTTTTTCCCAAGGTCGCAATACTCAAAGTACCAACTCAAAAGCTTTTTTCGGGAATAACTGATAAGGTCGGGAATACAAAAGTGTTCTTTAGCAGGGATAGGGGCAGTTGGTGTTCCGTGGACTATATATAATTTTAAATTGTAGGTTTAGCCGACGACTTGATCTAGGTCGTCGGCTAAACCCCATTTTTTTTTCAAAAGGGGTTTAGCCGATGACCTAGATCTGGGTCATCGGCTAAATGATTACAAAATTTTAGCCAACAACCCAGATCAAGTCGTCGGCTAAACCCCTTTTTTTTTGGAAAAGGGTTTAGCCAACGACCCAGATCAAGTCGTCGGCTAAATCATTACAAAAGTCGTCGGCTAAAGTTCAACACTTTAGCCGATGACTATGTTGCACTATAGCCGACGACACAGATCAAGTCGTCGGTTAAAACTATTTAGCCGACGGTAGTTCGGGTCGTCGGCTAAAGTGCAAGTTTAGCCGACGACACTTTAAAGTCGTCAGCCATTTTTTTACGGGTCGTCGGCTAAAGTGTGAATTTTGGTAGTGCTAAGTTTCCACAAATTAAACTATGATTGGTTCGTAGGCACAATCTTATAGTGAGTTTCTTACAGCTTACAACTTAGTCTACGAACTGCTCGTAGGCAAGTTTTTACAGCTTAGTCTTTGGAAAAAGTCATACTTAAAAATTTTCAATAATTTTAATAATGTCAAGTATAAAGTACTGAAAGTTAATAGATTACGAGTTATGATCTTTAAGGGAAAAATGTTTCTTTATTGACTAAAAGAAAGATTACACAAGACTTGATATCAAAAAGAAAATAAAAGATAAAAATAAAGTACAGGCAAATTATAAATAAAGCAATGGTCGGATTCACCGTCGATAATGCTGTTGGAAATAAAACGCAGTTGAAGCGTGGTTTGATAAGATCTAATAAACACATTTTGCACATCCACGAGTACAAGATCTATTTAGGCTTGCTAATTAATTAACTATTAAGATTAATAAGTAATTTAAATAATATTATTATATATAAAATATAATTATTGATGATAAATAATATTCTAGTCTATATCATAAGATCATGTGATATTTATCCTTGAAGCGAGGTGGTTGTTCATAATTTATTCTTATAAATCTTCTAAAGTATATTTTTGACTTAATCTAGATGTTGTATGGGCAACGAGCTATCTGATCTTGTTTGAGCACCAAGTTGGATAACCAATTTGTTTACCAAAAGAGTCTCTCGATTCTTTCTTATTTCTAGTAGTATTTGACACTCTTAGAAAATTGTTGCATTATCTAAATTATAAAATCAAAGACACGGGTCAAGATCTACAACCAAACACAAGAAAAAAACTCAAATATGCAATTCTCAGATTGATTGCCCCTCACCTGGTACATAAACTTTAGGCTACTCTAGGGATCTTAAGAAGGATTAGGACGAGGACTCCTAATATAACTCAACCTTCCATATGTCCTATCTACTCTTGGCTGAGTCTACTAATATTAATTCAGTCTACTAAATAATTAATATTGCACTTCCTACCCAAATCCTAAAATCGGGTCCTTTTGAAAAATATTATTTTCGTGTTAAGATATCAAATGTCTGTTAATTAATTTCAGCTACTGACAACTTTAAATGTAATATCCGCATTTTTCCTTTTTTCGGTATTGTTCATTTTGGTGTATTTTTCATTTTTAGTGACCCGCTTGTAACCGTATTGATATTTCGAGAATATTTAATACCGGATTTTTTTATCATCCGAGTTTGTTTCAGACTTATTTTACTCAATTCCGCGTTTTATGTCATTTCCGTCGCTATTTGGTTCGATTCTCGTAATCGTTGTTCGGAACTGCCGTTTCGGGGTTGCCGTAAATCCATCTTATGTTATTATGAATGTTGTGAGTTTTTGTTTGGTGTTTCGACCATGTATCGTGTATTTCGGATGTTTTGGGCCATTTTGTAATTTCCCAAAGTAATGGGGTAGCTGCTATTTTGGTCGTTTCCGAACCTTTGGATAGTCCAAATTGCGCCTTCTTGTAGCACTTAAGTTTCTGACTCGAATACCTCGTGAGTTTATCCGTTGGTAGTTGGTACACCTTGGTATTCTTGATCATTCCTCGTCGAGGAGTTATTTCATTTCTGGCCTGTTATCACAGGCATGCTACGGCCGTAAGCCAGAGACGTTACGACCGTAAGACTCGATAGTTACGGTCATAAGCTTTCCTTCGTACGGCCGTAACCAGACTTCCTTTTCCTTCATTTTGGTCCAGTAGACAACTACATGCGTAACATGTATGAGTTACAACTTATGAATTGATACGGCCGTAATCGTGTATTGATACGACCGTATATAGACTTCGTTGTGTTGTCCAGTTTCTTTCCAGGGGCCAGTTACGGCCGTAAAATGACTTACTTACGGCCATAATGTTCGTGAGTTACGGCCGTATATGGATGATGTTACGGCCGTAACACCTGCCAGTATATAAACGGGCAGCGGCCGACTTTTCCTTATTTTTCATCTTTCTCTCTTCTCTTCACGACGGGAGCAACTTTGGAAGCTAGGGTTCGTCCGATTTTCACCCAAACTCCATTGTAGAAGTATATTCAAGCATCATAACATCAATATATCACTAATCATCCGTTGTTCGTCTTCGAATCAAGGTAAAATCTCTTAGAACCCTACTTTTGAACATTGGGGATTTTTGATTTATTGTCCTTTTCGTTCCGTGTTGTTGATTAATCCATGATGTATATGATTAATCTTAGTGGTGTTCTTGTTTTCCCTACGAGTTCATGGTAAGTTTCGTGGTATTTGTGAAATCGAGAGGGTTCGATAGTGATCCGTCCTCGTCGTTGTTTTTGTACGAACTTACATGAATCGTAGGTGGGTTTCCGAGTGTATTCTATTTTCGTACTCATTTATAAATGGTTGTGATTATGTTCTTTGAATCGTTAGGTTTGGGTTTATCGGTTCTTAGCAATCGTGGTTGATTTTCCTTTCCGTTCGTGTCGTCGTCAATTACCCAAGACAAGTATTCTTGTGAAACCTTTATGCTTAACATGAAATGGTTATGTACGATATTTATGTGCTTTGCTCAATCCGGGAGGGTTCAACGGGGCCTCGGAGGATTCCAGTGGTTTAGCCTCGGATTTACGAGCTTGTTGGCTAGCTAGTCCGGGAGGGTCCATAGAAGCCTCGGATGGGACCAGTGGTTTAGCCCCGGTCCTAGGCGATGCATGTACGTGATTTTGATTTTTGACTATAGCCAGTCCGGGAGGGTCCTTAGAGGCCTCATATGGGACCAGTGGTTTAGTCTCGGTCCTAGGCAAATTGATTTGGACTGTTTGTTTTCCAGGAAAAGACATGTCTAGTTTTGGTTTTTGAAATAATCTGATGTATGTACTATGAAATGTGTAAACGAATGGTTTGCCTTGATTACTTGTACTAGCGTAATTGCTAACCCCTTTGGGACCCATTTTGTGGAAATTCTTGTTATGAATTTCAGGTTATGTTCAGCCGGATGAGCGGGCATTGGGACAGTACGAGGATGCTGGCCAGGGTTGCTGACGTGTGGAATTGAGTTTCTTTATTTCCGTTGTCCATTTCGATATGGTTGTTTTCCAACTTGTGAACTTATAGATAATACTGCGAGTACTTAGGCACTTTTGATTTGGGATATGTTTTGTATGTTAATTTGTATTTGTAAAGTCGGGAGATGTACTGTTTATCGGTTGTACCAGGTGATTTCATTTAATTATTGTCGTGGTATTGTGTGTTTCTCGCTAACCGAGAAGGTTAGATGAGTGGTATTGTTTATTTTGCTTGGTGGATCCCACGTAGGGGTCCATGACACTGTAATATATCCTGAATATCTTGGGGGTGTTACATAAAATGGTATCGCAGCACTAAGTTTATGGATACCTAGGCTTGTTGGTTAATTTGGGTCTAGTTGTGTTTTGTTTTGCACATCATCACCCACTGCCATCATCTCGGTACTTCCAGTGCTCATAAGTTTTCCTTACTCGATTCCTTGTTTTCTCGTATCGTACTTCTGTTTCTTGAACTGTGACTGGTTTTCCTCTAGTATTCATCATCGAACTTCTTTTGCTACCTCTTATCTCCAGTATGGATGCTGGAAGAGGTCATGGTAGAGGTCGTGGCCGTGGTCGTGGATGCGACTGGGGATGTGGGGCAGCCAGTGGGGCGGCCACGTCACACTTTTCTGGAGCTGACAGTAATGATGGTCGTCATGGCCATACTGCTACTCATGATGACACAACCGGCAATGGCGCCGATATTAGTGTTGCATCTATGATGCAACAAATGGTTAACCAAATGGCCACAATAGCCCAGGCAGTTCAGAACCCGGCCCTGGCTCGTACTACTCAGGCCAGAGCAGATCGCTGGCTTCAGGACGTCACCAAGATGCATCCTTCTCAGTTCTCTGGGGCTTTAGACCTGATTGACTGGGAGAGGTGGATCAAGGAGATGTCTAAGATCTTTGTGGCCACTATTTGTCCGGAGGATCGCAAGGTCCCTATCGCCCAGTATTTTCTCACTGAGGAGGGTGCTGATTGGTGGGAGGCCGTTGAGCCTCGGGATCATGTTGCCTCGGGATCATGTTGCTTCATGGGACGAGTTCAGCGACCTTATAGAAGCTGAATACTATCCGTGGCCGGTTCATCAGGCCCGAGTCCATGCTTTTTATGATGCTCAGCCTCGAGATATTCCAGTTTCTCAGGCCATTGCTGATTTCAACCGGGAATTGGGCTATATGAAAGCCCAGGTTAAGGAGGAGGATGACAAGATTTGCCACTTTTCCAAGCGAATGAAACTGAAGATTCGCGATTACATGTGTGGGCTCGCCTGCACCACCCTAAAGGACTATCAGAGTATAGCTCTTGATTATGATATGTCATTGACGGCCAGTGAGGTGGCTCGAGAAATTAAGAAGCAGAAGTCTGTCGGTAACTTTTCAGGTCAGAAGGGTGGAGTTCAGCAGAAATCTCAGTCTGCGAATAATCCTGCGGGCGGTTCGGCTCGTTTCTTTGGGGGCTTTTGAGGTACTGCCAGTGCCTCTGCTTGTGATATTAGATGCAATAACTGTGGCCAGTTGGGCCATAGGAACTGAGAGTGCCCTCATCCGTAGTTGGCTTGTCATACTTGTGGCCAGTCGGGCCACAAGGCTTCCTTTTGTGATTGCGTGGGGAAGACTCTCGGTGCCCAGGCTTCTTTTCCAGCACCTAGGGAACCGAGTATGAACCAAGGGTCGTTTGCTTCTCAATCTCCGCCGAGTGCCAGTCAAGGGAGAGGTCGGGGTCAGCCCGCTAGAGGGAGAGCTTCTAGTGTCGTCTCCGTCCATCCACGTGTTTATGAGATGAGGAGGGCTGATGATCTAGCAGCCACCATAGCCACAGGTACCATTCATATTCAGTCTCATCCTGTCAGTGTGCTTTTTGATTCGGGTGCTATGCATTCATTCATCTCTCTGGAGTGTGTGTGCCATTTGAGTCTTGACTGTTTGTCGCCTTGTGAGCCTTTCATCATTAAACTTCCTAGCGGTGATAGAATCGTTGGTGATCGAGAGGTCCAAGACGATTCTGTGTTTATTTGTGAGAGGGCTTGGCTCTCTAATCTTATTGTTGTGAGTATTGAGGGTGAGGATTTGATTCTCGGGGATGATTGGCTCGAGCGGCATGGTGCAATCATGAACTACCGCACGAGAATCATCACCATGTTAGCTGAGGACGGCACCAAGCACTCTTTCTCGGGGTGAAAGAGGGGAAACCAGAAGTTCGTAATTAACGCCCTGAAGGCGATGAGCCTCATGCGGAAGGGGTGTACTGGTTATTGGTGTTACGTATTGAATGCAGAGGATGGTGGGGTCGAGTTTTCATTGATTCCAGTCATTAGTGAGTTCCCTGATGTCTTTCCTGACGACTTACCGGGGTTGCCACCAGACCGTGAGGTTGAGTTCGCTATCGAGTTAGAGCTGGGTGCAGCTCCGATTTCGAAGGTGCCGTACCGCATGGCACCCTCAGAGATGGCCGAGTTGAAGAAGCAGTTGAGTGAGATTCTTGAGTCAGGGTATATTCGACTGAGTGCTTCGCCTTGGGGTGCACCGGTCCTGTTTGTGCAAAAGAAGGATGGTTCGCGGCGTTTATGTATCGACTACCGCGAGCTAAACAAAGTAACATTAAGAATAAGTATCCCTTGCCGAGGATTGATGACTTGTTTGATCAGTTACAGGGAGCTGTGGTATTCTTGAAGATCGACTTGAGATCGGGGTACTATCAGCTTCGGGTGAAGGAGTATGATGTTCCGAAAACAGCGTTGCAGACGAGATATGGACATTATGAGTTTGTGGTTATGCCCTTCGGGTTAACTAACATGCCGACAGTTTTCATGCAGTTGATGAACAAGGTTTTCATTGAGTATTTGGATAAGTGTGTCGTCATCTTCATTGACGATATCCTTATCTACTCGAAGAATGAGGATGAGCATGTGCACCATCTGCGTGTGGTGTTAGATATTTTGAGGACCGAGCGACTCTAGTCAAAGTTCTCGAAATATGAGTTCTGGCTGAAGGAATTGATGTTTCTGGGTCACGTGATTTCAGCCAAGGGGGTCTGTGTGGATCCACAGAAGATTGAGGCAGTGCTGGATTTGGCACTGCCTAATAATGTGAAGGAGGTCCGTAGTTTCTTGGGTTTGGCTGGCTACTACCGTAGGTTCGTCGAGGGGTTCTCGAAACTAGACCGACCACATACACAGTTGCTCCAGAAATCCGAGAAGTATGTTTGGAATGACGAGAGCCAGTCGAGTTTTGAGGAGCTGAAGAGGCGTTTGACTTCAGCCCCGATTCTAGCGTTGCCATCTGGCAACGAGGGTTTTGCCCTTTATAGCGATGATTCGGGTCAAGGTCTTGGGTGTGTGTTGATGCAGCATGGCAAGACTATTGCGTATGCATCCAGGAAGTTGAGGCCGTATGAGCTCAACTACCCTACTCACAATTTAGAGTTAGCGGCAGTTGTTTTTGCGCTCAAGATTTGGCGTCACTATCTTTTTGGCTCTGCATGTTAGATTTTTACCGATCATAAATGTAACGCCCCCAAAATTTAACCGGGACGCCACAATGCCGTGAATCCCGAGTGGGTCCCACAAGGCAAGTTTTAAAAGGGTTTCAAAACAATTTACTCAACAAGTAGTTTGTGAAAGTATTCTTATGAAAGCATTCGTACGAACTGAAATACAAAGGAAAATAATGTCCGTATATACGGTTATTACACAACGTGGAATGTTCAAACTTTATTTCAAGAAAATATTGGGCCTTCTACCCAACACTGCTCAAGCCTGACCGGAACCTTCGGGACTGTCCTGCACATATTCAACCAATTTGCCTGACACGACGCATCGTGTCAGTCAACCTAGGTGAGACAAAATGAACTAAATTCATCGATAGAATCAGATAAATCCAGAGAATAATGTTATCACCGAATATTTAACGTTATCTCTTTTATCAGCACATAAACTCCCAAGGTCGCAACCAAGGGTCACGGAGGCATCTACACAGGAATACTCCGGACGTGGGTACCATTCAGGTTTTATCCCGCAACACAGTTCCACAAGATATATCAACATATAAACTCCCAAGGCCGCAGCCAAGGGTCACAGAAGCATCTACATAGGAATACTCCGGACAAGATAAATAAAACGAGCACCGCTCCACAGATAGTAACACATGTAATATTCTGAAATTTTAAGACATATTGTCCGAGCAAGATTCACTTGCTTCAAGTCCGATGAGAGTTACTCCCTTGATAACACAACGGCTCGATCGACCACACCTGGAAGCTCAACCTATTACATGTTCGTCGATTAATACCTTATGGGGATAATGATGATTAATGACAATTTCCCCGTCCCGTTAGGATTCTAAACCTAGTTGTTTATGTCACCGGGACTAAAAATTTTCTGTTTTTAACCACAATGCACATTACTAAATTCCCCGGTCCGCCATATTACAATTTATCATCTCGTTGATCCATAATGTTCTAATACAATATTCCTACGTTGTGATTATGACTAATAGCCACCGTAATTACATCACTTACTATAATTCGAATTTCTAGAATAGAATGATTAAGCATTAATCTCCCAAAATCCTAACATGTTCGAATACCTATCCGACTTGATAATCATTAATTAGTTCATCAAGGAATTATCAACGAGTTTATAACATGATAGTAGGATTATAATTGCAATCTTCAACAAGGCGATCCTAAGGTGTTGGTGATTTACAAATTCGATTGTGAGTTTCACAATCCAACTACGAGCACTACTATCATTCATTCAAATTACTAGCTTGATAGGTTACGATTAAAAATTGTGACAGTTTCCACCGGTCCGATCATCATCGAAAGTTCTTAAACTACCCAAGGCATCCAAAATTTAGTATGACTCGTATGAAATGAATTTAAGATTCAAAAAAACTTACCTTAATTGACAAGAGACGAAGAAGAACGACGAAGGATGAAGAAGAATGGGAGGATAACACCTTCAAGACCTTATCCGGAACTTGACCAACACGCTATAAGAAGATAGCACTTGATTAGGGAGTTTAAAATCGGTTTATGGGCGGAGAAAGACAGTGTACAAGAGGGTGGGACAATTTTTGGGTTGGAAGAAATGAAGGTAAGGGTGTACTTTTTATAACTTCAGAATGGCTTTATGTACGTTAGGCCTAAAGCTTTACGTACGTAAGATAGGTTATGTACGTTATCTCGAACGGTTAACGTATGTAAGGAAAACCCAGATCTCATTGACCGAAATAACACCTATCGTTACGTACGTAATGAGGATCGGTTAACGTATGTAGCACCCGTTGACTTTGCCTGTCGCTGTCGCACCAAAAGCTGGTCTGATTATGCGGAACATCCAACGAAGACTCCCGTCCAAAGACTGAAGACTGCGTTATGTACGTAAGGTATAACTTTTAGCGCACGTAATGTTACCACACTTAGCGTACGTAATACTTAGCGAATAGCGTACGCAAAGTTCAGTTGTTCACTAAGTTATTATCATATTAATTCCTTATAACGCGACTCCCCTTCAATCTCATCGAGCGATTTCTCGGGAAACACGACGTTGGCCACCGTCATATTCGCACCGATAATTGCCCAATGATATCAAGGTATGTCACCGACAAATCATCAATCATCACACAATCGGACAACTTTATTCGTGATAATGCGGTCCAAACATACATAAAAACACATTTATCGCAATGGATTACATTTATTCCATTATATAGTAGAAAAATGAGGTGCTCAACATGAAACAATATGTAAAACTGGTGGTATTACATACCACCCCCCTTAAAAATAGTTTCATCCTGAAACTAAGAAAATAACTCGGGATGATTCTCCCTCATGCTCGTCTTGGTCTCCCAAGTCGCTTCTTCCATGCCATGGTGTGACCATTGAACTTTTATGAGAGGTATGGCCTTATTCCTTAGTGTCTTTACGCGTCGATCCAAAATCGCATTTGGGACTTCGCTAAAGGTAGCATCATTAGAAATCTCTACCTCTTCGAAATTTATATTGTGGCTTGGGTCGTACACGTACTTTCTCAGTTGGGAGATGTGGAAGACATTATGTACTCCATCTAACGATGGTGGCAACGCTAGTCGATAAGTGAGTTTACCAACTCAGTCCAATATTTTGAACGGGCCAATAAATCTCGGGCTCAGTTTGCCTTTCTGGCCTAAGCGTCGAATACCCCGCATCGGCGATACTTTGACCCAAACGTGGCCCCCGACTATAAATTCCAATGGTCGCTGGCGGTTCATAGCATATGACTTTTAGCGGCTCTGCGCTGCTAACATGTGTTTTCGAACAATGGAAATCTTCTTAATAGATTCCTGGATCAGATCTAACTCGGTAGCGACGACATCTGACGCATCATCCCAACATAGGGGAGACTTGCACCTCCTACCGTACAAGGCCTAGAAGGGTGCCATGCCTATGCTTGTATGCCAGCTGTTGTTGTATGAAAATTCCTCCAAGTAGAGGTGCTTAGCCTAATCCTTGCCCCAATCGAGTACACATGCTCTCAACATATTCTCCAGGGTCTGTATAGTGCGTTCGGTCTGTCCATCTGTTTGAGGGTGATAAGTTGTGCTGAAATGTAGCTGGGTACCCATAACCTTGTAGACAGCCTTCCAGAAGCGGGACACATATCTAGTGTCTCTATTTGATATGATTCCCGAGGGAACGCCATGTAGTCTCACGATCTCCTAAATAAAGATGGTAGCCAACTGCTCTGTTCTGGTAGTCTCCTAAATTGGGATGAAATGTGCCGACTTCGTTAGTCGGTCTAAAATAACCCATATCGTGTCTTTTTCTCCCGCCGTTACTGGTAACTGGGTGACAAAATCCATGGATATGCTCTCCCACTTCTATTCCGGAATGAGTAAGGGCTGCATGATTCCGGCCGATCTGCGGTGTTCAATTTTCACTTGTTTACATGTCATACATCGAGCGATGAATCTCGCTACTTCCTATTTCATGTTCTTCCACCAGAAGCTCTTCCACAGATCCTTATACATTTTGCTCGCCCCGGGATGTACCAAATAGGGAGTAGAATGAGCTTCCTTGAGTATAGTTTGCTTAAGCTCGTCATTTGGTGGAATACAAATCCTGTTCTTGAATCTCACCAAGTCCCATTGGATCCTGTAGTCTGAAATAATTCCCCCTTCAGCCTTTGTGCCGATCGCACGAAGTTCCAGGTCCTCCATTTGTGCTAGGCGTATCTCGTCCAGCAAGGATGAACGAATGTTAATTGAGCACAACTGTCCCTGGCAGTGTTGTATCCATACTTCAATGCCATTCCTCCTGAGATCTTGTTGCAATTCCGGCTGTACTGTTAAACCGGATAGTGTCATCTCCTGCGCAGTTTTCCAACTCAGTGCATCTGCTATGACGTTGGCCTTCCTAGGGTGATATAAAATCTCCACATCGTAATCCTTGATTATCTCCAGCCAACGCCTCTGCCTCATGTATAACTCTCTCTGTGTAAAATTATATTTTAAACTCTTGTGGTCCGTAAAAATCTTACAGGTAACCCCATAAAGGTAGTGTCTCCAAATCTAAAGGGCGCGGACCACTACAGCCAGTTAAGTCGTGCGTCGTGTAGTTCACCTCGTATGGTTTAAGTTGTCAAGAGGCATATGCAATAACCCTGTCATTTTGCATGAATACACATCCAAGTCCATGCTTAGATGCATCGGTGTATATTACGAATCCCCCCGTGCCCTGTGGTAGTACCAATACTGGAGCGGTAGTCAGCTTCCTCTTCAGCTCATTGAAGCTCTCCTGATAATATGTTGTCCAGACAAACTTGGTACTTTTCCTTAGTAGATTCGTCAACGGCCAAGCAATACAAGAAAAAGCCTCGATGAACCGTCGATAATATCCTGCCAATCCCAGGAAACTTCTCACTTCTTTGACGTTTCTTGGTGGTTCCCAACTCATAACTGTCTCGATCTTCTGGGGGTCTACCTTAATGCCTTCTGCTGAAATTACATGTCCAGAAAGGTCACCTCCGGCATCCAGAACTCGCATTTAGAAAGTTTAGCATAAAGTTAGTGTTGCCTCAAAACGCTCAACACCTGCCTCAAGTATTCCTCATTCTCCTGTCGGCTCCGGGAATAGATTAAAATGTCGTCAATAAAAACCACCACACACTTATCGAGAAATTCTGTCAGAACCTTGTTCATTAACTCCATAAAAACGGCTAGGGCATTGGTCAAGCCTAACGACACCACCATGTACTCGTAGTGTCCATATCTCGGCCGAAATGCGGTCTTGGGAATATCCTCCTCTCGAATTCTCAATTGGTGATATCCAGAACGTAAATCCATCTTTGAAAACACAGTCGCTCCCTGCAGTTGATCCAGTAAATCATCAATCCTCGAAAGTGGGTAACGGTTCTTAATAGTAACTTTATTTAGTTCTCTGTAATCGATACACAGGCGTAGGGAGTTGTCCTTTTTCTTCACAAAAAGGACCGGCGCACCTCATGGCGAAGTACTCGGACGAATGAGCCCCTTTCTTAGCAATTCTTGGAGTTGTAACTTTAATTCCTTCATCTAGGCTGGTGCCATCCTGTATGGTGCCTTGGAGATAGGCGTCGTTCCTGGCTCAAGTTCAATTGAGAGATCGACCTCTCGTCGTGGCGGCAACCCTGGTAATTCATCGGGAAAAACATCCGGAAATTCGCTCACCGCGGGAGTATTATCAACCGACAGCTGTGATGTGTCCTCCTGAAGAATATAACACCAATAATACGTTCCTCGATCATCACAAGATACTCCCGCTGTAAGGAGACTGAGGGACCCCTTAGTACTAAAGTGTTCTCGGCCTCTGATTATGTGAGTGGCACCGTCACGAGTTGTAATGGAAACGATCAGGTGATAGGAGTCTAATACCGTCCTGTGCATTGTCATCCAGTCCATGCCCAAAATAACGTCTTCGTCATGGAGTGGAAAAACCATGAGATTTTCTGTCCAGCCTTGATCATTGATGCAGATCGGGCAGTCTCGAACTTCCGAATTACCCCCCACCCTGCTACCATCGGGTAGCTTAACAATAAAAGATTCACAAGGTACACAAGGAAGATTCAAACGGCTAACACATTCCACGGATATAAACGAGTGCGTCGCTCTTGTAACACCCCCAAGACGATCAGGGCATATTACAGCGCCGTGGACCCCACACTTTGGAGTCCACCAGGCTAACGCACCAAAACAACATACGACAAAAGACATACATCATCGACAACAGACAATTTCTCAATCCATGACATTTAAATCCAAAGACTGAAATTTGACAATACAATTTGACATCAAATCCATTCCCAAAACGGGTACACAAAATTAATAAACTCAAGAAAGAGGTACTCGAGTACTTAAGAAAATGACATAATAAAGAAATCCCAAAACAAGACACCAATAGACAACCGCTGAACAGAATCACGCCTGCCCATCATCCTTGTACGACTCGCATGCTCGTTTGCTTCAATGACCTGTACCTGAAATACAAAAGTATTTCCCCCATTTAAGGGGTTAGCGACAACTGCTAGTGCAAGTACAATCCATTTGAACTACCATTCTAATCAGATGAAATATGCGCCAAAAAATTTTTAGAAAAACATTTATATTCCGGAATATTTACGGTGCTCAAGCACAAAACACATTTCTCCAACAAAAAATTCAAAGTTAACCGTTGGTACGAGACTCACGGCCATCGTACCTCGCAGAGCCCCGTCGGACATCCCTAGGTGGTTAACCATAGTTCGTGATACACACACTCACGGCAATACGTATCCCTAGAGGCCCCATCGGACCGTCCATAGGTGAACATACACATATCCATCCATACAACCATGAAAGCCATAATTCAAATACTAGAACGCGTAAACAAATGTAATGTACTTTCCTTTGAGACATCTTCAAAGAATCGGGAATGAATAACGACTACGAACGATCTGATTGGAAAACGATGGTTCCTAAACAAAGGATTAACATAACTCAATCCTAACGGACAACAATAATTGAATGGAATATGCCAACAACCCCGATTACAAGCTATGACAATATAGATTCAATCGATATGGGCGAGGGTTTACAAAAAATCTCACTGAATCGATAATTCACGGATTAAACTCGATGAAATCGGATTGGAAATCACCCAATAACGACAATTGGTAAGGAATATTACAACATACTTGAACAATTCGGGTTTAATAATCAAAACCCGGAAACCCCCAAAATTGACAAGTTAGGGTTCTAGACAAAATTACCTTGAATTCGAACGGAGGAAGATGATTACGTTGATGATAATATGCTCCTACAATCTCATGGTGATGAAGGACGAAGAATACACAGATGAGAAGTGGAAGAAATCGCCCTGGAGGTTCTCTGATCGCCCGACGAGGAAAAACGAAAGAAGGGAATGAAAAGTGATGTTTTGACTCTGCCCGCTGTCTTAAAACAGCGGGATGTTACGACCGTAACTAAAGGATATTACGGCCGTAACAAGGCCACCTTACGGCCGTAACAGATGGGGTATTACGGCCGTAACACCCTACTGGACATCAGTCTGGGTAGCTGCTGTCCAAATCGTCCCGAACGACTCCGAAACCCGGACCTGCTATCGAACCAAAAATATGGTTATGAAATATATTCGATGACGAACCTAAGCGTTAAAAAGAAAATACAATTCCGAGTACCGGGGAAATACGACAAAGAAGATGAAATTCCCTAAACTTATAGGAAATTACAAAAATAGCCCAAGTGTCCGAAAATCACTCTACGACGTCGGATTGACAAACCGAAACTCACAACACGAACAACTCAACCATACGAACTTATGTAAACAAAGAAACAACAAAAACGAACGAATTTTACGAGAATCGAACGTACATACGACAAAACACAATATAGAATGGATTTATGTAAAAACATCTCCGAAACTCATCCAAATGGAAAAACTCCAAGAATAAAGTAGATTCAAAATGTCGAAACGGTTACAAGCGAGTCGATAAAAATATACATACACCAAAAATGAAAATGGCTAAAAATGGAAAGGTACGGATATTACATTCTCCCCTTCTAAAAAGAAGTTTCATCCCGAAATTTAAGAATCAAAAAGCTCGGGGTGCCTCGAACGTATATCCTCCTCCAACTCCCATGTTGCTTCCTCTACTCTGTGCTTCGACCGTTGCACTTTAACCAAAGGAATGGTTTTGTGCCTCAATTGTTTGTCTCGACGCTCCAAAATCCTGATGGGCCTCTCCTCAAACGTAACGTCCTTCTCGATCTCCACGTCCCCAAAATCAATAACATGGGACGGTTCCGGAACATACTTCCTCAGCTGAGAGACGTGAAATACACTATGCACATGACTCAACGATGGAGGCAATGCCAAACGGTACGCCAATTCGCCAACTCTCTCTAATATCTCGAAAGATCCAATATACCTCGGGCTAAGCTTCCCCTTTTTCCCAAAACAGAAAACTCCCTTCGATGGAGACACTCTCAACAAAATATGATCTCCCACCTCAAACTCCAAAGGTCGACGCCTAACATCCGCATAAGACTTTTGTCGACTCTGAGCCGCCAACATCCTCTCTCTAATCAATTCAACTTTCTCCCTCGTCTCTAACACAAGATCCGAATCAGTGCCAACTAGATCGGATGGCTCATCCCAACATATCGGTGATCGGAAACGTTGGCCATAAAGCGCCTCATACGGTGCCATCTTAATCGACGCGTGCCAGCTATTATTATATGTAAACTCGATCAAGGCCAAATGCTCCACCCAGTCACTACTCCAGTCTAACGCACATGCGTAACATATCCTCGAACGTCTGAATGGTACGCACGGACTGCCCGTCGGTCTGAGGATGGAAAGATGTACTCAAACGCAACCGTGTCCCCAATGCCTTATGCACCGCCTACCAGAAATGCGATAAAAACCGGCCATCTCTATCCGAAATAATAGTTTTCGGCGTACCATGAAGTCTCACTATCTGCGCGATGAAAATACGAGCTAATTTTTCTGGACCCTAAGTATCCTTGATGCCCAGAAAATGTGCCGACTTAGTCAGTCGTTCCACGATCACCCACACCACATTCATTCCGGTCTTCATTCTCGGCAAGTTCGTGACAAAATCCATGGAGATATCTTCCCACTTCTATTCCGGGACGGGAAGTGGTTTCAACAATCTGGCTGGCCATTGATGCTCGATTTTGACTTGTTGACAAGTCAAACAATTAGCCACAAACTCAACTACCTCATTATTCATGTCATTCCACCATAACTTCTTCCTCAAATTTTTATACATTTTACTCGAGCCCGGATGGACTGAGTAAGGTGATGTTTGAGCCTCCCGCATAATACTCTGCCTCAATTCCAAGTCGTACGGAACACACAGCTGACTTCGGAATCTCAACACACCATCCTCATGTATCACGAATCCTGAGATTTTCCCCTTCCCTACTGTTGTGTCGAGATTTATACACCTCGACAGGCGATCGTCACCAAGGCCGAACGACTGAGTCCACAACCAATCAAGCTACGGCGAACTCGCCTAAACGAAGATAACAGTCCACCTTCGAGTATCTAAGCGATCAACTCACAATACGATCGCCTTTGGCACCTAGCGATCGACTCTGGTGCCCGACCTTGGACGACCGTCCTATGCCCCGAACAAGACCTTCGTCCGTCAAAGTCTACGAAGACTGGATCTCAAAGCAGCGCCCACGTGCAGATCCGCAAAAGGCGCTGCAGAACATGGGTCGTTGACCACAGTCTGTCACCACCTTATCACCTACCGACAAACCCGCCGAAAGGTACAAGGTAGGACCACCCGTGACAGCGACTCAAACGCGTGCAGACTTCTCATTAAACTGCACAGCTGACTGCCAGCAACTCCTGCGGACTTTAAGGAGACCAGCCCATGTGCTAAAAGACGATCGCCCGCTTATTATAATACAGTAGAGGCGATCGCCCAGCATCTCCCAGTCCTATAAATAGAATACCTCCAGCAACTGGAAAAAGGTTGGCAATTCGTTCTCCTCTCAGTTCAGAGAAAACACTCAAATACATACACTCTTTCAGGCTCACGGTTTCCTCTCTTGGATCTACCTCAGGATTTCTCTCTCAGCACCTCTCATCCAGAAGACGGTCGGCAGAGGCAAGAATCCCTTGTAGTTCAGATTCAACGCGACTCGCAAGGAGCTCAAACATACAACTAATACACACCATGAGAGACTGTTGATTTCTCACGGTCGTCACAGCTCATCAACGTTGTTACAAGAACTCGCAGAGCATCATATCTGGTTCTTCCGGCAATCTTCACGCTCAATAGCTAAGATAACTAGGGTCTTTACACTCATTGTAATTGTACTCTAACATTAATACTTGTACCCCAGAATATTTGTATTAATAACATCTCGAGAGAGCATTCAAGCCCGGGATTAACAACCCCGGCAAATCTTGTGTTATTTACTTTTCCACGGAAGTGTTCTCGCACTTTGTTTGCTATCCATCCATTCCAGCAATATCTATCTCCGGATAATATTTTGGGTAGCAACAATTGGCGCTAGAGGAAGGGCTAACCTTCATTTTTATTCCGACCGTCCCAAAGAACACTCACTGTTCTCGGGGCATATACATGAAGTGACACTCACTGCTCTTCAAAGAAAAGCCTTAAGAATCATGACGTCCGCCAATACATCGAAGAGAGCCACTCGCCAAACTGCCGGACACCATATCCCGGCTCAATCCAAGCCTCAACCGACGGCAGAGGGAAGCAGCGGCGACGCGAGACTCTCGATCCCGCACCTGAGGGGTGTCCCCAGCCTCTCACTCGACCAGCTCCAAACCGCGGAACAGATCGAGGAGGCTATGGCCATCCTAAAGGAGCGACGGAGAGCATGCGCGGCGCCCGCAATAACTCCCTCGGCCATCCGCCGCGTGGGCAAACGGAAGTTCAAAGGGTTACTGGGCGAGCGATCGTCAGAAAGCCCCGATTCGCGATAAAAGGCTATCGCCAGACCGGACGGTTCCGTATTCAGTCGCTTGGGAAGCGATCCATCATGGCGACCGGGGAATTATGGCCCCAACCACAATACGATGGAATCTGAGTCCGTCACCAGGAGTTCGGCCTGCCCAACTCCCAGTTGAATACAGGTCAGCTGTCTGACTCCCACTCCGAACGCCAGGGGATCAGTACTTGATCGCCTCGGCTCCCGCTCCGAGCGCCTAGCCACGAGCAGCCAGGCCGTGGCGATGGCTGCTATGCAACGCCAGCTTGACGAGATGAAAGCACTCTTGGACACTGGGGCAAGCACCAACAGAAATATCATCGGACCGACCGAGCCACTCGCGGTCCACATCGAGCTCACCCCCGTGCAACCAAGGATCGCTCCTCCCAAAACACCTCTCTATGAAGGGAGATGGGACCTTGAAACTCACCTAAGTAAGTTCCGTATTTACATGACCGGGTGTGGGGCATCAGATGCAACCAAATGCCGAATCTTCCCGTTAACATTGGGCGAGCTGGCCCACAGGTGGTACATCTCACTACCATCGCGATCGATCATCTACTTTGAGAAACTGGCGAGTGACTTTACGTCATACTTCGCCGCTAAGGTCGCCAGACCAGAAGGCCCCCACCGCATGATGAAAATCAGGCAGGGGGAAGATGAATCCGACGCGGATTACATCGACCGGGTGGATGAAATAGTCCTCACCGGCGAGCCCATCAGCGACGAGCTCGCTCTCTACTCGGTCCTGAGGGGATTCTACGGTCACTCACCCATGTTTAGACATCTGACGAAGGACATCCCCCCAACCTACGCGATCCTCCGCGCTAAGGCTGCCGACTTTCTGGCCAGGTAAAGGCTACTCACCCTCTGCCTAGGCAAGGAAACTCCACCTCCTGTCCGAAATACGGCGATCGCCAAAACCAAAAAGACGGTCGCCAAGCCATCCGGCAACCACAAGGCCTTCGAAGATATGGAAACCCATCTCCTCCACAAATTCAACCGAACTCCGGCCCACATTTTCTACGCCATCAAGGGGCGTGAACCGCTAATCAAGCCGAAGGCAATAAGGGACCACGGTCATCTGGACCACAATCAATATTGTGCCTACCACAAGAGTCCCAGCCACAACACCAACCAATGCCGCGATCTCCTCAGATAACTCCGGAGATTGTTCGAAAAAGGCAAGTTGGACAGCTTATTGGCTTAGCCGGAGCCCCACCAATCTCCAACAGGGTCGCCCGAGTCGAACGCGAACAGGCCGGAAAGCTCATACGAGCCGACCCCTCGATCAACCTCGGCGACTGTATCTACATGCTTCAATCAAGAGAAGGGAACTTCGGAAGTCTCTCCCCGATTTCCCGCCTCATCAAATCAAAGGCTACTGCTAAGCAAATGCTTCAAACAAGAGGATGACTCGCTCGCCGTCTAAAGTTCGTCATCGACATGATGGACCTAGGCAGCGATCACCTCCCCTAGCACAATGTATACCATCGAAGATCGTCATCTTACATGAGGGTTCGAGGTAGAAGAGTGCCGCCATAGTCGCGAAAATCGATCAAACCGACGATCCGTCCATGCAAGGTTCCTTTGGGATCCGATCGCTCGCCCTTCGTTTAAATACGAGGCGGGCTTAGCCGAATGACCCTCTAAAACAAATCAGAGGATTACTCGCTCGCCCTCTAAAGTTCATCATCTACATGAAGAACATAGGCAGGAGATCTCCTCCCCTTACACAACGTATACCGTCGAGGATCGTCATCCGACTTGATGGTCCGAGGTAGAAGAGTGTCGCCATGGTCGTGGAGGACGATGGAACCGTTCTATGTGCCCATCCAAGGTCCCTTTGGGCCACGATCGCCCGCCCTTCGTTTAAATACAAGGCCGGCGTAGTATGAGGGCCCTCCGAAACTAATCTGTGGACACGTTCGCCCGCCCTCAAAGGTCCATCACTTAACGTGGTGGGTCCTTCTCGGACAATGCGACGCGTCCCCCCCGTCTCAATGTATACTGTCGAGGGTCGCCATATTAATGACGGCCCGAGGTAGAAGAAGAGCTAACAAGCCGCAGACGTGGAGTTGATTAATCCGACGATGCCCCGCGCAAGGAATCCTCCAGACCAAGACCGCACGCCCTTCGTTTAAATACGAGGCGAGGCGCAGCCTTCGGAGGACCCTACCAATTAAGTGAGTCATGAGAACTTAGCCATCAGATGGAATGTTGCTCGCGCACAAGACATGATCGTGGAGATCGGTCCATCGAACTCCACGATCGTGCACGGTTCCTCAAGACCGAGATGGACGGCCTTTTGAGGTTTCGACAAAATTGAAGACCGCTCACTCAACAATTTATTTTCGTCCCCTTACTTTCACTAAGTGAACAAAAACAAGGGGGAAGAGTGCGGAGCTATATATACAACGATCATCCCTATTCAATTACATACGGATATCGGCATTTTTCCGATGTTCATGCAGTGATCGAATTTGTTGTAAAAGTTATCTATATGAGTTTATCAATTCACTTGGAGCCATACACGCAACAATCTCTCCTCACTGGTCTGTACAAAGTCATGCAAAAGACTCAGAAAAGGAATCATTCAAGTAATAAATCGAAGAAGCAAACATTCATTTCATTACTTGAAATATCGGAATACATACACGGTCGCCCGAAGGCCTAAGTATTACAAGAGAAAGCTACAAATTTACAAAGAAAAAGAGCTAAAAAATAAGAATGAAGAGCCTCAGGCCCCTGCCTGGCCTTCGCCTTCAACCTCCGGATCGGCCCGCGACCATTCGCCAGCTTCCGGAGCAGCCTCCCCATCCTCCGGAGCGTCGGGATGAACAAGGTTCACCGGAGTCGGATACCAGCTCAAATCTACGTCGATTTCCGAGAGATCCAAGATCGGCACGGAGAAAGCAGGATGGAGAGGATGCTCCAACGCATACGCCTTGAAGTTTTCAGCAAGAGGGCCGACCTCCAACCCTCCCTTCTTAGCAGCTCGGAGCGAGTCAGTGAATGCCATATAATAGGCAAACTCACTGACAAACTCCACGTTAAGAAAGGGATCGGCTTCGGTCGCCTCTAGCTTCCCTTTCAGCTCCACCATCGCCTGTTGCGCACCTTGAAGCTCGGCCTCCTTAGCGACCGTTTCCCCCCTCAATGCCGCCATATCGCTAGTCAGCCGAGCGACACTAACCTTCAGCTGCTCGGCCTCCTTCTCAGCGGCCGCGTGCGACCATCGGGCATCTGTCATCTGGTCCCGATATCGGTCGATCGTCGCCCGAGCTCGCTCATAATTCTCTCTCATCAGCTCAAGGTCATGACTCGCCCACTTAGCTGCATCGAGGGAGTCCTTCTCCATAGCCACAATCCTGTCGGTGAACTCGGCGTTCTCTTTCCGAGCGGCCTCGAGGTCTGCTTGCAGACGTGTAGTAGAAGGACGCCCCTCGAACTCCTGCACAGCCTAGGCAGCCATCGTCGCCGCCTGGAGGGAGAGAGAAAAAGCAGTTTTTATTGCATTCCCGGATTGCTGGCGAGTGATCGCATCTAAGTCCATCGTCCAGGCCTTCGGCAAAGCGAAAACGGCCCGGTTGACGTACAATGATTAATCATATACATCATGAATTAATCAACAATATGGAACCAATCGGACAAAAACTCAAACCCCCCAAAATTTTCCAAAAATAGGGTTCTAGGAGGTTACCTTGGATTAAGGATGAAGAACCAAAGTAGATGTTGGTAATCTACACCAAGAACTCAATGAAAATAATCTCTGAAGTGATTGGAAGAAGAAACCGTCTCCAAATCGCGTAAAGGATCGCTCGGATGTGGAGAAAGAGAAGAAATGAGAAATGAGGCGGATCTGGGTCAACTCTCTGGTTTATATAACCATAGATCTTAGCGTGCGCTAACGATCCATAGATAGCGTGCGTTACCCAGCCAAAAACCAGTCCAAAACCTACGGTTCTGGCCTGTTAGCGTGCGCTACTAGAGAATAGCATGCGCTAACAGCCCCTTGATAGCGCGCGCTATCGGGCCATAGCGTGTGCTACCTGGACACCAGATCGAGTCCAGAAACATTCTGCCAGTCTGGACTACCGAGTTAGCGCGCGCTACCGGTCACCCAGCGTGCGCGAAGTCCAAACTGTAGCCTGCGCTAATATACAAATGTAGCGTGTGTTATGCTGCTCGTCCAGAGAGCAGAGAGTAGAAACAACCCACTGTCACTGTTGTGCTCGAGTCGTTAGCGTGCGCTACCAAACGAACAAAGCGTGCGCTACTCAACGACACTAGCGTGCACTAGACAACAGGAATAGCACGCGCTAGCGGGTGCAGACAGCAGTACAGATAGCACCCAAAGATGGAAAACATAGAATTCCACCGCGGATGAAAACAACACGCATCCGACACCAAACAACGGGCCGAAGAAGACACACGAACAACAAGATCGAGTCAGAACCAAAGCGCTAAAAGAAAACACGATTCCGACTAGCCGAGGGTTCGAAAAAACTACAACATTAGTAATCGCCCCAAAACTTTGGGAAATTACAAAACGGCCCAAAATATCCGAAACACACGATACATGATCGAAACAACATATGAAAGCTCACAACATGCATAATAACATGAGATGTATCTGCGACAACTCCGAGACGGCAGTTCCGAACAACGATTACGAGAATCGAATGAAATAGCGACGGAAATGGCATTAAACACGGAATTGAGTAAAATAAGTCCGAAACAAGCTCGGACGACAAAAAGTCCAGTATTAAATATTCTCGAAATATCAATACGGTTCAAGAGAGTCACTAAAAATGAAAAATACACCAAAAATAAAAATACCGGAAAAGAAAAATGCGGATTTTATTCACTTTTCGTACCAAATCATCTATAGTAGATTTTATTCAACATGTTGTCTAACCTCGTAAATTTCATCTTTTTTATAGGTCATATGGATTGATTTACCTCTAGAGTTAAGAGAATTCCATTGTTGTCAATTAATTGATAATTTTTCTAGTGCATTCCAAGCTTCATCTCCAATAATATGAAGAAATTCCCCACCATGCATTGATTGGATCAATTGACGATTTTTTGGAGTTAAACCGTCATAAAAATATATTTCAGACGCCATATTTTAAAACCATGATGGGTACACTTAAGGTTAAAATCATAATATCTTTCCCAACACTCATAAAATTCTTCATTTTCATTTTGAAAAAGTTCTGATATTTCTCTTCTAAGACTATCAGTTTTGGACAATGAAAAAATTTCGCGAGAAATTTATTCACTAGTTGGTCCCAACGAATAATTGTTCTTGCTTGAAGAGAATTTAGCCACTAATTTTGCTTTATCTTTGAGAGAAAATGGAAATATTCTAAATTTGATGGATTCATCAGAGAAATTTTTGAATCGGAAAGTAGAACAAATATTAAGAAATTCGTTGACATGCATATAAAGATCTTCTCTTTTCAAACCGTGAAAAGATGGAAGAAGTTGAATTATTGATGGCTTAAGTTCAAATGAGTTGCACTATTCCTAGGCAACACTATAAAAGAAGGAGAATTATCAGTTACTGGAGAAAAATATTCTATTAAAGTTTTCTCTGTTGCAACTTGATTATTCAGATTAGCGGTTTCGTCCATTTTTGGTATTGGTTTTGTTTGTTGAACTTCAATTTTAGTTATGGATAATCTTCTTCTCGTTAATCGACCTTTATTATTTCGTTGCTAAACTTTCATCCACCAATTTTTCAATTTTTTTAGCTTTACATACAAATCAAATTATGATAGTCGATCGAATTTGCAGATCGTTGGAGGCGTCACAACGGTCGCACTTAAAATCGAACTTTCTTCGGCTTGTACAATAGATGCCTTTTTGCCAAAATTCAGTCGGTTCTCAAAAGCAGTTTGTACAAGATTGATATTTAGCTTTTCTCTAATCAAATCGGACAAAGTATTGAGTGAAACATTTCGATCCCGTGTTGAATCTTCTAAAGGATTTTATTATTTTAATTACTTTCTTTATTGAGTTTGTTATTATTATTATTATTACTAATAGTTATGATAATTATTATAATTATTACCAAATTTGTAGATGTAGCCGATCCCAAAGGAATAAACATACTAATTGATTTACGGAAACAATATCTATAGATAAATTAAATTCTACAATGAGAAATATTGCAATTAAACTAAATATGTAAAAATATTATAAATAGAAAATAACAACTAAAAGCAAAATCTAAATTCACGACTACAAGATATAAATTATTTTTTTCATTTTCTTATTTTCAGTTTTATATATATTTTTATATTTTCAGTTAATATATATTATAAATTTATTATATTTTTAGACTAATAATATTGATATAATATTATATAAATATATATATATATATACATATTTTCGGAAAATATTCAGTTTTATTAAGAAAAATAAAAACTACATTCTTTTTATTTTATTTATGCAAACAATAAGATAAAACTAGTATATTTTTATTGCCAATTTTCTTTGCCAATTTTTATTTTTTATAAATAAGGTTCTTAAATATTTATTTTCTAGTATTTGCCCTTTTTGTTAAAACTTTTCAATTTTATTTACAAAATAGGCTTCTATTTTCATTAAAAAAATCAAAGTTCAAAAATGGAAATAGTAATATTTTTATTATATATATTCCAGATTTTTTAAATAATCAATCTTTAATATGTTTTTTTATTTTTAGATTTTTTTTAAATTAAAACAGTTTCTTATGAAAAGTAAATTATTTTTACGAAAACTAAAACTAGCAGTTTTTTTAAAAACAATAATAATCAGTTTTTTATTATTTGTGGAAAACAATTTTTAATGTAAAAGAAACAATTTATAAATCAGATCCAAATTTTTTAATTTTTTATTTTGAACTTTAAACAAAACTTCCGATTTCTTAATATTAATATTCCAAAATTAAAAAATTACCTAAAGTTCCTTTTTTTGTAATTTCCAAATTTTTTATATTTTTATATATTTTTATTATTATTTTACGAAAATAAACAATAGCTTTGTATTATTATTATTATTATTATTATTATTATTATTTTTATTATTTTTCATATTTTTTATGAACATAAAAAGAAAATCAATTCTACTAATAACTATTATTTAAATTAACACAATGTAAAGCGAATATTAAGAAGACAGATACTAACAATAAGAAAAAGCAGCAAAATAAATAACTAGTAGAAGAATTTAACTAACTTGGTGACGACAGACTTCTTGTACTTCGTTTGCACCTACTGGTAATGGCGCCAAAAACTTGTTGTCTGTTTTAAAGTCTAATACTCGAAACGCACGATTCATTCGATGTAGATATACGATGCAAAGTCCTTTCATATGATTGTTGGAATGATTGAAATAATTGCAATAAATAACAATAATTTTTAAGTGAATCTCAGATAAACAGATTTTTAAATTATTTACTAGGGTTTATAATCTACTAATGTCTATTTATTATTTATTTTATATATTAATTCCAAGAAATTCAGGGAATAGATTTTGAAATCAAGCTCACTATTTTCCTATAGGTTTAACAATAAGTACAAAATTGTTATATGAATATAGATTTTCCTTCGTTTGATAATTGTAACTTCTAAGCATTATATGTATCCAACTCAATGGAAGACAAATAATCAAAGAAATCAACGAATATCAATAGTTACAAAGCAACGGGGAATTTTTAACTGTCGAAAATACATGATACAATTGATGAATTAATATTACCCTATTGAAGCGAAAATCATAATCATTAAACATACAGTTGGAATTATTATATAAATATTAATAATAATTTAGACTGTTAGGAATACATTTAGGATTTTGATGATATCATCCCTGTATTCTAAGTTTAATTCAAACATAATGTTCTAAGTACTTGGCATTGTAAAAAAAAATCAAATGAGTATCTTCTATAGGCCTTTAAAAAGTTAGATTAAGGATTGATCAAACAAGCTAAGTCCGTGCACCTGAGTATCGCTAAGTCAGAATATCAGCTGTGTATCACCAACTCTAGATAATAGCTGAGTATCGCCAAGTCAGAATATCAGCTGAGTATCGCCAAGTCAGAATATCAGCTGAGTATCGCCAAGTCAGAATATCAGCTGAGTATCGCATATCAGTTGGGTATGAGTTGAGTATCGTCGAGTCAGTATATCAACTGAGTTTAGCCATGATAAAATGTCAGCTGAGTTTAGAGAAGACAGGATATCAGCTAAATATGGACGTCAAAATACTTGGACAAAATTCAAGCAAGTATTAATCAGCTATGTCCATGTTAGCAAAATGATGAAAAGTCTAACAAAGACGGCAAATCACATGCAGATGTAAATAAAGCCAAGGAGACAATCTGAATAATTCCAGCAAGTTAAGGAATTAAATATTCCTCGATATTCACGCCCTGAAGACTCCCTATTATAGAAATCAAAGCAAACGGAGCGGACAACTGTATATCTTCAACTGTCAGACTTGAAGAAAGAATAAAGCCGTGCAAAAGAGGTGAACAGAAAAAACAAAGAAGTCCACTCTCCAACGGACCAGTTTGTTTCAAAGGACGCAACGGCTATGAAGAGCTCAAAGGAAGTACTATAAGTATCTAAAGAACCCTTAAGCAGAAGTACGATGCAATTTACACTTACAAGCAATCAAAGAAATCAAAAGTAATATAAACTACAACTATAGCATCATGAAGAGCAAAAATCATAAGAATCAAATACTGAGAAGCTCTTAGAAGTTGGAGAAGACAAACATTCTTGTCTTAAAGATTTGAGTACGGGGTACTTTCTTGGACGAGGTTCTTGAAAGTAAAAGGTTGTAAGGCATCCACGTGTTCTTGATTGGAAGGTGATATACAACTTGAGAGTTGTTAAGGCATCCACGGGTTTTCGATCAAGAGGTGACATGAAACCAAAGAAGGAGTTACAACGGCCATGAGTTTTTACTGGTTGAAAGTTGATATAACTAAATTCATTGTAACCATGAAACGGTATAGTGAATTTATCTCCAAGTGGATTGGAGAAAAGTGGACTAGTAGAGGATTACCCCACCTGAACCATTATAACTGCTGTGTTGTTTACTACTTTAAGCATCATACTTAACTGCTGCATCCATGTTAATTGTTGAATTAAAAGTCAGCTAAGTCTTCCACATAATATTTGTCAGCTGAATTCCAAGCTGTGCCTCGCTGAGATTTCAGCAAGATCAGCTAAGTTCACCTAGCTGCATATATAACATCTGAGTTTCATAAACCAGCCAATTCAGCAAAGTAATTTTAAAAGTCTATCCACCCCCCTAGACTTTTATCATACGTACTTGTGACCTACAAGTGGTATTAAAGAGGTTGGTTCATAGACCACATACTTGGTAGTCTCAGAATTAGATGCATACTTACGTGTAAACTATCATATTAAGATGGAACACATGCACTCTAGACCTCCTATTTTATCTATTGGTGATTATCTATGGAAGAAAAGAATGCAGACACATTTATCATCCATCCATGATGACATGTGGAGCATTATAGAAGAAGGTCCTTTCATCTACCTGAAGGATAACTCTGCTGAGGAAATCGCACCTGGGAAATCAAAGCAAATTCCCAAGACCAGATCAGAGCAGACAACTTATGAAAGGAAGCTGGCCAACCTTGAAAATCAGCCAAATAAACTCTATATCAAACTCTTGATAAAGCCACCATGGTAAAAATCAAGAACTGCAAAAATGCTAAAGAAATATGGGACACATTAGCAGTAATGTGTGAGGAAACTGAGCTGATCAAAGAAAACAAATTGTCAATTGCTACTCAAAGTTTGATAATTTCAAAATGTAGAATGGATAAATAATTGATCATGTGAATACTAGGTTCACAGAAATCATCAATGAAATCAACTCTCTTGGAAAAACCTATGGAAACCGAGAGATGGCCCTAAAAGTTCTAAGGTCTCTAACCCCAGATTGGAGCATGAAGGCCGTAGCCATGAGGGAATCAAAAGATCATAATAAAATAAAGTTTCAAGAACTATTCTCAAACCTCAAGGCATTTGAGTTCGAACTACCCTGCTCATTATCTAGTGAGCCAGCTAAAAAAGGAATCGCATTTGCAGCTGAGTCCTCTGCAAAGAACCTAGCTGAAGTCACTCCTCCAAGTCCTCTGAATTTTGAGAAAGAAATGGCATTCATAATGCAAAGATTCATTAATTTCAGAATGAATTACTCAAAATACAAGAGGAACTACAAAGAGAATCCTAGAAGGAACCAACAAGCCGGGAATTGGAAGGTGGAATGCTATAACTATCATAAGACAGGCCATGTCCAATATGACTGCCCTAACCTGAAGAAATATGAAGAAAAGGACGTAGGAAAAATAGAAGATAAGAGGAAAGTTCTGATTGGGGAGGATCAAATGCTAGAGAATGTGGAATCAAGCAGTGGATTCCTGTATGATGATGATGACTACAACTGCTTAATGGCCAACATTGCTGATGAAAAGGTAACATCTAAACCCCAAACTTCAGAATGTTTTAGCTCATATATGTCTGAAGATCTTGATTTACACAGTTACCTAAATCCCCTGTTAAAAATTTTTGAAATTCTTAAAACAGCACACCTGGTTGTAACAGGTGAGTATACCCAGTTGAAAAATGAGAAAAGCCAGCTGAAAAATGATTTTGATAAACTTAACCAGGATACTACTAATTTCAAAAACACCCAGGCTGAAGCAGAAAGTAATATGGTCATAGATGAAATAAAAAGATTAACAATTTTAAGCAATGAATCATAGCTGAAATAAATAGATTAACAGTTTTAAACAATGAAAGATCAGGTGCACTCGCTCATTTTGTGGCTGATCTCTCAAAGGTCAAACAATCAAATGATGCTCACGCTAAAGAAATAACATCACTTAAAGCATAGAAAACATAAGAAGATTTATGCAATAACCAAGTACCATTATATTTAAAATCAAGTCTTGGATATGATCTAAATGCTGCTCCTACTCATAAAACTACATTTGTAAAAGGAGAAGCAAGTGTACAGCCTATTGAACTGAGTAGTCAAAAAGGGCATCAGCCAAGTCTTAAGGCTCAACAACAGTCTTGACAATCTAGGCAGCAACCAAGACAGTTTAGGCATCAGCGAAGATAGTCTAGGGGGCAACCAAGACAGTTTAGGATTGAGTTGAGACAAAAGACTAGGCAGTGGCCAAATCAGAGTCAACAACTAAAATATTATCAACAAGATCTTTTCTACCAAAAGTTCTCTCAAAACAACCTTCATACTTGGAGAGGTAGACCAAGGTATCAAAACTTTCAAAATGTGCGGAAACAACAGAATTATCATTCTAGGTACAATAACAGACCACACCAAACAATTTATCAACCTTACTACATGCACAATCCAAACAAAGGATATAGAGAACAAACAAAATGCATTTTAAAATGATATTTACAATCACATGAGAAATCGATTCTCCAAGAAAATCACTAACCCTAGAGGCCCCACTCAAATCTGAGTACCTAATCCTTTTTTGATGATTGCAGAAAAGATGGAACGATTACTATCAAGTTACCAAAATCACCAGTACAAGGTGACGAATGGTTTGTGGACTCTGGGTGCTCAATACATACAGGAAATAAGAAAAGTTTGTCAGACTACAATAAAGAAAGAGGCCCAGATGTAACCTTTGGAGATAGCTCATGTGAGCAAACCAAAGGTCATGGGAAACTACAGAGAGGAAACATTGTCATAACAAAAGTGCAATATGTGACTCAAGTATAATCTCTTGAGCATAACCTAGTTCTGTGATGAGAACAATCTAGTAATTTTCACCAAATGGATATGTATGGTGATTGATCTCGTATCTGAAGAAGTGAAACTACAAGGCTACAGAAGAAGGGATGTCTACATGATAGATTGGAAAACGAGCACACCAAATGCTTGCTTCATATCAAAGATAGTAGCTAAAAATGGATGGCTCTGGCACAAAAGATTAAGTCATCTAAATTTCAAAGCTCTCAACAAGATAAGCTCACAAAAATTAGTAAGAGGTCTCCCAGAAGGAATATTCAAGAAGGAGACTTTGTGTGATGCATGCCATAATAGAAGGCAGATCATAGCTTCATTCAAATCAATTCAACCTACAACTCTAACCAACAGAGTGCTGAAACTACTTCACATTGATCTTTTTGGACCCATCAAGCCAGGAACCTTGAGTGGAAGAAAACATGCTTTAGTAGTCGTAAAGTACTACTCAAGATACACTTGGATAGTTTTCCTTTACAAGAAAAATGAAATACTGACCAAGTTTCCTGAGCTAATGAGGAGAATTTAAAATGAGAAATCTCTATCTATCATCAAGATCGGATCAAACAAAGGAGGATAATTTCTCAACAAAGCCATAACTGAATACAGTGATCGAAATGGGTCCATCGTGAAGTCTCCGCCGCAAAAACACCACAACAAAATGGTCTAGTTGAAAGAAGAAACAGAACTCTCAAAGAAGCAGCCTGGATAATGATTGCAGAAGCTGATCTCCCCAAAAGGTTCTGGGCTGAAGCAGTCAACACAGCCCGTCATACACAGAATTGAAGCATGATTCTAGGGGGGGCACTGTAAAACTCCCTATGAGGTTTGGAATGGCAGATTACCAACTGTTGCATATTTTAATATTTTTTGTTATAAGTGTTTCATCCACAACAATGGCAAAACACAACTGAATGCTTTTGATGCTAAAACTGATGATGGTCTCTTTATGGGATACTCTCAAATAAGCAAAGCATACAGAGTCTTTAACAAAAGAACATTAGTTGTAGAAGAAACACCTCATGTTGTCTTTGATGAATCTACTGCTGAGTACAGGAAACAGGTGGATAAAATTGAGAAAAATCTCAAAGCAACCACTCTATAATCAGCCAGGTTCACCAGGCTTAGCTGAACCAGACTCAACTGACTCAATCTTAGCTGAACCAGTCTCAGCTAACTCAGAACTAGCTGTACCAGACTCAAATGAAGTTCATCAAAACCTAGACGAACCATAGATGGATACATCAAACCTGCTGGGCAATTCTTTATGGGGAATAAACATTGATGACCCTCAACCAAAAGCAGAACTTGAGGATGAAACTCCTAGATGGTTAAAAGACCATCCCATCCAACAAATCATTGAGATCCTAACTGATGATGTCAAAATCAAAAAATCTAAAGACCCTACAAGGATGGCCATGTTCTCCTGTTTTATGTCTCAGATGGAACCAAAAGTAACAGAACAGCCCTAGATGACTACACTTGGGTGAATGTCATGCAAGATGAACTAAACCAAATGGAAAGAAATAATGATGAGAGCTAATAGGCAGACCATACCACAAGAAAGTCATTGACAGCATGTGGGTCTACAGGAACAAATATGATGAATATGGAGCCGTTGTTAGGAAAAAGCTAGATTGGTTGCAAAAGATATGCTCAATGTGAAGGAATAAATTTTGATGAAACATTTGCACCAGTAGCAAGATTGGAAGCAATTAGGCTATTTCTTGCCTATGCAACCTTCAAGAAATTAGAGGTGTATCAAATGGATGTGAAAAGTGCCTTCCTCAGTGGAGTACTGGAAGAGGAAGTGTATGTTGAATAACCTCCTGGATTTGTCAAATGAGAAAAGGTGTACAAACTATTGAAAGCCTTATATGGACTCAAACAGGCACCAAGAGCTTGGTACGAGACACTATCCATATTTCTTGAAAAAAATGGATCCAGCAAAGGAAAGGTGGACAAGACAATCTTCAGAATTGATCATAAAGACCACATATTTCTCATTCAAATATATATGGATGATATCATTTTCGGATCAGCTAACGCTGAATTATGAGAAAACTTCTCAAACCTAATACAGGGAAAAATTGAAATGAGTATGATGGGTAAACTAAATTTCTTTCTTGGTTTACAAGTTAAGCAGGTTGAAAAGGTATCTTCACCAACCTAGCCAAATATACAAGGGAGCTGATCAAAAGATTTGACATGGAGTCAGCCAAGCCCTTGATAGTTCTCATAAGCACATCCCTGCATATTGAAAACGATGATGAAGGTATCTCAGTGGACCCAACTCACTATAGATGATTGATTGGTTCACTTGTCCTAACTGCAAGCAGACCAAACATATCATATGCAGTTGGAGTGTGTGCAAGATTTCAATCTAAGCCAAATCAGTCTCACCAGGAGCCAAAAGAATAATTAAATATCTAAAATCCACAATCAATGTGGATTATGGTATCCTGAAGATGACAAATTTGAATTATCAAGCTATTCTGATGCTGATTTTACAGGATGTAAAATCAACAGGAAAAGCACAAGTGGAACATGTCAATTTCTTGAAACCAAGCTGATATCATGGTTTAGCAAGAAGCATGCCTCCAATTAAATATCTACAATTGAGTTAGAATACCTTGCTGCACGCAGCTGCTGTGCTCACATTCTATAGATTATACAACAGCTAAGAGACTACAACATAATAGCAAATGAAGTCCCAATATGATGTCACAACAATAGTGTAATTGCTATTACGAACAATCCAGTGCTTCACTCCAAAACAAAGTACATAGATGTTAAGCATTACTTTATCAGAGACCATGTGATCAATAAAAGAGTTCGAGTGGAAAGAGTCAGCACTGAGTATGAGATAGCTAATATATTCACCAAACCTTTACCAGAAGAAAGATTTCTTGAACTAAGCAGAGATCTTGGACTCTTAGACTGGGAATAAAGAACCTAGCTGATGCAGAAAACTCAGCCAGGATTGAAGAACCTAGCTGATTAGAAACTCAGCCAGGATTGAAAAACCTAGTGATCAGGAACTCAAACAGGATTGAAGAACCTAGCTGATCAGAAATCCAGGATCAAAACTGAGTTGGATCAGAAGTCAGTCAACCAGCTAAGTTTTTAATTCCACTAACATTATTGCTTAAAACTACACGTGGATTATAACGCATGATTCTAAATACACCACGTCCACCCCACATTCTCAAATCAATATTACATATTCCCTAAAAAGACGAACCACCATGTCAGAATAAATTATTTCTTATCTGACTCCTAAATTGACTATTTAAAGTGACTGAAATCAATCGACAAAGAATTATCGTCTTCAACAATCTTCAAGCAAGAACCCTAGTTTTTCTATAGCCAAAATCCGAACTCTTCTCTACACTAAAATTACTTTCTAACTGCAGTAATGGATTACTCAAACTACTTTAAGAATATCAATCTAAAGTTCGTGAAGGAGCATATCATTTTCAGCATCATGGTGGATTTCATCAAATTTCTGGAGTCCAATAAAACTCTCCTAATGGCGAACCTGATACTCAAAACAAAGAAAAATGGTATTTAACATTACCTTTGCATCAATCCTTCCGAAATCTATAAGGAAGCAGTTATATCTTTTTTTCAAAGAAGCCAAAGTGACTGTACGAGGAATTTGTTGGGTTGGTACCTGCACTAGAAGGGGGGTGTAGATAGTGCAGTTAAGAATATAGAAGTTTTTTGCGATTGCGGAAGCGATTAGGTGCGGAATGTAAATGACACAGTGATTTATACAGGTTCGACCAATATGCCTACATCCTCTCTCTGTATCTTTTTCTATAGGCTTACGATAAACCTTTCTGCCACGTATTCTATCGGTCCAAGATAAACTATTACGATCTTGTCTTTTTGTCGGTCTAAGATAAACCATTTTTCTTTTCTACCAGATAAGGAATCAACCTTTGTAGCGTTATATCGGTACTAGAAAAACCTCACTTGGATTTAGATTATGATTCTAACAATGCCAGATCCATGATCATAATAACACTGAATCAAATCTATAATCCTTTCTTTTCTCTCGTGTTTGGTTGACCAAATTAAACACTCGAACTCTTATCATTAAGCTCAATTACAATGACAATAATGAATATAACAATATCTGATGTATACTTTGCTTAAAGTTGTTGTAAGGTGAATACCATATGAAGTGGTATTTATAGGATTCAAAGCCTAAACTATCCGTTGGTCACTGCCCTCTTCATACTGTACGTTAAGTTTATTGCATAGCACATGTAACGTTCTTTAGCGTACGTCAAACGTACATGTTATGTACGTTACCTGCTGTTCGTTCTAATCCAGTAGCTTCTGTCTCTTCCTTAGCGTACGCTACTGAATGTCGATTGCGTACATTATATCAACCTCAAATAGCCATTGATATGATGACCTACTCCATGACGTCACATGCCCTTTAACAGTCCAATGTTTGAATTCTGATTCACATGCTTTCGCGCACTTTAACTACTCCTCGTAGCATATGTTAAATCATTTATCCGTTGCATGCTTTTTGACCTTCTAGAATTAATCCAACGGATTGATATATTTGAATTCGTTATCCAGATCTCATAGCGTATGTTAAGTACTCTGCCTTACGTACGTTAGGCTTTTGTTCATCGCGCACATTGATCTCCATGCATTGCGTGCGTTAGCCATGCCGTACTCGGTTGTCTTCAGTTGGGACTCTGTTACGTACGTTATATATCATACATAGCGTATGTAAGATATGTGTATGCTTCATTTCATTATTTTTTTTGTCCAGCTCTCATTTCTTTAATTTCTTCTTGATTCATTGTTGTTTTTCTTTGTTTATCAACCTATCATAAAAACCTCAATTTGAATCGGTGGTATATAATGATCCAACAATCTCCCCCTTTTGATGATGACAAAATAACAATGCTTCGATGGAACTTATACCTGCAAAAATACAAAAAATATATACAGATCAAAGTTTTCGACCTTGTTATTTTGTTAGTTTTCTTCTCCCATCATTCCTTCTCTTTTTATCTTCTTCTCCCCTATTATATTTTTCTCTATTTTTCTCCTAATTCTTCTCCCCCTTTTTGTCATTAGCAAAAAGTGCATGAAAATTCATAAAATCAATGTAAAATTAAATTTGAAAAGAAATGGGTAAAAATCCCCCTGAAAATATCTCCCCTTTAAAAAATAACACCCCTTGAGTTAAATAAAAATTATATTGAAATAATTAATTTTCAATTTTGGGAATCCAATCGACTTTCAGTCATTTTTCATTTGGTAAATAGATGATGTTTGGTATTATGGTTCCTTTTGGAATCCATATTTTCTTTATTTTGATGGTTCGTCTTGGGCTTTTACAGTTTGAAATGTGATGCCCGATTTTTAAACATTTACCACATTGGGGTACCTTGAGATTTAAGGATTCGTTTTTATCATTATGTTTGAATTCTAAACCTTGTTTATTTAACGAAATTTGTTGAACACTAAGTAATTTTTCAAATGTCTCATTTCCGAGAAAAAAATTAATCGTTAAATTTTTGAGTTCATTTTGTACTTTTGATAAATCATTCTTTAATTTATTTTCATTTTCTAGGCATAGAGAATGATCAGTTCCAATAAATTTTTCTTTTTCTTGTAATTTGGAGATTTCATCTTCCAAGAATTTATTTTTAATTTTAAGGGATTTATTATCTCTTAGCGAGTTTTGAAAATCTGTGTATAATTGTTTGAAAGCATTAAAAAGTTTAGGTTGAGACGAGGTAATTACTTGGATTTCATCGTTGTAATATCCGCAATTTTCGATTTTCGGTAAAATTTCTTTTTTCGGCCGGAGTCTATTTTGACGACTCGCTCATGACCGTCTCGTCATTCTGAGAATGATTAGTTCTACACTTTTTGACATCCGAGTTCGTTTCGGTGTTGTTTTGTTGAGTTCCGTGCTTTTTAGCGACTTTTCCGCACTTGAGTTCGATTCTTGCGAATCTCGTTCGAAACTGCTGTTTTGAGTTTCCCATAAGTCCGTTTAACTTAGTTAGACATGTTGTGAACTTCGGTTTGGTTATTCGATCACGTATCGTGATTTCCGGGAATTTTGGGCCATTTTATAATTTCTTAAAAGTTACAGGTATCTGTATCTGTAATTGTTGTCTCGACCCGTTTCTTGGTCGCGTATGATTAATTATTGCATTATGTTTTCGTTTCGGGTCCTTGATGTCGTCCGCGAACTTTTCGTCGTGTTCGTTCCGTGCGTTTTCGGAAATCGAGTCGTCGAGCCCTGATGTTCGAGCACTGGCCGGACGCTTGCGGGACTGGCCGGACGATTGCGGGCACCGGCCGGACGGGTGCGGCAGGAACCGGCGTAGCGCACGCTACGGTCGTAAGGCTGCGCGCGCCAACCGGCAGGTGTAGCGCACGCTATCGGCTGGCCTAACGCACGCTATCGGGTCTGGACAGTGGAGTCCTAAGGTTCTGGAATCGGGTAGGCTCGGAAGGTAGCGCACGCTACTGCCGGACACTACGTATGCTACGGCCGGCAGGTGGCGCACGCTACGGCCAGAAGGCTGCGCACGCTACCTGGCCGAGCAGTCTAGTCCAGGAGGTCACTGGATTGCGGCCTGGGCCGATAGCGAGCGCTAGCTCGGCAGCCTAGCGCACGCTAGTCCGGCCCAGTATAAATGTGGCAGAGCAGCCTCATTTTCACTCATTTTTGATTTCTTTTCTTTTCGATCCGTGGCTGGAGCTTCAGAGGTGACGAAGCCATGTTGTTTAACAACAAATCCACGAAGTTCTTGAGTTCATAACATCAATCAATCATCCGTTATCATCCTTTGATCCAGCGAATCAAGGTAATCTTCCTTAGAACCCTAATTTCGTGAATTTGGGGTTTTTGCATTTTTGTCCGATTCGTTCCGTGTTGTTGATTAATTCATGATGGGTATGATTAATCTTGGTAGTATTCTTGTGTTTAACATAATTTAATCCATTGTTCTTCGTCGAATCGAAGTGTATTTCTTGATTTCCTTCGAATCGACTTTTTGGGGGATTTGTTCTTGATCTCGTTTTTCATCCATTTTTGATCGATCGATTGTGGTTAAATGATGTTGTTAAACACATTCTATGGATTGTATATCCATATTTCAACTTGGATTTCCGTTTTCGTATTTTGTCGGGACGAATCGTGTTCTTGGCCGTTTTGGGGTGAACACTTAAACTTTCGTCATTCGTTCTTTGAATTCAACGACTTTGAGTCGTGTTATGGAATTAATTTCATTGTTGTTCTTGTCCTTCGTATTTTATTATCGCGTGTTGGCGTTCGGTGGAGTCGGCGGGTTCGTAGTCGGTTCGTGCCAACCTTCTTCGATCGATTCTCCGCGTTGTTCTTATTCGAGGCAAGTATCTTGCCCATACATTACGTGTTTTGTGGATATATATTAGTTGGTAATTTACGATACGTGATTTATGAATGTCTATAATTAACATTCAAAGGAATCGATATGCTTTCCAATACTTCCTAAAAAGATGACTCGTATGATTTCGTTGTTAAATGTGCTTGTCTAAATATGTGTAGGGTATCGTTTCGTGTGATTATGACATCGTAGATTTATAGTTTACCTTTCCTTGAGTTATGTGTGGAACGTATGCCTATTGATGATCCTGTGACATTGTGTCGTTCGGCATGGTTTGAAAGGTATTTTCCCTCGTTGCTATGTTATTGGTACTAGCTGCATCGTTGAAATTCTAGCATGAATCATATCGTTACTTGGTCGTGAGTATATGTCGGATGAACTGGCCATTCTAGTAAGGTACCTCGACTATATATATACTGTGTTTGAACTTCGAGGCTTGTGGTTTGCAACTGTGATTTTGGAACGTGTGTGTGTGTTGTTCCTTCCACCCGGAGTGTTCGACGGGATGTCTGGGGGTCGATACTAAGGGGTACGGCCATGGAAGTGAACTTGGGTGCATGTGTGATTGATCTTCCGACGGGATGTCTGGGGGCCGATACTAAGGGGTACGGCCGCGGAAGTGGTTTCCCACCCGGAGCGTTCGACGGGGCGTCTGGGGGCCGATACTAAGGGGTACGGTCGCGGGTTACCAGGTGTAGTTTTCATTTTGAGGATGACGTTGATGTTCTCGTTAATTGTGATATTGTCTGGAGTATCACAATGCTTTGTGCTCGGGGTCGAGAGACATTGTATATCGAGTCTTGGTGCTTGGCTAGAATGGCATATGAATAATGTGTTATGTGTAATGTGTCCTTGTATGTGATTTGAAGTGGATGATCGGGTCGTGGACCCTGTGTTTTGTGACCGGAATGGTTGGGTCGTGGACCCCGCGTTTTGTTAACGGATTTGCATTTTGGAAAATGAACTTTGGGGCTGTGACCCTAAATGACTTTCGAGGAATTAAGAACTTTTCAATTTCTAATGTTTTCAAAACTCCCGAGATTTGGAAATTTTTTCAAAGTGCTTACTTGCTTCGTTTCTACTTTCAAGACTTGAACTATTTTTAATTAAATATATTTCGGGAAGTCTTCCGTTGTATTCTCGGAATGTGTTGTGTATGGCTCATTTCTGCACTTTATACTTGCACTAGCGAAACAGTGGAGTTTTGCTAACCCCCGAGTAATCGGGGGGTGGATATCTATATTGTGTCCAGGTACATGCAGGTTTTCGGGAGCAAGTCACAGGATCGGTACGAGGGATGATGATAGACGAATGATACTAATCACACGAAGGCCAGTTTTGGGTTAAGTTAGTCGAAGTCCATTGTATTGTCTTTTCCGCTGTCTTATTGTTCGTTGTTGTAACTATTTTACCCTTGCGTGGGTATTAGTCTGGATGAGTTTATGTATTTTGATTTGTAAGTCAGTGACGAAAGACCGAATCGGTCTATTGGTTCGTTATTTTGATTCGCCGGTATGTAATGTAATGTGTCGTTTTGATATCTAGCTTGGTGGATCCTTACGGAGAGGGTCTTCGGCGTGTAATATTCCTGGTTCGATCTGGGGGTGTTACATTTATGGTATCAGAGCTTAGGTTGAGGAAACCTAGGCTGTCGGGTCGAGTTATGTGTTGTTGAGTCTTGTATTGTCAGATTCTGTCTGACTGAGTCATGTCGCGACGCGTCATTTGGAATGTCGGTCGTGATTAGTATCAGGGAGCAGCCATCATCTTCGTGCGACCAGTGGATGTAAGTCTCCCTTCTTTGCGTTGTGCCTCGTGTGACACGAGCTATTTTTATGATTATTTGTTAAGTGATGGAATCCTTATGTGGATTTTTATTTCACGATATGTATTTAGTCGACTCTCGTATTTGATTTATACGAGGAGTGTCGTCGCTTGTGATGTCTTTTTATTGTTGTTTTTGTCCGTTGCTGATGATTTTCGAATCAATTTGCACGTTTTACAAATTCTCTTGTGGAAGCTTTGTGCTTATACGCGTTCGACTTGTTCACTAGACAGTGCGGGAGGGTCCTTAGAGGCCTCGAATGGGGTCAGTGGTTTTGTTCTGAATGTGGTATTTTATTATTTGTTTCCGTTTAAAGACATGTATTGTCTTGATTTTAAATGTTTTGATGCGTGTACTAGGAGTTGTTTTAGTGAACGTCGATATGTGTGAGTTTTGGGCATTCTGGCCTATTGGATTTTTGAAAACCTTGAGTATCTTAGAAAAATAAATTTCGAGACATACTTTTCAAATGAGTTATTTTCTTGTGGTACATCCAAGGTGCCACAATATATTCAAATATTTTCTACTTCGAGGACCAAAATGCTTTGGGATATTTTCAATGTTTTAGAAACACTTTTATTTAGACCCGAGGGTCGAATTTTCTGAAAGTCTTTCGCTAAAAGAAGATGTCCTCATTTTTACCAAACGCATGATGGTTTTCAAAGTCTCGATAACGATGTTCCACGTTTGTATTTCTTTTGAAAGGTGATACTCAAGATCAACCGGTGTTCTTCTAAATTATTTTCAAAATGAGGTTTTCGTTTTTAAAACCTATCCATTCCCGTTTGAGGACTGGGTATGTATGTATGATGTTCGCGTTGTCATTTTGATATTCGCTCCCGAGTATGATCGAATTGGCGGTGTGAGCGTTGAGTCGTTTTCCACACATTTGTTGTGTTAGCCCCATGTGAGAGGTGGGATGCTGGTGTTGAATGTTGCCGCCTCGTAGTGATTTCTGCGTTGTCGCGCATGTGCAAGCTGTTAGAGCTTGGTTTCGTATGACCGTGTGCATCGGTGATTGTTCCGTTATGTGTCGATTGTTTAATGTCTTGTTACTTTGCTCCCGTTTTTGTGAATTTCATAGACGAAGTCGAAGGTAATACCCATACTATTTTGACTTCTGTATTTTTCTCTTTCTCCAGTCTATCGATTCGCTCATGTTCGTTGATACTTTATGAACTTATTTTGTATTTCGGTTTCATCGTCCGAACGAACTGTGATCTTGTTGTGGGTCGATCTGGTTATCGCTGTGACTTTTTCGGGTTTGGTTCGATTCTTGTGAACCTTATTCGGGAGTGACATCATCTGGTTCTATTAATTCTTTTATTCAAAGTGGATCGGATTTGGAACTCTTGTGTTTTCGACTTTGTCGACTCATTATGTTCGTTGACATTTCTGAGCTTGTCCTGCCCCTTGCTTTTGTTGATCGAACGAGTGTGGTATTATTTCGGAATAACTCATTTGTCGTTGTGACTTTTCAATCGCTATTCCCTTTCTTGTGGATCTTATGGGAATGCATGTCTTGTAGTTCTCACTAGATCATCCTGGGAGTTGTTGTTTGAATTTTATTATCCTTCGTGTTTCGGACATGATTGTTCGATTTTTGTTGTCTCGATCGTTTGTTTGTTCGGTTTTTGTTCTCGTTTCGTGATTGTTGAGCGTTCATGCTCCTTCCTAATTCCCTTAAGTTCGGGAAATTAGTCTCGTTTTCGATCTTCCAACCCTTGGGCGGTGGAATTCCATATTTGTTCAGCGATTGGCTCGCGTTTTGATTGATGTACCGTTGGGTTGGTCAATCGTATTGATTTTCGTTCGTTGTGTTTTGTGATTGTTCGGATAATTGACTTGATTGTATTATCCATTTGATGACGCTTGTCACTTGTTGGTTCTATTATATCTCTAACGGCGACGTCGTGTTGGTCGTCGTGGAGCGTGTTTTCACACTGTATATTCCGTTGCGTTGTTTGTAACGTTTCGCCGTTGGGTGTTAGTTACGCATTTCTTGCGTATCTCGTTGAGTTTTCTAGGCGGGATATTGCTTCTCCCTACTTGTTTTAAGTTTCGGGACGAAACTTCTTTTAAGGAGGGTAGAATGTAATATCCGCAATTTTCGATTTTCGGTAAAATTTCTTTTTTCGGCCGGAGTCCGTTTTGATGACTCTTTCATGACCGTTTCGTCATTCTGAGAATGATTAATTCTACACTTTTTGACATCCGAGTTCGTTTCAGTGTTGTTTTGTTGAGTTCTGTGCTTTTTAGCGACTTTTCCGCACTTGAGTTCGATTCTTGCGAATCTCGTTCGAAACTGCTGTTTCGAGTTTCCCATAAGTCCGTTTAACTTAGTTAGACGTGTTGTGAACTTCGGTTTGGTTATTCGATCACGTATCATGATTTCCGGGCGTTTTGGGCCATTTTGTAATTTCTTAAAAGTTACGGGTATCCGTATCTGTAATTGTTGTCTCGAACCGTTTCTTGGTCGCGTATGATTAATTATTGCATTATGTTTTCGTTTCGGGTCGTTGATGTCGTCCGTGAACTTTTCGTCGTGTTCGTTCCGTGCGTTTTCGGAAATCGAGTCGTCGAGCCACAGTGTTCGAATCTTGGGCCGATTCTGGATCGGGCCGGACGATTGCGGATCGCCGGACGATTGCGGGCACCGGCCGGACGGGTGCGGCAGGAACCGGCGTAGTGCACGCTACAGCTGGAAGGCTGCGCGTGCTAACCGGCAGGTGTAGCGCACGTTATCGGTTGGCCTAACGCACGCTATTGGGTCTGGACAGTGGAGTCCTGAGGTTCTGGAATCGGGTAGGCTCGGTAGGTAGCGCACGCTACTGCCGGACACTACGTACGCTACGGCCGGCAGGTAGCGAACGCTACCTGTCCGAGCAGTCTAGTCCAGGAGGTCACTGGATTGCGGCCTGGGCCGATAGCGCGCGCTAGCTCGGCAGCCTAGCGCACGCTAGTCCGGCCCAGTATAAATGTGGCAGAGCAGCCTCATTTTCACTCATTTTTGATTTCCTTTCTTTTCGATCCGCGGCTGGAGCTTCGGAGGTGACGAAGCCATGTTGTTTAACAACAAATACACGAAGTTCTTGAGTTCATAACATCAATCAATCATCCGTTATCATCCTTTGATCCAGCGAATCAAGGTAATCTTCCTTAGAACCCTAATTTCGTGAATTTGGGGTTTTTTTGCATTTTTGTCCGATTCGTTCCGTGTTGTTGATTAATTCATGACGGGTATGATTAATCTTGGTAGTATTCTTGTGTTTAACATAATTTAATCCATTGTTCTTCATCGAATCGAAGTGTATTTCTTGATTTCCTTCGAATCGACTTTTTGGGGGATTTGTTCTTGATCTCGTTTTTCATCCGTTTTTGATGGATCGATTGTGGTTAAATGATGTTGTTAAACACATTCTATAGATTGTATATCCATATTTTAACTTGGAATTCCGTTTTCGTATTTTGTCGGGACGAATCGTGTTCTTGGCCGTTTTGGGGTGAACACTTAAACTTTCGTCATTCGTTCGTTGAATTCAACGACTTTGAGTCGTGTTATGGAATTCATTTCATTGTTGTTCTTGTACTTCATAGTTTATTATCACGTGTTGGCGTTCGGTGGAGTCGGCGAGTTCGTAGTCGGTTCCTGCCAACCTTCTTCGATCAATTCTCCATGTTGTTCTTATTCGAGGCAAGTATCTTGCCCATACATTACGTGTTTTATGGATATATATTAGTTGGTAATTTACGATACGTGATTTATGAATGTCTATAATTAACTTTCAAAGGAATCGATATGCTTTCCAATACTTCCTAAAAAGATGACTCGTATGATTTCGTTGTTAAATGTGCTTGTCTAAATATGTGTATGGTATCATTTTGTATGATTATGACATTGTAGATTTATAGTTTAACCTTTCTTGAGGTATGTGTGGAACGTATGCCTATTGATGATCCTGTAACATTGTGTCGTTCGGCGTGGTTAGAAAGGTATTTTCCCTCGTTGCTATTTTATTGGTACTAGCTGCATCGTTGAAATTCTAGCATGAATCGTATCGTTACTTGGTCGTGAGTATATGTCGGATGAACTGGCCATTCTAGTAAGGTACCTCGACTATATATACTGTGATTGACCTTCGAGGCTTGTGGTTTGCAACTGCGATTTTGGAACGTGTGTGTGTGTTGTTCCTTCCACCCAGAGTGTTCGACGGGATGTCTGGGGGTCGATACTAAGGGGTACGGCCATGGAAGTGAACTTGGGTGCGTGTGTGATTGATCTTCCACCCGGAGTGTCCGACGGGATGTCTGGGGGCTGATACTAAGGGGTACGGCCGCGGAAGTGGTTTCCCACCCGGAGCGTTCGACGGGGCATCTGGGGGACGATACTAAGGGGTACGATCGTGGGTTACCAGGTGTTGTTTTCATCTTGAGGATGACGTTGATGTTTTCATTAATTGTGATATTGTCCGGAGTATCACAATGCTTTGTGCTCGGGGTCGAGGGACATTGTATATCGAGTCTTGGTGCTTGGCTAGAATGGCATAGGAATAATGTGTTATGTGTAATGTGTCCTTGTAAGTGAATTGAAGTGGATGATCAGGTCGTGGACCCTGTGTTTTGTGACCGGAATGGTTGGGTCGTGGACCCCGCGTTTTGTTAACGGATTTGCATTTTGGAAAATGAACTTTGGGGCTGTGACCCTAAATGACTTTCGAGGAATTAAGAACTTTTCAATTTCTAATGTTTTCAAAACTCTCGAGATTTGGAAATGTTTTCAAAGTGCTTACTTGCTTCGTTTCTACTTTCAAGACTTGAACTATTTTTAATTAAATATATCTCGGGAAGTCTTTCGTTGTATTCTCGGAATGTGTTGTGTATGGCTCGTTTCTGCACTTTATACTTGCACTAGCGAAACAGTGGAGTTTTGCTAACCCCCTAGTAATCGGGGGGTGGATATCTGTATTGTGTCCAGGTACATGCAGGCTTTCGGGAGCAAGTCACAGGATCAGTACGAGGGATGATGATAGACGAATGATACTAATCACACGAAGGCCAGTTTTGGGTTAAGTTAGTCGAAGTCCATTGTATTGTCTTTTCCGCTGTCTTATTGTTCGTTGTTGTAAGTATTTTACCCTTGTGTGGGTATAAGTCTGGATGAGTTTATGTATTTTGATTTGTAAGTCAGTGACGAAAGACCAAATCGCTCTATTGGTTCGTTATTTTGATTCGTCGGTATGTAATGTAATGTGTTGTTTTGATGTCTAGCTTGGTGGATCCTCACGGAGAGGGTCTGCGACGTGTAATATTCCCGGTTCGATCTGGGGGTGTTACATTTATGGTATCAGAGCTTAGGTTGAGTAAACCTAGGCTGTCGGGTCGAGTTATGTGTTGTTGAGTCTTGTATTGTCAGATTCTGTCTGACTGAGTCGTGTCGCGACGCGTCGTTTGGAATGTCGGTCGTGATTAGTATCAGGATGCAGCCATCATCTTCGTGCGACCTGTGGATGTAAGTCTCCCTTCTTTGTGTTGTGCCTCGTGTGACACGAGCTATTTTTATGATTATTTGTTAAGTGATGGAATCCTTATGTGGATTTTGATTTCACGATATGTATTTAGTCGACTCTCGTATTTGATTTATACGAGGAGTGTCGTCGCTTGTGATGTCTTTTTATTGTTGTTTTTGTCCGTTGCGGATGATTTTCGAATCGATTTGCACGATTTACAAATTCTCTTGTGGAAGCTTTGTGCTTATACGCGTTCGACTTGTTCACTAGACAGTGCGGGAGGGTCCTTAGAGGCCTCGAATGGGGTCAGTGGTTTTGTTCTGAATGTGGTATTTTATCGTTTGTTTCCGTTTAAAGTCATGTATTGTCTTGATTTTAAATGTTTTGATGCGTGTACTAGGAGTTGTTTTAGTGAACGTCGATATGTGTGAGTTTTGGGCATTCTGGCCTATTGGATTTTTGAAAACCTTGAGTATCTTAGAAAAATAAATTTCGAGACATATTTTTTAAATGAGTTATTTTCTTGTGGTACATCCAAGGTGCCACAATATATTCAAAAATTTTCTACTTCGAGGACCAAAATGCTTTGGGATATTTTCAATGTTTTAGAAACACTTTTATTTAGACCCGAGGGTCGAATTTTCTGAAAGTCTTTCACTAAAAGAAGATGTCCTCATTTTTACCAAACACATAATGGTTTTCAAAGTCTCGATAACGATGTTCCACGTTTGTATTTCTTTTGAAAGGTGATACTCAAGATCAACCGGTGTTCTTCTAAATTATTTTCAAAATGAGGTTTTCGTTTTTAAAATCTATCCATTCCCGTTTGAGGGCTGGGTATGTATATATAATGTTCACCTTGTCATTTTGATATTCGCTCCCGAGTATGATCGAATTGGCGGTGTGAGCGTTGAGTCGTTTTCCACACATTTGTTGTGTTAGCCCCCTGTGAGAGGTGGGATGCTGGTGTTGAATGTTGCCGCCTCATAGTGATTTCTGCGTTGTCGCGCATGTGCGAGCTGTTAGAGCTTGGTTTGGTATGACCGTGTGCATCGGTGATTGTTCCGTTATGTGTCGATTGTTTAATGTCTTGTTACTTTGCTCCCGTTTTTGTGAATTTCGTGGACGAAATCGAAGGTAATACCAGTACTATTTTGACTTTTGTATTTTTCTCTTTCTCCAGTCTATCGATTCGCTCATGTTCGTTGATACTTTATGAACTTGTTCTGTATTTCGGTTTCATCGTCCAAACGAACTGTGATCTTGTTGTGGGTCGATCTGGTTATCGCTGTGACTTTTTCGGGTTCGGTTCGATTCTTGTGAACCTTGTTCGGGAGTGACATCATCTGGTTCTATTAATTCTTTTATTCTAAGTGGATCGGATTTGGAACTCTTGTGTTTTCGACTTTGTCGACTCATTATGTTCGTTGACATTTCTGAGCTTGTCCTGCCCCTTGCTTTTGTTGATCGAACGAGTGTGGTATTATTTCGGAATAACTCGTTTGTCGTTGTGACTTTTCAATCTCTATTCCCTTTCTTGTGGATCTTATGGGAATGCATGTCTTGTAGTTCTCACTAGATCATCCTGGGAGTTGTTGTTTGAATTTTATTATCCTTCGTGTTTCGGACATGATTGTTCGATTTTTGTTGTCTCGATCGTTTGTTTGTTCGGTTTTTGTTCTCGTTTCGTGATTGTTGAGCGTTCAGGCTCCTTCCTAATTCCCTTAAGTTCGGGAAATTAGTCTCGTTTTCGATCTTCCAACCCTTGGGCGGTGGAATTCCATATTTGTTCAGCGATTGGCTCGCGTTTTGATTGATGTACCGTTGGGTTGGTCAATCGTATTGATTTTCGTTCGTTGTGTTTTGTGATTGTTCGGATAATTGACTTGATTGTATTATTCATTTGATGACGCTTGTCACTTGTTAGTTCTATTATATCCCTAACGGCGACGTCGTGTTGGTCGTCGTGGAGCGTGTTTTCACACCGTATATTCCGTTGCGTTGTTTGTAACGTTTCGCCGTTGGGCATTAGTTACGCGTTTCTTGCGTAACTCGTTGAGTTTTCTAGGCGGGATATTGCTTCTCCCTACTTGTTTTAAGTTTCGGGACGAAACTTCTTTTAAGGAGGGTAAAATGTAATATCCGCAATTTTCGATTTTCGGTAAAATTTCTTTTTTCGGCCGGAGTCCGTTTTGTTGACTCTCTCATGACCGTTTCGTCATTCTGAGAATGATTAATTCTACACTTTTTGACATCCGAGTTCGTTTCGGTGTTATTTTGTTGAGTTCCGTGCTTTTTAGCGACTTTTCCGCACTTGAGTTCGATTCTTGCGAATCTCATTCGAAACTGCTGTTTCGAGTTTCCCATAAGTCCGTTTAACTTAGTTAGACGTGTTGTGAACTTCGGTTTGGTTATTTGATCACGTATCGTGATTTCCGGGCGTTTTGGGCCATTTTGTAATTTCTTAAAAGTTATGGGTATCCGTATCTGTAATTGTTGTCTCGACCCGTTTCTTGGTCGCGTATGATTAATTATTGCATTATGTTTTCGTTTCGGGTCGTTGATGTCGTCCGCGAACTTTTTGTCGTGTTCGTTCCGTGCATTTTCGGAAATCGAGTCGTCGAGCTCTGGTGTTCGAGCACTGGCCGGACGGTTGCGGGACTGGCTGGACGATTGCGGGCACCGGCCGGACAGGTGCGGCAGGAACCGGCGTAGTGCAGCTACGGCCGGAAGGCTGCGCGCGCTAACCGGCAGGTGTAGCGCACGTTATCGGCTGGCCTAACGCACGCTATCGGGTCTGGACAGTGGAGTCCTGAGGTTCTAGAATCGGGTAGGCTCGGCAGGTAGCGCACGCTACTGCCGGACACTACGTACGCTACGACCGACAGGTAGCGCACGCTACCTGGCCGAGCAGTCTAGTCCAGGAGGTCACTGGATTGCGGCCTGGGCCGATAGCGCGCGCTAGCTCGGCAGCCTAGCGCACGCTAGTCCGGCCCAGTATAAATGTGGCAGAGCAGCCTCATTTTCACTCATTTTTTATTTCCTTTCTTTTCGATCCGCGGCGGGAGCTTCGGAGGTGACAAAGCCATGTTGTTTAACAACAAATCCATGAAGTTCTTGAGTTCATAACATCAATCAATCATCCGTTATCATCCTTTGATCCAACGAATCAAGGTAATCTTCCTTAGAACCCTAATTTCGTGAATTTGGGGTTTTTTGCATTTTTGTCCGATTCGTTCCGTGTTGTTGATTAATTCATGATGGGTATGATTAATCTTGGTAGTATTCTTGTGTTTAACATAATTTAATCCATTGTTCTTCGTCGAATCGAAGTGTATTTCTTGATTTCCTTCGAATCGACTTTTTGGGGGATTTGTTCTTGATCTCATTTTTCATCCGTTTTTGATGGATCGATTGTGGTTAAATGATGTTTTCAAACACATTCTATGGATTGTATATCCATATTTCAACTTGGAATTCCGTTTTCATGTTTTGTCGGGACCAATCGTTTTCTTGGCTGTTTTGGGGTGAACACTTAAACTTTCGTCATTCGTTCTTTGAATTCAACAACTTTGAGTCGTGTTATGGAATTCATTTCATTGTTGTTCTTGTCCGTCGTAGTTTATTATCGCGTGTTGGCGTTCGGTGGAGTCGGCGGGTTTGTAGTCGGTTCGTGCCAACCTTCTTCGATCGATTCTCCGCGTTGTTCTTATTCGAGGCAAGTATCTTGCCCATACATTACGTGTTTTGTGGATATATTAGTTGGTAATTTACGATACGTGATTTATGAATGTCTATAATTAACTTTCAAAGGAATCGATATGCTTTCCAATACTTCCTAAAAAGATGACTCATATGATTTCGTTGTTAAATGTGCTTGTCTAAATATGTGTAGGGTATCGTTTTGTGTGATTATGACATTGTAGATTTATAGTTTAACCTTTCCTTGAGGTATGTGTGGAACATATGCCTATTGATGATCCTGTGATATTGTGTCGTTCGGCGTGGTTGGAAAGGTATTTTCCCTCGTTGCTATGTTATTGGTACTAGTTACATCGTTGAAATTCTAGCATGAATCGTATCGTTACTTGGTCGTGAGTATATGTCGGATGAACTGGACATTCTAGTAAGGTACCTTGACTATATATACTGTGATTGACCTTCGAGGCTTGTGGTTTGCAACTGTGATTTTGGAACGTGTGTGTGTGTTGTTCCTTCCACCCGAAGTGTTCGACGGGATGTCTGGGGGTCGATACTAAGGGGTACGGCCATGGAAGTGAACTTGGGTGCGTGTGTGATTGATCTTCCACCCGGAGTGTCCGACGGGATGTCTGGGGGCCGATACTAAGGGGTACGGCCGCGAAAGTGGTTTCCCACCCGGAGCGTTCGACGGGGCGTCTGGGGGCCGATACTAAGGGGTACGGTCGCGGGTTACCAGGTGTTGTTTTCATCTTGAGGATGACGTTGATGTTTTCGTTAATTGTGATATTGTCCGGAGTATCACAATGCTTTGTGCTCGGGGTCGAGGGACATTGTATATCGAGTCTTGGTGCTTGGCTAGAATGGCATAGAAATAATGTGTTATGTGTAATGTGTCCTTGTAAGTGAATTGAAGTGGATGATCGGGTCGTGGACCCTGTGTTTTGTGATCGGAATGGTTGGGTCGTGGACCCCGTGTTTTGCTAACGGATTTGCATTTTGGAAAATGAACTTTGGGGCTGTGACCCTAAATGACTTTCGAGGAATTAAGAACTTTTCAATTTCTAATGTTTTCAAAACTCCCGAGATTTGGAAATGTTTTCAAAGTGCTTACTTGCTTCGTTTCTACTTTCATGACTTGAACTATTTTTAATTAAATATATCTCGGGAAGCCTTTCGTTGTATTCTCGGAATGTGTTGTGTATGGCTCGTTTCTGCACTTTATACTTGCACTAGCGAAACAGTGGAGTTTTGCTAACCCCCGAGTAATCGGGGGGTGGATATCTGTATTGTGTCCAGGTACATGCAGGTTCTCGGGAGCAAGTCACAGGATCGGTACGAGGGATGATGATAGACGAATGATACTAATCACACGAAGGCCACTTTTGGGGTTAAGTTAGTCGAAGTCCATTGTATTGTATTTTCCACTATCTTATTGTTCGTTGTTGTAAGTATTTTACCCTTGCGTGGGTATGAGTCTGGATGAGTTTATGTATTTTGATTTGTAAGTCAGTGACGAAAGACCAAATCGGTCTATTGGTTCGTTATTTTGATTCGTCGGTATGTAATGTATTGTGTTGTTTTGATGTCTAGCCTGGTGGATCCTCACGGAGAGGGTCTGCGGCGTGTAATATTCCCGGTTCGATCCGGGGGTGTTACAATCGTCACTATCGTCAAACGAGCTCCTTGCCATGAGTGTGAGATTATTTTGAATATTTTCATCTTCATCTTCTTCGTCACTCCAGATAGCTATTCGCACTTCCTTCTTAGAAGTCGAGCCACGACAATTCTTCGCAAAGTGGACGGATTTTACACAATTTCAATAATTATTGTTGAACCGATTTAACTCATTCCGGACTTGCAAGTTGAAGTTTCTTCTTTTCCGGTTTAATAAGTTTTGATACTTATTGATGTTTTTGGCATAAAATGTCGATTCTTCATCATCATCCTCAACCGGGATAGCTTCTTCATTTCTTGACATCTTCTTAGCTTTGAAGGACAATCTAGTAATTTATTAGCAAACCAACAAGGGCATTAAAATCAAGAGTATTGAGGTCTTTAGATTTCATAATTGCCGTAACCATCCCGTCCCATTTGCGAGGTAGTGGTCGTAATATTTTCTTGATCAATTCACTACGCGATAAGGGTTTTCCGAAGCATGTTAGTCCATTTGTAATATTTTTCCAATTTCTTTGGCACTATCACACGAGGAAATCTGATTACATTTTTCCGGATTTAAAGCACAACAAAGCAATTGTGTTGCTTTGCTATTGTAATGGTCCTTCTTCCAATCCGCATCATCGTGCTCTTCGAATATTTTTAGATTACCATTAGAATTTATGGGAATTTTCGGACCAAGATAAATGACTTTCCAGAGCTCAATATCATAGGCTCGGATGAATATTGGCATCTTCTTTTTCCATGTCATAAAATTTGATCCATCAAAAAATGGAGGCCGGTTTAAGGCGAGGCCTTCTATCGGGGCAAAATAAAGCGCCATTGGATCTTTTTCTCCTCGGATGTTAAGCCGAATATTAGATATACCCTCTCCGATACCAATTATTGGGTTGGTACTGCCAATAGAAGGGGGTTTAGATAGTGCAGTTAAGAATATAGAATTCTTTTGCGATCGCGGAAGAGACTAGGTGTAACACCCCCAAACCGTTCGGGAATATTACAGCGCCGCAGACCCTCTCCGTGAGGATCTACCAGGCTAAATACAGAAAACACAACAACACAATACATACCGACATGGGTAATTAACAGACCATTAGACCGATTTGGTCTTTTACCACAACCTACACATCAACCATACATTACTCTTTCTCGTAGCTCATACCCACGTGGGGGTTAACATAAATCAACGTTCCCACATAGGGGAAAATAAACACAACGGAAGGACAAAACCAGACATCACCAAATACCCAACACCGATCTTCATGTGATTAGTATCGCCGTCTTCCATCATTATTCGTAACGATCCTGTGAATTGCTCCCCAACAACCTGCAAGTACCTGGATGCAAAACAGACATCCACCCCCCGAATACTCGGGGGTTAGCAAAACTCCACTGTTTTGCTAGTGCAAGTATAAATACAAAGACGAGCCATACATATCATACTCCAAGAACATAGAATCGTGAATATACTTCCCAAGATAATTCGCTTGATCAAAACATTTTGAATTATGAAAGATAGGAATAAAACCATTTTATATCTTACAAAACATTTTACGATCTCGGGAGTTTTGAAAGCATTTGGGGTTTAAGAATTTTCAAGCCTTTCGAAACACTTAGGGACACAGCCCAAAAATCATTTATTTCAAAATACGATTCCGATAACAAAATACGGGGTCTACAACCCAATCATAACATTCTAACCACAAGCACGGGGGTCCGTGAATCAACTTATTCACATCACATACTCACAAGAATAACCCGACATAAACTACACTATGTCAAACATTACCATGAGAAGTCTCACAGAACGACAACAGAGAGCACAACTTTGCAACTTGACCATACGGCTAAACTCAACACACCACAGAGCTACAATACACAGAGCAACCACAGGACTCACGTACCCTTACCAAATTATCACAGTCAAGGGACAAATCACACACAACACATTTACTGGTGCCATTCCAGCCAAGTACGATAACATTTGGACTGCCATTCTAATCAGACGAAATATGCGCCAAAAATCATAGTTCTCCAACAAAACATTTCAAAGTTAGCCGTTGGTACGACACTCACGGCCGCCGTACCCCGCAGAGCCCCGTCGGACATCCCTGGGTGGTTAACCCTAGTTCGCGATACGCACACACACGGCAATACGTATCCCTAGAGGCCCCGTCAGACCGTCCCTAGGTGAACATACACATATCATCCACAACGCCACGGAAAGCCATAATTCGAATACTAGAATATGCATACAAATGCTAGGTACTTCGCTAGAATGGCCACTTTAGTCGACGTATACTCACGACTAATGTCACACAACCACAAGCAATTACCAGTACCAAACAACACCAAGCGCCACAACCTCCTTACGAAGGAATAACAACTAATATCACACAACGTCACATATTTACCGAACATTTACACACATCAATACACAATCCTCGGCAAATAATTTCGGTCTACTAACATCACTAAATATTATTGTAACATCACCAAACATATGCAACCAACACACATATACCAAAAACACATTTATTTACGAAGTATACGAGTTATCTTTTGAAAGACAACATTTATTGAGAACATACCGATCCTTTTTAAAGTTCATTTAAACATTGCTCATAAAATCATTTATCAATGATTCCGTCTACGAAACATGAAAAGTATGGGCAAGATACTTGCCTCGATACCACAAGCGATGAAACGACGAACGGAAACGGTCGGGTATCCCTCAAACCTCCAAGAACGAACAAGAACTCGACAACTCCAGAAAACTACGAAAATAACATCACCACGAATCAATAAAGCTAAACGGAATTCGAATCAACTCGAAAAACAACATGGATCCGAGGGTTTCTTCAAGACAAATCGAGAATCAAGTTCCGGGTGATAAAATTGATAAATGAGTCACAAAATCCGAATACCATGATCAATACAACAAGAATACCAAGAACAATTCATCAATCTCGGACAAAATCAACGAATCATGAAGAAAACTCCCAAAATACCCGAAATTAGGGTTATAAGAATTTTACCTTGATTAAAATGGGGAAAGATGTTGGGATGTTGTTAAATCCATACTAGAAACTCAAAGATGTTGATGGGTGATGATATCTGGCCAAAATCCATGCTTATACGCCCTCAAGATCGTCTAGATCGCCGGAAGGAAGAAAGGGGAGGAAGAAATGACGAAAGTTGACCTCTGTGATCCTATATATACTTGATTAGCGCACGCTAAGGTATGTGTAGCGTGCGCTATCGGCCTCAAAAATGCACCAGAACCCTCTGCCAGACATCGTTAGCGCGCGCTAATATATGCGTTTAGCGTTCGCTAATTATACACTGTGCAGTCTTTGGTATTTCGACCACAACTCCTTCGTTCGGACTCCGATTGACTCACCGTTTGAACCATTGGAAAGCTAACTTGATGCTCTATCATACTGAAAAGATTCAGAACTTTTGGACTTTCCAAGAATCGATGGTGATTTTACAAAGTCGAACTAATACGTCGATTAATCCGAAACAATATCAAAACTTGCTCGAATGACGAAATGTGCTGAACAAACCATGTCTGAAATGTGTCAATGAACACAAGAAAGTCACTAGAATCGAAAAATATAGAAATAGAAAGTATGGGTATTACATTCTACCCCACTAAAAAGAAGTTTCGTCCCGAAACTTAAAACATAAAACGATCAATGTAAAACAATCTCAGATAACACACTCATCCATTGCCAGCGCTTGCAGCGAATCACATGCGACGCGTGGTCGCTAACATCCACATCGCCATTTCAGAATGATAACAAAACGCACGGACAAAAATCAGTATGGTTGAACAACCCAAACAGTACATCAATCAAAACGCGAGTTAATCGCTGAACAAATACGAAATTCCACAACACGAGGATTGGAAGATCGAAAACGAAGTTAATTTCCCGAACTTAAGGAAATTACGAAGTGGTCTGAATGCTCAAAAATCATGATACGAGATCAACGAATACCGGACAACAAACGATCGAACAACAACGATCGAGACATCAACAGTCGAACAATCATATCCGAATCATAACAAATAACAGAAATCGAATAGCATCCCCGAAGTCCACAGCACGAATCAAGACAATATATGATCCGATAAAAACGACATGATATACATTTTCATAAGATTCACAGGAGCGGAGCCGAATTTAGAAAAGTCACAATGACAAACGGATTAACCCGAAACAATACTGCAACTCGTTCGAACAACAAAAAGTGATGAGTAGAACAAGTCCAGAAAATATCGACGAACACAAACGAGTCGATAGAGTCGAACAAAACGAAAGCGAAAAAAAATATGGGTATTACACCATATCACCTATAAAAGAGGTTTCGTCCCCGAAACCTAAACAACAAGAACGAAGTGCTAGAATAGCAACCTTCTCGGAAACCTTATCTTGGTCCCGCATCTGATCTCCATGACTGTCTGTACCGCGGTCATGACCGCGCCCTTTGCCCCTCGGCATATTAAGCGGATACTCACTCAATACAATGGTACAACATCGCAAAATAATATACCAAATTGCCAACTCGGCTTTACATATCACATAAGACAACTAATAGCAACTCGATAAGAAGATCCACGAGGTATCCTTTTACATGATATCCTTTGAAAATACTTGGATTTGCATGTTTATTCAAAATAAAACTTTGAGAGTATTTTTGGTACCTCGGGCTTATTGTCAAAACTTGTAAACAAAAGACTTTAACCGTCTCCTTTTGGAATTATTTGCAAAATAATATATCCTTGCAACTGCCACTATTAAAATAACCATGCCACTACACATCATCATCACCGTTAATAACAAACAAGGTAACCACGCAAGATCCTCAAACCATTCGTACAAGCACTAAATATTCCCACCAATCATCAATCATTTTGGGGTGATTCAAGTTCACGCACGATAACTGGCTCAGTATAGAAAACTTTTCTAAATCCGAGTTTGAAGTTTAAATCGAGTAAGTTCCTTCATCTTTCACAATATATTTTTGAAAATAAAAATTGTATTGGTTTTTGAAAATAAAATTTTTTGATATTGTGAAATATTTCTGAAAATCATGTACTCGAATCATTTGAAAATACAACAGTACGTCAAAAATCATTTTTGAAAATCTTCTCAACACTACACAATAATCAACGACGGTAACATTTTACAAAATGTTCAAAGATACTTTAAAACGACTCTTTTAATACCGTCGGGGTTCCTTTAGGAAATTCAAGGCCGGCTCGCCAATTTTAAGCGATTTTCAAAGTCCACACGAAGCCCGATTAAGCGAACCGTCAAAACTTTATGAAATTTAATTTTCCACAACTTGCTCAAGTTTATAAAATTTTCGAAAAGCGTTTTCGAATACACACACTATCTACATAATTTACCATTTTATCAAAATACGATCCATTACCATCAAATCCAATCACACGTCAACATCATATATCTACATAATTACAGTATCGCACAAGCAACCGTCAAAAGATAATTAACATCTAAAACTGAAATACAACCTCTCAGTAACGAGGACTCTCACAACAAGTGCATTTAGGACGACTTAATGTTCACACCACCAACTTAATCACAATTTTGAGCATTATTGACCAAATAATAATGCCAACATCACTACACACCCCCGAACCGTCGATCATGAAATCAAAAAGTCGAAAGCAAGAGCCACGTTTCGAGTAAATTTTTGGTAGACCTCATTTGAGTCTTTAAAATCAAATTTTGAAAACTTCCAATGCAAGATGAAAATAAAATATAAGTAGTTAAGTTTTAAAAAAAAGTACGGTCTCGAGGTCATCATACAAAATCAAAATTTTTCCTTTCTTGAAGGATGTTTTAAAACAAAATTTACGTGACTCTTCAAAAATAACTAAACTTTGAAATATCACATCGACAAACTTTCCTTGCGGAAACACACCAAGCCGTTACTCCAGTAAAACGATTCACACAATATATATACACATTTATACACCGATATCACTTTTCTTTCCAGTACAACACAAGAATCAACAAACATGGATTGCATATTCACAATTCACATTTAAACTCCACATAATAACACATAATCACACAAGCTCATATAACACGAGAGCAACAAAGTAGGGAGACTTACATCCACAGATCACACGAAGATGATGGCTGCACCTCGATACTAATCACGACCGACACCTCAGACGACGCGTCGCGACACGACTCAGTCAGACAAAATCTGACAAGACAAGACAAGACAAGGCCCGACAACACACAACTCGACCAGACAGCCTAGGTTTCCGCAACCTAAGCTCCGATACCATATTCTGTAACACCCCCAAACCGTTCGGGAATATTACAGCGCCGCAGACCCTCTCCATGAGGATCTACCAGGCTAAATACAGAAAACACAACAACACAATACATACCGACATGGGTAATTAACAGACCATTAGACCGATTTGGTCTTTTACCACAACCTACACATCAACCATACATTACTCTTTCTCGTAGCTCATACCCACGTGGGGGTTAACATAAATCAACGTTCCCACATAGGGGAAAATAAACACAACGGAAGGACAAAACCAGACATCACCAAATACCCAACAGCGGTCTTCATGTGATTAGTATCGCCGTCTTCCATCATTATTAAATAACGATCCTGTGAATTGCTCCCCCGAACTGCAAGTACTGGATGCAAAGCAGGACATCCACCCCGAATACTCGGGGTTAGCAAAACTCCTTTGTTTTGCTAGTGCAAGTATAAATACAAAGACGAGCCATACATATCATACTCCAAGAACATAGAAATCGTGAATATACTTCCCAAGATAATTCGCTTGATCAAAACATTTTGAATTATGAAAGATAGGAATAAAACCATTTTATATCTTACAAAACATTTTACGATCTCGGGAGTTTTGAAAGCATTTGGGGTTTAGGAATTTTCAAGCCTTTCGAAACACTTAGGGACACAGCCCAAAAATCATTTATTTCAAAATACGATTCCGATAACAAAATACGGGGTCTACAACCCAATCATAACATTCTAACCACAAGCACGGGGGTCCGTGAATCAACTTATTCACATCACATACTCACAAGAATAACCCGACATAAACTACACTATGTCAAACATTACCATGACAAGTCTCACAGAACGACAACAGAGAGCACAACTTTGCAACTTGACCATACGGCCAAACTCAACACACCACAGAGCTACAATACACAGAGCAACCACAGGACTCACGTACCCTTACCAAACTATCACAGTCAAGGGACAAATCACACACAACACATTTACTGGTGCCATTCCAGCCAAGTACGATAACATTTGGACTGCCATTCTAATCAGATGAAATATGCGCCAAAAATCACAGTTCTCCAACAAAACATTTCAAAGTTAACCGTTGGTACGAGACTCACGGCCGCCGTACCCCGCAGAGCCCCGTCGGACATCCTTGGGTGGTTAACCCTAGTTCGCGATACGCACACACACGGCAATATGTATCCCTAGAGGCCCCGTCAGACCGTCCCTAGGTGAACATACACATATCATCCACAACGCCACGGAAAGCCATAATTCGAATACTAGAATATGCATACAAATGCTAGGTACTTCGCTAGAATGGCCACTTTAGTCGACGTATACTCACGACTAATGTCACACAACCACAAGCAATTACCAGTACCAAACAACACCAAGCGCCACAACCTCCTTACGAAGGAATAACAACTAATATCACACAACGTCACATATTTACCGAACATTTACACACATCAATACACAATCCTCGGCAAATAATTTCGGTCTACTAACATCACTAAATATTATTGTAACATCACCAAACATATGCAACCAACACACATATACCGAAAACACATTTGTTTACGAAGTATACGAGTTATCTTTTGAAATACAACATTTATTGAGAACATACCGATCCTTTTTAAAGTTCATTTAAACATTGCTCATAAAATCATTTATCAATGATTCCGTCTACGAAACATGAAAAGTATGGGCAAGATACTTGCCTCGATACCACAAGCGATGAAACGACGAACGGAAACGGTCGGGTATCCCTCAAACCTCCAAGAACGAACAAGAACTCGACAACTCCAGAAAACTACGAAAATAACATCACCACGAATCAATAAAGCTAAACGGAATTCGAATCAACTCGAAAAACAACATGGATCCGAGGGTTTCTTCAAGACAAATCGAGAATCAAGTTCCGGGTGATAAAATTGATAAATGAGTCACAAAATCCGAATACCATGATCAATACAACAAGAATACCAAGAACAATTCATCAATCTCGGACAAAATCAACGAATCATGAAGAAAACTCCCAAAATACCCGAAATTAGGGTTCTAAGAATTTTACCTTGATTAAAATGGGGAAAGATGTTGGGATGTTGTTAAATCCATACTAGAAACTCAAAGATGTTGATGGGTGATGATATCTGGCCAAAATCCATGCTTATACGCCCTCAAGATCGTCTAGATCGCCGGAAGGAAGAAAGGGGAGGAAGAAATGACGAAAGTTGACCTCTGCAGTCCTATATATACTGTTAACAGTTAGCGCACGCTAAGGTATGTGTAGCGTGCGCTATCGGCCTCAAAAATGCACCAGAACCCTCTGCCAGACATCGTTAGCGCGCGCTAATACATGCGTTTAGCGTGCGCTAATTATACACTGTGCAGTCTTTGGTATTTCGACCACAACTCCTTCGTCCGGACTCCGATTGACTCACCGTTTGAACCATTGGAAAGCTAACTCGATGCTCTATCATACTGAGAAGATTCAGAACTTTTGGACTTTCCAAGAATCGATGGTGATTTTACAAATTCGAACTAATACGTCGATTAATCCGAAACAATATCAAAACTTGCTCGAATGACGAAATGTGCTGAACAAACCATGTCTGAAATGTGTCAATGAACACAAGCAAGTCACTAGAATCGAAAAATATAGAAATAGAAAGTATGGGTATTACATTAGGTGCGGAATGTAAATGACACAGCCATTTATAGAGGTTCGATGAATATGACTATGTCCTCTGTCCGTATCTTTTTCTATAGGCTTAATATAAACCTTTCCACTTTATTCTATCGGTCCAAGATAAACCGTTACAATCTTGTCTTTATGTCGGTCCAATATAAACCGTTTTCCTTTTATCGGTACTAGACAAACCTCACTTGGATTTAGATTATGATTCTAACAATGCCAGATCCACGATCCTAATAACACCGAATCAAATCTATAATCCTTTCTTTTCTCTCATGTTTAGTTGAGTGAACTAAACACTCGAACTCTAATCAATTAAGCTCGATTACAACAATCATAATCAATATAACAATATCTGATATATGTATACTTTGCTTGAAGTTGTTGTAAGGTGAATACCATATGAAGTTGCATTTATAGGCTTCAAAGTCTAAACTAGCCGTTGGTCACTACCCTCTTCATAGCGTACATTAAGCTTACTGCATAGCGCATGTAATGTTCTTTAGCGTACATTAAATATACTTGTTACGTACGCTATCTGCTGTTCGTTCCAGGCTAGTAGCTTCTGTGTCTTCCTTAGCGTACGTTAGTGAATGTCGATTGCATACATTATATCAACCTCAGATAGCCGTTAATATGATGACCTACTCCATGACGTCACATGCCCTTCAATGGTCCAATGATTGAATTCTGATTCACATGCTTTAGCGTACGTTAACTACTTCCTATATCATACGTTAACTCTTTTATCCATTGCATGCTTTTTGACCTTCTAGAATCAATCCAACAGATTGATATATTAGCGTATGTTAAGTACTCTGCCTTACGTACGTTAGGCTCTTGTTCATAGGGTACATTGATCTCCATGCATTGCGTGCGTTAGCCATGCGGTACTCGGCTGTCTTCAGCTGGGACTTTGTTACGTACGTTATATATCATGCATAGCGTATGTTAGCTGTGTTTATGCTTCATTTCATTTTTTTCTGTCCAGCTCTCATTTCTTCAACTTCTTCTTGATTTATTGTTGTTTTTCTTTGTTTATCAACCTATCATCAAAACCTCAATTTAAATATGTGGAATATAATGTTCCAACAGAACTGAAAGCTGGAAATTTGAAAAAAGCATCCTCGTCAACCAACAAACTATTGCTGGTGTATTTAGAATGAAAAATTATGGAATAGCATTGGAAGCCCTAAAAAAACCATATGGACATCTGGCAATGGATCAAACTGCTAGAACAACCGAGCAAGATGAAGAACACTGCAAAGAAGGCAGACATCCAAAAACAAATTCGCTTCATAATGGACATGACCAACAAAATAGTCATGGGCATGTAACACCCCCAAATCCTATTGGGTTATTACAGTGCCATTGACCCCACGCCAGGAGATTCACCAAGCGAACATGACTAAAATACATTAAATTAAACAACAAGGGAAAATCATAGTCCCTCCCATGATATCCGACACAATATTCCGATAAGAAATTTCAACAACAACGATGGGCCTACATGGCCAAAAATAAAATACAACAACATCCACGAGCATCTCCTCGGGTAATACATAATGACAATGACTGACAGACTGAAGAACACTCCAACTGACTGACCAACATGAACAACTCGGACTAGTATCAATCGAATGCCTCGTCGCCATCATCATGCCCCTATGTCTCAACTCTCTCCTCGCAAGCACCTAAAACATGAAAACATGTTCCGCCCCCACGGGGCCAGTCATCCAGATAATGAACATCAAATACATGTATAACATGATATGCATCCACAGGCAGAATGAAACATTACAATGATAATAATAATACGAGATGCTCACAAACCAATGTAAGAACCGAGCATTCGTGAAATACTATGCCCACGGCATACTATTAATACCTGTTCGACAGGTTAGAACGTAAATGCCCAACGGCGAATTATAATTATAGAGTACCACAATGAATTACACGACATGAACCAAACCAGAACTGAATTAATTATGAATCACAATGCCCGAAGGATCCAATGAAATTACAAGGACAATAATAAAGGCTTGAAAGCCACTCAGCCGAAGCTGTCAAATATCACAATCACATGAAGCCAAAACAGCCCGCAACTGTTATTGATTAGGGCCAAACCCACGGCACGAAGCCGTATCACCATTAGGGCCGAAGCCACGGCACGAAGCCGTATCACAATTAGGGCCGAAGCCACGGCACGAAGCCGTATCACTATTAGGTCCGAAGCCACGACATGAAGCGGTATCACAATTAGGGCCGAAGCCACGACACGAAGCCGTATCACCATTAGGGCCGAAGCCACGACACGAAGCCGTATCACAATTAGGGCCGAAGCCACGGCACAAAGCCGTATCACCATTAGGGCCGAAGCCACGGCATGAAGCCGTATCACAATTAGGGCCGAAGCCACGACACGAAGCCGTATCACCATTAGGGCCGAAGCCATGGCACGAAGCCGTATCACAATTAGGGCCGAAGCCACGGCACGAAGCCGTATCACAGTTATGATAGTGTGCTACCTTGAGTCGGCCAACACGATAATGATGACTCACGGATGGGCATTGTACTCGACAGTCCCAATTCAATACCTCGATTACCTTAGAGTGGTCAATCGATAACAACGACACAACGGATGGGAACTATCCTCGACAGCCCCAATTCAATACCTCGATTTCCTTAGAATGGCCAACCGATAACAATGATGCAGTGGATGATTCAATACCTCGATTACCATAAAACGGTCAATTGATAACAATGATACAATGATTGATTGAACACTTCGATTTGCCTGAGAACGGCCAATCGATAACAATGACACGATGAATGAGTGAATACCTCGATTGCCTTAGAACGACCAACCGATAACAATGATATGATGAATGATTGAACACCTCGATTGCCTTAGAACGGCCAATCGATAACAATGATACGAAGGATGTCTCAGCACCTTTAATCGGTTACCGACAACGAAGAAGAGAAATGAATACGTCAACGCCTTTAATCGGCCGAAACAACATCAAGGACAAAACTCCAACATTAATAGCAATGATTACAACGATGTCTTAAATCGACATTAATATCAACAACAACGATCGATACATCGATACCACGAACCGGTGATCGATAATAACATTAACAACGAGTATCACAATGCCTTGAACCGGCCATTAACGAACAATAAAAACATTTGGCATAATTGCCGAAAGGTATCGTATCGAACGATCTCTTAATATCAATGAATTCATGAAGAGACTAAGTCTCGGAATGATACAACACATTCATACACATATATGATAACATTAATCTCATTGACTAGTACAAGTATAAAACTTGCCTCAACCGAAGGCGATGAAATCCTTCCACGAACAACGAACGGCGTCCTACGATAAATATAAGCGCTCGAACAACCTCGAATGAAATACAATTCATTCAATAACACGATATCGAACGAAAACAACACAACGATTGAAGGAAACTCTTTGAGACATTTAATCAAACACTAAATGTTCAAAGTTCCTCAAGAACTTAAGAATCATCAATCGGGTTGAACGAATCGAAGATATGGATATACAATCCATAGAACATGATTAATAATGTTTACAAACATCAACCGATTCATCAAAATCGGACGGAAAATGAAATCAAAGCCAAAACTCCTAAAAATCAAATTTTAGGAGATTTCAAGAAATTACCTTGATTAGGATGAAGAATCCACAAAAATGTTGTTAATACACACCACAACTTGAAGAAGATGAAAGTATTTGAGTTTGATGATGCTGAATCGCCCAAAATATCGCCCACAAATTGCCCAAGGAGGAGAGGAAGAAGGAAAGTGATGAAATGAGGATGATTCCACAAGAAAACGCTGATATAGGCAAACCTGTACTGTGTGCCGCGGCACAGGATGAGTGTGCCTCGGCCCATGGCCAAAAACTGCCCAGCACCCTGCCTTTGTGCCGCGGCCCGGCCAGAAGGGGCGGCGGCCCGTGGTACAGCCCGCTCCAGCACAAAAAGGCACAAGGTGTAGCCTTAGCTATTTCGACCATAACTCCTTCGTCCGGACTCCGATTGACTCACCGTTTGAACCATTGGGAAGATAACTTGATTCTATATAATATTGAATAGATTCAGAATTTTTGGAGTTTTAAAGAATTAATGGTGATTTTACAAAGTCGAACCATACGTGGAAAAGTCGCTTAAGAACACGGAATTCAACAGAACGACACCGACACGAACTCGGATGACAAAAAGTGTAGAATTAATAATTCTCGGAATGAGGAAACGGTCACAATAGAGTTGCTAAGATGGAATTACACCAGAAAAAAAAAATTATTGGAAATCGAAATCGCGGATATTACATACTACCCTCCTTAAAAGAAGTTTCTTCCCGAAACTTAAAACAAGTTGGGAGAAGCAATATCCCGCCAGGAAAACTCAATGAGATACACCAGAACTGAAAGCTCGCTTCTCATCGACATCAGATGCCCATACAAACACTGATGCACCTCCAAAGAAGAACATCAATGCACATATAGTCCTCGGAACCAAATCTATCGCACGCCCAAGTCCCCATGACTTGACGTCTCGAATCATAATAAACAATCACCCAGATTATCACGAAATCTCAGTACAACACCAAAAGGAATGCATCAAACGGTCTCAAAATCTCAAGATTCTCAAATACGATCAACAATAAATGATCCACAACCACGATACATTATTACGGATTGAGTTATACAGTCATCCGAAAGACAAGGCTATATTTCAAATGTACCCAACATCGATATCCTCCATATCATCGATCTCCTCGATCCCAACGATTCAACGAAGACTCAAATCTGAACTCACCGCTTAATATGACCCCGAAAGGTTACCAAAAACGAGAGTGACTATGATGAATGATAAATGATTAGAAATCCGACAAGGATCAAGAATGACTCACCGAGGTGAACTAATAACGCAATGAGTGATAACTCAAATGAAATGATTGGAACCATTGTTCCCCGTGAAGTGAATGATTAGTTTGATAATTATAAGTCTCAACGTGATTGATATATGATGAATGACTTATGCGAATGATAGAACGGCGATGAAATGAATGATTATCCTATTACCGAGCAAGAATTAACTTGCTCAAAACCGGTGATGAATGTCTTATTGTATCACAGTTAAAGCAAACAACAGTCGAACTCGTCGTCTGAGATGAAGATGCTCTCCCAGCACGAAGACGACTAGAAAATGATCTCTTGGACATCGGAGTCCGATGTCCCTCTGAAAACTCTTTCCATACCGAGACAGGAAAGTTACGTGATAATTACAGATCTCGTATGAAGATTGCATTATGATTACGAGACGGAATGATAACAATGAGCATACACGCTCTAACACAATGAATGCATTAATAATGCAATAAGACGATCGTCGACATGACGCTGGAATATGATAAGATCACATGAAAGATCAAGTGAGGTGACAAGACTATCTGATGAAATTCTTGAAATGATTACCTTGAACAAGTTAACAAGGTTGAAAATTTGATTCACAAGATCAACAACTGAACCGTGAGATGGACTGGATGATTAATAAATTAATTGAACAATGAGATTGACTGAGTGATAATGAATTAATTGAGCGATGAGATTGACTGAGTGATGAATGAATCAACTGAGCGATGAGATTAACTGAGTGATGAATGAATTGACTGAGCAATGAGATTGACCGAGTGATGAATGAATTGACTGAACAATGAGATTGACTGAGTGATGAATGAATTAACTGAACAATGAGATTAACTGAGCGATGAATGAATTGACTGAACAATGAGATTGACTGAGTGATGAATGAATTAATTGAACAATGAGATTAACTGAGTGATGAATGAATTGACTAAGCAATGAGATTGACTGAGTGATGAATGAATTAACTGAACAATGAGATTGACTGAGTGATGAATGAATTAACTGAGCAATGAGATCGACTGAGTGATGAATGAATTGGCTGAACAATGAGATTGACTGAGTGCTTAATGAATTAATCTGAACAATGAGATTGACTAAGTGATGAAGGAATTGACTGAGTGATGAATGAATTAACTGATCAATGATATTGACTGGGTGATGAATGAATTAACCGAGTGATGAATGAATTATCTGAGTAATGATATTGACTGAGTGATGAACGAATTAACTGAGTGATGAAGAGTGATGAATAAATTAACTGAGTGATGAATGAATTAACTGGGTGATGAATGATATTGACTGAGTGATGAATGAATTAACCGAGTGAGGAATGAATTATCTGAGTAATGATATTGACTGAGTGATGAATGAATTAACTGAGTGATGAATGATATTGACTGAGTGATGAATGAATTAACTGAGTGATGAATGAATTAACTGAGTGATGAATCAATTAACTGAGTGATGAATGATATTGACTGAGTGATGAATGAATTAACCGAGTGATGAATGAATTATCTCACTAATGATATTGACTGAGTGATGAATGAATTAACTGAGTGATGAATGATATTGACTAAGTGATGAATGAATTAACTGAGTGATGAATGAATTAACTGAGTGATGAGATCAAAATGATGATTGAGGATTATTAACTGATGAATGAGTTGATCCTTAATGCTTACACAAGTCACGTGCTCCAAAACAATTAGTCATGAATCAATCATAACACTAATATCACATATAGGTTTCAACAAAGCATGAACAATTAATGACATTATGAATGTACGAACATAAAGAGAATCGAGTCCTTACATAGGTCATACGAAGCTTCGAGGTCTCACGATACTAGTCCCAACTCACGACGACTCGATGAATGAATGACTCGTGCAGTCGTACTAATATTACGACTCACAAAACCCGACTGTCCAGATTGTCATAACCTGACAGTCCCACTACTACCGCATCGGTAGAGCCACATAACTCACATATCAGGGTATCTCACAACCCAAAATCTCCGATACCATCTTCTGTAACACCCCCAAATCCTATTGGGTTATTACAGTGCCGTGGACCCCACGCTAGGAGATCCACCAGGCGAACATGACTAAAATACATTAAATTAAACAACAAGGGAAAATCATAGTCCCTACCATGATATCCGACACAATATTCCGATAAGGAATTTCAACGACAACGATGGGCCTACATGGCCAAAAATAAAATACAACAACATCCACGAGCATCTGCTTGGGTAATACATAATGACAATGACTGACAGACTGAAGAACACTCCAACTAACTGACCAACATGAACAACTCGGACTAGTATCGCTCGAATGCCTCGTCGCCATCATCATGCCCCTGTGTCTCAACTCTCTCCTCGCAAGCACCTAAAACATGAAAACATGTTCCGCCCCCACGGGGTCAGTCATCCAGATAATGAACATCAAATACATGTATAACATGATATGCATCCAAAGGCAGAATGAAACGGTACAATGATAATAATAATACGAGATGCTCACAAACCAATGTAAGAACCGAGCATTCGTGAAATACTATGCCCACGGCATACTATTAATACACTGACGTGTTAGAACGTAAATGCCCAACGGCGAATCATAATTATAGAGTACCACAATGAATTACGACATGAACCAAATCGAACTGAATTAATTATGAATCACAATGCCCGAAGGCTCAATGAAATTACCAGGACAATAATAAAGGCTTGAAAGCCACTCGGCCGAAAGTGTCAAATATCACAATCACATGAAGCCAAAGCGACCGCTATTATTAATTAGTGGGGCGAAAGCCACACGCGGCCGTATCACCATTAGGGCGAAGCCACGGCACGAAGCCGTATCACAATTAGGGGCGAAGCCACGGCGCGAGCCGTATCACTATTAGGGCGAAGCCGTGCGCGGCCGTATCACAATTAGGGCGAAGCCACGGCGAAGCCGTATCACCATTAGGGCGAAGCCACGGGCGAAGCCGTATCACGCGATTAGGGCGAAGCCACGGCACAAAGCCGTATCACCATTAGGGTGAAGCCGCGACGCAGCCGTATCACAATTAGGGCGAAGCCACGGCGCGGCCGTATCACCATTAGGGCGAAGCCGCAGCGCGGCCGTATCACAATTAGGGCCGAAGCCACGGCACGAAGCCGTATCACAGTTATGATAGTGTGCTACCTTGAGTCGGCCAACACGATAATGATGACTCACGGGTGGGCATTGTACTCGACAGTCCCAATTCAATACCTCGATTATCTTAGAGTGGTCAATCGATAACAACGACACAACGGATGGGAGCTATCCTCGACAACCCCAATTCAATACCTCGATTGCCTTAGAATGGCCAACCGATAATAATGATGCAGCAGATGATTCAATACCTCGATTGCCTTAAAACGGTCAATCGATAACAATGATACAATGATTGATTGAACACTTCGATTTTCCTGAGAACGGCCAATCGATAACAATGACACGATGAATGAGTGAATACCTCGATTACCTTAGAATGACCAACCGATAACAATAATATGATGAATGATTGAACACCTCGATTGCCTTAGAACAGCCAATCGATAACAATGATACGAAGTGTAATATCCAGATTTATTACGGTGTATTTCATCTGTATTCAAACCCTGTATTATTCGGATTTGTGGTTTTGATTATTGGAGTATGATATTTCTTGCATTGATATCTTTGTACATAAGTATAACAACATGCAAAATTTCTCATGCAAACTCGTGATAGCGCACACTAAGAATGTAGCTTAACGCGCGCTATCGAGCTACTACTAGCGCACGCTATGTATGTAGGAGTTGCGTGCGCTAAGCACTCAATTATTGAACGGGACGGCTAACACATGCGCCAGCCGGGACATGGGTCCGGATAAGATTCCCGCGGACGAATCTGGACAGATTTGGAGTCAACACTTATTAGCGTGCGCTAAGTATTGTAGGCTAGCGTGCGCTAATTAGCTAAAGTGCAGAATATTATAAATGGGACAACAACCCGTTTTGGCTTACATTTCATTCGTCCATTCTTAATTCTTGAGAGGCCAGAGAGCTATAATAATCCTTCTACACACTTAGAACACATCTTATTGATCCTTGTATATTGGTTATCACTTGTGAGTGATCATTGAAGTGGAGTAGCACCTTGGAGTGGCATACAACCAACCGGAGTCGGATTCTACCTTACGGTTCAGTGATTTTCGTCATATTAAGGTATGTTCAACCTATCTCCAGACTTAGAGTTGGATTCTAAAGAATTGGATGATCATGTTATCGAGATATTGATTTTCATTAGTGAATTATCCAAAGTACATCATGTTTGGAATATTGAGATGAATAGGCCTTAAGTACCTTGATTATGAACATTATGATTCGAATCTTATTACAATGAACAAGTAGAGAAAGCTTCTATCATTGGTAATCCAAATCTAGTAGATGACTTCATAGCAATCATGGACTTGACTTTAACATCATTATTGTTAGATGAATCTAAGGGATTGATCATGGAAGGATTTATTTTGTATAGATGGAACATTATTCAAACTTCAGAGTGATAGTTTTCATTGATATAAAGGTGTTGATATCAACCGTTAAGCCTTCCGAATTATCGCATGAAGAATGGTATTTGAAATGGAATATGGTTTTATAATAGTATACATATTCTCGAATCCGAAGTTGTTGTTATCCGTAAGATCATTCATAGCCGTATAAACATGATATTCATGGAGGTAACATGAATTTACACTGAGGATTTCGTTTGGTTTGATCATGTTAAGGTCCGCTTCACGCCCAGAGTAAGCGCCATGCACGGTTAGCGCACGCTAAGCTATGTAGATTAACGTGCGCTATCGAGCATGAGTTAACGACGCTACGATTGGTACTTAACGTACGTTAGGCCATCGACGAGTCGATCGGCTGATCGGTGAATCTTGACCATGCATAGTTAGCGTACGCTAGGCTTTGTTGTTTGCGTGCGCTATCGAGCAGACTTAACGCACGCTACACAGAGTACTTAGCGTGCGCCAAAAAGTTCAGGCAGATTACATTTTATGAGCTTTTGGCCGTAAATCGAATTGTTAGACATTCGTACGATGTGAGATAAATCCTATATTATTTCTTTTGTTAAGGTTTGAGCTTGTTACGTGATTGATTGAGGGGGGACGACCTTCGAGTGTTCATTTTCGTGGAAGTATTGTTCTTGTCTTCAAATCGAGGCAAGTACCTTATTTGTATTATGTATTGATGTTATACATATTGTAGTGCATGTATGTCGTTGTTGTATGTCCACCTCGTGTTGGTCCGACGGGATCATCGGGGGATCTATGCTAGTGTGCGCTGGATCATCGGACGGGTTTTTCCACCATGGGTTGGTCTGACGGGATCATCGTGGGTTCTAGGCAGTGAACGCTGGATCGTCGGAATTACCATGTGTATGTTATGATATCATGTTGTGATTATCAGTTGTGTATGTTATGTATGATTTTCTCGCAGGAGAAGACTCGTTTGACATTTTATCATTTACGTTATTATTATTATTCTGCGTGTGACGTTGAATAATATGTTGTGGTACTTGTACTAGCATCGTTGTTCTAACCCCTTCGGGGGTGAACATTTTGTTTGTGTTCAGGATCCAGGAGAGCGGGAAAACAACCACTGGAGCTGCATGACGACAAGGGTGCAGAGTGATGTTCCGGCCGGGTTTAATTGTCTGTTGTTTATTGGTTATTTCAATAAGCACTCGAGTACGAAGTCATTTATGATGAATTTGAATTTGGTGATGTATTATTAAGTTTCTGTTGAACAATTGTATTTTCAGTATTTGGTCAGAACTGTTGTATCTTAATTCCGTTATTTCCATTCGTTGGTACCTTTTAATGTCTGTTCAATTCTACAGCCTTGTAAATCCTTATGTAAAGGATTTACGGCGCTGTAATATTCCTGAATATATCGGGGGTGTTACAGAATATGGTATCGGAGCTAAGATTATGGATATCTTGGCCGTTGGGTTAAAATAGGGGTCATTTATGTCTTTTGAGGTAACCGGCCGCGAATAACATCACTGTACTGCCTACGTCTTCGTGCGGGCGGTGGTTGTAAGTTCCTAAACTCTATCTCATCTTTTACATGTTATATTCCTTTGTACTTGAGCATTTGAATGGTATTGTTTCTGGTATATTGAGTATTTGTGTTTACAGTATGTTGAGAGGCGGACGTGGACGTGGACGCGGTCGCGGACGCGGACAAAGGAATGCAGACAGGGAAGCGTCGCCTTCAAATCAAGCCAGTCATAGCTCAGGCGAGCCACAACGATCTATCAATAACGAACCGGAACCTGCTGTACCAGAGATCCTTCGTCAAGTGGTGAACCAGATGACTCAATTCGACCAAGTCTTGGACCGAATGCAAGTGGCGGTGGGACTACAGCAGGGAGACAAACAGCAAGGGATCCCAGACATGGGAAATCGAGGTGACCGGTGGCTGCAGGAGGTGGCGAAGATGCAACCACCCAAATTCGACGGTATTTCTGAGACTCCCACCTGGGACCATTGGTTGAAGGAACTGGAGAAAATCTTTGCCGGAATTAACTGCCCAGACGACCGGAGAGCCTCTATCGCTCAATATTTTCTGATAGGGGAAGCGTCCGAATGGTGGGAAACCATCCGGCCTGTAGACCATGATGCTGATTGGACAGAGTTTAGATTGATGATGGAAGCTCAGTACTGCCCTCGTCCTGTGAGGGAAGCTAAGGTTCGGGAGTTTTTCTCCGCTCAGCCTTCAGATGTGCCAGTATCCCAGGCAATTAAGACGTTTAACCAGCAGCTGGCATTTGTTCGACATCTGGTCAGAACAGATGCAGAAATGATGATCCATTTCGATATGAGGATGAAACCAGAAATCCAGAGGTACATGTCTGGATTTGAATGTACCAAACTCCGTCAATACCAGGATAAGGCGTTGGCGTATGAGATCAAGGAAGCAACTATGGAGAAATTTTTGGAATCCAAGAAACAAAAAGTCTCTGGTACTTTTACAGAGCACAAGAACAGCGGGCCCCGTAAGGCCCAGTCATCCTTTCACTCTTTCAAGAAACCTCCGCACCCAGTTTGGAGCGGAAAGAACTTCGGAGCGACATCAACTATTACTGATGTTAACAGGAAATGCTTTAACTGCGCCCAGATGGGGCACTATCGACGGAATTGCCCCCTACTTGCCGTGACTTGTTTTGATTGTGGACGAGAGGGACATCGGGCAGTGTTCTGTGAAGAAGATGCAAAGTATTTTAGAGCCCGTACACCACATACAGTCCAGAAGGAAGCCAGTATCCAACAGACGCAACAAAGTGTTCAGATGCCTCAAAATTTTGGTCGCGGACGAGGCAGAGGCCAATGGGACCGAAAGGGGACATCGAGTGCCAGATCTGTTCCCCCACGTTTGTACGAGATGAGGAGGACAAACAATCAGGATGCTGCTGTCGCATTAGGTACTGTCCAGATCCTTTCCCAGCCAGTTAGCGTTTTATTCGATACAGGAGCTACGCATTCTTTTATATCTTTGTCTTCTGTAAATCGTTTGAATATTTCTGGGTTTCATACTTGTGAACGTTATGTTGTTGGTTTACCGAGTGGAGAGAGGATTGTCGGAAACTTAGAAACTAGAAATTTCCCTGTATCATTTGGAGGCAGAGAGTGGCTCTCAAATTTGATTGTAATAGAAATGAAAGGAGACGACCTGATACTCGGAGACGATTGGCTTAATCAATATGGAGCAATTGTAAACTACCGAAGGAGGAATATCTCGATGATCGCTGACGATGGTTCCGAAATATTGTTCGAGGGGTGGAAACCGGGAAGCTCAGGAAAATTGATCAAGGCAATGAAAGCTGTCAAATTGTTGAAACAGGGCTGTATCGGATACTGGTGCTATGCAATGAAGAAAGAAGACGAAATTGTGGAACTTTAATCCATTCCTGTTGTGAGCGAATTTCTAGATGTATTTCCTGACGAGTTACCTGGACTACCTCCACGAAGGGATGTAGAATTTACCATTGAGCTGGAACCCGGAGCTACACCAATTTCTAAGGCGCCGTATCATATGGCACCTACTGAGATGTACGAACTGAAAAAGCAGCTGGAGGAGTTACTGGACAAAGGCTATATTCAGCCAAGCGTTTCGCCCTGGGGAGCGCCAGTTCTTTTTGCCCGAAAGAAGGATGGATCGCTTCGACTGTGTATTGACTATTGAGAGCTGAACAAGATGACGATTAAGAATAAATATCCATTGCCACGGATTGATGATTTATTTGACCAGTTGCAAGGAGCAACAGTATTTTCTAAAATCGATCTGAGATCAGGATACCATCAGCTGAGGATTAAGGAATCAGATGTTCCAAAGTCAGCGTTCAGAACTCGCTACGGACACTATGAGTTTGTAGTGATGCCGTTTGGTCTCACTAACACACCTGTTGTATTTATGCAATTGATGAACCGAGTGTTCATCGAATTTTTGGATAAATTTGTGGTCGTGTTCATTGATGACATTCTGGTGTATTCTAAGAACCCGGAAGAACATGCACAACATTTGCGTATTGTATTGGAACTTTTGAGAAGCGAGCAATTGTACGCCAAACTTTCTAAGTGTGAATTCTGGAAGTAATGTTCCTCGGCCATGTATTATCAGCTAAAGGAGTCCGAGTAGACCCTCAGAAAATCGAAGCAATTATGGATTGGAAACCTCCAAAGAACGTGAAATAAGTCCGAAGCTTCTTAGGACTTGCTGGGTATTATCGTCGATTCGTGGAAGGGTTTTCTAAAATCTCCCGCCCACTTACTCGACTCCTGCAGAAAACTCAAAAGTTTGAGTGGAATGAGTTGTGTCAGGTTAGCTTTGATGAATTGAAGAAGAGATTGACGACAACACCGATTCTATCACTTCCACAGGGAACTGGAGGATTTATAGTTTACAGTGATGCTTCGAACCAAGGACTCGGGTGCGTATTGATGCAGAATGATAAGGTGATCGCTTATGCGTCGCGACAGCTGAAACCTTATGAAGTGAATTACCCAACACATGATTTAGAGCTAGCAGCAGTAGTTTTTGCTTTAAAGATCTGGAGGCATTATCGGTACGGGACCCACTGTCAGATCTTTATGGATCACAAGAGTCTCAAGTACATATTCAGTCAGAAAGAGTTGAATATGCGGCAAAGAACATGGTTAGAACTGATTAAGGACTATGACTTGGAGATTTTGTATCATCCAGGCAAAGCGAATGTAGTGGCCGATGCACTCAGCCGCAAGCCTGTTTGTATTCAGATGCTGGAGACGCTGACCTCCTAACTCAGCCTTCAACGAGAGATGATTCGAGAAGGAATTGAAGTGTGGTTACAAAGATTCCAAGGACAACTGTGCGTGATGGAAATAACTTCATCATTAACCGAAGAAATCAAATCTAGACAGGCAGATGATCCTCTGATGATTCGGTTACGTGATGAAGTGATCAAAGGAAAGTCCCCCGGATTCATAATTCATGATGATGGAGTTTTGAGATTTCAGAACCGACTGTGCGTTCCCGATGTCGATGTTCTGGAACAGACAATTATGAAGGAAGCTCCCAGTAAGATGTATAAGGACTTGAAGCAGAATTTCTGGTGGGGCAACATGAAGAAAGATGTAGCAGACTATGTTTCGAAATGCTTGACTTGTCAGCAGGTTAAGATCGAGTATCAACGACCTGCCGGAATGTTGAAGCCGCTCCCGATTCCTGAATGGAAGTGGGAGGACATATCGATGGACTTTATCACTAGTATGCCTAGAACCAGGACAGGAATGAACATGATTTGGGTGATAGTTGATCGTTTAACCAAATCAGCTCATTTTCTAGGCATTAAGGACACGTGGGGACTAGAGAGGTTGGCCCAAGTATTTATTTCGGAGATAGTTTGATTGCATGGTACGCTGAAAACCATTGTTTCTGATCGAGACGACCATTTTGTGTCTCATTTTTGGAAAGCAGTTCATAAGGCCCTGGGGACCGAATTGAACTTCAGTACAGCTTATCACCCGCAGACTGACGGACAATCTGAGAGGACCATTCAAACGGTGGAAGATATGCTGAGGGCCTGTGCCTTAGATTGGTCAATTGATTGGGAAGTTCATCTACCGTTGATTGAATTTACCTACAACAATAGTTGGCATGCTTCCATTAAGATGGCACCATTCGAGGCATTATACGGGAGGAGATGCAGATTGCCCCTATGCTGGGACGATTCATCAGACTTGATCGGAACAGAACCAGAGTTGATCCTGCAGACTCGAGAAAAGATAGCCTTGATTCGTGAAAGGCTGTTGACCGCCCAGAGTCGCCAGAAATCTTATGCAGACGACGCCGTCGCCCTTTGGAGTTCAGTATGGGAGACCACGTACTTTTAAAAGTTTCTCCTACTCGAGGAATTTTTCATTTTGGAAGGAGGGGAAAGCTGAGTCTGAGATATATATGACCATTTGAGATCCTTGAGAGAGTTGGAGAGTTGGCATACAGGTTGGCATTGCCGCCGTCATTGTGCCATGTTCATAACGTGTTCCACGTATCCCAGTTACGGAGGTATATACCAGATCCCAGTCATATCATTGATTTCGGCGAGATCGAAGTCGCGCAGGATGGGACGTTTGAAGAGAGACCGGTCAAGATACTCGAGAGTCGAGTTAAGCAGTTGAGGAACAAACCAATCGTTTTGGTCAAAGTTCGATGGTCACGTCACGGAATGGAAGAAGCCACATGAGAAACGGAAGCTGGTATGAAGTCCAGATATCCCGAGTTATTTTCGTCTTGAGTTTCGGGACGAAACTCCTTTTTAGTAGGAGAGTATGTAATATCCGAATTTATTACGGTGTATTTCATCTGTATTCAAACCCTGTATTATTCGGATTTGTGGTTTTGATTATTGGAGTATGATATTTCTTGCATTGATATCTTTGTAAATAAGTATAACAACATGCAAAATTTCTCATGCAAACTCGTGATAGCGCACGCTAAGAATGTAGCTTAACGCGCGCTATCGAGCTACTACTAGCGCACGCTATGTATGTAGGAGTTGTGTGCGCTAAGCACTCAATTATTGAACTGGACGGCTAGCACATGCGCCAGCCGGGACATGGGTCCGGATAAGATTCCCGCGGACGAATCTGGACAGATTTGGAGTCAACACTTATTAGCGTGCGCTAAGTATTGTAGGCTAGCGTGCGCTAATTAGCTAAAGTGCAGAATATTATAAATGGGACAACAACCCGTTTTGGCTTACATTTTATTCGTCCATTCTTCATTCTTGAGAGGCCAGAGAGCTATAATAATCCTTCTACACACTTAGAACACATCTTATTAATCCTTGTATATTGGTTATCACTTGTGAGTGATCATTGAAGTGGAGTAGCACCTTGGAGTGGCATACAACCAACCGGAATCGGATTCTACCTTACGGTTCAGTGATTTTCGTCATATTAAGGTATGTTCAACCTATCTACAGACTTAGAGTTGGATTCTAAAGAATTGGATGATCATGTTATCGAGATATTGATTTTCATTAGTGAATTATCCAAAGTACATCATGTTTGGAATATTGAGATGAATAGGCCTTAAGTACCTTGATTATGAATATTATGATTCGAATCTTATTACAATGAACAAGTAGAGGAAGTTTCTATCATTGGTAATCCAAATCTAGTAGATGACTTCATAGCAATCATGGACTTGACTTTAACATCATTATTGTTAGATGAATCTAAGGGATTGATCATGGAAGGATTTATTTTGTATAGATGGAACATTATTCAAACTTCAGAGTGATAGTCTTCATTGATATAAAGGTGTTGATATCAACCGTTAAGCCTTTCGAATTATCGCATGAAGAATGGTATTTGAAATGGAATATGGTTTTATAATAGTATACATATTCTCGAATCCGAAGTTGTTGTTATCCGTAAGATCATTCATAGCCGTATAAACATGATATTCATGGAGGTAACATGAATTTACACTGAGGATTTCATTTGGTTTGATCATGTTAAGGTCCGTCTACTGCCCAATAGTAAACTGCCATGCACAGTTAGTGCACGCTAAGCTATGTAGATTAACGTGCGCTATCGAGCATGAGTTAACGTACGCTATGTTTGGTACTTAACGTATGTTAGGCCATCAGACGAGTCAGTCGGATGATCCGTGAGGTACTGACCATGCATAGTTAGCGTATGCTAGGCTTTGTTGTTTGCGTGCGCTATCGAGCAAACTTAACGCATGCTACACAGAGTACTTAGCGTGCGCCAAGAAGTTCAGGCAGATTACATTTTATGAGCTTTTGGCCATAAATCGAATTGTTAGACATTCGTACGATGTGAGATAAATCCTATATTATTTCTTTTGTTAAGGTTTGAGCTTATTACGTGATTGATTGAGGGGGGACGACCTTCGAGTGTTCGTTTTTGTGGAAGTATTGTTCTTGTCTTCAAATCGAGGCAAGTACCTTATTTGTTTTATGTATTGATGTTATACATATTGTCGTGCATGTATGTCGTTGTTGTATGTCCACCTCGTGTTGGTCCAACGGGATTATCGGAGGATCTATGCTAGCGTGCACTGGATCATCAGATGAGTTTTTCCACCACGGGTTGGTCTGAAGGGATCATCGTGGGTTCTAGGCAGTGAACGCTGGATCGTCGGAATTACCATGTGTATGTTATGATATTATGTTGTGATTATCAGTTGTGTATGTTATGTATGAGTTTCTCGCAGGAGAATACTCGTTTGACATTTTATCATTTACGTTATTATTATTATTCTGCGTGTGACATTGAATAATATGTTGTGGTACTTGTACTAGCATCGTTGTGCTAACCCCTTCGGGAGTGAACATTTTGTTTATGTTCAGGATCCAGGAGAGCGGGAAAACAACCACTGGAGCTGCATGACGACGAGGGTGCAGAGTGATGTTCCGGCCGGGTTTAATTGTCTGTTGTTTATTGGTTATTTCAATAAGTACTTGAGTACAAAGTCATTTATGATGAATTTGAATTTGGTGATGTATTATTAAGTTTCTGTTGAACAATTGTATTTTCACTATTTGGTCATAACTGTTGTATCTTAATTCCGTTATTTCCATTCGTTGGTACCTTTTAATGTCTGTTTAATTCTTCAGCCTTGTAAATCCTTATGTAAAGGATTTACGGCGCTGTAATATTCCTGAATATATCGGGGGTGTTACACGAAGGATGTCTCAGCACCTTTAATCAGTTACCGACATCGAAGAAGAGAAATGAATACGTCAACGCCTTTAATCGGCCAAAACAACATCAAGGACAAAACTCCAACATTAATAGCAATGATTACAACGACGTCTTAAATCGACATTAATATCAACAACAACGATCGATACATCGATACCGCGAACCGGTGATCGATAATAACATTAACAACGAGTATCACAATGCCTTGAACCGGCCATTAACGAACAATAAAAACATTTAGCATAATTGCCGAAAGGTATCATATCGAACAATCTCTTAATATCAATGAATTCATGAAGAGACTAAGTCTCGGAATGATACAACACATTCATACACATATATGATAACATTAATCTCATTGACTAGTACAAGTATAAAACTTGCCTCAACCGAAGGCGATGAAATCCTTCCACGAACAACGAACGGCATCCTCCGATAAATATAAGCGCTCGAACAAACTTGAATGAAATACAATTCATTCAATAACACAATATCGAACGAAAACAACACAACGATCGAAGGAAACTCTTTGAGACATTTAATCGAACACTAAATGTTCAAAGTTCCTCAAGAACTTAAGAATCATCAATCGGGTTGAACGAATCGAAGATATGGATATACAATCCATAGAACATGATTAGTAATGTTTACAAACATCAACCGATTCATCAAATTCGGACGAAAAATGAAATCAAAGCCAAAACTCCCAAAAATCAAATTTTAGGAGATTTTAAGAAATTACCTTGATTCGGATGAAGAATCCACAAAAATGTTGTTAATCCACACCACAACTTGAAGAAGATGAAAGTATTTGAGTTTAATGATGCTAAATCGCCCAAAATATCGCCCACAAATCGCCCAAGGAGGAGAGGAAGAAGGAAAGTGATGAAATGAGGATGATTCCACAAGAAAACGCTGATATAGGCATACCTGTACTGTGTGCCGCGGCACAGGATGAGTGTGCCGCGGCCCACGGTCAAAAACTGCCCATCACCCTGCCTTTGTGCCGCGGCCCGGCCAGAAGGGGCCGCGGCCCGCGGTACAGCCCGCTCTAGCGCAAAAAGGCACAAGGTGCAGCCTTAGTTATTTCGACCATAACTCCTTCATCCGGACTCCGATTGACTCACCGTTTGAACAATTGGAAAGCTAACTTGATTCTATATAATATTGAAAACATTCAGAATTTTTGGAGTTTTCCAGAACTAATGGTGATTTTACAAAGTCGAACCCATACGTGGAAAAGTCGCTTAAGAACACGGAATTCAACAGAACGACACCGAGATGAACTCGGATGACAAAAAGTGTAGAATTAATCATTCTCGGAATGAGGAAATGGTCACAATAGAGTTGCTAAGATGGAATTACACCAGAAAAAAAAATATTGGAAATCGAAATCGCGGATATTACAGGGCTTGTCAAGATGTTTTGATCAAATTGTCTATATCAAAATATAAAATGACAGGGGCAATGATGCAAAGTCAGAGGATAAACTGGCCTGACTATGTTTTTAGGCAGTTAGCAAGAAAAGTAAACAAAGCCAGCTACGATAATGCTTCTAAGAAATTCATCCAGAAACAATATTTTGATACACAAATAAGCTGGATCTCGAGCACCTGAGAATGGCCAAAGGCAGGGCAGAAAAATTTCACAATAGCAAGCGACTTGGACATTTGGATCCAGCTACACTGAACGCCTTTCAACTCAGCAATCTTGAGCTGAAGAGATGCTAGCAAAAATAAAGTCAGACACACATCATACAAGATGGCGTCTAAATATGAAGATGAAACAGAAGTCGAATCAGTTGCAGCCATCTTACCTGTAGCTAAGATTTCACCAGTTAAACTGACCCAGCTGAAATTACTGCATCCGCCATTTTATCTAAAAAGTTAGCTGCACCTGGGGAACAACTAACTGCGCCTGCGCATCAAAAGGAAGATGAAGATAGTGATAATCTTTCACTATCTGCACATTTCTGGAAGATAAAGTCTCTTGAAAATAAGAAAGTTATGCCCATTGTGTCCCCACATGAATCTCCAGCAAAAAGACTCGAAGGACTGGTTGATTACTCAACTAATTCCTCAGAGGAAGACACAACTTAGATTCCACAGCTGAGATACCTGCTATGATATCCAACCCAGCTAAAACCTCTAGTGAAGCAATAGCAGCTCAGTCAACCGAACTACCCTTGGTATATGATCAGGAAGAAGAAAATCTCATCCCTGCAGCACCACTCCCTGAGATTCCCAGAATTCATGAAGAGGTTGAAGATGCAGAAGAACAAGTCCTTGAGGAAGCTGACATAAATTATAGATTCAATATGAAAACAACAACCCATTCCATCTCAGCAGAGAACAACTCAAAATGGTAAGGACACACATCAATAAACTATCCATTGTCTCTGCTTATAAAGACTGGAAGATATCGAAGTCCATAAGCTTCAATGCTCTAAAGGAGTTAGTTGATAGGAGTGGATAAGACTACCCTCTGGCCAGTGAGCACCTCATACAAGTTTTCTGTAATGAAACTGAGGTGAGTCTATTATTAGATGAACATTGGTTCATAAACAACTTCAAAACAAATATGGAACAATTTATTCTCTATATTATGGAAGCGGCAGCACAAGGTAAAAACTTTGATTTGGATAAGAAGGATGAGTGGAGTTGAAAAAAAAAAATTGTTGGAGTTGAAAATAAAACATTGAAAAAGTCGAAGAAGTATAAAAAGAAGAAGAAGAAGAAGAAAAAAAAGATGATGAAGAATGAGACATATCTGAAAATAATCAAGATGAACAGCTAATTAATCCACCTACTGATCAACTACCTCAGAACCTAGCTGAACTGATCAGAAAGATGGTTGAAGAAACAGTTGAAAGACTTCTGGCCATAAGAGTTGAACCCCATCTGCTGGAATTAAACAGCATAGATTCCTTACACAGCAGGAAGGAATTTTTCCCAACTCCTACCTCTGTCATACTACCCCTTGGCAAGCAAGATTTTATGACCAAAGTGGACGAACAGCTAGCACTGTAATACCCGGTTGTAATTCAGTCATTATCATTCAGTAATTTCATTCGGTAATTGTCACTATGTAATCTTTCACTTGTTAATAACCATTCATCCGTGTTCACTGTTCGGAATAACTTCGAGTTGTGTATCGATATTGTTCATTGTTTCAACCTTATTCGGGAATCGAGACAAGGGTATTATCTTGATTGTTGTAATTGATTCATTAGTCGATGTTGACGTTGGAATTCATGTCATTTCAAATCTCTTCATTGTTAAAATCGTGTTCTTGTTGGACGAACCCTTGTAATCATTACTTGGAACCACCGTTTTGGGGTTTCCGTACTTCCATTTCGTGTTATTGGTTCCCAAATATCAATTCCTATTGCCTTTATTCCCTTCCCGGGTCATTTTTCATCATTTTAGGACCCAAGGGGGTGTGGGCCGCGGCACAAGGAGTGCACGCCGCGGCACACACATTTTCTAGTTTTTGGCCGAGCACTCTGTACCTTGTGCCGCGGCACATGCCGGCAGGGCCGCGGCACACCACCGAGTCACTACCGCGGCACACTCGTATTGCATTTTTGGCCAAACCCGTCTGTACCTTGTGCCGCGGCACATGCCGGCAGGGCCGCAGCACACTGCCGAGACACTGCCGCGGCACACTCGTCCGTGCCGCGGCACGCTGCCGATCACTGGGGGCAGATTTGGCCCTGTGCCATGGCACACTTCGGCTGGGCCGCGGCACACAGGGCAGTCAACTCTATAATTGCGTTTTTTCAGCGAGTTCAGCTCATTTCTTACCTTTTCTTAAACCATACGAGAGAGAGAGGCTTGAGAGGGAGATTTTCCTTCATCTATCACTTAAGTGTGTGATTTTCTTCACCTCATTTCGATCGTGAAGCCCGGATAGTCGATCTAACGCGTGTTCTTTGCATCAAAAGTGCTTGGATCTTCAAAGGTAATATTCATCAAACCTCTTAGATTTTCGATTTGTGTTGAGATATGATGTTTTGGATGTTAAGATCATGTTGTATGAAGTGATATACGCATGATTATGGATATGTTCGATTATTCATTGGATTATTGAAGGATTATTCAAGAACACTTTGAATATTGAGTTGGATTTGGGGGTTTTCGATTAATCGTTGTTGTAATCACGATTTTGGATTTTCATAATGGATTATTGATCGTATTGAAGATGTTTTGTTGGTTTGAAACACTTCTTGGGGATTTGATGTTGGTATTTTTGAGATTTGGTTATAAAAAATCGAAGTTTGGCCACAAATTGTTCAATATAATGCCCCAATGAACTTGGTTTAGTCGTATCGACGTTTTGAGTTCGTTATATTCGTGTTTGATTCGTATCTTGAACGGATTGTTGGTAATTGTATTAATTCAAGGTTGTTCGAGCGACCGATATCTCAATTAGGACATTGTTCGTGGAAGGATAATTGTCACCGGTGTTGTGTAAGTTAATTCTTACTCGGTTAAAAGGATATTCATTCCTTTTGTTGTTGATCATTCATAATCATAACTCATTCATCATGGTATTAATCATATTGAGACTTGTAATTGTCGAATAGTCACTTCATTAACGAGGAACGACGGTTCCAATCATTTCATTGAAACTATCAATCACTTCATTATTACTTTCATCTCGGTGAGTCATTCTTGACCTTGTCGAATTATTATCCATTGATATTCATTGTGGTCATTTTCGTTCATATGACCTTCTGGGTTCCTATTGCGTGGCCGGGTGCGGATGTGTGGAATTTTTAGTCGGGCAGGCGATGGCCATGTATTGGGAGTGATACATTGGGCTGTGCACACGGTAACGATTACCTCCGTGAGACTAATTAGGTACAAGGATGGGTGTGTCCGGTCATCCATCTTGTACACTTGCACAGAACACTACGGGCGTACTATGATACTCCTCTTCAGCGTAATTCATAATTAAGGATATTTCATAACTTCAGATGTATCATGATTGTGTATTTTCAACCCTTGAGGATTGTTGTTCTGTGTAACTGACCCCATTGGGGGATTTTGTTTTCAGGTCACGGCAAGGCAAAGGCACGGGAAGAGCATGTTAACGGCGAGGAGTCCCAGTGATACTAGTAGAGGGCCCCAGTCTTTCCGGTTATTTCAGTCATTTCAGTCATTTCAGTCATTTCAGTCATTTGTATTTTCCGCTGCAAATTCTGTTTGAGATGTTTATTTATTTAGGGTGGTGTATTTTATCTTCATATAAAATATACTAGTATTCTGTATTGTCCTGGTGTATTGTACTTAAACTCCTCATCGGAGTATTTGGTAATATAATGTGGTTCGGTACTACAATTCTATTATTTAATTCATCAGTTTTCATTCGCCTGGTGGGTCCCAGTCGGGGGTCCACGGCACTGTAATATCCGCCTAGTTTGGGGTGTTACAGAGTTGGTATCGGAGAGTGGTTTTGAATACTACCTTCCGAGTCATGTCTCATTTGAAATCATCGTCATCAGACTAGTATCAATGGACTTTCGCGTCACGTGTGACCTGTGCATATACCGAGCCAATCAGACCGAAAGAACTGTAAGACTTCTAACGCCATGGTATAATTTCTGGCAATAATCATTCATTCATAATTCATCAGTTAACAATCCTCAAACATCATTTTTATTTTGACCAGGACGGTCATTTTAACTCATTAATCACTCAATTCATTTCATTACTCAGTTGTTGATCTGGAAGATCATATCATTAATCTTGTTAACTTGTTCAAGATAATCATTTCAATAATTTCATCAGATAATCATGTTACCTCAGTTAATCATTCATGTAATCACTGTGTTAGAGCTTGTATGCTCATTTTCATCATCTCATGTCAAAATCATAACGTGATATTCATGCGGGAAATATAATCATCATGTGACTTTCATACTTCAGTATGGAGAGGGCCAGAAGAGGACGTAGAGGACGAGGCCGTGGTGCGGGCCGAATCCCGAGAGCTCGTATGAATACACGTGTGAATGCGAGAAATAATGCTAATTCATCGAGCAGCGATGCTGCCACTCATTCACCTGGACGTGATCATTCACTATTGGGGAGTCGTACTCGGGACACAGCTCAGTCAGAAGGTGTTCGGGTTGACCCACTCGCTTTTATGCAGGGCATGATGGCCCAAATGACGCAGATGGCACAACTGATGGAGACGATGCATAACTCAGCCAATCAAAATCAACAGGCTCATCCTCCGCCACCTCAGAGGCAAGAGAGGAATGTGAGCAGTATCATCGGAGACATCTCTCGCCAAAGTCCACCTACTTTTGAAGGCTCATCTGAGCCGGTGGATATTATTCATTGGCTCGAACATTTCGAGAAGTTATTTGCTGTGGTAGAGTGTCCCGAATGACACAAAGTTTCAGTTGCGGCTTACTACCTAGGTAAGAGCGCTCATTCTTGGTGGTTATCGTTGAAGCCCACCGACGGATCATGTACTTGGGATCAATTCAAGACTCTCATGATGGAGAGGTATTATCCGGCCCCACTCAGAGAGGCCAAGCTGTCAGAATAACTCACTCCCGACCCCTCAGCAGACGAGGATGTTCTCGCCATTGCCAAGAAATTTCAGGAACTTCTTCCGTTCGCCTCATCTATCATTCATTCCGAGGCGGATAAGATTAAGTATTTCAGCAAGAGGCTGAAACCACGTATGAGACTACAACTGCTTAATCATCATTGCACCACGTTGGCCGAATTCATTGAGAAAGCTCTTACCTATGAGCTTACTGCTAAGGATATTGCTAAGTAGCAACCTTCATCTGCTAGCAAGAAGTCCAAGAACCGTAATCAGTCTGACAGCAGTCAGGCCACTTTCAAGAAACCTCGTGCGGGCTCTGCTTTTTCTGAGCGACCTCCCATGACGTCTAAACCCGCGGAATCTCAATCACGAGCGGCCAGTTCGGCCATCACCTATTTTAATTGTGGGGATCTTGGTCATGTCAGCACCAAGTGTCCGAGACAGTCTGTCACGTGCCATAATTGCGGAATTGTTGGGCATAAGGCCCGTTTTTGCCGAAGAGACTCAAAAAATACTCCGACGGCATCTCAAGCCCCGAAGCAGTCAGCCGTTCAGAATCAGGCCACTCAGTCTGCGTCGTTCAAGACGACGGGAGCGAATAAAGGTGGAGCCTATAGCCAGCAGACGGGAGCATCCGGTGCCGGGACTAGCAAGCCCCGGATTTATGAGATGAAGAAGGCCGACGATCCAGAGGCCCGGATGATCTCAGGTACACTTGATATTCTATCTCAACCTGTGTGTACCCTTTTTGATACTGGTGCATCGCATTCATTCATTTTCGAGTCATGTTTGAGTAGACTACATCTAGATAATGCTACTAGTTATGAACTGTATGTCATTGGTCTACCTGATGGTAGACGAATTATCGGAAATCGTGAGATTCAGAATTGTCCGATTCAGCTTCATGACCGTGTATGGCCAGCGGACCTAATCGTAGTAGATTTGCCGAGAGACGACGTCATCTTGGGTATTGATTGGATGGATCGCCATGATGCCATCATTAGTTTCCGTAAGCGTATGGTCACTATCATTTCAGACGATGGGGTCGAATGTGTGTTTCAGGGAGGTAATCCCGTTTGTTCTGGTAAGGTCATTAATTTGCTGAAAGCAGTGAGATTACTCAATCAGGGGTGTGTTGGTTATTGGTGCTATATGACCAAAACCTAGAAATCATCGATAATGTTGATGGATATACCGGTAGTGAGAGAATATGCCGACGTATTCCCAAATGAGTTACCTGGTTTGCCTCTGCAGAGATATGTGGAATTCACGATTGAGTTGGAGCCCGGTACGTCCCTGATATCGAAGGCGCCGTACCGGATGGCCCCGACCGAAATGCAGGAGTTGAAGAATCAACTTGAAGAGTTGTTCGAGAAGGGTTATATCCGACCGAGTGCGTCCCCGTGGGGAGCACCGGTGTTGTTTGTCAAGAAGAAGGATGGTTCTTTTCGCTTGTGTATTGATTATCGGGAGTTGAACAGGGTGACAATCAAGAATAAGTATCCCTTACCCCGTATTGATGATCTTTTGGATCAACTTCAGGGAGCTTCAGTATTTTCCAAGATCGACTTAAGATCTGGATATCATCAGTTGCGGATTCGAGATTCGGATATCGCGAGGACGGCATTTAGAACACGCTATGGTCATTATGAGTTTGTGGTTATGCCGTTTGGATTGACTAATGAACCTGCGGTATTCATGGAGTTAAGGAATCGGGTTTTCATAGACTTTTTGGATCAGTTTGTTGTCTTCATCGATGATATTTTGATTTATTCTCGTAACCAAGAGGAACACGAGGTTCATCTTCAGCAGGTTCTCGACGTGCTAAGACGAGAGCAACTTTATGGAAAGTTTCCCACATGTGAGTTCTGGATGTCCGAAGTGACATTTCTCGGACATGTAATTTCATCTGACGAAGTTCGTGTCGATCCTCAGAAGACGGAGGCAATCCGAGATTGGCAACCTCCGAAGAATGTTAAGAAAATCCAGAGTTTCCTCGGATTAGCCGGTTATTATCGGTGGTTTGTGGAAGGATTTTCTAAAATTGCTCAACCCTTGACGAACCTTTTGCGAAAGGATAAGAAATACACGTGGTCCGACGCGTGTCAACGGAGTTTTGAGGAACTCAAGAGCCGGTTAGTTTCAGCACCTGTACTTTCCTTGCCGCAGGGGACGGAAGGATTTGTGGTTTATAATGATGCGTCCGGACAGGGTCTCAGATGTGTACTCATGCAGAATGGGAAGGTTATTGCCCATGCTTCACGGAAATTGAGACCTTACGAGGTTAATTATCTGACACACGACCTGGAACTAGCAGCCGTGGTTTTCGCGTTGAAAATTTGGCGTTATTACCTTTATGGCATTACCTGTCAGATTTTCACCGATCACAAGAGTTTGAAGTATATATTTACTCAGAAGGAGTTAAATATGCGACAGAGACGGTGGTTGGAATTAATCAAAGATTATGATATCGAGATCCTTTACCACCCGGGCAAGGCGAACGTTGTCGCCGATGCCTTAAGTCGTAAGTCCATTCAGGAACAGATGCTTGCTCGTTTAACAGTTCAGAAGGAACTTTAACAGGAATTCCTTAGACCCGAGATCGAGGTCTGGCTTCAGCGAGTACAAGGGCAACTTTGCATGTTAGAGATTTCATCGCCACTTGAGGAGGCAATCAGAGAGAATCGGGGTTCAGACCCAGCATTGTTGCGCATCCGTGAGGATGTGGCTCAGGGGAAAGCCCCTGGATTCGTGGTCCACGAGGATGGACTTTTGAGATTTAAGAATCGGTTGTGCGTACCGGCGAATGACGAGTTGAAAAACTTGATTTTGAGAAAAGCTCATGCTACCCCTTATTCTGTTCATCCGGGGTCTAGCAAGATGTACAAGGACCTGAAACAAAATTACTGGTGGAGTAATATGAAGCGAGAAGTCGCAGAATTTGTTTCGAGATGCTTAGCCTGTCAACAAGTCAAGATCGAACATCAGCGACCGGAGGGTATGCTGAAACCTCTCCCTATTCCAGAGTGGAAGTGGGAAGACATTTCTATGGATTTTATCACGAGTTTGCCGACGAGTCGTCGTGGCATGAACACGGTCTGGGTGATTGTGGACCGCTTAACTAAATCAGCTCATTTTCTTGAGATTAAGGATACGTGGGGTCCCGAGAGACTTGCACAGCTGTTCATCAATGAGATAGTGAGACTACACGGTACTCCTAAAAGTATCGTTTCCGATCGTGATGGACGGTTTGTGTCCCATTTTTGGAAATCAGTTCATCGTGCCATGGGAACTCAACTTAATTTCAGCACATCTTTTCACCCTTAGTCCGACGGACAATCAGAGAGGACTATTCAGACTTTGGAGGACATGTTGAGAGCATGTGTCCTCAATTGGAAAGACGAGTGGGAAGCCCAACTACCATTGATTGAATTCACGTATAATAATAGTTGTCATGCTTCGATTAAGATGGCGCCTTACGAGGCCTTGTACGGTCGTCGTTGTCGATCTCCTTTGTGTTGGGACGACTTATCAGAATCAATCGGCACCGAGCCCGATATGCTTATAGCCGCCCGTGAGAAGGTAGCTTTGATCAGGAGTCGTTTGTTGACCACTCAGAGTCGACAGAAATCTTATGCAGACAATCATCGTCGACCACTAGAGTTCGAGACGGGTGACCATGTTCCGGTCAAGGTATCCCCGAGTCGAGGTATTTTCCGTTTCAGAAAACGGGGGAAGTTGAGTCCAAGATTTATTGGACCGTTTGAGATTTTGGAACGAGTAGACGAGCTAGCTTATCGTTTGGCCTTACCTCCGGCGTTAAGCCGAATTCATAATGTGTTTCATGCCTCTCAGCTACGGCAGTATGTTGCCGACCCGAGTCACATACTTCAGTTCGACGAAATCGAGATCACGGATGATCATTCGTATGAGGAGCGCCCCATATGAGTCTTAGAGCGGCGAATCAAACAGTTGAGGAATAAGGCGATTCCTTTGGTTAAAATCCAGTGGTCTAGACATGGAGTCGAAGAGGCTACTTGGGAAACCGAGGATAGTATGCGGGAGAGTTATCCCGAATTGTTTGACCCTTAGTTTCGGGGATGACTCTCTTTTAATGGGGCGTGTATGTAATACCCGGTTGTAATTCAGTCATTATCATTTAGTAATTTCATTCGGTAATTGTCACTATGTAATCTTTCACTTGTTAATAACCATTCATCCGTGTTCACCGTTCGGAATAACTTCGAGTTGTGTATCGATATTGTTCATTGTTTCAACCTTATTCGGGAATCGAGACAAGGGTATTATCTTGACTGTTGTAATTGATTCATTAGTCGATGTTGACGTTGGAATTCATGTCATTTCAAATCTCTTCATTGTTCAAATCCTGTTCTTGTTGGACGAACCCTTGTAATCATTACTTGGAACCACCGTTTTGGGGTTTCCGTACTTCCATTTCGTGTTATTGGTTCCCAAATATCAATTCCTATTGCCTTTATTCCCTTCCCGGGTCATTTTTCATCATTTTAGGACCCAAGGGGGTATGGGCCGCGGCACAAGGAGTGCGCGCCGCGGCATACACATTTTTCAGTTTTTGGCCGAGCACTCTGTACCTTGTGCCGCGGCACATGCCGGCAGGGCCGTGGCACACTGCCAAGTCACTACCGCCGCACACCCGTCCGGGCCGCGGCACACTCGTATTGCATTTTCGGCCAAATCCGTCTGTACCTTGTGCCGCGGCACATGCCGGCAGGGCCGCGACACACTGCCGAGACACTGCTGCGGCACACTCGTCCGTGCCGCGGCATGCTGCCGATCACTGGGGGCAGATTTGGCCCTGTGCCGCGGCACACTTCGGCTGGGCCGCGGCACACAGGGCAGTCAACTCTATAATTGCGTTTTTTCAGCGAGTTCAGCTCATATCTTACCTTTTCTTCAACCATACGAGAGAGAGAGGCTTGAGAGGGAGATTTTCCTTCATCTATCACTTAAGTGTGTGATTTTCTTCACCTCCTTTCGATCGTGAAGCCCGGATAGTCGATCTAACGCGTGTTCTTCGGATCAAAAGTGCTTGGATCTTCAAAGTTAATATTCATCAAACCTCTTGGATTTTCGATTTGTGTTGAGATATGATGTTTTGGATGTTAAGATCATGTTGTATGAAGTGATATACGCATGATTATGGATATGCTCGATTATTCATTGGATTATTCAAGAACACTTTGAATATTGAGTTGGATTTGGGGGGTTTTCGATTAATCGTTGTTGTAATCACGATTTTGGATTTTCATAATGGATTATTGATCGTATTGAAGATGTTTTGTTGGTTTGAAACACTTCTTGGGGATTTGGTGTTGGTATTTTTGTGGTTTGGTTATAAACAATCGAAGTTTGGCCACAAAGTGTTCGATATAATGCCCCAATGAACTTGGTTTAGTCGTATCGATGTTTTGAGTTCGTTATATTCGTGTTTGATTCGTATATTGAACGGATTGTTGGTAATTGTATTTATTCAAGGTTGTTCGAGCGGCCGATATCTCAATTAGGACGTTGTTCGTGGAAGGATAATTGTCACCGGTGTTGTGTAAGTTAATTCTTACTCGGTTAAAAGGATATTCATTCCTTTTGTTGTTGATCATTCATAATCATAACTCATTCATCATGGTATTAATCATATTGAGACTTGTAATTGTCGAATAGTCACTTCATTAACGAGGAACGGCGGTTCTAATCATTTCATTGAAACTATCAATCACTTCATTATTACTTTCATCTCGGTGAGTCATTCTTGACCTTGTCGAATTATTATCCATTGATATTCATTGTGGTCATTTTCGTTCATATGACCTTCTGGGTTCATATTGCGTGGCCGGGTGCGTATGTGTGGAATTTTTAGTCGGGCACGCGATGGCCATGTATTGGGAGTGATACATTGAGCTGTGCACACGGTAACGATTACCTCCGTGAGACTAATTAGGTACAAGGACGGGTGTGTCCGGTCATCCGTCTTGTACACTTGCACAGAACACTACGGGCATACTATGATACTCCTCTTCAGCGTAATTCATAATTAAGGATATTTCATAACTTCATATGTATCATGATTGTGTATTTTCAACCCTTGAGGATTGTTGTTCTGTGTAACTGACCCCGTTGGGGGATTTTATTTTCAGGTCACGGCGAGGCAAAGGCACGGGAAGAGCATGTTGACGGCGAGGAGTCCCAGTGATACTGGTAGGGGGCCCCAGTCTTTCAGGTTATTTCAGTCATTTCAGTCATTTCAGTCATTTCCGTCATTTGTATTTTCTGCTGCAAATTCCGTTTGAGATGTTTATTTATTTAGGGTGGTATATTTTATCTTCATATAAAATATACTAGTATTCTGTATTATCCTGGTATATTGTACTTAAACTCCTCATCGGAGTATTTGGTAATATAATGTGGTTCGGTACTACAATTATATTATTTAATTCATCAGTTTTCATTTGCTTGGTGGGTCCCAGTCGGGGGTCCACGACACTGTAATATCCGCCTAGTTTGGGGTGTTACAAGCACAACTCATTGTTGCTGGCAAAAGGGGGAAGAGATGAGGAGCAAAATGGAAAGAATCCCTAACTTCTATTCCCAAAAGTGCTCCTCCTCCAGTCATTCACTATCTAGAAGCAGGAAAAATCTCCCAAAAACAAAAACAAAAACTCAGCTAAGGATCAGGACCCTCCTGCAAAGAAGAGGAGAACTATAAAATAATCCAATTCAACCACTTAGGAGGGAGGGAAAGGAGCTGTACTTTATGGAGGAGTTTATGTAACACCCCAAAAGGTGGCTATTAGAGTGCCGTTGACCCCCACACTGGGACCCACTAGGCGATACCAAAAAACAGATTAAATACGTAATACTTTGTGATACCGAACCACAATAACTAGTCATTACTCCGATTTGGAGTTTACAAATTGTATGGCCAACGACTTTAACATACACAGGATCAAAAATGCAAGTATACACCTTATGGAGATGGGATATACTTCAAATAACAATACAATCAAACAGTAGTTTGAATGAAGCGAAAAATAACATTACACAATTTAAATATAACCGGACAACAAAAGACTTAGGCCCCCCGAACTAGTATCCTTCGAACCCTTTGCTGTCACCATGCTCTTCCCGTGCCTTGCCTTTGCCACGACCTAAAATACAACACAAGTATTTCGCCCAAGCCACAGGTTCAGATATACATGATAATAATTCTAAAGACATTATAATATTCACATATATTAGATCTCAAGGAAACATCCCGACTACTGAACGTACCCCTCGGGCGTATGAACAATCATTCACAAATTCTCGAACATATCCAATCATACATGGACTATGAACAACCAAAAAAATATGGCTCAAGATGGACCTCGCAGTACGCCCTATCCGGAGATGTGTCAGTGCACATGTCCACCCCGTATATGGAATCTAGAATATACGTGGGACAATGTACCTAATTAGCCTCACAAACTACGTCTCGTGTGCACAGTCCAATACGGAAACATCCACGCATGACTATATATTCCTGGATAAAAATCCTACACAATAACCAATCAGAATGCAGTATGATTCCGGATATGTCAAGATACAACATGACAACGAATTCAATAAATCACATAACCTATTAAGGATCAAGAAACTGACCAAAGTGGCGATAAGGATCAACGAGATAATGATTCAAAGATAATGAACTTGGGCATGCAATCCCATGATGAAAACGGAACAATGTCAAGAACAATATCAAATTACGAGTTACAAATTTATAAGCGTTCCATATACATGCAATCTATAACCATCACAATAATCTAATCATCATTATAACCAAGCAAGATAACTTGCCTCAATACGGAGATGAGAATAATCCTCCCTTGTCGAACGAACGGACGGTCCTCGACTAATATCGGTTACTCAAACAATCAACCTTGAATGAAATATATTTCACTTAACAACTCATCCATACAATTATTGGTATTTAATTAAGTAAGACGACACCCTAAATTCAATTTAAATAGTTCAACTATCTCATGATATCAAAATTCTATTCCAAGAACTTTATTTACTTCAATTCATTCCTATGATCGGTTTACAAGATATTTTCAAATATTTGCATGGTTCTTATGAATAAGAATTTATCAAGAATATGTTAAACAATCATTTATGTTCGTTAATATCATCTCATATCATTTAAACCTTCCAAAAACATCACAATTGTTTGCAAGTGAAAATCTGCACAACCTTGTTCATCACTCATGTCAAATTTAGATTGAACATAGTAAGTTATAATAAGGTTATACTAAATTCATTACCAAATCATAATCATGAACATTATCTCATATAAAAACCATCCTTACAACCCCTTACTAACTTGGAGAATCAACTATCATCATCTATGAATTTACCTAGCCTAGGTTCAAGAATATCACTCTAATCTTCTAACATTCATCAAGGTGTTCTACTACATTTTATGACAATAATCCCATCCATTAAACTTAACTATGAAGAATCTAATGTATATTATTGTCCTAATAATGTTAATAGTCCAGCAAGAAGAGTATGATTCTTATAAACATGATCATTACCATTACAACATCAAGAATATCTTTATTTCAAACCCTTAATTACCATATTCAACAATAAGGGTTAAAAGCTTAATTGCAGACATGTTTTACTTGATTAACTCAATACTAGGTGTAGTATACCATATCACTAACACCATAACCACGAAAATATAGAGTATAATTGCACAACATACCTTCAGAAATGAAGAACAATTCACCAAAACCGCAAGAACACACTCCAACTTCAAGAACACCTCTAAACTTCCAATCAACAAGCTCCAACCCAAGATGCAAAGCTCAAACACAAGTTAGAAGGGAGTGAAGTCGGTCTAGGGAGGCAGGGGGATGATTACTGGAGAGAAAAATTGGAGTTTGGACGTGCAAATGAAACACAAAAGCTGTCTTTTTATAACTGCACAGCTAGTTACGTACGTTATCGCAAGAAGATGACGTACGTTAACCCCTTTACGTACGCTACACCGAAAGTGTTGCGTACATAATCGGCCTCCAAAGGTGACTGAATCAAAACACAACCATCATTACATACGTTAGTGTCTTGAGCATTACGTACGTAATGTTGGTCAACTAGGCTGCCTCAAAAAGGTCAAATATCCGGATCATGTCCGGCCCCCCACGCCGAAATATGAGATCGGATAAGACTACACGTATTACGTACGTAACCTGAACTCCATTAAGTACGTAAAGTCAACAACATAGCATACGTTAAGCTAAGTCCTTAACGTACGCTAAACACATAAAATCTAGCCCAAAAATATAACAATCCACACAACGTCAACAATTTAATCACAATGCGAATGATAGTTATATTCAAGTCTATTCTGATATAACCCGGCACTAATAAATGTTAAATAAATGCAACACGACAGCAACAATATTCGAATTATCCAAATAATACAACAGTGGATAAGAAATTACTGTCGGATATTACATACTCCCACCCTTAAAAGGAGTTTCGTCCTCAAAACTAAGGGGTAAACAACTCGGGATACCTCTCTCACATGCTGCTCTCCGTCTCCCACGTAGCCTCCTCGATTCCGTGTCATGACCACCGAACCTTCAGTAGGGGAATCATCTTGTTCTGCAACTGTTTGATCCTCCTCTCAAGTATCTGTACAGGACACTCCTCGTACGAATGATCCTCCGCTATCTCGATCTCATCGAATTGTAGTATATGACTCGGATCAGCAACATACTTCCTCAACTGGGAGACATAAAACACGTTATGAATCCGACTCAGAGCTGGTGGCAATGCCAGACGATAGGCCAGATTGCCTACTCATTCCAAAACCTCAAACGTCCCGATATACCTCGGACTCAGCTTGCCCCTCTTCCCAAAACGAAAAACACCTCGAGTAGGGGACACCTTCATTAGCACATGATCGGTAACCTCGAACTCAAGCGGTCATTGATGGTTGTCTGCGTAAGACTTCTGTCGGATTTGAGCTGTTAACAAACGACTCCTAATTAGAGCGATCTTCTTACGGGTTGCTAACAACATATCGGGTTCCGTACCTAAAGATTCATATAGATCGTCCCAACACAAAAGAGACCTACAACGATGGCCACACAATGCTTCATAAGGTGCCACCTGAATCGAAGCGTGCCAACTATTATTATAAGTGAATTCCACCAAAGGTAGTTGGGCTTCCCAATCATCCTTCCAATCAAGAGCGCATGCCCTTAACATATCCTCTTGAGTTTGGATAGTCCTTTAAGTATGACCATCAGTCTGCGGGTGAAATGCCGCACTGAAGTTCAATTGCATGCCCCTCGCACGCTGAACTGCTTTCCAGAAGTGTGACACGAATCGCCCGTTATGATCTGCTACAATACTTTTGGGGGTACCATGTAACCTTACAATCTCTTTGATAAACACCTGGGGAAAACTCTCGGGTCCCCATATGTCTTTAATCTACAAGAAGTGGGCTGATTTGGTCAGACGATCCACAATCACCCAAATCGTATTCATCCCTCAACCACTCGTCGGCAAGCTAGTGATAAAATCCATCGATATGTCCTCCCACTTCCACTCAAGAATCGAGAGTGGTTTCAGCATTCCCGCGGGTCGCTGATGCTCAATCTTAACCTGCTGATAGGTTAAATATCTAGAAACAAACTCTGAAATTTCACGTTTCATATTCACCCACCACTAATATTACTTCAAATCCTTATATATTTTGCTAGACCCCGGGTGAATGGAGTATGAGGTAGCATGAGTGTCTCTCAGGATAGAGTTCCTCAACTCGTCATCTGCGGGTACACAAACTCGATTCCTCAAGTGTATCAATCCATCCTCGTAGATCACAAATCCAGGGGCTTTCCCTTGAGTGACTTCATCTCGAATTCGAGATAAGAATGGGTCTGTAACCTGCTTCGATCTAATTATGTTATCAAGGGATGATGAAATCTCAAGAATGCAAATTTGTCCTTGAATAAGCTGTAACCAAACTTCAATTTCCAGTCTCACGAACTCTAACTGCAATTCCCTCTGAACTGTCAAGCGGGCAAGCATCTGCTCCTGTACTGTCTTACGACTTAAGGCATCGGCAACTATATTTGCTTTGCCCGGATGATAAAGGATCTCGATATCATAATCTTTGATTAGGTATAGACACCTTCTCTGCCTCATGTTTAAGTCCTTCTGACTAAAAATGTATTTTAGGCTCTTGTGATCAGTAAAAATTTGACAGGTAACTCCGTAGAGATAGTTACACTAGATTTTTAAAGCAAACACCATGGCTGCTAGCTCCAAATCATGGATTTGACCTCATAAGGTCGCAACTGTCTTGATGCATAGGAGATCATCTTCCCGTTCTGCATTAACACACATCCAAGGCCCTGTCTTGACGCATCACTATACACCATGAATCATTCCGTTCCTTTTGGTAGAACCAAAATAGGTGCTGAAATCAATCGACTCTTGACTTCATCAAAACTTCGCTGACATGCTTCTGACCACAAATACTTCTTACCCTTCCTCAACAAGTTAGTCATCGGTTGGCCAATCATGGAAAAACCTTCCACGAACCATCGGTAATAACCTGCTAGACCCAAAAAACTCCGAACTTCTTTCACATTCTTTGGTGCTAGCCAGTCTCGGATAGATTCTATCTTCTGTGGGTCTACTCTCACCCCATCGGCTGATATCACATATCTGAGAAAAATAACCTCATGCATCCAGAACTCACATTTATAAAATTTTCCATAAAGCTGTTCCCGCCTCAACGCATCGAGAACCTGATGGAGATGACGCTCATGCTCTTCATGGTCACGAGAGTAAATCAGAATGTCGTCAATAAAAACGACTACAAAGCGATCCAGATAATTAATAAAAACCCGATTCATCAACTCCATGAATACCGCTGGTGCATTAGTCCGTCCAAATGGCATCACTGCGAACTCATAATGTCCATAGCGAGTACGAAAAGCGGTCTTCGAAATGTCAGACTCTCGAATCCTTAGCTGATGATAACCGGACCTTAAATCGATCTTGGAAAACACGGCAACTCCCTGAAGTTGATCCAACAAATCATCAATACAAGGCAATGGATATTATTCTTGATGGTTACCCTGTCCACCTCACAAAACTCAATACACAAGCGCAGATATCCGTCTTTCTTTCGTACAAATAGTACTGGTGCTCCCCAAGGGGACGCACTAGGTCGAATATAGCCCTTCTCGGACAAATCCTCAAGTTGGTTCTTCAACTCCTGCATCTCAGTAGGATCCATACGATACGGTGATTTCGAAAGCAGATATGTACCTTTCTCTAACTTAATATTAAAATCTACCTCACGATGCGGAGGTAAGCCCGGCAACTCATCTGGAAATACATCTGGGTAGTCTCGGACTACTGGAATATCAACCAATTCAACTGGTCGATCTGCTGTTTTGGTCATGTAACACCAATAACACATACACCCTTGATTAAGCTATTTCACTGTTTTCATAGTGATGATGACTCTTCCGGAACGTATGGGATTATAACCCTGAAAAATACACTAAACACCGTCGTCAGCTGTAATACCACCGGTATTTCATGCTTAATTACTATGTACTGTGTGACTTCTTGTAATGTGATGATGTTTTTCCTTATTTATTATTTCATTAAATGCTATACAACTGTACAATGTGGATGAAACGGAGGTGACACGCCTTGACGCCGTCGGACGATCGTCGGTGCGAATATGACGGTGGCCAACGTCTTGTTCCCCGATGATTGTTGACAAGTGGAAAGGACGGTCACCCCGAGATGGTTAAAATTTGATATGTGGCTAAAGGACTGAATGTCTGACGCATGCTATAGTATATGCCTAACGTACGCTAAAATTTGAGTATTATGTACATTAAGGTAACTAGCTTACGTACGTAACAGGTGAGTTGGTATACCGAACAGAATCTTCCTTTTGACGCGGATGAAGCTACTTTCAGCGGGCTAGAGGACAAACGAGTCAACTCTTCATAGCGTACGCTACCCTCCAACCTTAACGTATGTTACGGACTGGAGCCTTACGTATGTAAAGACGTCTTACGTACGTAACACATGGACATATTTGTTGCGATATTTGTTGAACGCAAGTGTACGTTATCGTATACAAGTAATAAAGTGATGAGTGAGTATCGTTCCCACGAGGACTGAATCACTAACTACCAAAATATAGTCAACTCACAATTTTATTTGAAGAACAATTATATGGATTTTATACCTAACTAATTGCCGAAAATAAATAATAGTACTACTAATAATAATAATAATACTAATAAGTGTATAGGATTATGATTTTCACCTCAAACAATCAGGAATGATATTTATTCAATTCAATTCACTTTTCTTCCATTGATTGTAAGCCAGGAATTCCTAAATTATTCTAAAGCCTTTCCTAAGGTCGATAGAAAATACTACGAATTATTAACTCGATATATCCCTATTCGAATTAGATAATTAATAGCTAAAACAGTTCAAGAATTCCCACAATAAATAGGCTTCACAATTCCATGAGTATATCCCTATCTCACGAAAATTATGATTCGTCTCACAAGAACTATGCCTAAATTTCATCTCCCGAATCCATAAAGACATTCAAAACAAATTAACTGTTGGCAGACAATTAAAAAGCATTAAGAACAGTAAGAAGAATCCAATTCAATAGAATAACGAGTAAATCGAAATAATAATAAATAATCAAACTGTCATGAAATCGGCTACAATCACAATCCTACTCGAATATATCTAAAAACTAAGATGCATGAAAACTAAGAAAAACCGTAGGGAATCCGTGGTCTTGTCGTCGCCCACAAATCTCCTCCTTGTGTTCTTCGCCCTAGCTGTGCCGCCCGGTGGGCCGCGGCTCACTTAATCTGTGCCGCGGCCCCTAAACGCCCAACGCCCATACCTGGGCGCATTTTTCCTCCTGGGCCGCGGCTCACTTAAGCTGTGCCGCGGCTCAGGGTACAGTCCGCTCGGCATCCTGCTGGTCACCTGCGTGTGCCGCGGCTCACTTGGTTTGTGCCGCGGCCCCAGGCCATAAATTGCCGTTTTCGCCCATTTTTCGTCGTTCGAGCTTCCGGACTCCAATTTCCTGCAAAACATAAAAGAATAGTGCATTAAAAGCTCATTTATGCTGATTTAGGCTCAAGATGGATATAAAAAATGATATAAAAGCGCATAAAAATACGCCTAACAAATACCCCCAAACTTGAGCCTTTGCTTGTCCTCAAGCAAAAAAATATCAATTTTAAACAAAATGTATCGTGAATAATCATGCAAGTCCATAGTGCTCAACTTAATCAATACTACCCTGAAAGTCTCAAAGAATAATACAAGTATCGCAATAGCGAGTCGCATCCAGGACACTGATTCCACTAAGTAACCAATTTCAGTCCTAATCAATCGTTCATGAAGAAAATCAAGCTCAAAGATTAACAAGCGTGAATTTAACCGACCGTCAATATGAAGGGTTAGATTAAACAAGCAAATTCGCCCAGTCCCACAGTCTAGTGGAAAAATTCAAGAGTTTCATTATCGACATTACTCCTCGGACAACATTCCCTTATGTATGATCAATAATATAGATTCGAGTTAACCACTAGGTTTCGGCTCTCGGGATATTTCATCGGGATGGTCCTAGGGTGGAATTCCATTCTCATGTCTTGGGGAACCGTTTAACGTAAAAGACACTCATGGGGCACATGGATGATTCTAGTTACTAAGTTCCCCTCCACAACGGAGAAAAAACTCGAATAGCTATTCCCGCATGTCCGATCCAAGGTCGCTGTTTTACGCGAGAGTAAACAACGGGTCACGCGAATACCCCCGGTTACTAGGCTCCCCATCATGGCACATGCAAAATCTCTAAACCACTTGTCTAATCAGGGTCGTCGTTTTATGCGAGAGTAAACAACGGGTCACGTGAATACCCCCGGTTACTAGACTTCCCGTCATAGAACAAATAATATCACGACTTTTTAGGAAAAACTGTCCGACTCTAAACTCAATTTAAGTGCCCACATGACTTATATTACTGGACGATTAGCTACGCGAAAAGTTTAACCAAACGTATAAACGGTGATTTGAAAACACGTATGTCTCCTTTCTTATCTGCAAAAATTTCTACAAAAACGATAAAATTTCGGACCTAATTGAATACTCCACAGAAACAGATATCGCTGACTGCAACTAGACTAAAATTCAACCGTTTCTTCCAAGAGACATCAGTATCGTAACATCAGCTTTACACACGGAAGCACAAAAAATTCACGTTTTTAACAAAAACCATCAACAGCATGCGAGGACAATAAAGCAATCGCAATTTATACCCAAGACAATTTAAGAAATTTATCGCATGCTTCCATTTATTCCACTACACTTAACATCATCAATAATACAACTCATGTGAAAATAAAAGAGATAAGGAAAAGTGAAACTTATTCCAAATGTCTTCTTGAAAGCCAGCACATGTTAGAGTGGAAACGTCGGTCAATCCATACTTCAAATAACGCTCAGCATCACGAGGGACCCCCAAACTTAGTCTTTAGTCGTGAGATAACAATAGACATTAAATCAAGAAAGACTAGAATATGAAGAATAATAACTCATTTGTGGTTAAAATATTAGAGAGATTAAGGGCCAACACGAATACGAATCCAAAAGAAATAACAAAACAAAGAAAAAATTAATAACTAAAATCAAATAAAAACAACTGACTAGAAAGCAAGTAAAAATGATGGGTTGCCTCCCATCAAGCGCTCTATTTTACGTCTTGAGCACGACGTGGCAAACAAAAATTCAACGTGGCTTCTTTCTAGGAAGATTGCCAAATACCCCCTTCTTACAATCTATAAGCCTCTTATTCCATAGGGGAGGCTTTGGCTCATGCCCGGTTGCCAAAAATAATGAATAAGAATAATTATGCGGACAACCAAAAAATGATGGAAGAATATAATAATGATAAGGCATGAAAAAATAAGCAGAGTTCGAATGGGTAGATAATAAAGACATATCATGAACAACCTCATTAGAACTCAAGGAATCAGCCTCAACAAAATCAAAAGTAATAGGGTCAATCTCTCCCATTATGGATTTAGGAAAAATTATGCGCGGCACCGTTAATAAAATTTTTGGCACAAAAGTATTCACCTTATTAGTCGAAGTTTGATGACAAATTAATGGAATTTCTTTGGAAACATCATCAATGGTAACTTCTTCTACAGGCTCATCACACTTTATGTAATTATCAGGTACTGGGGGATCGACCCTAAAACTCAACATGTCTTTCTTCTCAACCTCTCCCTCAACTTCACTACTAAATATAAAATAACCATAGTGAATCTCAAGACCACGAATTGCACATTCTAGCTCAAAAAGGGTACTATCAGAATTTTTAAGAGTGTCTACACATTGTTCAAGCATGGTCTTTTGTTTTGGGGGAGGGGGCGAACTGACCCTATTTGGCAATTTATTAAGAACATCGAAATTTATGAAATGCCAAGGGCCAAGATACTCAAAGGGAAACATAATGAAGAAAATAAAAAATATAGAGACTAAAGGAAAAAACTTCAAATTAAAATTAGAGTTGCTTGGTATTGATATTAGCGAAAAATCAGTCCCCGGCAACGGCGCCAAAAACTTGTTGCGATATTTGTTGAACGCAAGTGTACGTTATCGTATACAAGTAATAAAGTGATGAGTGAGTATCGTTCCCACGAGGACTGAATCACTAACTACCATAATATAGTCAACTCACAATTTTATTTGAAGAACAATTATATGGATTTTATACCTAACTAATTGCCGAAAATAAATAATAGTACTAATAATAATAATAATACTAATAAGGGTATAGGATTATGATTTTCACCTCAAACAATCAGAAATAATATTTATTCAATTCAATTCACTTTTATTCAATTGATTGTAAGCCATGAATTCCTAAATTATTCTAAAGCCTTTCCCAAGGTCGATAGAAAATACTACAAATTATTAACTCGATATATCCCTATTCGAATTAGATAATTAATAGCTAAAACACTTCAAGAATTCCCACAATAAATAGGCTTCATAATTCCATGAGTATATCCCTATCTCACGAAAATCATGATTCGTCTCACAAGAACTATGCCTAAATTTCATCTCCCGAATCCATAAAGACATTCAAAACAAATTAACTGTTGGCCAGACAATTAAAAAGCATTAAGAACAGTAAGAAGAATCCAATTCAATAGAATAACGAATAAATCGAAATAATAATAAATAATCAAACCGTCATGAAATCGGCTACAATCACAATCCTACTCGAATAGATCTAAAAACTAAGATGCAGGAAAACTAAGAAAAACCGTAGGGAATCCGTGGTCTTATCGTCGCCCACAAATCTCCTCCTTGTGTTCTTCGCCCTAGCTAGCCATCCACCTCCCAGTTCCGATCTCCCCTTTTCTTCAGCCCTTCAATGCTTATTTATAGCAGTCCTAAGCCTCCACAACGCGTCCGTGTGATTATGTCGAGAACAGGCTCCAAAACGGCCCAGAAACGCGGAGTATTCAGCAAAACCGCCCGGTGGGCCGCGGCTCACTTAATCTGTGCCGCGACCCCTAAACGCCCAGCGCCCATACCTGGGCGCATTTTTCCTCCTGGGCCGCGGCTCACTTAAGCTGTGCCGCGGCTCAGGGTACAGTCCGCTCGGCATCCTGCTGGTCACCTGCGTGTGCCGCGGCTCACTTGGTTTGTGCCGCGGCCCCAGGCCATAAATTGCCGTTTTCGCCCGTTTTTCGTCGTTCAAGCTTCCGAACTCCAATTTCCTGCAAAACATAAAAGAATAGTGCATTAAAAGCTCATTTATCCTGATTTAGGCTCAAGATGGATATAAAATAAAGATATAAAAGCGCATAAAAATACGCCTAACAATATTTCAGGTAGTGGCCTCTGGACGGCCTTTACGTACGTTAATAATTATACATAGTGTACGTAAAATGCATTACGTACGTACATCCTTGAACGTTAACGTACGTTAACGAAATCAATTGTTATAAAATAACACTCCCACCTTCATTTCTCCCGTCCCAAAACTGAGGTGAAGAACTCTTGAAGCTTTTCCACAGCCTTGTACAAAATTCTTGGCCTCTCATACACTTGAATTAACATAGAGGAGGTGATTTCATAAGCTCCGGTGAAGATTATCCAAGTCATTCAACCCATTCCTCGTTTCTCCTCGTGGCTCTTGTTGATTTGTCATCTCTCCTCATTGTTTTTCGTCTTCTAAGGTAAGTCTATCAATCCCTGGAGTAATCTCTTCAATGTTGTTGATTATTACTCGTTAGATTACGGGTACTTGGGTAGATTTTGCTAAAATCTCGTAGACGATCTAAAGGGACGAACTTGTAGTAATCGGAGTATTCATTGTTCGTATATTTCGTTTTCATACAACTCATTGTAACAATCACATGCGAGAACTTCCATCTCAATTTACATTTAGATCATATATAATCGACGAATCAATTGTAGGAGAATTTCGTAGGAATTCATCACCGTTTGATAAACTAGTCGTAACTTACTCTTGCAATATGATGATCAACGTTAACATTAATAGGTGAATTAATTCGATAGTATTAATGTCATTGAGAATCGAATGCCGTAATCATTGTGTAAAATGATAGTCTACCGATTTAAGTACTCGTAATAGAGAATTGGATTAGGAATATGAGATTTTATTATGCTATGGTCGTTTATTTCCAACCGAATGATGATAGGGATAATCTTGTTGAGAAAACTGATGTTTCTAACGTTAGCTGTAGAATTGAACGGTATAATGGTACGTAATGCTTATGAACTTAGAGAAAAAACGATAGTAATGTTGGTAATTAAGACTACGCTAGCAATCCGGTTAGGGAAGGGAGACTAGTTTTATTCCTCATGATCCGTACGAGGTGTTAATCGGATATTACGTGACTAGGTTAAGCTCGAGCGGGCATGTCCCGGTTATCATAAAGCACCTACCGTAGGATCACAGGCAAGTGAAATCTTGCTCGAGAAATGCTAATATTATTGTAATGTTCGTATTTATGAATGTGCCATTATTGATGAATGCCGATGGTTGTATTTCTCTAAAATATGTTATAAATGGGCCGATGTGTTGGGGATAAAACCTGTATGGTACCCGTATGGAAATATGTTAGGGGATAAGACCCGAATTGGGCACCTATGTTCCGGGGTATTCCCGTGTGGATACTTTCGCGACCCTTGGTTGCGACCTTGGGGTTTATGTGATAAAAAGAGGAAGACAACGTCGGTCACGTGGTGAAATATTTTTTTGTTGGTCATATGGCATTGTGTTCAGTAAAATTGTGTATATCGTTGCTAATGATCGTTATTGGTATGCATTCTCTGACCCTGGTTACCTGGCATGAATTGTCGTGCCAAGTAAATTTGTTGATTATGTGCAGGACATTCCCGAGGGGTCTAGTCAAACTTGAATGGTGTTGGAATAAACTCTTGCCGCTACTTTAATTAAATTGGTCTTTTAAACCTCCGTCATGTAATAATCGAACTTTGAATTATGTTTCTCCTTAAAACCTTTCGGCTCATGTTATGTAACCATGAACTTATTGTTTTATTGAAATTTGTTTAAAATATCCATTTTATAAACTAGCCTTGTGGGTCCCATGTGGGATTCATGGCACTGTAATACCTCGGGAGATTTTGGGGGTGTTACAGAAAATGGTATCGGAGCATCGGCTCCTGGTTTAAATAAAATTTCTTCTAATTTTCAAAGTTATCCCAGTCCAACACCCCAAGCGACCGTAACTCCTCGTGGAAATACAAAGTAAGTGATATGTGTGTTTTCTGTCTCGAAACTACATTTAATTGTAAATTGTGTGTGAAACTGGCTTTAGATTAATACTATCAGTAATGGCACGCCGAGGAGCTAGGAGAGTGGTGAATGATGCTCAGGGTTCCGCCGCAAACCGCGATGGGGACAGGAATACTGCCGAGACCCATCATGCTGGAGACCAGCCGCCACCAGTTAATCAAAACGATCAGGAGGCAGAATGCCAGAATAACAACCCAGGAGGCATGGACCCGGCTTTTGGTCAGGCCCTTGCCCAAGCTATCGCCATGGGAATTTCTCAAGTCAACCATGTGGAATGGATACCGGTTATCAATGTGTAGGAAAATGCAGGAAGGGACCGATGGTTGGGGGAGATGCTGAAGGCTAGGCCTCCATTGTTTGACGGGGCAGGGGATAAACACGTGGACGACTGGTTTTCCGAAATAGAGACTGTTTTCGAGGTGATCGGATGCCCAGAGAACCGAAAGGTGCTGCTCGGGGTTAATCAACTCTGTGACACCGCTGCCCGCTGGTGGAGGACTTACAGGCCAGAGGACCGAGTGGTCGGATGGACCAAATTTGCCCGACTACTGCGGAGCGAGTACTGTCCCATATCAGCCCGAACCGCTCGTGCGCGAGACTTTTTCAGTGTTGGACCATAAAATATGCCAGTACCAGAAATCATTCGGGCCTACCGAACCGAGCTAAGCTACCTCTCGCAGATGGTTCCATCAGAAGATCAACGAATATGCCACCTTGCACAGAGGTTGCCGGAGGATGTACAACGCTATGCCGCCAGATTCCACTGCACGACTCTGAGGGCATACGAAGACGTGGTCACAGCATATGCTGGTACTGTTGTTAATACCGACACTGGACATAACTCAATGAAGCAGAAGACATCAGCTCAGTCTGGGAGCAACAACAAAACGAAATCAGGGCCCGCATCTTCTTTTAAGTCAGCAGTTTCGTACCAACAGAAGGGTGCATCTGATCGGCCTTACAGTAGGGACTGTTTCAATTGTGTCGTGTCCGGACATACTAAGGATCGGTGCTAGAAGTCATCTACCAAATGTTTCACTTGCGGGAAGAGTGGACACATGTCTCGTTACTGCTGGCGGGCTAATCCTACTCAGAACTCAACTTTCCAACCAAGTCAACAAGGCTCTGTGCAATACCCCAGGATGCTTGCCGTTTCCAACTACCAAGCTCCATCCCACCAGACTCAACCACCGCCACACAGTGCCGGACGAGGCCGTGGTCGCGACGGTGGTACTTCATCATTTTCGAAGTCAGTGCCATCCCGTGTATTTGAGCTGAGGGCTATGGATGGTCAGTCCGCATCAGCTATCTTAGGTACTCTTCTTGTTAACTCTCATCCAGTGCATGTACTATTCGATACTGGAGCCACACATTCGTTTATATCTGTGGAATGTGTTGAACGTTTAAATCTTACTTGTGTACCTTGTGAATCCTTTACTGTTAAACTACCCGAGGGTAGTAGGATAGGTGGCAATCTAAAGGTTCGAGACTGTCAGATCTGCATCGATGATCATAGTTGGACCGCGAATCTTATAGTCTTCCTTCTTCAGAATGAAGATATCATATTAGGTATGGACTGGATGCCATTACACAGGATGGTCTTGGATACCTACCACTTGACTATTTCCATTATGGCTCATGACGGTACCACACATGTTATCGGAGGACGAGAACACTTCAGTACGAAAGGGTCTCTCAGCCTCCTCGGATCGTAAGTCTCCTGCGACTCTCGAAGGAAGTATTATTGGTGTTATGTTCTCCATGAGGATACTCCATAACTTATGATTGCAAACATTCCGGTGGTAAATGAATTTCCAGACGTCTTCCCCGATGAACTACCAGGGCTGCCACCGCACTGAGAAGTTGACCTCTCCATCGAACTCGAGATGGGGACGATACCTATTTCCAAAGCTCCTTACAGGATGGCGCCGGGCGAGATGAAGGAATTAAAGGTACAGGTCGAAGATCTATTGGAGAAAGGATTGATCCGTCCAAGCACCTCACCGTGGGGCACGCCGGTACTTTTTGTTAAGAAGAAAGACAACTCTCTACGCTTGTGTATTGACTACAGGGAGCTAAATAAGGTTACTATCAAGAATCGTTACCCACTACCAAGAATTAACGACCTCTTAGATCAATTACAAGGGGCAGTTGTGTTTTCAAAGATTGATCTATGGTCCGGATATCACCAATTGAGAATTCGGGAGGAATATATACCTAAGACTGCATTTCGATCGAGGTATGGATATTACGAGTATATCGTGGTATCATTTGGGTTGAATAATGCCCCAGCCGTTTTTATGGAACTGATGAACAGAGTTTTGATTGATTTCCTAGATAAGTGCGTGGTGGTTTTTATTGATGACATCCTGATCTATTCTTGAAGCCGACAGGAACATGAGGAACATTTGAGGCAAGTGCTGAGCGTGCTCAGACAACACCAACTTTATGCGAAACTCTCCAAGTGCGAATTGCCAGAGGTAATTTTTCTCAGACATGTTGTCTCGGCAGAAGGCGTCAAGGTCGATCCACAAAAGATCGAGACAATAATGAGTTGGGAACCGCCGAATAACGTCAAGGAGGTAAGAAGTTTCCTAGGGTTGGCGGGTTACTATAGAATATTTGTCGAGGCTTTTTCCTGTATTGCTTGACCGTTAACGAACCTACTGAGAAAGAGCACCAAATTTGTATGGACTGCAGACTACCAGAAGAGCTTCGATGAACTCAAAAGTAGGCTAACTACTGCTCCAGTGCTAGTGTTACCGTAAGGAATGGAAGGATTCATTATATACACGGATGCGTCTAAGCACGGGTTGGTGTGTGTTTTCATACAGAATGACAGAGTCATTGCGTACGCATCCCGACAACTGAAGCCGTACGAAGTGAATTACCCGATGCATGACTTGGAGCTAGCCGCAGTGGTACATGCCCTCAAGATCTGGAGGCACTATCTCTACAGAGTTACTTGCAAGATTTTCACAGATCATAAGAGTTTGAAGTATATCTTCACTCAGAGAGAATTAAACATGAGACAGAGGCGCTGGTTGGAGCTAATCAAGGACTACGATGTAAAAATATCCTATCACCCAGGGAAAGCCAATGTGGTAGCTGATGCTCTTAGTCGGAAAACTATGTAATACACAGTTGTAATTCAGTCATTATCATTCAGTATTTATCGTTCAGTAATTGTCACTTAGTAAATTTCACTCATTAATGATCATTCATCGCTCATATTCATTCATAATATTCACCATTCAGAGTAATTGTAGCGTCATTCATCATCAATCTAGTTGGAGAATCGTGCCGTGTTTATCATCATTGTCATATTCACAGTGGGCTGTGCGTGAGGAGTAGCGCACGCTATGAACCCTTTTTAGCACGCGCTAATTGAGTTCAGGTAGCGCACGCTACCTCCCAACACTAGTGCACGCTAATGCAGTTCACTGCAGGCAGTCCAGAAGGCACTGGACTACAGTTGGGTTGTAAGTAGCGCGCGCTAGTAGGTCGGAGTAACGCACGCTATGCAGTCTATGTTGCGCGCGCTAAGGATGGATCAGACAGAGTCCAGTAGCTCCTGGACTGAGTTGAAAACATTCCTAGCGCACGGTACAATTAGTTGTTAGCGTATATTATAGGTGTCAGTAGCGCACGCTGTATATTGTGTGTAGCGCGCGATACCGCGAACAGATTATAGAACATGAGGTTCTGGACTTCAGTACTGGGCATCAGATAGCGCATGCTAACATTTTGAGTTAGCGCACGCTAAGTATATGGTTGTAGCGCAAGCCACAAAAGGTACGTAGCGCATGCTACCGTTGCGAACAGAGGGCACTGGACTACCTAGTACACCCGTTTGCGCACGCTACGCACAGGAGCTAGTGCACGCTAACTAGGATTTTCTATATATTGGACAATGCAGTCCATTTCGTCATTTCATTATCTCACTTCATTCCTTCGGCGGTTTTGGACGATTTCAGGCGATTTGGAGAGTTTTCTTCGAGATGAATCCACAAATCATCATCTTCAAGCTTATCATTCGGATTAATCATCATTTCATCATCCCCATCACATAAAATCAAGGTAATAATCTCTTGGATCTAAGATTTCGGATTTTTGGGTTTCCTTCTGATTTCTTCGTGTAAGCTTGGATTGTTGTTGGAATATGTTAGATATGGGTTATCTACCTTAGATAAATGTATTCCTATGGATTTAATAACATATATTTCGAATTTCATGTATTGTTGGGGTTTGATTCAAGAACACCTTGGAGTTGACTTTGATATTTGGGGGCTTTCGATTAGATGTTGTCGTTAGATCGTTTTATGAATTCCTATGGGATTATTGATATCATTGGAGGTGTTTTGTTTGTTTGAAATACTCATTTTGGAGTTGGTTTTGACATATTCGGGATTGGATATTATATAAGGATGTATGTTTGCTAAGTGTTTGTTTGAATGCCTCAATGAGTTCGTATATTGTTGTATCGACCTTTGAGTTAATCGTAATTCATGCTTGATAAGTATATTGAGCGGATTATTGGTAATTATGTCATTCAAGGTTGTTCGAACGACCGACATCTCGTGTTAGGACATTGTTCGAGGAAGGACATTTCGACACCGGTATTGAGTAAGTAAATTCTTACTCGGTTAAAAGGATATTCAATTCCTTATGTTGTTGTTCATTCATACATGTAATTCACTCATAATATATCGTTCATGTCGAGACTTGTAATTATCAACTCATCATGTAACTCACGAGGAACGACGGTTCCAAAATCATTTCATTGAAGCCATCACTCGTTGTATCATTATTTCATCTCGGTGAGTCGTTCTTGATCCTTATCGGATTCTATTCATTACTCCTCACCTTGGTCATTTTGTTCTGGTGATCTTCCAGAATTATATTGCATGGTCAGTTGGCGTATGTGTGGAATTTTAGTCGGGCACACTATGGTCATGTGTATATGCGGGACTCCGGTCACATTAGACTGTGCGCATGGTAATGTGTATACGCGTGACTCCGGACACATTGAACCGTGAGACTAATTAGGCCAATAGCGGGTGTATATGTGGGACTACAAACACTTGGCTATTTGTACCATTACTCAGTTCATTCGGGCGTGCATTGATGCCAATCATTCAACTTAATTCATTAATTTATTCATGTGATTGTTGTATATTGTTCAACTCTTGAGGATTGTTGTTCTATGTAACTGACCCCGTTGGGGGATGTTGTTTTCAGGTCATGGCAAGGCTAAGGCACGGGAAGAGAACGTTTACGGTGAGGAGTCCCAGTGATACTAGTAGGGGGCCCCAGTTCTTTCAGTCTTCATGTTTTCTTCATTTGTATTCCGCTGCAGACTTCCACTTTAAATACTCATTTTAACTAGTGTTGTATATTTTATCTTCATATAAAATATACATGTATTCTGTTTTTATCCTGGGTGTGTTGTACTTGAAACTCCTCATCGGAGTAATTATTGATATACTGTGGTTCGGTACTACAACTATATCACTTAATTCATTAATTTTCATTCGCCTAGTGGGTCCCAGTTGGGGGTCCACGGCACTGTAATATTCGCCTAGTTTGGGGTGTTACAGAGTTGGTATCGGAGCGTCATTTTGAATACTACCTACCGAGTCATGTCTCATTGAAATCATCGTTCATCAGACTAGTATCATTGGACTTTCACATCATGTGTGACCCGTGCAAGAGCCGAGCCTCTCAGCCCAAAGAACAGTAAGATTTCTGACGCCATGGTATAATTTCTGGCAATAAGAATCACTCATTCCTCATTTTCATTTGTTATCATGTCGATCATGTTAACTCATTAATCACTAAGTTCATTTCATTGTTCAGTTGTTGATCTTGAGGATCGTATCATTAACCTTGTTAACTTGTTCAAGATAATCGTTTCAAGGATTTCATCAGATAATCTCATCACTTCAGTTGATCATTCATGTAATCATTGTGCTTGAGCGCGTGTGCTCATTTTCATCGTTTCATAACGTAATCATAATGTGATATTCATGCGAGATATATAATCATCTTGTGACTTTCCCACTTCAGAATGGAAAGAGCTGGCAGAGGACGCGGGGGAAGAGGCCGCGGTGTGGGCCGAACCCCGAGAACTCGTGTGAATATGCGTGCGAATGCGAGGAATAATGCTAATTTATCGAGCAGCTACGCCACCTCTCATTCTCTTGGAAATGATCATTCACTGTCAGGGAGTCGTACCCGAGACAGAGCTCATTCAGAGGGTGTTCGGGTTGACCCACTCTCTTTTATGCAGGGCATGATGGCCCAGATGACTCAAATGGCACGTCTCATGGAGACGATGCAGAACTCAGCTACTCAGAATCAACAAGCTCCTCCGCCGCCACATTAGGGGCAGGAGAGGGGTGTGAGCAGTATTATTGGCGACATCTCTCGCCAGAGACCACCTACCTTTGATGGATCATCTGAGGCGACAGATATTGTTCATTGGCTTGAGCATCGAGAATTTATTTGCTATGGTGGATTGCCCCGAAGGGCATAAAGTTTTAGTTGCGTCTTACTATCTGGGTAAGAGCCCTCATTCGTGGTGGTTATCGTTGAAACCCACCAACGTATCATGTACTTGAGATCAATTCAAGACTCTCATGATGGAGAGGTATTATCCGGCCCCACTCAGAGAGGCCAAGTTATCGAAATTACTCACTCCCGACCTCTCAGCGGACGATGATGTTCTCGCCATTGCCGAGAAATTTCAGGAGCTTCTCCCTTTCGCCTCGTCTATTATTCACTCCGAGGCGGACAAGATCAAGTATTTCAGCAAGAGTTTGAAGCCTCGTATGCGGATGCAGTTGCTTAATCACAATTGCACCACTCTAGCCGAATTCATTGAGAAAGCTCTTACTTATGAGATTACTGCTAAGGAGATTGCTGAGCAACAACCTTCATCTGCTGGCAAGAAGTCTAAGAATCGAAATCAGCCTGAAGGCAGCCAGGCAACTTTCAAGAAGCCTCGAGCGGGCTCTACATTCACCGAGCGACCTCATATGGCGCCCAGACCCGCGAAATCTCAGTCACGAGCGGCCAGTTTGGCCATTACCTATTTCAACTGTGGAGAACAGGGTCATTATAGCACGAAGTGCTTGAGGCACACCGTCACATGTAATAACTGTGGAATGGCAGGGCATAGGGCACGTTTTTGCCGAAAGGACTCCAAACCTACTCCGGCGTCATCTTAGGCCCCGAAACAGTCAGCGGTTCCGAATCAGGCTACTCAGTCCATGTCGTTTAAGACGACAAGAGCTAACAAAGGCGGAGCCCACAGCTATCAGACGGGAGCATCCAGTTCCGGAGATGGCAAACCCCGCATTTATGAGATGAAGAAAGCTGATGATCCAGAAGCCCGAATGATCTCAGGTACACTCGAAATTCTATCTCAGCCTGTGTGTACCCTTTTTGATACTGGTGCATCGCATTCATTCATTTCCGAGTCGTGTTTGAGTAGACTACGTCTGGGTAGTGCTACTAGTTGTGAGCCTTATGTCATTTGTCTACCTGATGGTAGAAGAATTATCGGGAATCGTGAGATTAAGAATTGTCCGATTCAGTTTCATGACCGTGATTGGGTGGCAAACCTAATCGTGGTAGATTTACCGAGAGACGACATCATCCTCAGTATTGATTGGATGGATCTTCACGATGCCGTCATTAGTGTCCGTAAGCGTATGGTCACTATCATCTCAGACGATGGGGTCGAATGTGTATTTCAGGGATGAAAGCAGTGAAATTACTCAGTCAGGGGTGTGTCGGTTATTGGTGCTATATGACCAAGACCGAGAAACCATCAGTAATGTTGACGGATATTCCTATAGTGAGAGAATATGCCGATGTATTTTTAGACGAGTTACCTGGTTTGCCTCCACAGAGAAATGTGGAATTCACGATTGAGTTGGAGCCTGGTACGTCTCCAATATCGAAGGCACCGTATCGGATGGCCCCGACCGAAATGCAGGAGTTGAAGAATAAATTAGAGGATTTGACCGAGAAGGGTTATTTTCGACCGAGTGCGTCCCCGTGGGGAGAACCAGTGTTATTTGTCAAGAAGAAGGATGGTTCGTTCCGCTTGTGTATTGATTACCGGGAATTAAACCGGGTAACGATCAAGAATAAATATCCTCTACCCTGTATCGATGATCTTTTGGATCAACTTCAGGGAGCTTCAGTATTTTCCAAGATCGACTTAAGATCTGGATATCATCAGTTGCGAATTCGAGAGCCAGATATCACAAGGACGGCGTTCCGAACACGCTATGGTCATTATGAGTTTGTGGTAATGCCGTTTGGGTTAACTAATGCACCTGCGGTGTTCATGGAATTAATGAATCGGGTCTTCATCGACTATTTGGATCAGTTCGTGGTTGTCTTTATTGATGACATTCTAATTTATTCTCGTGACCGGGAGTAACACGAGTTTCACCTTCATCAGGTGCTCGACGTGTTGAGACGAGAGCAACTTTATGGAAATTTTCCCAAATGTGAGTTATGGATGTCCGAAGTGACATTTCTCGGACATGTAATTTCATCTGATGGAGTTCGTGTCGATCCTCAGAAGACGGAGGCAATCCGAGATTGGCAACCTTCGAAGAATGTTAAGGAAATCCAGAGTTTCCTCGGATTAGCTGGTTACAATCGGCGAATTGTTGAGGGATTTTCTAAAATTGCTCAACCCATGACGAACCTTTTATGGAAGGATAAGAAATACACGTGGTCCGACGCGTGTCAGCAGAGTTTTGAGGAACTCAAGAGCCGATTAATTTCAACACTTGTCCTTTCCTTACCGCAAGGGACAGAAGGATTTGTGGTTTATAGTGATGCATCCGGACAGGGTCTCGAATGTGTACTAATGCAGAACGGGAAAGTTATTGCTTATGCTTCATGGCAATTGAGACCTTACGAGGTTAATTATCCGACCCACGACTTGGATCTAGCAGCCGTGGTATTCGTATTGAAGATTTGGCGTCATTATATTTATGGCGTTACCTGTCAGATATTCACCGATCATAAGAGTTTAAAGTATATGATTACTCAGAAGGAGTTAAATATGCGACAGAGACGGTGGTTGGAACTAATCAAAGATTATGATATTGAGATACTTTACCACCCGGGCAAGGCGAATGTTGTCGCCGATGCCTTGAGTTGTAAGTCCGTTCAAGAGCAAATGCTTGCTCGATTAACAGTTCAGAAGGAACTTCAGCAGGAATTTCTGAGACTCGATATCGAGGTCTGGTTACAGCGAGAACAAGGGCAACTTTGTACGTTAGATATTTCATCGCCACTTGAGGAGGCGATCATGGAGAACCAGGGTTCAGACCCATTTTTGTTACGCATTCGAGATGATGTGACTCAGGGGAAAGACCCTGGATGAGGATGGACTTTTGCGATTTAAGAATCGGTTGTGCGTACCGGCGAATGACGCGTTGAAAAACTCGATTTTGAGAGTAGCTCATGCTACCCCTTATTCCGTTCATCCGGGGTCTAGCAAGATGTACAAAGACTTAAAACAAAATTACTGGTGGAGTAATATGAAGCGAGAAGTCACGTAATTTGTTTCGAGATGTTTAACCTGTCAGCAAGTCAAGATAAAACATCAGTGACCGGCAGGTATGCTGAAACCGCTCCCTATTCCAGAGTGGAAGTGGGAAGATATTTCGATGGACTTCATCACGAGTTTGCCGACGAGTCATCATGGCATGAATACAATTTGGTTAATTGTGGACCGCTTAACTAAATCAGCTCATTTCCTTGAGATTAAGGATACGTGGGGTCCCGAGAGACTTGCCCAGTTGTTCAACAAATAGATAGTGAGATTGCACGGTACTCCTAAGAGTATTGTTTCCGATCGTGACGGACGATTCGTGTCTCATTTTTGGAAATCAGTTCATCGTGCCATGGGAACTAAACTTAATCTCAGCAAAGCTTTTCATCCTCAGTCCGACGGACAATCAGAGAGGACTATTCAGACTTTGGAGAACATGTTGAGGGCATGTGTTTTCGATTGGAAAGATGATTGGGAATCCCAACTACCGTTGATCGAGTTCACGTACAACAATAGTTGGCATGCTTCGATTAAGATGGCACCTTACGAGGCCTTGTACGGTCGTCATTGTCGATCTCCTTTGTGCTGTGATGACTTATCAGAATCAATCGGCACCGAGCCCGATATGCTTATAGCCACCCGTGAGAAGGTAGCTTTGATCAGGAGTCGTTTGTTGACCACTTAGAGTCGGCAGAAATCATACGCAGATAATCGTCGTCGACCGTTAGAGTTTGGGACGGGTGACCATGTTTTGGTCAAGGTATCCCCGAGTCGAGGTATCTTCCATTTTGGGAAGAGGGGAAAGTTGAGTCCGAGATTCATTGGAACGTTTGAGATTTTGGATCGAGTAGGCGAGCTAGCTTATCGATTGGCCTTACCTCCGGCGTTGATCCGAATTCATAATGTTTTTCATGTCTCTCAGTTATGGAAGTATGATGCAGACCCGAGTCACATACTTCAGTTCGACGAAATCGAGATCGCTAATGATTATTCGTATGAGCAGCGTCCTATACGAGTCTTAGAGTAGAATATCAAACAGTTGAAGAACAAGACGATTCCTTTGGTTAAAATTCAGTGGTCTAGACACGGGGTCGAAGAGGCTACTTGGGAAACCGAGGATAGTATGCGGGAGAGTTATCCCGAGTTGTTTGACCCTTAGTTTCGGGGATGAAACTCTTTTAAGGGGGGGTGTATGTAATACCCAGTTGTAATTTAGTCATTATCATTCAGTATTTATCGTTCAGTAATTGTCACTCAGTAAATTTCACTCATTAATGATCATTCATCGTTCATATTCATTCATAATATTCACCGTTCAGAGTAATTGTATCGTCATTCACCATCAATCTAGTTGGAGAATCGTGCCATGTTTATAATCATAGTCATCTTCATAGTGGGCTGTGTGTGAGGATAGTGCACGCTATGAACCCTCTTTAGCGCGCGCTAATTGAGTTCAGATAGCGCACGCTACCTCCCAACACTAGCGCACGCTAATGTAGTTCACTACAGGCAGTCCAGAAGGCACTGGACTGCAGTTAGGTTTTAAGCAGCGCACGCTACAAATGGTAAGTAGCGCGCGGTAGTAGGTCGGAGTAGCGCACGCTATGCAGTCTATGTTGTGCGCGCTAAGGACGGATCAGGCAGAGTCCAGTAGCTACTGGACTGAGTTGGAAACATACCTAGCGCACGATACAAGTAGTTGTTAGCGTACATTATAGGTGTCAGTAGCGTACACTGTATATTATGTGTAGCGCGCGCTACCGCGAACAGATTAGAGAACAGGAGGTTCTGGACTTCAGTACTAGGCATCAGATAAATTGTTAGCACACGCTAAGTATACGGTTGTAGCGCACGTTACAAAAGGTTCGTAGCGCACGCTACCGTTGCGAACAGAGGGTACTGGACTACCCAGTACACCCGTTTGCGCATGCTACGCACAAGAGCTAGCGCACGCTAACTGGGATTTGCTATATATTGGACAGTGCAGTCTATTTCGTCATTTCATCATCTCACTTCTTTCCTTCGGCAGTTTTGGATGATTTCGGGCGATTTGGAGAGTTTTCTTCGAGCTGAAGACACAAATCATCATCTTCAAGCTTATCATTCAGATTAATCATCATTTCATCATCCCCATCACATCAAATCAAGGTAATAATCTCTTGGATCTAGAATTTTGGATTTTTGGGTTTTCCTTCCGATTTCTTCGTGTAAGCTTGGATTTTTGTTGGAATATGTTAGATATGGGTTATCTACCTAGGATAAATATATTACTATGGATTTAATAACATATATTTCGGGTTTCATGTATTGTTGGGGTTTGATTCAAGAACACCTTGGAGTTGACTTTGATATTTGGGGGCTTTTGATTAGATGTTGTCGTTAGCTCGTTTTGTGAATTCCTATGGGATTATTGATATCATTGGAGGTGTTTTGTTGGTTTGAAATACTCATTTTGATGTTGGTTTCGACATATTCGGGATTGGATATTATCTAAGGATGTATGTTTGCTAAGTGTTTGTTTGAATGCCTCAGTGAGTTCGGATATTGTTGTATCGACCTTTGAGTTAATCTTATTTCATGCTTGATACGTATATTGAGTGGATTATTGGTAATTGTTTCATTCAAGGTTGTTCGAACGACCGACATCTCGTGTTAGGACATTGTTCGAGGAAGGACATTTCGACACCGGTATTGAGTAAGTAAATTCTTACTCGGTTAAAAGGATATTCAATTCCTTATGTTGTTGTTCATTCATATATGTAATTCACTCATAATATATCGTTCATGTTGAGACTTGCAATTATCAACTCATCATGTAACTCACGAGGAACGACGGTTCCAAAATCATTTCATTGAAGCCATCACTCGTTGTATCATTATTTCATCTCGGTAAGTCGTTCTTGATCCTTATCGGATTCTATTCATTACTCCTCACCTTGGTCATTTTGTTCTGGTGATCTTCCAGAATTATATTGCATGGTCAGTTGGCGTATGTGTGGAATTTTAGTCGGGCACACTATGGTCATGTGTATATGCGGGACTCCGGACACATTGGACTGTGCGCATGGTAATGTGTATACGCGGGACTATGGACATATTGGACCGTGAGACTAATTAGGCCAATAGCGGGTGTATATGCGAAACTCCGGACACTCGACTATTTGTGCTATTACTCAGTTCATTCGGGCGTGCATTGATGCCAATCATTCAACTTAATTCATTAATTTATTCATGTGATTGTTGTATATTGTTCAACTCTTGAGGATTGTTGTTCTATATAATTGACCCCGTTGGGGGATGTTGTTTTCAGGTCATGGCAAGGCTAAGGCACGGGAAGAGAACGTTGATGGCGAGGAGTCTCAGTGATACTAGTAGGGCCCCCCAGTCCTTTCAGTGTTCATGTTTTCTTCATTTGTATTCCGCTGCAGACTTCCACTTTAAGTACTCATTTTAACTAGTGTTGTATATTTTATCTTCATATAAAATATACATGTATTCTGTTTTTATCCTGGGTGTGTTGTACTTGAAACTCCTCATCGCAGTAATTATTGATATACTGTGGTTTGGTACTACAACTATATCACTTAATTCATTAATTTTCATTCACCTAGTGGGTCCCAGTTGGGGGTCCACGGCACTGTAATATTCGCCTAGTTTGGGGTGTTACAAACTACACAAGAAGTGATGGTATCTAGCATAACAGTTCAGCCTGAACTGCAGCAAGACATCAGGAGAAGCAGTACCGAAGTATGGGTACAACGTAGGCAAGCACAATTGTGCTCAATCAATATACATTCATCCTTGCTAGACGAGATATGTCTAGCACAAATGGAGGATCCCGAATTACGTGTGATTGGTGCAAGAATCGAGGGAGGGGATGTTTCCGACTATAAGGTCCAGGGTGATTTGGTGAGGTTCAAGAACAGGATCTGTATCCCGCCTAACGACGGGCTGAAGCAGACTATACTGAAGGAGGCGCACTCCACCCCCTATTCTATTCACCCAGGAGCGAGCAATATGTACAAAGATCTGTGATAGAGTTTTTGGTGGAAAAATATGAAATGGGAAGTTGCTAGGTTCGTCGCCCGATGTATGACGTGCCAACAAGTGAAGATTGAACACTGCAGACCAGCCAGAATCATGCAACCCCTACCCATCCTGGAGTGGAAATGGGAGAGCATATCGATGGACATTGTCACTAAGCTACCAACGGAGGTGGGAGGAAAGGATACAATTTGGGTCATTGTTGACCGATTGACGAAATCGACACATTTCATTCCTATTCAGGAGACAACCGGGACAGAGCATGTAATATCCGCATTTTTCTTTTCCCGGTATTTTCATTTTTCGGTGTATTTCTCGTTTTTAGCGACTGTGATGTATTTTTCAGTGTATTTCTTCCGTCATCTATTGATCTGATTCTCGTAATTGTTGTTCGGAACCGCCGTTTTGGGGTTTCCGTAGATCCATTCTATGTTATTATGCATTTTGAGATGTTCCGTTTGATGTTTCGTTCATGTTCCGGTGTTTTGGGCCGTTCATATTCCATACCTAGCGCGCGCTAATCTTTCTGCATAGCGCACGCTAGAGATCCCTTAATAGCGCACGCTACGTCTGCTTCGTAGCGCGCACTAGCGAGCTGAGCAGTTCTGATTCCAGTCCTCTGGACTAGCGGATTAGCGTATGCTACGTTGTCTAGCGCACGCTAATGTCGGGGGACTAGCGCACGCTAGGTGTCCGGTAGCGTGTGCTATCCTGACTGTCCAGTACTGGACAGTTTGTTCTGGACTCGTTCAGGTGCCCAGGTAGCGCACGCTATAGCTCGATAATGCGGACTACCGAGTCGTTGTTAGCGCATGCTAGATAGTAGTAGCGCACGCTAACGGTCCAGGACAGTGAGTTCTGGACTGTAATATAACTGGGTAGCGCACGCTAACACTTAGCCGTTAGCGCGCACTAAGTCGTGCGGCTATATATACCCAGGAGTTGACCTTGGACGGATCTAATTCTCATTTCACCTCCTTCCTCCGCGGCTTTGGCGATTTTGGGCGATTTCTTGGTGATTTCTTCCTCCAATCATATCAACCATCATCTTCCTTGAGTTCTTGGTGTATAATAACAACATTAACACGAATCTTTCATCCTAATCCAAGGTAAATCTTCTTAGAACCTACTTTTGAGTAAATTGGGGGTTTTCGGGTTTTTCTTCGATTCGTTCCATACGGTTGATTAATTCATGTTGAATATGATTAATCTTGCTAGTATTCTTGTTTTCCCTACGGATTCATGGTATATTTCGTGGTTGTTGTGTATTCGAGAGGGTTTGGTTGCGGTCCGCCCTCGTTGTTATTTTTATACGAATATATATGAATCGTAGGCGGGTTTTCGGGTGTATTCCATTTCCGTATTCGTTTAGAGTTGGATGTGATTATGTTCTTCAAATAGTTAGGTTCGATTTCGTTGGTTCCTAGCGTTCGTCGGTGATTTTCCTTTCCGTTCGTTGCATCATCAATTATTCAAGGCAAGTATTTTTGGAAACCTTTATGCTTAACGTGAAATGGTAATGTATATTGTGTGTGATTTTCTCACCTCGAGAGGGTCCGACGGGATCACGGAGGGATTCCAATGGTTTGAGCCCTGGATTCATGAGTTTGTTTAGCTAGCCAGCTCGGGAGCGTTCTTAGAGGCCTCGAGTGGGATTTGTGGCTTCATACCGGTCCTAGGCGATGCACGTGCGTGATTTGTTTTATGATATGGCCAGCTCGGGAGGGTCCTTAGAGGCCTCGAGTGGGATTTGTGGCTTTGTCCTGGTCCTAGGCAAATGTGATTGACTATTTGTTTCCGGAAAAGACATGTCTGGTTTTGGTTTTTGAAATGAATTGGTGCATTATACTATGAAACGTGTAAGCGAATGGTTTGCCTTGATTACTTGTACTAGCGTAATTGGTAACCCCTTTGGGGACCCATTTTAGGGAAATTCTTGTTATGGATTTCACTCCGAACTTCGTTTTGTATTAACTCAAATTGCTATATTGTCGGTTGATGTTTATCACGCCGGTTGCTCCGGGCGTATCTTTATATGTTGTATTATTTTAATATGTGTCCTCGCTAACTGAGATGGTCAATCGAGTAATGTTTTCCTTATCTTAGCCTGGTGGGACCCATGTAGGGGTCCACGGCGCTGTAATATACTTCGAATATCTCGGGGGTGTTACAGAAAATGGTATCGGATCACTAGGTTTTTAGATACCTAGGCTTGTCGGTTATTTGGGTCTAGTTGTGTTTGTTTTGCACATTGTCACACCGCTGCCAGCATCTCAGTACTTCCAGTGTTCGTAAGTTTTCCTTACTCAATTCTTTACTTTCTACCGTATTTTCGTTTCTTGAACTGTGGTTATTCTCCCTCTTTTACTTATCATCGAGTTGCTTTTTGCCACCTCTTAACACCAGCATGGATGCTGGAAGGGGCCGTGGTCGTGGTCGTGGCCGTGGATGTGGCTGGGGACGTGAAGCAGCCGGTGGGGCGGCCACGTCGCATTCTTCGGGAGCCGGCAGCATGACCGTCACAGTCATGCTTCTTCTCAGGAGCGCGCCGACCTTGGTATTTCGGCTGTTATGCAGCAAATGGTAAACAAAATGGCGGCGATAGCTCAGGTTGTTTAAAACTCGGGTCCGGCCCATTCTAATCGGGGCGGAGCAGACCATTGGCTCCAAGATGTCATCAAGATGCATCCTCCTCAGTTTTCGGGAGCATCAAACCCGATCGGCTGAGAGGAGTGGATCAAGGAGATATCTAAAATCTTCGTTGCCACCAACTGTCTTGAGGACCGTAAGGTCCCTATTGCCCAGTACTTTCTCACTGGGGACGCTACAGATTTGTGGGAGGCCGTTGGGCCCAAAGACCATGTTGCTTCGTGGGCCGAATTTCAGGAATTGATGGAGACTGAATATTGCCCGTGGCCGGTTAGACAGGCTCGAGTCCATGCTTTCTATGATGCTCAATCACGGGATATTCCCGTATCCTAAGCTATTGCCGATTTTAACAAGGAGTTGGTCTATGTGAAGACCCAAGTTGTCGAGGAGATCGACAAAATTTTCCATTTTTCCAAGAGGATGAAACTGCCAATTCGGGACTATATGTCTGGGCTCGTCTGCACTACTTTGAAGGATTATCAGAGTAGGGCTCTTGCTTACAATATGTCGGTGACGGCTAGTGATGTGGCTTGTGAGAGCAAGAAGCAGAAGTCAGTCGGAATTTTTTTTGGTCCCAAGGGTGGAGGCCAGCAGAAATCTCAGGCTGCGAATATTTCTACGGGCGGATCGGCTTGTTTCTCTGGGAGTTTTCGAGGTGCCGCCAAAACCTCCATCCGTGATCCCACTTGCTTTAACTGTGGCCAGCCGGGCCATAGGAACCGCCAGTGTCCTCGTCAAAAGTTGACTTGTCATACTTGTGGTCAGTCGGGCCACAAGGCCCTCTTTTGTGAACAGGTCAGACAGATTCGCGAGTCCTATGATCCTTTTCCAGCACTTAGAGAGCCGAGTGTGAACCAGGGCTCGTTTGCTCCACAACCTCCACTGAGTGACGGTCGAGGTAGAGTTCGGGGTCAGCACGCTAGGGGAGGAGATTCTAGTGTCGGCTCTGCCCAGCCACGTATCTACAAGATGAGGAGGGCCGATGATCCAGCGGCCACTGTGGCGACAGGTACCATTCATATCCATTCTCATCCTATCAGTGTGCTTTTCGACTCTGGTGCTACACATTCGTTCATATCGCTGGAGTGTGTGCGTTGTTTGAGTCTCGACTGTTTGTCACTTTGCGAGTCTTTCATCATTACACTTCCTAGCGGTGATAGGATCGTTGGCGATCGAGAGGTCCGAGACTGCTCTGGGTTTATTTTTGAGAGAGCTTGGCTCTCTAATCTTATTGTCGTTAATATTGAGGGTGAGGATTTGATTCTCGGGGATGATTGGCTCGAGCGGCATGGCGCAATCATGAACTACCGCACGAGAATCATCACTATGTTAGCCGAGGATGGCACCGAGCACTCTTTCGCGGGACGAAAGAGGGGAAACTAGAAGTTTGTTATTAACGCCTTGAAGGGGATGAGGCTCCTGCAAAAGGGGTGTACTGGTTATTGGTGCTATTCCTTGAAGGCGGAGGATGGTGGAGTCGAGTTTTCGTCGATTCTAGTCGTTAGTGAGTTTCCTGATGTATTTCCTGACGAGTTACCGGGATTGCCACCGGATCGTGAGGTCGAGTTTGCTATAGAGTTAGAGGCAGGCGCAGCTCCAATTTCGAAGGCGCCGTATCGCATGGCACCTTCAGAGATGGCCTAGTTGAAGAAGCAGTTGAGTGAGCTTCTTGAGTCGGGGTATGTTCGACCGAGCGCCTCGCCTTGGGGTGCACCGGTCCTATTTTGTGCGGAAGAAGGATGGTTCACTGCGTTTGTGTATCGACTATCGCGAACTGAACAAGGTGACCATCAAGAACAAGTATTCTTTGCCAAGGATTGATGATCTGTTCGATCAATTGAAGGGGGCTGCGGTATTCTCGAAGATTGATTTGAGATCGGGGTACTATCAGCTCCGGGTGAGGGAGTCCGATGTGCCGAAAACAGCTTTTCGGACGAGATACGGACATTATGAGTATGTAGTTATGCCTTTCGGGTTAACTAATGCGCCGGCGGTGTTCATGCAGTTGTTGAACAAAGTCTTTATCGAGTATTTAGATAAGTGTGTCATCGTCTTCATTGACGATATTCTTATTTATTCGAGGAACGAGGAAGAGCATGCCCATTATTTGCGAGTAGTGTTAGACACTTTCAGGACCGAGCAACTCTATGCAAAGTTCTCGAAATGTGAGTTCTGGCTGAAGGAAGTGATGTTTTTAGGTCACATGATTTCAGCCGAGGGGGTTCATGTGTATCCGCAGAAGATTGAGGCAGTGTTGGATTGGGCACCGCCCAAGAATGTGAAGGAGATCCGTAGTTTCTTGGGTTTGGCCTGCTACTACTGTAGGTTCGTCGAGGGTTTCTCGAAACTAGCTCGGCCGCTTACACAGTTACTCCAGAAATCCGAGAAGTTCGTCTGGAATGACGAGAGACAGTCGGGTTTCGAGGAGTTGAAGAGGCGTTTGACTTCAGCCCCGATTTTAGCATTGCCGTGTGGCAACGGGGATTTTGTTGTTTAGAGTGATGCTTCGGGTCAGGGTCTTGGGTGCGTATTGATGCAGCACGACAAGACCATTGCATATGTGTCGAGACAGTTGAGGCCGTATGAGCTTAACTACCCTACTCACAATTTGGAGTTAGCGACAGTTGTTTTTGCGCTCAAGATTTGGCATCACTATCTTTTCGGCTCTGCATGTCAGATTTTTACCGATCATAAAAGTCTGAAGTACATATTTACTCAGCCGGGAGTTGAATATGAGGCAGAGGAGGTGGTTAGAGTTGATTAAGGATTGTGACCTCGAAATCCTTTATCATCCGGGCAAGGCGAACGTCGTGGCCGACGCCTTGAGTCGGAAACCGGTTGCGTTTCGAACGCTTGAGATCCTTACGTCTAAGTCTGAGCTTCAACGGGTTTTGATCGAGTTAGATGTTGAGGTTTTGTTGCCTAGAGCTGTCGGGCAACTTTGTGCTTTAGAGATTTCGTCGTCTTTGATCGATGAAATTAAGCTGAAGCAGTTGGAGGATCCGATGATTACTCAAATCCGAGAGAACGTTCTTAAGGGAAAGTCTCCTGGGTTTGTGATTCACGGGGATGGTGTTTTGAGATTCCAGAGTCGACTTTGTGTACCGAACGACTCAGAGTTGAGACAGAGTATTTTGCGTGAGGCCTATGCTACACCTTACTCCATTCATCCTGGTTCGCGTAAGATGTACAAGGACCTGAGAAGGAATTTTTGGTGGAATGATATGAAGGAGGATGTCACACAGTTTGTAGCGATATGTTTGACTTGTCAGCAGGTCAAAATCGAGCATCAGCGATCGGCCGGGTTATTGTAATCACTCCCTGTTCCGGAATAGAAAAGGGAAGATATATCGATGGATTTAATTACGAGTTTGCCGAGATCGAGGTCGGGCATGAATATGGTCTGGGTGATTGTTGATCGTCTGACCAAGTCGGCACATTTTCTGGGCATCAAGGACATATGGGGCCCGGAGAAGTTGGCTCGTGTGTTTATTGCGCAGATTGTGAGGCTTCACGGTACTTCAAAGTCTATTGTTTCGGATCGTGATGGCCGTTTTGTATTGCATTTTTGGCAGGCGGTGCATAAGGCGTTGGGTACCCGTTTGCGTTTAAGTACCTCTTTGCATCCTTAGTCAGATGGACAGTCGGAATGCACTATTCAGACATTCGAGGATATGTTGTGTGCTTGTGCTCTCGATTGGAGCAATAACTGGGAGGAGCATTTGCCATTGATCGAATTCACGTACAACATTAGTTGGCACGCATCGATTCGGATGGCACCGTATGAGGCACTTTATGGGCGGCGTTGTCGATCACCGATTTGTTGGAATGAGGCGTCCAATATGGCCGGGACCGATCCGGATATTATTCTAGAGACGAGGTGGAAGATAGAATTAATTCGGGAACGGATGTTGACTGCCCAGAGTCGACAGAAGTCATATGCCGATGTCCGTCGTCGACCTTTGGAATTCGAGGTGGGAGACCACGTTTTGATAAAGGTGTCGCCGACAAGAGGAGTTTTCCGTTTTGGGAAGAAAGGGAAGTTAAGTCCGAGATTTATTGGGCCCTTCGAGATTCTCGAGCGAGTCAGCGGGTTGGCATACCGTTTGGCGTTACCCCCGGCCCTGAGTCATGTTCATAGCGTTTTTATGTTTCCCAGCTGAGTAAATATGTCCCGGATCCTAGTCACGTCATCGATTATGGTGAGATTGATGTCACCGAGGATATTACTTTTGAGGAGCGTCCTTTGAAGATTTTGGAGCATCGTGAGAAGCGACTGAGGCATAAGACCATCCCTTTGGTCAAGGTGCAGTGGTCGAGACATGATGTCGAGGATGCAACTTGGGAAACCGAGGATAGCATGCGTGCTAGGTACCCCGAGTTGTTTGTTTCTTAAGTTTCGGGACAAAACTTATTTTTAGAGGGGTAGAATGTAATATCCGCATTTTTCTTTTCCTGGTATTTTCATTTTTCGGTGTATTTCTCGTTTTTAGCGACCCTCGTGTATTTTTCAGTGTATTTCGTCCGTCATCTATTGATCTGATTCTCGTAATTGTTGTTCGGAACCTCCGTTTCGGGGTTGCCGTGGATCCATTCAATGTTATTATGCATTTTGAGATGTTCCGTTTGATGTCTCGTTCATGTTCCGGTGTTTTGGGCCATTCATATTCCGTGCATAGCACGCGCTAATCTTTCTGCATAGCGCACGCTAGAGATCCCTTAGTAGCGCACGCTACGTCTGCTTCGTAGCGCGCGCTAGCGAGCTGAGACCTGGGAGTGGCAGTTCTTATTCCAGTCCTCTGGACTAGCGGATTAGCATACGCTACGTTGTCTAGCGCACGCTAATGTTAGGGGACTAGCGCACGCTAGGTGTCCGGTAGCGTGTGCTAGCGTGACTGTCCAGTACTGGACAGTTTGTTCTGGACTCGTTCAGGTGCCCAGGTAGCGCATGCTATAGCTCGATAGCGCGCGCTACCGAGTCGTTGTTAGTGCACGCTAGATAGTAGTAGCGCACGCTAACGGTCCAGAACAGTGAGTTTTGGACGTAATATAACTGGGTAGCCCACGCTAACACTTAGCCGTTAGTGCGCGCTAAGCCGTGCGGCTATATATACCCAGAAGTTGACCTTGGACGGATCTAATTCTCATTTCACCTCCTTCCTCCGCGGCTTTGGCGATTTTGGGCAATTTCTTGGCGATTTCTTCCTCCAATCATCTCAAACATCATCTTCCTTGAGTTCTTGGTGTATAATAACAACATTAACACGAATCTTTCATCCTAATACAAGGTAAATCTTCTTAGAACCCTACTTTTGAGTAAATTGGGGTTTTTTGGGTGTTTCTTCGATTTGTTCCATACGGTTGATTAATTCATGTTGAACATGATTAATCTTGCTAGTATTCTTGTTTTCCCTATGGATTCATGGTATATTTTGTGGTTGTTGTGTATTCGAGAGGGTTTGGTTGCGGTCCACCCTCGTTGTTATTTTTATACGAATATATATGAATCGTAGGCGGGTTTTTGGGTGTATTCCATTTCCGTATTCGTTTAGAGTTGGTTGTGATTATGTTCTTCGAATCGTTAAGTTCGGTTCCGTTGGTTCCTAGCGTTCGTCGGTGATTTTCCTTTCTGTTCGTTGCGTCATCAATTATTTAACGCAAGTATTTTTGGAAACCTTTATGCTTAACGTGAAATGGTAATGTATGTTGGGTGTGATTTGCTCACCTCAGGAGGGTCCGATGGGATCACAGAGGTAGTCCAATGGTTTGAGCCCTGGATTCATGAGTTTGTTTAGCTATCCATCTCGGGAGGGTCCTTAGAGGCCTCGAGTGGGATTTGTGGCTTCGTCCCGGTCATAGGCGATGCACGTGCATGATTTGTTTTATGATATGGCCAGCTCGAGAGGGTCCTTAGAGGCCTCGGGCGGGATTTGTGGCTTCGTCCCGGTCCTAGGCAAATGTGATTGACTGTTTGTTTCCGGAAAAGACATGTCTGGTTTTGGTTTTTGAAATGATTTGGTGCATTGTACTATGAAACATGTAAGCGAATGGTTTGCCTTGATTACTTGTACTAGCGTAATTGCTAACCCCTTTGGGGACCCGTTTTGGGAAAATTTTTGTTATGGATTTTAGGTTATGTTCTGCCAGACGAGCGGGCGTTGGGACAGTACGAGGATGTTAGCCAGGGTCGTTGACATGCGCATTTGAGTCTTCTTATTTCTCTTGTCTATTTCGATATGGTTGTTTTCCACATTTATAAACTTATAGATTGTACTCGCGAGTACTTAGGCTTTTCACTCCAAACTTCGTTTTGTATTAACTCAAATTGCTATATTGTCGGTTGGTGTTTATCACGCCGGTTGCTTCGGGCGTATCTTTATATGTTGTATTATTTTAATGTGTGTCCTCACTAACTGAGATGGTCAGTCGAGTAATCTTTTCCTTGTCTTAGACTGGTGGGTCCCATTTAGGGGTCCACGACGCTGTAATATACTTCGAATATCTCGGGGGTGTTAGAGAGCAATTGGCCGCCATTTTCATCAGGGAGATCGTGAGGCTGCACGACGTTCCCTCGTCCATCATTTTGGATAGGGACACCAGATACGTGTCTCATTTTTGGAAAGCCATCCATAAAGCTATGGGCACCCAAGTAAATTTTAGCATGGCTTATCACCCTCAGACGGATGGACAAACCGAACGTACGATTAAAACCTTGGATGATATGTTGAGGGCATGTGTGCTCGATTGTGGTAAAGATTGCGCTAGACACCTAGGATTAGTGGAGTTCTCGTACAACAACAGCTGGCATGCAAGCATAGGCATGGCACCATTTGAGGCCCTGTATGGGCAAAGATGCAAGTCGCCGTTGTGCTGGGATGATGCTTCTGACACCACGGTTACCGAGTTAGATCTGATCCAGGAATCCATTAAGAAGATCTCTATCATTCGAAAGCACATGCTAACAGCGCATAGCCGACATAAATCTTATGCTGAAAACTGACAGCGACCGTTAGAATTTGCAGTCGGGGATCATATGTGGGTCAAGTTATCACCTATGCGGGGTGTACCACGTTTCGGCCAAAAGGGCAAGTTAAGCCTGAGGTTTATAGGCCCGTTTGAGATATTGGACAAGGTGGGGAAGCTTGCATATCGATTAGCTCTGCCGCCGCATCTAGATGGAGTGCATAACGTCTTTCATGTCTCCCAGTTAAGGAAGTATGTATACGATCCGAGTCACAAACTCAATTTCGAAGAAGTGGAAATTTCCGATGATGCTACCTTTAGAGAGGTACCGATCGCCATCTTGGATCGGCGTATCAAGACATTGCGAAATAAAGCCATACCCCTCGTGAAGTTTCAGTGGTCGCACCACGACATGGAAGAAGCGACTTGGGAAACTGAGTAGGGCATGAAGGAGAGTCATCGAGAGTTATTTTCTTAGTCTCGGGATGAAACTATTTTTAAGGGGGGTGATATGTAATACCACCGGTATTTCATGCTTAATTACTATGTACTGTGTGACTTCTTGTAATGTGATGTTGTTTTTCCTTATTTATTATTTCATTAAATGCTATACAACTGTACAATGTGGATGAAACGGAGGTGACACGCCTTGACGCCGTCGGACGATCGTCGGTGCGAATATGACGGTGGCCAACGTCTTGTTCCCCGATGATTGTTGACAAGTGGAAAGGACGGTCACCCCGAGATGTTTAAAATGTGATATGTGGCTAAAGGACTTAATGCCTGACGCATGCTATAGTATATGCCTAATGTACGCTAAAATTTGAGTATTATATACGTTAAGGTAACTAGCGTACGTACGTAACGGGTGAGTTGGTCTACCGAATAAAATCTTCCTTTTGACGCGGATGAAGCTACTTTCGGCGGGCTAGAGGACAAACGAGTCAACTCTTCATAGCGTACGCTACCCTCCAACCTTAACGTACGTTACGGACTAGAGCCTTACATACGTAAAGACGACTTATGTACGTAACACATGAACAGATTTCAGGCAGTGGCCTCTGGACAGCCTTTACGTACGTTAACAATTATACATAGCGTACGTAAAATGCATTACGTACGTAAATCCTTGAACGTTAACGTACGTTAACGAAATCAAGTGTTATAAAATAACACTCCCACCTTCATTTCTCCCATCCCAAAACTGAGGTGAAGAACTCTTGAAGCTTTTCCACAGCCTTATACACAATTCTTGGCCTCTTATACACTTGAATTAACATAGAGGTGATTTCGTAAGCTCCGGTGAAGATTATCCAAGTCATTCAACCCATTCCTCGTTTCTCCTCGTGGCTCTTGTTGATTTGTCATCTCTCCTCATTGTTTTTCATCTTCTAAGGTAAGTCTATCAATCCCTGGAGTAATCTCTTCAATGTTGTTGATTATTACTCGTTAGATTACGGGTACTTGGGTAGATTTTGCTAAACTCTCGTAGACGATCTAAAGGGACGAACTTGTAGTAATCGGAGTTATCATTGTTCGTATATTTCATTTTCATACAACTCGTTGTAACAATCACATGCGAGAACTTACATCTCAATTTACATTTGGATCATATATAATCGATGAATCAAATGTAGGAGGATTTCGTAGGAATTCATCACCGTTTGATAAACTAGTCGTAACTTACTCTTGCAATATGATGATCAATGTTAACATTAATAGGGGAATTAATTCGATAGTATTAATGTCATTGAGAATCGAATGCCGAAATCATTGTGTAAAATGATAGTCTACTGATTGAAGTACTCGTAATAGAGAATTGGATTAGGAATATGGGATTTGATTATGCTATGGTCATTTATTGCCAACCGAATGATGATAGGGATAATCTTGTTGAGAAAACCAATGTATCTAACATTAACCATAGAATTGAACGGTATAATGGTACATAATGCTTATGAACTTAGAGAAAAAACGATACTAATGTTGGTAGTTAAGACTACGCTAGGAATCCAGTTAGGGAAGGGAGACTAGTTTTATTCCTCATGATCCGTATGAGGTGTTAATCTGATATTACGTGACTAGGTTAAGCTCGAGAGGGCGTGGAGATCCCAGTTATCATAAAGCACCCACCATCGGATCACAAGCAAGTGAAATCTTGCTCGAGAAATGCTAATATTATTGTAATGTTCGTATTTATGAATGTGCCATTATTGCTGAATGCCGATGGTTGTCTTTCTCTAAAATGTGTTATAAATGGGCCGATATGTTGGGGATAAAACCTATATGGTACCCGTATGGAAATGTGGTAGGGGATAAGACCCGAATTGGGCACCTATGTTCCGGGGTATTCCCGTGTGGATACTTTCGTGACCCTTGGTTGCGACCTCGGGGTTTATGTGATAAAAAGAGGAAGACAACGCCGGTCACGTGGTGAAATATTTTCTGTTGGTCATATGGCATTGTGTTCAGTAAAATTGTGTATATCTTTGCTAATGATCGTTATTGGTGTGCATTCTCTGACCCTAGTTACCTGGCATGAATTGTCATGCCAGGTAAATTTGTTGATTATGCGCAGGACATTCCCGAGGGGTCCGGCCAGACTTGAACGGTGTTGGAATAAACTCTTGCCGCTGTATTAATTAAATTGGTCTTTAAAACCTCCGTCATGTAATAATCGAACTTTGAATTATGTTTCTCCTTAAAACCTTTCGGCTCATGTTATGTAACCATGTACTTATTGTTTTATTGCAATTTCTTTAAAATATCCATTTTATAAACTAGCCTTGTGGGTCCCATGTGGGATTCACGGCACTGTAATACCTCGGGAGATTTTGGGGGTGTTACATCAGCTGTGACATTCACTATCCGCTTGCAGACACTAAGTATGGTATCATGACGATCCATCCAATCGATACCCAAGATCACATCATCTCTAGCTAAATCGACCGCAATTAGACTTGACAACCACTCACGATCGTTCATGGAAATCGAACAATTCTGCACTTCACGAGTCCCAACAATTCTTCTACCATCAGGTAGACCAATTACATAAGGTTCACAATTGGTAACAAGATCTAATTGCAAACGACTCAAACAAGAAACAGATAAAAAGGAGTGTGAAGCACCAGTATCAAAAAGAACACAAACGGGCTGAGATCGGATCTCGAGAGTACCTGCAATCATTCTAGCTACGGGATCGTTGGCCTTATTCATCTCGTAGACTCTGGGTTTTGCGGCCCCAGTACCAGATGTACCAGCTTGGTTTCCACGGCCCATCCCTCTATTTGCCCCGGTAGTCTGATAAGAAGCGATCAAAGGTACACGGTCCTAGACGGAAGATTGAACTAGAGCATGAGATGCTGCTGGAGTATGTCCCGGTCCATTCCTACAATAACAAGCACGATGTCCATTCTTCCCACAAGTATGGCATGCGACGGCCGACTTCGGGCATTTGGAGTTTATGTGTCCCTAGTTCCCACAGTTATAACACACAACAGATGAGCTGGCCGCTTGAGGGTGCGATCTGGTCGTCTTCGACGCCATGGGTGGCTGTTCAGAAGGATTAGGCACTGATTGAGGCCTCTTGAACATCCCCCGGTTACTGTCAGTCTGGTTCTGGTTCCTGAATATCTTGTTGTTGGACTGTGGTTGCTTCTTGGAAATCTCTTTTGCGGTAAGTTCATATTCCAGAGCTCTCTCGATGAACTTTGGTTGGGTCGTACAGTGGTGATTCAACAGCTGCATTCTCATTTGGGGTTTAAGCCTCTTGAGAGAATATTTGATCTTATCGGCTTCCGTTCGGAAAAGTGACAAGGCAAAAGGAAGAAGTGCCTGGAATTTCGCGGCAACAGATAGTACATCATAGTCTTCAGACGGGTCTGCGTTCAGCAATTATGACAGCTTGGCCTCACGGAGAGGACCTGGATAGTAACGGTCTAACATGAGGGTTTTAAATTCCTCCCAAGTACATACACCATCAGCTAGCCTCATCGAAAGCCACCAGGTGTGGGCGCCCTTGCTAAGATAGTAAGCTGCTACGGAGACGCGATTCTCTTCTGGGTAGTCCACCATCTCGAATAATTTCTCAAAATGTTCAATCCAATGCACAATATCAACAGGCTCAGAGGAGCCTTCAGAAGTCGGGATTCGCCGGCGAGAGATGTTGCTGATGATCTGACTCACGGGTCCTCCGTGTACAGGAGGTGGTGGATGAGGCCCCTGTTGCTGGCCAGTAGTAGCTCTCTGCATTGTTTCCATTAATTGACCCATCTGGGTCATCTGAGCCATCATGCCCTGCATAACAACGTAAGGATCGACACACACATTCTCATGTCCAGTGTGGTGCGATTGGTCCCTAGGAGGCGAATCACTACCTGCGGAACTCTGCTCCACATTCACACGCGTGTTGGCTCGAGGTCTCGAGATTCGGCCCCTTCCGCGGCCTCGTCCCCCTTGGCCACGGCCTCTCAGATTTCTTTCCATACTGAAAGAACCAAACAATATAATATCCATAAGTACAGTTCATGACCGTCATTATCACGAATCAAAATTCATGCTATACTAAGAGCAACAAGGAACTACATATTCAAGAAAACAGTTCATAATGAATTATCGACACTACGAGTGCCACACAGAATATCATATCGACGTCGAGTCGAATAGTTTCAATCATATAATCAATCCAGAATTTACCTCGAAATATAAATTAGATAAATCCTTCCATAGATCCTCGAAATATCAAGATCAACAAAGAGATCCATTCCGATAGCAATATCACGCAAGTAATTAAATCATGGCTCATAAAGTACATACAGTATTTGGCTCGTCGGGTCAGGCGCTTGCACAGGTCACATGTGACACGAAGGTCTCTTGATACTAGTTCATATCACAACGACTCTTAAAAAGAAAATGACAGTCTCCGATACCATCTTCCGTAACACCCCAAAAGGCGGCTATTACAGTGCCGTGGACCCCCACACTGGGACCCACCAGGCGATACCAAAAATAAAGATTAAATACGTAATACTTTGTGATACCGAACTATAGTAACTAGTCATTACTCCGATTAGGAGTTCACAAATAGTATGGCCAACGACTTTAACATACACATGATCTAAAATGCAACTATAAACAATATGGATATGGGATATACTTCAAATAACAATACAATCGAACAGTAGTTTAAATGAAGCGGAAAATGACATTACACGATTTAAATATAACCGGACAACAAAAGACTTGGGGCCCCCGAACTAGTATCCTTCGAACTCTTCGCTGTCACCATGCTCTTCCCGTGCCTTGCCTTTACCACGACCTAAAATACAACACAAGTATTTCGCCCAAACCACAGGGTCAGATATACATGATAATAATTCTCAAGACATTATACAATTCACATATATTAGATCTCAAGGATACATCCCGACTACTAAACATACCCATCGGGTGTATGAAGAATCAGTCACAAATTGTCGAAAATATCCAATTATACATTGACTATGAACGACCAAAACAATATGGCTCAAGATGGACATCACAGTACGCCCGATCCGGAGATGTGTCAGTGCACATGTCCACCCCGTATACTAAATCCAGAACATACGTGTGACAATGTACCTAATTAGCCTCACGAGCTACGTTTCGTGTGCACAGTCAAATACAGAAACATCTACTAATGACTATATATGTGCGTGGCTAAAAATCCTACACAGTAACCAATCGGAAGGCAGATTTGATTCCGGATATGTCACAATACAACATGACAACGAATTCAATCAATCACATAACTGCTTAAGGATCAAGAAACTCACCGAAGTGACGATAAGGATCAATGAGATCAATGATTCAAAGATAATGAACTTGGGCATGCAATCCCATGATGAAAAACAGAACAACGTCAAGAACAATATCAAATTATGAGTCACAAATTCATAAGCGTTCCATATACATGAAACGTATAACCATCACAAGAATCTAATCATCATTATAACCAAGCAAGATAACTTACCTCAATACAGAGACGAGAATAATCCTCCCATGTCGACCGAACGGATGGTCCTCGACTAATATCGGTTACTCGAACAATCAACCTTGAATGAAATACATTTCACTTAACAACTCATCCATACAATCATTGATATCGAATTAAGTGAGACGACACCCTAAATTCAATTTGAATAGTTCAACTATCTCAAGATATCAAAATTCTATTCCAAGAACTTTATTTACTTCAATTCATTCCTATGATCGGTTTACAAGATATTTGCAAATATCCGCATGGTTCTTATGAATAAGAATTTATCAGGAATATGTTAAAAAATCATTTATGTTCGTTAATATAATCTTATATCATTTAAACCTTCCAAAAACATCACAATTGTTTGCAAATGAAAATCTGCACAATCTTGTTCATCTTATGTCAAATTTAGATTGAACATAGTAAGTTATAATAAGGTTATACTAAATTCATTTAATTACAAGACCAAATCATAATCTTGAAGATTATCTCATATCAACACCATCCTTACAACCCCTTACTAACTTGGAGAATCAACTATCATCAGCTATGAATTTACCTAGCTTAAGTTCAAGAATATCACTCTAATCTTCTAACATTCATCAAGGTGTTCTACTACATTTTATGACAATAATCCCATCCAGTAAACGTAACTACGAAGAAGCTAATGTATATTATTATCCTGATGATGTTAATAGTCCATCAAGAAGAGTATGATTCTTATAAACATGATCATTACCATTACAACATCAAGAATATCTTCATTTCAAACCCTTAATTACTATATTCAACAATAAGAGTTAAAAGCTTAATTACAAACATGTTTTACTTGATTAACTCAACACTAGGTGTAGTATACCATATCACTAACATCATAAACACGAAAATATAGAGTATAATTGCACAACATACCTTCGAAAATGAAGAACAATTCACTAAAACCGCAAGAACACACTCCAACTTCAAGAACACCTCTAAACTTCCAATCAACAAGCTCCAACCCAAGATACAAAGCTCAAACACAAGTTGGAATGGAGTGAAGTCAGTCTAGGGAGGCAGAGGGCGATTATTGGAGAGAAAAATCGGAGTTTGGACGTGCAAATGAGAGACAGAAGTTGTCTTTTTATAACTACACAGCTCGTTACGTACGTTATCGCAAGAAGATAACGTACGTTAACCCCTTTACGTACGCTACACCAAAAGTGTTACATACGTAATCAGCCTCCAGAGGCTACTGACTCAAAACACAACCATCATTACATACGTTAGTGTCTTGAGCATTACATAGGTAATGTTGGTCAACTAGGCTGCCTCAAAAAGGTCAAATATCTGGATCATGTCCGCCCCCCACACCGAAAGTTAAGATCGAATAAGACTACAAGTATTACGTACGTAAGCTTTACGTACGTAAAGTCAACAATGTAGCGTATGTTAAGCTAAGTCCTTAGCGTACGCTAAACATAGAAAATCTAGCCCAAAAATGTAACAATCTATACAACGTCAAGAATTCAATCACAATGCGAATGATAGTTATTTTCAAGTCTATTCGGATATAACCAGACATCAATAAACATTAAATAAATGCAACATGACTGCAATGATATTCGAATTATCCGAATAATATAACAGTAGATAAGAAATTACTGTCAGATATTACAGTTTATACCTGAAGAAGCTGTACCAATGTGGGGAACAACCAAGAAACAATTCATAGAGAAATATTACATTTGGGAAATACTTCAAGACCCTGGCTGTACCCCACAACAAATTTTCATTGATTACATGGAGCTTAACTGGCCAGACTTGTGGGAAATCCTAAAGAAATATATTGACGAGGAATTTGATGCATATCCAATGATCCCCTCTTTAAGGACACAAGAGGCCCCTACTGATGCAAATGGAAAGCTGAATGATAATGCTCTTCAGGAGGAAATAAGAGAAGAATGCCTCAAAAATAAATACACTTCCCATGAAGACCAAGAGTTTGCTTCAACAGTGATAAAGAAGAAATATATGCTGATTCCAGTCGTGGAAAAACCCATTGGAGCAAAACCCTTAAAGTCACTACCTCCATCTAAGTCCACAGGAAGAGGAAGAAGGAGCTGAATGTTTATATTTTTTTTCACATTTACTTGTAATTTGTTTTTTCATTTAAATTCATTCAAGGACTGTAATGTAATAAGCAGAAGCGAAAAGTATATACAGTCAGCCTGAATAACAATTCCCACTTGTCTCAAACAGACTTAAATTTATTTTTTGTTTGTGATGACTCATTTATATTTGAACAAGCATAAGTTTTGCCATATTCAAAATATGGGGAATTTGTTAGGAATACATATGGGATTTTGATGATTTCATCCATATATTCTAAGTTTAATTCAAATCTAATATTCTAAGTATTTAGCATTGTAAAGAAGAACTAAATGCGAATATTCTATAGGCCTTTAAAAAGTTAGACTAAGGATTGATCAAACAGGCTAAGTCTGTTCAGCTGAGTATCGTTGTTGGCTATAGAGTATACAGTAAACAGCTTAGAATGGGGGGTTGAATAAGCTATATCTTTTTCAAAGTTATTTGCTTAGCGGAGGACTAATATTGACTTTCTTTAAATACAACAAATAGGCAATCTCCTGTTGCTTGATGCGTACATGGTTTTCACAATATGTATACTTTAACTCAAAAGTTGATATGAAAACAGTAAAGACATAATCTAAAATATACACAGATTTAAGTGGTTCGAGGTAAACCCTTCTACATCCACTGGTCCTCCATACAGGAGTAAAATGTTTATTAAAATCGCTACGTACACAACTACGTGACTTTTACTAAACCTGTCCCTGTACCGTTCACACAGAATAATACAGTGACAACAACTTGGGCCGTTTGTAACACCCCCAAGACGTTCAGGGCATATTACAGCGCCGTGGACCCCACACTGTGGAATCCACCAGGCTATCATAACAACAAGACATTCGACAACGAAAAACTATCATTAATAAAACGACAATTCAAATAAAAGACTACAAACCGACCATTAAATTCTGACATCAAATCCATTTCCCAAAACGGGAACACAACATTAACATTTTCAAACAGGAAGTACTCGAGTACTTAAACAAATTTTATAATACATAAATCCCAAAATCAGACATCAATAAGTAAGCCGGACATAACATCGAAAATCAAATCTTGGACAATATCATGCTTGCCCATCATCCTCATACGTCCAGTGCTCGTTTATCCCACGATCAATACGAAATACAAAAACTATTTCCCCATTTAAGGGTTAGCGACAACTGCTAGTGCTAGTTCAATCGATTTGAACTACATTCTAATCGGATGAATATATGCGCCAAAAAGTCATTTTAGAAAACATTTTATATTCGGAATATTTACAATCACAAAACACATTATCTCCAACAAATCACAATTCAAAGTTAACCGTTGGTACGAGACTCACGGCCACCGTACCCCGCGAGTCCCGTCGGACATCCACAGGTGGCTAACCACGATTCACGATACGCACACTCACGGCAATACGTATCCCTAGAGGCCCCGTCGGACCGTCCCTAGGTGAACATACACATAACCATCCACAACAACCACGATACGACCATAATTCAAATACTAGAACATGTAAACAAATGTAAAGTACTTGCCTTTGAGACATTCTTGAAGAATCGGAAGTGAAAAATGACTACGGATGATCCGAATGGAAAACGACGGTTCCTAAACGAAGAATTAGCATAACTCATCCCAACGGACATCAATAATCGAAAGGAATACTCCCAAAACCCCGATTACAATTAACGACAAAAGGCGTTCAATCAATACGGGTGAGGGTTTACGCAAAATCTCCCCGTATTGATAATTCACGGATTAAAATCAAGGAAGCTGGATTTGGAATCATTCAATAATCACAATCGGTGAAGAATATCGTAACATATATGAACAATTCGAATTAAACCCTAAAATCCCGAAATCCCCAAAAACGTCAAAATTAGGGTTCTGAGGAATTACCTTGGATTCGACGATGGAAGATGTGAATGTTGTAGATTAATCTCCTTGGTACACAATAATCAATCTCTAAAGGAAATCCACGGATTGTTACGGACAAATCGCTCCAAATGCACTCAAGAACACTCACGTCGCGAGAAGGGTTGAATAAGAATGAAAAGAAAGCGACCGAGGTTAAGTCGGGTTTAAAACGCCGACAAGCGTTACGTGCGTTAACACAAGCCGTTAACGACGTTATGATGGTTACGTCGTAACCCAATCTTTGGTTAACGTCGTAACCAAATGTCTCAGCATCAATTGTGAAGGGTCATAACGTCGTTATGGATCATGCATAACGACGTTATGCACGCAATGCACCCGATCAACACCACCGCACAGTCGATTCGACGACGAACTACAACACGAGGATAGAATCAAAAGTGTAAATACGAGGTATTCATAACAAGGAAGTTGAGTGCTCGAAAGTAAATGCACTCCCAACTACCGAGGAATCCAAAATACGACGAGGAGATAAATTTCCCTAAATTTATAAGAAATTACGAAAATGACCCAAGCGTCCGAAAATCACGATACGACGTCGGATTTACAAACCGGAAGTCTCAACATGACCAACTCAACCATAAGGACTTGTACAAACCAAGAAACAACGGAAGCGAGCGAGTTTTACGAGAATCGAGCGTTCATACGGCAAAACATATCATAAAATGAGATTACGTGAAAACATCATCAAAACTCGTCCAAATGGAAAAACTCTAAGAACAAAGTAGATTCGAAATGTCGAAACGGTTACAAGCGAGTCGATAAAAATAGACATACACCAAAAATGGAAACTGCTAAAAATGGAAAAATTACGGATATTACATTCTCCCCCTCTAAAATAAAGTTTCGTCCCGAAACTTAAGAATCAAAAAGCTCGGGGTATCTCGAACGCATATCCTCCTCTAGCTCCCACGTCGCTTCTTCTACTCCGTGCCTCGACCATTGCACCTTAACCAAAGGAATGGTTTTGTGCCTTAACTGCTTGTCACGACGCTCCAAAATTCTGACGGGCCTCTCTTCAAACGTAATATCCTTCTCAATCTCCACGTCCCCAAAGTCAATAATGTGGGACGGGTCCGGAACGTACTTCCTCAACTGGGAAACGTGAAATACGCTATGTACATGACTCAGCGACGGAGGTAAAGCCAAACGGTACGCTAACTCACCGACTCTCTCCAATACCTCGAAAGGTCCAATATATCTCGGGCTGAGTTTCCCCTTCTTCCCAAAACGGAAGACTCCCTTCGTCGGAGACACTCTCAACAGAACATGATCCCCCACCTCAAACTCCAAAGGTCTACGCCTAACATCCGCGTAAGACTTTTGTCGACTCTGGCACCCAACATCCTCTTTCTAATCAATTCGATTTTCTCCTCGTCTCCAACACCAGATCCGGTGCCAACCAAATCGGACGGCTCATCCCAACATATCGGTGATCGGCAACGCGTCGGCCATAAAGTGACTGATATGGTGACATCTTTATCGACGCGTGCCATCTTTTATTATAAGTAAACTCTATTAAGGGCATATGCTCCTCCCAATTACTACTCGATCTAACGCACACGCGCAACAAATCCTCGAACGTCGAATGGTACGTGCGATCGCCCATCGGTCTGGGATGGAACGAAGTGCTCAAACGTAGCTGAGTCCCCAATGCCTTATGCACTGCCTGCCAAAAATGCGATACAAATCGGCCATCTCTGTCTGAAATAATGGTCCTCGGCGTACCATGAAGCCTCACTATCTGAGTGATAAAAATACGAGCCAGCTTTTCCGGACCCCAAGTATCCTTGATGCACAGAAAATGTGCCGACTTAGTCAGTCGGTCTACAATCACCCATACCATATTCATACCAGGCTTCGTCCTCGGTAAACTCGTGACAAAATCCATAGAGATGTCCTCCCACTTCCATTCCGGAACGGGAAGTGGTTTCAATAATCCGGCTGGCCGCTGATGCTCAATCTTGACTTGCTGACAAGTCAAACACTTAGCTACAAACTGAACTACCTCTTTCTTCATATCGTTCCACCAGAAATTTTTCCTCAGATCTTTATACATTTTACTCGAGCCCGGATGGACTGAGTAAGGTGACGCATGAGCCTCTCGCATGATATTCTGTCTCAATTCCGAGTCGTTCGGAACACACAACCGACCTCGGAATCTCAACACTCCGTCCTCATGAATAACAAATCCCGGGGCTTTCCCATTCTCTACACTCTCCCGAAGCTGAATAAACATCGGGTCCTCCAACTGTCCCGATTTAATGTCCTCGACCAGAGACGAAGAAATCTCAAGAGTACGCAACTGCCCGGAACTCTCTGGCAGTACAATCTCAATGCTCAGCTTCATAAAATCACGCTGAAGTCCTGACTGGGCCGTAAGCAACTCAAGCGCTCGAAGCGATACTGATTTCCGGCTCAAGGCGTCTGCTACCACATTAGCCTTGCCCGGATGATAAAGGATCTCGAGATCGTAATCCTTAATCAATTCCAACCACCTCCTCTGCCTCATATTAAGCTCTTTCTGCGTGAAAATGTATTTCAGGCTCTTGTGATCGGTGAAAATCTGACACGACGAGCCATACAAGTAATGACGCCAAATCTTCAACGCAAAAACAACTGCGGCCAACTCAAGATCGTGCGTAGGGTAATTCAATTCATAGGGTTTCAACTGACGGGAAGCATAAGCAATCGTCCTCCCGTGCTGCATAAGTACGCATCCGAGCCCTTGGCCCGAAGCATCACTATAAACTGAGAAACCATCATTACCACTCGGTAAGGCCAAAACGGGAGCGGTCGTCAACCGCTTCTTCAACTCCTCAAAACTATTCTGCCTCTCATCGGTCCACACAAACTTCTCTGACTTCTGTAACAACTGAGTCAGCGGTCGAGCGAGTTTAGAGAACCCCTCGACGAATCTACGATAATACCCGGCTAATCCCAGAAAACTACGGACCTCTTTCACGTTCTTGGGCGGCGCCCAATCCAACACTGCCTCTACCTTATGTGGGTCCACACGAACACCCTCGGCCGAGATCACATGACCGAGAAACATAACTTCCCGTAACCAAAACTCGCACTTTGAGAACTTCGCAAAAAGATGTTGAGTTCTCAAAATATCTAACACAATATGCAAATGACGGGTGTGATCCTCCTCGCTCCTCGAGTAAATCAGGATGTCATCGATAAAAATGACTACACACTTATCGAGGTACTCGATAAAGACTTTGTTCATAAGCTGCATGAACACGGCTGGTGCGTTGGTTAGCCCAAAAGGCATAACCACAAACTCGTAGTGACCGTATCTCGTCCGAAAGGCCGTCTTCGGAATATCGGTATCCTTCACTCGGAGCTGATAATACCCCGATCTCAAATCAATCTTCGAAAACACGGTCGCTCCTTGCAACTGATCAAACAAGTCATCAATCCTCGGGAGTGGATATTTGTTTTTGATGGTCACTTTGTTCAACTCTCGGTAGTCGATGCACAAACGAAGTGACCCATCCTTCTTCTTTACAAATAGGACCGGTGCGCCCCAAGGCGAAGCACTCGGTCGAATATACCCCATGTCTAGCAACTCTCCCAATTGTTTCTTCAACTCAAGCATCTCGGCAGGCGCCATACGGTATGGCGTCTTAGAGATAGGTGCTGCACCCGGCTCTAGATCGACGGTAAACTCAACCTCTCGGCCCGGCGGCAAACCCGACAACTCATTTGGAAAGACGTTAGGATACTCACATACTACCGGAATAGACGAGAGCTCGACTCCCCCTTCTTCCGATCTCAAAGCGTAACACCAATAGCCCGTGCAACCTCCCCGAAGGAGTCTCACCGCCCTCAAAGCGCTGATCAGTAATCTCTGGCTACCCCGCTTACGCCCCACAAAAGAATGCTCGGTACCATCAGAGGCTAACATCGAAACAGTCCTCGTTCTATAATTCATGATCGCCCCATGACGGTCCAGCCAATCCTCACCCAGAATCAAATCCTCATCTCTAATATCTACCGCAATCGATTAGAAAGCCAATCCCTCCCGCGATACTCACGAAAAATCTCTAATCTCACGGTCCCCCACGATGCTATCCCCGCTAGGAAGTTTAACAACAAAAGGCTCACAAGCAACAAGGCAATCAACATGCAAAGCGCGCACACATTCAATAGATATAAAATTATGAGTAGCTCGAGAATCGAACAATACGGAAACAGGATGGTCAAGGATGTGGGCGGTACCTGTAGCCACCGTCGCGTCGGGATCTCCGGCTCGCCTCATCTCATACACACGGGGCGGAATGGACCCCGCACTAGAAGCTCCCCCTCTAGAAGGCCGACCACGACCTCGACCTCTACCAAAACTCTGCTGCGGCCGAGGAACTGTCGGTGCCTGATTCACACTCGGCTCTCCTGCACTGGAGCAGAGTAATCGAGCTGGAGCCCGAGCCGTATCCGTACAAAACTTAGCACGGTGACCCATACGACCACAAGCAAGGCACTGGATCGGAGGCCTATCACACTCACTCATCATGTGACCGGACGATCGCAGTTGAAGCACGTAGGACCACGAACGGAACCAGCAGAGCGGACCTAGAACCGTTTCCTCGACCAATCGATGGCGGCCCGACCGAAGACTCGCGAACTGCATCGAGTCTTCGGATACCCTCTGACTTGCCTCCCAAACCGACCGCGGTTTTCTGCTTCTTTCCTTCGGTTGCCGTCTCTGTCGCAGAAAACGACATCTCATAAGCCATCGCCTTATTCGATATTCTTTCAAAGTCGTGCACCCTGCACCGGACATGTAGTGGCGCACTCTCGGTTTCATCCGCATGTCAAAGTGGCGGATCTTATCAAGCTCATCGCGGACTTGGTTTCTCACATAATGTAACTGTTGATTGTAGTCCTTGATAGCTTGGGAAATAGGAACATCTTGGGGCTTAGCCTCAAAGAAGGCTCGGATCCTCCCTCTTTCACTGGCCAAGGACAGTATTCGTCTTCCATCAGATCTCGAAACTCTGCCCACGTAGCTGCCCGGTCACGCGGTCTCACCGCTTGCCACCACGTCGCTGCCTCCTTGGCGAGGAAGTACTGAGCAATGGGTACTTTCCTCTCCTCGGGGCAATTAGCAGCCTCAAACACTTTCTCTATCTCGAATAGCCAATTCTCCCAACCAGAAGGGTCGGAAGCACCATCAAACTGCGGAGGACGCATACGAATCACGTCCTGAAGTAGCTTGTCATTGCCGGACCCAGTAGGCGGAACCGGGTTGGCATTAGCATGGCCGACCAGAACGGCCTGAGTCAGTAGCGTCATCTGGTTCGCTACTTGCTGTAATATGTTGGCCACTCCAACATTCTCATGAGCATTACCGGAGCTAGCGGTGGTCCTGTGACCTCCGAACTAGGGGAACACTGTTCGACAAAGAGGTCATCGCCGAATCAGTTCCCGTGTGATCGGACATGGCCGCCCCACCGGCTGCGCCACGTCCCCTACCGCGTCGCGACCGCGTCGCGTCCTCTACCAGCAGGAATTCTGAAGAAGCAACGGGTAAGTACAATTCAAACGCAAAACGCAAAAGATACTAAGACAGGAATAGAACAGAACGGTGAAACGAGTCAAGTTAGGAAAACTTACGAGCACCGGCGTACTGAGATGATGGCATAGCAGTGATACTGTCCCAAAAACGACACTTAACTAGACCCAAATGACCGACAGCCTAGGTATCCATAAACCTAAGCTCTGATACCATTTTCTGTAACACCCCCAAGACGTTCAGGGCATATTACAGCGCCGTGGACCCCACACTGTGGAATCCACCAGGCTATCATAACAACAAGACATTTGACAACGAAAAACTATCATTAATAAAACGACAATTCAAATAAAAGACTACAAACCGACCATTAAATTCTGACATCAAATCCATTTCCCAAAACGGGAACACAACATTAACATTTTCAAACAGGAAGTACTCGAGTACTTAAACAAATTTTATAATACATAAATCCCAAAATCAGACATCAATAGTAACCGACAGACATAACATCGAAAATCAAATACTGGACAATATCATGCTTGCCCATCATCCTCATACGTCCCGAGTGCTCGTTTATCCCCACGATCAATACCTGAAATACAAAAAGTATTTCCCCCATTTAAGGGGTTAGCGACAACTGCTAGTGCAAGTACAATCCATTTGAACTACATTCTAATCAGATGAATATATGCGCCAAAAAGTCATTTTAGAAAACATTTTATATTCCGGAATATTTACAATCACAAAACACATTATCTCCAACAAATCACAATTCAAAGTTAACCGTTGGTACGAGACTCACGGCCACCGTACCCCGCAGAGTCCCGTCGGACATCCCTGGGTGGCTAACCACAGTTCACGATACGCACACTCACGGCAATACGTATCCCTAGAGGCCCCGTCGGACCGTCCCTAGGTGAACATACACATAACCATCCACAACAACCACGATACAGCCATAATTCAAATACTAGAACATGTAAATAAATGTAAAGTACTTGCCTTTGAGACATTCTTCGAAGAATCGGAAGTGAAAAATGACTACGGATGATCCGAATGGAAAACGACGGTTCCTAAATGAAGAATTAGCATAACTCAGTCCCAACGGACATCAATAATCGAAAGGAATACTCCCAAAACCCCGATTACAATTAACGACAAAAGACGTTCAATCAATACGGGTGAGGGTTTACGCAAAATCTCCCCGTATTGATAATTCACGGATTAAAATCAAGGAAAATGGATTTGGAATCATTCAATAATCACAATCGGTGAAGAATATCGTAACATATATGAACAATTCGGAATTAAACCCTAAAATCCCGAAATCCCCCAAAAACGTCAAAATTAGGGTTCCTGAGGAATTACCTTGGATTCGACTGATGGAAGATGTGAATGTTGTAGATTAATCTCCCTTGGTACACAATAATCAATCTCTAAAGGAAATCCACGGATTGTTACGGACAAATCGCTCCAAATGCACTCAAGAACACTCACGTCGCGAGAAGGGTTGAATAAGAATGAAAAGAAAGCGGCGAGGTTAAGTCGGGTTTAAAAGCGCCGACAGCGTTAAATGCGTTAACACAAGGTTAACGTGCGTTATGATGGTTACGTCGTAACCCAATCTTTGGTTAACGTCGTAACCAAATGTCATCTTGGAATTGTGAAGGGTCATAACGTCGTTATGGATCATGCATAACGTCGTTATGCACGTATGAACCCGATTAAACACCAATTACGCATACGATCGATTCGACGACGAACTACAACACGAGGATAGAATCAAAAGTGTAAATACGAGGTATTCATAACAAGGAAGTTGAGTGCTCAGTAAATGCACTCCCAACTACCGAGGAATCCAAAATACGACGAGGAGATAAATTTCCCTAAATTTATAGGAAATTACGAAAATGACCCAAGCGTCAGAAAATCACGATCTGCGTCGGATTTACAAACCGGAAGTCTCAACATGACCAACTCAACCATAAGGACTTGTACAAACCAAGAAACAACGGAAACGAACGAGTTTTACGAGAATCGAACGTTCATACGGCAAAACATATCATAAAATGAGATTACGTGAAAACATCATCAAAACTCGTCCAAATGGAAAAACTCTAAGAACAAAGTAGATTCGAAATGTCGAAACGGTTACAAGCGAGTCGATAAAAATAGACATACACCAAAAATGGAAACTGCTAAAAATGGAAAAATTACGGATATTACACCGTTGACACAGATTGGATTTGGCTCTTTTGACTTGCTTCTTCTCACACTGATCAAAGCGTCACCTTCAATGCTATTCTTCCCACACAGGTCGGAACTAGCAAGGACTTGGTCCACATAGGGCTAAGGTTGATCTCAACTTAAAGATAGGGTAGAATAAGTTTAAACAGCAGCTGTATGCTTTGATGATCGTTCGCTGTACGATATGCTATTTGCGTTGAGGACCGTATATTTCTTCACTTTGATGATGTTGTATGGTCAGGAAATATACTTATCTTACTTAGCTTTATTTTTTATTGTCATAGCTAATTGTCAAATGTATTGCACAAGATAATTACTACTGTTTCTGAAGTCCTCTGCTTGGGGCTATTTATAACCTTGGAAAAAGATTCGTTATAATGTAGCCGTTGGCCGGTTGGTGATATTGAGACAGCTCTGATTGGCAGGTGTAAAATATTTGAATTAAAGGTGTTCAATGCTGCAGATATTCTCTTTGACTTTGCATTAAGTACTCTTCAGCACGTTCAGACTGTTGTCTCTTTCAGCCGTATTAACTGTTGTCCTTTCAGCATTACGTACGTTAGTGTCTTGAGCATTACATAGGTAATGTTGGTCAACTAGGCTGCCTCAAAAAGGTCAAATATCTGGATCATGTCCGCCCCCCACACCGAAAGTTAAGATCGAATAAGACTACAAGTATTACGTACGTAAGCTTTACGTATGTAAGGTCAACAATGTAGCGTATGTTAAGCTAAGTCCTTAGCGTACGCTAAACATAGAAAATCTAGCCCAAAAATGTAACAATCTATACAACGTCAAGAATTCAATCACAATGCGAATGATATTTATTTTCAAGTCTATTCTGATATAACCCGACATCAATAAACATTAAATAAATGCAACATGACTGCAATGATATTCGAATTATCCTAATAATACAACAGTAGATAAGAAATTACTATCAGATATTACAGTTTATACCCGAAGAAGCTGTACCAATGTGGGGAACAACCAAGAAACAATTCATAGAGAAATATTACATTTGGGAAATACTTCAAGACCCTGACTGTACCCCACAACAAATTTTCATTGATTACATGGAGATTAACTGGCCAGACTTGTGGGAAATCCTAAAGAAATATGTTGATGAGGAATTTGATGCATATCCAATGATCCCCTCTTTAAGGCCACAAGAGGCCCCTACTGATGCAAATGGAAAGCTGAATGATAATGCTCTTTAGGAGGAAATAAGAGAAGAATGCCTCAAAAATAAATACACTTCCCATGAAGACCAAGAGTTTGCTTCAACAGTGATAAAGAAGAAATATATGCTGATTCCATTCGTGGAAAAACCCATTGGAGCAAAACCCTTAAAGTCACTACCTCCATCTAAGTCCACAGGAAGAGGAAGAAGGAGCTGAATGTTTATATTTTTTTCACATTTACTTGTAATTTGTTTTTTCATTTAAATTCATTCAAGGACTGTAATGTAATAAGCAGAAGCGAAAAGTATATACAGTCAGCCTGAATAACAATTCCCACTTATCTCAAACAGACTTAAATTTATTTTTTGTTTGTGATGACTCATTTATATTTGAACAAGCATAAGTTTTGCCATCTTCAAAATATGGGGAATTTGTTAGGAATACATATGGGATTTTGATGATTTCATCCATATATTCTAAGTTTAATTCAAATCTAATATTCTAAGTATTTAGCATTGTAAAGAAGAACTAAATGCAAATATTCTATAGGCCCTTAAAAAGTTAGACTAAGGATTGATCAAACAGGCTAAGTCTGTTCAGCTGAGTATCGTTGTTGGCCATAGAGTATACAGTAAACAGCTTAGAAGGGGGGGTTGAATAAGCTATATCTTTTTCAAAGTTATTTGCTTAGCGGAGGACTAATATTGACTTGCTTTAAATACAACAAATAGGCAATCTCCTGTTGCTTGATGCGTACATGGTTTTCACAATAATATAATTGTAGTACCGAACCACATTATATTACCAAATACTCCGATGAGGAGCTTAAGTACATTACACCAGGACAAAACAGAATACTAGTATATTTTATATGAAGATAAAATACACCACCCTGAATAAATAAACGTCTCAAACGGAATTTGCAGTGGAAATACACATGAAGAGAAATAAGAATGACTGAAATGACTGAATTAAACGGAATGACTGGGCCCCCTACTAGTATCACTGGGACTCCTCGCCATCAACATGCTCTTCCCGTGCCTTTGCCTTGCCGTGACCTGAAAACAAAATCCCCAACGAAGTCGATTCTACGAATAACAATCCTCAAGGGTTGAAATTACACAATCATGATATATCTGAAGTTATAAAATATCCTTAGTTATGAATTACGCTGAAGAGGAGTATCACAGTACGCCCGTAATGTTTTGTGCAAGTGTACAAGATGAATGACCGGACACACCCGTCCTTGTACCTAATTAGTCTCACGGAGGTAAGCGTTACCGTGTGCACGGTCCAAATGTATCGGTGAACCCAATACATGACCATCGTGTGCCCGACTAAAAATTCCACACAACCACACCCGGCCACGCAATATGAACCCAGAAGGTCATATGAACGAGAATGACCGCAAGGAACATCAATGAATAATAATTCAACAAGGCCAAGAATGACTCACCGAGATAAAAATAATAGTGACGAGATTGATAACTCAATGAATGATTTGAACCGTCTTTCCTCGTGAATGAAGTGATTATTCGACAATTACAAGTCTCAATACGGTTAATGCAATGATGAATGAGTATGATTATGAATGATCAACAACAAAAGGAGTGAATATCCTTTTAACCGAGTAAGAATCAACTTACTCAACCGGTGAAGAATGTCCGTCCACGAACAACGTCCTAAATGAAATGCCGGTCGCTCGAACAACCTTGAATAACACAATTACCAATAATCCGTTCAATACACGTATTAAACACGATTACAACCATCTCAAATGTCTATACAACAATATCCAAACTTGTAGATGTACTCTAACGAATACGTTGAGAATATCCTTCCCGTCAGTTATAACCAAACCCAAATTATCGAAACCAACTTTCAAATGATTGATTCAAACCAGCAAAACAATATCAATGACATCAATAATCCAATAGGAATCCACAATTCAAGATTACACAACATCAATCGGAAAATCCCCAAATTAACCGAAGTCAACCCCAAGGGTTCTTGAAGTAATCCCCAAAATAGCCACTAAATCCGTAGGAATATTTTTATCCAAGGTAGATAATTCATATCTAACATATTCCAACAATAATCCAAGCTTACACGAAGAAATCGGAAGGAAAAACCCAAAAATCCGAAATTCTAGATCCAAGAGATTAATACCTTAGATTTGATGTTTGGAGGTGATGAAATGATGATTACTCCGGCTTATACGCTTGAAGATGATGAAAGATGATTACACCTCGAAGAATACTCTCCAAATCGCTCCAAATCGCCCGGAACCGAAGAGAGAAAAAGAAGAAATGACAAATGACGAAATCTGGGCTGCACTGCCCAATTTATAGAAATTCCAGTTTAGCGCGCGCTAGCCCCAGTTCTTAGCGTGCGCTAACGGGTGTTATGGTAAGTCCAGTACTCACTGTCCGACAACGATAGCGCGCGCTACGTACCTTTTTGTAGCGTGCGCTACGGCTAAACACTTAGCGTGCGCTAAACCCAAAATGTTAGCATGCGCTAACGAATTATCTGATGCCCAGTACTGGAGTCCAGAACCTTCTGTCCTCTGATCTGATCGCGGTAGCGTGCGCTACAATATCGATTGCGTACGCTAAAAACCACTCATAGCGTGCGCTATGAATTAATCCAATGCAGTCCAGTAGCCACTGGACTCAACCTGATTCGACCTTAGCGCGCGCTATACCGACTGCATAGCGTGTGCTACTCCGGCCTACTAGCGCGTGCTACTTACCATTCGTAGCGTGCGCTACATATAACTCACCTGCAGTCCAGTGCCTTCTGGACTGCAGCCAGGATAACACTAGCGTGCGCTAATGCTGAGTGGTAGCGTGCGCTACCTGTACTCAATTAGGGTGCGCTAAATAGAGTACGTAGCATGCGCTACTCTTCACACACAGTACGCTCGGCCCGACTATCCAACCGGGTTGAATGATGAAATAACACTGATACGCGGTACCAATATACTCCGAACGGTGAATACAATGAATGAAATGAACGATGAATGATCATTATTGAGTGAAAAAATTACTGAGTGACAATTACTGAATGATAAGCACTGAACGATAATGACTGAATTACAACTGGGTATTACATACACCCCCCTTAAAAGAGTTTCGTCCCCGAAACTAAGGGTCAAACAATTCGGGATAACTCTCCCGCATACTATCCTCGGTTTCCCAAGTAGCCTCTTCGACTCCATGTCTAGACCACTAAATCTTTACTAAAAGAATAGTCTTGTTTCTCAACTGTTTGATTCGCCGCTCTAAGACTCGTATAGGATGCTCCTCATATGAATGATCATTAGCGATCTCAATTTCGTTAAATTGAAGTATGTGACTCGGGTCGGCAACATACTTCCGTAACTGAGATACGTAAAACACATTATGAATTCGGCTCAACGCCGGAGGTAAGGCCAATCGATAAGCTAACTCGCCTACTCGATCCAAAATCTCAAACGGTCCAATGGATCTCGGACTCAACTTTCCCCTCTTCCCAAAACGGAAGATACCACGACTCGAGTAAACCTTGACCAAGACATGGTCACCTGTCTTGAACTCTAATGGTCGATGACGATTATCTGGATAAGATTTCTGTCGACTCTGAGCGGTCAAAAAACGACTCCTGATCAAAGCTATCTTCTCACGGGCGGCGATAAGCATATCAGGCTCGGTGCCGATTGACTCGGATAGGTCATCCCAAAACAAAGGAGATCAACAACGACGACCGTACAAGGCCTCGTAAGGTGCCATCTTAATCGAAGCATGCCAACTATTATTATATGTGAAATCAATCAATGGTAGTTGGGCTTCCCAATCGTCTTTCTAATCGAGGATGCATGCCCTCAACATGTCCTCTAACGTCTGAATAGTCCTCTCTGATTGCCCGTCGGACTGAGGATGAAAGGCGGTACTGAGATTAAGCTGAGTTCCCATAGTACGATGAACTGATTTCCAAAAATGAGACACAAACTGTCCGTCACGATCGGAAACGATACATTTAGGAGTACCGTGCAGTCTCACTATCTCTTTGATGAATAACTGGGCAAGTCTCTCGGGACCCCAAGTATCCTTAATCTCAAGGAAATGAGCTGATTTAGTTAAGCAGTCCACAATTACCCAGATCGCATTCATGCCACGATGACTCATCGGCAAACTCGTGATGAAATCCATAGAAATGTCTACCCACTTCTATTCTGGAATAGGGAGAGGTTTCAGCATACCCGCCGGTCGCTAATGTTCAATCTTAACTTGTTGACAGGTTAAGCATCTCGAAATAAATTCTGCGACTTCTCGCTTCATATTACTCCACCAGTAATTTTGTTTCAAGTCCTTGTACATCTTGCTAGACCCCGGATGAACAGAATAAGGGGTAGCATGAGCTTCTCTCAAAATCGAATTTTTCAACTCGTTATTCGCCGGTACGCACAACCGATTCTTAAATCTCAAAAGTCCATCCTCGTGGACCACGAATCCAGGGGCTTTCCCCTGAGCCACATCCTCACGGATGCGCAACAATGATGGGTCCGAACCCTAATTCTCTCCGATTGCCTCCTCAAGTGACGATGAGATCTCCAACATACAAAGCTGTCCCTGAATTCGCTGAAGCCAGACCTCGATCTCGGGTCTAAGGAATTCCTGCTGAAGCTCCTTCTGAACTGTTAAACGAGCAAGCATCTGCTCCTGAATGGACTTACGACTCAAGGCGTCGGCGACAATGTTTGCCTTGCCCGGGTGGTAAAGGATCTCGACATCATAATCTTTGATTAGTTCCAACCACCGCCTCTTTCGCATATTTAACTCCTTCTGAGTAAATATATACTTCAAACTCTTCTGATCGGTGAAAATCTGACAGGTGACGCCATAAAGGTAATGACGCCAGATTTTCAAAGCAAACACCACGGCTGCTAGCTCCAGGTTGTGGGTCGGATAATTAACCTTGTAAGGTCTCAATTGCCATGAAGCATAGGCAATAACCTTTCCATTCTGCATGAGAACACATCCGAGACCCTGTCCGGACGCATCACTATAAACCACAAATCCTTCTGTCCCTTACGGCAAGGAAAGTACAGGTGCTGACATTAACCGGCTCTTGAGTTCCTCAAAACTCCGTTGACACGCGTCGGACCACGTGTATTTCTTATCCTTTCGCAAAAGGTTCATCAAGGGTTGAGCGATTCTAGAAAATCCTTCCACAAACCGCCGATAATAACCGGCTAATCCGAAAAAGCTTCGGATTTCCTTAACATTCTTCAGAGGTAACCAATCTTGGATAGCCTCCGTCTTCTGAGGATCAACACGCACTCCGTCTGATAAAATTACATGCCCGAGAAAAGTCACTTCGGACATCTAGAACTCACATTTGGAAAAATTTCCATAAAGTTGCTCTCGTCTCAACACGTCGAGAACCTGATGAAGGTGAACCTCGTGCTCCTCTCGGTCACGAGAATAAATCAAGATGTCATCAATGAAGATAACAACAAACCGATCCAAAAAGTCGATGAAAACCCGATTCATTAGCTCCATGAATACTGCAGGTGCGTTAGTTAACCCAAACGGCATCACCACGAACTCATAATGACCATAGCTTGTTTGAAACACCGTCCTCGCGATATCCGACTATCGAATCCGCAACTGATGATATCCAGATCTTAAGTCGATCTTGGAAAATACTGAAGATCCCTGAAGTTGATCCAAAAGATCATCGATACGGGGTAAAGGATACTTATTCTTGATTGTCACCGTGTTCAACTCCCGATAATCAATACATAAGCGAAATAAACCATCTTTCTTCTTGACAAACAACACTGGTGCTCCCCACGGGGACGCACTCGGTCGGATATAACCTTTCTCGAATAACTCTTCAAGTTGATTCTTCAACTCCCGCATTTCGGTCGGGGCCATCCGGTACGGTGCCTTCGATATCGGGGACGTACCGGGCTCCAATTCAATCGTGAATTCCACATCTCTCTGTGGAGGCAAACCAGGTAACTCGTCTGAAAAAACATCGGCATATTCCCTCACTACCGGAATATCCGTCAACATTACTGATGATTTCTCGGTTTTGGTCATGTAGCACCAATAACCAACACACCCCTGACTGAGTAATTTCGCTGCTTTCATCAAATTAATGACCTTACCAGAACAGCCGGGATTACCTCCCTGAAAAACACATTCAACCCCATCATCTGAAATGATAGTGACCATACGCTTACGGACATTAATGATGGCATCATGACGATCCATCCAATCAATACCCAAGATGACGTCATCTCTCGGCAAATCTACCATGATTAGGTCCACTGGACATACACGGCCATGAAGCTGAATCGGACAATTCTGAATCTCACAATTTCCGATAATTCGTCTACCATCAGGTAGACCAATGGCATAAGGCTCACAACTAGTAGCACTACCCAGACGCAGTCTACTCGAACATGACTCGGAAATGAATGAATGTGATGCACCAGTATCAAAAAGGGTACACACAGGTTGAGATAGAATATCGAGTGTACCTGAGATCATCCGGGCCTCCGGATTGTCGGTCTTCTTCATCTCATAAATCCGGGGCTTGCTAGTCCCGGCACCGGACGCTCCCGTCTGATGGCTAAAGGATCCACCCTTGTTCGCTCCTGTCGTCTTAAACGACGCTGACTGAGTAGCTTGATTCTGGACGGCTGACTGCTTCGGGGCCTGAGATGACGCTGGAGTAGATTTGGAGTCCCTACGGAAAAAACGGGCTTATGCCCAGCAATCCCACAATTATGACACGTGATAGTCTGTCTTGGACACTTGGTGCTGAGATGACCAAGATCCCCACAGTTAAAACAGGTGATGGCCGAACTGGCCGCTCGTGAATGAGATTCCGCGGGTTTAGGTGCCATTGGAGGTCGCTCAGAAAAGGTAGAGCCCGCACGTGGTTTCTTGAAAGTGGCCTGACTGCTGTCAGACTGATTACGATTCTTCGATTTCTTGCTAGCAGACGAAGGTTGCTGCTTAGCAATTTCCTTAGCAGTAAGCTCATAAGTAAGAGCTTTATCAATAAATTCGGCCAATGTGGTGCAATGATGATTAAGCAACTGTAGTCTTATACGGGGTTTCAGCCTCTTGCTGAAATACTTGATTTTGTCCGCCTCTAAATGAATGATGGATGAGGCGAAAGGAAGAAGTTGTTGAAATTTCTCGACAATGGCGAGAACATCCTCGTCTGCTGAGGGGTCGGGAGTGAGTAATTTTGACAGTTTGGCCTCTCTGAGTGGGGCCGGATAATATCTCTCCATCAGGAGAGTCTTGAATTGATCCCAAGTACATGATCCGTCGGTGGGCTTCAACGACAACCACCAAGAATGAGCGCCCTTACCTAGATAGTAAGCCGCAACCGAAACTTTGTGTCCTTCGGGACACTCCACCATAGCAAATAACTTCTCGAAATGCTCGAGCCAATGAACAATATCTGCCGGCTCAGATGAGCCCTCAAAAGTAGGTGGCCTTTGGCGAGAGATGTCGCCGATGATACTGCCCACACTCCTCTCTTGCCTCTGAGGTGGCGGCGGAGGAGCCTGTTGATTTTGATTAACTGAGTTGTGCATCATCTCCATTAGTTGTGCCATCTGAGTCATTTGGGCTATCATGCCCTGCATAAAAGCGAGTGGGTCAACCCGAACACCTTCTGACTGAGCGGTGTCCCGGGTACGACTCCCCGATAGAGAATGATCACGTCCAGGTAAACGAGTAGCAGCGTCGCTGCTTGATGAGTTAGCATTATTCCTCACGTTCGCACGTGTATTCACACGAGCTCTAGGAATTCGGCTCGCTCCGCGGCCTCGTCCTCCACGTCCTCTGCCTGCTCTCTCCATACTGAAGTAGGAAAGTCACATGATAATTAAATCTCCCGCATGAATATCACGTTATGATTACGTCATTAAATGATGAAAATGAGCATACACGCTCTAACACAGTGATTATATGAATGATTAACTGAGGTGACATCATTATCTGATGAAATTCTTGAAATGATTATCTTAAACAAGTTAACAAGATTAATGATATGATCTTCCTGATCAACAACTGAGTAATGAAATGAGTTGAGTGATTAACGAGTTAACATGACCGTCCTGGTCAAAATGAAAATGATGATTGAGGATTGTTAACTGATGAATTATGAATGAATGATTCTTGTTGCCAGAAATTATACCATGGCGTTAGAAATCTCACAGCTCTTGGTCTGATTGGCTCGGAATTTGCACAGGTCACACGTGACGTGAAAGTCCAATGATACTAGTCCGATGACGATGATTTCAAATAAGACATGACTCGGAAGGTAGTATTCAAAACCACTCTCCGATACCAACTCTGTAACACCCCAAACTAGGCGGATATTACAGTGTCGTGGACCCCCGACTAGAACCCACCAGGCGAATGAAAACTGATGAATTAAATACTATAATTGTAGTACCGAACCACATTATATTACCAAATACTCCGATGAGGAGCTTAAGTACATTACACCAGGACAAAACAGAATACTAGTATATTTTATATGAAGATAAAATACACCACCCTGAATAAATAAACGTCTCAAATGGAATTTGCAGCGGAAATACACATGAAGAGAAATAAGAATGACTGAAATGACTAAATTAAACGGAATGACTGGGGCCCCCTACTAGTATCACTGGGACTCCTCGCCATCAACATGCTCTTCCCGTGCCTTTGCCTTGCCGTGACCTGAAAACAAAATCCCCCAACGGGGTCAGTTACACAGAATAACAATCCTCAAGGGTTGAAATTACACAATCATGATATATCTGAAGTTATGAAATATCCTTAGTTATGAATTATGCTGAAGAGGAGTATCACAGTACGCCCGTAATGTTTTGTGCAAGTGTACAAGACGAATGACCGGACACACCCGTCCTTGTACCTAATTAGTCTCACGGAGGTAAGCGTTACCGTGTGCACGGTCCAAATGTATCGGTGAACCCAACACATGACCATCGTGTGCCTGACTAAAAATTCCACACAACCACACCCGGCCACGCAATATGAACCCAGAAGGTCATATTAACGAGAATGACTGCAAGGAAAATCAATGAATAATAATTCAACAAGGCCAAGAATGACTCACCGAGATGAAAATAATAGTGATGAGATTGATAACTCAATGAATGATTGGAACCGTCGTTCCTCGTGAATGAAGTGATTATTCGACAATTACAAGTCTTAATACGGTTAATACAATGATGAATGAGTATGATTATGAATGATCAACAACAAAAAGAGTGAATATCCTTTTAACCGAGTAAGAATCAACTTACTCAACTGGTGAAGAATATCTGTCCACGAACAACGTCCTAAATGAAATGCCGGTCGCTCGAACAACCTTGAATAACACAATTACCAATAATCCATTCAATACACGTATTAAACACGATTACAACCATATCAAACGTCGATACAACAATATCCAAACTCGTAGATGTACTCTAACGAATACGTTGAGAATATCCCTCCCTTCGGTTATAACCAAACCCAAATTATCGAAACCAACTTTCAAATGATTGATTCAAACCAGCAAAACAATATCAATGACATCAATAATCCAATAGGAATCCACAATTCAAGATTACACAACATCAATCGGAAAATCCCCAAATTAACCGAAGTCAACCCCAAGGGTTCTTGAAGTAATCCCCAAAATAGCCATTAAATCCGTAGGAATATTTTTATCCAAGGTAGATAATTCATATCTAACATATTCCAACAATAATCCAAGCTTACACGAAGAAATCGGAAGGAAAAACCCAAAAATCCGAAAATCTAGAGCCAAGAGATTAATACCTTAGATTTGATGTTTGGAGGTGATGAAATGATGATTACTCCGGCTTATACGCTTGAAGATGATGATTGATGATTACACCTCTAAGAATACCCTCCAAATCGCTCCAAATCACCCGGAACCGAAGAGAGAAAAAGAAGAAATGACAAATGACAAAATCTGGGCTACACTGCCCAATTTATAGAAATTCCAGTTTAGCGCACGCTAGCCCCAGTTCTTAGCGTGCGCTAACGAGTGTTATGGTAAGTCCAGTACTCACTGTCCGACAATGGTAGCACGCGCTACGTACCTTTTTGTAGCGTATGCTATGGCTGAACACTTAGCGTGCGCTAAACCCAAAATGTTAGCGTGCGCTAACGAATTATCTGATGCCCAGTACTGGAGTCCAGAACCTTCTGTCCTCTGATCTGATCGCGGTAGCGTGCGCTACAATCAATATTTAGCGTGCGCTACAATATCGATTGCGTACGCTAAAAACCACTCATAGCGTGCGCTATGAATTAATCCAATGCAGTCCAGTAGCCACTGGACTCAACCTGATTCGACCTTAGCGCGCGATATACCGACTGCATAGCGTGCTCTACTCCGGCCTACTAGCGCGTGCTACTTACCATTCGTAGCGTGCGCTACATATAACTCACCTGCAGTCCAGTGCCATCTGGACTGCAGCCAGGACAACACTAGCGTGCGCTAATGCTGAGTGGTAGCGTGCGCTACCTGTACTCAATTAGCGCGCGCTAAATAGAGTACGTAGCGTGCGCTACTCCTCACACACAGCCCACCATGAATATGACGATGATGATACGCTCGGCCCGACTATCCAACCGGGTTGAATGATGAAATAACACTGATACGCGGTACCAATATACTCCGAACGGTGAATACAATGAATGAAATGAACGATGAATGATCATTAATGAGTGAAAAAAATTACTGAGTGACAATTACTGAATGATAAGCACTGAACGATAATGACTGAATTACAACTGGGTATTACAATTAATAGCCCTTTGAAGCTTCAGAAGCTCATCTTGATTTGTTTCTACATCCAGTCTAATTCCTTCCTGACGTCGTACAGTGCCTTAACAGCATCTTGTAGGAACACGGTTTGACGACCAATGGCTTGGAGTTGCTCGATTCATGCCTCTGTGCGTGGAGATCCAGGGTGCGTAATTTTGGAGTCAGATGGTTCTCCAAGATGTTTGAGGACCACATTGTGATGAGGTTTTCATGGTTCGTCATCAGCAAGGAAACTGTCATCTGATTCGGATGGGGATCCTGTAGAGATAAGAGTTTCAACCAGTTCAGAAGCAGGGGCTTCTGTAGGTTCTCTTGCATGGTCTGTCTAGGAGACAGAAGGGACTGATTCCTCCTTCCTCTTTTGGGTTTCGGTAGTCGGAACTACAAGAGTGACTGATTCTTCCTGCCGACTCTCAGATTTTGCCTATTCCAGAAGATGGACTAATTCTTATTGGCGGACAGTGAGGGTGGCTTCTTCTTCTTCCTCTGTTAGCTGGATAGATTATTCTTGTACAGGAGGAGCTTTCTGTAGAGAGGAAGTAGCGGGTTCTTCACTGGTGATAGGAGGGACTGGTTCCTCATGTTTACTTTCCTGAAGGGTGGGTGCTGAAGTGGGTTGATCGGCATACATTCCTTGGCCATTTGCAGCCTTAGACTGAGCAGATTCATTCTTATGAGCCTTTTCCCAGCTCAGCCTCAGACCTGTCTAAAGGTCATCATCATCTTTGTCGGAGTCAGAGTGATGGCTCGGAGTCTTGGGCTTGTTGGTGGAAGGAGACTTCCCTTTTAGTATCGTCTTCTCCTTTGCTGCAAAGTGTGAAGAAATAAGCTCTTGGAAAAGGTGATCATCCCATTCGATCAGGACTTCGACATTTTGGGAGTCTGTTGTTGCGATATTTCTTACACGCAAGTGCACGTTATCATTTACAAGTAATAAAGTGATGAGTGAGTATCGTTCCCACGAGGACTGAATCACTAACTACCGATTTTTATGTATTCCAGTTTTATTCGAACAATCGAACTTGGGTTTTGCAATTAATTACTAAAAGAATTATTAAAAGACTAAACAGTAGAAAATGATCGCTTGAAGAAAGAGAATCAAATGATGAATAAGTCTAGGATTCTGAATCCACCTCGGTTTATCCGAATTTACTCTCGATTATCTGAAGTTAATAATTTTCCCAATTTATTGAAGGCGGAGATTGCTAATATATTCTACCGCCTCTCCCGAGGTCAATAGATTTTTCTAAAGGCGAATAACGCACTCTATCCCTAGGTGAATTAATTCGTCAATAGGCAAAAAGCATAAAATTTCCAAAAGGCCACGTAGTTCCTATGAGTATATTCCTATCTCACAGAATAAAACGGTCCTCACCAATAGTTCCTCACCAATTCTCTTCTCCCGATTCGAATTGAATGATTAAATCAATACAACTATTGGCCAGATAATTGCAAGCATTAAACACGATTGGGAAAACTCAACAAAAAGGTAATTAATTAGATAATCTCAAGCAAATCCATCAAAACGCAGGTTTCATCAAAATCCTAGATTAGGGTTTTAGCCTGACATGCTAATAAATGAAAATACAGAATAAATGAATAAAAGCATTAAAATCAAACGCAGATGAAGCTCGGATTCCTCCGTTCTTCGGCTTCCGCCCTCTGCTCTTGAAGTCTTCTGCTTCTCTTCCTCTTCTGCCGTCTCCAAGATTCTTTAATTCCCCCGATCAAAAGATGATTTAAGATTAGGGTCTTAAACCCTATTTATAGCTTTGCACTGTCTCCAAATCGCGTCCGTGTGAGTAGGTCGAGAACTGGCTTCGAAACGGCCCAAATCTGCGCGGAGGACACACAAAAACCGCCTAGTGTGCCGCGGCACACTGTCTTCAACTGGAAGCCTGGGCGCCATTTAATTCGTCTGTGCCGCGGCTCACCTGGACTGTGCCGCGGCACAGAGTACAGTTTACTTTGTGCTTGCTAGTTGTCTTCCTGTGCCGCGGCCCTGCTTCCTTGTGCCGCGGCTCATAGCCAAAATTTGCTGTTTTCGCCCGTTTCGCCTCGTTTTAGCTTCCGGACTTCAATTTCCTGACAAACATACAAAATTAAGGCAATAAAAGTTCACTTAAGCAAATTCACTCTCCAAAATAATACAAAATAATGATAAATAAGCGTATAAAAATACGCCTAACAAATACCCCCAAACTTAAGCCTTTGCTTGTCCTCAAGCAAAAAGAATTAAATTCAACAAAAGAATGTCGTGAATAATCGTGCAACTCATCGTGCTCTACCTAATCAATACTATCCTGAAATTTTCTCTGAATAATACGAGTATCGTAATAGCGAGCTACACTCAGAACACTGATTCTACAAAGTAACCAAGTTCAGTCCTAATCACTCGTTCATGAAGAAAATCTAGCTCAAAGATTGACAACGTGAATCAAATCGACCGTCAATATGAAAAGTTAAAATAAACAAGCTAGTTCGCCCCGTTCCACAGTCTAATGGCAAAATTTTCACGAGTTTCATAAAAATAATCCTCGGACAGTATTCCCTTATATATATATGCTCAAGAAATTGATTCGAGTTGACCACTAGGTTCAGATCTCGGGATGTTTCATCGGGATAATCCTATGGTGGAACTTCCATTCTCATGTATTGGGAAACCGTTTGACGTAAAAGACACTCATGGGGCACATGGATGCTTCTAGTTACTAAGTTCCCTTCTACAGTGGAGAAACAACTCGAATATATAATTCCCGCATGTCCGAATCAAGGTCGCCGTTTTACGCGAGAGTAAACAACGGGTCACGTGAATACCCCCGGTTACTAGACTCCCTATCATCGGCACATGTGAAATTTCTAAATCACTAGTCTAATCAGGGTCGTCGTTTTATGCGAGAGTAAACAACGGGTCACGTGAATACCCCCGGTTACTAGACTCCCCTTCATAGAACAAAAATATCTCGACTTTTGGGAAAAACTGACCGACTCTAAACTCAATCTAAATGCCAATACGACTAATGTAACTGGACGACTAACTAACCGAAAAATGTAACCAAACGTATCGACGGTGATTTTAAAACAAGTATGTATCCTATCTTATCCGCCAAGACCTCTACAATCACGAGAAAAATTTCGGACCTAAATGACGACTAAGCAGAAACAGAAATCACTGACTACAATTCGACTAAAACTCGACCGTTTCTTTAGAGAGAAAAACAGTTTCGTAACATCAGTATCACACAAATAGAAGCACGAAAAATTCACGAATAGAGTAAAATCAAGACAAGCAAGGCTATCGAAAAAAAATAACGCAAAGTAATGAAAAGTGCAACAAAATCAGTACAGCAATGAATGTAGCAACAGAAAGTAAACCCCCCCCCCCAAACTTAGGACGTACATTGACCTCAATGGACAAAATATAATAAGCATAAGAAGGTCAAGTACTCCCCTCCAGTCCTCTCACGAGCTGGTGCCGGCATCATCCGGTGAAGAGGGTCGTGTGGCTGGCCGGGCGGGTGTAATAAATGGCCCGTCTAGATGCATGATATGGGCCGTCCATGCGGCAAGGTGCTCCTGATGGTAGGCGTCCCTCGCTGCCAGACGCCTCGCCTCTCGTTGGTTGGCCCAGCGGGCCTGCTCTCGCATCTCAGCTCTGACGGCAGCAATAACGCTCTCTCGCTCCGTCCGCTGCTCCTCTCGCATGGCAGCCAGCATACTCTCCATTTCTCTCCTCATCTCATCTCTCTCTCTCCTCATATCCTCTCGCTCCCTCCTCGTCTCCTCTCTCAGCTCCTCTCTCTCTCTCTCCTCAGATCCTCCCTCAGCCCATCAAACATCTCCTGCAATCTCTCTCTGTCTGGCGGCGGGCCGGCATCTCCATGTGTCAGCAAAAGAGGCTCGGGGGACCCCTCGTGGGCCTCATCTAGTAGAAATCCTCTCCCCCGAGCATTCGCCGGCGCTCCTCCCCACTGATCAAAATGTGAGATGATGCGGTGGTCGATCGGGGCCTGGGGAGCAAGCATCGGCTCGTCGTCTGACCACGCGCCCCGATCACGCCGACAGAGCACAGATAAGAGAGGGGTGCTTCAACCCCGTCTTGGCTCCTCCCTGAATGCACTGGAATATAGAACGGACTAAGAGAGGGGCCACATCGAACTGCAGCCCGGATGTGATAGCATATAGTGTCCGAGCGCGGGAGAGAAAGACAGTGCGGATCTGAGATGTGGGGTCTATACGGGCGCAAATAAAATATAGCCAGGCACGCCCGAGCCGACTGAGGCGCGAGATCTTGAAATGGAAAGTGGAAGAACCCGGTACGCACTGCTCCCAGTCGGAGTCGGGGTGCGCAATAGTCTCGAGCAAAGCCTCCTTCGTGAGGCTAGTCATAACTCGGTCATAGGCCGTCTCATCTACCACCGGAAGCCCAAACAACCTCCGAATAGCAGCTGTGGAAAAATCAACTGTAACACCTCGGACATCGACCGGAGTCCGAGTGTCTGACTGCTGCAACATCTGGCCTACTCGAATATGCTTCAATAGCGCGCTGGCATAGAACTCCTGCACTATCGATATCACCGCTGGCTCGGGGGGTGCCGCAAATCGGGCCCACCCCATCTCATCTATCATCATAAGCAATTCCCCATCTTGGGGGGCTGGAGTAAATCCCCTCTCCGGGATAAGAGGTCGCGGACGAATCTTCTCATTGAAAATTTTGTGGATTTCAGGGTCGGAAAACTGGTGCCCCTCAGACTCGGCACGACTACAAGAGGTTTTCCCTCGAGTGGGGGATGACTGGGTCCTGGCCCTCTTGTTCAACTTTTTAGTCCTAGCCATAGTGATCCCTGAAAAAGAATTAATACCAGAGTTCATTTACGCAAACAATAACGAAACTAATCATTACTTGGCCAAAGATATCCAGCCTTAAATCAAGAATTTAACAAGATAGCACATCCGTGAGAAAAAAAAAATGAAATTGGACTTTAACGTTTAAACTGGACGTAAGGGTTGGGCTTGCCGTAATTTCAGAACGAATATGTTGCACAAAGATTCAAAAGATTGCTTTAACAAAGAAAATTTTTCACTTAGACATTTCATCAAACACCTTAAGGGCACGAGTTTACATGAAGAACAAACATGGCAATAGCTCGATTCAATCCCCAAGAACAACAACACGCATCATTCACCATCAAAACTACACACTCAATTCATTCGAAATCAAAAATAACCATCCAAATCGATCAAAAGTTCATATTTCCCAATCTTAACAAGACTTTGAAAACTAACAACATAATCAATACTTCATGAATAAAAACATCTCATTACGCAAGTCATTAAGCAATTAATACAACGGATTGAGAGTTACCTTGATTAGCCTTGAGAGATGCAAGAAGAAAGCAAGAAGAAGGAGTGTATCGGCCGATTATTTGTGCAGAGGGTAGAGGGGAAAAGAAATGTACCTGGGGTACCGGCCGAATGCGTGTTATAAGCTACCGGGGCCTTTCAAATTCCGCATGGTGTGCCGCGGCACAGCTAAAGTGAGCCGCGGCACCGAGTACAGTCCCTTTTTACCTGTTCGCATGTTTTGTCGTGTGCCGCGGCTCAGTTTCCGTGTGCCGCTGCTCAGTGCTCAAGTGTGCCGCGGCTCATTTAAGCCGTGCCGCGGCACAGAGTACAGTGGGTTTAGCTCACCCTTTCGATTTGTGTGTGCCGCGGCTCACAATACTTGTGCCGCGGCTCAAGCATAATTTTCTCCCCTGGGACTTTCCTGCACAGAATTTTGAGAAGAACACGTTAAAAGCGAGAGGTAGAAGAAAATTAAAGCACAAAATGATGAAAAATAAAAATCAAGAATGCAAGAAAAATATAGAAACGCAAAAATCTACAACTACGAACTCGGGTTGCCTCCCGAGGAGCGCTAAGTTTATAGTCTTCAACCGGACCTATTTAAAAATCAGTTCGCTTTTCGCAAACTCCATTTGATCTCCGCCCCGTTCATCGAACCGTTAATATGGTTTTTAAAATTATGACTATCGGTCGTTAACGATTCGACTTTCGGTTCGGACATCGAATGTTGTTTGCGGAAAGGTTTTGACGAGAACAAATTTCCAAAAGACCCGTTTTTCTCATGACTAGATGTCCGCTGGGCTTCCAGCTTATTCCCCTCTTTTACGAACGCACTTAAGACTGCAGTGGGCTTTTCCGAGTGTGGCTGATCAGATGGCCATGATTGCATGTTCACATGATCGAGAAATGCTACTCTTTCTACATCTTTCTCAGAAGTCGGACCATCTGAAAATGAGTCTTTCGACCGACGATGTCTTCGGTGTTTCTCTTTTGCAACGGCCTCCACTCTTTCACTTTGTGAACTTTTATCAACACCTCCAGGCCATGAAAAGTATTTGAATACTTGGAACGTAACATGCTCGTCTTGGACCCGCAGAGTTAATTCTCCTTTTTCCACGTCTATAAGAGTTTTGCCGGTCGCTAAAAATGGTCGTCCCAAGATAATCGGGATATCTTCGTCTTCCTCCATGTCGAGAACAATAAAATCTGCTGGGAAGATAAATTTATCCACTTTTACTAGCACGTCCTCAATCACTCCCCTCGGATACTTAATGGATCGATCTGCTAATTGCAAGGAGACCGTCGTCGGCTTTGCTTCTCCAATTCCCAGCTTCTTGAAAATAGACAAAGGCATGAGGTTAATACTAGCACCGAGATCGCATAATGCCTTGTTAAAAGAAAGATTCCCCATGGTGCACGGTATGTTGAAACTTCCCGGATCTTTCAATTTTGGTGGAAGCTTCTTTTGAAGAATCGCGCTGCATTCCTCCGTCAAGGCGACAGTTTCAAACTCCTCGAGTTTTCTTTTCTTTGACAATATCTCTTTCATGAATTTAACGTAGCTTGGCATTTGTTCCAACGCGTCGGCAAATAGAATGTTAATATGAAGCTTTTTGAACACGTCAAGGAACTTAGAGAATTGTTTGTCCGCCTTTTTCTGCTGTAGTCTCTGCAGAAACGGGATGGGGGGCACATATGCCTTCGGGTTATCCGGAAACGTTATCGAAGGTCTCCAATCTTGTGACTCCTCTGTCGCTAAATTATTCTTCTCCTCAATTTCACTCCTCTTTTCACACCTCTCGGGCTGGTCACATACCTCCTTCCCGCTTCTCAAACTGATTGCATTTAGACTCTCTCTAGGATTTGTCTCGGTTGTACTTGGCAATGCTCCCTCCGGGCGGGCTGTCAACACATTAGCAATTTGGCCCAGCTGAACTTCCAAGTTCCGAATGGAAGCGGAATGATTCTGCAATGTTGCTTCAGTCCGAGTCATGAATTGACTCGTATTCGCTGCCAATTTCGCGATTGCTTTCTTGAGAGAAACTTTTGGAGCGGGGGCCGTTGGTTCTGAGCGAACGGGGGCTGGTTTGTGTTCTGTCCGTTTCTCCACGAAAAGTTGGGATGATTACGCCACCCCGGATTATACGTGTTGGAGTACGGATTATTTTGCCGGTTTTCGTTTCCTACAAACTGAGCTTGTTCGATTTGGGGCTGCTCGAATGGATTTCCGACTTGACACTCCGCGCTAGGGTGAGATCCGTTACACCAATTGCAAGTCTCAATAGTAACGGGGGAAGGAGAATGCGAAAATGCTTGGAGCTGTTGTGTTAATGCTGCGACTTGAGCTGACAATGTGGATATCGGATCATTACTAGAAACTTCCCTAACTCGCTTCGGCGTTAATCTTTCAGATGGCCATTGATATGCATTTGCGGCCATAGCTTCCAACAACGAGTGTGCCTCGGCCATAGTCTTTCCCATCAAGGAGCCACCGGCGGCTGCTTCCACGAGAGTGCGTGTAGAGGCACTCAATCTATTGTAAAACGTCTGAATTTGAAGCCAGTCTGGAAGGCCGTGATGTGGGCATCTTCGTAACAAATCTTTATATCGCTCCCATGCCTCGTGGAGCGATTCCATATCATACTGACCGAAAGTGGTGATCTCGTTTCTCAATCTCGCCGTCTTAAAAGGTGGGAAGAATTTGGCAAGGAAGGCTTGCGCTAACTCTGCCCATGTTGTGATCGACCCCGGCGGTAAGGAATTTAGCCAAAATTTCGCTTTATCCCTCAAAGAGAAAGGGAAAAGCCGTAATCGGATAGCATCGTCGGTGACACCATTATTCTTGAACGTGTCACAAATCTCAAGAAAAGAAGCAATATGAGCGTTTGGGTCGTCATTCGGCAATCCACAAAACTGTCTAGCCTGCACCATCTGAATGATCGCAGGCTTGATCTCGAAGTTGTTCGCCTGGATAGTGGGGCGCCGAATTCCCGAAAAATTAGCATTAATTTGCGGCATGGCATAGTCTCGAAGTGCCATTTCCGGTTGAGCTTGCTGCACAATATTATTTCCTCCTTGAATTTTGATACTCTCGGCCATGGTCACCGTCGTCTGTAACTCTCGTTTCTCCTTCTTGTTCCTTCGAAGAGTGCGCTCGAGCTCGGTATCCAAAGGTAGTAGGCCTTTGTTAACGAGTTTTCTCATGCACTACGCGAAAGATCCTGAAAGGAAAAACAAATAAATAAATAAATATTAAATACACAAAAATAATAAAATAAAAACGTTCAAACTAAGACTAGAAATACTGAAATCGATATTAGCAAAATTTCAATCCCCGGCAACGGCGCCAAAAACTTGTTGCGATATTTCTTACACGCAAGTGCACGTTATCGTTTACAAGTAATAAAGTGATGAATGGGTATCGTTCCCATGAGGACTGAATCACTAACTACCGATTTTTATGTATTCCAGTTTTATTCGAACAATCGAACTTGGGTTTTGCAATTAATTACTAAACGAATTATTAAAAGACTAAACAGTAGAAAATGATCGCTTGAAGAAAGAGAATCAAATGATGAATAAGTCTAGGATTCTGAATCCACCTCGGTTTATCCGAATTTACTCTCGATTATCTGAAGTTAATAATTTTCCCAATTTATTGAAGGCGGAGATTGCTAATATATTCTACCGCCTCTCCCAAGGCCAATAGATTTTTCTAAAGGCGAATAACGCACTCTATCCCTAGGTGAATTAATTCGTCAATAGGCAAAAAGCATAAAATTTCCAAAAGGCCACGTAGTTCCTATGAGTATATTCCTATCTCACAGAATAAAACGGTCCTCACCAATAGTTCCTCACCAATTCTCTTCTCCCGATTCGAATTGAATGATTAAATCAATACAACTATTGTCCAGATAATTGCAAGCATTAAACACGATTGGGAAAACTCAACAAAAAGGTAATTAATTAGATAATCTCAAGCAAATCCGTCAAAACGCAGGTTTCATCAAAATCCTAGATTAGGGTTTTAGCCTGACATGCTAATAAATAAAAATACAGAATAAATGAATAAAAGCATTAAAATCAAACGCAGATGAAGCTCGGATTCCTCCGTTCTTCGGCTTCCGCCCTCTGCTCTTGAAGTCTTCTGCTTCTCTTCCTCTTCTGCCGTCTCCAAGATTCTTTAATTCCCCCGATCAAAAGATGATTTAAGATTAGGGTCTTAAACCCTATTTATAGCTTTGCACTGTCTCCAAATCGCGTCCGTGTGAGTAGGTCGAGAACTGGCTTCGAAACGGCCCAAATCCGCGCGGAGGACACACAAAAACCGCCTAGTGTGCCACGGCTCACTAAATATGTGCCGCGGCACACTGTCTTCAGCTGGAAGCCTGGGCGCCATTTAATTCGTCTGTGCCGCGGCTCACCTGGACTGTGCCGCGGCACAGAGTACAATTTACTTTGTGCTCGCTGGTTGTCTTCCTATGCCGCGGCCCTGCTTCCTTGTGCCGCGGCTCATAGCCAAAATTTGCCATTTTCGCCCGTTTCGCCTCGTTTTAGCTTCCGGACTTCAATTTCCTGACAAACATACAAAATTAAGGCAATAAAAGTTCATTTAAGCAAATTCACTCTCCAAAATAATACAAAATAATGATAAATAAGCGTATAAAAATACGCCTAACATATGTCACTTCCAAAGAAAATAACTCTTCTTCCTTCCTGTCCTCCCAGTTGTACAGGGTGTCATAGGGAGCGACCCTGTAGGATTTCCAAACTTTGAAGCGCTCGAAGTCTTCCTCTATCTGGACTTAAAGGAGAGTGTTATTGATAATATCATTCGGGGAGGGACTCTGGACAGTAGTGCGTTTCACTTTCCGGTTGGGATTTTTGAAAGGTAAGGAAGCTTGAGTTGAAGCGGGATCCCTAACAGGATGCGATGCACTGTTAGGAGAGGGACTCCATACAGAGGTGGGTGCCCTATTTGTAGTGGTGCATTTTGGATCCAAAGACGATTCACCAGAACCTTCTATCTTCATGAACATTTGGTCATCCTTCATAGCCCCAACGGGCTCAGGATCCGCTGTAGGAGCATCCAGAGTTCCTTCTAAATGGGGTTGCGCCCTGTGGGATTATTTTTTTTACAGTTACAGCATGCGGGACTTCCTCAGTGTCTGCTATAGCCACTGGGGTTGCTGTCAGCATAGCTTTCAGCTTCACAGATTTCTTGATTTTCTACTTTTTCTTCTTCTTATTGACAGCTGTAGGCGAGATGCTTTCAGGAACACTTATTTTCTTGCTGACAGCTTTCTTGTTGCTATCAACCGATTTGGATTTTGAGGGAAGGTCATTGACATCCCTAGGATCTTTGGGTGTTGGAAGGGAGAAGGGATCAGCCCTATTGGCGAGAAGCGAGTCCTTGTTAAACACTGTTGGATTCGAGCCACCAAGGAACTTAAAATATAAAATACACACAGATATAAGTAGTTCGAGGTAAACCCCTCTACGCCCAGTGGTCCTCCACACAAGAGTAAAATGTTTATTAAAATCACTACGTACACAACTACATGACTTTAACTAAACATGTCCGTGTATTATTCACACAGATTGATACAGTGACAACAGCTTGGGCTGTTCACACAGATTGGCTATGGCTCTTTCGACTTGCTTCTTCTCACACAGATCGAAACTTCATCTTCAATGCTATTCTTCCCACACAGGTCGGAACTTGCAAGGACTTAGTCCACACAGGGCTAAGGTTGATCTCAACTTAAAGATAGGGTAGAATAAGTTCAAATAATAGTTGTATGCTTTGACGATCGTTCACTGTAAGAAATGCTATTTGCATAGAGGACTGTATATTTCTGTACTCTGATGGTGTTGTATGGTCAGGAAATATACTGCTCTTTCTTAGCATGATTTTTCTGATTGTCAGAGCTAATTGTTAAATGTATTGCACAAGATAATTACTACTGTTTCTAAAGTCCTCTGATTGGGGATATTTATAACCTTAGAAATAGATCCGTTATAAATGTAGCCGTTGGCGGGTTGGTGATATTGAGACAACTCTGATTGGCAGGTGCAAAATGTTTGAATTAAAGGTGATCCACATTTAATGCTTCAGATATTCTCTTTGACTTTGCATCAAATACTCTTCAGCGCATTCTGACTGTTGTCTCTTTCAGCCGTATTAACTGCTGTCCTTTCAGCATTAAATGCTACTTTAACTGTGAATACTTTATGAATAAACAATTTTTTTTTCACTATGGTTTAAAGCTTTTCTTCAGTCCTGTTGGATTTGTGTTTTACTTTTCCTAAGTAAAACACCTACAGCAAGATCGTTGTATCCAACTTTCTTCAACTCTGATGTATAAAAGTGTAAGTGTCGTAGAAACGGACTATGCAGGACGATCTCTTACTATATGGACAGGCTATATGAAGTTTCCTAACAACTTCCATACTTAGAGCAAAATGCTGACTTTGAAGACCTTATGCTGTCGGGTGGCAATTATCAAAACAGGTTTTATTTTTTCCAATAATTTCCCCCTTTTTGATAATGCCAAAACTTTCTTGATACGGAGAGGATGTCTTCAAGTCTTCTGTCGAAATATCTGATCTTCATGACTTAGTCTAATATTTGAACTGCTCGCAGGCAAGTTCTAAAGTAAAAAATCTTACAGGACTAAGTGTATTACAACTTAGCCTATAATTGGCGCGCAGGCTCAATCTTACAGGATGTAATTCTAATTGAATACAACTTAATCGATGAACTCGACGCAGACAAGTTATTACAGCTTGAGGATTATCAAGTTTTCATACTTGTTGAATATTTCAATATTTCATCATAATTAAAATAGTAAAAACAGTAAGAATAGATTACGAGTTGTAATACTTTGAGGCAAAGAAATTTTATTGATAGTCAAAATTAAAGGGCTTGAAAGATACTGAAAAATGCGGATCGAAAGCATACAGTAGGATAAAATATAGAGTACAACTAACAGAAGCTAGTCCCTATGATGTTGATGCTTCCAAGTCTTTCGACAGGGATCATGTTCGGTTCCTTTCCACCAGTTTATAAGGAATCTCTGCCTCGGTCCCTATAGATGCTTCTTCCTTCATAGGAGACATCGTAGGCAAGAATCCAATCTTCAGGATAGGTTACACATTCACCATTTTGATGTTTAGACTTCATCTTCAATTGCAAGTATAGATTTCTTTCTACAAGTAGCCTCGAGAACTCATTTGCGGCTTCCTCCAGTGTTTTGAATTTGTTGAACATGGCGGACTCCCTGATGAGAGTACAAAAGTATCTCATCATTTCATTGTTTTTCCATGCTTTAAAATCCTATGTTGTAGGCTGTCGGTCTATTGGGAGCAATATCTAATCAGGCTTACGTACTGTATTTTTTCACAGAAAATTGGGATCCTGTAACTCAGGTTGAGAACCAGTTACCCTGTATCCTTTTGCTCCTTGACCTGGCCCGGGTTCGGCCAGTCATCGGATGGTAGTTGCAACACTTTTCTCCAGAATATCCTCCATTTCTTTCTTTCTCCAACCTCCACTTCCTGGCAGCCTCTCTAGACTCTTCCCCCTTGTTGGCTATATCAAGATCTGAGACCTTACCGTAACTATCCCGAAGGAGTCCATAGATTTGGCATGTTTGGTCTTCAGATCACTGACACTATCAACCAGCCTTGCAACCACTGTTGTAAAATCGTCGATCTTGTGATCATGATCAGTGAGTTTTGAGCCAGTATATTCTAGGGCAGCAACAACATTGGCTTCAGCGACACGAAGCTTCTGTTGTTCTTGCTTCAGGATCCGCTCCTGATGCTGCTTCATCTGATTCAGGGCTTTCCATAGAGCATGGGGAACTAGGCGAAAAAACTCTTTCACATCATTAATAGCCCTTTGCAGCTTAGGAAGCTCATCTTGAGTTGTTTCTCGCATCCAGTCCAATTACTTCCCGATGTCGTACAGTGACTTAACGGCATCCTGTAGGAATACAGTTTGACGACCGATGGCTGGAGTTGCTCGATTCATGCCTCTGTGCGCGGAGATCCAAGATGCATAATTTTGGAGTCAGATGGTTCTCCAAGCTGTTTGAGAACCACATTGTGATGAGGTTTTCATGCTTTGTCATCAGCAAGGAAACTATCATCTGATTCAGATGGGAATCCTGTAGAGATAGGAGTTTCAACCGGTTTGATAGCAGGTGCTTCTGTAGGTTGTGCTACATGGTCTATCTAGGAGATAGAAGGGACTGATTCCTCCTACCTCTGTTGGGTTTCGGTAGGCGGAACTACAAGAGTGACTGATTCCTCCTGCCGACTCTCAGCTTTTGCCTATTCCAGAAGATGGACTGATTCCTATTGGCGGACAGTGAGGGTGGCTTCTTCTTCTTCCTCTGTGGCTGTATAGATTCTTCTTGTATAGAAGGAGCTTCCTGTAAGGAGGAAGCAGCGTTTTCTTCACTGGTGATAGGAGGGACTGATTCCTCATGTTTATTTTCCTCATGGGTGGGTGCTGAAGTGGGTTGCTCGGCAGACATTCCTTGGCTATTTGCAGCCTTAGACTGAGCAGATTCATTCTTACGAGCCTTTTCCCAGCTCAACCTAAGAGGCGTATGAAGGTCATCATTATCTTTGTCAGAGTCAAAGTGATGGCTCAGAGTCTTGGGCTTGTTGGTGGAAGGAAACTTCCCTTTCAGCCTCGTCTTCTCCTTTACTGCAAAGTGTGAAGAAATAAGCTCCTGGAAAAGGTAATCATCCCATTCGATTCGGATTTCAACATTTTGGGAGTCTGTCACTTCCAAAGCAAATAACTCTTCTTCCTTCCAGTCCTCCCAGTTGTAGAGGGTGTTGTAAGGAGCGACCCTATAGGATTTCCAAATTTTGAAGTGCTCGAAGGCTTCCTCTATCTGGACTTAAAAGAGAGTGTTATTGATAATACCATTCGGGGAGGGACTCCGAACAGTAGTGCGTTTCACTGTCTGCTTGGGATTCTCGAAAGGTAAGGAAGCTTGAGGAGAAGTGGGATCCCTAACAGGATGGGATGCTCTGTTGGGGGAGAGACTCCATACAGGGGTGGGTGGCCTATTTGGAGTGATGCATTTTGGCTCCAAAGACGTTTCACCAGAACCTTCTATTTTCATGAACATCTGGTCCTCCGTCATAGCCTCAACGGGCTCAGGATCTGCTGTGGGAGCATCCAGAGTTCCTTCTAAATGGGGTTGCGCTCTGTGGGGTTACTATTTCAACAGTTACAGCTTGTGGGACTTCCTCAGTGGCCGCTATAGACACTGGGGTTGCTCAACACAGCATTCGGCTTCACAGATTTCTTGATTTTCTACTTTTTATTCTTATTCTAGACAGTTGTAGGCGAGCTGCTGTCGGGAACACTTCTTTTCTTGCTGACAACTTTTTTCTTGCTGTCAACCGATTTGGATTTTGAGGGAAGGTCACTGACATACCTAGGATCTTTGGATGTTGGAAGGCAGAATGGATCAGGCCTATTGGCGAGAAGCGAGTCCTTGTTAAATACTATTGGATTCGAGCCACCAAGGATCTTCCCCGACAAGAACCTTATTAGAATTGGCTGATTGCTCTGATACCACTTGTTGGCCACAGAGTATACAGTAAACAGCTTAGAAGGGGGGTTGAATAAGCTATATATTTTTCGAAGTTATTTGCATAGCGGAAGACTAATATTGAGTTGCTGCAAATACAGCAACTAGGCAAGGACTTAGTTCACAAAGGGCTAAGGTTGATCTCAACATAAAGATAGGGTAGAACATGTTCAAACAGCAGCTGTATGCCTTGATGATCGTTCGCTGTATGATGTGCTCTTTGCGTTGAGGACTGTATATTTCTTCACTTTGCTGATGTTGTATGCTCAGGAAATATATTGCTCTTTCTGAGCTTGATATTTTGATTGTCAAAGATAATTGTCAGATGTATTGCGCGAGATAATTACTTCTTTTTCCCACGTGAAAATACGGAAGTCACCAACCGATCGAATTTTTAGTGGTGATCAAGTTCTTTATGAAATTAATAGAGGCCAATTGATACGGTTTTGATTTATTAGTTTTAAAAAGTGGTGTCCAACACCCACCCATCTAATGGATGTTTTGATCTTTCTTTTACCCCTAGTTCACTTGTCCTCAACCCATAAGGTTTCTATGGCTCGCTGAACTATCTAAGTTTAAACCATCAACTCGTGTCAGTCTGATAATTGAATCTTACCCGGAAACACATATGGATTATAGGGGTTCGATTTGTCACAAACGAATGCATCTACTGCACTCTAAGAATTTATCGACCTTTCTAAAAATACTACCCTGACATACTCGGAAGAATATCATTTCGGTTTGGATTTTAATTTTCCAAGAGTTTGACAGTGGGTACGATACCTTACACCCTTTCCAATTTAGGGTTTGTTATGTTGGAGTTTTACGTGATTAATATTACACTTTGCATATAAATTTATTTGTAAGCGCGGTTTGTCGGTATTAACGTTACACTTTGCATATTAATCCGGTTAAAAGTGCGTTTGTTATCCATAACATATTAATAAAATAAATAACAACCTAGTTGCTGCCAACATGTAGTTCATGGACCGTTCCTAAATATTGGGCCAAGCGAATGACCCAATAAAAAATAACTAGTCTTGAATCGCCCTCTTCATGAAGGATCGTCCCGGGCCACCATTTTGAAAAACTATCTATTACATTGAATATATTTGCAACCTATACAAATATTCTAATAAAAATAAATATGATTAAAACGACCTTTACAACCCAGCAAAATAATACATCTATGCAAAAACTAAATCCATGAACTACATCCCCATTCATACAAGCATGCATAATCGCACAATGAGTAATTGTATAAATTAAAACAATCAATTTAATAAATTGATCCAGACAATCTAATAAATATTAACCTTTTAATTTAAAGGGAATTAATCCAACCAATTCGTATTGTCATAAATTTAAATTCGTTCGAAGTAATTTGGTCAAAAAATATATATATTCGTAATTTTTCCATTTAAAATAAAATACTATATTTTTATATTAATTAATTTATATCCAATTTAAATTTGGTGGAAAATAAATATCTGAAATATATAGAAAAATGGAGCCCATCGCTCGACAACCCGGACCAGCCCGAGGCTCGAAAGTCGGCTGCCTGGGCACAAAATGTTCTCTCAACCGAGAGCATCCCAGCCCGGTCGAGAATGCTGAGACACTCTGCATTTTTTCGGGCAGCCGTGTGTTGTCCGTTTGTCGACAGTACACGGCTCATTTTTAACCCAATTTCTGAAATCATATTTTCTCAGCTTTCATATCATCAATATAAATAATTTTATCACAAATTTCACCTTTATATTTTGATATAAACTTACAAAAAATATAATTCTGACAAAAAACTAAATACCGACGATGATAAATCCTATTTATCAAAAATGGTTCCAGCTCTTCATCCAACACAAACATGAATTAGAAACGCATTCAGAATCGTATATACGATATGCCTTGACCTCGCTCCGATACCACTTGTTGGGATTCAGGCCAAAATAAACACGCAGTGGAAAGTAAAATCGCACAAACCATGCTAATCCGAACCCCTAAAGATGATCGATCAAGTATCGTATAAATGAAAAATTTCTATGTAAGAATCAAAATCATATCCTCATAGACCTGACTTTTAAATTTTGCTTTGATGATAACGAGCTCGAATCAATCTGTGAGGCTTTGGGAAATCCAATGCTAAAACTGTCAACGTCTCTTGTTCTCTAAAAATACGGCTAGAAGAAATAAAAGGAAGCTTTGATTTAATCTTCACACTCTAAGGGCCTGTTTACTAGCAGCTTAATGAAGCTTATTGGTTTCTTATAGCTTTTTCGGACAGGTGATAATCTGTTTACCAAGAGCTTAATCAATAAGACAGCAGCTTATTGAGAAAGTGATCTGCAGGCTCCTTAATCGGTAAGCTGTGATCTTAATAAAGCAAATGACTAGATTACACTCCACACAAAATACACATTATCCCCCAACCCTATGCTTTCATTACCAACCCCCGTGACTTCTCCACTGCCTCCACATTCTTCCCGTCGCCGATTCTTCCCATCCCTGTGCTTCTCGTCGCCGGTACTTCTCGCCACCGCTGCTCTCGTTACGGTCTCAAACCCCTGCTGCTCTTATCGTCGCCGGTGCTTCACCTCCAGGTACGGCTTCTTACACTGTTTAGGTTTTCGGTGTAGTCGGAAAATTTGTCTTCATATATTCACAAATTTTTGTCTTCATATATTCACAAATTTGCCTTCATATATTCACATATTTTTGCCTTCACGTGAGTTCTGAAAATTTGCCTTCATATATTTCAGTTGAGATTTATGAGATGAATGAGGTGATTCCTTCACATATTGAATTTGGGGATTGGTTGTTTATTTAACTGCATTCCATAGTTGAGATTGGGGAATTTGTGCTTAGCAAAAATTTGTTTAGCAAAAATGTGCTCAAGAAACAATTTGTCTTTGAGGTTTCATTGTGTCTTAAATTTAAGGAGTTTATAATATTTATGTAACCATCAACCAGGTTTTTGAAGTGTTTTTGCCTACGAGGAGGGAGATAGGATAATGTGCTATAATTAAGATTTTTTTTTGGTAATTTTGAAGAATCATGGGTTTTCTATAATTAGTTGTAACCTCGGTGAGTTTTTGTGATAATCCCTTTTGGTTATCATATGATTACAAATCATATCGATTCTTTATTCTTCATCCAATTTTCCTTGCCGCTCTTTTCACTAATGAGTTTTCATAGTTTGTTGTTCTTTACATATGAAAGGAACAAATGGCCCAAACTCAACAAATACGAAAACCTAGGGCCATATGGAAGGATTTAAACGTTGATAAAACGTTTCTTGAAAGTTGTATACATGAAGTAAGCATGAATGGAAAGGAAGGTGGTAGTCTAAAACCACAATCATGGAAGAATGTTGCTAATATTCTCAAAACCACTCATAACTTCATTGTTGATCATAAGCAAATGCGGAATCATTGGGATTATTTGAAGGGGAAATACGGGGCATGGCTTAAGTTGAAAAATAAAACAGGAAATTTCTATGATCCTTCAACAAACACCTTTAACATGACTCCCGAAGAATGGGCGTTGGAGATAGAGGTCCTTTTCTTACCTTAATTTTTACAATCCTATGTTCTTTATATAGTTACTAAATATATTTTTCTTTAATGAAGGGTAATAGATATGTTGAATCCTTGAGGACTACTTGTCTTCCATTCCCAGAGTTATGTGCACAACTCTTTGAGGGATCTGTTGGCACGGGCATCACGAGTTATGGATCATCATCAAAGGACCCTGAGCCAACAATGGAGCCCTTTGTTGTTGTCAACACTGAGGAAGTGGAAACTTCAAGTTCAAAGCCACCTACATCGTCTACACCTTGTGCATCTAGTAGTGGAGTGAAACGAAATAAAAGAAAGGCTATCCAGCAGTCAGATGTAGATGAGGAGATTATAAAGTTCCTTAAAACTGTTAGCATGACCACTGCCACCCCCAACAATCTTGAGCCTTACCCATACGAAAAATGTTTTGAGAAATTAATGATGCTTGACTTACCAAGAAACGATCCGTTAGTACGTATTGGGATGGCTGTTATTAATAACAAGGAAAATAGGGAAGGTCGATGGCCATACCCCTTGACTTTGCAAATGAGTGGATTAGGAGAGTGGGTGAACAACAGGGTTCAAATGAAGTGAAATGGGGATTTTGATACATGTATTGGGATGTTATTTAGATGTTTGATGATGTTTGATGTTGTTTTCATAATACTTGAATGTTGTTTGATGGTTCTTTCGATGTTTGGTGGTTCTTTATGATTAATATATGATATTGTGATATTTACTCGTGTGTTGTTATTTTTTATACATATATTGAAATGTTATATTGATCTTCAATGATGTTTTTTAACTTGAACTATTGTATTTTTGATAGAAATGTTGACCCACGCTCAAAAATTTTTGGTGGCAATTATACTGATTTGGTATATGAGGCGAAAACGAGACTATTTAAGAAGAATAGAAAGGATACGTGACAATACCTCGACTATGAGTGGATATGCATATACACAAGAATTATTAAATGGACCAAGCATTCAATGTCAAGAATTGATGCGTATTTCTCGTGATGCATATATTCAATTATGTAATTATTTCAAACAACGAAATTGGGTGAAAGATGGTAGACAAGTAATCGTTGAGGAGAAGATGGCTATGTTTTTGACAATGATCGGACATAATGAACGCTATAGAGTGATTAAAAGGAGATTCCAACGTTCCACACGAACTGTTCATAAATGCTTTCATGAAGTGCTTAGAGGAATGATGAATTTTGCAAGAGAAATCATAGTGCCAACACTCCCGGATTCAACCTCAAATATGTCAAGTCAACAAAGACGTTTGAGAGCTATATTTCCGGTATATTTCATTTTGAAAGCTTCCTACTAATTTTTCACATCTTTATATTGTGTTATAATATGTTGTTCTCATGTAATGAAGGGTGCAATTGGTGCATTGGACGGGACTCTCGTACATGCAATCATACCGGCCAGTCATCAAACTGCTTATAGAGGAAGAGGAGGTGGTCGATGCTATCAAAATGTTTTAGGAATTTGTGACTTCAATATGATATTCATATTTATTTGGGCCAGATGGGAAGGCATAGCACATGATTCCAGAGTGTTAAGGGATGTTGCTTTTAACCCGAGATCCGGTTTTCCATTTCCACCACAACGTATGCATCATTTCATATATGATTTGTACATTTTTTCTTACAATATTTGAAGTTTCCAATTTTTTTGAATTATTACAGATAATTATTATCTCGTCGATGTCGCATATGTTAACACTCGTGGGTTTTTGGCTCCATATCGTAACACAAGGTATTGGTTAGCAGATTTTCGACGCCGACGTGCTTTGACTAGAGAAGAAAAATTTAATCATGCGCATGCACAACTTAGGAATGTTATTGAACGTTCCTACGGTGTTTTGAAATCAAGGTTCCCAATCCTAAAACAAATGGCTCCTTTTCCCTTTACAATACAAAGAAATGTGGTGATTGCTTGTTGTGCGATACATAATTTTATAAGAAAATCTAATATTGAAGATGAACTATTTATGGAGGCAAGCGAGAACACTATCAATAACAACGATGAAGACCCCGAAAGGAGTGGAGACGAGACACTAGATGGATCAAATTGGAATGCTGCTAACACACAATACATGATTAATTTGCGTGACGATATTGCGAATGCACTAATGACAAATAGCTAATTTTAAGATTTGTATTCGTATGAGGTTGAACAATTTTTAATTATAACTACATATTGTGATGAACTATTTTGGATATGTTATTATGATGTTGTGCAATTTGTAATTGTATGGTGTTGAACTATTTTGGATATACATATATAATACATTTTTTCATACATCAAGGGGTAAAATGGTCATTTCTGCTATTCAGACAGTTGATTCAGCAATGCAGGTAAACAATATTTTATCTTTATCCAGACAGACAACATAATCCAAACAGATAGCTTATCCACTGAGATCTTAATGACAGAACTCGTAAACAGCCCCTAAGTGTAAGATTAAACTCTCATTTTCTTTTTCTCAAAATAAACTCAAGAATAAAATGAGAAAAGGTCTCTCTCTCCTCTCACTTTGTGGATCGGCCGTATGGTATTCAAGATAAGAAATGGTTTGCAAGCTTTTTATTTTTATATTCAGTCTCATTCTCACCTTCCACCTTCACATGATTCCCTCATAAGACATTAATGCACTAAGTGAATTAAATGAACCTTACATTCCGTCATGACTAGATCAAGTCAAAGCCAAAGGACATGTGGGGGGGTGGGGGGGAGGGGCAGCGAAGGTGGTGAAGGGCTTCTAGATGGTCCAACCATCTAGAAGGTGCTCTGGACCCCGTGTTTCTAATCTGTTAGATAAATTTGGCCCGTCACTATGTATTTATAATAATTAATTAATTTACATAATTAATTTATATTAAATATAATATAATTAATTTCTTTAAAAAATAATTATATTTAAATTAAATTAATTACCCAATAATTTATTAATTCACTTGACCTATTTAATTTATCTAAAATTTAAATTATACATTCAATGTCCAAAATTCACGAAGGGATAATTGGCTTAATTTAGTCCGTCATCGATATTGTATGCGCGACATTATAGGTTTGTCTCAGTGAGCAATCGGAGGATCCAAAGAGCGTGAGTAACACCTAGCCAATCTCGTGGCTCACATCGTAACCCAACTGGAACGAATAATGAGAATCATTCCAAAACATACCATAGACGTATAAAACCTTCATTCATATGTCCCAATCGCGTTTTAGGGTCACATTAAAATAAAACCCGATTTTAACTTGACTCTATGCATGTGTTAATGCAAATCAAGATCGCAGAGCTCTCGTGTATCAAATACAACTAGCTCGGTTACTTTGGCCAAAGACTTTTGAACTTATTTGCCACTAACTGCATAGGACATTAACCTGTACACTTACAGGAGAAAGAATCATATCTTGGTATTCAGTAAAGACTGCTACTTGTTTAGCTTACAATTCAGTCATTGACTATCCAAGAATGAAATTCATGTGACCAAAACGAGGTGAGTCGTATCCGAGTATACTAAAACCAATTAGCATACCAATACCGAAGGCTCTCACTACTCCTGAGTGAAGAATGCACATATCGAAGCATACTATATACAAGTATTTACTAAATTTAATGCCCAAATAAGTTTTATCTGCTTGTTGATAAGTTATGTAATTGAGTTCTAAACACTTTCAGTGTCAGACGTAATACCCGAGATTTTTGTTTTCGATTATTTTTAATTATTTGCCGTTTGTGTCGATTATTTTGTTCCGTTGATGATTATTCAGAATTTATCTTTATTATGGGCGGTATGATGGACCGTGTCGTGGTGTTCGTCGGATACGACTTGATATTGTATTGGTCGTACCGGTCGTGTATATGCATGTGTGACATGACATATTGTACTCTGTTGTCTTTTCGCCTCTTTGGGCGTTGTGACCCCTTGTTATCGTCCCCTTTCGAGTTGGTTATGTCCCGGGTACTTCAGCAAATATATTGAATCAGAATAATTCCATCAGGTCCAAGATAGGGAAGTGAAAAGCTTCATATGAAGGAACGTGACATATCAGTATAGAATACATAATGAAATAGTGACGAACAATGGCTCGCAATTTGTAATACCCGATATTTCTGATATGTATTTGGAATTTGTGATATTGTAATCGTTGTACTTGATCTGAGTATTATTCTCCGTATTTCATAATCCGATGTTGTCGAGCGTATGATTTCATGTATGTGATTTAAAGATTGTAATTCTGCGCATGTAGCGCACGCTATCGGCTATGTGTAGCGTACACTAACACGGACTCAATAGCGCACGCTACAAAGGAACATTAGCGCACGCTATGCGAGGTCAATTTGATTGAGACGTGCGGTAGGTGAGATCTGGCCGGGGGACCCCTGTCGGATCGTGTCGGGATGAACCTGGACGGCTTTTGGGAAAAGCCAAGTCAACGCCTTAGCGCACGCTACAGGTATATGCGTAGCGCACGCTAAGTGCTGAATACAGTTAAGTCAGTGAGCCGTTAGCGCACGCTACGAGCAGGGACTAGCGCGCGCTAATAGCCATTTCTTATAAATAGGACAGCATCCTATTCGTGATTTCAGTTCTTTCTTCTCCCATTACCCGAATTCTTATACTTAGAACATAACTTCCTTCATCCTAAACACTTCATATCAATATCCTATCTCGTGATTGAAGATCGTATATCGTTGGAGATTGGTGTTCAAGCCTTCGGTATTGGTTTGCTTCGATTTCCTCCGTGTTCTTCACTACCTTGAGGTAGGTGATTCTTCACCGATATTAGTAATGTTCTTAAGGACGTTGATCATGTTTTGATAGCCAGTATTTCGTTTATAATCGGTCATCACATGTTAGAAGGATACTTTTGACGTATCGACACTATATATCGTTTGAACGTTTGAACCATCTTAGTATTTGGACTCTTAAACATTTTCAAATCGATTTATGATCAGTAAACGGATATTTCCCAGTTGTTACGTTTTATACTTTGGAATCATGCGTTTTGGAACGTAGGACGAATGGAACTTAGAATATTTCTTGAAGATCGTAGATGAATTATGATGTTGAGATGATTATCCGTATATTTGTATCTCATAACCATAGAACTTCCACAAACCTTATTAGCATGATATGCTCGAGGATGACTTGTATTATCACCATAGAATTCATGAGTTCATCACCATTCAACCCAGTTTTCTGTTAGCAGTATTCTGCCATGCAAGATTAGCGCACGCTAACATACGTTAGTTAACGTGCGCTATCGGGGTTGGGTTAACGCACGATTTCGCATTTAACGCACGTTATGAGATCACCGAAGTCAATCGATCCGTGGCTAGCGACGCTAGGCTTATACGAGAAGCGTACGCTAACAGTGTGCTTAGCGCACGTTACGTAGAGTACGTAGCGCACGCTAAGCAGTCCAGGCAGATTGTTTATTTTGAGCTTTTGGGCCGTAGACCGAATTGTTAGGCCATCGTTCGACTTGAGGTGATTTGTATATCATTCCTTTTGTTAAGGTTCGAGCTTGCTACGTTGATCGAAGGAGGAGTCCTTCGAGTGTGTTGAGATCATTGAAGTGTTTCGTTCTTGCCATTTTCGAGCCAAGTATCATATGTCGAGTTCGATTTATATTGAAACTTTGATCATGCTTGTGGTTTTGTTCATGTTGTTGAATATGAGATATATTCTGAAATTTCTCATGGTATTCGTTGTTATTTGTTCGTATTGATGAACATATTGAAATGCATATACGTGTGCATAGTTGATTGATTTATGGTATAAATGATCCGAGGGGATCATGAGGATCTATGCTGAGGGCGCTGGATCTAATGTCCACCATGCGTTGGTCCGACGGGATCATCATGGGGATCTATGCTGAGGGCGCTGGATCGCTGGATGGGTTTTCCACCATGCGTTGGTCCGACGGGATCATCATGGGGATCTATACCAAGGGCGCTGGATCGCTGGATTACCTCAGACCGTGTTGATGGAATCGTGAGGATTCGCATCGTTGGATTCCGGTGGCGGAAGTCCGTTTTGCATGTTTTATGATGCATTGATGATTTATGTATTACGATACTTGTACTAGCATTGTTTTGCTAACCCCTTCGGGGGTGGATATTGTTTTGATGTTCAGGTAGCTGAGGAGCAGGGAAGCAACCACAGTACCGACAGGACGATGAGATGGCTCAGTGATGTGGTTGATGTTTATTGTTATTGTGATTTGTCTTCTTGGTCTATTTAGTACTCCAGTACGTCTGTTTTAATAATGTCCTTTCGATATAGTTGTATAAGTTAACTCATTTGATCGGTTGAATCAAATCTGTATTTGAACTTCAGTTGTACGATTGGTTTATATTTACACTTCTTTTAAAATTAGCCTTGTAAATCCTTACCTAAAGGGTTTACGGCGCTGTAATTATTCCGAATATCTCGGGGTGTTACAGAATATGGTATCGGAGCTAAGATTCATGGATATCTTGGCAGTCGGGTTAGTTGGGTCAGTTTATGTTATTTGATTATTGGTCGCTCGTAACATCACTGCCGAGCCAAAGATCGTCGTGTGGACCGTGGTTGTAAGTTCCTAAATCTCAAATACTACCGTTTTATTTTATTCATGTTTTGTGAACATTGATGGATGTACTTTTAGAAAGTTTGCCCTGGATATTGAGTATTTATGTTTACAGTATGTTGAGAGGAGGTCGTGGACGCGGATGTGGAAATGCGAGACAAGAAGAGTCGGTATCTACCCCAGAGATAACCGCTAGTCGAACAGATTCCCATTCCGGGGGACAGCAGGGATCGGTAAATAATAATGCAGATCCTAATGTGCCGGGAGTGCTTCAGCAGGTGGTTGCCTAGATAAACCAATTTGCTCAAGTTGTGGATCGCATGCAGACGGCGATGGGACAGCAGCATAACGTGGATAATCGGGGAGATAAATGGCTTACCGAGGTGATCAAATTGCATCCTCTGAAATTTGATGGTGCGACTGAGATGCTTTCTTGGGATCACTGGCTGAAGGAATTAGAGAAGATTTTTGCGGGGATTAACTGTCCCAACGATAGGAAGGTTCCGATCGCCCAGTATCTTCTGACAGGGAGGCTTTCGACTGGTGGGAGGCCATTCGACCGGAGGAGCACAATGTTGACTGGACGGAATTCAAATTGATGATGGAAGCGCAGTATTGTCCTCGCCCAGTTAGAGAAGCCCGAGTTCGGGAGTTTTTCTCACCACAAAATTCAGAAGCATCTGTGATGGACGTGATTAAGACCTTTAATCACCAGCTGACTTATGTGCGCCACTTGGTCAGGACCGAGGCGGAAAGGATTTTCCATTTCGACATGCGAATGAAGCCGGAAATTCAGCAATATATGTCCGGATTTTAATGTACCACCTTGCGACAGTATGAGGACAAGGCGTTGGCCTATGATATGAAGGAGGCAGCAGTAGAGAAATCGACGGAAGCAAAGAAACAGAAGGTGTCTAGCAACTTCACGGAGAATAAGAGTAGCGGGCCTCGCAGGGGTCAGTCCTCTTTTCATTCATCCAGGAGACCTCCGCATCCTTCTCGAGGTGGAAAGAAGTTCCGGGCAACACCAACTGTTTCAGACGCAGGGAAGAAGTGTTATAACCGTGGCAAAGCGGGACATGTTCGACGTGATTGTTTTGCGCCCTTTGTGACTGTTTAGTGTGGACAGAAGGACATCGCGCAACATTTTGTGGGAATGCGACCCGATCTTTTGGTACTCGCACTCCATGTAGGTTCGAATGACACTAGTGTAAACCAGACGCAGCAGAGCGGTTTCCCGCAGAATGTTGGGAAAAGAGAGGCATCCAATCTTGGGTCCGTTCCTCCACGTATTTACGAGATGAAGAAGGATGATCGAACATAGTCTGTGCATCGTGCGATTCTGATCCTTTTGCAACCGATTAGTGTCTTGTTCGATTCAGGAGCTACGCATTCTTTTATATCTTTGAACTGTGTTAATCGTTTGAAAATCTCGTGCTTGTATGATTGTGAACCTTATGTTGTGGGATTACCGAGCGGAGAGAAAATTGTGGGAACCCTAGAAGCTAGGGATTTTCCAGTAACTATAGGAGGGAGAGATTGGCTATCGAACCTTATTGTGGTTGACATCTACGGTGACGATTTAATTCTCGGAGACGATTGGCTCAACCGTTATGGAGCTATTCTGAATTACCGAGAGAGAGTCATTTCTATCATTGCTGATGACGGATCTGAACACTTATTCCGAGGACGGAGACCAGGAAGCTCGGGAAGATTGATCAAAGCAATGAAAGCCGTGAAATTACTGAAGCAGGGATGTCATGGAGTAGAGCTCTCGTCTATTTCAGTTGTGAATGAGTTCTCAGATGTATTTCCTGACGAACTACCTGGGTTACCTCCGCAGAGAGAAGTGGAGTTCTCTATCGAATTAGAGCCTCGAGCAGCTCCTATTTCCAGAGCACCATACCGCATGGCGCCAACCGAGATGTATGAACTCAAGAAGCAACTGTAGGAATTGTTACAGAAGGGCTATATCCAACCTAGCGTTTCTCCTTGGGGAGCGCCCGTTCTCTTTGTCCGTAAGAAAGACGGATCCCTCCGACCTTGTATTGATTACAGGGAGCTCAACAAGATGACGATCAAGAATAAGTACCCTATACCTCGGATCGACGACTTGTTTGATCAACTGCAAGGGGTGAGGGTATTCTCGAAGATTGACTTGCGATCAGGATACCACCAGTTGAGAATTAAGGAATCAGATATACCGAAATCTGCTTTCAGATCCCGGTACGGGCATTATGAATATGTAGTAATGCCATTTGGACTTACCAATGCTCCTGCAGTATTCATGCAATTGATGAATCGGGTATTCTTGGAATACTTGGATAAATTTGTGGTCGTCTTCATTGATGACATCTTGATATATTCAAAGGACGTAGAGGAGCATGCCGAACATTTGCGTGTGGTTTTGAGCACCTTGAGGAAGGAACAGCTGTATGCAAAGCTTTCAAAATGCGAGTTCTCGCTTAGGGAAGTAACTTTCATTGGGCATGTGATATCAGCTGACGGAGTTCAAGTGGACCCGAAGAAAGTCGAAGCAATCTTGGAATGGGAAGCCCCTAATAACGTGAAAGAATTCCGGAGTTTCTTAGGACTTGCTGGATATTATCGCCGCTTTGTAGAGGGATTTTCCAAAATTGCTCGTCCGCTCACTCAGCTGTTACAGAAAACTCAAAAGTTTAAGTGGGATGAGAAATGCCAGGCTGGTTTTGATGAGCTTAAGAAGAGACTGACGACAGCACCTATTTTAGCATTGCGGATGGAACCGATGGATTCATGGTATACTGACGCTTGAATCGTGTGCAGGTTGTGTATTGATGCAAAAGGATAAGGTGATTGCTTATGCTTCTCGGCAATTGAAACCGTATGAGGTTAATTACCCAACTCACGATTTGGAGCTAGCAGCGGTGGTCTTTGCCTTGAAAATTTGGCGACATTATTTGTACGGCACTCATTGTCAGATCTTTACCGATCATAAGAGCCTCAAGTACATTTTCAGTCAGAAAGAATTAAATATGAGGCAGAGAAGGTGGCTGGAATTGATCAAGGATTACGACTTGGAGATTCTCTATCATCCGGGGAAAGCAAACGTAGTAGCCGATGCCTTGAGCCGAAAACCTGTTTCTCTTCGAGTGTTGGAAGCACTTACATCCCAAACCAGTATTCAACGGGAACTGATCTGCGAGGGGATTGAAGTATGGGCACCAGGAATCCAAGGGCAACTTTACGTGATGGAACTGACTTCATCACTAGTCGAGGAGATCAAGTCTAAGCAGTTGAACGATTCTCTAATCCTTCGATTGTGTGATGAAGTAAAGAAGGGAAAAGCCCCAGGATTCATGATACAAGACGATGGAGTTCTGAGATTTCAGAGTGGACTTTGCGTTCCCGATGATGATGATCTGAGACGGACTATTCTGAAGGAAGCTCATAGCGCGCCCTATTCTATTCACCCAGGCAGTAGTAAGATGTATAAGGATTTAAATCAAAACTTCTGGTGGGGGAATATGAAGAAGGACGTAGCAGAGTATGTTTCGAGGTGCTTGACTTGTCAGCAGGTTAAGATCGAACATCAACGACCTGCCGGAATGTTAAAGACGCTTCCGATCCCTGAATGGAAGTGGGAGGACATCTCGATGGATTTCATCACCAGTATGCCAAAGACTAGAACGGGAATGAACATGATTTGGGTTGTAGTTGATCGACTAACCAAGTCGGCTCATTTCCTAGGGATTAAAGACACATGGGGGCCCGAGAGATTGGCGCGAATATTTATTGCGGAAATAGTCAGATTGCATGGGACGCCGAAGACCATTATTTCAGATCGAGAAGGTCGTTTCGTGTCGCACTTCTGGAAAGCAGTTCACAGGGACTTGGGGACTGAGCTCAATTTTAGCACGGCTTATCATCCCCAAACGGACGGTCAGTCCGAAAGGACTATTCAAACAGTAGAAGACATGCTTAGAGCTTGTGCATTAGATTGGTCAACTGATTGGGAAGTTCATTTGCCCTTGATCGAGTTCACCTATAATAATAGTTGGCATGCTTCTATTAAGACGGCACCATTTGAAGCTTTGTACGGAAGAAGATGTCGATCACCCCTGTGCTGGGATGATTCTTCGGACTTGATCGGGACAGAACCGGAATTGATAGTTCAGACTCAAGAGAAGATAGCTTTGATTCGGGAAAGACTGTTGACTGCCCAGAGTCGACAGAAGTCTTATGCAGACGTACGTCGTCGCCCTCTAGAGTTCGACGTTGGGAATCATGTAGTATTGAAGGTGTCTCCCACACGAGGGATTTTCCGTTTTGGGAGGAGAGGCAAGCTTAGTCCGAGATATATCGGACCATTTGAGATCCTCGAGAGAGTTGGAGATTTAGCATACAGGTTGGCCTTACCGCCATCGCTGAGTCACGTTCACAATGTGTTTCACGTATCCCAATTGCGGAAGTATGTACCGGACCCCAGCCACATCATTGATTTCGACGAGATCGAGATAGCTAATGATGGCACCTTCGAAGAGAGACCAATCAAGATACTTGAGAGCCGGATCAAACAATTGAGGAATAAACCAATACACTTGGTTAAAGTACAATGGTCACGACATGGAGTCGAAGAAGCCACTTGGGAAACGGAGGACAATATGAAGGCTAGATATCCAGAATTGTTTTCATCTTAAGTTTCGGGACGAAACTTCTTTTTAGGGAGGAAGGATGTAATACCCGAGATTTCTGATATGTATTTGGAATTTGTGATATTGTAATCGTTGTACTTGATCTGAGTATTATTCTCTGTATTTCATAATCCGATGTTGTCGAGCGTATGATTTCATGTATGTAATTTGAAGATTGTAATTCTGCGCATGTAGCGCACGCTATCGGCTATGTGTAGCGTACGCTAACACGGACTCAATAGCGCACGCTACAAAGGAACATTAGCGCACGCTATGCGAGGTCAATTTGATTGAGACGTGCGGTAGGTGAGATCTGGCCGGGGGACCCCTGTCGGATCGTGTCGGGATGAACCTGGACGGCTTTCGGGAAAAGCCAAGTCAACGCCTTAGCGCACGCTACAGGTATATGCGTAGCGCACGCTAAGTGCTGAATACAGTTAAGTCAGTGAGCCGTTAGCGCACGCTACGAGCAGGGACTAGCGCGCGCTAATAGCCATTTCTTATAAATAGGACAACATCCTATTCGTGATTTCAGTTCTTTCTTCTCCCATTACCCGAATTCTTACACTTAGAACATAACTTCCTTCATCCTAAACACTTCATATCAACATCCTAGCTTGTGATTGAAGATCATATATCGTTGGAGATTGGTGTTCAAGCCTTCGGTATTGGATTGCTTCGATTTCCTCCGTGTTCTTCACTACCTTGAGGTAGGTGATTCTTCACCGATATTAGTAATGTTCTTAAGGACGTTGATCATGTTTTGATAGCCAGTATTTCGTTTATAATCGGTCATCACATGTTAGAAGGATACTTTTGACGTATCGACACTATATATCGTTTGAACCTTTGAACCATCTTAGTATTTGGACTCCTAAGCATTTTCAAATCGATTTATGATCAATAAACGGATATTACCCAGTTGTTACGTTTTTATACTTTGGAATCATGCGTTTTGGAACGTAGGACGAATGGAACTTAGAATATTTCTTGAAGATCGTAGATGAATTATGATGTTGAGATGATTATCCATATATTTGTATCTCATAACCATAGAACTTTCACAAACCTTATTAGCATGATATGCTTGAGGATGACTTGTATTATCACCATAGAATTTATGAGTTCATCACCATTCAACCCAGTTTTCTGTTAGCAGTATTCTGCCATGCAAGATTAGCGCACTCTAAAATACGTTAGTTAACGTGCGCTATCGTGGGGGTTAACGTTAACGCGCGATTTAAATGCATGCGTATGTTATGAGATCAGCCGAGTCAACTGTCAGTCCGTGGCTAGCGTACGCTAGGCTTATACGATAGCGTACACTAACAGGCAGGCTTAGCGCACGTTACGTAGAGTACGTAGCGCACGCTAACCAGTCCAGGCAGATTGTTTATTTTGAGCTTTTGGGCCGTAGACCGAATTGTTAGGCCATCGTTCGACTTGAGGTGATTTGTATATCATTCCTTTTGTTAAGGTTCGAGCTTGCTACGTTGATCGAAGGAGGCGGCCTTCGAGTGTGCTGAGATCATTGAAGTGTTTCGTTCTTGCCATTTTCGAGGCAAGTATCATATGTCGAGTTCGATTTATATTGAAACTTTGATCATGCTTGTGGTTTTGTTCATGTTGTTGAATATGAGATATATTCTGAAATTTCTCATGGTATTCGTTGTTATTTGTTCGTATTGATGAACATATTGAAATGCATATATGTGTGCATAGTTGATTGATTTATGGTATAAATGATCCGAGGGGATCATGAGGATCTATGCTGAGGGCGCTGGATCGAATGTCCACCATGCGTTGGTCCGACGGGATCATCATGGGGATCTATGCTGAGGGCGCTGGATCGCTGGACGGGTTTTCCACCATGCGTTGGTCCGACGGGATCATCATGGGGATCTATACCAAGGGCGCTGGATCGCTGGATTACCCTGTACTGTGTTGATGGAATCGTGAGGATTCGCATCGTTGGATTCCGGTGGCGGAAGTCCGTTTTGCATGTTTTATGATGCATTGATGATTTATGTATTACGATACTTGTACTAGCATTGTTTTGCTAACCCCTTCGGGGGTGGACATTGTTTTGATGTTCAGGTAGCCGAGGAGCAGGGAAGCAACCACAGTACCGACCGGACGATGAGATGGCTCAGTGATGTGGTTGATGTTTATTGTTATTGTGATTTGTCTTTTTGGTCTATTTAGTACTCGAGTACGTCTGTTTTAATAATGTCCTTTCGATATGGTTGTATAAGTTAACTCATTTGATTGGTTGAATCAAATCTGTATTTGAACTTCAGTTGTACGATTGGTTTATATTTACACTCCTTTTAAAATTAGCCTTGTAAATCCTTACCTAAAGGGTTTACGGCGCTGTAATTATTCCGAATATCTCGGGGTGTTACATAATTCATAAGCACCAAATTCCAAGACTTTTCCTAATTCTGAAACATCAAATTAAGCCTCTCAACTCCAAGGTACCCACAAGCCAATGGCCAAGCAGAGTTATCCAACAAAACGATCATCAACACCTTAAAGAACTGACTAGAGAAGGCGAAGAGAAGATGGGTGGATGAACTTCCTGGAGTCCTTTGGTCATATCGAACTACACCAGAACCCCGATGGAAGAAACCCCATTCTCCCTAGCTTACGTGATGGAATTTGTCATTCTTACAGAAAGTTAAGTTCCTACCACAAGGTACAAAGACAAAATAGATGATCAAAATTGACGGTATATGTGTCACAAACCCGAACACAGGATAAAAACAGAGATAAAGCAGGAATTAAAATGGCAGTGTACCATCAAAGTGTTGCCAGATATTATAATAAAAATATGCATACTCGTATATTCAAACCAGGAGACTGGATGCTCAGACAAGTTTTGCAGAATAGGAAGGAAGCTGGGCCCGGCAAGCTGGCTCCAACCTGGGAAGGATCGTACTTGATCATTAAGATGGTCGGACATGGAGCTTACACGCTCCAGCACCAGATGGATGACACATAAGAAATAGCTGGAATGCCAACCATCTCAAACAGTATCACATCTACAACTTTTTCTTGATTTCAATACCTTTTTTGTCTGATGAGACCCACCTCCAACCATGTTATATCTGATACTTTTATGTAGGTCCTTCTCAGAACTACATTGGGGCCTGATCCCTGAAAAGAGTTATGTAGGCAGCTCGAAGGAGCACAACCACCATTACTTTTCATGCCATGACAAGCCCCAACTTACTATAGAGCGAGGAATCTCCCGACACAACAGACGTCACTTAAAAACATCGTAGTAATAGCCAAATAGATATAATGTTCACAAAAATAACGACAAAGAGACCACACCAACAACATCGTGAAGATTACATATCTTCCTGCAAGGAAGGAAACAAACGGGCACTAGCCTAGTATACACCATACAATCAAATTAAAGAGAGTCGATTGATTTTGCTTACTCTAATGATCGACAAACGAATACTAAATCCAACATAAGTAACAACAAATTAAGTATCAGAAACTAAATAAATACAGGAAATCAACAGCAGTCATCATGACCAGTCTGATCAATGCGACCCTCGTGGCTATCTGGCTCACCCTATTCCTCCAATTAATTTTCGGCTCTCATCTTGCCGAGATTGTCTGCAAGATTGTCCACATGAGCTGCCTCCTGGGCATACATCAAACACAACACTTCACACTGGGCGAATATTTTCTCTCTATCCCATGTCTCAGCTTTACCATCAATATACTCCTGCAACATCTTGACACGAAGCTTGATCTCGGCCAATAGAGCAGTAATGATAACTCGATCCACGTCGTAGCAACCTGATCCCCCAAGGATTTTGCCTCATCAAGAGCAGAACATAACTCCAATTCCTTTGAATTAAGCCAACCTCGCAATACTATAAGGAGCTTGTCCGCCTTCTTCTTATCGGCCCGCAACGATTGGATCTCCTTTCACATATTTCCTTTCCATATCTTCATTTCTTTTATCTATCCTTCTGGGACTCGATCACTTGGCCAGAAACATACTAATCGACATATCCTGGGTTGCCAAAAATTAAAAGGGTGAAGAATAACAAATTGTCAAAGCCATTAAACAAGCATGCATTATTCCAATCCAGAGTACCAGAAAAGAGTTTCGAATGGCTACTTTTGCAGTAGTAGCTGCACCCAACCTCCGTAGTTGCTCCCTGATCTCAGGAAACAATAGCTTCCGGAATTCCATTGAGTGAACATCAAACACAATGATAGCGGAAGCAGATGATGGTAAATTAACCTGAATATCATCGCCAGAGAAATCGAGCAAGTTAGTAAGGACCGGCCTTTTCTTCTTGGCTGTTCGGACAAGAGCAGCATGCACAGCTGACCTACTCTTGGTATTCGTGCCTGCAGTGGAAGCCCTTTTTGTTTCATCTGTTCCAGTTCATCTAGGCCAACCAAGATAATCTCAACCGATAACGACATAATATAGTCTTCCTAAGCCCGCTCGGGAGTAGTCAAGTTAGAAAAAAGCAAAGGAGGAGATGATGAAATAATTTTGTTACCCCTTTTGAGAACCAAAATCAATGGATCAACACAATCCACGGGGTGGGGGAGCAATACCTTCCTGTATAGGTGGTACTGACTTCCACAAACTGCTGATACTAAGGTTACCCTCAGTCAAAATGTTCTCAATCTTGCGATCCTCCTTGTCCAAGGATAAAAAATGCGTTATCCACTTCTTGGTCGAATCTCTCAACGGGTCGTAAGGAGATCAAGCCGTCCTATAAAAACAAAAAGTATACAACAGACGAATTAATATCCCTCACATACAAAAGATAATGGAAACATAATTTTCAAACTCCATAAAAATAACCTACTCACTCGCATGATAGCATGTTCGGGGAACCCCAGTTAGGAGGCACCCCCAATGCAGTGAAGGACATAAAAGTACCCCCCCTTTCAAGATTTACCACAATCCACTGTCTTACCAAGCAGTTGCCACCCAAGCAACACAACATACAACTGAAACTTACAAATAGGTAGGTTTCAAAGCATAGCCTACCATGACTTTCTCAATGGTGATTGGTATTTTTTTTAATCTCGTAGAATACCTTCAAGGCCATCAACAGATGCCCGGAGTTCGGCACCAACTATCCTGGTGCTATCTCATAATAATCACTCACATCCTGTATCAGTTTAGGTAAAGGAAGCTGAAATCCCAAGTTGAAGGTGATTTCATATAAACAAGTCATACCCGGCAGACCCCAATCCGCCCGAACCTCCTTAGAAGGAACATGTAGAGCGATATGATCGAGAATATCATAGTTTTGACGGAGCTGTCCCAACGCCTTAAGACTTAACTTACTCACTATATTCTCACCCAAAAGAAAACCATTGAACCGATTTCCTTCAAGCGGATCAGAGCTAGACACCCCATGGTTGGGAGTGCGATCCGAGGTACCCTCGGACCTTGCCAAACCTCAATGGCATTCCTAAAAACTACCATGGAAATAAGATCCCAATCGCAACTGCCATCCCCACTACAAAACTCTCCGGCCCAGATGAAGGAACCGGCCAAACCACCTCACTTATGGAACTACATGCTAATATTAACACCTAAGAATTACGATGGCAACTGAATCTATCCAAAAATTATGCAACATGAAATTGCAAGAGTGTCAACAAAAGCTCCTATATAACTTATGAAGAATACACTTGACTTATCAGACAAGTGAAAATATAAAAATGGATCACAATGCCTTGTTTTACAACAAGTCAACAGACCAAAATGCATTTGCATACTAAAAGTATTCATATCATCATTGAACTTATACTTAATAATATAAGAAACATGATCATCCGACCAACCCGACTTCGGCCTAAGCCATCCTACGTGAAGCAAAATAAAAATTTTGCATATGAGGGAAGCCGACTTAACACACAAGACGTACGAACTATACAAAAAGATGAGGAATTAAGCTACACATGGGCACACAAACTAAAGTCATATTTTCACTTCAAACCAAGATCAAGCACAAATAATGTAACATGCTGAATCAAAGCAAAACTACCATTCATCTCTGAAAATTTGTGCGAAGAACACACAAAGAACACATGAAGAACTTCGAAGATCATGTAAGAAATTACCCAAAAAAAGGAACTAACCTCTTGAAGATCTATTTATATACATTGTTCCACTCATTGTGCACTACAAACTCTCCATTTCAACTTCCTAGTAGCAATATGAGAATGATGGATATTAAAAAAAATGGTGCTCCTCTTATAAGCAACTGGAGAGATAGATCTTTGACAAGTGTCATGAATTTAGATGCCCTCCAACATTTCACTACTACAAAACTGACCTTTAACAGCACCACTTTAACATCGATTGTTCAAAAACCGCTGTTAAATTGATGCGGTGGCATACCTGTAAATATTGTGTAATAAATTAAGAGCGGTTCTTTTGAAAAACTGCTGTTAAATAGCAATTCAACAGCGGTTATCGAAAACCGCTATTAAAATAACGATTAACAGCGGTTATTAAATAACCGAAGTTAAATATTTCAAAAAAAAATGTAACAGCGGCCGTTAAGTAACAACCGATATTAAAGTGTTGTTAATTAACAGTGGTTCTGTTTAAAAACCGCTGTTAAAATAACAATTAACAGCGATTGTCGAAAACCACTGTCAAAAGACCGATTAACAGCTGTTATTAAATAACCGATATTAAATATTTTCAAAAAGAAAAAACGTAACAGCGGTTGTTAAGAAACAACCGATGTTAAAGTATTGTTGATTAACATCGGTTTCCTATTACAAATACTGTTAAATATTTAGAATATAATCGACAGTGGTTATTCCTTAACAACCTCTCTCGTTTGAACATTAAAAAAAAAGATTTGTTGTACAGTCTCTTATATTTTTTGTCCCCCTCCTCTTTCTAGCTGCTCTATACTGCCCAATTCCAAAACTTCCGAATTTTCCAATTGCCCTTCTCCGTCGCCGTCGCCGTCGCTGCCCACCTTCGCACACCTTGATTTTCTCGCCGTTGCGTGTCACTCCTGTTCTGGTTGTGCACGTGGTAAACCCTTTCCACGACCTAAGACGAACAATCTTGTCGGATGATTGGCCTTCGCCGTTTTTCGCTGGACGTGTCCTGAGCGACCATCTTCGACCTACCCATAGTTTCTTCAGTTCAGTTAGGGCACTCCCCCGCCATTACCTCGGATTTTCTCGCCATCGCGCACCTCTGTATGTAATCCTTGCTTTCTCACTTTAATTTCACGTATAGATATTTCATAACTTGTTTCAATAATTAAAATCTGGATATGTTTAAATGTCAAAATCATGTTCATGGCTGGAAATTGGAGCTTAGATATATCTTTTCTAATTCTTGTGTCATTAGAAGTGAGATCAGCATGCATGTTGTACGAGTATTCTTCAACATACCAACACTTTCCCGGCTCGAGTTGATCATGGAGGAATTGCGATAACTTTTGAATTGGAAATTTATTTGGATTGATTAAAGTGTTTTAGAACACTGGGAATGTCCATTACAAAGTGGTTATGTCCAAATTTTTTTTAAAATAAAAAATAATCACTTGAGTTTAATAAGTATCAGTAATGGACAATCAATAGTTTAAGCTAACACGGAGAAAAATAGTAAGATGTTAAATTTTAAGAAAATATTATATGAGTTAAAGATATGTTTTGATATAAGGTATATCTACTATAGGGTCGAGAAGGTTAGCGTGATTACTCATTTAGGTAATGAGTAACACTAGCGGTATATAGATGTGGTTAAAACAATTTCTTGTATGTCTTTCAGTTTTTGTCTGTTACCTTTTGAAACATGAATTATGTTGGGATAGATGTGGTTAACTTCTTAAGGATCTTCTCCCTTTAGGATAGATGTTAACTTTCGTCTTAAGGATCTTCTCCCAATAGTTAATGCAGTAAAAGGTGACAGTCTTTATAAGATAGTGAGATGACATAGTATATTAATAGCAATAATAGTTTTACATTTTTGGTAGAATATTAAAATAACACTAAATATGGTTGGTTCTAACTAAAAGAATTTCAAATTGAATTTCACTGTGTATAACAGAAAAGAAGAAAAATGGATCGAAGTTGGATGAATGCAAGTCGTAGTAGTGATGAGTATAATAATGGAATCGAACAATTTCTTGATACTCCATTTACAGTTGGTTTTACAGTTGGTTTTTACAGTTTTCATGTTTCTTGTATATGATTTAGGATATTGATCGACCTGATCCACCTAAGAAACATGCTCGTCAAGATGACCGGTCGAGTCATAGAGATGACACGTTGAGAAAGTTATTTAGTGTTGCAGCGACTCTCTTTACTGACCTATTACAGGTGCCCTGGGATACAGCTTCCTTTGGCTGTAGTGGTGATGATGTTCCCTTGTACATAAGTTACAATGATCTTTTGGAAATCATTCAAGACAAGCAGTGGCTTAGCTTACCGATTCCACAGTTTTGGACTTTGTAAGTAATTCTTTACATTCATATTTATGTATATTTATCAAAGATTCATAGTTTGGAATGTAAATAAGATATTAATAGTTTTTTTTAACAAATTAGGTACTTATCGAAATTGAATGTGGGCATGATGGACAAGGATTTGTATGGATATTTTGATCCTCAATCCATACAAAATATGAGAATTAAGGGAGAGGAGACCCCCGGATACATCTCTTCGCATATGTCGGATGCAAAAAGACAGATATACCTTGGAGCTTACCATCATGAGTAAGATCTAACATTCGTCTCACTACCCTCTTTTTTCTCTAGAAGTCTTAATATTTCTTTCTTTTCTTTGTAGATTTTTATATATTAATAATTATGTAAGTAGATGTATTTAGATTGGTTATGGAAAAATTAAATATTCCAGCCCTCCCCCTTGTAATACGTTTGTTAATGCAGTGAGCATTGTCAACTTTTGGTCATTATTCCGGTAAAAGGCGAAGTTGTGTGGTTTTGCTAACTACATCGTAAGCCCGACAATCGCATTAAGGCCGTAGTCCAGAAGTAAGTTTTAAGTTGTACCATTTACTTGAATATATACATATATATTATACTTTCATTTCATAATAAATTAGTACTTCTTCCGAACAGTGCCGTGACCGCGTATAAGGTGATGGCTGGTATGCATACAAGTAGGTCCAAACAGATGATTACATGGATATATCCCAAAGTAAGTAAAACATTCAATCACACACACACACACACACATATATATATATATTAGCTATATATGTGTATATATATTATATATTATATAATTGACTAATTGAGCTTCATATTCTTTTTAGTGTAATAAACAAAATGGAGGTTGGGAGTGTGGGTATTATCTCATGCATTGGATGTTGACTATTGTCCGAGCTCGTATTATCGATGGATGGACGGAGCTGATAAACCTTTATTTCAGTTTTTTAAATTATTTAAATTAATTTCAGTTTTTTAAATTATTTCAGTTTAAAAGTGATTCGTTTAAGTTAATGAGTTTGTTAATTTATATATACATATTATATATATATATATATATATGTACAGATGTTTGATGATGTTGCAACACTTCCTATAGATAGAATTCGTGAAATTCGAACTGAATGGGCAAAACAATTTTTGGAGGTTATGAACCGTTTAAATGCGTAGATTTTTGGAGACATGCCGGCCTCCAACTCAATCGTGAATTCCACATCTCTCTGTGGAGGTAAACTAGGTAACTCGTCTGGAAACACATCGGCATATTCTCTCACTACCAGAATATCCGCCAACATTATTGATGATTTCTCGATTTTGGTCATAAAGCACCAATAACCAACACACCCCTGACTGAGTAATTTCACTGCTTTCATCAAATTAATGACCTTACCAGAACATCCGGGATTACCTTCCTGGAAAACACATTCGACTCCATCGTCTGAAATGATAGTGACCATACACTTACGGACACTAATGATGGCATCGTGACGATCCATACAATCAATACCCAAAATGACGTCGTCTCTCGGTAAATCTACCACGATTAGGTCTGCTAACCAATCACGGCCATGAAGTTGAATCGGACAATTCTTAATCTCATGATTCCCGATAATTCGTCTGCCATCAGGTAGACCAATGACATACATCTCACAACTAGTAGCACTACCCGGACGTAGCCAACTCAAACATGACTCGGAAATAAATGAATGCGATGCACCAGTATCAAAAAGGGTACACAAAGGTTGACATAAAATATCGAGTGTACCTCAGATCATCCGGGCCTCCGGATCGTCGGTCTTCTTCATCTCATAAATTCGGGGCTTGCCGGCCCCGAACCGGACGCTCCCGTCTGGTAGCTATTGGCTCCACCTTTGTTTGCTCCCGTCGTCTTGAACGATGCAGACTGAGTGGCCTGATTATGAACAGCTGATTGCTTCGGGGCCTGAGATGACGCCAGAGTAGGTTTGGAGTCCCTTCGGCAAAAACGAGCCTTATGCCCAGCAATCCCACAGTTATGGCATGTGATAGTCTGCCTCGGACACTTGGTGCCGACTGTTAGGAGTATGCCCTCGAATGCCACTCAGAGGATGTTGAGTGAGGGCATTGTACTTGTTATTATGTAAATCATCAATATAAGGCAATGGATGTTTCTTTATTTACTGGTAGTTACTGGCATTCCTAATTCGTAAATATACATGTAGAAACTAGTCCGTGTATTTGAGAGCAAAACGTTCCACTCCTTATTGGATAAGGGGGTCGGCACTGGAAAGGTTTATAGCTCAAATACTTAATCGTTCGCAAGTCGATGAAACTTGACTGGGCGTTAAGTTTATGTGAAGACTTGTATGACGTGTTCTTTTACAAGGAGAGTGCTGTCGAACACTAATGGTTAGTGGGAGCACACGTTATAGGTATGCTAATTGGATTAGTATACTCGAACCGACTCACCCTCGATTCGTCACACGGATTTCACTCCGGGACAGTCAATGACGGAATCGAAAGGTTGTGATAGGTATTCGTGAACCTTCGACTTGAGGATTTAGTAGGGATGTGCTTGTGACGTCAAGATTTTCACTAGAGTAGTTCGACCCTGTAAACCGGAAGGCGGGGGTCAACCTCGACGTGCATCGTGATGGGCAAGTAGCAGGTCCTACTGAATACCAAGATAGAATTCTTTCTCCTGTTAGTGAACGGGTTATATGTCCTATGCGGTTATTGGCAGATGAGATCATAAGTCTTTGGCCAAAGCATTGGAGCTAGCTGTATTAGATGCACGAGAGCTCGATGATCTCGATTTGCATTAACGCATGCATAGCATCAAGTACAGATAGGGTTTGACTGACCGTGACCTATAACTTGATCGGGACATTTGAAAGAAGGGTTTATACGTTTACTGGTATTCACGACAGAATGGTTCTTGAATGATCCCAATCATTCGTTCTCGGTTAAGTGCAGTGTAGGCCGCCGATCGCTAGGTGGTGCTACTACTCTTTGGTTCCTCCCATTGCTGACTGAGACGGACCTACCGAGTCGCGCATTAGGATTGACGACGGAATGAATCGAGCTTAATCTCTCATTATAAATATTAGATATTGGATATCTAATTTGGGACATTGGATGTCTAAATCGATTTATTGGATAAATTGATTTACGGCCGAATGGATTAAATAAATTACTGGGTGATTAATTTAATTCGTGAATATAATTATTTCTTGGAGAAATTAATTATGTTATTATGTATTTAATGTGATTAATTGATTGGATTAATTAATCGACACAAATACATCGGAACGGAATAGGAGTTTATCTATTTGGACTCACGGGAGTCGAAGCGAATCGAACTCATCCGATTCCTTCTAGATGGCCACCCCATCACCTACTCCCTTACTTTGTCTTGGTCTACACTTTCAAGGATGGTGGACTAGTGACCAATCAAGGGGACAAATATCACACCTTGGTGATATTGTCTAAAGTGGGAGATCTTGGGGAGTTGAATAAGAATATAATGAAGACTCACTTCACTTGCTACCATATGCTTCCAGCCGTGAGTTTTGATAGTGAGAGAGAAAATTATTTTTCTTAGTCTTCATCTTCATCTTCTTCTTCACTTTTGTTCTTGAGTTTTCTTGGAGAAAATTCAAGATACATTGAGAGAGATATATTATACACTTAGAGTGTAATAATAATAAAAGCTTCACCACTTGATTCTAGCCGTAACCTTAGAGGTTAATCGAGTGTTGTTGTTCCGGTCGATTTTCCGGCGCGTGGCAAGTAGAGACGCGGTGTTTTTGGCGTTGGAACGTTCAAGGGCTTGGAGCGGATTGAACTCGTAGAGATCAAACTAAAGCTTGGGGAATAGCTCAAGAGAAGGTTTCCATTTAATCAACGGACTTCGAGGGTTAGTTTCTTACGACTCTTGATTTTCGTTTATATATTCGTATATACGTAGCTCGATCGATCCTCGTAGGGATTCGGATCGAATTAATTTTCGTTTTACCGCTTCCGCTGGGCTTTCGTTTTAGCCACAGAATCCCAACAGTGGTATCAGAGAGTAGGTCTTGCGATCGTATATACGATATTGGCATTTGGAATGCTCGATTAGATGGTGAATGATTTGGAATCATTTTAGTCATAATCGTCGTATATGTTTTTTCGTTCGTAATAATTGTATTTTTCATAAGTTTATGTCTAAATATAAATCTTAAATTTCTGGGAAATATGATTTATATTGAAGATATGAAAGTCGGAAAATATTGATATTGGATATCCGGTCGAAAATCTAGCCCCGAATCGTCGTCGGACGACTTTTTGGACAAAAAGGGTAATCGGCGAGTGACTCGACCGTGTCTGGGTGACACAGTCGTGTCCCGGCAGATGCGGCAAGTCATCGCCAAGCGGACTCGACCGTGTCTGGTGACTCGGTCGTGTCGCGATCTGGCAAGTCATCGCCAGTGCACCGACCGTGACCTGGGGGACTCGGTCGTGTCCTGGCCGGCATCTTCCGAGCGTGACTCGGCCATGTCAGGCCTGTCTGCCGGTAGGATGCCGAGGGTGACTCGGTCATACAGGCCAGTTTTCACCCCGGCTCGATTTTTCCGTGTATTCTTAAAAATTAATCTCCCGCATGTTAAATTGGATTTAATATGATCAAAATGATTTATAGTATTTCATTTTATAAGGGAAATTTGATTAATTGGAATATTTATGGTCGACTGAATTATTTTGAACGTTATCATATTACCGATTGTGTGAATCGATTGGATCGGTTCGTATTGTTGATTGGATCAATATATCTCTACGCTTTCCATTTATATAGTATTTATTGGATGAATTCTTTTTGAATGGGGATGTGGTTCGTGGACTTAGATTTGAATCGTTCGTTTTATTCGATTGGGTTGTAAAGGCCGTTTTGAGCCTATTTATTTTACTAGAAATGTTTGTATCTAGGATGCAATTTTCGATGTAAAATTTATATGTAATGACGAAGACCGGAGGAAGATCCATTTCGAGAAGACGAAGATTCAAGACGAAGACTTGTAATTAGATTACGAAGTTTTTGTTTTCTAGGAACGGTCCATGAACCACATGTTGGTAGCAACTAGGTTGTGAATGGTTGTTTCATATTGTATGAATGCCACAAATGCGCTTAAATGATTAATGTGCAAAGTGTAACGTTAATCGCGAAAATTCTCCCACGATAAATTATTAAGTTTATAAGGTTTCAAGGTTTTCCTTCCCTCCATCGAGTTTTCGAAATTGAAATCCAAACCGGATGTGCTATGCTTCCGAGTTATCGGGGTAGTCGTTCGGGAGGACGGATAAATTACCGGAGCGCATTGGATGCCTTCGGTTGGAGCAAATTTTATCCCTAGAAACCTGATAGGTTGCCGGATAAGATTCAATTGTGAAACTGATTTGCGTCGATGGTATAAACTTAACTTGTTCACGAACCATAGAAACCGTATAGGTTGAGGGGAGTGAACAAGGGGAAAAAGAAGATCGAATCATCCATTAGATGGGTTGGTGTTGGACACCACTTTATGAAAATTAATAGACTAGAAACACATTCGGTTGCCTCTATTAAGATTTATAAAGAACTCGATCACCACTATGAAGTAGAGCGACGATACTTCCGGATTTCACATGGGAGTGTGTTATTCCGATAAAAATAGTGGGAGCTGGGTAACAAGAATAGAAAAGACCTTAATTCTATACTCAGATCATAATATAACAAGTCACTAATTAATCTGTTATACTTAATGCAGACAAATCTCAATATGACAATGAATCCACTCGCAATTCTACTCGAAAAGAACACCTTAATGGGACCTAACTTTGTGGATTGGCTCCGCAATATGATGATTGTCCTCAGTATAGAGGCACTGGGATACGTCTTGGAGACGGACATTCCGGTGCCTCCTGTGCGGACCCGAGCCAATCAGGAGGAGATTGAAAACCACGAAAAGTGGGTTAAGGATGACGTGAAAGTCCGTGCTTATATGATGGCTTTCATGTCTAATGAGCTTCAGAGAGCTCATGAGAAAATGACTTCTGCTAGGCAGATTCTATCTCACTTAACCGAGCTTTATGGTGAGCACAACAGAACTGCTAGATATGAGATATCCAAGCAACTGTTCGGTGCAAGGATGAAGAAAGGTGAGAAGGTTGGGGAACACGTCCTCAAAATGATATCCATGATCGAGAGATTGGAGCCTCTTGATTTTAAAATAGATACTTCTCTTCAAACCGACCTTATCCTACAGTCTCTCCCTGATTCCTTCTCACAGTTTGTTATGAACTTCAACTGCAATGAGATTGCATGTAATTTAGCTGGGCTAATGAACAAACTTGTGACCGCTCAGTCTCAGATGAAGACTCCGCGGATGAAGGAGTCTGCTCTTATGATTTCTTCTGGACCTCGGAGGTCTAAGAATAAGAAGAAAAAGACCAAGAAGCGGACTGGACCACAAGCTAAGGACCTTAAGGCAAAGGGCAAGGCCCCGATGGTTCCGAAGAACAAGAAGAAGAAGGATGCTTGTCTCAAGTGCGGTGAGTTGGGCCACTGGGCTAGAGACTGTCCGATTCTTCATGGCACTTCAGGTACAGAACTTTTAGTTTTGGAAACAAATTGTTCTGCTACTGTATTTTCTACTTCCTAGATACTTGATTCTGGTGCTAGTTCTCATATTTGTACCGTGAATCAGGATCTGGAACAAAGTAGGAAGCTTGGAGCTGGAGAAGTTATGATCACAGTCGGAAGCGGGCATAGTGTCGAGGCGACCGACATAGGATCACTTCTTTTGGGTTTAGAATCCGGTTTTGTTTTGACTTTAGAAGATGTACTTGTTTTGCCCAAGGGGCACAAAGACATTGTATCCATTCCGGTCATGGACCGAAAGGGCTTTTCATTTTTCATTGGTGATGGTTCCTGCAAAATTTATTTTATAAATAAAGTAGTGGGTGCTGCTACATTGTTGAATGGATTGTATCATCTAAATCTCAGCAACAAAGTAGTTGTGAATACTATGACTAGAAAACGTGGTAGGGATGAAACCAATCAAGTTTTGAAATGGCATCTTAGACTTGGTCATGTTGGTCAGACCAAGGTTTACAAGATGGAACAAGATGGACTTATGGGTCCATTGGGATCGGATCCCTTTCCAACTTGTGAATCTTGTCTTAAAGGCAAATGACTAAGTCCCCCTTCACAGGGACTTTTGAAAGAGCCGCTGATAAACCGGGATTAATCCATACTGACGTTTGTGGTGCTTTGGAAGCAGCATGTGACGGATATCAATATTTCATTACGTTTACAGATGATCATACTAGGTATGGTTATGTATACTTAATGAAACATAAATCCGAGGCCTTTGAGAAATTCCAGGAATTCAAGGCCCTAGTCGAGAAACAAACTGGTAATCATATCAAAGCACTTCGGTCGGACCGAGGTGGCGAGTATATGAGTACGGAGTTTGACGAGTTCCTTAAGGAACATGGAATTGTTTCACAACTAACACCTCCAGGTACTCCTCAGTTAAATGGTGTGTCAGAGAGAAGGAACCGGACCCTGTTGAACATGGTCCGTTCCATGCTGGGCTATACTGACTTACCAATTTACCTGTGGGGGTATGCACTCCTGACTGCCACCAATATCTTAAACAGATGTCCTTCCAAATCCATTCCTAAAACTCCACATGAGATGTGGGAGGGAAGGAAACCAAGTCTTAATCATATTAGGATTTGGGGATGTCCCGCCTATGTCAAGAAGACTAAGGTGGAAAAGTTGGAAGCTAGGTCTGCGAAGGGACGTTTCATTGGATTCCCGTCTGGGACGATGGGATATCTATTCTACATGCCCGAAGATCGAAGGATCATTGTTGCTTTACAAGCACACTTCCTGGAAGATGAGTTCATTCAGGAAGGCGGAGCACGTAGAAGTATTTCTTTAGAAGAATATAATGAAACTCTTCAAGAGACACCTGTGCAAGAAACTGGAACCGAACCTTCTGAAACACAAGTACAAGCACCTCGTAGGTCTAGTAGGGTGTCTCATTTACCTGACAGGTATGGGCTTGTTGATAAGTGTCAGTTTTGTACACTTATCCATGGTTTGTATCGATAAAATTCACCCGTAATTGAGCTAGTCTACTCGTTTTTTGCTTTTAATTTATTAGTTTTAATAATTTTATTTTTATCGAATGATGATCGGATTAAATAACTGAATTACTCAAGAAACAACATGTTTAATAAATATTCTCTTTATTGAATTTTGATATATTCATGTTGTAGGGCTTTCCGAGATGAATTCGGCAGTCTTTCCGGATTCAAAATCAGAGTTATATATCAAAAGTTATCATCCGAAGAAGATCTGGGGAAAAAACGCAAAGTCTGAGAAATTCTGGGCTGAAAACGTAACTATCAAAGCTTCAAGTGAACAAATTTACGAAGCCACGTTACGGCCGTAACATTCAGGAGTTACGGCCGTAAGTCACCCTAGTTACGGCCGTAACTCCTGAATGTTACGGACGTAACTCTTGACAGATTGCTATGATTTGTCTAATGTTTTATACTTTTTGTGTATTATTGAGGGGATGGCTGGCATTGATCCGATCTAATGTAATAATGCTGGAGTTTTGGAGCTATTATATGACTTTAGGTGTATAAATAGACCCCTTAGATCCTTCATCATTCATGATTCATCTTATAATTTTCCATTTTCTTGTAAACTTTTCTTTTTGTGTGAAGAACACACTTGTGTTCTTGAGTGATCTTTGTAAGTGTGGTATAACATATGTGTTGGGATTCCGAAAATAAAACGAAATACGCAGCGGAAATAAATACGAATCCCAAACAGGATCGATCAAGTAACGTATATACGAAAAAAAAATACATACAAAGGTAAAGATTCATACCCTTGAAGCCTTTGAAATAAATCTTCGTAAAGTGTAGACGATGATCACGATCTCATCCCGAACACGAAATCCCTTCGTTCCAAGCACCGAAAATTCGAAGCCTCTACTTCACACGCGTCAGAAGTTGCCCGGAAAAATCTACAACACTCCGTTCTATGAAGAACACGGCTAGGAAGTATTGTAGGATTTTTTTCTCTCTTAATTTTTCTTACTTCTTTTCACCTCAAAGATGAACAAAATGAAGAAGGAAAATTTTTCTCTCTCTCCTCACTTAAAACTCTCTCAGCAGGCCAGGGCTGTTTTGCAGGTTTTTTATGTGTGTGTGTGTAGTAGTTGTTATAATGTGTTGTTTTTATATTATCTCAAACATATAATACAAATCATATAATTGAGATAAAATGTCAACACATAATAACAAAAATACAACTAACACATACACATGCATGGAAATGATTCCATGTGATGTGGGGAGAGGGAGGGCGGCCCATGGTGGAAATTTCCTAGAAAACGAGCCGAGTCACTCGGCTCGTGTACCGGACGTTCATCAAACGACTCCGTTAAATACACTCCGTTTAATCACCAATGTATTTATATTAATTAATTAATCTAATTAATTAATAATATCAAATACAGATATATTTCTCTAAGAAATATAATTTATGAATTAAATTAATCACCCGGTAACTTAATTTTAATTCATAAGACCGCTATTTTGATTTATCTAATAAATCATAATTAGATATCCAATATCTAATATTTATAGAGAGATAATAAATTCACATTTATCCGTCAACGCTCTTGATGCGCGACTCCGTAGGTCCGTCTCAGCCGGCATTGGGAGAAACCAATGAGTGCGGGCAGCACTTAGCTTGACTAGCGGGCCGCACTGTAAACCCGGCGAGAACGAATGAAGGGATCATTCCGTAACCATTATGTCGTGAATACTATATACGTATAGACCCTTTATCGGATGTCCCGGTCAAGTCTTCGGTCACGGTAAAGTCAAACCCTACTATTGACTAGACTCTATACATGTGATAATGCAAATCAAGACCGATTAATAGTGTATCTAATACGACTATATCGTAATGCTTTGGCCAAAGACTCATGATCTTATTTGCCATTAACCGTATAGGACATACGCCGCTCACTAACAGAGATAAAATCCTTTCTTGGCATACGGTAAAGATGCTGCACCCGTATAGTCCGCACTTCGAGGTCGACTCAGCAATCAAGCAAATGAGTCTAACTACTCTAATGACAAACTAAACGTCACAGGCACATCTTCTACTGAATCCTCAAGTCAAAGGTCCACATACACTATCACAACCTTTTGATTCGTCATCGACTCTTCGAGAGTGAATACCGTGTGACTGAATCGAGTATGAGTCGTGTTCAAGTATACTGGACCCACCAATATACTTTATAACTATGCTATCAAGACGTGCACACGTCCTAGCATCAGTTATACAAGTCTTATTAAAACTTAATGCCCATTTAAGTTTATTGACTTGCGAACGATTTTCGTAAATAAACTTTAAACACTTCCAGTGCATTTTCTCTTATCCCATAATGAGAATGGATTGTTCAGTTTATTTACATGGACTTCACTTCAATGTTTACCAAGTCAAGAATGCAATTGAAATACAATAAACAGTGAATGAATCGAATTGCCTTATTATTATTTATTCCATAATTACAAGTACAATACCCCTACTCTCTCATCCCCAGAGTGGCATTCGAGGGCATATTCCTAACAATCTCCCACTTGCACTCAATGCCACACATCATGATATCCAATACCCATGTTCTTCAGATGTCTTTCCAAGACGGCCTGAGATAATGGCTTAGTCAGCGGGTCAGAGACATTGTCTTCTGAGTCTACTCTTTCCAATGAAACATATCCTTTTTCCACCATCTCTCGAACGATGTGGTACTTTCTCTCTATATGCTTGGTGTTGTGGTGAGCCCTCGGCTCCTTGGCTTGGGCGACAGCTCCATCATTATCACAGAATAGTGATATAGGCAACTCCGCGTTAGGCACCACTTGAAGTTCTTGTATAAACTTCTGCATCCAAAATGCTTCCTTGCTAGCCTCTGAGGCAGCTTGATACTCTGCTTGGCAGGTGGAATCTGCAATAGCGGTTTGCTTGGAGCTTCTCCAAGATACTGCTCCTCCATTGAGAGTAAATAAATACCCAGATGTCGACTTAGAGTCGTCATTGTCTCCTTGAAAATCAGAATCGGTGAATCCAATCACCTTCAGTTCTCCACCACCATAAGTAAGAACTAAATCTCTAGTTCTTCTTAAGTACTTAAGAATGTTCGTTACGGCAGTCCAATGTTCCCTTCCCGGGTTTGCTTGAAATCGACTTACCATACTCACAGCGTAGGCTAAGTCTAGTCTTGTACACAACATAGCGTACATGAGGCTACCCACTGCCGAGGCATAGGGTACCTTACTCATCTCTCTCTTGTCTTCCTCACTTTGAGGACACATTTTCGTGGTGAGATGAATTCCATGTCGCATGGGAAGGAACCCTCTTTTAGATTCATCCATCTTGAATCTTCTCAGGATTTTATCGATATAAAGGGCTTGGGAAAGTCCTATCATTCTTCGCGGTCTATCTCTGTAAAGACGGATCCCTAGAATATAGGAAGCTTCTCCCAAGTCTTTCATGGAGAACATTTTATAAAGCCAAGCTTTCACAGTGCTGAGCATTGCTATGTTATTTCCTATAAGTAGAATATCATCTACATATAGTACTAAGAACGCAATGTTGCTCCCACTGATCTTTTTGTAAACACACGGTTCCTTCTCATTTCGTTCGAAGTCAAAGTCCTTAATCGCTTCACAAATCGAAGGTTCCAACTCCGAGAAGCTTGCTTGCACCATAAATGGCTCGTTGCCTTACACACTTTATGAATATTAGCTTTGGACACAAAACCTTTAAAGTTCCATATAGATTTCCTCCTCGAGGTATCCATTTAGAAAAGCCGTTTTGACATCCATTTGCCATATTTCATAATCATAATAGGCAGCAATGGCAAGCATCATGCGAATCGACTTTATCATAGCTACGGGCGAGAAGGTATCATGATAATCGATTCCTTCCCTTTGGGTATAACCCTTTGCCACAAGTCTGGACTTATAGGCATCAACCTTGCCATCCCCATCAGTCTTTCTCTTATAGATCCATTTATTTCCAATAGTCCTCATGCCAGTTGGAAGATCTACTAGAGTCCAGACCTGATTGGTATGCATCGAGTCTATCTCAGCTTCCATTGCTTCTTGCCATTTATCAGAGTCTACATCCACTATCGCTTGGTCATTGGTGACAGGGTCGTTTTCACTGCTATCAGGTGTGTCGTGGAGACCCAGTTCCTCGACATGTATATAGCCATACCTCTCAGGTAAGTGAGATACCCTATCAGACCTTCGAAGTGGAGGTTGTGTTACAATAGGTTCGGTTCTTGATCCCTGATCAGATGTCTCCTTAGGAGTTTCATTATGCTCTTCTAAAGAGATATTTCTACCCGAGCCACCTTCCTGAATGAATTCATCCTCAAGGAAGTGCACTTGTAATGCCACAATGACCCTATGGTCTTCTGGAATGTAGAATAGATAACCCATCGAGTCCTCTGGGTATCCTATGAAACGTCCTTTTATGGACCTCGCTTCCAGTTTGTCCACCTTAGCCTTTTTGACATAGGCTGGACATCCCCAAATCCTTATGTGATTAAGGCTTGGTTTCTTACCCTTCCACATCTCATGCAGAGTGATAGGAACAAATTTGGAAGGACATCTATTTAGGATATAGGCAGCGGTTAGTAAGGCATACCCCCACAGGTAAATAGGTAAATCAGTGTAATTTAACATGGAGCGAACCATGTCCAACAAAGTCCGATTTCTCCTTTCTGAAACACCATTTAACTGTGGGGTTCCTGGAGGCGTGAATTGTGAAACTATTCCATGTTCCTTAAGGAACTCATCAAACTCAGTGCTCATATATTCGCCACCTCGGTCCAACCTAAGTGCTTTGATATGACATCCAGTTTGTTTTTCAACTAGGGCCTAAAATTCTTTGAATTTAGCAAAGGCTTCAGATTTATGTTTCATTAAGTACACAATCCCATACCTAGTGTGATCATCTGTGAACGTTATGAAATATTGATATCCGTATCGGGCTACTTCTAAAGCACCACAAACATCGGTATGCACCAATCCAAGTTTATCGGCAGCCCTTTCAAAAGTCCCTGTGAAGGGGAACTTAGTCATTTTGCCTCTAAGGCAAGATTCACAAGTTGGATAGGGTTCTACACCCAATGGACTTAAAAGTCCATCTTTTTCCATTTTCTGAACCTTGGTCTGACCAACATGACCAAGTCTAAGGTGCCATTTAAGAGCTTGATTAGTATCTTCCCTACCACGTTTCCTAGTTATAGTGTTCACTGCTGTTTTATTTTGCATGTTCAGATGATATAAACCATTCAACAATGTAACTGTTCCAACCAATTTATTTCGAAAATAAATTTTACAACTGCCATTGCCAATGAAGAAACAAATCCTTTCCGGTCCAAGACTGGAATGGATACAATGTTTTTATGCCCCTTGGGCAAAACAAGTACTTCATTTAATGTCAAAATAAAACTAGATTCTAAACCCAGAATGATTGATCCAATATCGGTTGCCTCGACACTTTGTCCGCTTCCAACAGTGATCATTATTTCCCCAGCTTCAAGTTTTCTACTGCCCGCATCCCGATTCATAGTACAAATGTGAGAAGTGGCACCTGAATCCAGAATCCATGAAGCAGAATATAAGTAGCGGAACAATTAGTTTCAAAAACAAAAAGTTCCGTACCTGATGCGCCATTAATCTTGGGACAAGTCCTTCGCCAGTGGCCCAGCTCACCGCATTCAAGGCATTTGTCCGTAGGTTTTGGACTGCCTACCTTTTGAACCTTTCGGGCCTTGCCCTTTCCTTATTGCACCCCTTTCTTGGGTTTGTACTGCTCGTAGGTCTTTTTCTTCTTGTTCTTGGACCTCTTAGGCCCAGAAGAAATCACAAGAGCAGCCTCTCTCGGTTTAGTCTTCATGTTAGACTGCGCCGTCACCATTTTATTCATTAGCCCAGCTAATGTGCATGTAATTTCATTACAGTTGAAATTCATTACAAACTGCGTGAAAGAGTCAGGTAGAGATTGAAGGATGAGATCAATTTGAAGGGATAAATCCATATTAAAGTTGAGCACCTCGAGCCTCTCAATCATAGAGATCATCTTGAGGACGTGGTCTCCCACTTTCTCCACTTCTTTCATCCTAGCACTGAACAACTGCTTTGATATCTCATATCTAGCAGTCCTATTGTGCTCTCCATAAAGTTCGGTCAAGTGTGCGAAAATCTGCCTAGCAGAAGTCATTTTCTCGTGCGCTCTCTGCAGCTCATTAGTCATTGAGCCCATCATAAAACCAAGGACTAGCACATCATCATTGACCCATTTTTCATGGACGTCAATGTCTTCCTGATTACCCCTAGTCCGGATTGGAGTCGGTGGAATGTCCGCCTCCAAGACGTATCCCAGAGACTCCATACTGAGTACAATCATCAGATTCCGCAACCAGTCAACAAAGTTAGGGCCAGTTAGGAGATTCTTTTCAAGTAGTATTGCAAGTGGGTTTTTAGCCATTTTAGAGAGATTCAATTTCGTTTTCTGCAAAGATTTAGACAAGATTAAATTAGTGACTTGTTTAATTATGACCTAGTATAGAACTTAAGGGCTTGTATAATTCATGTCTCGGCTCCCACTAATTTTATCAGAATTATACACTCCCATGTTATAATCCGGAAATCATGGTTAGATCGACTTCTTAGTGATGATCAAGTTCTTTACAAATTTTAACAGACGCAACCTATCAGGTTTCTTGCCAATTAATTTCTGTAAAGTGGTGTCTAACACCAACCCGTCTAACGGATGATTTGATCTTCTTTTACCCCTAGTATTCATGCCCTCAACCTATCAGGTTTCTTGGCAATCCAGACTATCTAAGTTGTTGACCATCAACGCTCATCGCTTGACTATTGAATCTCACCCGCAACCTATCGGTGTTTCTAGGCGAAATTTATCACCAACCGAAGGCATCTAATGCACTCAAGAATTTTTCAACCTCTACCAAATATACTACCCCGATAACTCGGAAGCATAGCACACCAGCTCGGGTATCAATTTTCTACGAGTTTGATGGAGGGTAGGAAACCTCGTAACCTTTTTCAAACTTAGTCTGTTTGTAGTCGGGAGAATTTCGCGATTAATGTTACACTTTGCACATTAATTCAATTATACGCGCGTTTGTTGGTTTGTCAATCATTCAAAATGAAAAAAAACAGAAAACAGTAACCTAGTTACTACCAACATATAGCTCATGGACCTAATTCCTAAGTACTGGGCCAAGCGAATGACCCAATAAAAAAAAACCAGTCTTCGATTCTTCGTCTTCTCGGTCGGTTGTCTTCGGTCTTCTTGATACCCAAAATAATAATTACATCATTGAAAAATTGCATCATATACAAGTTTTTCTAGTAAATATAAATAGGCTCAAAACGGCCTTTACAACCCAATCGAATCGAACAAATAAAAAAAAACTAAGTCCACGAGCTATATCACCATCACATAAGGATTCCATACAACATGTAATGACAACGAAATTAAACAATTAATCTTAATATAAATTAATCTAATTAATCTATAAATTAATCTATTCAATTTCTACTATATTAATCCAATTAATATAAAGTGGCATTAAAATTAAATAATCAATTAAGATATTAATCCAATCAATATAAAATTAATCTATTCAATTTTAATGGTATTAATCCAATTAATACTAATAATCGTCATTTAAATTCATTCGAAGTAATCCGGCCAAAATAATATTTTCGTTTAATTTATTTCCTTTAACTAAAAAAATATTCCAAATATTAATTTAGTCAAATTAAAATCCAATTTAAATTTTGGGAAATAATTAAAACGAAATATAAACTTAAACGGAGTCCTGACAATCCGATTTTAGGCCCACCGTGGGTCCGATTCAAAATCGGGCCAAAAACCCGAGGGTCGCTGGCCGAGCCACCGCTCAGTCGGGCCGATCATTCTCGGCCGTGGCGAGACATGGCCGATCATGCTCGGCAGCCTGGCAAACAGCAAGGCCGCCAAGACTTGCCGACAAATTCCGCTTTCTTCGTTTTTGGCCCGTTTCAAAAAACGTGATGCTACAACGAACAATTTAAAATCTACAATTATTCCAAACATGATTCTAAATCATAATCATCATCCAAAAGCATTCAAAATGCACAAATAATCGTATATACGGAAACATTGACCTCGCTCCGATACCACTGTTGGGATTCCGAAAATAAAACGAAATACACAGCGGAAATAAATACGAATCCCAAACAGGATCGATCAAGTAACGTATATACGAAAAAAAATACATACAAAGGTAAAGATTTATACCCTTGAAGCCTTTAAAATAAATCTTCGTAAAGTGTAGACGATGATCACGATCCCGTTCCGAACACGAAATCTCTTCGTTCCAAGCACCGAAAATTCGAAGCCTCTACTTCACACACGTCGGAAGTTGCCCGGAAAAATCTACAACACTCCGTTCTATGAAGAACACGGCTAGGAAGTATTGTAGGAATTTTTTCTCTCTTAATTTTTCTTACTTCTTTTCACCTCAATGATGAACAAAATGAAGAAGGAAAATTTTTCTCTCTCTCCTCACTTAAAACTCTCTCAGCAGCCGTAATGCTTTTTGTGTTTTTATGTGTGTGTGTGTAGTAGTTGTTATAATGTGTTGTTTTTATATTATCTCAAACATATAATACAAATCATATAATTGAGATAAAATGTCAACACATAATAACAAAAATACAACTAACACATACACATGCATGGAAATAATTCCATGTGATGTGGGGAGAGGGAGGGCGGCCCATGGTGGAAATTTCCTAGAAAACGAGCTGAGTCACTCGGCTCATGTACCGGACGTTCGTCAAACGACTCCGTTAAATACACTCCGTTTAATCACCAATGTATTTATATTAATTAATTAATCTAATTAATTAATAATATTAAATACAAATATATTTCTCTAAGAAATATAATTTATGAATTAAATTAATCACCCGGTAACTTAATTTTAATTCATAAGACCGCTATTTTGATTTATCTAATAAATCATAATTAGATATCCAATATCTAATATTTATAGAGAGATGAGAAATTCACATTTATCCGTCAACGCTCCTGATGCGCGACTCCGTAGGTCCGTCTCAGCCGGCATTGGGAGGAACCAATGAGTGCGGGCAGCACTTAGCCAGCCTAGCGGGCCGCACTGTAAACCCCGACTGAGAACGAATGAAGGGATCATTCCAGAACCATTATGTCGTGAATACTATATACGTATAGACCCTTTATCAGATGTCCCGGTCAAGTCTTCGGATCACGGTAAAGTCAAACCCTACTATTGACTAGACTCTATACATGTGTTAATGCAAATCAAGACCGAATGATTAATAGTGTAGCTAATACGACTATATCAGAATGCTTTGGCCAAAGACTCATGATCTTATTTGCCATTAACCGTATAGGATATACGCCTGCTCACTAACAGGAGATAAAATCCTTGCTTGGCATACAGTAAAGACTGCTACCTGCCCGTATAGTCCGCACTTCGAGGTCGACTCAGCAATCAAGCAAATGAGTCTAACTACTCTAATGACAAACTAAACGTCATAGGCACATCTTCTACTGAATCCTCAAGTCAAAGGTCCACATACACTATCACAACCTTTTGATTCGTCATCGACTCTTCGAGAGTGAATACCGTGTGACTGAATCGAGTATGAGTCGTGTTCAAGTATACTGGTCCCACCAATATACTTTATAACTATGCTATCAAGACGTGCACACGTCCTAGCATCAGTTATACAAGTCTTATTAAAACTTAATGCCCATTTAAGTTTATTGACTTGCGAACGATTTTCGTAAATAAACTTTAAACACTTCCAGTGCATTTTCTCTTATCCCATAACGAGAATGGAATGTTCAGTTTATTTACATGGATTTCACTTCAATGTTTACCAAGTCAAGAATGCAATTGAAATACAATAAACAGTGAATGAATCGAATTGCCTTTTTATTATTTATTCCATAATTACAAGTACAATGTCCCTACTCTCTCATCCCCTGAGTGGCATTCGAGGGCATATTCCTAACAATATGTTGTTCAGAGAGTTTATTGTTTCTATCTCCTTTATCTACTAAGGGAGTTAGGATCAATTCTTTCTCTTTATTCAACTAAACATGACCACCAAAGCTTGTAAAATGTGTAATAAACCCTTAATGGGCTAAGTTCCTTAAGTTGGGATTATAAACAAGGTTAGTCATGTTATTTATGTTTGTATAAAAGATCTATTGTGAATTACTTATTATTGTGTGTGATTTTCATTGTTTTAACAATCTTTATTTATTTGGCCAATTAATGAAGATATTTATGGTCTTCATATGTTTCGAAAGAAAATATGTTTGATTAGATCAAATGATCTTCACGCTAAGTTGTTCTAGGGGATAGAAATATACCCCTAGTCCTTAGATGATTCTTTGAGTTATTTTCATAAATCCTAATGCTATGTATTGAAGCCAATCAACATAGAAATATAGTGGATTGATTCAATATGTAAGGGACGTTTTATAGTTCGAAAGAGAAACCGTCTTTTTAAGGAAAATCGAATCTACACAACATAATAAGTAAATTCATCTTATGATCTCCAATACATCTTTTATAACTAATGACGAACTAAGTTTGTAATCCCAACTATTTCATTTTATCGATAATCAATCTATTATTATTGCTATCTTTTTATTTCCTTATAATATTAGAACTATTATTGCAATTTCTTTGCAATTATTAAACAAAACTTTTTAATTGTGTGTTTCACTCATCGTAAGTATCTATAAAAATAGACTAATAGTGTATAATTCAAATTATAACAAAACTTCCTTGTGGGATCGATAAACCGGACTCAAAAAGTCCACTTTACTATTTGATACGATATCGTGCACTTGCGATAGTTACACTAAAAGCGTGTCAAGTTTTTGGCGCCGTTGCCGGGGAAGTATAAGTTATATTTGAAATCTTACATTGTAAACTATTTTTGTAGGTACAAATTTCTCGACGTTGAAACTTAGTACTAAATTGTGTTTGTCCGGTTAAGTGGCGGATAACGGTACTCCGTGACTATTAAAGTCGGATTTTTCAGTTTCCCACAACAACTGATATTTGTAAATATTTTATTCAATTATTTTCATTGTCTTTTTATTTTTGTTTTTTTATATCATGGATGAAACATTGTTTAAAATTGAAAAAAGATTTCCCTTTCTAAGCAAAAATGCAATTTTAAAAATTTACAAGACAAGGCTTGAAAGGATGAGGTTGCTTACGAATAAAAGCATACCTTTTGACATAAGATTCATTATCGAAGCTAAAGTAAGAATAGAAGGTGAATTCACAGAAACACCAACTAGATTTTTACCAGGGCTTGGAAAAAGTTCATATACCAAGAAACGACGAGCAAAGATACTAGCCGTTTGCTATAAATGTGCTAGATGGAACTGTAATACAAAATGTCGATCTTTAGGAATTCCATCTACAAACAGAGAAGATAAAATTCAGTTCATTAATGATGGTCTGAATAAGGAGAATTTAGATAATATCGAAATTTCTCTTGACACGCATCCTAGTGGACTTGTGTATTACGGAATTCAATGTTTGTGGAATAAATTCAAACCGTAATATGAACAACGTTTTGGGAATCGACGTTAAAAGACCTGTTTGCCAATTTGTAAGAAAATTGGATGGGAAGCTTCTCCCACTCATAGAAGGCGTTTAGGCCGTTTCGAACGTAAAATCGGAGGAAGATGTGAGCCACAATCACAACTCTTTGTACATACGTGTAAGTATCTTTTATTTTTGTCGTGTGGTGAGATTTTACGAATAAAAAATGTGATACGCGATAAAAGCTTTCATTATTCTATTGAGTAGTTGAAGCACAATCAAACGCAATCACAAACTTGTTAAACAATTTTTACCTTCTTTTGCTTCTATAAATAAACTTTCTCTTGGTTTCTTTCATTCATCCCTCAAACTTGCACTTTTCTCTGTTTCTCTCTAAATTTTTTTTTCTTTTCAAAAATGGAGTCATCATCTTCAACAAAAAATTTAACACAGTATGCATTTTTGGTGGAGCTAATTTGGAAAAGAGGCATGCTTTCTTGAAGGCCCACAACTTGGGTCGTACCTTAGGAGAAAAATGCATTCATGTAGTTTACGGAGGAGGAAGTCTAGGATTAATGGGACGAGTCATACGCCTATATGGAAGGAGTAAGAGTGTTGGGAATAATCCCAAAACCTCTGGCTGAAAGTAAAATCACCGGGTCAACTATTGGAGATGAGTTTAGATCTGTGAATATGCAAGATCGTATAACTCACATGATAAATAATTCTGGCGCCTTTATCGCCCTTCCCGGTGGTTTTGGCACCCTTGAGGAACTTTTTCATGTGGTTACCAGAGCCCAGCTAAATGTTCATCAAAAACCAATAGGTGTGCTTAATGTCAATGGTTTCTTTGATGGTTTACTGTCTTTCATCGACTACTCTGCCTAAAGAGGCTTTATTTCTGAGAGTGCAAAACGAATCATAGTCGTTGCAACAACACCAGAAGAACTAATCAAAAAACTTAATAAATTTGTTCCTCAACCAGATCCAGCTCTAGCTAAAATTGTCTGGGTAGAAGATTTTACCGTGAGAAAACGAAAAGTGGATTCATTCCTCTCCCTTTGATAAACCATGTCGGACCTATTGTATTTTTACTTTCTGTCGTGTGTAATAATCGTGCTAAATGATGGCAGCTTAAGGAGTTTCTTCTTGATCTCTTGACGCGCATCTATTCGCGATTTATGTATTGCTGTAATTTTTATTTCGTGTTTTGCTTTTATAAAAACTTTGATGGCAGCGTAAGGCGACTCTTCGGACTTTCTTGATGCGCATCTTAAAAATTGTGTTATACTTACGAGTATATTTTATTTTGTGTGTGCCTCGTATATTTATTCTCTTGCAGATTCTAAAAGGCGTTAGCTCAGACATCAACTTTCTTAACAGGGAGTATTCTGCTTTTCTGCATTGATTTTTATTTTTTTTTAAAGCGAGACAGCTTTTATTTTCAAGTTTGGGGGTGGTTTGTTTTAGTATTTTGGTGTGTTGTAATTTTGGTGTGGTTTGTTTAATTATTTTGGTGTGTTTTGATTGATTTGGTTATTTGCCTTAATTTTTTTTATTTTTTATTATATATATATATATTTATAGTATTTTGATTTTTGAGATTTCTAGATCTGGCCAAAACACCAATAAATTAGCTATATACAAACTTCTAAAATCGTTTTAACCGGTAAAAAATTGTATATTCCAAAAATTTTTGAACCTTAATCTCTCTTTCCAAGCCTTGTAATTATCATATAAAACCGAGTCATTCGTTACCTTGAGAAAAGAAGAATCAATTGGTTGATGAAAAATAAAGCGAAATTTACTTAATTTGTGCGATTTTGATTTTTCATGCTTAACTAAAAATGATTTTCTCGCAAAAATTCTATTCCCTAAAAAAAAGTCATTGGTGAAAAGAGCTACACGTTAGCAAATAACGGTGTGAAAGCTATCACCTAAAAATAAATGATGAAAAGGAGAAGTGTTGAGCGGAACAATCGCCTAATTTTGGAAGTCTTAAATTTTTCAAAAATAAAGGACTAACCATTGTTGGTGCGTTGTCGCCGTCTCGAAAAATTGGTGAAAAGAGCTACACGTTAGCAAATAACGGTGTGAAAGCTATCACCTTTTACGAAAGAAAAATAATGAGATAGAAATTGTGTTAGTGAAAAGAGCTACACGTTAGCAAATAACTGTGAAAGCTATCACTAAAAGGGATGTAGTTTATGAGCGATTTGAATTAATTAGCAGCTGAATTTCAATACACTCAATTTTGTGAAAATCACAATATTTGATGACGCCAATGAAATTCTTCTTCATATTGAGTCGAAAAATAAACGAGTGATCGAGAGCAACCATTAAAGGGAGTCGTGTGTATCACGAGTGGGAAAGAAATAATCAACCTATTGGGGGGAAACCTTACATTTTGGAATTACAAAATAAAAACCGTGTTTTAACTTCAAAAACATTAGTTGTTTTTTTTTGAATCTTGTTTCATTTCTATCTACTTTATATATCTTGTTGTTGTTTATTAATGGCATTTTGATCTCTTTTTCTCTTTTTATATTTTAATTTATGTGTGTATTAATTTTCTTATTTTTGTTTTATTTTTTTTATTTTTTTTTATTTTTGGAATGTGAATAACAAAGAGTCTTGCTCGGGACTAGCAAGAATTCAAGTTTGGGGGTGTGATAAGTGTCAGTTTTGTACACTTATCCATGGTTTGTATCGATAAAATTCACCCATAATTGAGCTAGTCTACTCGTTTTTTGCTTTTAATTTATTAGTTTTACTAATTTTATTTTTATCGAATGATGATCGGATTAAATAACTGAATTACTCAAGAAACAACATGTTTAATAAATATTCTCTTTATTAAATTTTGATATTTTCATGTTGTAGGGCTTTCCTAGACGAATTCGGCAGTCTTTCCGGATTCAAAATCAGAGTTATATATCAAAAGTTATCATCCGAAGAAGATGCAGGGCAAAAACGCAAAGTCCGAGAAATTTCAGGCTGAAAACGTAACTATCAAAGCTTCAAGTGAACAAATTTACGAAGCCACGTTACGGCCGTAACATTCAGAGTTACGGTAGTAAGTCACCTAGTTACGTAGTAACTCCCGAATGTTACTAGTAACTCTTGACAGATTGCTATGATTTGTCTAATTTTTTATACTTTTTGTGTATTATTGAGGGGATGGCTGGCATTGATCCGATCTAATGTAATAATGCTGGAGTTTTGGAGCTATTAGATGACTTTAGGTGTATAAATAGACCCCTTAGATCTTTCATCATTCATGATTCATCTTATAATTTTCCATTTTCTTGTAAACTTTTCTTTTTGTGTGAAGAACACACTTGTGTTCTTGAGTGATCTTTGTAAGTGTGGTATAACATATGTTGTTCAGAGAGTTAATTGTTTCTATCTCCTTTATCTACTAAGGGAGTTAGGATCAATTCTTTCTCTTGATTCAACTAAACATGACCACCAAAGCTTGTAAAATGTGTAATAAACCCTTAATGGGCTAAGTTCCTTAAGTTGGGATTATAAACAAAGTTAGTCATGTTATTTATGTTTGTATAAAAGATCTATTGTGAATTACTTATTATTGTGTGTGATTTTCATTGTTTTAACAATCTTTATTTAGTTGGCCAATTAATCAAGATATTTATGGTCTTCATATGTTTCGAAAGAAAATATGTTTGATTAGATCAAATGATCTTCACTCTAAGTTGTTCTAGGGGATAGAAATATACTCCTAGTCCTTAGATGATTCTTTGAGTTATTTTCATAAATCCTAATGCTATGTATTGAAGCCAATCAACATAGAAATATAGTGGATTGATTCAATATGTAAGGGACGTTTTATAGTTCGAAAGAGAAACCGTCTTTTTAAGGAAAATGGAATCTACACAACATAATAAGTAAATTCATCTTATGATCTCCAATACATCTTTTATAACTAATGACGAACTAAGTTTGTAATCCCAACTATTTCATTTTATCGATAATCAATCTATTATTATTGCTATCTTTTTATTTCCTTATAATATTAGAACTATTATTGCAATTTCTTTGCAATTATTAAACAAAACTTTTTAATTGTGTGTTTCACTCATCTTAAGTATCTATAAAAATAGACTAATAGTGTATAATTCAAATTATAATAAAACTTCCTTGTGGGATCGATAAACCGGACTCAAAAAGTCCACTTTACTACTTGATACGATATCGTGCACTTGCGATAGTTACACTAAAAGCGTGTCACTTGTGCACTTGGAGGAGCTGGGTCTCCATGAGGTTCCAAGTGATAGCCAAGAGACCGACCCGACAACCTATGACCAAGCGATGGTGGATGTAGACTCCGCGAAATGGCGTGAAGCTATGGAAGTTGAGATAGACTCGATGCATGTCAATCAGGTCTGGACTCTAGTAGACCGCTCCAAGGGCATAGTGCCTATTGGGAACAAGTGGATCTACAAGAGAAAGACTGATGGTGATGGCAAGGTTGACGCCTATAAGGCCAGGCTAGTCGCAAAGGGTTATACCCAGAAGGAAGGGATCGATTACCACGATACCTTCTCGCCCGTAGCCATGATCAAGTCTATTCGCATGATGCTTGCTATAGCTGCCTACCATGATTATGAGATATGGCAAATGGACGTAAAGACGTCTTTCCTTAATGGATTCCTCGAGGAGGAAATCTATATGGAGCAGCCTAAAGGCTTTGTGTCCGAAGTCGATATTCAGAAAGTGTGCAAGCTTCAGCGTTCCATTTATGGACTGAAGCAAGCGTCGCGTAGTTGGAACCTTCGTTTTGACGAGGCGGTCAAAGAGTTTGACTTCGTGCAAAATGAAGAGGAACCTTGTGTATACAAGAGGGTTAGTGGGAGCAAGATCGCATTCTTAGTACTATATGTAGATGACATTCTACTAATAGGAAATGATGTGGGAATGCTCAGTTCTGTGAAAGCTTGGCTTTCGAGTAATTTCTCCATGAAATATTTGGGAGAAGCTACCTATATTCTTGGTATTCGACTCTACCGGGATAGAGCGAAGAGAACAATAGGTCTTTCCCAAGCCCTCTATATAGATAAAATCTTAAAGCGATTTAAGATGGATGATTCTAAAAGAGGGTTCCTACTGATGCGACATGGAATAAAACTCACCTTGAAGATGTGTCCTCTAAGTGAGGAACAACGAAAGGAAATGAGTAATATACCATATGCTTCGGCCGTGGGTAGCCTTATGTATGCTATGTTGTGTTCAAGACCTGACATCGCGCATGCTGTAAGCGTGGTGAGTAGGTTTCAGGCAAACCCAAGTAGGGAACATTGGACTGCCGTAAAGAACATTCTCAAGTACTTAAGAAGGACTAGAGATATGGTTCTGATGTATGGCGGTGGAGAATTAGATGTGGTGGGATTCACTGATTTGGACTTCCAAGGACTGAAGGACGACTCGATGTCCACTTCTGGCTACATATTTACTCTTAATGGAGGAGCAGTATCTTGGCGTAGTGCCAAGCAAAGCGCGACTGCTGATTCCACCTGTCAGGCTGAGTATCAAGCAGCCTCGGAGGCTTCAAGGAAGGGTTCGGATTAAGAAGTTTCGGGAGAACTTCAAGTGATACCATGTCTTGAAAGCTGTTCATTTGTCTTCGCGACAACGACGGAGTCAGTAGCGCAGCCAAGGAGCCGAGGTTTCACAACAGACCAAACATATTGAGAGGAAATATCATCTCGTAAGAGAATTTGTTCGCAAGGGATACATTGTCTTTGCACAGAGTAGACTCGGCCGACAACGTCGCCGATCCACTGACCAAGCCACTTTCTCAGACTAGCTTAGAGCGTCATCTGGAGAACATGGGTATTAGATACCATAGTGTGTGGCATTGAGTGCAAGTGGGAGATTGTTAGGAGTATGCCCTCGAATGCCACTCAGAGGATGTTGAGTGAGGGCATTGTACTTGTTATTATGTAAATCATCAATATAAGGCAATGGATGTTTCTTTATTTACTGGTAGTTACTGGCATTCCTAACTCGTAAATATACATATAGAAACTAGTCCGTGTATTTGAGAGCAAAACGTTCCACTCCTTATTGGATAAGGGGGTCTTTGGAAAGGTTTATAGCTCAAATACTTAATCGTCATGAAGTCGATGAAACTTTACTGGGCGTTAAGTTTATGTGAAGACTTGTATGACGTGTTCTTTGACAAGGAGAGTGCCTGTCGAACACTAATGGTTAGTGGGAGCACACGTTATAGGTATGCTAATTGGATTAGTATACTCGAACCGACTCACCCTCGATTCATCACACGGATTTCGCTCGGGACACCAATGATGGAATCGAAAGGTTGTGATAGGTATTCGTGAACCTTCGACTTGAGGATTTAGTAGGGATGTGCTTGTGACGTCAAGATTTTCATTAGAGTAGTTCGACCTCGTAAACCTAAGGCGGGGTCAACCTCGACGTGCATCTTGATGGGCAAGTAGCAGTCCTATCAATACCAAGATAGAATTCTTTCTCCCGTTAGTGAACGGGTTATATGTCCTATGCGGTTATTGGCAGATGAGATCATAAGTCTTTGGCCAAAGCATTGGAGCTAGCTGTATTAGATACATGAGAGCTCGATGATCTCGATTTGCATTAACGCATGCATAGCGTCAAGTACAGATAGGGTTTGACTGACCGTGACCCTATAACTTGATCGGGACATTTGAAAGAAGGGTTTATACGCCATCGGTATTCACGAGAATGGTTCTTGAATGATCCCAATCATTCGTTCTCGGTTGGGGTACAGTGTAGGCCGCCGACCGCTAGGTGGTGCTACTACTCTTTGGTTCCTCCCATTGCTGACTGAGACGGACCTACCTAGTCGCGCATTAGGATTGACGACGGAATGAATCGAGCTTAATCTCTCATTATAAATATTAGATATTGGATATCTAATTTGGGACATTGGATGTCTAAATCGATTTATTGGATAAATTGATTTACGGCCTAATAGATTAAATAAATTATGGGTGATTAATTTAATTCGTGAATATAATTATTTTTGGAGAAATTAATTATGTTATTATGTATTTAATGTGATTAATTGATTGGATTAATTAATCGACACAAATACATCGGAACGGAATAGGAGTTTATCTGTTTGGACTCACGGAGTCCAAACGAATCGAACTCATCCGATTCCTTCTAGATGGCCACCCCATCACCTACTCCCTTACTTTGTCTTGGTCTACACTTTCAAGGATGGTGGACTAGTGACCAATCAAGGGGACAAATATCACACCTTGGTGATATTGTCTAAAGTGGGAGATCTTGGGGAGTTGAATAAGAATATAATGAAGACTCACTTCACTTGCTACCATATGCTTCAGTAGTGAGTTTTGTTAGTGAGAGAGAAAATTATTTTTCTTAGTCTTCATCTTCATCTTCTTCTTCACTTTTGTTCTTGAGTTTTCTTGGAGAAAATTCAAGATACATTGAGAGAGATATATTATACACTTAGAGTGTAATAATAATAAAAGCTTCACCACTTGATTCTAGCCGTAACCTTAGAGGTTAATCGAGTGTTGTTGTTCCGATGCTTTTCCAGTAGCGTGGCAAGTAGAGACGCGGTGTTTTCGGCGTTGGATCGTTCAAGGGCTTGGAGCGGATTGAACTCGTAGAGATCAAACTAAAGCTTGGGGAATAGCTCAAGAGAAGGTTTCCATTTAATCAACGGACTTCGAGGGTTAGTTTCTTACGACTCTTGCTTTTCGTTTATATATTCGTATATACATAGCTCGATCGATCCTCGTAGGGATTCAGATCGAATTAATTTTCATTTTACCGCTTCCGCTGGGCCTTCGTTTTAGGCACCGAATCCCAACACTGACATGAACAAGTTCTCCACAGTTGAAACAGGTGATGGACAAACTGGCCGCTTGGGACTGCGATTCCGCGGGTCTGGCGCCACAGGAGGTCGCTCAGAGAAAGTAGAGCCCGCACGAGGTTTCTTGAAGGTTGCCTGACCTCCTTCAGACTGATTATGATTCTTTGACTTCTTGCTAGCAGATGAAGGTTGCTGCTTAGCAATCTCCTTAGCAGTAAGCTCATAAGTAAGAGCTTTCTCAACGAATTAGGCCAGGGTGGTGCAATTATGATTAAGCAACTGCATCCGCATACGGGGTTTCAGCCTCTTGCTGAAATACTTAATCTTATTCGCCTTGGAGTGAATGATTGATGAGGCGAAAGGAAGAAGTTCTTGAAATTTCTTGTCAATGGCGAGAACATCATCTTCCACTGAGGGGTCGGGAGTGAGTAATTCTGATAACTTGGCCTCTCTGAGTGAGGCCGGATAATACCTCTGCATCATGGGAGTCTTGAATTGATCCCAAGTACATGATCCGTCAGTGGATTTTAACGACAACCACCATGAATGAGCACTCTTACCCAGATAATAAGCCGCAACTGAAACTTTGTGTCCTTCGGGAAACTCTACCATAGCAAATAACGTCTCAAAATGCTCGAGCCAATGAACAATATCTGCCGGCTCAGATGAGCCCTCGAAAGTAGGTGGCCTTTGGCGAGAGATGTCGCCAATAATATTGCTTACACCCCTCTCTTGCCCCTGAGGTGGCAGCGGAGGAGCCTGCTGATTCTGAGCTGTTGAGTTCTGCATCGTCTCCATGAGACGTGCCATCTGTGTCATCTGGGCCATCATGCCCTGCATAAAAGCGAGCGGATCAACCCTAACACCTTCTGACTGAGCTGTGTCCCAGGTACGACTCCCTGATAGTGAATGGTCATTTCTGGGTGAATGAGTGGAAGCGTCGCTGCTCGAGGAGTTAGCATTATTCCTCGCGTTCGTGCGTGTATTCACATGAGCTCTCGGGTTTCAGCCCGCACCGCGGCCTCGTCCCCCGCGTCCTCTGCCTGCTCTCTCCATACTGAAGTAGGAAAGTCACATGATAATTATAGCTCTCGTATGAATGTCACATTATGATTACGTCATGAAGTGATGAAAATGAGCATACGCGCTCTAACACAGTGATTACATGAATGATTAACTGAGGTGACATGATTATCCGATGATATTCTTGAAATGATTATCTTGAACAAGTTAACAAGATTAATGATATGATCCTTAAGATCAACAACTGAACAGTGAAATGAACTGAGTGATTAATGAGTTAACATGATCGTCCTGATCAAAATGAATGATGATGAGGATTGTTGACTGTTCAATGATGAATGAATGATTCTTATTTCCAGAAAATATACCATGGCGTTAGAAATCTTACAGTTCTTTCGGTCTTAGGGTCTCGACATTTGCACAGGTCACATGTGACGCGAAGGTCCAATGATACTAGTCCGATGATGATGATTTCAAATGAGACATGACTCGGAAGGTAGTATTCAAAACCACGCTCCGATACCAACTCTATAACACCCCAAACTAGGCGACTATTACAGTGTCGTAGACCCCGACTGGGACCCACCAAGCGAATGAAAATTAATGACTTAGATAACATAATCACAGTACCGAACCACATTATATCATCTATTACTCCGATAAGGAGTTTCAAGTACAACATGCGAAAGATAATACAGAATAAATGTATATTTTATATGAAGATAAAATATACAACACTGAATGAAACGGAGTATCCAAATGGAAAAATCTGCAGCGAAAAATAAAATGACGAAAACATGAATGACTGAAAGGATTGGGGCCCCCTACTAGTATCACTGGGACTCCTCGCCATCAATGTTCTCTTCCCGTGCTTTTGTCTTGCCATGACCTGAAAACAATATCCCCCAACGGGGTAAGTTACACAGAACAACAATCCTTAAGGGTTGAATATACACTATCATGATATATCTCAATTATGAAATATCCTTTAGTTGTGAATTTAAGATGAAGAGGAGCATCATAGTATGCCCATAATTTTCTGTGCAAGTGCATAAGACGAGTGCCCGGACACACCCGTCCTTGTACCTAATTCGTCTCACAGAGGTAAACGTTACCGTGTGCACAGTCCAATGTATCGGTGAACCCAACACATGACTATCGTGTGCCCGACTAAACATTCCACACATCTGCACCCGGACACGCAATATGAACCCAGAAGGTCACACAATCAAAAGTGACCATGATGATTATTAATGAATAACAACCTGACAAGGGTCAAGAATGACTCACCGAGATGAAATAATAGTGAAATGAATGATAGCTCTTTGAAATGATTGGAACCGTCATTCCTCGTGAATGAAATGATTATTTTGATAATTACACGTCTCAACATAATTAGTACACTGTGAATGATTAAGATTTATGAATGAACAACAACGAAAGGAATGAATATCCTTTTAACCGAGTAAGAATTAACTTACACAACACCGATGAAAAATGTCCTTCCACGAACAAATGTCCTAAATGAGATGTCGGTCGCTCGAACAACCTTGAATAACACAGTTACCAACAATCCATTCAACATACGAATCAAACACGATAATAACTAACTCAAAACGTCGATACAACTAAACCAAGTTCATTGGGGCATTATATCAAACACATTGTAACCAATCTTCGATTGTTTACAACCAATCCTTAACTATACCCATATCAAATCCCCAAGGAGTGTTCCCAACCAACAAAACATCTTCAATACAATCAATAATCCAATATGAATATCCAAATTCGTGATTACAACAACAACTAATCAAAAAACCCCAAATCCAACTCAATATTCAAAGTGTTCTTGAATAACCCTTCAATAATCCAATGAATATTCATACACACTCATAATCATATGTATATCTCTTCATACAACATGATTATAACATCCAAAACATCATATATCAACACAAAATCGAAATCCAAGATGTTGAAGAATATTACCTTTGAAGATCCAAATACTTTGATCCGATGAACACGCGTTAGATCGACTATCCAAGCTTCATAAACGAATGAAGATGATGAAAACCGAACACCCAAGTGATTGATGATGAAAAATCTCTCCCTCAAGCTCTCTCTCTCTCGGAACAAGGTGAAGAAATGATAGAAATGAGCTCAAGGTCCCGTCCAAGTCCTTTAAATACAGCCATAGTTACGGTCGTAACTCGGCCTACTTACGGCCGTAACATCCCAAGTCAACGGCCTTATAGCCGTAACCAGACACTTCATACGGGCGTAACTCGCCCTCATCCAAACACCTGCCGATAGTTATACGGTCGTACCGCACATGCCTTACGAGCGTAACTAGCCTGTTACGGCCGTACTCGGTAAGGCTTACGGGCATACGACACCTTCGTCGAAACTGACTAGGCACCCTGCCTGCAACGTACGGCCGTATCCGGCCAAGCCTTATGACCGTACCTGCCTCATCTTACGGCCGTATGCCGCAACCCTTACGGCCGTAAGCCCTCCTCGTTCGACAATTACTGAAAATCACAAACACCTCTTACGGCCGTAGCCTGCCTACCTTAAGGCAGAATCTTGTCTTTCGCTAAAACAACCTTAAGCCGACGAAATCATGTTACGTCCGTAATGTATGATTAGTTAAGGCCGTAACTCATTGCTGGAAATGACAAAAATGCGACAACTCCGACGACTCGCTACAAACGGTGAATGATCCGACAACAAAACTTGTATGAATGTAATTAAGTCCAATAACACGTGATAGATGATACTTCCAACACAAGACTATATTCATGATGATTATGATAATACTCCCGTCTCGACTCTCAATCGGAGATGAATGATGATCGGTAACTGATACACGGTTACAAAATGCCAACGATGAATACAAATGAATGAATCATGAATGATGAGTGATTATTAAGGAGTGAAAATTACTGAGTAACCAATACTGATTGACAATTACTGAATGATAATGAATGAATTACAACCGGGTATTACAATGACAACAATCATTTCATGTGTGTTTTGCTTTAAATGAATGTTAGAAATGAGTAGTTATCCGCGGAATTGTGGAATCGTGGAATATTTATATTGTCCGCTTGTTAGCCTATTTCCTGAATGATGATGTGACGTGAATGTTGTACCTTTGTGGAGGTGTATGATGCGTTATCTCATGTTTTATGTGTTTGTGATTGTGGTGAATATTATACCCTTGTTGTTGTGTAATCGGTGAATTGAGATATTACCTTGGTAGGGACCCGTGAGGCCTCCGGCGGCGCGTACTTGCGAGTATGTCCAGATGTTATGATTTGACCATAAGGTTATCGAATCGGGTAGTTCTGGAGAGGGCTCCGAGAACCGTCACTTGCGAGTGCGATGTCACGATAACTTGTGGGCCTGTTTGAATGATGTTACCCGAGTAGGGACCCGTGAGGCCTCCGGCAGCGCGTACTTGCAAGTACGGCCACTTGATATGATTTGACCATAAGGTTGTATAATCGGGTAGGTCTGGATAGGGCTCCGAGAATCGTTACTTGCGAGTACGATGTCAAGATAACTTATGGGTGGATTTGAGCTTGTTTTGGTAACTAATCCGGGTGGATCCCATCGGAGGTGATGTGAGTATTTGATTAGATATCTCTGAACGGTGAATGCTTGAATCTTGGATTCCGGTTATATTGGTGAATATGGTTCCACATTTAAGGTTTGTTTGAGAATTGAACCATCTATATGATTTTGAAAGAAAAACCTTTGGAAAAAGGAGAATTATAAATCTTTTCATGATTTTAAACTAAGACCGCCGACGACCTTAATTACTCTTTTAAATGTGTTTTGAAGTTATTCTTATGATCTTTTCTAGTGGAAACTGTTTTTGAAAAAACATTATACTCGGGGATCGTGTTACTACCTTGTTGAAAGGTTATTTTCATAATGGTTGTATTCTTAATATATAACTTTATTGCTTGGTTACTTTCTAGCGATTCCATCGCTAACCCTTCGTTGGGGATTATGTTATTTATTCCAGGTGTTCTGATTGGAGGGCGATAAACCACAGTATCGGCTTGGAATATGATGTAAAGTAGCGGTACTAGACAGTGCTGTAGTCGGTTGTCCGTGAGTGACCTATCGGCTTGCGAGTTTATTCCTATTTTTAATTGTCATCCTTAAGAGGATGGACATGTTGTGTAAATTGTGATCGAGCTGTATTTTTACTTGTCAATTGTACTGTTATGTTGAGTTTTGAGAGACCTCATCGGTCTATGGTTTCATGTTTTGGTCGAGTTGACCACGTGTGGGTTTTTGTTTTGTAGTTTCTTGCCTGGTAGACCCTTGAGGAGAGGGATCTACGGTGTGTAATATCCCTGAGTGCATTGGGGGTGTTATGTAAATGGTATCATTAGAGATTAGGTTTGCGAAAACCTAGGCAGTTGGGTCTAATTGGGTCTTGTCGAGTCGTGTCCTATCGTGTCACCCGGGTGAGCAATTGTGAACAAGTGTGATCGTGGTGATCTGTTGTGATCAATTGTGATTTGTTGTGATTAGCATCGTGGTGCAACCATCGTCTCCATGCAGCATGTAGACGTAAGTCTCCTTTTTTATGCGAGGTATTTGTGTTTCATGATTTCATCTATGTGAGTTAATTGTGGTGCATAATTTTATTTGCATGGTGTCATGTAATGGAGTTTGTATTCGATACTTGTGACACACTGTATGTGTATACAACTGGACGTATTGATGTTTTGACTTTGAACCGCCATGTGGAGTGGTATGATGTTAAATTTGTGAACCTTGATGGGTTCCGAAAAAGGTACCGACAGTAGAGTCGGTGAGAAACTCAGATGGATGGTTTCGTTGTATGTTTTAACTTGGTGCGCACGAGATGTATTTGGTTGAATTTGTGATTCTGTTTGCCGTTTGGGCATGTGGTTTTAAGTTCGATTATTTTTTGGACTGTCATAATTATGCTCGCTGCGGGTAGGTTTGAGAACGTGTTTCTAAAATACATTAAGGTCTGAGCATTTTTGTGGAAGTCGATTTTTGAAAATATTTTGATGGTGCGATTAAACAACGACCTTTATGGATTTGATCATGTATTTTCAAATGACACCATCAGACGGTATTTGGAAAAATGTATTTTAATGTATTTCGGGCACTGCAAAATATTACCGTCATCTTCGGTTATGATCGAAAGGATTTTGGAAAATTCTGTTTTGCAAACAACTTTGGTTTTCGAAATTTAAAACGTTATGTGTTTGTTATGTTGTTATGCCCGTTGGAGAATTTTTACAGTACTTTCTAAATGTCGAGATACACTGTTAGGAGTCGATCCTTAACCTTTAGAGCCGTTCTGAGACTGTTGAGTTGATTCTTCCAACTTATAGTTAATTGTTACGACTGTAAGCTTCTGACTGTCACGTTAGTACCTTTGTTGTTACAATTCTATTTGTGCTCATCATCGGTCGTTAAATCCTTGTCGACCTAGTCATATGGTCCGTCTGTGACGATTGTGAACTTTAACTATGGTATCAGTAATATTGCACCCAGTTGTTTATCCTTTATGAATATTATTGACGTATTATAAATCGTTACCTGTCTTGTTAGCGAGTTTTGGTTGTACACCTAGATGTTATGATTACATAGTTTGGTTTAATTGTATTATTCTATGACGTTATCCGGATGTGATAGTTGATGGGTAGAATGATGATATATATTGATAAGGCCATTTTGATGATATCGTTTATCGAGTAGATTGATGTTTCAAAATGTTGTTTTACAAATGACCTTCAAAACGAAACCGTTATGATAATGGGTTCATAGTTTTGATCAAATGACCGAGGTATTAAAAATATTTCTTTTCAAAAAACTAATTTCAGCAAAATTATTCAAACTCAAGAATTTTAAAATACTATCATTTGGACAAGTACCTCGAAAAAAATTTGTTTTTAAAATATTACCAATATTCGACCACGATGATATGTATTGGTTTTGACCGTGATTGTTTTGGTAAATGTCGTATGTTTTTGTTGATGTATCCAAGTGAATGACTTATGAATTTGGATCATATTGTAGCAGTGATAGAACGTGTATTTATGTTATGACTCAGAGTGAGTATTTTATTGTATTACCATTCGTTGCTCTATGTTGATTATGTGGTGTTTGTGGTGTCGCTCTGAGCGTCTGCCAGTTCAGTATGCCGAGAGGTCGTGGCAATCAGTTGCGTGATCGAGATCATGCTGCTGGTAATGGCATTAGTATTGGTGTTGCTACTATACTTCACTAGGTGGCAGACCAGATGACTCATTTAGCTCAGGCGGTTCAGCGTAACACTACCGTGACTGAGAATGTCGGGTCGACTCAGTGGCTTAGAGAAGTGGTTCGTATGCATCCCCCTCGCTTTGTAGGCGCGGGTGATACTTTGGGCTGGGACGGTTGGCTTTTCCAATTGGAGAAGATTTTCAAGGCGGTTGGTTGTCCAGAGGAACGGAGGATTCCTATCGCTCAGTTCCTTCTCGATAGTGACACTCCTAATTGGTGGGAGGCCGTTGAGCCTCAGGATCATGCTGTTACTTGGGAAGAGTTTAAGAAGTTAATGGAGGCGGAGTCTGTCCGGAGCCGATCCGAGAGTAGAGGATCCGAGATTTTTTCCTAGCCGAGCCGCAGGATATAACCGTGTCGAAGGCTATTATCGATTATAGTAGACAGCTCGCTTACGTGAAGAGGCAGGTGAGGACCGAGGAAGACAAAATCCGTCATTTTGACATGCGGATGAGACCAGAGATTCGACAATACATGTCGGGTTTCACTTGTGCTACTTTGAGAGAGTATCAAAATCGAGTCATGGCGTATGAGATGGCATCGTTATCTACTGGGCCTTCGCATGAGCCAAAGAGACAGAGGTCGTCTGGAGATTTTTCAGATGGTGTGAGAGTCGGAAATTCTTCTCATCGAGTTTCGCGTAGTCGTACGGCGGAACCTTCCCTTTCTTCGTTTAGTGGAACCAAGAGTTCCAAGTCATCTTCTTTGACTCCTAGTGAGACTGGGAGGTGTTTCAATTGCAACATTGTGGGTAATGTGCAAGCTAATTGTCCTCCGCAGTCGATTACTTGTTATAACTGTGGACTCGAGGGCACAGAGTTCAGTATTGTGAATTATTCCTTCAGGTTTCCCAGAATTGAGCTTCAGCACCATTATCAGGATTGACTCGTGTAGATCGCTGAGGTTTAATGGTTCAGCCACTTTGATGACTGCTTACTTCACCCTTTCTTTTTAAGTTTCGGGACGAAACTTCTTTTTAGAGGGGTGGAATGAAATACCCGAGATTCTTATTTTCCAGTTTACCTGAATTATTTGTCGTTTAGTTTCGGTTATTTTGTTTCGTTATGATTATGTGGGATACGTTTTTCTATGATATACTGTATGATGTGTTTTGTTGTAAAGTTCGTCGAGTGAGACTTGTGTCGTCGGTGTTTCTTTGATTAAATGTGTGCTTGGGATGTGGTATGTCACGTTTCGTAAATGGCTCGTTATTGTTTTGAATCATAGCAGGTGTATTAGTGTGACCGAGACATCGTTGAGCGCCTAACCGGACTGTCAGAGTGATCGAGTTTCGGTCGTGAGGCTTGGCCGAGTTACAGCCGTAAGGCATTGCCGGCTACGACCGTAAGACACTGCCTGTTATGGCCGTAAGGCATAGTAGGTTACGGCCGCAAGGCATGGCCTAGTTACGGTCGTAATGCCTTGCCGGTTATGACCATAAGAACCTTGGTGTTACAGCCGTAATGGCTTCGTGGTTACGGCCGTAACACAGATTCATTTTTTGGGCAGTAGGCCTAGGGACCCGGTTACGGCCGTAGGGGGCTGCCTAGTACGGCTGTAAGCGCCGAGTTACGGCCGTAACGTGCGTGCCTATAAATAGCATGGGCGATGGGTTTTTCCCATTTTCCTCCTTTCCCTTTGTCCTTCTCGTAGCTGCCGAACCGGTGAGGCAGAACCGTCGATTCTTGGTTGATTCCTTAATTACAAGATGTTTTGGAAGGCCTTTGTTGATCATAACAACATTTAATCCTTGTTCTTCGTCGGATCCGGGTAATTTCTTGAAATCTCCTACGGTTGACTTTCGGGATTCCTTCTTGATCTTTGTTGGTCGTCCCATTTTGATGAATCAATTGATGTTATTGAGCATTATTAATCATGTTCTATGGGTTGTATATATGTATTTAGAGTTTTTTCAACTTGATTGGGTATTCGAGTGTTCTTGGGAGTTATCGAACATTGAATGTTCGATTAAATGTCCCATTGAGTTTCCCTTCGATAGTTTGGTGGCATTTCCATCGAGCTTTACTGTTGCTTCGAGTGCTTTGTACTTGACGCGAGTATCTCATCTATAATCCTTATACTTTGAGAATGTGACGTGTCGTGAAATTAATGTGGACTTGTTAGTGATGGAACGTTAAATCGTAGCTTACTTCTAAATGAATATGTGATTCTATGAAAGTAAACACGAACATAAACCTGAGGTTCCCGAAGGATGACAACAATCATTTCATGTGTGTTTTGCTTTAAACGAATGCTAGAAATGAGTAGTTATCCGAGGAATTGTGGAATCGTGGAATATTTGTATTGTCCGCTTGTTAGCCTATTTCCTGAATGATGATGTGACGTGAATGTTGTACCTTTGTGGAGGTGTATGATGCATTAGCTCATGTTTTCTGTGTTTGTGATTGGGGCGACTACTATACCTTTGTTGATGTGTAATCGGTGAATTGAGATATTACCCGGGTAGGGACCCGTGAGGCCTCCGACGGCGCGTACTTGCGAGTACGGCCAGATTTTATGATTTGACCATAAGGTTACCGAATCGGGTAGGTCTGGAGATGGCTTCGAGAATCGTCACTTGCGAGTGCGATGTCACGATAACTTGTGGGCATGTTTGAATGATGTTACCCAGGTAGAGACCCGTGAGGCCTCCGGCGGCGCGTACTTGCAAGTACGGTCAGTTGATATGATTTGACCATAAGTTTATCTAATCGGGTAGGTCTAGAGAGGGCTCCGAGAATCGTTACTTGCGAGTACGATGTCAAGATAACTTATGGGTGGATTTGAGGTTGATTCGGTAAGTAATCCGGGTGGGTCCCATCGAGGCCATGGAGGTGATTTGAGTATTTGATTGGATATCTCTGAACGGTGAATTCTTGAATCTTGGATTCCGGTTATATTGGTGAATATGGTTCCGCCTTTAAGGTTTGTTGGAGAATTGAACCATCTATATGATTTTGAAAGATAACCCTTTGGAAAAAGGAAAATTATAAATATTTTCATGATTTTACACTGAGACCCCCGACGTCCTCAATTATTCTTTTAAATGTGTTTTGAAGTTATTCTTATGATCTTTCTTAGTGGAAACTATTTTCGAAAAGACTTTAGACTCGGGGAGCGTGTTACTACCTTGTTGAAAGGTTATTTTCATAACAGTTGTATTCTTGATGCATAACTTTATAGCTTGGTTACTTGCTAGCGATTCCATCGCTAACCCCTCGTTGGGGATTATGTTATTTATTCCAGGTGTTCTGATTGGAGAGCGAGCAACCACAGGATCGGCTTCGAATATGATGTAAATCAGCGTGACTAGTCACAGTTGTAGTCGGTTATCCGTGAGTGACCTGTCGGCTTGAGAGTTTATTCCTATATTTCGTTGTCATCCTTAAGAGGATGGACATGTGTAAATTGTGATCGAGTTGTATTTTGACTTATCAATCGTACTTCTATGTTGGGTTTTGAGAGACCTCATTGGTCTATGGTTTCATGTTTTGGTCGAGTTGACCACGTGTGGTTTTTTTTTTGTAGTTTCTTGCCTGATAGAGCCTTGCAGAAAGGGATCTACGATGTGTAATATCCCTAAGTGGATTGGGGGTGTTACAAAATATACACAGTCAACGTGAACAACACATCATCTGTTGGGATTCGGTGCCTAAAATTAAGGCCCAGCAGAAGCGGTAAAATGAAAATTAATTCGATCTGAATCCCTATGAGGATCGATCAAGCTACGTATATACGAATATAATACGAAAATAAGGAAGATAAGGAACCATACCCTCGTAGTCCGTTGATTAAATGGTGTACGTGTTGAACATGATTCCCCAAGCTTTAAATACTATCCATGAATCCAATCTGCTCCAAGCTCTTGAATGATCCAACGCCGAAAGCACCGCGTCTTTACCTGCCACGCGCCGGAGAAACGATCAGAATGATAACGCCTTGATACCCTCCAAGGATACGGCTAGAGCAAGGTGGTAGAAGCTTTTGATTTGATGAATATACTCCAAGTATGTTTATCAAAACTTCTCTCTTATTATTCCTCTATTTTTCTCCAAGAAAAACTCAAGGAATATGAATGAAGAAGATGATGACTATTCTTCTCTCTTTTCTCTCTCAAAGCCGTGAGGTATCAAGTGTATTGAGAGTTGGTGTAGTCTTCACTTTATATTCTTCATTATCTTACCTAAAGTCACCTTTTATTATAAAAAGAGATACCATATCTCTTTATATCTTTGTCTTCCACCTATTAAGGTGAAGACCAAGACTATATTAAAAGGGGAGTAGGTTGTGGCGGCCATCTAGAAGGAATCGGATGAGTTCGGTTCGTTTCGGACTCCCGTGAGTCCAAACAGATGAACTCCAATTCCATTCTGATGTATTTATAACAATTAATTAATCCAATTAATTAATTATATCAAATACAAAATAATATAATTAATTTCTCCAAGAATAATTATATCTATGAATTAAACTAATCACCCAGTAATTTATTTAATTTATTAGGCCGTAAATTTATTTATCCAATAAATTAATTTAGACATCCAATGTCCCAATAAATTAGATATCAAATATCTAATATTTATAAAGAGAGAATTAGCTCGATTCATTGCGCCGTTAATCCTATTGCACGACTCGGTAGGTCCGTCTCAGTTAGCAATGGGAGGAACCAAAGAGTAGTACCACCACCTAGCCAGCCTAGCGGCCTACACTCCCCAACTGAGAACGAATGATTGAGATCATTCAAGAACCATTCTGTCGTGAATACCAGTATACGTATAAACCCTTCTTTCAAATGTCCCGATCAAGTTATAGGGTCACGGTCTACCAAACCCTATCTGTACTTGATGCTATGCATGAGTTAATGCAAATTGAGATTACTAATCTCTCGTGTATCCAATACAACTAGCTCCAATGCTTTGGCCAAAGACTTATGATCTCAGCTGCCAATAACCGCATAGGACATATAACTTGTTCACTAATAGGATATCTTGGCATTCAGTAGGACCTGCTACTTCCCCATCAAGATGCATGTCAAGGTTGACCGCCACCTTCCGGTTTTCAGGGTCGAACAACTCTAATGAAAATCTTAACGTCACAAGCACATCCCTACTAAATCCTCAAGTAGAAGGTTCATGAATACCTATCACAACCTCTCGATTCCGTCATTGACTGTCCCGGAATGAAATGCGTGTGACAAATCGAGGGTGAGTCGGTTCGAGTATACTAATCTAATTAGCATACCTATAAATTGTGCTCCCACTAACCATTAGTATTCGACAGGCACTCTCCAATTCAAAGAACACGTCATACAAGTCTTCACATACACTTAAAGCCCAGTCAAGTTTCACCGACTTGCGAACGATTAAGTATTTGAGCCATAACCTTTCCGGTGCTGTTCCCCTTATCTTTTAAGGAGTTAAATGTTTTGCTCTCAAATACATGGACTAGTTTATATATATATGTTTACGAGTCAGGAATACCAGTGACTACCAGTAAATAAAGAAACAAACAATTGCCTTATGATAATGATTTACATAATAACAAGTGCAATGCCCTCACTCAACATCCTCTGAGTGGCATTCGAGGGCATACTCCTAACCATCTCCCACTTGCACTCAATGCCACACACTATGGTATCTAATATCCATATTCTCCAGATGACGCTCCAAGCTAGTCTGAGAAAGTGGCTTGGTCAGTGGATGAGCGACGTTGTCGGCTAAGTCTACTCTGTGCAGCACAATGTATCCCTTGGGGCGGTCTACTAGAGTCCAGACCTGATTGACATGCATCGAGTCTATCTCAGCTTCCATAGCTTCACGCCATTTCGCGGAGTCTACATCCACCATCGCTTGGTCATAGGTCGTTGGGTCGGTCTCTCGGCTACCACTTGGAGCCTCATGGAGAGATATCTCCTCCAGTTGCACAAGGACATACCTCTCAGGTAAATGAGACACCCAACTAGACCTACGAGATAGTTGTACTTGTGTTTCAGAAGGTTTGGTTCCAATTTCATGCACAGGCATCTCCTGAGGAGTTTCATTGTATTCTTCCAAAGAAATACTTCTACCTGCTCCGCCTTCCTGAATGAACTCATCTTCCAGGAAGTGTGATTGCAAAGCAACAACGATCTTTCAATCTTTGGGCATGTAGAATAGATAACCCATCATCCCGGATTGGAATCCAATGAAACGTCCCTTTACGGACCTCGCTTCCAACTTGTCCACCTTAGTCTTCTTAACATAGGCGGACATCCACAAATCCTAATGTGATTAAGACTTGGTTTCCTGCCCTCCCACATCTCATGTGGAGTTTTAGGAATGGATTTGGAAGGACATCTGTTCAAGATATAAGCAGCAGTCAGGAGTGCATACCCCCACCAGTAAATCAATAAGTCAGTATAGCCCAGCATAGAATGAAATATGTTCAACAAGGCCCGGTTCCTTCTTTCTCACACACCATTTAACTGAGGAGTACCTGGAGGTGTTAGTTGTGATACTATTCCATGTTACTTTAGGAACTCGTCAAACTCCGCACTCATATACTCTCCACCTTGGCCCGACCGAAGTGCTTTGATATGATTACCAGTTTGTTTTTCGACTAGGGCCTTAAATTCCTGGAATTTTTTAAAGGCCTCGGATTTATGTTTCATTAAGTATATGTAACCATACCTAGTATGATCACCTGTAAATGCAATGAAGTACTGATATCCGTCATATGCTACTTACAAAGCACCACATACGTCGGTATAGATTAATCCTAGTTTATCAGTGGCTCTTTCAAAAGTCCATGTGAAGGGGGACTTAGCCATTTTTCCTTTAAGGCAAGATTCACAAGTAGGAAAGGGATCTGATCCCAATGGACCCATAAGTCCATCTTTTTCCATTTTATAAACCTTGGTCTGACCAACATGACAAAGTCTAAGATGCCATTTGAAAACTTGATTAGTTTCATCCCTACCACGCTTCCTAGTAATAGTATTCACAACGAATTTGTTTCCAAGGTATAGATGATACAGTCCATTCAACAATGTAGCAGTGCCCACTAGTTTATTTCTAAAATAAATTTTACAGGAACCATCACCAATGAAAAATGAAAAGCCTTTCCGATCCATGACCGGAATGGATACAATGTTTTTATGCCCCTTGGGCAAAACAAGTACATCTTCTAAAGTCAAAACAAAGCCGGATTCTAAACCGAAATGAAGTGATCTTATGTTAGTTACCTCGACACTATGCCCACTTCCGACAGTAATCATCACTTCCCTAGCTCCAAGCTTCCTAATTTGTTACAGATCATAATTCACGGTATAAATATAAAAACTAGCACTAGAATCTAGTATCCAATAAGTAGAAAATACAGTAGCAGAACAATTCGTTTCCAAAAATAAAAGTGATGTACCTGAAGTGCCATGAAGAATGGGACAATGTCTAGCCCAATGCCCCAGCTCACCGCATTTGAGATAAGCGTCCTTTTTCTTCTTGCTCTTCGGAACCATCAGGGCCTTGCCCTTACCCTTAAGGTCCTTGACTTGTGGTCCCGTCTACTTCTTGGTCTTTTTTTCTTATTCTTAGACCTCCAAGGTCCAGAAGTAATCACAAGGGAAGACTCCATCCGCAGAGTCTTCATCTGAGACTGAGCGGTCACGAGTTTGTTCATCAACCCTGCTAAGTTGCATGCAATCTCATTGCAGTTGAAATTCATTACAAACTGTGAGAAGAAATCAGGGAGAGACTATAGGATAAGGTCGGTTTGAATAGAAGTATCCATCTTGAGTACGTGGTCCCAAACCTTCTCACCTTCCTTCATCCTTGCACCGAATAGTTGATTCGATATCTCATATCTAGCAGTTCGACTGTGCTCACCATAAAGCTCGGTTAAGTGAGATAAAATCTGTCTAGAAAAGTCATTTTCTCACGAGCTCTTTGAAGCTCATTAGACATAGAATCCTGTTAGGAATACTTGTTAGATTTTGATGATGTCATTATTGTAATTCAAATGTTTATTACTTGGCAAAAAAGTAAGGAAGAACCAGATGAGTATCTTCCATACGCCAAATTATGTTAAGTTAAATACTTGGCAAAATGTAAAGAAGAACCAAATGAGTATCTTCTATAGGCCATTTAAGTTAGGCTTAAAATCGGCTAAGTACAAAAGTACAGAAAAGTACTTTAGAGAAGTGTAAACCAAACACTGCAGTAAATCCGAAGTCACAGTCAGTCTAAATTAGAGAAACAAAAATTTATCAGTGATGGTTGACCAAACTGCAGTCGAGTGATCAGCAGACCAAGACATGTGAAGTCTGACCAACAGATAAGTCAAAATTCATTAGAGACAGAAGACTTCAGACAAGTCATCTGATCAGGCAAGTCTCAACAGGATATCAGAGAAGTCATCAGCAGAGAAGTCCAAACTGCAGACAAGTTGAATGGACATCAGACAACTTGACTTATAAGAGATCAGTCAAGTACTCCAAGTCCAGGTCAGCATGCGTTGAATAGTCAATACTTACGGAAAGTCACATGCAAGCGTGAAGGGACAAATTCGAGTGATTCCCACAAAGGATATGAATTAAATAATTCATCCAGACCTACCACTGAAGACTTTAATCTTATTATATTCAAAAGATTCAGCGCCTCACATGCAAAGTCTTCACAACGGCCGGAAGATGGATTAAAATATGGGAATCCAGCCTTGCAACGTTCAGAAAAATAAACAAATAAGTCTTTTTCTCCAACGGATGGATTTGTTAAAACATTTGCAACGGCTATGAAGTATGCTCAAGGATAGACACTTATATATATCCGAAGATTTGAAGTTGAGCAGTACGATGCGAACAAAAACTCTCAAGCGATCAAAGTTATCAAAGCAATCAAAGAAATCATATAGCATCATGAAAAGAGCAGTACTCGAAGTTCTTATTTGAAGAAAGCTCTTAGTTGGAGAAGACAAACACTCTTGTCTTAAAACCTGAGTTCGGGGCACTTCACTGGTTGAAGTTGTGAGTCTGATAGGCATTCGAGTATTTGAAGAATCAAGTGGTTCTAGGCAGTCAAAGAGGAGTTGCAATGATGGGATTTCCACTGGTTGGAAGTTGTTGTAGCTAAGTAAAAGAATCACTATAATATTTATCACTGGTTGAGAATTATAGTGGATTCATCTCCAAATGGTTTGGAGAGAGTGGATTAGTAGAGGATTACCCCACTTATGAGACCACAATAACTGCCTGCGTATTTTACTGTTTTCAGCATCATACTTAATTGTTGCATTCATACTTTACTGTTCCATTGATTAGTTTTGTTTTCGTCATCAGCTGATTTCCGCATATCTATCATCTGAGAAACTCACTCTTCGAAGAAAAGAGTTTAAGAGTTTCAATAACTCTATTCACCCCCCCTATAGACTTATTCCTGGATGACTTGTGACCTACAAGTGGTATCGGAGAGGTTGGTTCAATATTTCAAGAACCATATCTATATATCGAGGATATATTTTAAGCTCATTTTAGAAATGGAACACATGCATTCTAGATTACCTATTTTTTCAGTTGACGAGTATGATCTTTGGAAGATAAGGATGCAGGCACACTTATCTTCAATCCATGATGACATGTGGTGCATCATAGAAGACGGTCCCTTCATCTTCGAAAAGGACAACACTCCTGAGGAGATTGCAGCCGGAAAACCAGAGAATATCCCAAAGAAGAGGACGGAGCTAACCATTGAAGAAAGAAAGCTGGATAACCTTGACAATCGGGCCAGAGACGTGCTGTACCAAACTGTTGACAAATCAACAATGGTCAAAATCAAGAACTGCAAAAACTCCAAAGAAATATGGGACACATTAGCCTTAATGTGTGAGGGAACGGAGCTGATAAAAGAAAACAGGTTGTCAATTGCTACCCAAAAATTTGAAAACTTCAAAATGAAGAATGGCGAATCCATAGACGAAGTGGACACAAGGTTCACTGAAATCATCAATGAGATTAATTCCCTGGGAAAATCATATGGGAACAGGGAAATGGCGCTGAAGGTCTTAAGATCTCTCAATCCTGAATGGAGTATGAAGGCAGTGGCCATGAGATAATCCAAGGATCTTAACAAAATAAAGATCCAAGAGCTGTTCTCTGATCTGAAGACTTATGAGTTTGAGCTTCCAAGTTCATCATCAACCGAGCCTGCAGAGAAGGGAATAGCCTTTGCAGCCGAGTCCCCCGCCAAGAGCCTATCTGATGTAAAACCTCTAAATCCACTTGATTTTGAGGAAGAAATGGCGTTTATAATGCAAAGGTTCAGCAACTTCAGAAAGAATTACTCTAAATACAAAAAGAATTATAAGGAGAAGCCTAGGAGAAATCAAAAAGCTGGAAGCTGGAATGTTATAATTGCCACAAGATAGGACACATTCAAATTGACAATCCTGATCTCAAGAAGGACGAGAGTAAGAAGGAGGTGAGCATAAAAGAAGACCGAAGGAAGGCCCTCACTGGAGAAGATCAAGAGCGAATAGAATCACGCAGTGGATTCTTCTCTGATGATGATGAAGAATATGATTGTCTGATGGCCAACCTAGCTGATCAAGAGGTAACATCTAAACCCTCAATTTCAAATAATAACAGCTCAGACATGTCACAAGACATGGACTTACACGAGTCTGTAAATCAGCTTCTCAAAGATTTTGAGAGATTAAAAACTACATACTAAACTGTATAAGCCGAGATGACCCAGCTGCAAGATGAGAATGGGCAGCTGAAAAATGACTTTGAAAAACTCAGCCTAGAATTTAATAAAACCAAAGTTGATCTTGAAAAACAGGCTACAGATAACTCCACAAACCAGGCTGATAATTCCACAACTGAGATAAAATGATTAACTGTTTTAAATAGTGAAAAATCAGCTGCACTTGCTCATGTAAAAGCTGAGTTTGCAAAACTGACTCAGCTAAGTAAAAATTAGGTGAAGGAAATAACCTCCCTGAAGGCATCTCTAACCCTGGACGAATTGTGTACAAATAAAAGGCCATTGTAACCCAGATCACGCCTTGGATATGACCCACACACTCCCTCTAGTTCTAAAACCACTCTCATCAAGGGAGAAACAATTGTCTCAACTGCTGAGCCAATATATAAACCGGTATTTCAAAATAGGCAATAGCCAAGTCACAGGTCTAGGCTGCAGCCAAGGTATACAAGGCAGCCACCTAGACATGAGACTAGGCAATGGCCAAGGCGTATGGCACTCTGCATAATATGCCCACTATTATCAAAAACTCCCCAAAAACAGATTTCAAAATGGGAGGGGCAAATGGAAACCTCAAGGTTATCCTAATTTTCAAAACGAACAAGTGTGGAGACCTCAAAGATTTAACAAATGGTCTCAACCAAGATTTAAGGATGGCCCACAACACTAGTTTTATGAGGCATATCCGGTACACAATCCTAACAGAGGATATAGGCCCAGACCTTACACACCTTAGAGGGGCAATCAATCTAGTTTTCACAATCCAAGGAGAAATCAATTCTCCAGGAAACCATCTAACCCCATAGGACCCACACAAATTTGGGTACCTAAATCTCTGCTTGTAGGATTGCAGAAAAGGTGGAAATCTCCGCAAATTCAAACATTGGAGGTGAAGAATGGTTTGTAGATTCCGGATGCTCAAGGCACATGACCGGGAACAAGAAGGTGCTGGCAAAATATACCAAAGAAAGAGGTCCAGACGTAACCTTTGGAGATAGCTCTAGAGGAAAAACAAAAGGCTTTGGAGAGCTGCACCAAGGAAATAGCACTATATCCAAAGTTCATTATGTCAAAGGGCTCAAGTATAATCCCCTGAGCATAAGCCAGTTTTGTGATGAAAAGAATCTAGTAGTCTTCACCATTTGGAAATGTATGGTGATAGATATACTATCTGGAGAGGTGAAGCTACAAGTATTAAGAAGGGGAGACGTCTGCATGATAGATTGGAACACAGGAACCCCTAATACCTGTTTTCTATATAAGACAATAGCTGAGAATGGATGGCTGTGGCACAAAAGATTATGTCATCTAAATTTCAAAGCCATCAACAAGATTAGTTCTCAGAAGCTGGTTAGAGGACTTCCAGAAGAAGCATTCAAGAAGGAAGCTCTCTGTGATGCATGTCAGAAAGGAAAGCAGACCAGAGCATCATTCAAGCCAGTCCAGCTTACAACTCTCACATCAAGGATCTTAGATCTACTTCATATGGATCTATTTGGCCCTATCAAGCCAAGGACTCTAAGTGACAGAAAGCATGCTCTAGTAGTAGTGGATGACTACTCAAGGTACACATAGATTATCTTTTTGTATAAGAAGAGTGAATCCTTGACCAAGTTACCTGAGCTGCTGAGAAGGATCCAAAATGAGAAATCCCTCTTGATCATCAAAATCAGGTCAGATAGAGGAGGTGAATTTATCAACAAGGCGATCACTGATTACAACGATCAGAATGGAATCCAGCATGAGCTCTCTGCAGCCAGAACCCCCCAGCAGAATGGTGATGCCGAAAGAAGACACAAAATCTTAAAGGAAGCAGCCAGGTCCATGATTGCAGATGCAGACCTGCCCAAGAGGTTCTGGGCTGAAGCTGTCAACAGAGCATGCCACATTAAGAACAGGAGTATGATAGTAGGGAGACATGGTAAAACTCCCTATGAGGTTTGGAATGGCAGAATACCTACAGTTGCTTATTTTCACATTTTTGGTTGTAAGTGTTTTATCCACAATAATGGTAAAACTCAACTAAATGCCTTTGATGCTAAAACTGATGACGGTCTTTTTATGGGATATTCACAAAGAAGCAAGGCATATAGAGTTTTTAACAAAAGAACCTTAGTTGTGGAGGAAACACCTCATGTTGTATTTGATGAATCTACCGTTGAGTACAGGAAACAAGTGGAACTAATTGAGGATAAGCTCAAATCCGCAATCTTAGAAGAAGTCATTGTTCATTACACAGGAATGGTGGGCTCACCTGCAGACCAGCCTGAAGACCCATCTTTAGCTTATGAAGACCCAACTGCAGATCAGGCAGGACCACCAAACCTACCTGATCCAGCTTGTCGATAAAACCAAACTCAGCCGATAAAGACTCATCTCAGACTGCACTGCATCCCAACCTGCAGATGCCAAGATGGTAGCTGATCCAGTTGCAGACCAAGGAGATCAGAACCAAGCTGATGCAGACAGATAGAAAATCCACCAAAGCAAATCTACAGGGGGAACAGACCCTAAAGAAGAAGATATTCCTAAGTGTATCAAAGATCACCCTATCCAACAGATCATTGGGAAGCTGACTGATGGAGTCAATACAAGACAGTTTACTCTACCCATAGGAATGGCAATGTTTTCATGCTTTATGTCTCAAATAGAACCCAAGACAACAGAGCAAGCCCTGGAAGACTACTCTTGGATCAATGCAATGCAAGAAGAGCTCAATCAGATGGAAAGGAACAATGTTTGGGAACTAACAGACACACCAGATCATAAGAAGGTTATTAGCACCAAATGAGAGTACAAAAACAAATGCAACGAAGATGGAGCTGTTGTTAGGAATAAATCCAGACTTGTTGCTAAAGGATATGCACAGTGTGAAGGAATAGATTTTGATGAAACCTATACACCTGTTGCAAGATTAGAAGCCATCAAACTATTCCTCGCATATGCTGCATTCAAGGATTTTTAAGTCTATCAGATGGATGTAAAGAGTGCCTTTCTTAATGGAATCCTAGAAGAATAAGTCTATGTGGAGCAACCCCTAGGATTTGTGAAAGGAGACAAAGTTTACAAGCTATTGAAAGCTCTATATGGACTCAAGCAGGCACCAAGATCTTGGTATGAAAGCTTATCTGTATTTCTTGAGAAGAACGGTTTCTGCAAAGGGAAAGTGGACAAGACCCTATTCAGAGTGGAGCACGAAGGCCACATATTACTAGTTCAGATATATGTGGATGACATCATATTTGGCTCAACCAACCCAGAGCTGTGTGAGAAATTCTCAAATCTCATGCAAGGAGAATTTGAGATGAGTATGATGGGAAAGCTTAACTTCTTTCTTGGATTACAAGTCAAGCTAATGGAAAATGGAATTTTCATCAATCAATCCAAATATAGCCGAGATCTAATCAAGAAATTTGGAATGGAATCAGTCAAACCAGCAAGAATTCCTATGAGCACAAGCACTCATCTAGATGCAGATGAGGGAGGCATATCAGTGGAATCAACCTACTACAGAGGACTCATTGGATCATTGCTATACCTCACTGCAAGCAGACCAGATATATCTTATGCCGTAGGAGTATGCGCATGATTTCAATCCAAGCCAAAGCAGTCTCACCAAGATGCAGCCAAGAGAATAATCAAATACCTTAAGTCTACAGTCAATGTTGGACTATGGTACCCTAAGGATGATAACTTCGAGTTATCAGATACTCATATGCAGATTTCGCAGGAAGCAAAATAAATAGGAAAAGCACTAGTGGAACGTGCCAATTCCTAGGAACCAGACTGATATCCTGGTTTAGAAAGAAGTAGGTTTCTAACTCTATATCCACAACAGAGTCAGAATACCTAGCTGCAGGTAGTTGTTGTGCCCAGATCTTATGGATCAGACAATAGCTAAGGGACTACAACATTATTACCAATGAAGTTCCAATTTGATGTGACAACAATAGTGCTATTGCAATAACCAACAACCTGGTATTGCATTTAAGGACAAAGCACATTGATGTTAAGCATCACTTCATAAGAGATCACGTGCTTAACAAGAGATTCAGAGTTGAAAGAGTCAGTACAAACTACCAAATTGCTGACATTTTCACCAAACCTTTGCCAGAAGAAAGGTTTTTCGGAGCTAAGGAGGGAACTTGGATTACTAGATTGGGAATCTAGTACAGATGAAAAAGCTAGCTGAAGCTGATCAGACGAAGGACGGACAAAGCTGATCACATGAATTAGACCCTACCTGATGCAGACAAGAAGACGAAGGACAGACGGAGGAACTTAGCTGATCAAACCATATGCGAGAAGTCAAAGGAGTCAACTCACCTGATGCAGATCAGTCAAGAGTCAAACAGTCAACCAGCTAAGTTTTTCTATACCTGACCGACTTCTGAATATTATATTATTATCTGCTATTTGTATGATATCATATTACTATTTCGATCATAAGTGGCATGATACTATATATTTAAAATATACGTGGTAACTACGAGTTCAATCGACCTCCACTTTGACCAATTAAAATCCAACGGTCTATTTTCAAATTTTCAAAACCTGTACCACCGATTACTAATTTGAATTTCAAAAGCCTCAAAAGGTGGGCCACCATTTAAAATAAATGAATACTTAATTGCAAACGTCGTTTCATTTTCTTTTTAAAAGACGGGAAAATCTTTTTCACTTTACCTTCTTCAATCTCGCAAAACCCTAATTCTTCAGAGCAGAAATTCGTACGAACTCTACATACACTCAGAAATCTCTTACTGTGCAGAAATGGAATCTTACTTTGATGGAGTAAACCTCAAGGCGGTGAAGGACCAGATCATTTTTTCACTGGTCGTCAATTTCGAAGGATTCCTAGAGACAAATCTGGACAACAACGACGTGCTACACCTTATACAAGCGATGAAGATGAATGGGATCTATCCATTCCTGGATATCAGCCCCCAACATCTCTACAAGGAGACTGTTATCGCTTTCTATAGGGAAGCCGTAGTTCTCGAATCGGGCATTCGGAGCACAATCTTTGGAAGTCAAGTGGATATAACGCCGAGGACAATCGGAAAAATCTTCGGGATGAAATCCCGCGGCATGGCTGTCGAATCCTTGAAACATAATGCAACCGACACATTGCTGAGAATCAAATCCATCGAACAACCCTCTAAATTGAAGCTGACTACCAAAAGGAACGAATTGAAAAAGGAATATCGCTATGCGTTGGACATCACCAACAAAATAGTGATGGGGATGGCAGGTAGCTACGATCAATTCTCTTCAGCCAAGTTCATGGTGCTGGGAGCACTAATTCAAGATGAGCCAATTAACTGGGCTGACTATATTTTTCGTCAATTGGTGCGGGAAGTGAATAAGGCCGAGTGGCTAGTCGAGGAGAAGAAGTTCAAATCAAATCTTGCGTTCGGGACGCAGATAAGTTGGATGCTGGAGAAGATCGGTGTGGCAAAGGGAAGTGCAGACCCTTTCCACATCAATAAGAGACTTGGTCATTTGGACCAAGAAACCCTAAGGCAATTGGGCGGAGAGCGGAAAGTGGCTCAGCTATTAAGAGAAATGTCTGAGAAACCGTATACCTATAGATACCCTGTGAGCTCAGACGAGTTGGAGGATCACCAAGCTACAGCCCGCAACTCATCGCAACTCAGCTGCAGCCCGCAACTCACCTGTAGCCCAGTCTGAAACTGAGTCAGACAACACCCCTATAGCCCTCCGTTTTGAAAGAAGGGGACCTGCCCCTGGAGAACCATCAATCATTCACTCTTCACCAGAACCCTCTCCCAAGAGGCCCAGACGATTGGAATTTGATGAAGAAGAGCAGCCTGAGTTCTTATTTGTAATATCTGACTGTAGTTTTCATTTTTATCTGTCATTGTATTACTCGAGTAATTTGAATATCGTGGATTGTTTCATTCAGTATTATGTGAGGTGTTATAGATCTGAGCTTCGTATCGTTCTTATTTTACTTCATACTTGATGATTCATGTTATGGGAGAGTTGCATTTTTGAGCCTTTTCTGGCGGTTTAGCGTACGCTATCTAGCAGGATTAACATATGTTAATCTTGTGCCATAACGTACGTAATGCTTCCTCTGTTGCGTATGCTAAGAGAGAATCTGACATCAGTTGACTTCCGCACGTGAACCTGTTATATGTTGTCATGCATGTGTGTGATGTCTGAGCTGTCGTGTCGGTCAGAGTCAACCTTTAATAGCGTACGTAACACCCTTTTAATTAGCGTACGCTAGTGGCCTGCGGATTCAAGACAGTGGCCACTATAAGCCGCTTACGTACATAACATTAACCGGTTAGCGTACGTAAGAGTGTTAACGTACGCTAAATTTCCCCGATAGCGTACGTTAAGCCTGTACAGTCTATTTATAGGACCAGCCTGTTTTTCATTTCTTCACAACTCTAAATCTTGGACTGGAGCTCATTACCTTGAAGATTAGGAGATGTTATTGAGCTTGGAGTGTACTTTCTTATAGTGTTGAGAGTTGTCCATCATTTATGTAGGTATGTGTGCGTCTCTTCTCTGTACTTTTCGTATGTTGGTGTTAATGATGAAGTATATTTCACCTAGAGTTAAATTAATCAAGTAAAACATAGTTTTAATCCAACTTTTTAAACACTTCTTGATGAATATGATAAATGAGGGTTTGAAATGGATGTATTCTTGATGATATAGTGATATTAACCATGTTGTAATATCATACTCATCTTGCTGGACGAATTTAGCTCAGTAGAACATTGTTGAATCGGTTAACTTCACCATGGTTGGATTTAACCAATAGAATTGATATCATAAAGTGTTTAAACACCATTTTAGGTATTTAATTACCTTGGGAAGAACTTGATAATGCTAAATATAGGATTAGATGATCTTGTTCAGAGATCTTAGAAGCTTTAACAATCATTATGGTTCAGCTTCACAAGTCTTTAAAGAATAGTAAAGATCTTGATAATTACAACAATAACTTTTCATTAATCTAATGTGTTGATAACTTAGAATGTTTTTGATCATCATACTAAATAGATAGTGATCTTAAGAAGGTGATGCTATTTATGAATGATAATACCATAGTAGATTGAGTATCGAATTCATTATGGCTATCCTTGTATAATAGTAGATGTTGTAGAACATAAGAATTTGATTAAACCAATTTTATTGGTGAATTGAAGATGTTTTGTTCATAGAGTGATATTAAAGGACACTTTTGGTATGGTAATCCGATTTTGGAAGATGAATTAGATGTATTGAAACCTTTCATTAATCGTTAAGGTATTCATTAGGGTGGAATGAACTATTCGAGTAGGTTGCGGGCGTCGTTTCCTACGAATTAATATTAATATTATGTGAATGTGTTACTGAATGAATTATGTTTCATTCAAAGTTGCTTGTTCGATTGAGTGTTTAACCGAGGATACCGCCCGTTTGATCATTTGGATAAGGACTATCTTTCACTTACGGAATTGAGGCAAGTTATCTTGCTTGGTTATAATGATGATTAGATTCTTAAGATGATTATACGTTTCATGTGTATGAAATGTTTATGAATTAGTGACTCGTAATTTGATATTGTCCTTGACGTTGTTCCGTTTTTCATCATAGGATTGCATTCCCAAGTATGTCACTTTGAATCGTTGATCTCATTCGGTCCTCGTTATCATTTCGGCGAGTTTCTCTTGATCCTTAATCGGATATGTAATTTGTTGAATTCGTTGTCATGTTGTATCGTGACATCTCTGGAATCATATCTACGTGGCGATTGGTCATTGTGTAGGATTTTTAGCCGGGCACTTATATAGTCATATGTGGATGTTTTCCGTATTGGACTGTGCACACGAGACGCAGTTCGTGAGGCTAATTAGGTACATTGTCACACGTATATTCTGGATTCTGTATACGGGGTGGACATGTACACGGACACATTTCCGGATTGGGCGTACTACGATGTCCATCTTGAGCCGTATTATTTAATCATTCATAGTCCATGTATGATTGGATATGTTCGATGATTTGGGACTGATTGTTCATACGCCCGAGGGGTATGTTCAGTAGTTGAAATGTTTTCTTTGAGATCTAATATATGTGGATTGTATAATGTCAGGAGAATCATTTATCATGTATATCTGACCCGGTGTTTTGGGCGAAATACTTGTGTTGTATTTTAGGTCGAGGCAAAGGCAAGGCACGGGAAGAGCACGGCGACGGAGAAGGGTTCGGGGGATACTAGTTCAGGGGGCCCATGTCTTTTTGTCCGGTTATTATTTCAAACCGTGTAATGTTACTTTAATTTCGCTTTATTTACAGTTGTCTGGTTGTATTTGAAGTATATTCCATCTCCATATGGTTTGTACTTGTATTTTCAGATCCTGTGTATCATAAGGTCGTTGGCCATACTATTAAACTCCTAATCGGAGTAATGATTGATTATTGTGATTCGGTATCACAAAATAATACTTATTTAATCTGTATTTTGATATCACCTGGTGGGTCCCGGTGTGGGAATCCACGGCACTGTAACAACCGCCTTTTGGGGTGTTACATTATCCACTCCTGAACCTATTCATTTGGAAGACCAGCCTGCTCCTGCCAGCCTGGAGACCCAGATTGTCCCTCTTCTCACTCCCCAGTACATGTCAGGAGAAGAAGCAGGGTTGATAATTCACATACCTGAAGCAAACTACACCTTCAACCTGTTTGACAACAATACCTTCAACCTGTCCATAGAGCAGCTCAAATTGGTAAAATCTCTTGCTCTAAAAACATTCCTTTGTACATATCTATGAGGAATGGAAAATTTTAAAATCATTATCTTTCAATCAACTGCAATCCTATGTTGAGGTGAGTAGCTGGGAGTATCCCCAGGCTACTGAAGAAGCACTGATGCACTTTTGCAACAATTCAGACGCAATTTTGTTACTTCAGGAAAATTAGTTCATGTCCAATTTTAAAACCAACATGGACCAATTTATCCAAACTATTATGTACAATATCTTTGATGGATCTATTGATGAAGAAGGAGAAGTTGAAGAGAAAAAGATAAGGATAGAAGATTTAGTAAAGGAAGAAGTTGAAGAAGAAGAATTTATTATTGTTGAGGATGAAGAGGAGAGTCAGGAAGAAAGAGAAGAAGAAAATATCTTAGTTGAAAAACAATCAGGAGAAGAAGGAGTCGAAAAAACTGTGGAGTTGGTGGATGAAGAAGAAGAAGAAGGAGAAGAAGTTGATGAGGAGGATGAAGAAGTTGAAAAAGAAGATGATGATAAAAACAATGATAAAAAGGATGATGATGATGAAGACAAAAATGATGATGATGATGGTAAGGATGACGGGGGAGATAAGGAGGCTGAGAAATAAAAGGAGAATGATGAAGAGGAAGAAAAGGAAGAAGAAAAGGAGGAAGGAGAAAAATAGGAGGAAAAAGAGAAAGATGCGGAAGGAGAGAAGGAAAAAGAAGCAGAAGCAGAAAAAGAAGTTAGAACTGAATCAGACAAGGCTGGGGCACCTGCCCGCTATACCAGCCTAGACGCATACCTAGCTGAGGATGACAGATCGGGGACCCCAAAGCAGACCCCATCTAGTAAGCCACCTGCAGACAGGAGTCTGCAGACAGGTGGGTCATCCGCACACCTACCTGCAGGCGTCAAAGGCTCAGGTGAGCACTTTCCACAGACATCACACATTTCACCTGTGATGATTGAGCAGATACGACAAATTGTGAAAGACACTATTCGAGAGATGCGTGCCACACAAATCACTCCTGACCTGCAGTCCATTAATGCCAAGATAGATTCCTTGCTGCAGCGGAATATCCCTTAACCACCTCCTCCTACAAACAACAGAATGCCCCTTGGCATGTCTGACTGGATGCACAGAATGGAGCTACAGTTAACTTTATTAGTAGATGCTGGCAAAAGGGGGGAAAAGAGGTTACAGGGGGAAGGAAGCAGGCAGGGGGAAGTAAAAGGAGTTCAGGAGCTGAGGACCAAGAGGAAGCAAGATGTCCAATTATTATAGCTGGGACATCATCTGCAAAAAGGAAGAAAGAAGCTAACCAAGAGCAGACTGATGATCAGCCTGCAGCCAAAAGAAGGAGGACCAGAATTGGGGATGAGCCTACACTAGAATAGAAAGGCAAAGAGTTGTGGTTTGTTGAAGATTTCCTTCCCGTCGAAGCTACACCTATGTGGGGATCTGCAAAGAAAAAGTTCATAAGAGATTTTTATATCTGGGAGTTACTCCAGGATAAAAATGTTGGGATTTCTATGTATCGAATACAAAATAATCGGAGTAAAAACGCAGCGGAACAATAAATGTGAAAACCCAATTTAGGATCTCATGCAGTAATTTAATTGTTTAATAAAAGAGTTAATCGAATTACCTTAATCCGATTGAACAATTCTAGATCCGGACTAGAAGTAGATGAATATCTCCTTCCTCTTTTGGTGATCCACACACGAACAATTCCACAAGCCGGATTGCTAGATCCTTACGAATAATATTGATAAATAGTACAACACAAATTCCTTACTAGAAGGATTGTACTATTGATCAAGATCAACTAAGGGAAGAGAGACATTATAATCCCGATCTATTATGGTTAGCGATCGGGATTAGTGGCCGCTTATGATTAGCATGCACACATTATAATAATCAACGAGAAATAAATGATATCAAATAACTTTATTTAAATGTGACAATTACAAATCTAGGCACATCGAATGTCCTAGGGCACTATTCCCAACAAAAAATTGCTCCCCACAGCAGACTTTTATTAACTTCATGGAAACAGCACATTCAAATCTCTGGGCCGTCCTACTAAAACATGCAAAGGGATATAACGTATACCCCATGATTCCTCCCTTCAGGCGTAAAGATCCTCCCACCTTACCAAATAATGAATTGGATGAGTTAGCAATGCAGAGGAAGATAAAGAAGCTGCATGACGAGCATAAGTTCTTTTCACAAGAAGAACAAGACTTTGCTGCCCTCGTTGTCAGGAGAAAATACGGCCTAGCCCCCATCAAGAGAAGGCCAATTGGAGCTAAGCCTCTCAGACCCGCCAAGCAACCTATCCGCAGAGGCAGAGGCAGAGGCAGATGATTTGTTTGTACTCATATCTTTGATGTAAATTTTGTACTTGTAATTTTCCTATATTTGTTTGATCATTGAAAGCCATGTACCTGTAAAACAATACTGAAAAATTAATATAACAGTCTTTTGAACGACAATCCCTAGTTGTCTCAAACTAGACTGATTTTAGTTTGTGTCTAGCACTCAAGTGCAGACCTGTTCATTTGAATAATTTGCTTAAGTTTTTCCATCATCAAAATAGGGGGAATTTGTTAGGAATACTTGTTAGATTTTGATGATGTCATTATTGTAATTCAAATGTTTATTACTTGGCAAAAATGTAAGGAGGAACCACATGAGTATCTTCCATAGGCCAAATTATGTTAAGTTAAATACTTGGCAAAATGTAAAGAAGAACCAAATGAGTATCTTTTATAGACCATTTAAGTTAGGCTCAAAATCGGCTAAGTACAAAACTACAGATAAGTACTTCAGAGAAGTGTAAACCAAACACTGCAGTAAAGCTGAAGTCACAGTCAGTCTAAATCAGAGAAACAAAAATTCATGAGTCATGGTTGACCAGACTGCAGTCGAGTGATCAGCAGACAAAGACATCTAAAGTCTAACCAACAGATAAGTCAAAATTCATCAAAGATAGAAGACTTCAGTCTGATCAGGCAAGTCTCAACAGGATATCAGAGAAGTCATCAACAGAGAAGTCCAAACTGCAGACAAGTTGACTGGACATCAGATAGCTTGACTTATAAGAGATCAGCCAAGTACTCTAAGTCCACGTCAGCATGCATTGAATGGTCAATACTTATGGAAAGTCACATGCAAGTGTGAAGGGACAAATTGCAGAGATTCCCGCAAAGGATATGAATTAAATAATTCATCCACACCTACACTGAATACTTTAATCTTATTATATTCAAAAGATTCTGCGCCTCACATGCAAAGTCTTCACAACGGTCGAAAGATGGATTAAAATATGGGAATCTAGCCTTGCAACGTTCAGAAAAATAAACAAATAAGCCTATTTCTCCAACAGACGGATTTGTTACAAGATTTGCAATGGCTATGAAGTATGATCAAAGATCGACAATTATATATATCCGAAGATTTGAAGTTGAGCAGTACGATGCGAACAAAAACTCTCAAGAGATCAAAGTTATCAAAGCAATCATATAGTATCGTGAAAAGAGCAGTACTCGAAGTTCTTATTTGAAGAAATCTCTTAGTTGGAGAAGACAAACACTCTTGTCTTAAAACCTGAGTTCGTGGCACTTCACTGGTTGAAGTTGCGAGACTGATAGGAATCCAAGTATTTGAAGAATCAAGTGGTGCTAGGCAGTCAAAGAGAAGTTGCAACGACGGGATTTCCACTGGTTGGAAGTTGGTGTAGCTAAGTAAAGGAATCACTGTAATATTTATCACTGGTTGAGAATTATAGTGGATTCATCTCCAACTAGTTTGGAGAAAGTGGATTAGTAGAGGATTACCCCACCTATGAGACCACTATAACTGCCTGTGTGTTTTACTGTTTTCAGCATCAAACTTAACTGTTGCATTCATACTTTACTGTTCCATTGATTAGTTTTATTTTCGTCATCAGCTGATTTCCGCATATCTATCAGCTGATAAACTCACTCTTCGAAGAAAAGAGTTTAAGAGTTTCAATAAGTCTATTCACGCCTCCCTCTAGACTTATTCCTGTACGACTTGTGACCTACAGAGCCATCATATAAGCACGGACGTTTATGTCATCTTTTTTTCGTGGTTTTCAGTCTCTTCCTGATTGGCTCTTGTCCACACCAGATGCGCCGGAATGTCCGTATCCAAGACGTATCCCAGTGCTCTATACTAAGGACTATCACCATATTGCGGAGCCAATCCACAAAGTTAGGTCGGATTATTGTGTTCTTTTCGAGAAGAATTGCTAGTGGGTTAATTGTCATATTGAGAGTTATGTTTGCATTAAGTACTACAGATTAATTAGTGACTCATTCAATTATGATCTGAGTATAGAATTAAGGTCTTATCTATTTTTTAACCCAGCTCCCACTATTTTTATCGGAATAACACACTCCCATGTGAAATCCGGAAGTATCGGTTGCTCTACTTCATAGTGGTGATCGGGTTCTTTATAAATTTTAATAGAGGGCAGCCGAACAGGTTTCTAGTCTATTAATTTTAATAAAGTGGTGTCCAACACCAATCTATCTAATGGATGATTCGATCTTCTTTTTCCCTTTGTTCACTCCCCTCAACCTATACGGTTTCTATGGTTCGTGAACAAGTTAAGTTTATACCATCGACGCAAATCAGTTTCACAATTGATTCTTATCCGGTAACCTATCAGGTTTCTAGGGATAAAATTTGCTCCAACCGAAGGCATCCAATGCGCTCCCGGTAATTTATCCATCCTCCCCGAACGACTACCCCGATAACTTGAAGCATAGCACATCAGGTTTGGATTTCAATTTTCCGAAAGCTCGATGGAGGGAAGGAAAACCTTGAAACCTTTTAAACTTAATAATTTTCCGTGGGAGAATTTTCGCGATTAATGTTACACTTTGCACATTAATTCATTTAAGCGCGTTTGTGCAATCATACCATATGAATAAATATTCACAACCTAGTTGCTACGAACATGTAGTCTTGAATCTTCGTCTTCTCGAATGGATCTTCCTCCGGTCTTCGTCATTACATATAAATTTTACATTGAAAAATTGCATCCTAGATACAAATATTTCTAGTAAAATAAATAGGCTCAAAACGGCCTTTACAACCCAATCGAATAAAACCGAACGATTCAAAACTAAGTTCATGAACCACATCACCATTAAAAATAATGCATCAAACACATTAAATAAATGGCATTCATAATTAATCTAAATATGATCCAATCAATATCAATTAATCATCCAAATGAATTAATCAAATTAATTCAAACAACCGTTAATTATAACTTGTTACGGACGAGAAAATATTTCATTAAATTAATTCCCCTAAGAATAAAATACCATAATAATATATTAGTCAAATTAAATCCAATTTAATTTGTGAGAAATTAATTATCGAACGAAATATAAAAAAACAGAGTCGAGAAATACGGCTGGGCCAAGCCCGGGGCACTGCCCAGCAGGCTGTCGAGAAGGGCCGGCCTGGATCGCGACCACTGCTTGGTAGTGACTGGCAGGTTTCCAAGCATGTCGGCACAGGGCCAGACCGCGGTCCACAGAATGGGACCGTATGGCAGTGCCCGGACAACTCCAAGCTGTCGGGTTCGTTTATGTTTTCATCTCGTTTTTCACCTCGATTCCAAAAATAATATTTTTATAATATTTATATTACACATTTAAATTAGTTTTTCAAAAGAAAAATAGATTTATATTGTAACATAAAATCATGAAAAATTAATTTTTAGATGAACAATGGAAAATCAACGATTAATACGATTATGATTCCAAATCATAAGAACATCCAATTAAGCATTCCAAAGGCTAAATATCATATATACGATCGCAAGACCTACGCTCCGAAACTACTGTTGGGATTCGGTTCCTAAAACGAAGGCCCATCGGAAGCGGTAAAATGAAAATTAATTCGATCCGAATCCCTTCGAGGATCGATCAAGCTACGTATATACGAATATAATATAAAAACAAGGAAGATAAGGAATCATACCCTCGTAGATTGGGACATTGGATATCTAAATTAATTTATTGGATAAATAAATTTACGGCCTAATTGCGAATGGTTAAGTATTTGAGCCATAACCTTTCCAGTGCCTATCCCCTTATCCAATAAGGAGTGGAATGTTTTGCTCTGAAATACACGAACTAGTTTATATATATATATATATATATATATATATATATATATATATATATATGAGTCAGGAATACCACTGACAACCAGTAAATAAAGAAACAAACAATTCCCTTATGATAGTATTTACATAATTTATTAGGATATTCGATGTCTAAATTAATTTATTAGATAAATAAATTTATGGCCTAATGAATTAAATAAATTAGTGGGTGATTAGTTTAATTCATAGATATAATTATTTGTTGGAGAAATTAATTATATTATTTTGTATTTGATATAATTAATTAATTGGATTAATTAATTGATATAAATACATCGGAGTGGAATTGGAGTTCATCTATTTGGACTCACGGGAGTCCGAAACGAACCGAACTCGTCCGATTCCTTTTAGATGGCCGCCAAAACCTACTCCCCTTTTAATATAGTCTTGGTCTTCATCTTAATAGGTGGAAGACAAAGATATAAAGAGATATGATATCTCTTTTTATAATAAAAGGTGACTTTAGGTAAGATAATGAAGAATATAAAGTGATGACTATACCAACTCTCAATACACTTGATATCTCAATACACTTGATACCTCACGGCTTTGAGAGAGAAAAGAGAGAAGAATAGTCATCATCTTCTTCTTTCATATTCCTTGAGTTTTTCTTGGAGAAAAATAGTGAAATAATAAGAGAGAAATTAGCTCGATTCATTCTGTCGTCAATCCTATTGCGTGACTCGGTAGGTATGTCTGAGTTAGCAATGGGAGGAACCAAAGAGTAGTAGCACCACCTAGCCATCCTGGCGGTCTACACTGTACCCCAACTCAGAACGAAAGATTGGGATCATTCAAGAACCATTCTGTCGTGAATACCAGTATACGTATAAACCCTTGTTTCAAATGTCCCGATCATGTTATAGGGTCACGATTAGTCAAACCCTATCTGTACTTGATGCTATGTATGAGTTAATGCAAATCGAGATCTCTGAGCTCTCGTGTATCCAATACAACTAGCTCCAATGCTTTGGCCAAAGACTTATGATCTCATCTGCCAATAACTGCATAGGACATATAACCTATTCACTAATAGAAGAAAGAATTCTATATTGACATTCAGTAGGACCTGCTACTTACCCGTTAAGATGCATGTCGAGGTTGACCCCACATTCCGGTTTTCTAGGTCGAACTACTCTAATGAAAATCTTAATGTCACAAGCATATTCATACTAAATCCTCAAGTCGAAGGTTCACGAATACCTATCACAACCTTTCGATTCCTTCATTGACTGTCCCAGAATGAAATCCGTGTGACGAATCGAGGGTGAGTCGGTTGGAGTATACTAATCTAATTAGCATACCTATAATGTGTGCTCCCACTAACCATTAGTGTTCGACAGGCACTCTCCAAGTCAAAGAACACGTCATACAAGTCTTCACATAAACTTAATGCCAAGTCAAGTTTCCTCGACTTGCGAATGATTAGATATTTGAGCCATAACCTTTCCAGTGCTGATCACCTTATCCAATAAGAAGTGGAATGTTTTGCTCTCAAATGCACGGACTAGTTTCTATATATATATTTACGAGTCAAGAATACCAGTGACCACCAGTAAATAAAGAAACAAACAATTGCCTTATGATAATGATTTACAAAATAACAAGTACAATGCCCTCACTCAACATCCTCTGAGTGTCATTCGAGGGCATACTCATAACATCATCAGCCTAAGATCATCAAGCGTTCAAGCTGCTATTCAAACCAGTGATTTCACCATTGTTACCCTTGAGAAAACTTAGCCCTATGTGGACTAAGTAAAAGATATTCTGACCTGTGTGGGACGAATAGGACAAAATTTTAATCTATATGAGAAGAAGCAAGTCAAAGAAGCCTACAGCCAATTTGTGTGAACGGTTGAAATCTATAGTCTTTGTAACAATATGCGTGAATGATACAAGGATAGGTTTGATTAAAGTTACGTAGTGATTTTAATAAACATTTTACTCCTGTGTGGAGGACCAGTGTACGTAGAGGGGTTTACCACGAACCACTTTATATTGCGTGTTATTTACCTTCTACCTTTATTGTTTTCATAACTGTAATTTATAAAAGTATACATTGCAAAACCCTGTACGCATCAAGCCAAAAAGAGAAAGCCTAGTTGTTGTATTTACAACAACTCACTTAAACGAACTTCCGCTATGCACTCACATTCGAAAATTATACAGCTTGTTGTACTAACACTTTCCAAGTTGTATATTGTATACTGAATGGCCAACAAGTGGTATTGGAGCGGTTGATGCTAAAAAGAATCAGTCCTATTTTTAACCAAATCAGGTCTAAAAATCACACATTCTTTTTTAAAAGAGTATTTATCTTTCCTATTCTCTTACATGGATACCTCAATGATAAACAAGGTTCCTATGTTTTCTATTAACGAGTTTGATGATTGGAGAATTAGGATAGCCCATCTTGCTGCTATGCACGAGGAGATGATTTTTGTCATCCAAGAAGGCCACATGTAGATAATGAAGGTTAATCTCGCCGCAAGGATAGAAGGACAACCTCATGCTGAAATGCTCGAGAAGGAGCGAGAGCAATGGACAATCGATGATCGCAAGCGTGCGAACCTCGAAAACATTGCTAAGAAGCGCTGTTTGTCACTCTTGACAAAGCCACATTCTTGAAGGTAAAGAGCTATAAGACAGCCAAGGAAATCTGGGAGAAACTCAAGTTAATTTGTGAGGGAACTGAGCTCTAAAAAGAAAATAAAATTTCTAAACTGACTTAGCAATTTGAATCATTTGAAATGAAATCTTCTAAAACTCTTGAGGAGCTTGACCTCAGATTCACTGGAATTGTCGGTGAACTTTCGAGTATGATACTGACAGAAGAGAGAAGGCTGAAGAGTCACCTGCTAAGACTACAACACTAGCCGTTGTATCTAACAGGAGACACAGCATGCCCAACACATCCAAATATGCCCATAAGACTGCTGACAGTGATGTTGATATCCTCTCACAAGATGAAATGGCCCTTCTCATGCACAAATTCAAAAAGTTCATCAAACAGTCTGGAAAGACTGCATACAGGCCCAAGCCTTTTCATAAGGTAAATTCCAAATCTTCTCCATCTGGTGATTCTACTTTATGCTACAACTGTAGGAAACCTGGGCACTATGAAAATAATTGTCCGCATCCTAAAGTCTAAAAGTTGTCGGTAGCCGAGCAATAGGAAAAAGATGAAAGGAGGCGTGCTTAGAAAAACAAGATCAAGGCCCTAATTGGCGAATTAGAAGCCTCACCCGCACCAACCAAGACCGAGGAATGTCTTCAGGCAGTCACTGACAGTGACTCGTCTGATGATGAGCTCGAAGATAAAACCTATATGTGCTTTATGGCCAAAGAAATAGAGGACGATGAAGATAGCGGTGATGAGGTAAGCTCAACATATATTACTCCTGTAAATGCATCTCATAGTTTCGAAAATATGATGGATGAATTCAAAAACATTCAAAATTCCCATGAGACGTTGAAACGAGAAAACATACAACTCCAAATTTCTAACTTAGAGCTGAAAGAAGAAAATGACTTGCCGAAAAATAACTACAAAAACATGTCTATCGATTGTGAAAATAGCAAAGTCTCACTTGAAAAACTCATGGAGAGCAATCATCAGCTTGCCCACAATCTAAATGAGACTAAGTCTCATAATGAGAGCAAGACAAATGATTTCGCTCTACTCGAAACTAAGTAAAAAATCTCGAGAAACGAGAAGGAAAATTAGAGACAATCTTGAAATCATTTGAGAAATCCTCTAAACATATGGAAGAAATTCTAAGCACCGGGCAACATGCTCATGATAACAGTGGCTTAGGATACAACTCATCCTCCAATAAAGGGAATACAGTACAGTGTTTGTTAGGGGAGTGGAACCCATTCTTGTACCTGAAGAGACCCCGAGTCCCATAAAGGTAACAGCTAACCCTCGTACAACAAAGGCTGCCATTCCACCACCTAGGTCATATCATCGACAGCGAAATCCTCAGCTTCAAGGACTTGTAAGGCATAACCAACAGCATGCTCCGCGAGCATATCAGAAGCACCAATAGCCATTCAGAAATAAGGCTGCATCCAAATATCAAAGGCCTGCAAAGCAGTGTAATATCCGAGATTTCTGATATGTATTTGGAACTTGTGATACTGTAATTGTTGCACTTTAATCTGAGTATTATTCTCCGTATCTCATAGTCCGGTGTTGTTGAGCGTATGATTTCATGAATGTGATTTAAGATTGTGATTCTGCGCATGTAGCGCACGCTATCGTCTATGTGTAGCGTACGCTAACATGGATCCATAGCGCATGCTACAAAGGAACCTTAGCGCACGCCATACGTGGTCAATATGATTGAGACGTGTGGTAGGTGAGATCAGGCCGGGGATCTTGGTCGGATTGTGTCGGGATGAACCTGGACGGCTTTCGGGAAAAGCCAAGTCAATGCCTTAGCGCACGCTACTGACATGAGAATAGCGCACGCTAAGTGCTGAGTACAGTGAAGTCAGTAATCCGTTAGCGCATGCTAAGAGTATGGACTAGCGCGCGCTAATAACCATTTTCTATAAATAGGACAACATCCTTTTCGTATTTTCAGTCTTTTCTCTTCCCATATCCGAATCCTTATGCTTAGAGCATTACTCTCCACATCCTAAACACTTCATATCGGCATCCTAGCTCGTGTTGAAGATTGTAGATCATTGAGGATTGTTGTTCAAGCCTTCGATGTTTGATTGCTTCGATTTCCTCCTTGTTCTTCACTACTTTGAGGTAGGTGATTCTTCACCAATATTAGTAGTGTTCTAAAGGACGTTTGATCATGTTTATCTAGTCAGTTAGATTCGTTATTAGTCGAACATCATGTGTTAGAAGGATATTTTCGACGTTTCGGCACTTATTCATCGTATGATCCATTGAAACTTTTTAGTATGTGGACTCCTAAGCATATTATGTATCTTCAAACCCATCATGACCAGTATATGAGGATTACCTAGTTCGTATGTTTTACGTAAGGAATCTTATGTTTTGGGACTTGGAATGAACGGAACTTAGAATATTTTCTTGAAGATCAAGATGAATTATGGTGTAGTATTGATGATACGTATCCTTGTGTCTCGTAGTCATTTAATCCATATAGATCTTTCATAAACCGTATGAGCATGATATGCACGGTGTTGGCATGTATTAACACTGAGGATTTCATGAGTTTTCATCACCTTTAGCTCAAGTTTTACCCAGTAGTGACTGCCATGCACGATTAGCGCACGCTAAGATGTATATATTAACATGCGCTATCGGGAACGAGTAACATGCGCTACGTTGGATACGTAACGTATGTTATATCATCAGGTAGGGAAGTCGGCTATTCAGAGAAGACTGTCAGTACACAGCTAGCGCACGCTAAACCTGGTCATTTGCGTACGTTAACGGGCAGGCTTAGCGCACGTTACGTATAGTACGTAGCGCGCGCTAAGTAGTTCAGGCTGAATTCATTTTTAGAGCTTGCGGTCGTAAACCGGATTATTAGACGTTCGTACGACTTGAGAAGAATTCTTTATTATTTCTTAGGTCCGAGCCTTGCATAGGGGACGATCGAAGGGCGGTGGCATACGGACGCGTGTCATTTGTTGGAGTATTTCCATTCGTGCCATTTTCGAGGCAAGTATCATATGTCGAGTTCGATTTATATTGAAACTTTGATCATGCTTATGGTTTTGTTCATATTGTCGAATATGAGATGTATTTCTGTAATTTCTCGTGGTATTTGTTCGTATTGATGAACGTATTGAAATGCATATATGTGTGCATAATTGATTGATTTATGGTATAAATGATCCGAGGGGATCATGAGGATCTATGCTGAGGGCGCTGGATCGAATGTCCACCATGTGTTGGTCCGACGGGATCATCATGGGGATCTATGCTGAGGGCGCTGGATCGCTGGACGGGTTTTCCACCATGCGTTGGTCCGAAGGGATCATCATGGGGATCTATACCAAGGGCGTTGGATCGCTGGATTACCCTGTACTGTGTTGATGGAATCGTGAGGATTCGCATCGTTGGATTCCGGTGACGGAAGTCTGTTTTGCATGTTTTATGATGCACTAATGATTTATGTATTATGATACTTGTACTAGCATTGTTTTGCTAACCCCTTCGGGGGTGGATATTGTTTTGATGTTCAGGTAGCCGAGGAGCGGGGAAGCAACCACTGTACCGACAGGACGATGAAATGGCTCAGTGATGTGGTTGATGTTTATTGTTATTGTGATTTGTCTTCTTGGTTCATTTAGTACTCGAGTACGTCTGTTATAATAATGTCATTTCGATATGGTTATATAAGTCAACTCATTTGATGGGTTGAATCAAATCTCTATTTTGAACTTCAGTTGTACGATTGGATTATATTTACATTTCTTTTAAATTAGCCTTGTAAATCCTTACTTAAAGGGTTTACGGCGCTGTAATTATTCCGAATATCTCGGGGTGTTACAGAATATGGTATCAGAGCTAAGATTCATGGATATCTTGGCAGTCGGGTTAGTTGGGTCTGTTTACGTTATTTGATTATTGGTCGTTCGTAACATCACTGCTGAGCCAGCATCGTTGTGTGCACCGTGGTTGTAAGTTTCCTAAATCTCAAATACTACCGTTTTATTTAATTCATGTTTTGTGAACATTGATGGATGTACTTTTAGAAAGTTTGCCCTCGATATTGAGTATTTGTGTTTACAGTATGTTGAGAGGAGGTCGTGGACGCGGACGCGGACGTGGAAATGCGAGACAAGAAGATTCGGTGTCTACCCCAGAAATAACCGCTAGCCGAACGAAGTCCCATTCCGGGGCACAACAGGGATCAGCAAATAATAATGCAGATCCTAATGTGCCGGGAGTGCTTCAGCAGGTGGTTGCCCAGATAAACCAGTTTGCTCAAGTTGTGGATCGCATGCAGACGGCGATGGGACAACAGCATAACGTGGATAATCGAGTAGATAAATGGCTCACTGAGGTGATCAAATTGCATCCTCCGAAATTTGACGGTTCTGCTGAGACGCTTTCTTGGGATCACTGGCTGAAGGAATTAGAAAAGATTTTTGCAGGGATTAACTGTCCCAACGACAGAAAGGTTCCGGTCGCCCAGTATCTTCTGACAGGGGAGGCTTTCGACTGGTGGGAGGCCATTCCACCGGAGGAGCATAATGTTGACTGGACGGAATTCAAAATAATGATGGAAGCGCAGTATTGTCCTTGCCCAGTTAGAGAGGCCCGAGTTCGGGAGTTTTTCTCACCACAAAATTCAGAAGCATATGTGACGGACGTGATTAAGATTTTTAATCACCAGCTGACGTATGTGCGCCACTTGGTCCGGACCGAGGCGGAGAGGATTTTCCATTTTGACATGCGAATGAAGCCGGAAATTCAGCAATATATGTCCGGATTTAAATGTACCACTTTGCGACAGTATCAGGACAAGGCGTTAGCCTATGATATGAAGGAGGCAGCAGTAGAGAAATCGACGGAAGCAAAGAAGCAGAAAGTGGCTGGCAACTTCACGGAGAATAAGAGTAGTGGGCCTCGCAGGGGCCAGTCCTCTTTTCAATCATCCAGGAGGCCTCCGCATCCTTCTCGAGGAGGAAAGAAGTTCCGGGCAGCACCAACCGTTTCAGACGCAGGGAAGAAATGTTATAACTGTGGCAAAGCGGGGCATATTCGACGTGACTGTTTCGCGCCTGCCGTGACCTGTTTCGAGTGTGGACAGGAAGGACATCGCGCAATATTCTGTGGGAATGCGACTAGATCTTTTGGCACTCGCACTCCTGTACCGGTTCCGAAGGACACTAGTGTAAACCAGACGCAGCAGAGCGGTTTCCCGCAGCAAAATGTTGGGAAAAGAGAGGCATCCAGCGCTGGGTCCGTTCCTCCGCGTATTTACGATATGAAGAAGGATGATCAAAGCACAGCTGTTGCATCAGGTACGATTCAGATCCTTTTGCAACCAGTTAGTGTCTTGTTCGATTCGGGAGCTACGCATTCTTTTATATCTTTGAACTATGTTAATCGTTTGAAAATCTCGTGTTTGTATAATTGTGAACCTTATGTTGTGGGTTTGCCGAGCGGAGAGAAAATTGTGGGAACCCTAGAAGCTAGGGATTTTCCAGTGTCTATAGGAGGGAGAGATTGGCTATCGAATCTTATTGTAGTTGACATCTACGATGACGATTTAATTCTCGGAGACGATTGGCTCAACCGTTATGGAGCTATTCTGAATTACCGAAAGAGAGTTATTTCTATCATTGCTGATGACGGATGTGAACACTTATTCCGAGGATGGAGACCTGGAAGCTCGGGAAAACTGATCAAGGCAATGAAAGTCGTGAAATTACTGAAGCAGGGATGTCATGGACTTTGGTGTTATGCCATGAGAAAAGAGGAAGGAATAGAGCTCTCATCGATTCCAGTTGTGAATGAATTCTCCGACGTATTTCCTGATGAACTACCTGGGTTACCTCCGCAGAGAGAGGTGGAATTCACTATCGAATTAGAGCCTGGAGCCGCTCCTATTTCCAGAGCACCATACCGCATGGCGCTAACCGAGATGTATGAACTCAAGAAGCAACTGGAGGAATTGTCACAGAAGGGTTATATTCAACCTAGTGTTTCTCCGTGGGGAGTGCCCATTCTCTTTGTCTGGAAGAAAGATGGATCCCTCCGACTGTATATTGATTACAGGGAGCTCAACAAGATGACGATCAAGAATAAGTATCCTATACCTCGGATCGACGACTTGTTTGATCAACTGCAAGGGGCAAGGAAATTCTCGAAGATTGACTTGCGATCAGGATACCATCAGTTGAGAATTAAGGAATCGGATGTATCGAAGTCTGCTTTCAGGTCCCGGTACGGGCATTATGAATTTGTAGTGATGCCATTTGGACTTACCAATGCTCCTGCAGTATTCATGCAATTGATGAATCGGGTATTCTTAGAATACTTGGATAAATTTGTGGTCGTCTTCATTGATGACATCTTGATATATTCGAACGACGCAGAGGAGCATGCCGAACATTTGCGTATGGTTTTGAGCACCTTGAGGAAGGAACAGCTGTTTGCAAAGCTTTCCAAATGCGAGTTCTGGATTAGGGAAGTAACTTTCCTTGGGCATGTGATATCAGCTGACGGAGTTCAGGTGGACCCGAAGAAAGTCGAAGCAATCTTGGAATGGGAAGTTCCTAGTAACGTGAAAGAAGTCCGGAGTTTCCTAGGACTTGCAGGTTATTATCGCCGCTTTGTAGAGGGATTTTCCAAAATTGCGCCTGCGCTCACTCAGCTGTTGCAGAAAACTCAAAAGTTTACGTGGGATGAGAAATGCCAGACTGGTTTTGATGAACTTAAGAAGAGACTGACAACAACATCTATATTAGCGTTACCAGATGGAACTGATGGATTCATGGTATATAGCGACGCTTCAAATCAGGGTCTGGGATGTGTGTTGATGCAAAAGGATAAGGTGATTGCCTATGCTTCTCAGCAATTGAAACCGTATGAGGTTAATTACCCGACTCATGATCTGGAGCTATCAGCTGTGGTCTTTGCCTTTAAAATTTGGCGACATTATTTGTACGGCACTCGTTGCCAGATCTTTATAGATCATAAGAGCCTCAAGTACATTTTCAGTCAGAAAGAATTAAACATGAGGTAGAGAAGGTGGCTGGAATTGATCAAGGATTACGACCTGGAGATTCTCTATCATCCGGGGAAAGCAAACATAGTAGCCGATGCTTTGAGCCGTAAACCTGTTTCTCTTCGAGTGTTGGAAGCACTTACATCCCAAACCAGCATTCAGCGGGAACTGATCCGCGAAGGGATTGAAGTATGGGCACCAGGAATCCAAGGGCAACTATATGTGATGGAACTGACTTCATCACTAGTCGAGTAGATAAAATCTAAGCAGTTGAACGATTCTTTGATCCTTCGGCTATGTGACGAAGTAAAGAAAGGAAAGGCCCCAGGATTCGTGATACAAGACGATGGAGTTCTGAGATTTCAGAGTAGATTTTGCATTCCCGATGATGATGATTTGAGGCGGACAATTCTGAAGGAAGCTCACAGTGCGCCCTATTCTATTCACACGGGGAGCAGTAAAATGTATAAAGATCTTAAACAAAACTTCTGGTGGGGGAATATGAAGAAGGACGTAGCAGAGTACGTTTCGAAGTGTTTGACTTGTTAGCAGGTTAAGATTGAACATCAGCGACCTGCCGGAATGTTAAAGCCGCTTCCGATCCCTAAGTGGAAGTGGGAGGATATCTCGATGGATTTCATCACCACTATGCCAAGGACTACAACGGGAATAAACATGATTTGGGTTATAGTTGATCGACTAACCAAGTCCGCTCATTTCCTAGGAATTAAAGATACATGGGGACCCGAGAGATTGGCGCGAGTATTTATTGCGGAGATAGTCAGATTGCATGGGATGCCGAAGACCATTATTTCGGATCGAGATGGTCGCTTCGTGTCGCACTTCTCGAAGGCAGTTCATAGGGCTTTGGGGACTGAGCTCAACTTTAGCACGGCTTATCATCCCCAAACGGACGGTCAGTCCGAAAGGACTATACAAACAGTAGAAGACATGCTTAGAGCCTGTGCTTTGGATTGGTCAACTGATTGGGAAGTTTATTTGCCATTGATTGAATTCACCTACAATAATAGTTGGCATGCTTCTATTAAGATGGCACCATTTGAAGCTTTGTACGGGAGAAGATGTCGATCACCCCTGTGCTGGGATGATTCTTCGGATTTGATCGGGACAGAACCGGAATTGATAGTTCAAACTCAAGAGAAGATAGCTTTGATTCAGGAAAGACTGTTGACTGCCCAGAGTCGGCAGAAGTCTTATGCAGACGTACGTCGTCGCCCTCTAGAGTTCGATGTTGGGGACCATGTACTATTGAAGGTGTCTCCTACACGAGGGATTTTCCGTTTTGGGAGGAGAGGTAAGCTACGTCCGACATATATATTGGGCCATTTGAGGTCCTAGAGAGAGTTGGGGATTTGGCATACAGGTTGGCTTTACCGCCATTGCTGAGTCACGTTCACAATGTGTTTCACGTATCCCAATTGCGGAAGTATGTACCGGACCCCAGTCACGTCATTAATTTCGACAAAATCGAGATCGCTAATGATGGCACCTTCGAAGAGAGACCAATCAAGATACTTGAGAGTCGGATCAAACAATTGAGAAATAAACCAATACACTTGGTTAAAGTAAAATGGTCACGACATGGAGCTGAAGAGGCCACCTGGGAAACAGAGGACAGTATGAAGGCTAGATATCTAGAGTTGTTTTCGTCTTAAGTTTCGGGACGAAACTTCTTTTTAGGGGGGAAGGATGTAATACCCGAGATTTCTGATATGTATTTGGAACTTGTGATATTGTAATTGTTTCACTTTAATCTGAGTATTATTCTCCGTATCTCATAGTCCGGTGTTGTTGAGCGTATGATTTCATGAATGTGATTTAAGATTGTGATTCTGCGCATGTAGCGCACGCTATCGTCTATGTGTATCGTACGCTAACATGGATCCATAGCGCACGCTACAAAGGAACCTTAGCGCATGCCATACGTGGTCAATATGATTGAGGCGTGTGGTAGGTGAGATCAGGCCGGGGATCTTGGTCGGATTGTGTCGGGATGAACCTGGACGGCTTTCGGGAAAAGCCATGTCAACGTCTTAGCGCACGCTACTGACATGAGAATAGCGCACGCTAAGTGCTGAGTACAGTGAAGTCAGTAAGCCGTTAGCGCACGCTAAGAGTATGGACTAGCGCGCGCTAATAACCATTTTCTATAAATAGGACAACATCCTTTTCGTATTTTCAGTCTTTTCTCTTCCCATATCCGAATCCTTATGCTTAGAGCATTACTCTCCACATCCTAAACACTTCATATCGGCAACCTAGCTCGTGTTGAAGATTGTAGATCATTGAGGATTGGTGTTCAAGCCTTCGACGTTGGATTGCTTCGATTTCCTCCTTGATCTTCACTACTTTGAGGTAGGTGATTCTTCACCAATATTAGTAGTGTTCTAAAGGACGTTTGATCATGTTTATCTAGTCAGTTAGATTCGTTATTAGTCGAACATCATGTGTTAGAAGGATATTTTCGACGTTTCGGCACTTATTCATCGTATGATCCATTGAACCTTTTTAGTATGTGGACTCCTAAGCATATTATGTATCTTCAAACCCATCATGACCAGTATATGAGGATTACCTAGTTCGTATGTTTTACGTAAGGAATCTTATGTTTTGGGACTTGGAATGAACGGAACTTAGAATATTTTCTTGAAGATCAAGATGAATTATGGTGTAGTATTGATGATACGTATCCTTGTGTCTCGTAGTCATTTAATCCATATAGATCTTTCATAAACCGTATGAGCATGATATGCACGGTGTTGGCATGTATTAACACTGAGGATTTCATGAGTTTTCATCACCTTTAGATCAAGTTTTACCCAGTAGTGACTGCCATGCACGATTAGCGCACGCTAAGATGTATATATTAACGTGCGCTATCGGGAACGAGTAATGTGCGCTACGTTGGATACGTAACGTACGTTATATCATCAGGCAGGGCAGTCGGCTGTTCAGAGAAGACTGTCAGTACACAGCTAGCGCACGCTAAACCTGGTCATTTGCGTACGTTAACGGGCAGGCTTAGCGCACGTTACGTATAATACGTAGCGCGCGCTAAGTAGTTCAGGCAGAATTCATTTTTAGAGCTTGCGGTCGTAAACCGGATTATTAGACGTTCGTACGACTTGAGAGGAATTCTTTATTATTTCTTAGGTCCGAGCCTTGCATAGGGGACGATCGAAGGGCGCTGGCATACGGACGCGTGTCATTTGTTGGAGTATTTCCATTCGTGCCATTTTCGAGGCAAGTATCATATGTCGAGTTCGATTTATATTGAAACTTTGATCATGCTTATGGTTTTGTTCATATTGTCGAATATGAGATGTATTTCTGTAATTTCTCGTGGTATTTGTTCGTATTGATGAACGTATTGAAATGCATATATGTGTGCATAATTGATTGATTTATGGTATAAATGATCCGAGGGGATCATGAGGATCTATGCTGAGGGCGCTGGATCGAATGTCCACCATGTGTTGGTCCGACGGGATCATCATGGGGATCTATGCTGAGGGCGCTGGATCGCTGGACGGGTTTTCCACCATGCGTTGGTCCGACGGGATCATAATGGGGATCTATACCAAGGGCGCTTGATCGATGGATTACCCTGTACTGTGTTGATGGAATCGTGAGGATTCGCATCGTTGGATTCCGATGACGGAAGTCCGTTTTGCATGTTTTATGATGCACTGATGATTTATATATTATGATACTTGTACTAGCATTGTTTTGCTAACCCCTTCGGGGGTGGATATTGTTTTGATGTTCAGGTAGCCGAGGAGCGGGGAAGCAACCACGATGCAAGCGGAGACGATGAAATGGCTCAGTGATGTGGTTGATGTTTATTGTTATTGTGATTTTTCTTCTTGGTTCATTTAGTACTCGAGTACGTCTGTTTTAATAATGTCATTTCGATATGGTTGTATAAGTTAACTCATTTGATGGGTTGAATCAAATCTGTATTTTGAACTTCAGTTGTACGATTGGATTATATTTACATTTCTTTTAAATTAGCCTTGTAAATCCTTACTTAAAGGGTTTACGGCGCTGTAATTATTCCGAATATCTCAGGGTGTTACAAGCAGTACTTCCAACAGTACAGTGCGCCTAGATATTGGATACATGAGACCCATTATCCATTAAGAAAGCAGGTCGCCGCGCAATATCAGAAACAGCTTTGGGAATCCAACCTTAGACCCATGAGGCAAGATGTAAGGCCTAAGAAAATGGCTCCACCTTCAAGAAAGCATTCGTACTAGAATAATAATAATAATAACCCTCGATTTTACATGCATCATAATTATGGTTACAGCGACTATGTGCTGCCCCACGTAGACATCTTAAAAACGGACCAAGAGTAACCTACAGCAAGCCAATTGCTGTCAGGTAAATTTGGGTACCAAAAGGCACTAACATCCATGGACCCAACAAACAAAGGGGACCTAAATCTACTTAAATTTTTATGCTTATAGGACATCAAATAAAAGGACATCTGGTACTTCGAAAGCGGATGTTCTCGCCATATGACATGAGATAGAAGCAAGCTGTCAGATTATGTAGAAAGTCGCGGTCCAAAAGTTCACTTCGGTGACAAATACAAAGTAAGAACAAGAGGGAAGGGAACCCTTCTTGTAGGAAAATTCAAAGTCACCAATGTAGCTTATGTTGAAGGCTTACAGTACAATCGACTTAGTATTAGCCACTTTTGTGACAAACAGTTCTCGGTGAAATTCTATATAGATCACTGTAGAGTCAAGAGCATTCTGATCAAAGAAGTTGTACTCATATGAAGCAGGTCAGGTAATATGTATATTGCTGACTGGAATCCTACGAGCTCCACAATTCCATGTTTTGTTGCCGAAAGAACTGCAGATCAAAGCTGACTATGGCACAAGAGGATGTCTCATATCAACTTCGAGACAATCAACAAGCTCACCAGACAGGGAATAGTTAGAGGTTTGCCCGATGTGTCATTCCAAAAAGACAGCATCTGCGGACATTGTCAGAAAGGCAAACAAGTCAAAAGCACCCTGAAAAGAAAATCATATCTGTCCGGTCATAGAGTTCTGGAAATGCTACATATGGATCTCTACGGTCCTATAGACCCCGTAAATTTGGGAGGTAAGAAATATTATCTCGTTATTGGTAATGATTATTCCAGGTATGCTTGAACAATCTTCCTGAGCAAGAAGAAGGAAACCACAACAAAGCTGCCCGAGCACCTGAGAAAGCTTCAGAATGAGAAAGGGTTGAGTATCGTGTCCATTAATTCCGACAGAGGTACTGAATTCACTAACCGCTTTATAGAGCAATACTATTCGGTCAATGGAATACAGCATGAATACTCAGCCACCTGGAGGCCTCAACAAAATGGTGTTATCGAGCGAAAGAATATGACGCTCAAAGAAGCAACAAGAACCATGATCGCCGCAAGCAAGTTGCTGCAGCGTTTTTGGGGTGAAGCAACAAATACAACATGCTATACACAAAACCACTGTGTCATCAACAAGCATCACAACAAAAGAGCATACGAGGTATAGAACAACAAAACTCCATTGGTTTCATATTTTCACATACTTGGATGCAGATGTTATGTTCTGAATAATGGGAAAGACCAACTCAAAACATTCGTTGAGAAGTCGAATTAAGGGATATTCGTAGGATATTCCTCTGTCAGCAAGGCTTTCAAAATATTTAAAAAAAGGAAGCTGACCATCGAGGAATCTGTCCATGTAGTGTTAGATGAACCTCACCATGATCCCACAGGAGCAGAAGATCTGGCTCAGAATATCCAAACACTCTCCATTAATGACCCTCCAACTACAATCGAGCCTGTCGTAGACTTAGAGATCCACCACACAGCTGTAAGATCAGAAGTAGTTGAAGCTAGTGTTGTACAAGCTGAAGCTGAAACTACAGCACCTCAAGATACAGTACGGGATGCCGAACTAGAACCCAACAGCAGATGGTTGAGAGATCTATTGGAATATTTTATTCCAAATATTCATTAATCGAGTTTTGATGATTAGTTGCTAAACAAAGGAAAACAACAAAGAAGCGAAACAAAACAATGAAGAAGTCGAAGATGCTCGGAATGGGAAAATTTACCTGAACAAATCAGTTGAGGAATGCTAACTGATCAAATCAGTCGAGGCCAAAGTTACCTGATCAGACGAGAGCAAAGTCACTTAAGCAAAAGTCACATGATGAGCTTAACGTACGTAACGCAAAGCAGCTAATGTACATAATGTGAAGCTACCTGATGTCTCACCAAAGTTACCTGATGGTATTAAAGCACGATAAGTTACAAGCATAATGCACGCTATAGATGGAGCATAACGTACGTAAAACAAATAGGATAACGTACGTAATGAATTGTTTCAGACAAACAAAGAGCCATTGAAGATGACGTCACGGCATACATCAGCATGTAACAGATAATTTGACTGAATATAACATACGTAAGTGGGAGAAGCTTAACGTACGTAATGGTAGAAACAAAGCTACAGGACTGATATGTGAAGAGCTTAACGTACATAACCAAATGGTGTTAACATATGTAATACATCTAACGTACGTAATGGATGGCTTATATCGTACGTAATGAGGCAGCAATGAGCTAACGGATAGTTGAGGCTTTGGAGCCTATAAATACCACTTCCTATGGTATTGAACACACAATAACTTCAAGCAATCGATACATTGATCAGATATTGATATACATTGTATTGTTGTTGTAATTGTGCTTATATTGATAAGAGTTTGAGTGTGATACACGAAAACTCATACACGAGAGGAAAAAGAAAGGATACGATTCGATTAGGTGTTATTAGGATCAATGATCCGGCATTATTAGAATCACAATCTATATCCGAGTGAGGTTTGTCTAGTACCCATAGAAAGCTAGATAGGTTGATTCCTTATTCGATAGAAAAGGAAAATGCTTTAACTTAGACCGACAAAAATACAAGTGTGTGAACGGTTTATCTCAGACAGATAGAAGACGAGAATTGTAACGGTTATCCCTCTACCGATAGAAGAGAGGTGTAGAGGTTGATCTTCATCCTATAGAAAAAGATACCAAAGAGAGGACGTAGGCACGTTTGACCGAACCTCTATAAATCTTGTGTCGTTTATTTTCTGCACCTTTAAATATGCTTCCGCACAATAGCGTGTATACCGAATATTGCACCAACAATAGGTATCGGAGAGGTTCCTCTTAAAAGCTGCTTAACATCCGAGGAGAATACGATCCAAATGGCATTTCAACTTGCCCCGGTCGAAGGTCTTGCTCTAAATCGACCTCTATTCTTTGATGGATCGGACTTCATGACATGGAAAAACAAGATGTCGATATTCATTCGAGCCTACGACATCGAGCTATGGAAAGTGATATGTCTTGGTCCGAAAATTCCAATGAATTCCAACAGTATGCTTAAATCTTTTGAAGAATATGATGATTCCTATTGGAAAAACGACCACTATAATTGCAAAGCAATGCAATTATTATTGTGCTCTAGATCCGGAAGAACACAACCGGATCTCATCGTGTGATATTGCCAAAGAAATATCGAAGATGCTAGAAGTCACACACGAAGGCACAAATCAAGTTAAGGAGACGAAGATTAACATGCTTCTCCACGACTACGAGCTATTCCAAATGAAAGACGACAAATCCATTACAATCATGCTCGCCTGATTTTCGGTCATTACAAATGGATTAGCTTGTTATGGAAAACCCCTTTCCAGTAGTGAAAAAGTAAATAAGATCCTACAATCACTACCCCGGGAATGGTACGGCACGGTAACGGCGATTATGGAATCAAAAGATCTAAATAATCTTGATTTTAGCGCCATCGTCGGATCGCTAATAAATTATGAGATTGTTTTTAAATCTCGAAATGCCAAGCCGAAGTCGAAGGAAAGATCGATAGCTTTAAAAGCTAAGATGTCGAGAAATAAAGAAGAAATACCGGTCGATGAAGAATCGGAATATTATGCCAAAAATATTAATAAGTTTCAAAACTTATTGAACCAGAGAAAGAAGGACATCAAATCGAGCAAATCTAAGAAATTCGACAACAACTGTCGAATCTGTGGTCCGGATCGCAAATCCGAAGAAGGAAGTTCTCATTGCAACATGGAGCGATGAAGATGAAGATGATGATTTCAATCAAAATAATCGTGCTCTCATGGCAAGAAGTACATTTGACGAAAGCGACGTCGAAAGCCAGGTGAGTACACCATCTCAAGATGAATTATTTGAAGCATTCGAATTATTACATACTGATTTTCAAAATACTTTAAGTGAAATCAAATCCCTCCAATCTAAAAATAAATCATTGCAAATCGATATTTCCAAAATTCTTGAAAAAGGGAAATCTATTGAAATCGATCATTCAATTGCCTTGAAAATGAAAATATTTTAAAGAATGATCTTTTGAAAGTTCAAGATGAACTTAAAAGCTTAACAAAGAAATTTTCGTGTGGAAATGAGAAATTTGAACAAATGTTATCGGTTCAAAATTACACTTTGAATAAATAGGGGTTTAGGATTCAAACCGCATTTTGAAATACCCCATTGCGATAAATGTTTAAAAATTGGGCATCATATTTCAAATTGTAAAAGCCTACGCAGGACGATTAAAACTAAAAATATTTGGATTCCTAAAGGAACCACTATTCCGAACATCGTCTATATTAATGAAAAACGATCGACTTTCGGTTGGATCCCGAAAAATTAATTTTCATCAATAAATATTTTACTCAGAGGGAGTATTATTTTTTAAGGGGAGATTTTTGTGAGGGGCCCTTTATGCATATTAATCATAAATTTTATCATTATCGATTTTATCATACTTACACTTTTTGCTGATAACAAAAAGGTGGAGAGAATGGAATAAAAGAAGAATGATATAAGGGGAGAAAAACGAGAAAGCATCATGGAGAATGACGAAAAATAAAAATATATACGAATTATGAAAGGAGGAGAAAAGATGAAGAAGTCGAAAAGGAGAAAAGAAAAGATGGGAGAAGAAACTAACGAAACGGACAAAGTCGAAAACTTTGATCTGCAGAATATACAGATATTTATATTTTGCAGGTTTTATCCCATTCAAGGTGTTGTTTTGTAACCATCAAAAAGGGGGAGATTGTTAGAATATTTTATTCCAAATATTTATTAATCGAGTTTTTATGATTAGATGTTAAACAAAGGAAAATAACAAAGAAGCGAAACAAAACAATGAAGAAATCGAAGACGCTCTGGGAAAAGTTACCTGAACAGATCAGTTGAGGAACGCTAACTGATCAGATCAGTCGAGACCAAAGTTATTTGATAAGACGAGAGCAAAATCACCTGAAGTAAAAGCCACTTGATGAGCTTAACGTACGTAACGCAAAACAGCTAACATACGTAATGTGAAGTTACCTAATGTCTCACCGAAGTTACCTGATGGTATTAACGCACGCTAAGTTACAAGCATAACGCACGCTATAGAAGGAGCATAATGTACGTAAAACAAACATGATACTGTACGTAATAAAGTGTTTCAGAATTCAAACAAAGAGCCGTTGCAGATGACGTCATGGCATACATCAGCATGCAATGGATAATTTGACTGAAGATAACGTACGCAAGGGGGAGAAGCTTAACGTACGTAATGGTAGAAACAAAGCTACAGGACTGATATGTGAAGAGCTTAACGTACATAACGAAATGGTGTTAACATATGTAATACATCTAACGTACGTAATGGATGGCTTATATCGTACGTAATGAGGCAGCAATGAGCTAACGGATAGTTGAGGCTTTTGAGCCTATAAATACCACTTCCTATGGTATTGAACACACAATAACTTCAAGCAATCGATACATTGATCAGATATTGATATACATTGTATTGTTGTTGTAATTGTGCTTATATTGATAAGAGTTTGAGTGTGATACACGAAAACTCATACACGAGAGGAAAAAGAAAGGATACGATTCGATTAGGTGTTATTAGGATCAATGATCCGGCATTATTAGAATCGCAATCTATATCTGAGTGAGGTTTGTCTAGTACCCATAGAAAGCTAGATAGGTTGATTCCTTATTCGATAGAAAAGGAAAATGGTTTAACTTAGACCGAAAAAATACAAGTGTATGAACGATTTATCTGAGACACATAGAAGACGAGAATTGTAACGGTTATCCCTCTACCGATAGAAGAGAGGTGTAAAGGTTGATCTTCATCCTATAGAAAAAGATACCAAAGAGAGGACGTAGGCACGTTTGACCGAACCTCTATAAATCTTGTGTCGTTTATTTTCCGCACCTTTAAATACGCTTCCGCACAATAGCGTGTATACCGAATATTGCACCAACAGTAGGTATCGGAGAGGTTCCTCTTAAAAGCTGCTTAACATCCGAGGAGAATACGATCCAAATGGCATTTCAACTTGCCCCGGTCGAAGGTCTTGCTCTAAATCGACCTCTATTCTTTGATGGATCAGACTTCATGACATGGAAAAAGAAGATGTCGATATTCATTCGAGCCTACGACATCGAGCTATGGAAAGTGATATGTCTTGGTCCGAAAATTCCAATGAATTCCAACAGTATGCTTAAATCTTTTGAAGAATATGATGATTCCTATTGGAAAAACGACCACTATAATTGCAAAGCAACGCAATTATTATATTGTGCTCTAAATCTGGAAGAACACAACCGGATCTCATCGTGTGATAGTGCCAAAGAAATATGGAAGATGCTAGAAGTCACACACGAAGGCACAAATCAAGTTAAGGAGACGATGATTAACATGCTTCTCCACGACTACGAGCTATTCCAAATGAAAGACGACAAATCCATTACAATCATGCTCGCCCGATTTTCGGTCATTACAAATGGATTAGCTTGTTATGGAAAACCCCTTTCCAGTAGTGAAAAAGTAAATAAGATCCTACAATCACTACCTCGGGAATGGGACGACACGGTAACGGCGATTATGGAATCGAAAGATCTAAATAATCTTGATTTTAGCGCCATCGTCGGATCGCTAATAAATTATGAGATTGTTTTTAAATCTCGAAATGCCAATCCGAAGTCGAAGGAAAGATCGATAGCTTTAAAAGCTAAGATGTCGAGATATAAAGAAGAAATACCGGTCGATGAAGAATCGGAATATTATGCCAAAAATATTAATAAGTTTCAAAACTTATTGAACCAGAGAAAGAAGGACATCAAATCGAGCAAATCTAAGAAATTCGACAACAACTGTCGAATCTGTGGTCCGGATCGCAAATCCGAAGAAGGAAGTTCTCATTGCAACATGGAGCGATGAAGATGAAGATGATGATTTCAATCAAAATAATCGTGCTCTCATGGCAAGAAGTACATTTGATGAAAGCGACGTCGAAAGCCAGGTGAGTACACCGTCTCAAGATGAATTATTTGAAGCATTCGAATTATTATATACCGATTTTCAAAATACTTTAAGTGAAATCAAATCCCTCCAATCTAAAAATAAATCATTGCAAATCGATATTTCCAAAATTCTTGAAAAAGGAAAATCTATTGAAATCGATCATTCAATTGCCTTGAAAATGAAAATATTTTAAAGAATGATCTTTTGAAAGTTCAAGATGAACTTAAAAGTTTAACAAAGAAATTTTCATGTGGAAATGAGAAATTTTAACAAATGTTATCGGTTCAAAATTACACCTTGAATAAATAGGGGTTTAGGATTCAAACCGCATTTTGAAATACCCCATTGCGATAAATGTTTAAAAATTGGGCATCATATTTCAAATTGTAAAAGCCTACGTAGGACGATTAAAACTAAAAATATTTGGATTCCTAAAGGAACCACTATTCCGAACATCGTCTATATTAATGAAAAATGATCGACTTTCGGTTGGATCCTGAAAAATTAATTTTCATCAATAAATATTTTACTCAGGGGGAGTATTATTTTTTAAGGGGAGATTTTTGTCAGGGGTAGTTTACCCTTTATGCATATTAATCATAAATTTTATCATTATCGATTTTATCATACTTACACATTTTGCTGATAACAAAAAGGTGGAGAGAATGGAATAAAAGAAGAATGATATAAGGGGAGAAAAACGAGAAAGCGTCATGGAGAATGATGAAAAATAAAAATATATACGAATTATGAAAGGAGGAGAAAAGATGAAGAAGTCGAAAAGGAGAAAAGAAAAGATGGGAGAAGAAACTAACGAAACGGACAAAGTCAAAAACTTTGATCTGCAGAATATACAGATATTTATATTTTGCAAGTTTTATCCCATTCAAGGTGTTGTTTTGTAATCATCAAAAAGGGGGAGATTGTTGGAATATTTTATTCCAAATATTCATTAATCGAGTTTTTATGATTAATTGTTAAACAAAAGAAAATAACAAAGAAGCGAAACAAAACAAAGAAGAAATCGAAGATGCTCAGAATGGGAAAAGTTACCTGAACAGATCAGTTGAGGAACGCTAACTGATCAGATCAGTCGAGACCAAAGTTACCTGATAAGATGAGAGCAAAATCACCTGAAGTAAAAGTTACCGGATGAGCTTAACGTACGTAACACAAAGGAACTAACGTATGTAATGTAAAGTTACCTAATGTCTCACCGAAGTTACCTGATGGTATTAACGCACGCTAAGTTACAAGCATAACGCACGCTATAGAAGGAGCATAACGTACGTAAAACAAACATGATACCATACGTAATAAAGTGTTTCAGAATTCAAACAAAGAGCCGTTGCAGATGACGTCATGGCATACATCAGCATGCAATGGATAATTTGACTGAAGATAACGTACGCAAGGGGGAGAAGCTTAACGTACGTAATGGTAGAAACAAAGCTACAGGACTGATATGTGAAGAGCTTAATGTACATAACCAAATGGTGTTAACGTATGTAATACATCTAACGTACGTAATGGATGGCTTATAACGTACGTAATGAGGCAGCAATAAGGTAACGGATAGTTGATGCTTTGGAGCCTATAAATACCACTTCCTATGGTATTGAACACACAACAACTTCAAGCAATCGATACATTGATCAAATATTGATATACATTCTATTGTTTAATTGTGCTGATATTGATAAGAGTTTGAGTGTGATACACGAAAACTCATACGTGAGAGAAAAATAAAGGATACTATTCGATTTGATGTTATTAGGATCAAGGATCCGGCATTATTAGAATAGCGATCTATATCCGAGTGAGGTTTGTCTAGTACTCATAGAAAGCTAGATAGGTTGATTCCGTGTCCGATACAAAAAGAGAATGGTTTAACTTGGACCGACAAAAAGACAAGTGTGTGAACGGTTTATCTCGGTCCGGTAAAAGACGAGAATTGTAATGGTTATCCCTCGACCGATAGAAGAGAGGTGCATAGGTTGATCTTCATCCTATATAAAAAGACACCAAAGAGAAGACGTAGGCACGTTTGGCCGAACCTCTATAAATCTTGTGTCGTTTATTTTCTGCACATTTAAATACGCTTCCGCACAATAGCACATATATCGAATATCACACCAACAAGATCACCCACAGGAGTTAATCATAGGAGACATTAATGCTGGAGTATCTACCCATACGAGAATACAAAGTACACAAGGAATTACACTGTGTACGCAAGAAAAACCCGAATCTATGAAATCTCCATTTCCTGTATGGAAATCTCAAGCAGAACTTAGAAGACTTGTTATTTCCACACTCGCTGTATTCTTAGCTCAATCCAAAAATGTTTCTACCAATGAAGCCCTAAACAATTCTCATTGGATCACTTATATGGAAGCAGAGCTTAATGGTTTTGAAAGAAACAATGTAAGGTATCTAGTTACCAGACCTGAGCATCAAACCGTGATTGGAACCAAATGGGAATTTAGAAACAAGAAGAATGAGAATGGACTTGTTATTAGGAATAAATCACGTCTAGTCGGACAAGGCTACATAAAGTAAGAAGGCATAGACTACGATGAGACATTTGCCCCTGTAGCCAGACTTGAAGCCATCAGGATATTTTTAGCTTTTGCCGCCCATAAGAGCTTCATAGTATATCAAATGGACGTTAAGAGCGCATTCCTGAATGGAGACCTCGCCGAAGAAGTCTATGTTGAACAACCACCAGGGTTTGTCAACACAGAAGGCGGAGACCTTGTATACAGATTACGGAAATCTCTGTATGGACTTAAGCAAGCAACTAGAGCGTGGTACGAAACCCTGTCCCTGTACCTAACTAATAATGGATTTGAGAAAGATGCTGTGGACAAGACTCTATTTAAGATACAATAAGGTGATGATCTGTTAATGGTTCAAATATACGTAGATGACATTATATTTGGTTCCACTATCCTTGCTTTATGTCAAAGGTTCTCTCATCTCATGCAAAGTAAATTTAAAATGAGTATGATGAGGGAACTTAGTTATTTCCTAGGATTGCAGGTAAATCAGTTGCTATAGGAATCTTCATCAACCAAGAGAAATACAACAAGGAGCTACTCAACAAGTTTGGGATGAATAATTCTAAATTATCGTCAACCCCCAAGAGCACTTCCATGCAAATTAGTGCTAACGAAGATGGGAAGCTGGTTGATCAATCACTCTACAGGAAGCTTATAGGCTCACTCCTGTACCTAATGGCTAGCAGGCCCGATATCCAGTTTGTTGTAGGAGTGTGTGCTCAGTATCAAGTAGCACCTAAAGAATCACACTTCACAATAGCAAAACGAATCATTAAGTACGTAAAAGGAACAATTGATGATGTATTGTGGTATTCTAAAGAAGGTGGATTCGATTTGGTTGACTATAGATATTTGGATATCGGTGGTTGCAAGCTAGATAGGAAGAGTACAAGCGGTACTTGTCACTTTCTAAGACCTATACTTGTGTCATAGTTTAGTAAGAAGCAATTGGCAAACTCGCTTTCAACATCTGAATCGGAATACTATGCTGCTGGAAGTTGCTGTAGGCAGATTCTATGGATGCAACAACAACTATCAAATTATGGAATCATTGCCAAAGAAACACCGATCATGTGCGATAGCACGAGTGCAATTGCAATAACGTACAATCCTGTATTGCACTCGCGAACTAAGCATATTGATATGAAGCATCATTTCATCCAGAATCATGTTGAGAATAAGGATGTTCGGATCAAGAAAGTTCATACAGACATCCAGTTAGCCGACATCTTTACAAAACCTCTCAGCACAACCAGATTCTGTGTTCTTTGATAAGAATTAGGAATGCTACAGCCTGACTCCCTGTAATTTTTTATGCTTTTACACATCAATTGAGGGGGAATGTTGTAAGATCCAAGAATACAGTATCCACCAGTAATTAAACTGTACACTCAGACAGTCAGAGAGCACTGTAGGACAAAAAAGGCATGAAACCTTCCTACAACTGACGTGTGCATTAATTAAGGGGGAATACAGTGCGACCCATGAATACAATATTAATCCAAACATTACTGTAAGAATTGAATCCCGTATGTACCTTTTAAGGGGGAATGCTGTATTATTCGCGGTTACAGCATATACACTATGGAATGTCAATTAATATTTTATTATTATACTATTCGTACTAAAAATATTTTTAGTCCACGTGCCTTGTTTTAAAATTCAAACGTTTTATCATTTAATGCTCTACACGACATCTGGACTTCACTTTATTAAATGCCACGATGTTAATAATTTCAAAACTGCCGTTTCGTGCAATGAGGGAATACGAATTGCCAGAAGTGGGATCGGTTGTCATTTTATAAAATGGATGTATAAGATATACAAGTTAATATCAGTTCATCCTGTTCGTTCTTTTCAATGACGGTTCCCTTCCCTTAAATCTGACCAATCCCTATATGTAACCCTAATTATCTCTGCACACTATAAAAGGACTGTTTCTTGCTCCTTTCGACACTTTTTGCTTTCTGCATATTAAACGAGTTTACGAGCAAACAACCGATATCACTTACTTCATTTACCGCTTTCTTTGCTACTTCACTTGCTTTTCTTCAGTATCAATGGCATCTTCTCAGACATATTCTCTATCCCTAAAGAATAAAGACTCCATCATTGATTGGCTAATCTTCGCCAGATCCGTCATCCTTGAAAGAGGTCACATAAAAACCGAGGATGTCGACGTGATGGAACTGATTGTTTCCAGAATCCGGAAACAAGGCCTCTACCGCCTTGGAAGTCTTCATCCTGAGCTCTATGGTGAGTGTATTGTCGAGGAATTCTATCTCGACACCTCTATAAGGTTCTTCTCTCTGAAAAGAGGAGGAGATGTGTCCGACATTTATGCTACCATCCGCGGAGTTGAGATCTGCGTCGACTGGGAGCTTCTGGAAAACATTCATAGGATGTCGTCTGATGGCCTGAATATGGAAGAGCTTGAGACCTTTGGTGCACAAGAACTCCTCACTGATTACTGGGGATTATTCATTGGCGATGCTTCAGATAAGAACGTCCATCCTCCTTGCTACAAGAAAAGATTTTGTCTACCTTTTGTCTATTTATACGATTTCTGTTATCGTGTTGTTGAGAACAGAACTGGCGCATTTGAGATGTGCACAAATCTTCATTTCAGAATGATGGTTGCTATCATGTCTGGCGAACAAGTGAATTGGTGCGAGATCGTATTGAAGAGGTTACAGGAAGAGGCCTCCAAGCCTGGTACTTAGAAGAAGTCTTTTAGCCTTATACTCAACAACATTCTTACCAAGTGCGATGTGCCGCAATCCAAAGGAGCCAAGAAGATTGGGACTGGAAAGTACATCGGCGGAAGCAAGCCCTATGCCTACAACAAAGATGGGCTAATCGCGACAAGACCCTTTGCCAGATATTTGCCCATCTCTGATGATCTAAGGGATGTCACTCTCAAGTCCATGAGTGAAGAGAAATCGAATAAGAAAACAAAAATAAGTGCATCTCACAACAAATCACCTCTTGTTGTAGAGAAGCCGAAGAAGAAGCTGAAGAAGCCTTATAAAGCAAAAGCTACAGAGATTGTATCTATCTCTGTAGATGTCCAAACTACAGCGCAACCCGCTGTACAACACCCTGAGGGTGCAACCCCTCTGGAAGATATAATTACTGTAAAGTCTACAGATCCCGAGCCAGTGGCGGTTATGACGGATGACCAATTATTTGCCAAATTGGAAGGAATTGGTGAATGGGCTGCCTATTCGGAGTGGAGAGCCGCCTCTCCTGTAAGGGAACCCACACCCATACAGGATTCCTCTCCAAACAGGGTACCAACCCATGTCAGGGATCCATCTCCACAACAGACTTCCACACCTGTTGCGGAACCCATTCCTACAGTAGACTCAAATACTGTACGGAGTCCCTCCCCCACTACTTTCATTAACGAAACTCTTCTCCAGGTACACATCGAACAAGCCTTTGAGCGCTTTGTTGCTTGGAAGAACTACAGGGTCACTCCGTACGATGTCCTGTACAATTGGGAGGAGTGGAAGGAAGAAGAAACTTTTGCTCTGGAGGTCATGGATACCCAAGATATCCGAGTCTTGATTCAATGGGATAACCACTTTTGCCGAGAGCTGATCACAAATTATTATTTGGCAAAAGAAAAGGATCGATTAAAAGGGAAGTCCCAATCCGGTGACATAGTTCCTAACAGCCCCAAATCTAATCCTGACTCAGACGATTATGATGACGCCATACAGACTCGTCTGAGAATGAGTCGTGAAGAGGCTCGCGAAAGGGAAATGTCCATAATGCAAGACTATCAGGGTCAGGGGACCTCAGACAGACATCAGTCCCCTCCCCATCAACAAGAACAGGCGAAGGACAACTTACATGAGGATTCAGTCCCTCCCTTCCAACAGGAAGCTCAAACCGAAAAAGAAGCCCGCGCCATCCCGCAAGAGGAATCAGTCCCTCTGCCGGAGCAGGCGAAATCTGAGAGTCAGAAGATGCTTTGATCCGTAAGCCAATGGATCTTCAGATGTTAGAAGTACTTACACCTCAAATTAAGATCCAATGGGATCTGACTTGTCAGAATATTGAAGTTTGGCTTCAGAGAGTTCAGGGTCAGATTTGTGCATTAGAAATCACTTATTATTTGATTGATAATATCAAAGCGATGCAGCATGATGACTCATTTTTAGTTCAGTTGAAGGAGGATGTAAAGAAAGGGAAAGATCCTGGGCTTGTAATACAGGAGGATGGAAAATTGAGATTTTGAGGCAGATTGTGCATACCATGCGATGTCGAGTTGAGACAGAAGATTTTGAGGAAAGCTCATACTACACCTTATTCCATACATCTTGGTACAAGTAAAATGTACAAAGATGTAAGGACTAATTTCTGGTAGAGCAACATGAAGACGAACGTTAGCGAGTTTATATTGAAGTGTTTGACCTGTCAGCAGGTTAAGATTGAGCATCAGCGACCCACAAGGTTATTGCGACCACTTACTATTCTGGAATGGAAGTGGGAGGATATTTCTATGGATTTCATTACCAGTATGCCTAGGACTCGGACCGAAATTAACATGATTTGGGTCATTGTCAATCGACTAACCAAATCTTCTCATTTTTTGGGTATTAAGGATACTTGGGGACCAGAGAGACTAGCCCGGGTGTTCATTGCAGAAATCATGAGGTTGCATGGGACTCCCAAGGGTATTATTTATGATCGAGATGGTCGATTGTTAACAGTATGCCCGCGAATGCCACTCAGAGGATGTTTGAGAGAAGGCATTATACTTGTTATTATCTAAAATCATCATCATAGGCAATTGTATGTTTCTTTATTTACTGGTAGTCATTAGCGTTCCTGACTCGTATATATATATATAGAAGCTAGTCAGTATATTTGAGAGTAAAACATTCCACTCCTTATTGGATAAGCGGATCAGCACTGGAAAGGTTTATGGCTCAAATACTTGATCGTTCGCAAGTCGATGAAACTTGACTGGGCATTAAGTTTATGTGAAGACTTGTATGACATGTACTTTGACTAGGAGAGTGCTTGTCGAATGCTAATGGTTAGTAGGAGCACATGTTATAGGTATGCTAATGAGATTAGTATACTCGAACCGACTCACCCTCGATTCGTCACACGGATTTCATTCCGGGACAGTCAATGATGAAATCGATAGGTTGTGATATGTATTCGTGAACCTTCGACTTGAGGATTTAGTAGGGATGTGCTTGTGACATTAATATTTTCATTAGAGTAGTTCGACCCAAAAAACCGGAAGGTGAGGGTCAACCTCGACATGCATCTTGACGGGCAAGTAGCAGGTTCTCCTAAATACCAATATATGATTCTTTCTCCGGTTAGTGAACAGGTAGATGTCCTATGCGGTTATTGCCATATGAGATCATAAGTCTTTGGCCAAAGTATCAGAGCTAGTTGTATTGGATACACGAGAGCTCATTGATCTCGATTTGCATTAACTCATGCATAGCGTCAAGTACAGATAGGGTTTGGCATTTGAATGAAGGGTTTATACATATACTGGTATTCACGACAGAAAGGTTTTGGAATGATCCCCATCATTCGTTCTCAGTTAGAGTACAGTGTAGGCCGACAGGCTGGCTAGGTGGTGCTACTACTCTTTCGTTCTTCCCATTGCTACTTGTGAAGGACCTACCGAGTCGTGCAATAGGATTGACGACGGAATAAATTGAGCTTATTGTCTCTTATTAATATTAGATATTGGATATCTAATTTATTGGACATTGGATGTCTAATTAATTTCGAGACATTACATGTCCAAAATTAATTTATTGGATAAATTAATTTACGGCCTAATGAATTATTACGGGGTGATTAATTTGACTCACATGTATAATTATTTCTTAGAGAAATGAATTATATATTGTATTTGATAAAATTGATTAGTTGGATATTGATTGATATAAATACATCAAGACGGAATGGGGTTTATCAGAATGGACTTGCGGGAGTCTGAAACGAAACGAACTCCCTAACTCTTTCAATATGCCCCCATACATCTTGGCAAGATGTTGTTTCTTCCACCTTTTATGGTGGAAGACTTTTGATTTTTAAATCAAAGGGCATCTTGTGATGTATTAATAAATATAAGATGTTCATTATAAAGGAGACAAGGTTAGGTGAATGATTGTGAAGACATGTTAATAAAAGTCTTCTCCTCCCACTCTTATTGGGAACATACGGTTCACACATTGAGAGAGAGAGAGAGAGATAGAGAGAGAGAGAGAGAGTGAGAGAGAGTGAGAGAGAGAGAGAGTGAGAGAGAGAGAGACTTTAGTTGACTTCTTCATTCTTCAATCACCATTGTCATCATCTTCATATTTTTCTTAGAGCAAAATTGAGAGGAAAAAAGAGAGAGGACAACGAAGTGGAAGTCGTTCTGATCATTTCTCTGGCGTGTGGCAAGTAGAGATGCAGTACTTTCAGCGTTGGATCATCCAAGAGCTTGTTGCAGATTAGATTCATAAGAGACATCATCTTCTAAATGATTAAAACAACGGACTGCAAGGGTATGATATCGAATCTTCCTCTTTGTTCATTTTATATTTGTATATGCGTAGCTTGAATCGATCCTCTTGAGGGATTCATATCGAATTTATTTTTGTTTAACGTCCGCTGCGCCTTCATTTTAGGTACTGAATCCCAACAGTTGTATTGAAGCGAGATCTTGCAATTGTATATACGATATATAGCATTTGGAATGCTTGATTGAATGGTTTATAATTTGGAATCATAAATGTTTAATCGTTGTATATGTTTGTTCGTTCATTGTAGTTATATTTTTCGTAAATCTATATCTAAATATAAATCTTTATTTACTTGGAAATATGATTTACATTGATGATATGAAAGTCTAAAAATATTGATATTGGATATCCGGTCGAAAATCAAGCCCCAAATTGCCATTGGACGGCCCGAGAAATGGACCGAAAGGGGCTGTCGTGCGGTCTGGCACTGCTGGACCACGGTCTGGGATGTGGATCGCGATCTGGGCTCGTGGGATCGCGATCCCGCCCTGCTTATGGCCCATCCGTGCAGCCTGGACACCATGGACCGCGGTCCAGGGTGTTCGGATCGCGATCCAGGCCCCTTCCAGACCTGTTTCGTACTCGTTTCTCCGTGTATTCCAAAAAATTAATCTCCTGTATTTAAATTGGATTTAATATGATTAAGATGATATATGGTATTTCATTTTATGAGGGAAAATTGATTAACTGGAATACTCATAATTGACCCAATAACTTTGAACGATTTCAAATTACCGATTGTGTGAATTGATTGTATCAATTCTATTAATGGTTAATTTTATATATTGGTTGGATTAATATATTTAATATATAATCCATTTATTTAGTATTTATTGGATGAATGATTGTGAATGGGGATGTAATTCGTGGACCTAGTTTTGAATTGTTCGGTTTTATTTGATTGGGTTGTAAAGGGCCGTTTTGAGCCTATTTATTTTACTAGAAAAATTTGTATAGGATGAAATTTTTCAATTTAAAATTTAAATGTAATGACAAATACCGGAGGAAGATCCATTCGAGAAGACGAAGATTCAAGACCGAAGACATGTAATTAGATTACGGTGTTTTTGTTCTAGGAACGCTCCATGAACTGCATGTTGGTAGCAACTAGGTTGTGAATGTTTTATTCATATGGTATGAATGCATCAAACGCGCTTAAATGTACTAATTTGCAAAGTGTAACATTAATCGCAAAAATTATCCCACGACAAAATATTAAGTTTAAAAGGTTTCAAGGTTTTCCTTCCCACCATCGAGCTTTCCAAAAATTTAAATGCAAATCGGATGTGCTATGCTTCTGCGTTATCGAGGTAGTCATTCGGGGAGGGTCGATAAATTTTGAGAGTGCATTAGATGCCTTCGGTTGGAGCAAATTTTATCCCTAGAAACCTGTTCGGTTGTCAGATAAGATTCAATTGTGAAACTAATTAGCGTCGATGGTATAACCAACAGCTGGCATTTGTTCGACATCTGGTCAGAACAGATGCAGAAATGATGATCCATTTCGATATGAGGATGAAACCAGAAATCCAGAGGTACATGTCCGGATTTGAATGTACCACACTCCGTCAATACCAGGATAAGGCGTTGGCGTATGAGATCAAGGAAGCAGCCATGGAGAAATTTTCAGAATCCAAGAAGCAGAAAGTCTCTGGTACTTTTACAGAGCACAAGAACAGCGGGGCCCGTAAGGCCCAATCCTCTTTTCACTCTTTCAAGAAACCTCCGCACCCATTTAGGAGCGGAAAGAACTTCGGAGCGACATCAACTATTACTTATGTTACCAGGAAATGCTTTAACTGCTCCCAGACAGGGCACTATCGACGGAATTGCCCCCTTCCTGCCGTGACTTGTTTTGATTGTGGACGAGAGGGACATCGGGCAGTGTTTTGTGAAGAGGCTGCAAAGTCTTTTAGAGCCCGTACACCACAAAGCCCCGTATCAGCCAGATCCAACAGACGCAGCAAAGTGTTCGATGCCTCGCATTTTGGCCGCGGACGAGGCAGAGGACAATGGGACCGTAAGGGGACATCGAGTGCCGGATCTGCTCCCCCACGTCTGTACGATATGAGAAGGACAGACGATCAGGATGCTGCTGTCGCATCAGGTACTGTCCAGATCCTTTCCCAGCTAGTTAGCGTTTTATTCGATACAGGAGCTACGCATTCTTTTATATCCTTGTCTTGTGTTAATCGTTTGAATATTTCCGGTTTTCATACTTGTGAACCTTATGTTGTTGGTTTACCGAGTGGAGAGAGGATTGTCGGAAATTTAGAAACTAGAAATTTTCCTGTATCATTTGGAGGCAGAGAGTGGCTCTCAAATCTGATCGTGATAGAAATGCAAGGAGAGGACCTGATACTCGGAGACGATTGGCTTAATCGATATGTAGCAATTGTGAACTACCAAAGGAGGAATATCTCGCTGATCGCTGACGATGGTTCCGAAATATTATTCGAGGGGTGGAAACCGGGAAGCTCAGGAAAATTAATCAAAGCGATGAAAGCTGTCAGATTGTTGAAACAGGGCTGTACCGGATATTGGTGTTATGCAATGAAGAAAGAATACGAAATTGTGGAACTTTCATCCATTCCTGTTGTGAACGAATTCCCAGATGTATTTCCTGACGAGTTACTTGGACTACCTCCACGAAGGGATGTGGAATTTACTATTGAGCTGGAACCCGGAGCTACACCAATTTCTAAGGCGCCGTATCGTATGGCACCTACTGATATGTACGAACTGAAGAAGCAGCTGGAAGAGTTACTGGACAAGGGCTATATTCAGCCAAGTGTTTCGCCCTGGGGAGCGCCAGTTCTTTTTGTCCGAAAGAAGGATGGGTCGCTCCGACTGTGTATTGACTATCGAGAGCTGAACAAGATGACGATTAAGAACAAATATCTGTTGCCACGGATTGATGATCTGTTCGACCAGCTGCAAGGGGCAACAGTATTTTCTAAAATCGATCTGAGATCAGGCTACCATCAGCTGAGGATTAAGGAATCTGATGTTCCGAAATCAGCGTTCAGAACTCGCTACGGACATTATGAGTTTGTAGTGATGCCGTTTGGTCTCACTAACGCACCTGCTGTATTTATGCAATTGATGAATAGAGTGTTCATTGAAATTTTGGACAAATTTGTGGTCGTGTTCATTGATGACATTCTGGTGTATTCTAAGAGCCCGGAAGAACATGCACAGCATTTGCGGATTGTATTGGAACTTTTGAGAAATGAGAAATTGTACGCCAAACTTTCTAAGTGTGAATTCTGGCTAAAGGAAGTAATGTTCCTCGGCCCTGTGGTGTCAGCTAAAGGAGTCCGAGTAGATCCTCAGAAGATCGAAGCAATTATGGATTGGAAGCCTCCAAAGAACGTGAAAGAAGTCCGAAGCTTCTTAGGACTTGCTGGATATTATCGTCGATTCGTGGAAGGGTTTTCTAAAATCTATCGCCCACATACTCGACTCCTGCAGGAAACTCAAAAGTTTGAGTGGAATGAGTTGTGTCAGGTTAGCTTTGATGAATTGAAGAAGAGATTGACGACGGCACCGATTCTATCACTTCCACAGGGAACTGGAGGATTCATAGTTTACAGTGATGCTTCGAACCAAGGACTCGGGGGCGTATTGATGCAGAATGATAAGGTGATCGCTTATGCCTCACGACAGCTGAAACCTTATGAAGTGAATTACCCGACACATGATTTGGAGCTAGCAGCAGTAGTTTTTGCTTTGAAGATCTGGAGGCATTATCTCAGACGGACTCACCGCCGATCTTTACGGATCATAAGAGTCTCAAGTACATATTCAATGTAAAGAGTTGAACATGCGGCAAAGAAGATGGTTAGAATCGATTAAGGACTTTGGAGATTTTATATCATCCAGCAAAGCGAATGTAGTGGCCGATGCACTTAGCCGCAAGCCTGTCTCTATTCGAATCTTTGGAGATGCCGACATCCCAACTTAGCCTTCAACGAGAGATGATTCGTGAAAGGATTGAAGTATGGTTACAAAGAGTCCAAGGACAATCAGTGCGTGATGGAGATAACTTCATCATTAACCGAAGGAATCAAATCTAGACAGGCAGATGATACTCTCATGATTCGGTTACGTGATGAAGTGATCAAAGGAAAGGCCCCGGATTCATAATTCATGATGACGGAGTTTTGAGATTTGTAACCGACTGCGTTCCCGATGATGATGTTCAAATAGACAATTATGAAGGAAGCTCACGGTCGCCCTATTCTATCCACCCGGCACCAGTAAGATGTATAAGGACTTGAAGCAGAATTTCTGGTGGGGCAACATGAAGAAAGATGTAGCGGACTATGTTTCGAAATGCTTGACTTGTCAGCAGGTTAAGATCGAGCATCAACGGCCTGCCGGAATGTTGAAGCCACTCTCGATTCCGGAATGGAAGTGGGAGGACATATCGATGGACTTTATCACTAATATGCCGAAAACCAGGACAGGAATGAACATGATTTGGGTGATAGTTGATCGTTTAACCAAATCAGCTCATTTTCTAGGCATTAAGGATACGTGGGGACCAGAGAGGTTGGCACGAGTATTTATTTCGGAGATAGTTCGATTGCATGGTACGCCGAAGACCATTGTTTTTGATTGAGACGGCCGTTTTGTGTCTCACTTTTGGAAAGCAGTTCATAAGGCCTTGGGTACCGAATTGAACTTCAGTACGGCTTATCACTCGCAGACTGACGGACAATCTGAGAGAACTATACAAACGGTGGAAGACATGCTCAGGGCTTGTTCCTTAGATTGGTCAAACGATTGGGAAGTTCATCTACCGTTGATTGAATTTACCTACAACAATAGTTGGCATGCGTCCATTAAGATGGCACCGTTTGAGGCATTATATGGAAGGAGATGCAGATCGCCCCTATGCTGGGACGATTCGTCAGACTTGATCGAATGCAACCGAGTTGATCGTGCAGACTCGAGAGAAAATAGCCTTGATTCGTGAAAGGCTGTTGACCGCCCAGAGTCGCCAGAAATCCTATGCAGACGTACGCCGTCGCCCATTGGAGTTCAGTGCTGGAGATCACGTACTTTTGAAGGTTTCTCCTACTCGGGGAATGTTTCGTTTCGGAAGGAAAGGAAAGCTGAGTCCGAGATATATCGGACCATTTGAGATCCTCGAGAGAGTTGGGGAGTTGGCATACAGATTGGCATTGCCGCCGTCATTGTGCCATGTTTATAACATGTTCCACGTATCCCAGTTACGGAGGTATATACCAGATCCCAGTCATATCATTGATTTCGGCGAGATCGAAGTCGCGCAGGATAGGATGTTTGAAGAAAGACCGGTCAAGATACTAGAGAGTCGAGTTAAACAGTTGAGGAACAAACCAATCGTTTTGGTCAAAGTTCAGTGGTCACGTCACGGAATGGAAGAAGCCACCTGGGAAACGGAAACTGATATGAAGTCTAGATATCCCGAGTTATTTTCGTCTTGAGTTTCGGGACGAAACTCCTTTTTAGTAGGAGAGTATGTAATATCCGGATTTATTATAGTGTATTTCATCTGTATTCAAACCATGTATTATTCGGATTGGTGATTTTGATTATTGGAGTATGATATTTCGTGCATTGGTATCATTATACATAAGTATAGAAACATGCAAAATTTCTCATGCAACCTCGTGATAGCACACGCTAAGAATGTATCTTAACGCGCGCTATCGGGCTATTATTAGCGCACGCTATGCAGGTAGGAGTTGCGTGCGCTAAGGACTCAATTATTGAGCGGGACAATGAAGACATGCGCCACCCGTGACATGGGTCCTGGATAAGATTCCGCGGACGCACCCGACACCAAGTCAACCATTATTAGCGCACGCTAAGGAATGCTTAGTAGCGTGCGCTAACTTGTTAAAATGCAGAATATTATAAATGGGACAACAACCGTTTTGGCTTTCATTTCTTTCGCCCATTCTTCATCCTTGAGAGTTCAGAGAGCTGTAATAATACTCCTATACACTTAGAACACATCTTGTTGGTGTTTGTATATTGGTTATCACTTGGGAATGTTCATGGAAGTGGAATAGCACCTTGGAGTGGCATACAACCAACCAGAGTTGGATTCTACCTTACGGTTCAGTGATTTTCATCATATTAAGGTATGTTCAATCTATCTCAAGACTTAGAGTTGGATTCTAACGATTTGGATGATCATGTTAACAAGATATGGATTTTCATAGATGAATTATCCAAGTATATCATGTTTGGAATAGTGAGATGAATAAGCCTTAAGTACCTTGATTATAATCATCATGATTCGAATCTTATTACATTGAATATGTACAGAGAAGCTTCTATCATTGGTGATCCGAATCTAGTAGATGACTTCATAATAATCTTGGACTTGACTTTAACATCATTCTTGATAGATAAATCTAAAGAATTGATCATGGAAGGATTTATCTAGTATAGATGAAATGTTAAACAACTTCAGCATGATAATATTGATTGATATAAGGTGTTGATATCAACCGTTAAGCTTTTCGAATCGTCATATGAAGAATTGTAGTCGAAATGGAATATGGTTTAAATGGTATGCATATCCTTGAATCTGAAGTTGTTGTTATCCGTAAGATCATTCAGAATCGTATATACATGATATTCATGGAGGTAACATGAAGTATCACGGAAGATTTCATTGTTTCGATCATGGCGAGAACGGTTTACTGCTCGGCCAAAGAAACCGCCATGCATGAATAGCGCACGCTATGCTTTGATTATTAACGTGCGCTATCGAGCACGAGTTAGCGACGCTACGCTTGGTACGTAACGACGCTAGGCCAATAGACGAAGTCGATCGACGTCGAAGTAAATCCGACCATACATAGTTAGCGTGCGCTAGGCTTTGTTGTTTGCGTGCGCTATCGAGCAGACTTAACGCACGCTACACAGAGTACTTAGCGTGCGCTAAGCAGTTCAGGCAGATTGCATTTTATGAACTTTTGACCGTAAATCGAATTTTAAAACATTCGTACGACGTGAGATAAATTCTGTATCATTTCTTTTGTTAAGGTTTGGTCTCGTTACATGATTGATTGAGGAGGACGACCTTCGAGTGTTCATTTTCGTGGAAGTATTGTTCTTGTCTTCAAATCGAGGCAAGTACCTTAATTGTTTTATGTATTGTTGTTATACATATTGTCGTGCATGTATGTCGTTATTGTATGTCCACCTCGTGTTGGTCCGACGGGATCATCGGGGGATCTATGCTAGCGTGCGCTGGATCATCGGACGGGTTTTTCCACCATGGGTTGGTCTGACGGGATCATCGTGGGTTCTAGGCAGTGAACGCTGGATCGACGGAATTACCATGTGTATGTTATGATATCATGTTGTGATTATCAGTTGTGTATCTTATGATATCATGTTGTGATTATCAGTTGTGTATGTTATGTTTGAGTTTCTCGTAGGAGAAGACTCGTTGGACATCTTACCATTTACATTATTATTATTATTCTGCATGTGACGTTGAAATAATTTGTTGTGGTAATTGTACTAGCATCGTTGTGCTAACCCCTTCGGGAGTGAACATTTTGTTTATGTTCAGGATCCAGGAGAGCGGGAAAACAACCACTGGAGCTGCATGACGATGAGGGTGCAGAGTGATGTTCCGGCCGGGTTATTTATCTGTTGTTTATTCGTTAATTCAATAAGTACTCGAGTACGAAGTCATTTGTGAAATCGTTTGAATTTGGTGTTGTATTATTAAGTTCCCGTTAAACTATTGTACTTTCAGTATTGGGTCAGGATTGTTGTATTCTAAATTCCGTTATTTCCATTAGTTAATACCTTTTAATGTCTGTTCAATTCTTCAGCCTTGTAAATCTTTGTGTAAAGGATTTACGGCGCTGTAATATTCCTGAATATATCGGGGGTGTTACAGAATATGGTATCAGAGCTAAGATTATGGATATCTTGGCCGTTGGGTTAAAATAGGGGTCATTTATGTCTTTTGAAGTAACCGGCCGTGAATGACATCACTGCACTGCCTACGTCTTCATGCGAACGGTGGTTGTAAGTTCCTAAACTCTATCTCGTTCTTTACATGTTGTGTCTCTTTATACTCGAATATTAGAACGATGTTGTTTCCTGTATACTGAGTATTTTTGCTTACAGTATGTTGAGAGGCGGACGTGGACGTGGTTGCGGTCGTGGACGCGGACGGAGAAATGCCGAAAGGGAAGCGTCGCCTTCTAACTGTGCTACCATAGCTCAAAGTAACCGCAACAATCTATTAATAACGAACCAGATCCTGCTGTACCAGAGATCCTTCGTCAAGTGGTGAACCAAATGACTCAGTTCGCCCAGGGCGTGGACCGAATGCAAGTGGCGGTGGGACTACAGCAGGGAGAGAGACAGCAAGGGATCCCAGACATGGGAAATCGAGGTGACCGGTGGCTGCAAGAGGTGGCGAAGATGCAACCACCCAAATTCGACGGTATTTACGAGACTCCCACAGGATCATTGGTTGAAAGAACTCGAGAAAATCTTTGCCGGAATTAATCGCCTGAGACGATCGGAGAGCCTCTATCGCTCAATATTTTCTCGATAGGAAGCGTCCGAATGGTGGGAAGCCATCCGGCCTGTAGACCATGATGCCGATTGGACAGAGTTTAGATTGATGATGGAAGCTCAGTATTGCCCTCGTCCTGTGAGGGAAGCCAAAGTTCGGGAGTTTTTCTCCGCCCAGCCTTCTGATGTGCCAGTATCCCACGCGATTAAGACGTTTAACCAACAGCTGGCATTTGTTCGACATCTGGTCAGAACAGATGCAGAAATGATGATACATTTTGATATGAGGATGAAACCAGAAATCCATAGGTACATGTCCGGATTTGAATGTACCACACTCCGTCAATACCAGGATAAGGCATTGGCGTATGAGATCAAGGAAGCAGCCATGGAGAAATTTTCAGAATCCAAGAAGCAGAAAGTCTCTGGTACTTTTACAGAGCACAAGAACAGCGGGGCCCGTAAGGCCCAGTCCTCTTTTCACTCTTTCAAGAAACCTCCGCACCCAGTTAGGAGCGGAAAGAACTTCGGAGCGACATCAACTATTACTGATGTTACCAGGAAATGCTTTAACTGCGCCCAGACAGGGCACTATCGACGGAATTGCCCCCTTCCTGCCGTGACTTGTTTTGATTGTGGACGAGAGGGACATCGGGCAGTGTTTTGTGAAGAGGCTGCAAAGTCTTTTAGAGCCCGTACACCACAGCCAGTCCAGAAGGAAGCCAGTATCCAACAGATGCAGCAAAGTGTTCAGATGCCTCAGAATTTTGGCCGCGGACGAAGCAGAGGACAATGGGACCGTAAGGCGACATCGAGTGCCGGATCTGCTCCCCCACGTCTGTACGAGATGAGGAGGACAGACGATCAGGATGCTGCTGTCGCATCAGGTATTGTCAAGATCCTTTCCCAGCCAGTTAGCGTTTTATTCGATACAGGAGCTACGCATTCTTTTATATCCTTGTCTTGTGTTAATCGTTTGAATATTTACAGTTTTCATACTTGTGAACCTTATGTTGTTGGTTTAACGAGTTGAGAGAGGATTGTCGGAAATTTAGAAACTAGAAATTTCCCTGTATCATTTGGAGGCAGAGAGTGGCTCTCAAATCTGATCATGATAGAAATGCAAGGAGAGGACCTGATACTCGGAGACGATTGGCTTAATCGATATGGAGCAATTGTGAACTACCGAAGGAGGAATATCTCGCTGATCGATGACGATGGTTCCGAAATATTATTCGAGGGGTGGAAACCGGGAAGCTCATGAAAATTAATCAAAGCGATGAAAGCTGTCAGATTGTTGAAACAGGGCTGTACCGGATATTGGTGTTATGCAATGAAGAAAGAAGACGAAATTGTGGAACTTTCATCCATTCCTGTTGTGAACGAATTCCCAGATGTATTTCCTGACGAGTTACCTGGACTACCTCCACGAAGGGATGTGGAATTTACTATTGAGCTGGAACCTGGAGCTACACCAATTTCTAAGGCGCCGTATCGTATGGCACCTACTGAGATGTACGAACTGAAGAAGCAGCTGGAAGAGTTACTGGACAAGGGCTATATTCAGCCAAGCGTTTCGCCCTGGGGAGTGCCAGTTCTTTTTGTCCGAAAGAAGGATGGGTCGCTCTGACTGTGTATTGACTATCGAGAGCTGAACAAGATGACGATTAAGAACAAATATCCGTTGCCACGGATTGATGATCTGTTCGACCAGCTGCAAGGGGCAACAGTATTTTCTAAAATCGATCCGAGATCGGGCTACCATCACCGAGGATTAAGGAATCGATGTTCAAATCGGCGTTCGTAACTCGCTACGGACATTATGAGTTTGTAGTGATGCCGTTTGGTCTCACTAACGCACCTGCTGTATTTATGCAATTGATGAACAGAGTGTTCATTGAATTTTTGGACAAATTTGTGGTCGTGTTCATTGATGACATTCTGGTGTATTCTAAGAGCCCGGAAGAACATGCGCAGCATTTGCGGATTGTATTGGAACTTTTGAGAAACGAGCAATTGTACGCCAAACTTTCTAAGTGTGAATTCTGGCTAAAGGAAGTAATGTTCCTCGGCCATGTGGTGTCAGCTAAAGGAGTCCGAGTAGATCCTCAGAAGTTCGAAGCAATTATGGATTGGAAGCCTCCAAAGAACGTGAAAGAAGTCCGAAGCTTCTTAGGACTTGCTGGATATTATCGTCAATTCGTGGAAGGGTTTTCTAAAATCTCTCGCCCACTTACTCGACTCCTGCATAAAACTCAAAAGTTTGAGTGGAATGAGTTGTGTCAGATTAGCTTTGATGAATTGAAGAAGAGATTGACGACGGCACCGATTCTATCACTTCCAAAGGGAACTGGAGGATTCATAGTTTACAGTGATGCTTCGAACCAAGGACCCGGGTGCGTATTGATGCAGAATGATAAGGTGATCGCTTATGCGTCACGACAGCTGAAACCTTATGAAGTGAATTACCCGACACATGATTTGGAGCTAGCAGCAGTAGTTTTTGCTTTGAAGATCTGGAGGCATTATCTGTACGGGACTCACTGTCAGATCCTTACGGATCATAAGAGTCTCAAGTACATATTCAGTCAGAAAGAGTTGAACATGCGTCAAAGAAGATGGTTAGAACTGATTATGGACTATGACTTGGAGATTTTATATCATCCAGGCAAAGCGAATGTAGTGGCCGATGCACTTAGCCGCAAGCCTGTCTCTATTCAGATGCTGGAGATGCTGACATCCCAACTTAGCCTTCAACGAGAGATGATTCGTGAAAGGATTGAAGTATGGTTACAAAGAGTCCAAGGACAACTGTGCGTGATGGAGATAACTTCATCATTAACCGAAGGAATCAAATCTAGACAGGCAGATGATCCTCTGATGATTCGGTTACGTGATGAAGTGATCAAAGGAAAGGCCCCCGGATTCATAATTCATGATGATGGAGTTTTGAGATTTCAGAACCGACTCTGCGTTCCCGATGATGATGTTCTGAAACAGACAATTATGAAGGAAGCTCACAGTTCGCCCTATTCTATCCACCCGGGCACCAGTAAGATGTATAAGGACTTGAAGCAGAATTTCTGGTGGGGCAACATGAAGAAAGATGTAGCGGACTATGTTTCGAAATGCTTGACTTGTCAGCAGGTTAAGATCGAGCATCAATGGCCTGCCGGAATGTTGAAGCCACTCTCGATTCCTGAATGGAAGTGGGAGGACATATCGATGGACTTTATCACTAATATGCCGAAAACCAGAACAGGAATGAACATGATTTGGGTGATAGTTGATCGTTTAACCAAATCAGCTCATTTTCTAGGCATTAAGGATACGTGGGGACCAGAGAGGTTGGCACGAGTATTTATTTCGGAGATAGTTCGATTGCATGGTACGCCGAAGACCATTGTTTCTGATCGAGACAGCCGTTTTGTGTCTCACATTTGGAAAGCAGTTCATAAGGCCTTGGGGACTGAATTGAACTTCAGTATGGCTTATCACCCGCAGACTGACGGACAATCTGAGAGAACTATACAAACGGTGGAAGACATGCTGAGGGCCTGTGCCTTAGATTGGTCAAACGATTGGGAAGTTCATCTACCGTTGATTGAATTTACCTACAAAAATAGTTGGCATGCTTCCATTAAGATGGCACCGTTTAAGGCATTATACGGAAGGAGATGCAGATCGCCCCTATGCTGGGACGATTCGACAGACTTGATCGGAACAGAACCTGAGTTGATCGTGCAGACTCGAGAGAAAATAGCCTTGATTCGTGAAAGGCTGTTGACCGCCCAGAGTCGCCAGAAATCCTACGCAGACGTACGCCGTCGCCCATTGGAGTTCAGTGCTGGAGATCACGTACTTTTGAAGGTTTCTCCTACTCGGGGAATGTTTCGTTTCGGAAGGAAAGGAAAGCTGAGTCCGAGATATATCGGACCATTGGAGATCCTCGAGAGAGTTGGGGAGTTGGCATACAGATTGGCATTGCCGCCGTCATTGTGCCATGTTCATAACGTGTTCCACGTATCCCAGTTACGGAGGTATATACCAGATCCCAATCATATCATTGATTTCGGCGAGATCGAAGTCGCGCAGGATGGGACGTTTGAAGAAAGACCGGTCAAGATACTCGAGAGTCGAGTTAAACAGTTGAGGAACAAACCAATCGTTTTGGTCAAAGTTCAGTGGTCACGTCACGGAATGGAAGAAGCCACAGGAAAGCGAGCGATATGAAGTCTAGATATCCCGAGTTATTTTCGTCTTGAGTTTCGGGACGAAACTCCTTTTTAGTAGGAGAGTATGTAATATCCGGATTTATTACAGTGTATTTCATCTGTATTCAAACCATGTATTATTCGGATTGGTGATTTTGATTATTGGAGTATGATATTTCGTGCATTGATATCATTATACATAAGTATAGAAACATGCAAAATTGCTCATGCAACCTCGTGATAGCGCACGCTAAGAATGTATCTTAACGCGCGCTATCGGGCTATTATTAGCGCACGCTATGCAGGTAGGAGTTGCGTGCGCTAAGGACTCAATTATTGAGCGGGACAGCTAGCACATGCGCCCGGCCGACATGGGTCGGATAAGATTCCCATGGGCCTTGCCGGACAATTCTGAAGTCAACCATTATTAGCGCACGCTAAGGAATGCTTAGTAGCGTGCGCTAACTTGTTAAAATGCAGAATATTATAAATGGGACAACAACCGTTTGGGCTTTCATTTCTTTCGCCCATTCTTCATCCTTGAGAGTTCAGAGAGCTGTAATAATACTCCTATACACTTAGAACACATCTTGTTGGTGTTTGTATATTGGTTATCACTTGGAAATGTTCATGGAAGTGGAATAGCACCTTGGAGTGGCATACAACCAACCGGAGTTGGATTCTACCTTACGGTTCAGTGATTTTCATCATATTAAGGTATGTTCAATCTATCTCAAGACTTAGAGTTGGATTCTAACGATTTGGATGATCATGTTAACAAGATATGGATTTTCATAGATGAATTATCCAAGTATATCATGTTTGGAATAGTGAGATGAATAAGCCTTAAGTACCTTGATTATAATCATCATGATTCGAATCTTATTACACTGAATATGTACAGAGAAGCTTCTATCATTGGTGATCCGAATCTAGTAGATGACTTCATAATAATCTTGGACTTGACTTTAACATCATTCTTGATAGATAAATCTAAAGAATTGATCATGGAAGGATTTATCTAGTATAGATGAAATGTTAAACAACTTGACATGATAATATTGATTGATATAAGGTGTTGATATCAACCGTTAAGCTTTTCGAATCGTCATATGAAGAATTGTAGTCGAAATGGAATATGGTTTATATGGTATGCATATCCTTGAATCGAAGTTGTTGTTATCCATAAGATCATTCAATCGTATATACATGATATTCATGGAGGTAACATGAAGTATCACGAAAGATTTCATTGTTTCGATCATGGCGAGAGCGGTTTCTTGCTCGGCGATGGCGCCATGCAGAATAGCGCACGCTATGCTTTGATTATTAACGTGCGCTACGAGCACGAGTTAGCGTCACGCTACGTTTGGTACGTAACGTCGCTAGGCCAACAGAAGTCGATCGGCCCGATCGGTGAAATCGACCATACATAGTTAGCGTCGCTAAGCGATTCGAGCGGTGCGTTTTATGAACTTTTGACCGTAAATCGAATTGTTAAACATTCGTACGACGTGAGATAAATCCTGTATCATTTCTTTTGTTAAGGTTTGGTCTCGTTACGTGATTGATTGAGGAGGACGACCTTCGAGTGTTCATTTTCGTGGAAGTATTGTTCTTGTCTTCAAATCGAGGCAAGTACCTTAATTGTTTTATGTATTGTTATTATACATATTGTCGTGCATGTATGTTGTTATTGTATATCCACCTCGTGTTGGTCCGACGGGATCATCGGGGGATCTATGCTAGCGTGCGCTGGATCATCGGACGGGTTTTTCCACCACGGGTTGCTCTGACGGGATCATCGTGGGTTCTAGGCAGTGAACGCTGGATCGACGGAATTACCATGTGTATGTTATGATATCATGTTTTGATTCTCAGTTGTGTATGTTATGATATCATGTTGTGATTATCAGTTGTGTATGTTATGTTTGAGTTTCTCGTAGGAGAAGACTCGTTGGACATTTTACCATTTACGTTATTATTATTATTCTGCGTGTGACGTTGAAATAATATGTTGTGGTACTTGTACTAGCATCGTTGTGCTAACCCCTTCGGGGGTGAACATTTTGTTTATGTTCAGGATCCAGAGAGCGGGAAAACAACCACTTTGGAGTGCATGACGAGGGTGCAGTGATGTTCCTAGGTATTTATCTGTTGTTTATTCGTTAATTCAATAAGTACTCGAGTACGAAGTCATTTGTGAAATCGTTTGAATTTGGTGTTGTATTATTAAGTTCCCGTTGAACTATTGTACTTTCAGTATTGGGTCAGGATTGTTGTATTCTAAATTCCGTTATTTCCATTAGTTAATACCTTTTAATGTCTGTTCAATTCTTCAGCCTTGTAAATCTTTGTGTAAAGGATTTACGGCGCTGTAATATTCCTGAATATGTCGGGGGTATTACATTCAAATGGTGTAATTTATTTCATATAATTTGTGATCTATTTATACTACTCAATTATACTATTCATTACATATTATATCGATAATCATAGAGTTAAAAAATGATGGCAGCCACTAAACTCCAAGTAGCCATTAATCATTCATAACATTCCCCATTGGATGCCATTTTTTCATAGCAATGTGAGTTGGATAAGTGTGCCTCGTTAAAAACCTTAAGCCGAAAAACCCAATGGTAATAAAAGCAGTCAGAAGGAAAAAAGAGTACACAACTTAAATCCAATACTTGTGCATAAGCTGCCTCGTTAAAAACCTTAGGCTGGAAAAATTCAATGGGATAAAAACCAGTCATAAAGGAAAAAGAGTACAGTGCACATATTGATTCGCTCCCCCTAAAATAAAGAATATATGCCGTCTAACTGATTTTTCAATCTTGGTTAAGATTAGCTCTTCTTATGCATCTTTTCGAATGTATATGTCGGCAATGATTTTGTAAATAAATCAGCGAGATTATGACAGGAGCGAATTTGTTGAACATTTATTTCTACGTTCTTCTGTAGTTCATGTGTGTAGAAAAACTTCGGTGAAATATGCTTGGTCCGATCACCTTTTATATATACACCCTTGACTTGTGCTATGCATGATGCATTGTCTTCATAAATGATTATGGGAGTGTCTGTCACAAGCTTCAATCGACATTCATTTAGTATATGAGCTATAACTGATCTTAACCAAACACTTTCTCTGCCAACTTCATAGAGAGCAATTATCTCAGAATGATTGGAAGATGTAGCTATAATGTTTGTTTGGTCGATCTCCATGATATAGCCATACTATTATAGCAGAATAAATAACCGGTCTGTGAGCGAACCTTATGTGGATCGGATTTGTATCTAGCATCAGCATAACCAACTAATCCAGAGTTAGTAGCCTCTTTTGAATAGGATAAACCCAGGTTAATGGTGCCATTGAGATAACGAAAAATGTCTTTGATACAATTCCAATGTCTTCGAGTTGGTTCAGAACTGTATCTTGCAAGTAAATTTACTGCAAAAGAAATATCGGGTCATGTGCATTGTGCTAAATACATCAGTGCTCCAATAGCATTGAGATAAGGCACTTCAGGACCCAAAATTTCCTCAATCGGTTCCTTAGGTCGGAAAGGATATTTCTAAGGATCTAAATTTTATACGACCATAGGAGTACTCAGAGGATGAGCCTTGTCCATATTAAATCGTTTGAGCAATCTCTTGGTATAAGCAGATTGGTGGACAAGTATTCCATTTTGTTTATGCTCGAGCTAGACCAAGACAGAGTTTTGTTATTCCAAGGTCTTTAACCTCAAATTCTTTCTTTAGATATTCAGCAGCATCGGATAACTCTTTAGGAGTTCCGATTAAATTTATGTCATCCACATAGACTGCAATTATAGCAAACCCAATATTGGATCTTTTACTAAATACATATGGGCATTTAAGATCATTTTTATAACCTTCCTTATAAAGGTATTCATTCAATCTATGATACCCCATGCGGCCGAATTGCTTTAATCCATACAGTGATTTCTGTAGTTCGATCGAGTATAGCTCACGAGGAGTAGCAGATTTGGGCATTTTATATCCATCAGGAATTTTCATATAGATATCAGAATCTAATGAACCATATAGATATGCTGTAACTACATCCAGTAGTCGCATGTCCAAACACTCATGGACAACCATACTAATAATAAACGGAAATTGATTATATCCATCACTGGTGAATACGTTTCGTCATAGTCAATCCCAGGCCATTGGGAGAATCCTTGGGCTACGAGTCGGGCTTTATATCTCGCAATCTCATTTTTCTCATTTCTTTTTTGAACAAACACCCATTTGTAACCAATTGTTTTATATTATTCGGTGTTCGAGTAATTTACCCAAATACCATCCCTTTTTCTAGGGAAGCTAATTCAGATTCTATTGCTACCTCCCATTTAGGCCAATCCGACCATTGACGGCATTCAATTACTGAATGTGGTTCATTATCGTAATCATCGTTCATAATTTCTTGTGCAACCGAGAAAGTAAATAAATTATCGATTATCATGTTTTTCCGATCCCATATCTCATTTTAATGATTTATGGCATTGTCGGTGTTTAAAGAATCCATGATCTCTTCATTATTTGCAGTATTACACTCTACAGATTCATCTGCAGCATGCTCACTGGGATGATCTTGGTTTGCGATCTCATTACTTCTCCCCTTTCTTTTTCGAGGAACAGTATCCTTCGAACCAACAGGTCTACCACACTTTTTTCGTGGGGCATCATCATCCATTTTCGTACTTTGATGAGGAACAATGATCCTAGCTATAGCATTCGCAGCTGGCATATAAGACTTTGTCACTTGCATCGTTAAACGCATCAGGAAGTCTATTAGTAATAATTTGTAAATGGATGATTCTCTTCACCTGATTTTCACATTCTGTAGTACGTGGATCTAGGTGGGATAAGCTTTGTACATTCCAGGAGATATCCTCAATTGGTTTTTGTTCATCTTTGTTCAGAGCAGTCTTATACCTGTCAATTGATGGGAATACCGTCTCATCAAAATGACAATCGGCAAACCGAGCGGTAAATAAATCACCTGTTGTTGGTTCTAACTACCGAATTTGTAACACCCCCAAGATGATCAGGGCATATTACAGTGCTGTGGACCCCACACTGTGGAATCCACCAGGCTAACGTACCAAAATGACATTCGACAAAGACATACATCATCAACAAAATGACAAATTCACAATCCACGACATTCAACACCAAAGGTTGAACTTCAACAATACAATTTGACATCAAATACACTCCCCAAAACGGGTACACAACATTAATAAATTCAAGAAAGAAGTACTCGAGTACTTAAGCAAATGACATAATAAAGAAATCCCAAAACAAGACAACAATAGACAACCACCGAACAGAACCACGCCTGCCCATCATCCTCGTACGGCTCGCATGCTCGTTTGCTTCCATGTCCTGTACCTGAAATACAAAAGTATTTCCCCCATTTAAGGGGTTAGCAACAACTGCTAGTGCAAGTACAATCCATTTGAACTACAATTCTAATCAGATGAAAATATGCGCCAAAAATCATTTTAGAAAACATTTGTATTCCTGAATATTTACGGTGCACAAGCACAAAACATATTTCTCCAACAAAAAAATTCAAAGTTAACCGTTGGTACGAGACTCACGACCACAGTACCCCGCAGAGCCCCGTCGGACATCCCTGGGTGGTTAACCCTAGTTCGTGATACGCACACACACGACAATACATATCCCTAGAGGCAACGTCGGACCGTTCCTAGGTGAACATACACATATCCATCCACAACAACCACGAATAGCAATAATTCAAATACTAGAACATGTAAACAAATGTAAAGTACTTGCCATTGAGACATCTTCGAAGAATCGGGAATGAAAAACGACTACGAACGATCCGGATGGAAAACAATAGTTCCTAAACGAAGGATTAACATAACTCAGTCCTAACTGACAACAATAATCGAATGGATTACGCCCATAACCCCGATTACAAGCTATGACAATATCGATTTAGGCGAGGGTTTCCGCAAAATCTCCCCGAATCGATAATTTGAGGATTAAACTCGATGAAATCATATTGGGAATCACCCAATAACAACAATTGGTAAGGAATAATACAACATACTTGAACAATTAGAGACTAATCAAGCAAAACCCGAAAACCCCCCAAAATTGACAAAGTTAGGGTTCTAAGCCAATTACCTCGGATTCGGATGGTGGAAGATGATTACTTAGAAGATGATATGATAGCACGACTCTACGGTGATGAAGGATGATGAAGATACGGATTGAAATTGATGGAATCGCCCTCTGTACGTCGCCCGACGACAAAAACGAAGAAAGGAATTGAAAAGAATGAGTGGGGTGTTACGGCCGTAACACCCTACTGGACAGCAGTATGGGAATCTGCTGGCCAAACTGTCCCAGGCAACTCCGAAACCCGTTCCTGCTATCGAACCAAAAATATGGTTACGAAGTATTCTCGATGACGAATCTAAGTTTTAAAAGGAAACACAATTCCGATTCCCCAAAGGTTCGGAATTCGACGATGAAAGTAAACTTCCCTTAAGTTTAAGGAAATTACAAAATGGCCCAAATACTCGAAAATCACGATACGATGTCGGATTAACAAACCGAAACTCACAACACGAACAAATCAACCATATGAACTTATGCAAATAAGGAAAGAACGGAAACGAACGAGTTTTACGAGAATCGAACGTACGTACGGCAGACACAACATAAAATAGAATTACGTAAAAACATCTTTGAAACTCATCCAAATGGAAAAACTCCAAGAATAAAGTAGATTCAAAATGTCGAAACGGTTACAAGCGAGTCGATAAAAATAGACATACACCAAAAATGGAAACTGCTAAAAATGGAAAGGTACGGATATTACATTCTCCCACTCGAAAAGGATGTTTCGTCCCAAAACTTAAGAATCAAAAAGCTCGGGGTGCCTCGAACGCATATCCTCCTCCAACTCCCACGTTACTTCCTCTACTCCGTGCTTCAACCATTGCACTTTAACCAAAGGTATGGTTTTGTGCGTTAATTGTTTGTCACGACGCTCCAAAATTTTAACGGCCCTCTCCTCGAACGTGACGTCCTTCTTGATCTGCACGTCCCCGAAATCGATAACATTGGATGGGTCCGGAACATACTTCCTCAGCTGAGAGACGTGAAATACACTATGCACATGACTCAACGACGGAGGCAAAGCCAAACGGTATGCCAACTCGTCGATTCTCTCCAATATATCGAAAGGTACAATATACCTCGGGCTGAGCTTCCCCTTTTTCCCAAAACGGAAAACTCCCTTCGACGGAGACACTCTCAACAGAACATGATCTCCCACGTCAAACTCCAAAGGTCGACACCTAACATCCGCATAAGACTTTTTTCGACTCTGAGCTGCGAACATTCTCTTTATAATCAATTCAACTTTCTCCCTCGTCTCTAACACAAGATCCAGCTCGGTGCCAACTAGATCGGACGGCTCATACCAACATATGGGTGATCCGAAACATCGGCCATAAAGCGCCTCATATGGTTCCATCTTAATCGACGCGTGCCAGCTATTATTATACGTAAACTCGATCAAGGCCAGATGCTCCTCCCAGTCACTACTCCAGTCTAACGCACACGCGCGTAACATATCCCCGAACATCTGAATGGTACACTCGGACTGCCCATCGGTCTGAGGATGGAAAGATGTACTCAAACGCAACCGTGTCCCAAATGCCTTATGTACCGCCTGCCATAAATGCGATACCAACCGGCCATATCTATCCAAAATAATTGTTTTCGGCGTACCATGAAGTCTCACTATCTGCATGATGAAAATACGAGCCAATTTTTCTGGACCCCAAGTATCTTTGATGCCCAAAAAATTTGCCGAATTAGTTAGTCGGTCCACGATCACCCACACCATATTCATTCCGGTATTCGTCCTTGGCAAGTTCGTGAAAAAATCCATGGAGATATCTTCCCACTTCCATTCCGGTACGGGAAGTGGTTTCAACAATCTGGCTGGCCGCTGATGCTCGATTTTGACTTGTTGACAAGTCAAACACTTAGCCACAAACTCAACTACCTCATTCTTCATGTCATTCCACCAGAAATTCTTCCTCAAATATTTATACATTTTACTCGAGCCTGGATGGACTGAGTAAGGTGATGCATGAGCCTCCGGCATAATACTCTGCCTTAATTCCAAGTCGTTCGAAACACACAGCCGACCTCGGAATCTCAACACACCATCCTCATGTATCACGAATCCCGGGGCTTTTCCCTTCCCTATATTCTCTCGAAGCTGAATAAACATTGGGTCTGCCAACTGTCCCGATTTAATGTCGTCGACTAGAGACGAAGAAATCTCAAGAGTACGCAACTGCCCGGAACTCACTGGTAGTACAATCTCAACACTCAACCTAATCAACTCTCGATGGGGTCCTGGCTGGGCCGTAAGTAACTCAAGCGCCCGAAGCGATACCGATTTCCTGCTCAAGGCATCTGCCACCACATTTGCCTTGCCCGGATGGTAAAGGATCTCGAGGTCGTAATCCTTAATCAACTCCAACCATCTCCGATGTCTCATATTTAGCTCTTTCTGCGTGAAAATGTACTTCAGTCTCTTGTGATCGGTGAAAATCTGACACGACGAGCCATACAAGTAATGACGCCAGATCTTCAACGCAAACATAACCGCATCTAACTCAAGATCGTGGGTAGGGTAATTCAACTCATACGGTTTCAACTGACGGGAAGCATAGGTAATTGTCTTTTCGTGCTTTATGAGTACACATCCGAGCCCTTGGCCCGAAGCATCACTAAAAACTGAGAAACCCTCATTACCACTCAGTAAAGCCAAAACAGGGGCGGTCGTTAACCGCTTCTTCAACTCCTCGAAACTCTTCTGTCTCTCGTCGGTCCACACAAACTTCTTTGACTTTTGCAACAAACAAGTCAGTGGTCGAGCGAGCCTAGAGAACCCCTCGACAAATCTACGATAATACCAGACAAACCCAGAAAACTACGGACCTCCTTCATGTTTTTGGGCGGCGCCTAATATAGTACTGTCTCTATCTTATGTGGGTCCATACGAACACCCTCGGTCGAGATCACGTGGCCGAGAAACATAACCTCCCGCAACCAAAACTCACACTTTGAGAACTTCGCAAAAAGATGTTGAGTTCTCAAGATTCCTAGCACGATATGCAAATGACGTGCATGCTCTTCCTCGCTCCTCGAGTAAATCAGGATATCGTCGATAAAAACGAATACACACTTATCGAGGTACTCGATAAAGACTTTGTTCATAAGCTGCATGAACACGACTGGGGCGTTGGTTAGCACGAAAGGCGTAACCACAAACTCGTAGTGGCCGTATCTCATCCGAAAGACCGTCTTCGGAATGCTGGAATCCTTCACTCGGAGCTGATAATACCCTGATCCCAAAACAATCTTCGAAAATACGGTTGCCCCTTGCAATTGGTCAAACAAGTCATCAATCCTCAGGAGCCGATACTTGTTTTTGATAGTCACCTTGTTCAACTCTCGATAGTTGATACACAGACGAAGTGACCCATCCTTCTACTTTACAAACAGGACCGGTGCGCCCCAAGGCGAAGCGCTCGGTCGAATATACCCCATGTCTATAAACACTCCCAATGGTTTCTTCAACTCAAGCATCTCGGCAGGCGCCATACGGTATGGCGTCTTAGAAATCGGTGTTGCACCCGGCTCTAAATCCACAGTAAACTCAACCTCTCGGTCTGGCGACAAACCCGGAAACTCGTCTGGAAAGACGTCAGGATACTCACACACTACCGGAATAGATGAGAGCTTGACTCCCCCTTATTCCGATCTCAAAGCATAACACCAATAACCCGCGCAACCTCCTCAAAGAATTCTCACCGCTTTCAAAGCGCTGATCAGGAATCTCTAGCTACTCCGCTCACGCCCCACAAAAGAATGCTCGGTACCATCAGAGGCTAACATCGAAACAGTTCTCATTCTATAATTCATGATCGCCTCCATGACGGTCCATCCAATCCTCACCAAGAATCAGATCCTCGTCCTTAATATCAACCGCAATCAGATTAGAAGGCCAATCCCCCCCGCGATACTCACAGGAAAATATCTAATCTCATGATCCCCCACGATGCTATCCCCACTAGGCAGTTTAACAATAAATGGTTCACACGCAACTTGGCAATCAACATGCAGATGATGCACATAATCCATTGATATGAAAGAATGCGTAGCACCAGAATCAAATAACATGGAAACAGGATGGTCAATGATGTGAATGGTACCTGTAGCCACCGTCGCGTCGGGATCTCCACTCGTCTCATCTCATACACACGTGGCGGAACAGACCCCGCACTAGAAGCTCCCCATCTAGAAGGCCGCCCACGTCCTTGGCCTCTACCAAAACTCTGCTGTGTTTGAGAAACTGCCGGTGCACGATTCACGCTCGGTTCTCCCGCACTGGGATGATATCTGAGTAACTAGTGCCCGAACTGCATCCGTACAATACTTAGCACGACGTCCAATCCGACCGCAAGCAAGACACTGAATCGGATTCCTGTCACACTCACTCATCATGTGGCCGAGACGACCACAGTTAAAGCAGGTAGGACCACGAACGGAACCAGTAGGAGCAGACTTAGAACTGTTTCCTCGCCTAAATGACGGGGACTGATTTCCGAAGACTCGAGAACCAGACTGAGCCTTCAGATACCCGCCAGACTTGCCTCCCAAAAACTGACCGGAGGTCTTCTGTTTCTTTCCCTCGGTTTCCGTCTTTGTTGCAGAAAATGACATCTCATAAGCCATTGCCTTGTTCTGATAATCTTTCAGAGTTGTACATCGAGACCAGACATGTAGTGACGAACCCTCGGCTTCATCCACATATAAAAGTGGCGGATCTTGTCTAGCTCATCTGGGACCTGGTTTCTCACATAATGATGTTGTTGGTTGTAGTCCTTGATTGCCTACGAAATCGGAACATCCTGGGGCTTAGCCTCAAAGAAGGCTCGGATCCTCCCCTCTTTAACTGGCCACGGGCAAAATTCGTCCTCCATCAGCTCTCGGAACTCTGCCCACGTGGCTGCCCGGTCACGTGGTTTTACCGCTTGCCACCACGTTGCCGCCTCTTTGGCGAGGAAGTACTGAGTGATGGGTACCTTCCTCTCCTCAGAGCAGTTGGCCTCCTCGAACACTTTCTCCATCTCAAATAACCAACTCTCCCAACCGGAAGGGTTGGAAGCACCATCAAACTGCGGAGGACGCATACGAATCACGTCCTGATGTAGCTTATCATTGCCGGATCCAGTACGGCCTGAGTTAGTAGCGTCATCTGGTTCGCTACTTGCTGTAAAATATTTGCCACCCCGATATTCTCATTAGCATTGCCGGAGCTAGCAGACTGATCTTGCTAGCCTCCAGAACTGGGTGGAACACTGTTCGACAAGGAAGGCATCGCGGAATCAGTTCTCGAGTTATCGGACATGGCCGCCACACCGGCTGCGCCATGTCCCCTACCGCGTCCGCAACCGCGTCCTCTACCAGCAGGCATTCTGAAGAAGTAACAGATAAGTACAGTTCAAACACAAAACACAAAAACATACCAAGAAAGGAATAGAATAGAACAACGTAACGGGTCAAGTTAGGAAATACTTACGACCACCGGCGTACTGAGATGATGGCGTATCAGTGATATAGTTCAAAAACGACACTCAACTAGACCCAAATAACCGACAACCTAGGTATCCATAAACCTAAGCTCTGATACGATATTCTGTAACACCCCCAAGATGATCAGGGCATATTACAGCGCCGTGGACCCCACACTGTGGAATCCACCAGGCTAACATACGAAAATGACATCCGAAAAAGACATACATCATCAACAAGACGACAATTTCACAATCATCGACATTCAACACCAAAGGTTGAAATTCAACAATACAATTTGACATCAAATCCACTCCCCAATACGGGTACACAACATTAACAAATTCAAGAAAGAAGTACTCGACTACTTAAGCAAATGACATAATAAAGAAATGCCAAACCAAGACACAATAGACAACCACTGAAAAAAATCACGCACGCCCATCATCCTCGTACGGCTCGCATGCTCGTTTGCTTCCATGTCCTATACCTGAAATACAAAAGTATTTCCCCCATTTAAGGGGTTAGCGACAACTGCTAGTGCAAGTACAATCCATTTGAACTACAATTCTAAGCAGATGAAAATATGCCCAAAAATCATTTTAGAAAACATTTATAATCCGGAATATTTACGGTGCATAAGCACAAAATGCATTTCTCAAACAAAACAATTCAAAGTTAACCCTTGGTACGAGACTCACGGCCACCGTACCCCACAGAGCCCCGTCGGACATCCCTGGGTGGTTAACCCTAGTTCTTGATACGCAAACACATGGCAATACGTATCCCTATAGGCCCCATCGGACCGTCCCTAGGTGAACATACATATATCCATCCACAACAACCACGAATAGCCATAATTCAAATACTAGAACATGTAAACAAATGTAAAGCACTTGCCTTTGAGACATCTTCGAAGAATCGGGAATGAAAAATGACTACGAATGATCCGGATGGAAAACGAAGGTTCTTAAATGAAGGATTAACATAACTCAGTCCTAACGGACAACAATAATCGAATGGAATACACCCATAACCCCGATTACAAGCTATGACAATATACGTTCAATCGATATGGGCGAGGGTTTACGCAAAATCTCCTCGAAACGATAATTTGCGGATTAAACTCGATGAAATCGGATTGGGAATCACCCAATAACAACAATCGGTAAGGAATAATACAACATACTTGAACAATTCGAGATTAATCAAGCAAAACCCGAAAAACTCCCAAAATTGACAAAGTTAGGGTTCTAAGCCAATTACCTCGGATTCGGACGGTGGAAGATGATTACTTAGAAGATGATATGATAGCACGACTCTACGGTGATGAAGGAGGATGAAGATACGGATTGAAAGTGATGGAATCGCCCTCTGTGCGTCGCCCGGCGAAGAAAACGAAGAAAGGAATTGAAATGAATGAGTTCGACTCGCTCATTGCCTTAAAAGCAGGTTACATGACGTAATAGGGGCTACCTTACGGACGTAACAAGGCCAACAGTCTACTGGACAACAATCTGGGAATTTGCTGTCCAAACTATCCGGGACGACTCCGAAACTCGGACTTGCTATCGAACCAAAAATATGGTTACGAAGTATTCTCGATGATGAATCTAAGCGTTAAAAGGAAAAACAATTCCGATTCCCCAAAGGTTCGGAATTCGACGACGAAAGTAAACTTCCCTTAAGTTTAAGGAAATTACAAAACGGCCCAAATGCTCGAAAATCACGATATGACGTCGGATTGACAAACCGAAACTCACAACACGAACAAATCAACCATATGAACTTATGCAAATAAGGAAAGAACGGAAACGAACGAGTTTTACGAGAATCGAACGTACGTACGACAGACACAACATAAAATAGAATTACGTAAAAACATCTTCGAAACTCATCCAAATGGAAAAACTCCAAGAATAAAGTAGATTCAAAATGTCGAAACGGTTACAAGCGGGTCGATAAAAATAGACATACACCAAAAATGGAAACTGCTAAAAATGGAAAGGTACGGATATTACATTCTCCCACTCGAAAAGGATGTTTCGTCCCAAAACCTAAGAATCAAAAAGCTCAGGGTGCCTCGAACGCATATCCTCCTCCAACTCCCACTTTACTTCCTCTACTCCGTGCTTCAACCATTTCACTTTAACCAAAGGTATGGTTTTGTGCGTTAATTGTTTGTCACGACGCTCCAAAATTTTAACGGCCCTCTCCTCGAACGTGACGTCCTTCTCGATCTGCACGTCCCCAAAATCAATAACATTGGATGGGTCCGGAACATACTTCCTCAGCTGAGAGACGTGAAATACACTATGCACATGACTCAACGACGGAGGCAAAGCCAAACGGTATGCCAACTCGTCGATTCTCTCCAATATATCGAAAGGTACAATATACCTCGGGCTGAGCTTCCCCTTTTTCCCAAAACGGAAAACTCCCTTCGACGGAGACACTCTCAACAGAACATGATCTCCCACGTCAAACTCCAAAGATCGACACCTAACATCCGCATAAGACTTTTTTCGACTCTGAGCTGCGAACATTCTCTTTATAATCAATTCAACTTTCTCCCTCGTCTCTAACACAAGATCCAGCTCGGTGCCAACTAGATCGGACGGCTCATACCAACATATCGGTGATCCGAAATATCGGCCATAAAGCGCCTCATATGGTTCCATCTTAATCGACGCGTGCCAGCTATTATTATACGTAAACTCGATCAAGGCCAGATGCTCCTCCTAGTCACTACTCCAGTCTAACGCACACGCGCGTAACATATCCCCGAACATCTGAATGGTACACTCGGACTGCCCATCGGTCTGAGGATGGAAAGATGTACTCAAACGCAACCGTGTCCCAAATGCCTTATGTACCGCCTGCCAGAAATGCGATACCAACCGGCCATATCTATCCAAAATAATAGTTTTCGGCGTACCATGAAGTCTCACTATCTGCATGATGAAAATACGAGCCAATTTTTCTGGACCCCAAGTATCTTTGATGCCCAAAAAATTTGCCGAATTAGTTAGTCGGTCCACGATCACCCACACCATATTCATTCCGGTATTCGTCCTTGGCAAGTTCGTGAAAAAATCCATGGAGATATCTTCCCACTTCCATTCCGGTACGGGAAGTGGTTTCAACAATCTGGCTGGCCGCTGATGCTCGATTTTGACTTGTTGACAAGTCAAACACTTAGCCACAAACTCAACTACCTCATTCTTCATGTCAATCCACCAGAAATTCTTCCTCAAATATTTATACATTTTACTCGAGCCCGGATGGACTGAGTAAGGTGATGCATGAGCCTCCCGCATAATACTCTGCCTTAATTCCAAGTCGTTCGAAACACACATCCGACCTTGGAATCTCAACACACCATCCTCATGTATCACGAATCCCGGGGCTTTTCCCTTCCCTATATTCTCTCGAAGCTGAATAAACATTGGGTCTGCCAACTGTCCCGATTTAATGTCGTCGACTAGAGACGAAGAAATCTCAAGAGTACGCAACTGCCCGGAACTCACTGGTAGTACAATCTCAACACTCAACCTAATCAACTCTCGATGGGGTCCTGGCTGGGCCGTAAGTAACTCAAGCGCCCGAAGCGATACCGATTTCCTACTCAAGGCATCTGCCACCACATTTGCCTTGCCCGGATGGTAAAGGATCTCGAGGTCGTAATCCTTAATCAACTCCAACCATCTCCGATGTCTCATATTTAGCTCTTTCTGCGTGAAAATGTACTTCAGTCTCTTGTGATCGGTGAAAATCTGACACGACGAGCCATACAAGTAATGACGCCAGATCTTCAACGCAAACATAACCGCATCTAACTCAAGATCGTGGGTAGGGTAATTCAACTCGTACGGTTTCAACTGACGGGAAGCATAGGTAATTGTCTTTTCGTGCTTCATGAGTACACATCCGAGCCCTTGGCCCGAAGCATCACTAAAAACTGAGAAACCCTCATTACCACTCAGTAAAGCCAAAACAGGGGCGGTCGTTAACCGCTTCTTCAACTCCTCGAAACTCTTCTGTCTCTCGTCGGTCCACACAAACTTCTTTGACTTTGGCAACAAACAAGTCAGTGGTCGAGTGAGCCTAGAGAACCCCTCGACAAATCTACGATAATACCAGCCAAACCCAGAAAACTACGGACCTCCTTCACGTTTTTGGGCGGCGCCTAATCTAGTACTGTCTCTATCTTATGTGGGTCCATACGAACACCCTCGGTCGAGATCACGTGGCCGAGAAACATAACCTCCCGCAACCAAAACTCACACTTTGAGAACTTCGCAAAAAGAAGTTGAGTTCTCAAGATTCCTAGCACGATATGCAAATGACGTGCATGCTCCTCCTCGCTCCTCGAGTAAATCAGGATATCGTCGATAAAAACGAATACACACTTATCGAGGTACTCGATAAAGACTTTGTTCATAAGCTGCATGAACACGACTGGGGCGTTGGTTAGCACGAAAGGTGTAACCACAAACTCGTAGTGGCCGTATCTCATCCGAAAGGCCGTCTTCGGAATGCCGGAATCCTTCACTCGGAGCTGATAATACCCCGATCCAAAAACAATCTTCGAAAATACGGTTGCCCCTTTCAATTGGTCAAACAAGTCATCAATACTCAGGAGCCGATACTTGTTTTTCATAGTCACCTTGTTCAACTCTCGATAGTCGATACAAAGACGAAGTGACCCATCCTTCTACTTTACAAACAGGACCGGTGCGCCCCAAGGCGAAGCGCTCGGTCAAATATACCCCATGTCTATAAACTCTCCCAATGGTTTCTTCAACTCAAGCATCTCGGCAGGCGCCATACGGTATGGCGTCTTAGAAATCGGTGCTGCACCCGGCTCTAAATCCACAGTAAACTCAATCTCTCGGTCTGGCGACAAACCCGGAAACTCGTCTGGAAAGACGTCAGGATACTCACACACTACCAGAATAGAAGAGAGCTTGACTCCCTCTTATTCCGATCTCAAAGCATCACACCAATAACCCGTGCAACCTCCTCAAAGAATTCTCACCGCTTTCAAAGCGCTGATCAGGAATCTCTAGCTACTCCGCTCACGCCCCACAAAAGAATGCTCGGTACCATCAGAGGCTAACATCGAAACAGTTCTCATTCTATAATTCATGATCGCCCCCATGACGGTCCATCCAATCCTCACCAAGAATCAGATCCTCGTCCTTAATATCAACCGCAATCAGATTAGAAGGCCAATCCCCCCCGCGATACTCACAGGAAAATATCTAATCTCACGATCCCCCACGATGCTATCCCCACTAGGCAGTTTAACAATAAATGGTTCACACGCAACTTGGCAATCAACATGCAGATGATGCACATAATCCATTGATATGAAAGAATGCGTAGCACCAGAATCAAATAACATGGAAACAGGATGGTCAATGATGTGAATGGTACCTGTAGCCACCGTCGCGTCGGGATCTCCAGCTCGTCTCATCTCATACACACGTGGCGGAACAGACCCCGCACTAGAAGCTCCCCATCTAGAAGGCTGCCCACGTCCTTGGCCTCTACCAAAACTCTGCTGTGTTTGAGAAACTGCCGGTGCCTGATTCACGCTCGGTTCTCCCGCAGCTGGGGATGATATCTGAGTAACTAGTGCCCGAACTGCATCCGTACAATACTTAGCACGACGTCCAATCCGACCGCAAGCAAGACACTGAATCGGATTCCTGTCACACTCACTCATCATGTGGCCGAGACGACCACAGTTAAAGCAGGTAGGACCACGAACGGAACCAGTAGGAGCAGACTTAGAACTGTTTCCTCGCCTAAATGACGGGGACTGATTTACGAAGACTCGAGAACCAGACTGAGCCTTCAGATACCCGCCAGACTTGCCTCCCAAAATCTGACCGGAGGTCTTCTGTTTCTTTCCCTCGGTTTCCGTCTTTGTTGCAGAAAATGACATCTCATAAGCCATTGCCTTGTTCTGATAATCTTTCAGAGTTGTACATCGAGACCAGGCATGTAGTGACGAACCCTCGGCTTCATCCACATATAAAAGTGGCGGATCTTGTCTAGCTCATCTCGGACCTGGTTTCTCACATAATGATGTTGTTGGTTGTAGTCCTTGATTGCCTACGAAATCGGAACATCCTGGGGCTTAGCCTCAAAGAAGGCTCGGATCCTCCCCTCTTTAACTGGCCACGGGCAAAATTCGTCCTCCATCAGCTCTCGGAACTCTGCCCACGTGGCTGCCCGGTCACGTGGTTTCACCGCTTGCCACCACGTTGTCGCCTCTTTGGCGAGGAAGTACTGAGTGATGGGTACCTTCCTCTCCTCAAAGCAGTTGGCCTCCTCGAACACTTTCTCCATCTCAAATAACCAACTCTCCGAACCGGAAGGGTTGGAAGCACCATCAAACTGCGGAGGACGCATACGAATCACGTCCTGATGTAGCTTATCATTTCCGGATCCAGTACGGCCTGAGTTAGTAGCGTCATCTGGTTCGCTACTTGCTGTAAAATATTTGCCACCCCGATATTCTCATTAGCATTGCCAGAGCTAGCAGACTGATCTTGCTAGCCTCCAGAACTGGGTGGAACACTGTTCGACAAGGAAGGCATCGCCGAATCAGTTCCCGAGTTATCGGACATGGCCGCCACACCGGCTGCGCCATGTCCCCTACCGCGTCCGCAACCGCGTCCTCTACCAGCAGGCATTCTGAAGAAGTAACGGATAAGTACAGTTCAAACACAAAACACAAAAACATACCAAGAAAGGAATAGAATAGAACAACGTAACGGGTCAAGTTAGGAAATACTTACGACCACCGGCGTACTGAGATGATGGCGTATCATTGATATAGTTCAAAAACGACACTCAACTAGACCCAAATAACCGACAACCTAGGTATCCATAAACCTAAGCTCTGATACCATATTCTGTAACACCCCCAAGATGATCAGGGCATATTACAGCGCCGTGGACCCCACACCGTGGAATCCACCAGGCTAACATATCAAAATGACATTCGACAAAGACATACACCATCAACAAGACGACAATTTCACAATCATCGACATTCAACACCAAAGGTTGAAATTCAACAATACAATTTGACATCAAATCCACTCCCCAATACGGGTACACAACATTAACAAATTCAAGAAAGAAGTACTCGACTACTTAAGCAAATGACATAATAAAGAAATGCCAAACCAAGACACAATAGACAACCACTAAAAAAAATCACGCACGCCCATCATCCTCGTACGGCTCGCATGCTCGTTTGCTTCCATGTCCTGTACCTGAAATACAAAAGTATTTCCCCCATTTAAGGGGTTAGCGACAACTGCTAGTGCAAGTACAATCCATTTGAACTACAATTCTAAGCAGATGAAAATATGCCCAAAAATCATTTTAGAAAACATTTATAATCCGGAATATTTACGGTGCATAAGCACAAAATGCATTTCTCAAACAAAACAATTCAAAGTTAACCCTTGGTACGAGACTCACGGCCACCGCATTCCCCAGAGCCCCGTCGGACATCCCTGGGTGGTTAACCCTAGTTCTTGATACGCAAACACATGGCAATACGTATCCCTATAGGCCCCATCGGACCGTCCCTAGGTGAACATACATATATCCATCCACAACAACCACGAATAGCCATAATTCAAATACTAGAACATGTAAACAAATGTAAAGCACTTGCCTTTGAGACATCTTCGAAGAATCGGGAATGAAAAATGACTACGAATGATCCGGATGGAAAACGAAGGTTCTTAAATGAAGGATTAACATAACTCAGTCCTAACGGACAACAATAATCGAATGGAATACGCCCATAACCCCGATTACAAGCTATGACAATATACGTTCAATCGATATGGGTGAGGGTTTACGCAAAATCTCCTCGAAACGATAATTCACGGATTAAACTCGATGAAATCGGATTGGGAATCACCCAATAACAACAATCGGTAAGGAATAATACAACATACTTGAACAATTCGATATTAATCAAGCAAAACCCGAAAAACTCCCAAAATTGACAACGTTAGGGTTCTAAGCCAATTACCTCGGATTCGGACGGTGGAAGATGATTACTTAGAAGATGATATGATAGCACGACTCTACGGTGATGAAGGAGGACGAAGATACGGATTGAAAGTGATGGAATCGCCCTCTGTGCGTCGCCCGGCGAAGAAAACGAAGAAAGGAATTGAAAAGAATGAGTTCTGACCTCTGCCCGCTGTCTTAAAACAGTGGGCTGTTACGGACGTAATAGGGGCTACCTTACGGACGTAACAAGGCCAACAGTCTACTGGACAACAATCTGGGAATTTGCTGTCCAAACTATCCCGGACGACTCCGAAACTCGGACTTGCTATCGAACCAAAAATATGGTTACGAAGTATTCTCGATGACGAATCTAAGCGTTAAAAGGAAAAACAATTCCGATTCCCCAAAGGTTCGGAATTCGACGACGAAAGTAAACTTCTCTTAAGTTTAAGGAAATTACAAAACGGCCCAAATGCTCGAAAATCACGATATGACGTCGGATTGACAAACCGAAACTCACAACACGACAACTTAACCATACGAACATATGTAAACAAGGAAACAACAAAAATGAACGAGTTTTATGAGAATCGAACGTACATACGGCAGACACAACATAAAATGGAATTACGTAAATACATCTATGAAACTCGTCAAAATAGAAAAACTCCAAGAATAAAGTAGATTCAAAATGTCGAAACGGTTACAAGAGAGTCGATAAAAATAGACATACACCAAAAATGGAAACTACTAAAAATGGAAAGGTACGGATATTACAAAATTATTGATGGGGAATCAAATCCAATGTATATGCCAAGTCGGCGTTGAAGACCCATTTTTGTCCTTTGAGGAGTTGGAATTGGCACATGAACAGCACATCCGAATAGGCAAAGGTGCAAAATATTTGGTTCATAACCAACTTTTTCCATAGAAGTTTTAGTAATAAGTTTTCCACGTGAACATGATTCACGGAAATAATCTTTGGACATTAGCATTTTTGTGCCCTTTAATGGATGGCCATGAGTATTTTCAATAATCCTACGTAACATAGAAGTTCCTGGGTGCCCAAGGCGATCATGCCATAACCCAAATATATCACGATTCACCAGCTTCCAAGCCATGATAGCGTAGGTATCAAAAGCTCGAATAGTGACAGAATACAGTCCAGAAGTTGTTGCTTCAATTTTCTCGTGGACAAGTTGAGTGTCCATTTTATAGGATGTGATATAGATATATTCTTTATTATTCTCAATCACTGTTTCCAAGTGATAGCCATTTAGGCATACATCCTTAAAACTCAATAGATTTCGTTTTGATCTACCAGATAATAACGCATTTTCAATGTGTAAAATTGTTCCATTAGGCAACATCACAGTTGCATTCCCGGGGCCATCAATAATCTCTACGGGACTAGATATAGTTGTAACGTGCGTCTTGATAATTTCATGCTCGAGAAATATGCTTTATTTGTAAATATTGAGTGCGTTTTGCACTATCGACAAGACAATTGTGTATCTGTTCGATACTTTCTATTTGTATTCCTTTTTCGAGCAATAACTCGTGCTGATAACGTGTTGTAATATAACTACTGGAAGTAAACTTTGAGGGAGATAGAATGAGATGATTAACACTAAGGTTGTGTGTGTGTATTCAAATGGTGAAATTATTTCATATCATTTATGATTTATTTATACTACTCGTATATACTATTCATTACATATTATATTGATAATCATAGAGTTGAAAAATGATGGCATCCACTAAACTCCAAGTAGCCATTAATCATTCATAACAAAAATCGATATTTTACTCAGGGGGAGTTATTATATTTTTTTGGGAGAGATATTTTTGTCAGGGGGTGTTTACTGTTTTCTGCATTTATCATAATTTTATTTCATCATTTATTATTATATATAGACTTTTTGCTGATAACAAAAAGGGGGAGAAGAATGGAATAAAAGAAGAATGGTATAAGGGGTGAAAAGGAGAAAAGAAAAAGATGGGAGTCGGAAACTAACGAAACGGACAAAGTCGAAAACATTCAAGAGTGTTGTTTTATAATCATAAAAAAGGGGGAGAGTGTTGGAATATCTTATACCAGATATTCATTATCGAGTTTTGATAATTAGTTTTTAAATAAAGAAAAACAACAAAAAAGCAAAACAAAACAACAAAGAAGTCGAAGAAGCTCGATCGAGACTGAAAAACAAAGAAGTTCAAATGAAGGTAACATACGTAACATGGAATGCATACGTAATGACAAGTTACCTGATCAGATGAGAGTTCAACGAGAAGCTAACGTACGTAAATTAGCTATGATAACATCAGTAACCGGGCAAGCTTAACTTACATAACACAGTGTGTTTAACGTATGTAATGAGGAGTTTGAATCAGAATTCAAACTATATGACCGTACATAATGGATGTGACATCATGGTATACATCATTATATCAACGGATATTTTGACTGAAGATAACGTACATAATGGAGATATGATAAGGTACATAATGGAAGAAACGAAGCTACTGGACTGATCTGTGAAGAGCTTAACGTACATAACAAAGATGAGTTCATGTACGTAACATGTATAATGTACGTAACGTGGAGTAATTAACGTACATAATGAAGGGTGCAGAGCTAATGGCTAGTTGGAAGAAAATGTATATAAATACCAAACCATTTGGTATCAATATATACAACAACTTCAAGCAACCAAGATATTAATCTAATATTGTTATACATTATATCGTTGTTGTAATTGTGCTTATATTGATAATTGTTTGAGTATTATACACGAAAACATACACGAGAGGAAAAGAAAAGGATAAGATTGGATTCGGTGTTAATAGAATCAAGGATCCGGCATTGTTAGAATCGCAATCTATATCCGAGTGAGGTTTGTCTAGTACCCATAGAAAGCTAGATAGGTTGATTCCTTTTCCTATAGAAAAGGAAAATGGTTTAACTTGGACCGACAAAAAGACAAGTGAGTACGGTTTATCTCGGACCGATAGAAGACGAGAATTGTAACGGTAATCCCTTGACCGATAGAAGAGAGGTGCAGAGGTTCATCTTCAACCTATAAAAAAAGATCCAAAGAGAGGATGTAGGCACGTTTGACGGAATCTCTATAAATCCTGTGTCGATTTATTTTCCGCACCGTTATTTACGCTTCCGCACAATAGCGTGTATATTGAATATTGCTCCAACAAAAAGTTCATTCGAATCGAAGTTCGTATGAAGAAGTTATGATCGTTCGAAGTTTTTGGAGGAAATTTAAATTGCGCAGACCACTAATATCAAGACAAGTGGCGGAACCAGATTCACCGGATGACATCAGTATGATGTCACGACTATGCCAGCATCTGCCAACCGAGCCCCATCTCATTGCACATGTGTGCGGACAGTCCAATAAGAAACTGCCATGTGTCACGCCATGTCAGCCCACCACACGTCCGTCCACCATGTCAGCCAAGGCCTAGTCTCATGTACAGTGCGTGAGTCACACGCACCGGACCAGAATCATCAGATTGGCGCATGGATCTCACGCGCGCGGGAAGATTTTTCCCACGTCAGAGATGACGTGGTGGATTAGATTGTATGGCCTTTCCTTGCTTTTGCCCATCCTTGCTGATTGATGTCGATACTGATTGTCTTTGAACGATGTAAAATAATTGAAGGGATAAGATGCTGCAATAACGAGCAGCATCTTTCAATTGCAGGTTCATGTATTGCTATAAATAGTAGTACCCTCTCACCGTAAAAAAATAAAAAAAAGAGAGAGAGGGAGAGGGTAGAGTAGGAAAGAAACAGTTCATAGCAGAAAATTTAGTGATAATACAGAATATAATTTTAGTTTTTATAATTTAGTTTTTGTATTTATTTTCTGTATTGATGTTTTATATAATTATACTGCAAGACACATAAATAAATATTGCACCTCAAATTATATTCCAAATAAAGCTTAGTTAATATTATTTTCATCAGATAAAATTCACCTTCATGTTTTTATTTATTATTATAATTTTGTAATTTAAGTTCGTACATTATATTCAAGTTGCTTGGATCAATTGGTCTATTGGGATAAGTCTCTCTCTATCAGTTTCAGCATTTTTCCTTTCAATTTAATCTATTTACATCAAGTAAGTTCTTTTAATTTTTGCTGTATTTATTCTGAATATGTCAATATTTTTCTGTCTCATAATTTTATCTGTCAATATGAATATAAGCTAAATTTTATATTCTAGGATTAGGATGACTTAAATTAAATACTCGAGCTTATATTAAATTTATTAATGTGCCTTCTTTAATTTAAATTGATATAATTCACAAATGCAAAAATAGAGACCGAAAAGAAATATTTTTGCAAATCTAAACTTAAATAAAAAGCATAATTATTAATGCGAAAGGTACTATTAAGCCCAAAGAACGAAATATAAATCCGAATGGTATTATTTAGTTGAATACAGTAATTAGATTATTTAACTATAAACTTCTGTTAAAATAATTTGTGAATACGAAAGTTATCAAATCATTTTTCCTGAAGATATAATATTTATCTAATTATTAAATTTCACAGTTAACAAATTGATATAATGGTCGAGTTATTAATTTAATAATCTAAATCCCTAGAAACTTTATTATAAAAAATAGCATAATTCTACATTAAGTCAGTTTTTTTTCTTATTGCCTTAACTTATTTAAATTATTGTAATTAAAGTTCTTAAATAGAATTTATTTCCTATATTTGTATTTCTGCAAACTAGACATAATCAAAAACCCAATTATTTAGACTGTTTAGAATTTTTTTTTGTGAATTCATAATTATTGTAATTTTAACAAACAAAAATGATCCTCAAGTGAAACGACCTTGGTAAACTCATCAATACTACAAACGCCTCGTATACTTGCAAGTCGCTATTTTATTTACAAGTATATTTGGAGAGGAACAAGTTTTTGGCGCCATTGCCGGGGATCAGTGTTAAAATAACTATTTTGTGATATTTTCTAACTTTTTTTTTCTTTTCTGTCGTACTTCTATTCTTTTCTTTGGATGAAAGGGCATAGATCTGTTAAAGAAGATCTCCAGCCATATATTAGAAATATTAATCAAATTCAACGGGAACCGAGAGAGGAACCAAAAATAGAAGAAAATAAAAAAATACCTCTCGAAATAATATCTCAAGAACTTGATATGGCAAACGAACCACCACCAAGAGTAACTTATATGCGTGATTTTTCACGGCCTGTTATAGGTACATCTACATCTTCTATTGTATTAGGGGAAGCTGCTAGAAACTGTAATATCCAGGGGTATTTTTTTTTTCGTTTTCGTTTCATTATTGACCTGTACGTATTCATTTGGAATTATACAAGTGTTGTATTATATCACTCGTGATTGTTAAGGTGCTTGGATCGTGTTCATTCATTCGGGTTGAACTTTTTGGAACTTCCTTGTGTTGTCATAGTGCTACGTACGTATGCTACGAGTATATCTTAACGTATGTTAAGCTTCTAAACTTACATATGTTATGGTTGTCATGTTACGTACGTAAGACAGGGGGAACCCTCCTCGTGGTCGACTTTCGGCTAGTAGGGCCGGGTGTATTTGATTGGATCTCACTATTGCAGTCAACGGGGGCTTACGTACGCTATTGAGGTGGATCTACGTACGTTAGGGCTGTGGCTAGTTAACGTACGTTAGTGTTTCATGATTACGTACGTAGCACCTTTCGTAGAATGAGGCAGAGAGCTCTGGACAAGGTTTACGTACGTTAAGTCGATGTCGTAACGTACGTAATAGGACCTTACGTACGTTAAACTTGGGTGGTAACGTACGTTATGGGATTGTCATATTATATATCTTTGTTTCGTATTTCATTTCTTCACGAACCAAAACCAGTTTTCTCTCCCTAGAATCGTCCCTCTGGACTTGTTCTTGATACTTAGAATTTTCCAATGTGATTTTTATCATCCTATCTTGGATTGATACTTGAGGTTGGAAGCTTTTCATACTCCTTTGGTGTTTGGAGAGTTCATCTTGTTCTTCTTGGGTAAGTTCTCTTAATCTCTTGTTCTTCAAATTATTTTCGAGTATGATGATGTTGTTGTTGTTATTTACCTCATGTAGTTAGTGATTGTTGGAGGATAGCATGATTCTTGATGAGTTTTTATACCTTATATTAAGAACATGATGATTATGTCTTGAGGAGGAGTTGTTATTGATGTTTTAAAATACCTGGAGGTTATAATCATGTCTAGGAAGGGTTATGTTAGGATTGTTATATGATTAACATAGCCTTGAGATGATTATTGTTGTTGTTTGTGTTCTTGGAGATTCTAACATTTTAGTATAGAATTATGATGAATTATGTAATGATTATCATAATCTTGAAATGGTTGATTTAATGTTGTTGGTTCCGAATTCTTGAAGAATTAGTGATTGATATTGGTAGAGACATCATGTTTGTTATGTTGATGATGTTCTTGAGGTATTGATGATGATATTGGTGATATTATCATTTTGAGATGATTAATTTGGTGTTGTTCTTGATAATACTTGTTCAATTGTTTTTCACAAGTGTTAAGAACATTATGATCATGTTAATTGATCATTTGAGTGATTGGAGGATGTTAGAATTCATAGTTGAGGACTATGATATTCGTTTATGTGGCTTGATCGATTCGTGTTTGAATCGAAGTTTTCTTTTGTATTGTTTTCTATCGATATTGCGTTATTGAATGAATTGTATTTCATTCAAGGTTGTTCGAGTGCTTGTCATTGTCAGATGATGTCGTTCGTCGTTCGTAAGGGGATTTCATCGCCTTCGGTTTGAGGCAAGTTTTATACTTGTACTAGTCAATGAGATTAATGTTATCTTGCATGTGTATGAATGTGTCGTATCATTTCGAGACATAGTTTCTTCACGATTTTGTTGATATCAGGGAATTGTTCGATAAAATACTCTTCGGCAATTATGCCAAATGTTATTGTTGTTCGTTAATGGCCAGTTCAAGGCATTGAGATACTTGTTGTTAATGTTGTTGTCAATAGTGGTTCGCGGTATCCATGTATCGATTGCTGTTGTTGACCGATGTTTCATTGAGATATGGTTGTGATCATTGTTATTGATATCAGTTTTTTTCTATTGATATTGTATTGGCCGATTGAAGGCATTGACATATTCAATTGTCATTTCTATCTTCGGTGGCCGGTTAAGGCGCCGAGGCACCTGTTATCGTTGTTGTTATCGATTTATCGTCCTAAGACAATTGAGGTATTGAATTGGGACTGTCGAGGACATTTCCCATCCGTTGAGTCATTGTTATCGATTGGTTGTTCTAAGGTAATCGATGTATTGAATTGGGACTGTTGAGGACATTTCCCATCCGTTGAGTCGTTGTTATCGTTTGGCCGTTCTAAGGTAATCGATGTATTGAATTGGGACTGTCGAGGACATTTCCCATCCATGATATGATTGTTATCGATTAGCCGGTATAAAGGTAGTCGAGGTATTGACTTGGGCCCTCCGAGGACGGTGCCCATCCGTGAGTTATTGTTGTCGTGTTGGCCGACTCAAGGCAGCACACTATCGTTCTTGTGAATTCTGTAACCTTGTGATCGTTACTGTAACACCCCCAATCCGCTCAGGGATATTACACGCCGTATAACCTTTCCTCAAGATTCTACCAGGCTGGTAACAAAACCGAACAACTCAACATCGCCTTTAAGGCTAAAATGACTCAGTAGACCGATTTGGTCTTTCAATAAATACATGCAACTCAATTACAATACATGCCCATGCAGGGATCGAATACAACACACTCCCGTACAACGGGGAAAGAATACTGCAGCGAGAAATAAAATACAACTAAACCAATGACCTCATACGGATCCTCGTGTGATTTGTATCGTTCATCTTTCATCATCCTTCGTGCCGACCCTGTGTTATGCTCCCAAACCTGAATGCAAAAACAGACATCCACCCCCCGAATACTCGGGGGTTAGCAAAACTCCACTGTTTTGCTAGTGCAAGTATAAATACGAAAACAAGCCATACATATCATACTCCACAAAAACAGTATAATCGCGAATATACTTCCCGAGAAAATTCACTTGATCAAACCATTCAAAACGTGAAAGGTAGGAAATAACCCAATGTAGATATTACAAAACATTTTACGATCTTGGGAGTTTAGAAAACATTTGGGATTTAGGAATTCTAAAACCTTTCGAAAACATTTAGGGACACAACCCAAAAATTCTTTTTCCAAAATTCAAGTTCCGATAACAATACGCAGGGTCCACAACCCATTTCACAAAACACGGGGTCCGCGACCCAAATCACAAATCACATGTTCCTAAGGATTATTCGCGTCACGTGCTAACAAGCCACGAACCTCAGATGCTCCCGAAGAACAAACCCGAGTGAATAACCCAATAGGAAAAACATATCAAATTGCATGTCTCCACGACACGAATATCACAACTAAGCGACAACCATAAGTTATCCCGACATCGCGCTAACAAGCCACAAACCTAGGACTCCCCGCAAGACATACCCGATGATAACCCCACAAGTTATCCCGGCATCGGGCTAGCAAGCCCCGAACCTCGGAGTCCCCGCAAGACATACCCGTATTGGATAACCCTACGGTTTCGCCCGACCCATACTAGCAAGTATGAATCCCGGAGATTCAACAATCCTTCCCGGAGGCACATCACATACAACAAGCACACAACAATAATCGATTATCAAGACAAGCAACATTAAGCATCACAACCTCCTTTCAAAGGAGTAACGACTAACATCACATCATGTCGAATACCCACCGAACAAATATACAATTCAATACACAATCCTCAGCAAACAATTATGGTGTATTATATTCACTCAATGCGATCATAACGTCTCTCAACGTACGAAACTAACACACATATTCCGAGAATACATCTATTCCCAAAGTATACGAATTATCATTGAAGGACAACATTTATCGAGAACATACCGATACTCTTTAACGTTCATTAAACATTTGGATTTCGTATAAAATCATTCACCAATAATTACTCCAACGAAACATGAAATGTATGGACAAGATACTTGCCTCGAATAAGAACAACGCGGAGAATCTACCGAAGTAGGTTGGCACGAACGGACTACGAATCTGCCGACTCCACCGATCACCAACTCGCGGTCATAAATTACGAAGGACAATAACAACAATGAAATGAATTCCATAACACGACTCAAAGCCGTTGAATTCAAAGAACGAATGACGAAAGTTCAAGTGTTTTCCCCAAAACGGCCAAGAACACGATTCGTCCCGACAAAACACAAAAATGGAATTCCAAGTCTAAATATGGATATACAATCCATAGAATATGTTTAACAACATCATTTAACCACAATCGATCCAACAAAAATGGGTGGAAAATGAGATCGAGAACAAATCCCCCGAAAAGTCGATTCGATGGAAATCAAGAATTATACTTCGATTCGACGAAGAACAATGGATTAAATGATGTTAAACACAAGAATACTACCAAGATTAATCATACCCAACATGAATTAATCAACAATACGAAACGAATCGTAAAAAAACGCAAAAACCCCAAAATTCACGAAATTAGGGTTCTAAGGTGAGATTACCTTGATTCGCTGGATCAAAGGATGATAACGGATGATTGATCAATGATATAACCTCAAGAACTTCATGGATTTGTTGTTAAACAACATGGATTCGCCACCTCTGAATCGCCAGCCACGGAAAGAAAAGGAAGGAAATGAAAAACAAGAGGAAATGTGACTGCTCTGTCACATTTATACTAAGCTGGACTAGCGTGCGCTAGGCTGCCGAGCTAGCGTGCGCTATCGGCCCAGGACGCAGTCCAGTTCCCACACTGCCCTACTGACTCGGCCAGGTAGCGTGCGCAGCCTTCTAGCCGTAGCGCGCGCTACCTGTCGGTCGTAGCGTGCGCAATGCCCGACAGTAGCGTGCGCTACCTGCCAATCGTCCCCAAGTACAGTACTCCAGTAACCCCTCTGCCCAGCCCGATAGCGTACGCTGGGCTTGCCGATAGCGCGCGCTACACCTTCCGGTTAGCGCGCGTAGCCTTCCGGCTGTAGCGTGCGCTACGCCGGTTCCTGTCGTGCTTGACCGGACAGTGCCCAGCACTTCCGACCGTGACGGCCGCACCTGTCCGGCCAGTGCTCAGGCGTCATGACCCGACCACTCGATTTCCGAAAACGCACGGAACGAACACGACGAAAAGCTCGCGGACAACATCATCGAACCGAAATGAAAACATAATACAATAATTAATCATACGCGACCAAGAAAAGGGTTGAGACAATAATTACAGATACGGATACCCATAACTTTGGGTAAATTATAAAAATGGCCCAAAACGCCCGAAAATCACGATACGTGATCGAATAACCAAACCGAAGTTCACAACACGTCTAACAAAGTTAAACGGACTTACGGGAAATTTGAAACAGCAGTTTCGAACGATATCCGCAAGAATCGAACTCAAGTGCGGAAAAGTCGCTAAAAAGAACGGAACTCCACAAAACGACACCGAAAAGAACTCGGATGTCAAAAAGTGTAGAATTAATCATTCGAAGAATGATGAAACGGTCATGAGCGAGTCATCAAAACGGACTTCCGCCGAAAAAAAAGAAATTACCGGAAATCGAAATTACGGGTATTACATTCTACCCTCCTTAAAAGAAGTTTCGTCCCGAAACTTAAAACAAGTAGGGAGAAGCAATATCCCCTGCTAGGAAAACTCGACGAGATATGCAAAAACCGAAAACTCGCGCCCGGCGGCGAAACGCTGCAAAAAACGCAAAGAGACATACGGCGTGAAAACACGCTCCATGACGACCAACACAACGCCACCGATAGAGACATAATAAAAGCAACAAGTGACCAGCGTCATCAAACGGATAATATAGTCAAGTCAATTATCCGAACAATCACAAAACACAACGAACAAAAATCAATATGATTGACCAACCCAACGGTACCTCAATCAAAACGCGGGCCCAACGTTGAACAAATACAGAATTCCACAGCCCAAGGGGTAGAAGATCGAAAATGAGACTAATTTCCCGAACTTAAGGGAATTACGAAGGAGTCTGAACATTCAACAATCACGAGATGAGATCAACAAAAACCGAGCAATCAAACGATCGAACCACAACAGTCGAGAAACAAAAATCGAACAATCATGTTCGAATCACGAAGAACAATGAAATTCAAACAGCAACTCCAAGGTTCATAAGAATCGAACTGAACTCGGAAATGTCACAGCGATAACCAGATCGACTCAAAACAAGATCACAGCTCGTCCGAACGATGAAACCGAAATACAGAACAAGTTCAGAAAGTATCAACGAACACGAGCGAGTCGATAGAATTGAGAAAGAGAAAATGCAGAAGCCAAAAATAATACGGATATTATATTCGACCTCTTCTAAAAGAAGTGTCATCCCCGAAACTCACAACAACGAAATCAAGGTGACGACACAACAAGCAACCGACAGAAACATCCTACGAAGGCCTCTCAAAGCCGATTCTGATAATTGTGCTGAAGCGCGAACTCCGAAAGTCTCGGTAGCAAATTCGCAAAACTTAATTCAGTGTCCCTCGAGTCCACACTCGAAATGTGTTACCGACGAGAAGGACAATTTACACGTGCATGCCCCGGCACATCACGGTTGAAACGTCTCGGCTCGGCATACCGAAAATACAAATGCTAGATATAATGGGGCATAACGTCGCAAAACAACATAGCAGAGATGCCAACTCAGCACAACAAAGAATCATAAAACACATCATATACAACGATTACCATCGTAAAGTAATACACACACAAACAATACAGCAACGACGGTATCATTCGGCAACCTTAACGGCCCGAACAATAACCAGCACATAATTACAAACATCATGAAACAATCACACATGTACACAAACGTACAAACCCAAGCTTTAACAGCTCACACAGGTGCGATAACACGCAAGTCACCACGAAATGACAACATTAAAAATCGTCATCACACCTCCCACAAAGTGCTAACAAAAACATATGCGTGGCGAACGACTCAACGTTCACACCACCAATTCAATTACAATTCGGAGGGCTAACACCCTAACAACAATACCAACATCATACACACCTTCTCCGACCACAAGCAGGAAATGGTGGGTTTTCAAAAAAAAACGAAAACCACCTTTTGAAAACAGTTTGGAAACACCAGTTGATCTTGAGTATCATTTTATAAAAAGTTGAACAAACATCATTTTCGAGACTTTGAAAATCATCTTGCGTTTCAACAAAAATGAGGACACCTTTCTTTTAGTGAAAAACTTTCAGAATATCCGACCCTCGGGTCTAAGTATAAGTGCTTCTAAACATCGAAAATATCTCAAAACATTTTGGTCCTCGAGGTAGAAGAATTTTTGAAACATGTTGTGGCACCTTGGATGTACCACGAGAAAATAATTCATTTTAAAAGTATGTCTCTAAATTTATTTTCTAAGATATTCAAGATTTTCAAGGATAATTCAATGGGCTAGAATGCCCAAAAATTTCAGGTAATTACACAAAAATTTATAGCGCCATGGGTCCCGCGTCGGAACCCACCAGGCTAAAAACCATTTACAAAAATGCCAAAAAGGCCGATGACGGTAATATTGAAAAAACTCACAAAAACCATTTACAAAATACTAAATACCGTCATAAGAATTTCGCCAAAACGATCAAGGCCATAATGCCAAAAACTCGGTTAAGGGAATCGGTTTTCGAAATAAAACTCGATCGGTAAAATACCGAAAGCCATTTCAAAAGAACTCACGCAGCGGATAAAAGAAATAAAGTCAAACATGCACAATCCAGCAACGCTACTCCTCATATGAACGAAATATGAGGGTCAAATAACCACATATCAAGAAATCAAAATCCATAAGAGGATTCTGTCACTTAACAAATAATTTTAAAAATAGCTCGTGTCACACGAGGCACAACACAAAGAGGGGAGACTTACATCCACAGGTCGCACGAAGATGATGATCGCCCACGATACTAATCACGACCAACAAACTCAGACGACGCGTCGCGACACGAGTTAGTCAGACAAAATCTGACGTGACAAAACCCAACAGACACCACTGACTCGACAGCCTAGGTTTCCACAACCTAAGCTCTGATACCATTTATGTAACACCCCCAATCCGCTCAGGGATATTACACGCCATAGAACCTTTCCTCAAGATTCTACCAGGCTGGTAACAAAACCGAACAACTCAACAATGCCTTTAAGGCTAAAATGACTCAGTAGACCGATTTGGTCTTTCAATAAATACATGCAACTCAATTACAATACATGCCCACGCAGGGGTCAAATACAACACACTCCCGTACAACGGGGAAAGAATACTACAGCGGAAAATAAAATACAACTAAACGAATGACCTCATACGGATCCTCGTGTGATTAGTATCGTTCATCTTTCATCATCCTTCGTGCCGACCCTGTGTTATGCTCCCAAACCTGAATGCAAAAACAGACATCCACCCCCCGAATACTCGGGGGTTAGCAAAACTCCACTGTTTTGCTAGTGCAAGTATAAATACAAATACAAGCCATACATATCATACTCCACAAAAACAGTATAATCGCGAATATACTTCCCGAGAAAATTCACTTGATCAAACCATTCAAAACGTGAAAGGTAGGAAATAACCCAATGTACATATTACAAAACATTTTACGATCTCGGGAGTTTAGAAAACATTTGGGATTTAGGAATTCTAAAACCTTTCGAAAACATTTAGGGACACAGTCCAAAAAGTCATTTTCCAAAATTCAAGTTCCGATAACAATATGCAGGGTCCACAACCCATTTCACAAAACACGGGGTCCGCGACCCAAATCACAAATCACATGTTCCTAAGGATTATTCGCGTCACGTGCTAACAAGCCACGAACCTCAGATGCTCCCGAAGAACAAACCCGAGTGAATAACCCAATAGGAAAAACATATCAAATTGCATGTCTCCACGACACGAATATCACAACTAAGCGACAACCATAAGTTATCCCGGCATCTCTCTAACAAGCCACAAACCTCGGACTCCCCGCAAGACATACCCGATGATAACCCCACAAGTTATCCCAGCATCAGGCTAGCAAGCCCCGAACCTCGGAGTCCCCGCAAGACATACCTGTACTGGATAACCCTACGGTTTCGCCCGACCCATACTAGCAAGTATGGATCCCGGAAATTCAACAATCCTACCCGAAGGCACATCACATACAGCAAGCACACAATAATAATCAATTATCAAGACAAGCAACATTAAGCATCACAACCTCCTTTCAAAGGAGTAACGTCTAACATCACATCATGTCGAATAACCACCGAACAAATATACAATTCAATACACAATCCTCGGCAAACAATTATGGTCTATTATATTCACTCAATGCGATCATAACATCTCTCAACGTACGAAACTAACACACATATTCCGAGAATACATCTATTCCCAAAGTATACGAATTATCATTGAAGGACACCATTTATCGAGAACATACCGATACTCTTTAATGTTCATTAAACATTTGGATTTCATATAAAATCATTCACCAACAATTACTCCTACGAAACATGAAATGTATGGACAACATACTTGCCTCGAATAAGAACAACGCGGAGAATCTACCGAAGTAGGTTGGCACGAACCGACTACGAATCCGCCGACTCCACGGATCGCCAACTCGCGGTTATAAACTATGAAGGACAATAACAACAATGGAATGAATTCCATAACACGACTCAAAGCCGTTGAATTCAAAGAACGGATGACGAAAGTTCAAGTGTTTTCCCCAAAACGGCCAAGAACACGATTCGTCCCGACAAAACATGAAAACGGAATTCCAAGTCGAAATATGGATATACAATTCAGAGAATATGTTTAACAACATCATTTAACCACAATCGATCCAACAAAAACGGGTGGAAAACGAGATCGAGAACAAATCCCCCGAAAAGTCGATTCGAAGGAAATCAAGAATTATACTTCGATTCGACGAAGAACAATGGATTAAATGATGTTAAACACAAGAATACTACCAATATTAATCATACCCAACATGAATTAATCAACAATACGGAACGAATCGGAAAAAAACGCAAAAACCCCAAAATTCACGAAATTAGGGTTCTAAGGTGAGATTACCTTGATTCGCTGGATCAAAAGATGATAACGGATGATTGATCAATGATATAACCTCAAGAATTTCATAGATTTGTTGTTAAACAACATGGATTCGCCACCTCCGAATCGCCAGCCACGGAAAGAAAAGGAAGGAAATGAAAAACAAGAGGAAATGTGACTGCTCTGTCACATTTATACTCGGCCGGACTAGCGTGCGCTAGGCTGCCGAGCTAGCGTGCGCTATCGGCCCAGGCCGCAGTCCAGTGCCCACACTGCCCTACTGACTCGGCCAGGTAGCGTGCGCAGCCTTCCGGCCGTAGCGCATGCTACCTGCCGGTCGTAGCGTGCGCAATGCCCGACACTAGCGTGCGCTACCTGCCGATCGTCCCCAAGTCCAGTACTCCAGTAACCCCTCTGCCCAGCCCGATAGCGTACGCTGGGCTTGCCGATAGCGCGCGCTACACCTGCCGGTTAGCGCGCGTAGCCTTCCGGCCATAGCGTGCGCTACGTCGGTTCCTGCCGTGCTTGACCGGCCAGTGCCCAGCACTTCCGACCGTGCCGGCCGCACCTGTCCGGCCAGTGCTCAGGCGTCATGACCCGACGATTCGATTTCCGAAAATGCACGGAACGAACACGACGAAAATCTCGCGGACAACATCATCGACCCGAAATGAAAACATAATACAATAATTGATCATACGCGGCCAAGAAAAGGGTCGAGACAATAATTACAGATACGGATACCCATAACTTTGGGTAAATTACAAAAATGGCCCAAAACGCCCGAAAATCACGATACGTGATCGAATAACCAAACCGAAGTTCACAACACGTCTAACAAAGTTAAACGGACTTACGGGAAACTCGAAACAGCAATTTCGAACGATATTCTCAAGAATCGAACTCAAGTGCGGAAAAGTCTCTAAAACGAACGGAACTCCACAAAACGACACCGAAAAGAACTCGGATGTCAAAAAGTGTAGAATTAATCATTCTCAGAATGATGAAACGGTCATGAGCGAGTCATCAAAACGGACTTCCGCCGAAAAAAAAAGAAATTACCGGAAATCGAAATTACGGGTATTACATTCTACCCTCCTTAAAAGAAGTTTCGTCCCGAAACCTAAAACAAGTAGGGAGAAGCAATATCCCCTGCCAGGAAAACTCGACAAGATACGAAAAAACCGAAAACTCACGCCCGGCGGCGAAACGCTGCAAAAAATGCAAGGAGACATAGGGCGTGAAAACACGCTCCATGACGACCAACACAACGCCACCGATAGAGACATAATAAAACCAAAAAGTGACAAGCGTCATCAAATGGATAATATAGTCAAGTCAATTATCCGAACAATCACAAAACACACCGAACAAAAATCAATATGATTGACCAACCCAACAGTACCTCAATCAAAACGCGAGTCCAACGTTGAACAAATACGGAATTCCACCGCCCAAGGGGTAGAAGATCGAAAATGAGACTAATTTCCCAAACTTAAGGGAATTACGAAGGAGTCTGAACATTCAACAATCACGAGACGAGATCAACAAAAACCGAGCAAACAAACGATCGAACCACAACAGTCGAGAAACAAAAATCGAGCAATCATGTTCGAATCACGAAGAACAATGAAATTGAAACAGCAACTCCAAGGTTCACAAGAATCGAACCGAACTCGGAAAAGTCACAGCGATAACCAGATCGACTCAAAACAAGATCACAGCTTGTCCGAACGATGAAACCGAAATACAGAACAAGTTCAGAAAGTATCAACGAACACGAGCAAGTAGATAGAATTGAGAAAGAGAAAATACAGAAGCCAAAAATAATACGGGTATTATATTCGACCTCTTCTAAAAGAAGTGTCATCCCTGAAACTCACAACAACGAAATCAAGGTGACGACACAACAAGCAACCGACAGAAACATCCTACGAAGGCCTCTCAAAGCCGATTCTGATAACTGTGCTGAAGCGCGAACTCCGAAAGTCTCGGTAGTAAATTCGCAAAACTGAATTCGGTGTCCCTCGAGTCCACACTCGAAATGTGTTACCGACGAGAAGGACAATTTACACGTGCATGCCCCGGCACATCACGGTTGAAACGTTTTGGCTCGGTATACCGAAAATACAAATGCTAGATATAATGGGGCATAACGTCGCAAAACAACATAGCAGAGATGCCAACTCAGCACAACAAAGAATCATAACACATATCATATACAACGATTACCATCGTAAAGTAATACACACACAAACAATACAGCAACGACGGTATCGTTCGGCAACCTTAACGGCCCGAACAATAACCAGCAGATAATTACAAACATCATGAAACAATCACACATGTACACAAACGTACAAACCCAAGCTTTAACAGCTCAAACAGGTGCGATAACACGCAAGTCACCACGAAATGACAACATTAAAGATCGTCATCACACCTCCCACAAAGGGCTAACAAAAACATATGCGTGGCGAACGACTCAACATTCACACCACCAATTCAATCACAATTCGGAGGGCTAACACCCTAACAACAATACCAACATCATACACACCTTCTCCGACCACAAGCAGGAAATGATGGGTTTTCAAAAAAAAAAACGAAAACCACCTTTTGAAAACAGTTTGGAAACACCAGTTGATCTTGAGTATCATTTTACAAAAAGTTGAACAAACATCATTTTCGAGACTTTGAAAATCATCTTGCGTTTGAACAAAAATGAGGACACCTTTCTTTTAGTGAAAAACTTTCAGAATATCCGACCCTCGGGTCTAAGTATAAGTGTTTCTAAACATCGAAAATATCTTAAAACATTTTGGTCCTCGAGGTAGAAGAATTTTTGAAACATGTTGTGGCACCTTGGATGTACCACGAGAAAATAATTCATTTTAAAAGTATGTCTCTAAATTTATTTTCTAAGATACTCAATGTTTTCAAGGATAATTCAATGGGCTGGAATGCCCAAAAATTTCAGATAATTACACAAAACTTTACAGCACCGTGGGTCCCGCGTCGGAACCCACCAGGCTAAAAACCACTTACAAAAATGCTAAAAAGGCCGATGACAGTAATATTTCAAAAACACACAAAAACCATTTACAAAATACTAAATACCGTCATAAGAATTTCGCCAAAACGATCAAGGCCATAATGCCAAAAGCTCGGTTAAGGGAATCGGTTTTCGAAATAAAACTCAGTCGGTAAAATACCGAAAGCCATTTCAAAAGAACTCACGCAGCGGATAAAAGAAATAAAGTTAAACATGCATAATCCAACAACGCTACTCCTCATATGAACGAAATATGAGGGTCAAATAACCACATATCAAGAAATCAAAATCCATAAGAGGATTCTGTCACTTAACAAATAATTATAAAAATAGCTCGTGTCACACGAGGCACAACACAAAGAAGGGAGACTTACATCCACAGGTCGCACGAAGATGATGATCGCCCACGATACTAATGACGACCAACAAACTCAGACGACGCGTCGCGACACGACTTAGTCAGACAAAATCCGACGAGACAAAACTCAACAGACACCACTGACCCGACAGCCTAGGTTTCCACAACCTAAGCTCTGATACCATTTATGTAACACCCCCAATCCGCTCAGGGATATTACACGCCATAGAACCTTTCCTCAAGATTCTACCAGGCTGGTAACAAAACCGAACAACTCAACAATGCCTTTAAGGCTAAAATGACTCAGTAGACCGATTTGGTCTTTCAATAAATACATGCAAATCAATTACAATACATGCCCACGCAGGGGTCGAATACAACACACTCCCGCACAACGGGGAAAGAATACTACAACGGAAAATAAAATACAACTAAACCAATGACCTCATACGGATCCTCGTGTGATTAGTATCGTTCATCTTTCATCATCCTTCGTGCCGACCCTGTGTTATGCTCCAAAACCTGAATGCAAAAATAGACATCCACCCCCCGAATACTCGGGGGTTAGCAAAACTCCACTGTTTTGCTAGTGCAAGTCTAAATACAAATACAAGCCATACATATCATACTCCACAAAAACAGTATAATCGCGAATATACTTCCCGAGAAAATTCACTTGATCAAACCATTCAAAACGTGAAAGGTAGGAAATAACCCAATGTACATATTACAAAACATTTTACGATCTCGGGAGTTTAGAAAAAATTTGGGATTTAGGAATTCTAAAACCTTTCGAAAACATTTAGGGACACAGTCCAAAAAGTCATTTTCCAAAATTCAAGTTCCGATAACAATATGCAGGGTCCACAACCCATTTCACAAAACACGGGGTCCGCGACTCAAATCACAAATCACATGTTCCTAAGGATTATTCGCGTCATGTGCTAACAAGCCACGAACCTCAGATGCTCCCGAAGAACAAACCCGAGTGAATAACCCAATAGGAAAAACATATCAAATTGCATGTCTCCACGACACGAATATCGCAACTAAGCGACAACCATAAGTTATCCCGGCATCGCGCTAACAAGCCACAAACCTCGGACTCCCCGCAAGACATACCCGATGATAACCCCACAAGTTATCCCAGTATCGGGCTAGCAAGCTTCGAACCTCGGAGTCCCCGCAAGACATACCTGTATTGGATAACCCTACGGTTTCGCCCGACCCATACTAGCAAGTATGGATCCCGGAGATTCAACAATCCTACCCGGAGGCACATCACATACAACAAGCACACAATAATAATCAATTATCAAGACAAGCAACATTAAGCATCACAACCTCCTTTCAAAGGAGTAACGTCTAACATCACATCATGTCGAATAACCACCGAACAAATATACAATTCAATACACAATCCTCGGCAAACAATTATGGTCTATTATATTCACTCAATGCGATCATAACATCTCTCAACGTACGAAACTAACACACATATTCCGAGAATACATCTATTCCCAAAGTATATGAATTATCATTGAAGGACACCATTTATCGAGAACATACCGATACTCTTTAATGTTCATTAAACATTTGGATTTCATATAAAATCATTCACCAACAATTACTCCTACGAAACATGAAATGTATGGACAAGATACTTGCCTCGAATAAGAACAACGCGGAGAATCTACCGAAGTAGGTTGGCACGAACCGACTACGAATCCGCCGACTCCACGGATCGCCAACTCGCGGTCATAAACTATGAAGGACAATAACAACAATGGAATGAATTCCATAACACGACTCAAAGCCGTTGAATTCAAAGAACGGATGACGAAAGTTCAAGTGTTTTCCCCAAAACGGCCAAGAACACGATTCGTCCCGACAAAACATGAAAACGGAATTCCAAGTCGAAATATGGATATACAATTCATAGAATATGTTTAACAACATCATTTAACCACAATCGATCCAACAAAAATGGGTGGAAAACGAGATCGAGAACAAATCCCCCGAAAATTCGATTCGAAGGAAATCAAGAATTATACTTCGATTCGACGAAGAACAATGGATTAAATGATGTTAAACACAAGAATACTACCAATATTAATCATACCCAACGTGAATTAATCAACAATACGGAACGAATCGGAAAAAAATGCAAAAACCCCAAAATTCACGAAATTAGGGTTCTAAGGTGAGATTACCTTGATTCGCTGGATCAAAAGATGATAACGGACGATTGATCAATGATATAACCTCAAGAACTTCATGGATTTGTTGTTAAACAACATGGCTTCGCCACCTCCGAATTGCCAGCCACGGAAAGAAAAGGAAGGAAATGAAAAACGAGAGGAAATGTGACTGCTCTGTCACATTTATACTGGGCCGGACTAGCGTGTGCTAGGCTGCCGAGCTAGCGTGCGCTATCGGCCCAGGCCGTAGTCCAGTGCCCACACTGCCCTACTGACTTGGCCAGGTAGCGTGCGCAGCCTTCCGGCCGTAGCGCACGCTACCTGCCGGTCGTAGCGTGCGCAATGCCCGACAGTAGCATGCGCTACCTGTCGATCATCCCCGAGTCCAGTACTCCAGTAACCCCTCTGCCCAACCCGATAGCGTATGCTGGGCTTGCCGATAGCGCGCGCTACACCTGCCGGTTAGTGCGCGCAGCCTTCCAGCCATAGCGTGCACTATGCCGATTCCTGCCATGCTTGACCGGCCAGTGCCCAGCACTTTCGACCGTGCCGGCCGCACCTGTCCGGCCAGTGCCCAGGCGTCATGACCCGACGACTCGATTTCCGAAAACGCATGGAACGAACACGACGAAAAGCTCGCGGACAACATCATCGACCTGAAATGAAAACATAATACAATAATTAATCATACATGACCGAGAAAAGGGTCGAGACAACAATTACAGATATGGATACCCATAGCTTTGGGTAAATTACAAAAATGTCCCAAAACGCCCGAAAATCACGATACGTGATCGAATAACCAAACTGAAGTTCACAACACGTCTAACAAAGTTAAACGGACTTACGGAAAACTCGAAACAGCAGTTTCGAACGATATCCGCAAGAATCGAACTCAAGTGCGGAAAAGTCGCTAAAAAGCACGGAACTCCACAAAACGACACCGAAACGAACTCGGATGTCAAAAAGTGTAGAATTAATCATTCTCAGAATGATGAAACGGTTATGTGCGAGTCATCAAAACGGACTTCCGCCGAAAAAAAGAAATTACCAGAAATCGAAATTACGGGTATTACAGTTACCGTGCGTGATTAATGATTTTGGAGTCTAGTCTCGGCTAGTGCTCGATGGGTAAGCTTGGGGCTTGAACCTTCACGGTTGGTTTCCCAACACCTATAGTTCAGTAGGTCACGGTCTTTTTGATGATCTCATTTTGGGTAAGTTTGGGGCTTGAACCTTCGCGGTTGGTTTCCCAACGCCTACAGTTCAGTACGTCACAGTCATGTTGATGATCTCATTATGGGTAAGTTTGGGGCTTGAACCTTTGCGGTTGGTTTCACAACACCTAAAGTTCACTAGGTCACGGTCACTGGGTAATCTCATTATGGGTAAGTCTGGGGCTTGAACCTTTGTGGTTGGATTCCCATCACCTGCAATTCAGTAGGTCACGGTCATTGGATGATCTCATTGTGATACGGCTTCGTGCCATGGCTTCGGCCCTCATATGATACAGCTTCGGGCTATTGTGATATTTTGACAGCTTCAGGTGAGTGGCTTTCAGACCATTGTGATATTTTTCAGCTTCGGCTGAGGGCTTTCAGGACATTGTGATGTTTTAGTATTTCCGTTGGAGCCTTCGGGCATTGTGATTCGTATCTATTTCATCTCTAGTTTGGTTTACCTTCGAGTAATTCATTGTTGTGTTCTATATTGATGATTTGGGCATTTGGGTGCGAAACTGTTGAACTGGTACTGATCGTGTGCCGTGGGCATAGTGTTTCACGAATGCTCGGTTCTTACCTTGGTTTGTGAGCATCTTGTGTTACCATTATTGTACCGTTTATTCTGCATTTGGATGCATATAATGTTGTACATGTATTTAATATTAATTATCTGGATGACTGACACCGTGTGGGCGAAACATCTTTTCATGTTTTAGGTGCTCGCGAGGAGAGAGTTGAGACACAGCGGCATGACGTTGGCGATGAGGCATTCGAGAGATACTAGTCCCAAGTTGTTTCGGTGTTCATGTTGTATTGTCCATTCGGAGTGTTCTCCAGTTTGTCAGTCAGTGTCAATATGTATTATCCGAGCAAGGCTCATGGATGTTGTTGTATTTTTTATTTTGTCCATATAGGCCCATCATTTTCGTTGAATTTCCACATCGGAATATTGTGTCGGATATCATAGTAGGGACTGTGATTTTTCCTTTTCTGGTCAGACTGATGTATGTTATTCGTGTTCTCCTGGTGGATCTCCTGGCGTAGGGTCCACGGCACTGTAAAAACCTAATGGGATTTTGGGGGTGTTACAGAAGATGGTATCAGAGAAATGGGTTGTGAGATACCCTGATATGTGAGTTATGTGGTTCTACCGATGCGGTAGTTGTGGGGATGTCAGTTTATGACAATCTGGATAGTCGGGTTTTGTAAGTCGTGATAGTTGGACGACTGTATGAGTCATTCTCTCATCGAGTCGTCGTCAGTGAAGACTATTATCGCAAGACCTCGAAGCTTCGTATGACCTGTGTATGGACTCGATTCTCTTTTATGTTCATACATTCATTATATCATTGATTATACATGTTTTGTTGAAACTTGTATATGACATTTGTGTTACGATTGATTCATGATTATTTGTTTTGGAGCATGTGGGCTCTAGATGGGCTATGATTAGCATGATTGATGTAATTATTTTGAGTATGTATACTCGTGTTTGGATATTGACGTAGCATTCTGGATTGGCCGTTGAGGCATATTTGAGTTATGATCATGATCGAACGTTATTATTTCAGTATAGATAAAGAAATCCGAGGACTTGACAGAGGGGGTAAGGGCTGCAGAACAATCCAGAACCCAGAACCTCATGTTTATGCACGTGTGGATGCCGAGATGGATCAGAGTTCAGTCGTAGGTGTTACTTACGCGACCGATTTTTCTTCGGGAAGTCATACTCGAGAAGTCGATCAGACTGAGAGTGGACACATCGACCCTTTCTTGCTTATGAGGGGCATGTTGGCCCAGATGACTCAGATGACACATATAGTGGAGACCATGCAGGCCTCGATGGTTCGTGGTCCACCGAAGCAGGGATCCCAAGTGTCGTTTCATGGGCATACTGGGAGTGTGAGTCAGACTATTGGCGATATCTGTCGTCAGAGGCCGCCTACTTTTGAGGGATCATCGGAACCAGCTGACATTGTTCATTGGCTTGAACATTTTGATAAAATATTCGACATGGTTCATTGTCCGAAGGAGAGTAAGGTGGCAGTCGCGGTTACTATCTGAGTAAGGGCGCTTATTCTTGGTGGCTTTCTGTGAAACCCACCGATCATGATTGTGTTTGGAGCGAGTTCAAGACTCTCATGTTAGAAAGGTATTATCCGGATCCACTTCGTGAAGCCAAACTATCAGAGGTTTTAAACCCCGAATCCATTGAGGACGAGGGTGTTGTTGTCATTGTTGAGAAGTTTCGTGGACTTCTTAAGTTTGCTTCATTTGTTATCCGTACTGAGGCGGATAAGATCAAGTATTTTAAAAAGAGGCTAAACCCGCAGTTGAGGATGCAGTTATTCAATCATAATTGTAATTTACTTGGTGAATTCATCGAGAAGGCTCTTGTAGCAGAGCTTTTGATCAAGGAGCTTGTTCGGAAGAACCCTTCAGTTTCTTCTGGTGAGAGGACTAGGATGCCGGTTCGTTTAGAGAGACATCGGTCTCCGACGTCCAAGAGGTCTTTTTCTAGTCGTCTTCGTGCTGGGAAAGCATATTCTTATCAGACGACCAGTTCGACCGTTGTTTGCTTTAACTGTGATACTATAGGACATCGCAGTACCCGGTGTTCGATGCAGACTATTGCTTGTTTTCTGTGTGGGAGGCAGGGACACCTTCAGAAATATTGTAGGAGTTCTAGTGCCAGTAGATCTCAAGAGAACTCACGGGCCTCGAGAGATTTTATTACCCCAGTCCGTACTTCATCCAAGGGGTCTTATCAGGCTTCAGGATCCAGAGGTAAGGACGACCGAGGAGGACCAATGAGTTCAGATTTAGGTCTTCCTCGAGTCGATGAGATCGAGGAGATAGATGATTTGGAGGATATCGATGTTGTGTACATTTGAAATGTAGCTTTGAATTGTATTTTCCTTTATTTGTTTTTCGGATTAATGCTTAACTTAATCTGTAATATTGTATTATGGTTGTGAACCATTTGTTGTTGATCTTAATTATAATGATAGTATTTGAGAATCTTGAGATTTGAGGTCCTTTGATGCGTTTTTCTTTCCTTTTGGTGTTGTACCCGAAATTTTGTAATAATCTGGGTAATTATTCTTTGTGATTTGCAACGCAAGACGTGAGGACTTGGGCGTGCGATTGATATGGTCCCGAGGACTATATTTGTGCGTTGTTGCTTTCTTTTATGGCGTGAGTCAGTGATTGCATGGGCGCCCGATTCCTACGAGAACGGGGAAATGTACACCGATGATTGTAGACATGTACAATGGGCGGCTTCCGTGGGGTGTGTATGTCGGTGTTACAAGTTATGCGGGTGGTACGACTTTCTGGCTGGTCTCTAGCGGAGGAGTCATGATTCGACTGATCTCGCACTTGGTTGAGTGTTTTAGCATTTGGTTTTCACCGTGAGGCAGAGAAGATGCGGGGACTGGATGGGTTGGCCCAGTTGCTCAGGCGAAGTGGTTCACATTGAAGAATATTCATGGAGATGTTGTTTTCAGATTCCGATAGATAGCTCATATCCCGAGTTGTATACCCTTAGTTTGGGGGACGAAACTCTTTTTAAGGGGGGAGTATGTAATATCCGGGGGAAAAAAAATTTCGTTTTAGTTTTACTGTTGAGTTGTACGTATTCATTTGGAATTGTACAAGTGATGTTATATTATATCATTCGTGATTGTTAAGGTGCTTGGATCGTGTTCGTTCATTCGGGTTGAACTTGTTGGAACTTCCTTGTGTTGTCAATGTGCTACTTACGTATGCTACGAGTATATCTTAACGTATGTTAAGCTTCTAAGCTTACGTATGTTATGGTTGTCATGTTACGTACGTAAAGAGGTACAGACAGGGGGAACCTTCCTCATGGTCGACTTTCGGCTGGTAGTGCCGGGTGTCTTTGATTGGATCTCACTATTGCAGTCAACGGGGGCTTACGTACGATATGTAGGGGGATGTACGTACGTTAGGGCTGTGGCTAGTTAACGTAAGTTAGTGGTTCTTGATTACGTACGTAACAACTTTCATAGAATGAGGCAGAGAGCTCTGGACAAGGTGTACGTACGTTAACTCGATGTCGTAACATACATAATTGGACCTTACTTACGTTAATCTTAGGTGGTAGCGTACGTTATCAGATATTCAGATTATATATTGGTTTCGTATTTCATTTCTTCACGAACCAAAACCGGTTTTCTCTCCCTAAAACCATCCATCTGGACTTGTTCTTGATACTTAGACTCTTCCAATGTGATTTTGATCATCCTATCTTGGATTGAGACTTGAGGTTGGAAGATTTTCATACTCCTTTGGTGTTTGGAGAGTTCATCTTGTTCTTCTTGGGTAAGTTCAATTAATCTCTTGTTCTTTAAGTGATTTTCGAGTATGATGATGTTGTTGTTGTTATTTACCTCGTGTAGTTAGTGATTTTTGGAGGATATCATGATTCCTGATGAGTTTTTATAACTTATATTAAGAACATGATGATTATGTCTTGAGGAGGAGTTGTTCTTGATTTTTAGAATACTTGAAGGTTATAATCATGTTTAGGAAGGGTTATGTTAAGATTGTTATTTGATTAACATAGACTTGAGATGATTATTGTTGTTGTTTGTGTTTGTGGGAGATTCTTACCATTTTCGTATAGATTATGATGAATCATGTAATGATTATCATAATCTTGAAATGGTTGATTTACTCTTGTTGGTTAATCCGAATTCTTGAAGAATTGGTGATTGATATTGGTCGAGAATCATGTTTGTTGTGTTGATGATGTTCTTGAGGTATTGATGATGATATTGGTGATATTATCATTTTGAGATGATTAATTTGGTGTTGTTCTTGATAATCCTTGTTGAATTGTTTTTCACAAGTGTTAAGAACATTATGGTCATGTTAATTGATCATTGGAGTGATTGGAGGAGGTTAGAATTCATAGTTGAGGACTATGAAATTCATTTGTATGGCTTGATCGATTCGTGTTTGAATCGAAGTTTTCTTTGGTGTTGTTTTCTATTGATATTACGTTATTGAATGAATTGTATTTCATTCAAGGTTGTTCGAGTGCTTGTGACTGTCGGATGACACCGTTCGTCGTTCGTAGGAGGATTTTATCACTTCGGTTTGAGGCAAGTTTTATACTTGTACTAGTCAATGAGATTAATGTTATTTTGTATGTGTATGAATGTGTCATATCATTTCGAGATGTAGTCTTTTCACAATTTTGTTGATATCAGGGAATTGTTCGATACATTACTCTTCGGAAATTATGCCAAATGTTATTGTTGTTCGTTAATGGCCGGTTCAAGGCATTGAGATACTTGTTGTTAATGTTGTTGACGATAGCCGGTTCACGGTATCGATGTATCGATGTTTTTGTTGACCGATATTTCATTAAGATATGGTTTTGATCGTTGTTATTGATATCCGTGTTTTTCTATTAATATTGTATTGGACGATTGAAGGCATTGACATATTCAATTTTCAGTTCTATCTTCGGTGGCCTGTTGAGGCGACGAGGAACCTGTTATCGTTGTTGTTATCGATTTGTCGTCCTAAGACAATCGAGGTATTGAATTGGGACTGTCGAGGACATTTCCCATCCGTTGAGTCGTTGTTATCGGTTGGCTGTTCTGAGATAATCGATGTATTGAATTGGGACTATCGAGGACATTTCCCATCCGTTTAGCCGTTGTTATCGTTTGGCCGTTCTAAGGTAATCGATGTATTGAATTGGGACTGTCGAGGACATTTCCCATTTGTTGAGTCATTGTTATCGATTGGCCATTCTAAGGTAATCGATGTATTGAATTGAGACTGTCGAGGACATTTCCCATCCGTGATATCATTGTTATCGATTAGCCGTTCTAAAGGTAGTCAAGGTATTGAATTGGGCCCACCGAGGACGGTGCCCATCCGTGAGTTATTATTTTCGTGTTGGCCGACTCAAGGCACCACACTATCGTTCTTGTGAATTAGGTAATCTTGTGATCGTTACCGTGTGTGATTAATAGTTTTGGAGGCTAGTCTCGGCTAGTGCTCGATGGGTAAGCTTGGGGCTTGAACCTTCACGGTTGGTTTCCCAACACCTACATTTCAGTAGGTCACGGTCATGTTCATGATCTCATTATGGGTAAGTTTGGGGCTTGTGTAATACCCGATATTTTTATTCCAGTTGCCTTGAACTAATTATCAGTTGGTGTCGGTTATTTCGTGTCGTTATGATTATGTGGAATTTGTTTTTCTGTCAAGAACGGTATGATATAGTTTGTTGTAGTGTTCGTCGAGTGAGACTTGTTGTTGCGTGCGTTGCTTTGATTAAATGTGTGAGTGTGAGTGTGGTGTGGTATGTTATGTTTCATAATTTGCTCGTTATTGTTTTGAATCATAACTGGTGCGTTAGTGTGACTGAGACGTTGTCGAATGCCTAACCGGACTGTTGGAATGATCGAGTCCCGACCGTAAGAACTGGCCGAGTTACGGCCGCAATGCAGGGCCTATTACGGCCATAATGCATGGCCGATTAAGGCCGTAAGGCACCCGCATAGGTTGGGCAGTTGCCCAGGGATGATCGATTACGGCCGTAATGTGTGTCCGGGTACGGCCGTAATATGCCGAGCATGTTGGGCAGTGGCTTGGGAGGTGCCGGTTATGTCCGTAAGCAGATACCAATTAGGGCCGTAAGGGCCGAGTTACGATCGTAAGGTACCGCCTATTATGGCCATAACCTGTGCGGCTTTATATAGTCCTGGCCGACGAGTTTTGTTCATTCTTCACCATTCCTACTTCTTCTTCCGTGACCCTCGGCTGGAACTCTTGGGTGGTGATCAGAGGTATCATCATGAATCGTTTTGGGAAGCTTAGTTTGTGTCAATCATCATCTAATACTTGTTCTTCGTCGGATCGAGGTAAATTCTTACCATGTCATATGGTTGACTTTCGGGATTCCTTCTTGATCTTCGTTGTTCGTCTAATTTTGATGAATCGGTTGATGTTATTGAGCATTATTAATCGTGTTCTATGGGTTGTGTATCCATATTTCGAGTTTGTTTAACTCGATTGGTGATTCGAGTGTTCTTGGGAGTTATTGAACTTTTAATGTTCGATTAAATGTCCCAATGGTTTTTCCTTTGATAGTTTGGTGGGATTTCCGTTGTTATTGGACTTGATTCTCGTTGTAATCGTATCTTCGTTGTTTTTTCCGGAGGATTGTAGGGGTTCGAGGTTTCCCGGTTGAGCCATGTTCGTCGGAGTGTTCAGTATCATTTATCGAGGCAAGTATCTTGCTATACGATTTGTGTCTTGTGAATGGAGACTTCGTGTTAGATTTATGATGAATTGGTTTATCTTCATGAATATATTTCGTGTGATTTTATAATTGTGAACGATTGATGGTAGTGATGATATCCTCACTTGGATAACGTCTTGGAATTATGTTGGTTGTGTAAATTCTATGGTTCGTGTCATGCGTGATTGGCCATGGTTGGGTGGTCGCGATGATTATGATATTTGTGTCGGTTGATTACATACTTTAATATTTATTACAGTGTATGGTTGAATGGTTTGACATATTGATAATAATGTGTGTTGTTCGTGGTGATGTGTTGAGTTAATCAATATGAGTTATGTCGTGACAATGCGTGTGATCCAGGTAGGGTCTGACGAGGCCTCTGGAGTTCGGTACATAATGTGTACGAACAGTGATCGTGTGGTCCAGGTAGGGTCTGATGAGGCCTCTGGATTTCGGAACATGATGTCTACAAACAATGTGTGTGGTCCGGGTAGGGTCCCTCGAGGCCTCTGGAGTTTGGTACATGATGTGTACGAACAATGGGTGTTGTCCGGGTAGGGTCCGTCGAGGCCTCTGGAGTTCGGTTCATAATGTGTACGAACAGTGATCGAGTAACAGTGATTGATTGGCTAGTGTTTAATGTTGGGTCACGGATCCATGATGATATCTTAACTAGTGTGTTTTGAAATGAAAATCAGGTTGAGGCCCTAACGCTTTCGAAAAGATTTTGTTAATTTGGACTCGAGGTCCAAACGAATTTCTATTTTAAAAATCCCTGAGATGACGAGCTTGTTTTCAAATACTTCCTTGCTTGAGTTTGAAATTTCTAAACTTCTCGGGAACATTTTGATAGTTGATTCCGTATCAAATTTGTGGTTGCTATTTACTTGTTGCATTTCGTATCGTATTAAACTTACACTAGCAAAATAGTGGAATTTTGCTAACCCCCGAGTAATCAGGGGGTGGATGTCTGTTTTGTGTCCATGTGCTGGCGGATTCGGGGTGCAGTCACAGGATCGGCATAGGAAGTGACAGGCTACGATACTAATCAAGAGTTGGGTGTTTAATTAAGTTGTGTTGTATCGTCAGAGTCGTATTCCGCGTTCTGCTATTTTGTATCTTTACCCCTGCGTGGGCATTCTTTGTAAAGAGTTGTATTTTTCTGTTTACGTCAGTCTTACGACCTCACCGGTCCGTGTAGTTGTTTATAATTGACCTTAACGGTCCATATCATTATATTGTTCGCCTCGGTCGGGCAGCCACTTGGTCGTTTGTGATATTTAGCTTGGTAGATCCTTGTGGGAAGGATTTAGGGCGTGTAATATTCCCATACGGTTTTGGGGGTGTTACATTTATGGTATCACAGCTTAGGTTGTGGAAACCTAGGCTGTCGGGTCAAGTCGAGTTGTGATTTGTCGAGTAATGTGTTGTCTTGTCATTCGAGTTGTCGAGTGACAAGTTGAGTTGTGCGTAGTCACAACGTGTCGGATATGTTGTCGGATGAGATTAGTATCGTGGGTGACCGTCATCTCCGTGCGGCCTGTGGACGTAAGTCTCCTCTTTTATGCATAGTATCTGTGTTTCATGATTTCATTTATGTGCGATATTTATGGTGCATAATTTTATTTCCACAGTATTGTATAATGGAGTATGTATTCGATAATTATGACACAATGTATGTTTATAGAACTGGATGTATTAATGTTTTGCCTTTGAACCACCGTGTGGGGTGGTATGATGTGAAAGTTGTGAACCTTGATGGCTTTCGAAAAAAGTATCGACGGTAGAGTTTGTGAGAAACTCTGATGAATGGTTTTGTTGTATGTTTAAACTTGATTCCACGAGATGTATTTGATTGATTTGGCAATCCTGTTTTCCGTTTGGGCATGTTGAGAACATTTTTCTGGAGGGCTTTACGGGTTTGAAAATTTTTGTGTAAACCGATTTTTAAAAATATTTTGATGGTGCAGTTAAACCACGGTTTGTATGGATTTTGAAATCGGTTGAATTTTGACAAGTTGGTCATGTATTTTCAAATGGCACCATCAGACAGTATTTAGAGAATGTGTTATAAAATACTTCGGACATTGCAAAATATTACCATCATTTTTGGTTATGATCGAAAGGATTTTGGTAAAATTTCTATTTTGCGAAATGACTTTGGGTTTCGAATTTAAAACGTTATGTATTTGTGTGTTGGGATTAAGTCGTTGTGAAAAGTTTGTTATGTTGTTATGCTCGTCGGAGAATGTTGCAATGTTTTCTAAATGTCGGAATACTTTGTTAGGAGTCGATCCTTAACTTTCGGAACTGTGTCGGGGCTGCTGGGATAATTCTGATGTCCTGCAGCTAGTGGTTACGGCCGTAAGATATTTACCATTATGGCCGTAAACTCATAGACATTACGGCCGTAAACTCATAGACATTACGGCCGTAAACTGCATGTTGTTACGGCCGTAAACTGCATGTTGTTACGGCTGTAAGCTTTTGACTATCACGGTTGTAACCTTGTTGTTATAGTTATATCTGCACCCTCTACCAGTCATTTGATCTCAGTTGGCATAGTCGTATTGTCCATCGGTGATGACTGTAAACTTTAACTATTGTATTGGTAATGTTGCACTCAGCTGGTTACCCTGTATGGGTATCGTTGACGTGTTGTTGAACGTTACCATCTGTTGTGCGGCGATTTATATGCCTCGACGGCGATCGGTATAAGGGTCGAGCGACCGAGTTCATGGCCAAATGAACTACGGCGAACTTGTCAAAACGAAGGTAACAGTCCACCTTCGAATATCTAGTGATCGACTCCCAAAGCGATCGCCTTTTGGCACCTAGAGATCGACTCTGGTGCCCGACCAAGGACGACCGTCCTGTGCCACGAACAAGGCCATCGTCCGTCAAAGTCTACGAAGACTGGATCACGAAGAAAAGGACCTATGTGCAGATCCTTGAAAGGCGCCGCAGGACATGGATCGTTGACTCCAACCCATAAGCAACTGTCAGTAACAAGGACGGCCTCACCTATCGACAGACCCGCCGAAAGGTCCTAAGTAGGGCCTCCCAAGACAGCGACACAGACGCGTGTTAGCCTCTCATTGGTTCGCACTTCTGGCAGCCAGCAACTTCTGCGGACTTTAAGGAGACCAACCCATGTGCTAAAGACGATCGCCCGCTTATTATAATATAGCAGAGGCGATCGCCCAGCAACTCCCAGTCCTATAAATAGAGAACCTCCAGCAACTGGAAAAAGGTTCAGACTTTTAGACTCTCGGATTTCTCTCTTGAATCTATCTTAGGATTTCTCTCTCAGTACCTACTAACCAAAAGACGTTCGGCAGAGGCAAGAACTCCCTACAGTTCCGATTCGAAGAGATTCGCAAGACGAGGAGCTCAGACATTCAGCTAATACACACTGTGAGAGACCGTCGATTTCTCACAGTCGTCACAGCACTCCATCGTTGTTACAAGAACTCACATAGCATCATCTCTGGTTCTTCCGGCAATCTTCACTCTCAATAGCTAAGATAACTAGGGTCTTTACACTCATTGTAATTGTACTCTAACATTAGTATTTGTACTCCCAAATATTTGTATTAATAATATCTCAGGAAAGCATTCAAGCCCGGGACTAACAACCCCTTCAAATCTTGTGTTATTTACTTTCTCCACGGACGTGCTATCGCATTTGTTTCTTACTCGACCATTCCAGCAATATCATCTCCGGATAATATTTTGTGTAACAACAATTGGCGCTAGAGGAAGGGTGGCCTCTTAACCTTCATTTTTATTCCTACCGTCCTGAAGAACACTCACTGTTCTCCTGGGCATATACTTGAAGAAACACTCACCGTTCTTCAAAGAAAAGCCTTCAGAATAATGACGTCTACCACCCCATCGAAGAGAGCCGCTCTCCGAACCGCCGGACATCATATCCCGGCTCGATCCGAGCCCCAGCCGACGGCAGAGGGTATCCGCGGCGACGGGAGACTCTCGATCCCGCACCTGAGGGGCGGCCCTAGCCTTTCACTCGACCAGTTCCAAACCGCGGAACAGATCGAGGAGGCTATGGTCATCCTAATGGAGCGACGGAGAGCATGCAGAACGCCCGCCATAACCCCCCCCAGCCATCCGCCGCGTGGGCAAACGGAAGTTCAAGGGGCTACTGGGCGAGCGATCGTCAGAAAGCCCCGATTCACGAGAAAAGGCTCTCGCCAGGCGGGACAGTTCCATATTCAGTCGCTTGGGAAGCGATCCATCATGGCGACCAGGGCATTCTGGCCCCAACCATGAGACGACGAAATCCGAGTCCGTCACCAGGAGTTCGGCCTACCCAACTCTGAACTAAATACAGGACAGCCGTTTGGACCTCTTCCGCCGAAGAGTCAAGCCACACGGCAAGGACATCATCGACAGCGGAACCAGGGGGTCAGTACTTGATCGCCTAAGCTCCCGCTCTGAGCGCCTAGCCACGAGCAGCCAGGTCACGGCGATGGCCGCTATGAAATGCCAGCTCGACGAGATGAAAGTGCTCTTGGATACTAGGGCAAGCACCAGTATAAAGATCATCAGACCGACCGAGCCACTCGCGGTCAACATCGAGCTTGCCCCCATGCAACCAAGGATCGCTCCTCCCTAAACACCTTTGTACGAAGGGAGATCGGACCCCTAGACCCACCTAAGCAAGTTTCGGATCTACATGACTGGGTGTGGGGCATCAGACGCGACCAAGTGCCGAATCTTCCCGTTAACATTGGGCGATCTGGCCCATAGGTGGTACGTCTCACTATCACCGCGATCAATCATCTCCTTTGAGAAATTGGCGAGTGACTTCACGTCATACTTCGCCACCAAGTTCGGCAGACCAGAAGGCCCCCACCGCATGATGAAAATCAAGCAGGGGGAAGACGAATCCGACGCAGATTACATCGACCGGGTGGATAAAATAGTCATCACCGGCGAGCCCATCAGCGACGAGCTCGCTCTCTATTCGGTCCTGGGGGCATTCTACTGTCATTCGCCCATGTTTAGGCACCTCACGAAGGACATTACCCCAACCTACGCAATCTTCCGCGCTAAGGCTGCCGATTTTCTGGCCAGGCAGAAGTTGTTCACCCTCCGCCTAGGCGAAGGGACGCCGCCTCCTGTCCGAAAGACGATGATTGCCAAAACCAAAAAGGCGATTGCCAAGGCACCCGGCGATATCAAGGCCTTCGAGGATGTGGAAGACCATCTCCTCCACAAGTTCAACCGAACTCCAGCCCATATTTTTTACGCCATCAAGGGGCGCAAATCACTAAACAAGCCAAAGGCAATAAGGGACCACGGTCATCTGGACCACAATCAATATTGTGCTTACCACAAGAGTCCCGGCCACAGCACCAACCAATGCCTCGACCTCCTCAGACAACTCTGGAGATTGTTCGAGGAGGACAAGTTAGACAGTTTATTGGCTTAGCCGGAGCCCCATCGATCTCCCAATACGGTCGCTCGAGTCGAACGCGAACAGACCGGAAAGCTCATACGAGCCGACCCCTCGATCAACCTCGGCAACCGGATCTATATGCTTCAATCAAGAGGGGGAAACTTCGGAAGTCTCTCTCCGATTCCTGCCTCATCAAACCAAAGGCTACTGCCTGAGCAAACGCTTCGAAAAAGAGGATGACTCGCTCGCCCTCTAAAGTTCGTCATCAACATGATGGACCTAGGCAGCGATCGCCTCTCCTAGTACAATGTATACCGTTGAGGATCGTCATATGACATGATGGTCCGAGGCAGAAAAGTGCCGCCATGCTCACGAAAATCGATGAAACCGACTATCCGTCCATGCAAGGTTCCTTTGGGCTTCAATCGCTCGCCCTTTATTTAAATACGAGATAGGCGTAGCCAAAGGACCCTCCAAAAGCAAATCATAATATGATGTGCTCGCCCTCTAAAGTTCATCATCAACATTAAGAACCTAGGCAAGCGATCGCTTTCCCTTACACAACGTATACCGTCGAAGATCATCATCTGACATGATGGTCCGAGGTAGAAGAGTGTGGGCATGGCTATGGAGGACGATGGAACTGTTCTCTGTGCCCATGCAGGGTCCCTTTGGGCCATGATCGCTCGCCCTTCGTTTAAATACGAGGCGGGCATAGACGAAGGGCCCTCCAAAACAGATCTGTGGACACGTTCGCCCGCCCTCAAAGATCTATCACCTAACTTGATGGATCCGGACAATACGATGTGTCCCTCTCCCCGACACAATGTATGCCGTCGAGGATCGCCATCTAACATGGCGGTCCGAGGTAGAAAAGTTCTAACAAGACGCGGCCGTGGAGTCGATTAATCCGACGACGCCCCGCGCAAGGACTCCTCCAGACCAAGACCGCACGCCCTTCGTTTAAATACGAGGCGGGCACAACCTACGGAGGAGCCTCACAAATAAGTGAGCGCGAGAACTTAGCCATCAGACGGAATGCCACTCGAGCACAAGACACGGTCGTGGAGGTCAGTCCATCGAACTCCGCGATCGTGCACGGTTCCTCTAGACCGAGATGGACGGCCTTCCTCGAGGAATCTGCAAAATTGAAGACCGCTCACTCAATGATTTATTTTCGTCCCCTTACTTTCACTAAGTGAACAGAAACAAGGGGGAAGGGCGGAGCTATATATAGGACGATCATCCCTATTCAATTACATACGGAGATCGACATTTTTCAGATGTATGTACAGCGATCGACTTTGTTGTAAAAGTTATCTATAAGAGTTTATCAATTCACTTGGAGCTGTACACGCAACAATCTCTCCTCACACATTTGTACAAAGTCATGCAAAGACCAAGAAGAACAATCATTCAAGCAATAAATTGAAGAAGCAAACTTTCATTTCATTACTTGGAATGTAAAAGTACAAACATGGTCGCCCGAAGGCTAAAGTACAACAAGCTACAAAAATTACAAGCTAAAAACAAAAACAAAAGAAGGACGTAGAGCCTCAGGCTGCCCCTGCCTGGCCTTCACCTTCGACCACTGGATCGTCCCGCGACCCTTCCCCGGCTTCCGGAGCTGCCTCCCCATCCTCCGGGGCATTTGGATGAACAAGATTTTCAGGAGTCGGGTACCAGCTCAGGTCTACGCCGATATCCGAGAGGTCCAAGATCGGCACCGAGAACGCAGGATGAAGAGGGTGCTCCAGCACGTATGCCTTGAAGTTTTCAGCAAGAGGTCCGACCTCCAGCCCTCCCTTCTTAGCAGTACGGAGCGAGTCAGCGAATGCCATGTAATAGGCAAACTCGCTGACGAACTCCACGTTGAGAAAGGGATCGGCCTCGGTCGCCTCCAGCTTTCCTTTCAACTCCTCAACCGCCTGTTATGCACCCTGTAGCTCTGACTCCTTAGCAGCCGTCTCTCCCCTCGACGACGCCAGCTCGCTAGTCAGTCGAGCGACAGTCACCTTCAACTGATCGGCTTCCTTCTGAGCAGCCGCATCTGACCGATGGGCCTCTGTCATCTGATCCCGAAGCCAGTCGACCGTCGCCCCGGCTCGCTCAAGATCCTGAATTGCCCGCTTAGCCGCGTCCAAAGAGCCCTTATCCATAGCCACGATCCTGTCGGCAAACTCGGAGTTCTGTTTTCGAGCGGCCTCGAGGTCCGCCTGATAACGGGAAGTAGAAGGACGCCCCTCGAATTCCTTCACAGCCTGGGCAGCCATCGTTGCCGCCTGGAGGGAGAGAGCGAAGGCAGCCTGCATCGTGTTCCCGGATCGCTGACGGGTGATCGCATCCAAGTCGGTCGTCCAGGCCTTCGGCAAAGCAGAAACAGCCCAGTTGATGTATAGCGGGACATCACAGGCCTCGCGAGGAAATCCAATACCAGCGGCGGGCATGCCGGGTTAGTGCTGTGGATCCTGCATCAAGAACAGAAGAGTTAGAACATCTCCTAAGCAAGTGACAAAACTCAGCAAAACAAACAAAGTTTACCTCTCGGCTTTCTCGGGGTCGCGACCGAAGTACGGTTTCCCGCGAGGGGCCTCGGCCTCGACAATCGCCATGGCTTGCAAGAAAGCCGACGAAGGCGTGGGCTCATCCGCCAAGGGGACCGCGGAGAGCGGAGGCGCGGCGATCGGCGGCTCACCAACAAGGGCAGAGGCTGGGGGCTCCCCCGACCTCTGTCGCTTGCAGTTCATCCAGAGTCCCTCCTCCCGAACCTCCTCCCCCGCAGTGATCGTCTCCACGTGTGGCCTCACCTCCGGAATAAGAGGGAGCGCCATTGGAGGAACTCGGCTCGACTTCTTCTGGCACAGGCGACTCAATACTCTGGGGTTCGACATGGCAATCTCCGGCGGAGGATCCAAGAAGCGAAGGAAGCGGACCTCTGCAATAAAAAAGGATCAAACAAATGCTTAGACATATTCTTCAAACAGGACGATCGCCAAGCAAAAGGAGATCGTAGAAATTCATACCTGGGACCGAAAGGTGTCGCGGGAAATGGAATAGATGAGCAGACAGCCAACGGCTCTCTTTGTTAACCCGGCGAGCATCTAAATCGTCGTCCGGAAGACTACGTATTCATTCCCCAGACGACCAGAAAATCGAAAGGTAGCTCGTCAGCCACCGTAATATGGAAACCTCCAAAAAGAAGACCAAATTAGATCAGTTCAGAATATATCCGAACGAAGGGAGAGTCAGAACCCTTACTCGGATTCCTCTCCCGAAAGCCAGTAGGAATATCCAGCTCGCCCGTGGGATTGTGGCTCGCTGATGCCTTCCACACACTGCCGACCCAAAACCATTTCGCCGGATTGCCCCGCACCTTATTCGGGACCCTAAGGATCACCCGACCGGAACGGCCCTGGATGTAGTAGCCTCCGATGGACCCCTTCTGAACCGTCAGCTTGAACAAGTGGTTCATCTCCAATGGCGAGGGAAGGCGGTATATTCGGTGACCGCCAAACAAGGTGAGGGCACAGACGATCTGGAGCCAGGCGTTCGGCGTTAGCTGAAGCGGCGCCACATTCCAAGCAACTAGCAAGTGGGAGATGGCAAACGACAGAGGGAACCGCAGCCCGGCCTCCATTATTGCCTAATTCACGGCGACCATACCCTCCGGAGGCTGGTCGGCTCGCTCGTTCTCAGCCGGCGCAAAAAGATCTACATCTGAAGGGATATGGTACCTCGCCCTCCAGACGGCCAGGTCCTTCCTGGTCGCCGAACTCCTAATCTGGCCGAGGGACCACTGAGAGCGCTGCGCGGCCCGAAATAGTGACCGCTTCGCAGATTTATAGGGATGGGCGATCGAGTACTCCCGATAATCGAACTTGGGGCACGGACCGGCCAACCTCTCAATGATTTCTGCGAAGGCCAAATAGGCTTGTCCAAAGGCGCTATGTTGCTCCCAATACGCCCTCACCACCATATCCTTCTCCGCCAGCAAACGTTTCTGCTCAGCCGCCGCCTCCCTGGCAGCGTCGGCCTCGTTGAATAATCCCTCGACTTCCACGGGATTAATACCGACGTGGATAGCCTCGGAGGCCATCTCCAAATGGAATTCTGCGAAGGATCCTCCCTGGACAGTCGAAGTCCCGACGGCAGAGGCGATGTCCATTCTAGACGATGAAGGTACTCCAGACATTCTCAAGAAAAGAAGAGGAGAAAAGGAGTGTTTCTTACCGAAGGGTTGAGTCGATCTACGATCGGCAGGCAAAAAGCTTTAGAAAATTTTCGGCTATCTTCTTCTCCAATGAAATCGCATAAAGTTCTCAACACTGTAACCCAGACCCTTTTTATAGGAAAAGGCAGGGGCTTCCGTGCAAATAAGGAGAATCTCGGGGGCTGAAGTGCAACCGTCGCAATTAATGTCGTCCTTAAATCCCGCGTACACGTCGTTTCAAGTACACGCCTGATGAGGAGTCTTAACTAACCATCGGCCTCCCCCAACAGGAACCCGACACGTGCCCCGGAGACTTTTCCACGACCGCTGTCATTTCCTGCTCATTTCAGCGACCGACCAGGTCGTCCAAATTCAAAACTAATCCGCTCAAAGACGATCGCCCGTTCTGTAAAATGTTGAGTCACTCGTCAAAGTTAAGCGATCGCCAATAGAACCACCTCACCCCACGTTTCCGACATCGGAGCGAGATGGGGGGCAATTGTTGTGCAGCGATTTATACGCCTCGACAGCGATCGGTATAAGGTCCTAGCGACCGATTTCATGGCCAAATGAGCTACGGCGAACTTATCAAATCAAAGGTAACAGTCCACCTTTGAATATCTAGCAATCGACTCCTAAGGCGATCGCCTTTTGGAACCTAAAGATCGACTCTGGTGCCCGACCAAGGACGACCATCCTGTGCCACGAACAAGGCCATCTTCCGTCAAAGTCTATGAAGACTGGATCACAAAGCAAAGGACCCATGTGCAGATCCGTGAAAGGCGCCGCAGGACATGGATCATTGACTCCAACCCATCAGCAGTTGTCAGTGACAAGGACGGCCTCACCTACCGACAGACCCGCCGAAAGGTCCTAAGTAGGGCCTCCCAAGACAGTGACACTGACGCATGTTAGCCTCTCATTGGTTCGCACTTCTGGCAGCCAACAACTTCTGCGGACTTTAAGGAGACCAACCCATGTGCTAAAAATGATCGCCTGCTTATTATAATACAGCAGAGGCGATCGCCCAGGAACTCTCAGTACTATAAATAGAGAACCTCCAGCAACTGGAAAAAGGTTTAGACTTTCAGGCTCTCGGCTTTCTCTCTTGAATCTATCTTAGGATTTATCTCTCAGTACCTTCTAACCAAAAGACGGTCGGTAGAGGCAAGAACTCCCTACAGTTCCGATTCAAAGAGACTCGCAAGCCTAGGAGCTCAGACATTCAGCTAATATACACTGTGAGAGACCGTCAATTTCTCACAGTCGTCACCGTACTCCATCATTGTTACAAGAACTCACAGAGCATCATCTCTGGTTCTTCCGGCAATCTTCACGCTCAACAACTAAGATAACTAGGGTCTTTACACTCATTGTAATTGAACTCTAACATTAGTATTTGTACTCCCAAGTATTTGTATTAATAATATCTCGCGAGAGCATTCAAGCTCGGGACTAACAACCCCGACAAAACTTGTGTTATTTACTTTCCCCACGGACGTGCTCTCGCATTTGTTTGTTACTCGACCATTCCCGCAATATCATCTCCGGATAATATTTTGGGTAACAACACCATCCTTGCTAGAAATTTTGGTTGAACACTTAAGTGTTTTAACTGCATAGTATGATTTGATCATATTATTCTATGACATTATCCTGATGTGGTAGTTAATCTGTGGAAATGTTGAGTGCGAGTACAAGAGGTTTTCCACCCGGGATTGGTTTTGCGAAACCTTTGGGGGTCGATGCCGAAGGGCATGGCCGCAGACTATCATGTGCGTTCTTATTCGCGATGGTTGGTGTGGTGTGGTTACCCTGTATGTCGTTAACGGTGATAATAATATATACTGATAAGGTCATTTTGATGATATCGTCTATCGAGAAGATTGAAGTTTCAACGTGTTGTTTTATAAATAATTTCAATCAAAGCAGTTTTGATAATGGGTTCATGGTTTTGATTAAACGACAAGGTATTAAAAGTGTTTTCAAAAATTTCATTACATCCAAATCTTTCATACTCACGAATTTTAAAATATTATCATTTGAACAAATACCTCGGAAAATTTTTATTTTTAAAGAATGTTACAAGTGTTTGATTCCAGTAATATGTATGTGGTTTTGACTGTGTTGTTTTGGTGAAAGACGTACATCTCTGTTGATGTGACCGTGTGAATTACTTTTGAATTTAAGTTCTATTATTGCGGTGTTAGTTTGTGTATTCATGTAATGACTTGGAGTTAATGTTTTATCGTGCTGCTGTTTGTTGTCCTATGTTGATGTTGTGATGTTTGTTTTGTTGTGTTATTCTGAATGGTTTTCCATTCAGTATGTCGAGAGGTCGAGGCCGAGGACATGGTCATAGTAGTGGTCGTAGTCAGGAGCATGAGAGGGCGACTTGCTCATTGTGGAGCGCCAAGCAGCAATCAACTAGAGGTAATGATGACATTGGCGCCGCCACCATCCTTCGTCGGGTGGTTGATCAGTTGGCGCATATGAATCAGACCGTACACCGGGATGGGATGTAGATAAGGATAACGGAGCTAGTAAGTGGTTACGAGATGTGATGAGAATGCACCCGCCCCGTTTTATAGGTTCTTCGGACTCATTAGGCTGGGAGAACTGGCTCTTCCAGTTGGAGATAACATTCGATGATGTAGCTTTTCCCAATAAAAGAAGAGTACCCATTGCGTAATACCTGCTCAACAAGGAAGCTGCAGACTGGTGGGAGGCCTTAGCGCCTAGTGATCGTACAGCTACTTGGACTGAATTCAAGATTTCCATGGAGGCTGAGTATTGTTCGCCGCTTGTTAAAGAGTGCAGGACTGTCGAGTTTTTCTCGGCTATGCCCCAAGACATGTCGATATCTCAGGAAATAGTCGATTACAATCAACAACTGTGTTATGTTCGAGATCAAGTGCGAAGTGAGACATATAAAGTTTGTTATTTCGATATGCGTATGAAACCTCAGGTTCGACAGTGTATAGCTCTTTCTATGTGTACAACATTGAAGGACTATCAGGATCGAGCCTTAGCATTTGAAATGGCTATAATGTCTATAAAGTCTGCATCTGCGGCAAGGAAACGGAAGATTTCTGATGACGTATCGAGAAGTGAGGGAATTGGGATTCCTATACCTTAACTCTCGTATCAGTCGAGTATGGGACCTTTTCGGTCAACTATAGAATCTAAAAGACCCAAGCCGGTGTCTTTGAGTTCTGGTAATGCTCCAAGGTGTTTCAACTGTAATGTTTTGGGCCATGAGCGTGCGCATTGTAAGAAATCGCCGGTGACTTTTTATAATTATGGACGCGAGGGGCATGGAGTTCAGTACTGCGAGATTTTTGCCAAGATGGTAGGGAACCGAAGTTTCATTCCCACTTATGGAGGGCCTAGTGATGTCCAGTGATAGTATTTTGTGCTCGTTACGCGGATTGTTTCTTGTGTGGAAATGTATTATGTGATGTTTTTATGTTTGGAGCTTGATGATTGATATTTTGTTTGGAATAAGTTCCGTATGGTTGATGAACCTACGGAGACGTGACAGTGGACCACGGGGTCATGAATTTGGTACACTACACCATATATGGGTTTCAGCAACACCTGAAAAACTGTGTTCAAAAGTCCAAAAAGTGTTGCTGAAGGCAGAAAAACAAGCTATGGCTACACTTTGACCAAATTCGAAGGTATTACATAAACGGCCGCAACCATAGGGGTCTAAGGTAACACTTTTCTTGTTTTTGGTAACATGTGAAAGAAGTGTAGCAATAGACCCCTATGCCAACACTTTTATTGTCTGTGCCTACACTAGATTTTATGTTGCTGTAGACTTAAGGCCACACTTTTGTATATTTAGTGAAACAAATATTTGTGTAGCCGTAGACCTATGCTAACACTCATGAGGTCTGATGTAACATTAAATTATCAAACACTTTGACATCTTTACCAACAACTTTAACACTATGGCTACACTTATATATGAATAGTTCTAACTTTTGCCAACACACTTTTAATCTTCGCCAACACAATTTTTATATTTTCCCAACAGAAAGAATTATAAATTATAGTCTATGGCTATATTTTTGCAGATTTTTACCAATATTTGTCATGTTAAAAAGAAGCATATTATATTGGAAAATAGATATTTCCATAAAACAGTCAACATCATTAAAACACTGCCAACCATAACCACATCCAAAATACATGACTGCCAAATATTTAATCCAAAATCAAATAGCCAAATGCACTTACATAACCTAACATCCAAAATCTAACTTAAAATGCCATTCATAATTTCTTGAACTTTTTGGTCAAGTTTTCCATCCATCTCTTGTTGAAATTGAGCCCAAACCTTACAGTTAGGTCCGCATGTACTGATCAACAACTTGAACGGATGGTGATGCTGAAGACTTTGACTTTGGTTCATTTTTATGAATAATTCTCCCAATTAGATAAGATGATCGGTGTTCTTTTCCATCATGAATCAATTTATTAGCAGCCTCAACACCTTCAGTTTCAAGAGCTTTCTTAACATCTGCCTGTAAATAAAAGTATCAAGTCTTTCCCTGAAATAATCAACAGAAACATAAAATACAAACAATAACAATAATGGAAAATTATCTTAATTCCTGCTTCATAAGTATAAAGATGTAGAGAAGCCACAATTTTGTTAATTATCTTAATATACCTGTTCCACTATAATATTCAAAGATTGGAGAGAAGCCACAATTTTGTGAAGTATTGGAAAAGCGGAATCAGATGCTGTCATATCATGGTGTCGCCTTCTCATTTGGGCGGTCTAGCCAGCCAACCAGGAGGCTGAACATCACCTGAAACCGAGTAAGGCGGACAAGTCATCGCTTGCGCAACACCTAAGCCTGTTAGGTGACGCCTGGAGGCTGGATGCCAAATCTTGGTCAAACCAACCATTAATTACAAGGAAAAAAAATTCAACTGAAAAGCATGAAAGAGATGCAGGAGAGATAGACAGGAAAGGGATAGAGAAAGTACCAACTTGATCGCCAAAAAAAAAAAAGAAATAGAACAACTATAATGGACAAAAGTATCACACCAATAATGTGAAGTAAATTAAATCCCAAAACTGGATAGCAAAACATAATGAAAGTTGTCTGAAGTATTTCATATATATAAAGGCATAATCTACATGGTGAATTCACGAGGATCTCAAAAGTAAATCAGAACAAATAAAGCAATGATTCTGAATAAATATGAACAAAACTCACATGCTCGTTAAGAAAGTGCACAGAAACATAATTGAGCGAGTAAGAGCTTAACTTGTAATCCCTTTGCACAGCTTGCAGGAACCAGAAAGTGGTCATCAAAAGAATATTTATGGTATCATTATTAATGCAATGAATATCAAGACAGGTCCATGTTGGGAGGAAACCTGCAGCAAATCAAATTGAACTCTCCCCTCAATTGCAACTTCTTTACTTTCCCTGGTGCATAATTGTTTGCAGCTCCAAAAGCATAAGTCAGTAGACTTAGCAACAAGTTATGAAGTAAGAACCAACAAAAAAAATCAATGATTTCATGACATCGAGTGCACAAATATTTTGTCCACCAAATATAGCAAGAACCACAACAAGGCCAAGGTGGACAGAAATAAGGACGGGGTTGGGGTTGGGGTGAGGGGGTTACATGTACACCACTTAATTTACTATCTAAGCTTCAACAGTTTATGTAGTGGATGTTGCTTAGAGTTGTAAGTTTTAATGCTTCTGCATATGGGTTAGTGAAATAGAAAATGCTAGGGGCTATGTGATACAACATTCAACATATAATAGGTAATGATATTACAAATAAAATCTTATTTGGCATAAAGATTAGAACTATTTTTCTCTTCCAATGTAATGTGTACATTAAAATCGGATCCTCAGTGTAATTTCTCGTTCTTCCAAGCTTTTATGCTGTGTGGTAACATAGTCAAGACGAAAATAGTTCAATTCCAACCATAATATGAGCTTACTTGTCAAAGCAAAAAAAAAAAGATACAAGTAACAGAACCAAAGGCTAACAATGAAATGAACAAAACAATCTTTGGGTGACATATGTTAGGAATACTTGTTAGATTTTGATGATGTCATTAATTTAAAATCAAATGTTTATTAATTGGCGAAATGTAAGGAAGAACCAAATGAGTATCTTCCATAGGCCAAAATGTGTTAAGTATAAAATTGGCGAAATGTAAGGAAGAACCAAATAAGTATCTTCCAAAATGTGTTAAGTATAAAATTGGCAAAGTGTAAAGAAGAACCAAATGAGTGTCTTCTGTAGGCCAAAGTTAGTTAGGCTGAAAATCGGCTAAGTACTAAAGTACAGTCTAGTCTATCAGAGAAGTACAGACGACTCAATCGAAGTAGCCCCAGTCAACTAAAATTTATCAGAGAAGTTTGACCAGACTGCAGCCAAGGTACCTCAGGGAAGTCACCTGATCAGACAAGTCTCAAACAGTATACAGCCGAGACGACCTACCTGCAGAGAAGCAAGCTGCACATCAGTCTACTCAAACTACAGCCTAGTACTCCAAGTCCACGTCAGCATGCTTTGAAAAGTCAAATATTACGGAAAGCTCACATGCAACGTGAAGAGACAAATTGGAGTGATTCCCGCAAGAGATATGATTTATTTAAATCATCCTGACCCACCGTGAAGACTTTAATCCTTTTATATTCAAAAGATTCGGCGCTCACATGCAGAAGTCATCACAATTCGGAAGATGAAATTAAATAATGGGAATCCAAATTGCAACGTTCAGAAAAGATTAAACAATGAAGTCTCCCTCCAACGGACGGATTTGTTCAAAGATTTGCAACGGCTACAAGGAAGAAGCTCAGAGATCGTGATCTATATATACCCGAAGATTTGAAACTGAGCAAACTACCGGTGCGAACATATACTCTAAGCGATCAAAGCAAACAAAGCAATCCTAAGCAATCAAATAGCATCGAGAAAAAGAGCAGATCCAAAAGTTCATATTCAAGGAAGCTCTTTAGTTGGAGAAGACAAACACTCTTGTCTTTAAATCTTGAGTAAGGGGTACTTCACTGGTTGAAGTAGCAGATCAGAAGGCATCCGAGGATCGCGGATCAAGAGGTGCAAGGCATCAAGTTTGTGTACAACGGCACGAATTCCACCGGTTGGAAGTCATTGTAGTGTGTAGAGAATCACCGTAATCTTTATCACCGGTTGACAATTATAGTGAATTCATCTCCAATAGTTTGGAGAAAAGTGGATTAGTAGAGGATTACCCCACCTCCGAGACCACTATAATCGCTGTGTTATTTATCACATCGCATCATACTCTAACCGCCGCATCCATTGTTAAAGTGTTTCATTAAGTTAATTTATATTCGTCATCACCGACTTCCGCACATATCCAAGAACAAACGACTCCTAGTCATTTGTTTGATCATCACCAAGAAACTCACTCTTCGAGAAAAAGAGTTCAAGAGTTTCTACAAGTCTATTCACCCCCTCTAGACTTGTTTCGGACGACTTGTGACCTACAAGTGGTATCGAGAGGTTGGTTCATTTTTTTTCACGAACCAGATCTGTATTAAGATATATATCTTATCTCTCACGTTATAATGGAACACATGCACTCTAGACTACCTGTCTTTTCTGTTGACGAGTATGATCTCTGGAAGATAAGAATGCAGGCACACTTATCTTCAATCCATGACGACATGTGGTGCATCATTGAAGATGGTCCATTCATTTTCGAGAAGGACAACACACCCGAGGAGATCGCAGCTGGGAGGCCCGAAAAGATTCCTAAGAAGAGAACGGAGTGACCCCGAAGAGAGAAAGGCGCCAATCTTGACAACAGGCCGAGATGTGCTTTACCAAACTCTTGACAAATCCACAATGGTCAAGATTAAAAATTGCAAGAATGCCAAAGAGATTTGGGACACATTAGCTCTAATGTGCGAAGGAACGGAGCTGATCAAGGAGAACAAGTTGTCAATAGCCATCCAAAAGTTTGACAACTTTAAAATGAAGAATGGTGAATCAATAGACCAAGTGGACACAAGGTTCACCGAAATTATCAATGAAATCAACTCCCTGGGCAAAACCTATGGCAACAGGGAAATGGCACTCAAGGTCCTCAGATCGCTCAATCCCGAATGGAGCATGAAGGCTGTAGCTATGAGAGAGTCCAAAGACCTGAACAAGATAAAAATTCAGGAGCTGTTCTCTGATCTGAAGGCTTACGAGTTCGAACTTCCGAGTTCATCCTCGACTGAGCCTGCAGAGAAGGGAATCGCATTTGCAGCCGAGTCCCCTGCTAAGAGCCTGTCTGATGTGAAACCTCCAAATCCGCTAGACTTTGAGGAGGAAATGGCTTTCATTATGCAAAGATTCAGTAACTTCAGGAAGAACTACTCCAAGTATAAGAAAAACTACAAGGAGAATCCCGGAAGAAACCGTAAGGTTGGAAGTCGGAAAGTTGAATGTTACAATCACACAAGATAGGACACATCCAAATGGATTGTCCCGAGCTCAAGAAGGATGAAACCAAAAAGGAGGTGGCCGAAAGGAAGACGGAAGAAAAGCTCTCATCGGAGAAGACCAGAGCATGTCGAATCAAGCGGCGTTTCTTTTCTCGATGACGACGAGGAATATGATTGCCTGATGGCAAACTTGGGCCGATGAAGAGGTAACCTCTAAACCTACCGGTTCTAATAATAGCTCACCATGTCGCAAGATATGGATTTACATGAATCGGTAAATCAATTATTCAAAGATTTTGAAACACTTAAATCGCACATCAAGTCAGATCACAGAGAAGACTAAGTTGCAAGATGAGAATAAAACGGTGAAAAATGATTTTGAAAAACTCACTAGATTTAAATAAGACCGAGACAAATACGGTGATTTTAAAACTGTGCAAGTGCCAATACAATGAGATAGACCGGCTAAATATTTTACTTAAAGAAAAGTCACCGCACTTGCTCATGCCAAAGCCGAGTTTACTAAGCCAGCACGTATAAATAAAACTCAAAGCAGGAAATAACCTCCCGAAAGCGTCATTAACTCTGGACGAATTGTGTACTAACAAGAGGCCACTATATTCCAGATCGTGCCTTGGATATGATCCCCACACTCCCTCTAGTTCTAAAACCACTTTCATCAAGGGAGAAACAATGGTCTCGATCACGAGCCCGTATAAACCGAGTTTCAAAACAGCAATGCCAGTCAAACGTCTAGCCGCAATCGAGTTACACTGCATGACCACCTAGACAGCGACTGGCAAAGGCCTGTGCAAAAGCAAAGCCTGCAGACAACATGCCCACTATTACCAACAACTCCCTAAAAATAGATTTCATAATGGGAGGGGCAGATGGAAACCTCAAGGTTATCCAAATTACCAAAACAAACAAGTGTGGAGACCACAAAGGTTTAACAAATGGTCTCGGCTAGATTTAGAAATGGCCCACACTATTTTGAGGAATATCCGGTATACAATCCAACCGGGAGATTTAGACCTCGACCACGAGGCACCGTATAAGGGTTATAATAATAATAACAATTCCTATAATCCAAGGAGAAATCAATTCTCCAGAAACCCACTAACCCCAAAGGACCCACACAAATTTGGGTACCTAAATCTCTGCTTGTTTAATTGCGTAAGAGATGGAAGGACTACAACCACATCTCCTCAAGCTCAAATTTTGGAGGTGAAGAGTGGTTTGTAGACTCTGGATGCTCAAGGCACATGGCCGGGAACAAGAAGATGCCGACCAAATATATCAAAGAAAGAGGTCCCGATGTAACCTTTGGAGATAGCTCTAGAGGACAGACAAAAGGCTTTGGAGAGCCGCACCGAGGAAACATTGTAATATCCAGAGTCCATTATGTCAAAGGTCTCAAATACAACCTCCCGAGCATAAGCCGTTCTGCGGCGAGAAGAATCTAGTAGTCTTCACCATCTTGAAGTGTATGGTGATAGACATCTTATCTGGAGAGATAAAGCTACAAGGTTTCGAAGAAGAGATGTATACATGATTGATTGGAACACAGAACACCTAACTCCTGTTTTCTATCCAAGACTCAGTAGCCGAGAATGGATGGTGTGGCACAAAAGACTATGTCACCCGAACTTCAAAGCCATCAACAAGATTAGCTCTCGGAGTCGGGTCGAGGACTTCCAAATGAAGCATTCAAGAAGGAAGCACTCTGTGATGCATGTCGAAGGGAAGCGAGACCAAGGCGTCGTTCAAGCCGGTCAACTACAACGCTCACAACAAGGATCTTAGATCTACTCCACATGGATCTATTTGGTCCTATCAAGCCAAGGACTTTGAGCGGCGTAAAGCATGCTCTTGTGATTGTAGATGATTATTCAAGGTACACTTGGATCATTTTTCTATACAAGAAAAGTGAAACCTTGACCAAGTTACCCGAGCCGAGAAGGATCCGAATGAGAAATCCCTCTCCATAATCAAGATCAGATCGGATAGAGGAGGAGAGTTTCTCAACAAGGCGATAATCGATTTCAGTGATCGTAATGGGATCCAAAGATGAGCTCTGCGCACCGTGACGCCCCACAGAATGGTGTTGCCGAAAGAAGGAATGTAACTCGAAGGAAGCAAGAAGGTCCATGATTGCGAAGCGGACCTACAAAGGTTCGGGTGAAGCCGCCAACACACCCGCCACACCTGCAGCAGGAGTATGATAGTAGGGAGACATGGCAAAACTCCTATGAGGTTTGGAATAATAGAACTCCTACTGTTGCTTACTTTCATGTTTTTGGTTGTAAGTGTTTCATCCACAACAACGGTAAAACACGGCTAAATGCCTTTGATGCTAAACCGATGATGGTCTATTTATGGGATATTCCCAAAGAAGCAAGGCATATAGAGTTTTCAACAAAAGAACCTTAGTTGTGGAGGAAACACCCCATGTTGTTTTTGATGAATCTACTGTTGAGTACAGAAACAACTTGAGCAAATTGAGAACAAGCTCAAGTCAAGAACCTTGAAGAAGTCATTGTACATGACACTGGAATGGTGGACTCACTGCAGATCAGCCCGATGACCCAACCGCACTGATGAAGACCCAATCACAGATCGACAGATCACCAAACCTATCCGATCCAGCTTGTCAAGAAGACCAATGAGCCGACAAAGACTCATCTCAGCTCGTAACCAAGCTGCAGATGACAAGGCGGTAGCCGATCCATTGGCACTGTAATCCAGCAGGCGCACAACCACCGAGCAATCCAACAGGGGAACAAACCTTAAGAGGACGAGATCCCCAAATGGCTCAAGGATCATCCAATTCAGCAAATTATCGGAAAGTTGGTGATGGAGTCAAGACAAGACACCAACTCTACCAAATAGGAATGGCGATGTTCTCATGTTTCATGTCACAAATTGAACCCAAGACGAGAACAAGCCTTGGAAGATTATTCATGGATTAATGCCATGCAAGAGGAATTGGAGCAGATGGAGAGAAACAAAGTTTGGGAACTAATGCATGCACCTAATCACAAGAAAGTTATTGGCACCAAATGGGTGTATAAAAACAAAAGTGATGAAGACGGAGTCATTGTTAGGAATAAAGCCGACTCGTAGCAAAAGGTTATGCACAGTGTGAGGGAATAGATTTTGATGAAACTTATGCACCTGTTGCAAGATTAGAAGCCATCGACTATTCCTCACATATGCCGCATTCAAGGATTTTGAAGTCTACCAAATGGATGTAAAAAGTGCGTTTCGAATGGAATCCTAGAAGAAGAAGTCTATGTAGAGCAACCCCTGTGTTTTGTCAAAGGAGACAAAGTCTATAAGTCATTGAAGGCTCTGTATGGACTCAAGCACCGAGAGCATGGTATGAAACACCTGTCTGTGTTTCTTGAGAAAAATGGATTTTGCAAAGGAAAAGTGGACAAGACCTGTTTAGAGTGGAGCACGAAGGCCACATTCTAATAGTTGATTTATGTGGATGACATCATATTCGGGTCAACCAATCCAGAACTATGTGAGAAATTCTCCAACCTCATGCAAGGAGAATTCGAGATGAGTATGATGGGAAAGCTTAACTTCTTTCTCGGATTACAAGTTAAGCGAGATGGAAAAAGGAATTTTCATCAACCAGCAAAGTATACCCGAGATCTCATCAAGAGATATGGAATGGAATCACCAAACCCGCAAGAATTCCAATGAGCACAAGTACTCACCGGATGCGACGAGGCAGAATATCGGTGGACTCAACCCACTACAGAGGACTCATCGGATCTCTTCTGTACCTCACGGCAAGCAGCCCGGACATATCATATGCGGTTGGAGTTTGTGCAAGATTCCAGTCAAGCCGAAGCAATCACACCTAGATGCAGCTAAGAGAATAATTAAGTACCTAAAGTCTACCATTAATGTTGGACTGTGGTATCCCAAAGATGACAACTTCGAGCTATCAGGATACTCAGATGCGGACTTCGCCGGATGCAAAATCAATAGGAAGAGCACTAGTGGAACGTGTCAATTCCTAGGAACCAGACTGATATCCTGGTTTAGCAAGAAGGTGTTTCTAACTCTATCTCCACTACTGAGTCGAATACCTAGTCAGCAGTAGTTGTTGTGCATGCATCCTATGGATCAGACAACAATTAAGGGACTACAATATTATTGCCAACGAAGTTCCTATATGGTGTGACAACAATAGTGCTATTGCAATAACCAACAATCCGGTTTTGCACTCAAGGACGAAGCACATTGACGTTAAGCACCATTTTATTCGAGACCACGTGCTTAACAAAAGGGTTAGAGTTGAAAGAGTCAGCACAGACTACCAAATAGCTGACATCTTCACCAAACCCCTGCCAGAAGAAAGATTCCTAGAGCTGAGCAGAGATCTTGGATTACTAGATTGGGAATCTAGTTCTGAAGCAAGTTGAAGGAAGGACGAACCCTCAGAATCAGCCTAAGCTGATGCAGGCAAGAAGACGAAGGCCAGTCGAAGCAACTTAGCTGTACAGAACACCAGGCGAGAAGTCAAACTCACCTGTAGCAGAGCGGTCAACAGTAAACGAATCAGACCAGCTAAGTTCTCTAAACTAATCTCTAAATTTTTAATTATTATCTGTCATATTATTTTGGCTTAAGAAATAGCATTTAAAAAACATTTTATAAGCCAAGTGGCAATTTTAAATACACGCGTCCCACGCCCATTTAATTAACCTCTACGGTGGCCAATCAGAATCAACCGTCAAATTTTAAATGGGGCCACCGATTCAAATTTGAAATTCAAAAGAATATGAAAAGGCGTACCACCGTTTGAATTTATAATAAACTAATCCAAACGTCCTTTCATCTCCTTTATAAGGAAGAAAACCCTTTCACTTTCCTCTTTACGCTTTCAGAAACCCTAAAATTTACAGAGCAAAATACACACTAAATCCTAAAATCTTTTTGCAGAAATGGCATCTTTTGACGGAGCAAACTTGAAGGCGATGAAGGACCAAGTTATCTTCTCCATGGTCTTCGATTTCGAAGGATTACTGGAAGCGAATCTAGAGGACTTTGATATGCTCGACTTAATCCGGGCGATGAAACTGAACGGAATCTACCCGTTTCTCGAAATCAACCCTCAACACTTGTTCAAGGAAGATGTGGTTGAATTTTACCGCAACGCTTACCTGATTCAAAGACGGATTGAGCACGGTCGGTGGAGTACTATCACCATAGATACAGAGAAGATTCGCTCTGTATTCGGGATGAAAAATCGCGGTTTGGCGGTCGAAGCACTCAAACAATCACCCGCCGAAACGTGGAAGACGATTAAGCTCGAAAATGTCCCTGAGAAGTTGAAGTTTACGGCGAAGAGAAATGAGTTGAAAAGAGTTTATCGAGTCGCTCTGGACATCACAAATAAGATAGTCATGGGAATGGCAGGAAGCTATGACCAACTATCATCCTCAAAATTCATGGTGTTGGGTGCGTTAATTCAGCGAGAGGAAGTTGATTGGGCCGATTACATTTTCAGGCAACTTGTTCGCGAGGTGAACAAGGTCGAATGGCTCGAGGAAGAGAAGAAGTTCAAGACTAAGTTGGCGTTCGGAACGCATCTTAGTTGGTTCTTGGAGCAGACTGGAGTGGCCAAGGGAAACATTGACCCTTTCCACCCAAACAAGAAGTTAGGTCATATGGACCATGATAAGAAAAAGGTTGGAGTCACTGGGAGGGCAGCCCAGATATTGAAGGATTTACCAGACTCAAGCTATTGCCCAAGGTACGATCTATCAGACTCGGACCAACTGCACCGAGATCGGAACTGCAATGAGTCCGAGAATGAGTCCGATGATACTCCAATCGCCATCCGTTTCAAGAGAAGGGGACCAGCCCGGAAGGACCTTCCAACTGCAGTCATCACTCCGAACCCTCTCCAAAGAGGCCAAGGAAGTCTGCAGTTGAAGGAGAGCAGCCTGAACATCATGCCAGTCCATCAGTTCAGTCTCCAGCTCACCCAGACTTGCCTGCACCAGACACCGAAACCCGAATTGTACCTGTCATTACTCCTCCAGTATACATGACCGAAGAAGAGGAAGCAGGTCTTGTTATATCTATCCCTGAAGCAGATTACACATTCAATCTTTTGGAAAATAACACTTTTAATCTTTCCATAGAACAACTTCAGCTTGTCAAGCCACAAGCAGAAAAACATTCCTTTGTCAATATTTTTAAGGAGTGGAAAACTCTTAAAACCATGTCCTTTACAAATTTTCAAATTTTTGTTGAAACTAGTGGTTGGGAATACCCCCAAGCCACGGAGGATGTTCTGACTGTTTTTTGCAAAGAGTCAGATTTGGCTTTACTCCTCCAGGACAACTGGTTCATGCCACACTTTGAGACAAACATGGACCATTTTATCCACTCTATAATGCTAAGTATTTTTGATGGTACTTTTGGAGAAGAGGAGGAAGAGAAAGTAGAAAAGGAGATTAGGATAGAAGAAGTTGATGGAGAGAATGAAATTATCAATTTGGTTGAGGAGGATGAAGAAGCAAAAGAAGAACAAGAAGAAAACATACCAGTTGAAAAGGAGACAGAGGAAATTGAAAAAACAGAAGAAGTGGAAGATGAGGAAGATGAAGAAGAAGGAGAAGAAGTGGAGCAAGAAAAAGAAGAAGAAAGTAAGGAGGATGATGATGATGATGAAGGAGAGAAGGAAAAAGATGATGCTAAGGATGATGATGATGATGATCATGATGATGGAGGTGAAGGAGGAGCTGGTGTGGCGGCTGGAGATGAAAAAGCAGAAGATGAGGAGAAAGTAAAAGAAAAATCTGGAGAAAAAGAAAAAGAGAAATCTGAAGAAGAAGAAGGGAAAGAAGAAGAAAGAGAAAAGGAGCCAGACCAGGAGCCAGAGCCTACCAACGAAGCTGCAGATAGGATTGTTGTGCCTCCCCTGTACACCAGCCTAGATGCGGAGCTGGCAGAGGACTCCAGGTCAGGGACCCCAGAGAAGACTCTATCTGACTTACCTGCTGCAGACAGGAGCCTGCAGTCGAGTGGCTCCCTTGCTGAAGGATCAGGAGAACACTCCCCATCAGCTCAGTTATCACCCACCATGACTGAGCTGATCAAGCAGATTGTCAGAGACACCATTGGGGAGCTGCTATCAACACAGGTCACTCGACCTTGCACCATTAATGCCAAGATTGACACCTGCTGCAGAGACAGATCCTCGGCCTCCTCCTCCTACAAACAAATGTAATGCCTTTTGGCATGTCCGATCGATGAGCCGCATGGAGCAACAATTGACAACACTCATTGATCTTTGGCAAAAAGGGGGAAGAGAGGATTCAGGGGAAGGAAGAGAAATCAAGTAAGAAAAAGCGGGATGTCCCCACCTTGAAGGACCATCTAGCACGAAGAGGAAGGAACCTGTAGATTCGTAAGACAAGGCCGACCACTGAAGGGAAGCGAAGGACCGAGGCGGCTTGAACCTACTCTTGAGTGGGAAGGTCTCGTAGCCGTGGTATGTTGAAGATTTCGCCCACTTGAAGCTCTTGAAATATGGGAGCTGCTAGGAAGAAGTTCATCGAGACTTTTATGTCCTGGGAACTACTTCACGATGACAAACTCTCCCCACAGAGATTTTCATAAACTGGATGGAAGAGGTTCATCCTAAGCTTTGGGTCATTCTAAAGAAGCATGCAAAAGATCAAAAAGCTTTTCCCATGATCCCTAAATTCGTAGTGAAGAAGCACCAATCCGCATGGATGGTGAACTTGATGAACTACAACTCCAGAGGAAATCAAGCGAGTCCGCCTTGAGAACAAATTCAGATCGCGGCGGGAGCAGGATTTCGCACTCTAGTGGTGAAAAGGAAGTATGGCCTTGCTCCACCAAGGTAAGACCCATTGAGCCAAACCATTCGGACTGCCAGCGGCACTGTTCAAGAGGCAGAGGAAGAGGCGGATGATTTTAACTATTTTCTTACTCGTAATTTATTTTCTCGTACTTAAACATTCTTGTATAAATTCTATGATAAGTCGAAAACTTTATGAACAAATTGTTGAATGACAATTTTCGATTGTCTCAATATTAGATCGATTTCGCTTTGTCTTGCACTTAAGTGCAGACTTGGCCATTTGATTTCTTACTTAGTTTTGCCATCATCAAAATAGGGGGAATTTGTTAGGAATACTTGTTAGATTTTGATGATGTCATTAATTTAAAATCAAATGTTTATTAATTGGCGAAATGTAAGGAAGAACCAAATGAGTATCTTCCATAGGCCAAAATGTGTTAAGTATAAAATTGGCGAAATGTAAGGAAGAACCAAATAAGTATCTTCCAAAATGTGTTAAGTATAAAATTGGCAAAGTGTAAAGAAGAACCAAATGAGTGTCTTCTGTAGGCCAAAGTTAGTTAGGCTGAAAATCGGCTAAGTACTAAAGTACAGTCTAGTCTATCAGAGAAGTACAGCCGACTCCAATCAGAGTAGCCCTGGTCAACTAAAATTTATCAGAGAAGTTTGACCAGACTGCAGCCAAGGTACCTCAGGGAAGTCACCTGATCAGACAAGTCTCAAACAGTATACAGCCGAGACGACCTACCTGCAGAGAAGTAAGCTGCACATCAGTCTACTCAAACTACAGCCTAGTACTCCAAGTCCACGTCAGCATGCTTTGAAAAGTCAAATATTACGGAAAGCTCACATGCAACGTGAAGAGACAAATTGGAGTGATTCCCGCAAGAGATATGATTTATTTAAATCATCCTGACCCACCGTGAAGACTTTAATCCTTTTATATTCAAAAGATTCGGCGCTCACATGCAGAAGTCATCACAACGGTCGGAAGATGAAATTAAATAATGGGAATCCAGCCTTGCAACGTTCAGAAAAGATTAAACAATGAAGTCTCCCTCCAACGGACGGATTTGTTCAAAGATTTGCAACGGCTACAAGGAAGAAGCTCAGAGATCGTGATCTATATATACCCGAAGATTTGAAATCGAGCAAACTACCGTGCGAACATATACTCTAAGCGATCAAAGCAAACAAAGCAATCCTAAGCAATCAAATAGCATCGAGAAAAAGAGCAGATCCAAAAGTTCATATTCAAGGAAGCTCTTTAGTTGGAGAAGACAAACACTCTTGTCTTTAAATCTTGAGTAAGGGGTACTTCACTGGTTGAAGTAGCAGACTGTAAAGGCATCCGAGGATCGCGGATCAAGAGGTGCAAGGCAGTCAAGTTTGTGTACAACGGCACGGAATTCCACTGGTTGGAAGCTGTTGTAGTGTGTAGAGAATCACCGTAATCTTTATCACCGGTTGACAATTATAGTGAATTCATCTCCAATCGGTTTGGAGAAAAGTGGATTAGTAGAGGATTACCCCACCTCGAGACCACTATAACCGCCCGTGTTATTTATCACATCGCATCATACTCTAACTGCTGCATCCATTGTTAAAGTGTTTCATTAAGTTAATTTATATTCGTCATCAGCTGACTTCCGCACATATCCAAGAACAAACGACTCCTAGTCATTTGTTTCATCATCAGCTGAAGAAACTCACTCTTCGAGAAAAAGAGTTCAAGAGTTTCTACAAGTCTATTCACCCCCCCCCCCCCCCTCTAGACTTGTTTCTGGACGACTTGTGACCTACAACATATAACCCAGCAACTTCTAACTTAAATGGCTGCAAGTGTGACGGAAAAAAGGATTTGGTGACCTTGATGAGAACTTTGCATCTCTGACACAAACCCTGGTGTGTCACATTCTCCTAAGTACTAGAAATCCAGCTACTTCATCTATCTGCCCATGAAAAATAAAAATAAAAATAAATAAATGACATAATCATTAACTTGTTGGGACATTATGAAATCCACTTTCATCTTTCATGGAGCCAGGAGGTGAAAGAATTTGCAAAAAGATTGGAATGAAGTTACTGAAAAAGGAAGTTAAAGGCAATGTAGAGAGAAGTTTTCCACCTGAATGAGGTATGACAAATCAAATTTGCAAATGTTATAGCCTATTATAATATCTGGGTCCACTTCACAAATAAAATCTTGCGATTGGAAAATAAAGTTAAGATGAAATATGGAAAGTTTGAATGTACGGTCAAGTGGCATGCTGCTTAATAAAGGAAAAGAAAATGAAAATCATAAGAAGAATGATACAACTCAATTAAAATTACGTCTATGACATAAGAAAATATTAAATTCCCTTCCCCTTCTATATCACACTATATAGTTGCAGGCAATACCAACGTTGTCGTCATGGTGCTAAAGAGAGCGATATCATGGACTGTCAGAAAATGTTATTATTTTGGTAGTCCCAGTAGAAGAACTGTGGCCGGCATTAGGAAGATAGAAAATTGTAAAAATAATAAATAAGAGAGAAAGAGAGAGTATATAAAGAGAATAACTAGAGAAGCATATTAGAGCTATAGAGAATTGAAGCATGATTAGAGTACCAACCCCATGTATTATATAACATAAAGAGGTTCACTGAACATGTGAAAGTAAAATCAAAATAAAAGTAAAAGGAAAACAGTTAATGGTTGTATTTCTGTAACTGAGTTATTCAAGACCATCAATGGCAAAAAAACAAAAACAAAGCAGCTTTACACGTGAAAGACATGGATATCATATTGGGGGAAACAACATTGCTACAGTTTTAACTCTGGTCAAATTGACATTACACTTATCATACAAGTTCTAATAACATTACCCTTCAAGCTAAAAACACATCCTTTTCTATGTCAAATGATAGAACATCAACACCGACAATTGGTGAACAAGACTTGAGCGTCATCACATTACAAACAAATGGCTGATCTTCTCCCCGTAAAGTCACAAGATTAGCTACCTAGAAAACAATCAAAACAAAATCAGAAACTGGAAGTTGGGTAAAGCAGCAACTAAATACTATCAGATACTACTTGAACACAAAGCTGAATAACAGGATCATCACTGGGCTCAGGAAAAAGGCCTTTTCTCCCAGCACACTGAATGTCAAAGCTTAATATGCGAAACGAGACAATCTTTGAGAATTCCTCTTCAGGAGCATGGCGAATAAAATTCGAATAACTAAGTGTGTAAAGGGAAATCCAAGTACTTCTAACCCAAAGTCTTAATCCTAAAAAACAAAAATCACAATTAACACAATCCACAAGATACGTTTATTGGCAATATATGTTCGCACAAACGGGGAAGGTTTTATATAAATATGATCGTCTATTCAAGTTCTTGATGAGGAAATCATCTTCTGAAGGAGTTGCTTTTCTCTATGAAAACAAAAGGTAAACATAAACCTAAACTGCTGCACCTAATCCTTATGAAATATGATTAGACTATATAGCAACTTTCTGTACATAACAACTTATTCATAATAATGTAGATTCACAAATCCAACATTTCTACACAAACAAAACAGTACAAAGCCATCATATCTAAACATATAACAAATTCACCCTGCTGCCAGCACAAGCACATCACATAATTATAAAACAAGCTACCATTATAGTTGCAATATTCAACAAAATCAGCACATTAATAACAAAAGTAGCCGAATCTATACAAGTTTAACAAAATTCTAATATATAATCATCAATTAAGTATTATGCTATCTACAGTTTACATACAATAAATACAAACTAACGGCTAACATTATTCTAAACCTTGACACACCTACTTAAAGGTGATATCGGATGTTTGGAAGTCACACCTGCTAGGCTCTGCAAATCCAACCTTCACATGATTGGATATGAATATCTAATGATAAACCATGACATAGGTGCAAAACCACAATCTTTTGACCACATACGACAGCCCCTGAACAAGTTTTACATAACCTAACCTCAACTGGTTCCAACGGCGAACCCAAACATATTCAAATCAGAAAAATAAATTTCCACAAACACTGACCACTATAATGAAATCTAATTTCCTTTAAATTACCCCATTGATTTCCATCTAATCCTTGCCAATATAAAAAAATAAGCTTTCACCCGAGACCATTACTGATCAGGCTAATACGGCCATTTCTCAGCCCTGAACCAAACCTAGATCTAGAGTCAGCAAACCTAACTCACCTCATTAACCAACGTCATCCTGCCGTGAGACCACCGAGAAGTGGTATGCGATACCTCCAAACACGTAACCCTAGTCTACATCACAATTGTGCGCCCTTCGAACCACCACTCGTCGCTTCTCATCTAAATTCATGCGATATTTGGAGACAACAAATGAGATGAGATCATATTATTCTTGTTGGTGTGTCTGGGTGAGGGTATTAAACAAAGAGAAAACAAGAGATAGAAAGAAAGAAGAATTTGCAGAGAGAATTGAACAGAGAGAGGTAGAACGGGAGGAGGTTTAGAGGTAGAGAGTTGAATGTTGAGAGAGAAAGTGGGGAGTGAGGTGAAGAGATGGGTGAAAATTGAAAATAATTTATCTAGACGGCAAGCCCGATATTTCTTTTAGTGTTTAGTTACGCTTTTTTTAAATAGCAATGGCTACACCAAATTTTGTGTTAGCGTAGATATCCAATTTAGTCTATAGTAACACTAATTTATATCAGTAACAACGCTAGAAAAATGTGTAGCCTTAAATCAAACTTGACCAATTTTAAGGCATCTAAGGCTACACTTTTGCTTGTAACATTAAAAAAATGTTGTTGAAAGCCATATATGGTGTAGTGGTATTTTATTATATGTCGTTGTGTTTTGTTTTCTATCACTGTGATGACCTTGTTTTAAGTTTCGGGATGAAACTTATTTTTAGAGGGGTAGAATGTAATACCAGAGATTTTTATTTTGATTGCCATGAACTAATTGTCAGTTGGTGTCGGTTATTTCGTGTTATTATGATTATGTGGATTTCGTTTTTCTGCGAGGAATGGTATGATATACTCTGTTGTAGTGTTCGTCGAGTGAGACTTGTTGTTGTATGCGTTTCTTTGATTAAATATGTGCCTGTGGTGTGGTATGTTATGTTTCGTAATTTGCTCGTTATTGTTTTGAATCATAACCGGTGCGTTAGTGTGACCTATGTTGTTGCCCAAAATATTTATCCGAAGATTAATACTGCTGGAAGACGGACAACAAACAACAATTGCGGGAGCACTTCCGAGAGAAGATAAATAATACATGATTTGCCGGGTTTGTTAGGCCCGGGCTTGAATGCTCTCGCGAGATGTTATTAATACAAATATTCTTGGATACAAGTATTAATGAGAGAAATCTAAATACAATGAGTGTAAAAAGACTCTGTTAATCCGGCTCTTGAGCGAAGCTCGGTGTTCTTCGTCCCCGCCGATCATCTGCCTGATGAGAGAGGCCGGGAGAAGTAAGACCGAATGATAGCCGTTGCCAAGAGTTGGAGATAGCCAAGTGCTGAGTATTGATTCTGTCTAGTGTGCTGAAATCGCGATAATGCCAGAGAGTGTTTTGTGAGTCAAAATCTCGGTCCTTTGGACAAGTGCAGGGTGCCTTGTATTTATAGTGACAGCCGGGTCTTGTCTTCTTGCGGGCGATCGCCTTCCGGCCATTATAATAATGGGGCGATCGTCTGCCGGCTAATATTATAATGGGGCGATCACCCGGGCTGTCGGGCTAAGGTCCAAGGAAGATGCTGGCAGTCTGCCTAAAGTCCAAAGCTCCAGCAGGCAGCCAGCTGGGCGGTCCAATGAGGGGCCAGCACGCGTCCGGAGTCAGTCACATGCGGCCCTACTGACAACTTTCGGCGGCTTGTCGGCTGGTGGAAAGATTCTGCCAGGCTGTGGTCAATGATCCGAGATATGCGGATCTTGTCTCGGCCCTTGCACGTGGTGCCAGTCTTGAGGCTCGGCCTTTTCCGACTGGATGGCCATCGGCCCTGATCGACATGAGGCTGCCTCTAGCCGGTCATCGAGGTCGCCATCGGCCGCTTGCCGAGGGTCGGCATTGGTCGGTCACCATGGGCCTGGTCGGCAAGTGCCGATAGATGATCGCTCTCGCCGGTCGCCAGAGTCGATCGCCGAGTACCGAAAGGCGATCGTATCGACGTCGATCGCTTCGCACCGGATCGGTCCTGGGACTTTCGGTTGGTCGATGCAGGCTTGTCCGCCGGGCTAAGGCTCGGCCGCTCGACCGGCTCAGAATCTGCCTTGGCTGCTCAGCGATGACTGTCGCCCGATCTCCGAGGCGATCGCCGCCGGAAAGTGTTAATTCTTGACACAACAATTGCCCCACCTTGCTCCTATGTTGAAGACATGGGGCGAGGTGGTTCTTCTTGCGATCGTGTAAGGATGAGGACGGCGATCTTCTTTGGTGACTTAGGATTCGGACTTGGGCTATCATGGTCGATTGGCTAGCTATCTTTCGGTCTTGTACCTGCAAAAAACAACATTGGCCGATCCCCCTCGGAAACTTGGTGGTTTCGCTTGTTTGAGGAATCGTGCACAGTCGCGGAGTTCGATGGACCGACTCCATGACCGTGTCTTGGTGCGCGAAGACATTGAGTGTCTCGTGACTCACTTTAATATGAGGGTCCTCTGTTAGGCTGCGCCTCGCCTCGTATTTAAACGAAGGGCGTGCGGTCTCGGTCTAGAGGAGTCCTTGCGCGGGGCAGCGTTGGATGAATCAACTCCACGCCCGCGGCTTGTTAGCTCTGCTTCCACCTCGGCCAGCCATGGAGATGGCCGACCTCGACGGTGTACGTTGAGACGGGGTTGTGGCATGGGTCCACTGATTAATGTTGGAGAGCCCTCAGACTACGTCGGCCTCGTATTTAAACGAAGGGCGGGCGATCTCGGCCGAGAGGGACCTTGCATGGCCGAAGCAGCCAGTTCCATCGACTGCCAGGGCCATGGCTTTATGATGTGCGGCGTAGGCTATCGCGGGCCTTAGTCCCTCATTTAAAAAGGTGGACTGTAGGCGGTGAGCGAGTCCTCCGGCTCTGCTGGATAGTAGCGATCGGGCTGGAAGACTGGAGGTCATCGCTCGGGCTGGGAGACTGGAGGTCGTCGCTCGGGCGCCGATCGCGGTACTCCTAGGCTAAGAAGAAGCCTTTGCCTGGCCAGGAAATCTGCGGCACTAGCCCGAAAGGCTGCGTAGGTCGTCGGTTGGGTCTTCGTGAGATGCCTGAACATAGGCGAGAAGCCCTGAAAACCTCCTAGGACCGCGTAGAGGGCGGTCTCATCGTTCACGGGCTCGCCGTTGAGGATGATCACGTCTACCCGGTCGATGTAGTCCGAGTCGGACTCCTCTTCTCCCTGCTTGATTTGCATCATGCGAAGGCGACCTTCTGGCCGGACGACCCTGGTGGCGAAGTGTTCCGTGGAGACGTGCGCCAGCTCGTTGAAGGAGCCAATGGACCGAGGTGGCAATGAGGTGTACCACCGGTGGGCAAGGTCGCCCAGCGTCACAGGGAACATTCGGCACCGGGTCGCGTCCGATGCCCCACACCCGGTCATGTAGATGTTGAACTTGTTCAGGTGTGTTTGGGGGTCCGATGGCCCCTCGTACACGGGTGTTTGCGGGGAAGCGATCCTGTGTTGCACGGGGGCGAGCTCGATGTCGATCGCGAGCGGCTCGCTTGGCTCGGCGATCGTCTTCATGGCGCCTGCCCTGGATTGCAGGAGTGCCTTCACGTCGTCGAGCTGACGTTGCAATGCGGCAATCGCCGTGGCTCGGTTGCTTGCTGATCGGCTTTGGGAGCAGGAGCCGAGGCGATCGTGTACCGATCTCCGGACTCCGCTGCTGCCGACCTCGGCAATTTGGCGAGGGGGAGCCAGACGGCTGGGCTGCCTTCTGGGAGCTGGGTAGGCCGAGCTCCTGGTGACGGACTCAAACTCCGTCGTCTCGTAGCTGGGGCCGGACTGCCCCGGTCGCGAGGTCGGGTCACTGCCCAGGCGATCGAAGACAGAGGTGTCCCGGCTGGCGAGCGCCTCTTCTTGCGGACGAGAGCCTCCTGGCGATCGCTCGGCCAGTAACGCCTTGAGTTTTCGCTTGGACTTCCGGCGGGTGGCCGAGGGGGTGATAGAGGGAGGCGCGTTGAGAGCACTCCGTCGTTCCTGAAGGCCGGCTATGGCCTCTTCGATCTGTTCATTGGTTCGGAGCTGATCGAGCGAGAGGCTCGGGCCGCCGCCCAGGGATGGGATCGAGCGCCTCTGACCGCGGCGGCTGCCTTCCACCATCGGCTGCGGCTCGGACTAGGACGGAACAGGGGGTCTGGCCGGCTGGTCAGCAGCTTTCTTCGACGCGGAGGCGGAAGACATGATTTCTGAAGGATTTCTTTGAAGTGCAGTGAGTGTCACTTCTAGTATCTGCCCCGAGAACAGTGAGTGTTCTTCGGGATGGTAGGTGTAAAAATTTGAGGGTTGGATCCCCTTCTTCTAGCGCCAATTGTTGTTGCCCAAAATATTTATCCGAAGATTAATACTGCTGGAAGACGGACAACAAACAACAATTGCGGGAGCACTTCCGAGAGAAGATAAATAATACAAGATTTGTCGGGTTTGTTAGGCCCGGGCTTGAATGCTCTCGTGAGATGTTATTAATACAAATATTCTTGGATACAAGTATTAATGAGAGAAATCTAAATACAATGAGTGTAAAAAGACTCTGTTAATCCGGCTCTTGAGCGAAGCTCGGTGTTCTTCGTCCCCGCCGATCGTCTGCCTGATGAGAGAGGCCGGGAGAAGTAAGACCGAATGATAGCCGTTGCCAAGAGTTGGAGATAGCCAAGTGCTGAGTATTGATTCTGTCTAGTGTGCTGAAATCGCGATAATGCCAGAGAGTGTTTTGTGAGTCAAAATCTCGGTCCTTTGGACAAGTGCAGGGTGCCTTGTATTTATAGTGACAGCCGAGTCTTGTCTTCTGGCGGGCGATCGCCTTCCGGCCATTATAATAATGGGGCGATCGTCTGCCGGACAATATTATAATGGGGCGATCACCCGGGCTGTCGGGCTAAGGTCCAAGGAAGATGCTGGCAGTCTGCCTAAAGTCCAAAGCTCCAGCAGGCAGCCAGCTGGGCGGTCCAATGAGGGGCTAGCACGCGTCCGGAGTCAGTCACATGCGGCCCTACTGACAACTTTCGGCGGCTTGTCGGCTGGTGGGAAGATTCTGCCAGGTGTGGTCAATGATCCGAGATATGCGGATCTTGTCTCGGCCCTTGCACGTGGTGCCAGTCTTGAGGCTCGGCCTTTGCCGACTGGATGGCCATCGGCCCTGATCGACATGAGGCGGTCGTCTCTAGCTGGTCATCAGAGGTCGCCATCGGCCAGTTGCTGAGGGTCGGCATTGGTCGGTCACCATGGGTCGGTCGGCAAGTGCCGATAGATGATCGTCTCCAGTCGGTCGCCAGGAGTCGGTCGCCGAGTACCGAAAGGCGATCATATCTGACGTCGATCGCTCGGCACCGGGACTGGTCCTGGGACCTTCGGTTGGTCGATGCAGCTTGTCCGCTGGGCTAAGGCTCGGTCGCCTGACCGCTGGTCGGCAGATCTGCCTTGGCTGCTCGGCAGTGACTCGGTCGCCCGATCTCCGAGGCGATCGCCGGTCGGAAAGTGTTAATTCTTGACACAACAACCTAGACGTTGTCGAAAGCCTAACCGGACTATCAGAATGATCGAGTCCCGACCGTAAGAACTGGACGAGTTTCGGACGCTATGGCCGCGATGCCTTGCTGATTAAGGCCGTAAGGCACCCGCACAGGTGGGGCAGTAGCCCAGGGATGATTGATTACGGCCGCAATGTGTGGCCGGGCATGACCATAATATGCCGAGCGTGTTGGGCAGTGGCCTGGGAGGTGCCGGTTACGTCCGTAAGCAGATGCCGATTACAGCCGTAAGGGCCGAGTTATGACCGTAAGGTGCCGCTTGTTACGGGCCTTACGGCCGTAACCTGCGCGGATTTATATAGTCCTGGCCGACGGGTTTTGTTCATTCATCACCATTTCTTCTTCTTCTTTCGTGATTCTCAGCTCGAACTCTTAGGTGGTGATCAGAGGTATCATCGTGCATCGTTTTGGGAAGCTTAGTTCGTGTCAATCATCTAATCCTTGTTCTTCGTCGGATCGAGGGAAATTATTGACATCTCCTAGGGTTGACTTTCGGGATTGCTTCTTGATCTTCGTTGTTCGTATAATTTTGATGAATCGGTTGATGTTATTGAGCATTATTAATCGTGTTCTATGGATTGTGTATCCATATTTTGAGTTTGTTTAACTCGGTTGGCGATTCGAGTGTTCTTGGGAATTATTGAACATTTAATGCTCGATTAAATGTCCCAATGAGTTTTCCTTCGATAGTTTGGTGGGATTTCCGTTGTTATTGGTCTTGATTCTCGTTATAATCGTATCTTCATTGTTTTTTCCGGGGGATTGTAGGTGTTCGAGGTTTCCCGATTGAGCTGTGTTCGTCGGAGTGTTCGGTATCGATTATCGAGGCAAGTATCTTGCTATTCGATTTGTGTCTTGTGAATAGAGACTTCGTGTAAGATTTATGATGAATTGATTTATCTTCTTGAATATACTTTGTGTGATTTTATAATTGTGAATGACTGATGGTAACATCTTGGAATTGTGTTGCTTGTGTAAATCCTTTGGCTCGTGCCGTGCGTGATTGGCCATGGTTGGGAGACCATGATGATTATGATATTTGTGTTGGTTGATTACATACATGAATATGTATTACAGTGTATTGTTTAATGGTTTGACATATTGATAATAATATGTGTTGCTCGTGGTGATGTGTTGAGTTGCTCAATATGAGTTGTGTCGTGACAATGCATGTGATCCAGGTAGGGTCTGACGAGGCCTCTGGAGTTCGGTACATGATGTGTACGAACAGTAATCGTGTGGTCCAGGTAGGGTCTGACGAGTCCTCTGGAGTTCGGTACATGATGTGTACAAACAATGTGTGTGGTCCGGGTAGGGTCCGTCGAGGCCTCTGGAGTTCGGTACATGATGTGTACGAACAATGCGTGTGGTCCGAGTAGGGTCCGTAGAGGCCTATGGAGTTCGGTACATGTTGTGTATGAACAGTGATCGGGTAACAGTGATTGATTGGCTAGTGTTTTAAAGTTGGGTCACGGACCCATGATGATATCTTAACTAGTGAGTTTTGAAATGAAAATCGGGCTGAGACCCTAACGCTTTCGAAAAGGTTTTATTAATTGGGACTCAAGGTCCAAAAGAATTTCTATTTTAAAAATCCCCGAGATGACGAGTTTCTTTTCAAATACTTTCTTGCTTGAGTTTGAAATTTTTAAACTTCTCGGGAACATTTCGATAGTCGATTTCCGTATCAAATTCGTGGTTGCTATTTACTTGTTGCATTTCACATCGTATTATACTTGCACTAGCAAAATAGTATAATTTTGCTAACCCCCGAGTAATCGGGCGGTGGATGTCTGTTTTGTATCCAGGTGATGGCGGGTTCAGGGAGCAATCACAGGATGGCACAGGAAGTGACGGGCTAGGCGTTTAGTCGAGTTGTGTTGTATTGTCAGAGTCGTATTCTGCTTTCCGCTATTTTGTATCTTTACCCCTGCATGGGCATTCTTTGTAAAGAGTTGTATTTTTTTGTTTACATCAGTCGTACGACCTCACCGGTCCGTGTAGTTGTTTATAATTGACCTTAACAGTCCGTATCATTATATTGTTTGGCCCGGTCGGGCAAACACTTGGTCGTTTTGTGATATTTAGCCTTGTAGATCCTTGTGGGAAGGATCTACGGCGTGTAATATTCCCATATGGTTTTGGGGGTGTTACAGCTAGAACCTTCGCGGTTGGTTTCCCAACACCTACAGTTCAGTAGGTCACGGTCATGTTGATGATCTCATTATGGGTAAGTTTGGGGCATAAACCTTCGCGGTTGGTTTCCCAACACCTATAGTTCACTAGGTCATGGTCACTGGGTGATCTCATTATGGGTAAGTCTGGGGCTTGAACCTTTGTGGTTGGTTTCCCAGCACCTGCAATTCAGCAGGTCACAGTCATTGGATGATCTCGTTGTTATACGGCTTCGTGCCATGGCTTCGGCCCTCATGTGATACATCTTCGGGCTGTTTAGCTTCGGGCCATTGTGATATTTTGGCAGCTTTAGCTGAGTGGATTTCAGACCATTATGATATTTTGCAGCTTCGACTGAGGGCTTTTAGGCCATTGTGATGTTTTGGTATTTCCATTGGAGCCTTCGGGCATTGTGATTCGTATTTATTTTATCTCTAGTTTGGTTTACCTTCGGGTAATTCATTGTTGTGTTCTATATTGATGATTTGGGATTTGGGTTCGAAACTGTTGAACTGGTACTGATCGTATGCCGTGGGCATAGTGTTTCACGAATGCTCGGTTCTTACCTTGGTTTGTGAGCATCTCGTATTACCATTATTGTACCGTTTATTCTGCCTTTAGATGCATATCATGTTGTACATGTATTTGATATTAATTATATGGATGACTGACACCTTGGGGGCGGAACATGTTTTCATGTTTTAGATGCTCGCGAGGAGAGAGTTGAGACACAGGGGAATGACGTTGGCGACGAGGCATTCGAGCGATACTAGTCCCGAGTTGTTTCAGTGTTCATGTTGGATAGTCCGTTCGGAGTGTTCTCCAGTTTATCATCCGTTGTCATTATGTATTATCCGAGCAAGGCTCGTCGATGTTGTTGCATTTTTATTTTGGCCATGTAGGCCCATCATTGTCGTTGAAATTCCACGTCGGAATATTGTGTCGGATATCATAGTAGGGACTGTGATTTTTTCCTTTTTTTTGGTCAGATTGATGTATGTTAGTCGTGTTCGCCTCGTGGATCTCCTGGCCTGGGGTCCACATTACTGTAATAACCCAATGGGATTTTGGGGGTGTTACATAAACTATGAATTAAAACAACTTCACTTTAATCAATTGCCCTCATTTTACGAAATGTCAAATGAAGATCCTTTGGACTTCATTCGGGAATTTTATTCCGTAATTCAAACTTTTCCTTTACAAAATCTAAATGAGGATCAATTAAGAATGCAATGTTTCTCTTATACTCCAGAAGATCGACCTAAAACTTGGTTAATGTCATTGGCACCTAACTCATTATCAACCTGGGAGGCTGTATACAATAAATTTATGGGAAAATATTATTCTAATCAGAAAACTAAAGATGGAGAACCTTGATGCTTGGGAAAGATTCAAAGGTCTACTTACACAATGCCCTCATCACCATTATTCATATGAACTTTTAAACCAGTTTTTCTATGATGGATTTGGACAAACTTTCCAATACATGATAGACAATGCTGCAGGTAGAGATGTTGGTACACTTACTGCACAAGAAGTGTATGATCTATTTGAAATGATAGGGAATAATTCACAACAGAAAAGTGCGCGAGCTAAAAAGACTCAAGATAATGAAATTATCCCTACTAGCGCATTTTCACAAAGATCAGATGAATTGACCAAGGAAATTCAACTTCGTAGAAGTAATTCTCCGACCAAATGATCTGCTGAAACCTGCGGTGTGTGTGGAGGGTACGGTCATAGAGCTAATATGTGTAATGCAGTTCTTGAATTAGCACAAGCTGATGAGCAGGTCAATGTTATTCAAAATCATCAACCTCGCCAACCTCCCCAAAATGATTCTTATTCACACTTACAATCCTGGATGGAAAAATCATCCAAACATTTGATGGGCTAACACAAACGCCCCTCCACCAAAACCAAATTCTCAGTTTTTATCAAAACCAAATTACCCTTCAAATCAACAACCAAACCAAATTATGTACCCAATGGATCCACCAACTTATCAAATGAATCAACCTTCAAACCTTCCACATCAATCATCTCTTGAAGAAACTTTAAACAATTCATACAATCTACATCACGACATTTTGAAATGATAGAATCGAACTCAACTAAATTAGATATAACAGTAAAATGATTAGACACTACGATTGGACAATTGGCAACCCAAGTGGGAGATTTAGCTAGAAAAATCGAAAAAGGGAAACTTTCTATCCATCCAGAACAATCTCAAGCCATCACAATACTCATAAGTGGAAGAGAAGTCAATAACAAGATAGAATCTCCAAAGATGTTGGATGATAAGGACAAACTGGCGGTAGATGATAAAGAAGAATACGATTTGAAAAAAAAGGAACTCTTTTCATAAATCTTCCAATCGTTATAAACCACCTATTCCCTTCCCCAACAGATTAAGAAATGAAAAACAAGATAAGCAAATCCAGGCTCTTTACCAAATACTTTCAAAAGTAAATGTCAGTTTACCTCTAATTGATGTTATACAAAATGTTCCTGCCTTTATAAAATTCTTTAAAGAGTTATCATCTAAAAAAACTATTTAGAAAATGAAAAGGTGATTGTCTCAGAAATAGCAAGTAAAATCTTTAAAACTCACCATCCTCATAAAGAAGATGATCCATGCAGTTTTATAGCAAAAATTACTTTAGAAAATGGTAAAGAAACTTTTGGATTACTTGATCTCGGAGCTGGAATAAATTTAATGCCATATTCAATTTTTAAACAACTAGAACTTGGAGACCTAAAACAAACTTGAATGTACTTACAACTTGCATATAGTTCTACCCGATACCCTAAAGGTATCATCGAAGATATTCTAGTGAAAGTAGGTGGTTTAATAGTACCTGTTGATTTTGTTGTGCTCGAAGTTGGTGAAGTATCCAATAATAATGACAGCGAAGACACAATTTTATTAGGGAGACCATTCATGGCTACCACAAACACATTAATAGATGTGAGAAATGGAAGAGTTACTATGATAGTTTTAGGAGAAATGGTTATTTTTTCTATAAAATATATTAATCCCATCCCTACTACCTCTTTTTTCTGAAAATTGCTCTTTTATCGATGTTATTGATCTTTCGTCGAGGATATTTTTTGAGAATAATCATATATTAATGAGAATTATCTTGACATTGTGGAAGACGATCTCGAAATAGAGGGGGGAGTGGAGTTATTTGCACTTACTGAAGGAAACTTAGAAAATTTTGAACCGAGCTTAGAAAAAACTGAACCCCAAAAATTTTTAGAATTAAAAGAATTTTCTAAACATCTAAAATATGTGTTTCTAGAAAACGAAAACAAAAACCTATCATCATCTATGCTGAACTGTCGAAAGATGAAGAAAATGAGTTAATCAAAATTCTAAAACAATTTAAAAATGCCATTGGATGGGGATTAAGTGATATAAAAGGAATTAGTCCTTCAACGTGTATGTATAAAATTATCTTAGAAGAAGAAGTAAAACCAACCAGAGAAGCACAAAGACGTCTGAATCCTAACATGATGGATGTGGTAAAGAAAGAAATTTTAAAAATATTCGCCGGGGATATAATCTATCCTATTCCAGATAGAGAATGGGTGAGCCAGTACACGTTGTACCAAAAAATAGTGGAATTACTGTAGTTGAAAATGACAAAGGAGAAATTATCCCCACCAGAGTTACTACAGGTTGGCGAATGTGTATTGACTATCACAAACTTAGTGCAGCAACCAAAAAAGATCATTTCCCCCTACCATTTATTGATCAAATGTTATATAAATTTCCTGGACATAAATTCTATTGCTTTCTTGAAGGTTTATCAAGATACTATCAGTAGCAATTGCACCATGGGATCAATAAAAAACAACCTTTACTTGTCCATTCAGAACATTTGCTTTTAGGAGAATGCCTTTCAGGCTTTGCAATGCACCTGAACTTTCCAAAGGTGCATGCTTTCTATTTTTTCCGACATGGTAGAAGATTTTATCGAGGTATTTATGGATGATTTTTCAGTTTTTGGATCATCCTTTTTTAATTGCCTCAATAAATTATATAAAGTCCTACAAATATGTATAGAAAGTAAATTTAACCTTAAGCTGGGAGAACCCATTTCATGGTGGTTAGTGTTAGGACATATAGTCTCTAGTGAAGGAATTAAGGTTGATAAAGCTAAAATTGATGTAATTGAAAAATTACCTTCTCCAACCAATATAAAAGGTATTAGAAGTTTTCTTGGGCATGCCGGTTTTACAGAATATTTATAAAAGATTTTTCAGAAATAAGCCAACCTTTGTGTAAATTACTTTATAAGGATGCCCCTTTGATCTTTAATGAAAAATGTTTAACCGCTTTTAATACCCTGAAAGAAAAGTTAATTTCAGCTCCTGTAGTTATTTCACCAGACTGGACCTTACCATTTGAACTAATGTGTGATGCTTCAAACTATGCGGTGGGGGTAGTTCTCAGTCAAAAGTTGATAAAGTATATCGTGTACTCTACTATGCTAGTTTTACCCTCAATGAGGCACAAGTAAATTACACGACCATGGAAAAAGAGTTGTTAGCTATAATTTTTGCCCTTGACAAATTCCAATCTTATATCGTACGGTCAAAAGTAATAGTGCAGAGTGATCATGCAGCATTACATATTTACTAAAAAAGCCACAAGCTAAACCAAGAATAATTAGATGGATTTTAATTTTGCAAGAATTTGACGTAGAAATCAAGGATAGAAAAGGGAACGAAAATGTGCTCGCTGACCATTTGTCATGACTCATAATCAACGATGACACTCTAGCTTTGCAAAAGTACGATACTATCCCTGAATCACTTCCTCATGAACAACTTTTTCAAATTAATACAACACCTTCGTATGCTGATATTGTGAATTACCTTGCATGTGGAACGTTAAAAACTGGCTTATCTTTTCAAGAAAGAAAAACATTTCTCTTCACTTATCTAAGTTATTTTTGGGATGATCCTTTCTTATTTAGAATCGGTAAAGATGATATTATCAAAAGTTGTATTCCCGAAAATGAACAAAAAAAATATTTTGACATTTTGTCATGAGTATAATTGTGGAGGACATTTTGGAGTTCGTAAAACTGCTTTTAAAAATCTCCAATCAGGGATGTATTGGCCTTCACTTTTCAAAGATGCGTATCAATTTTATATTTCATGTGACCGATGTCAAAGAACAAGAAATATTGGAAAAAGAAATGAAATGCCTTCGACAAATAATTTAGTTATTGAAATTTTTGACGTATGGGGCGTCGACTTCATGGGGCCATTTCCTAAGTTAGTTAATTTTGAGTACATCCTGGTTGCAGTTGACTATGTGTCAAAATGGGAGGAAGCTACTGCTACACGAACTAATAATGCTCAAGCAGTTTTAAAATTGTGCAAGAAAATAGTTTAAGTCGTTTTGGCTTTTCGAGAGCAATCATTAGTGATAGGGGATCCCATTTTTGTAACAAGATTTTTGAGAAACTGATGAAAAAGTACCATATTAATCATAAAATAGCTACTCCTTACCATCTCCAAACATCAGGACAAGTGGAAACGAGTAATAATCAGATTAAAGGAATCCTCGAAAAAATTGTACAACCTTCAAGGAGAGATTGGTCTGTTAAGTTCAATGACTCACTATGGGCTTATTGTACTGCTTATAAAACATTCTTAGGAAAGAGTCCTTTCCGTCTTGTTTAAGGTAAATTATGTCACTTACCTGTCGACATAAAGCCTACTGGGCGATAAAAAATGTTAATTTTGACTTAATGAAAGCAGGAGAAGAAAGAAAACTTCAACCCTTCGAACTTGATGAGATCCGAAATGAGACATATGAAAATATAAAATATATAAAAAAAAAGTCAAACGACGACATGATGGAAAGATCATCGATAAAAATTTAAAATATGGAATGCAAGTTCTATTATTTAATTCTCGCTTACGATTATTTCCCGTAAAATTGAGATCTCGTTGGAGCGGTCCATTCACAAACCTAGAAACATATCCTTATGGGGTTGTAAAGCTATTAAATCCCATAACGAATGAGTCATTTCAGGTAAATGGTCACCGTGTGAAACCATATTATGAAGGAGCACATCAAGTACAAGTAATTGAAAGTATAACTTTTATTGAAAAACTTTAAATCAAAATCATACTAACGTCAATCTAACAACGTTAAACAAGCGCTTCTTGGGAGGCACCCAAGCTTTATTTTATTTTGTTGTGTGACTTTCTTTTTGTAATATCCGCAATTTTCGATTTCCGATAATTTCTTTCTTTTCAGCGGAGGTCCGTTTTGACGACTCGCTCATGACCGTTTCGTCATTCTGAGAATGATTAATTCTGCACTTTTTGATATCCGAGTTCGTTTCGGTATCGTTTTGTTGAGTTCCGTGCTTTTTAGCGACTTTTCCGCGCTTGAGTTCGATTCTTGCGAATCTCGTTCGAAACTGATGTTTCGAGTTTCCTATAAGTCCGTTTAACTCCGTTAGACATGTTGTGAACTTCGGTTTGGTTATTCGATCACGTATCGTGATTTCCGGACGTTTTGGACCATTTTGTAATTTCTTAAAAGTTACGGGTATCCGTATCTGTAATTATTGTCTCGACCCGTTTCTTGGTCGCGTATGATTAGTTATTGTATTATGTTTTCATTTCGGGTTGTTGATGTCGTCCGCGAACTTTTCGTCGTGTTCGTTCCGTGCGTTTTCGGAAATCGAGTCGTCGAGCCCTGTGGTCGGGCATCGCGGACGGCTATGGATCGCCGGACGACAGGCACCGGCCGACAGTGCGCAGAAACCGGCGTAGCGCACGCCACGGCCGGAAGGTCGCGCGCACTAACCGGCAGTGTAGCGCACGCCATCTACCGCCTAACGACGCGCTTCTGTCCGGGCAAGTGGGGTTCTAAGGTTCGACTCGGCCAGATCGGCGGTAGCGCACGCCATCGCCGGTCTTAGCGCACGCTAACCGGGGGTAGCGACGCCGTCGGCCAACTAGCGACGTTACTGTGGCGAGCTGCTTAGTCCGCAGGCTACCGATGGGCCAGTCGGCTAGCGCGCAGCTTCCGGCCGTAGCGCACGCTAGCGGGAGTCGGGTCGGCAGGTTTGGTCGGCAGGTTTGGTCGGTGGTGCCGGGTCGTGCGGGCCCTGGCCGAGGGTACTCGGCCGATACCGGCCGATAGCGCACGCTAGTCCGGGAAGGCTAGCGCACGCTAGTCCGGCCCAGTATAAATGTGACCGAGCAGTCGCGTTTTCATTCATTTTTCACTTCCTTCCTTCTCCGTCCGCTACTGGAGATTCATAGGTGACGAAGCCATGTTGTTTCACAACAAATACACGAAGTTCTTGAGGTCATAACATCAATCAATCATCCGTTATCATCCTTTGATCCAGCGAATCAAGGTAATCTTACCTTAGAACCCTAATTTCGTGAATTTGGGGGTTTTTGCATTTTCGTCCGATTCGTTCTGTGTTGTTGATTAATTCATGATGGGTATGATTAATCTTGGTAGTATTCTTGTGTTTAACATCATTTAATCCATTGTTTTTCGTCGAATCGAAGTATATTTCTGGATTTCCTTCGAATTGACTTTTTGGGGGATTTGTCCTCGATCTCGTTTTTCATCCGTTTTCGATGGATCGATTATGGTTAAATGATGTTGTTAAAGATATTCTATGGATTGTATATCCATATTTCAACTTGGAATTCCGTTTTCGGGTTTTGACGGGACGAATCGTGTTCTTGGCCGTTTTGGGGGAAATCCTTGAACCTTCGTCATTTGTTCTTTGAATTCAGCGGCTTTGGGTCGTACTTAGGAATTCATTTTCGTTGTTTTCGTTCGTAGTTCATTGTTGTGGATTGTCGTTCGGTGGAGTCGGCGAGTTCGTAGTCGGTTCGTGCCAACCTACTTCGGCCGATTCTCCGCGTTGTGGTTATTCGAGGCAAGTATCTTGCCCATACATTTCATGTTTCGTTGATATAGTTCTTGATAAATGATTTTATGCGAAATCCAATGTTTAATGAACGTAAAAAAGGGATTAGTATGTTCTCGATAAATGTTGTCTTTCAACGATAATTCGTATACTTCGTGAATATGTATTCTTAGAATATGTGTGTTGGTTTGGTATTTTGAAAGATAACATGATCTCTTCGAGTGAGTTAATAGACCGTAATCCTTTGCCGGGGATTACGTACTGTTATTGTGTACTTGTTCGGTAAGAACGTAATGTGTGTGATTTTAGTTGCTACTCCTTGAAAGGAGGTTGTGATGCTTAATGTTGTTTGGCTTCATAAGTGATTATTGTTGTGTGCTTGATGCATGTGATGTGCCTCCGGGTATGATTGTTGAATCTCCGGGATCCATACTTTCTAGTATGGGTCGGGCGTGACCGTAGGGTTATCCAAATCGGGTATGTCTTGCGGGGACTCCGAGGTTCGTGGCTTGTTAGCCCGATGCCGAGATAACTTGTGGGGTTATCATCGGGTATGTCTTGCGGGGACTCCGAGGTTCGTGGCTTGTTAGCACGATGCCGGGATAACTTATGGTTGTGTTTTGATTATGTAAGTATATGTGCTTTTAGTCACGTGACTGCGGTTACGGTGACATGTGATTTGATATAGTTTCCCTGTGGGTTATTCACTCGGGTTTGTTCTACGGAAGCATCTGAGGTCCATGGATTGCTAGAACGGGACGCGAATAATATGTGAAAACAGGTTGTTATGGTATGATCGGGTCGTGGACCCCACTTGTTGTTTTCGAATTTATGTTTTGGGAAAATGACTTTTTGGGCTGTGTCCCTAAATGTTTTCGAGAGGCCTCAGAATTCTTAAATCCCAATGTATTGAAAACTCCCGAGGTCGTAAAATGTTTTTCACAAGATGTATATCGGGCTTACCCTATCTTTCGATTTAATCGTTTGATTAAGTGAATCACCTCGGGAAGTATGTTTATGATTAACATGTTTCGTGGAGTATGATATGTATGGCTCGTTTTTGTATTTTATACTTGCACTAGCAAAACAGTGGAGTTTTGCTAACCCCCGAGTATTCGGGGGGTGGATGTCTATTTTTGCATTCAGGTTTTGGAGCATAACACAGGGTCGGCACGAAGGATGATGAAAGATGAACGATACTTATCACACGAGGATCAATTGATGTTGTATTGGTCTAGATGTATTTTCTTTTCCGCTGCAGTATCTTTTCCCCGTTGTACGGGAGTTTATTATATTTTGACCCCTGCGTGGGTATGTGTTTGTAATTGAGTTGTATATTTTTATTGAAAGACCAAATCAGTCTACCGAGTCATTTTAGCCTTGAAGGCATTGTCGAGATGTTAAATGTTGTTACCAGCCTGGTAGATCCTCGAGGAGAGGGTCTACGGCGTGTAATATCCCTGAGTGGATTGGGGGTGTTACATAAATGGTATCAGAGCTTTAGGTTGTGGAAACCTAGGCTGTCGGGTCAATGGTGTCTATTGAGTTTGGTCTCGTCGGATTTTGTCTGACTGAGTCGTGTCGCGACGCGTCGTCTGAGTTTGTTGGTCGTGATTAGTATCGTGGTCGATCATCATCTTCGTGCGACCTGTGAATGTAAGTCTCCCTTCTTTGTGTTGTGCCTCGTGTGACACGAGCTATTTTTATGATTATTTGTTAAGTGACGGAATCCTCTTATGGATTTTGATTTCGTGATATGTGATTATTTGACTCTTATATTTCGTTCATATGAGGAGTAGTGTTGCTGGATTGTGCATGTTGAACTGTATTTCTTTTATCCGCTGCGTGAGTTCTTTTATAATGACTTTCGGTATTTTACCGACCGAGTTTTATTTCGAAAATCGATTCCCTTAACCGAGTTTTTGGCATTGTGGCCTTGATCATTTTGGCGAAATTCTTATGACGGTATTTAGTATTTTGTAAATGGCTTTTGTGAGTTTTTGAAATATTACCGTCGTCGGCCTTTTTGGCGTTTTTGTAAATGGTTTTATCCTGGTGGGTTCCGGTGCGGAACCCATGGCGCTATAATGTTCCGTGTAATTACCTGAAAGTTTTGGGCATTCTAGCCCATTGAATTATTTTCAAAAACCTTGAGTATCTTAGAAAATAAATTTCGAGACGTACGTTTAAAATGAATTATTTTCTCGTGGTACATCCAAGGTGCCACAATAAGTTTCAAAATTCTTGTACCTCGAGGACCCAAAATGTTTTGAGATATTTTCAATGTTTTATAAACACTTTTATTTATACCCGAGGGTCGAATATTTTGAAAGTTTTCACTAAGAGAAAGTGTCCTCATTTTTGTTCAAATGCAAGATGATTTTCAAAGTCTCGACAATGATGTTTGTTCAACTTTTTGTAAAGTGATACTCAAGATCAACTAGTGTTCCCAAAATTTTTCTTTCAAAAGGTGGTTGTTTCGTGATGTTTAGTAACTGTATGTTAGATATCTTTCGGACCGCTGAGGTCGCCGAACGATACCGTCATTGCTGGGGTGTTTGTATGTGTGTTGCTTTACGATGGTAATCGTTGTAAGTGTTGCATGTTATGATTTCCTGTTGTGCTGAGTGGTTTCTTATTCAGTATACCGAAGGGCAGAGGTCGTGGTCGTGGCGACCGGATGGGTGATCGGGATCACGCTGCCGGTGATGGTATTGGTATTGGTGTTGCTACTATTTTGCAGCAGGTAGCTACACAGATGAATCAGTTGACTCAAGCAGTTCAGCGCGTTACAGAGGTGACCCAGAACACTGGCGCAAATCAGTGGCTTCGGGAGGTGATTAGTATGAACCCCCCTCGATTCGCCGGTGTTGCGGATGCGTTGGGCTGGGATGGTTGGATTTTCCAGTTGGGAAAGATATTTGAGGCTGTCGATTGTCCTGAAGAGCGGAAGGTACCTATTACGCAGTACCTTCTTGATAAAGATGCCGCTAATTGGTGGGAAGCTGTTAAGCCTCGTGACCGTGATGTCACGTGGGCGGAGTTCCACGCATTGATGGAAGTTGAGTTCTGCCCGAAACCGATTAGAGAACAGAGGATTCACGAATTTTATTTGGCAGAACCGCAAGATATTTCAGTGTCTCAGGCTATAATCGACTATAGCAAACAACTCAGTTATGTACGAGATCGGGTGAGAACCGAGGAAGAGAGGATCTTTCATTTTGACAGACGAATGAAGCCAAAGATTCGCGCGTATATGTCAGGACTCACTTGCACTTCGTTGAGGGACTACCAAGATCGAGTCTTGGCCCGTGAACTAGCTTCTTTATCATCGGAGCGTGTGCCCGAGTCGAAGAAGCAGAGGAAGTCCGATGACCTTGTGGACAGTGCAGGAGCTGGTGGTTCTAGTTCGCAATGTCGTAGTCTTTCTGTTGTGAAGCTCTGTCGCTCGTTACGTGGGACTAAGAGTTCCAAGTCATCTGCTTTGACTCCTGGTATATCCAGGAGGTGTTTTAACTGCAATGTGGCGGGCATGTCCGTGCACATTGTCCTTCTCTGCTAGTAACGTGTTACAAGTGCGGGCTTGAGGGACACCGGGTTCAGTTTTGCGAGTTAGTTGCCAAACCTTCCGAGGCACGGACTTGAGCACTAATATCAGGACCGGCTCCGAGGAGTCCCTGAGGAGCGTGGTCTATCAGTTGTATGTTATGTTATTTCCTTACCTTGTTGTTTCGAATTTCGGAAATTAACTTCTATTCGAAGTGGATTGGATTTTGAACTTCTGTATTTTCGACTCCGTCGACTCATTTATGTTCGTTGACATTTCTGAGCTTGTCACTTGTTGGTTTTATTATATCCCTAACGGCGACGTTGTGTTGGTCGTCGTGGAGCGTGTTTTCACACCATATATTCCATTGTGTTGTTTGTAACATTTCGCCGTTGGGCGTTAGTTACGCGTTTCTTGCGTATCTCGTTGAGTTTTCTTGGTGGGATATTGCTTCTCCCTACTTGTTTTAAGTTTCGGGACGAAACTTCTTTTAAGGAGGGTAGAATGTAATATCCGCAATTTTCGATTTCCAGTAATTTATTTTTTTTTTAGCGGAGGTCCGTTTTGACGACACGCTCATGACCGTTTCGTCATTCTGAGAATGATCAATTCTGCACTTTTTGACATCCGAGTTCGTTTCGATGTCGTTTTGTTGAGTTCCGTGCTTTTTAGCGACTTTTCCGCGCTTGAGTTCGATTCTTGCGAATCTCGTTCGAAACTGCTGTTTCGAGTTTCCTGTAAGTCCGTTTAACTCCGTTAGATGTGTTGTGAACTTCGGTTTGGTTATTCAATCACGTATCGTGATTTCCGGGCGTTTTGGGCCATTTTGTAATTTCTTAAAAGTTACGGGTATCCGTATCTGTAATTGTTGTCTCGACCCGTTTCTTGGTCGCGTATGATTAATTATTGTATTATGTTCTCATTTCGGGTTGTTGATGTCGTCCGCGAACTTTTCGTCGTGTTCTTTCCGTGCGTTTTCGGAAATCGAGTCGTCGAGCCCTGGTGGTCGGGTACTGGCCGGACGATTGCGGGACTGGCTGGACGATTGCGGGCACCAGCCGGACAGGTGCGCAGAACCGCGTAAGCGCCTTCTGGCCGGAAAAGGCTGCGCGCCAACCGGCAGTATAAGCGCACGCTTCTCGGTTGGCCTAACGTGTCTGTGCTCCGGGTGCAGGCAGTGGGGTTCTGAGGTTCTGGACTTGGTCAGGATCGGCAGGTAGCGCACGCTACTGTCGGTCGTAGTGCACGCTAACCGGCAGGGGTAGCACACGCTGTCGGCCGACTATCGTACGTTACCAGGGCGAGCTGTTTAGTCCAGAGGCTACTGGACAGGTCGGCTAGCGCGCGTAGGCTTCCGGCTGTAGCGCACGCTAGCGGGAGTCGGGTCGGCAGGTTTGGTCGGTGGTGCCGGGTCGTGCGGGCCCTGGCCGAGGGTACTCGGCCGATACCGGCCTATAGGGCACGCTAGTCCGGGAAGGCTAGCGCACGCTAGTCCGGCCCAGTATAAATGTGACCGAGCAGTCGTGTTTTCATTCATTTTTCACTTCCTTCCTTCTCCGTCCGCGACTGGCGATTCATAGGTGACTAAGCCATGTTGTTTAACAACAAATCCACGAAGTTGTTGAGTTCATAACATCAATCAATCATCCGTTATCATCCTTTGATCCAGCGAATCAAGGTAATCTTACCTTAGAACCCTAATTTCGTGAATTTGGGGGTTTTTGCATTTTCGTCCGATTCGTTCCGTGTTGTTGATTAATTCATGATGGGTATGATTAATCTTGGTAGTATTCTTGTGTTTAACATCATTTAATCCATTGTTCTTCGTCGAATCGAAGTATATTTCTTGATTTCTTTCGAATTGACTTTTTGGGGGATTTGTCCTCGATCTCGTTTTTCATCCGTTTTCGATGGATCGATTATGGTTAAATGATGTTGTTAAACATATTCTATGGATTGTATATCCATATTTCAACTTGGAATTCTGTTTTCGGGTTTTGACGGGACGAATCGTTTTCTTGGCCGTTTTGGAGGAAATCCTTAAAGCTTCGTCATTTGTTCTTTGAATTCAGCGGCTTTGGGTCGTACTTTGGAATTCATTTTCATTGTTATTGTTTTCGTTCGTAGTTCATTGTTGTGGATTATCGTTCGGTGGAGTCGGCGAGTTCGTAGTCGGTTCGTGCCAACCTACTTCGGCCGGTTCTCCGCGTTGTGGTTATTCGAGGCAAGTATCTTGCCCATACATTTCATGTTTTGTTGATATAGTTCATGATAAATGATTTTATGCGAAATCCAATGTTTAATGAACGTAAAAAAGGGATTGGTATGTTCTCGATAAATGTTGTCTTTCAACGATAATTCGTATACTTCGTGAATATGTATTCTCAGAATATGTGTGTTGGTTTGGTATTTTGAAAGATAACATGATCTCTTCGAGTGAGTTAATAGACCGTAATCCTTTGCCGGGGATTACGTACTGTTATTGTGTACTTGTTCGGTAAGAACGTAATGTGTGTGATGTTAGTTACTACTCCTTGAAAGGAGGTTGTGATGCTTAATGTTGTTTGGCTTCATAAGTGATTATTGTTGTGTGCTTGATGCATGTGATGTGCCTCTGGGTATGATTGTTGAATCTCCGGGATCCATACTTTCTAGTATGGGTCGGGCGTGACCGTAGGGTTATCCAAATCGGGTATGTCTTTCGGGGACTCCGAGGTTCGTGGCTTGTTAGCCCGATGCCGAGATAACTTGTGGGGTTATCATCGGGTATGTCTTGCGGGGACTCCGAGGTTCGTGGCTTGTTAGCACGATGCCTGGATAACTTATGGTTGTGTTTTGATTATGTAAGTATATGTGCTTTTAGTCACGTGACTGCGGTTACGGTGACATGCGATTTGATATAGTTTCCCTGTGGGTTATTCACTCGGGTTTGTTCTACGGGAGCATCTTAGGTCCGTGGCTTGCTAGCACAGGACGCGAATAATCTGTGGAAACAGGTTGTTATGGTATGATCGGGTCGTGGACCCCACTTGTTGTTTTCGAATTTATGTTTTGGGAAAATGACTTTTTGGGCTGTGTCCCTAAATGTTTTCGAAAGGCCTGAGAATTCTTAAATCCCAATGTATTCAAAACTCCCGAGGTCGTAAAATGTTTTTCACAAGATGTATATTGGGCTTACCCTATCTTTCGATTTAAGCGTTTGATTAAGTGAATCACCTCGGGAAGTATGTTTATGATTAACATGTTTCGTGGAGTATGATATGTATGGCTCGTTTTCGTATTTTATACTTGCACTAGCAAAACAGTGGAGTTTTGCTAACCCCCGAGTATTCGGGGGGTGGATGTCTATTTTTGCATTCAGGTTTTGGAGCATAACACAGGGTCGGCACGAAGGATGATGAAAGATGAACGATACTAATCACACGAGGATCCATTGATGTTGTATTGGTCTAGATGTATTTTCTTTTCCGCTGCAGTATCTTTTGCCCGTTGTACAGGAGTTTATTATATTTTGACCCCTGCGTGGGTATGTGTTTGTAATTGAGTTGTATATTTTTATTGAAAGACCAAATCGGTCTACCGAGTCATTTTAGCCTTGAAGGCATTGTCGAGATGTTAAATATTGTTACCAGCCTGGTAGATCCTCGAGGAGAGGGTCTACGGCGTGTAATATCCCTGAGTGGATTGGGGGTGTTACACTTTTTGCATAATTTAAATAAAATACTCTGTAAGCTTCTTTTTACAGGGCATGACAATAAAACAAGACAATCAGGATACGTGAACATCATTGTGAACCAGATAAGATCATATTATGTCCTTTTCAAGAAACTTACTTAGGAAGAATTGAATTTTGCTACTTTTAAATTACCTCTTGTGTGTGTGAATTTTAATTTTCTTTTAATAACCCAAAAACATAAAAAATGGAAAAAGCCTTAAAAATATTGAAAAACAATTTCCTTTTCTCAGCAAAAATGCAATCTCACTATGCCATAAATGGCCTTTGGCAACCACATAACTGGGTTACCTTAGACCCAAATTTCTGTTTCCACAGACCCAAAATGGGCAAAGGTAACATTTTATCTAAGTTGCTCGGTGAGCAGTAGCCTTTGGACTCAAAGGCAACATGGGGATCATCCTAAGCTAACATAGGATTATTTGTTACCTAAGGACCCTACAGCAACATCCTAAGGACCCTACAGCAACATCATATTCTTGTTGCAATAGACTTTATAATTTTATAAAATATATAGCCAATTTAGTGGGTTCCACATTTGTGGGTCCCACAGGTGGGACCCACTTAGTGGGGTTAGCTGGTGGGGCCCATATGTGGGACCCATTTTGCCGTGGGCCTTTTAGTGGGGCCAACTTTGTGAGGCCCACACGGGTGGGGCCATAGATGTGCAGCAATTTTTAGTCTATTGCAACACTTATATTACCAATTGCAACATAGGTGTTACCCATGAAAGACATTTGCAACATATACAATAGTACCTAAGGTAACACCTTCATTTTAACAAAATAAAAATGTAAATTTTAAATTTAGCATTTCTCATTAGAAAAACCAACAAACCAATTCACAGAAACCAACAGCATCATCCAACTACATAATCCCATCATAAAAAAACAACTATATCCAATCACAAAACCAACCAACTACATATATACAAATACTAGAAGAAAATAATTTGGTCATTTTTAACCAATTACATCAGTGGACGTCTAAGACTAATATACAAAAAGTCTCTAAGAAACTATTATGTGGAACACTTATTCAATTAGCCAAGGATTAGCCAATTTGCCTGAGTTGGTGTCCATTCACAAACTTCACCTTCTTTGAACGAGAGAGCTGCAGAATGAAATAAGAAAGAAGAGTCAATAATTAGTGATTGTTACTAAGCTTCCAAATAGGCAGCCTAAGGTCTCCAAACTAATTATTCTAAACCAGAAATAATTTGCCAAGTTTATTTATCTTGACCAAATTTGAAGGATCATTTATCGAATTCCTGAAGGAAAAGCAGTGCTGCACTGGAATCCTCAGCCTAAAATCTTGTTCCAAATCCCAAAAGCTTAGAAAGAGGAACAACCAGATGTTTGATTTCAACCAGTCTACAATTCACAAAAAAAAAAAGCACCTCAAAAAGTGTATATTAATGCTAAAGAAATCATAAGACGAAGGGCACTACAATCACCAGGCTTTAGATTCAATCAGCAAGTATGCTACAAATGAGTTACTATCATTTTCCATATACCAGCTAGGCCCAAATCTTTGGCTCAGAGATGTTATTTGGCATGTAAGTTATTTACATGCTACATCAGATAATATAGTGGTTTTAACAATGGAAAGCAAGCATACAAATCCAAATGTTCTATATTTAATGTTTTACTACAAGCATTTTGGAGATTACAAACCTAACAAATATATTATAGATCATTATGAATTTAAGCATAATGAAGAAATATTTCACCATTATCATTAAAAATCGTATGACCTACTTGAATAATTAGCGGAAGTTACTTGCCGAGCACGTCTTTTTTCACATGAGCTCAAATATAAACGATCTCAAACGAACTAGTCAGAAAATAGCACAAGCGTGGTTGCTTGAGCCGCCGCCCTCAAGCGCCCAAGCGAGCCACTGGCCTCTAGGAGAACAGGTGTCTTGCTTATAAAGGTGTTGGGTATTTTTTGACGGATAAATTTTGAAAAGCAAGATACAAAATACAGTAAAGGAACACTATATGGGGCACAATATGGTTAAAGATCCAAGATCAGAACTTTTTCAATACAAGAACCTGAGTTTAAGCCACACTTTTCTGCTTCCTAAAATACAGATTTAGTGGAGTTGTTTCAAATGAAAACATCCAAATATTAGGACAATAAGAACAAATAAAAAAAACCTATCAAAATATAAAAATTAGTCTAATCAAAAATCATTTTGCACATATATTTATGTTGGCATTAATCCTAACAATGATCATAGAGGGATAAACACCCCACAAAAATAAATAAGACAATATTTCATTAACAACTAACCTCAAGGACCGTGACTGTCTTGGTAGACAAATGCAACTTTAGCTACAATTTTAAGCTCAACGAAATTTGTAAAGGAAAAAGTAGTTGGGCTAAATTGATCCATTTGGTCCATTTTCAGTCCAATAATACAACAAATTTGAGTGACTTCCATACAAATTTTGAGCGACTTATATTAGATACAAGCTGGGATTGACACTCATAAACGAAAATCTAACACGCAGAAAAGGAGACATCAGTTACACCCTGAACCAAACCAAACGAAAGTAGCAACTAAATAAGAGACAAGACTTAACTGCTTAGATATTTCAGTCCGAGAAACTTTATTTGAATTCTCCGTCTCATTTTGTCTCTTCTGTTTGAGCGAGCCTACTCATGATATCAGATAAGATAAGCCAACAAAATGAAACAAACCCAGAAAGCAAAACTAAAGCAAAAGGTTCTTACCAAGGCTTTTGAAATTTTTCTCATGCTTTGCCATATTGCTAAGAGTTTTGTCCTATCAAAATACAATTAACAAAAGAATGTGATCAAAAAACTATGCTTAGTAATGTCAACAGAAAGAAAGCTAAAAAATTGACTTTACAATGTTTCTTCCCACAAAACTTTATAATCGGCTCACCAAGGTGAAACTTATCAACATAATACATAATCAAAACTGAAACTTATCAACATAAAACATACTTGTGCGGTTGAAGATTCAATCCAAGGTGAAAGCAACATACTTCATAATCAAGTGGTCTATGGCAGAAATCAACACTTTGGAATCGAGAGGTTTAGGGCAGAAATCAACACTTCAGAATCGAAGAGTCGATCCAGGTGAAACCTTACCTGGAATAGCCGCTGCCACCGTTCCGGCTACTGGAACCTCCGACCCACAGCTCGCGGCACACCATCGGTCACTGTGAGCAGTCTGTTTGAACCACCACCACTGCAGGCGCACATCCCGGCCAGGATCTCTGTAGCCATTTTCTTTTGGATTTTCCGCGGGTCGTGTGTGTGTGATATTCTGCAAAAAAAATTGTCTCCGGCCGATGGCCGGGAGAAGTTTAGTGAGAGGGATAAGAGGACAGATAGGGAGGCGAGAGGTAGAGAATAGAGAAGTGAGAAGTGACAGCGGTCGATCGGTGATAGGGTTTATAAACCCAGAGTTTTGTGTCAAAATCAATTAAGTCTCTTATTTCTAGATTTATTCAATTTCACCCATACATCTTTTAATTATTACAATTAACCCCCAATCAGGTTTATAATTCCTTCAATTTCACTATCACTTTAGGTAGCATCATTTTATTCAGGTGGAAATTTTCACTTTAATTGCTTTAATTGGACTGCTATGTGATATTCTATTTATGTTTTAAATTTAGGATACATATTGTAAATCAGGCTCACTTGTGTACGTGTAAAGAGGCTATCTTAAGATATATGTTGTGTGGGGATACATGCACAACCTCAATAATCACATGCGTGCTCGATTTATGTCATATGTGATGTTGTGTGTATGTATTCATGTTGAGGAAAATATTATTGATAGAATAATCATTTAATGGCTTTCCATGAGATTGTACATTATTATGATATGTGTGATTTCCACGAGCTGAAGGAAGCTCACCCCCACTTATATTGATCCCGCGGGTTAAACTGAGCTGGATGGACGAAGGAGCGAGCCGAGAGGGCATATGATGATATTTATTAAAACGATACTTTTCTTTATGTCTCATGTTTTTGAAATATTATTTGAGGAAAATCTTGATTAAAAAAATTTAAAAATTTATTTTCGCCGCAATTATTACCTCTTATCTATGTCATGTCGTTGCTTTAATTAATGGGCATTTATTTTAGTCAACGTAGCGACTCGAAATTATTTTTATTAAAATTTGCTATTATATGTAGACATTAAATTTGTTATTTTAATTTTTTTGTAATTATTCATAGTTATTACAAGCATTATTTTTTTAATAATTTTTTTAATTATTAAAATCAAATACTACTTTATTTTAAAACCTTTTCAATTTAAATTTATTAAAAATATTTTATTATTTATAAAAAAATATATATAATTCATTATTGGATAGAATAATTTTTTATAAAAATCGATTCAATGTTTTATTAAAATTAATTATTTTTAAAGTTAAAAATTTATTAAATCATTAAGTTTATATAAAATTCAAAATTTTGTTTATTAATACTCTAAGGTAACACATCTCATGGTTTTACTGAGAGTTACACCTTTTATAGCTAGAGTAACATATATTTCAGGATTTGGTAACACCACAACCCGAACGTTGTGGAAGGTCCAAAATTTCATAGCTATGGTAACATCCAAGAAGGTAACACCCCACCCTAAGTATTGTAGAAAGCCATCTATGGCGTAGTGTCTTAAGAATTTATAGAGCTCGAGCCGAACGAATGCGATTATTCATGTTGTAGGACATCCCACATGACATTCGCTTTACTATTGAAGCCAAAGTAAGAATAGCTAAGGAATTATTCGAAATGCCAAAAAGTTCATATGCCAAGAAACGACGAGCCAAAATGTATGTTTGATATGAATGTGCCAGATGGACTTGTGATCAAAAATATTTTTCTCTTGGAATTCCTTCCACAAACAGATAAGATAAAATTGAGTTCATAAAGGGTGGGCTGTGTAACACTCCCAAGATATTTAGGGCATATTACAGCGCCGTGGATCCCTACGTGGGACCCACCAAGCTAAATAAACAATACCGCTCGTCTAACCATCTCGTTTAGCAAGAAACATACAACACCACAACAATAACTAAATGAAATTACCCGGTACAACTAGTAAACAGGACATCACATAAATTCACGAATACGATTTAACATACAAAACATATCCCAAATCAAAAGTGCCTAAGTACTCGCGAGTACTATCTATAAGTTCACAAGTTTGGAAAACAAACACATCAAAATGGACAACGGAAATAAAGGGACTCCATTGCACATGTCAACATACCCGACCAGCATCCTCGTACTCTTCCAGTGCCCGCTCGACCGGCTGAACGCCACCTGAAATTCATAACAAGAATTTGCCCAAAACGGATCCCCAAAGGGGTTAGCAATTACACTAGTACAAGTAATAAAGGCAAACCATTCGCTTACACATTTCATAGTACATGCATCAAGTCATTTCAAAATCCAAAACCAGACATGTCTTTTCCAGAAAATAAACAGTCAATAATCAATTTGCCTAGGACCGGGGCGAAACTACTGGTCCCATTCGAGGCCTCTATGGACCCTCCTGAAGTGGCCATAATCACAAAACAAATCACGCACAGGCATCACCTAGGACCAGGGCAAAACAACTAATCCTATTCGAGGCCTCTAAGAACCCTCCCGAAGTGGCTAGCGAACAAGCTCGTGAATCCAGAGTGAAGTCACGGATTCCCCCGGGGCCCCGTCACACCCTCCCGGAGTGAGCAAAGCACACATATATTATACATCACCATTTCACGTTAAGCATAAAGGTTTCCAAGAATACTTGCCTTGAGTAATTAATGACGAAATGGACGGAACGGAGAAGAACCACGATCGCTAGGAACCGATAAACCCGAACCTAGCGATTCGAAGAATACAATCACAACCATTTATAAACGATTACGGAAATGGAATATACCCGGAAACCCACCTACGATTCATGTAAATTCGTACAAAAACAACAATGAGGGCGGATCGCAACCGAACCCTCTCGATTTCACAAATACAACGAAATTTACCATGAACTCGTAGGGAAAACAAGAATACTACCAAGATTAATCATATACATCATGGATTAATCAACATTACAGGATGAATCGGAGAAAAACTCGAAAACCCCAAAATTTCCAAAAAATAGGGTTCTAGGAGATTACCTTGGATTAAAGACGAAGAACACGAGTACATATTGTTAATTTACACTAAGAACTCAAGGAAGATGATAGTTGAGGTGTTTGGAAGAAGAAATCGCCTCCAAATCGCCTCTGGATCGCTCGGGCCGTGGGTAGGAAGCAAAGTGAGTAAAATGGACGAATCTGGGTCAACTCTCGGTATATATAACCAGATGGTTTAGCGTGCGCTAATGGTTCACGGTAAGCGCGCACTAACCAGCCAAAACTGGTCTAGAACCTGTGGTTCTGACCCGTTAGCATGCGCTACCAGAAAATAGCGTGTGCTAATCGTCCCCTGATAGTGCGCGCTATCGAGCTATAGCGTGCGTTACCTGTTCGCCATCCCGAGTGCAGAAACATTCTGCCCAGTCTGGACTACTGAATTAGCGAGCGCTGCCACATATCTATCGTGCGTTATGTCTCAACCATAGCGTGCGCTAATATACATATTTAGCGTGCGCTAAGCTGATCGTCCAGAGAACAGAAACATCCTACTGCCACTGCTGTACTCGAGTCATTAGTGCACGCTACACAACGACATTACCGTGCGCTACACAACAAAATTAGCGCGAGCTAACGAATGCAGACAGTAGTACAGACAACATATAAAGATGGAAAATGGCCAATTCTACCTCAGATGAAAACAACGCGCATCCGACACCAAACAATGGACTGAAAGAAGACACTCGCACGACGAGTTCGAGTCCGAACTAAAGCACTAAAAGAAAACATGGTTTTGTACCCAAAGGTTCGGAAAACGACAATGATAGTAATTACCCCATAACTTTGGGAAATTACAAAATAGCCCAAAATATCTGAAATACACGATACACGATCGAAACACCAAACGAAAGCTCACAACATGCACACTAACATAAGACGGATCTGCGGCAACCCCGAAACGGTGGTTCCGTCTGAGGATGAAAAGAAGTACTCAGACGCAAACGAGTACCCAACGCCTTATGTACCGCCTGCCAAAAGTGCGATACAAAACATCCATCGCGATCCGAAATAATAGACTTCGAAGTACCGTGAAGCCTCACAATCTGCGCAATAAATACACGAGCAAACTTTTTCGGACCCCAAGTATCCTTGATGCCCAGAAAATGTGCCGACTTGGTCATAGATCCACAATTACCCAAACCATATTCATACCAGACTTCGATCTCGGCAAGCTCGTGACGAAGTCCATCGAAATATCTTTCCATTTCTATTATGGAATGGGAAACGACTGCAATAACCCGGCTGGTCGCTGATGCTCGATTTTCACCTGCTGATAAGTCAAACATCTCGCTACCAACTGTGCGACCTCCTTCTTCATATCGTTCCACCAAAAGTTCCTCCTTAGGTCATTGGACATATTACTCAAACCAGGATGAATTGAGTAAGGCGTAGCATGGGCCTCCCGCAAAATATTTTGCCTCAATTCAAAGTCGTTCGGTACACAAAGCCGACTTTGGAATCTCAACACACCATCCTCGTAAATCACAAATCCATTAGACTTCCCTCTAAGAACATTCTCTCGGATTTGAGTAATCATCGGGTCCTCCAACTGCTTCAGTTTAATTTCATCGATCAGCGACGACGAAATCTCCATAGCACAAAGTTGCCCGACAGCTTCTGGCAATAAAATCTCAATACCCAACTCGATCAAATCACGTTGAAGCTCAGATTGAGACGTAAGTATCTCAAACGTCTGCAACGTAACCGGTTTCCATCTCAAGCCATCTGCCACGACGTTCACCTTGCCCGAATGATAAAGGACTTCGAAGTCATAATACTTAATCAATTCCAACCACCTCCTATGACTCATATTCAACTCCCGCTGAGTGAATATGTACTTCAGATTTTATGATCAGTAAAAATCTGACATGCGGAGCCAAAGCGATAATGACGCCAAATCTTAAGCGCGAAAACAACTGCCGCTAACTCCAAATCATGAGTAGGGTAGTTAAGCTCATACAGCTTCAACTGTCTCAATGCATACGCAATAGTCTTGTCGTGCTGCATCAACACGCACCCAAGACCCTAACCCGAAGCATCGCTATAAACAGCAAAACCCTCGTTGCCACATGGCAATGCTAGAATCGGGACTGAAGTCAAACGCCTCTTCATCTCCTCAAAACTCGACTGTGTTTCATCATTCCAGACGAACTTCTCAGATTTTTGAAGCAACTGTGTAAGTGGCCGGGCCAGTTTTGAGAACCCATCGACGAACCTACGATAATAGCCATCCAAACCCAAGAAACTACGGATCTCCTTCACATTCTTGGGCGGTGCCCAATCCAGCACTGCCTTAATCTTCTGTGGATCCACACGGACCCCCTCGGCTGAAATCACATTACCCAGAAACATCACTTCATTCAGCCAGAACTCACATTTCAAGAATGGCACCTACTGAGATGTACGAACTGAAAAAGCAACTGGAGGAGTTACTGGACAAAGGCTATATCCAGCCAAGCGTTTCGCCCTGGGGAGCACCAGTTCTTTTTGTCCGGAAGAAGGATAGATCGCTTCGACTGTGTATTGACTATAGAGAGCTAAACAAAATGATGATTAAGAATAAGTATCCGTTGCCACAGATTGATGATTTGTTTCACCAGTTACAAGGAGCAACAGTATTTTCTAAAATCGATCTGAGATCAGGATCTCATCAGCTGAGGATTAAGGAATCTGATGTTCCGAAATTAGCGTTCAGAACTCGCTACGGACACTATGAGTTTGTAGTGATGCCGTTTGGTCTCACTAACGCACCTGCCATATTCATGAAATTGATGAACCGAGTGTTCATAGAGTATTTGAATAAATTTGTGGTTGTGTTCATTGATGACATTTTGGTGTATTCTAAGAGGCCGGAAGAGCATGCACAACATTTACGGATTGTGTTAGACCTGTTGAGAAATGAACAATTGTACGCCAAACTTTCTATGTGTGAATTCTGGCTAAAGGAAATAATGTTCCTCGGACATGTGGTGTCAGCTGAAGGAGTCCAAGTAGATCCTTAGAAGATCGAAGCAGTTATGTATTGGAAGCCTCCAAAGAACGTTAAAGAAGTCCGGAGTTTCTTAGGACTTGCTAGATATTATCGCCGATTCGTGGAAGGGTTTTCCAAAATTTCCCGCCCACTTACTCGACTCCTGCAGAAAACTCAAAAGTTTGAATGGAATGAAATGTGTCAGAAAAGCTTTGATGAATTGAAGAGGAGATTGACGACAGCACCGATTTTAACACTTCCACAGGGAACTGGAGGATTCATAGTTTACAGTGATGCTTCGAACCAAGGACTCGGATGCGTATTGATGCAGAATGATAAGGTGATCGCTTATGCGTCACGACAACTGAAACCTTATGAAGTGAATTAACCAACGCATGATTTGGAGCTAGCAGCAGTAGTTTTCGCTTTGAAAATCTGGAGACATTACCTGTACGGGACTCACTGTCAGATCTTTACGGATCACAAGATTCTCAAATACATCTTCAGTCAGAAAGAGTTGAACATGCGGCAAAGGAGATGGCTGGAACAGACAATTATGGAGTTGTTTCAGAGATAGTTCGATTGCATGGTACGCCGAATTCGTGCTATCTGTGATGATGGAGTTTTGAGATTTCAGAACCGACTTTGCATTCCCAATGTCGATGTTCGTGCTATCTGTGATGATGGAGTTTTGAGATTTCAGAACCGACTTTGCATTCCCAATGTCGATGTTCGTGCTATCTGTAAATTCGTGCATTCCCAATGTCAATGTCAATGTCGGGTTCCCAAGTGTCCTTAAGTGTCCGAAAAAGTCTGCGGCAAAGGAAAGGCCCCCGAATTCGTGCTATCTGTGATGATGGAGTTTTGAGATTTCAGAACCGACTTTGCATTCCCAATGTCGATGTTCTGAAACAGACAATTATGAAGGAAGCTCACAGCTCGCCCTATTCTATCCACCCGGGTACCAGTAAGATGTACAAGGACATGAAGCAAAATTTTTCGTGGGAAACATGAAGAAAGATGTAGCGGATTATGTTTTGAAATGTTTGACTTGTCAGCAGGTTAAGATCGAGCATCAATGACCTGCCGGAATGCTGAAGTCGCTCCCGATTCCTGAGTGGAAGTGGGAGGACATATCGATGGACTTTATCACTAGTATGCCGAGAACCAAGATAGGAATGAACATGACTTGGGTGATAGTTTATCGTCTAACCAAATCGGCTCATTTTCTGGGCATTAAGGACACTTGGGAACCCGAGAGGTTAGCACGAGTATTTATTTCAGAGATAGTTCGATTGCATGGTACGCCGAAGACCATTATTTCTGATCGAGACGGCCGTTTTGTGTCTCCTTTTTGGAAAGCAGTTCATAAGGACTTGGGGACCTAATTGAACTTCAGTACAGCTTATCACCCGCAGATAGACGGACAATCTGAGAGGACTATTCAAACGGTGGAAGACATGCTGAGGGCATGTGCCTTAGATTGGTCAAATGATTGGGAAATTCATCTACCGTTGATTGAATTTACCTACAACAATAGTTGGCATGCCTCTATTAAGATGGCACCGTTTGAGGCATTATATAGGAGAAGATGTAGATCGCCCCTGTGTTGGGACGATTCATCAGACTTGATCAGAACGGAACCAGAATTGATTGTTCAGACACGAGAAAAGATAGCCTTGATTCACAAAAGGCTGTTGACCGCCCAGAGTCGACAGAAATCTTATGCAGACGTACGTCGTCGTCCATTAGAGTTCAGTATTGGAGATCACGTACTTTTAAAAGTTTCTCCTACTCGGGGAATCTTTCGTTTTGGGAGAAAAGGAAAGCTGAGTCCAAGATATATCGGACCATTCAAGATCCTCGAGAGAGTTGGACAGTTAGTATACAGATTAGCTTTACTGCCGTCATTGAGCAATGTTCATAATGTGTTTCACGTATCCCAGTTACGGAGATATATACCAGATCCTAGTCATGTCATTGATTTCGGCGAGATCGAAGTCGCTCAAGATGGAATGTTTGAAGAAAGATCGGTCAGGATACTCGAGAGTCGAGTTAAGTAGTTAAGGAACAAACCAATCGCTTTGGTCAAAGTTCAGTGGTCACGCCACAGAGTGGAAGAAGCCACTTGGGAAACGGAAGATAGCCTGAAGTCCAGATATCCAGAGTTATTTTCGTCTTGAGTTTCGGGACGAAACTCCTTTTTAGTAGGAGAGTATGTAATAGCCGGATTTATTATTGAGTATGTCATTTGTATTTGAGCCATGTATTATTCGGAATCGTAATATCGATAATTAGAGTATGATATTTCTCACATTTGTATCTTTGTACATGAGTATAGCAACATGCAAATTTTCTCATTCAAACTCGTGATAACGCACGCTAAGAATGTAGCTTAACGTGCGTTATCGGCTAAAACTAGCGCACGTTACGAATGAAGAATTGCGTGCGTTTGGTAGTCAATTATTGAGCTAGGTGGCTAGCACATGCGCCAGCCGAACATGGGCCCGGATAAGATTCCCGCGAGCGAACCTGGACAGATTTGGAGTCAACGCTTGTTAGCGTGCGCTAAGGATACTGTGATAGCATGCGCTAAATAACATACGAACAGATATGTTATAAAAGGGACAGCACCCCATTTTACTTGGTTTACATTCTCTTCACTTGTCCTTCTTACTTGAGAGACCACAGAGCCTCATATCTTCCTTAAACACACATAGATCACCTCTACTCGATCATTGGAGATTGGATGTCACTTGTGAAGGATTGTTGAAGTGGAGAAGCACCTTGGATTGACATTCAAACAACCGTAGTTGGATTCTACCTTTTTGACTCGGTGTGTTATTCGTCTTAAGGTATGTTAATTCTATCCAGCCTTAGATTCGTGTTCTTGAGAATAAGATGATCATGCTACCAAGATATTGAGTTCCATTGATAAATTATTCAATCAAACATCATGTTTAGAAGTCGGAATGATTATGCTTATGATATCGTCATTGAAAACATCGTAGTTGGAATCCTAGTACGTCAAATGATGAGAGGAATATTCTGAGATTGATTATCCGTATGATTAACGTTGCCATATTGATTGTAAATTTGGAGTTGATATCACTTTTGTTATAAGGACTTAAGAAAGAATCATCTTAGGTTGTATCTTTTCATTGGGATTGTTAGTTCACCTTTAAGATGAAGTCTGAATGTGATAATGGTAATGGAATCTAGTGCATCAACCTGAGATCACCGAACTTCAAATGAGAATGATAATCGAGATTGAATATAAGAGTTGTGATGATATTCATTTCCTTGAATTCAAAGATGATTGAATCCGTAAGGCTATTCATAAGTTTATGATATGTAGATGAGTAACGTACGTAAATCATTGAAGAGTTCGTAAGTTTCATCACTGTTAGAACAGTCATCTGCCCAGAAGTGAAACTAGCATGCACGCTTAGCGTACGCTAAGCTATGTAGATTAACGTACAATATGGGGCTTAGTTAACGTACGCAACGTTTGGTACATAACGTACGTTAAAATCATCAGAGGAGTCAGTCGGCTGATCAGAGAGGGACTGCCGATACTTATATAACGTATGCTAGACTTTGTTGTTTACGTGCGCAAACGAGTAGGATTAACGTACACTAGACAGAATACGTAACGCACGTTAAGCAAGGCACACATGTTACATTTTATGAACTTCCGACCGTAATTTGGATTGTTAGATGTTCGTACGACGTGAGATGAATTCGATATTATTTCTTTTGTTAAGGTTCGAGCTTAGCAACGTGTTTTATCGAAGGGGACAACCTTCGAGTGTTTTGATATTCGTGGAAGCTTTTTTCTTGTCATCGAACCGAGGCAAGTACTTAATTAGAATTGTGTATATTATGTCAATAATATTGTGATTGTATTATGTACATGTGTTGTCATTAAATGTCCACCATGCGTTGACCCGACGGGAATCATCATGGGAATCTATAGCTGTGTGCGCTAGATCGTTGGACAGGTAGTTCCACCATGCATTGGTCCGACGGGATCATCATGGGAATCTATAGCTGTGTGCGCTGGATCTTAGGAATACCAACAGTATGTTGAGACTATTATGATGTGATAAGTGTTGTTGTTATTTCTCGTTGGAGAAACTTGTTATGATGATTCTTGATTACATCACTGTCGTATGATTATTGTACTTGTACTAGCATCGTTGCGCTAACCCCTTTGGGGGTGAACATTTGTTTATGTTCAGGATCCAGGAGAGCGGGGAAACAACCACTGGAGCTGCATGACGACGAGGGTGCAGAGTGATGTTCCGGCCGGGTTTATTGTCTGTTGTTGGTTATTTTAATAAGTACTCGAGTACGGCGTAACTTGTGATGTTTGGATTTCAGTGATGTAAAAATATTCTTCATTTAGATATTTGTATTCTCGGTATCGAACCAGAACTGTCCTATTTTATTTTAGTGATTTCATGATTTAGTATCTGTTATTGTCTTTTCATTTATCCAGCCTTGTAAATTCTTATGTAAAGGATTTACGGCGCTGTAATATTCCTGAATATATCGGGGGTGTTACAGCCAGTACTTCTTCCCGTGATGTGAAGTGTTTTAACTGTGGCCGACCGGGCCACATCAGTCGAACTTGTCTGGGTCCTTTGCTGACGTGTAATCAGTGTGGCCAGCCGGGCCGCAAGGCTGCTTTCTGTTCTGAGAGAGAGCGAACTCTTGGTGCCCAGACTTCCTTCCCAGCGCCTAGGGAGCCGAGTGTGAACCAAGGGTGACCTAATCTACAACCCCTGCAGAGTACCGACCGAGGGAGGGTTCGGGGCCAGCCAGCTGGAGGGGGAGCTTCCAGTGTCGGCTCCGCTCATCCGTGTGTCTATGAAATGAGGAGGGCCGATGATCCTGTAGCCATCGTGGCCACATGTACCATTCATATTCAATCTCATCCTGTCAGTGTGCTTTTTTATTCGGGTGCTACGCATTCATTCATCTCTGGAGTGTGTTTGCCGTTTGAGTCTTGACTGTTTGTCGCCTTGTGAGCCTTTTATCGTTAAACTTCTTAGCGGTGATAGAATCATTGGTGATTGAGAGGTCCGAGACTGTTCTGTGTTTATTTGTGAGAGGGCTTGGCTCTCTAATCTTATTGTCGTGAATATTGAGGGTGAGGATTTGATTCTCGGGGATGATTGGATCGAGCGGCATGGTGCAATCATGAACTACCACACGAGAATCATCACCATGTTAGCCGAGGACGGCACCGAGCACTCTTTCGTGGGGCGGAAGAGGGGAAACCAGAAGTTTGTAATTAACGTCTTGAAGGCAATATGACTCATGTGGAAGGGGTGTGATGGTTATTGGTGTTACACCTTGAAGGCGGATGGTGGAGTCGAGCTTTCATCGATTCCAGTCGTTAGTGAGTTTCTTGATGTCTTTCCTGATGAGTTACCGGGGTTGCTACCAGACCATGAGGATGAGTTTGCTATCGAGTTAGAGCCAGGGGCTACTCTGATTTTGAAGGAACCGTATCGCATGGCATCCTCAGAGATGGCTGAGTTGAAGAAGCAGTTGAGTGAGCTTCTTGAGTCGGGGTATATTCGACCGAGTGCTTCGCCTTGGGGCGCATTGGTTCTGTTCATGCGAAATAAGGATGGTTCGCTGCGTTTATGTATCTACTATCGCGAGCTAAACAAGGTGACCATAAAGAACAAGTATCCCATGCCGAGGATTGATGACTTGTTCGATCATTTACATGCAGCGGCGGTATTCTCGAAGATCGACTTGAGATCGGGGTACTATCAGCTTCGGGTGAAGGAGTCTGATCTTCCGAGAACAGCTTTTCAGACGAGATACGGAAATTATGAGTTTCTGGTTATGCCCTTCGGGTTAACTAACGCGCCGGCAGTGTTCATGCAGCTGATGAACAAGGTCTTTATTGAGTATTTGGATAAGTATGTCATTGTCTTCATTGACCGCATTCTTATTTATTCGAAGAACGAGGAGGATCATGCGCATCATCTGAGTGTGGTGTTAGATATTTTGAGGACTGAGCGGCTCTATGCGAAGTTCTCGATATGTGAATTTTGGCTGAAGGAGGTGATGTTTCTGGGTCACGTGATTTTAGCTGAGGGGATCTGTGTGGATCCACAGAAGATTGATCCAGTGTTGGATTGGGCACCGCCTAAGAATGTGAAGGAGGTCCGCAGTTTCTTGGGTTTGGCTGGCTACTATCGTAGGTTCGTCGAGGGGTTCTCGAAACTAGCTCGGCCACTTACACAATTGCTTCAGAAATCTGAGAAGTTCGTCTGGAATGAAGAAAGGCAGTCGAGTTTTGAAGAGTTGAAGAGGTGTTTGACTTCATCCCCGATTTTAGCTTTGCCATGTGGCAACGAGGGTTTTGCCGTTTATAACGATGCTTCGGGTCAGGGTCTTGGCTGCGTATTGATGCATCCCAACAAGACTATCGCGTATGCATCGAGACAGTTGAGGTCGTATGAGCTTAACAACCCTACTAACGATTTGGAGTTAGCGGAATTGTTTTTGCGCTCAAGATTTGGCGTCACTATCTTTTTGGCTCTGCATGTCAGATTTTTACCGATCATAAAAGTCTGAAGTACATATTCACTCAGTGGGAGTTTAATATGAGACAGAGGAGGTGGTTGGAGTTGATTAAGGATTATGACCTCAAAATCCTTTATCATCCGGGCAAGGCGAACGTCGTAGCTGACGCCTTGAGTCGAAAAGCGGTTGCGTTGCAGATGCTTGAGATCCTTACGTCTCAATCGGAGCTTCAGCGGGATTTGATTGAGTTGAGTGTTGAGATTTTGTTGCTAGGAGTTGTCGGGCAACTTTGTGCTTTGGAGATTTCGTCGTCGTTGATCGATGAAATTAAACTGAAGCATTTGTAAGATCTAATAATTACTCAAATCCGATAGAATGTTCTTAAGGGAAAGTCTCCTGGGTCTATGATTCGCGAGGATAGTGTGTTGAGATTCCAGGGTTGGCTTTGTGTACCGAACGACTTAGAATTGAGGCAGGGTATTTTGCGTGAGGCCCACGCTACGCCTTACTCAGTTCATCCTGGTTCGAGTAAGACATACAAGGACCTAAGGAGGAACTTAATGGAATGACATGAAGGAGGAGGTCGCAGGGTTTGTCGCGAGATGTTTGACTTGTCAGTAGGTCAAAATCGAGCATCAGCGACCAGCCGGGTTATTACAGCCGCTTCCCGTTCTGGAATGGAAAAGAGAATATATTTCGATGGACTTCGTCACAAGCTTCCTCATTTTCCGTTCGTTACTCACTTGAGGGTGAGATCGAAGTCTGGTATAAATATGGTTTGGGTGATTGTGGATCGTCTGACCAAGTCGGCACATTTTCTGGGCATCAAGGATACTTGGGGTCCGGAAAGGTTGGCTCGTGTGTTTATGCGCAGATTGTGAGGCTTCATGGTACTCCAAAGTCTATTGTTTCGGATCGGGGTGGCCGTTTTGTATCTCACTTTTGGCAGGTGGTACATAAGGCATTGGGTACTCATTTGCCTCTGAGTACTTCTTTTCATCCTCAACAGTCAGAACGCACTATCCATACATTCGAGGATATGTTGCGTGCTTGTGCTCTCGATTGAAGCAGTGACTGGGAGGAGCATTTGTTGTTAATTGAGTTCACGTACAACAATAGTTAGCACGCATCGATCAAGATGGTACCGTATGAAGCGCTTTATAGGCGGCGATGTCGATCACTGATTTTCTGGAACGAGGCGTCCGATTTGGTCAGGACCAAACCGGATATCACCATAGAGAAGAGGCAGAAAGTGGAATTGATTCGGGCGAGGACGTTGACTGCACAGAGTCGACAGAAATCTTATGCTGACATCCGTCTTCGACCTTTGGAATTCGAGTCGGGAGACCACGTTTTGCTAAAGGTGTCGCCGACAAGAGGGGTTTTCCAATTCGGGAAGAAGGGAAAGTTGAGTTCGAGATTTATTGGGCCCTTTGAGATTCTCAAGAGAGTCGGCGAGTTGGCATACCGTTTGGCGTTGGTCCCGGCTTTGAGCCACGTTCATAGCGTTTTCCATGTTTCCCAGCTGAGGAAATATGTTCCGGATCCTAGTCAGGTCATCGACTATGGTGAGATTGATATCGCTAAGGATATTACTTTCGAGGAGCGTCCCTTGAGGATTTTGGAGCACCGTGAGAAGCGACTGGGACATAAGACCATTCCTTTGGTCAAGGTGCAGTGGTCGAGGCATGGTGTCGAGGAGGCGACTTGGGAACCGAGGATAGCATGCATGCTAGGTACCCCGAGTTGTTTGTTTCTTAAGTTTCTGGACGAAACTTGTTTTTAGAGGGAGAGAATGTAATATCCCCATTTTTCTTTTCTGGTATTTTTCATGTTTTCGTATTTCTTGCTTTTAGTGGCTCACTTGTAACCGTATTGGTATTTCGAGAATACTTATTTATGGACTTTTTGTCATTCGAGCTTGTTTCGGACTTGTTTTACTCGATTCCGCGTTTATTGGCTTTTTCGTCGCTAATTGGTTCGATTCGCGTAATCGTTGTTCGGAACCGCCGTGGCGGGAATGCCGTAAATCCATCTTATGCCTTTATGCGTGTTGTGAGCTTCTGTTTGATGTTTTGATCGTGTATCGTGTGTTTCGGGTGTTTTGAGCCGTTTGGTATCCTGTCGCCTCGCGCATGCTATTTCTGCTGTATAGCGCACGCTAGTATTACTTTGTAGCACACGCTACATTTGTTTTGTAGCATGCACTAACGACTCGAGCACAGCAGTGGCAGTAGGTTGTTTCTGCTCTCTGCTCTCTGGACAAGCAGCTTAGCGCACGCTAAGATTGTATTTTAGCGCACGCTATGGTTTAGGCTTAGCGCGCGCTGGGCGTCTGGTTGCGCGGGCTAATCCGTCAGCCCAAAACTGGGCAGAATGTTTCTGGACTCGGGATGGTGTTCAGGTAGCGCACGCTATGGCCCGATAGCACGTGCTATCGAGGGGCCGTTAGTGCGCGCTATTTTCTGGTAGCGCACGCTAACGGGCCAGAACCGTAGGTTCTGGACTGGTTTTTGGCTGGGTAGCGCACGCTAACCATGATCGTTAGCGCACGCTAAAGTTCTCTGGTTATAAATACCAGAGAGTTGACCTAAATTCATCACTTTTTCATTTGTCATTCTCTCTCCGACCCTTGGGAGATTTTGGGCGCTCCGGTAGATTCGAAGTCTTGCAACTCCTAGCCATCATCTTTCTTGAGTTCTTGTTGTACATTAACAATATCTACTTGTATTCTTCATCCTTAATCGAAGGTAATCTCCTAGAACCCTATTTTGGGAAATTCGGATTTTTTTGAGTTTTTGACCGATTCGTTCCGTATTGTTGATTAATTCATGATGTATATGATTAATCTTGGTGGTAATCTTGTTTTCCCTATGATTTCATGCTAAGTTTCACGATATTTGTGAAATCGAGAGGGTTCGGTTGCGATCCGTCCTCGTTGTTGTTTTTGTACGAACTTACATGAATCGTAGGTGGGATTTCGGGTGTCTCCCGTTATTGTTATTCTTTTCGGATTGGTTGTAATGGTGTTTGACGAATCGTCTAGGTTCGGTGTGTCCAGTTTCTCACAACCGTGATTGTTTCATTTTGCCTTCCGTCGTGATAATCGAGTCAAGTACTCCTAATGTACATTCATGCTTAATGTAATAGTATTGCATGAGTAACATGTGTGTGTATGCTCACTACGGGTTAGATCCGATGGGGTCTCGGTAAGGGTCCACAGAGGCGTGGATCGGCGATCTTGGCTTTTAATCACTACGGGATAGATCCGATGGGGTTTCGGCAGGGGTCCACAGAGGCGTGGATCAACGGTTAATTGTGGTGCATTTTTATAAATGTGTTTTGGATTATGGCGTTTCCGGAAATGTGTGTTGCAAACTAATGTTTTCACATTTGCATGCTTTGACTATATGTGTAAGGTGTAAGTTGTTCATTTGCTACTTGTACTAGCATAATTTCTAACCCATTTGGGGGTCCGTTTGGGGAAATTCTTGTTATGAATTTCAGGTTATGTTTAGCCGGACGATCGGACACTGGGGCAGTACGAGGATGCTGGCCAGGGTTGATGACATGTGCAAAAGAGTCTCTTTATTTTCGTTGCCCTTTTGATGCGGTTGTTTTTAAACTTGTGAACTTATAGAAGGTACTCGCGAGTACTTAGGCATTTCTACTAGTATTATGGTTTGTATTATTAAATGTTATTTATGATTGTAAGTGATGTCTGTTTTGCTGGTTATACCGGGTGTTTCATTTATTTTCGTCCTGGTGATGTGTGTTTTCTCGCTAACTCAGATAGTTACACGAGTGGTATTCCTTAATTAGCCTGGTGGGTCCCATGTAGGGGTCCACGACGCTGTATTATACCATGAATATCTTGGGGGTGTTACAGCTGGTTGGAGATAATCAAAGACTACGATGTGGAAATCTCATACCACCCCGGAAAGGCTAATGTCGTAGCTGATGCACTCAGTCGGGAAACTACACAGGAAGTAATGTTATCCAGCCTAATGGTTCAACCCGAACTACAGCAAGACATCAAGAGGAATGGTACTGAAGTATGGGTACAACGCAGTCAAGGACAAATGTGCTCAATCAATATACATTCGTCCTTATTAAACGAGAAATATCTTAGCACAGATGGAGGATCCCAAACTACGTGCGATCGTTGTGAGAATCGAGGAGGTAAATGTTTATGACTATAAGATCCAGGGGGACTTGGTGAGGTTCAAGAATAGGATCTTTATTCCACCGAATGACAAGCTGAAGCAAACTATGTTGAGAGAAGCACACTCCACTCCCTACTCCATTCACCCCGGAGCAAGCAAAATGTACAAGCATCTACGGTAGAGTTTTTGGTGGAAAAATATGAAATGAGAAGTGGCTAGATTCGCCCACTGTATGACGTGCCAACAAGTAAAAATTGAACACCGCAGACCAGCCAGAATCATGGAACCCTTACCCATTCCGGAGTGGAAATGGGAAAGCATATCAATGGATTTTGTTACTAAGTTACCAACGGTGGTGGGAGGAAAGGATACAATTTGGGTTATCATTGATCGGTTAATGAAATCAGCACATTTTATTCCAATTCAGGAAGCGATCGGAACAGGGCATTTAGCCACTGTTTTCATTAGGGAGGTCGTAAGATTGCACGACATTCCCTCATCCATCATATCGGATAGAGACACCAGATACGTGTCCCATTTTTGGAAAGCCGTCCATAAAGCTATGGGAACCCAGTTACATTTTAGCATAGCCTATCAGCATCAGACGGATGGACAGACCGAGCACACGATACATACCTTGGAAGCTATATTGAGGGCATGTGTGCTCGATTGGGGTAAGGATTGGGTTAAGCATCTCAGGTTAGTAGAGTTTTCGTACAACAACAGCTGGCACGCGAGCATAGGCATGGAACCATTTGAGGCCCTGTATGGATGAAGATGCAAGTCACCGTTATGCTAGGATGATGCTTCTAACATCGTGGCTAGCGAGTTAGATCTGATCCAGAAATCCATTAAGACGATCTATGTTGTTCGAAAACATATTTTAGCAGCACAAAGCCGGTAGAAATCATATGCCGAGAACCGGCAGCGACCGTTGGAATTTACGATCGGGGATCATGTTTGGGTCAAAGTATCACCTATGAAAGTTATTCGGCGTTTCAGCCAGAAGGGCAAGTTAAGCCCAAGGTTCATAGGCCCGTTCGAGATATTTGATTGAGTTGGAAAACTTGCATATCGATTAGCCCTACCGCCAAATTGGGATGGAGTGCATAATGTTTTTCACGTCTCCCAGTTAAGAAAGTACGTCTACGATCCGAGTCACAAGCTGAATTTCGAAGTAGTAGATATTTCTAATGATGCTACCTTTAAAGAAGTGTCGATCACTATCTTGGATCGGCATATGAAAACATTAAGAAATAAGGTCTTACTCGTTGTGAAGGTTCAGTGGTTGCACTACGGCATGGAGGAAGCAACTTGGAAGAGCGAGTCGAGCATGAGGGAAAATCATCCCGAGTTATTTTCTTAGTTTCGGGATGAAACTATTTTAAGGGGGATGGTATGTAATACCACGGGTATTTCATGCTTTAATTACCGTGTATTCCTAAAATTATAATGCAATTTTTATCATTAACGAAGTTGTTTTCTTATATTATGTGGTTTCATTAAAGTGCTTTTGCGATAAAATTGTGTGATGTGAATGGAACAGAGGTTACGTACCTTGATGTCGTTGGACGATTATCGGTGCGAATATGACAGTGGACAACGTCTTGTTCCCTGCAGAATTTTTGACAAGTGAAAGATAGTCACCCCGAGATGGTTAAAATGTGATAAGATAACTAAGGGACTGAGTGACTAGCGTACGTTATATGACATGCATAGCGTACGTTAGGTTCACAGCATTACATACGTTAACACGACTAGGTTACATACGTAAGGTGGGAATTGGTCTTCCGACCAGAATCTTTCTTTTTAACACGGATTGGGTACTTTCGGTGGGCTAGAGGACAAGCGAGTCAACTGCTGATAACGTACGTTAATTGTCAAGCTTAACGTATGTTATTCTAAGGTTGCTTATGTACGTTATTATCCCCTACATACGTTATATATGGGGACAGTCCAGGCAGTAGCTTCTGATCAACCATTACGTGCGTTAACTAGAAGACATTACGTACGTAACGCTCTTTACGTACGTAAACCCTTGAGTGTTAGCGTACGTTAAATGCAATTGTGTGTTATAAATTAATACCTCTGCTTTCATTTCCCTCAGCCTAAACACTTGAGAAAACTTCTAAAAACCTTCCCCAGCCCCCTTAGACGATTCTTATCTTTTCAAACACTTGTATTGACATAGAGGAGAGGATTACTCAAGCTCCGGAGGAGGTTATCACGGTTGATCGATCCATTCTTCGTTCCTCCTCTTTGTTCTTTGTCTATTAAGGTAAGTCTAGCAAATCCCTAAAGTTATTTTTGGGTATTGTTGTTATGTCAATTGGATTACGGGTATTTGGGTAGTTTTGTTGCTTAACTTTCATAGATAATCAAACCGGATTAATTTGTAGTAATTAAAACTATTGTTGTAAGTATACTTCATTCTCGAACCATTAATTCATGTATCTTGTTGTAATAATCATATGTGAATTTCACATCGAGCTTGGAAACATCAACTTTAATGAATCAATTGTAGGAGAAATTGTGTTAAGAATCCAATCACCGTATACTAAACTCGTTGAAACACACCTTGTTAGTATAATGATCAAATGTTAATTCAACTATGTGGAATCGAGCTTGATGGTATTACCATCATTAAGAATAGATCGTTGAAATCCTTGTGTAAAATGGTAACCCACCTAATTGAGAACTAGGAGTAGAGAATTTAATTAGTAGATAATGGAATACGATTTTACTATAGTTGATTGTTGACAACCGAAGCAATGTTGAGGATAATTTTGTTAAGTAAATTGCTATGACAATCGATAATCTAGGGAATAACACAATGTAATAATGCGTGTTGCTATTGAGTTTAGAATCATGATATTAGCTTTGAAAAATCAAACTAAGTTAAGAATTCGGTTAGGAAAGGGGACGGGAAACTAGTTTTATTCGTCATTATCCTTACAAAATGTTAATCAAGGAATATGTGATTAGGTTGAACTCAATCGGTCATGGAAGTTCAAATTGTCGTGAGGCACTTACCGTCGGAATTAAGGCAAGTGAAACCTTGCTCGGATTATGCTAATTTTATTTACAATATTCAGAAAACATGAATGCGCCATTGCGTGATGAATGCCGAACGATTGTCTTTCTCTAGAAACTGTGTTATGCTGCCAAGCCCGGACCATTAGTGTGCACTGCAAACGAAGCTAGCGCGCACTACCCAACAGAAATAGCGTGCGTTAGCTTACGCCTATCATGCGCTAACTGCCTTACTTAAAACATCACCGCAAAAGTCCAATCAATACGAACATGCCCCGAAAGGTATGAAACTCTAAGATCAACAACAACAACAACATCTCGATAAGTGCTTACAAGAGCGACAAAAGTGAAAGAACGTCAAAGCCAACAATTCAATAAAAAGCACGGGTATTACACACCTTTTTTCATCCTTTTCTTGTTGCTCGACTTCTGGCAACTTTTGCACTTTCCGGTCTGGACATTTATTTGCATAATGTCTAGGTTTTCTACAGTTATAGCATAAGTTAGAATCACCAGAGGAAGGATATTCGGAGCTTACCTTGTGAAAAGGCTTGGGCGTGTAGGGGGTCTTTACAGACTGTTTAATGAACTTTTTGAATTTGTGCATTAACAGGGCATTTCATCTTGTGTCGTTGTCTATAGTCTTGTGTGCGGATTTGGATGTGCTGGGTGCAGAGATGTGTCTCCTGTCAGATACAGCAGCTAGTGCTGTAGTCTTAGCAGGTGACTCTTCTGCCTTTTCTCTCCTGTCAATATCATACTCAAAGGCTTTGAGGTTAGAGAAGAGGTCAAAGGTACAAATTTATTTAAGACTACAGGATACATGCATAATTGTAGTCTTAATGTCCCATCGGGCAGAGAGTAATCTAAAGATTTTTAAATTTTTCTCCTTTCGGGTATACACTTTACCCAATGCTTCAAGTTCACCAACAATGCCAGTGAATCTGAGGCCAAGCTCCTCAAGCATTTCGGAAGATCTCATTTCAAAGGATTCGAATTACTGAGTAAGTTTGAAAATTTTATTTTCTTTCGAGAGCTCAGTACCCTCGTAAATCATCTTGAGTCTTTCCTAGATTTCCTTAGATGTCTTACAACTCTTTACCTTTGAGAATGTGCCTTTGTCGAGAGTGACAAATATTGCATTCTTGGCGATGTTGTCTAGATTGGTTCACTTGCGTTCATTGATCATCAACTGATCATCCTAATTCTCGAGCATCTCGGCATAAGGTGGACCTTGCATCCTTGGGTCTGTGTTGACCTTCAAATTTTGATAGTTCCTTCCTAGAAGACAAATCATTTCCTCATGCGTAGCTGCAAGATGGGATTCCATCCTGATTTTCCAGTCATCAAACTCATTAATCGGAAACATAGAAACCTTGTTTAGCATAGATGAGTCCATTTTATATATGTTATGATGAAAGTATAAAATGAATTTTTCAAAAACTAGTGATTATGGGATCTGTTTCAGTTAAAAATCGACTGATTCTTTTTAGAATCATCCGCTTCAACACCACTTGTTGGTCACTAAGTATGCAATAAAGAGCTTAGAAAGTAAAAGTACAATAAGTTGTTTGATTTTTAAAGTTAATTGCGTAGAGAAAGTCTGTTGGGTGAGTTGCTGTAAATACAACAATTAGGTGTTCTTCTGTTTGCTTGATGCATTTAGGGTTTTACAATATATACTAATAAATCACAATAGAATGAAAACAGTAAAGACAGGAGGTAAATAACACAAAATTTAAAGTGGTTCGAGGTAAACCTCTCTACGTCCACTGGGCCTCCACACATGAGTAAAGAGTTTATTAAAATCACTATGAACACAACTACATGACTTTAATTAAACATGTCTCTATATCGTTCATACAGATTGATACAGGGACTGTAGCTTTTGCCGTTCACACAGATTGGCTTCAAGCTCTCTCTGACTTGCTTCTTCTCATACAGATTGAAGCTTCGTCTTCAATGCTGTTCTTCCCACATAGGTCGGAATACACAAGGATCCTTAGTCCACACAGGCTAATAATAATCTCAATGGTAAGGGTTGTACAAATCTCAAACGGGAGCGTTATCTTTGATGAACAAATGTTGTATGCTGTGCTGTTTGCGTTGAGAACTTAGTATATTTCTTCACTTGGATACTTGTAATGCCCCCAAAATTTAACCGAGATGCCACAGTGCCTTGAATCCCGACCCCCTAGGCAAGTTTTAAAAGGGTTTCAAAACAATTTATTCAACAGGTGGTTTGTGAAAGTATTCTTATGAAAGCATTCGTACGAACTGAAATATAAAGGAAAATAATGTCCGTACATATGGTTATTACACAACGCGGAATGTTCAAACTTTATTTCAAGAAAATAACTGGCCTTCTCCCCAAAACTGCTCAAGCCTGACCGGAACCTTCGGGAATGTCCTGCACATATTCAAAAAATTTGCCTGACACAACGCATCGTGTCAGTCAACCTAGGTCAAACAAAACGAACCAAATTCATCGACAGAATCAGATAAATCCAGAGAATAATGTTATCACCGAATATTCAATGTTATCTCTTTTATCAGCACATAACTCCCAAGGTCGCAACCAAGGGTCATGGAATCATCTACACAGGAATACTCCGGATGTGGGTACCATTCAAGTTTTATCCTGCAACACAGTTCCACAATATATATCAACATATAAACTCCCAAGGCCGCAGCCAAGGGTCACGGAAGCATCTACACAGGAATACTCTGGACAAGATAAATAAAATGAGCACCGCTCCACAGATATTAACACATGTAATATTCTGAAACATTAAGACATGTAGTCCGAGCAAGATTCACTTGCCTCAAGTCCGACGAGAGTTACTCCCTTGATAACACAACGGCTCGATCGACTACACCCGGAATCTCAACCTATTACATATTCGTCGATTAATACCTTATGGTAATAATGATGATTAACGACAATTTCCCCATCCCGTTAGGATTCTAAACCTGGTTGTTCATGTCGTCGGGACCAAAAATTTTCTATTTTTAACCACAATGCACATTACTAAATTCCCCAGTCCGCCATATTACAATTTCTCATCTCGTTGACCCACAATGTTCTAATACAACATTCCTACATTGTGATTATAACTAATGGCCACCGTAATTAAATCACTTACTGTAATTCAAATTTCTAGAATAGAACGTTTAGGCACTAATCTCCCGAAATCCAAACATGTTCGAATACCTATCCGACTTAATAATCATTAATTAGTTCATCAAGAATTATCAACGGGTTTATAACATGATAGTAGGATTATAATTGCAATCTTTAACAAGGCGATCCTAAGGTGTTGGTGATTTACAAATTCGATTGTGAGTTTCCACAATCCAACTACGAGCACTACTATCATTCATTCAAATTACTAGCTTGATAGGTTACAATTAACAATTGTGATAGTTTTCCACCGGTTCGATCATCATCGAAAGTTCTTAAACTACCCAAGGCATCCGAAATTTAGTATGACTCGTATAACAACACTGAAATGAGTTTAAGATTCGAAAAACTTACCTTAATTGACAAGAGACGAAGAAGAACGACGAAGGATGAAGAAGAACGGGAGGATAACACCTTCAAGACCTTTCCCGGAGCTTGACCAACACGCTATAACAAGATAGCACTTGATTAGGGGGGTTAAAATCGGTTTATGGGTGGAGGAAGATAGTGTACAAGAGGGAGGGACAATTTTTGGGTCGGAAGAAATGAAGGGAAGGGTGTCCTTTTTATAAATTCAGAATGTTTTTACGTACGTAAGACATGTTACGTACATTATCTCGAACGGTTAACGTACGTAAGGAAAACCCAGATCTCACTGACCGAAATAACACCTATCGTTACGTATGTAACGAGGACCGGTTAACGTACGTAGCACCCATTGACTTTGCCTGTCGCTGTCGTGCCGAAAGATGGTGTGACTATGGGGAACATCCAACGAAGATTCCCATCCGAAGACCGAAGACTGCGTTATGTACGTAAGGTATAACCTTTAGCGTACGTAATGTTACCACACTTAGCGTACGTAATACTTAGCAGATAGCGTACGTAAGGTTCAGTTGTTCACTAAGTTATTGTCACATTAATTCCTTATAACGCGACTCCCCTTCAATCTCGTCGAGTGATTTCTCGGGGAACAAGACGTTGGCCACCATCATATTCGCACCGATAATCGCCCAACAATATCAAGGTATGTCACCGCCAAATCATCAATCATCACACAATCACATCACAAAATAACAAATGCGGACAACTTTATTCGTGATAATGCGGTCCAAACATACATAAAAACACATTTATCACAATGGAGTACATTTATTCAATTATATAGTAGAAAAATAAACGAGGTGCTCAACGTGAAACAACATGTAATACTGTTGGTATTACATACCACCCTCCTTAAAAATAGTTTCGTCCTGAAACTAAGAAAATAACTCGGGATGATTCTCCCTCATGCTCGTCTCAGTCTCCCAAGTCGCTTCTTCCATGCCATGGTGCGACCATTGAACTTTTACGAGAGGTATGGCCTTATTCCTTAGGGTCTTTACGCGTCGATCCAAAATCGCGGTTGGGACTTCTCTAAAGGTAACATCATTAGAAATCTCTACCTCTTCGAAATTAATCTTGTGGCTTGGGTCATACACGTACTTTCTTAGTTGGGAGACGTTGAAGACATTATGTACTCCGTCTAATGATGTTGGCAACGCTAGTCGATAAGCGAGTTTACCAACTCGGTCCAATATTTCAAACGGGACAATAAATCTCGGGCTCAGTTTGCCTTTCTAGCCGAAGCGTCGAATACCCCGCATCGGAGATACTTTGACCCAAATGTGGTCCCCGACTATAAATTCCAACGGTCGCTGGCGGTTTGCAGCATATGACTTTTGGCGGCTCTGTGATGCTAACATGTGTTTTCAAACAATGGAAATCTTCTTAATAGATTCCTGGATCAGATCGAACTCGGTAGCGACGACATCGGACGCATCATCCCAACGTAGGGGAGACTTGCACCTCCTACCGTATAATGCCTCGAAGGGTGCCATGCCTATGCTTGCATGCCAGCTGTTGTTGTATGAAAATTCCGCCAAGAAGAGGTGCTTAGCCCAATCCTTGCCCCAATCGAGTACACATGCTCTCAACATATCCTCCAGGGTCTGTATAGTGCGTTCTGTCTGTCCATCTGTTTGAGGGTGATAAGCTGTACTGAAATGTAGCTGGGTACCCATAGCCTTGTGGACAGTCTTCCAGAAGCGGGACACGTATCTAGTGTCTCTATCTGATATGATTACCGAGGGAATGACATGTAGTCTCACGATATCCCGGATAAAGATGGTAGCCAGCTGCTCTGTTCGGGTAGTCTCCTGAATTGGGATGAAATGTGCCGACTTCATCAGTCGGTCTATAATGACCCATATCGTGTCTTTTCCTCCCGCCGTTACTAGTAACTTGGTGAAAAAGTCCATGGATATGCTCTCCCACTTCCATTCAGGAATGGGTAAGGGCTGCATGATTCCGACCGGTCTGCAGTGTTCAATTTTCACTTGTTGACATGTCATACATCGAGCAACGAATATCTCTACTTCCAGATTCATGTTCTTCCACCAGAAGCTCTTCCGTAGATCCTTATACGTTTTGCTCGCCCCAGGATGTGAAGAGATAAATTCACCACTAGAAGGGGGGTTGAATAGTGGTAATACGGAATATCGAACTTTCTCGCGAATAAAATAAAATAGTGCGGAAAGTAAAAGACTCAAAGATTTATAGAGGTTCGGCAACTTGCCTACGTCCTCTCTCCGACTTCTTTTTCTATTGGCTCAAGAACAACCACACACTTGTCTCGTATTCGATCGGTCCGGGTACAACAACCGTTACAACTGCTGGTCTTCTATTGGTCCAAGTACAACCACTCTCAAAATAAACTTTGTATCTAGTGTTCTATCGGAACTAGATAATCCTTACTTATGAATATTGGAGTGTAATCCTAACAATGCCAGATCAAAGATCCTAATAACACCGGATTAGTGACTCTTACTCGTTTCTCTAACGCTCTTGTATGAGTGATGCAACACTCACAACCAAATGAAAAGAATACAAAGTATACTAAATATTACAATGTGTATCACCCTTTGAATCTTTTTCCTCACAACTTAAAATGCAATAATAGATAGAAATCTGAACTCAAGAATGCTTTGAATGCTTGTATATTTGAATGCTTGAAGTTGTATATGAGATACCCAAGTCCTATGGGTATTTATAGTGTCAAGTCCTTCTTCATATACTGAAAAATGTATTATTAGCATGCGCTAATAATCCTTCATAGCGTGCGCTAACGAGCTTTCACTTGACTGATCTGAATGGTCAATAAACTGTACCAATGGTCATGATACATGTCTAGCGTGCACTAGTCAGTCATCTATAGCGTGTGTTATCATCGGTCAACAGGTCTTCACTTTTGACTGTTGAATCTTGTCGGTTTGTCTCCCCAACGTCTCTTTTCCAACGTATAAAATGTACTTTGCGTGCGCTAGTACATATACATTACCGTGCGCTAACATTATTTTATGTTAGCTTTCCAGATTTTACGGATCTCCTTTTTGACATTTGCGTTCCAACGGATAAGTTGACTAACGGTAGGAATTTGAACGCTTAGCATGCGCTAACACATGTATTGTAGCGTGCGCTACAACTTTTCCAGATAACGTATGTTAGCTTGTTTAGCGTATGTAATAGCTTCCTTGATTTGAGCCCAGAGCCTACTGGACTACCAATATGATTTCCGGTAGCGTGCGCAAGATTTGACATGTAACGTGCGCTAAGAACTCTAAATAGCGTACGTACGTGTACGTCCGTAGCGTGCGCAAATGCTTTTCCTTTTTCAGTCCAGACCTTACTGACTCTCTGCCTTGAGTGCGATAGCGGTCGCTATCGATAGATGATAGCGTGCGCTAAGATTGACAACTTAGCGTGCGCTAAGATTGACAACTAAGCGTGGACTGATATTTGTAGGATTTGCGTGCACTATCCATCAGGTGACTCGAACTTGACTACAGATTACATCCCTGACTGCAGGTGACTTTCCCTCGATAGCGTGCGCTACCATTCAGTCTGTAGCGTGTGATAGGAACATGATTTTCCTTCAATGTAACAACTCGATGGGATAGATTTTGTTAAATGTTTTGAATATACTCATCATCAAAATACTTTGAGTCAACAATCTCCCCCTTTTTGATGATGTCAAAACATTTAATATATACCTGCAAAAACATTTTAAAAAAAATTCGAATCAAGGTAACTTGTTCGATATGTTAGTACGTTCCGGTTTTTGGAGTGTTTCTCCCCCTATTTGACATAAACAAAAAGGACTCCCTCTGTGTTGTTGCGTATATAACAAGATACCAATCAAATGCTATGCGCCAAAATGAAAACATATAATTAACAAACGCCAAAGTACATGAGAACCAAATGAATATAAATGCGTATTTCATTGAAAATAATTCAAGCATTACACATAAATATCCAAAGCACGAGACATCAAAAATATGTGAAATAAAAGTTCGCCACAACGAGAATCAATGTCCTAAAACTAAGGTGCGTGCTCGGATGAGGAAGGTGGAAGCGGGAATGATGAATGAGTGAAGCGAATGAAATCTTCAAGCAGCCCGCGCACTCCTTGAACCTCGGAGCAAAGAGAACGAACGTCTTCATGGATCTCCAATTGTGAAGTCTCGATGCTGCGCATTCGTGAAACGAGGTCACTCTCGTCTTCCTCGGTAAGAGTCTCTCTCATTGGGCGCTTTCCCTTAGAAGTGGGCTTCCTCACAAATTCCCCAGTTTGCATTTCCCGAAGGGTGTGTGGCCCTCGTCGATTGATTCGCTCTTCCGGTGTTGGCATATGAGTCCCTTTCTCCACTTGGTCGTCTTCATGAAGGTATAGAAAGAGAATCCAGCCCCGGTTGATCGTTCGAACATAGTGCATGGCTTTGAGCGAGTAATCCGAGATCTCATGGCCGAGTGAAACGGGAACGGCTTTGTCCTTTGATAGATCCACTTGATAAAATTTGAAGATCGCCGTTAGGATGGATCCATACGGCATTCCAGCCTTGCAGGACCCTGAAGCGTAATTCTTCGACCGAAAGAGGCCGCCCTTAACATTCATATAGCTTGTGATAATCGCGGCAAAATTAACCCTGTCATCATTTAGCACTCGGTACACAACATGTTTATTGATTCCGACTAACTTATGCTGAGTGTTAACCTTGGGCATTATACACTTGGTGAGTGCAACCAAAAGAAGTCGGATATTAATCCCGAAATTGTTGTTCTCAAAAGCCTCATTGGTGATGTCGATTATGGATTTCGAACTCAAAAATTCATTGACATCAATCTCCTTAACTCCAGATTCCTAAGTGATCAATTTCCCAGAACAAGAAAAACCATCGGACGACAAACCAAATAATTGAGTCAAAATCTCTAAAGAGACTTTCACTACGGTTCCTCCAACCAAACTACCTAAGACTAAAGATGAGGAACCTTCACTCTCAGCGATATGAAGGTTTGCGTAAAACTTGCGAACTAACTCGGGAAAGATAGGTTCCTTACATTCAACAAAACGGGAAATTCCAATAGAAGAGAAAAAATCAGAGATAACAGCATTCACCCGTTCCAGGCTGTGAAAATTGAAGTAGTAACAGTCCGTCAATTGTTCCTGAGGAAGGATTTCAGAAAAGACCCTGGAGGCGGTATATGACACGAAACGGGATGCATCATACTCTGGTTCGCGGGTGCGTTTTAAACCTTTGTAAGTCTTTTCCATAGCTTTGCGGGCCTTGCTCGACATGAGTATGAAAGGAATTGAAAGATTGAAGAAGGAATCGGGATTGAATGAACCGGGTTTTTTGGCTAGGGTTCTTGCTGAAAGGAGATCTGATGTGTTTGCATGCGTTATGAAATAGTGAAAGTGTTTCTCGACTGAACATGGTTTATATAAGGAACTAACCCGGTTTAATTAGCATATGCAAGGGGTGTATAATTAGCGTACGTTATGAATATATGGGTAGCTCACTGGACTGTCCAGTAGCATATATCGAAATAAGAAGATTTTAATTAGCGCATGCATGTGATAAGGGATTAGCATACGCTATCGAAGACAAAAACGTACAGAAGTGGGAAGTTAGCGCGCGTTAAAAGGATGAATCTAGCGCGCGCTAGCGAATGGAACGTTTCTAAGATATTGATTTCTCGAGTAGAAAACTAATTTCAAAAATTATCTAGATGTCCCATACCAAGTTGCAAACGAATAGTGTTAAATGATTCCTCGGGAAGAGGTTTCGTAAATATATCAGCAAGTTGGTCCTTCGTCCCGACAAAAATTAAGAAGATATCTTTCTTTTGCACATGATCGCGTAAAAATTGATGTCTAATATCTATATGCTTAGTTCTACTATGCAACACGGGATTTTTACTCAAATTAATAGCACTAGTATTATCACATAATATAGGGATATTTTCAAAATAAATGCCATAGTCGCGGAGTTGATTTTTAATCCATAATACCTGAGCACAGGCACTCCCTGCAGCAACATATTCGGCCTCAGCTGTAGACAACGCTACACTGGTTTTCTTTTTACTTCCCCAAGATATTAAGCATGAACCGATGAAATGACATGTACTCTTTTTATCAATTTTGCATCCACCGAAATCGGCATCACTATATGCAATCAAATTAAAGTACAAGCAAGAAGGGTACCATAGACCTAGTCCGATGGTCCCATTCAAGTAACGAAAAATGCGTTTACAGGCAATTAAATGGGATTCCTTAGGATTACCTTGGAATCGAGCACATAAGCATGTAGAAAATATTATGTCTCGCCTAGAAGCAGTTAAATATAGTAAAGATCCGATCATACCTCGATATAATTTTTGATCTACGGATTTGCCATATTCATCTTTTTCTAAATTCAATGATGAAGACATTGGCGTTGAAATCACTTTGCTACTCTCCATTTTGAATTTCTTTCGGAGATCGTTTGAGTACTTTGTTTGATGAATAAAGATTCCATCTTCGCATTACTTGATTTGAAGCCCGAGGAAGAATGTTAATTCTTCCATCATACTCATATCGAACTCTCCCTTCATAATATTAGAGAAATCTTGGCACAATGATTCATTAGTAGCTCCAAAAACAATGTCATCAACATAGAATTGGCAAACAAGTATATCATTATTCAATATTTTCACAAACAATGTATTATCGACTTTACCTCTTTTATAATCATTTGCAATTAAAAATTGACTTAAACGATTATACCATGCTCGGAGTGCTTGTTTCAATCCGTAGAGTGCCTTGTTGTGCTTTTAGACGTGATCTGGAAATTGATGATGTTCAAAACCGGGAGGTTGCTCGACATAGACTTCATCTTGAATATAGCTATTTAAGAATGCACTTTTCACATCCATTTGAAATAGTTTGATCTTTTTGTGAGCGGAAAATGCACATAACAAACGGATGGTTCGAGTCGAGCCACGGGAGCAAAACTTTCTTCATAATCAAGACCTTCTTCTTGATTATACCCTTGTGCGACCAAACGAGATTTATTTCAAATTGGGTAACCGTCTTCGTCACACTTGATTTTGTGCACCCATTTAGTTCCGATAATTGTTTTATCTTTAGGAGCGGGAAATAAATTCCATACGTTATTGTGCATGAATTGTACAAGCTTATCTTGCATTCCCATCATCTAACATTCATCATCAAGAGCCTCGGATATATTTTTGGGAACTATTTCGGATATGAAAGCACAATGAGCCATATATTCGGTGGTTCTCCTTCGAGTTTGAACACCGTCTTCAATGTTTCCAATCACAAGATCTTTGGATGGTCTTTGATGTGCCTCCAATATTTTGGTAGACTCTCGATTGTTTTCTTTTGGATTTCCAACATTTTCTCCATTTCGTTTGAGGGATGAGAATTCGGAAATATTCCTGCATCATCAAAACATTCTACCTTTCTAGGGGGTGAGATCATATCGTTGAATTTAACATGAATGGATTCTTCAACTTTATTTGTTCTAATGTTATAAACATGATATGCTTTGCTATTTGTAGCATAACCAAAAAATATTCCGGAGTCGGATTTAGCATCAAATTTCCCCAAGTTATCCTTACCATTATTTAGGATAAACACATTGCAACCAAAAGGATGGAAATAAGATATATTTGGCTTTTTGCCCTTCCATAATTCATACGGAGTTTTAAGGTTAGCTCTACGAACATGAACTCAGTTAATCACATAACATGCCATAAAAATTGCTTCGGCCCAAAACTATTGTGGAAGAGAATATTCGTTAAGCATAGTCCTTGACATTTCCTCCAAAAATCAATTTTTCCTTTCAACAACCCCATTTTATTGGGGCGTTCTAGGAGCCAAAAATTGTTATTAATACCATATTTGTCACATAAAATCTCAAATGGAGTGCAATTAAATTCACCTCCGTGATCGGTGCGAATTGAAATTATAGAAAGACTTTTCTCATTTTGCACCAAACGACACCATTTGGAAAACTCGGAAAATGTATCATCTTTATGAGCAAGAAATCTAACCCAAGTAAAATGGGAATAATCATCAACAATGACCAAAGTATAAAGCTTACCATTTAGGCTAACATATCTAGATGGTCCAATCAAATCCATATGCACAAGTTCAAGAATACGACTAGTGGAAACCTCGAATTTTGATTTGAAAGATTCTCGAGTATGTTTCCCTTTTATGCATGATTCACACAAATGCTTCCAATCAAATTTGAGTTTGGGTAAACCACGAACAAGATCGTGTCTCGATAAAATATAAATGATGGGTAGAGATGTATGCCCCAATTTACGATGCCATAAATATGCATTATCATCCAAAGTAATAAGGCACTTTTCATTAAATGAACTTTTATCATTAAGATCAACAATATAAATGTTTCCACATCTCAAACTGAGTATTGCAATTTTATTATTTCTAAATGTTGTGCAATGAGTTTGCTCAAAGAGAATTTTAAAACCTTCATCACATAGTTGAGAAACGCTAAGCTTATGATGCAAACCTTCAACAAATAATACTTTGTTGATAGAGGGAGAAGGTTCCTTACCGACTTTTCCGATGCCTTTGATCTTTCCCTTTTGATTGTCGCCAAAGGTCACATGTCCTTGTTCTTGATATTTGAGGTCTTCAAATAAGTCCTCGGAGCCACACATGTGCCTTGAGCATCCGCTATTAATGTACCACTTGCTTTTCCTTGGTGCCGGTACCTACAAAAATAGTGTTTCTCGGTTGTTTCTGTACCTAAGCCCTTTTGGATCCTCCAAAGTTAACGATACTTATATCATTCAGAACAATTGTCCCTTTTGGAACCCATATTTGTTTAACTTTGATGGTTCTCAACTTTGAACGAACGTTGTCATGAACTCGTTGTTGAAAGGAGTTTTTGAATTCTCGACTTCGGTTTTATTTATTTTGTCAAGATTGATAAGGGATTGTTCCCTTTTAAACGGATCGAAACCAAGACCGTGTTTTAACAATGGAGATTTTTGAATGGATAAGAGCTTTTCGAATTTCTTGTTTCCGAGAGTAAATTTCTTCAAAATATATTTTAGGTCCTTTTGAGTTTTTGTCAACTCATTTTTCAAAACGTTTTATTTTTCAAGGCATATGATATAGTCGAGTTCAATAGTTTTGCCTTTGTTTTGAAGAGAGGATTTTTTGAGTTCTAAAGATTTTATTTTCCTCTTTAAAGACATTTTCAATTTAACTATCTCGTCGTATTCTATGTTCAAAGATTCAATCGCACTTAATAGCTCATCGTCATGATGAACTTCTTGTGAATCGCAAAAATCGAATGTATCATATTCTTCATCATTAAGTTTAGAGCTTACCTCGATATTGCTTTCGGAGTCGAGTGCCATAAATGCGAGATTAGCATCGAGAAATCTTTCGATCTCCTCCTCGTCATCACTCCAAGAAACGATTAGAACCTCCTTCTTTTTGAATCTTTCGACTTGAGGCTTTGAATAGGATCCTCGACATTCCTTGGCCTAGTGACCGGCTTGACCGCACTTCCGATGATTATTGTCGAACTTCTTTATAGGAACATAGCTATTCTTCTTTTGTTCTGCCTTACCATCCCGACCAAGGAAATTTTGCCTTCTTTGAATTAGATTTTTATACCTTCTAAAGTTCTTGGCGTAGAGAGCAAGTTCCTCGTCATCTTCATCCTCGAGAACATCTTCCTCAACATCGCTATAAACATTGAATGCGACTACCTTTTCACGAGGCTTTGGTTTGGTACCTATAGACTTGAGAAAGATCTCATAATTGATGAGTGACCCGATGAGGGCACTAAACTCGAGCTTGTTGAGATATTTGGACTCCATGATTGCGGTAACCGTGGCGTCCCATTCACGTGGCAACGAGCGAAGAATTTTCTTAGCTTTGTCGCTACTAGATATAGGATTTCCGAAAGATGCATGTCCATAGGTTATAGCCAAGAACCAATCCAACATATTGGTGATCGTTTCCTCGTCCTTCATGGAGAAGAGTTCATAGTTATGAAGAAGCATATTGATTTTAGTCTCCTTAACTTGGGTGGTTCCTCCATGAGTTACTTCGAGGATTTCCCAAATTTCCTTTGCGCTTTTGTAGGAAGATATCCTATTGAGTTCTTCGGTATTAATGGCGCAATAGAGAAGTTGAGTAGCACGTGAATTGATGTGCGTGTTCCTCCAGTCCTCGTCGTTGAACTCATCGAACTTTTTCAACGATCCATCTTCTTTCTTGGCAAGTTTCAGACCAAGTGCAATAACTTTCCAAATTTCAATATCATAGGCTTGAACGAATATAGCCATTTTCTTTTTCCATGTCATGAAATTGGAACAGTCGAAGAAGGGAGGACGGTTGAGAGCATTTCCTTCGATTTGGCCAAGAAGTGCCATTTGCGGATCTTTTTCCCTTAGGTGGTTAAACCCTTAAAAAGAGACCCGCTTCAATACCAACTGAAGAGATAAATTCACCACTAGAACAGGGGTTGAATAGTGGTAATGCGGAATATCGAACTTTCTCGCGAATAAAAGAAAATAGTGCGGAAAGTAAAAGACTCAAAGATTTATAGAGGTTCGGCAACTTGCCTATGTCCTCTCTTTGTCTTCTTTTTCTATTAGCTCAAGAACAACCACACACTTACCTCGTCTTCGATCGGTCCGAGTACAACAACCGTTACAACCGCTTGTCTTCTATTGGTCCAAGCACAACCACTCTCAAAATAAACTTTGTGTATCTAGTGCTCTATCAGAACTAGATAATCCTTACTTACGAATATTAGAGTGTAATCCTAACAATGCCGGATAAAAGATCCTAATAACACCGGATTAGTGACTCTTAATTCGTTTCTCTAAAGCTCTTGTATGAGTGACGCACTGTAATACCCGGTTGTAATTCAGCCATTATCATTCAGTAATTGTCACTCAGTAATTTTTCACTCATTAATGATCATTCATCGTTCATATTCATTCATTGTATTCACCGATCAGATTATTTATATCGTACATCAGTTAATATTCGTCTTCCTATCTGGTGGGAGGATCGAATCGTGGTCATCATCATTGTCATCTTCTTAGTGGGCTGTGTGTGAGGAGTAGCGCACGCTACGTACTTTCTTTAGCGCACGCTAATTGAGTACGGGTAGCACACGCTACCTCTCCGTATTAGCGCACGCTAATGTGGTTCAGGCCTGCAGTCCAGAAGGCACTCGACTGTAGTCGAGTTGGAGTAGCGCACGCTACGAATGGTAAGTAGCGCATGGTAGCAAGTTTGGATAGTGCCCACTATGAAGTCAGTGTAGCGCGCGCTAAGGCCGATCAGGCAGAGTCCAGTGGGTACTGGACTGATCTGAAATAGTTCATAGCGCACGCTATGAGTAGATTTTAGCGTACGTTAATGGTGTAGTAGCGCACGCTGAAACTGAGGTGTAGCGCACGCTATCGCGAGCGCACTGGCGACGATGGTTCGTATTTCGCCATCGGGCATCAGATATTCAGTTAGCGCACGCTAACATTTGAGGTTAACGCACGCTAAGTATATGGCTGTAGCGCACGCTATAAAAGGTACGTAGTGCACGCTACCGTTTCGGACAGAGGGTACTGGACTACCCAGGACACTCGTTAACACACTCTAAATATCAGGGCTTAGCGTGCGCTAAGTTGGAACAGTATAAATAGGACAGTCAGCCCAGGTTTCATCATTTCTCACTTCTCACTTCATTTTTGGGCGATTTCGGGCGTTTTCGGGCGATTTGGAAGAATCTCTTTGAGCTGCACTCACCTATCATCATCTTCAAGTTTCTTAGTTGGATTAATCATCATTTCATACTCTCCAACACATCAAATCAAAGTAATTATTTCTTGGATCTAGAATTTCGGATTTTAGGTATTTTCCTTCCGATCTCTTCGTGTAAGCTTGGATTTATGTTGGAACATGTTAGATATGGATTATCTATCTTGGATAAATGTATTCCTACATATTTATTGATATGTTTTTCGGATTTGATGAACATTTGGAGAATTAATCAAGAATCCTTGATGTTGACTTTGGTTATTTTTGGGGGTTTCCGAGTATAGTTGTCGTAACTTCGAGTTGTGGTTTCCTATTGGAATATTGATATCATTGAAGGTGTTTTGTTAGATTGAACTACTCATTTTGGAGTTGGTTTCGATATATTTGGGTTTTGGTTATAATCAAGGGTTGATGTTCGCTAAGTGGTTGTTTAAATGCCTCAATGAGTTTAGATATTGTTGTATCGACCTTTGAGTTAGTCATAATTCATGCTTGATACGTATATTGAGTGGATTATTGGTAATTGTGGTATTCAAGGTTGTTCGAGCGACCGACATCTCTTTTTAGGACGTTGTTCGAGGAAGGACATTTCAACACTGGTATCATGTAAGTAAATTCTTACTCGGTTAAAAGGATATTCATTCCTTACGTTGTTATTCATTCATACATGTAATTCACTCATAATATATCGTTCATGTCGAGACTTGTATTTATCAACTCATCATGTAACTCACAAGTAACGATGGATCCAAATCATTTCATTGAAGCTATCACACGTTGTGTCATTATTTCATCTCGGTGAGTCGTTCTTGATCCTTATCAGATTCTATTCATTACTACTCATCTTGGTCGTTTTTGTTCTTGTGATCTTCCAGAATTATATTGCATGGCCGGTTGGCACATGTGTGGAATTTTTAGTCGGGCACACTATGGTCATGTGAATATGCGGGACTCCGGACACATTGGACTGTGTGCATGGTAATGTGTATACGCGGGACTCCGGACACATTGGACCGTGAGACTAATTTGGCCAATAGTGGGTGTATATGCGGGACTCCGGACACTCGGCTACTTGTGCTCTCACGCATTTCATTCGGGCGTACATTGATGCTCATCATTCCACTTAATTCATTATTTATGTGATGGTTGTATACTGTTCAACTCTTGAGGATTGTTGTTCCGTGTAACTAACTCCGTTGGGGGATGTTGTTTTTGTAACACCCCCGATATATTCAGGAATATTACAGCACGGTAAATCCTTTACATAAGAATTTACAAGGCTGAAGAATTAAAATGACAATAATCGATACTAACTTATGAAATCACTGATATAAAATACAACAGTCTGTTACAATACCGAGATTACAAATATCCAATAAAGGGTTATTAATACATCATCAAAATCCAAACATCATAACTTGACAACGTACTCGAGTACTTTTTGAAATAACCAACAAACAACAGACAATAAAACCCGGCCGGAACATCACTTTGCACCCTCGTCGTCATGCATCTCCAGTGGTTGTTTCCCCGCTCTCTTGGATCCTGAACATACACAAATGTTCACCCCCGAAGGGGTTAGCACAACGATGCTAGTACAAGTACAATAATCATACAACAGTGATATAATCTATAATTATATCATAACAAGTTTCTCCAATGAGAAATATTCACAACACATATCATATCATAACAGTTTCAACATACTGATGGTATTCCAACGATCCAGCGCACACAGCTATAGATTCCCATGATGATCCCGTCGGACCAAAGCATGGTGGAACTACCTGTCCAACGATCCAGCGCACACTGCTATAGATTCCCATGATGATTCCCATCGGATCAAAGCATGGTGGACATTTAATCACAACACATAATACACAATACAATCACAATATACTTGTCATAATATAGACAATTCTAATTAGAGTACTTGCCTCGGTTCGTTGACAAGAATAAACTTCCACGAATATCAAAATACTCAAAGGTCGTCCCCTTCGATCAATCACGTCTTAAGCTCGAACCTTAACAAAAGAAATAGCATAGAATTCATTTCATGCCGTACGAACGTCTAACAATTCAACAATTACGGTAGAAAGTCCTTAATATGCAATCTGTCTGGATTGCTTAACGCACGCTACGCACGCAGTACACACAATCTAACGTACGCTAACCAGGCATTGTCAGTGCCTCACTGATCAGCCGACTAACTCGGCTGATGACTTAACGCACGCTAAGTTCCAATCGTGGCGTACGCTAAACGTACTCGATAGCGCACATTAATTCACGTAGCTTAGCGCACGCTAAGAGTGCATGGCAGTTCACTGGAGGGCAGCAGATTATACAAATGGTGATGAAGTAAGTGAATTCCTCAGTGATTAATGTTTGTTATCCGTCTTCATGTTATGTTCATAACCGTTATGAATGATCTCATGGATAATAACAACTTCGAGATGCAAGTATGCGTATAATCATCATAACACCATAATCCATCTTGATTACAATTCTCATGCATAGTTGGTGATCTCCGGTTGATGTATTAGATTCCACTATCATTATACATATTTAGACATCATCTTGAGGTGAACTAACAATTCCAACTTATACGAAAGAATATTTCCTAAGATGATTCTTCCTTTAAGTTCTTATAACCGAAATAATATCACCTCCAATTCATGATCACAAAGATAACATAAATCTTACGGATTGTTAACTTCAGAATGTTTCTCTCATCATTTGAAGTACTAGGATCCCGACTTCAAGGTTCTAACAATAATATCGTAATCGTAGACATTCCAATCTTCTAAACATGATGTTGTTGAATAATTTACTAATGAAATTCAATATCTCATTAACATGATCATCTTATTCTCCATAACACGAATCTAGAGTTGAAGATAGAATCAGCATACCTTAATATGACGACATCACTGAACCACAAGGTAGAATCTGACTCCAGTTGGTTATGTGCCACTCCAAGGTGTTACTTCTCTTCAATGATCACTCACAAGTGATAACCAATATTCAAGGATCAATAAGATGTGTTCTAAGTGTGTTAGAAGGATGATTATAGCTCTATGGCCTCTCAAGAATGAAGAATGGACGAAGGAAATGTAAGCCAAAATGGGTTGTTGTCTCATTTATAATATTCTGCACTTTAGCTAATTAGTGCACGCTACAATACATACTTAGCGCGCGCTAATAAGCGTTGACTCCAAATCTGTCCAGGTTCGTCCGCGGGAATCTTATCCGGACCCATGTCCCGGCTGGCGCATGTGCTAGCCGCCTACCTCAATAATTCGGTGTCTAGCGCACGCAACTCCTACATATGTAGCGTGCGCTAGTAATAGCCGATAGCGCGCGTTAAGCTACATTCTTAGCGTGCGCTATCACGAGTTTGCATGAGAAAATTTGCATGTTGTTATACTTAAGTATAAGGATGCCAATGCAAGAAATATCATACTCCAATAATCAAGACCACAAATCCGAATAATGCAGGGTTTGAATACAGATGAAATACACAGTAATGAATCCGGATATCACATACTCTCCTACTAAAAAGGAGTTTCGTCCCGAAACTCAAGACGAAAATAACTCGGGATATCTGGACTTCATGCCATCTTCCGTTTCCCATGTGGCTTCTTCCACTCCGTGACATGACCATTGAACTTTGGCCAAAACGATTGGTTTGTTACTCAACTGCTTAACTCGACTCTCGAGTATCTTGACCGGTCTTTCTTCAAACGTCCCATCTTGAGCAACTTCTATCTCACCGAAATCAATGATATGACTAGGATCGGGTATATACCTCCGTAACTGGGATACGTGGAATACGTTATGAACATGGCTCAACGACGGTGGCAATGCCAATCTGTATGCCAACTCTCCAACTCTCTCAAGGATCTCGAACGGTCCGATATATCTCGGACTCAGCTTTCCCTTTCTTCCAAAACGGAAGATTCCCCGAGTAGGAGAAACCTTTAAAAGTACATGGCCTCCAGTACTGAACTCCAATGGGCGACGACGCACATCTGCGTAAGATTTCTGGCGACTCTGGGCGGTCAACAATCTTTCACGAATTAGGGCTATTTTCTCTTGAGTCAGTACGATCAATTCTGGTTCTGTCCCGATTAAGTCTGATGAATCGTCCCAACATAGGGGCGATCTACATCTTCTCCCGTATATGCTTCGAATGGTGCCATCTTAATGGAAGCATGCCAACTATTGTTATATGTAAATTCAATCAACGGCATATGAACTTCCCAATCAGTTGACCAATCTAAGGCACAAGCCCTCAACATATCTTCCACCGTTTGAATAGTCCTCTCAGATTGTCCATCAGTCTGTGGGTGATAAGTTGTGCTGAAGTTCAATTCGGTTCCCAAGGCCTTATGAACTGCTTTCCAAAAGTGAGACACAAAACGGCCGTCTCTATCAGAAACAATGGTCTTCGGCGTACCATGCAATCAAACTATCTCCGAAAAAAATACTCGCGCCAACCTCTCTGGTCCCCACGTGTCCTTAATGCCTAGAAAATGAGCTGATTTGGTTAAACGATCAACTATCACCCAAATCATGTTTATTCCTGACTTGGTTCTCGGCATACTAGTGATAAAGTCCATTGATATATCCTCCCACTTCCATTCAGGAATCGGGAGCGGCTTCAACATTTCGGCAGGTCGTTGATGATCGATCTTAACCTGATGACAAGTAAAGCATTTCGAAACATAGTCCGCTACATCTTTCTTCATGTTGCCCCACCAGAAATTCTGTTTCAAGTCCTTATACATCTTACTGGTGCCCGGGTGGATAGAGTAGGGCGAACTGTGAGCTTCCTTCATAATTGTCTGTTTCAGAACATCGACATCGGGAACGCAGAGTCCGTTCTGAAATCTCAAAACTCCATCATCATGAATTATGAATCTGTGGGCCTTCCGCTTGATCACTTCATCACGTAACCGAATCCTCATAGGATCATCTGTCTGTCTAGATTTGATTTCTTAGGTTAATGATGAAGTTATTTCCATCACGCACAGTTTTCCTTGGACCTTTTGTAACCACACTTCAATTCCTTCTCGAATCATCTCTCGTTGAAGGCTAAGTTGAGAGGTCAGAGTCTCCCGCATCTGAATAGAAACAGGCTTGCGGCTGAGTGCATCGGCCACAACATTCGCTTTACCTGGATGATAAAAATATCCAAGTCGTAGTCCTTAATCAGTTCTAACCATCTTCTTTGCCGTATGTTCAGCTCTTTCTGACTGAAGATGTATTTGAGACTCTTGTGATCAGTAAAGATCTGACAGTGAGTCCCATACAGGTAATGCCTCCAGATCTTCAAAGCAAAAATTACTGCTGCTAGCTCTAAATCATGTGTTGGATAATTCACTTCATAAAGTTTCAGCTGTCGTGACGCATACGCGATCACTTTGTCATTCTGCATCAATACGCATCTGAGTCCTTGGTTCTGTAACACCGCTGATATATTCAGGAATATTACAGCGCCGTAAATCCTTTACATAAGGATTTACAAGGCTGAAGAATTGAGCAAGCATTGAAAGGTACTAACGAATGAAAATAACGGAATTACGGTACAACAGTTCTGACCCATTACAGAAATAGTACAATTGTTCAACAGAACTCAATAATACATCACCAAATTCAAATCATCACAAATGACTTCGTACTCGAGTACTTATTGAAATAAAGAGTAAACAACAAATAAATAAACCCGGTCGGGACATCACTCTGCACCCTCGTCGTCATACAGTTCCAGTGGTTGTTTCCCCGCTCTCCTGGGTCCTGAAAACAAACAAAATGTTCACCCCCTAAGGGGTTAGCACAACGATGCTAGTACAAGTACCACAACATATTATTCATATCTCACGAAGGATAATAACGTAAACGACAAAGTACCAACGAGTCTTCTCCTACGAGAAACTCAAACATAACATACACAACTGATAATCACAACATGATATCATAACATACACATGGTAATTCCATCGATCCAGTGTTCACTGCCTAGAACCCACGATGATCCCGTCAGACCAACCCGTGGTGGAAAAACCCATCCGATGATCCAGCGCACGCTAGCATAGATCCCCCGATGATCCCGTCGGACCAACACGAGGTGGACATACAATAACGACATCCATGCACGACAATATGTATAACAACAATACATAAAACAATTAAGGTACTTGCCTCGATTTGAAGACAATAACAACACTTCCACGAAAATGAACACTCGAAGGTCGTCCTCCTCAATCAATCACGTAATGAGACCAAACCTTAACAAAAGAAATGATATAGGATTTATCTCACATCGTACGAATGTTTAACAATTCGATTCACGGCCAAAAGTTCATAAAATGCAATCTGCCCGAACTGCTTAGCGCACGCTAAGTACTCTGTGTAGCGTGCGTTAAGTCTGCCCGATAGCGCACGCAAACAACAAAGACTAGCGTACGCTAACTATGCATGGTCAGTACTTCACTCACCAGCCAACTGACTCGTCTGATGGTCTAGCGTACGTTACGTACCAAACGTAGCGCACGCTAACTCGAGCTCGATAGCGCACGTTAAACTTCATAGCATAGCGTGCGCTATCTATGCATGGCAGTTTACTGCTGAGCAGTAAACTGTTCTTGCGATGATTGAAACAATGAAATCTTGCGTGATAATTCATGTTACTTCCATGAATACCATGTTCATACCCTTATGAATGATTTTATGGCTAACAACCATTTCGGATTCGAGGATATGCATCCCATTATAAAATCATATTCCGTTTCAACTACAAATCTTCATACGACAATTCGGAAGGCTTAACGGTTGATATCAACACCTCTATATTAATCCATATTATCATGCTGAAGTTGTTAAACGTTCTATCTATACTAAATAAATCCTTCCATGATCAAACCTTTAGATTTATCTAACAATAAGGATGTTCACGTCTAGTCCAAGATTACTATGAAATCATCTATTAGATTCGGTTTACCATTGATAGAAGCTTCCTTTACATATCCAATGTAACAAGATTCGAATCAAGATGATCATAATCAAGGTACTGAAAGTTTAATCATCTCAATATTCCAAACATGATATACTTGGATAATTCATCTATGAAAATCCATATCTTGTTAACATGATCATCCAAATCGTTAGAATCCAACTCTAAGTCTTGAGATAGATTGAACATACCTTAATATGATGAAAATCACTGAACCGTAAGGTAGAATCCAACTCCGGTTGGTTGTATGCCACTCCAAGGTGCTATTCCACTTCAATGAATATTCCCAAGTGATAACCAATATACAAACACCAACAATATGTGTTCTAAGTGTATAGGAGTATTATTACAGCTCTCTGAACTCTCAAGGATGAAGAATGGGCGAAAGAAATGAAAGCCAAAACGGTTGTTGTCCCATTTATAATATTCTGCATTATTAACAAGTTAGCGCACGGTACTAAGAATTCCTTAGCGTGCGCTAAAAATGGTTGACTTCAGAATTGTCCGGGTGCGTCCGCGGGAATCTTATCCGGACCCATGTCCCGGCTGGCGCATGTGCTAGCCGTCCCGCTCAATAATTGAGTTCTTAGCGCACGCAACTCCTATCTTCGTAGCGTGCGCTAATAATGGCCCGATAGCGCGCGTTAAGATACATTCTTAGCGTGCGCTATCACGAGGTTCCTTGAGCAATTTTGCAAGTTTCTATACTTATGTACAATGATATCAATGCACGAAATATCATACTCCAATAATCAAAATCACCAATCCGAATAATACAGGGTTTGAATACAGATGAAATACACCGTAATAAATACGGATATTACATACTCTCCTACTAAAAAGGAGTTTCGTCCCGAAACTCAAGACGAAAATAACTCGAGATATCTAGACTTCATATCAGCTTCCGTTTCCCAGGTGGCTTCTTCCATTCTGTGACGTGACCACTGAACTTTGACCAAAACGATTGGTTTGTTCCTCAGTTGCTTAACTCGACTCTCGAGTATCTTGACTGGTCTTTCTTCAAACGTCCCATCCTGCTCGACTTCGATCTCGCCGAAATCAATGATATGACTGGGATCTGGTATATACCTCCGTAACTGGGATACGTGGAACACGTTATGAACATGGAACAATGACGGCGGCAATGCTAATCTGTATGCCAACTCCCCAACTCTCTCGAGGATCTCAAATGGTCCGATATATCTCGGACTCAGCTTTCCTTTCCTTCCGAAATGAAAGATTCCCCGAGTAGGAGAAACCTTCAAAAGTACATGGTCTCCAGTATTGAACTCCAATGGGCGACGGCGTACGTCCGCATAGGATTTCTGGCGACTCTGGGCGGTCAACAGCCTTTCACGGATCAAGGCTATATTCTCTCGAGTCTGCACTATCAACTCTGGTTCTGTTCCGATCAAGTCTGACGAATCGTCCCAGCATAGGGGCGATCTGCATCGCCTTCCGTATAATGCCTCAAACGGTGCCATCTTAATGGAAGCATGCCAACTATTGTTGTAGGTAAATTCAATCAACGGTAGATGAACTTCCCAATCATTTAACCAATCTAAGGCACAGGCCCTTAGCATGTCTTCCACCGTTTGTATAGTTCTCTCAGATTGTCCGTCAGTCTACGGGTGATAAGCTGTACTGAAGTTCAATTCGGTCCCCAAGGCTTTATGAACTGCCTTCCAAAAGTGAGACACAAAACGGCCGTCTCGATCAGTAACAATGGTCTTCGGCGTACCATGCAATCGAACTATCTCCGAAATAAATACTCGTGCCAACCTCTCTGGTCCCCACGTATCCTTAATGCCTAGAAAATGAGCTGATTTGGTTAAACGATCAACTATCACCCAAATCATGTTCATTCCTATCCTGGTTTTCGGCATATTAGTGATAAAGTCCATCGATATGTCCTCCCACTTCCATTCAGGAATCGGGAGCGGCTTCAACATTCCAGCAGGCCGTTGATGCTCGATCTTAACCTGCTGACAAGTCAAACATTTCGAAACATAGTCCGCTACGTCTTTCTTCATGTTGCCCCACCAGAAATTCTGCTTCAAGTCCTTATACATTTTACTGGTGCCCGAGTGGATAGAATAGGGCGAACTATGAGCTTCCTTCATAATCGTCTGTTTCAGAACATCAACATCGGGAATGCAGAGTCGGTTCTGAAACCTCAAAACTCCATCGTCATGAATTATGAATCCGGGGGCCTTTTCTTCGATCACTTTATCATGTAACCCAATCATCAGAGGATCATCCGCCTGTTTAGATTTGATTTCTTCGGTTAAAGATGAAGTCATCTCCATCACGCACAGTTGTCCTTGAACTCTTTGCAACCATACTTCAATCCCTTCACGAATCATCTCTCGTTGAAGGCTAAGTTTGGATGTCAGCGTCTCCAGCATCTGAATAGAGACAGGCTTGCGGCTAAGTGCATCGGCCACTACATTCGCTTTGCCTGGATGATATAAAATCTCCAAGTCATAGTCCTTAATCAGTTCTAACCATCTTCTTTGCCGCATGTTCAACTCTTTACATCAATATGTACTTGAGACTCTTATGATCCGTAAAGATCTGACAGTGAGTCCCGTACAGATAATGCCTCCAGATCTTCAAAGCAAAAACTACTGCTGCTAGCTCCAAATCATGTGTCGGGTAATTCACTTCATAAGGTTTCAGCTGTCGTGACGCATAAGCGATCGCCTTATCATTCTGCATCAATACGCACCCGTGTCCTTGGTTCGAAGCATCACTGTAAACTATGAATCCTCCAGTTCCCCGTGGAAGTGATAGAATCGGTGACGTCGTCAATCTCTTCTTCAATTCATCAAAGCTAATCTGACACAACTCATTCCACTCAAACTTTTGAGTTTTCTGCAGAAGTCGAGTAAGTGGGCGGGAAATTTTAGAAAATCCTTCCACGAATCGACGATAGTATCCAGCAAGTCCTTAGAAGCTTCGGACTTCTTTCACGTTCTTTGGAGGCTCCCAATCCATAATTGCTTCGATCCTCTGAGGATCTACTCGGACTCCTTCAGCTGACACTATATGGCCGAGGAACATTACTTCCTTTAGCCAGAATTCACACTTAGAAAGTTTGGCGTACAATTGTTCGTTTCTCAAAAGTTCCAATACAATCCGCAAATGCTGCGCATGTTCTTCCGGACTCTTAGAATACACCAGAATGTCATCAATAAACACGAACACAAATTTATCCAAAAATTCAATGAACACACGGTTCATCAATTGCATAAATATAGCAGGTGCATTAGTGAGACCAAACGGCATCACTACAAACTCATAATGTCCGTAGCGAGTTCTGAACGCTGATTTCGGAACATTAGATTCCTTAATCCTCAGTTGATGGTAGCCTGATCTCAGATCGATTTTAGAAAATACTGTTGCCCCTTGCAACTGGTCAAACAGATCATCAATCCGTGGTAACGGATATTTATTCTTAATCGTCATCTTGTTCAGCTCTCGATAGTCAATACACAATCGGAGTGATCCATCCTTCTTTAGGACGAAAAGAACTGGCGCTCCCCAGGGTGAAACGCTTGGCTGAATATAGCCCTTGTCCAGTAACTCCTCCAGCTGCTTCTTCAATTCGTACATCTCAGTAGGTGCCATACGATACGGCGCCTTGGAAATTGGTGTAGCTCCGGGTTGCAGCTCAATGGTAAATTCTACATCCCTTAGTGGAGGTAGCCCATGTAACTCGTCAGGAAATACATCTGGAAATTCGTTCACAACAGGAATGGATGAAAGTTCCACAATTTCGTCATCTTTCTTCATTGCGTAACACCAGTACCCGGTACAGCCCTGTTTCAACAATTTGACAGCTTTCATCGCCTTGATCAATTTTCCTGAGCTTCTCGGTTTCCATCCTTCAAACAGAATCTCGGAACCATCGTCAGCGATCAGCGAGATATTCCTCCTTCGGTAGTTTACAATTGCTCCATACCGATTAAGCCAATCGTCTCCGAGTATCAGGTCATCTCCTTGCATTTCTATCACGATCAGATTTGAGAGCCACTCTCTGCCTCCAAATGATACAGGGAAATTTCTAGTTTCTAAATTTCCGACGATCCTTTCTCCACTCGGTAAACCAACAACATAAGGTTCACAAGTATGAAAACCGGAAATATTCAAACGATTTACACAAAACAAAGATATGAAAGAATGTGTAGCTCCTGTATCGAATAAAACGCTAACTGGCTGGGAAAGGATCTGGACAAGATTCGATGCGGCAAGAAGATCTCGATCGTCTGTCCTTCTCATCTCGCATGCACGTGGGGAGCAGATCCGCACTCGATGTCCCCTTTCGGTCCCATTGTCCTCTCGCTCGCCCGCGGCCAAAATTCCGAGGCATCCGAACACTTTGCTGCGTCGTGGAATACCGGCCTCCTTACGGGCTGTGGTGTACGGGCTCTAAAAGACTTTGCAGCCTCTTCACAAAACACCGCCCGATGTCCCTCTCGTCCACAATCAAAACAAATCACGGCTGGAAGGGGGCAATTCCATCGATAGTGCCCCGTCTGGGCGCAGTTAAAGCATTTCCTGGTAACATCAGTAATAGTTGATGTCGTTCTGAAGTTCTTTCCGCTCCTAGCTGGGTGCGGAGGTTTCTTGAAAGAGTGAAAGGATGACTGGGCCTTACGGGGCCCGCTGTTCTTGTGCTCTGTAAAAGTACCAGAGACTTTCTGTTTCTTGGTTTCCGCAATTTTCTCCATGGCTGCTTCCTTGATCTCATATGCCAACGCCTTATCCTGGTATTGGTGGAGTGTGGTACATTCGAATTTGGACATGTACCTCTGAACTTCTGGTTTCATTCTCATATCGAAATGGATCATCATTTCTGCATCTGTTCTGACCAGATGTCGAACAAATGCCAGATGTTGGTTAAACGTCTTGATCGCCTGCGATACTGGCACATCAGAAGGCTGAGCGGAGAAAAACTCCCGAACTTTGGCTTCCCTCACAGGACGATGGCAATAGTGAGCTTTAATCATCAATCTAAACTCTGTCCAATCGGCATCATGGTCTACAGGGCGGATGGCTTCCCACCATTCGGACGCTTCCCCTATCAGAAAATATTGAGCGATAGAGGCTCTCCTATTGCAGGCGGTTGATTCCGGCAAAGATTTTCTCCAGTTCTTTCAACCAATGATCCCAGGTGGGAGTCTCAGAAATACCGTCGAATTTGGGTGGTTGCATCTTCGCCACCTATTGCAGCCACCGGTCACCTTGATTTCCCATGTCTGGGATCCCTTGCTATCTCTCTCCCTGCTGTAGTCCCACCGCCACTTGCATTCGGTCCACGACCTGGGCGAACTGAGTCATCTGGTTCACCACTTGACGAAGGATCTCTGGTACAACAGGATCTGGTTCATTATTAATAGATTGTTGCGGCTCGCCTGAGCTATGACTGGCCTGGTTAGAAGGCGACGCTTCCCTTTCGGCATTTCTCCGTCCGCGTCCACGACCGCGACCACGTCCACGTCCGCCTCTCAACATACTGTAAGCATAAATACTCAATATACAGGAAACAACATCGTTCTAATATTCGAGTATAAAGAGACACAACATGTAAAGAACAAGATATAGTTTAGGAACTTACAACCACTGTTCGCATGAAGACGTAGGCAGTGCAGTGATGTCATTCACGACCGGTTACCCCAAAAGACATAAATGACCCCTATTTTAACCCAACGGCCAAGATATCCATAATCCGAGCTCTGATACCATATTCTGTAACACCCCCGATATATTCAGGAATATTACAGCGCCGTAAATCCTTTACATAAGGATTTACAAGGCTGAAGAATTGAACAAGCATTAAAAGGTACTAACGAATGGAAATAATGGAATTACGGTACAACAGTTCTCACCCATTACAGAAATAGTACAATTGTTCAACAGAACTCAATAATACATCACCAAATTCAAATCATCACAAATGACTTCGTACTCGAGTACTTATTGAAATAAAGAGTAAACAATAGATAAATAAACCCGGTCGGGACATCACTCTGCACCCTCGTCGTCATACAGTTCCAGTGGTTGTTTCCCCGCTCTCCTGGGTCCTGAACACAAACAAAATGTTCACCCCCGAAGGGGTTAGCACAACGATGCTAGTACAAGTACCACAACATATTATTCATATCTCACGAAGGATAATAACGTAAACGACAAAGTACCAACGAGTCTTCTCCTACGAGAAACTCAAACATAACATACACAACTGATAATCACAACATGATATCATAACATACACATGGTAATTCCATCGATCCAAATGCGTCATGCCTAGAACCCACGATGATCCCATCAGACCAACCCGTGGTGGAAAAACCCATCCGATGATCCAGCGCACGCTAGCATAGATCCCCCGATGATCCCGTCGGACCAACACGAGGTGGACATACAATAACGACATCCATGCACGACAATATGTATAACAACAATACATAAAACAATTAAGGTACTTGCCTCGATTTGAAGACAATAACAACACTTCCACGAGAATGAACACTCGAAGGTCGTCCTCCTCAGTCAATCACGTAACGAGACCAAACCTTAACAAAATAAATGATATAGGATTTATCTCACATCGTACGAATGTTTAACAATTCGATTCACGGCCAAAAGTTCATAAAATGCAATCTGCCCGAACTGCTTAGCGCACGCTAAGTACTCTGTGTAGCGTGCGTTAAGTCTGCCCGATAGCGCACGCAAACAACAAAGACTAGCGTACGCTAACTATGCATGGTCGCACTTCACCGACCGGCCAATCGACTCGTCTGATGGTCTAGCGTACGTTACGTACCAAACGTAGCGCACGCTAACTCGAGCTCGATAGCGCACGTTAAACTTCATAGCATAGCGTGCGCTATCTATGCATGGCGATTCTTCACGAGCAAGAACTGTTCTTGCCATGATTGAAACAATGAAATCTTGCGTGATAATTCATGTTACTTCCATGAATACCATGTTCATACCCTTATGAATGATTTTATGGCTAACAACCATTTCGGATTCGAGGATATGCATCCCATTATAAAATCATATTCCGTTTCAACTACAAATCTTCATACGACAATTCGAAAGGCTTAACGGTTGATATCAACACCTCTATATCAATCCATATTATCATGCTGAAGTTGTTAAACGTTCTATCTATACTAAATAAATCCTTCCATGATCAAACCTTTAGATTTATCTAACAATAAGGATGTTCACGTCTAGTCCAAGATTACTATGAAATCATCTATTAGATTCGGTTTACCATTGATAGAAGCTTCCTTTACATATCCAATGTAACAAGATTCGAATCAAGATGATCATAATCAAGGTACTCAAAGTTTAATCATCTCAATATTCCAAACATGATATACTTGGATAATTCATCTATGAAAATCCATATCTTGTTAACATGATCATCCAAATCGTTAGAATCCAACTCTAAGTCTTGAGATAGATTGAACATACCTTAATATGATGAAAATCACTTAACCGTAAGGTAGAATCCAACTCCGGTTGGTTGTATGCCACTCCAAGGTGCTATTCCACTTCAATGAATATTCCCAAGTGATAACCAATATACAAACACCAACAAGATGTGTTCTAAGTGTATAGGAGTATTATTACAGCTCTCTGAACTCTCAAGGATGAAGAATGGGCGAAAGAAATGAAAGCCAAAACGGTTGTTGTCCCATTTATAATATTCTGCAATATTAACAAGTTAGCGCACGCTACTAAGCATTCCTTAGCGTGCGCTAAAAATGGTTGACTTCAGAATTGTCCGCAAGGCCCGGGAATCTTATCCGGACCCATGTCCCGGCTGGCGCATGTGCTAGCCGTCCCGCTCAATAATTGAGTTCTTAGCGCACGCAACTCCTATCTTCGTACCGTGCGCTAATAATGGCCCGATAGCGCGCGTTAAGATACATTCTTAGCGTGCGCTATCACGAGGTTGCTTGAGCAATTTTGCAAGTTTCTATACTTACGTACAATGATATCAATGCACGAAATATCATACTCCAATAATCAAAATCACCAATCCGAATAATACAGGGTTTGAATACAGATGAAATACACCGTAATAAATCCGGATATTACAGGTTCGAAGCATCACTGTAAACCATGAATCCTCCCGTCCCCTGTGGAAGTGATAAAATTGGTGGTGTCGTCAATGTCCTTTTCAATTCATCAAAACTAGTCTGACACGACTCGTTCCACTCAAACTTTTGAGTTTTCTGCAGGAGTCGAGTAAGTGGGCGGGAGATTTTGGAAAACCCTTCCACGAACCGACGATAATACCCAGCAAGTCCTAAGAAGCTTCGGACTTCTTTCATATTCTTTGGAGGCTTCCAATCCAAAAATGCTTCAATTTTCTGAGGATCTACTCGGACTCCTTCAGCTGATACTACATGGCCGAGGAACATTACTTCCGTTAGCCATAATTCACATTTATAGAGTTTGGTGTACAGTTGTTCGCTTCTCAAAAGTTCTAATACTATCCGCAAATATTGCGCATGTTCTTCTGGGCTCTTAGAATACACCAGAATATCATCAATGAACACGACCACAAATTTATCCAAATATTCGATGAACACTCGGTTCATCAACTGCATGAATACAGCAGGTGAATTAGTGAGACCAAATGGCATCAGTACAAACTCATAGTGTCCGTAGCGATTTCTGAATGCTGACTTTGGAACATCAGATTCCTTAATCCTCAGCTGATGGTATCCTGATCTCAGATCGATTTTAGAAAATACTGTTGCTCCTTGCAACTGGTCGAACAGGTCATCAATCCGTGGCAACGGATACTTGTTCTTAATCGTCATCTTGTTCAACTCTCGATAGTCGATGCACAGTCGAAGCGATCCATCCTTCTTCCGGACAAAAAGAACTGGTGCTCCCCAGGGCGAAACGCTTGGCTGAATGTAGCCTTTGTCCAGTAATTCCTCCAGCTGCTTTTTCAGTACATACATCTCAGTAGGTGCCATACGATACGGCGCCTTAGAAATTGGGATAGCTCCGGGTTCCAGCTCAATGGTGAATTCCACATCCCGTCGTGGAGGTAGTCCAGGCAAATCGTTAGGAAATACATCTGGAAATTCATTAACAACAGGAATGGATGAAAGTTTCAGAATTTCGTCTTCTCTCTTCATTGCATAACACCAGTATCTGGTACAGCCCTGTTTCAACAATTTGACAGCTTTCATTGCTTTGATCAACTTTCCTGAGCTTCCTGGTTTCCATCCTTCAAACAGTATTTCGGAGCCATCGTCAGCAATCAGCGAAATATTCCTCCTTCGGTAGTTTACAATAGCTCCATATCGATTAAGCCAATCGTCTCCGAGTATCAGGTCGTCTCCTTGCATTTATATCACAATCAGATTTGAGAGCCACTCCCTACCCCCAAATGATGCAGGGAAATCTCTAGTCTCTAAGTTCCCAACAATCCTTTCTCCACTCAGTAAACCAACAACATAAGGTTCACAAGTATGAAAACCAGAAATATTCAAACGATTTACACAAGAAAAGGATATAAAAGAATGCGTAGCTCCTGTATCGAATAAAACGCTAACTGGTTGGGAAAGGATCTGGACAGTACCTGATGCGACCGCAGCATCTTGATCGTCTGTCCTCCTCATCTCGTACAGCCGTGGGGGAACAGATCCGGCACTCGATGTCCCCTTTCGGTCCCATTGTCCTCTGCCTCGTCCGCGGCCAAAATTTTGAGGCATCTGAACACTTTGCTGCGTCTGTTGGAAACTAGCTTCCTTCTGAACTGGCTGCGATGAACGGTTTCCATTGTACTTGGTGGCATCCTTGCAAAATGTCGCACGGTGCCCTTCCTGTCCGCAATCAAAACATGTGACTGGAGTGCGCAAACAATCGCGCCAAAGGTGGCCTGGGCGACCACAGTTAAAGCATTTCCTAGCTGTATCCGTTGTGGCTGACATTGTCCCGAAATTCGTTCCGCTCTTAGATGGGTGCGGAGGTTACTTGAAAGAATGAAAAGAAGACTGGGCCTTGCGGGGCCCACTGCTCTTGTGCTCTGTAAAAGTACCAGAGACTTTCTGCTTCTTCGACTCCATAAACTTCTCCATTACTGCCTCTTTTATTTCGTACGCCAACGTCTTATCCTGGTATTGGCGGAGAGTGGTACATTCAAAACCGGACATGTACCTCTGGATTTCTGGTTTCATCCTCATTTCAAAGTGAATCATCATCTCTGCATCTGTTCTGACCAAATGTCGAACAAATGCCAAATGCTGATTAAACGTCTTAATTGTCTGGGATACGGGTTCGTCTGATGGCTGAGCGGAGAAAAATTCCCGAATTTTGGCTTCCCTCACAGGACGAGGGCAGTACTGGGCTTCCATCATTATTTTAAATTCTGTCCAATCGGCATCATGATCTGCAGGTCGGATGGCTTCCCACCATTCAGATGCTTCCCCTATCAGAAAGTACTGAGCAATAGGAGCTCTCCTGTCGTTTGGGCAATTAATTCCAACAAAAATTTTCTCCAATTCCTTCTACCAATGATCCCAAGTGGGAGTCTCGGAAAAGCCATCAAATTTGGGTGGTTGCATTTTCGCTACCTCTTGCAACCATCGGTCACCTCGATTTCCCATTTCTGGGATCCTTTGCTGTCCATCTCCCTGCTGAAATCCCACCGCCACCTGCATTCGGTCCACAACCTGAGCGAACTGGGTCATTTGGTTCACTACCTGACGAAGGATTTCTGGTACAGCAGGTTCCGGTTCGTTATTGATGGATCGTTGCGGCTCTCCTGAGCTATGACTGACCTGATTAGAAGGCGACGCCTCCCTTTCAGCATTTCTTCGTCCGCGTCCACGACCGCGACCACGTCCACGTCCGCCTCTCAACATACTGTAAGCACAAATACTCAATATACAGGAAACAACATTGTTCTAATGTTCAAGTATAAAGAGGTACAACATGTAAAGAACGAGATAGAGTTTAGGAACTTACAACCACCGTTCGCATGAAGACGTAGGCAGTACAGTGATGTTATTCACGGCCGGTTACCTCAAAAGACGTAAATGACCCTTATTTTAACCCAATGGCCAAGATATCCATAATCTTAGCTCTGATACCATATTCTGTAACACCCCCGATATATTCAGGAATATTACAGTGCCGTAAATCATTTACATAAGAATTTACAAGGATGAAGAATTAAAATGACAATAATAGATACTAACTTATGAAATCACTGATATAAAATACGACAGTCTGTTACAATACCGAGATTACAAATATCCAATAAAGGGTTATTAATACATCATCAAAATCCAAACATCATAAATTGACAACGTACTCGAGTACTTATTGAAATAACCAACAAACAACAGACAATAAAACCCGGCAGGGACATCACTTTGCACCCTCGTCGTCATGCATCTCCAGTGGTTGTTTCCCCGCTCTCTTGGATCCTGAACATACACAAATGTTCACCCCCGAAGGGGTTAGCACAACGATGCTAGTACAAGTACAAGAATCATACAACAGTGATATAATCAACAATTATATCATAACAAGTTTCTCCAACGAGAAATATTCACAACACATGTCATATCATAACAGTTTCAACATACTGATGGTATTCCAACGATCCAGCGCACACAACTATAGATTCCCATAATGATCTCGTCGGACCAAAGCATGGTGGAACTACCTGTCCAACGATCCAGCGCACACAGCTATAGATTCCCATGATGATTCCCGTCGGATCAAAGCATGGTGGACATTTAATCACAACACATAATACACAATACAATCACAATATACTTGTCATAATATAGACAATTCTAATTAGAGTACTTGCCTCGGTTCGTTGACAAGAATAAACTTCCATGAATATCAAAATACTCGAAGGTCATCCCCTTCGATCAATCACGTGTTAAGCTCGAACCTTAACAAAAGAAATAGCATAGAATTCATTTCATGCCGTACGAACGTCTAACAATTCAACAATTACGATAGAAAGTCCTTAATATGCAATCTGTCTGGATAGCTTAACGCACGCAACGAATCCTATGTAGCGTACGTTAATGCTACTCGTTAGCGCACGCAGTACACATAATCTAACTTATGCTAACCAAGCATTGTCAGTGCCTCACTGATCAGCCGACTGACTCGGCTAATGACTTAACGCACGCTAAGTTCCAATCGTGGCGTACGCTAAACGTACTCGATAGCGCATGTTAATTCACGTAGCTTAGCGCACGCTAAGAGTGCATGGCAGTTCACTGGAGGGCAGCAGATTATACAAATGGTGATGAAGTAAGCGAATTCCTCAGTGATTAATGTTTGTTATCCGTCTTCATGTTATGTTCATAACCCTTATGAAGGATCTCATGGATAATAACAACTTCGAGATGCAAGTATGCGTATAATCATCATAACACCATAATCCATCTTGATTACAATTCTCATGCGAAGTTGGTGATCTACGGTTGATGTATTAGATTCTACTATCATTATACATATTCAGACTTCATCTTGAGGTAAACTAACAATTCCAACTTATACCAAAGAATATTTCTTAAGATGATTCTTCCTTTAAGTTCTTATAACCGAAATAATATCACCTCCAATTCATGATCACAAAGATAACATAAATCATACGGATTGTTAACTTCAGAATGTTTCTCTCATCATTGGAAGTACTAGGATCCCGAATTCAAGGTTCCAACAATAATATCGTAATCGTAGACATTCCAATCTTCTAAACATGATGTTGTTGAATAATTTACTAATGAAATTCAATATCTCATTAACATGATCATCTTATTCTCCATAACACGAATCTAGAGTTGAAGATACAATCAACATACCTTAATATGACGACATCACTGAACCACAAGGTAGAATCCGACTCCGGTTGGTTATGTGCCACTCCAAGGTGTTACTTCTCTTCAATGATCACTCCAAATAAGCGCAAGCTACAATACATACTTAGCGCGCGCTAATAAGCGTTGACTCCAAATCTGTCCAGGTTCGTCCGCGAGAATCTTATCCGGACCCATGTCCCGGCTGGCACATGTGCTATCCGCCTACCTCAACAATTCAGTGTTTAGCGAATGCAACTCCTACATACGTAGCATGCGCTAGTAATAGCCGATAGCGCACGTTAAGCTACATTCTTAGCGTGCGCTATCACGAGTTTGCATGAGAAAATTTGTGTAATACCCGGTTGTAATTCAGTCATTATCATTCAGTAATTTCATTCGGTGATTGTCACTCAGTGGATTTTCACTCATTTATAATCATTCATTAATCATGTTCATTCACCCGTGTTCACCGTTCGGAAAAACTTCGAGTTGTGTATCGTTATTGTCCATTGTTTCAACTTTCCGCATATGAGTTCGACTTTGTTAGATCACCATTAATTTTTGGTAACTCCAAAAATTCTGAATCTTTGCAATATTATATAGCATCGAGTTAGCTTTGCAATGGTTCAAACGGTGAGTCAATCGAAGTCCGGACGACAGAGCTATGGTCGTTTTAGCTCACCCGCTCATTGTTCAGTTATTGGCCGATCACTGCCGACCGAACTCGGCCGTGTCGTCCGACATGGCCGTGCTGTACTCGTCCGGAAATGCCGAAGTCTCTGCCACAGGACTCGACCGTGTCGTTTGGCATGGCCGAGTCGAACTCTTCCGGATAAGCCAGAACCAACTGCCCAGACGCCCGACCGTGTTTCAGGACACGGTCGAGTCAATTCCGAAGCGCCGCGACCGTGACAAGCGGACACGGTCGAGTCCCTGTCAGCCAGTTGCGCGCCGCGGCCATGCCGATCGGCACGGGCCGTGTCCGACAGACCAGCAAACCCCTTTAAATTCGTTTTTTTTAGCATTTCAGCTCATTTCTTCATTCTTTCACCTTCATACGCGAGAGAGGGTCTTGGGGGAGAGATTTCTTCATCAATTATCATTTGAGTGTGTATTTTCATCATCTTCAATCATTTGGGAAGCTTGGATACTCGATTAAACTCGTGTTCTTCGGATCGAAGTGGTTGGATCTTCTAGAGGTAATTTCTTCAACACCTGGACTCGTGGTCCACAAGGGTGGACTTTTGAGGTTTAAGAACCGGTTGTGCGTACCGGCGAATGACGAGTTGAAAAACTCTATTTTGAGAGAAGCTCATACTACCCCTTATTCTGTTCATCCGGGGTCCAGCAAGATGTACAAGGACTTGAAAAAAAATTACTGGTGGAGTAATATGAAGCAAGAAGTCGCAGAATTTGTTTCGAGATGCTTAACCTGTCAACAAGTTAAGATTGAACATCGGGCCGACGGGTATCTTTGAAACATCTCCCTATTCCGGAGTGGAAGTGGGAAGACATTTCTATGGATTTCATCACGAGTTTGCCGATGAGTCGTCGTGGCATGAATGCGATCTAGGTGATTGTGGACCGCTTAACTAAATCAACTCATTTCCTTGAGATCAAGGATACGTGGGGTCCTGAGAGACTGGCTCAGTTGTTCATCAAGGAGATAGTGAGACTGCACGGTACTCCTAAGAGTATCGTTTCCGATCGTGACGGACGATTTGTATCCCATTTTTGGAAATCAGTTCATCGTGCTATGGGAACTCAGCTTAATCTCAGTACTGCCTTTCATCCTCAGTCTGACGGACAATCAGAGAGAACTATTCAGACATTAGAGGACATGTAGAGGGCATGCGTCCTCGATTGGAAAGACGATTGGGAAGCCCAACTACCATTGATCGAATTCACGTATAATAATAGTTGGCATGCTTCGATTAAGATGGCACCTTACGAGGCCTTGTATGGTCGTCGTTGTCGATCCCCGTTGTGTTGGGACAACCTATCAGAATCAATCGGCACCGAGCTCGATATGCTTATAGCCGCCCGTGATAAGGTAGCTTTGATGAGGAGTCATTTGTTGACCGCTTAGAGTCGACAGAAATCATATGCAGATAACCGTCGTCAACCATTAGAATTCGAGGCAGGTGACCACGTGTTGGTCAAGGTATCCCCGAGTCGTGGTATGTTCCGTTTTGGGAAGAGGGGTAAGTTGAGTCCGAGATTCATTGGACCGTTTAAGATTTTGGATCGAGTAGGCGAGTTAGCCTATCGACTGGCTTTACCTCCGGCGTTGAGCCGAATTCATAATGTGTTTCACGTCTCTCAGTTGCGGAAGTATGTTGCCGCCCCGAGTCACATACTTCAGTTCGACGAAATCGAAATCGCCGACGACCATTCATATGAGGAGCGTCCTATACGAGTCTTAGAGCGGCGAATCAAACAGTTGAGAAATAATTCGATTCCTTTGGTCAAGATTCAGTGGTCTAGACACGGAGTCGAAGAGGCTACTTGGGAAACCGAGGATAGTATGCGGGAGAGTTATCCCGAGTTGTTTGACCCTTAGTTTCGGGGACGAAACTCTTTTAAGGGGGGGTGTATGTAATACCCGGTTGTAATTCAGTCATTATCATTCAGTAATTTTATTCGGTGATTGTCACTCAGTGGATTTTCACTCATTTATAATCATTCATTAATCATGTTCATTCACCTGTGTTCACCGTTTGGAAAAACTTCGAATTGTGTATCGTTATTGTCCATTGTTTCAACTTTCCGCATATGAGTTCGACTTTGTTAGATCACCATTAATTTTTGGTAACTCCAAAAATTCTTAATCTTTGCAATATTATAGAGCATCGAGTTAGCTTTCCAATGGTTCAAACGGTGAGTCAATCGGAGTCCGGACGAGAGAGTTATGGTCGTTTTAGCTCACCCGCTCATTGTTCAGTTATTGGCCGATCACTGCCGACCAAACTCGGCCGTGTCGTTCGACACGGCCGTGCTGTACTTGTCCGGAAATGCCGAAGTCTCTGCCACAGGACTCGACCGTGTCGTCTGGCACGGCCGAGTCGAACTCTTCCGGATAAGCCAGAACCAACTGCCCAGACGCCCGACCGTGTTTCAGGACACGGTCGAGTCAATGCCAAAGCGCCGCGACCGTGTCAAGCGGACACGGTCGAGTCCCTGTCGGCCAGTTGCGCACCGCGACCGTGCCGATCGGCACGGGCCGTGTCCGACAGACCAGCAAGCCCCTTTAAATTCGTTTTTTTTAGCATTTCAGCTCATTTCTTCATTCTTTCACCTTCATACGCGAGAGATGGTCTTGAGGGAGAGATTTCTTCATCAATTATCATTTGAGTGTGTATTTTTCATCATCTTCAATCATTTGGGAAGCTTGGATACTCGATTAAACTCGTGTTCTTAGGATCGAAGTGGTTGGATATTCTAGAGGTAATTTCTTCAACACCTTGGACTTCGATTTTGTGTTGAGATATGATGTTATGGACGTTATAATCATGTTATATGAAGGGATATGTATATGATTATGAGTTTGTATAAGGATTCATTGGATTATTGAGGGATTATTCAAGAACACCTTGAATATCGGGTTGAAATTGGGGGTTTTCGATTAATTGTCGTTATAATCACGTTTTCGGATATTCATTTTGGATTATTGATCATTTGGAAGATGTTTGTTGGTTTAAAACACTTCTTGGGGGATTTGATAGTGGATCATTGAGATTTGATTGTAAACAATCGGAGTTTGGCCACAACGTATTCGATATAATGCCCCAATGAACTTAGTTTAATCGTATCGACGTTTTGAGTTTGTTATATTCGTGTTTGATTCGTATATTGAACGGGTTGTTGGATATTGTATAATTCAAGGTTGTTCGAGCGACCGATATCTCAATTAGGACGTTGTTCGTGGAAGGATAATTGTCACCGGTATTGTGTAAGTTAATTCTTACTCGGTTAAAAGGATATTCATCCCTTTTGTTGTTGTTCTTTCATAATCATAACTCATTCATCATTGTATTAACCGTATCAAACTTGTTATTGTCAATTAATCACTTCATTCATAACGAACGACGGTTCCAATCATTTCATTGAGCTGTCATTTACTTCACTATCATTCCATCTCGGTGAGTCATTATTCATTTTCGATGTCACTTTTGTTATATCATGGCATTCCGGGTCATACTGGCGTGCCGGTTGGTATGTGTTGGATTTTCATGTCGGGCACGTTTAAGTCGTGTGTTGGTTGTTGGCCTCACATTGGGTATCGCGCACACGAGTCATATGCCTCGTGAGACTGATTAGGTACAAGACCACACGTGTATTCGATCGATACTCGTTGGTGGCTTGTGCACGGACACATTTCCATCCCGGGCGTAGTGTGGCACCACCCTTTGAGCCGTAATGTTAGTTGATTCATATAGCATGTTTGATTGCGTATGTTTCGACAGGATATTTCATAACTTCAGATATAATCACGATTGTGTATTTTCAACCCTTGAGGATTGTTGTTCTTTGTAACTGACCCCGTTTGGGGATTTTGTTTTTCAGGTCTTGGCAAGGCAAAAGCACGGGGAGAACACGCTGACGTCGAGGAGTCCCAGTGATACTAGTTGGGGGCCCCGATCTTTCAGTTATTCATATTATTGTCCTTTATTTTCCGCTTCAGACTTTCATTTGGATACTCCGTTTCATTCAGTGTCGTGTATTTTATCTTCATATAAAATATACTAGTATTCGGTATTGTCCTGGTGTGTTATACTTAAACTCCTCATCGGAGTATTTGGTAATATAATGTGGTTCGGTACTACAATTATATTATTTAATTTATCATTTTCATTCGCCTGGTGGGTCCCAGTCGGGGATTCACGACACTGTAATATCCGCCTCGTTTGGGGTGTTACAGAGTTGGTATCGGAGCGTGGTTTTGAATACTACCTTCCGGGTCATGTCTCATTTGAAATCATCGTCATCAGACTAGTATCATTGGACTTTCGCGTCATGTGTGACCTGTGCAAATGCCGAGCCAATCAGACCGAAAGAACTGTAAGATTTCTAAAGCCATGGTATAATTTCTGGCAATAGTCATTCATTCATCATTCATCAATTAGCAATCCTCAAACATCATCATTTATTGTGATTAGGACGATCATGTTAACTCATTAATCACTTAATTTATTTCATTACTCAGTTAATGATCAGGACGATCATGTTAATTCATTAATTACTCAATTCATTTCATTACTCAGTTGTCGATCTGGATGATCATATTATTAATCTTGTTAAGTTATTCAAAATAATCATTTCAAGAATTTCATCAGATAATCATGTCACTCTAGTAAATCATTCATATAATCACTAAGTAGAGCATGTATACTCATTTTCATCATCTCATGATATAATCATAACGTGATAATCATGCGGGAAATATGATCATTATGCGACCTTCCTACTTCAGTATGGGGAGAGCTGTCAGGGGATGCACAGGGAGAGGCCGCGGTGCGGGCCGAAACCCGGGAAATAATCACTCGCTGTCGGGAAATCGTGCCCAGGACTCGGCTCGATCATAAGATGTTCGGGTTGATCTACTCACTTTTATGCAGGCCATGATGACCCATGTGCAGTTGCTCAATCATCATTGCGCCACTTTGGCCGGATTAATCGAGAGAACTCTCCCGTATGAGCCGGCTGCTAAGGAAAGTGCTGAACAACAACCTTCATCTGTCAGCAAGAAATCAACGAAGCGTAATCAACCCGAAGGCGGTCATTCAACCTTCAAGAAGCCTCGTGTGAGTCCTATCATTTCTGAGCGACCTCCTACGGCGCATAATCGTGCGGGATCTCAGTCCCTAGCGGCCAGTTCGGCCATCACCTGTTTCAATTGTGGAATGCCGGGTCATTTCAGCACTGAGTGTCTGAAACCGTCTATCACGTGCTATAATTGTGGGAATTTTGGGCATAAGGCCCGTTTTTGCCGAAAGGACTCCAAGTCGCTCGCGCATCTCGAGCCCCAAGCAATCAGCGTTTCAGAATCAGACTGCTTTGTCAACGTCGTTTAAGACAATGGAAGCAAATAGAGTTGGGGCTCATATTTATCAGACGGGATCGTCCGGTTCGGGGGCCGGCAAGTCCCAGATTCATGTGATGAGGAGGATCGACGATCCGGTGGCCCGAATGACCTCAGGTAAACTCGTAATTTTATTTCAACCTGTGTGTACCTTTTTAGATACTGGTGCACCGCATTCATTCATTTTCGAATCATGTTTGAATAGACTTATTTTGGGATAGTCCTATTGCTTGTGGACCTAATACCATCGGTCTACCTGACGATGGAAGATTTTTTCGGAAATCATACCGAATTAAGCTTAATGACCGCGATTGGTTGATGGATCTAATCGTGGTGAATTTATCTTAGGAAGATGTAATTTTCGATATTAGTTGGTTTGATCGTATTGATACTATCCTCAATGTTTGTTAGCGTTTGGTCACTATCTTTCCGTCGTTGGTTGTCGAATGTGTGCTTCAAGGAAGTAATCCCCGTTGTTCCAGAAGAAGTATTATTATGACGAAAGCAGAGAAATTCCGCAATCGAGCTATCCAATCATTCATTGTATCATTTTCATCGATTGGCCTTTCTAGGGCAATCGAGTTATTCAATCATTCATTGCACCATTTCCATCGATTGGCCTTTCTAAGACAATCGAGTCATTCAATCATTCACTGTATCGTTTTCATCGATTGACCTTTCAAAGGCAATCGAGTTATTCAAACATTCATCGTATCATTTTCATCGATTGGCCTTTCTAAGGCAATCGAGTTGTTCAATCATTCGTGGTATCATTGTCATCGATTGATGATGTATTTCCAGACGAGTTATCTGGTTGCCTTCACATAGAGTAGGGGAATTCAGGAGTGAGTTGGAGCCGGTACGTCCCCTTTATCGAAGGCACCGTATCGGATGGCCCCGACCAGAATGCAGGAGTTGAAGATTCAACTTGAGGAGTAGTTCGAGAAAGGTTATCTCCGACCGATTGCGTCCCCGTGAGGAGCACCAGTGTGATCTGTCAAGGAGAAGGATGGCTCGTCTCGTGCGTGTATTAATTACCAGGAGTTGAACAGGGTGATGATCAAGAGTAGTATCCCTTACCCCGTATTGATGATCTTTTAGATCAACTTCAGAGAGCCTCAGTATTTTCCAGGATCGACTTAAGATCTGGATTTCACCAGTTGCGGATTCGAGAGTCGGATATCACGAGGACAGCGTTTCGTACACGCTATGGTCATTATGAGTTCGTAGTTATGCCGTTCGGGATAACTATTGCACCTCCGGTATTCATGGAGTTGATGAATCGGGTTTTCATCGACTTTTTGGATCAGTTTGTTGTTGTCTTCATCGAAGACATTTTGATTTATTCTCGTAGCCGAGAGGAACACGAGGTTCATCTTCATCAGGTTCTCGACGTGTTGAGACGAGAGCAACTTTATGGAAAGTTTTCCAAATGTGAGTTCTGGAGGTCCGAAGTGACTTTCTCGGGCATGTAATTTCATCTGACAGAGTTTGTGTCGACCCTCAGAAGACGGAGACTATCCGAGATTGGCAACCTCCGAAAGATATTAAGTAAATCCGATGTTTCCTCGGATTAGCTGGTTAATTATCCAATCCACGGCCGGAGCTAGAAACCGTGGTTTTCGCGTTGGAAATTTGGCGTCGTTACCTTTATGGCATCACCGCCGATCTTCACCAATCACAAGAGTTGAAGTATATATTTACTCACAAGGAGTTAAATATGCGAGGCGGTGGTTGGAACTAATCAAAGATTTTGATATCGAGATCCTTTACCACCGGGCAAGGCGAACGTTGTCGCCGACGCCTTGAGTCGTAAGTCCGTCAGAGCGGATGCTTGCTCGTTTAACAGATTCGAAGGAGCTTCAGCGGGAATTCCTTAGACCCGAGATCGAGGTCCGGCTTCAGCGAGTTCGAGACGACTTTGTATGTTAGAGATTTCATCGTCACTTGAGGAGGTAATCAGAGAGAATCAGAGTTCAGACCCTTCATTGTTGCGCACCCATGAAGATGTGGCTCAGGGGAAAGCCCCTGGATTCGTGGTCCACAAGGGTGGACTTTTGAGGTTTAAGAACCGGTTGTGCGTACCGGCGAATGACGAGTTGAAAAACTCTATTTTGAGAGAAGCTCATGCTACCCCTTATTCTGTTCATCCGGGGTCCAGCAAGATGTACAAGGACTTGAAAAAAAATTACTGGTGGAGTAATATGAAGCGAGAAGTCGCAGAATTTGTTTCGAGATGCTTAACCTGTCAACAAGTTAAGATTGAACATCAGCGACCGGCGGGTATGCTGAAACATCTCCCTATTCCGGAGTGGAAGTGGGAAGACATTTCTATGGATTTCATCACGAGTTTGCCGATGAGTCGTCGTGGCATGAATGCGATCTAGGTGATTGTGGACCGCTTAACTAAATCAACTCATTTCCTTGAGATCAAGGATACGTGGGGTCCTGAGAGACTGGCTCAGTTGTTCATCAAGGAGATAGTGAGACTGCACGGTACTCCTAAGAGTATCGTTTCCGATCGTGACGGACGATTTGTATCCCATTTTTGGAAATCAGTTCATCGTGCTATGGGAACTCAGCTTAATCTCAGTACTGCCTTTCATCCTCAGTCCGACGGACAATCAGAGAGAACTATTCAGACATTAGAGGACATGTTGAGGGCATGCGTCCTCGATTGGAAAGATGATTGGGAAGCCCAACTACCATTGATCGAATTCACGTATAATAATAGTTGGCATGCTTCGATTAAGATGGCACCTTACGAGGCCTTGTATGGTCGTCGTTGTCGATCCCCGTTGTGTTGGGACGACCTATCAGAATCAATCGGCACCGAGCCCGATATGCTTATAGCCGCTCGTGAGAAGGTAGCTTTGATCAGGAGTCGTTTGTTGACCGCTCAGAGTCGACAGAAATCATATGCAGATAACCGTCGCCGACCATTAGAATTCGAGGCAAGTGACCACGTGTTGGTCAAGGTATCCCCGAGTCGTGGTATCTTCCGTTTTGGGAAGAGGGGTAAGTTGAGTCCGAGATTCATTGGACCGTTTAAGATTTTGGATCGAGTAGGCGAGTTAGCCTATCGACTGGCTTTACCTCCGGCGTTGAGCCGAATTCATAATGTGTTTCACGTCTCTCAGTTGCGGAAGTATGTTGCCGCCCCGAGTCACATACTTCAGTTCGACGAAATCGAAATCGCCGACGACCATTCATATGAGGAGCGTCCTATACGAGTCTTAGAGCGGCGAATCAAACAGTTGAGAAATAAGTCGATTCCTTTGGTCAAGATTCAGTGGTCTAGACACGGATTCGAAGAGGTTACTTGGGAAACCGAGGATAGTATGCGGGAGAGTTATCCTGAGTTGTTTGACCCTTAGTTTCGGGGACGAAACTCTTTTAAGGGGGGGTGTATGTAATACCCAGTTGTAATTCAGTCATTATCATTCAGTAATTTCATTCGGTGATTGTCACTCAGTGGATTTTCACTAATTTTTAATCATTCATTAATCATGTTCATTCACCTGTGTTCACCATTCGGAAAAACTTCGAGTTGTGTATCGTTATTGTCCATTGTTTCAACTTTCCGCATATGAGTTCGACTTTGTTAGATCACCATTAATTTTTGGTAACTCCAAAAATTCTGAATCTTTGCAATATTATAGAGCATCGAGTTAGCTTTCCAATGGTTCAAACGGTGAGTCAATCGGAGTCTGGACGAGAGAGTTATGGTCGTTTTAGCTCACCCGCTCATTGTTCAGTTATTGGCCGATCACTGCCGACCGAACTCGGCCGTGTCGTTCGACACGGCCGTGCTGTACTCGTCCGGAAATGCCGAAGTCTCTGCCACAGGACTCGACCATGTCGTCTGGCACGGTCGAGTCGAACTCTTCCGGATAAGCCAGAACCAACTGCCCAGACGCCCGACCGTGTTTCAGGACACGGTCGAGTCAATGCCGAAGCGCCGCGACCGTGTCAAGCGGACACGGTCGAGTCCCTGTCGGCCAGTTGCGCGCCGCAACCGTGCCTATCGGCACGGGCCGTGTCCGACAGACCAGCAAACCCCTTTAAATTCGTTTTTTTTAGCATTTCAGCTCATTTCTTCATTCTTTCACCTTCATACGCGAGAGAGGGTCTTGAGGGAGAGATTTCTTCATCAATTATCATTTGAGTGTGTATTTTTCATCATCTTCAATCATTTGGGAAGCTTGGTTACTCGATTAAACTCGTGTTCTTCGGATCGAAGTGGTTGGATCTTCTAGAGGTAATTTCTTCAACACCTTGGACTTCGATTTTGTGTTGACATATGATGTTTTGGATGTTATAATCATGTTAAATGAAGGGATATGTATATGATTATGAGTTTGTATAAGGATTCATTGGATTATTGAGGGATTATTCAAGAACACCTTGAATATCGGGTTGAAATTGGGGGTTTTCGATTAATTGTCGTTATAATCACGTTTTCGGATATTCATTTTGGATTATTGATCATTTGGAAGATGTTTGTTTGTTTGAAACACTTCTTGGGGGATTTCATAGTGGATCATTGAGATTTGATTGTAAACAATCGGAGTTTGGCCACAACGTATTCGATATAATGCCCCAATGAACTTAGTTTAATCGTATCGACGTTTTGAGTTCGTTATATTCGTGTTTGATTCGTATATTGAATGGGTTGTTGGATATTGTATAATTCAAGGTTGTTCGAGCGACCGATATCTCAATTAGGACGTTGTTCGTGGAAGGATAATTGTCACTGGTATTGTGTAAGTTAATTCTTACTCGGTTAAAAGGATATTCATCCCTTCTGTTGTTGTTCTTTCATAATCATAACTCATTCATCATTGTATTAACCGTATCAAACTTGTTATTGTCAATTAATCACTTCAGTCATAAGGAACGACGGTTCCAATCCTTTCATTGAGCTGTCATTTACTTCACTATCATTCCATCTCGGTGAGTCATTATTCATTTTCGATGTCACTTTTGTTATATCGTGGCATTCCGGGTCATACTGGCGTGCCGGTTGGTATGTGTTGGATTTTCATGTCGGGCACGTTTAAGTCGTGTGTTGGTTGTTGGCCTCACATCGATCGCACACGAGTCATATGCCTCGTGAGATCGACAGGTACAAGACCACACGTGTATTCGATCGATACTCGTTGGTGGCTTGTGCACGGACACATTTCCATCCCAGGCGTAGTGTGGCACCACGCTTTGAGCCGTAATGTTAGTTGATTCATATAGCATGTTTGATTGCGTATGTTTCGACAGGATATTTCATAACTTCAGATATAATCATGATTGTGTATTTTCAACCCTTGAGGATTGTTGTTCTTTATAACTGACCCCGTTTGGGGATTTTGTTTTTCAGGTCTTGGCAAGGCAAAAGCACGGGGAGAACACGCTGACGTCGAGGAGTCCCAGTGATACTAGTAGGGGCCCCCGATCTTTCAGTTATTCATATTATTGTCCTTTATTTTCCGCTGCAGACTTTCATTTGGATACTCCGTTTCATTCAGTGTCGTGTATTTTATCTTCATATAAAATATACTAGTATTCGGTATTGTCCTGGTGTGTTATACTTAAACTCCTCATCAGAGTATTTGGTAATATAATGTGGTTCGGTACTACAATTATATTATTTAATTCATCATTTTCATTCGCCTGGTGGGTCCCAGTCGGGGATTCACGGCACTGTAATATCCGCCTCGTTTGGGGTGTTATAATTTGCATGTTGTTATACTTAAGTATAAGGATGCCAATGCAAGAAATATCAAACTCCAATAATCAAGACCACAAATCCGAATAATACAGGGTTTGAATACAGATGAAATACACAGTAATAAATCCAGATATTACATACCCTCCTACTAAAAAGGAGTTTCGTCCCGAAACTCAAGACGAAAATAACTCGGGATATCTGGACTTCATGCCATCTTCCGTTTCCCATGTGACTTCTTCCACTCCGTGACATGACCATTGAACTTTGACCAAAACGATTGGTTTGTTCCTCAACTGCTTAACTCGACTCTCGAGTATCTTGACCGGTCTTTCTTCAAACGTCCCATCTTGAGCAACTTCTATCTCGCCAAAATAAATGATATGACTAGGATCGGGTATATACCTCCGTAACTGGGATACGTGGAATACATTATGAACATGGCTCAATGACGGTGGCAATGCCAATCTGTATGCCAACTCTCCAAATCTCTCAAGGATCTCGAACGGTCCGATATATCTCGGACTCAGCTTTCCCTTTCTTCCAAAACGGAAGATTCCCTGAGTAGGAGAAACCTTTAAAAGTACATGGTCTCCAGTACTGAACTCCAATGGGTGACGACGCACATCTGCGTAAGATTTCTGGTGACTCTGGGCGGTCAACAGCCTTTCACGAATCAGGGCTATTTTCTCTTGAGTCAGTACGATCAATTCTGGTTCTGTCCCGATTAAGTCTGATGAATCATCCCAACATAGGGGCGATCTACATCTTCTCCCGCATATGCTTCGAATGGTTCCATCTTAATGGAAGCATGCCAACTATTGTTATATGTAAATTCAATCAACGGTAGATGAACTTCCCAATCAGTTGACCAATCTAAGGCACAAGCCCTAAGCATATCTTCCACCGTTTGAATAGTCCTCTCAGATTGTCCATCAGTCTGTGGGTGATAAGGTGTGCTGAAGTTTAATTCGGTTCCCAAGGCCTTATGAACTGCTTTCCAAAAGTGAGACACAAAATGGTCGTCTCTATCAGAAACAATGGTCTTCGGCGTACCATGCAATCAAACTATCTCCGAAATAAATACTCGTGCCAACCTCTCTGGTCCCCACGTGTCCTTAATGCCAAGAAAATGAGCTGATTTGGTTAAACGATCAACTATCACCGAAATCATGTTTATTCCTGACTTGGTTCTCGGCATACTAGTGATAAAGTCCATTGATATATCCTCCCACTTCCATTCAGGAATCGGGAGCGGCTTCAACATTCCGGCAGGTCGTTGATGTTCGATCTTAACCTGCTGACAAGTCAAGCATTTCAAAACATAGTCCGCTACATCTTTCTTCATGTTGCCGCACCAGAAATTCTGTTTCAAGTCCTTATACATCTTACTGGTGCCCGGGTGGATAGAGTAGGGTGAACTGTGAGCTTCCTTCATAATTGTCTGTTTCAGAACATCGACATCGGGAACGCAGAGTTGGTTCTGAAATCTCAAAACTCCATCATCATGAATTACGAATTCGGGGGCCTTCCCCTTGATCACTTCATCACGTAACCGAATCATCAGAGGATCATCTGTTTGTCTAGATTTGATTTCTTCGGTTAATGATGAAGTTATTTCCATCACGCACAGTTTTCCTTAGACCTTTTGTAACCACACTTCAATTCCTTCTCGAATCATCTCTCGTTGAAGGCTAAGTTGAGAGGTCAGAGTCTCCAGCATCTGAATAGAAACAGGCTTGCGGCTGAGTGCATCGGCCACAACATTCGCTTTACCTGGATGATACAAAATCTCCAAGTCGTAGTCCTTAATCAGTTCTAACCATCTTCTTTGCCGCATGTTCATCTCTTTCTGACTGAAGATGTATTTGAGACTCTTGTGATCAGTAAAGATCTGACAGTGAGTCCCGTACAGGTAATGCCTCCAGATCTTCAAAGCAAAAATTACTGCTGCTAGATCTCAATCATGTGTTGGATAATTCACTTCATAAAGTTTCAGCTGTCGTGACGCGTACATGATCACTTTGTCATTCTGCATCAATACGCATCCGAGTCCTTGGTTCGAAGCATCACTGTAAACCATGAATCCTCCCGTCCCCTGTGGAAGTGATAAAATTGGTGCTGTCGTCAATCTCTTTTTCAATTCATCAAAACTAGTCTGACACGACTCGTTCCACTCAAACTTTTGAGTTTTCTGCAGGAGTCGAGTAAGTGGGCGGGAGATTTTGGAAAACCCTTCCACGAACCGACGATAATACCCAGCAAGTCCTAAGAAGCTTCGGACTTCTTTCACGTTCTTTGGAGGCTTCCAATCCAAAACTGCTTCAATTTTCTGAGGATCTACTCGGACTCCTTCAGCTGATACTACATGGCCGAGGAACATTACTTCCATTAGCCAGAATTCACATTTAGATAGTTTGGCGTACAGTTGTTCGCTTCTCAAAAGTTCTAATACTATCCGCAAATGCTGCACATATTCTTCTGGGCTCTTAGAATACACCAGAATATCATCAATGAACACGACCACAAATTTATCCAAATATTCGATGAACACTCGGTTCATCAACTGCATGAATACAGCAGGTGCATTAGTGAGACCAAACGGCATCACTACAAACTCATAGTGTCCGTAGCGAGTTCTGAATGCTGACTTTGGAACATCAAATTCCTTAATCCTCAGCTGATGGTATCCTGATCTCACATCAATTTTAGAAAATACTGTTGCTCCTTGCAACTGGTCGAACAGGTCATCAATCCGTGGCAACGGATACTTGATCTTAATCATCATCTTGTTCAACTCTCGATAGTCGATACACAGTCGATGAGATCCATCTTTCTTCCGGACAAAAAGAACTGGTGCTCTCCAGGGCGAAACGCTTGGCTGGATGTAGCCTTTGTCCAGTAATTCCTCCAGCTGCTTTTTCAGTTCATACATCTCAGTAGGTGCCATACGATACGGCGCCTTAGAAATTGGAGTAGCTCCGGGTTCCAGCTCAATGGTGAATTCCACATCCCGTCGTGGAGGTAGTCCAGGTAACTCGTCAGGAAATACATCTGGAAATTCATTAACAACATGAATGGATGAAAGTTTCACAATTTCGTCTTCTCTCTTCATTGCATAACACCAGTATCCGGTACAGCCCTGTTTCAACAATTTGACAGCTTTCATTGCTTTGATCAACTTTCCTGAGCTTCCTGGTTTCCATCCTTCAAACAGTACTTCGGAGCCATCATCAGCGATCAGCGAAATATTCCTCCTTCGGTAGTTTACAATAGCTCCATATCAATTAAGCTAATCGTCTCCGAGTATCAGGTCGTCTCCTTGCATTTCTATCACAATCAGATTTGAGAGCCACTCCCTACCCCCAAATGATACATGGAAATCTCTAGTCTCTAAGTTCCCAACAATCCTTTCTCCACTCGGTAAACCAACAACATAAGGTTCACAAGTATGAAAACCAGAAATATTCAAACGATTTACACAAGACAAGGATATAAAAGAATGCGTAGCTCCTGTATCGAATAAAACGCTAACTGGTTGGGAAAGGATCTGAACAGTACCTGATGCGACAGCAGCATCTTGATCGTCTGTCCTCCTGATCTCGTACAGACGTGGGGGAACAGATCCGGCACTCTATGTCCCCTTTCGGTCCCATTGTCCGCTGCCTCGTCCGCGGCCAAAATTTTGAGGTATTTGAACACTTTGCTGCGTCTGTTGGATACTAGCTTCCTTCTGAACTGGCTGCGATGAATGGTTTCCATTGTACTTGGTGGCATCCTTGCAAAATGTCGCACGGTGCCCTTCCTGTCCGCAATCAAAACATGTGACTGGAGTGCGCAAACAATCGCGCCAAAGATGGCCTGGGCGACCACAGTTAAAGCATTTCCTAGCTGTATCCGTCGTGGCTGACATTGTCCCGAAATTCGTTCCGCTCTTAGATGGGTGCGGAGGTTTCTTGAAAGAATGAAAAGAAGGCTGGACCTTGCGGGGCCCACTGCTCTTGTGCTCTATAAAAGTACTAGAGACTTTCTGCTTCTTCGACTCCATAAACTTCTCCATTACTGCCTCTTTTATTTTGTACGCCAATGCCTTATCCTGGTATTGGCGGAGAGTGATACATTCAAAACCGGACATGTACCTCTGGATTTCTGGTTTCATCCTCCTTTCAAAGTGAATCATCATCTCTGCATCTGTTCTGACAAAATGTCGAACAAATGCCAAATGCTGATTAAACGTCTTAATTGTCTAGGATACGGGTTCGTCTGATGGCTGAGCAGAGAAAAATTCCCGAATTTTGGCTTCCCTCACAGGACGAGGGCAGTGTTGGGATTCGGTGCCTAAATCGAAGGCCCAGCGGAAGCGGTAAAACGAAAATTAATTCGATCCGAATCCCTATGAGGATCGATCGAGCTACGTATATACGAATATCAAAACGAATAACAAGAGATATAGAAACTCACCCTTGTAGTAAGTTGATTAGATGGATAACCTTCTCTTGAGCTATTCCCCAAGCTTTGCTTGATCTCTACGAATCTATTCCGCTTCAAGCCCTTGAACGATCCAACGCCGAAAGCACCGCGTCTCTACTTGCCACGCGCCGGAAAAACGAACGGAATGACAACACCTTGCTATCCTCCGAGGATACGGCTAGATCTAGGTGATGAAGCTATTGATTTTGATGAATATACTCCAAGTATATTTATCAAAATTCTCTCAATATTTTCTCTCAATTTTCTCCAAGAAAAATGAAGAAGAAGTTAGTGAAGAAGATGAAGAAGTATGAACACCAAGAAATGAACTCTAAGTTCTTTTCTCTCTATACTTCAAACTTTCTTACGTCTCTCTCCTCCAAGGTGTGTATTATATATGTGATATTATATATCTACTCAATCACAAGTCTACCTCTAATTATTAATACACCTTCCACCAACTTATACAACTCATTCACATGAGAGGTATCCCCACCATGTCAATATCATCCATATAAAATGGAAACAAAAGACAAGGGGAAATTAGGTGGAAAAGAGGAGGGTGGCCATGATGAAAAACGGACGAGTTCGGTTCGTTTCGGACTCCCTAAAGTCCAAACAGATAAACTCTGATTCTGTTTCGATGTATTTATATCGACTAATTAATCCAATTAATTAAACATATCAAATACAAAATAATATAATTAATTTCTCCAAGAAATAATTATATACATGAATTAAATTAATCACCCAGTAATTTATTTAATTCATTAGGCCGTAAATCAATTTACCCAATAAATCGATTTAGACATCTAATTTCCCAAATTTAGATATCCAATATCTAATACACATAATGAGAGAATTAGCTTGATTCATTCCGTCGTCAATCCTAATGCGCGACTCGGTAGGTCCGTCTCAGTCAGCAATGGGAGGAACCAAAGAGTAGTAGCACTACCTAGCCAGCCTGGCGACCTACATTGTACCCCAACTGAGAACGAATGATTGGGATCATTCAAGAACCATTCTGTCGTGAATACCAGTATACGTATAAACCTATCTTTCAAATGTCCCGATCAAGTTATAGGGTCCACGGTCAGTCAAACCTTATCTGTACTTGACGATATGCATGCGTAAATGCAAATCGAGATCATCGAGCTCTTGTGTATCTAATACAGCTAGCTCCAATGCTTTGGCCAAAGACTTATGATCTCATCTGCCAATAACCGCATAGGACATATAACCCGTTCACTAACAGGAGAAATAATTCTATCTTGGTATTCAGTAGGACCTGCTACTTGCCCATCAAGATGCACGTCGAGGTTGACCCCCGCCTTCCGGTTTATAGGGTCGAACTACACTAATGAAAATCTTGACGTCACAAGCACATCCCTACTAAATCCTCAAGTCGAAGGTTCACGAATACCTATCACAACCTTTCGATTCCATCATTGACTGTCCCGGAGTGAAATCCGTGTGACGAATCGAGGGTGAGTCGGTTCGAGAATACTAATCCAATTAGCATACCTATAACGTGTGCTCCCACTAACCATTAGTGTTCGACAGGCACTCTCCTTGTCAAAGAACACATCATACAAGTCTTTACATAAACTTAACACCCAGTCAAGTTTCATCGACTTGCGAACGATTAAGTATTTGAGCTATAAACTTTTCCAGTGCCGATCCCCTTATCCAATAAGGAGTGGAACGTTTTGTTCTCAAATACACGGACTAGTTTCTATATGTACATTTACGAGTTAGGAATGCCAGTAACTACCAGTAAATAAAGAAACATTCATTGCCTTATATAAATGATTTACATAATTATAAGTACAATGCCCTCTCAACAACCTCTGAGTGGCATTCGAGGGCATACTCCTAACAATCTCCCACTTGCACTCAATGCCACACACTATGGTATCTAATACCCATGTTCTCCAGATTATGCTCCAAGCTAATCTGAGAATGTGGCTTGGTCAGTGGATCAGTGACGTAGTCGGCTGACTCTACTCTATGCAGCACAATGTATCTCTTTGCGATCAAATACTCTTACGAGATGATACTCTCTCAATATGTTTGGTACTGTTGTGAAAACTCGGCTCTTAGGCTGTATACCGCTCTAGCAATAAGAAGCACAAGGTGTCACGAGAAGTTTACCTAGTAACTTCTTAACCCTTCCTTTGGAGGCCTCCGTGGCCGCTTTATACTCAGCCTAACTGGTGGAATCAGCAGTCGCGCTATACTAGGCACTATGCCAAGATACTACTCTTCCATTAAGAGTAAATGTAGCCAGAAGTAGACATATAATCATCTTTCTGTCCTTGGAAGTCCAATACAGTGAATCCCACCACATTGTGTACTCCACCACCATATATAAGAATCAGATCTCTTAGTACTTCTAAAGTACTTGAGAACATTCTTTACGGCGGTCTAATGTTCCCTGACTGGGTTAGCCCGAAACCTACTTACCACGCTTCCAGCATGCGCAATGTTAGGTCTTGTACACAATAAAGCATATGTAAGGCTACCCACTTCCGAAGCATATGGTATATAACTCATTTCCTTTCATTGTTCCTCACTATGAGGACACATCTTCAAGGTGAGTTTTATTCCATGTCGCATCGGAAGGAACCCTCTTTAAGATCTAATATATATAGAGGGCTTGCGAAAAACTTATCATTCTCTTCGATCTATCACAGTAGAGTCGAATCCCAAGAATATAGGTTTCTTCTCCCAAGTCTTTCATGGAGGAATTACTCGAAACCCAAGCTTTCCCAGAACTGAGCATTCCCACATCATTTCCTATTAGTAGAATGTCATCTACATATAGTACTTAGAATGTGATCTTTCTCCCACTAACCCTCTTGTATACACAAGATTCCTATTCATTTTGCACGAAGTCAAACTCTTTGACCGTCTCATCAAAATGAAGGTCCCAACTACATGAAGATTGCTACAGTCCATTTCATGGAGTCTACATCCACCATTGCTAGGTCATTGGTCGCGGGTCGTTCTCTTGTTTATCACTTGGAACCTCGAGGAAACCCAGTTCCTCCAAGTGCATAAAACTATACCTCTCAGGTAAATGAGACACCCTACTAGACCTACGAGGTGGTTGTACTTGTATTTCAGAAAGTTCAGTTCCAGTTTCTTGCACAGGTGTCTCCTGAGGAGTTTCATTGTATTCTTCTAAAGAAATACTTCTACCTGCTCCGCCTTCCTGAATGAACTCATCTTCCAGGAAGTGTGCTTGTAAAGCAACAACGATCTTTCGATTTTCGGGCATGTAGAATAGATATCCCATCGTCCCAGATGGGAATCCAATGAAACGTCCCTTCGCGGACCTAGCTTCCAACTTCTCCACCTTAGTCTTCTTGACATAGGCGGGACATCCCCAAATCCTAATGTGATTAAGACTTGGTTTCCTTCCCTCCCACATCTCATGTGGAGTTTTAGGAATGGATTTGGAAGGACATCTGTTCAATATGTAAGCGGCACTCAGGAGTGCATACCCCCACAGGTAAATCGGCAAGTCAGTATAGCCCAGCATGGAACGGACCATGTTCAACAAGGTCCGGTTCGTTCTTTCTGACACACCATTTAACTGAGGAGTACCTGGAGGTGTTAGTTGTGAAACTATTCCATGTTCCTTAAGGAACTCGTCAAACTCCATACTCATATACTCGCCACCTCGGTCCGACCGAAGTGCTTTGATATGATTACCAGTTTGTTTCTCGACTAGGGCCTTGAATTCCTGGAATTTCTCAAAGGCCTTAGATTTATGTTTCATTAAGTATACATAACCATACCTAGTATGATCATCTGTAAACGTAATGAAATATTGATATCCTTCGCGTGATGCTTCCAAAGCACCACATACGTTGGTATGGATTAATCCCAGTTTATCAGCGGCTTTTTCAAATGTCCCTGTGAAGGGGGACTTAGTCATTTTGCCTTTAAGGCAAGATTCACAAGTAGGGAAGGGATCTGATCCCAATGGACCCATAAGTCCATCTTTTTCCATCTTGTAAACCTTGGTCTGACCAACATGGCCAAGTCTAAGATGCCATTTCAAAACTTGATTGGTTTCATCCCTACCACGTTTTCTAGTCATAGTATTCACAACTACTTTGTTGTTGAGATTTAGATGATACAATCCATTTAACAATGTAGCAGTACCCACTAGTTTATTTTAGAAATAAATTTTGCGGGAACCATCACCAATGAAAAATGAAAAGCCTTTTCGGTCCATGACCGGAATGGATACAATGTTTTTGTGCCCCTTGGGCAAAACAAGTACATCTTCTAAAGTCAAAACAAAGCCGGATTCTAAACCCAAAAGAAGTGATCCTATGTCGATCGCCTCGACACTATGCCCGCTTCCGACTGTGATCATAACTTCTCCAGCTCCAAGCTTCCTACTTTGTTCCAGATCCTGATTCACGGTACAGATATGAGAACTAGCACCAGAATCCAGTATCCAGGAAGTAGCAGAACAATTTGTTTCCAAAACTAAAAGTTCTGTACCTGAAGTGCCATGAAGAATCGGACAGTCTCTAGCCCAGTGGCCCAGCTCACCGCACTTGAGACAAGTATCTTTCTTCTTCTTGCCTTTTGGAACCATCGGGGCCTTGCCCTTTCCTTTAAGGTCCTTAACTTGTGGTCCAGTCTGCTTCTTGGTCTTTTTCTTTTTATTCTTAGACTTTCGAAGTCCAGAAGAAATCACAAGGGCAGACTCCTTCATCCACGGAGTCTTCATTTGAGACTGAGCGGTCACAAGTTTGTTCATTAGCCCAGCTAAATTACATGCAATCTCATTGCAGTTGAAGTTCATAACAAACTATGAGAAGGAATCAGGGAGAGACTGAAGGATAAGGTCGGTTTGGAGAGAAGTATCCATTTTAAAATCAAGAGCCTCCAATCTCTCGATCATGGATATCATTTTGAGGACATGTTCCCCAACCTTCTCACCTTCCTTCATCCTTGCACCGAACAGTTGCTTGGATATCTCATATCTAGCAGTTCTGCTGTGCTCACCATAAAGTTTGGTTAAGTGAGACAGAATCTGCCTAGCAGAAGTCATTTTATCATGAGCTCTCTGAAGCTCATTAGACATGGAAGCCATCATATAAGCACGGACTTTCACGTCATCCTTAACTCACTTTTCGTGGTTTTCAATCTCTTCCTGATTGGCTCGGGTCCGCACAGGAGGTGCCGGAATGTCCGACTCCAAGACGTATCCCAGTGCCTCTACACTGAGGACAATCATCAGATTGTGGAGCCAATCCACAAAGTTAGGTCCCATTAAGGTGTTCTTTTCGAGTAGAATTGCGAGTGGATTCATTGTCATATTGATATTTGAGTCTGCATTAAGTACGATAGATTAATTAGTTACTCATTCAATTATGTTCTGAGTACAGAATTAAGGTCTTTTCTATTCTTTTTACCCAGCTCCCACTATTTTTATCGGAATAACACACTCCCATGTGAAATCCGGAAGTATCGTCGCTCTACTTCATAGTGGTGATTGAGTTCTTTATAAATCTTAATAGAGGGCAACCGAACAGGTTTCTAGTCTATTAATTTTCATAAAGTGGTGTCCAACACCAACCCATCTAATGGATGATTCGATCTTCTTTTTCCCCTTGTTCACTCCCCTCAACCTATACGGTTTCTATGGTTCGTGAACAAGTTAAGTTTATACCATCGATGCAAATCAGTTTCACAATTGAATCTTAACCGGCAACCTATCAGGTTTCTAGGGATAAAATTTACTCCAACCGAAGGCATCCAATGCACTCCCGGTAATTTATCCGTCCTCCCCGAATGACTACCCCGATAACTCGGAAGTATAGCACATCCGGTTTGGATTTTAATTTCCCGAAAACTCGATGGAGGAAAGGAAAACCTTGAAACCTTATAAAGTTAATTATTTATTGTGGGAGAATTTTCGCGATTAACGTTACACTTTGCACATTAATCATATTAGCGCATTTGTGGTATTCGTACAATATGAAAAAACCATTCACAACCTAGTTGCTACCAACATGTGGTTCATGGACCGTTCCTAGAAAACAAAAAACTTCGTAATCTAATTACAAGTCTTCGTCTTGAATCTTCGTCTTCTCGAAACGGATCTTCCTCCGGTCTTCGTAATTACATATAAATTTTACATCGAAAATTGCATCCTAGATACAAACATTTCTAGTAAAATAAATAGGCTCAAAACGGCCTTTACAACCCAATCGAATAAAACGAACGATTCAAAACTAAGTCCACGAACCACATCCCCATTCAAAAGCATTCATCCGATAAATACTATATAAATGAAAAGCGTAGAGGTACATTGATCCAATCAACAATACGAACCGATCCAATCGATTCACACAATCGGTAATATGATAACGTTCAAAATAATTCGGTTGACCATAAATATTCCAGTTAATCAAATTTCCCTTATAAAAAGAAATAACATAAATCATTTTAATTATATTAAATCCAATTTAATATGTGGGAGATTAATTTTCAAGAATACACGAAAAAATCGAGTCGGGGTGAAAATTGGCCAGCATGACCGAGTCACCCTCGGCAGCCTGCCGGCAGTCAGGCCTGGCATTGCCGAGTCATGCTCGGAAGATGCCGGCCAGGACACGACCAAGTCACCCAGGACACGGTCGGGTCTGCTGCAATGATTGCAGATCGCTGCCCACGGCCGAGTCACCAGACACGGTCGAGTCTGCCTGGCAGTGACTTGGCCACACTGCCGGACACGACCGTGTCACCCAGGACACGGTCGAGTCACTCTCGGACAGATTACCCTTTTTGTCCAAAAAGTCGTCCGACGACGATTTGGGGCTAGATTTTCGACCGGATATCCAATATCAATATTTTCCGACTTTCGTATCTTCAATATAAATCATATTTCCCAGAAATTTAAGATTTATATTTAGACATAAACTTACGAAAAATACAATTATTACGAACGAAAAACATATACCACGATTATGACTAAAATGATTCCAAATCATTCACCATCTAATCGAGCATTCCAAATGCCAATATCATATATACGATCGCAAGACCTACGCTCCGATACCACTGTTGGGATTCGGTGCCTAAATCGAAGGCCCAGCGGAAGCGGTAAAACGAAAATTAATTGGATCTGAATCCCTATGAGGATCGATCGAGCTACGTATATACGAATATCAAAATGAATAACAAGAGATATAGAAACTCACCCTTGTAGTCCGTTGATTAGATGGATAACCTTCTCTTGAGCTATTCCCCAAGCTTTTCTTGATCTCTACGAATCTATTCCGCTTCAAGCCCTTGAACGATCCAACGCCGAAAGCACCGCGTCTCTACTTGCCACGCCTTGAAAAACGAACGGAATGACAACACCTTGCTATCCTCCGAGGATACGGCTAGAGCTAGGTGATGAAGCTATTGATTTTGATGAATATACTCCAAGTATATTTATCAAAATTCTCTCAATATTTTCTCTCAATTTTCTCCAAGAAAAATGAAGAAGAAGTTAGTGAAGAAGATGAAGAAGTATGAACACCAAGAAATGAACTCTAAGTTCTTTTCTCTCTCTCCTTCAAACTTTCTCACGTCTCTCTACTCCAAGGTGTGTATTATATATGTGATATTATATATCTACTCAATCACAAGTCTACCTCTAATTATTAATACACCTTCCACCAACTTATACAACTCATTCACATGAGAGGTATCCCCACCATGTCAATATCATCCATATAAAATGGAAACAAAAGACAGGGGGAAATTAGGTGGAAAAGAGGATGGTGGCCATGATGAAAAACGGACGAGTTCGGTTCGTTTCGGACTCCCGAAAGTCCAAACAGATAAACTCCGATTCCGTTTCGATGTATTTATATCGATTAATTAATCCAATTAATTAAACATATCAAACACAAAATAATATAATTAATTTCTCCAAGAAATAATTATATACATGAATTAAATTAATCACCCAGTAATTTATTTAATTCATTAGGCCGTAAATCAATTTACCCAATAAATCGATTTAGACATCTAATGTCCCAAATTTAGATATCCAATATCTAATACACATAATGAGAGAATTAGCTTGATTCATTCCGTCGTCAATCCTAATGCGCGACTCGGTAGGTCCGTCTCAGTTAGCAATGGGAGGAACCAAAGAGTAGTAGCACCACCTAGCCAGCCTGCGGCCTACACTGTACCCCAACTGAGAACGAATGATTGGGATCATTCAAGAACCATTCTGTCGTGAATACCAGTATACGTATAAACCCTTCTTTCAAATGTCCCGATCAAGTTATAGGGTCACGGTCAGTCAAACCCTATCTGTACTTGACGCTATGCATGCGTTAATGCAAATCGAGATCATCGAGCTCTCGTGTATCTAATACAGCTAGCTCCAATGCTTTGGCCAAAGACTTATGATCTCATCTGCCAATAACCACATAGGACATATAACCCGTTCACTAACAGGAGAAAGAATTCTATCTTGGTATTCAGTAGGACCTGCTACTTGCCCATCAAGATGCACGTCGAGGTTGACCTCCGCGTTCCGGTTTACAGGGTCGAACTACTCTAATGAAAATCTTGACGTCACAAGCACATCCCTACTAAATCCTCAAGTCGAAGGTTCACGAATACCTATCACAACCTTTCGATTCCATCATTGGATCTCCGAGTGAAATCCGTGTGACGAATCGAGGGTGAGTCAGTTCGAGTATACTAATCCAATTAGCATACCTATAACATGTGCTCCCACTAACCATTAGTGTTCGACAGGCACTCTCCTTGTCAAAGAACACATCATACAAGTCTTTACATAAACTTAACGCCCAGTCAAGTTTCATCGACTTGCGAATGATTAAGTATTTGAGCTATAAACTTTTCCAGTGCCGACCCCCTTATCCAATAAGGAGTGGAACGTTTTGTTCTCAAATACACGGACTAGTTTCTATATGTATATTTACGAGTTAGGAATGCCAGTAACTACCAGTAAATAAAGAAACATTCATTGCCTTATATAAATGATATACATAATTATAAGTACAATGCCCTCACTCAACAACCTCTGAGTGGCATTCGAGGGCATACTCCTAACAGGCAGTACTGGGCTTCCATCATTATTTTAAATTCTGTCCAATCGACATCATGATCTGCAGGTCGGATAGCTTCCCACCATTCGGATGCTTCCCCTATCAGAAAGTACTGAGCAATAGGAGCTCTCCTGTCGTTTGGGCAATTAATTCCAACAAAAATTTTCTCCAATTCCTTCAACCAATGATCCCAAGTGGGAGTCTCGGAAAAGCCGTCAAATTTGGGTGGTTGCATTTTCACTACCTCTTGCAACCATCGGTCACCTCGATTTCCCATTTCTGGGATCCTTTGATGTCCATCTCCCTGCTGAAATCCCACCGCCACCTGCATTCGGTCCACGACCTGAGCGAACTGGGTCATCTGGTTCACTACCTGACGAAGGATTTCTGGTACAGCAGGTTCCGGTTCGTTATTGATGGATTGTTGCGGCTCGCCTGAGCTATGACTGGCCTGATTAGAAGGCGACGCCTCCCTTTCAGCATTTCTTCGTCCACGTCCACCACCGCGACCACGTCCACGTCCGCCTCTCAACATACTGTAAGCACAAATACTCAATATACAAGAAACAACATCGTTCTAATGTTCAAGTATAAAGAGGTACAACATGTAAAGAACGAGATAGAGTTTAGGAACTTACAACCACCGTTCGCATGAAGACGTAGGCTGTACAGTGATGTTATTCACGACCGGTTACCTCAAAAGACGTAAATGACCCCTATTTTATCCCAATGGCCAAGATATCCATAATCTTAGCTCTGATACCATATTCTGTAACACCCCCGATATATTCAAGAATATTACAGCGCCGTAAATCCTTTACATAAGAATTCACAAGGCTGAAGAATTAAAATGACAATAATAGATACTAACTTATGAAATCACTGATATAAAATATGATAGTCTGTTACAATACCGAGATTACAAATATCCAATAAAGGGTTATTAATACATCATCAAAATCCAAACATCATAAATTGACAACGTACTCGAGTACTTATTGAAATAACCAACAAACAACAGACAATAAAACCCGGCCGGAACATCACTCTGCACCCTCGTCGTCATGCATCTCCAGTGGTTGTTTCCCCGCTCTCTTGGATCCTGAACATACACAAATGTTCACCCCCGAAGGGGTTAGTACAACGATGCTAGTACAAGTACAATAATCATACAATAGTGATATAATCAATAATAATATCATAACAAGTTTCTCCAACGAGAAATATTCACAACACATATCATATCATAACAGTTTCAACATACCGATGGTATTCCAACGATCCAGCGCACAGAGCTGTAGATTTCCATGATGATCTCGTCAGAACAAAGCATGGTGGAACTACCTGTCCAACGATCCAGCGCACATTGCTATAGATTCCCATGATGATTCCCGTCAGATCAAAGCATGGTGGACATTTAATCACAACACATAATACACAATACAATCACAATATACTTGTCATAATATAGACAATTCTAATTAGAGTACTTGCCTCGGTTCGTTGACAAGAATAAACTTCCACGAATATCAAAATACTCGAAGGTCATCCCCTTCGATCAATCACGTGTTAAGCTCGAACCTTAACAAAAGAAATAGCATAGAATTCATTTCATGCCGTACGAACGTCTAACAATTCAACAATTACGATAAAAAGTCCTTAATATGCAATCTGTCTGGATAGCTTAACGCACGCTACGAATCCTATGTAGCGTACGTTAATGCTACTCGTTAGCGCATGCAGTACACACAATCTAACTTACGCTAACCAGGCATTTTTAGTGCCTCACTGATCAGCCGACTGACTCGGCTGATGACTTAACGCACGCTAAGTTCCAATCGTGGCGTACGCTAAACGTACTCGATAGCGCACGTTAATTCACGTAGCTTAGTGCACGCTAAGAGTGCATGGCAGTTCACTGGAGGGCAGCAGATTATACAAATGGTGATGAAGTAAGCGAATTCCTCAGTGATTAATGTTTGTTATCCGTCTTCATGTTATGTTTATAACCCTTACAAATGATCTCATGGATAATAACAACTTCAAGATGCAAGTATGCGTATAATCATCATAACACCATAATCCATCTTGATTACAATTCTCATGCGAAGTTGGTGATCTCCGGTTGATGTATTAGATTCTACTATCATTATACATATTCAGACTTCATCTTGAGGTGAACTAACAATTCCAACTTATACGAAAGAATATTTCCTAAGATGATTCTTCCTTTAAGTTCTTATAACCGAAATAATATCACCTCCAATTCATGATCACAAAGATAACATAAATCATACGGATTGTTAACTTCAGAATGTTTCTCTCATCATTTGAAGTACTAGGATCCCGACTTCAAGGTTCCAACAATAATATCGTAATCGTAGACATTCCAATCTTCTAAACATGATGTTGTTGAATAATTTACTAATGAAATTCAATATCTCATTAACATGATCATCTTATTCTCCATAACACGAATCTAGAGTTGAAGATAGAATCAACATACCTTAATATGACGACATCACTAAACCACAAGGTAGAATCCGACTCCGGTTGGTTATGTGCCACTCTAAGGTGTTACTTCTCTTCAATGATCACTCACAAGTGATAACCAATATCCAAGGATCAATAAGATGTGTTCTAAGTGTGTTAGAAGGATCATTATAGCTCTCTGGCCTCTCAAGAATGAAGAATGGACGAAGGAAATGTAAGCCAAAATGGGTTGTTGTCTCATTTATAATATTCTGCACTTTAGCTAATTAGCGCACGCTACAATACATACTTAGCGCGCGCTAATAAGCGTTTACTCCAAATCTGTCCAGTTCGTCCGCGGCAATCTTATTCGGACCCATGTCCCGGCTGGCGCATGTGCTAGCCTCCTACCTCAATAATTCAGTGTCTAGTGCACGCAACTCCTACATACGTAGCGTGCGCTAGTAATAGCCGATATCGCGCGTTAAGCTACATTCTTAGCGTGCGCTATCACGAGTTTGCATGAGAAAATTTGCATGTTTTTATACTTAAGTATAAGGATGCCAATGCAAGAAATATCATACTCCAATAATCAAGACCACAAATCCGAATCATACAGGGTTTGAATACAGATGAAATACACAGTAATAAATCCAGATATTACAGTTTTCAGGTCATGGCAAGGCTAAGGCATGGGAAGAGAACGTTGTTGTATATTTTATCTTCATATAAAATATACTTATATTCTGTATTTTCCTGGGTGTATTGTACTTGAAACTCCTCATCGGGGTAATTAATGATATACTGTAGTTCGGTACTACAATTATATCACTTAACTCATTAATTTTCATTTGCCTAGTGGATCCCAATCGGGGGTCCACGGCACTGTAATACTCGCCTAGTTTGCGGTGTTACAGAGTTGGTATCAGAGCGTGGTTTTGAATACTACCTTCCGAGTCATGTCTCATTTGAAATCATCATTCATTATACTAGTATCATTGGACGTTCGCGTCACGTGTGACCTGTGCAAGAGCCGAGCCCCTCAGACCAAAGAACAGTAAGATTTGTGACGCCATGGTATAATTTCTGGCATTAAGAATCACTCAATCATCATTAAACAGTCAACAATCCCGAGTCATCATTTTCATTTTTTATCATGTCGATCATGTTAATTCATTAATCACACAGTTCATTTCACTGTTCAGTTGTTGATCTTGAGGATCGTATCATTAATCTTGTTAACTTGTTCAAGATAATCATTTCAAGAATTTCATCAGATAATCATATCATCTCAGTTGATCATTCATGTAATCATTGTGTTGGAGCACGTATGCTCATTGTCATCATTTCATAATGTAATCATAATGCGGTACTCATGCGAGATATATAATCATCATGTGACCCCCTACCTCAGTATGGAGAGAGCTGTCAGAGGACGTAGGGGAAGAGGCCGTGGTGCGGGCTGAAACCCATAAGCTCGTGTATATAGACGCACAAATGCGAGAATTAACGTCAATTCATCAAGCAGGGATGATGCCACTTATTCATCGGCAAATGGTCACACACAGTCAGGAAGTCGTAATCGGGTCACAGCTCAATCGGTAGCTGTTCAAGTCGATCCCCTCATTTTTATGCAGGGCATGATGACCCATATGCAATTGCTTAATCATCACTGCACCACTCCGGCCGAATTAATCGAGAAAGCTCTTACTTATGAGCTTACTGCTAAGGAAATTGCTAATCAACAACCGTCATCTGATAGCAAGAAATCAACGAAGCATAATCAGTCTGAAGGCGGTCAGTCAACCTTCAAGAAGCCTCGTGTGGGCTCTACTTTTTCTGAGCGACATCCTACGTCGCATAAGCCCGCAGAATCTCAGTCCTGAGCAGCCAGTTCGGCCATCACCTATTTCAACTGTGGAGTGCCGGGTCATTTCAGCACTAGGTGTTCGAGGCAGACTATCACCTGTTTCAACTGTGGGATTTCCTGGCATAAGGTCCATTTCTTCCAAAGAGACTCCAAGCATACTCCGGTGGCATCTCAGGCCCTAAAGCAATCAGCAGTTCAGAATCAGGCCACTCAATCTATGCTATCTAAGATGACGAGAGCAACTAAAGGCGGAGCTCATACTTATCAGATAGGAGCATCCGGTTCGGGGGCCGGCAAGCCCCGAATTCACGAGATGAAGAGGACCGACGATCCGGAGGCCCGAATGATCTCAGGTATACGCGAAATTCTATCCCAACCTGTGTGTACCCTTTGTGATACTGGTGCATCGCATTCATTCATTTTCGAGTCATGTTTGAGTAGACTACTTCTGGATAGTTCCACTAGTTGTGAGCCTTATGTCATTGGTCTACCAGACGGTAGAAGAATTCTCGGAAATCGTGAGGTTAAGAATTGTCCGAATCAAGCATAATGACCATGATTGGTTGGCGGACCTAATCGTGGTGGATTTACCTAAGGAAGATGTAATATTGGGTATCAATTGGATGGATCGTCATGATGCCATCCCGAGCATTCGTAAGTGTATGGTCACTATCATTTCAGACGATTGAGTCAAGTGTGTATTTCAGGGTGGTAATCCTAGTTGTTCCGGAAGAATCATTAATATAATGAAAGCAGTGAATTACTCAATCAGGGTTGTTCAATCATTCATTGTAACACTGTTATCGATTGGCCGTTCTAAGGCAATCGAGGTGTTCAATCATTTATTATATCATTGTCGTCGATTGGACATTCTAAGGTAATCAAGGTGTTCAATCATTCATGGTATTACTGTTATCGATTGACGATCTATTCCCAGACGAGTTACCTGGTTTGCCTCCACAGAGAGATGTGGAATTCACGATTGAGTTGGAACCTGGTACGTCCCCAATATCGAAGGCACCGTACCGGATGGCCCTGACTGAAATGCAGGAGTTGAAGAATCAATTAGAGGATTTGACCGAGAAGGGTTATATTCGACCGAGTGCGTCCCTGTGGGGAGCACCAGTGTTATTTGTCAAGAAGAATGATGGTTCGTTTCGCTTGTGTATTGATTACCGGGAATTGAACCGGGTGACGATCAAGAATAAATATCCTCTATCCTGTATCGATGATCTTTTGGATCAACTTCATGGAGCTTCAATATTTTCCAAGATCGACCTAAGATCTGGATATCATCAGTTACGAATTTGAGAGTCAGATATTGCAAGGACGGCATTCCGAACACGCTATGGTCATTATGAGTTTGTGGTAATGCCCTTTGGGTTAACTAATGCACCTGCGGTATTCATGGAGTTAATGAATTGGGTTTTCATCGACTATTTGGATCAGTTCGTGGTTGTCTTTATTGATGACATTCTAATTTATTCTCATGACCGAGAGGAGCACGAATTTCACCTTCATCAGGTTCTCGACGTGTTGAGACGAGAGCAACTTTATGGAAAGTTTTCCAAATGTGAGTTCTGGATGTCCGAAGTGACATTTCTCGGACATGTAATTTCATCAGACGGAGTGTCAACCCTCAGAAGATGGAGGCGATCCGAGATTGGCAACCTCCGAAGAATGTTAAGGAAATCCGAAGTTTCCTCAGATTAATTGGTTATTATCGGCGATTTGTGGAAGAATTTTCTAAAATTGCTCAACCCATGATGAACCTTTTACGGAAGGATAAAAAATACACGTGGTCTGAAGCGTGTCAACAGAGTTTTGAGGAACTCAAGAGCCGGTTAATTTCAGCACCTGTCCTTTCTTTACCGCAAGGGATGGAAGGATTTGTGGTTTATCGTGATGCATCCGGACAGGGTCTCGGATGTGTACTAATGCAGAACGGGAAAGTTATTTCTTGTGCTTCACGGCAATTGAGACCTTACGAGGTTAATTATCCGACCCACGACCTGGAGCTAGCAGTCGTGGTGTTCTCATTGAATATTTGGCACCATTATCTGTAACACCCCAAACTAGGCGGATATTACAGTGCCGTGGACCCCCGACTGGGACCCACTAGGAGAATGAAAATGAATGAATTACACAGGGTAAATATAGTACCGAACCAGATTACAACAATAATTACTCCGATGGGGAGTTTCTTACAACACATCCAGGATAATACAGAATACATGTATATTTTATATGAAGATAAAATATACAACACTGAGTGAAATGAGTGTTCAAACGGAATGTCTGCAGCGGAATAAATGAAGGAAACATAAATGACTGAAAAGACTGGGGCCCCCTTCTAGTATCATTGGGACTTCTCGCCGTCAACGTGCTCTCCCCGTGCTTTCGCCTTGCCATAACCTGAAAACAATATCCCCCAACGGGGTCAGTTACACAGAACAACAATCCTCAAGGGTTGAAAATACACAATCATGATATGTTGTATAAACCACAAGTTCGATCAAAAATGAATCGGTTAGATTATAACCCATTCTTGTTGAATACATACGCAATCAAACATGCTGTATGAATCAACTAACAGTACGGCTCAAAGGGTGGTGCCACTTTACGCCCGGGATGGAAATGTGTCCGTGCACAAGCCACCAACAAGTATCGATCAAATACACGTGTGGTCTTGTACCTAATCAGTCTCACAAAGCAATCGACTCGTGTGCACAGTCCAATGTGAGGCCAACAACCAACACACGACTTAAATGTGCCCGACATGAAAATCCTACACATAGCAACCGGCACGCCAGTGTGACCCGGAATGCCACGATATAACAAAAGTGACATCGAAAATGAATAATGACTCACCGAGGCAAAATGATAGTGAAATGAATGACAGCTCAATGAAATGATTGGAATCGTCGTTCCTTGTGACTGAGGTGATTAATTGACAATGACAAGTTTTGGTATGGTTAATACAATGATGAATGAGTTATGATTGTGAATGAACAACAACAAAAGGAATAAATATCCTTTTAACCGAGTAAGAATTAACTTACACAACACCGGTGACAATTATCCTTCCACGAACAACATCCTAATTGAGATATCGGTCGCTCGAACAACCTTGAATAATACAATGACCAACAATTCATTCAAAATACGAATCAAACACGAATATAACGAACTCAAAACGTCGATACGATTAAACCAAGTTCATTGGGGCATTATATCGAACACTTTGAGGCGAACTTCGATTGTTAACAACCCAACCTTGATTAAACCAACATCAAAACCCAAAAAGTGTTTTCAATCCAACAAAAAATATTCTATACGATCAATAATCAGATGTGAATGTCCAAAATCGTGATTACAACAACGATTAATCGAAAACCCCCAAATCCAACTCAATATTCAAAGTGTTCTTGGAAAATCCTTCAATAATCCAATGAATAATCAAACATAGCCATAATCATGCGTATATCACTTCATACAACATGATTTTAACATCCAAAACATCATAACTCAATACAAAATTGAAATCCAAGAGGTTTGATGAATATTACCTTTGAAGATCCAAGTATAATAATCCGATGAAATCGCGATAGATCGATGATCCGAGCTTCACAACCGAATGAAAATGATGAAAATCCAACATTCAAGTGATATATGAAGAAAATCCTCACCCTCAAGCCTTCTCTCTCGTGTGTAGGTGAAGAAAATGGAAAATAATGAGGTGATCCGCTCAAAAACTGAATTATAGAGTTGACTGACATGTGTGCCGCGGCTCAGCCGAAGTGTGCCGCGGCACAGGGCCGAAGACAGCCCCCAACAATCGGCAACGTGCCGCGGCACGGACGAGTGTGCCGCGGCAGTGTCTCGGCAGTGTGCCGCGGCCCTGCCAGCATGTTCCGCGGCACAAGGTACAGACGCTCAATGGCCGAAAATGCTATACGAGTGTGCCGCGGCCCGGACGGGTGTGCCGCGGCAGTAACTCGGCAATGTGCCGGGGCCCGGCCGACATGTGCCGCGGCACATAGTACAGGCCGCTCGGCCAACAACTAAAAAATGTGTGTGCCGCTCAGAGTCGACAGAGAATATACGCAGATAACCGTCTTCGGCCATTAGAGTTCGAGGTGGGTAACAATGTTTTGGTCAAGATATTCCCGAGTCGAGGTATCTTCCGTTTTGGGAAGAATGGAAAATTGAGTCTGAGATTCATTGGACCGGTTGAGATTTTGGATCGAGTAGGCGAGTTAGCTTATCGATTGGCCTTACCTCCGGCGTTGAGCCGAATTCATAATGTGTTTCACGTCTCTCAGTTGCGGAAGTATGTTTCCGATCCGAGTCACATACTTCAGTTTGACGAGATCGAGATCGCAGATGATCATTCGTATGAGGAGCGCCCGTACGAGCCTTCGAGCGACGAATCAAACAGTTGAGGAAAAAGACGATTACTTTAGTTAAAATTCAGTGGTCTAGACACAGAGTCAAAGAGGCTACTTGGGAAACCGAGGATAGTATGCGGGAGAGTTATCCCAAGTTGTTTGACCCTTAGTTTCGGGGACGAAACTCTTTTAGGGGGGTGTATGTAATACCCAGTTGTAATTCAGTCATTATCATTCAGTAATTATCATTAGTAATTGTCACTCATTAATGATCATTCATCCTTCATATTCTTTCATTGTATTCACCGATCATAGTATTTGTATCGTACATCAGTTATTATTCGTCTTCCTACCTGGTTGGAGGATCGAACTATGGTAATCATCATTGTCATCTTATTAGTGGGCTATGTGTGAGGAGTAGCGCACGCTACGTACTCTCTTTAGCGCGTGCTAATTGAGTACGGGTAGCGCACGCTACCTCTCCGTATTAGCGCATGCTAATGTGGTTCAGGCCTGCAGTCCAGAAGGCACTAGACTGCAGTCGAGTTGGAGTAGCACACGCTACGAATGGTAAGTAGCGCACGCTAGTAAGTTTGGATAGCGCCTGCTATGCAGTCAGTGTAGCACACGCTAAGGCCGATCAGGCAGAGTCCAGTGGGTACTGGACTGATCTGAAATAGTTCATAGCGCACGCTATGAGTAGATTTTAGGGTACGTTAATGGTGTAGTAGCGCACGCTGAAACTGAGGTGTAGCGCACGCTATCGCGAGCAGACCTAAGGACAGATGGTTATGGACTTCAGTTACTGGGCATCAGATATTCAGTTAGCGCACGCTAACATTTGAGGTTAACGCATGCTAAGTATATGACTGTAGCGCATGCTACAAAAGGTACATAGCGCACGCTACCATTTCGGACAGAGGGTACTGGACTACCCAGGACACCCGTTAACGCACGCTAAATATCAGGTCTTAGTGTGGGCTAAGCTGGAACAGTATAAATAGGACAGTTTGCCCAGGTTTCATCATTTCTCACTTCTCACTTCATTTTTGGGCGATTCTGGGCGTTTTCGGGCAATTTGGAATAATATCTTCGAGCTGCACTCACCTATCATCATCTTCAAGTTTCTGAGTTGGATTAATCATCATTTCATCCTCTCCAACACATCAAATCAAAGTAATTATTTCTTGGATCTAGAATTTCAGATTTGGAGTATTTTCCTTCCAATCTCTTCGTGTAAGCTTGGATTTATGTTGGAACATGTTAGATATGGATTATCTACCTTGGATAAATGTATTCCTACAGATTTATTGATATGTTTTTCGTATTTGATGAACATTTGGAGAATTAATCAATAACCCTTGATGTTGACTTTGGTTATTTTTTGGGGTTTCCGCGTATAGTGGTCGTAACTTCGAGTTGTGGTTTCCTATTGGAATATTAATATCATTGAAGGTGTTTTGTCAGATTGAACTACTTATTTTGGAGTTGGTTTCGATATATTTGGGTTTTGGTTATAATCAAGGGTTGATGTTCGCTAAGTGGTTGTTTGAATGCCTCAATGAGTTTAGATATTGTTGTATCGACCTTTGAGTTAGTCGTAATTCATGCTTGATACGTATATTGAGCGGATTATTGGTAATTGTGTTATTAAAGGTTGTTCGAGCAACCGACATCTCTTTTTAGGACGTTGTTCGAGGAAGGACATTTCAACACCGGTATTGTGTAAGTAAATTCTTACTCGGTTAAAAGGATATTCATTCCTTACGTTGTTGTTCATTCATACATGTAATTCACTCATAATATATCGTTCATTTCGAGACTTGTATTTATCAACTCATCATTTAACTCACAAGTAACGACGGTTCCAAATCATTTCATTGAAGCTATCACACGTTGTGTCATTATTTCATCTCGGTGAGTCGTTCTTGATCCTCATCGGATTCTATTCATTACTCCTCATCTTGGTTTTTTTTGTTCTTGTAATCTTCCGGAATTATATTGCATGGACGGTTGGCGCATGTGTGGAATTTTTAGTCGGGCACACTATGGTCATGTGTATATGCGGGACTCCAGACACATTGGATTGTGTGCATGGTAATGTGTATACACGGGACTCCGGACACATTGGACCGTGAGACTAATTTGGCCAATAGCGGGTGTATATACGGGACTCCGAATACTTGGCTAGTTGTGCTCTTACGCATTTCATTCGGGAGTACATTGATGCTCATCATTCAACTTAATTCATTATTTATGTGATGGCTGTATATTGTTCAACTCTTGAGGATTGTTGTTCTGTGTAACTGACCCCATTGGGGGATGTTGTTTTCAGGTCATGGAAAGGCTAAGGCATGGGAAGAGAACGTTAACGGTGAGGAATCCCAGTGATACTAGTAGGAGGCCCCAGTCCTTTCAGTCATTCATGGTTTCTTCATTTTATTTCCGCTGTAGTTTTCCGTTTGGATGTTCATTTTCATTCGGTGTTGTATATTTTATCTTCATATAAAATATACTTGTATTCTGTATTTTCCTGGGTGTGTTGTACTTGAAACTCATCATCGGGGTAATTAATGATATATTGTGGTTCAGTACTACAATTATATCACTTAATTCATTAATTTTCATTCGCCTAGTGGGTCCCAGTCGGGGGTCCACGGCACTGTAATACTCGCCTAGTTTGGGGTGTTACATGCAACACTCACAACCAAATGAAAAGAATACAAAGTATACTAAATATTACAATGTGTATCACTCTTCGTATCTTTTTCCTCACAACTTAGAATGCAATAATAGATAGAAATCTGAACTCAAGAATGCTTTGAATGCTTGTATATTTGAATGCTTGAAGTTGTGTATGAGATACCCAAGTCCTATGGGTATTTATAGTGTCAAGTCCTTCTTCATATACTGAAAAATGTATTATTAGCGTGCGCTAATAATCCTTCATAGTATGTGCTAACGAGCTTTTACTTGACTGATCTGAACGGTCATTAAACTGTACCAACGGTCATAATACACGTCTAGCATGCGCTAGTCGATCTTGTGTAGCGTGCGTTATCGTCGGTCAACAGGTCTTCACTTTGGACTGTTGAATCTTGTCGGTTTGTCTCCCCAACGTCTCTTTTCCAACGGATAAAATGTATTTAGCATGCGCTAGTACATATACATTAGCATGCGCTAACATTATTTTATGTTAGCTTTCCAGATTTTATGGATCTCCTTTTCGACGTTTGCGTTCCAACGGATAAGTTGACTAACAGTAGGAATTTGAATGCTTAGCGTGCGCTAACACATGTATTGTAGCGTCTACAACTTTTACAGATAATGTACGTTAGCTTGTTTAGCGTACGTAATAGCTTCCTTGATTTGAGTCCAGAGCCTACTGGACTACCAATATAATTTCTGGTAGCGTGCGCAAGATTTGACATGTAACGTGCGCTAAGAACTCTGAATAGCGTACGTAAGTGTACGTCCGTAGCGTGCACAAATGCTTTTTCTTTTTCTATCCAGACCTTACTGACTCTCTGCCTTGAGTGCGATAGCGTGCGCTATAGATAGATGATAGCGTGCGCTAAGATTGACAACTTTGCGTGCGCTGATATTTGTAGGATTTGCATGCGCTATCCATCAGGTGACTTCAACTTGACTGTAGATTACTTGCCTGACTGCAGGTGACTTCCTCTCGATAGCGTGCGCTACCATTCAGTCTGTAGCGTGCGCTAGGAACATGATTTTCCTTCAATGTAACAGCTCGATGGGATAGATTTTGTTAAATGTTTTGAATATAATCATCATCAAAATACTTTAAGTCAACAGGATGTACCGAATAGGGATTAGAATGAGCTTCCTTGAGTATAGTCTGCTTAAGCTCGTCATTTGGTGGAATACAAATCCTGTTCTTGAATCTCACCAAGTCCCCTTAGATCCTGTAGTCTGAAATAATTTCCCATTCGGCCTTTGCGCCGATCGCACGAAGTTCCGGGTCCTCCATTTGTGCTAGGCGTATCTCATATAGCAAGGATGAACGAATGTTAAATGAGCACAACTCTCCCTGGCGGTGTTGTATCCATACTTCAATGCCATTCCTCCTGAGATCTTGCTGCAATTACGGCTGTACTGTTAAACCGGAAAGTGTCATCTCCTGCGCAGTTTTCTGACTCAGTGCATCTGCTACGATATTGGCCTCCTAGGGTGATATAAAATCTCCACATCGTAATCCTTGATTAGCTCCAGTCAATGCCTCTGCCTCATGTTTAACTCCCTCTGTGTAAAAATATATTTTAAACTCTTATGGTTCGTAAAAATCTTACAGGTAACCCCATAAAGGTAGTGTCTCCAAATCTTAAGTGCGTGGACCACTGCAGCCAGTTCCAAGTCATGCGTTTTGTAGTTTACCTCGTATGGTTTAAGTTGTCGAGAGGCGTATGAAATAACCCTGTCATTTTTCATGAATACACATTCAAGTCTATGCTTAGACACATCGGTGTATATTACGAATGCCTCTGTGTCCTGTGGTAGTACCAATACTGGAGCGGTAGTCAGCTTCCTCTTCAGCTCGTCAAAGCTCTCCTGACAATATGTTGTCCACACAAACTTGGTACTTTTCCTTAGTAGATTCGTCAATGGCCGAGCGATACAAGAAAAAGCCACGACGAACCATCGATAATATCCTGCCAATCCCAGGAAAATCCTCACTTCTTTGACGTTTCATGGTGGTTCCCAACTCATAACTGTATCGATCTTCTGGGGGTCTACCTTAAGGCCTTCTGCTGAAATTACATGTCCCAGAAAGGTCACCTCTGGCATCCAGAACTCGCACTTAGAAAGTTTAGCATAAAGTTGGTGTTGCCTCAAAACGCTCAACACCTACCTCAAGTGTTCCTCATGCTCCTGTCGGCTCCGGGAATAGATTAAAATGTCGTCAATATAAACCACCAAACACTTATCGAGAAATTCAGTCAGAACCTTGTTCATTAACTCCATAAAAATGTCTGGGGTATTGGTCAAGCCAAACGACACCACCATGTACTCGTAGTGTCCGTATCTCGATCAAAATGCGGTCTTGGGAATATCCTCCTCTCGAACTCTCAATTGGTGATATCCATAACGTACATCGATCTTTGAGAACACACTCGCTCCATGTAGTTGATCCAGTAAATCATCAATCTGCGGAAGTGGGTAACGGTTCTTAATTGGGACTTTATTTAATTCTCTGTAATCGATACACAGGCACAGGGAGTTGTCCTTTCTCTTCACAAAAAGGATCGGCGCACCCCATGGCGAAGTACTCGGACGAATGATCCCCTTTCTTAGCAATTCTTCGAGTTGTAACTTTAATTCCTTCATCTCGGCTGGTGCCATCCTGTATGGTGCCTTGGAGATAGGCGTCATTCCTGGATCAAGTTCAATCGAGAGATCGACCTCTCGTCGTGGCGGCAACCCTAGTAATTCATCGGGAAAAACGTAAGGAAATTCTCTCACCGCGGGAATATTATCAACCAACAGCTGTGATATGTCCTCCTGAGGAATATAACCCCAATCATTCGTTCCTCGATCATCACAAGATACTCCCGCTATAAGGAGACTGAGGGACCCCTTAGTACTAAAATGTTCTCGGCCTCTGATTATGTGAGTGGCACCGTCACGAGTCGTAATGGAAACGGTCATGTGATAGGTGTCTAATACCGTCATGTGCATTGTCATCCAATCCATGCCCAAAATAACGTCTTCGTTTTGGAGTGTAAAAACCATGAGATTTGCTGTGCAGCCTTGATCATTAATGCGGATCGGGAAGTCTCAAACTTCCAAATTACCCCCCACCCTGCTACCCTTGGGTAGCTTAACAGTAAAATATTCACAAGGTACACAAGGAAGGTTCAAGCGGTTAACACATTCCACGGATATAAACGAGTGTGTCGCTCCAGTATCAAATAGTACATGAACAGGCTGGGAATGATTTCTGGTACCGGCAAGTTATCAGGCCCTGCACTGAAGAAACTCCGCGCTCGAGCAGTCTGAGCTGACCGGGGGCAGTACTCGTCTCTCAATAGTTTGGAAAACTCGGTCCACTCGACAACTCTGTCCTCCGGCTTATAGGTTCTCCACCATCGGGCTGTGGTGTCACGGAGCTGGTTGATTCCGAGCGGTACTTTTCGGTTCCTTGGGAAACCGATCACCTCGAAGGCAGTCTCCATCTCAGATATCCAATCGTCTACGTGCTTATCCCCTGATTCTTCGAATAATGGTGGTCTGGCCTTCAACATCTCTCCCAGCCAACGGTCCGTCCCGCTGTTCTCTTCTATGTTAATGACTGGTACCTGTTCTGCCCGGTTGACATGAGCGATCTCCATAGCAATGGCCTGGGCGAGGGTCTGAATGAAGGCTGGATCCAATCCCCTATTGTTCTGGTTTTCTGCGTCCTATTCATTCTGATTAACGGGCGGTAGTTGATTTTCGGCTCGAATAGTTTCACAGGTGTTCCAGTCTTCCTGCTGATTCATAGCGGAACCCTGTGCATCGTTTACGTGTAACACCCCCAAATCCTATTGGGTCATTACAATGCCGTGGACCCCACGCCAGGAGATCCACCAGGAGAACATGACTAAAATACATTAAATTAAACAACAAGGGGAAATCATAGTCCCTACCATGATATCCGACACAATATTCCGATAAGGAATTTCAACGACAACGATGGGCCTACATGGCCAAAAATAAAATACAACAACATCCACGAGCATCTGCTCGGGTAATACATAATGACAATGACCGATCGATCAAGAACACTCCAACCGATGACCAACATGAACAACTCGGACTAGTATCGCCGAATGCCTCGTCGCCATCATCATGCCCCGTGTCTCAACTCTCTCGCAAGCACCTAAAACATGAAAACATGTTCCGCCCAGGTCGGGCCATCCAGATAATGAATATCAAATACATGTATAACATGATATACATCCAAAGGCGTAATGAAACGGCATAATGATAATAATAATACGAGATGCTCACAAACCAATGTAAGAACCGAGCATTCGTGAAATACTATGCCCACGGCATACTATTAATACCGTCGAGTGTTAGAACATAAGTGCCCAACGGCGAATCATAATCATAGAGTACCATAATGAATTACACGACATGAACCAAACCAATCAATTAATTATGAATCACAATGCCCGAAGGCTCCAATGAAATTACCAAGACAATCACAAAGGCTTGAAAGACACTCACCAAGCCGTCAAATATCACAATCACATGAAGCCAAAAAATTTGTAAGTCAGACAATTAGGGCCGAAGCCACGGCACGAAGCCATATCACAATTAGGGCCGAAGCCACAGCACAAAGCCATATCACAATTAGGGCCGAAGCCACGGCACGAAGCCGTATCACAATTAGGGTCGAAGCCACGGCACTAAGCCGTATCACAATTAGGGCCGAAGCCACGGAACGAAGCCGTATCATAATTAGGGCTGAAGCCACGGCACGAATCCGTATCACAATTTTGATAGTTTGCTACCTTGAGTAGGCCAACACGATAATGATGACTCACGGATAGGCATTGTACTCGACAGTCCCAATTCAATACCTCGATTACCTTAGAGTGGTCAATCGATAACAACGACACAACGGATGGGAACTATCCTCGACAGCCCCAATTCAATACCTCGATTGCCTTAGAATGGCCAACCGATAACAATGATGCAGCGGATGATTCAATACCTCGATTGCCTTAAAACGGTCAATCGATAACAATGATACAATGAATGATTGCACACTTCTATTTGCCTGAGAACGGCCAATCGATAACAATGACACGATGAATGAGTGAATACCTTGACTGCCTTACAACGGCCAACCGAGATCAATGATATGATGAATAATTGAACACCTCGATTGCCTTAGAACGGCTAATCGATAACAATGATACGAAGGATGTCTCGGCACCTTTAATCGGTTACCGACAACGAAGAAGAGAAATGATTACGTCAACGCCTTTAATCGGCCAAAACAACATCAAGGACAAAACTACAACATTAATAGCAATGATTACAATGACGTCTTAAATCGACAATAATATCAACAACAACGATCGATACATCGATACCGCGAACCAGTGATCAATAATAACATTAACAACGAGTATCACAATGCCTTGAACCGGCCCTTAACGAACAATAAAAACATTTGGCATAATTGCCGAAAGGTATCGTATCGAACGATCTCTTAATATCAATGAATTCATGAAGATACTAAGTCTCGGAATGATACAACACATTCATACACATATATGATAACATTAATCTCACTAACTAGTACAAGTATAAAACTTGCCTCAACCGAAGGCGATGAAATCCTTCCACGAACAAAGAACGGCGTCCTCCGATAAATATAAGCGCTCGAACAACCTTGAATGAAATACAATTCATTCAATAACACAATATCGAACGAAAACAACACAACGATCGAAGGAAACTCTTTGAGACATTTAATCGAACACTAAATGTTCAAAGTTCCTCAAGAACTTAAGAATCATCAATCGGGTTGAACGAATCGAAGATATGGATATACAATCCATAGAACATGATTAATAATGTTTACAAACATCAACCGATTCATCAAATTCGGACAGAAAATGAAATCAAAGCCAAAACTCCCAAAAATCAAATGTTAGGAGATTTCAAGAAATTACCTTGATTAGGATGAAGAATCCACAAAAATGTTGTTAATCCACACCACAACTTGAAGAAGATGAAATTATTTGAGTTTGATGATGCTAAATCGCCCAAAATATCTCCCACAAATCGCCCAAGGAGGAGAGGAAGAATGAAAGTGATGAAATGAGGATGATTCGACAAGAAAACGCTGATTAAGGCAAAACTGTACTGTATGCCGCGGCACAGGATGAGTGTGCCGCGGCCCACGGCCAAAAACTGCCCAGTACACTGCCTTTGTGCCGCGGCCCGGCCAGAAGGGGCCGCGGCCCACGGTACAGCCCGCTCCAGCACAAAAAGGTACATGGTGCAGCCTTAGCTATTTCGACCATAACTCCTTCGTCCGGACTTCGATTGACTCACCGTTTGAACCATTGGAAAGATAACTTGATTCTCTATAATTATGAAAAGATTCAGAATTTTTGGAGTTTCCAAGAATTAATGGTGATTTTACAAAGTCGAACTCATACGTGGAAAAGTCGCTTAAGAACACAGAATTCAACAGAACGACACCGAGACAAACTCGGATGACAAAAAGTGTAGAATTAATCATTCTCGGAATGAGGAAACGGTCACAATAGAGTTGCTAAGATGGAATTACACCAGAAAAAAAATTATTGGAAATCGAAATAGCGGATATTACATACTACCCCCCTTAAAAGAAGTTTCGTCCCGAAACTTAAAACAAGTTGGGAGAAGCAATATCCCGCCAGGAAAACTCAATGAGATACACCAGAACTGAAAGCTCACTTCTCATCGGCATCGGATGCCTATACAAATACTGATTCACCTCCAAAGAAGAGCAGCAATGCACATATAGTCCTCGGAACTATATCTATCGCACGCCCAAGTCCCCATGGCTTGACTTCTCGAATCACAATAAACAATCACCCAGAGTATCACGAAATCTCGGTACAACACCAAAGGAATGCATCAAACGAGCTCAAAATCTCAAGATTCTCAAATACGATCATTATAAAATAGATCAACAATAAATGATCCACAACCACGATACATTATTACGGATTGAGTTATACAGTCATCCGAAAGACATGGCTACATTTAAAATGTACCCAACATCTATATCCTCCATATCATCGATCTCCTCGATCCCAACGATTCAACGAAGACTCAAATCTGAACTCACCACTTAATATGACCCCGAAAGGTTACCAAAAACGAGAGTGACTATGATGAATAATAAATGATTAGAAATCCGACAAGGATCAAGAATGACTCACCGAGGTGAACTAATAACGCAATGAGTGATAACTCAAATGAAATGATTGGAACCATTGTTCCCCGTGAAGTGAATGATTAGTTTGATAATTATAAGTCTCAACGTGGTTGATATATGATGAATGACTTATGCAAATGATTGAACGGCGATGAAATAAATGATTATCCTATTACCAAGCAAGAATTAACTTGCTCAAAACCGGTGATGAATGTCCTATGGTATCACAGTTAAAGCAAACAACAGTCGAACTCGTCGTCTGAGATGAAGATGCTCTCCCAGCACGAATACGACTAGAAAATGATCTCTTGGACGTCGGAGTCCGATGTCCCTCTGACAACTCTTTCCATACCGAGGCAGGAAAGTCACGTAGTAATTACAGATCTCGTATAAAGATTGCATTATGATTACGAGACGGAATGATAACAATGAGCATACATGCTCTAACACAATGAATGCATTAATAATGCAAAAAAACGATCGTCGACATGACGCCGAAATATGATAAGATCGCATGAAAGATCAAGTGAGGTGACAAGACTATCTGATGAAATTCCTGAAATGATTACCTTGTACAAGTTAACAAGGTTGAAAATTTGATTCACAAGATCAACAACTGAACCGTGAGATGGATTACATGATTAATGAATTAATTGAACAATGAGATTGACTGAGTGATAATGAATTAACTGGACAATGAGATTAACTGAGTGATGAATGAATTGACTGAACAATGAGATTGACTGAGTGATGAATGAATTGACTGAACAATGAGATTGACTGAGTGATGAATGAATTAACTGAACAATGAGATTAACTGAGTGATGAACGAATTAACTGAGTGATGAACGAATTAACTGAGTGATGAATGAATTAACTAAGTGATGAATGAATTAACCGAGTGATGAATGATATTGACTGAGTGATGAATGAATTAACTGAGTGATGAATGAATTAACTGAGTGATGAATGATATTGACTGAGTGATGAATGAATTAACTGAGTGATGAGATCAAAATGATGATTGAGGATTATTAACTGATGAATGAGTTGATCCTTAATGCTTACACAAGTCACACGTGCTCCAAAACAATTAGTCATGAATCAATCATAACACTAATATCACATATAGGTTTCAACAAAGCATGAACAATTAATGACATGATGAATGTATGAACATAAAGAGAATCAAGTCCTTACACAGGTCATATGAAGCTTCGAGGTCTCACGATACTAGTCCCAACTGACGACGAGTCGATGAATGAATGACTCGTGCAGTCGTACTAACATTATGACTCACAAAACCCGATCGTCTGCATTGTCGTAACTCGATGTCCCACTACTACCGCATCAGTAGAGCCACATAACTCACATATCAGGGTATCTCACAACCCAAAGCTCCGATACCATCTTCTGTAACACCCCCAAATCCTATTGGGTCATTACAGTGTCGTGGACCCCACGCCAGGAGATCCACCAGGCGAACATAACTAAAATACATTAAATTAAACAACAAGGGGAAATCATAGTCCCTACCACGATATCCGACACAATATTCCGATAAGGAATTTCAACGACAACGATGGGCCTACATGGCCAAAAATAAAATACAACAACATCCACGAGCATCTGCTCGGGTAATACATAATGACAATGACTGACAGACTGAAGAACACTCCAACTGACTGACCAACATGAACAACTCGGAGTAGTATCGCTCGAATGCCTCGTCGCCATCATCATGCCCCTGTGTCTCAACTCTCTCCTCGCAAGCACCTAAAATATGAAAACATGTTCCGCCCCCACGGGGTCAGTCATCCAGATAATGAATATCAAATACATGTATAACATGATATGCATCCAAAGGCAGAATGAAACGGTACAATGATAATAATAATAATAATAATACGAGATGCTCACAAACCAATGTAAGAATCGAGAATTCGTGAAATACTATGCCTACGGCATACTATTAATACCTATTCGACAGGTTAGAACATAAGTGCCCAACGGCGAATCATAATCATAGAGTACCATAATGAATTACACGACATGAACCAAACCAGAACTGAATTAATTATGAATCACAATTCCCGAAGGCTCCAATGAAATTACCAAGACAATCACAAGGGCCTGAAAGACACTCACCAAGTCACAAATATCACAATCACATGAAGCCAAAACAGCCCGAAGCTGTATCGATTAGGGCCGAAGCCACGGCACGAAGCCGTATCACAATTAGGGCCGAAGCCACGGCACGAAGCCGTATCACAATTAGGGCCGAAGCCACAGTACAAAGCCGTATCACAATTAGGACCGAAGCCACGGCACAAAGCCGTATCACAATTAGGACCGAAGCCACGACACGAAGCCATATCACAATTTGGGCTGAAGCCACGGCACGAAGCCGTATCACAATTTTGATAGTGTGCTACCTTGAGTCGGCCAACACGATACTGATGACTCACGGATAGGCATTGTACTCGACAGTCCCAATTCAATACCTCGATTACCTTAGAGTGGTCAATCGATAACAACGACACAACGGATGGGAACTATCCTCGACAGCCCCAATTCAATACCTCGATTGCCTTAGAATGGCCAACCGATAATAATGATGCAGCGGATGATTCAATACCTCGATTGCCATAAAACGGTCAATCGATAACAATGACACAATGAATGATTGAACACTTCTATTTGCCTGAGAATGGCAAATCGATAACAATGACACGGTGAATGAGTGAATACCTCGATTGCCTTAAAAACGGCCAACCGATAACAACGATATGATGAATAATTGAACACCTCGATTGCCTTAGAACGGATAATCGATAACATTGATACGAAGGATGTCTCGGCACCTTTAATCGGTTACCGACAACGAAGAAGAGAAATGAATATGTCAATGCCTTTAATCGGCCAAAACAACATCAAGGACAAAAACTCTAACATTAATAGCAATGATTACAACGACGTCTTAAATCGACAATAATATCAACAACGATCGATACATCGATACCGCGAACCGGTGATCGATAATAACATTAACAACGAGTATCACAATGCCTTGAACCGGCCATTAGCGAACAATAAAAACATTTGGCATAATTTTATCATATCGAACGATCTCTTAATATCAATGAATTCATGAAGAGACTAAGTCTCGGAATGATACAACACATTCATACACATATATGATAACATTAATCTCATTGACTAGTACAAGTATAAAACTTGCCTCAACCGAAGGCGATGAAATCCTTCCACGAACAACGAACGGCGTCCTCCGATAAATATAAATGCTCGAACAACCTTGAATGAAATACAATTCATTCAATAACACAATATCGAACGAAAACAACACAACGATCGAAGGAAACTCTTTGAGACAGTTAATCGAACACTAAATGTTCAAAGTTCCTCAAGAACTTAAGAATCATCAATCGGGTTGAACGAATCGAATATATGGATATACAATCCATAGAACATGATTAATAATGTTTAAAACATCAACCGATTCATCAAATTCGGACAGAAAATGAAATCAAAGCCAAAACTGCCAAAAATCAAATTTTAGGAGATTTCAAGAAATTACCTTGATTAGGATGAAGAATCCACAAACATGTTGTTAATCCACACCACAACTTGAAGAATATGAAATTATTTGAGTTTGATGATGCTAAATCGCGCAAAATATCGCCCACAAATCGCCCAAGGAGGAGAGGAAGAAGGAAAGTGATGAAATGAGGATGATTCCACAAGAAAACGCTGATATAGGCAAAATTGTACTGTGTGCCGCGGCATAGGATGAGTGTGCCGCGGCCCATGGCCAAAAACTGCCCAGTACACTGCCTTTGTGCCGCGGCCCGGCCAGAAGGGGCTGCGGCCCGCGGTATAGCCCGCTCCAGCACAAAAAGGCACATGGTGTAGCCTTAGCTATTTCGACCATAACTCCTTCGTCTGGACTCCGATTGACTCACCGTTTGAACCATTGGAAAGATAACTTGATTATCTATAATATTGAAAAGATTCAGAATTTTTGGAGTTTCCAAGAATTAATGGTGATTTTACAAATTCGAACTCATACGTGGAAAAGTCGCTTAAGAACACGGAATTCAACAGAACGACACCGAGACGAACTCGGATGACAAAAAGCGTAGAATTAATCATTCTCGGAATGAGGAAACGGTCAAAATAGATTTTCTAAGATGGAATTAAACCATAAAAAAAAATTATTGGAAATCGAAATTGCGGATATTACATACTACCCCCCTTAAAAGAAGTTTCATCCCGAAACTTAAAACAAGTGGGGAGAAGCAATATCCCGCCAGGAAAACTCACTCAGATAGACCAGAACTGAAAGCTCGCTTCTCATCGGCATCGGATGCCTATACAAACACTAATTCACCTCCAAAAAAGAACAGCAATGCACATATAGTCCTCGGAACCATATCTATCGCACGCCCAAGTCCCCATGACTTGACGTCTCGAATCACAATAAACAATCACCCAGAGTATCATGAAATCTCGGTACAACACCAAAAGGAATGCATCAAACGAGCTCAAAATCTCAAGATTCTCAAATACGATCATTATAAAATAGATCAACAATAAATGATCCACAACCACGATACATTATTACGAATTGAGTTATACAGTCATCCGAAAGACATGGCTACATTTCAAATGTACCCAACATCGATATCCTCCATATCATCGATCTCCTCGATCCCAACGATTCAACGAAGACTCAAATCTGAACTCACCACTTAATATGACCCCGAATGGTTACCAAAAACGAGAGTGACTATGATGAATAATAAATGATTAGAAATCCGACAAGGATCAAGAATGACTCGCCGAGGTGAACTAATAACGCAATGAGTGATAACTCAAAGGAAATGATTGGAACCATTGTTCCCCGTGAAGTGAATGATTAGTTTGATAATTATAAGTCTCAACGTGGTTGATATATGATGAATGACTTATGCAAATGATTGAACGGCGATGAAATAAATGATTATCCTATTACCGAGCAAGAATTAACTTGCTCAAAACCGGTGATGAATGTCCTATTGTATCACAGTTAAAGCAAACAACAGTCGAACTCGTCGTCTGAGATAAAGATGCTCTCCCATCACGAAGACGACTATAAAACGATCTCTTGGACGTCGGAGTCCGATGTCCCTCTGAAAACTATTTCCATACCGGGGCAGGAAAGTCACGTGATAATTACAGATCTCGTATGAAGATTGCATTATGATTACGAGACGGAATGATAACAATGAGCATACACGCTCTAACACAATGAATGCATTAATAATGCAATAAAACGATCGTCGACATGATGCCGGAATATGATAAGATCGCATGAAAGATCAAGTGAGGTGACAAGACTATCTGATGAAATTCCTGAAATGCTTACCTTGAACAAGTAAACAAGGTTGAAAATTTGATTCACAAGATCAACAACTGAACCGTGAGATGGACTGGATGATTAATGAATTAATTGAACAATGAGATTGACTGAGTGATAATGAATTAACTGAGCGATGAGATTAACTGAGTGATGAGTGAATTGACTGAGCAATGATATTGACTGAGTGATGAATGAATTAACTGAACAATGAGATTAACTGATTGGTGAATGAATTGACTGAACAATGAGATTGACTGAGTGATGAATGAATTGACTGAATAATGAGATTGACTGAGTGATGAATGAATTAACTGAACAATGAGATTAACTGAGTGATGAACGAATTAACTGAGTGATGAATGAATTAACTAAGTGATGAATGAATTAACTGAGTGATGAATGATATTGACTGAGTGATTAATGAATTAACTGAGTGATGAATGAATTAACTGAGTGATGAATGATATTGACTGAGTGATGAATGAATTAACTGAGTGATGAGATCAAAATGATGATTGAGGATTATTAACTGATGAATGAGTTGATCCTTAATGCTTACACAAGTCACACGTGCTCCAAAACAATTAGTCATGAATCAATCATAACACTAATATCACATATAGGTTTCAACAAAGCATGAACAATTAATGACATGATGAATGTATGAACATAAAGAGAATCGAGTCCTTACACAGGTCATACGAAGCTTCGAGGTCTCACGATACTATTCCCAACTGACGATGACTCGATGAATGAATGACTCGTGCAGTCGTACTAATATTACGACTCACAAAACCCGACTGTCCAGATTGTCAGAACCTGACAGTCCCACTACTACCGCATCGGTAGAGCCACATAACTCACATATCAGGGTATCTCACAACACAAAGCTCCGATACCATCTTCTGTAACACCCCCAAATCCTATTGGGTTATTACAGTGTCGTGGACCCCATGCCACGAGATCCACCAGGCGAACATGACTAAAATACATTAAATTAAACAACAAAGGGAAATCATAGTCCCTACCATGATATCCGACACAATATTCCGATAAGGAATTTCAAGGACAACGATGGGCCTACATGGCCAAAAATAAAATACAACAACATCCACGAGCATCTGCTCAGATAATACATAATGACAATGACTGACAGACTGAAGAACACTCCAACTGACTGACCAACATGAACAACTCGGACTAGTATCGCTCGAATGCCTCGTCGCCATCATCATGCCCCTGTGTCTCAACTCTCTCCTCGCAAGCACCTAAAACATGAAAACATGTTCCGCCCCCACGGGGTCAGTCATCCAGATAATGAATATCAAATACATGTATAACATGATATGCATCCAAAGGCAGAATGAAACGGTACAATGATGATAATACGAGATGCTCACAAACCAATGTAAGAACCGAGCATTCGTGAAATACTATGCCCACGGCATACTATTAATACCTGTTCGATAGGTTAGAACATAAGTGCCCAATGGCGAATCATAATCATAGAGTACCATAATGAATTACACGACATGAACCAAACCAGAACTGAATAAATTATGAATCACAATGCCCGAAGGCTCCAATGAAATTACCAAGACAATCACAAAGGCCTGAAAGACACTCAGCTGAAGCTGTCAAAATCACAATCACATGAAGCCAAATTAGCCCGAACCTGTATCGATTAGGGCCGAAGCCACGACACGAAGTCGTATAACAATTAGGGCCGAAGCCACGGTACGAAGCCGTATCACAATTGGGGCCGAAGCCACGGCACGAAGCCGTATCACAATCAGGGTCGAAGCCACGGCACGAAGCCGTATCACAATTTTGATAGTGTGCTACCTTGAGTCGGCCAACACGATAATGATGACTCATGGATAGGCATTGTACTCGACAGTCCCAATTCAATACCTCGATTACCTTAGAGTGGTCAATCGATAACAATGACACAACGGATGGGAACTATCCTCGACAGCCCCAATTCAATACCTCGATTGTCTTAGAATGGCCAACCGATAACAATGATGCAGCGGATGATTCAATACCTTGATTGCCTTAAAACGGTCAATCGATAACAATGATACAATGAATGATTGAACACTTCTATTTGCATGATAACGGCCAATCGATAACAATGACACGATGAATGAGTGAATACCTCGATTGCCTTAGAACGGCTAATCGATAACAATGATACGAAGGATGTCTCGGCACCTTTAATCGGTTACCGACCACAAAGAAGAGAAATGAATACGTCAACGCCTTTAATCGGCCAAAACAACATCAAGGACAAAAACTCCAACATTAATAGCAATGATTACAACGACGTCTTAAATCGACAATAATATCAACAACAACGATCGATACATCGATACCGCGAACCGGTGATCGATAATAACATTAACAACGAGTATCACAATGCCTTGAACCGGCCATTAACGAACAATAAAAACATTTGGCATAATTGCCTAAAGGTATCGTATCGAACGATCTCTTAATATCAATGAATTCATGAAGAGACTAAGTCTCGGAATGATACAACACATTCATACACATATATGATAACATTAATCTCATTGACTAGTACAAGTATAAAACTTGCCTCAACCGAAGGCGATGAAATCCTTCCACGAACAACGAACGGCATCCTCCGATAAATATAAGCGCTCGAACAACCTTGAATGAAATACAATTCATTCAATAACACAATATCTAACAAAAACAACACAACGATCGAAGGAAACTCTTTGAGACATTTAATCAAACACTAAATGTTCAAAGTTCCTCAAGAACTTAAGAATCATCAATCGGCTTGAACGAATCAAATATATGGATATACAATCCATAGAACATGATTAATAATGTTTAAAAACATCAACTGATTCATCAAATTCGGACAGAAAATGAAATCAAAGCCAAAACTCCCAAAAATCAAATTTTAGGAGATTTCAATAAATTACCTTGATTAGGATGAAGAATCCACAAATATGTTGTTAATCCACACCACAACTTGAAGAAGATGAAATTATTTGAGTTTGATTATGCTAAATCGCCCAAAATATCGCCCACAAATCGCCCAAGGAGGAGAGGAAGAAGGAAAGTGATGAAATGAGGATGATTCCACAAGAAAACGCTCGTATAGGCAAAACTGTACTGTGTGCCGCAGCACAGGATGAGTGTGCCGCGGCCCACGGCCAATAACTTCCCAGTACACTGCCTTTGTGCCGCGGCCCAGCCATAAGGGGCCGCGGCCCGCGGTACAGCCCGCTCCAGCACAAAAAGGCACATGGTGCAGCTTTAGCTATTTCGACCATAACTCCTTCGTCCGGACTCCGACTGACTCACCGTTTGAACCATTGGAAAGTTAACTTGATTCTATATAATATTGAAGAGATTCAGAATTTTTAAATTTTACAATTATTAATGGTGATTTTACAAAGTCGAACTCATACGTGGAAAAGTCGCTTAAGAACACGGAATTCAACAGAACGACATCGAGATGCACTCGGATGACAAAAAGTGTAGAATTAATCATTCTCGGAATGAGGAAACGGTCACAATAGAGTTGCTAAGATGGAATTATACCAGAAAACAAAATTATTGGAAATCGAAATCGCGGATATTACATTACGTTCCTCCTAGCTCCACGACGTGCCATTAGTGATAATCGTTCGATCTAGAAGGTCAGTTTAGTACAAACATTCTCTGAGTTCTTACTGAATTCAAACATTATACCTGATTCTCAAGAGCTTACGTGTATTTTACCTCGACATTCCTCGAGGAGTTACGGTCGTCAGGAGTGTTGGACTTTTGAAGGTAAAACCTTTTCAAAATATTTTGATATAATTTTCCACGTGAATGTTCGTCTCTGATACCATTTTCTGTAACGCCCCCAAAATTTAACTAGGATGCCACAGTGCCATGAATCCCGAGTGGGACCCACAAGGCTATTGTTAAAAGGGTTTCAAAACAATTTATTCAACAAGTGGTTTATGAAAGTATTCTTATGAAAGCATTCGTACGAACTGAAATACAAAGGAAAATAATGTGCGTGCATACGGTTATTACACAAGGTGGAATCTTCAAACTTTATTTCAAGAAAATAATGGGCCTTCTCCCCAACACTGCTCAAGCCTGACCGGAACCTTCGGGAATGTCCTGCACATATTCAACAAATTTGCCTAACACGACGCATCGTGTCAGTCAACCTAGGTCAGACAAAATGAACCAAATTCATCGATAGAATCAGATAAATCCAGAGAATAATGTTATCGCCGAATATTCAACGTTATCCCTTTTATCAGCACATAACTCCCAAGGGCGCAACCAAGGGTCACGGAAGCATCTACACAGGAATACTCCGGGCGTGGGTACCATTCAGGTTTTACCCCGCAACACATTTCCACAAGATATATCAACATATAAACTCCCAAGGCCGCAGCCAAGGGTCACGGAAGCATCTACACAGGAATACTCTGGACAAGATAAATAAAACGAGCACCGCTCCACAAATAGTAACACATGTAATATTCTGAAACGTTAAGACATATAGTCCGAGCAAGATTCACTTGCCTCAAGTCCGACGAGAGTTACTCCCTTGATAACACAACGGCTCAATCGACCACACCTGGAAGCTCAACCTATTACATGTTCGTCGATTAATACCTTACGGTGATAATGATGATTAACGACAATTTCCCCGTCCCGTTAGGATTCTAAACCTGGTTGTTCATGTCGCTGAGACCAAAAAAATTCAGTTTTTAACCACAATGCACATTACTAAATTCCCCGGTCTGCCATATGTAACACCCCCAAATCCCATTGGGTTATTATAGTGTCGCGGACCCCACACCTGGAGACCCACCAGGCGAACACGACTAAAATTTATTAAATTAACCAACAAGGGAGATCACAGTCCCTACCATGATATTCGACACAATATTCCGATAAGGAATTTCAACGACAAAAGTGGGCCTACATGGCCAAAATAAAACACAATGACATCCATGAGCCTTGCTCGGATAATACAACATGACAACAACTGACAAAACTAGAGTACACTCCAACTGACTGACCAACATGAATAACTCGGACTAGTATCGCTCAAATGCCTCGTCGCCATCGTCATGCCCCTGTGTCTCAAATCTCTCCTCGCAAGCACCTAAAACATGAAAACATGTTCCGCCCCCACGGGGTCAGTCATCCAGAAAATGAACATCAAATACATGTATAACATAATATGCATCCAAAGATAGAATGAAACGGTATAATGATAATAATAATACGAGATTCTCACAAACCATGGTAAGAACCGAGCATTCGTAAAACACTATGCCCACGGCATACTATTAACACCTGTTCAACAGGTTAGAACATAAGTGTCCAACGGCGAATCATAATTATAGAGCACCACAATGAATTACATGACATGAACCAAACCATAACTGAATTAATTATGAATCATAATACCCGAAGGCTCCAATGAAATTACCAAGACATCACAAAGGCCTGAAAGCCACTCAGCCGAAGCTGTCAATCAACACAATCACCTGAAACCAAAACAGCTTGAAGTTGTATCAATGAGGGCCGAAGCCATGGCACGAAGCCGTATAACAATGAAACCATCCAATCGCCGTGACCTATTGAAATGTAGGTGTTGGGAAGCCAACCACGAAGGTTGAATCCCCAAACTTACCCATAATGAGATCATGAATATGACCGTGACCTACTGAGCTGTAGGTGTTGGGAAACCAACCGCGAAGGTTCTGTAATATCCGAAATTTCTACTACTGTTGTTTAATATTATTTTATCTGAGTTATATTGTACCGTGTGGATTCTGTACAGTATGGATAAAATAAATGAAGGACTGAGACATCTGTATTTGTATAATTGTCGTAATTGGTCGACAATTGTATATGAGAATATTATTGGATTCAGTATGTGTATCCAGTATGTGTGTATGTGTTTTTGGTATGTCGAGACGTTGGACAAGAGTAGCTAAAAATAGCTAAGTACAGCCACATTAGCGCACACTACGATGTATACATAGCGTAAGCTAATGCAATAGGATTACGTACATTAATGAGTAGAGTAAACATATGTTAAGTTGCTGAGTGTTATGTACGTTATGCATATTGCATTACGTACGTTAACTGATGAATTACTGTAGCAAGTCAACGTACGTATTACGTATGCTATGAAGGTTATGTAACGTATGTAAGCGAGTGAACGAAACAGGTCAGTAATTTCTGGAATGATATTAGGTATGCTATGAAGGACACTTAGCGTAAGCTAGGAGGCATTACGTACGTTAATGCTGATAGATAACGTACGTAATGACGGATGCAATTTATAAAATGAAGATCGGTCTTTCATTTCTTCACGAGAGAAAATCGATTTCCTCCCCCAACCTTCGTCCCTCTTAGCATATTAGTGGGATTTAACCTCTTCCATCTTGATTACAAGCATGGAAACACGGATAGGAGGCTTGAATATATAGATATGGTTGATCCTTGAAGAGTTTGATTGTATTATTCATGTTCTTAAGGTATGTTGTTGAACTCTTCACCTTGATTTCGGATTTTTGGTATTGTTATCCGTATTTGATTCGTATGAGGATGATTATGGTATTGTTGTTACGGTTCTTGAGGTTATATGAACTATATGTTGAAGGATATGATGGTTTATGTCTTGATTATGTTGGTTATGATTATAGATTCATAGTGTTCTTGGTGTTCTTGGTAGAATTGTTTCGATTCTTGATGTTAGGAGGATCATATGTTGGAAAATATGATAATATACACCTTGAACTATGAATGAGGATTGTTTAGATGTTAGAGGATATCGAATTACGTTGTTTTGATGGCTATGAACAAGGTTTCAAATCATTTAGTGTTCTTGAGGAACTCCTTGATGAATTGAACATAGCAAGACGATCGTAGGTTGAATTATCGGTATCTTTAGATATGAAGATCGAATGTTCGTTGATTGTAGTGGTAGAATTCGTATGTTCTTGATGAAATACGAATCATGATATCAGTTTTGAATCCGGAAAGATTGTGATTGATCACCGAATATGATTTCCCTTACATTCATATCCATAATCGTATTTTGGTTATGAATTCGTAATTGTTGAGTTGGATGGTTCGGACTTATGTCTAATCGAGATATTGTGAAATCGTTGAGTTTGTCGATCGTTTATATTGATTATTAATGATCGGATTTCAGTTCATATAATGGATATGAATTCGTAAAATGGTTTGAGTATATTATTTGGTTTTGTGTACGATCGAGATATCGTTGAATCGTTTAGTTGATTGGTTGGTCGTGTCGGTTGTTGATTGTTATCGGATATGTGTTAATTGATTACTTCAATAGGTTGAGATTATTGATCAGTGATTATAACCGTATGTTGCGGTCGTGTTCGAGTATGTTCATGAATTGCATGGGTCCGGGCCGAGGAGCTCGTAGACGAAGGCAATGAGATTGGTAGCGGCTTCATCATTGACGTATCGGTATCGAGGCAAGTTATTACTTGCTCAGTTAGAATGTTTAATGAATGGTTTCAGTTTCATTTCGTTTATAATGCATATAGCAATGATTATTACTGCAAATTCTGGAGATTTAGATTACGTGTTGTCTTTGCTTTATCTCGGTTATCGACATATTCGGGTATCAAGGTCACGTGGCGATAGAGATGAGGATATGAATATCTATAGTTCGTGGTACGTTGGATCACCGAGCAGTGAGGATAATCGCCGGTGATGATTTGACATCGAGATTTCTCCTGAAGGACTCAGGACAAGTATCTTAGTTTGATTCGGTTTAGCATTGATGTTGTTGATCATGCAGGTTGTCATTCATGTTGCTGAACGTGAGGTCGTCCTAGTTATTTTATCATAGTGTCGTTCATGTTTTGATTCATATGTTGTTCATGTTGATGAACATACTGAGTTGCATATGTGTATGCATGATTGTATTGTTTATGTTGTGTTGATCCTGTGAGATCATGAGATCTATGCTGAGGGCGCTAGATCCTATGTCCACTATGTGTTGGTCTGACGGGATCATCATAGGGATCTATGCTGTGGGCGCTGGATCGTTGGACATGTTTCCACCATGCGTTGGTTCGACGGGATCATCATGGGGATCTATGCTGAGGGCGCTGGATCGTTGGATTATCCGGTATTGTGTTGATGGAATCGTTTGGATTTGCATCATTGATTTTATCATGTGTTGATACTGTGCATATGTATATTATGGGTTTGCCAAAAGTATACATTGTCGTTATTGATGTGTGTTAGGCGTATTTTTATACGCTTATTTATCATTATTTAGTATTATTTTGGCGAGTAAAATTGCATAAATGAGCTTTTAATGTCTTATTCTTGTATGTTTGACAGGAGATTGTAGTCTGGAAGCTAAAACGAGGTAAAACGGGCGAAAACGACGAATTTTGGCCATGGGCTGCGGCACAAGGCAAGTGGGCCGCGGCACACGCAGAGGACCAAAGGGCACCAGAGTAGACTGTACTCTGTGCCACGGCATACCCAGTGAGCCGCGCCCGTAAGAAAATCACGGCGCCTGTGTTTTAACCTGGACGCCATGTGCCGCGGCACAGATTAACTGATCCGCGGCACACAAGGCGGTTTTGGTGTGCTCCGCGCGGATTTGGGCCGTTTTGAAGCCAGTTCTCGACCTACTCACACGGACGCGATTTGGAGACTGTTGAGAGCTATAAATACGGGTTTAAGACCCTAATTAATGATCTTGGAGGCTTGGGAAAAGGAGGAAGACAGAAGATTATCACAGACGAGAGAAGCAGGAGACTTCAAGGGCAGAGGGCGGAAGCCAGAAGAACGAAGGAATCCGAGCTCTTCATCTGCGTTTGATTTTCATGCTTTTATTTATTAATTCTGTATTTTCATTATTTAGTATGTCAGGCTAAAACCCTAATCTAGGATTTTGATGAAACCTATGTTTTGACGGATTTGCTTGAGATTATCTATTTAATTCCTTTTTTGTTGAGTTTTCCCAATCGTATTTAATGCTTTCAATTATCTGGTCAATAGTTGTATTGTTTTAATCATTCAATTCGAATCGGGAGAGGAGAGTTGGTGAGGAACTATTGGTGAGGACCGTTTTATCTTGTGAGATAGGAATATACTCATAGGAACTACGTGGCCTTTTGGAGATTTTATGCTTTTTGCCTATTGACGAATTAATTCACCTAGGGATAGAGTGCGTTATTCGCCTTTAGAAAAATCTATTGACCTCGGGAGAGGCGGTAGAGTATACTAGCAATCTTCGCCTTCAATAAATTGGGAATATCATTAACTTTAGATAATCGAGAGTAAATTCGGATAAACCGAGGTGGATTCAGAATCCTAGACTTATTCATCATTTGATTCTCTTTCTTCAAGCGATCGTTTTTTACTGTTTAGTCTTTTATTAATTTTCTTTCGTAATTAATTGCTACCCAAAGTTTGATTGTTCAAATAAAACTGGAATACACAAAAATCGGTAGTTAGTGATTCAGTCCTCGTGGGAACGATACTCACTCATCACTTTATTACTTGTATACGATAACGTGCACTTGCGTTCAAGAAATATCGCAACAAGTTTTTGGCGCCATTGCCGGGGACTGAAATTTTTGCTAATATCGATTTCAGTATTTCTAGTATTAGTTTGAACGTTTTTATTTACTTATTTTCGTGGATTTAATTTTATTTATTTATTTGTTTTTTTCTTTGAGGAATTTTTCGGGTAGTGCATGAGAAAACTCGTTAACAAAGGCCTACTACCTTTCAATACCGAACTCGAGCGCACTCTTAGGAGAAAGAAGAAGGAGAAACGAGAGCTACCGACAACAGTCACTATGGCTGGAAATATCGAAATTCAAGGAGGAGATAACCATGTGCAGCAAGTTCAACCGGCACTGGCACTTCGAGATTATGTTATGCCGCAAATTAACGCAAACTTTTCGGAGATTCGGCGTCCCACCATTCAGGCGAACAACTTCGAAATCAAGCCTGCAATTATTCAGATGGTACAATCGAACCAGTTTTGTGGATTGCCGAACGATGACCCCAACGCACATATTGCTTCTTTTCTCGAGATTTGTGACACGTTCAAGAACAATGGTATCACCGACGATGCTATCCGATTACGGCTTTTCCCTTTCTCTTTGAGGGATAAAGCGAAATTTTGGCTGAATTCCTTACCGCCGGGCTCGATCATGACATGGGCAGAGTTAGCGCAAGCCTTCCTTGCTAAATTCTTCCCACCTTCTAAGACAGCGAGACTCACAAACGAGATCACTACCTTTGGTCAGTATGATATGGAATTGCTTCACGAGGCGTGGGAGCGATACAAAGATTTGATAAGGAGATGCCCACATCACGGCCTTCCTGACTGGCTTCAAATTCAGACGTTCTACAATGGATTGAGTGCCTTTACACGCACTCTCGTGGATGCAGCCGCCGGTGGAGCTTTGATGGGAAAGACGATGGCTGAAGCACACTCGTTGTTGGAGGCTATGGCCGCTAATGCTTATCAATGGCCATCCGAACGAATAGCGCCGAAGTGAGTGATGGAAATTTCGAGTAATGACCCGATATCAACATTGTCAGCCCAAGTCGCAGCATTAACACAACAACTTCAAGCATTTTCGCATGCTCCTTCCCCCGTTACCATTGAGTCTTGAAATTGGTGTAACGAATCTCACCCGAGCGCGGAGTGCCAAGTCGGAAACCTGTTCGAGCAGCCCCAAATTGAACAAGCTCAGTTCGTAGGAAACGGAAACCGGCAAAATAATTCGTATTCCAACACGTATAATCCGGGGTGGCGTAATCATCCCAACTTCTCATGGAGAAACGGACATAACTCGAACCAGCCTCCGTTCGCTCAAAACCAACAGCAGCCTCCTCCCGCTCCAAAAGTTTCTCTCGAGGAAGCAATTGCGAAATTGGCAGCGAATACGAGTCAATTCATGACCCGTACTGAAGCAACATTGCAAAATCATTCCGCCTCCATTCGCAACTTGGAAGTCCAGCTGGGCCAGATTGCTAATGTGTTGACAGCCCGCCCGGAGGGAGCATTGCCAAGTACAACCGAGACAAATCCTAGAGAAAGTCTAAATGCAATCAGTTTGAGAAATGGGAAGAAGGTGTGTGACCAGCCCGAGAGAAGTGAAAAGAGAAGTGAAATTGAGGAGAAGAAAAATTTAGCGACGGAGGAACCACAAGATTGGAGACCCTCGATAATGTTTCCGGATAACCCGAAGGCATATGTGCCCCCCATCCCGTTTCCGCAGAGATTACAGCAGAAAAAGGCGGACAAGCAATTCTCTAAGTTCCTCGATGTGTTCAAGAAGCTTCATATTAACATTCCATTTGCTGACGCGTTGGAGCAAATGCCGAGCTATGTTAAATTCACGAAAGAGATCTTGTCAAAGAAAAGAAAACTCGAGGAGTTTGAGACAGTCGCCTTGACAGAGGAGTGCAGCGCGATTCTTCAGAAGAAGCTTCCACCAAAATTGAAAGATCCGGGAAGTTTCAACATACCGTGCACCATGGGGAATCTCTCTTTTAATAAGGCGTTGTGCGATCTCGGTGCTAGTATTAACCTCATGCCTCTGTCTATTTTCAAGAAGCTGGGAATTGGAGAAGCAAAGCCGACGACGGTCTCCTTGCAATTAGAGGATCGATCTATTAAGTATCTGAGGGGAGTGATTGAGGACGTGTTAGTAAAAGTGGATAAATTTATCTTTCCAACGGATTTTATAGTTCTTGACATGGAGGAAGATCAAGATATCCCGATTATCTTGGGACGACCATTTTTAGCGACTGGCAGAACTCTTATAGACGTGGAAAAAGGGGAATTAACTCTGCGGGTTCAAGACGAGCATGTTACGTTCCAAGTATTCAAATCCTTTTCGTGTCCGGGGGGTGTTGATAAGATCTCACAAAGTGAAAGTGTGGAGGCCGTTGCGAAAGAAAGACCCCGAAAAAATCGTCGTTCGAAAAATTCAGATTCCGTTTCAGATGGTCCAACTTTTAAGAAAGATGTAGAACGAGTCGCATTTCTCAAGCATGTGAACATGCCATCATCGCCATCCGACCAGCCACACTCGGACAAGTCTGTTGCTGTCATAAAGTCATTTTTGAAAGAGGGAAATAAGCCGGAAATCAAACGGACATCTAGTCATGAGAAAAACGGGTGTTTCGGGAAGTTGTTCTCGTCAAAACCTTTCCGCAACCAACATTGCGTGTCCGAACCAAAAATCGAATCGTTAATGACCGATGGTCAAAATTTTAAAAAACATATTAACGGTTCGATGAACGGGGCGGAGATCAAATGGAGTTTGCGAAAAGCGAACTGATTTTTTTAATAGGTCCGGCTGAAGACTATAAACTTAGCGCTTCTCGGGAGGCAACCCGAGTTCGTAGTTGTAGATTTTTGAGTTTCAGTATTTTTCTTGCATTCTTGAGTTTTTATTTTTCATCATTTTGTGCTTTGATTTGCTTTTACCTCTCGCTTTTGACGTGTTCCTCTTAAAATTCTGTGCAGGAAAAGTCCAGGGGAGAAATTTATGCCTGAGCCGCGGCACAAGGCTTATGAGCCGCGGCACACACAAATCGAAAGGGAGAGCTAAACTTTCTGTACTATGTGCCGCGCCACAACATTACTGCGCCGCGGCACACTTGAGCCTTGAGCCGCGGCACGAACCAGATGAGCTGCGGCACACTAACACGTTGAGCCGCGGCACACCTAAGCTGAGCCGCGGCACCCGGCGGTATTACAAAAAAGTCCCAGGCCGACTGTACTCTGGGCCGCGGCTCACTTATGTTGTGTCGCGGCCCCCGTCGCAATATGAGAATGCCCAGGTATACTTCATGCATTTGATCGGCCAGCACAAGGTCCCTTCCTTCCTTCCTTCCTTCACACAATGAGGTCGGTCGATACCCTTCTCTTAGTCTTCTTCTCAAATTCTTCAGGTAAATCTCGATCTCTTAATCGTAAGTGATACTTGATTTGAAAAGTGAATTGAAGTTATATGTTGCTAGTTGTTCTTCAATGTTGTCTCTCTAATGGAGTTGGAATATGGGGAATTTGGTATTTGATTGTGATGGAATTGGTAATTATGAACGAATTGGTGATGTTAGTTGTCGTTATTCATGGCTATTATCTGTGTTATTATTTTTGGGATTTGGAGTTAACCATTAAAATTCTTGTTCTTCATTTTAACTTGTGCATACCAAGTGTTTGATAAATTGCAGCAGTGAAAAATTGGTAAGCCAAGCATTTTCAAATTATAAGCAATGAATCATGTTATCGAATTACATTGTCCCCAACCCTTAAATCATGTTAAACTTGAGAGCTCGTACTTAACTTCCCCTTTGATGATGCAAGCTCATTTATTCACACTCCGCATGATGTAGTCAAGAAGCGTGCAAGCTCACCGGATGATGCCGGCACCAGCTCGTGAGAGGACTGGAGGGGAGTACTTGACCTTTCACTTTTATTGCATATTATATTTTGTCCATTGAGGTCAATGTACGTCCTAAGTTTGGGGGGGTCTATTTCTGTTGCTACATTTACTGCTGTACTTATTTCGTTGCACTTTTTGTTATTTTTAGTTATCTTTCTGTCGATAGCCTTGCTTGTCATGATTTTACTATTATTCGTGAATTTTTCGTGCTTCTATTTGTGTAACACTGATGTTACGACACTGTTTTTCTCTCTGAAGAAACGGTCGAGTTTTACTCGGGTTGTATTCAGTGATTTCTGTTTCTGCTAAGTCTTCATTTAGGTCCGAAATTTTTTTTTCGTGATTGTAGAGGTCTTGGCGGATAAGAGAGGATACATACGTGTTTTAAAATCACCGTCGATATGTTTGGTTACATTTTTCGATTAGCTAGTCGTCCAGTTACATAAGTCGTGTTGGCGCTTAGATTGAGTTTTAGAGTCGGTCAGTTTTTCCCAAAAGTCGAGATGTTTTTGTTCTATGATGGGAAGTCTAGTAACCGGGGGTATTCACGTGACCCGTTGTTTACTCTCGTGTAAAACGATGACCTTGATTAGACTAGTGATTTAGAAATTTCACATGTGCCGATGATAGAAAGCCTAGTAACCGGGGGTACTCACGTGACCCGTTGTTTACTCTCGCGTGAAACAGCGACCTTGATTCGAACATGCGGGAATTAGCTATTCGAGTTGTTTCTCCGCTGTGGAGGGGAACTTAGTAACTAGAAGCATCCATATGCCCCATGAGTGTCTTTTACGTCAAACGGTTTCCCAATACATGAGAATGGAAGTTCCACCCTAGGATTATCCCGATGAAACATCCCGAGATCCGAACCTAATGGTCAGCTCGAATCAATTTCTTGAGCACATATATAAGGGAATACTGTCCGAGGGTTATCTTTGATGAAACACGTGAAAATTTTGCCATTAGACTGTGGAACGGGGCGAACTAGCTTGTTTACTTTAACCTTTCATATTGACGGTCGATTAGATTCACGTTTGTTAATCTTTGAGCTAGATTTTCTTCATGAACGAGTGATTAGGACTGAACTTGGTTACTTTGTGGAATCAGTGTTCTGAGTGTAGCTCGCTATTACGATACTCGTATTATTCAGAGAAAATTTCAGGATAGTATTGATTAGGTTGAGCACTATGAGTTGCACAATTATTCACGATATTCTTTTGTTGAAATTAATTCTTTTTGCTTGAGGACAAGCAAAGGCTCAAGTTTGGGGGTATTTGTTAGGCGTATTTTTATACGCTTATTTATCATTATTTAGTATTATTTTGGCGAGTAAAATTGCATAAATGAGCTTTTAATGTCTTATTCTTGTATGTTTGACAGGAGATTGTAGTCTGGAAGCTAAAACGAGGCAAAACGGGCGAAAACGGCGAATCTTGGCAAGTGGGCCGCGGCACACGCAGAGGACCAAAGGGCACCAGAGTAGACTGTACTCTGTGCCGTGGCACAGTCCAGGTGAGCCGCGGCCCAGAAGAAAATCACAGTGCCTAGGTTTTAACCTGGACGCCATGTGCCGCGGCACAGATTAAGTGAGCCGCGGCACACAAGGCGGTTTTGGTGTGCTCCGCGCGGATTTGGGCCGTTTTGAAGCCAGTTCTCGACCTACTCACACGGACGCGATTTGGAGACTGTTGAGAGCTTTAAATAAGGGTTTAAGACCCTAATTAATGATCTTGGAGGCTTGGGAAAAGGAGGAAGCCAGAAGATTATCACAGACGAGAGAAGCAGAAGACTTCAATGGCAGAGGGCGGAAGCCAGAAGAACGGAGGAATCCGAGCTCTTCATCTGCGTTTGATTTTCATGCTTTTATTTATTAATTCTGTATTTTCATTATTTAGTATGTCAGGCTAAAACCCTAATCTAGGATTTTGATGAAACCTATGTTTTGCGGATTTGCTTGAGATTATCTATTTAATTCCGTTTTTGTTGAGTTTTCCCAATCGTATTTAATGCTTTCAATTATCTGGCCAATAGTTGTATTGTTTTAATCATTCAATTCGAATCGGGAGAGGAGAGTTGGTGAGGAACTATTGGTGAGGACTGTTTTATCTTGTGAGATAGGAATATACTCATAGGAACTACGTGGCCTTTTGGAGATTTTATGCTTTTTGCCTATTGACGAATTAATTCACCTAGGGATAGAGTGCGTTATTCGCCTTTAGAAAAATCTATTGACCTCGGGAGAGGCGGTAGAGTATACTAGCAATCTTCGCCTTCAATAAATTGGGAAAATCATTAGCTCCAGATAATCGAGAGTAAATTCGGATAAACCGAGGTGGATTCAGAATCCTAGACTTATTCATCATTTGATTCTCTTTCTTCAAGCGATCGTTTTTTACTGTTTAGTCTTTTATTAATTTTCTTTAGTAATTAATTGCTACCCAAAATTCGATTGTTCAAATAAAACTGGAATACACAAAAATCAGTAGTTAGTGATTCAGTCCTCGTGGGAACGATACTCACTCATCACTTTATTACTTGTATACGATAACGTGCACTTGCGTTCAAGAAATATCGCAACAATGTGAGCATATTGACATTGTCATATGAGTATGCATTTGTAGGTCTCGTGTTAGGACCGTGTCCGTATGTTGTTGATCTGATCTTGGATTAGACTGACGTGATTTCATCGTGGCAGTTCATATCTTGAGGTATGTTCCGTATTTCCTTTGGTATTTGTCTTTTGATGGACAATCGGTTATCATCTTGGGATTTGATGATGTTATCCGATGGATCGTATTGGTTAGAACTGGTATATTTCCCTATCGTGAGTTGGCGATGATAGTTTGAGAATCTTGAGTATCGTTTCAGGTACAATACAGATATTATGTTCGAGTTTCTTGGTTAATCGAGTACGAGATGTGAAATATGTGATAATGGTTATTCTGACGAGAATTGTTTGAGTAAGTAAAGTTATAACAATAAGATTACATTGGTCGTATTCTTATTTTGTATTCTCATTGGTATGTAATTATTAATGTGATGTGACGGTTATCATTGTTGGATATTATGGCTGACCCCGTCGTGGGCTTTCTTTTTAGGTTCTTTGGATATCGAGCTTGTAGTGGTCGTGGAGAGATGATCTTACCGGAGGATACTGGCTAGGGCATGTAACTGTGTATTAAGTTTCCTGATCTGCTAGTCATTTTAATTGTTTGTCATTTCCACTGCGAGAGCATCTTTAAATGGCCTTTTGGTATCTGGTAACTTAGGTTACTATGGTAATCGTTTTCTAAACTATTTTGTCGGTATGTGTAAGCGATAGTTTAACATACGTTTTTAAACTATTGAGTTTTGGCATTTCGGGCCTTATGATTTCAAATGAGATGTTACGACGATTTTGATAAACGGATTTTATTAAGTCTTCGAATATTTTAAAGATAGTACTGTCGTCGGCCTCTTGGGCATTTGTAAATGTTTGCGAAAATTTCCTTCAGCCTTGTGGCTTCCATCTCGGGGCCCACGGCGCTGTAATATTTCCGGTTAAATCTGGGGGGGGGGGGTTACAGAATATGGTATCAGAGATTAGGTTGAGAAAACCTAGGCAGTTGGGTCGAGTGGAGTCGTTTTTTTGTTGCGTCATTCGAGTTGTCGATTGACAAATATTGGAGCCGTGAGTTTTGTTGTTCACTCGGGCTTGTGTGTTATGTGATTTGCCAGTGTAGTACTGAGCTTTCTATAAACTTTTCCAAATGGTATTAACGTGATTCTCTGGAAAGAGATGTGTTGTGTTCTCGAGTTGAACTGATTTTTCAAAACATGTGTTTTGAAAATATCTGCGTTGAGTATTTTCTAGAGTTGATACATGTGCCAGTAGCACGGGGAATCATCGACTTCACGATCTGTAAGTATCTGGATCTTTGAATTGCATTGAAATTTATTGCCGTTCTAAGTTGATATGCTTTGAGATTCAGCAGAATATTATGTATTACAGTATAAGGTAACAGAATTGGGACAGGATTGATGAATTGAGAAACTATGATTTTGGAAATCAATAGGTCGGTTAAGTTTTGGAACGGGATTGTGTATTCGGGAGAAGGACTGTGGATTGTTGAGAAGAACATGTAGTCATGTTAGTTCATTTTGTGATATATGAACTGTTTTTGAGCATTTGAAAATGATACTTTTCAAAATGAATGTTTTACGGATGTTTTACGGAAAATGATCTTGGGCCGAGACCCAATTGATTCTAAAATAGTATTACCACTCAGGACTTGGGGTCCGAAAAGGGTTTTTCTACTTTTTAAACTTCTTGTAATGTGGAACGAGATACGGGCTGAGACCCTAATGTTCAAAAGACTTTTCTCTTTTCTAAAACTCCCGAGATTTGTAAAATACTTTACCAATCGTTTATCTATTTTATTTCTGCCTTTTGGAGTTTTGGTATACCTATTCAAATGAACTTCTCGGGAAGTCTTTTGTTGTGTTTGATTTATTGATTATTCAATGCTTTGGCATAGCATGGTTGAGGTGATCTAGGATGGGTTAATGATTGACGTTGCGAATCATATGTGGAAAAGGAGTTTTTGGTCGGAGTTTATATATTGAGATTTTGGAACTCTATTGTGTGATTTTTCCGATGGAATATCAGTGGATATTGGTGACGAACCAAATTGGTATACAGGAGTATGAATGTGGTCAATCATTTGCATGGTTTTCATTTTAAAACATCGAAATCGTGTGAATTCGAAGGAAACTGTTATCGAATACTTGGCATTAACGAGCCAGTTTAACTTTTGGAAAATTAATTTTGTGGTCTTACGAAAATTTATGTTTTGAGTTTTGAAATTTTTGAAAGAACTTTTGAAAATTTGTCTTCTTGACGAGATTATGTGATTTCAAACTGGTTTTGAAAATTTGATTGATATACGTGCGCATTTAGTGCATAATGCATATTGTGGTGAAGTTTTGAGTGAGACTCACAAACTGGATAACACACTAATGGTACGATGAAAAGTGATCCGAACTCTAGTATGGTAGTTTGATTATCCAGAGATGATCGGTTGGTCGATCAGATAAGAAAAATATGCTGCGTGTTGTAGATCCATGCACATGATGTAATTTTGGAACTTTGAATTTCATGAAATCGGGACATATGTGCTATGTGGTTCCATTGGTATGCACTACGCCATAGATGACCTACGGCAACTGATTTTGTTAGTGTTGCGCTCAAAAATGTTGTAGTAGCTCTAAAAATTTTACCTGCTGCAACATTGCTTTTTTGATGTTGCTGTATATGTTTACAAAGTGTTGCCTTAGTAGCAAAGTGTTACATGCTATAACATTTTATGACACAGTGTTGCCGTAGATGTACTATTTAAAAAAAATTCATTTTTTATGTAAAATTAAAATTAAATAATCTTATATATATTAATATTAAAAATTATATTACATTTTATATTAAAAACTATAATATATACATATTATTTTATGAATTATATTATATCAAATGTGGAATATATTGAATATTAATATATTTTGTTATATATTAATATTAAAAATTATATTACATTATATATTAAAAATTATAATACATACATATTATTTTATGAATTATATTATATTAAATGTGCAATATATTGAATATTAATATATTTTGTTATATATTAATATTAAAAATTATATTACATTATATATTAAAAATTATAATACATACATATTATTTTATGAATTATATTATATTAAATGTGTAATATATTGAATATTAATATATTTTGTTATATATTAATATTAAGAATTATATTACATCATATATTAAAAATTATAATATATACATATTATTTTATGAATTATATTATGTCAAATGTGGAATATATTGACTATTAATATATTTTGTTATATATTAATATTAAAAATTATATTACATTATATATTAAAAATTATAATACATACATATTATTTTATGAATTATATTATATCAAATGTGGAATATATTGAATATTAATATATTTTGTTATATATTAATATTAAAAATTATATTACATTTTATATTAAAAATTATAATATATACATATTATTTTATGAATTATATTATATCAAATGTGGAATATATTGAATATTAATATATTTTGTTATATATTAATATTAAAAATTATATTACATTATATATTAAAAATTATAATACATACATATTATTTTATGAATTATATTATATCAAATGTGGAATATATTGAATATTAATATATTTTGTTATATATTAATATTAAAAATTATATTACATTTTATATTAAAAATTATAATATATACATATTATTTTATGAATTATATTATATCAAATGTGGAATATATTGAATATTAATATATTTTGTTATATATTAATATTAAAAATTATATTACATTATATATTAAAAATTATAATACATACATATTATTTTATGAATTATATTATATCAAATGTGGAATATATTGAATATTAATATATTTTGTTATATATTAATATTAAAAATTATATTACATTCTATATTAAAAATTATAATACATACATATTATTTTATGAATTATATTATATCAAATGTGGAATATATTGAATATTAATATATTTTTTTATATATTAATATTAAAAATTATATTACATTATATATTAAAAATTATAATATATACATATTATTTTATGAATTATATTATATCAAATGTGGAATATATTGAATATTAATATATTTTGTTATATATTAATATTAAAAATTATATTACATTATATATTAAAATATTTTGTTAAATATTAATATATTTTGAAAATAATTCTGAAAATGTTAACAAACATATACATATAATATATATTATATATATATGTGGTTTATTGTACACTTATATAATATAAATCAATATTAGAACAACTAATGACTTTGGCTCACTGGTTTGATACCCACCTCCATCTGATTGAGGTCACAGGTTCAAATTCCGTGAGTAGCGGAAATGCACATTTATACATATTATGTGCGGGTTGCGTGGGGGCGGGTGGCGGGCGGGGCTGGTCCTGATTGGGCGGGAATATAATATATTTTTTTAAAAAAATAATATATTAAAAAAATAATTTCAATTTATTAGAAAAAATTATTTAAAAAAATAAATAAATTTAGTAGTGCCCCCTACTTTTACAGAAAATTGGCCTCTGCTGCAACACTTGTTTAATGTTGTTGTAGACTATAGGTAACGATGCCTTGCAGTCTTATGGTAACAAAAGGAGTGGTGTTGCAGTAGGTGACATAAGTGTTGCTATAGGGACCTATGGCAGCGGTGAAAAGTGCAACACCAAAAAAGTGCTGCCGTTTTGATTTTCTTGTCTACAGCAACGATTTTTTTGGTTCTTGCAACATTTTGTAGGAGTTGCCGTAGGCCATCTATGGCGTAGTGATGGTAGTAATGTGATTTTTACCATAGTGATTTTTGAAGGATTTCTTTGTAAGTGTAGATTTGGGTATGGTGACCCCATGCTGGTTGTTTTGGATATTGAGTGGTCATTCCCACTCCATGTATGATTGGATATGTTCGTCGGTTTGTGATTAGTTGTTCATATGCCGAGGGGTATGTTCACCAGTCGGATATGTTTATTGAGATCCACTGTGTGTGATTGGTGTGTCGTTTTAAGAATATTATTCTTTCGTATATCTATTTTTGTGGTTCTGTGTTGACCGTGTTGGAGCTTACCATGTGAAGGTATTCTCGATTTTCGTTGATTGTTCGTTGGTAATATTGGAGTCTATCATGTTGATGATATTCTCGATTGTGTTTTGACCTCTGGTTGGTCATATTGGAGTTTATCATGTTGATGATATTCTCGGCTGCGTTTTGACCTTTGGATTGGTCGTATTGAAGTTTATCATGTCGATGATGTTCTCGGTTAATTTATTGGTTGATCATTGCTAGTGATCATCTGAGTGTTCAGATTTTATGTCGATGTTTTGGGATTCGTTGCCATTGTGTTGAGCAGTTGTTTCATAGACGTATCGTGCATTATTGATTTTTAGAAGTATTTGGACTTGATTATATACACAGGCAGACAGGATTTGACACGGATAGATTATATCATCTGAAGATGATATATTTTTGTTGAGATTCATGGAATGTGATTGTAAGCGCGTTGAGGCTTTACAGTGAAGTCACTTGCTAGTATCTCAGGAGATCGTCGACTTTGTGCATTTGTAAGTGTACTGTTTTGGCTATTCGTTAATGATGATGATTGATCGTTGTTGTAATGGTTTCGGAATATGTTAGTTGAACGGTTTGTTTATTTTCTATGATGGATTGCAAGTTTCGAGGACGAACTTATTTTAAGTGGTGTAGTATGTAATATCCGAAATTTCTACTACTATTGTTTAATATTATTTTATCCGAGTTATATTGTACCGCGTGGAGTCTGTACAGTATGGATAAAATAAATGAAGGACTGAGACATCTGTATTTGTATAATTGTCGTAATTGGTCGACAATTGTATATGAGAATATTATTGGATTCAGTATGTGTATTCAGTATGTGTGTATGTGTTTTCGGTATGTCGAGACGTTAGACAAGAGTAGCTGAAAATGACTAAGTACAACCACATTAGCGCACGCTACGATGTATACATAGCGTACGCTAATACACCAGGATTACGTATGTTAATGAGTATAGTTAACGTACGTTTAGTTGCTGAGTGTTACGTACGCTATGCATAATGCATTATGTACGTTAATTGAGGAATTACTGTAGCAAGACAACGTACGTATTACGTACGCTATGAAGGTTATGTTATGTACGTAAGCGAGTGAACAAAACAGGTCAGTAAGTTCTAGAATGATAATACGTACGCTATGAAGGACACTTAGCGTACGCTATGAGGCATTACGTACATTAATGCTGATGGATAACGTACGTAATGACCGATGCAGTTTATAAAATGAAGATCGGTCTTTCATTTCTTCATGAGAGAAAATCGATTTCCTCCCCCAAACTTCATCCCTCTGAGCATATTAGTGAGATTTAACATCTTCCATCTTGATTACAAGCTTGGAAACACGGATGGGAGGTTTGAATATGGAGATATGGTTGATCCTTGAAGAGTTTGATTGTGTTATTCATGTTCTTAAGGTATGTTGTTGAAATCTTCACCTTGATTTCGGATTTTTGGTATTGTTATCCGTATTTGATTCGTAAGAGGATGATTATGGTATTGCTGTTACGGTTCTTGAGGTTATATGAACTACATATTGAAGGATATAATGGTTTATGTCTTGATTATGTTAGTTATGATTATATATTCATAGTGTCCTTGGTGTTCTTGGTATAATTGTTTCGATTCTTGATGTTAGGAGGATCATATGTTGGAAAATATGATAATATACACCTTGAACTATGAATGAGGATTGTTTAGATGTTAGAGGATATCGAATTACGTTGTTTTGATGGCTATGAACAAGGTTTCGAATCATTTAGAGTTCTTGAGGAACTCCTTGATGAATTGAACATAGCAAGACGATCGTAGGTTGAATTGTCGGTATATTTAGATATGAAGATCGAATGTTCGTTGATTGTAGTGGTAGAATTCGTATGTTCTTGATGAAATACGAATCATGATATCAATTTGGAATCCGGAAAGATTGTGATTGATCACTGAATATGATTTCCCTTACATTCGTATCTGTAATCGTATTTTGGTTATGAAGTCGTAATTGTTGAGTTGGAAGGTTCGGACTTATGTCTAATTGAGATATTGTGAAATCATTGAGTTTTCGATCGTTTATATTGATTAGTAATTATCGGATTTTGGTTCATATAATGGATATGAATTCGTAAAATGGTTTGAGTATATTATTTGGTTTTGTGTGCGATCGAGATATCGTTGAATTGTTGAGTTGATTGGTTGGTCGTGTCGGTTGTTGATTGTTATCGGATATGTATTAATTGATTACTTCAATAGGTTGAGATTATTGATCGGTGATTATAACCATATGTTGCGGTCGTGTTCGAGTATGTTCGTGAATTACATGGGTCAGGGCCGAGGAGCTCGTAGACGAAGGCAATGAGATTGGTAGCGGCTTCATCATCGACGTATCGGTATCGAGGCAAGTTATTACTTGCTCAGTTAGAATGTTTAATGAAAGGTTTCAGTTTCATTTCGTTTATAATGCATATAGCAATGATTATTACTGCAAATTCTGGAGATTTGGATCATGTCTTTCCGATTCTAGGAGTTAAATCATAATGTATATGCTTTATCTCGGTTATCGGCATATTCGGGTATCAAGGTCACATTGCGATAGAGATGAGGATATAAATATCTATAGTTCGGGGTACATTGGATCGCCGAGCATTGAGGATAATCATCGGTGATGATTTGACATCGAGATTTCTCCTGAAGGACTCGGGACAAGTATCTTAGTTCGATTCAGTTTAGCATTGATGTTATTGATCATGCAGGTTGTCATTCATGATGCTGAACGTGAGGTCGTCCTAGTTATTTTATCATAGTGTCGTTCATGTTTTGATTCATATGTTGTTCATGTTGATGAACATACTGAGTTGCATATGTGTATGCGTGATTGTATTGTTTATGTTGTGTTGATCCTGTGAGATCATGAGATCTATGCTGAGGGCGCTGGATCGGATGTCCACTATGCGTTGGTCCGACGGGATCATCATGGGGATCTATGCTGAGAGCGCTGGATCGTTGGACAGGTTTTCCACCATGCGTTGGTTCGACGGGATCATCATGGGGATCTATGCTGAGGGCGCTGGATCGTTGGATTACCCGGTATTGTGTTGATGGAATCATGTGGATTCGCATCATTAATTTTATCATGTGTTGATATTGTTCATATGTATATTATGGGTTTGCCATAAGTATACATTGTCGTTATTGATGTGAGTATATTGACGTTGTCATATGAGTATGCATTTGTAGGTCTTGTGTTAGGACCGTGTCCGTATGTTGTTGATCTGATCATGGATTAGACTGACGTGATTTCGTCGTGGCAGTTCATATCTTGAGGTATGTTCCGTATTTCCTTTGGTATTTGTCTTTTGATGGACAATCGGTTATCGTCTTGGGATTTGATGATGCTATCCGATGGATCGTATTGGTCAGAATTGGTATATTTCCGTATCGTGAGTTGGCGATGATAGTTTGAGAATCTTGAGTATCGTTTGAGGTACAATACAAATATTATGTTCGAGTTTATTGGTTAATCGAGTATGAGATGTGAAATATGTGATAATGGTTATTCTGACGAGAATTGTTTGAGTAAGTAAATTTATGACGATAAGATTACATTGGTCGTATTCTTATTTGGTATTCTCATTGGTATGTAATTATTAATGTGATGTGACGGTTATCATTGTTGGATATTATGGCTGACCCCGTCGTGGACTTTCTTTTTAGGTTCTTTGGATATCGATCTTGTAGCGGTCATAGAGAGATGAGCTTCCCGGATGATACTGGCTAGGGCATGTAACTGTGTATTGAGTTCCTGATCAATTGTTGTATTCCGCTGCTAGAGTATTTTTAATTGTTTGTCTTTTCCGCTCTGTGAGTATCTTTAAATGGCCTTTTGGTATCTTGTAACTTAGGTTACTTTGGTAATCGTTTTCTAAACTATTTTGTCGGTACGTGTAAGCAATAGTTTAATGTACATTTTTAAACTGTTGAGTTTTGGCATTTCGGGCCTTGTGATTTCATATGAGATGTTACGACGGTTTTGATAAACGGATTTTATTAAGTCTTCGAATATTTTAAAGACAGTACCGTCGTCGGCCTCTTGGGCATTTGTAAATGTTTGCGAAAATTTCCTTCAGCCTTGTGGTTCCATCTCGGGGCCCACGGCGCTGTAATATTTCCGGTTAAGTCTGGGCCTATTACAGAATATGGTATCAGAGCTTAGGTTGAGAAAACCTAGGTAGTTCGGTCAAGTGGAGTCGTGTTTTTGTCGCGTCATTCGAGTTGTCGATTGACAAATATTGGAGCCGTGAGTTTTGTTGTTCACTCAGGCTTGTGTGTTATGTGATTTGCCAGTGTAGTACTGAGCTTGTTATAAACTTTTCCAAATGGTATTAACGTGATTCTTTGGAAGATGTGTTGTGTTCTCGAGTTGAAATGATTTTGCAAAATGTGTGTTTTAAAAATATCTACGTTGAGTATTTTCTAGAGTTGAGACATGTGCTAGTATCACGGGGAATCGTCGACTTCACGATCTGTAAGTATTTGGATCTTTGAATTGCATTGAAATTTATTGCCGTTTTAAGTTGATATGCTTTGAGATTTAGCAGAATATTATGTGTTACAGTATAAGGTAACAGAATTGGGACAGGATTGATGAATTGAGAAACTATGATTTTGGAAATCAATAGGTCGATTAAGTTTTGGAACGGAATTGTGTATTCGGGAGAAGGACTGTGGATTGTTGAGAAGAACATGTAGTCATGTTAGTTCATTTTGTGATATATGAACTGTTTTTGAGCATTTGAAAATGATACTTTTCAAAATGAATGTTTTACATATGTTTTACGGAAAATGATTTTGGGCCGAGACCCACTTGATTCTAAAATAGTTTTACCACTCACGACTTGGGGTCCGAAAATGGTTTTTCTACTTTTTAAACTTCTTATAATGTGGAAGGATATACGGTCTGAGACCCTAATATTCAAAAGACTTTTTTGTTTTCAAAAACTCCCGAGATTTGTAAAATACTTTACCAATCGTTTATCTATTTTATTTCCGCCTTTCGGAGTTTTGGTTTACCTATTCAAAAACTTCTCGGGAAGTCTTTTGTTGTGTTTGATTTATTGATTATTCAATGCTTTGGCATAGCATGGTTGAGGTGATCCAGGATGGGTTAATGATTGACGTTGCGGGTCATATGTGGAAAAGGAGTTTTTGGTCGGAGTTTATATATTGAGATTTTGGAACTCTATTGTGTGGTTTTTCCGATGGAATATCAGTGGATATTGGCGACGAACCGAATTGGTATACAGGAGTATGGATGTGGTCAATCATTTGTATGGTTTTCATTTTAAAACTTCAAAATCATGTGAATTCTAAGGAAACTGTTATCGAATACTTGGCATTAACGAGCCAGTTTAACTTTTCAAAAATTAATTTCGTGGTCTTACGAAAATTTATGTTTTGAGTTTTGAAATTTTTGAAAGAACTTTTGAAAATTTGTCTTCTTGACGAGACTATGTGATTTCAAAGTGGTTTTAAAAATGTGATTGATATACGTGTGCATTTAGTGCATAATGCATATTGTGGTGAAGTTCTCAGTGAGACTCACAAACTGGATAACACACTAATAGTACGATGAAAAGAGATCCGAACACTAGTATGGTAGTTTGATTATCCAGAGATGATCGGTTGGTCGATCAGATAAGAAAAATATGATGTGTGTTGTAGATCCACGCACAGGATGTAATATTTGGAACTTTGGATTTCGTGAAATCGAGACATATGTGCTATGTGATTCCATTGGTACGGTAGGAGTGTGATTTTTACCATAGTGATTTTTTAAGGATTTCTTTGTAAGTGTAGATTTGGGGATGGTGACCCCATGCTGGTTTTTTTGGTTATTGAGTTGTCATTCCCACTCCATGTATGATTCGATATGTTCGTCGGTTTGTGATTAGTTGTTCGTATGTCGAGGGGTATGTTCACCAATCGGGTATGTTTATTGAGATCCACTGTATGTGATTGGTGTGTCGTTTTAAGAATGTTATTCTTTCGTATATCCATTTCTGTGGTTCTATATTGACCGTGTTGGAGCTTACCGTGTGAAGGTATTCTCGATTTTCGTTGATCGTTCGTTGGTAATATTGGAGTTTATCATGTTGATGATATTCTCGATTGTGTTTTGACCTCTGGTTGGTCATATTGGAGTTTGTCATGTTGATGATATTCTCGGCTGCATTTTGACCTTTGGATTGGTCGTATTGAAGTATATCATGTCGATGATGTTCTCGGTTAATTTATTGGTTGATCATTGCTAGTGATCATCTGAGTGTTCAGATTTTGTGTCGATGTTTCGGGATTCGTTGCCATTGTGTTGAGCAATTGTTTCATAGACGTATCGTGCATTATTGATTTTTAGCAGGATTTGGACTTGATTATATAATCAGGCAGACAGGATTTGACACGGATAGATTATGTCATCCGAAGATGATATATTTTTGTTGAGATTCATGGAATGTGATTGTAAACGCGTTGAGGCTTTACAGTGAAGTCATTTGCTAGTATCTCAGGAGATCGTCGACTTTGTGCATTTGTAACTGTACTGTTTTGGCTATTCGTTAATGATGATGATTGATCGTTGTTGTGATGGTTTCGGAATATGTTAGTTGAACGGTTTGTTTGTTTTCTATGACGGATTGCAAGTTTCGAGGACGAAACTTATTTAAGTGGTGTAGTATGTATTATCCAAAATTTCTACTACTGTTATTTAATATTGTTTTATTCGAGTTATATTGTACCGCATGGAGTCTATACAGTATGGATAAAATAAACGAAGGACTGAGACATCTGTATTTGTATAATTGTCGTACTTGGTCGACAATTGTATATGAGAATATTATTGGATTCAGTATGTGTATTCAGTATGTGTGTATGTGTTTTCGGTATGTCGAGACATTGGACAAGAGTAGCTGAAAATGGCTAAGTACAGCCACATTAGCGCACGCTACGTACATAACATTTGGCATAATTGCCGAAGAGTTCGGGGTATGTTACGCTTGTACCAAGTTTGGGGCTTGAACCCCAACACCACACATTTGGCATAATTGCCAAATAGTATCGTATCGAATGATCCCTTAGTATCAATGAACTCATGACGAGACTAAGTCTCGGAATGATACAACACATTCATACACATATATGATAACATTAATCTCATTTACTAGTACAAGTATAAATCTTGCCTCAAATCGACGGCGAGAAAGTCCTTCCACGAACAACGTCCTTGAAGTGATTATCGGTCCTCGAACAACCTTGAATAACATAATTACCAATGATTTGCTTAATATACATATCCACGTATAATCAAAATCAACTCAAAAGGTCGATACAACACTATCCAAACTCATTGGGGGTAACAAACACGTTGTAAACAATCTCCCATTATTTACAACTAATCCCAATTATACTGTAAACCAACCTCCAATGAGTGATTCAATCCAACAAAACATCATTAATACCATCAATAATCCAATATGAATACTCCATTCGAGATTACGACAACATCTAGTCGAAACCCCCAAAATTCCAAAGTCAACACCCAAGGTGTTCTTGAACAAATCCCCAATATTCATCAAATCCGAAATATACACCAATAAATCAGTAGGAATACATGTATCCAAGGTAGATAATCCATATCTAACATATTCCAACATAATATCAATCTTACACGAACAGATCGGAAGGAAAACACTCAAATTCCGAAATTCTAGATTCAAGAAATGTTTACCTTGATTTGATGTGTTGGAGAAGATTAGATGATGATTAATCCGGATTAGAAGCTTGAAGATGTTGATAGGTGGATGCAGCTCGAAGAGATCTCTCCAAATCGTCCGAAATTGCCCAAAATCGCCCAAGGAGGTGAGAAGTGAAAATGACAAAACTAGACTGAACTGTCATATATATACTGATTCCAGCTTAGCGCACGCTAAGTCCTGATATTTAGCGTGCGCTAGCGGGTTAACCGGGCAGTCCAGTGAGATCTGACTACCTTATTAGCGTGCGCTACGAACTTGGTAGTGTGCGCTAACGCCTTCCCGATAGCGTGCGTTAACCCAAAATGTTAGCGTGTTCTAACTAATGTTTGATACCCAGCAACTGGAGTCCAGAACCTCCTGTACTCTGCCTTGCTCGCGATAGCATGCGCTACACCCATAACTTAGCGTGCGCTACACATACCACTAGCGCATGTTATGATCCGCTCATAGCATGCGCTATGAATTATTCCATTTCAGTCCAGTACTACTGGACTGTCTGATCGAGCCTTAGCGCGTGCTACATTGATTGCTTAGCGTGCGCTATCCAAACTACTAGCATGCACTACTTACCTTTCGTAGCGTGCGCTACTACAACTCAAATTCAGTCCAGTGCCTTCTGGACTATCTGCCCGAACCACGTTAGCGTGCGCTAATGCTGAGAGGAAGCATGCGCTACCCGTACTCAATTAGCATGTGCTAAAGAGAGTTCGTATCGTGCGCTACTCCTCACAGACAGCCCACTACAAAGATGACAATGATGATAAGCTCGGCCCGACTCTCCAACCGGCTTGGATGATGAATAATAACTGATACACGATACAAATTACTCTGAATGGTGAACATAATTGAATGAATATGAATGGTGAATGGTTATTACTGAGTGAAAAATTTCTGAGTGATAATTACTGAATGATAATCAATGAATTCACAACCGGGTATTACATACCCCCCTTAAAAAGAGTTTCGTCCCCGAAACTAAGGGTACACAGCTCGGGATATGAACTATCCATCAGGATCTGAAAAAAAAACATCTCCAGGAATACTCCTCAACGTGAAACACTCCGCCGGAGACCAGCCAGAAGTCGTACCAACCGCATGATTCGAAACACCGACGTACACATCCCGAGGGAGCCGCTCATTGTACATGTCTACAATCCATCGATGTACACTTCCCCATCCTCATCGGCATCGAACGCCCATGCAAGAACTGACTCGCGCCTCAAAAGAAAAGCAACAACACATATATAGTCCTCAGAACCATATCAATCGTACTCCAAAGTTCTCATGACTTGACGTCTCGAATCACAATGAACAATTACCCAGATTATCATGAAATCTAGGGTACAACACCAAAGGGAAGAAATCCCAACCAATGACCGAAATCACAAGATTCTCAATTACCATAGTTACAAGATAAATCGACAACAGATGGTTCACAACCACAATACTACGATGCAGATTAAGTTAAACAGTAATCCGGAAAACAAGGCTACATCTCAAATGTACCTAACATCAATATCCTCCAGATCATCGATCCCCTCAATCTCATCTATTCAAGGAAGACCCAAATCTGAACTCACCACTTAATATGATCCCGAAAGGTCACCAAAAATGAGAGTGACTATGATGAATGATAAATGACTAGAAATCCGACAAGGATCAAGAATGACTCACCGAGGTGAACTAATAACGCAATGAGTGATAGCTCAAATGAAGTGATTGGAACCGTTATTCCTAGAGAATTTAATGATTAGTTTTATAATTACAAGTTTCAACATGATTGATGTATGATGAATGAATTATATGAATGAATGAACGACAATGAAATGAATGATTATCATATTACTGAGCAAGAATTAACTCGTTCAAAACCAGTGATGAATGTCCTTACCTCTGGCCCTCGAAGCCTGATAGCACCCCTTGGATGATGCACGAGCTTGAGTAACAAAATCTCTCGAGATTTGCGAGCTCTCTCAAGATCTACTAGCACTAGAACTCCTGCAGTATTTCTGAAGGTGTCCCTGCCTCCCACACAGAAAACAAACAATGGCCTGCATCGAGCACCGGGTACTGCGATGTCCTATTGTATCACAGTTAAAGCAAACAACAGTCGAACTTGTCGTCTGAGATGAAGATGCTTTCTCAGCACGAAGACGACTAGAAAACGACCTCTTGGACGTCGGAGCCCGATGTCCCTCAGAACAACCCGGCATCCTAGTCCTCCCACTAGAAGAAACTGAAGGGTGCTTCCGAGCAAGCTCCCCAATCAAAAGCTCTGCTCCAAGCGCCTTATCGATGAACTCACCAAGCGAATTACAATTGTGATTGAACAACTGCATCCTCAACTGCGGATTTAGCCTCTTGCTAAAATACTTAATCTTATCCGCCTCAGTACGGATAACAGATGAAGCAAATTGAAGAAGTCCCTAAAACTTCTCAGCAATGACAATAACACCCTCGTCCTTGATGGGTTCGGGGTTCAAAACATCTGATAACTTGGACTCACGAAGTGGATCCGGATAATACCTCTTTAACATAAGAATCTTGAACTCACTCCAAACACAATCAAGATCGGTGGGTTTCACAGAAAGTCAACACGAATAAGCCCCATTACTCAAGTAGTAAGCCGATACTGCCACCTTACTCTCTTCCGGACACTGAACCATGTCGAAGAGTTTATCAAAATGCTCAACCCAATGAACAATATCAGCTGGTTCCGACGAACCCTCAAAAGTAGGCGGCCTCTGACCAGAGATATCGCCAACAATCTGACTCACTCTTACAGTCTGTCCATGAAACGGCACTTGGAATCTCTGCTGTGGTGGACCACGAACCATCGAGGTATGCATGGTCTCCATCAAACATGTCATCTGAGTCATCTGGGCCATCATGCCCTGCATACACATGAATGGGTCCACCCGAACACCTTCCCATTGAGCTGCATCTTGGGTACGACTCCCTGATAGTGAATGATTATCTGTCGGTGAATGAGTAGCATTGCCACCTGTTGAACTAGTGTTATCCCTCGCGTTCACGTAGGCATTCACACGAGATCCCGGGTTTCGGCCCACACCGCGGCCTCTTCCCCTGCATCCTCTGATAGCTCTATCCATACTGAAGCAGGAAGGTCACATGATAATTATAGATCCCGCATGAATATCGCATTATGATTACGTTACGCAATGATAATATTAAGTATACATGCTCTAAAACAATGAACGCATTAATAATGTAATAAAATGATCGTCAACATGACACCGGAATATGATAAGATTGCATGAAAGATCAAGTGAGGTGACATGTTTATCTGATGAAATTCCTGAAAGGATTACCTTGAACAAGTTAACAAGGTTGATAAATCAATCCACAAGATCAACAACTGAGCAATGAGATCGACTGGGTGATTAATGAATTAACATGATCGACAAGATCAAAAATGATGATTGAGAATTGTTGACTGATGAATGAGTTGATCCTTATCGCTTGCACAGGTCACACGTGCTCCGAAACAATTAGTGATGAATCAATCGTAGCACTAATATCACAGATAGGTTTCAATAAAGCATGTATAATTAATGACATGATGAATGTATAAACATAAAGAGAATCGAGTCCTTACACAGGTCATACGAAGATTCGAGGTCTTGCGATATTAGTCTTCACTGACGACGACTCGGTGAATGAATGACTCATGCAGTCGTACAAATTTCACGACTCACAAAACCCGACTGTCCAGATTATCATAACCTAACAGTCCCACTACTACCGCATCGGTAGAGCCACAAAACTCACATGTCAGGGTATCTCACAACCCAACGCTCTGATACCATCTTTTGTAACACCCCCAAATCCCATTGGGTTATTACAGTGTCATGGACCCCACACCCGGAGACCCACCAGGCGAACACGACTAAAGTTCATTAAATTAACCAATAAGGGAGATCACAGTCCCTACCATGATATCCGACACAATATTCCGATAAGGAATTTCAACAACAAAAGTGGGCTTACATGGCCAAAACAAAACACAATGACATCCATGAGTCTTGCTCAGATAATACAACATGACAACAACTGACAAAACTGGAGTACACTCCAACTGACTGACCAACATGAATAACTCGGACTAGTATCACTCGAATGCCTCGTCGCCATCGTCATGCCCCTGTGTCTCAACTCTCTCCTCACAAGCACCTAAAACATGAAAACATGTTCCGCCCCCACGGGGTCAGTCATCCAGATAATGAACATCAAATATATGTATAACATGATATGCATCCTAAGACAGAATGAAACGGTATAATGATAATAATAATAATACGAGATGCTTACAAACCAAGGTAAGAACCGGGCATTCATGAAACACTATGCACATGGCATACTATTAACACATGTTCAATAGGTTAGAACATAAGTGCCCAACGGTGAATCATAATTATAGAGCACCACATGAATTACACGACATGTACCAAACCAGAACTGAATTAATTATTAATCACAATGCCCGAAGGCTCCAATGAAATTACCATGACATCACAAAGTCCTGAAAGCCACTCAGCCGAAGCTGTCAATCAACACAATCACCTGAAACCAAAACAGCCCAAAGTTGTATCAATGAGGGTCGAAGCCATGGCACGAAGCCGTATCACAATGAAACCATCCAATGGCCGTGACCTACTGAACTGTAGGTGTTGGGAAACCAACAGCGAAGGTTCAAGCCCCAAACTTACCCATAATGAGATCATGAATATGACCGTGACCTACTGAGTTGTAGGTGTTGGGAAACCAACCGCGAAGGTTCAAGCCCCAAACTTACCCATAATGAGATCATGAACATGACTGTGACCTACTGAGTTGTTGGTGTTGGGAAACCAACCGCGAAGGTTCAAGCCCCAAACTTACCCATAATGAGATCACCCAGTGATTGTGACCTGCTGAATTGCAGGTGCTGGGAAACCAACCGCAAAGGTTCAAGCCCCATACTTACCCATAATGAGATCATCAACATGACCGTGACTTACTGAGTTGTAGGTGTTGGGAAACCAACCGCGAAGGTTCAAGCCCCAAACTTACCCATAATGAGCACTAGCCGAGACTAGCTTCCAAAACACAATTAATCACAAATGGCAATGATCCAAAGATTACCAAATTCACAAGAATGATATTGTGCTGCCTTGAGTCGGCCAACGCGACGACAGTAATTCACGGATGGGCACCTTCCTTGACGGTCCCAATTCAATACTTCGATTTCCTTAGAATGGCCAACCGATAACAATGATGTAGCAGATGATTCAATACCTCGATTGCCTTAGAACGTCCAATCGATAACAATGATACAACAAATGATTGAACACCTTGATTGCCTTAGAATGACCAATCGATAAAAATGATACAATGAATGATTGAGCACCTCGATTGCCTTAGAACGGCCAATCGATAACAATGATATAATGAATGATTGAGCATCTCGATTTCCTTAGAATGGCCAATCGATAACAATGATACAATGAATGCATCGGCACCTTTAATCGGTTACCGACGACAAAGATGAGAACGAATATGACAATGCCTTCAATCGGCCAATACAACATGAATGACATGATGCCAACATTAATAACAATGATTACAACAATATCTTAGATCGACATCAAAATTAACAAAAACAATCGATACATCGATACCGCAAAACGGCTATCGACAATAACATTAACAACGAGTATACCAATGCCTTGAACCGGCCATTAATGAACAATGATAAACATTTGGCATAATTTTCGAAGAGTATCGTATAGAACGATCCCTTAATATCAATGAACTCATGAAGAGACTAAGTCTCGGAATGATACAACACATTCATACACATATATGATAACTTTAATCTCATTGACTAGTACAAGTATAAAACTTGCCTCAAACCGATGGTGAGAAAGTCCTTCCACGAACAACGTCCTTAAAGTGATTATCGGTCCTCGAAAAAACTTGAATAACACAAATACCAATGATTCTCTTAATATACATATCCACATATAATCAAAACCAACTCAAAAGGTCGATACAACACTACCCAAACTCAATGGGGCAATTTAACAAACACTTTGTAAATAATCTCCCATTGTTTACAACTAATCCCAATTATACCGAAAACCAACCTCCAATGAGTGATTAAATCTTACAAAACATCATTAATACCATCAATAATCCAATAGAAATACTCCATTCGAGATTACGACAACATCTAGTCGAAACCCCAAAATTCCAAAGTCAACACCCAAGGTGTTCTTGAACAAATACCCAATATTCATCAAATCTGAAATATACACCAATAAATCCATAGGAATACATATATCCAAGGTAAATAATCCATATCTAACATATTCCTACATAATAGCAAGCTTACACGAAGAGATCGGAAGGAAAACACTCAAATTCTAAAATTCTAGATTCAAGAAATGATTACCTTGATTTGATGTGTTGGAGAAGATTAGATGATGATTAATCCAGATTAGGAGCTTGATGATGTTGATAGGTGGATGCAGCTCGAAGAGATCTCTCAAAATCATCCGAAATCGCCCGAAATCGCCCAAGGAAGGAGGTGAGAAGTGAAAATGACGAAACTGGACTGAACTGTCCTATATATACTGATCCCAGCTTAGCGCACGCTATGTCCTAATATTTAGCATGCGCTAGCGGGTTAACTAGGCAGTCCAGTGAGCTCTGACTGCCTCGTTAGCGTGCGCTACAAACTTGGTAGAGTGCGCTAATGCCTTCCCGATAGCATGCGTTAACCTAAAATGTTAGCATGCGCTAACTAATGTTTGATACCCAGCAACTGGAGTCCAGAACCTCCTGTCTCTGCCTTGCTCGCGATAGCGTGCGCTACACCCATAACTTAGCGTGCACTACACATACCACTAGCGCACGTTATGATCCGCTCGTAGCGTGCGCTATGAATTATTCCATTTCAGTCTAGTACTACTGGACTGTTTTATCGAGCCTTAGCGCGTGCTACACTGATTTCTTAGCGTGCGCTATCCAAACTACTAGCGTGCGATACTTACCATTCATAGCGTGCGCTACTACAACTCAAATTCAGTCCAGTGCCTTCTGGACTGTCTGTCTGAACCACATTAGCATGCGCTAGTGCTGAGAGGTAGCGTGCGCTACCTGTACTCAATTAGCGCACGCTAAAGAGAGTACGTAGCGTGCGCTACTCCTCGCACACAGCCCACTACAAAGATGACAATGATGATAAGCTCGGCCCGATGCTCCAACCGGCTTGGATGATGAATAATAACTGATACACGATACAAATTACTCTGAATGGTGAACACAATTGAATGAATATGAATGATGAATGATTATTACTGAGTGAAAAATTTATGAGTGACAATTACTGAATGATAATCAATAAATTCACAACCGGGTATTACACTATATTATAATTTATCATTTCGTTGATCCACAATGTTCTAATACAACATTTGTACATTGTGATTATGACTAATAGCCACCGTAACTACATCACTTACTGTAATTCGAATTTCTAGAATAGAAAGATTAAGCACTAATCTCCGGAAATCCAAACATGTTTGAATACCTATTCGACTTCATAATCATTAATTAGTTCATCAAGAATTATCAACTCGTATAACAACACTGAAATGAATTTAAGATTCGAAAAACTTACCTTAATTGACAAGAGATGAAGAAGAACGACGAAGGATGAAGAAGAATGGGAGGATAACACCTTCAAGACCTTCCCCGGAGCTTTACCAACACGCTCTAACAAGATAGCACTTTATTAGGGAGGTTAAAATTTGTTTATGGGCAGAGGAAGACAGTGTACAAGAGGGAGGAATAATTTTTGGGTCGGAAGAAATGAAGGGAAGGGTGTCTTTTTTATAAATTCAAAATGGCTTTACGTTTAGGCCTAAAACTTTACATATGTAAGACATGTTACGTACGTTATCTCGAACGGTTAACGTACGTAAGAAAAACCCAGATCTCACTGACCGAAATAACACCTATTGTTACGTACGTAATGAGGACCGGTTATGTAATACCCCGATTTCTAGTATGTAATATCCGAATTTTTAGTATAAATTTTCGCGTTATTTTATCTGAGACGTACTGGATAGCTTGGTGTCTATACAGTATGGATAAAATATATTGAGAACTGAGACAGCTGTATTGGTATAATTGTCGTATTTGTTCGATAATTACATTTGAGGATATCATGTATCAGGTTATCGTACTTTTGATATTGGGTATATCATATGAGAATGTTATCGAATTGAGTATATGTATTCAGTATGCCGTATGTTCATATTCTGTATGTCGAGATGTTGGACGAGAATAGCTGAAAATGGCTAAGTACATCCACGTTAGCGCACGCTACGATGTATGCTTAGCGCAAGCTATGATGTATACTTAGCGCACGCTAAGAGGTTTGAATTATGTATGCTAAGGAGGACCCCTAACATACATAAGTCATTCTGGATAAGGTTCGGAAGGTGGCCGGCAGGAAGGCCCAGGCTAATTATTATCGGCATTTAGCGCACGCTAGTGCATATGGTTACACTAATATCAGATCGGTCAAAAGGGAATCTTGTCTTTGTTAGGTTACTTTCGGCATGTGGACCCCGGGCATCTTCGGGGAAGGTGCAGAATGTTGGGTCAACGAGGAATAGCGCACGCTATTGTTGGAGAATAGCGCACGCTACTAAGCATTTCACTGTAGTAAGTCAACACATATTTGCGTATGCTATTGCATGTGCATTACGTACATAAGATGATGTGCGAAGCAAGGCAATAGCCCCTGGACTGCACGATAGCGCACGCTATCAAGGAAGGATAGCGCACGCTAGGGATGTAGCGCATGCTAAATACAAGTTTTAGCGCACGCTAGTAATGTGCAGTATATAAAGGGACAGCCGGGTGTTAAGATGCATTTTCAGCCATTCTTTCCCTTATTTCGATAGATAGAGTTCTTAGAGAGAAGTTTGAGGTTCCAAACACTTGAGTTGATCGTCCTTAACAACATTTGAGTTTGGAAACGATTGGAAACGGATTCAACCTTGGGATTCAATCCATTCCTTCAAAGAGGTAATTACTCTTCACTTTGGGATTTCATTTTCAATTGTATATGATGTTCTTGAGTTGATAATCGTCATGTATATGATCTGATGAGTATATGATTATGCGATGGATTACTGAGTTATGTTGATGATATTGTTGATATGCGGATATTGATACGATTCGTGTGGTTTGGAATGGTGTTGTTCTTCTTCAAGAGATATGTTGGTTAATATCTCCCTTCATTTCGGGTTTTGATGTTGTCATTATTATTTACTTCGTATGATGATGATCATGCAAGTGATTATGATTCTTGGTTTATATGATATGACTAAGAAGATTATATGTTGAAACGTTAGTAAAAATGAGATTTGGACACTTGTTTGGAAAGTAATGCGTATAAGGTTTGACTTTGGAAAATCTCCACCGATTCTTGAAAACTCCAGAAATTCTGAAACATGACAGTATGATAGAGCATCGAGTTATCTTTCTAATGGTTCAAATGTTGAGTTAATCGGAGTCCGGATGAGTGAGTTATGCTCAAAATGGCAAAAACTATACTGTCTGTATTCTGAGAACAGGTAGCGCACGCTATTGATGAAGTTAGCGTACGTTAACGTGGCTGGACGTATAAAAACGTACAGCGGTCGGGAATTTCATTTCCTAACCCTTCCTACATGATCCCCTTTCATCCCAAATCACCCAAACTCGGTTTTTAACCCGTAAACCTCAGATTTTGAGTTGGTTTATCAAGTGATAACGTCTAGGAAAGCTTGGAACAAGGATTATAACATCATTATTGATTCTTTCGCCGGATTGAAGGTAATTGGCTTGAACTCTAATATTTTGGGATGTTTGAGATTCTTGATATATTTGGGTTGTTTAGTTCGTATCGATGGCTAGAATCATATAATGTTGAAGGATATATATGTTTATGATTGTGTTCTTCGTATTCTTGATGTGATTGGTGTTTATTGGTTAATGATTCGAATATACCTTTGAATTCCGCCTTCAAGGTGTTTGATTGAAGTTTTGAAAGAGGAATTGATTGGAATACTTTAGTTAAGTTTGTATACTCGTCTTATCAAATCGATATATGGACTTTGCGGAATCATGGGAATGAATTCGTAATTGTTTGAGTTAGATTGTTCGGACTTGTGTTTAATCAAGATATTTTGGAATCGTTAGGGTTGTGGATTGGTTATACCAGTTGTTGATTATTATCGAATGTGTGTTAATCAATTATTGCAATAGGTGGTGATAATTGATCGTTGATTACGACCATTGTGTTGCGGTTGAGGTTGAGGAGTTCGTATATTGCTTTTGGTCGGGGCTGAGGAGCTCATAGAGGAAGGCAATGGTTTTGGTAACGGCTTCGTGGTATAGGTATCGAGGCAAGTTATACTTATTCAGTTTATAATATTTAATGAATGGTTTCGCTTTCATTTCATTTATAATTCATATAGCAATGATATTATAAACGTAAATTGTTGGGATGATAGTTTGTTCGTGGAAATGATATTATCGTCGGTTTGAGGTAATTTCAGTTATGAGCATAATTATTATGTTAAATTGTGGTATATGTCATAAGTTGAAGTTTCCTATAGTGAGATTCTTATTGGTTGTTCGTTGAGGGATGTTGATTCCAGGGCTATCGTTTGGTATTAATGGTTGTGTTGATCGATCGTTGAGGGATGTTGATCACATGTCTGTTGTGTTGGGGTTGTTGATCGTGTTGATCGTTCTTTGGGAATTGTGATCCCAGGATTGTTGTTTTAAATACTGTCGGTCGAGTCGATCTTTCATTATTCGTGTGTCATAGTTCACTTCGGTGAGTCTTTTGATCCTTATTGGATATGTAATTCTTTGAGTTTCGTTGTCATGTTGCATCGTGACATATCTGGAGTCATATCTGCGTGCCGATCGGATATGTGTAGGATTTTCAGGGCGGGCACATATAGATGTGTGATGGGGTCATGTCCTCACATTGGGCTGTGCACATGAGAAGATTACTTCGTGAGACTGATTACGTAAAAGACCACACGTGTATTTGATCGATACACGGCGTGGCTTGTGCACGGACACATTTCCGGATTGGACGTACTGTGACGTCCATCTTTGAGCCATATTGTTTGGTCGTTCATCCTCCATGTATGGTTGGGTATGTTCGACAGTTTGCGACTGGTTGTACTTGTTCATACGCCCGAGGGGTATGTTCGACAGTCGAGGTTATTTGTTTGAGATCCATAATATCTGGTCATGTTGGAGTTTACCATGTTGATGGTATTCTCAGTCGTTGTTGATCTTTTATTGGTCGTGTTGGAGTTTACCATGTTGATGGTATTCTCGGTCATCGTAGATCCTTGTTGGTCATGTTGGAGCTGATCATGTTGATGAGATTCTTGGTCGCTGTTGATTCTTTGTTGGTCTTGCTTGGAGTTTGTCATGTTGGTGATATTCTCAGTTGACGTATTGTTTGATCTGGTTATTGATCGTATGATCGTTTGGGCTGTGCATCGATGTTTCGGATTTATTATCATTATTTTGTGGTAGTTGATCTACATATGTATTGTGTATGTTTGGTTCTTATCAGGATTGGTATTTGATTGTGCTATCCGACGGACAGGATTTGGCACAGATAGATTATTTCCCGCTTATGAGTTATGAAGATATTTTTGAGGATTTTGAGTATTGTTTTGGTTCAGTCCAGATGAGTGTTGTTGAGTTCATTTTGTCATTTGAGAATGCGAAATGTGGATTATGGTAAGGATTGAATTGGTATGGATTGCTTTGTATTGGTAAGGTTAGGACGGTAAGATTACGTTGGTAGTATTCTTACAGTATTATTACATTCGTATGTAATTATTTATGTGATGTGATCGATATCATTATTGAGTATTGTGGCTGGCCCCGTCGTGGACTTTATTTTTAGGTACTCGGAGATTGAGCTAGTAGCGGTCGTGAAGAGATGAGCTTACCGGGTGATACTGGTCGTGGCATTATTTTGGGAATCGAGTATTCTTTTCTGGTTGTTTTATTTCCTCTACAAATGTATATTTTGAACTGTGTTTTATCCGCTGCGTGTGTATATTTCAAAATGTCTTTCCGGTATTTTTACCAAATCGTGTGGACATTTAAAAATGGCTTTTTGGGTACTTCGTAAACTTGTATTATTTCATAAAATCGATTCCCTAAATCGAGTTTTGGCATTTTGGCCTTGAACGTTTTAACGATATTTTCATGACGGTATTTGATACTTTATAAATGAATTTTGTGAGTATTTGAAAACATTACCGTCATCGGCCTTTATGGCGTTTTTGAACATTGTTGAAAATGAATTTTAGCCTCGTGGGTTCCGGCTCGGGGCCCACGGCTCTGTAATATCCCGGATGGTTTTGGGGGTGTTACAGGAGATGGTATTGGAGCCTAGGTTTTGTGAAACCCGGGCATGCGTGTTATGTGGCTCTACCAGTGCGGTAGTAGCGTGGTTTTTTTTGAAAATGATTTTCCTAACTTTTGAGTCAAACCGATTTTTGGAGGTTCCAAAATCTTTGAGATATTCTCAAAATTGCTATTTGCGATATTGGTGTGTGTTGGTATTGTGTTGAGACTTCGTATGTGAGTCATGTGCTAGCATCACGGGAGATCATCGGCTTCACGCACCTGTAAGTATGTCATTTTGGTTATTCGCTTGTGGTGACGATTGATTGTTTTTGTGATAAGTTGGAAATTTTGGTTGATCTGTTGGGTGTGGCAGGTTGCGAGTTTCGAGGATGAAACTTATTTTAAGGGGATTAGAGTGTAATACCCCAATTTCTTGTATGTAATTTCTGGATTTTCAGTATAAATTTTTCGCGTTATTTTATCTGAGACGTACTGGATAGCTTGGTGTCTATACAGTATGGATAAAATAGATTGAGAACTGAGACAGCTGTATTGGTATAAGTGTCGTATTCGGTCGATAATTACATTTGAGGATATCGTGTATCAGGTTATAGTACTTTTGATATTGGGTATATCATATGAGAATGTTATAGAATTGAGTATATGTATTCAGTATGCCGTATGTTCGTATTCTGTATGTCGATACGTTGGACGAGAATAGCTGAAAATGGATAAGTACAGCCACGTTAGCGCACGCTACGATGTATGCTTAGCGCAAGCTATGATGTATACTTAGCGCACGCTAAGAGGTTTAAATTACGTACGCTAAGGAGGACCCCTAACGTATGTAAGGCATTCTGGATAAGGTTCGGAAGGTGGCCGGCAGGTAGGCCCAGGCTAATTATTATCGGCATTTAGCGCACACTAGTGCATATGGTTAGCGTACGCTAATATCAGATCGGTCAAAAGGGAATCTTGGCTTTGTCAGGTTACTTTCGGCGTGTGGACCCCGGGCATCTTCGGGGAAGGTGCAGAATGTCGAGTCAACGAGGAATAGCGCACGCTATTGTTAGAGACTGAGCATTTCACTGTAGTAAGTCAACGCCTATTTGCGTATGCTATTGCATGTGCATTACGTACGTAAGATGATGTGTGAAGCAATGCAGTAGCCCCTGGACTGTAATACCCGGTTGTAATTCAGTCATTATCATTCAGTATTTATCGTTCAGTAATTTTCACTCAGTAATTTTCACTCCTTAATGATTATTCATCGTTCATATTCATTCATACTATTCACCGTTCAGAGTAATTGTATCGTCATTCATCAGCAATCTATTTGGAGAATCGTGTCGTGTTTATTATCATTGGCATATTCTTAGTGGGCTGTGTGTGAGGAGTAGCGCACGCTATGAACTCTCTTTAGCACGTACTAATTGAGTTCAGGTAGCGCACGCTACCTCCCAACACTAGCGCACGCTAAGGTAGTTCACTGCAGGCAGTCCAGAAGGCACTGGACTGCAGTCGGTTTGTAAGTAGCGCATGCTACGAATGGTAAGTAGCGCGCGATAGTAGGTCAGAGTAGCGCACGCTATTCAGTCGTGTAGCACGCGCTAAGAGCGGATCAGGCAGAGTCCAGTGGCTACTGGACTGCATTGGATTAATTCCTAGCGTACACTACGAGTAGATATTAGCGTACACTAATCGGGGTCAGTAGCGCACACTGAATTTGGTGTTTAGCGTGCACTACCGCGAACAGATCACAGAACAGGAGGTTCTGGACTCCAGTACTGGGCATCAGATCATTCGTTAACGCACGCTAACATTTTGAGTTAACGTACGCTAAGTATATGGCAGTAGCGCACGCTACAAAAGGTACGTAGCGCACGCTACCGATCAGGACAGGGGGTAATGGACTACCCAGTATACCCATTAACGTAGGCTAAGAACAGGATCTAGCGCGCGCTAAACTGGGATTGTTATAAATTGGACAGTGTAGTCAAGATTTCGTCATTTGTCATTTCTTTTCTTTCCTTCATCGATTTCGGGCGATTTGGAGCTTCTTGAGGAGTGTTCTTCGAGGTGAAATCAGCTATCAACATTTCCAAGCATATAATCCGGAGTAATCATCATTTCATCATCTTCAAACATCATAATCAAGGTTATAATCTCTTGGATCTAGAATTTCGGATTTTTGGGTTTTCCTTCGGATTTCTTCGTGTAAGCTTGGATTGTTGTTGGAATATGTTATATATGAGTTATCTACCTTGGATAAATATAGTCCTATGGATTTATTATTGTATATTTCGGATTTCATGAATATTGGGGTTGAATCAAGAACACTTTGGGGTTGACTTTGATATTTTTGGGGGGTTTTGATTAGATGTTGTCGTTAACTCGAATTGTGGATTCCTAAGGGATTATTGATATCATTGAAGGTGTTTTGTTGGTTTGAACTACTCATTTTGGAGTTTGGTTTCGATATATTTGGGTTTGGATATTATCAAAGGATGTGCGTTTGCTAAGTGTTTGTTTGAATGCCTCAATGAGTTCGGATATTGTTGTATCGACCTTTAAGTTAATCGTAATTCATGCTTGATACGTATATTGAGCAGATTATTGGTAATTATGTCATTCAAGATTGTTCGAGCGACCGACATCTCGTTTTAGGACATTGTTCGAGGAAGGACATTTCGACACCGGTATTATGTAAGTAAATTCTTACTCGGTTAAAAGGATATTCAATTCCTTATATTGTTGTTCATTCATACATGTAATTCACTCATAATATATCGTTAATGTCGAGACTTGTAATTATCAACTCATCATGTAACTCATGAGGAACGACGGTTCCAAAATCATTTCATTGAAGCTATCACTTGTTGTATCATTACATTATATCGGTGAGTCGTTCTTGATCCTTGTCGGATTCTATTCATTACTCCTCATCCTGGTCATTTTGTTCTGGTGATCTTCCGAAATTATATTGCATAGCCAGTTGGCGGATGTGTGGAACTTTAGTCGGGCACACTATGGTCATGTGTATATGCGTGACTCCGGACACATTGGACTGTGCGCATGGTAATGTGTATACGTGAGACTCCGGATATATTGAACCGTGACATTAATTAGGCCAATAGCGGGTGTATATGCGGGATTCCGGAAACTCGGCTATTTGTGCTATTATTCAGTTCATTCGGGCATACATTGATGCTCATCATTCAACTTAATTCATTAATTCGTTCATGTGATTGTTGTATATTGTTCAACTCTTGAGGATTGTTGTTCTATGTAACTGACCCCGTTGGGGGATATTGTTTTCAGGTCATGGCAAGGCTAAGGCACGAGAAGAGAACATTGACGGTGAGGAGTCCCAGTGATACTAGTAGGGGTCCCTAGTCCTTTCAGTCTTCATGTTTTCTTCATTTGTATTCCGCTGCAGACTTCCACTTTAAATACTCATTTTAACTGGTGTTGTATATTTATCTTCATATAAAATATACATGTATTCTGTTTTTATCCTGGGTGTGTTGTACTTGAAACTCCTCATCGGAGTAATTATCGATATATTGTGGTTCGGTACTACAACTATATCACTTAATTCATTAATTTTCATTTGCCTAGTGGGTCCCAGTTGGGGGGTCCACGGCACTGTAATATTCGCCTACTTTGGGGTGTTACAGAGTTGGTATCGGAGCGTGGTTTTGAATACTACCTTCTGAGTCATGTCTCATTGAAATAATCGTTCATCAAAATAGTATCATTGTACTTTCGCGTCACGTGTGACCCGTGCAAGAGCCGAGCCCCTCAGACCAAAGAACAGTAAGATTTCTGACGCCATGGTATAATTTCTGGCAATAAGAATCACTCATTCCTCATTTTCATTTGTGATCATGTCGAACATGTTAACTCATTAATCACTCAGTTCATCTCACTGTTCAGTTGTTGATCTTGAGGATCATAACATTAACCTTGTTAACTTGTTCAAGATAATCATTTCATGGATTTCATCAAATAATCTCGTCACTTCAGTTGATCATTCATGTAATCATTGTGTTTGAGCGTGTGTGCTCAGTTTCATCATTTCATAATGTAATCATAATGTGATATTCATGCGAGATATATAATCATCTTGTGACTTTCCCACTTCATAATGGAAAGAGCTGGCAGAGGACGCGGGGGAAGAGGCCGCGGTGTGGGCCGAACCCCAAGAACTCGTGTGAATATACGTGCGAACGCGAGGAATAATGCTAATTCATCGAGCAGCAACGACGCCACTCATTCTCCTGGAAATAATCATTCACTATCAGGGAGTCGTACCCGGGACACAACTCACTCAGAAGGTGTTCGGGTTGATCCAGTCGCTTTTATGCAGGGCGTGATGGCCCAAATGACTCAGATGGCACAACTGATGGAGACGATGCATAACTCAACTACTCAAAATCAACAGGCTCCTCCTCCGCCACCTCAGAGGCAAGAGAGGGGTGTGAGCAGTATCATTCGAGACATCTCTCGCCAGAGACCACCTACCTTCGAGGGCACATGTGAGCCGGCGGATATCATTCTCTCGCTTGAACATTTCGAGAAACTGTTTGCTATGGTGGACTGTCCTGAGGGACACAAAGTTTCAGTTGCGGCTTACTATCTTGGTAAGGGCGCACAGTCATGGTGGTTATCATTAAAGCCCACCGATGGATCATGTACTTGGGATCAATTCAAGACTCTCATGATGGAGAGGTATTATCCGGCCCCACTCAGAGAGGCCAAGTTATCGGAATTACTCACTCCCAACCTCTCAGCGGACGATGATGTTCTCGCCATTGCCGAGAAATTTCAGGAGCTTCTCCCTTTCGCCTCGTCTATTATCCACTCCGAGGTGGACAAGATCAAGTATTTCAGCAAGAGGTTGAAGCCTCGTATGCGGATGCAGTTACTTAATCACAATTGCACTAGTCTGGCCGAATTCATTGAAAAAGCTCTTACTTATGAGCTTACTGATAAAGAGATTGCTAAGCAACAACCTTCATCTGCTGGCAAGAAGTCTAAGAATCGAAATCAGCCTGAAGGCAGTCAGGCAACTTTCAAGAAGCCTCGAGCGGGCGCTACTTTCACCGAGCAACCTCCTATGGCGCCCAGACCTGCGGAATCTCAGTCACGAGCGGCCAGTTCAGCCATTACCTGTTTCAACTGTGGAGAACAGGGTCATTACAGCACGAAGTGCTTGAGGCAAACCGTCATGTGCAATAACTATGGAATGGCGGGGCATAGAGCCCGTTTTTGCCGAAAGGACTCCAAACCTACTCCGGCGTCATCTCAGGCCCCGAAACAGTCAGCGGTTCTGAATCAGGCTACTCAGTCCATGTCGTTTAAGACGACGGGAGCAAACAAAGGCGGAGCCCATAGCTATCAGACGGGGGCATCCGGTTCCGGAGCTGGCAAGCCCCGAATTTATGACATGAAGAAAACTGATGATCCAGAAGCCCGAATGATCTCACGTACACTCGAAATTCTATCTCAACCTGTGTGTACCCTTTTTGATACTGGTGCATCGCATTCATTCATTTCCGAGTCGTGTTTGAGTAGACTACGTCTGGATAGTGCTACTAGTTGTGAGCCTTATGTCATTGGTCTACCTGCTGGTAGAAGAATTATCGGGAATCGTGAGATTAAGGATTATCCGATTCAGCTTCATGGTCGTGTTTGGTTAGCAAACCTAATCGTGGTAGATTTACCAAGGGACGACATCATCCTGTGTATTGATTGGATGGATCATCACGATTCCGTCATTAGTGTTCGTAAGCGTATGGTCGATATCATTTCAGACGATGGGGTCGAATGTGTATTGCAGGGAGGTAATCCCAGTTGTTCCGGGAGGGTCATCAACTTGATGAAAGCAGTGAGATTACTCAATCAGGGGTGTGTCGGTTATTGGTGCTATATGACCAAGACCGAGAAACCATCGGTAATGTTGACGGATATTCATGTAGTGAGAGAATATGCCGATGTATTTCCAGACAAGTTACCTGGTTTGCCTCCACAGAGAGATGTTGAATTCATGATTGAGTTGGAGCCCAGTACGTCCCCAATATTGGAGGCACCGTACCGGATGGCCTCGACCGAAATGCAGGAGTTGAAGAATCAATTAGAGGATTTGACCGAGAAGGGTTATATTCGACCGAGTGCATCCCCGTAGGGAGCACCAGTTTTATTTGTCAAGAAGAAGGATGGTTCGTTTTGCTTGTGTATTGATTACCGGGAACTGAACCGGGTGACGATCAAGAATAAATATCCTCTACCCCGTATCGATGATCTTTTGGATCAACTTCAGGGAGCTTCAGTATTTTCAAAGATCGACTTAAGATCTGGATATCATCAGTTGTGAATTCGAGAGTCGGATATCGCAATGACGGCGTTCCGAACATGCTATGGTCATTATGAGTTTGTGGTAATGCCGTTTGGGTTAACTAATGCACCCGAGGTATTCATGGAGTTAATGAATCGGGTTTTCATCTACTATTTGGATCAGTTTGTGGTTGTCTTCATTGATGACATTTTGATTTATTCTTGTGACCAGGAGGAGCACGAGTTTCACCTTCATCAGGTGCTCGATGTGTTGAGACGAGAGAAACTATATGGGAAGTTTTCAAAATGTGAGTTCTGGATGTCCGAAGTGACATTTCTCGGACATGTAATTTCATCAGACAGAGTTCGTGTCGACCCTCAGAAGACGGAGGCTATCCAAGATTGGCAACCTCCGAAGAATGTTAAGGAAATCCGAAGTTTCCTCGGATTAGATGGTTATTATCAGCGATTTGTTGAAGGATTTTCTAAAATCGCTCAACCCATGACGAACCTTTTACGGAAAGATAAGAAATACACGTGGTCCGACGCGTGTCAACAGAGTTTTGAGGAACTCAAGAGCCGGTTAATTTCAGCACCTGTCCTTTCTTTACCGCAAGAGATGGAAGGATTTGTGGTTTATAGTGATGCATCCGGACAGGGTCTTGGGTGTGTACTAATGCAGAACGGGAAAGTTATTGCTTATGCATCACGACAATTGAGACCTTATGAGGTTATTTATCCGACCCACGACGTGGAGCTGGCAGCCGTGGTATTCGCATTGAAGATTTGGCGTCATTATCGTTATGGCGTTACCTGTCAGATATTCACCGATTATAAGAGTTTAAAGTATATATTTACTGAGAAGGAGTTAAATATGCGACAGAGATGGTGGTTGGAACTAATCAAAGATTATGATATTGAGATACTTTACCACCCGGGCAAGGCAAACGTTGTCGCCGACGCCTTGAGTCGTAAGTCCATTCAGGAGCACATGCTTGCTCGATTAACAGTTCAAAAGGAACTTCAGCGGGAATTTCGGAGACCCGAGATCGAGGTCTGGTTACAGCGAGTACAAGGGTAACTTTGTACGTTGGAGATTTCATCGCCACTTGAGGAGGCGATCAGGGAGATGAAGAGATAAATTCACCACTAGAAGGGGGGGTTGAATTGTGGTGATGCGGAATACCGAAATTTCTTGCGAGTAAATAGAAAATAGTGCGGAATTTAAAGACTCAAGAATTTATAGAGGTTCGGCAACTTGCCTATGTCCTCTCTTCGACTTTCTTTTTCTATTGGCTAAAGAAAAACCATAATCTTAACTCGTCTTCTATCGGTCCGAGTTCACAACCGTTACAATCCTCTTGTCTTCTATCGGTCCAAGCTCAACCTTTCCCTCAATATAAATGATTGTTTATCTAGTGTTCTATAGGAACTAGATAATCCTCACTATACGAATATGGGAGTATAATCCTAACAATGCCGGATCAAAGATCCTAATAACACCGGATTAGTGACTCTTGATTCGTTTCTTTTTCGCTCAAGTGTAAGTGATGCAACACTTACAACCAAATGAAAGAATACAAAGAATAATAGATATTACAATTGAAATCGCTCTTGTATCTTTCTTTTCTCACAACTTGTAATGCAATAAAATATATAAATCTGAGCTCAAGAACGCTTTGATTGCTTGTATGCTTGTATGCTTGAATGCTTGAAGTTGTGTGTTTGATACCCAAGTCCTTCGGGTATTTATAGGTGTGAGACATCCTTCAATTTCTGAAAAACATACTATTAGCGTGCGCTAATAGTGCCTTGTAACGTGCGCTAACGGTTTTTGACTTGAAATCTCTGAACGGTCACAAAGACTGTTGCAACGGTAAAATACCATGTCTAGCGTGCGCTAGTAATGAAATGGTAGCGTGCGCTAACGCCTGGTCAACTAGTCTTCGATCTTGACTTTGACAATATCCGATTTTCTCTCCAACGACTCTTTATCCAACGGCTAAATTTATGATTAGCGTGCGCTATCAAGTATGCATAGCGTGCGCTAGCATTAATTAAATCCAACTTTTCCAGATTTTCCGGATCTTCATTGACTCTTGCTTCCAACGGTTGAAATTCAAACGGTAATATGCAGATTCCTTTTAGCGTGCGCTAATGACTTTGACTTAGCGTGCGCTACTGAGTTCTTTCATTAACGTACGTTACCTTGTGTAGCGTACGTAAAAGCCTTAACGAATTGAGTCCAGTAGCTACTGGACTACTAACCATAATATTGCTAGCGTGCGCTAGAGATGATAAGTAACGTGCGCTATGTCCATGCTTTAGCGTACGTAATATGATATGCATAGCGTGCGCAACATCCAGTTCTGATTTCCTTCCAGACTTCACTGACCTCTTGGAGAAATACGATAGCGTGCGTTATTTTTACTGTAGAGCGTGCGCTAACTGTAGGTTCTTAGCGTGCGCTAACATTGTATAGCTTGCGTGCGCTATCGATCAGGCGATTTCACTAGGCTGCAGCTGACTTGTCTGGTCTGTATATGAAAGTCCCGATAGCGTGCGCTACGATATGATAAGTAGCGTGCGTTAGCTATATTTTGCTCCTTCAAAATATTATCGAGCCGAGATTGATCCAATTAAATGTTTTGAATGTAATAATCATCAAAATACATTTTGAGTCAACAATCTCCCCCTTTTTGATGATGTCAAAACATTTAATTAGTACCTGCAAAAACATTTTGAAATTATTCGAATCAAGGTAAACTTGTTCGATATATTAGTAGTTTTTGGAGTATTCTCCCCCTTTTTGACATAAATAAAAAGGAACTCCCCCTGAATTGTTGCTTTATTAATAAATATTTACGAAAATTACCATTATTCAAGGTGCAATCAACAATACTAGTAAACAAAAATACTTGCAAGTAACAAATCCCAAATGAAGAAATGCGACTTTCATTAAGATAAAATGCAAGGAATACAACGAGTTTTCATGGCAAAAGACATATAGATTGTTCGAACAACAAGATTCTACATCAAACATCAAAGATCATCAAACCTAAGGATCGGAGGAAGACGAAGGGAAAGGGAACGAGGGGTGAGTGAAACGAATGAACTCGGATATCAGCCCACGCACTTCCCGGACTTCTGAACGCACTTCCCGGACTTCCGAACGCAGAGCCCGAAAATCCTCTCGTATCTCAGCCTGTGAGGTCTCGATGCCCCGCATCCGAGCAAAAAGATCACTTTCCTCGTCTTCCGTCACCACATCTCTCATTGGGCGTTTTCCTTTCGACGTAGGCTTCCTTACGAATTCCCCGGTCTGCATTTCTCGAAGGGTATGAGGTCCCCGACGAGTGATCTTTTCTTCTGCAGTAGGCATCCGTGACCCTTTCTCTACTTGGTCATCATCGCGTAGGTACGGAAAAAGGATCCAGCCTCTGTTGGACGTCCGGATGTAGTGCATAGCTTTAAGTGAAGCGTCCGAGATTTCATGTCCGAGGGAGACGGGGACTGCCTTGTCCTTCGACAAGTCGACTTGATGAAAACTGAAAATGGACGAGAGGATTGAGCCATAAGGCATTCCAGCCTTGCGAGAACGGGAGGCGTAGTTTTTCGACCGAAACAAGTCTCCCTTCACCTTCATCCAACTGATGATGATGTCGGAGAAATTAACTTTATCGTCGTTGAGAACGCGGTACACCACTTGCTTGTCCACTCCCACTAGTTTGTGCTGGGAATTAACCTTCGGCATAAGGCATTTCGTGAGAGCTACCAAAAGCAGGCGAATATTGACCCCAAAGTCGTTGTTTTCGAAAAAGTCGTCCGTTATGTCAATAACGGCCTTCGAGCTCAAAAACTCTTTCACATCTATTTCACCGACTTCATTATCATCGGCCAAGGATTTTCCAGTACAAACAAAACCATCACAGGGTAAACCAAAAATCTGATACAAAACATCTGAAGAAACTTTCACCCGAGTTCCTCCGACAAGACTTCCTAACACAAGGGCTGAAGACCCTTCATTTTCGGCCACATGAAGGTTGGCATAAAACTCTCGGACGAGTTCAGGGAAGATAGGGTTTTTGCATTCGACAAAACGAGAAATACCGAGCGAGGAGAAGAAATTGAAAATATCAACGTTTACCCGTTCTAGACTGGAGAGATTGAAGAAGTAACAATCGGTGATGTGTTCTTGAGGAAGTATGTCAAAGAACACCCTCGAGGCGGTGTCGGAGATGAACCGATCCGCATCAAATTGGGCGTTGAGAGGTCGTTTGAGGTTGTTGTATTGTTTTCCCATGGCTGTGCGGTTCTTGCTCGACATTGATCGGAGAAGGAATTGAAGTTTGGAGAGATCGATTAGCGGCTAGGTTTTTTGGCAAGGTGAGAATTTGCAGTCGATTGCGTGCGTTAGGGAGTGTGTTGTGTTTTAGGGTTGTACGGCATATATATAGTCAACGAGCTTTAAGTTAGCGTACGCTAGGGTTTATAAGATTAGCGTACGTTAGGCTCAAAAGAGAGGCTTACTGGACTTCGAAAAATTTTAATTAACGTACGCAAGAAGGTAGGGTTTAGCGTACGCTATCGAAGGAATTGTTTAGCGCGCGTTAAGAAAAATGAAGCTAGCGCGCGCTAGCGAGTGATCTGAATCAGGGATTTTGATGTTTTGAGTAGTAAGCTTATTTCAAAAGTTGTCTACATGTCCCATGCCAAGTTGTAAACGAATGGAATTAAAAGATTCTTCGGGAAGAGGTTTTGTAAAGATGTCAGCAAGTTGATCCTTTGTCCCGACAAAAATTAAACAGATGTCTTTTTTCTGAACATGATCACGTAAAAAATGATGTCTAATATCTATATGTTTGGTTCTACTGTGCAAAACAGGATTTTTGCTCAAATTAATTGCACTAGTGTTATCACATAAGATAGGGGTATTTTCAAAATGAATGCCGTAGTCGCGTAGTTGATTTTTAATCCATAGCACTTGAGCACAGGCCCTCCCTGCAGCGACATATTCGGCCTCAGCTGTAGACAATGCTACGCTGGTTTGCTTTTTACTTCCCCAATATATTAAACAAGATCCAACAAAATGACATGTACCACTAGTACTCTTTTTGTCAATTTTGCATCCGCCGAAATCGGCGTCACTATAGGCAATTAAATTAAAGTCCAAGCAAGAAGGATACCATAGACCTAGTCCAATAGTTCCTTTCAAGTAGCGAAAAATGCGTTTATAAGCAATTAAATGTGATTCCTTGGGATTAGCTTGGAATCGAGCACATAGACATGTAGCAAATATTATATCTGGCCTAGATGCAGTCAAATATAGCAAAGATCCGATCATACCTCGATATAGTTTTTGATCTACGGGTTTGCCATTTTCATCTTTCTCAAGCTTTAATGATGACGACATTGGCGTAGATATCACCTTGCTATTTTCCATATTGAATTTCTTGAGGAGGTCGTTTGAGTACTTCGTTTGATGGATAAAAATTCCATCTTCGCATTGTTTGATTTGAAGCCCGAGGAAGAATGTTAATTCTCCCATCATACTCATTTCGAATTCTCCTTTCATAAGATTAGAAAAATCTTGGCACAAGGATTCATTAGTAGCTCCAAAAACAATGTCATCAACGTAAATTTGGCAAACAAGTATATCATCATTTAGTATTTTGACAAACAAGGTATTATCGACTTTGCCTCTTTTATAGTCATTTGCTATTAAAAATTGACTTAAACGATCATACCATGCTCGGGGTGCTTGCTTCAACCCGTAGAGTGCCTTGTTGAGCTTGTAGACATGATCCGGAAAATGATGGTCTTCAAAACCGGGAGGTTGCTTGACGTAGACTTCTTCTTGAATGAAACCATTCAAGAATGCACTTTTGACATCCAATTGAAATAGTTTAATCTTCTTATGAGCGGCAAATGCACAAAGCAAGCGAATGGCTTCGAGTCGAGCCATGGGAGCAAAACTTTCTTCGTAATCAAGACCTTCTTCTTGATTATATCCTTGAGCGACCAAACGGGATTTATTTCGAATAGGATAACCGTCTTCGTCACTCTTGATTTTATGCACCCATTTAGTTCCAATAATTGTTTTATCTTTAGGTGCGGGAACTAAATTCCATACATTATTGTGCTTGAATTGCACAAGCTCCTCTTGCATTGCCATCACCCAACTTTCATCATCGAGCTTGGATATATTCTTGGGAACTATTTCGGATACAAAAGCACAATGAGCCATAAATTCGGTGGTCCTCCTTCGGGTTTGAACACCGTCTTCAATGTTTCCGATCACGAGATCCTTCGGATGGTCTTTGATGTGCCTCCAATCTTTCGGTAAATCAACGATTGTGTTTGTTTCGATTTCCGAAATTTTCTTCACTTCGGGTGAGGGATCTGGAAAGGTACCTGCATCATCAAAATATTCTACCTTTCTCGGGGGTGAGATCATATCATTGAATTTAACATGTATGGACTCTTCAACTTTATTCGTTCTAATATTATAAACACGATATGCATTGCTATTAGTACAATAACCAAGAAATATTCCAGAGTCGGATTTGGCATCAAACTTGCCCAAGTTATCCTTGCCATTGTTCAAAATAAATACATTGCAACCAAAAGGATGAAAGTAAGCAATATTGGGCTTTTTGCCCTTCCATAATTCATACGGAGTTTTAAGATGAGTTCTACGGATGTGAACTCGGTTAATCACATAGCATGCCGTAAAAATTGCTTCGGCCCAAAAATATCGTGGAAGAGAGTATTCATTTAGCATTGTCCTCGACATTTCTTCCAAAGATCGGTTTTTCCTTTCAACAACTCCATTTTGTTGAGGCGTTCTAGGAGCCGAAAAATTGTGATTAATACCGTATTTATCACATAAAAGTTCAAACGGGGTGCAATCAAATTCACCTCCGTGGTCGGTGCGAATAGAAATTATGGAGAGGTTTTTCTCATTTGATACCAAACGACACCATTTAGAAAACTCGGAAAATGCATCATCTTTATGTGCTAAAAATCTAACCCAAGTAAATCGAGAGAAATCATCAACAATAACCAAAGTATAAAGTTTACCATTTAAACTAACATGTCTAGATGGTCCAATCAAATCCATATGCACGAGTTCAAGAACTCGACTAGTGGAAACCTCGAATTTTGGTTTAAACAATTCTCGAGTATGTTTCCCTTTTATGCATGATTCACACAAATGTTTTCTATCAAACTTGAGTTTGGGCAATCCACGAACAAGGTCGTGTCTAGATAAAATAGAAATAATAGGTAGAGAAGTATGCCCCAATTTTCGATGCCATAAATATGCATTGTCATCCGAGGTAATAAGACATTTTTCATTGAATGAACTCTTATCATTAAGATCAACAATATAGATATTTCCACATCTCAAACCAATGAATGCGATTTTATTATTTGTAAATGCCGTGCAATGCGTTTGCTCAAATAGAATTTTAAAACCTTCATCACAAAGTTGGGAAACTCTAAGGAGATTATGATGCAAACCTTCAACAAATAGTACTTTGTTGATAGAGGGAGAAGGTTCCTTACCGACTTTGCCGATTCCTTTGATTTTTCCCTTTTGATTATCTCCAAAGGTCACATGTCCTTGATCTTGATATTCGAGGTCTTCAAATAAGTCCTCGGAGCCGCACATGTGCCTTGAGCATCCGCTATCAATGTACCACTTGTTTTTCCTTGGTGCCGGTACCTACAAAAGTAGAATTTCTCGGTTGTTTCGGTACCCAAGCCCGTTTGGGTCCTCCAAAGTTAACTATGCTTATATCATTCGGAACAATCGTCCCTTTCGGAACCCATATTTGCTTAACTTTGATAGTTCTTAACTTTGAATGAATATTAACATTGTGAACTCGTTTGAACGGATCTTTTGAGTTCTCGGTTTCGGTTTTCTTTATTTTGTCAAGGTTAATAAGGGATTGTTCCCGTTTAAAAGGGTCGAAACCAAGACCGTGTTTGAGCAAGGGCGATTTTTGAATAGATAGGAGCCTTTCAAATTTCTCATTTCCAAGAGTAAATTTGTTCAAAATATATTTTAGCTCCTTTTGAGTTTTTGTTAACTCAATTTTCAAAACATTTTCTTTTTCAAGACATGAAGTATGATCGGTCTCAATAGTTTTGCCCTTGTTTTGAAGCGAGGAGTTTTCGAGTTCTAGAGATTTTATTTTTCTCTTTAAAGATATATTTAATTTAACCATCTCGTCATACTCCGTATTTAATGATTCAAATGCACTCAACAACTCATCATCTCGATGAACTTCTTGTGAATCACAAAAATCAAAAGAGTCATATTCATCATCATTGAGTTTAGAGCTTACCTTGATATTACTTTCGGAGTCGAGGGCCATGAATGCAAGATTTGCGTCTAGAGATCTTTCAATCTCCTCCTCGTCATCACTCCAAGAAGCGATTAGAACCTCCTTCTTTTTGAATCTTTCCATTTGAGGTTTTGAAGAGGATCCTCGGCATTCTTTGTCATAATGACCGGCTTGACCACATTTCCGACAATTATTGTCGAACTTCTTGATAGGAGTGTAGCCACTCTTCTTTTGCTCCGGTTTGCCATCCCGACCAAGGAAACTTCGCCTCTTTTGAATTAGGTTTTTGTACCTTCTAAAGTTTTTGGCATAAAGAGCGAGTTCCTCGTCGTCTTCATCTTCGGCAACATCTTCCTCAACGTCGCTATCAACATTGAATGCGACTACTCTTTCCCGAGGCTTTGGTTTTGTGCCTCTAGACTTGAGAACGATCTCATAATTGATGAGTGACCCGATGAGGGCACTAAATTCGAGCTTGTTGAGATCCTTGGATTCCATGATCGCGGTGACCGTGGCATCCCATTCTCGTGGCAACGATCGAAGGATTTTCTTAGCTTTGTCGCTGCTCGATATAGGCTTTCCGAAAGATGCAAGACCGTTTGTTATAGCCGAAAATCGATCCAACATATTTGTGATTGTTTCCTCGTCTTTCATGGAAAATAATTCGTAGTCATGGAGTAACATATTAATTTTGGTCTCCTTGGCTTGGGTGGTTCCCTCGTGAGTGACTTCGAGAATTTCCCAAATTTCTTTTGCACTTTCATAGGACGATATCCTATTGAGTTCTTCGGGATTGAGAGCGCAATAGAGGAGTTGAGTAGCTCGTGAGTTGACATGCGTGTTTCTCCAATCCTCATCGTTGAATTCTTCGATCTTTTTCAACGATCCATCTTCTTTCTTAGCAAGTTTAGGGCCAAGAGCAATAACTTTCCAGATTTCAATATCGTAGGCTTGAACGAAGATTGCCATCTTCTTTTTCCACGTCATGAAATTGGAATCGTCGAAGAAAGGAGGACGGTTGAGAGCATTTCCTTCAATTTGGCCAAGAAGTGCCATTTGCGGATCTTTTTCTCTTAGGTGGTTAAACCTTTAAAAAGAGACCCGCTCTGATACCAACTGAAGAGATAAATTCACCACTAGAAGGGGGGGTTGAATAGTGGTGATGCGGAATACCGAAATTTCTTGTGAGTAAATAGAAAATAGTGCGGAATTTAAAGACTCAAGAATTTATAGAGGTTCGGCAACTTGCCTACGTCCTCTCTCCGACTTTCTTTTTCTATTGGCTAAAGAAAAACCACAATCTTAACTCGTCTTCTATCGGTCCGAGTTCACAACCGTTACAATCCGCTTGTCTTCTATCGGTCCAAGCTCAACCTTTCCCTCAATATAAATGATTGTTTATCTAGTGTTCTATAGGAACTAGATAATCCTCACTATACGAATATGGGAGTATAATCCTAACAATGCCGGATCAAAGATCCTAATAACACCGGATTAGTGACTCTTGATTCGTTTCTTTTTCGCTCAAGTGTAAGTGATGCAACACTTACAACCAAATGAAAGAATACAAAGAATAATAGATATTACAATTGAAATCGCTCTTGTATCTTTCTTTTCTCACAACTTGTAATGCAATAAAATATATAAATCTGAGCTCAAGAATGCTTTGATTGCTTGTATGCTTGTATGCTTGAATGCTTGAAGTTGTGTGTTTGATACCCAAGTCCTTCGGGTATTTATAGGTGTGAGACATCCTTCAATTTCTGAAAAACATACTATTAGCGTGCGCTAATAGTGCCTTGTAACGTGCGCTAATGGTTTTTGACTTGAAATCTCTGAACGGTCACAAAGACTGTTGCAACGGTAAAATACCATGTCTAGCGTGCGCTAGTAATGAAATGGTAGCGTGCGCTAACGCCTGGTCAACTAGTCTTCGATCTTGACTTTGACAATATCCGATTTTCTCTCCAACGACTCTTTATCCAACGGCTAAATTTATGATTAGCGTGCGCTATCAAGTATGCATAGCGTGCGCTAGCATTAATTAAATCCAACTTTTCCAGATTTTCCGGATCTGCATTGACTATTGCTTCCAACGGTTGAAATTCAAACGGTAATATGCAGATTCCTTTTAGCGTGCGCTAATGACTTTGACTTAGCGTGCGCTACTGAGTTCTTTCATTAACGTACGTTACCTTGTGTAGCGTACATAAAAGCCTTAACGAATTGAGTCCAGTAGCTACTGGACTACTAACCATAATATTGGTAGCGTGCGCCAGAGATGATAAGTAACGTGTGCTATGTCAATTCTTTAGCGTACGTAATATGATATGTATAGCGTGCGCAACATCCAGTTCTGATTTTCTTCCACACTTCACTGACCCCTTGGAGAAATACGATAGCGTGCGTTATTTTTACTGTAGAGCGTGCGCTAACTGTAGGTTCTTAGCGTGCGCTAACATTGTATAGCTTGTGTGCGCTATCGATCAGGCGATTTCACTAGGCTGCAGCTGACTTGTCTGGTCTGTATATGAAAGTCCCGATAGCGTGCGCTACGATATGATAAGTAGCGTGCGTTAGCTATATTTTGCTCCTTCAAAATATTATCGAGCCGAGATTGATCCAATTAAATGTTTTGAATGTAATAATCATCAAAATACATTTTGAGTCAACAGGAGAATCAGGGTTCAGCCCCATTTTTATTACGCATTCGAGATGATGTGGCTCAGGGGAAAGCCCCTGGATTTGTGGTCCACGAGGATGGACTTTTGCAATTTAAGAACCTGTTGTGCGTACCGGCGAATGACTAGTTAAAAAACTCGATTTTGAGAGAAGCTCATGCTACCCCTTATTCCGTTCATCCGGGGTCTAGCAAGATGTACAAAGACTGGAAACAAAATTACTGGTGGATTAATATGAAGCGAGAAATCGCAGAATTTGTTTCGAGATGTTTAACCTGTCAGCAAGTCAAGATAGAACATCAGCGACCGACAGGTATGATGAAACTGCTCCCTATTCCAGAGTGGAAGTGGGAAGATATTTCGATGGACTTCATCACAAGTTTGCCGACGAGTCGTCGTGGCATGAATACAATTTGGGTAATTGTGGACCGCTTAACTAAATCAGCTCATTTCCTTGAGATTAAGGAAACGTGGGGTCCCGAGAGACTCGCCCAGTTGTTCATCAAAGAGATAGTGAGACTGCACGATACTCCTAAAAGTATCGTTTCCGATCGTGACGGACGATTCATGTCTCATTTTTGGAAATCAGTTCATCGTGCCATGGGAACTCAGCTTAATCTCAACACATCTTTTCATTCTTAGTACGATGGACAATCAGAGAGGACTATTCAGACTTTGGAGGACATGTTGAGGGCATGTGTTCTCGATTGGAAAGATGATTGGGAAGCCCAACTACCGTTGATCGAGTTCACGTACAACAATAGTTGGCATGCTTCGATTAAGATGGCACCTTACAAGGCCTTGTACGGTCATCGTTGTCGATCTCTTTTGTGTTGGGATGACTTATCAGAATCAATCGGCACCGATCTCGATATGCTTATAGCCGTCCGTGAGAAGGTAGCTTTGATCAGGAGTCGTTTGTTGACCGCTCAGAGTCGGCAGAAGTCATACGCAAATAATCGTCATCGACCGTTAGAGTTCGAGACGGGTGACCATGTTTTGGTCAAGGTATCCCCGAGTCGAGATATCTTCCATTTTGGGAAGAGGGGAAAGTTGAGTCCGAGATTCATTGGACCGTTTGAGATTTTGGATCGAGTAGGCGAGATTGCTTATCGATTGGCCTTACCTCCGGTGTTGAGCCGAATTCATAATGTTTTTCACGTCTCTCAGTTACGGAAGTATGTTTCGGACCCGAGTCACATACTTCATGTAACACCCCCAAGTTATTCAGGGTATATTACAGCGCCGTGAGCCCCGCCGTGGGACCCACAAGGCTATACATGCGCGGAATTGTAAAACTTGACCGAGAAGGTCTAAATACAATGAAAAGAAGGACAATACAAATGGTATTCAAACCATAACCAATGAAACCATATACATCACCACACAAATCAATACCTCGGCAACACAGGCCGGAACATCAAGGAAACTGAAATACAATACTCGAGTATTTAAAATCCATTCCAGTACAACAACACTGAATGGAGGAATCAAAAAAATAACAAGAGACAAGACACAGTATCACCCTTCTCCATCATCTTCATGCCGACCCGATACCCGCCTGTCCGTTCTCCTGGAATCTGAAATACATAAAAAGTATTTCCCCCATAAAGGGGTCAGCCGTCGAATAGCTAGTGCAAGTATATCAAGTATGAAACACAATACTCCTCGACAATAAAGTAAATGTAACCGTCAATTCATCAATTCAAGACTAGTATTCCGGAATAAGTAAATCTCATGGCATCGCATCAATACATATATGAATACCGTGGAACCGCACCAGAGGCTACAGAACCCTCAGGGGACCTATCGGCCCGCCCCAGAGTGGTTCGTTCATATCATCTGTGGAATCGCACCAGAGGCTACGAAACCCTCAGGGGACCCGTCGGCCCGCCCCAGAGTGGATCGAAATAATCATGCCATTAATATTTCATACTTTCAAAGTCGAGAATGCACGTTCATAAATATATACTTGCCTTAATAAACGTTACCGAATACCCCGAAGAACACGGTTCGACCGGTAGGCTTGAACCACGAAGAAGACAACGAACGGAAGGGTTCCGACTTGAGTTCTTCACAAGGATTTCGTCCCTAAGTCATATCAATGATAAATCAACAATCATACGATGAATAATAATCGTACAACGCACAAACACCCCTCTTAGACCTTTTGTCGGACACCTTCAAGGCGTCGACTAAGAACTCAACCAAAACGACGAATCAATACAATCCAACCGTGGAATAACAATGGAAATGATAGAATACACCTAAATAATCATCAATCCATCACTAATCTAAATTACTACGGATTAAATGGATGAAATCAAACAAAATCCCCAATTTTCCAAAAACTAGATTTTTAGGAAATCTAACCTTGATTCGGTAGATCGGAGGATGTTATGGGATGATCGGTCGACGTTATAAACTCAAGAACTTCGTGGATTGATAGTTGAACAACATCTCTACATGTTCTCCAAGCCCCAGCCGCGGAAAGGAAAAGAGAGGAATGAAAGAAATGGGTATAAACCCGTCTGCTCGATCATATATATACTGCCCAGCAGCCTGCCGACCACTTACGGCCGTAACCGGGAGACCTTACGGTCAGAATCGCATTCGTCAAAATCCGCCCGGCGCTTGCCGATCGCTTACGGCCGTAATCGACAAGACCTTATGGCCGTAACTCGGCACTTACGGCCGTATTCGGCAGTCCTTACGGCCGCGTCAATCGAACATTCGCACAGCACCGTCTGGCCGTGGCGACGACCCTTACGGCCGTAACTCGGCCAGGCCATGACCTGCTCCGGCCGCGACTCGGTCGTGGCCACTCCGACGGCCCGAACGACCCCGAAACCCAAACCTGAATATAAATCGAAGGTACGGTTAAGACCTACTCGCAAAGACAATTCCGAGCACCAAGAGAACACATGATTCCGACCACCCAAAGGCTCAAAATTCGACAACGGAAGTAATTACCCCAAACTTTGGGAAATTACAAAAATGGCCCAAAACGTCCGAAATACACGATCCACGATCGAAACACCAACCCAAAGCTCGTAAAATGAATAATAACATTAAATGAACTTACGAGAAACTCGAAACAACAGTTTCGAATGAGATTCGCAAGAATCGAACGCAAGTACGAAAAAGCGGCTTAAGAACACGGAACTCAACAAAACGATACCGAAACGAACTCGGATGACAAAAAGTGCACAATTAATCATTCTCAGAATGACGACACGATCATGAGCGAGTCATCGAAATGGACTTCCGCCGGAAAAAAAAAGAAAATTACCGGAAATCAAAATTGCGGATATTACATACTACCCTCCTTAAACGAAGTTTCGTCCCGAAACTTAAAACAAGTAGGGAGAAATAATATCCCGTCAGGAAAACTGAACGAGGTACACAAGAACCTAAAACTCACGCCCAAACGGCGAATCATCAATATAGAATACAACAATACATTACCCGAAGGTAAACCCAAACCAACGCTGAAATAGATATGAATCACAATGCCCGAAGGCTCCAACGGAAATACCGATACATCACAATGGCCTGAAAGCCCTCATCTGAAGCGGTATATCACGATGGCCTGAAATCCGAACAGCCCAAAGCTGTATATCACGATGGCCTGAAAGCCGAACAGCCCAAAGTTGTAAATCATCACAATACAGATCTCAAAGAAGCGAACCTGACTGTCGGACATACCCCTCGGCGTATGAACAACCAGTCGCAAATCTTCGGACATATCCAATACAACATGGACTACGAACGACCAAACAATAAGGCTCAAGAGGAACATCACAGTACGCCCGATCCAGAAATGTGTCCGTGCGCATGTCCACCCCGTATACGGAATCCAAAATATACGTGTGACAATGTACCTAATTAGCCTCACGAACTACATCTCGTGTGCACGGTCCAATGCGGAAACATCCACGCATGACCATCGTGTGCCTGGCCAAAAATCCTACACATAACCAATCGGCACGCAGACATGATTCCATATATGCCACGATACAACATGACAACGAGACTCAAAGGATAACATACCCAATACGGATCATACGACTCACCAAGTGAACGATGACACACGAATAATGAAAGATCGACACGACCAACGATATTCAACACTACCATCCTGGGATCAGAATCCCTAAGGACCGATTAACACGGGCAATAATCACAACACAACAATTCGGGAAATCCTCAACCCTCAACGATCACAAAATTACCGAGTTCACAAGAATAATAGTGTGCTGCCTTGAGTAGGCCAACACGACAACAATAACTCACGGATGGGCACTATCCTCGGCGATCCCCATTCAATATCTCGATTGTCTTAGAACGACCAATCGATAACGACTCAACGGATGGGAACTATCTTCGACAGTCCCAATTCAATACTTCGATTACCTTAGAACGGCAACTCGATAACAACGATACAACGGATGTCTCGGCATATTAAAATCAGTTACCGATAACGAAGATGATAATCGAATACATAAATGCCTTCAATCGGCCAATACAATATCAATAGAAAAACACCGCTATCAATAACGACGATCACCAAAATATTTCAATGGAACATCAGTAATGATAACAATCGATACGTCGATACCGCAAACCGGCTATCGACAGTAGCTTTACCAACAAGTATCGCAATGCCTTGAACCGTCCATTTACGAACAACAATAACGTTTGGCATAATTTGCCAACGGGTGTCGTATCAAACAATCCCCTAATATCAATACAATCATAAAGAGGCCAAGTCTCGAAATGATACACACATTCGTACACCTACACGATAACATTAATCTCATTGATTAGTACAAGTATAAAACTTGCCTCGATATCAATACAACAAACTGTTACCAATTCAGTTGATTTCGTCTTACTAGTTCCTCAGTCCCGACCAAGGTAATCTACGAACTCTTCAACCTCAACCGAAACACAACAGTCATAATCCATGATCAAACATCATATCTTATTGTAAAACGAAGGATTAATAATCAACAGGTTCGATGACGAACACTATAAATACCACCAAACCACAAACTCAACCATTTCACCATATCTCAACTAATCACCGTCTGAACAATCCAACTCAGACACTTACAAATCCTGTCCACAATACAAGTCGAAATATGATGATCATATCAGCAACCAATTCGGACCAATAATAAGGGTCTAAATGTTCCAAACTCAATTCTTAAATACGAATTGACAAGGTTCCCTTCTCGTAAATCCATCGTTAAAATCTACTTATGACTGTCAGCAATTCGAATCATCTAACTGGTTCAAAATAATAGATAATCATATTAAAAAGGTTATCAAACAATCCAATCATTCGACTTGAATATTTGCTCCATACGTATAGGCTTCCAAATTCAGAGATGAATAATAGTCTCATCAAACTCATAATCACATTCGTATTCCTATACGAATATCATTTCAAACACATAATTTAACTCTAGATATGAATATTCCATATTCATTTTCAAAACATCAACACTTTTTAAAAATTTTCATCACCTCGTATAATTCAAGAGTTCTTCAAGAACATGAAAGATACAAAATCACGTTCAGAACAACATATCCGAGGTATATATCTCCATGTTACCATTTTCTTCGTCATGCCATTCATACAACCTCAAGAATCGCAACAAAACCGTTATCATCATATGAAGAAGACCTCAATAATCATATCAACATCCGAAATCTCTTATTACAATCATATTCTGTAACACCCCAGATCCTCATGGGAATATTACACGCCGCAAACCCTTCTCACAAGGATTTACCCGGCTAAGCACAATTTTCCACGTCATTTCAAAAATGCCAAAAAGACCGATGACGGTAATATTTTTCAAATACTAAAAAAAATCATTTTCCAAATACCGTCATAAAAATACCATCAAAACGATCAAGGCCAAAATGCCAAAAACTCTGTTTAGGGAATCGGTTTTACAAAATAAAATTCAGTTGGCAAAATACCAAAAGCCATTTCAAAATACTCACGCAGCGGATAAAAGTACAGTCCAATATATGCATTTACATTAAAATAAGACGAACATCAAAACACACGATTCCCAACATACTCCCTCCCAAGTAGTAATCCTTAAAAAAAACGAACCACTATCAAAGGGATACGAGGATTACCTTGTATGGATGAACCACGAAAAAGAATAATTGAACTCCATTCCAAGAATCATCAAAAATTTCAAGAACAATACTTAAATCCGAGTTCTCCATCTTAATCTTGTTTAAGAGGATCATCTCTCAATGTTTAGGAACTTCAAGTACTTCCCAAGGCTCTCTCTATTGACTGAAGGAAGGAGAATGGACAAAATGCCTCTCAGCACTCGTCTCTCCTCTCTATAAAACACATCACTAGCGCGCGCTAGACCTTATATTTAGCGTGCGCTACAGGACTAGCATGCGCTATCCTTCCTTGATAGCGTGCGCTATCGGGCAGTCCAGAAGCTACTACATTGCTTCGAAATTCATCTAACGTACGTAATGCCCACGCATTAGCGTACGCAAACAGGCGTTGACTTGCTATAGTATCGTGCCCCCACATGCCGAAAGCATCCGCGATTACCGGGATTCCTTTGACCGATATGGAATTAGCGTGCGCTAATCATATGGTTTTAGCGTGCGCTAGCTCTACACGACAAACACTCGCTGACCTTATCTAAACACGCGTCGAACATGGCCGGGCCCGCCCGCCGAAAGCTAAGATTCCATTATTGGCGATCTGATGTTAGCGTGTGCTAACCAACATGCGTTAGCGTGCGCTAACTGAATATAAAAATCAACCTCGGCCTACCTGTCGGCCACCTTCCGGAACTAACCCAGCAAGTCGTTACGTACGTTAGGGGTCCTCCTTAGCGTACGTAACCGAACCTCTTAGCGTGCGCTAAGTATGCACCGTAGTGTACGCTAAGTATATATCTTAGCGCGCGCTAGGCATACCCTGTAGCGTGCGCTAACATAGCTGTACTTAGCCATTTTCCGCTATTCTCGACCAACATCTCGACATACCAACGATCATACGGCACAATGAATACATATACGCATTCAACAACATTGTCATACGTTAACATCATCCTCAAGCACAATTATCCATCAACGACATCCAACATATAAACGAAAAAAAATATATCCGAAAAAAATCGGGGTATTACACTCTACCCCCCTTAAAAATAAGTTTCGTCCTCGAAACTTGCAATCACTCGCACAAACAACATTCAATGGAAATTCAAAATCACCAAGAATTATCGAATAATCCGAACAACATACTTACAAGTCTGTGAAGTCGATGATCTCCCGTGATACTAGCATGCGACTCCTAAACAAAGTCTCAACATAATACCGATACACACCAATATCGTAATTAGCAATTTAACACAATCTCAAGAAAAAGTTCACGTCCGTGACCACGGCCACGATTCTTCCTACTTTCAGCCAACATTCTGAAGGTCACACACGTGCGTAAGTATAATCCAAATCGCACATTCTCGAAGTGACCAATTCCTAAGAATACCAAGCTATAAATGAAACGATTAAGAAAAATACAAGAAGAGTGAGAGGACTTACAAGTACCGGTCGCACTGGGATGATGGCAGAGTAGTGATACTGTGGGCAAATGACGACTCAATCGACCCAAAAGACCGACAGCCTAGGTATCCCTAAACCTAAGCTCTGATACCATATTCTGTAACACCCCCAAGTTATTCAGGTTATATTACAGCGCCGTGAGCCCCGCCGTGGGACCCACAAGGCTATACATGCGCGGAATTGTAAAACTTCACCGAGAAGGTCTAAATACAATGAAAATAAGGACAATACAAATGGTATTCAAACCATAACCAATGAAACTATATACATCACCACACAAATCAATACCTCGGCAACATAGGCCGGAACATCAAGGAAACTGAAATACAATACTCGAGTATTTAAAATCCATTCCAGTACAACAACACTGAATGGAGGAATCAAAAAAATAACCGGAGACAAGACACAGTATCACACTTGCCCATCATCTTCATGCCGACCCGATACCCGCCTGTCCGTTCTCCTGGAACCTGAAATACATAAAAAGTATTTCCCCCATAAAGGGGTTAGCCGTCGAATAGCTAGTGCAAGTATATCAAGTATGAAACACAATACTACTCGACAATAAAGTAAATGTAACCGTCAATCCATCAATTCAAGACTAGTATTCCGGAATAAGTAAATCTCATGGCATCGCATCAATACATATATGAATACTGTGAAACCGCACCAGAGGCTACGGAACCCTCAGGGGACCTATCGGCCCGCCCCAGAGTGGTTCGTTTATATCATCCGCGGAATCGCACCAGAGGCTACGAAACCCTCAGGGGACCCGTCGGCCCGCCCCAGAGTGGATAGAAATAATCATGCCATTAATATTTCATACTATCAAAGTCGAGAACGCACATTCATAAATATATAGTTGCCTTAATAAACGTTACCGAATGCCCCGAAGAACACGGTTCGACCGGGAGGCTTGAACCACGAAGAAGACAATGAACGGAAGGGTTCCGACTTGAGTTCTTCACAGGGATTTCGTCCCTAAGTCATATCAATGATAAATCAACAATCGTACGATGAATAATAATCGTACAACGCACAAACCCCCCTCTTAGACCTTTTGTCGGACACCTTCAAGGCGTCGACTAAGAACTCAACCAAAACGACGAATCAATACAATCCAACCGTGGAATAACGATGGAAATGATAGAATACACCTAAATAATCATCAATCCATCACTAATCTAAATTACTACGGATTAAATGGATGAAATCAAACAAAATCCATAATTTTCCAAAAACTAGATTTTTAGGAAATCTAACCTTGATTCGGTAGACCGGAGGATGTTATGGGATGATCGGTCGACGTTATAAACTCAAGAACTTCGTGGATTGATAGTTGAACAACATCTCTACATGTTCTCCAAGCCCCAGCCGCGGAAAGGAAAAGAGAGGAATGAAAGAAATGGGTGTAAACCCGTCTGCTCGATCATATATATACTGCCCAGCAGCCTGCCGACCACTTACGGCCGTAACCGGCATTCGTCAAAATCCGCCCAGCGCTTGCCGATCGCTTACGGCCGTAACCGACAGGACCTTACGGTCGTAACTCGGCACTTACGGCCGTACCCGGCAGGTCCTTATGGCCGTAACCGGCATTCGTACGAACACTGCCTGGCACCGGTACGGCCGTAACTAACAGCCCTTACGGCCGTAACTCGGCTAGGCCAGGACCTGCTCCGGCCGCGACTCGGTCGTGGCCACTCCGACGGCCCAGACGACCCCGAAACTCGAACCTGAATATAAATTGAAGGTATGGTTACGACCTACTCGCAAAGACAAATCCGAGCACCAAGAGAACACATGATTCCGACCACCCAAAGGCTCGAAATTCGACAACGGAAGTAATTACCCCAAACTTTGGGAAATTACAAAAATGGCCCAAAACGTCCGAAATACACGATACACGATAGAAACACCAACCCAAAGCTCGTAACATGAATAATAACATTAAATGAACTTACGAGAAACCCGAAACAACAGTTTCGAACGAGATTCTCAAGAATCGAATGCAAGTACGAAAAAGCGGCTTAAGAACACGGAACTCAACAAAACGATACCGAAACGAACTCGGATGACAAAAAGTGCAGAATTAATCATTCTCAGAATGACGACACGATCATGAGAAAGTCATCAAAATGGACTTCCACTGGAAAAAAAAAAAGAAAATTACCGAAAATCGAAATTGCGGATATTACACTTCAGTTCGACGAAATCGAGATCGCTGATGATCATTCATATGAGGAACGTCCTATACGAGTCTTAGAGCGGCTAATCAAACAATTGAGGAACAAGACGATTCCTTTGGTTAAAATTCAGTGGTCTAGACATGGAGTCGAAGAGGCTACTTGGGAAACCAAAGATAGTATGCTGGAGAGTCATCCCGAGTTGTTTGACCCTTAGTTTCGGGGATGAAACTCTTTTAAATGGGGGTGTATGTAATACCCGGTTGTAATTCAATCATTATAATTCAGTATTTATCGCTCAGTAATTGTCACTCAATAATTTTCACTCATAATTCAAAAATGAGAAAAAAAATCCTAAAAAGCGGACGACATGTGCGGGCGATTTCACGCATTGAAGGTGCGACCCGATCCCCTTTTCCCCTCGTCCGATTCACATCTCCTTCCCTAATCTAGTGAATTATCCAGATAATCTGCCTTCAGGTTATTTGTTCGGATTCTCAATTCCTTCCTATCCAAATTTTTTTTCGATTTTTTTGAGTTAAGTTTGCTATTTGAGGTTTGGTGGTTATTCTCTCCTGTTGAGGTTCGTCTTTCGCGATTTGTTCTTGCTGGGCGGATATTGTTTTCGCGATTTCGTCTACGGATTCAGGTGTCCTTGCTCTCGGGTTGAACGTTTTTCTGGAATTTGTTCGCGAATCGGGGCCTGCTTGTTTCTTATGTCTTCGTCTACAGCGTGTGGCCTGTTCTCCTCTTCCTCCCGGCCGGTGGAAAGCTCGCCTGCGTCTGGTGCGGCAGGAAACCTAGCTCAGGCCTTTGATGCCCAAGGCTTTAGTGAGTTAGGGATGAAAGTTCTTGGATTTTCTGATTCGGCTCTCCTTCAGGTTAAAATCGACGAAATATTTGGAAGTTCTTATGCTGAACCTCCACTGGTTCCATCAGTGCCGGTTCTCGGCCCTCGCAGTGTTGTTTCGGGCCCGCGTTTGCTGCAAATCCGGGCCCCCACTCGGGCCAGGCGTGACCCCCGTCTTGATCGGCCCGTGGACCCATTTCCAATGCTGGGTTGCTCTGCTGCAACTGATTTGGTTAGCTCGTCTTGTCTTTTTTCTGTACCATTGATTCCATCTTCATCTGGTTTGGCTACTGCCTCTAGTTGCAATGTTTCCGGTGCGGGATTGGATGATCATGTCCTTGTGCAGGAGCTATCTTCCTCTTCAGCTAAGAATAATTTTATGTCTTCTGTTACTGATTTGGAGACTCCAGGGTGTGCTGCTCCTTCATCTATTGTTCACTGTTGTAGTGGGGATATTATGAATGTTATGAATTTACCTTGTAACATTGATGCTAAGCCTTTTGATACTGGAAATTCAATGGCTATGAATTTTGGTTCAATTTCTACTCCCTTAACTTTGGACAATTCGGTTACTAATGGAATTAATTCTAATACTTTTGGTAAGAAAAGGGGACTTAAGTTTATTAAACTAGAAATTCAAAATGGAGAGGTGATTGTGAAACCTTCTGCTAGTATTGGGCTTGAGGGTGCTAAGAAGTGGCAATGTACCTTAGTTGGGTATTTTTTGGGGAAAGCCCCTCCTCTCAATGTGATTAAGAATTATTTTGTGTCGGCGTGGAAGGGACTTAAGGAGGTGTTCTCCTCTGACGGGGGATTTTACTTCTTTAAGTTTGTTAGTGAGCAGGGTTTGACGGAGGCGTTAGCGGGAGGGCCTTGGCTGATTCAGGGCCAGTCCATTTTCCTTACCCGGTGGAAGCTTGGTATGTCTCTTCTGAAGGTTCAGCCTAAACATGTCCCTGTTTGGGTGAAACTTCGTAATGTCCCTCTCGAGTATTGGACTGACGAGGGGCTCAGTATTACTGCTAGTGCTATTGGGGTGCCACTTTTTGCTGACGTGTTTACCAGGAACTATTTGAAAGTGGACTATGCCCGTGTCTGCGTCATGTTAGACGCTAATTCTAGCCCGATTCGGTCGTTTCTTATGGTTCTTCCGTCTGATGGGGATTGTCCTTGTGTTAGGAGGATCCAGGTTGAGTATGAATGGTTACCACATCGGTGTGGTGTTTGTAGAGTATTCGGGCATCGTGATCGGGTTTGCCCGACCATTTCTAAGCCTTTGGTTCAGAAGCAGGTCAAGCCGGTTCGTATTTATTTGGCTAAGCCTGCTCCCTCTGGTGCTCGTGGTCTGGGGTCTTCGTTGGGACCGACTCCGGCTGGGGGGGTTGCTCAGGCTGAGGTAGGCACCTCTGCCAGATCTGGGCGCCCAGTAGTGGAGTTAGCTGGGGGTGCTCGGGGTCGTTCTGCTGGTTCGGGTCCGTTGAGTAGCGTCTCTACCTTCTCCTTGGTTACTACAAGCTCTCCTATCGTGTCTCCTATGAGGGCTGGTGCTGGTAGTTGTAAGACGTCTCACAACATGTTTGCGGCTCTTTCTGGTATTGCCGATGATATTGAGGCTGCGATTCCTGACTGTGTCAGCACGTTGTTATGTTCTAGTTCTTCTCCCTTGGGCCCTAATTTCGACGCAGCCCGGAATGATGGTGTTAGATGATCCCTATTGCTGTGTGGAATGTTCGTGGACTTAACCGGACTGAACAACAGATCTCGGTCTGGGAGGTAATTAGTTCGTTTAATCTTTGTTGTATTGCTCTTCTCGAGACGCGTGTCTCGGTTGGTAACTTTGGTCGGGTTTCTTCATTTATTTCTGGCTCTTGGCAGTGGTTCTCTGATTACAGTAGTGGGCCTCGGACGAGGATCTGGATTGGGTGGGATCCTGGTTCTGTTTCTGTGGATATTATTGCTATTGAGTCGCAGTTTATTCATTGTCGTATTACTCTGTTGCTCGACTCGTCCTGTCTTCTGGTTACCTTTGCCTATGGTTCTAATGATCTTATTGAGAGGCGGCTGTTGTGGCAGTACCTCACTGATTTCTCGGTCTTACATGCTACTGAGCCTTGGGTCATTATGGGTGATTTTAATGTTGTTCTGGATACTAGTGAGATCTTGGGATGGGAAGCTCCTCATTCTGACGATGACCCGCCCCTGGTGGAGTTCAGGGAGCTTTGCAGACGTGCGGATATTGAGACTCTTCCGATGGTGGGCTCTTGGTTCTCCTGGCATAACAAGAGCCCGTCTCCAAGATCTTTATGGAAACGTCTGGATAGGGTGCTAGGTAACCCGCAGTGGTTTATTGATCACGTTGATCGTACTTACTCTTGTGATCTGCCGCGGACCTCTGATCATAGCCCACTTATTCTGGGTCTTGATAGTCTACCTCGCTGCAGAGGCAAAATGTTCATATTTGATAATTTCCTAGCTGATTCTGAGGATTTCCTTCCGGCGGTTTGGGACTCTTGGCGTCATCATATTGTCGGGTCCCCGTTTTATGCGATTTGTGGTAAGTTGGATGCCCTTAAACCCGTTTTTTGTGCCATGAGGAAGAGGAAAGGGGATTTGGCATTGAATGTTGCAACTGCTACTTCGTTCCTCTCTTCTTCTCAGTCTATCCTCAGGGATCATCCCTTAGACGACTCAGTTTTATTGTTGGAGAGATGTTGTCGGTGGGTTTTCTCAGTTGCCGTGGCTCAAGAACAGTCTTCGCTCAGGCAGCGGGCCAAGTTGGCTTGGCTTAAGGATGGGGAACAGTGTACTGCCTTCTTGTTCCGGCGGATTGCTTCTAGACGAGTCAGATCTCGTATCTATATACTTAATACGGAGGATGGTACTGAGTTGACTGACCCTGCTCTTATTAAGAATGAGGTTGTTAGATTCTATGAGAGACTATTGGGTTATTCTAATCGGATTATGCCTTTATCGTTCAGCCAGGTTAGGCCTTTTATTTCAGCTTCGTTTCGCCTAATGTTGCGGTGCATATGGTTAGACCTGTTACTGCTGATGAGGTTCGGTCTGTGTTCTTCAAGTTTGATAAGGACAAGGCCCCGGGCCCTGATGGTTTTAATGCTGCTTTTTACCGGCGGGCTTGGCCGATTGTGGGGGGTGAGATTTCGTTTGCTATTATGCATTTCTTTGCTACGGGCAAGTTTGTCAGGCAGATCAATTCTACGATCATTTCTCTTGTCCCGAAAGTAGCCTTACCTAAGAGCATGTCGGATTTTAGACCGATCTCTTGCTGCAACTTATTATATAAGGCTATTTCGAAAATTATTGTCCACCGTATGCGGGATAGCTTGGATGCCTTAATTGACCCGGCTCAGACTGCTTTTATTCCTGGAAGAAGGATTAGTGATAATATCCTTCTTGCTCAGGAACTTCTACATGGTTATGGGCACAGGGGGATGCCTAGACGGCGTGTGCTTAAAGTTGACCTAATGAAAGCTTATGACACTGTTGAGTGGGATTTTGTGCTGATTGCTCTGCAGTGTATGGTTTTCCATCAGTCGTTCATCGCCTGGATCAGGGAGTGCATCACCACTACTGCCTTTTCGGTATCCTTGAATGGTGATGCTGAGGGGATCTTTAGAGGTCGTAGGGGGCTTCAGCAGGGAGACCCCATCTCTCCTTATCTTTTTGTTATTGTTATGGAGGTGCTTCATGGTATTATTACTCGTGAGATTGCGCAGACCCCGGGGTTCCGGTACCACTGGAAGTGTGAGGCCACCCGTACTTTCATGCTCGCCTTTGCAGATGATCTCCTTCTTTTCTGTAATCCAGACGAGGTCTCTATTGGTGTTCTTAAGAGGAGTATTGATATCTTTGATTCTCTTTCGGGGTTGCGTGCTAACCCTAGGAAGAGTAATTTTTTTCTATCGGCAAGTGCTTTGGAGCAGGGGGGTCAGGTTGAGCAGTTATTAGGGTTTCAGATGGGCGGCTCACATGCGGTACTTGGGGGTCCCTTTATCTTCATCGAAGCTCACGGTGGCTCAGTGCTCTCCTTTGCTTGACAGGATTGATGGTCGGCTGAGTGACTGGGCTTGTAGATCTCTGTCCATGGCCGGTCGATGCCAGCTTATTCGGTCTGTGTTATCTGCTCTTCACATTTATTGGGCCTCTATTTTTATCCTGCCTAAGGGTGTGATTGCCCTCATTGAAAAGCGTTTAAGGCGTTTTCTTTGGAAAGGTTCGGGTGACTCTGGGCATGCTAAAGTGGCTTGGTCTAAGGTTTGCTTGCCTGTTGTGTGTGGTGGCCTTGGTATTACTCCGTTGAGGGTTCAGAACCAGGCCCTTATGACCCGCCATATTTGGGCTCTCCTGGCTGGGTCTCCTCGTTCTGTTTGGGTTAGTTGGGTTCGTTTGCATAGAGTTCAGCAGTGTTCTTTTTGGGATATTCCTATCTCTGCTGCATCTTCCTGGTACTGGAAACAGCTGCTGAAGTTGCGTCCGCTTGTCATGGGGGCGTTTCAGTATTCTGTTGGGGATGGCTCTTCCTTCCATTTATGGTCGGATCCTTGGCACCCTATGGGTTTGATTAGGCATTCTCTGCCTAGAGCGCCTCTTTGGACTGGCATTGATGTGCATGCCCGTCTTGGCTCTGTTATTTCTGATGGTCATTGGGTTTGGCCGGTAGTAGATCGTTCCGAGTTTCAGCAGGTTGTTTCTGCCCTCCCTACTATCATTGGAGGCCAGGATCGTATCTCGTGGAGACCGCATAGCTCAGGTTCATTTTCTTCCTCGTCCGCTCTTCGGTTCCTTAGAGCGTATTCTCCTGCTGTTCCGTGGGGCCCTCTCCTTCTTGGCCCCGGGAAGATTCCTAGGCACTCCTTCATCTTATGGTTGGCTATTCAGGAGCGTCTGTCGACGATGGATAAGCCTTGGTTGCATCATGAGGATGGTATTTGCGTCCTTTGTGGGATGGCGGTTGAGTCTCATTCTCACTTATTCTTCATGTGCCCTTACTCTAGTAGGTGTATCTCTATTGCTAGGAGGGAGATAAGATTTAGTTGGCCTCACTCTGAGTGGAGTACGGGTATTCTTTGGGCGGCTAGGAGGTGGAGAGGTAGGCATGTGGTTAACGTGGCATACCGCATTTTTTTAGCGGCGTTGGTCTACTTACTCTGGCAGGAGCATAATGAGAGGAGATTCGGTCAGAGGCGTCGAGATCCACACACAGTCACTTTTCAGGGGATTGGTATTGTTCGGGACATTATCTCTCAGCGTTGGCCGCCTAATTCCTTATTTGCGGTCGCTGTTAGGCGTATTTGGAGGGTTGCTTGGTAGTTTCAGTGTAACTCTTTTTTATTTTTTCTTTTCGCGCTGTTGTTGCACCTTCTGTAATGGTTGTTGGGTACTGGCCAGCCTTGTTGGCCACTCTTATTTATTTAATGCAATTGACTTTTCCCAAAAAAAAAAAAAATTCACTCATTAATGATCATTCATCGTTCATATTCATTCATAATATTCACCGTTCAGAGTAATTGTATCGTCATTCATCAGCAATCTAGTTGGAGAATCGTGCCGTGTTTATCATCATTGGCATATTCTTAGTGGGCTGTGTGTGAGGAGTAGCGCACGCTATGAACTCTCTTTAGCGCGCGCTAATTGAGTTCAGGTAGCGCACGCTACCTCCCAACACTAGCGCACGCTAAGGTAGTTCACTGCAGGCAGTCCAGAAGGCACTGGACTGCAGTCGGGTTGTAAGTAGCGCACGCTATGAATGGTAAGTAGCGCGCGCTAGTAGGTCGGAGTAGCGCACGCTATTCAGTCGTGTAGCGCGCACTAAGAGCGGATCAGGCAGAGTCCAGTGGCTACTGGACTGCATTGGATTAATTCCTAGCGTACGCTATGAGTAGATATTAGCGTACGCTAATCGGGGTCAGTAGCGCACGCTGAATTTGGTGTGTAGCGTGCGCTATTGTGAACAGATCAGAGAACATGAGGTTCTGGACTCCAGTACTGGGCATCAGATCATTCGTTAGTGCACGCTAACATTTTGAGTTAACGCACGCTAAGTATATGGCAGTAGCGCACGCTACAAAAGGTACGTAGCGCATGCTACCGATAAGGACAGGGGGTATTGGACTACCCAGTATACCCGTTAGCGCACGCTAAGAATAGGATCTAGCGCGCGCTAAACTGGGATTCTTATAAATTGGACAGTGTGGTCCAGATTTTGTCATTTGTCATTTCTTTTCTTTCCTTCATCGATTTCAGGCGATTTGGAGCTTCTTGAGGAGTGTTCTTCAAGGTGAAATCAGCTATCAATATTTCCAAGCATATAATCTGGAGTAATCATCATTTCATCATCTTCAAACATCATAATCAAGGTAATAATCTCTTGGATCTAGAATTTCGGATTTTTAGGTTTTCCTTCCGATTTCTTCGTGTAAGCTTGGATTATTGTTGGAATATGTTAGATATGAGTTATCTACCTTGGATAAATGTAGTCATATGGATTTATTGTTGTATATTTCGTATTTCATGAATATTGGGGTTGAATCAAGAACACTTTGGGGTTGACTTTGATTTTTTTTGGGGTTTTCAATTAGATGTTGTTGTTAACTCGAATTGTGGATTCTTAAAGGATTATTGATATCATTTAAGGTGTTTTGTTGGTTTGAACTACTCATTTTGGAGTTTGGTTTCGATATATTCGGGTTTGGATATTATCAAAGGATGTGCGTTTGCTAAGTGTTTGTTTGAATGCCTCAATGAGTTCGGATATTGTTGTATCGACCGTTGAGTTAATCGTAATTCATGCTTGATATGTATATTGAGCGGATTATTGGTAATTGTGTCATTCAGGGTTGTTCGAGCGACCGACATCTCGTTTTAGGACATTGTTCGAGGAAGGACATTTCGACACCGGTATTGTGTAAGTAAATTCTTACTCGGTTAAAAGGATATTCAATTCCTTATGTTTTTGTTCATTCATACATGTAATTAACTCATAATATATCGTTAATGTCGAGACTTGTAATTATCAACTCATCATGTAACTTACGAGGAACGACAGTTCCAAAATCATTTTATTGAAGCTATCACTCGTTGTATCATTACTTCATCTCGGTGAGTCGTTCTTGATCCTTGTCGGATTCTATTCATTACTCCTCATCTTGGTCATTTTGTTCTAGTGATCTTTCGAAATTATATTGCATGGCCAGTTGGCGCATGTGTGGAACTTTAGTCGGGCACACTATGGTCATGTGTATATGCGGGACTCCGGACACATTGGACTGTGCGTATGGTAATGTGTATACGCGGGACTCCAGACACATTGAACCGTGAGATTAATTAGGCCAATAGCGGGTGTATATGAGGGACTCCGGACACTCGGCTATTTGTGCTATTATTCAGTTCATTCGGGCGTACATTGATGCTCATCATTCAACTTAATTCATTAATTCATTCATGTGATTGTTGTATATTGTTCAACTCTTGAGGATTGTTGTTCTATGTAACTGACCCCATTGGGGGATATTATTTTCAAGTCATGGCAAGGCTAAGGCACGGGAAGAGAACGTTGACGGCGAGGAGTCCCAGTGATACTAGTAGGGGGCCCCAGTCCTTTTAGTCTTCATGTTTTCTTCATTTGTATTCCGCTGCAGACTTCCACTTTAAATACTCATTTTAACTGGTGTTGTATATTTTATCTTCATATAAAATATACATGTATTCTGTTTTTATCCTGGGTGTGTTGTACTTGAAACTCCTCATCGGAGTCATTATCGATATACTATGGTTCGGTACTACAACTATATCACTTAATTTATTAATTTTCATTCGCCTAGTGGGTCCCAGTTGGGGGGTCCACGACAGTGTAATATTCGCCTAGTTTGGGGTGTTACATGGACTGCCCGATAGCGCACGCTAGTAATGTGCAGTATATAAATGGACGGCCGGGTGTTAAGATGCATTTTCGGCCATTCTTTCCCTTATTTCGATAGAGAGAGTTCTTAGAGAGAAGTTTGAGGTTCCAAACACTTGAGTTGATCGTCCTTAACAACATTGGAGTTTGGAAACGATTGGAAATGGATTCAACCTTGGGATTCAATCCATTCCTTCAAAGAGGTAATTACTCTTCACTTTAGGATTTCGTTTTGAATTGTATATGATGTTCTTGTGTTGTTAATCGTCATGTATATGAGCTGATGAGTATATGATTATGAGATGGATTACTAAGTTATGTTGATGATATTGTTGATATGCGGATATTGATATGATTCGTGTGGTTTGGAATGGTGTTGTTCTTCTTCAAGAGATATGTTGGTTAATATCTCCCTTCATTTCGGGTTTTGATGTTGTCATTATTATTTACTTCGTATGATGATGATCATGCAAGTGATTATGATTCTTGGTTTATATGATATGATTAAGAAGATTATATGTTGAAACGTTAGTAGAAATGAGATTTGGACACTTGTTTGGAAAGTAATGCGTATAAGGTTCGACTTTGGAAAATCGCCACTGATTCTTGTAAACTCCAAAAATTTTGAAACATAGCAGTATGATAGAGCATCGAGTTATCTTTTTAATGGTTCAAACGGTGAGTTAATCGGAGTCCGTATGAGTGAGTTATGCTCAAAATGGCATAAACTATACTGTGTGTATTCTGAGAACAGGTAGCGCACGCTATTGATGAAGTTAGCGTACACTAACGTGCCTGGACGTATAAAAACGTATAGCAGTCGGGAATTTCATTTCCAAACCCTTCCTACACAATCCACTTTCGTCCCAAATCACCCAAACTCGGTTTTTAACCCCTAAACCTCAGATTTTGAGTTGGTTTATCAAGTGATAACGTCTAGGAAAGCTTGGAACAAGGATTATAACATCATTCTTGATTCTTTCGCCGGATTGAAGGTAATTGGCTTGAACTCTAATATTTTGGGATGTTTGAGATTCTTGATATATTTGGGTTGTTTAGTTCGTATCGATGGCTAGAATTATATAATGTTGAAGGATATATATATGTTTATGATTGTGTTCTTCGTGTTCTTGGTGTGGTTGGTGTTTATTGATTGATGATTCGAATATACCTTTGAATTCCGCCTTCAAGGTGTTTGATTGAAGTTTTGAAAGAGAAATTGATTGGAATACTTTAGTTAAGTTTGTATACTCGCCTTATCGAATCGATATATGGACTTTGCGGAATCATGGGAATGAATTCGTAATTGTTTGAGTTAGATTGTTCGGACTTATGTTTAATCAAGATATTTTGGAATCGTTAGGGTTGTGGATTGGTTATACCAGTCATTGATTATTATCGAATGTGTGTTAATCAATTATTGCAATAGGTGGTGATAACTGATCGTTGATTACGACCATTGTGTTGCGGTTGAGGTTGAAGAGTTCATAGATTGCTTTTGGTCGGGGCTGAAGAGCTCGTAGATGAAGGCAATGGTTTTGGTAATGGCTTCGTGGTATCGGTATCGAGGCAAGTTATACTTGTTCAGTTTATAATATTTAATGAAAGGTTTCGCTTTCATTTCATTTATAATTCATATAGCAATGATATTATAAACGTAAATTTTCGGGATGATGGTTTGTTCGTGGAAAGGATATTATCGTCGGTTTGAGGTAATTTAAGTATTGTTCAGTTATGAGGATAATTATTATGTTATGTTGTGGTATATGTCGTATGTTGAAATCGTATAGTGGGATTCGTATTGGTTGTTCGTTGAGGGATGTTGATTCCAGGGTTATCGTTTGGAATTAATGGTTGTGTATATCGATTGTTGAGGGATGTTGATCCCCGGCCTGTTGTGTTGGGGTTGTTGATCGTGTTGATCGTTCTTTGGGAATTGTGATCACAGGATTGTTGTTTTAAATATTGTCGGTCGAGTCGAGCTTTCATTATTCGTGTGTCATTGTTCACTTCGGTTAGTCTTTTGATCCTTATTGGATATGTGATTCTTTGAGTTTCATTGTCATATTGCATCGTGACATATCTGGAGTCATATCTGCATGCCGATCGGATATGTGTAGGATTTTCAGGGCGGGCACATATAGATGTGTGATGGGGTCATGTCCTCACATTGAGCTGTGCACACGAGAAGATTACTTCGTGAGACTAATTAGGTACAAGACAACATGTGTATTTGATCGATACACAGGGTGGCTTGTGCACGGACACATTTCCGGATCGGGCGTACTGTGACGTCCATCTTTGAGCCATATTTTTTGGTCGTTCATCCTCCATGTATGGTTGTGTATGTTCGACAGTTTGCGACTGGTTGTTCATACGCCCGAGGGGTATGTTCGACAGTCGAGGTTATTTGTTTGAGATCCATTATATTTGGTCGTGTTGGAGTTTACCATGTTGATGGTATTCTAAGTCGTTGTTGATCTTTTATTGGTCGTGTTGGAGTTTACCATGTTGATAGTATTCTCGGTCATCGTAGATCCTTGTTGTTCATGTTGGAGCTGATCATTTTGATGAGATTCTTGGTCGTTGTTGATTCGTTGTTGGTCTTGCTTGGAGTTTGTCATGTTGGTGATATTCTCAGTTGACGTATTGTTTGATCTGGTTATTGATCGTATGGGCGTTTGGGCTGTGCATCGATGTTTCGGATTTATTATCATTATTTTGTGGTAGTTGATCTGCAGATGTATTGTGTATGTTTGGTTCTTATCAGGATTGGTATTTGATTGTGCGATCCGACGGACAAGATTTGGCACAGATAGATTATTTCCCGCTTATGAGTTATGATGATATTTTTGAGGATTTTGAGTATTGTTTTGGTTCAGTCCAGATGAGTGTTGTTGAGTTCATTTCATCATTTGAGAATGCGAAATGTAGATTATGGTAAGGATTGAATTGGTATGGATTGCTTTGGATTGGTAAGGTTAGGATGGTAAGATTACGTTGGTAGTATTCTTACAGTATTATTACATTGATATGTAATTATTTATGTGATGTGATCGATATCATAATTGAGTATTGTGGCTGACCCCGTCGTGGGCTTTATTTTTAGGTACTCGGAGATCGAGCTAGTAGCGGTCGTGAAGAGATGAGCTTACCGGGTGATACTGGCCGTGGCATTATTTTGGGAATCGAGTATTCTTTTTTGGTTGTTTTATTTCCGTTGCAAATGTTTATATTGAACTGTGTGTTTGTAATATCCTAGAATTTCACTATGATTTTTTCGCATTATTTTATCTGGGATGTACTGTACAGAGTGGGACCGACACGATATGAGTGGATAATTTTGGAAACCGTGACAGTCGTGCCAGTATGTCTATCGAGGTTATTTTGATTCTAGGATATTACATGCTTGGTGTGTTTTTCTATGTCGGATATACTGTATGAGTATTTGTACAATTGTCGTACTTGGTCGACAGTTGTATTCGAGGTATCGTCAATCAGAAGTATCATATGAAAATAATATCGGAACGAGCATATGTATTCAGTATGTTGCGTGTACGTATTCAGTATATTGAGATGACAGACAGGAGCAAAATGGCTAAGTATGAAAGCCATTACGTACGTTATATGTTGGAGATTACGTACGTAGCTAAGTAATCTTAACGTACGTTAAGCTACGTACATTACGTACGTTAAGAATGGAATCAGCGGGTCCGAGCTTTGGTCGGCAGGTGGGCCCAGTGTCGGCTTCTTTCGGCGCAGGATGTGGACAGGCGAGTCAACCCCGGCATTACGTACGCTATGCATGGCATATTACGTACGTAATATGGGTTGATACTGTAGCAAGTCAACCGCTACATTACGTACGCTACGGTGATGGTATTCCGTACGTAACGCAAGGTGCAAATTAGTACAGATTACCCTGGATGACGATTACGTACGCTATATAGGACATATAGCGTACGTTAAAGGCCTTACGTACGTTAATTTTGGGACATAACGTACGTAACGAGATGCACAATTTATAAAATAAGAACGGGACTTTCATTTCCTCACGAAAGGAAACACATTTCCTCCTCCCCAGCTCGTCCCTCTCCACTCTCAAACCCATTTCAGACCCTCATACCCTTGTTAAGACTTTGATAAGGATGATCGGAAGCTTGAAACTTGGAGTTCTTGGAGATTTGGAAGTGTTTGATTGTGTTATTCATCTTCAAAGGGTATGTTGATGAACTCTACTCCTTGAATTCGTATTTTGATGTTAGTGTTGATGTTCTTCTTCGTATGAAGATGATTATGGTATTGTGGTTACGATTCTTGAGGATATATGAACTATATGTTGAAGGGAGATGATGATATGTTGGTTTTTGTCTTGAATATGTTGACTATGATTATAGGATCATGTTGTTCTTGGTGATCTTGGTAGTATTGATTCGATTCTTGATGTTAGGAGGATCGTATGTTGGAGAATATGATGATACATGCCTTGGAGTATGGATTAGATGATGGTTAGATGTTAGAACACATTGAATTACGTCGTTTTGTTGGCTTCAAACGTGATTATGGATTAATTCATGTTCTTGAAAAATTCTTGAATGATATATGTCCGTAAATTGGAAGGATTACGATTAATTTTGGTATATGATTATTCATGATGATAGCCGTAATTGTATTCCTATGAATTTGCACGAATGAGCCCTGTAAATCCGAATTTAAGATTGAAGTCGGAACCAAGAATGTTGTAGACGTTGATAGAACTATTGATTATCGAAGTTCGGCTTGTACTCGTATTGATAAGAGTTGATATGGTTTGATTTCGTACGATCGAGATACCGTTGAGTTTGATTGGTTGATTATACCGGTTGTTGATTGTTATCGAACGTATTGTTGATTGATTATTGTATTAGGTTGCATTAGGTGATCGTTGATATTAACCATTATGTTGCGGTGAGTCGGGGCTGCGGAGCTTTTAGATGAAGACGACGGGACTAGTAACAACTTCATCGTATCAGTATCGAGGCAAGTTATGCTTGCTCAGTTCATAATGTTAATAAATGATTTCGTTTTCATTTCATTTATGATTCATATAGCAATAGTATTATGGAATATATGACGTGTCGGAATGGTGGTATGTATGGTATTTTTGGACTAAGATAAATCATAATGTATATGATTTTAAGGATGTCTAGTGGAAATGGGAACATGAATTATAATTTGGTCTATTGCATGAGAAGTTGGATATCAAAGTTGGTTATCGTGTCGATGTTGAACTCGGGATGGTGGTTTGGTATTAGTTATGTCTAATATCCGGATTTATTACTGTGTAATTTACCTGTATTCGAACCCTGTATTATTCGGAATTGTGATCATGATGATTGGAGTATGATATTTCTTACATTGATATCTTTGTACATAAGTATAACAACATGCAAAATTTCTCATGCAAACTCGTGATAGCGCACGCTAAGAATGTAGCTTAACGCGCGCTATCGAGCTACTACTAGCGCATGCTATGTCTGTAGGAGTTGCGTGCGCTAAGCACTCAATTATTGAACTGGACGGATAGCACATGCGCCAGCCGGGACATGGGTCCGGATAAGATTCCCGCGGACGAACCTGTACAGATTTGGAGTCAACGCTTAGTAGCGTGCACTAAGTATTGTATGCTAGTGTGCGCTAATTAGCTAAAGTGCAGAATATTATAAATGAGACAACAACCCATTTTGGCTTACATTTCATTCGTCCATTCTTCATCCTTGAGAGGCCAGAGAGCTATAATAATCCTTCTACACACTGAGAACACATCTTATTGATCCTTGTATATTGGTTATCACTTGTGAGTGATTATTGAATTGGAGTAGCACCTTGGAGTGGCATACAACCAACCAGAGTCGGATTCTACCTTACGGTTCAGTGATTTTCGTCATATTAAGGTATGTTCAACCGATCTCCAGACTTAGAGTTGGATTCTAAAGAATTGGATGATCATGTTATCGAGATATTGATTTTCATTAGTGAATTATCCAAAGTACATTATGTTTGGAATATTGAGATGAATAGGCCTTAAGTACCTTGATTATGAACATCATGATTCGAATCTTATTACAATGAACAAGTAGAGGAAGCTTCTATCATTGGTAATCCAAATCTAGTAGATGACTTCATAGCAATCATGGACTTGACTTTAACATCATTATTGTTAGATGAATCTAAGGGATTGATCATGGAAGGATTTATTTTGTATAGATGGAACATTATTCAAACTTCAGAGTGATAGTTTCATTGATATAAAGGTGTGATATCAACCATTAAGCCTTCCGAATTATCGCATGAAGAATGGTATTTGAAATGGAATATGGTTTTATAATAGTATACATATTCTTGAATCCGAAGTTGTTGTTATCCGTAAGATCATTCATAGCCGTATAAACATGATATTCATGGAGGTAACATGAATTTACACTAAGGATTTCATTTGGTTTGATCATGTTAAGGTCCGTTTACTGCCCAGTAGTAAACTGCCATGCATAGTTAGCGCACGCTAAGCTATGTAGATTACCGTGCGCTATCGAGCATGAGTTAACGTACGCTACGTTTGGTACATAACGTATGTTAGGCCATCAGATGAGTCAGTCGGCTGATCAGTGAGGTACTGACCATGCATAGTTAGCGTACGCTAGGCTTCGTTGTTTGCGTGCGCTATCGAGCAGACTTAACGCACGCTACACAGAGTACTTAGCATGCGCTAAGAAGTTCAGACAGATTTTATTTTATGAGCTTTTAGCCGTAAATCGAATTGTTAGACATTCATACGACGTGAGATAAATCCTATATTATTTCTTTTGTTAAGGTTTGAGCTTGTTACGTGATTGATTGAGGGGGGACGACCTTCGAGTGTTCGTTTTCGTGGAAGTATTGTTCTTGTCTTCAAATCGAGGCAAGTACCTTATTTGTTTTATGTATTGATGTTATACATATTGTCGTGCATGTATGTCGTTGTTGTATGTCCACCTCGTGTTGGTCCGACGGGATCATCGGGGGATCTATGCTAGCGTGCGCTGGATCATCGGACGGGTTTTTCCACCACGGGTTGGTCTGACGGGATCATCGTGGGTTCTAGGCAGTGAACGCTGGATCGTCGGAATTACCATGTGTATGTTGTGATATCATGTTGTGATTATCAGTTGTGTATATTATGTATGAGTTTCTCGCAGGAGAAGACTCGTTTGACATTTTATCATTTACGTTAATATTATTCTGCGTGTGACGTTGAATAAGATGTTGTGGTACTTGTACTAGCATCGTTGTGCTAACCCCTTCGGGGGTGAACATTTTGTTTATGTTCGGGATCCAGAGAGCGAAACAACCACCGGAGCCGCATGGACGAGGGTGCGAGTGATGTTCGGCCGGGTTTATTTGTCATTGTTTATTGGTTATTTCAATAAGTACTCGAGTACGAAGTCATTTATGATGAATTTGAATTTGGTGATGTATTATTAAGTTTCTGTTGAACAATTTTATTTTCAGTATTTGGTTAGAACCGTTGTATCTTAATTCCGTTATTTCCATTCGTTAGTACCTCTTAATGTCTGTTCAATTCTTCAGCCTTGTAAATCCTTATGTAAAGGATTTACGGCGCTGTAATATTCCTGAATATATCGGGGGTGTTACAGAATATGGTATCGGAGCTAAGATTATGGATATCTTGGTCGTTGGGTTAAAATAGGGGTCATTTATGTCTTTTGAGGTAACCGGCCGCGAATAACATCACTCTACTGCCTACGTCTTCGTGCGGGTGGTGGTTGTAAGTTCCTAAACTCTATCTCATCTTTTACATGTTATATTCCTTTGTACTTGAGCATTTGAATGGTATTGTTCCCGGTATATTGAGTATTTGTGCTTACAGTGTGTTGAGAGGCGGACGTGGATGTGGACGCGGTCGCGGATGCGGACAAAGGAATGCAGAAAGGGAAGCGTCGCCTTCAAATCAAGCCAGTCATAGCTCAGGCGAGCCACAATGATCTATTAATAACGAACCGGAACCTGCTGTACCAGAGATCCTTTGTCAAGTGGTGAACCAGATGACTCAGTTCGCCCAAGTCGTGGACCGAATGCAAATGGCGGTGGGACTACAGCAGGGAGAGAGAGAGCAAGGGATCCCAGACATGGGAAATCGAGGTGACCGATGGCTGCAGGAGGTGGCGAAGATGCAACCACCCAAATTCGACGGTATTTCTAAGACTCCCACTTGGGACCATTGGTTGAAGGAACTGGAGAAAATCTTTGCCGGAATTAACTGCCCAGACGACCGGAGAGCCTCTATCGCTCAATATTTTCTGATAGGGGAAGCGTCCGAATGGTGGGAAGCCATCCGGCCTGTAGACCATGATGCTGATTGGACAGAGTTTAGATTGATGATGGAAGCTCGATTGCCCTCGTCCGTGAGGGAAGCCAAAGTTCGGGAGTTTTTCTCCGCTCGGCCTTGAATGTGCGTATCCTGCAATTAAGACGTTTAACCAAGCGGTGGCATTTGTTCGACATCCGGTCGAGCAGATGCGAAATGATGATCCATTTCGATATGAGGATGAAACCGTAAATCCAGTGGTACATGTCCGGTTTGAATGTACCACACTCCGTCAATACCGAGATAAGGCGTTGGCGTATGAGATCAAGGAAGCAATATGGAGAAATTTTCTAATCCAAGAAGCGAAAGTCTCGGCACTTTTACGAGCACAAGAATAGCAGCCCCGTAAGGCCCAGTCATCCTTTTACTCTTTCAAGAAACCTCCGCATCCGATTAGGAGCGAAAGAACTTCGAGCGACTTCAACTATTACTGATGTTACCAGGAAATGCTTTAACTGCGCCCAGACGGGGCACTATCGACGGAATTGCCCCCTACCTGCCATGACTTGTTTTGATTGTGGTCGAGAGGGACATCGTGCGGTGTTCTGTGAAGAGGCTGCAAAGTCTTTTAGAGCCCGTACGCCACATCCAGTCCACAAGGAAGCCGATATCAGCGAGCGGCAAAGTGTTCAGATGCCTCAGAATTTTGGCCGCGGACGAGGCAGATGACAATGGGACCGAAAGGGGACATCGAGTGCCAGATCTGTTCCCCCACGTTTGTACGAGATGAGGAGGACAGACGATTAGGATGCTGCTGTCGCATCAGGTACTGTCCAGATCCTTTCCCAGACAGTTAGCGTTTTATTCGATACAAGAGCTACGCATTCTTTTATATCTTTGTCTTGTGTAAATCGTTTGAATATTTCCGGTTTTCATACTTGTGAACCTTATGTTGTTGGTTTACCGAGTGGAGAGAAGATTATTGGGAACTTAGAAACTAGAAATTTCCCTGTATCATTTGGAGGCAGAGAGTGGCTCTCAAATTCGATTATAAAAGAAATGCAAGGAGACAACCTGATACTCGGAGACGATTGGCTTAATCGATATGGAGCAATTGTAAACTACCGAAGGAGGAATATCTCGTTGATCGCTGACGATGGTTCCGAAATATTGTTTGAGGGGTGGAAACCAGAAGCTCAGAAAATTGATCAAGGCGATGAAAGTCACAAATTGTTGAAACAGTACAGTGTATCGGAAGCGGTGCTATGCAATGAAGAAAGAAGACGAAATTGTGGAACTTTCATCCATTCCTGTTGTGAACGAATTTCCAGATGTATTTCCTGACGAGTTACCTGGACTACCTCCACGAAGGGATGTAGAATTTACCATTGAGCTGGAACCCGGAGCTACACCAATTTCTAAGGCGCCGTATCGTATGGCACCTACTGAGATGTACGAATGAAAAAGCAATCGGAGGAGTTATGGACAAAGGTTATATTCACCAGCGTTTCGCCCTAGGGAGCGCCAGTTCTTTTTGTCCGAAAGAAGGATGGATCGCTTTGACTATGTATTGACTATCGAGAGCTGAACAAGATGACGATTAAGAACAAGTATCCGTTGCCACGGATTGATGATCTGTTTGACCAGTTGCAAGGGGCAACAGTATTTTCTAAAATCGATCTGAGATCAGGGTATCATCAGCTGAGGATTAAGGAATCTGATGTTCCGAAATCAGCATTCAGAACTCGCTACGGACATTATGAGTTTGTAGTGATGCCGTTTGGTCTCACTAACGCACCTGCTGTATTCATGCAATTGATGAACCGGGTGTTCATCGAATATTTGGATAAATTTGTGGTCGTGTTCATTGATGAAATTCTAGTGTATTCTAAGGGCCCAGAAGAGCATGCTCAGCATTTGCGGATTGTATTGGAACTTTTGAGAAGCGAGCAATTGTACGCCAAACTCTCTAAGTGTGAATTTTGGCTGAAGGAAGTAATGTTCCTCAGCCATGTGGTATCCGCTAAAGGAGTCCGAGTAGACCCTCAGAAAATCGAAGCAATTATGGATTGGAAACCTCCAAAGAACGTGGAAGAAGTATGAAGCTTCTTAGGACTTGCTGGGTATTATCGTCGATTCGTGGAAGGGTTTTCTAAAATTTCCCGCCCACTTACTCGACTCCTGCAGAAAACTCAAAAGTTTGAGTGGAACGAGTCGTGTCAGACTAGTTTTGATGAGTTAAAGAAGAGATTGACGACGGCACCGATTCTATCACTTCCACAGGGAACTAGAGGATTTATAGTTTACAGTGATGCTTCGAACCAAGGACTCGGGTGCGTATTGATGCAGAATGATAAGGTGATCGCTTATGCGTCGCGACAGCTGAAACCTTATGAAGTGAATTACCCAACACATGATATGGAGCTAGCAGCAGTAGTTTTTGCTTTGAAGATCTGGAGGCATTATCTGTACGGGACTCACTGTCAGATCTTTACAGATCACAAGAGTCTCAAATACATCTTCAGTCAGAAAGAATTGAACATGCGGCAAAGAAGATGGTTAGAACTGATTAAGGACTATGACTTGGAGATTTTGTATCATCCAGGCAAAGCGAATGTAGTGGCCGATGCACTCAGCCGCAAGCCTGTTTCTATTCAGATGCTGGAGACGCTGACCTCCCAACTTAGCCTTCAACGAGAAATGATTCGAGAAGGAATTGAAGTGTGGTTACAAAGAGTCCAAGGACAACTGTGCGTTATGGAGATAACTTCATCACTAACCAAAGAAATCAAATCTAGACAGGCAGATGATCCTCAGATAATTCAGTTACGTGATGAAGTGATCAAGGGAAAGGCCCCCAGATTCATAATTCATGATGATGGAGTTTTGAGATTTCAGAACCGACTCTGCATTCCCGATGTCGATATTCTGAAACAGACAATTATGAAGGAAGCTCACAGTTCGCCCTATTCTATCCACCCAGGCACCAGTAAGATGTATAAGGACGTGAAGCAGAATTTCTGGTGGAGCAACATGAAGAAAGATGTAGCGGACTATATTTCGAAATGCTTGACTTGTCAGCAGGTTAAGATTGAGCATCAACGGCCTGCCGGAATGTTGAAGCCACTCCCGATTCCTGAATGGAAGTGGGAGGACATATCGATGGACTTTATCACTAGTATGCCGAGAACCAGGACAGGAATGAACATGATTTGGGTGATAGTTGATCGTTTAACCAAATCAGCTCATTTTCTAGGCATTAAGGACACGTGGGGACCAGAGAGGTTGGCACGAGTATTTATTTCAGAGATAGTTCGATTGCATGGTACGCCGAAAACCATTGTTTCTGATCGAGACGGCCGTTTTGTGTCTCATTTTTGGAAAGCAGTTCATAAGGCCTTGGGGACCGAATTGAACTTCAGTACAGCTTATCACCCGCAGACTGACGGACAATCCTAGAGTACCATTCAAACGGTGGAGGATATGCTGAGAGCTTGTGCCTTAGATTGGTCAAACGATTGGGAAGTTCATCTATCATTGATTGAATTTACCTACAACAATTGGCATGCTTCCATTAAGATGGCACCATTCGAGGCACTATACGGGAGGAGATGCAGATCGCCCCTATGTTGGGACGATTCGTCAGACTTGATCGGAACAGAACCAGAGTTGATCGTGCAGACTCGAGAGAAGATAGCCTTGATTCGTGAAAGACTGTTGACCGCCCAGAGTCGCCAGAAATCTTACGCAGACGTACGTCATCGCCCATTGGAGTTCATTACTAGAGACCACGTACTTTTAAAGATTTCTCCTACTCGGGGAATCTTTTGTTTCGGAAGGAAAGCTGAGTCCGAGATATATCGGACCATTTGAGATCCTTGAGAGAGTTGGAGAGTTGGCATACAGATTAGCATTGTCGCCGTCATTGTGCCATGTTCATAACATGTTCCACGTATCCCAGTTACGGAGGTATATACCAGATCCCAGTCATATCATTGATTTCGGCGAGATCGAAATCGCGCAGGATAGGACGTTTGAAGAAAGACCGGTCAAGATACTCGAGAGTCGAGTTAAGCAGTTGAGGAACAAACCAATAGTTTTGGTCAAAGTTCAATGGTCACGTCACGGAATGGAAGAAGCCACATGGGAAACGGAAGCTGGTATGAAGTCCAGATATCCCGAGTTATTTTCGTCTTGAGTTTCGGGACGAAACTCCTTTTTAGTAGGAGAGTATGTAATATCCGGATTTATTACTGTGTAATTTACCTGTATTCGAACCCTGTATTATTTGGAATTGTGATCATGATGATTATAGTATGATATTTCTTACATTAATATCTTTGTACATAAGTATAACAACATGCAAAATTTCTCATGCAAACTCGTGATAGCGCACGCTAAGAATGTAGCTTAACGCGCGCTATCGAGCTACTACTAGCGCTGGCTATGTATGTAGGAGTTGCGTGCGCTAAGCACTCAATTATTGAACTGGACGGCTAGCACATGCGCCAGCCGGGACATGGGTCCGGATAAGATTCCCGCGGACGAACCTGGACAGATTTGGAGTCAACGCTTAGTAGCGTGCGCTAAGTATTGTATGCAAGCGTGCGCTAATTAGCTAAAGTGCAGAATATTATAAATGAGACAACAACCCGTTTTGGCTTACATTTCATTCGTACATTCTTCATCCTTGAGAGGCCAGAGAGCTATAATAATCCTTCTACACACTTAGAACACATCTTATTGATCCTTGTATATTGGTTATCACTTGTGAGTGATCATTGAAGTGGAGTAGCACCTTGGATTGGCATACAACCAACCGGAGTCGGATTCTACCTTACGGTTCAGTGATTTTCGTCATATTAAGGTATGTTCAACCGATCTCCAGACTTAGAGTTGGATTCTAAAGAATTGGATGATCATGTTATCGAGATATTGATTTTCATTAGTGAATTATCCAAAGTACATTATGTTTGGAATATTGAGATGAATAGGCCTTAAGTACCTTGATTATGAACATCATGATTCGAATCTTATTACAATGAACAAGTAGAGGAAGCTTCTATCATTGGTAATCCAAATCTAGTAGATGACTTCATAGCAATCATGGACTTGACTTTAACATCATTATTGTTAGATGAATCTAAGGGATTGATCATGGAAGGATTTATTTTGTATAGATGGAACATTATTCAAACTTCAGAGTGATAGTTTTCATTGATATAAAGGTGTGATATCAACCATTAAGCCTTCCGAATTATCGCATGAAGAATGGTATTTGAAATGGAATATGGTTTTATAATAGTATACATATTCTTGAATCCGAAGTTGTTGTTATCCGTAAGATCATTCATAGCCGTATAAACATGATATTCATGGAGGTAACATGAATTTACACTAAGGATTTCATTTGGTTTGATCATGTTAAGGTCCGTTTACTGCCCAGTAGTAAACTGCCATGCACAGTTAGCGCACGCTAAGCTATGTAGATTACCGTGCGCTATCGAGCATGAGTTAACGTACGCTACGTTTGGTACATAACGTATGTTAGGCCATCAGATGAGTCAGTCGGCTGATCAGTGAGTTACTGACCATGCATAGTTAGCGTACGCTAGGCTTCGTTGTTTGCGTGCGCTATCGAGCAGACTTAACGCACGCTACACAGAGTACTTAGCATGCGCTAAGAAGTTCGATGATTTTATTTTATGAGCTTTTAGCCGTAAATCGAATTGTTAGACATTCATACGACGTGAGATAAATCCTATATTATTTCTTTTGTTAAGGTTTGAGCTTGTTACGTGATTGATTGAGGGGGGACGACCTTCGAGTGTTCGTTTTCGTGGAAGTATTGTTCTTGTCTTCAAATCGAGGCAAGTACCTTATTTGTTTTATGTATTGATGTTATACATATTGTCGTGCATGTATGTCGTTGTTGTATGTCCACCTCGTGTTGGTCCGACGGGATCATCGGGGGATCTATGCTAGCGTGCGCTGGATCATCGGACGGGTTTTTCCACCACGGGTTGGTCTGACGGGATCATCGTGGGTTCTAGGCAGTGAACGCTGGATCGTCGGAATTACCATGTGTATGTTGTGATATCATGTTGTGATTATCAGTTGTGTATATTATGTATGAGTTTCTCGCAGGAGAAGACTCGTTTGACATTTTATCATTTACGTTAATATTATTCTGCGTGTGACGTTGAATAATATGTTGTGGTACTTGTACTAGCATCGTTGTGCTAACCCCTTCGGGGGTGAACATTTTGTTTATGTTCAGGATCCAGGAGAGTGGGGAAACAACCACTGGAGCTGCATGACGAGGAGGGTGCAGAGTGATGTTCCGGCCGGGTTTATTTGTCTGTTGTTTATTGGTTATTTCAATAAGTACTCGAGTACGAAGTCATTTATGATGAATTTGAATTTGGTGATGTATTATTAAGTTTCTGTTGAACAATTTTATTTTCAGTATTTGGTTAGAACCGTTGTATCTTAATTCCGTTATTTCCATTCGTTAGTACCTCTTAATGTCTGTTCAATTCTTCAGCCTTGTAAATCCTTATGTAAAGGATTTACGGCGCTGTAATATTCCTGAATATATCGGGGGTGTTACAGAATATGGTATCGGAGCTAAGATTATAGATATCTTGGTCGTTGGGTTAAAATAGGGGTCATTTATGTCTTTTGAGGTAACCGGCCGCGAATAACATCACTCTACTGCCTACGTCATCGTGCGGGTGGTGGTTGTAAGTTCCTAAACTCTATCTCATCTTTTACATGTTATATTCCTTTGTACTTGAGCATTTGAATGGTATTGTTCCCGGTATATTGAGTATTTGTGCTTACAGTATGTTGAGAGGCGGACGGGACGTGGACGCGGTCGCGGATGCGGACAAAGGAATGCAGAAAGGGAAGCGTCGCCTTCAAATCAAGCCAGTCATAGCTCAGGCGAGCCACAATGATCTATCAATAACGAACCGGAACCTGCTGTACCAGAGATCCTTTGTCAAGTGGTGAACCAGATGACTCAGTTCGCCCAAGTCGTGGACCGAATGCAAGTGGCGGTGGGACTACAGCAGGGAGAGAGAGAGCAAGGGATCCCAGACATGGGAAATCGAGGTGACCGATGGCTGCAGGAGGTGGCGAAGATGCAACCACCCAAATTCGACGGTATTTCTGAGACTCCCACTTGGGACCATTGGTTGAAGGAACTGGAGAAAATCTTTGCCGGAATTAACTGCCCAGACGACCGGAGAGCCTCTATCGCTCAATATTTTCTCGATAGGAAGCGTCCGAATGGTGGGAAGCCATCCGGCCTGTAGACCATGATGCTGATTGGACAGAGTTTAGATTGATGATGGAAGCTCAGTATTGCCCTCGTCCTGTGAGGGAAGCCAAAGTTCGGGAGTTTTTCTCCGCTCAGCCTTCAGATGTGCCAGTATTCCAGGCAATTAAGACGTTTAACCAGCAGCTGGCATTTGTTCGACATCTGGTCAGAACAGATGCAGAAATGATGATCCATTTCGATATGAGGATGAAACCAGAAATCCAGAGGTACATGTCCGGTTTTGAATGTACCACACTCCCTCAATACCAGGATAAGGCGTTGGCGTATGAGATCAAGGAAGCAGCTATGGAGAAATTTTCGGAATCCAAGAAGCAGAAAGTCTCTGGCACTTTTACAGAGCACAAGAACAGCAGGCCCCGTAAGGCCCAGTCATCCTTTTACTCTTTCAAGAAACCTCCGCATCCAGTTAGGAGCAGAAAGAACTTCGGAGCGACTTCAACTATTACTGATGTTACCAGGAAATGCTTTAACTGCGCCCAGACGGGGCACTATCGACGGAATTGCCCCCTACCTGCCATGACTTGTTTTGATTGTGGTCGAGAGGGACATCGTGCGGTGTTCTGTGAAGAGGCTGCAAAGTCTTTTAGAGCCCGTACGCCACATCCAGTCCACAAGGAAGCCAGTATCCAACAGACGCAGCAAAGTGTTCAGATGCCTCAGAATTTTGGCCGCGGACGAGGCAGATGACAATGGGACCGAAAGGGGACATCGAGTGCCAGATCTGTTCCCCCACGTTTGTACGAGATGAGGAGGACAGACGATTAGGATGCTGCTGTCGCATCAGGTACTGTCCAGATCCTTTCCCAGACAGTTAGCGTTTTATTCGATACAAGAGCTACGCATTCTTTTATATCTTTGTCTTGTGTAAATCGTTTGAATATTTCCGGTTTTCATACTTGTGAACCTTATGTTGTTGGTTTACCGAGTGGAGAGAAGATTATTGGGAACTTAGAAACTAGAAATTTCCCTGTATCATTTGGAGGCAGAGAGTGGCTCTCAAATTCGATTATAAAAGAAATGCAAGGAGACAACCTGATACTCGGAGACGATTGGCTTAATCGATATGGAGCAATTGTAAACTACCGAAGGAGGAATATCTCGTTGATCGCTGACGATGGTTCCGAAATATTGTTTGAGGGGTGGAAACCAGGAAGCTCAGGAAAATTGATCAAGGCGATGAAAGCTGTCAAATTGTTGAAACAGGGCTGTATCGGAAACTGGTGCTATGCAATGAAGAAAGAAGACGAAATTGTGGAACTTTCATCCATTCCTGTTGTGAACGAATTTCCAGATGTATTTCCTGACGAGTTACCTGGACTACCTCCACGAAGGGATGTAGAATTTACCATTGAGCTGGAACCCGGAGCTACACCAATTTCTAAGGCGCCGTATCGTATGGCACCTACTGAGATGTACGAACTGAAAAAGCAACTGGAGGAGTTACTGGACAAAGGTTATATTCAGCCAAGCGTTTCGCCCTAGGGAGCGCCAGTTCTTTTTGTCCGAAAGAAGGATGGATCGCTTTGACTATGTATTGACTATCGAGAGCTGAACAAGATGACGATTAAGAACAAGTATCCGTTGCCACGGATTGATGATCTGTTTGACCAGTTGCAAGGGGCAACAGTATTTTCTAAAATCGATCTGAGATCAGGGTATCATCAGCTGAGGATTAAGGAATCTGATGTTCCGAAATCAGCATTCAGAACTCGCTACGGACATTATGAGTTTGTAGTGATGCCGTTTGGTCTCACTAACGCACCTGCTGTATTCATGCAATTGATGAACCGGGTGTTCATCGAATATTTGGATAAATTTGTGGTCGTGTTCATTGATGAAATTCTAGTGTATTCTAAGGGCCCAGAAGAGCATGCTCAGCATTTGCGGATTGTATTGGAACTTTTGAGAAGCGAGCAATTGTACGCCAAACTCTCTAAGTGTGAATTTTGGCTGAAGGAAGTAATGTTCCTCAGCCATGTGGTATCCGCTAAAGGAGTCCGAGTAGACCCTCAGAAAATCGAAGCAATTATGGATTGGAAACCTCCAAAGAACGTGGAAGAAGTATGAAGCTTCTTAGGACTTGCTGGGTATTATCGTCAATTCGTGGAAGGGTTTTCTAAAATTTCCCGCCCACTTACTCGACTCCTGCAGAAAACTCAAAAGTTTGAGTGGAACGAGTCGTGTCAGACTAGTTTTGATGAGTTAAAGAAGAGATTGACGACGGCACCGATTCTATCACTTCCACAGGGAACTAGAGGATTTATAGTTTACAGTGATGCTTCGAACCAAGGACTCGGGTGCGTATTGATGCAGAATGATAAGGTGATCGCTTATGCGTCGCGACAGCTGAAACCTTATGAAGTGAATTACCCAACACATGATATGGAGCTAGCAGCAGTAGTTTTTGCTTTGAAGATCTGGAGGCATTATCTCAGACGGACTCACCGTCGATCTTTCTGAGATCACAAGAGTCTCAAATACATCTTCAGTCAGAAAGAATTGAACATGCGGCAAAGAAGATGGTTAGAACTGATTAAGGACTATGACTTGGAGATTTTGTATCATCCAGGCAAAGCGAATGTAGTGGCCGATGCACTCAGCCGCAAGCCTGTTTCTATTCAGATGCTGGAGACGCTGACCTCCCAACTTAGCCTTCAACGAGAGATGATTTGAGAAGGAATTGAAGTGTGGTTACAAAGAGGCCAAGGACAACTGTGCGTTATGGAGATAACTTCATCACTAACCGAAGAAATCAAATCTAGACAGGCAGATGATCCTCAGATGATTCAGTTACGTGATGAAGTGATCAAGGGAAAGGCCCCCAGATTCATAATTCATGATGATGGAGTTTTGAGATTTCAGAACCGACTCTGCATTCCCGATGTCGATATTCTGAAACAGACAATTATGAAGGAAGCTCACAGTTCGCCCTATTCTATCCACCCAGGCACCAGTAAGATGTATAAGGACTTGAAGCAGAATTTCTGGTGGAGCAACATGAAGAAAGATGTAGCGGAGTATATTTCGAAATGCTTGACTTGTCAGCAGGTTAAGATTGAGCATCAACGGCCTGCCGGAATGTTGAAGCCACTCCCGATTCCTGAATGGAAGTGGGAGGACATATCGATGGACTTTATCACTAGTATGCCGAGAACCAGGACAGGAATGAACATGATTTGGGTGATAGTTGATCGTTTAACCAAATCAGCTCATTTTCTAGGCATTAAGGACACGTGGGGACCAGAGAGGTTGGCACGAGTATTTATTTCAGAGATAGTTCGATTGCATGGTACGCCGAAAACCATTGTTTCTGATCGAGACGGCCGTTTTGTGTCTCATTTTTGGAAAGCAGTTCATAAGGCCTTGGGGACCGAATTGAACTTCAGTACAGCTTATCACCCGCAGACTGACGGACAATCCTAGAGTACCATTCAAACGGTGGAGGATATGCTGAGAGCTTGTGCCTTAGATTGGTCAAACGATTGGGAAGTTCATCTATCATTGATTGAATTTACCTACAACAATAGTTGGCATGCTTCCATTAAGATGGCACCATTCGAGGCACTATACGGGAGGAGATGCAGATCGCCCCTATGTTGGGACGATTCGTCAGACTTGATCGGAACAGAACCAGAGTTGATCGTGCAGACTCGAGAGAAGATAGCCTTGATTCGTGAAAGACTGTTGACCGCCCAGAGTCGCCAGAAATCTTACGCAGACGTACGTCATCGCCCATTGGAGTTCATTACTGGAGACCACGTACTTTTAAAGATTTCTCCTACTCGGGGAATCTTTTGTTTCGGAAGAAAAGCTGAGTCCGAGATATATCGGACCATTTGAGATCCTTGAGAGAGTTGGAGAGTTGGCATACAGATTAGCATTGTCGCCGTCATTGTGCCACGTTCATAACATGTTCCACGTATCCCAGTTACGGAGGTATATACCAGATCCCAGTCATATCATTGATTTCGGCGAGATCGAAATCGCGCAGGATGGGACGTTTGAAGAAAGACCGGTCAAGATACTCGAGAGTCGAGTTAAGCAGTTGAGGAACAAACCAATAGTTTTGGTCAAAGTTCAATGGTCACGTCACGGAATGGAAGAAGCCACATGGGAAACGGAAGCTGGTATGAAGTCCAGATATCCCGAGTTATTTTCGTCTTGAGTTTCGGGACGAAACTCCTTTTTAGTTGGAGAGTATGTAATATCCGGATTTATTACTGTGTAATTTACCTGTATTCGAACCCTGTATTATTTGGAATTGTGATCATGATGATTATAGTATGATATTTCTTACATTAATATCTTTGTACATAAGTATAACAACATGCAAAATTTCTCATGCAAACTCGTGATAGCGCACGCTAAGAATGTAGCTTAACGCGCGCTATCGAGCTACTACTAGCGCTGGCTATGTATGTAGGAGTTGCGTGCGCTAAGCACTCAATTATTGAACTGGACGGCTAGCACATGCGCCAGCCGGGACATGGGTCCAGATAAGATTTCCGCGGACGAACCTGGACAGATTTGGAGTCAACGCTTAGTAGCGTGCGCTAAGTATTGTATGCAAGCGTGCGCTAATTAGCTAAAGTGCAGAATATTATAAATGAGACAACAACCCGTTTTGGCTTACATTTCATTCGTACATTCTTCATCCTTGAGAGGCCAGAGAGCTATAATAATCCTTCTACACACTTAGAACACATCTTATTGATCCTTGTATGTTGGTTATCACTTGTGAGTGATCATTGAAGTGGAGTAGCACCTTGGATTGGCATACAACCAACCGGAGTCGGATTCTACCTTACGGTTCAGTGATTTTCGTCATATTAAGGTATGTTCAACCTATCTCCAGACTTAGAGTTGGATTCTAAAGAATTGGATGATCATATTATCGAGATATTGATTTTCATTAGTGAATTATCCAAAGTACATCATGTTTGGAATATTGAGATGAATAGGCCTTAAGTACCTTGATTATGAACATCATGATTCGAATCTTATTACAATGAACAAGTAGAGGAAGCTTCTATCATTGGTAATCCAAATCTAGTAGATGACTTCATAGCAATCATGGACTTGACTTTAACATCATTATTGTTAGATGAATCTAAGGGATTGATCATGGAAGGATTTATTTTGTATAGATGGAACATTATTCAAACTTCAGAGTGATAGTTTTCATTGATATAAAGGTGTGATATCAACCGTTAAGCCTTCCGAATTATCGCATGAAGAATGGTATTTGAAATGGAATATGGTTTTATAATAGTATACATATTCTTGAATCCGAAGTTGTTGTTATCCGTAAGATCATTCATAGCCGTATAAACATGATATTCATGGAGGTAACATGAATTTACACTGAGGATTTCATTTGGTTTGATCATGTTAAGGTCCGTTTACTGCCCAATAGTAAACTGCCATGCACAGTTAGCACACGCTAAGCTATGTAGATTAACGTGCGCTATCGAGCATGAGTTAACGTACGCTATGTTTGGTACTTAACGTACGTTAGGCCATCAGACGAGTCAGTCGGCTGATCAGTGAGGTACTTACTATACATAGTTAGCGTATGCTAGGCTTTGTTGTTTGCGTGCGCTATCAAGCAGACTTAACGCACGCTACACAGAGTACTTAGCGTGCGCTAAGAAGTTCAGACAGATTTCATTTTATGAGATTTTGGCCGTAAATCAAATTGTTAGAAATTCGTACGACGTGAGATAAATCCTATATTATTTCTTTTGTTAAGGTTTGAGCTTGTTACGTGATTGATTGAGGGGGGACGACCTTCGAGTGTTCGTTTTCGTGGAAGTATTGTTCTTGTCTTCAAATCGAGGCAAGTACCTTATTTGTTTTATGTATTGATGTTATACATATTGTCGTGCATGTATGTTGTTGTTGTATGTCCACCTCGTGTTGGTCCGACGGGATCATCGGGGGATCTATGCTAGTGTGCGCTGGATCATCGGATGGGTTTTTCCACCACGGGTTGGTCTGACGGGATCATCGTGGGTTCTAGGCAGTGAACGCTGGATCGTCGGAATTACCATGTGCATGTTGTGATATCATGTTGTGATTATCAGTTGTGTATATTATGTATGAGTTTCTCGCAGGAGAAGACTCGTTTGACATTTTATCATTTACGTTATTATTATTCTGCGTGTGACGTTGAATAATATGTTGTGGTACTTGTACTAGCATCGTTGTGCTAACCCCTGCGGGGGTGAACATTTTGTTTATGTTCAGGATCCAGGAGAGCGGGGAAACAACCACTGGAGCTACATGACGACGAGGGTGCAGAGTGATGTTCCGGCCGGGTTTATTTGTCTGTTGTTTATTGGTTATTTCAATAAGTACTCGAGTACGAAGTCATTTATGATGAATTTGAATTTGGTGATGTATTATTAAGTTTCTGTTGAACAATTGTATTTTCAGTATTTGGTTAGAACCGTTGTATCTTAATTCCGTTATTTCCATTCGTTAGTACCTCTTAATGTCTGTTCAATTCTTCAGCCTTGTAAATCCTTATGTAAAGGATTTACGGCGCTGTAATATTCCTGAATATATCGGGGGTGTTACATTATGGATTGTATCTCATTTTGGATTGTTGGATAAACCGTGTATTCGTTCAGGGCGGTTGGTCATGGAAAGGTTGGCGTCTCCAGCTTGAGGTGAATTAATATTGTTAGATTATGATAATCATCATGTTGCATTATTGCATGTGTGTGTTAATATTTCATGCGGTGAGTGTGCACCATTGTTTGTTACGTTTTGTAATATGCTCTTTTTTTGAGCTGGGATCTATTGGGCCGATGTGTTAGGGGATAAGACCTATATGGCACCTATGTTCCGGGGTATTCCTGTGTGGATACTTTTGTGACCCTTGGTTGCGACCTTGGGGTATTTTGTGATTGCATGAACTGTGTTAGGGGATAAGACCTAAATGGCACCTATGTTCCGGGGTATTCATGTGAGATGCTTCCGTGACCCTTGGCTGCTGCCTTGGGGTTTATGTGTTAATATTATATGCATTGTTGAGCATGATGTGGACTGTTGTCTGATGGAAATACGACATTGTGGTCGTGTCAGTCTTTCATGATCGAGTTACTGTTTCTCTTTTGGGAAGTCTTCTGATCCTTGATGGATATGCGTTTCTTCGAGGTTGTTGTCATGTTGTATCATGGCATATCTAGAGTCAGATACGTTCTGATCGTTCATGTGTAGGATTTTCGGGACGGGCACGTGTAGCATGTGTTGGTTTCGACCTCATATTGAACCGTACACACGAGACGTACTTCGTGAGGCTGATTAGGTACGAGACCAGACGAGTATCTATTCAATACCCATGGTTGGCTTGTACACGGACACATGTCCGGATCGAGCGTATCGTGACGTCCATTTTGAGTCTTACTGATTGGTCGTTCACAGTCCATGTATAATCGTATCTGTTCGGAATTCGGGTTGTCTTTGTAATTCCGTATATATAATCCGTTATGGTTGACGATTTTATTCTCTCGTGTATCTGTTGCCATTGAACCTTTATTAATCTCGTTCGGAGTTACCGTATCGATGGTCAACTCATTTGATATCGATCCCTTATTGCTCTTATTGGAGTTTACCGCATCGTTGGTATTCTCGGTTGTTGGTCCTTATTGATCTCGCTAGAGTTTACTGTGTCGTCAATATTCTCGGTTGTTGACCCTTTATTGATCTATTGGAGTTTATCGTACCGTTGGTTGTCGACTCTTATTGGTCTTGTTGGAGTTTACCCTGTCGTCGGTATTCTCGGCTATTGATTCTTCGTTGATCCTTACCCTGTCGTCGGTATTCTCGGTTGTCCACCTTTTATTGATCTTGTTGGGATTTGCCGTATTGCCGGTATTCTCGGTTATTGATTCTCCATTGATCTTGTTGGAGTTACCACATCATGGCATTCTCGTTCGTGGTTGATCTTTTGTCGATCTTGTGTGGAAATATCATGTCATTGATATTTCCGTTGTGATGCATTAATTGTTTATCATTATTGATTGTCTAAAAATTCATGTTTTGTATTGATATTCGGGACTTGCTATTGTCTCGGAACAGTTGGATTACAGGTGTGCCATGTGATATCGGTTTTATCAGGATTGGGATCCGATTGTGCGACCCAGCTGATAGAGTTAGTCTTGGCCAGATCATTCTATAATTGAGATATGACAAGTTTGGGAATTTTTGTATCGTTTCGGTTACAGTACAGGTGGTTACTCTTGAATTCATTCATCACTTAAGGACACGAGGCGTGGGTTATGGTAAGAATTGATTTGTTACGGATTGTGACAGGTTGGTAATGCTACTTCGGTAAGATTACGTGGGGAATGTTCTTACTCTGTAGATTACATTGATATGTAATTGTTTTTGTGATGTGATCATTATCATTGTTGAGTATTATGGCTGACCCCGTCGTGGGCTTTATCTGTTAGGTACTCGGAGTTCGAGCTAGTAGCGGTCGTGAAGGGATGAGCTTTCCGGTGATACTGCCTATGGCGTGATTGTTCGGATTGTGTATTCTTTTCTGGTTTTTCTAATTCCGCTGCAAATGTATTTAATTATGTTTTTATCCGCTACGTGTGTATATTTTAAAATGGATTTCGGTATTCTTTGAATTGTGTTTTCATCCGCTGCGTGTGTGTACTATCACAGGGCCTTTTGGCATTTTTAAACGTTTGATAAAATGATTTTAGCCTTGTGGGTTCCAATATGGGGCCCACGGCGCTGTAATGTTCCCGTATGGTTTTGGGGGTGTTACAGAAGATGGTATCGGAGCTTGGGTTTCGAAAAACCCGGGCGTGTGTGTTATGTGGCTCTACCGGTGCGGTAGTAGCGTGACTTTTGAAAATGATTTTCTGACTTTTGAGTCAAACCGGTTTTGGAGGTTTCAAAATTTTTGAAATATTTTCAAATTGCTGTATTTGCGATGCCGGTGTGTTGTTAGTGTGTTGAGACTTTGTATGGGAGTCGTATGCTGGTATCACGGAAGATCATCGACTTCACGGCCTGTAAGTATGTTCTTTCAGTTATTTCAGTTTTGATGATGATTATTTGAGTATGGTTTCGTGATTTTGAGATATTTCGGGATTGAGATACTGATTATGACAGGTGTTGAGTTTCGAGGACGAAACTTATTTAAGTGGGTGTATATGTAATATCCTAGAATTTCACTATGATTTTTTCGCATTATTTTATCTGGGATGTACCGTGCAGTGGGACCGACACGATATGAGTGGATAATTTTGGAACCGTGATGTAGTGCAAGATGTCTATCAAGGTTATTTTGATTCTAGGATATTACATGCTTGGTGTGTTTTTCTATGTCGGATATACTGTATGAGTATTTGTACAATTTCCGTACTTGGTCGACAGTTGTATTCGAGGTATCGTGCATCAGAAATATCATATGAAAATAATATCGGAACGAGCATATGTATTCAGTATGTCGCGTGTACGTATTCAGTATATTGAGATGACAGACATGAGCAAAATGGCTAAGTATGAAAGCCATTACGTACATTATATGTTGGAGATTACGTACGTAGCTAAGTAATCTTAACGTACGTTAAGCTGCGTACATTACGTACGTTAAGAATGGAATCAGCGGGTCCGAGCTGTGGTCGGCAGGTGGGCCCGGTGTCGGCTGCTTTCGGCGCAGGATGTGGACAGGCGAGTCAACCCCGGCATTACATACGCTATGCATGGCATATTACGTACGTAATATGGGTTGATACTGTAGCAAGTCAACCGCTACATTACGTACGCTACGGTGATGGTATTACGTACGTAACGCAAGGTGCAAAATAGTACAGATTACCCTGGATGATGATTACGTACGCTATATAGGACATATAGCGTACGTTAAAGGCCTTACGTACGTTAACTTTGGGACTTAACGTACGTAACGAGATGCACAATTTATAAAATAAGAACGGGACTTTCATTTCCTCACGAAAGGAAACACATTTCCTCCTCCCCAGCTGGTCCCTCTCCACTCTCAAACCTATTTCAGACCCTCATACCCTTGTTAAGACTTTGATAAGGATGATCGGAAGCTTGAAACTTGGAGTTCTTGGAGTTTTGGAAGTGTTTGATTGTGTTATTCATCTTCAAAAGGTATGTTGATGAACTCTACTCCTTGAATTCGTATTTTGATGTTAGTGTTGATGTTCTTCTTCGTATGAAGATGATTATGGTATTGTGGTTACGATTCTTGAGGATATATGTAATACCCGGTTGTAATTCAGTTATTATCATTCAGTATGTATCATTCAGTAATTTCACTCATTAATAATCATTTGTCACTCATATTCAATCATGGTATTCACCGTTCAGAGTAATTGTATCGTGTATCGATCTTCATTCATCACTCATCTAATTGGAGTTCGTGCCGTGTTTATCATCTTTGTCATTTTTCATTGTGGGCTGTGCGTGGGGAGTAGCGCACGCTACGTACTCTTTCTAGCGCACGCTAATTGAGTACATGTAGCGCACGCTACCACTCAGCATTAGCGCACGCTAATGTTACCCTGGCTGCAGTCCAGAAGGTACTGGACTGTAGGTGAGTTATAAGTAGCGCACGCTACGAGTGGTAAGTAGCGCGCGCTAGAGGGTTGTAGTAGCGCACGCTAATAATTGCTGTAGCGCGCGCTAAGGACGGATCAGGTTGAGTCCAGTGGCTACTAGACTGCACTGGATTAATTCATAGCGCACGCTACGAGTGATTCTTAGCGTACGCAAATGGTGTAGTAGCGCACGATACTTCTTGGTTGTAGCGCACGCTACCTAGATCAGATCAGAGGACAGAAGGTTCTGGACTTCAGTACTGGACATCAGATATTTAGCTAGCGCACGCTAACAATTGGAGTTAACGCACGCTATTGGGATAGAGTTAGCGCACGCTACCAGGTCGTAGCGTACGCTAACGGGTCAGCCAGAGTACACTGGAATGTTCATACAACTCGTTAGCGCACGCTAAGTAGCAGGTCATAGCGTGCACTAATCTGGGGCAGTATAAATTGGACAGTTAGCCTGAGTTTCGTCATTTTATCACTTCTCTTCGTTTTTGAGCGACTTCGGGCGATTTCGGGCGATTTGGAGTGTTCTCTTCGAGCTGCTATCATCTATCATCATCTTCAAGCCTTTGAGTTGGATTAATCATCACTTCATCACTCCTTATCATCAAATCTGAGGTATTAATCTCTTGGATCTAGAATTTCGGATTTTTGGGTTTTTTCCTTCCAATTTCTTCGTGTAAGCTTGGATTATCATTGGAATATGTTAGATATGGATTATCTACCTTGGATAAATATATTCCTACGTATTTAATGGCTATTTTCGGAATTATTTCAAGAACCCTTGGGGTTGACTTCGGTTAATTGGGGATTTTCCGATCGATGTTGTTGTAATCTTGAATTGTAGATTCCTATTGGATCATTGATATCATTGAAGTGTTTTGTTAGTTCGAAATACTCATTTTGGTGTTGGTTTCGATTAATTCGGGATTGGATATTTCCGAAGTTGTGTGGTTGGTTACGTATTCGTTAGAATGCCCCTTTTAGTTTGATTATCGTTGTATCGACTTTTGGGTTAGTCTTATTTTGTTGCTTGACACGTGTATTTGATCGGTTGTTGGTAATTATTTGTTATTCAAGGTTGTTCGAGCGACCGGTATCTCGATTAGGACGTTGTTCGTGGAAGGACATTGTCATCGGTATTGTGTAAGTTAAATCTTACTCGGTTAAAAGGATACTCATTCCTTTTGTTGTTGATTGCTCATAATCATAACCCATTCATCATGGTATTAATCATATTGAGACTTGTAATTGTCGAATAATCATTTCATTCACGAGGAACGACGGTTCCAAATCATTTCATTGCGTTATCAATCACGCCACTATTATTTTCATCTCGGTGAGTCATCTTGGCCTTATCGAATTATTATTCATTGATATTCATTGTGGTCATTCTCGTTCATATGACCTTCTGGGTTCATATTGTGTGGCCGGGTGTGGCTGTGTGGAATTTTTAGTCAGGCACACGATGGTCATGTATTGGGTTCACCGATACATTGGACCGTGCACATGGTAATGCTTACCTCCGTGAGACTAATTAGGTACAAGGACGGGAGTGTCCGGTTATTCGTCATGTACACTTGCACAGAACATTACGGGCGTACTATGATACTCCTCTTCAGCGTAATTCATAACTAAGGATATTTCATAACTTCAGTTAATTCATGATTGTGTATTTTCAACCCTTGAGGATTGTTGTTACGTATGGCCGGCCCGTTGGGGGATTTTTGTTTTCAGGTCACGGCAAGGCAAAGGCACGGGAAGAGCATGTTGACGGCGAGGAGTCCCAGTGATACTAGTAGGGGCCCCCAGTCATTCCGTTTGTTTCAGTCATTTCAGTCATTCCGTCATTTGTATTTTCCGCTGCAAATTCCGTTTGAGATGTTTAATTGTTCAGGGTGGTGTATTTTATCTCCATATAAAATATACTAGTATTCGGTTTTGTCCTGGTGTGTTGTACTTAAACTCCTCATCGGAGTACTTGGTAATATAATGTGGTTCGGTACTACAATTATATTATTTAATTCATCATTTTCATTTGCCTGGTGGGTCCCATTCGGGGATTCACGGCACTGTAATATCCGCCTAGTTTGGGGTGTTACAGAGTTGGTATCGGAGCGTGGTTTTGAATACTACCCTCCAAGTCATGTCTCATTTGAAATCATCGTCATCGGACTAGTATCATTGGACTTTCGCGTCACGTGTGACCTGTGCAAATGCGGAGCTAATCAGGCCAAGAACTGTAAGATTTCTAACGCCATGGTATAATTTCTGGCAAGAATCATTCATTCATAATTTATCAGTTAACAATCCTCAACCATCATTTTCTTTTGACCAGGACGGTCATGTTAACTCGTTAATCACTCAATTCATTTCATTATTCAGTTGTTGATCAGGAAGATCAAATCATTAATCATGTTAACTTGTTCAAAATAATCATTTCAATAATTTCATCAGATAATCATGTCACCTCGGTTAATCATTCATGTAATCACTGTGTTAGAGCGCGTATGCTCATTTTCGTCATCTCATGTCATAATCATAACGTGATGTTCATGCGGGAAATATAATCATCATGTGACTTTCCTACTTCAGTATGGAGAGGGCAAGAAGAGGACGTGGAGGACGAGGCCGTGGAGCGGGCCGAATCCCGAGAACTCGTGTGAATACACGTGCAAACGCGAGAAATAATGCTAATTCATCGAGCAGCGACGCTGCCACTCATTCACCTGGGCGCGATCATTCATTAACGGGGAGTCGTACTCGGGACACGGCTCAGTCAGAAGGTGTCCGGGTTGACCGACTCGCTTTTATGCAGGGCATGATGGCCCAAATGACCCAGATGGCACAGCTGATGGAGACGATGCATAACTCCGTCAATCAAAATCAGCAGGCTCCTCCGCCGCCACCTCAGAGGCAAGAGAGGAATGTGAGCAATATCATCGGCGACATCTCTCGCCAGAGGCCACCTACTTTTGAGGGCTCGTCTGAGCCGGCGGATATCATTCATTGGCTCGAGCATTTCGAGAAGTTGTTTGCTATGGTAGAGTGCCCCTAAGGACACAAAGTTTCAGTTGCGGCTCACTATCTGGGTAAGAGCGCTCATTCTTGGTGGTTGTCGTTGAAGCCCACCGAAGGATCATGTACTTGGGATCAGTTCAAGACTCTCATGATGGAGAGGTATTATCCGGCCCCACTCAGAGAGGCCAAGCTGTCAGAATTACTCACACCCGACCCCTCAGCAGACGAGGATGTTCTCACCATTGCCGAGAAATTTCAGGAACTTCTCCCTTTCGCCTCATCCATCATTCATTCAGAGGTGGATAAAATCAAGTATTTCAGCAAGAGGCTGAAACCCCGTATGAGACTTCAGTTGCTTAATCATAATTGCACCACGTTGGCCGAATTCATTGAGAAAGCTCTCACCTATGAGCTTACTGCTAAGGAGATTGCTAGGCAGCAACCTTCATCTGCTAGCAATAAGTCCAAGAATCGTAATCAGTCTGACGGCAGTCAGGCCGCTTTCAAGAAACCGCGTGCGGGCTCTGCTTTTTCTGAGCGACCCCCTGTGACATCTAAACCCGCGGAATCTCAGTCTCGAGCGGCCAGTTCGGCCATCACCTGTTTTAACTGTGGGGATCTTGGTCATCTCAGTACCAAGTGTCCGAGACAGACTATCACGTGTCATAATTGTGGGATTGCTGTGCATAAGGCCCGTTTTTGCCGTAGGGACTCCAAACCTACTCGAGCGTCATCTCGAGGCCCCTAAGCGGTCGGCCTTTCGAATCGAGCCACTCAATCGGCGTCGTTTAAAGCAGCGGGAGCGACTAAAGGTGGAGCCTATAGCCGCGTGACGGAGCGTCCGGTGCCGGACTAGCAAGCCGGATTTATGAGATGAAGAAGACCGATGATCGAGAGGCCGAATGATCTCGGTACACTCGATATTCTATCTCAACTGTGTGTACCCTTTTTGATCTTGGTGCATCGCATTCATTCATTTCCGAGTCATGTTTGAGTAGACTACGCAGGTAGTGCTACTAGATGTGAGCCTTATATCATTGGCTTACACGATGGTAGACGAATTATCGTGTCGTGAGATTCGTAATTGTCGATTGATTTCATGGTCGTGTATGGCCAGCGGACCTAATCGTAGTAGATTTGCTGAGGGACGACGTCATCTTGGGTATTGATTGGATGGATCGTCATGATGCCATCATTAGTGTCCGTAAGCGTATGATCACTCTCATTTCAGATGATGGGGTTGAATGTGTGTTTCAGGGAGGTAATCCCGGCTGTTCTGGTAAGGTCATTAATTTGATGAAAGTAGTGCGATTACTCAGTCAGGGATGTGTTGGTTATTGTTGCTACATGACCAAAACCGAGAAATCATCAGTAATGTTGACGGATATTCCGGTAGTCAGGGAGTATGCCGACGTTTTTCCAGACGAGTTACCTGGTTTGCCTCCACAGAGAGATGTGGAATTCACGATTGAGTTGGAGCCTGGTACGTCTCCAATATCGAAGGCACCATACCGGATGGCCCCGACCGAAATGCAGGAATTAAAGAACCAACTTGAGGAGTTATTCGAGAAGGGTTATATCCGACCGAGTGCGTCTTTGTGGGGAGCACAAGTGTTTTTTGTTAAGAAGAAGGATGGTTCATTTCGTTTGTGTATTGATTATCGGGAGTTGAACAGGGTGACAATCAAGAATAAGTATCCCTTACCCCGTATTGATGATCTCTTAGATCAACTTCAGGGAGCTTCGGTATTTTCCAAGATCGACTTAAGATCTGGATATCACCAGTTGCGGATTTGAGAGTCGGATATCGCGAGGACGGCGTTTCGAACACGCTATGGTCATTATGAGTTCGTAGTTATGCCGTTAGGGCTAACTAATGCACCTGCGGTATTCATGGAGTTAATGAATCGGGTTTTCTTCGACTTTTTAGATCAGTTTGTTGTTGTCTTCATCGATGACATTTTGATTTATTCTCGTGACCGAGAGGAACACGAGGTTCATCTTCATCAGGTTCTCGACGTGTTGAGACGAGAACAACTTTATGGAAAGTTTTCCAAATGTGAGTTCTGGATGTCCGAAGTGACTTTTCTCGGACATGTAATTTCATCAGACGGAGTTCATGTCGACCCTCAGAAGACGGAGGCTATCCGAGATTGGTTACCTCCGAAGAACGTTAAGGAAATCCGAAGTTTTCTCGGATTAGCGGGTTATTATCGGCGATTTGTGGAGGGATTTTCTAGAATCGCTCAGCCCTTGACGAACCTTTTGCGAAAGGATAAGAAATACACGTGGTCCGACGCATGTCAGCGGAGTTTTGAGGAACTCAAGAGCCGGTTAATGTCAGCACCTGTACTTTCCTTGCCGCAAGGGACGGAGGGATTTGTGGTTTATAGTGATGCGTCCGGTCAGGGTCTCGGATGTGTACTCATGCAGAATGGAAAGGTTATTGCCTATGCTTCACGGCAATTGAGACCTTACGAGGTTAATTATCCAACACACGACCTGGAGCTAGCAGCCGTGGTGTTCGCTTTGAAGATTTGGTGTCATTATCTTTATGACGTAACCTGTCAGATATTCACCGATCATAAGAGTTTAAAGTATATATTTACTCAGAAGGAGTTAAATATGCGACAGAGACGGTGGTTGGAATTAATCAAAGATTATGATATCGAGATCCTTTACCACCCGGGCAAGGCGAACGTAGTCGCCGACGCCTTGAGTCGTAAGTGCATTCGAGGCAGATGCTTGCCCGTTTAACAGTTCAGAAGGAGCTTCAGCAGGAATTCCTTAGACCCGAGATCGAGGTCTGGCTTCAGCGAGTTCAGGGACAGCTTTGTATGTTGGAGATTTCATCGTCACTTGAGGAGGCAATCAGAGAGAATCAGGGTTCGGACCCATCATTGTTACGCATCCGTGAGGATGTGGTTCAAGGGAAATCCCCTAGATTCGTGGTCCACAAGGATGGACTTTTGAGATTTAAGAATCGGTTGTGCGTACCGGCGAATGACGAGTTGAAAAACTCGATCTTGAAAGAAGCTCATGCTACCCCTTATTCTGTTCATCCGGGGTCTAGCAAGATGTACAAGGACTTGAAACAAGATTACTGGTGGAGTAATATGAAACGAGAAGTCGCAGAATTTGTTTCGAGATGCTTAACCTGTCAACAAGTCAAGATTGAACATCAGCAGCCGGCGGGTATGCTGAAACCTCTTCCTATTCCCGAATGGAAGTGGGAAGACATTTCTATGGATTTCATCACGAGTTTGCCTACGAGTCGTCGTGGCATGAATACGATCTGGGTGATCGTGGACCGCTTAACTAAATCAGCTCATTTCCTTGAGATCAAGGATACGTGGGGTCCCGAGAGACTTGCTCAACTGTTCATCAAAGAGATAGTCAGACTGCACGGTACTCCTAAAAGTATCATTTCCGATCGTGACGGACGGTTTGTGTCGCATTTTCGGAAATCAGTTCATCGTGCTATGGGAACCCAGCTTAATCTCAGTACCGTTTTTCATCCTCAGTCCGACGGACAATCAGAGAGAACCATTCAGACATTAGAGGACATGTTGAGGGCATGCGTCCTCGATTGGAAAGACGATTGGGAAGGCCAACTACCATTGATCGAATTCACGTATAATAATAGTTGGCATGCTTCGATTAAGATGGCACCTTACGAGGCCTTGTACGGTCGTCGTTGTCAATCTCCTTTGTGTTGGGATTACCTATCAGAATCAATCGGCACCGAGCTCGATATGCTTATAGCCGCCCGTGAGAAGGTAGCTTTGATCAGGAGTCGTTTGTTGGCGACTCAGTCGGCAATCTTATGCGAGATAACCGTAAATGCGACCATTAGAGTTCGAGGCTGGTGACCACGTGTTGGTCAAGGTATCCCCGAATCGTGGGATCTTCCGTTTTGGGAAAAGGGGTAAGTTGAGTCCGAGATTCATTGGACTGTTTGAGATTTTAGATCGAGTAGGCGAGTTAGCTTATCGATTGGCTTTACCTCCGGCTTTGAGCCGAATTCATAATGTGTTTCACGTCTCTCAGTTGCGGAAGTATGTTGCCGACCCGAGTCACATACTTCAGTTCAATGAAACCGAGATCGCCGACGATCATTCATATGAGGAGCGTCCTATGCGATTTCTAGAACGGCGAATCAAACAGTTGCGGAATAAGACGATTCCTTTCGTTAAGATTCAGTGGTCTAGGCACGGAGTCGAAGAGGCTACATGGGAAACCGAGGATAGTATGCGGGAGAGTTATCCCGAGTTGTTCGACCCTTAGTTTCGGGGACGAAACTCTTTTAAGGGGGGGTGTATGTAATACCCAGTTGTAATTCAGTTATTATCATTCAGTATGTATCATTCAGTAATTTCACTCATTAATGATCATTTGTCACTCATATTCAATCATGGTATTCACCGTTCAGAGTAATTGTATCGTGTATCGATCGTCATTCATCACTAATCTAATTGGAGTTCGTGCCGTGTTTATCATATTTGTCATTTTTCATTGTGGGCTGTGCGTGAGGAGTAGCGCACGCTACGTACTCTTTCTAGCGCACGCTAATTGAGTACATGTAGCGCACGCTACCACTCAGCATTAGCGCACGCTAATGTTACCCTGGCTGCAGTCCAGAAGGTACTGGACTGTAGGTGAGTTATAAGTAGCGCACGCTACGAGTGGTAAGTAGCGCGCGCTAGAGGGTTGTAGTAGCGCACGCTAATAATTGTTGTAGTGCGCGCTAAGGACGGATCAGGTTGAGTCCAGTGGCTACTGGACTGCACTAGATTAATTCATAGCGCACGCTACGAGTGATTCTTAGCGTACGCAAATGGTGTAGTAGCCCACGCTACTTCTTGGTTGTAGCGCACGCTACCGAGATCAGATCAGAGGAGAGAAGGTTCTGGACTTCAGTACTGGACATCAAATATTTAGCTAGCGCACGCTAACAATTGGAGTTAACGCACGCTATTGGGATAGAGTTAGCGCACGCTACCAGGTCGTAGTGTACGCTAACGGGTCAGCCAGAGTACACTGGAATGTTCATACAACTCGTTAGCGCACGCTAAGTAGCAGGTCATAGCGTGCGCTAATCTGGGGCAGTATAAATTGGACAGTTAGCCTGAGTTTCGTCATTTTATCACTTCTCTTCGTTTTTGAGCGACTTCGGGCGATTTCGGGCGATTTGGAGTGTTCTCTTCGAGCTGCTATCATCTATCATCATCTTCAAGCCTTTGAGTTGGATTAATCATCACTTCATCACTCCTTATCATCAAATCTGAGGTATTAATCTCTTGGATCTAGAATTTCGGATTTTTGGGTTTTTCCTTCCGATTTCTTCGTGTAAGCTTGGATTATCATTGGAATATGTTAGATATGGATTATCTACCTTGGATAAATATATTCCTACGGATTTAATGGCTATTTTCGGAATTATTTCAAGAACCCTTGGGGTTGACTTCGGTTAATTGGGGATTTTCCGATCGATGTTGTTGTAATCTTGAATTGTGGATTCCTATTGGATCATTGATATCATTGAAGTGTTTTGTTAGTTCGAAATACTCATTTTGGTGTTGGTTTCGATTAATTCGGGATTGGATATTTCCGAAGTTGTGTGGTTGGTTACGTATTCGTTAGAATGCCCCTTTGAGTTTGATTATCGTTGTATCGACTTTTGGGTTAGTCGTATTTTGTTGCTTGACACGTGTATTTGATCGGTTGTTGGTAATTATTGTTATTCAAGGTTGTTCGAGCGACCGGTATCTCGATTAGGACGTTGTTCGTGGAAGGACATTGTCATCGGTATTGTGTAAGTTAAATCTTACTCGGTTAAAAGGATACTCATTCCTTTTGTTGTTGATTGCTCATAATCATAACTCATTCATCATGGTATTAATCATATTGAGACTTGTAATTGTCGAATAATCATTTCATTCACGAGGAACAACGGTTCCAAATCATTTCATTGGGTTATCAATCACGCCACTATTATTTTCATCTCGGTGAGTCATCTTGGCCTTATCGAATTATTATTCATTGATATTCATTGTGGTCATTCTCGTTCATATGACCTTCTGGGTTCATATTGCGTGGCCGGGTGTGGTTGTGTGGAATTTTTAGTCGGGCACACGATGGTCATGTATTGGGTTCACCGATACATTGGACCGTGCACACGGTAACGCTTACCTCCGTGAGACTAATTAGGTACAAGGACAGAACATTACGGGCGTACTATGATACTCCTCTTCAGTATAATTTATAACTAAGGATATTTCATAACTTCAGTTAATTCAGGATTGTGTATTTTCAACCCTTGAGGATTGTTGTTACGTATGGCCCGGCCGTTGGGATTTTGTTTTAGTCACGGCAAGGCAAAGGCACGGGAAGAGCATGTTGACGGCGAGGAGTCCCAGTGATACTAGTAGGGGGGCCCAGTCATTCCGTTTGTTTCAGTCATTTCAGTCATTCCGTCATTTGTATTTTCCGCTGCAAATTCCATTTGAGATGTTTAATTGTTCAGGGTGGTGTATTTTATCTCCATATAAAATATACTAGTATTCGGTTTTGTCCTGGTGTGTTGTACTTAAACTCCTCATCGAAGTACTTGGTAATATAATGTGGTTCGGTACTACAATTATATTATTTAATTCATCATTTTCATTTGCCTGGTGGGTCCCAGTCGGGGATTCACGGCACTGTAATATCCGCCTAGTTTGGGGTGTTACAATATATGAACTATATGTTGAACGGAGATGATGATATGTTGGTTTTTGTCTTGAATATGTTGACTATGATTATAGGATCATGTTGTTCTTGGTGATCTTGGTAGTATTGATTCGATTCTTGATGTTAGGAGGATCGTATGTTGGAGAATATGATGATACATGCCTTGGAGTATGGATTAGATGATGGTTAGTTGTTAGAACACATTGAATTACGTCGTTTTGTTGGCTTCAAACGTGATTATGGATTAATTCATGTTCTTAAAGAATTCTTGAATGATATATGTCCGTAAATTGGAAGGATTACGATTAATTATGGTATATGATTATTCATGATGATAGCCGTAATTGTATTCCTATGAATTTGCAAGAATGAGCCGTGTAAATCCGAATTTAAGATTGAAGTCGGAACCAAGAATGTTATAGACGCTGATAGAACTATTGATTATCGAAGTTCGGCTTGTACTCGTATTGATAAGAGTTGATATGGTTTGATTTTGTACGATCGAGATACCGTTGAGTTTGATTGGTTGATTATACCGGTTGTTGATTGTTATCGAACGTATCGTTGATTGATTATTGTATTAGGTTGCATTAGGTGATCGTTGATATTAACCGTTATGCTGCGATGAGTCGGGGCTGTGGAGCTTGTATATGAAGACGACGGGACTAGTAACAACTTCATCGTATCAGTATCGAGGCAAGTTATGCTTGCTCAGTTCATAATGTTAATAAATGATTTCGTTTTCATTTCATTTATGATTCATATAGCAATGGTATTATGGAATATATGAAGTGTCGGAATGGTGGTATGTATGGTTTTTTTGGACTAAGATAAATCATAATGTATATGATTTTAAGGATGTCTAGTGGAAATGGGAACATGAATTATAATTTGGTCTATTGCATGAGAAGTTGGATATCAAGGTTGGTTATCGTGTCGATGTTGAACTCGGGATGGTGGTTTCGTATTAGTTATGGACTGTACCTCATTTTGGATTGTCGGATAAACCGTGTATTCGTTCAGGGCGGTTGGTCTTGGAAAGGTTGGCATCTCCAGCTTGAGGTGAATTAATATTGTTAGATTATGATAATCATCATGTTGCATTATTGCATGTGTGTGTTAATATTTCATGCGGTGAGTGTGCACCATTGTTTGTTACGTTTTGTAATGTGCTCTTCCTTTGAGCTGTGATCTGTTGGGCCTATGTGTTAGGGGATAAGACCTATATGGCACCTATGTTCCGGGGTATTCCTGTGTGGATACTTTCGTGACCCTTGGTTGCGACCTTGGGGTATTTTGTGATTGCATGAACTGTGTTAGGGGATAAGACCTAAATGGCACCTATGTTCCGGGGTATTCATGTGAGATGCTTCCGTGACCCTTGGCTGCTGCCTTGGGGTTTATGTGTTAATATTATATGCATTATTGAGCATGATGTGGACTGTTGTCTGATGGAAATACGACATTGTGGTCGTGTCAGTCTTTCATGATCGAGTCACTGTTTCTCTTTTGGGAAGTCTTCTGATCCTTGATGGATATGCGTTTCTTCGAGGTTGTTGTCATGTTGTATCATGGCATATTTGGAGTCAGATACATTCTGATCGTTCATGTGTAGGATTTTCGGGACAGGCACGTGTAGCATATGTTGGTTTCGACCTCATATTGAACCGTGCACACGAGACGTACTTCGTGAGGCTGATTAGGTACGAGACCAGACGAGTATCTATTCAATACCCATGGTTAACTTGTACACGGACACATGTCCGGATCGAGCGTATCGTGACGTCCATCTTGAGTCTTACTGATTGGTCGTTCACAGTCCATGTATAATCGTATCTGTTCGGAATTCGGGTTGTCTTTGTAATTCCGAATATATAATCCGTTATGGTTGACGATTTTATTCTCTCGTGTATCTGTCGCCATTGAACCTTTATTAATCTCGTTCGGAGTTACCGTATCGATGGTCAACTCATTTGATATCGATCCCTTATTGCTCTTGTTGGAGTTTACCGCATCGTTGGTATTCTCGGTTGTTCGTCCTTATTGATCTTGCTAGAGTTTACTGTGTCGTCAGTATTCTCAGTTGTTGACCCTTTATTGATCTATTGGAGTTTATCATACCGTTGGTTGTCGACTCTTATTGGTCTTGTTGGAGTTTACCCTGTCGTCGGTATTCTCGGCTATTGATTCTTCGTTGATCCTTACCCTGTCATCGGTATTCTCGGTTGTCTACCTTTTATTGATCTTGTTGGGATTTGCCGTATTGTCGGTATTCTCGGTTATTGATTCTTCATTGATCTTGTTGGAGTTACCACATCATGGCATTCTCGTTCGTGGTTGATCCTTTGTCGATCTTGTGTGGAAATATCATGTCATTGATATTTCCGTTGTGATGCATTAACTGTTTATCATTATTGATTGTCTAAACATTCATGTTTTGTATTGATATTCGGGACTTGCTATTGTCTCAGAACAGTTGGATTACAGGTGTGCCATGTGATATCAGTTTTATCAGGATTGGGATCCGATTGTGCGACCCAGCTGATAGAGTTAGTCTTGGCCAGATCATTCTATAATTGAGATATGACAAGTTTGGGAATTTTTGTATCGTTTCGGTTACAGTACATGTGGTTACTCTTGAATTCATTCATCACTTAAGGACACGAGGCATGGGTTATGGTAAGAATTGATTTGTTACGGATTGTGACAGGTTGGTAATGCTACTTCGGTAAGATTACGTGGGGAATGTTCTTACTCTGTAGATTACATTGATATGTAATTGTTTTTGTGATGTGATCGTTATCATTGTTGAGTATTATGGCTGACCCCGTCGTGGGCTTTATCTTTTAGGTACTCGGAGTTCGAGCTAGTAGCGGTCGTGAAGGGATGAGCTTTCCGGTGATACTGGCTATGGCGTGATTGCTCGGATTGTGTATTCTTTTCTGGTTTTTCTAGTTCCGCTGCAAATCTATTTAATTATGTTTTTATCCACTGCGTGTGTATATTTTAAAATGGCTTTCGGTATTCTTTGAATTGTGTTTTCATCCGCTGCGTGTGTGTACTATCAAAGGGCTTTTTGGCATTTTTAAACGTTTGATAAAATGATTTTAGCCTTGTAGGTTCCAATATGGGGCCCACGGCGCTGTAATGTTCCCGTATGGTTTTGGGGGTGTTACAAAAGATGGTATCGGAGCTTGGGTTTCGAAAAACCCGGGCGTGTGTGTTATGTGGCTCTACCGGTGCGGTAGTAGCGTGACTTTTGAAAATGATTTTCTGACTTTTGAGTCAAACTGGTTTTGGAGGTTTCAAAATTTTTGAAATATTTTCAAATTGCTGTATTTGCGATGTCGGTGTGTTGTTAGTGTGTTGAGACTTTGTATGGGAGTCGTATGCTGGTATCACGGAAGATCATCGACTTCACGGCCTGTAAGTATGTTCTTTCAGTTATTTCAGTTTTGATGATGATTATTTGAGTATGGTTTCGTGATTTTGAGATATTTCGGGATTGAGATACTGATTATGACAGGTGTTGAGTTTCGAGGACGAAACTTATTTAAGTGGGTGTATATGTAATATCCTAGGATTTCACTATGATTTTTTTGCATTATTTTATCTGGGATGTACTGTACAGAGTGGGACCGACACGATATGAGTGGATAATTTTGGAAACCGTGACAGCCGTGCCAGTATGTCTATCAAGGTTATTTTGATTCTAGGATATTACATGCTTGGTGTGTTTTTCTATGTCGGATATACTGTATGAGTATTTGTACAATTGTCGTACTTGGTCGACAGTTGTATTCGAGGTATCGTGCATCAAAAGTATCATATGAAAATAATATCGAAACGAGCATATGTATTCAGTATGTCGCGTGTACGTATTCAGTATATTGAGATGACAGACAGGAGCAAAATGGCTAAGTATGAAAGCCATTACGTACGTTATATGTTGGAGATTACGTACGTAGCTAAGTAATCTTAACGTACGTTAAGCTGCGTATATTACGTACATTAAGAATGGAATCAGCGGGTCCGAGCTGTGGTCGGCAGGTGGGCCCGGTGTCGGCTGCTTTCGGCGCAGGATGTGGACAGGCGAGTCAACCCCGGCATTACGTACGCTATGCATGGCATATTACGTACGTAATATGGGTTGATACTGTAGCAAGCCAACCGCTACATTACGTACGCTACGGTGATGGTATTACGTACGTAACGCAAGGTGCAAAATAGTACAGATTACCCTGGATGACGATTACGTACGCTATATAGGACATATATCGTACGTTAAAGGCCTTACGTACGTTAACTTTGGGACTTAAGGTACGTAACGAGATGCCTGATTTATAAAATAATAACAGGACTTTCATTTCCTCACGAAAGGAAACACATTTCCTCCTCCCCAACTCGTCCCTCTCCACTCTCAAACCCATTTCAGACCCTCATACCCTTGTTAAGACTTTGATAAGGATGATCGGAAGCTTGAAACTTGGAGTTCTTGGAGTTTTGGAAGTGTTTGATTGTGTTATTCATCTTCAAAAGATATGTTGATGAACTGTACTCCTTGAATTCGTATTTTGATGTTAGTGTTGATGTTCTTCTTCGTATGAAGATGATTATGGTATTGTGGTTACGATTCTTGAGGATATATGAACTATATGTTGAAGGGAGATGATGCTATGTTGGTTTATGTCTTGAATATGTTGACTATGATTATAGGATCATGTTGTTCTTGGTGATCTTGGTAGTATTGATTCGATTCTTGATGTTAGGAGGATCGTATGTTGGAGAATATGATGATACATGCCTTAGAGTATGGATTAGATGATGGTTAGATGTTAGAACACATTGAATTACGTCGTTTTGTTGGCTTCAAACGTGATTATGTATTAATTCATGTTCTTGAAGAATTCTTGAATGATATATGTCCGTAAATTGGAAGGATTACGATTAATTTTGGTATATGATTATTCATGATGATAGCCGTAATTGTATTCCTATGAATTTGCACGAATGAGCCGTGTAAATCCGAATTTAAGATTGAAGTCGGAACCAAGAATGTTGTAGACGTTGATAGAACTATTGATTATCGAAGTTCAGCTTGTACTCGTATTGATAAAAGTTGATATGGTTTGATTTCGTACGATCGAGATACCGTTGAGTTTGATTGGTTGATTATACCGGTTGTTGATTGTTATCGAACATATCGTTGATTGATTATTGTATTAGGTTGCATTAGGTGATCGTTGATATTAACCGTTATGCTGCGGTGAGTCGGGGCTGCGGAGCTTGTAGATGAAGACGACGGGACTAGTAACAACTTCATCGTATCAGTATCGAGGCAAGTTATGCTTGCTCAGTTCATAATGTTAATAAATGATTTTGTTTTCATTTCATTTATGATTCATATAGCAATGGTATTATGGAATATATGAAGTGTCGGAATGGTGGTATGTATGGTATTTTTGGACTAAGATAAATCATAATGTATATGATTTTAAGGATGTCTAGTGGAAATGGGAACATGAATTATAATTTGGTCTATTGCATGAGAGGTTGGATATCAAGGTTGGTTATCGTGTCGATGTTGAACTCGGGATGGTGGTTTGGTATTAGTTATGGAATGTACCTCATTTTGGATTGTCGGATAAACCGTGTATTCGTTCAGGGCGGTTGGTCGTGGAAAGGTTGGCGTCTCCATCTTGAGGTGAATTAATATTGTTAGATTATGATAATCATCATGTTGCATTATTGCATGTGTGTGTTAATATTTCATGCGGTGAGTGTGCATCATTGTTTGTTACGTTTTGTAATGTGCTCTTCCTTTGAGCTGTGATCTGTTGGGCCGATGTGTTAGGGGATAAGACCTATATGGCACCTATGTTCTGGGGTATTCCTGTGTGGATACTTTCGTGACCCTTGGTTGCGACCTTGGGGTATTTTGTGATTGCATTAACTGTGTTAGGGGATAAGACCTAAATGGCACCTATGTTCCGGGTATTCATGTGAGATGCTTCCGTGACCATTGGCTGCTGCCTTGGGGTTTATGTGTTAATATTATATGTATTGTTGAGCATGATGTGGACTGTTGTCTGATGGAAATACGACATTGTGGTCGTGTCAGTCTTTCATGATCGAGTTACTGTTTCTATTTTGGGAAGTCTTCTGATCCTTGATGGATATGCGTTTCTTCGAGGTTGTTGTCATGTTGTATCATGGCATATCTGGAGTCAGATACGTTCTGATCGTTCATGTGTAGGATTTTCGGGACGGGCACGTGTAGCATGTGTTGGTTTCGACCTCATATTGAACCGTGCACACGAGACGTACTTCGTGAGGCTGATTAGGTACGAGACCAGACGAGTATCTATTCAATACCCATGGTTGGCTTGTACACGGACACATGTCCGGATCGAGCGTATCGTGACGTCCATCTTGAGTCTTACTGATTGGTTGTTCACAGTCCATGTATAATCGTATCTGTTCGGAATTCGGGTTGTCTTTGTAATTCCGTATATATAATCCGTTATGGTTGACGATTTTATTCTCTCGTGTATCTGTTGCCATTGAACCTTTATTAATCTCGTTCGGAGTTACCGTATCGATGGTCAACTCATTTGATATCGATCCCTTATTGCTCTTATTGGAGTTTACCGCATCGTTGGTATTCTCGGTTGTTGGTCCTTATTGATCTCGCTAGAGTTTACTGTGTCGTCAATATTCTCGGTTGTTGACCCTTTATTGATCTATTGGAGTTTATCGTACCGTTGGTTGTCGACTATTATTGGTCTTGTTGGAGTTTACCCTGTCGTCGGTATTCTCGGCTATTGATTCTTCGTTGATCCTTACCCTGTCGTCGGTATTCTCGGTTGTCCACCTTTTATTGATCTTGTTGGGATTTGCCGTATTGCCGGTATTCTCGGTTATTGATTCTTCATTGATCTTGTTGGAGTTACCACATCATGGCATTCTCGTTCGTGGTTGATCCTTTGTCGATCTTGTGTGGAAATATCATGTCATTGATATTTCCGTTGTGATGCATTAATTGTTTATCATTATTGATTGTGTAAACATTCATGTTTTGTATTGATATTCGGGACTTGCTATTGTCTCGGAACAGTTGGATTACAGGTGTGCCATGTGATATTGGTTTTATCAGGATTGGGATCCGATTGTGCGACCCAGCCGATAGAGTTAGTCTTGGCCACATCATTCTATAATTGAGATATGACAAGTTTGGGAATTTTTGTATCGTTTCGGTTACAGTACAGGTGGTTACTCTTGAACTCATTCATCACTTAAGGACACGAGGCGTGGGTTATGGTAAGAATTGATTTGTTATGGATTGTGACAGGTTGGTAATGCTACTTCGGTAAGATTACGTGGGGAATGTTCTTACTCTGTAGATTACATTGATATGTAATTGTTTTTGTGATGATCGTTATCATTGATGAGTATTATGGCTGACCCCGTCGTGGGCTTTATCTTTTAGGTACTCGGAGTTCGAGCTAGTAGCGGTCGTGAAGGGATGAGCTTTCCGGTGATACTGGCTATGGCGTGATTGTTCGGATTGTGTATTCTTTTCTGGTTTTTCTAGTTCCGCTGCAAATGTATTTAATTATGTTTTTATCCGCTGTGTGTGTATATTTTAAAATGGCTTTCGGTATTCTTTGAATTGTGTTTTCATCCGCTGCGTGTGTGTACTATCAAAGGGCCTTTTGGCATTTTTAAACATTTGATAAAATGATTTTAGCCTTGTGGGTTCCAATATGGGGCCCACGGCACTATAATGTTCTCGTATGGTTTTGGGGGTGTTACAGAAGATGGTATCGGAGCTTGGGTTTCGAAAAACCCGGGCGTGTGTGTTATGTGGCTCTACCGGTGCGGTAGTAGCGTGACCTTTGAAAATGATTTTCTGAATTTTGAGTCAAACCGGTTTTGGAGGTTTCAAAATTTTTGAAATATTTTCAAATTGCTGTATTTGCGATGCCGGTGTGTTGTTAGTGTGTTGAGACTTTGTATGGGAGTCGTATGCTGGTATCACGGAAGATCATCGACTTCACGACATGTAAGTATGTTCTTTCAGTTATTTCAGTTTTGATGATGATTATTTGAGTATGGTTTCGTGATTTTGAGATATTTCGGGATTGAGATACTGATTATGACAGGTGTTGAGTTTCGAGGACGAAACTTATTTAAGTGGGTGTATATGTAATATCCTAGAATTTCACTATGATTTTTTCGCATTATTTTATCTGGGATGTACTGTGCAGAGTGGGACCGACACGATATGAGTGGATAATTTTGGAAACCGTGACAGCCGTGCCAGTATGTCTATCGAGGTTATTTTGATTCTAGTATATTACATGCTTGGTGTGTTTTTCTATGTCGGATATACTGTATGAGTATTTGTACAATTGTCGTACTTGGTCGACAGTTGTATTCGAGGTATCGTGCATCAGAAGTATCATATGAAAATAATATCGAAACGAGCATATGTATTCAGTATGTCGCGTGTACGTATTCAGTATATTGAGATGACAGACAGGAGCAAAATGGCTAAGTATGAAAGCCATTACGTACGTTATTTGTTGGAGATTACGTACGTAGCTAAGTAATCTTAACGTACGTTAAGCTGCGTATATTACGTACATTAAGAATGGAATCAGCGGGTCCGAGCTGTGGTCGGCAGGTGGGCCCGGTGTCGGCTGCTTTCGGCGCAGGATGTGGACAGGCGAGTCAACCCCGGCATTACGTACGCTATGCATGGCATATTACGTACGTAATATGGGTTGATACTGTAGCAAGCCAACCGCTACATTACGTACGCTACGGTGATGGTATTACGTACGTAACGCAAGGTGCAAAATAGTACAGATTACCCTGGATGACGATTACGTACGCTATATAGGACATATATCGTACGTTAAAGGCCTTACGTACGTTAACTTTGGGACTTAAGGTACGTAACGAGATGCACAGTTTATAAAATAAGAACGGGACTTTCATTTCCTCACGAAAGGAAACACATTTCCTCCTCCCCAACTCGTCCCTCTCCACTCTCAAACCCATTTCAGACCCTCATACCCTTGTTAAGACTTTGATAAGGATGATCGGAAGCTTGAAACTTGGAGTTCTTGGAGTTTTGGAAGTGTTTGATTGTGTTATTCATCTTCAAAAGATATGTTGATGAACTGTACTCCTTGAATTCGTATTTTGATGTTAGTGTTGATGTTCTTCTTCGTATGAAGATGATTATGGTATTGTGGTTACGATTCTTGAGGATATATGAACTATATGTTGAAGGGAGATGATGCTATGTTGGTTTATGTCTTGAATATGTTGACTATGATTATAGGATCATGTTGTTCTTGGTGATCTTGGTAGTATTGATTCGATTCTTGATGTTAGGAGGATCGTATGTTGGAGAATATGATGATACATGCCTTAGAGTATGGATTAGATGATGGTTAGATGTTAGAACACATTGAATTACGTCGTTTTGTTGGCTTCAAACGTGATTATGTATTAATTCATGTTCTTGAAGAATTCTTGAATGATATATGTCCGTAAATTGGAAGGATTACGATTAATTTTGGTATATGATTATTCATGATGATAGCGTAATTGTATTCCTATGAATTTGCGAATGAGCCGTGTAAATCCGAATTTAAGATTGAAGTCGGAACCAAGAATGTTGTAGACGTTGATAGAACTATTGATTATCGAAGTTCGGCTTGTACTCGTATTGATAAAAGTTGATATGGTTTGATTTCGTGCGATCGAGATACCGTTGAGTTTGATTGGTTGATTATACCGGTTGTTGATTGTTATCGAACATATCGTTGATTGATTATTGTATTAGGTTGCATTAGGTGATCGTTGATATTAACCGTTATCTTTGCGGTGAGTCGAAGTGCGGAGCTTGTAGATGAAGACGAAGGGACTAGTAACAACTTCATCGTATCAGTATCGAGGCAAGTTATGCTTGCTCAGTTCATAATGTTAATAAATGATTTTGTTTTCATTTCATTTATGATTCATATAGCAATGGTATTATGGAATATATGAAGTGTCGGAATGGTGGTATGTATGGTATTTTTGGACTAAGATAAATCATAATGTATATGATTTTAAGGATGTCTAGTGGAAATGGGAACATGAATTATAATTTGGTCTATTGCATGAGAGGTTGGATATCAAGGTTGGTTATCGTGTCGATGTTGAACTCGGGATGGTGGTTTGGTATTAGTTATGGACTGTACCTCATTTTGGATTGTCGGATAAACCGTGTATTCGTTCAGGGCGGTTGGTCGTGGAAAGGTTGGCGTCTCCATCTTGAGGTGAATTAATATTGTTAGATTATGATAATCATCATGTTGCATTATTGCATGTGTGTGTTAATATTTCATGCGGTGAGTGTGCATCATTGTTTGTTACGTTTTGTAATGTGCTCTTCCTTTGAGCTGTGATCTGTTGGGCCGATGTGTTAGGGGATAAGACCTATATGGCACCTATGTTCCGGGGTATTCCTGTGTGGATACTTTCGTGACCCTTGGTTGCGACCTTGGGGTATTTTGTGATTGCATGAAGCGTGTTAGGGATAAGACCTAAATGGCACCTATGTTCCGGTATTCATGTGAGATGCTTAGTGACCATTGTTTCTTGCCTTGGGGTTTATGTGTTAATATTATATGTATTGTTGAGCATGATGTGGACTGTTGTCTGATGGAAATACGACATTGTGGTCGTGTCAGTCTTTCATGATCGAGTTACTGTTTCTCTTTTGGGAAGTCTTCTGATCCTTGATGGATATGCGTTTCTTCGAGGTTGTTGTCATGTTGTATCATGGCATATCTGGAGTCAGATACGTTCTGATCGTTCATGTGTAGGATTTTCGGGACGGGCACGTGTAGCATGTGTTGGTTTCGACCTCATATTGAACCGTGCACACGAGACGTACTTCGTGAGGCTGATTAGGTACGAGACCAGACGAGTATCTATTCAATACCCATGGTTGGCTTGTACACGGACACATGTCCGGATCGAGCGTATCGTGACTTCCATCTTGAGTCTTACTGATTGGTTGTTCACAGTCCATGTATAATCGTATCTGTTCGGAATTCGGGTTGTCTTTGTAATTCCGTATATATAATCCGTTATGGTTGACGATTTTATTCTCTCGTGTATCTGTTGCCATTGAACCTTTATTAATCTCGTTCGGAGTTACCGTATCGATGGTCAACTCATTTGATATCGATCCCTTATTGCTCTTATTGGAGTTTACCGCATCGTTGGTATTCTCGGTTGTTGGTCCTTATTGATCTCGCTAGAGTTTACTGTGTCGTCAATATTCTCGGTTGTTGACCCTTTATTGATCTATTGGAGTTTATCGTACCGTTGGTTGTCGACTATTATTGGTCTTGTTGGAGTTTACCACAGCCGTCGGTATTCTCGGCTATTGATTCTTCGTTGATCCTTACCACAGCCGTCGGTATTCTCGGTTGTCCACTTTTATTGATCTTGTTGGGATTTGCCGTATTGCCGGTATTCTCGGTTATTGATTCTTCATTGATCTTGTTGGAGTTACCACATCATGGCATTCTCGTTCGTGGTTGATCCTTTGTCGATCTTGTGTGGAAATATCATGTCATTGATATTTCCGTTGTGATGCATTAATTGTTTATCATTATTGATTGTGTAAACATTCATGTTTTGTATTGATATTCGGGACTTGCTATTGTCTCGGAACAGTTGGATTACAGGTGTGCCATGTGATATTGGTTTTATCAGGATTGGGATCCGATTGTGCGACCCAGCCGATAGAGTTAGTCTTGGCCACATCATTCTATAATTGAGATATGACAAGTTTGGGAATTTTTGTATCGTTTCGGTTACAGTACAGGTGGTTACTCTTGAACTCATTCATCACTTAAGGACACGAGGCGTGGGTTATGGTAAGAATTGATTTGTTATGGATTGTGACAGGTTGGTAATGCTACTTCGGTAAGATTACGTGGGGAATGTTCTTACTCTGTAGATTACATTGATATGTAAATGTTTTTGTGATGATCGTTATCATTGTTGAGTATTATGGCTGACCCCGTCGTGGGCTTTATCTTTTAGGTACTCGGAGTTCGAGCTAGTAGCGGTCGTGAAGGGATGAGCTTTCCGGTGATACTGGCTATGGCGTGATTGTTCGGATTGTGTATTCTTTTACGTTTTCTAGTTCCATTTGCAAATGTATTTAATTATGTTTTTATCCGCTGTGTGTGTATATTTTAAAATGGCTTTCGGTATTCTTTGAATTGTGTTTTCATCCGCTGCGTGTGTGTACTATCAAAGGGCCTTTTGGCATTTTTAAACATTTGATAAAATGATTTTAGCCTTGTGGGTTCCAATATGGGGCCCACGGCACTATAATGTTCCCGTATGGTTTTGGGGGTGTTACAGAAGATGGTATCGGAGCTTGGGTTTCGAAAAACCCGGGCGTGTGTGTTATGTGGCTCTACCGGTGCGGTAGTAGCGTGACCTTTGAAAATGATTTTCTGAATTTTGAGTCAAACCGGTTTTGGAGGTTTCAAAATTTTGAAATATTTTCAAATTCTTTGTATTTGCGATGCCGGTGTGTTGTTAGTGTGTTGAGACTTTGTATGGGAGTCGTATGCTGGTATCACGGAAGATCATCGACTTCACGACATGTAAGTATGTTCTTTCAGTTATTTCAGTTTTGATGATGATTATTTGAGTATGGTTTCGTGATTTTGAGATATTTCGGGATTGAGATACTGATTATGACAGGTGTTGAGTTTCGAGGACGAAACTTATTTAAGTGGGTGTATATGTAATATCCTAGAATTTCACTATGATTTTTTCGCATTATTTTATCTGGGATGTACTGTGCAGAGTGGGACCGACACGATATGAGTGGATAATTTTGGAAACCGTGACAGCCGTGCCAGTATGTCTATCGAGGTTATTTTGATTCTAGTATATTACATGCTTGGTGTGTTTTTCTATGTCGGATATACTGTATGAGTATTTGTACAATTGCCGTACTTGGTCGACAGTTGTATTCGAGGTATCGTGCATCAGAAGTATCATATCAAAATAATATTGGAACGAGCATATGTATTCAGTATGTCGCGTGTACGTATTCGGTATATTGAGATGACAGACAGGAGCAAAATGGCTAAGTATGAAAGCCATTACGTACGTTATATGTTGGAGATTACGTACGTAGCTAAGTAATCTTAACGTACGTTAAGCTGCTTACATTACGTACGTTAAGAATGGAATCAGCGGGTCCGAGCTGTGGTCGGCAGGTGGGCCCGATGTCGGCTGCTTTCGGCGCAGGATGTGGACAGGCGAGTCAACCACGGCATTACGTACGCTATGCATGGCATATTACGTATGTAATATGGGTTGATACTGTAGCAAGTCAACCGCTACATTACGTATGCTACGGTGATGGTATTATGTACGTAACGCAAGGTGCAAAATAGTACAGATTACCCTGGAAGACGATTACGTACGCTATATAGGACATATAGCGTACGTTAAAGGCCTTTCCTAGGTTAACTTTGGGACTTAACGTACGTAACGAGATGCACAGTTTATAAAATAAGAACGGGACTTTCATTTCCTCATGAAAGGAAACACATTTCCTCCTCCCCAGCTCGTCCCTCTCCACTCTCAAACCCATTTCAGACCCTCATACCCATGTTAAGACTTTGATAAGGATGATCGGAAGCTTGAAACTTGGAGTTCTTGGAGTTTTGGAAGTGTTTGATTGTGTTATTCATCTTCAAAAGGTATGTTGATGAACTCTACTCCTTGAATTCGTATTTTGATATTAGTGTTGATGTTCTTCTTCGTATGAAGATGATTATGGTATTGTGCTTACGATTCTTGAGGATATATGAACTATATGTTGAAGGGAGATGAAGATATGTTGGTTTTTGTCTTGAATATGTTGACTATGATTATAGGATCATGTTGTTCTTGGTGATCTTGGTAGTATTGATTCGATTCTTGATGTTAGGATGATCGTATGTTGGAGAATATGATGATACTTGCCTTGGAGTATGGATTAGATGATGGTTAGATGTTAGAACACATTGAATTACGTCGTTTTGTTAGCTTCAAACGTGATTATGGATTAATTCATGTTCTTGAAGAATTCTTGAATGATATATGTCCGTAAATTGGAAGGATTACGATTAATTTTGGTATATGATTATTCATGATGATAGCCGTAATTGTATTCCTATGAATTTGCACGAATGAGCCGTGTAAATCCAAATTTAAGATTGAAGTCGGAACCAAGAATGTTGTAGATGTTGATAGAACTATTGATTATCCAAGTTCGGCTTGTACTCGTATTGATAAGAGTTGATATGGTTTGATTTCGTACGATCGAGATACCGTTGAGTTTGATTGGTTGATTATACCGGTTGTTGATTGTTATCGAACGTATCGTTGATTGATTATTGTATTAGCTTGCATTAGGTGATCGTTGATATTAACCGTTATGCTGCGGTGAGTCGGGACTGCGGAGCTTTTAGATGAAGACGACGGGACTAGTAACAACTTCATCGTATCAGTATCGAGGCAAGTTATGCTTGCTCAGTTCATAATGTTAATAAATGATTTCGTTTTCATTTCATTTATGATTAATATAGCAATGGTATTATGGAATATATGAAGTGTCGGAATGGTGGTATGTATGGTATTTTTGGACTAAGATAAATCATAATGCATATGATTTTAAGGATGTCTAGTGGAAATGGGAACAAGAATTATAATTTGGTCTATTGCATGAGAAGTTGGATATCAAGGTTGGTTATCGTGTCGATGTTGAACTCGGGATGGTGGTTTGGTATTAGTTATGGACTGTACCTCATTTTGGATTGTCGGATAAACCGTGTATTCGTTCAGGGCGGTTGGTCGTGGAAAGGTTGGCGTCTCCAGCTTGAGGTGAATTAATATTGTTAGATTATGATAATCATCATGTTGCATTATTGCATGTGTGTGTTAATATTTCATGCGGTGAGTGTGCACCATTGTTTGTTACGTTTTGTAATGTGCTCTTCCTTTGAGCTGTGATCTGTTGGGCCGATGTGTTAGGGGATAAGACCTATATGGCACCTATGTTCCGGGGTATTCCTGTGTGGATACTTTCGTGACCCTTGGTTGCGACCTTGGGGTATTTTGTGATTGCATGAACTGTATTAGGGGATAAGACCTAAATGGCAGCTATGTTCCGGGGTATTCATGTGAGATGCTTCCGTGACCCTTGGCTGCTGCCTTGGGGTTTATGTGTTAATATTATATGCATTGTTGAGCATGATGTGGACTGTTGTCTGATGGAAATACGACATTGTGGTCGTGTCAGTCTTTCATGATCGAGTTATTGTTTCTCTTTTGGGAAGTCTTCTGATCCTTGATGGATATGCGTTTCTTCGAGGTTGTTGTCATGTTTTATCATGGCATATCTGGAGTCAGATACATTCTGATCGTTCATGTGTAGGATTTTCGGGACGGGCACGTGTAGCATGTGTTGGTTTCGACCTCATATTGAACCGTGCACACGAGACGTACTTCGTGAGGCTGATTAGGTACGAGACCAGACGAGTATCTATTCAATATCCATGGTTGGCTTGTACACGGACACATGTCCGGATCGAGCGTATCATGACGTCCATCTTGAGTCTTACTGATTGGTCGTTCACAGTCCATGTATAATCGTATCTGTTCGGAATTAGGGTTGTCTTTGTAATTCTGTATATATAATCCGTTATGGTTGACGATTTTATTCTCTCGTGTATCTGTCGCCATTGAACCTTTATTAATCTCGTTCGGAGTTACCGTATCGATGGTCAACTCATTTGATATCAATCCCTTATTGCTCTTGTTGGAGTTTACCGCATCGTTGGTATTCTCGGTTATTGGTCCTTATTGATCTTGCTAGAGTTTACTGTGTCGTCAGTATTCTTGGTTGTTGACCCTTTATTGATCTATTGGAGTTTATCGTACCGTTGGTTTTCGACTCTTATTGGTCTTGTTGGAGTTTACCCTGTCGTCGGTATTCTCGGTTATTGATTCTTCGTTGATCCTTACCCTGTCGTCGGTATTCTCGGTTGTCCACCTTTTATTGATCTTGTTGGGATTTGCCGCATTGCCGGTATTCTCGGTTATTGATTCTTCATTGATCTTGTTGGAGTTACCACATCATGGCATTCTCGTTTGTGGTTGATCCTTTGTCGATCTTGTGTGGAAATATCATGTCATTGATATTTCCGTTGTGATGCATTAATTGTTTATCATTATTGATTGTGTAAACATTCATGTTTTGTATTGATATTCGGGACTTGCTATTGTCTCGGAACAGTTGGATTACAGGTGTGCCATGTGATATCGGTTTTATCAGGATTGGGATCCGATTGTGCGACCCAGCCGATAGAGTTAGTCTTGGCTAGATCATTCTATAATTGAGATATGACAAGTTTGGGAATTTTTGTATCGTTTCGGTTACAGTACAGGTGGTTACTCTTGAATTCATTCATCACTTAAGGACACGAGGCGTGGGTTATGGTAAGAATTGATTTGTTACGGATTGTGACAGGTTGGTAATACTACTTCGGTAAGATTACGTGGGGAATGTTCTTACTCTGTAGATTACATTGATATGTAATTGTTTTTGTGATGTGATCGTTATCATTGTTGAGTATTATGGCTGACCCCGTCGTGGGGTTTATCTTTTAGGTACTCGTAGTTCGAGCTAGTAGCGGTCGTGAAGGGATGAGCTTTCCGGTGATACTGGCTATGGCGTGATTGTTCGGATTGTGTATTCTTTTCTGGTTTTTCTAATTCCGCTGCAAATGTATTTAATTATGTTTTTACCGCTGCGTGTGTATATTTTAAAATGGCTTTCGGTATTCTTTGAATTGTGTTTTCATCCGCTGCGTGTGTGTACTGTCAAAGGGCCTTTTGGCATTTTTAAACGTTTGATAAAATGATTTTAGCCTTGTGGGTTCCAATATGGGGCCCACGGCGCTGTAATGTTCCCGTATGGTTGTGGGGGTGTTACAGTTTTATCCGCTGCGTGTGTATATTTCAAAATGTCTTTCCGGTATTTTTACCAAATCGTGTGTACATTTAAAAATGGCTTTTTGGGTACTTCGTAAACTTGTATTATTTCATAAAACGGATTCCCTAAATCGAGTTTTGGCATTTTGGCCTTGAACGTTTTAACGATATTTTCATGACGGTATTTGATACTTAATAAATGACTTTTGTGAGTATTTGAAAACATTACCGTCATCGGCCTTTTTGGCGTTTTTGAACATTGTTGAAAATGAATTTTAGCCTGGTGGTTTCCGGTGCGGGGCCCACGGCGCTGTAAAATCCTGTATGGTTTTGGGGGTGTTACAGGTTAACGTACGTAGCACCCGTTGACTTTGCCTGGCGCTGTCACGCAGAAAGCTGGTCTGACTATGCGGAACATCCAACGAAGATTCCCGTCTGAAGACCGAAGACTGCGTTACGTACGTAAGGTATAACCTTTAGCATACGTAATGTTACCACACTTAGCGTACGTAATACTTAGCGGATAGCGTACGTAAGGTTCAGTTGTTCACTAAGTTTGTAATATCCGCAATTTTGATTTCCGGTAATTTTCTTTTTTTGGCGGAAGTCAATCTTAGTGACTCTATTGTGACCTTTTGTCATTCCGAGAATAATTAATTCTACACTTTTTGTCATCCGAGTTCATCTCGGTGTCGTTCTGTTGAGTTCCGTGTTCTTAAGCGACTTTTCCACGTATGAGTTCGACTTTTTAAAATCACCATTAATTCTTGGAAACTCCAAAAATTCTGAATCTTTTCAATATTATAGAGAATCAAGTTAGCTTTCCAATGGTTCAAACTATGAGTCAATCGGAGTCCGTACGAAAGAGTTATGGTCGAAATAACTAAGACTGCACCGTGTGCCTTTTGATGATGGAGCGGGCTGTACCGCGGGCCGCGGCCCCTTCTGGCTGGGCCACGGCACTAAGCTGTTTTGCTGGGAATTTTTGGCCCTGTGCCGCGGCACACAGTACAGATTTTTGTATTTCTGCATTTGTTGTGAAGAACATCCTCATTTCTTCATTTCCCTTCTTCCTCTCTTCCTTGGGGCGATTTTGGGCGATTTTTGGGGTGTTTTAACATCATCAAAACTCAGATATTTTCATCTTCTTCAAGTTGTGGTGTGGATTATCAACATATTTGTGGATTCTTCATCCTAATCTAAGGTAACTTCTTTAACCCTTGAAATCGATTTTGAGTTGGAGCATGATGTTTTGGATGGTCTAATTGTAACGCCCCAATACTTATTTAAATGCTATTTATTTTGCTAATGGTCATGGATTTCGATATTTACAAGCTGTCCAATACTTGGACCGATATGTTTCCAACATAAAATGAAGGATTTAAAAAGAAAAGATTTCAAAATAAGTTATAAGGATTATTTTAGAATTTATGAAAGTAATTTCGAAAATTTCCTACGAATTGATACGATAAAATTTTCATTACAGAACACTTATACTGCAAAAATAATATTACATTATTATTTTAATATTATCGAAAATCTATTCCGAGCATATCGAAAATTTAACTCCGACGAGTCCGGAACAGTTGGAAAATCGAATTTGGACATTGAGAATGGGTCGAACCGGCTGAGCCAAGTTGACTGACATTTGCCGGTCACCGCCGGACACGCCGACTGACAACTGCCGGTCACGGCTGACAGAAGCTTCGAGGCCACTATCCAGATAAGGCTGTCCAGCTGTCCGGATAAGGTCGGTCATGACCGACAGAAGCTTCTAGGCCACTATCCGGATAAGGCTGTCCAGCTGTCCGGATAAGGTCGGTCACGACCGACAGAACCTTCTCGGCCAACTGTCCGGATAAGGCCTCCAGCTGTCCGAGTAAGGTTGACTTTTAGCCGACTTTGGACTCCTATAAATATATGTATACGTATGTATTTACCAACAAATGATATTCCATTTTGAAGCTGTGAACCTCTACTTTAATACGCCCGTAAAATATTCCACTTCCAAAAATTATAAAAGCTACAAAAATCCCGATCAAATAGATAGCTCAAATCTGACAGTTTTTCCAAGGTGTTTGGTAAAAGTCCCCAAAGAGATTTCAGATTTTACATCAAGAATTTATGACCGGAAATATCAAAAAGTATTTTCAAGTGCTAGGAGAAGCGTACCTGGGATCCAAGAAGGACAACCGAGCCAAATTCAAAGGAAGACATGTCAAGATTTCAGCAAACGAGGTGAGGTTATACTGTTTTAATATGTTACGATCATCGTTGTGTCGTATAACATGACGACCCGAGAGGGGTCGAAAGAATGAAAGAAATATAAGGTGAGTCTCACACAGATAAGAATGTTTTATGTGCATTACACAACATGATTTTGACGATTTATAAGGGTTTAATCTCACTGAGTATGCTCGCGTACTCACACCTCGTTGTTTATGTTTTTCAGGCTAAGGAATCGACGAACGGGACAAGTAGAAGATGAATCATACTCCCAACATGATGAAATTCTAAAGAATAAAAGATGTTGTCGCCGTAATTGTTATTATTTTTACGAAACTCTTGATGTTCTTCAACGAATGTAATTTCAACGGACTATGTCCGAATATTTGTTTTCCCATATTTTTCTAAAACTGTACTGATGTTTGAATAAACGACTTTTATTTAAGATTTACTGACTAAAACGCTTCCGCAAATACTCCGAATTTATATAAAATTTTTAAGAAAAAAAAAATGAGCTGTGTAACGTTCTTTTTAATTAAGAAATCCAGGGCGTTACAGAATGGTATTCGAGCAAGACCTCTCTCAGTACGGGGAGATTTGGGGATGAACCAAGCGGAAGCTGGAGAACACGTGACACCCGGGGCCGACGAGGGCGGGGAGTGATCGCCGGTGCAATAAAAAAGGGCACGGATAATGAGCGGCTCCGAGAAAGGGGAGTGATCGCCGGTGCAATAAGAAAAAGGGCACGGACAACGAGCGGCTCCTGACAAGGCTTCTAGGCGGAGGGGGACATGACTGAACCGAATTCTCACCAGAAAGAGAGGTACTCCAAGACTGTATAGGTATGGGACTATACAGTTAAGGAGGTTTAACAAGATTTACTTATGCAAAACAAGATATTTCAAAACTTTCTTATTTTTAAAAGTATAACGAATAATTACGGCATGATTATATTTTCGGGAGAATATGTGGTTCATCGCTGCTGCCCAACGTCGAGTCTGAGGTAATGTTCTCAAGTATTCACTCTTTTATGAAAACTTAAAATTATGGTATTAGTATAGAATGATTGTGTCGGCAAAAGATTTGAAAGGATATGTGAAAGTATAAATGTTGTCCGAAAGGGACAAAATATGATTTCAAATAAAGGTTTCAAAGTGATTTTTGCTGACACAATATTTTTAAAGTTATTGATGAAAATACTCATACAAAGTTTGATACAGATTTTCAAAGTTCTTTACGAAGCTCAATTTCGAGGACGAAATTTTTTAAAGGGGGGAGGATTGTAACGCCCCAATACTTATTTAAATGCTATTTATTTTGCTAATGGTCATGGATTTCGATATTTACAAGTTGTCCAATACTTGGACCGATATGTTTCCAACATAAAATGAAGGATTTAAAAAGAAAAGATTTCAAAATAAATTATAAGGATTATTTTAGAATTTATGAAAGTAATTTCGAAAATTTCCTACGAATTGATACGATAAAATTTTCATTACAGAACACTTATACTGCAAAAATTATATTAAATTATTATTTTAATATTATCGAAAATCTGTTCCGAGCATATTGAATATTTAACTCTGACGAGTCCGGAACAAGTTGGAAAATCGAATTTGGACATCGGGAAGGGGTCGAACCGGCTGAGCCAAGTTGACTGACATTTTCCGGTCACCGCCGGACACGCCGACTGACAACTGCCGGTCACGGCCGACAGAATCTTCGAGGCCACTATCCGGATAAGGCTGTCCAGCTGTCCGGATAAGGTCAGTCACGACCGACAGAAGCTTCTAGGGCACTATCCGGATAAGGCTATCCAGCTGTCCGGATAAGGTCGGTCACGACCGACAGAACCTTCTCGGCCAGCTGTCCGGATAAGGCCTCCAGCTGTCCGAGTAAGGTTGACTTTAAGCCAACTTTGGACTCCTATAAATATATGTATACATACGTATTTACCAACAAATGATATTCCATTTTGAAGCTGTGAACCTCTACTTTAATACGCCCGTAAAATATTCCACTTCCAAAAATTATAAAAGCTATAAAAATCCCGATCAAATAGATAGCTCAAATCTGACAGTTTTTCCAAGGTGTTTGGTAAAAGTCCCCAAAGAGATTTCAGATTTTACATCAAGAATTTATGACCGGAAATATGAAAAAGTATTTTCAAGTGCTAGGAGAAGCGTATCCAGGATCCAAGAAGGACAATCGAGCCAAATTCAAAGGAAGACATTTCAAGATTTCAGCAAACGAGGTGAGGTTATACTGTTTTAATATGTTACGATCATCGTTGTGTCGTGTAACATGACGACCCGAGAGGGGTCGAAAGAATGAAAGAAATATGAGGTGAGTCTCACACAGATAAGAATGTTTTATGTGCATTACACAACATGATTTTGACGATTTATAAGGGTTTAATCTCACTGAGTATGCTCGCGTACTCACACCTCATCGTTTATGTTTTTCAGGCTAAGGAATCGACGAACGGGACAAGTAGAAGATGAATCATACTCCCAACATGATGAAATTCTAAAGAATAAAAGATGTTGTCGCCGTAATTGTTATTATTTTTACGAAACTCTTGATGTTCTTCAACGAATGTAATTTCAACGGACTATGTCCGAATATTTGTTTACCCATATTTTTCTAAAACTGTACTGATGTTTGAATAAACGACTTTTATTTAAGATTTACTAACTAAAACGCTTCCGCAAATACTCCGAATTTATATAAAATTTTTAAGAAAAAAAAATGAGCTGTGTAACGTTCTTTTTAATTAAGAAAGCTAGGGCGTTACAGAATGGTATCCGAGCAAGACCTCTCTCAGTACGGTGAGATTTGGGGATGAACCAAGCGGAAGCTGGTGAACATGTGACACCCAGGGCCGACGAGGGCGGGGAGTGATCGCCGGTGCAATAAAAAAGGGCACGGACAATGAGCGGCTCCGAGAAAGGGGAGTGATCGCCGGTGCAATAAGAAAAAGGGCACGGACAACGAGCGGCTCCTGACAAGGCCTCTAGGTAGAGGGGGACATGACTGAACCGAATTCTGACCAGAAAGAGAGGTATTCCAAGACTGTATAGGTATGGGACTATACAGTTAAGGAGGTTTAACAAGATTTACTTATGCAAAACAAGATATTTCAAAACTTTCTTATTTTTGAAAGTATAACGAATAATTACGGCATGATTATATTTTTGGGAGAATATGTGGTTCATCGCTGCTGCCCAACGTCGACTCTGAGGTAATGTTTTCAAGTATTCACTCTTTTATGAAAACTTAAAATTATGGTATGAGTATAGAATGATTGTGTCGGCAAAAGATTTGAAAGGATATGTGAAAGTATAAATGTTGTCCGAAAGGGACAAAATATGATTTCAAATAAAGGTTTCAAAGTGATTTTTGCTGACACAATATTTTTAAAGTCACAAAGTTTGATACAGATTTTCAAAGTTCTTTACGAAGCTCAATTTCGAGGACGAAATTTTTTAAAGGGGGGAGGATTGTAACGCCCCAATACTTATTTAAATGCTATTTATTTTGCTAATGGTCATGGATTTCGATATTTACAAGTTTTCCAATACTTGGACCGATATGTTTCTAACATAAAATGAAGGATTTAAAAAGAAAAGATTTCAAAATAAATTATAAGGATTATTTTAGAATTTATGAAAGTAATTTCGAAAATTTCCTACGAATTGATACGATAAAATTTTCATTATAGAACACTTATACTACAAAAATAATATTAAATTATTATTTTAATATTATCGAAAATCTGTTCTGAGCATATCGAAGATTTAACTCCAACGAGCCCGGAACAGGTCGGAAAATCGAATTTGGACATCGGGAAGGGGTCGAACCGGCTGAGCCAAGTTGATTGACATTTGCCGGTCACCGCCGGACACGCCGATCGACAATCACGGCCACGGGCCGATGTGAAGCTGAGGCCACTATCCGGATAAGGTCCGCCCAAATTGTCGGATAAGGTCGGTCATGACCGACAGAAGCTTCTAGGCCACTATCCGGATAAGGCTGTCCAGCTGTCCGGATAAGGTCGGTCACGATCGACAGAACCTTCTCGGCCAGCTGTCCGGATAAGGCCTCCAGCTGTCCGAGTAAGGTTGACTTTAAGCCGAATTTGGACTCCTATAAATATATGTATACGTACGTATTTACCAACAAATGATATACCATTTTGAAGCTGTGAACCTCTACTTTAATAGGCCCGTAAAATATTCCACTTCCAAAAATTATAAAAGCTACAAAAAGCCCGATCAAATAGATAGCTCAAATCTGACAGTTTTTCCAAGGTGTTTGGTAAAAGTCCCCAAAGAGATTTCAGATTTTACATCAAGAATTTATGACCGGAAATATGAAAAAGTATTTTCAAGTGCTAGGAGAAGCGTATCCGGGATCCAAGAAGGACAATCGAGCCAAATTCAAAGGAAGACATTTCAAGATTTCAGCAAACGAGGTGAGGTTATACTGTTTTAATATGTTACGATCATCGTTGTGTCGTGTAACATGACGACCCGAGAGGGGTCGAAAGAATGAAAGAAATATGAGGTGAGTCTCACACAGATAAGAATGTTTTATGTGCATTACACAACATGATTTTGACGATTTATAAGGGTTTAATCTCACTGAGTATGCTCGCGTACTCACACCTTGTCGTTTATGTTTTTCAGGATAAGGAATCGACGAACGGGACAAGTAGAAGATGAATCATACTCCCAACATGATGAAATTCTAAAGAATAAAAGATGTTGTCGCCGTAATTGTTATTATTTTTACGAAACTCTTGATGTTCTTCAACGAATGTAATTTCAATGGACTATGTCCGAATATCTATTTTCCCATATTTTTCTAAAACTGTACTGATGTTTGAATAAAAGACTTTTATTTAAGATTTACTGACTAAAACGCTTCCGCAAATACTCCGAATTTATATAAAAATTTTAAGAAAAAAAAATGAGCTGTGTAACGTTCTTTTTAATTAAGAAAGCCAGGGCGTTACACTAATCATGATTTGTGTTGGATATACGTATGAGTTTTTACGAGTTATCATCGGACTGTTAGAAGTTTTTCTTAAGAACACTTTGAAGGTTGACTTGGAATTGGGTTTTGCAATTTAATGTTATCGTAAGCTCGATTTGATTATTCCTATTGGATTATAGATTGTATTGATGGTGTTTTGGTGGATTGGATCATTCAATAGAAGTTGGTTTTCGATACAAATGGGATTAGTTGTTTAGGATGGGAGATTGTTTTCAAGTTGTTTGTCGAAATGCCTCAATGAGTTTGGATTTATTGTATCGACATCTTGAATTGGTTATGATCGCTATTGATTCGTATATTAAGCGTGTTGTTGATAATTGTGCTATTCAAGGTTGTTCGAGCGACCGGTAGTTTCCCTTAGGACGTTGTTCGAGAGAGGACGTATCATCACCGGTGTTAAGGTAAGTTGATCCTTACTCGGTTAAAAGGATATTCATTCCTTTCGTTGTTGTTCATTCATAATCATAACTCATTCATATGATATTAACCATATCGAGACTTGTCATTGTCAATTAATCACTTCATTTATGAGGAACGACGGTTCCAATCATTTCATTGAGCTATCATTCATTTCACTATTAATTCATCTTGGTGAGTCATCCTTGACATTATCGAATTGTTATTCATTAATATTCTTCATGGTCATTCTTGTTTATATGGCCTTCTGGGTTCATATTGCGCGGCCGGGTGGGGATGTGTGGAATTTTTATTCGGGCACGTGATGGTCATGTGTTAAGTTCACCAACACATTGGACTGTGCACAGGGTAACGTACCTTCGTGAGACTAATTAGGTACAAGGACGGGTGTGTCCAGACACTCGTCTTGTGCACTTGCACATTCCATTACGGGCGTACTATGATACCTCTATTCAGCGTCATTTCATAACTAAGATATATCATGATTGTGTTTATTCAACTCTTGAGGATTGTTGTTCTGTGTAACTGACCACATTGGGGGATGTTGTTTTCAGGTCATGGCAATGCTAAGGTACGGGAAGAGAACGTTGACGGTGAGGAGTCCCAATGATACTAGTAGGGGGCCCCAGTCCTTTCAGTCATTCATGTTTTCTTCATTTTATTTCCGCTGCAGATTTCCATTTGGATGTTCATTTTCATTCGATGTTGTATATTTTATCTTCATATAAAATATACTTGTATTCTATATTTTCCTGGGTGTGTTGTACTTGAAACTCCTCATTGGAGTAATTAATGATATAATGTGGTTCGGTACTACAATTATATTACTTAATTCATTAATTTTCATTCGCCTAGTGGGTCCCAGTCAGGGGTCCACGGCACTGTAATATCCGCCTAGTTTGGGGTGTTACAGAGTTGGTATCAGAACGTGGTTTTGAATACTACCTTCCGAGTCATGTCTCATTTGAAATTATCGTTCACCAGACTAGTATCATTGGACTTTCGCGTCACGTGTGACCTGTGCAAGCGCCAAGCCCCTCAGACCGAAAGAACTGTAAGATTTCTGACGCCATGGTATAATTTCTGGCAATAAGAATCACTCATTCATCATTCATTAGTTAACAATCCTCAAACATCATTTTCATTTTATCATGTTGATCAAGTCAACTCATTAATCACTCAGACAACCTCATTATTCATTTGTTGATCTTGTGGATCGTATCAATAATCATGTAACTTGTTCAAGATAATCATTTCAAGAATTTCATCAGATAATCATGTCACCTCAGTTGATCATTCATATAATCATTTTATTAGAGCGCGTATGCTGATTATTATCATTTCATAATGTAATCATAATGCGGTACTCATTCAAGCTCTATAATTATCATATGGCCTTCCTACTTCAGTATGGAAAGAACTGTCAGAGGACGCAGGGGGAGAGGCCGAGGTGCGGGCCGAAACTCGGAAAATAATCACTCACTGTCAGGAAGTCGTAATCGAGATACAGCTCAATCAGAAGGTGTTTGGGTCGATCCACTCGTTTTTATGCAGGGCATGATGGCCCAGATGCAATTGCTTAATCATCGATGCACTGCTCTGACCGAATTAATAAATAAAGCTCTTATTGATGAGCTTACTGCCAAAGAAATTGCTAATCAGCAACCTTCATCTGTTAGCAAGAAATCCAAGAAACGTAGTCAGTCTGAAGGCAGTCAGGAAACCTTCAAGAAGCCTCGTACGGGCCCTACTTTTTTCTGAGCGACCTCCTACGGCGCCTAAACTTGCGGAATCTCAGTTCCGATTGGCCAGTTCGGCCATCACCTATTTCAACTGTGGAGCGCCGGGTCATTTCAGCACTAGGTGTTCGAGGCCGACTATCACCGGTTACAACTGTGGAATTATCGGGCATAAGGTTCGTTTCTGCCGAAGAGACTCCAAGCAAACTCCGACGGCATCTCAGGTACTGAAGCGACCAGTTGTTCAGAATTAGGCTACTCAGTCAGCGTCGTTTAAGATGATGGGAGCAATTAAAGTCGGAGCCCATACTTATCAGAAGGGAGCATCCGTTTCGAGGGCCGGCTAGCCTCAAATTCATGAGATGAAGACGGCCAACGATCCGAAGGCCCGAATGATTTCAGGTACACTCAAAATTTTATTTCAACCCATGTGTACTCTTTTTGATACTGGTGCATCGCATTCATTCATTTCCGAGTCATGCTTGAGTAGACTTCATATGGATAGTGCTACTAGTTGTGAACCTTATGTAATTGGTCTACCAGACAGTAGAAGAACTATCAAAAATCGTGAGGTTAAGAATTGTCCGATTTATCTTAATGACCGTGATTGGTTGGCGGACCTAATCTTGGTGGATTTTACCTAAGGACGATGTCATATTGGGTATTGATTGGATATATCGTCATGATATCATTCTCAGTGTTCGTAAGCATATGGTCACTATTGTTCCAGACGATGGAGTTGAGTACGTATTTCAGGGAGGTAATCCCAGCTGTTCCGATATAGTCATTAATTTGATGAAAGTTGTAAAGTTACTCAATCAAGGGTGTATTGGTTATTGGTGCTATATGACCAAGACCGAGAAATCATCAGTAATGTTGGCGGATATTCCTGTAGTGAGAGAATATGCCGATGTTTTCCAGACGAGTTACCTGGTTTGCCTCCACAGAGGGATGTGAAATTCACGATAGAGTTGGAGCCTGGTACTTCCCCATTATCGAAGGCACCGTATCGGATAGCCCCGACTGAAATGCAGGAACTGAAGAATTAATTGGAGGATTTGATCGATAAAGGTTATATCCAACCGAGTGCATCCCCGTGGGGAGAACCTGTATTGTTTGTCAAGAAGAAGGATGGTTCCTTTCGCTTGTGTATTGATTATCGAGAGCTGAACCGGGAGACAATCAAGAATAAATATCCCCTTCCCCGCATCGTTGATCTCTTGGATCAACTTCAGGGAGCTTCAGTATTTTTCAAGATCGATTTAAGATCAGGGTATCATCAGTTGCAGATTCGAGAGTCGGATATTGCTAGAACGGCGTTTCGAACGCTATGGGCATTACGAGCTTATAGTGATGCCGTTTGGGTTAACTAATGTGCCTGCTGTATTCATGGAGTTGATGAACCGAGTTTTCATCGACTTTTCATACCAGTTCGTGGTTGTTTTCATCGACGATATTTTGATTTATTCTTATGACCGAGAGGAACACGAGCTTCATCTTCATCAGATTCTCGATGTGTTGAGACGAAAGCAGCTTTATGGAAAAATTTTCCAAATGTGAATTTCTGGATGCCCGAGGTGACGTTTATCATACATGTAATTTCATCAGATGGAGTACGCATCGATCCTCAGAAGACGGAGGCTATCCGAGATTGGCAACCTCCGAAGAATGTTAAGGAAATCCGAAGCTTCCTTGGATTAGCTGGCTAGTATTAGCGATTTGTGGAAGGATTTTCTAAAATTGCTCAACCTATGACGATCCTTTTGCGAAAGGATAAGAAATACACGTGGTTTGACACATGTCAGTGGAGTTTTGAGGAACTCAAGAGTCGCTTAATTTCAATGCATGTCCTTTCTTTACCACAAGGGATTGAAGGATTCGTGGTTTATAGAGACGCGTCTGGACAAGGTCTTGGATGTGTATTAGTGCATAACGGGAAAGTGATTGCCTATGCTTCACGGCAGCTGAGATCTTATGAGGTCAACTATCCAACCCATGACCTGGAGCTAGCGGCCGTGGTTTTCACGTTGAAGATTTGGCGTCATTATCTTTATGGCGTCTCCTGTCAGATTTTCACCAATCATAAGAGGTTGAAGTATATATTTACTCAGAAGGAGTTAAATATACGTCGGGGATGGTGGTTGGAACTGATTAAAGATTATGATATCGAGATTCAATATCACCCAGGTAAGGCAAATGTTGTCGCCGATGCCTTGAGCCGTAAGTCCGTTCAGGAGCAAATGCTTGCTCGGTTAACCGTTCAGAAAGCGCTTTAGCTGGAATTCCTAAGACCCGAGATCGAGGTCTGGTTACAGCGAGTACAAGGGCAACCTTGTATGTTAGAGATTTCATCGCCACTCGAGGAGGCTATCAGAGTGAATCAGGGTTCAGACCCATTTTGTTGTGTATCCGAGAGGATGTGGCTCAGGGGAAAGCCCCTGGATTTTTGGTCCACGAGGATGGACTTGTTCGATTTAAGAATCATTTATGCGTACTGGCTAATGACGAGTTGAAAAACTCGATTTTGAGAGAAACTCATGCTACCCCTTATTCTATTCATCCGGGGTCTAGCAAGATGTACAAGGACATGAAACAAAATTACTGGTGGAGTAATATGAAGCGAGAGGTCGCAGAATTTATTTCGAGGTGTTTAACCTGTCAGCAAGTCAAGATAGAACATCAGCGACCGTCGGGTATGCTGAAACCGCTCCCTATTCCAGAATGGAAGTGGGGAGATATTTCAATGGACTTCATCACGAGTTTGCCGACGAGTTGTCGTGGAATTAATACAATATTGGTTGTGTTGGACCGTTTAACTAAGTCAGCTCATTTCCTTGAGATTAAGGATACGTGGGGTCCTGAGAGACTTGCCCAGTTATTCACTATAGAGATCGTAAGATTTCAAGGTACCCCTAAGAGTATCATTTCGGATCGTGACGGGCGATTCGTGTCACATTTCTGGAAATCAGTTCATCGTGCCATGGGAACTCAACTCAATTTCAGCACGGCTTTTCATCCTCAGTCCGATGGATAGTCAGAGAGAACTATTCAGACGTTGGAGGACCTGTTGAGAGTATGTGTGCTCGACTGGAAAGATGATTGGGAAGCCCAACTATCGTTGATCGAGTTCACGTACAATAATAGTTGGCATGCTTCAATTCAGATGGCACCTTACGAGGCCTTATACGGTCGTCATTGTCGATCTACCCTATGCTGGGATGACTTGTCATAATCAATCGGCATTGAACCCGATATGTTATTAGCTGTCCGTGAGAAGGTAGCGTTGATCCGGAGTCGTTTGTTGACCGCTCAGAGTCGACAGAAATCATATGCAGATAATCGTTGTCGACCATTAGAGTTCGAGTCAGGTGACCACATTTTGGTCAAGGTATCCCCGAGTCGAGGTGTTTTCCATTTCGGAGAGCGAGGAAAGCTAAGTCCGAGATTCATTGGACCATTTGAGATTTTGAATCGAATCGGCGATCTGGCTTATAGATTGGCCTTACCTCCGGCGTTGAGCCGAATTCATAACGTGTTTCATGTCTCTAAAATTGCAGAAGTGTTTTGCCGACCCTAGTCACATACTTCAGTTTGATGGAATCGAGATAGCGGATGATCATACGTATGAGAAGTTTCCCGTATGAATCTTAGAGCGGCGAATCAAACAGTTGAGGAACAAGACGATTCCTTTCGTTAAAAGTTAGTGTCGAGACATGGATTCGAAGAGGCTACTTGGGAAATCGAGGATAGTATGTGGGGGAGTTATCCCGATTTGTTTCACCCTTAGTTTCGAGGATGAAACTATTTTTAAGGGGGGAGTATGTAATATCCGCAATTTTGATTTCCGGTAATTTTTTTTTTTGGCGGAAGTCCATCTTAGTGACTCTATTGTGACTGTTTCGTCATTCTGAGAATAGTTAATCCTACATTTTTTGTCATTCGAGTTCGTCTCGGTGTCGTTCTGTTGAGTTCCATGTTCTTAAGCGACTTTTCCACGTATGAGTTCGACTTTGTAAAATCACCATTAATTCTTGGAAACTCCAAAAATTCTGAGTCTTTTCAATATTATATAGCATAAAGTTATCTTTCCAATGGTTCAAATGGTGAGTCAATCGGAGTCCAGACGAAAGAGTTATGGTCGAAATAGCTAAGATTGCACTATGTGCCTTTTGATGCTGGAGCGGGCTGTACCGCGGGCCGCGGGCCCTTCTGGCTGGGCCGTGGCACTAAGCTGTTTTGCTTGGAATTTTTGGCTCTGTGCCGCGGCACACTCAGCCTGTGCAGCGGCACACAGTATAAATTTTTGTATTTCTGCGTTTGTTGTGAAGAACATCCTCATTTCTTCATTTCCCTTCTTCCTCTCTTCCTTGGGGCGATTTTGGGCGATTTTTGGGGTGTTTTAACATCATCAAAACTCAGAGATTTTCATCTTCTTCAAGTTATGGTGTGGATTATCAATATATTTGTGGATTCTTCATCCTAATCTAAGGTAACTTCTTCAACCCTTAAATTTGATTTTGAGTTGGAGCATGATATTTTGGATGGTATAATCATGATTTATGTTGGATATACGTATGATTATGAGTTTTTACGAGTTATCATCGGACTGTTCGAAGTTTTTCTCAAGAACACTTTGAAGGTTGACTTGGAATTGGGTTTTGCAATTTAATGTTATCGTAAGCTCGATTTGAGTATTCCTATTGGATTATCGATTGTATTGATGGTATTTTGGTGGATTGGATCATTCAATAGAAGTTGGTTTTCGATACAAATGGGATTATTTGTTTAGGATGGGAGATTGTTTTCAAGGTGTTTGTCGGAATGCCTCAATGAGTTTGGATTTATTGTATCGACATCTTGAATTGGTTATGATCGCTATTGATTCGTATATTAAGCGTGTTGTTGATAATTCTGCTATTCAAGGTTGTTCGAGCGACTGGTAGTTTCCCTTAGGACGTTGTTTGAGAGAGGATGTATCATCACCGGTGTTAAGGTAAGTTGATTCTTACTCGATTAAAAGGATATTCATTCCTTTCGTTGTTGTTCATTCAAAATCATAACTCATTCATATGGTATTAACCATATCGAGACTTTTCATTGTCAATTAATCACTTCATTCACGAGGAACGACGGTTCCAATCATTCATTGAGCTATCATTCATTTCACTATTAATACATCTCGGTGAGTCATCCTTGACTTTGTCGAATTGTTATTCATTAATATTCTTCATGGAGATTCTTGTTCATATGGCCTTCTGGGTTCATATTGCACGGCCGGGTGGGGATGTGTGGAATTTTTAGTCGGGCACATGATGGTCTTGTGTTGGGTTCACCGACACATTGGACTGTGCACACGGTAACGTACCTCCGTGAGACTAATTATGTAACACCCCAACCTGACATGGGTCAAAGTGTAACATTATGGAGTCAAATCAGAACATTAAATACGCAAGCGGAAGACTTTATTATAAAAGCATAAATAGGTCAACATTACAATCTTCCAATGCTAAACCGACATTGTCTTAAATAGAAATACATAATTAATCCAAAAGTCTTGTAAAAATAATAAAGGATAACTAGTAGGGTAGTCCCTAACTCCTAGTCTCTTCACTCCTGCCCATCACCCCTGTAAAATCCTGCCGCAGAGAAAAGAAATGCGGCTGAGCTAACGCTCAGTGTAGAGATATATAATATGAAAGCAATAAGTATGAATTAAAGGAAACAATATAGGAAAGAGTCCAAGAGAACCTGTGAATAAGATACGAATAATATATATGTGATGACAAATCAATATAATGAGAGAATATAAAAGATCAAAAATCAAGGAAATACCCAACATTACATTATGTACATAGAGTAGCTAACTCGATGTACCACATTAGTGAGATGGGGTGTATTGCACACACTCTAGTCCATTCACATCACATTTCATTTCATTTTTATTTCATTTCATTTACTAGGATGCATCCATACGCTCCTTCATTACATTAATATGTATGCTAGTAACAAACTAAACATACATATGAAAAACATGGGCCAAGTGCGCTAATTAGCAATACAATCATTTGGGAACGCAGTGGACACATGCCCGCCTCCACTGACAGCGTCATACCATTGGTGCATCAATGATATGGCCATAGACTCCCCATGGCTAGATTCATTAAATGGGCAACAATATAGGCAGACACATGCAAGGATAGAAATAAACATGTAACGAAATAATCGATTGATCAATAACAATAAGAAACTATCAAAAGGGATCATAGCAATGGGATTATATCAAATGGATCAATACAAAGGAATCATAATATTAGGTTCATATCAAAAGGTTCATAGCAATGCAACAAATTAAGGTCAAAGAATAAGAATCATGAGAAACCTTTACTTGATAAAAGGTAGAATATCTGTACCGATACGAAAGGGTAGAATATCCGTACCTTAAGAAATAAAAGCAAATGAAAATTGAACACAAGAAAAGGTGGATCACTCCTCCTTCACTAAATCTACATAAATTATAATCATATATTACTTATACGTTCATTAAAGTTATAACGGATTCAATACTCAAAGTTACTTATTAATAGGTCAGGGATTTCATAAATGAATCTGGTTCTGTTTTCTTATGAATTTTAAAACATAACAAATAAGGTTCTGAGGTTTTACAATTTTTACTTGTGATTATCACAAGAGTTAAGCACCTCCCCAAATTTTTCTAGATTTTATTTCTAAGTGCAAGTACCTTTTCAAAAATCGTTTTCCCAAACCTGTCCAGAAACTGGACTACAGGTATACCCCAAAAGTTTTGCATTTATCAACATAGTTAAACCTTTCAGAAAAATCTACAAAAATTACAGGAATTCCCTTATAACTTATATATTATCTCTGTAAAGAAGAGCTCTCAACTCTTTATATATTTGACATGAAAAATCACACAAGTCGACTGAAATAATTTTCTGAACATGCTGTTTTGATATGCGATAACATAAAATTCAGAAACATGCCCACATCAACTCCAATTCACTCCAAATCAATTGGATCAGTTAGTAATCTCTTTAAACTTAGCTTTGTTATCATTAAGATTCACCCTGTTCAATCCGATCAAAAACTGGACAGCATATTTTGAGACAGAAACAACACAACCTTAATACCGTAAAATTTAAAAACATGACAAATACAACTCCGATTTCCTTCAAACCAATTGGAAAACTTAACTAAGACATAAAACTAAGTTTCTATGCAAAAATACAGAATAAAACACTTATAAATCTCGAGTTATAACACGCACATAATCATCCTACAAGCTGACCCATTTTCAGAATCCATTCTAGACCTTTACAACACATGATTCTTGATTAGGGTTTATGATAGATTTAATAAACATGTTACAAGATCATATTAGGGTCGATTAGGCTAGGATCGAATCACATCGGATTAAATAAACATTGTTCGAATGGTTTAAGGTTTTATAACAGATCGTTTACCATTATATTTATGATTTTATGTAACATCTTTTAAACATGTTTTATATAATACGAATCGTGACACGAACAAGAAACAAGGTTACCTCGTGGATCGAATGGAAAAGAAGAACAAGAATAGCTTAGGATGGATCGAATGAAAGGAAAACAAGACAGCCTTCGCGAATCAAACCCTAATCACGAACAAAACTCACCACAATAATCACCACGATCAAAAACCTTTTTGATTACACAAGTAGCAGCAGCAGAATCGTTCCTTGAATAATCCTTAGAGAGAAAAGAAGTTGGGTCTGTGTGTTTTGTATGTAGGAAGAGGGAGACGTGTTTTGTATGTAAGAAGAGGGAGACAGAAAAAGAAAACATTTTATAACTAAAAGTTAGGGAGGAGCGTTTCGTTTGTTAGGGAAAGTCATAAAAAGGGCCTTAATTGGTTTTGATTGGGCATTAAAGGGTCGGTTATGGAAGGAGTTTAAAGGTCCATGAGTTTTGTATTTTTAGGCCATTCAAACGTGTGAGTTATGCCAATTAAGAATTGCCTCATTTAACTGTCATTATATACATTAACATGTGATAGTTATGTATTTTTAGGAAACTTTATTTCTATCACTTTATTTTATCTAATATATAACTTAGATTAATTTAGTCTTTGTGTTTAATTACTTTATAAAATAAAGTGTAGAATTATCGTAAGATTTAGGTAATTTTTAAATTTATACTGAATTTAGGTTTCGAATTTTTAGGGTTTTACAACTCTTCCCTCCTAAAAAGAAAATTTCATCCGCGAAATTGAAAAGACAGATAAACAGAAACGTACCAAATTACGCAAAGAATTGCGGGTAACTGGCTCGCATGGATTCTTCGGTCTCCCAAGTCGCTTCGCGCTCAGGATGATTCTTCCAAAGAATCTTGACGAACGGAATTATCTTATTTCTCATGACTCTTTCCTGACGGTCTAATATAGCCTCAGGTTCTTCAGAAAGTGATAAGTCATTACGGATTAGATCTAACGGATAAGAGACAACATGCAGCGGATGATACTTGTACCCTCTCAATAAGGACACATGAAACACATCATGCACATGAGAAAACTGAGGAGGTAATGCTAAACGATAGGAGGCTTCGCCGATACGATCTAAGATCTCAAATGGACCGATGAAGCGCGGACTCAATTTGCCTTTAATACCAAAACGTTTAACACCTCGGCATGGAGATACTTTTAGGAAAACACGGTCCCCAACATTAAATGACAATTCCCTCCTATGACGGTCAGCATAACTTTTCTGTCGTGCTCTCGCCTCTTTGAGTTTCTCCCTAGCAATGGCAACTTTCTCATTAGTCGTCTCGATCAATTCTGGACCCTCAATAAGCTTTTCCCCAACTTCATTCCAACAAATGGGAGCTCTACATTTCCGTCCATACAAAAGTTCAAACGGAGCGCACTTGATGCTAGCATGCCAACTATTGTTGTAGGCAAACTCCACCAAACACAAGTATTCGTCCCAGTTACCAGTCCATTCAAGAGCACACGATCTCAACATATCCTCCAGAGTTTGAATTGTACGCTCAGTTTTTCCATCTGTCTGAGGGTGAAAGGTCGTGCTAAACTTAAGTCTAGTATCCCACGCTTTTTGCAAACCCTTCCAAAATCGTGAAGTAAAACGTGGATCTCTATCTGATATAATGGCTGCAGGTGTACCATGTAGCCGAAAGATCTCTTGTCGAAATATTTCTGCCAACTTACTAACAAAATAATCTACCCGAATCGGTAAGAAGTGCACTGACTTGGTTAAACGATCCACAACAACCCATATAGCATCATGCTTTCTTTGTGTACGAGGTAACCCTGTCACGAAGTCCATGGAAATTTCATCCCACTTCCAAGTAGGAATATCCAAGGGCTGTAAGAGACCACTAGCACGTTGATGCTCAATCTTTACTTGTTGACATGTCAAACACTTAGCCACAAACGTGGCCACATCTCTTTTCATCCCATTCCACCAGAAATTTTGTTTCAGATCTCTATACATCTTCGTTGACCCAGGATAAATCGTGAAAGGAGAACTGTGTGCTTCGAACAACACAGCTTCTCGAATAGAAGGTTCCTCAGGAACACATAATCGATCACCATACCATACCACTCCATCGTTATCAACACGGAACTCAGTCTGCTTACCCTCTTCTATGTTTTGAGTGATAGACCACAGTTCACCATCATCTTTCTGAGCTTCCTTAACACGAAGGATAAGGTCGGGTTCAATCTTCATACTCGCCCAATAACCATCACTACCACGAACACATAATTCCATCTCCATAAGTTCCAAGTCTTTGATAATCTCAGGTGCGATATCAAGACTAGCCCAACACCCCAGACTTCCTACTAAGTGCATCAGCAACCACATTCGCCTTGCCTGGGTGATACTGAATGTTCAAATCATAATCTTTGAGTAGTTCTAAACAACGTCTCTGCCTCATGTTCAGCTCCTTCTGAGTGAATATATATTTAAGGCTCTTATGATCAGTGAATATGTCACATGTCTCACCATAAAGATAATGCCTCCAGATTTTCAGAGCAAACACAACTGCCGCCAATTCTAAATCATGAGTAGGATAATTAGTCTCATAAGTTTTCAACTGTCTTGATGCATAAGCGATAACCTTTCCATGTTGCATCAAAACACACCCAAGACCTTTCTTTGAAGCGTCACTATAAATTTGATAACCACCTGATCCAGAAGGTAAGGTAAGTATCGGAGCAGAAACCAGTTTCTTCTTCAACTCTTCAAAACTCTTCTCTCGTTCATCATTCCAAACAAACTTCTCACCCTTCCTCATCAGTTTAGTCAAAGGTAAAGCCAAACGTGAGAACCCTTCTACAAATCTCCGATAATATCCAGCAAGTCCAAGAAAACTCCTAACTTCAGTCACAATCGTTGGTCTTGGCCATTTAGTGATAGCCTCAACCTTTGCAGGGTCCATAGTAATACCCTCTTCCGACACAACATGACCCAGAAATGTTACTTGACCCAGCCAGAATTCACATTTGGAAAATTTCGCATATAATTTCTCCCGACGTAAAATCCCCAAAACAATACGAAGGTGTTCTTCATGCTCTTCCTTCGTCTTCGAGTATACCAGAATGTCGTCGATGAAAACGATAACGAACTTGTCAAGGAACTCATGAAAGACACGATTCATTAAATCCATGAATACGTCCGGAGCATTGGTCAGACCAAACGGCATTACCAAAAATTCATAATGGCCATATCGGGTACGAAATGCGGTCTTAGGAATGTCTTGTTCCTTCACTCGTAGTTGATGATAGCCGGATCTAAGATCAATCTTAGAGAAGAATTTTGCACCTTGAAGTTGATCAAAAAGATTATCGATGCGAGGTAGCGGATAACGATTTCGGATAGTGATACAGTTCAATTCACGGTAATCGATACACAATCTCATACTCCTATCCTTCTTTTTCACAAACAATACAGGTGCACCCCATGGAGATACACTCGGACGAATAAAACCCCGTTCTAAGAGTTCTTGAAGTTGTTCTTTCAATTCCTTCAATTCAGTTGGCGCCATACGATAAGGAGCTTTTGAGATGGGTTCAGCACCAGGAATTAAATCGATGCTAAATTCAACCTCACGTATGGGAGCTAAACCCGGAAGTTCTTCTGGGAATACATCAGGAAATTCACGGACTACTGGATGGCTCTCAAGGCGAGGTCCATCCACAGAAGTGTCCTTTATAGAGGCTAAGAAACCTTCACAACCATGTGAGATCAAAGTTCTGGCTTTCAAAGCGGAGATAATTTTCAAAGGCTTATCAGGTCGAGAACCCTGATAAATGAATTCCGGATGACTAATATCGCCAAAAATAACACACTTGGCATGACAATCGATCGTGGCCTGATGTTCTGAAAGCCAGTCCATGCCCAAAATAATATCAAAATCACACATATCCAAAGGGAATAGGTTGGCCGCATGAATTTTATCATCGAAATGTATGGGACAGTTTCTAAATTCATGGCTAATAATAACTTGGTTCTTCAGGGGAGTAGATATAGATAAAGTATAATCAAGTAAGGTAGATGGTATAGTGATATGTTTAGCAAATGCAGCAGATACGACAGAATGAGTAGCACCAGTATCGAATAAGACAAATATAGTACGATCAAACATATGCAGAATTCCCGTAACGGTACCTGATGAAGTAGCAGCCTGATCACGGGTGAGAGCAAAGACCCGTCCTCTGTTTGGTGGCTGCTTACCATCACTCCTACCATCATTTTTGGGACAGTCTTGTACTCGATGCTCCAATGAACCACAGAGAAAACAAGCACCTGTTTCTTTGTAACACGACTTTCCTGGATGTGTCTTACCACAAGTTTTACATGGTGGAGGTGGAGGTAAAGGTACGTTTTGGTTAGGGTTTCTCCTCTGGTTGGGAGCACCAGTGTTTCGGTTAGTTTGCTGGCCACGGTCACGTCCATAGTTCTGTCTGTTGTCATTCCTCCTATCATTGTACCTTTGATCTTGTACTCTCGGAGCACTGTTCTGAGTTGGTGCCACAGCGGATCGGATGCGGTCCCCATCGCGGTTTCTTTTGTTCTCCCTGTTTCTCTCACGGAGAAGTTCGATGTAACGGCCCGTATTAGCAATCTGAGCTACGTATGAGAATTCCGTGTTCACAATCCCATCCAAAATCCATTCTTTCAGCCCCCATTTAAAATGTAAAGCCTGCTCCTTCTGAGTTCCAGCCTTCGCCCCCAAAAATCCCGCTAACCTCAAAAATCGCTTCATGAATTCAGTCGTGGTTTCGTGATCTCCCTGGCGGATAGTATGATACTCCCGCTCAAACTTTTGTTGTTCAGCTAGAGGAAAGTACTGAGTATAGAATACCCCACGAAAATCTGCCCAAGTCATGTTGGCAATAAACGTATCACCTTTTGCCTGCTTATAGGCCTTCCACCAATTCAGTGCATCACCTTCCAGCTTATAGCTAGCCAAACGAGCCTTAAACTTATCCCTGCAGTCCAATACTTCGAAGATCTTTTCTATGTGTGCGATCCAATTTTCCGCATCAACAGGAGTGTTGGCGGAGCTAAAAGATCTGGGCTTCTGTTTCCCAAACTTTTCCAACCACCCAGAGATAGTAGATGGAGTACCCCTTCCACCAGAGCTAGAGGCCTCCTGACGGAATTCCTCAAAGAGTTGAGTTCGAAGTTCAGGCATTAGGGCTGCAACAGCTTGAGCAATAGCTGCGTTAAAGGCAGTGGTCTCTTCCGGTGTGCGATTGACCGACATCTAAAAGGTCCATAAACAAATCAGTAAAGACATAAATCAGAAGGAAACCTAATGCCTACCCAATCCTCACAGGTCATAACCTAAGTCCTACAGGTCAAACCTTGCTCCGATACCATAATTGTAACACCCCAACCCGACATGGGTCAAAGTGTAACATTACGGAGTCAAATCAGAACATTAAATACGCAAGCGGAAGACTTTATTATAAAAGCATAAATAGGTCAACATTACAATCTTCCGATGTTAAACCGACATTGTCTTAAAGAGAAATAAATAATTAATCCAAAAGTCTTGTAAAAATAATAAAGGATAACTAGTAGGGTAGTCCCTAACTCTTACTCTCTTCACTCCTGCCCATCACCCCTGTAAAATCCTGCCGCAGAGAAAAGAAATGCGGCTGAGCTAACGCCAAAGGAATGATATATAATATGAAAGCAATAAGTATGAATGAAACGAAACAATATAGGAAAGAGTCCAAGAGAACCTGTGAATAAGATACGAATAATATATATGTGATGACAAATCAATATAATGAGAGAATATAAAAGATCAAAAGTCAAGGAAATGCCCAACATTACATTATGTACATAGAGTAGCTAACTCGATGTACCACATTAGTGAGATGGGGTGTATTGCACACACTCTAGTCCATTCACATCACATTTCATTTCATTTTCATTTCATTTCATTTACTAGGATGCATCCATACGCTCCCTTCATTACATTAATATGTATGCTAGTAACAAACTAAACATACATATGAAAAACACTGGCCAAGTGCGCTAATTAGCAATACAATCATTTGGGAACGCAGTGGACACATGCCCGCCTCCACTGAAAGCGTCATACCATTGGTGCATCAATGATATGGCCATAGACTCCCCATGGCTAGATACATTAAATGGGCAACAATATAGGCAGACACATGCAAGGATAGAAATAAACATGTAACGAAATAATCGATTGATCAATAACAATAAGAAACTATCAAAAGGGATCATAGCAATGAGATTATATCAAATGGATCAATACAAAGGAACCATAACATTAGGTTCATATCAAAAGGTTCGTAGCAATGCAACAAATTAAGGTCAAAGAATAAGAATCATGAGAAACCTTTACTTGATAAAAGGTAGAATATCTGTACCGATACGAAAGGGTAGAATATCCGTACCTTAAGAAATAAAAGCAAATGAAAATTGAACACAAGGAAATGTGGATCACTCCTACTTCACTGGATCTACATAAATTATAATCATATATTACTTATACGTTCATTAAAGTTATAACGGATTCAATACTTAAAGTTACTTATTAATAGGTCAGGGATTTCACAAATGAATCTAGTTCTGTTTTCTTATGAATTTTAAAACATAACAAATAAGGTTCTGAGGTTTTAAAATTTTTACTTGTGATTACCACAAGAGTTAACCACCTCCCCAAATTTTTCTAGATTTTATTTCTAAGGGAAAGTACCTTTTCAAAAATCGTTTTCCCAAACCTGTCCAGAAACTAGACTGCAGGTATACCCCAAAAGTTTTGTATTTATCAACATAGTTAAACCTTTCAGAAAAATCTAGAAAAATTACAAGAATTCCCTTATAACTTATATATTATCTCTGTAAAATAAGAGCTCTCACCTCTTTATATATTTGACATGAAAAATCACACAAGTCGACTGAAATAATTTTCTGAACATGCTGTTTTGATATGCGATCACATAAAATTCAGAAACATGCCCAAATCAACTCCAATTCACTCCAAATCAATTGGATCAGTTAGTAATCTCTTTAAACTTAGTTTTGGACTCAAGAAATTCAGAAAAACGCTTTGTTATCATTAACATTCACCCTGTTCAATCCGATCAAAAACTGGACAGCATATTTTGAGACAGAAACAACACAACCTTAATCCCGTAAAATTTAAAAACATGACCAATACAACTCCGATTTCCTTCAAACCAATTGGAAAACTTAACTAAGACATAAAACTAAGTTTCTATGTAAAAATACAGAATAAAACACTTATAAATCTCGAGTTATAATACGCACATAATCATCCTACAAGCTGACCCATTTTAAGAATCCATTCTAGACCTTTACAACACATGATTCTTGATTAGGGTTTATGATAGATTTAATAAACATGTTACAAGATCAGATTAGGGTCGATTAGGCTAGGATCGAATCACATCGGATTAAATAAACATGGTTCGAATGGTTTAAGGTTTTATAACAGATCGTTTACCATTATATTTATGATTTTATGTAACATCTTTTAAACATGTTTTATATAATACGAATCGTGACAAGAAAAAGAAACAAGGTTACCTCGTGGATCGAATGGAAAAGAAGAACAAGAACAGCTTAGGATGGATCGAATGAAAGGAAAACAAGACAGCCTTCGCGAATCAAACCCTAATCACGAACAAAACTCACCACAATAATCACCACGATCAAACACCTTTTTGATTACACAAGTAGCAGCAGCAGAATCGTTCCTTAATAATCCTTAGAGAGAAAAGAAGTTGGGTCTGTGTGTTTTGTATGTAGGAAGAGGGAGACGTGTTTTGTATGTAAGAAGAGGGAGACAGAAAAAGAAAACTTTTTATAACTAAAAGTTAGGGAGGAGCGTTTCGTTTGTTAGGGAAAGTCATAAAAAGGGCCTTAATTGGTTTTGATTGGGCATTAAAGTGTCGGTTATGGAAGGAGTTTAAAGGTCCATGAGTTTTGTATTTTTAGGCCATTCAAACGTGTGAGTTATGCCAATTAAGAATTGCCTCATTTAAATGTCATTATATACATTAACATGTGATAGTTATGTATTTTTAGGAAACTTTATTTCTATCACTTTATTTTATATAATATATAACTTAGATTAATTTAGTCTTTGTGTTTAATTACTTTATAAAATAAAGTGTAGAATTATCGTAAGATTTAGGTAATTTTTAAATTTATACTGAATTTAGGTTTCGAATTTTTAGGGTTTTACAAATTAGGTACAAGGACGGGTGTGTCCGGACACTCGTCATGTGCACTTGCACATACCATTACGGGCGTACTATGATGCCTCTCTTCAGCGTCATTTCATAATTAAGATATATCATGATTGTGTTTATTCAACTCTTGAGGATTGTTGTTCTATGTAACTGACCCCGTTGGGGATGTTGTTTTCAGGTCATGGCAAGGCTAAGGCACGGGAAGAGAACGTTGACGGTGAGGAGTCCCAGTGATACTAGCAGGGGGCCCTAGTCCTTTCAGTCATTCATGTCTTCTTCATTTTATTTCCGCTGCAGATTTCCGTTTGGATGTTCATTTTCATTCGATGTTGTATATTTTATCTTCATATAAAACATACTTGTATTCTGTATTTTCCTGGGTGTGTTGTACTTGAAACTCCTCATCGGAGTAATTAATGATATAATGTGGTTCGGTACTACAATTATGTTACTTAATTCATTAATTTTCATTCGTCTAGTGGGTCCCAGTCGGGGGTCCACGGCACTATAATATCCGCCTAGTTTGGGGTGTTACAAAGTTATTATCACATTAATTCCTTATAACACGACTCCCCTTCAATCTCGTCGAGCGATTTCTCGGGGAACAAGACGTTGGCCACCGTCATATTCGCACCGATAATCGCCCAACGATATCAAGGTATGTCACCGACAAATCATCAATCATCACACAATCACATCACAAAATAACAAATGCGGATAACTTTATTCGTGATAATGCGGTCCAAACATATATAAAAACACATTTATTGCAATGGAGTATATTTATTCAATTATATAGTAGAAAAATAAACGAGGTGCTCAACGTGAAACAGCATGTAATACTGGTGGTATTACAATACTGCTGTATGCTCACAAAATATACTTCTCTTGAATAGCTAGATTGTCAGAGTAATCTTGTCAGAATATGTGCGATAATGACTAGATTTTCGTGTGTTAAAGTCCTTTTGCTTGGGGCTATTTATAACCTTGGAAATATATCTATTATAAATGTAGCCATTGTTGGTTGGTGAGATGTTGACGTCTGTCTCTTGATTGGCGGCTGCTGAATGTTTGAATTAAAGCAGATCGCATTTAATGCTTCAGAAATCCTTTCTGTCTTCGCATTAAATGCTCTTCAGAGCGTTCAGACTTGTCTCTCTCCGGCTGCATTAAATGCTGTTCTATCAGAAATAAATGCTGCTTCAACCGTGAATAGTTTATGAATAAACAATATTTATGTCACAACGGTTTAAAGCTTTTTATGTTCAGTCATGTTGGATGTGTTTTACTTTTCCAAAGTAAAACAACTTCAGACTGTATGTTGTATCCAACACATTAAGTTTCTTTGCTGTATGAAGTAGGCTCTGTAGGATGGATTGTAGAAAATCTCTTTGCTGTATGGACAGGCTTTATAGAGAGTCATAAGAGCTTCCATACTTAATAACATTCTAACTCCTTTAAGACTTCTTGTTGTATGTTGGCAATTTATCAAAACACTTGAGCATATGTGTATGTAATAGAAAATAATAATATATTTACAAAATTTAAACGGATAATACTCTATATCCACGCCGATCATAAATTATGGGTACGGTCGGTACCGCGCCTATTACAGGTTTACCGGACGGGTCAGATGGGGTACAAATGAAATTGGCATCTTTATACGTTTGGGCATATATTTTTTTCGCTCAGGGCCCTATACTTGTTAGGGCCGGCACTAGGGTGAGCCAGCAGATTTCGATCCGTTTTCCAGTAATGCTCATTTGCCCTGTAGGTACTCGTTGGTCCATTTTTTTTGTTTTTTTAAATAAATTTATTATATACTTTACATATAAACTATATATAATATGTGTATTTTTATGCACTTAATAATATATCTTATATTAATAATAACAAATTTGATAAACAATATATACTATCAAAATAAAATAAAAGATAAAAAATTTATAAACTATGTATTTTACTAATTTAAAATGATATTTTTCTATATGGAACGACACGCCCGGCCCCGCGATCGTGATGGGTCCACCCGTACATCACCGTTCACCTCATGGGGGGTCGGGATCTTCAAATACCCGCACAACTCGTTCCATTGCCATTCCTATTGAATCTCAATATTTTACTAATTCCTTCATGTTCAAAGTGCTACATTTTATCCACAAAGAGTCTTTTTAGATGTGCTACATTTCATTGAATACCTACGATCACATCAAATTGTCACAATTTTTCTCCTTTAATTTTTTTCACTCAACACAAATATTTTTACATTGTAATGTGACCCTAGACCCTAAACCCTAAACATATTTATAAGATTTTAGGAAATTCTATAAAAACCACTATTTTATAATTTTTGTCGGATTAACCACTGAAAGAATATTTTTCTATGTTAACCACTGAAAGTTTATTTTTATATTTTTAAAAAAACCACTCTTACCGGGTATCACAGGTTTTTCATGTTAAAAAAAGTTGATATGGCTTTTCTCATATAAATTATAATAACATGGTATTTTTAATTGAAGAAATTGTTAATTAAGTGGCTCTTAGGCCAACAATAATAATTAAGTGGATTTACGTTTGAAAATCCCTAAAACCCCACACACTACCTTCGTCGTTCATCTAAACCTCTCAAAACTCAAAAGCCGCTCAGAACCGATTTTGCAATATCGAAGCGATTTTTGAAATTGTTTTTCGAAATCGAAGCACAAAATGATTTTTAAAATTTGAATTTGATATCATCGTTTGATTATTCATCGAACGAATGATGATTTTATAATTGTTAGGCCCTGTTCTTTTGGACTTATTTTTCAGTTTTTCAGTTCAGTTCAGTTCAGTTCTTCTTCTTATTATTATTATTAATCTTAATTATTGTCATTTACCATTATTATTATAATTTACCCTTAATATATATTTCGATTCGATTCGATTCGAGTCCATTCGATTCGATTGATTCGAATCCATTCGATTCGGCCTAGTTGATTCGATTCAATTGATTGATTCGATTCGATTTAGTTTAGTTTAGTTCGATTCGATTAATTGATCAAAAAACGAGCGCTTACAATATGCTGTTCATTTAGTGGAATATATATGGAATGACCAATCCGAAGTATAATGGTTTCCATGAAATTTGATCTAAAAGCCACTTAATTAGCAATTTTTTAATTAAAAATGCCATGTAATTATTATTTTTAATAAAAAAATATCATATAATTATTATTTTTAATAAAACACATACCACATCAGCTTTGTAACCTGAAAAACCTCCTATTCCCGGTTACGGTGATTTTTTTAAAAATAAAAATAAATTTTCAATGATTAAAATAGAAAATAATTAATTCGGTGATTAATACGAAAAATATGCAAAATATAGTGATTTTTATAAAATCTTTCCTAAGATTTATATACCTCTACCACGTACCATCATCCGCCTAAAATACGATCGTTTTTCTTAAATGTTGCAATTAAAGCGGAGAGGAGTATTCCGTATTCATTCACAAAGTAATTATTAGTTTCATGTTATGCTAGACCTTTATTTATTTATCTAGTACAGCATCCAATCAGCATTTTTATATTTACTTTTATCTTTTCCAGAAAAAAGAGAGGTCCAAGCCATTTCAGAAACTCTGAAAAGAACGACCCCACCAAAGTCGTGTTTGGTTTGCCGAAAGAAGAAGACCAGTTCACATCATCACATGCACAACCAAATTACCAGCGTCATCTTGGATTTGGATGGAGAGCCCTAATTGGATAGCTGTTATCATCAAAGTCACAATCTGCCGTTTAACTAAACAACTCATTAATTAGTTGAAAATTAGGTGCACTGTCGCAATTACTTCTTCACAACCTATGAAGTATAGACACGGACATGAGATACAGGAGAGACGAATCTCTGAAAATATAGAACACAAACAATAAATATTGTATATTTTAATATAAAAAAGTTGCTATTAAAAGGAACAATTTATATACTCTTAAAAATTATAGAAACAATTACAACAACAATATCTAAGTCTTAGTCCCAAAATAATTTGGGGTCGACTAACATGAATCAAACTAGCTCACAAAATTCGAAATTAATACAAATACAAATATTTAAGAAAAATTAAGAAAAGAAGAGTACATAAAAATAAAGATAAAAAATAAGAAAACCACACATGCACTAATCGTCTAAATTTATTCATTAATTTTATTTCCATCATCAACAACGAATACGGTCTTCGAACTTGATTTAGGTTATGATTAATTTATATATATATATATATATATATATATATATATGTGTGTGTGTGTGGATGGTTTTTTTGGAAGATAGTGTGTGGATGGTTGAAACCTATTACTCCCCGGAGCCCTTCCAGTCCCAGCGTCTGGAAGGGTGATATTATACGCTGCACATGGCGATGTAGGCTTAAGAGACCGATATGGTATATTTTAATATAAAAAAAATAGTAGGGGTGATACAAAAACACTCCTACTATCAAAACCTTACTACATATACAGCATTCGATACAACCCCTACAAAGCATGGTGTAGATAGTAGGGGTGTTTTTGTATCACCCCTACTATTTTTTTATATTAAAATATACCACATCAACGCTACTAGGCGCCACATCAGTGCCACGTAGGCGCTGGTATAATACCACCCTTCCAGACGCTGGGACTGGAAGGGTGCCGTATTACTCCCTCCCTCTACAAAAATGTCTCCAAACTTTGATTTTTTTGGGTTAAAATTTATAAATTTTGACCAAAAAATTGCCATTAATATATAAAATTTTATAGAAAATTTAAGTTATATTTTAGAAATACACATTAGGACAAATCTAACCAAGTACTTACATTAGTATAATTTTTTATATATTGGTTGTAATTTGTGGTCAAAATTCCTAAATTTTGATTTGAAAAAATCAAAAATTAGATATATTTTCGTGGACAGACTGATTATTTCATTAATTTAAATTTACTAAAACAAGTTAAAAAATCAAGTGGGACCATCAAGAGTCTGAAAAGTGTCGATCAAATATTGGGAGTGTCAACCAACCTGCCTTGCACTGCCACCCGATTTAGTTGGAGTTCAATTTAATTCTAGTGGCAACACTTTAATTGAATTTCTCGGGCGATGATCAGTCTTTAACTAAGTGTTAGGGCCTAGCCCTCCGAGGTACGCTGGTGGAACAATTAAATATTGAGGACTTCAAGCGGCAATGTGGGAGGCCAGATCTCGGTGGGAACCTGCGGTTGGATTTGGGGGGGGTCCAGCATGGAGCAATCACTTGGGGACGACTCCTTGTGCGCGGTAGTTGAGGATATTTAAGAACCTGGGAGCTAGATACACATCTCGCGATTTAACTAGTAGCAGTACTGTGGGACCGGGGCTGTTATCCCGAGGACTAGTCAAGTGTAAGTTTGGAAACTCGGTATCAAAAAAAAATATTGGGAGTGTCTAGAGATGGGAGAAAACTTGTTTTGCCCTTTGGCATATAGTAATATTCTTTTCTGCCCCAAGTTTAGTAACAACTCTTTTGATACCCAAATTGTCTAAATTGACCTTTACTCGAATAAAATTCGAGTCATATATTATAATTTCGAGTAACATAATTTCGAGTCAACTTCAAAAAAACAATATCGAGTCCAATTCGTGTCACCTGAATACAATTCGGGACATGTAAATAAAAAAAAGTCGGGTTACACGAGTCCAACTCGTGTCACCCGAATATAATTCGGGACATGTAAATAAAAAAAAAGTCTCCCGAATTCATTCGGGAGATGTAAAATAAATCTGATAAATTCGAGTAATAAATTCGGGTTACCCGAATTTATTACTCGAATTTTCGGGTTCTACGAAAAAAAAAATTCAAGAATATTCGGGTTATACGAAAAAAAAAAAAATTCAAGAATATTCGGGTTATACGAAAAAAAAAATTCGGGAGATGTAAAATAAATCTGATAAATTCGAGTAATAAAATCGGGTTACCCGAATTTATTACTCGAATATTAAAAAAAAAAAAAAATTGGGTAACCAATATTCGTTATACGAAAAAAAAAAAAATTCGGGAGATGTAAAATAAATCTGATAAATTCGAGTAATAAATTCGGGTTACCCGAATTTATTACTCGAATTTATCGGTTAAACGAAAAATTCGGGTAACCCGAATATTCGGGTTATACGAAAAAAAAAAAATTCGGGAGTTGACCTTTAAAACAATACTCGATAAGCTTCTTCTTCATCTCCTTCCTCACGAATCGGATTATGAAATTTTCGGGTCACACGAAATAATTCGTGTAATTATTCGGGTCACGAAATACATCATTGACCGAATCGCATGAGGGAGCTCGGGGGTTCGGATTACTCAACACGAATTCGTGTGACCCGAATTCGTGTGACCCGAATTCGGGTGACCCGAAACTATCATAAAATTTTGACTTATAAAAATACCATGCTGAGCACGCCACAACATCCATTGAATTGAACTATTTCTCAGCAATATTTCCACCTTTCTTTCCTGATATTATCTCACCGATAATTTTTTTCCTTTTTTCTCTGATTAATTATCTCGAGCTCTCTCACATCGAAGAAGAAGGATTATTTCGACTGCAAAAAATAAAAGGTATATTTATCGCTCAATTTCCAATAATGTTTATACTTGAAATATCAAAAATATTCAAATACTATTTAATTGTGTAAATTTTTAGTTAATAATCTAAATTTTTTATATTATTTGACAGATGAGTTTTTGGAAAAAAGTTATCATTCGTTTTAATGGCAAGTGGCAAGATTTGGACTATCACGGTGGAGAAGAACAAATATTGCCTGTGCCCGTTGGTGTGAACTATGCAACATTAGTAGATAATGTCCACTCTATTGTTGAAGCTGATAGAACAAAACATGTTTATGTTCTATTTTCAATTGATTTTGATGGGAAAAAAAGAAGAAAGATGAAGATAAAGAATGATTCTGATATAAATTACTTGTTCCAATCTAATGTTGAGCTTGTGATTTTTGTTAGCCTTCAGAATGCAACTAGCATTCCTCCAAAAGCTCCCTCATTTGGTCCACAATTTGACTTACCTGGATCCAGCTCTTTTCCAGACTGCATACAATTCTAATCGGCTGAAGTATTTGCCTGAGTGGGGTTCAAGCATGCAAATTCCTCAGGAATTTGATGGTTCTCGATTTGATGGTTGCGGTCCTTCAAATAATGTATGTGATGTTGGTGGTAATTGTGGTGGTGGTAGTGCTGATGATGGTAGTGATGATGATAATAACGACATAAATATCGATGATATCGATCTCGAAGATGTCGAGGTTCAAAAACATTGGTTTGAAAAATGTTGCAAATATTGTGAGAAAAGGGGCATGTTCAACAAAAGATTGGTAAAAGAAGCAGAACCAGAACCAGAACCAGAATGGAGGCGCTTTGATTTCGATCAATTAGTAGATGAAGAGGGTGCTCCAGCTCCTCCCCCTGGTCCTGGGTGGAAAATTCCAGGTAGACCTCCATATGTGTCTCCTTCTGAAGTTGATGATGATATGGACGAGAAATTGTACCCGATGCAAATATACTATCTTTACAAAGAGGGTCTGTATTTCTCTCCAAAGATAGGTTGAAAAACGCTGTTGGGCGATATCATTTGGAAAGGAAGTCTGATTATCGTATTTTAAAATCTGATAAGCAGCGCTATTCTGCCGTTTGTACAGATAAAACCTGTAATTTTTTGTTGAGCGCCTCCGGAGGGAGGTGGATTTTGGAGAGTGCACTTATCAACGAGCATACGTGTCATTTTGACCCAAATCGCAAGGCACCTAAGCAATTGCCTTCTAAGATGCTCGGTGAATACATGTCCGACAAACTATTAGTGGAAGGATGATTATGACTCAAGCTAGTGCAGCTCAACTTAAGAATGACTATTGTTTGACAAAATTGTTATGGCTTGGCATTGAGTATTCGCAACCATGCTATCTCGGTGATATATGGAGACCATCGATTCTTTCGTAATGATCCCATCATACTTGCATATGTTGGAGGTGACGAATCCAGTACCATAACTGATTATGTGGTTGATGCAAATACTGGAAAATTTAAATACATGTTTTATGCTTTGGGGGCTTCGGTATCTGGATTTCGTTATGCTAGACCAATTATTGTTGTTGATGGGACACACCTTCGGGGTAAGTATCGAGGAGTATTATTTGTTGTCATACAAAGATGGTAACAATCGGATATTTCCACTTGCTTTTGGAGTTGGCGACGTCGAATGCGATGAGTCGTGGAAGTATTTCATGTACAAATTGAAAGAGGCCTTTGGTTGTCCAAGGACCTCTTGATTGTTTCAGACGGCACAAATCCATAGCAAATGCTATTAGAGAGGTATTCCCACTTGCGCATCACGGGTTATGTTGTTACCACGTTCAGAAGCATTTGGTTAAGTATGGTCAACATGTGGTTGCAATTTTCAATGCGGCAGCTTACAGCTATCGTATTGAGGACTATAATAGGCATATGGAAAGTTTAGAAATATCATGTCCATTAGACTACCTACTTGAAAGAAACTCGGTGAAAATAAATGGGCTCGTGTGAAGTGCCCATCAGCGATTCGAGGTTATGAATTCAAATGCCGTTGAAAGCATGAACAACCGTCTTCTATGGGCTAGAAGGTTGTCCGTTTCCGCACTTCTCGAGGTATGTCGAACCGTGGTAGAAGAATGGATATCTGATCGACATAAAAATGCAAATGAGTGTCCTGGACCTTTAACGTATCATGCATACGAGATATTGATGAAGGCGGTCGGAGCTGGATCGAACATGAACGTTCAATTTCTTAGTGATGGGGTGTTCAAGGTGACCTCTAACAGGAAAAATTATGTTGTGGACTTGAGAGTGCAAAAATGCAGTTGTATGATGTTCCAGCATGATATGATCTCGTGCAATCATGCCGCTGCAGCTATAAGGTACCTAAATCACGACCAAACTGTGTATATACATGATTACTATAAAGTGTCCACCCTTCGCCAAATGTGGGGACGGTCTGTGATTCCAGTACCTCACCCAAGTGATTGGTTCATTCCTGCTAACATCAAGGTAAAAGTTTGTGAACCACCAGACAATCCGAGGCAGGCAGGGCGACCAAAAGAAAGGAGACACACATAACAAAGCCCAATTACTTGAATCAATTACGTTTTATTTGAACCGATTAAGTTTAATTTCAAATTGATTAAGTTTAATTTCAAATTGGTTAGGTTCAATTTCAAATCGGTTAGGTTCAATTTGAACAGATTATGTTCAATTTCAATCGACTAAGTTCGAATTTCAAATTGATTAAGTTAAAATTGAGTCAATTACGTTTTATTTGAACCGATTAAGTTTAATTTCAAATTGATTAAGTTTAATTTCAAATTGGTTAGGTTCAATTTCAAATCGGTTAGGTTCAATTTGAACAGATTATGTTCAATTTCAATCGACTAAGTTCAAATTTCAAATTGATTAAGTTAAAATTGAATCAATTACGTTTTATTTGAACCGATTAAGTTTAATTTCAAATTGATTAAGTTTAATTTCAAATTGGTTAGGTTCAATTTCAAATCGGTTAGGTTCAATTTGAACAGATTATGTTCAATTTCAATCGACTAAGTTCGAATTTCAAATTGATTAAGTTAAAATTGAATCAATTACGTTTTATTTGAACCGATTAAGTTTAAATTCAAATTGATTAAGTTTAATTTCAAATTGGTTAGGTTCAATTTCAAATCGGTTAGGTTCAATTTGAACAGATTATGTTCAATTTCAATCGACTAAGTTCGAATTTCAAATTGATTAAGTTAAAATTGAATCAATTACGTTTTATTTGAACCGATTAAGTTTAATTTCAAATTGATTAAGTTTAATTTCAAATTGGTTAGGTTCAATTTCAAATCGGTTAGGTTCAATTTGAACAGATTATGTTCAATTTCAATCGACTAAGTTCGAATTTCAAATTGATTAAGTTAAAATTGAATCAATTACGTTTTATTTGAACAGATTATGTTCAAATAAAATTGATACACAAGAGGGTGATACACAATAATCATTATAAAAACGAAATCAGTATTTACATCATCGCTAATACTATCACTAATCTCTATCATCCCACCGTATAAATAAACTAGTGGGATCACACACTACAGTATCTATATCATCGCTAAACCTCCATATAGATCGGGCCATACGTCCTCTAAATGCATAAATATCCGCCTCGGTCTTTCCATGAGAGAAAGATCACGAACGAGAGACTCTATAGTCCGTATAGAATACGCACCACAAGAGGTCGAGTCATCCTGAGCATAGCATAAATCCTTCCTCGCTGTAGCAACTCGAAACGAAGTCACCGGGGTGATATCAGGGCGGCGCTCGTAAAATCCAGAACGCTGTAGAATGGTAGGAAGTAAGCGACATATACCCGATGACTGCCGCGATCTCAACTTCCAATATGCATCGTGTTCCTGCGCCAGAGAATCGTGCATGATGATGATACCCTCCTCGAGTATAATGCGGAGAACAACCCAATGTCCGCTCGAGGACTCCGGAGACGTATTCCAGATGGTCAACACCTGGATTGTTCAAAAAGTACATTGTCAGCACAATATCACACGAATAACTAATACAAATAAATAACAAATTATGCCATAAATTATCACCTCGCGTAACTCCCACCATGGGCGTTGATCGCCCCAAAATGGTCTCAGACCGTGAACGTGGCTGATCAAGAAATCGAGATCATCATCGTCAATACGCAATGAACCTCCTCTCCTATTGGAGTTATTCCATACATTGATACACGTGGCCTAATATAAAATAATTTTGTCAGTAACGAAGCACTCAATTAATTTGGAATAAATTTATTAATATTTTTTCATTACCAAGAAGCTCGTATGAACCAAAACCCTATGAGCGGCCCAATCATCGAGCCATCGCACGCCAACAAATCCGGATCAAACCGTAGGATCCCCATATATGCATCCAGATCTTGGATATCATTTAAAGTAAGAATAATTTAAACATTTTCAATAACTACACGTTTCAATAAGAGATTACCTACATATAAATTGAAAGACTTACGCATCTATCAATCTGGATGCGTCCCGTAGCATCATAAACCAGAGGCACTAGCTCCGAATGCAAAGACCAACATTGACACTACAATTTACTTTTTGTTTAAGTACGGACAATTTTAGTAAATAATATTGAATTTACAATTTAACTCACCTCTGCCGCCGTCCAACCACCCTGTTATACGCGTCCTCATCCAAGTCCTTCCTCTTCCGAACTACGGTGGTCGAGAAGGGAATGCGGTCTGTATGACCTATACCGCAGCCTAGCACGGCACTCGCATCTGCTCGAATAGAAATAAGAGAGTACTCAGCGGGATAGGGCTCGAGATCCGCAGCTGGAAGAGGATGGTCGAGACCTAGGGGCAATCTCAGTGCCGTCATCAACGTCTCGCAGGAAGAACCGGGGTAACTATCGGGACCGAGGCTCCATCAAGATGATGATCGAGACTCGCAGGCGCTCACGGGACCGAGGCTCCATCGGCATGATGATCGAGACTCACGGTGCGCTCACCGACCGAGGCTCCATCGGCATGATGATCGAGACTCGCAGCTGCGCCACGGGACCGATGCTCCGCCGGCTATGGACACCTACAGTGCTCGGCGGGAGACGACACTCCATCCACACGAGTCTCTGCCGGGAACGATGATCCGCCGGCGTCGGGGACTCTCTCGCCGCTCGGGAATAGGCGCTCCGTCAAATCGAGGCTCTGTCGGAATCGAGGCATGAGAAGGAAAATCGCGCATAAGATCATTAATACCTCCAAAGTCCCATGCCGGCGTATCAAGAGGAGCAGACTGGCCCACTACCTCATCAATATGTCGACATAACTTGCCTACTGCGTCATCAACATATCGACGCATCTGCTCGACCGATGAATCCATATATGCACGGATATGGGTGAAAAGAGTATCAAAATCGATGTCGCGCGATCTCACCGAGTACCCCGTGCCGAAGAAGATGCAGTCTGGTGCGGAACCCGTATCGGAGAACTATGGGGCGGCAAATCAGTATGCACAGGCTCACGAGGTTCTGCTGATGACTCACGTCCATGAGTACTATGGGGCGGCAAATCAGAAATAACCGGACCAGATGTCCGCTGCCGGACAATACGCTCTCCGTCTAGATCACCGACAGAAGCATCACCATCACGAGCCCTCCCCTTCCCCTTCCCCTTCCCCTTCCCCTTCCCCTTCCCCTTCCCCACACCCTTCTTGCATAGGGCCATCCTGTGCGTATACTGCACCCGCCATTGGCAAGATCACTAACGGACTGCATATACAGCTCCTGCTCCTCCTCAGGTGTCGGAGATAACACCTCAAAACAATCAATCTAAATACAATTCAATGATTCATTTTCAGTAATTATTACCTTAAATATCTACAAAAGTTTTTTACGTATTGAAAACCTATATTGATTACCTCATCATCGAAGAATGTGGTAAAATCAACATGACCAGACTTCTTCAACTTCCAGTGTACAACGAGGTCATTTGGATGAAAGAAGCTCCGAGCATGGTCCCACATTTAGAGCCTAACGAAGGTATAGCCTCGCAAGCCCATATCTGAAAACAATAATTGAATCCCAACATAAGAAACAATAACAATATTTATTCTGAGTTTGAGTATATAATTAAGTTAATGAATGCGAGGACGTACCATAATAGCGTATATGTTACCATAAAAATGATAACTCGGATCCAGACCAGCGGGGACCTCAGTGGGAACATCGCTCAAATACGTAACCAAAATCTGATATGAATATAAGCCCCATGGAAAGCTCTCCCACCGAGTCTGGTCCTCAACCAATGTCCACAACCACCGGTCAGCAATACGCTTGCCACCATCCACACCGAATATCAAATAGCAGACACACAACACCTTAGCGACCTTCAGCGCATCACCGGGATGCTCTCTAAAATATCCAGCCGCAAATCGATCACGAATACGGTCTAACATCTGCCCCCCACCACTGAGCAACGGATACCGATCGTACACGCTCCCCTCCGGTGGAACATCATCCCCGTGTACATCAAAGTCGGAGTCTCCGAATCGCAAGCCGGTGACTAACGCATACTCATATCTAGAAAATCGAATAAATCGATGACCTAGCCTAAACCAAAACTTATCGGCCTGTGCATCCGGTCTAATTACCTCGTTCGAGAACAAGGCATGCAATGCGGCATTAGATACAAACCCCCCCACTCCTCCCGGACAAAGTGTCCAAGACACGACTCTCTAAACTCCCTAATAGTGTCATCACCTACACTCCGCATTTCAAAGAACAATCGTCTTAACAATCCCTAACCTAACATACCCATTTATGGAGCATTTCGAACCTCGCATATTCGGCCTCTTCCAAACAACCTGCCGATTCAAATTTATCTTAATTTTAGCTTCATGCAGGTGTATTGAAGTAATATGTAATCGGGAAAAAGTAAGTGGATAATTCGAGTAACAGTGGGATTTATTCGATTTATTTCCATCGAGTTATTCTAATTCAACTTGAGACATCCTAATTCAATTTCAATCATCTAATGCAATTCGAGACATTCTAATACAATCCGAGTCATCCTAATTCTAGTAGTTTTATGTCAATTCGAATAATCATAAATAAATTGGCCTCGTTCTAATTGTGGAAGGCCATTAGTCCAATTTGAGTAACTTATAAACTATATTCGAGTAAGACAAATAAAAAAACGAACTAAACTAACTAAACGAAATAAACTAACTAAACGAAACAAACTAACTAAATTCAAAACATATCCATATCTATAACATTCCCAAATTCAATTGAAACTCGAATACGAATTACCAAGGTTACATAAATAATCAATTCAACACGACATCAATTCAATCGATATCAATTCATACATAAACAATAGTTACGATATCAACACACGATAAGTATTTGGGGTTGACCGCGCTACTTAATACCCAAATTCAAATTTCTCTATTTTAATTTATTTTTTCATCGTGTAAATCGAATGCAAATCTTATAATTCAATGCAAATCGTGTAAATCAAATATAAAATGTGTAAACCAAAATCGAGCAACGAGCATACTCGAGTGACACGAAAATAAAATCTTACGGTTTTTCGGCAAAGCGCATGCGGCGGAAGCGGCAATGACGCGGAAGCGGCAATGATTCGGCATTTCCGTCGGCGCTATTCGGGAAGTCGAATTCGCCATCGAGATGAGGAAATAATTCGGATTCTTGAAACTAAGATTCGTGAAACTCGAATTCCACAGATTCGTGAAACTCGTGAAGAAGGAAGAAAGAAGACGACTGGGAAGAATGTTTTCGTGAAACTCGATCCGGATCGGGACGATGGCTGGAAACTCGATTCGTGAAACTCGAATCGTGAAGAATGAAGTCTTTGTTTCGTGAAACTCGTGAGGAAGATACGTGAGTAATCCGATTCGTGAGGAAGGAGATGAAGAAGAAGCCTATTCGGGTTTTAAAGGTCAACTCCGATTTTTTTCGTATAACGAATATTCGGGTTACCCGAATTTTTTTCGTTTAACTCGAATATTCGAGTAATAAATTCGTAACCCAATTTATTACTCGAATTTATCGATTTATTTTACATCTCGAATTTTTTTTTTTTTCGTATAACTTGAATATTCAAGCTACCCGAATTTTTTTCGTTTAACCCGAATATTCGAGTAATAAATTCGGGTAACCCGAATTTATTACTCGAATTTATCAGATTTATTTTACATCTCCCGATTTTTTTTTTTTCGTATAACCCGAATATTCTTATTACTCGAATTTATCAGATATATTTTACATCTCCCGATTTTTTTTTTTTTCGTATAACCCGAATATTCGAGTAATAAATTCGGGTAACCCGAATTTATTACTCGAATTTATCAGATTTATTTTACATCTCCCGAATGAATTCGGGAGACTTTTTTTTTTATTTACATGTCCCGAATTATATTCGGGTGACACGAATTGGACTCGTGTAACCCGACTTTTTTTTATTTACATGTCCCGAATTGTATTCGGGTGACACGAATTGGACTCGATATTGTTTTTTTGAAGTTGACTCGAAATTATATTACTCGAAATTATAATATATGACTCGAATTTTATTCGAGTAAAGGTCAATTTAGACAATTTGGGTATCAAAAGAGTTGTTACTAAACATGAAACAGAAAAGAATATTACTAAATGCCAAAGGGCAAAACAAGCTATTTCTACGTCTAGAGATTGTCCTGTTCAGGAGACACTTTTTTGAGGCGTCACATACATGTCTGAGATCTAAACATGGTTGATTGAGTGTCAATCTAATATCGATACCAGTACTACTATTACTATATTTTCCGAGTGCATGTATTTTATAGTTCAAAATCAAAGTCCCTTTCCTTACTCTTTATTTTCTATTCATTTTTAAAAAAAAATATTTATTTTTCTTGATAATATACAATATATATCGCATTTTAAATCATAATTTATAATTGCATAATATTATTGGTAAGTATGTTAATAAAAATATTTATTATGTGCAATAGGACATGCAATGCGTAATGGAGAGTTGGACATACAATGCGTAATGGAGAGTTGGACATAAAATGTTTTATGATGTGCAATAGGACATGACATGCAATGCCCAAAGTTCTTTTTTTGATAGTCTTGGGTAGAAAGGTGAAATGGATTAGAACCGCCAAACACACTGGCGGAAGCAGAATATTTATATACGGATTTTGGATTTTAGAGATTACGAGATCGGACAACTATATGTATAGCTTCTTCGATTTCATTAAAGAATTTCGATCGATCGGAGGTGTCTGTGGACCCCCTTGGATCCTCCTCCCTCCGTCCCTGGACAAATAGGAAAAAAGACACTTGGTGAGTGGTACCAATGAGCTATAATTCTAGTGGATTTCATATTAAATTTTATGTTAGTTCAGTCTTGTTCAAAGTTTTACACTTACTCTTTTTTTTTTTTAATTTTACATTTACACAATCAAACCAAACAACTACCTTTCACTTTTTAATTTCCACCACATACTCACTATCAATATTTTTTACTTTTTAATCTCCGCTACATATTTATCATCATTATTTACACAAATTATTATTTAAAATACACCAAATACACATCATCTGTCAATCTTTGAGCGGGATAGAGGGAGTAGATTTTATATCACATTCTATATTTCATCATGGATGTCAATATATTTTTTATACAGAAGTTTCAAACCTACAACTAACTAATCCTTGGGACAACAACTCTGATATTTCAGAATTGCTATCAATTAAAATGTTATCAATAAAATCGCGAGATGTGTATTTAGCTTCCCAGATGAAATATTCTCAACTATCACGTACAAAAAGTCGTCCCACAAATAATTATTCGACCGAGATCACGCCTGCCACACTACTGCTTGAAAGTCCCAATTTTTCGCTTGAACTCTCAATTTTTATTTGGTCCACCAGATAACTTGGGGGCTATGATCTCTCCTTTAATTAAAAATTAAGCAATCATAAATCTCTAAAGATTTGTCCCATTGAAAATTTGAACCCGAGTTTTTCATCTCACTTGAAGTGGAAGACTGTGGCTCTGACTAAGACCACTTGAAGTGGATTTCAATACATTGATGTCTAAATTAACTAATGCTTGTAAATTTCAATACATTGATATCTAAATTAAATAATGCTTGTAAAATAATGAAATTATCATATGAAATATATTAGATAAGGAGATGTCAAGTGAACTAAACCAAAGTGGAGCGCTCTGGTTAGAAGAAGAAAAAAATCGACCAATCGAGACAATAATTGAAGGTTCATCATTAACCACCATGTTCTCTACCCACATCCAACTTAAATTTGTATGTTGTATAGTGTACAAATGCGTCGCTTCATAGTATACAAAATACTGCTTCTGCTTTAAAACTTGACTTATAGTAATACTTCTTAGCTTAGAACTACACCTCTTCAATGTACAAATGCATTGCTTCATAGCATATAAGATACTGCTTCTGCTTCAAAATTTGCATGAAGATTCCTCCTCAAACCGCCAACTTCAATAAATAAACAACTTTAATTGGATATGAAGTCAGAGTCATGCCATATACCATCGGAAAGCCATGGATGTCTAATTTCCAACAAAGAGAAGGATATTAAAAAATATTAAGTATCGAGAAAGTTATGATACTTTGAATACATACTATTAGGGATGCTTGTTTTATAAACATATACAAATGTACTACTTCATAGTGTACAAATGCACTGTTTTTTTTTTTTGGTTTTTTGTACTTTTAGGTATAGAATATGCATGATAAATCGTAGATCATGAAAACAACTAATTTTGATATATTTTATATAAAAAATGAGTAGAAAATTATTAAGTTATTCTATTTTAAATGGAGATAATTTAATTATGTGGTGACAAGATTACCCTTATATAACTTCAAGCACATTCCATACATGCAATTAGCATTGAGCAGCGACAACATCTTAGCCCTCCATATTGATTTATCTAATGGACAAGAGTGGTTCCTAGTTCTCACACCAGGACATGGTTCACATATGATCAATTTCATATATATATGGGGTGGTTCGGGTGAGAATGAGCTTTAAGTTAAGAAATAAGAAAGAATTTGTTACATAGATCTCGATTAAATAGGTAGCCAAGATTAATTCACATGAAAATATATGCATAGAATGCATCATTTTAATACCTCGATATTTTGATGCATATAATGTATAATTTTAATGCTTGATATTTGCATGAAATGTATATTTTTATGCATAATCTAATCTATCGTAGATCACACAAAGATCGATGGTTCATATTTATTCTTATTTTCTTACACAATAAACCATTCTCATTTGATCCATCTTATATATATATATATATATATATATATATATATATATATATGTGTGTGTGTGTGTGTGTGTGTGTGCGCGCGCGCGCGGGCATTTTGAGTAAGAAATAAGAAAAATTTGAGCCATTGATATTTATGTGATCTATGGTCCAAATTAGCACATGCATAAAATATATGTTTTATACATGGATGACAATTTTGGCCCGATCCGCATTGCGCCGCCCTGACCCGTGGCGTATGGGTCACCCCGGCCTGTGATCGCAGCGGGACGGGGCGTGTTTGGGTATCATTTTTACCCGTGGGTACCCGTCCCGCTCTATCCCGCACTACTTTTTAATTATTTGAAATATATTTAATATATATTTTATATATATAGTATTTATATTTATATACTTCTTTATAAATTTATTAATATATCTTATATATTTATGTTAATATTGACAAATTTCTTAATTCATATGTATTGTGAAAATAAAATACTAGATAAAAAGTCATAAACATATTTATTTTGTTCACTTTAAAATAATATCTTTCCCTATACGGGTCGACCTGCCCCGCCCCGCTACCCGCGGTGGGTCGACCTGCCCCACCCTGTTCACTTCCTGGGCGGGTCTGGATCTTTAAGTACCCGCCCCTACCCGCCCCATTGCAATACCTAGTATTATATGCATAAGAATGTCATGACATTCAAGCAATGCATTCCATGCATAGCTTTCCGTGAGAATACGTAACTTCCCGATTTTCCAAGCATTTATTTTGGGAAATAAAATAATAGCTATTTCTTTTTTCTTTGAAAATAATTGTACTCGCCTAGAAAGTCGAATCTCACACAAGTGGTGCTGAACTTAAATAAGTAATTTATGTCAAGGAATTCAAAATACCAAAGTGTCAAAACATAATTGGATAAATTTGCAGCGGTATATTTAATCAAATATATGTCAACAAAATTGTTTTCTCAATACATGAATTTAAAATAAAAATAATAAGATAAAACTTCATCCTATGCCTCGTAACCTCGTAATTTGTTTACCGCCATTCCAATCAACCTGGGTTTATAAAATAAGGTGGGGTGAGTAGGGATGTCAACTTTATCCGTACCCGATCCTACCCATCGGATAAACCCGAAATCGGGTCGGGTATCGGCCGAACCCGAAATTTTATGATCGGTACGGGTAGGATATGGATATAATATATTACCCGATTACCCGACCCGATTACCCGACCCGCGTACCCGTTTGAATTATATAAATATATTATTATTATTATTATATATTATACATAAATATTATTATATTATATTAATTATTATATAAAATATTATATTATAAATATTTATTATACTAAATTGAATTTATTAATTACATTATATGTATATATGATATTTATTAAAAAATATTTATATTCTTAAATATAGGGTATACGGGTACCCGAATACCCATTGGGTACCCGATTACCCGATGGGCAATACCCAAACCCAATCCGAATCAAATAGGATAGGGTATGGAGGAGGCATACCCGTACCCTACCCGACCCATTGACATCCCTAGGGGTGAGCTTCCTTCAGCTCATAGAAAATTACGCAATTCCACAATAATATACAACTCATGATGTATAGAATAATAAAAATGCTGCAATAATTGAATCTGAATCTGACACGTATAACATGTGTTGGTCACTAAGTATACTGGATACAGCTTGGGAAGTAGTTTAAACAACAAGCTGTACTGATTTAGAATCTGAGTGCGTAGCGAAAGTCTTAGATACAGTGAGTTGCTGTGGATACAACAACTCGATGTGCAGTGTATACTTAAGTAATCACAGTAATTAAAACAAGTAAGGCAGAAGGTAAATAACACAATATTTAAAGTGGTTCGAGGTAAACCCCTCTACTATGCACTGGTCCTCTCCTCCACACAAGAGTAAAAGGTTTATTATAATTACTACGTACACAACTACGTAATTATAACAATACACAATCAATATATCGTTTACACAGATTGATATAAAGATCTTAGCTTCAACCGTTCACACAGATTGGTTTGAGCTAATGCTTTGACTTGCTTCTTCACACACAGTTCTGAAGCTTCGTCTTCTTCGATGCAATTCCTTCACACACAGTTCTGGAGTAGCAACGATTACTCAGTCCACACAGGGCTGATCTGGGTTTGTTCAAAGTATAGAACATGGGATGAACAACAACTTTGACTTTATGAGCTTCTGGCTGATGAAGTGTTCTTCAAGATGATGAGCACTATATATCTCTTAGATCTGAGTTCCAGTAAGCTTTGGAGATATGTTTTGCTCTGATGAATATATTGATAGCTTTGTTACTTCGGTTACTTGGGTAACTGATCTTCAATGCCTTGATGAGATATATATAGTCTTCTGGAAAATATATTCGTTGAGATAAATCCGTTGAGCAAGATTCCATTCCAACGGGATGAAAAGCACGATCCGGATTTAGCGGGATTTGAAGATCTGTTGACTGACAGTATTTAAATACTTTATCCTTAATTATTTAAATACTTCTTCATCAACGGGACTTGACTTCTGAAGATTCCTTCTTTGTCCTGTTGAGGGCTGTATGGAAGATCACTGTATAGGTGATTCGAGACAGTTTCCATACTTGGTCTTTATAAGACTTCTTTGCTGTACTGAAAGGTTCCACTATATGCTAGATTCAAGACAGGTCTTCGATACAATTTTCTTACTGTATTGAGGATTGGCATATATGTCAAAACCTCTTATCAACACAATTCGATACAGGGATTGATTATCCCGGCTGTTTCGATACAGGGTTTATGTTTTCCCAACAATTTCCCCCTTTTTGACAATTTGCCAAGACTTTAAAAACTTTCAAGTCTTCTTGATGATGCCAAAACCTTCTTCATGAAATAATCTTCTTTGATGACTTCTGGCAGATTTCTTGGTCTTCTGTCAAATGGTCTGTCTTTCAGCAACTTTGTTTAATTTATGAACTGCTCGCAGGCGAGTTCGATACAGCTAAGAATTTTTACAACTTAAGCTTATGATTGGCGCGCAGGCACAAGCTTACAATGTATTCTAAGCATACACCTGAAATTATGAACTGTTCGTAGACAAGTTCGTACAGCTTAATTTTCAAACAAGTTTCTATACTTGTGATTGTTATCTCAACAATTTAAGTTTATGTAATCATACATCAACACAGTAGATTACGAGTTGTAATCTTTCAAGACAAACAAACACTTTTATTGATATTCCAAAAATAGAGTACATGGTTTGCTGTTTTGAAGGAAAAATTACAAACAGAACTAATATACTAAGTATTTCAGCTCCTATAGTCCGCATGTGTCCATGGCTTTTTCCCTGGATCATTCTAGGTTCCACGCCACCAGTTTTGTAGGGAATCGTTGCCTCGATCTAGGTATATTGCTCTACCTTCATAGGATTTGTAAAAGGCAAGAATCCAGTCTTCTGGATGGGTGATCCGATCTCCTCTTCTGTGCTTGGATTTCATATCTAGCTGGAGAGGGAGTTTTCCTTCTTCTAACATCTTCGTAAATTTGTCTGCAGCCTCCGATAATGTCTTATAGCTTTTGAAGATGGCGGATTCCCTGATGAGTTTAACAAAGTATCTCATCAGTTCATTCTTCCTCCATTGCTTCACCTCTTCGGCAGTTGGATGGCGGTTGGTCGGCAGACGAATTTCAGAAGGTCTTTGGATTAAGTTTTGCCACTGGACATTTGGATCATGAAATTCAGGTCGGGAGCCTGAAATCTTAAAACTCTGAGAGGGAGGGGCTAGTTTGTTCAATTCAGCGGTAATGCTGTTTTGAGCAGCATTAAATTCCCTTTCGTGCTGTAACCTTATTCTCCTAGCAGCTTCTCTTGCTTCTTCCCCCTTTTTGGCATCATCAAGACGTCCTAGGATCTCCAGTGCGGCATCCTGTTTTGTCTCAATGTATGTCATTCTTTCTACAAGGGTGGAAAGCACCTGCGACATATCCTTGATACTTTTGTCGTGGGCTCGAAGATGAGAAGTGGTTTCGATCAGAGCAGCTGCAGTCTTGGCCTCAGAACTGCGCGTTTTGGATGCCTTTTCTCTCAGGAGTTGCTCTTGTTTCTCTTGCATGATCTTCAGTGCTTCCTTGAATACTTCTGGCAATACAGCGAAGGCTTCTACTACTCGAGAGACTTCATGCTGTAATGTAGTCATCTCTTCGACTGCAGAAGTGTGCATCCAATTAAGAGCTTTTTCGACTGAGTACAGGGCATTAACTGCATCCTGTATGAAGACAGTTTGAAGACCAAGAGCACGCAGGCGCTCTTTCTAGCAGCAGTGCTTGGAGAATCCGGTTTAGCAAAATCTTCGGATCCATTCAACCTCCTCAGATTCACGGCAGGGCGTGAATTGAGTTGGACATCCTCATGTACATTACCGTCCTCGGATTCCACGGTTGATGGGGCGGGACCAGCATTTTTTGGTTCGACGGCAGGAGGTGCTGTGTCCTCCTGTTGCGAAGGTTCATCTGTAGACATGGATATAGGAGGGATTGATTCCTCCTGTTGTCTCTCAGCAACAACTTCTTCTTCTTGAGCGGCGGTAGGCTCGGGTGCCTGTTCCAAAGCAATTTCTTCTTCCTCGACTTGAGGGTCTGATTCCTCGTCGTCAGGAATGTTCTCTTGTTGTGGCGAAGGGGGCTCACTTCGATTTGATAGCCTTTCGTCATCCTTGGGTTGAGAGGCATCTCTGTCTTGAGCCTTCTCACGACTCATTCTCAGACCAGCTTGTAAAGCGTCGTCATCGTCGTCTGAGTCATCGTCATCTTTTGGATTTTGGGGAGAATCCTCGGACTTATCTTTTACTTTTCTCCTTGCGTCATATTTTTGCAATAAATGGCTTTCAATCAATTCCTTGCAGTAGAGATTGTCCCATTGGATCAGGGCTGCAACCTCTATTGAATCCGTCTCTTCCAATACAAATCTCTCTTCATGGATCCATTCGCTCCAGTTGTATAATGTGTCATACGGAGCTAGCCTGTAGCTTTTCCATTTAAGGAATCTTTCATAAGCATGATCAATCTGCACAGAGAGAAGAGTTTTGTTGATAATGGTGTCCGGGGAGGGACTGCATACAATGTCTGAATCCGCTGTAGCGAGGGATTCCTCTACAGGTGTGGGATCTTGTAGGGAAGTGGGATTCCTTACAGGGGATGGTGCCCCGAAGGAAGATTGATCCTGTACGGGTGTGGAATCCCGCATAGGAGAAGTAGCTGTTGGCTCCGAAGGGGCAGCCGACTCGCTAGAGTCTTCTACGTTGGCAGATGTCCGATCATCCATCCTAGCCTCCAAAGGCTCAGGATCTATTGTCAATACAGTAGCGGGCACCTCTTCCACAAGGGTTGGGCTTTGGGGTAGTTCTTTAGTGGGCTGCGCCACGGTGGAAACTTCCTCGGAGGTTATAGTGGTTTTAGCTTTAGAAAGCCTCCTTAGGTTCATTTTTGGCTTCTCACCAGCAATGGGTGTCTTGCTGTGAGATCTTTTCCTCTTCCTTGAAGACTCCACATCTTGGGACTTCAAAGACACATCCCTTGGGTCTTCAGAAACTGGCATACTTTTGATTTTAGGGTGGTTGCAGACCATAGTGCTCTGGTTATACGCTGTAGGCTTGACGCCTCTTAAGTATATCCGAGAGCTGTTTTTCTTCACATCAGCGGATTGTGAGAGTCCGCATTTCGTCAAAATATGGTTTAAAATTAAACCAAATGACTTCTTCTGGGTGGCAGGCTTGCATACTTCCTCCTGCAAGCGCTTCAAGATTATCTGGCACCAGTTGACCTTTTCACAGGTCAGAATTGCAACCATCATCCTAAATCTCAGATTAGTGCACATTTCGAATGCACCAGTTCGATTCTCGATGATCCTGCAGCAAAAATCATGTAAATACACATATGGCAGACAAAAATTCTTCTTGTGACATGTGGTGTGAACCATGTCAACAACAGTTGAGCCGGTGAACAACCCATAATACTTCATTATCAGCTCTTGAGACCCAAACATCTCAAGTTTTTCTATTGTCAGGCCATCAACAGGTAGCCTGTAAATATTCTGGAGAAGATCTCGATCGATACAGATCTCCACTCCTTGAATGGTAGCAGTAATGTCAACAACGTGACCTCCCTCGACCAGCGACAAAAAGCAAACGACGACGTTGAGGTAAAATTCCTCAGCCAGGTGAACATCGTATTTCTCAGCGATTTGACTTCCAAGGCGGTAGAGGCCTTGTTGATGGAGACGAGTGATGATGAACTCCATGGGTTCGACATGATTGGTTTCAGCGAGAATGCGTTCGATGACGGCATATCTTGAGAAGATCCGTCCATCGATGATGTTTGCGGTTTTCTTGAGTGCGGGAGAAGATGTCTGACCAGCCATTGATGATTGTTCAAGAAAATGTGAAAGAGAATACACGAAATTTGCAGTAAAACGCAGAAAACTTTGTAGCTGTATTTGATTGAGAACTCTTAATTTGCAGAAAGCGTAAAGAATCTCTAATGGCAGTATCAGTCCTTTATAGTGGGCGGCTAAATAGGGTTTTGCAGAGTACGAATGGTCAGATTTTAAGGGATGGGAACCGGTTTTTGAAATCAACGGTCAAGATGGACTGAGTGTAACTGGTGCACTTATCCATTAAAATGTTAAAATATGAGCGGGTCCCACTTCTGACATTTGTTGTAACCCTAAATGCCTGAAACAGCGGTTTTAAAACATTAAACAATTTGAAACCATCGCGGCTTTTGAGATTCAGTTGTCCAGATGTCGTGTAAGGCATTTAATGTAAATGACGTTTGACATAAAAACAGGGCACGTGGACAAAAATCATTTTAAAAATGAAGTTAATATAATATAATATTCACTGAATCGAAATCCTATAGTATGTGCTGTATCCGCGACGATACAGCGTTCCCCCTTAAAAGGTACATATAGGTTTTAACTCCATATAGCAACTTTTGGATTAATGCTGTATTCATGGGTCATACTGTATTCCCCCTTAATTATTGCACACGTCAGCTATAGGATGATTCATATGTCTTTGTTCACTACAATGCTGTATTGACGGTTCTGAGTGTACAGATAATTAACGTTGGATACTGTATTCTTGAGTATTACAGCATTCCCCCTCAATTGTTGAGTAAAAACAGTAAATTACTTACAGGGAGTCGGGCTGTAGCATTCCCAATTCTTGTCTAAGCATGTTGAATTTGGCTGTGTCGAGCGGCTTGGTGAAGATTTCGGCCAACTGAATGTCTGTATGAACCTTTTCGAGGCGAACATCCTTGTTCTTGACATGATTCCTTATAAAATGATGCTTCATGTTGATATGCTTAGTGCGCGAGTGCAGGACAAGATTGTGCGTTATTGCAATTGCACTCGTGCTATCACACATGATTGGTGTCTCACACCGATTCTTCCTTTAGATTTATCACCGAAACGAACTTTTGGACCGCGACCTTCTACAAAATCTGATAGCTTGCTTCTATCTCCAATCATGTGCCGAGAGCATCCACTATCAAAGTACCAGGTGTCCTCCTCTAGGATGTCCTCATCATCGCTATCTTCACCTTCCGGAATGTCTTTGGCCACAAAGCACATATATGCTTTATCATCGAACTCATCGTCAGATGAATCACTTTCAGTGACCACCTGAAGACATTCTTCTGATTTGGATGGTGTGGGGGAGGCTTCTGATTATCCAATCAGGGCCTTGAGCTTGTTTTTCCAAGCACGTCTTCTTTCATCTGTCTCTTGTTGCTCGGCCTCCGGCAACCTTTAGACTTTGGGATGAGGACATTTATTTGCATAATGCCCTAGTTTCCTGCAATTATAGCACAGGTTAGCATCACCGGATGATGTTTCGGTACTTACCTTGTGGACAGGTTTGGGCCTGTAGGGAGTCTTTCCAGACTGCTTGATGAACTTTTTGAATTTGTGCATGAGAAGCCCCATTTCATCTTGAGACAGGATATCGTCGTCACTGTCAGCATTCTTGTGACTAGGCTTTGACGAGTTGGGCATCTTTGTGTCGATTTATCTGATCTGGCTAGTGCTGTGACCTTTGAAGGAGATTCTTCAGCTTTCTCTCTTCTGTCAATATCATACTCAAAAGCTTTGAGGTCAGAGAAGAGATAAAAAGTAGATATTTCATTAAGATTTCAAGATACATGCATAGCTGTGGTCTTAATGTCCCATCGGGCAGGGTGAGATCTTAAAATTTTTAAGTTCTTCTCTTTTTGGGTATAAATTTTGCCCAAAGCTTCAAGTTCACCAACAATACCAGTGAATCTGAGGTCAAGTTCCTCAAGTGTCTCAGTTGGTTTCATTTCGAAAGATTCAAATTGCTGAGTCAGTTTTGAAATTTTGTTTTCTTTTGAGAGGTTCCCTCACAAATCATCTTGAGTTTATCCCATATTTCCTTGGCTGATTTACAGCTCTTTACCTTCGAGAACGTGCCTTTGTCAAGAGTGACAAATAACGCGTTCTTAGCCACATTGTCAAGGTTGGCTCGCTTTCTTTCAGCTGTGGTCCATTGCTCGTGTCCCTTCTCGAGCATTTCAGCATGGGCTTGGCCTTCAATCCTTGCGGCCGTGTTTACCTTCATGATCTTGATAGGGCCATCCTGTATAACAAAAATCATCTCTTCGTGCATTGCTGCAAGATGAGCCTCCATCCTAATTCTCCAATCATGAAATTCGTTAATAGAGAACATAGGCACTTTGTTGATCATTGATGTATCCATGTGAAAGTAAAGAAATGAAAGAGACTGTTTTAAAGAGTAAGTGATATTGGATCTGATTCGGTTAAAAATACGACTGATTCTTTTTAGAATCAACCGCTCCGATACCACTTGTTGGTCACTAAGTATACTGGATACAGCTTGGGAAGTAGTTTAAACAACAAGCTGTACTGATTTTAAATCTGAGTGCATAGCGGAAGTCTTAGATACAGTGACTTGCTGTGGATACAGCAACTCGATGTGCAGTGTATACTTAAGTAATCACAGTAATTAAAACAAGTAAGGCAGAAGGTAAAAAACACAATATTTAAAGTGGTTCGAGATAAACCCCTCTACGTCCACTAGTCCTCCACACAAGAGTAAAAGGTTTATTATAATTACTACGTACACAACTATGTAATTATAACAATACACAATCAATATATCATTCACACAGATTGATATAAAGATCTTAGCTTCAACCGTTCACACAGATTGGTTTGAGCTAATGCTTTGACTTGCTTCTTTACACACAGTTCTGAAGCTTCGTCTTCTTCGATGTAATTCCTTCACACACAGTTCTGGAGTAGCAACGATTACTCAGTCCACACAGGGCTGATCTGGGTTTGTTCAAAGTATAGAACAGGGGATGAACAACGACTTTGACTTTATGAGCTTCTGGCTGATGAAGTGTTGTTCAAGATGATGCGCACTATATATCTCTTAGATCTGAGTTGCAGTAAGCTTTGGAGATATGTTTTGCTCTTATGAATATATTGATAGCTTTGTTACTTCGGTTACTTGGGTAACTGATCTTCAATGCCTTGATGAGATATATATAGTCTTCTGGAAAATATATTTGTTGAGATAAATCCGTTGAGCAAGATTCCGTTCCAACGGGATGAAAAGCACGATCCGGATTTAGCGGGATTTGAAGATCTATTGACTGATAGTATTTAAATACTTTATCCTTGAGTATTTAAATACTTCTTCATCAACGAGACTTCACTTCTGAAGATTCCTTCTGTGTCCTGTTGAGGGCTGTATGGAAGATCACTGTATAGGTGATTCGAGACAGTTTCCATACTTGGTCTTTATAAAACTTCTTTGCTGTACTGAAAGGTTACACTATATGCTGGATTCTAGACAGGTCTTCGATACAGGTTGACACTTCAACTCTTCGATACAGTTTCCTTACTGTATTGAGGATTGGCATATATGTCAAAACCTCTTATCAACACAATTCGATACAGGGATTGATTATCCCGGCTGTTTCGATACAGGGTTTATGTTTTCCCAACAACATGAATCGAGCATGCATAACGTGGTATGTATTTTGTGATCAACTGTTTGTCACGTATAACATGAACCTAGCATGCATAACATGAACTGATATTACAGTTATTAGCTACACAGTCCAATAAAAGCAATTAAAGTGATAGCAAAAAATTCCCACCTGATTTATGTAGCGTGAACGGGATGAAATGCAGAAAGCTCGATTCACAAATTCCTACGCCCGAAAATCCTTATTATTATCTACAAGACTAAATAATAACAATTCATTACTAAAATAAAATAAAAAAACTAAATATATAATTGAAAAAACAAAGTAATAAAAAAGGCCTAATTTTTATATGTTGAAAGATGATTGGGGTAAAATTGCAGGAATTAAGAACTAAGGACTTCAATTGAAATCAAAGAAAACTGGAGGGGGACTGAAATAAAAGGTTGGAAAGGATTGGGGGTTAATATATAATTTAGAAGGAGTGTTAAAACCCTCTTCTTATTCCTCCCGATTTCTTACCCTCTCTCATCTCTCTCTCTCTCTCTCTCTCTCTCTCTCTCTCTCTCTCTCTCTCTCTCTCTCTCTCTCTCTCCGTGAATCGACTTTCTCCCTCAATTGAAATGACTCTCTGCTCACACACATGCACACACAAACACAATTGCACAAACACACATAGGGGAAATCCCGAAATTCCGATCTCTTATCCTCAAAAAATCATAAATTCTCTAACACACACAACGACCAGCGGCAGTCCAGAAAGGAAAGCGGTGGCGCTTCTAGGGCGACGATGTGCGACTTTCAGCATCACCGATTCCGGAGAATCAAAGGTGAGGGTACCGATTCTGCTCTCGAGTTTCTAATTTGGGTTCGATCCAGATTAGGTTTTGTAGGCCGAGTTCGGAAAGATGTGTAACTGGTTTGAAAATTCTGGACTAGGGTTTTGCTGCATCGGGGTGGTGAGGTGCGGCGATGGTGGAATGGGTTCTGGGATTGGAAATGTAACACCCCCAAACCACTCTAGAATATTACAGCGCAAACCCTCTCCACGAGACCTACCAGGCTGAATACAGAAAGCACAACATATCAATACATGCCAATGTTAGGCGTATTTTTATACGCTTATTTATCATTATTCTGTATTCTTTTCATGAGTAAATCTGCATAAATGAGCCTTTAATGTCCTATTATTTGATGTTTTGCAGGAAATTGGAGTCCGAAAGCCGAAACGATGAAAAACAGACGAAAACAGTGAATTTTGGCCTGGGGCCGCGGCACAAGGCAAGTGGGCCGCGGCACACGCAGGTGACCAGCGACCCCCGAGTAAACTGTACTCTGAGCCGCGGCACAGATATAGTGAGCCGCGGCCCAGAAGAAATAAACAGCGCCCAAGCATCCCGCTGTGCCCCGTGAGCCGCGGCACAGATTAAGTGAGCCGCAGCCCATGGGGCGGTTTATACAGAAAGTGCCGCGTTTCTGGGCCGTTTCGGAGCCTGTTCTCGACCTAATTACACGGACGCATTTTTGAGGCAAAAGAGATTTATAAATAAGGGTTTAGGATCTTGGAAGGAGGGGGATTATCGCAGGAGAGAGGAATCGAGCCAAAGAAGCAGAAGACACCAAGAGCAGAGGGCGGAAGCGAGAAGAACGGAGGAATCCGAGCTCTTCATCTGCGTTTGATTTCAATGCTTCCGTTCATTATTTCTGTATTTTTATCTTTTAGCATGTCAGGCTAAAACCCTGTTCTAGGATTTTGATGAAACCAAAGTTTTGACGAATTTGCTTTTGATTATCTATATAATTCCCTTTTCTGTTGAGTTTTCCCAATCGATTTTAATGCTTTCAATTGTCTGGCCAATAATTGGATTGTTTTAATTACGCAAATCGAATCGGGAGAGGAGAGTTGGTGAGGAACTATTGGTGAGAACCATTTTATCTTGTGAGATAGGAATATTCTCATAGGAACTACGTGGCCTTTTGAAGATTTTGTGCTTTTTGCCTATTAACAAATTAATTCACCTAGGGATAGAGTGCGTTATTCGCCTTTAGAAAAATCTATTGACCTCGGGAGAGGCGGTAGAGTATTTTAGCAATCTTCGCCTTCAATAAATTGGGGAAATCAGTAACTTCAGATAATCGAGAGTAAATTAGGATAAACCAAGGTGGATTCACAATCCTAGACTTTTTTATTATTTGATTTTCTCTCTTCGAGTGATCGTTTTTCTGTTTATTATTGATTTTCTTTAGTCATTAATTACAACCCAAAATTCGACTGTTCAAATAAAATTAGAATACATATAAATCGGTACTTAGTGATTCAGTCCTCGTGGGAACGATACTCACTCATCACTTTATTACTTGTCTACGATAACGTGCACTTGCGTTTAACGAAATATCGCAACAAGTTTTTGGCGCCGTTGCCGGGGATTGATTTTTCTACTAATATCGATTTCAGTATTTCTAGTCTTAGTTTGAACATTTTTATTGTTTTTGTTTAATTTTATTTATTTGTTGGTTTTTCCTTTCAGGAGTTTCCGGTTAGTGCATGAGAAAATTCGGTAACGAAGGCCTACTACCTTTGGATACCGAACTCGAGCGCACTCTTCGGAGAAGTAAGAAGGAGAAACGAGAGCTACCGACAACAGTCACCTGGCCGATAACGCGGGAAATCACGAAGCGGAAAACCCCATGGTGCAAGCTCAACCGGCATTAGCACTCCGCGAGTATGCTATGCCGCAAATCAACGCGAACTTTTCGGGGATTCGGCGTCCCACCATCCAGGCAAACAATTTTGAAATCAAGCCTGCAATTATTCAGATGGTGCAAGCGAGCCAGTTCTGTGGATTGCCGAACGATGACCACAACGCACACATTGCGTCGTTTTTCGAGATTTGTGACACCTTCAAGAACAATGGTGTCACCGATGATGCTATCCGTCTACGTCTTTTCCCTTTATCTTTGAGGGACAAGGCCAAATTTTAGTTAAATTCTTTACCGCCCAGCTCTATCATGACATGGGCAGAATTAGCGCAAGCCTTCCTTGCTAAATTCTTCCCACCTTCGAATACAGCGAGGTTACGAAACGAAATTACTACTTTTGGTCAATTTGATATGGAGTCACTTCACGAGGCGTAGGAGAGATACAAAGATTTATTACAGAGATGCCCACACCACGGCCTACCGGATTGGCTCCAAATACAAACATTTTACAACGGATTGAGTGCTTCTACACGCACTCTCGTCGATGCGGCCACTGGAGGAGCCTTAATGGGAAAAACTATGGCCGAGGCACACTCTTTATTGGAATCTATGGCTGCGAATGCTTATCAATGGCCGTCTGAACGAGTAAACCCGAAGAGAGTTATGAAAATCGCCAATAATGATCCGATCTCTACATTATCAGCTCAAGTCGCCGCCTTAACGCAGCAACTTCAAGCCTTTTCACTTGCTCCTTCTCCCGTTACCATTGAATCGTGCAATTGGTGTAATGGATCTCATCCTAGCGCAGAATGCCAAGTCGGAAACCCTTTCGAGCAATCGTCAATGGAACAAGCTCAGTTCGTGGGGAACGGGAACTGGAAAAATAATCCTTACTCCAACACTTATAATCTGGGATGGCGAAATCATCCTAACTTCTCATGGATGAACGGACAAAACTCGAACCAGCCTCAATTTGCTCAACACCAACAGCAACCTTCTCCCACTCCAAAAATCTCTCTAGAAGAAGCAATGGCGAAATTTTCAGCGAGCACGAGTCAGTTCATGGCCCGTACGGAGGCGACCTTGCAGAACCATTCCACTTCGATCCGCAACTTGGAAGTCCAACTGGGCCAGATTGCTAATGTATTAACAGCCCGCCCGGAAGGTACCTTGCTAAGTACCACTGAAACGAATCCCAGAGAGAGTGTCAATGCCATTGGTTTGAGAAGCGGGAAGGAATTGTGCGAGCTACCCGGGCAGAACAAAAAGAGAAGTGAGGATGAGGAGAATAAAAATTCAGCGACTGAGGAACCACAAGATTTGAGACCCTCGATACTGTTTCTGGACAATCCAAAGGCATATGTACCACCCGTCCTGTTTCCGCAGCGATTAAAACAGAAAAAGGTGGACAAGCAATTCTCTAAGTTCCTCGACGTCTTCAAGAAACTGCATATTAACATCCCTTTTGCCGACGCCTTGGAACAAATGCCTAGTTACGTGAAATTCATGAAGGAAATTTTGTCAAACAAAAGAAAGCTCGAGGAGTATGAGACAGTCGCTTTGACGGAGGAGTGCAGCGCTATTCTTCAGAAAAATCTTCCGCCAAAATTGAAGGATCCGGGAAGTTTTAATATACCTTGCACTATAGGAAATCTGACTTTTGATAGAGCGTTATGTGATCTCGGGGCCAGCATTAACCGACGACTGTCTCCTTACAATTAGCTGATAGATCCATCAAATATCTGAGGGGAGTGATAGAGGACGTCTTAGTGAAAGTCGATAAGTTCATCTTTCCGGCCGATTTCATTGTGCTTGACATGGAGGAGAACCACGACATCCCAATCATCTTGGGAAGACCATTTTTGGCAACCGGCCAAACTTTAATCGACGTGGAAAAAGGGAACTAACTCTAAGGGTTCAAGACGAGCATGTCACTTTTCAAGTATTTACATCCTTTCCATGTCCAGGTGGTGTTGAGAAGAGCTCGCAAATTTAAAGTGTGGATACCGTTGCGAAAGACACACACCGAAAGAATCGTCGGTCGAAAAACTTAGAACCATTTCAGAAGGTCTGAATTCTAAGAGAAATGTAGAACGAGTGGCATATCTCAAGCATGTGGACATGCCGTCATCATAAACTGTTCATCCATCAATGAGAAATTCCGATGCTGTCATAAGTTCGTTCGAGAAAAAGGAGAATAAGCCGGACGTGAAACGGAGGCCAAATCATAAAAAAAATGGGTGCTTCGGAAAAGTGTTTTCGTTAAAATCTTTTCGCAAAGAACATTTGGTGTCCGAACTGAATATCGAATCGTTAAAGACCAATGGTCAAAATTTTAAAACACATATTAACGGTTCGATGAACGGGGCGGAGTTCAAATGGTATTTGCGAAAAGCGAACTGATTTTCAATAGGTCCGGCTGAAGACTATAAACTTAGCGCTTCTCGGGAGGCAACCCGAGCATTAGTTGTAGTTTTTTTTTTTTTCAGTATTTTCTTGCATTTTTGAATATTTATTTTTCATCATTTTTGCTTTGATTTGCTTATCCATCGCGTTCTTGACGTGTTCCTTTGAAAATTCTGTGCAGAAAAATTCCCAGGGGAAAAATTTATGCCTGAGCCGCGGCACAAGGCTTGTGAGCCCCGGCACACACAAATCGAACCAGAAGGCTAAACATCCTGTACTATGTGCCGCGGCACAACCTTACCGAGCTGCGGCACACTTAATTCCTGAGCCGCGGCACACCAATTGCCAAATGATGAGCCCAGGACGCTGTACTCTGTGCCGCGGCACAAACCAAGTGAGCCGCGGCACATCAACACTCTGAGCCGCGGCACCCGCATTCTGAGCCGCGGCACATGGCGACATAACGTCCACACCCAGGCTAACTGTACTCTGGGTCGCGGCTCATTTAAGCTGTGCCGCGGCCCCCGTTCGAAATCTGAACAGCCCAGGTATCCTTCTTATATACGATCGGCCGGGACCAGGTACCTCTTTTCTTTCCTCTGCACAAGCGATCGACCAAGACTTTTTTTTTCTCTTCTTCTTCTTGCATTCTTCTTGCACTCTTCAAGATCTAAGCAAGGTAACTCTGAATTCCTACTCTTAATTGCCCTATGAATTGAAAGGTGAAGTTTTGTTATTGATTTGATGATTAATTATATGGTTAGTTTTTCCTTTTTCAAAATTTTGTCAAGAATGGAGTGGGGAATATGAAGTTGTTGATTGATCATGGATGTTATCTGTCGACTATGACTGAATTGTTATTGTTTTTGTTGTTGTTTGTCATGAGGATCGATTGAGGATGTTGTTCTTGGGGATTGAATCAAGCTAGTACAATGATTTTTCTTCATTTGAACTCATGCCTTCAAGGTGTTTGATGAAATGCCTGAATGAAATTTTTTTTTTGTTAAGTCAATGTTTTGAACTATGTGCAACGAATTCGTCTGGATTTACAGTGACCCCAACCCTTACGTCAATTTTAAACGTGAAATGCTCAATTTTAATTTTCCTTCACAACGGTGCAAGCTCGTTCAACTCTTGATTCATCTTTAGATAGCCTTAGCCGAGTAATGTAATTCTCATTTTTGCTTAAGTAAGTAAACTCCGGTGTTTATCTTCTCAGGACTCGCTATGGCTAGAACCAAAAAGATTAGCAAAAGGGCCAGGACGCAATCGTCCCCTACTCGAGGGGAAACGTCTCAGAGCCGAGCCGAGCTGGAGGCGCACCAATTCTCCGACCCGGAGATTTATAAAATCTTTAATGAAAAGATCCGCCCTCGACCTCTGATCCCGTAGAGGGGATTCACCCCATCCCCCCAGGACGGGGAGCTTCTGACCATGATCGACGAGATGGGGTGGGCCCGTTTCGCTGCACCTCCTGAGCCGGCGGTGATCTCCATCGTACAAGAGTTTTATGCGAGCGCTCTGTTGAAGCACATTCGGGCGGGGCAGATGATACAGTAGTTAGATACTCGGACTCAGGTCGTAGTCCGAGGCATTACGGTGGATTTTTCAGTAGTTGCTATTCGGAGGTTATTTGAGCTGCCTGTGGTTGATGAGACGGCTTATACGCGAGTTATGGGTAGCCTCACGAAGGGGGCTCTCCTCGAGACTCTTACACAGCCCGACTCCGACTGGGAGAGGCGTGCCCCGGCTTCTTCGACCTTCTACTTTAAGAGCTCACACCTCAGTCGGTTCGGGCTAGCCTGGTTGTACTTCATCTGCGCATGTATAGATTCCACCTCGCAGATCCGATCTGTTTTTCTCTCTCGAGCCCATACATTATATGCTATCACCTCCGAGCTGCGATTCGATGTGGCTGCTCTCCTGGTCTGATCTATCTTCCAGTGTATTCAGGGAGGGGACAAGACGTGGCTTAAGCACCCTCTCTTATTTGCGCTCTTTGCCGGCAGTCGGGGATGATGTGGTCGGATGACGAGCCAATGTTAGCCCCCCAGGGTCCGATTGATCATCACATCATTTCGCACTTCGACCAGTGGGGAGGAGCACCGGAACATGCTCGGCGGCGAGGATTTCTACTTGATGAGGCACACAGGCAGTCCCCCAAGCCTCTTCTTCTGACGCAGGGGCAGATGGAGTCCAGCCCGCCGCCCGACAGAGAGCACTTGCAGGCGATGTTCGACGGGTTGAGAGAGGAGATGAGGAGAGAGAGAGAGAGAGAGAGAGGAGATGAGGAGAGAGAGAGAGCCTTATGGCTTCACTGAGAGAGGAGAGGCGGACGGAGAGAGAGAGTATCATCGCTGCCGTCCGAGACGAGATGAGAGAGCAGGCCCGTCGGGCCAACCGACGTGAGACGAGGCGCCTGGAAGCGAGAGATGCTTACCACCAGGAGCACCTTGCTGCATGGACGACCCACATTTTGCACCTGGACAGGCCATTTATTCCACCTGTTCGGCCAGCCACACCACCCTCCTCGTCGGACGACGCCGACACCAGTTCGTGAGCAGACTGTAGGGGAGTACTTGACCCTTTTTCTTTTATTGCATATTACATTTTGTGTACATCGAGGTCAATGTACGTCCTAAGTTTGGGGGGGGGGTTTACTTTCTGTTTCTATTATTATTACTGTACTTATTCGTTGCACTTTTCATTATTTTTCGTTATTTTTGTTGTTCTTAGCCTTGCTTTTCGTGTTTTTAATTGCATTCGTGAATTTTTCGTGCTTCTTTTTGTGTAAAACTGATGTTACGATACTGATTTCTCTCTGAAGAAACGGTTGAGTTTTAGTTGAGTTGCAGTCAGCGATATCTGTTTCTGTTAAGTCTTCAATTAGGTCCGACATTTTTTTGTTTTTGTAGAAATCTTAGCGGATAAGAGAGGAGACATACGTGTTTTCAAATCACCGCCTATACGTTTGATTACACTTTTCGCGTAGCTAGTCGTCCAGTAACATAAGTCGTGTGGGCACCTAATTTGAGTTTAGAGTCGGACAGTTTTTCCCAAAAGTCGAGATATTATTTGTTCTATGATGGGAAGTCTAGTAACCGGGGGTATTCACGTGACCCGTTGTTTACTCTCGCGTAAAACGACGACTCTGATTAGACTAATGGTTTAGAGATTTCGCATGTGCCGATGATGGGGAGCCTAATAACCGGGGGTATTCGCGTGACCCGTTGTTTACTCTCGCGTAAAACAGCAACCTTGAATCGGACATGCGGGAATAGCTATTCGAGTTGTTTCTCCGCCGTGGAGGGGAACTTAGTAACTAGAAGCATCTATGTGCCCCATGAGTGTCTTTTACGTCAAACGGTTCCCCAATACATGAGAATGGAATGTCACCCTAGGATTGTCCCGATGAAACATCCCGAGATCCGAACCTAGTGGTCAACTCGAATCATCTTATCGAGCATATATAAGGGAATACTGTCTGGGGGTTATTTTGATGATGAAACTCTTGAAATTTTGGCCACTAGACTGTGGGACTGGGCGAGTTAGCTCGTTTATTTTAACCCTTCATATTGGCGGTCGATTAAATTCATATTTGTTAATCTTTGAGCTTGATTTTCTTCATGAACGATTGATTAGGACTGAAGTTGGTTACTTCGTGAAATCAGTGTCCTGGATGTGACTCACTATTACGATACTTGTATTATTCTTTGAGATTTTCGGGGTAGTATTGATTAGGTTGAGCACCATAAAATTGCACGATTATTCACGATTATTCTTTTATTTGTTATCAATTCTTTTTGCTTGAGGACAAGCAAAGGCTCAAGTTTGGGGTTATTTGTTAGGCGTATTTTTATACGCTTATTTATCATTATTCTGTATTCTTTTCATGACTAAATCTGCATAAATGAGCCTTTAATGCCCTATTATTTGATGTTTTGCAGGAAATTGGAGTCCGAAAGCCGAAACGATGAAAAACGGACGAAAAACAATTTTGGCACTGGGCCGCAGACACGCAGTGACCAATGACCCCCGAGTAAATCAGACTGAGCCGCGGCACAGATATAGTGAGCCGCGGCCCAGAAGAAATAAACAGCGCCCAGGCATTGTAACACCCCAAAAGGCGGCCATTACAGTGCCGTGGACCCCACACTGGGACCCACCAGGCGATATCCAAAACAGATTAAATAAACATTATTTGTGATACCGAACCACAAAGAATAGTCATTACTCCGATTAGGAGTTTATCAAAAATATGGCCAACGGCCTTATAATACACAGGATCCGAAAAAAAAAAACAAGTATAAACCATATGGAGATGGAAAATACTTCAAATGTCAATACAACCAGATAGCAATCTAAATAAAGCAGGAAATAAATAACATAACACGGTTTAACATAACCGGACAACAAAATATGTGGGGCCCCCGAACTAATATCTTTCGAACCCTTCGCCGTCAGCATGCTCTTCCCGTGCTTTGCCTTTGCCTCGACCTAAAATACAATACAAGTATTTCGCCCATAACACAGGGTCAGATATACATGATAATCAATTCTTCCGACATTATACAATTCACATATATAGATCTCAAGAAAATCATTCCGACTATTAATCATACCCCTCGGGCGTATGAAACAATCAGTCACAAAATCGAACACATCCAATCATACATGGACTATGAACGATTAACAATATAGCTCAAGATGGACATCACAGTACGCCCGATCCGGAAATGTGTCCGTGTACATGTCCACCCCGTATACGGAATCCAGAATATACGTGTGACAATGTACCTAATTAGCCTCACGAACTACGTCTCGTGTGCACAGTCCAATACGGAAACATCCACGTATGACTATACAAGTGCCCGGCTAAAAATCCTACACAATATCTAATTGGCACGCAGATATGATTCCGGAAATGTCACGATACAACATGACAACGAAGTTCAATGAAATACATATCCGAATAAGGATCAAGAAAACTCACCAAAGTGAAAATAAAGACCAACGAGATCAACGATTCGAAACGACGTACTTGGGAATGCAACCCCATGAAGAAAACGAAATAACGTCAATGACAATGTCAAATCACGACGAACATTACATGGACAATTTATACACATGAATTATATAACCATCACAAGAATCTAATCATCATTATAACCAAGCAAGATAACTTGCCTCAATACGGAGACGAGAATAGTTCTCTTCTTGTCGGAACGAACGAACGGTCCTCGACTAATATTGTTTACTCGAACAATCAACCTTAAACGAAATACATTTTACTCAATAACATATTCGTATAATTATCAATATAGGATTAGTAAGACGTCATCTTACAATCCTTTAGAATAGTTTGTTATTTCCAATTATCGAAGCCTTATGTCAGGAGTTCTTTTAACATCATTACAACCATAAAAATCGGTTTACAATACTTTTACCGAATGTTCACATGGTTCATCATAAACAAGAATTCTATCAAGGGTATGTTGAATAACCGATTATGATGTTAAGATCATCTTATGATGATTAAACTTTCCAAAACATTAAAATGTTGAAGGAACAAAATCTGCACATTTATGATCATTTCTCCTCTCATCTAAATTGAATATAATGCTTACAACAAGATTATTAGCTATGAGGTTACACCATATTCATGAAGGTTATCAAAATCTTTCTTTACAAGGCTGGAAGATCCATTAACATCATGATGAATTCACCATTTATCTAGTATGATGATCAAAACATTCTAAGTTCTCAACACATTAGATTAATGAAAAGTTGTTATTGTTGGTTTCACAAATATCCTTAACCATTAAAAATCTTGCTTAGCTAAACGTAAGGAGGATATGATTCTTAAGAAATCTGAGCAAGAAGACATCCTTCTACTTCTAATCATGGCCAAGTTCTTCCCAAGGTAAGTGAAAACTTAAAATGGTGTTTAATCACTTTATGATAACAACTCTATTAGTTAAATCCAACTATGGTGAAGTTAACTGATTCAAAGGTGTTCTACTGAGTTAAATTCATCCAGTAAGATGAGCATGATAGTTATAACATGGTTAAAATCACTATATCATCAAGAACACATCCATCTCAAACAACCCTTATTTATCATATTCATCAAATGTGTTAAAAAAGGTTGGATTAAAACTGTGTTTTACTTGGTTAATCTAACTCTTGGTGAAATATAATTCGTCATTAACATCAACATATGAAAATAATACAGAGAGAAAAGTACACCTACCTCCAGAAATGAAGAACAACCTCAATGCTATGAGAAAATATACTCCAAGCTCAAGAACGCCTCTTAATCTCCAAGGAAATGAGCTCCACTCCAAGATTTAAGGCTTAGAAGCAAGTTAGGGGAGGTTGATATTGGTTTGGGAGTGCAGAGGGACGATATATGGAGAGAGAATCGGTTTGGAGTTGTGAAGAAATGAAAAACAGGCTGGTCATATAAATAGACTGTGCAGGCTTAGCGCACGCTATCGGAACAGTTTAGCGTACGCTGACACACTTACGTGCGCTAACTGGTTAATATTACGTACGTAAGCGGCTTACAGTGGCTACTGTCTTGAATTCGCAGGTCGTTAGCGCACGCTACTGATAAATGGGTGACGCACGCTAATAAAAGTTGACTCTATCCGACATGACAGCTCAGACCTTACTCACATGCATGCCAACGGTTAAGGAGTTCACGTGCTGAAGTCAACTGATGCCAGATTCCCTCTTAGCGTATGCAACAGAGGGAACATTACGCACGCTAAGACACAGGATTAGCGTACGTTAATCGTACTATGTAGTGTACGCTACATCAACAGAAAAATTCGAAAATGCGACTCTCTAATTAACCTCGAATCATCACATATGAAATGAATTAACAACGATACGAAATTCAAATCTATAATATCTCAACATAATACTAAATGCAACGATTCATGATAATCAGATTATCCGAATAATACAATGACAGGTAAAAATGAAAAGTTACAGTCGGATATTTCATACTCTCCCCCTTAAAAAGAGTTTCGTCCTCGAAACTAAGGGATAAATAACTCGGGGTATCTCGCTCGCATACTATCCTCGGTCTCCCACGTAGCCTCCTCGACTCTGTGTCGTGACCACTGAACCTTCAGTAGGGGAATCGTCTTATTCCGTAACTGCTTGATCCTCCTCTCGAGTATCCGCACAGGGCGCTCCTCGTACGAATGATCCTCTGCTAATTCAATCTCTTCGAACTGAAGTACATGGCTCGGATCAGCAACATATTTTCTCAACTGGGAGACATGAAACACGTTGTGAATCTTACTCAAAGTCGGCGGTAAAGCTAGTCGATAGGCCAGATCACCTACACGCTCCAAAACCTCAAATGGCCCAATGTACCTCGGGCTCAGCTTGCCCCTCTTCCCGAAATGAAAAACACCTCGGGTAGGAGACACCTTCATTAACACATGGTCACCAACCTCGAACTCAAGTGGTCGTCGATGGTGGTCAGCATAAGTCTTCTGTCGACTTTGAGCCATTAGCAACCGACTCCTAATCAAAGTGATCTTCTCCCGAGCTGCTAATAACATATCGGGTTCCATACCTAGAGATTCTGACAGTTCGTCCCAACACAAAGGGGACCTACAGCGACGGCCATACAATGCTTCATACGGTGCCATCTTAATCGAAGCGTGCCAACTATTATTATAAGTGAATTCCACCAAAGGCAGTTGGGCTTCCCAATCGTCCTTCCAATCAAGAGCACATGCTCTCAACATGTCCTCTAGAGTCTGGATGGTTCTCTCAGACTGACCATCGGTCTGTGGATGAAAAGCCGTACTGAAATTCAACTGCATGCCCATTGCACGATGAACTGCCTTCCAGAAGTGTGACACGAATCGCCCATCACGGTCTGATACAATACTCTTGGGGGTACCATGTAATCTCACAATTTCCTTAATAAATAGCTGAGCCAATCTCTCGGGACCCCACGTGTCCTTAATCTCTAAGAAGTGGGCTGATTTGGTCAGACGGTCCACAATCACCCAAATCGTATTCATTCCTCGACGACTCGTTGGCAAGCTAGTGATAAAATCCATAGATATATGCTCCCATTTCCACTCAGGAATCGGGAGCGGTTTCAGCATTCCTTCGGGTTGCTGGTGCTCAATCTTAACCTGCTGACAGGTTAAACATCTCGAAACAAATTCGGCAACCTCACGTTTCATATTCCCCCACCAATAATTCTGCTTCAAATCCTTATACATCTTGCTAGATCCCGGGTGAATAGAGTATGGGGTAGCATGGGCTTCTCTCATGATAGAGTTCCTCAATTCTTCATCAGCGGGTACACAAACTCGATTTCTAAAGCGTATCAATCCATCCTCGTGGATCACGAATCAGGGGCTTTCCCTTGGTTTACCTCATCCCGGACTCGAGATAAGAATAGGTCCGTAACTTGCTTCGATTTGATCATATCATCAAGAGACGAAGAAATCTCAAGGGTGCAAAGTTGTCCATGAACACGCTGTAACCAAACTTCAATTTCTGACCTCATAAGGTCGAACTACAACTCTCTCTGTGCTGTCAAACGGCTCAGCATCTGCTCCTGCACTGTTTTACGGCTCAAAGCGTCGGCGACCACATTTGCTTTACCCAGATGGTAAAGGATCTCGATATCATAGTCCTTGGTTAATTCTAGCCACCTTCTCTATCTCATGTTCAACTCCTTCTGAGTAAAAATGTACTTTAGGCTCTTGTGGTCTGTAAAGATCTGGCAGGTAACTCCATAAAGATAGTGACGCCAGATTTTTAAAGCAAACACCACGGCTGCTAACTCCAAGTCATGGGTCGGATATTTAACTTCATAGGGTCGCAATTGTCTCGATGCATAGGCAATCACTTTCTCTTCCTGCATTAGTACACATCCCAGACCCTGTCTCGACGCGTCACTATACACCACAAATCCTTCCGTTCCTTTAGGTAATACCAAAACAGGTGCCGAAATCAATCGACTCTTGAGCTCATCAAAACTTTGCTGACATGCTTCTGACCACAAATACTTCTTGTCCTTCCGCAGTAAGTTAGTCATCGGTTGCGCAATTTTAGAAAATCCTTCTACGAACCGCCGGTAGTAACTCACAGCCGAGGAAACTACGAACTTCCTTTATGTTCTTCGGTGGTAGCCAATCTCGAATGGCTTCCGTCTTTTGTGGGTCCACTATCACCCCTTCGGATGATATCACATGCCCGAGAAAGACAACCTCAGGCATCCAGAATTCACACTTAGAAAATTTCCCATAAAGCTGTTCCCACCTCAATGTATCGAGGACTTGGTGGAGGTGACGCTCGTGCTCTACGTGGTCGCGAGAGTAAATCAGAATGTCGTCAATAAAAACGACTACAAAGCGATCCAGATAGTTAATAAAAACTCGATTCATCAACTCCATGAATACCGCCGGTGCATTAGTCAGTCCAAATGGCATCACCACAAACTCATAATGCCCATAGCGAGTACGAATGTCAGTCTTGAAATGTCGACTCTCGAATCCTCAATCGATGATAACCAGATCTCAAGTCGATCTTGGAAAACACGGCAGCTCCCTGAAGTTGGTCCAATAAATCATCAATACGTGGCAAGGGATACTTGTTCTTGATGGTTACCCTGTTCAGCTCACGGTAATCAATACATAAGCGTAGAGATCCATCTTTCTTCCGTACGAATAACACTGGTGCTCCCCAAGGGGACGCACTAGGTCGTATATAGCCCTTGTCAGTCAACTCCTCAAGCTGGTTCTTCAATTCCCGCATCTCACGGAGCCATACGGTGCGGTGCTTTTGAGAGCGGGATGTACCAGTTCTAACTCAATAATAAACTCCACATCACGATGAGGAGGTAATCCTGCAACTCGTCTGAAATACATCTAGGTAGTCTCGGACTACCGAATGTCGCCAATTCAATCGTCGATCTGCTTTGGTCATGTAGCACCAATAACCAATACACCTTGATTAAGGCCACGCTTTCATAGCGCTGATGACTCTCCCGAGCGACCGGGATTATCACCTCGAAAAATACACTAAACCATCATCGGAAGTGACGGTTACCATTCGCCATGACACCGAGCATTGCATCATGACGGTCCATCCAATCGATACCCAAGATTATATCATCCTTAGGTAAATCGACTACAATCAGATTTGATAACCACTCACGGTCGCTCAAACGAATCGATCCCCGACTTCACGATTTCCAATAATTCTTCTACCATCGTAGACCAATCATGTAGGGATCACAATTGATAACATGGTCTAGAGGCAAACGACGTAAACAAGAAGAAGATATAAAGGAGTGTGAAGCACCGTATCAAAAAGAACACACACAGCAGGAGTGGATCTCGAGTATACCCGAAATCATGCCGGCCTCGGGATCGCGGCTTTGTTCATCTCGTAAATCCTGGTTTCGCAGCCTGCACTGTGTACCACTTTGATTCCCACGGCCCATTCCCCTATTCGCCCCGGTGGTCTGATAGGAAGCGGAAGGAGGCGTCCGGTTCTGGACAGAGGACTGAACTGGAGCACGAGACGCTACTTGTTCATGTCCGGGCCCACTCCTGCAAAAACGAGCACGGTGACCATTCTTACCACAAGTATGGCATGTGATGGCAGGCTTTGGGCAATTGAAGCTGATATGCCCCTGGCCCCCACAGTTATGACATACCACGGATGCGGGAACCGTTTGAGAGTGCGATCCGGTGGGCTTTGACGCCATGGGTGGTCGATCAGAAGGGTTTGGCAATGACTAGGGATTCCTGAATGTCCCCCGGTTACTCTCAGTCTGGTTCTGGTTCCTGGACCTTTTGTTGTTGGACTGTGGTTGTTTCTTGGAAATCTCCTTCGTGGTGAGTTCGTACTCCAGAGCTTTCTCGATGAACTCTGGTAAGGTAGTACAGTGGTGATTCAACAGCTGCATTCTCATTCGGGGTTTAAGCCTCTTGAGAAAGTATTTGATCTTATCGGCCTCTGTTCGGATAATTGTCGTGGCAAAAGGAAGGAGTGCCTGGATTTTCTCAGCAACAGATAATACATCATCGTCTTCGACGGCCTGGGTTCAATTCAGCCAGTTTGGCCTCACGGAGTGGCCCTCGGATAGTAACGGTCTAGCATGAGGTTTTTAAATTCCTCCCAAGTATAAACACCATCACCGGCCTTACCGAAAGCCACAGTATGAGCGCCTTTGCTAAGATAATACGCGGCTACCGAGACGCGGTTCTCTTCCTGATACCCACCATCCGGAAAAGTTTCTCAAAATGCTCGATCCAATGCACAATGTCGCAGGCCTCAGGAGCCTTCAAAAGTCGGTGGTCGGGCGGAGATGTCGCCGATAATCCGACTCACGGGTCCGCCAATCACGGGAGGAGGATGAGCCCCCGCCGCCGCGCAGCGGCCCTATGCATAGCTTTCATTAGTTGACCCATCTGGTCATCTCGTGTCATCATGCCCCGCATTACGACGTAAGGATCGACACGCGCATCCCCGCGCCCACCGTGGTGCGATTGTTCCTAGAAGGTGAACCACCGCGCCGAACTCCGATCCGCATCCGCGTCTGTTGGCTCGAGGTATCGGGATTCGGCCCCTTCCGCGGCCTCGCCCCTCTCGCCACGACCTCTCGTGTTTCTTTCCATACTGAAAGAATCAATCATAGTGATAACCATAAGTACAGTTCAAGATACTAAAATTCATGCTAAGTTAATAGCAACAAGGAATCACATATTCAAGGAAAACGGTTATCGATACCACAAATGTCGCACCGAATATTATATCGGTGTTAAGTCGAACAATTTCAATTATATAATCAGTTCAGCATTTACCTCGGATTATCAATCAGATAAATCCTGTCACAATTCCTCGAAATAACATGATCAAAAAGGAGACCCATACTGATATCAATATCATGCCAGTAATTAAATCATGGCTTCATAAAGTACATACCGTTTTTGGCTCGTAGGGTCAGGCGCCTGCACAGGTCACACGTGACACGAAGGTCTCTTGATACTAGTTCATTTCTCAATGACTCATAAAAAGAAAACAACTCTCCGATACCATCTTCTGTAACACCCCAAAAGGCGGCCACTACAGTGCCGTGGACCCCACAATGGGACCCACCAGGCGATATCCAAAATAGATTAAATAAACATTATTTGTGATACCGAACCACAAAGAATAGTCATTACTCCGATTAGGAGTTTTTCAAAAATATGGCCAACGGCCTTATAATACACAGGATCCGAAAAAAAAAAACAAGTATAAACCATATGGAGATGGAAAATACTTCAAATGTCAATACAACCAGATAGCAATCTAAATGAAGCAGGAAATAAATAACATAACACGGTTTAACATAACCGGACAACAAAAGATGTGGGGCCCCCGAACTAGTATCCTTCGAACCCTTCGCCGTCAGCATGCTCTTCCCGTGCTTTGCCTTTGCCTCGACCTAAAATACAATACAAGTATTTCGCCCATAACACAGGGTCAGATATACATGATAATCAATTCTTCCGACATTATACAATTCACATATATAGATCTCAAGAAAATCATTCCGACTATTAATCATACCCCTCGGGCGTATGAAACAATCAGTCACAAAACATCGAACACATCCAATCATACATCGACTATGAACGATTAACAATATAGTTCAAGATGGACATCACAGTACGCCCGATCCGGAAATGTGTCCGTGTACATGTCCACCCCGTATACGGAATCCAGAATATACGTGTGACAATGTACCTAATTAGCCTCACGAACTACGTCTCGTGTGCACAGTCCAATACGGAAACATCCATGTATGACTATACAAGTGCCCGGCTAAAAATCCTACACAATATCCAATCGGCACGCAGATATGATTCCGGAAATGTCACGATACAACATGACAACGAAGTTCAATGAAATACATATCCGAATAAGGATCAAGAAAACTCACCAAAGTGAAAATAAAGACCAACGAGATCAACGATTCGAAACGACGTACTTGGGAATGCAACCCCATGAAGAAAACGGAATAACGTCAATGACAATGTCAAATCACGACAAACATTATATGGACAATTTATACACATGAATTATATAACCATCACAAGAATCTAATCATCATTATAACCAAGCAAAATAACTTGCCTCAATACGGAGACGAGAATAGTCCTCTTCTTGTCGGAACGAACGAACGGTCCTCGACTAATATTGTTTACTCGAACAATCAACCTTAAACGAAATAAATTTTACTCAATAACATATTCGTATAATTATCAATATAGGATTAGTAAGACGTCATCCTACAATCCTTTAGAATAGTTTGTTATTTCCAATTATCGAAGCCTTATGTCAGGAGTTCTTTTAACATCATTACAACCATAAAAATCGGGTTACAATACTTTTACCGAATGTTCACATGGTTCATCATAAACACGAATTCTATCAAGGGTATGTTGAATAACTGATTATGATGTTAAGATCATCTTATGATGATTAAACTTTCCAAAACATTAAAATGTTGAAGGAACAAAATCTGCACATTTATGATCATTTCTCCTCTCATCTAAATTGAGTATAATGCTTACAACAAGATTATTAGCTATGAGGTTACACCATATTCATGAAGGTTATCAAAATCTTTCTTTACAAGGCTGTAAGATCCATTAACATCATGATGAATTCACCATTTATCTAGTATGATGATCAAAACATTCTAAGTTCTCAACACATTAGATTAATGAAAAGTTGTTATTGTTGGTTTCACAAATATCCTTAACCATTCAAAATCTTGCTGAGCTAAACGTAAGGAGGATATGATTCTTAAGAAATATGAGCAAGAAGACATCCTTCTACTTCTAATCATGGCCAAGTTCTTCCCAAGGTAAGTGAAAACTTAAAATGGTGTTTAATCACTTTATGATAACAACTCTATTAGTTAAATCCAACTATGGTGAAGTTAACTGATTCAAAGGTGTTCTACTGAGTTAAATTCATCCAGTAAGATGAGCATGATAGTTATAACATGGTTAAAATCACTATATCATCAAGAACACATCCATCTCAAATCCTTATTTATCATATTCATCAAAAGTGTTAAAAAAGGTTGGATTGAAACTATGTTTTACTTGGTTAATCTAACTCTAGGTGAAGTATAATTCGTCATTAACATCAACATATGAAAATAATACAGAGAGGAAAGTACACCTACCTCCAGAAATGAAGAACAACCTCAATGCTATGAGAAAATATACTCCAAGCTCAAGAACGCCTCTTAATCTCCAAGGAAATGAGCTCCACTCCAAGATTTAAGGCTTAGAAGCAAGTTAGGGGAGGTTGATATTGGTTTGGGAGTGCAGAGGGACGATATATGGAGAGAGAATCGGTTTGGAGTTGTGAAGAAATGAAAAACAGGCTGGTCCTATAAATAGACTATGCAGGCTTAGCGCACGCTATCGGAACAGTTTAGCGTACGCTAACACACTTACGTGTGCTAACTGGTTAATATTACGTACGTAAGCGGCTTACAGTGGCTACTGTCTTGAATTCGCAGGTCGTTAGCGCACGCTACTGAGAAATGGGTTACGCACGCTAATAAAAGTTGACTCTAGCCGACATGACAGCTCAGACCTTACTCACATACATGCCAACGGTTAAGGAGTTTACGTGCTGAAGTCAACTGATGCCAGATTCCCTATTAGCGTACGCAACAGAGGAAACATTACGCACGCTAAGACACAAGATTAGCGTACGTTAATCGTACCATGTAGCGTACGCTACATCAACAGAAAAATTCGAAAATGCAACTCTCTAATTAACCTCGAATCATCACATATGAAATGAATTAACAACGATACGAAATTCAAATCTATAATATCTCAACATAATACTAAATGCAACGATTCATGATAATCAGATTATCCGAATAATATAATGACAGGTAAAAATGAAAAGTTACAGTCGGATATTACAGGCATCCCGCTGTGCCCCGTGATCCGCGGCACAGATTTAGTGAGCCACGGCCCACGGGGCGGTTTAGATAGAAAGTTTCGCGTTTCTGGGCCGTTTCGGAGCCTGTTCTCGACCTAATTACACGGATGCGTTTTTGAGGCAAAAGAGAGTTATAAATAAGGGTTTAGGATCTTGGAAGGAGGGGGATTATCGCAGGAGAGAGGAATCGAGCCAAAGAAGCAGAAGACACCAAGAGCCGAAGGCAGAAGCCAGAAGAACGGAGGAATCTGAGCTCTTCATCTGCGTTTGATTCCAATGCTTTCGTTCATTATTTCTGTATTTTTATCTTTTAGCATGTCAGGCTAAAACCCTGTTCTAGGATTTTGATGAAACCAAAGTTTTGACGAATTTGCTTTTGATTATCTATATAATTCCCTTTTCTGTTGAGTTTTCCCAATCGATTTTAATGCTTTCAATTGTCTGGCCAATAATTGGATTGTTTTAATTACGCAACTCGAATCGGGAGAGGAGAGTTGGTGAGGAACTATTGGTGAGAACCGTTTTATCTTGTGAGATAGGAATATACTGATAGAAACTACGTGGCCTTTTGAAGATTTTGTGCTTTTTGCCTATTGACGAATTAATTCACCTAGGGATAGAGTGCGTTATTCGCCTTTAGAAAAATCTATTGACCTCGGGAGAGGCGGTAGAGTATTTTAGCAATATTCGCCTTCAATAAATTGGGGAAATTAGTAACTTCAGATAATCGAGAGTAAATTAGGATAAACCGAGGTGGATTAACAATCCTGGATTTTTCATCATTTGATTTTCTCTCTTCGAGCGATCGTTTTTCTGTTTATTATTGATTTTCTTTAGTCATTAATTACAACCCAAAATTCGACTGTTCAAATAAAATTAGAATACATATAAATCGGTACTTAGTGATTCAGTCCTCGTGGGAACGATACTCACTCATCACTTTATTACTTGTCTACGATAACGTGCACTTGTTTTAACGAAATATCGCAACAGCCAACATGGCCAATAACGAATTATTAGACCGATTTGGTATTTTACCACATCAAACACATCAAACATAACTCTTTCTCACAACTCATACCCACGCAGGGGTGAGAATACATCAATATTTCCAGAAAACAGAAAATACCACAATGAAAACTCAAAACAACTAGACTTCACCAAATACTCAACACAGGTCTTCATGTTATTGGTATCGTCGTCTTCCATCATCCTTCATACCGATCATGTGATTCGCTCCCCAGCAACCTGCAAGTACCTGGAGGTAATACATGTTAGGATAAGTGCCATAGGACATTCGATGTGCCTAGATTTGTAATTGTCACATATAAATAAAGTTATTTGATATCATTCATTCCTCCTTGATTATTATAATGTGTGCATATTTTAATATTAAAATAATCGAATAATAGTTATTCACGAATAATAAGATTATTCAAATGTCCCTGGTACAATATCAATCAAACTTATACTAGTATATTAATCACTTGAGTCTTATGGGTATTGGTTGGAGAACCAATACTGGACAGACCCACATTGAGATCATTGCATGGAAATATCATAAGTAAATCTCAATATAACAGTATGTCAATAAATCCTTGAACCTGAGATTATCATAGAGTCCAACATGATAACTGCTATGCCTTGACGTAATCAAACGTCATCTGAAACATGGTGATCATAAAGGTTAGGGATCGGGATTAGTGGGAGTCATGTAGAGGGCAATGAATAATCAAGATGGGATTTGTCCCTCTCTTAAGTGAGAGAGATATCTGCTGGTCCCCTCGATAAGTAGGACTGAAGGAAATGCATGGCCATGCTCAAATGAAGAGTCATTTGATCAATCGGTCTACTTAAGATCGAGAAAGCATTTGAACATAAATAAGTATGACAGACTCCATGACCTAGTTCAAATATGATATCGTGTGACAAAGGGATTTGACACGTTAAAAAGTTTAATGGACTATCAACTTATATTATTTGGGTAATCATAATGTCTTGCTAGAGGACGCTTATGATTTATTATTTAATAAGGGATTAAATAATTGCCAACATAATATAAGCGTTTTGGGTCGCACGTACGACAATTATAGACAAGCAGGAATAAATATCAACTCGGAATGATAAATATAATATTGGATATTATATTTATGAGGAGATTAAATAATAAGTAATATATATAATATTTGATATTATATATATATATATTATATTATGCATTAATTTGAGAGGCAACTAAGCAAATAGTAGAGTTTGACTCTAGGGTTTACTTAGTATAAATATAAGGTCTTGGACAAGTAGTTGTCATTGGAAAACAAGACCTAAAAATCACCCCCTTCAAGGACAAGAAAAAAAATCGTCCCTCTACTTCCTACTGTAGGAGAACAAAGTCGGTCGTCTAATCCTCTTCCCTTAGTTGATCTTGATCAATAGTACAATTCGTCTAGTAAGGAATTTGTGTTGTACTATTTATGATACGGGGATAGTGCGAGACAATGAAAACTTCCACCACCTAACGGAAATCCACCGAAAGGATACAGGAAGGGAATCAATTCACCACCTTAGGAATCCACCTAAGAGATACAGAATTGATACAAGTTCACCACTCAAAGGAAAAAGAACCAAACGAGATACAGAACACAATAAGCTTTAAAGCTTCAAATAATATTACTTCAATTTCAAGTGTGTTTCCAAAACATGACTTAGGGGGCTTTTATAGGCACTTGGAACATCCCTCCAAGGATAAGAAAACGAAAATTACTACAGTAATTAGTGTAATTAAATTCAATACAGAAGAAAACAAACAAACATGGTCAATATTCGCATTCAAAATGTCCTTTTGACTACCTTGTATTCAAACTGCCATAACTTCCTCTAGAAACATCCAATTAACTATCCGTTTGATGTTCTAAAAACTAGAAACCTTCATCTTTCCAACCATATATGGTACATAGTTTTTGGACTTCAGAATTGTTCCAGATTCTTGAATCAATCTGACCAAAATCCAGATACTTCTTTTCTATTCCTCCTGTGTTATTTTCTGTTGCTTCTGTATCATTCTCCCCTGGTTGAAGAAGACTCGTCCTCGAGTCCTCACAATCAAACTCTCCATGATAAGGAATAAGGTCCGACACATTGAAGGTGTTTGAAACCTCGTACTCTGCTGGAAGGTCAATTTTGTATGCATTTTCCCCAATTTTCTTTAGTACTTTGAACGGTCCAGCTGTTTTGGACTTTAATTTAGAATAAGGACCTTGTGGGAACCTTTCTTTTCGTAGGTGTATCCATACCATATCACCTTCTTTAAATTCAACATGCTTCTTGTGCTTATTAGCTTGCCTGCGGTACCGTTCATTTTGTTTACTAATATGATCACGAACCTGTGCATGCAACTTCTTAATTTGACTCGCTCTTTCACTTGCATCACCACTGAAAGAAATATTAGTAGGCAAAGGAACTAACTCCAGTGGGCTAACTAAATTCTTTCCATAAACAACTTCAAATGGACTGCAACCAATTGATTGATTTTTGGAATTATTGTATGCAAACTCAATTTGTGGTAGCAATAAATCCCATTGTCGAATGTTCTTTCCCACGAAACATCTTAACATGCTTCCCAAACTTCTATTGACAACTTCAGTTTGTCCATCCGTCTGGGGATGGGCTGTGGTACTAAATTGAAGTTGTGTCCCAAGTTTCCTCCAAAGTGTTCGCCAAAAATGACTCATAAACTTAGGATCTCGATCAGAAGTAATGGTTAAAGGAATACCATGTAGCCGCACAATCTCACGAAAGTACAAATCAGCAACATGAGATGCATCTATGGTCTTGCTACATGAGATGAAGTGAGCCATTTTGAAGAAACGATCCACCACCACTATGACCGAATCTTTGTGTCTTTGTGTTCTTGGCAATCCAACGACAAAATCCATACTAACATCTTGCCAAGGAGCTTCAGCAACAGGAAGTGGGGTGTATAAACCTGTATTTTGAGCCCGACTTTTTGCCATGTGACATGTGCCACATCTTTCAACATACCTTATCACATCTCTTTCCATCTTCGGCCAATAAAAATTCTCTTGAATTAAAGCAAGAGTCTTGTTTTTACCAAAGTATCCCCCAAGATTACTACTATGAGCTTCTATGAGAATAGCCTCTCTCAAAGAGCAATGAGGAATACATAAACAATTCTTCCTGAACAGAAATCCGTCTTGTAACAAAAATTGCTTGTATGGCCCTTTAAAACATTCTGCCCAAATCTTTCCGAAGAATAGATCTTCCTTGTACAAATCTTTAATTGTATCAAATCCAACAACCTTCACTTGCATTGTGGACAACAAAGTATGCCTTCTACTTAAAGCATCAGCAACTCGATTTTGAGAACCTGCTTTATGCTTAATAACAAAGGTATAGGCTTGTAAAAATTCAACCCATAAAGCACGACGACGATCCAATTTATGTTGCCCATTTATAAACTTCAAAGCTTCATGATCTGAATAAAGGACAAATGGTTTGGAAAGAAGATATTGACTCCAATGATCTAATGCACGAACAATTGCATAGAACTCCTTATCATAAGTTGAATACTTTTGTCGAGACTCACTTAACTTCTCACTAAAAAAGGCAATGGGCCTGTTTTCTTGGCTAAGAATGGCACCAATGCCAACATTAGAAGCATCACATTCAACTTCAAAAAGTTTGTCAAAATTCGGAAGTGAAAGAATAGGTGCTTGGGTTACCTTTTCTTTGATGAGTTCAAAGCTTTTTTGTGCTTCCTTACCCCATTTAAAAGTACCTCCTTTTAAACATTCGGTAATAGGAGCAATGATAGTGCTAAATCCTTTTATGAATCGACGATAGAATGATGCTAGTCCATGAAAGCTCCGGATGTCATGGACTGATTGTGGTTGTGGCCAACTCCGAATTGCCTCCACCTTGCTTTCATCCATTTTTATTCCATTGCTACACACGACATAACCCAAAAACATTAGTCTGTTAGAGAAACACTCACATTTCTTCAAATTTTCGTAAAGATTTTGCTCTCTTAAAGTGCTAAAGACTTCACGAAGGTGACTCAAATGTTGGTCTTTACTCTTGCTATAAACAAGAATGTCATCAAAGTAGACGACAACAAACTTTCCGATTAGTGACTTGAACACGTCATTCATGAGTCGCATAAAAGTGCTTGGTGCATTCGAAAGGCCGAAAGGCATGAGAAGCCATTCAAAGAGGCCATCCCTTGTTTTAAAAGCCGTCTTCCATTCATCTCCCGGTCTCATTCGGATTTGATGGTAACCGCTACGAAGATCAATTCGTGAAAATACTACGGCACCATATAGTTGATCTAAAAGTTCATCCAAACGAGGAATTGGATAGCGGTAGCTAATAGTAATTTTGTTCACAGCCCTACTATCAATACACATACGCCAAGTACCATCTTTTTTGGGTACAAGAAGAGCCGGTACAGCACACGGGCTCTTACTTTCTCTCAAATAACCTTTAGCCATCAACTCCTCCACTTGACGTTGCAACTCTTCATGCTCTTTGGGGCTCATTCTATAAGCGGCTTTGTTTGGAATAGATGCCTCGGGTATGAAATCAATCCCATGTTGAATGTCTCTCATAGGGGGAAGACCAGGTGGCATTTCTTCTAGAACAACATCATCAAACTCATTGAGTAGAGGTTGTACTGTAGACGGATGATCAGTAGTTACTTTATTTTCTTCAAAAATCACAAGAGCATAACATTTCTTCACATCTTTAACCTCCCTAAACATGGCAGATTTGGATAAAAATGTATTTCCTTCTTTTCCTGGTGGTATAGGGCTGCTGACCATTTTAGATGGAGCCAAAATAATTCTCAATCCATCCTTGTAAAAATTATAAGTGTTTTTATGACCATCATGAATCGTTTTTCTATCGTATTGCCATGGTCTACCAAGAAGCAAATGGCATGCATCCATAGGCACAACATCACACATAACTTCATCTCTATATTTTTCACCAATTGAAAATTGCACAAGGCATTGTTTGCTCACCTTAAACTCCTTCTTCTTGTCAAGCCACGTTAGATGATAAGGATGCGGATGCTCCTCCGTTTTCAGTTGTAATTTTTCCACCATATTTGAAGATACCACATTCTCAAAGCTTCCTCCATCAATAATAATATCACAAACTTTTCCATGTGAGGTGCACCTTCTGTGAAAAATGTTGTGTCGCAGCCAATCATCTTCACTTTTTCGTTGCACGCTAAGATTTCTACAAACAAGAAGCTCTCCTTGGTCTGCATATACTACTTCTTCATTCTCATATTCAGATTTATAATCTTCTTCACATTCCTCTTCAAAAAGGGAGATAATTCTCCGATTGGGACAATCCGATGCAATGTGACCGTAGCCTTGGCACTTAAAGCACTTTCTAGAGCCTGCATTAGATGAACTTGGTTGCTTTGGGGCTGTAGAGGATTCCTTCTTTAGAGCCTTAGAAAATGAAGAACTCTCAGCAGGTGGTTTTGAAGTTGGGAAATTTCTTCGATTAAAAGATCCGTCTTTGCAAGCATCACGACGCTTTTTTTGTTGTTTGTCTATCTTAACAGCAAGTTTACACACATCACTATAACTCCAGTAAGGTTGTAATTCAAGAATATTGCTAATTTCAGCCCTTAGACCTCCAAGATAACGAGCTATTGTTTGCTCTTCAGGTTCCACCACGTCACATTTAATCATCAGGTGATCAAACTCAGCAGTGTAGTCTTCCGTAGATAACTCCTTCTGTTTGAGATTATGAAGCTTAAGAAAACAATCATGCCTATAATTATCGGGCATAAATCTCCTCTTAAGTTCTCTCTTCATCTTTTCCCAAAAACGAATGGGATGCTTACCATCTCGAACTCGTTGTCTCTTCGTGTTCTCCCACCATAGACTAGCGTATTTTCTAAACTTCAATGCAACTAGCTTCACTTTTCTTTCATCAGAAACTTCTTTGAAATCAAAAACTCTCTCGACAGTGTGAAGCCAATCGAGAAATTCATCAGGTTGCATTCTTCCTTCAAATTCTGGAATATCAACCTTTATATCATACTCCCTGAATTGATTTCTTCTTCCACGATTATGAGTTGGATTAACCATGCTCTCTTCAGAACTGGAGTATTCACAGAAAGGATTGACTTCTTCATCATCTTCGCTGTCCCCAACGATTGGTTGACTACTACGTCGTGATCTCTCTTCATCTACGGTTTTTAAACGTTGTAGTTCTTCTTGAAGTTGCTGCACTTGTCTTCTTAAATCGTCAACTTCAATATCACGAAGTTCTCTCTCACGAACAGGAGTTCCAGTAGTATTACGACCTCGGCGACCACGACCCGTCATTGAACCTAAGCTCTCCGATACCACTTGATACGGGGATAGTGCGAGACAATGAAAACTTCCACCACCTAACGGAAATCCACCGAAAGGATACAGGAAGGGAATCAATTCACCACCTTAGGAATCCACCTAAGAGATACAGAATTGATACAAGTTCACCACTTAAAGGAAAAAGAACCAAATGAGATACAGAACACAATAAGCTTTAAAGCTTCAAATAATATTACTTCAATTTCAAGTGTGTTTCCAAAACATGACTTAGGGGGCTTTTATAGGCACTTGGAACATCCCTCCAAGGATAAGAAAACAAAAATTACTACAGTAATTAGTGTAATTAAATTCAATACAGAAGAAAACAAACAAACATGGTCAATATTCGCATTCAAAATGTCCTTTTGACTACCTTGTATTCAAACTGCCATAACTTCCTCTAAAACATCCAATTAACTATTCGTTTGATGTTCTAAAAACTAGAAACCTTCATCTTTCCAACCATGTATGGTACATAATTTTTGGACTTCAGAATCGTTCCAGATTCTTGAATCAATCTGACCAAAATCCAGATACTTCTTTTCTATTCCTCCTGTGTTATTTTCTGTTGCTTCTGTATCAATTTATCAATATTATTCGTAAGGATCTAGCAATCTGGCTTGTGGAATTATTCGTGTGTGGATCACCATAAGAGGAAGGAGATATTCATATGCTTCTAGTCCGGATCTAGAACTGTTCAATCGGATTAAGGTAATTCGATTAACCCTTTAATCAAACAATTAAATTACTGCATGAGACCCTAAATTGGGTTTTCATATTTATTATTCCATTGCATTTTTACTCCGATTATTTTGTATTCGATGCATAGAAAACCCAACAGTGGTATTGGAGCCAACTTGCAAGTAATTTAATTGTTTATGTAGAACATGTTTATGTGTAAATTATGTTCTTGATTATGTTTATAAAATATAGATTTTATAAAAATAATTTTTCTCGTTTAATCTTATTATATCGGATCGTCAAAAAATAATTTTCTGGATCAAGCTGTGATAAATCGCTATCCGTAATCGCTCGAATAGTACAACATTCGGCGAGTTCGGTCAGGTCGGGCAGATTCGGGTCGGGTCCGGGTCGGACCAGGATCCGCGGGCTGTGTTAAAATTACAAATTATATATTGCGCCTGAAGGGATTCGATCCTGCGCTGTTCAGCCCTAGGGCAGCGCCCGGACCATCTCGGCTGGAGCACATATCTGTGAATCATGTTCACTGCTACTCTATTAACCATCTGTTTATAAAATCAAAATAAATGTTTGGAAATGCATTTTGCGGCCGGGGGGATTTGAACCCACGCAGCCGTGAGGGGAGATGCGCGCTCGACCATACAGGCTAGGGATCAAAATTGTTAATTTTTGACACAGTTTTAATTTATTGTCTGATTGTCAGACAGATTGATTATTTAGTATATTACATGCTTTATTAATTATTTGATAGTTATTTATGGTATATGTATGGTGTATGGCATGACCATAAATTGACCAATGTGATTGGATAATTTATTTCCTTATGGGTTGGTTTTACGGCCTACGTGTCGTTTAATTATAATTGGTTTTACGACCTGCGAGTCATTTATTTAAATCGTTTATTATTTTACGGCCTGCGTGTCGTTTGCACTTCTTGTAAATTTACCAGTGTAGTATTAAATTTCATTAATGTAATGAAGACAAGAAGGATGAGAAGGACGGACTCGAGGAGCAAATTGATCGCGTATGACATTTGAAGGAGTTGGGAAGATCAATGAAGACCATATTTAACCCCTTAGATTGACCTTTGTGATTTTCATGTTGGCTTATGAAGTTCACGTTAGGATTATGGTCATGCTATACACGGTAATATGCTTTTATTGTCATGTGATGCGATGTATGTTTAAATTTATGCAAGTATGTGATGCTATGTATGTTTAGATGTATGTTAGCAAACATAGACATTAACATAGGATAAAATTACCTCGTTAAAATTATAAAATGCCGTTCATTTGAAAAAACACCTATGAAGACTTCGATCATGGTGATACCTATATGTTTAATGAATTTGGAAATCAAAATAGTTTTGTACCTTAAGGCATTAGATGGGATTATAACATGCTTGGGCATACGATGCCAAATCCCATGATATCTAAGAGTTACATATGATGTAATCAATAAAGAGTTATCCACCTAAAGTAGCTCAATTCTAGGCGTCATGCCAAAGATGAGTTTATGATTGTGCGAAATGGGATCTTAGCCCACTAAAATTACAAATGTTGTAAATTGAGGGTACTTTGTTTTAGTGAGAGTATTTTTTGAGAAATAAAATAATGTGACTAAATATTTTGCATATTAAATTTTGTATAATGGCATCAAACAACACATCCACCATTTCACTGCGCTCCGTCCTTGAGAAGGACAAGCTCAAAGAAAACAGCAGCAACTATCTGGATTGGATCCGGAGCTTGAGAATAGTTCTCAAGAAAGAAAGAAAACTGTATGTTCTTGAGGAAGAAATTCCCGATGAGCCAGCTGACAATGCAAACAAATCAAGAAAAGACAAATGAAAGAAACATTGTGATGATTCCATTGATGTCGGTTGTCTTATGTTGGCCACCATTTGTCCAGAACTTCAGAAGAATATAGAGGAAATGGAAGCTTATGAGCTAAATGCTCACCTCAAGGAAACTTTCTCGAAGCATGCTAGATAAGAGAGGTATGAGACCTTTCAAGCCTTGTATGCTTGCAAGATGGTTGAGGGGACATCTGTCAGCGCTCATGTGCTCAAGATGAAAGGATATATTGATCATCTTGAAAGGCTTGGTTTTCTACTTTCTAAGGAGCACTCCACGGATGTGATCCTAAACTCATTGCCCGAAAGTTTCGGTCAGTTCATTATGAACTATAATATGAATGTGATGGAGAAGTCCATTGCTGAGCTGCATGGGATGCTTAAAACGGCTGAGCAGAATATTAAGAAGAAACCAAGCCATGTGCTGATGGTCAACAAAGGAAAGTCCTTTGAGAACAAAGGCAAGGGCAAGGGTAAGGTAAAAGTTGCCAAATCTAAAGACTCTGCTAAGCCATCTTTCAAGGCTAAAGCTCTCAAAGATGTAAATTGCCATCATTGCAATTAACTGGGACACTGGAAAAGAAATTGCAAGATTTACTTGGAAGAGCTAAAGCGTACCAAGGGTAGTGAGACTGCCACAGGTATATTTGTTATAGAAGTTAACTTATCTACTTCTAACTCCTGGGTATTAGATACTGGATGTGGATCTCATATTTGTACAAATGTGCAGGAGTTGAGAAGCAGTAGAGAACTGAAGAAAGGGGAAGTGGATCTAAGAGTCGGTAATGGATCAAGAGTTGCTGCACTAGCCGTAGGAACTTATGATCTAGTTTTACCCAATGGGCTTTTGTTAGTTTTGAACAATTGCTATTATGTTCCTGCTATGAATAGGAATATTATTTCAGTTTCTACATTAGATTGTGAAGGTTACAGTTTTCTTATTAAGAATAAGATTATTCGTATTTTCTTTGATGACTTGCTTTATGGTACTGCAAAGTTACATATCAGCCTTTACAATATTGATCTAGATGAGTCCGACACTTTGAAAGTCTATAACATTGCATCCAAGAAACCTAAGCTCAATGATTCTAATCCAACTTACTTATGGCATTGTCGACTTGGTCACATAAACGAGAAACGCATTTCTAAACTCCATAATGATGGACTTTTAGACTCTTTTGACTATGAGACATGCGAATCTTGTTTGTTAGGCAAGATGACGAAGAATCCTTTCACCGGTCATGGAGAAAGGGCTAGTGATCTATTAGGCCTAATACATATTGACGTATGCGGACCTTTTAGCATCCATGCCAGAGGTAGATACCAATATTTCATTACATTTACCGATGATTTTAGCCGATATGGATATGTTTATCTTATGAAGTATAAACATGAATCTTTTGAAATGTTCAAAATATTCCAGAATGAAGTACATAATCAACTTGGAAAGACAATTAAATCCCTTCGATTGGATCGAGGTGGCGAATACTTGAGCCAAGAATTTGATGATCATCTTAGGAGTTGTGGAATTGTTTCGCAACTTACTCCTCCCGGAACACCTCAGCATAATGGAGTGTCCGAGAGGAGGAATCGAACTTTATTAGATATGGTTCGATCTATGATGAGTCGAACAGAGCTTCCATTATCATTTTGGGGCCACACCTTAGAAACAACAGCATTCACCCTTAACCGTGTTCCATCTAAAGCATTTGAAAGGACACCATTTGAGAAATGGGCTGGTAAGAGACCAAACTTGTCTTTTCTAAAGATCTAGGGTTGCGAAGCATTGGTAAGACGCCAAGTGTTTGACAAACTGGCAGCCAGATCTGAAAGATGTTTATTTGTGGGATATCCTAAGGAAACTAAAGGATATTACTTTTATAAGCCCGCTGAGAACAAAGTGTTTGTTGCTCGAAATGCTGTATTCTTAGAAAGGGAATTTATTTCCAAAAGAGACAGTGGGAGAAGAGTAATTCTCGAGGAAACTCGAGAACCACAAGAATACATTGCTTCACCGATGGAAATCGATCAGGCTCAACAATCAGTTGAAGAACTCGTTCAAAGCACACAAGTCCCTCGCAGATCTGATAGGATGTGACATGAACCTGAGAGATATGGTTATCTCATATTAGAGAATGATGACGCATCGCTCATAGATGATGAGCCTAGTAACTATACAAAAGCTGCTTCAGGACCAGAATTCTAGGAATGGCTAGAAGCCATGAAGTCAGAGATGCAGTCCATGTATGACAATCAAGTTTGAAACTTGATAGATCCACCTGACGGTGTTAAAACCATTGGGTGCAAATGGGTCTATAAAAAGAAGAAAGACATGGATGATAATATGCAAGCCTATAAAGCTAGACTAGTGGCGAAAGGTTATAGACAGATTCATAGTGTTGACTATGATGAGACCTTTTCGCCAGTAGTCATGCTTAAATCAATTAGAATTTTATTTGCCATTGCCGCATACTATGATTATGAAATATGGCAAATGGATGTCAAAACAGCATTATTTAATGGAAACTTACTCGATGATGTGTACATGACACAACCTGAAGGTTTTGTTCATCCATAAAATTCTAAAAAGGTTTGCAAGCTTCAAAGATCCATTTATGGGTTGAAGCAGGCTTCTCGGAGATAGAATCTTCGTTTTGATGAAACTGTCAAAGAGTTTGGGTTCATTCAAAATAAAGATGAACCATGTGTGTACAAGAAGGTTAGTGGGAGAATAGTTGTTTTTTTAGTCTTATATGTAGATGACATATTACTCATTGGAAATGACATTCCCACCTTGCAAACAGTCGAGACTTGGTTTGGAAGTTGTTTCTCAATGAAAGACTTAGAAGAAGCTGCTTACATTCTTAGGATAAAGATCTATAGAGATAGATCAAAGAGATTGATTGGTCTAAGTCAATGTACCTACATTAATAAAATATTGAAGAGGTTCAATATGCAAGACTCCAAGAGAGGACTCTTGCCAATGTCACATGGCATTCATCTGAGTGAGACTCAGAGTCCTTCGACTTCTAATGAGCGAGCCCGCGTGAGCGAGATACCATATGCTTCCGCCATTGGATCGATCATGTATGCCATGATTTGTACTCGACCAGATGTATCGTTTGCCCATAGCATGACAAGTCGATACGAATCGAATCCAGGTTAAAGTCAATGGATAGCAGTGAAAACCATCCTAAAGTACTTGAGAAGAACTAAGGATGATTTCCTAGTTTATGAAGGGGTGGGAAACGAGCTGGCTCTAAGAGGTTATGCCGATGCAAGTTTCAAAACCGACAGAGATGATTTCAAATCGCAAACTGGTTATGTGTTTGTATTGAATGGAGGTGCTGTGAGTTGAAGAGTTCCAATCAAAGCACGGTTGCTGATTCTGTTACAGAAGCTGAGTACCTGGCAGCATCGGATGCAGCTAAGGAAGCCGTATGGATCAAGAAGTTCGTTACCGAACTAGGAGTGGTGCCGACCATCCAGGGTCCCATAAGCCTTTATTGTGACAATAATGGTGCTATTGCACAAGCTAAAGAGCCTAAGTCCCATCATAATTCCAAACATATACTAAGAAAATATCACCTAGTCAAAGAGATTGTCAGACGAGGAGATATTACAATATGCAAAGTAGCAACGGAAGAGAATGTTGCAGATCCACTTACCAAGCCTCTCTCACAAGGAAAGCATGTTGAGCATGCTAGAGTGATAGGACTAAAAAAGTCATGAATGAATGGTCCTATTGCAAGTGGGATATTGTTAGGATAAGTGCCCTAGGACATTCGATGTGCCTAGATTTGTAATTATCACATATAAATAAAGTTATTTGATATCATTTATTTCTCGTTGATTATTATGATGTGTGCATGTTTTAATATTATAATAATCAAATAATAGTTATTGACGAATAATAAGATTACTCAAATGTCCCTGGTACAATCGTGTTGAGTAGAGACTCAAGTGATTAATATACTAATATAAGTTTGATTGATAATCATCGGATGATTATGCGTATGGTACGGATCAATCTTATGGGTATTGGTTGGAGAACCAATACTGGACAGACCCGCATTGAGATCACTGCATGGAAATGTCATAAGTGGATCTCAATATAACAGTATATCAATAAATCCTTGAACCTGAGATTATCATAGAGTCCAACATGATAACTGCTATGCCTTGACGTAATCCAACGTCATCTGAAACATGGTGATCATAAAGGATAGCGATCGGGATTAGTGGGAGTCATGTAGAGGGCAATGAATAATCAAGATGGGGATTTGTCCCTCTCTTAAGTAAGAGAGATATCTGCCGGGCCCCTCGATAAGTAGGACTGAAGGAAATGCATGGCCATGCTCAAATGAAGAGTCATTTGATTCAATCAGTCTACTTAAGATCGAGAAAGCATTTGAACATAAATAAGTATGACAGACTCCATGACTTATTTCAAATATTATATCGTGTGACAAAGGGATTTGACACGTTAAAAGGTTTAATGGACTATTAACTTATATTATTTGGGTAATCATAATGTCTTGCTAGAGGCGCTTATGATTTATTATTTAATAAGGTATTAAATAATTGCCAACATAATATAAGTCTTTTGTGTCGCACGTACGACAATTATAGAGAAGCAGGAATAAATATCAACTCGGAATAATAAATATAATATTGGATATTATATTTATGAGGAGATTAAATAATAAGTAATATATAATATTGGATATTATATATATTGTATTATGTAATAAGTTGAGGGGCAACTAAGCAAATACTAGAGTTTGACTCTAGGGTTTACTTGGTATAAATATAAGATCTTGGACAAGGAGTTGTCCTTGGAAAACAAGACCTAAAAATCGCCCCCTTCAAGTACAAGAAAAAAATCGACCCTCTACTTCCTAATGTAGGAAACAAAGTCGGTCGTGTAATCCTCTTCCCTGAGTTGATCTTGATCAATAGTGTAATATCCGAAATTTCTACTACGGTTGTTTAATATTATTTTATCTGAGTCATGTTGTACAACGTGGAATCTGTACAGTATGGATAAAATATATGAAGGACTGAGATGTCAGTATTGGTATAATTGTCGTATTTGGTCGACAATTACATTTGAGGATACTGTGTGTTGAGTATATGTATTCAGTATGCCGTATATTCATATTCTGCATGTCGAGACGTTGGACAAGAGTAGCTGAAAATGGCTAAGTATAGCGACATTAGCGCACGCTACGATGTATACTTAGCGTACGCTAAGGTACAAGGATTACGTACGTTAATGAGTAGAGTTACCTTACGTTAAGTTGCTAAGTGTTACGTACTCTATGCATAAGGCATTACGTACGTAACGAGAGGAATTAGACAGCTCAGGCTATGGCCGACAGGTGAGACCCGTGGTCGGCAGCTTTCGGTGAGGAACATGCTTGGTCGAGTTAACTCTTGCTTAATGTACACTACGGGTAATACATTACGTACGTTAACTGAGGAATTACTATAGCAAGTCAACATACGTATTACGTACGTTATGGAGGAAACATTACGTACGTAAGCGAGTGAACGAAACAGGTCAGCAAGTTCTGGAATGACATTATGTACGCTATGAAGGACACTTAGCGTACGCTAGGCGGAATTACGTACATTAAGGCCGATGGATAACATACGTAATGATCGATGTGGTTAATAAAATGAAGTTCGTTCTTTCATTTCTTCACGAGAGAAAACCATGTCTTCCTCCGAAATCCATCCCTATGAGTGTGTTAGTGAGAATAAACCTCTTCCAACTTGATTATAAGCTTGAAAGCATGGACTAAAGGCTTGGATGTGAAGATATCAATGGTTCTTGAAGAGTTTGATTTTGTTATTCATGTTCTTGAGGTATGTTGATGAACTCTACACCTTGATTTCGGATTGTGGTGTTATTATTGATGAATAATTCATATGAAGATGATTATGATGTTGTTGTTACGGTTCTTGATGGTTATGAACTATATGTTGAAGGATATGATGGTTTATGGCTTCATTATGTTGGTTATGATTATAGATTCATAGTGTTCTTGGTGTTCTTGGTAGGATTGTTTCGATTCTCGATGTTAGGAGGATCATATATTGGAAAATATGATAATATACACCTTGAATTATGATTAGGGATCGTTTAGATGTTAGAAAACATCGGATTATGTTGTTTTATGGATTATGAACATGAATTCGGATAATTCGTGTTCTTGAAGGATTCTTGAACTATGCATGTAATGATTTTGGAAGGATTTTGGATAATTCGTGTTCTTGAAGGGTTTGACAAGATTATTTTTCACCATCGAGTTTGGAAATTAATACGCTTCGAACAAGTATTCAAATCGAATGTTTAAGTTATTTGAAAACCCTTGGTTCATGATTATCTATAATGTTGAATTAATCGGATTATGAATCGTGTTGTGGTTTTGAGTTCGTAATTGTTTGAGTTGGATTGTCCGGACTTGTGTCTAATCGAGATATTGTGAAATCGTTGAATTTGTTGATCGGTTATTGATTATTGTTAAGTATGATCATCGAGTGCGGTTTGTATAGTAGATATGAGTTCGTATTTGTTAAATTGGATTATTTGGTTTTGTGTACGATCGAGATATCATTGAATTATTGGGTTGATTGGTTGGTCATGTCGGTTGTTGATTGTTATCGGATATGTGTTAATTGATTACTTTAATAGGTTGAGATTATTGATCGGTGATTATAATCGTATGTCGCGGTCGTGTTCGAGTATGTTCGTGAATTGCATGGTCAGCGCCGAGGAGCTCGTAGACGAAGGCAATGAGGTTGGTAGCGGCTTCATCATCGTCGTATCGGTATCGAGGCAAGTTATTACTTGCTCAGTTATAATGTTTAATGAATGGTTTCATTTCATTTCGTTTATAATGCATATAACAATGATTATTACTACAAATTCTGGAGATTTGGATTGTGTATTGTCTTTCCGATTCTGGGAGTTAAATCATGATGTATATGCTTTATCTCGGTTATTGGCATATTCGGGTATCGAGGTTACATTGCGATAAAGATGAGGATATGAGTATTTATAGTCCGTGGTACGTTGGGATCGCCAGGCATTGAGGATAATCATTGTTGATGATTTGACATCGAGATTTCTCCTGAAGGACTCGGGACAAGTATCTTAGTTTGATTCGGTTTAGCGTTGATGTTGTTTATCATGCAGGTCGTCATTCATGTTGCTGAACATGAAGTCGTCCTAGTTGTGTCATCATAGTTTCGTTAATGTTTTGATTCATATGTTGTTCATGTTGATGAACATATTGAGTTGCATATGTGTATGCATAATTGTATTGTTTATGTCATGTTGATCCTGTGAGATCATGTGATCTATATGTTGTGTTGATCCTGTGAGATCATGAGATCTATGCTGAGGGCACTGGATTGGATGTCCACTATGCTTTGGTCCGACGGGATCATCATGGGGATCTATGCTGAGGGCGCTGGATCGTTGGACAGGTTTTCCACCATGCGTTGGTCCGACGGGATCATCATGGGGATCTATGCTGAGGGCGCTGGATCGTTAGATTACCCAGTATTGTGTTGATGGAATCATGTGGATTCGCATCATTGATTTTATCATATGTTGGTATTGTGCATATGTGTATTATGGGTTTGCCATAAGTATACATTGTCGTTATTGATGTGAGCATATTGACGTTGTCATATGAGTATGCATTTGTAGGTCTTGTGTTAGGACCATGTCCGTGTTTTATTGATCTGACCTCGGATTAGACTGACATGATTGTCGTGGCATTTCATATCTTGAGGTATGTTCCGTATTTTCTTTGGTATTTGTCTTTGATGGACAATCGATTATCGTCTTGGGATTTGATGATGCTATCCGATGGATCGTATTGGTCAGAACTGGTATATTTCCGTATCATGAGTTGGTTATGATAATTTGAGAATCTTGAGTATTGTTTGTGGTACAATACAGAAATTATGTTCGAGTTTATTGGTTAATCGAGTACGAGATGCGAAATATGATAATGGATATTCTGATGAGAATTATTTGAGTAAGTAAAGTTACTACGATAAGATTACATTGGTCGTATTCTTATTTTGTATTCTCATTGGCATGTCATTATTATTGTGATGTGACGGTTATCATTGTTGGATATTATGGTTGACCCCGTCGTGGGCATTCTTTTTAGGTTCTTGAGATATCGAGCTTGTAGTGGTCTTGGAGAGATGAGCTTCTCGGAGGATACTGGCTAGAGCATGTTTTTGTGTGAATTGAGTTCCTGATCAGTTGTTGTATTCCACTGCTAGAGTATTTTTAATTGTCTGTCTTTTTCGTTGCGTGCGTATTTTTAAATGGCCTTTTGGTATCTGGAAACTTAGGTTACTTTGGCAGCCATTTTCTAAACTATTTTGTCGGTACGTGTAAGCGATAGCTTAACGTATGTTTTTTTAACTGTTGAGTTCTGGCATTTCAGGCCTTGTCCTTTCAAACGAGATTTTACGACGGTTTTGATAAATAGATTTGATGTAGTCTTTAAATGTTTTAATTTATAATTCCGTCGTTGGCCTCTTGGGCATTTGTAAATATTTGCGAAAATTTCCTTTAGCCTTGTGGGTTCCATCTCGGGGCCCACAACGCTGTAATATTCCCGGTTAAATCTGGGGTGTTACAAATAGTACAATCCTTCTAATAAGGAATTTGTGTTGTACTATTTATCAATATTATTCGTAAGGATATAGCAACCCGGCTTGTGGAATTGTTCGTGTGTGGATCACCAAAAGAGGAAGGAGATATTCATCTGCTTCTAGTCCGGATCTAAAACTGTTCAATCGGATTAAGGTAATTCGATTAACCCATTAATCAAACAATTCAATTACTGCATGAGATCCTAAATTGGGTTTTAATATTTATTATTCCACTGCGTTTTACTCCGATTATTTTGTATTCGATGCATAGAAAACCCAACAATACAGACATCCACCCCCCGAATACTCGGGAGTTAGCAAAACTCCACTGTATTGCTAGTGCAAGTATAAAGTACAAATACGAGCTATACACGACATACTCCAAGAATATAATAACTTGATTAATTCCAAAATTCAACCCAACGAAGATTTCCCGAGATATTTCATTGGATAGAATAGTTCAAACCGTAAAAAAATTGGAATGAGACATGTAGACTCTTTGAAAAGAACTAAAAATTCTCTGGAGTTTTTAGCAAAACATTTATGGACTAATGAATCCTCAACTTGACAAAACCACATAGGGACACAGGCTAAAGAATTATTTTTGTTCAAAAATACCAGTCCTGTCACAAAAATACAGAGTCCGTGACCCAATCATCCACATCACATACTCGAGTGAATAACCCGATGGTCACACTCGATACACAACCAAACTACAATAAACGAAAACAATCACAGGGCCCGCATCCTTACGTCAAAAATATCTCAACCAAGAAACGAATCATATACGACACTATATTGGTGCCATTCTAGCCAAGCACCAAGATCCTACATATGACATCGCTCACATCGAGAATGAAAGCATTGTGATATTCCAGACATACCACAATTATCGAAAACAACAACATGCCATAATCATCATCACAAAACAAACTCCCGAGCTATACTGGACCTGTACCTCTCGAGCAAGATATACACCCCAGGGACACCTCGTCAGGCCCTCCCTGGTGTATAGCCTAACCGAGTGATCCGCCAAACTCGAAGTCTAAACAGATCCCAAGGGACCCTCACTGGTTTTACTCGGCTCGCACACGGCTCAAAAACCGCATGGCACAAATCACATTCACCAAAAACACATTCCCCAGAAGTACATCAAATGTAAATCAAGGTACTTGTTAGGAATGACCACTATATCCGACACATACTCACGACCAATATTACATAACATCGCATACTCATCAATAAACACACAACGGTACCATACGCAACCAAGGCATCCCAATGCACAACACTAATACATATTCTTGGAACAACACATTCATTCACAAACACACAAGTAGATCATTTTGAAAGCTTTTATCAAGAATATATCGGTTCCTTGCAAGTTCATTAAAAATATTTCAATCGCCCACATAGTCAATTACCAACTATTACGGATACGAAACATGAAGTGTATAGGCAAGATACTTGCCTTGAGAACTTCGAAGATTAAATGAGGTTGGTAAAACTCGGGCAGGAGCTATCAATCCCCAATTTTCGAACCTAATGTGACCAATATAGCAAGACTCGTATCAGGGCTACTGATTCAAATCACAATAACACGTAGAATTTGAATTCATACTCTAAGGGGATTTTTATCGAGCACTTGGGGGGCATTTTGAGTATAAGAAATGATATAGTTGAAGAATTCGATCTCTATCTTGCTAGAATCGATGAAAACCACTCAAGAACATCTAAGAACCCAAGAACACCTAAGAATCTTCCTAGAAACAAGAACCAATAAAAATCTTTTGAAAGAACTCGAAGAACTTCAAATCACATACCTTGATTCAACCAAGAAATAGATGATTATTCAAGAACAACCTTGATATCTTGATTCTATAATGTTAGAAACATGTTTATGGCTTGATTTTAGAGCACAAAACTGAAAATATTCGTGGAGAATGAGGTTGGGTCGAAACAATGCCCTAGAACACTTTAGAAATGAGAGAGAGAGGGTTATTTAAACTCATCCGGACGAGTTTTCTAGATTTAAGCATTTTCCGGTCATGTCAGATGACACAGTCGGGTCATGGGTCGTGTCACCTGTCCAAAAAGTTTTGCTTAACCACAATAGTTCGACACGGCCCGTGTCAAATGACACGGCCGTGTCACTGCACCATAGTCTGCTACTCGATTGACTCGCCGTTTAAACCATTGGAAAGCTAACTCAATTCTCTACAATGCTCTAAAATTTTAGAATTTTTCGATTTTTCTGGAATTTATGGTGAATGTAGAAATTCGGACCTAAATGTGGAAATGTTGAAATAGTATGCCGTTTAATACAAAGAAACATCAAAACTCACTTGGATGACAAAAAGTTCTAAACAAAACATGTCCAAAATGTGTCAATGAACACAAATGAGTCACTAGAATCAAAGAAAAAGTATAAAAAAAGTTTCGTCCCTGAAACTTAAAACATGAAACAATCGATGTAAGGCAATCTCAGATAACACAGGTTATCGGCTGCTGACAACCCACAATGAACCACATGTTGTACATGACTGCTACCATCTATATAGCTACACCGTAACGAACAAAAATCAATATGGTTGACCAACTCGATCAGCATAGCAATCAAAACACGAGTTTATCGCTGAACAAATATGAAATTCCAATAACCCAGATCGAATACGAGGAAAATTTCCTGAACTTAAGGAAATTACGAAGTGATCCGAACGCTCCAAAAAAATTACGATACAAAATCAAATGATAACAATCGGATAATAACGATCGAGCAACAATGGTCGAACAACAATGATTGAACGCCAACAATCAAATCGGCCATAATCGAACAACTATGATCGAAAAACAACAACAATAATCGAACAACAAATCCGAAGTTCACACCCTAACTCAAGGCATTAAAAGAACTTGTAGGAACCAAGAGGTGTTAATTTCACACAAGTTTCACAGGAAATCGAACCGAACTTAAAAAGGTCACATCAATAAACAGATCAGTCTGGAACAATATCAAAACTTGCTCGAATGACAAAGGCGAAAAACAACACAAGGTCAGAAGTATCAGCGAACATAAACGAGTCGATTGAGTCGAACAATACGGAAGCGAAAAAAATATGGGTATTACACCATATCACCTTTAAAAGAGGTTTCATCCATGAAACCTAAACAACAAGAACGAAGCGGATACTAAGCGGATACCTACTCAATACGATGGCACAACATATCGACATAAGGTATCTAATAGCAACACGATAAGAGTGCCTAATCTGGATAATTACACGAATACAAAATTTACAATTTGTGATACTCGGAACTTACTATCATAACAAACCATTTAAATAATCACATCAACAAAAGTCTTATGACCCACACCGGTTCAAACATGGCCATAATAACTATACGCCAATTTAATCAACCATTTATAACGTTCTTCTCAAATCCCCACGAGGTATCCATTTAGATAATATCATTTGAAAACCTTTAGAATTCATATATATTTTTTTGAAATAAAATTTGAAAATATTTTTGATACCTCGGGCGGCTGCTTTATCAAAACTTGTAAACAAAAGACTTTGACTATCTCATTTTGAAATTATTTGCAAAACAATATTTCCTTGAAACCGGCATTATCAAAATCACCATGTCACTATGCATCATCATCACTATTAATAACAAACAAGGTAACCACGCAAGATCATTAAACCATTCGTACATGCACTAAACATTTTCACCAATCAACAATCATTTTGGAGTGATTCAAGATCAGCGTACGATAACTGGCTCAGTACAGAAACTTTTCCAAATCCGAGTTGAAGTTTAAATCGAGTAAGATCTTTTTTCATCTTTCACAATATATTTTTGAAAATAAAAGTCGTATTGGATTTTGAAATATAGAAATTTTATGGTGTGAAATATTTTTTTTTTTTGAAAATCATGTACTCGAATTATTTGAAAATAAAACAATACATTAAAAATTATTTTTTGAAAATCCTCTCAACACTACACAAAAATCAACGGCGGTAACATTTTACAAAATGTCCATGTAATACCCGATTGTGAACTCATTTATTTTCATTCAGTAATTGTCACTCAGTAATTCTCGCTCATTAATAATCATTCATATTCATTCATTCGTGTTCACCGTTCTGTGTAACTTTGAGTCGTGTATCGGTATCATTCATTGTTCAACCCTGTTTGAGAATCGAGATGAGAATATTATCATTATCATCATTTCGGTAGCCTGTGTGTGAGGTGTAGCACACGCTACATACTCTATATAGCGCACGCTATTTGAGTACAGATAGCGCAACTATCGTTCAACATTAGCGCACGCTAGCATAATTGAGGCAGACAGTCCAGTAGGTACTAGACTGAAATGGAGAATTTATAGCGCACGCTAGGAGTGGAAATAGCATACGCTAGTTGTATTGGTAGCGCACGCTAAGCAATCAGTGTAGCGTGCGCTAAGGCTCGAGCAGACAGTAGACAATAGGTTCTGGACTTCCTTTTTCTGGACGCCATCTATCAGGTAGCGCGCGTTAACACTCGGTTAATGTACGCTAAGAAGAAGGCATTAGCGTATGCTACCAAGTGCGTATTGCATGCTAACGAGGCAGGCAGAGTTCACTAGACTACCCGGTGAGCCTTCTAGCGCATGCTAGTATCAGAGGCTAGCGCACGCTAAGATGGGTTTGGTATACACAGGGCAGTTCGGCCCCATTTCGTCATTTCTTCATTTCTCCTCCTAACCTGGGCGATTTGGGCAAGTTTTGGGCATTTTGTGAAGATCACGTCGAGCTGCTATCACCTATATTCGATTGTAGAGTTGGAAGGACGAATTAGCACAAGTTCAACGGATCGAAGAGTTTGGATCTTCAAAGGTAATTTCTTCAAACCTTGGATTTCGATTTTGGAAATGGAGTATGAAGTTTTGGATTTTATAATCATGTTATGTGAAGAGATATACATATGGTTATGAGTTTCGATGAACCATGTTTGGATTATGGGAGAATTATTCAAGAACCCTTGAATGTTGACTTTGGAATTTTGGGGTTTTCGAGTAGATGTTGTCGTAATCTCGAGTTGTTATTCCTTTTGGATTATCGATTTCATTGATAATGTTTTTTTGGATTGAATCACTCAATTGGAGGTTGGTATTCGATGTAATTAGGGTTGGTTGTAAACAATGGAAGAATGTTTGCAACGTGTTTGTCAAAATGCCCCAATGAGTTGGGTTTGTTGTATCGACTCCTTGAATTGGTTATGATCGTATTGATGCGTATATTAAGCGAATTGTTGGTACTTGTGTTATTCAAGGTTGTTCGAGCGACCGATATTTCCATTAAGGATGTTTGTTCGAGGAAGGACATTTCATCACCGGTATTGAGGCAAGTTAATTCTTGCTCGGTCAAAAGGATAATCATACCTTTCGTTGTTGTTCATTCATACATACAATTCATTCATCATACATCAATCATGTTGAGACTTGTAATTATCAAACTAATCGTTCAATTCACGAGGAACGACGGTTCCAATCATTTCATTTGAAGCTATCACTCATTGTGTCATTATTTCACCTCGGTGAGTCATTCATGACCCTTGTTGGCTTTCAATTCATTGTTCTTCATCATGGTCGCTTTTTTTCTCGTGACCCTCCAGGATTGTATTGCGTTCCGGGTGGTATATGTGTGAAATTTTTAGTCGGGCACACTAAGGTCATTGTGTATATGTGGGAATCCGGACACATTTGACTGTACACACGGTAACGTGCCCCTGTGAGACATATTAGGCCAAGTTTTGCGGGTGTTAATGCGGGACGTCGGGCACTCGGCAGGCTTGTGCACTTGCACATCCCATTCGTGGCGTACTATGATGCCCATCGTTCAACTTGATTTGATAACTAATTCATGTGATTATTGTATTTGTTGAACTCTTGAGGATTGTTGTTCTGTGTAACTGACCCCGTTGGGGTTGTTCTTTTTAGGTCATGGTAAGGCAAAGGCACGGGAAGAGAACCTTAATGGCGAGAAGTCCCAGTGATACTAGTAGGGGCCCCCAGTCTGTCCACTTATTCATGTTTCTTTGATATGTATTTTCCGCTGCAGTTCCATTTGGATTTTCATTTTATTGTTGTATATTTTATCTTCATATGAAATATACATGTATTCTGTATTCTTGGGTGTGTTGTACTTGAAACTCCTCATCGGAGTAATTGGTAATATAATGTGGTTCGATACTACAATTATATTATTTAATTCATTAATTTTCACTCGCCTGGTGGGTCCCAGTTGAGGGTCCACAACACTATAATATCCACCTAGTTTGGGCTGTTACAGAGTTGGTATCTTAGCGTAGTTTTGAATACTACTTATCCGAGTCATGTCTCATTGAGAATCATCATTCATACGACTAGTATCATTGGACTTTCGCGTCACGTGTGACCTGTGCAACCCCCATGTAACACCCCCAGATCCTATTGGGTTATTACAGTGCCGTGGACTCAACGTCAGGAGATCCACCAGGCGAACATGACTAAAATACATTAAATTAACCAACCAGGGAAAATCATAGTTCCTACCATGATATCCGACACAGTATTCCAATGAGGAATTTTAACGACAATGATGGGCCTACATGGCCAAACATGAAAATACAACCACACCCACTAGCCTTGCTCGGGTAATACATAATGACAATGACTGACAAACTGGAGAACACTCCAACTAACTGACCAACATGAACAACTCGGACTAGTATCGCTCGAATGCCTCATCGCCATCATCATGCCCCTGTGTCTCAACTCTCTCCTCGCAAGCACCTAAAACATGAAAACATGTTCCGCCCCCACAGGGTCAGTCATCCAGATAATGAACATCAAATACATGTATAACATGATATGCATCCATAGGTAGAATGAAACGGTACAATGATAGTAATAATACGATATGCTCACAACCCAAGGTAAGAACTAAGCATTCGTGAAATACTATGCCCACGGCATACTATTAATACCTGTTCGACAGGTTAGAACATAAGTGCCCAACGGCGAATCATAATCATAGAGTACCACAATGAATTACACAACATGAACCAAACCAGAACTGAATTAAATATGAATCACAATGAATTACATGAAGATGAACCAAACCAGAATGGAATTAAATATGAATCACAATGCCCGAAGGCTCCAATGAAATTATCAAGACATCATAAAGACCTGAAAGTAACTCACCAAGTCGCCAATCAACATAAACATCGAAACCTAATTTCTAAGTCAGTAGTTAATGAGGGCTAATAAGATCATAACCACGACCGTGACCTACTGAGCTGTAGGTGTTGGGAAGCCAACCGCGAAGGTTCAAGCCCCAAGCTTACCCATAATAAGATCATGACCGTGACCGTGACCTACTGAGCTGTAGGTGTTGGGAAGCCAACCGCGAAGGTTCAAGCCCCAAGCTTACCCATAATAAGATCATGAACGTGATCGTGACCTACTGAGCTGTAGGTGTTGGGAAGCCAACCGCGAAGGTTCAAGCCCCAAGCTTACCCATAATAAGCACTATCCGAGACTAGCCTCCAAAATATAATTAATCACAAACGGCAACGATCCGTAGATTACTGAATTCACGAGAATGATAGTGTGCTGCCTTGAGTCGGCCAACACGATAATGATGACTCACGGATGGGCACCGTCCTTGGTGGTCCCAATTCAATACCTCGATTGCCTTAGAATCGCCAACCGATAACAATGATGCAGCGGATGATCCAATACCTCGATTGCCTCAAAACGGCCAATCGATAACAATGATACAACGAATGATTGAGCACCTCGATTTCCTTAGAACGGCTAATCGATGACAATGATACAATGAATGATTGAGCACCTCGACTGCCTTAGAATGGCCAATTGATGACAATGAGACAATGAATGATTGAGCACCGCGATTGCCTTAGAACGACTAATCGATGACAATGAGACAATGACTGATTGAGCACCTCGATTGCCTTAGAACGGCTAATCGATGACAATGATACAATTAATGATTGAGCACCTCGGTTGCCTTAGAACGGCTAATCGATGACAATGATACAATGAATGATTGGACTCCTCGATTGCCTTAGAACGGTCAATCGATAACAATGATACAATGAATGATTGAACACCTCGATTGCCGTAGAACGGTCAATCGATAACAATGATACAATGAATGATTGAACTCCTTGATTGCCTTAGAACGATCAATCGATAACAATGATACAATGAATGCCTCGGTACCTTAATCGGTTACCGACGACAAGGATGAGGAATGAATTACGACAATGCCTTCAATCGGCCAATACAACATAAATGACAGGACGCCAACATTAATAACAATGATTAAAACAATGTCTTAGATCGACATCAATATCAACAACAATCGATACATCTATACCGCAAATCGGCTATCGACAATAACATTAACAACGAGTATCCTAATGCCTTGAACCGGCCATTAATGAACAATAATAAACATTTGGCATAATTTCCGAAGAGTATCGTATCGAACGATCCCCTAATATCAATGAACTCATGAAGAGATAAGTCTCGGAATTATACAACACATTAATACACATATATGATAGCATTAATCTTATTGACTAGTACAAGTATAAAACTTGCCTCAAACCAACGGCGAGAAAGTCCTTCCACGAGCAATGTCCTTAAAGTGATTGTCGGTCCTCGAAACAACCTTGAATAACACAATTACCAACGATTCGCTTAATATACGAATCAAGCATGATCACAACCAACTCAAAAGGCGATACAACAATACCCAAACTCATTGAAGTAATTCAACAAACACGTTGTAGACAACCTCCAATTGTTTACAACCAATCTCGATTATATCGATACCAAACCTCCAATGAATGATTCAATCCAACAAAACATCTTATATACAATCAATATTCTCATAGGAATACACAATTCGATATTCCAACAACATCTAATCGAAACCCCCAATTCCAAAATCAACATCCAACATGTTCTTGAATAATCCTCCATCAATCCAATGATAATTCATAAAAACTCATAATCATATGTATATCCCTTCACATATCATGATTACAACATCCAAATCATCATATCCCAACTAAAAATCAAAATCCAAGATGTTGAAAAATTTACCTTAGATTTGGGATGAAGAATCCAAAAAGATGTTGTTAATACACACCAAGAACTCAAGGAGGATGAAATTTCTGAGATTAATGATGATAAATCGGCCAATAATTCGCCCAAAAATCGCCCAAGGAGAGGATAAACGAAGAGGAGGATGAAATGAGCTTCCCTCCTCCAAAAATCCGCTGAAAAAGGGTGATCTAACCCGTATGCCGCGGCCCGGACTGAGTGTGCCGCGGCCCGCGGCTAAAAAAAATGCTCCCAGCCATCTTAGTGCCGCGGCCCAGCCAGCCGGTGTAATACCCAGTTGTAATTCATTCATTTTCATTCAGTATTAATCAGTCAGTAATTATCACTCAGTAATTTTCACTCATTATTAATCACTCTTCATTCATGATTCATTCATTGCGTTCACTGTTGGCATGTTGTAACCGTATATCAGTTACCGATCATCATTTCATCCCCGTTTATAGATCTAGACAGGAGTATTATCATTTTGATCATGATTGGTAGTCTTATACGGGGAATATCATCTTTGGTATGTGTTGGACTGGTTCACCTTCACATACGTATGGTATGTCGGATCATTTATCAATCATAGCGAGGAATCGGAGTTATCGGATTTTCACCTTGTCCAGCAATGAGTTACGGCCGTAAGGATTGTAGGTTACGGCCGTAACAGGTGTTTGTTGTTTTTAGGCCATTTTGGACGAACGGGACTTACGGCCGTAAGGTTGCGACATACGCCCGTAAGTTGAGTAGGTACGGCCGTAAGGCTTGGCCGGTTATGGCCATACGTGTCCAGCAGGGTGCCCAGGCATTTTTGGCCGAAGGCGAGTTATGACCGTAAGATGGGTAGGATACGGCCATAAGTGGTATTCGTAAATTCCAGGTTTTGTCGGACGAGAGGGACTTACGGCCGTAAGGGTTGTGGCATACGGCCGTAAGACGAGGAAGGTACGGCCGTAAGGCTTGGCCATATACGGCCGTACGTTATAGGCAGGGTGCCTGGTCATTTTCGACGAAGGGGGCTTACACCCGTAAGTTTGGCCGGATACGGCCGTATCGTCCGAGTTACGCCCGTAAGGTGTGCGGGTACGGCCGTAAGGCTGTCGGCAGGTGTTTGGACGAAGCCGAGTTATGGCCGTACGAGTTGGCCGGTTACGGACGTAAGGCCGTTGACCTGGGATGTTACGGCCGTAAGAAGGCCGAGTTATGGCCGTAACTTCCGGCAGTTTATAAGGAGTTGGCCGAGACTTTTTCATCATTTTCACCATTTCTTTCACTTTGTTCCGAGAGAGAGAACTTGAGGGAGGGATTTCCCATCATCAACCACTTGAGTGTTGGATTTTCATCATCTTCATTCATTTGGGAAGCTTGGATACTCGATTTAACTCTTGTTCATCGGATCGAAGTGGTTGGATCTTCAAGAGGTAATTTCTTCAACATCTTGGATTTCGATTTTGTATTGAGATATGATGTTTTGGACGTTATAATCATCTTATATGGAGGGATATGCATATGATTATGAGTTTGTATAAAGATTCAATGGATTATTGAAGGATTATTCAAGAACACTTTGAATATTGAGTTGGATTTGGGGGTTTTCGATTAATTGTTGTTGTAATCACGAATTTGGATATTCATTTTGGATTATTGATCATTTGGAAGATGTTTTGTTGGTTTGAAACACTTCTTGGGGTTTTGATATTGGTATAATAGAGGTTTGGTTGTTAACAATCGAAGATTGGCCGCAATGTAATCGTTATAATGACCCAATGAACTTGGTTCAGTCGTATTGACGTTTTGAGTTTGTTATAATCGTGTTTGATTCGTACTTTGAGCGGATTGTTGGTAATTGTGTTATTCAAGGTTGTTCGAGCGACCGACATTTCATTTAGGACATTTGTTCGTGGAAGGACATTCTTCATCAGTGTTGTGTAAGTTAATTCTTACTCGGTTAAAAGGATATTCATTCCTTTTGTTGTTGTTCATTCATAATCATAACTCATTCATCATTGTATTACCGTATTGAGACTTGTAATTGTTGGATAATCACTTCATTAACGAGGAATGGCGGTTCCAATCATTTCATTGAACTATCTTTCACTTCACTATTATTTTCATCTCGGTGAGTCATTCTTGACCCTTGTCGGATTATTATTCATTGATATTCATTTTGGTCATTCTCGTTCATATGACCTTCTGGGTTCATATTGCATGGCCGGGTGCGGATGTGTGGAATTTTTAGTCGAGCACGCGATGGTCATGTATTGGGATCGATACATTGGACTGTGCACACGGTAACAATTACCTCCGTGAGACTAATTAGGTACAAGGATGGGTGTGTTCGGTCATTCGTCTTGTACACTTGTACAGAACATTACGGGCGTACTATGATACTCCTCTTCAGCTCAATTCATAACTAAGGATATTTCATAACTAAAGATAACTCATGATTGTGTATTTTCAACCCTTGAGGATTGTTGTTCTGTGTAACTGACCCCGTTGGGGGATTTTGTTTTCAGGTCACGGCAAGGCAAAGGCACGGGAAGAGCATGTTGATGGTGAGTATTCCTAGTGATACTAGTAGGGGCCCCTGATCTTTTCAGTCATTCATGTTGTTGTCATTTATTTTCCGCTACAGATTTTCATTTGGATACTCCGTTTCATTCAGTGTTGTGTATTTTATCTTCATATAAAATATACTAGTATTCGGTATTGTCCTGGTGTATTGCACTTAAACTCCTCATAGGAGTATTTTGTAATATAATGTGGTTCGGTACTACAATTATATTATTTAATTCATCAGTTTTCATTCGCCTGGTGGGTCCCTGTCAGGGATCCACCGCACTGTAATATCCGCCTATTTTGGGGTGTTACAGAGTTGGTATCGGAGCGTGGTTTTGAATACTACCTTCCGAGTCATGTCTCATTTGAAATCATCGTCATCAGACTAGTATCATTGGGCTTTCGCGTCACGTGTGACCTGTGCAAATGCCGAGCCAATCAGACCAAGAACTGTAAGATTTCTAACGCCATGGTATAATTTCTGGCAATAAGAATCATTCATTCATCATTCATTAGTCAACAATCCTCATCATCATTAATTTTGATCAGGACGATCATGTTAACTCATTAATCACTCAGTTCATTTCACAGTTCAGTTGTTGATCTGGAGGATCATATCATTAATCTTGTTAACTTGTTCAAGATAATCATTTCGAGGATTTCATCAGATAATCATGTCACCTCAGTTAATCATTCATGTGATCACGGTGTTAGAGCGTGTATGCTCATTTTCATCATTTCATGACGTAATCATAATGTGATATTCACGCGAGAGATATAATCATCATGTGACTTTCCTACTTCAGTATGGAGGGAGCAGGCAGAAGACGCAGAGGACAAGGCCGTGGTGCGGACCGAGTCACGAGAGCTCGCGTTAACACACGTGCGAACGCGAGGAATAATGCTAACTCATCTAGCAGCGATGCTGCCACTCATTCACCTGGGCATGGTCATTCACAATCGGGGAGTCGTACCCGGGACACAACTCAGTCAGAAGGTGTTCGGATTGATCCCCTCGCCTTTATGTAGGGCATGATGGCCCAAATGACTCAGATGACACAACTAATGGAGACGATGCATAACTCAGCTAATCAAAATCAACAGGCTCCTCCACCGCCACCTCAAAGGCAAGAGAGGAGTGTGGGCAGTATCATCGGCGACATCTCTCGCCAAAGGCCACCTACTTTTGAGGGCTCATCTGAGCCAGCGGATATTGTTCATTGGCTTGAGCATTTCGAGAAGTTATTTGCTATGGTAGAGTGTCCCGAAGGACACAGAGTCTCAGTTGCGGCTTACTATCTGGGTAAGAGCGCTCATTCTTGGTGGTTGTCGTTGAAGCCCACCGACGGATCATGTACTTGGGATCAATTCAAGACTCTCATGATGGATAGGTATTATCCGGCCCCACTAAGAGAGGCCAAGCTATCAGAATTACTCATTCCCAACCCCTCAGCAGACGAGGATGTTCTCACCATTGCCGAGAAATTTCAGGAACTTCTTCCGTTCGCCTCATCTATCATTCACTCTGAGGCAGATAAGATTAAGTATTTCAGCAAGAGGCTGAAACCCCGGATGCGGATGCAGTTACTTAATCATAATTGCACCACTCTGGCCGAATTCATTGAGAAGGCTCTTACTTATGAGCTCACTGCTAAAGAGATTTCTAAGCAGCAACCTTCATCTGCTAGCAAGAAATCGAAGAATCGTAATCAGTCTGAAGGTGGTCAGACAACCTTCAAGAAGCCTCGTGCGGGCACTACTTTCTCTGAGCGACCTCCTGTGGCACCCAGACCGGTGGAATCACAGTCCAGAGCGGCCAGTTCGGCCATCACCTGTTTTAACTGTGGGGATCTTGGTCATGTCAGCACCAAGTGCCCGAGGAAGACTGTCACGTGTTATAACTGTGGGATTGCTAGGCATAAGGCCCATTTTTTCTAAAGGGACTCCAAACCTACTCCGGCATCATCTGAGGCCCCGAAACAATCAGCTGTTCATAATCAGGCCACTCAGTCTGCGTCATTCAAGATGACAGGAGCGAATAAAGGTGGAGCTTTTAGTCATCAGACGGGAGCATCCGGTGCCGGGACTAGTAAGCCCCGGATTTATGAGATGAAGAAGACCGACGATCCAGAGGCCCGTATGATCTCAAGTATACTCGATATTCTATCTCAACCTGTGTGTACCCTTTTTGATACTGGTGCATCGCATTCATTCATTTCCGAGTCATGTTTGAATAGACTACGTCTGGATAGTGCTACTAGTTGTGAGCCTTATGTCATTGGTCTACCTGATGGTAGAAGAATTATTGGAAATTATGAGATTCAGAATTATCCGATTCAGCTTCATGGCCGTGTATGGCTAGCGGACCTAATTGTGGTAGATTTGCCGAGAGACGACGTCATCTTGGGTATTGATTGGATGGATCGTCATGATGCCATCATTAGTGTCCGTAAGCATATGGTCACTATCATTTCAGACGATGGGGTCGAATATGTTTTTCAGGGAGGTAATCCCGGCTGTTCTGGTAAGGTCATTAACTTGATGAAAGCAGTAAAATTACTCAGTCAGGGGTGTATTGGTTATTGGTGCTATATGACCAAAACCGAGAAATCACCGATAATGTTGGCGGATAATCCGGTAGTGATCCGGACGAGCTATCCAGTTTGCCTCCACAGAGAGATGTGGAATTCACGATTGAGTTGGAGCCTGGTACGTCTCCAATATCGAAGGCACCGTACCGGATGGCCCCGACCGAAATGCAGGAGTTGAAGAATCAACTTGAGGAATTGTTCGACAAAGATTATATCCGACCGAGTGCGTCCCCGTGGGGAGCACCAGTGTTGTTTGTCAAGAAGAAGGATGGTTCATTTCGCTTGTGTAATGATTATCGGGAGTTGAACAGGGTGACGATCAAGAATAAGTATCCTCTACCCCGTATTGATGATCTCTTAGATCAACTTCAGGGAGTGTCAATATTTTCCAAGATCGAACTAAGATCTGGATATCATCAGTTGTGAATTCGAGAGTCGGATATCGCAAGGACAACGTTTCGTACACGCTATGGTCATTATGAGTCCGTGGTGATGCCGTTCGGGCTAACTAATGCACCTACGGTATTCATGGAGTTAATGAATCGGGTTTTCATCGACTTTGTGGATCAGTTTGTTGTTGTCTTTATCGATGACATTTTGATTTATTCTCGTGATCGAGAGGAGCACGAGGTTCACCTTCATTAGGTTCTCGATGTGTTGAGACGAAAACAACTTTATGGGAAGTTTTCCAAATGTGAGTTCTGTATGTCTGAAGTGACGTTTCTTGGGCATGTAATTTCATCAGATGGAGTGCGTGTTGATCCTCAGAAGACGGAGGCTATCCAAGATTGGTTACCTCCAAAGAATGTTAAGGAAATCCGAAGCTTTCTCGGATTAGCCAGTTATTATCGGCGGTTTGTGGAGGGATTTTCTAAATTGCTCAACCGTTGATGAACCTTTTGCGAAAGGATAGGAAATACACGTGGTCCGACATGTGTCAGCGGAGTTTTGAGGACCTCAAGAGCCGATTAATTTCAGCACCTGTACTTTCCTTGCCACAAGGGACGGAAGGATTCGTGGTTTATAGTGACACGTCCAGACACGGTCTCGGATGTGTATTAATGCAGAATGGGAAGGTTATTGCCTATGGTTCATGGCAATTGAGACCTTACAAGGTTAATTATCCGACCCATGACCTGGAGTTAGCAGCCGTGATTTTCGCGTTGAATATTTTACGTCATTACCTTTATGGCATCACCTGTCACATATTCACCGATCACAAGAGTTTGAAGTATATATTTACTCAGAAGGAGTTAAATATGCGACAGAGGCGGTGGTTGGAACTAATCAAAGATTATGATATCGAGATTCTGTACCACCTGGGTAAGGCAAACGTGGTTGCCGATGCCTAGAGTCGTAAGTCCGTTCAGGAGCAAATGCTTGCTCGTTTAACAGTTTAGAAGGAGCTTCAGCAGGAATTCCTTAGACCCGAGATCGAGGTCTGGCTTCAGTGAGTGCAAGGGCAACTTTGCATGTTTGAGATTTCATCGCCACTGGAGGAGGCAATCAGAGAGAATCAGGGTGCAGACCCAGCATTGTTGCGCATCCGTGAGGATGTGGCTCAGGGGAAAGCCCCTGGATTTGTGGTCCACGAGGATGGACTTTTGCGATTTAAGAATCGGTTGTGCGTACCGGCGAATGACGAGTTGAAAAACTTGATTTTGAGAGAAGCTCATGCGACCCCTTATTCCGTTCATCCGGGGTCTAGCAAGATGTACAAGGACTTGAAACAAAATTACTGGTGGAGTAATATGAAGCGAGAAGTCGCAGAATTTGTTTCAAGATGCTTAACCTGTCAGCAAGTTAAGATTGAACATCAGCGTCCGGCAAGTATGCTGAAACCTCTCCATATTCCAGAGTGGAAGTGGGAAGACATTTCGATAGATTTCATCATGAGTTTGCCGATGAGTCGTCATGGCATGAATACAATCTGGGTAATTGTGGACCGTTTGACTAAATCGGCTCATTTCCTTGAGATTAAGGATACGTGGGGTCCCGAGAGACTTGCCCAGTTGTTCATCAAAGAGATAGTGAGACTGCACGGTACTCCTAAAAGTATCGTTTCCGATCGTGATGGACGATTTGTGTCTCATTTTTGGAAATCAGTTCATCGTGCTATGGGAACTCAGCTTAATCTCAGTACCGCTTTTCATCCTCAGTCCGACGAACAATCAGAGAGGACTATTCAGACATTAGAGGATATGTTGAGGGCATGCGTCCACGATTGGAAAGACGATTGGGAAGCCCAATTACCATTGATTGAGTTCACATACAATAATAGTTGTCATGCTTCGATTTAGATGGCACCTTCCGAGGCCTTGTATGGTCGTCGTTGTCGATCTCCTTTGTGTTGGGACGACTTATCAGAGTCAATCGGCACCGAGCCCGATATGCTTATAGCCGCCCGTGAGAAGGTAGCTTTGATCAGGAGTCGTCTGTTGACCGCTCAGAGTCGATAGAAATCATATGCAGATAATCGTCGTCGACCACTAGAGTTCGAGACAGGTGACCATGTGTTGGTCAAGGTATCCCCGAGTCGAGCATTTTCCGTTTCGGAAAGCGGGGAAAGTTGAGTCCAAGATTCATTGGGCCGTTTGAGATTTTGGATCGAGTAGGCGAGTTAGCTTATCGATTGGCTTTACCTCAGGCGTTGAGCCGAATTCATAATGTGTTTCACGTCTCTCAATTGTGGAAGTATGTTGCCGACCCGAGCCACATACTTCAGTTTGATGAAATCGAGATCGCGGATGATCATTCGTATGAGGAGCGTCCTATACGAGTTTTAGAGCGGCGAATCAAACAGTTGAAGAACAAGACGATTCATTTGGTCAAGATTCAGTGGTCTAGACACGGAGTCGAAGAGGCTACTTAGGAAACCGAGGAGAGTATGTGGGAGAATTATCCCGAGTTGTTTGACCCTTAGTTTCGGGGACGAAACTCTTTTTAAGGGGGGAGTATGTAATACCCAGTTGTAATTCATTCATTTTCATTCAGTATTAATCAGTCAGTAATTATCACTCAGTAATTTTCACTCATTATTAATCACTCTTCATTCATGATTCATTCATTGCGTTCACTGTTGGCATTTTGTAACCGTATATCAGTTACCGATCATCATTTCATCCCCGTTTATAGATCGACACGGGAGTATTATCATTTTGATCGTGATTGGTAGTCTTGTACGGGGAATATCATCTTTGGCATGTGTTGGACTTGTTCACCTTCACATACGTATGGTATGTCGGATCATTTATCAATCATAGCGAGGATTCGGAGTTATCGGATTTTCACCTTGTCCAGCAACGAGTTACGGCCGTAAGGATTGTAGGTTACGGCCGTAACAGGTGTTCGTTGTTTTCAGGCCATTTTGGATGAACGGGACTTACGGCCGTAAGGTTGCGACATACGCCCGTAAGTTGAGCAGGTACGGCCGTAAGGCTTGGCCAGTTATGGCCATACGTGTCCAGCAGGGTGCCCAGGCATTTTTGGCCGAAGGCGAGTTATGACCGTAAGATGGGTAGGATACGGCCATAAGTGGTATTCGTAAATTCCAAGTTTTGTCGGACGAGAGGGACTTACGGCTGTAAGGGTTGTGGCATACGGCCGTAAGACGAGGACGGTACGGCCGTAAGGCTTGGCCAGATACGGCCGTACATTATAGGCAGGGTGCCTGGTCATTTTCGACGAAGGGGGATTACGCCCGTAAGTTTGGCCGGATACGGCCGTATCGTCCGAGTTACACCCGTAAGGTGTGTGGGTACGGCCGTAAGGCTGTCGGCAGGTGTTTGGACGAAGCCGAGTTATGGCCGTACGAGTTGGCCGGTTACGGACGTAAGGCCGTTGACCTGGGATGTTACGGCCGTAAGAAGGCCGAGTTACGGCCGTAACTTCCGGCAGTTTATAAGGAGTTGGCCGGGACTTTTTCATCATTTTCACCATTTCTTTCACTTTGTTCCGAGAGAGAGAACTTGAGGGAGGGATTTTCCATCATCAATCACTCGAGTGTTGGATTTTCATCATCTTCATTCATTTGGGAAGCTTGGATACTCGATTTAACTCTTGTTCATCGGATCGAAGTGGTTGGATCTTCAAGAGGTAATTTCTTCAACATCTTGGATTTTGATTTTGTATTGAGATATGATGTTTTGGACGTTATAATCATCTTATATGGAGGGATATGCATATGATTATGAGTTTGTATAAAGATTCAACGGATTATTGAAGGATTATTCAAGAACACTTTGAATATTGAGTTGGATTTTGGGGTTTTCGATTAATTGTTGTTGTAATCACGAATTTGGATATTCATTTTGGATTATTGATCATTTGGAAGATGTTTTGTTGGTTTGAAACACTTCTTGGGGTTTTGATATTGGTATAATAGAGGTTTGGTTGTTAACAATCGAAGATTGGCCACAACGTATTCGTTATAATGCCCCAATGAACTTGGTTCAGTCGTATTGACGTTTTGAGTTTGTTATAATCGTGTTTGATTCGTATTTTGAGCGGATTGTTGGTAATTGTGTTATTCAAGGTTGTTCGAGCGACCGACATTTCATTTAGGACATTTGTTCGTGGAAGGACATTCTTCATCAGTGTTGTGTAAGTTAATTCTTACTCGGTTAAAAGGATATTCATTCCTTTTGTTGTTGTTCATTCATAATCATAACTCATTCATCATTGTATTACCGTATTGAGACTTGTAATTGTCGGATAATCACTTCATTAACGAGGAACGGCGGTTCCAATCATTTCATTGAACTATCATTCACTTCACTATTATTTTCATCTCGGTGAGTCATTCTTGACCCTTGTCGGATTATTATTCATTGATATTCATTTTGGTCATTCTCGTTCATATGAACTTCTGGGTTCATATTGCATGGCCGGGTGCGGATGTGTGGAATTTTTAGTCGAGCACGCGATGGTCATGTATTGGGATCGATACATTGGACTGTGCACATGGTAACAATTACCTCCGTGAGACTAATTAGGTACAAGGACGGGTGTGTCCGGTCATTCGTCTTGTACACTTGTACAGAACATTACGGGCATACTATGATACTCCTCTTGAGCTCAATTCATAACTAAGGATATTTCATAACTAAAGATAACTCATGATTGTGTATTTTCAACCCTTGAGGATTGTTGTTCTGTGTAACTGACCCCGTTGGGGGATTTTGTTTTCAGGTCACGGCAAGGCAAAGGCACGGGAAGAGCATGTTGACGGCGAGGAGTCCCAGTGATACTAGTAGGGCCCCCCGATCTTTTCAGTCATTCATGTTGTTGTCATTTATTTTCCGCTGCAGATTTTCATTTGGATACTCCGTTTCATTCAGTGTTGTGTATTTTATCTTCATATAAAATATACTAGTATTCGGTACTACACCATATATGGGTTTCAGCAACACCTGAAAAACTGTGTTCAAAAGTCCAAAAAGTGTTGCTGAAGGCAGAAAAACAAGCTATGGCTACACTTTGACCAAATTCGAAGGTGTTACAAAAACGGCCGCAACCATAGGGGTCTAATGTAACACTTTTCTTGTTTTTTGTAACATGTTAAGAAAGTGTAGCAATAGACCCCTATGCCAACACTTTTATTGTCTGTAGCTACACTAGATTTTGTGTTGCTGTAGACTTAAGGCTACACTTTTATATATTTAGTGACACAGAAATTTGTGTAGCCGTAGACCTATGCTAACACTCATGAGGTCTAATGTAACATTAAATTGTGAAACACTTTGACATCTTTACCAACAACTTTAACACTATGGCTACACTTATATATGAACAGTTCTAACTTTTGCCAACACACTTTTAATCTTTGCCAACACAATTTTTATATTTTGCCAACAGAAAGAATTATAAATTATAGTCTATGGCTACATTTTTGCAGATTGTTACCAACATTTTTCATGGTAAAAAGCAAAATGTTATATTGGAAAATAAATATTACCATAAAATAGTCAATACCATTAAAACACTGTCAACCATAACCACATCCAAAATACATGACTGCTAATATTCAATCCATAATAGCTAAGAACAAGTTATGATCGCAATCCATAAATATAACAAAACTACTTAAGTCACTTAGCTAGCATAATATAAAATGATGAGATCAGTCAAGGAGTGACATTGTCACCGCCATAGGACTCCTCGACTGATTTCTGAGAGTCATACAGAACTGCTTCCCTTAATACATTTTGGTTTGATTGATCCGTTTATGACATATGCATTCTTAAACTGTGTTTATGAATTTTGTTTTTAAAAAAAAAAGAAAAAATCTTAAAGAAATACCTGAATACCTTCCAAGAGTCTGCAGTGATTTTGCTTTGAGAAAGATTGCTTCGACAACCAAACTCACAGCGTGCATCGACATTGGCGGCCCATTGTCACTTTGAGAATGACGTCTCGGAAGCTCTGATCTTCTAACTATAGTGATTTTTATTCGTGAGATAACCGCAGCAACATCTATTCCTTCAAAAACACGAAGAGCAGCTTCCACGTTTCCTTTTTGATACTCGAGTCGTCCCAATAAAGCTCTCGCTTCCTATAAGTTTAGATAATCATTTTTTCTTTAAGTCGACACCTTAATATAACTGGTATGATCTTTTTATATGTATGATCATACATTAATTAAAACACTGTCCTTTGATGAATTCTACAATTGCATATATCCGGCATATAACGTAATCTTCAGAAAAGAATGATTTTCAGCTTCTAAGTTGAAACTCATTTTTTCACCTATAGAAATATTTGAAACCAGTACAAACAACATTTATTCAAGAAAGTTCGCTCGGACATTGTATGTAACACACACATAAACACACACACACACATATATATATATATATATATCTATATATATATATATATATATATATATATATATATATATATTCTGCCGGGCATTTTAAATTTTGACAATTAGCTAGCGCGATATACCAAAGAAAGAGTCACCAACCTCATAATTTAAATATCCACTCAATGATGGCCACGAAGGTGTGTGATCAACGAGCTCTTAGTAAGCCCATTTCCACCACCATCGTGACACCCACTAAAACCCACAAAGAGGACAATGGAATCGCACCACCCTCATAACAGTCAAATCGCTAACAGTCACAAACCACCAGCAAATTTAAATAACAGCCACAGACAAACCAACGTAGAATCAAGCACGAGAACCAGCGAAAATTGGTATTGGCAGCATGAATATCTATATTGACAGTGTAATTTCAATATTGGCAGCGTACAAATCAAGTCACGCCTTATTAAGGACAAGTCACACCTAAGCTAGATAAGATACACCTAAGATAGATAAGCCATGCCAAAATAAGATAAGTTACGCCAGTTAACAAAATGAGTCACGCCAAAGAAAGATAAGTCGCGCCTATTAACAAGTTGAGCCATGCTCATATTTTGATACTTCGAAGCCCTAACCACCTCCACTAGCTACCTGATCCACCACCAAAAAACAGCCTAAAAAACACCATCAAAAAACAGAAACATAAAAAACACCATCAAAAACAGAAACAATCAAAAAAATAGTTACAGACTCACAATCTGGAAAATCCAAAAGAAGAATGGATTGGTATCAATAAGCACCATCAACAGACTACTAACATCATCTGGAAAAACCTAAGACTATTATCTTACAAAACATAAACACTTTCTTCAAAGCTAAACAGGAAAAAAACAATTCAGATAGAGCAAAAGGGGGGAGCACAGAGCAGAGCACCGGATGAGGAGCAAAAAAAATTCCGACTTTAGCAAGGTACGGCCAACAAAGTGAGTATAAATCTATGAATTTTTTTTTTTGATAAAACAATAAAAAAGATCCGACTTTATGGTAGGTTCAGTAAAAGCAAAAATCCGACACACGCCGCTAGCTAAGTTGTGGAAACACCGCAGCACAAGGAGCAAAGGAAGAAGATTTAATCTTACCTAAAAGGAGCAGCAGGCACCGTAGTTCGTCTGCGACCGTGAGAAGCGGCAGAGAGCGAATAGCGATAGCCGAGAGGAGGGTGGGCCGCGGTGGGTGGTGGTCGATAATGAGAGAGAGATAGAGAGAGGCCAGAGGCGAGAAGGTTGAAGATGAAGAAAGTACGCGAGTGGTGAGCACCGCCGACGAGCCGTAGGAAGGAAGAGAGAATGAATGTGAAGGAAAATGATAATACGGGAGTGGCTTAGTTTTTTTGAGAGTTGAAACCCTAGGCAGATCAAATGTAGTTTTACTGATTTAATTAACTAAAAATGTAGTTTTATTTGAGAGTTAAAGATATTATTATTAATAAACTAAAAATGTTAAGTTCATATATAAAATGAAAAAACAGATATTATACATATATATTATATATATATATATAAAAAATAATTATATTAACCGGGTACACGGGTATGGTAATCGGGTCGGATAGACGGGTAAATGCTAAACTCATATCCTACCCTTACTCTAGCATAATTTAGCGGGCACGAGTACTGCCCTACCCGCTACTCGATTTTTCGGGCAGTGCCCTACCTATTTACCCATTTACCAGCGGGCAACCTGACCCGACGGGTAAAACTGACATCCCTAATCAGGATAGGGATTTTATATCCCATCATTTTACCTAGATTTTAATTTTAGTCCCTAAGTTTCTAATTCCTTCAGTTTCACCCAAGTCAAATTTTACCTTTGTAATTCGGAATGAAGAAAACGGCTTGCAGAGCTGACCGACATATGATAAATATATTTAATGTTGCGTATTTCTTTTAAATTCTTCTTAAGTTAATATGAAACAATTAACCTTGTTTTTGACAATTATTTTCCGCTGCTGGATTTTACGGTTGTATTGGAGATTTGAAATCGTTTTAAATTCCGCAAAATATTTTAGAAAATGTATGTTTCGTAACGACTTGAAATTTCTACAAGTTTTCCTTATTATAAAAAAAAATATATATTCATAAAATACCTTATAAAAATCGGGTCGTTACAGTTGAAAATAATTTATTTGGACCGCCTAAAATATTTTAGCAAAGCCCTCCTATTTCTTTTAGTGTTTAGTTACACTTTTTTTAAATAGCAACGACTACACCAAATTTTGTGTTAGCATAGATGTTCAATTTAGTCTATGGTAACACTAATTTATATCAATAATAACGTTAGCAAAATGTGTAGCCTCAAATTTGACCAATTTTAAGGCAGCTAAAGCTACACTTTTTCTTGTAACATCAAAAAAATGTTGATAAAAGCCATATATGGTGTAGTGTGTCATGGTGTATTGCACTTAAACTCCTCATCGGAGTATTTGGTAATATAATGTGGTTCGCGGTTATTTAATTCATCAATTTTCATTCACTTGGTGGGTCCCAGTCAGGGATCCACGGCACTATAATATCCGCCTAGTTTGGGGTGTTACAGCAGGGCCCGCGGCCCGCGGTACAGTCCGCTCCACCACCAAAAGGCACATGGTGCAGTCTTAGATATTTCAACCATAACTCCTTCGTCTGGACACTGATTGACTCACCGTTTGAACCATTGGAAAGCTAACTTAATGATCTATAATATTGAAAAGACTAAGAATTTTTGGAGTTTCCAAGAATTAATGGTGATTTTACAAAGTCAAACTCATACGTGGAAAAATCGCTTAAGAACACGGAATTCAACAGAACGACACCGAGACAAACTCGGATGACAAAAAGTGTAGAATTAATCATTCTCAGAATGACGAAATGGTCACAATAGATTTTCTAAGATGGACTTACACCAGAAAAAAAATTATCGGAAATCGAAATTGCGGATATTGCATACTACCCCCCTTAAAAGAAGTTTCGTCCTGAAACTTAAAACAAGTTGGGAGAAGCAATATCCCGCCAGGAAAACTCAATGAGATACACCAGAACTGAAAACTCGCTTCTCATCGGCATCGGCTGCCCATACAAACACTGATTCACACCTCCAAAGTAGAACAATAATGCACATATAGTCCTCGGGACCATATCTATCGCACGCCCAAGTCCCCATGACTTGATGTCTCGAATCACAATGAACAATCACCCAGATTATCACGAAATCTCGGTACAACACCAAAAGGATTGCATTAAACGATCTCAAAATCTCAAGATTCTCAAATATGATCATTATAAAATAGATCAACAATAAATGATCCACAACCACGATACATTATTACGGATTGAGTTATACAATCATCCAAAAAACAAGGCTACATTTCAAATGTACCCAACATCGATATCCTCCATATCATCGATCTCCTCGGTCCCATCGATTCAAGGTAGACCCAAACCTGAACTCATCGCTCAATATGATCTTCTGGATCTCGAAGCCTGATAGGACCCTTTAGATGATGCACGAGCTGTAGTAACAAAATCCCTCGAGGCTTTTGAGCCCTCTCTAGATTTATCAGCACTAGAGTTTCTGCAGTATTTCCGTAGGTGCACAGAAAACAAAAAATAACTGGCACCGTACACCGAGTACTAACGTGCCCTGCTGAATCACAATTAAAGCAAACAACAGTCGAGCTCTTCATCTGAGAAGAATCTCTCCCAGCACGAAGACGACTAGAAAACGATCTCTTGGACGTCGGAGTCCGATGTCCCTCTGACAGCTCTTTCCATACCGAGGCAGGAAAATCACATGATAATTATAGATCCCGTATGAAGATCACATTATGATTATGTTACATAATGACGATAATGAACATACATGCTCTAACACAATGAATGCAGTAATATTGCAATGAAATTATCGTCGACATTACATCGGAATATGATAAGATCGTATGAAAGATCAGGTGAGGTAACATGATTATCTGATGAAATTCCTGAAATGATTACCTTGAAAAAGTTAACAAGGTTGAAAATTCGATCCACAAGATCAACAACTGAACCGTGAGATGGACTGGATGATTAATGAATTAACTGAGCAATGAGTTTGACTCAGTGATGAAAGAATTAACTGAGCGATGATATTAATTGAGTGGTGAATGAATTAACTGAACAATGAGATTGACTGAGTGTTGAATGAATTAACTGAACAATGAGATTGACTGAGTGATGAATGAATTAACTGAACAATGAAATTGACTGAGTGATGAATGAATTAACTGAGCAATGAGATTGACTGAGTGATGAATGAATTAACTGAGCGATGAGATTGACTGAGTGATGAATGAATTAACTGAACAATGAGATTGACTGAGTGATGAATGAATTAATTGAATAATGAGATTGACTGAGTGGTGAATGAATTAACTGAGTGATGATATTGACTGAGTGGTGAATGAATTAACTGAACAATGAGATTGACTGAGTGGTGAATGAATTAACTGAACAATGAGATTGACTGAGTGATGAATGAATTAACTGAACAATGAGATTGACTGAGTGATGAATGAATTAACATGATCGACAAGATCAAAATGATGATTGAGGATTATTAACTGATGAATGAGTTGATCTTTAACGCTTACACAGGTCACACGTGCTCCAAAACAATTAGTCATGAATCAATCATAACACTAATATCACATATAGGTTTCAACGAAGCATGTATAATTGATGACATAATGAATGTATGAACATAAAGAGAATCGAGTCCTTACATAGGTCATACGAAGCTTCGAGGTCTCGCGATACTAGTCTTCACTGACGACGACTCGATGAATGAATGACGCGTGCAGTCGTACTAATATTACGACTCACAAAACCCGACTGACTAGATTGTCATAACCTGACAGTCCCACTACTACCGTGTCGATAGAGCCACATAACTCACATATCAGGGTATCTCACAACCCAATTCTCTAATACCATCTTCTGTAACACCCCCAAATCTTATTGGGTTATTTCAGTGCCGTGGACCCCACGTCAGGAGATCCACCAGGCGAACATGACTAAAATACATTAAATTAACCAACCAGGGAAAATCATAGTTCCTACCATGATATCCGACACAATATTCCGATGAGGAATTTTAACGACAATGATGGGCCTACATGGCCAAAAATGAAAATACAACCACACCCACAAGCCTTGCTCGGGTACTACATAATGACAATGACTGACAAACTGGAGAACATTCCAACTGACTGACCAACATGAACAACTCGGACTAGTATCGCTCGAATGCCTCGTCGCCATCATCATGCCCCTGTGTCTCAACTCTATCCTCGCAACCACCTAAAACATGAAAACATGTTCCGCCCCCACGGGGTCAGTCATCCAGATAATGAACATCAAATACATGTATAACATGATATGCATCCAAAGGCAGAATGAAACGGTACAATGATAATAATAATACGATATGATCACAACCCAAGGTAAGAACCGAGCATTCGTGAAATACTATGCCCATGGCATACTATTAATACCTGTTCGACAGGTTAGAACATAAGTGCCCAACGGCGAATCATAATCACAGAGTACCACAATGAATTACACGACATGAACCAAATCAGAACTGAATTAAATATGAATCACAATGAATTACATGAAGATGAACCAAACCAGAACGAAATTAAATATGAATCACAATGACCGAAGGCTCCAATGAAATTATCAAGACATCATAAAGACCTGAAAGTAACTCAGCTGAAGCTGTCAATCAACATAAACACTGAAACCGGAACAGCCCTAAGCGGTAGTTAATGAGGGCTAATAAGATCATAAACACGACCATAACCTACTGAGCTGTAGGTGTTGGGAAGCCAACCGCGAAGGTTCAAGCCCCAAGCTTACCCATAATAAGATCATGACCGTGACCGTGACCGTGACCTACTGAGCTGTAGGTGTTGGGAAGCCAACCGCGAAGGTTCAAGCCCCAAGCTTACCCATAATAAGATCATGAACGTGACCGTGACCTACTGAGCTGTAGGTGTTGGGAATCCAACCGCGAAGGTTCAATCCTCAAGCTTACCCATAATAAGCACTAGCTAGTAACACCCCGAGATATTCGGAATAATTACAGCGCCGTAAACCCTTTAGATAAGGATATACAAGGCTAATTTTAAAAGAAGTGTAAAAATAAACCAATCGAACACTGGAATTCACATACAGATTTGAAACAAACGATCAAATGTGCTGACTTATACAACCATATCGAAAAGACTTTATTAATACAGACATACTCGATTACTAAACGAACCAAGAATACAAATCATAATAATAAGAACATCCACCACATCACTGAGCCATCTCATCGTCCTGTCTTGCATCGTTGCCCTCCGCTCCTCGACTACCTGAAAATAAAAAAACATGTCCACCCCCGAAGGGGTTAGCAAAACAATGCTAGTACAAGTATCGTCATAGAATAAATCATTAATACATCATAAAACATGCAAACGGACTTCCGCCACCGGAATCCAACGATGCGAATCCTCACGATTCCATCTACACAATACAGGGTAATCCAGCGATCCAGCGCCCTGGGTATAGATCCCCATGATGATCCCGTCGGACCAACGCATGGTGGAAAACCCGTCCAGCGATCCAGCGCCCTCAGCATAGATCCCCATGATGATCCCGTCGGACCAACGCATGGTGGACATTCGATCCAGCGCCCTCAGCATAGATCCTCATGATCCCCTCGGATCATTTATACCATAAATGAAACAATTATGCATACCCATATGCATTTCAATATGTTCATCAATACGAACAAACAACAACGAATATCACGAAAATTCTCAGAAATACATCTCATATTCAACAATATGAATAAAACCACAAGCATGATAAATCGAACTCGACATATGATACTTGCCTCGAAAATGGCAAGGACGAAACACTTCAATGTTCTCGACACGCTCGAAGGCCGCCTCCTTCGATCAACGTAACAAGCTCGAACCTTAACAAAAGGAACGATATACAAATCATCTCAAGTCGAACGATGGCCTAACAATTCGGTCTACGGCCGAAAAGCTCAAAATAACCAATCTGCCTGGACTGCTTAGCGCGCGCTACGTACTCTACGTAACGTGCGCTAAGACGGACTGTTAGCGTACGCTATCGTATAAGACTAGCGTGCGCTAGCCACGGTCTGGCAGTCTAACTCGGCTGGTCTCACAACGTACGCTACGTACGTTTCGGGCGTTATCTGACCCCGATAGCGCACGTTAACTCACACGTGTTAGCATGCGCTAATATTGCATGGCAGAATACTGCAAGCCGAAAACTGGGTTGAATGGTGAGGAACTCATGAATCCTACCGTGATAATACAAGTTATCCTCGGGCAAATCATGCTAATAAGGTTTGTGGAAGATTTATGATCGTGAAATACAAATATACGGATAGCCAACTCGACATCATAATTCATCTACGATCTCCAAGAAATAATCTAAGTTCCATTTGTTCTACGTTCCAAAACACATGATTCCATCGTGTAAAACGTATCAACTGGGTAAATATCCGATTATTGGTCATAACTCGATTTGAACATGCTTAGGAGTCCTTATAATAAGATGGTTCAAAGGTTCATACGATATATAATGCCGATACGTCAAAAGTATCCTTCTAACATGTGATGACCGATTATAAACGAAATACTTGCTATCAAAACATGATTCAAACTTCCTTAGGAACATTACTAACATCAGCGAAGAATCACCTACCTCAAAGTAGTGAAGAATACGGAGGAAAATGAAGCGATCCAACACCGAAGGCTTGAACACCAATCTCCAATGATATACGATCTTCAATCTCGAACTAGGAGGTTGATATGAAGTGTTTAGGACGAAGGGAGTTATGATCTAAGTGTAAGAGTTCGGGTTATGGGAGGAGAAAAGCAAATCTCGAATAGGATGATGTCCTATTTATAATAAATGGCTATTAGCGCGCGCTAGACCACTCGTAGCGTGCGCTAACGGCTCACGATCTAAATCAGTACTCGGCACTTAGCGTGCGCTACGCATATACCTGTAGCGTGCGCTAAGGCGTTGACTCGGCTTTTCCCGAAAGCCGTCCAGGTACATCCGACACGATTCGACAGGGGTCCCCCGGCCAGATCTCACCTACCGCACGTCCCAATCAATTTGACCACGCATAGCGTGCGCTAATTACATTCTGTAGCGTGCGCTATGAAACCATGTTAGCGTACGCTACCCTTAGCTTTAGCGTGCGCTACATGCCTGAAATTTCAACCTTACAAATCACAACCATGAAATTAAACGCTCGGCAACATCGGATTATGAAATACGGAGAATAATACTCAGACAAAAGTACAATCATTACAATATCACAAGTTCCAATTACATAACAGAAATCTCGGGCATTACATAGCCGAGACTAGCCTCCAAAATATAATTAATCACAAACGACAACGATCCGAAGATTACCGAATTCACAAGAATGATAGTGTGCTGCCTTGAGTCGGCCAACACTATAATGATGACTCACGGATGGGCACCGTCCTCAGTGGTCCCAATTCAATACCTTGATTGCCTTAGAATGGCCAACCGATAACAATGATGCAGCGGATGATCCAATACCTTGATTGCCTCAAAACGGCCAATCGATAACAATGATACAACGAATGATTGAGCACCTCGATTGCCTTAGAACGGCTAATCGATGACAATGATACAATGAATGATTGAGCACCTCGACTGCCTTAGAACGGCCAATCGATGACAATGAGACAATGAATGATTGAGCACCTCGATTGCCTTAGAACAGCTAATCGATGATAATGAGACAATGACTAATTGAGCACCTCGATTGCCTTAGAACGGCTAATTGATGACAATGATACAATGAATGATTGAGCACCTCGATTGCCTTAGAACGGCTAATCGATGACAATGATATAATGAATGATTGGACTCCTCGATTGCCTTAGAACGGTCAATCGATAACAATCATATAATGAATGATTGAACTCCTCGATTGCCTTAGAACGGTCAATCGATAACAATGATACAATGAATGATTGAACTCCTCGATTGCCTTAGAACGGTCAATCGATAACAATGATACAATGAATGTCTCGGTACCTTAATCGGTTACCGACGACAAGGATGAGGAATGAATTACGACAATGCCTTCAATCGGCCAATACAACATAAATATCAACAATAATTACAAGAATGTCTTAGATCGACATTAATATCAACAACAATCAATACATCGATACCGCGAACCGGCTATCGACAATAACATTAACAACGAGTATCCCAATGCCTTGAACCGGCCATTAATGAACAATAATAAACATTTGGCATAATTGCCGAAGAGTATCGTATCGATCGATCCCCTAATATCAATGAACTCATGAAGAGACTAAGTCTCGGAATGATACAACACATTAATACACATATATCATAACATTAATCTCATTGACTAGTACAAGTATAAAACTTGCCTCAAACCGACGGCGAGAAAGTCCTTCCACGAGCAACGTCCTTAAAGTGATTATCGGTGCTCGAAACAACCTTGAATAACACAATTACGAATGATTCACTTAATATACGAATCAAGCATGATCACAACCAACTCAAAAGTCGATACAACAATACCCAAACTCATTGAAGTAATTCAACAAACACGTTGTAGACAACCTCTAATTGTTTACAACCAATCTCGATTATATCGATACCAAACCTCCAATGAATGATTCAATCCAACAAAACATCTTATATACAATCAATATTCTCATAGGAATACACAATTCGAGATTCCAACAACACCTAATCGAAACCCCCAATTCCAAAATCAACATCCAACATGTTCTTGAATAATCCTCCAACAATCCAATGATAATTCATAAAAACTCATAATCATACGTATATCCCTTCACATATCATGATTACAACATCCAAATCATCATATCCCAACTAAAAATCGAAATCCAAGACGTTGAAAAATTTACCTTAGATTTGGGATGAAGAATCCAAAAAGATATTGTTAATACACACCAAGAACTCAAGGGGGATGAAATCTGTAACACCCTCTAACCTAGCAGCTGAACCGCAAAGGGGTCCGTGCTACTAAGTTGGGGAGTATTACACTTTTAAACTTTGAAAACCAATAAGAAGTAGATTTGGTAATGCGAGTACTCAGGGAAATAATGCAAACCAGTATTATTTATTCAAAACATTACATAACCTTAGGTTTAATACATAACAAAACCATAACAGAGTGATCTTATTAAAAACAAAACATAGTCTTCCAGCATAGGGGCGAAATAGCTAGGAATGGCATATGGACAAGTCTCCGGCTGTCAACACTGAAGAAGATAGTCAACTCCTAAACATGAGCATCATCACCTGTATCATAAGAATCTAATGAGCTAATGGCTCAGTAAGATGAGACTTCTGTAATAGCAAAGTATCACGTAGCACATTTATTAATGAACAACTACTATATATATAGTCATGTTCTTGTAAAATCCTTTCTTCGGGTACCCTTGAAGTGTGGTACTCGACTGATAGTGATAGGCCATGGTTTTCGGAACCTGTTCATATAATTGGCCAATAAAAGATGTATACGGGGGTTCCCATACTAGTTTTTCAACCAATGGTATTAGCCGTATTCAACCTTTTTGATTCAGTGTGGGTTTCCTTGACCGACTTTCAGCCGCAAGTATTTGCCACCATGTGTTGGGTCCGCCGGTCCCCCGCGTCCCGTGCCTACCCGCCATCAATCAAGTACCATACTTCCTGTTCTTAAACATTCTTTCACATACACATGTTATGCATGATCGTTCAATAACAGTTACATATGAAAATATCAATCAATATATGATCCTTATGATACAGCAAGGAAAAGCATCATCTTACCTCAAGTCATGTGCCCGTTGATGTGAAAAGATCAGTTTCTATAGATGGATGTGCTAAAATCCTTGAAGAAAAATTTGAAATCTCTTTGGGGACTTTTATCAAACACTTTGGAAAACTATCAGATTTGAGCTTCCTGTTTGATCGTGCTTTTTATGGTTTTTAAAATTTTTGGAACAGAAATATGTTACGGGCGTCTTAAAGTAGAGGTTCACAGCTTCAAAATGGTATATCATTTGTTGGTAAATACGTACGTATACATATATTTATAGGAGTCCAAAGTCGGCTGAAAGTCAACCTTACTCGGACAGCTGGAGGCCTTATCCGGACAGCTGGCCGAGAAGGTTCTGTCGGTCGTGACCAACCTTATCCGGACAGCTGGACAGCCTTATCCGGATAGTGGCCTAGAAGCTTCTGTCGGTGGTGACCGACCTTATCCTGACAAATTTGCCTTATCCAGGATAGTGGCACAGAAGCTTCTCGGTCGTGGCCAAACCTTATCCCGACAGTGGGCGGCCTTATCCGGATAGTGGCCTCAAGCTTCGCCGGTCGTGGCCGTGATTGTCGTCAGCGTGTCCGGCGGTGGCCGGCAAATGTCGATCAACTTGGCTCGGCCGGTTCGACCCCTTCCGATGTCGATTCGATTTTCCGACCCGTTTGGACTCGTGAGTTAAATCTTCGATATGCTCGAAACGGATTTTCGATAATATTAATATAATAATTTAATATTATTTTTGCGGATAAGTGTTACGTAATGAAAATTTTATCGTATCAATTAAATGAAAATTTTCGAAATTACTTTCATAAATTCTAAAATAATCCTTATAATTTATTTTGAAATCTTTTCTTTTTAAATCCTTCATTTTATGTTGGAAACATACCGGTCCAAGTATTGGACAACTTGTAAATATCGAGATCCATGATCATTAGCAAAATAAATAGCATTTAAATAAGTCTTTGAAATTTTTAGGGTATTAAAATTATTGTTTTATAATCATTTAGAACATCGATCTCCTTATTTGAGAAACTGAGCTCCTCACTGCAACAAAACATCTCACAATGACCTTTATCATGTTAGAGGAGATAATTAACATGTCGTATAAAACGTAATGCGAATGGACATAGCAGTTATTCATGCTCATGAAATGTCTACTTGTATGCCATGCTTCCATAATGCATATTATGTAATTGTATTTAGGTATTAAATGGTTATTGGCTTAGGGGATAACCGGGCATTACAGTCCTCCCCTCCTTTTAAAATTTCGTCCTCGAAATTGACATACCGAACAGTTCTGGATATTTGCTTTGCATTTCCTCCTCTCTTTCCCATGTAGCCTCTTCAACGGCATGATTCCTCCACAAAATCTTTACCAAATGAATTTCCTTGTTCCTTAGTTTCTTTATTTTCTTATCAAGAACACTGTACTGCTTCTCTTCATAGGACAAGTCTGGGGATAATTCCAACGGCTCATAATTTAACACATGTGAGGGGTTGGAAATGTACCTATTTAACATGGACACATGGAAGACGTTGTGTACACCAGATAGCGAAGGAGGTAAGGCTATTCTATAAGCTCTGTCACCAACTCTCTCAAGGATTTCAAATGGGCCAACATATCTCGGGCTAAGTTTTCCTTTCTTCGCAAATCTCATTATGCTTTTCATCGGGGATACCCTCAAGAAGACATAGTCTCCAACTGCGAATTCCAAATCTCTTCTTCGATTATCTGCATAACTCTTCTGTCTACTTTGTGCAATTTTCATTCGTTCTCTTATCTTTTCTACCGCCATAGCGATGTTGTATCATTTCGGGCCCAGAGACTTCTTTCTCCAACTTCATCCCGATTATGCGGAGATCTACATTTTCTCCCATATAGTGCTTCATAAGGTGCCATCCTAATTGTAGATTGGTAACTGTTGTTGTAGGTGAACTCTACAAATGGAAGCTTTGTATCCCAATTGCCCTTGAAATCTAGTATGCATGCTCTCAACATATCTTCGAGTATTTGAATAACTCTTTCTGACTGCCCATCACTTTGTGGATGAAATGCGGTGCTGAAAGCAAGCTTCGTACCCATTGCATTATGTAAACTTTTCCAAAATGCAGATGTGAATTTAGGGTCCCTGTCAGATACTATAGATATTGGCACCCCATGTAGCTGGACTATGTCTTTAATATATTCCTGAGCGTATCGATCCATATTATATGTGGATTTTACTGGCAAGAAATGAGTAGACATGGTCAATCTATCAACAATCACCCATATGGAATTATACCCACTTTGAGTCCTTGGAAGCCCAAGCACAAAATCCATTGTAATGTGTTCCCATTTCCATTCCGGAATTAGTAAAGGCTTCAATAATCCTGCTGGTCTCTGATGTTCAGTTTTGATCTGCTGAAAAGTTAGACATTCTGCAACGAATTTTGCGATATCTTTCTTCATGTTAGGCCACCAATAATGTTGTTGCAAGTCTTTATACATTTTTGTGCTACCTGGATGTATTGAATAAGGACTAGAATGAGCTTCCTTCAGAATTTCCCCTATGATGGTTGTGTCAGCTGGCACACACAGTCTCCCTTTATATCGTAATATTTTGTGACCAGAGACTGAAAAGTTTGGTAATTTGCCTTCATCAACTTTTTCCCTTAATTTGCCAATGTACTGATCCGCCTTCTGGGTTTCTTTGATTATATCTTGCAGTGCAGGTTTCAATATGAGTGCTGATAATGAATAAGTCTTCCTTTTGGGAACAATTTCCAGTTCTAATTTTTGCAAGTCTAATAATAGTGGCTTCTGCGTGACTAGCAAGGAAGACATAGACTTTCTACTTAGTGCATCTTCAACCACATTTGCCTTACCAGGATGATAATTGATCTCACAATCATAGTCTTTCACCAATTCTAACCATCTCCGCTGTCGCATATTTAGCTCCTTCTGTGTGAAAAATTACTTCAAACTCTTATGGTCTGTATAGATTTCGCACTTTTCACCATATAGGTAATGCCTCCAAATTTTTAGTGCAAAGACAACAGCAGCTAGTTCTAGATCATGTGTTGGATAATTCTTTTCATACTCTTTTAATTGCCTGGAGGCATAGGCTATTACCTTTCCATGTTGCATTAATACAGCACCCAAACCATTCTTAGAAGCATCAGTGTAAACTACAAAGCCACCTGTTCCCATAGGAGTGGCAAGGACAGGAGCCGTAGTTAATCTACGCTTCAATTCTTGGAAACTCCCTTCGCAAGCATCAGTCCAAACAAACTTTGTATTCTTCCTTGTTAACAATGTTAATGGGGTTGCAATCTTCGAAAATCCTTGTACAAACCGTCGGTAGTATCCGGCTAGTCCTAAGAAACTTCGAACCTCTGATACATTCGTTGGTGTTGGCCAGTTGCTCACCGCCTCTACCTTGTTGGGATCAACTGAAATGCCATCCTTGGATACTACATGCCCTAAAAATACCACTTGTTCTATCCAGAATTCACATTTCTTGAATTTAGCATACAACCGTTTTTCTTTAAGAATTTGAAGCACAATTCTGAGGTGTTCTTTATGCTCATCTCTATCATGTGAATAGATAAGGATTTCATCAATAAACACCACCACAAATTTATCAAGGAACTCTTTGAATACCCGGTTCATCAGATCCATAAATGCTGCTGGAGCATTTGTCAAACCAAAAGGCATCACTAAAAATTCATAGTGACCATATCGCGTTCTAAATGCTGTCTTTTGGATATCCTCTTCTTTGACCTTCAGTTGATGATATCCGGAACGTAAATCAATCTTTGAGAATACTGATGCTCCTTGCAACTGATCAAATAAATCATCTATCCGTGGAAGAGGATATTTGTTCTTGATGGTCACCTTATTCAGTTCCCTATAGTCAATGCATAATCGCAATGAGCCGTCTTTCTTTTTCACAAATAAGACAGGGGCTCCCCAAGGTGAACAACTAGGACGAATGAATCCCTTATCAAGTAATTCTTGTAGCTAGGTTTTTAATTCTTTCAATTCTGTTGGTGCCATTATGTATGGGGCTTTAGAAATACGGGTAGTCCCTGGCATTACATCGATTGCAAACTCAATTTCCCGATCTGGGGGAAACCCTGGTAGATCATCTGGAAACACCTCAGGAAATTCTCTAACCACATCTACATCTTCAGGCTTCAATTTCATTTCAAGGCAGGTGTCCAAAACATTAGCCAAATATCCAGTACACCCCTTATTTAACATCTTCCCAGCTTTCAGTGCAGTTATAATTGGCAAAGAGCACGAATATGAATTACCTTTAAAAATAAACCCTCCTCCATTTACTGGTTGAAAGGCCACAATCTTCTTATTACAATCAACATTTGCACAATATTTAGATAGCCAGTCCATACCAAGGATAACATCAAAATTAGATATTGGTAGGATAATGTTGTTGCCCAAAATATTTATCCGAAGATTAATACTGCTGGAGAACGGACAACAAACAACAATTGCGGGAGCACTTCCGAGAGAAGATAAATAATACAAGATTTGCCGGGTTTGTTAGGCCCGGGCTTGAATGCTCTCGCGAGATGTTATTAATACAAATATTCGTGGATACAAGTATTAATGTGAGAAATCTAGATACAATGAGTGTAAAAAGACTCTGTTAATCCGGCTCTTGAGCGAAGCTCGGTGTTCTTCGTCCCTGCCGATCGTCTGCTTGGTGAGAGAGGCCGGGAGAAGTAAGTACCGAATGATAGCTGTTGCCAAGAGTTGGAGATAGCCAAGTGCTGGGTGTTTTGCTTCTGTCTAGTGTGCTGAAATCGCGATAATGCAGCGAAGTGTTTTGAGAGTCAGAATCTTCGTCCCTTGGACAAGTGTAGGGAGCCGTGTATTTATAGTGGCAGCCGGGTCCTGTCCTTTGGTGGGCGATCGCCTTTCGGCCATTATAATAATGGGGCGATCGTCCGCCGGCCAATATTATAATGAGGCGATCACCCGGGCTGTCGGCCTAAAGTCCAAGGGCAGTCCAATGAGGAGCCAACACGCGTCCGGAGTCACTGTCACATGCGGCCCTACTGACAGCTTTCGGCGGCTTGTCGGCTGGTGGAAAGATTCTGCCAGGCTGTGGTCAATGACCCGTGATTCGCGGATCTTGTCTCGGCTCTTGCACGTGGTGTCAGTCTTGAGGCTCAGCCTTTGCCGACTGGATGGCCATCGGCGCTGATCGACATGAGGCGGTCGTCTCTAGCTGTCCATTAGAGGTCGCCATCGGCCAGTTGTCGAGGGTCGGCATTGGTCGGTCACCAAGGGTCGGTCGGCAAGTGCCGAGAGATGATCGTCTCCAGTCGGTCGCTAGGAGTCGGTCGCCGAGTACCGAGAGACGATCGTATTTGATGTCGATCGCTCGGCACCGGGACTGGTCCTGGGACCTTCGGTTGGCCGATTTAGCTCGTCCGCTGGGTTAAGGCCTGGCCGCCTGGTCACTGATCGGTAGTTCTGCCTTGGCTGCTCGGCAGTGACTCGGTCGCCCGACCTCCGAGGCGATCGCCGGTCGGAAAGTGTTAATTCTTGACACAACAATTGCCCCCCAGCTTGCTCCTAAGTTGAAGACATGGGGCGAGGTGGTTCTTGCTGGCGATCGTGTAAGATGAGGACGGGCGATCTTGCTGAGCTGACTTTGGATTCGGAATTGGGCTATCATGGTCGATTGGCTAGCTATCTTTCGGTCTTGTACCTGCAAAAAACAACATTGGCCGATCCCCCATGGAAACTTGGTGGTTTCGCTTGTTTGAGGAATCGTGCACAGTCGCGGAGATCGATGGACCGACTCCATGACCGTGTCTTGGTGCGCGAAGACATTGAGTGTCTCGTGACTCACTTTATTATGAGGGTCCTCTGTTAGCCTGCGCCTCGCCTCGTATTTAAACGAAGGGCGTGCGGTCTCGGTTTAGAGGAGTCCTTGCACGGGGCAGCGTCGGATGAATCAACTCCACGCCCGCGGCTTGTTAGCTCTGCTTCCACCTCGGCCAGCCATGGAGATAGCCGACCTCGACGGTGTACGTTGAGACGGGGGTTGTGGCATGGGTCCACTGATTAATGTTGGAGAGCCCTCAGACTACACCGGCCTCGTATTTAAATGAAGGGCAGGCGATCTTGGCCGAAAGGGACCTTGCATGGCCGAAGCAGCCGGTTCCATCAACTGCCAGGGCCATGGCTTTATGATGTGCGGCGGAGGCGATCGCGAGCCTTAGTCCCTCATTTAAAATGGACTGTAGGCGGTGATCGAGTCCTCCGGCTCTGCTGGGTAGTAGCGATCGGGCTGGGAGACTGGAGGTCGTCGCTCGGACGCCGATCGCGGTACTCCTAGGCTAAGAAGAAGCCTTTGCCTGGCCAGGAAATCTGCGGCTCTAGCCCGGAAGGCTGCGTAGGTCGTCGGTTGGGTCTTCGTGAGATGCCTGAACATAGGCGAGAAGCCCTGTAAACCTCCTAGGACCACGTAGAGGGCGGTCTCATCGTTTACGGGCTCGCCATTGAGGATGATCATGTCTACCCGGTTGATGTAGTCTGAGTCGGACTCCTCTTCTCCCTGCTTGATTTGCATCATGCGAAGGCGACCTTCTGGCCGGACGACCCTGGTGGCGAAGTGTTCCGTGAAGACGTGCGCCAGCTCGTTAAAGGAGCCAATGGACCGAGGTGGCAATGAGGTGTACCACCAGTGGGCGAGGTCGTCCAGCGTCAGAGGGAACATTCGGCACCGGGTCGCGTCCGATGCCTCACACCCGGTCATGTAGATGTTGAACTTCCTCAGGTGCGTCTGGGGGTCCGATCGCCCCTCGTACACGGGTGTTTGCGGGGGAGCGATCCTGTGCTGCACGGGGGCGAGCTCGATGTCGATCGCTAGCGGCTCGCTTGGCTCGGCGATCGTCTTCATGGCGCCTGCCCTGGATTGCAGGAGCGCCTTCACATCTTCGAGCTGACGTTGCAATGCGGCAATCGTCGTGGCTCGGTTGCTCGCCGATCGGCTTTGGGAGCGGGAGCCGAGGCGATCGTGTACCGATCTCTGGACTCCGCTGCTGCCGACCTCGGCAATTTAGCGAGAGGGAGCCAGACGGCTGGGCTGCCTTTTGGGAGCCGGGTAGGCCGAGCTCCTGGTGACGGACTCAAACTCCGTCGTCTCGTAGCTGGGGCCGGACTGCCCCGGTCGCCAGGTCGAGTCACTGCCCAGGCGATCGAAGACAGAGGTGCCCCGGCTGGCGAGCGCCTCTTCTTGCGGACGAGAGCCTCCTGGCGATCGCTCGGCCAGTAACGCCTTGAGTTTCCGCTTGGACTTCCGGCGGGCGGCCGAGGGGGTGATAGAGGGAGGCGCGTTGAGAGCACTCCGTGCCTCTGAAGGCGGCTATGGCCTCTTCGATCTGTTCATTGGTTCGGAACTGATCGAGCGAGAGGCTTGGGCTGCCGTCCAGGGACGGTATCGAGCGTCTCTGACCGCGGCGGCTACCTTCCACCATCGGCTGCGGCTCGGACTGGGACGGAACAGGGGGTCTGGTCGGCTGGTCAGCGGCTTTCTTCGACGCGGAGGCGGAAGACATGATATCTGAAAGATTTCTTTGAAGTGCAGTGAGTGTCACTTCAAGTATCTGCCCCGAGAATAGTGAGTGTTCTTCGGGACGGTAGGTATAAAAATTCGAGGGTTGGATCCCCCTCCTCTAGTGCCAATTGTTGTTGCCCAAAATATTTATCCGAAGATTAATACTACTGGAGGACGGACAACAAACAACAATTGCGGGAGCACTTCCGAGAGAAGATAAATAATACAAGATTTGCCGGGTTTGTTAGGCCCGGGCTTGAATGCTCTCGCGAGATGTTATTAATACAAATATTCGTGGATACAAGTATTAATGTGAGAAATCAAGATACAATGAGTGTAAAAAGACTCTGTTAATCCGGCTCTTGAGCGAAGCTCGGTGTTCTTCGTCCCTGCCGATCGTCTGCTTGGTGAGAGAGGCCGGGAGAAGTAAGTACCGAATGATAGCTGTTGCCAAGAGTTGGAGATAGCCAAGTGCTAGGTGTTTTGCTTCTGTCTAGTGTGCTGAAATCGCGATAATGCAGCGAAGTGTTTTGAGAGTCAGAATCTTCGTCCCTTGGACAAGTGTAGGGAGCCGTGTATTTATAGTGGCAGCCGGGTCCTGTCCTTTGGTGGGCGATCGCCTTCCAGCCATTATAATAATGGGGCGATCGTCCGCCGGCCAATATTATAATGAGGCGATCACCCGGGTTGTCGGTCTAAAGTCCAAGGTAGGTGCTGGCGCCAGCTGGGCAGTCCAATGAGGAGCCAACACGCGTCCGGAGTCACTGTCACATGCGGCCCTACTGACAGCTTTTGGCGGCTTGTCGGCTGGTGGAAAGATTCTGCCAGGCTGTGGTCAATGACCCGTGATTCGCGGATCTTGTCTCGGCTCTTGCACATGGTGTCAGTCTTGAGGCTCAGCCTTTTCCGACTGGATGGCCATCGGCGCTGATCGACATGAGGCGGTCGTCTCTAGCTGGCCATCAGAGGTCGCCATCGGCCATTGTCGAGGGTCGGCATTGGTCGGTCACCAAGGGTCGGTCGGCAAGTGCCGAGAGATGATCGTCTCCAGTCGGTCGCCAGGAGTCGGTCGCCGAGTACCGAGAGACGATCGTATTTTATGTCGATCGCTCGGCACCGGATCGTCAGGACCTTGTTGGCCGATTTAGCTCGTCCATTGGGTTAAGGCCAGCCGCTGTCGCCGACGGCGCTTCGCTGCCGCTGGGCGCTGACTCGGTCGCCCGACCTCCGAGGCGATCGCCGGTCGGAAAGTGTTAATTCTTGACACAACAGACAACAAGGTAGGCGTAGAGTATCCTCCCGCCAATTCGAACTGTACAGGCCCTCAACATTTGGTCAGAATCCATATTTTCTCCAAACGGAGCAGCCACATTATAACCAACTTTCAAGAGTTCTGGTTTAATGCCCGATTTTCTCATAAATGCAATTGATGCAAATGAATGTGTAGATCCTAGGTCTATTAATGTAAGTGCAGGAATTCCTGAGATCAGAATGGTACCTGAGACTACGGAAGCATCTGCATCAGCTTCTTCTCGAGTCATTGCAAAGACCCTTCCCTGAACTTTATTCTCTGTGTTTGGGCAATCTCTCACCATATGTCCGGGCTTCTTGCATCTGAAACAATTATTGGACCCAACAAAACATTCTCCAAAGTGATTTTTCCCACATTTAGTACACTTGGGCTTCTCAGTTGTATTTGGAGCATCTCTCGCTGTAGGATGCTTCTGATTGGCTTTGCCTGGTTTTTGCTCCGAGTTCTTCCAATGTGCTGAATTTTTTGAAGCAAATGCTTGCCTCTTCTGCTGATAAGACCTTTGTATCTCCTTTTCGTCAGCTTCTGCGAGCAACGCTTTCTCAACTATTTCTCTGAACTCAGTTGATGTAGACATCCTCACATCTCTTCTAATTTCAGGCCGGAGGCCTCTTAGGAAATGATCCACCTTCTCATCATTATCCCTAGCAATATAGGGAACATACCTACAGCCTTCTTCAAATTTCCGAATATATTCACAAACAGACATATCCCCTTGTTTCAACTCCAAAAACTCTTTGACCTTGAGAGACCGTGCATCCCTGGTGAAGTATTTATCATAGAATATTACTTTAAATCTCTCCCACGTCAACCCTTCCAAGTTGACTGCAAGTTTGGCTCCTTCCCACCAAGTTCTGGCATCCTTTTTGAGTTGAAAGATCGCACAAAGTATCTTCTCAGCATCGTCGATGTGTATGTAGTCAAAGATAACATCAAGTGATTTGACCCATTCTTCCGCAACCATAGGATCAGCCCCACCATGAAAATCAGGAGGTTCCATCTTCCTAAATTTTTCATACACTGCTGGTCCATTATTGTTTCTTGGTGGAGGTTGTCGGTTTTGTTCTTCGTTCCTTTGTTGCATTTGTTCACCATACATCCTTGTCTGTTGTTGCATCAGCTCAGCCAGATTCTCAAGAAGGTTATGGTTTGGATTTGGGTCATCTCTTTCCTTTCTTTTGGGTGCCATCACATTCGTTGTACTGCCCAATCTTACGCATTCATAAGCCAATAACGATCACATAACGATGATGATGACAACTAATATATTGTAATCTATTAAACACAATACTTAATAGATAAAAGTTGACCATATCCTTCAGTCGAGAATGTCCATATGCCATCTTCTGTCTGCAGGAAAGATTTAAACCTTCGCTCCGATACCACAACTGTAACACCCTCTAACCTAGCAGCTGAACCGCAAAGGGGTCCGTGCTACTAAGTTGGGGAGTATTACACTTTTAAACTTTGAAAACCAATAAGAAGTAGATTTGGTAATGCGAGTACTCAGGGAAATAATGCAAACCAGTATTATTTATTCAAAACATTACATAATCTTAGGTTTAATACATAACAAAACCATAACAGAGTGATCTTATTAAAAACAAAACATAGTCTTCCAGCATAGGGGCGAAATAGATGGGAATGGCATATGGACAAGTCTCCTATCACAACACTGAAGAAGATAGTCAACTCCTAAACATGAGCATCATCACCTGTATCATAAGAATCTAATGAGCTAATGGCTCAGTAAGATGAGACTTCTGTAATAGCAAAGTATCACGTAGCACATTTATCAATGAACAACTACTATATATATAGTCATGTTCTTGTAAAATCCTTTCTTCGGGTACCCTTGAAGTGTGGTACTCGACTGATAGTGATAGGCCATGGTTTTCGGAACCTGTTCATATAATTCGCCAATAAAAGATGTATACGGGGGTTCCCATACTAGTTTTTCAACCAATGATATTAGCCGTATTCAACCTTTTTCATTCAGTGTGGGTTTCCTTGACCGACTTTCAGCCGCAAGTATTTGCCACCATGTGTTGGGTCCGCCGGTCCCCCGCGTCCCGTGCCTACCCGCCATCAATCAAGTACCATACTTCTTGTTCTTAAACATTCTTTCACATACACATGTTATGCATGATCGTTCAATAACAGTTACATATGAAAATATCAATCAATATATGATCCTTATGATACAGCAAGGAAAAACATCATCTTACCTCAAGTCTTGTGCCCGTTGATGTGAAAAGATCAGTTTCTATAGATGGATGTGCTAAAATCCTTGAAGAAAAATTTGAAATCTCTTTGGGGACTTTTATCAAACACTTTGGAAAACTATCATATTTGAACTTCCTGTTTGATCGTGCTTTTTATGGTTTTTAAAATTTTTGGAACAGAAATATGTTACGGGCGTCTCAAAGTAGAGGTTCACAGCTTCAAAATGGTATATCATTTGTTGGTAAATACGTACGTATACATATATTTATAGGAGTCCAAAGTCGGCTGAAAGTCAACCTTACTCGGAAAGCTGGAGGCCTTATCCGGACAGCTGGCCGAGAAGGTTCTGTCGGTCGTGACCGACCTTATCCTGGACAAATTGGACACTTATCTGGATAGTGGCCTAGAAGCTTCGTCGGTCGTGATCGACCTTATCCTGGACAAATGGGATGCCTTATCCGATAGTGGCCTAGAAGCTTCGTTTGGTCGTGATCGACCTTATCCTGACATTTGACAAACCTTATCCGGATAGTGGCCTCAAGCTTCGTCGGCCGTGGCCGCTTGTCGATCAGCGTGTCCGGCGGTGACCGGCAAATGTCAGTCAACTTGGCTCAGCCGGTTCGACCCCTTCCCGATGTCCAAATTCGATTTTCCGACCCGTTCCGGACTCGTCGGAGTTAAATATTCAATATGCTCAGAACGGATTTTCGATAATATTAATATAATAGTTTAATATTATTTTTGCAGTATAAGTGTTCTGTAATGAAAATTTTATCGTATCAATTCGTCGAAAATTTTCGAAATTACTTTCATAAATTCTAAAATAATCCTTATAATTTATTTTGAAATCTTTTCTTTTTAAATCCTTCATTTTATGTTGGAAACATACCGGTCCAAGTATTGGACAACTTGTAAATATCGAGATCCATGATCATTAGCAAAATAAATAGCATTTAAATAAGTCTTTGAAATTTTTAGGGTATTACAATTATTGTTTTATAATCGTTTAGCATATCGATCTCCTTATTTGAGAAACTGAGCTCCTCACTGCAACAAAACATCTCACAATGACCTTTATCATGTTAGAGGAGATAATTAACATGTCGTATAAAATGTAATGCGAATGGACATAGCAGTTATTCATGCTCATGAAATGTCTACTTGTATGCCATGCTTCCATAATGCATATTATGTAATTGTATTTAGGTATTAAATGGTTATTGGCTTAGGGGATAACCGGGCATTACAAAATCTCTGAGATTGATGATGATAAATCGCCTAAGAATTCACCCAGAAATCGCTTAAGGAGAGGAGAAACAAAGAGGAGGATGAAATGAGCTTCCTTCCTCCAAAAATCCGCTGAAAAAGGGTGATCTGACCCGTGTGCCGCGGCCCGGACGAGTGTGCCGCGGCCCGCGGCTAAAAAAATGCTCCCAGCCATCTTAGTGCCGCGTACCGGCTAGCAGGGGCCGCGGCCCGCGGTACAGCCCGCTCCAGCACCAAAAGGCAAATGGTGCAGTCTTAGCTATTTCGACCATAACTCCTTCGTCCGGACTCCGATTGACTCACCGTAAGATCTATAATATTGAAAAGATTAAGAATTTTTGGAGTTTCCAAGAATTAATGGTTATTTTACAAAGTCGAACCCATACGTGGAAAAGTCGCTTAAGAACACGGAATTCAACAGAACGACACCGAGACAAACTCGGATGACAAAAAGTGTAGAATTAATCATTCTCGGAATGACGAAATGGTCACAATAGAGTTTCTAAGATGGACTTACACTAGAAAAAAAATATCGAAAATCGAAATTGCGGATATTACAGGCCAAGCCCCTCAGACCAAAGAACAATAAGATTTTTGACGCCATGGTATAATTTCTGGCAATAAGAATCACTCATTCATCATTCATCAGTCAACAATCCTCAATCACCATTTTCATTTTTGATCATGTCGATCATGTTAACTCATTAATCACTCAGTCAGTTTCATTGCTCAGTTGTTGATCTTGTGGATCGTATCATCAATCTTGTTAACTTGTTCAAGATGATCATTTCAATAATTTCATCAAATAATCATGTCACCTCAGTTGATCTTTCATGCGAAATCTATAATTATCATGTGACTTTCCTACCTTCAATATGGATAGAGCTATCAGAGGACGCATGGGAAGAGGCTGCGGTGTAGGCCGAAACCTGGGAGCTCGAGTGAATACCCGTGCGAACGCGAGGAATAATATCAATTCAACAAGTAGCAACGTTTCTACTTATTCACCTGGAGATAATCATTCACCATCAGGAAGTCATACCCGAGATACAGCTCAATCGGAAGGTGCCCGGGTTGATACACTCACTTTTATGCAGGGCATGATGGCCCAGATGACTCAGATGGCACGTTTGATGGAGATGATGCAGAATTCAGCCACTCAGAATCAACAGGCTCCTCCGCTGGCACCTCAGAGGCAAGAGAGGAGTGTGAACAATATTATCGGCGACATCTCTCGCCAGAGGCCACCTACTTTTGAGGGCTCATCTGAGCCGACGGATATTATTCAGTGGCTTGAACATTTTGAGAAGCTATTTTCTATGGTGGAGTGTCCCGAAGGGCACAAAGTTTCAGTTGCGGCTACTATATGGGTAAGAGCGCTCACTCTTGGTGGCTATGTTTGAAGCCCACCAACAGATCTTGCACTTGGGACCAGTTCAAGACTCTCATGATGGAAAGGTATTATCCGACCCCACTCAGGCAGGCCAAGTAATCGGAGTTACTCAGCCCCGACCCCTCAGTGGAAGAAGATGTTCTTGCCATCGCCGAGAAGTTTCAGGAGCTACTTCCGTTCGCCTCATCTATTATCCACTCCGAGGCGGATAAGACCAAGTGTTTCAGAAAGAGGTTGAAACCTCGTATGCGGATGCAGTTTCTTAATCATCATTGCACCACCCTGGACGAATTCATCGAAAAAGCTCTTACTTATGAGCTTACTGCGAAGGAAATTGCTAAGCATCAAACTTCATCTTCTAGCAAGAAATTGAAGAATCGTAATCAGTCCAAAGGCAGTCAGGCAACCTTAAAGAAGCCTCGTGCGGGACCTACTTTTTCTGAGCGACCTCCTACGGCGCCTAAACCTACGGAATCTCTGTCCCGAGCAGCCAGTTCGGCCATCACCTGTTTCAACTATGGAGAGCAGGGTCATTTCAGCACTAAGTGTCCGAGGCAGACTATCACGTGTAACAACTGTGGGATTGCCGGGCATAAGGCTCATTTCTGCCGAAGAGACTCCAAACCTACTCCGATGGAGGCCCCGAAGCAGCCGGTTGTTCAGAATCAGGCCACTCAATCTGCATTATTTAAGACGACGGGAGCAAACAAAGGCGGAGCCCACAGTTATCAGACAGGAGCATCCGGTTCTGGGACTGGCAAGCCCTGAATTTACGAGATGAAGAGGACCGACAATCCGGAGGCCCGAATGATCTCAGGTACACTCGAAATCTTATCTCAACCTGTGTGTACCCTTTTAGATACTGGCGCATCGCATTCATTCATTTCTGAGTCATGCTTGAGAAGACTTCACCTGGGTAATGCTGCTAATTATGAACCTTATATCATTGGGCTACCAGACGGTAGAAGAATTATCGGAGATCGTGAAGTAAAGAATTGTCCGATTCAGCTTAATGGCTGTGAATGGCTGGCAGACCTCATCGTGGTGGACTTACCTAAGGACGATTTAATTTTGGGTATCGATTGGATGGATCGTCATGATGCCATACTTAGTGTCCGTAAACGTATGGTCACTATTGTTTCAGACGATGGAGTCGAGTGTGTATTTCAGGGGGTAATCCCAGCCGTTCCGGAAGAGTTATTAATATGATGAAAGCAGTGAAATTACCCAATCAGGGGTGTGTTGGTTATTGGTGTTATATGATCAAGACCGAGAAACCATCACTAACGTTGGCGGATATCCCGATAGTGAGAGAATACGCCGATGTATTCCCAGACAAGTTACCTAGTTTGCCTCCACAGAGAGATGTGGAATTCACGATAGAGTTGGAGCCTAGTACGTCCCCAATATCGAAAGCACCATATCGTATGGCCCCGATCGAAATGCAGGAACTAAAGAATCAACTGGAGGAATTGACCAAGAAAGGTTATATCCGACCAAGTGCGTCCTCGTGGGGAGCACCAGTGTTATTTGTCAAGAAGAATGATGGTTCTTTTCGCTTGTGCATTGATTATCGGGAGCTGAACACAGTGACGATCAAGAATAAATATCCCCTACCCCGCATCGATGATCTCTTAGATCAGCTCCAGGGAGCTTCAATATTTTCTAAGATCGATTTAAGATATAGGTATCATAAGTTGAGAATTCGAGAGTCGGATATCGCAAGGACGGCGTTTCGAACACGCTATGGGCATTACGAGTTTGTGGTGATGCCGTTTGGGTTAATTATTGCACCTGCAGTATTCATGGAGTTGATGAACCGAGTTTTTATCGATTATTTAGATCAGTTCGTGGTTGTCTTCATAGAAGACATTTTGATTTATTCTCGTGACCATGAGGAGCACAAACTTTACCTTCATCAGGTCCTCGACATGTTGAGATGGGAGCAACTCTATAGAAAATTTTCCAAATGTGAGTTTTGGATGCCGGAGGTGACATTTCTTGGGCATGTGATTTCATCAGACGGAGTACGTGTCGACCCTAAGAAGACGGAGGCTATCCGAGATAGGAAACCTCCGAAGAATGTTAAGGAAATCCGAAGCTTCCTCGGATTAGCGGGTTATTACCGGTGATTTGTGAAAGGGTTTTCTAAAATCGCTCAACCTATGACTAACCTTTTGTGGAAGGATAAGAAATACACGTGGTCTGACACGTGTCAGTAGAGTTTTGAGGAACTCAAAAGCAGTTTAATTTCAGCACCTGTCCTTTCTTTACCACAAGGGATGGAAGGATTCGTGGTTTATAGCGACGCATCCAGACACGGTCTTGGATGTGTATTAATGCAAAACGGGAAGGTGATTGCTTATGCTTCGCGGCAAATGAGGCCTTATGAGGTCAACTATCCGACCCACGACCTGGAGCTAGCGGCCTTGGTATTCACATTGAAGATTTGGTGACATTATCTTTATGGCGTCACTTGTCAGATTTTCACCGATCATAAGATTTTAATGTATATATTTACTTAGGAGGAGTTAAACATGCGACAGAGATGGTGGTTGGAACTGATTAAAGATTATAATATTGATATACAATACCACCAGGGTAAGGCAAACGTCGTCGCCGACGCCTTGAGTCGTAAGTCCGTTCAGGAGCAAATGCTTGCTTGTTTGACTGATCAGAAGAAACTTTAGCAGGAATTCCTAAGGCCTGAAATCGAGGTCTGGTTACAGCGAGTACAAGGCAAATTTGTATGCTAGATATTTCATCGCCATTGGAAGAGGCGATCAGAACGAAATAGGGTTCAAACCCATTTTTGTTGCACATTCGAGAGGATGTGGCTCAGGGGAAAGCCCCTGGATTTGTGGTCCACGAGGATGGACTTTTGCTATTTAAGAACCGGTTATGCATTTCGGCAGATGACGACTTAAAAAACTAGATTTTGAGAGAGGCCCATGCTACCCCTTATTCTATCCATCCCGGGTCTATCAAGATGTACAAAGACTTGAAACAAAATTACTGGTGGAGTAATATGAAGCGATAAGTCGCAGAATTTGTTTCGAGATGTTTAACATGTCAGCAAGTCAAGATAGAAAATCAGCGACTGACTGGCATGCTGAAACCGCATCCTATCCCAGAATGGAAGTGGGAGGATATTTCAATGGACTTCATCACGAGTTTGTCGGCGAGTTGTCGTGGTATGAATACAATTTGGGTAATTGTGGACCATTTAACTAAGTCAGCTCATTTCCTTGAGATTAAGGATACGTGGGGTCCTGATAGACTTGCCCAGCTATTCATTAAATAAATCGTGAGATTGCACAGTACCCCTAAGAGTATCGTTTCTGATCGTGACGGACGATTTGTGTCACATTTTTGGAAATCTGTTCATCATGCCATGGGAACTCAGCTAAACTTCAGCACAACTTTTCACCTCCAGTCCTACGGATAATCAGAGAGAACTATTCAGACGTTAGAGGACATGATGAGGGCATGTGTTCTCGATTGGAAAGATGATTGGAAGCCCAACTACAGTTGATCAAGTTCACGTATAACAACAGTTGTCATGCTTCGATTAAGATGGCACCTGACGAGGCCTTATATGGTCGTCATTGTCGATCCCCCTTATGTTGGGATGACTTATCAGAATCAATCGGCATTGAGCCCAATATGCTAATAGCCGCCCGAGAAGGTAGTGTTGATCCAGAGTTGTTGCTGACCGCTCAGAGTCGACAAATCATATGCAGCTAATCGTCGTCGACCATTAGAGTTCGAGGCAGGTGACCACGTTTTGGTCAAGGTATCCCCGAGTCGAGGTATCTTCCGTTTCGGGAAGCGTGGAAAGTTGAGTCCGAGATTCATTGGACCATTTGATATTTTGGATCGAGTAGGCGATCTGGCTTATCGATTGGCTTTACCTCTGGCCTTGAGCCGAATTCATAACGTGTTTCACATCTCTCAGTTGCGGAAGTATGTTTCCTACCCTAGTCACATACTTCAGTTCGATGAAATCGAGATCGCGGATGATCATACATACGAGGAACATCCTGTACGAGTCTTAGAGCGACGAATCAAATAGTTGAGGAACAAGGTGATTCCTTTGGTTAAGATTCAGTGGTCGAGACACGGAGTCGAAGAGGCTACTTGGAAAACCGAGAATAATATGCGTGAGATTTATCCCGAATTGTTTGACCCTTAGTTTTGGGGACAAAACTCTTTTTAAGGGGGGAATATGTAATACCCGATTGTGAACTCATTTATTTTCATTCAGTAATTGTCACTCAGTAATTCTCACTCATTAATAATCATTCATATTCATTCATTCGTGCTCACCGTTCGGCGTAGCTTTGAGTCGTGTATCGGTATTGCTCATTGTTCATCCCTGTTTGAGAATCGAGATGAGAATATTATCATTATCATCGTTTTGGTAGCCTGTGTGTGAGGTGTAGCACAAGCTACGTACTCTTTATAGCGCACGCTATTTGAGTATAGATAGCGCACAATATCGTTCAGCATTAGCGCATGCTAGCATAATTTAGGCAGACAGTCTAGTAGGTACTGGACAGAAATGGAGAATTCATAGCGCACGCTAAGAGTAGAAATAGCGTAAGCTAGTTGTATTGGTAGCGCACGCTAAGCAATCGGTGTAGCACGCGCTAAGCCTCGAGCAGACAGTGGACAGTAGGTTCTGGACTCTCTTTTTCTGGACGCCAACTATCAGGTAGCGTGCGTTAACACTCGGTTAACGTACGCTAAGAAGAAGGCTTTAGCGCACGCTACCAAGTACGTAGCGCACGCTAACGAGGCAGACAGAGTTCACTGGACTACCCGGTGAGCCTGCTAGCGCATGCTAAGCTGGGTTTGGTATATATAGGAAAGTTCGGCCCCATTTCATCATTTCTTCATTTCACCTCCTCATCGGGGCGATTTGGGCAATTTTTGGGCATTTTGTGAAGATCACTATGAGCTGCTATTACCTATCTTCGATTGTAGAGTTGGAAGGACGAATTAACACAAGTTCAACGGATCGAACAGTTTGGATCTTCAAAGGTAATTTCTTCAAACCTTGGATTCTAATTTTGGAACTGGAGTATGAAGTTTTGGATGTTATAATCATGATATGTGAAGAGATATACATATGGTTATGAGTTTCTATGAACCATCATGATATGTGAAGAGATATACATATGGTTATTGGAGAATTATTCAAGAACCCTTGAATGTTGACTTTGGAATTTTGGGGTTTTCGATTAGATGTTGTCATAATCTCGAGTTGTGTATTCCTTTTGGATTATAGATTTCATTGATGATGTTTTGTTGGATTAAATCACTCCTTTGGAGGTTGGTATTCGATGTAATTGGGGTTGGTTGTAAACAATGGAAGAATGTTTGCAACGTGTTTGTCAAAATGCCCCAATGAGTTGGGTTTGTTGTATCGACTTATTGAATTGGTTATGATCATATGGATGCGTATATTAAGCGAATTGTTGGTACTTGTGTTATTCAAGGTTGTTCGAGCGACCGATAACTCTATTAAGGACGTTTGCTCGAGGAAGGACATTTCATCACCAGTATTGAGGCAGGTTAATTCTTGCTCGGTTAAAAGGATAATCATTCCTTTTGTTGTTGTTCATTCATACATATAATTCATTCATCATACATAAATCATGTTGAGATTTGTAATTATCAAACTAATCATTCAATTCATGAGGAACGACAGTTCCAATCAGTTCATTTGAAGCTATCACTCATTGCGTCATTATTTCACCTCGGTGAGTCATTCTTGACCCTTGTCAGCTTTCAATTCATTGTTCTTCATCATGGTCGCTTTTGTAATTGTGACCTTCCGGGATTGTATTGCATTTCAGGTGGTATATGTGTGGAATTTTTAGTCAGGCACACTAAGGTCATTGTGTATATGCGGGAGTCCGGACACATTGGACTGTGCACACGGTAACGTGCCTCCGTGAGACTAATTAGGCCAAGTTTTGCAGGTGTTTATACGGGACGCCGGGCACTCGGCATGCTTGTGCACTTGCACATCCCATTCGTTGTGTACTATGATTCCCATCATTCAACTTGATTTCATAACTAATTCATGTGATTATTGTATTTGTTCAACTCTTGAGGATTGTTGTTCTGTGTAACTGACCCCGTTGGGGATGTTATTTTTAGGTCATGGCAAGGTAAAGGAACGGGAAGAGAAAGTTGACGGCGAGGAGTCCCAGTGATACTAGTAGGGGGCCCCAGTCTGTCCACTTATTCATGTTTCTTTGATATGTATTTTCCACTGCAGTTCCGTTTGGATTTTTATTTTATTCAGTGTTGTATATTGTATCTTCATATGAAATGTACATATATTCTGTATTTCTAGGTGTGTTGTACTTGAAACTCCTCATCGGATTTATTAGTAATATAATGTGTTTTGGTACTACAATTATATTATTTAATTTATTAATTTTCACTCGCCTGGTTGGTCCTAGTTGGGGGTCCACGACACTGTAATATTCGCCTAGTTTGGGGTGTTACAGTCCAAAGGTACTTTAAAACAATTCTTTCAATACCATCGGGGTTCCATTAGAAAATTAAAGGTCGGCTCGCCAATTTCAAACAATTTTAAAAATCCACACGAAGTAGCCGATTAACCGCACCGTAAAAACATTTTCGAAAATTGATTTTCCACAACTTGCTCAAGTTTATGAAATTTTCAGGAAAGCATTTTCAAACACACACACAACATACATAATTTATCAATTCATCAAACACAATCCATTACCATCAAATCCAATCACACGTCAACACCATCTGTGCACATAATTATACCACACAAGCAACTGTCAAAAGATAATTAACATCTAAAACTGAAATCCTGCCCCTCAGTAATGAGGACTCTCACAACAAATGCATCCAGAACGACTTAACAGTCACACCACCAACTTAATCACAATTTTGAGCATTTTTGTCCCACCAATAATGTCATCATCACTACATACCTCCGAAATGATAATCATGAAATCAAAAAGTTAAAAACGAGAGTCACGTTTTGAGTAAATTTTATAGACCTCGTTTGAGTTTAAAAAAAATCACGTTTTCAAAAGAAAGACTATAATCCAAGATGAAAATGAAATGTTATTTGGTTTGAATTCTCAAAAAAATTCGGCCTTAAGGTCATCATATGAAAATCAAACTTTTTCCTTCCTTGGAGGATGTTTTAAAATAAAATTTACGTAACTTCCCAAAATATTTAAAGCCTTAAAATATCACATTGATAAACTTTCCTTGCGTAACCAAACCAAAACCATTACTCCTGTAAAATCGATTTATACAAAGATATACATATATATACATATACACCGGCATCACTCTTTATTCGAGTGCACTATAAGAATCAGACAAGCATAGGTCACGTATTCACAATTCACATTTAAACACCACTTCACAATATAGAATCACACAAGCTCGTATAACACAAGGCACGATATACCAGAGAGAATTACATCCACAAGTCGCACGAAGATGATGGCTGCACATTGATACTAATCACGACCGACATTACAGACGACGCATCGCGACACGACTTAGTTAGACAAAATCTGACAAGACAAGACAAAACAAGACAAGACAAGACCCAACAACACACAACTCGACCCGACAGCCTAGGTTTCCAACCTGGCTCCGATATCATATTCTGTAACACCCCCAAACCACTCGGGAATATTACAGCACTGCAGACCCTCTCCACGAGGATCTACCAGGCTGAATATAGAAAGCACAACATATTAATACATGCCAACATGGCCAATAATGAACCATTAGACCGATTTGGTCTTTTACCACATCAAACACATCAAACATACATAACTCTTTCTCACAACTCGTACACACACCGGGGTGAAAATGTTAGGAGTATGCCCTCGAATGCCACTTAGAGGATGTTGAGTGAGGGCATTGTACTTGTTATTATGTATATCACTAAACTAGGGCAATGGATGTTTCTTTATTTACTAGTAGTTACTGGCGTTCCTGACTCGTAAATATATATATATATAGAAACTAGTCCGTGTATTTTAGAGCAAAACATTCCACTCCTTATTGGATAAGGGGATCGACACTGTAAAGGTTTATAGCACAAATAATTAATCGTTCGCAAGTCGATGAAACTTAACTGGGCGTTAAGTTTATGTGAAGACTTGTATGACGTGTTCTTTGACGTGGAGAGTGCCTGTACAACACTAATGGTTAGTGGGAGCACACGTTATAGGTATGCTAATTAGATTAGTATACTCGAACCGACTCACCCTCGATTTGTCACACGGATTTCACTCTGGGACAGTCAATGACGGAATCGAAAGGTTGTGATAGGTATTCGTGGACCTTCGACTTGAGGATTTAGTAGGGATTTGCTTGTGACGTCAATAATTTCATTAGAGTAGTTCGACCCTGTAAACCGGAAGGCAGGGGTCAACCTCGACGTGCGTCTTGACGGGCAAGTAGAAGGTCCTACTGAATACGAAGATAGAATTCTTTCTCCTGTTAGTGAACAGGTTATATGCACTATGCGGTTATTGGCAGATGAGATCATAAGTCTTTGGCCAAAGCATTGGAGCTAGTTGTATTGGATACACGAGAGCTCGATGATCTCAATTTGCATTAATGCTTGCATAGCGTCAAGTACGGATAGGGTTTGACTGTCTGTGACCCTATTACTTGATCGGGACATTTGAAAGAAGGGTTTATACGTATATTGGTATTCACGACAGAATGGTTCTTGAATGATCCCAATCATTCGTTCTCGGTTAAGTACAATGATGTAGGCCGCCCAGTGGCTAGGTGGTGCTACTACTCTTTGGTTCCTCCCATTGCTGAATGAGACGGACCTACTGAGTCGCGCAATAGGATTGGCGATGGAATGAATCGAGCTTATTCTCTCATTATGAATATTAGATATTGGATATTTAATTTATTGGGACATTGGATGTCTAAATTGATTTACGGCCTAATGAATTACATAAATTACTGGGTGATTAATTTAAATCATGAATATAATTATTTCTTGGAGAAATTAATTATGTTATTATGTATTTGATATGATTAATTAATTGGAGTATTTAATTTATATAAATACATCGGAACGGAATTGGACTTTATCTGTTTGGACTCTCGGGAGTCCGAAATGAATAGAATTCATCCGACTCCTTCTAGATTGCCCCCCCATTTTCCACCTACCTTCCCCTCTTGTTCTTTTGTGTCCATTTTATAATGGATGAAAAAGACTTGTAGGGAATCTCATGTGGATGAGTTGTATAGTGTGGGTTCAAATTGAATAAAGGTGGAAGACTTCTTATCACTCTCATGCCATTCATTTTTTCCTACGGTTGAGAGAGTTCAAGAGAGAGAAAATAGTTTTCTCAATTGTCTTCATCTTCTTCTTCATTTTCTTCTTGGTGCTTCTTGGAGAAAAATTAAGAAATCAAAGAGAGATAGTGAGTTATACACTTAGAGTGTTATAATCACAATCGAAAGCTTCATTATCCTAGCTCTAGCCGTATCATTGGAGGATAGCAAGGTGATCGTCGTTCCGTTCGTTTCACCGGTGCGTGACAAGTAGAGACGCAGTACTTTCGGCGTTGGATCATCCAAGAGCTTGGAGCGGATTGGATCGTAGCGAAAGCAATCTAAAGCTTGGGGAATAGCTCAAAAGAAGGACACCATTTAAATCAACGGACTACAAGGGTATGTTTCTAGTATCATCTTGTGCTTCGTTTAAGATTCATATATACGCAGCTCGATTGATCCTCGTAGCGATTCAGATCGAATTAGTTTTTGTTTTACCGCTTTTGCTGGGCCTTCGATTTAGGCACCGAATCCCAACAGTGGTATCAGAGCGTAGGTCTTGCGATCGTATATACGATATTACCATTTGGAATGCTTGATTAGATGGTGAATGATTTGGAATCATTTATAGTCATAATTGTGGTGTGTTTTTCGTTCGTTGTAGTTGTATTGTTCGTAAGTATATATCTAAATATAAATCTTTAATTTCTGGCAAATATGATTTATATTGAAGATATGAAAGTCGGAAAATATTGATATTGGATATCAGGTCAAAAATCTAGCTCCGAATCGTCGTCGGACGACTTTTCGGACAAGGGGCAGGAAGCTGCCGGGCTGACCCGACCGTGTCAGGCGGCACGGGCCGTGATAGCCGGACAGTCTCGGCAGACTGTCAGGAGGACCCGAGCGTGTAATTTGACACAGCCGTGTCTGGCAGGCCAACTTTATAAGCTGTCGGGTTAACCCGACCGTGCCATTTGGCACGGGCCATGTCTGGCCGGTAGACTGCCGATGGTGACTCGGCTGTGGCAGGCCAGTTTCGCCCCAGCTCGATTTTTCCATGTATTCCAGAAAATTAATCTCCCACATGTTAAATTGGATTTAATATGATTAAAATGATTTATGGTATTTCATTTTATAAGGGAAATTTGATTAATTGGAATATTTGTGGGTGACCGAATACTTTGAATGTTTTCATATTACCTATTGTGTGAATTGATTGGATTGATTCTATTTATTGTTTGTATGTTGATTAGATCAATGTATATCTATGCAATCCGTTTATATAGTATTTATTGGATGAATGCTTTTGAATGGGAATGTGGTTCATGGACTTAGTTTTGAATCTTTCGGTTTTTATTCGATTGGGTTGTAAAGGCCGTTTTAAACCTATTTATTTTACTAGAATTATTTGTATCTAGGATGTAATTTTTCAATGTAAAATTTATATGTAATGACGAAGACCGGAGGAAGATCCGTTTCGAGAAGACGAAGATTCAAGACGAAGACTTGTAATTAGATTACAGAGTTTTTGTTTCTAGGAACGGTCCATGAACTACATGTTGGTAGCAACTAGGTTGTGAATGGTTGTTCATATTGTATGAATGCACAAACGCGCTTAAATGGATTAATGTGCAAAGTGTAATGTTAATCGCGAAAATTCTCCCACAACAAATTATTAAGTTTATAAGGTTTCAAGGTTTTCCTTCCCTCCATCGAGCTTTCAGGAAATTGAAATCCAAACCGGATGTGCTATGCTTCCAAGTTATCGGGGTAGTCGTTCGGGGAGGATGGATAAATTACCGGGAGCGCATTGGATGCCTTTGGTTGGAGCAAATTTTATCCTTAGAAACCTGATAGGTTGCCGGATAAGATTCAATTGTGAAACTAATTTGCGTCGATGGTATAAACTTAACTTGTTCACGAACTATAGAAATCGTATAGGTTGAGGGGAGTGAACAAGGGGAAAAAGAAGATCGAATCATCCATTAGATGGGTTGGTGTTGGACACCACTTTATGAAAATTAATAGACTAGAAACCTGTTCAGTTGCCCTCTATTAAGATTTATAAAGAACTCGACCGCCAGTATGAAGTAGTGAGAACGATACTTCCGAATTTCACATGAGAGTGTTATTCCGATAAAAATAGTGGGAGCTGGGTAACAAGAATAGAAAAGAACTTAATTCTATACTCAGATCATAATTGGACGAGTTACTAATTAATCTGTCGTACTTAATGCAGACATAACTCTCAATATGACATTGAACCCACTCTCAATCCTACTCGAAAAGAACACCTTGATCGGACCTAACGTTGTGGATTGGCTCCACAATATGATGATAGTCCTCAGTATAGAGGCACTGGGATACGTCTGGGAGACGGACATTCCGGCGCCTCCTATGTGGACCAGAGCCAATCAGGAAGAGATTGAAAACCACGAAAAGTGGGTTAAGGATGATGTAAAAGTCCGTGCTTACATGATGGCTTCTATGTCTAATGAGCTTCAGAGAGCTTATGAGAAAATGACTTATGCTAGGCAGATTATATCTCAATTAACCGATCTTTATGGTGAGCATAGCAGAACTGCTAGATATGAGATATCCAAGCAACTGTTCGGTGCAAGGATGAAGGAAGGTGAGAAGGTTGGGGACCACGTCCTCAAAATGATATCTATGATCGAGAGATTGGAGGCTCTTGATTTTAAGATGGATCCTTCTCTTCAAGTGGACCTTATGCTACAGTCTCTCCCTGATTCCTTCTCAGAGTTTGTTACGAACTTCAACCGCAATGAGATTCCATGTAACTTAGCTAGGATAATGAACAAACTAGTGACCGCTCAATCTCAGATGAAGACTCCGCGGATGAAGGAGTCTGCCCTTGTGATTTCTTCTGGATCTTGGAGGTCCAATAATAAGAAGAAAAAGACCAAAAAGTGAACGAGACCACAAGTCAAGGACCTTAAGGGTAAGGGTAAGGCCCCGATGGTTCCAAAGATCAAGAGGAAGGATGCATGTCTCAAATGCAGTGAGTTGGGCCACTGGGCTATAGACTGTCCCATTCTTCATGGCACTTCAGGTGCAGAACTTTTAGTTTTGGAAACAAATTGTTCTGCTACTGTATTTTCTACTTTCTGGATACTGGATTCTGGTGCTAGTTCTCATATATGTACCGTAAATCAGGATCTGGAACAAAGTAGGAAGCTTGGAGCTAGGGAAGTAGTAATTACTATCGGAAGTGGGCATAGTGTCGAAGCAACTGACATCGAATCACTTCTACTGGATTTAGAATCTGGCTTTGTTAACTTTAGAAGATGTACTTGTTTTGCACAAGGGGCATAAGAACATTGTATCTATTCCTGTCATGGATCGGAGAGGCTTTTCATTTTTCATTGGTGATGGTTCTTGAACAATTTATTTTAGAAATAAACTAGTGGGCACTGATACATTGTTAAATGGACTGTATCATCTAAATCTTAGTAACAAAGTAGTCGTGAATACTATGACTAGGAAGCGTGGCAGGGATGAAACTAATCAAGTTTTGAAATGGCATCTTAGACTTGGTCATGATGGTCTGACCAAGGTTTACAAAATGGAAAAAGATGGACTTATGGGTCCATTGGGATCGGATCCCTTTCCTACTTGTGAATCTTGCCTTAAAGGCAAAATGACTAAGTCCCCCTTCACAGGGATTTTTGAAAGAACCGCTGATAAACTAGGATTAATCCATATCGACATATGTGGTGTTTTGGAAGCAGCACGAGACGGATATCAATATTTCATTACGTTTACAGATGATCATACTAGGTATGCTTATGTATACTTAATGAAACATAGATCCGAGGCCTTTGAGAAATTCCAGGAATTTAAGGCCATAGTCGAAAAACAAACTGGTAATCATATCAAAGCACTTCGGTCGGACCGAGGTGGCGAGTATATGAGTGCAGAGTTTGACAAGTTCCTAAAGGAACATGGAATAGTATCACAACTAACATCTACAGGTACGCCTCAGTTAAATGGTCTGTCAGAAAGAAGGAACCGAACCTTGTTGAACATGGTCCGTTCCATGCTGGGCTATACTGACTTACCGATTCACCTATGGGGGTATACACTCCTGACTGCCGCTTATATCTTGAATAGATGTCCTTCCAAATACATTTCTAAAACTCCACATGAGATGTGGGAGGGCAAGAAACCAAGTCTTAATCACATTAGGATTTGGGGATGTCCCGCCTATGTCAAGAAGACTAAGGTGGACAAGTTGGAAGCGATGTCCGTGAAGGAATGTTTTCATTGGTTTCCCATATGGGACAATAGGTTATCTATTCTTCATGCCCAAAGATCGAAAGATCATTGTTGCTTTGCATGCACACTTCCTGGAAGATGAGTTCATTCAGGAAGGCGGAGCAGGTAGAAGTATTTCTTTGGAAGAATACACTGAAACTCCTCAAGAGACACCTGTGCAAGAAATTGGAACCGAACCTTCTGAAACATAAGTACAACCACCCCGTAGGTCTAGTAGGGTGTCTCATTTACCTGAGAGGTATGGCCTTGTACACTTGGAGGAGCTGGGTCTCCATGAGGTTCCAGGTGATAGCTAAGAGACCGACCCAACGACCTATGACCTAGCAATGGTGGATGTAGACTCCATGAAATGGACTATAGTAGTCTTCATGTAGTAGGGACTTTCATTTTGATGAGACAGTAAAAGAGTTTGACTTCGTGCTAAATGAAGAGGAACCTTGTGTATACAAGAGGGTTAGTGGGAGCAAGATCACATTCTTAGTACTATTTGTAGATGACATTCTACTAATAGGAAATGATGTGGGAATGCTCAGTTCCGTGAAAGCTTAGATTTTGAGTAATTTCTCCATGAAAGACATCGTAGAAGAAACCTATATTCTTGAGATTCGACTCTACTGGGATAGATCGAAGAGAATGATAAGTTTTTCCCAAGCCCTCTATATAGATAAAATCTTAAACTGATTTAAGATGGATTATTCTAAAAGAGGGTTCCTATCGATGCGACATGGAAAAAACTCACCTTGAAGATGTGTCCTAATAGTGAGGAACAATGAAAGGAAATGAGCAATATACCATATGCTTCGGAAATGGGTAGCCTAATATATACTTTATTGTGTACGAGACCTGACATTGCACATGCTGGGAGCATGGTAAGTAGGTTTCGGGCTAACCCAGTTAGGGAAGATTAGACCTCCGTAAAGAACGTTCTCAAGTACTTTAAAAGGACTAGAGATCTGGTTCTTAAATATAATGGTGGAGAACTGAATGTGGTGGGATTCACTGAATTGGACTTCCATAGTGTGTCATCCGACTAGAGATCTGGTGTGTCATACTTTAAAAGGACTAGAGATCTGGTTCTTAAAAGAATTGTGCTGCATAGAGTAGAGTCATCCGACTACGTCGCTGATCCACTAACCAAGCCACTTTTTCAGATTAGCTTAGAGAGTCATCTACAGAACATGTGTATTAGATACCATAGTGTGTGGCATTGAGGGCATGTGGGAGATTGTTAGGAGTATTCCCTCGAATGCCACTCAGAGGATGTTGAGTGAGGGCATTGTACTTGTTATTATGTATATCATTAAAATAAGTTAATGGATGTTTCTTTATTTACTGGTAGTTACTGGCGTTCCTGACTCGTATATATATATATATATATATATATATATATATATATATATATATATATATATATATATATATATAGAAACTAGTCCGTGTATTTGAGAGCAAAACATTCCACTCCTTATTGGACAAGGGGACTGGCACTGGAAAGGTTTATAGCTCAAATACTTAATCGTTTGCACGTCGATGAAACATGAATGGGCGTTAAGTTTATGTGAAGACTTGTATGACGTGTTCTTTGACGTGGAGAGTGCCTGTCGAATACTAATGGTTAGTGGGAGCACACGTTATAGGTATGCTAATTGGATTAGTATACTCGAACCGACTCACCCTCGATTCGTCACACGGATTTCACTCCGGGGCAGTCAATGACGGAATCGAAAGGTTGTGATAGGTATTCGTGAACCTTAGACATGAGGATTTAGTAGGGATGTGCTTGTGACGTCAAGATTTTCATTAGAGTAGTTCGACCCTGTAAACCAGAAGGCGGGGGTCAACCTCGATGTGCGTCTTGACGGGCAAGTAGCAGGTCCTACTGAATACCAAGATAGAATTCCTCCTCTTAGTGAACAGGTTATATGTCCTATGCGGTTATTGTCAGATGAGATCATAAGTCTTTGGCCAAAGCATTAAAGCTAGTTGTATTGGATATAAGAGAGCTCGATGATCTCGATTTGCATTAACGCATGCATAGCGTCAAATACGGATAGGGTTTGACTGACCGTGACCCTATAACTTGACCGGGACATTTGAAAGAAGGGTTTATACGTATACTGGTATTCACGACAGAATGGTTCTTGAATGATCCCAATCATTCGTTCTAAGTTGGGGTACAGTGTAGGCCGCCAGGCTGGCTAGGTGGTGCTACTACTCTTTGGTTCCTCCCATTGCTGACTAAGACGGACCTACCGAGTTGTGCAATAGGATTGACGACGGAATAAATCGAGCTTATTCTCTCATTATGAATATTAGATATTGGATATCTAATTTATTGGGACATTGGATGTCTAAATTGATTTATTGGATAAATTAATTTATGGCCTAATGAATTAAATAAATTTAAACCATTAATATAATTATTTCTTGGAGAAATTAATTATGTTATTATGTATTTGATATGATTAATTAATTGGATTAATTAATTGATATATATACATCGGAACGGAATTGGACTTTATCTGTTTGGACTCTCGGGAGTCCGAAACGAACAGAATTCATCCGAATCCTTGTAGATGTAACACCCCCAAATCCCATTAGATTATTACAGTGCCGTGGACCCCACACCAGGTGATCCACCAAGCGAACACGACTAAAATACAACAAACTGACCAAAATAGGAAATCACAGACCCTACTATGATGTCCGACATACTATTACGATATGGAATTTCAACGACAAGGATGGGCCTACATGGCCAAAATAAAATACAATAACATACACGAGCCTTGCTCGGATAATACAAAACGACAACGATTGAACAAAAATGGAGTACTCCAAACTGTCTGACCAACATAAACACCAAAATATCTCGGACTAGTATCGCTCGAATGCCTCGTCGCCATCGTCATGCCCCTGTGTCTCAACCCTCTCCTCGCAAGTACCTAAAACATGAAAACATGTTCCGCCCCCACGGGGTCAGCCATCCAGAATAATAAACATCAAATACATGCACAACATGATATGCATCCAAAGGCAGAATAAACAGTACAACAATGGTAATACGAGATGCTCACAAACCAAAGTAAGAATCGAGCATTCGTGGAACACTATGCCCATGGCATACGATCAATACCTGCTCAATAGGTTAGAACGTAAGTGCCCAACGGCGAATCATCAATATAGAACACAACAATACGTTACCCGAAGGTAAATCAAACCAACGCTGAAATAAATAAGGATCACAATGCCCGAAGGCTCCAATGGAAATACTGTTACAGCACAATGGCCTGAAATCCCTCAGCCGAAGCTGCCAAAATATCATGATGGCCTGAAAGCCCTCAGCCGAAGCTACCAAAATATCACGATGGCCTGAAAGCCGTACAGCCCGAAGCTGTAAATCCTCACAATACAGATCTCAAAGAAACAAACCTGACTATCGAACATACCCCTCGGGCGTATGAACGCTTAATCACAAAACGTCGAACACATCCACGCCTTTAAATGGACTATGAACGAACAAAATTGTATGGCTCAATGATGGACATCACAGTACGCCCGATCCGGAAATGTGTCCGTGCACATGTCCACCCCGTATACGGAATCCAGAAATATACGTGGGACAATGTACCTAATTAGCCTCACGAACTACGTCTCGAGTGCACGGTCCAATGCGGAAACATCCACGCATGACCATCGTGTGCCTGGCTAAAAATCCTACACAATAACCAATCGGAACGCAGATATGATTCCGGATATGTCACGATACAACATGACAACGAAACTCAAAGGATAACACATCCAATACGGATCATACGACTCACCAAGTGAACGATGACACACGAATAATGAAAGATCGACACGACCAACGATATTCAAAACAACTATCCTGGGATCAAAATCCCTAACGACCGATTAACACGAGCAACGATCACAACACAACAGTCCGGGAAATCCTCAACCTTCAACGATCACAAAATTACCGAGTTCACAAGAATAATAGTGTGCTGCCTTGAATCGGTCAACACGACAATAATAATTCAACGGATGGGAACTATCCTCGACAGTCCCAATTCAATACTTCGATTACCGTAGAACGGCCAATCGATAACAATTATACAACGGATGGGAATTATCTTTTTGACAACGGATGGGAATTATCTTTGATAATCCCAATTCAATATATCGATTACCTTCAGAACGGTTAACCGATAACAATTATACAACGGATGTCTCGGCACCTTTAATCGGTTACCGATAACGAATATGATAATCGAATACGTCAATGCCTTCAATCGGCCAAAACGACTTCAATAGAAAAACACTGATATCAATAACGACGATTCACAAAAAATATCTTGATGGAACATCAATCAATAACAACAATCGATACGTCGATGCCGCGAACCGGCTATCAACAACAATATCTCAAAGGAACATCAATCAACAATAACAATCGATATGTCGATACATGAACCGCTATCGACAAATATATTACCAACAAGTATCGCAATGCCTTAAATCGGCCATTTACGAACAACAATAATATTTGGCATAATTTGCCGAAGGGTATCGTATCAAACAATCCCCTGATATCAACAAAATCATAAAGAGACCAAGTCTCGAAATGATACACACATTCATACACATACATGATAACATTAATCTCATTGACCAGTACAAGTATAAAACTTGCCTCAAACCGAAGGCGAGAAAGTCCTTCCACGATCAACGTCCTACCACGAATCGATCAACGGCGTCCTCCGACAATCACAAGCACTCGAACAACCTTGAATGAAATACAATTCATTCGATAACACGATATCGACCGAAAACGACACAATAGATAATTCCGATTCCAACACGAACACATACTATACTCGTATTTATCCGTATACACACATATATATAATATACATATATATATGTATAATATACATACGGTACACACATTACTAACACACACTCACTACATAATATATATATATATATATATATGTATGTATATATATATATATATATACTGCACATACACACACTTCACAATTTATATATATATACACAACATATATATATATATATATTCTTATACAACACACACACACACCACTGCACATTATATATATATACAACACACACACACACTGCACGTTATATATATATATATATATATATATAACACATCTTTATATACATTATATATATATATACACAGAACACACAACACAAGGACTTACCGGGAAAAATCGATCGGCCGGGCAACCTTCGCCGGAATCCGGTCAGAAAACAAAACTCGGCCGGGAAAAATCGACCACGGACCTCGTCCAACTCCAGCCCGTTTCCGTCTATGGCCGGTTTTCACCATCTCCGCCTGCAACTCCTCGCCGGAAGTATGTCAAACCTCCGTTCCGCCGTCCGTTCCGGACAAAAACCACCTCCGGTCGCCGGAAACAAAGGAGAAGCGTCCATGGCCGGAAACCATGAAGAACGCCGGTGCCTGAGCTCCGTCTCGCCAGAAATCAGGACAGCTCGACCGGATTTGCAGCCTTCCGATTCGGAAATTCCGATCGGCCGCCGCCGAGCTCTGGTCGCGAGCCGCCTGCCGTAGCCGAGCTCTGATCGTCGCCGGAGATGTCAGCCCTACCTCCAGTCGTCAACTCCAGTCCGTCGCCGGAAAATGGAGAAGCCAGCTGCCCGTCCTCAAGCTCTATATCGTCGGAAGAAAAAAAAGACGAGAGCGGAGAGAAGAGAGGGAACGAGAGAGAGGACAAGAGAGAGAGAAGATGGCGAGAGGGAGAGAGAGGTGAGGGAGATAATATGTATATACATATACAGGGAGAGAGAGTGATGATGATATATATATATATATATATATATATATATATAGCATGAGGGAGTGAGAGAGGGATTCACGTGAGGGAGAGGAGAAATGACAAAAGTGAGATGAGAGATAATATATATATATATATATATATATATATATATATATATAATATATACATATATAAATGATACCCTAAAGATACCCTCGCCCCGAAAGTTGACCACGAGGAAGGTTCCCACCACCTACCACGCATTACGTACGTAACTTCAGGGCGTAACGTACGTAATCACAACAAATTAGCGTACGTAATGCTACATAGGTAGCGTACGCTATGGCTATAAACTTAGCCAAAATTCCAAACTCGCCAAGCAACAACGAAACGACGAAACCAAACCGTCGATCAGTATAAATATTTCGATCCCAAAATATTCTAATACAATATACATTGTATTGGTCCAAACAACAACACTTGTACAATTCCAAATGAATACGTACAACTCAACAGTAACACGAAAAAAAAAAAAAAATTACCCCTGGATATTACATACTCCCCCCCTTAAAAAGAGTTTCGTCCCCGAAACTCAGGGTGCAGAAGTCGGGGCACGGACTATCCATCGGGATAAGAAAACAACATCTCCAAGAATACTCCTCAATACGAGCAATTCCGCCTAAGCAACTGGGCCGACCCCACGGGTCCCCACGTCTCCTCTGCCTGAACAAGGCGAAAAAATCAAGTGATAAAGACACTCAATCAAATGCGAGATTAGCCGAATCATGACTCTCCTGCTAGAGACCAGCCAGGAAGTCGTACTAACCGCATGACTCGTAACTCTGGCGTACACGCCCCGCGAATACCGCCCATTGTACATGTCTATGATTATCGGTGTACACTTCTCGTTCTCCTCAGCATCGAACGCCCATGTAATCACGGTCTCTAACCACAAAAAAAAATAACAACGCACGAATAGTCCTCGAGACCATATCAACCGCACGCCCAAGTCCTCATGACTTGAAGTCTCGAATCACAATGAACGATTACCCAGATCATCACAAAAAATCTCGGGTACAGGACCAAAAGGAAAGAAAATCACATCAAATGACTCAAGTGTCAAGATTCTCAGATACAATGATTACAAGATAGATCAACCATAAATGGTTCGCAACCACAATACTAAAATACAGACCAAGTCAAACATCAATCCGAAAGACAAGGAAAATACAAATCAAGGCTACATCTCAAATGTACCCGAAATCAACATCCTCCAGATAATCGAGCTCCTCGATCTCATCGACTCGAGGAAGACCCTAATCTGAACTCGCTACTTCCCCTCAGGTGTCCATACCTCTGGCTCCCGAAGCCCGATATGACCCCTTGGATGAAGTACGGACTGAAGCACCAAAATCTCTCGAGGCCCATGAGCTCTCCCGAGATCTACTGGCACTAGAACTCCTGCAGTATTCTGAAGGTGTCCCTGCCTCCCACACAGAAAATAAATAATAGCTGGAATCGTACATCAAGTACTCACATGCCCCGCTGAATCACGCTAAAACAAACAACAGTCGAACTCGTCGCCTGAGAAGAAGATGTTTTCCCAGTACGAAGCCGACTAGGAAATGACCTCTTGGACGTCGGAGCTCGATGTCCCTCTGAACGAATCGGCATCCTAGTCCTCTCACCAGAAGAAACTGAAGGATCCTTCTGAGTAAGCTCCTCGATGGAAAGTTCTGCTCCAAGAGCCTTCTCGATGAATTTACCAAGTGAGTTACAATTGTGATTGAACAACTGTATTCTCAACCGCGGGTTCAACATCTTGCTAAAATACTTGATCTTATCCGCCTCAGTACGGATAACAGATGAAATGGCGAAGAAGTCCTTGAAACTTCTCGGAATAACAATAACACCCTCGTCCTCGACGGATTCGGGGTTCAAAACCTCCGACAACTTGGCTTCCCGAAGTGGAGTCGGATAATATTTCTCTAACATGAGAGTCTTGAACTCGATCCAAACACAATCACGATCGGTGGGTTCTCGAGCACAACTCCGAAAATGATTTGCCAGCCACCAAAGTATTGGTACGAGGTTTCGGGTTTTGGCCCACTCTGCGGCCTCTACCCCCTCTGTCACGTCTTCTTTCCAGACTGAAAGAATAACGTTCAATCATGACCACAACACAATTATGCCTCAACGACCAGAATGCTAGGTCAACGCAAAACACGAGTATACATACTCAACAGATAAACGATCACATCGATCGCGCTAATCATAGCCGATACAGAGCCCACATGCTCCAAAGCAAATAATCATAAATAAATTGCACCCGATCGTCACATACAAGTGTCAACAAAACAGGTTTAATCAATGACATAATGAATGTATGCACATAAAAGAGAATAGAGTCCTTACACAGGTCATACGAAGCTTCGAGGTCTTGCGATACTAGTCTTCACTGACGACGACTCGATGAAAGAATGACTCATACAGTCGTCCAACTATCACGACTCATAAAACCCGACTGTCCAGATTGTCATAACCTGATAGCCCCACTACTACCGCGTCGGTAGAGACACATAACACACAAGTCAGGGTATCTCACAACCCAAGTGCTCTGATATCATCTCCTGTAACACCCCCAAATCCCATTGGGTTATAACAGTGCCGTGGACCCCACACCAGGTGATCCACCAGGCGAACACGACTAAAATACAACAAACTGACCAAAATAGGAAATCACAGACCCTACTATGATGTCCGACATACTATTCCGATATGGAATTTCAACGACAAGGATGGGCCTACATGGCCAAAATAAAATACAACAACATACACGAGCCTTGCTCGGATAATACAAAACGACAACGACTGAACAAAAATGGAGTACTCCAAACTGTCTGACCAACATGAACACCAAAATATCTCGGACTAGTATCGCTCGAATGCCTCGTCGCCATCGTCATGCCCCTGTGTCTCAACCCTCTCCTCGCAAGTACCTAAAACATGAAAACATATTCCGCCCCCACGGGGTCAGCCATCCAGAATAATGAACATCAAATACATGCACAACATGATATGCATCCAAAGGCAGAATAAACAGTACGACAATGGTAATACGAGATGCTCACAAACCAAAGTAAGATTCGAGCATTCGTGGAACACTATGTCCACGGCATACGATCAATACCTGCTCAATAGGTTAGAACGTAAGTGCCCAACGGCGAATCATCAATATAGAACACAACAATACGTTACCCGAAGGTAAATCAAACCAACGCTGAAATAAATAAGGATCACAATGCCCGAAGGCTCCAACGGAAATACCGTTACATCACAATGGCCTGAAAGCCCTCAGCCGAAGCTGCCAAAATATCACGATGGCCCGAAAGCCCTCAGCCGAAGCTGCCAAAATATCACGATGGCCTGAAAGCCGAACAGCCTGAAGCTGTAAATCCTCACAATACAGATCTCAAAGAAACAAACCTGACTGTCGAACATACCCCTCGGGCGTATGAACACTTACTCACAAAACGTCGAACACATCCACGCCTTTAAATGGACTATGAACGAACAAAATTGTATGGCTCAATGATGGACATCACAGTACGCCCGATCCGGAAATGTGTCCGTGCACATGTCCACCCCGTATACGGAATCCAAAAATATACGTGGGACAATGTACCTAATTAGCCTCACGAACTACGTCTCGTGTGCACGGTCCAATGCGGAAACATCCACGCATGACCATCGTGTGCCTGGCTAAAAATCCTACACAATAACCAATCGGAACGCAGATATGATTCCGGATATGTCACGATACAACATGACAACGAAACTCAAAGGATAACACATCCAATACGGATCATACGACTCACCAAGTGAACGATGACACACGAATAATGAAAGATCGACACGACCAACGATATTTAAAACAACTATCCTGGGATCAAAATCCCTAAGGACCGATTAACACGAGCAACGATCACAACACAACAGTCCGGGAAATCCTCAACCTTCAACGATCACAAAATTACCGAGTTCACAAGAATAATAGTGTGCTGCCTTGAATCGGTCAACACGACAATAATAATTCAACGGATGGGAACTATCCTCGGCGGTCCCAATTGATACTTCGATTACCGTAGAACGGCCAATCGATAACAATTATACAACGGATGGGAATTATCTTTTTGACAACGGATGGGAATTATCTTTGATAATCCCAATTCAATATATCGATTACCTTCAGAACGGTTAACCGATAACAATTATACAACGGATGTCTCGGCACCTTTAATCGGTTACCGATAACGAAGATGATAATCGAATACGTCAATGCCTTCAATCGGCCAAAACGACATCAATAGAAAAACACTGATATCAATAACGACGATTCACAAAAAATATCTTGATGGAACATCAATCAATAACAACAATCGATACGTCAATGCCGCGAATCGGCTATCAACAACAATATCTCAAAGGAACATCAATCAACAATAACAATCGATATGTCGATATCGCGAACCGGCTATCGAAAAATATATTACCAACAAGTATCGCAATGCCTTAAATCGGCCATTTACGAACAACAATAATATTTGGCATAATTTGCCGAAGGGTATCGTATTAAACAATCCCCTGATATCAACAAAATCATTAAGAGACCAAGTCTCGAAATGATACACACATTCATACACATACATGATAACATTAATCTCATTGACCAGTACAAGTATAAAACTTGCCTCAAACCGAAGGCGAGAAAGTCCTTCCACGATCAACGTCCTACCACGAATCGATCAACGGCGTCCTCCGACAATCACAAGCACTCGAACAACCCTGAATGAAATACAATTCATTCGATAACACGATATCGACCGAAAACGACACAATAGATAATTCCGATTCCAACACGAACACATACTATACTCGTATTTATCCGTATACACACACATATATATAATATACACACACACACATATATATATATATATATATATATATATATATATATGTATAATATACATACTGTACACACATTACTAACACACACTCACTACATAATATATATATATATGTATATATATATATACTGCACATGCACACACTTCACAATTTATATATATATACACAACACACACACACATATATATATATATTCTTATACAACACACACACACACCACTGCACAATACATATATATATACAACACACACCACTGCACATTATATATATATATATACAACACACACACACACACCACTGCACATTATATATATATACAACACACACACACACACCGCACGTTTTATATATATATATATATATATATATATATATATATATATATATATATATATAACACATCTTTATATACATTATATATATATATACACAGAACACACAACACACAACACAAGGACTTACCCGGAAAAATCGATCGGCCGGGCAACCTTCGCCGGAATCCGGTCAGAAAACAAAACTCGGCCGCCGGAAAAACTGACCCGCCGGACCTCGTCCAACTCCAGCCCGTTTCCGTCTATGGCCGGTTTTCACCATCTCCGCCTGCAACTCCTCGCCGGAAGTATGTCAAACCTCCGTTCCGCCGTCCGTTCCGGACAAAAACCACCTTCGGTCGCCGGAAACAAAGGAGAAGCGTCCATGGCCGGAAACCATGAAGAACGCCGGTGCCTGAGCTCCGTCTCGCCGGAAATCAGGACAACTCGACCGGATTTGCAGCCTTCCAATTCGGAAATTCCGATCGGCCGCCGCCGAGCTCTGGTCGCGAGCCGCCTGCCGTCGCCGAGCTCTGATCGTCGCCGGAGATGTCAGCCCTACCTCCGGTTGTCAACTCCAGTCCGTCGCCGGAAAATGGAGAAGCCAGCTGCCCGTCCTCAAGCTCTATCTCGTCGGAAGAAAAAAAAGACGAGAGCGGAGAGAAGAGAGGGAACGAGAGAGAGAGGACAAGAGAGAGAGAAGATGGCGAGAGGGAGAGAGAGGTGAGGGAGATAATATGTATATACATATACAGGGAGAGAGAGTGATGATGATGATGATATATATATATATATATATATATATATATATATATATATATATAGCATGAGGGAGTGAGAGAGGGATTCACGTGAGGGAGAGGAGAAATGACAAAAGTGAGATGAGAGATAATATATATATATATAATATATATATACATATATAAATGATACCCTAAAGATACCCTCGCCCCGAAAGTTGACCACGAGGAAGGTTCCCACCACCTACCACGCATTACGTACGTAACTTCAGGGCGTAACGTACGTAATCACAACAAATTAGCGTACGTAATGTTACATAGGTAGCGTACGCTATGGCTATAAACTTAGCCAAAATTCCAAACTCGCCAAGCAACAACGAAACGACGAAACCAAACCGTCGATCAGTATAAATATTTCGATCCCAAAATATTCTAATACAATATACATTGTATTGGTCCAAACAACAACACTTGTACAATTCCAAATGAATACGTACAACTCAACAGTAACACGAAAAAAAAAAAAATTACCCCTGGATATTACATACTCCCCCCCTTAAAAAGAGTTTCGTCCCCGAAACTCAGGGTGCAGAAGTCGGGGCACGGACTATCCATCGGGATAAGAAAACAACATCTCCAAGAATACTCCTCAATACGAGCAATTCCGCCTAAGCAACTGGGCCGACCCCACGGGTCCCCACGTCTCCTCTGCCTGAACAAGGCGAAAAAATCAAGTGATAAAGACACTCAATCAAATGCGAGATTAGCCGAATCATGACTCTCCTGCTAGAGACCAGCCAGGAAGTCGTACTAACCGCATGACTCGTAACTCTGGCGTACACGCCCCGCGAATACCGCCCATTGTACATGTCTATGATTATCGGTGTACACTTCTCGTTCTCCTCAGCATCGAACGCCCATGTAATCACGGTCTCTAACCACAAAAAAAAATAACAACGCACGAATAGTCCTCGAGACCATATCAACCGCACGCCCAAGTCCTCATGACTTGAAGTCTCGAATCACAATGAACGATTACCCAGATCATCACAAAAAATCTCGGGTACAGGACCAAAAGGAAAGAAAATCACATCAAATGACTCAAGTGTCAAGATTCTCAGATACAATGATTACAAGATAGATCAACCATAAATGGTTCGCAACCACAATACTAAAATACAGACCAAGTCAAACATCAATCCGAAAGACAAGGAAAATACAAATCAAGGCTACATCTCAAATGTACCCGAAATCAACATCCTCCAGATAATCGAGCTCCTCGATCTCATCGACTCGAGGAAGACCCTAATCTGAACTCGCTACTTCCCCTCAGGTGTCCATACCTCTGGCTCCCGAAGCCCGATATGACCCCTTGGATGAAGTACGGACTGAAGCACCAAAATCTCTCGAGGCCCATGAGCTCTCCCGAGATCTACTGGCACTAGAACTCCTGCAGTATTCTGAAGGTGTCCCTGCCTCCCACACAGAAAATAAATAATAGCTGGCATCGTACATCAAGTACTCACATGCCCCGCTGAATCACAGTTAAAACAAACAACAGTCGAACTCGTCGCCTGAGAAGAAGATGTTTTCCCAGTACGAAGCCGACTAGGAAATGACCTCTTGGACGTCGGAGCTCGATGTCCCTCTGAACGAATCGGCATCCTAGTCCTCTCACCAGAAGAAACTGAAGGATCCTTCTGAGTAAGCTCCTCGATGGAAAGTTCTGCTCCAAGAGCCTTCTCGATGAATTTACCAAGTGAGTTACAATTGTGATTGAACAACTGTATTCTCAACCGCGGGTTCAACATCTTGCTAAAATACTTGATCTTATCCGCCTCAGTACGGATAACAGATGAAGTAAACTGAAGAAGTCCTTGAAACTTCTCAGCAATAACAATAACACCCTCGTCCTCGACGGATTCGGGGTTCAAAACCTCCGACAACTTGGCTTCCCGAAGTGGAGTCGGATAATATTTCTCTAACATGAGAGTCTTGAACTCGATCCAAACACAATCACGATCGGTGGGTTCTCGAGCACAACTCCGAAAATGATTTGCCAGCCACCAAAGTATTGGTATGAGGTTTCGGGTTTTGGCCCACTCTGCGGCCTCTACCCCCTCTGTCACGTCTTCTTTCCAGACTGAAAGAATAACGTTCAATCATGACCACAACACAATTATGCCTCAACGACCAGAATGCTAGGTCAACGCAAAACACGAGTATACATACTCAACAGATAAATGATCACATCGATCGCGCTAATCATAGCCGATACAGAGCCCACATGCTCCAAAGCAAATAATCATAAATAAATTGCACCCGATCGTCACATACAAGTGTCAACAAAACAGGTTTAATCAATGACATAATGAATGTATGCACATAAAAGAGAATAGAGTCCTTACACAGGTCATACGAAGCTTCGAGGTCTTGCGATACTAGTCTTCACTGACGACGACTCGATGAAAGAATGACTCATACAGTCGTCCAACTATCACGACTCATAAAACCCGACTGTCCAGATTGTCATAACCTGATAGCCCCACTACTACCGCGTCGGTAGAGACACATAACACACAAGTCAGGGTATCTCACAACCCAAGTGCTCTGATATCATCTCCTGTAACACCCCCAAATCCCATTGGGTTATAACAGTGCCGTGGACCCCACACCAAGTGATCCACCAGGCGAACACGACTAAAATACAACAAACTGACCAAAATAGGAAATCACAGACCCTACTATGATGTCCGACATACTATTCCGATATGGAATTTCAACGACAAGGATGGGCCTACATGGCCAAAATAAAATACAACAACATACACGAGCCTTGCTCGGATAATACAAAACGACAACGACTGAACAAAAATGGAGTACTCCAAACTGTCTGACCAACATGAACACCAAAATATCTCGGACTAGTATCGCTCGAATGCCTCGTCGCCATCGTCATGCCCCTGTGTCTCAACCCTCTCCTCGCAAGTACCTAAAACATGAAAACATATTCCGCCCCAGTCGGCCATCCGAATAATGAACATCAAATACATGCACAACATGATATGCATCCAAAGGCGAGAATAAACGATCGACAATGGTAATACGAGATGCTCACAAACCAAAGTAAGATTCGAGCATTCGTGGAACACTATGTCCACGGCATACGATCAATACCTGCTCAATAGGTTAGAACGTAAGTGCCCAACGGCGAATCATCAATATAGAACACAACAATACGTTACCCGAAGGTAAATCAAACCAACGCTGAAATAAATAAGGATCACAATGCCCGAAGGCTCCAACGGAAATACCGTTACATCACAATGGCCTGAAAGCCCTCAGCCGAAGCTGCCAAAATATCACGATGGCCCGAAAGCCCTCAGCCGAAGCTGCCAAAATATCACGATGGCCTGAAAGCCGAACATCCTGAAGCTGTAAATCCTCACAATACAGATCTCAAAGAAACAAACCTGACTGTCGAACATACCCCTCGGGCGTATGAACGCCTAATCACAAAACGTCGAACACATCCACGCCTTTAAATGGACTATGAACGAACAAAATTGTATGGCTCAATGATGGACATCACAGTACGCCCGATCCGGAAATGTGTCCGTGCACATGTCCACCCCGTATACGGAATCCAAAAATATACGTGGGACAATGTACCTAATTAGCCTCACGAACTACGTCTCGTGTGCACGGTCCAATGCGGAAACATCCACGCATGACCATCGTGTGCCTGGCTAAAAATCCTACACAATAACCAATCGGAACGCAGATATGATTCCGGATATGTCACGATACAACATGACAACGAAACTCAAAGGATAACACATCCAATACGGATCATACGACTCACCAAGTGAACGATGACACACGAATAATGAAAGACCGACACGACCAACGATATTTAAAACAACTATCCTGGGATCAAAATCCCTAAGGACCGATTAACACGAGCAACGATCACAACACAACAGTCCGGGAAATCCTCAACCTTCAACGATCACAAAATTACCGAGTTCACAAGAATAATAGTGTGCTGCCTTGAATCGGTCAACACGACAATAATAATTCAACGGATGGGAACTATCCTCGACAGTCCCAATTCAATACTTCGATTACCGTAGAACGGCCAATCGATAACAATTATACAACGGATGGGAATTATCTTTTTGACAACGGATGGGAATTATCTTTGATAATCCCAATTCAATATATCGATTACCTTCAGAACGGTTAACCGATAACAATTATACAACGGATGTCTCGGCACCTTTAATCGGTTACCGATAACGAAGATGATAATCGAATACGTCAATGCCTTCAATCGGCCAAAACGACATCAATAGAAAAACACTGATATCAATAACGACGATTCACAAAAAATATCTTGATGGAACATCAATCAATAACAACAATCGATACGTCAATGCCGCGAATCGGCTATCAACAACAATATCTCAAAGGAACATCAATCAACAATAACAATCGATATGTCGATATCGCGAACCGGCTATCGAAAAATATATTACCAACAAGTATCGCAATGCCTTAAATCGGCCATTTACGAACAACAATAATATTTGGCATAATTTGCCGAAGGGTATCGTATTAAACAATCCCCTGATATCAACAAAATCATTAAGAGACCAAGTCTCGAAATGATACACACATTCATACACATACATGATAACATTAATCTCATTGACCAGTACAAGTATAAAACTTGCCTCAAACCGAAGGCGAGAAAGTCCTTCCACGATCAACGTCCTACCACGAATCGATCAACGGCGTCCTCCGACAATCACAAGCACTCGAACAACCCTGAATGAAATACAATTCATTCGATAACACGATATCGACCGAAAACGACACAATAGATAATTCCGATTCCAACACGAACACATACTATACTCGTATTTATCCGTATACACACACATATATATAATATACACACACACACACACACATATATATATATATATATATATGTATAATATACATACTGTACACACATTACTAACACACACTCACTACATAATATATATATATATATGTATATATATATATACTGCACATGCACACACTTCACAATTTATATATATATACACAACACACACACACACACACACATATATATATATATATATATATATATATTCATTCTTATACAACACACACACACACCACTGCACAATACATATATATATACAACACACACCACTGCACATTATATATATATATATATATACAACACACACACACACACCACTGCACATTATATATATACAACACACACACACACCGCACGTTATATATATATATATATATATATATATATATATATATATATAACACATCTTTATATACATTATATATATATATATACACAGAACACACAACACACAACACAAGGACTTACCCGGAAAAATCGATCGGCCGGGCAACCTTCGCCGGAATCCGGTCAGAAAACAAAACTCGGCCGCCGGAAAAACTAACCCGCCGGACCTCGTCCAACTCCAGCCCGTTTCCGTCTATGGCCGGTTTTCACCATTTCCGCCTGCAACTCCTCGCCGGAAGTATGTCAAACCTCCGTTCCGCCGTCCGTTCCGGACAAAAACCACCTCCGGTCGCCGGAAACAAAGGAGAAGCGTCCATGGCCGGAAACCATGAAGAACGCCGGTGCCTGAGCTCCGTCTCGCCGGAAATCAGGACAGCTCGACCGGATTTGCAGCCTTCCAATTCGGAAATTCCGATCGGCCGCCGCCGAGCTCTGGTCGCGAGCCGCCTGCCGTCGCCGAGCTCTGATCGTCGCCGGAGATGTCAGCCCTACCTCCGGTTGTCAACTCCAGTCCGTCGCCGGAAAATGGAGAAGCCAGCTGCCCGTCCTCAAGCTCTATCTCGTCGGAAGAAAAAAAAGACGAGAGCGGAGAGAAGAGAGGGAACGAGAGATAGAGGACAAGAGAGAGAGAAGATGGCGAGAGGGAGAGAGAGGTGAGGGAGATAATATGTATATACATATACAGGGAGAGAGAGTGATGATATATATATATATATATATATATATATATATATATAGCATGAGGGAGTGAGAGAGGGATTCACGTGAGGGAGAGGAGAAATGACAAAAGTGAGATGAGAGATAATATATTTATATATATATAATATATATATATACATATATAAATGATACCCTAAAGATACCCTCGCCCCGAAAGTTGACCACGAGGAAGGTTCCCACCACCTACCACGCATTACGTACGTAACTTCAGGGCGTAACGTACGTAATCACAACAAATTAGCGTACGTAATGCTACATAGGTAGCATACGCTATGGCTATAAACTTGGCCAAAATTCCAAACTCGCCAAGCAACAACTAAACGACGAAACCAAACCGTCGACCAGTATAAATATTTCGATCCCGAAATATTCTAATACAATATACATTGTATCGGTCCAAACAACAACACTTGTACAATTCCAAATGAATACGTACAACTCAACAGTAACACGAAAAAAAAAAAACCCCCCGGATATTACAGTAGATTGCCCCCCCACCACTTTCCACCTACCTTCCCCTATTGTTCTTTTGTGTCCATTTTATAATGGATGAAAAAGACTTGTAGGGAATTTCATGTGGATGAGTTGTATCATGTGGGTTGAAATTGAATAAAGATGGAAGACTTCTTTTCACTCTCATGCCATTAATTTTTTCCTACGGTTGAGAGAGTTCAAGCACAACCAATGTTTATACATTAGCCGACAACAAAAAGTCGTCGGCTAAAGTCAAAAATCATCGGCTAAAGTGGTCAGTTATCGGCTACAAGTCGGTCGGCCGAGGTCGGTCGGCTAAAGTTTAGCCGACAGCAAATAGAGAAGGTCGTCGGCTAAAGTTCCAGTTTAGACGACGGTTACAACGTCGTCGGCTAAAATAGTTCCAGTTTTAGCCGACGGTTACATCGTCGTCAGCTAAAGTTCTACATTTTAGCCGACGACGTAAAGTTGCCATCGGCTAAAATGTATAAGTTTTAGCCGACGGTTATATAGTCGTTGGCTAAAGTGTTTTATTTTTTTTAAAATAAATACTTTAGCCGACGGTCTGTGCAAATGTTGTCGGCTAAAGTCCAGTGAAAAAATAAATTTCAGATTTCGGAATCCCCAAACCTGTTCAGATAACCTGTTATTCCAAATGTACAATACACGACCATACATCACAATCAACATAAATCAATGTACGAAGAGCATAATTTAAATACCAACCATATTAACATGTCATGTAGCAACATCAACAAAATCACTATAAACACCAACGTTAACGAACATGAGTCTAAATAAAAAATATTTAGCAAAAAAACTACTACAATGACAACTAAAATCCTCAAAGATCCGTCAAATTCTTAAAGATATATGAAGGATTACTACCGTCTTGCATGTCATCGTCCCGAGGTTGTGAAGAAAAGGGCAATGTTTGTGAATTGAAGAATTGAGGTGGTGGTGATGGTACCGGAATTCCCAATTGAAACACGGTCTGACTCAATGACATCATATACTGCATCATGGCCTGATGCTCAGCTAACATCTCTTGTTGAACATTCCTTTGTTCCTCTTGGAATTTCTGGAACTGGTCTTGAGACTTCCTTCGCTCCTCAGCTCGGAGCTCCCTCCCGATCCCCAATTGCTCCTCCAAATAGGCCTTTTGAGTGTCGCCCCTTTGATTGCATTGAAACCCTGTAGTATTCTTTGTTAGGAATACTTGTTAGATTTTGATGATGTCATTAATTTAAAATCAAATGTTCATTACTTGGAAAAATGTAAGGAAGAACCAAATGAGTATCTTCCATAGGCCAAAATATGTTAGGTATAAAACTTGGCAAAATGTAAAGAAGAACCAAATGAGTGTCTTCTGTAGGCCAAAGTTAGTTAGGCTGAAAAACGGCTAAGTACTAAGTACAGCCTAGTCCATCAGAGAAGTACAGCCGACTCCAATCAGAGTAGCTCTGGTCAACTAAATTTATCAGAGAAGTTTGACCAGACTGCAGCCGAGGAACCTCAGGGAAGTCACCTGACCAGACAAGTCACAAACAGTGAACAGCCGAGAGGACCTACCTGCAGAGATGTAAGCTGCACATCAGCCTACTCAACTACAGCCTAGTACTCCAAGTCCACGTCAGCATGCGTTGAAAAGTCAAATATTACGGAAAGCTCACATGCAACGTGAAGAGACAAATTGGAGTGATTCCCGCAAGAGATATGATTTAATTAAATCATCCTGACCCACCGTGAAGACTTTAATCCTTTTATATTCAAAAGATTCGGCGCTCACATGCAGAAGTCCTCACAACGGTCGGAAGATAAAATTAAATAATGGGAATCGAGCCTTGCAACGTTCAGAAAAGATTAAACAATGAAGTCTCCCTCCAACGGACGGATTTGTTCAAAGATTTGCAACGACTACAAGGAAGAAGCTCAGAGATCGTGATCTATATATATCCAGAGATTTGAAACTGAGCAACTACCGGTGCGAACATACTTTCTAGCGATCAAAGCAAACAAAGCAATCTCAAGCAATCAAATAGCATCGTGAAAAGAGCAGATCTAAAAGTTCATTCTTCAGGAAGCTCTTAAGTTGGAGAAGACAAACACTCTTGGCTATAACCTTGAGTACGGGGTACTTCACTGTTTGAAGTAAGAGACTGTAAAGGCATCCAAGGATCGAGGATCAAGAGGTGCAAGGCAGTCAAGTGTGTGTACAACGGCACGGAATTCCACTGGTTGGAAGCTGTTGTAGTGTGTTGTGAATCACTGTAATATTTATCACTGGTTGAAAATTATAGTGAATTCATCTCCAACTAGTTTGGATAAAAGTGGATTAGTAGAGGATTACCCCACCTCTGAGACCACTATAATTGCCTGTGTTATTTACTGTTTTACTGCATCATACTTTAACTGCTGCACACATTGTTAAGTGTTTCATTAAGTTAATTTATATTCGTCATCAGCTGACTTCCGCACATATCCAAGAACAAACGACTCCAAGTCATTTGTTTGACTATCAGCTGAAGAAACTCACTCTTCGCGAAAAAGAGTTCAAGAGTTTCAACAAGTCTATTCACCCCCCCTCTAGACTTGTTCCTGGACGACTTGTGACCTACAAGTGGTATCAGAGAGGTTGGTTCATTTTTTTCTCACGAACCAGATCTATACTAGATATATATCTTATCTCTCACTTTATAATGGAACACATGCACTCTAGACTACCTGTCTTTTCAGTTGACGAGTATGATCTCTGGAAGATAAGAATGCAGGCACACTTATCTTCAATCCATGACGACATGTGGTGCATCATTGAAGACGGTCCATTCATTTTTGAGAAGGACAACACAGTCGAGGAGATCGCACTGGGAGGCTGAAAAGATTCCTCAAGAGAACGGATCTCGACCCCGAAGAGAGAAAGCTGGCCAATCTTGACAACAGGGCCAGAGATGTGTTATACCAAACTCTTGACAAATCCACCATGGTCAAGATCAAAAACTGTAAGAATGCCAAAGAAATTTGGGACACATTAGCTCTAATGTGTGAAGGAACGGAGCTGATCAAAGAAAACAAGTTGTCAATAGCTATCCAAAAGTTTGACAACTTTAAAATGAAGAATGGTGAATCTATAGATCAAGTGGACACAAGGTTCACTGAAATTATCAATGAGATCAACTCCCTGGGCAAAACCTATGGCAATAGGGAAATGGCACTAAAGGTCCTCAGATCTCTCAATCCCGAATGGAGCATGAAGGCTGTAGCCATGAGAGAGTCCAAAGACCTGAATAAGATAAAAATTCATGAGCTGTTCTCTGATCTGAAGGCTTATGAGTTCGAGCTTCCAAGATCATCCTCAACTGAGCCTGCAGAGAAGGGAATCGCATTTGCAGCCGAGTCCCCTGCTAAGAGCCTATCTGATGTGAAACCTCCAAATCCACTAGATTTTGAGGAGGAAATGGCTTTCATAATGCAAAGGTTCAGCAATTTCAGAAAGAACTACTCCAAGTATAAGAAAAACTACAAGGAGAATCCAAGAAGGAACCAGAAGGCTGGAAGCTGGAAAGTTGAATGCTACAACTGTCACAAAATAGGACACATCCAAATGGATTGTCCCGAGCTCAAGAAGGACGAAACCAAGAAGGAGGTGGCCAGAAAGGAAGACAGAAGAAAAGCTCTCATCGGAGAAGATCAGGAGCATGTCGAATCAAGCGGCGGTTTCTTTTCTGATGAAGACGAGGAGTATGATTGCCTGATGGCAAACTTAGCTGATGAAGAGGTAACCTCTAAACCTACCGGTTCAAATAATAGCTCAGCCATGTCACAAGATATGGATTTACATGAATCGGTAAATCAGTTATTCAAAGATTTTGAAACACTTAAGATCGCACACCAAGTCAGACAATGAGAAGACTCACCGCAAGATGAGAATAGGCGGTGAAAAATGATTTCAAAAACTCGGCTAGATTTAAATAAGGTTGAGACAACTACAGTGACTTCAAAACTGTGCAAGTGTCAATACAATTTGAGATAGACCGCTAAACATTTTACTTAAAGAAAAATCACCGCACTCGCTCATGCCAAAGCCGAGTTTACTAAGCCGGCACGAGATAAATAAAACTTCAGCGCAGGAAATAACCTCCCCGAAAGCGTCTTCAACTCTGGCGAATTGTGTACTTATAAAAGGTCATTATATACCAAATCAGGCCTTGGATATGATTCTCACACTCCCTCTAGTTCTGAAACCAAGTTTATCAAGGGAGAAACAATGGTCTCGACTGCTGAGCCTGTGTATAAACCGATATTCAAAACAGCAACAAGTCAAACGTCTGATCGCCGCAATGTTACACTGCATACCACCTAGACAGCGACTAAGCGAAGGCCTGTGCAAAAGCAAAGGCCCGCATAACATGCCCACTATTACCAACAACTCCCTAAAAATAGATTTCATAATGGGAGGGGCAGATGGAAACCTCAAGGTTATCCCAATTACCAAAATGAACAAGTGTGGAGACCACAAAGGTTTAATAAATGGTCTCAGCCTAGATTTAGAAATGGCCCACACTATCAAAATTTTGAGGAATATCCGGTATACAATCCAACCAGGAGATTTAGACCTCGACCACAGACACCTTACAAGGGTTATAATAATAATTCCTATAATCCAAGGAGAAATCAATTCTCTAGGAAACCAACTAACCCCAAAGGACCCACACAAATTTGGGTACCTAAATCTCTGCTTATTTAATTGCAGAAAAGGTGGAAGGACTACAGCCACATCTCCTCAAGCTCAAATTTTGGAGGTGAAGAATGGTTTGTAGACTCTGGATGCTCGAGGCATATGACCGGGAACAAGAAGATGCTGACCAAATATATCAAAGAAAGAGGTCCCGATGTAACCTTTGGAGATAGCTCTAGAGGACAGACAAAAGGCTTTGGAGAGCTGCACCGAGGAAACATTGTAATATCCAAAGTCCATTATGTCAAAGGGCTCAAATACAATCTCTTGAGCATAAGCCAGTTCTGTGACGAGAAGAATCTAGTAGTCTTCACCATCCTGAAGTGTATGGTGATAGACATCTTATCTGGAGAAATAAAGCTACAAGGTTTCCGAAGAAGAGATGTATACATGATTGATTGGAACACAGGAACACCTAACTCCTGTTTTCTATCCAAGACTGTAGCTGAGAATGGATGGCTGTGGCACAAAAGACTATGTCACCTGAACTTTAAAGCCATCAACAAGATTAGCTCTCAGAAGCTGGTCAGAGGACTTCCAAATGAAGTATTCAAAAAGGAAGCACTCTGTGATGCATGTCAGAAGGGAAAGCAGACCAAGGCATCGTTCAAGCCAGTTCAGCCTACAACGCTCACAACAAGGATCTTAGATCTACTCCACATGGATCTATTTGGTCCTATCAAGCCAAGGACTTTGAGCGGCCGAAAGCATGCTCTTGTAATAGTAGATGATTATTCAAGGTACACTTGGATTATCTTCCTGTATAAGAAGAGTGAAACCCTGACCAAGTTACCTGAGCTGCTGAGAAGGATCCAGAATGAGAAATCCCTCTCCATAATCAAGATCAGATCAGATAGAGGAGGAGAGTTTCTCAACAAGGCGATAACTGATTTCAGCGATCAGAATGGGATCCAGCATGAGCTCTCTGCAGCCAGGACGCCCCAGCAGAATGGTGTTGCTGAAAGAAGGAACAGAACTCTGAAGGAAGCAGCAAGGTCCATGATTGCAGAAGCGGACCTACCCAAAAGGTTACGGGGCTCAAGTCACAACACACCTGCCACACCGAGCAGAGTATGATAGTAGGGAGACATGGCAAAACTCCCTATGAGGTTTGGAATAATAGAACTCCTACTGTTGCTTACTTTCATGTTTTTGGTTGTAAGTGTTTCATCCACAACAACGGTAAAACACAGCTAAATGCCTTTGATGCTAAAACTGATGATGGTCTATTTATGGGATATTCCCAAAGAAGCAAGGCATATAGAGTTTTTAACAAAAGAACCTTAGAAGTGGAGGAAACACCCCATGTTGTTTTTGATGAATCTACCGTTGAGTACAGGAAACAACTTGAGTTAATTGAAGACAAGCTCAAGTCAGCAACCCTTGGAGAAGTCATTATACATGACACCGGAATGGTGGACTCACCTGCATATCAGCCTGATGACCCAACTGCAGCTGATGAAGACCCAACTGCAGATCAGACAGGATCACCAAACCTATCTGATCCAGTTGCTGCGGAAGAAGACCCAGCCGGAGCTGACAAAGACTCATCTGCAGTTCAGAACCAAGCCGCAGATGACAAGGCGGTAGCTGATCCAGTTGCAGACCAGAACCCAGCTGATGCAGATAACCACCAGAGCAATCCAACAGGGGGAACAAACCCAGAAGAGGACGAGATCCCCAAATGGCTCAAGGATCATCCAATTCAGCAAATTATCGGAAAGTTGACTGATGGAGTCAAAACAAGACAGTCAACTCTACCAGCAGGAATGGCGATGTTCTCAGGTTTCATGTCGCAAATTGAACCCAAGACTACAGAACAAGCCTTGGAAGATTATTCATGGATTAATGCCATGCAAGAGGAATTGGAGCAGATGGAAAGAAACAAAGTTTGGGAACTAACAGACAGACCTGATCACAAGAAAGTTATTGGCACCAAATGGGTGTATAAAAACAAGAGTGATGAAGACGGAGCTGTTGTTAGGAATAAAGCCAGACTTGTAGCAAAATGTTATGCACAGTGTGAGGGAATAGATTTTGATGAAACTTATGCACCTGTTGCAAGATTAGAAGCCATCAGACTATTCCTCGCATATGCTGCATTCAAGGACTTTGAAGTCTACCAGATGGATGTAAAAAGTGCGTTTCTGAACGGAATCCTAGAAGAAGAAGTCTATGTAGAGCAACCCCCAGGTTTTGTCAAAGGAGACAAAGTCTATAAGCTGTTGAAGGCTCTGTATGGACTCAAGCAAGCACCGAGAGCATGGTATGAAACACTGTCTGTGTTTCTTGAGAAAAATGGATTTTGCAAGGGAAAAGTGGACAAAACCCTATTCAGAGTGGAACACGAAGGCCACATATTAATAGTTCAGATTTATGTGTATGACATCATATTCGGGTCAACCAATCTAGAACTATGCGAGAAATTCTCCAACCTCATGCAAGGAGAATTCGAGATGAGTATGATGGGAAAGCTTAACTTCTTTCTTGGATTACAAGTTAAGCAGATGGAAAAAGGAATTTTCATCAACCAGGTAAAGTATACCAGAGATCTTATCAAGAGATATGGAATGGAATCAGCCAAACCCGCAAGAATTCCAATGAGCACAAGCACTCACCTGGATGCAGACGAGGCAGGCATATCAGTGGACTCAACCCACTACAGAGGACTCATCGGATCCCTTCTGTACCTCACTGCAAGCAGGCCAGACATATCATATGCCGTTGGAGTTTGTGCAAGATTCCAGTCCAAGCCGAAGCAATCACACCTAGATGCAGCTAAGAGAATAATTAAGTACCTAAAGTCTACAATTAATGTTGGACTATGGTATCCCAAGGATGACAACTTCGAGCTATCAGGATACTCAGATGCGGATTTCGCAGGATGAAAAATCAACAGGAAGAGCACTAGTGGAACGTGTCAATTCCTAGGAACCAGACTGATATCCTGGTTGAGCAAGAAGCAGGTTTCTAACTCTATCTCCACTACAGAGTCAGAATACCTAGCTGCAGGTAGCTGTTGTGCACAGATTCTATGGATCAGACAACAGTTAAGGGACTATAATATTATTGCCAACGAAGTTCCAATTTGGTGTGACAACAATAGTGCTATTGTAATAACCAACAATCCGGTTTTGCACTCAAGGACGAAGCACATTGACGTTAAGCACCATTTCATTAGAGACCATGTGCTTAACAAAAGGGTTAGAGTTGAAAGAGTCAGCACAGACTACCAAATAGCTGACATCTTCACTAAACCCTTGCCAGAAGAAAGATTCCTAGAGCTTAGCAGGACCTTGGATTACTAGATTGGGAATCTAGTTCTGAAGCAAGTTGAAGGAAGGACGGACCCCCAGAATCAGCCTAAGCTGATGAAGGCGAGAAGACGAAGGCCAGACGAAGCAACTTAGCTGTTCATAATACCAGGCGAGAAGTCAAACTCACCTGTTGCAGAGTGGTCAACAGTCAACGAATCAGACTAGCTAAGTTCTCTAAACTGACCTCTAAATTTTTTATTATCTGCCACATTTATAATATTACTTTGGCTAAGGAAATGACATTTAAATATACATCTTTATAAGCCAAGTGGCAATTTTAAATACACGCGGCAAACGCCTATTTAATTAACCTCTACGATGGCCAATCAGAATCAACCGTCGAATTTTAAATTGGGCCACCGATTCAAATTTGAAATTCAAAAGAATATCAAAAGGCGTACCACCGTTCAAATATATAATAAACTAATACAAACGTCTTTTCATCTTCTTTATAAGGAAATAAAACCTTTCACTTTACTCTTTACGCTTACAGAAACCCTAGAATTTACAGAGCAAAAATAGACACTAAAAATCGTAAAATCCTTTTTGCAGAAATGGCATCTTTTGAAGGAGTGAACTTGAAGGCAGTGAAGGACCAGGTCATCTTCTCCATGGTCGTCGACTTCGAAGGTTTATTAGAAGCAAATCTGGAGGACTTCGATATGCTCAATTTGATCCGGGCGATGAAGCTGAATGGAATCTACCCGTTTCTCGACATCAACCCGCAACATTTGTTCAAGGAAGATGTTGTTGAATTCTATCGCAATGCCTATCTGATTCAACACGGGATTAACAGCTCAGTCGGCGGAGTTCCTGTCAGCATAGATCGAGAGAAGATTCGTTCTGTATTCGGAATGAAACATCGTGGTTTGGCGGTCGAAGCTCTTAAACAATCACCCGCCGAAATGTGGAAAACGATTAAAATCGAAAATATCCCAGAGAAATTGAAGTTTACAGCAAAGAGGAATGAGTTGAAAAAGATTTACCGAGTTGCGTTGGACATCACCAACAAGATAGTGATGGGGATGGCAGGCAGCTATGACCAACTGTCATCTTCGAAGTTTATGGTGTTGGGTGCGTTGATCCAGGAAGAGGAAGTCGATTGGGTGGATTATATTTTCAGGCAACTTGTGCGCGAGGTGAACAAGGTCGAATGGCTCGAGGATGAGAAGAAGCTCAAAACTAAGTTGGCGTTCGGAATGCATCTTAGTTGGTTTTTGGAGAAAACCGGAGTGGCTAAGGGAAACATTGACCCTTTCCACCCAAACAAGAGGCTAGGTCATATGGACCATGACAAGAAGAAAGTTGGAGTCACTGGGAGAGCAGCCCAGTTGTTGAAGGATCTGTCGGACTCCATTTCATACCCAAGATACGATTTATCAGAGGAATCAGACAGACCTGTAGCTGAGATCGGAACTGCAGTCGAGTCCGAGAACGAGTCTGACGATACACCAATAGCAATCAGATTCAAGCGACGGGGACCAGCCCCAGAAGGACCCTCTAACCTGCAGTCATCACCTGAACCCTCTCCCAAGAGGCCAAGGAAGCTGCAGTCGCGAGGAGAGCGATCGAGCATCACGCCGGCCCGATCGCCTCGGCCACCATTCATCCCGAAGACTTGCTCGCACTGACACTGAAACTCGGATTGTACCTGTTATTACACCTCCAGTGTACATATCCGAAGAAGAGGAAGCAGGTCTTATTATCTCTAACCCCGAAGCAGATTACACTTTTAACCTATTAGATAATAATACCTTCAATCTTTCCATTGAACAACTTCAGCTTGTTAAACCACAAGCAGAAAAACACTCTTTCGTAAATATTTTTAAAGAGTGGAAATCTTTCAAAACCATGCCTTTCACAAATCTTCAAACCTTTATTGCAACTAGTGGTTGGGAATATCCCCAAGCCACTGAGGAAGTTCTGATTGAGTTTTGTAAAGAATCAGACTTGGTTTTACTCCTCCAGGATAACTGGTTCATGTCACATTTTAAAACAAACATGGACCACTTTATCCATTCTATTATGCTCAGTATTTTTGATGGTGTTTTTGAAGAGGAGGAGGAAGATGAAGTAGAAAAGGAGATTAGGATTGAAGAAGTTGATGGTGAGAATGAAATTATCAATTTGGTGGCTGAAGAAGATGATGAAGAAGAGAAAGAATCAGAAGAAAATATACCAGTTGAAAAATAGCCAGAGGAGATTGAGAAGACAGAAGAAGTGGCTGATGAAGGAGATGAAGAAGAAGGAGAAGAAGTAGATCAGGAAAAAGATGAAGATGAAAAGGAGGATGAAGATGAAGGAGAAGAGAAGAAGAAGGATGATGATCAGAATGATGATGATGATGATGATAATGATGATGGAGGAGAAGCAGGAGCAGAGAAGGAAAAAGAAAATGAAAAAGAAAAGGAAGAAGAAAAAGAAAAATCTGGAGGAGAAGAAGGGAAAGAGGAAGAGAGAGAAGGGGACAAGGAGACAGATCAAGAGCCGGAGCCAGAGCCTACTCACGAAGCTGCAGATAGGATTGTTGTACCTCCCAGGTACACCAGCCTAGACGCAGAGCTGGCAGAAGACTCCAGGTCAGGGACCCCGGAGAAAACCCAATCTGACCTACCAGCTGCAGCCAGGAGCCTGCAGTCTAGTGGTTCCCTTGCAGAAGGATCAGAAGAGCACTCTCCATCAGCTCAGTTATCTCCTACCATGACTGAGCTGATCAAGCAAATTGTCAGAGACACTATTGGAGAGCTGTTATCAACTCAGGTCACTCCTGACCTTCAGACAATAAATGCCAAAATTGACACCCTTCTACAGAGAGAGATCTCTCAGCCTCCCCCTCCTACCAACAACAGAATGCCTTTTGGCATGTCTGATTGGATGAGCCGCATGGAACAGCAGTTAACTACCCTTATTGATGCTGGCAAAAAGGGGGAAGAGAGGATTCAGGGGGAAGAAAGAGAAATCAGAAGCAAGAAGAAGCAGGATGTCCCTCAGATTGAAGGACCCTCCAGTCTAAAGAGAAAGGAAGCTGAAGACCCAGAAGACCAGGCTATCCAGCCTGAGGGAAAAAGAAGAAGGACTAGAGGTGGCTTTGAACCTACTCTAGAATGGGAAGGGCTGGAGCTATGGTTTGTTGAGGATTTCGTTCCAATTGAAGCTTTTGAGATGTGGGGAGCTGCTAGGAAGAGGTTCATCAGAGACTATTATGTCTGGGAACTACTTCATGATGACAAACTCTCCCCACAGGAAACTTTCATAAACTTCATGGAAGAAATCTATCCGAAGCTTTGGGCCGTTCTGAAGAAGTACGCTAAAGAGCAAAATGCCTTTCCTATGATTCCCTTATTCAGAGCTGAAGAACCACCAATCCGTATGGACGGTGAACTGGATGAGTTAGCACTTCATAAGGAAATCAAGCTAGTGTGTCTTGAGAATAGATTCAGATCTCAGCAAGAACAGGACTTCGCAGCACTTGTTGTGAAGAGAAAATACGGTCTTGCTCCAGTTAAGATAAGACCTATTGGAGCCAAACCATTCAAGCCTGCCAAGCAGCCTATTCGAAGAGGCAGAGGAAGAGGCAGATGACCCTTTTAGTTATTTCTCTTACTTGTAATTTTATTTTCTGTACTTAAAACATTCTTGTAAAATTTCAATGATAAGTCAGAAAATTTTATGAACAGTCTGTTGAATGACAATTTCCAGTTGTCTCAATATTAGACTGATTTCAGTTTATTTGTCTCGCACTTAAGTGCAGACTTGGTCATTTGATTTCTTACTTAGTTTTGCCATCATCAAAATAGGGGGAATTTGTTAGGAATACTTGTTAGATTTTGATGATGTCATTAATTTAAAATCAAATGTTCATTACTTGGCAAAATGTAAGGAAGAACCAAATGAGTATCTTCCATAGGCCAAAATATGTTAGGTATAAAACTTGGCAAAATGTAAAGAAGAACCAAATGAGTGTCTTCTGTAGGCCAAAGTTAGTTAGGCTGAAAAACGGCTAAGTACTAAGTACAAATAGTCCATCGTGAGAAGTACAAATGACTCAATCGGAGTAGCTGGTCAACTAAATTTATCAGAGAAGTTTGACCAGACTACAGCCGAGGAACCTCAGGGAAGTCACCTGACCAGACAAGTCACAAACAGTGAACAGCCGAGAGGACCTACCTGCAGAGATGTAAGCTGCACATCAGCCTACTCAACTACAGCCTAGTACTCCAAGTCCACGTCAGCATGCGTTGAAAAGTCAAATATTACGGAAAGCTCACATGCAACGTGAAGAGACAAATTGGAGTGATTCCCGCAAGAGATATGATTTAATTAAATCATCCTGACCCACCGTGAAGACTTTAATCCTTTTATATTCAAAAGATTCGGCGCTCACATGCATAAGTCCTCACAACGGTCGGAAGATAAAATTAAATAATGGGAATCCAGCCTTGCAACGTTCAGAAAAGATTAAACAATGAAGTCTCCCTCCAACGGACGGATTTGTTCAAAGATTTGCAACGACTACAAGGAAGAAGCTCAGAGATCGTGATCTATATATATCCAGAGATTTGAAACTGAGCAACTACCGGTGCGAACATACTTTCTAGCGATCAAAGCAAACAAAGCAATCTCAAGCAATCAAATAGCTTCGTGAAAAGAGCAGATCTAAAAGTTCATTCTTCAGGAAGCTCTTAAGTTGGAGAAGACAAACACTCTTGGCTATAACCTTGAGTACGGGGTACTTCACTGGTTGAAGTAAGAGACTGTAAAGGCATCCAAGGATCGAGGATCAAGAGGTGCAAGGCAGTCAAGTGTGTGTACAACGGCACGGAATTCCACTGGTTGGAAGCTGTTGTAGTGTGTTGTGAATCACTGTAATATTTATCACTGGTTGAAAATTATAGTGAATTCATCTCCAACTAGTTTGGATAAAAGTGGATTAGTAGAGGATTACCCCACCTCTGAGACCATTATAATTGCCTGTGTTATTTACTGTTTTACTGCATCATACTTTAACTGCTGCACACATTGTTAAGTGTTTCATTAAGTTAATTTATATTCGTCATCAGCTGACTTCCGCACATATCAAAGAACAAACGACTCCAAGTCATTTGTTTGACTATCAGCTGAAGAAACTCACTCTTCGCGAAAAAGAGTTCAAGAGTTTCAACAAGTCTATTCACCCCCCCCCCCCTCTAGACTTGTTCCTGGACGACTTGTGACCTACATTCTTCAATAATCCGTTGCCTTCAACTCCCATCATCAGCATCCAGTGATGACTCCCTTTAGGAGGGTAAATATTAGCCCACACCCTTGCCCTAATGTAGGGATCGACCTGATCTATCTCTCGGCGTGCTAACTCGAGACCAGTCTCGTCCAAATCCGGATGCTCCTCCCTCTCCATCTCTATCAACAGCCTCTTAGACTCCTCAGTCACTCTCTCCTAATTAAGTGGGAACAAAAAAAGTAACCGAATATTAATAAAGTTCATAGGTAAAGACTGATAGGAGTATTTAAATGGTTATGATACATTTACAACTTACAAGTTTATCCAGATAGTTAGGATATGGCTTCTGAGTCACGTAGATGAAGGCATTCGCCACATTTTCATCAGAAGTGGCCTCGTGCGAAACTCTCGCTAACGACCGCGAACCTAAGCTTTGGTGCTCCGTCAAACCCTTACGGTTAACAGTGTTGGTTGAACTACTCACCTACACATAGAAACATATAATTTTCATTTAACAAGGAGCAAAATTACCACAACTAAGTTTCATATATGTTACATATCTTTAAATAACAATAGCATTACGACAATATTTAGAGCTCGATTACATCCAATATAGTCCGGGTCGCTAAAATCTGCGCATAGCCACCTCCACTCGTATTCTCGATTCTTGAACTCCTCGGGAGTAGCCTCGCGGGAATTTCCCCAAGCTGACCAAAACATGTGTAGCTCATTTTTCCAAGATGTGTACCTATAACAAACATTTATAAATTATAATCAAATATTAGTAAAATATATTTGTAAAGTATTTTGGAAATTTTATGTATTTATTTACTGTGATTTTGTGTTATTGTCTTATTCTTATTCATAATGTTAATTATTTATTATGTTATTCATAAATAATCTGTTGTGTGTATACAGTTGAATGTTAAGATTTAAGTATAGTGATTATGTTACTTGTTTGTGTATGATTATATAATGTAAATGTGTTATTTTTATTACTTTTATGTATAATTAATATTATAATGTTTTATGTAATTCTAAAAGTGTATGTTATAATACTCATAGTTACAAGTAAATTAGAATGTTTACCATGTTTAAATTTATCAATCAATTACCTTCCATTTATACAAGTTGTGAATTTTAAATTACAAATTGGTTTGTATTAATAAATAAATTATTAAAACATTTGACAAATACATATTTTTAACAATAACTAAAATGATGCAAAAATTTCTCGAGTAATTACTCAACTATGTATTGTGAAAATTACTTACTTGGTTGTTTGCACCTCATCACACCAAGTATGTTGTAGGAAAGAAGGAACCTCAAACAAAACCTACAATTAGAATATAATATATATTACTAAATTTTTTCAGAATTTAAATACACAAAGTAGCTTTCGGAATTGAGATAAACTTACCGACATAGCATTGTTCAATGTATCCTTCACACTTTGTGGCACATCCTTCCACTCAGCCCACAGTACCAGAAGTCTATCGCGTATGACAAACCCAAACATTACGACAATATGCCGTACAAGCATCCAAAGCCAAAATGGGTCGTCCATACTTTTCATCAACTGCTATCTTGTGACGGCCATTTTTTGAAACATATGTGTCAAGTGCTAGACCGTTCAATGGGCCACGAGTCTTCTCCTTTTTTTTTTTGATTCGTCTTCGGTACGACCCTCCTCATTCTCAATCTCCGCAAGCGACGCGTACAACTTCGTCTTAGATATCTGACATGTCCGCTAAATCATTTTCTCAGGCCACGCCTGGGACACATATGCCTCCGTCGGGTTAACCAAGCTATATGGCCGGCGGACTCCTTTCTCATCGACCCCGGAATCGATGGTACCATAGGGGGCATAAATAGAGTCGATGGCGGACCAGAAGGCACCTCGGATGACGTGCTCGGTGTAGATCGACCGCTCCCAGATGTAGTAGGAGGGGAGGGAATGCGGTGTATAGGAGGCATACGAGGCTGTGTCGTCTCGACAGTAGTGGGGGTCATCCGTGATCTGGGAGTCTTATACGATCAGCACCTCGCAATAGTATGTGTGTCATCCGCCGGATACAAGTTTCCATCCTTAAACTTCAGTACACTATTCTCTACTAGTCCACGTATGCGAGCGTTACTCTGATCCAAATATTTTCCGACAGGATCCGCACGATTGGAAGCTGCGGAACAATCTCCCGACTCCGGAGTCTTCGATTCTTTCTTACCACACGCTAGTCTCTTAATTTTATCCATTTAACCTGTACAAATTCAAAAACAGAAATCAATTATTTTTACATCATAAAACATCATAAACCCTAAAGATCATTTTGAATTAATAAGTACTAATGAGCAATTATTTTTGAAAATTCACAGTTAACGAAATTATAACAAGACCTTGCCTCTTGAAAAAATCAATCGGTTGTCATCATCAAGAAGCATTAAAAAACAGCGATAACTAATCGATAACTAATGCTCCATCGAACAAACGCAACTTCCAGTGAACCAAAAACAGCGATAACTAATCATTCCAAAATGAGTATCATTTCAAGCATAATCTCAGCGCCACAACTTCCTCTCACATTTTGTTCTCCATAAAACTAAGAACCTCAGGGAATAAAGAATGCATCACTCATTTAATATAATTGAATTCATGGATAACCGAAGAAAAAAATGACAATCGACTGTAGTAACTACTTGAATCATTTATCCCAGACGTTAACAAGATAAGCAGTACCAACCCCGATAACCAAAACCAGCAAAGAAAAACATCCGAGAAAGTGAAAAAAAAAACAGAAATCAAAACTGAAAAATGAAAAAAAAAACAGAAATAAAAAAACTAACCTACGGTGGACGACGGAAGGCGGCGGAGGACGAGCTGGAGGCGGACGGTCGGACGAGGGTTCCAGACGGACGGTCGGACGAGGGAGGCGGATGGACGGGACGAGGCAGACGGACGGGATGAGGCGGACAGACGATGGGAGGAGCGGCGGACGGCGGGGTGCCGGAGGTTTCTGGGGAAGAAAGGAAAAAAAAATGGCGGCAGTGGAGGTTCCTGGGGAAGAAAGGAAAAAATGGACGGGAAAGTCGCGTTTTTTATATATAAGGTCACTTTAGCCGACGACAAAGGCCGTCGTCGGCTAAACTGTGGAGTACTTTAGCCGACGCCGCCGTCGGCCAAAACAGAAAAAGGAGTCAGCGCCGCTCGACCGTGTCGATCGACACGGTCGGGTTAGCTTTCCAGAAACTTTTTGGAATGTAGAACACAACGACACAGGCAGTGTCAATTGACACGTGCAGTGTCACTTTAGCCGACGGCTGTCGTCGGCTAAACTAAATGCCGAAAAAAAATTATAAATAATATATTATTTGAATTTAATTATAAATAATATATTATTTGAATTTAATTATAAATAATATATTTATACAGTTTTTATAAATGATATTTATATATTTATACATTTTTTATATAATAATATATATATATATATATATAATACAAAATTAAGCTATCAATATATTTAAATTTAATAATATTTTTGACTTTAGCCGACGACAGCCGTCGGCTAAACTAAATTCTGAAAAAAATAAATTATAAATAATATATTCTTTGAATTTAATTATAAATAATATGTTTATACAATTTTTATAAAATGGTATTTATATATTTATACATTTTTATATAGAAATATAGATATATTTAATACAAAATTAAGATATCTATATATTTAAATTTAATTATAAATATATTTAATAAAAATTGAAAATATCAATACTTTAGCCGACGACCATCGCCGTCGGCTATTCTTAATCCCAAAAAAAAAACATGACTCAATGGCTGCCGGGGTTCGAACTCGGGCCATTTATGTAAGTGATATGGCATTTTGCCACTGGGTCATGTTTATCATTCAAACATTTTAACCCATTTTTTATATTTATATATGTATTTTATATAATATAATATTTCACATATTTGAATTTAATTATAAATATATTTATATATATAAAATATGACTATATATTTATATATTTAAACATATTTTATATAATATTAATAGTTTATATATTTATACTTGTTTTATTATCAATGGAACAATGAATATATAACGAAATAAAAAAAATCAGGTAATAATATCACTTTTTTGATTCGTTCGAGCAGCACACAACAAAAAATATTTAAGAAACTATACAAATGATATGTCCTTCTAAGGTTCGTAGTCAGAATCACTACTTGAGTCTGTCTCTGTGTCGGAGTAGATAACTGGCAGCATATGTGTGAACTCGTCCTCATCATCTTCATCAGAGTCTGCACGTAATTCATTTGTACCTACATATATGAACCCACGTTCTTCACCATGTAGCCGAACCACTCGACCTTCTACAATATTATTCAGTAGTATTGTGGAGGATGGTGGAATATTAGATGTATCCGGCTCTTGGTATGCCTCATTATCATTCTTATCGACTGCTTGTCCAAGTGTAGCCGCACTATATATATTTCTCGTAGCCACATGATATACGATCTTCTGTGCTTCTTTTTTTACCAAGTCATCGAGGTAGTAAACTGGTTTAGCAGATGTTGCAAAAACAAAAGGATCACCTTCATACCAACTTGTAGAAGTATCAACAGATAATAATCCATAATTATCCTCTCTTTCGATTTGAGAATTTGTATCAAACCACCTACACTTGAACAAGTAAACTGTCAAGCCTTCTCCATAAATTAGTTCCACTACTTCAAGAAGAACACCGTAATATCCACCGTCAATCATAACCCTAGAATTTTGACACCTCCTTCTTTGATCTCTATCGATACATACAAATGTCACACCATTTACCTTCGCCATTGAATAAACTCTAGTTGTAACAGGCTTCATCGAAAGAAGCATCAACTCACGTGACCACATCGGGTGGCCATCACTTTGTATGTGCGTCATCTGGATATTAATTAAGGTGAATATCGTAACTAAGTAAATTATGTAAGCTAATTAAGTAAACAGTAATTAAACACTTACCCATTGTCCGAAATAATTAGCAAATGTTTCATTGTGGAATCTAATTTCTCCATTCACAGCATCACATGAAAGGTGAATGTCTTTCCAATATTGAACTTCTGGACAGTTAAGTAATATCCACCAATGTGCAATTCGTAGATCGTAAGGTTGTAAATGATTGTCAGGCAATCTTCCTTGAACTTCAACTTCGCTGGTGATGGTGGATAGATTAACTTGCACTGTAATTGTTGACATAGGCTCGGGTGTGGGATCCACCGTGCCTAAATAGAACTTGGTATATGTTACACACTCCCATGCAAGATATGCTTCGGCTATACATCCTTCCCATGCAGACTTATTAGTCCCAGAGTCCTTGTACTCACCAAGTTGCCTTTCTATTGGAAACATCCACGTGTAGTGGACCGGGCTTGTTAGTAAAAGTTGGCGAGCGAGATGGATCATGAGGTGAGCCATGAGATCAAAAAAATTCGGTGGGAATATCCTCTCAAATTTGCATAAGATATAAATGATCTCCTTTTGCATGAGCCGGAGATCTGACTTTCTTACTTCCCTAGTGCATAACTTTTGAAAGAACCTGGATAACGTTACATAAGGCTCGACCACCTGTTTGGACAAGTATGGTCGAATAAACACAAGAAACAAACATTGTAAGAGGATATGACAATCATGGCTCTTCATTCTAGTTAACTTGTTCTCCTTGAAGTTAACACACTTCCCTATATTTCCAGCATATCCTGTGGGATACCTTGCAGCCTTCATCCACGAAAAAATCTCAGCCTTTTGCTCAGGGGTGACGGTGTAATCAACTTTCGGCATTTTATGTTTCCCCTTCCCTTCCTTCAACCATAAATGTTTTCTAATGTTCATTTATTTTAAACTAATGCGTGCCTTAGGGCCGACTTTAGTCTTCCCTTCCCAACATAACACTGTACCGACAACACTTTCACAAACATTTTTTTCTATGTGCATCACATCTAGGTAGTTCCTAATCGACAACTTACTCCAATAAGGTAGATCCCAGAAAATACTTTTGTGGGACCAATAATTATACCTGTCAGGTTTTTCAGGAGTTGTCGCTACTATATCAGGATGGTTACTCAACTGCCCAAAATCATACTCATTCAGCATGGCCAAAATTTCCTCACCCTTCCACACCCGTGGTGGATCACCAACCTCTTTAGTCCCATCAAATGCTGCAGCATCCGTACGCCAGACATGCGTCCTCTCAAGCCATATACGGTGACACATTCTGATAACCTTCCGACAATGATACCTTGTGCAGTCATCATTCAAGCACACTGGACATCCTCTATTTCCACTAATAACAGATCCGGACAGCATCTCGTACGCAGGAAAATCACTGATGGTACCGGTACACAGCATGTAAGTAGAACATCTCATGTGAGTAACTGTCGTACGTCGGATGACCTTGCTCCCACCACAACTTCAGCTTCTCTATCAAAGGTCTCAAATAAACATCAATACACTTTCCTGGATACCCGGGGCCAGGTACTAAGAGAGTTAACATATTATACTCCTTCTTCATGCACATCCATGGAGGAAGGTTGTAAGGAACCATTACAACCGGCCATATACTATACGAAAGGCTCATGTTTCCAAAAGGGTTGAATCCATCAGATGCATGTCCGAGTCTTACATTTCGGACATCTGATGCAAATACTTGAAACTCCCTATCTATATGCTTCCAAGCCTCTCCATCAGAAGGGTGTATCATAAATCCTCGTCACTCACCCGAGGCTCAGTGTGCCATCTCATCGCCTTGGCTATATGAGGAGACATAAAAAGCCTCTCCAATCTATCCTTCAGAGGGAAATACCAAAGAACCTTCATAGCTTTCTCTTTACCAGAAGGAGTGAACTTATACCTCTCTGTGTCACATACCAGACATCTCTTTAGGTATTCGTTAGGCTTTCCCCAAAATAAAGCACAATCATATATGCATACATGGATCTTGATATACGATAGCCCAAGACCTTTTAGGATACGTCTCATTTTACTGTGATTACTAGGAAAATGATGAGCTTCTGGGAGCATTTTCGATGTAAGTTCCAAATAATCATCCACAGCTTTAATCGAGGTTTTGCTCTCCACCTTGACTTTCATAGTCTCTATGACACTATCAAGAACCATCATGTGACACCCAGGATAAAGAAGAGTCTGTTGGAGCTGGATTTGCATGTTATATCTATTAAGAGAAATTGTGTTAACAGGTATCAATGTAGGCGTTCGGATGAATGGTTGATCAGCTATATGGTATTCTTGACCTTCAGCCGATACGTCCCTGTCGTAATAACTAAACACGTCATCAATCAACCTTCTTGTAGGGTCATTGGATGTGCTACCAGTGTACTGTCCGTGATCATGGGGAATAATTGAATTCAATCTTTCATCGTGGTAAATCCAACATGTATATTTATCCCAAAATCCATTTTTATTCAAGTACTCCCATACGACATCAAGTGTAAAACGGTACATATCGCTGCGGCATTTACATTTATTTTAAGGACAGTAATCAATCATACTATCACTATTATGCTCCTTCAAAAATCAAATAAACCCTCGTATTCCATCTATGACCCTTGGATCCCATTTTTGAAGACCAATCCAACTTTTATCCATCCTATAACAAAAATAACAACAATATTACACATCGTATTTATCAAGAACATACAAAAATTATGACTAAAATCATCATATATAGCTCGAATTCAAGATGTCAAATATATATATATATATATATATATATATATATATATATATAGACACACACACACACACCAAGAAATATTCGAGAAAACAAACTAATTCTAAAACATTTTCATAATTATCCAAATAGATATATTATATGCGTAATATAATTATAACTGATATTAAAATTCAATAAACATACCTTCAACATGATTTTTTGAATGATCAAACCAGAGAAAATGGTTGTTTTTCATTTTCTTGTTCTGTAATTTCTGAATGTGTTGTAAATGGTGTCTTCAAGTGTTAGATGGTGATATATTCTGCACAAAAAACATGTAAGACTTTAGCCGACGGCATGTCATCTGTAATACCTGGTTGTAATTCAGTAATTATCATTCAGTATTTATCATTCAGTAATTGATACTCAGTAATTTCACTCATTAATGATCAATTGTCACTCATATTCAATCATGGTATTCATCATTCAGAGTAATTGTATCGTGTATGAATCGTCATTCGTCACTAATCTAATTGGAGTTTCGTGCCGTGTTTATCATCGTTGTCATTTTCGTTGTGGGCTGTGCGTGAGGAGTAGCGCACGCTACGTACTCTTTTTAGCGTACGCTAATTGAGTACAGGTAGCGCACGCTACCACTCAGCATTAGCGCACGCTAATGTTACCCTGGTTGCAGCCCAGAAGGTACTGGACTGCAGGTGAGTTATTTGTAGCGCACGCTACGAGTGGTAAGTAGCGCGCGCTAGCGGGTTGTAGTAGCGCACGCTCAATATGTGGAGTAGCGCGCGCTAGGGACGGATCAGGTTGAGTCCAGTGGCTACTGGACTGCACTGGATTAATTCATAGCGCACGCTATGAGTGATATTTAGCTTACGCAATCGATATTATAGCGCACGCTAATCGTTGGTTGTAGCGCACACTATCGAGATCAGATCAGAGGACAGAAGGTTTCTGGATTCCAGTACTGGGCATCACATAATTCGTTAGCGCATGCTAACAATGGGTATTAACGCACGCTAATGGCATGACCGTAGCGCACGCTACAAAAGGGTACGTAGCGCGCGCTACCGTGTTCGGACAAAGGTACCGGACTACCCAAATTACCCGTTAGCGCACGCTACGCACAAGGCTAGCGCACGCTAACACGGAATGGCTATATATTAGACGCTTAGCCCGAGTTCGTCATTTTATCATCCTTTCTCATTCCCTCATCGGTTTCGGGCGATTTTGGGCATTTTGGAGAGTTCTCTTCGAGCTTCTATCATCCATCATCATCTTCAAGTCTTTGAGTTGGATTATCATCACTTCATCATCTCCTTAACATCAAATCAAAGGTATTAATCTCTTGGATCTAGAATTTCGGATTTTTGGGTTTTTCCTTCCGATTTCTTCGTGTAAGCTTGGATTATCATTGGAATATGTTAGATATGGATTATCTACCTTGGATAAGTATATTCTTATGGATTTAATGGTTATTTTCGGAATTATTTCAAGAACCATTGGGGTCGACTTCGGTTATTTGGGGATTTTCCGATTAATGTAGTTGTAATCTCGAATTGTGGATTCCTAATGGATTATTGATATCATTGAAGTGTTTTGTTAGTTCGATATACTCATTTTGGTGTTGGTTTCGATATATTCGGGATTGGATATTTTCGAAGTCGTGTGGTTGGTTACGTATTCGTTGGAATGCCCCTATGAGTTTGATTATCGTTGTTTTCGACCTTTGGGTTAGTTGTGTTTAGTTGCTTGATACGTGTATTGAACGGTTGTTGGTAATTATTGTTATTCAAGGTTGTTCGAGCGACCGGCATTTCATTTAGGACGTTGTTCGTGGACGGACATTCTTCATCAGTATCGTAACTCATTCATCATTGTATTAACCGTAACAAAACTTGTCATTGTCAATTAATCACCTCAGTCATAAGGAACGACGGTTCCAATCATTTCATTAAGCTGTCATTCATTTCACCATCATTTAATCTTGGTGAGTCATGATTCATTTTCATTGTCACTCTTGTCATATTGTGGCATTCCGGGTCATACTGGCGTGCCGGTTGGTATGTGTAGGATTTTCATGTCGGGCACATTATAGTCGTGTGTTGGTTGGTGGCCTCACATTGGACTGTGCACACGAGTTGATGGCTTCGTGAGACTGATTAGGTACAAGACCACACGTGTATTCGATCGATACTCGTTGGTGGCTTGTGCATGGACACATTTCCATCCCGGACGTAGTGTGGCGCCATTCCTTTGAGCCGTATCATTTGTTGATGCATATAGCATGTTTGATTGCGTATGTTTCGACAGGATATTGTATAACCGTGGATAACTCATGATTGTGTATTTTCAACTCTTGAGGATTGTTGTTCTGTAATATGGCGGCCCGTTGGGGATACTGCTTTTGTGTCATGGCAAGGCTAAAGCACGGGGAGAGCACGGTGACGGCGAGGAGTCCCAGTGATGCTAGTAGGGGGCCCCAGTCTTTTCAGTCATTTATGTTTCCTTCATTTATTCCGCTGCAGACATTCTATTTGAATATTCATTTCACGTAGTGTTGTATATTTTATCTCCATATAAAATATACTTGTATTCAGTATCATCCTGGGTGTGTTGTATGAAACTCCTTATCGGAGTAATTAATTGTGTAATGTGGTTCGGTACTACATTTACCCTGCGTAATTTACTCATTTTCATTAGCCTGGTGGGTCCCAGTCGGGGGTCCACGGCACTATAATATCCGCCTAGTTTGGGGTGTTACAGAGTTGGTATCGGAGCGTGGTTTTGAATACTACCTTCCGAGTCATGTCTCATTTGAAATCATCGTCATCGGACTAGTATCATTGGACTTTCGCGTCACGTGTGACCTCTGCAAATGCCGAGCCAATCAGACCAAGAACTGTAAGATTTCTGATGCCATGGTATAATTTCTGGCAATAATCATTCATTCATAATTCATCAGTTAACAATCCTCATTCATCATCTTCAATTGTGATCAAGTCGATAATGTTAACTCATTAATCACTCAATTCATTTCATTACTCAGTTGTTGATCTTGAAGATCATATCATCAATCTTGTTAAATTGTTCAAGATAATCATTTCAGTAATTTCATCAGATAATCATGTCACGTCAATTAATCATTCATGTAATCGCTGTATTTGAGCGCGTATGCTCATTTTCATCACTTCATAATATAATCATAATGTTATACTCATGCGAGATATATAATCATCATATGACTTTCCACTTCAGTATGGAAAGGGCTGGCAGAGGACGTGGAGGACGAGGCCGTGGAGCGGGCCGAATCCCGAGAACTCGTGTGAATACCCGTGCGAATGCCAGGAATAATGCTAACTCATCGAGCAGTGACGCTGCCACTCATTCACCTGGACGTGATCATTCGCTATCTGGGAGTTGAACCCGGGACACAGCTCAGTCAGAGGGTGTTCGAGTCGACCCACTCGCCTTTATGCAGGGCATGATGGCCCAAATGACTCAGATGGCACAACTAATGGAGGGGATGCATAACTCCACTACTCAAAATCAACAGGCTCCTCCGCCACCACCTCAGAGGCAAGAGAGGGGTGTAAGCAATATCATTAGCGATATCTCTCGCCAGCGACCACCTACCTTTGAGGGCTCATCTGAGCCGGCGGATATTGTCCATTGGCTTGAGCATTTCGAGAAGTTATTTGCTATGGTGGATTGCCCTGAAGGGCATAAAGTTTCAGTTGCGGCTTACTATATTGGTAAGAGCGCTCATTCATGGTGGCTATCGTTGAAGCCCACAGACGGATCATGTACTTGGGATCAGTTCAAGACCCTCATGATGGAGAGGTACTATCCGGCCCCACTCAGGGAGGCCAAGTTGTCGGAACTACTCACTCCCGACCTTTCGACGGATGATGATGTTCTCGCCATCGCCGAAAAATTTCAGGAACTTCTTCCGTTCGCCTCATCTATCATTCACTCTGAGGTGGACAAGATCAAGTATTTCAAAGAAGAGGTGAAACCTCGTATGCGGCTACAGTTGCTTAATCATAATTGTGCCACTGTCCGAGTTCATTGAGAAAGCTCTCACTTACGAGCTTATCGCTAAGGAAATAGCTAAGCAACAACCCTCATCAGCGGGCAAGAAGTCTAAGAACCGTAATCAGTCTGACGGGAGTCAGGCCACTTTCAAGAAACCACGTGCGGGCTCTACCTTTTCTGAGCGTCCTCCGATGACGCCTAAACCCGCGGACTCTCAGTCGCGAGCCGCCAGTTCGGCCATCACCTGTTTCAACTGTGAAGAACAGGTCATTTCAGCACCAAATGTCCGGCGGTATCACGTGCCACAATCTGGGGTTGCTGGGCATAGGCCCGTTTTGCCGTAGGGACTCTAAACCCACTCCGGCGTCATCTCAAGCCCTGTGTCATTCGGTGCGTAATCAGGCCACTCAGTCAGCGTCGTTCAAGACGACAGGAGCTAAAGGTGGAGCCAAGAGCTATCAGACGGGAGCGTCCGGTTCGGGGGCCGGCAAGCCCCGAATTTATGAGATGAAGAAGACCGACGATCCGGAGGCCCGGATGATCTCAGGTACACTCGATATTCTATCTCAACCTGTGTGTACCCTTTTTGATACTGGTGCATCGCATTCATTCATTTCCGCGTCATGTTTGAGTAGACTACGTCTGGGTAGTGCTACTAGTTGTGAGCCTTATGTCATTGGTCTACCTGATGGTAGACGATTTGTCGGAAATCGTGAGATTCAGAATTGTCCGATTCAGCTTCATGGTCGTGTGTGGCCAGCGGACCTAATCGTAGTAGATTTTCCGAGGGACGATGTCATCTTGGGTATTGATTGGATGGATCATCATGATGCCATCATTAGTGTCCGTAAGCGTATGATCACTATCATTTCAGACGATGGGGTCGAATGCGCGTTTTCAGGGAGGTAATCCCGGCTGTTCTGGTAAGGTCATTAATTCGATGAAAGCAGTAAGATTACTCAATCAGGGATGTGTTGGTTATTGGTTCTATATGACCAAAACCGAGAAATCATCAGTAATGTTGACGGACATTCCGGTAGTGAAGGAATATGCCGATGTTTTTCCAGACGAGTTACCTGGTTTGCCTCCACAGAGGGATGTGGAATTCACGATTGAGTTGGAGCCTGGTACGTCCCCGATATCGAAGGCACCGTACCGGATGGCCCCGACCGAAATGCAGGAATTAAAGAACCAACTTGAGGAATTGTTCGAGAAGGGTTATATTCGACCGAGTGCGTCCCCGTGGGGAGCACCAGTGTTATTTGTCAAGAAGAAGGATGGTTCGTTCCGCTTGTGTATTGATTACCGGGAATTGAACCGGGTGACGATCAAGAATAAGTATCCTTTACCCCGTATTGATGACCTCTTAGATCAACTTCAGGGAGCTTCAGTATTTTCCAAGATCGACTTAAGATCTGGATATCATCAGTTGCGGATTCGAGAGTCGGATATCGCAAGGACGGCGTTTCGAACACGTTATGGTCATTATGAGTTTGTGGTTATGCCGTTTGGGTTGACTAATGCACATGCGGTATTCATGGAATTAATGAATCGGGTTTTCATAGACTATCTGGATCAGTTCGTGGTTGTCTTCATTGATGACATTTTGATTTATTCCCGTGACCGGGAGGAACACGAGTCTCACCTTCATCAAGTTCTCGACGTGTTGAGGCGAGAACAACTTTTTGGGAAGTTTTCCAAATGTGAGTTTTGGATGTCCGAAGTGACGATTCTCGTACACGTAATTTCATCAGACGGAGTTCGTGTCGATCCTCAGAAGACGGAGGCTATTCGAGATTGGCTACCTCCGAAGAATGTTAAGGAAATCCGAAGTTTCCTCGGATTAACGGGTTATTATCGGCGATTTGTGGAGGGATTTTCTAAAATCGCTCAACCCATGACGAACCTTTTACGGAAAGATAAGAAATACACATGGTCCGACGTGTGTCAACAGAGTTTTGAGGAACTCAAGAGCCGGTTAACTTCAGCACCTGTCCTTTCTTTACCGCAAGGGACGGAGGGATTTGTGGTCTATAGTGATGCGTCCGGACAGGGTCTTAGATGTGTACTCATGCAGAACGGGAAAGTTATCGCTTATGCTTCACGGCAATTGAGACCTTACGAGGTTAATTATCCGACCCACGACCTGGAGCTAGCAGCCGTGGAGTTCACATTGAAGATTTGGCGTCATTATCTTTATGGCGTTACCTGTCAGATATTCACCGATCATAAGAGTTTAAAGTATATATTTACTCAGAAGGAGTTAAATATGTGACAGAGACGGTGGTTGGAACTAATCAAAGATTATGATATCGAGATCCTTTACCACCCGGGCAAGGCGAACGTTGTCGCCGATGCCTTGAGTCGTAAGTCCGTTCAGGAGCAGATGCTTGCTCGATTAACGATTGAAGGAACTTGGCGGAATTTCGAGACCCGAGATCGAGGTCTGCAGTTACAATGAGTACAAGGGCAACTTTGTACGTTGGAGATTTCATCGTCACTTGAGGAGGCGATCGGGAGAATCGAGTGTGGACCCATTTTTGTTACGCATTCGAGAGGATGTGACTCGGAAAGCCCCGGATTTGTGGTTCACGAGGATGGACTTCTGCGTTTTAAGAATCGGTTATGCGTACCGGCGAATGACGAGTTGAAAAACTCGATTTTGAAAGAAGCTCATGCTACCCCTTATTCTGTTCATCTGGGGTCTAGTAAGATGTATAAGGACTTGAAACAAAATTACTGGTAGAGTAATATGAAGCGAGAAGTCGCAGAATTTGTTTCGAGATGCTTAACCTGTCAACAAGTTAAGATTGAACACCAGCGACCGGCGGGCATGCTGAAACCTCTACCTATTCCAGAATGGAAGTGGGAAGACATTTCTATGTATTTCATCACGAGTTTGCCGACGAGTCGTCGTGGCATGAATACGATCTGGGTGATCGTGGACTGCTTAACTAAATCGGCTCATTTCCTTGAAATCAAGGATACGTGGGGTCCCGAGAGACTGGCCCAGTTGTTCATCAAGGAGATAGTGAGATTGCACGGTACTCCTAAAAGTATCGTTTCCGATCGTGACGGACGATTTGTGTCTCATTTTTGGAAATCGATTCATCGTGCTATGGGAACTCGGCTTAATCTCGCACTGCTTTTCATCCTCGGTCAGACGGACAATCGAGAGGACTATTCAGACCTTAGAGGACATGTTGAGGGCATGCGTCCTCGATTGGAAAGACGATTGGGAAGCCCAACTACCATTGATCGAGTTCACGTATAATAATAGTTGGCATGCTTCGATTAAGATGGCACCTTACGAGGCCTTGTACGGTCGTCGTTGTCGATCTCCTTTGTGTTGGGATGACCTATCAGAATCAATCGGCACCGAGCCCGATATGCTTAAAGCCGCCCGTGAGAAGGTAGCTTTGATCAGAAGTCGTTTGTTGACCGCTCAGAGTCGACAGAAATCATATGCAGATAATCGTCGTCGACCGTTAGAGTTCGAGGCGGGTGACCATGTTTTGGTCAAGGTCTCCCTGAGTCGTGGTATCTTCCGTTTTGGGAAGAGGGGTAAGTTGAGTCCGAGATTCATTGGACCGTTTGAGATTCTGGATCGAGTAGGCGAGTTAGCTTACCGATTGGCTTTACCTCCGGTGTTGAGCCGAATTCATAATGTGTTTCACGTATCTCAGTTGCGGAAGTATGTTTCCGACCCGAGTCACATACTTCAATTCGATGAAATCGAGATTGCCGATGATCATTCATATGAGGAACGTCCTATACGAGTTTTAGAGTGGCGAATCAAGCAGTTGAGGAATAAGACGATTCCTTTGGTTAAAATTCAGTGGTCTAGACACGGAGTCGAAGAGGCTACGTGGGAAACCGAGGATAGTATGCGGGAGAGTTATCCCGAGTTGTTTGACCCTTAGTTTCGGGGACGAAACTCTTTTAAGGGGGGGTGTATGTAATACCCGGTTATAATTCAGTAATTATCATTTAGTATTTATCATTCAGTAATTGATACTCAGTAATTTCACTCATTAATGATCAATTGTCACTCATATTCAATCATGGTATTCATCATTCAGAGTAATTGTATCGTGTATCAATCGTCATTCGTCACTAATCTAATTGGAGTTTTGTGCCGTGTTTATCATCGTTGTCATTTTCGTTGTGGGTTGTGCGTGAGGAGTAGCGCACGCTACGTACTCTTTTTAGCATACACTAATTGAGTACAGGTAGCGCACGCTACCACTCAGCATTAGCACACGCTAATGTTACCCTGGTTGCAGCCCAGAAGGTACTGGACTGCAGGTGAGTTATTTGTAGCGCACACTACGAGTGGTAAGTAGCGCGCGCTAGCGGGTTGTAGTAGCGCACGCTAAATATGTGGAGTAGTGCGCGCTAGGGACGGATCAGGTTGAGTCCAGTGGCTACTGGACTGCACTGGATTAATTCATAGCGCACGCTATGAGTGATATTTAGCGTACGCAATCGATATTATAGCGCACGCTAATCGTTGGTTGTAGCGCACGCTATCGAGATCATATCAGAGGATAGAAGGTTTCTGGATTCCAGTACTGGGCATCACATAATTCGTTAGCGCACGCTAACAATGGGTATTAACGCACGCTAATGGCATGACCGTAGCGCACGCTACAAAAGGGTACGTGGCGCGCGCTACCGTGTTCGGACAGTGGGTACTGGACTACCCAAATTACCCGTTAGCGCACGCTACGCACAAGGGCTAGCGCACGCTAACCTGGAATGGCTATATATTGACAGGCCCGAGTTCGTTATTTTATCATCCTTTCTCATTCCCTCATCGGTTTCGGGCGATTTTGGGCATTTTGGAGAGTTCTCTTCGAGCTTCTATCATCCATCATCATCTTCAAGTCTTTGAGTTGGATTATCATCACTTCATCATCTCCTTAACATCGAATCAAAGGTATTAATCTCTTTGATCTAGAATTTCGGATTTTTGGGTTTTTCCTTCCGATTTCTTCGTGTAAGCTTGGATTATCATTGGAATATGTTAGATATGGATTATGTACCTTGGATAAGTATATTCTTACGGATTTAATGGTTATTTTCGGAATTATTTCAAGAACCCTTGGGGTTGACTTCGGTTATTTGGGGATTTTCCAATTAATGTAGTTGTAATCTCGAATTGTGGATTCCTAATGGATTATTGATATCATTGAAGTGTTTTGTTAGTTCGATATACTCATTTTGGTGTTGGTTTCGATATATTCGGGATTGGATATTTTCGAAGTCGTGTGGTTGGTTACGTATTCGTTGGAATGCCCCTATGAGTTTGATTATCGTTGTTTTCGACCTTTGGTTAGTCGTGTTTAGTTGCTTGATACGTGTATTGAACGGTTGTTGGTAATTATTGTTATTCAAGGTTGTTCGAGCGACCGGCATTTAATTTAGGACGTTGTTCGGGGACGGACATTCTTCATCGGTATTGTGTAAGTTAATTCTTACTCGGTTAAAATGATATTCATTCCTTTTGAGGTTGTTCATTCATAATCGTAACTCATTCATCATTGTATTAACCGTATCAAAACATGTCATTGTCAATTAATCACCTCAGTCATAAGGAACGACGGTTCCAATCATTTCATTAAGCTGTCATTCATTTCACCATCATTTAATCTTGGTGAGTCATGATTCATTTTCGTTGTCACTCTTGTCATATTGTGGCATTCCGGGTCATACTGGCGTGCCGGTTGGTATGTGTAGGATTTTCATGTCGGGCACATTATAGTCGTGTGTTGGTTGGTGGCCTCACATTGGATTGTGCACACGAGTTGATGGCTTCGTGAGACTGATTAGGTACAACCACACGTGTATTCGATCGATACTCGTTGGTGGCTTGTGCACGGACACATTTCCATCCCGGACGTAGTGTGGCGCCATTCCTTTGAGCCGTATCATTTGTTGATGCATATAACATGTTTGATTGTGTATGTTTCGACAGGATATTGTATAACCGTGGATAACTCATGATTGTGTATTTTCAACTCTTGAGGATTGTTGTTACGTATGGCGGCCCGTTGGGGGATACTGTTTTTCAGGTCATGGCAAGGTTAAAGCACGGGGAGAGCACGGTGACGGCGAGGAGTCCCAGTGATACTAGTAGGGGGCCCTAGTCTTTTCAGTCATTTATGTTTCCTTCATTTATTCCGCTGCAAACATTCCGTTTGAATATTCATTTCACTCAGTGTTGTATATTTTATCTCCATATAAAATATACTTGTATTCAGTATCATCCTGGGTGTGTTGTATGAAACTCCTTATCGGAGTAATTAATTGTGTAATGTGGTTTGGTACTACATTTACCCTGTGTAATTTACTCATTTTCATTAGCCTGGTGGGTCCCAGTCGGGGGTCCACGGCACTATAATATCCGCCTAGTTTGGGGTGTTACATCATCGGCTAAAGTATACTAGCCGTCAGCTAAACTTGACTTTAGCCAACGGCATGTCTTCGGCTAAGGTATACTAGTCGTTGGCTAAACTACATAACTTTAGCCGACGACTAACTTGACTTTAGCCGACGACCAATAGTAAAGTCGTCGGCTAAACTGCTTTAGCCGACAACAAGTTAGCCGTCGGCTAAACTTGCTGACTTTAGCCGACGACGTCGGCCGGTCGTTGGCCGTTATCCGGCTAGTCGTCGGCTAAAGTGTTATTTTTGGTAGTGAAGAGAGAGAAAATAGTTTTATCAATTGTCTTCATCTTCTTCTTCATTTTATTCTTGGTGCTTCTTGGAGAAAAATCAAGAAATCAAAGAGAGATAGTGAGTTATACACTTAGAGTGTTATAATCACAATCGAAAGCTTCATCATCCTAGCTCTAGCCGTATCCTTGGAGGATATCAAGGTGATCGTCGTTCTGTTCGTTTCTCTGGCGCGTGACAAGTAGAGACACGGTACTTTCGGCGTTGGATCATCCAAGAGCTTGGATCGGATTGGATCGTAGGGAAATCAATCTAAAGCTTGGGGAATAGCTCAAGAGAAGGACACCATTTAAATTAACGAACTACAAGGGTATGTTTCTAGTATCATCTCGGGCTTTGTTTAATATTCGTATATACGTAGCTCGATCGATACTCGTAGGAATTCAGATCGAATTAATTTTCGTTTTACCACTTCCACTGGGCCTTCAATTTAGGCACCAAATCCCAACAGAGAATACATCAATATTTCCAGAAAATAGAAAATACCACAACGGAAAGACAAAAAAACAAGACTTCACCAAAGACTCAACACAGGTCTTCATGTGATTAGTATCATCGTCTTTCAACATCCTTCGTACCGATCCTGTGATTCGCTCCCCAGCAATCTGCAAGTACCTGGACGCAATACAGACATCCGCCCCCGAATACCCGGGGATCAGCAAAACTCCACTGTTTTGCTAGTGCAAGTATAAAGTACAAATACGAGCTATACACAATATACTCCAAGAATATAATAACTTGATTAATTCCACAATTCAACCTAACAAATATTTCCCGAGATATTTCATTGGATAAAATAGTTTAAACCGTAAAAAAAATTGGAATGGGACATGTAGACTCTTTGAAAAGAATTTAAAAATTCTCGACAGTTTTTAGAAAAACATTTCTGGACTAATGAATCCTCAACTTGGCAAAACCACATAGGGACACGGGCCAAAGAATTATTTTTGCTCAAAAATACCAGTCCAGTCACAAAAATACGGAGTCCGTGACCCAATCATCCACATCACATACTCGAGTGAATAACCCAATGATCACACTCGATACACAACCAAACCACAATGCACGGAAACAATCACATGGCCCGCATCCTTACGTTAAAAATATCTCAACCAAGAAACGAATCATATATGACACTATATTGGTGCCATTCTAGCCAAGTACCAAGATCCTACATATGACGTAGCTCACATCGGGAATTAAAGCGTTGTGATATTCCGGACATATCACAATTATCGAAAACAACAACATGCCATAATCATCATCACAAAACAAACTCTCGAGCTACACTGGCCCTGTACCTCTCGAGCAAGATACACACCCCAGGGACACCTCGTCAGGCCCTCCCTGGTGTATTGCCCCACCGAGTGATCCACCGAACTCGAAGTGTAAACAGATCCCAGGGGACCCTTGCTGGTTTTACTCGGCTCGCACACAGCTCAGAAACCACATGGCACAAATCACATTCACCAAAAACACATTCCCCCGAAGTACATCAAATTTAAATCATGGTACTTGTTAGGAGTGGCCACTATATCCGACACATACTCATGACCAATATTAAATAACATCGCATACTCATCAATAAACACACAACAGTACCATACGCAACCAATGTAATACCCGATATTTCTGTTATATTATTGGAACTTGTGATATTGTAATGATTGTACTTTTGTCTGAGTACTATTCTCCGTATTTCATGATCCGATGTTGTCGAGTGTATAATTTCGTGTTTATGATTTATAGATTGTAATTCTGCGCATGTAGCGCACGCTATCGGCTATGTTTAGCGTGCGCTAACGTGGATTCATAGCGCACGCTACTGAGGGTCATTAGCGCACGCTATGCGTGGTCAATTTGATTGAGACGTGCGGTAGGTGAGATTTGGCCGGGGGACCCCTGTCGGATCGTGTCGGGATGTACCTGGACGGCTTTCGGGAAAAGCCGAGTCAACGCCTTAGCGCACTCTACAGGTATATGCGTAGCGCACGCTAAGTGCTGAGTACAGTTAAGTCAGTGAGCCGTTAGCGCACGCTACGAGCAGGGTCTAGCGCGCGCTAATAGCCATTTCTTATAAATAGGACAACATCCTATTTGTGATTTCAGTTCTTTCTTCTCCCATTAACCGAATTCTTACACTTAGAACATAACTTCCTTCATCCTAAACACTTCATATCAACATCCCGGTTCGTGATTGAAGATCGTATATCATTGGAGATTGGTGTTCAAGCCTTCGGAGTTGGATTGCTTCAATTTCCTCCGTGTTCTTCACTACCTTGAGGTAGGTGATTCTTCACCAATACTAATAGTGTTCTAAAGGATGTTGATCATGTTCATCTAGTCAGTTAAGATTCGTTATTAGTCGTACCTCATGTGTTAGAAGGATATTTTCGACGTTTCGACACTTATTCATCGTATGATCCATTGAACCTTTTAGTATGTGGATTCCTAAGCATGTTATGTATCTTCAAAACCAATCGACCAGTATATGAAGATTACATAATTCGTATGTTTTACGTAAGGAATCATATGTTTTGGGACTTGGAATATTTCTTGAAGATTGAAGATGAATTATGATGTTGAGATGATTATCCGTATATTTGTACCTCATGATCATGGAATTTCCACAAACCTTATTAGCATGATATGCCCGAGGATAACTTGTATTATCACCATAGAATTCATGAATTCACCACCTTTCAACCCAGTTTTTCTGTTAGCAGTATTCTGCCATGCAAGATTAGCGCACGCTAACATATGTGAGTTAACGTGCGCTATCGGGGTTCAGTTAACGCACAATACGTACGTAGCGTGCGTTATGTATCAGCCGATTCAAATTGTCAGTTCGTAGCTAGTGCACGCTAGTCTTACATGATAGCGTACGCTAACAGGCCGGCTTAGCGCACGTTACGTAGAGTACGTAGCGCACGCTAAGCAGTCCAGGCAGATTGTTTATTTTGAGCTTTTCGGCCGTAGACCGAATTGTTAGGCCATCGTTCGACTTGAGATGATTTGTATATCATTCCTTTTGTTAAGGTTCGAGCTTGTTACGTTGATCGAAGGAGGCGGCCTTCGAGTGTGTCGAGATCATTGAAGTGTTTCGTCCTTGCCATTTTCGAGGCAAGTATCATATGTCGAGTTCGGTTTATATTGAAACTTTGATCATGCTTGTGGTTTTGTTCATATTGTTGAATCTGAGATGTATTTCTGAAAATTCTCGTGATATTCGTTGCTATTTGTTCGTATTGATGAACATATTGAAATGCATATATGTATGCATAGTTGATTGATTTATGGTATAAATGATCCGAGGGGATCATGAGGATCTATGCTGAGGGCGCTGGATCGAATGTCCACCATGCGTTGATCCGACGGGATCATCATGGGGATCTATGCTGAGGGCGCTGGATCGTTGGACGGGTTTTCCACCATGCGTTGGTCCGACGGGATCATCATGGGGATCTATACCAAGGGCGCTGGATCATTTGGATTACCTGTATTGTGTTGATGGAATCGTGAGGATTCGCATCGTTGGATTCCGTGGCGGAAGTCCGTTTTGCATGTTTTATGATGCATTGATGATTTATTGTATGATGATACTTGTACTAGCATTGTTTTGCTAACCCCTTCGGGGTGGACATTGTTTTGATGTTCGTAGCCGAGGAGCGGGAGGCAACCACAGCACCGACGGGACGATGAAATGGCTCGATGATGTGGTTGATGTTATTGTTATTGTGATTTGTCTTCTTGGTTCGTTTAGTACTCGAGTACGTCTGTTTTAATAAGGTCATTTCGATATGGTTGTATAAGTTAACTCATTTGATCGGTTGAATCAAATCTGTATTTGAACTTCAGTTGTTCGATTGAATTGTTTTTACATTTCTTTTAAAATTAGCCTTGTAAATCCTTATCTAAAGGGTTTACGGCGCTGTAATTATTCCGAATATCTCGGGGTGTTACAGAATATGGTATCAGAGCTAAGATTTATGGATATCTTGGCAGTCGGGTTAGTTGGGTCTGTTTACGTTATTTGATTATTGGTCGTTCGTAACATCACTGCTGAGCCAGCATCGTCGTGTGGACCGTGGTTGTAAGTTTCCTAATCTCGAATACTACCGTTTTATTTAATTCATGACCTGTAAGCATTGATGAATGTACTTTGAGAAAGTTTGCCCTGGATATTGAGTATTTATGTTTACAGTATGTTGAGAGGCGGTCATGGACGCGGACGCGGTCGTGGACGCGGACGTGGAAATGCGAGGCAAGAAGAGTCGGTATCTACCCCAGAGATAACCGCTAGTCGAACGGATTCCCATTCCGGGGGACAGCAGGGATCGGCAAATAATAATGCAGATCCTAACGTGCCGGGAGTGCTTCAGCAGGTGGTTGCCCAGATAAACCAGTTTGCTCAAGTTGTGGATCGCATGCAAACGGCGATGGGACAGCAGCAAAACGTGGAGAATCGAGGAGATGATGGCTTACCGAAGTGATTAAATTGCACCCTCCGAAATTTGACGGTTCTACCGAGACGCTTTCTTGGGATCACTAGCTGAAGGAATTAGAGAAGATTTTTGCAGGGATTAACTGTCCCAACGACAGGAAGGTTCTGGTCGCCCAGTATCTTCTGACAGGGGAGGCTTTCGACTGGTGGGAGGCCATTCGACCGGAGGAGCACAATGTTGACTGGACGGAATTCAAATTAATGATGGAGGCGCAGTATTGTCCTCGTCCAGTTAGAGAAGCCCGAGTTCGGGAGTTTTTCTCACCACAAAATTCGGAAGCATCTGTGACGGACGTGATTAAGACTTTTAATCACCAGCTGACTTATGTGCGCCACTTGGTCAGAATCGAGGCGGAGAAGATTTTTCATTTTGACATGCGAATGAAGCCGGAAATCCAGTAGTATATGTCCGGATTTGAATGTACCACCTTGCGACGGTATCAGGACAAGGCGTTGGCCTATGATATGAAGGAGGCAGCAGTAGAGAAATCGACGGAAGCAAAGAAACAGAAGGTGTCTGGCAACTTCACGGAGAATAAGAGTAGCGGGCCTCGCAGGGGTCAGTCCTCTTTTCATTCATCCAAGAGACCTCCGCATCCTTCTCGAGGTGGAAAGAAGTTCCGGGCAGCACCAACTGTTTCAGACGCAGGGAAGAAGTGTTATAACTGTGGCAAAGCGGGACATGTTCGACGTGATTGTTTCGCGCCTGCTGTGACCTGTTTCGAGTGTGGACAGGAAGGACATCGCGCAACATTTTGTGGGAATGCGACCCGATCTTTTGGTACTCGCACTCCTGTACCGGTTCCGAAGGACACTAGTGTGAACCAGACGCAGCAGAGTGGATTTCAGCAGCAGAACGTTGGAAAGAGAGAGACATCCAGTGCTGGGTCCGTTCCTCCGCGTATTTACGAGATGAAGAAGGATGATCAGAACACAGCTGTTGCATCAGGTACGATTCAGATTCTTTTGCAACCAGTTAGTGTCTTGTTCGATTCGGGAGCTATGCATTCTTTTATATCTTTGAACTGTGTTAATCATTTGAAAATCTCGTGCTTGTATAATTGTGAACCTTATGTTCTGGGATTACCGAGCGGAGAGAAAATTGTGGGAACCCTAGAAGCTAGGGTTTTCCCAGTATCTATAGAAGGAAGAGAGTGGCCATCGAATCTCATTGTAGTTGACATCTACGGTGACGATTTAATTCTCGGAGATGATTGGCTCAACCGTTATGGAGCTGTTCTGAATTACCGAGAGAGAGTCATTTCTATCATTGCTGATGACGGATCTGAACACTTATTCCGAGGATGGAGACCAGGAAGCTCGGGAAAATTGATCAAAGCAATGAAAGCCGTGAAATTACTGAAGCAGGGATGTCACAGACTTTGGTGCTATGCCATGAGGAAAGAGGAAGGAGTAGGGCTCTCGTCCATTTCAGTTGTGAATGAGTTCTCAGATGTATTTCCTGACGAACTACCTGGGTTACCTCCGCAGAGAGAAGTGGAATTCACTATCGAATTAGAGCCTAGAGCAGCTCCTATTTCCAGGGCACCATATCGCATGGCGCCAACCGAGATGTATGAACTCAAGAAACAACTGGAGGAATTGTTACAGAAGGGTTATATTCAACCGAGCGTTTCTCCTTGGGGAGCGCCCATTCTTTTTGTCCGGAAGAAAGACGGATCCCTCCGACTGTGTATTGATTACAGGGAGCTCAACAAGATGACGATCAAGAATAAGTATCCTATACCTCGGATCGACGACTTGTTTGATCAACTGCAAGGGGCAAGGGTATTCTCGAAGATTGACTTGCGATCAGGATACCACCAGTTGAGAATCAAGGAATCGGATATACCGAAATCTGCTTTCAGATCGATGCAGGCATTATGAATTTGTAGTAATGCCATTTGGACTTACCAATGCTCCTGCGGTATTCATGCAATTGATGAATTGGGTATTCTTGGAATACTTGGATAAATTTGTGGTCGTCTTCATTGACGACATCCTGATATATTCGAGGGACGCAGAGGAACATGCTGACCATTTACGTGTGGTTTTGAGCACCTTGAGGAAGGAACAGCTGTACGCAAAACTTTCAAAATGCGAGTTCTGGCTTAAGGAAGTAACCTTCCTTGGACATGTGATATCAGCCGACGGAGTTCAGGTGGACCCGAAGAAAGTCGAAGCAATCTTGGATTGGGAAGCTCCTAAAAACGTGAAAGAAGTCCGAAGCTTCTTAGGACTTGCTGGATATTATCGCCGCTTTGTAGAGGGATTTTCCAAAGTTGCTCGTCCGCTCACTCAGCTGTTACAGAAAACTCAAAAGTTCACGTGGAATGAGAAGTGCCAGGCTGGTTTTGACGAACTTAAGAGGAGACTGACAACATCACCTATATTAGCACTGCCAGAGGGAACTGATGGATTCATGGTATACATCGACGCTTCAAATCAAGGTTTGGGTTGTGTGTTGATGCAGAAAGAATTAAACATGAGGCAGAGAAGGTGGCTGGAATTGATCAAGGATTACGACTTGGAGATTCTCTATCATCCGGGGAAAGCAAACGTAGTAGCCGATGCTTTGAGCCGTAAACCTGTTTCTCTTCGAGTGTTGGAAGCACTTACGTTCCAAACCAGTATTCAACGAGAACTGATCCGCGAAGGGATTGAAGTATGGGCACCAGGAATCCAAGGGCAACTTTATGTGATGGAACTGACTTCATCACTAGTCGAGGAGATCAAGTCTAAACAATTGAACGATTCTCTGATCCTTCGATTATGTGACGAAGTAAAGAAAGGAAAAGCCCCAGGATTCGTGATACAAGACGATGGAGTTCTGAGATTTCAGAGTCGACTTTGCGTTCCCGAGGATGATGATTTGAGACGGACAATTTTGAAGGAAGCTCATAGCGCGCCCTATTCTATTCACCCAGGCAGTAGTAAGATGTATAAGGATTTAAAGCAAAACTTCTGGTGGGGGAATATGAAGAAGGACGTAGTGGAGTACGTTTCGAAGTGTTTGACTTGTCAGCAGGTTAAGATTGAATATCAATGACCTGCCGGGATGTTAAACCCGCTTCCGATCCCTGAGTGGAAGTGGGAGGATATCTCGATGGATTTCATCACTAGTATGCCAAGGACTAGAACGGGAATGAACATGATTTGGGTTGTAGTTGATCGACTAACCAAGTCGGCTCATTTCCTGGGAATTAAAGATACATGGGGACCCGAGAGATTGGCACGAGTATTTATTGCGGAGATAGTCAGATTGCATGGGACACCGAGGACCATTATTTCGGATCGAGATGGTCGCTTCGTGTCACACTTCTGGAAAGCATTCCACGTGGCTCTGGGATCGAGCTCAACTTTAGCACAGCTTATCATCCCCAAACGGACGGTCAGTCCGAAAGGACTATTCAAACTTTAGAAGACATGCTTAGAGCTTGTGCTTTGGATTCGTCAACTGATTGGGAAGTTCATTTGCCATTAGTTGAATTCACCTATAATAACAGTTGGCATGCTTCTATTAAGATGGCACCATTTGAAGCTTTGTACGGGAGAAGATGCCGATCACCCCTGTGTTGGGATGATTCTTCGGATTTGATCGGGACGGAACCGGAATTGATTATTCAGACTCAAGAGAAGATAGCTTTGATTCGAGAGAGACTGTTGACTGCCCAGAGTCGACAGAAGTCTTATGAAGATATACGTCGTCGCCCTCTAGAGTTCGACGCTGGGAATCATGTACTATTGAAGGTGTCTCCTACGCGAGGGATTTTCCATTTTGGGAGGAGAGGCAAACTTAGTCCGAGATATATCGGACCATTTGAGATCCTCGAGAGAGTTGGAGATTTAGCATACAGGTTGGCCTTACCGCCATCGCTGAGTCACGTTCACAATGTGTTTCACGTATCCCAACTGCGGAAGTATGTACCGGACCCCAGTCACATCATTGATTTCGACGAGATCGAAATAGCTAATGATGGCACCTTCGAAGAGAGACCAATCAAGATACTTGAGAGCCGGATCAAACAATTGAGGAATAAACCAATACACTTGGTTAAAGTACAATGGTCACGACATGGAGTCGAAGAGGCCACTTGGGAAATGGAGGACAGTATGAAGACTAGATATCCGGAGTTGTTTTCATCTTAAGTTTCGGGACGAAACTTCTTTTTAGGGAGGAAGGATGTAATACCCGAGATTTTTGTTATATTATTGGAACTTGTGATATTGTAATGATTGTACTTTTGTCTGAGTACTATTCTCCGTATTTCCTGATCCGATGTTGTCGAGCGTATAATTTCGTGTTTATGATTTATAGATTGTAATTCTGCGCATGTAGCGCACGCTATCGGCTATGTTTAGCGTGCGCTAACGTGGTTTCATAGCGCACTCTACTGAGGGTCATTAGCGCACGCTATGCGTGGTCAATTTGATGGAGACGTGCGGTAGGTGAGATCTGGCCGGGGGACCCCTGTCGGATCGTGTCGGGATGTACCTGGACGGCTTTCGGGAAAAGCCGAGTCAACGCCTTAGCGCACGCTACAGGTATATGCGTAGCGCACGCTATGTGCTGAGTACAGTTAAGTCAGTGAGCCGTTAGCGCACGCTACGAGCAGGGTCTAGCGCGCGCTAATAGCCATTTCTTATAAATAGGACAGCATCCTATTTGTGATTTCAGTTCTTTCTTCTCCCATTACCCGAATTCTTACACTTAGAACATAACTTCCTTCATCCTAAACACTTCATATCAACATCCCGGTTCGTGATTGAAGATCGTATATCATTGGAGATTGGTGTTCAAGCCTTTGGAGTTGGATTGCTTCAATTTCCTCCGTGTTCTTCACTACCTTGAGGTAGGTGATTCTTCACCAATACTAATAGTGTTCTAAAGGATGTTGATCATGTTCATCTAGTCAGTTAAGATTCGTTATTAGTCGTACCTCATGTGTTAGAAGGATATTTTCGACGTTTCGACACTTATTCATCGTATGATCCATTGAACCTTTTAGTATGTGGATTCCTAAGCATGTTATGTATCTTCAAAACCAATCGACCAGTATATGAAGATTACCTAATTCGTATGTTTTACGTAAGGAATCATATGTTTTGGGACTTGGAATAATCGGAACTTGGAATATTTCTTGAAGATTGAAGATGAATTATGATGTTGAGATGATTATCCGTATATTTGTACCTCATGATCATGGAATTTCCACAAATCTTATTAGCATGATATGCCCGAGGATAACTTGTATTATCACCATAGAATTCATGAATTCACCACCTTTCAATCCATTTTTTCCATTAGCAGTATTCTGCCATGCAAGATTAGCGCACGCTAACATATGTGAGTTAACGTGCGCTATCGGGGTTCAGTTAACGCACAATACGTACGTAGCGTGCGTTATGTATCAGCCGATTCAAATTGTCAGTTCGTAGCTAGCGCACGCTAGTCTTACACGATAGCGTACGCTAACAGGCCGGCTTAGCGCACGTTACGTAGAGTACGTAGCGCACGCAGCGATCGAGCATTGTTTATTTTGAGCTTTTCGGCCGTAGACCGAATTGTTAGGCCATCGTTCGACTTGAGATGATTTGTATATCATTCCTTTTGTTAAGGTTCGAGCTTGTTACGTTGATCGAAGGAGGCGGCCTTCGAGTGTGTCGAGATCATTGAAGTGTTTCGTCCTTGCCATTTTCGAGGCAAGTATCATATGTCGAGTTCGGTTTATATTGAAACTTTGATCATGCTTGTGGTTTTGTTCATATTGTTGAATATGAGATGTATTTCTGAAAATTCTCGTGATATTCGTTGCTATTTGTTCGTATTGATGAACATATTGAAATGCATATGTGTATGCATAGTTGATTGATTTATGGTATAAATGATCCGAGGGGATCATGAGGATCTATGCTGAGGGCACTGGATCGAATGTCCACCATGCGTTGGTCCGACGGGATCATCATGGGGATCTATGCTGAGGGCGCTGGATCGTTGGACGGGTTTTCCACCATGCGTTGGTCCGACGGGATCATCATGGGGATCTATACCAAGGGCGCTGGATCGCTGGATTACCCTGTATTGTGTTGATGGAATCGTGAGGATTCACATCGTTGGATTCCGGTGGCGGAAGTCCGTTTTGCCTGTTTTATGATGCATTGATGATTTATTGTATGATGATACTTGTACTAGCATTGTTTTGCTAACCCCTTCGGGGGTGGATATTGTTTTGATGTTCAGGTAGCCGAGGAGCGGGGAGGCAACCACGATCGCAGACGGCGTTGAAATGGCTCAGTGATGTGGTTGATGTTATTGTTATTGTGATTTGTCTTCTTGGTTCGTTTAGTACTCGAGTACGTCTGTTTTAATAAGGTCATTTCGATATGGTTGTATAAGTTAACTCATTTGATCGGTTGAATCAAATCTGTATTTGAACTTCAGTTGTTCGATTGAATTGTTTTTACATTTCTTTTAAAATTAGCCTTGTAAATCTTTATCTAAAGGGTTTACGGCGCTGTAATTATTCCGAATATCTCGGGGTGTTACAACCAAGGCATCCCAATGCACAACACTAATACATATTCTTGGAACAACACATTCATTCACAAACACACAAGTAAATCTTTGTGAAAGCTTTTATCAAGAATATATCGGTTCCTTGCAAGTTCATTAAGAACATTTCAATCACCCACATAGTCAATTACCAAATATTACGGATAAGAAACATGAAGTGTATAGGAAAGATACATGCCTTGAGAACTTCAACGATTAAATGAGCTTGGTAAAACTTGGGCAGGAGCTATCAATCCCAAATTTCGGAGCCTGAAGTGACTAATATAGCAAGACTCGTATCATGGCTACTGATTCAAATCACAATAACACGTAGAATTCGAATTCATACTCTAAGGGGATTTTTATCGAGCACCGAGTGGGCATTTTGAGTATAAGAAATGATATAGTTGAATAATTCGATCTCTACCCTGCTAGAATCGATGAAAGCCACTCAAGAACATATAAGAACCCAAGAACACCTAAGAATCATCCTAGAGACAAGAACCAATAAGAATCTTTTGAAAGAACTTGAATAACTTCAAATCACATACCTTGATTCAACCAAGAAATGGATGATTCTTCAAGAACAACCTTGATATCTTGATTCTATAATGTTAGGAACATGTTTATGACTTGATTTTGGAGCACAAAACTAAAAATATTCGTGGAGAATGAGGTTGGGTCGAAAGAATGCCCTAGAACACTTCAGAAATGAGAGAGAGGGCTATTTATACTCATCCGAACGAGTTTTCTAGATTTCAGCATTTTTCGGTCATGTCAGATGACACGGCCAGGCCATGGGTCATGTCACCTGTCCAGAAAGTTTTGCTTAACCACAATAGTTCGACACGGCCCGCGTCAAATGACACGGTCGTGTTACTGCAGTAGAGTCTGCTATCTTGGCCATAACTCCTTCGTGCTTACTCCGATTGACTCGCTGTTTGAATCATTGGAAAGATAACTCAATTCTCTACAATACTGTAAAGTTTTAGAATTTTTGGATTTTTCTGGAATTTATGGTGAATGTACAAAGTCGGACCTAAATGTGGAAAGGTTGAAATAGTATGCCGTTTAATCTAAAGAAACATCAAAACTCACTTGAATGACAAAAAGTGTTGAACAAAACATGTCCAAAATGTGTCAATGAACACAACCGAGTCACTAGAATCGAAGAAAAAAAATATAAAAATGAAAAATACGGGTATTACGGGAAAGTGCGAAGGGTTTGGTGAAACCAAGACATCGGTCGGGTTGTTGGGTTTGAACTTGAAGGTTTTAATACTTTCGAATATGGGGTTGGATCGGTTCTGAAGTCGGTGTTGAGAATTGAAAGGGATTCATTCATGGATAATGAAATTTAAAGAATGATCAAATTTGAACAAATATATTTACCTATTGTGTTGAAGGTGAGAATTGCAGAAACTTGACAGTTTCGGCCGCTTGATCGATTGGTGAAGGCAGTATTTTGTGTATTAATATTTTTTTACTAAAGAGATAGGTATATTTATACTCTTAGGTTTATGGTTGAAATGTATTGTAGCCCTATGAAGTTAGGAAATGTTTGATTTCTAGAATCCTAATTGGATTAGGAAATTTTTAGGCTTGGAGAACAAGAAATACTTATTGGGCCATTTACGAATTAGTTTGGGCCACGTGAATGGTTGCGCTAAGATTAATAATAATAATAATAATAATAATAATAATTATTATTATTATTATAAAGATAATAATACTTATAATAATAATAATATCGATCAGAGTAATAATAATAATGATAATGATAAAATTAGTAATAATAGTAGTAGTAATACTTTATACTATTATTAATAATAATAGTTAATTTGTAACCAAGTAATAATAATATTGAGAATAATATTAATAATGATATTAACAATGATAATAGTAACAATGATCATAATAATATTAATATTTTCAATATTAAGTCAGGATATCGAGCTTGAAGCTTTCTTCTTATTCCCATGTGGCCTCGTACGAACTGTGGTTACGCCATTAGACTTTGACGAACACTTTGTCCTTGTTCCTCAGTTGGCGAACTAATCGTTCGAGAATCGCTTCCAGTTGCTCTACATAAGTAAGATCTTTGTTCACCTCGACAGAAGAATAATTGATGATGTGGCTCGGATCGTGCACATACTTCCTCAATATCGACATGTGAATAACGTTGTGCACCGTTGTGAAGTCGGGAGGCAAAGCCGATCGATAAGCCAAATCTCCAATACGATCAAGAAATTGGAATGGTCCCACATATCTCGGTCTCAACTTGTTCCTCGGACCAAAGCGAAATAATTCCCTTGGTAGGGGATACCTTGAAAAACACCTTATCTCCCATAAAGTATTTCGAGATCCTTCCGATGCTTGTCGGCGTCTTGATTCACTCTCGAATCTTATCGACAACATTAAATGTCTGCTCAATCATCCCGGGGCCTAGGATTTTCCTTTCACATACTTCGTCCCAATACAACAATGATCGACACTTCCTACCATACAAGGCTTTTTAAGGTGCCATTTCGATTGTCGCTTGAAAGCTATTTTTGTAGGCAAGTTCAACAAACGGTAGGAGTCATTCCTAATCATTGCCCGTATCCAACACACAAGCACGTATCATATCCTCAAGTATCTGAATCATCCTCTCAGATTGACCGTCTGTTTGAGGATGATATGCTGTGCTGAAACTCAACTGCGTTCCTAGTGCTTCTTGCAAACTCTCCTAAAAACGCGATGTGAATAACTCCATGCAGTCTGATTGTAATACCCGTGATTTTGATTTCCGGTAATTTCTTTTTTTTCGGCGGAAGTCCGTTTTGACGACAATCTCATGACAGTTTTGTCATTCTGAGAATGATTAATTCTGCACTTTTTGTCATCCGAATTCGTTTCGGTGTCGTTTTGTTGAGTTCCGTGCTTTTTAGCGGTTTTTCCGCACTTGAGTTCGATTCTTGCGAATCTCGTCCGAAACTGTTGTTTCGACTTTCTTGTAAGTTCATTCAATGTTAATATTCATGTTGCGAGCTTTGGCTTGGTGTTTCGATCACGTATCGTGATTTTCGGGCATTTTGGGCAATTTTCGTAATTTCCCAAAGTTTGGGGTAATTACTTTCCGTTGTCGAATTTCGAGCCTTCAGGTGGTCGGAATCGTGTGTTCTCTTAGTGATCGTATTCATCTTTGCGAGTACTTCGTAACCGTATCTTCGATTCATACTCGTGTTCGCTCGGGTCGTCGGCCGTTGGAGTTGGTCCCGCCGAGTCATGACCGGCATGCTCGGGCCAGCCACTCGCCGAGTAACGTCGGCATCGACGGCGATACGCACGTCGTAAGGCCGGTTACGACGTAAGGCCCGGCCGAACGCATTTAACGCTTCCGCATTTCCAGCAAGCGTTCGGCCATGGCCGGTTACGTACGTAAGCCATGGCCGGTTACGTACGTAACCCGGCCGGCAGTCGGCCTATTTAAGACCTGGCAGCATTTTTCTTCAGCCATTTCTCATTCTTTTTCTTCCCGTACGTGGCTGTGGGTGTGTGATTCATCTAGAGATGTTGTTGGACAATGAATCCATGAAGTGTTGAGGTTCATATCATCAATCATCCGTCCTATAACATCCTCCAATCTACTGACCAGCCGATTTCCTAGAAATCTAGTTTTGGGGAATTTGGGTATTTTGGTTGTTTTCGTCCGATTAATCCGATTTAACTTAGGATTATGATGGATTGATGAATATTTAGATGTATTACATCATTTCCTTTATTATTCCATGGTTGGATCGTATCGATTCGTTGTTTTGGTCGAGTTCTTGGTCGACGCCTTGAAGGTGTCCGGTAGAATGTCATAGAGGGGTTTTCGGGCGTTCTACGATTATCCTTCCTCATATGATTGTTGATTTATGGATTATATGTTGTTAGGGTCGAGTTTCTTGCGAAGAAACCAAGTTGAACCCTTCCGCTCGTCGCTTTCCTTTCGAAAACATCGGGCGCCAAGCTTTCCGGTTGAGCCGTGTTCGTCGGGATACTTGCGTGCCGATTGTGAGGCAAGTACCTTGTCCATATAATTCTTGTTTTGTGGATATGATAATTGGTGATCGTCTAAATGTGTTTCTGTGGTCGTTTGAATTGAACTTTCAAAAGATTTGATTAGCCTTGTTAAAGGCCCTCTTTCAAAACGCGTGTGTTTTGTGAATAGTGTGGTTTGTGAACTATGTGAATTCCATGGATATGTTTGGTGTTGATGTTGCCCTTGGTATTGCGTGTGGACGTATATGGTTTCTTTTCGGTGCGTTACGGTTTGACGTGGTGTTTTGCTAAGTGTTGTTGGCATTAACTCATGATTTGACATATTTGTGATTGCGGCAAATGTGAAACCCTTGTCGTTGTGAACTCTATGCATTGATGATTCGACCACAAGGTTATCAATTCGGGTAGGTCTGGAGAGGGCTCCGAGAATCGTCACTTGCGAGTGCGATGTCACGATAACTTGTGGGTATATTCGATTGATGTTACCGGGTAGGGACCCGTGAGGCCTCCGACGGCGCGTTACTTGCGAGTACGGCCATTTGATATGATTTGACCATAAGGTTATCTAATCGGGTAGGTCTGGAGAGGGCTCCGAGAATCGGTACTTGCGAGTACGATGTCAAGATAACTTATGGTTGTGATATGTTGTGAATTGTTTCGCTAGCCAGCTCGGGAGGGTCCTTCGAGGCCTCGGGTGGGATGTCTGTGGTAGCGTCCCGGTCCTAGGCGATGCGCGTGCGTGATTACGTTTCGTTGATTTTATGTCCGTTGAGGACACGTGATGTTGGGCTCTGGCCCTGTGAATTGTTGTCGGTTTTCTATTTGCGAAAATAAAACCTTTGGGCTGTGACCCTGTTGATTTTGGAAAGAGAAAGATTTGATAATCCTAATTTGTTTTCTATGAAAACTCCCGAGGGTATTTTAAACCATTTTGCAAACCATTCTCGTTATTTGTGATCTTTCGGATTTGGAAAGTTTTACTCAAATTCTTGCCTCGGGAAGTATTCATTTCGTGGTATTTTAATCTTTAAGGATTCCTGGTTATTGTGATTCGTGGAACTTGAATTATATGGCTCGTATTTGCACTTTGTATTTGCACTAGCAAAACAGTGAAGTTTTGCTAACCCCTGAGTATTCGGGGGGTGGATGTCTATTTTTGCATTCAGGTTTTGGAGCATAGCACAGGGTCGGCATGAAGGATGATGAAAGATGAACGATACTAATCACACGAGGATCCGTTGATGTCGGATTGGTCTAGTTGTATCTTCTTTTCCACTGCAGTATCTTTTCCCCGTTGTACGGGAGTTTATTGTATTTTGACCCCTGTGTGGGTATGTGTTTGGAATTGAGTTGTAAGTATTTATTGAAAGACCAAGTCGGTCTACTGAGTCATTTTAGCCTTAAAGGCGATGTTTAGATGTTTGATTTAGTTATCAGCCTGGTAGATCCTCGAGGAGAGGGTCTACGGCTTGTAATATCCCTGAGTGGATTGGGGGTGTTACAGAATGGTATCAGAGATTAGGTTGTGGAAACCTAGGCTGTCGGGTCAGTGGTGTCTATTGAGTTTTTGTCTCGTCGGATTTTTTCTGACTAAGTCGTGTCGCGACGCGTCGTCTGAGTTTGTTGGTTGTGATTAGTATCGTGGGCGATCATCATCTTCGTGCGACTTGTGGATGTAAGTCTCCCTTATTTGTGTTGAGCCTCGTGTGACACGAGCTATTATTTATGATTATTTGTTAAGTGACGGAATCCTCTTATGGATTTTGATTTCGTGATATGTGATTGTTTGACTCCCATTTTTCGTTCATATGAGGAGTAGTGTTGCTGTCTTGTGCATGTTTGACTTTATTTCTTTTATCCGCTGTGTGAGTTCTTTTTTAATGGATTTCGGTATTTTACCGACTGAGTTTTATTTCGAAAACTGATTCCTTAACCGAGTTTTTGGCATTACGGCCTTGATCGTTTTGCCGAAATTCTTATGACGGTATTTATTATTTTCTAAATGGCTTCTGTGAGTTTTGAAATATTACCGTCATCAACTTTTTGACGTTTTTGTAAATGGTTTTTAGCCTGGTGGCTTCGCGTGGGGCCCACAGTTATAATGTTCCGCGTAATTACTCAAATTTTTGGGCATTCTAGCCCATTGAATTATCCTTGAAAAACTTGAGTATCTTAGAAAATAAATTTGAGACGTACTTTTAAAATGAATTATTTTCGTGGTACGTCCAAGGTGCCACAATATATTTCAAAATTCTTCTAACTCGAGGACCAAAATGTTTTGAGATATTTTCAATGTTTTATAAACACTTTTACTTAGACCCGAGGGTCGAATATTCAAAGTCTTTCACTAAGAGAAGGTGTCCTCATTTTTGTTCAAACGCAAGACGATTTTCAAAGTCTCGATAACAATGTTTGCACTACTTTTTGTAAAGTGATACTCAAGATCAACTGGTGTTTCCAAACTATTTTCAAAAGGGTGGTTTTCGTTTTTAAAACCCATCATTTCGTGCTTGTGGTCGGAGAAGGTGTGTATGATGTTGGTATTGTTGTTAGGGTGTTAGCCCTCCGAATTGTGATTGAATTGGTGGTGTGAACGTTGAGTCGTTCGCCACGCATATGTTTTGTTAGCCCATTGTGGGAGGTGTGATGACGATCTTTATTGTTGCCATTTCGTGGTGGCTTGCGTGTTATCGCACCTGTGTGAGCTGTTAAAGCTTGGATTTTTATGCGTTTATGCACATTGGTGATCGTTTCATGATGTTTATGGTTGTGTGGTGGCTATCATTTGGGCCGTTGTAATCGTCGAATGATGCCGTTGTTGTTGTGATTTTTGTATGCGTTGATATGTTATGCTGAGTTGGCATCTCCGGTATGTTGTTTTGCGGTGTTTTGTTCCATTGTATCGAGCATTTGTATTTTCGGTATGCCGAGCCGAGACGTTTCAACCGTGATGTGCCGGGGCATGCACTTGTATATTGTCCTCCTCGTCGGTAACACATTTCAAGTGTGGACTCGATGGACACCGAATTCAATTTTGCGAATTGGCTACCGAGACTTTCGGAGTTCGCGCTCCAAATAAGTATCAGAATCGGCTTTGAGAGGCCTTTGAAGGATGTTTCTGTCGGTTGCTTGTTGTGTTGTCGCCTTGATTTCGTTGTTGTGAGTTTCGGGGACGACATTTCTCTTAGAAGAGGTCGAATATAATACCCATATTATATTTGGCTCCTGCATTTTCTCTTTCTCAATTCTATCGGCTCGCTCGTGTTCGTTGCTACTTTCTGAGCTTGTCCTGTATTTCGGTTTCATCGTTCGAACGAGCTGTGATCTTGTTTTGGGTCGATCTGGTTATCGCTGTAACTTTTCCGAGTTCGGTTCGATTCTTGTGAACCTTGTTCGGAAGTAACATCCTTTGGTTCTACTAATTCTTTTATTGGAAGTGGATCGGATTTGGAACACTTGTGTTTTCGACTCTGTCGACTCGTTTATGTTCGTTGACATTTCTGAGCTTGTCCTGCCCCTTGCTTTTGTTGATCGAACGAGTGTGGTATTATTTCGGAATAACTCGTTTGTCGTTGTGACTTTTCTATTGCTATTCCCTTTTCCTGTGGATCTTATGTGAATCACATCTTGTTGCTTTTACCGGATCATATATTGTCTCGAGCCGAGACGTGAACCTGAGAGTTGTTGTTTGAATTTTATTGTTCTTCGTGATTCGAACATGATTGTTCGATTTTTGTTGTCTCGACCGTTGTGGTTCGATCGTTTGATTGTTCGATTTTTGTTGATCTCGTTTCGTGATTGTTGAGCGTTCAGACTCCTTCCTAATTTCCTTATATTCGGGAAATTTGTCTCGTTTTCGATCTTCCAACCCTTGGGCGGTGGAATTCCGTATTTCTTCAGCGATTGACTCGCGTTTTGATTGATGTACCGTTGGGGTGGTCAATCATATTGATTTTCGTTCGTTGTGTTTTGTGATTGTTCGGATAATCGACTTGGTTGTATTACCTGTTTGATGATGCTTGTCACTTGTTGGTTTTATTATTTCTCTATCGGTGGCGTTGTGTTGGTCGTCGTGGAGCGTGTTTTCACGTCGTATGTTCCTTTGCATTTCTTGCAGCGTTTCGCCGTCGGGCGCGAGTTTTCGGTTTTGGGTATCTCGTCGAAGTTTTCCGACAATGGATATTGCTTCTCCCTACTTATTTTAAGTTTCGGACGAAACTTCTTTTAAGGATGGTAGAATGTAATACCCGTGATTTTGATTTCCTAATTTCTTTTTTTTCGGAAGTCCGTTTGACGACTCTCTCATGACCGCTTCGTCATTCCGAGAATGATTAATTCTGCACTTTTTGTCATCCGAGTTCGCTTCGTGTCGTTTTGTTGAATTCCGTGCTTTTAGCGGTTTTTCCGCACTTGAGTTCGATTCTTGCGAATCTCGTCCGAAACTGTTGTTTCGACTTTCTCGTAAGTTCATTTAATGTTAATATTCATGTTGCGAGCTTTGGCTTGGTGTTTCGATCACGTATCGTGATTTTCGGGCGTTTTGGGCCATTTTCGTAATTTCCCAAAGTTTGGGGTAATTACTTTCCGTTGTTGAATTTCGAGCCTTCGGGTGGTCGGAATCGTGTGTTCTCTTAGTGCTCGGATTCGTATTTGCGAGTACTTCGTAACCGTATCTTCGATTCGTACTCAGGTTCGGGTTTCGGGGTCGTTCGGGCCATCGGAGTTGGTCCCGGCTGAGTCATGGTCGGGCATGCTCGGGCCAGGCCAGCCCTGGCCGAGTAACGTGCGGTAGTGATCGGCAGTTACGTACGTAAGGCCCTGGACGGTAATGTACGTAACGCTTCCGGCATTTCCAGGCAGTGCGTTCGTCCATGGCCGGTTACGTACATAAGCCATGGCCGGTTACGTACGTAACCCGGCCGGCAGTCGACCTATTTAAGACCTGGCAGTGTTTTTCTTCAGCCATTTCTCATTCATTTTCTTCCCGTACGCGGCTGTGGGTGTGTGAATCATCTAGAGATGTTGTTGGACAATGAATCCATGAAGTGTTGAGGTTCATATCATCAATCATCCGTCCTATAACATCCTCCGATCTACTGACCAGTCAGATTTCCTAGAAATCTAGTTTTGGGGAATTTGGGTATTTTGGTTGTTTTCGTCCGATTAATCCTATTTAACTTAGGATTATGATGTATTGATGAATATTTAGATGTATTATATCATTTCCTTTATTATTCCATGGTTGGATCGTATCGATTCGTTGTTTTGGTCGAGTTCTTGGTCGACGCCTTGAAGGTGTCTGGTAGAATGTCATGGAGGGGTTTTCGGGCGTTCTACGATTATCCTTCCTCGTATGATTGTTGATTTATGGATTATATGTTTTTAGGGTCGAGTTTCTTGCGAAGAAACCAAGTTGAACCCTTCCGTTCGTTGTCGTTTTCCTTTTCGAAAACATCGGGCGTTCAAGCTTTCCGCTGAGCCGTGTTCGTCGGGATACTTGCGTGCCGATTGTGAGGCAAGTACCTTGTCCATATAATTCTTGTTTTGTGGATATGATAATTGGTGATCGTCTAAATGTGTTTGTGTGGTCGTTTGAATTGAACTTTCAAAAGATTTGATTAGCCTTGTTAAAGGCCCTCTTTCAAAACGCGTGTGTTTTGTGAATAGTGTGGTTTGTGAACTATGTGAATTCCATGGATATGTTTGGTGTTGATGTTTCCCTTGGTATTGCGTGTGGACGTATATGGTTTCTTTTCGGTGCGTTACGGTTTCACGTGGTGTTTTGCTAAGTGTTGTTGGCATTAACTCATGATTTGACATATTTGTGATTGTGGCAAATGTGAAACCCTTGTCGTTGTGAACTCTATGCATTGATGATTCGACCACAAGGTTATCAATTCGGGTAGGTCTGGAGAGGGCTCCGAAAATCGTCACTTGCGAGTGCGATGTCACGATAACTTGTGGGTATATTCGATTGATGTTACCGGGTAGGGACCCGTGAGGCCTCCGACGGCGCGTTACTTGCGAGTACGGCCATTTGATATGATTTGACCATAAGGTTATCTAATCGGGTAGGTCTGGAGAGGGCTCCGAGAATCAATACTTGCGAGTACGATGTCAAGATAACTTATGGTTGTGATATGTTGTGAATTGTTTCGCTAGCCAGCTCGGGAGGGTCCTTTGAGGCCTCGGGTGGGATGTCTGTGGTAGCGTCCCGGTCCTAGGCGATGCGCGTGCGTGATTACGTTTCGTTGATTTTATGTCCGTTGAGGACACGTGATGTTGGGCTCTGGCCCTGTGAATTTGTTGTCGGTTTTCTATTTGCGAAAATAAAACCTTTGGGCTGTGACACTGTTGATTTTGGAAAGAGAAAGATTTGATAATCCTAATTTGTTTTCTATTAAAACTCCCGAGGGTATTTTAAACCATTTTGCAAACCATTCTCGTTATTTGTGATCTTTCGGATTTGGAAAGTTTTACTCAAATTCTTGCCTCGGGAAGTATTCGTTTCGTGGTATTTTAATCTTTAAGGATTCCTGGTTATTGTGATTCGTGGAACTTGAATTATATGGCTCGTATTTGCACTTTGTATTTGCACTAGCAAAACAGTGGAGTTTTGCTAACCCCCGAGTATTCGGGGGGTGGATGTCTATTTTTGCATTCAGGTTTTGGAGCATAGCACAGGGTCGGTATGAAGGATGATCAAAGATGAATGGTACTAATCACACGAGGATCCGTTGATGTCGGATTGGTCTAGTTGTATCTTCTTTTCCGCTGCAGTATCTTTTCCCCGTTGTACGGGAGTTTATTGTATTTTGACCCCTGCGTGGGTATGTGTTTGGAATTGAGTTGTAAGTATTTATTGAAAGACCAAGTCGGTCTATTGAGTCATTTTAGCCTTAAAGGTGATGTTTAGATGTTTGATTTAGTTATCAGCCTGGTAGATCCTTGAGGAGAGGGTCTACGGCGTGTAATATCCCTGAGTGGATTGGGGGTGTTACACTGATAATCTCCTTGATGCACAGTTGAGCATACTAATTCATCCGAAAATTCATTTGAATGAGAATGAAATGAGCTGACTTAGTGAGTCGATCCACTATGACCCAAATCGCATGATTACCTCTTTTCATTCGGGGTAAACCCTCCACAAAGTCCATAGTGATGTGTTCCCATTTTTATTCCGGAGTATGAAGCTATTTCAGCAATCCGAAAGGGCGTTGGTGCTCTGCTTTCACCCCCTGACAGACTATACATTTTCTAGCATAATCCGTCATATCTTTGTTAGGAAAAATCAGCCCTGTATTTTGATAATTGCCCGATACAACAAGCTCTTCAAAGTCAGCTTTTCGATCTAAGTATGGAAATTGTTAGAAAACTTTATATAGCTTGTCCATACAGTGAAAGATCTTCTAGCATAGTCAGAAGTCCTTTGCTACAGTGCATTCATCAATATACAGCAAGAGATGAAGAAGTTGGATACAACAAACAGTTAGGAGTATGCCCTCGAATGCCACTCAGAGGATGTTGAGTGAGGGCATTGTACTTGTAATTATGTAAATCATTAAATATAAGGCAATGAATGTTTCTTTATTTACTGGAAGTTACAGGCATTCCTAACTCGTAAATATACATATAGAAACTAGTCCGTGTATTTGAGAGAAAAACGTTCCACTCCTTATTGGATAAGGGGGGTCGGCACTGGAAAGGTTTATAGCTCAAATACTTAATCGTTCGCAAGTCGATGAAACTTGACTGGGCGTTAAATTTATGAGAAGACTTGTATGGCGTGTTCTTTGACATGGAGAGTGCCTGTCGAACACTAATGGTTAGTGGGAGCACACGTTATAGGTATGCTAATTGTATTAGTATACTCGAACTGACTCACCCTCGATTCGTCACACGGATTTTCACTCCAGGACTGTCAATGATGGAATCGAAAGGTTGTGATAGGTATTCGTGAACCTTAGACTTGAGGATTTAGTAGGGATGTGGTTGTGACGTTAAGATTTTTATTAGAGTAGTTCGACCCTATAAACCGGGAGTTGGGGGTCAACCTCGACGTGCATCTTAACGGGCAAGTAGCAGGTCCTACTGAATACCAAGATAGAATTCTTTCTCTCGTTAGTGAGCGGGTTATATGTCCTATGCGGTTATTGGCAGATGAGATCATAAGTTTTTGGCCAAAGTATTGGAGCTAGTTGTATTGGATATATGAGAGCTCAATGATCTCGATTTGCATTAATGCATGCATAGCGTCAAGTACAGATAGGGTTTGACTGACCGTGACCCTATAACTTGATCGGGACATTTGAAAGAAGGGTTTATACGTATATTGGTATTCACGACAGAATGGTTCTTGAATGATCCAATCATTCGTTCTTAGTTGGGGTACAGTGTAGGCCGCCAAGCTGGCTAGGTGGTGCTACTACTCTTTGGTTCCTCCCATTGCTGACTGAGACGAACCTACCAAGTCGCGCAATAGGATTGACGACTTAATGAATCGAGCTTAATCTCTCATTATGAATATTATATATTGGATATCTAATTTGGGACATTGGATGTCTAAATTGATTTATTGGATAAATTAATTTACGGCCTAATTAATTAAATAAATTACTGGGTGATTAATTTAATTCATGAATATAATTATTTCTTGGAGAAATTAATTATGTTATTATGTATTTAATATGATTAATTAATTGGATTAATTAATCGATATAAATACATCGGAATGGAATCGGAGTTTATCTGTTTGGACTCTCGGGAGTCCGAAACGAACCGAACTCGTCGGATTCCTTCTAGAGGCCGGCCCCACTTTTGATCTCTTATCTTTAGTCTTTGTCATGCTTTGGTGGGTGAAGACTAATCACCTAAGAGATATGATATCTCTTATAATAAGGATAAAGGGATTGTGTGGGATTTGGAAGTAGAATAAATGAAGACATCTCTCAACCTTTCCTAAGTCATTCCAACTGTGAGTTACACTTTGAGAGAGAGAAAATAGTTTTCTCAATTGTCTTCATTTTGTTCTTCATCTTGTTCTTGAGTTTTCTTGGAGAAAATTCAAGATACATTGAGAGATAAATATTATACACTTAGAGTGCAATAATAAAAAGCTTCATCACTTGATTCTAGCCTTAACCTTAGAGGTTAATCGGGTGTTGTCATTACGGTCATTTTTCCGGCGCGTGGTAAGTAGAGACGCGGTGCTTTTGGCGTTGGATCGTTTAAGGGCTTGGAGAGGATTGGATTCATAGAGATCAAGCAAAGCTTGCGGAATAGCTCAAGAGAAGGTTACCATTTAATCAACGTACTTCAAGGGTTAGTTTCTTACAACTCTTGCTTTTCGTTTATAAATTCGTATATACATAGCTCGATCGATCCTCGTAGGGATTCAGATCGAATTAATTTTCATTTTCCCTCTTCTGCTGGGCCTTCGTTTTAGGCACCGAATCCCAACACAAACATGTTGTAGGTGTTTTACTTTGGAAAAGTAAAACATATATCCACAGTAATGAAGAAAACCTTAAACCGTTGTGAAAGCAAACATTGTTTATTCATAAAGTATTCATGGTATAGTAACATTTAATGCCGATAGGACAATATTTAATGCGGCCGAAGAGACTATAGTCTGAACAGTCTTAAGAGCATTTAATTCTAGTAAAAAAGAATGTCTGAAGCATTAAATGTGAATCGCCTTTAATTCAAACATTCTGAAGCTGCCAACAAGAGCAGTCTCAATCTCATCAATTGCCAACAACTAGATTTATAACAGATCTATTTTTAAGGTTATAAATAGCCCCAAGCAAGAAGACATTGCTAACTCAGTCTTTACCCCCTGAAATACATCTGACGCATTAGCTCTGACAATCTAAATATCGAGTTTACTGAGAGCAGTATATTTTCCTAAACATGCAGCTTCATCAAGAGAAGAAATATACAGAGTCCTCAATGCAAACACACACCTTACACCGAATGCTCATCAAGCATACAACTGCTGTTTAACCTTGTTCTACCAAACTTTTCGTTGAGATCAACTTAGCCCTATGTAGACTAAGCCTTACTAGTTATGACCTGTGTGGGACGAATAACAATAAAGATGATGTTTCGATCTGTGTGAGAAGAAAAAAGTTGAAGAAGCCAAGCCAATCTGTGTGAACAGCCTAAGCTACTATCAGCTGTATCAATCTATGTGAACAATACAACGACGCATTTAATTAAAGTCACATAGTTGTGTTCATCGTTATTTTAATAAACATCTTACTCTTGTGTGGAGGACCAGTGGACGTAGAGGGGTTTACTTCGAACCACTGCCTCTGTGATTTAAGTATATATATTGAAAAAACCCTATACTCACCAAGCAAATAGGAAATTACTTAGTTGTTGTATTTACAACGACTTAATATCAGACTTCCGCTATGCAAGTAACTTCGAAAAAGATACAGCTTATTCAATCACCCTTCTAAGCTGTTTAATGTATAATGTTTGACCAAAAATCTCTCTTCAACCTTTCCACTAAAATGTCCTTTTCAGGTCTTGGTACATCTTTGTACCACCTAGATGGGATGTATAAGTAGTATTGTGTGCTTCTCTTAAGATTTCTTCTCTAATTTGGTCCACATTAGGCACACATATTCTAACTCCATAATACATCATGCCATCATCATACACAACGAGTCTTTTATCTTCTCCAGCTAGTGTACATTCCCTCATCTTGACCAAAAACTCATGTCGGCCCTGACCTTCCTTGATTCTCTCTTTCAAGGTCGGTTGTACTACCATGGCAGTCAATACGAACGCTACTGATTTGGATGGTGTGGCCATGTCAATGTTCATCTTTGCCAACTCCTTGATCAAATGTGGGTTCTTGGTAAACATACAACATAGCTCTCCTCTTGCCTTATGACTCAAAGCATCAGAGACTACATTTGGTTAACCCGGATGGTAAATAATCTTACAATCGTAGTCCTAACCAATTCCAACCATCTCATATGCATCATGTTCAATTCCTTATGTGTACAAAGATATTTCAAACTTTTGTGGTCTGAATATATTTCACACTTACCTCCATACACGTAATGTCTCCAAATTTTCAAGGCATGAACTACTGCTGCAAATTCTAAATCATGAGTGGGATAACTCAACTCATATGGTTTCAGTTGCCTTGAAGCATAGACTACTATCTTTCCTTGTTGCATCAATATGGAAGTGTCACTGTAAATGACGAACTCCTTTGCCAGGTCGGGTATAGTTAAGACTTGTACTGCAGTCAATTTACGTTTGAGTTCTTGGAAACTCTTCTCGCAGTTCTCGTTCCACAAGAACCTTCTATTTTCTTCGTAAAACGTGTCATTGGTGCAGGTATACTGGATAATCATCTATGAATCTTCTATAGTAACCAGCGAACCCCAAGAAACTACGAACTTCATTTGCGTTCCTTGGCCCTTTCCAATCATTCACGGCTTCAACCTTTGCCGGATCAACTTCGATTCCTCGAGCAGTGACAATGTGTCCAAGGAATGAAATTCTATCAAGCTAAAAGTCACACTTGCTAAACTTTGCATACAACTACTCCTTTCAAAGTACACTCAAAACCGTTCTCAAATGTTGCTCATGCTTCTTCTTATTGTTTGAATACACTAGTATGTCATCGATAAAGAAAATGACAAACTGATCCAAGTAATGTTGAAAAACTTAGTTCATGAGGTCCATAAATACTACTGGCTCATTAGTCAAACCGAATTGCATCACCACAAACTCGTAGTGTCCATATCACATTCGAAATGCAGTCTTCGAGATATCATAATCCTTGATCTTTAATTGATGATACCCTGAACGCAAGTCTATCTTCGAGAACACTCCAGCTCCTCCAAGCTGATCAAACATATCCTCAATCCTAGAAAGTGGATACATGTTCTTTATCGTGATTCGATTGAGTTCACAATAGTCTATACACATCTTTAAACTTCCATCTTTTTTCTTCACGAAGAGCACCGGTGCGCCCAATGGAGACACACTCGGCCGGACAAAAACCCAACTCAAGCAACTCTTGAATTTACATCTTGAGTTCTTGCAACTCCTTGGGTGCCATTCTATATGGAGCCTTCGACACTGGCGTTGCACCAGGCACTAAATCGATCGTGAATTCCACTTGCCGATTCAGTGGAACTCCTGGAAACTCCTCTGGGAAAATGTGTGAGAACTCCTTCATGATAGGGACATCGGCTACTGTCACATCGGAACTCGCTCTTCCCATTACCAGAAATCCTTGGCATCTAGGCTTCCTCAACAACTTCACAGCTTTCATGGATGAAATCACCTTGGGGGTACTTTTGTACCTCACTCCTTTAAATATAGTCTTGATACCATCTGAAGGACATAAGGTTACTCCCCTGGCTGCGCAGTCCGCCACAGTCTTGTGCTTACTCAACTAGTCTATTCCCAAGATGACGTCAAAGTCACTCAACTCTATAATGTGCAAATCAGCTAAAAGGTTTTGTTCATTTATCTCTATCCTTACGTTCTTAGCCATAATATTAACATGTCCTACATCAGCAGCAGGTATACTAACTATGAGGGATTTTGGTGCACTTCTAGTTTCACAATGAATCATCGAAAACAACTTTCTAAAGATAAATGAGTGAGACGCACCCATATCAAATAACACCATAGCAGGAATGTTATAAACTGTTAACATACTTGACATGGTTTGGGGATCTGTCTCTTCTTCAGCCTCTGTCATACTGCAAATGCAAGCACTGTCTTGGGGACTCTGAACTTGTACCCCTTTAGCCTGGCTGGTTTTCTTCTTTGGGCACTCGGGTGCTCTATGGCCTTCTTCATGGCAGAAATAACAGCGGTTCTGCCCCCACCAAGAAAACGCCCTTGTGCCTCTTGCCACAACGGGTACATGTAGGAATATCATATTGGGGCTTCGACCCTGCTGTACACCTGATGCTCTCTTCTTATTGCCATTGGATGACTGATCTTGCCATTTCCTCTTGGTATTGGACACCACTGAGGGTCCGCTCGCTTTCTCCACTTCCAAACTTACAGAGATGTCCTCGGCCCTGGCAACCACTTCTTTGTAGGTCAAAAACCCATGACCAGCCAAATGATGATGAATCCGGTCATGCAATCCATCTCGGAACTTCTGGGACTTCATGTCATCTATCTCGACCATATGAGGAGAAAAACATCACATGTGATTGAACTTTCCCTCGTAGTCGATGACCGACATTCCTTCTTAGGTCAGGTCAAAGAACTCTCTCTGCATTTTGGCTGTACACCCTTGGGTAGTACTTGTCTATAACCATTTCCTTGAACTCATCCCAAGTTAACGCATCCTTCTCGTCTTGGGTTTTGAGTCTCCATGTCCCAATCCACCATGTTCTATCATTCTCTTTGAGCTAGAACATGGTACATGACATCTTCGGAGCATGTATGTATACAATGTAATCGAAGATGCTTTCTAGGTTTAACAATCTTTCTTCTATGACTGCCGGTCCTTCACGACCAAGAAAACAGGAGGCTTGAACCGATTGAACTGGTTGATGACTTGAGGTTGAACTTTCACAAACAGGTCCAGCAGCTTACTGGCTACATAATGAAAATGGCCCACATGCTGTCTCGCTTCTGGGGTCCTCCTTAGGGACTCATATCATAGATCGACAGTGCAACGGCTCCAGTTACCAGGCAACTTTTTAATCAAATGATTAACTTTTTAACCTCGCTTCCCTGATTCTTGCCATTTGGTCATTTAATTGATAGTGTGGAGCATTAATCGCTAATCTAGGGTCGTCCCTGATGTGATTCAGTGAGCAGTGGAAAATAAAACCGATCTAACTGGATAAAACCAAACCCCAAAACGGATCGTACAAACATCGTATAAATAAATATAAAAGTAATGAAGATGAAATACTTACCCTTGTAGTCCTTTGATAATATGATCTTCGAAAGAAAAACCAGAGCAAGCCTTTTCCGGTTAGCTACACGAACAAAAATCCAATTCGTTCTTCCTTGATGAATGATCAAAACACCGAAGATGCCGAGTGTCTCTACTTCACACACGTTGGATGTTGACCGGAAAATTCAACGAAACTCCGTTCTTCAAGAACACGGCTAGGAGGTTATCTTGGGAATTTTCTCTCTAATTTTTCCTTACTATTCTCACACCTCTAAGATGAAGAATGAAACAAGAAAAATTTCTTCCCCTTGGTGTATTAGCTCACGTCTGAATTCTTTTTGATCGAGTATGGTGGTGATATAGATATCAATTATAAAGTCTCACATGCCAAAAGGAAAGATTAGACTTGATTTAATAAGACAACAAATCAAGACACTTTAGAAGCAGGTGGAAGACTAATCACCACCCACTTGGGGTGGCATTTCGGAACCGAAAATTGAAAACCGAACCGAAAAAACCCAAAAAAAGAACCGAAAAACCGAAACCGAAGAAGACCAAACCGAAAAACAAAAAATAACAGAACCAAACCGAATTAATTTGGTTCGGTTCTCAGTTCGGGGTCGGGCAGAACTGAACCGGACCGAAATTGACCGAAGTCAAATTTCAACATACTAAAATGACCTTGTTTTTGTGATTTTGGTGTGTTTTGAATTTTAGTATAATTCATTTTGCTTTTGTAAGACCCACATGGGTCCAAGGAGGACCGATAATATGCTCATGTAATTTGTGATTCAATTAATTTAGGTTGAGAGAATGAGCTACTGTGATGTACGATTGTTATATGTTTTGAGATATTTGTAAATTGCATATAATAATTGCATATATATTGTGAAGAACCGAAAAAACATCAAACCAAATCGAAACCGATCCGAATATTTATAAAACCGAACTTAACCGAACTAAACTTCAAAAAGAACCGAACCAAACCGAAACCGAATATTTGGTTCGGTTTTCAGTTTCGGTCAAACACCGAACCGAATGGAACCGAGTCCACCCCTACCACCCACCATCACAAAAGGACATACACATGGGGTGGGGCGGACTCCTTGAAAATTTCTAGGAAATGGGCCGAGTCACTTGGCTCGTGTATCGGACGTTCATCAAACGACTCCGTTAAATACACTCCGTTTTATCTCCAATATATTTATACTAATTAATTAATTATATCAAATACAAATATATTTCTCTAAGAAATATTATTTATGAATTAAATTAATTACCAGTAACTTAATTTCAATCAATGAGACTGCCCTTTGATTTATCCAATAAATCATAATTAGATATTCAATATCTAATATTAATAGATAGATGATAAATTCATATTTATCCGTAAATGATCCTGATGCGCGACTCTGTAGGTCTGTCTCAGCTGGCATTGGGAGGAACCAATGAGTGCCCGCAGCACTTAGCCAGCCTAGCGGACGGCACTGTAAATCCCGACTGAGAACGAATGAAGGGATCATTCAGAACCATTATGTCGTGAATACCGTATACGTATAAACTCTTCAATTATATGTCCCGGTCAAGTATTAGGGTCACGGTAAAGTCAAACCCTACTGTAACTTGACTCTATGCATTTATTAATGCAAACCGAGATCACCGAGCTCTTGTGCATCAAATACAAGTAGCTCTAACTACTTTGGCCAAAGACTTCTAATTTGCCATTAACCGCATAGGACATATACCTGCTCACTAACAGGAGAAAGAATTCTATCTTTGTATTCAGTAGAGACTACTACTTGCCCACTAAGTTGTATTTCGAGGTTAACCCCACCTACCGGTGACTGGATCTAACTACCCTAATGACTAACTTAATGTCACAAGCACATCTCCTACTGAAACCTCAAGTCAAAGGTCCATGTATGCCTATCACAAGCATTCGATTCAGTCATTGACAAACCCTGAGTGATATCCATGTGACCGAATCGAGGTGAGTCGTGTTCGAGTACACTAATCTCATTAGCATACCTATAACGTGTGCTCCCACTAACTCTTAGTGAAGACATGCACTCTACATTTCAAAGTACAGGTTATCGAATTTTCGCTAAACTTAATGCCTAATTAAGTTTTATCGACTTGCGAGCTAGTTAAGCATTCGAGCTCTAAACACTTCCAGTACCTATCTTCTTATCTCCATAAGGAGTAGCATGTTTGCTCTCAAATGCAAGGACTATTATTCTATATACCAAATCACAATGCCAGTGATATACAATAATATAGAAATAATAATTGCCTTATTAAATATACATAATTACAATACAAATATTTTCACTCTCTCGTCCTCTGAGTGGCATTCGAGGGAATATTCCTTAATCTCCCACTTGCACTCAATGCCACAAACTATGGTATCTAATACACATACTCTCCAGATATATCTCTAAGAGGGAATATTCCTTCTGGGATAGTGGCTTGCTAAGCAGATCAGCAATATTATTTGCTGTGTCTACTCTCTGCAGTATAACATTCCCTTTCTGAACCATTTATATAACAAAATGATATTTTCTCACAATATGTTTTGGTGTTGTGGTGAGACTTAGGCTCGTTAGCCTGTGCAACAGCCCCGTCGTTGTCACAAAACAGCATCACGGGCTTCTCTGCATTAGGAACCACTTGAAGTTCCTCAGTAAACTTTTTAATCCAAAAAGCTTCTTTAGCAGCCTCTGTGGCTGCCTGATATTCGGCTTGACATGTAGAGATAGCATTCGAACTTTTCTTGGCACTTCCCCAAGAAACTGCCCGATGTGGACATCTGAGCATCCATGTCCCCCGAAAAATCTGAGTCTATATAACCCATCACTCTAAGTTCTCCACCGCCGTATATAAGAACCAAGTCTTTAGTCCTCTTTAGGTACTTGAGAATGTTCTTCACAGCAGTCCAATGTTCCTGCCCTGGATTTGACTAAAACTGACTTACTACGCTCACAACATTGGCAATGTCCAGTCTAGTGCAAATCATAGTGTACATGAGGCTACCTACTGCCGAAGCATAGGGTACCTTGCTCATTTCCTTTCTGTCTTCCTCACTTGGAGGAAACATCTCTAAGGAATGTTTTGCACCATGTTGCATAGGTAGAAACCCTATTTTAGAATCTTCCATCCTACATCGCTTCAGGATCTTTTGTATGTAGAGGGCTTGGGAAAGACCTAACATTCTTTCGCTCTATCCCTGTAGAGGTGAATACCCAGAATATAGGTAGCTTATCCCAAGTATTTCATTGAGAACTCTTTAGAAATCCAAGCTTTCACAGAACTGAGCATTCCTACGTCATTTCCTATAAGTAGAATGTCATCTACATTGTAATATCCGTACTTTCTATTTTTAGTAATTTCTATTTTTGGTGTATGTTCATTTTAGACAACTCATTTGTTACTGTTTTGGAATTCTGAATCTATTTTGTTCTTGGAATTTTTCCATTTGGATGAGTTTCGGAGATGTTTTTACGTATTTTCGTCTTGAGCTATGTTTTATCGCATGTACGTTTGATTTTCGTAAAACTTGTTTGATTTCGTTATATTCCTTTTTCCATAAGTTCATATGGTTGAGTTGCTCATGTTGTGAGTTTCGGATTGTAAATCCGACGTTTTATCGTGAATTTCGGACGTTTGGGTCATTTTTATAAATTCTTATTATTTTGGGTGCCGTTGTTAATACTCGTTCTATACCGACCTTCGGGTGGCCGGAGGTATGTGATAACTGTGATCTTTGACTCATCAGCAGAGAATTTTTGAGTATCCAGTGACCCTACCCTTGTATTTTCTTCCGGTGGTTGTCGAGCCATTATTTTTCTTTCTCAGATTGCAGGCTGGCCAACTTTCAGGCCTGAGTTACAGCTGTAAGTACCCATGCATTACGGCCATAAACCTATACACATTACGGCCGTAATGTCCCCTTCGTAATGGCCGTAACGATGTTGTGAAATCAGTTCAGTTGGATCTGGAATGCCATTACGGCCGTAATGGATCACATATTACGGCCGTAATGCTGCCCAGTATAATAAACTGGGCAGCGGTTTTCCTTCCCATTCTTTCATTTATTTCACCTCGTTCGCGATGGGAGCGACTTCTCTAGCCTAGGGTTCGTCCGATTTCGTCCAACCTCAGTTGAGAAGCAATTTTGGGACATTATATCATCACTCTAGCATCAAATCATTCGTTGTTCATCGTCAAATCGAGGTATATTTCTTTAGAACCCTAGCTTTTGGGGATTTCGTGATTTTGATATGATTTTACACTTTGGAATCGATTTATCTTCGATGAGTTGTTAGATTTCGATTGCGTAGTCGTAATTCCTTGCTACCTATATAGTTTAACGGATTAAACTTCAAGGTTTTCACTGTTACTAGATTAGAATCATTTATGACTTTGTAGTGACCGACGAATTATCCCAACGGGTAGAATTAGGATGAATTCTTATGTTTCCGCAATATTGAGATTGTTTGTGTACCATTATTGTATTAGGAGCGGATTTGTGAATATTGTTCAGACTGGAACCTTTTCTTTCGCCATTTCCTTCGCTTCATTTTATTCAAGGCAAGTACATGTATTACATTCCGTTATGCGTGTTACGGTTTTGATATGAATGATGAATCTTGATATTTTGGGTGTGCGAGTTACTTGTTTCTTCCACCTGGAGCATTCTACGGGATGTCTGGGGGTCGATACTAAGGGGTACGGCCGGGGAAGTGGACTTGGGTGCGTGTGTGGTTGAACTTCCACCCAGAGCGTTCGACGGGGCGTCTGGGGGCCGATACTAATGGGTACGGCCGCGGAAGTGGTTTCCCACCCATAGCGTTCGACGGGGCATTTGGGGGTCGATACTAAGGAGTACGTCCATGGGTTACCAGTTGTGAATGTTTGTGATATTGTGATGAATTCTTAAACAGTTTTGAATGCCAATGTGATAATCCGGAATATGGCTTTTCTAATGTTTTCTAAATGAGATTACTGTGTAAATCATATCTATATATAATGTAGTGTAATTGTGTACTTGCACTAGCTATTCGAATCCTAACCCCTTAAATGGGGAAAATGCGTCTTATGCATTTCAGGTGTCGCAAGAGATGAGGAGCGGGCACGGGATATGCACGCAAAGGATGGTCTGGCATGATGATGAGGCTCGAGTCTATGTTTTAAGCTTTGTCATTATATCTGTTTGGGAATTGGAGTTAGACTTTACATTTAAACTTGGTTAAAGTCCCCTGCGTGGGCAATGAATTGATATTTAACTTATTCTTCATGTACTTCCAATAAAATGTTTTGGCCGAGGCCACGGCCCTATTTTACTATGATGAGTGTGTCTTTTGGAATTTCATTGTGGTTTATGTGTCATGTGTTATCCTGGTAGACCTAATGAGGGTTCTATGGCGTGTAACGTCCCTTACGTGATTTGGGGTGTTACATTTATGGCATCAGAGCCTTAGGGTATGAATGCCTAGGTTCTTGGTTAATTTTGGGTCTGTCAGTCGTGTCGTTAGAGTCAGTTGTTGAGCCTACTATCACCGTGCTACCATCTCTTCGTGCGACCCGTGGCTGTAAGTCTTCTCGAACTCTTATATTTCTGTAATTCATTTCCTTGTGTTGTTTGGAATTATGACTTATGGTACCGACCTTGCAAACTGTGAATTTTCATGATCTTGTTCCTTTCATATTTTTTCTTCAGTATGTTGAGAGGTCGGGGTAGACTAGCTAGGGGGCGCGGCCGAGGCCATGGTCGTGGTGCAGATAATGAGGAAGCTCTGCTTTCTCAGTCCTCTGCAGGTTCGGACTCTCATTCAGTGTCGAGCACTCTACCTCTGAGTTCTGACGGGCAGCAGAATTTGTCAGTCAGTCTAGATCAGCGGTCGGGGAGTAATGCCGACATGGGAGCTACTGCTGTGCTTCAGCAGTTGGTAGCTCAAGTTGCCCAGATAGCTCAGGGTGGATGCCAGAATCCTCCCCCGACTCCTAATTATGAAGCTAGTAAGTGGATTTAGAAGGTGACTAAGATGCACCCTCCTCATTTCACTGGATCTTCTGACTCCCTCGGTTGGGAGAATTGGCTCTTTCAGTTGGGCAGAACTTTCGATTCCATAGCTTGTCCCGATGACAGGAGGGTACATATTGCTCAGTAACTCCTGGATACGGAAGCTGCGGAATGGTGGGAGGCCGTGACGCCCAGAGAATGCCCAGCCACTTAGGAGGAATTTAAGACTGCTATGTGTTGCTACCCAAAATATTATCCGGAGATAGATATTGCTGGAATGGATGGATTGCAAACAAATGCGAGAACACTTCCGTGGAAAAAGTAAATAACACAAGATTTGCCGGGGTTGTTAGTCCCGGGCTTGAATGCTCTCGTGAGATATTATTAATACAAATATTCAGGGATATACAAGTATTAATGTAAGAGTACAATTACAATGAGTGTATAGACTCTTGTTATCTTAGCTAGTGAGCGTGTAGATTGCCGGAAGAACCAGATTTGATGCTCTGTGAGTTCTTGTAACAACGTTGATGAGCTGTGATGGCGGTGAGAGATCGACAGTCTCTCACGGCGTGTAGTAGCTGTATGTTTGAGCTCCTGGGCTTGTGAGTCTCTTTAAATCTGCACTGTGGAGACTTCTTGCCTCTGCCGACCATCTTCTGGTTGAGAGGTGCTGAGAGAGAAATCCTGAGGTAGATTCGGGAGAGGAAGCTGGGAGCTGGATAGTATGTATGATTGTATGTATTTTCTCTAAACTTAATGGAGAATGCATGAAACAGAAACAGAAGAGTACTTGTAATTTCTCAGCCGGTAAGGGTGGTCGGATTTCTAAGTCTCCATCTTCTCCCACATTGGTAGGAAGATCATTTCATCAAGCTGGAGGATCTCATGGTAACCGCTAGGTTCAGTCTACCATACCTAGTGGCAAAGTTTGTTTCAATTCCAGTCACAGTTAGCATGTGGTGAAGGACTGCCCATTTCCGTTAGTTAATTGTTATTCATACGGGCAGAATGGGCATCGTGCAGCTCATTGTGAGAGGGATACTAGAGCAGCTAGAGCCCCGACTCCATCGAGCAGTGCCGAGTTCGAGATTCGTACACCCCCGCCTATACCAGATGAGACACTCAAAGGAGACAGATGTTCCGGTGACATCACGTACCACTAAGATCCTTACCCATCTAGTTTCAGTGCTATTTAGTTCGGGTGCTAACCATTCTTTCATTGCATGCGATTGTGTACATCATATTTGTATTGACTATTTATTCGAGTGTGAACCATTGGTAGTGGGTATGCCTAGTGGGGATCATATGATTGGGAACCGGGAAGTCATAGACTGCCCAGTGAGGATCGTAAATTGGGATTGGCCCTCTAACTTCATTGTTATAGATTTAAAGGGAAAGGATTTAATCCTCATGGATGATTGGCTGGATCGTCATGGTGCTATCATAGACTATCGGACTCGTACTATCTCGACAGTGGCCGAGGCTAGCACAGAACATACTCTTGTATATTGCAAATTGGGTAGATCGGGACATGTGATTAACGCCATGAAGGTGATGAAACTCCTAAACCAGGATTGTGTAGGCTACTGGTGCTATGCTTTGAAGGCAGAAGATGGTGGAGTTGAGATATCGTCGATTCCAGTAGTTAATGAATATCCCAATGTATTTCCAAACAACTTACCGGGATTACCATCGTAGCGACAAGTCGAGTTTCCTATTGATCTAGAACCAAATGCAGCTCCTGTTTCTTGGGCAACATATCGTATGTCACCGTCAGAGATGTTAGAGTTGAAGAAACAGTTGGGGGAATTGTTGGATAAAGGGTACATTTGATCGAGCGCATCACCTTGGGGCGCACCGGTGCTTTTTGTTAAAAAAAGATGGATTGCTTCGTTTATGTATCGACCATCGAGAATTAAACAAGCTGACCATCAAAAATAAATACCCTTTGTTTCAAATTGATGACCTATTTGATCAGCTTCAGGTAGCGACAGTCTTCTCGAAGATTGAATTACGGTCAGGCTTGAGGATTTAGGATAGCAATATACCGAAAGCTGCTTTTCAAACAAGATACGGCCATTACAAGTTTGTGGTTATGCCTTTCGGGCTAACCAACGCCCCATGAGTGTTCATGCAGTTGACGAACAAGGTTTTTATCGAATATCTGGATAAATTAATAGTCATTTTTATTGACGATATCCTTATCTATTCCTGGATCCAGGAGGAGCACGGTGAACACCTTCTTGTTGTGCTAGATATTTTGAGCGCGGAACAGTTTTATGCAAAGTTTTCCAAATGTGAGTTTTGGCGCCAGGAAGTAACATTCCTCAAGCATGTGATTTCGGCGGAAGGAGTTCGGGTTGACCCACAGAAGAAAGAGGCGGTACTGGCGTGGGAACCACCTAAGAATGTGAAGGAATTGAGAAGTTTCCTAGGACTTGCGGGTTACGACCGTTGGTTCTTCGAGGGGTTTTCCAGGATCGCTCGACCACTTACGAGTTACTTCAGAAAAATTAGAAAATTGAGTGGAACGCGGATAGGCAGAATAGCTTCGATGAGTTGAAGACACGTTTGACTATCGCGCCGGTTCTAGCCTTGCCATAGGGGAATGATAATTTTGTGGTTTATAGTGATGTGTCAAGCCTCGGACTTGGATGTGTCTTGATGCAGAGAGATAGAGTTATTATGCAGCTCGACAGTTGAAACCATATGAAGCAAATTACCTTACTTATGATTTAGAATTTGCTGCGTTCGTTTTTGATTTAAAGATTTGGAGGCATTATCTCTACAGATCGTCGTGTAAGATTTACATGGACCACAAGAGTCTGAAGTATATTTTCAGCTAGAAGGAATTGAACATGAGACAACATAGGTGGCTAGAATTAATCAAGGATAATCTTAAGATTCTATATCATCCTGGCAAGACCAATGTAGTAGCGGATGCGTTGTGTCGTAAGCCGATTGCTCTTCAGATGTTAGAAGTGTTGGAAGTAAAACGCAGCGGAAGCGAAGTTTGGGAAAGTTGATAATTGCGTATGACGCATCCATGAGCATAAGATGTATTTAGGCATGTTAATTAATTAAGTACTAAGACTAATAAGCAATTTAAATATTATTTATTATTTATTAAATAAATATGTTGGTTATTGAAATATCCTAATCTAGATCTAAAAGATCATATGATATTAGCTTTGAAGCGAATTGGTTGCTTTCGTCTTGATCACCTTGTATTTCTACCTTTAGACCTTCTAGAGTATGATCCGCCTTAACCTGGATGTTGTGTGGGCAACGAGCTACCGGTTCTTGCTTGGGCACAATATGGATCGGCCGAAATCCCTTTTGTATGTGGTCACTCAAATTTTCTTTGTTTTCTAGTACTTTATGAACACTCTTAGCAAATTAATGTGTTATCTAAATTATAGAATCAAAGACACAAGTCTAGATCTACAATTAAACACAAGAGGAAAATTTTTGATCTCACAACCTTGCAAAAGGAGTACTAAATCCCCCCCCCCCCTTTGTCCTATTTATAGGCTCTTGGACTACTACTAGGAATCTTAAGGAAGATTACGGAAGGACTCCCAATAGAGTTCATCTTACCAAATTAGGACTCTTCCTAATATAATGAATCTATTAATGTCAACTTAGTCCACTAAAAAGTTAATATTGCACTTCCTACTAAAATCCCAAATTATGAAATTGGGCTCCTTGTTAAATATATTATTTCTCGTGTTTAAAATACCGAATGTCCATTAATTAATTATAATCTACTGACAGCTTTAATTAATTAATATCTTATCCAAGAGTAGTACCACTTGAACCTTATTATTATATCGGAATTAAATCCACCTGCAGAGTTTAATATAATAATCATTATCGAGCTCCTTAAGGGGACATCATCAACCTGCACGAGTCGGGACACGATTTCTAGTAACAATAATAACTGTCGTATAAATAATATTATTGCCCAAGATACGAGGATTATTTAGTCGATCATTTTGACTCTCACCCATGGTAAATCAAAGCAATATGTATTATAAATACACAATTAAATATTATATACTTAGAATTAAGAAATAATAATTATCCGAGATTTACCCTCTTCTTACAGTCAGTAAAGAAGACATCATCTCACCCCGATCCAGATCAACGTATGCAAATACGCTAACGTATGCTAATAGTCAAGACCAACTAATCTCAAGCATACACTACAACCTTTTATATAATTTATCTAATAATTATATAGGTTGTCAACTATTATATTATTTTATAAGGTACTGATAATGTGATCTTCCGTGTGACACCAACACACCACATTATCTACAATATAAAATAATTATACATTTCATTTGCATAACCATAACGTGAATAAATATGCAAAACATGTGATTAAATGTAATTAATATTCTCATAGGTAGTTACAAGGAAATAAGTCAATACAAGCATAAAGTATGCTTTGCAGTATACAACCCTAACAATCTCCCACTTATACTCAAAACATGCTTTTATGTATACTACTCTATTACATAGTCTCTCATTTCCTCCACTTATACTCAAAGCAATACTGCCATACACCGTAATCCCATTCCTTCCATATGCCTTTCAAAAACTTTTGAGGGTAGGCCTTTCGTGAAAGGGTTAGCAAGATTAAATTCCCATGCAACCCTAGCTACAATTACGTATCCTTCCTTTACGAAGTGTCGTATGATGTGGTACTTGCAGTTGATATGTTTACTTGCCTTGTGGGTTCGTGGTTCCCTCGAATTTGCGACTGCACCAGTATTATCACAATAAAGTGTAATACCCTTTGGTAAATCGGGAATCACATCTAAGTCCTATAGGAAGTACTTGAGCCACACCACCTCCTTGGCTGCCTCAGAGGCTGCCACATACTCGGCTTCCATGGTAGAGTCCGAGATGCATTTTTGCTTCACACTTCTCCAACTAATGGCTCCACCTCCCACGATAAACACATAACCCGAAGTAGACTTGGACTTTTCTTTGTCCGATGAAAAATCAGAGTCAGTGTAACCCACCGGACATAGGTCGTCTGACTGATATACAAGCATGTACTCTTTAGTCCTTCTCAGGTACTTGAGTATGTGCTTAACAGCAATCCAGTGTCCTAGTCCTGGGTTTGACTGATATCTAGCAGCCATGCCTACGGCATGACAGATATCTGGTCTAGTGCAAAGCATAACATACATGAGGCTTCCCACAGCTGACGCATAAGGGACCATCTTCATGTCATCTATCTCCTTTTATGTCTTAGGACACATATCCTTAGATAGTTGAATTCCATGTCTGTAAGGTAGAAAACCTTTTTTGGAATTCTCCGTGCTAAACCACTTTAGCACTGTATCGATATAGGATGCCTGGGATAAGCACAACATCCTTTTCTTCCGATCACGAAAGATCCTGATTCCAAGTATGTGTCCTGCTTCTCCCAGATCCTTCATATCGAACTGCTCAGATATCCATACCCGTACGTCCGACATTTCCTTCACGTTGTTTCCAATCAGAAGGATATCCTCTACATACAGTACAAGAAACACCAACACATTCCCATCGCATTTCTTATACACACAACTCTCACTCGGACATTGGACGAATCTATATGACTGGACAACCTCGTCAAAACGAGTGTTACAAGATCTAGATGCTTGTTTAAGTCCATAAATGGATCTCTTAAGCTTGCACACCAAGTGCTCTTCTCCTTCAGCAATGAATCCTTCTAGCTGGCGCATATAGATTTCCTTGTCTATACTCCTATTCAAGAATGCAGTCTTGACATCCATTTGCAAAATCTACAGATCCAAATGCGCAGATGTAGCTAAAAGAATCCGGATTGACATAAGCATGGCTACCGGCGAAAAGGTTTCATCATAATCGATGCCCTCTTTCTGAGTGTAACCTTTTGAAGCAAGCCTCGCTTTGAAGGTTTCAACCTTCCCATCACCTCCTTTCTTTCGCTTGCAGACCCATTTACTCCCAATGGCTTATACTCGATATTTACCAATGAATAATATTATTACCCAAGATACGAGGCTTATTGAGTCGATCATTTTGACTCTAACCCATGGTAAATCAAAGCAATAAGTATTATAAATACACAATTAAATATTATATACTTAGAATTAAGAAATAATAATTATCCGAGATTTACGCTCTTCCTACAGTCAGTACAGAAGACATCATCTCACCTCGATCCAGTTCAACGTATGCAAATACGCTAATGTATGCTAATAGTCAAGACCAACTAATCTCAAGCATACACTACAACCTTTTATATAATTTGTATAATAATTATATAGGTTGCGAACTATTATATTATTTTATAAGGTACTGATAATGTGATCTTCTGTGTGACACCAACATACCACATTATCTACAATATAAAATAATTAGACATTTTATTTGCATAACCATAACGTGAATAAAAATGCAAAACATGTGATTAAATGTAATTAATATTCTCATAGGTAGTTAGAGGGAAATGAGTCAATGCAAGCATAAAGTATGCTTTGCAGTATACAACCCTAACAAGAAGTAGAAATCACTTCGTCTTTGATTGATGACATCAAAGCGAGGCAGTATGATGACCTATTTTTAGTTCAATTGAGGGAGGATGTGAAGAAAGGGAAAGCCCCTGGGTTTCTAATTCAAGATGACGTAATCTTTAGATTTCTAGGAAGATTGTATGTACCATGTGATGTTGAGTTGAGATAGAAAATTTGGGAGAAGCTCATACTACACTTTATTCCATACATCATGGTACAAGTTAAATGTACAAGGATGTAAGGAGTAGTTTCTGGTGGAGCAACTTCAAGACGGACATTAACGAGTTTGTATCGAAGTGTTTGACCTGTCAGCAGGTTACGATCGAAAATCAGCAACCCACGTGGTTATTGTGACCTCCTATTCCAAAATAGAAGTGGGAGGATATTTCTATGGATTTCATTACCAGCATGCCTAGGATTCAGACCAGAATGAACATGATTTGGGTCATTATCGACCGACTAACAAAATTTGCTCATTTTCTGGGTAATAAGGATACTTGGAACCGGAGAGACTAGCCCGGCTGTTCATTGCAAAAATTGTGAGGTTGCATGTGTGATACCCCGTAGTAAATAAACTGGGTGATTTTAAATTTTGTTAACCGTCGGATAAATTCGGTTATTATGTCGGAGTTGAGAACTATGTCGCCCGTTTTGTTTAGAATAACGAACTTAAATTTTTGTAATTGCGGAGTGTTACTATATATACGTCACCGCCATGTCAACATTCATCGGGATGAGATAGAAATAATAATCTGGATAATTATAATATTATATATATACGTAAACCGCCACAAAAGAAAAAAAAAGAGAGATAAGAAAAGAAGAGTCTCGAACGACTCTAGATAAGAAAATATTAATAGAAAAACAAGGGACGAGAGATAGAGAAGAGAAAGAAGAGTAGAACAGAGAAGATTTTCCTCATTTTTGTCCCCGCAAATCTCTATCTCTGAGCAGGTAATTTTTTGTAATTCCTATACTAAATTGTTCTTTGCAATGAATAGAACATAAATACATATTTTATTCTACAAATCGAGGTTGTAATAGCTGGACGGGCCGGGAATCGCTGCTTGTTGTCGGGGGGCCCATACGACCTTTCCGGCTATCGAAAACTTAGACAGTTGATACTGTTGGAAAGTTCTTTCAACGACCATCATATTTACGATATCAAATTTACGTTTTGATATAAAATTCAAGGTGTTATGACTTACCGTATATTCGTGTGTGAAAGGGTTGTGTGTGAAGTGTATGTCGTGTCCGTGTGTGTTTCTTATATGTAAAACGTGTGTGTATGTATGTGACTGCTCGTGTATGTAGGTGTGTGTCTGTGTGTGTGTGTGTGTGTGTGTGTGTGAGAGAGAGAGAGAGAGAGAGATAGAGAGAGATTGTTGTGTGTGCGCGCTAGGCCGTAGGTGTGTGTGTATGAGGAAGTGTGTGTGCGTGTGTGTGTGTGGTGTATGTTGGGGTGTGCCGACTTGGACGATTGATGTATTTTCATATATAAAAATAGTGTTAGTCGGTGTTAAAGAAGATATCGGTGAGGTTACGATAGACGGGAGACATTAAAATGACTGTTAGATAGTTATATAAAGTTTTGGGGTGGAAAACATAAATTTTGAAAGCCTAAGGCTATGCCATTTGGGAATTAGAAATAAAGTTGGACTTGATTGAAGTTTTTCAAATCTTCAATTTGACCCTAAACTTTAATATTTTATTTAAAAAGTGTATAACCTTCTTGGTTTCAATCCAAAATAGGTCAGACGCCTTCCAAATGGCTCCCAATTCGAAACATAACATTCTTACACCCCGATAACGCGCGGAGTGCGTCCGTAACTATAACTCACCCAAACTCGGCTAAATTAGAAAGTAGATTTCTAGTGGTTATATAAGTCATAACCCGTTAATTATATAATATGATCCATTTTAGGTTGAAGGTTATGCTAACCGCTCAGTCCATTTTCCTGGTCAGTCAAACCTTTTCCATTCGCTGGAATGCCAGGCAAGTACTTTGATTACGTTTGATGTACTTTGTGTGAATGAATATGTGGAAAATGTGGTTTGTGCTATGTGGTTACTGAGTGTGTGTGAATCGAGTTAAAACCAGCAAGGGTCCCCTGGGATCTGTTAGACTGCGAGTATCTGCGGATCACTCGTTGGGGAATTTACTAGAAATTTAAATTGTGTAATTTTTTTCACTTTAAAGTGTATTAGTGTGATATTTGTGACATGTGTGATTAGCTGAAAAGTCAATTTGCGAATACTCAGTATCATTGCACATTGACATGAAATAATATGTCATAAACATGCATTGCGGAGCGATTATTCAATACTATTCTAGATGAAAATTTTCAAGTAAAAATCCAACTAAGCGACTTGGGTTGGCCAAAAGAGCCGAGAGAAATGGGTCCGTGTGCGTGAGTCATTGCATGCATGGGAATTGCATTGCATTGCATGTACAATAATGATGATTATGGTATTGTATTCCGGAATATATGTGATGGCACTGTGATTTGGTTGTTTATTCACTTGTAGTACATATTCATGAATCGTTGTACCTGCACCGGCTGTTTGCTGACCCTTCAGGGGTGAATATACTTGTTGTGTATTTAGGTACAGGTTTTAGTGATGAGCAGGCGCAGAAAGGGCACGGGGATGACGAGCAACACTGATATCATGTACTATTTTGAGTCTGTGGTCGTCCTGTTGTGAACTGAGTTGTGTTTTGCCTTGTGCTCGCGCGAGTAGTGTCGGGTAATATGGTTTGTTTGTGGATGAGTCGTTTTGATGGTGTTATTGTGCCAGTTGGAGTCCCACAGGACAGTGTATTTTTTACTGTTGTAATGTATATGGTTTAAAGTTAAGTATTGTCAATGTATGTGAATATCTAGCTTTTTTCTGAATTGTCAACGTGAATTTATGTTGGTCTAAGCCTGGTAAGATCTCCAAAAAGAATCTATGGCACTGTAACATCTCTGTAAATCACGGGGGTGTTATAGATTGTGGTATCAGAGCCTAGATTTTTGGACACCTAGGATGTTGGTGTTTTGGGTCTGTCAAAGTTGAGTCAGTTGTCTATTTATGATATCACTCGATTGCTGCTACCTCGTGCTACCTGCGCTGTAAGTCTCTCTGATCCCTATTTTTTTTTCAAATTATTTTAGCCCTGAACATATGGATTTTAAGTCCTTGTTGTGAGCCGTATTCCATTGGGGTTGTGTTCATTGAGTTCTGATCTTACCAGAAACCCACGGGAAACCAGAGTAGTCTGTTTGTATTTCTTCGAACTGTGTCTATTATCTTTACTTCCCTTATATGTTTGAGGAAGGGTTGCATATAGGTGTATGGAGATGGTAAGTCTCTGGATTGTAAGTCCACTCTTAGTGGTGCGGTGATTGTGTGGTGTTAATTCGATCAACCTTGGTCGAGGAGCTAGAACTTGTGGGTGGTATTAGGGTTTTGGGATGTACAATGCGTATACGGTCCGGGTGAAAATAGTTATACAGTGTATTTCGCAAACTTGGGAATATTATCGATTCCTATATTCTGTTAAGAATGAGATTTTTAAGTATCAATTTTCAATGCTGCGGGAGTATTTTTAAAGTGGTTTTTGAAACTCTTTCAAATGATAAAATCCTACGATTTAATATCGTTATATCAAATGAGTATGTATTCAGTGGAAAATCTTTTTTTTCCAATTAAAGATTTAGTAGAAGAGGAAGGATCTTCATTTTAGCTAAGTCCCAAGTAAATTTTTGAGACATTTCGGATTATAGATGTCTTCAAAAATTTTAAAAATATAAATTGTTTTGCGTATTATTTAAAAATGATTTCAAAATCGACGTGCAAAATAAAAACCTCATCTTCCAATAAGAGTAAAGTAATTAAAAGGTTTGGCGAAACATAGCTCGCCCTCTTATTTTCAAACGGATTGTTTTCATAAAGTGTTGGCACCATAATCGTATAGTTTTGGGATCGTGTGCCATGTTTGGACACGTGTTTGGTTGTAATTCAGATCGTTGCGTGTTTGTTGTCCCAGCGGGGAGTATCGCTGTGTTGATGAATTCTGGTCCGATATAGGTGTAGCGCTCACCACTGTGCAGAATTAGCGCACGCTAACGCTAGTAGTTAGCGCACGCTAATCTATCCGGCATATAAACCGGACAGCAATCGTGATTCATCATTTCCACTCTTTTCCTTTCTCTACGCGGATGACACCAAGGTGTGAATCGAAGGCGACTAGGGTTCGTGATCTTGGCTGGTTTGTTCCGTTCAAAGGTGTTTTGGGGTACAACGTCATCTAATTTATTGTTTATCTTCGGATCGAGGAAATTCCTTGATTTTTCTTGAGTTGACCATTTTGTAGATTTTGATCTTGATCTCATTTTTTTCGATCCGATTTTGATGAATTGATTGGTGTTAAATGTTGTTGTTAACCATGTTCCATGGATTGTATATCTATAATTTCGACTTATTTGAATTGGTTGACGACTCTAAGGTTCTTGAGGAACCGTGAACTTATAATGTTCAATTTGTTGTCTGTAAACTATTGGCGAACAAAACGAATGATTAGAGGACGCCCCCTATCCCAGATGTTGGCAAACACTGATTTGGTAGTATATCTCAGTGCTGATCCCGACAATTATGGCTTTGATTCTCTTTATCTTCTTGCTTTCTATCTCTAACTTGGTAGTTCTACGTATTGAGGACAAGACTCCATTTAAGGGGGAGAAGAGTATAGTAATTGGGATTCTTGTGCTTGTACAATTTAGGGCCTTGAACCCTTATGTTTGGCTATGTTGTCGCACTGTAGAACTTGAGAGTTTGGTGGTATTGCGATTATTGGCCTGACGTTTGAACTTATCATGATTAGGATCTTCATTGTCTACTTATTCCCCGTTGTCTAGTCCCATTATCGATGAATATTGAACCATAATTCCTTTGGTAACTCATGATTCCACCTGAGCAAACCATATCTAATTGTATTGTTCTTTATTTTGATTTCAACTTGTGATGTTAGCTGAATCGCATCACTACCGAGAAATTCTCGTGATGTTAGTAGTCATTCCACATTCGTCAAAATGCTTAGAGATTGGTCGTTCGACCTTATGAAGTTGTTTGTTATGTTATCACCGTGTTTTTGTTGTTTTAAATTTCGGGACGAACTTCTTTTATTTGAAATGAGTCGTAATACCCGAAATTTTGACTTAGGTATTTTTCAATTTTATCGATTCGCTTGTGTTCGTTGATATTTTTTACTTCAGTTTTTGTCATTCGAACGAGTTGTGACAGTGTTTCAAATTAATCCATTAACTGTTGTGACTTTTCCAAGTTTCACTCAAAGCTCGAGAGTCCTATGCAAAATGACGTCTTGTAATTCTTACAAGTTCATTTAATGTCTTAAGTTGAGGTGTGAACTCCGGAGCTGTTGTTCGATTATTGTCGTCCAATCGTTGTTGTTCGATCATTATTATTCAGTCATCGTTGTTCGATCGTTGTTGTCCGATTGTGGGCGTTCTATCTCGTATCTTGACTATTGAGCATTTGGGCCACTTCGTAATTTTCTTAAAATTCGGGTACTTGTCCCAATATGTGATCTCCCAAACCTTCAAGGTTATCGGAATTACGTACTTGTTCGGCGTTAGACTCGCACTTCGACTATCATACCGCTCGGATTCCTCAACTGTGGTGACTCATGATTGTTGCACTTCGTAAACATTCTGTATATTGAATCGGGCCGTAGAAGATCTATATGACTTGGAGTTTTGGGTCTGTTGTTGACAGCAGATAACGTGTGTCATCTAAAGTTTGCCTTGCCTTGATTGTTTCATGTCCTATGTTTTGGGACGAGACTTATTTCAAAAGGAGTGGGATGTAATAATTCTATTTTCGCGTTAGTTCCTTTTCTTTTGATCTATTTTCAATTCTTCCGGTTCGCTAGTCTCGACGATCAACATCTGAGAGATGGTCATCATGTCTTGACATCAAGTGGAAATACCGAGAGTCCGTGATTGCATCTTTTAGTCTGACCAATATTTTGGTCGTATTCGTACCATTGATTAACTCGATCCTATCCTTGCGAGTGTATCGCTAAGATTTTATTATTAATATTATCAGTTTTGTGGCAGCGAGAGATAATTGACACTGAATGACGGCACCCCCATAATAGCGGCTGCTAAGAAACAACTGTAGCGCCGCTAGGAATGCCGACTTAAAGTCGGTTTGATGTATATAAGGCCCTCAGAGGTATTCCCATAGTAGACTTAAGACGTTAACCGAAAGGAAACAGTTGAGTAATCTTGTAGGTATGGATCCTACTAAGCATACGTGTTCCTTGGATCATATCAGCTATCTAGAGGCCATAGCACAATTTCATCGGGACGCAAGTGGGACGGTGCAGGATGCAGCTGCACGGGAACGCGAGCATGCTGTGCAGCTAGAATCTCAGTTGGCTGCAGTACGATGCACTCTTCGAGAGCGGGAGGCACAGTACACTCAGGCGAGGGAGGCCCTCCAGGATCAGGTCCATCAAGAGAGGGCGATGATATGGGCCAACACTAAGGAGATCCTTGCTATCCTCCCAGCGGCCCCAATTCCGGTCGTGGGAAAGAAATTGTAGAGGCCGAAGAGGATCCCGAGGAAGATCCCGAAGAGGACCCTAAAGAAGCGATTGAAGAAGACCCCATCGTCGTCAACCCGTGAGATATGCTTAACGGGGAATACTATGTATATGATGTTTTCATAAAAATATGCACTGGTGTAATGTTTATGTATCTATCCCATTTGCATAAGAACTTGGGAATTTTGGGGTTTTTCCTAGATTCGTCCGATTTATCCGTTTTGAAGTTTGATAACCTTGAGATTATTATGTATCTATCCTGTATACATGCTTTTCCTACGATTTTATGGATTGGTTTGTGCCGTGTTCGGACTTGTGAGGGTTTGGGTGATTTTCCAAACTCTAGTTGTTTACCCTTGTATTTTCGTGAATAATAAACGGGTGTCGGGAGTTTCTTTGTGAATTATGAGTATGGATTATTGATTATCATATTCCTTATGAATCGTTTAGGTACCGGAAGCACATTCTTGGACCTACCGAACTCATACTCTTTTCCGTTCAATTTCTCGATGTCTCAAAGGCAAGTATATATTTATGATTGTACGTTCTCGACTTTGAAAGTAAGATATATGAATGTCATGTTTGTTTATATCCACTATGGGGTTGGACGATAGGTCCCCTGAGGGTTTTGTAGCCTTTTGTGCGATTCCACGGATAATTTGGGTTAACCACTCTGGGGTGGGCCGACGGGTCCCCTGAGGGTTTCGTAGCCTCTGGTGCGGTTCCACGGTTGATCATATATGTATTGATGCGATGCTATGAGATTTAGTTATTCCGAAATACTAGTCTAGAATTGATGAATTGACGGTTACCTTTACTTTATTGTCGAGGAGTAATGCGTTTCATATTTGATATACTTGCACTAGCTATTTGACGGCTAACCCCTTTATGAGGTAAATACTTTTTATGTATTTCAGGCTCCAGGAGAGCAGATAGGCAGATATCGGGTTGGAATGAAGATGATGGGCAAGTGTGATACTGCGTCTTGTCTCCGGTTATATTTTTGGATTCCTCCATTCAGTGTTGTTGTACTGGAATGGATTTTAAATACTCGAATATTGTATTTCAGTTTCCTTGATGTTCCGGCCTGTGTTGCCGAGGTATTGATTTGTGTGGTGATGTATATGGTTACATTGGTTATGGTTTGAATACCATTTGTATTGTCCTGCTTTTCATTGTATCTAGACCTTCTCGGTCAAGTTTTACAGTTCCGTGTATGAATAGCCTTGTGGGTCCCACGGTGGGGCTTATGGTGCTGTAATATACCCTGAATAACTTGGGGGTGTTACAGAATATGGTATCGGAGCTTAGGTTTATGGATACCTAGGCTGTCGGTCTTTTGGGTCGATTGAGTCATTGTTTATCTACAGTATCACTACTTTGCCATCATCACAGTGCGACCGGTACTTCTAAGTCCTATTACTCTTCTTGTGTTTTCTTAATCGCTTTGCTTTTAGTTTAATATTCCTGAGCATCGGTCACTTCGAGGACGTGCAATTTGGATTCTACATACGTACTTTGTGTATCCTTTAGAATGTCTGCTGATAGGGGACAGAGACGAGACCGTGGTCGCGGACGTGGAAAGATATTTTCAAAATTTCTAATTGCGGTATTGATGTGTGTTTGTATTATGTTGAGACTCTGTATGGGAGTCGGATGCTAGTATCATGGGAGATCATCGACTTCACGCATATGTAAGTATACTTTTTGGTTATTCGCTCGTGGCGACGATTGATTGCTCTCGTGATGAGTTTGGAAATTTTGGGTTGATCTGTTGTTGGTTGACAGTTATAATTGAGGATATCGTGTATCAGGTTGTTTAATTTTGATATCGGGTATACCATATGAGAATGTTATTGAATCAAGTATATGTATTCAACATGTCGTATATACGTGTCCAGTGTGTCGAGGCAACGGACAGGAACAATTGTAATTGGCTAAGTGTAGCCTGATTAGCACACGCTAATAGTGAGGAGCGCACGCTAGTGTACAAACGTAGCGTACGCTAAAGGCTTAGACTAGCGAGCGCAAGGCCATGTAAGAACTTATCCGAGTGGTTAGCAAGGTTGTCGATAGCTTCCGGGTTTCATGCGTCAACGGCATTTAGTGCACGCGGGACATAAGTAATAGCGCACGCTAAATGTAGGATAGTCAAGGGAATCCCGGCAATCGCGGGTGCTTTCGGCATGTGGGGCATAGGCATCTTCTGGGTAGGAGCATACTGTCGAGTCAACTATGATTAGCGCACACTACGGGTGGATAATATCGTACGCTAATGAGACTTTTACTGTAGCAAGTCAACGCTATGTTACGTACGCTATGGCAAGGACTTTACGTATGTAACACATGGCACGAAATGAGGCAGTAGCCTCTGGACCTCGATAGCGCACGCTAAAAAAGTCAGTTAGTGCACTCTATGGCAAGTAACGCGCGCTATTTTGTGAGAGTAGCACACACTCGTAGTGTGAATTGAGTAATGTTATCCATTTCGGCCCCGTTCCTTCTTTTCCACCGATAAAGAGAGTTCTTGGAGGATATTTTGAGGTTCTAAACACTTGTGTAATCATGGAGTTGATCGTTTTTAACAACACTAAGCTTGGAATCGATTGGAAATGGATTCAACCTTGAGAATCAACCCATTTCTTCGAAGAGGTAATTAATATTCACTTTGGATTTAGTTTTAGATTGAATATTGTTGTTCTTGAGTTGATAATCGTCATGTATATGAGTTGATAAGTATTATTATGGATGGATTACCGAGTTATGTTGATATTATTGTTGAAGTGCGGATATTGATATGATTCGTGTGGTTTGGAATAGTGTCATTTATCTTCAACAGATATGTTGGTTAATATCTCAAGACATTTCGACTTTGACGTTGTTGCTGATGATTAGTTAGTATGATAATAGTTTATGGAGGCATTATGATGATTCTTGGTATCCCACGGGAAGTTGTTAAGGAAGATGATGACTTGATGACTTATATGTTGGATTATGTTTTGTTGTCATGAGCATGGTTAGGGAGTCATAGTGTTCTTGGCTGTATTATTGCGATTCCTGATGTTATGATGATATATGCCTTAGATTATGAGTTATATGTAGGCTTAGATGTTGGAACATCGAATTATGTCGTTTGGTCGATTATGGACGTGATTGCGGATTAATCCACATGCTTGAGGGACTCCTGAATTATGAGATGATGAATATCTATAAGAGGTGTTGGTGCTTTGAATATGAATGTGGAATATTCATATCTAGGGCTAAATTATGTGTTTTGAAATAATATTCGTATAGGAATACGAATATGATTACGAGTTTGATGAAATTATTATTCATCTCTGAGTTTGGAAGTCCATACATATTGAACAAATGTTCAAGTCGAAGGATTGGATTGGTTGATAACCTTAGAATATGATTATCTATAATGTTGAACTAATTGAATGGTTCGAATTAATGATGATCATCACAAAATTTTAACTATGGATTTACAAGAAGCAACCTTGTTAATTCGTATTTAAGAATTTAGTTTGTAATCGATAACATTTAGACCCTTACTGGTTCGAATTGGTTGCTGATATGATCATCATATTTCGGCTCGTATTGTGGACATGGATTCGTGAGGGTCTGAGTTTGATGGTTCAGACTGTGTTTAATCAAGATATTGTGGAACCGATGATTTTGTGGCCTGGTTGTATTGATATTGATCGTCATCGAACTTGTTGATTAATAATCCTTCTTTTTACAATAAATTGTGATGTTTGATCGTGGATTATGACTGTTGTGTTGCGTTTGAGATTGAAGAGTTCGTAGATTACTTGTGTCGGGGCTGAGGAAGTCGTAGACGAAAAAAACTGAATTGGTAACAGTTCGTGGTGTTGATATCGAGGGAAGTTTTATACTTGTACTAGTCAATGAGATTGATGTTATCATGTATGTGTTCGAATGTGTGTATTTTCTAGACTTGTTCTCTTTATGATTTTGTTGATATCAAGGGATTGGTTGATACGATATCCTTAGGCAAGTTATGCCAAATGGTATTGTTGTTCGTAAATACCCGGTTCAGGGCATTACGATACTTGTTGGTTATATTGTTGTCGATAGCCGGTTCATGGTATCGACGTATCGATTGTTATTGTTGATTGATGTTCCATTGGGATATTGTTGTGAATCCTCGTTATTGATATCAGTGTTTTTCTGCTGCTGTTGTATTAGACGATTGAAGGCATTGACGTATTCGATTATCATCTTCGTTATCGGTAATCAATTAAATGTGCCGAGACATCCGTTGTATTGTTGTTATCAATTGGCCGTTCTAAGGCAGTTGGTGTATTGAATTGGGATTATCGAAGATAATTCCCATCCGTTGTATCGTTATCGATTGGCCATTCTAAGGCAATTGAGGTATTGAATTGGGATCGCCGAGGATGGTGCCCATCCGTGAGTTATTATTGTCGTGTTGGCCGACTCAAGGCAGCACACTATCATTCTTGTGAACTCGGTAATTTTGTGATCGTTGAGGGTTGAGGATTTGCATATTGTTGTTCGTGTTAATCGGTCCTTAGGGATTGTGATCCCAGAAAGGTTGTGTTGGATATTGTTGGTCGTGTCGATCTTTCATTATTCATGTATCATCGTTCACTTTGGTGAGTCGTATGATCCGTATTGGATGTGTTATCCTTTGAGTTTCGCTGTCATGTTGCATCGTGACATATCTGGAATCATATCTATGTGCCGATTGTTTATGTGTAGGATTTTTAGCCAGTCACACGATGGTCATGCGTGGATGTTTCCGCATTGGACCGTGCACACGGGACGTAATTCGTGAGGCTAATTAGGTACATTGTCCCACGTATATTGTGGATTCCGTATATGGGGTGGACATGTGCACAGACACATTTCCGGATCGGGCGTACTGTGATGTCCCTCTTGAACCTTATTATTGTGGTCGTTCATAGTCCATGTTCTATCGGATATGTTTGACTGTTTGCGACTGGTTGTTCATACGCCCATGGGGTTTATTCGACCGTCGGGGTTATTTCTTTGAGATCCATTATTGTTGATCATTTAGAGTTACCTTGTTGATGGTACTCTCAGTCGTTGTTGATCCCTTATTGATCGTGTTGGGGGTTATCATGTTGATGGTATTCTCGATTATTGTGGATCTTTCGCTGATAGCATTGGAGTTTATCATGTCGATGATATTCTTGGTTGGTTTATGGGTTGATCATTGTTATTGATATTGTGAGCGTTCGGATTGTACGTCAGTGTTTCGGGACTTGTTGTCATTGTTTTGTGTGTTATTGGTTTTTATCCATATTGAGCTTTATCGGTACAATTCGACGGACAGGATTTGGCACAGATAGTTCATGCTACACTTATGAGTTATGATAATTGTTGTGCGGCGATTAATACGCCTCGATGGCGATCGGCATAATGGTCTGAGAGCCAACCATAGAAGACATACACTGGGCGAACACCCAGCAGTCGGAACCCACGACGATCGTCTTTTGGTATCTGGCGATCTTCTATGATGCCCAACCATAGACGATCGTCTCGTGCCACGTATGAATCCCACATCCGTCAAAGTCGTCAAAAGACCGAATCTTGGACGGAGACCCACGTACAGATCCACAAAAGGCACCGCAAGATCAGGCCTTTGACCCCAGCCTGTCACCTACCTCACCTACCGATAGGCCCGCCGAAAGGTACAAAGTGGGACCTCCCCAGACAGCGACTCAGGACGCGTGCAGGCTTCTCATTGGCTCGCACAGCTGGCTGCCAGCAGTAGCCTCGGACTTTAAGGAAACAGCCCCATGTGATAGGACGATCGCCCACATTATTCTAATATAGAATACGGCGGTTGCCCGCGATCGCCGGAAAGGACCCAACAACCTTGTCCCCTATAAATAGCAAGCCTCAAACATCGGCCCAAGAAAGAATCGTGAATACAGTAAAAAACGCACAGAGAGAGGATAAAGACTCATCTTGCAATTACTTACACATTCATAGTGATATTCATACACACTTAAAGAACTTCCAAAGCAAGAACTCACAGAGCTTCATATCTGGTTCTTCCAGCAATCTACACGCTCTATAGCTTAGATAACTAGAAGTCTTTACACTCATTGTAATAGATTCTAACATTAATATTTGTACTCCAAAGTATTTATATTAATAACATCTCGCGAGAGCATTCAAGCCCGGTATTAACAACCCCGGCAAACCTTGTGTTATTTATTTTCCCACGGAAGTGTTCTCGCATTTGTTTGTTACTCGATCATTCCAGCAATATTATCTCCGGATAATATTTTGGGTAATAACAATTGGCGCTAGAGGAAGGGGCAATCTAAACCTTCATTTTTATTCCTACCGTCTCGAAGAACACTCACTGTTCTCCGGACATATACGTGAAGAAACACTTACTGTTCTTCAAAGAAAAGCCTTCGGAAACATGACATCTGCCACGACTTCCAATAGAGCCACCCTGCGATCAGCCGGAATCTCATTCCGGCCTAGACCGGATCCCAGCCCACGGCGGAAGGTGACCGCGGCGATGCTAAGCTCTCACTCCCGCCCCCAAGGGACGATCCTAGCCTCTCACTCAATCAGTTCTAGACCGCGGAACAGATTTAGGAGGCTATAGCCATCCTCAGGAAGCGACGGAGGGCATGCAACTCGCCCACCATCACTCTGTCAACCATCCGCCGAGCAGGAAAGCGGAAGCTCAAGGGGATATATGTTGAGAAATCGACAGAAAGCCCCGAGCCGCAGGAGAAAGCTCTCGTAAGGCGGGATGATTCCGTCTTCAACCGCCTAGGGAGCGATCCCTCATGGCGACCTGGGCACTCGGGCCCATCCGGGAGACATCGGAGTCCGAATCCGTTACCAGGAGTTCGGCATATCTGACGCCCAGAAGACAAGCCGGTCAGCGGGCCCCCACTCACCCAAGAAATGAGCCCTCTGGCAAAGAACTCATCGTTCACCATGGGGCCAGGGGATCAGTGCATGATCGCCTTGGCTCGCGCTCCGGGAGCCAATCAGCGAGCAGTCAGGCTACGGCGATGGCCGCCATGCAGCGCCAGATCGACGAAATGAAGGCGCTCCTAGAAACTAGGGCAGGCGCCAGGAGATCGATCGCTGGACCGAGTGAGCCACTCGCGGTCCAGATCGAGCTTGCCCCAGTTGAACCAAAGATCGCTCCCCCACAGACACCTCCATATGAAGGGAGATCGGATCCGAAGACCTACTTGATCAAATTTCGGATTTACATGACCGGATGCGGGGCATCAGATGCGACGAAGTGTCGAATGTTCCCATTAACTCTGGGCGACCTCGCCCACAGGTGGTACATCTCTCTACCACCTCGCTCAATCAATTACTTTGAGAAGCTGGCAAATGACTTCACGTCGTACTTCGCCGCCAAAGTTGCTCCGCCAGAAGGTCTCCACTGCATGATGAAAATCAGGCAGGGGAAGGACGAGCCCAATGAAGATTTGCATCGACCGGGTAGACGAAATAGTCCTCACCGGTGAGCCCATTAGCGACGAGCTCGCTCTCTACTCAGTCCTAGGGGGATTCTACGGCCACTCACCCATGTTCAGGCACCTTACAAAGGACATCCCCCCGACATACTCGATCTTCCGCGTCAGGGCCGCTGATTTCCTGGCCAGGAAGAGGATGCTCACCCTCCGCTTAGGCGAGGGATCTGCCGGAGAAGGGAAGAAGCCATCCTATGTCCAGAAGAAGGTGGTCGGCAAACCCAGAAAGGTGGTCGCAAAGCCGCCTGGTGAGTTCAAAGCCTTCAAGGATGTGGAGGTTCACCTCCTCCGCAACCTCAACTTATCTCCGGTCCACATCTTTAACGCCATCAAGGGGCGCGAGTGGCATAACAAGCCAAATCCGATAAGGGACCACGGTCATCTGGACTGCAGCAAATTCTGTGCCTACCACAAGAGTCCCGGCCACAACACCAGCCGATGCCGCGACCTCCTCAGACAACTCTGGCGACTGTTTGAGGAAGGCGAATTGGACAACTTGGTTACCAGGCCAGAGCCCCGATCAGAGAGGGTCGGAGGGCGCAAGCGCCGACAAAGCAATGGGATCTCTCCTAATCCGGTCGCAAGTACCGAGCAGAACGAGCCGGAGTATTCCGACGAATCAATTCCTCCGATCAACCCTGGCGGCCAGATCAATATGCTTCCGGAGGGAGGTGGAAACCTCGGGGGCCTTTCCCCGGTTTCCACCATGTCGAACAGGAAGCGAAAGGCCGAACTGAGGGCGTTTGCCGGGGTCCATGTCGTGGTACCTCCGGAGCCGACCATCTCCAAAGACGCGCTCATCACTTTCTCCAACAAGGATAGGGAGGGAGTACAGTGTCCCAAAGAGGATGCATGTTGTGAGGAAATCCCTCACACTATGCCGCAAGTGCACGGTGTCAATAAGTAATAAAGTGATAAGTAAGATATGTCGAGGACTGATTTCACTAAGTACCAAAATATAGTCAACTCGTAATTTTATTTGAAGAACAATTATATGGAATTTATATCTAAACTAATTGCAGAAAAATAAATAATAATAGTAATAATAATAATAAGGGCGTATGATTATGATTTTCACCTCAAACAATCAGGAATGATTTTTATTCAATTTAATTCACTTTTATTCAATTGATTGTAAGCCAGGAATTCCTAAATTATTCTAAAGCCTTTCCCAAGGTCGATAGAAAATACTACGAATTATTAACTCGATATATCCCTATTCGAATTAGATAATTAATAGCTAAAACAGTTCAAGAATTCCCACAATAAATAGGCTTCACAATTCCCATGAGTATATCCCTATCTCACGAAAATCATGATTATTCTCACAAGAACTACGCCTAAATTTCATCTCCCGAATCCATAAAGACATTCAAAACAATTCAACTGTTGGCCAGACAATTAAAAGGCATTAAGAACAATGAGAAAAATCCAACTCAATACGAATAACGAGTAAATTGAAATAAAAATAAATAAATCAAACCGTCATGTAATCGGCTACAATCACAATCCTACTCAAACAGATCTAGAAACTAAGATGCGCAAAAAATTAAGAAAAACCGTAGGGATCCGTGGTCTTGTCGTCGCCCACAAATCTCCTCCTTGTGTTCTTCGATCCCGCGGTGTCTTCCTCCGATTTGATGATCCCTCCCTCGATTATGACCTTCAATTCTTATTTGTAACTCTTCTCAGCCTCCAAAGTGCTTCCGTGTGATTAGGTCGAGAACAGGCTCCAAAACGGCCCAGAAACGCGGCAATTTCTATCAAAACCGCCCTGTGGGCCGCAACTCACTTAATCTGTGCCGCGGCTCATGATTTTCAGTGCAGATGCCTGGGCGTCTTTTTTCCTTCCTGGGCCGCGGCTCAGCATCCTTGTGCCGCAGCTCACAGTACAGTTGGTTCGGCATTTGCTGGTTGCCTTCGTGTGCCGCAGCTCACTTTCCTTGTGCCGCAGCCCCGGCCAAAAATTGCCATTTTCACCCGTTTTTCGTCGTTCGAGCTTCCTGACTCCAATTTCCTGCAAAACATATAAGAATAGTGCATTAAAAGCTCATTTATGCATTTTTAGGCTCAAAATGGATATAAACTAACGATAAATAAGCGCATAAAAATACGCCTAACAAATACCCCCAAAACTTGAGCCTTTGCTTGTCCTCAAGCAAAAATCAATTTTAAACAAAATGTATCGTGAATAATCATGCAAGTCCATAGTGCTCAACCTAATCAATACTACCCTGAAAATCTCAAAGAATAGTACAAGTATCGTAATAGTGAGTCACATCAAGGAGACTGATTCCACCAAGTAACCAATTTCAGTCCTAATCAATCGTTCATGAAGAAAATCAAGCTCAAAGATTAACAAGCGTGAATTTAATCGACCGCCAATATGAAGGGTTAAAATAAACGAGCCAACTCACCCAGTCCCACAGTCTAGTGGCAAAAATTTAAGAGTTTCATTGTCAAAATTAATTCTCGGATAGTATTCCCTTATGTATGATCAATAATATGATTCGAGTTAACCACTAGGTTTCGGCTCTCGGGATATTTCATCGGGATGATCCTAGGGTGGATTTCCATTCTCATGTATCGGGGAACCGTTTGACGTAAAAGACACTCATGGGGCACATGGATGCTTCTAGTTACTAAGTCCCCCTCTACAGCAGAGAAAATACTCGAATAGCAATTCCCGCATGTCAAGGTTGCTGTTTTACGCGAGAGTAAACAACGGGTCACGTGAATACCCCCGGTTACTAGGCTTCCCATCATCGGTAATGCGATATTTCTAAATTATTAAACTATTCAGGGTCGTCATTTTACGCGAGAGTAAACAACGGGTCACGTGAATACCCCCGGTTACTAAACTTCCCATCATAGAATATGCATAATATCTCGACTTTTTGGGAAAAACTGTCCGACTCTAAACTCACTTTAAGTGCCCACACGACTTATGTTACTGGACGACTAGTTACGCGAAAAGTGTAACCAAACATATAGACGGTGATTTGAAAACACGTATGTCTCTTTTCTTATCTGCTAAGATTTCAACAAAAATGAAAAAATTTCGGACCTAAATGAATACTCAACGGAAACAGATATCGCTGACTGCAACTCGACTAAAACTCAACCGTTTCTTCCAAGAGAAATCAGTATCGTAACATTAGTTTTACACACGGAAGCACGAAAAATTCACGAAAAATTCATGTTTGCAAAAACCATCAACAGCATGCAAGAAAAATAAAGCAATGATGAAATCGCAATTTATAACCAAGAAAAATTAAGAAAAAATCGCATGCTTCAATTTATTCCACTACACATAGAATCATCAACAATAAAACTCATGTGAAAATAAAAGAGATAAGGAAAAGTGAATCTTATTCCAAATGTCTTCTTGGACGCCAACACATGTCTGAGTGGAATCGTCTGTCAATCCATACTTCAAGTAATGCCCAACATCACCAGGGACCCCCAAACTTAGACTCTAGTCATGAAATAACAATAGACATTAAGTCAAGAAAGACTAGAATAGGAAGAATAATAACTCATTGGGGTTAGAAATAAGGGCCAACAAGAATACACGAATCCAAACGAAATACCAAAACAAAGAAAAAATTATTAATGAAAAATCAAATAAAAACATCTAACTAGAAAGCAAGTAAAAATGATGGGTTGCCTCCCATCAAGCGCTCTATTTTACGTCTTGAGCACGACGTGGCAAAAATTTTAACGTGGATTCTTTCTAAGGAGATTGCCAAATGCCCCCTTCTTGTAATCTATAAGCCTCTTATTCCACAAGGGAGGCTTTGGTTCATGCCCGGTTGCCAAAAATAATGAGCAAGGATAATTATGCGGACAACCAAAAAATAATGGAAGAATATAATAATGATAAGGTATGTAAAAATAAGCAGAGTTTGAATGGGTAAATAATAAAGACATATCTTGAACAACCTCATTAGAACTCAAAGAATCATCCTCAACAAAATCAAAAGTAATAGGGTCAATCTCTCCCATTATGGATTTAGGAAAAATTATGCGTGGCACCGTCAATCAAATTTTAGGCACAAAAGTGTTCACCTTATTATTCGAAATTTGATGACAATTTAATGAAATTTTTTTGGAAACATCATCAATGGTAACTTCTTCTACAGGCTCATCACACTTTATGTAATTATCAAGTGCTGGGGGATCGACCCTAAAACTCAGCATGTCTTTCTTTTCAACCTCCCCCTCAACTTCACTACTAAATCTATGAGCTGGAAAATAACCATAGTGAATCTCAAGACCACGACTTGCACATTCTCGCTCAAGAGGGGTACTCTCATGATTTTCGAGAGCATCTACACAATGTTCAAATATGGTCTTTTGTTTCGGGGGAGGGGGCTGACTGACCCTACTAGGCAAATTATTAAGATCATCGAAATTTATGAAATGCCAAGGGTCACGATAATCAAAGGAAAACATAATGAAAAATAAAAATATAGAGGCTAAAGAAAAGAAACTTCAAATTAAAATTAGAGTCGCTTGATATTGATATTAGCGAAAAATCAATCCCCGGCAACGGCGCCAAAAACTTATTGTGAGGAAATCCCTCACACTATGCCGCAAGTGCACGGTGTCAACAAGTAATAAAGTGATAAGTAAGATATCGTTCCCTCGAGGACTGATTTCACTAAGTACCAAAATAGAGTCGACTCGTAATTTTATTTGAAGAACAATTATATGGAATTTATATCTAAACTAATTGCAGAAAAATAAATAATAATAGTAATAATAATAATAAGGGTGTAGGATTATGATTTTCACCTCAAACAATCACGAATGATTTTTATTCAATTCAATTCACTTTTATTCAATTGATTGTAAGCCAGGATTTCCTAAATTATTCTAAAGCCTTTCCCAAGGTCGATAGAAAATACTACGAATTATTAACTCGATATATCCCTATTCGAATTAGATAATTAATAGCTAAAACAGATCAAGAATTCCCAAAATAAATAGGCTTCACAATTCCCATGAGTATATCCCTATCTCACGAAAATCGTGATTATTCTCACAAGAACTATGCCTAAATTCCATCTCCCGAATCCATAAAGATATTTAAAACAATTCAACTGTTGGCCAGACAATTAAAAAGCATTGAGAACAATGAGAAAAATCCAACTCAATACGAATAATGAGTAAATTGAAATAAAAATAAATAAATCAAACCATCATGTATCGGCTACAATCACAATCCTACTCAAACAGATCTAGAAACTAAGATGCGGAAAAATTAAGAAAAACTGTAGGGATCCGTGGTCTTGTCGTCGCCCACAAATCTCCTCCTTGTGTTCGTCGATCCCGCGATGTCTTCCTCCGATTTGATGATCCCTCCCTCAATTATGACCTTAAATGCTTATTTATAACTCTCCCCAGCCTCCAAAACGCGTCCGTGTGATTAGGTCGAGAACAAGCTCCAAAACGGCCCAGAAACACGGCAATTTCTATCAAAACCTCCCCGTGGGCCGCGGCTCACTTAATCTGTGCCGCGGCTCACGCTGTTCAGTGCAGATGCCTGGGCGTCTTTTTTTCTTCCTGGGCCGCGGCTCAGCATCCTTGTGCCGCGGCTCACAGTACAGTTGGTTCGGTATTTGCTGGTTGCCTTCGTGTGCCGCGGCTCACTTTCCTTGTGCCGCGGCCCGAGGCCAAAAATTGTCGTTTTTGTCCGTTTTTCGTCGTTCGAGCTTCCGGACTCCAATTTCCTGCAAAACATATAAGAATAGTGCATTAAAAGCTCATTTATGCATTTTTAGGCTCAAAATGGATATAAACTAACGATAAATAAGTGCATAAAAATACGCCTAACAATGCATTTGTGATCTCTGCATGTATCCTTGGGAAAATGGTCGATCGCATGCTGGTTGACAATGGGAGCTTCTGCAATATAATATTCAAGTCCACTCTTGACCAGCTCGGCAACCTGACCAAGTTCATCAAGCCATTCGATACCGTGCTTCAAGGGTTCGGCGATAGCACAGTCCAAGCCTACGGAATGATCAAGCTCTCTGTCGGTACTGTAAAAGGAGATCAGCTAATAGCAAAGAAATGTTTGAATTACTCCTATGTCGTAACTTCTTTCAATACTTCCCATGCTGTGTGTAACATTGAAACGATCGACGATCAACCCATGGAGATCAACGAGCTAAGCACATCGTACCAACCCGACTCAGAGAACGCCATCTCACATCGATTAACGGACGACATCGAGCCAAGGATCGGTTTTGAGCCAAGCCTCGACATCGATCCAAGGATCAAGTCCGGAAATCGTTCCAAACGAGAAGCGACCGTCCCCATTGAAGAGTTGGAAAGTGTAACGATAGATCCAGCTCGCCCGGAGCGGGAAGTACAGATCGGCACAAGCGTCGACCTCGAATTAATGGAGGATCTAATCAATTTACTACGTAAGAACATCGGAGTCTTCGTCTGGTCACATCAAGATATGGTTGGCATAAGTCCTCAACACGCTTGCCACTATCTAAAGATCGACCCGACAAGGAAGCCTGTTCACCAGAAACGTTTGAAATTCGGTCCTGAGAAGTACGCAGCACTCGACATAGAAGTCAAAAAGCTACTCGATAACAAACTAATCGGGGTAGCTACAGACGAGCCACATTGGGTCGCCAATGCGGTGCTCGTCAAAAAGCCAAACAGCTCCTGGAGGTTATACATCGACTTCACTGACCTCAACGCAGCATTCCCAAAAGACCACTTTCCGATGCCACATATTGATCACTTGGTCAATAGTACAGCAGGTTGGGAAATAATGTCGTTCATGGATGCCTTCGCCGGATACCATCAAATCCCAATGGCGGAGAAAGACATAAAGCACACATCTTTCCACACGGAGAAAGACATATACTTTTGGGTCCAAATGTCATTCGGCTTGAAGAACGTAGGGGCAACCTACCAGCGACGAGTCAACGGAATGTTCGCCAATCAGATCGGCAAAACCATGGAGGTCTACATTGACGACATCGTGGTCAAAAGCCTCAAGAAGGAAGACCACCTCAATGACCTTGACGAGACGTTCGCCATCCTCGAGAAGTTCAACATGAAACTGAACCCCAAGAAATGCAACTTTGGGGTGAGCTCCGGAAAATTCCAGGGGCACATCGTGAGCCAAAGATGGATCGAGGCGAACCCCACCAAGATTCAGGCGATCCTCGACATGCAGGAGCCGCGGAATGTCAAGCAGGTGCAATGCCTCACAGGTTGTGTGGCTGCCCTCAACCGTTTCATATCTCGGCTCGGGGATAAAAGCAAGCCTTTCTTCACAACCATAAAGAATAAGAAGTGCGCATGAACGAAGGAGAGTCAAATAGCGTTCGCAAAAATCAAGAAGTATCTATATAATCCCCAGATCTTGGCAAAGTCGATCCCCGGCGAGAAACTCTTCCTTTACCTGGCGGCCTCTGAGGTCGCACTGAGTGCCGTTTTGGTGCGAGCGGAGGGACAAGTCCACTTGCCGATCTACTTCGTTAGTCAAGCGCTCCACGACGCGGAAACGCGATACACACCCCTAGAGAAGATCGCCTACGCTCTAGTCATGAGTGTTCGCAAGCTAAGAGCCTACTTCTTCTAACATCAAGTGGAGGTTCTGACAACTCTCCCTCTGAGGTAAGTTCTACACCGGCCAGACACTAACGGGCGACTCCTCAAGTGGTCACTGGAGATCGCCCAATACGAAATCACGTACGCTCCCCTCACGGCGATAAAAGGCCAGGCTCTGGCGGACTTCGTGGTGGTATTAACATTCCCTCATAGTCCGACCCAGGTCGGCCGCCCTGCTTGGAAGCTGTATGTAGATGGCTCGGCAACCAACTCACGAGCAGGGGCAGGGATTGTCCTCATCAGCCCCGACAGACAAAGCTTCACAAATGCTGTACGTTTCGGGTTTCGGGCGACCAACAATGAAGCCGAGTATGAAGCCTTGGTAGGCGGGATCCATCTAGCCCTCGTCCTAGATGTTCGTCGCCTCCATATCTTCATGGACTCCCTCTTGGTCGTGAACCAAGTCAAGGGAAAATATGAGGCGCGCGGCGAACAGATGGTCAAATACCAAGAATTGGTCGCCAAAATGTGCACGAAATTTGAGGAAGTGCTAATTGAACAAGTCTCGAGAGAGCACAATTCCCAGGCCAATGCCCTATCCAAGCTAGCGTCATCAGATGGGGCAGCTGATTTCTCTAACATCCAAATCACAAAATCAGCAAAGCCGACGATCGACAGAAACCTGGTAACCATAGTTACCAGCGCCGAAGAGAACTGGATAACTCCGTTCATTAAATACATAAAGGATGGAACGGTCCCCGACGAGCATATCAAAACTCGTCAGATTAAGCTCCGTGCGACCAGATACACCCTATTGGACGACCGGCTTTACAAGCGAGCTTTCAGCCTCCCTCTTCTTAAGTGTATCACGCCGGAGGAAGGTCGGCTCGTTTTAGCCGAGATCCATGATGGGATTTGTGGAAACCATGCTGGCGGGCGAGCTCTCATCCACAAAACGACCAGGCAAGGGTTTTTCTGGCCTACACTACAAAAAGATGCGATCGCCTATGCCAGATCGTGTCACAGATGTCAAGTGATGGGCCCAAATATCAAGCTCTCCCCCGAGCAACTCACCTCAATGTACAGCCCACGGCCGTTCGCCCAATGGGGCATCGACCTCATAGGTCCCTTGCCGACGGCACCTAGGGGTTGCAAGTTTGCCATCGTAGGGGTCGATTATTTTACAAAATGGGCCGAGGCTGAGCCACTCAACAAGATCGGCCAAGAACAAGTAATCAAGTTCATCTGGAAGAATATCATATGCTGATTCGGCCTGCCCCAAGTAATAATCTCCGACAAGGGAAAGCAGTTCGACGGCTTAGAAGTCATGTAATTCTGCGAGAAGTGGGGAATCAAAAAGTTGTTCTCGGCCCCCTACCACCCTCAGACGAACGGGCAGGTAGAAGCCATAAACAAAATCCTCAAACATACAATCAAAGCACGACTCGAATCCAGACAAGGACGATGGGCGAGAGAGCTTCCAGATGTTTTATGGTCATATCGAACGACGACCCGAAACTCGACCGGCGAGACCCCATTCGCCCTCGCCTTTGGAACAGAAGCCGTGATCCCTTCGGAGATCGCCGTCCTCATCCACCGAACCGAACAGGAGATAACGACGGACAACGATATGGCCCGGCGGATCGACCTTGACATGCTCGAAGAACGACGACTGACCTTAGAAATGAGGAACACAATCCATAAAAGGAGATCCGAGAAGTTCTTCAATTCGAAAGTCAAGGAAAGACGTTTCCAAGTAGGCAACCTAGTCCTCAAAAAGGTCCATACTCACACAGGAGTCTTTGGCCCGAATTGGGAAGCCCCCTTCAGGATCTCTAAATGGCTAAGTAGGGGAGCCTACGAACTTGAACATCCTGACGGCACTCCGGACTAATATCCCTGGAACGCCATACATTTAAATAAATACTACCAGTGAAAACTATGTATTTAATATCAGTTACCCAATGTACAAAGAGTATAATGAGATTTCCATGTCCCATCTATATGATTCGCCTCGATGAAAACGAGCAACTAAAAAGGGGATGACTCGCTCGCCTTGCAAGAGGTCATCGTCTAAACTTTACAAGACCTAAGCAAGCGATCGCCCCTCCAAGCACAACGTATATCATCGAGGGTCGTCATCTAACATGGCGATCCGAGGTAGAAAAGTGCAGCCGTGGTCCTAGAGGTCGATGGAACCAACAACTTTGGCCATGCAAGGTTCCTTTGAACTGAGATCGCTCGCCCTTCATTTAAATACGAGGTGATCATAGCCGAAGGACCCTCCAATTAAATCCATGGACACGCTCGCGCGCCCTCAAAGTACATCATCTAACATAATGTACCCGGACAAGGCGGCGCGTCCCTACCCCATCACAACGTATACCGACAAGGGTCGTCATCTAACATGGCGATCTGAGCTAGAAAAGTGCCAACAAGCCACGGAGGTGAAGTTGAATAAACCAACGACGCCCCGTGCAAGGACTCCTCCAGACGAAGACCGCTCGCCTTTCGTTTAAAACACGAGGCAGGCGCAGCCTAACGAAGAACCCTAACAAAAAGTGAGTCGCGGGACAGTCCCTCGCACATAAAGACACGGTTACGGAGATCGGTCCATCAAACTCAGCGACCGTGCACACAGTCGTCCTCCCTCGAAGGATCAGCGAAACTGAAGATAGCTCACCAAGACATACTATTTCGCTCCCTTACTTACACTATGTAAACAAAAACAAGGGGCAAAGAAGTGGAGCTATTCCTAAATGCGATCAGAAGGAAGGAACCATACACGATCAGCTTCGTACAAAGACACACACGACGATCAGCTCTATTCAAGAGATTTACAATAAATCGGGCGAACGAAACATCAGGTACAATTATATACACACTTGTATAAATCAACATGCAAATATTCAAAGGCGATCGCACATGTAAAGAATTAGATGCGAGAAAGGAGTATTTTATTCAAATCAAGAAATTCGTACAAATGCAAGCCCGAAGGCAATAGAAGAAAAAGCAGAAAATTACAAAGTGAAGGAAGATAAAAATCGCTCAGGCTCCTCCCGGCTGGTCTTCGCCCCCAGGTGGTAGATCGGCACACGCTCCCTCATCGGCCTCAGGATAAATTAGTTTATCCGGGAAAGGATACCAACTCAAGTCGATCCCCAAGTCGGTGAGGTCGAGGATCGGCAGGGAAATTTCCGGATGCAAAGGGTGCTCGAGTGCGTAGGCCTTGAAACTCTCCATCATAGGACCGACCTCGATCCCTACCTTCTTGGCGGCTCGAACAGCATCGGCGTAGGCCATATAGTAGGCGAACTCGCCGACGAGTGACACATTAAGGTAGGGATCGGTCTGGATCGCCTTGACCTGCCCTTTCAAATCTGAGGTCGTCTTCTCAGCATCCGCTAGCTCGACCACCTTGGCGGCCAGTTCTCCCTTTGCTTTCTCCAGCTCTCCCTTCGCCGTCTCCAGCTCATTGCTGAGCCGATCCACTGTCGCCTTCAACCCGGTCGCCTTCTCTTGCGAGGCCGAATACATCCGGCGAGATTCCGTCACCTGGTCACGGAACCGATCGGCCACCTCCTTGGACCGGCTAAGCTCCTGCTTCATCCGATCGAGATCCTGCTTGGCCCGTTTGGCCGTCTCTAAGTATTCCTTCTCCATGGCCTGGATCCGGTTGGAGAAGTCGACGTTTTTGTTCCGAGCGGCCTCTAGATCTTGATGGAGACGAGCATTAGAGGGTCGCCCCTCGTAATCCTTGACGGCTTGGACAGCCATCGTCGCCGCCTGGAGAGTCAGGGCGATGGTCGTTTCAATGGCATCTCCAGACCGCCGACGAGAAATTACGTCAAGATCGGTCATCCAAGCCATAGGCAGAGAGGCGACGACCTTGGAGACGTAAGAAGGGACATCGACAGACTGGCGTGGAGACTTGCTCGCCAGGAAATCCAACACCATCGGCGAGACGTTTGGATTAGCAAGACGGACCCTGCAACACAAACAAAATAAACAAAGGAGTTAGTATATGCCTTACACAAATTGCCTAACTCGGAGAAATCATACCGGTCCTACCTGTTGACCAACTCGGGGTCGCGGCTAAAAAAGGTCTTGCCACGAGGAGTTTCAGCTTCGGCGATCGCCGTAGTTTTCAAAAAGCTGGTCGAGGGCCTGGAGCCAGACCCCTCCACCATCGGAACAACAGAGATAGGTGGAGCGGCAAGCGGCGGCTCCAAGATAGATACGTCCGCCTCAGCAGTCGGCAGGGACCCCTCCGGCCTCCGCCTCTTGCGGTTGCGCTGGAGTTGTTCCTCCTCCTGAATTTCCGGCTCGGCGATCGGCACCGCAGCGGGCCTCACCACAGGGACGGGGCGAGACGTCGTCGCAGAAATGCGACCAGTTTTCTTTCCCTGGTGAAGACGACCGATGAGATCGGGGTTCGACATTGCGATCTCTTGCGGTGGCTCGGCGTAGCGGGGAAAATGAATCTCTGTCAAAGAGGAAATTCAGACAAGTTAAACACCTTTTTCAATCGGACGATCGTCAAGCAAGGAAGAGGGAGTAAAATTTATACCTGGAGCTTTCAGATGACGAGGGAAGCGAAACAATCGAGCCCCCAACCGATGAAGTTCGTTACCGAGTGAGCGAACATCTATGTAGGAGTCCGGCAAGGCGCGAATTCGCTCCCAGACGATCAAGAAATCGAAGGGGAGATCGCCGATCGCTGGGACAAGGGATCCTGCAAAAAGGAAACAAAATTAGATCACTCCAAGATGTATCCGACCAAAGGGAGAGTTAAAACCCTTACTCGGATTTCTCTCCTGAAAATTGGTGGGAATCTCCAACTCTTCCTCCGGCCTATCACTCGACGCCGATCGCCACGCTCCGCCGACCCAGCACCATTTTGCCAGTTCGCCCCGGGTCTTGTTCGGCACACCGAGGACCACTCTTCCCATTTGACCTTGAATGTGATTACCGCCGACCGACCCTTTCTGCACAGTCATTTTGAAGAGATAGTTTATTTCCATTGTAGAAAGGAGACGGAACAACCGGTGACCGCCGAAAAGTGTCAAAGTACAGATGATCTGTAGCCAGGTGTTCGGCGTTAGCTGGAGCGGCGCCAAATTCCAGGCAATCAACAAATAGGATACGGAGAACGGCAAGGGGAACCGCATGCCGGACTCCATAATCATTTCATTACCGGCGACAGACCCTTGGGAGGTTGATCGGCACATTCGTTTTCCGAGGGCACGTGCAGCAAAACATCAGAAGGAATGTGATATTTCGCCCTCTAGCGACTCAAGTCTTTCCGGGTCACCGAACTCCGAAGCTGACCGAGAGTCCACAGAGAAGGGTCAGCGACCCGAAACGCCGTCCGCTTCACATGCTCATAGGGGTGGGCGGCGAAATATGCTTCGAAATCAAATTCTGGACAGGGTCAGGCGATTCCCTCCATAAGCTTAGCAAAATCCATATAGGCGGGGCCGAATATGCTATTATGTTCCCAAGACAGCCGTACCATTTCATCTTCATCCACCGACGAGCCCCCCTGCTCCGCTGCTGCCGCTGATCTCGCCGCTTCGGCCTCATTGAAGAGCTCCTCAAGTTCCGCGGGTGCAATCCCCGCACAAATGGACTCGACGGCCATTTCCATATGAAGTCCCACGGGAATTTCCTCCTGGTCAGTTGAAGCCGCGGCGGCGGAGAAGCTTCCGGCCTCGAAGGTTTTAAATCCTCCAGACATGTTCTTAAAAAGTAAAGGGGGAGAGAATATTTATGTTCTTACCTAAAAAGAAGGACGGTCGGCACATAGATCTTCGAGAAATTCTGCAGAGTCTCGACTAAATAACAAGGGTGCGTGAAGAGTGGAAATGAAGTAGCCCTAGCCCCTTTTATAGGTGGGAGCAGGGGTCTCTGTGCAAATAGGCGAAATCTCGAGGGCTGGAGTGCAACCGTCGGGAGGGGACACATTAAATGCAGCCCTCGAAACCCGCGTATGCATCTTTTTGAGGGCACGCCAGGCGACAAGACTGACAAAACCGTCGGACTCCCCTAATGATAGCGCGACGCGTGTCCTTGCAACGTTTCAAGAGCCCGCCTCTGTTTCACGCTGATTCCAGCGGAAAAGGAGATCGTCCAAATTTGAAATCAGATCATCCTGACGATCGTCCTTGTCATAAACAAACGAGCCGATCGTCTAAACACTTTCGATTGCCAACAGTGCCACCTCACCTTATGTTTTCAACATCGAACCGAGCTGGGGGGCAATTGTTGTGCGGCGATTAATACGCCTCGATGGCGATCAGCATAATGGTCTAAGAACCAAACATAGAAGACATACACTGGGCGAACACCCAGCAGTCGGCACCCACGGCGATCGTCTTTTGGTATCTAGCGATCGTCTATGATGCCCAACCATAGACGATCGTCTCGTGCCACATATGAATCCCATATCCGTCAAGGTCGTCAAAAGTCCGAATCTTGGACGGAGACCCACGTGCAGATCCACAAAAGGCACCGCAAGATCAGGCCTTTGACCCCAGCCTGTCACCTACCTCACCTACCGACAGGCCCGCCGAAAGGTACAAAGTGGGACCTCCCCAGACAGCGACTCAGGACGCGTGCAGGCTTTCCATTGGCTCGCACAGCTGGCTGCCAGCAGTAGCCTCGGACTTTCAGGAAACAGACCAACGTGATAGGACGATCGCCCACATTATTCTAATATAGAATACGGCGGTCGCCCGCGATCGTCGGAGAGGACCCAACAACCTTGTCCCCTAAAAATAGCAAGCCTCCAAAATTGGCCCAAGAAAGAATCGTGAATATAGTAAAAAACGCACAGAGAGAGGATAAAGACTCATCTTATAGTTACTTACACATTCATAGTGATATTCATACACACTTACAGAACTTCCAAAGCAAGAACTCACAGAGCTTCATATCTGGTTCTTCCGGCAATCTACACGCTCTATAGCTTATATAACTAGAAGTATTTACACTCATTGTAATAGATTCTAACATTAATATTTGTACTCCAAAGTATTTATATTAATAACATCTCGCGAGAGCATTCAATCCCAGGATTAACAACCCCGGCAAACCTTGTGTTATTTATTTTCCCACGGAAGTGTTCTCGCATTTGTTTGTTACTCGATTATTCCAGCAATATTATCTCCGGATAATATTTTGCGTAACAACAATAATGTTTTGAGAATTCTGGGTATTGTTGAATACAGTACAGACAATGGTAGTTGAGTTATTTTCGTATTTTGAGATGCACTTCAACATATCAATCGTATACCGATACTCTTCGTCGACCTTTGGAATTCGATTTTGGAGACCATGTCCTACTCCAGGGTTGGAGACTTAGATTATCGCTTGTAGTTGCCCCATGTGTTGGGTCTTGTTCATATCGTTTGTCATATTTCTCAGTTGAGAAGGCATATGCCGGATACAAGTCATGTTTTTTACTATAGTGAGATTTACGTAACCAAGGATGTTACCTATCCAGAGAAACCAGTGAAGATTCTTGAACGTCGTGAGAAGAAACTTTGGCACAAAACCATCCCATTAGTTTTAGTGCAATGGTCGAGACATGGAGTCGGGGAGGCGACTTGGGATACGGAAGAGAATTTGCGATCGGATTACCCCGAACTTTTTATTTCTTAAGTTTCGGGACAAAACTTTTTTTTAGAGGGGGAGAATATAATACCCGTACTTTTTATTGACTGTTTGACCTTACCGTTCTTCCTGTCTTGTCGCTCTGTAATCTCTTTGCGATGGTGTCTGCATTGATCTAGAGTTTTATGCCTTGTTTGTATCATGATCATGTTGTTTAGACCTTTCGGAAGTGTTCTGGGTCAGGGAGGTAGCGCACGCTAGGCCTATGATAACACACGCTAATTCTGCGTGAGTAGCGCATGCTAGTTTTGTGCCTTAGCATGCGCTAACGGACTGAGTCGGCAGAGGCAGTGAGGTTTCATACTTTCTGGACTAGCAGGTATCGCACGCTAAGCAGCGGCTAGCGCACGCTATATGTGTTGCATAGCGCGCCCTAGTGCACAGTGTTATCGCTCGCTATCAGGCTGAGTGAGTGAACTGGGACTTTGGCAGGACACCAGTTAGCGCACGCTAAGGATGTTGAGTAGCACGCACTAACGTCTGCGGACAGTAGCCACTGGACTACTGGGTGACCCGTTAGCGCATGCTAATATTTAAGCGTAGCGTGCGCTAGACTGGGCGAATATATATTGGATGGTTGACTTCCATTTCGTCATTTTTCATTCTCTTCACTCATTTTCGACGGGAGATGCTCGGGAGAGGCGATTCTGGGCGATCGGAAGCAATCCATCTTCAAACATCAACATCCTTGGTTGGAGAACAAGGACTACACAACATCTAATCCATTCTATCGTCCAATCAAGGTAAAAATCCTTAAAACCCTATTTTTTGAGAATTTTGGGGGTTTTCCTAGATTCATCCGATTTATCCATTTTGAAGTTTGAGAACCTAGAGATTATGACGTATCTATCCCATATACATGCTTTTCCTACGATTTTACGGATTGGTTTGTGCCGTGTTCGGACTTGTGAGGGTTTGGGTGATTTTCCAAACTCTAGTTGTTTACCCTTGTATTTTCGTGAATCGTAAATGGGTTTCGGGAGTTTCTTTGTGAATTATGAGTATGGATTATTGATTATCATATACCATACGAATCGTTTAGGTGCTGGAAGCGCGTTCTTGGACCTACTGAACTCATATACTTTTTCGTTAAATTTCTCGATGTCTCAAAGGCAAGTATATATTTATGATTGTACGTTCACGACTTTGAAAATAAGATATATGAACGGCATGTTTGTTTATATCTACTCTGGGGTGGGCCGACAGGTCCCCTGAGGGTTTCCTAGCCTTTGGTGCAATTCCACGGATAATTTGGGTTAACCACTCTGGGGCGGGCCGACGGGTCCCCTGAGGGTTCCGTAGCCTCTGGTGCGGTTCCACGGTTGATCATGTATGTATTGATGCGATGCTATGAGATTTAGTTATTCCGGAATACTAGTCTTGAATTGATGAATTGACGGTTACCTTTACTTTATTATCGGGTTGGCATGAAGATGATGGGCAAGTGTGATACTGCGTCTTGTTTTCGGTTATATTTTTGGATTCCTCCATTCAGTGCTGTTGTACTGGAATGGATTTTAAATACTCGAGTATTGTATTTCAGTTTCCTTGATATTCCGGCCTGTGTTGCCGAGGTATTGATTTGTGTGGTGATGTATATGGTTACATTGGTTATGGTTTGAATACCATTTGTATTGTCCTTCTTTTCATTGTATCTAGACCTTCTCGGTAAAGTTTTACAGTTCCGCGTATGAATAGCGTTATGGGTCCCACGGCGGGGCTCACGGCGCTGTAATATACCCTGAATAACTTGGGGGTGTTACAGGAATGAGTAGAACATAAGTACATATTTGATTCTACAAACTGAGGTTGTAACAACTGGACGGGCCGGGAATCGCTGTTTGTTGTCGGGCAGCCCGTACGACCTTTCCGGCTATCGGAAACTTAGATAGTTGATACCATTGGAAAGTTCTTTCAACGACCAACACGTTTATGATATCAGATTTGAGTTTTGATATAAAATTCAAGGTGTTATGTCTTATCGTATATTCGTGTGTGAAAGGGTTGTGTGTGAAGTGTATGTCGTATCCGTGTGTGTTTCTTATATGTAAAACGTGTGTGTATGTGTGTGACTGCTCATGTGTGTAGGTGTGTGTGTGTGTGTGTGTATAATATTGTTGTGTATGTGCGCTAGGCCGTAGGTGCGTGTGTATGAGGAAGTGTGTGTGCGTGTGTGTGTCTGTGTGTGTGTGTGGTGTATGTCGGGGTGTGCCGACTTGGACGATTGATGTATTTTATATATAAAAATTAATGTTAGTCGGTGTTAAAGAAGCTCTCAGTGAGGTGACGATAGACGGGAGACATTAAAACGATTGTTAGATAGTCATATAAAGTTTTGGGGTAGAAAATATAAATTTTGAAAGCCTAGGGCTATGCCATTTGGGAATTAGAAATAAAGTTGGACTTGATTGAAGTTTTCTAAATCTTCATTTTGACCCTAAAATTTAATATTTTCTTTAAAAAGTGTATAACCTTCTTGGTTTCAATCCAAAATGGGTCAGACGACTTCCAAATGGCTCCCAATTCAAAACACAACATTCTAACACCCCGATAACGCGCGAAGTGCGTCCGTAACTATGTCTCACCCAAACTCAGCTAAATTAGAAAGTAGAGTTCTAATGGTTAAATAAGTCTTAACCCTTTAATTATATAATATGATCCGTTTTAGGTTGCAGGTTTGGCTAATCGCTTAGTCCATTTTTCTTGTCAATCAAACCTTTTGCATTCGCTGGAATGCCAGGCAAGTACTTTGATTATATTTGATGTACTTCGTGTGAATGAATATGTGAAAAATGTGGTGAACCGAGTTAAAACCAGAGAGGGTCCCCTAGGATCCGTTAGACTGCGAGTATCTGGGGATAACTCGGTGGGGAATTTACTAGAAATTTAGATTGTTTAATTTATTTCACTTTAAAGTGTATTAGTGTGATATTTGTGACATGTGTGATTAGTTGAAAAGTGAATTTGCGAATACTCAGTATCATTGCGCATTGACATGAAATAATATGTCATAATCATGCATTGCGAAGCGAAAAGCAAAAAATCTAAGTAAGCGACTTAGGTTGGCCAAAAGAGCCTAGAGAAATGGGTCGTGTGCGTGAGTCATTACATGCATGGGAATTATGCTGCATTACATGTAAAATAATGATGACTCTGGTATTGTATTCCAGAATATATGTGATGGCACTGTGATTTAGTTTTTTATTCACTTGTAGTACATATTCATGAATCGTTGTACCTGCACCGGCTGTTTGCTGACCCCTTCGGGGGTGAATATACTTATTGGGTATTCAGGTACAGGTCTTGTGACGAGCAGGTGCAGGAAGGGCACGAGGATGACGAGCAACTCTGATATCATGTACTATTTTGAGTCTGTGGTCGTCCTGTTGTGAACAGAGTTGTGTTTTGCCTTGTGCTCGCGCGAGTACTGTCCGCTAATATGGTTTGTTTGTGGCTGAGTCGTTTTTGATGGTGTTATTATGCCAGTTGGAGTCCCACAGGACAGTGTATTGTTGAGTGTTGTAATGTATATAGTTTAAAGTTGAGTATCGTCAATGTATGTGAATGTATGTTTTTTTTTTTTTGAATTGTTAACGTGGATTTATGTTGGTCTAAGCCTGGTAGGTTCTCCAAAAAGAATCTACGGCACTGTAATATCTCTGTAAATCACGGGGGTGTTACAGCATGAGACTTTTAATGTTATTATTTCTGATCGATATGGTCGATTTGTATCATATTTTTGGCAGGCCGTTCATCGAGCTTTGGGGACCGAGTTGAGACACAGTACATCTTACCATCCCCAGAGAGACGGATAGTCTGAGCGGACGATTCAGACACTTGATGATATGTTGAGATCCTGTGCCTTAGACTGGAAAGATGATTGGGAGTCGCACCTGCCGTTGATCGATTCGTGATACGATGTTAATGGCTCAGAGTCGACAGAAGTCCTATGCCGACACGCGTCGCAGCCCGTTAGAGTTTGAGGTTGGGGACCATGTATTACTTAAGCTATCACCGACTTGGGGAGTTTACCGCTTTGGTCGGAAAGGTAAGCTTAGTCTGAGATACATACGACCTTTCGAGATTTTAGAGCGAGTTGGAGATCTTCCATATCAGCTAGGTTTGCCGCCGTCCTTGAGTCACGTGCATAACATATTTCATGTCCCCAACTAAGAATGTATGTATCGGATCCTAGCCATGTTATTGATTTTGAAGAGATTGAACTGGGACCCGACATCGCATTTGAGGAGAGACCGATTCAAATTTTGGAACGTCGGGTAAAACAGCTTAGGCACAAGACCACTCTTTTAGTCAAAGTGCATTGGTCGAGACATAGATTAGAGGACACAACATGGGAAACAGAAGATAATACGAAGGCGACATATCCCGAGTTATTCACTTTGTAAGTTTTGGTACGAAACTTCTTTTTAGAGGGAGAGAATGTAATATCCGCACCTTCTATTTTTAGTAATATGGATTTTTGGTGCATTTTCATTTCGGACGACTCGCTTGTAATTGTTTTGGTATTCTGAAACTATTTTGTTCTGCATTCATGGCCATCCGAGCGAGTTTCGGAGTTGTTTTATGAGATTTTACTTATTGTGTAACTTTTCCGCGTTTAGACTCGATTCTCATAAATCTTGTTTGAAATTGATGTTTCGTTGCTTCTACGAGTTCCTTTAATATTTTTGGATATATTGCGATTTACTGAGATTGTTATCTGACCTCGAATTGTTCTCAGGAGTCCATGCCGTTTTGTAATTTTCCATAGTTTTGGGTATTATTATTGGAATTGTTTGTTCGTTCTATCTGATGGTTGGAATTATGTATTTTGATTGGAGTGTGAGCTTGCATGTCACTGTTCCTTATCAGCGCTTCGTTATTTATTAGTAAATATGAAGTTTTGTATCTTACGAGATGTGTACATTCTGACCGGAATTCACAACTGTATTACTGTGTCGGAGCAGTTACCCCACGCTAACGATGTACTTAGCGCGCGCTAAGGTGGCATCTCTAGTGCATGCTAAACTCATCCATAGTGTGTGCTAATCAGGTTGGATAATACGTTTCTGGCTTCTGGAATGAGTTGATTAGCGTACATTAATGTTTTCCATTGAGTACGCTGATGAGTCGATTAGCGTACGTTATTATCCCATTGCATACGCTAATGTGATTTGGCATAATATTCTGGAGTTGGGTAGAAGATTCAGTGATCCTGGACCGAACCAGGTAGCGCATGATAACGCGAAAGTTAGTTTATGCTAACACAAACATTAGCGCATGCTAATCTGACATTAGCGCACGCTAGCAGGACGAACATAATGTTGGGTTTTACGAATATCTAATACAGTAAATATGTGCAAGACGTGGCAGAATAAATTAACGAAAAACCCAGAAGAGGACCACATGCAGCAATTTAGTTGATTTATTAAGAGTTCGTCAGATTACCTTATTTCGAAGAATAGATCTGAACCCAGACCAGAAGATGATTAAATCATCTTGCTCTTTCGGTGATCCACACACGAACAAGTGGTACAAGCCAGATTGCTAGATCCTTACGAATAATGTTGATAAACAGTACAACAAATAATTTCTTGCCAGAAGGATTTGTATTGTTGATCAAAATCAACTAAGGGAAGAAGACGGATATGGCCAAAACGGACTTTCCAGACTGAAAATAGTTCGGCCGAACAGTAGAGGGGAGGGCCGATTTTTGGTCTCACGCAATTAGGGTTGTGTAATTTTTCTTATGACAAGTCCTTTTCCAAGACCCTTTATTTATACTAAGTAAACCCTAGAGTCAAACTCTAATATTAGCTTAGTTTCCCCTCAACTTATTAAATAGTACAATATATATAATATCTTATATTATAATTACTTATTATTTAATCCTCTAATAAATATAATATATAATATTATATTTATCTTTCCCAGTTTATATAATTAGGTAATATAATATATAATATCCTATATTATATATTACTCATTATTTATTTTCTTAATAAATATAATATCCAATATTATATCTATAAATTATTCTTGCTTGTCTTTAGTTATCGTATGTGCGACCCAAAAGACTTATATTATGTTGGTAATTGTTTAATACCTTATTAAATAATACATCATAAGCGGTCTCTAGCAAGACATTATGATTACCTAAACAATATAAGTTTATAATCGATTAAACCATTTAACGTGTCAAATCCCTTTGTCGCGCGATATCATATTTGAACCAAGTCATGGAAATTCTCATACTTATTATGTTCAAATGCTTTCTCGATATTAAGTAGACTGATTGAAATAAATGACTCTTCATTTGAGCATGACCATGTATTTCCTTTAGTCCTACTTATCGAGAGGCCCAGCAGATATCTCCCTCACTAAAGAGAGGGACAAATCCCCATCTTGCTTATTCATTGCCCTCTACAGGACTTCCACGCTAATATTTCTGATCACCATGTTTTAAATGATGTTGGATTACGTCAAGGCATAGCGGTTATCATGTTGGACTCTATGATAAGCTCAGGTTCAAGGATTTATTGACATACTCTTCTATTGAGATTTACTTATGACATTTCCATGCAGTGATCTCAATGTGGGTCTGTCCAGAATTGGTTCTCCAACTAATACCCATAAATTTGATCCGTACGATATGCTTAATCATCCGATGATTATCGATCAAACTTATACTAATATATTATTCCCTTGCAGTGTCCACTCAACGCGATTGGACCTGGGACATTTGAATTATCTTATTATTCATGAATAACTATATTCAATTTTTATAATATTAAGACATGCACATATTATAATAATCAATGAGAAATAAATGAGCTCAAATAGCTTTATTTAAATGTGACAATTACAAATCTTGGCACATTGAATGTCCTAGGGCACTATTCCCAATAATCTCCCACTTGCACTAGGACCATTCATTCAGGACTTTTAGTCCTATCGATCTATCTTGCTTAACATGATTTCCTTGTGAGAGAGGCTTGGTAAGTGGATCAACAGCATTCTCTTCCGTTTCTACTTTGCATATTGTAATATCTCTTCGTCTGACGATCTCTCTGTCCAGGTGATACTTTCTGAGTATATGTTTGGAATTATGACGGGACCTAAGCTCTTTAGCTTGTGCAATAGCACACATTATTGTTACAATAAAGGCTTATGGGACCCTATATGGTCGGTGTTAGGCATATTTTTATACGCTTATTTATCATTATTTTGTATTATTTTGGCGAGTAAATTTGCATAAATGAGCTTTTAATGCCTTATTCTTGTATGTCTGACAGGAGATTGGAGTCCGGAAGCTAAAACGAGGCAAAACGGGCGAAAACAGCGAATTTTGGCCATGGGCCGCGGCACAAGGGAAGTGAGCAGCGGCACACGAAGAGGACCAACAGGCACCAGAGTAGACTGTACTCTGAGCCGCGGCACAGACATAGTGAGCCGCGGACCAGAGGAAAATTACAGCGCCCAGTTTTTAATCTGTGCGCCGTGTGCCGCGGCACAGATTAAGTGAACCGCGGCACACGGGGCGGTTTTGGTGCACTCCGCGCGGGTTTGGGCCGTTTTGAAGCCAGTTCTCGACCTAATCACACGGACGCGATTTGGAGGCTGCTGGGAGCGATAAATAAGGGTTTAAGGCCATAATTAAGGAATAATCTTGGATCTTGGGAATCTTGGAGCTGGCAATTAAGGAGGATCGCTGAAGAGAGGGCAGAAGCCAGAAGAACGGAGGAATCCGAGCTCTTCATCTGCGTTTGATTTTTATGCTTTCATTCATTAATTCTGTATTTTTATCTTTTAGCATGTCAGGCTAAAACCCTGTTCTAGGATTTTGATGAAACCTAAGTTTTGACGGATTTGCTTTAGATTATCGATATAATTCCCTTTTCTGTTGAGTTTTCCCAATCGATTTTAATGCTTTTAATTGTCTGGCCAATAATTGAATTGTTTTAATTACCTTACTCGAATCGGGAGAAGAGAGTTGGTGAGTAACTATTGGTGAGGACCGTTTTATCTTGTGAGATAGGAATATACTGAGGAACTACGTGGCCTTTTGGAGATTTTGTGCTTTTTGCCTATTGTCGAATTAATTAACCTAGGGATAGAGTGCGTTATTCGCCTTTAGAAAAATCTATTGACCTCGGGAGAGGCGGTAGAGTATTTTAGCAATCTTCGCCTTCAATAAATTGGGGAAATCAATAACTTCAGATAATCAAGAGTAAATTCGGATAAACCAAGGTGGATTCAGAATCCTAGACTTATTCATCTTTTGATTTTCTTTCTTCAAGCATTGTTTTAATGTTAGTTCTTTTATTGGTTTTATTTAGTTATTAATTGCAACTCAAATTTCGATTGTTCAAATAAAATTAGAATACATAAAAATCGGTACTTAGTGATTCAGTCCTCGTGCGAACGATACTCACTCATCACTTTATTACTTGTCAACGATAACGTGCACTTGCGTTAACAAAATATCGCAACAAGTTTTTGGCGCCGTTGCCGGGGACTGAAATTTTTACTAATATCGATTTCAGTATTTCTAGTCTTAGTTTGAACACTTTTATTGTTTTTGTGTTATTTTATTTATTTGTCTGTTTTTCCTTTCAGGATTGTTCGGTTAGTGCATGAGAAAATTCGGTAACGAAGGCCTACTACCTTTGGATACCGAACTCGAGCGCACTCTTCGGAGAAACAAAAAGGAGAAACGAGAGCTACCGACGAAGGTCACTATGGCCGATAATACGGGAAATCACGAAGCGGAAAACCCCATGGTGCAAGCTCAACCGGCATTAGCACTTCGAGATTATGATATGCCGCAAATCAACGCGAACTTTTCGGGGATTCGGCGCCCCACCATCCAGCCGAACAACCTCGAAATCAAGCCTGCAATTATTCAGATGGTACAATCGATCCAGTTTTGTGGTCTGCCGAACGAGGACCCCAACGCACACATTGCGTCTTTTCTCGAGATTTGTGACACGTTCAGGAACAACGGTGTCACCGATGATGCCATCCGTCTAAGGCTTTTCCCTTTCTCTTTGAGGGATAAAGCAAAATTTTGGTTGAACTCTTTACCGCCGGGATCGATCACGACATGGGCGGAATTAGCGCAAGCCTTCCTTGCTAAATTCTTCCCACCTTCGAAGACGGCGAGATTGAGGAACGAAATTACCACTTTTAGTCAATTTGATATGGAGTCGCTTCACGAGGCGTGGGAGCGATACAAAGATTTGTTACGGAGATGCCGCACCACGGCCTACCGGACTGGCTCCAAATTCAGACGTTCTATAATGGATTAAGTGCCTCTACACGCACTCTTGTGGATGCAGCCGCTGAAGGAGCCCTAATGGGAAAAACTCTGGCCGAGGCACACTCTTTATTGGAAGCTATGGCCGCAAATGCATATCAATGGCCGTCTGAACGAGTAAATCCGAAGCGAGTCATGGAAATATCGAATAATGATCCGATCTCTACATTGTCGGCCCAAGTCTCAGCGCTAACGCAACAACTTCAAGCCTTTTCGCATGCTCCTTCTCCCGTTACCATTGAGTCGTGCAATTGGTGTAATAGATCTCACCCTAGCGCAGAGTGCCAAGTCGGAAACCCTTTCGAGCAGCCCCCAATTGAACAAGCTCAGTTCGTAGGAAACGGGAATTGACAAAACAATCCGTACTCCAACACGTATAATCCGGGATGGCGTAATCATCCTAACTTCTCATGGAGAAACGAACAGAACTCGAACCAGCCTCCGTTTGCTCAACACCAACAACAACCTCCTCCTGCTCCTAGAGTTTCTCTAGAGGAAGCAATTGCGAAATTGGCAGTGAATACGAGTCAGTTCATGACCCGTACGGAAGCAACATTGCAAAACCATTCCGCTTCTATTCGCAACTTGGAAGTCCAACTGGGCCAGATAGCAAATGTATTAACAGCCCGCCCGGAAGGTACCTTGCCAAGTACCACTGAAACGAATCCCAGAGAGAGAGTCAATGCCATTGGTTTGAGAAGTGGTAAGAAATTGTGCGAGCAGCCTGAGCAGAGCGAAAAGATAAGTGAGGAAGGGGAGAAGAAAAATTCAGCGGTGGAGGAATCACAAGATTGGAGACCCTCGATACTATTTCCGGACAATTCCAAGGCATATGTACCGCCCGTCCCGTTTCTGCTGCGATTACATCAGAAAAAGTGGACAAGCAATTCTCAAAGTTCCTCGATGTCTTTAAGAAACTGCATATTAACATACCATTTGCCGATGTCTTGGAGCAAATGACGAGTTACGCGAAATTCATGAAAGAAATTTTGTCAAAGAAAAGAAAACTCGAGGAGTTTGAGACAGTCGCATTGACGGAGGAGTGCAGCGCTATTCTTCAGAAGAAGCTTCCTCCAAAATTGAAAGATCCGGGAAGTTTTAATATACCTTGCACGATGGGAAATCTGACTTTTGAAAGGGCATTGTGCGATCTCGGTTCTACTGTTAATCTGATGCCTCTCTCTATTTTCAAGAAACTTGGAATTGGAGAGGCGAAACCGATGACTGTCTCTTTGCAATTGGCCGATAGATCCATTAAGTATCCGAGGGGAATAATCGAGGACGTTTTAGTAAAGGTTGATAAGTTCATCTTTCCGGCCGACTTCATTGTGCTTGACATGGAGGAAGACCACGACATCCCAATTATCTTGGGAAGACCATTTTTGGCAACCGGCCGAACTTTAATCGACGCGGAAAAAGGGGAACTAACTCTAAGGGTTCAAGACGAGCATGTCACTTTTCAAGTATTTAAATCCTTTCCATGTCCGGGTGGTGTTGAGAAGAGCTCGCAGATTGAAAGTGTGGATACCGTTGTGAAAGACACACACCGGAAGAATCATCGGTCGAAAAACTCAGAATCCGTTTCAGAGGGTCCGATGCCTAAGAAAAATTTAGAACGGGTTGCATATCTCAAGCATGTGGATATGCCGTCATCATCAACCGTTCATCCATCAATGAGAAGCGCTGATGCTGTCATAAGTTCGTTCGAGAGAAAGGAGAATAAGCCGGACGTAAAACGGAGGCCAAATCATGAGAAAAATGGGTGCTTCGGAAAGTTGTTTGTGTCAAAACCTTTTCGCAAACAACATTTGGTGTCCGAACCAAAAATTGAATCATTGAAGACCAATGGTAAAAATTTAAAAACACATATTAACGGTTCGATGAACGGGGCGGAGTCCAAATGGAGTTTGCGAAAAGCAAACTGATTTCCAATAGGTCCGGCTGAAGACTATAAACTTAGCGCTTCTCGGGAGGCAACCCGAGTTTTAGTAGTAGATTTTTATGTTTCAGTATTTTCTTGCATTTTTGAATATTTAGTTTTCATCATTTTTGCTTTGATTTGCTTATCCCTCTCGTTCTTGACGTGTTCCTTTTAAAATTCTGCGCAGAAGAAGTTCCAAGGGAAAAATTTATGCCTGAGCCGCGGCACAAGGCTTGTGAGACGCGGCACACACAAATCAAACCAGAAGGCTGAACATTCTGTACTATGTGCCGCGGCACAACTTTCCTGAGCCGCGGCACACATGATTCCTGAGCCGCGGCTCACCAGATGCATCAGATATGCCCAGGACGCTGTACTATGTGCCGCGGCACAAAACAAGTGAGTCGCGGCACACCAACACTCTGAGCCGCGGCACCCGCATTCTGAGCCGTGGCACATGTCGACATAACATCCTTACCCAGGCTCGCTGTACTCTGGGCCGCGGCTCACTTAAGCTGTGCCGCGGCCCACCGATCGGAATTTGAACAGCCCAGGTAGCTTTATAACATGCATTCGGCCGACACCCAAGGTACACTCTTTCCTCTTCCTTTGCACAGCAATCGGCCGATCCTTCTCCCCTTCGTTTTTTTTTTGCATTCTCCAAATCTACTCAAGGTAAGTTTCAATCCCTTGTATGAATTGCTTCATGAATTGCTTGTTGTTCTTCATTTGATGATTGATTAAGTTATTAGTTTTTCTTTTTCAAAATCCCATCCAAAAATTTGAGTTGGGAATATGAAGACGTTGATTGATCATGGATGATTATCTTTCGATTATGAATGAATTGTTATTGTTTTTATGTTGTTTGTCATGAAGATCGACTGAATATGTTGTTTTCGTGTGCCGCGGCTCACTTGGTTTGTGCCGCGGCTCATGACCAAAAACTGCTGTTTTCGCCCGTTTTTCATCGTTTCGGCTTCCGGACTCCGATTTCCTGCAAAACATATAAGAATAGTGCATTAAAAGCTCATTTATGCTGATTTAGGCTCAAGATGGATATAAAATAATGATAAATAAGCGCATAAAAATACGCCTAACAAATACCCCCAAACTTGAGCATTTGCTTGTCCTCAAGCAAAAATCAATTTTAAACAAAAAGTATCTTGAATACTCGTGCAAGTCCGTAGTGCTCAACTTAATCAATACTACCCTGAAAATCTCAAAGAATAATACGAGTGTCGTAATAGTGAGTCACATCCATGGACATTGATTCCAAGAAGTAATCATTTTCAGTCCTAACCAATCGTTCATGAAGAAAATCAAGCTCAAAGATTAACAAGCGTGAATTTAACCGACCGTCAAAATGAAGGGTTAGATTAAACAAGCCAATTTGCCCAGTCCCGCAATCTAGTGGCAAAATTCAAGAGTTTCATTTTCAAAATTAATCCTTGGACAGCATTCCCTTATGTATGATCATTAATATAGATTCGAGTTAACCACTATGTTCGGATCTCGGGATGTTTCATCGGGATAATCCTAGGGTGGAATTCCATTCTCACGTATTGGGGAACCGTTTGATGTAAAAGACACTCATGGGGCACATGGATGCTTCTAGTTACTTAGTCCCCCTCTACAGCGGAGAAAAAACTCGAATAGCAAGTCCCGCATGTCAAGGTTGCTGTTTTACGCGAGAGTAAACAACGGGTCACGTGAATACCCCCGGTTACTAGGCTTCCCATCATCGGTAATGCGATATGTCTAAACCACTAGTCTAATCAGGGTTGTCGTTTTACGCGAGAGTAAACAACGGGTCACGTGAATACCCCCGATTACTAGACTTCCCATCATAGAACATATAATATCTCGACTTATTCTTGGGAAAAACTGTCCGACTCTAAACTCAAATTAAGTGCCAATCCGACTCTTGTTACTGGACGACTAGCTAACCGAAAAGTATAACCAAACGTATAGGCGGCGATTTGAAAACACGTATGTCTCCTTTCTTATCTGCTAAGATTTCTACAAAAACGATAAAATTTCGGACTTAACTGAATACTCAACAGAAATAGATATCGCTGACTGCAACTCGACTAAAACTCAACTGTTTCTTCCAAGAGAAATCAGTATCGTAACATCAGTTTTACACACGGAAGCACGAAAAATTCATGAAAAAAATTCATGTTTGCAAAAACCATCAACAGCATGTGAGAAAAATAAAGCAATGATGAAATCGCAATTCATAACCAAGAATATTTAAGAACATCGCATGCTTCAATTTATTCCACTACACATAAAATCACCAATAATAGAACTCATGTGAAAATAAAAGAGATAAGGAAAAGTGAAACTTATTCCAAATGTCTTCTTGAGAGCCAGCACGTGTCCGAGTGGAATCGTCTGTCAATCCATACTTCAAATAATGCTCAGCATCACGAGGAACCCCCAAACTTAGTCAGACATTAAATCAAGAAAGACTAGAATACGAAGGATAATGCTAATTGGGGTTGAAAAAATATTAGAGAAATAAGGGCCACAAGAATACACGAATCCAAACGAAAAAACAAAACAAAGGAAAAAAATTATAAACGAAAAATCAAATAAAAAAAACAACTAACTAGAAAGCAAGTAAAAATGATGGGTTGCCTCCCATAAAGCGTTCTCTTTTACGTCTTGAGCACGACGTGGCAAAAAAATTTAACATGGCTTCTTTCTAGGGAGATTGCCAAATACCCCCTTCTTACAATCTATAAGCCTCTTATTCCATAAGGGAGGCTTTGGTTCATGCCCGGTTGCCAAAAATAATGAGTAAGAATAATTATGAGGGCAACCAAAAAATAATGGAAGAATATAATAATTGTAAGGCACGGAAAAATAAGCAGAGTTCGAACGGGCAAATAATAAAGACTTATCATGAACAACCTCATTAGAACTCAAGGAATCAGCATCAACAAAATCAAAAGTAATGGGGTCAATCTCTCCCATTATGGATTTAGGAAAAATTATGCGCGGCACCGTTAATAAAATTTTAGGCACAAAAGTGTTCACCTTATTAGTCGAAGTTTGATGACAATTTAATGAAATTTCTTTGGAAACATCATCAATGGTAACTTCTTCTACAAGCTCATCACACTTTATGTAATTATCAGGTGCTGGGGGATCGACCCTAAAACTCAGCATGTCGTTCTTCTCAACCTCCCCCTCAACTTCACTACTAAATATATGAGCTGGAAAATAACCATAGTGAATCTCAAGACCACGACTCGCACATTCTCGCTCAAGATGGGTACTATCAGGATTATGGAGAGCGTCTACACATTGTTCAAGCATGGTCTTTTGTTTTGGGGGAGGGGGCTGACTGACCCTATTAGGCAAATTATTAAGATCATCGAAATTTATGAAATGCCAAGGGTCATGATAATCAAAGGAAAACATAATGAAAAAAATAGAAATATAGAGACTAAAAAAAACTTCAAATTAAAATTAGAGTCGCTTGGTATTGATATTAGCGAAAAATCAATCCCCGGCAACGGCGCCAAAAACTTTTTGCGAGGAAAGCCCTGACACTATGCCACAAGTGCACGGTGTCAACAAGTAATAAAGTGATGAGTAAGATACCGTTCCCTCGAGGACTGATTTCACTAAGTACCAAAATATAGTCGATTCGTAATTTTATTTGAAGAACAATTAAATAGAATTTATTACTAAACTAATTGCAGAAAAATAATAATAATAATAATAATAATAATAAGGGTGTAGGATTATGATTTTCACCTCAAACAATCAGGAATGATTTTTATTCAATTCAATTCACTTTTATTCAATTGATTGTAAGCCAGGAATTCCTAAATTATTCTAAAGCCTTTCCCAAGGTCGATAGAAAATACTACGAATTATTAACTCGATATATCCCTATTCGAATTAGATAATTAATAGCTAAAACAGTTCAAGAATCCCCACAATAAATAGGCTTCACAATTCCCATGAGTATATCCCTATCTCACGAAAATCATGATTATTCTCACAAGAACTATGCCTAAATTTCATCTCCCGAATCCATAAAGACATTCATAACAATTCAACTGTTGGCCAGACAATTAAAAAGCATTAAGAACAATAAGAAGAATCCAATTCAATAGAATAACGAGTAAATTGAAATAATAATAAATAAATCAAACCGTCATGTAATCGGCTAGAATCACAATCCTACTCGAATAGATCTAGAAACTAAGATGCGTAAAAATTAAGAAAACCCGTAGGGATCCATGGTCTTTTCGTCGCCCACAAATCTCCTCCTTGTGTTCTTCGCTCTATGTATCGATCTCTTCTCTGGATCCCCTTCTTTTTCTTCCCTTCAATGCTTATTTATAGCAGTCCTAAGCCTCCAAAACGCGTCCGTGGATTAGGTCGAGAACAGGCTCCAAAAACGGCCTAGGAATGCGGAATATTCAGCAAAACCGCCTGGTGGGACGCGGCTCACTTAATCTGTGCCGCGGCTCACCCTGTCTTCATCGCATACCTGGGCGCTTTTTTTTCTCCTGGGCCGCGGCTCACTCTCCTTGTGTCGCGGCTCACGCTACAGTCCACTCGGGGCTCGCTGGTTGTCTTCGTGTGCCGCGGCTCACTTGGTTTGTGCCGCGGCTCATGACCAAAAACTACTGTTTTCCCCCGTTTTTCATCGTTTGGGCTTCCGGACTCCGATTTCCTGCAAAACATATAAGAATAGTGCATTAAAAGCTCATTTATGCTGATTTAGGCTCAAGATGGATATAAAATAATGATAAATAAGCACATAAAAATACGCCTAACAGAAGGCTTCACAACCCCAGATCTTTAGAAAATACAAGTTTGGTCTCTTACCAGTCCATTTCTCAAATGGTGTCTGTTCAACTGATTTAGACAGAACACGGTTAAGGATGAATGTTGCTGTTTCTAAGGCGTGGCCCCAAAATGATAATGCAAGCACCGTTCTGTTGGAGAATTGGCACCCCACTTAGAATGGTGGATCATATTTTGGAGTAGAGCTTTCAAACTCTTTTGTGTTGCGGAAGCGTAATTAAATTGCGGAAAGTAAACGACACAAGATTTATAGAGGTTCGGCCAAATGTGCCTACATACTCTCTCCGTATCTTTTTCTATAGGCTTAAGATCAACCTCTGCACCTCGTCTTCTATTGGTCCGAGGGATACCGTTATAATTTCTTCTTCTATCAGTCCGAGATAAACCGTTACACTCTTTTATTTATGTCGGTCCAAGATAAACCGTTTTCCTTTTCTATAGGACAAGGAAGCAACCTATCTAGCTTTCTATGGGTACTAGACAAACCTCACTTGGATTTATATATGATTCTAACAATGCCGGATCAATGATTCTAATAACACCGAATCAATCTACAATCCATATCTTTTCTCTCGTGTATGTTTTCATGTATGAATCACTCTTTTATTTATGTCGGTCCAAGTTAAACCATTTTCTTTTTCTATAGGACAAGGAATCAACCGCTATAGCTTTCTATGGGTACTAGATAAACCTCACTTAGATATCGATTGGGATTCTAACAATGCCGGATCCTTGATCCTAATAACACAGAATCCAATCGTATCTTTTGTTTTACCTCTCCTGTGTAATGTTGAATGTATAAACACTCAAACTAACAATATAAGCTCAATATTACAACAACGATAATATCAATATGAATAAGTGATCAATGTATCTCTTGCTTGAAGTTGTTGTACTGAATCAATACCATAGACATGGTATTTATAGGCTTCTTGAACAAACTAGCCGTTAGCTCCTTCAGACTGCATTACGTACGCTATATACTCTCCATTACGTACGTAAGCCCGTTTACGTACGTTAACCTTGAATGGTTACGTACGTTAGCCTATGCACAAATCAGTTCAGGTAGTTTCATCATTATGGTTACGTACGTTAACATACTATCCATTACGTACGTTAAGGCTTATGTCATTGCTGACGTCATATATCCATTGCATGCTTTTCTGACTGACTCCTCCAACGTTCACTTGGTTTGAACACATTACGTACGTTATCTGGCGCCCATTACGTACGTAAAACTTCACATATTACGTATGTTAGAGTTCCTCTGTTACGTACGTTAGCTTTGAATAATTCCAGCTTTTGCACTTTGATTCCTTCGATGCTATCTTCGTCTCTTAGTTGTTTTGTTATGTGTAACAACTTTAATCATCAGAACACTAATTAAATATGTATGGAACAAAATGTTCCAACAATCTCCCCCTTTTTGATGATTACAAAACAACACTTCGTCAATGGGATTTATCTGCAAAAAATACAAATATATGTATATGTGTACAGACCAAAGTTTTCGACTTTGTCTGTTTCGTTAGTTTCTTCTCCCATTTCTTTTTCGACTCCTTCTTTCCTTTTCTTTTTCTTTTCGAAATGTCATCATCTTTATGACGTCTTTTTTTTTCGACTTCTCTTTTTCGACTTTTCTTCTTTCAACTTCCATTTTTCAATTTCATCTTTTCGACTCCTTCGATTTCTCCCCCTTTCAAGGTAAATTCCATTTTTCTCTTTTCTCCTTACTTCTCCCCCTTTTTGTTTTCATCAAAAAGTGTAATAAATAATAATTGAATGATACCAAAATAAAATAAAATATGCATGGTACCAATTTATGATAAATAAATGCATAAAGGGTAAATACTCCCCCTGAAAATATTATCTCCCATTTTAAAAATATACTCCCCTTGAGTAAAAGATCAAAAATCAATTTTTGGGGACTCAACCGATAGTTGGTTTTTGTTTAGAGACATAGACGATATTTGAAATATTCGTTCCTTTAGGAACCCAAATATTTTTAATTTTAATCGTCCGGCATGGGCTTTTACAGTCAGAAATGTGATGCCCAAGTTTTAAGCATTTTTCACATCGGGGTATTTTAAAATTAAAGGATTAGTTTTTAAAACGTGGTTTGAATCCTAACCCTTCTTTATTCAAAATGAATTTTTGAACACCAAGCATTTGTTCAAATTTCTCGTTTCTACACAAGAATTTCTTTGTTAAAGTTTTAAGCTCGGTTTGAATTTTAGCAAGATCATCCTTCAAAATATTCTCATTTCGAATCAATTTCGAATGATCGGTCTCGACAACTTTTCCCTTTTCAAGTATTTTGGAAATTTCGGTTTCCAATAATTTATTTTTTGTTTGAAGGGATTTGATTTCTTTTAAAGCATTTTGGAAATCGGTATGAAGTAATTCAAATGCATCAAATAACTCATCATGAGAAGATGTACTTACTTGGCTTTCGACGTCGCTGTCGTCGAATGAACTTCGGGCCATGAGAGCGAGATTATTTTGATTAAGAAAATCATCATCTTCGTCGCCATCGCTCCATGTTGATACGAGAACCTCTTTCTTAGGTTGGACTCAGCAATTCTTAGCAAAGTGGCCTGGTTTACCACATAATCGACAAGAGTTGTCAAATTTCTTAGATTCGCCCGAGATGTCTTTCTTTCTCCGGTTTAATAAGGTTTGAAACTTATTAATATTTTTTGCATAATATGCCGATTCTTCATCGCTATCATCCGTCAGGATTTCTTCTCTTTTAGACATCTTATCCTTTAAGGCTATCGATCATTCCTTCGGCTTTGGCTTGACACTTCGTGATTTTAACACGATCTCATAATTAATTAGCGAACCGACGAGGGCGCTAAAATCGAGCGTATTGAGATCTTTGGATTCCATAATCGCGGTCACGGTACCATCCCATTCGCTAGGTAGTGATCGTAAAATTTTCTTAACTTTTTCACTACTAGATAATGGTTTACCGAATGAAGCTAGCTCATTTGTGATGACCGAAATCGGTCGAGCATGTTGGTGATGGACTTGTCACCTTTCATCATGAATAACTCGCAGTCATGGAGAAGCATATTGATCTTCATCTCCTTGACTTGAGTTGTCCCTTCGTGTGTGGTTTCGAGAATTTTCCACATCTCTTTAGCACTTTCACACGATGAAACACGATTGATTTCTTCCGGATTTAAGGCACAAAATAGAAATTGAGTGGCCTTATAATTTAGGTGGTCGTTCTTCCAATACTCGTCGTTATATTCTTCGAAAGTTTTAAAAGAACCGTCGGGTTTGATTGGAACTTTCGGGCCAAGACAAATGATCTTCCAAATCTCAATGTCATATGCTCGGATGAATATTGACATCTTTTTCTTCCAAGTCATGTAATTTGAGCCCTCAAAAAATGGTGGTCGGTTCAAAGCAAGACCTTCGAATGGAGAAAATTGGAACGCCATTTTGGATCTTCTCCTCGGATATTAAGCCGCGTATTGGAGTACCGCTCTGATACCAATTGTTGGAACGGGATCGGATATTGCGCCGTATTGCAGAAGCGAAATAAAAGTGCGAAAAATAACGATACAAGAATTTATAGAGGTTTGGCTATAAACGAGCCTACGTCCTCTCTCGGTGTATCTTTCTATATAGGATAAAGATCAAAACCTCCGCACCTCTCTTCTATCGGTCGAGGGATAACCGTTACAATCACGTCTTCTATTGGTCCGTGATAAACCACTCGTACTTGTTTTTGTGTCGGTCCAAGTTAAACCATTTTCTTTTTATATAGGACAAGGAATCAACCGCTATAGCTTTCTATGGGTACTAGATAAACCTCACTTAGATATCGATTGGGATTCTAACAATGCCGGATCCTTGATCCTAATAACACCGAATCCAATCGTATCTTTTGTTTTACCTCTCCTGTGTAATGTTGAATGTATAAACACTCAAACTAACAATATAAGCTCAATATTACAACAACGATAATATCAATATGAATAAGTGATCAATGTATCTCTTGCTTGAAGTTGTTGTACTGAATCAATACCATAGACATGGTATTTATAGGCTTCTTGAACAAACTAGCTGTTAGGTCCTTCAGACTGCATTACATACGCAATATACTGTCCATTACGTACGTAAGCCCATTTACGTACGTTAGCCTTGAACGGTTACATACGTTAGCCTATGCACAAATCAGTTCAGGTAGTTTCATCATTTTGGTTACGTACGTTAACATACTATCCATTACGTACATTAAGGCTTATGTCATTGCTGACGTCATATATCCGTTGCATGCTTTTCTGACTTTGACTCCTCCAACGTTCACTTGGTTTGAACACATTACGTACGTTATCTGGCGTCCATTACGTACGTAAAACTTCACATATTGCGTACGTTAGAGTTCCTCTGTTACGTACGTTAGCTTTGAACAATTCCAGCTTTTTGCACTTTGATTCCTTCGATGCTATCTTCGTCTCTTCGTTGTTTTGTTTTGTGTAACAACTTTAATCATCAAAACACTAATTAAATATGTATGGAACAAAATGTTCCAACAATTGTAGCGTACGTTAACTTTAGTCGTATATCCGTTGTATGCCTTTTTGATTTTTGACTTTCCACCGAATCTTCCAACGGTTCAATATTTGAACTCAGATTCAAACTGCATTACATACGTTAGTAACTCTGTGTTACGTACGTTAAGTTCTTCCAGTTGAGTACGTTATATTGTTCTGGTTGCGTACGTTAAATCATGAGGTGACATCAGGTAAGTCTTCAAGTGACTTGATATTACGTACATTATGATGCATGCATACCGTACTTTAACTTCTCCATATAGCTACGCTCGACTTGTACCTTAGCGTGCGTTATCTGCTTCTGCTTTTCTGACTATTTGGAGTGACTTCGTCTTCTTTGTTGTTTTGGTCCGTTCCATTGTTGTTTTCTTTGGTCGATAAAATCATCAACTCATCATTAGGTCATCATCAACTCATCATAAAAACCAATTTATGATTATGTGGAATAGAATATTCCAACAATCCCCCACTTTTTAATGATGACAAAACAACAACCTTTTAATGGTAGTTTTTACCTGCAAAATTAAACAATTACATATCAAAGTTTTCGGCTTTGTCCGTTTCATTAGTTTTCCTTTCCCCATCTTTTCTTTTCTCCTTTCAACTTCTTCTCATTTTTTCTTTTTCAATTTTTTCTTTTATTTTCAACTTTTTTTTCTCCCCTTTCATGATTGGGATATTGTTTTTTTCTCGTCATTCTTCCATGACTCGTATTCTTCTTCTCTCATCATTTTTCTCGACTTTCTCTCCCTTTCTCATACTCTCTCCCTATTTTTGTCATAATCAAAAAGTGCAATAATAAATATAGAAAAGTATGATAAAGTAACGGGTAAACACTGAACACCCCCAAAATCCCATTGGGTTATTACAGTGCCGTGGACCCCACGCCAGGAGGTCCACCAGGCGAACACGACTAACATACATCAATCTGACCAAAAAGGAAAATCACAGTCCCTACTATGATATCCAACATAATGTTCCGATGTGGAATGTAACACCCCCAAATCCCATTCGGTTATTACAGTGCCGTGGACCCCACACCAGGAGATCCACCAGGCGAACACGACTGAAGACACAACAATCTGACCAAAAGGGAAATCATAGTCCCTACTATGACATCCGACATAATAATCGCATATGGAATTTCACGACAAAAGTGGGCCTACATGGCCAAAATAAAAATACAACAACATCCACGAGCCTTGCTCGGATAATACAAAAGTGACAACAACTGCCAAAACTGAACTACTCCAAACTGTCTGACTGACAGGAACACCAAACAACTCGGACCAGTATCGCTCGAATGCATCGTCCCCATCGTCATGCCTCTGCGTCTCAACTCTCTCCTCGCAAGCACCTAAAACATGAAAACATGTTCCGCGCCCACGGGGTCAGTCATCCAGATAATGAATATCAAATACATGTATAAAATGATATGCATCCAAAGGCAGAATAAAATGGTACAACAATGGTAATACGAGATGCTCACAAACCAAGGTAAGAACCGAGCATTCGTGAAACACTATGCCCATGGCATACAATCGGTACCTGCTCAAGAGGTTAAAATACTCGAACAACCCGAAGCTGAAATAGATACGAATCATAATGCCCGAAGGCTCCAACGGAAATACCAAAACATCACACTAGCCTAAAAGTCACTCAGCCGAAACTGTCAATCATCACAATGGCCCGAAGCCAAACAGCCCGAAGCTGTATCATCTGAGGGCCAAAGCCATGGCACGAAGCCGTATCACAATGAGGGCCGAAGCCACGACACGAAGCCGTATCACAATGAGGGCCGAAGCCACGACGCGAAGCCGTATCACAATGAAGGCCGAAGCCACGGCATGAAGCCGTATCACAATGAGGGCCGAAGCCACAATGCGAAGCCATATCACAATGAGGGCCGAATCCACGGCGCGAAGCCATATCACAATGAGGGCCGAAGCCACGGCACGAAGCCGTATCTCAATGAGGGCCGAAGCCACGGCGCGAAGCCGTATCACAATGAGGGCCGAAGCCACGGCACGAAGCCATATCACAATGAGGTCATCCAATAACCGTGACCTACTGAACTGTAGGTGTTGGGAAACCAACCGCGAAGGTTCAAGCCCTAAACTTACCCATAATGAGATCACTCAGTGACCCTGACCTGCTGAATCGCAGGTGCTGGGAAACCAACCGTGAAGGTTCAAGCCTCATACTAGTGTGCTGAGACTAGCCTACAAAACACAATTAATCACAAACAGCAATGATCCCAAGATTACCGAGTTCACAAGAATAATAGTGTGCTGCCTTGAGTCGGCCAACACAACAACAATAACTCACGGATGGGCACCATCCCTGGCCGTCCCAATTCAAATACCTCGACTATCTTAGGAATGGCCAATCGATCCCAATGACATCAACTAATGGGATCCATCCTCGTCAGTCCCAATTCAATACCTCAATTGTCTTAGAACGACCAATCGATAACAACAATACCACGGATGGGAAATGTCTTCAACGGTCCCAATTCAATACATCGATTAACTTAGAATGGTCAATCCACAACAATAATACAACGGATAGGAATTATCCTAGATAATCCCAATTCAATACCTCGATTGCCTTAGATTGGCCAATCGATAATGACGACACAACGGATGGGAATCATCTTCGATAATCCCAATTCAATACGTCGATTACCTTAGAACGGTCAATCGATAAACCATGATACATCTGATGGGAATTATTCTCGATAATCCCAATTCAATACCTCGATTTCATTAGAATGGTCAATCGATAACAACGACACAACAGATGGGAATCATCTTCGATAATCCCAATTTAATACGTCGGTTACCTTAGAACGGTCAATCGATAAACAATGATACAACGGATGGGAATTATCTTCGATAATCCCAATTCAATATGTTGATTACCTTAGAACCGTGAATCGATAAACAATGATACAACGGATGGGAATTATCTTCGATAATCCCAATTCAATATGTCGATTACCTTAGAATGTCCAATCGATAACAACGCACGATTAGAACAGATGTCCCGGTGCCTTTGATCGGTTACCAACGACGGAGATGATAATCGAACACATCAATGCCTTCACTCAGCCAATCACAGCATCAATAGCAAAATACCAATATCAATAACAATGATCATAACAATCTCTTAGACCGACATCAATATTAACAACAATAATGATACATCGATACCGCGAACCGGCTATCGATAATAACATCAACAACGAGTATCTCAAAGCCCTGAACGACTTTTATCGGACAACAACGACATTTGGCATAATTTGCCGAAGGGTATCGTATCAAACAATCCCCTGATATCAACAAAATCATAGAGAGACCAAGTCTTGAAATGATACAACACATTCATACACATACATGATAACATTAATCTCATTGACTAGTACAAGTATAAAACTTACCTCAAACCGAAGGCGAGAAAGTCCTTCCACGATCAACGTCCTCCCACGAAATGACGAACGGCGCCTTCCGACGATCGCAAACACTCGAAAAACATTGAATGAAATACAATTCATTCAATAACACAAAATCAATAAAAAAAACAACACCAAGGGCAACCCGATTCGATCACGAATCGATTAAAATCCACAAACGAATACCATAGTCCTCAACTATGAATTCTAACATCCTCCAACACCTCAATGATTGATACGATCAAATGTTCTTAACACTTGCGAAAACAATTCAACTAGAATCACTTAAGAACATCAACAAATTGATCCTCATATAATCATAATATCATCAATATTATCACTACCACCTCAAGAACATCATTGACACAACAAACATGATGTCCAAACAATAATCAATCACCAATTCATCATGAATTCAGATTAGTCAACAAGATTAAATCAACCATTGCAAGATTATGATAATCATTACATAATTCATCATAATCCTATCTCAAAGTCCCCAAGAAACACAAACAACAACATCAATCATATCAAGACTATGTTAATCATATAACAATCTTAACCTAATCCTTCTTAGACATGATTGTAACCTACAAACATTCTAAAACATCAAGAATCATGATATACTCCAACAATCACCAATTATACAAGGAGAACAACAACAACATCATCATCACACTCAAAAATCACTTGTAGAACAAGAGATTAAGAGAACTTACCAATGAAGAACAAGAAGAAATCTCCAAATACCAAAGGAGCACCAACAAGCTTCCAACTCCAAGCTCAAGTTATGATGATCAAAAACATATTGGAAGAGGCTAAATATCAAGAACAAGTCCAGAGGGACGGTTCTAGGGAGAGAAAGGAAGTTTTGGTTCGTGAAGAAATGAAATACGAAAACCAAGATATATAAACTGACAAGCTCATTACGTACGCTATACACCAAGCCTAACGTACGTGTTGTTGCCCAAAATATTATCCGGAGATAGATATTGCTAGAATGGATGGGCAGCAAACAAAGTGCGAGAGCACATCCGAGGGAAAGTGAATAACACAAGATTTGCTGGATTTGTTTGGCCCGGGCTTGAATGCTCTCGCAAGATGTTATTAATACGAATACGTTGGAGTACAAATATTAATATAAGAATGCAATTGCAATGAGTGTAAAATATCCTAGTTATCTAGCTCTTGAGCGAAGCTCTGTGTGTTCTTGTTCTCGTTTATGCCGACCGTCTTGTGGGTTAAGAGGTCTCGAGAGTGACAGAAAGATGTCCGAAATGTATAGCGTAGCCAAGAGAGTGAAGCCAACTGTGAAGCAGCGAGAAAACCCGATCTTTTTCCAAGTGCAGGATGCCTTTTATTTATAGGAGGAGCCGAGACTTAATACTGACGGGCGATCGCCTTTCCTATATTATTATAAGGGGGCGATCGTCTTTTAGCACATGGTCTGATTGCCTTAAAGTCTACGGCTGCTGCTGGCAGCCAGCTGTGTGGACCAATGAGAAGTCTGCACGCGTCCTGAGTCGCTGTCCTGGGAGTCCCACCTTGCACCTTTCGGAGGGTCTGTCGGTAGGTGAGAAGATGGTGACAGGCTGTGGTCAAAGGGCCTTATATTATGGCGTCTTTTCCGGATCTGCATTTGGGTCTCTATCCCGAGCTTTGATCTACGCCGACTTGATGGATGCTGGCATTATGTGGCATGAGGCGGTCGTCCATGATCGGGCACCTGGGATGATGGCTAGTTGTCGAGAGATGATCGCCTTGGTAGTCGATTACTCGGCGCTGGGTCCTGATCTGGGTCCTTCGATCGGCAAGTCTGCCTTGGTCTATTTGAATCTGGTTCGGTCGCCCGGTCTCTGTGCCGATCGCCTGTTGAGATGTATAAATCTTGACACAACAATTGCCCCCCAGCTTGCTCCGATGTTGAAGACATGGGGTGAGGTGGTTTCACTATCGATCGTTTTAAGATAATGACGGGCGAACCGATCATTTGGCATGCTATCTTTGGTCTTGTACCTGTAATCTTTAATTTTGCAGATCCCTCGTGGAAAGCTGATTGTTTCGACTTTGAGGAACCGTGCACAGTTGCAGAGTTCGATGGACCGACCTCCATGACCTGACCGTGTCTTGTGCGCGAGCGACATTCCAACTGTAGGTTTGTCTCGTGACTCATTTTATTGTGAGGGTCCTCCGTTAGGCTGCGCCCGCCTCCTATTTAAACGAAGGGCGTGCGGTCTTGGTCTGCAGGAGTCCTTGCGCGGGGCGTCGTCGGATTAATTGACTCCACATCCACGGATTGTTAGCACTTTTCTATATCGTATTGTCATGTTAGATGGCAATCCTCGACGGTATACGTTGTGACAGGGGTAGGGACGCATCGCATTGTCCGGATCCACCAAGTTAGATGATGAATCTTTGAGGTCGGGCGAGCGTGTCCACTGATTTGTTTGGAGGGTCCTTCGGCTACGCCCGACTTGTATTTAAACTAAGGGTGAGCGATCGTAGCCCAAAGAAACCTTGCATGGACGAAGCAGTCGGTTCCACCGACTTCCAGGACTATGGCTGCACTCTTCTACCTCGGATCGTCAAGTTAGATGGCGATCCTCAACGGTATACGTTGTGCTGGGGGAGGCGATCTCGTGCCTTGGTCCATCATGTTATAAGATGAACCGTAGATGGCGAGCGAGTCCTCCATTTTTGGAGATGTTGCTTGATTCTGGCGATCGGGTTGGAAGACTGATGATCGTCGTTCAGTCGCCGATCGCGTTGCTCATAGGTGAAAAAGTAACCTCCGCCTAGCCAAAAATTCTGCGGCCTTGGCGCATAAGATTACGTAGGTCGGGGGGATGTCCTTCGTAAGGTGCCTGAACATGGGCGAAAGACTATTGAATCCCCCTAGGACCGAGTAGAGGTCGATCTCATCGCTTACGGGCTCGCCGTTGAGGATTATCTCATCTACCCGGTCGATGTAGTCTGCATCGGACTCGTCTTCCCCCTGCCTGATTTTCATCATGCGGTGGGGACCTTCGGGTCGAGCGAACTTGGCGGCGAAATACGACGTGAAATCGCTCGCCAGTTGTTCAAAGGAACTGATGGACCGCGGTGGCAATGAGACGTACCACCTATGGGCCAGGTCGCCCAGCATCAGCGGGAACATTCGGTACCTGGTCGCGTCTGATGCCACACATCCGGTCATGTAGTTCCGGAACTTTCTCAGGTGAGTCTCGGGGTCCGACCTCCCATCATACAAAGGTGTTTGAGGAGGGGTGATCCTTGGCTGTATGGGGGCGAGCTCGATGTGGACCGCGAGTGGCTCGCTCGGCCCGACGATCTTCATCTTGGCGCCTGCCCCAGATTCCAGGAGCGCCTTCATGTCATCGAGCTAGCATTGCATTGCAGCCATCGACGTAGCTTGGTCGCTTGTGGTTTGGCTCTCGGAGCGGGCGCCGAGGCGATCGTGTACCAATCGCCTGGCTCCGCGGCAGGCGATGAGACCATCGCCGCCGAACTTGGTTCTTCGGCCAGGAGCCAGATGGTTGGCCTGCCTTCTGGGAGTTGGGTACGCCGAACCCCTAGTGACGGATTCGGGCTCCGTCGTCTCATGGCTGGGGCCAGAATGCCCCAGTCGCCATGACAGGTCGCTTCCTAGGCGGCTGAAAATGGAATTGTCCCGCCTTGCGAGCGCCTTTTCCTGCGAATCGGGGCTTTCGGGCGATCGTCCGATAAGTAACCCCTTGAGCTTCTGCTTGGACGCGCGGCGGATGGCCGATGGGGTAATAGCAGGCGCGTCGAATGCTCTCCGTCGCTCCCTTAGGATGGCTATAGCCTCCTCGATCTGTTCCACGTTTTGGAACTGGTCGAGCGAAAGGCTGGGGTCGTCCCTCAGGCGCGGGATCGAGAGTCTCGCATCGCTGCGGCCAGCCTCTGTCGTAGGCTGGGGCTCGAATTGAGCCGGAACGAGGCGTCCGGTGGATCGGAGAGTGGCCCTCTTCGATGTGATGGCAGACGTCATGAATCTGAAGGCTTTTCTTTGAAAAACAGTGAGTGTTTCTTAAAGTATATACCCCGGAGAACCGTGAGTGTTCTTCGAGACGGTCGGAATAAAAATGAAGGTTAAGATGCCCTTCCTTCTAGCGCCAATTGTTGTTTCCCAAAATATTATCCGGAGATAGATATTGCTGGAATGGATGGGCAGCAAATAATGTGCGAGAGCACGTCCGAGGGAAAGTGAATAACACAAGATTTGCTAGGTTTGTTAGGCCAGGGCTTGAATGCTCTCACGAGATGTTATTAATACGAATACATTGGACTACAAATATTAATATAATAATGCAATTACAATGAGTGTAAAAGATCCTAGTTATCTAGCTCTTGAGCGAAGCTCTGTGTGTTCTTGTTCTCATTTCTGCCGACCGTCTTGTGGGATAAGAGGTCTCGAGAGTGATAGAAATATGTCCGAAGTGTATAGCATAGCCAATAGAGTGAAGCCAACTGTGAAGCAGCGAGAAAACCCGACCTTTTTCCAAGTGCATGATGCCTTCTATTTGTAGGAGGAGCCGTGACGTAATCCTGACGGGCGATCGCCTTTCCTGTATTATTATAAGGGTGCGATCGTGTTTTAGCACATGGGCTGATTGCCTTAAAGTCCGTGGCTGCTGCTGGCAGCCAGCTATGCGGACCAATGAGAAGTCTGCACGCGTCCCGAGTTGCTGTCCCGGGAGGTCCCACCTTGCACCTTTCGGCGGGTCTGTCGGTAGGTGAGAAGATGGTGACAGGCTGTGGTCAAAGGGCCTTATCTTTCAGCGCCTTTTCCGGATCTGCATGTGGGTCTCTATCCCGATCTTTGATCTTCGCCGACTTGATGGATGCTGGCATTATGTGGCATGAGGCGGTCGTCCATGATCGGGCACCTGGGATGATCGCTAGTTGTCGGGAGACGATCGCCTTGGTAGTCGATCGCTCGGCGCTGGGTCCTGATCTGGGTCCTTCGATCGGCAAGTCTTTCTTCGTCTATTTGACTCTGGTTCGGTCGCCCGGTCTCTGTGCCGATCGCCTGTTGAGATGTATAAATCTCGACACAACAGTACGTAAAGACCATTACGTACGCTATATCAGTAACTTAACGTACGTAATGCTAGTCCAGAACCGTCGCACCAAAAATATGAAGATACGTAAGGATCTTACCTCCTAGCGTACGTTAACAAGCTGCATGAATTACGTAGGTAGATCTCACCTCCTAACGTACGTAAGGATCCGTTGACTGTAATAGTGAGATCTGATCGAAAGATACCCGACCATACCAGCCGAAAGTTGGCCACGAGAAAGGTTCCTACAACCGACCACTCATTACGTACGTAACCCTACAGGTTTAACGTACGTAATACTCATCCCATAGCGTACGTAATGTTACACATGTAGCGTACATTATGGCTAGTATACTTTGCCAAAAATCCAAACTCTCCAAGCAACATCCAAATGACGAAATAATACCGACGACAAGTATAAATGTTTCGATCCCGAAATATCCCAATACAATATACATTGTATCAGTCCAAAACAACAACACTTGTACAATTCCAAATGAATACTTACAACTCAACAGTGAAACGAAAAAAAAAAAAAAAATTACCCCCGGATATTACATACTCCCCCACTTAAAAAGAGTTTCGTCTCCGAAACTTAGGGTGCACAACTCGGGGTACGAACTATCCATCAGGATCTGAAAACAACATCTCCAAGAATACTCCTCACTAAGAACCACTCCGCCTGAGTAACTGGGCCAACCCCTCGGGTCCCCCGCGTGTCCTCTGCTTGAACACGGCAAAAGTCAAGTGATAAAAACACTCAGCCCAGTGCGAGATCAGCCGAATCATGACTCCTCCTCCAGAGACCAGCCAAAAAATCGTACCATCCGCATGACTCGTAACACCGGCATACACACCCCACGGGAGCTGCCCATTATACATGTCTACAATCATTAGTGTACACTTCCCTGTTCTCGTCAGCATCGGATGCCCATGCAAATACTGACTCATGCCACGCAAAGATAATAACAACACAGACATAGTCCTCGGGACCATATCAATCGCACGCCCAAGTCCTCAAGACTTGACATCCCGAATCATAATGAACAATTACCAAGATTATCACGAAATATCGGGTACAACACCAAAAGGAAAGAAAAACGCATCAAACGACCTCAAATCTCAAGATTATTAAATACTATCATTACAAGATAGATCAACAACAAATGGTTCACAACCACAATACCATAATACAAATTAAGTCAAACATCAGTCCGAAAATCAAGGATAATACAACAAGGCTACATTTCAAATGTACCCGAAATCAACATTCTCCAGATCATCGAGCTCCTCAATCTCATCGACTCGAGGAAGACCCAAATCTGGACTCGCTGCTCCTCCTCGGCTGTCCTTTCCTCTGGCTCCAGAAGCCCGATAGGACCCCTCGTATGAAGTACGGACTGGAGTAACAAAATCTCTTGAGGCCCGTGAGCTCTCTCAAGACCTACTGGCACTAGAACTCCTGCAGTATTTCTGAAGGTGTCCTTGCCTCCCACACAGAAAACAAGCAATAGCTGGCATCGTACAACGAGTATTAACATGCCCCGCTGAATCACAATTGAAGCAAACAACAGTCGAACTCGTTGTAATACCCGAGATTCTCGGTTCCGGTTATTTTTGATATTTTGTCGGTTGTGCCGGTCATGTTGTTCTGTGGACGATTTCTTGGTCCGACATGATAGACCGGATTGTGATACTCGTCGGGTATGACTTTATCGTTTCGTAAGTCGAGCTAATCGTACGTCCTGTTTTGTTATTATTTGCCCTCTTCCGGATCGTTGTTGTGGTCGTATCGTAATTTTTGGTTCGTATCGGAGTCGTTTTTGCAACCGGAGGTTTTCTGGCCGGACTCAGATGGAACGGGCAAAGGAAAACGGCGCTGCCGAAGGCCGTGTCTGCGCTGGTCGGCCAGACTAGCGAGCTCGCGAGACACAACCGACAACCCGTGCAAGTTTTGCGCTGGGTGATGCGCCGTGTCAGACACGGCCGAGACATACGCGCAGGCATCTTGCGCCGGGTGCTGCGCCATGTCGGTCAGGTCACGCACTGACCCGCAACCCGGCGGAAGACACAGCGTTGGTCTGGGCCGTTTGCTGCGCCGTGTTCGGCAGGGGTATAAATATGGCAGGACAGACGGGTTTACACTCATTTTTCCATTCCTTATCTTTACTTTCCGCGGCTGGAGCTTGGAGGGCACGAGGAGATGTTATTCCACTGTAAATCCACGAAATTCCTGAGTCCATAACATCGATTAATCATTCCATAATTTACTCCGATCGATCGAATCAAGGCAAGTTTTCCTAAAATCCTACTTTTGGGTAAATTTGGGGTTTTACTTGATTTTGTTCGTTTAATTCGAAATAACTTAGAATAGTGATGGATTGATGATTGTTAAGTTGTATTATATCGAATTCCTTGTTATTCCACAGTTGGATTGCCGAGGATTCGTCGTTTTATTGAGTTTCTTATCGACGCCTTGATGGTGTTCGATAAAATGTCACAAAGGGGATTCGGGCATTCTACGATTATTCTTCCTCGTTGGTTCATTAATTTATTGATGGTATGATGTTAGGGTCAGGTTTCTTGCGAAGAACTCGAGTCTGAACTCTTTCGTTCATCGTTTTCCGATCGTTGTGTTACCGTTATTCCCTCTGGAGAATTATAGGTGTTCGAGGTTACCCGGTTGAGCCGTGTTCGTCGGAGTATCCGATATCGATTATCGAGGAAAGTATCTTGCCCATACATTACGTGTTTTGTGGATATAATGGTTGCTAATCGTCGATATGTGCTAAATAAATATTTATAACCATTTTTCAAAAGAATCGGTATATTTACCATCATGGTTCTCGCAAAGGTGACCCGTGTGTTTCGGAAATTAATATGCTTAATTGAATATTTGTGCTAGTCTTGAGTATAGGATCACCTTACTTTCATGTGATGTCATTATGTATGATTATGTCGTCGTAAATGTAAAGTTTAATTCTTTTGTCAAAATATGTACGTGGAGTCACGTGGTTATGGATGAATATGTGAGTTTGTGTGATATTGGTTGTGTCGTTCAGTGCTGTTGAGATCTTGTGCTTCCTTGTGAATTGTTATTGTTCTGGGTCGTGAGTACGTGTTGGATAATATGGCTATTCTAGCAAGGTACCTCGACTATATATATTTTGTGTGTTTGACCTTTGAGAGTTGTGGTTTTGTAATATGTGAGTTGTTCTTCCACCCGGGGATGGCATGTGTGGCCTTTGGGGGCCGATACTAATGGGTACGGCCACGGAAGTGGACTTGGGTGCGTGTGTTGTTGTTCTTCCACCCGGGGACGGTCCGACGGGGCCTCTGGGGGCCGATACTAATGGGTACAGCCGCGGAAGTGGTTTCCCACCTGGGGACGGTCCGACGGGGCCTCTGGGGGCCGATACTAATGGGTACGGCCACGGGTTATCAAGTGTGGTTTCTGTGATATTGATGTTGATGTTTTGAAGATTAATTGTGATATGTCTGGAGTATCACAATGCTTTATGCTCGGGGTTGAGATGCAATATATATATCGAGTCTTGGTGTTTGGCTAGAATGGCATGAGATAATGTATTATGTGTAATGTGTCCTTGTAAGTGAATTTAAGTGGATGATCGGGTCGTGGACCCTGTGTTTTGTGACCGGAATGGTTGGGTCGTGGACCCCGAGTTTTGTTAACGGATTTGTATTTTGGAAAATGTACTTTCGGGTTGTGACCCTAAGTGGCTTTCGAGGAATTAAGAACTTTTCAATTTCTAATGTTGTCAAAACTCCCGAGATTTGGAATTGTTTTCAAAGTGCTTACTTGTTTCATTTCTACTTTCAAGTCTTGAACTATTTTAATTAAATGATATATCTCGGGAAGTCTTTCGTTGTATTCTCGGAATGTGTTGTGTATGGCTCGTATTTGCACTTTATACTTGCACTAGTAAAACTGTGGAGTTTTGCTAACCCCCGAGTAATCGGGGGGTAGATATCTGTATTGTGTCCAGGTACATGCAGGTTTTCGGGAGCAAGACACAGGATCGGTACGAGGGATGATGAAAGACGAATGATACTAATCACACGAGGGCCAGTTTTGGGTTCAGTTAGTCGGAGTCCATTGTATTGTCTTTTTCGCTGCCGTATTGTCTATGTTTTAAAGTATTTTACCCTTGCGTGGGTATGAGTCTGGATAGGGTTATGTATTTTTTATTTTTTTAAGACAGTGATAAAAGACCAACTCGGTCTAATGGTTCGTGATTATGCCATGTCGGCATGTAATATATTATGTTGTTTCGATGTTTAGCCTGGTGGATCCTCACGGAGAGGGTCTGCGGCGTGTAATATTCCCGGTTAGATTCTGGGGGTGTTACATTTATGGTATCGGAGCTTAGGTTGCGGAAACCTAGGCTGTTGGGTCCAATCGTTTATTATTGGGTCTTGTCTTGTCAGATTGAGTCTGACTGATGTCGTGTCGCGACGCGTTGTTTGGAATGTCGGTCGTGATTAGTATCAGGGTGCAGCCATCATCTTCGTGCGATCTGTGGATGTATGTCTCCCTACTACAGGTTGTACCACGAGCTATACGAGCCTGTGAGATTCTGTGTTATGTAGTAGTATTTGAAGGTGCATCGTGAGTAAGTGACATATATTTGTTAATTCCCGTTTTGTGCTAGAATGAAGAATGATATTGCTAAATGTATCCTTGTATGAACTGTTTTCTTGCAAGAGTAACAACCTTGGAATTTTTAGTTTTGAAGGCTTCCGGGGAGCCACGTAAATTTTTAAAATGATCTCCAAGGGAGGAATAATTTTGATTTTTGTATGATGACCTCAAGGTCAAAATTTTTGAGACTTCAACTACCGATATTTCATTTTCATCTCAAACTATAAGTTTTCAAAACACGAGTTTTTAACTCAAATAAGGTCTACAAAATATACTCAAGACGTGACTCTCGTTTGTAACTTTTCGGTTTCATGGATGTTAGTCAGAAGATGTGTATTGATGATGTTATCGCCGTTTGGACGATGGTGCCCAGTTTTATAATTAAGATGGTTATGTGAACGCCGAGTCATTCGGTATGTGCACGTTGAGATAACCCTCCATGCTGAGAGGAGAAATTTCGGTTTTGAATGACAATTGCCTTTTGATGGTTACTCATGAGGTGTTGTAATTATGTGAATCGATGGCTTCGAGATTCGAATGTTGTTGTTGTTTATTTGTGACTTTCGATTCTAGTAATGTCGTACATATATTCGCAATCATGTTGCTGAAATAAAGCAGTTAGCGCACGCTAAGTGTGAGGCTAGCGCGCGCTAATGCAGCATGGGTAGCGCACGCTAAATATTTTTTGTAGCGCGCGTTAGTTAGCCTGGACAGAGGCTAGAGAACCATATTTCTTTTAACTGTTAGGCCTAACCTTGGCAGTCGATCACCAGTAACTGTTTTCTACTTGTGTTGCCTAGTGATGACAACTGTTTTGTGTGAACATGTGTATGACTTTTCGTTGCACTAAGTGATAATTGATTTTGTTCAGTAATTTGATAAATTCTGTCTGCTGTGTGTGTTCGAAAATGTCTTTCCTAAAACTTTCATAAGTTTGTGCAAGTTGCGATAGAATCAATTCTTGAAACTAATTTGACGTTGCGATTAAGTCGTCGGCTTCGTATGAACTTTGGAAATTGTTTGAAATTTGCGAGCCGGCCTAGGATTCTCAAAGAAAACCTCGACGGTATTTGAAAGAGTTGTTTTAAAGTACATTGAATATTTTGTAAAATATTACCGTCATTGATGCTTGTGTAGTGTTGGGAGAATTTTTGAAAATGATTTTTACGTATTGTAGTATTTTCAAATAATTCGAGTAAATGATTTTCAAAAATCTTTCACATCATGAAAATATTTTATTTCAAAAACCAATATGATTTTTATTTTCAAAAATATATAGTGAAAGATGAAAAATCTCACTCGATGTAAAGTTCAAACTCGGATTTAGAAATGTTTATGTAAGAATGGTTTGATGATCTTGCATGGTTAACTTGTTGGTTGTTAACGGCGATGATGATGCGTAGAGGCATGATAATTTTGATAACGCCAGTTACAAGGAATTATTATTTTTGCAAATGATTTCAAATGACACGGTTAAAGTATGTTGTTTACAAGTTTTGATGAAACAACCCGAGGTACCAAAAGTACTTTTAAATTTTATTTTGATTAGCATACAAATCTAAGGATTTTCAAAAGATTTCCTTTAAAAGGATATCTCATGGATTTTATTATCGAGTTGTTATTGGTTACCTTATGTGATATGTCATGCTAAGTTGGTACTTTAGCATATTATTTTTGCGAAGTGGTGCAATCGTATTGAGTGAGAATCCGCTTAGTATGCCGAGGGACAGAGGACGCGGCTGTGACCGCGGTACAGTTGGTTATGGAGATTAGATGCGGGACCAAGAGGATATGGCCGGGATGGTTGCTATTAGAGCACTTCATTCTCGTTTTTTACGTTTCGGGGACGAAACCTCTTTTAAAGGTGATATGATGTAATATCCGCAATTTTCGATTTTCGGTAAATTTCTTTTTTGGCAGGAGTCTGTTTTAACGGATCGTCTGTGACCGTTTCGTCCTTCTGTGAATGTTTCATTCTACACTTGTTAACATCCAAGATCGTTTCGGTGTCGTTTTGCTGAGTTCTGTGCTTTTTGGCGACTTTTCCATATTTGAGATCGATTCTTGTGAATCTTGTTCGAAATTGTTGTTTGTATTTCCCCGTAAGTCCTTTTAACCTTGTTATACGTTTTGTGAAGTTCGGTTTGGTTATACGTTGTCTTATCGTGATGTTTCAGGCGTTTGGGCCATTTTGTAATTTTCCAAAGTTTTGGGGTGGTTGACTTCGTATCATCTTTCCTGATCTTCAAGTTATCGGAATCATGTGTCATCTAGAGTTGCTCTGTCTGGATTGTTTCATGTTTTAAGTTTCCGGACGAAACTTATTTTTAGTAGGGTAGAATGTAATACCCGAGATTCTCGGTTCCGGTTATTTTTGATATTTTGCCGGTTGTGCCGGTCATTTTGTTCCGTGGACGATTTCTTGGTCCGGCATGATAGACCGGATTGTGATATTCATCGGGTACGACTTTTTCGTTTCGTAAGTCGAGCTAATCATACGTCTTGTTTTGTTATTATTCGTCCTCTTCCGGTTCGTATCGGAGTCGCTTTTGCAACCGGAGGTTTTCTGGCCGGAGTTGTACGAAACGGCGGTGAAAACGATGCTGCTGAGCACCGTGTCCTGTGCCGGGTCGGCCAGGACTAGCAGGCCTACCGAGACACGGCCGAGAACCCGCGCAAGTTTTGCGCCGGGTGATGCGCCGTGTCGGACACGACCGAGACATACGCGCAGGCGTCTTGCGCCGGGTGCTTCGCCGTGTCGGTCAGGTCGCGCACTGACCCGCAACCCAGCAGAAGACATGGCGCTGGGGGGCCGTTTGCTGCGTCATGTTCGGCAGGGGTATAAATAGGGCAGGACAGACGGGTTTACACTCATTTTTCCATTCCTTATCTTCCCTTTCCGCTACTGGAGCTTAGAGGGCCCGAGGAGATGTTGTTCCACTGTAAATCCACAAAATTTGTGAGTCCAGAACATCGATTAATCATTCCATAACTTGCTCCGATCGATCGAATCAAGGCAAGTTTTCCTAAAATCCTACTTTTGGGTAAATTTGGGGTTTTACTTAATCCGAAATAACTTAGAATAGTGATGCATTGATGATTGTTAAGTTGTATTATATCGAATTCCTTGTTATTCCACGGTTGGATTGCTGAGGATTCGTCATTTTATTGAGTTTCTTATCGACGCCTTGATGGTGTTCGATAAAATGTCACAAAGGGGATTCGAGCGTTCTACGATTGTTCTTCCTCGTTGGTTCGTTAATTTATTGTTGGTATGATGCTAGGGTCTGGTTTTTTGCGAAGAACTCGAGTCGGAACTCTACCGTTCGTTGTTTCCAGATCATTGTGTTACCGTTATTCCCTCCGGAGAATTGTAGGTCTTCGAGGTTACCCGGTTGAGCCATGTTCGTCGGAGTATCCGGTATCAATTATCGAGGCAAGTATCTTGATCATACATTACGTGTTTTGTGGATATAATGGTTTCTAATCGTTGATATGTGCTAAATAAATATTTATTACCAGTTTTCAAAAGAATCGGTATATTTACCATCATGGTTCTCGCAAAGGTGACCCGTGTGTTTCGGAAATTAATATGCTTAATTGAATATGTGTGCTAGTGTTGAGTATAGGATCACATTACTTTTGTGTGATGTCATTATGTATGATTATGTCGTCGGTAAATGTAAAGTTTAATTCTTTTGTCAAAATATGTACGTGGAGTCACGTGGTTATGGATGAATATGTGAGTTTCTGTGATATTGGTTGTGTCGTTCGATGCTGTTGAGATCTTGTGCTTCCTTGTGAATTGTTATAGTTCTGGGTCGTGAGTATGTGTTGGATAATATGGCCATTCTAGCAAGGTACCTCGACTATATATATATTATGTGTGTTTGACCTTAGAGTTGTGGTTTTGTAATCTGTGAGTTGTTCTTCCACCCGGGGATGGCATGTGTGGCCTCTGGGGGCCGATACTAATGGGTACGGCCAAGGAAGTGGACTTGGGTGCGTGTGTTGTTGTTCTACCACCTGGGGACGGTCCGACGGGGCCTCTGGGGGCCGATACTAATGGGTACGGCCGCGGAAGTGGTTTCCCACCTGGCGATGGTCCGACGGGGCCTCTGGGGGCCGATATTAATGGGTACGGCCATGGGTTACCAAGTGTGGTTTCTGTGATATTGATGTTGATGTTTTGATGATTAATTGTGATATGTCCGTAGTATCACAATGCTTTATGCTCGGGGTCGAGATGCATTATATATATCGAGTCTTGGTGTTTTGCTAGAATGGCATGAGATAATGTATTATGTGTAATGTGTCCTTGTAAGTGAATTCAAGTTGATGATCGGGTCGTGGACCCTGTGTTTTGTGACCGGAATGGTTGGGTCGTGGACCCCTGTTTTGTTAACGGATTTGTATTTTGGAAAATGAACTTTGGGGCTGTGACCCTAAGTGGCTTTCGAGGAATTAAGAACTTTTCAATTTCTAATGTTTTCAAAACTCCCGAGATTTGGAATTGTTTTCAAAGTGCTTACTTGTTTCGTTTCTACTTTGAAGTCTTTAACTATTTTAATTAAATGATATATCTCGGGAAGTCTTTCATTGTATTCTCGGAATGTGTTGTGTATGGCTCGTATTTGCACTTTATACTTGCACTAGTGAAACAGTGGAGTTTTTCTAACCCCTGAGTAATCGGGGGGTGGATATCTGTATTGTGTCTAGGTACATGCAGGTTTTCGGGAGAAAGACACAGGATCGGTACGAGGGATGATGAAAGACGAATGATACTAATCACACGAAGGCCAGTTTTGGGTTCAGTTAGTCAGAGTCCATTGTATTGTCTTTTCGCTGCCGTATTGTCTATGTTTTGAAGTATTTTACCCTTGCGTGGGTATGAGTCTGGATAGGGTTATATATTTTTGATTTTTTTAAGACAGTGATAAAAGACCAAATCGGTCTAATGGTTCGTGATTATGCCATGTCGGCATGTAATGTATTATGTTGTTTCGATGTTTAGCCTGGTGGATCCTCACGGAGAGGGTCTGCGGCGTGTAATATTCCCGGTTAGATTCTGGGGGTGTTACATTGGTCGTCTGAGAAGAAGATGCCTTTCCAGCACGAAGACGACAAGAAAACGACCTCTTGGACGTCCAAGCCCGATGTCCCTCTGAACGAACTGGCTCTTGGGATTCAGTGCCTAAAACAAAGGCCCACCGGAAGCGGTAAAATGAAAATTAATTTGATCGGAATCCCTACGAGGATCGATCGAGCTATATATATACGAATATTAAAACGAAATACAAGGGATGCAAGAACTTACCCTTGTAGTCCGTTGATTAAATGGATTCCTTCTCTTGAGCCATTCCCCAAGCTTGAGATGAATTCTCTACGATCCAATTCGCTCCAAGGTCTTGGATGATCTAATGCCGAAAGGACCGTGTCTCTACTTTCTATGCGCCGTAGAAACGACCGGAATGACTAAACCTTGTTATCCTCCAAGGATACGGCTAGAACAAGGTTGTAGAAGGTTTGCTAATCAAGATTACAACACTCTAAGTGTTTAATCTATAATCTCTCTATCTCACAAATATTTTCTCCAAGAAAACTTATGAATGAAGATGAAGATGATGAAGAATGTTATGAAGCATTGGAAAACTATTTTCCTCTCTCCTTTCTACTCTCAAAACCATGAGTTCAAGTCACTAAAAGGATATTGAGGTCTACACATTTATTCTCCTTCAAATCTTCACTTATTCACCTACCTTTGACAATATCACCAAAGGTGATCTTTGTCCCCTAGGTTGGTCACATACATTATACCCCACAATGATAAGACCAAGACCATGGAGGGATTAGGTGATTGGGGCGGCCATCTAGAAGGAGCTGGACGAGTTCAATCCGTTTCGGACTCCTGTGAGTCCAAACAGATAAACTCCACTTCCGTTCCGATGTATTTATATCGATTAATTAATCCAATTAATTAATCATATCAAATACATAATAACATAATTAATTTCTCCAAGAAGTAATTATATTCATGAATTAAATTAATCACCCAGTGATTTATTTAATTCATTAGGCCGTAGATCAATTTATCCAATAAATTGATTTAGACATCCAATGTCCCAAATTAGATATCCAATATCCAATATTCATAATGAGAGAATAAGCTCGATTCATTCCATCGTCAATCCTATTGTGCGACTCGGTAAGTCCGTCTCAGTCAGCAATGGGAGGAACCAAAGAGAAGTAGCACCACCTAGCCAGCCTGGCGGCCTACACTGTACCCCAACTGAGAACGAATGATTGGGATCATTCAAGAACCATTCTGTCGTGAATACTAGTATACGTATAAACCCTTCTTTCAAATGTCCCGATCAAGTTATAGGGTCACGGTCAGTCAAACCCTATCTGTACTTGACGCTATGCATGCGTTAATGAAAATCGAGATCATCGAGCTCTCGTGTATCGAATACAACTAGCTCCAATACTTTGGCCAAAGACTTATGATCTCATCTGCCAATAACCGCATAGGACATATAACCCACTCACTAATGGGAGAAAGAATTCTATCTTGGTATTCAGTAGGACCTACTACTTGCCCGTCAAGATGCACGTCGAGGTTGACCCCCGCCTTCCGGTTTATAGGGTCGAACTACTCTAATGAAAATCTTGACGTCACAAGCACATCCCTACTAAATCCTCAAGTCAAAGGTTCATGAATACCTATCACAACCTTTCGATTCCGTCATTGACTGTCCCAGAAATCTGTGTGACGAATTGAGTGTGAGTCGGTTTGAGTATACTAATCCAATTAGGATACCTATAATGTGTGATCCCACTAACCATTAGTGTTCGACAGGCACCCTCCTTGTCAAAGAACATGTCATACAAGTCTTCACATAAACTTAACGCCCAGTCAAGTTTCATCGACTTGCGAACGATTAAGTATTTGAGCTATACATTTTTCCAGTGCCGACCCCCTTATCCAATAAGGAGTGGATGTTTTCCTCTCAAATACACGGACTTGCTTATATATATATATATATATATATATATATTTACGAGTTAGGAATGCCAGTAACTACCAGTAAATAAAGAAACATCCATTGCCTTATATAAATGATTTACATAATAACAAGTACAATGCCCTCATTCAACATCCTCTGAGTGGCATTCGAGGGCATACTCCCAACACCGGCATCTTAGTCCTCTCACCAGAAGAAACTGAAGGGTCCTTCCGAGCAAGCTCCTTGATCAAAAGCTCTGCTCCAAGAGCCTTCTCGATGAATTTACCAAGTGAGTTACAATTATGGTTGAACAACTGCATCCTCAACTGCGGGTTTAGCCTCTTGCTAAAATACTTGATCTTATCTGCCTCAGTACGGATAACAGATGAAGCAAACTGTAGAAGTACTTGAAACTTCTCAGTAAGAACAATAACACCCTCGTCCTCGACGGATTCGGGGTTCAAAACCTCTGACAACTTGGCTTCACGGAGTGGAGCCGGATGATATCTCTCTAACATGAGAGTCTTGAACTCACTCCAAACACAGTCACTATCGGTGGGCTTCACAAAAAGCCACCATGAATTAGCAGCCTTACTCAAGTAGTAAGTCGCTACTGCCACCTTACTCTCTGTAACACCCCCAAAATATCCCGAGGTATTACAGTGCCATGAATCCCACGTGGGACCCACAAGGCTAGTTAGAAAAATAGGCATTTTAAGAAAATCATGATAAAACCTTAAATTCAAGGATTACATAACGTGAATCGAAAGATTTAAGGGAAATGTAATTTGAAGTCCAATCATTACACAACAAAGGTTTTCTCAAAGGAAACAATTTATTCCAATTAAAACAGCGGCTAGAGATAATTCCAACACCACTCAAGTCTGACCGGACCCCTCGGGAATGTCCTGCACATGATGAACAATTTTACAGTGCGAGTCATACCGAGTAACGAGTCGAAGAATGCATACCAAATAACAACTACTAACAACGATATACGACATCTTTACAATCAAAGTACCTAGTAACCACGGGAATATTTCATCACTTAGCAAGCGAGTCTTTCTCCTTAACACATAAGCCCCCAAGGTCGCAACCAAGGGTCACGGAAGTATCCACACGGGAATACCCCGGAACATAGGTGCCCAATTCGGGTCTTACCCCCTAACACATTTCCACACGGGTACCATACAGGTTTTATCCCCAACACATCGACCCATTTATAACATCTTTAGAGAAAGACAAACGTCGGCTTTTATCAAAATGGCACGTACACACATACGGCATAACATTGATATTAGAAAATTCACGAGCAAGATTTCACTTGCCTGTGATCCGGTAGTAGGTGCTTTATGATAACGAAGTCCCCACGCCCGCTCGAACTTAACCTAGCCACGGAACATCCGATTAACACCTCATACGGATTATAATGAATAAACTAGTCTCCCTTTCCTAACCGGATCCCTAGTGTAGTTTTAATTGTCGGTATGAGTATCGTTTCTAAGTTTTCAAGTGTTGTGTATCATTATCTCATTCAATCTTATAGTTAACATTAGGTATATCGATATAATCAAGAAGATAATCCTATTATTCTTCGGTGTCAACGAATTGTTATGGCGAAATCGAATCTTATGCTTTCTAATACAATTCTATATCCCGAATACTACAATCGACGGATTTATTGCACAACAACTTCGGTGGTTTGGCAACCAATATTGATTATACTATCGAATTATTTCCTTAGTTTGCTAAGTGTCAAAAATCACAAGGTAAGGGTGGCTACGGACAATGGAATATACGGTGACGGATTACTACGAATTTCCCCACAATTGATTCGTTAAATTTTACATTCCTAGTGATGATTTGAAGTGAAATTTCATTTGCACGAAACGAAACATATGAGAAACGAAATTTCCGGTTACTACAATTTCATCCGACAAGATTGTATACGAAGTTTAGCAAAATCTACCCAATACCCGCAATATAATAAGTATAAATAAGAAAACATCGAAGATATAACTCCAGGGATTGGTGGCTTACCTTATTGGAAGAAGAACAATGAAGATGGTTGAAGGATTCACAAGAACTACGAGGAAAACGAGAAGTGACTTGAACGACTTGGATAATCTTCACCGAAGCTCAAGAATCCACCTCCTCAATGTTAATTCAAGTGTTTAAGAGGCTTAAGAACCGGGTATAGGGCCAGGAATTTCTCCAAGGGTGGCAGTTTGTGATGTTGGGTCGTGCAAATGAAGAAGGGAACTATCATTTTATAAAACTTGGTTTTGATAACGTATGTTAACTATAAGGGTGTTACGTACGTAAGGTGTATTACGTACATAATAGTGTGCTGACAACGTACGTAAAGAACTCGCTGTCCGAAATGTGCCCAAGTGTTACGTACGTTAAATTTGGGACATAACGTACGTAACGAACAGTTGACTTGTTTGTCCTCTAGCCCGCCGAAAGTAGCCCTGTCCGTGTCAAAAGAAAAATTCTGGTCGGAAGACCGACCCACCCGTTACGTACGTAATGTAGCTGCCTTAACGTACGTAACGATCGAAATATAGCGTACGTTAGGCATGGGTTATAGCACGCGTTAGACAAACCCTTTTAGCCTCAAACCACATTCTAACCATCTTGGGGTGACCATCCCTTCCACTCGTCAACAATTATCGGGGAACAAGATGTTGGCCACCGTCATATTCGCACCGACGATCGTCCCACGGCGTCAAGGTGTGTCACCCCCGTTTCATTCACATCGTACAATTATATAGCACTCAATGGAATACATAAATAGAAATGACGTCACATTACCAAACATTCACACAGTACAAAGTACTCAAGCATGGAATACCGGAGGTATTACACTCTCTTTCGGACACTGAACCATGTCGAAGAGTTTATCAAAATGTTCAAGCCAATGAATAATGTTAGCTGGTTCCGACAAACCCACAAAAATAGGCGGCCTCTGATGAGAGATATCGCCGACAATCTGACTCACTCTCCCAGCCTGTCCATAAAACGGCACCTGGGATCCCTGCTGTGGTGTGCCATGAACCACTAAGGTCTGCATGGTTTCTATTATTTGCATCATCTGAGTCATCTGGGCCATCATGCCCCTCATAAGCAAGAAAGGGTCGATGTGTCCACTCTCAGTCTGATCGACTCTTTGAGTATGACGTCCCGAAGGAAAATCGGTCACATAAGTCACACCTCCGGCCGAACTCTGATCCATCTCGGCATCCGCACACGTATAAATATGAGATTATGGGTTCTAGCTCGATCTGGAGCCCTTACCCCCTCTGCCACGTCCTCGGATTCCTCTTTCCATACTGAAAGAATAACGTTCGATCATGATCATAACTCAAATACGTCTCAACGGCCAAATCAGAATGCTAAGTCAATAGCCAACACGAGTATACATACTCAACACAATCACATCAATCATGCTAATCATAGACAATATAGATCTCAAACGTTCCAAAAAAAATAATCATGAGTGTATCATAACACAAATGTTACATACAAGTTTCAACAAAACATGTATAATCAATGACATAATGAATGTATGAACATAAAGAGAATCTAGTCCTTACAAAGGTTGTAATGCCCTGACTTTCTTAATTAAAAACAACGTTTTCTTAAAAAAATTTATATAAATTCGGAGTATTTGCGGAATCATTATAGTCAGTAAATCTTCAATAAAACTCATTTATTCAAACATCAGTACAGTTTTACAAAAACATGGAAAATCAATTATTTGGACATAGTCCGTTGAAATTACGTTTGTTGAAGAACATCAAGTGTTTCGTAAAAATAATAACAATTACGGTGACAACATCTTTTATTCTTTAGAACTTCATCGTGTTGGAGTATGTATTCATCTTCTGCTTGTCCCGTTCATCGATTCCTTAGCCTGAAAAACATAAATGACGAGGTGTGAGTACGCGAGCATACTCAGTGAGATTAAACCCTTATAAATCGTCAAAATCATGTTGTTTAATGCACATAAAACATTCTTATTTGTGTGAGACTCATCTCGGATTTCTTTCATTCTTTCGACCCCTCGCGGGTCGTCATGATACACGATACAACGATGACCATAACATATTAAAACAGTATAACCTCACCTCGTTTGCTGAAATCTTGAAATATCTTCCTTTGAATTTGGCTCGGTTGTCCTTCTTGGATCCCGAATAGGCTTCTCCTAGCACTTGAAAATACTTTTTCATATTTTCGGTCATAAATTCTTGATGTAAAATCTGAAATCTCTTTGAGGACTTTTATCAAACACCTTTGAAAAACTGTCAGATTTGAGCTTCCTGTTTCATCTGGCTTTTTGAAGCCTTTATAATTTTTATAAGGGAATTATGTTACGGGCGTTTTATAGTAGAGGTCCAGAGCTTCAAACTGATATGTGATATGTACAAAAACACGCCTGGTAACATGTATAAATAGGGGTCCAAATTCGGCTTAAAATCAACCTTACTCGGACAGCTGGAGGCCTTATCCGGACAGCTGGCCGAGAAGCTTCTGTCGGTTGTGACCGACCTTATCCGGACAGCTGGACAGCCTTATCTGGACAGATGGCCGAGAAGCTTCTGTCGGTCGTGACCGACCTTATCCAGACAGCCTTATCCGGACAGCGCCGAGAAACTTCTGTCGGCCGTGACCGGCAGCTGTCGGTAGGCGTGTCCAGCGGTGACCGACAGATGTCCGTCAACTTGGCTCGACCCCTTCCCGGTGCCCAAATTCGATTTTCCGACCTGTTCGGGACTCGTCGGAGTTAAATCTTCGATATGCTCGGAACGTATTTTCGATAATAATAATAAAATAATTTAATATTATTTTTGCAATATAAGTGTTTTGTAATGAAATTTTATCGTATCAAAATCTTCGGAACTTTTCGAAATCACTTTCATAAATTCTAAAAATGATCTTTATAATTTATTTTGAAATCTTTTCCTTTTAAGTACTTCATTTTATGCTAGGAACGTATCGGTCCAAGTATCGGACAACCTGTAAATATTAAAAAATCAAAATCCATGATCGTTAGCAAAATAAATTTAAATAAGTATTGGGGCGTTACAATCCTCCCCCCTTTAAAAAATTTCGTCCTCGAAATTGAGCTTCGTAAAGAACTTTGAAAATCTGTATCAAACTTTGTATGAGTATTTTCATCAATAACTTTAAAAATTTTGTGTCAGCAAAAATCACTTTGAAACCTTTCTTTGAAATCATATTTTGTCCCTTTCGGACAACATTTATACTTTCACATATCCTTTCAAATCTTTAGCCGACACAATCATTCTATACTCATACCATAATTTTTAAGTTTTCATAAAAGAGTGAATACTTGAAAACATTACCTCAGAGTCGACGTTGGGCAGCAGCGATGAACCACATATTCTACCGAAAATATAATCATGCCGTAATTATTCGTTATACTTTTAAAAATAAGAAAGTTTTGAAATATATTGTTTTGTATAAGTAAATCTTTTTTATAAACCTCCTTAACTGTATAGTCCCATACCTATACAGTCTTGGAATACCTCTCGTTCTGGTGAGAATTCGGTTCAGTCATGTCCCCCTCTGCCTAGAAGCCTTGTCAGGAGCCGCTCGTTGTCCGTGCCCTTTTTCTTATTGCACCGGCGATCACTCCCCTTTCTCGGAGCCGCTCATTGTCCGTGCCCTTTTTTATTGCACCGGCGATCACTCCCCGCCCTCGTCGGCCCCGGGTGTCACATGTTCACCAGCTTCCGCTGGGTTCATCCCCAAATCTCACCGTACTGAGAGAGGTCTTGCTCTGATACCATTCTGTAACGCCCTGACTTTCTTAATTAAAAAGAATGTTTTCTTAAAAAAAAATTATATAAATTCGGAGTATTTGCGGAAGCATTATAGTCAGTAAATCTTCAATAAGACTCATTTATTCAAACATCAGTACAGTTTTACAAAAACATGGGAAATCAATTATTCGGACATAGTCCGTTGAAATTACGTTTGTTGAAGAACATCAAGTGTTTCGTAAAACTAATAACAATTACGGCGACAACATCTTTTATTCTTTAGAACTTCATGGTGTTGGGAGTATGTATTCATCTTCTGCTTGACCCGTTCATCGATTCCTTAGCCTGAAAAACATAAATGACGAGGTGTGAGTACGCGAGCATACTCAGTGAGATTAAACCCTTATAAATCGTCAAAATCATGTTGTGTAATGCACATAAAACATTCTTATCTGTGTGAGACTATCGTCTCGGATTGCTTTCATTCTTTCGACCCCTCATGGGTCGTCATGTTACACGACACAACGATGACGATAACATATTAAACAATACAACCTCACCTCGTTTACTGAAATCTTGAAATATCTTCCTTTGAATTTGGCTCGGTTGTCCTTCTTGGATCCCGGATACGCTTCTCCTACCACTTGAAAATACTTTTTCATATTTCCGGTCATAAATTCTTGATGTAAAATCTGAAATCACTTTGAAGACTTTTATCAAACACCTTTGAAAAACTGTCAGATTTGAGCTTCCTGTTTCATCTTCCTTTTTGAAGACTGTAGAATTTTTGGAAGGGAAATATGTTACGGGCGTTTTATAGTAGAGCTCCAGAGCTTATAATTGATATGTGATATGTACAAAAACACGTCCGGTAACATATATAAATAGGGGTCCAAAGTCGAAATCAACCTTACTCGGACAGCTGGAGGCCTTATCCGGACAGCTGGCCGAGAAGCTTCTGTCGGTTGTGACCGACCTTATCCGGACAGCTGGACAGCCTTATCTGGACAGCTGGCCAAGAAGCTTCTGTCGGTCGTGACCGATCTTATCGAACGACCTTATCCGGACAATGCCGAGAAACACATCGGCCGTGGCCGTGAGATGTCGGTAGGCGTGTCCGTGATGGCGGATGTCCGTCAACTTGGCTCGACCCCTTCCCGGTGTCCAAATTCGATTTTCCGCCCTGTTCCGGACTCGTCGGAGTTAAATCTTCGATATGCTCAGAACGGATTATTGATAATAATAATAAAATAATTTAATATTATTTTTGCAATATAAGTGTTTTGTAATGAAATTTTATCGTATCAAAATCGTCGGAACTTTTTGTAATCACTTTCATAAATTCTAAAAATGATCCTTATAATTTATTTTGAAATATTTTCCTTTTAAGTACTTCATTTTATGCTAGGAACGTATCGGTCCAAGTATCGGACAACCTGTAAATGTTAAAAAATCAAAATCCATGATCGTTAGCAAAATAAATAGCATTTAAATAATTATTGGGGTGTTACAATCCTCCCCCCTTTAAAAAATTTTGTCCTCAAAATTGAGCTTCGTAAAGAACTTTGAAAATCTGTATCAAACTTTGTATGAGTATTTTCATCAATAACTTTAAAAATTTTGTGTCAGCAAAAATCACTTTGAAACCTTTCTTTGAAATCATATTTTGTCCCTTTCGGACAACATTTATACTTTCATATATGCTTTCAAATCTTTTGCGACACTATCATTCTATACTCATACCATAATTTTTAAGTTTTCATAAAAGAGTGAATACTTGAAAACATTACCTCAGAGTCGACGTTGGGCAGCAGTGATGAACCACATATTCTGCCGAAAATATAATCATACCGTAATTATTCGTTATACTTTTAAAAATAAGAAAGTTTTGAAATATCTTGTTTTGCATAAGTAAATCTTTTTTTTTTAAACCACCTTAACTGTATAGTCCCATACCTATACAGTCTTCGAATACCTCTCGTTCTGGTGAGAATTCGGTTCAGTGACGTCCCCCTCCGCCTAGAAGCCTTGTTAGGAGCCGCTCGTTGTTCGTGCCCTTTTTCTTATTGCACCGGCGATCACTCCCCTTTCTCGGAGCCGCTCATTGTTCGTGCCCTTTTTTATTGCACCGGCGATCACTCCCCGCCCTCGTCGGCCCCGGGTGTCATATGTTTACCAGCTTCCGCTTGGTTCATGCCCAAATCCCACCGTACTGAGAGAGGTCTTGCTCCGATACCATTCTGTAACGCCCTGACTTTCTTAATTAAAAAGAACATTTTCTTAAAAAAAAATTATATAAATTCGGAGTATTTGCGGAAGCATTATAGTCGGTAAATCTTTAATAAAACTCATTTATTCAAACATCAGTACAGTTTTACAAAAAATGGGAAATCAATTATTCGTACATAGTCCGTTGAAATTACGTTTGTTGAAGAACATCAAGTGTTTCGTAAAAATGATAACAATTACGGTGACAACATCTTTTATTCTTTAGAACTTCATCGTGTTGGGAGTATGTATTCATCTTCTTCTTGTCCCGTTCGTCGATTCCTTCGCCTGAAAAACATAAATGACGAGGTGTGAGTACGCGAGCATACTCAGTGAGATTAAACCCTTATAAATCGTCAAAATCATGTTGTGTAATGCACATAAAACATTCTTATCTGTGTGAGACTCGTCTCGGATTTCTTTCATTCTTTCGACCCCTCGCGGGTCGTCATGTTACACGATACAATGATGACCATAACAAATTAAAACAGTATAACCTCACCTCGTTTGCTGAAATCTTGAAATATCTTCCTTTGAATTTGGCTCGGTTGTCCTTCTTGGATCCCGGATACGCTTCTCCTAGCACTTGAAAATACTTTTTCATATTTCCGGTCATAAATTCTTGATGTAAAATCTGAAATCTCTTTGAGGACTTTTATCAAACACCTTTGAAAAACCGTCAGATTTGAGCTTCCTATTTTATCTGGATTTTTGAAGCCTTTATAATTTTTGGAAGGGAAATATGTTACGGGCGTTTTATAGCAGAGGTCCAGAGCTTCAAATTGATATGTGATATGTACAAAAACATATCCGGTAACATGTATAAATAGGGGTCCAAAGTCGGCATAAAATCAACCTTAATCGGACAGCTGGAGGCCTTATCCGGATAGCTGGCCGAGAAGCTTCTTTCGGTCGTGACCGACCTTATCCGGACAGTTGGACAGCCTTATCCGGACAGCTGGCCGAGAAGCTTCTATCGTTCGTGACCGAACTTATCAGAATGACCTTATCAGACAGCGAGAAACTTCATCGGCCATGGCCGGCACTGTCGATAAGCGTGTCCGTGGTGGCCGTGAGATGTCCATCAACTTGGCTCGACCCCTACCCGGTGTAATATCCGCGATTTCGGATTTCGGTAATTTTTTTTTTTCGGCAGGAGTCCGTTTCGAAGACTCTCTTGGGACCGTTTCATCATTATGAGAATGATTAATTCTGTACTTTTTGTCATCCGAGTTCATTTCGGTATTGTTTTGTTGAGTTCCGTGTTTCTTAACGACTTTTCCGCACTTGGGTTCGATTCTTGTGAATCTCATTTGAAATTACTGTTTCGAGTTTCCCGTAAGTCCGTTTAACATTGTTAGAGGTGTTGTGAACTTCGGTTTGGTTATTCGATCACGTCTCGTTATTTTCGGACATTTTGGGCCATTTTGGTGATTTCCCAAAGTTTGGGGTAATTACCTTCCGTTGTCGAATTTCGAGCCTTCGGGTGGTCGGAATCGTGTGTTCTCTTAGTGCTCTACTTCATCTTTGTGAGTAGTTTGTAACCAAATCTCCGATTCGTATTCAGGTTCGGGTTTCGGGGTCGTTCAGATCGTCGTTGTCGGAATCATTTTTGCATCTGGAGGTGTCTTTGGCGACACTGGCGAAACGGCCTGGCAGCAGCTTGCCAGCGCCGTGTCTGGGCCGGGTCGGCCGGGGGCCAGCGACTGCCCGAGACACGTCCGAGACACACGGCGCCAGTGCAGGGTTCTTTGCGCCGTGTTCGGCAGGCGTATAAATATGACTGAGCAGTCGTTTTTCTTTCACTCGTTTCCTTTCCTATCTTTCCTATCCGCGGCTGGAGTATTTGGGAAGTCGAAGACATGTTGTTATACTAAGAATCCACGAAGTTTTGGAGCTCATATCATCGATTGATCATCACGTAACATCCTTCAGTCCAGCGAATCAGGGCAAGTTTTCTTAAAAATCTAGTTTTGGGGATTTTGTTCGATTTGTCCGTTTAATCCGAAATAACTTAGAATAGTGATGGATTGATGATTGTTATGTTGTATTATATCAAATTCCTTGTTATTCCACGGTAGGATTTCCGAGGATTCGTCGTTTTATTGAGTATCTTATCGACACCTTGAAGGTGTTCGATAAAATGTCACAAAGAGAATCCGAGCATTCTACGCTTATTCTTCCTCGTTCGTTCGTTAATTTATTGATGGTATGATGTTAGGGTCAGATTCCTTGTAAAGAACTTGAGTCGGAACCCTTCCGTTCGTTGTCTTCTTCGTGGTACAAGCTTCCCGGTCGAACCGTGTTCTTCGGGGTATTTGGTATCGGTTATTAAGGCAAGTATCTTATTATACGACTTGTATCTTGCGATTAGTAATCACGTATGAGATTTATGATGATTTTTGCTTTCCTTCGTAAATATGTTCCGTTCGAATTGGTTGTGTATTCCGCAATTTGAAGGCTTTGTGATAATAGTGTTATATTGGTATACGTGTTAGGTGTTGTGCCATTTGTGCAGGATTTCGACGTGCATATGGGATGGTTGTACACTTGGTTGTGCAATGTATTGTGTACCGATCGTGTGTTATGTTGGTTGTGTGTCGTTGATTGATGATAGTTGTTGCGAGTGTCGAGATTGTGTTATGTACGTGTGATGTACGATTTTGTGGTGATCAACATGATTGATTAATTGTGCTCATTGTCGTATGTAATGTGAATGTGAATGTGAATGTGTGTGACCGCTAAGTTCACTCATGTTGGTTCGACGGGACCTACGAGGACTCGTGGCAGTAGACTACGGGGTCAGAACTTAGTGAGGTACTGAGGTCCAATCGTGCTGGTCTGACGAGGCCTACGATAACGCATGGCAGTGGACCATGAGTTTCGAACATAGTGCGTCCAACCGGGTGATCTCGATGGGGCTTACGGTGACACGTGGCAGTGGACTACGGTGTCAGGACTGTGTGTGTGATGGTTGTGATTGATATAGTCCGTGTGGGTTGTCGAACCTACGGAGACACGTGACAGTGGATCACGGTGTCGGAATTGGTTATGTCTGGTTAATAGTCTGTGTGGGTTTTTGAACCTACGGAGACACATGACAGTGGATCACGGTGTCGGAATTGATTATGTTTGTTTAATTGCGCGTGGTGTAGTCCGTGCGGGTTGTTGAACCTACGGAGACACGTGGCAGTGGATCACGGTGTCATGAGCATGATTATTTTCATATCAAAGTTTTGAAAGGAAAAGTTTTATGAAAATGAATATTGGACCGAGTCTTAAGCTTGAGTAAATATTTCCCGTATTGTAAACAGTTGAGCTATGAAACAAGATTTGGGTTAAGGCCATAAAGTTTTTCGAAAGATTTTGTGAATCAGGACTTGAGGTCTTAAGGTTTTGAAATTCTAAAAATTCCCTAGATGATAATCTTATTTTCGAATGCTTCATAGCTTATCTTCCCTTGTGAAAACCTCACGGGAATATTTTGATACTTGATTATTATATTTGATTCACGATTATTATTTGCTTGTTACATTTCGTATGATCTGATAATTGCACTAGTAAAACAGTGGAGTTTTACTAACCCCCGAGTAATCGGGGGGTGGATGTCTGTTTTGCGTCCAGGTATATGCAGATTCAGGCGAGCAGTCACAGGATTGTCACAAGAGGATGACGAGCTGCGATACTAATCAAGGGTTAAGAGTTGTTTTGATTTTCGTTGTGTTGTCCGAGTTGATTTCAGTCTTCCGCTTTATTGTGTTTCGACCCCTGTGTGGGTAACGTTGTATAAGTCAATTTTGTTGATTGAGTTGTGTGACCTCATCGGTCTGTATTATTTTATTGTTTGACCCTGACCGGGCAAGCAGCTGGTCATTTTGTAAGGTATAGCCTAGTAGATCCTCGTAAAAAGGGGTCTACGGCGTGTAATATTCCCATATGGTTTTGGGGGTGTTACACCCGATGTCCAAATTTGATTTTCCGACCTGTTCCGGACTCATCGGAGTTAAATCTTTGATATGCTCGGAACGGATTTTCGATAATAATAATAATAAAATAATTTAATATTATTTTTGTAATATAAGTGTTTTGTAATGAAATTTTATCGTATCAAAATCGTCGGAACTTTTCGAAATCACTTTCATAAATTCTAAAAATGATCCTTATAATTTATTTTGAAATCTTTTCCTTTTAAGTACTTCATTTTATGGTAGGAACGTATCGCTCCAAGTATTGGACAAGATGTAAATATTAAAAAATCAAAATCCATGATCTTTAGCAAAATAAATAGCATTTAAATAAGTATTGGGGCGTTACAAAGGTCATACGAAGCTTCGAGGTCTTGAGATACTAGTCTTCACTTACGACGACTCGATGAAAGAATGACTCATACAGTCGTCCAACTATCACGACACACAAAACCCGACTGTCCAGATTGTCATAACCTGACAGCCCCACTAGTACCGTGTTGGTAGAGCCACATAACTCACATATCAGGGTATCTCACAACCCCTTTCTCTGATACCGTCTTCTGTAACACCCCCAAAATCCCATTGGCTTATTACAGTGCCGCGGACCCCACATCAGGAGATCCACCAGGCGAACACGACTAAAGACACAACAATCTGACTAAAAGAGAAATCACAGTCCTTACTATGACATCCGACATAATATTCCGATATGGAATTTCAACGACAAAAGTGGGCCAACATGGCCAAAATAAAAATAGAACAACATCCACGAGCCTTGCTTGGATAATACAAAAATGACAGCAACTAACAAAACTGGAGTACTCCAAACTGTCTGACCGACAGGAACACCAAACAACTCGGACTAGTATCGCTCGAATACCTCGTCGCCATCGTCATGCCCTTGCATCTCAACTCTCCTCGCAAGCACCTAAAACATGCAAACATGTTCCGCCACCATGGGGTTAGTCATCCAAATAATGAATATCAAATACATGTATAACATGATATGCATCCAAAGGCAGAGTAAAATGGTACAACAATGGTAATACGAGATGCTCACAAACCAACGTAAGAACCAAGAATTCGTGAAACACTATGCCCACGGCATAGGATCGGTACCTGCTCAACAGGTTAAAATACAAGTGTCGAATGGCGAATCATCAATATAGAACACAAAAATACACTACTCGAAGGTAAACCAAGCCAAATCTAAAATAGATACGAATCATAATGCCCGAAGGCTCCAACGAAAATACCAAAACATCACAATGGCCTGAAAGTCACTCAGCCGAAACTGTCAATCATCACAATGGGCTGAAGCCAAACAGCCCGAAGCTGTATCATCTGAGGGTCGGAGCCACGGCACAAATCCGTATCACATTGAGGGCCGAAGCCATGGCACGAAGCCGTATCACAATGAGGGCCGAAGCCACGGCGCGAATCCGTATCACAATGAGGGCCGAAGCCACGGTATGAAGCCGTATCACAATGAGGGCCAAAGCCACGACGCGAACCCGTATCACAATGAGGGCCGAAGCCACAGCATGAAGCTGTATCACAATGAGGGCCGAAGCCACGGCGCGAAGCCGTATCACTATGAGGGTCGAAGCCACGGTGTGAAACCGTATCACAATGAGGGCCGAAGCCACAGAACGAAGTCGTATCACAATGAGGGTCGAAGCCACGGCGTGAATCCGTATCACAATGAGGGCCGAAGCCACGGCACGAAGCCGCATCACAATGAGGCCATCCAATGACCGTGATTGTAACACCCCCGATATATATTTAGGAATATTACAGCGCCGTAAATCCTTTACATAAGAATTTACAAGGCTGAAGAAATGAAAAGACAATAACAAATACAAACTTATGAAATCACTGAAATAAAATATAATAGTTCTGGTTAAATACCGAGAATACAAATATCCAAATGAAGAGTTATTAATACATAACCAAAATCGAAACATCACAAACTGATGACGTACTCGAGTACTTATTAAAAATAAGCAAAGACAGACAATTAAACCCGGCCGAAACATCACTCTGCACCCTCGTCGTCGTGCAGTTCCAGTGGTTGTTTCCCCGCTCTCCTGGATCCTGAACATAAACAAAAAATGTTCACCCCCGAAGGGGTTAGCACAACGATGCTAGTACAAGTACCACAACATATTATTCAACATCTCATGAAGAATAATAATAATGTAAATGACAAAAATACCAACGAGTCTTCTCCTACGAGAAACTCATAAATAACATACACAACTGATATTCACAACATGATATCACAACATACAGATGGTAATTCCAATGATCCAGCGTTCACTGTCTAGACCCCAAGATGATCCCGTCGGACCAACACGTGGTGGAAAAACCCGTCCAATGATCCGGCGCATGATAGCATAGATCCCAAGATGATCCCGTCGGACCAACACGTGGTGGACATACAACAACGACATACATGTACAACAATATGTATAACATCAATAAATAAAACAATTAAGGTACTTGCCTCGATTCGAAGATAAGAACAATACTTCCACGAAAAATGAAACACTCGAAGGTCGCCCCTTCGATCAATCACGCAACAAGCTCGAGCCTTAACAAAAGAAATAATATAGAATTGATCTCATGTCGTACGAATGTCTAATAATCCAAAATACGGTCGGAAGTTCTTAAAAGAAAACTATCTGGATTGCTTAACGCACGCTACGAATCCTATGTAGCGTACGTTAAGGCTACTCGTTAGCGCATGCAATACACACAGCCTAGCGTACGCTAACCATGCATGGTCAGTACCTCACAGATCAGCCGACTGACTCGCCTGATGACTTAACACACGCTAAGTTTCAATTGTAGCGTACGCTAAACAAGCCCGTTATCGTACGTTAATTCACAAAGCTTAGCGCACGCTAAGCGTGCATGGCAGTTCACTGATGGGCAGTAGACTAGTTCTAACGGTGACGAATTTTACGAATTCCTCAGTGATTAATGTGTGATATCCGTCTACATGTCATATTCATAAACTTATGAATGATCTTACGGATTAAACGACTTCGGGATACAAGGATACGTATAATCATCACAACACCATAATCCATCTTGATTACAATTCTCATGCGAATTTTGATGTTCTTAAGGTCGAAGCACTAGATTCAATATCATCATTATATCCCGATTTAACCATGGAGATAAACTAACAATTCCAGCTTATAAGAAAGGATGTAATCTAGGATGATTCTTTCTTAAGTCCTTATAATCAAAACTGATATCATCTCCAAGTTTATGATCAATATAACAACATAATTCATACGGATAATCATCTTCAGAATGTTCCTCTCATCATCTGATGTAATAAGATTCCAACTACGAGGTTCCAACGACAATATCTTAAGCATAAAGATTCCAATCCTCTAAACATGATGGTTGTTGAATAATTCACCAATGGAACTCAATATCTTGCTAGCATCATCATCTTATTCTTCATAACCCGAATCTAAGGCTGGAGATGGAATTAATATACCTTAATATGACGAAATCACTGAACCACAAAGGTAGAATATGACCCCGGTTGGTTGTATGCCACTCCAAGGTGCTACTCCACTTCAATGATCAATCCCAAGAAATATCCAATATCCAATGATCAAGTAGATGTGTTCTAAGTGTGTTTGAGGAGGATAAAATGCTCTCTGGACTATCAAATAATGAGGACGAGTGAAGGGAACAAGAAGAAATGAAGTGTTGGCCCATATATAAACTTTCTATATAATAGCTGATTAGCGCACGCTATCAAACATCCTTAGCGCGCGCTAATAAGAGTTGACTCCAAAACTGTCCAGGTTCATCCGCGGGAATCTTATCCGGTCCTACGTCCGGCTGGCGCATGTGTTAGCCACCCAGCTAAATAATTGATGGCCTAGCGTACGCAATTCTTCATTCGTAGCATGCGCTAGTTGTAGCCGATAGGGCGCGTTAAGCTACATTCTTAGCGTGCATTATCACGAGTTTGCATGAGAAATTATGCATGACGATATACTTATGTACGAAGATACCAATACGAGAAATATCATACTCCAATTATTCATATTACAAATCCGAATAATACATGGTTCGAATACAGATGAAATACACAATAATAAATCCAGATATTACAGTGACCTACTGAACTGTAGGTGTTGGGAAACCAACTGCGAAGGTTCAAGCCCCAAACTTACCCATAATGAGATCACCCAGTGACCGTGACCTGCTGAATCGCAGGTGCTGGGAAACCTACCGAGAAGGTTCAATCCATATACTTACCCATCGAGCACTAGCCGAGACTAGCCTTCAAAACACAATTAATCACAAACGGCAATGATCCCAAGAATACCGAGTTCACAAGAATAATAGTGTGCTGCCTTGAGTCGGCCAACACGACAACAATAACTCACGGATGGGCACTGTCCCCGGCAGTCCCAATTCAAATACCTCGACTGAATGGCCAATCTATCCCAATGACATCAACGGATGGGATCCATCCTTGACAGTCCCAATTCGATACCTCAATTGTCTTAGAATGACTAATCAATAACAACGATACCACGGATGGGAAATGTCTTCAACGGTCCCAATTCAATACATCGATTACCTTAGAATGGTCAATCGACAACAACGATACAACAGATGGGAATTATCCTCGATAATCCCAATTCAATACCTCGATTGCCTTAGAATGGCCAATCGATAACAACGACACAACGGATGGGAATCATCTTCGATAATCCCAATTCAATACGTCGATTACCTTAGAATGGTCAATCGATAAACCATGATACAACGGATGGGAATTATTCTCGATAATCCCAATTCAATACCTCGATTACCTTAGAATGGCCAATCGATAACAACGACACAATGGGTGGGAATCATCTTCGATAATCCTAATTCAATACGTCGATTGCCTTAGAACGGTCAATCGCTAAACAATGATACAATGGATGGGAATTATATTCGATAATCCCAATTCAATATGTCGATTACCTTAGAACGGTCAATGGATAAACAATGATACAACGGATGGGAATTATCTTCAATAATCCCAATTCAATACGGCGATTACCTTAGAATGGCCAATCGATAACAACGAAACGATTATAACAGATGTCCCGGTGTCTTTGATCGGTTAGCGACGACGGATATGATAATCGAAAACGTCAATGCCTTCACTCGGCCAATGACAGCATCAATAGCAAAATACCAATATCAATAACAATGATCATAACAATGTCTTAGACCGACATCAATATTAACAAAAATAACCGATACATCGATACCGCGAATCAGCTATCGACAATAACATCAACAACGAGTATCTCAAAGCCCTGAACGGCTTTTATTGGACAACAACATTTGGCATAATTTCCCGAAGGGTATCGTAACAAACAATCCCTTGATATCAATAAAATCATAGAGAGACCAAGTATCAAAATGATACAACACATTCATACACATACATGATAACATTAATCTCATTGACTAGTACAAGTATAAAACTTGCCTCAAACCGAAGGCGAGAAAGTCCTTCCACGATCAATGTCCTCCCACGAAATGACGAACGCCACCTTCCGACTATCGCAAACACTCGAACAACCTTGAATGAAATACAACACCAAGGACAACACTCAATAGAAAACAACACCAAGGATAACCCGATTCGATCACGAATCTATTAAACTCCACAAACGAATACCATCGTCCTCAACTATGAATTCTAACATCCTCCAACACCTCAATGATCGATACGATCAAACGTTCTTAACACTTGCGAAAACAATTCAACAAGAATCACTTAAGAACATCATCAAATTGATCCTCCTACAATGATAATATCATCAATATTATCACTACCACCTCAAGAACATCATCGACACAACAAACATGATGTCCTAATAATAATCAATCACTAATTCATCATGAATTTAGATTAATCAACAAGATTAAATCAACGATTGCAAGATTATGATAATCATTATATAATTCATCATAATCCTATCTGAAAATGGTTATAATCTCCCAAAGAAACACAAACAACAACATCAATCATATCAAGACTATGTTAATCATATAACAATATTAACGTAATCCTTCCTAGACATGATTGTAACCTCCAAACATTCTAAAAGATCAAGAATCATGATATACTCCAACAATCACTAATTATACGAGGAAAACAACAACAACATCATCATACTCGAAAATCACGTGTAGAACAAGAGATTAAGAGAACTTGCCAATGAAGAACAAGAAGAACTCTCCAAACACCAAATGAGCACCAACAAGCTTCCAACTGCAAGCTCCAAATCAAGTTATGATGATCAAAAACATGTTGGAAGAGGCTAAATATCAAGAACAAGTCCAGAGGGATGGTTCTAGGGAGAGAAAGGGAGTTTTGGTTCGTGAAGAAACGAAATACGAAAACCAAGACAAGCTAATTACGTACGCTATACACCAAGCCTAACGTATGTAAGGACCATTACGTATGCTATATCAGTAACTTAACATACGTAATGCTAGTCCAGAACCGTCTAACCAAAAATATGAAGACCTTAACGTACGTAAACAACCACCTTTTATGTACGTTAACAAGCTGCATGAATTACATACGTAGATCTCACCTTGTAACGTACGTAAGGATCCGTTGACTGCAATAGTGAGATCTGATCGAAAGATACCCAGCCCTACCAGCCGAAAGTTGGCCACGAGGAAGGTTCCTACAACCGACCACTCATTACGTACGTAACCCTATATGTTTAACGTACGGAATACTCATCCCATAGCAAACGTAATGTTACACATGTAGCGTACGTTATGGCTAGTATACTTAGCCAAAAATCCAAACTCTCCAAGCAACATCCAAATGACGAAATAATACTGACGACAAGTATAAATGTTTCGATCCCGAAATATCCCAATATAATATATATTTTATCAGTACAAAACAACAATACTTTTACAATTCTAAATGAATACGTACTTCTCAACAGTGACACGAAAAAAAAAATTACCCTCGGATATTACATGGAATCTCAACGACAATAATGTGCCTACATGGCCAAAATAGAAATACAACATCCACAAGCCTTGCTCGGATAGTACAAAATGACAACAACTGACAAATTGGAGCACTCCAAACTGCCTGACTGACATGAACACCGAAACAACTCGGGACTAGTATCGCTCGATTGCATCGTCGCCATCGTCATGCCCCTGTGTCTCAACTCTCTCCTCGCAAGCACCTAAAACATGAAAACATGTTCCGCCGTCACGGGGTTAGTCATCCAGATAATGAATATCAAATACATGTACAACATGATATGCATCCAAAGGAAGAATAAACGGTACAACAATGGTAATACGATATGCACACAAACCAAGATAAGATTTGAGCATTCGTGAAACACTATGCCCATGGCATACAATCAATACCTGCTCAATAGGTTAGAATACAAGTACCCAATGACGACTCATCAATATAGAACACAACAACGAATTCCCCGAAGGTAAACCAAACCAAAGCTGAAATAGATATGAGCCACAATGCCCGAAGGCTCCAACGGAAACACGAATACATCACATGGTCTAAAAGCCCTCAGCCGAATCTGCAAAATGTCACAATGGTTTGAAAGCCACTCAGCCGAAACTGCAAACATCACAATGGCGCGAAGCCAAACAGCCCGAAGCTGTAACACAATGAGAGCCGAAGCCACGGCACGAAGATGTATCACAATGAGGGTTGAAGCCACGACATCAAGCCATATCACAATGAGGGCCGAAGCAATGGCACGAAGCCGTATAACAATGAGGGCCGAAGCCACGTGACGAAGCCGTATCAGAATGAGGGCCGAAGCCACGGCACGAAGCCATATCACAATGAGAGCCATCCATTACTGTGTCCTACTGAACTGTAGGTGTTGGGAAACTAACCGTGAAGGTTCAAGCCCCAAGCTTACCCATCGAGCACTAGCCGAAACTATCCTCCAAAACCATTAATCACGTACGGCAACGATTACAAGATTACTAAATTCACAAGAGCGATAGTGTGCTGCCATGAGTCGGACAACACGACAACAATAACTCACGTATGGGCACCGTCCTCGGCGGACCCAATTCAATACCTCAATTACCTTTAGAACGGCTAATCGATAAAAATGATATCACGGATGGGAAATGTCCTTGACAGTCCCAATTCAATACATCGATTACCTTAGAACGGATAATCGATAACAACGACTCAACGAATGGGAACTATCCTCGACAGTTCCAATTCAATACCTCGATTGTCTTAGGACGACCAATCGATAACAACAACGATAACAGGTGCCTCGGCGCCTTTACCAGCCACCGAAGATAGAGATGACAATTGAATACGTCAATTCCTTCAATCGGCCAATACAATATCAATAGAAAAACATTGATATTAATAACAATGATCACAACCATATCTCAATGAAACATCGGTCAACAACGACAATCGATGCATCGATACTGCGAACCAGATATCGACAACAACATTAACAACAAGTATCTCAATGCCTTGTACCGGCCATTAACGAACAATAATAACATTTGGCATAATTGCCGAAGGGTATTGTATCAACAATCCCCTAATATGAATGAAAATCATGAAGAGACTATGTCTCGAAATTATATAACACATTCATACTCATATATGATAACATTTATCTCATTGACTAGTACAAGTATAAAACTTACCTCAAACCGAAGGCGATCAAATCCTCCAACAAACGACGAACGGCGTCCTGTGACAGTCATAAGCACTCGAACAACCTTGAATGAAATACAATTCATTCAATAACACAATATCGATATAAAACAACACCATAGCAAACCTCGATTCAAACACGAATCGATCAAACCACACAAACGAATATCATAGTCCTCAAATATGAATTCCAATGTCCTCCGACACCTTAATGATCAATATGATCAAAATGTTCCTAACACTTGTGAAAACAATTCAACAAGAATCATTAAGAACAACATCATATTAATCATCCTAAAATGATAACATCACCAATATCATCACTAACTCCCCAAGAACATCATCAACACAACAAACATGATGTCTAAACGATAATCAATCACCAATTCATCATGAATTCTGATTAATCAACAAGATTAAATCAACAATTTTGAGATTATGATAATCATTACATAATTCATCATGATTCTATACTAAAATGGTTAGAATCTCCCAAGAACACATACAACAACAATAATCATGTCAAAGCTATGTTAATCTTATAACAATCTTAACATAACACTTCCTAAACATGATTATAACCTCCAAATATTCTAAAACATCAAGAACAACTCCTCAACAAGTACTAACTACACGAGGTACACAATGACAACAACATCATCATACTCGGAAATCACTTGAAGAACAAGAGATTAAGAGAACTTACCCAAGAAGAACCACATGAAATCTCCAAATACCAAAGGAGTATGAAAAGCTTCCAACCTCAAGTCTCAATTCAAGCTAGGATGGCCAAAATCACGTTGGAAGAGTCTAAGTGTCAAGAACAAGTCCAGAAGGACGATTCTAGGGCGAGAAAAAACCAGTTTTGGTTCGTGAAGAAATGAAATACGAAACCAAGATTTATAATATGACAACCTCATAACGTACGCTACCACCCAAGTTTAACATACGTAAGTTTCTATTACCTACGTTACGACATTGACTTAACGTACGTAAACCTTTTCCAGAGCTCGCTGCCTCATTCTAAGAAAGGTGTTACGTACGTAATCATGAACCACTAACATACGTTAACTAGCCACATCCATAACGTACATAGATCCCCCTCCATAGCATACATAAGCCCCTGTTGACTGCAATAGTGAGATCCAATCAAGGACACCTGGCCCTACCAGCCGAAAGTCGACCACGAGGAAGGTTCCCCCTGTATGTACCCCTTTATGTACGTAACATGACAACCATAACATATGTAAGCTTAGAAGCTTAACGTACGTTAATATATACTCATAGCGTACGTAAGTAGCACAATGACAACACAAGGAAGTTCCAACAAGTTCGACACGAATGAACGAACACGATCCAAGCACCTTAACAATCACGAATGATATAATATAACAACACTTGTACCATTCCAAATGAATACATACAACTCAACAGTGAAATGTAAAAAAATTACCCCCAGATATTACATACCCCCCTTAAAAAGAATTTCATCCCCGAAACTAAGGGTACGCAACTCGGGGTATGAACTATCCATTGGGGTCGAAAAACAACATCTCCCGAAATACTCATCAATGCGAACCACTTCGCCTGAGTAACTGGGCCAACCCCTCGGGTCCCCACGTCTCCTCTGCCTGAACAAGGCGAAAATCAAGTGATAAAACACTCAACCAAGTGCGAGATCAATCGAGTCATGACTCCTCCGCTAGAGACCAGCCAAAACGTCGTACCACCCGCATAACTTGTAACACCGGCGTACACACCGCCCATTGTACATGTCTACAATTATCGGTGTACACTTCCCAATTCTCGTCGGCATCGGACGCCCATTCAAACACTGACTCACACCACCAAAAGGAAAACAACAACACACATATAGTCATCGGGACCATATCAATCGCACGTCCAAGTCCTCACGACTTGACGTCTCGAATCACAATGAACAATTCCATAGATTATCACAAAATCTCGGGTACAACACCAAAAGGAAACATCAAACGACCTCAAATCTCAACAAATGGTTCACAACCACAATATCACAATAAAAATTAAGTTAAACATTAATCCGAAAATCAAAGAAAGGAATACAATTCAAGGCTACATGTACACGAAATCAACATCCTCCAGATCACTGATCTCTTCCATCTCATTGATTCAAGAAAGACCCAAATCTGAACTCGCTGCTCCTCCTCGACTGTCCTTACCTATGGCTCCCGAAGCTTGATAGGACCACTTGGACGAAGTACGGACTATAGTAACAAAATCTCTCAAGGCCCATGAGCTTTCTTGAGATCTATTGGCACTAGAACTCCCGTAGTATATCCAAAGGTGTCCCTGCCTCCCACATGAACGAAAAACAAAAGTTGGCACCGTGCAACGAGTGCTAACGTGCCCCACTGAATCACAGTTAAAGCAAACAACCATCGAACTCATCGTCTGAGACGAAGATGCTTTCTCAGTACGAAGACGACTAGAAAATGACCTCTTGGACGTCGGAGCCCGATGTCCCTCTGAACGAACCGGCATCCTACTCCTCTCACCAGAAGAAACTAGAGGGTTCTTCCGAGCAAGCTCCTTGATCAAAAGCACTGCTCGAAGAGCCTTCTCGATGAAGTCACTAAGTGAATTACAATTATGATTGATTAACTGCATCCTCAACTACGGGTTTAGCCTCTTAATAAATCTGCCTCAGTACGGATAACTGATGAAGCAAACTGAATAAGTCCATGAAACTTCTTAGCAATGACAATAACACCCTCGTCCTCGACGGATTCAGGGTTCAAAACCTCTGATAACTTGGCTTCACGAAGTGGAGCCGGATAATACCTCTCTAACATGAGAGTCTTGAACTCGCTCCAGACATAATCACGATCGGTGGGTTTCACAGAAAGCCACCAAGAATAAGCTCCCTTACTTTAATGGTAAGCGTTACTGTCACCTTACTCTCTTCCAGACACTGAACCATGTCGAAGAGTTTGTCAAAATGTTCAAGCCAATGAACAATATCAGCTGGTTCCGACGAACCCTCAAAAGTAGGCAGCCTCTAACGAGAGATATCGCCAACAATCTGACTCACTCCCCAAGTTTGGCCATGAAACGGCACCTGGGTTTCCTTCTGTGGTGGACCACGAATCATCGAGGCCTGCATGGTCTCTACTATCTGCGTCATGTGAGTTATCTGGTCCATCATGCCCCTCATAAACAAGAAATGGTCGATGTGTCCACTCTCAGTCTGATCGACTTCTCGAGTATGACCTCCCGAAGGAGAATCGGTTGTGTAGGTAACAGCACCGGCCGAACTCTGATCCATCTCGGCATCCGCATGCGCATAAACATGAGGTTCTGGGTTCCGGCCCGCTCTGCAGCCTTTACCCCCTCTGCCACGTCCTCGGATTCCTCTTTCCATACTGAAAGAATAACGTTCGACCATGATCATAGCTCAAATATGCCTCAACGGCCAATCCAGAATGCTAAGTCAATAGCCAAACACGAGTATACATACTCAACAGATAAACAATCACATCAATCATGCTAATCATATCCAATACCGAGCCCACATGCTCCAAAATAATCATGAATCAGTCGTACCACACATATCACATACAGGTTTCAACAAAATATATATAATCAATGACATAATGAATGTATGATCTGTTGTGCGGCGATTAATACGCCTCGATAGGCGATCGGCATCATGATCAGAGAAGCCAACCATGGAAGACATACTCTGGACAAACTCCTAGAGTTCGGCACAATACGGCGACCGTCTTTTGGTACCCATCGATTGTCTTTTGATATCCGACGATCGTCTTTAATGAGCGAACCAGAGGCGATCGTCTCGTGCCACGTATGGATCCAGCATCCGTCAAAGTCTTTGAAGACCGAATCTTGGACGGTGGCCCACGTGCGGATCTTCAAAGGATACCGACAGATAGGACCTTTGACCCCAGCCTGTCACCTACCACACCTACCGACAAGGCCGACGAAAGGTACAAAGTGGGTCCTCCCCAGACAGCTGCCCAGGACGCGTGCTGGCCTCCCATTGGCTCGCCTGGTAGCTGGCTCAGCGGCCCGAGACTTTAAGGGAACAGCCCCACGTGACGGGACGATCGGCCACCTTATTATAATATAAAAAACGGCGGTCGCCCGCGATCGCCTGAGGGGTCCCAACTACCTTGTCCCCTATAAATAGAGAGCTCACTGCAGTAGCCAAAGAGACGCGAATTTACTACGAATTCAGTGGAAAATACACACAAAAATAGAATCAAAAACTCTTTTGGCAACCACTTATACATTCATAGTGATATTCATACACATTTTATCATACATCCCAAGCAAGAACTCACAGATTTACTTATCTGGTTCTTCCGACAATCTACGCGCTCTACAGCCTAGATAACTAGAAGTCTTTACACTCCTTGTAATAGATTCTAACATTAATATTTGTACTCGACAGTATATCTATTAATAACATCTCGCGAGAGCATTCATGCTCGGGATTAACAACCCCGGCAAATCTTGTGTTATTTATTTTCTCACGGAAGTGTTCTCGCATTTGTTTGTTACTCGATCATTCCAGCAATACTATCTCCGGATAATATTTTGGGTAACAACAATTGGCGCTAGAAGGAGGGGATCTAAACCTTCATTTTTATTCTTATCGTCTCGAAGAACACTCACTGTTCTCCGGACATATACTCGAAGAAACACTCACTGTTCTTCAATAGAATAGCCTTCAGAAAAATGACATCTGCAACGACCTCCAAGAGAGCCACCCTAAGATCCGCCGGAAATCTCGTTCCGGCCCGGACTGAATCCCAGCCCACGGCGGAAGGCGACCGTGGCGACGCTAGGCTTTCGCTCCCGCCCCCGAGGGACGGTTCTAGCCTCTCACTCGATCAGTTCCAGACCACGGAACAGATTGAGGAGGCTATAGCCATCCTCAGGGAGCGATAGAAGGCCAATGATTCGCCCACCATCACTCCATCAACCATCCGCTGGGCAAGCAAACGGAAGCTCAAGGGGATCTATGTTGAGAAATCGACGGAAAGCCCCGAGCCACAGGAGAAGGCTCTCGTAAGGAGGGACGATTCCGTCTTCAGCCACCTGGGGAGCGATCCCTCATGGCGACCCGGGCACTCAGGCCCCATCCGGGAGACATCGGTATCCGAATCTTTTACCAGGAGTTCGGCATATCCGACTTCCAGGAGACTGGCCGGTCAACGAGCCCCTGCTCGCCCAAGGAAGGAACCCATTGGCAGGGAGCTCGTCATTAACCACGGGGCTAGGGGATCGGTACACGATCGCCTTGGTTCGCGCTCTGAGAGCCAATCGGCGAGCATTCAGGCGACGGCGATAGCCGCCATACAACGCCAGCTCGACGAGATGAAGGCGCTCCTGGAAAATCGGGCAGGCGCCAGGAGATTAATCATTAGATCAAGCGAACCACTCGCGACTCAGATCGAGCTCACCCCAGTCCAACCAACGATCAATCCCCCACAAACACCTCTATATGAGGGGAGATCGGATCCGGAAACCCACTTGAGCAAATTCCGGATCTACATGACAGGATGCGGAGCATCAGAAGCGACGAAGTGTCGAATGTTCCCATTGACTCTGGGCGACCTCGCCCACAGGTGGTACATCTCACTACCACCTCGCTCAATAAATAGCTTTGAGAAGCTGGCGAGCGACTTCACGTCGTACTTCGCCGCAAAAGTCGCTCGCCTTGAAGGCCCCCACCTCATGATGAAAATCAAGCAGGGGAAGGACGAGTCATACGAAGATTACATCGACCGGGTAGACGAGATAGTCCTCAGCGGCGAGCCCATCAGCGACGAGCTCGCTCTCAACTCAGTCATGAGCGTATTCCACGGACGTTCGCCCATGTTCAGGCACCTCACAAAGGATATCCCCCCGACCTACTCGGTCTTCCGCGGCAAAGCCGCCGATTTCTTGGCCAGGCAGAGGATGCTCTCACTCCGCTTAGACGAGGGGCCGTCCGAAGAAGGAAAGGCACCATCCCATGTCCCGAAGAAGGCGGTCGCCAAGCCCAGAAAGGCGGTCGCGAAGCCGCCTGGCGAGTTCAAAGCCTTCGAGGATGTAGAGGTCCACCTTCTACACAACCTCAACTTATCTCCGACCCATATCTTCAATGCAATCAAGGGTCGCGAGTGGCTTTCCAAACCAAAGCCGATAAGGGACCACGACCATCTAGACCGTAGCAAATTCTGTGCCTACCATAAGAGTCCCGTCCACAACACCAGCCAATGCCGCGACCTCCTCAGACAGCTCTGGCGACTGTTTGAGGAAGGCAAACTGGACAATTTGATCACCAAGCCAGAACCCAGGACGGAAAGAGGTGCGAGCGCCGACCAAACGAAAGAATTCCTCCCAATCCGATCGCCAGAATCGAGCATGAGCCGGAGTACTCTGATGAGTCGATCCCTCCGATCAACCCTGGCGTTCGGATCAACATGCTTCAAGCAGGAGGTGGAAGCCTCGGGGGCCTTTCCCCGGTTTCCACCCTGTCAAACAGAAAGCGAAAAGCCGAGCTGAGGGCGTTCGCCGAAGTCCATGTTGTGGTACCTCCGGAGCCGACCATCTCTAAAGACGCGCTCATCACCTTTTCCAACAAGGACAGGGAGGGAGTGCAATGTCCCAAAGAGGATGCACTAGTGATCTCCGCTTGTATCCTTAGGAAGATGGTCGATCGCGTGCTGGTCGACAATGGGAGTTTCTGCAACATCATATTCAAATCCGCCCTAGACCAACTCGTCAACTTAATCAAATTCATCAAGCCTTTCGACACCGTGCTCCAAGGGTTCGGCGACAACACGATCGAGCCTACGGGAGGATCAAGCTCTCCGTCGAGCTAGTATGCTTTTATGATCCCAAGGTTAGGATTACTAGGAACCTAAGTTTTGTAATCATAGATAGGCCCAGCATCTATAATGGGTTCCTAGGTCGCCCCTTTTTAGAAACCTTTGAGGCGGTCGCCTCATCTTTCTTTTACTGTATCAAATTCCCCACTGCCGATGGGACGGTCGGTACTGTAAAAGGAGATCAGCTAATGGCAAAAAGATGTTTGAATTACTCCTATGTTGTTACTTCTTTCAATACTTCCCATACTATATGTAACATTGAAGCGATCGACGATCAACCCATGGAGATCGACGAGCCGAGCACATCGTACCAACCCGACTCAGGGGACGCCATCTCTCATCAATTGACGGACGACATCGAGCCAAGGATCGGTTTCGAGCCAAGTCTCGACATCGATCCAAGGACCGAGTCCGGAGATCGCACCAAACGAGAGGCGACCGTCCCTGTCGAAGATTTGGAAAGCATTACGATGGATCCGGTTCATCCAGAATGGGAAGTACAGATCGGCGCAAGCATCGACCACGAATTAAAGGGAGATCTGATCAACTTGCTACGTAGGAACATCGGAGTCTTTGCCTGGTCGCATCAAGATATGGTTAGCATAAGTCCCGAACACGCTTTCCATTATCTGAAGATCGACCGGGCAATGAAGCCTGTTCACCAGAAGCGTAGGAAGTTCGGTCTCGAGAAATACGCGGCGCTCGACATAGAAGTCCAGAAGTTACTCAACAACAAATTAATCGGAGTAGCCACAGACGAACCACAGTGGGTCGCCAACGCGGTGCTCGTCAAAAAGCCAACTGGCTCCTGGAGGTTTTGCATTGACTTCACCGACCTCAACGCGGCATGTTCAAAAGATCATTTTCCGATGCCTCATATTGATCACTTTGTCGATAGTACGGCAGGTTGCGAAATGATGTCATTTATGGATGCCTTCGCCGGGTATCATCAAATCCCAATGGCGGAGGAAGACATAAAACACACATCTTTCCATACGGAAAAAGACATATACTTTTGGGTCCGAATGCCGTTCGGCTTGAAAAACGCAGGGGCGACCTACCAGCGATTAGTCAACAGAATGTTCGCTAATCAGATCGGCAAGACCACGGAGGTCTACATTGACGATATCGTAATCAAAAGCCTCAAGAAGGAAGATCACCTCAACGATCTCGCCGAGACGTTCACCATCCTTGAGAAGTTTAACATGAGGCTGAACCCCAAGAAATGCAACTTCGGGGTGGGCTCCAGGAAATTCCTGGGGCAAATCGTGAGCCAAAGAGGGATCGAGGCGAACCCCACCAAGATACAGGAGATCCTTGACATGCAGGAACCGCGAAACATCAAGCAGGTGCAACGCCTCACAGGTTGTCTAGCCGCCCTCAACCGTTTCATATCACGGCTCAGCGATAAAAGCATGCCTTTCTTCGCAACCATCAAGAACAAGAAGTTCACATGGACGAAGGAAAGCCAGATAGCGTTCGCCAATATAAAGGAATATCTATCTAACCCCCAGATCCTGGCAAAGCCGATCCCCGGTGGAAAATTATTCCTTTACCTAGAAGCCTCGGAGGTCGCGCTGAGTGCCGTTCTGGTGCGAGCAGAGGGACAAGCCCACTTGCCGATCTACTATGTTAGCCAGGCGCTCCACGACGCTGAGACACGCTATACACCATTGGAGAAGATCGCATATGCCCTTGTCATGAGTGTTCGTAAGCTGAGGGCTTACTTCTTCGATCACCAAGTGGAAGTCCTAACAACTCTACCTCTAAGGCAAGTCCTACACCGGCCGGACACTAACGGGCGACTCCTCAAGTGGTCGCTGGAGATCGCCCAATACGGTATCACATACGCTCCTCGCACGGTGATCAAGGGCCAAGCTGTGGCGTACTTCGTGGTGGAATTAACTTTCCCTCACAGTCCGACCCAGATCGGCCGTCCTGCCTGGAAATTATATGTGGATGGCTCGGCGACCAATTCGCGAGCAGGGGCGGGGATTGTCCTCATCAGCCCCTATGGACAAAGTTTCACAAATGCTGTGCGTTTCGGTTTTCGTGCGACCAACAATGAAGCCGAATACAAAGTTTTGGTAGGCGGGCTCGATCTAGCCCTCGCCCTAGATGTTCGTCGCCTCCATATCTTCATGGACTCCCTTTTGGTCGTGAACCAAGTCAAGGGACAATATGAGGCGCGCGGCGAACAGATGGTCAAATACCAAGAGCTGGTCGCCGAAATGTGCACAAAATTTGAAGAAGTGCTAATTGAACAAGTCCCGAGAGAGCACAACTCCCAGGCCGATGCCCTTTCCAAACTAGAATCATCGGATGGGGCAGCCGACTTCTCCAATATCCAAATCACAAAGTCAACAAGGCCGGCGATCGACAAAAGCCTGGTTACCACGGTCACCATCGCCGAGGAGAACTGGATGACTCCGTTCATCAAATACTTAAAGGATGGAATGGTCCCTGACGACCATGTTAAAGCTCGCCAACTCTAGCTCCGTGCGACCAGATATACCCTACTGGACGACCAGCTTTACAAGCGAGCCTTCAGCCTTCCCCTCCTCAAGTGTATTACACCGGAGGAAGGTCGGCTCGTTTTAGCCGAGATCCATGACGGGATTTGCGGAAACCATGCGGGCGGGCGAGCTCTCATCCATAAGACAACCAGGCAAGGTTTTTTCTGGCCATCACTTCAGAAGGATGCGATCCCCTATGCCAGATCGTGTCACAGGTGCCAGATAATGGGCCCAAACATCAAACTCTCCCCCGAACAGCTCACCTCCATGTACAGCCCTTGGCCATTTGCGCAATGGGGCATCGACCTTATTGGTCCCCTGCCGATGGCTCCAGGGGGCTGTAAATTTGCTATCATAAGGGTCGACTATTTCACCAAATGGGCAGAGGCCGAGCCACTAAACAAGATCGGACAGGAACAGGTGATAAATTTTATCTGGAAAAGCATCATATGCCGATTCGGTCTGCCCCAGGCCATCATCTTCGACAATGGAAAACAATTCGACGGCCTAGAAGTCATGCAATTCTGTGAAAAATGGGGAATCAAAAGGTTATTCTCAGCGCCCTATCACCCTCAGACGAACGGGCAGGTAGAGGCAGTGAATAAGATCCTCAAACACACGATTAAAGAGCAACTCGAATCCAGGCAAGGACGATGGGCGAGCGAGCTCCCAGACGTTTTGCGGTCCTACCGAACGACGACTCGCAATTCAACCGGCGAAACCCCATTCGCCCTTGCCTTCGGAACAGAAGCGGTGATTCTTTCAGAGATCGCCGTCCTCAGCCATCGAACTGAACAGGAGATGACGACCGACAACGATGCGGCCCGACGAATCGACCTAGACATGCTCGAAGAACGACGGCTGACCCCAGAAATGAAGAACACAATCCACAAAAGGAGAGCCGAGAAGTTCTTCAATTCAAAGGTCAAAGAAAGAAGGTTTCAAGTGGGCGATCTCGTCCTCAAGAAGATCCAAACCCACACAGGCGTTTTCGGTCCGAACTGGGAGGGACCTTTCAGAGTATCCAAATGGCTAACTAAAGGAGCCTACGAACTGGAACATCCTGACGGTACTCCGGATCAATACCCCTGGAACGCCGTGCATCTGAAAAAATACTACCAGTGATAATTTTGTATTCAATTTCAATGATGTACAAGGAATATAATGAGATTTTTTCCTATCCCATCTATTCTGGCGGACACCCCACCAGGCGTATCGCATACCACCGACGATCGTTGATCATGACGATCCGAGGTAAACTCAATGCAGCCATGGTCCTGGAGGTCGATGGAACCGACAACTTCGCCCATGCAAGGTTCCTTTGAGCTGAGATCGCCCGCCCTTCGTTTAAATACGAGGTCGGCGTAGCCGAAGGACCCTCCAAAATAATCAGTAGACACGATCGAACGTCCTCAAGGTATATCATCTAACATGGTGAATCCGGACAATGCGATGTGCCACTACCCCCGTCTCAACGTACACCGTCGAGGGTCGCCATCTTCATGGCGGGCCGAGGTGGAAGCAAAGCTGACAAGCCGCAGACGTAGAGTCGAATAAGCCGACGATGCCCCACGCAAGGACTCCTCCAGACCAAGATCGCCCACCTTTCGTTTTAACACAAGGCAGGCGTAGCCTAATGGAGGACCCTCACAAAAAGTGAGTCGCGGGATACACAATATCCCTCGCACACAAAGACACGATTGGGGAGGTCGGTCCATCGAACACCCCAACCGTACATGATTCTTCAGAATCGGCAAAACTGAAGATAGCTCGCCAGACAAACTAGTTTTTGTTTCCTTACTTACAATAAGTAAACAAAAACAAGGGGGCAGAGATGGGTCGAGCTAATCCCAAATACGATCGAACAAAAAGGAACCACGCACGATCAGCTTCGCTCAAACACACGCAGGACGATCGGAGTCGTTCGACAAAAATTACAAGTAAGAATTCCGATTCAAAACATATCAATACTTTCAACACTCAGACAATCGGTCGGATGAACAAAACGTCGAAAGCAATCATACACGTACTTGTAAAAAATTGCACGCAAACATTCACAGCAATCGTATGTAAATAGACAGTATGAAAAGAGGAACATTTTATTCATAACGCAAGTTTCGTGCATTACGGGGCCCGAAGGCATTACAAAAGGAAAACAAAAAAGTACAAGTTACAGAGGAAAACAAAAATGCCTCTCAAGGCCCCGCCGGCTGGTCATCGCCCTCAGGTTGCGGATCGGCTTGGGCCCCCCCATCGGCCTCGTGATGAATGAGTTTACCAGTATACCAACTCAAGTCGATCCCTAAGTCGACAAAGTCAAGGATCGGCAAGGAGAACTCTGGGTGCAGAGGATGCTCGAGGGCATAGGATTTGAAGCTCTCCATCAGGGGACCGATCTCGATCCCTGCCTTTTTAGCGGCTCGAACAGCGTCAGCATAGGCCAAGTAATAAGCGAATTCGCCGACGAGCGCAACGTTGAGGTAGGGATCGACCTCGATCGCCTTCAGCTGCCCCTTCAACTCCGCGGCCGTCTTCTCAGCCTCCGCCAGCTCGACCACCTTGGCGGCATTCTCACCTTTGGCCTTCTCCAGCTCCTTCTTCGCCGCCTCCAGCTCACCGCTGAGCCGATCCACCATCGCCTTCAGCCCGGCCGCCTCCTCCTGCGAAGCCGCGTACTTCTGGCGGGTTTCCTTCTCCTTATCACGGGACCGGTCGGCGGCCTCCTTAGAGCGGCTCAGCTCCTGCTTCAATCGGTCAACGTCCTGTTTAGCCCTTTTGGCCGTCTCCTCATACTCCTTCTCCATAGACTGGATCCGGTTGGCAAACTCAATATTTTTGTTCCGGGCGGCCTCGAGGTCGCTATGGAGACGAGCAGTGGAGGGTCGCCCCTCAAAATCCCTAGCGGCTTGGACGGCCATCGTCGCCATCTGGAGAGCCAGGGCAACGGTCGCCTGCATGGCATCTCCAGATCGACGACGAGCGATCGCATCAAGATCGGTCGTCCAGGCCTTGGGCAGAGAGGTGATAGCCTGCTGGATGTAAGTGGGGACGTCGAGAGATGTTTGCGGAGCCTTGCTCGACAAAAAGTGCAGCACCATAGGAGCAACGTCCGGGTCGGCAAGACGAACCCTGCAGCACAAACCAAAGAAACCAAGGAGTTAGCCTATACCTTGATCGGAATGCCTAACTCAGAAAATTTTGATCCTTTCTTACCTGTTGACCAGCTCGGGATCGCGACCAAAATAAGGCTTGCCCCGAGAGGTTTCCACCTCAGTGATCGCCACCTTTTTCGTCGGGCCGCCCGATGACCGGGAGCCGGGCGCCGAGGGCCTAGGGCTTGATCGCTCCGTCATCGGGATGGCAGAAATAGGAGCCGCAGCAACCGGAGGCTCAAGAATGGATACATCCGCCTCAGTAATCGACGGGGACTCCTCCGACCTCCGCCTCTTGCGGCGTTGAAGCTGTTCCTCTCCCTGAACCACCGGCTCGGCGACCGGCACCTCAGCAGGCCTCATCACCGGAGCAGGGCGAGACGTCGTCGCAGGAACGCGACCAGTCTTCTTGCCCAAGTGAAGGCGACCGATGAGTCCTGGATTCGACATAGCAATCTCTGGCTGTGGCTCGGCAAATCGGGGAAAATGAACCTCTGTCAAAGAAGAGGTACAAACAAGTTAGACAACAACTTAAACGATACGACCTCCTGGAGATGATCGTCAAGCAAGGAAGCACCACTTGAGCTCATACCTGGAACTTTCAAGTGACGGGGGAAGCAAAACAATCGGCCCCCAACCGATGAGCTTCGTTACAAAGCGAGCGAACCTCAATAAAGGAATCCGGCAAGGCACGGATCCGCTCCCAAACGATCAAGAAATCGAATGGAAGGTCGCCGATTGCTGGGACGAGAGGTCCTGCAAAAAGAAAACAAAATTATATCAGTCCAAGACAAGCTCAATCAAGGGGAGAGTTAAAATCCTTACTCGGATTCCTCTCCCGGAAAGTGGTAGGGATCTCCAACTCCTCAGTCGGCCTGTCACTCGATGCCGATCGCCACGCCCAGCCGACCCAGCACCATTTAGCCAGGTCGCCCCTGGTCTTGCTCGGCACACCGAGGACCACTCTCCCCATTCGGCCTTGGATATGCTTGCCGCCGATCGACCCTTTCTGCGCGGCCAGTTTAAACAGATAATTCATCTCCACCGCAGTAAGGAGGCGGAACAACCGGTGGCCGCCAAACAGTGTCAACGTGTAGATGACCTGTAGCCAAGCGTTCGGCGTCAGTTGAAGAGGCGCCAAATTCCAGGCGATCAGCAAGTAGGAGATGGCGAATGGCAGAGGAAATCGCAGATCGGCCTCCATAATCATCTCGTTGACGGCAACCATATCCTCGGGCGGTTGGTCAGCACGTTCATTCTCCGAGGGCACGTACAAGGAAACGTCAGAGGGGATGTGATATTTGGCCCTCCAACGGCTCAGGTCTTTCTGGGTCGCCGTACTCCGGATCTTTCCGAGAGTCCACGGAGACGGGACGGCGGCCCGAAAAATCGTCCGCTTCACATGTTCGTAAGGGTGAGCGGAGGAGTAGGCTTCGAAGTCGAATTCGAGACAGGGTCCGGCGATCACCTCCATCATCTGATCGAAAGCCACATAGGCAGGGCCGAATCTACTCTCTCGTTCCCAGGCCGCCCGCACCAAATCATCCTCATCCACCGACGAGACCCCCTGCTTCGCCGCCGTCCTCGCCACTTCGGCCATGTTGAAAAGTTCTTCGAGTTCTGCGGGTGCAATCCCCGCACGAATAGCTTCAACGGCCGTCTCCATATCCACTCCAATGGGAATCTCCTCCCGTTCAGGCGACGCTGCGGCGGCGGAAGAACTTCCGGCCTCGAAGGTTTTGGATCCTCCCGACATATTATAAAAGGAAGAGGGAGATAGAAGACTGGTTTTTCTTACCTAGAGAAAAGAAGAAGATCGGCACAAGAAGCTCCAGAAATTTTTGCAGAGTTTCGGATATGGATGCAAGGACGCATAAAGAGTGAAGGAGAAGAAGCCCTAGCCCTTTTATAGATGGAGGCAGGGGTCCAAATGCAAATAGGAGAAATCTCTAGGGCTGGATCGCAACCGTCACGTGGGGACACATTAAATGCTGCCCTCGAATCCCGCGTACGCGTCTTTTCGAGGGCACGCCAGCCGACAAGTCTGACAAACCGTCGGACTCCCCCAACAGCGGCGCGACGCGTGTCCCTGCCACTTTTAGAAAGCCCGCCTTCATTTCCCGCTGCTCCCGGCGCGAAAGGAGATCGTCCATATTTGAATTCAGATCGCCTGATCGGCTAAACATTGTCGATCGCCAATAGTGCCACCTCACCCCATGTTTTCAACATCGAGGCGAGCTGGGGGGCAATTGTTGTGCGGCGATTAATACGCCTCGATAGGCGATCGGCATCACAATCAGAGAAGCCAACCATGGAAGACATACTCTGGACAAACTCCTAGAGTTCGGCACAATACGGCGACCGTCTTTTGGTACCCAGCGATCGTCTTTTGATATCTGACGATCGTCTTTAATGAGCGAACCAGAGGCGATCGTCTCGTGCCACGTATGGATCCAGCATCCGTCAAAGTCGTCGAAGACCGAATCTTAGATGGTGGCCCACGTGCGGATCTTCAAAGGATACCGACAGATAGGACCTTTGACCCCAGCCTGTCACCTACCACACCTACCGACAAGGCCGCCGAAAGGTACAAAGTGGGTCCTCCCCAGACAGCTGCCCAGGACGCGTGCTGGCCTCCCATTGGCTCGCACAGCTGGCTTCAGCAGCAGCCCCAGACTTTAAGGGAACAGCCCCACGTGACGGGACGATCGGCCACCTTATTATAATATAAAAAACGGCGGTCGCCCGCGATCGCCTGAGGGGTCCCAACTACCTTGTCCCCTATAAATAGAGAGCTCACTGCAGCAGCCAAAGAGACGCGAATTTACTACAAATTCAGTGGAAAATACACACAAAAAGAGAATCAAAAACTCTTTTGGCAACCACTTATACATTCATAGTGATATTCATACACATTTTATCATACATCCCAAGCAAGAACTCACAGATTTACTTATCTGGTTCTTCCGGAAATCTACGCGCTCTACAGCCTAGATAACTAGAAGTCTTAACACTCCTTGTAATAGATTCTAACATTAATATTTGTACTCGATAGTATATCTATTAATAACATCTCGCGAGAGCATTCAAGCCCGGGATTAACTGTAACACCCCCAAACCCTTCGGGAATATTACAGCGCCGCAGACCCCCTCCGTGAGGATCTACCAGGCTAAATACAGAAAACACATTATCACTATACATGCCGACATGGCTAACAAACGAACCATTAGACCGATTTGGTCTTTTACCACAACATACACATCGAGCATACATTACTCTTTCTCGTAACTCATACCCACGCAGGGGTTAACATAAATCAACAATCCCGCATAGGGGAAAGTAAACACAACGGAAAGACAAAACAAACATCACCAAATATTCAACACCGGTCTTCATGTGATTAGTATCGCCGTCTTCCATCATCCTTCGTAACGATCCTGTGAATTGCTCCCCCGCAACCTGCAAATACCTGGACGCCTTGTCTGAGACATCCACCCCGAATACTCGGGGTTAGCAAAAACCTTTGTTTTGCTAGTGCAAGTATAAATACAAAGACAGGCCATACAAATCATACTCCAAGAACATAGAAATCATGAATATACTTCCCGAGATAATTCACTTGATCAAAACAATTTAGATTACGAAAGATAAGAATAAAACCATTTTACAACTTACAAAACATTTTACGATCTCGGGAGTTTTTGAAAACGTTTGGGATTTAAGAATTTTCAAGCCTTTCGAAATGCTTAGGGACATAGCCCAACAATCGTTTATTTCAAAATACAAGTCCGATAGCAGATAACAGGGCCCACGACCCAATTATAACATTCCAATCACAACACAGGGTCCACGACCCAAATCATCCACATCACATACTCGCAAGAATACCGGTGGAAATTACACCGTATCCAACATTACCATGACAACGGTCTCACTCATCATACCACGAGCTACAATGCACGCGAGCAACCACATGACTCACGTACCCATACCAAATTATCACAACCAAGAGACAATTCATTCACAACACATTTATTAGTGCCATTCCGGCCAAAGTACGATACCATTTGAAGCGCCATTCTAATCGGGCGAAATATGCGCCAAAGATCACGGTTCTCAACAAAACACTTCAAAGTTAACCTTGGTACGAGACTCACGGCCACCGTACCCGCGAGCCCGTCGGACATCCCTGGGTGGTTAACCATAGTTCGCGATACGAAACTCACGGCAACGTATCCCTAGAGGCCTCGTCAGACCGTCCCTAGGTGAACATACACATATCATCCACAACGCCATGGGAAACCATAATTCGAATACTAGAATATGCATACAAATGTTAGGTACTTCGCTAGAATGGCCACTATAGTCGACGTACACTCACAACTAATGTCACACAACCACAAGCAAATACCAATACCAAACAACACCAAGTGTCACAACCTCCTCACGAAGGAATATCAACTAATATCACACACATTACGTTCTTACCGAATAAGTACACATAACTTTACGTAATCCCCGGCAAAGGATTACGGTCTATTAAACTCACTCAAAGTGATCGTAGCATCTTTCAACATACAAAACCAACACATATATTCCGAGAATACATATATTCACGAATTACAAGAATTATTGTTGAAAGATAACATTTATCGAGAACATACCGATCCCTTTTTACGTTCATTAAACATTGGATTTCGCATAAAACCATTTATCAATAATTATGCCTACGAAACATGAAATGTATGGACAAGATACTTGCCTCAAAATCGGTACGCAAGTATTCCGACGAACACGGCTCAACGGAAGCTTCAAACGCCCAATGCTATCGAAGCGGAAGACGGCGGCGAGCGAAAGGGTTCAACGCGGTTTCTTCGCAAGAAACACGACCCTAACATCATACAATCAATAAATCATCGACCATACGAGGAAGAATAATCGTAGAACGCCCGAAAACCCCTCTAAGACATTTCTAGGACACCTTCAAGGCGTCGGTCAAGAACTCAACTCAAACAACGAATCGATACGATCCAACCATGGAATAACAAGGGAAATGATATAATACATCTAAATAATCATCAATCCATCAACAAAACGGAAAGAATCGGACAAAACCCCAAAATCCCCAATTATCCAAAAAGGTAGGGTTAAAGGAATTCTTACCTCTTGATGAATCAAGCATTCAAATCCAAAACCACGGGTTAGATCCGCAATCCGAGCCACCCGATCGAAAAGGAATGAAGAAATTTACACAAGTAAGTGATAGATGGAGGAACTCTCCCTCTCAAGTCTCTCTCTCTCGCGCACGGTTGAAGAAGGGGAGGAAATGAGCGATTTCTGTTGAAACAACACATTTATAGTGTAACACGGCGGGACCTATCGGCCGGCCTATCGGCCGATAGGCCCAACCGATACCCTATACAAATGCGGCGGTAGAGTCTATCGGCCCTCCCTATCGGCGAAAGGCTCTGGGCCGGTGCCGACAGTGATCTTTCACTAAAGCGACCATAACTCTCTCGTCCAGGACTCGATTGACTCACCGTTTGAACCATTGGAAAGCTAACTCGATGTTCTATAATATTGCAAAGATTTATAATTTTTGGAGTCACCAAAAATTAATGGTGATCTAACAAAGTCGAACTCATACTTAGAAAAGTCGTTTAGTAATCCTGAATCCAACAAAACGACACCGAAACCCGAACCTGAATACGAACCGAAGATACGGTTACGAAGTACTCACAAAGACGAATCTAAGAGCTAGTAGGACACACAATTCCGACCACCCGAAGGCTCGAAATTCGACAACGGAAGGTAATTACCCCAAACTTTGGGAAATTACGAAAATGGCCCAAATGCCCGAAAATCACGATACGTGATCGAATAACCAAACCGAAGTTCACAACACGTCTAACAAAGTTAAACGGACTTGCGGGAAACTTCAAGCAATGATTTCGGTCGAGATTCGCAAGAATCGAACTCAAGTGCGGAAAAGTCGCTAAAAGCACAGAACTCAGCGAAGCGACACGAAACGAACTCGGATGTCAAAAGTGTAGAATTAATCATTCTCGGAATGGCGAAGCGGACATGAGCGAGTCGTCAAAGCAGACTTCCGCCGAAAAAAAGAAATTAGGAAATCGAAATTGCGGATATTACATTCTACCCTCCTTAAAAGAAGTTTCGTCCGAAACTTAAAACAAGTAGGAGAAGAAATATTCCGCCAGAAAACTCAACGAGATACACAAGAATGCGTAACTAACGCCCAACGGCGAAATGTTACAAACAACGCAAAGGAGTATACGGCGTGAAAACACGCTCCACGGCGACCAACACAACGTCGCCGTTAGGGATATAATAAAAACCAACAAGTGACAACGTCATCAAGCGGATAATATAGCCAAGTCAATTATCCGTCAATCACAAAACACAACGAGCGAAAATCAATATGATTGACCAACCCAACGGTACATCAATCAAAACGCGAGTCAACCGAACAAACACGAAATCCCACCGCATAAGGGTGGAAGATCGAAAACGAAACTAATTTCCCGAATCAAGGGAATTACGAAGGAGCACGAATGTTCGCCAATCACGGAGCAGGTCAATATAAACCGAGCATCAAACGATCAAACCACAACGATCGAGACAACAAAGATCGAAGAATCATGTTCGAATCACAAAGAACAATAAAGTTCAAACAACAACTCCCGAGAATGATCCGTGAGAACTACAAGACATGCATTGCCGAAGATCCACAGAAAGGGAATAGCGGTGAAAAGTCACAACGACAACGAGTTATTCCGAAATAACACCACACTCGTTCGATCAACAAAAGCAAGGAGCGGGACAAGCTCGAAATGTCAACGAACGTAAGCGAGTCGACAGTCGAAAATGTAAAAGTTCAAGATCCAGTCCACTTTGAATAAGAGAACTAGTAGAACCAAAGATGTTACTTCCGAACAAGGTTCACAAGAATCGAACCGAATTCGGAAAGTGACAGCGATAACCAGATTGACCCAAAACAAGATCACGGCTCGTTCGAATGATGAACCCGAAATACAAAACAAGTTCATAAAGTGCCAACGAACATGAGCGAATCGATAGGCGGAGAAAGAGAAAATACCGAAGTCAAAATAGTACGGGCATTACCACCGACCTCGTCACGAAATTCACAAAAACGGGAGCAAGGTAACAAGACATTAAACAACCGACACAAAACGGAACCATCACCGATGCACACGGTCATACCAAACCAAGCTCTAACAGCTCGCACATGCGCGACAACGCAGAAATCACCACGAGGCGACAACATTCAACACCAACATCCCGCCTCTCACAGGGGCTAGCACAACCCATGTGTGGAAAGCGACTCAACGCTCACACCGCCAATTCGATCATACTCGGGAGAAAGTATCAAAATGACAACGCGAACATCATACATTCATACCCAGCCCTCAAACGGGAATGGATAGGTTTTAAAAACGAAAACCTCATTTTGAAAATAATTTAGAAGAACACCCGTTGATCTTGAGTATCACCTTTCAAAAAGTACGAACTTGAAACATCGTTATCGAGACATTGGAGAACCATTTCGCATTTGATAAAAATGAGGACACTTTCTCTTAGTGAAAACTTTCAAAATATTCGACCCTCGGGTCTAAATAAAAGTGTTGAAAATATCTCAAAACATTTTGGTCCTCGAGGTAGAAAAATTTTGAAATATATTGTGACATCTAGGATGTACCACAAGAAAATAACTCATTTGAAAAGTATGTCTCGAAATTTATTTTTCTAAGATACTCAAGGTTTTCAAAAATCGATAGGCGAGAATGCCCAAAACTCACACATAACGACGTTCACTAAAACAACTCCTAGCACACGCATCAAAACGTTTAAAATCAAGACAATACATGTCTTTAAACGAAAATAAACGATAAAATACCACATTCAGAACAAAACCACTGATAAAATACCCTCCCGCACTGGCTAGTGAACAAGTCGAACGCGTATAAGCACAAAACTTCCACAAGAGACTTGTAAAGCGTGCAAATCGATTCGAAAATCATCAACAACGAACAAAAACAACAATAAAAAGATATCACAAGCGACGACACTCCTCGTATAAATCAAATACGAGAGTTGACTAAATACATATCGTGAAAATCAAAATTCACATAAAATTCCACCACTTAACAAATAATCATAAAAATAGCTCGTGTCACACGAGGCACAACACAAAGAAGGGAGACTTACTTCCACAGGTCGCACGAAGATGATGGCCGCACCTCGATACTAATCACGACCGACACCTCAGACGACGCGCCGCGACACGACTCAGTCAGACAAAATCTGACAAGACAAGACAAGACAAGACCCAACAACACATAACCTGACCCGGCTAGGTTTCGCAACCTAAGCTCGATACCATATTCGTAACACCCCCAAACCCTTCGGGAATATTACAGCGCCGCACCCCCTCGTGAGGATCTACCAAAGCTAAATACAGAAAACACATTATCACTATACATGCCGACATGGCTAACAAACGAACCATTAGACCGATTTGGTATTTTACCTAATCATACACATCGAGCATACATTAATCTTTCTCGTAACTCATACCCCCGCAGGGGTTAACATAAATCAACAATCCGCATAGGGAAAGTAAACACAACGGAAAGACAAAACAAACATCACCCATTATTCAACACCGGTCTTCATGTGATTAGTTGCGCCGTCTTCCATCATCCTTCGTAACGATCCTGTGAATTGCTCCCCGCAACGCAAATACACGGGCCTTGTCTGAGACATCCACCCCGAATACTCGGGGTTAGCAAAACCCCACTGTTTTGCTAGTGTAAGTATAAATACAAAGACAGCCATACAAATCATACTCCGAGAACATAGAAATCATGAATATACTTCGAGATAATTCACTTGATCAAAACAATTTAGATTACGAAAGATCAGAAGAAAACCATTTTACAACTTACAAAACATTTTACGATCTCGGGAGTTTTGGAACACGTGTGGGCTTTAAGAATGTTCAAGCCTTTCGCAATGATTAGGGACAGCCCAACACTCGTGTAGTTCAAAATACAAGTCCGATAGCGGATAACAGGCCCACGACCCAATTATAACATTCCAATCACAACACGGGGGTCCACGACCCAAATCATCCACATCACATACTCGCAAGAATACCCGGTGGAAATTACACCGTATCGACATTACCATGACAACAGTCTCACTCATCATACCACGAGCTACAATGCACGAGCAACCACATGACTCACGTACCCATACCAAATTATCACAACCAAGAGACAATTCATTCACAACACATTTATTAGTGCCATTCCAAAGTACGATACCATTTGAACCGCCATTCTAATCGGACGAAATATGCGCCAAAGATCACGGTTCTCAACAAAACACTTCAAAGTTAACCTTGGTACGAGACTCACGGCCACCGTACCGCAGAGCCCCGTCGGACATCCCTGGGTGGTTAACCATAGTTCGCGATACGAAACTCACGGCAACGTATCCCTAGAGGCCTCGTCAGACCGTCCCTAGGTGAACATACACATATCATCCACAACGCCACGGGAAACCATAATTCGAATACTAGAATATGCATACAAATGTTAGGTACTTCGCTAGAATGGCCACTATAGTCGACGTACACTCACAACTAATGTCACACAACCACAAGCAAATACCAATACCAAACAACACCAAGTGTCACAACCTCCTCACGAAGGAATATCAACTAATATCACACACATTACGTTCTTACCGAACAAGTACACATAACTTTACGTAATCCCCGGCAAAGGATTACGGTCTATTAAACTCACTCAAAGTGATCGTAGCATCTTTCAACATACAAAACCAACACATATATTCCGAGAATACATATATTCACGAATTACAAGAATTATTGTTGAAAGACAACATTTATCGAGAACATACCGATCCCTTTTTACGTTCATTAAACATTGGATTTCGCATAAAACCATTTATCAATAATTATGCCTACGAAACATGAAATGTATGGACAAGATACTTGCCTCAAAATCGGTACGCAAGTATTCCGACGAACACGGCTCAACCGGAAAGCTTCGAAACGCCCAATGCTATCGAAACGGAAGACGACGACGAACGAAAGGGTTCAACGCGGTTTCTTCGCAAGAAACACGACCCTAACATCATACAATCAATAAATCATCGACCATACGAGGAAGAATAATCGTAGAACGCCCGAAAACCCCTCTAAGACATTTTACCGGACACCTTCAAGGCGTCGGTCAAGAACTCAACTCAAACAACGAATCGATACGATCCAACCATGGAATAACAAGGGAAATGATATAATACATCTAAATAATCATCAATCCATCAACAAAATGGAAAGAATCGGACAAAACCCCAAAATCCCCAATTATCCAAAAAGGTAGGGTTAAAGGAATTCTTACCTCTTGATGAATCAAGCATTCAAATCCAAAAACCACGGGTTAGATCCGCAATCCGAGCCACCCGATCGAAAAGGAATGAAGAAATTTACACAAGTAAGTGATAGATGGAGGAACTCTCCCTCTCAAGTCTCTCTCTCTCTCGCGCACGGTTGAAGAAGGGGGAGGAAATGAAGCGATTCTGTTGAAACAACACATTTATAGTGTAACACGGCGGGACCTATCGGCCGACTATCGGCCGATAGGCCCAACCGATACCCTATACAAATGCCGGCGGTAGAGTCTATCGGCCCTCCCTATCGGCCGAAAGGCTCTGGACGTGCCCGACACAGTCTTTCACTAAAACGACCATAACTCTCTCGTCCGGACTCCGATTGACTCACCGTTTGAACCATTGGAAAGCTAACTCGATGTTCTATAATATTGCAAAGATTTATAATTTTTGGAGACACCAAAAATTAATGGTGATCTAACAAAGTCGAACTCATACTTAGAAAAGTCGTTTAGTAATCCTGAATCCAACAAAACGACACCGAAACCCGAACCTGAATACGAACCGAAGATACGGTTACGAAGTACTCACAAAGACGAATCTAAGAGCTAGTAGGACACACAATTCCGACGGGCCGAAGGCTCGAAATTCGACAACGGAAGGTAATTACCCCAAACTTTGGGAAATTACGAAAATGGCCCAAATGCCCGAAAATCACGATACGTGATCGAATAACCAAACCGAAGTTCACAACACGTCTAACAAAGTTAAACGGACTTGCGGGAAACTCGAAACAGCGATTTGGTCGAGATTCGCAAGAATCGAACTCAAGTGCGGAAAAGTCGCTAAAAAGCACGAACTCAACGAAAGCGACACGAAGCGAACTCGGATGTCAAAAGTGTAGAATTAATCATTCTCGAATGACGAAGCGGACATGAGCGACTCGTCAAAACAGACTTCCGCAAAAAAAGAAATTACAGAAATCGAAAATTGCGGATATTACATTCTACCCTCCTTAAAAGAAGTTTCGTCCGAAACTTAAAACAAGTAGGGAGAAGAAATATTCCGCCAGAAAACTCAACGAGATACACAAGAATGCGTAACTAACGCCCAACGGCGAAATGTTACAAACAACGCAAAGGAGTATACGGCGTGAAAACACGCTCCACGGCGACCAACACAACGTCGCCGTTAGGGATATAATAAAAACCAACAAGTGACAACGTCATCAAACGGATAATATAGCCAAGTCAATTATCCGTCAATGAGAATACACAACGACGAAAATCAATATGATTGACCAACCCAACGGTACATCAATCAAAACGCGAGTCAACCGAACAAACACGAAATCCCACCGCATAAGGGTGGAAGATCGAAAACGAAACTAATTTCCCGAATCAAGGGAATTACGAAGGAGCCCAATGTTCGCCAATCACTAACGAGGTCAATATAAACCGAGCAGTCAAACGATCAAACCACAACGATCGAGACAACAAAGATCGAAGAATCATGTTCGAATCACAAAGAACAATAAAGTTCAAACAACAACTCCCGAGAATGATGCGTGAGAACTACAAGACATGCATTGCCGAAGATCCACAGAAAGGGAATAGCGATCGAAAAGTCACAACGACAACGAGTTATTCGAAATAACACCACACTCGTTCGATCAACAAAAGCAAGGAGCGGGACAAGCTCGAAATGTCAACGAACGTAAACGAGTCGAAGAGTCGAAAATGTAAAAGTTCAAGATCCAGTCCACTTTGAATAAGAGAACTAGTAGAACCAAAGATGTTACTTCCGAACAAGGTTCACAAGAATCGAACCGAATTCGGAAAGTGACGGCGATAACCAGATTGACCCAAAACAAGATCACGGCTCGTTCGAATGATGAACCCGAAATACAAAACAAGTTCATAAAGTGCCAACGAACATGAGCGAATCGATAGGCGGAGAAAGAGAAAATACCAAGTCAAAATAGTACGGGCATTACCACCGACCTCGTCCACGAAATTCACAAAAGCGGGAGCAAGGTAACAAGACATTAAACAACCGACACAAAAGCGGAACCATCACCGATGCACACGGTCATACCAAACCAAGCTCTAACAGCTCGCACATGCGCGACAACGCGAAATCACCACGAGGCGACAACATTCAACACCAACATCCCGCCTCTCACAGGGGCTAGCACAACCCATGTGTGGAAAGCGACTCAACGCTCACACCGCCAATTCGATCATACTCGGGAGAAAGTATCAAAATGACAACGCGAACATCATACATTCATACCCAGCCCTCAAACGGGAATGGATAGGTTTTAAAAACGAAAACCTCATTTTGAAAATAATTTAGAAGAACACCGGTTGATCTTGAGTATCACCTTTCAAAAGTACGAACTTGAAACATCGTTATCGAGACATTGGAGAACCATTTCGCATTTGATAAAAATGAGGACACTTTCTCTTAGTGAAAACTTTCAAAATATTCGACCCTCGGGTCTAAATAAAAGTGTTGAAAATATCTCAAAACATTTTGGTCCTCGAGGTAGAAAAATTTTGAAATATATTGTGACATCTAGGATGTACCACAAGAAAATAACTCATTTGAAAAGTATGTCTCGAAATTTATTTTTCTAAGATACTCAAGGTTTTCAAAAATCCAATAGGCCAGAATGCCCAAAACTCACACATACCGACGTTCACTAAAACAACTCCTAGCACACGCATCAAAACGTTTAAAATCAAGACAATACATGTCTTTAAACGAAAATAAACGATAAAATACCACATTCAGAACAAAACCACTGATAAAATACCCTCCCGCACTGGCTAGTGAACAAGTCGAACGCGTATAAGCACAAAGCTTCCACAAGAGACTTGTAAAGCGTGCAAATCGATTCGAAAATCATCAACAACGAACAAAAACAACAATAAAAAGATATCACAAGCGATTTACACTCCTCGTATAAATCAAATACGAGAGTTGACTAAATACATATCGTGAAAATCAAAATTCACATAAAATTCCACCACTTAACAAATAATCATAAAAATAGCTCGTGTCACACGAGGCACAACACAAAGAAGGGAGACTTACTTCCACAGGTCGCACGAAGATGATGGCCGCACCTCGATACTAATCACGACCGACACCTCGCACGACGCGCCGCGACACGACTCGGTCGGACAAAATCGACAAGACAAGACAAGACAAGACCCAACAACACATAACTCGACCCGACACCTAGGTTTCCGCAACCTAAGCTCGATACCATATTCGTAACACCCCCAAACCCTTCGGGAATATTACAGCCGTTGCACCCCTCCGTGAGGATCTACCAAAGCAATACAGAAAACACATTATCACTATACATGCCGACATGGCTAACAAACGAACCATTAGACCGATTTGGTCTTTTACCACAACATACACATCGAGCATACATTACTCTTTCTCGTAACTCATACCCACGCAGGGGTTAACATAAATCAACAATCCCGCATAGGGAAAGTAAACACAACGGAAAGACAAAACAAACATCACCAAATATTCAACACCGGTCTTCATGTGATTAGTATCGCTGTCTTCCATCATCCTTCAGAACGATCCCGTGAATTGCTCCCGCAACCTCGCAAATACCGGACGCACACAGACATCCACCCCGAATACTGGGGTTAGCAAAACCCCACTGCTTTGCTAGTGCAAGTATAAATACAAAGACAGCCATACAAATCATACTCCAAGAACATAGAAATCATGAATATACTTCGAGATAATTCACTTGATCAAAACAATTTAGATTACGAAAGATAAGAATAAAACCATTTTACAACTTACAAAACATTTTACGATCTCGGAGTTTTTGAAAACGTTTGGGATTTAAGAATTTTCAAGCCTTTCAAATGCTTAGGGACATAGCCCAACAATCGTTTATTTCAAAATACAAGTCCGATAGCGTATAACAGGCCCACGACCCAATTATAACATTCCAATCACAACACAGGTCCACGACCCAAATCATCCACATCACATACTCGCAAGAATACCCCGGTGGAAATTACACCGTATCCAACATTACCATGACAACAGTCTCACTCATCATACCACAGAGCTACAATGCACAGAGCAACCACATGACTCACGTACCCATACCAAATTATCACAACCAAGAGACAATTCATTCACAACACATTTATTAGTGCCATTCCAGCCAAGTACGATACCATTTGAACTGCCATTCTAATCAGACGAAATATGCGCCAAAGATCACAGTTCTCCAACAAAACACTTCAAAGTTAACCTTGGTACGAGACTCACGGCCACCGTACCCCGCAGAGCCCCGTCGGACATCCCTGGGTGGTTAACCATAGTTCGCGATACGAAACTCACGGCAACGTATCCCTAGAGGCCTCGTCAGACCGTCCCTAGGTGAACATACACATATCATCCACAACGCCACGGGAAACCATAATTCGAATACTAGAATATGCATACAAATGTTAGGTACTTCGCTAGAATGGCCACTATAGTCGACGTACACTCACAACTAATGTCACACAACCACAAGCAAATACCAATACCAAACAACACCAAGTGTCACAACCTCCTCACGAAGGAATATCAACTAATATCACACACATTACGTTCTTACCGAACAAGTACACATAACTTTACGTAATCCCCGGCAAAGGATTACGGTCTATTAAACTCACTCAAAGTGATCGTAGCATCTTTCAACATACAAAACCAACACATATATTCCGAGAATACATATATTCACGAATTACAAGAATTATTGTTGAAAGACAACATTTATCGAGAACATACCGATCCCTTTTTACGTTCATTAAACATTGGATTTCGCATAAAACCATTTATCAATAATTATGCCTACGAAACATGAAATGTATGGACAAGATACTTGCCTCAAAATCGGTACGCAAGTATTCCGACGAACACGGCTCAACCTAAAGCTTCAAACGCCCAATGCTATCGAAACGGAAGACGATTTACTTAACGAAAGGGTTCAACGCGGTTTCTTCGCAAGAAACACGACCCTAACATCATACAATCAATAAATCATCGACCATACGAGGAAGAATAATCGTAGAACGCCCGAAAACCCCTCTAAGACATTTTACCGGACACCTTCAAGGCGTCGGTCAAGAACTCAACTCAAACAACGAATCGATACGATCCAACCATGGAATAACAAGGGAAATGATATAATACATCTAAATAATCATCAATCCATCAACAAAACGGAAAGAATCGGACAAAACCCCAAAATCCCCAATTATCCAAAAAGGTAGGGTTAAAGGAATTCTTACCTCTTGATGAATCAAGCATTCAAATCCAATAACCACGGGTTAGATCCGCAATCCGTGCCACACGATCGAAAAGGAATGAAGAAATTTACACAAGTAAGTGATAGATGGAGGAACTCTCCCTCTCAAGTCTCTCTCGCGCACGGTTGAAGAAGGGGGAGGAAATGAACGATTTACGCCAAACAACACATTTATAGTGTAACACAACAGACCTATCGCCAGCCTATCGGCCGATAGGCCCAACCGATACCCTATACAAATGCCGGCGGAGAGTCTATCGGCCCTCCCTATCGGCCGAAAGGCTCTGGACGGTGCCCGACAGTGACAGTCTTTCACTAAAACGACCATAACTCTCTCGTCCGGACTCCGATTGACTCACCGTTTGAACCATTGGAAAGCTAACTCGATGTTCTATAATATTGCAAAGATTTATAATTTTTGGAGTCACCAAAAATTAATGGTGATCTAACAAAGTCGAACTCATACTTAGAAAAGTCGTTTAGTAATCCTGAATCCAACAAAACGACACCGAAACCCGAACCTGAATACGAACCGAAGATACGGTTACGAAGTACTCACAAAGACGAATCTAAGAGCTAGTAGGACACACAATTCCGACCACCCGAAGGCTCGAAATTCGACAACGGAAGGTAATTACCCCAAACTTTGGGAAATTACGAAAATGGCCCAAATGCCCGAAAATCACGATACGTGATCGAATAACCAAACCGAAGTTCAAAACACGTCTAACAAAGTTAAACGGACTTGCGGGAAACTCGAAACAGCAGTTTCGGTCGAGATTCGCAAGAATCGAACTCAAGTGCGGAAAAGTCGCTAAAAAGCACAGAACTCAACGAAACGACACCGAAACGAACTCGGATGTCAAAAAGTGTAGAATTAATCATTCTCAGAATGACGAAACGGACATGAGCGAGTCGTCAAAACAGACTTCCGCCGAAAAAAAAAGAAATTACCGGAAATCGAAAATTGCGGATATTACATTAACAATCCCGGCAAATCTTGTGTTATTTATTTTCTCACGGAAGTGTTCTCGCATTTGTTCGTTACTCGATCATTCCAGCAATACTATCTCCGGATAATATTTTGGGTAACAACATGATCATAAAGGAGAATCGAGTCCTTACACAGGTCATACGAAGCTTCGAGGTCTTGCGATACTAGTCTTCCCTGACGACGAATCGATGAAAGAATGACTCATACAGTAGTCTAACTATTACGACTCAGAAAACCCGACTGTCCAGATTGTCATAACCTGACAGCCCCACTAGTACCGCGTCGGTAGAGCCACATAACTCACATATCAGGGTATCTCACAACCCATTTCTCTGATACCGTCTTCTGTAACACCCCCAAAATCCCATTGGGTTATTACAGTGCTGTGGACCCTACGCCAGGAGGTCCACCAGGCGAACACGACTAACATATATCAATCTGACCAAAATAAAAATACAACAACATCCACGAGCCTTGCTCGGATAGTACAAAATGACAACAACTGCCAAACTGGAGCACTCCAAACTGCCTGACTGACATGAACACCGAAACAACTCGGGACTAGTATCGCTCGAATGCCTCATCGCCATCGTCATGCCCCTGTGTCTCAACTCTCTCCTCGCAAGCACCTAAAACATGAAAACATGTTCCGCCGCCACAGGGTCAGTCATCCAGATAATGAATATCAAATACATGCACAACATGATATGCATCCAAAGGCAGAATAAACGGTACAACAATAGTAATACGATGCTCACAAACCAAGGTAAGAACCAAGCATTCGTGAAACAATATGCCCACGACATATAATCAATACCTGCTCAACAGGTTAGAACATAAATGCCCAGCAGTGAATCATCAATATAGAACACAACAACGAATTACCTGAAGGTAAACCAAACCAAAGCTAAAATAGATACGAGACACAATGCCCGAAGGCTCCAACGGAAACACCAATATATCACATGGCCTAAAAGCCCTCAGTCGGAGCTGCAAAATGTCACGATGGCTTGAAAGCCACTCAGCCTAAGCTGCAAATCATCACAATGGCGCGAAGCCAAACAGACCGAAGCTGTAACACGATGAGGGCCGAAGCCACGGCACGAAGCCGTATCACAAAGAGAGTTGAAGCTACGGCACGAATTCGTATCACAATGAGGGCCGAATCCACAGCACGAAGCCGTATCACAATGAGGGCCTAAGCCACGCCACGAAGCCGTATCATAATGAGGGCCGAAGCCACGGCACGAAGCCGTACCACAATGAGGGCTGAAGCCACGGCACGAAGATGTATAACAATGACGGCCAAAGCCATGTCATGAAGCCATATCACAATGAGGGCCGAAGCCACGGCACGAAGCCGTATCACAATGAGGGCCATCCGATGACTGTGACCTACTGAACTGTAGGTGTTGGGAAACCAACTGCGAAGGTTCAAGCCCCAAGCTTACCCATCGAGCACTAGTCGAAACTAGCCTCCAAAACCATTAATCACGTACGGCAACAATTACAAGATTAACCAATTCACAAGAACGATAGTGTGCTGCCTTGAGTCGGACAACATGACAACAATAACTCACGGATGGGCACTATCCTCAGCGAACCCAATTCAATACCTCGATTACCTTTAGAACGGCTAATCGATAACAATGATATCACGGATGGGAAATGTCCTCGACAGTCCCAATTCAATATATCTATTACCCTAGAACGGCCAATCGATAACAATTACTTAACGGATGGGAAATGTCCTCGACAGTCCCAATTCAATACATAAATTACCTTAGAATGGCCAATCGATAACAACGACTCAATGGATGGGAACTATCCTCGACTATCCCAATTCAATACCTCGATTGTATTAGGACGACCAACAGATAACAACAACGATAATGTTGTGGGAAAATCCCTCACAATATGCCGCAAGTGCACGGTGTCAACAAGTAATAAAGTGATAAGTAAAGTATCGTTCCCTCGAGGACTGATTTCACTAAGTACCAAAATATAGTCAACTCACAATTTTATTTGAAGAACAATTAAATAGAGTTTATATCTAAACTAATTGCAGAAAGTAAATAATAGTACTAATAATAATAATAATAATAATAATACTAATAAGGGGTAGGATTATGATTTTAACCTCAAACAATCGGAAATGATATTTATTCGATTCAATTCACTGTTATTCAATTGATTGTAAGCCAGGAATTCCGAAATTATTCTAAAGCCTTTCCCAAGGTCGATAGAAAATACTACGAATTACTAACTTGATATATCCCTATTCGAATTAGATAATTAATAGCTAAAACAATTCAAGAATTCCTACAATAACATGCTTCCCAATTTGCATGAGTATATCCCTATCTCACGAAAATTATGATTTGTCTCACAAGAACTATGCCTAAATTTCATCTCCCGAATCCATAAAGACATTCAAAACAAATTAACTGTTGGCCAGACAATTAAAAAGCATTAAGAACAGTAAGAAGAATCCAATTCAATAGAATAACGAGTAAATCGAAATAATAATAAATAATCAAACCGTCATGAAATTGGTTACAATCAAAATCCTACTCGAATAAATCTAAGAACTAAGATGCAGAAAAACCGTAGGGATCCGTGGTCCTGTCGTCCCCCAGAAATCTACACCTTCTGTTCTCCTTTATTTCTGGTTCCGCCGAAAACTTCCTGCCCTTCTGTTCTCCTGGTGTACCTTTTTATATTATTTCTTTTTCAAATCAGTAGGTTTTTCTTCCCCAGAAAAATAAATTCCTTACTCCACGTAAAGCTCCTCACGGCCAAACACAAACAAAAGCCCAAGCGGCCCAAATTTCATCTCCTAATTTCTTTTCCCTCATTTCATCTCCCACGGCCCAAAGAGAAAAACCTATGCGGCCCAACTTCTTTTCTCCCACACACCAACAAAGAAATATGGCAGTGGCGTCTTTTTGGTTTTTGCGCTTTCTGTGCCGCGGCTCACTTAATGTGTGCCGCGGCACACAGTACAGTGTGCATATCATTCGCTGGTTGTCTTCGTGTGCCGCGGTTCACTTGGTGTGTGCCGTGGCTCATGACCAAAAACTGCTATTTTCGCCTATTTTTCATCGTTTTGGCTTTCGGACTCCGATTTCCTGCAAAACATATAAAAATAATGCATTAAAAGCTCATTTATGCTGATTTAGGCTCAAGATAGATATAAAATAATGATATAAAAGCGCATAAAAATACGCCTAACAAATACCCCCAAACTTGAGCCTTTGCTTGTCCTCAAGCAAACAATTTTCAATTTTAAGCAAAATGTATCGTGAATGATCATGCAAATCCATAGTGCTCAACTTAATCAATACTACCCTGAAAATCTCAAGGAATAATACAAGTATCGTAATAGTGAGTCACGTCCCAGACACTGATTCCACTAAGTAACCCATTTCAGTCCTAATCAATCGTTCATGGAGAAAATCAAGCTCAAAGATTAACAAGCGTGAATTTAACCGACCGTCAATATGAAGGGTTGAAATAAACAAGCTAATTCGACCAGTCCCACAGTCTAGTGGCAAAAATTTCAAGAGTTTCATTATCAAAATTAATCCTTGGATAGTATTCCCTCATGTATGGTCAATAATATGATTCGTGTTAACCACTAGGTTTCGGCTCTCGGGATATTTCATCGGGATGATCCTAGGGTGGATTTCCATTCTCACGTATCGGGGAACCGTTTGACGTAAAAGGCACTCATGGGGCACATGGATGCTTCTAGTTACTAAGCCCCCCTCTACAGCGGAGAAAAAACTCGAATAGCAATTCCCGCATGTCAAGGTTGCCATTTTACGCGAGAGTAGACAACGGGTCACGTGAATACCCCCGGTTACTAGGCTTCCCATCATCGGTAATGCGATATTTCTAAATTATTAATCTATTCAGGGTCGTCATTTTACGCGAGAGTAAACAACGGGTCACGTGAATACCCCCGGTTACTAAACTTTCCATCATAGAACAATTAATATCTCGACTTTTTTTTTGGGAAAAACTGTCCGACTCTAAACTCAATTTAAATGCCAACAAGACTCATGGTACTGGACGACGAGCTACGCGAAAATTTTAACCAAACGTATAAACGGTGATTTGAAAACACGTATGTCTCTTTTATTATCTGCTAAAATTTCTACAAAAACGATAAAATTTCGGACCTAATTGAATACTCAACAGAAACAGATATCGCTGATTGCAACTCGACTAGAACTCAACCGTTTCTTCCAAGAGAAATCAGTATCGTAACATCAGTTTTACTCACGGGAGCACGAAAAATTCACGAAAAATTCAAGCTTGCAAAAACCATCAACAGCATGCAAAATAAGTCCACTACACATAACATTATCAATAATAAAACTTATGTGAAAATAAAAGAGATAAGGAAAAGTGAAACTTATTCCAAATGTCTTCTTGAACACCCACACATGTCTGAGTGGAAACGTCGGTCAATCCATACTTCAAATAACACCCAACATCACGAGGGACCCCTAAACTTATTCTCTAGTCATGAGATAACAATAGACATTAAATCAAGAAAGACTAGAATATGAAGAATAATAACTCATAGGGGTTAAAAAGAAATATCAGAGAAATAAGGGCCAGCAAGAATACACGAATCCAAATGAAATAACAAAACAAATAAAAAATAAATTACTAACGAAAAATCAAATAAAAACAACTAACTAGAAAGCAAGTAAAAATGATGGGTTGCCTCCCATCCAGCGCTCTATTTTACGTCTTGAGCACGACGTGGCAAAAAAAATCTAACGTGGTTTTTTTCTAGGGAGATTGCCAAATGCCCCCTTCTTGCAATCAATATGCCTCTTATTCCACAAGGGAGGCTTTGGCTCATGCCCGGTTGCCAAAAATAATGGATAAGAATAATTATGCGGACAACCAAAAAATGATGGAAGAATATAATAATGATAAGGCATGAAAAAATAAGTAGAGTTCGAATGGGCAAATAATAAAGAATTATCATGCACAACCTCATTAGAACTCGAAGAATCAGCCTCAACAAAATCATGAGTAATGGGGTCAATTTCTCCCATTATGGATTTAGGAAAAATTATGCGCGGCACCGTTAATAAAATTTTTGGCACAAAAGTATTCACCTTATTAGTCGAAGTTTGATGACAATTTAATGGAATTTCCTTGGAAACATCATCAATGATAACTTCTTCTCTAGGCTCATCACACTTTATGAAATCATTGGGTGCTGGGGGATTGACCCTAAAACTCAACATGTCGTTCTTCTCAACCTCCCCCTCAACTTCACTACTAAATAAATGAGCTGGAAAATAACCGTAGTGAACCTCAAGACCACGATGTGAACATTCTAGCTCAAAAAGGGTACTATCAGGATTTTTAAGAACGTCTACACATTGTTCAAGCATGGTCTTTTGTTTTGGGGGAGGGGGCTGACTGACCCTATTTGGCGAATTATTAAGAACATTGGGATTTATGAAATGCCAAGGGCCACGATACTCATAGGAAAACATAATGAAAAAAATAAAAATATAGAAACTAAAGAAGAAACTTCAAATTAAAATTAGAGTCGCTTGGTATTGATATTAGCGAAAAATCAGTCCCCGGCAACAGCGCCAAAAACTTGTTGTGGGAAAATCCCTCACAATATGCCGCAAGTGCACGGTGTCAACAAGTAATAAAGTGATAAGTAAAGTATCGTTCCCTCGAGGACTGATTTCACTAAGTACCAAAATATAGTCAACTCACAATTTTATTTGAAGAACAATTAAATAGAGTTTATATCTAAACTAATTGCAGAAAGTAAATAATAGTACTAATAATAATAATAATAATACTAATAAGGGGTAGGATTATGATTTTCACCTCAAACAGTCGGGAATGATATTTATTCGATTCAATTCACTGTTATTCAATTGATTGTAAGCCAGGAATTCCTAAATTATTCTAAAGCCTTTCCCAAGGTCGATAGAAAATACTACGAATTACTAACTCGATATATCCCTATTAGAATTAGATAATTAATAGCTAAAACAGTTCAAGAATCCCTACAATAACATGCTTCACAATTCGCATGACTATATCCCTATCTCACGAAAATTATGATTCGTCTCACAAGAACTATGCCTAAATTTCATCTCCCGAATCCATAAAGACATTCAAAACAAATTAATCAAGCTGACAATTAAAAAGCATTAAGAACAGTAAGAAGAATCCAATTCAATAGAATAACGAGTAAATCGAAATAATAATAAATAATCAAACCGTCATGAAATTGGCTACAATCAAAATCCTACTCGAATAAATCTAAAAACTAAGATGCAGAAAAACCGTAGGGATCCGTGGTCCTGTCGTCCCCCAGAAATCTACACCTTCTGTTCTCCTTTATTTCTGGTTCCGCCGAAAACTTCCTGCCCTTCTGTTCTCCTGGTGTACCTTTTTATATTATTTCTTTTTCAAATCAGTAGGTTTTTCTTCCCCAGGAAAATAAATTCCTTACTCCACGTAAAGCTCCTCACGGCCAAACACAAACAAAAGCCCAAGCGGCCCAAATTTCATCTCCTAATTTCTTTTCCCTCATTTCATCTCCCGCGGCCCAAAGAGAAAAACCTATGCGGCCCAACTTCTTTTCTCCCACACACCAACAAAGAAATATGGCAGTGGCGTCTTTTTGCTTTTTGCGCTTTCTGTGCCGCGGCTCACTTAATGTGTGCCGCGGCACACAGTACAGTGTGCATATGATTCGCTGGTTGTCTTCGTGTGCCGCGGTTCACTTGGTGTGTGCCGCGGCTCATGACCAAAAACTGCTATTTTCGCCTATTTTTCATCGTTTTGGCTTTCGGACTCCGATTTCCTGCAAAACATATAAAAATAATGCATTAAAAGCTCATTTATGCTGATTTAGGCTCAAGATAGATATAAAATAATGGTATAAAAGCGCATAAAAATACGCCTAACAGATAACAGGTGCCTCGGCGCCTTAACTAGCCACCGAAGACGGAGATGACAATTGAATACGTCAATGACTTCAATCGGCCAATATAATATCGATAGAAAAACAATAAATATCAATAACAACGATCACAACCATATCTCAATGAAACATCGGTCAACAACAACAATAGATACATCGATACCGCGAACCGTCTATCGACAACAACATTAACAACAAGTATCTCAGTGCCTTGTACCGAGCATTAACGAACAACAATAACATTTGGCATAATTACCGAAGGGTATCGTATCAACAATCAACTAATATCAATGAAAATTATGAAGAGACTCTGTCTCGAAATGATACAACACATTCATACTCGTGTATGATAACATTTATCTCATTGACTAGTACAAGTATAAAACTTGCCTCAAACCGTAGGCGATGAAATCCTCCAACGAACGACGTACGGCGTCCTCCGACAGTCACAAGCACTCGAACAACCTTAAATGAAATTCAATTCATTCAATAACACAATGTCGATAGAAAACAACACCATAGGAAACCTCGATTCAAACACGAATCGATCAAACCACATAAATGAATATCATAGTCCTCAACTATGAATTCCAACATCCTCTGAAATCTCAATGATCAATATGATCAAAATGTTCTTAATACTTGTGAAAACAATTCTACAAGAATCATTAAGAACAACATCATATTAATCATCCTAAAATGATAACATCACCAATATCATCACTAACACCCCAAGAACATCATCAACACAACAAACATGATGTCTAATCAATAATCAATCACCAATTCATCATGAATTCAGATTAATCAACAAGATTAAATCAACCATTTCAAGATTATGATAATCATTACATAATTCGTCATGATTCTATACTAAAATGGTTAGAATCTCCCAAGAATACAAACAACAACAATAATCATGTCAAAGCTATGTTAATCTTAACATAACCCTTCCTAAACATGATTATAACCTCCAAATATTCTAAAACATCAAGAACAACTCCTCTTCAAGACATAATCATCATATTCTTAATACAAGTTATAAAAACTCATCAAGAATCATGCTACCCTCCAACAAGCACTAACTACATGAGGTAAACAATGACAACAACATCATCACACTTGGAAATCACTTGAAGAGCAAGAGATTAGGAGAACTGACCCAAGAAGAACAATATGAAATCTCCAAACACCAAAGGAGTGAAAAGCTTCCAACCTCAAGTCTCAATTCAAGCTAGGATGGCCAAAATCACATTGGAAGAGTCTAAGTGTCAAGAACAAGTTTAGAGGGACGATTCTATGGCGAGAAAATCAGTTTTGGTTCGTGAAGAAATGAAATACGAAACCAAGATTTAAAATCTGACAACCTCATAACGTATGCTACCACCCAAGTTTAACGTATGTAAGGTCCAATTACGTACATTACGACATCGACTTAATGTACGTAAACCTTGTCCAGAGCTCTCTGCCTCATTCTACGAAAGCTGTTATCTACGTAATCATGAACCACTAACGTACGTTAACTAGCCACAACCATAACGTACATAGATCCCCCTCCATAGCGTACGTAAGCCCCCCTTGACTGCAATAGTGAGATCCAATCAAAGACACCTAGCCCTACCAGCCGAAAGTCGACCACGAGGAAGGTTCCCCCTGTCTGTACCCCTTTACGTACGTAACATGACAACCATAATGTACATAAGCTTAGAAGCTTAACGTATGTTAAGATATACTCGTAGCATACGTAAGTGGCACAATGACAACACAAGGAAGTTCCAACAAGTTCGACCCGAATGAACGAACACGATCCAAGCACCTTAACAATCACGAATGATATAATACAACACTTGTACAATTCAAAATGAATACGTACAACTCAACAGTGAAACGAAAAAAATACCCCCGGATATTACAAACACTCCCCCTGAAAAATACATTTCCATATTTAAAGATAACTCCCCGTGAGTTCAACACCAATTGTTAAAAATATAAATTATCAAAATACCAATTAATAGAAATATATTAATTTTGATATTTGGGGATCCAACCGAGAGTTGGTTTTTCTTTTGAAACATAGACGATATTCAGTATAGTAGTTCCTTTAGGAATCCAAATCTTTTTAATTTTGATCGTCCGTCTTGGGCTTTTGCAAATTGAAATATGATGCCCAAGTTTTAAATATTTCTCACATCAGGGTATTTTAAAATTTAATGATTCTGTTTGAATCCTAACCCCTGTTTATTTAATGAAAATTTTTGAACGGAAAATATTTGTTCAAATTTGTCATTTTTGCAAGAAAATTTATTCGTTAAAACCATAAGTTCGTTTTGAACTTTCAAAAGATCATCCTTAAATTTATTTTCATTTTAAAGACATTTAGAATGATAGGTTTCATTAAATTTTCCTTTTTCATTTAATTTGGAAATTTCGATTTCCAATAATTCATTTTTAGCATTCATGGATTTATTGTCAATTAAAGCATTTTGAAAATCGGTATGTAACAGTTCGAATGCTTCAAATAATTCATCGTGAGACGAGGTACTAACCTGGATTTCGACGTTGCTTTCGTCGAATGAACTCCTTGCCATGAGTTCGAGGTTATTTTGAGTATATTCATCGTCATCCTCTTCGTCACTCCATGTCGTCGAGAACTTCCTTTTTAGAAGTCGTGCCTCGATAATTTTTCTGGTTTACCATAGTTTCGATAGTTATTGTCGAATTTCTTTGATTCGCTCGTCTTGATGTCTTTCCTTATCCGGTTCAATAAGTTTTGAAACTTATTTATATTCTTGGCATAATATGCCGATTCTTCATCGTCTTCATCTACCGAGAATTCTTGTTTCTTTGACATCTTAGATTTCAAAGCTATGGATCTGTTCCTTCGGTTTCGGTTTGGCATTTTGAGATTTAAGAACTATCTCATAATTTATTAACAAACCTATAAGGACGCTAAAGTCGAGCGTGTTGAGATCTTTAGATTCCATGATTGGCATCACGATGTCGTCCCATTCGCTAGGTAGTGATCATAAGATTTTCTTGACTTTTTCACTACGCGATAGCTGTTTCCCGAACGAAGCAAGTCCATTGGTGATGACCGAAAATCGGTCGAACATGTTGGTGATGGACTCGTCACCCTTCATCATGAATAACTAGTAGTAATGGAGAAGCATATTAATCTTCGTCTTCTTGACTTGAGTTGTTCCCTCGTGTGTGATTCCAAGAATTTTTTAGATTTCTTTTGCACTTTCACATGAAGAAATACGGTTGGCCTCCTCTAGGTTTAAGGCACAATATAAAAGTTGAGTGGTCTTACAATTTAGGTGATCGTTCTTCCAATCCTCGTCATTGTACTCTTCGAAGCTCTTAAGTGACCCGTCGGATTTGGTTGGAACTTTCTATCCAAGGCAGATGATTTTCCAAATTTCTATATCATAGGCACGAATGAAGATCGACATTTTTTTTCTTCCAAGTCATGTAATTCGATCCGTCGAAAAATGGAGGTTGATTTAAGGCAAGACCTTCAACCAGCGCAAATTGAAACGCCATAATATCTTCTTCTCCTTGGATGTTAATCCGCTTTCAAGAGATACCGCTCCGATACCAATTGTTGGAGAATTGTACCCCACTTAAAATGGTGGATAATATTGCGGAGTAGAGTTTTCAAACTCTTTTGGATTGCGGAAGTGTAATTAACTTGCGGAAAGTAAACGACACAAGATTTATAGAGGTTCGGCCAAATGTGCCTACATCCTTTCTCTGTATCTTTTTCTATAGGCATAAGATCAACTTATGCACCTCGTCTTCTATCGGTCCGAGGGATACCATTACAACCTCATCTTCTATCGGTCCGAGATAAACCGTTACACTCTTATCTTTATATCGGTCCAAGATAAACCGTTTTCTTTTTCTATTGGACAAGAAAGAAAGCTACATAGCTTCCGATGGGTACTAGACAGACCTCACATGGATTTAGATATAATTCTAACAATACCGAATCAACGATCCTAATAACTCCAAATCAATCTACAATCCGTATCTTTCCTCTCGTGTATATTTTCGTGTATGAACACTCAAACACTTATCAATTAAGCACAAATACAGCAACAATAATGTATACAATGATATCTGATCAATATATGATTTGCTTGGAGTTGTTGTGTAGAATGATACCAAATAACTTGGTATTTATAGCTAAGTTCTCTCAACTAGCCGTTAGCTCCTGCCTGCATTACGTACGTTAGCCTTCAACTATAGCGTACGTTATACATGTTACGTACGTTATCCTCATCCCGTTACGTACAATAGGCTTCACATGAAATAGTCCAGTAGCATTATGTCTCATCGATTACGTACGTTAGCTATACTATTACGTACGTTAGGACCTTGACTTGCGTATGTTAAGTGGGCATTGTAGCATATGTCATCAAAGAGACAAAATGCTACTGGACTATTTCGTATGAAGCCTAATGTACGTAACAGGATGAGGATAACGTACGTAACATGTCTAACATACGCTATAGTTGAAGGCTAACGTACGTAATTCACGTAGCAGGAGCTAACGGCTAGTTGAGAGAATTTGCCTATAAATACCAAGTTATTTGGTATCATTCAACACAACAACTCCAAGAAAATCATATATTGATCAGATATCATTGTATACATTATTGTTGTTGTATTCATGGTTAATTGATAAGTGTTTGAGTGTTCATCCACGAAAACAGACACGAGAGGAAATATACAGATTGTAGATAGATACAGTGTTATTAGGATCGTTGATCCGGCATTGTTAGAACCATATCTAAATCCAAGTGAGGTTTGTCTAGTACCCATCGAAAGCTAGATAGGTTGCTTCCTTGTCCAATAGAAAAGAAAAACGATTTATCTTGAACCGACATAAATACAAGAGTGTAACGGTTTATCTCGGACCGATAGAAGATGAGCTTATAACGGTATCCCTCGGACCGATGGAAGACGAGGTACAGAGATTTATCTTAAGCCTATAGAAAAAGATACGGAGAGAGAGGACGTAGGCAGATTTGGCCGAACCTCTATAAATCTTGTGTCGTTTACTTTCCGCAAGTTAATTATGCTTCCGCAATGCAAGAGAGTTTGAAAACTCTACTCTGCAATATACTATTACGTACGTTATGACCTTGAGTTGCGTACGTTAAGTGGGCATTGTAGCTATAACACTTACAAAACCATCCGGGATATTACAGTGTCGTGGGCCCTACGCCAGAACCCACAAGGCTAAAAATTATTTTCACAATCGTTTCAAACACGCCAAAGAGGCTAAGACGGTAATATTTTACGAATAATTAAATATTTTCCAAAATATAGTTCTCAAATACCCTCATAAGATTTCATTTGAAAGTACAAGGCAAAAATATCAAAACTCGACAGCTTCAAAATGTACGTTAAGTCACCGCTTACACATACCGATAAGATAGTTTAAGGAAAAAAGTTTCACGAATTAAATCAAATTTCTGAAATACCCAAAAGGCCGTTTTAAAGTATACACGAGTTGGTAAAATGCTGGAAAGCTATTTTAAAATACACACGCAGCGAACATAGACATAGTTAAAAATACATTTGAGCGGAATATAACGAACAGTAAAATACTCGGTTCCCAAATACATGTCATAGCCAGTATCACCTGGGAAGCTCATCCCTTCACGATCGCTACTAGCTCGATTTCTGAGTACCTAAAAATAATGCCCACGTCGGGGTCAACCACAACACTCAACAATGATATCGATTACATCATCATAAATAATTACATACCAATGTAATAACATAGAAAGAATACTACCAACAAAATCTTACCGTCATAACCTCACCAACTCATAGCAATCCATATCAAATCAATCCTTACCATGATCCACATTTCGCATTCTCAAATAACGAAATGAATTCGACTACAACCATCTGTACTGTATTCAATCAATACCAAAAATTCTCAAAATATCATCATAACTCATAAATATGGAATAATCCATTCGTGCCAAATCCTGTCCGTCGGATCGCGCAATCAGATACCAATCCTGATAAGGACCAAATATACACAATACATTTGTAAACAAATGACAACACAATCCCATAATATTGACATAAACACCGAACGCTCATAAGATCAATAACCATGATCAACCAAAACATAAACCGAGAATAATATCATCAACATGATTAACTCCAATACGACCAATCAAAGGTCAAAACATAATTGAGAATATCATCAACATGATAAACTCCAAACAAGACCAACGAAGAACCGCAGTGATAGATATTCGAGAGTAAAATTCTCAAAACGACATACAAATCACATACAATGGATCTCAAATAAACAAACCCGACTGTCGAACATACCTCTCGGGCGTAAGAACAACCAGTCGCAAACCATTGAACATACCCAATCATACATGGAGTATGAACGACCAATCATTATGGCTCAAGATGGACGTCACAGTACGCCCGATCCGAAAATATATCCGTACACAAGCCACCAATGGGTATTGATCGGATACATGTTTGGTATTGTACCTAATCAGTATCACGAAGTACGTCTCGTGTGCACAGCTCCATGTGAAGGTAATGAAACTACACATGACTATATGTGCCCGCCCTGAAAATCCTACACATAACCGATCAGCACGCAGATATGACTCCGGATATGTCACGATGCAACATGATAAGGAAGCTCAAGGAAAACACATATCCAATAAGGATCAAAAGACTCACTAATGTGAACAACGACACACGGATAATGAAAGATCGACACGACCAATAATATTCAAAACAACCATCCTGGTATCACCATCCCCAAAGAATGATCAACATGATCAACAATCTCAACACAACAGTCCTGGAATCCTCATCCCTCAACGATCGATCAACACAACCACCAATACCAAAGAATGTTCCTGGATCAACATCCCTCAACGAACAGCCAATACGAATCTCATTACATGAAAACTCAACATACAACATATACAACAATTCAACAGAATAATTACCCTCATAACTGAACAAGATAATATCCTTTCCACGAACAAACATCCCTGAATGAATACACAGTTATTCGAATAATCACGAATGAGGTACAGTCCATTAATATCAATAAACCACCATCCCGACATCAATATCGACACTATAAACTATCCTCGATATCCGACATTCCATATCACAGACCAAAGATAACTCACATCTTCGTCTTCACCAAACACATCATATACATTATGATTTAATCCAAACTAAAGCACAATACACAAACCATCATCCCAACAATTTACATTTATAATATCATTAATATATGAATTATAAATAAAATGAAATCAAAATAATTTATTAAATGTTATGAACTGAACAAGTAAAAACTTGCCTCAAATAGCCGATCGGTAAAGCAAATCCGTTAGAGTTCATGAGGTTCGATTTCCACACTTTAATAAAGTATTTATATCCCGATATCAATAACTCACTAAAAGCAATATATTACGCATTCGATTTCCGCGATCAACGGCTATCCCAATTTTATAACTTTATTTTCCCCTTCCTCAAAAATTACGATCCGGACTTTAACAAATTTCATTACTAAAACTCCAGTATATTATTTTAAAAATAATATTCAATATTTTTCGGTCGTATTTTGTAACATCCCCAAAACCATATGGGAATATTACACGTCGTAGACCCCTTTTCATGAGGATCTACCAGGCTATACCTTACAAAACGACCAAATGCTTTCCCGGCCAGGGTCAAATAATAAATTAATACAGACCGATGAGGTAACACAACTCAATCAATAAACTGACTCAAACAATATCACCCACACAGGGGTCGAAATACAATACAGCGGGAGACTGAAATCAACTCTGACAACACAACAAAAATCTAAACAGCTCTCGACTCTTGATTAGTATTGGAGCTCGTCATCTTCTTGTGCCAATCCTGTGACTGCTCCCCTTAACCTGTATGTACCTGAACGCAAAACAGACATCCACCCCCCGATTACTCGAGAGTTAGTAAAACTCCACTGTTTTACTAGTGCAAGTATCAAATCATACGAAAAGTAACGAGCAAATATTAATCAAGAATCAAACACAGTATTCAAGTATCAAATTATTCCCGGGGGTTTTAATAAAGGTATTAAGCTATGAAGCATTTCGAAAATAAGTTCATCACCTCGGGAAATTTTGGAATTTCAAAATCTTTAAAACTCTGAGTCCTGGTTCACCAAACCTTTCAAAAAAAAGAGTTGAGGGCTTTAACCCGAATCTCGTTTCATAAATCAACAGTTCACAATATGGAAAAATATTTACTCAAAGCTTAGGACTCGGTCCAACATTCATTTTCATAAGACTTTTCCTTGCAAAACTTTGATTTGAAAATAATCATGTTCATAACATGTTGATCCACTGTCACGTGTCTCCGTAGGTTCAACAACCCGCACGGACTACACCACGCACAATTAAACAAACATAATCAATTCCGACACCGTGATCCACTGTCACGTGTCTACGTAGGCTCAACAACCCACACGGACTATATCAATCACAACAATCACACACACACAGTCCTGACACCATAGTCCACTGCCATGTGTCACCGTAAGCCCCGTCGAGCTCACCCAGTTGGATGTACTGTGTCCGAAACTCATGGTCCACTGCCATGCGTTATCGTAGGCCTCGTCAGACCAGCACGATTGACCTCAGTACCTCACTAAGTTCTGACCCCGTAGTCCACTGCCACGAATCCTCGTAAGTCTCGTCGAACCAACACGATTGAACTTAGCGGTCACACACATATTCACATCCATGTTCACATTACACACGACAATGAGCACAGTTAATCAATTACGTTGATCACCACAAAATCGTACATCACACGCACATAACTCAATCTCAACACTCGCAACAACTATCATCAATTAACATAACACACGATCGGTACACAATACATTGTACAACCAAGTGTACAACCATCCCATATGTACGTCGCAACCCTGCACAAATGGCACAACACCTAACACGTATACCAATATAACACTATTATCACAAAGCCTTAAAATTGCGGAATACACAACCAATTCAGACGGAACATATTTACGAAGGCAAGCAAAATCATTATAAATCTCATACGTGATTACTAGTCGCAAGATACAAGTCGTATAATAAGATACTTGCCTTAATAACCATTACCAAATACCCCGAAGAACACGGTTCGACCGGGAAGCTTGTACCACGAAGAAGACAACGAACAGAAGGGTTCCGACTCGAGTTCTTCACAAGGAATCTGACCCTAACATCATACCATCAATAAATCAACGAACGAACGAGGAAGAATAATCGTAGAATGCTCGGATTCTCTTTGTGACATTTTATCGAACACCTTCAAGGCGTCGATAAAATACTTAAGAAAACGACAAATCCATGGCAATCCAACCGTGGAATAACAAGGAATTCGACATAATATAGCTTAACAATCATCAATCCATCACTATTCTGAGTTAAAACGGATTAAACGAACAAATCGAACAAAATCCCCAAAACTAGATTTTAAGAAAACTTACCCTGATTCGGTCGATCGGAGCAAGTTATGGAAGGATTAATCGATGATATGGACTCAGGAATTTCGTGTTTTGGATAGATTAATAACATGTCTTTGGTTTCCCCAAGACTTGGCTGCGGAAGGATTGAAAATGAAATGGGAAAAATGAGTGAAACCCGACTGCTCTGCCATATTTATACACCTGCCGAACACAGCGCAACAAACAGCCCACACCAGCGCCGTGTCTACCGCCGGGTTGCAGGTCAGTGCGCGACCTGGCCGACACGGCGCAACACCAGGCGCAAGGCGCCTGCGCGTGTGTCTCGGCCGTATCCGACACTGCGCATCACCCGGCGCAAATCTTGCGCGGGTTCTCGGCCGTATCTCGGCAGACTGCCGGTCCTGGCCGACCCGGCGCAAGACATGGCGCTCGACAGCGCCGTTTTCAGTGCCGTTTCGCACAGGTCCTGCCAACAACCTCCAGATGCAAAATGATTCCGACAACGACGATCTGAACGACCCCGAAACCCGAACCTGAATACGAATCGGAGATTCGGTTACGAAGTACTCGCAAAGACGAATTCGAGCACTAAGAGAACACACGATTCCGACCACCCGAAGGCTCGAAATTTGACAACGGAAAGTAATTACCCCAAACTTTGGGAAATTACGAAAATGGCCCAAAACGTCCGAAAATCACGATACGTGATCAAATAACCAAACCGAAGTTCACAACACGTCTAACAAGGTTAAACGGACTTACGGGAAACTCGAAACAGTAATTTCAAACGAAATTCACAAGAATCGAACTCGAGTGCGGAAAAGTCGTTAAGAAACACGGAACTCAACAAAACAATACCGAAACGAACTCGGATGACAAAAAGTGCAGAATTAATCATTCTCAGAATGATGAAACGGTTCCAAGCGAGTCGTCGAAACGGACCTCCACCGGAAAAAGAAAATTACCGAAATTAGAAATTGCGCATATTACATTCTACCCTCCTTAAAAGAAGTTTCGTCCCGAAACTTAAATCAAGTAGGGACAAGCAATATCCCGCCAGGAAAACTTAACGAGATACACAAGAATCGAAAAAAATTGCGCCCAACGGCGAAACATTACAACCAACGCAAAGCAATATACGCCGTGAAAACATGCCCCACGACGACTAACGCAACGCCACCGACTATGATTCAAAACAACAACGAGTAATTAACAACACATCACATGCACACATTTAATCAAAGAAACGCACGCGAAAACAAGTCGCACCCGACCACAACGACTATGCGGTAGAGACAAATATAGTATTACGATAGAATTCACTCCGATTCTCGTCAACAAGAAAATGTCCGACGTCAAGACACAAACAATTCAAGATAACAGAAAATGAGAATACCGGATATTACATTCTATCCTATTAAAAATAAGTTTCGTCCGGAAACTTAAAATAAAACATCATGGTAGAATACAAACAAAACCAAAAAGTTCACGCAACAAAAATCAATCCCTACACGAATTACAGCACAAGGTACGATACACAACTACATCACTGGACACCACCGGGCACTCCCCGAGTAGGAACGAAAACCCGATTCCCGAACATCTTGGCAACGGTCTCACAATGCACCGCTTGGTGCCCTAGTTGGATGCACTTAGAACAATTAACTGGTGGCGAACGACAATTCTGTCTCGTATGGCCCACACAGCTGCAGTTAAAGCAGGTCTTCACACCGATCGTCTTACTCACCTCTGAGGTAAGGTTCTTAGACTGGTCAACCGAACGAGGAGTGTTCCCAGAAGGAAATTGCGAAGCAACAGGCTCACTGATCTCACTTCTTTGGCCTCTCGAAAAGTTACTCGAGGTCTTCTGTCTCTTACTCTCTGAACCAGATTCCGTCACAGAAACGGCCATCTCAATGGCTAAAGCTCGGTCCTGATATTCTTTCAGGGTGGTACACATAAGCGGAGCCATACTCTCACGGATATGGGGTTTCATGCGCATATTGAAGTATCGGACCTTGTCCGCTTCACTTCTCACTTGATCACGTACATAAGCCAACGGTCGATTGTAATCGACTATCACCTGGGATATTGACACATCCTGGGGCATAGCGGAGAAAAACTCAACGATCCTGCGTTCACAAACAGGCAACGGGCAATACTCTGCCTCCATGGCGGTCTTAAACTCAGCCCATGTAGGTGCACGGTCTACAGGCACTACAGCCTGCCACTAGTATGCAGCTTCTTTGTCGAGCAGGTACTAGGCAATGGGTACCCTCCTTTCATCCGGACAAGCTACAGCATCAAATATTCTGTCCAATTGGAAGAGACAGTTTTCCCAACCTAACAAGTCATACGAACCCACAAAACGTGGCGGATGCATCCTCATCCCATCTCGTAACCACTTACTAGCTCCGTTATCCCCATTTGGGTTCTCATTCCGACGCACGGCCTGATTCATCTGCACTAACTGGTCAACCACCTGACGAAGGATGGTGGCGGCGCCAACGTCAACATTAACGCTGGCTGAATGAGAATGTCCCTTATCTGTACCGAGCTGATTGGTAATCGGCAAAGAGTGTCTCGCCCTCTCACGCTCCTGATTACGACCACCACGACCACGGCCTCGGCCTCGACCCCTCAGCATACTGAACGGGCAACCATTCAGAACAACAAAATAAATACCACATAGTCAACAAAGGGCAACAACCAGTAGCACAATAAAGTATTCACTCCAAGTCATCACACGAGTACACGAACTAACAATACAATAATAAACTTAAATTCATAAGTAATTCGCACGGTTACACCAATAGAGGTGCACGACTTTTACCAAAATAAACACGGTCGAGACCACATACATGTCATTGAGACTAGACACTTGTAACATTCTTTAAAAATAAAATTTTTCCGAGGTGTTTATTCAAATATTAATATTTTAAGATTTGCGAGTTTCGAAAGATTTTACCGGGATGAAATTTTGAAAACACTTTATTTAATACCTCGGTCATTGAAGCGGGGAACGATACCTAACAACGTATCCCGCCACTTGGGCATACAACCCAGATTTTCTGACGAGAATAATAACATAGCAACTCACTGCACGAGTTAACCTCAATACATAAACACATAACGTTCTAATTTACGAAAGCCAAAGTTGTTTTGCAAAACAAAAATTTTCCAAAATCCTTTGGTTCATAACCAAAACGACAGTAATATTTCACAATATCCGAAGTACTTCAAAACACATTTTCCAAATACCGTCTGATAGTGTCATTTAAAAATACACGACCAATTTGTCAAAAATTTAACCGATTTTAAAATCCATATAAACCTTGGTTTTAACCGCACCATCAAAATATTTTAAACAGTAGCAAACAATTTCCACAAAATGTTCAACCTCGTAAAGTCCTCCAGGAAGAACATTCTAAAACCTACCCGTAACGGCATAAACATAACAATCTAAAAACAATCAAACTAAAAATCACATGCCCAAACGGCAAATAGGATCGCCAATCTAATTGAATACATCACACAACATCAAGTTTAGACATACAACAAAACCATTCCTCGGAGTTTCTCACGAACTCAATCGTCGATACCTTATTTGAAACCAATCAAGGTTCTCAATTTTTCACACCATACCACCCCATACGGTGGTTCACTGGTAAAACAACAACACGCCCAGTTTTTATACATATACTATATGTCACAAGTATTATATACAACTATATTACACAACACCGTGTAGATAAAATTATCCACCGCAATTAACTCACTAAGATAAAATCATGATACACGGGTACCTCGCATAAAAGAGGAGACTTACGTCCACAGGCCGCACGGAGACGACGGTCGCCCACGATACTAATCTCATCCGACAACATATCCGACACGTTGTGACTACGCACGACTTAACTTGTCACCCGACATCTCGAATGACAAAACCACACAATACTCGACGACGACTCAACTTGACACGACAGCCTAGGTTTCCGCAACCTAATCTCTGATGCCATAAATGTAATACCCCCAAAACCATATGGGAATATTACACGCCGTAGACCCCTTTTCACGAGGATCTAGCAGGCTATACCTTACAAAACGACCAAATGCTTGCCCTGCCAGGGTCAAATAATAAATTAATACAGACCCATGAGGTCACACAACTCAATCAATAAACTAAGTCAAACAACATCACCCATACAGGGGACGAAATACAATACAGCGAAGACTGAAATCAACTCTGACAACACAACAAAAATCTAAACAACTCTCGACTCTTGATTAGTATCGCAGCTCGTCATCTTCTTGTGCCAATCCTGTGACTGCTCCCCTTAACCTGTATATATCTGGACGCAAAACAGACATCCACCCCCCGATTACTCGGAGGTTAGTAAAACTCCACTGTTTTACTAGTGCAAGTATCAAATCATACGAAAAGTAACGGGCAAACATTAATCAATAATCAAACACAATATTCAAGTATCAAATTATTCCCGGGGGTTTTAATAAAGGTATTAAGCTATGAAGCATTTCGAAAATAAGTTCATCACCTCGGGAAATTTTGGAATTTCAAAATCTTTAAAACTCTGAGTCCTGGTTTACCAAACCTTTCAAAAAAAAGAGTTGAGGGCTTTAACCCAAATCTCGTTTCATAAATCAACAGTTCACAATATGGAAAAATATTTACTCAAAGCTTAGGACTCGGTCCAACATTCATTTTCATAAGACTTTTCCTTGCAAAACTTTGTTACGTCAAACGGTTTCCCAATACATGAGAATGGAAATCCACCCTAGGATTATCCCGATGAAACATCCCGAGATCCGAACCTAGTGGTTAACTCGAATCTTTATTATGATCATACATAAGGGAATGCTATCCGAGGATTAATTTTGACAATGAAACTCTTGAATTTTTGCCACTTGACTTTGGGACTGGGCGAGTTGGCTTGTTTACTCTAACCCTTCGTATTGGCGGTCGGTTAAATTCACGCTTGTCAATCTTTGAGCTTGATTTTCTTCATAAACGATTGATGAGCACTAAAAATGGTTACTTCGTGGAATCAGTGTCCTTGATGTGACTCACTAATACGATACTCGTATTATTCTTTGAGATTTTCAGGGTAGTACACTACAAAAAAAACAGTTTTTACCGACGCCATTTACCGACGCCCATACCCGTCGTTGTTAAACTTATAATTTATCGACGCCATTACCGACGCCCGTTATTTAATTGATTTACCGACGCCATTGCCGACGACCGGTTTGCAGACTTATTTTTTTTCTTTTTTTTTTCACAATTAACAATGCCGTTTACCGACGCCATTTACCGACGACCTTACCGACGCCACTTTGGCGTTGGTAAATTTTTATTATTATCTTTTTTTCTTTTTTCACAATTAACGATGCCGTTTACCGACGCCATTTACCGACGCCATTTTGGCGTTGGTAAATTTTTTTTTTAATTTAACGACGTCGTTTACGCCATTACCGATGCCATTTCGGCGTCGGTAAATTTTTTACACTATCCCACATCGAAAAAACAGTAGTGTTTTATGTGGTTCATAAACCAAAATCTTTCTCAACCATTTTAAATTGAATGGAGCCCGAACCTGACCCGCCCGGACCCGGACCCGACCCGCCCGGACCTGGACCTGACCGAACCTGACCCCCGTCTGAGCCCGGACCTAACCCGCCTGAGCCCCGCCTGAGACCGGACGTGACCCGCCTGAGTCATGACCTGACTTTTTTAGATTTTTTTTTTAATTTAACGACGCCAAAAATGGCGTCGGTAAATGGCGGCGGCGGTAAAAAATTACCGTCGAGTGTTTTTCCAACGGCGGATTGCCGTTGATAATGGCGTCGGTAATTTTTTTACCAACGCCATTTTCTGTTTTACCAACGGCGTTTGGCGTCGGTAAAAACTGTTTTTTTTTTGTAGTGGTATTGATTAAGTTGAGCACTATGGATTTGCACGATCATTCACGATACTTTTTATTTGAAAATTGATTTTTGCTCGAGGATAAGCAAAGGCTCAAGTTTGGGGGTATTTGTTAGGCGTATTTTTATGCGCTTATTTATCATTATTTTATATCCATTTGAAGTTTAAATCTGCATAAATGAGCTTTTAATGCACTATTCTTATATGTTTTGCAGGAAATTGGAGTCTGGAAGCCTAAACGACAAAAAACGGCCGAAAACGGCGATTTCTGGTCATGATCCGCGGCACACGCACGGCACACAGAGGCGCCGAACCCACTGTACCGGGGGCCGCGGCACGCACTTACTGAGCTGCGGCCCATGAAGAAAACCTGCGCCCAGGCATCCTGCGCTGAACATTAGGGCCGCGGAACAACCTTACTGAGCCGCGGCCCGCGGGGCGGTTTTGATGTAATTACCGCATTTCTGAGCCGTTTCTGAAGCCGGTTTTCGACCTAATCCATGGACGCGTTTTGGAGATGAATGATTGTTATAAATAAGGATTAAAGGTCTGAAAAGAGGGTATCTTTTTTTGGATCGAGGAATTGGAAGAATTGGAAGAGAAGCAGAAAACACCAAGGAGCAGAAAGCGGAAGCTAGAGAACGGAGGAATCCAAGTTCTTCGACTGCGTTTGATTTCTAATATGCTTTCTTTAATTCTTTATGTATGTTTATTTTCTAGCATGTCAGGCTAGAACCGTAGTCTAGGATTTTGATGAAACCGAGGTTTTGATGAATTAACTTTTGATTTTGCATTATCAATTTAATGTAACACCCCAAACTAGGCGGATATTACAGTGTCATGAATCCCCGACTGGGACCCACCAGGCAAATGAAAATGATGAATTAAATAATATAATTGTAGTACCGAACCACATTATATTACCAAGTACTCCGATGAGGAGTTTAAGTACAACACACCAGGACAAAACCGAATACTAGTATATTTCATATGGAGATAAAATACACCACCCTGAACAATTAAACATCTAAAACGGAATTTTGCAGCGGAAAATACAAATGACGGAAATGACTGAAATGATTGAAACAAACGGAATGACTGGGGCCCCCTACTAGTATCATCGACTCTCGCCACAAGATGCTCTTCCCGTGCCTTTGCCTTGCCGTGACCTGAAAACCAAAATCCCCCAACGGGGTCAGTTACACAGAACAACAATCCCCAAGGGTTGAAAAATACACAATCATGATTTAACTGAAGTTATGAAATATCCTTAGTTATGAATTACGCTGAAGAGGAGTATCATAGTACGCCCGTAATGTTCTGTGCAAGTGTACAAGACGAATGACCGGACACACACGTCCTTGTACCTAATTAGTCTCACGGAGTTAAGCTTTACCGTGTGCACTGTCCAATATATTGGTGAACCGAATACATGACCATCGCGTGCCCGACTAAAAATTCCACACAGCCACACCCGGCCATGCAATATGAACCCAAAAGGTCATATGAACGAGAATGACCACAATGAATATCAATGAATAATAATTCGACAAGGCCAAGATGACTCACCGAGATAAAAATAATAGTGACGTGATTGATAACCCAATGAAATGATTTGGAACCGTCGTTCCTCGTGAATGAAATGATTATTCGACAATTACAAGTCTCAATGTGATTAATACCATGATGAATGAGTTATGATTATGAGTAATCAACAACAAAAGGAATGAATGTCCTTTTAACCGAGTAAGAGTTAACTTACTCAACACCGAAGAAGAATGTCCGTCCACGAACAACGTCCTAAATGAAATGTCGGTCGCTCGAACAACCTTGAATCAATACAATTACCAACAATCCGTTCAATATATGAATCAAACACGAATATAACAAACTCAAAACGTCGATACGATTAAACCAAGTTCATTGGGGCATTATATCGATCACTTTATGGCCAACTACGATTGATTACAACCAAACCTCAAAATACCAACATGAAAACCCCCAAGAAGTGTTTCAAACCAACAAAACATCTTCCCAATGATCAATAATACAAAATGAATATCCGAAAACGTGATTATAACGACAATTAATCGAAAACCCCCAATTTCAACTCGATATTCAAAGTGTTCTTGAATAATCCCTCAATAATCCAATGAATCCTTATACAAACTCGTAATCATATACATATCCCTTCATATAACATGATTATAATGTCCAAAACATCATATCTCAACACAAAGTCAAAATCCAAGATGTTGAAGAAATTACCTCCTGAAGATCCAATCACTTCGATCCGATGAACACGAGTTAAAACGAGTATCCAAGCTCCCCAAATGAATGAAGATGATGAAAATTACACACTCAAATGATTGATGATGGCAAAATCTCTCCCTCAAGTCTCTCTCTCGGTAAAAAGGATGAAAAATGATGAAAAAGTCCCGGCCGGGTCCTCATATACTGCCGGAAGTTACGGCCATAACTCGGCCCTCATACGGCCATAACATCCGAGGTCAACGGCCTTACGGCCGTAACTCGCCTTCGGCCAAAAATGCCTGGGCCGCCTGCTGGACACGTACGGCCGTAACCGGACAAGCCTTACGGCCGTACCTACTCAACTTACGGCCGTATTACAAGACCTTACGGCCGTAAGTCTCATTCGTCCAGAATGGCCTGAACAATGAACCCTTGTTACGGCCGTAACCTACAATCCTTACGGCCGTAACTCAATGTTGGACAAGCTGAAAAATCCGATAATTCCGATTCTTCGCTACGACTGATGAATTATCCGACATATCATACGAATGTGAAAGTGAACAAGTCCAACACAAGCCAATGATGATACCCCCAGTACAAAACTACCAAACACGGTGAAAATAGTAATACTCCCGTCTCGATCTAAAAACGGAGATGAAATGACGATCACGGTTACAACATGCAAACAGTGAGCGCAAATGACTGAATCATGAATGATGAGTGATTAATAATGAGTGAAAATTTACTGAGTGACAATTACAGACTGATAATTACCGAATGAAAATGAATGAATTACAACCGGGTATTACATACTCCCCCCCTTAAAAAGAGTTTCGTCCTCGAAACTAAGGGCCAAACAACTCGGGATAACTCTCCCGCATACTCTACTCGGTTTCCCAAGTGGCCTCTTCGACTCCGTGTGTAGACCACTGAATCTTGACTAAAGGGATCGTCTTGGTCCTCAACTGTTTGATTCGCCGCTCTAAAATTCGTACGGGACGCTCCTCGTATGATTGATCATCCGCGATCTCGATTTCGTCGAACCGAAGTATGTGACTCGGGTCGGCAACATACTTCCGCAACTGAGAGACGTGAAACACATTATGAATTCGGCTCAATGCCGGAGATAAAGCCAATCGATAAGCTAACTCGCCTACTCGATCCAAAATCTCAAACGGTCCAATAAATCTCGGACTCAACTTTCCCCATTTTCCGAAATGGAAAATACCTAGACTCGGGGATACCTTGACCAAAACGTGGTCACCCGTCTCAAACTCTAGTAATTGACGACGATTGTCTGCATAAGATTTCTGTCGACTCTGAGTGGTCAACAAACGACTCCTCATCAAAGCTACCTGCTCACGGGCGGCTATAAACATATCGGGCTCGGTGCCGATTGATTCTGATAAATCGTCCCAACACAAAGGAGATCGACAACGACGACCGTACAAGGCCTTGTAAGGTGCCATCTTGATCGAAGCATGCCAACTATTGTTATACGTGAACTCGATCAATGGTAGTTGGGCTTCCCAATCGTCCTTCCAATCGAGGACGCATGCCCTCAACATGTCCTCTAATGTCTGAATGGTTCTCTCTGATTGTCCGTCGGACTGAGGATGAAAAGCGGTACTGAGGTTAAGTTGAGTTCCCATAGCACGATGGACTGATTTCCAAAAATGAGACACAAACCGCCCGTCACGATCGGAAACAATACTCTTAGGAGTACCGTGTAGTCTCACTATCTCTTTGATGAATAACTGGGCAAGTCTCTCGGGACCCCAAGTATCCTTAATCTCAAGAAAATGAGCTGATTTAGTTAAGCGGTCCACAATCACCCAGATCATATTCATGCCACGACGACTCGTCGGCAAACTCGTGATGAAATCCACAGAAATGTCTTCCCACTTCCACTCTGGAATAGGGAGAGGTTTCAGCATACCCGCCGGTCGCTGATGTTCAATCTTAACTTGTTGACAGGTTAATCATCTCGAAACAAATTCTGCGACTTCTCGCTTCATATTACTCCACCAGTAATTTTGTTTCAAGTCCTTGTACATCTTGCTGGACCCCGGATGAACAGAATAAGGGGTAGCATGAGCTTCTTTCAAAATCGAGTTTTTCAACTCGTCATTCGCCGGAACGCACAACCGATTCTTAAATCTCAAAATTCCATCCTCGTGGATCACGAATCCAGGGGCCTTCCCCTGAAACACATCCTCACAGATGCGTAACAATGATGGGTCCGAACCCTAATTCTCCCTTATTGCCTCCTCAAGTGACGATGAGATCTCCAACATACAAAGCTGTCCCTGAACTCGCTGAAGCCAGACCTCGATCTCGGGTTTAAGGAATTCCTGCTGAAGCTCCTTCTGAACTGTTAAATGGGCAAGCATCTGCTCCTGAAAGGACTTACGACTCAAGGCGTCGGCGACCACGTTCGCCTTGCCCAGGTGGTAAAGGATCTCGATATCATAATCTTTGATTAATTCCAACCACCGTCTATGCCGCATATTTAACTCCTTCTGAGTAAATATATACTTTAAACTCTTATGATCGGTAAATATCTGACAGGTAACGCCATAAAGATAATGACGCCAAATTTTCAAAGCGAACACTACGGCTGCTAGCTCCAGATCGTGGGTCGGATAATTAACCTTGTAAGGTCTCAATTGCCGTGAAGCATAGGCAATAACCTTTCCATTCTGCATGAGCACACATCCGAGACCCTGTCCGGACGCATCACTATAAACCACATATCCCTCCATCCCCTGCGGCAAGGAAAGTACAGGTGCTGACATTAACCGGCTCTTGAGTTCCTCAAAACTCCGTTGACACGCGTCGGACCATGAGTATTTCTTATCCTTTCGCAAAAGGTTCGTCAAGGGTTGAGCGATTTTAGAAAATCCTTCCACAAACCGCCGATAATAACCGGCTAATCCGAGAAAGCTTCGGATTTCCTTAACATTCTTCGGAGGTAACCAATCCTGGATAGCCTCCGTCTTCTGAGGATCAACACGCACTCCATCTGATGAAATTACATGTCCGAGAAAAGTCACTTCGGACATCCAGAACTCGCATTTGGAAAACTTCCCATAAAGTTGCTCTCATCTCAACACGTCGAGAACTTGATGAAGGTGAAACTCGTGTTCCTCTCGGTCACGAGAATAAATCAAAATGTCATCGATGAAGACAACAACAAACTGATCCAAAAAGTCGATGAAAACCCGATTCATTAACTCCATGAATACCGCAGGTGCATTAGTCAATCCAAATGGCATAACCACAAACTCATAATGACCATAGCGTGTTCGAAACGCCGTCCTCACGATGTTCGACTCTCGGATCCGCAACTGATGATATCCAGATCTTAAGTCGATCTTGGAAAATACTGAAGCTCCCTGAAGTTGATCTAAGAGATCATCAATACGGGGTAAGGGATACTTATTCTTGATCGTCACCCGATTCAATTCCCGGTAATCAATACACAAACGGAACGAACCATCCTTCTTCTTGACAAACAGCACTGGTGCTCCCAACGGGGACGCACTCGATCGGATATAACCTTTCTCGAACAATTCCTCAAGTTGATTCTTCAACTCTTGTATTTTGGTCGGGGCCATCCGGTACGGTGCCTTCGATATCGGGGATGTACCGGGCTCCAACTCAATCATGAATTCCACATCTCTCTGTGGAGGCAAATCAGGTAACTCGTCTGGAAAAACATCGGCATAATCTCTCACTACCGGAATATCCGTCAATATTACTGATGACTTCTCGGTTTTGGTCATATAGCACCAATAACCAACACATCCCTGACTGAGTAATCTCACTGCTTTCATCAAATTAATGACCTTACCAGAACAGCCGGGATTATCTCCCTGAAACACACATTCAACCCCATCGTCTGAAATGATAGTGATCATGCGCTTACGGACACTAATGATGGCATCATGACGATCCATCCAATCAATACCCAAGATGACGTCGTCCCTTGGCAAATCTACTACGATTAGGTCCGCTGGCCATACACGACCATGAAATCAATCGACAATTCGAATCTCACGACACGATAATTCGTCTACCATCGTAGGCCAATGACATAAGGCTCACACTAGTAGCACTACCTGCACGTAGTCTACTCAAACATGACTCGAAATGAATGAATGCGATGCACCGGATCAAAAAGGGTACACATAGGTTGAGATAGAATATCGAGTGTACCGAGATCATTCGGGCCTCTCGATCATCGGTCTTCTTCATCTCATAAATCCGGGCTTGCTAGTCCTGCACCGACGCTCCTGTCACGCTATAGGCTCCACCTTTAGTCGCCTCCCGCTGCTTTAAACGACGCCGATTGAGTGGCTCGATTCTCGAAGCCTAATCGCTTAGGGGCCCGAGATGACGTCCGAGTAGGTTTGGAGTCCCTACGGCAAAAACGGGCCTTATGCCCAGCAATCCCACAATTATGACACGTGATAGTCTGTCTCGGACACTTGGTACTGAGATGACCAAGATCCCCACAGTTAAAACAGGTGATGGCCGAACTGGCCGCTCAAGACTGAGATTCCGTGGGTTTAGACGTCACAGGAGGTCGCTCAGAAAAAGCAGAGCCCGCACGAGGTTTCTTGAAAGTGGCCTGACTGCCGTCGGACTGATTACGATTCTTCGATTTCTTGCTAGCAGACGAAGGTTGCTGCTTAGCAATCTCTTTAGCAGTAAGCTCATAGGTAAGAGATTTCTCAATGAATTCGGCCAACGTGGTGCAATTATGATTAAGCAACTGTAATCTCATACGTGGTTTGAGCCTCTTTCTGAAATACTTAATCTTATCCGCCTCGGAATGAATGATAGATGAGGTGAACGCAAGAAGCTCCTGAAATTTCTCGGCAATGGCGAGAACATCCGCGTTTGATGAGGGGTCGGGAGTGAGTAACTCTGACAGCTTGGCCTCTCTGAGTGGGGCTGGATAATACCTCTCCATCATGAGAGTCTTGAACTGATCCCAAGTACACGATCCTTCGGTGGGCTTCAACGACAACCACCAAGAATGAGCGCTCTTACCCAGATAGTAAGCCGCAACTGAAACTTTGTGTCCTTCGGGACACTCTACCATCGCAAATAACTTCTCGAAGTGTTCAAGCCAATGAACAATATCCGCCGGCTCAGATGAGCCTTCAAAAGTAGGTGGCCTTTGGCGAGAGATGTCGCCGATGATACTGCTCACATTCCTCTCTTGCCTCTGAGGTGGCGGCGGAGGAGCCTGTTGATTTTGATTGACTGAGTTGTGCATCGTCTCCATAAGTTGTGCCATCTGCGTCATTTGGGCCATCATGCCCTGCATAAAAGCAAGTGGGTCAACCCGAACACCTTCTAACTGAGTCGTGTCCTGGGTACGACTCCCCGATAGTGAATGATCACGTCCAGGTGAATGAGTGGCAGCGTCGCTGCTCGATGAATTAGCATTATTTCTCGCATTCGCACGTGTATTCAAACGAGCTCTCGGGATTCGGCCCACACCACGGCCTCGTCCTCCTCGTCCTCTTCTTGCTCTCTCCATACTGAAGTAGGAAAGTCACATGATGACTATATTCCCCGCATGAATATCACGTTATGATTATGACATGAGATGATGAAAATGAGCATACGCTCTAACACCGTGATTACATGAATGACTAACTGAGGTGACATGATTATTTGATGAAATTATTGAAATGATTATCTTGAACAAATTAACAAGGTTAATGATATGATCTTCCAGATCAACAACCGAGTAATGAAATGAATTGAGTGATTAATGAGTTAACATGACCGTCCTGGTCAAAAATGAAAATGATGATTGAGGATTGTTAACTGATGAATTATGAATGAATGATTGCTACCAGGAATTATACCATGGCATTAGAAATCTTACAGTTCTTGGTCTGATTGGCTCGGCATTTGCACAGGTCACACGTGACGCGAAACTCCAATGATACTAGTCCGATGACGATGATTTCAAACGAGACATGACTTGGAGGGTAGTATTCAAAACCACGCTCCGATACCAACTCTGTAACACCCCAAACTAGGCGGATATTACAGTGCCATGAATCCCCGACTGTGACCCACCAGGCAAATGAAAATGATGAATTAAATAATATAATTGTAGTACCGAACCACATTTTATTACCAAGTACTCCAATGAGGAGTTTAAGTACAACACACCAGGACAAAACCGAATACTAGTATATTTTATATGGAGATAAAATACACCACACTGAACAATTAAACATCTCAAACGGAATTTTGCAGCGGAAAATACAAATGACGGAAATGACTGAAATAACTGAAACAAACGGAATGACTGGGGGCCCCTACTAGTATCACTAGGACTCCTCGCCGTCAGCATGCTCTTCCCGTGCCTTTGCCTTGCCGTGACCTGAAAACCAAAATCCCCCAACGGGCCGCCATACGTAACAATCCTCAAGGGTTGAAAAATACACAATCATGATTTAACTGAAGTTATGAAATATCCTTAGTTATGAATTACGCTGAAGAGGAGTATCATAGTACGCCCGTAATGTTCTGTGCAAGTGTACAAGACGAATGACCGGACACACATGTCCTTGTACCTAATTAGTCTCACGGAGTTAAGCTTTACCGTGTGCACTGTCCAATATATCGGTGAACCCAATACATGACCATCGTGTGCCCGACTAAAAATTCCACACAGCCACACCCGGCCACGCAATATGAACCCATAAGGTCATATGAACGAGAATGACCACAATGAATATCAATGAATAATAATTCGACAAGGCCAAGATGACTCACCGAGATAAAAATAATAGTGACGTGATTGATAACCCAATGAAATGATTTGGAACCGCCGTTCCTCGTGAATGAAATGATTATTCGACAATTACAAGTCTCAATGTGATTAATACCATGATGAATGAGTTATGATTATGAGTAATCAACAACAAAAGGAATGAACGTCCTTTTAACCGAGTAAGAGTTAACTTACTCAACACCGAAGAAGAATGTCCGTCCAGGAACAACGTCCTAAATGAAATGTCGGTCGCTCGAACAACCTTGAATCAATAGAATTACCAACAATCTGTTCAATATACGAATCAAACACGAATATAACGAACTAAAAACGTCGATACGATTAAACCAAGTTCATTGGGGCATTATATCGATCACTTTGTGGCCAACTACGATTGATTACAACCAAACCTCAAAATACCAACATCAAAACCCCCAAGAAGTGTTTCAAACCAACAAAACATCTTCCCAATGATCAATAATCCAAAATGAATATCCGAAAACGTGATTATAACGACAATTAATCGAAAACCCCCAATTTCAACTCGATATTCAAAGTGTTCTTGAATAATCCCCCAATAATCCAATGAATCCTTATACAAACTCGTAATCATATACATATCCCTTCATATAACATGATTATAACGTCCAAAACATCATATCTCAAGACAAAATCAAAATCCAAGATGTTGAAGAAATTACCTCCTGAAGATCCAACCACTTCGATCCGCTGAACACGAGTTAAAATGAGTATCCAAGCTCCCCAAATGAATGAAGATGACGAAAATTACACACTCAAATGATTGAGGATGGCAAAATCTCTCCCTCAAGTCTCTCTCTCGGACCAAAGAAGAAAAAGGATGAAAAATGATGAAAAAGTCCTGGCCGGGTCCTCATATACTGCCGGAAGTTACGGCCGTAACTTGGCCCTCATATGACCGTAACATCCCAGGTAAACGGCCTTACGGCCGTAACCGGCCAACTCGTACGGCTGTAACTCGGCTTCGTCCAAAATCCTGCCGACAGACTTACGGCTGTAACCGCTCTTGAGTTACGGGCGTAACTCGCCTTCGTCAAAAACATCTGCCGACATCCTTACGGCGGTACCCGCACACCTTATGGGTGTAACTCGGATGATACGGCCGTATCCGGCCAAACTTACGGGCGTAAGCCCCCTTCGTCGAAAATGACCAGGCACCTTGCCTGCAGCGTACGGCCGTATCGGGCCAAGCCTTACGGCCGTACCTTCCTCGACTTACGGCCGTATGCCGCAACCCTTACGGCCGTAAGTCCCCCTTGCCTGACAACACTCGAAATTACGACCACCACTTATGGCCGTATCCTCCCCTTCTTACGGCCGTAACTCGCCTTCGGCCAAAAATGCCTGGGCACCCTGCTGGACACGTACGGCCGTAACCGGCCAAGCCTTACGGCCGTACCTGCTCAACTTACGGCCGTATTACAAGACCTTACGGCCGTAAGTCCCATTCGTCCAAAATGGCCTGAACAACGAACCCTTGTTACGACCGTAACCTACAATCCTTACGGTCGTAACTCAATGTTGGACAAGGTGAAAAATCCGATAATTCCGATTCTTCGCTACGACTGATGAATGATCCGACATATCATACGAATGTGAAAGTGAACAAGTCCAACACAAGCCAAAGATGATACCCCCAGTATAAAACTACCAAACACGGTGAAAATGATAATACTCCCGTCTCGATCTAAAAACGGAGATGAAATGACGATCACGGTTACAACATGCAAACAGTGAGCACAAATGACTGAATCATGAATGATGAGTGATAAATAATGAGTGAAAATTTACTGAGTGACAATTACAGACTGATAATTACCGAATGAAAATGAATGAATTACAACCGGGTATTACATTTAATTCCCTTTTCTATTGAGTTTTCCCCAATTGTTCTTAATGCTTTCAATTGTGTGGCCTATAATTGAAGTGTTTTGACTACGCAACTCGAATTGGGAGAGGAGAGTTGGTAGGAAAAATTGGTGAGAACCATTTTATCTTGTGAGAAAGGAATATACAACACACCCAAGATAATATCGAATACATGTATATTTTATATGAAGATAAAATATACAACACTGAATGAAATGAATATCCAAATCGAAGTCTGCAGCGGAAATAAAATAAACACGAGTGAATGAAAGGACTGGGGCCCCCTACTAGTATCACTGGGACTCCTCGCCGTCAACGTTCTCTTCTCGTGCCTTAGCCTTGCCATGACCTGAAAACAACATCCCCCAACGGGCCGCCATACGTAACAACAATCCTCCAGGGTTGAATAAACACAATCATGATATATCTTAATTATGAAATGATGCTGAAGAGAGGCATCATAGTACGCCCATAATGGTATGTGCAAGTGCACGAGACGAGTGTCCGGACACACCCGTCCTTGTACCTAATTAGTCTCACGGAGGTACATTACCGTGTGCACAGTCCAATGTGTCGGTGAACCCAACACATGACCATCACGTGCCCGACTAAAAATTCCACACATCCCCACCGGCCTCGCAATATGAACCCAGAAGGTCATATGGGCAAGGAATGACCATGAAGAATAATAATGAATAACAATCCGACAAAATTAAGAATGACTCACCGAGATGAAATGATAGTGAAACGAATAATAGCTCAATGAAATGATTGGAACCGTCGTTCCTCGTGAATGAAGTGATTAATTGACAATCACAAGTCCCAATACGGTGAATACATTATGAATGATTTATGATTATGAATGAACAACAATAAAAGGAATGAATATCCTTTTAACCAAGTAAGAATTAACTTACTCAACCGGTGAAGAATGTCCTTCCTCGAACAAACATCCTACAATGAGATGTCGATCGCTCGAACAATATTGAATGACAATTACCAACAAATGCTCAATATACGTATCAAACACGATTATAACCAACTCAAACATCGATACAACAATATCCAAACTCATTGAGACATTCTAGCGAATAGTTAGCAACATACATCCTTCGATAATATCCAAATCCCGAATATATCAAGACCAACTCCAAAATGAGTATTTCAATACCAACAAAACAACTTCAATGATATCAATAATCCCATAGGAATCCACAATTCGAGTTAACGACAACATCTAATCGAAAACCCCCAAATATCAAAGTCAACCCCAAAGTGTTCTTGATTCAAACCCCCAACAATTCATGAAATCCAAATATATGCCATAAAATCCATAGGAATACATTTTTTCAAGGTAGATAATCCATATCTAACATATTCCAACAACAATCCAAGCTTACACGAATAAATCGGAAGGAAAACACTTGAATTCCGAATTCCTAGATTCAAAAGGTGATTACCTTTATTATGATGTTTGAAGATGATGAAATGATGATTACTCCGGAGTATATGCTTGGAAATGTTGATAGCTGATTTCACCTCGAAGAACACTCCTCAAGAAGCTCCAAATCGGCCAGAATCGATGAAGGGATGGAAAGAAATGACAAATGACGAATCTGGACTACACTGTCCAATTTATACTGTCCTCGGATTAGCATGCGCTAGCTCCTGTGCATAGCGTGCGCTAACGGGTATACTGGGTAGTCCAGTATACTCTGTTCGCAACGGTAGCATGGCTATGTACCTCTTGTAGCGTGCGCTACAACCATGTATTTAGCGTGCGCTAACACAAAATGTTAGTGTGCGCTAACGATTTATCTGTTGTCTAGTACTGAAGTCCAGAACCTCCTGTTCTCTGATCTGATCACGGTGGCGCACGTTACACACAAGATTTAGCATGCGCTACTGACACTGATTAGCGTATGCTAATATATACTCATAGCGTGCGCTAGAAATTATTCCAATTCAGTCCAGTAGCCACTGGACTCTGCCTGACCGACCTTAGCGCGTGCTACACCGACTGCATAGCGTCCGCTACTCCAACCTACGAGCGCGCGCTACTTACCATTCGTAGCGTGCGTTACTCACCACCCAGCTGCAGTCCAGTGCCTTCTGGACTGCCTACTTGAACTACATTAGCATGCGCTAGTGTTGAGAGGTAGCGTGCGCTACCTGAACTCAATTAGCGCGCGCTAAAGAGAGTTCATAGCGTGCGCTACTCATCACACACAGCCCACTATGAAGATGACAATGATGATAAACACGGCACGATTCTCCAACTAGATTGATGATGAATGACGATTGATACACGATACAATTACTCTGAACGGTGAATACAATGATTGAATATGAGTGACAAATGATCATTAATGAGTGAAAATTACTGAGTGAGAATTACTGAACGATAATTACTGAATTACAACCGGGTATTACATACACCCCCCTTAAAAGAGTTTCGTCCCCGAAACTAAGGGTCAAACAACTCGGGATGACTCTCCCGCATATTATCCTCGGTTTCCCAAGTAGAGTCTTCGACTCCGTGTCTAGACCACTGAATTTTTACCAAAGGAATCGTCTTGTTCCTCAACTGTTTGATTCGCCGCTCTAAGACTCTTATAGGACGCTCCTCGTATGAATGATCATCGGCGATCTAGATTTCGTCGAACTGAAGTATGTGGCCCGGGTCGGCAAAATACTTCCGTAACTGAGATACGTGAAATACATTATAAATTTGGCTCAACGCCGGAGGTAAGGCCAATCGATAAGCTAACTCGCCTACTCGATCCAAAATCTCAAACGGTCCAATGAATCTCGAACTCAACTTTCCCCTCTTCCCAAAACATGGTCACATGTCTCGAACTCTAGTGGCCGACGACGGTTATCTGCATAAGATTTCTGTCGACTTTGAGTGGTCAACAAACGACTCCTGATCAAAGCTACCTTCTCACGGGCGGCTATAAGCATATCGGGCTCGGTGCCGATTGATTCTGATAAGTCATCCCAACACAAAGGAGATGGACAACGACGACCGTACAAGGCCTTGTAAGGTGCCATCTTAATCGAAGCATGCCAACTATTATTGTATGTGAACTCGATAAACGGTAGTTGGGCTTCCCAATCATCTTTCCAATCGAGAACACATGCCCTCAACATGTCTTCCAAAGTCTGAATAGTCCTCTCTGATTATCCGTCGGACTGAGGAGGAAAAGATGTACTGAGATTAAGTTGAGTTCCCATAGCACGATGAACTGATTTCCAAAAATGAGACACGAACCGTCATCACGATCAGAAACGATACTTTTAGGAGTACCATGTAGTCTCACTATCTCTTTGATAAACAATTGGGCAAGTCTCTCGGGACCCCACATATCCTTAATCTCAAGGAAATGAGCTGATTTAGTTAAGCGGTCCACAATTACCCAGATTGTATTCATGCCACGATGACTCGTCGGCAAACTCGTGATGAAGCCCATTGAAATATCCTCCCACTTCCACTCTGGGATAGGGAGAGGTTTCAGCATACCCGCCGATCGCTGATGTTCTATCTTGACTTGCTGACAGGTCAAACTTCTCGAAACAAATTCCGCGACTTCTCGCTTCATATTACTCCACCAGTAATTTTGTTTCAAGTCTTTATACATCTTGCTAGACCCCGGATGAACGGAATAAGGGGTAGCATGAGCTTCTCTCAAAATCGAGTTTTTCAACTCGTCATTCGCCGGTACGCACAACCGATTTTTAAATCGCAAAAGTCTATCCTCGTGGACCACAAACCCAGGGGCTTTCCCCTGAGTCACATCATCTCGAATGCGTAACAAAAATGGGTCCGAACCCTGATTCTCCCTGATCGCCTCCTCAAGTGGCGATGAAATCTCTAACGTACAAAGTTGCCCTTGTACTACCGCAACTGCACCTCAATCTCGGGTCTCAGAAATTCCTGCTAAAGTTCCTTCTGAACTGTTAATCGAGCAAGCATCTGCTCCTGAACGGACTTACGACTCAAGGCGTCGGCAACAACGTTCGCCTTGCCTGGGTGGTAAAGCATCTCAATATCATAATCTTTGATTAGTTCCAACCACCGTCTCTGTCGCATATTTAACTCCTTCTGAGTAAATATATACTTTAAACTCTTATGATCGGTTAATATCTGACAGGTAACGCCATAAAGATAATGACACCAAATCTTCAATGCGAATACCATGGCTGCTAGCTCTAGGTCGTGGGTCGGATAATTAACCTCGTAAGGTCTCAATTGCCGTGAAGCATAAGCAATAACTTTCCCGTTCTGCATTAGTACACATCCGAGACCTTGTCCAGACACATCACTATAAACCACAAATCCTTCCGTCCCTTGCGGTAAGTAAAGGACATGTGCTGAAACTAACTGGCTCTTGAGTTCCTCAAACCTCTATTGACACGCGTCAGACCACGTATATTTTTTATCTTTCCTTAAAAGGTTCGTCATGGGTTGAGCGATTTTAGAAAATACTTCAACAAATCGCCGATAATAGCCAGCTAATCCGAGGAAACTTCGGATTTTCTCAACATTCTTCGGAGGTTGCCAATCTCGGATAGCCTCCGTATTCTGAGGGTCGACACGAACTCCATTTGATGAAATTACATGTCCGAGAAACGTCACTTCGGACATCCAGAACTCACATTTGGAAAACTTTCCATAAAGTTGCTCTCGTCTCAACATGTCGAGCACCTGATGAAGGTGAAACTTGTGCTCCTCCCGGTCACGAGAATAAATTAAAATGTCATCAATGAAGACAACCACGAACTGATCCAGATAATCGATGAAAACCCGATTCATTAAGTCCATGAATACCGCAGGTGCATTAGTTAACCCAAACGGCATTACCACAAACTCATAATGACCATAACGTGTTCGGAACGCCGTCCTTGCGATATCCGACTCTCGAATTCACAACTGATGATACCCAGATCTTAAGTCGATCTTGGAAAATACTGAAGCTCCCTGAAGTTGATCCAAAAGATCATCGATACGGGGTAGAGGATATTTATTCTTGATCGTCACCCGGTTCAGTTCCCGATAATCAATACACAAGCGAAACGAACCATCCTTCTTCTTGACAAATAACACTGGTGCTCCCCACGGGGATGCACTCGGTCGAATATAACCCTTCTCAGTCAAATCCTCTAATTGATTCTTTAACTCCTGCATTTCAGTCGGGTCCATCCGGTATGGTTCCTTCGATATCGGGGACATAACAGGCTCCAACTCAATCATGAATTCTACATCTCTCTGTGGAGGCAAACCAGGTAACTCGTCTGGAAATACATCGGCATATTCTCTCACTACAGGAATATCCGTCAACATTACTGATGGTTTCTCGGTCTTGGTCATATAGCACCAATAACCGACACACCCCTGACTGAGTAATTTCATTGCTTTCATCAAGTTGATGACCCTTCCGGAGCAGCCGGGATTACCTCCCTGAAATACACATTCGACCCCATCGTTTGAAATGATAGTTACCATACGCTTATGGACACTGATGACGGCATCGTGACGATCCATCCAATCAATACCCAGGATGACATCGTCTCTCAGTAGATCTACCATGATTAGGTCTGCTAATCAATCACAGCCATGAAGCTGAATCGGACAATCCTTAATCTCACGATTCCCGATAATTCTTCTATCATCAGGTAGACCAATGACATAAGGCTCACAACTAGTAGCACTACCCAGACGTAGTCTACTCAAACATGACTCGAAAAAGAATGAATGCGATGCACCAGTATCAAAAAGGGGGTACACATAGGTTGAGATAGAATATCGAGTTTAGCTGAGATCATCCGGGCCTTTGGATCGTCAGTCTTCTTCATCTCATAAATTTGGGGCTTGCCGGCCCCCGAACCGGATGCTCCCGTCTGAGAGATCTTGGCTCCACCTTTATTTGCTCCTGTCGTCTTGAACGACACGGACTGAGTGGCCTGATTCTGCACCGCTGAATGTCTCGGGCCCTGAGATGATGCCGGAGTAGGTTTAGAGTCTCTTCGGCAAAAACGAGCCTTATGCCCAACAATCCCACAGTTATGGCACGTGACAGTCTGCCTTGGACACTTGGTGCTGAAATGACCCTATTCTTCACAGTTGAAACAGGTGATGGCCGAACTGGCCGCTCGTGACTGAGATTCCACGGGTCTAGGCGCCATAGGAGGTCGCTCAGAAAAAGTACAACCCGCATGAGGTTTCTTGAAAGTGGCCTGACTGCCGTCAGACTGATTACGATTCTTAGACTTCTTGCCAGCAGATGAAGGTTGTTGCTTAGCAATCTCCTTAGCAGGAAGCTCATAAGTAAGAGCTTTCTCAATGAATTCGGCCAGAGTGGTTCAATTGTGATTAAGCAACTGCATCCGCATACGAGGCTTCAACCTCTTGCTGAAATACTTGATCTTATCTGCCTCAGAGTGAATAATGGACGAGGCGAAAGGAAGTAGCTCCTGAAATTTCTCGGCGATGGCGAGAACATCATCGTCCGCTGAGAGGTCAGGAGTGAGTAATTCTGACAACTTGGTCTCCCTGAGTAGGGCCGGATAATACCTCTCTATCATGAGAGTCCTGAATTGGTCCCATGTATAAGATCCGTCGGTGGGCTTCAATGATAACCACCATGAATTTGCGCCCTCACCAAGATAGTAAGCCGCAACTGAAACTTTGTGTCCCTCAGGACAGTCTACCATAGCAAACAGTTTCTCGAAGTGCTCAAGCCAGTGCATGATATCCGCCGGTTCAGATGAGCCCTCGAAGATAGGTGGTCTCTGGCGAGAGATTTCGCCAATGATACTGCTCACACCCCTCTCTTGCCTCTGAGGTGGTGGCGGAGGAGCCTGTTGATTTTGAGTAGTTGAGTTATGCATCGTCTCCATCAGTTGTGCCATCTGAGTTATTTGGGCCATCATGCCCTGCATAAAAGCGAGTGGATCAACCCGAACACCTTCTGACTGAGCTGTGTCCCGGGTACGACTCCCTGATAGTGAATGATTACATCCAGGTGAATGAGTGGCAGCATCACTGCTCGATGAATTAGCATTATTCCTTGCATTAGCGCGTGTATTCACACGAGCTCTTGGGTTTCGGCCCGCACCACGGCCTCTTCCCCCGCGTCCTCTGCCAGCTCTTTCCGTACTGAAGTGGAAAAAGTCATATGATAATTATATATCTCGCATGATCATCACATTATGATTATGTTATGAAATGATGAAAATGAGCATACGCGCTCAAACACAATGATTATATGAATGATCAACTGAAGTGATGTGATTATCTGATGAAATTCTTGAAATGAATATCTTGAACAAGTTTATGATATGATCCTCAAGATCAACAATTGAACAATAAAATGAACTGAGTGATTAATGAATTAGCATGATCATCTTGATCAAAAATGAAAATGATGAATGAGTATTGCTGACTGTTGAATGATGAATGAGTGATTCTTATTGCCAGAAATTATACCATGGCATCAGAAATCTTACTGTTCTTTGGTCTGAGGGGCTCGGCTCTTGCACAGGTCACACGTGACACGAAAGTCCAATGATACTAGTCAGATGAACGATGATTTCAAATGAGACATGACTCGGAAGGTAGTATTCAAAACCATGCTCCGATACCAACTCTGTAACACCCCAAACTAGGCGGATATTACAAAGGCTGGACCCCGATCGACCCACCAGGCGAATGAAAATTAATGATTTAAATAATATAATTGTAGTACCGAACCACAATATATCATCAATCACTCCGATGAGGAGTTTCATTACAACACACCCAAGATAATATCGAATACATGTATATTTTATATGAAGATAAAATATACAACACTGAATGAAATGAATATCCAAATGGAAATCTGCAGCGGAAAGAAAATAAAGAAAACACGAGTGAATGAAAGGACTGGCCCCCCTACTAGTATCACTGGGACTCCTCGCCGTCAACGTTCTCTTCCCGTGCCTTAGCCTTGCCATGACCTGAAAACAACATCCCCAACGGGCCGCCATACGTAACAACAATCCTCCAGGGTTGAATAAACACAATCATGATATATCTTAATTATGAAATGACGCTGAAGAGAGGCATCATAGTACGCCCGTAATGGTATGTGCAAGTGGACGATACGAGTGTCCAGACACACCCATCTTTGTACCTAATTAGTCTCACGGATGTACATTACCGTGTGCATAGTCCAATGTGTCGGTGAACCCAACACATGACCATCACGTGTCCGACTAAAAATTCCACACATCTCCACCCGGCCACGCAATATGAACCCAAAAGGTCATATGGGCAAGGAATGACCATGAAGAATAATAATGAATAACAATCCGACAAAATCAAGAATGACTCACCGAGATGAAATGATAGTGAAATGAATAATAGCTCAATGAAATGATTGGAACCGTCGTTCCTCGTGAATGAAGTGATTAATTTACAATTACAAGTCCCAATATGGTCAATACATTATGAATGATTTATGATTATGAATGAACAACAACAAAAGGAATGAATATCCTTTTAACCGAGTAAGAATTAACTTACTCAACCAGTGAAGAATGTCCTTCCTCGAATAAACGTCCTACAATGAGATGTCGGTCGCTCGAACAACCTTGAATGATAATTACTAACAAACACTCAATATACGTATCAAACACAATTATAACCAACTCAAACGTGGATACAACAATATCCAAACTCACTGAGGCATTCTAGCGAATACTTAGCAACATACATCCTTCGATAATATCCAAATCCCGAATATATCAAGACCAACTCCAAAATGAGTATTTCAATATCAACAAAACAACTTCAATGATGTCAATAATCCCATAGGAATCCATAATTCGAGTTTACGACAACATCTAATCGAAAACCCCAAAAATATCAAAGTCAACCCCAAAGTGTTCTTGATTCAAACCCCCAACAATTCATGAAATCCAAATATATGCCATAAAATCCGTAGGAATACATTTATCCAAGGTATATAATTCATATCTAACATATTCCAACAATAATACAAGCTTACACGAATAAATCGGAAAGAAAACACTTGAACTCCGAATTCCTAGATTCAAAAGGTGATTACCTTTATTATGATGTTTGAAGATGATGAAATGATGATTACTCCGGATTATATGCTTGGAAATGTTTATAGCTGATTTCACCTCAAAGAACACTCCTCAAGAAGCTCCAAATCGCCCAAAATCGATGAAAGAATGAAAAGAAATGACAAATGATGAATTTAGACTACACTGTCCAATTTATACGGTACTCGGATTAGCGCGCGCTAGCTCCTGTGCATAGCATGCACTAACGGGTATACTGGGTAGTCCAGTATACTCTGTTCGCAATGGTAGCATGCGCTACTTACCTCTTGTAGCGTGCGCTACAACCATGTATTTAGCGTGCGCTAACGATTTATCTGGTGTCCAGTACTGAAGTCCAGAACCTCTTGTTCTCTAATCTGATCACGGTAGCGCGCGCTACACACAAGATCTAGTGTGCGCTACTGACACCGATTAGCAAATGCTAATATCTACTCGTAGCGTGCGGTAGGAATTATTCCAATTCAGTCCAGTAGCCACTGGATTCTGCCTGACCGACCTTAGCGCGCTCTACACCGACTGCATAGCGTGCGCTACTCCATCCTACTAGCACGCACTACTTATCATTCGTAGCGTGCGTTACTCACAACCCAACTGCAGTCCAGCGCCTTCTGGACTGCCTACTTGAACTACATTAGCGTGCGCTAGTGTTGAGAGGTAGCGTGCGCTACCTGAACTAAATTAGCGCAAGCTAAATAGAGTTCATAGCGTGCGCTACTCCTCACACACAGCCCACTATAAAGAAGACAATGATGATAAACACGGCACGATTCTCCAACTAGATTGATGATGAATGACGATTGATACACGATACAATTACTCTGAACGGTGAATACAATGATTGAATATGAGTGACAAATGATCATTAATGAGTGAAAATTACTGAGTGACAATTATTGAACGATAATTACTGAATGATAATTACTAAATTACAATCGGGTATTACAAACGGGTGGTGCAGAAACAGTCCAGAGGCTACTGGACTAGGTTCAGACGTTGATCAGTGCACACTATTTAGTATCATAGGGCACGCTAGAGTGCAGTAGTACCGCACGCTAGGGTGAGGCGCGCACTACCCGGTATTTCAGAGCAGTCCAGGGTCTACTGGACTGGGTCTGAAGGTCCCGTTAGCGCACACTAACAATTGTGGTTAGCGCAAGCTAATAGTGTGCCTCGATAGCGCACGCTAATCTTAATGATTAGCGCACGCTAAGCTGTCCAGTGTATATAAACTGGACAACAGTCGTGATACATCATTTCCACCTCTTTTCTCCTCCTCTCCGCGGGGTTGAGCTAAGGGCGACTAGGGATCGTGATCTAGGCCGATTTTTCTCAATCCAAAGGTGTTTTGAAGCATCGCACGTGATTATAACATCATCTAATCCATTGTTCTTTGCCGAATCAATGTATTTTTCTTGAATCCCTAGAGTTGACTTTTTGAGGAGTTTTGTCTTGATCTTGTTTCCATCTGATATTGATGAATCGATTATTGTTAAATGATGTTGTTAAACATATCCTATGGATTGACTATCCATATTCTGGTTTGGAATTTTGTTTTCATGTTTTGGTCTGTTGATTCGTGTTCTTGGCCATTTTGGGGGAAACCCTTGAACTTTTGTCGTTTGTTCCTTCAAATCAGCGGCTTTGGGTTGTGCTTTGGGATTCATTTTCATTGATGTTGTTGTTGTCGTTCGTAGTTTATTATCGTGGGTTGTCGTTCGGTAGAGTCGGCGAGTTCGTAGAAGGTTCGAGTCTCCTCACTTCGGTCAATTCTACGCGTTGGTGGTTATTCGAGGCATGTACCTTGTCCATACATTTCTTGTTTTGTGGATATGATGATTGGTGATCGTTTTGGTATGTTTTGTTTGTTTGTTTGAAATGAACTTTCAAAAGATTTGGTTTTGCCTCGTTAAAGGCTCACTTTCAAAACGCGTGTTTTGTGAATGTTGCGTCTCGTGGATGGTTAATGAACCTTATGAATATACTTGGTGTTGTTGTTGTGCTTGGATAATATATATGCATATATTATCTCATTTCGGTGAGTTGTGATTTGACAATTGTGTCGTGCTTTGTGTTTGTTGCCATTGAGTGAATTGTTTAGATATCCTTGGTGTGATATGTTATTTGTGTGAATGTGTGGATATAGTCGAAGGTCTACAGTGACACATGGCATGTGATCATGTGGTCAGGATGCAACAAGTGATTGATCCAACCGTGAGATCCTAAGACAATCTACGGTAACACATGGCTTGTGATCCTGTTGTCAGGATACAACAAGTGATTGATCCAACTGTGAGATGATAAGACCTGTGGTGACTTATGGCATGCGATCATATGGTCAGGAGACAACAAGTGATTGATCCAACCGTGAGATGACGTGGCATGTGTTCACGGTGTCATGTGTATCACCCCCAAGACATTCAGGGCATATTACAGCGCCATGGACCCCACACTGTGAAGTCCACCAGGCCAACGTACCAACAAGACGTTCGACAACGACAAACAATCATCAATAAGACGACAAATCATAATAAGAATACGAACCGACAATTAAAATCTGACATCAAATCCATTTCCCAAAACGGGAACACAACATTAACCAATTCAAACGGTAAGTACTCGAGTACTTAAACCAATTTTATAATACAGAAATCCCAAAACAATACATCAACAATAAACGACAGAACAAAACACCGATAATCGACTACTGGACAGTATCATGCTTGCCCATCATCCTCATACGGCTCGAGTGCTCGCTTGTCCCCACGATGGATACCTGAAATACAAAAAGTATTTCACCCATTTAAGGGGTTAGCGACAACTGCTAGTGCAAGTACAATCCATTTGAACTACATTCTAATCAGATGAATATATGCGCCAAAAAGTCATTTTAGAAAAAATTTTATATTCCGGAATATTTACGATGCACAAGCACAAAACACATATTATCCAACCAAAACAATTCAAAGTTAACCTTGGTACGTGACTCACAGCCACCGTACCCCGCAGAGCCCCGTCGGACATCCCTGGGTGGTTAACCACAGTTCGTGATACGCACACACACGACAATACGTATCCCTAGAGGCCCCGTCGGACCGTCCCTAGGTTAACATACACATATCCTTCCATAACAACCACGTATAGCCACAATTCAAATACTAGAACATGTAAACAAATGTAAAGTACTTGCCTTTGAGACATTCTTGAAGAATCGGAAGTGAAAATCGACTACGGACGATCCGAATGGAAAACGGCGGTTCCTAAACGAAGAATTAGCATAACTTAGTCCCAACGGAAATCAATAACCGAAAGGAATACTCCCATAACCCCGATTACATGCTACGACAATGAACGATCAATCGATACTCGCGAGGTCTTACGCAAAATCTCCCCGTATTGATAACTCACGGATTAAAACCAAGAAAAATGGATTTGGAATCACCCAAAAACCACAATCGGTAAGGAACATCATAACATAATTGAACAATTCGGAACTAATCCCTAGAATCCCGAAAATCCCCCAAATTCGTCAAAGTTAGGGTTCTTGAGGAAATACCTTGGATTCGACGGATAGATAATGATAATGTTGTAGATTAATCTCCCTTGGTACACAATATTCAATCTCTAGAGGAAATCCACGGATTGCTCTGGACAAATCGCTCCAAAGGTGCTCAAGAACGCTCACGTCGCGAGAAGGGGCGAAGAAAAAATGAAAAGAAACTGACTGAGGTTAAGTCAGGTTTAAAAACGCTGACAGCGTGTTACGTACGTTAACACAAGCTGTTAACGTACGTTATGATGGTTACGTACGTAACCCAATACTGGTTAACGTACGTAACAAAATGCCTGCACTGATTTGGGAAGAGTCCTAACGTACGTTATGGATTATGCATAACGTACGTTATGCACGTAGCAGACCCCAGTTCTGAACACCAATTCTGCACAGTCGATCCAAAGACGAACCACAACACGAGGATAGAATCAAAAGTGTAAATACAAGGTATACATAAAAATGATGTTGAATGTTCGGTAGTAAATGCAATTCCAACTACCGAGGAATCCGAAATACGGCAAGGAGAAGAATTTCCCTAAATTTATAGGAAATTACGAAAATGGCCCAAGTGCCCGAAAATCATGAAACGATGTCTGATTTACCGAAAGTCTGAACACGACCAACTCAATCATATGAACTTTCACAAACCAAGAAACAATGAATACGAACGAGTTTTACAAGAATCGAATGTTCATACGGCAAAACATATCATAAAATGAAATCACGTGAAAACATCATCAAAACTCGTCCAAATGGAAAAACTCCAAGAATAAAGTAGATTCACAATGTCAAAATGGTTATAAGCGATTCGATAAAAATAGACATACAGCGAAAATGGAAACTGCTAAAAATGGAAAGTTACGGATATTACATTCTCCCCCTCTAAAATAAAGTTTCGTCCCGAAACTTAAGTATCAAAAAGATAGGGGTGCCTCGAACGCATATCCTCCTCCAACTCCCACGTCGCTTCTTCTACTCCATGCCTCGACCATTGCACCTTAACCAAAGGAATGGTTTTGTGCCTTAACTGCTTGTCTCGACGCTCCAAAATCCTGACGGGCCTCTCCTCAAACGTAACATCTTTCTCGATCTCCATGTCTCCAAAATCAATAATGTGGGATGGGTCCGGATCGTACTTCCTCAACTAGGAAACGTGAAATACACTATGAACATGACTTAGCGACGGAGGCAAAGCCAAACGGTATGCCAACTCGCCGACTCTCTCCAATATCTCGAAAGGCCCAATATATCTCGGGCTGAGCTTCCCCTTTTTCCCAAAATGGAAAACTCCCTTCGTTGGAGACACTCTCAACAGAACATGATCTCCCACCTCAAACTCCAAAGGTCGACGCCTAACATCCGCATAAGACTTTTGTCGACTCTGAGCAGCCAACATTCTCTTTCTAATCAACTCAACTTTCTCCCTCGTCTCTAACACGAGGTCTGGCTCGGTGCCAACTAAATCGGACATCTCATCCCAACATATCGGTGATCGGCAACGTCGGCCATAAAGTGCCTCATACGGTGCCATCTTAATCGACGCGTGCCAGCTCTTATTATAAGTAAACTCAATTAAGGCCAGATGTTCCTCCCAGTCACTACTCCAATCTAACGCACACGCGCGCAATATATCCTCGAACGTCTGAATAGTACGCTCGGGCGCCCATCATGCTGGGGTGGAAAGAAGTGCTCAAACGTAACTGTGTCCCCAATGCTTTATGTACCGCCTGCCAAAAATGTGATACAAATCGGCCATCTCTGTCCGAAATAATGGTCTTCAGCGTACCATGAACTCTCACTATCTGCGCGATAAAAATACGAGCCAATTTTTCTGGACCCCAAGTATCCTTGATGCCCAGAAAATGCACCGACTTAGTCAGTCGGTCTACAATCACCCACACCATATTCATACCAGTCTTCGTTCTCGGCAAACCCGTGACAAAATCCATAGAGATATCCTCCTACTTCCACTCCGGGACGGGAAGTGGTTTCAACAACCCGGCTGGCCGTTGATGCTCAATCTTGACTTGATGGCAAGTCAAACACTTAGCCACAAACTGAACTACTTCATTCTTCATGTCGTTCCACCAGAAATTTTTCCTCAAATCTTTATACATTTTACTCGAGCCCGGATGGACTGAGTAAGGTGACGCATGAGCCTCTCGCATAATACTCTGTCTCAATCCCGAGTCGTTCGGAACACACAACCGACCTCAGAATCTCAATACACCGTTCTCATGAATAACGAATCCCGGGGCTTTCCCCTTCCCTACACTCTCTCGAAGCTGAATAAACATCGGGTCCTCCAACTGTCCCGATTCAATGTCGTCGACCAGAGATGAAGAAATCTCAAGAGTACGCAACTGCCCGGAACTCTCTGGTAGTACAACCTCAATGCTCAACCTCATAAATTCTCGCTGAAGTCCCGACTGGGCCATAAGCAACTCAAGCACCCAAAGTGCTACCGATTTTCGGCTCAAGGCATCTGCCACCACATTTGCCTTACCCGGATGATATAGAATCTCGAGGTCGTAGTCCTTAATCAACTCCACCCATCTCCTCTGTCTCATATTAAGCTCTTTCTGCGTAAAAATTTACATCAGGCTCTTGTGATCGGTGAAAATCTGACACGACGAGCCATACAAGTAATGACGCCAGATCTTCAACGCAAATACAACTGCGGCCAACTCAAGATCGTGCATAGGGTAATTCAACTCGTATGGTTTCAGCTGACGGGAAGCATAGGCAATCGTCCTCCCATGCTGCATAAGTACACATCCGAGCCCTTGGCCCGAAACATCACTGAAAACTGAGAAACCCTCATTACCACTCGATAAAGCCAAAACATGAGCGGCCGTCAACCGCTTCTTCAACTCCTCAAAACTATTCTGTCTCTCATAGGTCCACACAAACTTCTCTGACTTCTGTAACAACTGAGTCAGCGGTCAAGCGAGCTTAGAGAACCCCTCGAAGAATCTACGATAATACCCGGCCAAACCCAGAAAACTGTGGACCTCTTTCACGCTCTTGGGCGGCGCCCAATCCAACACGGCCTCTACCTTATATGGGTCCACACGAACACCCTCGGCCGAGATCACGTGGCCGAGAAACATAACCTCCCGTAACCAAAACTCACACTTTGAGAACTTCGCAAAAAGATGCAGAGTTCTCAAAATATCTAACACGATATGCAAATGACGGGCGTGCTCCTCCTCGCTCCTTGAGTAAATCAGGATGTCATCGATAAAAACGACTACACACTTATCGAGGTACTCGATAAAGACTTTGTTCATAAGCTGCATGAACACGGCTGAGGCGTTGGTTAGCCCAAAAGGCATAACCACGAACTCGTAGTGACCATATCTCGTCCGAAAGGCCGTCTTCGGAATATCGGTATCCTTCACTCGGAGCTGATAATACCCTGATCTCAAATCAATCTTCAAAAAACGGTTGCCCCTTGCAACTGATCAAACAAGTCCTCAATCCTCGGGAGCGGATACTTGTTTTTGATGGTCACTTTGTTCAATTCTCGGTAGTCGATACACAAACGAAGTGACCCATCATTCTTCTTCACAAACAGGACCGGTGCGCCTCAAGGTGAAGCACTCGGTCGAATATACCCCATGTCTAGCAACTCTCCAAACTGTTTCTTCAACTCAAGCATCTCGGTAGGTGCCATACGGTATGGCGTCCTAGAAATCGGTGCTGCACCCAGCTCTAAATCGAAGGTAAACTCGACCTCTCGGTCTGGCGGCAAACCCGGCAACTCGTCTGGAAAGACGTCAGGATACTCACCCGCTACCGGAATAGACGAGAGCTCGACTCCCCCTTCTTGCAATCTCAAAGCGTAACACCAATAGCCCGTGCAACCTCCTCGTAGAAGTCTCACCGCCCTCAAAGCGTAACACCAAATTAGAATGTCAATCCCTCCCCGCAATACTCACAGAAAAATCTCTATTCTCACAATCCCCCACGATGCTATCCCCACTAGGAAGTTTAACAACAAAAGGCTCACAAGCAACTAGGCAATCAACATGCAGACGACGCACACAATCCATAGATATAAAAGAATGTGTAGCACCATAATCGAACAATACGGAAACGGGATGATCAAGGATGTGGACGGTACCTGTAGCCACCGTCGCGTCAGGATCTCCTGCTCGTCTCATCTCATACACTCGGGGCGGAACAGACCACGCACTCGAAGCTCCCCCTCTAGAAGGCTGCCCACGTCCTCGACCTCTACCAAAACTCTGCTGCGGCTGAGGAACTATCGGTGCCTGATTCACACTCGGCTCTCCCGCAGCTGGGGCTGATATCTGAGTAACTGGAGACCGAGCTGCCTCCGTACAAAACTTAGCACGATGACCCATCCGACCATACGCAATACACTAAATCGGAGGCCTATCACACTCACTCATCATATCGCCCGGACGACTACAGTTGAAGCATGTAGGACCATGAACGGAACCGGTAGGAGCAGACCTAGAACCGTTTCCTCGCCCAAATGATGGTGACTGACTCCCAAAGACTCGCGGACCAGACTGAGCCTTCGGATACCCTCCTAACTTGCCTCCCGAAAACTGACTGGAGGTATTCTGCTTCTTTCCTTCGGTTGCCGTCTCTGTCGCAGAAAACGACATCTCATAAGCCATCGCTTTATTCTGATACTCTTTCAAGGTCGTGCACCCCAGACCAGACATGTAGTGGCGCACCCTCGGTTTCATCTGCATATCAAAGTGGCGGATCTTATCAAGCTCATCTCGGACTTGGTTTCTCACATAATGCAGCTGTTGATTGTAGTCTTTGATAGCTTGAGAAATAGGAACATCTTGGGGCTTAGCCTCAAAGAAGGCTCGGATCCTCCCCTCTTTCACTGACCATGGACAGAATTCATCTTCCATCAGATCCCAAAACTCTGCCCACGTAGCTGCCCGGTCACGCGGTTTCACCGCTTGCCACCATGTTGCTGCCTCCTTAGCGAGGAAGTACTGAGCAATGGGTACTTTCCTCTCCTCAGAACAATTAGCAGCCTCAAATACTTTCTCCATCTCGAATAGCCAATTCTCCCAACCGGAAGGGTCGGAATCACCATCAAACTGCGGAGGACGCATACGAATCACGTCCTGAAGTAGCTTGTCATTGTCGGATCCAGTAGGCGGAACCGGGTTGGCATTAGCTTGGCCGACCATAACGGCCTGAGTCAGTAGCGTCATCTGGTTCGCTACTTGTTGCAAAATATTAGCCACTCCAACATTCTCATTAGCATTACCGGAGCTAGCAGATTGGTCCTGCTGACCTCCAGAACTAGGGGAACACTGTTCGACAAAGAAGGCATCACCGAATCAGTTCTCGAGTGATCGGACATGGCCGCCCCATCGGCTGCGCCACATCCCCTACCGCTTTCGCGTCCTCTACCAGCAAGAATTCTGAAGAAGTAACGGGTATGTACAATTCAAACGCAAAACGCAACAAGATACTAAGACAGGAATAGAACATAATGGTGAAACGAGTCAAGTTAGGAAAAACTTACGAGCACCGGTGTACTGAGATGATGGCATAGCAGTGATACTGTCCCAAAAACGACACTTGATTAGACCCAAATAACCGACAGCCTAGGTATCCATAAACCAAAGCTCCGATACCATATTCTGTAACACCCCCAAGACATTCAGGGCATATTACAGCACCGTGGACCCCACACTGTGAAGTCCACTAGGCTAACGTACCAACAAGACGTTCGACAACGACAAACAATCATCAATAAGACGACAATTCATAATAAGAATACGAAACGACAATTAAAATCTGACATCAAATCCATTTCCCAAAACGGGAACACAACATTAACCAATTCAAATGGGAAGTACTCGAGTACTTAAACCAATTTTATAATACAAAAATCCCAAAACAATACATCAACAATAACCGACAGAACAAAACACCTATAATCGACTACTGGACAGTATCATGCTTGCCCATCATCCTCATACGGCTCGAGTGCTCGCTTGTCCCCACGATCGATACCTGAAATACAAAAAGTATTTCCCATATTTAAGGGGTTAGCGACAACTGCTAGTGCAAGTACAATCCATTTAAACTACATTCTAATCAGATGAATATATGCGCCAAAAAGTCATTTTAGAAAACATTTTATATTCCAAAATATTTACGATGCACAAGCACAAAACACATTTTCTCCAACCAAAATAATTCAAAGTTAACCTTGGTACGTGACTCACGGCCACCGTACCCCGCAGAGCCCTGTCGGACATCCCTGGGTGGTTAACCACAGTTCGTGATATGCACACACATGGCAATACGTATCCCTAGAGGCCCCATCGGACCGTCCCTAGGTGAACATACACATATCTTTCCACAACAACCACGTATAGCCATAATTCAAATACTAGAACATGTAAACAAATGTAAAGTACTTACCTTTGATACATTCTGGAAGAATCGGAAGTGAAAATCAACTACGGACGATCCGAATGGATTCCCCAAGTTCCTAAACGAAGAATTAGCATAACTCAGTCCGAACGGACATCAATAACCGAAAGGAATACTTATATAACCCCGATTACATGCTACGACAATGAACGATCAATCGATACGGGCGAGGGCTTACGTAAAATCTCCCCGTATTGATAACTCACGGATTAAAACCAATAAAAATAGATTTGGAATCACCCAAAAACCACAATCGGTAAGGAATATCATAACATAATTGAACAATTCGGAACTAATCCCTAGAATCCCGAAAATCCCCCAAATTCGTCAAAGTTAGGGTTCCTGAGGAAATACCTTGGATTCGACGGATGGATGATTGTAATGTTGTAGATTAATCTCCCTTGGTACACAATAGTCAATCTCTAGAGGAAATCCACGGATTGCTCTGGACAAATCGCTCCAAAGGTGCTCAAGAATGCTCACGTCACGAGAAGGGGCGAAGAAAAAATGAAAAGAAACTGACTGAGGTTAAGTCAGGTTTAAAACGCTGACAGCGCGTTACGTACGTTAACACAAGCTGTTAACGTACGTTATGATGGTTACGTACGTAACCCAATACTATTTAACGTACGTAACAAAATACCTTCACTGATTTGGGAAGAGTCCTAACGTACGTTATGGATTATACATAACGTACGTTATGCACGTAGAAAACCCCAATTCTGAACACCAATTCTGCACAGTCGATCCAAAGACGAACCACAACACGAGGATAGAATCAAAAGTGTAAATACAAGGTATACATAACAACGAAGTTGAATGTTCGGCAGTAAATGCACTTCCAACTACCGAGGAATCCGAAATATGACAAGGAGAGGAATTTCCCTAAATTTATAGGAAATTACGAAAATGGCCCAAGTGCCCGAAAATAACGAAACGACGTCGGATTTATAAACCGAAAGTCTCAACACAACCAACTCAATCATACAAACTTGAACAAACCAAGAAACAATGAATACGAACGAGTTTTACGAGAATCGAACAATCATACAGCAAAACATATTATAAAATGAAATCACGTGAAAACATCATCAAAACTCGTCCAAATGGAAAAACTCTAAGAATAAAGTAGATTCACAATGTCGAAACGGTTATAAGCGAGTCGATAAAAATAGACATACACCGAAAATGGAAACTGCTAAAAATGGAAAGTTACGGATATTACATCATGTATATGATTGTGGTGTGTTTTGCTCACCTCTGGAGGGTCCGGCGAGGCCTCGAGGGAATCCAATGGTATAGCCCTGGATTCACGAGTTGGTGTGTATATGATTTGTGAATGTATTTTGCTCACCTCGGAGTGTCCAGTGAGGCCTCGAGGGAATCCAATGGTGTAGCCCTGGATTCACGAGTTGGTGTTGTATTCGTTGACCTAGATTTGCGTATCTTGGGTGATTATGTTGTGTTGATTTTTATGTCTGTTGAGGATACGTTACGTGGGTTTTAACCTTGTGAATTGTTGTTGGTTTTATTTGTGAAAACAAACCTTTGGGTTGTGACCCCTGTTGATTTTGGTAAAAGAAGGATTCGATAATCCTAGATTGTTTTCTATTAAAACTCTCGATGGCATTACAAATTACTTTATAAATTATTTTCCTTGATTTGTGATCTTTCGACTTTGGAAAGTTTTACTCAAACCCTTGCCTCGGGAAGTACTCCTTGTTATGTGATCTTTGAGGATTTCTGGTTATTATTATTCTTCGAATTTGAATTATATGACTCGTATTCTACACTTTGTACTTGCACTAGCAAAATAGTGGAATTTTGCTAACCCCTAAGTAAATGAGGGGTGGATGTTTGTATTGCATTCAGGTTTTGGGGAGCATAACATAGAATCGGCATGAAGGATGATGAAAGATGATCGATACTAATCACATGAAGACCCATTTATTATTGTATTGGTTCAGTTGTACGTTATTCTGCTGTGATATTTTCCTTGTTGTACGGGAGTATTTTGTATTTGACCCCTGCGTGGGCATGTATTGGGATTAAGTTGTACGTATTTATTGAAAGACCAAATCGGTCTACTGAGTCATTTTAGCCTTAAAGGCGTTGTTGAGATGTATGATTTTGTTACCAGCCAGGTAGATCCTTGAGGAAAGGTTCTACGGTGTGTAATATCCCTGAGCGGATTGGGGGTGTTACACATATGCGGGGATGTCGAGGACCGTATCACACGATCAGCCACCGTTGCAGCCACCTACTACTGATCCCCCATCAGGTGGTCCATTAGTGCATCACATTTATATTCCAGAGGAGCCGGTGGAGTTTGAGTACGACGAGCATCAAGAGGTTTTAGCACAGCCACCAGGGATAGGTCCGACTGAGATCTCCAAGGCGAAAGAGAAGTATGATGATCGAAAACTAATTCATCTTTTGCCAAAAATAGTTGGCTTTAGTTCGAAGAAGGCCGAGAGGGATATAGTCGGCTTACTAAGAGGTACTACTCCGGTGAAGAGCATTGGGGCCAGGTCTCTCAACGGACGAGGAACGAGTTGTGGCGGGAATTTGGGGTATATTATTACAGTTGCTATTTAATTACAATTTATGAAAATTATTATGGTAAAACTGCATTCATTTTACTCAAACTGTTATGTTCTGTTGATGTGCCAAAAATATTTGATTGTTTTTTGATTTTCTGACAGTTGTTATTATATTTGTCCAGATGTGTTATAGGTGGGAGAAATCGGATGTGGAGAAAATTGCATGATATTGGGACAGATATAGCCACAGACGGTTTATTGATATGCTTATGCACGCTAAAAATAAAGCATATCAAAAACCAGTCGGTCAGTGGGAGAAGTGGTTGAAGGAAAAAGAGTTCAAGATATTGTGGAAGCGTTGGGAGACCGAAGAGAAGAAGAATGAGGCCTTTCAGAAATATAAAACCAGGGGCACTCTTTACGATGAGATTACCGGTGTGATTACGCAAAAGGCACTAGGTACATATACTGGAGGCTGTATGAGCATGTACGATCATGCTCATTCCATGGTACGTATAAATTCTGTCAACGTTTTATTATATAATATATGTTGTCTTCAATTATGTGTCATCATCAATATTGTTAATGTTTTATGTTAACTCATAGGTGAGTAATGCTGCGTCGGAGATGTACCGAAGATCGGCATGTGAGAGGGAGAGACCGGTAGAGGACCCAGTGTTTAATCCTTTGGCCTTCATCAAGAATCACATCACCAATGTGAAAGAAATAGAAAAATATCAAAAGAAAAAAAAAGGAAAATTGGTGAGGGCAGCAGCGAGGCTCAACCGTAGGAGGGAGAAGCTGAGTCGGGAGTCTTTACTCCTAAATGGATAGATGACCGAAGTGAAGAACAATACGTAAGTTTAGCTTTATATTTGTTCACTTGTATTAAGATTACGTCCCTAATTTGTAAATTGTGTATCTTGTTCACTTTTTGTGTAAATATTACTTGGAATATGACCGATACTATAAGCTCATTGAGGCATTGCATTTCCCAAATCCCCCTCCGGAAGATGAATTTTACCCGAACTTGTGGGCTCAGGCGGCTGGCGGAGTTAGACAGGGTGGAAGGGTGAGGGGAATTTCAAAGGGGATCATCATAAATGAAGCCACCGACCAACCCATAAGTCATCGTCTTGTTGACTCACGAGTATCATTACGACCTGTCGAGGTCGATCGGTCTTTGGAGGCTACCATCGAGGCGCTAAAAAAAGATAACAAGGAGATGAAGAAGGTTAGAGAGGAGATGAAGAAGGTTAGAGAGGAGATGAAGAAGTCAAGAGAGAATATGGAGTCGATATTTTCAAAGATGAGTAAACTCATGTTGATATTACTCAAAGGAAAAAAGAAGGTAGATTCCTCATCATCTCGGTGAATGGTCAGTATGATGACTCCGACGACTTTGATGAGGATGAGTTGATGTGATCATTATCTGACGAGTAGCATGTTAGGTTTATGTCTTGATGATCATATTTGTTATATTTTGTGTATATTTTGATTTTGATATGTATAAAATGTTATTGTTGCATGGTGTTTAATATATTTCTTTATTGGTTTGGTTATAATGTTGTTTGTTGTTGTGTTGGTTTATTGGTTCGGTTGATGGTGTGTTGTGTTTATTATTCATATGCTTTTTTTTGTGATGTATTGATTATGATGGTGTATTGATGGTTACAATGTTGTTTGTTGTTTGTTGTTGTATTGATGGTGTATTGTTTATGATGGTTTGGTTACAATGTTGTTTGTTGTATATTACAATATTGTTTATGATGGTGTATTGATGGTTACAATTGTTGGTGCTGGTTTGTGCTGTGCAGTGGCTTCTGCCTGGCTTTCTGCCTCTGCTGTCAAAAAAAAGGGACGGTACATTAGCGTCACATATGTGACGCTGATAGAAAGTTAAGGCGTCACATATGTGACGCCATTGTTAACTAATAAAAAAAGGTCTAAAGGCGTCACATATGTGACACCAATATATATTAAAAGAAAAGTGAAGTAAAAAACATAACTCAGTGGTCGGTGGGGGATTCGAACATGCGCCTATTGATGCATCGAGTGGCATGTTTCCACTGAGCTATGTTTTCATTTATTAATTATAGTACATAAATATAATATGTACTTACTAAGTAAAATGCCACACGAATTGCCGAAGGTATTACCACCAAGACGTGCTTGTGACCATAAGATCGAGTTGGAACCTGGTGCGCGACCTCCTGCGCAAGCACCTTACAGGATGCCCTAGCGGAGTTGGCTGAGTTAAGGAGGCAGTTGGACGAATTATTGGAGGCAGGATTGATCCAGACTTCCAAAGCTCCATATGGGTTGCCGGTTCTATTCCAGAAAAAGCAAGATAGTACGCTGAGGACGTGTGTGGATTATAGGGCTTTGAATAAGGTTACTATAAAAAATAAGTACCCTATTCCAAATGCTCTCGATCTGTTTGACAAGTTGGCACGAGCAAGATGGTACACGAAGATTGATCTAAGGTCGGGATATTGGCAGGTGCGGGTTGCCCCAGGATATGAGACAAAGACTACCTTCGTGACAAGATATGGGTCGTTCGAATCATTAGTGATGCCTTTCAGCTTAACTAATGCCCCTGCTACATTCTATAATCTCATGAAGTTCTCCCCCAAACAGGCTCGTTGGCAAGAACTCTTGGGCGAGTTTGATTTTACTTGGGTACATCGACCTGGCAAGCATAATGACGTTGTTGATGCGCTTGGTCGAAAAATGGTGGAAGACTATGTTGCTGCCATTACTTTGGTTGAGACGAATTTCTTGAAAAGAATTCGAGAGGTGTCCCAAAATGACTCAGTTTATCTGAAACTTCTTGAACAAGTAAACGAGTGCCAGTTGCGGAAATATTGGCATGAGGACGGTATACTCTATGCCAGGGGTGGACGTGCATATGTGCCAGCAGGTTCGTTGCGACGGGAACTGTTGAGGGAAACACACGACCCTCAGTGGGCTAGACATCCGGGTGTGGAACGGATGTATGCATTGTTGTCTCGGAAGTATTATTGGCCAAAGATGACAGAAGATATTGAAGCTTATGTCCGGACGTGTCTTGTATGCTAGCAAGACAAGCTGGAGAGAAAGAAGGAAGGTGGCTTGCTGCAGCCACTGCCTATTCCGGACAAACCTTTTCAATCACTATCGATGGATTTTATCTCGAGCTTTCCAAAGGTAAATGGTATGGCTTCGATTTTTGTAGTGGTTGATCAGTTCTCTAAATATGGCATATTTGTTGCTGCCCCTAAGGCATGTCCTGCGGATGTTGCTGCCGCATTGTTCTTCAAGAACTTGGTGAAGTACTTTGGTGTCCCGGAAGATATCGTGAGTGATCGGGATACTCGTTTTACGGGAAGGTTTTGGACGTCGTTGTTCAAAATGATGGGAACACAACTAAAATTCTCAATGGCAAACCATCCACAAACAGATGGTCAGACGGAACGGATGAATCAGTTGTTGGAAGAGTACTTGAGACACTATGTTACGGTGAGTCAACGAAATTGGGTTGAGCTGCTGGACATGGCACAATTTTGTTACAATTTGCACAAGTCATCAGCTACCAATATGAGCCCGTTTGAGTTGGTTTATGGTCAACAACCTCAAACGCTGCATGAGATTGCCATTCATAGGACAGGGGGAAGTTGTCTGGCCGCTTATCGGTATGCTTGGACGCAACAAGAATTATTAGATGATGCCAAAGACAGTTTGCAGAAAGCTCAATGTCGCATGAAAAGTACGCCGATGTGGGAAGGCGGCATGTGGAGTTCAGCGTGGGTGATCGAGTTTTGCTGAAACTAAATCCACAAATCTGGAAGAAGATTTCTTCTAAGACGGTACATCGTGGATTAATCCCTAAGTACGATGGACCATTTGAAATTATTAGTAAAGTGGGAAATGTAGCTTATCGTTTAAGATTGACGGATAGGTTGAAAAAGTATAGTGAGGATATACTTGATGCTTCTCGAAACGAATCGAGAAGGGCTCCACCTGTTGTACGTCAACAGTTCACAAGATTTTGGACGAACGGACCCGAGGACAGAGTGTGAAAAACCGGAGGACGGATTACTTAGTCCATTGGAAGGGTGAGTCCGAGGCAGACGCTACTTGGGAATGGAATGTGAATTTGTGGTAGTTTGAAAATGAGATCGAGGAATTTATACGAACGAAGGAAGCTACAGCGAGGACGACGTCAGGTTTAAGTGGGGGAGGTTTGTTAGCCCCTTAGACAATGGCTCGGCCCCGGGCGCGCCAGGACGCGGGGAAGGCTGCGCGTCCAGGGGCGATACATGCTGAGATGGTGTGGCACCTGATCCATGCAATGAGAGATCCGAGAGATTAGATCGTGAGGACCTTGGAGAGTTGTACAGCAAGGCCTTTTCCTTGTATATTGAGTGTGCAATAATATTCAAGGTTGGGGAATTGTCCCCGTAAATTGTGGGTGTGCCTTTACGTGTTTTGATTGTATTCCGCTGCATACTCCTTCAAGCAATAAAGTTGGCTTTGGGCTGTAACTCTGATTATACTAAACACGCGTGTTGTGAGGAAAACACGAGTGTTTGGTGAGGATCGAAGGCTGACTGGTTGTTGTGCGGACAATCAGTGCCGGCACGGGGCTGAATTTTCCGAAAAAGGTCCGCCCAGCACTGTTGAACCCTCTCGGCCGTAGGCACATATCCTAGACCTTTGTCCACGCCTGGAGTGTTCGCTGATCGGGTCGGTCCAATCCGGGTCGGGTTATACCTCCTGATCGACCCGCGACCCAATCATATGGCAAGTCCCAGCACCTTGCCAAGTCCTTGGCCGAGCACCTTGGGTCACCCCATGGGCATGGCTCTCAGTAACTACCTCCCCCCCTATAATAGTCCTAGAGAAATAAATCCTGGTGAGGACAGTGACCATTGAAAAGCTGAAGAATCACTCGCCTGCCTCCAGCCTTGAACCTGCCCAAAACCTCAAAGTAACACGAGATTGTCTTGATTCCATGTCTTAGCTAAGCCTCACAACCACCAAGAAACCCCCAAATCATTTTTCATTTCCGAGCCTTAGTGTCGTGCCATGCCCAGTCGGCACAGTCCGCCCAGTGACTCGACCACCTGCCGAGCCCAGCAAGTCACCCATGTTAAGGGTCTAACAAACCTCCCCCACTAAAAGAAACCGACGTCCTCGTTGGACTAGAAGTGTAGCCCTTTGGTTCACCCTCACTTGTCACAGGGTTAAATTTCGAGGTTAAATTTTTCGTAAATTTACACGCCTGTGCGGCCTGATTGTGCACCAATCTGTCAGCCTTTTTATCCTTTCAAACCCTCGTGTTTATATGAAACTGGAAAATATGAAAAGTAAATATCGCCACAAGAACAATGGAAAAACAGCATAAGCACACACAAGTTTAGAGGAGAATTCCTCCCAACTTTGCACTACTTCCAACAATTCGTACAAAGACCAAATCGGCCAAAGCTTACACACACAATGGCTCTCTCCCAACTTAGTGCTTACAAAATGCACTTTGTTTTTCCTGCACTCTCTCTGTATCCGAAAATCGAGTGCCCTTAAACTATTTATAGGCCTAAGGTATGCAGAGGACAAGCCCCCAACTGTTGGGACAAATGGACAAATGTAAAACAAACACGTGGCATAACCATCCCGCAAGGTCATGCTGCGTGTCAAGCATCCCACATAACCGCCCGCATGTTTATGTCTCTTCTTGCCACGTATCGATTAACCGTAGTTAACCGCATCTATCGAGTAATCGTCGCCAACTGCTTGCTTAGTTATCGAACACATGTACCCGCATGCACCATGCACGCTCTTGGAAGTTCCTTCGGATAACCATTCGAGGAATAACCGTCAATGCCATGCTGGAAAGGGTGCACCTGTGAACCCAACACCTGTCTATGTCCCGCGCGCGCCAATATCTTGCGTTCCCTTGCGCGCGGGGCATCAAGTCCGCTAAGTGTCGAACCAGCTTACATTTCCGATCCTTGTCGCCCACAAGTAGTCCGAGTCCGCATAACTCGTACATTGCCCTCGAATACCCACATGGATCAACCTAACCCGATGTATGGATTTGGATCACCGTACCGACCCGTGACCCGTTTATGACCCAAGTCATATCAAGTCCGAAACTTTCCACAAGGCCGTGGCCGATAACCGTCACTCGGCCAGCTCCCAGATAGCTCACTGGAGCACCTCCCCCCTATAATAGGCTTAGAAAGATATTCCCTTGTGATAGCACTGGATACTGAAAAGCTGAGGAGTCCACTAATAACCTCAACTAAGTGTTTGCCCAATTTTCACTCCCAATGCAAGTCTTTCATGACTTATTCCTAGCAAAGTCCCCAACATCTTGCCATAGAACCTCATTTCATGAATCTCGTCCTTGCATGGATCAAGTGCCGCACCATCTTGGCACGCATCGCCTCTGGGCGCGCAGCCTTCCCCGCGTCCTGGCACGCGCGGGGCCGAGCCATCGTCTAAGGGGCTAACAAACCTCCCCCACTTAAACCTGACAATGTCCTCGCCATAGCTTCATTCGTTTGTATAAATTCCTCGATCTCCTTTTCAAACTGCCACAAATTCACATTCCGTTCCCAAGTAGCGTCTGCCTCGGACTCGCCCTTCCAATGGACTAAGTAATCCGTCCTCCGGTTTTTCACACTCTATCCTCGGGTCCGTTCGTCCATAATCTTGTGAACCTCTTTTGTGAACTATTGACGTACAACAAGTGGAGCCCTTCTCGATTCGTTTCGAGAAGCATCAAGTATATCCTCACTATACTTTTTCAGAAAGGAGACATGAAATGTCGGATGTATCTTCAACCTATCTGGCAATCTTAAACGATAAGCTACATTTCCCACTTTACTAATAATTTCAAATGGGCCATCGTACTTAGGGATTAAGCCACGATGTACCGTTTCAGAAGAAATCTTCTTCCAGATTTGTGGAGTTAGTTTCAGCAAAACTCGATCACCCACGCTGAACTCCACATGCCGCCTTCCCACATCGGCGTATTTTTTCATGTGACGTTGAGCTTTCTGCAAACTCTATTTGGCATCATCCAATAATTCTTGTTGCATCCCGGCATACCGATAAGCGGCCGGACAACTTCCCCCTGGTCGGAAAATTTTGGTGTTTGGTGGCCAAAGTTCACTTGCGGAAGGCGAAACATTGTTCGTGAATGCAATGATTGGAAAGGGAACGCGAGATACCTAGACGGATGCCTGATTTTCAGTGTGGGAGATGCTAAAGTTCGTTGAGCAAGGATCATTTCAGAAGGCGAGGACGCGGATATCCTCTTGGTAGCCGAGGATCTGAAGATGATTGCCTGAAGACGACTTGGTTGTTCGGAAGAGGACGGTTGCTGGCCGGAATTTGTCGAATTGTGAAAGACAAAGCCTCTTCATTTTTTTCTCATGTGCGGGTTCCTGAATTCCAGAGAATTGACGATGGTAAAACGTCAATCGGGTGGACAAGGCTTCTTGGCGGACATGAATCAAAATGATTGTCTGCACATGTTCGTGCGAAGAAGATGTCTATAGCCAGTTTATATTGGAGGACTGGCGGCATCATGCTTGGTGGTGATGTTTACGTGGCGATGGGCACCGGATGAGATCTGAAAGCCATTATTATGGGCTATGTTGGTGGAAGGATTTTTGAAGGTATCAATTTGCCATGCCGTGGGAAAAACCAGAGTTGAGACTCTGTTCGGTTCTTCTTTGGTGCTGGGGACCGAAGAAATAAATGTGGGATGAGTTGTGGAAAAATGGATGTCGGAAGCGGTTAAAGTTGACATCTTTGTGTGCGGAACGACGTGTGCTTAGTTTCGAGAAAGATAGTTCTAGAGGGCATTGTTCGTGTAGACCGGATGCCGAGATAGGAACGAATGCTTGCTTGGAGGAGCATCGTCGACCATGGTTCAAAATTGCAGCATGAAGGCTGATTTTGAAGCAAGTGACCAGACGGTGGGATTGGTTCCCCTTAGTCAATAATGTTCCAAACATAGTTCGGGTGGAGCGGTACTTCATATGAGTACCAATATTCGGGATGGTGTTTGATGCATCTACATGGACAGTTCGGTCGAGTTGATGGCTGATCTATTACGAGCAATGGGAAGACCCTTGAAGATTGCGATCTGTTCGTGTCAAGTGGTTGAGGAACATTGGTGCGGCCCAAAGGCTATTCTAAAGGTGCGAGGTCAAAAATCAGGGTAAGTACTGATCATACTTGAACCTGTTGCATGAGTAGGAGATGTTATTCGATGACCTAGGCTGGTGTGTGGTTGGGTAAGGGTAATGCTTTCCATACGTTCTTGTTAAAATTTATGTGGTCCTACGTTGCTGTTGTTATTTTTCAGATTTGTGAGGAAAAATAGCATCGATATGTGTTCAGAGTGAAGCATATCCTGGTCATAGTCATATTTGGCTGGATAAACAGTGTTGGGTGTGGCTAAGGTCCCGATTAGCCTATGAAAATTTCAGTCGGTTGAAGAACTCCCACGATCTTCAATCGGACTGAACATCCAAATCATAGGAGGTGCTTACAGTTTATGACCCGTTAAGGTTGGCCAAATGACGTGTTGCTGAAGTCAGTAAAAATGAGCAAAAGAGTTGCAGGTCATTGCTTATTCCATAAGGATTGTTGGTCCGTCTGAAAAATCTATGTGGCTGGTTTCTATTGTAATAGGTAGACTTCAGGTTTTTACGTTTGTGACCCTATGTTTGTAATTTTGCTTTATGTGTAGCAATTTTACTTGTGAATTACCTAGCATTCGGGGGTTGTCCGATGCAAAGTTATGTAATCTTGGCTAAGTGTGTGTGAGTTAGCGGGTTATGTAACTAGACGGAAATAAGAGTACAGTGTAGGAGACCTATGTGGTTGAAGCTGACTTCTTTCTTGAGGCATGTGGTGTTTCAAGACGTTTCGCTGGGATGGTTTTGAAGATGTAGCTGCCTTGTTTTCGGAGGTTCATCGGATGGAGGATCGATCATTGTGGTCCAGTGGAACGGTGAATCAATGCAACATTCCAAAACGAAAGGCGGACTAAGGCAGTTCGAGAAAAGTACAAGTATCGGGTTGTGATATGTTAAAAGACTCCCATTGACGAGGGCGTCGATTTGTTCAAGTGGTGGAGGTTTGTTACACCCTTAACATGGGTGACTCGCTGGGCTCGGCAGATGGTCGAGTCACTAGGCGGACTGTGGCGACTGGTCGTGGCACGACACTAAGGCACGGGAATGAAAAGTGATTCAGAGGTTTCTTGGCGAGTGTGAGGCTTAGCTAAGACATGGAATCAAGACAATCTCGTGTTACATTGAAGTTTTGGCAGGATGAGAGCTGGAAGTGAGACAGTGGGTTCCTCAGCTTTTCAACGGTTACTGCCATCACCAGGCTTTATCTCTCTAAGACTATTATAGGGGTGGAAGGTGTCTTGGAGGGCCTTCCTGGCAAGTGACCCAAGGGTGCTCGGCCATGACTTAGACCAAGTGTCAGGACTTAGTCATAGAGTTGGGTCACGGGTCGACCCAAGTGTCCAAACCGACCCGGGGTTGGGTCAATCCGGTTCGTGCGGTACGGACGGACCATATACGGGCAATGTCGGACTCTTACGAGAAGTTGTCGGATCATTGTGGGCAAGGATCAGGAATGTGCAAGTGGCTGGGCACTTGTGCATAAATCTATCGGATGACTTGGAATGTTGGAACAAAGTGCGGGTACTTTCTGTTTTTATCAGCCAAAGATGCGAGGGTCTTCTTGGCGCGAGACCTAGGCTTCGGAACACGCGGAAATTGTAATTACGCAGGAAAGGTTGGATGGTTGGTGCACGTTTGCGGGGCGTTGCATCGACGTGGCACAGATAGTTCCAGACAGTTAAGTCAGACGGTTACTTGGAGCGGTTGTGCGGGAACGGTTCCAAGCAGTTATAAGACGTGCGGGGCACACGTCAGCATGTGAGCAGTTACCTGGTAGACTGCATGTGCCAGGTGGAGTGCTGGGATCCATCGGGGCAGTTGCGGGATGGTTACTAGCAAGCGGTTGTGGATGGTTGCGGAACGGTTCCGGAAGACCTTGTACGTGGCAGTACGAGGCAATTGCGGGCAAGTTGTGGCAAAACTGCTCGGGACAAGTGGCTTGGATGCATGGAGATCTTTGCCACGCATCGACAAGTGGAGTGTCGAGCAGAACCTAGCGGTTGGGGTTGTCAACCGATGTAGTCCTTTGCTTGGGCTATAAATAGGTGCTTTGTACAATTTTGTAGGGGGGAGATCCGAGAGCTTAGATCGTGAGGATATTCGAGAGTTGTACAGCAATGCCTTTTCCTTGTATATTGAGTGTGCAATTGTAATACCCAGTAATTATCATTCAGTAATTATCACTCAGTAATTATCATTCAGTATTTATCATTCAGTAATTGGTACTCAGTAATTTCATTATTGATCATTTATCACTCAGATTCAGTCATGGTATTCATCATTCAGAGTAATTGTATCGTATATCAATCGTCATTCATCACTAATTTGATTGGAGTTTCGTGTCGTGTTTATCATCATTGTCATTTTCGTTGCAAGCTGTGCTTGAGGGTAGCGCACTCTACATACTCCTTTTAGCGTACGCTAATTGGGTATAGGTAGCGCACGCTACCGCTCAGCTTTAGCGCACGCTAAGGCTACCTTGGCTGCAGTCCAGAAGGTACTGGACTGCAGGTGAGAATAATTGTAGCGCACGCTACGAGTGGTGAGTAGCGCGCGCTAACGGGTTGTAGTAGCGCACGTTATATGTGTGGAGTAGCGCGCGCTAGGGACAGATCAGGTTGAGTCCAGTGGCTCTTTGGATCGCACCGATTAATTCATAAGCGCACGCTATGAGTTATATTTAGCGTCTGCAATCAATATTATAAGCGCACGCTAATCGGTTGTTGTAGCGCACGCTATCGAGGTTAGATCGAGGGCGACGGTTTTACGGACTCCGATCTTGGCGTCGAATATTTCGCTAGCGCACGCTAACAATGGATATTAGCGCACGCTAGTAATATGGCCGTAGCGCACGCTACAAATAGGTACGTGCGCGCTACCGTGTTCGGACGGGGGTTCTTGGACTACCCAAATTACACGTTAGCGCACGCTATGCACAAGGAGCTAGCGCACGCTAACATGGGCGAGTATAAATTGGGCCAGTTTAGTCGAGTTCGTCATTTCCCATCTCATTTCATTCCTTCGGTAGTTTTGGGCGATTTCGAGCGTTTGGAGAGGATTCTTCGAGGTGTAATCATCAATCATCATTTTCAAGCTCATCTTTCGGATTGATCATCATTTCATCATCTTCATCACATCGAATCAAAGGTATTAAACTCTTGGATCTAGAATTTGGATTTTGGGTTTTCCTTCCGATTTCTTCGTGTAAGCTTGGATTATCATTGGAATATGTTAGTTATGGATTATCTAACTTGGATAAATATATTCCTACGGATTTTAACGGTTATTTTCGAATTATTCCAAGAAACCTTGGGGTTGACTTCGGTTAATTGGGGATTTTCCGATTGATGTTGTTGTAATCATGAGTTATGGATTCCTAATGGATTATTGATATCCTTGAAAGTGTTTTGATGGTTTGAAATACTCATCTTGGAGTTGGTTTCGATTCATTCGAACTCGGATATCGTTGTGTCGATGTTTGAGTCGTTTATGATCGTTTTTGATTTGCGTAATGATCGGATTATTGGTAATTGTGTTATTCAAGGTTGTTCGGCGACCGATATTTCATTTAGGGCGTTGTTCGTGGACGGACATTCATCATCGGTATTGTGTAAGTTAATTCTTACTCGGTTAAAAGGATATTCATTCCTTTTGTCGTTGTTCATTCATAATCATAACTCATTCATCATTGTATTAATCGTATCAAAGCTCGTCATTGTCAATTAATCACCTCAGTCATAAGGAGCAGCGGTTCCTATCATTTCATTGAGCTATCATTCAGTTCTCCATCATTCAATCTTGGTGAGTCATTATTCATTTTCATTGTCAATTTTGTCATATTGTGGCATTCCGGGTCATACTGGCGTGCCGGTTGGTATGTGTAGGATTTTCATGTCGGGCACATTATAGTCGTGTGTTGGTTTGCGGCCTAACATTGGGTGTGCACGAGTCGATTGCTCGTGAGGCGATTAGGTACAAGACCACGCGTGTTTGATCGTTGGTGGCTTGTGCACGGACACATTTCCATCCCGGGCGTAGTGTGGCGCCATTCCTTTGAGCCGTCTTGATTAGTCGATTCATATAGCATGTTTGATTGCGTATGTTTTGTGAGAATAATTCATAATTTCGGATATATCATGATTGTGTATTTTCAACCCTTGAGGATTGTTGTTACGTATGGCCCGGCCCGTTGGGATCTTTGTTTTCAGTCATGGCAAGGCTAAGGCACGGGAGAGCATGGTGACGGCGAGGAGTCCAGTGATACTAGTAGGGGGCCCGATGCATTGATCATTTATTCATCATTTGTGTTTCCTTTATTTATTCAGCTGCAGACATTCCGTTTGAATGCTCATTTCATTCGATGTTGTGTATTTTATCGTCACATAAAATACACATGTATTCTATTTTATCCAGGTGTGTTGTATAAAACTCCTCGTCGGAGTAATTGATGTTGTAATGTGGTTCGGTACTACATTTACATGTAATTCATTCATTTTCATTCGCACGGTGGGTCCCGATCGGGGTCCACGGCCTTTGTAATATCCGCCTAGTTTGGGGTGTTACTGAGTTGGTATCGGAGCGTGGTTTTGAATACTACCCTCCAAGTCATGTCTCATTTGAAATCATCGTCATCGGACTAGTATCATTGGACTCTCGCGCCACGTGTGACTCTGTGCAAAAGCCGAGCCAATCGGACCAAGAACTGTAAGATTTCTAATGCCACGGTATAATTTACGGCATAAATCATTCATTCATAATTCATCGATTAACAATCCTCAATCATCATTCTCATTTTGGCCAGGACGGTCGAGTTAACTCATTAATCACCAATTCATTTCATTGTTCGATTGTTGATCGGAAGATCGGATCATTAATCTTGTTAACTCATCCAAGATAATCATTTGAGAACTTCATCGAGATAATCATGTCACGTCAATCAATCATTCATGTAATCGTTGTACTTGAGCGCGTATGCTCATTTTCATCATTTCATAATATAATCATAATGTGATACTCATGCGAGATATATAATCATCATATGACTTTCCACTTGATATGGAAAGGGTGGCGGAAGGACGTGGAGGACGAGGCCGTGGAGCGGGCGAATCCGAGAACTCGTGCGAATACCCGTCAAATGCCGGGAATAATGCTAACTCATCGGCGGCGCCGCCACTCACTCACAGGACGCGATCATTCACTGTCAGGAGTCGTACCAGGACACGGCTCGGTCGAGAGGGTGTTCGGGTCGACCCACTCGCATTTATGCGGGGCATGATGGCCCAAATGACCCGGATGGCTCGGTTGATGGAGACGATGCATAACTCCGTCAATCAAAATCAGCGAGCTCCTCCGCCGCCACCTCGGAGGCAAGAGAGGGGTGTAAGCAATATCATCGGCGATATCTCTCGCCGACCACCTACTTTTGAGGGCTCATCGAGCCGGCGGATATTGTTCACCGGCTTGAGCATTTTGAGAAGTTATTTGCTATGGTGGATTGCCCCGAAGGGCATAAAGTTTCGATTGCGGCTTACTATCTCGGTAAGAGCGCTCATTCATGGTGGTTATCGTTGAGGCCCACAGACGGAACATGTACTTGGGATCGATTCAAGACTCTCATGATGGAGAGGTACTATCCGGCCCCACTCGGGAGGCCAAGTTGTCGGAATTACTCACTCCCGACCTTTCGGCGGATGATGACGTTCTCGCCATCGCCGAAAAATTTCGAGAACTTCTTCCGTTCGCCTCATCTATCATTCACTCATAGCGGACAAGATCAAGTATTTCAAAGAAGAGGTGAAACCCCGTATGAGACTTGATTGCTTAATCATAAGCTGTACCACTGCCGAGTTCATCGAAAGCTCTCACCTACGAGCTTCTTGCTAAGGAAATTGCTAAGCGGCAACCTTCGTCTGCTAGCAAGAAGTCCAAGAATCGTAATCGGTCGGCGGAGTCGTGCCACTTTCAAGAAACCACGTGCGGGCTCTACTTTTACGGCGACCTCCCCGCGTCTAAACCCGCGGAATCTCGATCGCGAGCGGCCGATTCGGCCATCACTTGTTTCAAGCTGTGAGAACAGGTCATTTCAGCACCAAGTGTCAGAAGCAGTGTCACGTGCCTGGCCCGTGGGATTGCTGGGCATAGGGCCCGTTTTGCCGTAGGGACTCTAAACCCACTCCGGCGTCATCTCAAGCCCCAGTCATTCGGGTGCGAGAATCAGGCCACTCACTCGGCGTCGTTCAAAGCAGCAGAGCTAAAGGCGGAGCAGAGCTATCGAGGCAGGAGCATCCGGTTCGGGGCGGCAAGCCCGAATTTATGAGATGAAGAAGACCGATGATCCCGAGGCCGGATGATCTCGTGTACACTCGATATTCTATCTCAACTGTGTGTACCCTTTTTGATCTTGGTGCATCTCATTCATTCATTTCCGAGTCATGTTTGAGTAGACTAAATGCAGGTAGTGCTACTAGTTGTTAGCCATATGTCATTGGACTACCCGATGGTAGACGCATTATCGGTAACCGTGAGATTCGAGAATTGTCCGATTCGATTTCATGGTCGTGTATGGCGTGGACCTAATCGTAGTAGATTTCTGGGGGCGACATCATCTTGGGTATTGATTGGATGGATCGTCATGATGCCATCATTAGTGTCCGAAGCGTTTGGTCACTATCATTTGAACGATGGAGTTGAATATGTGTTTCGAGGAGGTAATCCATTACATTACAGCAAAGTCATTAATTTGATGAAAGCGGTAAGATTACTCAATCGGGGATGTGTCGGTTATTGGTGCTTTATGGCCAAAAGCAGAAATCATCGATAATGTTAATGGATATTCCGGTGGTGAGGGAATATGCCGATGTTTTCAGACGAGTTACTGGTTTGCCTCCACGAGAGGATGTGGAATTCACGATTGAGTTGGAGCACAGTGCGTCCCGATATCGAAGGCACGTCTGGATGGCCCCGACGAAATGCAGAATTAAAGAACCAACTTGAGGAGTTGTTCGAGAAAGGTTATATCCGACCGAAAGTGCGTCCCGTGGGGAGCACCGGTGTTGTTTGTCAAGAAGAAGGATGGTTCATTCCGCTTATGTATTGATTATCGGGAGTTGAGCAGGTGACGATCAAGAATAAGTATCCCTTACCCCGTATTGATGATCTATTAGATCAACTTGAGGAGCTTGAGTATTTTCCAAGATCGACTTAAGATCTGGATATCATCAGTTGCGGATTCGAGAGTCGGACATCGCGAGGACGGCGTTTCGAACACGCTATGGTCATTATGAGTTTGTGGTTATGCCGTTTGGATTGACTAATGCACCTGCGGTATTCATGGAATTAATGAATCGGGTCTTCATCGACTTTTTGGATCGATTTGTTGTTGTCTTCATCGATGACATTTTGATTTATTCTCGTGACGGGGAGGAACACGAGTCTCACCTTCATCTAGTTCTCGACGTGTTGAGGCGAGAACAACTTTATGGGAAGTTTTCCAAATGTGAGTTTTGGATGTCCGAAGTGACGTTTCTCGGACACGTAATTTCATCAGATGGAGTTCGCATCGATCCTCAGAAGACGGAGGCTATTCGAGATTGGCTACCTCCGAAGAATGTTAAGGAAATCCGAAGTTTCCTCGGATTAGCGGGTTATTATCGGCGATTTGTAGAGGGATTTTCTCGAATCGCTCAACCCTTAACGAACCTTTTGCGGAAGGATAAGAAATACACGTGGTCCGACGCGTGTCAACGGAGTTTTGAGGAACTCAAGAGCCGGTTGATGTCAGCACCTGTACTTTCCTTGCCGCAGGGGACGGAAGGATTTGTGGTCTATAGTGATGCGTCCGGACAGGGTCTCGGATGTGTGCTCATGCAGAACGGGAAGGTTATTGCCTATGCTTCACGGCAATTGAGACCTTACGAGATTAATTATCCGACCCACGACACGGAGCTAGCAGTAGTGGTGTTCGCTTTGAAAATTTGGCGTCATTATCTTTATGGCGTTACATCGAATATTCACCGATCATAAGAGCTTAAAGTATATATTTACTCGAAGGAGTTAAATATGCGCCGAGGCGGTGGTTGGAATTAATCAAAGATTATGATATCGAGATCCTTTATCACCGGGCAAGGCGAATGTTGTCGCCGACGCCTTGAGTCGTAAGTCCGTTCGGGAGCGGATGCTTGCCCGTTTAACGATTCGAAGGAGCTTCATCAGAATTCCTTAGACCCGAGATCGAGGTCCGGCGAGTTCGGGCGGCTTTGTATGTTAGAGATTTCATCGTCACTCGAGGAGGAAATCCGAGAGAATCAGGGTTCGGACCCATCATTGTTGCGCATCCGAGAGGATGTGGCTCGAGAAAGCCCACTGGATTTGTGGTCCACGAGGATGGACTTTTGAGGTTTAAGAATCGGTTGTGCGTACGGCGATCGGCGAGTTGAAAAACTCTATTTTGAGAGAAGCTCATGCTACCCCTTATTCATTCATCAGGGGTCTAGCAAGATGTACAAGGACTTGAAACAAAATTACGGTGGAGTAATATGAAGCGAGAAGTCGCGAGAATTTGTTTCGAGATGCTTAACTGTCAACAAGTTAAGATTGAACATCGGCCGTGGGTATCTTTGAAACCTCTTCCTATTCCCAGTGGAAATAGGAAGATATATCGATGGATTTCGTCACGAGTTTGCCGGCGAGTCGTCGTGGCATGAACACGATCTGGGTGATCGTGGACCGCTTAACCAAATCAGCTCATTTCCTTGAGATCAAGGATACGTGGGGTCCGAGAGACTTGCCCAGTTGTTCATTAAAGAGATAGTCGATCGCGGTACTCCTAAAAGTATCGTTTCCGATCGTGACGGACGGTTTGTGTCGCACTTTTGGAAATCAGTTCATCGCGCTATGGGAACTCGGCTTAATCTCGATCGCTTTTCATCCTCGTCAAGCGGGCAATCGAGAGAGGACCATTCGGACATTAGAGGACATGTTGAGGGCATGCGTCCTCGATTGGAAAGACGATTGGGAAGCCCAACTACCATTGTTCGAGTTCACGTATAATAATAGTTGGCATGCTTGATCAAGATGGCACCTTACGAGGCCTTGTATGGTCGTGGTTGTCGATCTCCGTTGTGTTGGGACGACTTATCGGAATCAATCGGCACCGAGCCCGATATGCTTATAGCCGCCGTGAGAAGGTAGCTTTGATCGAGTCGTTTGTTGACCGCTCGAGTCGGCGAAATCATATGCGGATAACCGTCGTCGACCATTAGAGTTCGAGACAGTGACCACGTGTTGGTCAAGGTATCCCAGTCGTGGTATCTTCCGTTTTGGGAAGAGGGAAATTGAGTCCGAGATTCATTGGACCGTTTGAGATTTTGGATCGGGTAGGCGAGTTAGCTTATCGATTGGCTTTACCTCCGGCGTTGAGCCGAATTCATAATGTGTTTCATGTCTCTCGATTGCGGAAGTATGTTGCCGACCGAGTCACATACTTGATTCGGCAATCGAGATCGCCGACGATCATTCATATGAGGAACGTCTATACGAGTTTTAGAGCGGCGAATCAAACGGTTGAGGAATAAGGCGATTCCTTTGGTTAAAATTCGATGGTCTAGACACGGAGTCGAAGAGGCTACTTGGGAAACCGAGGATAGTATGCGGGAGAGTTATCCCGAGTTGTTTGACCCTTAGTTTGGGGACGAAACTCTTTTAACGGGGTGTATGTAATACCCGGTAATTATCATTCGATAATTATCACTCAAGAATTATCATTCAAGATTTATCATTCGATTGGTACTCGGTAATTTCATTATTGATCATTTATCACTCGATTCGATCATGGTATTCATCATTGAGTAATTGTATCGTGTATCAATCGTCATTCATCACTAATCGATTGGAGTTTCGTCGTGTTTATCATCATTGTCATTTTCGTTGCAAGTGTGCTTGAGGGTAGCGCACGCTACATACTCCTTTTAGCGTACGCTAATTGGGTATAGGTAGCGCACGCTACCGCTCGGCTTAGCGCACGCTAAGGCTACCTTGGCTGCGATCCGGAAGGTGCGGGTGCGGTGAGAATAATTGTAGCGCACGCTACGAGTGGTGAGTAAGCGCGCTAACGGGTTGTAGTAGCGCACGCTATATGTGTGGAGTAAGCGCGCTAGGGCGGATCGGGTTGAGTCCGGTGGCTCTTGGATCGCCGGATTAATTCATAGCGCACGCTATGAGTTATATTTAGCGTCTGCAATCAATATTATAGCGCACGCTAATCGGTTGTTATAGCGCACGCTATCGAGGTTAGATCGGAGGGCGACGGTTTTACGGACTCGATCTTGGCGTCGAATATTTCGCTAGCGCACGCTAACAATGGATATTAGCGCACGCTAGTAATATGGCCGTAACGCACGCTACAAATAGGTACGTAGCGCGCTACCGTGTTCGGACGGGGGTTCTTGGACTACCCAAATTACACGTTAGCGCACGCTATGCACAAGAGCTAGCGCACGCTAACATGGTAGTATAAATTGGACGAGTTTAGTCGAGTTCGTCATTTCCCATCTCATTTCATTCCTTCGGTAGTTTTGGGCGATTTCGAGCGTTTGGAGAGGATTCTTGAGGTGTAATCATCAATCATCATTTTCAAGCTCATCTTTCGGATTGATCATCATTTCATCATCTTCATCACATCGAATCAAAGGTATTAAACTCTTGGATCTAGAATTTGGATTTTGGGTTTTCCTTCCGATTTCTTCGTGTAAGCTTGGATTATCATTGGAATATGTTAGTTATGGATTATCTAACTTGGATAAATATATTCCTACGGATTTTAACGGTTATTTTCGAATTATTCCAAGAAACCTTGGGGTTGACTTCGGTTAATTGGGGATTTTCCGATTGATGTTGTTGTAATCATGAGTTATGGATTCCTAATGGATTATTGATATCCTTGAAAGTGTTTTGATGGTTTGAAATACTCATCTTGGAGTTGGTTTCGATTCATTCGAACTCGGATATCGTTGTGTCGATGTTTGAGTCGTTTATGATCGTTTTGATTTGCGTAATGATCGGATTATTGGTAATTGTGTTATTCAAGGTTGTTCGGCGACCGATATTTCATTTAGGGCGTTGTTCGTGGGACGGACATTCATCATCGGTATTGTGTAAGTTAATTCTTACTCGGTTAAAAGGATATTCATTCCTTTTGTCGTTGTTCATTCATAATCATAACTCATTCATCATTGTATTAATCGTATCAAAGCTCGTCATTGTCAATTAATCACCTCGGTCATAAGGAGCAGCGGTTCCGATCATTTCATTGAGCTATCATTCATTTCACCATCATTCAATCTTGGTGAGTCATTATTCATTTTCATTGTCACTTTTGTCATATTGTGGCATTAGGGTCATCTTGGCGTGCGGATTGGTATGTGTAGGATTTTCATGTCGGGCACATTATAGTCGTGTGTTGGTTGGCGGCCTCACATTGGGTGTGCACACGAGTCGATTGCTCGTGAGGCGATTAGGTACAAGACCACGCGTGTTTGATCGTTGGTGGCTTGTGCACGGACACATTTCCATCCGGGCGTAGTGTGGCGCCATTCCTTTGAGCCGTCTTGATTAGTCGATTCATATAGCATGTTTGATTGCGTATGTTTGTGAGAATAATTCATAATTTCAGATATATCATGATTGTGTATTTTCAACCCTTGAGGATTGTTGTTACGTATGGCGGCCCGTTGGGGATCTTTGTTTTAGTCATGGCAAGGCTAAGGCACGGGAGAGCATGGTGACGGCGAGAGTCAGTGATACTAGTAGGGGCCCGATCATTCGATCATTTATTCAGTCATTTGTGTTTCCTTTATTTATTCCGCTGCAGACATTCCGTTTGAATGCTCATTTCATTCAGTGTTGTGTATTTTATCGTCACATAAAATACACATGTATTCTATTTTATCCTGGGTGTGTTGTATAAAACTCCTCGTCGGAGTAATTGATGTTGTAATGTGGTTCGGTACTACATTTACCTGTGTAATTCATTCATTTTCATTCGCCTGGTGGGTCCCAGTCGGGGGTCCACGGCACTGTAATATCCGCCTAGTTTGGGGTGTTACAGCAATAATATTCAAGGTTAGGGAATTGTCCCCATAAATTGTGTGTGCCTTTACGTGTTTTGATTGTATTCCGCTGCATACTCCTTCAAGCACGAAAGGTGGCCTTGAGCTGTAACTTTGATCATACTAAACACGAGTGTTTGATGAGGATCGAAGGCTGACTGGCTGTTGTGTGGACAATCAGTGCCGGCACGGAGTTGAAATTCGGCGAAAATTTCTAGCCCGATTTGGACCTGTGACAATTTGGTATCAGAGCCCCGTTAGTGGATTCTGGTCAGAAAATTTTGGTGTTTGGTGGCCAAAGTTCGCTTGCGGAAGGCATAACCTTGTTCGTGAATGCAAGGATTAGAAAGGGAACGCGAGATACCTGGACGGATGCCACATTTTCGGTGTGGGAGATGCTGAAGTTCGTTGAGCAAGGATCATTTCAGAAGGCGAGGACGCGGATATCCTCTTGGTAGCCGAGGATCTGAAGATGATTGCCTGAAGATGACTTGGTGGTCGGTAAGCGGATGGTTGCTGGCCAGAATTTTTCGGATTGTAGAAGACAAAGCCTCTTCATTTTTGTCTCGTGTGCGGGTTCCTGAATTCCAGAGAATTGACGATGGTAAAACGTCAATCGGGTGGACAAGGCTTCTTGGCGGACATGAATCAAAATGATTGTCTGCACATGTTCGGGCGAAGAAGATGTCCATAGCCAGTTTATATTGGAGGACTGGCGGCATCATGCTTGGTGGTGATGTTTACGTGGCGATGGGCACCGGATGAGATCTGAAAGCCATTATTATGGGCTATGTTGGTGGAAGGATTTTTGAAGGTATCAATTTGACATGCCATGGGAAAAACCATAGTTGAGACTCTGTTCGGTTCTTCTTTAGTGCTGGGGACCGAAGAAAGAAATGTGGGCTGAGTTGTGGAAAAATGGACGTCGGAAGCGGTTAAAGTCGACATCTTTATGTGCGGAACAAGGTGTGCTCGGTTTCGAGAAAGATAGTTCTAGAGGGCATTATTCGTGTGGACCGGATTCCGAAATAGGAACGGATGCTTGCTTGGAGGAGCATCGTCGACCATGGTTCAAAATTGCGGCATGAAGGCTGATTTGAAGCAAGTGACCAGATGGTGGGATTGGTTCCCCTTTATCAATAAAGTTCCAGACTTAGTTCGGGGTGGAGCGATACTTTGTATGAGTACCAATATTCGGGATGGTGCCTGGTGCATCTAGATGGACAGTTCGGTCGAGTTGATGGCTGATCTGTTACGAGCGATGGGAAGACACTTGAAAATTGTGATATGTTCATGTCAAGTGGTTGAGGAACATTGGTGCGGTTCAAAGGCTAGTCTAAAGATGCGAGGTCAAAAATCAGGGTAAATACTGATCATACTTGAACCTGTTGCATGAGTAGGAGATGTTATTCGATGACTCAGACGGGTGTGTGGTTGGATAAGGGTAATGCTTTCCATACGTTCCTGTTAAAATTTATGTGGTCCTACGTTGCTGTTGTTATTTTTCGGATTTGTGAGGGAAAATAGCATCGATATGTGTTCAGAGTGAAGCATATCCTGATCATAGTCATATTTGACTGGATAAACGGTGTTGGGTGTGGCTAAGGTCCCGATTAGCCTATGAGAATTTCAGTTGGTTGAAGAACTCCAACGATCTTCAATCGGACTGAACATCCAAAGCATAGGAGGTGCTTACAGTTTATGTCCTGTTAAGGTTGGCCAAATGACCCGTTGTTGAAGTCAGTAAAAATGAGCAAAAGAGTTCCAGGCCATTGCTCATTCCAGAAGGGATGTTGGTCCATCTGAACAATCTATGTGACTGGTTTCTATTGTAATAGGTAGACTTCAGGTTTTTACATTTGTGACCCTATGTTTGTAATTTTACTTGTGAATTACCTAGAAATTGGGGGTTGTCCGATGCAAAGTTATGTAATCTTGGCTAAGTGTGTGTAAGTTAGCGGGCTATGTAACTAGACGGAAATAAGAGTACAGTGTAGGAGACCTATGTGGTTGAAGCTGACTTCTTTCTTGAGGCATGTGGTGTTTCAAGACAGTTTGCTGGGATGGTTTTGAAGATGTAGCTGCCTTGTTTTCGGAGGTTCATCGGATAGAGGATCGATCATTGTGGTCCAGTGGAAGGGTGAATCAATGCAACATCCCAAAACGGAAGGCGGACTAAGGCAGTTCGATAAAAGTACAAGTATCGGGATGTGATATGTTAAAAGACTCCCATCGACGAGGGCGTCGATTTCTTCAAGTGGGGGAGGTTTGTTACACCCTTAAAATGGGTGACTCTCTGGGCTCGGAAGGTGGTTGAGTCACCGGGCGGACTGTGCCGACTGGGCATGGCACGACACTAAGGCACGGGAATGAAAAGTGAGTCGGAGGTTTCTTGGCGAGTGTAAGGATTAGCTAAGACATGGAATCAAGACAATCTCGTGTTGCTTTGAAGTTTTGGCGGGATGAGAGCTGGAAGTGTGACAGTGGGTTCCTCAACTTTTCAACGGTTACTTCCATCACCAGGTTTTATCTCTCTAAGCCTATTATAGGGGGGAAGGTGTCTTGGAGGGCGGGTGCTCGGGCATAACTTAGACCAAGTGTCAGGACTTAGTCATAGAGTTGGGTCACGGGTCAACCCAGGTGTCCAATCCGACCCGGGGTTGGGTCGATCCGGTTCGTGTGGTATGGACGGACCATATGCGGGCAATGTCGGACTCTTACAGGAAGTTGTCGGATCATTATGGGCAAGGATCGGGAATGTGCAAGTGGCTGGGCACTTGTGCATAAATTTATTGGATGACTTGGAATGTTGGAACAAAGTGCGGGTCCTTTCTGTTTTTATCGGACAAAGATACGAGGGTCTATTTGGCGTGAGACCTAGGCTTCGGAACATGCGGGAATTGGAATTACACGGGAAAGGTTGGACAGTTGGTGCACATTCGCGGGGCGTTGCATCGACGTGGCACAGATAGTTCCAGACAATTAAGTTAGACGGTTACTTGGAGCAGTTGTGCGGGAATGGTTCCAAGCAGTTATAAGACGTGCGGGGCACACACCAGCATGTGAGCAGTTACTTGGTGGACTGCATGTGCCAGGTGGAGTGCTGGGATCCATCGGGGTAGTTGCGGGATGGTTACTAGCAAGCGGTTGCGGACGGTTGCGGAACGGTTCCGGAAGACCTTGTACGTGGCAGTACGAGGCAAATGCGGGCAAGTTGTTGCAAAACTGCTCGGGACAAGTGGCTTGGATGCATGGAGATCTTTGCCATGCATTGACACGTTGATTGTCGAGCAGAACCTAGCGGTTGGAGTTGTCAACCGATGTAGTCCTTTGCTTGGGCTATAAATAGGTGCTTTGTACAATTTTGTTGGGGGAGATCCGAGAGCTTAGATCGTGAGGATCTTAGAGAGTTGTACAGCATGGCCTTTTCCTTGTATATTGAGTGTGAGATAATATTCAAGGTTGGGGAATTGTCCCCGTAAATTGTGTGTGCCTTTACGTGTTTTGATTGTATTCCGCTGCATACTATTTCAAGCACGAAAGGTGGCCTTGGGCTATAACTCTGATCATACTAAACACGAGTGCTGAAAACATGAGTGTTTGGTGAGGATCAAAGACTGACTGGTTGTTGTGTGGACAATCAGCACCGGCACGGGGTTGAATTTCGGCCAAAATTTCTAGCCCGATTTGGACCCATGACAATTTTGTTCTGAATAAGCAAGTCGATGAGAGACTCCAGATGTGAAGAAGGTTCATCTACATCTATTATCTCTATACTGTCCATCCTAACTGATTGCTCAATCTCTTCAACCAACTTCATTATCGTATCTGATTTATGACACCTTTTCTCCAGTTCATTAGACTCCCTTGCTCTACTCATCAACTCCGAACCGAGTAGTTTATTTTCAGACTCAAGGAGCAATATCTTACCGAAAAATTGTTTTAATTGGTCCAAAAGGATATTAAAAAACCAGGATGTAAAAGATCCAGCACTTTATCATCCACCACAGCATTGTCGATAGTCATTTTGCTCACAAGTTGGCTAAGTTCGCTGTACAGTGTATGCAATGTACATAAAGCCATATCATTTCTATTCGATATTTCTTGATGTTCCCTGCTAGCATCCTCAAGTTGTCCATGCAGACCTTCAATCACTTTGGTGACAACATCAATAGAAGCAGCAATCAAGCCAACAATACCAAGGTTGTTATCTCCACCAGCCAATGAGTTGGTGGAAAATGTCTTCATAGTAGAATCTAGCACACCAACTGCCTGAAGAACCTGTGCACGAACAGAATTCCATTCTTCTTCAAGAAATGATTCCCTGCCAGCCAATCATTAATTGTGGAGTCTTAATGACTTAATTTTTATATAAGATAAATAAAATTATAAAATAGATTGAGATTAAATGCAATAATATAAAATTATAAAATCAATTATGTGCAATTGAGTCTTATTCAACAATTTACCACTCAAATAATTTGATGTTAAATTGACAAAGTATGTTATTGATAATTAAAAATAAAAGAATGCATTTAATTTAAATAGAATGGAAAATGTACAAAGCTGGTTATGGATGGATAATTGAAAAGACGTGAAGTTCAGTAGCCTCTTTAAATGAGGATTAAATTATAGCATAAAATATGTATGTGTGGTTTATTAATTGTATTATTTCTTTGAAGGATAGGACGTCATTATATATACAACTAGGAATGGTGCTTCATTTGTAATTGTATTTGGAACAATGTATGTTATTGTCAGTTAGCTTTTCTTTAATATCTGATTAAAAACTTTATTTACAATAACTCCATTTACATTAGCTTAATTATTCTTTTTCTTTTTTGAGGATGAAGACTGAGACTCTTTTTTTCAGGGATGAAGATTTTGGAAACAAGTGATAATTTTTCAAGTAAGAGTGTCGATCTACCTTCTATCGTGACTCTCAGTTGCATATTACAAGTTAGATCATTTATAGCGTGAGTGAAATTTTTTACTAGCATAATTTTTTATCTCTCTCTCTCTCTCTCTCTCTATATATATATATATATATATATATATATATATATATAAATTGAGTTTCATGTATTAATGTGAGCATTTATGTCATAAGCTAGGGTCATTCATATCAATTGAAATATTGCTAATCTCTAATGCTTTTTTTAAAAGCTTTAAAGATCTTTTACAAACCGCAATTAAAAAAAATACAAGAATAAAAAACGTATGCATACCTGTTCATTGTTATAAGCTAAATTAATTCAACCAACTGAAACATATCAAAGCCTCATTATTAAATTTTAAGAATTTCTATAGTCATGCCACACAAAGCATGTTTATTGTTTAACTCTTTCAACTTCTTCTTTGAGATATTTATACTCCCTTATAAACAAATCCAGAAGTCACACAACTCACCCCCAAAACAGGTCACACCCACCACCTCCAGTAAAGTAGATTCTTCTGCCGCCACAGACACCGGAACCGATGCCAACATCATCTGCTTCCGCCGCCGACACCACCAAATTTTAATTCAATAGGTGGTGTTTCGAGCTTGGGTGGTTTCGTTGTTGTTTTAGTGGTTCCGCCGCCGACATACCAAACTTGAAATCTCAAACAATTTTCTTATAAACAATTAAACAACTAAAGCGTTTCTATTCAAAATAGCCTACAGATACCTGCAAACCATGAGATATCCAAAATATTATATAATCAAATTGTCAATTCCCACCAAATCTTTAAAAAATAAAGATGACATTAAGTTCTTTATAGCCAAAATAATGGATCGATTACCAAGATGGGTTTTCAATATTGATGAGTATCAAAGGAATTGAGCTAAGGGTGTCCACATTGTTGGTTCTACCTTCACGACCACCGAAACCCCACCACCATCGCTATAACCATCGTCGGCCACTGAAATATCCAGATCTGAACGCAAAACCAAAACCCGAGTTTGTAAACTGCTGCCAACATCAACTGCTTTCGCCGCCGGCACCACCGAATATTAATTCAATAGGTGGTGTTTCGAGCTTGGGTGGTTTCGTTGTTGTTTTAGTGGTTCCGCCGCCGACATACCAAACTTGAAATCTCAAACAATTTTCTTATAAACAATTAAACAACTAAAGCGTTTCTATTCAAAATATCCTACGGATACCTACAAACCATGAGATATCCAAAACATTATAAAATCAAATTGTCTATTCCCACCAAATCTTTAAAAAATAAAGATGACATCAAGTTCTTTATAGACAAAATAATGGATCGATTGCCAAGATGGGTTTTCAATATTGATGAGTATCAAAGGAATTGAGTTAAGGGTGTCCACATCGTTGGTTCTACCTTCTCGACCACCGAAACCCCACCACCATCACCATAACCGCCGTCGGCCATTTAAATATCGAGATTTGAACGCAAAACCAAAACCCGAGTTTGTGACATACTTATAAGCTCGAAACACATTCTACAAGAGACCTGAGATTCCAGCGATGGAGGTTTGTTGGTGGTGGTTTGGCGACAAGGGTGTGGTTACGTGGTGGTTTTGGCCGGTGTATGGTTGTTGGTGGATGATGGTTTAGTGAGACAAATGAAAGGGTCACATATATTTTATGATGAGAAAAAAAGTTTGTTTTTGTGGGTGGAGGATACAACTTACAAGTAGTTAATTTTGATAGATAAAATAAAATTAAAGAAAATAATATGAAAGGACAAAAATACACTCTTATTTAACAGTCAAACTAACGGAGTTAGGCTATTCGGATCAAATCCGAAACAAGTGTTTCATTTTTTGGGGCAATTCTATATATACTCAACTTAAACATAATAATTTCATATTTCCTTAACAAATTCTTTAAAGGCATTGCATTTATGCACTAAAAAATTGTGTTTTGGGAAAATTTGGTATTTTGATTTTCAGACTGGGTAAATATGGAATTATCCTTTCACTTTTGGACCAAACTTAAAAAATTTTCAATATTTGGAGTGAAAATGAAATACCCGGCAAACCACAAGGACTAAAAATGTAGTTAACTCTAATTTTAAAGGATAGTAAATTCAAGCATGTCAATTCAAAATGGAAGTCAATGCAAAGATGATAGACATTAAAAAAATTGATTATATCCCAGGAAAATAAAGATGGTTTTAACTAATTTTAAAAATTTAAAAATTTAAAAATTTGAGGTTATACAGTTTTGAGAACACACACCACGAATTTCATGCACATGACACAAAATAATTATTTACATAAAAAAAATACTCTGTGAACAACTAAGAGTGCAAATTTTTTACATCTAAAAAATATAAACAACTAAGGAATAAGAGTGAAATATGTAATAAAAATCATAATATTTACCATAAAGATTTTAAATATAAAAATGTGAGAAAAATTAGTTCAAATACGTAGCATCGTAGGCGTAATAAGTGTTTGATTAAATGACAACAAATCATTCATTTTAGATGATCGTACATGTTTGGTAACTTGACTATGTAGATATCAATTCGACATTTTAATATGTTATATATGAACCCATTGTTTGAAATCAACCTCATATAGTATCCCACATATTGACGCTAGGATGCACCACCGAATAAGATAGATATAATAGTTCGATGCTACTAATTAAAAAGTACTAATTCGTATTGATTTCTGGAAACACGAACAAATATTCTGCTTCAGTGAGATATAATCCATCTTAAGAAATACACATGTAATTTTTTTATGGTGTTAGTATCATGGATAAATATGTTGCACATTTTGAGTATATGTCATTTTAACCTGTCAATAACTCAGCCCAGGCCATACTTGATATTAAATACGTTATATAAAAATACGATGTTTTAGCTTAGAATAATTTCACTCGAAAACAAAAACTGTGAACGCTCGGGCCTTGAAATAATATGTAATATAAATATGATATTCGATATTATCGAAAATAAAGTACCCGTGCTTTAAGGTGAATAAAGCCCGTGCATCGCACGGGCCATGATGTCTCGTATATATTACGACTTATGTACACTTTGTATGTAATGCTGCAGTATGAAAACTTAATCATCTATGACAATTAATGTAACAAAAGATTATGTGTTGTGCATTGCAGGAGCGGATATCTATTAATTTAAAAATTGCAATTTAACGCATAATAACCGTAATAGTCCACGCCATTTGTAATGGAATAGCACTCACCGTAAATATGTTATTGGAAGAAATATATAAATACACACATTCACACACATTCACCGTGTACTGTGAATAGATCTAAAATAATTAAACACTATCACCTAATCTCACAGGCATTATTAGTGAGGGTGTTCTATATATGTCCCTCTTCCCCTCATTTACTGTTTATATGCCACAAACTTTCCTTGCCACTTTGTCATTTCATCATTTTCCTAATTTCCTTAGCCTAGCGGTCTCTCTCTCTCTCCATATTTAATAGATAGAGAGAGAAATAGAAAATATAGCACAGGACACACATGCACTGTAGAGAGGGGGAGAGAGCACACATGCAGTGCATATGCAGGCACGTTATTTGGTGCACGTCCTAATCCATTTATCGTGGATGCCATTTCATGTGGCTTCTTAAATTAATGGCCTCTTTTCACACCCAAATATTACTCTCTAAAAGCCAATAACTTTTTTTTTCTTTCTAATTATTTGTATCCCCATCCCTTCAACAATGGATTCCTTCTTCATCCATGTTTATATAATATATATATATATATATATACATACATATATCCAGTAAAAGAAGACTTGAAGGTGTAATCGATGATCTCCATATATCATTTAAATCGATGATCTCCATATATCATTTAATTTGTCTTCATGAATAGTTAAATGAAGCTAATTACAGGGTTTTAATTATATTGATGGGTCGGTTGCGAATGTGGGGGAAGGAATTAATATACATGTACGTTGACAGAAGAGAGAGAGCACAGGCCAGTATCGGCAAAATGGTGTTTGCTGTTGTTGGGATTGTGCACTCTTTCTTCTGTCATCGACGTTTCCTTCATATTCCCCACTAGCTAGTCTCATCATTCTCTCTCTCTCTCTCTCTCTCTCTCTCTCTCTCTCTCTCTCTCTCTCTCTCTCTCTCTCTCTCTCTCTCTCTCTCTCTCTCTCTCTCTCTGAAAATAACATATTCTCAATGTCTCTCTCTCTCTCTCTGAAGATAACATATTCTCAATGTCATGTTATATTTTGTTTTGGCGAATACTCTGTTTTTGTTTTAGTTTTAGGTGGATTTTTTTTTCAAGTTTTAGTTTTTTTTTATGATTTTTAACTATTTTAAGATTTATATTTTTTGTTTATTTCTTACAGTTTTTTTTTGTTTATATATAATTTTTTTAATTCTTTTTAGTTTAGAAATTAGTTTTAGGTTGGGGATCTGAAGGTGAGATGGATCTATTGCCCTCACAGGAGACCTAGTTTCTTTACACGAGTTGACAAGAACTTCTTTCGTTAACGCGAAACATTCTTCTAGTTAAGGTCGTCTCTCTGGCTTGTGTTTGGAGCTTGGGTCATATATATATACCTTTTCGTATAAGGGTTGGCATTGCATGTGGTATGGACACGGTTTGAGACCCATACCGCGCAGCAACACCGCCGCCGGGGTCGCGGTATAGGTCGCGGTATGGGAAGTATGGTATCGGATGCCGCACGAGAAGAGGAGAAGAGAGGCGTTGGGAAGGAGCCGTTGGAGGCTCCGACGGTCAATTTTTTTTTAATATCCCTTTTCAACCTATTTTTAACAACAAACAATACCTAACATTTCCACCCATTTTCAACCCTTTTTTCTATTTTGTGCAGAAAAATGGAACCCAAAAACCAAACCAAACGTAACCCGAAAGCACAAAAAACCGTCTCATCTCGTCCTCGAGTTCAATCGCAACCCGTTTCCCGCCCGCAAATGTACGAATCGTCTTTTCAATCTCAACCCGTTTACCGCCCACAAATGTACGAATCGTCTTTTCAATCTCAACCCGGTTACCGCCCCCAAATGTATGAATCTCCATCGTTTTCCTACACCACACAACAACCTTCCCGCACTTCCCAGATAACTTCAACCCGTTTGAATCAATAAGGACTCCCGTACACATTCCCGATGATGATTCCGAAGGTGATGAAGATTTCGTACCCGAGACACAACCAACTAATGAAGAAGACGAAGAGGTTGAAGCCGAAGAAGTCCAAGAAGTCCAAGAAGCCGAAGTCCGTACATGGCCTAAAAAAGCGGAGAAAAAACAGTGGTCGCCCGAGGAGGAGGAGGAGGCGTTAGCTAAGTCTTGGATTAAAATTTCAGTGGACAAAGAAGTGGGAGACCATCAAACAAAGGCGGGATTTTGGAGGCGAGTTCTCAAGCATTTTGAAAGCCTTATTCCGAGAACCACCTGCACGAAAGATTAAGTTAACTCAAAATGGGGTGCGATGAACCCGGCCATCGTTGCGTTTAACGGTTACTATCACCAAGCGGTATAATTTTTAAACCAATACATTGGCAAGTTACACGGACGAGAAAGAAAATTTATTGAAGACGCAATTGGAGGCTCAAAGGAAAAAGGATGAAGAATATTTCAAGTTTGTTGAAGGAGAGGTCTACAATCGTGACATGAAGTTCGTGATGGAGCCGCACGATAATATCCCAGACCCGGCTTTTAAGGAGTTCGTCATCGGAAGAAAATGCCAGTTATACGCCAAATACGGTTGGTCGTGTAGTTTGTAGGATTTAATTTTGTAATGTTTTAATTTAGTTTTAGTTTTAATTTAGTTTTAGTTTTAATGTAGTTTTATTGATTTTTAATGTATTTTCAGTTTTAATGGATTTTAAGTTTAAAAAAAAATTGTAGTGTGGTATGGATTGCAGTGGTACATGACAATGCCAACAAAATAAGAAAGTGTGGTATGAAAAAGTAAGGAAATGAGGTGACATAAGGAGATTGGTTGAAGTGTGGTATGGATTGCAATGGTACATGGCAATGCCGACCCCTAAAATTAAAACGCATGATCTGAACGTGATACATGGCCCTTTTCGGCGGTTATTGCATGTAGGGGTGTAAATGAGACGTGACAACTCGCGAGCTACTCGAGATTGACTCGTTCAAAACTCGGTCAACACTCGACTCGAGTAGGCGCTCGACTCGAACTCGAGCTCGACTCGACATACTAATGAGTCGAGTCGAGCTACCCAATACTCGACTCGATAAGCTCGTGAGATACACGAATTTTTTTATATATAGTTAGTTTTTATAATATACTTTGTAAAATATAATATAAAAAATATTAATTGGCCAAAAAAATTAAAAATTAATAATACATATTAGATTTCTATTTTAAATAAAAGAAATAACAATTTATTGGTGAAAAATTAAAATTACTAGATAATAAAAAAAATCGAAATTATTCTATATTGTTTAAGGGTGTTTGAAGTGTTTACACAAGTTAAAAGCAAAATAGCTTCTCCCACATCGGTTTGTTGCTTTTATTTTGGCTCACAAGTGGGTAATAAATTTAAGCCAAATTCCTTGTCCCACATCACCCATGTAATTATGATTGTGACTCAAATGAGATTTTTAAAGGAGGTTGGAAGGCTCTCCTTTAATATATTTGGCTATGTGCCCTCACCTAAGGGTACTATGTGGGGGTGTAAACTAGACGAGTCAACTCGCGAGCTACTAGCGATCGACTCGGTCAAAACTCGGTCAACACTCGACTCGAGTAGGCTCGACTCGAACTCAAGCTCGACTCGACATACTAACGAGTCGAGTCGAGCTTGAATTTTAACTACTCGCGAGTTTTCGAGTCGAGTTCGAGCCTGAGAAATGACTATCGAGTTCGAATCGAGTATACCAATACTCGAGCTCGACTCGCATCATTTACACCCCTAATTGCATGTCATATCTAATTGTCTATTTCCTTTATTTTTTCTTCCTATCAGTAATTTGATAACGATCTTAAATTTATCTATTAATTTTGCGAGACATTTTCATGCAAAAGATGGTTGTACTTGTTGGATTGGAAGAGCAGAACGAAATCAAATGATTAGTCAACGCCATCTACAAAAATTATCTATCGACCTGGTTAGAGGTGCCCAAAACGACCCAACCCGGCAGGTCGACCCGCCGACCCGGACCCGGCTGACCCGTGCGACTCGTCGACCCGGACCCGTGGTATATACGGGTGGGGTCCGGGTCGAGGTTTTCCCTACCCGGCGACCCGTCGGTCCGACCCGTCGACCCGGCGGAAATGTAAAAAAAAAAAAAAATGGTCGTTGGACCCGGCGGATCGGACCCGTGACCTAGCGGGTCTAACGGCTAGTGCAGATTTTTAAAAAAATAAAAAAAAAAAAAAAAATTCCTATCTATAAATACCTTCCTCTCCGACACATTTTTTCACACCTTCAATACTATCTATCTCTCAAACTTTCATTGCTAATTTCTATACTACTTAATCTCTCTTTTTTTCGCATTTAATCATTATGTCGAGTTCTGGCAAGGGAAATGGTATTGCTACATCTCCCAAAAAATTCAAAATGTCCAAGTTCGAGTGAATGGGTCTTTGGGGCAAATCGAAGAAACCATATGAAATAATTATTCGGGAGCCCCAAAACCAAACTCCACCCGGTTTTGAAAATGAAAGTCAAGAAGCTGAATATGATGCTATACATGAAAATATCTATTACGGTAGTACAACAACTACCAGTGAAGAAGAAGTTGATCTCCGGGGATTTCGACGTGTCCCGAATTGTCAACAACTGCAAAACATCGACGAAGAAATGGACCATGAAATCGACGAAGCTATGTTAAATCAAACATATGCAACATTCGAGCGCACTCTTCATGGCGTACCAACTCCGACGCAAAAATCAAAGTCGAAGCGTCCTGCGGCAAGCCAAGCTGAAGAAGAACCTCCTTATGTTGAGGAGTTATCGTCGGAGGAGGAAGAAAATGTAAAAGGCAGAGGAAGCAAGAAAACTAAAGCAAGAAAGAAGCTTGCCCCTGTTGCAGAAAGGAAACCGGTATCCGAACTTTTTTCAAAACACTTTAACTAGGAAAAAAAGTCGGATGGTTCGATGAAGGTATCTTGCAACTACTGCTCGAAAGAGTATCCGTATAAAGCCGGGTATGGATATGGAAATTTTAAAAGGCATTTTGAGAATAATCATGCCTCGGTCCACGGAGAATAAAAGTCACAAAGTCAACTCAACTTCCAACCTTCTACTGGAGCCGGGCCAGTCGGCAATCAAGGTATGTCTCAATCTCAACTTTATAAATATAATGAAAAAATTTCTAGAGAACAAATGGCAAAATTATGTGCACAAGAATCTTTACCTTTTAATTTTGCGGATACTACGGGTTGGGAATACAGGATGCAAAATGCCTATAATCCTGCTATTAAAAGAATTCCACGTACCACAATGACTAGACAAGTAGTATACTTAGCCAAACAACATAAACTTGCACTACGAGCTTATTTTAGATCTATAAATCATAGAGTTTCTTTAGCTGCAGATATTTGGGCAGATTTTAAACAAAAAAAATAATTATATGGGAATAACTATACACTGGATTGATGAAAATTAGAACTTAAACAAAAGATTACTTGCGTTTAAAAAATTTAATTGTGCACATAGTGCAGATAATATAGCTAGAGCAAATTAAAATTTTAACTTGTTATTGCTTAAAAGATAAAATTTTCACAATTGGTTTTGATAATGCTAGTTCTAATACTGCAAGTGTACCAGCTTAAATACAAGCTTGCAATCCTGTTTTAGCGGGTCGATTATTTCATACTAGATGTATATGTCATATTCTAAATTTATGTGTACAAGATGAATTAAAATTTGTAGATGAGGCAATAGAACCAATTAGAAAATGTGTCTTGTTTTTACATAATCGCACTAAGTTAGCTAGACAATGGGTAAAATTTTTAAAGTCAACACAAATGCAACCCAAATTTTTTACTCCAGACGTAAAACATAGATGGAACTCAACTTATGAGATGTTAAATTCAACTAATGAATATAAAGAATTATTGTGTGAATTTTTTGATACGTATTTTCGCATAAAAGGATTTTATTTATTGCCAACGTATTGGGATGAAACTAAAGATTTAATAAAACTATTAAGGGATTTTTGAAAATGCAACTAAAGATTTAAGTGGTTGTTATTATCCCATGTCTCCTAAAGTTTTATTTCATTGTTGTTTATTGTATCTGAAATGGATGCCTGTAGTAAATCCGAAAGATTATCGAATGCTATTTACAATATGTGCTTAAAATGGCTAAAATACTTTAATCGTATTCATGATGTTTTCTTGATTAGTGCAGTTTTATCTCCCGATTTGAATTTAGCTCAAGTAGAATAATTACTTGAAATATATTATAATATTCTTAAAAATTTGGGTTTTCCTAATATTGTGGATAGTATTGAAAGTCAAATTTTATTTGAAAATATTCCTGACGTTGAACAAGTAAAAATTGATTTGAAAAATAGTTTAAAAACTGTTTTTTCTGAATATTCTTCTAAATATGGTGATAAGATTCAAATTCAAAAAACAAGAACTATAACTACAAATACATTTAACATGGAATTCGACAGAACTCCCACTAATCCATTTCAACAACAACTCTATAATATAGCAAGAAATAAGGGTGGTAGTAACGTCGGTCAAAGAAATGACCTTAGCAGATATTATGCAACTAGTTTTGTGCCGGAGGATGACAATGCAGGTACATTTGATCTGTTCGATTGGTGGAAGAGAAGGGGAACCGAATTTCCCATACTTTCCATTATGGCACAAGAAATTCTTGCAGTGCCCGCATCCACAGTCCCCGTTGAGAGTGCTTTTAGTGAAGGAGGCTATATGTTAGACGAACGGAGATCCCGAATGACGCCAAAAAATCTCGAGGCTCAAATGATACTTAAAGACGCAACAAAAGCCAAGTTACGAGATCAAGAAAATAAGTGGGATGACCTATTAGCGGACCAAGATGTCTATCAAGAAGGCACTACTGAAGGAGAGTCTAGTCAAATGAGTTAAACCGATGATCAAGACGACGACGATATCGACTTCGACTAAAGGTAAGTAAGGTAAGTCAGGTAAGTAAAGAACTACGTAGGGCTTTGATTCCTCATGAGGATACGTAGGCAATTTAATTTAAGTGAAAACTTAAAATTAAATACTGGCCATTTTTTAACTCTTACCAAGTAAAAAGCTACGTGGAGCTTTGATTCCTCACGAGGATACGTAGGCAATTTAATTTTAAGTAAAAACTTAAAATTAAATACAAGCTAATTTTTTCAAATGATTTTCTTTTTCACTTATAGTTATTTTTCGTGTATAAAATGATAACAAATAAAAGTTTTATATACATCAAAAAAAAATTGTGACGGGTCGGACCCGGACCCGGACCCGTGGCCGACCCGTCGACCCGCCAACCCGTACATTTCATATGTACGGGTGGGCCCGGGTCTTGTCCTGCCGACCCGGCGGGTCCGACCCGGACCCAGCGTTGGGCACGTCTAGATCTGGTGATCAGTCGGGAACAGGAACAGCCCAATACAGATGGAGATGAGGCTGGCTGCAAGTTTGTACTCTGTCGTTCTCAGATATATTGATTTATCTTCAGATATATTTATTGCCAGTTAAAATATACTATGATCAGCCAATCAGCCAATAATCTTCAATATTTAATTAATCTCCCTTTTTCGCATCACCAATATTAATTCCAATCCAATCATCTCTAATTTGATTGGTTTATCAATAATCAATCCAACCACAATATTATATATTATTATTATTATTATTATTTTATCATAAAATTTTAGTAAATAAATATAAATTAAAATATTGAACGAGAAAATAAGAGAATTTCTAGGTGTGAAAATATAGCAAATTTGATATCTATTTATAGACCATGAAAATATGAATTTTGATCTATTTTCTAATTTTTTAAAATATAATATATAAAACATATCGTGAGTTTTAATATATATCTAAATAAAATTAGGTTGACCAATAGAAATAAGCCAAGTGTGTTTACTTTTTTTTTGTTGAGGAGAGGCAGAAACTCCCCCACTGTATCAGTCATGGCCAGCGGGTGTTAAATCGAGATCTTGCACTAATCGGCCTCTGAGGAGTGGACCAAGTGTATTTACTTTATTGATTGAACAAGGAGGAGAGAAAGAGAGAGAGAGAGAGAGAGAGAGAAAAAGAGACCGTGGTGGTCTCATGTCTCAAATGGTCGACCAAGCCCTGGTGGTGTTAAATGCATTTCTCCTTTTTTTTAGATATTTCTGAGTGGCGTTCGACCATACCTTTTTTTTGAAAGGTAAAAGGTATAGCATAGTAATATTAATGGGGTACTCAGGGTACCCCAGCCCGTATACAGAGAGAAAACCGAAAAGAGTGTACCGAACTCTAAACCAACACCCAACAGCCAGCCTTAGAATTTACAAGGAATACAATGTAGTGGTTGCTCACTCCAATCATTAAGACTATAACAAAAAAAAATAGGAAAGTGAGCTTTGAGCCACTTCCACGAATTAATCCTGATGCCCTCGAACGTAGTGGACCGAACCGGTGAAACATTCTTAAAGATCACGTCATTCCTAGTCTTCCAAATTCTCCAAACCACGCATTGCCAAATAAGAAGAAAACATTTCTTTGTTGTCCCGCCCAAACCTCTCGAAATGAAGCTGTTCATGTGATGACAAATGGAAGAGTGCATAAAGGGCTGAATTTCCAACCATTGCTCCACCCGTGCCCAGCTATGACATGAAAATGGGCATTCCAAAAATAAATGGTTTACAGTTTCCTCACAATTTTGACAAAGTACAAATTCACCATTGATGTTAGGATGAATACGCCTTTTAGCCAAATTATCCTTAGAAGCGATTCTGTTCAACAAAAGCTTCCAAGTAAATACCAAAACTTTAAGAGGGATTTCCTTCCACCATATTCATAATGTATCGACCGAGGAATTTTGCTCAACGTCCACCTCTTGAATCAATGAGTCGTACATTGATCTCGTCGAGAATGAACCGTCTTTAGAACCGATCCACCTGAACGAGTCTGATCTCTCACGGCTCACTTGAAACCTGCATAACACCATCCATAACTCCACAAACATAAAGAACTCCTTAATATCAAAGCTCATATCCCATCTAAGACTCCATTTCCACTCCTCCCCTAGAAAAATACCACACTCATTGACCACCCTAAATTTCTGAGAAGAAAAACTGTAAAGAGAAGGAAACATGTACATTAAACACCCCCCCCCCCCATCAAAGAGTCCTCCCAAAATCTAAGTTACCCATTCCCAGCTCAAGACCCTTATTACAAAAAATAGAACCCTCTACACCCTGAAGAATACTTTGAAGATGCCTCCATCAAAGAGACTTTTTACTATGTGTAACAACCCCAATCCGCTCAAGAATATTACACGCCGTAGAACCTTTCCTCAAGGATCTACCAGGATGGTAGCAAAAATCGAACATCTCAAAAATGCCTTTAAGGATAAAATGACTCAGTAGACCGATTTGCTCTTTCAATAAATACACAAAACTCAATCTCAATACATGCCCACGCAGGGGTCGAATACAACACACTCACGTACAACGGGAAAAGAATACTGCAGCGGAAATAAAATACAACTGAACTAATACAATAACGTATGGGTCCTCTTGTGATTAATATCGATCATCTTTCATGATCCTTTATGCCGACCCTGTGCTATGCTCCCCAAAACCTGAATGCAATACAGACATCCACCCCCCGATTTCTCGGGGATTAGCAAAATTTCACTATTTTGCTAGTGCAAGTACAAAGTGCAAATACGAATCATACAAATCATATTCCAAGAATAACAATAACCAGGAATCCCCATAGATTCAAACATAACGAAAAGTACTTCCCGAGGTAAGAGTTTGAGTAAAACTTTCCAAAAATTAAAGATCACATTTCGAGGGAACAATTTACAAAATGGTTTAAAAATGCCATCGGGAGTTTTAATAGAAAATAATTTAGGATTATCGAATCCTTCTCGTTCCAAAATCAATAGGGGTCATAGCCTAAAGATTTGCTTTCTCGAATAAAAAAAACAACCATTCACAGAGTTATAACCCACATCACGTGTCCTCGACGGACATAAAATTAACACAACATAATCACCCAAGATACGCAAATCTTGGTCACACGTCCAAGGTACTCGACCTGGAAAAACCATTGGATAAGGTCACACGAAAACAACACCAACTCGTGAATCCAGGGCTATACCATTGGATTCCCTCGCGGCCTCGTCGGACCCTCCCGAGGTGAGCAAAGCACATTCACAAATCATATACACACCAGCGTGATCACTTGCCACGGCATCTCACGGTTGGATCAATCACTTATTGTCTCCTGACCACATGATCACATGCTATGTGTCACCATAGGTATTCTTTGGCGCTCACGGTGGGATCAATCACTCTTTGCATCCTAACCATATGATCGCAAGCCATGTGTCACCATAGTTTTTCTTAGGCTCTCACAGTTGGATAAATCGCTTGTTGCATCCTGAACACATGATCGCATGCCATGTATCACCGTAGGCCCCTCCCACATTCACTCATTCACACACATAGCACAATACAACAAAGATATCCAAACAATTCACCCAGAGGCATCAGACACTTAGCAAAACACCACGTCAAACCACAACGCACCGAAATTGAAGCAATATACGTACACACGCATTACCAAGCGCAACATCAACACCAAACATATGTCCCGGTCAAGTATTAGGGTCACGGTAAAGTCAAACCCTACTGTAACTTGACTCTATGCTTTCTGTTAATGCAAACTGAGATCATCGAGCTCTCGTGTATCAAATACAACTAGCTCTAAATGCTTTGGCCAAAGACTTATAATCTCATTTGCCATTAACCGCATAGGACATTTACCTGCTCACTTACAGGAGAAAGAATTCTATCTTGGTATTCAGTTGAGACTGCTACTTGACCACTAAGTTGCCTTTCAAGGTTGACCCCACCCACCCTCGATTGGATCGAACTACTCTAGTGACTAACTTAATGTCACAAGCACATCTCCTACTGAAACCTCAAGTCAAAGGTCCACGTATACCTATCACAACATTTCACAAACCCTGAGTGATATCCATTTGATCGAATCGAGGTGAGTCGTGTTCGAGTATACTAATCTCATTAGCATACCTATAACGTATGCTCCCACTAACCCTTAGTGAAGACCGGCACTCTACATGTCAAAGTACACGTTATAGAAGTCTTTTCTAAACTTACTACCCAGTTAAGTTTTATCGACTTGCGAACGATTTAAGCATTCGAGCTCTAAACACTTCCAGTGCCTATCTCCTTATCTCTATAAGGAATAGAATGTTTGCTCTCAAATACAAAGACTATTATTCTATATACCAAATCACAATGCCAGTGATATACAATAATATAGAAATAATTATTGCCTTATTAAAAATTCATAATTACAATACAAATGCTCTCATTCGCTCATCCTCTGAGTGGCATTCGAGGGAATATCCCTAACATTATCATCGAGTTGCTTTTGCTAAGTCTTATCTCCAGTATGGATGCTGGAAGAGGTCGTGGTCGTGGTCATGGATGCGGCCGGGCACGTAGGGAAGCCAGTGGGGCGGCCACGTCACACTCTTCTGGAGCCGGCAGTACTGATGGCCGTCAGAGCCATACTGCTACTCCAGAGGGCGCGGCTGATAATAGTGCTGACTTTGGTGTTGCAGCTGTAATGCAACAGATGGTGAACCGAATGGCTGCGATAGCCCAGGTGGTTCAAAACCCGACTCCGGCTCATGCTGCTCGGACCGAGGTAGATCGTTGGCTTCAGGATTTCACCAAGATGCCTCTTTCTCGGTTTTCTTGGGCTTCAGACTCGATTGGCTGGGAGGGGTGGATCAAAGAGATGTCCAAGGTCTTTACTGCCATTAATTGTCCTGAGGATCACAAGGTCCCAATCGCCTAGTATTTTCTCACTGGGGATGCTGCTGATTGGTGGGAGGCTGTCGGATCTCAGGATCATGTTGCTTTTTAGGACAAGTTCAGAGACCTTATGGAAGCGGAGTACTGTCCGTGGCCAGTTCGTCAGGTGCGTATTCATGCTTTTTATGATGCTCAGCGTCGAGATATTCCGGTTTCTCAGGCCATTGAAGATTTCAATAGGGAATTGGGCCACGTGAAGGCCCAAGTTAAGGAGAAGGATGAAAAGATTAGCCACTTCTCGAGGGGAATGAAACCGAGGATTCGTGATTACATGTCTGGATTCGCATGCACCACCTTAAAGGACTATCAGAGTAGAGCTCTTGCTTATGATATGTTCTTGATGGCCAGTGAGACGGATTGATAAAGTAAGAAATAGAAATCCGTCTGTAACTTTTCGGGTCACAAGGGAGGAGTTCAGCAAAGTCTCGATCTGCTAATTTTCCTGCGGGCGGTTCGGCTCGTTCTTCTGGGGGCTTACGAGGTACTGTAGTGCCTACACTCGTGATGTCACATGTTTTAACTGTGGCTAGCTGGGCCATAGGAACCGGGAGTGTTCTTGTCCGTTGTTGGCTTATCATACTTGTGGTTAGTCGGGCCACAAAGCTTCTTTTTGTGAGCGTTTAGGGCAGATTCTTGGTGCCCAGGCTTCTTTTCCAGCGCCTAAGGAGCCGAGTGTGAACCAGGGGTGGTTTGCTCCGCCGCCTCAGCAGAGTGCCACCCGAGGGAGAGGTCGGGGCCAGCCCGCTAGAAGGGGAGCTTTCAGTGTCGGCTCCGCTCATCCGCGTGTATATGAGATGAGGAGGGCCGATGATCCAGCGGCTACCGTGGCTACATGTACCGTTTATATTCATTCTCATCCTATCAGTGTGCTTTTCTATTATGTGCTACGTATTCGTTTATCTCTCTGGAGTGTGTGCGCCGTTCGAGTCTTGATTGTTTGTCGTCTTGCGAGCCTTTCATCGTTAAACTTCCTAGCGGTGATAGGATCGTTGGTGATCGGGAGATCCGAGACTGTTCTGTGGTTATCTGTGAGTGGGATTGGCTCTTTAATCTTATTGTTGTGAATATTGAGGGTGAGGATTTGATTCTCGGGGATTATTGGCTCGAGCGGCATGGTGAGATCATGAACTACCACACAAGAATAATCACCATGTTAGCCTAGGATGGCACTGAGCACTCTTTCGTGGGGCGAAAGAAGGAAAACCAAAAGTTCATAATTAACGTCTTGAAGGTGATGAGACTCCTGCAGAAGCGGTGTAGTGGTTATTGGTGCTATGCCTTGAAGGCGGAGGATGGTGGGGTCGAGTTTTCATCGATTCCAGTCATTAGTGAGTTCCCTGATGTCATTCCTGACGAGTTACCGGGGTTGCCATGAGGTTGAGTTTGCCATCAAGTTAGAGCCGGGTGCGGCTCCGATTTCGAAAGTGACGTATCGTATGGCACCTTCAAAGATGGACGAATTGAAGAAGCAGATGAGTGAGCTTCTTGAGTTGGGCTATATTTGACCGAGCGCTTCGCCTTGGGGCGAACCGGTTTTGTTTGTTCGGAAGAAGGATGGTTCACTGCATTTATGTATTGACTATCGCGAGCTGAACAAGGTGACCATCAAGAACAAGTATCCATTGCCAAGGATTGATGACTTGTTTGATCAGTTGTAGGGCGCTGCGGTATTCTTGAAGATCGAGTTGAGATTGGGGTACTATCAGCTTCGGGTGAAGGAGTCCGATGTCCTCAAAATAGTTTTCCGGACAAGATACGGACATTATGAGTTTGTGTTTATGCCATTCGGTCTAACTAACGTGCCGGCAGTATTCATGCAGTTGATGAATAAGATTTTCATCGAGTATTTAGATAAGTGTGTCGTCGTCTTCATTGACAATATCTTTATCTATTCGAAGAATGAGGAGGAGCATGGGCATCATCTGCGTGTGGTGTTAGACATTTTGAGTACCGAGCGTCTCTATGTGAAGTTCTCGAAATGTGAGTTCTTGCTGAAGGAAGTGATGTTTCTGGGTCACGTGATTTCATCCGAAGGGGTCCGTGTGGATCCACAAAAGATTGAGGCAGTGCTGGATTGAGGAGCTGAAGAGGCATTTGACTTAAGCCCCGATTTTAGCGTTGCCATGTGGCAACGAGGGTTTTGCTGTTTATAGTGATGCTTTAGGTCAGGGTCTTGGGTGCGTGTTGATGCAGCACGACAAGACTATTGCGTATGTGTCGAGACAGTTGAGGCCGTATGAGCTCAACTACCCTACTCACGATTTGGAGTTAGCGGCAGTTGTTTTCGTGCTCAAGATTTGACATCATTATCTCTTTGGCTCTGCATGTCAAATTTTTACCGATCATAAAATATGAAGTACATATTCACTCAGCGGGAGTTGAATATGAGGCAGAGGAGGTGGTTAGAATTGATTAAGGATTATGACCTCGATATCCTTTATCATTCGGGCAAAGCGAACATTGTGGCAGATGCCTTGAGTCGAAAACCGGTTACGTTGCAGATGCTTGAGATACTTACGTCTCAATATGAGCTTCAACGTGATTTGATCGAGTTGGGTATTGAGATTTTGTTTCTAGAAGCTGTCGGACAACTTTGTGCTTTGGAGACTTCGTCATCGCTGATCGATGAAATTAAACTGGAGCAGTTGGAGGATCTGATGATTACTTAAATCCGAAAGAATGTTCTTAAAGGGGAGTCTCCTGGATTTTTGATTCACGATCATGGTGTGTTGAGATTCCAGAGTCGGCTTTGTGTACCGAACAACTTGGAATTGAGGCAGAGTATTTTGCGGGAGGCCCATGCTACGCCTTACTCAATTCTTCCTAGTTCGAGTAAGATGTACAAGGACCTTAGGAGGAACTTTTGGTGGAACGATATGAAGGAGGAGGACGCACAGTTTGTAGCGAGATGTTTAACTTGTCAGCAGGTCAAAATCGAGCATCAGCGACTAGCCGGGTTATTGCAGTCGCTTCCCATTCCGGAATGAAAATGGGAAGATATTTCGATGAACTTCATCACGAGCTTGCCGAGATCGAAGTCTGGTATGAACATGGTTTGGGTGATTGTGGATCGTCTGACCAAGTCGGCATATTTTCTGGGCATCAATGATACTTGGGGTCCGGAAAAGTTGGCTCGTGTATTTATTGCGTAAATTGTGAGGCTTCACGGTACTACGAAGTCTATTATTTCAGATCGTGATGTCCGTTTTGTATCGCACTTTTGGCAGGCGGTACATAAGGCGTTGGGTACTCGTTTGCATTTGAGTACTTATTTTCATCCTCAGATGGATGGGCAGTCGGAGGGCACTATCCAAACATTTGAGGATATGTTGCGTGCTTGTGCTCTCGATTGGAGAAGTGATTGGGAGGAGCATTTGCCGTTGATCGAGTTCACGTACGATAATAGTTGGCACGCATCGATTCGGACGGCACCGTATGAGGTGCTTTATGGGCGGCAATATCGGTCACCGATTTGTTGGAACGAGGCATCCAATTTGGTCGGAACCGAACCGGATATCGCCTTGGAGACGACAAAGAAGGTGAAATTGATTCGAGAAAGGATGTTGACTGCTCAGAGTCGACAGAAATCCTATGCCAATGTTCGTCGTCGACCTTTGGAATTCGATGTGGGAGACCACGTTTTGCTAAAGTTGTCTCCGATGAAGGGAGTTTTACGCTTTGGGAATAAGGGAAAGTTGAGTCCAAGGTTTATTTGGCCCTTTGAGATTCTCGAGAGGGTCGGCAAATTGGCATAACGTTTGGCATTGCCTCTGACTTTGAGCCACGTCCATACCATTTTCCATGTTTCCCAGCTGAGGAAATATGTTCCGGATCCTAGTCATGTCATCGACTATGGTGAGATCGAGGTTGCTGAGGATATTACCTTCGAGGAGCGTCCCTTGAATATTTTGGAGCACCGTGAGAAGCGATTCAGGCATAAGACCATTCCATTGGTCAAGGTGCAGTGGTCGATACATGGTGTCGAGGAGGCAACTTGAGAAATCGAGGATAGCATGCGTGCTAGGTACCACGAGTTGTTTGTTTCTTAAGTTTCGGGATGAAACTTATTTTAGAGGGGTAGAATGTAATATCCGCATTTTTTTACGGTATTTTTCGTTTTGGTGTATTTTTCATTTCTAGGTACTCACTCGCAACTGTATTGATATTTCTGGAATATTTAATACTGGACTTTTTGTTATTCGAGCGTGTTTCAGACCTGTTTTACTCAATTCCACGTTTAATGTCATTTGCGTGGCTATTTGGTTCGATTCTCGTAATCGTTGTTTGGAACTGCCGTTTCGGGGTTACTGCAGATCCGTCTTATGTTAGTGTGCATGTTGTGAGCTTTTGTTTGGTGTTTTGATCGTGTATCGTGTATTTTGGATGTTTTGGGCTGTTTTGTAATTTCCCAAAGTTATGGGGTAATTACTAACGTTGTCGTTTTCCGAACCTTTAGATAGTCGGAATCGTGTTTTCTTTTAGTGATTTAGTTCCGACTTTAACTCATCGTGCGAGTGTCTTCTTTCAGTCCATTGTTTGGTGTCGGATGTGCGTTGTTTTCATCCGAGGTAGAATTCACCGTTTTCCATCTTTGGGTGTTATCTATACTACTGTCTGCACTCGTTAGCGCGCGCTAATTTTGTTGTGTGGTGCACGCTAATGTCATTTTGTAGCGCACACTATATTCTTTTTGTAGCGCGCTAATGACTCGAGTAAAACAGTGGCAGTAGGTTGTTTCTGTTCTTTGGACGAACGGCTTAGCACATGTTAAATCTGTATATTAGTGCACGCTATGGCTGAGACATAGCGCACGCTAGGTATGTGGCAGCGCGTGCTAATTCGGTAGTCCAGACTGGGCAGAATATTTCTGGACTCGGGATGGCGAACAGTTAGCGCACGCTATAGCTCAATAGCGTGCGCTATCGGGAGACTGTTAGTGCACGCTATTTTCTGGTAGTGCATGCTAACGGGTCAGAACCGCAGGTTCTGGACCAGTTTTGGCAGGTTAGCGCGTGGTAACCGTGAGCCGTTAGCGCGCGCTAAACCATCTGGTTATATATACCCGAGAGTTGACCCAGATTCGTCCATTTTACGTACTTTTCTTCCTCCCCGCGGCCCGAGCGATCCAGAGGCGATTTGGAGGAGATTTCTTCTTCCAATCACCTTAACTATCATCCTTGAGTTCTTGGTGTAGATTAACAATATCTACTCGTGTTCTTCGTCCTTAATCCAAGGTAATCTCCTAGAACCCTATTTTTTGGAAATTTGGGGGTTTTCGAGTTTTTGTCCGATTCATCCCGTATTGTTGATTAATCCATGATGTATATGATTAATCTTGGTGGTATTCTTGTTTTCCCTTACGAGTTCATGGTAAATTTCGTGGTATTTGTGAAATCGAGAGGGTTCGGTTGCGATCCGCCCTCGTTATTGTTTTTGTACGAATTTACATGAATCGTAGGTGGGTTTTCGGGTATATTCCATTTCCGTAATCGTTTAGAAATGGTTGTGATTGTATTCTTCGAATCGCTAGGTTCGGGTTTGTCGGTTCCTAGCGATCGTGATTGTTTCTCCATTCCATCCATTTCGTCGTTAATTACTCAAGGCAAGTGTTCTTGGAAACCTTTATGCTTAACATGAAATGGTGATGTATAATATGTGTGTGCTTTGCTCACTCCGGGAAGGTCCAACGGGGCTTCGAGGGAATCTATGACTTCACTCCGTATTCACGAGCTTGTTCGCTACCCAATTCGGGAGGGTCCTTAGAGGTCTCGAATGGGATCAGTGGTTTAGCCCCGGTCCTAGGTGATGCCTATGCATGATTTGTTTTATGATTATGGCCAGTTCGGGAGGGTCCTTAGAGGCCTCAAATGGGACCAGTGGTTTCGCCCTGATCCTAGGCAAATTGATTATTTACTGTTCGTTTTCCGGAAAAGACATGTCTGGTTTTGTATTTTGAAATGACTTGATGCATGTACTATGAAATGTGTAAGGAAATGGTTTGCCTTGATTACTTGTACTACCGTAATTGCTAAACCCTTTGGGGACCCATTTTGGGGAAATTCTTGTTATGAATTTCAGGTGGCATTTAGCCTATCGAGCGGGCACTGGAGCAGTACGAGGATGCTGGACGGGGATGTTGACGTATGCAATGGAGTCCCTTTATTTCCGTTGTCTATTTTGATGTGTTTGTTTTCCAAACTTGTGAACTTATAGATAGTGCTCGCGAGTACTTATGCACTTTTGATTTGGGATATGTTTTGTATGTTAAATCATATTTGTGAATTTGGGTGATGTCCTGTTTACCGGTTGTACCGGGTGATTTCATTTAGTTATTGTTGTGGTGTTGTATGTTTCTCGCTAACCGAGATGGTTAGACGAGCGGTATTGTTTATTTAGCCTGGTGGGTCCTACGTAGGGGTCCACGGCGCTGTAATATGCCCTGAATATCTTAGGGGTGTTACAGAAAATGGTATCAGAGCACTAGGTTTATGGATACCTAGGCTTGTCGGTTAATTAGGTCTAGTTGTGTTTTGTCTTGCACACCGTCACCCCACTGCCATCATCTCGGTACTTCCAGTGTTCGTTTTCCTTACTCGATTCTTTTGTTTTCCCGTATCGTACTTTCGATTCTTTAATTGTGATTGTTTGCTCTCATAGTTATCATCGAGTTGCTTTTGCTACATCTTATCTCCAGTATGGATGCTGGAAAAGGTCGTGGTCGTGGACGTGGCCGAGGACGTGGGACAGCCAGTGGGGCGGCCACGTCACACTCTTTTGGAGCCGGCAGTACTGATGGCCGTCAGAGCCATACTGCTACTCAAGAGGGCGCGGGTAGTAATGGCGCCGACTTTGGTGTTGTATCTGTAATGCAACATATGGTGAACCAAATGGCTGCGATAGTCCTGGCGGTTCAAAACCCGACTCCGGCTCATGCTGCTCGGGCCAGGGTGGATCGTTGGCTTCAGGATGTCACCAAGATGAATCCTTCTCAGTTTTTCTGGGGCTTCAGACCCAATTGGCTGGGAGGGGTCTATCAAAGAGATGTCCAAGGTCTTTACTGCCACTAATTGTCCTGAGGATCGCAAGGTCCCAATCGCCCAGTATTTTCTCACTGGGGATGCTGTTGATTGGTGGGAGGCTATCGGACCTTAGGATCATGTTGCTTCTTGGGCCGAGTTCAGAGACCTTATGGAAGCGGAGTACTGTCCATAGCAGGTTCGTCAAGCATGGATTCATGATTTTTATGATGCTCAGCCTCGAGATATTCCGGTTTCTTAGGCTTGCAGATTTCAACCGGGAATTGGACTACGTGAAGGCCCAGGTTAAGGAGGAGGATGACAAGATTTGCCACTTCTCGAGGTGAATGAAACCGAGGATTCGTGATTACATGTCTGGATTTGCTGCACCACCTTAAAGGACTATCAGAGTAGAGCTCTTGCTCATGATATGTCCTTGATGGCCAGTGAGGCGGCTCGAGAAAGTAAGAAACAGAAATCCGTCGGTAACTTTTCGGGTCATAAGGGCGGAGTTCAGCAGAAGTCTCAGTCTGCTAATTTTCCTGCGGGCAGTTCGACTCGTTCTTCTGGGGGCTTTCGAAGTACTACCAGTCCCTACACTCGTGATGTCAGATGTTTTAGCTGTGGCAAGCCGGGCCATAGGAACCGGGAGTGTCCTCGTCTACCGTTAACTTGTCATACTTGTGGTCAGTAGGGCCACAAGGCTTCTTTTTGTGAGCATTTAGGGCAGACTCTTGGTGCCCAACCTTATTTTCCAGTGCCTAAGGAGCCGAGTGTGAACCAGGGGTCGTTTGCTCTGCCGCCTCCGCATAGAGCCAGCCGAGGGAGAGGTCGGGGCCAGCCCGCTAGTGGGGGAGCTTCCAGTGTCGGCACCGCTCATCCGCGTGTATACGAGATGAGGAGGGCCGATGATCCAGCGGCTACCGTGGCTACAGGTACCGTTCATATTCATTCTCATCCTGTCAGTGTGTTTTTCGATTATGGTGCTACGCATTTGTTTATCTCTATAGAGTGTATGTGCCGTTTGTGCCTTGACTGTTTGTCGTATTTCGAGGCTTTCATCGTTAAACTTCCTAGCGGTGATAGTATCATTGGTGATCGAGAGATCCGAGACTGTTATGTGGTTATCTGTGAGAGGGCTTGGCTCTCTAATATTATTGTTGTGAATATTGAGGGTGAGGATTTGATTCTCGGGGATTATTGGCTCGAGGGGCATGGTGCGATCATGAACTACCACAAGAGAATCATCAAAATGTTAGCCGAGGATGGCACCGGGCACTCTTTCGCGGGGCGAAAGAGGGGAAACCAGAAGTTCGTAATTAACGCCTTAAAGGCGATGAGACTCCTGCAGAAGGGTGTACTGGTTATTGGTGCTACGCCTTGAAGGCGGAGGTTGGTGGGGTCGAGTTTTCATCGATTTCAGTCGTTAGTGAGTTCCCTGATGTCTTTCCTGATGAGTTACCGAGGTTGATACGGTGCCTTAGAAATTGGTGTAGCTCCGGGTTCCAGCTCGATGGTGAATTCTACATCCCGTCATGGAGGTAGTCCAGGTAACTCGTCAGGAAATACATCCGGAAATTCGTTTACAACAAGAATGGATGAAAGTTCCACAATTTCGTCTTCTTTCTTCATTGCATTGCACCAGTATCCGGTACATCCCTGTTTCAACAATTTGACAGCTTTCATCGCCTTGATCATCTTCCTTGAGCTTCCTGGTTTCCATCCCTCAAACAGTATTTCGGAACCATCACCAGTGATCAGCGAGATATTCCTATTTCGGTAGTTTACAATAGCTCCATATCGATTAAGCCAATCATCTCCGAGTATCAGGTCGTCGCATTTCTATCACAATCAGATTTGAGAGCCACTCTCTGCCTCGAAATGATACAGGGAAATCTCTAGTTTCTAAGTTTCCAACAATCCTCTCTCCACTTGGTAAACCCACAACATAAGGCTCACAATTATGAAAACCAAAAATATTCAAACGATTTACACAAGACAAGGATATAAATGAATGCGTATCTCCTGTATCGAATAAAACGCTAACTGGTTGGGAAAGGATCTGAACAGTACCTCATGTGACAGCAGCATCCTGATCGTCTCTTCTCCTCATCTCGTACAGATGTGGGGGAGTATATCCAGCACTCGATGTGCCCTTTCGGTCCCACTGTCCTCTGCCTCGTCCGCAGCCAAAATTCTGAGGCATCTGAACACTTTCTTTGCATCATTGAATCGGCTTCTCTGAAGTGCATTTGTCTTTGTACGGGTTCCATTGAACTTGGTGGCATCCTTGAAAAACGTCGCACGGTGCCCTTCTAGTCTGCAATCAAAATATGTAACTGGAGTACACAAACAATCACGCCAAAGGTGGCCTGGGCGACCACAGTTAAAGCACCTCCTAGTTGTATCCGTCGTGGTTGACACTGTTCCGAAATTCTTTCCGCTCTTAGATGGGTGCGTAGGTTTCTTGAAAGAATGAAAGGATGATTGGGACATGCGTGGCCCACTACTCTTGTGCTCTGAAAAACTACCGGAGACTTTCTGCTTCTTGGACTCTGCCAACTTCTCCATTGCTGCTTCCCTGATTTCATACGCCAACGCCTTATCCTGGTATTTACGGAGAGTGGTACATTTAAAACCGGACATGTACCTCTGGATTTCTGGTTTCATTCTCATATCAAAATGGATCAACATTTTTGCATCTGTTCTGACCAGATGTCGAACAAATGCCAGTTGCTGGTTAAACGTCCTAATTGTCTGGGATACGGGTTCGTCTGACGGCTGTGCGGAGTAAAATTCCCAAACTTTGGCTTCCCTCACAGGACGTGGGCAATACTGATCTTCCATCATCAATTTAAATTCTGTCCAGTCAGCATCATGATCTGCAGGCCTGATGGCTTCCCACCACTCAGATGCTTCCCCTATCAGAAAGTACTGAGCAATAGAGGCTCTCCGGTCGTCTGGACAATTAATTCCGGGAAAATTTTTCTCTAATTCATTCAACCAATGGTCCCATGTGGGAGTCTCAGAAAAGCCGTCGAATTTAGGTGGCTGCATCTTCGCTACCTCTTGCAGCCATCGGTCACCTCGATTTCCTATGTCTGGGATACCCTGTTGTCGATCTCCCTATTGTAACCCTACTGCCACCTGCATTCGGTCCACGACCGGGCACTACCAAAATTCACACTTTAGCCGATGACTTTAAGTGGTCGGCTAAACCCCAAAATCGTCGGCTAATCACGCCAGCCGTCGGCTAAAAAACCGTCGGCTGATATTAGTCGGCCAAGGTTTAGCTGACGACTTTTTTGGTAGTCGTCGGCTAAAGTTTAAAGTTTAGCCGACCACTACAGCTAGGTCGTCGGCTAAACCCCGTTGAAAAAAAGAATTTAGCCGACCGACTCGATCAGGTCGTCGGCTAAAACCCATTGAAAAAAAAAAATTTAGCCGACCGACTCGATCAAGTCGTCGGCTAAAACCTGATTATTAAAAAAAAAAAACTTTAGCCGACCACCTAATCAAGTCGGTCGGCTAAAACCTGATTATTAGAAAAATAAAAATAAAAACTTTAGCCGACGACCTAGCTGTAGTCGGTCGGCTAAAACCTGATTATTAAAAAAATAAAAAAAAAACTTTATCCGATGACATTTACATATGTTGTCGGCTAAAACCTGTTTTTAAAAAATAAAATAATTTACTTTAGCCGACGACCTTTAGACAGTCGTCGGCTTAAACCTAATATAAAAAAAAATTAATTCAAATTTTGGGATCCCAAAACTTGTATTTTTTGCACCTGCAATTTTTATACACCAGCTCCCATTATCAACAACAATCAACGCGCAACACATTCAACTAATACCATCAATAATATGCCCAACATTATATGCAACACAATGCACAACACATTCAAGAACATTAATTTCATCAACATACTAGTAGCGTCAGCAAAATCACTTACACAATTATAACACAAATATAAATATACAAGAGTACTACAACAACACAACTACAATCCACTACCAAAATCATCTAAATGTCGAAATGTAGTAGTAGAAGGATTACCACCATCCCCTAGATCCTCGTCACGAAATTTGTGAAGATAAGTGCTGTCCGAAGAGAGAAGGCGGTGGAGCAGGTGCCTGCAGTCCAGCCTGAGTAATGGTCTGAGTCAGCATCATCATATAGTCCATCATGGCCTGCTGCTGTCTCTGGAAACTCTCTAACCGCGACTCAGTCCTCTGCTCGCTCTCATGTAACCGCCTCTGAGTCCTCCTTTCATTCTCAGCTCGGATCTCCCTCTCCGCCCTAACTGCTCCTCGAGATAGGCAGTCCATGCATCCCGTCCGCGAGGGCGCTGGAAGCCAGGGGCATCTTTATCTTAGTGCAGTACCGACTACCTCTAGGAGGGTAGACGGTACCCCACACCCTAGCGCGAACATAAGGATCGGCCTGATCGATCTGTCCAATGGCAGAATCGAGGTCGGTCTCCGCTAAGTCCGGATACTGCTCCCGAGCAATCTCAGCAAGCATCCTCTGAGACTCCTCCCGTACACGCTCCTAAGTTAATATGAAAATAAATATTTCAATATCAATAAAAGTATGATACAAAGGCATTTATTTTATTACCAAAATAAAATAAAAAAAGACTTACATGCTCCTCGGGACGGTTCGGATATGCTTTCTGAGTCACGTAGGCAAATGCGTCCAACGAATCAGAAGAAATAGCCTTGTGCGAAACTCTGGCTAATGACCAGGAACCCGGTGTGATGGTGATCGGACGGCCACGATTAGTCGTGTTGGTCAAGCTAGTCGCCTTCAAAAAAATATTATTTAGAATCGAGTTTATATTTAGAATTAAAAAAATAAAAGCGAAATATTATTATTTTTATTAAATACTAGCAGATTTTAATAAATAAAATACAATATTCAGATTTTTATTTTTATGGAAAATAATATTCTAGTTTTTATTTTTATTAAAACAATTTATTTCCACTTTTGAATAAAAATTATGATTTTTAATATTAATAATATTCAATTTAAAAAAATACGAAGTTGATTTTTCTAATTTAAAAAAAACGGAACTTCAAGTATTTTTTAAATTCCAAAACATTAATTTAAAAAAATCGAGTTTATATTTAGAATTCAAAAAAATAAAAAGTGAAAGAGAAAGAATGAAATGAGGGTATTTTAGTCATACCATCAACTCTGGGTCGCGAAAATGGGCACGTAGCCACTTCCACTCGTACTCCCGGAACTTGAATTCTTCCGAGGTAGCCTCTCGGGTATCACCCCAGGCTGTCCAGAACATGTGGATCTCATTTTTCCAAGATTTGTACCTACAACACACGTTGCACAACATATATTATTCGTAAGTAAAAAAATTACGCAATAATTTAAAAACATCACATATTGCATTTTGAAGAACTACGTGTTGATTGAAAAACACTTATTAAATATTTATTAACTTACCGACATAGCATTGTTCAAAGCATCTTTCACGCACTGCGGCACGTCCCCCCAATCGGGCCATAAAACGGGGACTCTGTCCCGAATGACAAAGCCAACATTACGGCTATATGACGCCGCAGCGTCATAAGACATCATCGACCGGCCGTGTCTGTCTAGAGGAATCTCATAACGGCCATGCTTACTTACGTACGAGTCGAGCGCCAGACCCTTTGTTGGGCCACGAGTCTTCTTCTTTTTCTTCTCCTCCTCGACTATATTTTTCCCCTTCTCCTTCTCCCTCTCTATCTCCTCGTACAGTTTCGTCTTCGAAACCCGAAAACTCCGCCAACACATGTTGCCTGGCCAAGACTCGTAGACGTACGCCTCGTCAGGGCTAATCAATCGAATGGGTACTCGTACTCCCGTCTCATCGACCTCTGGAATAGTCGAAACCATCGGAGGCATGAATAGAGTCGGCGGCGGCCCGTGGGGCACCGCGGACGAGGAACTCTGTTGGTCCCTTCCAAGTATACTGGATACAGTTTTGAAAGTATGTTTAAACAACAAACTTTATTGATTTTCTAATTTGGAGTGCGTAGCGGAAGTCTTAAAATAGTAATTTTGCTGTCGATACAGCAACTCGGTCTAATCTCCTATTAGCTTGGTGCGTACAGGGTTTTGCAGTGTATACTTGAATAAATCACAGTTATGAAAATAGTAACGGCGATAGGTAAATAACACAGTATTTAAGTGGTTCGAGGTAAACCCCTCTACGTCCACTGGTCCTCCACACAGGAGTAAAATGTTTATTATAAATACTGCATACACAACTATGTATTTATAATCAACCCTATCCTTGTATCGTTCACACAGATTGATAAAAGAATGTCGCTCTCAACCGTTCACACAGATTGGTTAAAGCTTCCTTCTTGACTAGCTTCTTCACACACAGTTCCAAATCTTCGTCCTCTTATTCGTCCCACACAGGTCAGAATAACTTGTTGAGTTCACACAGAGCTCAGTTTTTACACAAGGTAAAATATAGGTAACCAGGTAAGAACAGCAGCTTTTAATATGAAGTTCTTGAGCTGATGATGGCTGCTCTTGATGTTGAGCACTGTATATCTCTTTAGATCTGATTTGCAGAAAGCTTCTGGAGATATGTTTTGCTCTGATGTATATAATGATAGCTTCTTCACTTGGTAACTTGGGTATATGTATTTTTCTTCAACGCTCTTATGAGATATATATAGTCTTCTGAATATTATATCCGTTGAGATAGATCCGTTGGGCAAGATTTCGTGACAACTTGAATAGACCAGGATCCGGATATTGTGGGATTTGAAGATCTCTGACAGCTTCAGTATTTAAATACTTTATCCTTTCAGTATTTAAATACCTCTTTATCAAACGGTACTTGACTTTAGTGAATACTAAAGATTCCTTTTCAAAAGGTCTTCAGTCCTGTTCCGATGTGAATGCTGTATCCACTAGTGCTGTAGGCATATTGGAATAGCCAGGCGCTGCATGGAAGGGTGCTGTATTGAGGTTTCGAGACAGCTTCCATTCTTGGCGCTTACTTAGACTTTGTTGCTGTATCTTGGTAGCGCGAGAGCTTGCTGTATGCTGGCGCTATCAGAAGGTCTTCGATACAGGATTGAAACTTCAACCGGCTTTCGATACAGGGCTTGCTGTATCAAGCTTTGTTTGTTTGGCAATTATCAAAACAACATTATTTTTCCCAACAATTTCCCCCTTTTTGATAATTTCCAAAACTTCTTGATGATTCCAAAACTTCTTGATCATGCCAAGGTTTTGATACCAAAAACCTTTTTTTTTTTTAAAAAAACTTTAGTCGACCGTGTCAGGAGACACGGGCCGTGTCGCACCTGCCCAGAAACTGAAAACACACTGTATGCCTGACCCGACCGTGTTAGGCGACACGGTCGGGTCAATGTTGGGGTTTAGCCGACAACTATTTGAATGTCGTCGGCTAAAATATAATATATTTTTTTAAAAAAAACTTTTGCCGATGACGTAGATCTTGTCGTCGGCTAAACCCCCCAATTTTTTTTTAATAATATTATTGATATTATATTAATGTTATGATTATTATACATCTACTAAATTTATGGCTCATAGTTTGAGTCATCACTACAGTCTGTCTCATTATCTGAGTTGATATCCGGCAACATATGCCTCAAGTCTTCCACATTATCATCATCAGAATTTTCAAGTAATTCGTTTGTATCAACGTCAACGTACCCATGAGCATCACCACGGGGTCGGACGACTCATCCTTCAGGAACATTATTCAGTGTAATTGTCATTGGTGGTGGAATATTTGCTGTATTTGGCTCTTGATAAGCATCATCGTCATCAGTACCTGTTGTTTCTCCCAGTGTAGCAGCACTATAAATATTCCTCGTTGTCACAATGTTCACTATCTTCCATGTGCCTTTCTTCTCCAAGTCATCCAAATAATACACCGACTTTGCTGATGTAGGAAATACAAAAGGATCAGTTTCATACCATAAAGTGGAAGTGTCAACAGATAACAGCCCGTAGTCGTCTTTCATATCGGTTCCAAGACTGGTGTCGTACCATCGACACTTAAATAAGTAAATTGTCATGCCTTCCCCATAAATTAGTTCTACCACTTCCAAAAGAACACCGTAATATCCACCATCTATCATAACCCCAGAATTTTGACATCTTCTTTTTTGGTCTCTCTCAAGGCATGCGAATGTGACACCGTTAACTTTGGCCATCGAATAAATTCTTGACATAACTGGCTTCATAGAAAGAAGCATAAGTTCACACGACCAGTAAGGGTGTCCGTCATCTTGTATGTGTGTCATCTGTCGTAAATAAACTTTTTATGTAAAAAAAATATCTTAAGTCCAAAATCAATAGCAACTGAATGTATACGTACCCATTCTCCAAAATAGTCGGCAAAAGTGTCATTGTGGAATCTAGTGTCACCTCGCACCATATCGCATGTCAAGTGGGTGTCTTTCCAGTACTGAACTTCTGGACAATTGAGCAATATCCACCAATGTGCAATTCGTGACTCGTACGGGTCTAATTGTCTTCCTGGCAACCTCCCATAGACGTCAACCTCAGTGGATATGATAGAAAGATTGAATTGTATTTTATCTGCTGGAATAGAGCGGGAAGGGGGCTCGAAGGTGCCCAAATACAACTTGATATGCGTAATACACTCCGACGCAAGGTAAGATTCTGCAATGCATCCTTCCGGTGCAGACTTATTGGCCACGGAGTCTTTGTAATCACCGAGTTGCCTGTAATATTGTCATTGTGTTAGAAATCATACTTAATTTGACAATATATATATATATATATTATACAAAATTATGTTACCTTTCAAATGGGTACATCCACGTGTAGTGCACTGGACTAGTGACCAATAACTGCCGGGGAAGGTGGATCATGAGGTGAGGCATGAGGTCAAAAAAGTTTGGAGGAAATATTCGCTCAAACTTGCACAAGATATAGATGATCTCATCTTGCATTTTCCGCAAATCAGATCTCTTCACTTCTCTCGTACATAATTTCTGGAAAAATCTTGACAATGCAACATACGACTCGACCATCTGTTTTGGTAAGTACGGTCGAATAAATACCGGAAATAGGTGTTGGAGTAGGATATGACAATCATGACTCTTCAAACTAGTTAACTTGTTCTCCCTGAAATTAACACATCTTCCTATATTTCCAGCATACCCGGTAGGATACCTAGCAGTCTTTATCAAGCAAAATATCTCAGTTCTCTGCTCGACAGTGATGGTGTAAGATGCCTTAGGCATTTTTTATTATCCCTTGACAGTTTTCAACCACAAATGTTTTCTTATGCTCATTTCTTCCAAACCTTTGCGTGCTTTTGGCCCGTCTTTGGTCTTTCCATCCCAACCTAAGGTTGTCCCAACCACACTTTCGCAAACATTCTTTTCAATGTGCATGACATCCAAGAAGTTCCTTATCAGTAACTTGGACCAGTAAGGCGATTCCCAGAATATACTTTTGTGCGACCAATACTTATATCTGTCGGGCCTTTCAGGGGTTGCTGCAATCACATCAGGATGGTTGCTAAGCTGACCAAAATCGTACTCATTAAGAATCGATAGTATTTCATCACCTGTCCACTGTCGTGGTAGCTCGCCCATTTCTACAGTGCCATCAAATGCTGCAGCATCCATACGCCACTCATGTTCCCTCTCAAGCCATATCCGATGACGCATTCGGATAACTTTCCTACAGTGGTACCTAGCACAATCTGCATTCAAACACACTGGACAACCTCTATATCCGCTAATAACAGATCCAGGCAGCATTCCATATGCAGTAAAATCACTAATAGTGCCGATACACATGGCGTGCAAGTAGAACGTCTCGGACAAATAACTGTCGTACGTGGGATGACCTTTCTCCCACAACAATTTCAGCTCCTCTATCAAAGGTCTCATATACACATCGTTACACTTTCCCGGATATCCCGGCCCCAAGACTAACAAGGTCAACATATTATACTCCTTCCGCATACACATCCACGGAGGAAGATTGTAAGGAATCACTACAATAGGCCATATGGTATATGAAAGACTCATGTTACCAAAAGGGTTGAAACCATCAGATGCAATCCCGAGCCTCACATTTCGGATATCTGTAGAAAAATTCGGATGCTCCCTATCTATATGCTTCCACGCCTCTCCATCCGAAGGGTGTATCATAGTATCCCTGTCATTAGTGCGCGGCTCGACATGCCATCTCATTCCATTTGCTGTGTGAGGAGACATAAAAAGCCGTTCCAACCTGTCCTTCAGTAGAGAATATCAAAGTACCTTCACCGGTTTCTCTTTTCCAGAAGGAGTGATCCTATATCTCTCTGTATCACATACAGGACATCTCTTGAGGTCTTCATTAGTATGCCCCCAGAATAGAACACAATCATATATGCAGACGTGGATCTTAATGTAGGAAAGACCAAGATCTTTCAAAATTGTATATGTATTAGGAAGATGATGACCATGTGGAAGCATATTACTCGTAAGTTCCAAGTAATCATCTACAGACTTGATGGATGATCTGTTTTCCACCTCTAATCTCATCGTTTCCATGACACAATCAAGAACAGTCATCTTACACCCTGGGTATAGAGGGGTCTGTTGGAGTTGAATTAGCTTGTTGTACCTGTCAAGCCCAGCAGTATTGCAAGGAAACGGTCTACGTGGTCGTGGGATTGGCTTAGTTGGTACAAACATCTCGGAAAAACCAAACACATTATCAATCAACCTCCTCTTCGGATCGGTAAACCCGTCGTTACCACTAAATTGTCCGTGGTCATACGAAATAACAGAATTCGGTGCTTCACCGTGGTATATCCAACATGTATATTTACTCCAAAAACCATTCTTCTTTAGGTGTTCCCAGACCTCATCAAATGGAAAACGAAACATATCACTGCGACATCTACATTTATTACACGGACAGTAGTGCAACGTATTACCACTGTCGTGCTCTTTTACAAATCTCATAAACTGCTTCATCCCATCCATTACACTTGGATCCCATTTTTGTAACCCAATCCAACTCTTGTCCATCCTGAAAATGTATAAATTTTCCAATATTAATCCAACTAACTAATATTGTTCAAATTATAAATGAAATCATAACAAACAATTAATCATAGTGATTATCATCATAAAACTTAATCGTTATACATAAAAGCTTTCGAATGTACAACATGAATAATACAAAGTTTCTAAATCATAATAAAAAATACAATAAAATACGCACCTTAATCGAAATGGTGATTATAACAACCGGTAGAAACCTTCGTCTCCAGCTAGCACAACTCAAAGTAGCAACTCACAAGCTTTTTTCGGGAATAACTGACAGGATCGGGAATAGAAATATGCTCTTTAGCGGGGAGAGGGGCAAGATTGGGTTGGTGTTCCGTGAACTATATATAATTTTCACTTGGAGGTTTAGCCGACGACTTGATCTAGGTCGTCGGCTAAACCCCATTTTTTTTCGAAAGGCTTTTGCCGACGGCCTAGATCTTGCCGTCGGCTAAAATGTGATTTTTTTTTGGGAAAGGGTTTTAGCCAACGACTTGATCTGGGTCGTCGGATATAACATTTTTGTTTTTGGAAAAGGTTTAGCCGACGACCAAGATCAAGTCGTCGGCTAAAACATTTTTTTTTTCCGTCGGCTAATGCCTTTCGAGGTCGTCGGCTAAACCTCTTTACTATAGCCGACGACTATGTTGTACTTTAGCCGACGACCTAGATCAAGTCATCGGTTAAAACTGTTTAGCCGACGGCAACCCGAGTCGTCGGCTAAAGTGCAAAGTTTAGCCGACGACACTTTAAAGTCGTCGGCCGTTTTTTTTTGGGTCGTCGGCTAAAGTCCTTTTTTTGGTAGTGTGGACGAACTGAGTCATCTGGTTCACCACATGACGAAGTATCTCGGGTATAGCAGGTTCTGGTTCATTATTAATGGATCTCTGTGGCTCGCCTGAGTTGTGACTGGCCTGATTAGAAGGCGAAGCTTCTCTTTCGGCATTCCTTCGTCCGCGTCTGCGACCACGACCACGTCCACGTCCACCTCTCAACATAATGTAAGTATAAATACTCAATATACAGGAAAGAACATCATTCTAATATTTCAGTATAAAGAGATACAACATATAAAGAACGAGATAGAGTTTAGGAACTTACAACCACCGCTCGCATGAAGACGTAAGCAGTACAGTGATGTTATTTGTGGCCGGTTACCTCAAAAGACATATATGACACCTATTTTAACCCAATGGCCAAGATATCCATAATCTTAGCTCCGATACCATATTCTGTAACACTCCTGATATATTCAGGAATATTATAGCACCGTAAATCCTTTACATAAGAATTTACAAGGCTGGATAAATGAAAAGACAATAACAGATACTAAATCATGAAATCATTGAAATAAAATACGACAGTTCTGGTTCGATACCGAGAATACAAATATCCAAATGAAGAATATTAATACATCACTGAAATCCAAACATCACAAGTTATGACGTACTCGAGTACTTATGAAAATAACCAACAATAGACAATAAACCCGGCCGGAACATCACTCTGCACCCTCATCGTCATGCAGCTCCAGTGGTTGTTTCCCCGCTCTCCTGGATCCTGAACATAAAAAAATGTTCACCCCCGAAGGGGTTAGCACAACGATGCTAGTACAAGTACAATAATCATACGACATTGATGTAATCAACAATCATCATAACAAGTTTCTCGAACGAGAAATAACAACACTTATCACATCATAACAGTCTCAACATACTGTTGGTATTCCAACGATCCAGCGCACACAGCTATAGATTCCCATGATGATCCCATCAGACCAATGCATGGTGGAACTACCTGTCCAACGATCCAGCGCACATAGCTATAGATTCCCATGATGATTCCCGTCGGATCAACGCATGGTGGACATTTAATCACAACACATGTACATAATACAATCACAATATTACTGACATAATATACACAATTCTAATTAAAGTACTTGCCTCGGTTCGATGGCAAGAATAAAGCTTCCACGAATATCAAAACACTCGAAGGTCGTCCCCTTCGATCAAACACGTTGCTAAGCTTGAACCTTAACAAAAGAAATAATATAGAATTCATCTCAAGTCATACGAACATCTAACAATCCAAATTATGGTCGGAACTTCATAAAATGTAACATGTATGCATTGCTTAACGTACGTTATGTATTCTATGTAGCGTACGTTAATCCTATTTGTTTGCGCATGTAAACAACAAAGTCAAGCGTATACTATATAAGTATCGGCAGTCCCTCTCTGATCAGCCGACTGACTCCTCTGACGATTTTAACGTACATTACGTACCAAACGTTGCGTATGTTAACTAAGCCCGATAGCGTACATTAATCTACATAGCTTAGAGTATGCTAAACGTGCATGGCAGTTTCACTTCTGGATAGATGACTGTTCTAACGGTGATGAAACTTACGAACTCTTTAATGATTTACGTACGTTACTCGTCTACATATCATAAACTTATGAATAGCCTTACGGATTCAATCATCTTTGAATTCAAGGAAATGAATATCATCACAACTCTTATATTCAATCTCGATTATCATTCTCATTTGAAGTTCGGTGATCTCAGGTTGATGCACTAGATTCCATTACCATTATCACATTCAGACTTCATCTTAAAGGTGAACTAATAATCCCAATGAAAAGATACAACCTAAGATGATTCTTTCTTAAGTCCTTATAACAAAAGTGATATCAACTCCAAGTTTACAATCAATATGGCAATGTTAATCATACGGATAATCAATCTCAGAATATTCCCCTCATCATTTGACATACTAGGATTCCAACTACGATGTTTTCAAAGACGATATCATAAGCATAATCATTCCGACTTCTAAACATGATGTTTGTTTGAATAATTCATCAATGGAACTCAATATCTTGGTAGCATGATCATCTTATTCTCAAGAACACGAATCTAAGGCTGGATAGAATTAACATACCTTAAGATGAAGAACACACCGAGTCAAAAAGGTAGAATCCAACTCCGGTTGTTTGAATGTCAATCCAAGGTGCTTCTCCAGTTCAACGATCAATCACAAGTGACATCCAATCTCCAATGAACGAGTAGAGGTGGTCTATGTGTGTTTAAGAAAGATATGAGGCTCTCTGGTCTCTCAAGAACGAAGGACAAGTGAAGAGAAAGTAAACCAAGTAAAATGGGGTGCTGTCCCTTTTATAACATTTCTGTTCGTATGTTATTTAGCGCACGCTATCACAGTATCCATAGCGCACGCTAACAAGCGTTGACTCCAAATCTGTCCAGGTTCGCCCGCGGGAATCTTATCCGGACCTATGTCCGGCTGGCGCATGTGCTAGCCGCCTAGCTCAATAATTGGCTGCCTAACGCACGCAATTCTTCATTCGTAGCGTGCGCTAGTTTTAGCCGATAATGCACATTAAGCTACATTCTTAGCGTGCGTTATCACGAGTTTGCATGAGAAAATTCGCATGTTGCTATACTCATGTACAAAGATACAAATGTGAGAAATATCATACTCCAATTATCGATATCACGATTCCGAATAATACATGGCTCAAATACAAATGAAATACTCAATAATAAATCCGGATATTACACTGGCAGCCCCGCGGAAACCCCCAGTAGAACGAGCTGGACCACCACCAGCGGGGAAATTAGCAGACTGAGATTTCTGCTGACCTTCACCCTTGTGGCCCAAAAAATATCCAACAGACTTTTGTTTCTTGCTCTCACGATCCGCCTCACTGGCCGTCAAAGACATATCGTATGCAAGAGCTCAAGTATGATAATCCTTTAAGGTGGTGCAGTCGAGCCCAGACATGTAGTCACGAATCTTCAGTTTCATCCGTCTGGAAAAGTGGAAAAGTTTGTCGCTCTCCTCTCTAACTTGGGCCTTCACGAAGCCCAACTCGCAGTTGTAATCAGCAATAGCCTGAGAAACAGGAATATCCCGAGGCTGAGCATCATAAAAAGCATGGACCCGAGCCTGTTTAACTGTCCACGGGCAATATTCGGTCTTCATCAGGTCTTTGAACTGGACCCGTGAAGCAACATGGTCCTTGGGCTCAATAGCCTCCCACCAGTCAGTAGCATCCCCAGTGAGAAAATATTAGGCAATAGGGACCTTGCGATCCTCAGGACAGTTGGTGGCAACAAAGACCTTGGATATCTCCTTGATCCACCCCTCCCAACCAATCGGGTCTGAAGTCCCTGAAAACTGAGAAGATGCATCTTGATGACATCCTGAAGCCAAAGATCTGCTCCGCCCCGAGTAACATGGGTTGGAGTCAGGTTCTGAACCACCTGAGATATCACAGCCATTTGGTTCACCATTTGTTGCATCACAGCTGCAACACCAAGATCGGCGTCACCACCGGTTGTGCCCTCTTGAGTAGCACTATGGCTCTGATGATAAGAGGTAGCAAAAGCAATTCGATGATAAGTACGAGAGGAAAAATAGTCACGGTTGAAGAAACGGAAGTTCGATACGAGAAAACAAGGAATCGAGTAAGAAAAAATTACGAGCACTGGAAGTACCGAGATGATGGCAGTGCGGTGCGAAGTGCAAAACAAAACACAACTAGACCCAATTAACCGACAAGACTAGGTATCCATAAACCTAGTGCTCTGATACCATTTTCTGTAACACCCCCAAGATATTCAGGGTATATTACAGTGCCGTGTACCCCTACATGGGACCCACCAAGCTAATTAAGAAATACCACTCGTCTAACTATCTCAGTTAGCGAGAAAACACACATCACCAGGACGAAAATAAATGAAACGCTCGGTATAACTGGAGAAACAGACATCACTGACAATCATAAATAACATTTAATAATACAAACCATAATCCCAGTAGAAATGCCTAAGTACTCACGAGTAACTTCTATAAGTTCACAAGTTTAAAAACAACCACATCAAAAGGGCAACGGAAATAAAGAGACTCATTTGCACACGTCATCAACCCTAGCCAGCATCCTCGTACTGCCCCAGTGCCCGATCTTCCGGCTGAACATAACCTGAAATTCATAACAAGAATTTCCCCAAACGGGTCCCCAAACGGGTTAGCAATTACGCTAGTACAAGTAACCAGATGAACAACTTACATCTGACACATATAATCAAAGCATGCAAATGAGAAAACATCAGTTTGCAACACACATTTCCGGAAACGCCATAACCCAAAACACATTTATAAAAATTCACCACAATTAACCGTTGATCCACGCCTCTGTGGACCCTTACCGAGACCCCATCATATCTAACCTGTAGTGGTTAGAAGCAAAGCTCGCCGATCCATGCCTCTATGGACCCTACCGAGACCCCATCGGATTTAACCCGTAGTTAGCATACACACACACGTTACTCATGCAATACTATTAAGTTAAGCATGTAAGTTCATTAGGAGTACTTGCCTCGATTACCACGATGAAAGGCAAAACGAAACATTCGCAGTTGCGAGAAACTAGACACACCGAACCTAGACGACTCGTCAAACACCATTACAACCAATCATACAAGAATAATAATAACGAAAGACACCCGAAACCCCACCTACGATTCATGTAAGTTCGTACAAAAACAACGACGAGGACAAATCGCAACCGAACCCTCTCGATTTCACAAATATCGCGAAACTTACCATGAACTCGTAGGGAAAACAAGAATACCACCAAGATTAATCATATACATCATGTATTAATCAACAATACGGAACGAATCGGATAAAAACTCAAAAAGCCCCAAATTTCCCAAGTAGGGTTCTAGGAGATTACCTTGGATTAAGGATGAAGAACACAAGTAGATTTTGTTAATCTACACCAAGAACTCAAGAAAGATGATGGCTAGGAGTTGCAAGACTTCGAATCGCTCGGAGATCGCCCAAAATCGCCCAAGGGTCAGAGAGAGAATGAGAAATGAAAAAGTGATGAATCTGGGTCAACTCTCTGGTATTTATAACCAGAGATCTTTAGCGTGCGGTAACGATCAGAGTTAACGTGTGCTACCTAGACAAAAACCAGTCCAGAACCTACGGTTCTGGCCCGTTAGTGTGTGCTACCAGGAAATAGCATGCACTAACGGCCCCTCGATAGCATGCGCTATCGGGCCATAGCGTGCGCTACCTGAACACCAGGCCGAGTCCAGAAACATCTGCCCAGTTCTGGGCTGCCGGATTAGCGCGCGCTACCGAACGCCCAGTGCTCGCTAAGCCTAAACCACAGCGTGCGCTAAAATACAATCTTAGCGTGCACTAAGCTGCTTGTCCAGAGAGTAGAGAGAAGAAACAACCTACTGCCACTGCTGTGCTCCAGTTGTTAGTGCACACTACAAAACGAACGTAGTGTGCGCTACTAAGTAATACTAGCGTGCGCTATACAACAGAAATATCGTGCTCTAGGCGACGGAATACCAAATGGCTCAAAGCACCCGAAACAAACGATGCACGATCGAACAGAAGCTCACAAAACACATAAAGGCATAATATGGATTTACGGCAACCCCGCAACGGCGGTTCCGAACAACGATTACGAGAATCGAACCAATTAGCGACGGAAAAGCTAATAAACACGGAATTGAGTAAAACAAGTCTGGGACAAGCTCGGATGACAACAAGTCCAGAAATAAGTATTCTCAAAATACCAATACGGTTACAAGCGAGCCACTAAAAGCAAGAAATATGAAAACATGAAAAATACCAGAAAAGAAAAATGCGGATATTACATTCTCCCCCTCTAAAAACAAGTTTCGTCCCGAAACACACGATACACGATCGAAACATCAAACAGTAGCTCACAACACACATAAAGGCATAAGATGGATTTATGGCAACCCCGCCATGGCGGTTCCAAACAACCATTACGCGAATCGAACCAATTAGCGACGGAAAAGCCAATAAACGTGGAATTGAGTAAAACAAGTCCGAAACAAGCTCGGATGACAACAAGTCCAGAAATAAGTATTCTCGAAATACCAATACGGTTACAAGCGAGCCACTAAAATCAATAAATACGAAAAAATGAAACATACCATAAAAGAAAAATGTGGATATTACACCAGCGCCTCTGCCTCATGTTTAATTCCCTATGGGTGAAGATATATTTCAGACTCTTATGGTCCATGAGAATCGTACAAGTGACTCCGTAAAGGTAGCGCCTCCAAATCTTGAGGGCGTGTACCACTGCAAATAGCTCTAAGTCATGCGTCGGGTAATTCATTTCGTACGGATTCAGTTGTCGAGATGCATATGCAATAACTCCGTCGTTCTGCATGAAGACACACCCCATCCCATGCTTAGATGCATCCGTGTATATAATGAATCCTTTCGTACCCTGCGGTGGCACTAATACTGGAGCAGTAGTCAACCTCCTCTTGAGTTTATCAAAGCTCTTCTGACAATCCGTAGTCCAAACAAACTTGGTACTTTTCCTTAGTAGGTTCATTAAAATGGAACACATGCAACACATGCACTCTAGATTACTTGTTTTTCTCTATTGATGAATATGATCTTTGGAAGATAAGAATGCAGGCACATTTATCATACATACATGACGACATGTGGTGTATAATAGAGGATTCCCAAGAAAAGAAGAGAGTTGACCACAGAAGAAAGGAAGCTGTCAAACCTTGAAAACTGGGCCAGAGATATTTTGTATCAGACTCTTGATAATGCCACCAAGGCGAAGATCAAAACTTACAAAAATGCCAAGGAGATATGGTACACATTAGCAGTAATGTGTGAAGGAACTAAGGTGATTAAAGAAAACAAATTGTCAATAGCTATTCAAAATTTTGACAATTTCAAGATGAAGAATGGATTGGCCTTAGATAAAGTGGATACCAGATTCACTAAGATCATCAATGAAATCAACTCTCTTGGAAAAACTTATGGCAACCGAGAGATAGCTCTAAAAGTTCTAAGGTCTCTTACCCCAGAATGGAGCATGAAGGAAGTATAAATGAGAGAATCAAAAGATATTAACAAGATAAAGATCTAAGAACTATTCTCGGACCTCAAGGCATTTGAGTTCGAGCTGCCCTGCTCATCATCCAGTGAGCCAGCGGAAAAAAGAATTACATTTCCAGCTGAGTCCCCTGCAAAGAACCTATCTGAAGTTAATCCTCCAAGTCCTCTAAATTTTGAGTAAGAAATGGCATTCATTATGCAAAGGTTCGGTAATTTCAGAAATAATTATTCAAAGTACAAAAAGAACTACAAGGAGAATCCAGGAGAAATCAAAAAGTTGGGAACTAGAAGGTGGAATGCTACAAATGTCATAACACAGGGTTTGACTGCCCTGATCTTAAGAAGGATGAAGAAAAGAAGGACATAGGCAGAAAAGAAGATACGAGGAAAGCTCTAATTGGAGAAAATTAGATACAAGAGATAGTAGAATCAAGCAGTGGATTCTTCTCTGATGATGATGACAACTACAACTGCTTGATGGCCAACATAGATGATGAAAAGGTAACATCTAAATCTTAATGTAACAACTCAGATATGTCTGAAGACATTGATTTAAAAAAAATCTTTAATTCATCTGTTAAAAGATTTTGAAACTTTGAAAATTGCACACCTGACCGTGACAATTGAGAATACATAGTTAAAAAATGAGAAAAGGCAGTTGAAAAATGATTTGGACAAACTCAGCCAAGAGTCATCCAAACCTGAAAACACCAGAGCTGAGTTTGAAAAACTTTATGATATTAATTTAAAAAACTCAGCTGAAATTTCCACAGTTGAGATTAATAGGCTGACTATCTTAAATAGTGAAAAATAAGTTGCAGGTCGCTCATACTAAAACTGAGTTTTCAAAACTAACACAGTTGAGCAATACACAAGCTAAGGAGATACATCTCTGAAAGCATCTATAACCTTAGATGGATTGTGCATAAATCAAAGGCCACTCTATTTAAAATCAGGCCTTGGATATGACCCGTTATTCCCTCAAATTCAAAAACTACTTTTATTAACGGAGAAACACTTGTCCAGACTGCTTAGCCTATTAACAAACTACATTTAAAAATAGGCAGCAGAACAGTCAACAGTTTAGGCAGCAGCCAAGATTTTCAAGGCAGCAACCTAGACAAAAGACTAGGCAATGGCCAAAACAGCATCAGCAATCAAGACATTATTCTGCTTACTATCAAAGACTCCCTAAAAATAGATTTCAAAATGAGAGAGGAAAATGGAAACCTCAAGTTAATCCAAGCTTTCGAAATCACCAGGTGTGGAGACCTCAAAACTTTAATAACTGGTCTCAACCAAGATTTATGAATGGCACACTTCAAAACCATTATCAGTCATATCCTATGTACAATCCAAATTTGGGGTATAGACCCAGACACTATGCACCTTATAGGAGTAACCAACATTATTTTCAAAACACCAGGAGAAACTAATTCCCCTGGAAATTTACTAACCCTAAAGGACCCACACAAATTTGAGTACCTACATCTTTTGTTGTCTGATTGCAGAAAAGATGGAAGGATTCAAGTCACCTATAATTCAACAGTAGTGCAATATTCGTCAGTAATTTCTTATCTACTGTTGTATTGTTCGGATAATTTGAATAATATTGTAATCATGTTACATTCAGTTAATGTTTATTGATGTCGGGATATATCAGAATGTATTTGATTATGACTATCATTCGTATTGTGGTTGACCTCTTGAAGTTGTGTAGATTTTTACATTTTTAGGCTAGAATTTCTGTGTTTAACGTACGCTAAGGCTTCAACCTAATGTACGTTATTTTGTTGGCTTTACGTACGTAATGAATGGCTGGTTACGTACGTAATCCATTGGGAATCTTATCTGATCTCACTTTCGGCGTGGGGGGCCGGACATGATCTGGATAACTGACCTTTTCGAGGCAACCAGGTTGACCTACATTACGTACGTAATGCTATGACCCATAACGTACGTAATGATGTTAGTGTTTTGAGATAGTAACATCTGGAGGCATATTATGTACGTAACACTTTCAGTGTAGCGTATGTAAAGGAGTTAACATACGTTATCTTCAAGAAATAACGTACGTAACGAGCTGTGCGGGTTATAAAAATACAGCTTGTGTCTTTCATTTGCACGTCCAAACACCCAATTTTATCTCCAACAATCGTCTCTCTGCCTCACTAGACCACTTCTACACCCTTCCAACTTGTGTTTGAGCTTTGCATCTTGGATTGGAGCTTGTTGATTGGGAGTTTAGAGTTGTTTCTTGAAGCTTGGAGTGTGTTCTTGTGGTTTGGTGATTTGTTCTTCGTTTTTGAAGGTATGTAGTACGATTTTACTCTCTATTTTCGTACTCATGATGTTAGTAATATAGTATACTACACCTAATATTGAATTAATCAAGTAAAACATGTTTGTAGTTAAGCTTTTAACAACTTAGTGATGAATATGGTAATTAAGGGTTTGGAATGATGTGTTCTTGATGTTTTAATGGTGGTAATCATGTTTAGTAGAATAACACTCTTCTTGCTGGACTATTAACATCACTAGGACAATAATAATCCTTAGGTTCATTGTAGTTAGGTTGATTGTTGGAATTGGTGGCATAATATACTAGAACACCTTGATGAATGTTAGAAGATTAAGAGTGATGTTCTTGAACCTAAACTAGGTGAATCATAGGTGTGATAATTGATTCTTCATGTTAGTAAGAAGATTATAAGGATGGTGTGATATGAGATAATCTTCATAATTATGATATGGCCTTATAACTAAATGAATTTAGTATAACCTTATGGTAACCTACTATATTCAATCTAAATTAGACATAGTGATGAACAAGGTGGTGCAGATTTTGAATTTCAATCATCCGTGATGTTCTTGATAGATTTAAAGGTTATAAGATAATAATTGCATAACATGTTCTTGATAAATTCTTAGTCATAAAGAATCGTGCGAATATTCGGTAATGTCTTGTAAACCGATTGTAAGAATGAGTTGAGGTAAATAGAGTTCTTAGAATAAGATTTTGATATTTTGAGATAGTGAACTATTCAAATGGAATTTAGGGTGTCGTCTCACTAAATTCGATACCGATGATTATATGGATGTGTTATTGACTGAAATGTATTTCATTCAAGGTTGATTGTGCGAGTAACCGATATTAGTCGAGGATCGTTCGTTCATTTGGACAAGGGAGGATTATTCTCGTCTCCGTATTGAGGCAAGTTATCTTGCTTGGTTATAATGATGATTATATTCTTGTGATGATTATACGTTTCGTGGTTATGAAACGATTATGAATTTGTGACTCGTAATTTGATATTATTCTTGACGTTGTTCCGTTTTTCATCATGGGATTGCATTCCCAAGCCCGTCACTTTGAATCGTTGATCTCGTTGGTCCTTATTCTCACTTCGGTGAGTTTCTTGATCCTTAATCGGATATGTGATTTGATGAATTAGTTATCATGTTGTATCGTGACATATCTGAAATCATATCTGCGTGCCAATTGGTTATTGTGTAGGATTTTTAGCCAGGCACTTATATAGTCATACGTGGGTGTTTTCCGTAGTGGATTATGCACACGAGACGTAGTTCATGAGGCTAATTAGGTACATTGTCACACGTATATTCTCGATTCTGTATACGGGGTAGACATATACACGGACACATTTCCCGATCGGGCATACTGTGATGTTCATATTGAGCCATATTGTTTGATCGTTCATAGTCCATGTATGATTGGATATGTTCGACGGTTTGTGACTGATTGTTCATACGCCCGAGGGGTATGTTCAATAGTCAGAATGTTTTCTTGAGATCTAATATATGCGAATTGTATAATGTCAGAAGAATCATTTATCATGTATATCTGACCCTGTATTTTGGGCGAAATACTTGTGTTGTATTTTAGGTCGAGGGAAAGGCATGGCACGGAAAGAGCATGGTGACGGTGAAGGATTCGAAGGATACTAGTTCGGGGCCCCCAAGTCTTTTGTGTTCGGTTATGTTCAAACCGTGTAATGTTACATTAATTCCGCTTTATTTAAACTATTGTCCGGTTGTATTAATATTTGAAGTATATTCCATCTCCATATGGTTTATATTTGTTTTTGGGATCCTGTGTATTATAAGGCCATTGGCTATACCATTAATAAACTCCTAATCGGAGTAGTGACTATTTATTGTGGTTCGGTATCACAAGATAATACTTATTTAATCTGTATTTTGGTATCGCATGGTGGGTCCCAATGTGGGGGTCCATGACACTGTAATATCCGCCTTTTGGGATGTTACAGAAGATGGTATCAACGAGCGTCATTTTCTTTTTAAGAGTCGTTGTGAAAATGAACTAGTATCAAGAGATCTTCGTGTCACGTGTGATCTGTGCAAGCGCCTGACCCTACGAGCCAAATACGGTATGTACCTTCTGAGCCATGATTTAATTACTAGCATGATATTGATATCGGAATGGATCTCTTTGTTGATCTTGTTATTTCGAGGATCTGTGGCAGGATTATCTAATTGATAATTCGATGTAAATTCTGGATTGATTATGTGATTGACATTGTTCGACTCAACATCTGACACTCGTAGTATCGATAATTCATTGTGAACTATTTTCTTGAATATGTAATTCCTTGTTTCTATTAACTTAGCATGAATTTTGATTGGTATCTTGAACTGTACTTATGGTTATCATTATGGTTTGATTCTTTCAGTATGGAAAGAAATATGAGAGGCCATGGCAAAGGGGGACGAGGCCGCGGAAGGGGCCGAATCCCAATACCACGAGCCAACAGGCACACGAATGTGGCGCATAGTTCCACAGGCAGTGATTCGCCTCATAGGGACCAATCTCACCACATTGGACACGAGGATGCATGTGTCGATCCTTATGCTATTATGTAGGGCATGATGGCTCAGATGACCAAGATGGGTCAATTAATGGAAGCTATGCAGAGAGCTACTACCGACCATCAACAGGGGCCCCATCCTCCACCTCTTGTGCATGGAGGACCTGTGAGGTGGATCATCAGCGATATCTCTCGCCAACGACCCCCGACTTTTGAAGGCTCCTCTGAGCCTGCTGACATTGTATATTGGATTGAACACTTTGAGAAATTGTTGGAGATGGTGGACTTCCCAGAAGAGAACCGCGACTCCGTAGAAGCTTACAATCTTAGCAAGGGCGCCCACACTTGGTGGATTTTAGTGAGGCCAGCTGATGGTATGTACTTGGGAGGAATTTAAAAACCTCATGTTAGACCTTTACTATCCAGGCCCTCTCCGTGAGGCCAAGCTATCAGAATTCCTGAACCCGGACTCATCTGAAGACGATGATGTACTATCTATTGCCGAGAAATTTCAGGCACTTCTTCCTTTCGCCTCATCGATTGTCCAAACGGAGGCTGATAAGATCAAATATTTTCTCAAGAGGCTTAAACCCCGAATGAGAATCCAGCTATTGAATCACCACTGTACGACCTTACCGGCATTCATCGAGAAAGCTCTGGAGTACGAACTCACCGCGAAAGAGATTTCTAAGAAGCAGCCACAGTCCAACAACAAAAGATCGAGGAACCAGAACCAGACTGATAGTAACCGGGGGACATTCAGGAAGCCCCAGTCATTGCCGAACCCTTCTGAACGACCACCCATTGCATTAAAGCCATCCGGATCGCACTCTCGACCGGTCAACTCATCTGTTGTGTGCTATATCTGTGGGGACCAGGGGCACATCAGCTCCAAATACCCGAAGCCGGCCATCGCATGATACTTGTGGGAAGAATGGGCATCGTGCTCGTTATTGCAGGAATGGACCGGGACATGATCCAATAGCATCTCATGCTCCAGTTCAGTCTTCTGTCCAGGACCGGGTACCTCCGTCTGCTTCTTATCAAACTACCGGGGCAAACAAAGAAATGGACCGTGGAAACCAAGCTGGTACATCTGTTGCCAGAGCTGCGAAACCCAGGATTTATAAAACAAAAAAGGCCGACGATCCCGAAGCCAGCATGATTGCAGGTACTCTCGAGATCCGATCTCAGCCCGTCTATGTTCTTTTTGATACTGGTGCTTCACACTCCTTTTTATTAGCTTCTTGTTTGAGTCGTTTGCAAATAGATCATGTTACTAATTATGAACCTTATGTAATTAGTCTACCTGATGGTAGAAGGATTGTTGGGAATCGCGAAATGCAAAACTGTCCAATTTGCATGAACGACCGTGAGTGGTTGTCAAAATTAATTGTGGTCGATTTGCCTAAAGATGATGTAATCTTGGGTATCGATTGGATGTATCGTCATGATGCAATACTTAACGTATGCAAGCGAATAGTGACTATCACATCTGACGATGGTGTTGAGTGTATTTTTCAAGGTGAAAATCCCAACCGTTCCAGGAGAGTCATCACTGCTATGAAAGCAGTGAAACTGCTTAATCAAGGGTGTATTGATTATTGGTGTTACATGACGAAAACAGTAGATCGGCCAGTTGAATTGGCCGATATTCCAGTAGTCCGAGACTACCCAGATGTATTTCTAGATGAGTTGCCAGGCTTACCTCCACATCGTGATGTAGAGTTTACTATTAAGTTAGAGCCAAGTACGTCCCCGCTTTCAAAAGCACCGTATCGTATGTATTCGACCGATATGCAGGAGTTGAAGAACCAGTTTGAGGAGTTGACTGAAAAAGGCTATTCGACCTAGTGCGCCCCCTTGGGGAGCACCAGTGCTATTTGTACGGAAGAAAGACGGATCTCTGCGTTTGTATATTGATTACCGTGAGCTGAATAGGGTAACCATCAAGAACAAATATCCATTGCCTCATATTGGTGATTAATTAGATCAACTTCAGGGAGCTGCTATGTTTTCCAAGATCGACTTGAGGTCCGGTTATCATCAGGTAAGGATTCATGAGCCTGACATTTCGAAGGCCGCTTTTCGTACTCGCTATGGGCATTATGAGTTCGTCGTGATGCCTTTTGGAATGACTAATGCACCGGCGGTATTCATGGAGTTGATGAATCAAGTTTTTATTAATTACCTGGATCGTTTTGTAGTCATTTTTATGTTGGGATTCGGTGCCTAAAACGAAGGCCCAGCGGAAGCGGTAAAACGAAAATTAATTCGATCCGAATCCCTACGAGGATCGATCGAGCTACGTATATACGAATATCAAAAACGAAAAACAAGAGTCGTAAGAAACTAACCCTCGAAGTCCGTTGATTAAATGGAAACCTTCTCTTGAGCTATTCCCCAAGCTTTAGTTTGATCTCTACGAGTTCAATCCACTCCAAGCCCTTGAACGATCCAACGCCGAAAACACCGCGTCTCTACTTGCCACGCGCCGGAAAAACGACCGGAACAACAACACTTGATTAACCTCTAAGGTTACGGCTAGAATCAAGTGGTGAAGCTTTTGTTATTACACTCTAAGTGTATAATATATCTCTCTTAATGTATCTTGAATTTTCTCCAAGAAAACTCAAGAATCAAAGTGAAGAAGAAGATCAAGATGAAGACTTGAGAAAATGATTTTTCTCTCTATCTCTCTAAGCTCACTACTGAATGGAGATTTTTCAAGTGAGAGTTTGTCTCCACTTATATTCTTATTCAACCCCATGATCTCCTACTTTAGACAATATCACCAAGGTGTGATATTTGTCCCCTTGTCTTGGTCACTAGTCCACCATCCTAGAAAGTGTAGACCAAGACAAAGTAAGGGAGTAGGTGATGGGGTGGCCATCTAGAAGGAATCAGATGAGTTCGATTCGCTTTGGACTCCGTGAGTCCAAACAGATAAACTCCTATTCCGTCCGATGTATTTGTGTCGATTAATTAATCCAATCAATTAATCACATTAAATACATAATAATATAATTAATTTCTCCAAGAAATAATTATATTCACAAATTAAATTAATCACCCAAGAATTTATTTAATCCATTAGCCGTAAATCAATTTATCCAATAAATCGATTTAGACATCCAATGTCCCAAATTAGATATCCAATATCTAATATTTATAATGAGAGATTAAGCTCGATTCATTCCGTCAATTCTAATGCGCGACTTCGGTAGGTCCGTCTCACAAAGAATGGGAGGAACCAAAGAGTAGTAGCACCACCTAGCCACTGGCGGCCTACACCGCACTCCCAATCGAGAACGAATGATTGGGATCATTCAAGAACCATTCTCACGTGAATACCAAGAACGTATAAACCCTTGTTTCAAATGTCCCGATCAAGTTTTAGGGTCACGGTCGGTCAAACCCTATCTCAGACTTGACGCTATGCATGCGTTAATGCAAATCGAGATCATCGAGTGCCGTGTATCTAATACAATCGGCTCCAATGCTTTGGCCAAAGACTTATGATCTCATCTCGCCAATAACCGCATAGGACATATAACCCGCTCACTAACGGGAGAAAGAATTCTATCTTGGTATTCAAGGACTCGCTACTTGCCCGTCAAGATGCACGTCGAGGTTGACCCCGCCTTCCGGTTTACGGTCGAACTACTCTAATGAAAATCTTGACGTCACAAGCACATCCCTACTAAATCCTCAAGTCGAAGGTTCACGAATACCTATCACAACCTTTCGATTCCGTCATTGATCGTCCCTGAGTGAAATCCATGTGACGAATCGAGGGTGAGTCGGTTGAGTATACTAATCTAATTAGCATACCTATAACGTGTGCTCCCACTAACTATTAGTGTTCGACAGCACTCTCCATGTCAAAGAACACGTCATACAAGTCTTTACATAAACTTAACGCCTACCAAGTTTCATCGACTTGCGAACGATTAAGTATTTGAGCTATAAACCTTTCCAAAGGCCGACCCCCTTATCCAATAAGGAGTGGAACGTTTTGCTCTCAAATACACGGACTAGTTTCTATATGTTTATTTACGAGTTAGGAATGCCAAGAACTACCAAGAAATAAAGAAACAATCATTTGCCTTATATAAATGGTTTACATAATTACAAGTACAATGCTCTCACTCAACAACCTCGAGTGGCATTCGAGGGCATACTCCTAACAATCTCCCACTTGCACTCAATGCCACACACTATGGTATCTAATACCCATGTTCTCCGATGACGCTCCAAGCTAGTCCGAGATAGTGGCTTAGTCGGTGGATCGGCGACGTTGTCGGCCGAGTCTACTCTATGCAAGACAATGTATCCCTTTGCGAACAAATTCTCTTACGAGATGATACTTCCTCTCAATATGTTTGGTGTTGTGAAACCTCGGCTCCTTGGCTGCGCTACGACTCCGTCGTTGTCGCAAAGACAAATGAACAGCTCAAAGACATGGTATCACTTGAAGTTCTCCGAAACTTCTTAATCCGTAACCCTTCCTTGGAAGCCTCCGAGGCCGCTTGATACTCACCGACAGTGGAATCAAGCCGCGCTTTGCTTGGCACTACGCCAAGAATCTGCTCCTCCATTAAGAGTAAATATGTAGCCGTGGACATCGAGTCGCCCTTCGCCTTGGAAGTCCGAATCGGTGAATCCCACCACATCCAATTCTCCACCACCATACATCGTAACCATATCTCTAGTCCTTCTCAAGTACTTGAGAACGTTCTTTACTGGCAGTCAATGTTCCCTACCCGGGTTTGCACGAAACCTACTCACCACGCTTACAAAGATGCGCAATGTCGTCTTGTACACAACATAGCATACATAAGGCTACCCACGGCCGAAGCATATGGTATATTACTCATTTCCTTTCGTTGTTCCTCATTTTGAGGACACATCTTCAAGGTGAGTTTTATTCCATGTCGCATCGGTAGGAACCCTCTTTTAGAATCATCCATCTTAAATCGCTTTAAGATTTTATCTATATAGAGGGCTTGGGAAAGACCTATTGTTCTCTTCGCTCTATCCCAGTAGAGTCGAATACCAAGAATATAGGTAGCTTCTCCCAAGTCTTTCATGGAGAAATTACTCGAAAGCCAAGCTTTCACAGAACTGAGCATTCCCACATCATTTCCTATTAGTAGAATGTCATCTACATATAGTACTAAGAATGCGATCTTGCTCCCACTAACCCTCTTGTATACACAAGGTTCCTCTTCATTTTGCACGAAGTCAAACTCTTGACCGCCTCACAAAACGAAGATTCCAACTACGCGACGCTTGCTTCATCCATAAATGGAACGCTGAAGCTTGCACACTTTCGAATATCGACTTCGGATACAAAGCCTTTAGGCTTCTCCATATAGATTTCCTCCTCGAGGAATCCATTAAGGAAAGCCGTCTTTACGTCCATTTGCCATATCTCATAATCGTGGTAGGCGGCTATAGCAAGCATCATGCGAATAGACTTGATCATGGCTACGGGCGAGAAGGTATCGTGGTAATCGATTCCTTCCTTCGGTATAACCCTTTGCCACTAGCCTGGCCTTATAGGCGTCAACCTTGCCATCACCATCGGTCTTTCTCTTGTAGATCCACTTGTTCCCAATAGGCACTATGCCCTTGGGGCGGTCTACTAGAGTCCGCACTGATTGACATGCATCGAGTCTATCTCGCTTCCATAGCTTCACGCCATTTCGCGGAGTCTACATCCACCATCGCTTGGTCATAGGTCGTCGGGTCGGTCTCTTGGCTATCACTTGGAACCTCATGGAGACCCAGCTCCTCCAAGTGCACAAGCCCATACCTCTCGTAAATGAGACACCCTACTAGACCTACGAGGTGGTTGTACTTGTGTTTGAAAGTTCGGTTCCAGTTTCTTGCAGTGTCTCTCGAGGAGTTTCATTGTATTCTTCTAAAGAAATACTTCTACTGCTCCGCCTTCCGAATGAACTCATCTTCCAGAAGTGTGCTTGTAAAGCAACAATGATCCTTCGATCCTCGGGCATGTAGAATAGATATCCCATCGTCCTGCACGGAATCCAATGAAACGTCCCTTCGCAGACCTAGCTTCCAACTTTTCCACCTTAGTCTTCTTGACATAGGCGGGACATCCCCAAATCCTAATATGATTAAGACTTGGTTTCCTTCCCTCCCACATCTCATGTGGAGTTTTAGGAACGGATTTGGAAGGACATCTATTCAAGATATACGCGGCCAGAGTGCATACCCCACTGTAAATCGGCAAGTCAAGATAGCCCAAGATGGAACGGACCATGTTCAACAGTGGTCCTTCCTTCTTTCTGACACACCATTTAACTGAGGAGTACCTGGAGGTGTTAGTTGTGAAACTATTCCATGTTCCTTAAGGAACTCGTCAAACTCTGTACTCATATACTCGCCACCTCGGTCCGACCGAAGTGTTTTGATATGATTACCAGTTTGTTTCTCGACTAGGGCCTTGAATTCCTGGAATTTCTCAAAGGCCTCGGATTTATGTTTCATTAAGTATACATAACCATACCTAGTATGATCATCTGTAAACGTAATGAAATATTGATATCCGACACGTGCTGCTTCTAAAGCACCACATACGTCGGTATGGATTAATCCCAGTTTATCAGCGGCTCTTTCAAAAGTCCCTGTGAAGGGGGACTTAGTCATTTTGCCTTTAAGGCAAGATTCACAAGTAGGAAAGGGATCCGATCCCAATGGACCCATAAGTCCATCTTTTTCCATCTTGTAAACCTTGGTCTGACCAACATGACCAAGTCTAAGATGCCATTTCAAAACTTGATTGGTTTCATCCCTACCACGTTTTCTAGTCATAGTATTCACAACTACTTTGTTGCTGAGATTTAGATGATACAATCCATTCAACAATGTAGCAGTACCCACTAGTTTATTTCTAAAATAAATTTTGCAGGAACCATCACCAATGAAAAATGAAAAGCCTTTTCGGTCCATGACCGAATGGATACAATGTTTTTGTGCCCCTTGGGCAAAACAAGTACATCTTCTAAAGTCAAAACAAAGCCGGATTCTAAACCCAAAAGAAGTGATCCTATGTCGGTCGCCTCGACACTATGCCCGCTTCCGATTGTGATCATAACTTCTCCACTCCAAGCTTCCTACTTTGTTCCGCATCCCGATTCACGGTACAAATATGAGAACTAGCACCGTAATCCAGATTCAGAAGTAGAAAATACAAGAGCGAACAATTTGTTTCCAAAACTAAAAGTTCTCAGACCAAGTGCCATGAAGAATCGGACAGTCTCTAGCCCAAAGGCCCACCACCGCACTTGAGACAAGTATCCTTTTTCTTCTTGTTCTTCGAACCATCGGGGCCTTGCCCTTACCCTTAAGGTCCTTAGCTTGTGGTCCACCGCTTCTTGGTCTTTTTCTTCTTATTCTTAGACCTCCGAGGTCCGTAAGAAATCACAAGAGCAGACTCCTTCATCCGCGGAGTCTTCATTTGAGACCGAGCGGTCACAAGTTTGTTCATTAGCCCACTAAATTACATGCAATCTCATTGCTTGAAGTTCATAACAAATCGTGAGAAGGAATCGGGAGAGACTGTAGGATAAGGTCGCTTTGGAGAGAAGTATCCATTTTAAAATCAAGAGCCTCCAATCTCTCGATCATGGATATCATTTTGAGGACGTGTTCCCCAACCTTCTCACCTTCCTTCATCCTTGCACCGAACAGCTTGCTTGGATATCTCATATCTAGCGATTCACTGTGCTCACCATAAAGCTCGGTTAAGTGAGATAGAATCCGCCAGCGTAAGTCATTTTCTCATGAGCTCTCGAAGCTCATTAGACATGGAAGCCATCATATAAGCACGGACTTTCACGTCATCCTTAACCCACTTTTCGTGGTTTTCAATCTCTTCTGATTGGCTCGAGTCCGCATAGGAGGCGCCGAATGTCCGTCTCCAAGACGTATCCCAAAGCCTCTATACCGAGGACAATCATCGATGCGGAGCCAATCCACAAAGTTAGGTCCCATTAAGGTGTTCTTTTCGAGTAGAATTGCGAGTGGATTCATTGTCATATTGAGTTATGTCTGCATTAAGTATAACAGATTAATTAGTGACTTGTTATATTATGATCCGAGTATAGAATTAAGGTCCTTTCTATTCTTGTTACCCAGCTCCCACTATTTTTATCTAATAACACACTCCCATGTGAAATCCGTAGTATCGTCGCTCTACTTCATAGTGGTGATCGAGTTCTTTATAAATCTTAATAGAGGGCAACCGAAGTGTTTCTAGTCTATTAATTTTCATAAAGTGGTGTCCAACACCAACCCATCTAATGGATGATTCGATCTTCTTTTTCCCCTTGTTCACTCCCCTCAACCTATACGGTTTCTATGGTTCGTGAACAAGTTAAGTTTATACCATCGACGCAAATCGGTTTCACAATTGAATCTTATCCGGCAACCTATCGTGTTTCTAGGGATAAAATTTGCTCCAACCGAAGGCATCCAATGCGCTCCCGGTAATTTATCCGTCCTCCCCGAACGACTACCCCGATAACTCGGAAGCATAGCACATCCGGTTTGGATTTCAATTTCCCGAAAACTCGATGGAGGGAAGGAAAACCTTGAAACCTTATAAACTTAATTATTTGTTGTGGGAGAATTATCGCGATTAACGTTACACTTTGCACATTAATCGTTTAAGCGCGTTTGTGGCATTCATACAATATGAAACAACCAATCACAACCTAGTTGCTACCAACATGTGGCTCATGGACCGTTCCTAGAAAACAAAACTCCGTAATCTAATTACAAGTCTTCGTCTTGAATCTTCGTCTTCTCGAAATGGATCTTCCTCCGGTCTTCGTCATTACATATAAATTTTACATTGAAAATTGCATCCTAGATACAAATTTTTTTAGTAAAATAAATAGGCTCAAAACGGCCTTTACAACCCAATCGAATAAAACGAACGATTCAAAACTAAGTCCACGAACCACATCCCCATTCAAAAGCATTCATCCAATAAATACTAAATAAATGGAAAGCGTAGAGATACATTGATCCAATCAACAATACGAACCGATCCAATCGATTCACACATCGGTAATGTAATAACGTTCAAAATAATTGATCGACCATAAATATTCCAATTAATCAAATTTCCCTTATAAAATGAAATACCATAAATCATTTTAATCATATTAAATCCAATTTAACATGCGGGAGATTAATTTTTAAGAATACACGGAAAAATCGAGCCAAGGTGAAAGATGGCCGAAGTCACCTCGGCACTTACCGGCGATCACTCCCGGCTTGGCCGAGTCACCCTCGGAAGATGCCGGCCAGACACGACCGAGTCACCCAGACACGGTCGGGTCGCTCAGCGATGACTTGGCAGATCGTTGACACGACCGTGTCACCCAGACACGGCCGAGTCACTTCGGCCAGACACGCCCGTGTCTCCTGACACGATCGGGTCTCAGCGTGCTTTGGCCACATCGCTGACACGACCGTGTCACCCAGACACGGCCGAGTCATCCTCGCCAAATTACCCTTTTTGTCCAAAAAGTCGTCCGACGACGATTCGGGGTAGATTTTCGATAGGATATCCAATATCAATATTTTCCGACTTTCATATCTTCAATATAAATCATATTTCCCAGAAATTTAAGATTTATATTTAGACATAAACTTACGAAAAATACAATTATTACGAACGAAAAACATATATTCCACGATTATGACTAAAATGATTCCAAATCATTCACCATTTAATCGAGCATTCCAAATGCCAATATCGTATATACGATCGCAAGACCTACGCTCCGATACCACTGTTGGGATTCGGTGCCTAAAACGAAGGCCCAGCGGAAGCGGTAAAACGAAAATTAATTCGATCCGAATCCCTACGAGGATCGATCGAGCTACGTATATACGAATATCAAAAACGAAAAACAAGAGTCGTAAGAAACTAACCCTCGAAGTCCGTTGATTAAATGGAAACCTTCTCTTGAGCTATTCCCCAAGCTTTAGTTTGATCTCTACGAGTTCAATCCACTCCAAGCCCTTGAACGATCCAACGCCGAAAACACCGCGTCTCTACTTGCCACGCCAGGAAAACGATCGGAACAACAACACTTGATTAACCTCTAAGGTTACGGCTAGAATCAAGTGGTGAAGCTTTTGTTATTACACTCTAAGTGTATAATATATCTCTCTTAATGTATCTTGAATTTTCTCCAAGAAAACTCAAGAATCAAAGTGAAGAAGAAGATCAAGATGAAGACTTGAGAAAATGATTTTCTCTCTCTATCTCTCTAAGCTCACTACTGAATGGAGATTTTTCAAGTGAGAGTTTGTCTCCACTTATATTCTTATTCAACCCCATGATCTCCTACTTTAGACAATATCACCAAGGTGTGATATTTGTCCCCTTGTCTTGGTCACTAGTCCACCATCCTAGAAAGTGTAGACCAAGACAAAGTAAGGGAGTAGGTGATGGGGTGGCCATCTAGAAGGAATCGATGAGTTCGATTCGCTTCGGACTCCGTGAGTCCAAACAGATAAACTCCTATTCCGCTCCGATGTATTTGTGTCGATTAATTAATCCAATCAATTAATCACATTAAATACATAATAATATAATTAATTTCTCCAAGAAATAATTATATTCACGAATTAAATTAATCACCCAAGAATTTATTTAATCCATTAGGCCGTAAATCAATTTATCCAATAAATCGATTTAGACATCCAATGTCCCAAATTAGATATCCAATATCTAATATTTATAATGAGAGATTAAGCTCGATTCATTCCGTCGTCAATCCTAATGCGCGACTCGGTAGGTCCGTCTCGATCAAGAATGGGAGGAACCAAAGAGTAGTAGCACCACCTAGCCACTCGCGGCCTACACCGCACTTAACCGAGAACGAATGATTGGGATCATTCAAGAACCATTCTGTCGTGAATACCAAGAACGATAAACCCTTCTTTCAAATGTCCCGATCAAGTTTTAGGGTCACGGTACCAAACCCTATCTCGTACTTGACGCTATGCATGCGTTAATGCAAATCGAGATCATCGAGTGCCGTGTATCTAATACAATCGGCTCCAATGCTTTGCCAAAGACTTATGATCTCATCTCGCCAATAACCGCATAGGACATATAACCCGCTCACTAACGGGAGAAAGAATTCTATCTTGGTATTCAAGGACTCGCTACTTGCCCGTCAAGATGCACGTCGAGGTTGACCCCCGCCTTCCGCCAGGTGGTCGAACTACTCTAATGAAAATCTTGACGTCACAAGCACATCCCTACTAAATCCTCAAGTCGAAGGTTCACGAATACCTATCACAACCTTTCGATTCCGTCATTGATCGTCCCGAGTGAAATCCATGTGACGAATCGAGGGTGAGTCGGTTCGAGTATACTAATCTAATTAGCATACCTATAACGTGTGCTCCCACTAACTATTAGTGTTCGGTGCACTCTCCATGTCAAAGAACACGTCATACAAGTCTTTACATAAACTTAACGCCTACCAAGTTTCATCGACTTGCGAACGATTAAGTATTTGAGCTATAAACCTTTCCAGTGCCGACCCCCTTATCCAATAAGGAGTGGAACGTTTTGCTCTCAAATACACGGACTAGTTTCTATATGTTTATTTACGAGTTAGGAATGCCAGTAACTACCAGTAAATAAAGAAACAATCATTTGCCTTATATAAATGGTTTACATAATTACAAGTACAATGCTCTCACTCAACAACCTCTGAGTGGCATTCGAGGGCATACTCCTAACATTTTATTGACGACATTCTGATTTAATCTCGAGACCATAAAGAGCATGAACGTCATCTCCATCAGGTTCTCGATGCATTGAGGCGAGAACAGCTTTATGGGAAATTTGCTAAATGTGAGTTATGGATGCGTGAGGTTATCTTTCTCGGACATGTGATATCAGTCGATGGGGTGAGAGTAGACCCACTGAAGACAGAAGCTATCCGAGACTGGCTGCCTCCGAAGAACGTAAATGAAGTCCGTAGTTTCCTGGGCCTAGCAGGTTATTACCAACGGTTCATGGAAGGTTTTTCCAAGATTGTGCAACCGATGATTAACCTGTTGAGGAAGGATAAGAAGTATTTGTGTTCAGAGTCATGTCAGCAAAGTTTTGATGAACTCAAGAGTCGATTGATTTCAGCACCTGCTTTGGTTCTACCAAAAGGAACGGAGGGATTTGTGGTGTATAGTGATGTGTCAAGACAGGGCCTTGGATGTGTACTGATGCAAGGAGGGAAAGTGATTGTCTATGCATCGAGACAATTGCGACCTTATGAAGTTAACTATCCGATCCATGGTTTGGAATTAGCAGTCGTGGTGTTTTCTTTAAAAATCAGGCGTCACTATCTGTATGGAGTTACCTGTCAGATCTTTACTGATCACAAGAGCCTGAAGTACATTTTTACTCAGAAGGAGTTGAACATGAGACAGAGAAGGTGTCTAGAACTAATCAAAGACTATGATATCGAGATCCGTTATCATCCGGGCAAAGAAAATGTGGTAAGACAGTACAGTAGCAGATGCTTGCCCGCTTGACAGTTCAGAGAGAATTGTAGTTGGAGTTCGTGAGGCCGAAAATTGAAGTCTGGTTACAGCATGTTCAAGGACAGCTTTGCACACTCGAGATTTCATCATCCCTTGATGATATAATTAGAGCGAAGTAACTAGAGTTCGGGATGAAGTAACTCAAAGGAAAGCCCCTGGATTTGTGATCCACGAGGATGGATTGATACGCTTTAGGAATCGAGTTTGTGTACCCGCAGACGAAGAGTTGAGGAACTCTATCATGAGAGAGGCCCATGCTACCCCATACTCCATTCACCCGGAATCTAGCAAGATGTATGAGGATTTGAAGCAATATTATTGGTGGGGGAATATGAAGCGTGAAGTTGCAGAATTCGTTTCGAGATGTTTAACCTGTCAGCAGGTTAAGGTTGAACATTAGCGACCCGCAGGAATGCTGAAACCGCTCCCAATTTCTGAGTGGAAATGGGAGGACATATCGATGGATTTTATCACTAGCTTGCCGACGAGTCGTCGAGGGATGAATACGATTTGGGTGATTGTGGATCGTCTAACCAAATCAGCCCACTTCTTGGAGATTAAAGACACATGGGGACCCGAGAGATTGGCCCAGCTATTTATCAAAAAGATTGTAAGGTTATATGGTACCCCAGGAGTATTATATCAGATCGTGACGGGCGATTGGTGTCACACTTTTGGAAAGCAGTTCATCGTGCGATGGGTACGCAATTAGACTTTAGTACGGCATTTCATCCGTAGACTGATGGTCAGTCTGAAAGGACTATCCAAACTCTAGAGGATATGTTGAAGGCGTGCACTCTTAATTGGAAGGATGATTGGGAAGCCCAACTGCCTTTGGTGGAATTCACTTACAATAATAGTAGGCACGCTTCGATTCAAATTGCACCTTATGAAGCATTGTATGGCCGTCGTTGTAGGTCTCCTTTGTGTTGGGACGACTGTGTCACTTGGGCCTGATATTTGTGGAGATTTTGCTGCGATATAAGGACCTAGTCCAATAAAGGGTCTTTCAATATAACATAAAAATATTTACTTTAAAAACTATTATGTAAAGTCTAGTTAGATATTTTTTTTGACGTGAAAGTCTAGAAGTTATTAATATTTATTTCCAAAGTGGACTATTGTATTGAAACAAAATAATTTTTTTAATAGGACTCTTCAAATAGGTCAAATAGAGTGTAAAAAATAAAAAATGCGTCCTCTTGGGCATTTTTAGCTAGTTTCTGTTTACTATATTGAAAATGCGTTCTATTAAAATATTTTCAAAATCAATTTTAAAAATATTCTCAAGATGTCTAAAAACTATTAACATAAGAAAAAATTATTTTTATTTTTAAACTTTACTTAAAATCCCAATGTTACTTATATATTTTGGTTCTCCTTTCAAAACTAATTTTCAATATATCAATTTTCTCAAAACAGCAAATGGAATTAGAAAATATTTTTTACGTTCTTAGAATAAAACAAAAAACACAAGACAAACGCCACCTAGCCGTACTTATTGTAAAGAATCACGTGAAATATTTAATTAAAAATAAAAAAAGTTTTACACGTTTCGCAATGTTGGTAAATTATACAAATACTTCGAAAGATCATAACACACCAAATTGGACTTCTTAAATAAGCTCAAAAAAATTTTCGATCCCTAATTTAGATCTACAGTCGTTCCCCCAATTCCAACCTACACCATCCTGAAATTAGTCTCTGTACCCTCCCGACTTAAAAACCAAACAACAGATCGAACAATAGGTCGGCCAGTTCGGCCCCCTCCTAGCGTCACAACCCGCTGTTCAACCCGACCCGTTGTAGCCCCACCCGGCCAAGTTCAACGAACAATTTTTTTAATCCCAATCACGAAGAAGGTACATGATTCAAACCCTAGTATCTGCTTCTCTTGATATGGTTTAATTGCATATTTTGTTTTATAATTAGTTATATTGTGCTTAATTATATCAATTAAACCACTTGAATTAAATGTGCGGTATAAGACTTAGAATGTTTATGACTTATTTGACTGCATTATGTGTATATAGATATATTCATAAGAATTATATGTCTATATATGATTATACATATATTTTACATGAATATATGAATATCACATGCAATTAGGCTTCATGATTAATAGATTTTGCTGCATATATTCTATTGCTTACAAAAATAAAATCATGATTATGTAATTTCATGAATGTTATTTTTTCTACAAGCATTCAGATTTTGATCATATCTTGGTTAAAAAACATATGGTCACATTTTGATTTCTCTATCATAGATGCACTCATGATTATATGAAACTCATACTTTTCTTTTCTTATATAAGGATGACTGATCCAACTCCCCCTGAATTTGATATCATGGACTCAGAAGGACTTGAGTACCATAGATGGGTCTCCGATATCGAGACCACCTTCATCGCAAAGGACTATAGTGCTTCATTCCCCGATGTCACTGTCTGACAAAATGAAAGTGAGCGCACTAATGCTCCTATGATGCCATATCTAGCCCAACCTGATATGGATGTATATTTAGTTGAAATCCCACAAAGAACTGCGGCATGCCCTTAAGGGTCGTGTTAGGAATATTACAGTATATTGCTCCCAGAGTTGACCATATAGCAGAATAAAATCCATTTTCTTGATTAGGAGGTCGATTTAAACAAAGATATGCTCCTTCTCGAGGCACGCTTTTACTTTTGTGGAAAGAAAATCACAGAACATGACATGGTCCATAAAACTCTTTCTACCTTCCATACTTCCATACTTCCACCCTTATACTAGCGAATAGTGTAGCCTAAAGTACAACAATAAAAGCATCACTAGCTTCGGAAAGCTAATCAACTGCTTCTGTGGCTGAAAGGCATAATGAAATATTAGTGAGCAACAATGCTAGGCCGATTGGGAAAGAAATCCCAAAGCCAATTATGGACATGTGAAGAATTAAAGAACCTCAATAAAAAGGGGACTGGACGTGGCAACTCTTAACCACATGGAACGAACACCCATCGTGGACTGAGGCATTGTGGTTGAGGACGTGGGGATCTTCCATTATAATGTGAAGAGATAGTGCTTCCGGCTCTAGTCGCCAAGGAAAACAAAAGGCACATGCCCATCCTCCTGCCAATAAGGCTTGAGTTGGAAAAGAACCGTGATATTGGTGTGGAGATGATGGACATCGGTACAAAAACTGACATCAAAGCAAACAAGTCGCAACTAACTACAAGGATTACAAGGAGTCCAAAGAAAATAAAGCTCACTACATAGAGGAAGATGATGCATACATGGCCCTGAATGTCAATTCCACAATAACCAATCATCATCTCGAGCCATATGTGCCACAGTCAATAGAAGCACCCTTTTATGACTGATTTATTTTTACTTATTTGTTGATATTTAGCATTTTGCCTCAGAAGATTGTGTTTGGTTTTTTCAGTAATAGTTGGATGCACTTTTGTTTTTCAGACAAGATATTATTATTGCTTATATTAATTCATAACTTGTATTTCAAAGTATTGAATATTGCTCGAGTGTTTATGGCTCGACATTTTCCTCTTTTCATAAAACTGAGTCGAGAAGAACTTGAATGTCTCGTAGAGAGTGGGACTATCCACACCATTCTTTGAAATAAGCTTCTACTCATTCAATTAGTTATCTGCCAAACCTCGGTAACTTTGAAGATTGGGTCCTTCCAACTCACCAAGGGGTGAGACAATGTAATACCCGGTTGTAATTCATTCATTTTCATTAAGTAATTATCAGTCTGTAATTGTCACTCAGTAATTCTCACTCATTAATAATCACTCATCATTCATGAATCACTCATTTGCGTTCACTGTTGGCATGTTGTAATCGTATATCAGTTACCGATCGTCATTTTATCTCCGTCTTTAGATCGAGACGGGAGTATTATCATTTTCATTGTGATTGATAGCCTTATACTGAGAGTATCATCTTTGGCTCGTGTTAGACTTGTTCACTTCCACATTCGTATGATATGTCGGATCATTCATCAGTCGTAGCGAGGAATCGGAATTATCGAATTTATCCACCTTGGCCAGCATCGAATTACGGCCGTAAGGTTCTGGGATACGGCCGTAAGTTCAGCGGGTACGGCCGTAAGGCTGGCCGGTTACGGCCGTAAGTGGTCCAGCAGGTTGCCCAGGCATTTTGGCCGAAGGTGAGTTACGGCCGTAAGGAAGGTGAGATACGGCCGTATGGGGTGTTCGTAAATTTCGGGTGTTGTCGACCAAGGGTGACTTACGGCCGTAAGGGTTGCGGCATACGGCCGTAAGTCGAGGCAGGTACGACCGTAAGGCTTGGCCGGATACGGCCGTACGCTGCAGGAAGGATGTCTGGCCATTTTTGACGAAGGCGGGTTACGCCCGTAAGGTTGGCCGGATACGGCCGTATCATCCGAGTTACGGCCGTAAGGTGTGCGGTACGGCCGTAAGGCTGTCGACGGGTGTTTTTGACGAAGGCGGGTTACGCCCGTAACTCAGGAGCGGTTACGGCCGTAAGTCCTGCTTCGAGCTTTCGGACGAAGCCGGGTTACGGCCGTACGAGTTGGTCGGTTACGGCCGTAAGGCCGTTGACTTGGAAAGTTACGGCCGTAAGAGGGCCGAGTTACGGCCGTAACTACCGGCAGTATTTAAGGACTTGGCCGGGTCATTTCTTCTCACTTCTTCATTTTTCCATCTTCATCCGAGAGAGAGGGTTGAGAGAGAGATTTTGCAATCATCAATCACTTGAGTGTGTAATTTTCATCATCTTCATTCATTTGGGAAGCTTGGATACTCGTTTAAACTCGTGTTCTTCGGATCGAAGTGATTGGATCTTCAAGAGGTAAATTCTTCAACACATTGGATTTCGATTCTATGTTGAGATATGATGTTTTGGACATTATAATCATGTTATATGAAGGGATATGTATATGATTATGAGTTTGTATAAGGATATTATTGAAGGATTATTCAAGAACACTTTAATTATCGAGTTGAAATTGGGGGTTTTCGTTTAATTGTTGTTATAATCACGTTTTTTTGGATATTCATAACGGATTATTGATCGCATTGGAGATGTTTTGTTGATTTGAAACACTTCTTGGGGATTTGAGGTTGGTATTGTTGAGGTTTAGTTGTAATCAATCGTAGTTGGCCTCAAAGTGTTCGATATAATGCCCCAATGAACTTGGTTTAATCGTATCGACGTCTTGAGTTTGTTATATTCGTGTTTGATTCGTATATTGAACGAGTTGTTGGATATTGTACAATTCAAGGTGGTTCGAGCGACCGATATCTCAATTAGGACGTTGTTCGTGGAAGGATAATTGTCACCGGTATTGTGTAAGTTGATTCTTACTCAGTTATAAGGATATTCATTTCCTTTTGTTGTTGTTCATTCATAATCGTAATTCATTCATCATTGTGTTAACCGTATTAAAACTTGTCATTGTCAATTAATCACTTGACCACAAGGAACGACTTCCAATCATTTTGTTGAGCTATCATTCATTTCACTATCATTTTATCTCGGTGAGTCATTATTCGCTTCCGATGTCACTTTTGTTATATCGTGGCATTCCGGTCATATCGGTGCGTGTTGGTATGTGTAGGATTTTCATGTCGGGCACAATTATGTCGTGTGTTGGTTGTTGGCCTCACATTGGATCGTGCACACGAGTCGATTGCTTCGTGAGATCGATTAGGCACAAGACCACGTGTGTATTCGATTGATACACGTTGGTGGCTTGTGCACGGACACATTTCCATCCCGGGCGTAGTGTGGCGCCACCCTTTGAGCCGCATCGTTAGTTGATTCATACAGCATGTTTGATTGCGTATGTTTTCAACAAGTTTGGGTTATAATCTTACCGCTTCATTTTAATCGAACTTGTGGTTTATACTACATATTTATATGATTGTGTTTATTCAACTCTGGAGGATTGTTGTTCTCAGATAATCGACTCCCGCTTGGGGATATTTGTTTCTCAGGTCATGGCAAGGCAAAGGCACAGGGTGAGCACGTTGACGGCGAGGAGTCCCAATGATACTAGAAAGGGGCCCCAGTCTGTTCAGTTATTTATTCAGTTATTTATGTTTCCTTTATTTATTCCGCTGCAGACATTCCGTTTGAATACTCATTTCATTCAGTGTTGTGTATTTTATCGTCACATAAAATACACATGTATTCTATTTTATCGTGGGTGTGTTGTATGAAACTCCCAATCGGAGTAATTGATGTTGTAATGTGGTTCGGTACTACATTTGCCCTGTGTAATTCATCCGTTTTCATTCGCCTGGTGGGTCCCAGTCGGGGGTCCACGGCACTGTAATATCCGCCTAGTTTGGGGTGTTACAGAGTTGGTATCGGAGCGTGGTTTTGAATACTACCTTCCGAGTCATGTCTCATTTGAAATCATCATCATCGGCTAGTATCATTGGACTTTCGCATCACGTGCGACCTGTGCAGATGCCGATCAAATCAGACCGAAAGAACTGTAAGACTTCTATCGCCATGGTATAATTTCTGGCAATTTTCATTCATTCATAATTTATCAGTTAACAATCCTCAAACATCATTTTCATTTTTACCAGGACGGTCATTTTAACTCATTTATCACTCAATTCATTTCATTACTCGGTTGTTGATCTGGAAGATCATATAATTAATCTTGTTAACTTGTTCAAGATAATCATTTCAATAATTTCATCAGAAATCATGTCACCTCGATTAATCGTTCATGTAATCACTGTGTTAGAGAGTATGCTCATTTTCATCACCTCATGTCATAGTCATAATGTGATATTCATGCGAGAGATATAATCATCATGTAACTTTCCACTTCGATGGAAAGAGCCGGCAGAGGACGAGGAGGACGAGGCCGTGGTGCGGGCCGAATCCCGAGAGCTCGTGTGAACACACGTGCGAATGCGAGAAACAATGCCAATTCATCGAGCAATGACGCCGCCACTCATTCACCGGGCGTGATCATTCACTATCGGGAGTCGCACTCGGACACGGCTCGACCAAGGTGTTCGGTGGACCCACTTGCTTTTATGCAGGCATGATGGCCCAAATGACGCAGATGGCACAACTTATGGAGACGATGCACAATTCACCAATCAAAATCAACAGCTCCTCCGCCGCCACCTCGAGGCAAGAGAGGAATGTGAGCAATATCATCGGCGACATCTCGCCGTGAGGCCACCGACTTTTGAGGGCCTGCCCGAGCCGGCAGATATTATTCATTGGCTCGAACACTTCGAGAAGTTGTTTGTTATGGTAGAGTGTCCCGAAGGACACAAAGTTTCTGCGGCTTACTACTTGGGCAAGAGCGCGCACTCTTGGTGGTTGTCGTTGAAGCCCACCGAAGGATCATGTACATGGGATCGCCCAAAACTCTCATGATGGAGAGGTATTATCCGGCCCCACTCGAGAGGCCAAGCCGCCGAGTTACTCACTCCCGACCCTTCATCGACGCGGATGTTCTCGCCAAAGGCCGAGAAATTTCAGAACTTCTTCCGTTCGCCTCATCTATCATTCGCCCGAGGCGGACAAGATCAAGTATTTCAAAGAAGAGATCAAACCCTGATGCAGCTACAACCGCTTAATCATAATTGCACCACGTTGGCCAAATTCATTGAGAAAGCTCTTACTTACGAGCTATCGTTAAGGAGATTTCTAAGCGGAACCTTCATCTCGGCAAGAAGTCTAAGAACCGAATCACCTCCGACTAAGTCGTGCCAATCTCAAGAAACTGGCGGCTCTACTTTTTCTCGAGCGACCTCTCGGCGTCTAAACCCACGGAATCTCGCCTCGAGCGCGCTCAGCCGCCACTGTTTCAACCGTGAAGAACAGGTCATTTCAGACCAAATGTCCGGCTGCATCGTCACGTGCCATAATCCGTGGAATTGCCGGGCATCGGGCCCGCTTTTGCCGAAGGGACTCTAAACCCACTCCGGCCATCTCAGCCCTGTGACATTCAAAGATGCGTAATCAGCGATTTACGGTCAGCTCGTTTAAGACGACAGAGCTAGCAAGGGCGGAGCCAAGAGCTATCGACGGAGCATCCGGTTCGGGGCCGCAAGCCCCGAATTTACGAGATGAAGAAGACCGATGATCCAGAGGCCGGATGATCTCGTGTACACTCGATATTCTATCTCAACCAAAGGTGTACCCTTTTGACACCGGTGCATCGCATTCATTCATTTCCGAGTCATGTTTGCGTAGACTACGCCCGGGTAGTGCTACTAGTTGTGAGCCTTATGTCATTGGTCTACCCGACGGTAGACGAATTATCGTAATCGTGAGATTCGTAATTGTCCGATTGGCCATGGTCGTGTATAGCCAGCGGACCTAATCGTAGTAGATTTGCCGAGGGACGACGTCATCTTGGGTATTGACTGGATGGATCGTCATGATGCCATCATTAGTGTCCGTAAGCGTATGGTCACTATCATTTCAGACGATGGGGTTGAATGTGTTTTTCAGGGAGGTAATCCCGGCTGTTCTGGTAAGGTCATTAATTTGATGAAAGCAGTGAGATTACTCAGTCAGGAATGTGTTGGTTATTGGTCCTATATGACCAAAACCGAGAAATCATCAGTATTGTTGTCGGATATTCCGGTTGTGAGAGAATATGCCGATGTATTTCCAGACGAGTTACCTGGTTTGCCTCCACAGAGAGATGTGGAATTCACGATCGAGTTGGAGCCTGCACGCCTCCGATATCAAGGCACCGTGCATCGATGGCCCCGACCAAATGCAGGAGTTGAAGAATCAACTTGAAGAATTGTTCGAGAAAGGTTATATCCGACCGCGCGCCCCCGTGGGGAGCACCGATTCGCTTGTCAAGAAGAAGGATGGTTCGCTCCGGTTGTGTATTGATTAATGGAATTGAATCGGGTGACGATCAAGAATAAGTATCCTTTACCCCGCATTGATGATCTCTTAGATCAACTTCAGGAGCTTCAGATTTTCCAAGATCGACTTAAGATCCGGATATCACCGATTACGGATTCGAGAGTCGGATATCGCGAGGACGGCGTTTCAACACGCTACGGTCATTATGAGTTCGTAGTTATGCCGTTCGGGCTAACTAATGCACTGCGGTATTCATGGAGTTAATGAATCGGGTTTTCATCGACTTTTGGATCAGTTTGTTGTTGTCTTCATCGATGACATTTTGATTTATTCTCGTAACCGAGAGGAGCACGAGGTTCATCTTCATCAGGTTCTCGACGTGTTGAGACGAGAGCAACTTTATGGAAAGTTTTCCAAATGCGAGTTCTGGATGTCCGAAGTGACTTTTCTCGGACATGTAATTTCATCAGACGGAGTTCGTGTCGACCTTCAGAAGACGGAGGCTATCCGAGATTGGTTACCTCCGAAGAATGTTAAGGAAATCCGAAGTTTTCTCGGATTAGCGGGTTATTATCGGCGGTTTGTGGAAGGATTTTCTAAAATCGCTCAACCCTTGACGAACCTTTTGCGAAAGGATAAGAAATACACGTGGTCCGACACGTGTCAACGGAGTTTTGAGGAACTCAATAGCCGGTTAATGTCAGCACCTGTACTTTCCTTGCCGCAGGGGACGGAGGGATTTGTGGTTTATAGTGATGCGTCCGGACAAGGTCTCGGATGTGTGCTCATGCAGAATGGAAAGGTTATTACTTATGCTTCACGATAATTGAGACCTTACGAGGTTAACTATCCGACTCACGACCTGGAGCTAGCAGCCGTGGTGTTCGCATTGAAGATTTGGCGTCATTATCTTTATGGCGTTACTTGTCAGATATTCACCGATCATAAGAGTTTAAAGTATATATTCACTCAGAAGAAGTTAAATATGCGACAGAGGCGGTGGTTAGAACTAATCAAAGATTATGATATCGAGATCCTTTATCACCCGGGCAAGGCGAACGTTGTCGTCGACGCCTTGAGTCGTAAGTCCGTGCAGGAGCAAATGCTTGCTCGTTTAACAGTTCAGAAGGAGCTTCAGCAGGAATTCATTAGACCCGAGATCGAGGTCTGGCTCCAGCGAGTTCAGGGACAGCTTTGTATGTTGGAGATTTCATCGTCACTTGAGGCGGTAATCAGAGAGAATCAGAGTTCAGACCCTTCATTGTTGCGCATCCGTGAGGATGTGGCTCAGGGGAAAGCCCCTGGATTCGTGGTCCACAAGGATGGACTTTTGAGATTTAAGAATCGGTTGTGCGTACCGGCAAATGACGAGTTGAAAAACTCGATTTTGAAAGAAGCTCATGCTACCCCTTATTCTGTTCATCCGGGGTCTAGCAAGATGTACAAAGACTTGAAACAAAATTACTGGTGGAGTAACATGAAGCGAGAAGTCGCAGAATTTGTTTCGAGATGCTTAACCTGTCAACAAGTTAAAATTGAGCATCAGCGACCGGCGGGTATGCTGAAACCTCTCCCTATTCCAGAGTGGAAGTGGGAAGACATTTCTATGGATTTCATCACGAGTTTGCCGACGAGTCGTCGTGGCATGAATACGATCTGGGTGATTGTGGACCGCTTAACAAAATCAGCTCATTTCCTTGAGATCAAGGATACGTGGGGTCCCGAGAGACTAGCCCAGTTGTTCATCAAGGAGATAGTGAGACTGCACGGTACTCCTAAGAGTATCGTTTCCGATCGTGACGGACGATTTGTGTCTCATTTTTGGAAATCAGTTCATCGTGCTATGGGAACTCACCAATCTCGATCGCTTTTCATCCTCAGTCCGACGGACAATCAGAGAGGACTATTCAGACATTAGAGGACATGTTGAGGGCATGCGTCCTCGATTGGAAGGACGATTGGGAAGCCCAACTACCATTGATCGAATTCACGTATAATAATAGTTGGCATGCTTCCATTAAGATGGCACCTTACGAGGCCTTGTACGGTCGTCGTTGTCGATCTCCTTTGTGTTGGGATGACTTGTCAGAATCAATCGGCACCGAGCCCGATATGCTTATAGCCGCCCGGGAGAAGGTAGCTTTGATCAAGAGTCGTATGTTGACATTTCAGTCGGCGTAAATCATATGCAGATAATCGTCGTCGACCACTAGAGTTCGAGACGGGTGACCACGTTTTGGTCAAGGTATCCCCGAGTCGAGGTATCTTCTGTTTCGGAAAACGGGGGAAGTTGAGTCCGAGATTCATTGGACCGTTTGAAATTTTGGATCGAGTAGGCGAGTTAGCTTATCGATTGGCTTTACCTCCGGCTTTGAGCAGGATTCATAATGTGTTTCACGTCTCTCAGTTGCGAAAGTATGTTGCCGACCCGAGTCACATACTTCAGTTCGACGAAATCGAGATCGCAGATGATCATTCGTACGAGGAGCGTCCTGTACGAGTGTTAGAGCGGCGAATCAACAGTTGAGGAACAAGACGATCCCTTTGGTCAAGATTCAGTGGTCTAGGCACGGAGTCGAAGAGGCCACTTGGGAAACCGAGGAGAATATGCGGGAGAGTTATCCCGAGTTGTTTGACCCTTAGTTTCGGGGACGAAACTCTTTTTAAGGGGAGGAGTATGTAATACCCGGTTGCAATTCATTCATTTTCATTAAGTAATTATCAGTCTGTAATTGTCACTCAGTAACTCTCACTCATTAATAATCACTCATCATTCATGAATCACTCATTTGCGTTCACTGTTGGCATGTTGTAATCGTATATCAGTTACCGATCGTCATTTTATCTCCATCTTTAGATCGAGACGGGAGTATTATCATTTTCATTGTGATTGATAGCCTTATACTGAGAGTATCATCTTTGGCTCGTGTTAGACTTGTTCACTTCCACATTCGTATGATATGTCGGATCATTCATCAGTCGTAGCGAGGAATCGGAATTATCGAATTTATCCACCTTGGCCAGCATCGAGTTACGGCCGTAAGGTTCTGGGATACGGCCGTAAGTTCAGCGGGTACAGCCATAAGGCTGGCCGGTTACGGCCGTAAGTGGTCCAGCAGGTTGCCCAGGCATTTTGGCCGAAGGTGAGTTACGGTCGTAAGGAAGGTGAGATACGGCCGTAAGGGGTGTTCGTAAATTTCGGGTGTTGTCGACCAAGGGTGACTTACGGCCGTAAGGGTTGCGGCATACGGCCATAAGTCGAGGCAGGTACGGCCGTAAGGCTTGGCCGGATACGGTCGTACGCTGCAGGAAGGATGTCTGGCCATTTTTGACGAAGGCGGGTTACACCCGTAAGGTTGGCCGGATACGGCCGTATCATCCGAGTTACGGCCGTAAGGTGTGAGGTACGGCCGTAAGGCTGTCGACGGGTGTTTTTGACGAAGGCGGGTTACGCCCGTAACTCAGGAGCGGTTACGGCCGTAAGTCTGTCGGCAGGCTTTCGGACGAAGCCGGGTTACGGCCGTACGAGTTGGCCGGTTACGGCCGTAAGGCCGTTGACTTGGAAAGTTACGGCCGTAAGAGGGCCGAGTTACGGCCGTAACTTCCGGCAGTATTTAAGGACTTGGCCGGGTCATTTCTTCTCACTTCTTCATTTTTCCATCTTCATCCGAGAGAGAGGGTTGAGAGAGAGATTTTGCAATCATCAATCACTTGAGTGTGTAATTTTCATCATCTTCATTCATTTGGGAAGCTTGGATACTCATTTAAACTCGTGTTCTTCGGATCGAAGTGATTGGATCTTCAAGAGGTAAATTCTTCAACACATTGGATTTCGATTCTATGTTGAGATATGATGTTTTGGACATTATAATCATGTTATATGAAGGGATATGTATATGATTATGAGTTTGTATAAGGATTCATTGGATTATTGAAGGATTATTCAAGAACACTTTGATTATCGAGTTGAAATTGGGGGTTTTCGTTTAATTGTTGTTATAATCACGTTTTTGGATATTCATAACGGATTATTGATCGTATTGGAGATGTTTTGTTGATTTGAAACACTTCTTGGGGATTTGAGGTTGGTATTGTTGAGGTTTAGTTGTAATCAATCGTAGTTGGCCTCAAAGTGTTCGATATAATGCCCCAATGAACTTGGTTTAATCGTATCGACGTCTTGAGTTCGTTATATTCGTGTTTGATTCGTATATTGAACGAGTTGTTGGATATTGTACAATTCAAGGTGGTTCGAGCGACCGATATCTCAATTAGGACGTTGTTCGTGGAAGGATAATTGTCACCGGTATTGTGTAAGTTGATTCTTACTCAGTTATAAGGATATTCATTTCCTTTTGTTGTTGTTCATTCATAATCATAATTCATTCATCATTGTGTTAACCGTATTAAAACTTGTCATTGTCAATTAATCACTTCAGTCACAAGGAACGACGGTTCCAATCATTTTGTTGAGCTATCATTCATTTCACTATCATTTTATCTCGGTGAGTCATTATTCGTTTCCGATGTCACTTTTGTTATATCGTGGCATTCGGTCATCTGCATGCCGGTTGGTATGTGTAGGATTTTCATGTCGGGCACAATTATGTCGTGTGTTGGTTGTTGGCCTCACATTGGACTGTGCACACGAGTCGATTGCTTCGTGAGACTGATTAGGCACAAGACCATGTGTGTATTCGATTGATACACGTTGGTGGCTTGTGCACGGACACATTTCCATCCCAGGCGTAGTGTGGCGCCACCCTTTGAGCCGTACTGTTAGTTGATTCATACAGCATGTTTGATTGCGTATGTTTTCAACAAGTTTGGGTTATAATCTTACCGCTTCATTTTAATCGAACTTGTGGTTTATACTACATATTTATATGATTGTGTTTATTCAACTCTGGAGGATTGTTGTTCTCAGATAACTGACCCCGTTTGGGGATATTTGTTTCTCAGGTCATGGCAAGGCAAAGGCACAGGGTGAGCACGTTGACGGCGAGGAGTCCCAATGATACTAGAAAGGGGCCCCAGTCTGTTCAGTTATTTATTCAGTTATTTATGTTTCCTTTATTTATTCCACTGCAGACATTCCGTTTGAATACTCATTTCATTCAGTGTTGTGTATTTTATCGTCACATAAAATACACATGTATTCTATTTTATCCTGGGTGTGTTGTATGAAACTCCCAATCGGAGTAATTGATGTTGTAATGTGGTTCGGTACTACATTTGCCCTGTGTAATTCATCCGTTTTCATTCGCCTGGTGGGTCCCAGTCGGGGGTCCACGGCACTGTAATATCCGCCTAGTTTGGGGTGTTACAGACAATGCCTAATTCCTAATGCTTTGTGACACTCTCTTCCAAGTTACTGACGCTATATATGTACCTAGAGCCCCTTGAACCTTACACATCTTCAGTGATATACGTAGCAATAGTTTTCATATCGAAATATTATGGGAATGAAATAGTTTCTTTATGTTACCTCTGATGACTATGAACGAAAACGCATCTTAGAGAAATTCATGGGTCAAATTAGTGGAATGTACCTCGCTACTATTAGGATTTTTGAATCTTATGTTGTCACTAAGAAGAAACTTTGGGACACTAACTCATATAGGCTTTAGCATGATAGACTATGTCATCTTGGTTGAGATATGATGATCCGTATACTAAAGAACTCAGATGGATATTATTTATTTTGAGAAAAAAGGTGGCAACAACTCAACACAAAGCACAATATTGATGTTCATCATGATATGTCATCGAAAGATCCGGAGAAATATGCCCCTTCTACGCACTTGATTATGTCAAAGGCACATCACTCATTTTGCAAAGCCTCCTCTTTAGCCAAAGTAAGAGCGACACCTTTCTATGTCAAGGACATAAAACGAATATTCTATTCTTACACCAAATACAAGGAGATATTTATGGACCCATCCATCCACAATGCGGTACTTTACGGTTTGGTGGATGTTTCGACACGTTGGTCACAAGTCACACTCTTGTCCACACAAAATGTTTCCTTTGCAAAACTTTTGTCTCAAATTATGTCTTATGGATCAACACCCTAATCATCCAATCAAGTCTATTAGACGCGACAGTGTTCTAAAAATCCCCGCCTAGACCGATTAATCCTCCGATTAATCCCTAGAAGGTCCTCTACCGTTCCGATTATGGCCTAGGCGCTTGTACTGGGCGTTTGGGTGATTAATCAGTCGTCTAGGCTGGCTGGGCGGGGGCCTATGAAGGCAAGCTGAGATACTATGGGTACTATGGACTACTTTATAGTTATATCAATGTTTTAAATTTCGTAGCTAGGTGGACGATTAGGCGGATGCCTAGGCGGTTATACTTTTTAATTTTTTTTGTTTTATTCTAACAGTACTATAAATTCCTAAACTGAGATATTATGGATATTATAGACTCCCTTATATCTATATCAATATTTTAAATATAATATATAATTGATTATATATCTTTTAAATGATTAAATTTTAATTCTTTTTAATTATTTACATATATATATAATTTTTTATATATAAAAATAATTAAAATAATAATAAAAATATAAATCCGTCTAATCCGATTAATCCCCGATTAATCCCCGAGTAATCCTCTGGGCGCTAGGCGTTAGCAATCCGAACGCCTAGCGCCTAGCGTTTTTTAGAACAATGCGCGATAATGCAGGAGAGTCTAAATCTAAAGTTTTGGTGATTACTGTATGTCAATCAATAAAAACATAGAGCATAATATACCCCATGTGCATACACAAAATGGTCTCGTGGAGGAAACCATCAAATAAATCCAAATGGTGGCTCGGGCATTAGTTTTGCGCACCAACATGCCCATCTCTGATTGGGGTTATCAAGTCCTACATGCAGCTCTACTTGTTCATTTCGGACCTACTATTGGTCGACCATTTTCTACATACCAGTTAGTAAATGGATATTAGCCTCACGTTTACGCATATTTGATTGTTTCAACTCTTGTGCCGATTGCACCCCCATAATAAAATAAGATGGATCTTAGAGACGTCTAGGTATTTATGTCGGATAGAAATCCCCAATAATTATCCGCTACATAGAATCTTTGACAATTGACTCTTTACCGCACATTTTTCAGATTGTCACTTTGATGATACGGTCTTCCGACCGTTAGGGGCAGGGAGAAAATAAAATTTCTTAAGGAACGACATGAGGTGTCGTGCACTACTACAAAAATAGGCAAGGAGACCCGTCCAAATAAGCCTAAGAGACCGCCTCTGGACGGGTCTCTATTTCAGCGGTCTCTTTGATAAAGAGACCGCCTCATGGGGGAGGGTCTGTTTTTGAGATATAAGAGACCTGATATCTAAGAAATCAGGTCTGTTATGCAAGTGAGAGGAAACTAATTTAAAAGGGTAAGAGACCTGTTATCTGAGATATGGCCTCTTTGATTTTTTAATATTTTTTTGTCTAGCCTAAGAGAGCTCATTTTACACCTACCGGGTCTCTTTGATTTTTTTAATATTTTTTTTGTCTAGCCTAGGAGAGCCCATTTTACACCTAACGGGTCTCTTTGATTTTTTTTAATATTTTTTTTGTCTAACCTAAGAGAGCCCATTTTACACCTAACGGGTCTCTTTGATTTTTTTAATATTTTTATTTTAAAACCTAAGAGGCCGGTTTTTATACATAACGGGTCTCTTTGATTGTTTAAATATTTTTTTTGTATAACCTAAGAGACCCGATTTCAAGTTTAACAGGTTTCTTTATCATATTTTTAAAAAAAAAACATAATAATCCTGCCCGTACCCAATAATATAAAACACAAAACAACACTCACCATTACATAAAAACATCATAAACCAACTCGTTCCCGAAAATATAAGACAACACAAGACAACACTATAATGATATCTTTACATCTATTGCAATCTCTAGATGCTGAGAAGGTGGATACAATATTAACCCTGGGTCGAGGAAAAGAGATCTGAGCTTGTTGATGTATCAATATTAACCCCAAGATTCTCAATGAGTCTATTTCTTACAAGTACATCATGAGGGAGTTGTAGGCAACCCAAGACTAGCGAGAGTTCATCCATTGTAGGTGACACGCCAGCTACGATTGTTGCCCTATACACCATCAAGGCTAACGAGGTCCTGCAGAAATAAAGCCATTTCATAAAAGCATATCTTGTTTTTTATTCGTTGACTAATAGTATATGATTATTATGATGATAGTTACATAATCGTTTTTTATTAAATCCACCGAAAGATTCTACTCAAGCCTCATTTTAGTTTCAAAAGAAATAAAACATAAAAATGCATGACTGTAAAATGTGATTACAACATCTCCTCTAGAAGCAATAATTAACAACATGGATAATTACAGAATGGTAAGAATGCAAACCATTTACTATTAATCTGAACTCTCCCAGAGGTGAAAGACAGCACCGGCTCGCCAAATGCACTAGCTGTTTGGAATCTCCTGAAGCCCATAGCTTGAGAAAACAAAAATAATGAGTAACATGATGGAGTAGACACACAGTTTACGATCCACAAAGAGAAAAAAAAAGGTATTACCAGTCAAATATTCCAGTATTAAACCGGAACAGTTTACTTTTCCTCTCCTAGTATTAGGCAGTGTCATGCACTTTAAAACAACATGTTTATTCCATTTTCATCACCTTCTTAAAATCACAACTCCTATACTATTTTATCCACTTTTGACTCGCATATCAGCCGAAGAAGAAGATAAAAAAGTTAGACATGGATGTAGAAATATCAAATCACATTCAGTTACTTAGTCAGGCTGCCACTCACAAAAATAAAAATTTTCAGTTAACTCAATAACTGAAACATGGCATTAATAAAAAGTTCATGTTCCCACAAAACGCCATAAAAGCAGCTAATCATATGAATCATGTACTACATTGGCATAAGCATTTTCAAAAAATAAAGACCCCCCCCCCACTAATGTCACCTATGAGACATCGGCACATTACAAGGTTGGGAGTTACACCATCCTTTTTTGCTTCAGTAATAAGCATGAGGCCAGCTTCTAGATCATCCTTTCTCGGAAAAGATGAAACAACAGAGTGTGAGTAGCATGCACTTCCAAGTTGAAAACCAAGGTGAAAAATCATACTAATTCAGTACAATGAGAGGCAATTACTTTTCACTAGCCACGGCAAGAACGGAGTAAGTTATGGTATTTGGGCACAAGCCCATGCCTTTCATTTCAAATAAAGTTTGCGTGGCCTTTTGCAGTTGATCCGCATCACCTGCAGGGCAATGAGAATATATAGTTTCCCACACTCCATCATACGGTATCACGTAGATAAGGAAAATAAAATTTAAAATCAGATGCCGACACAATATTAGCTTTTGTACTCGGATATTTGTATTATACTTTTGGATCTGAGTCAAACAGTAAAAAAACAAAAGCAGATTTTAGCTTTCATATTTGATACAACCCTCCATTCCACACAAGGACTCCACTTTGGACAAGGTACAAATTTGTTATTTTAGTCATGTGAGTAAATGTACAAGTCTTTACAAACCATATATTCTTAATTATTTTTTGAATGTTTTTGGTCCAGTGAATTATCATTTTAATGCAAGAAACATATAACATTAACCTGAAGGATATTATCAAAATTCCAATTACATACTAACAATAATAAATTTAAAAACATGAATCTTTATGTGGAACCGAGGGCGTACTCTAACCAAAATTCCATGAAGTTGAGAATCTAAACGAGCAAGGGTGCCTCATGGCAGTCCATGAATTCTGAAAAATAGATGCAAAAACTAAAGTTACGTTTACATACGTAAATGTGTTCCGCTAAGTAGGTCATGGAATTAACTTACACAAAGCGCTTATCAATGCATTCATCATCGGAATGGTCGGCTTCGATTCAAGTTCTTGATGCCTCCATACGTACTAAGTGCCTTTTGCCGGCCCAAAGATAAATACATTTAGCAAATAGCTATGATGCCATTCAAGCATTGCTGGTACACAGGTGTGAACTAGTAAAACAATGGCCAAAACAAGGGAAAGCAATCATTCTCTTTTGCATGATCTACTATATATATTATATATATAATAAAAGACTTCTCTTAGGCCTGATAATAGAAAAGACAAGATGATACCATAAATCAAATTCTTTGTCATCTCAAATTGTTAAAATAGATTGACTTAGCATTGCCTACACTAGAACAACTTCCATCTGAATGATGTTATGTGAAGGAAAGAATAGGCTAGAAACTAAAGAAATTTACAAATGATGTTTTTACCATCCATAAAAAGGGATCGAGTCGCTCGTTGGAGCATAATGAGCACTGATACCATGTTAAGATATGGGATTCCATCTTAAAAGGTCAACCTTATTAAAATGAGTCGTCCAAAATCTTTATTATTTTGTGTATGTCAACATTGTTATTGATGAGGAATATTTATATCCCTAACTGTCGTAATGTCAAGGTAAAATGCAACAACGCATCATAAAAAAGTCATTACTAAACATCATAAAAAAGTCATTACTAAAAAAAAATCATGCTTAAACCATACTAATCATAAGGAAGAGCATTCAAAAGGCTTTGATTAAAAATATAGACCTCAAAAGAAACTTTGATAATGAATTTCTAGAGATTGCTGGATTGCCCATACATTGCTACAGGCTCCCATCAAGGAGCTATATGAAATGATTCCAGCATGCATTCCTTTAGCCCTAGCTTCTTGTAGAATTTCAAATGCAGTATCCACCTTCCCAGCATGTCAAAATGATTTATTTTTTAAAGACAAAATTCTAAAGTTCTCTTAATCATCAAGAAGGACAAAAAGTAGTCATAATTTCTCCTGCTTCTTAGTTCTTATTTTTTTTCAAATGTTAATATACTCCTTAGTTGCACATGTAAACCAATCGAGTTTAATATTCAAAAAGACACATATGGTCTATATATTAAGCTGAAATATCTACACACACTACATATATACATGGACAAAGGCAAACATGACAAAAAAAGGAGCTCATGCAATACACACAAGCGCGCATAGGACAAATTCAAAAAATACCTCTAGATTTTCTTTTATCTTTTCGGAAAGTGAAGCCCCAATCGTCTTTTTTCCAGTCTTCTTGTGATGAGAGGAAATTAGTTCTTTCAAAATATTTTCCTACTATAAAATTTTCAACTAAAGTCGGCATTTACCCTTTCCATGTTCAGGACATGTTCATGATGTCGTTCGAAACTTGTAAGGTAAAATAGATCGATGTAATGATATGCTTCTTCTACATTATTTCCTCAGTATTGTTTTTATTTCACTTAATTAATCAACGATGTTATTGCTGCAGAAAAAATTAGAACAAGAACGTGACAGCTTATGATAAAACAGTAAAACTCACTTAAGTAGAAAAATCAAGATGACCTAATAGCCACCGGAAAATTCCTGCCGAGATTATGGACGCCAAACAGAATGAATTCCAAAGCATCATATGCAGAAAAATAAAACTCATTTAAGTAGAAAACTAACCCCCGAGACCAAGCCCACTAATTACTTAAATAAACATATTCAAATAAAATAAATTAAAACAAGAAGATGAAAGCAGCAGTAGAATTTTCTGTGTGCATTATTTCTGACCAGTTGTCTGACACAAGACGAACACTTATCATTATAAACACGAACAAAAAACATGATAATTTTTAGAAACTAAAGGAAAATCATTAAACAAAATGTAACAAAAAAGCTGAAAAATTGTCAGGTTTGGTAATTGGAATAGAAGTCTTCTGCATGTTAAATATAAACATAAATAAGAGACAGTTACTTCGATACGTTACAGAAAATCCTTTATTTAACTGGATCACATAACAAAATGAGCCAAAACTAAACAAAAAAAAATGATTTTGTAATGAAAATCCAGATCTCATATGCACAGAAAATGCAGGAAATACATATAAAATAAAAAAATATCCTTGAGAAAAACGTTGGTGCACTGGCGATTTCTCGCGTTTCTTAAGGTATCGGCTATTCAATGGCGCAACCTTAGGTTCAACATATCCTACAAAAAACATCACATGAAAATATCAAAAATCGATAAACTAAATTCTAAAAATGAAACTAAAACTAAGATAATAAAAAAAGAACAAAAATGGATGTCAAGAAATAAATCAATTACCTGTAAAGAAGAGAAAAATCAACATTAAATTACATGATATCATAGGCCTAAAGTTGCAACTCTTGACAAGAATTATCGGAAGTGGCAACGGATATAGGTGTTGACAAAATTATTCTAAAACAAAAATCGGCACCCTAATATCCATTCAACTAAACAAAATCGAACGAAAATAGGAAATATAACTACTAAAATGGTATATTTTCCTTTCACCCCCTTCCAACTCGAGAACACAAATTACAATTTCGTTTCGCTTTCTTTTCTTTCTTTTCAATATTTTCCCGGCTAACTTTCTTTCCCTTTCTTTTCTTTCCTTTACTAAAACTCAGAAATGAGCGTTACTCCTATGAACCAGGTTCATATATGAACTCTTTCACTGTTATGTGCATTACAGTGAGTTTTTATACATAACAATGTTATGTGCATAACAGTGAGTTTTTATACATAACAGTGAGAGTTTTTGTATATAACAGTGATACTAAAAAAAACGAGTTCTTGGATTTATTTCTAGAGCATCAGTAGAGAACTAAGAGTGGTTGGAAAATGAAACCAAACATACTGCCAAGACGATTCTTAATCTACGAGTTAAGATAAGTAATACTCTTGTTTTGATTTTGAAATAACTTATGTTTCGATGTTGAACAACTTGAACTGGACCACGTGATCTCATGCCAAAAAGTGCACTGTGCAGAACATACCTTTTGGATTCTGTGAGGGGTTAGTGTGAATGGTTCTGTGCAGGAAATATTTCCGAATTCAACAACATAAAATGGAAAAGGAGAAACAACTCTCATATCAACAGAACCGAAAATCAACTAATTATTTTATTTATTGAGAAAAAATAAGAAAAAATGAAAAGGAACACAGAACATCATACACATGGTAACAAAGCATAATAAAAAAAACAAACAAAAAATAAAAAAAACGACTTTCAAACATGCGGACATAAGAAATCACAGCGCAGCGATGAAGAAGGGTTTTTTTTGCTAACCACATGTGAAAATCAAATACGATAACCTTTGATAATCACAGCGCAAGGATGAAGAAATCACGAACCTACGATAACGAAGAAGGGTTTTGAAGATAATCCAAGCTTTGGGCAAATCACAGCGCTGACCTTTGGGCTTTGAAAAATGGTTTTCTTGCTGCCGCTGGAAGAAACCACGGTGATGAGTATTGAGATAAAAGAAATTGAGATGGCAAAGTGGGATCGACATAAAGTGGGAGAAACCGCAGTGGCAAAGATCGCCGCCAAGGGATCGATTACAGACGGGAGAGAGATGGAGAGATTAGAGAGTACTTAGTGCCAAGTGTTAGCCCTAATCTGAAGAAGAAAAGAAGAGACCGGTTAGGTTAAACAACTAGTAGAAAAATACCATTTCACATCGGATATTTTAGATCAATTTTATAATAACCGATTTAGAAAGTGACGCGGCCATTTTCTAATTCGGTTCTAAAATAACCGATTTAGAAAGTCCACTTTCTAGATCGGTTAACCGATCTAGAAAGTGGACTTTCTAAATCGGTTATTTTAGAACCGATCTAGAAAGTGCACTTTATAGATCGGTAATTTTAGAACCGATTTAAAACCCACTCGAGAAATTATATTTAAATTTAATATAATGCAAGTTTCTTAAACAACTCAGTTTACCCTAGTGGTTGAGACTTCACTCCACACCACAAGATCAAGGGTTCAAATCCTCATGGCAACAAATTGAAATACATTGATATTTCAAGACTGGGTCGGGCTAGGTCTCGGGTTGGGGCCGGGCTGTGGTCGGATCGGACCCGAGCTGGGTTAGGGTCATTTTTTGGAGAAAAAAAAATAAGACTTTCTAGATCAGTTCAAATAGACATTCTAGATCGGTTAAATAACCGATGTAGAAAGCAGACTTTCTAGATCGGTTCTGAAAACCGATGTAGAAAGTTCACACTTTGTACATCGGCTGGATCTATAATGGTTATTTAACCGATTTAGAATGTCTATTTTACCCGATTTAGAAAGTGTTTTTTCTAGTAGTGAACAGGTCTCTTAAGTTTTTACATTTTAGAGACCCGTCAACAAAAGCAACGGGTCTCTTATTTCTTATACATTAGAAACCCATCATTAAAAACAACGGGTCTCTTAAGTCTCTCACAAAAAAATGGTGGGCCCATTTGACATATAAGAGACCTGTTGTTTATAATATCAGGTCTCTTATATTAAAGAGACCCGTTATCTTTATCAACGGGTCTTTTAGTCTGGATCTCTTTGCTTGTTTTTGTAGTAGTGGTGGTTGGTCCCTATTTTGTATCATTATGATCTCCTAATATCATAATGTGATCAAGAAGAATGAGTACTTGATATTCAAAATGTAACAGATTCGATGTCTGGTGTGTTTGATGATATCGCTAAATTGACAAATTTCATATTCCAGATGCAAATATGCCTGTAAGGTCAGAAGTCCCCATTAAGGGGGACATCACCAATGTACTGATTGATACAATCGCACTCGGTGGAAGTATGATTAAGGTTGTAGCTCCAGAAATGAAGAGTGTGTGATCACCTGGTTTGATAGACTCGCCCAAGGAAGACAAGGTATTGAGGCACAAAATGATCCTTTAATCATCAATACTGGGAATCTTTCTCGTGAGATTGTCTTTGTTTGTATATATGTCTATAAATCATTACTTGGGGATGCCGTGAAGCTCAATTCAACATCATTAAACATAGAAATCTTGATAAATTGTCAAAGTGTGTACGATCTGGTACAATCGACCACTCTTATTGATGATGTGCTTGCATACACAATCACTCAAGAAATCATAAAGCACAATGATATCGAACCCCCTAAGTTGTAGAATTTCAACATACAGTTGATTGGCCTGAATAGAAAGAAGTAATCCAGGCAAAATTTGATTCTTTAACAAAACGACAGGTATTTAGCCTTGTAGTGCTAACTCCGCCAAGTGGCAAGTAGGACATAAATAGGTTCTTATCAGAAAGCATAATGAGAATGATGATGTCCTGAGGTACAAGGCTCGTCTTATCACACGAGGCTTTTCACAATGCCCTGGTGTAATACCCGCAATTTCGGACTTCGGTAATTTTCTATTTTTCGGCGGGAGTCCGTGTTGATGACTCGCTCATGACCGTTTCGTTATTCTGAGAGTAATTAATTCTGCATTTTTGGACGTTCGAGTTCGTTTCGGTGTCGTTTTATTGAATTCAATGTTCTTAAGCGGCTTTTCCGCACTTAAGTTCGATTCGTGCGAATATCGTCCGAAACTATTGTTTCGAGTTTCTCGTGAGTTCATTTAATGTTATTATTCATGTTGCGAGCTTTAGCTTGGTGTTTCGATCGTGTATCGTGTATTTCGGACGTTTTGGGCCATTTTCGTAATTTCCCAAAGTTTGGGGTAATTACTTTCTGTTGTCGAATTTCGAGCCTTCGGATGGTCGGAATCATGTGTTCTCTTAGCGCTTGGATTCGTCTTTGCGAGTACTTCGTAACCGTATCTTCGTTTCATATTCAGGTTTGGGTTTCAGGGTAGTTCAGGTCGTCGGAGTTGGCCACGGCCGAGTCACGACCACACGTTTTGGGCCAGGGACCCGCCTGGCTGAGTTACGGCCGTAAGGTCCCGGATACGGCCGTAAGGTGCTAGTCAGGTTCCGGACGAATGCCGCTTACGGCCGTAAGGCGTGATCGGGTACGGCCGTAAGGTGCTAAGCAGGTTCCGGACGAATGCCGCTTACGGCCGTAGGGCGTGATCGGGTACGGCCGTAAGGTGCTGGGCAGCATCCGGACGAAGGCCGGTTACGGCCGTAAGGCGGACTGGCTACGGCCGTACATGGTCGGCAGGCTGCTGGGCAGTATATATATGATCGAACAGACGGGTTTACACCCATTTTTCTCATTCCTCTCATTTCCTTTTCACGGCTGGGGCTTGGAGAACATGAAGATATGTTGTTCAACTATCAATCCACGAAGTTCTTGAGTTTCTTGTTGAGATTCGGTGCCTAAATCGAAGGCCCAGCGGAAGCGGTAAAACGAAAATTAATTCGATCCGAATCCCTACGAGGATCGATCGAGCTACGTATATACGAATATCAAAACGAATAACAAGAGATATAGAAACTCACCCTTGTAGTCCGTTGATTAGATGGATAACCTTCTCTCGAGCTATTCCCCAAGCTTTAGGCGATCTCCTTTCAATTCAATCCGCTCCAAGCTCTTGAATGATCCAACGCCGAAAGCACCGCGTCTCTACTTGCCACGCGCCGGAGAAACGACCGGAACGACAATCACCTTGCTATCCTCCGAGGATACGGCTAGAGCTAAGTGATGAAGCTTCCAATATGAGATTATCACACTCTAAGTGTATAACTCACAACTCTCATTTATTTCTTGATTTTTCTCCAAGAATCACCAAGAACAAGTTGAAGAAGAAGATGAAGATAAGTGTTTGAACTCAAAGTCTCACTTTCTCTCTCTCTCAATGTATCTCACGGATTGCTTATTCCACTAAAGAGAGTGAGAAGTCTTCTCTTCTTATTCAATTCCTTTCCACATGAGAACAACTCATGTTTAACCCCACCTTGAAAAAGATATCAAATATCTATTCATTAAACACCTAATCAAGATTCCAATTGATTTAAAAATCAAAGTCTTGTCAAGGTGTGGGGAAGGGGGGACGGCCATGATGAAGAAATAGGACGAGTTCGGTTCGCTTTGGACTCCGTGAGTCCAAACAGATAAACTCCGATTCCGTTCCGATGTATTTATATCGATCAATTAATCTAATTAATTAATCATATCAAATACATAATAACATAATTAATTTCTCCAAGAAATAATTATATTCACGAATTAAATTAATCATCCAGTAATTTATTTAATCCATTTAGCCGTAAATCAATTTATCCGATAAATAGATTTAAACATCCTATGTCCCAAATTTAGATATCCAATATCCAATATTCATAAAGAGAGAATTAGCTCAATTCATTCCGTCGTCAATCCTAATGCGCGACTCGGTAGGTCCGTCTCGATCGGAATGGGAGGAACCAAAGAGTAGTAGCACCACCTAGCCACTGGTGGCCTACACTGCACTCGACCGAGAACGAATGATTGGGATCATTCAAGAACCATTCTGTCGTGAATACCGGTATACGTATAAACCCTTCTTTCAAATGTCCCGATCAAGTTATAGGGTCACGGTCGGTCAAACCCTATCTGTACTTGACTCTATGCATGCGTTAATGCAAATTGAGATCATCGAGTGTCGTGTATCTAATACAACTAGCTCCAATGCTTTGGCCAAAGACTTATGATCTCATCGCGATAACCGCATAGGACATATAACCCGCTCACTAACGGGAGAAAGAATTCTATCTTGGTATTCAGTAGGACCTGCTACTTGCCCGTTAAGATGCACGTCGAGGTTGACCCCCGCCTTCCGGTTTACAGGGTCGAACTACTCTAATGAAAATCTTGACGTCACAAGCACATCCCTACTAAATCCTTAAGTCGAAGGTTCACGAATACCTATCACAACCTTTCGATTTCGTCATTGACTGTCCCGGAGTGAAATCCATGTGACGAATCGAGGGTGAGTCGGTTCGAGTACACTAATCCAATTAGCATACCTATAACGTGTGCTCCCACTAACCATTAGTGTTCGACAGGCACTCTCCATGTCAAAGAACACGTCATACAAGTCTTCACATAAACTTAACGCCTACCAAGTTTCATCGACTTGCGACGATTAAGTATTTGAGCTATAACCTTTCCGGTGCCGACCCCTTATCCAATAAGGAGTGGAACGTTTTGCTCTCAAATACGGACTAGTTTCTATATGTTTATTTACGAGTTAGGAATGCCGGTAACTACCGGTAAATAAAGAAACATTCCTTTGCCTTATATAAATGGTTTACATAATTACAAGTACAATGCCCTCACTCAACAACCTCTGAGTGGCATTCGAGGGCATACTCCTAACAATCTCCCACTTGCACTCAATGCCACACACTATGGTATCTAATACCCATGTTCTCCGATGACGCTCTAAGCTAATGCGAGAAAGTGGCTAGGTCGATGGATCAGCGACGTAGTCGGCTGACTCTACTCTATGCAGCTCAATGTATCTCTTTGCGAACGAATGCTCTTACGAGATGATACTCTCTCTCAATATGTTTGGAACTGTTATGAAACCTTGGCTCCTAGGCATGTGGTACTGCTCCGGCAGCGCAGCACCAGGTGTCACGTGAAGTTTACCCAGTAACTTCTAAATTCTTCCTTTGGAGGCCTCCGAGGCCGCTTTATACTCAGCCTAACAGGTGGAATTAGCAGTCGCGCTATTCTTGGCACTATGCCAAGATACTGCTCCTCCATTAAGAGTAAATGTAGCCAGAAGTAGACATAGAATCGCCTTTCTGTCCTTGGAAGTCCAATACAGTGAATCCCATCACATTCAGTTCTCCACCACCATATATAAGAACCAGATCTCTAGTCCTTCTAAAGTACTTGAGAACGTTCTTTTATGGCGGTCTAATGTTCCCGAATCAAGTTGGCCGAAACCTACTTACCACGCTCCCGGCATGCGCAATGTCGTCTCGTACACAATAAAGCATATGTGAGGCTACCCATCGAATCATATGGTATATAACTCATTTCCTTTCATTGTTCCTCACTTTGAGGACACATCTTCAAGGTGAGTTTTATTCCATGTTGCATCGGTAGGAACCCTCTTTTAGAATCATCCATCTTAAATCGTTTTAAGATCTTATCTATATAGAGGGCCTGGGAAAAGCCTATTGTTCTCTTCGCTCTATCCCGGTAGAGTCGAATACCAAGAATATAGGTTGCTTCTCCCAAGTCTTTCATGGAGAAATTACTCGAAAACCAAGCTTTCACAGAACTGAGCATTCCCACATCATTTCTTATTAGTAGAATGTCATCTACATATAGTACTAAGAATGCGATCTTGCTCCCACTAACTTTCTTGTATACACAAGATTCCTCTTCATTTTGCACGAAGTCAAACTCTTTAACCGTCTCATCAAAATGAAGGTCCCAACTACATGAAGATCACATACCATTTCATGGAGTCTACATCCACCATTGCTAGGTCATTGGTCGTGGGTCGGTCTCTTGTTTATCACTTGGAACCTCGAGGAAACCCAGTTCCTCCAAGTGCATAAAACTATACCTCTTAGGTAATTGAGACACCCTACTAGACCTACGAGGTGGTTGTACTTGTGTTTCAGAAGGTTCGGTTCCAATTTCTTGCACAGGTGTCTCTTTAGGAGTTTCATTGTATTCTTCCAAAGAAATACTTCTACCTGCTCCGCCTTCCTGAATGAACTCATCTTCCAGGAAGTGTGCTTGTAAAGCAACAACGATCTTTCGATCTTCGGGCATGTAGAATAGATATCCCATCGTCCCAGACAGGAATCCAATGAAACGTCCTTTCGTAGACCTAGCTTCCATCTTTTCCACCTTAGTCTTCTTGACATAGGCGGGACATCCCCAAATCCTAATATGATTAAGACTTGGTTTCCTTCCTTCCCACATCACATGTGGAGTTTTAGGAACGGATTTGGAAGGACATCTGCTCAAGATATACGCGGCGATCAGAGTGCATACCCCCACGGGTAAATCGGCAAGTCAAGATAGCCTAGCATGGAACGGACCATGTTCAACAGGTCGGTTCCTTCTTTCGACACACCATTTAACCGAGGAGTACTGGAGGTGTTAGTTGTGAAACTATTCCATGTTCCTTAAGGAACTCGTCAAACTCCGTACTCATATACTCGCCACCTCGGTCCGACCGAAGTGCTTTGATATGATTACCAGTTTGTTTCTCGACTAGGGCCTTGAATTCCTGGAATTTCTCAAAGGCCTCGGATTTATGTTTCATTAAGTATACATAACCATACCTAGTATGATCATCTGTAAACGTAATGAAATATTGATATCCGTCACGTGCTGCTTCCAAAGCACCACATACGTCGGTATGGATTAATCCCAGTTTATCAGCGGCTCTTTGAAATGTCCCTGTGAAGGGGGACTTAGTCATTTTGCCTTTAAGGCAAGATTCACAAGTAGGAAAGGGATCTGATCCCAATGGACCCATAAGTCCATCTTTTTCCATCTTGTAAACCTTTGTCTGACCAACATGACCAAGTCTAAGATGCCATTTCAAAACTTGGTTGGTTTCATCCCTACCACGTTTTCTAGTCATAGTATTCACAACTACTTTGTTGCTGAGATTTAGATGATACAATCCATTCAACAATGTAGCAGTACCCACTAGTTTATTTCTAAAATAAATTTTGCAGGAACCATCACCAATGAAAAATGAAAATCCTTTTCGATCCATGACCGGAAAAGTTAAATGTTATTATTCCCCTTGGGCAAAACAAGTACATCATCTAAAATTAAAACAAAGCCGGATTCTAAATCCATAAGAAGTGATCCTATGTCAGTTGCCTTGACACTATGCCCGCTTAAACGGTAATTATCACTTCCTCCATGTTTCCTACTTTGTTCCAGATCCCGATTCACGGTACAAATATGAGAACTAGCACGAGAATCCAAGATCCGAAGTAGAAAATACGATGGCGAACAATTTGTTTCCAAAACTAAAAGTTCAGACCTTAAGTGCCATGAAGAATCGGACAGTCTCTAGCCCAGTGGCCCAGCTCACCGCACTTGAGACAAGCATCCTTCTTCTTCTTGCCTTTTGGAACCATCGGGGCCTTGCCCTTTCCTTTAAGGTCCTTAACTTGTGGTCCAGTCTTTTTCTTGGTCTTTTTCTTCTTGTTCTTAGACTTAGAAGTCCGTAAGAAATCACAAGAGCGCACTCCTTCATCCGCGAGTCTTCATCGAGGCGAGCGGTCACCGCTTGTTCATTAGCCCAGCTAAGTTACATGCAATCTCATTGCAGTTGAAGTTCATAACAAACTGTGAGAAGGAATCAGGGAGAGACTGTAGGATAAGGTCGGTTTGGAGAGAAGTATCCATTTTAAAATCAAGAGCCTCCAATCTGTCGATCATGGATATCATTTTGAGGACGTGTTCCCCAACCTTCTCACCTTCCTTCATCCTTACACCGAACAGTTGCTTGGATATCTCATATCTAGCAGTTCTGCTGTGCTCACCATAAAGTTCGGTTAAGTGAGATAGAATCTGCCTAGCAGAAGTCATTTTCTCATGAGCTCTCTGAAGCTCATTACAAATGGAAGCCATCATATAAGCACGGACTTTCACGTCATCCTTAACCCACTTTTCGTGGTTTTCAATCTCTTCCTGATTGGCTCGGGTCCGCACAAGAGGCGCCGGAATGTCCGTCTCCAAGACATATCCCAGTGCCTCTATACTGAGGACAATCATCAGATTGCGGAGCCAATCCACAAAATTAGGTCCCATTAAGGTGTTCTTTTCGAGTAGAATTGCGAGTGGATTCATTGTCATATTGAGTTATGTCTGCATTAAGTATAACGGATTAATTAGTGACTCATTCAATTATATTCTGAGTATAGAATTTAAGGTCTTTTCTATTCTTGTTACCCAGCTCCCACTATTTTTATCGGAATAACACACTCCCATGTGATATCCGGAAGTATCGTCGCTCTACTTCATAGTGGTGATCGAGTTCTTTATAAATCTTAATAGAGGGCAACCGAACAGGTTTCTAGTCTATTAATTTTCATAAAGTGGTATCCAACACCAACCCATCTAATGGATGATTCGATCTTCTTTTTCCCCTTGTTCACTCCCCTCAACCTATACGATTTCTATGGTTCGTGAACAAGTTAAGTTTATACCATCGACGCAAATCAGTTTCACAATTGAATCTTATCCGGCAACCTATCAGGTTTCTAGGGATAAAATTTGCTCCAACCGAAGGCATCCAATGCGCTCTCGGTAATTTATCCGTCCTCCCCGAACGACTACCCCGATAACTCGGAAGCATAGCACATCCGGTTTGGATTTCAATTTCCCGAAAACTCGATGGAGGGAAGGAAAACCTTGAAACCTTATAAACTTAATTATTTATAGTGGGAGAATTTTCGCGATTAACGTTACACTTTGCACATTAATCATATTAGCGCGTTTGAGGCATTCATACAATATGAAAAAAAAAACCATTCACAACCTAGTTGCTACCAACATGTGGTTCATGGACCGTTCCTAGAAAACAAAAACTTCATAATCTAATTACAAGTCTTCGTCTTGAATCTTCGTCTTCTCGAAATGGATCTTCCTCTGGTCTTCGTCATTACATATAAATTTTACATCGAAAATTGCATCCTAGATACAAACATTTCTAGTAAAATAAATAGGCTCAAGACGGCCTTTACAACCCAATCGAATAAAACGAACGATTCAAATCTAAGTCCACGAACCACATCCCCATTCAAAAAACATTCATCCAATAAATACTATATAAATGGAAAGCGTAGAGATACATTGATCCAATCAACAATATGAACCGATCCAATCGATTCACACAATCGGTAATTTGATAACGTTCAAAATAATTCGGTCGACCATAAATATTCCAATTAATCAAATTTCCCTTATAAAATGAAATACCATAAATCATTTTAATCATATTAAATCCAATTTAACATGCGGGAGATTAATTTTCAAGAATACACGAAAAAATCGAGCCGGGTGAAAACGAGCCATGACCGAGTCACCTCGGCGACTGCGGCGATCACGCTGGCTTGGCCGAGTCACGCTCGGAAGAATCCGGCCAGACACGACCGAGTCCTAGGACACGGTCGGGTCGCTGCGATGACTTGGTAGGCTGCCGACACGACCGTGTCATCCAGACACGGTCGAGTCACTTTCGGCCGGACACGCCGTGTCTCAGGCGATGCTTTGGCCACATCAGCGGACACGACCGTGTCACCCAAGACACGGCCGAGTCATTCTCGGCCAAAATACCCTTTTGTCCAAAAAGTCGTCAAACGACGATTCGGGGCTAGATTTTCAACGGATATCCAATATCAATATTTTACGACTTTCATATCTTCAATATAAATCATATTTCCCGAAATTTAAGATTTATATTTAGACATAAACTTACGAAAAATACAATTATTACGAACGAAAAACATATACCACGATTATGACTAAAATGATTCCAAATCATTCACCATCTAATCGAGCATTCCAAATGCCAATATCGTATATACGATCGCAAGACCTACGCTCCGATACCACTGTTGAGATTCGGTGCCTAAATCGAAGGCCCAGTGGGCGGTAAACGAAAATTAATTCGATCCAATCCCTACGAGGATCGATCGAGCTACGTATATACGAATATCAAAACGAATAACAAGAGATATAGAAACTCACCCTTGTAGTCCGTTGATTAGATGGATAACCTTCTCTCGAGCTATTCCCCAAGCTTTAGGCGATCTCCTTTCAATTCAATCCGCTCCAAGCTCTTGAATGATCCAACGCCTAAAGCACCGCGTCTCTACTTGCCACGCGCCGGAGAAACGACCGGAACGACAATCACCTTGCTATCCTCCGAGGATACGGCTAGAGCTAAGTGATGAAGCTTCCAATATGAGATTATCACACTCTAAGTGTATAACTCACAACTCTCATTTATTTCTTGATTTTTCTCCAAGAATCACCAAGAACAAGTTGAAGAAGAAGATGAAGATAAGTGTTTGAACTCAAAGTCTCACTTTCTCTCTCTCAATGTATCTCACGGATTGCTTATTCCACTAAAGAGAGTGAGAAGTCTTCTCTTCTTATTCAATTCCTTTCCACATGAGAACAACTCATGTTTAACCCCACCTTGAAAAAGATATCAAATATCTATTCATTAAACACCTAATCAAGATTCCAATTGATTTAAAAATCAAAGTCTTGTCAAGGTGTGGGGAAGGGGGGACGGCCATGATGAAGAAATAGGACGAGTTCGGTTCGTTTCGGACTCCCGTGAGTCCAAACAGATAAACTCTGATTCCGTTCCGATGTATTTATATCGATCAATTAATCTAATTAATTAATCATATCAAATACATAATAACATAATTAATTTCTCCAAGAAATAATTATATTCACGAATTAAATTAATCACCCAGTAATTTATTTAATCCATTAAGCCGTAAATCAATTTATCCGATAAATCGATTTAAACATCCAATGTCCCAAATTTAGATATCCAATATCCAATATTCATAATGAGAGAATTAGCTCAATTCATTCCGTCGTCAATCCTAATGCGCGACTCGGTAGGTCCGTCTCAGTCAGCAATGGGAGGAACCAAAGAGTAGTAGCACCACCTAGCCAGCCTCGTGGCCTACACTGTACCCCGACTGAGAACGAATGATTGGGATCATTCAAGAACCATTCTGTCGTGAATACCAGTATACGTATAAACCCTTCTTTCAAATGTCCCGATCAAGTTATAGGGTCACGGTCAGTCAAACCCTATCTGTACTTGACTCTATGCATGCGTTAATGCAAATTGAGATCATCGAAATGCCGTGTATCTAATACAACTAGCTCCAATGCTTTGGCCAAAGACTTATGATCTCATCTCGCCAATAACCGCATAGGACATATAACCCGCTCACTAACGGGAGAAAGAATTCTATCTTGGTATTCGATGGGACTCGCTACTTGCCGTTAAGATGCACGTCGAGGTTGACCCCGCCTTAGGTTTACGAGGTCGAACTACTCTAATGAAAATCTTGACGTCACAAGCACATCCCTACTAAATCCTTAAGTCGAAGGTTCACGAATACCTATCACAACCTTTCGATTTCGTCATTGGTATCCGGAGTGAAATCCATGTGACGAATCGAGGGTGAGTCGGTTCGAGTACACTAATCCAATTAGCATACCTATAACGTGTGCTCCCACTAACCATTAGTGTTCGACAGGCACTCTCCATGTCAAAGAACACGTCATACAAGTCTTCACATAAACTTAACGCCCAGTCAAGTTTCATCGACTTGCGAACGATTAAGTATTTGAGCTATAACCTTTCCAGTGCCGACCCCCTTATCCAATAAGGAGTGGAACGTTATGCTCTCAAATACACGGACTAGTTTCTATATGTTTATTTACGAGTTAGGAATGCCAGTAACTACCAGTAAATAAAGAAACATTCCTTTGCCTTATATAAATGGTTTACATAATTACAAGTACAATGCCCTCACTCAACAACCTCTGAGTGGCATTCGAGGGCATACTCCTAACATTTCTAACGTCGATCAATCATCCCATAACCTCCTCCGATCTACCGAATCAAGGTTAGATTTCTTAAAAATCTAGTTTTGAGGAAATTGGGGTTTTTGTTGGATTTCGTCCGTTTGATCCGTAATAACTTAGATTATTGATGGATTATTGATTATTAAGTTGTATTCTATCAATTTTCTTGTTGTTCCATAGTTTGATTGCTAAGAATTCGTCGTTTGGTCGAGTTCTTAATCGACGCCTTGAAGGTGTCCGATAAAAGGTCTTAGAGGGGGATTCGGGCGTTCTACGATTATTCTTCCTCATATGATCGTTGATTTATTGATTATATGATGTTAGGGTCGAGTTTCTTGTGAAGAAACCGTGTGGAACCCTTCCGTTCGTTATCGTCTTCCTTTTCGATAGCATCGGGCATTCCGAAGCTTCCCAGTTGACTGTGTCCGTTCGTGGTTCCGTGCTCGTGGTATCGAGGCAAGTATCTTGCCCATACGTTTCATGTTTCGTTGGCATAATTTTTGATAAATGATTTTATGCGAAATCCAATGTTTAATGAACGTAAAAAGGGATCGGTATGTTCTCGATAAATGTTGTCTTTCAACGATAATTCGTATACTTTGTGAATATGTATTCTAGGAATATGTGTGTTAATTTTGTATATTGAAAGATAATATGATCACTTCGAGTAAGTTTAATAGACCTTAATCCTTTGCCGGGGATTACGTATTATTATTGTGTACTTGTTCGGTAAGAACGTAATGTGTGTGATATTAGTTGTTACTCCTTGAAAGGAGGTTGTGATGCTTAATGTTGTTTGGCTTGATAAGTGATTATTGTTGTGTACTTGATGTATGTGATGTGCCTCTGGGTAGGATTGTTGAATCTCCGGGATCTATACTTGCTAATATGGGTCGGGCGTGACAGTAGGGTTATCATCGGGTATGTCTTATGGGGACTCTGAGGTTCGTGGCTTGTTAGCACGATGCCGGGATAACTTATGGTTGTGATTTGGTTATGAATGTATCTGTGCTTGTGGTCACGTGACTGTTGTTACGTTGACATGTGATTTTGTATGGCTTCCCATTGGGTTATTCACTCGGGTATGTTCTGCGGGAGCATCTGAGGTTCGTGGCTTGTTAGCACGGGACGCGAATAATCCTTGGGAATATGTGTTTGATGATTTGGGTTGTGGACCCTGTGTTTGATGATTTGGGTCGTGGACCCTGTGGTTTATGATTCGGGTCGTGGACTTTGTGATTTATGATTTTGGTCGTGGACCCTGTGATTTATGAGAATTCTTTAATCCCAAATGTTTTCAAAAACTTCCGAGATCGTAAAATGTTTTGTAATATGTATATTGGGTTTATTCCCACCTTTCTCATTTTGAACAGTTTGATCAAGTGATTTACCTAGGGAAGTATGTTTATGAATTCTAAGTCCTTGGAGTATGATATGTATGGCTTGTCTTCGTATTTTGTACTTGCACTAGCAAAACAATGGAGTTTTGCTAACCCCCGAGTATTCGGGGGGTGGATGTCTGTTTTTGCATTCAGGTTTTGGGAGCATAACAGAGGGTCAGCGCGAAGGATGATGAAAGATGATCGATACTAATCACATGAGGAACCGTACGTTGAGAATTGGTTCAGTTGTACTTTATTTTCCGCTACAGTAATTTTTCCCCGTTGTACGGGAGTTGTTGTACTTTAACCCCGACGTGGGCATGAATTGTAATTGAGTTGTAAGTTTTTATTGAAAGACCAAGTCGGTCTACTGAGTTATTGTAGCCTTAAAGGCATCGTCGAGTTGTTCGTTTGTTGTTACCATCCTGGTAGATCCTTTAGGAAAGGTTCTACGGCGTGTAATATCCTTGAGCGGATTGGGGGTGTTACATAAATGGTATCGGAGCTTAGGTTGTGGAAACCTAGGCTGTCGGGTCAAGTCGTGTTGTTGAGTCTTATTTTGTCGGATTTTATCTGACTGAGTCGTGTCGCGACGCGTCATCTGAGTTGGTTGGTCGTGATTAGTATCGTGGGGCGATCATCACCTTCGTGCGACCTGTGGATGTAAGTCTCCCTTCTTTGTGTTTGTGCCTCGCCTGATGCGAGCTATTGGTATGATTATGTGTTAATTGACGGAATCCTCTTATGGATTTTGATTTCGTGATATGTGGTTATTTGACTCTCATATTTCGTTCATATGAGGAGTAGTGTTGCTGGATTGTGCATGTTGAACTGTATTTCTTTTATCCGCTGCGTGAGTTCTTTTGTAATGGCTTTCGGTATTTTACCGACTGAGTTTTATTTCGAAAACCGATTCCCTTAACTGAGTTTTTGGCATTATGGCCTTGATCGTTTTGGCGAAATTCTTATGACGGTATTTAGTATTTTGTAAATGACTTTTGTGAGTTTTTGAAATATTATCGTTATCGGCCTTTTTGGCGTTTTTGTAAATGGTTTTTAGCCTGGTGGGTTCCGGCACAGGACCCATGGTGTTATAATGTTCCGTGTAATTACCTGAAAATTTTGGGCATTCTAGCCCATTGAATTATCTTTGAAAACCTTGAGTATCTTAAAAAATAAATTTCGAGACGTACTTTTAAAATGAATTATTTTCTCGTGGTACATCCAAGGTGCCACAATATGTTTCAAAATTCTTCTACCTCGAGGACCAAAATGTTTTGAGATATTTTCAATGGTTTAGAAACACTTTTACTTAGACCCGAGGGTCGAATATTCTGAAAGTTTTTCACTAAGAAAAAGTGTACTCATTTTTATCAAATGCGAAATGGTTCTCCAAAGTCTCGATAATGATGTTTTACGTTTGTACTTTTTTTTGAAAGGTGATACTCAAGATCAACCGGTGTTTTTCTAAATTATTTTCAAAAGGAGGTTTTCGTTTTTAAAACCTATCCATTCCCGTTTGAAGGCTGGGTATGTATGTATGATGTTCGCATTGTCGTTATGATGTTTGCTCCCGAGTATGATCGAATTGGTGGCATGAACATTGAGTCGTTGCCACGCATTTGTTGTACTAGCCCTCTGTGAGAGGTGTGAACTGGTGTTTACTGTTTATCGCCTCATGGTGATTTGCGTGTTGTCACACGAGTGTGAGTTGTTAAAGCTTGGATTTTTGTGCGTTTATGCACATGGGTGATTGTTTCATGATGTTTGTGATTGTGTGCTGGCTACCGTTCGGGCCGTTGTAATCGTCGAACGATGCCGTTGTTGTTGTGATTTTTGTATGCGTTGATATGTTATGCTGAGTTGGCATCTCCGGTATGTTGTTTTGCGGTGTTATGTTCCATTGTATCTTGCATCTGTATTTTCGGTATGCCGATCCGAGGCATTTCAACCGTGAGGTGCCGGGGGAATGTACGTGCAATTTGTCCTTCCTCGCCTGTGACGCATTTCAAGTGCGGACTCGAGGGACATCATGTTCAGTTTTGTGAGTTAATTACCGAGCCTTACGAGACACGGAATTGAGCATTGATATCAGGACCGGCTCCGAGGAGTCCGTGAGGGGCGTGGTCTATCAGTTCTATGTTATGTTATTTCCTTACCTTATTATTTCGAACTTCGAAAATTAAGTTCTTTTATTCGAAGAGGATCGGATTTTGAACTTCTATATTTTCGACTCTATCTGTAACACCCCCGAGATATTCGAGGTGTATTATAGCGCCGTGGACCCCTACATGGGATCCACCAGGCTAAAACAATAAAACACCCCTCGACTAACCGTATCGGTTAGCAAGGAAACAATTGTTAATAATAAGAACATAAAATAACACCTCTTATACAACTGGCATAATAAACATCAACCGAAAAATATAGTAACTTCAATGAAGACCAATCACAATCCGAAAGGAAAAGCCTAAGTACTCGCGAGTACAATCTATAAGTTTACAATTTGGAAAACAACCATATCAAAAGAGACGGTAGAAATAATAAGACTCAATTGCACATGTCAACAACCTTGGCCGACGTCCTCGTACCATCCCAGCATCCGCTCGTCTAGCTGAACATAACCTGAAATCCATAACAAGAATTTCCCCAAAACGGGTCCCCAAAGGGGTTAGCAATTACGCTAGTACAAGTAATCAAGGCAAACCATTCGCTTACACGTTTCATAGTACAATGCACCAAATCATTTCAAAATCCAAAACCAGACATGTCTTTTCCGGAAACAAACAGTCAATCACATTTGCCTAGGACCGGGACGAAGCCACAAATCCCACTCGAGGCCTCTAAGGACCCTCCCGAGCTGGCCATATCATGAAACAAATCACGCACATGCATCGCCTAGGACCGGGACGAAGCCACAAATCCCACTCGAGACCTCTAAGGACCCTCCCAAGATGGCTAGCTAAACAAACTCATGAATCCAGGGCACAAACCGTTGGACTCCCTCCGTGATCCCGTCGGACCCTCCCGAGGTGAGCAAATCACACACAATATACATTACCATTTCACGTTAAGCATAAAGGTTTCCAAAGATACTTGCCTTGAATAATTGACGACGCAGCGAACGGAAAGGAAAGTCACCGACGAACGCTAGGAACCAACGAAACCGAACCTCACGATTCTAAGAATACAATCACAACCATTTCTAAACAAATACGGAATTGGAATACACCCGAAAACCCGCCTACGATTCATGTATATTCGTATAAAAATGACAACGAGGGCGAACCACAACCAAACCCTCTCAATTCCGTAAAAACAATGAAATATACTATAAATACATAGGGAAACTAAGAATACCAACAATATTAATCATATTCATCATGAATTAATCAACAAAACGGGGACAAAAATGCGAAAACCCCCAAATCTTCCCAAAAGTAGGGTGGGCCGGTCGACAGCGTGCGCTACATCTGCCGAGCTGGCGCGAGCAGCCTTGCGGCTGTAGCGTGCGCTACGTTGGTTCCTGTCGTGCCTGCTCGGGCAGTGCCCAACACTTTCGACAGTGCCGCACCTGTCCGGCCAGCTGCTCAGCCACCATGACCCGACGACTCGATTTCCAAAAACGTACGGAACGAACACGACGAAAAGCTCGTGGACAACATCAACGACCCGAAATGAAAAAATAATGCAATAATTAATCATACGCGACCAAGAAAAGGGTCGAGACAACAAATACAGGTACGGATACCCATAACTTTTAGGAAATTACAAAATGGCCCAAAACACCCGAAAATCATGATACATGATCGAATAACCAAACCGAGGTTCACAACACGTATAAAAAAGTTAAACGGACTTACGGGAAACTCGAAACAGCAGTTTCGAACGAGATTCGCAAGAATCAAACTCAAGTGCGGAAAAGTCGTCAAAAAGCACGAAACTCAACAAAACGGCACCGAAACGAACTCGGATGTCAAAAAGTGCAGAATTAATCATTCTCAGAATGATGAAACGGTCCCAAGCGAGTTGTCAAAATGGACTCTCGTTAAAAAAAGAAATTGAAATTGCGGATATTACATACTGCCCTCCTTAAAAGAAGTTTCGTCCCGAAACTTTAAACAAGTAGCGAGAAGCAATATCCCGCCAGGAAAACTCAACGAGGTACACAAGAACCGAAAACTCACGCCCAAATGGAGAAACGTTACGAACAACGCAAAGAAACATACGGCGTGAAAACGCGCTCCACGACCACCAACACAACGCTACAGGTAGAGACATAATAAAACCAAAAGTGACAAGCGTCATCAAATAGATAATATCATCAAGTCAATTATCTGAACAGTCGCAAAACACAAGGCACTTATTACCAGGAAACACGAACAGTCGAAAAATAAAAATGATGCGTACAGCAATCTGCAAAGGTGACCACGATCGAAACAACAATGATCGAATAACAACGATCGAAAAACAATGATCGAACAACAACGATCGAGAAACAAAGATCGAAAAACAACGAGCGAAAAACAATGATCGAAAAAAATAATGATCGAATAGCAACTCCGAGGTTCACGCTTCAACTCAAGACATTACAAGAGCTGGTAGGAACTAAAAGATGTTACTTTCGAACAAGGTTCACAAGAATCAAACCAAAATAAGGTCATGGCTTGTTCGAATGATAAAAACCGAAATACAGAACAAGTTCAGAGAGTATCAACGAACACGAGCGAGTCAATAGAATTGGAAAAGAGAAAAAGCAGAAGTCAGAAATAATACGGGTATTACCTCCGACCTCGCCCCAAAACTCACAACAACGGAACCAAGGTAACAATACAACAAGCAACCGACACAACGCGGAACAATCACCGATGCACACAACCATACCAACCCAAGCTCTAACAGCTCGCATATATGCGATAACGCATAAATCACTACGAGGTGACAACATTCAATACCAACATCACACCTCTCCCAGAGGGCTACTACAACAACTGCGTGGCGAACGACTCAACACTCACACCACCATTTCAACCACAACTCGGGGGTTAACACCCTAACGAGAGTACGAACATCGCGCATATATTCCCGGACCGCAAATAGGAACGATAGGTTTTAAAAACGAAAGCCACCTTTGAAAATAATTTGGAAGCACCAGTTGATCTTGAGTATCATATATCAAAAAAGTAGTACAAACATCGTCATCGAGACTTTGAAAAAAAATCATCTTGCGTTTGATAAAAAATGAGGACACCTTTCTTTAAATTAAAACTTTTCAGCAATATTCGACCTTCGGGTCTAAGAAATGCGTTTCTAAATCATTAGAAATATCTCAAAATATTTTGATCCTCAAGGTAGAATAATTTTGAAACATAGCGTGGCGCTAGTAGGCATCTTGAGAACACTGCGAGAAAATAATTCATTTTAAAAGTACGTCTCGAGGTTTATTTTCTAAGATGTTCAAGGTTTTTCAGAAGTAAAATAGGCCAAAATGCCCAAAATTCACACGTATCAACATTCACTTAAACACATCATAGCACACGCATCAAATCGTTCAAAATCAAGACAGTGATATAGAATCCCTATGATATGTTTAACAATATCATTAAACAACAATCGGTTTATCAAAACCGAATGGAAAACGAAATCAACAACAAAACTCCAAAAAGTCAACTCTATGGATTCAAGAAAAATACCTAGATCCGGTGAAGAACAATGGGTTAGATGATGTTATATTCACCTAGGATACTCCAAAACACCTTTGGATGGAAGAAAATTAGCCCAGATGCGAACCCTAGTTGCTACGTCTCGAACTCACGGAGGAAGAAGAAGAAATGAAGAAAAATGCAGATTCTAGACGGGTGTCCAGTATTTATACTGGACACAATTAGCGTGCGCTAATCATTAAGGTTAGCGTGCGCTATCACGGCACCAAACAAAACTCCTGACCAAAAATACACCGTTAGCATGCGCTAGCCCCAAGTGTTAGCGTGCGCTAACGAGAACTTCAGACCCAGTCCAGTAGCTCCTGGACTGCCCTGAACTACCAGGTAGCGTGCGCTACCCTTCCCTTAGCGTGCTACCAACGCAATCTCGCGTGCGCTAGCCATAAAGCGTAGCATGCGCTAACGACTCAGAGAGACAGCAACAGAACATCTCAGAAATGGGTATGACACCCCCAGATCCTCCTGGGAATATTACATGCCGTAAACCCTTCTCACCAGGATTTACCAGGCTAAGCAAAATTTCCACGTCATTTCAAAAATGCCAAAAAGATCGATGACTGTAATATTTTCCAAAACTCACAAAATCATTTGTCAAACAGCCATAAAATGTTCAAGGCCAAAATACCAAAACTCGATTTAGAGAATCAGTTTTACGAAATAAAACTCAGTTTGGAAAATACCGAAAGTCGTTTTGAAAGAACTCACGCAGCGGATAAAATGCGGTTCGAAAATACATCAGCAGCGACGACACTTCTCGTATAAACCAAATACGAGAGTCGAATAAATACATATCGTGAAATCAAAATCCACAGAAGGATTCCATCATTTAACAACTAATCGTACAAATAACTCGTGTAACACGAGGCCCAACACAAAGAAGGGAGTCTTACATCCATAGGTCGCACGAAAATGACGATCGCCCCTCGATACTAATCACGACCAACGAACTCAGAAGACGCATCGTGACGCGACTAAGTCAGACAAAATCCGACGAGACAAAACTCAACAAACACAACTTGACCCGACAGCCTAGGTTTCCCCAAGCTAATCTGATTTTTAAAATCGTATACTCTTGTTATTTGAAAATAAAACTAATAAGTTAAAAATCGTTTTCAAGACCCTTTCAAACACGATAAGGGTTTAACAGTGGTAGCATTTTATAAAATGTCCTAAAACACTTTTAAACACGACTTTCAAATACCGACACAAGGTTTTATTTGGAATTACAAGGCTGGCTCGCCCAAATTCATGTCACTTTTCAAAAACCCACAATACGATCAAGTCTAAGAAATTTTCAGGCATGCACGCCGCATGTATTATTATTAATAGAAACACATTGGTTGTAAATAACAATAATTAACCAAGTACCATCAATTCCCGAACACACACATATACGGCATTAAAAAATCACCAGTTCAACAAGCGCAACTCGGAAACACTAATTCCAAGCATATGTCAAACTATCTCTTCAAGTTTAACAGTATAACTAATGAACACCGATTTGAACACCTGTCGAAACCATCTATGTGAGTTTCTCAACAAACTCTGCCATCAATACCTTTCCTAGAACATATCAATGTTCAAAACTTCCACATCATACTGCACCCCTCGGTGTCCAAACCGTCAGTACATTTGGCTCAACATACATTTAGTATATCGCAATTACCAAACACAGATTCCATCATACAACAAAAGACTAGAGAGTCAAGCCCTCTCACAATATACCACAGAGCAAATCTCGGATCTTTCGATCACCAACGATCCCACCAATGCTAGGAATTTTAGCGATGGGAGGCTCACAAGACGACAAATGGTCAATCCCAGAACGGCGCACATACTCCATAGAGATAAACGACTGCGCAATACTAGAATCAAAAGTACACAAACCGGATGGATCGAAAAACAAATCGACGATAAGTATGAGAGAGACAATCACAGTTCAAGAAGTGGAAATACACTACAAGAAAAAAAGAGAATAGAGTAAGGAAAACTTACGAGCACTGGATGTACTGAGATGCCGGCAGCGGTGTGACAATGTGCAAAACAAAACACAAGTAGACCCAAATAACCGACAAGCCTAGGTATCCATAAACCTAGAGCACTCTGATACCATTTTCTGTAACACCCCCGAGATATTCGAGGTGTATTACAGCGCCGTGGATCCCTACATGGGACCCACCAAGCTAAAACAAGAAAACACCCCTCGACTAACCGTCTCGGTTAGAAAGGAAACAATTGTTAATAATAAGAACATAAAATAACATGTCCGGTAAAACCGGCATAATAAACATCAACCAACAAATATAGTAACTTCAACGAAGACCAATCACAATCCGAAAGGAAAAGCCTAAGTACTCGCGAGTACAATCTATAAGTTTACAATTTGGAAAACAACCATATCAAAAGAGATAGTAGAAATAATAAGACTCAATTGCACATGTCAACAACCTTGGCCGACGTCCTCGTACCATCCCAGCACCTGCTCCTCTGGCTGAACATAACCTGAAATCCATAACAAGAATTTCTCCAAAACGGGTTCCTAAAGGGGTTAGCAATTACGCTAGTACAAGTAATCAAGGCAAACCATTCGCTTACACGTTTCATAGTACAATGCACCAAATCATTTCAAAATCCAAAACCAGACATGTCTTTTCCAGAAACAAACAATCAATCACATTTGCCTAGGACCGGGACGAAGCCACAAATCCCACTCAAGGCCACTAAGGACCCTCCCGAGATGGCCATATCATAAAACAAATCACGCACATGCATCGCCTAGGACCGGGACGAAACCACAAATCCCACTCGAGGCCTCTAAGGACCCTCCCGAGCTGGCTAGCTAAACAAACTCATGAATCGAGGGCACAAACCATTGGACTCCCTCCGTGATCCCGTCGGACCCTCCCGAGGTGAGCAAATCACACACAATATACATTACCATTTCACGTTAAGCATAAAGGTTTCCAAAAATACTTGCCTTGAATAATTGACGACGCAACGAATGGAAAGGAAAGTCACCAACGAACGCTAGGAACCAACGAAACCGAACCTAACGATTCGAAGAATACAATCACAACCATTTCTAAACGAATACAGAATTGGAATACACCCGAAAACCCGTCTACGATTCATGTATATTCGTATAAAAACGACAACGAGGGCGGACCACAACCAAACCCTCTCGATTCCGTAAAAATGACGAAATATACCATGAATCTGTAGGGAAACTAAGAATACCAACAATATTAATCATATTCATCATGAATTAATCAACAAAACGGGGACAAAAGCGCGAAAACCCACAAATCTTCCCAAAAGTAGGGTTCTAAAGATCTAACCTTGATTCGCTAGATCGAGGGATGTTATAGGATGATTGATCAATGATATAACCTTTAGAACTTCGTGGATTCGTTGTCTAACAACATGGCTTCGCCTCCTCCAAACCTCGAGCCGCGGACAGAAAAGAAAGGAAATGAAAAACGAGTGAAAATGAGGCTGCTCTGCCATAAATATACTGGGCCGGAACTAGCGTGCGCTAGCCTTCCCGGACTAGCGTGCGCTATCGGCCAGTATCGGCCCAGCACCCTCGGCCAGGGCCCGCACGAACCGGCACTGCCGACCAAACCTGCCGACCGTGACCTGCCCGCCCCACCCCGATAGCGTGCGCTGCGCGCGGACGCTAGCGCGCGTTAGCCGACCTGTCCAGTAACCTCTGGACTAAACAGCTCGCCCAAGTAACGTACGCTAGTCGACCCACAGCGTGCGCTACCCGTTTCGGTTAGCGTGCGCCACGATCGATAGTAGCGTGCGCTACCTGCCGATCCTACCCGAGTCCAGAACCTCAGAACCCCTCTGCCCAGACCCGATAGCGTATGCTGAGCCGGTCGACAGCGTGCGCTACACCTGCCGAGCTAGCGTGCGCAGACTTCCGGCCATAGCGTGCGCTACGCCTGTTCCTGCCGTGCCTACTCGGCCGGCCCAAGACTTCCGATGCCGCACTGTCTGACAATTGCTCGCCCGCAATGACCCGACGACTGATTTTCAAAACGCATTTTAACGAACACGACGAAAAGCTCGCGGACAACATCAATGACCCGAAATGAAAACATAATGCAATAATTAATCATACGCGACCAATAAAAGGGTCGAGACAACAAATACAGGTACGGATACCCATAACTTTTAGGAAATTACAAAATGGCCCAAAACGCCCGAAAATCACGATACGTGATCGAATAACCAAACCGAGGTTCACAACACGTATAACAAAGTTGAACGGACTTACGGGAAACTCGAAACAGCAGTTTCAAACGAGATTCACAAGAATCGAACTCAAGTGCGGAAAAGTCGTCAAAAAGCACGGAACTCAACAAAACGGCACCGAAACGAACTCGGATGTCAAAAAGTGCAGAATTAATCATTCTTAGAATGATGAAACAGTCCCAATAGAGTTTTCAAAACGGACTGTCGCCAAAAAAATAAAATTACCGGAAATCGAAATTGCGGATATTACACTGTCGACTCGTTTATGTTCGTTGACATTTTATGAGCTTGTCGTGCCCCTTGCTTTTGTTGATCGAACGAGTGTGATATTGTTTCAGAATAACTCGTTTATCGTTGTGACTTTTCAATCGTTATTCCCTTTCCTGTGGATCTTATGTGAGTGCACATCTCGTTGTTTTCACCGGATCATATATTGTCTTGAGTCGAGATGTGAACATTGGAGTTGTTGTTTGAATTTTATTGTTCTTCGTGATTCGAACATGATTGTTCGATTTTTGTCTCGATCGTTGTGGTTCGATCGTTTGATTGTTCGGTTTTTGCTGATCTCGCTTCGTGATTGTTGAACATTCAGACTCCTTCGTAATTCCCTTGAGTTCGGGAAATTAGTCTCGTTTTCGATCTTCCAACCCTTGGGTGGTGGAATTCCGTATTTATTCAGGGATTGGCTCGCATTTTGATTGATGTGCCGTTGGGGTTGGTCAATCGTGTTGACTTTCGTTCGTTGTGTCTCTATATACCGGTGGCGTTGTGTTGGTCGTCGTGGAGCGTGTTTTCACGCCGTATATTCCTTTGCGTTGCTTGTAACGTTTCGCCGTTGGGCGCGAGTTTTTCGGTTCTTGTGAATATCGTTGAGTTTTCCTGGCGGAATTTTGCTTCTCCCTACTTGTTTTAATTTTTGGGACGAAACTTCTTTTAAGGAGGGTAGAATGTAATACCCGCAATTTCGGACTTCGGTAATTTTCTTTTTTTCGGCGGGAGTCCGTGTTGACGACTCGCTAGTGACCGTTTCGTTATACTAAGAATAATTAATTCTGCACTTTTGGACGTCCGAGTTCATTTCGGTGTCGTTTTGTTGAATTCCATGTTCTTAAGCGGCTTTTCCGCACTTGAGTTCGATTCGTGCGAATCTCGTCCGAAACTATTGTTTCGAGTTTCTCTTGAGTTCATTTAATGTCATTATTCATGTTGCGAGCTTTGGCTTGGTGTTTCGATCGTGTATCGTGTACTTCGGACGTTTTGGGCCATTTTCGTAATTTCTTAAAGTTTGGGGTAATTACTTTCCGTTGTCGAATTTTGAGCCTTCGGATGGCCGGAATCGTGTGTTCTCTTAGCACTTGGATTCGTCTTTGCGAGTACTTCGTAACCGTATATTCGTTTCATATTCAGGTTTGGGTTTCGGGTTCGTCCGGGCCGTCGGAGTTGGCCACGACCGAGTCACGGCCGCAGGTTTTGGGCCAGGGACCCGCCTGGACGAGTTACGGCCGTAAGGTGCTAGGCAGGTTCCGGACGAATGCCGCTTATGGCTATAAGGCGTGATCGGGTACGGCCGTAATGTGCTAGGCAGTTTCCGAACGAATGCCGCTTACGGCCGTAAGGCGTGACCGGGTACGGCCGTAAGGTGTTGGGCAGTATCCGGACGAAGTCCGGTTACGACCGTAAGGCGGACTGGCTACGGCCGTACGTGGTCGGCACGCTGCTGGGCAGTATATATATGACCGAACTGACGGGTTTACACCCATTTTTCTCATTCCTCTCATTTCATTTCCACGGCTGGGGCTTGGAGAACATTAAGAGATGTTGTTCAACTATCAATCCACGAAATTCTTGAGTTTCTAACGTCGATCAATCATCCCATAACCTCCTCCGATCTACCGAATCAATGTTAGATTTCTTAAAAATCTAGTTTTGAGAAAATTGGGGTTTTTGTTGGATTTCGTCTGTTTGATCCGTAATAACTTAGATTATTGATGGATTATTGATTATTAAGTTGTATTCTATCAATTTCCTTGTTGTTCCATGGTTTGATTTCTAAGAATTCGTCGTTTGGTCGAGTTCTTAATCGGCCTTGAAGGTGTCCGATAAAAGGTCTTAGAGGGGGATTCGGGCATTCTACGATTATTCTTCCTCGTATGATCGTTGATTTATTAATTCTATGATGTTAGGGTCGAGTTTCTTGTGAAGAAACCGTGTTGAACCCTTCCGTTTGTTTTCATCTTCCTTTTCGATAGCATCGGGCATTCCGAAGCTTCCCGGTTGACCGTGTCCGTTCGTGGTTCCGTGCTCGTGGTATCGAGGCAAGTATCTTGCCCATACGTTTCATCTTTCGGTGGCATAATTTTTGATAAATGATTTTATGCAAAATCCAATGTTTAATGAACGTAAAAAGGGATCGGTATGTTCTCGATCAATGTTGTCTTTCAACGATAATTCGTATACTTCGTCAATATGAGTTCTCGGAATATGTGTGTTGATTTTGTATATTGAAAGATAATATGATCACTTCGAGTGCATTTAATAGACCGTAATCCTTTGCCGGGGATTACGTATTGTTATTGTGTACTTGTTCGGTAAGAACGTAATGTGTGTGATATTAGTTGTTACTCCTTGAAAGGAGGTTGTGATGCTTAATGTTGTTTGGCTTGATAAGTGATTATTGTTGTGTACTTGATGTATGTGATGTGCCTTCGGGTAGGATTGTTGAATCTCCGGGATCCATACTTGCTAGTATGGGTCGGGCGTGACCGTAGGTTATCCAATCCGAGTATGTATTGCGGGGACTCCGAGGTTCGTGGCTTGTTAGCCCGATGCCGAGATAACTTATGGGGTTATCATCGGGTATGTTTTGTGGGGACTCCGAGGTTCGTGGCTTGTTAGCACGATGCCGGGATAACTTATGGTTGTGATTTGGTTATGAATCTATTTGTGCTTGTGATCACATGACTGTTGTTACCTTGACATGTGATTTGGTATGGCTTCCCATTGGGTTATTCACTCGGGTATGTTCTGCGGGAGCATCTGAGGTTCGTGGCTTGTTAGCACGGGACGCGAATAATCCTTGGGAATATGTGTTTGATGATTTGGGTTGTGGACCCTGTGTTTGATGATTTGGGTCGTGGACCCTGTGGTTTATGATTCGGGTCGTGGACCCTGTGATTTATGATTTGGGTCGTGGACCCTGTGATTTATGAGAATTCTTTAATCCCAAATGTTTTCACAAACTCCCGAGATCGTAAAATATTTTGTAAGATGTATATTGGGTTTATTCCCACCTTTCTCATTTTGAACAGTTTGATCAAGTGATTTACCTCGGGAAGTATGTTTATGAATTGTAAGTCCTTGGAGTATGATATGTATGGTTTGTCTTCGTATTTTATATTTGCACTAGCAAAACAGTGGAGGTTTGCTAACCCCCGAGTATTCGGGGGGTGGATGTCTGTTTTTGCATTCAGGTTTTGGGAGCATAACATAGGGTCAGCACGAAGGATGATGAAAGATGATCGATACTAATCACATGAGGAACCGTACGTTGAGAATTGGTTCAGTTGTACTTTATTTTCCGCTGCAGTAATTTTTCCCCGTTGTATGGGAGTTGTTGTACTTTGACCCTTGCGTGGGCATGAATTGTAATTAAGTTGTAAGTTTTTATTGAAAGATCAAGTCGGTCTACTGAGTTATTGTAGCCTTAAAGGCATCGTCGAGTTGTTCGTTTGTTGTTACCAGCCTGGTAGATCCTTGAGGAAAGATTCTACGGTGTTTAATATCCTTGAGCGGATTGGGGGTGTTACATAAATGGTATCGGAGCTTAGGTTGTGGAAACTTAGGCTGTCGGGTCAAGTCGTGTTGTTGACTCTTGTTTTGTCGGATTTTATCTAACTGAGTCGTCTCGCGACGCGTCCTCTGAGTTGGTTGGTCGTGATTAGTATCGTGGGGCGATCATCACCTTCGTGCGACATGTGGATGTAAGTCTCCCTTCTTTGTGTTTGTGCCTCGTCTGATGCGAGCTACTGGTATGATTATGTGTTAATTGACGGAATCCTCTTATGGATTTTGATTTCGTGATATGTGGTTATTTGACTCTCATATTTCGTTCATATGAGGAGTAGTGTTGCTGGATTGTGCATGTTGAACTGTATTTCTTTTATCCGCTGCGTGAGTTCTTTTGTAATGGCTTTCGGTATTTTACCGACTGAGTTTTATTTCGAAAACCGATTCCGTTAACCGAGTTTTTGGCATTATGGCCTTGATCATTTTGACGAAATTTTTATAACGGTATTTAGTATTTTGTAAATGACTTTTGTGAGTTTTTGAAATAGTACCGTCATCGGCCTTTTTGGCATTTTTGTAAATGGTTTTTAGCCTGGTGGGTTCCGACGCGGGACCCACGGTGCTATAATGTTCCGTGTAATTACCTGAAAGTTTTGGGCATTCTAGCCCATTGAATTATCTTTGAAAACCTTGAGTATCTTAGAAAATAAATTTCGAGACGTACATTTAAAATGAATTATTTTCTCGTGGTACATCTAAGGTGCCATAATATGTTTCAAAATTCTTCTACCTCGAGGACCAAAATGTTTTGAGATATTTTCAATGTTTTAGAAACACTTTTACTTAGACCCGAGGGTCGAATATTCTGAAAGTTTTTCACTAAGAGAAAGTGTCCTCATTTTTATCAAATGCGAAATGGTTCTCCAAAGTCTCGATAACGATGTTTCACGTTTGTACTTTTTTTAAAAGGTGATACTCAAGATCAACCGATGTTTTTCTAAATTATTTTCAAAAGGAGGTTTTCGTTTTTAAAACCTATCCATTCCCGTTTGAGGGATGGGTATGTATGTATGATGTTCGAGTTGTTGTTATGATGTTTGCTCCCGAGTATGATCGAATTGGTGGCATGAGCGTCGAGGCGTTGCCACGCATTTGTTGTACTATCCCTCTGTGAGAGGTGTGAACTGGTGTTTACTGTTTATCGCCTCGTGGTGATTTTCGTGTTGTCACACGAGTGTGAGTTGTTAAAGCTTAGATTTTTGTGCGTTTATGCACATGGGTGATTGTTTCATGATGTTTGTGATTGTGTGCTGGCTATCGTTCGGGCCGTTGTAATCGTCGTACGATGCTGTTGTTGTTGTGGTTTTTATATGTGTTGATATGTTATGCTGAGTTGGCATCTCCGGTATATTGTTTTGCGGTGTTATGTTCCATTGTATCTAGCATCTGTATTTTCGGTATGCCGATCCGAGGCATTTCAACTGTGAGGTGCCGGGGGAATGTACGTGCAATTTGTCCTTCCTCGCATGTGACGCGTTTCAAGTGCGGACTCGAGGGACATCATGTTGATTACCGAGCCTTCCGAGACACGGACTTGAGCATTGATATCAGGACCGGCTCCGAGGAGTCCCTGAGGGGCGTGGTCTATCAGTTGTATGTTATGTTATTTCCTTACCTTGTTGTTTCGAACTTCGGAAATTAAGTTCTTTTATTCGAAGTGGATCGGATTTTGAACTTCTATATTTTCGAATCTGTCGACTCATTTATGTTCGTTGACATTTTCTGAGCTTGTCCTGCCCCTTGCTTTTGTTGATCGAACGAGTGTGTATTGTTTCGGAATAACTCATTTGTCATTGTGACTTTTCAATCGTTATTTCCTTTCCTGTGGATCTTATGTGAGTGCACATCTCGTTGTTTTCACCGGATCATATATTGTCTTAAGTCGAGATGTGAACCTTGGAGTTGTTGTTTGAATTTTATTGTTCTTCGTGATTCGAACATGATTGTTCGATTTTTGTTGTCTCGATTGTTGTGGTTCGATCGTTTGATTGTTCGGTTTTTGTTGATCTCGCTTCGTGATTGTTGAACATTCAGACTCCTTCATAATTCCCTTAAGTTCGGGAAATTAGTCTCGTTTTCGATCTTCCAAGCCTTGGGTGGTGGAATTCCGTATTTGTTCAGCGACTGGCTCACGTTTTGATTGATGTACCGTTTGGTTGGTCAATCGTGCTGATTTTCATTCGTTGTGTCTCTACCGGTGGCGTTGTGTTGGTCGTCATGGAGCGTGTTTTCACGCCGTATATTCATTTGCGTTGCTTGTGATGTTTCGCCATTGGGCGCGAGTTTTTCGGTTCTTGTGAATATCATTGAGTTTTCCTGGCGGGATTTTGCTTCTCCCTACTTGTTTTAAGTTTCGGGACAAAACTTCTTTTAAGGAGGGTAGAATGTAATACCCACAATTTCGGACTTCGGTAATTTTCTTTTTATCGGCGGGGATCCGTGTTGACGACTCGCTCGGGACCGTTTCGTTATTTTAAGAATAATTAATTCTGCAATTTTGGACGTCCGAGTTCGTTTCAGTGTCGTTTTTTTGAATTCCATGTTCTTAAGCGGCTTTTTCGCACTTGAGTTCGATTCGTGCGAATCTCGTCCGAAACTGTTGTTTCGAGTTTCTCGTGAGTTCATTTAATGTTATTATTCATGTTGCGAGCTTTGGCTTGGTGTTTCGATCATGTATCGTGTATTTCGGACATTTTGGGCCATTTTCGTAATTTCCCAAAGTTTGGGGTAATTACTTTCCGTTGTCGAATTTCGAGCCTTCGGATGGTCGGAATCGTGTGTTCTCTTAGCGCTTGGATTCGTCTTTGCGAGTACTTCGTAACCGTATATTCATTTCATATTCAGGTTCGGGTTTCGAAGTCATCCGGGCCGTCGGAGTTGGCTACGGCCGAGTCACGGCCGCACATTTTGGGCCAGGGACCCGCCTGGCCGAGTTACGGCCGTAAGGTGCCGGATACGGTCGTAAGGTGCTAGGCAGGTTCCGGACGAATGCCGCTTACGGCCGTAAGGCGTGATCGGATACGGCCATAAGGTGCTAGGCAGGTTCCGGATGAATGCCGCTTACGGCCGTAAGGCGTGATCGGGTACGGCCGTAAGGCGGACTCGCTACGGCCGTACGTGGTCGGCAGGCTGCTGGGCAGTACAGACGGGTTTACATCCATTTTTCTCATTCCTCTCATTTTCTTTCCACGGCTGGGGCTTGGAGAACATGGAGAGATGTTGTTCAACTATGAATCCATGAAGTTCTTGAGTTTCTAACGTCGATCAATCATCCCATAACCTCCTCCGATCTACCGAATCAAGGTTAGATTTCTTAAAAATATAGTTTTGAGGAAATTGGGGTTTTTGTTGGATTTCGTCCGTTTGATCCGTAATAACTTAGATTATTGATGGTGTATTGATTATTAAGTTGTATTCTATTAATTTCCTTGTTGTTCCATGGTTTGATTGCTAAGAATTCCTCGTTTGGTCGAGTTCTTAATCGACGCCTTGAAGGTGTCCGATAAAAGGTCTTAGAAGGGGATTCGGGCATTCTACGATTATTCTTCCTCATATGATTGTTGATTTATTAATTATATGATGTTAGGGTCGAGTTTCTTGCGAAGAAACCGTGTTGAACCCTTCCATTCGTTGTCGTCATCCTTTTCGATAGCGTCGGGCGTTCCGAAACTTCCCGGTTGACCGTGTCCGTTCGTGGTTCCGTGCTCATGGTATCGAGGCAAGTATCTTGCCCATACATTTCATGTTTCGTTGGCATAATTTTTGATAAATGATTTTATGCAAAATCCAATGTTTAATGAACGTAAAAAGGGACCACTTTGTTCTCGATAAATGTTGTCTTTCAACGATAATTCATATACTTTGTGAATATGTGTTCTCGGAATATGTGTGTTGATTTTGTATATTGAAAGATAATATGATCACTTCGAGTGAGTTTAATAGACCGTAATTCTTTGCCGGGGATTACGTATTGTTATTGTGTACTTGTTCGATAAGAACGTAATGTGTGTGATATTAGTTGTTACTCCTTGAAAGGAGGTTGTGATGCTTAATGTTGTTTAGCTTGATAAGTGATTATTATTGTGTACTTGATGTATGTGATGTGCCTCCGGGTAGGATTGTTGAATCTCTGGGATCCATACTTGCTAGTATGGGTCGGGCGTGACCGTAGGGTTATCCAATCCGGGTATGTCTTACGAGAACTCTGAGGTTCGTGGCTTGTTAGCCCGATGCCGAGATAACTTGTGGGGTTATCATCGGGTATGTCTTGCGGGGACTCCTAGGTTCGTGGCTTGTTAGCACGATGCCGGGATAACTTATGTTGTGATTTGGTTATGAATGTATCTGTGCTTGTGGTCACGTGACTGTTGTTACGGTGACATGTGATTTGGTATGGCTTCCCATTGGGTTATTCACTCGGGTATGTTCTGCTGGAGCATCTGAGGTTCGTGGCTTGTTGGCACGGGACGCGAATAATCCTTGGGAATATGTGTTTGATGATTTGGGTTGTGGACCCTGTGTTTGATGATTTGGGTCGTGGACCCTGTGGTTTATGATTCGGGTCGTGGACCCTGTGATTTATGATTTGGGTCGTGGACCCTATGTTTCGTGACTTGGGTCTTGGACCCCGTGTTTTATGAATTGGATTGTGAACCCGTGTTTTATTATTGGAATTGTATTTTGGGAAAGATGATTTTTGGGCCGCGCCCCCAAGCGTTTTCGAAAGACTTCAGAATTCTTTAATCCCAAATGTTTTCACAAACTCCCGAGATCGTAAAATATTTTGTAAGATGTATATTGGCTTTATTCCCACCTTTATCATTTTGAACAGTTTGATCAAGTGATTTACCTCGGGAAGTATGTTTATGAATTCTGAGTCCTTGGAGTATGATATGTATGGCTTATCTTCATATTTTATACTTGCACTAGCAAAACAGTGGAGTTTTGCTAACCCCCGAGTATATGGGGGGTGGATGTCTATTTTTGCATTCAGGTTTTGGGAGCATAACACAGGGTTAGCGCGAATGATGATGAAAGATGATCGATACTAATCACATGAGGAACCGTACGTTGAGAATTGGTTCAGTTGTACTTTATTTTCCGCTGTAGTAATTTTTCCCCATTGTACGGGAGTTGTTGTACTTTGACCCCTGCGTGGGCATGAATTGTAATTGAGTTGTAAGTTTTTATTGAAAGACCAAGTCGGTCTACTGAGTTATTGTAGCCTTAAAGGCATCGTCGAGTTGTTCGTTTGTTGTTACCAACCTGGTAGATCCTTGAGGAAAGGTTCTACAGTGTGTAATATCCCTGAGCGGATTGGGGGTGTTACACCTGGTATTGATTACAAGAAAATGTACTCCCCCATAATGGACATTATCATGCTCCGCTATTTGATTAGCATAGTAATTTCTTAATGACTGAAAAATGCAGCTAATAGATGTTTGTTAGTGCGTATCTCTTTGGGAATCTAGATATGGAGATTATATGAAAGTGACTGATGGAATTTTATTACCCAAATCAAATGTCTCTAAACCATGGAGTGCGTACATAATTCATTTGAAACACTCTCTTTATGGCTTGAAGCAATCCAGAAGGTTATGGTGTAATAGTTTGAGTGACTACTTGATTGGGAAGTGATATAAGAACGATGAATTGTAGCCCTCCATCTTTGTAAATAAAATAAGTTCAATGATTTGTGATATCGCAATGTACATTGATGACATAAACATAATTGGTACTCTTGACGAAGTAAGAGAAACCACTAGATACATGAAAATAGAGTCTCAGAAGAAGTATCTTTGGGAAACTCGGTTATATCTAGGCATTCAGAAAGAACATTGAGTTGGTTGAATTCTCACCCACCAGTCAGCCTATGTCCAAGAGATGGGACTCCCATGATTGATCGTAGTTCGGATGCAAAGAAAGATCTATTTTATCCAAAGAGGGATGACGAAGAGTGTTTGGGAGACAAAATTGTCCTCGAATGCCACTCAGAGGATGTTAGAGTGAGGTCATTGTATTTGTTATTATATAAATTACTATCAGAAAGGCAATTATGTGTTTATTTATTTACTGGTAGTCACTGGCATTCCTGACTTGTAAATATATACAGAAACTAGTCCGTGTATTTGAGAGCAAAATATTCAACTCCGTATTGGATAAGGGGATCAACACAGGAAAGGTTTATGGCTCAAATACTTAATCGTTCGCAAGTCAATAAAATTTGACTGGGCATTAAGTTTATGTTGAAGACTTGTATGACGTGTTCTTTGACTTGGAGAGTGCCTGTCATCACTAATGATTAGTGGGTGCACACGTTATAGGTATGCTAATGAAATTAGTATACTCGAACCGACTCGCCCTCGGTTCGTCATACGGATTTCAATCTGGGACAGTCAATGACGAAATCGAAAGATTGTGATAGGTATTCGTGAACCTTCGACTTGAGGATTTAGTAGGGATGTGCTTGTGATGTTAAGATTTTCACTAAAGTAGTTCGACCTAGAAAACCAGAAGGTGGGGGTCAACCTCGATGTGCATCTTGACGGACAAGGAGTAGGTTCTGCTAAATACCAAGATAGGATTCTTTCTCCTGTAAGTGAACAAGTATTTGTCTTATGCGGTTATTGGCAAATGAGATCATAAGTGTTTGGCCAAAGCATAGGAGCTGGTTGTATTAGATACGTGAGAGCTCGGTGATCTCAATTTACATTAACTCATGCATAACGTCAAGTACTGATATGGTTTGACTGACCGTGACCCTATAACTTGATCGGGACATTTGAGAGAAGAGTTTATACATATACTGGTATTCATGACAGAAAGGTTTTGGAATGATACCAATTATTCGTTCTCAATTAGGTTACATTGTAGGCCGCGGGACTGACCAGGTGGTGCTATCATCAGTTGGTTCCTCCCATTGCTAACTAAGACGGACCTACCGAGTCGCGCAATAGGATAAACGACGGAATGAATCGAGCTTATTTTCCCTTTATAAATATTAGATATTAGATATCTAATTTATTAGACATTGGAGGTCTAATTAATTTTGGGACATTAGATGTCTAAATTAATTTTATTAGATAAATTAATTTACGGCCTAATGAATTAAATAAATTACTGGGTAATTAATTTAATTCACATATATAATTATTTCTTGGAGAAATTAATTATATTATTTTGTATTTGATATAATTAATTAATTAGATTAATTAATTGATATAAATACATCGAAACCAAACAGAGTTTATCTGATTGGACACACGAGAGTCCGAAACGAACCGAACTCTCCCGTAAACTTCTAGATGGCCGCCCCCTCTTGTATTTTATTATTGGTCTTTGGTTCCACCATATATGGTGGAAGACCAGAGACTAAATCATGTAATGGAATAAAATATTGAAGGTAGACTTTAGCATGTGAAGAAGAAGTTGAAGACAAAATAAAAACCAATTACCTCCTCCTCATTGATGACTCACGCCAAACACCATTTTGTGTGGGGAGAGAGTTTTAGTTTTTATTTTTCATTTTAATTCTTTATTTTCTTAGAAAAAATTGAGAGAGAAAATATATTTATACACTTAGAGTATTATAAATAAGATTTATATAGCTTCAACCACCTTGTTCTAGCCGTATCCTTGGAGGATAATAAGGCGGGTGTTATTCCGGTCAACTTCTGGCACGTGGCAAGTAGAGGCACGGTGCTTTCGGTGCTCGAGATATCAAAAGCTTTGACTAATCGGGTTCGTGGCGGAGATCACTAACCTCAACAATTAATCAAAGGACTTCAAGGGTATGATTTCGAATCCTACACTTGTTTAGTTTTATATTTGTATATACGTTGTTTGAATCGATCCTCTTAAGGGATTCAGATCGAACTTATTTTTGAATATTGCTTCTGTTGCGCCTTCATTTTAGCCAACGAATCCCAACAGTGGTATCATAGCCAGGTCTTGGGATCGTATATATGATATTTAGCATTTGGAATGCTTGATTGAATAATTTATGATTTGGAATCATTATTATTATAATCGTGGTATATGTTTGTTTGTTCGTTGTAGTTATATTTTTTTGTTAATTTATATCTAAATATAAATCTTTATTTTCTTGAAAATATGGTTTATATTGAAGATATGAAAGTCGAAAAATTTAGATATTGGATATCTGGTCGAAAATCAAGCCCCGGATTGACGTTGGACGTCCCAAAAACAGGACCTGGGAGCTGTCGTGTGGTCCTAACCGTTGGGACCGCGGTCCAGGTCATTTTCTGGACCTGTCGTGCGGTCCGGCCTGCTGGGACCGCGGTCCAAGCCACTTTCGGGCCTGTTCCGGACTTATTTTTTCGTGTATTCCAAAAAATTAATCTCCCGCATTTGGATTTAATTTGATTAAAATGATATATGGTATTTCATTTTAAAAGGGAAAATTAATTTATTGGAATACTTATAATTGACCGAATTACATTGAACAAATTCATATTACCGATTGTGTGAATTAATTAAATTAATTCTATTAAATAGTTGATTTTATATATTGGTTGGATCAATATATTAAATTGTTATTTAATATAAATCAATTTATTTAGTATTTAGTAGATGAATGCTTGTGAATGGTGATGTAGTTCATGGACCTAGTTTTTGAATCGTTTATATTATTCGATTGGGTTGTAAAGGCCGTTTTAAGCCTATTTATTTTACTAGAAAAGTTTGTATTATAGGATGCAATTTTTTAATATAAAATTTATATGTAATGACGAAGATCGGAGGAAGATCCATTCGAGAAGACGAAGATTCAAGACCGAAGACATGTAACTAGATTACGATATTTTTGTTCTAGGGACTGCCCATGAACTGCATGTTGGTAGCAAATAGGTTGTGAATATTTTATTCATTTGGTATGAATGTCGACAAACACGCTTAAATAAATTAATGTGAAAAGTGTAACATTAATCGACAGCCGATACCTGGGCTCCACGTGGCAGGTATTGATTCCTCTGTCTGATTCCTCTCGTCACGTATGTAATGCATTATACATAACGTACGTAACACGTAGCATCTTAGCGTACGTTATCTCATAAACTTAACGTACGTTAAGGGCTCTGTACTTGGGCATTTACAACTGCTCATGCCTGTCGTCTCAACATACTAATTACGTATACACGACATACTGAATACATATACTCGTCCCAATAACATTCTCATACGATATACCCGATATCAAAATTAAAACAACCTGATACACGATATCATCAAATATAACAGTCGACCAATTACGTCAATTGTACCAATACAACTGTTTCAGTTCTCAATTTATTTTATCCATACTGTATAGATACCATTCTATCTAGTATATCTTGGAAAAAATAACGCGAATTTTTTTACCGAAAATCCAGTATATTACAATAATCGAAAAACGAAGATGAGGATCTTCATGCAGTAATTTAATTGATTTATAAAGAGTTCGTCGAATTACCTTAATTCGAAGAACGGACCTAGATCCGGACCAGAAGTTGATGAAAGTCGTCTTCCTCTTTCGGTAATGTACATATGAACAATTTGCACAAGCCGGATTGCTAGATCCTTATGAATAATGTTGATAAATAGTCCAACAAATAATTCCTTGCTAGAAGGATTTGTACTTTTGATCAAAATCAACTAAAGGAAGAAGACGGAGATGGCCGAGCTGGACTTCTTGGACAGAAATAATTCGGGCGATATTAGGAGAGGGAGAGGGCCGGTTTTTTCTTACAATTAGGGTTATGTAATATTAATCTTATGACGCATCCTTGTCTAATACTCTTTATTTATATTAAGTAAACCCTAGTGTTAAAAATCTAGTATTTGCTTAGTTACCCATCAACTTATTAAATAATATAATATAAATAATATATTATATTATATATTACTTATTATTTAATCCTCTAATAAATATAATATTTAATATTATATTTATCATTCCCAGTTGATATAATTAAATAATGTAACACTAGTAATACCCGTCGTGCGTTGCACGGATAGTTGAGATGTTTGCACACTGAGAGAGTTTAAATAATGAAGAGAATAAACATTAAGATCAATATAACACAATGCGATATATTTAATACTGTCCGAGATAAATGAAAATAACGATTTTTACAAATTGCGGAAGACCTCCCTATAGACGACATTTCTTGTTGTGGTAGATTTGTTGTTCTCTTTGTCGCATATCAAGATCTTGAAACCCTTTGGATGAGTAACCCTTGACAAAGCCACATATAGTTGACCGTGACAAAAAACTGGTTTACTTAGAAATAGTCCAACGTGAGTCAAAGATTAACCTTGACTCTTATTTATTGTAATATCCGGATTTATTATTGAGTATTTCATTTGTATTTGAGCCATGTATTATTCGGAATCGTGATATCGATAATTGGAGTATGATATTTCTCACATTTGTATCTTTGTACATGAGTATAGCAACATGCAAATTTTCTCATGCAAACTCGTGATAACGCACGCTAAGAATGTAGCTTAACGTGCGTTATCGGCTAAAACTAGCGCACGCTACGAATGAAGAATTGCGTGCGTTAGGCAGTCAATTATTAAGCTAGGCGGCTAGCACATGCGCTAGCCGGACATGGGTCCAGATAAGATTCCCGCGGGCGAACCTGGACAGATTTGGAGTCACCGCTTGTTAGCGTGCGCTAAGGATGTTAGGAATATGCCCTCGAATGCCACTCAGGGGATGAGAGAGTAAGGGCATTATACTTGTAATTATGGAATAATTAATAAAAAGGCAATACGATTCATTCACTGTTTATTGTATTTCAATTGCATTCTTGACTTGGTAAACATTGAAGTGAAGTCCATGTAAATAAATCGAACATTCCATTCTCGTTATGGGATAAGAGAAAATGTACTGGAAGTGTTTAAAGTTTATTTACGTAAATTGTTCGCAAGTCAATAAACTTAAAATGGGCATTAAGTTTTAATATGACTTGTATAATCGATGCTAGGGCGTGTGCGTCTTGATAGCATAGTTATAAGTATATTAGTGGGGCAGTATACTCGAACACGACTCATACTCGGTCGATCACACGGTATTCACTCTCGGAGAGTCGATGACGAATCGAAGGTTGTGATAGTATACGTGGACCTTTGACTTGAGGTTCGTAGAAGATGTGCTGTGATGTTTAGTTTGTCATTAGAGTAGTTAGACTCATTTGCTTAATTCCGAGTCGACCTCAAGTCTTGACTATACGGGCGGTGTGATCTTTCTTGTACGCCAAGAAAGGATTCTATCTCTGTTAGTGAGCGGCGAATGTCTATACGGTTAATGGCAAATAAGATCATAAGTCTTTGGCAAAGCATTACGATATAGTCGTATTAGATACACTATTAATCGGTCGGTCTTGATTTGCATTAACACATGTATAGAGTTTAGTAAATGATGAGGTTTGACTTTACCGTGACCGAAGACTTGACCGGGACATCGATGAAGGGTCTATACGTATATAGTATTCACGACATAATGGTTACGGAATGATCCCTTCATTCGTTCTCGATCGGGGTTTACTGATGCGGCCCGCTAATTTGGCTAAGTCTTGCCCGCACTCATTGGTTCCTCCCAATGCCGGTGAGACGGACCTACGAGTCGCGCATCAGGAGCGTTGACGGATAAATGTGAATTTATTATCTCTCTATTAATATTAGATATTGTATATCTAATTATGATTTATTGGATAAATCAAATATCGGTCTTATGAATTTAAATTAAGTTACCGGGTAATTAATTTAATTCATAAATTATATTTCTTAGAGAAATATATATTTGTATTTGATATAATTAATTAATTAGATTAATTAATTAATATAAATACATTGATGATTAAAAGTAGTGTATTTAATCGAAGTCGTTTGTGAACGTCCGGCTACGAGCCGAGTGGCTCGGCTCGTTTTCTAGGAAACTTCCTTGTGGCCACCCACTCCTCATGGCATGGCATGATCTTGCATGTGTGTGGGAACTCACTTAGAGTTGAGATTCCCACATAATTGTGAATGATAGTTGTAAAGGAATAATTATTCCTTTATAATATATATATATCATTTCATTATATATGATGAGATAAGAACTCAACAAACTCACTCATATACTCATTCATGTAAGCTGCTGGCCGTGAGCTTTGAGTGAGGGAGGAGAAAATTTTTTTCTTTTCTATAATTTTCATCTTAGAGGTGTTATAAAAGTTAAGAAAAATTGAGAGAGAAAAATTCCTACGAGTTCCCTAGCCGTGTTCTTGGAACGGAGTCTCGTTGAAATTTTCCGGGCAACTTCCGACGCGTGTGAAGTAGAGGCTTGAACTTTCGGTGCTTGGAACGAAGGGATTTCGTGTTCGGGACGGGATCGTGATCATCGGCTACACTTTACGAAGATTTATTTCAAAGGCTTCAAGGGTATGAATCTTTATCTTCGTATTTATTTTCGTATATCGTTACTTGATCGATCCTGTTTGGGATTCGTTTTTATTTCATTGCGTATTTCGTTTTATTTTCTAATCCCAACGGTGGTATCGGAGCGAGGTCAATGATATCGTATATACGATTATTTGTGCATTTTGAATGCTTTTGGATGATGATTATGATTTAGACTCTTATTTGGAATAATTTTAGATTTTAAATTGTTCGTTGTAGCATCACGTTTTGGAAAGCGGGCGAAAAACGAAGAAACGGGGCTGCTGGCAGTGGTGCCGGCAGCACTGCCTGGGCTGCCTGCCCAGGCTGCCGAGCGTGCTCGGCCATGACTCGGCCAGGAGCTGAGAGTGCTCGGCCAGGGGGCCGAGCATGATCGGCCAGTCTGCCGAGCAGTGGCTCGGCCAGGCAGCCCTCGGTCGGGCCGCGGGCTGGGCCTAAATCGGATTGTCCGGGACTCCGTTTTAAGTTTATATTTCGTTTTAATTATTTCCCAAAATTTAAATTGGATTTTATTTTGACTAAATTAATATTTGGAATATTTTGAGTTAAGGGAAATAAATTAAACGAGAATATTATTTTTGGCCGGATTACTTCGAACGAATTAAAATGATGATTATTAGTATTAATTTGATTAATATCATTAAAATTGAATAAATTAATTTTATATTGATTGGATTAATATATTAATTGATTATTTAATTTTAATGCCACTTTATATTAATTGGATTAATATAGTAGAAATTGAATAGATTAATTTATATTAAAATTAATTGTTTAATTTCGTTGCCATTACATGTTGTATGGAATCCTTATGTGATGGTGATATAGCTCGTGGACTTAGTTTTTGATTTGTTCGATTCGATTGGGTTGTAAAGGCCGTTTTGAGCCTATTTATTTTTACTAGAAAATTTGTATAGGATGCATTTTTTCAATGATGTAAGTATTATTTTGGGTATGACGAAGACCGAAGACAACCGACCGAGAAGACGAAGAATCGAAGACGTATTTTTTATTTATTGGGTCATTCGCTTGGCCCAAGATTTAGGAATTAGGTCCATGAGCTATATGTTGGTAGTAACTAGGTTACTATTTTACATTTTCATTTTGAATGATTGACAAACATACAAACGCGCATATAATTGAATTAATGTGCAAAGTGTAACATTAATCGCGAAATTCTCCCGACTACAAACAGACTAAGTTTGAAAAAGGTTACGAGTTTTCCTACCCTCCATCAAACTCGTAGAAAATTGATACCCAGTGGTGTGCTATGCTTCCGAGTTATCGGGGTAGTACATTTGGTAGAGGTTGAAAAATTCTTGAGTGCATTAGATGCCTTCGGTTGGTGATAAATTTCGCCCTAGAACCCGATAGGTTGCGGGTGAGATTCAATAGTCAAACCGATAGACGTTGATGGTCAACAACTTAGATAGTCTGGATTGCCAAGAAACCACGATAGGTTGAGGGCATGAAGACTAGGGTAAAACAAGATCAAATCATCGTCGAGACGGGTTGGTGTTAGACACCACTTTACGAAATTAATTGGCAAGAAACCCGATAGGTTGCGTCTGTTAAAATTTGTAAAGAACTTGATCACCACTAAGAAGTCGATCTAACCATGATTTCGGATTATAACATGGGAGTGTATAATTAGATAAAATTAGTGGGAGCCGAGACAATAATTATACAAGCCCTTAAGTTCTATACTCGGTCATAATTAAACAAGTCACTAATTTAATCTTGTCTAAATCTTTACGAAACGAAATTGAATCTCTCTAAAATGGCTAAAAACCCACTTGCAATACTACTTGAAAAGAATCTCCTAATCGGCCCTAACTTTGTTGGCTGGTTGCGGAATCGATGATTGTACTCGGTATGGAGTCTCGGGATACGTCTTGGAGGCGGACATTCCACGAATCAATCCGGACTAGGTAATCAGAAGACATTGGCGTCCATGAAAAATGGGTCAAGGATGATGTGCTAGTCCGTGGTTTTATGATGGGCTCAATGACTAATGAGTGCAGAGAGCGCACGAGAAAATGACTTACGCTGGCGATTCTCGCACACTTGACCGAACTTTATGGAGAGCACGGTAGGACTGCTAGATATGAGATATCAAAGCAGTTGTTCAGTGCTAGGATGAAAGAAGGGGAGAAAGTGGGAGACCACGTCCTTAAGATGATCTCTATGATTGAGAGGCTCGAGGTGCTCAACTTTAATATGGATTTATCCCTTCAAATTGATCTCATCCTTCAATCTCTACCTGACTCTTTCACGCAGTTTGTAATGAATTTCAACTGTAATGAAATTACATGCACATTAGCTGGGCTAATGAATAAACTGGTGACGGCACAGTCTAACATGAAGACTAAACCGAGAGAGGCTGCTCTTGTGATTTCTTCTAGGCCTAAGAGGTCCAAGAACAAGAAGAAAAAGACCTACGAGCGGACAAACCCAAGAAAGGGTGCAAAAGGAAATGGCAAGGCCGAAAGGTTCAAAAGGTAGGCGGTCCAAAACCTACGGACAAATGCCTTGAATGCGGTGAGTGGGCCACTTTGCGAAGGACTTGTCCCAAGATTAATGGCGCATCAGTGCGGAACTTTTTGTTTTGAAACTAATTGTTCCGCTCGTATATTACGCTTCATGGATTACGGATTCGGTGCCACTTCTCACATTTGTACTATGAATCGGGATCTGGGCAAGTAGAAAACTTGAAGTCGGGAAATAATGATCACTGTTGGAAGCGGACAAAGTGTCGAGGCAACCGATATTGGATCAATCCTTCGGGTTTAGAATCGGTTTTATTTTGACATTAGATGAAGTACTTGTTTTGCCCAAGGGGCATAAAAACATTGTATCCATTCCAGTCTTGGACCGGAAAGGATTTTGTTTCTTCATTGGCAATGGCGGTTGTAAAATTTATTTTCGAAATAAATTGGTTGGAACAATACATTGTTGAATGGTTTATATCATCGAACATGCAAAATAAAAGCAGAGTGAACACTATAACTAGGAAACGTGGTAGGCAAGATACTAATCAAGCTCTTAAATGGCACCTTAGACTTGGTCATGTTGGTCGGACCAAGGTTCGAAAATGGAGAAAGATGGACTTTTAAGTCCATTGGGTGTAGAACCCTATCCAACTTGTGAATCTTGCCTTAGAGGCAAAATGACTAAGTTCCCCTTCACAGGACTTTTGAAAGGGTGCCGATAAACTTGGATTGGTGCATACCGATGTTTGTGGTGCTTTAGAAGTAGCCCGAGACGGATATCAATATTTCATAACGTTCACGAGATGATCATACTAGGTATGGGATTGTGTACTTAATGAAACATAAATCAAGCCTTTGCTAAATTCAAAGAATTTAAGGCCCTAGTTGAAAAACAAGCTGGATGTCATATCAAAGCACTTGGTCGGACCGAGGTGGCGAATATATGAGCAGAGTTTGATGAGTTCCTTAAGGAACATGGAATAGTTTCACAATTCACGCCTCCGGGAACCCCACGGTTAAATGGTGTTTGAAAGGAGAAATCGGACTTTGTTGGACATGGTTCGCTCCATGTTAAATTACACCGATTTACCTATTTACCGTGGGGTATGCCTTACTAACCGCCTATATCCTAAATAGATGTCCTTCCAAATCTGTTCTTATCACTCCATGAGATGTGGAAGGGTAAGAAACCAAGCCTTAATCACATAAGGATATGGGGATGTCCGGCTATGTCAAAAGGCTAAGGTGGACAAGCTGAAGCGAGGTCCATAAAAGGACGTTTCATAGGATACCCGGAGGACTCGATGGGTTATCTATTCTACATGCCGGAAGACCATAGGGTCGTTGTGGCATTACAAGCGCACTTCCTTGAGGATGAATTCATTCGGGAAGGTGGCTCGGGTAGAAATATCTCTTTGGAAGAGCATAATGAAACTCCTAAGGAGACATCGATCGGGGATCAAGAACCGAACCTATTGTAACACAACCTCCACTACGAAGGTCTGATAGGGAAACTCACTTACCTGAGAGGTATGGCTATACACATGTCGAGGAACTGGGTCTCCACGACACACCTGATAGCAGTGAAAACGACCCTGTCACCTATGACCAAGCGATAGTGGATGTAGACTCTGATAAATGGCAAGAAGCAATGGAAGCTGAGATAGACTCGATGCATACCAATTAGGTCTGGACTCTAGTAGATCTTCCAACTGGCATGAGGACTATTGGAAATAAATGGATCTATAAGAGAAAGACTGATGGGGATGGCAAGGTTGATGCCTATAAGGCCAGGCTTGTGGCAAAGGGTTATACCCAAAGGGAAGGAATCGATTATCATTATACCTTCTCGCCCGTAGCTATGATAAAGTCGATTCGCATGATGCTTGCCATTGCTGCCTATTATGATTATGAAATATGGCAAATGGATGTCAAAACGGCTTTTCTAAATGGATACCTCGAGGAGGAAATCTATATGGAACGACTAAAGGTTTTGTGTCCAAAGCTAATATTCATAAAGTGTGTAAGGCAACGAGCCATTTATGGTCCGAAGCAAGCTTCTCGGAGTTGGAACCTTCGATTTGACGAAGCGATTAAGGACTTTGACTTGAGCGAAATGAGGAGGAACCGTGTGTTTACAAAAAGATCGGTGGGAGCAACATTGCGTTTTTAGTACTATATGTAGATGATATTCTACTTATAGGAAATAACATAGCAATGCTCAAGGCCTTTGTGAAAGCTTGGCTTTCTAAAACGTTCTCCATGAAAGACTTGGGAGAAGCTTCCTATATTCTAGGGATCCGTCTTTACAGAGATAGACCGCGAAGAATGATAGGACTTTCCCAAGCCCTTTATATCGATAAAATCCTGAGAAGATTCAAGATGGATGAATCTAAAAGAGGGTTCCTTCCCATGCGACATGGAATTCATCTCACCACGAAAATGTGTCCTCAAAGTGAGGAAGACAAGAGAGAGATGAGTAAGGTACCCTATGCCTCGGCAGTGGGTAGCCTCATGTACGCTATGTTGTGTACGAGACCAGACTTAGCCTACGCTGTGAGTATGGTAAGTCGATTTCAAGCAAACTCGGGAAGGGAACATTGGACTTCCGTAAAGAACATTCTTAAGTACTTAATAAGAACTAGAGATTTAGTTCTTACTTATGGTGGTGGAGAACTGAAGGTGATTGGATTCACCGATTCTGATTTTCAAGGAGACAATGACGACTCTAAGTCGACATCCAGGTATTTATTTACTCTCAATGGAGGAGCAGATCTTGGAGAAGCTCCAAGCAAACCGCTACTGCAGATTCCACCCGCCAAGCAGAGTATCAAGCCGCCTCGCAGGCTAGCAAAGAAGCATTTTGGATGCAGAAGTTTATACAAGAACTTCAAGTGGTGCCTAACGCGGAGTTACCTATATCACTATTCTGTGATAATGATGGAGCTGTCGCCCAAGCCAAGGAGCCGAGGGCTCACCACAACACCAAGCATATAGAGAGAAAGTACCACATCGTTCGAGAGATGGTGGAAAAAGGATATGTTTCATTGGAAAGAGTAGACTCAAGACAATGTCTCGACCATTGACTAAGCCATTATCTCGGCCGTCTTAGAAAGACATCGAAGAGCATGGGTATTGGATACCATGATGTGTGGCATTGAGTGCAAGTGGGAGATTGTTAGAATATGCCCTCGAATGCCACTCGGGGATGAGAGAGTAAGGGCATTATACTTGTAATTATGGAATAATTAATAAAAAGGCAATACGATTCATTCACTGTTTATTGTATTTCAATTGCATTCTTGACTTGGTAAACATTGAAGTGAAGTCCATGTAAATAAATCGAACATTCCATTCTCGTTATGGGATAAGAGAAAATGTCTTTGGAAGTGTTTAAAGTTTATTTACGTAAATTGTTCGCAAGTCAATAAACTTAAAATGGGCATTAAGTTTTAATATGACTTGTATAATCGATGCTAGGGCGTGTGCACGTCTTGATAGCATAGTTATAAGTATATTGGTGGGGCAGTATACTCGAACACGACTCATACTCGATTCGATCACACGGTATTCACTCTCGGAGAGTCGATGACGAATCGAAAGGTTGTGATAGTATACGTGGACCTTTGACTTGAGGTTCGGTAGAAGATGTGCTGTGATGTTTAGTTTGTCATTAGAGTAGTTAGACTCATTTGCTTAATTGCCGAGTCGACCTCGAAGTCTTGACTATACGGGCGGTAGCGATCTTTCTTGTACGCCAAGAAAGGATTCTATCTCTGTTAGTGAGCGGCGAATGTCTATACGGTTAATGGCAAATAAGGTCATAAGTCTTTGGCAAAGCATTACGATATAGTCGTATTAGATACACTATTAATCGGTCGGTCTTGATTTGCATTAACACATGTATAGAGTTTAGTAACAGATAGGGTTTGACTTTACCGTGACCGAAGACTTGACCGGGACATCGATGAAGGGTCTATACGTATATAGTATTCACGACATAATGGTTACGGAATGATCCCTTCATTCGTTCTCGATCGGGGTTTCTGATGCGGCCCGCTAAGTGGCTAAGTCTTGCCGCACTCATTAGTTCCTCCCAATGCCGGTGAGACGGACCTACGAGTCGCGCATCGGGAGCGTTGACGGATAAATGTGAATTTATTATCTCTCTATTAATATTAGATATTGTATATCTAATTATGATTTATTGGATAAATCAAATATCGGTCTTATGAATTTAAATTAAGTTCTGGGTAATTAATTTAATTCATAAATTATATTTCTTAGAGAAATATATATTTGTATTTGATATAATTAATTAATTAGATTAATTAATTAATATAAATACATTGATGATTAAAGGAGTGTATTTAACGGAGTCGTTTGTGAGCGTCCGGCACGAGCCGAGTGGCTCGGCTCGTTTTCTAGAAACTTCCTTGTGGCCACCCACTCCTCATGGCATGGCATGATCTTGCATGTGTGTGGGAACTCACTTAGAGTTGAGATTCCCACATAATTGTGAATGATAGTTGTAAAGGAATAATTATTCCTTTATAATATATATACATCATTTCATTATATATGATGAGATAAGATAACAACAAACTCACTCGTATACTCATTCATGTAAGGCTGCGGCCGTGAGCTTTGAGTGAGGGAGGAGAAATTTTTTTCTTTTCTATAATTTTCATCTTAGAGGTGTTATAAAAGTTAAGAAAAATTGAGAGAAAAATTCCTACGAGTTCCCTAGCCGTGTTCTTGGAGAACGGAGTCTCGTTGAAATTTTTCCGGGCAACTTCCGACGCGTGTGAAGTAGAGGCTTCGAACTTTCGGTGCTTGGAACGAAGGGATTTCGTGTTCGGGACGGGATCGTGATCATCGGCTACACTTTACGAAGATTTATTTCAAAGGCTTCAAGGGTATGAATCTTTATCTTCGTATTTATTTTTCGTATATACGTTACTTGATCGATCCTGTTTGGGATTCGTTTTTATTTCCGCTGCGTATTTCGTTTTATTTTCGGAATCCCAACAAAGGATACTATGATAGCGTGCGCTAAATAACATACGAACAGAAATGTTATAAAAGGGACAACACCCCATTTTACTTGGTTTACATTTTCTTCACTTGTCCTTCGTTCTTGAGAGACCAGAGAGCCTCATATCTTCCTTAAACACACATAGACCACCTCTATTCGATCATTGGAGATTGGATGTCACTTGTGATTGATCGTTGAAGTGGATAAGCACCTTAGATTGACATTCAAACAACCGGAGTTGGATTCTACCTTTTTGACTCGGTGTGTTCTTCATCTTAAGGTATGCTAATTCTATCCAGCCTTAGATTCGTGTTCTTGAGAATAAGATGATCATGCTACCAAGATATTGAGTTCCATTGATGAATTATTCAAGCAAACATCATGTTTAGAAGTTGGAATGATTATGCTTATGATATTATCGTTGAAAACATCGTAGTTGGAATCCTAGTACGTCAAATGATGAGAGGAATATTCTGAGATTGATTATCCGTATGATTAACATTGCCATATTGATTGTAAACTTGGAGTTGATATCACTTTTGTTATAAGGACTTAAGAAATAATCATCTTAGGTTGTATCTTTTCATTGGGATTGTTAGTTCACCTTTAAGATGAAGTCTGAATGTGATAATGGTAATGGAATCTAGTGCATTAACCTGAGATCACCGAACTTCAAATGAGAATGATAATCGAGATTGAATATAAGAGTTGTGATGATAATCATTTCCTTGAATTCAAAGATGATTGAATCTGTAAGGCTATTCATAAGTTTATGATATGTAGATGAGAAACGTACGTAAATCATTGAAGAGTTCGTAAGTTTCATCACCGTTAGAACAGTCATCTGCCCAGAAGTGAAACTGCCATGCACGCTTAGCATACGCTAAGCTATGTAGATTAACGTACTCTATCTGGCTTAGTTAACGTACGCAATGTTTGGTACGTAACGTACGTTAAAATCATCAGAGGAGTCAGTCGGCTGATCAGAGAGGGACTGCCGATACTTATATAGCGTACGCTAGACTTTGTTGTTTACGTGCGCAAACGAGTAGGATTAACGTACGCTACACAGAATACGTAATGTACGTTAAGCAAGGCAGACAGGTTACATTTTATGAACTTCCGACTATAATTTGGATTGTTAGATGTTCGTACGACTTGAGATTAATTCTATATTATTTCTTTTGTTAAGGTTCGAGCTTAGCAACATGTTTGATCGAAGGGGACGACCTTCGAATGTTTTGATATTCGTGGAAGCTTTATTCTTGTCATCGAACCGAGGTAAGTACTTTAATTAGAATTGTTTATATTATGTCAGTAATATTGTGACTGTATTATGTACATGTGTTGTGATTAAATGTCCACCATGCGTTGATCCGACGGGAATCATCATGGGAATCTATAGCTGTGTGCGCTGGATCGTTAGACATGTAGTTCCACCATGCGTTGGTCCGACGGGATCATCATGGGAATCTATAGCTGTGTGCGCTTGATCGTTGGAATACCAACAGTATGTTGATACTGTTATGATGTGATAAGTGTTGTTGTTATTTCTCGTTGGAGAAACTTGTTATGATGATTGTTGATTACATCACTGTCGTATGATTATTGTACTTGTACTAGCATCGTTGTGCTAACCCCTTAGGGGGTGAACATTTGTTTATGTGCAGGATCCAGGAGAGCGGGGAAACAACCACTGGAGCTGCATGACGACGAGGGTGCAGAGTGATGTTCCGGCCGAGTTTATTGTCTGTTGTTGGTTATTTAAATAAGTACTCGAGTACGTCATAACTTGTGATGTTTGGATTTCAGTGATGTATTAATATTCTCCATTTGGATATTTGTATTCTCGGTATCGAACCAGATCTGTCGTATTTTATTTCAGTGATTTCATGATTTAGTATCTGTTATTGTCTTTTCATTTATCCAGCCTTGTAAATTCTTATGTAAAGCATTTACGGCGCTGTAATATTCCTGAATATATCGGGAGTGTTACATTTATGGTCATCGCAAATGGCACAATCAAGGGATTTTGCCTTCTTGTGAATTTGACTGGTAGCCTGGGATCAGAAGTTGTCAACGACATTCTAGGAATTAGTGCCCGATATCCTGTGTTACTTCCTGTTAAAATATCAGTTTCAATGACATGGTTCCCAAGATTTGTGATGACCATTCTTGTACCATTACATAGTCTAATTGAATGGTCAATATTTCATAGCAACATCACTGAAGTACCTACTTTCAAATTAAGTACATGGTTTGGAACCCCTGAAGATCTGATTTCAGTTGAAAATTCAGTTACGTGAAGTGCATTTATGACATCAGTAGTATTATTTGAATAACATGGTTCGTCCGAACTTAAATATAAGCGTCCATCTCCAGCTAATTGTGCGTTCATGTATTGATTCACTTCACCAACGACGTCAAGTGTAGGTGCTAAAATCTCCCTTTCTTTAAAGTAGGACGAATCTTCAGTGTAAATGCCAGAGGATGGATATGTGCTCTCAACAATTGCTGGGATAGGACCCTCGAAGTCTTGTATCAAAAAATCATGAGGAATGTCAATGGTAATTCCTTCTTCGTCATGTTCCCCAATAGTACCATAACCAATGTTGGCAATCTATTCGGAAAAATGTTGCAACTCTTCCATTTCCTGTACTGATGATGTATTTTGCAGCCTGATATTCTTGGTCAGTCCTAGAACCTTACAGTGTTTCCAAAGTGGAGATGGATTGATGGCAGCACCAACAATTTCAGGTCTTCGAGCTTTTGGAATTACGGGCAATATTTGACAAAAATCACCACCAAACGCAACGAGTTACCTCCAAATGGTTTTTTTCTGATTAGCCGGATCAATATTCTTCATTATGTCCTTCAAGGAAGTGTCCAGGGCCTCAAAACAGTGTCTGTGCATCATTGGTGCCTCATCCCATATGATAAGTTTTGCTTTCATTAACAATTCAGCAAGATGACTTCCAAGTTTGATATTACATGTCGATTCTCCGTTAATCTCGAATGGAATGGAAAATCTTGAATGAGTTGTTCTTCCACCAGGTAGTAAAAGAGAAGCAATACCACTTGATGCCACATTAAAAACTATTTCTCCTTGCGACCTCAAACGTGATGATAGTGTCCTCCACACAAAAGTCTTTCCAGTGCCACCATAGCCATATATGAAGAACACTCCCCCTTTGTTATCATTAATTGAAGATATGATCACATCGTAAACATGACGTTGTTCGACATTCATGCTTTGTAGTAGGTTATCATGCCCTAATGAGAGAGCTATTGGATCATATCTTAGCTCGTCGAGTACCAATCTATTACGTGATCCATTGAAGTAGCGACTGCCAGGTATTGGCATGGGATGAAAATCTTTCAAACTTTTTCCACCAGCTTTTAAAAGCTTCTCAATCTCTCCCAACATGTAACTTTTAATATCTTCTTACGTCAGACGTAAATCTGAGATAAAAATAATATTCTTTACGTGGAAACAATTTTTTACCTTTAAAATTACAAAAATTTGAAGAAATATAATGAACTGGAAAACGAATGATGGTAAAAAATTGGTGTATTACCAAACCAGTATAACATACAAAATAGATTAAACATACCTCTTTGACGGGCAAATTTGCGTTGTTTGTCTAGAACATCCTCGGATAAGTACACCCAACAGGCTTCCCAAACATGTTCAGGTTGGCTGATATAATTTGATGAAAGCAATGTAGCAAATAATAGCCGCATCGAATGTGCAGAGGCAAACTAAGTTGACACTACGATGGCATCAATATATTCTTTATCATCGGTCAACAAACCTAATGCATAGCATGCATCACGTAGGGTATCGTACTGGATACCATTGACTTTCATCAAATCCTTATAACATTTCGCACCACGAACAATGTTAATCATTAGCCTCAAGTAGTACATATCTCTACATCCTGGAGGAACAAAAATCACACGTCCTATAACCATTCTTTTCCTTCTTCTTCGCTTCCATATTCGGTCTTTTTAAATCCAAACAAAATGCTACGGAAATTCCTCATAGGGAAGATTGTATGCCCAATGATACCTATCATTTGCCTCGAACCAAGCTAGAAATTGGCGTTGGTTCATAGTAGGTTTTTCTAGCACAATGGATATTTCATCTTGATCGCTAAAAACAACGGTTTGTTCATGAAAGCTGAGGCGTTCAACCGGTGGATCCCTATAATGAAGCTCAAATCCAAGAAGTCTCCTTGCCGCCTCACATGAAGAAATGTATCTGCAGTCATAGTACTGGTTGACCTTGTCGATATCTTCTACAGAATTAAAATTTGGCGTGCTTTTGTAAAATGATGCAGTCACATGATCGTTTTCTTTGTTTATATATTTAAAAAGATACTTTATTGCTCTTGACTGATTGCACCACTCGACGTTCAAATGGGCTCCATACTTAAGTAGTAGATAACGATTGTGCGGTACAACATATCTGTTTTCAAGCGGCACACCATTCTTCAGAACAAACCGTCCATCATCTCTTCGTCTATATGTTGGCTATCCTTCCTCATCAATTGTAGTCTCTTTGACATAATTCTTAGGGAAATACTTTGTACATTTTCCATCAAACATGCATGGAGCCGACTTGCTAGCCGCTCCGCATGGGCCATGAATCATGTACTCGATAACAGAAGCGTGGTACTCAGGTTCACTCTTCTGATCGGGTATCTCTGCAGAGATAACATCGTCGATTGTCGTTGCTGTTGCAAATCCATCTTTCTTACACATAAATACCAATATGTGCGCATGTGGAAACCCAAGTTTTTGAAACTCGATGGTGAACACAACTAAAATTTACAAAACATAATATAGTTAAAAATCGACAAATACATATTATATCAAATCTTACATCAACAACATGGTATAAAATAATAAAATTTATAATATTACCTGCCTTTACTTCACCGAATATGTTTTTCTTCTTAATATAATTCATCAACTCATCAAACTTTATTTTAAATACCCTACATACTATGTCAGGACGGTCTTATGGTTTCCAGTTTCTTTTACCTAAACATCTAGTGATGTCAGACCATTTTGAGTTGCAGGTGAATGTGATGAATATATCAGGATATCCAGCCTATCTACATATAGCCATGGCATCTTAATAATTTTGTATCATGTTTCTAGGCCCACCAGTAAATGAAGAGGGCAATATGATGCGTTTTCCTTGTGCAGAAGCATCTGTTTCACCACACAGATATGCATCTTGAAGACCTTTGTACAATAGCTCCCTCAGTTGCGGCTGATTTTGACGGACCCACCTTATTCTTGTTGACTCAACAATTGTAAATGCATCAACCAAAAATTGTTGGAATAGTTTCCTAGAGTGAAATAACGTAGTTACCTCATCATCTCTGTCATGCATACGGTAGGCAAAAAATTCCCTCTAGCTAATGTTTTTCCTCCCCCTTTCGCATGCCTTACCTTCAGCTGTAATATCCGGAATTTCTACTACTGTTGTTTAATATTATTGTATCCGAGTTATGTTGTACAGCGTGGAATCTGTACAGTATGGATAAAATAATGAAGGACTGAGATGTCAGTATTGGTATAATTATCGTATTTGGTAGACAATTACAATTGAGAATATCATGTATCAGGTTATCGCACTTTTGATATTGGGTATATCGTATGAGAATATTATTGGATTCAGTATTTGTGTTCAGTGTGTCGTATGTTCGTTTTTGGTATGTCGAGACGTTAGACAGAAATTGCGGGAAACGGCTAAGTGTAGCATTATTAGCGCACGCTAATATGCATTCCTAGCGCACGCTATCGTGCAGGTTTAGCGCATGCTAATGGTAAAAGATAGCGGACGCTAGTTCAGAACAGATCAGAGGGAATCTATGTATGGACCAGGTCACTTTCGGCGCATGTGCCGATGAAGTCAACTGATGTTTGTTGTAAAGCATTAGCGCATGCTAATGCCTGTTGTTAGCGCACGCTAATATCAGATCGGTCAACAGGGAATCTTGGATTTATTTGTTGCTTTTGGCATGTGGGGTCACGAGCATATTCGGGGTAGGTGCAGACTGTAGCAAGTCAACTACGATTAGCGCACGCTAAGATACAAGATTTTGCGTGCGCTAGACAGTATAGTTTACGTACGTTATTGCATGGGCATTATGTATGTAAGCTGATGTGCGGAGCAATTCAGCAGCCTATGGACCGCGATAGTGCACGCTAACGAAAGAGAGTTAGCGCATGCTAAATGAGGATGTTAGCATACGTTAATAATATACAGTATATATATGTGTAGTTGGGCATTATCCTTCATTTCGTCCATTCCTTCCTTGCAACCGAGAGAGAGAGTTTTTAGAGAGAAGTTGGAGGTTCCAAACACTGAGAGATGATGATCTTTAACAAAGATTAAGCTGAGGAACATAGATTAAAGTCTTGTTCTTGAAATTATTGATGATTCTTGGAATAAAGTTGATTGTTCTCCTTCATGGTTCGTCTATACAAGATAATAGTTCTTCACCTTTGGATTTCATTTTCGATTGGAGATTGATGTTCTTGAGTTGATGATTATCATAAATACAAGTTAATTAGTATGATTAGGACATGGATTACCGGATTATGATGATGTTGTTATTGATATATGGATATTATTGTGATTCGGATGATTTGAATCGTGTTGTTCGTCCTCTCGAGATAAGTTGGTTAATTCTTCTCCTCAGTTTCGGATGTTGACGTTATTGTTGATAATTACTCACTGTAATGATAGATTATGGAAGTATTGTTACGTTCTTAAGGTTTCATGATGTTGATATTGAGGAAGATGATATATGGATATAGGACTTGGATTATAAGTTGAATGATTGTTTATATGTTAAAGGATATTGGATTTCGTTGTCTTGATAGCTTTGAACATGGTTTCGAATTACTTAGTGTTCTTTATAATCGCCATATGTTGATTGATACTTGTAAAACATGCAAACTGTACAGCAGTAGCGTACGCTAAGCTTACTGGCTAGCACACATTACCAGGAGCGACTTAGCGCACGCTACGTTGAGTGATTAACGTGCGCTAAGTAGGCAGACAATGCAGTACATCATATTATGATTATGAATTCGTGCTAGTTCGAGTTGGATTGTACAGTCTATGTTTAACCGAGATATTGTAGAACCGTTGAGTTTGTGGATTGGTTATATCGATTATTGATTGTTATGGAATGTGTATTAAATTTATTATTTGCGATAGGTTGCGATAATCGATCGATGATTATAACCATATATTGCAGTCGTGTTCGATCATGTTCGTGAATTGCGTGGTCAGGACTGAGGAGCTCGTAGACGAAGACATAAAATTGGTAGCGGCTTCATCATCGTCGTATCGGTATCGAGGCGAGTTCTTACTTGCTCAGTTATAATATTTAATGAATGGTTTCGGTTTCATTTCGTTTATAATGCATATAGCGATGATTATTATTGTGAACTCGGGGTATTTGGATTGTATATCGTTCTTCCGATTCTGGGAGGTAAATTATAATGTATATGCTTTATCTCGGTTATTGGTATGTTCAGGTATCAAGGTTACGTTGCGAGAAAGACGAGGATATGAGTATCTACATTCCATGGTACGTTTGGATCGCCGAGCATTGCGGATAATCGTCGGTGATGATTTGATCGAGATTGCTCCCGAAGGACTCGGGGAAAGTATCCTAAATTGATTCGGTTTGGTGTTAATGATTTTTGATCATGCATTTTGTCATTCATGTTGTTGAACATGAGGTCGTCCTAGTTGCTTTGTCATATTGTCGTTCATGTTGTGTTGTTCATGTTGATGAACATATTGAGTTGCATATGTGTATGCATATTGTATTGTTTATGTTGTAAATGATCTGATGGGATCATGAGGATCTATGCTAAGGGCGCTGGATTGGATGTCCACCATGCGTTGGTTCGATGGGATCATCATGGGGATCTATGCTGAGGGCGCTGGATCGTTGGACAGGTTTTCCACCATGCGTTGGTCCGACGGGATCATCATGGGGATCTATGCTGAGGGTGACGGATCATTGGATTACCCAGTATTGTGTTGATGGAATCATGTGGATTCGCATCGTTGGTTTTATATGTATTCTTGTGCATATGTATATTGTTGGTTATCCACCTCATGTTGATCTAGTAGGATCATCAGGGGATCTATGCTGAGGGCGCTAGATCATGGGATTTCTGTTAGGCGTATTTTTATGCGCTTATTTTGTAACACCCCAAACTAGGCGGATATTACAGTGTCGTGGACCCCCGACTGGGACCCACTAGGTGAATGAAAATGAATGAATTACACAGGGTAAATGTAGTACCGAACCACATTACAACAATAATTACTCCGATGAGGAGTTTCATACAACACATCCAGGATAATACAGAATACATGTATATTTTATATGGAGATAAAATATACAACACTGAATGAAATGAGTATTCAAACGGAATGTCTGCAGCGGAATAAATGAAGGAAACATAAATGACTGAAAAGACTGGGGGCCCCTTCTAGTATCATTGGGACTCCTCGCCGTCAACGTGCTCTCCCCGTGCCTTTGCCTTGCCATGACACGAAAAACAATATCCCCAAACGGGTCGATACGTAACAACAATCCTCAAGATTTGAATAAACACAATCATATATATGTTGTATAAACCACAAGTTCGATCAAAATGAATCGGTTAGATTATAACCCAATCTTGTTGAAAACATACGCAATCAAACATGCTGTATGAATCAACTAACAGTACGGCTCAAAGGGTGGCGCCACACTACGCCTGGGATGGAAATGTGTTCGTGCACAAGCCACCAATGAGTATCGATCGAATACACGTATGGTCTTGTACCTAATCAGTCTCACGAAGCAATCGACTCGTGTGCACAGTCCAATGTGAGGCCAACAACCAACACACGACTTAAATGTGCCCGACATGAAAATCCTACACATACCAACCGGCATGCCAGTATGACCCGGAATGCCACGATATAACAAAAGTGACATCGAAAATGAATAATGACTCACCGAGATGGAATGATAGTGAAATAAATGACAGCTCAATGAAATGATTGGAACCGTCGTTCCTTGTGACTGAAGTGATTAATTGACAATGACAAGTTTTGATACAGTTAATACAATGATGAATGAGTTATGATTATGAATGAACAACAACAAAAGGAATGAATATCCTTTTAACCGAGTAAGAATCAACTTACACAACACCGGTGACAATTATCCTTCCATGAACAACGTCCTAATTGAGATATCGGTCGCTCGAACAACCTTGAATAATACAATTACCAACAATCCGTTCAATATACGAATCAAACACGAATATAACGAACTCAAAACGTCGATACGATTAAACCAAGTTCATTGGGGCATTATATCGAACACTTTGTGGCCAAACTTCGATTGTTTACAACCAAACTTCAATAATACCAACATCAAATCCCCAAGAAGTGTTTCGACCAACAAAACATCTTTAATACGATCAATAATCCAATATGAATAACCAAAATCGTGATTACAACAACGATTAATCGAAAACCCCCAAATCCAACTCAATATTCAAAGTGTTCTTGAATAATCCTTCAATAATCCAATGAATAATCAAACATATCCATAATCATGCATATATCACTTCATACAACATGATTTTAACATCCAAAACATCATATCTCAATACAAAATCGAAATCCAAGATGTTGAAGAAATTACCTCTTGAAGATCCAAGCACTATGATCCGAAGAACACGCGTTAGATCGATTATCCGGGCTTCACGATCGAAAGGAAATGAAGAAAATCCAACCCTCAAGTGATGGATGAAGAAAAGTTTCTCCCTCAAGCCTCTCTCTCTCGTATGAAGGTGAAGAAGTGAAAAAATGATCTGATCTTGCTGCAAAAAACGCAATTATAGAGTCGACTGCCCTATGTGCCACGGCCCAGCCGAAGTGTGCCGCGGCACAGGGCCAAAAATGCGCGCGGATCGGGCAGCAGCCGCCCGACGAGTGTGCCGCGGCGTGACAGCGGTGCCGCGCCCTGTCGGCATGTGCCGCGGCTCACGGTACGAGGGGTTGGCCGATAATTGAAACATGAGGTGCCGCGGACGGTGTGTGTGCCGCGATGACTCAGCGGTGTGCCGCGCCGCCGCGGCATGTGCCGCGCCTGACAGCCGCTTGGCCAAAACTGGAAAATGAGTGTCTGAGCTATTTCGACCATAACTCTCTCGTACGGACTCCGATTGACTCATCGTTTGAACCAATGGAAAGCTAACTCGATGCTATATAATATTGAAAAGATTCAAAATCTTTGGAGTTTCCAAAAATTAATGGTGATTTTACAAAGTAGAACTCACACGTGGAAGGTTGAAACAATGAACAATATCGATACACAACTCGAAGTTATTCCGAACGGTGAACATGGATGAATGTACATGATTGATGAATGATTATTAATGAGTGAAAATCTACTGAGTAACAATTACCGAATGAAATTACTGAATGATAGTGACTGAATTACAACTGGGTATTACATACACCCCCCCTTAAAAGAGTTTCGTCCCCGAAACTAAGGGTCAAACAACTCGGGATAATTCTCCCGCATACTATCCTCGGTTTCCCAAGTAGCCTCTTCGACTCCGTGTCTAGACCACTAAATTTTTAACCAAAGGAAATTGCCTTCTTCCTCAACTATTTGATTCGCCGCTCTAAGACTCATACGGGACGCTCCTCATACGAATGATCATATGCGATCTCGATTTCGTCGAACTGAAGTATGTGACTCAGGTCGGCAACATACTTCCGCAACTGAGAGACGTGAAACACATTATGAATTCGACTCAACGCCGGAGGTAAGGCCAAACGATAAGCTAGCGCGCCTACTCGTAACAAAATCTCAAACGGTCCAATAAATCTTGGACTCAACTTCCCCCGTTTTCCGAAACGGAAAATACCTCGACTCGGGGATACCTTGACCAAAACGTGGTCACCTGTCTCGAACTCTAGTGGTCGATGACGATTGTCTTCATAAGATTTCTGTCGACTCTGAGCGGTCAACAAACGACTCCTGACCAAAGCTGCCTTCTCACGGGCGGCTATAAGCATATCGGGCTCGGTGCCGATAGATTCTGATAAGTCATCCCAACACAAAGGAGATCGACAACGACGACCGTACAAGGCCTCGTAAGGTGCCATCTTAATTGAAGCATGCCAGCTATTATTATACGTGAACTCGATTAATGGTAGTTGGGCTTCCCAATCGTCTTTCCAATCGAGGACGCATGCCCTCAACAAGTCCTTTAATGTCTGAATTGTCCTTTCTGATTGCCCGTCGGACTAAGGATGAAAGGCGGTACTGAGATTAAGCTGAGTTCCCATAGCACGATGAACTGATTTCCAAAATGTGACACGAATCGTCCGTCACGATCGGAAACGATACTCTTAGGAGTACCATGCAATCTCACTATCTCTTTGATGAATAACTGGGCAAGTCTCTCGGGACCCCATGTATCCTTAATCTCAAGGAAATGAGCTGACTTAGTTAAGCGGTCCACAATCACCCATATTGTACTCATGCCACGACGACTCATTGGCAAACTCGTGATGAAATCTATAGAAATGTCTTCCCACTTCCATTCTGGAATAGGGAGAGGTTTCAACATACCCGCCGGTCGCTGATGTTCAATCTTCACTTGTTGACAGGTTAAGCATCTCAAAACAAATTCTGCGACTTCTCGCTTCATATTACTCCACCAGTAATTTTGTTTCAAGTCTCTATACATCTTTCTAGACCCCGGGTGAACAGAATAAGGGGTAGCATGAGCTTCTCTCAAAATCGAGTTTTTCAACTTGTCATTTGCCGGTACGCCTAACCGATTCTTGAATCGCAGTAGTCCATACTCGTGGACCACAAATTCCAGGGCTTTCCCCTGAGCCACATCCTCACGGATGCGCAACAGTGATGGGTCTGAACCCTAATTCTCTATGATTGCCTCCTCAAGCGGCGATGAAATTTCTAATATGCAAAGTTGTCCCTGAACTTGCTGAAGCCAGACCTCGTTCTCGGGTCTAAGGAATTCCTGCTGAAGCTCCTTCTGAACTGTTAAACGAGCAAGTATCTGCTCCTGAACGGACCTACGACTTAAGGCGTCAGCGACAACGTTCGTCTTGTCCAGGTAGTAAAGGATCTTGATATCGTAATCTTTGATTAGTTCCAACCACCGTCTCTGTCGCATATTTAACTCCTTCTGAGTAAGTATATACTTCAACTCTTGTGATTGGTGAATAACTGACAGGTGACGCCATAAAGGTAGTGACGCCAAATTTCCAACGCGAAAACCACGGCTGCTAGCTCCAGGTCGTGGGTCAGACAATTAACCAGCTAATCCGAGGAAACTTCGGATTTCCTTAACATTCTTCGGAGGTTGCCAATCTCGGATAGCCTCCGTCTTCTGAGGGTCGACACGCACTCTGTCTGATGAAATTACATGCCCGAGAAACGTCGCCTCGGACATCCAGAATTCACATATGGAAAACTTTCCATAAGGCTGCTCTCGTCTCAACATGTCGAGAACCTGATGAAGGTGAAGCTCGTGCTCCTCCCAGTCATGAGAATAAATTAAAATTTCATCAATAAAGACAACCACGAAATTGATCCAAAAAGTAGATGAAGACCCGATTCATTAACTCCATGAATACCGCAGGTACATTAGTGTATTAATTAACTTCACAAACTCATAATGGCCATAGCGTGTTTGAAACGCTGTCCTCGCGATATCCGACTCTCGAATTCGCAACTGATGATATCCAGATCTTAATTCGATCTTAAAAAAAATACTGAAGTTCCCTGAAATTGATCTAAGGGATCAATCGATGCGAGGTAGAGGATACTTATTCTTGATCGTCACCCGATTCAATTCCCGGTAATCAATACACAAGCGGAACGAACCATCCTTCTTCTTGACAAACAACACTGGTGCTCCCCACGGGGACACACTCGAACGGAGATAACCTTTCTCGAACAATTCCTCAAGTTGAATCTTCAACTCCTGCATTTCGGTCGGGGCCATCCGGTACGGTGCCTTCGATAACGGGGACGTACCGGGATCCAACTCACTCGCGAATTCCACAACTCTTTGTGAAGGCAACCAGGTAACTCGTCTGGGAATACATCGTCAATCGATGACAATGATACCATGAATGATTGAACATTTCGATTGTCCTCGAACGGTCAATCGATGAAAATGATATAATGAATGATTGAACAACTCGACTACCTTGGAACGGCCAATCGATGAAAATGATACAATGAATGATTGAACAACTCGATTGCCTTAGAACGGCCAATCGATAAAAATGATACAATGAATGATTGAACAACTCGATTGCCATAGAACGGCCAATCGATGAAAATGATACAATGAATGATTGAACAACTCGATTGCCTTAGAACGGCCAATCGATGAAAATGATACAATGAATGATTGAAAAACTCGATTGAGGGATTTCTCTGCTTCCATCATATTAAGAATTCTTCTGGAACAACGGGAATTACCTCCCTGAAATACACAATCGACTCCCACGACAGGAATGATAGTGACCAAACACTTACAAACACTGAGGATAGTATCATGACGATCCATCCAACTAATACCCAATATTACATCGTCCTTAGATAAATTCACCACGATTAGGTCCACCAACCCATCGCGGTCATTAAGCTTAATTCAGTCAGTTCTTAACCTCATGATTTACGGAAATTCTTCCATCATCAGGTAGACCGATGGTATGAGGTTCACAAGTAATAGGACTATCTAAATTAAGTCTATTCAAACATGATTCGAAAATGAATGGATGCGGTGCACCAGTATCAAAAGGTACACACAGGTTCAAATAAAATTACGAGTATACCTGAGATCATTCGGGCTACCGAATCGTCGATCCTCCTCATCACATGAATCCGGGACTTGCCGGCCCCCGAACCGGACGCTCCCGTCTGATAAACATGAGCTCCGCCTTTATCTGCTTCCATCGTCTTAAACGACGCTGACAGAGTAGTCTGATTCTGAATCGCTGATTGCTTCGGGGCCTGAGATGCCGCCGGAGCCGACTTGGAGTCCTTTCGGCAAAACGAGCCTTAGGCCCAAAATTCCCACAATTATGGCACGTGATAGATGGTTTCAGACACTTAGTGCTGTAATGACCCGGCGCTCCACAGTTGAAACAGGTGATGGCCGAACTGGCCGCTCGGGACTGAGATCCCGCACGATTATGCGCCGGAGGAGGTCGCTCAGAAACGATAGGACCCGCACGAGGCTTCTTGAAGGTCGACTGACCGCCTTCGGATTGATTACGCTTCGTTGATTTCTTGCTGACATATGAAGGTTGTTGCTCAGCAATTTCCTTAGCAGCAGGCTCATTAGGGAGAGTTCTCTCGATTAATCCGTCCAGAGTGGCGCAATGATGATTGAGCAATTGCATATGGGTCATCATGACCTGCATAAAAGTGAGTGGATCAACCCGAACATCTTCTGATCGAGCCGAGTCCTGGGTACAATTTCCCGACAGTGAGTGATTATTTCCCGGGTTTCAGCCCGCACCGCGGCCTCTCCCCGTGCATCCCCTGACAGCTCTCTCCATACTGAAGTAGGAAGGTCGCATGATAATCATAGATCTCGTATGAGTACCGCATTATGATTTACGTCATGAAATGATGAAAATGAGCATATGCGCTATAACACAGTGATTACATGAATGATTAACTGAGGTGACATGATTATCTGATGAAATTCTTGAAATGAGTATCTTGAATAAGTTAACAAGATTAATAATATGATCTTCCAGATCAACAACTGAGTAATGAAATGAATTGAGTAATTAATGAGTTAACATGATCGTCCTGATCATAATAAATGATGATGTTTGAGGATTGTTAATTGATGAATGATGAATGAATGATTATTGCCAGAAATTATACCATGGCATTAGAAATCTTACAGTTCTTTCGGTCTGATTGGCTCGGCATTTGCACAGGTCACATGTGACGCGAAAGTCCAATGATACTAGTCTGATGACGATGATTTCAAATGAGACATGACTCGGAAGGTAGTATTCAAAACCACGCTCCGATACCAACTCTGTAACACCCCAGACTAGGCAGATATTACAGTGCCCTGGACCCCCGACTGGGACCCACTAGGCGAATGAAAATGAATGAATTACACAGGGTAAATGTAGTACCGAACCACATTACAACAATAATTACTCCGATGAGGAGTTTCATACAACACATCCAGGATAATACAGAATACATGTATATTTTATATGGAGATAAAATATACAACACTAAATGAAATGAGTATTCAAACGGAATGTCTGCAGCGGAATAAATGAAGGAAACATAAATGACTGAAAAGACTGGGGGCCCCTTCTAGTATCATTGGGACTCCTCGCCGTCAACGTGCTCTCCCCGTGCCTTTGCCTTGCCATGACCTGAAAAACAATATCCCCAAACGGGGGTCCATACGTAACAACAATCCTCAAGATTTGAATAAACACAATCATATATATGTTGTATAAACCACAAGTTCGATCAAAATGAATCGGTTAGATTATAACCCAATCTTGTTGAAAACATACGCAATCAAACATGCTGTATGAATCAACTAACAGTACGGCTCAAAGGGTGGCGCCACACTACGCCCGGGATGGAAATGTGTTCGTGCACAAGCCACCAATGAGTATCGATCGAATACACGTATGGTCTTGTACCTAATCAGTCTCACGAAGCAATCGACTCGTGTGCACAGTCCAATGTGAGGCCAACAACCAACACACGACTTAAATGTGCCCGACATGAAAATCCTACACATGCCAACCGGCATGCCAGTATGACCCGGAATGCCACGATATAACAAAAGTGACGTCGAAAATGAATAATGACTCACCGAGATAGAATGATAGTGAAATAAATGACAGCTCAATGAAATGATTGGAACCGTCGTTCCTTGTCACTGAAGTGATTAATTGACAATGACAAGTTTTGATACGGTTAATACAATGATGAATGAATTATGATTATGAATGAACAACAACAAAAGGAATGAATATCCTTTTAACCGAGTAAGAATCAACTTACACAACACTGGTGACAATTATCCTTCCACGAACAACGTCCTAATTGAGATATCGGTCGCTCGAACAACCTTGAATAATACAATTACCAGCAATCCGTTCAATATACGAATCAAACACGAATATAACGAACTCAAAACATCGATACGATTAAACCAAGTTCATTGGGGCATTATATCGAACACTTTGTGGCCAAACTTCGATTGTTTACAACCAAACATCAATAATACCAACATCAAATCCCCAAGAAGTGTTTCAACCAACAAAACATTTTTAATACGATCAATAATCCAATATGAATAACCAAAATCATTATTACAACAACGATTAATCGAAAACCCCCAAATCCAACTCAATATTCAAAGTGTTCTTGAATAATCCTTCAATAATCTAATGAATAATCAAATATATCCATAATCATGCGTATATCACTTCATACAACATGATTTTAACATCCAAAACATCATATCTCAATACAAAATCGAAATCCAAGATGTTGAAGAAATTAGCTCTTGAAGATCCAAGCACTATGATCCGAAGAACACGCGTTAGATCGATTATCCAGGCTTCACGATCGAAAGGAAATGAAGAAAATCCAACCCTCAAGTGATGGATGAAGAAAAGTTTCTCCCTCAAGCCTCTCTCTCTCGTATGAAGGTGAAGAAGTGAAAAAATGATATGATCTTGCTGGAAAAAACGAAATTATAGAGTTGACTGCCCTGTGTGCCGCGGCCCAGCCGAAGTGTGCCGCGGCACAGGGCCAAAAATGCGTGCAGTGATCGGCAGTGTGTCGCGGCCCTGCCGGCATGGGCCGCGGCTCACGGTACAGAGGGGTTGGCCGATAATTGAAACATGAGTGTGCCGCGTCCCGGACGGGTGTGCCGCGGTAGTGACTCGGCAGTGTGCCGTGGCCCTGCCGGCATGTGCCGCGGCCCACAGTACAGGCTGCTCGGCCAAAAACTGGAAAATGAGTGTCTGAGCTATTTCGACCATAACTCTCTCGTCCGGACTCCGATTGACTCACCGTTTGAACCATTGGAAAGCTAACTCGATGCTCTATAATATTGAAAAGATTCAAAATCTTTGGAGTTTCCAAAAATTAATGGTGATTTTACAAAGTCAAACTCATACGTGGAAGGTTGAAACAATGAACAATATCGATACACAACTCGAAGTTATTCCGAACGGTGAACATGGATGAATGAACATGATTGATGAATGATTATTAATGAGTAAAAATCCACTGAGTAACAATTACCGAATGAAATTACTGAATGATAGTGACTGAATTACAACCGGGTATTACATATTTATCTTTATTTTATATCCATTTTGAGCCTAAATCTACATAAATGAGCTTTTAATGCACTATCTTTATATGTTTTGTAGAAAATTGGAGTCTGGAATCTCAAAGGGCGAACAACGGGCTGAAACGAAAATTTTTGGCCTGGGGCCGCGGCACAAGAAAAGCAGGCTGCGGCACACGCACGGCACATCAAGACGTCGAGCGAACTGTACCGGGGGCCGCGGCACAAGGATGTTGAGCCGCGGCCCAGGAAGAAAAAAAGACACCCTGGCATCCTGCGCTGAATGTTGGGGCCGCGGCACAGATTAAGTGAGTCGCGGCCCGCGGGGCGGTTTTGCTGAGTCTTCCGCATTTCTTTGCTGTTTTTGGAGTAGTTCTCGACCCAATCCCCAGACGCGTTTTGGAGGCTAATGATAGTTATCATTAGGGATTCAAGGTCTAGAAAAGATCATCATCGAATGGAGGAATCGTTGGAGGGGATCGAAGAACACAAGAATCCAGGGAGAGCGGAAACGAGGAGATTTGTGGGCGACGACAAGACCACGGATCCCTTACGGTTTTCCTGAATTTCTCCGCATCTTATTTTCTAGATCTGTTCGAGTAGGATTGTGATTGTAGCCGATTACATGACGGTTTGATTTCTTATTTTTATTTCAATTCATTCGTTATTCGTATTGAGTTGGATTTTTCTCATTGTTCTTAATGCCTTTTAATTGTCTGGCCAACAGTTGAATTGATTTGAATGTCTTTATGGATTCGGGAGATGAAATTTAGGCATAATTCTTGTGAGAAAAATCATGATTGTCATGAGATAGGGATATACTCATGGGAATTATGAAGCCTATTTATTGTGGGGATTCATGAACTGTTTTAGCTATTAATTATTTAATTCGAATAGGAATATATCGAGTTAATAATTATTAGTATTTTCTATCGACTTTGGGAGAAGCTTTAAAATAATTTAGGAATTCCTGGCTTACAATCAATTGAATAAAAGTGAATTGAATTAAATAAAAATCATTCCTGATTGTTTGAGGTGAAAATCATAATGCTACGCCCTTATTGTTATTATTATTATTAGTAGTAGTATTATTTTCTATTTATTTTTCTGAAATTAGTTTAGAAATAATTTTTTTATAATTGTTCTTCAAATAAAATTACGAGTTGACTATATTTTGGTACTTAGTAAAACCAGTCCTCGAGGGAACGATATCTTACTTATCACTTTATTACTTGTTGACACCGTGCACTTACGGCATAGTGTGAGGGATTTCCTCACAACAAGTTTTTGGCGCCGTTGTCGGGGACTGATTTTTCGCTAATATCATTACCAAGCGACTCTAATTTTAATTTGAAGTTTTTTTTCTTTAGTTTCTATATTTTTTTTCTTTCTTATTTTTTTTTCATTATGTTTTCCTTTGATTATCGTGACCCTTGGCATTTCATAAATTTCGATGATCTTAATAGTTTGCCTAATAGGGTCAGTCAACCCCCTCCCCCGAAACAAAAGACTATGTTTGAACATTGTGTAGACGCTCTCAAAAATCCTGATAGTACCCCTCTTGAGCGAGAATGTGCAAGTCGTGGTCTTGAGATTCACTATGGTTATTTTCCAGCTCATCGATTTAGTAGTAAAGTTGAGGAGAAGGTTGAGAAGAAAGACATGTTGAGTTTCAGGGTCGATCCCCCAGCACCTGATAATTACATAAAGTGTGATGAGCTTGTAGAAGAAGTTACCATTGATGATGTTTCCAAAGAAATTTCATTAATTTGTCATCAAACTTCGAATAATAAGGTGAACACTTTTGTGCCTAAAATTTTATTAACGGTGCCACACATAATTTTTCCTAAATCCATATTGGGAGAGATTGGCCCCATTACTTTTGATTTTGTTGAGGCTGATTCTTTGAGTTCTAATGAGGTTGTTCACGATATGTCTTTATTATCTACCCATTCGAACTCTGCTTATTTTTTCATACCTTATAGTTATTATATTCTTTCATTATTTTTTGGTTGTCCGCATAATTATTCTTACTCATTATTTTTGGCAACCAGGCATGAACCAAAGCCTCCCTTGTGGAATAAGAGGCTTATAGATTGCAAGAAGGGGGTATTTGGCAATCTCCTTAGAAAGAAGTCACGTTAATTTTTTTTTTATTTGCCACGTCGTGCTCAAGACGTAAAATATAGCGCTTGATGGGAGGTAACCCATCATTTTTACTTGCTTTCTAGTTCGTTGTTTTTATTTGATTTTTCGTTAATAATTTTTTTCCTTTATTTGTTATTTCGTTTGGATTCGTGTATTCTTGTTGGCCCTTATTTCTCTAATATTTTTTATATAACCCCAATGAGTTATCATCCTTCATATTCTACTCTTTCTTGACTTAATGTCTATAGTTATTTCATGACCAGAGACTAAGTTTGGGGGCCCCTAGTGATGTTGGGCATTATTTGAAGTATGGATTGACAGACGATTCCACTCACACATGTGCTGGTGTTCAAGAAGATATTTGGAATAAGATTTACTTTTCCTTATCTCTTTTATTTTCACATGAGTTTTATTATTGATGATTTTATGTGTAGTGGAATAAATTGAAGCATGCGATATTTTCTTAATTTTTCTTGGTTATAAATTGCGATTTCATCATTGCTTTATTTTTCTTGCATGCTGTTGTTGGTTTTTGCCAAAAAACGTGAATTTTTCGTGAATTTTTCGTGCTTTCGTGTGTAAAACTGATGTTACGATACTGATTTCTTTTTGAAGAAACGGTTGACTTTTGGTCGAGTTGCAGTCAGCGATATCTGTTTTCGTTGAGTACTCATTTAGGTCCGAAATTTTTTCGTTTTTGTAGAAATCTTAGCAGATAAGAAAAGAGACATACGTGTTTTCAAATCACCGTCTATACGTTTTGTTACACTTTTCGCGTAGCTAGTCGTCCAGTAACATGAGTCTTGTGGACACTTAAAGTGAGTTTAGAGTCGGACAGTTTTTCCCAAAAAAAGTCGAGAATTTATACATGTTCTATGATGGGAAGTCTAGTAACCGGGGGTATTCACGTGACGCGTTGTTTACTCTCGCGTAAAACGACAACCCTGAATAGACTAATGATTTAGAAATATCGCATTACCGATGATGGGAAGCCTAGTAACCGGGGGTATTCACGTGACCCGTTGTTTACTCTCGCGTAAAACGGCAACCTTGACATGCGGGAATTGCTATTCGAGTTTTTTCTCCGTTGTAGAGGGGGACTTAGTAACTAGAAGCATCCATGTGCCCCATGAGTGTCTTTTACGTCAAACGGTTCCCCAATATATCTTAGTTATGAAATCAAGCTGAAGAGGGGCATTATAGTACTCCCGTAATGGGACGTGCAAGTGCACAAGACGAGTGTCCGGACACACCCACACCTATACCTAATTAGTCTCACGGAGACACGTTACCGTGTGCACAGTCCATTGTGTCGATGAACCCGTATCACATGACCATCGTGTGCCCGACTAAAAATTCCACACATAACCACCCGGTCACGCAATATGAACCTAGAAGGTCACAAGAACAAAAGTGACCATGAAGAATATCAATGAATAGCAAATCGACAAGGGTCAAGAAGGACTAACCGAGATGAAATAACAATAAAATGAATGGTAGCTCACTGAAATGATTGGAACCGTCGTTCCTCGTGAAATGAATGATTAGTTTGATAATTACAAATCTCGACATGATTAATATACTATGAATGAATTATTAATATGAATGAATAACAACGAAAGGAATGAATATCCTTTTAACCGAGCAAGAATTAACTTGCCTCAATATCGGTGATGAAATGTCCTTCCTCGAACAAACGTCCGACGTGGAATATCGGTCGCTCGAACAACCTTGAATAACATAATTACAAACAAACGCTTAGTATACGTATCAAGCATGATCATAACCCACTTCAAAAGTCGATACAACAATATCCAAACTCATTGGGGCATTATGACAAACACTTTGTAAACAATCTCCCATTATTTATAACCAATCCTAATTGTATCGAATACCAACTTCCAAATGAGTGATTCACTCCAACCAAACACCATCAACAAAATCGATAATCTAATAAGAATACAAAACTCGAGCTTACGATAACATCTAATTGAAACCCCCCCCCAAAAAACTAAAGTCAACCCTTAGGGTGTTCTTGAATAATTCTCTAAATATTCAACAAATCCGACAAAAATACCAATAAATCCATAGAAACACATTTATCCAAGGTAGATAATCCATATCCAACATATTCCACCATAATATGAAGCTACCTTGAAGGGATCGGAATGAAAACACTCAAATCCCAAAACTCTAGATTCAAGAAATGTTTACCTTGATTTGGTATGTTGGAGAGGATTAAATGATGATTAATCCAAACTAGAAGCTTGAAAATGATGATAGTTGAATGCAGCTCGAAGAACACTTCACGAAATGCCCAAAATCGCCCAAAACCGCCGGGATGAAGAAGAGAGATGATGAAATGTAACGCCCCAACTTTCCAGGGTAAATATTTGGGAAAATAAATAAAAGGTAAATTTTGACGAAAAATATTTTCTTTTGAGAATATAAAATTCTCGCCTACAAAGTCGAGTCGCTACACCCACATAAAATTTAATACCTTTAAATAAGGCAACATTTCATCATCGATACGAGGTAAAAATTTGCGGCGGAAGAATAAATCATAAATTACAAACTTCTAGTCAACATTTCCCCAAATAAGTTTCAAAACATTTGACATAAAAAAACATCATGTAATAAATTCTCTTTCATATGCCCTTTCGGCTCGCTCATTCGTCCATCCGGCTCAGTTCAACCTGCGGGATCAATAACGGTGGGGGTGAGCTTTCTTCAGCTCGTGGAAATCACACTGGTCACAGTAATATACAATCTCATGGAAAGCATAACATGAATAATCTATCATATTTTTCCCCAACGTCAATGCATACTCACAATATTACGTGTAGCATGAATCGAGCATGCATAACTCGAATATTGAGGTTGCGTAGGTGTCCCCACACAACATGAATCTTAAGATAGCCTCTTTACAGGTGAGCCTGATTTACAACATGTATCGTCAATTTAAACATAAATAGAATATCACATATACAATCCAATTAAAGCAATTAAAGTGATAGTGTAAATTTCCACCTAAATAAATGATGATGTCTGACTTGAAATGAAGATGCTCGACTCACATTCCTAAGCCCGTAAATCCTTGATAAAGTCTACATATAATAATAATAATTATAATCCTTACAATTTATTATTTATATAATAAATGAAAAGATACGAATATCACTATATAATAACTGAAAATAAATTACTTATTAATATTAATCGAAGAGTTAACATTATAGATGACTGAAATTAAAATATTTATGCAACAATTTCGGATTAGTTATCAATATTAATTGAAAGTCAACATTTTAATGTTTTGGGTCAGAATAGGACTGGAAGTGAAGTCTTAAAGTTGATTAGGGTCAGATTGTAAGAATTGAAAAGCTGACTGGGTTAAAATCGAAATAATTAAAGTGTCTGGGGTTAAATTGAATGTCACCGGGAACTGTGAGGACTAAATTGAATAACCTATGAAAATCGCGGGTATATAAACCCTTATCTCACCTTCAGCCGACATCTAACCTTCACTTCTCACCTCTCTTCCCGTTTCTCCCTCTCTGCCTTACCTCTCTCTCTCTCTCCCTCTCTTCCTCCCGTCTCTTCTCCCCGATATCTTCTTCTCGGCCGAAGCTAACTGGCAGCAAAACACACAAAACCTGATTAATCTCCCCCCTCTATCCTATACACACACCGAAAACACACACCAGCTCAAAAGCCGATGAACAGCACGTGTTCGTCTCGCGGTAGACAAAAAGGGTGCAAATCGACGGTGGTTTAGCTCAGGTGCAGCAGCGCAAGGTCCGGGTTTCTGCCCTCTAGTAACCGGCGGCGGCGGCGGACTACAAGGCGGCGACAGTCAGGAACTCAGGTATGGATTTTGATATTTTCGATTAAGGGTCGGGTTTCTGGGGGTCTGAAGGTAATTCGCGCTCGGGCAGTGGGTTCCCACTTCCGAAAAATTAAAATGGGTAGGGTTCGGATTTCTGGCCTCGGGTCTGAAACGGGTTGAAAAGGTAAGTATGTCTTGATGTTGAATTCTGGTTCGTGAGTTCATATTTAAAGCGAATGAACTCGGTTGAGTTTTGGTTTGATTTTCTGTTTCGGGTCGATGGTATTGGTTAATGTTTCAAATTTAGTGTTTGATTATTTGATATCGAAATTATGGTCTTTGAGTTTGGACAGATTCGGTTGGATATATGAACTTGAAAAAGAAGATAAGCACTATTTGATTTTTATGTGATTATTGATGGTTTAATTGATTTGTTGGCTTGATTTCTGGGTTGAGGGCCGATTTTGGTTGATAATTTTGGGCAGGTTACAATTGGAGTTCAGGATTGTATTGTGGTGACTCGACTGGGACTAGAGTTGGATTTGGATTTGGCATCTGGTTATTGTTTACATTCAAACAATAAGTTTGTATTCAAAAATTGAAATTTGCAGAGGAGTAGAAGAAAAACTAGGATATGATTTTACCTGTTACTGAAGAGAGAAGGTGAGAAACTGTAGGTGGTGTTTCTGGGACTGGAACGATACTGAGCAGGAAAGTTTTCTCGAGACTGCCGGGTGGATGAAGATGGTGTCTTCTTCTCCTTCCTCTTTGTATCGTAAATTTTCTATATTGTATTGTATTTTCTCTTTTTTTTTTCTGTTTTCTGGAGGTTTGATCGATGGACTTTTGTAAAGGATTTCTGCACTGCAGAATTTTATATTTATAGGTGTAGATTTTTAAGTGTTTGAGTTAGGTTTGTGTTGGATAATTACTCCATGAGTTTTGATAAAGTGAAAACTCTGATGAGAGGGAACAATCGATGGGAAAAAGAGATTCTTAAATATGATTAGTGTGGTTAATTAAATTTAATTATAGTTTGGTTAAATTATAACTCATGGTTGAAGTATAAATAGTATAATAATAATACTAATAATAGTAACTGTAGAATAATAATTGATTGGTAATATTGATCATAAAATAAATTTGAAAAATGATAATGATAACAATAATAATAATATTAATACATCATAAAATGGTATTAATAATATTATTAAGAATAATAATGATAATATTATTGATAGTAGTGTTAGTATTATACTCGTATAATTAACAACACTATCATAAAATAAATAATGACCACTTGAATTTATATATGATGAAATGATTCGTGCTAGGACTTGTAATACGTCGAAATAAATGTTCATGATCCTCTAAATGAAGTTAAATAAAATGAAATGTATTATAGTATTATTATAAATAATAATATTACAGTATGAAAATAACGGGTATTACATTCTACCCCTTTTAGAAAAATTTTCGTCCTCGAAAATAAATGACATACCTCGATAAAAGAAATTCGGATAACAAGTTCTTCCTCGTGCTCCCAAGTGGCTTCATATTTACTGGTTGTTCTTCATAGGTAAGATCTTTGTTCATCTTCACGGCGGTATAATTGATGACGTGGCTAGGATCATGCACATACTTCCTCAACAACGACACGTGGAAGATGTTGTGCACAGCCGAAAGTTCTGGGGGTAAAGCCAAACGGTAAGCTAACTCTCCAATTCATTCGAGAATTTTGAACGGTCCAATGTATCTCGTTCTCAACTTGCTCCTTGGACCAAAACGAACAATTACCTTGGTAGGAGATACCTTCAGGAATACCTTGTCGCCAACACAGAATTCGAGATCCTTCCTACGCTTGTCGGCGTAAGACTTCTGACAATCCTGTGCTATCTTGAACCTCTCACGAATCTTATCCACCACACCAACTATCTGTTCGATCATCTCGGGACCCAAAATTCTCTTTTCACCTACCACATCCCAATACAATGGTGATCGACACTTCCTACCATATAAGGCTTCATACGGTGCCATACCGATCGTCGACTGGTAACTGTTGTTGTAAGCAAATTCTACCAAAGGCAATAGTCGTTCCCAATTATTTCCCATGTCTAACACAAGGATTTGGATGGTCCTCTCGGACTGACCATCAATCTGAGGATGATAAGTCGTACTAAAATTCAACTGCGTTCCCAAGGCTTCTTGCAAACTCTCCCAAAAACGCGATGTGAAACGAGTATCCCTGTCGGATACTATAAAGACTGGCACTCCATGCAATTTAATAATCTCACGGATGTAAAGTTGAGCATACTGATCCATTCGAAAGTTCATCTTGACTGGGATGAAGTGAGCTGACTTTGTGAGTCGGTCCACAACAACCCAAATAGCGTGGTTTTCTTGTTCCGTTCGAGGCGAACCTACCACAAAGTCCATCGTAATGTGTTCCCATTTCCATTCCGGAATATGAAGTGATTTAAGCAATCCAAAGGGGCGTTGGTGTTCTGCCTTCACTTGTTGACAAACTATACACCTTCGGACAAAGTCGGGCACATCTCTTTTCAAACCTTCCCACCAAAATGTCCCCTTAAGGTCTTGGTACATCTTTGTACTCCTAGCGTGTGCTGTATACGGAGTACTATGTGCCTCCTTCAATATCACTTCTCTCAACTTGACAACATTGGGCACACAGATCCTCCCTTCATAGTACATTGTGCCATCATCGGACACATGGAATCCTTTATCCTCACTTGAAAGAGAACGTTCTTCATTTTGACCAAGAAGTCGTCTTGTCCTTGACATTCTCTGATCTGCTTCTTCAAGGTTGGTTGTACCACCAAACTAGCCAATAACGACTCAATGGGATTCGATGGTGTATCCATCTCAAGGTTCATCCTTGCAAATTCCTTGACCAATTTTTCCTCTTTGGTCAACAAACAAGTTAGGTCTCCTCTCGCCTTACGGCTCAGTGCATCAGCAACTACGTTTGCTTTACCAGGGTGATAATGAATTGTACAATCGTAGTCTTTGACCAACTCAAGCCATCTGCGCTGCCTCATATTCAATTCCTTCTGTGTGAAAATATATTTCAGACTTTTGTGGTCTGTATAAATTTCACACTTACCTCCATACAGGTAATGTCTCCAAATCTTCAAGGCATGAACTACCTCTGCTAATTCCAAATCATGAGTAGGGTAGTTCAGCTCATGCAGTTTCAACTATCTTGAAGCATAGGCAACTACCTTGCCCTCTTGCATCAATACACATCCCAAGCCCTGCTTGGATGCAACACTGTAGATGACGAACTCTTTCGTCGGATCGGGAATCGTCAAAACTGGTGCAACAGTCAATATTCTTTTAAGTTCCTGGAAACTCTTTTCGCATTTCTCATTCCATGAGAAAACTTCTCCCTTTCTAGTCAATCTAGTCATTGGTGCAGCTATCTTCGAAAATCCCTCGATAAATCTCCGATAATAACTGGCCAATCCCAAGAAGCTGCGAACTTCATTTGCATTACCCGGTACTTTCCAATCATTGATTGCTTCAACTTTAATCGGGTCAACCTCAATTCCTTTAGAAGTGACCACATGTCCCAAAAATGCAACTCGGTTAAGCCAGAATTCACACTTGTTGAACTTCGCATACAACTTCTCCTTGCGCAGTATTCCCAATATTGTTCTAAGATGTTTCTCATGTTCAACCTTGGTCTTTGAATTGTGGGTACAGGATCAGATATTACGCCGTATTCCGGAAGCGTAAAATAAAATGCGAAAATTAAATGACGCACGGATTTATAGAGGTTCGGATATAAACGAGCCTACGTCCTCTCTCGGTATCTTTTTTGATAGGCTAAAGAAAAACCTCTTCTCCTCTCTTTTATCGGTCAAGGTATAACCGTTACAATCACGTCTTCTATTGGTCTGTGATAAACCACTCGTACTTGTTTTTTTGTCGGTCGAAGTTAAACCGTTTTCCTTTTCGTAGGACAAGGAATCAACCTCTCTAGCTTTCTATTGATACTAGATAAACCTCACGAAGATATCGATTGCGATTCTAATAATGCCAGATCCTTGATCCTAATAACACCGAATCCAATCGTATCTTTTCTTTTACCACTCGTGTATGATTTTGTGTATAACACTCAATCACTCAATGTAAGCTCAATATTACAACAACAATACAATGAATATCAATCTCAGATGAATGTGTACTATGTTTGAAGTTGTTGTATTGAATCAATACCATCTCCTTGGTATTTATAGGCTCCATCAACAAACTAGCCGTTAGCTGTTGCACACTGCATTACGTACGCTATGTAACTCTGGTTATGTACGTAAGCTTGATTACGTACGTTAATCTCCACGGGTTACGTACGTTAGCCTATTCACAACCCAGTCCAGGGAGCTTCCTCATTTTGGGTTACGTACGTTAACAATTCTGTATTACGTACGTTAAGCCATACGACAGTGCTGACGTCATTTGTCCGTTGCCACCTTTCTGACTTTTGACTCGTCCAACGTTCACTAGTTTGAACAAGTGTTACGTACGTTAATATGCATCTCTTCCGTACGTTAATAGCCTTTTATTATGTACGTTATTCGTACTCCTTTACATACATTAACTATGATTTTCTCCAGCATTTTGCATTTCGTTTCCCTTTGATGCTTGCTTCGCTTCTTCGTTGTTTTGTTTTGTTTATTGAATTTAATCATCAAAACACTTTTAATTTATGTATGGAACAAAATGTTCCAACAATTTCCCCCTTTTGATGATTACAAAATAAAACTTCGTCAATGGGATTTACCTGCAAAAAAATAAATATATGTATATGTGTACAGACCAAAGTTTTCGTCTTTGTCCGTTTCGTTAGTTCTTCTCCCATTTATTTTCCGACTCCTTCTTTCTTTTCTCCTTTTCAAATTTTTCATCGTCTTTTTAGGCGTCTCCTCATTTTTGTATGCTTTCGATTTTCTTCGATTTTTCTCCCCCTTTCAAGTTAATCCCATTTTCGACTTATTTCTCCATTCTCCTATCTCTCCCCCTTTTTGTATTCATCAAAAAGTTCAATATGAAAATAATTGCAATAAATGTAAAATATGCATGATACTAATTTATAATAAATAAGTGCATGAGTAGGATGGAGTTTATACCCATTTTTTTTTCAAAAAAAATATACTCCCCCTGAAAGTATTATCTACCCTTTGTAAAATATCAAAATTAATTTTTGGGGATTCAACCAATAGTTGGTTTTTGTTTCAAGACGTAAACAATATTTGAAATAGTTGTTCCTTTAGGAACCCAAATTTTCTTAATTTTAATCGTTCGTCTAGGCTTTTACAATTTGAAATATGATGCCTGATTTTTAAACACTTTTCGTAATGGGGTATTTTGAAATTAACGGATTCGTTTTTCGAACGTGTTTTGAATCCTAACCCCTCTTTATTCAAAGTGAAATTTTGAACACCAAGCATTTGTTCAAATTTCTCGTTTCCGCACGAGAATTTCTTTGTCAAAGATTTAAGCTCGGTTTGAATTTTAGCAAGATCATCCTTCAAAATATTTTCATTTTCGATGCAATTCGAATGATCGATTTCGACAAATTTTCCCTTCTCGATAATTTTGGAATTTTCAATTTCCAAAGATTTAATTTAGACGTAAGAGATTTGATTTCAGATAAAGCGTTTTGAAAATCCGTATGCAATAATTCAAATGCATCAAAAAGTTCATCACGGGAGGATGTACTTACTTGGCTTTCGACGTCGCTGTCGTTGAACGAACTTCAGGCCATGAGAGCGAGATTATTTTGATCAATAAATTCGTTGTCTTCGTCTTCATCGCTCCATGTTGCCACGAGGACCTCCTTTTTGGGTTTAGCACAGCAATGTTTAGCGAAGTGGCCTGGTTTTGCACATTGTCGACAAGAGTTGTCGAATTTCTTCGTTTCGCTCGAGATATCCTTCTTTCTCCGGTTTAATAAGGTTTGGAATTTATTAGTATTCTTGGCATAATATGCCGCTTCTTTGTCGCTTTCTTCCACCGGGATTTCTTCTTTCTTTTTCGACATCTTAGCCTTCATGGCTAACGATCGTTCCTTCAGCTTTGGCTTGACACTTCTTGATTTTAACACGATCTCATAATTAATTAGCGAACCTGTAATATCCGTAATTTCGATTTCCAGTAATTTTCTTTTTTTTGCTAGAGTCCATTTTTACGACTCGCTTCTGACCATTTCATCATTCTGAGAATGTCACGCCCCCAACATCGGGCAGGACGAGGGGTGAGACAAAGGGGTGACCATTACGATCAATAAAAATTCAACAACGATCTTAACCCGATGTTTTAAGATTCGTTGAAATAAAGGTTGGTAATGAAATTACAAAGATCAGAACATTACAGCAGAACTTCTTTCCAGAATTTCAAAAGTACCAAATACGAAACATAACTAATCTATTACAAGGTGAAATTATACACAATTCTATGTCTCGAAGGTCTTCTACTCGGTCTCTTCAAAAGTCCCCTCGTCTTCGGCCGGAATCTCATCCTCTGGTATAAAATGGAAAACGGTGGGGTGAGACAAAGGGTCTCAGTGAGTGGGTGATCGTGTGCGAGTGTGGCTTACTTTTCTTTGAAAACATTTTGATTGATGCATGGTTTTATAAAGTATATGAAATTGGAATCGTTTGCAATATACATTATAATTTTTATGAACACAATAAACATTTACAGGTGCGATATTATAATCCTGTCCCCGTGGACGGATGTCAAGTCAAGCAGTTGGTCAATCAGTCAAGCTAGCTTCGAATCCTGCCGATATGGACTTTGGATTCTAGGCTCTCCTTATTACTCCTAGCAAGATAGGTCGTCGCCCCAAGTAGAGCCTTCGCTCTTTTCACACTTAGCGTGTGCTTTCTTATCTCTTATCTGGGCTCGGTATGTCATTAGCTGTGGGTCAAAACCCGGATCACACCATAATCGCGATTATACCCCAAGTCTACGACCCAGGTCCCTCGGAACACTCCGTTCCTCGGTTATGGGAATAGGAAACAATGGTAGCCTCGTTCATGAACCGCATGACCTCTTGCCGATCCAAGACTTGGTCTAACCGTCCCTGACACGATTAGGGACTCTAGAGGTGGCTCATACAGTTCAAGAGGTGGCCCCGGATTTTAGGTTGGCTCTCTGGTTCGTATGGGATCAAGAGGTGGCCCCCGTCCGTCGACGTGGCACTTTGCCCTGGTAGAGTTAGAGGCGGACTCGTCCATGGCACTTTGTTTGTATAGCACTTAGTTCCCGGACAGTTACAGTTAGTAGTCAGACGCATGTCACGAGTATCAAGTATGTGTTCGGTTAGTCAGGTTAATAGCGTCTTTTTGACTAAGTACGAAATATGTATTATTTATAATTGTGGCCCGATTTGTTCGGAAAAAAAAAAGGATTCATAAATAAATCTGAGAAATAATCTGAATAATCTTATTAACAGTCTGGGGAGTTTAGATCAGGTATTTATATAATATGGGCAGGTTCGACGACAACGGGAAATCTTTAGAATAGGTTGAATGGACGCTTTTGCCCTTGAGTTTGAGTTTTAGTATTTAGAGTAAGGATCGAATTCGGATGGTTGTGAAAATTTGTGAGAATGTCGAAAATATTCCCACGATTCCAGATTTAAGAAAATTTCGAAATTTTCAGTTTCGAGACTGAATTTTTCAGAATTTACCGTTTTGCCCCAAAACTTAGGAAAATTATTCCGGGGCTTATAATGTTATGAAATTAGCTCGGATTTTGATGAAATTTTACGAGATGACTCGTAATAGGTCTGGAATGATAGATATGAGAAAATTCCAAAAAATTTCGGACTTGGTCCAGAATTCTAATTTTCTTGCGTTTTGACCCCAAAAGTGTTTCAAATTACAATTTTGATTTATAAGTATAGATATCGAAGTCCGAAGTGTACGAAACTTTACGGACAGCTTATATATGAAGAAATATATGCAGTACAGGGTCCAGAATACGTATTTTTATAAATTTTCAATTTAGTCTCCAAACTACCTAAAATTGCAATTTATGCCCAATTTTCCGTTTACTCGATTAAATTCTTACTTACGGACACGAGTATATTATCACATATTACAACTTAGTCATATGATACTAAAATTCTAGATTTGAGACAAAGTCACGAGAAAGTGCAAGGTAGGTATAAAGATTTCAATTTTTCACGAAATTGGAATCCGAATATCGAATCGGTTGTCGACTAAAATTGTCAAATCAATTTGCATGATGTTATAACCATAATATGAATATTCAAAATATGTATATACTCAGAAATTTCCAGATTTGCACATGCATCATAATTTCTCATAATATTCATAAATAAAAATCAAGAAATACAAATATTTATATAGAAACATTAACAAAAACTTGTAGTATAATTTCAACATGCAAAATTTGACATGCAACTCAAGAATATATTTCAAAATTTTCAGATCTCACATGCATCATCATAAACAAGAAATAATTGATTTTTGTTTTCAAAATTTTGAAGAATTTCCACTCACTTTAGTTCTTTGTCGGTAAAAGTCGATCCTAGGTCTTGTGAGTCGAAAAGGACCTTTCTTCCTCCTCCTCTACATTTCAGCCCGTGCATCAACATACTATGGATTATTATTTTTTGATTGCATGTTAGGTTTAAAGTTAGATGAGAGGGTTTTCAATAATTATACATATAAAAGAAAGTTGTAGGAAAAGAATTACCTATGCCTTGTTAAACTTCTCTTCTTCCTTCTTATTTTCTTCCTCTAGATTCGTCCCTCTCTCTCTTTCTCTCTCAAATGTAGATTTTTTTTTTTTGTGTGTGTAGGAGGTGTAAAATGTAGGTAGGGGGGGTGGATGATCATATTTATAGTGTGTAATAGAGGCTTGGGGAAGTGTATGTGTAGTGAGGACTAGGGACAAGATGTTTAAGGTGTGTTGAGGGGTGTCTTGCATGGGGAACATGAGGTTATAAAAAAAAATTGATTCCCCTCTTTTTCTTCCCATATGGCCGCCCCATTACATAGATATATGTATTATATATATATATATATTTGTTATTTTAAGTGTATAATTATAATTGTAATAGTTGGTGATTTAATTAGTTAGTTGGGCTTTGAAGTGTTTTCAAGTCTTAGAAATTTCATCAAGTTGGGCTTGAGGCTTTTAGTGTGTTCATATGTGTAGGTGTTGATATACATGGCCCATTAGGAATTTCATGTTCCTATTTCGAGTTTTAATTAATTCATTATCTCATTCATAAAATAATTTATGAATAAATAAGTAAAATAAAATGAAACTAGATGTAGATTACAAACAATTGTTATTAGAGTACATCATGATTTAATAATTATACATGTAGTAAACTATCGAGTTTAGGGGGTTTTACATCCTCCCCTCCTTAAAAGAATTTGGTCCCCAAATTCCTACTTGAATAATTCGGGGTACAATTTCTTCATTTCTTCTTCAGTTTCCCATGTAGCATCTTCCTCGCTATTATGCTTAGACCAGATGACTTTGACTAGGGGAATTGTCCTCTTCCTCAGTTCACACATCTGTCGGTCGAGGATCTTTATCGGCTTCTCTTCATAAGATAAATCATCTTTGATTGGTGGGATTTCAGAGGTAAGAACATGCTCCGGGTCCGGATGATACTTCTTTAGTCTCGAGACATGGAAAACGTCGTGCATTCCCTCCAGATTGGGTGGTAACTCTAACCGGTAAGCTAGTCGACCAATCCTTTTGGTGATTTTGAATGGTCCTACATATCGGGGACTCAGTTTTCCTCCCTTCCTTAATACTATTAAACCCTTCCGTGGTGTTAGTCTTAAGAAGACTCGATCACCTACTTCAAATTCTAAATCCTTTTTACGACGATCGGCGTAACTCTTCTGTCTACTCTGAGCGGTGCGGATCCTATCCTTGATCAGTCGTACCTTGTCCATGGCCTCTTTCACCAAATATGTTTTTATTACAGAAGGTTCCGTTCGTTGTGTCTTTGGCGTCCATTGATCGTCAATTTCCCAATGAAGTGGGGATCGGCACTTGTTTCCATACAGTGCTTCATATGGTGCCATTCCGATTGTGGCGTGGTAACTGTTGCTATATGCGAATTCGGCCAATGGTAGATATTGATCCCAATTTCCTCGGAAGTCCAGAACGCAAGATCGTAACATGTCTTCAAGGGTCTGGATGGTTTGTTCAGATTGCCCGTCGGTCTCGGGATGAGCACTTTTGCTGAAGCTTAAAAAAGTTTCTAATTCCTTGTGAAAAGCTTTCCAAAGACGAGATGTAAATTTTGAATGTCTATCAGATACAATATCTACTGGTACTCCATGGAGTCGAACGATTTCTCGGATATAGGTCCTAGCCAGCTTCTGCGAACTGTCGTCCTTTTTCACTGGTACGAAATGTGATGATTTTGTTAACCTATCAACGATTACCCAAATGGTATTATATCGTCCTCTTGTGGTTGGAAAGTCCGTGATGAAATCCATGGTTACCTTTTCCCATTTCCATTCAGGAACTTCTAATGGCTGTAACAGTCCTGAGGGTCTTTGGTGTTCGGCTTTTACTCTCTGACAAGTTAAGCATCTTGCTGCGAATTCCTCTACCTGGTTCTTCATATTTACCCACCAGTAGTGCTTCTTTATATCCTTATACATTTTATTTCCTCCTGGATGAATTGTTTATCGGGAGCAGTGAGTTTCTGCTAAAATTTTCTTCTTGAGCTCGACATTGTCGGGAACACATATACGGTTCTTGAATCTTAGTATCCCATCAACAGACATGCTGAACTCAGGTTTTTCGCCTTGTGCGACCTTTTCCATAAGTTTACATAACTTCTCGTCTTGAGTCTGAGCTTCTTGGATTTCCTTAAATAAGTCCGGCTTTAATGACAAATTGGCGCACATAACGCATGTCTTGGATTGTCTTGGGTTCCATTGGCTTATTTCTCCCAGGGCATTCCATTCCCTTATCATGAGTCTAGCCACACTCGCTTTCCTACTCAAGGCGTCTGCCACGACATTGGCCTTGCTTGGATGATGCTGAATGGAGAAGTTATAATCTTCAAGGAGTTCTATCCATCGTCTCTGTCTTAGATTCAACTCATTCTGAGAGAATTGATATTTGAGGCTCTTGTGGTCAGTAAAAATGGTAAAGGTAGCTCCATACAAGTAGTGTCTCCATTTCTTCAAGGCAAACACTATTGCTGCGAGTTCAAGGTCGTGGGTCGGATAGTTCATCTCATGGACCTTTAGATTTCGGGATGCGTAAGCCACAACCTTGCCGTTTTGCATCAGCACAGCTCCTAATCCTTCCTTCGATGCGTCACTGTACAACACAAACCCATCGCTTCCTTCGGGAAGTGTTAGTACAGGTGCGGTTGTGAGTTTCCTCTTAAGCTCCTGGAAGCTCGACTCACACTTATCGTTCCACACAAATTTGACGTGTTTCTGTGTTAGTCTTGTGAGTGGTCCTGCGATTTTAGAGAAGTCTTTAATGAATTTGCGGTAGTAACCCGCAAGTCCAAGAAAGCTTCGAATCTCCGTGACTGTTTCTGGTCTCTTCCAGTCCAGAATAGTCTCCACCTTTGATGGATCTACTGCAATTCCTTCTCCTGATATGACGTGTCCTAGAAACGCCACTTCTCTTAACCAGAATTCACACTTGCTGAATTTGGCGTACAATTTATGCTCCCTTAGCGTCTCTAGCACCAACCTTAGGTGAGTTTCGTGTTCTTGATCCGACTTGGAATAAACGAGTATGTCGTCGATAAATATTACTACGAATTGATCCAAATATGGTTGGAACACGCGGTGCATTAAATCCATAAATGCAGCTGGTGCGTTGGTCAATCCAAAAGGCATTACCATGAATTCATAATGACCATACCTAGTTTGAAAGGCAATCTTTGGTATGTCATTCTCTTTGATCTTCAACTGATAATATCCTTGTTGGAGATCGAACTTCGAGTAAACCGTTGCACCTTGTAGCTGATCAAATAGTTCGTCGATCCTGGGAAGTGGATACTTGTTCTTAACAGTAATGTTGTTAAGTTCACGGTAATCGATACACAATCTTAGCGTGCTATCCTTCTTCTTTACGAATAGTACTGGCGCTCCCCAAGGGGATATGCTTGGTCGGATAAATCCAACTTCTAGTAATTTCTGCAACTGAACCTTCAGTTCTTGCAGTTCTAGTGGAGCCATTCGATATGGCTTTCTTGTAATACCAACATTTTTCTTTCTTTTTCTTCTGTTTCGTCCAACCGTAACGAGTCGACTGTGTTCGTTGATGCTTCTGACCTGGTGTTGTTTCTCACCTTTGTCATTCGAGCGAGTTCTGATATTGTCCCAAATTGATCTATATATCGTTGTGACCTTTCCAAGTTCGGAAAATTAGTCTCGTTTTTTATCTTCCAACCCTTGGGCGGTGGAATTCCGTATTTGTTCAGCGATTGGCTCGCGTTTTGATTGATGTACCGTTGGGTTGGTCAATCGTATTGATTTAATATCCGCAATTTTCGATTTTCGGTAAATTTCTTTTTCGGCCGGAGTCCGTTTTAACGACTCACTCATGACCGTTTCGTTATTTCGAGAATGATTAATTCTGCACTTTTTCTCATCCGAGTTCGTTTCGGTATCGTTTTGTTGAGTTCCGAGCTTTTTAGCGACTTTTCCGCACTTGAGTTCGATTCTTGCGAATCTCGTCCGAAACTGTTGTTTCGAGTTTCTCGTAAGTTCATTTAATGTTATTATTCATGTTGCGAGCTTTGGTTTGGTGTTTCGATCGCGTATCGTTATTTTCGGACGTTTTGGGCCATTTTTGTAATTTCCCAAAGTTTTGGGTAATTACTTCCGTTGTCGAATTTCAAGCCTTCGGGTGGTCGGAATCGTGTGTTCTATTAGCTCTTGGATTCGTCTTTGCGAGTACTTCGTAACTGTAACTTCGATTCGTATTCAGGTTCGGGTTTCGAGATTGTTCGGATCGTCGTTGTGGTTCGGACGTAATTTTCGGTCTGTCTGGAGGTGGCTGCCCAGACCTGTGCGACACGGACCTGAAAACGGCGCTGCTGAGCGCCGTGTCCTGCGCCGGGTCGGCCAGGACTGGCAGCCTGCCGAGACACGACCGAGACACACGGCTATGCAGGCCGTTTCTTTGCGCCGTGTCGTGCCTATAAATATGGCGGCGGTCATTTTTTTCACTCATTTCATTTCCTATCCTTCTGTCATGGCCGGAGTCTTTGGGAAGTCGAAGACATGTTGTTATACTATGAATCCACGAATTTTTGGAGTTCATAACATCAATTTATCATCACGTAACATCCTTCAATCCAGCGAATCAAGGCAAGTTTTCTTAAAATCTAGTTTTGGGGATTTTGTTCGATTTGTCCGTTTAACTCGTTTTAACTCGGAATCGTGATGTATTTATGATTGTTAAACAATATTATGTCGAATTCCTTGCTGTTCCTCGGTTGAATCGCCGAGGATTCGTCGTTTTATTGAGTATCTTATCGACGCCTTTAAGGTGTTCGATAAAATGTCGCAAAGAGGATTCGAGCATTCTACGATTATTCTTACTCGTTCTTTCGTTAATTTATTGATGGTATGATGTTAGGGTCAGACTTTTCGCAAAGAATTCGAGTCGGAACCCTTCCGTTCGTCGTTTTCTTCAAGCTTTTCGATCGTGGGTGTATTCATTGTCTTCGCCGGAGAATCGTAGGTGTTCGAGGTGTCCCGACTGATCCGTGATTGTGGAAGTGTCCGGTATCGATTATCGAGGCAAGTATCTTGCCCATACATTACGTGTTTTGTGGATATAGTGGTTGCTAAGTGTCGATATGTGCTAAATAAATATTTATAATCATTTTTCAAAAGAATCGGTATATTTACCATCATGGTTTTCGTAAAGGTGACCCGTGTGGGTCGGGAATTAATATGCTTAGTTGATTATGTGTGCTAGTTTCGAGTATAGGATCACCTTACTTTCGTGTGATGTCATTATATATGATTATGGCGTCGGTAAATGTAAAGTGTATTTCTCTTGTCAAATTATGTGATTTGAGTCTCGTGGTTATGGATGAATATGTGAGTTTTTGTGATATTAGTTGTGTCGTTCGGTGCTGTTGAGATGTTGTGCTCCCTTGTGAATTGATATAGTTCTGGGTCGTGAGTACGTGTTGGATAATTTAGCCATTCTAGCAAGGTACCTCGACTATATATATTTTGTGTGTTTGACCTTTGAGAGTCGTGGTTTTGTAATTTGTGAGTTGTTACTCTTCCACCTGGGGATGGCATGTGGCCTCTGGGGGCCGATACTAATGGGTACAACCACGTAAGTGGACTTGGGTGCGTGTGTTGATGTTCTTCCACCTGGGGACGGTTCGACAGGACCTCTGGGGGCCGATACTAATGGGTACGGCCGCGGAAGTGGTTTCCCACCTGGGGACGGTCCGACGGGGCCTCTTGGGGCCGATACTAATGGGTACGGCCACGGGTTACCAAGTGTGGTTTCTGTGATATTGATGTTGATGTTTTGATGATTAATTGTGATATTGTCCGGAGTATCACAATGCTTTGCGCTCGGGGTCGAGAGACATTATATATCGAGTCTTGGTGCTTGGCTAGAATGGCATAAGAATAATGTGTTATGTGTAATGTGTCCTTGTTAGTGAATTGCAGTGGATGATCGGGTCGTTGGCCCTGTGTTTTGTGATCGAAATGGTTGGGCCGTGGACCCCGTATTTTGTTAACGGATTTATATATTGGAAAAAGAACTTTGGGGCTGTGACCCTAAATGACCTTCGAGGAATTAAGAATTTTTCAATTTCAAATGTTTTCAAAACTCCCGAGATTTGGAAGTATTTTCAAAGTGCTTACTTACTTCGTTTCTACTTTCAAGACTTGAACTATTTTTAACTAAATATACCTCGGGAAGTCTTTCGTTGTATTCTCGGAATGTGTTGTGTATGGCTCGTATTTGCACTTTATACTTGCACTAGCGAAACAGTGGAGTTTTGCTAACCCCCGAGTAATCGAGGGGTGGATATATGTATTGTGTCCAGGTACATGCAGGTTTTCGGGAGCAAGACACAGGATCGGCACGAGGGATGATGAAAGACGAATGATACTAATCACACGAAGGCCAGTTTTGGGTTCAGTTAGTCGGAGTCCATTGTATTGTCTTTTCTGTTGTCTTATTGTTCATTGTTGCAAGTATTTTACCCTTGCGTGGGTATGAGTCTGGATGAATTTATGTATTTTGATTTGTAAGTCAGTGACGAAAGACCAAATCGGTCTGTTGGTCCATTATTTTGATTCGTCGGTATGTAATGCAATGTGTTGTTTTGATGTCTAGCCTGGTGGATCCTCACGGAGAGGGTCTGCGGCGTGTAATATTCCCGGTTTGATCTGGGGGTGTTACATTTATGGTATCGGAGCTTAGGTTGAGGAAACCTAGGCTGTCGGGTCGAGTTATGTGTTGTTGAGTCTTGTATTGTCAGATTTTGTCTGACTGAGTCGTGTCGCGACGCGTCGTCTGGGATGTCGGCCGTGATTAGTATCAAGGTGCAGCCATCATCTTCGTGCGATCTGTGGATGTAAGTCTCCCTACTACATGTTGTACCACGAGCTATACGAGCCTGTATGATTCTGTGTTATGTAGTAGTATTTGAAGGTGCATCGTGAGTAAGTGACATATATTTGTCAATTCCCGTTTTGTGCTAGAATGAAGAATGATATGGCCAAATGTATCCTTGTATGAACTGTTTTTCTTGCAAGAGCAACAACCTTGGAATTTTTAGTTTCGAAGGCTTCCGGGGAGCCACATAAATTTTTAAAATGTTCTCCAAGGGAGGAAAATTTTTGATTTTTGTATGATGACCTCAAGGTCGAAAATTTTTAGACTTCAAACTACCGATATTTCATTCTCATCTCATACTATAAGTTTTCAAAACTCGAGTTTTTAACTCAAATAAGGTCTTCAAAATATACTCAAGACGTGACTCTCGTTTGTAACTTTTCGGTTTCATGAATGTTGGTCGAAGATGCGTATTGATGATGCTCGTTGTTGAGCGGTGGTGCTTTATGATTAAAATAGTAACGTGAATGTTGAGTCCATCGGTATGTATGTGTTGAGATAGTCCTCTTTATTGAGAAGTAAAATTTTCGTTTTTGTAGGATAATTTTCTTTTGATGGTTGCTTGTGAGATGTTATAATTATGTGAATCGATGACATTTAGACTCGTATGTTGTTGCTTATTTGTAACCTTCGAGTCTAGTATTACCTCATATATGTTTGCAATCGTGTTGGTGATTAGAGCAGTTAGCACAGGCTTAATATGAGACTAACGCGCGCTAACGTGGCGTGTTTAGCGCACGTTAATCTTTGTTGTAACGCGCACTAATCAACCTGGGCAGAGGCTATGGAACAGCATTATAGCCGTTAGGTCTAACTTTTGCGGCCAATCACCTGTAGTTGTATTCTCTACGTGGTGTCTAGTGATAACAACGGTTGTGCGTGAATGTTTGTTAAGACTTTTCGTATTGCTAGGTGATATTTGATTGTGTTTGATGAATTGATAAATTATGTCTACTGTGTGTGTTCAAAAACACTTTCCTGGAAACTTCACAAAGTTTTGACGGTTCGATTAATCGGCGGCTCCGTGTATACTTTGAAAATTATTTGGAATTGGCAAGCCGGTCTTGGATTCTCAAATAAAACCTCGATGGTATTTGAAAGAGTTGTTTTATAGTACATGTAGACATATTACCGTCGTTGATGTTTGTGAAGTGTTGGGAGAATTTTCGAAATGATTTTTAACGTATTGTTGTATTTTCAAATAATTCGAGTGAATGATTTTCAAAAATCTTTCACACCATAAAAATATTTTATTTCAAAAACCAATGCGATTTTTATTTTCAAAAAAAATATAGTGAAAGATGAAAAATCTCACTCGATGTAAAGTTCAAACTCGGATTTGGAAATGTTAGAGTATGTAAGAATGATTTGATGATCTTGCATGGTTAACTTGTTAGTTGTTAACGGTGATGATGATACGTAGAGGCATGATGACTTCAAATGATTTCAAATGAGACAGTTAAAGTATGATGTTTACAAGTTTTGATGAAACAACCCGAGGTACCAAAAGTACTTTTAAAGTTTATTTTAAATAGCATACAAATCCAAGGATTTTCAAAAGATTTCCTTTAAAAGGATACCTCGTGGATTTTCTTTTCGAGTTGTTATTGGTTACCTTATGTGATATGTCGTGCTGAGTTGGTACTTTAGTATAATATTTTGCGAAGTTGTGCAATCGTATTGAGTGGGAATCCGCTTAGTATGCCGATGGGCAGAGGATACAGTCGTGACCACGATACTAATGGCCATGAAGATCGGATGTGGACCAAGAGGATATGGTCGGGAAGGTTGCTATTCCAGCACTTCGTTCTCGTTGTTTAGGTTTCGGGACGAAACCTCTTTTAAAGGTGATATGATGTAATACCCACATTTTTCTTTCTTTCTCTTCTGTTTCGTCCAACCGTAACGACTCGACTGTGTTCGTTGATGCTTCTGACCTGGTGTTGTTTCTCACCTTTGTCATTCGAGCGAGTTCTGATATTGTCCCAAATTGATCTATATATCGTTGTGACCTTTCCAAGTTCGGAAAATTAGTCTCGTTTTCGATCTTCCAACCTGATAGGACGTCGAATGTACGCTCACTGAAAACCCGGTTTAAAATATGGACCAATAAAGGTCCGACCTAGGTTCTTAGATAAGGAGATTACAACCCCAAGGTCCTTTAGAAGGTCGCCGACCTCGGAGGCCCCATTTAGCTGTGATATCTGTTAGATAAAGGGCGCCGACCTCGGAGGCCCCATTTAGCTGTGACATCTGTTAGAAGGGCGCCGACCTCGGAGGCCCCCGCTGACCTATGATATCCGATAACAGGTCGCCGACCTCAAAGGTCTCTCAAACTACTGATTTGAATAGGTATGAGCCAACCTAAAAACCATCGAACTCTTGGGAAAGAAGATCCTGACTCACCTGACAGAATCCCTAAGATTCAGGGACTGAGAACCCATACCTTGCTAATCCCGGAGATCCAGGGATTGAGAGCCCATACCTCGCAATCCCGGAAATCCAGGGATGGGAAATCGCAGCTTGAATCCCTGGATATCCGGGATTCTCTCTAGGAATCAGGAATCATCTCAGATAACAAGGCATCCTCCCTCCTATAAAAGGGAGAGAGGGGGTTCCTCAAAAAGGGGACACACTTTGAGAATACAGCATTTTTAGAGAGAGAAAGAAAAGAGAGTACTTCATATATCTTGGGTTTTCTTAGCTAAACTTCTAAGATTAACCCGGTTCTTGGTGGCCGATCAGCTCGGTTACATCACAACCCTTGGGCGGTGCAATTCCATATTTGTTCAGCGATTGGCTCGCGTTTTGATTGATGTACCATTGGGTTAGTCAATCGTATTGATTTTCGTCCATTGTGTTTTGTGATTGTTCGGATAATTGACTTGATTGTATTATCCATTTGATGACGCTTGTCACTTGTTGGTTTTGTTATATCCCTAACGGCGACGTTGTGTTGGTCATCGTGGAGCGTGTTTTCACGCCGTATATTCCTTTGCGTTGCTTGTAACGTTTCGCCGATGGGCATAAGTTACGCGTTTCCTTGCGTATCTCGTTGATTTTTCCTGGCGGGATATTGCTTCTCCCTACTTGTTTTAAGTTTCGGGACGAAACTTCTTTTAAGGAGGGTAGAATGTAATATCCGCAATTTTTGATTTTCGGTAAATTTCTTTTTCAGCCGGAGTCCATTTTGATGACTCGCTCATGACCTTTTTGTCATTTCGAGAATGATTAATTCTGAACTTTTTGTCATCCGAGTTCGTTTCGGTATCGTTTTGTTGAGTTCCGAGCTTTTTAGCGACTTTTCCGCACTTGAGTTCGATTCTTGCGAATCTCGTCCGAAACTGTTGTTTCGAGTTTCTCGTAAGTTCATTTAATGTTATTATTCATGTTGCGAGCTTTGGTTTGGTGTTTCGATCGCGTATAGTGATTTTCAGACATTTTGGGCCATTTTCGTAATTTCCCAAAGTTTTGGGTAATTACTTCCGTTGTCGAATTCCGAGCCTTCGGGTGGTCGGAATCGTGTGTTCTATTAGCTCTTAGATTTGTCTTTGCGAGTACTTCGTAACCGTAACTTCGATTCGTATTCAGGTTCGGGTTTCGGGGTCGTTCGGATCGTCGTTGTGGTTCGGACGTAATTTTCGGTCTGTCTGGGGTGGCCCGGACACTGTGAGACGGCCTCGAAACGCAGCTGCTGGCGCCGTGTCTGCGCCGGGTCGGCCAGAGGCGGGCTGAGACACGACCGAGACACACACGGCGTTTCTGGGTTGCCGTGTCAGATCGGCAGCTATAAATATGGCCGAGCGATGTTTTTTTCACTCATTTCATTTCCTATCCTTCTGTCCATGGTGGAGTCTTTGGGAAGTCGAAGACATGTTGTTATACTATGAATCCACGAATTTTTGGAGTTCATAACATCAATTTATCATCACGTAACATCCTTCAATCCAGCGAATCAAGGCAAGTTTTCTTAAAATCTAGTTTTGGGGATTTTGTTCGATTTGTCCGTTTAACTCGTTTTAACTCGGAATAGTGATGTATTTATGATTGTTAAACAATATTATGTCGAATTCCTTGCTGTTCCTCGGTTGAATCGCCGAGGATTCGTCGTTTTATTGAGTATCTTATCGACGCCTTGAAGGTGTTCGATAAAATGTCGCAAAGAGGATTCGAGCGTTCTACGATTATTCTTACTCATTCTTTCGTTAATTTATTGATGGTATGATGTTAGGGTCAGACTTCTCGCAAAGAATTCGAGTCGGAACCCTTCTGTTCGTCGTTTTCTTCAAGCTTTTCGATCGTGGGTGTATTCATTGTCTTCGCCGGAGAATCGTAGGTGTTCGAGGTGTCCCGACTGATCCGTGATTCTGGGAGTGTCCGGTATCGATTATCGAGGCAAGTATCTTGCCCATACATTACGTGTTTTGTGGATATAGTGATTGCTAAGTGTCGATATGTGCTAAATAAATATTTATAATCATTTTTCAAAAGAATCGGTATATTTACCATCATGGTTTTCGTAAAGGTGACCCGTGTGGGTCGGGAATTAATATGCTTAGTTGATTATGTGTGCTAGTTTCGAGAATAGGATCACCTTACTTTTGTGTGATGTCATTATGTATGATTATGGCGTCGGTAAATGTAAAGTGTAATTCTCTTGTCAAATTATGTGATTTGAGTCCCGTGGTTATGGATGAATATGTGAGTTTTTGTGATATTAGTTTTTGTGATATTAGTTGTGCCGTTCGGTGCTGTTGAGATCTTGTGCTCCCTTGTGAATTGATATAGTTCTGGGTCGTGAGTACGTGTTGGATAATTTGGCCATTCTAGCAAGGTACCTCGACTATATATATTTTGTGTGTTTGACCTTTGAGAGTCGTGGTTTTGTAATCTGTGAGTTGTTACTCTTCCACCTGGGGATGGCATGTGGACTCTGGGGGCCGATACTAATGGGTACGGCCACGGAAGTGGACTTGGGTGCGTGTGTTGATGTTCTTCCACCTGGAGACGGTTCGACGGGACCTCTGGGGGCCGATACTAATGGGTACGGCCGCGGAAGTGGTTTCCCACCTGGGGACGGTCCGACGGGGCCTCTGGGGGTCGATACTAATGGGTACGGCCAAGGGTTACCAAGTGTGGTTTCTGTGATATTGATGTTGATGTTTTGATGATTAATTGTGATATTGTCCGGAGTATCACAATGCTTTGCGCTTCGGTCGAGACATTATATATCGAGTCTTGGTGCTTGGCTAGAATGGCATAAGAATAATGTGTTATGTGTAATGTGTCCTTGTTAGTGAATTGCAGTGGATGATCGGGTCGTTGGCCCTGTGTTTTGTGATCGAAATGGTTGGGCCGTGGACCCCGTATTTTGTTAACGGATTTATATTTTGGAAAAAGAACTTTGGGGTTGTGACCCTAAATGACCTTCGAGGAATTAAGAACTTTTCAATTTCAAAACTCCCGAGATTTGGAAGTGTTTTCAAAGTGCTTACTTACTTCGTTTCTACTTTCAAGACTTGAACTATTTTTAACTAAATATACCTCGGGAAGTCTTTCGTTGTATTCTTGGAATGTGTTGTGTATGGCTCGTATTTGCACTTTATACTTGCACTAGCGAAACAGTGGAGTTTTGCTAACCCCTGAGTAATCGGGGGGTGGATATCTGTATTGTGTCCAGGTACATGCAGGTTTTCGGGAGCAAGACACAGGATCGGCACGAGGGATGATGAAAGACGAATGATACTAATCACACGAAGGCCAGTTTTGGGTTCAGTTAGTCAGAGTCCATTGTATTGTCTTTTCCGCTATCTTATTGTTCGTTGTTTCAAGTATTTTACCCTTGCGTGGGTATGAGTATGGATGAGTTTATGTATTTTGATTTGTAAGTCAGTGACGAAAGACCAAATCGGTGTGTTGGTCCGTTATTTTGATTCGTCGGTATGTAATGCAATGTGTTGTTTTGATGTCTAGCCTGGTGGATCCTCACGGAGAGGGTATGCGGCGTGTAATATTCCCGGTTTGATCTGGGGGTGTTACAGTTCTATCCACCGGTGCCTTTCCTGGCATTATATCTATATTAAATTCAACTTCCCTATCTGGAGGTAGAGAAGTGAGTTCCGTGGAAAAAACATCAGGGTATTCTGATATTACTAGTATTGCTTCGATCTCGGTTGTGCTCTTGGGTTTATTCATGTCAAAAGCTAGATATCCCGTTGCTCCCTTCGAAATGGCATTCCTCGCCTTCGTGGCTGATATAATCGGGGCCGAGTTAATTCTAGCATTTCCATGTAGTTCAACTACAGGGTGATCGGGTTTGCAGAGTCGAACAATTTTAGAATGGCAATCAAGTTGTGCATAGTTCTTAGATAGCCAATCCATACCAAGTATGAGGTCATACTCAAGTATGGGAAGAAGAATTAGGTCACCAGGAAAACATTGACCCTCAACTACAACTTCGCAATTCCTAAATACCGAATCTGTTTCCTGGCTTGCACCCATAGTTGTGGACACCACTAAGCTTATAGGCAATGATTCCATACATACATTCAGTTTTTGTGCGTAATGGGGTGCAACAAAAGAATGTGATGATCCTGGATCTAATAATGCATGAGCAGAGTGATTTGACACAAGGAATGTACCTTCCACCACGTCTGTTGCATTAGGAGCTTCTTGTCCAGCTAAGGCAAAAACTCTTGCTGGCGCTTTTCCCTTGCCCTTGCGATCGTCCTTCTTAGCCGCGTTTTTCTGCTGATTGTTGTCCGGCGCTTCCCACTTCGGGCATTCCCTAATCTGATGCTCATTATCCCCAGAGCGCAGACACCTCCCCTGTTTCTTCCAACAGTCCTCGGGTTTATGCCCCATCTTATTGCAGTGAGGACAGGGCGGTAGGTTGTTTACAGGCTTCTTTCCGGTGTTCTGTCCTGAAGTCTTGCGTTGGAATTTTTGGGGTGGACTGGATGATGAGTTTGGCACGGGTCTCTTTGACTTCCCAACGGTGCGCTCCTTTGCCTGACCCAGTCGGGTCATCCCGCTTTCAATTCGGCTGGCAGCCTCGACAGCTTCTGTCATCATCGTCATCCTTACTGGCAGCAAGCTTTGTTGAAGCGTAAATCTCAACCCGCGCGTAAACTTGTACAGTCAGTCCTCCTCGATGCTCACCAGTCCCGGCGCGTATTTTGAGAGTCGATTGAATTGAGACTCGTACTGGGTGACGGTCATTGCCTCTTGCTTAATATGATAAAATTCATCATGGCGGGGCCACCTCTTGAACTGTATGAGCCACCTCTAGAGTCCCTAATCGTGTCAGGGATGGTTAGACCAAGTCTTGGATCGAGCAGCGAGGCTGCGGTTCATGAACGAGGCTACCGTTGTTTCCTATTCCCATAACCGAGGAACGGAGTGTTCCGAGGGACCTGGGTCGTAGACTTGGGGTATAATCGCGATTATGGTGTGATCCGGGTTTTGACCCACAGTTAAGGACATACCGAGCCCAGATAAGAGATAAGGAAGCACACGCTAAGTGTGAAAAGAGCGAAGGCTCTACTTGGGGCGACGGTCCAAATCTTGGGGCGACGGCCTATCTTGCTAGGAGTAATAAGGAGAGCCTAGAATCCAAAGTCCATATCGGCAGGATTCAAAGCTAGCTTGACTGATTGACCAACTGCTTGACTTGACATCCGTCCACGGGGACATGATTATAATATCGCACATGTAAATGTTTATTGTATTCATAAAAATTATAATGTATATTGGAAACGATTCCAATTTCATATACTTTATAAAACCATGCATCAATCAAAATGTTTTCAAAGAAAAGTAAGCCACACTCGCACACGATCACCCACTCACTGAGACCCTTTGTCTCACCCCACCGTTTTCCATTTTAAACCAGAGGATGAGAATCCGGCCGAAGACGAGGGGACTTTTGAAGAGACCGAGCAGAAGACCTTCAAGACATAGAATTGTGTATAATTCCACCTTGTAATAGATTAGTTATGTTTCGTATTTGGTACTTTTGAAATTCTGGAAAGAAGTTCTGCTGTAATGCTCTGATACCACTTCTGTCACGCATTTGTCGGTCGAGGATCTTTATCGGCTTCTCTTCATAAGATAAATCATCTTTGAGGCGGACCCGTCCATGGCACTTTGTTTGTATAACACTTAGTTCCCGGACAGTTACAGTTAGTAGTCAGACGCATGTCACGAGTATCAAGTATGTGTTCGGTTAGTCAGGTTAATAGCGTCTTTTTGACTAAGTACGAAATATGTATTATTTATAATTGTGGCCCGATTTGTTCGAAAAAAAAAAGGATTCATAAATAAATCTGAGAAATAATCTGAATAATCTTGTTAACAGTCTGGGGAGTTTAGATCAGGTATTTATATAATATGGGCAGGTTCGACGACAACGGGAAATCTTTAGAATAGGTTGAATGGACGCTTTTGCTCTTGGGTTTGAGTTTTAGTATTTAGAGTAAGGATCGAATTCGGATGGTTGTGAAAATTTGTGAGAATGTCGAAAATATTCCCACGATTCAAGATTTAAGGAAATTTCGAAATTTTCAGTTTCGAGACTGAATTTTCCAGAATTTACCGTTTTGCCCCAAAACTTAGGAAAATTATTCCGGGGCTTATAATGTTATGAAATTAGCTCAGATTTTGATGAAATTTTACGAGATGACTCGTAATAGGTCTGGAATGATAGATATGTGAAAATTCCAAAAAATTTCGGACTTGGTCCAGAATTCTAATTTTCTTGCGTTTTGACCCCAAAAGTGTTTCAAATTACAATTTTGATTTATAAGTATAGATATCGAAGTCCGAAGTGTACGAAACTTTACGGACAGCTTATATATGAAGAAATATATGCGGTACAGGGTCCAGAATACGTATTTTTATAAATTTTCAATTTAGTCTCCAAACTACCTAAAATTGCAATTTATGCCCAATTTTCCGTTTACTCGATTAAATTCTTACTTACGGACACGAGTATATTATCACATATTACAACTTAGTCATATGATACTAAAATTCCAGATTTGAGACAAAGTCACGAGAAAGTGCAAGGTAGATATAAAGATTTCAATTTTTCACGAAATTGGAATCCGAATATCGAATCGGTTGTCGACTAAAATTGTCATATCAATTTGCATGATTTTATAACCATAATATGAATATTCAAAACATGTATATACTCAGAAATTTCCAGATTTGCACATGCATCATAATTTCTCATAATATTCATAAATAAAAATCAAGAAATACAAATATTTATATAGAAACATTAACAAAAACTTGTAGTATAATTTCAACATGCAAAATTTGACATGCAACTCAAGAATATATTTCAAAATTTACAGATCTCACATGCATCATCATAAACAAGAAATAATTGATTTTTGTTTTCAAAATTTTGAAGAATTTCCACTCACTTTAGTTCTTTGTCGGTAAAAGTCGATCCTAGGTCTTGTGAGTCGAAAAGGACCTTTCTTCCTCCTCCTCTACATTTCAGCCCGTGCATCAACATACTATGGATTATTATTTTTTGATTGCATGTTAGGTTTAAAGTTAGATGAGAGGGTTTTCAATAATTATACATATAAAAGAAAGTTGTAGGAAAAGAATTACCTATGCCTTGTTAAACTTCTCTTCTTCCTTCTTCTTTTCTTCCTCTAGATTCGTCCCTCTCTCTCTTTCTCTCTCAAATGTAGATTTTTTTTTTTTGTGTGTGTGTAGGAGGTGTAAAATGTAGGTAGGGGGGTGGATGATCATATTTATAGTGTGTAATAGAGGCTTGGGGAAGTGTATGTGTAGTGAGGACTAGGGACAAGATGTTTAAGGTGTGTTGAGGGGTGTCTTGCATGGGGAACATGAGGTTATAAAAAAAAATTGATTCCCCTCTTTTTCTTCCCATATGGCCGCCCCATTACATAGATATATGTATTATATATATATATATATTTGTTATTTTAAGTGTATAATTATAATTGTAATAGTTGGTGATTTAATTAGTTAGTTGTGCTTTGAAGTATTTTCAAGTCTTAGAAATTTCATCAAGTTGGGCTTGAGGCTTTTAGTGTGTTCATATGTGTAGGTGTTGATATACATGGCCCATTAGGAATTTCATGTTCCTATTTCGAGTTTTAATTAATTCATTATCTCATTCATAAAATAATTTATGAATAAATAAGTAAAATAAAATGAAACTAGATGTAGATTACAAACAATTGCTATTAGAGTACATCATGATTTAATAATTATACATGTAGTAAACTATCGAGTTTAGGGGGTTTTACATCCTCCCCTCCTTAAAAGAATTTGGTCCCCAAATTCCTACTTGAATAATTCGGGGTACAATTTCTTCATTTCTTCTTCAGTTTCCCATGTAGCATCTTCCTCGCTATTATGCTTAGACCAGATGACTTTGACTAGGGGAATTGTCCTCTTCCTCAGTTCACACATCTGTCGGTCGAGGATCTTTATCGGCTTCTCTTCATAAGATAAATCATCTTTGATTGGTGGGATGTCAGAGGTAAGAACATGCTCCGGGTCCGGATGATACTTCTTTAGTCTCGAGACATGGAAAACGTCGTGCATTCCCTCCAGATTGGGTGGTAACTCTAACCGGTAAGCTAGTCGACCAATCCTTTTGGTGATTTTGAATGGTCCTACATATCGGGGACTCAGTTTTCCTCCCTTCCTTAATACTATTAAACCCTTCCGTGGTGTTAGTCTTAAGAAGACTCGATCACCTACTTCAAATTCTAAATCCTTTTTACGACGATCGGCGTAACTCTTCTGTCTACTCTGAGCGGTGCGGATCCTATCCTTGATCAGTCGTACCTTGTCCATGGCCTCTTTCACCAAATATGTTTTTATTACAGAAGGTTCCGTTCGTTGTGTCTTTGGCGTCCATTGATCGTCAATTTCCCAATGAAGTGGGGATCGGCACTTGTTTCCATACAGTGCTTCATATGGTGCCATTCCGATTGTGGCGTGGTAACTGTTGCTATATGCGAATTCGGCCAATGGTAGATATTGATCCCAATTTCCTCGGAAGTCCAGAACGCAAGCTCGTAACATGTCTTCAAGGGTCTGGATGGTTTGTTCAGATTGCCCGTCGGTCTCCGGATGAGCACTTTTGCTGAAGCTTAAAAAAGTTTCTAATTCCTTGTGAAAAGCTTTCCAAAGACGAGATGTAAATTTTGAATGTCTATCAGATACAATATCTACTGGTACTCCATGGAGTCGAACGATTTCTCGGATATAGGTCCTAGCCGGCGAACTGTCGTCCTTTTTCACTGGTATGAAATGTGATGATTTTGTTAACCTATCAACGATTACCCAAATGGTATTATATCGTCCTCTTGTGGTTGGAAAGTCCGTGATGAAATCCATGGTTACCTTTTCCCATTTCCATTCAGGAACTTCTAATGGCTGTAACAGTCCTGAGGGTCTTTGGTGTTCGGCTTTTACTCTCTGACAAGTTAAGCATCTTGCTGCGAATTCCGCTACCTGGTTCTTCATATTTACCCACCAGTAGTGCTTCTTTATATCCTTATACATTTTATTTCCTCCTGGATGAATTGTTTATCGGGAGCAGTGAGTTTCTGCTAAAATTTTCTTCTTGAGCTCGACATTGTCGGGAACACATATACGGTTCTTGAATCTTAGTATCCCATCAACAGACATGCTGAACTCAGGTTTTTCGCCTTGTGCGAACTTTTCCATAAGTTTACATAACTTCTCGTCTTGAGTCTGAGCTTCTTGGATTTCCTTAAATAAGTCCGGCTTTAATGACAAATTGGCGCACATAACGCATGTCTTGGATTGTCTTGGGTTCCATTGGCTTATTTCTCCCAGGGCATTCCATTCCCTTATCATGAGTCTAGCCACACTCGCTTTCCTACTCAAGGCGTCTGCCACGACATTGGCCTTGCTTGGATGATGCTGAATGGAGAAGTTATAATCTTCAAGGAGTTCTATCCATCGTCTCTGTCTTAGATTCAACTCCTTCTGAGAGAATTGATATTTGAGGCTCTTGTGGTCAGTAAAAATGGTAAAGGTAGCTCCATACAAGTAGTGTCTCCATTTCTTCAAGGCAAACACTATTGCTGCGAGTTCAAGGTCGTGGGTCGGATAGTTCATCTCATGGACCTTTAGATTTCGGGATGCGTAAGCCACAACCTTGCCGTTTTGCATCAGCACAGCTCCTAATCCTTCCTTCGATGCGTCACTGTACAACACAAACCCATCGCTTCCTTCGGGAAGTGTTAGTACAGGTGCGGTTGTGAGTTTCCTCTTAAGCTCCTGGAAGCTCGACTCACACTTATCGTTCCACACAAATTTGACGTGTTTCTGTGTTAGTCTTGTGAGTGGTCCTGCGATTTTAGAGAAGTCTTTAATGAATTTGCGGTAGTAACCTGCAAGTCCAAGAAAGCTTCGAATCTCCGTGACTGTTTCTGGTCTCTTCCAGTCCAGAATAGTCTCCACCTTTGATGGATCTACTGCAATTCCTTCTCCTGATATGATGTGTCCTAGAAACGCCACTTCTCTTAACCAGAATTCACACTTGCTGAATTTGGCGTATAATTTATGCTCCCTTAGCGTCTCTAGCACCAACCTTAGGTGAGTTTCGTGTTCTTGATCCGACTTGGAATAAACGAGTATGTCGTCGATAAATATTACTACGAATTGATCCAAATATGGTTGGAACACGCGGTGCATTAAATCCATAAATGCAGCTGGTGCGTTGGTCAATCCAAAAGGCATTACCATGAATTCATAATGACCATACCTAGTTTGAAAGGCAATCTTTGGTATGTCATTCTCTTTGATCTTCAACTGATAATATCCTTGTTGGAGATCGAACTTCGAGTAAACCGTTGCACCTTGTAGCTGATCAAATAGTTCGTCGATCCTGGGAAGTGGATACTTGTTCTTAACAGTAATGTTGTTAAGTTCACGGTAATCGATACACAATCTTAGCGTGCCATCCTTCTTCTTTACGAATAGTACTGGCGCTCCCCAAGGGGATATGCTTGGTCGGATAAATCCAACTTCTAGTAATTTCTGCAACTGAACCTTCAGTTCTTGCAGTTCTAGTGGAGCCATTCAATATGGCTTTCTTGTAATACCAACATTTTTCTTTCTTTTTCTTCTGTTTCGTCCAATCGTAACGAGTCGACTGTGTTCGTTGATGCTTCTGACCTGGTGTTGTTTCTCACCTTTGTCATTCGAGCGAGTTCTGATATTGTCCCAAATTGATCTATATATCGTTGTGACCTTTCCAAGTTCGGAAAATTAGTCTCGTTTTTGATCTTCCAACCCTTGGGCGGTGGAATTCCGTATTTGTTCAGCGATTGGATCGCGTTTTGATTGATGTACCGTTGGGTTGGTCAATCGTATTGATTTAATATCCGCAATTTTCGATTTTCGGTAAATTTCTTTTTCGGCCGGAGTCCGTTTTGATGACTCACTCATGACCGTTTCGTTATTTCGAGAATGATTAATTCTGCACTTTTTGTCATCCGAGTTCGTTTCGGTATCGTTTTATTGAGTTCCGAGCTTTTTAGCGACTTTTCCGCACTTGAGTTCGATTCTTGCGAATCTCGTCCGAAACTGTTGTTTCGAGTTTCTCGTAAGTTCATTTAATGTTATTATTCATGTTGCGAGCTTTGGTTTGGTGTTTCGATCGCGTATCGTGATTTTCGAACGTTTTGGGCCATTTTTGTAATTTCCCAAAGTTTTGGGTAATTACTTCCGTTGTCGAATTCCAAGCCTTCGGGTGGTCGGAATCGTGTGTTCTATTAGCTCTTAGATTCGTCTTTGCGAGTACTTCGTAACTGTAACTTCGATTCGTATTCAGGTTCGGGTTTCGAGGTTGTTCGGATCGTCGTTGTGGTTCGGACGTAATTTTCGGTGCATCTGAGGTGGCCGCCTGCACTGCGGCGACACGGCCCCAAACGGCGCCGCTGAGCGCCGTGTCTGCGCTGGGTCGGCCAGATCGGGTAGCGCTGAGACACGACCGAGACACACGGCGCTGTCTGGGCCGTTTGCTGCGCCGTGTCCGGCAGGCCTATAAATATGGCCGAGCAGTCGTTTTTTTCACTCATTTCATTTCCTATCCTTCCTGTCCGCGGCTGGAGTCTTTGGGAAGTCGAAGACATGTTGTTATACTATGAATCCACGAATTTTTGGAGTTCATAACATCAATTTATCATCACGTAACATCCTTCAATCCAGCGAATCAAGGCAAGTTTTCTTAAAATCTAGTTTTGGGGATTTTGTTCGATTTGTCCGTTTAACTCGTTTTAACTCGGAATAGTAATGTATTTATGATTGTTAAACAATATTATGTCGAATTCCTTGCTGTTCCTCGGTTGAATCGCCGAGGACTCGTCGTTTTATTGAGTATCTTATCGACGCCTTTAAGGTGTTCGATAAAATGTCGCAAAGAGGATTCGAGCATTCTACGATTATTCTTACTCGTTCTTTCGTTAATTTATTGATGGTATGATGTTAGGGTCAGACTTCTCGCAAAGAATTCGAGTCGGAACCCTTCCGTTCGTCGTTTTCTTCAAGCTTTTCGATCGTGGGTGTATTCATTGTCTTCGCCGGAGAATCGTAGGTGTTCGAGGTGTCCCGACTGATCCGTGATTGTGGAAGTGTCCAGTATCGATTATCGAGGCAAGTATCTTGCCCATACATTACGTGTTTTGTGGATATAGTGGTTGCTAGTGTCGATATGTGCTAAATAAATATTTATAATCATTTTTCAAAAGAATCGGTATATTTACCATCATGGTTTTCGTAAAGGTGACCCGTGTGGGTCGGGAATTAATATGCTTAGTTGATTATGTGTGCTAGTTTCGAGTATAGGATCACCTTACTTTCGTGTGATGTCATTATATATGATTATGGCGTCGGTAAATGTAAAGTGTAATTCTCTTGTCAAATTATGTGATTTGAGTCTCGTGGTTATGGATGAATATGTGAGTTTTTGTGATATTAGTTGTGTCGTTCGGTGCTGTTGAGATCTTGTGCTTCCTTGTGAATTGATATAGTTCTGGGTCGTGAGTACGTGTTGGATAATTTAGCCATTCTAGCAAGGTACCTCGACTATATATATTTTGTGTGTTTGACCTTTGAGAGTCGTGGTTTTGTAATTTGTGAGTTGTTACTCTTCCACCTGGGGATGGCATGTGGCCTCTGGGGGCCGATACTAATGGGTACAACCACAGAAGTGGACTTGGGTGCGTGTGTTGATGTTCTTCCACCTGGGGACGGTTCGACAGGACCTCTGGGGGCCGATACTAATGGGTACGGTCGCGGAAGTGGTTTCCCACCTGGGGACGGTCCGACGGGGCCTCTGGGGGCCGATACTAATGGGTACGGCCACGGGTTACCAAGTGTGGTTTCTGTGATATTGATGTTGATGTTTTGATGATTAATTGTGATATTGTCCGGAGTATCACAATGCTTTGCGCTTCGGTCGAGAGACATTATATATCGAGTCTTGGTGCTTGGCTAGAATGGCATAAGAATAATGTGTTATGTGTAATGTGTCCTTGTTAGTGAATTGCAGTGGATGATCGGGTCGTTGGCCCTGTGTTTTGTGATCGAAATGGTTGGGCCGTGGACCCCGTATTTTGTTAACGGATTTATATTTTGGAAAAAGAACTTTGGGGCAGTGACCCTAAATGACCTTCGAGGAATTAAGAATTTTTCAATTTCAAATGTTTTCAAAACTCCCGAGATTTGGAAGTATTTTCAAAGTGCTTACTTACTTCATTTCTACTTTCAAGACTTGAACTATTTTTAACTAAATATACCTCGGGAAGTCTTTCGTTGTATTCTCGGAATGTGTTGTGTATGGCTCGTATTTGCACTTTATACTTGAACTAGCGAAACAGTGGAGTTTTGCTAACCCCCGAGTAATCGGGGGGTGGATATATGTATTGTGTCCAGGTACATGCAGGTTTTCGGGAGCAAGACACAGGATCGGCACGAGGGATGATGAAAGACGAATGATACTAATCACACGAAGGCCAGTTTTGGGTTCAGTTAGTCGGAGTCCATTGTATTGTCTTTTCCGTTGTCTTATTGTTCATTGTTGCAAGTATTTTACCCTTGCGTGGGTATGAGTCTGGATGAGTTTATGTATTTTGATTTGTAAGTCAGTGACGAAAGACCAAATCGGTCTGTTGGTCCGTTATTTTGATTCGTCGGTATGTAATGCAATGTGTTGTTTTGATGTCTATCCTGGTGGATCCTCACGGAGAGGGTCTGCGGCGTGTAATATTCCCGGTTTGATCTGGGGGTGTTACATTTATGGTATCGGAGCTTAGGTTGAGGAAACCTAGGCTGTCGGGTCGAGTTATGTGTTGTTGAGTCTTGTATTGTCAGATTTTCTCTGACTGAGTCGTGTCGCGACGCGTCGTCTGGGATGTCGGCCGTGATTAGTATCAAGGTGCAGCCATCATCTTCGTGCGATCTGTGGATGTAAGTCTCCCTACTACATGTTGTACCACGAGCTATACGAGCCTGTATGATTCTGTGTTATGTAGTAGTATTTGAAGGTGCATCGTGAGTAAGTGACATATATTTGTCAATTCCCGTTTTGTGCTAGAATGAAGAATGATATGGCCAAATGTATCCTTGTATGAACTTTTTTTCTTGCAAGAGCAACAACCTTGGAATTTTTAGTTTCGAAGGCTTCCGGGGAGCCACATAAATTTTTAAAATGTTCTCCAAGGGAGGAAAAATTTTGATTTTTGTATGATGACCTCAAGGTCGAAAATTTTTAGACTTCAAACTACCGATATTTCATTCTCATCTCATACTATAAGTTTTCAAAACTCGAGTTTTTAACTCAAATAAGGTCTTCAAAATATACTCAAGACGTGACTCTCGTTTGTAGCTTTTCGGTTTCATGAATGTTGGTCAGAAGATGCGTATTGATGATGCTCTCGTTGTTGAGCAGTGGTGCCAGTTTTATGATTAAAATAGTAACGTGAATGTTGAGTCCATCGGTATGTATGTGTTGAGATAGTCCTCTTTATTGAGAAGTAAAATTTTCGTTTTTGTAGGATAATTTTCTTTTGATGGTTGCTTGTGAGATGTTATAATTATGTAAATCGATGACATTTAGACTCGTATGTTGTTGCTTATTTGTAACCTTCGAGTCTAGTATTACCTCATATATGTTTGCAATCGTGTTGGTGATTAGAGCAGTTAGCACAGGCTTAATATGAGACTAACGCGCTAACGTGGCGTGTTTAGCGCACGTTAATCTTTGTTGTAACGCGCACTAATCAACCTGGGCAGAGGCTATGGAACAGCATTATAGCCGTTAGGTCTAACTTTTGCGGCCAATCACCTGTAGTTGTATTCTCTACGTGGTGTCTAGTGATAACAACGGTTGTGCGTGAATGTGTGTTAAGACTTTTCGTATTGCTAGGTGATATTTGATTGTGTTTGATGAATTGATAAATTATGTCTACTGTATGTGTTCAAAAACACTTTCCTGGAAACTTCACAAAGTTTTGACGGTTCGATTAATCGGCGGCTCCGTGTATACTTTGAAAATTATTTGGAATTGGCAAGCCGGTCTTGGATTCTCAAATAAAACCTCGATGGTATTTGAAAGAGTTGTTTTATAGTACATGTAGACATATTACCGTCGTTGATGTTTGTGAAGTGTTGGGAGAATTTTCGAAATGATTTTTAACGTATTGTTGTATTTTCAAATAATTCGAGTGAATGATTTTCAAAAATCTTTCACACCATAAAAATATTTTATTTCAAAAACCAATGCGATTTTTATTTTCAAAAAAAATATAGTGAAAGATGAAAAATCTCACTCGATGTAAAGTTCAAACTCGGATTTGGAAATGTTAGAGTATGTAAGAATGATTTGATGATCTTGCATGGTTAACTTGTTAGTTGTTAACGGTGATGATGATACGTAGAGGCATGATGACTTCAAATGATTTCAAATGAGACAGTTAAAGTATGATGTTTACAAGTTTTGATGAAACAACCCGAGGTACCAAAAGTACTTTTAAAGTTTATTTTAAATAGCATACAAATCCAAGGATTTTCAAAAGATTTCCTTTAAAAGGATACCTCGTGGATTTTCTTTTCGAGTTGTTATTGGTTACCTTATGTGATATGTCGTGCTGAGTTGGTACTTTAGTATAATATTTTGCGAAGTTGTGCAATCATATTGAGTGGGAATCCGCTTAGTATGCCGATGGGCAGAGGATACAATCGTGACCACGATACTAATGGCCATGAAGATCGGATGTGGACCAAGAGGATATGGTCGGGAAGGTTGCTATTCCAGCACTTCGTTCTCGTTGTTTAGGTTTCGGGACGAAACCTCTTTTAAAGGTGATATGATGTAATACCCACATTTTTCTTTCTTTCTCTTCTGTTTCGTCCAACCGTAACGACTCGACTGTGTTCGTTGATGCTTCTGACCTGGTGTTGTTTCTCACATTTGTCATTCGAGCGAGTTCTGATATTGTCCCAAATTGATCTATATATCATTGTGACCTTTCCAAGTTCGGAAAATTAGTCTCGTTTTCGATCTTCCAACCCTTGGGCGGTGGAATTCCATATTTGTTCAGCGATTGGCTCGCGTTTTGATTGATGTACCATTGGGTTAGTCAATCGTATTGATTTTCGTCCATTGTGTTTTGTGATTGTTCGGATAATTGACTTGATTGTATTATCCATTTGATGACGCTTGTCACTTGTTGGTTTTGTTATATCCCTAACGGCGACGTTGTGTTGGTCATCGTGGAGCGTGTTTTCACGCCGTATATTCCTTTGCGTTGCTTGTAACGTTTCGCCGATGGGCATAAGTTACGCGTTTCCTTGCGTATCTCGTTGATTTTTCCTGGCGGGATATTGCTTCTCCCTACTTGTTTTAAGTTTCGGGACGAAACTTCTTTTAAGGAGGGTAGAATGTAATATCCGCAATTTTTGATTTTCGGTAAATTTCTTTTTCAGCCGGAGTCCATTTTGATGACTCGCTCATGACCGTTTTGTCATTTCGAGAATGATTAATTCTGCACTTTTTGTCATCCGAGTTCGTTTCGGTATCGTTTTGTTGAGTTCCGAGCTTTTTAGCGACTTTTCCGCACTTGAGTTCGATTCTTGCGAATCTCGTCCGAAACTGTTGTTTCGAGTTTCTCGTAAGTTCATTTAATGTTATTATTCATGTTGCGAGCTTTGGTTTGGTGTTTCGATCGCGTATCGTGATTTTCAGACGTTTTGGGCCATTTTCGTAATTTCTCAAAGTTTTGGGTAATTACTTCCGTTGTCGAATTCCGAGCCTTCGGGTGGTCGGAATCGTGTGTTCTATTAGCTCTTAGATTCGTCTTTGCGAGTACTTCGTAACTGTAACTTCGATTCGTATTCAGGTTCGGGTTTCGGGGTCGTTCGGATCGTCGTTGTGGTTCGGACGTAATTTTCGGTCTGCAGGGGTGGCCGCCTGCACTGCGGCGACGGCCAAACGGCGCTGCTGAGCGCCGTGTCCTGCGCCGGGTCGGACAGGACTGGCAGCCTTCCGAGACACGGCCGAGACACACGGCGCTGTCTGGGCCGTTTGCTGCGCCGTGTCCGGCAGGCCTATAAATATGGTCGAGCAGTCGTATTTTTTCACTCATTTCATTTCCTATCCTTCCTGTCCGCGGCTGGAGTCTTTGGGAAGTCGAAGACATGTTGTTATACTATGAATCCACGAATTTTTGGAGTTCATAACATCAATTGATCATCACGTAACATCCTTCAATCCAGCGAATCAAGGCAAGTTTTCTTAAAATCTAGTTTTGGGGATTTTGTTCGATTTGTCCGTTTAACCCGTTTTAACTAAGAATAGTGATGTATTTTTGATTGTTAAACAATATTATGTCGAATTCCTTGCTGTTCCTCGGTTGAATCGCCGAGGATTCGTCGTTTTATTGAGTATCTTATCGACGCCTTGAAGGTGTTCGATAAAATGTCGCAAAGAGGATTCGAGCGTTCTACGATTATTCTTACTCATTCTTTCGTTAATTTATTGATGGTATGATGTTAGGGTCAGACTTCTCGCAAAGAATTCGAGTCGGAACCCTTCTGTTCGTCGTTTTCTTCAAGCTTTTCGATCGTGGGTGTATTCATTGTCTTCGCCGGAGAATCGTAGGTGTTCGAGGTGTCCCGACTGATCCGTGATTCTGGGAGTGTCCGGTATCGATTATCGAGGCAAGTATCTTTCCCATACATTACGTGTTTTGTGGATATAGTGGTTGCTAAGTGTCGTTATGTGCTAAATAAATATTTATAATCATTTTTCAAAAGAATCGGTATATTTACCATCATGGTTTTCGTAAAGGTGACCCGTGTGGGTCGGGAATTAATATGCTTAGTTGATTATGTGTGCTAGTTTCGAGTATAGGATCACCTTACTTTTGTGTGATGTCATTATGTATGATTATGGCGTCGGTAAATGTAAAGTGTAATTCTCTTGTCAAATTATGTGATTTGAGTCCCGTGGTTATGGATGAATATGTGAGTTTTTGTGATATTAGTTTTTGTGATATTAGTTGTGTCGTTCGGTGCTGTTGAGATCTTGTGCTCCCTTGTGAATTGATATAGTTCTGGGTCGTGAGTACGTGTTGGATAATTTGGCCATTCTAGCAAGGTACCTCGACTATATATATTTTGTGTGTTTGACCTTTGAGAGTCGTGGTTTTGTAATCTGTGAGTTGTTACTCTTCCACCTGGGGATGGCATGTGGACTCTGGGGGCCGATACTAATGGGTACGGCCACGGAAGTGGACTTGGGTGCGTGTGTTGATGTTCTTCCACCTGGAGACGGTTCGACGGGACCTCTGGGGGCCGATACTAATAGGTACGGCCGCGGAAGTGGTTTCCCACCTGGGGACGGTCCGACGGGGCCTCTGGGGGTCGATACTAATGGGTACGGCCAAGGGTTACCAAGTGTGGTTTCTGTGATATTGATGTTGATGTTTTGATGATTAATTGTGATATTGTCCGGAGTATCACAATGCTTTGCGCTCGGGGTCGAGAGACATTATATATCGAGTCTTGGTGCTTGGCTAGAATGGCATAAGAATAATGTGTTATGTGTAATGTGTCCTTGTTAGTGAATTGCAGTGGATGATCGGGTCGTTGGCCCTGTGTTTTGTGATCGAAATGGTTGGGCCGTGGACCCCGTATTTTGTTAACGGATTTATATTTTGGAAAAAGAACTTTGGGGCTGTGACCCTAAATGACCTTCGAGGAATTAAGAACTTTTCAATTTCAAATGTTTTCAAAACTCCCGAGATTTGGAAGTGTTTTCAAAGTGCTTACTTACTTCGTTTCTACTTTCAAGACTTGAACTATTTTTAACTAAATATACCTCGGGAAGTCTTTCGTTGTATTCTTGGAATGTGTTGTGTATGGCTCGTATTTTCACTTTATACTTGCACTAGCGAAACAGTGGAGTTTTGCTAACCCCCGAGTAATCGGGGGGTGGATATCTGTATTGTGTCCAGGTACATGCAGGTTTTCGGGAGCAAGACACAGGATCGGCACGAGGGATGATGAAAGACGAATGATACTAATCACACGAAGGCCAGTTTTGGGTTCAGTTAGTCGGAGTCCATTGTATTGTCTTTTCCGCTATCTTATTGTTCGTTGTTTCAAGTATTTTACCCTTGCTTGGGTATGAGTATGGATGAGTTTATGTATTTTGATTTGTAAGTCAGTGACGAAAGACCAAATCGGTCTGTTGGTCCGTTATTTAGATTCATCGGTATGTAATGCAATGTGTTGTTTTGATGTCTAGCCTGGTGGATCCTCACGGAGAGGGTCTGCGGCGTGTAATATTCCCGGTTTGATCTGGGGGTGTTACAGTTCTATCCACCGGTGCCTTTCCTGGCATTATATCTATATTAAATTCAACTTCCCTATCTGGAGGTAGAGAAGTGAGTTCCGTGGGAAAAACATCAGGGTATTCTGATATTACTGGTATTGCTTCGATCTCGGTTGTGCTCTTGGGTTTATTCATGTCAAAAGCTAGATATCCCGTTGCTCCCTTCGAAATGGCATTCCTCGCCTTCGTGGCTGATATAATCGGGGCCGAGTTAATTCTAGCATTTCCATGTAGTTCAACTACAGGGTGATCGGGTTTGCAGAGTCGAACAATTTTAGAATGGCAATCAAGTTGTGCATAGTTCTTAGATAGCCAATCCATACCAAGTATGAGGTCATACTCAAGTATGGGAAGAAGAATTAGGTCACCAGGAAAACATTGACCCTCAACTATAACTTCGCAATTCCTAAATACCGAATCTGTTTCCTGGCTTGCACCCATAGTTGTGGACACCACTAAGCTTATAGGCAATGATTCCATACATACATTCAGTTTTTGTGCGTAATGGGGTGCAACAAAAGAATGTGATGATCCTGGATCTAATAATGCATGAGCAGAGTGGTTTGACACAAGGAATGTACCTTCCACCACGTCTGTTGCATTAGGAGCTTCTTGTCCAGCTAAGGCAAAAACTCTTGCTGGCGCTTTTCCCTTGCCCTTGCGATCGTCCTTCTTAGCCGCGTTTTTCTGTTGATTGTTGTCCGGCGCTTCCCACTTCGGGCATTCCCTAATCTGATGCTCATTATCCCCACAGCGCAGACACCTCCCCTGTTTCTTCCAACAGTCCTCAGGTTTATGCCCCATCTTATTGCAGTGAGGACAGGGCGGTAGGTTGTTTACAGGCTTCTTTCCGGTGTTCTGTCCTGAAGTCTTGCGTTGGAATTTTTGGGGTGGACTGGATGATGAGTTTGGCACGGGTCTCTTTGACTTCCCAACGGTGCGCTCCTTTGCCTGACCCAGTCGGGTCATCCCGCTTTCAATTCGGCTGGCAGCCTCGACAGCTTCTGTCATCATCGTCATCCTTACTGGCAGCAAGCTTTGTTGAAGCGTAAATCTCAACCCGCGCGTAAACTTGTACAGTCGGTCCTCCTCGATGCTCACCAGTCCCGGCGCGTATTTTGAGAGTCGATTGAATTGAGACTCGTACTGGGTGACGGTCATTGCCTCTTGCTTAATATGATAAAATTCATCACGGCGGGGCCACCTCTTGAACTGTATGAGCCACCTCTAGAGTCCCTAATCATGTCAGGGATGGTTAGACCAAGTCTTGGATCGAGCAGCGAGGCTGCGGTTCATGAACGAGGCTACCGTTGTTTCCTATTCCCATAACCGAGGAACGGAGTGTTCCGAGGGACCTGGGTCGTAGACTTGGGGTATAATCGCTATTATGGTGTGATCCGGGTTTTGACCCACAGCTAAGGACATACCGAGCCCAGATAAGAGATAAGGAAGCACACGCTAAGCGTGAAAAGAGCGAAGGCTCTACTTGGGGCGACGGTCCAAATCTTGGGGCGACGGTCCAAATCTTGGGGCGACGGCCTATCTTGCTAGGAGTAATAAGGAGAGCCTAGAATCCAAAGTCCATATCGGCAGGATTCGAAGCTAGCTTGACTGATTGACCAACTGCTTGACTTGACATCCGTCCACGGGGACATGATTATAATATCGCACATGTAAATGTTTATTGTATTCATAAAAATTATAATGTATATTGGAAACGATTCCAATTTCATATACTTTATAAAACCATGCATCAATCAAAATGTTTTCAAAGAAAAGTAAGCCACACTCGCACACGATCACCCACTCACTGAGACCCTTTGTCTCACCCCACCGTTTTCCATTTTAAACCAGAGGATGAGAATCCGGCCGAAGACGAGGGGACTTTTGAAGAGACCGAGCAGAAGACCTTCGAGACATAGAATTGTGTATAATTCCACCTTGTAATAGATTAGTTATGTTTCGTATTTGGTACTTTTGAAATTCTGGAAAGAAGTTCTGCTGTAATGCTCTGATACCACTTCTGTCACGCATTTGTCGGTCGAGGATCTTTATCGGCTTCTCTTCATAAGATAAATCATCATTGATTGGTGGGATGTCATAGGTAAGAACATGCTCCGGGTCCGGATGATACTTCTTTAGTCTCGAGACATGGAAAACGTCGTGCATTCCCGCCAGATTGGGTGGTAACTCTAACCGGTAAGCTAGTCGACCAATCCTTTTGGTGATTTTGAATGGTCCTACATATCAGGGACTCAGTTTTCCTCCCTTCCTTGATACTATTAAACCCTTCCGTGGTGTTAGTCTTAAGAAGACTCGATCACCTACTTCAAATTCTAAATCCTTTTCACGACGATCGGCGTAACTCTTCTGTCTACTCTGGGCGGTGCGGATCCTATCCTTGATCAGTCGTACCTTGTCCATGGCCACTTTCACCAAATCTGTTTTTATTACAGAAGGTTCCGTTCGTTGTGTCTTTGGCGTCCATTGATCGTCAATTTCCCAATGAAGTGGGGATCGGCACTTCCTTCCGTACAGTGCTTCATATGGTGCCATTCCGATTGTGGCGTGGTAACTGTTGTTATATGCGAATTCGGCCAATGGTAGATGTTGATCCCAATTTCCTCGGAAGTCCAGAACGCAAGCTCGTAACATGTCTTCAAGGGTCTGGATGGTTCGTTCAGATTTCCCGTCGGTCTCGGGATGAGCACTTGTGCTGAAGCTTAAGGAAGTTCCTAATTCCTTGTGAAAATCTTTCCAAAGACGAGATGTAAATTTTGAATCTCTATCAGATACAATATCTACTGGTACTCCATGGAGTTGAACGATTTCTTGGATATAGGTCCTAGCGGCTCTCGCGAATCGTCCCTTTTTCACTGGTACGAAATGTGATGATTTTGTTAACCTATCAACGATTACCCAAATGGTATTATATCCTCCTCTTGTGGTTGGAAAGTCCGTGATGAAATCCATGGTTACCTTTTCCCATTTCCATTCAGGAACTTCTAATGGCTGTAACAGTCCTGAGGGTCTTTGGTGTTCGACTTTTACTCTCTGACAAGTTAAGCATCTTGCTGCAAATTCCGCTACCTGGTTCTTCATATTTACCCACCAGTAGTGCTTCTTTATATCCTTATACATTTTATTTCCTCCTGGATGAATTGTATATCGGGAGCAGTGAGCTTCTGCTAAAATTTTCTTCTTGAGCTCGACATTGTCGGGAACACATATACGGTTCTTGAATCTTAGTATCCCATCAGGACATCTTTGAACTCAGGTTTTTCGCCTTGTGCGACCTTTTCCATAAGTTTACATAACTTCTCGTCTTGAGTCTGAGCTTCTTGGATTTTCTTAAATAAGTCCGGCTTCAATGACAAATTGGCGCACATAACGCATGTCTTGGATTGTCTTGGATTCCATTGGCTTATTTCTCCCAGGGCATTCCATTCCCTTATCATGAGTCTAGCCACACTCGCTTTCCTACTCAAGGCGTCTGCCACGACATTGGCCTTGCCTGGATAATGCTGAATGGAGAGTTTATAATCTTCAAGGAGTTCTATCCATCGTCTCTGTCTTAGATTCAAGTCCTTCTGAGAGAATAGATATTTGAGACTCTTGTGGTCAGTAAAAATGGTGAAGGTAGCTCCAGACAAGTAGTGTCTCCATTTCTTCAAGGCAAACACTATTGCTGCGAGTTCAAGGTCGTGGGTCGGATAGTTCATCTCATGGACCTTTAGCTTTCCGGATGCGTAAGCCACAACCTTGCCGTTTTGCATCAGCACAGCTCCTAATCCTTCCTTAGATGCGTCATTGTACAACACAAACCCATCGCTTCCTTCGGGAAGTGTTAGTACAAGTGCCGTTGTGAGTTTCCTCTTAAGCTCCTGGAAGCTCGACTCACACTTATCGTTCCACACAAATTTGACGTGTTTCTGTGTTAGTCTTGTGAGTGGTCCTACGATTTTAGAGAAGTTTTTAATGAATTTGCGGTAGTAACCCGCAAGTCCAAGAAAGCTTCGAATCTCCGTGACTGTTTCTGGTCTCTTCCAGTCCAGAATAGTCTCCACCTTTGATGGATCTACTGCAATTCCTTCTCCTGATTTGACTAGTCTTAGAAACGCCACTTCTCTTAACCAGAATTCACACTTGCTGAATTTGGCGTACAATTTATGCTCCCTTAGCGTCTCTAGCACCAACCTTAGGTGAGTTTCATGTTTTTTATCCGACTTGGAATAAACGAGTATGTCGTCGATAAATATTACTACGAATTGATCCAAATATGGTTGGAACACGCGGTGTATTAAATCCATAAATGCAGCTGGTGCGTTGGTCAATCCAAAAGGCATTACCATGAATTCATAATGATCATACCTAGTTTGAAAGGCAGTCTTTGGTATGTCATTTTCTTTGATCTTCAACTGATAATATCCTTGTTGGAGATCGAACTTCGAGTAAACCGTTGCACCTTGTAGCTGATCAAATAGTTCGTCGATCCTGGGAAGTGGATACTTGTTCTTAACAGTAATGTTGTTAAGTTCACGGTAATCGATACACAATCTTAGCGTGCCATCCTTCTTCTTTACGAATAGTACTGGCGCTCCCCAAGGGGATATGCTTGGTCGGATAAATCCAACTTCTAGTAATTTCTGCAACTGAACCTTCAGTTCTTGCAGTTCTAGTGGAGCCATTCGATATGGCGTTCTAGCCACCGGTGCCTTTCTTGGCAATATATCTATATTAAATTCAACTTTCCTATCTGGAGGTAGAGAAGTGAGTTCCGTGGGAAAAACATCAGGGTATTCTGATATTACTGGTATTGTTTCGATCTCGGTTGTGCTCTTGGGTTTATTCATGACAAAAGCTAGATATCCCGTTGCTCCCTTCGAAATGGCCTTCCTCGCCTTCGTGGCTGATATAATCGGGGCCGAGTTAATTCTAGCATTTCCATGTAGTTCAACTACATGGTGATCGGGTTTGCAGAATCGAACAATTTTAGAATGGCAATCAAGTTATGCATAGTTCTTAGATAGCCAATCCATACCAAGTATGAGGTCATACTGAAGTATGGGAAGAAGAATTAGGTCATCAGGAAAAGATTGACCCTCAACTACAACTTCGCAATTCCTAAATACCGAATCTGTTTCCTAGCTTGCACCCATAGGTGTGGACACCACTAAGCTTACAGGCAATGATTCCATACATACATTCAGTTTTTGTGCGTAATGGAGTTCAACAAAAAAATGTGATGATCCTGGATCTAATAATGCATGAGCAGAGTGCTTTGACACAAGGAATGTACCTTCTACCACGCCTGTTGCATTAAGAGCTTCTTGTCCAGCTAAGGCAAAAACTCTTGCTGGCGCTTTTCCCTTGCCCTTGCGATCGTCCTTCTTAGCCGCATTTTTCTGTTGATTGTTGTCCGGCGCTTCCCACTTCGGGCATTCCCTAATCTGATGCTGATTATCCCCACAGCGCAGGCACCTCCCCTGTTTCTTCCAACAGTCCTCGGGTTTATGCCCCATATTATTGCAGTGAGGACAGGGTGGTAGGTTGTTTAAAGGCTTCTTTCTGGTGTTCTGTCCTGAAGTCTTGGGGTGGCCTGGATGATGAGTTTGGCACGGGTCTCTTTGACTTCCCAACGGTGCACTCCTTTGCCTGACCCAGTACGAGTATCAATTCAATCGACTCTCAAAATACGCGCCGAGACTGGTGAGCACCGAGGAGGACCGACTGTACAAGTTTATGCACGGGTTGAGATTTACGCTTCAACAAAGCTTGCTGCCAGTAAGGATGACGACGATGACAGAAGCTGTCGAGGTTGCCAGCCGAATTGAAAGCGGGTCAAAACCCCCTAAACTCGATAGTTTACTACATGTATAATTATTAAATCATGATGTACTCTAATAACAATTGTTTGTAATCTACATCTAGTTTCATTTTATTTTACTTATTTTATTCATAAATTATTTTATGAATGGGATAATGAATTAATTAAAACTCGAAATAGGAACATGAAATTCCTAATGGGCCATGTGTATCAACACCTACACATATGAACACACTAAAAGGCTCAAGCCCAACTTGATGAAATTCCTAAGGCTTGAAAACACTTCAAAACCCAACTAACTAATTAAATCACCAACTATTACAATTATAATTATACATTTAAAATAACAAAAAAAATAAATATAATACATATATCTATGTAATGGGGCGTCCATATGGTAAGAAAAAGAGGGGAATCAATTTTTTATAACCTCATGTCCCCCATGCAAGACACCCCTCAACACACCTTAAACATCTTGTCCCTAGTCCTCACTACACATACACTTCCCCAAGCCTCTATTACACACTATAAATATGATCATACACCCCCCCTAGCTACATTTTATACCTCCTACACACACAAAAAAAAAATCTACATTTAACAAGGCATAGGTAATTCTTTTCCTACAACTTTCTTTTATATGTATAACTATTGAAAACCCTCTCATCTAACTTTAAACCTAACATGCAACCAAAAAAATAATAATCCATAGTGTATTGATGCATGGGCTGAAATGTAGAGGAGGAGGAAGAGAGGTCCTTTTCGACTCACAAGACCTAGGATCGACTTCTACCGACAAAGAACTAATGTGAGTGGAAATTCTTCAAAATTTTGAAAACAAAAATCAATTATTTCTTGTTTGTGATGATGCATGTGAGATCTGAAAATTTTGAAATATATTCTTGAGTTGCATGTCAAATTTTGCATGTTGAAATTATACTACAAGTTTTTGTTAATATTTCTATATAAATATTTATATTTCTTGATTTTTATTTATGAATATTATGAGAAATTATGATGCATGTACAAATATGAAAATTTATGAGTATATACATGTTTTGAATATTCATATTATGGTTATAACATCATCCAAATTGATTTGACAAATTTAGTCGACAACCGATTCGATAGTCGGATTCCAATTTCCTGAAAATTTGAAATCTTTATACCTACCTTGCACTTTCTCGTGACTTTGTCTCAAATCTGGAATTGTAGTGTCATATGACTAAGTTGTAATATGTGATAATATACTTGTGGCCGTAAGTAAGAATTTAATCGAGTAAACGGAAAATTGGGCACAAATTGCAATTTTAGGTAGTTTGGAGACTAAATTGAAAATTTACAAAAATACGTATTATGGACCCTGTACCGCATATATTTCTTCATATATAAGCTGTCCGTAAAGTTTCGTACACTTCCGACTTCGATATCTATACTTATAAACCAAAATTGTAATTTGAAACACTTTTGGGGTCAAAACGCAAGAAAATTAGAATTCTGGACCAAGTCCAAAATTTTCTGGAATTTTCTCAAATCTATCATTCCAGACCTATTACGAGTCATCTCGTAAAATTTCATCAAAATCTGAGCTAATTTCATAACATTATAAGCCCCGGAATAATTTTCCTAAGTTTTGGGGCAAAACCGTAAATTCTGGAAAATTCAGTCTCGAAACTGAAAATTTCGAAATTTCCTTAAATCTGGAGTCGTGGGAATATTTTTGACATTCTCACAAATTTTCACAACCATCCGAATTCGATCCTTACTCTAAATACTAAAACTCGAACCCAAGGGCAAAAGCGTCCATTCAACCTATTCCAAAGATTTCTCGTTATCGTCGAACCTGACCATATTATATAAATACGTGATCTAAACTCCCCAGACTGTTAATAAGATTATTCAGATTATTTCTCAGATTTATTTATGAATCTTTTTTTTTTCCGAACAAATCGGGCCACAATTATAAATAATACATATTTCGTACTTAGTCAAAAAGACGCTATTAACCTGACTAACCGAACACATACTTGATACTCGTGACATGCGTCTGACTACTGACTGTAACTGTCTGGGAACTAAGTGCTATACAAACAAAGTGCCATGGACGGGTCCGCCTCTAACTCTACCGGGGCAAAGTGCCACGTCGACGGATGGGGGCCACCTCTTGATCCCATACGAACCAGAGAGCCAACCTAAAATCCGGGGCCACCTCTTGAACTGTATGAGCCACCTCTAGAGTCCCTAATCGTGTCAGGGACGGTTAGACCAAGTCTTGGATCGAGCAGCGAGGCTGCGGTTCATGAACGAGGCTACCGTTGTTTCCTATTCCCATAACCGAGGAACGGAGTGTTCCGAGGGACCTGGGTCGTAGACTTGGGGTATAATCGCGATTATGGTGTGATCCGGGTTTTGACCCACAGCTAAGGACATACCGAGCCCAGATAAGAGATAAGGAAGCACACGCTAAGTGTGAAAAGAGCGAAGGCTCTACTTGGGGAGACAGTCCAAATATTGGGGCGACGGTCCAAATCTTGGGGCGACGGCCTATCTTGCTAGGAGTAATAAGGAGAGCCTAGAATCCAAAGTCCATATCGGCAGGATTCGAAGCTAGCTTGACTGATTGACCAACTGCTTGACTTGACATCCGTCCACGGGGACAGGATTATAATATCGCACCTGTAAATGTTTATTGTGTTCATAAAAATTATAATGTATATTGCAAACGATTCCAATTTCATATACTTTATAAAACCATGCATCAATCAATATGTTTTCAAAGAAAAGTAAGCCACACTCGCATACGATCACCCACTCACTGAGACCCTTTGTCTCACCCCACCGTTTTCCATTTTAAACTAGAGGATGAGAATCCGGCCGAAGACGAGGGGACTTTTGAAGAGACCGAGTAGAAGACCTTCGAGACATAGAATTGCGTATAATTCCACCTTGTAATAGATTAGTTATGTTTCGTATTTGGTACTTTTGAAATTCTGGAAAGAAGTTCTGCTGTAATGTTCTGATCTTTGTAATTTCATTACCAACTTTTATTTCAACGAATCTTAAAACATCGGGTTAAGATCGTTGTTGAATTTTTGTTGATCGTTATTCTACCTTCCGCAATGTCTTTACTGCACTCTTATTGATTGATCGACATGTATCGTCGCGCCCTCGTCCTGCCCGATGTTGGGGGCGTGACAGAAGTGGTATCACAGCTCGCTTTGTAAGAAGGACACTTACATCGAGCTTTTCCAGGATAAGATTCTTCGGACTTAGATGAGGATTCCACCTAGGACGAAGTAAACCATAGGGTTAAGACCTAAAGTAGATTCCTCGAGTCAACTTCCAATAAATTTTCTTTCGACTTGTCGCAATTCACTTGGAAAATGCGTAGTCATATTCAACAGTTTCTAAGTCATCATGTAAACAAGCTATGCTTAGTCTTTTCAGAATCGGATACTTAATTAAGTATTCGTAGCATTTCCCGATTGAGTAAATTCCTCTATTAAACTCTTGAAACGGATATAGTATATGTTACTTATCGGTTTATCTAAAATTCATTAAACCTCCTTACTATTCTAAAATAAGGTATTAATCGCTAGTGTCACATAAGCATACTTGTTGAATCATTAAGATCACTGCCTTGATGATTATTCATGCTTAATAGAGTTTACATTGGACATTAGATTTTTACGAAATACTGACTTAGACCTTGGTCTGGTAGGTATGGATTCCGAAATGGATATGATCATTGAGCTCACGCGTTTAACGGAGAAGGTCAAGCTCTTAGAAGAGCAGGCTACCTACTGGCGAGAGAGCTGGGCGGACCAGTTTCGAGCAAAGCTTAAGGACCAGGATTGGATTGAGCGACTCGAGCAGCAGATTCATACCTTGACAGGAGAGCTGGATAGGACCAGGCAGGAGGCGAACTCGTATCGAGGGAAGAGACAGGAGCCGTTCCAGGCACTAGAGTCCCGACGTGAGGAATGCCGGAGTCTAGAGCTGGCACTACATCAGCGGGATACACACGCAGAGAGACAAGAGGCCGCCATCAGGAGCCTCCAGCATGTTCGATCTCAGCTGAGCTCCCGAGTTGAGACACTGGAGTGTACCCTGGCCGCGGAGCACCTTCAGGACAGAGAGTTCTTGGATGCGATACGTGCTCGAATGATAAAGTTAGTGGAGCTTATCCCAGGGATCGAGGTGATAACCCCAGGAGAGAGGATTGATGTATCCTCTAGCTCTGAAGAAGAGGACCCTGAGGAAGACCCGATGGAGCCAGGAGAAGACTGAGAGTGATACCGCTATGTTCCTACTTTGATGTTTAACTATTATGATGACGTTATGATGTACTTATGTTTGTTCTTCGGTATTTGAACGATGGTTAAGTTGGACAACTTACTAACTATCCCTATAAAAAAAACTATAATTTTCACATGTCAAATCAAACCATTAGGATGCATTAATGATGTGTTATTCGTATTACGTTATAATGAGATTTAAAATAACGTTTGCATGATTGACTTCTCTATGCTTACAACTCGAAATAAACTAATTATAATAACCGTTAATGGCGATAGATGGCCGACCGACGTGGACGTGGGAGACCCCGCGCTCAACATAACAATAGTGAGGAACAACACGGAGGTAACGAAAATCCATTCTAAGGGGACAATAACACTGCCCAAGCAATCACCCAACTGGTGACCTTTCTACAACAGCATATTGCACCAAACCCGAATGCCCCCGAAACACATGACTGGGCCTTAGAAAGGTTTCTCCGATTCAAACCCCCTACATTTATTGGGGAGCCGGACGACGCGATTGCCGAACACTGGTTAGAGAGAATAGAGAGTATATTTGCAACCCTGCAGTACTCGGAAGAGCAGAAGCTGGCATTCGCAACTTTTCGATTGGAGTCTGCGGCTCATGACTGGTGGAAGATTACCAGTGGAAAATGGACAAGAGAGGCCACTGACCGGACATGGGAGAACTTCGTTAAAGCTTTCCGTGATCAATACATTTCCCAAGCCGCTCGTGAGGCTCGCCGTGATGAATTTTATCATCTTAAGTAAGGGGCAATGACCATCGCCCAGTACGAGTCTCAATTCAACCGACTCTCAAAATACGCGCCGGGACTGGTGAGCACCGAGGAGGACCGACTGTACAAGTTTACGCGTGGGTTGAGTTTTACGCTTCAACAAAGCTTGCTGCCAGTAAGGATGACGACGATGACAGAAGCTGTCGAGGCTGCCAGCCGAATTGAAAGTGGGATGACACGACTGGGTCAGGCAAAGGAGCGCACCGTTGGGAAGTCAAAGAGACCCGTGCCAAACTCATCATCCAGGCCACCCCAAAAATTCCAACGCAAGACTTCGTGACGTAACACGGAAAGAAGCACAGAAACAACCTACCGCCCTGTCCTCACTGCAATAAGATGGGGCATAAACCCGAGGACTGTTGGAAGAAACAGGGGAGGTGTCTGCGCTGTGGGGATAATCAGCATCAGATTATGGAATGCCCGAAGTGGGAAGCGTCGGACAACAATCAACAGAAAAATGCGGCTAAGAAGGACGATCGCAAGGGCAAGGGAAAAGCGCCAGCAAGAGTTTTTGCCTTAGCTGGACAAGAAGCTCCTAATGCAACAGACGTGGTGGAAGGTACATTCCTTGTGTCTAACCACTCTGCTCATGCATTATTAGATCCAAGATCATCACATTCTTTTGTTGCACCCCATTACGCACAAAAACTGAATGTATGTATGGAATCATTGCCTGTAAGCTTAGTGGTGTCCACACCTATGGGTGCAAGCTAGGAAACAGATTCGGTATTTAGGAATTGCGAAGTTGTAGTTGAGGGTCAATGTTTTCCTGCTGACCTAATTCTTCTTCCCATACTTGAGTATGACCTCATACTTGGTATGGATTGGCTATCTAAGAACTATGCACAACTTGATTGCATTCTAAAATTGTTCGATTCTGCAAACCCGATCACCCTGTAGTTGAACTACATGGAAATGCTAAAATTAACTCGGCCCCAATTATATCAGCCACGAAGGCGAGGAAGGCCATTTCGAAGGGAGCAACGAGATATCTAGCTTTTGTCATGAATAAACCCAAGAGCACAACTGAGATCGAAGCAATACCAGTAATATCAGAATACCCTGATGTTTTTCCCACGGAACTCACTTCTCTACCTCCAGATAGGGAAGTTGAATTTAATATAGATATATTGCCAGGAAAGACACCGGTGGCTAGAACGCCATATCGAATGGCTCCACTAGAATCGCAAGAATCAAGGTTCGATTGCGAAATTACTAGAAGTTGGATTTATCCGACCAAGCATATCCCCTCGGGAGCGCCGATCTTATTCGTAAAGAAGAAGGATGGCACGCTAAGATTGTGTATCGATTACCGTGAACTTAACAACATTATCAAGTTAAGAACAAGTATCCACTTCCCAGGATCGACGAACTATTTGATCAGCTACAAGGTGCAACGGTTTACTCGAAGTTCGATCTCCAACAAGGATATTATCATTTGAAGATCAAAGAGAATGACATACCAAAGACTGCCTTTCAAACTAGGTATGGTCATTATGAATTCGTGGTAATGCCTTTTGGATTGACCAACGCACCAGCTGCATTTATGGATTTAATGCACCGCGTGTTCCAACCATATTTGGATCAATTCGTAGTAATATTTATCGACGACATACTCGTTTATTCCAAGTCGGATCAAGAACACGAAACTCACCTAAGGTTGGTGCTAGAGACGCTAAGGGAGCATAAATTGTACACCAAATTCAGCAAGTGTGAATTCTGGTTAAGAGAAGTGGTGTTTCTAGGACACGTCATATCAGGAGAAGGAATTGCAGTAGATCCATCAAAGGTGGAGACTATTCTGGACTGGAAGAGACCAGAAACAGCCACGGAGATTCGAAGCTTTCTTGGACTTGCGGGTTACTACCGCAAATTCATTAAAGACTTCTCTAAAATCGCAGGACCACTCATAAGACTAACACAGAAACACGTCAAATTTGTGTGGAACGATAAGTGTGAGTCGAGCTTCCAGGAGCTTAAGAGGAAACTCACAACCGCACCTGTACTAACACTTCCCGAAGGAAGCGATGGGTTTGTGTTGTACAGTGACGCATCGAAGGAAGGATTAGGAGCTGTGCTGATGCAAAACGGCAAGGTTGTGGCTTACGCATCCCGAAAGCTAAAGGTCCATGAGATGAACAATCCGACCCACGACCTTGAACTCGCAGCAATAGTGTTTGCCTTGAAGAAATGGAGACACTACTTGTATGGAGCTACCTTCACCATTTTTACTGACCACGAGAGTCTCAAAAGGCATATGTAATTCTTTTCCTACAACTTTCTTTTATATGTATAACTATTGAAAACCCTCTCATCTAACTTGAAACCTAACATGCAACCAAAAAAATAATAATCCATAGTGTATTGATGCATGGGCTGAAATGTAGAGGAGGAGGAAGAGAGGTCTTTTTCGACTCACAAGACCTAGGATCGACTTCTACCGATAAAGAACTAATGTGAGTGGAAATTCTTCAAAATTTTGAAAACAAAAATCAATTATTTCTTGTTTATGATGATGCATGTGAGATCTGAAAATTTTGAAATATATTCTTGAGTTGCATGTCAAATTTTGCATGTTGAAATTATACTACAAGTTTTTGTTAATATTTCTATATAAATATTTGTATTTCTTGATTTTTATTTATGAATATTATGAGAAATTATGATGCATGTACAAATCTGAAAATTTCTGAGTATATACATATTTTGAATATTCATATTATGGTTATAACATCATGCAAATTGATTTGACAATTTTAGTCGACAACCGATTCGATAGTCGGATTCCAATTTCGTGAAAAATTGTAATCTTTATACCTACCTTGTACTTTCTCGTGACTTTGTCTCAAATCTGGAATTTTAGTGTCATATGACTAATTTGTAATATGTGATAATGTACTTGTGGCCGAAAACGAGAATTTAATCGAGTAAACGGAAAATTGGGCACAAATTGCAATTTTAGGTAGTTTGGAGACTAAATTGAAAATTTACAAAAATATGTATTATGGACCCTGTACCGAATATATTTCTTCATATATAAGCTATTCGTAAAGTTTCGTACACTTCGGACTTCGATATCTATACTTATAAACTAAAATTGTAATTTGAAACACTTTTGGGGTCAAAACGCAAAAATTCCAAACTTCTGTACCAGGTCCGAAATTTTCTGGAATTTTCACAAATATGTAATTCCAAGTTCATCACGAGTCATCATGTAAAATTTCGTTAAATTCCGAGCTAAATTCATAGCTCTATATGCCTCGGAACGATTACCTTGAGTTTTGGGGTAATATCGTAATTTCTGGAATTTCAGTCCCGAAACTGAAAATTTCCGAATTTTCCTAAAATCTGGAGTCGAGGAATTATTTTTGGCTTCCTCATGGAATTTCATAACCATCCGATTTTGTTTCATACTCCAACGCTTAGGTTTGAACCTAAGGGTAAAAACGTTCTTTCAAACTATTTACGAAACTCTCGTTTCGTTTCGTCGAACCTACCCATTTAATATATCTGATCTGAACCCATCAGACCGTTAATAAATTATTGAGAATATTTTCGAGTTTATATACAAGTCCTATTCCGCATTACCGTGCCACAAATAAAATTAATCATATTCCATACTTAATCAAAAGACGCTATTAACCTCACTGACCGAACGTTTACGTGATATTGTGAAACGCGTCAAATTGATAACTGTGACTGTCCGGGAACTAAGTGCTATACAAACAAAGTGCCACGGACGGGTCCGCCTCTAACCCTATCGGAACAAAGTGCCACGTCGACGGACGGGGGCCACCTCTTGAGTCCATATGAAACAGAGTGCCGACCTACAATCCGGGGGCCACCTCTTGAACTGTATGAGCCACCTATAGAGTCCCTAATCGTGTCAGGGACGGTTAGACCAAGTCTTGGATCGAGCAGCGAGGCTGCGGTTCATGAACGAGGCTACGTTGTTTCCTATTCCCATAACCGAGGAACAGAGTGTTCCGAGGGACCTGGGTCGTAGACTTGGGGTATAATCGCGATTATGGTGTGATCCGGGTTTTGACCCACAGCTAAGGACATACCGAGCCCAGATAAGAGATAAGGAATGACACGCTAACTGTGAAAAGAGCGAAGGCTCTACTTGGGGCGACGGTCCAAATCTTAGGGCGACGGTCCAAATCTTGGGGCGACGGTCTATCTTGCTAGGAGTAATAAGGAGAGCCTAGAATCCAAAGTCCATATCGGCAGGATTCGAAGCTAGCTTGACTGATTGACCAACTGCTTGACTTGACATCCATCCAAGGGGACAAGATTATAATATCGCGCCTGTAAATGTTTATTGTGTTCATAAAAATTATAATGTATATTGCAAACGATTCCAATTTCACATACTTTATAAAACCATGCATCAATCAAAATGTTTTCAAAGAAAAGTAAGCCACACTCGCACACGATCACCCACTCACTGAGACCTTTTGTCTCACCCCACCGTTTTCCATTTTAAACCAGAGGATGAGAATCCGGCCGAAGACGAGGGGACTTTTGAAGAGACCGAGTAGAAGACCTTCGAGACATAGAATTGTGTATAATTCCACCTTGTAATAGATTAGTTATGTTTCGTATTTGGTACTTTTGAAATTCTGGAAAGAAATTCTGCTGTAATGTTCTGATCTTTGTAATTTCATTACCAACCTTTATTTCAACGAATCTTAAATCATCGGGTTAAGATCGTTGTTGAATTTTTATTGATCGTTATTCTAGCTTCCGCAATGTCTTTACTGCACTCTTATTGATTGATCGACATGTATCGTCGCGCCCTCGTCCTGCCCGATGTTGGGGGCCTATCTTTGTTTGTAATCTACATCTAGTTTCATTTTATTTTACTTATTTATTAATAAATTATTTTATGAATGAGATAATGAATTAAGTAAAACTCGAAATAGGAACATAAAATTCCTAATGGGCCATGTGTATCAACACCTACACATATGAACACACTAAAAGGCTCAAGCCCAACTTGATGAAATTCCTAAGGATTGAAAACACTTCAAAGCCCAACTAACTAATTAAATCACCAACTATTACAATTATAATTATACACTTAAAATAACAATATATATATATACATATATCTATGTAATGGGGCGGCCATATGGGAAGAAAAAGAGGGGAATCAATTTTTTTTTTATAACCGCATGTCCCCCATGCAAGACACCCCTCAACACACCTTAAACATCTTGTCCCTAGTCCTCACTACACATACACTTCCCCAAGCCTCTATTACACACTATAAATATGATCATCCACCCCCCTAGCTACATTTTACACCTCCTACACACACAAAAAAAAAATCTACATTTGAGAGAGAAAGAGAGAGAGGGACGAATCTAGAGGAAGAAAAGAAGTAGGAAGAAGAGAAGTTTAACAAGGCATAGGTAATTCTTTTCCTACAACTTTCTTTTATATGTATAACTATTGAAAACCCTCTCATCTAACTTTAAACCTAACATGCAATCAAAAAATAATAATCCATAGTGTGTTGATACATGGGCGGAAATGTAGAGGAGGAGGAAGAGAGGTCCTTTTCGACTCACAAGACCTAGGATCGACTTCTACCGACAAAGAACTAAAGTGAGTGGAAATTCTTCAAAATTTTGAAGAAAAAAAATCAATTATTTCTTGTTTATGATGATGCATGTGAGATCTGAAAATTTTGAAATATATTCTTGAGTTGCATGTCAAATTTTGCCTGTTGAAATTATACTACAAGTTTTTGTTAATATTTCTATATAAATATTTGTATTTCTTGATTTTTATTTATGAATATTATGAGAAATTATGATGCATGTACAAATCTGGAAATTTCTGAGTATATACATATTTTGAATATTCATATTATGGTTATAACATCATGCAAATTGATTTGACAATTTTAGTCGACAACCGATTCGATAGTCGGATTCCAATTTCGTGAAAAATTGAAATCTTTATACCTACCTTGCACTTTCTCGTGACTTTGTCTCAAATATAGAATTTTAGTGTCATATGACTAAGTTGTAATATGTGATAATATACTTGTGGCCGTAAGTAAGAATTTAATCGAGTAAACGGAAAATTGAGCACAAATTGCAATTTTAGGTAGTTTGGAGACTAAATTGAAAATTTACAAAAATACGTATTCTGGACCCTGTACCGCATATATTTCTTCATATATAAGCTTTCCGTAAAGTTTCGTACACTTCGGACTTCGATATCTATACTTATAAACCAAAATTGTAATTTGAAACACTTTTGGGGTCAAAACGCAAGAAAATTAGAATTCTGGACCAAGTCCGAAATTTTCTGGAATTTTTACAAATCTATCATTCCAGACCTATTACGAGTCACCTCGTGAAATTTCATCAAAATCCGAGCTAATTTCATCACATTATAAGCCCCGGAATAATTTTCCTAAGTTTTGGGGCAAAACCGTAAATTCTGGAAAATTCAGTCTCGAAACTGAAAATTTCGAAATTTCCTTAAATCTGGAGTCGTGGAAATATTTTTGACATTCTCACAAATCTTCATAACCATCCAAATTCGATCCTTACTCTAAAAACTAAAACTCGAACCCAAGGGCAAAAGCGTCCATTCAACCTATTCCAAAGATTTCTCGTTATCGTCGAACCTGCCCATATTATATAAATACCTGATCTAAACTTCCCAGACTGTTAATAAGATTAGTCAGATTATTTCTCAGATTTATTATGAATTTTTTTCTTTCGAGCAAATCGGGCCACAATTATAAATAATACATATTTCGTACTTAGTCAAAAAGACGCTATTAACCTGACTAGCCGAACACATACTTGATACTCGTGACATGCGTCTGACTACTGACTGTAACTGTCCGGGAACTAAGTGTTATACAAACAAAGTGCCATGGACGGGTCCGCCTCTAACTCTATCGGGGCAAAGTGCCACGTCGACGGATGGGGGCCACCTCTTGATCCCATACGAACCAGAGAGCCAACCTAAAATCCGGGGCCACCTCTTGAACTGTATGAGCCACCTCTAGAGTCCTTAATCGTGTCATGGACGGTTAGACCAAGTCTTGGATCGAGCAGCGAGGCTGCAGTTCATGAACGAGGCTACCGTTGTTTCCTATTCCCATAACCGAGGAACGGAGTGTTCCGAGGGACCTGGGTCGTAGACTTGGGGTATAATCGCGATTATGGTGTGATCCGGGTTTTGACCCACAGATAAGGACATACCGAGCCCAGATAAGAGATAAGGAAGCACACACTAAGTGTGAAAAGGGCGACGATCCAAATCTTGGGGCGACGGTCCAAATTTTGGGGCGACGGCCTATCTTGCTAGGAGTAATAAGGAGAGCCTAGAATCCAAAGTCCATATCGGCAGGTTTGGATTCTAGGCTAGCTTGACTGATTGACCAACTGCTTGACTTGACATCCGTCCACGGGGACAGGATTATAATATCGCACCTGTAAATGTTTATTGTGTTCATAAAAATTATAATGTATATTGCAAACGATTCCAATTTCATATACTTTATAAAACCATGCATCAATCAAAATGTTTTCAAAGAAAAGTAAGCCACACTCGCACACGATCACCCACTCACTGAGACCCTTTGTCTCACCCCACCGTTTTCCATTTTAAACCAGAGGATGAGATTCCGGCCGAAGACGAGGGGACTTTTGAAGAGACCGAGTAGAAGACCTTCGAGACATAGAATTGTGTATAATTCCACCTTGTAATAGATTAGTTATGTTTCGTATTTGGTACTTTTGAAATTCTGGAAAGAAGTTCTGTTGTAATGTTCTGATCTTTGTAATTTCATTACCAACCTTTAGTTCAACGAATCTTAAAACATCGGGTTAAGATCGTTGTTGAATTTTTATTGATCGTTATTCTAGCTTCCGCAATGTCTTTACTGCACTCTTATTGATTGATCGACATGTATCGTCGCGCCCTCGTCCTGCCCGATGTTGGGGGCGTGACAGAATGTTTAATTCTACACTTTTTGTCATCCGAGTTCGTTTCGGTGTCGTTTTGTTGAGTTCTGTGTCATTAATCGACTTTTCCACGTGTGAGTTCGACTTTGTAAAATCACCATAAATTCTTGGAAACTCTAAAAATTCTGAATCATTCCAGTATTATAGATCATCGAGTTAGCTTTCCAATGGTTCAAACGGTGAGTCAATCGGAGTCCGGACGAAATAGCTAAGACTGCACCATGTGCCTTTTTGGCGCTGGAGGGGGCTGTACCGCGGGCCGCGGCACACTCGACCCGGGCCGCGGCACATGGGCTTTTTCTGCACTTTTTAGCTTGATCCTCTACTTGAATCCTCATCCAAATCAAGATATTTTGGCTTGAACCGTTGTTTTTGTAGATTTGGGGATTTTCCTTTTTGATTTCGATTCCAATCCATTTTTGATCAATTAATTGTTGTATAAACGTTGTTCTGAACTTGTTCTACGGATTGGATACTCGTATCTTTGGTTCATTCGACCCGAGGGGTGATTTCTTTGTTCTTGAAGGGTCTTGAATATATCTTTGGGATTTTCGTTGTTTTCGGCCTTGATTCTCGTCGTAATCATGTTTTATTATTCTTTACGGAGGATTATAGATGCTCGATGATTCCGATGTTGAATTCCGTTGGTGATTGATGATTCGTGTGGTGTTTTCCCGTAGTAATTTCAGTGTTATCGCGTTCTTGATAGTGTTCGGGAGTTCGGGGCTGTTCGACCGCATTCCATCCATCGTCTTGTTGCGATCGTGGTTTCTAGGCAAGTACCTTGTCTATACAATTCTTGTTTTATAAATATGATAATTAGTGATCGTCTCTATGTATTTGTTTGATCGTTTGATTTGAACTTTCAAAAGATTCGGTTTAGCCTCGTTAAGGTCTCACTTTCAAAACGCGTGTGTTTTGTGAATATTGTGCCCCGTGAATGATTAAGTGAACCCTATGAATTTGCTTGTTGTTGTTATGCTTTAATAATCTATACACATATTATCTCTTTTCGGTGCGTTATGGTTTGACGTGGTGTTTTGCTAAGTGTTGGTTGCATTGACTCATGATTTGATGTGTTTGTGATTGTGGCAAATGTGAAACCCTTGTTGTTGTGAACTCGATGCATTGATGATTTGACCACAAGGTTATCAATTCGGGTAGGTCTGGAGAGGGCTCCGAGAATCGTCACTTGCGAGTGCGATGTCACGATAACTTGTGGGTATGTTCGATTGGTGTTTGACCGGGTAGGGACCTGTGAGGCCTCTGGCGGCGTGTACTTGCGAGTACAGCCAGTGTGTATGATTTGACCATAAGGTTATCTAATCGGGTAGGTCTGGAGAGGGATCCGAGAATCGATACTTGCAAGTACGATGTCAAGATAACTTATGGGTGGTTTGATTTTGTTTCGCTAGCCAGCTCAGGAGGGTCCTTAGAGGCATCGGGTGGGATTTGTGGCTTCGTCCCGGTCCTAGGCAATGCCTGTGCGTGTATGTTTTGTGAATGTGTTTGCTCACCTCGGGAGGGTTCGACGGGGCCACGGAGGGATTACAATGGTATAGCCCTGGATTCATGAGTAAAACTGCACGAGTGCGTGTGTATTTTATGTCCGTCGAGGACGCGTGACGTGGGTTTTAACCTTGTGTATTGTTGTTGGTTTCATTTGTGAAAACAAAACCTTTGGGCTGTGACCCCTGTTGATTTTGGAAAGATAAGCATTCGGTAATCCTAAATTGTTTTCTATTAAAACTCTCGATGGCATTTTTAAACTGTTTTATAAATTGTTTCCCCTGATTGGTGATCTTTCGGTTTTGGAATGTTTTTCCCAAACTCTTGCCTCGGGAAGTACTTCTCGTTACGTTTGGCTTTTTGAGGATTCCTGGTAATTGTTATTTGTGGAATATGAATTGTATGGCTCGTATTTCTGTTTTATACTTGCACTAGCAAAACAGTGGAGTTTGCTAACCCCGGAGTATTCGGGGGGTGGATGTCTATTTTTGCATTCAGGTTTTGGGAGCATAACACAGGGTCGGCGCGAAGGATGATGAAAGATGATCGATACTAATCACATGAGGAACCGTACGTTGTTGTATTGGTTCAGTCATATTTTATTTCCACTGCAGTATAATTACCCGTTGTACGAGAGTATTTTGTATTCGACCCCTGCGTGGGCGTGTATTGAGTTGTATGTATTTATTGAAAGACCAAATCGGTCTACTTACTCATTTTAGCCTTAAAGGCATTGTTGAGATATTTGATGTTGTTTACCAGCCTGGTAGATCCTTGAGGAAAGGGTCTACGGCGTGTAATATCCCTGAGCGGATTGGGGGTGTTACAGAACCAACGAGGGCGCTAAAATCGAGCGTATTTAGATCTTTAGATTCCATAATCGCGGTCATGGTGCCATCTCATTCGCTAGATAGTGATCGTAAAATTTTCTTGACTTTTTTACTACTAGATAATGGTTTTTTGAATGAAGCTGTCAATTTGTGATAACCGAGAATTGGTCGAGCATATTGGTGATGGACTCGTCACCTTTCATCATAAATAACTCATAGTCATGGAGAAGCATATTGATTTTCATCTCTTTGACTTGAGTCGTCCCTTCGTGTGTGATTTCGAGAATTTTCCATATTTTTTTCGCACTCTCACACGACAAAACACGATTGATTTCTTCCGGATTTAAGGCACAAAATAGAAATTGAGTAGCCTTACAATTTAGGTGGTCATTCTTCCAATCCTCGTCATTATACTCTTCGAAACTCTTAAGAGATCCGTCATATTTGATTGGAACTTTCGGGCCAAGGCAAATAATCTTCCAAATCTCTATATCGTAGGCACGAATAAAGATCGACATCTTTTTCTTCCATGTCAAATATTTTGAGCCATCAAAGAATGGTGGTCGGTTGAGAGCAAGGCCTTCGACAGGCGCAAATTTAAACGCTATTGGATCTTCTCCTTGGATGTTAAGCCGCGTATTGGAGTACCGCTCTGATACCAATTGTGGGTATGGGATCTGATATTGCGCCGTGTTGCGGAAGCGTAAAATAAAATGCGGAAATTAAATGACGCATGGATTTATAGAGGTTCGGCTATAAACGAGCCTACGTCCTCTCTCGGTATCTTTTTTAATAGGCAAAAGAAAAACCTCTTCTCCTCTGTTCTATCGGTCGAGGTATAACCGTTACAATCACGTCTTCTATTGGTCTGTGATAAACCACTCCTACTTGTCTTTGTGTCGGTCCAAGTTAAACCGTTTTCCTTTTCGTAGGACAAGGAATCAACCTCTCTAGCTTTCTATTGGTACTAGATAAACCTCACGAAGATATCGATTGCGATTCTAATAATACCGGATCCTTGATCCTAATAACACCGAATCCAATCATATTTTTTTTTTAACACTCGTGTATGATTTTGTGTATAATAGTCAATCACTCAATGTAAGCTCAATATTACAACAACAATACAATGAATATCAATCTCAGATGAATGTGTAGTATGCTTGAAGTTGTTGTATTGAATCAATACCATCTCTTTGGTATTTATAGGCTCCATCAACAAACTAGCCGTTAGTTGTTGCACATTGCATTACGTACGCTATGTAACTCTGGTTACGTACATAAGCTTGATTACGTACGTTAAGCTCCACGGGTTACGTACATTAGCCTCTTCACAATCCAGCCCAGTGAGCTTCCTCATTTTGAGTTACGTACGTTAGCAATTCTGTATTACGTACGGTAAGCCATACGTCAGTGCTGACGTCATGTGTCTGTTGCCACCTTTATGACTTTTGACTCGTCCAACATTCACTTGGTTTGAACAAGTGTTACATACGTTAATATGCATCTCTTACATACGTTAATAGCCTTTTATTACGTACGTGATTCGTACTCCTTTATCTACGTTAACTATGATTTTCTCCAGCATTTTGCATTTCGTTTTCCTTTGATGCTTGCTTCGCCTCTTCGTTGTTTTGTTTTGTTTATTGAATTTAATCATCAAAACACTTTTAATTTATGTATGAAACAAAATGTTCCAACAAGAATATATAAGTATGTCATCTATGAACACAATGACAAACTTGTACAAATAAGGTTGAAATACACGATTCATGAGGTCCATGAATACCGCTGGAGCATTAGTCAAACCAAATGGCATCACTATAAACTCATAGTGCCCATAACGAGTTCGAAATGCGGTCTTCGAGATATCATCATTCTTAATCCTCAGTTGGTGATATCCGGATCTCAAATCTATTTTCGAGAATACTCCCGAGCCTCCAAGTTGATCGAATAGGTCCTCTATTCTAGGAAGTGGATATTTATTCTTTATCGTGAGTCTATTAAGTTCATGATAGTCTATGCACATCCTCAAACTTCCGTCCTTTTTCTTCACGAATTGTACTGGCGCACCCCATGGCGAAACACTCGGTCGGATAAATCCAGAGTCGAGCAGTTCCTGGAGTTGTACTTTCAGCTCTTGCAATTCCTTAGGCGCCATCCTATAGGGAGCCTTCGATATTGGTGCCGCTCCTGGCACTAAATCAATCGAGAACTCAACTTGACGATTCGGTGGAACTCCGGGCAAGTCTTCGGGAAAGACATTTGGATATTCCTTGGCAATTGGTACATCAGCTACCGTCTTCTCTAAAGTTGTTTTCCCCATCACATTCACCAAGAATCCTTGGCAACTACGCTTCTTCAACATTTTCACAGCTTTCATGGCTGAAATCACCTTCGGGGTACTAGAGTATCTTACTCCCTTGAATATGGTTTTGACATCGATAGACGGACATAAAGTTACTCTCCTTTTGGAGCATTCAACTACAGCTCAATGCTTGTCTAACCAATCAATACCCAAAATGACATCAAAATCGCTACGTTCAACTATGTGCAAGTTGGCTAAGAAGCTGTGTTCGTTAATCTCTATCTTCACATTGTTAGTTATCGAGTCTACAAGCACTACTCCCCCCGAAGGCATGCTAACTAACAAAGATCTAGGGGCCTTACTACTTCTACAGCCAATCATAGTACAAAGCTTCCTAGAGATGAATGAATGAGATGCACCCATATCAAACAAAACCAAAGCATGAATATTTGCTACTAATAACATACCCGACATGGTTTGGGGCTCAGTCTCTTCTTCGGCCTCGGCCATGCTATATACTTGAGCTCGCCTCCTGAGCGTTGACCTTGCACATTATTGCCTGGGCCCTTTCCCTTCTTTGGACACGCTGAGATCATGTGTCCTTCCTCACGGCAGAAGTAGCACCGATTCTAACCAAGCATACATACACCTTTGTGTCTTTTGCCACAAGTAGCACATGTAGGTTTATTGGACTGGGGTTTTACCCTCGAAGATCCAGTCTTAACATTCTTCTTATTACTACCTCCTTTATCGTGCCACTTGTGCTTGTTATTTGCTGCAACTGGTGGTGCTCTTGCCTTCTCCACATCCAAACTGGCAGAATGTCCTCGGCCCTTGCAACTGCTTTATTATAGCTCAAACGACCACGACCTGCCAGATGGTGAGGAATCCGGTCACATAGCCCATCCAAGAATTTCTGAGACTTCATGTCATCCATCTCGACCATGTGAGGAGCAAAACGGAACATGTGGTTAAACTAGCGCTCATACTCGGTGACTGACATTCCACCTTGGGTCAGATCGAGGAACTCCTTTTTCATCTTGATTTTGTATGCCCTCGGGTAGTACTTTTCCATGACTGTCTCCTTGAACTGGTCCTAAGTGAATGTGTCATTATCGTCTTGGGTTTTGAGCCTCCACACTCCAATCTACCATGTCCTAGCATCTTCCTTGAGCTGGAACACGGCACATGACACCTTCCGAGCATCGGTGCACGCCATGTAGTCGAAGATGCTGTCTAAGTTCAACAACCACTCTTCTATGGCTGCTGGTTCCTCATGACCAAGAAAGACAGGCGGCTTTAAATGATTGAACCGCTTGATAACTTGACCTTGAGCTTGCTCAGGGTTATTAGGCGGTAATATGGTTGCGCCTTGAAGTAAGGTGGCCAATCCAGCCAAAAGTTGATCTTGGGTAGGTTGGGCATTGCGGTTTCCTCGGTTAGCCATGAGTCTTCCAACGAGTTGTAAAACCTATTAGTCGACGCAGTGCGAGAAATAAAGAATGAGGAGATAGGTAGAACGCATATAATAGTCGAAACACAAAAATGTAAATATAATAAAAGAACTGATTTTCATTATATAATATGTTTGGAACATCCACTGGAAATTTCAACAATAATAGCTATAATAAAATGAACTAACCCTACGACTACTCCTCATCGTCACTGCTAATAATCTCTTAGGGGCTCGTGGCTCAATCCACGAAATGACTTCATCTTCAGACTCGATATCCGCCATCAGAACATCTTCCATATTTTCGGCGAGATCCACCTTTGAGCTCTCATCGGGAACTTATTCTGGATCTTCCTCTGGATCTTCTTTGGGATCCTCCTCTGAGTCTTCCTCGTCCATAGAGTCGGCGTCCCAATTTTCAGCTGGAATCGCCTCTCGAGCATACAAATCCAATAAGCGCCCAACGACGAACTGGAAATCATCCGCGGCCTCTCGCTCTTCTAGAGATCTCTTGATGGCCGTTTTCTAAAGCCGGAAGATGCAGCAATTCCAGTCTTCGGATAACTTCTCCATCAGGTGCTCTAGCTGTCGCGTGACGGAACCTTGTTTCCCAGATTGCAGCCACTTACTCAGCCTATTAATGACATAGTGTGGTGCATTTTCTGGTAAGCTAGGATCGTCCCACTAGTCTTTGCGTGGTATAAGACGGGAGTCAAAAGTAGCTGGGACCTTCTTACGTGGCGTCATCCTAGGTTTGACCATTCTAATAGTTCGTACATGCATAAATAATTATGTAAATAAAATGAAATGACATATGCATGAATAACGACTGAAACTTGGTACCTTTGACGGAGTGACGAAGTAGCGAAGCTGAGAGCATATGATACTTTTACATTTTAGCGAGTCTACAGAAAGGTAAAACCTGACTCTAATACCACTATGTAACGCCCCGACTTTCTAGGGTAAATATTGGGGAAAATAAATAAAAGGTAAATTTTGACGAAAAATATTTTCTTTTGAGAATATAAAATTCTCGCCTACAAAGTCGAGTCGCTAGACTCACATAAAATTTAATACCTTTAAATAAGGCAACATTTCATCGTAGATACGAGGTAAAAATTTGCGGCGGAAGAATAAATCATAAATTATAAATTTCTAGTCAACATTTCCCCAAATAAGTTTCAAAACATTTGACATAAAGAAAACATCATGTAATAAATTCTCTTTCATACGCCCTCTCAGCTTGTTCCTTCGTCCATCCGGCTCGGTTCAATCTGGGATCAATAAAGGTGGGGGTGTGGTTCCTTCAGCTCGTGGAAATCACACTGATCAAAGTAATATACAATCTCATGGAAAGCATAACATGAATAATCTATCCTATTTTTCCTCAACGTCAATGCATACTCACAATATTACGTGTAGCATGAATCGAGCACACACAATACGAATATTGAGGTTGCGCAGGTGCCCCCGCAACAATATGAAACATACTCACAATATTACTTATATCATGAATGTAGCACGCATAATATGAATATAGAGGTTGCGCAGGTGTCCCCGCAACAACATGAAACATACACGCAATACCACATATAATATGAATCGAACATGCATGTGAATATTGGGTTCTGCAGGTGTCCCCACACAACATAGATATTAAGATAGCCTCTTTACATGTATACAGGTGAGCCTGACATACAACACGTATCGTCAATTTAAACATAAATAAAATATCACATATACAATCCAATTAAAGCAATTAAAGTGATAGTGTAAATTCCCACCTGAATAAATGATGATGTCTGACTTGAAATGAAGATGCTCGACTCACAGTCCTAAGCCCGTAAATTCTTTATAATGTCTACATATAATAATAATAATTATAATCCTTACAATTTATTATTTATATAATAAATGAAAAGATACGAATATCACTATATAATAACTGAAAATAAATTACTTATTAATATTAATCGAAGATTTAACACTATAGATGACTGAAATTAAAATATTTACGCAATAATTTCGGATTAGTTATCAATATTAATTAAAATTCAATATTTTAATGTTTTGGGTTAGAATATGACTCGAAGTGAAGTTTTAAAGTTGACTGGGGTCGGATTGTAAGAATTGAAAAGCTGACTGGGTTAAAATCGAAACAATTAAAGTGTCTAGGGTTAAATTGAATGTCACTGGGAAATGTGAGGACTAAATTGAATAACCTACGAAAATCACGGGTATATAAACCCTTATCTCACCTTCAGCCGACATCCAACCTTCGCTTCTCACCTCTTTTCCCGTTTCTCCCTCTCTGCCTTACCTCTCTCTCTCCCTCTCTTACTCCCGTCTCTTCTCCCCGATATCTTCTTCTCGGCCGAAGCTAAATCGCACCAAAACACACAAAACCTGATTAATCTAACCCCTCTATCCTATACACACACTGAAAACACACACCAGCTCAAAAGCTGATGAACAGCACGCGTTCGGCGCGCGGCAGACAAAAAAGGTGCAAATCGACGGTGGTTTGGCTCAGGTGCAGCAGCGCAAGGTCCGGTTTTATGGCCTATAGTAACCGGCGGCGGCGGTGGACTACAAGGAGGCGACAGTCAGGAACTCATGTATGGATTTTGATATTTTCGATTAAGGGTCGGGTTTCTGGGGGTCTGAAGGTAATTCGGGCTCGGGCAGTGGGTTCGTCCCACTTCCGAAAAATTAAAACGGGTAGGGTTTGGATTTCTGGCCTCGGGTCTGAAACGGGTTGAAAAGGTAAGTCTGTCTTGATGTTGAATTCTGGTTCGTGAGTTCATATTCAGAGCGAATGAACTCGATTGAGTTTTGGTTTTGATTTTCTGTTTCGGGTCGATGGTATTGGTTAATGTTTCAGATTTGGTGTTTGATTGTTTGATATCGAAATTCTGGTCTTTGAGTTCGGACAGATTCAGTTAGATATATGAACTTGAAAAAGAAGATAAGCACTATTTGATTTTTATGTGATTATTGATGGTTTAATTGATTTGTTGGCTTGATTTCTGGGTTGAGGGCCGATTTTGGTTGATGATTTTGGGCAGGTTACGATTGTAGTTCAGGATTGTATTGTGGTGACTCGACTAGGACTAGAGTTGGATTCGGATTTGGCATCCGGTTATTGTTTAGATTCAAACAATAAGTTTGTATTCAAAAATTGAAATTTGCAGAGGAGTAGAAGAAAAACTAGGATATGATTTTACCTCTTACTGAAGAGAGAAGGTGAGAAACTGTAGGTGGTGTTTCTGGGACTAGAACGATACTGAGCAGGAAAGTTTTCTCGAGACTGTCGGGTCGATGAAGATGGTGTCTTCTTCTCCTTCCTATTTGTATCGTAAATTTTCTGTATTGTATTGTATTCTCTTTTTTTTTTCTGGAGGTTTGATCGATGGATTTTTGTAAAGTATTTCTGCTCTGCAGAATTTTGTATTTATAGGTGTAGCTTTTTAAGTGTTTTAGTTGAATTAGGTTTGTGTTGGATAAGTATTGAAGAGTTTTGATAAAGTGAGAACTCTAATGAGAGGGAACGGGAAAAGGAGATTCTTAACTATGATTAGTGTGGTTAATTAAATTTAATTATAGTTTGGTTAAATTATAACTCACGGTTAAAGTATAAAGAGCATAATAATAATACTAATAATAGTAACTGTAGAATACTAATTAATTGGTAATATTGATCATAAAATAAATTTAAAAAATGATAATGATAACAATAATAATAATATTAATACTTAATAAAACGGTATTAATAATATTACTAAGAATAATAATGATAACATTATTGATAGTAGTGTTAGTATTAGACTCGAATAATTAATAACACTATCATAAAATAAATAATTACCACTTGAATGTGTATATGATGAAATGATTCGGGCTAGGACTTGTGATACGTCGAAATAAATGTTCATAATCCTCTAAATGAAGTTAAATAAAATGAAATGCATTATAATATTATTATAAATAATAATATTACAGTATGAAAATGATGGGTATTATATGAAATGATGAAACCGGACTGCACTGTCCTATATATAGTAAATCCAGCTTAACGCGCGCTAGCTCTTGTGCGTAGCATGCGCTAGTGGGTTTACCGGGTAGTCCAGTACCCGATGTCTGCATCATGCACTACGTACCCTGGTAGCGTGCGCTAACGCCCCTTCTTAGCGTGCGTTAACCTTGTGTTAGCGTGCGTTAACCTTGTGTTAGCGCGCGCTACCTGATGGTTGATGTCCAGAATACTGGAGTCCAGAACCTACTGTCCTCTGTCCGATTGAGCCTTAGTGCACTCTGCTCGATGCTTAGCGTGCGCTACTAAACTAACCCTTGCGTACGCTATACCCACTCCTAGCGTGTGCTACGAATTATTCCATCTCAGTCCAGTACCCACTAGATTGTCTGTTCCAATATGCTAACGTGCGTTGATGGATTACGATAGCGTGCGCTACAAACACCATTAGCATACGTTACTCTGATCGTAGCGTGCGCTATGATTCTCACCAATCCAGTCCAGTGCCTTCTGGACTGTCTGCCTGAACCACACTAGCGTACGCTAATGCTGAGAGGTAGCGTGCGCTACCCGTACTCAATTAGCGCGCGCTAAAGAGAGTACGCAGCGTGCGCTACTCCTCACACACAGCCCACTACAAAGATGACAACGTTGATATTCTCGGCCCGATTCTCCAACCAGGTTTAATGACGAATAAATTACTGATACACGATACAAATTACTCTGACGGTGAATACAATGAATGAATATGATTGATGAATGACTAGTACTGAGTGAATTTTTCTCAGTGACAATATACTGAATGATAATTAATGAATTTACAACCAGGTATTACACCCATGTCGGTGTCTCAGAAAAACCGTCGAATTTTGGTGGCTGCATCTTTGCTACCTCATGTAGCCATCGGTCTCCACGATTTCCCAAGTCTGGGATGCCTTGCTGTCTTTCTCCTAGTTGCAACCCTACTGCCACCTGCATTCGGTCCACAACCTGAGCAAACTGAGTCATCTGGTTAACAACCTGACGAAGGATGTCGAACAGTGGGATCCGGTTCATTGTTAGTAGATTCCTGTGGCTCACCTGAGTTGTGGCTAGCCTGATTTGAAGGTGAATCTTCTCTTTCGGCATTCCTACGTCCGCGTCCACGACTGCGACCATGTCCACGTCCACCTCTAAACATACTGTAAACATAAACACTCAATATACACGGAGCAATATTGTTCAAATTTCAAGTATAAGAGGTACATCATATGAATGACGAGATAGAGTTTAGAAACTTACAACCACCGCCCGCACGAAGACGTAGGTAGTACAGTGATGTTATTCACGACCGATAATCTCAAAAGACATATACCACCCCTATTTTAAGCCAACAGCCAAGATATCCATAATCTTAGCTCCGATACCATATTCCGTAACACCCCTGATATATTCAGGAATATTACAGCGTCATAAATCCTTTACGTAAGAATTTACAAGGCTGAGAAAACGAAATGACAATAATAAACAACAATAAACGATGACAACATCAATACAATACAACAAGTCCGAAACAACATCGACAATACAACGTCCAACAGTTAATATCAATACATACCCAAATCAAATATAACAAAGGACAACGTACTCGAGTACTTTATTAAAAACAATAATCAAACTCCACAAATTATTTCGGCCTGAACATCACTCTGCACCCCCATCGTCATGCGGCTCTAATGGTTGTTTCCCTGCTCTCCTGTATCCTGAACATAAACAAATGTTCACCCCCGAAGGGGTTAGCACAACGATGCTAGTACAAGTACCACAACATATTATTCAACGTCTGACGAATAATAGCATAAATGACAAAAATGCCAATGAGCCTCTCCCTACGAGAAAACTCATAAGTACCATACACAAATGATAATCATAACATGATATCAAAACATACACATGGTAATTCCGATGATCCAGCGTTCACGGCCTAGATCCCAAGATGATCCCGTCGGACCAACACGAGGTGGAAAAACCTATCCGATGATCCAGCGCATGCTAGCATAGATCCCAAGATGATCCTATCGGACTAACACGAGGTGGACATACAACGACACATATGCACGACAATATGTATAACATCAACACGTAAAACATAAATAAGGTACTTGCCTCGAATCGATGACAAGGATAACACTTCCATGAATATCAAAACACTCGAAGGTCGCTCATTCGATTAATCACGTTGCAAAACTCGAACCTTAAACAAAAAAATAATATAGAGTTCATCTCACATCGAATAACTAACGTACAAACATCTAACAATCTAAACTACGGCCGAAGGTACAACATTACAAACCCTGACTCCTCTACGTAACGTACGTTACTTATCAACGTAGCGTACGTTAAGTATGCATGTTAGCGTACGTAAATTACAAAGTCTAGCGTACGATAAGCATAAATTGACGGTTCTCTTCTCTGATCAGATGACTGACTTGTCTGATGATATAACGTACATAATTCTAAGTGTTTAACATATGTTATTCTCCACACATACATTACTCAAGCAACTTGAATGATCTTACGGCTTATAGACATCTTTGAATTCAAGGATTCGCATAACATCACAACGTCGCACTCAATCTTGATTACAATTTGTCATATGAAGTTTGGGTGATCTAAGGTTGATACGCTTATTACCAGTATCATCATTACATTCAACTTCATCATGAAGATTAATTAATCAATCCAACTTATAAGAAATGATACAACCTTCGGTGATCCTTTATCTAATTCCGTTTAGCAAAGGTGATATTGATACCAAGTCCACGATCATTATGGAAGCACCATTCAATACGGATGATCAATCTCAGAACACTACTCTTATTATTTGACGTAACAAGATTCCAACTATAATGTTCTCTACAATGGCAACTTAAGCATAATCATCCCAACTTCCTAAACATGATGTTTGGTTGAATAAATCATCTATGGAACCTAATATTCTTAGTGGTATGATCATAACATCCTTAAGAACACGAATCCAAGGTTGGAGATAGCATTAACATACCTTAAGATGAAGAAAACACTAAGACAATAGGTAGAGTCCAACTCCGGTTGCTTGTGTGCCAATCCAAGATGTTTCTCAACTTCAATGATCAAGTATAAGTGATATCCAATCTCCAATGATCAAGTATATATGGTCTATGGGTGTTTTAGGTGGCTGGGGAACTCTTTGGGAATGAAGGGAGGTGAAGAACAAGTGAAGGAAACGAAATGAAATGAAATGGGGTGCTGTCCCATTTATAATTTTCTGACCTTAACGTACGTTAGCCCTTGTGCATAGCGTATGTTATTCACTTAGCGTACGCTATATGTTCTCCTAAGCATACGTTATCGTCCAATGATAGCTTACTGTCTCGTTTCTGTACTCGCTTACATACGTTACACCATCAAGTTACATACATAATCAATACCAATTAGCGTACGCTATGAATGAAGCATAGCGTACGTAAGGCAGTCAATGAAGATGGTGTCTTCTTCTCCAACCTATTTGTATCGTAAATTTTCTGTATTGTATTGTATTCTCTTTTTTTTTTTTCTGGAGGTTTGATCGATGGATTTTTGTAAAGTATTTCTGCTCTGCAGAATTTTGTATTTATAGGTGTAGATTTTTAAGTGTTTTAGTTGAATTAGGTTTGTGTTGGATAAGTATTGAAGAGTTTTGATAAAGTGAGAACTCTAATGAGAGGGAATTATCGATGGGAAACGGAGATTCTTAACTATGATTAGTGTGGTTAATTAAATTTAATTATAGTTTGGTTAAATTATAACTCACGGTTAAAGTATAAAGAGCATAATAATAATACTAATAATAGTAACTGTAGAATACTAATTAATTGGTAATATTGATCATAAAATAAATTTGAAAAATGATAATGATAACAATAATAATAATATTAATACTTAATAAAACGGTATTAATAATATTACTAAGAATAATAATGATACCATTATTGATAGTAGTGTTAGTATTAGACTCGAATAATTAATAACACTATCATAAAATAAATAATGACCACTTGAATGTGTATATGATGAAATGATTCGGGCTAGGACTTGTGATACGTCGAAATAAATGTTCATGATCCTCTAAATGAAGTTAAATAAAATGAAATGCATTATAATATTATTATAAATAATAATATTACAGTATGAAAATGATGGGTATTATATGAAATGATGAAACCGGACTGCACTGTCCTATATATAGTAAATCCATCTTAATGCGCGCTAGCTCCTGTGCGTAGCATGCGCTAGTGGGTTTACCGGGTAGTCCAGTACCCGCTGTCTGCATCGTGCACTACGTACCCTGGTAGCGTGCGCTAACGCCCCTTCTTAGCGTGCGTTAACCTTGTGTTAGCGCGCGCTACCTGATGGTTGATGTCCAGAATACTGGAGTCCAGAACCTACTGTCCTCTGTCCGATTGAGCCTTAGTGCACTCTGCTCGATGCTTAGCGTGCGCTACTAAACTAACCCTTGCGTACGCTATACCCACTCCTAGCGTGTGCTACGAATTATTCCATCTCAGTCCAGTACCCACTAGATTGTCTGTTCCAATATGCTAACGTGCGCTGATGGATTACGATAGCGTGCGCTACAAACACCATTAGCATATGTTACTCTGATCGTAGCGTGCGCTATGATTCTCACCAATCCAGTCCAGTGCCTTCTGGACTGTCTGCCTGAACCACACTAGCGTGCGCTAATGCTGAGAGGTAGCGTGCGCTACCCGTACTCAATTAGCGCGCGCTAAAGAGAGTACGCAGCGTGCGCTACTCCTCACACATAGCCCACTACAAAGATGACAACGTTGATATTCTCGGCCCGATTCTCCAACTAGGTTTAATGACGAATAAATTACTGATACACGATACAAATTACTCTAACGGTGAATACAATGAATGAATATGATTGATGAATGACTAGTACTGAGTGAATTTTTCTCAGTGACAATATACTGAATGATAATTAATGAATTTACAACCAGGTATTACACCCATGTCGGTGTCTCAGAAAAACCATCGAATTTTGGTGGCTGCATCTTTGCTACCTCATGTAGCCATCGGTCTCCACGATTTCCCAAGTCTGGGATGCCTTGCTGTCTTTCTCCTAGTTGCAACCCTACTGCCACCTGCATTCGGTCCACAACCTGAGCAAACTGAGTCATCTGGTTAACAACCTGACGAAGGATGTCGGGAACGGTGGGATCCGGTTCATTGTTAGTAGATTCCTGTGGCTCACCTGAGTTGTGGCTAGCCTGATTTGAAGGTGAATCTTCTCTTTCGGCATTCCTACGTCCGCGTCCACGACTGCGACCATGTCCACGTCCACCTCTAAACATACTGTAAACATAAACACTCAATATACACGGAGCAATATTGTTCAAATTTCAAGTATAAGAGGTACATCATATGAATGACGAGATAGAGTTTAGAAACTTACAACCACCGCCCGCACGAAGACGTAGGTAGTACAGTGATGTTATTCACGACCGATAATCTCAAAAGACATATACCACCCCTATTTTAAGCCAACAGCCAAGATATCCATAATCTTAGCTCCGATACCATATTCCGTAACACCCCTGATATATTCAGGAATATTACAGCGTCATAAATCCTTTACGTAAGAATTTACAAGGCTGAGAAAACGAAATGACAATAATAAACAACAATAAACGATGACAACATCAATACAATACAACAAGTCCGAAACAACATCGACAATACAACGTCCAATAGTTAATATCAATACATACCCAAATCAAATATAACAAAGGACAACGTACTCGAGTACTTTATTAAAAACAATAATCAAACTCCACAAATTATTTCGGCCTGAACATCACTCTGCACCCCCATCGTCATGCGGCTCTAATGGTTGTTTCCCTGCTCTCCTGTATCCTGAACATAAACAAATGTTCACCCCCGAAGGGGTTAGCACAACGATGCTAGTACAAGTACCACAACATATTATTCAACGTCTGACGAATAATAGCATAAATGACAAAAATGCCAATGAGCCTCTCCCTACGAGAAAACTCATAAGTACCATACACAAATGATAATCATAACATGATATCAAAATATACACATGGTAATTCCGATGATCCAGCGTTCACTGCCTAGATCCCAAGATGATCCCGTCGGACCAACACGAGGTGGAAAAACCTATCCGATGATCCAGCGCATGCTAGCATAGATCCCAAGATGATCCTATCGGACTAACACGAGGTGGACATACAACAACGACACATATGCACGACAATATGTATAACATCAACACGTAAAACATAAATAAGGTACTTGCCTCGAATCGATGACAAGGATAACACTTCCATGAATATCAAAACACTCGAAGGTCGCCCATTCGATTAATCACGTTGCAAAACTCGAACCTTAAACAAAAAAATAATATAGAGTTCATCTCACATCGAATAACTAACGTACAAACATCTAACAATCCAAACTACGGCCGAAGGTACAACATTACAAACCCTGACTCCTCTACGTAACGTACGTTACTTATCAACATAGCGTACGTTAAGTATGCATGTTAACGTACGTAAATTCCAAAGTCTAGCGTACGATAAGCATGAATTGACGGTTCTCTTCTCTGATCAGATGACTGACTTGTCTGATGATATAACGTACATAATTCTAAGTGTTTAACATATGTTATTCTCCACACATACATTACTCAATCAACTTGAATGATCTTACGGTTTATAGACATCTTTGAATTCAAGGATTCGCATGACATCACAACATCGCACTCAATCTTGATTACAATTTGTCATATGAAGTTTGGGCGATCTAAGGTTGATACGCTTATTACCAGTATCATCATTACATTCAACTTCATCATGAAGATTAATTAACCAATCCAACTTATAAGAAATGATACAACCTTCAGTGATCCTTTATCTAATTCCGTTTAGCAAAGGTGATATTGATACCAAGTCCACGATCATTATGGAAGCACCATTCAATACGGATGATCAATCTCAGAACACTACTCTTATTATTTGACGTAACAAGATTCCAACTATAATGTTCTCTACAATGGCAACTTAAGCATAATCATCCCAACTTCCTAAACATGATGTTTGGTTGAATAAATCATCTATGGAACCTAATATTCTTGGTAGTATGATCATAACATCCTTAAGAACACGAATCCAAGGTTGGAGATAGCATTAACATACCTTAAGATGAAGAAAACACTAAGACAATAGGTAGAGTCCAACTCCGGTTGCTTGTGTGCCAATCCAAGATGTTTCTCAACTTCAATGATCAAGTATAAGTGATATCCAATCTCCAATGATCAAGTATATATGGTCTATGGGTGTTTTAGGTGGCTGGGGAACTCTTTGGGAATGAAGGGAGGTGAAGAACAAGTGAAGGAAATGAAATGAAATGAAATGGGGTGCTGTCCCATTTATAATTTTCTGACCTTAACGTACGTTAGCCCTTGTGCATAGCGTATGTTATTCACTTAGCGTACGCTATATGTTCTCCTAAGCATACGTTATCGTCCAATGATAGCTTACTGTCTCGTTTCTGTACTCGCTTACATACGTTACACCATCAAGTTACATACATAATAAATACCAATTAACGTATGCTATATACATACCTTAGCGTATGTTAACACCCGTTGACTTAAAACTGTCCAGGTTCATGCTGTGAGGATCTGTCCGAGCCCACCACCGACCCCACCACCAGCTGGCTCATGTGCTAGCCGCCTTGCTCAATTATTGACTGCCTTACGTACGCTATGCTTCATTCATAGCGTACGCTAACCTTGGCACATAACGTACGCTATGCTCACTTCTTAGCGTACGTTATTACGTAATTGCATGTGAAGATTTATATGTTGATATAATCACGCATATGGATACCAATATGAGAAAGATCATACTTCGATTATCGATATCACAAATCCGAATAATACAGGGTTCAATTACAGACGAAATACTCAATAATTAATCCGAATATTACAAACAAGACTTAATCAAGAAGTAAAGATTAATCAGAGCTTTTATTTTAGACAATTCTGAGTACAAAAGGCTCGAATCTAATCAATAAAACCGAGTTTTAATAGAGTTCCGAATCGAATGCATGTTATGTGGTCTTATCTCCTATTAACAAGACTTAATCAAGAAGTAAAGACTTAATAAGCTATTATAACCAATTCTAAAATACTCGAATCTAATCAATAAACCCGAGCTTTCGTAGGATTCCGACTCGAATACATGTAACGTGGTTTTATCTCCTATTAACAAGACTTAATCAAGAAGTATCAGAACTATTATAGTGAATCCTTGCCACAACAAGACTTAAACAATAAATAAAATATTAATCGGAACAGTTATAGCCAATTCTGAGTACAAAAGCTCGAATCTAACCAATAACCCCGAGTTTTCATATAGTTCCAACTCGAATGCATGTAACGTGGTCTTATCTCCTATTAACAAGACTTAATCAAGAACTGAAGGCTTAATCGGAGCTACTATATCTAATCCTTCCTACAACAAGACTTAATCAAGAAGTAAGAGCTATTATATCCAATCCTTGCTACAACAAGACTTAATCAAGAAGTAAAATATTAATCGGAGTTGTTATAGCCAATTCTGATTATAAAAGGCTCGAATCTAATTAATAAACCCGAGTTTTCATAGAGTTCCGACTCTAATGCATGTGACATGGTCTTATTTCCTATTAACAAGACTTAATCAAGAAGTAAAGCCTTAATCGAAACTATTATAGCAAATTCTTGCTACAATTCTTGCTACAACAAGACTTAATCAAGAAAGAAAAGATTAATCAGAGCTATTATAGCCAATTCTGAGTATTAAAGGCATGAATCTGATCAATAAACCCGAGTTTTTCATAGAGTTCTAACTCGAATGCATGTAACATGGTCTTATCTCCTATTAACAAGACTTAATCAAGAAGTGAAGGCTTAATCGGAGCTACTATGTCCAATTTTTGCTACAACAAGACTTAATCAAGAAGTAAAAGATTAACCGGATCTGTTATTATAGCCAATTCCGAGTACAAAAGGCTCGAATCTAATCAACAAACCCGAGTTTTCATAGAGTTCTGACTCGAATACATGTTACATGGTCGTATCTCCTATTAACAAGACTTAATCAAGAAGTAAAGGCTTAATCGGATCTACTATATCCAATCCTTGATACAACCTATCTTAATAAAGAAGTAAAATATTAATCAAAGCTGTTATAGCCAATTCTGATTATAAAAGGCTCGAATCTAATTAATAAACCCGAGTTTTCATAGATTTTCGACTCGAATGCATGTTATATGGGCTTATCTCCTATTAACAAGGCTTAATCAATAAGTAAAGACTTAATCTAAGCTATTATAGCCAATTCTCAATATAAAATACTCGGATCTAATCAATAAACCCGAGTTTTCATAGGATTCCGACTCGAATACATGTAATGTGGTTTTATCTCCTATTAACAAGACTTAATCAAGAAGTAACGGAGCTATTATAGCAAATCCTTTCCGAAACAATACTTAATCAAGAAAGAAAATATTAATCGGGCTGTTATAGCCAATTCTCAGTACAAAAGGCTTGAATCTAACCAATAAACCCGAGTTTTCATAGAGTTAACATGGTCTTATCTCCTATTAACAAGACTTAATCAAGAAGTAAATGATTAATTGGAGCTACTTAACAAATCCTTGATACAACAAGACTTAATCAAGAAGTAAAAGAGTAATCGAAGTTGTTATAGACATTTCTGAGTACAAAAGGCTCGAATATAATCAATAAACCCAATTTTTCATAGAGTTCTGACTCGAATGCATGTTACGTGGTATTATCTCTGATTAACAAGACTTAATCAAGAAGTAAAGACTTAATCTAAGCTATTATGGCCAATTTTCAAGATAAAATAGTCGATTATAATCAATAGACCCGAGTTTTCATAGAGTTCTGACTCGAATACATGTAACGTGGTTTTATCTCCTATTAACAAGACTTATTCAATAAGTAAAGGCTTAATCGGAGCTCCTATATCCAATCTTTACTACAACAAGACTTAATCAATAAGTAAAATATTAATTGGAGCTGTTATTATAGCCAATTATGAGTACAAAAGGCTCGAAACTAATCAATAAACCCAAGTTTTCATAGAGTTCCGACTCGAATGCATGTTACATGATCTTATCTCCTATTAACCAGATTAATCAAGAAGTAAATACTTAACCTAAGCTATTATAGCCAATTCTAAAATACTCGACTCTAATCAATAAACACGAGTTTTCATAGAGTTCCAACTCGAATGCATGTAACGTGGTCTTATCTCCTATTAACAAGACTTAATCAAGAACTGAAGGCTTTATCAGGGCTACTATATCTAATCCTTGCCACAACAAGACTTAATCAAGAACTAAAGGCTTAATCGGAGCTATTATATCCAATCCTTGCTACAACAAGACTTAATCAAGAAGTAAAATACTAATCGGAGTTGTTATAGCCAATTCTGAGTATAAACGGCTCGAATCTAATCAAGAAACCTGAGTTTTTATAGAGTTCCGACTCGAATACATGTGACGTGGTTTTATTTCCTATTAAAAAGACTTAATCAAGAAGTAAAGGTTTAATCGGAACTATTTTAACAAATTCTTGCTACAATTCTTGCTACAGCAAGACTTTATCAAGAAAGAAAAGATTAATCAGTGCTATTATAGCCAATTATGAGTATAAAAGGCATGAATCTAATCAATAAACCTGAGTTTTCATAGAGTTCTAACTCGAATGCATGTTACATGGTCGTATCTCCTATTAACAAGACTTAATCAAGAAGTAAAGGCTTAATCGGATCTACTATATCCAATCCTTGCTACAACATATCTTAATAAAGAAGTAAAAGATTAATCAAAGCTGTTATAGCCAATTCTGAGTACAAAAAACTCGAATCTAATTAATAAACCCGAGTTTCATAGATTTCCGACTCGAATGCATGTTATATGGTCTTGTCTCCTATTAACAAGGCTTAATCAAGAAGTAAAGACTTAATCTAAGCTATTATAGCCAATTCTCAATATAAAATACTCGGATCTAATCAATAAACCCGAGTTTTCATAGGATTCCGACTCGAATACATGTAATGTGGTTTTATCTCCTATTAACAAGACTTAATCAAGAAGTATAGGAGCTATTATAGCAAATCCTTGCCGCAACAAGACTTAATCAAGAAAGAAAATAATAATCGGGCTGTTATAGCTAATTCTCAGTACAAAAGGCTCGAATCTAACCAATAAACCTGAGTTTTCATAGAGTTGACATGGTCTTATCTCCTATTAACAAGACTTAATCAAGAAGTAAATGATTAATTGGAGCTACTAAACAAATCCTTGATACAACAACACTTAATCAAGAAGTCAGAGTAATCGGAGTTGTTATAGACATTTCTGAGTACAAAAGGCTCGAATATAATCAATAAACCCGATTTTTCATAGAGTTCTGACTCGAATGCATGTTACGTGGTCTTATCTCTGATTAACAAAACTTAATCAAAAAGTAAAGACTTAATCGGAGCTCCTATATCCAATCCTTGCTACAACAAGACTTAATCAATAAGTAAAAGATTAATTGGAGCTGTTATTATAGCCAATTATGAGTACAAAAGGCTCGAAACTAATCAATAAACCCAAGTTTTCATAGAGTTCCGACTCGAATGCATGTTACATGATCTTATCTCCTATTAACCAGACTTAATCAAGAAGTAAAGACTTAACCTAAGCTATTATAGCCAATTCTAAAATACTAGAATCTAATCAATAAACACGAGTTTTCATAGAGTTCCAACTCGAATTCATGTAACGTGGTCTTATCTCCTATTAACAAGACTTAATCAAGAACTGAAGGCTTAATCAGAGCTACTATATCTAATCCTTGACACAACAAGACTTAATCAAGAACTAAAGGCTTAATCGGAGCTATTATATCCAATCCTTGCTACAGCAAGACTTAATGAAGAAGTAAAATACTAATCGGAGTTGTTATAGCCAATTCTGAGTATAAAAGGCTCGAATCTAATCAATAAACATGAGTTTTTATAGAGTTCCGACTCGAATACATGTGACGTGGTTTTATTTCCTATTAAAAAGACTTAATCAAGAAGTAAAGGATTAATCGGAACTATTTTAGCAAATTCTTGCTACAATTCTTGCTAAGGCAAGACTTTATCAAGAAAGAAAAGATTAATCAGAGCTATTATAGCCAATTCTGAATGCAAAAGACATGAATCTAATCAATAAACCCGAGTTTTCATAGAGTTCTAACTCGAATGCATGTTACATGGTCGTATCTCCTATTAACAAGATTTTTTTTAAAAAACGTGCAGATTTTATAACATAGCGAAAAAACGAGGGTGGACGAGTCCCTCTACACGCCCCAATGGATGAAATACAAAAGAAATTTGAGGAGCCGACCCCCACACAAGGCAAATGCAAATGTTGATGGGATTCGCCCCGTCAAAACTAAGAAAAAACTTTTCTGCTCCTAATATAAGGATATGCCAATTTATCAAGTTTGATAAGGCCTCGGATTTTCCTTTTAAGATTGGAAATATCATTAAAATGGAAATCTTGACGGTCACATCCTTGATTGGCCAAAAAATCAGCAACGGCATTTCCTTCACGGAAAATATGGGAGAAACGAATGTCGAATTTGTCCACAATATCCCGAATTTTACAAATTAGGCCTTGGAGATGCCAATGACATGAAGAGGATTTCTCGATCAAATGAAGTGCAACCTTCGAGTCGACCTCCACCCAAACTTTGGTGAAATTGTGTTCGATGCATAAATAGAGCCCCTTCCAAATAACGTAGATTTCAGCGTAATTGTTGGTTTGAGCCCTAATAAATTCCGAAAACATGAAAAGTGGATTCCCGAAATGATCTCGAGCAATACCCCCCGCGGCCGCAACGCCCGGGTTGCCTTTCACGGCACCATCCGTATTGAGTTTCCACCATCCCCTATCCGGTTTAATCCAACGAACCCCCCGAGTTTGATAATTCGGTCTCGGGCTCGGTTTGATGCCCATGAAATCTGCAATTGTATCAACCCCCTTCCAAAAATTTCTTTTAATTTTGCCACGAACTTTAATGTTGTTAATGTAGTTCCAAATACGCTTGCACACAAGTTTCGACGTAAATGGAATATTATCAACCCTCTTATCGTTTCTACAACACCAAAGAAACCATAGAATGAGTATCGGAATGATGTGAAAAATGTGAAGAGTGCCCTTCGCTTTACCAAACCAATTAGCAATGATAAGATTAAAGTCAGAGGACACAAGAATTTTAGTACCGGCAAGGTTATGAAAAAACTTCCACACATCTTTAGCAACCGGGCCATGAAGAAAGAGGTGTCGAAGATCTTCAACCCCATTACAACAATAGCAATTATTGGTAGCAAAAATTCCCCTCCGCAATAGACCATCCGGCGTTGAGATCCATTTATTAAGCACCTTAACCATAAAAAGAGAGATGGTAGGTGTGGTAAGTGGATTCCAACAATACCGCAGAATATTATGTGGAGGTTTTTTTTTACGAACCACCTCCCAAGCAGTTTTGAAAGGAAAAATCCCATTAGAGGAGAGAGTCCATGAAGGCTTGATGGTGGAGGGGAAAGTAGGTACAGAGCAAATATGATCACAAACGCCAAGCAGGAGCTTGTGACTAATTTTTTTCCTATCCCACTCCCCATTATTCCAATAAAAATCAATTTTATCTTTGGACTTAGTATGGTAGAAGTTGGTGAGAGGTTTGAATTCACACCAATTGTCATGCCAAAAAAACACATCATTATTGCCACTATGCTAAAAATTTTTATCATTTGCAATCGATCTAATACCACAAAGGTAGGAGAACTTTTGGGGTTTAATTTAATAATCATGGGGTGGATTCGAGAACAATATTTTTGCAGTAAGAAATTGGACCAAATGTTATTAGATGTTCGCAATCTCCACCACATTTTAATATGGGCAGCCCGAATAATGTCATTGATATCCTGACAGCCAAGACCCCCCTCATATTTAGGGAAACAAAGTCGATTCCAAGCGGCCCAATGCAACTTCCGTTTGTTGTCATTAGTTCCCCAAAGAAATTTGTTGAATAATCTTTCTATGAAAAGAATGACATTACCAGGGGGTTTAAGCACTTGTAAGTTATAAAAGGCAATGGAGTTTAAGACCGAATTAATTAATTCAAGGCGCCCCCCGGTCGAAAGCAAATGGTGGTTCCAAGTAGTGATTTTATTTTTAATCTTCGAGAGGAGGGTAGCGTACATATCAAAGGATTGAAACCCTTTCCATAAGGGGACGCCAAGATACGTAATCGGTAATTAAACTTTATTAAACCCCACTATTCTTTGCACCCAACTAGCAATTTGAGGGGTCGGATTGTTCATAATAAAATTACTTTTGTGGTTGTTGATCTTTTGCCCGGAGACGTTCTCATAGTGAGTAATGCAATTATTAAGAATGTGGAGACTTCTTTTGGAAGCATTAAGAAAAATGAGAATAGCATCGGCATACGCAAGATGGGTGATTTTCACTTTTTTCTTAATCTTATAGTACATCGAAGGATTATTGGAAAATATTCGATCAATACTCCTAGAGAAGTAATCCGCGGCAATCACAAAAATAAGAGGGGAAAGAGGATCCCCTTGTCGAATACCTCTCCCGCTTTTGAAAAAACCCCTCGGCTGCCCATTCACATGGACCGAAAACCAACAATTGGAAATGCACGATTTGATATAACCAATCCAAACATTAGAAAAAACAAAGCTAGACATCACTTGAAAAATAAAATTCCAATTGATCCTATCATATGCTTTTTCCAAGTCAAGTTTAATAATGGTATTAGTAACCGATTGAGAAATATCATGAGTGACTTCATGAGCCGTCAAAATATTATCCGTAATATTCCTACCTTTGATGAAACCCGACTAAGCCGGATTAATAATGGATGGGAGAATTTTGGCAAGTCTCTTACTAAGAATTTTCGAGATGAGTTTATAAGAAGTGTTGCATAAACTTATCGGGCGAAAATCTTTCCATGATTGAGGGTTATTATTTTTTGGGATGAGTGTAATGGTGGTCTAAGTGAAGGCTCGAGGCAACGGGGAACCACCAAAAAAATCCAAAACGGCATCAAAAACATCCCAACAAACAATATCCCAACATATTTGGAAAAATTTAGCATTAAATCCATCCGGCCCGGCAACACTCTCACCATCCATGTCAAAAACTGAACTTCTAACTTCATCAATAGTAGGTATACTACAAAGAATATTATTAACCTCATTAGATATGTTATTGGGGACCACCCGAGGATCGATGTCGTCTAAACATGAGTTTTGCTCCGTAAAACAATTGTAGAAATAAGAAACCGCAGACTCACTTATCTCCTCGGGATTCGTGATCCTGCGATCATTGTCCAGAATCGAGTGAATAAAGTTTTTATGTCTTTTCTTCTTCACAATGGAATGAAAAAATTTGTTGTTCCTTTCCCCTTCAATCATCCATTTCACATTAGATTTTTGTTTCCAAAAATACTCTTCCATGGACAGTACAAGGGTAAGGTTGGCGTTCATTTTTTTAAGGTTGATTAGATTATTAATGGAGGGGACGAGATCAAAATCATTTTCGGCAACTTCCACCGCATATTGCGCATGATCAATTTTAGTAAAAATATTCCCAAATTGAAACTTATTCCATTCCTTAAGGGTGTATTTTAATCTCGACAACTTCTCGACGAGTTTAAACATCCCTCTAGCATTGGTAAAAAGTTCCCAAGATTCCTTCACAGTAGGTATGAAAAGATGATGTTTAACCCACATATTTTGAAATCTGAAGCACGATTTGGGTTTAGAGATATTATTACTAAACTCGCACAACATGGAGTTATGGTCCGATTTATATTTAGGGAGATGTCTAATGGACATGAAAGGAAAAGCCGAATACCACTCTGGGGAGAGAAGGATCATATCCAATCTTTGCCACACTCTATCCCTATACCAGGTGTAAGGGGAGCCCACAAATCCACCATCAGTCAAGTTGCAGTTCAACAAAGCATCATTGAACTCCTCCATTTCTGATTGGATTGGGACAACCCCTCCTTTTTTCTCGTATGGTTGGAGGATAATGTTGAAATCTCCCCCAACCATCCAAGGTATCTGGCTATTGCTAACAGAGAGAAGATCATCCCATAGGTCCCTTCTCTCAATTTTGGTATTTCTACCATAAACCGCAGTTAAAAGGAAGGGGAAGGGAAGGGAATTACAAACCACTTCGACATGAAGCAATTGCGCTGGATTTTGTAGAATATTGATCCGAACACCAGGTTCAGAAAATAGCCATATGTGGTTACTGATATTTGAACAAACATTAGAAAACCCAAATCGTTTCAGAAAAAAATTTGAACCCAAAGTCACTTTAGGTTCAATGAGAACCAAAATGTTAAACTTGTGTTTTCTTTTAAGCATTCTAATTTTGTTTTAGGCAGGTTTGTTCCCAATACCTCTAGTATTCCAAAAAAGTGTACTTATCATTGATGTGTAGTACTACTTCTCGTCCTCCTTTTTGGAATATTATCAGTTTTGGTTTTAATTTTCTTGTTACTAGAAATATTCGTTTTCCCCTTAATCTTCATTTTGGCTAAGCGATCCTCATCAAGATCAGAACATTTGTCATTGTTATCCGAAAGAGATTGCTCTCGGATCGATTTTTTGGATTTTGCGGGCCTGTCAGATCCTTCACCTGTATCATAATCAAGATCATCATTAGATTCAGAAAAATGGTCACAGCTACTGCCCGCATCACATTTCTCAGTTGGGTAGTCCACGTTGGATACCCTAACATCAACAAGATTTTCAAAGTCAGCAAGCATATTAATATCAAGGGGTTTAAAAATAATTATGTCTGATATGTTGCCCCTAATAACATTATCATCATCATCGGTTGGGTTGCCAGAAGCCCCAGGCGAATCCCTTTTTTTTTTAGTTGTTTCCTCATCCAATTTTACCGGGGGATGATCAGTTGGTTTGGGGCTATGGGGATGAGAATTTATGGTGAGATTTTCAGTCCCTTGGTGACCAGGTTCCTTTAGGTGTAAGATTGATTTGTCATTAACAATTTTTGGTGAAACAGGGACCTGGATGGGACTGTCCATCTGGACCATATTTCGACTGCCTCCCTTGCTGACCTCCTCCGACTCCTGAATTACCGCAAGGGCATGAAAATTATTTTGAACGCCGAGTCTCGGAGCAACAGGGTTGACAGTGGTGATCTTGGTTGGGCTTTTCAAACCTGTATTTTTTTGGGATTTACCTACCAGCACAAACCCATCATTAGCATGAGTTTTTTGATTTGAGGTAATGTCCGCAGCGTAGTTACCTTTTTTATCAAGATTTTTATGTGTAAATACAGCAGGTTTTAGGGCTGGGTATTTAATATAGCACTCTACTACGTCGTGGCCAATATGTTTGCAGTGTTGGTAATATTTTGGTATTTTTTCAAATTCTATATCATATTCAGATTTCACATCCTCCACCTGGAGATTAATTTTTTTAATAAGGGGTTCTTCCAAATTAATAACCACACACATTCTGGCAAAATTCATTTTAATCCGATTGAACGTAAAATCATCAATCTTTACAAAATTACCAACAAGACTATCTATTGTTTTAAGAGGTCGAACATCAAACCATTGTGATGGTAAGCCATGAATTTTAAACCATACAGGAACTAATGCCAGTTCCTGCTTGAAATCAAATGTTGGAGACCACTAAAATAATCTCATAGGAAAACCTGCAAAAACATATTCTCTTTTCATCCAAAGCTTGTCACAGAGAGATTTGCTAGTCAAGTTGATGAGAACATGTTTACCATTTAAAAAATGCACTTTGCATAATCCAAAACCATCAAGTTTAAGTTGTTGGGATATTACCTGATTCGACGGTTTACCGTAGGTAAATTTGCCAATAAGGGCAAATTTGTAGTATTCGGAAACTGAGTCGCATTCGGCCTTTGTGAAGATGGCTGTGGGGTTAGAGTCTGACAAATCCACTGTACCGAATTTGACATCATCCGTGTCTTCCATTGAAACGACATCACAATAAGATTTGTTCACACAAGATTTTTGAGATGTCCCTGTAGCCTTCGGATCCGATTCAAATGGTGGGATATCTCCTTCCAGACAGCCCTTTGAAAAAATAGTTCCATTAACCTCCCTATGCACGGTGTTCCGGCTAGCGGCTGGTTTTGTTGGCATCGACTTGTTTGGGTCCGAACCGGCGGCCACCGCCTTATCTAAAACGGTGTACTTAGATATGTTCGCCGTGATATGATTTGCGAGGGACAATACCTGAGGAGGAAACGAAGAAGTTGTTTTGGATGTAGGAATCGGAGGAGTTGGAGCTGGAATTTCACCCTCTTCAAGATCAACATAGACTGGAGAGCCACCAGGAACAAATACCGGCGCTCCCGATGTGGATGAAATCCCGACCAGCAACCCAACCGAGAGCTGAGGAACCTGGGCATCTGAAACGATGACCGGAGCCGGAAAACCCTCCGGGAATAAGACGTCGACCGCCGCAGGAGAGGTAAGGGGAGCGACCCTGGCGCCAGAAAAAACCTCTTCGCCGACCAATAAAATGCTCCGATCCAAACCATCGGGCTGAGAGGATGAAGTTTTGTTGGAAAATAAATCTAGCGACGGGCTGAGAGGATGAAGTTTTTATGAGAGAGAGACATTATTGTCACCAGTGGGGTGTTTAATAGAACCGTTGTCAGACTTATGGGGGTGGGTAAAAAAGGAAGGTGGGCGGTGCCCTCAAGAGTAATGCTACTTTCACAATACACTTGACAACGAGGGTGACAATCTGTCTACGTGGCACGATCCTGTGAAGTGAGATAAAAGTGAAATGTCACAATCACATTTATCTCACTTCACAGGATCGTGCCACATACTCAAATTGTCAACCTCGTTGTCAAGTATATTGTGAAAGTAGCATTACTCGTGCCCTCAATACAAGTGAGAGGATTGATATTTTGACCGGATTCCTTCTCCCCACTTGTGATAATATCACATTGTTGAGATCTGCTTTTAGTGTTGGGACAATCAACATGTACTTTTTTATTTTGCGCACCTCCCGTGAGTTGGTTTTCAGATCCGCTTTTCACGGCGGGATATTTGTTTGCAGGCGATATTTTATTGAGCTGGTCGTACGCAGCTGAGGTCTGGAGAGCAGTTCCGGTTATAATTAAATCGGTGGACAGATTATTAATCTTTGAGATCTCGGGGACAGCCCCATGTGAGATATTTTTTTCTGCCATAGATGCAGAGAATGTCCAGGCGTGGACCGCCGCACTAGGCGGCGGAAACAACAAATGAAAAGACGTTATCAGCCAATAATATGAGGATAACGTCCGGAAAATTCAAAAAAAATGATGAAGAACAGATGGAGATTGAAGAGAGAAGGAGGAGAAAAATTTCTAGAGAGAGAGAGCATCCGGAAAATTCCTTCCTATTAACAAGACTTCCTATTAACAAGACTTAATCAAGAAGTAAAGGCTAAATCGGATCTACTATATCCAATCCTTTTTTTTTTTTTTTTTAATCAATAAAAAAAATCTGAGTTTTTATAGAGTTCCGAATCGAATACATGTGACGTGGTTTTATTTCCTATTAAAAAGACTTAATCAAGAAGTAAAGGCTTAATCGGAACTATTTTAGCAAATTCTTGCTACAATTCTTGCTACAGCAAGACTTTATCAAGAAAGATAAGATTAATCATAGCTATTATAGCCAATTCTGAATACAAAAGGCATGAATCTAATCAATAAACCCTAGTTTTCATAGAGTTCTAACTCGAATGCATGTAACATGGTCTTATCTCTTATTAACAAGACTTAATCAAGAAGTGAAGGCTTAATCGAAGCTACTATACCCAATTTTTGCTACAACAAGACTTAATCAAGAAGTAAAAGATTAATAGGAGCTATTATTATAGCCAATTCTGAGTACAAATGGCTCGAATCTAATCACTAAACCCGAGTTTTCATAGAGTTCTTACTCGAATGCATGTTACATGGTCGTATCTCCTATTAACAAGACTTAATCAAGAAGTAAAGGCTTAATCGGAGCTCCTATATCCAATCATTGCCACAACAACACCTAATCAATAAGTAAAAGATTAATCGGAGTTGTTATTATAGCCACTTCTGAGTACAAAAGGCTCGAATCTAATAAATAAACCTGAGTATTCATAGAGCTCTGACTCGAATGCATGCTACATGGTCTTATCTCCTATTAACAAGGCTTAATCAAGAAGTAAAGACTTAATCTAAGCTATTATATGTAACACCCCAAACTAGGCGACTATCACAGTACTGTGGACCCCCAACTGGGACCCAACAGGCGAATGAAAAAAAATAATGATTTAAATAATATAAATGTAGTACCAAACCACATTATATTACCAATTACTCCGATGAGTAGTTTCAAGTACAATACACCCAGGAATACAGAATACATATATATTTCATATGAAGATGAAATATACAACACTTAATAAAATGAAAGCCCAAACGGAAACTGGAGCGGAAAATACACATGAAAGAAACATGAATAACTGAAAGGACTGGGGGCCCCTACTAGTATCACTGGTACTCATCGCCGTCAACGTTCTCTTCCCATGTCTTTGCCTTTACATGACCTAAAAACAACATCCCCAATAGGGTCAGTTACACAGAACAACAATCCTCAAGAGTTGAACAAATATAATAATCACATGACTTAATTATTAAATCAAGTTTGAATGAGGGGCATCATAGTACGCCCGAATGAGATGTGAAAGTGCACAAGTAGCCGAGTGTCCAGAATCCCGCATATACACACGCATTTGGCCTAATTAGTCTCACGGAGGCACGTTACCGTGTGCACGGTCCAATGTATCGGATTACCCACATAATACATGACCATCGTGTGCCCGACTAAAAATTCCACACATATACCACCCGACAATGCAATACGATCCCGGAAGGTCACTAAAACAAAAGCAACCATGAATTAATAATAATTAATAGAAATCCGAAAAGGGCCAAGAATGACTCCCCGAGGTAAATTAATAATGCAATGAGTGATAGCTCAATGAAATGATCGGAACCGTCGTTCCTCGTGAATTAAGTGATTAGTTTGATAATTACAAGTCTCAACATGATTGATATACTATGAATGAATTACATGTATGAATGAACAACAACAAAAGGCATGATTATCCTTTTAACCGAGCAAGAATTTACTTACCTAGAATTAGATGAAAGGGTACGAACGCCGAGGTACCAAGGTTGAAGGGAAACGACAACTCCGAACCTAGACAAGTTCATAATCAACTATCAATAACCCATAGGTAGGAAAATAAGTTGGAATCCAAGCGAAAATACTACCCACGATACATGTTTTCCGGTAAGAAAACCTCTAGGTGGTGAATCACACTCAACCAACCCAAATACTCAACAATTCCAGAAAATACACCAATAAATCTATAGAAACACATGTATCCAAGGTAGATAATCCATACTCAACATATTCCAACACATTAGAATGCTAACTCGAAGAGGTCAGAAGGAAAACCCCCAAATCCCGAAATTCTAGGGTTAGACAAAGTTTACCTTGATTTGGAGTGATGGAGAGGATTAAATGTTGAAAAATCCGAACTAGAGGCTTGAAGATGTTGATAGATGATAGTAGCTCGTAGAGATCTTCACAAATCGCCCAAACTCGCCCGAAATCGCCCAAGGAAGGAGGAGAAATGGAAAAATGACGAAATTGGGATGAAATGTCCTATTTATACTAAACCTAGCTTAGCATGCACTAGCTTCTGAGATTAACGTGCGCTAGCGGGTTCACCAGGTAGTCCAGTGAACTCTGCCTACCTCGTTAGCGTGCGCTACGTATACTTTGTAGCGTACGCTGATGCCTTACTCTTAGCGTATGTTAACCGAGTGTTAATGCGTGCTACCTGATAGTTGGTGTCCAGAATATTAGAGTCTAAAACCTACTGTCCTCCGTCTGCTCTAGCCTTAGCGCGCGCTACTACGATGACTTAGCGTGCACTACTAATATAACTAGCATATGCTATTTCCAACTCATAATGTGCGCTACAAATTCTCCATTTCAGTCCAGTACCTATTGGACTGTCTGCCTCCAACACAGTAGCGTGCGCTCATGTTGACAATTAGCGTGCGCTACCGGTACCCAAATAGCGTGTGATATAAAGAGTACGTAGCGCGCGCTACACCTCACACACAGGATACCAAAATGATGATGATGATAATGATCTCATCTCGATTCACAATAGGGTTGAAGGTCGAATGATAACTGATACACGATTCAGAGTACGCCAAACGGTGAACACAATGAATAAATATGAATGATGAATGATTATTAAAGAGTTAAAATTACTGATTGACAATTACTGAATGATAGTAAATGAATTCACAATCGGGTATTACATACTCCCCCCTTCAAATAGTTTCGTCCTCGAAACTAAGGGTCAAACAATTCGGGATAAATCTCCCACATACTATCCTCGGTTTCCCAGGTATCCTCTTCGACTCCGTGTCTAGACCACTGAATTTTTACCAAGGGAATCACCTTTTCCTCAACTGTTTGATTCGTCGCTCTAAGACTCGCACAGGACGCTCCTCGTAGATCATCCGCGATCTCGATTTTATCGAACTAGAGTATGTAACCCGGGTCAGCAACATACTTCCGCAACTGAGAGATGTGAAACACATTATGAACTCGGCTCAAATCCAGAGATAAAGCCAATCGATAAGCCAGACTGCCTACTCGATCCATAATCTCAAATGGTCCACTGAATCTCGGACTCAACTTTCCCCTCTTCCCAAAATGGAATATACCTCGACTTGGGGATACCTTGACCAAAATGTGGTCACCTGCCTCGAACTCCAATGGTCGACGATGATTATCCGCACATGATTTTTTTCGACTCTGAGCGGTCAACAAATGACTCCTAATTAACGCTACCTTCTCGCGGGCAGCTGTTAGCATATCGTGTTCAGTGCCGATAGATTCTGATAAGTCATCCCAACACAAGGGAGATCGACAATGATGACAGTATAAGGCCTCGTAAGGTGCCATCTTAATCAAAGCATGCCAACTGTTATTCTATGTGAACTCAATCAACGGTAGTTGGGATTCCCAATCATCTTTCCAATCGAGAACACATGCCCTCAACATCTCCTGTAACGCATGAATAGTTCTCTCTGATTGTCCGTCGGACTAAGGGTGAAAAGATGTGCTGAAATTTAGCTGAGTTCCTATGGCACGATGAACGGATTTCCAAAAACGTGACACGAATCGCCAGTCACGATCAGAAACGATACTATTAGGAGTACCGTGCAATCTCACGATCTCTTTAATGAATAGCTGGGCAAGTCTCTCGGGACCCCACCTATCCTTAATCTCAAGAAAATGAACTAACTTAGTTATACGGTCTACGATTACCCAAATTATATTCATACCGCAATGACTCGTTGGCAAACTCATGATGAAATCCATTGAAATATCCTCCCACTTCCTCTATGGAATATGGAGCTGTTTTACCATACCCGTCGGTCGCTGATGTTCTATCTTGAATTGCTGACAGGTCAAACATCTCGAAACAAATTCTGCAACTTCTTGCTTCATATTACTCCACCAATAATTTTGTTTCAAGTCTGTGTACATTTTGCTAGACCCCGAATGGATGGAATAAGGGGTAGCATAAGCCTCTCTCAAAATAGAGCTTTTCAACTCGCCATCTACTGGAATTCATAACCAGTTCTTAAATCACAAAAGTCCATCCTCGTGAACCACCTGGGGCTTTCCCCTGAGACACATCCTTTCGGATGCACAACAAAATGGGTCTGAACCCTTATTCGTTCTGATCGCCTCCTCCAGTGGCGATGAAATCTCTAGCATGCAAATTTGCCACTGCACTTGCTGTAACCAGATCTCAATCCCAGGACTTAGGAATTCCTGTTGAAGTTCCTTCTGAGCAGTCAAACGAGCAAGCATTTTCTCATGAACGGACTTACAACTCAAGGCGTCGGCGACAATGTTTGCCTTACCAGGGTGGTATTGTATCTCAATATCATAATCCTTAATAAGTTCCAACCACCGTCTCTGTCTCATGTTTAACTCCTTCTGAGTAAATATATACTTTAAACTCTTATGATCGGTGAAAATCTGACAGGTGACGCCATAAAGGTAATGACGCCAAATCTTCAATGCGAATACCACGGACGCTAGCTCTAGGTCGTGGGTCGGATAATTGACCTCATAAGGCCTCAGTTTCTGTGAAGCATAAGCAATCACCTTCCCATTCTGCATTAATACACATCCAAGACCATGTCCGGACGCGTCACTATAAACCACGAATCCTTCCGTCTCTTGTGGTTAAGAAAGGACAAGCGCTGAAATTAGATGGCTCTTGAGTTCCTCAAAACTCTGCTGACACGCGTCAGACCACGTGTATTTCTTATCCTTCCACAAATGGCTCATCATAGATTGAGAGATTTTAGAAAACCCTTCCACAAATCGCCGGTAATAGCCTGCTAATCCAAAAAAGCTTCGGATTTCCTTAACATTTTTCGGAGGTTGCCAATCTCGGATAGCCTCCATCTTCTTAGGGTCGACACGAACCCCATCTGATGAAATCACATGTCCGAAAAACGTCACCTCGGACATCCAGAACTCACATTTGGAAAGTTTTCCATAGAGTTGCTCTCGTCTCAACACGTCAAGGACCTGATAAATGTGAAGTTCGTGCTCTTCTTGGTCACGGGATAAATCAAAATGTCATCTATGAAAACAACCACGGACTGATCTAAATAGTCGATGAAAACTCGGTTCATCAGTTCCTTGAATACCTCAGGTTCATTAGTTAACCCAAACGGCATCACTACGAACTCGTAGTGCCCATAGCGTGTTCGAAACGCCATTCTTGCGATATCCGACTCTCGAATTCGCAACTGATGATACCCAGATCTTAAATCAATCTTGGAAAATACTGAAGCTCCCTGGAGCTGATCTAAGAGATCATCTTTGCGGGGTAGGGGATATTTATTCTTGATCGTCACTCTGTTCAGCTCCCGATAATCAATGCACAAGCAAAATGAACCATCCTTCTCCTTGACAGATAACACTGATGATGCCCACGGGGATGCACTCAGTCGGATATAACCTTTCTCGGTCAATTCCTCCAGTTGATTCCTCAATTTCTGCATTTCAGTCGGGGCCATACGATACGGTGCTTTTGATATTTGGGACGTACCACGCTCCAAGTCTATCGTGAATTCCACATCTCTCTGTGGAGGTAAACCAGGTAACTCATTTGGAAACACATCGGTGTAGTCTCTCACTACAGGGATATCCGCCAACGTCACTGATGATTTTTCGGTCTTGGTCATATCGCACCAACAACCGATACACCCCTGATTGAGTAAATTCATTGCTTTCATCATATTAAGGACTCTTTCAGAACGGATGGTGTTACCCCCTGAAATACACACTCGACTCCGTCGTCTGAAATGACAGTGACCATACGCTTACGGACAATAAAGATGGTATCATGACGATCCATCCAATCAATACCCAAGATTACATCGTCTTTAGGTAAGTCTACCACGATTAGGTCTGCCAGCCATTCACGGCCCTCAAGCTGAATGGGGCAGTTCTTAACTTCCTGATTTCCAATAATTCTTCTACCGTCTGGTAGACCAATGACATAAGGTTCGCAACTAGTATTACTATCCAGGTGTAGTCTACTCAAACATGATTCGGAAATGAATGAATGTGATGAGCCAGTATCAAAAAGGGTACACACAAGTTGAGATAGAATTTTGAGTGTTCCTAAGATCATTCGGGCCTCCGGATCTTCGGTCCTCTTCATCTCATAAATTTTGGGCTTGCCGGCCCCGAATCGGATGCTCCTGTCTGATAAGTATAGGTTCCGCCTTTATTTGCTCCCATCGTCTTAAACGACGCGGACTGAGTAGTCTGGTTCTGAACAGCCGACTGCTTCGAGGTCTGAGATGCCGTCGGAGCAGGTCTGGAATCCCTTCGGCAGAAATTGTCCTTATGCCTGGCAATCCCACAGACGTTGCACGTGATAGTCTGTTTTGGACACTCAGTGCTATAATGACCCTGTTCTCCATAGTTGAAACATGTGATGGCCGAAAGTGGCCGCTTGGGACTGAGATTCCGCAGGTTTAGGCACCAGAGGAGGTCGCTCAGAAAAAGTAGAGCCCGTACGAGGCTTCTCGAAGGTTTCCTGACTGCCCTCGGACTGGTTATGATTCTTCGATTTCTTGCCAGCAGATGAAGATTGTTGCTTAGCAATTTTCTTAGCGGTAAGCTCATAAGTAAGAGCTTTCTCAATGAATTCAGCCAGGGTAGCGCAATGATGATTAAGCAATTGCATCCGCATACGAGGTTTCAACCTCTTACTGAAGTACTTGATTTTATCCGCCTCAGAGTAGATAACTGATGAGGCAAAGGGAAGTAGCTCCTGAAACTTCTCGGTGATGGCGAGAACATCTTCCTCCACTGAAGGGTCGGGACTGAGTAATTCCGATAATTTGGCCTCCCTGGGCGGGGCCGGATAATATCTTTCCAACATGAGGGTCTTAAACTGGTCCCAAGTGCAAGATTCGTCAGTGGGCTTCAAGGATAGCCACCATGAGTGAGCGCTCTTACCCAGATAGTAAGCCGCAACTGAAACTTTATGCCCCTCGGGACACTCCACGATAGTGAAATGTTCAAGCCAGTGAATAATATCCATCGTCTCAGATGAGCCCTCAAATGTAGGTGGCCTCTGGCGAGAGATGTTGCCTATTATATTGCTCACACTCCTCTCTTGCCTCTGAGGTGGCGGCGGAGGATCCTGTTGAGCCTGAGTGGTTGTATGCGGCATCGTATCCATCAAACGTGCCATCTGAGTCATCTGGGCCATCATGCCCTGCATAAATATGAATGGGTCAACCCGAACACCTTCCGATTGGGCTGCATCTCGGGTACGAGTCCCTTACAGTGAATGATTATCTCCCGGTGAATGAGTAGCATCACCAGCTAAGTTAGCAGCATCGCTGCCTGTTGAACTAATGACATCCCTCGCATTCGCGCAGGTATTCACACTAGCTCCCGGGTTTCGGCCCGCACCGCGGCCTCTTCCCATGCGACCTCTGACAACTCTATCCATATTGAAGTAGGAAAGTCATGTGAAAATTATAGATCTCGCCTGAATCTTATTATGATTACGTTATGGAAAGATAATAATAAGCATACACGCCCTAACACATTGAACACATTAATAATGCAGTAAATTGGTCGTGGACATTACACCGGAATATGATACGATCGCATGAAAGATCAACTGAGGTGACATGATTATTTGATGAAATTCCTGAAATGATTATCTTGAACAAGTTAATAAGATTGATAATACGATCTACAAGATCAACAACTGAGCAATGAGATTGACTGAGTGATTATTGAGTTAACATGATCGGCAAGATCCAAAAGAAAATGACGATTGAGGATTGTTGTCTGATGAATGATGAATGAATTGATTCTTATTGCCAGAATTTATATCATAGCGTCAGAAATCATACCGTTCTTTTGGTCTGAGGCGCTTGACACTTGCACTGGTCACACGTGACGCAAAAGTCTAATGATACTAGTCTGATGAACGATAATTTCAATGAGACATGACTCGGAAGGGTAGTATTCAAAACCACGCTCCGATACCAATTCTATAACACCCCAAACTAGGCGGCTATCACAGTACCATGGACCCCCAACTAGGACCCACCGGGCGAATGAAAAATAATAATTTAAATAATATAATTGTAGTACCAAACCACATTATATTACCAATTACTCCGATGAGGAGTTTCAAGTACAATACACCTAGGAATACATAATACATATATATTTCATATGAAGATGAAATATACAACACTGAATAAAATGAAAGTCCAAACGGAAACTGCAGCGGAAAATACACATGAAAGAAACATGAATAACTGAAAGGACTGGGACCCTTACTAGTATCACTGGGACTCATCGCCGTCAACGTTCTCTTCCTGTGCCTTTACCTTGCCATGACCTAAAAACAACATCCCCAACGGGGTCAGTTACACAGAACAACAATCCTCAAGAGTTGAACAAATACAATAATCACATGACATAATTATGAAATCCAGTTTGAATGAGGGGCATCATAGTACGCACGAATGGGATGTGCAAGTGCACAACTAGCCGAGTTTCCGAAATCCCGCATATACACGCGCACTTGGCCTATTTAGTCTCACAGAGGCACGTTACCGTGAGCACGATCCAATATATCAGATTACCCGCACAATACATGACCATCGTGTGCCCGACTAAAAATTGCACACATATGTAACACCCCAAAAGGCGGCTATTACAGTGCCGTGGATCCCACACTGTGACCCACCAGGCGATAACCAAAACAGATTTAAATAAATATTATTCGTGATACCGAATCACAATGGATAGTCATTACTCCGATTAGGAGTTTATCAAAAAGAAATTGCCAACGGCCTTATTATACACAGGATCCGAAAAACAAGTATAAACCATATGGAGATGGAAAATACTTCAAATGTCAATACAACTAGATAGTAATTTAAATGAAGCAGAAAATAAAATAACATGACACAGTTTAACATAACCGGACAACAAATGATGTGGGGCCCCTGAACTAGTATCCTTCGAACCCTTCGCCGTCAACATGCTCTTCCCGTGCCTTGCCTTTGCCTCGACCTAAAATACAATACAAGTATTTCGCCCAGAACACATGGTCAGATATACATGATAATTAATTCTTCCGACAATGTACAATTCACATATATATATAGATCTCAAAGAAATCATTCCGACTATTAATCATACCCCTCGGGCGTATGAAACAATCAGTCACAAACCGTCGAACACATCCACTACTATGGACGATTAACAATATGGCTCAAGATGGACATCACAGTACGCCCGATCCGGAAATGTGTCCGTGTACATGTCCGCCCCGTATACGGAATCCAGAATATACGTGGGACAATGTACCTAATTAGTCTCACGAAACTACGTCCCGTGTGCACAGTCCAATGCGGAATAATATCCACGCATGACTATATATGTGCCTGGCTAAAAATCCTACACAATGACCAATCGGAACGCAGATATGATTTCGGATATGTCACGATACAACATGACAACGAATTCAATAAATCACATATCCGATTAAGGATCAAGAAAAACTCACCGAAGTGAAAATAAGACCAACGAGATCAACGATTCAAGGCGACGTACTTGGGAATGCAACCCCATGAATAAAACGGAATAACGTCAAGGACAATGTCAAATCACGACAAACATTACATGAACAATTCATACATATGAAATATATAATTATCATAAGAATCTAATCATCATTATAACCAAGCAAGATAACTTGCCTCAATACGGAGACGAGAATAGTCCTCTTCTTGTCGGAATGAACGAACGGTCCTCGACTAATATTGTGTACTCGAACAATCAACCTTGAATGAAGTATATTTTGCTCATTAATACGTTTATATGATCATCTATACCGAATTTTTAACGAGTTAACATCTTAATTCCCGATTGAGTAGTTCAACTTTTGGAGTGTTACTTCAAAAACCTTATTCATACCATTTAATTCTTACAATTGATTACAAGATGATACCAAATGTTTGTTGGATTAAGAATCATTCCATAATGTGTTAAAAAATAATCTCCTATCCTTTAATCTTATCAAGAACATCTCAAATGATTAAAAGTAAAATCTACACTACACACAATTACTTATGTTGAGTTAATTAGTTGTAAATCCATATCATGGTTATGAAGACTATCTCAAGTTTAGCACCACCCTTATACTCTTCCAACTGACTTGGGGATTCAAACATCATACCTCTGAAATCACTTAGCCTAGGTTCAAGAAGATCATTTCATTCTTCTAATGATCAACAAGGGTTACTTAAAACATTTATGGTAATTGTTCCAACAAGTCATTTACATTACAATGAAACAAGGATTATTATTATACCAATGGTGTTATAAGTCTAGCAAGGAGAGTGTGGTTAAACTAAACATGATCCTTACCATATTAAAGCACCAAGAACACACCATTACAAATCCTCTAATCATCATGTTCATCATTAGGTTTGTTGAAAGCTTAACTACAACATGTTTATTTTGATTAATTCATCACTAGTTGAAATATACTTAATCACTATCATAATAAATTCGAGATTATAGGGTTAAATAGTAGAACATACCTTCAGAAATGAAGAACAATACACCAAACCACAAGAACACAATATAAGATTCAAGAATGTCTCCAACTTCCAATCAACAAGCTCCAAAATCAAAATGTAAAGCTCCAACACAAGTTGGAAGAAGGTAAACTTGCTCTAGAGATGAAGGGGATGATTATATGGGTGAAAATCGGAGTCTGGACGTGCAAAATGAAAGACACAAGTTGTCTTTTTATAACAGCACAGTTCGTTACGTACGTTATCACAAGAGGATAACGTACGTTAACATCTTTACGTACGCTACGCAAAAAGTGTTACGTACGTAAGCTAAGTCCAGAGGCTACTGGACTGAAATACGAACTTCATTACGTACGTTACCTCTAGAAGCATTACGTACGTAATGTAGGTCAACTAGGTTGGCTCCAAAAGATCAGATATTCGAATCCCATCCGGCCCCACACGCCGAAAGTTGAGATCGGATACGATTGCACAGGTTACGTACGTAACAGATACCCCTTTACGTACGTAAAGGCCTCAAAATAGCGTACGCTATGACTAATGATTAACGTACGTTAGGCTCAGGTTTTAATAGTTCAATATGCACTTATCTATACAACGCTGAAAATTCAAACATAGTGCGAGTGATCATTTTTTTTATTAAGTCTATTATGATATATTCTAACATCAATATTCATTTCACAAATGCAACAAGACTACAACAGTATTGAATTATCCGAAAAGTACAACAGTAAGTAAGAATTTCTGTCGGATATTACATACTCCCCCCCTTAAAAGGGGTTTCGTCCTCGAAACTAAGGGGTAAACAATTCAGGATACCTCTCTTGAATGTTGTTCTCCGTCTCCCATGTGGCCTCCTCGACCCCGTGTCGTGACCACTGAACCTTCAGTAGGGGAATCGTCTTATTCCGTAATTGTGTGATCCTTCTCTCAAGTATCTGTAAGGGGTGCTCCTCATACGAATGATCCTCCGCTAAATCGATCTCATCGAACTGAAGTACATGACTCGGATCAACAACGTATTTCCTTAACTGGGAGACATGGAACACGTTATGGATGTGGCTCAGGGCTGGTGGTAAAGCCAGGCGATAAGCTAAATCACCTACTCGTTCCAACACCTCAAACGGCCCGATATACCTCGGACTCAGCTTGCCTCGTTTCCCAAAACGAAAGACTCCTCGGGTAGGAGACACCTTCATTAACACATGGTCACCAACCTCGAACTCAAGCGGTCGTCGACGGTGGTCAGCATAAGACTTCTGTCGACTTTGAGCCGTTAACATCTGGCTCCTAATCAAGGTGATCTTCTCACGGGCTGCTATTAACATATCGGGTTCCGTACCCAGAGATTTTGACAGTTCGTCCCAACACAAAGGGGACCTACAACGACGGCCATACAATGCCTCATACGGTGCCATCTGAATCGAAGCGTGCCAACTGTTATTATAAGTGAATTCTACCAAAGGCAGCTGGGCTTCCCAATCGTCCTTCCAATCAAGAGCACATGCTCTCAACATATCCTCTAGAGTCTGGATAGTTCTTTCAGACTGACCATCGGTCTGTGGATGAAAAGCCGTACTGAAATTCAACTGCGTGCCCATCGCACGATGAACTACCTTCCAGAAGTGCAACACAAATCGCCCGTCACGGTCTGATATAATACTCTTGGGGGTACCATGCAATCTCACGATTTCCTTAATAAACAGCTGGGCCAATCTCTCGGGACCCCACGTGTCCTTAATCTCTAAGAAGTGGGCTGATTTGGTCAGACGGTCCACAATCACCCAAATCGTATTCATTCCTCTACGACTCGTCGGCAAGTTAGTGATAAAATCCATAGATATGTCCTCCCATTTCCACTCGGGAATCGGAAGCGGTTTCAGCATTCATGCGGGTCACTGGTGTTCAATCTTAACCTGCTGACAGGTTAAACATCTCGAAACGAATTCGGCTACCTCACGTTTCATATTCCCCCACCAATAATTCTGCTTCAAATCCTTATACATCTTGCTAGAGACCGGGTGAACAGAGTACGGGGTAGCATGGGCTTCTCTCATGATAGAGTTCCTCAATTCTTCGTCAGCGGGTACACAAATTCGATTTCTAAAGCGTATCAATCCATCCTCGTGGATCACGAATCCAGGGGCTTTCCCTTAGGTTACCTCATCCCGAACTCGAGATAAGAATGGGTCCATAATTTTCTTCGATTTGATCATATCATCAAGAGATGAAGAAATATCAAGGGTGCAAAGTTGTCCCTGAATATGCTGTAACCAAACTTCAATTTCTGGACTCATAAGGTCCAACTGCAACTCTCCCTGTGCTGTCAAACGGCTCAGCATCTGCTCCTGCACTGTCTTTCGGCTCAAAGCATCGGCAACCACATTTGCTTTACCCGGATGATAAAGGATCTCGAGATTATAGTCCTTGATTAATTCTAGCCATCTTCTCTGTCTCATGTTCAACTCCTTCTGAGTAAAAATGTACTTTAGGCTCTTGTGGTCTGTGAAGATCTGGCAGGTAACTCCATAAAGATAGTGACGCCAGATTTTCAAAGCAAACACCACGGCTGCTAGTTCCAAGTCATGGGTCGGATAGTTAACTTCATAGGGTCGCAATTGTCTCGATGCATAGGCAATCACTTTCCCTTCCTGCATTAGTACACATCCCAGACCCTGTCTCGACGCGTCACTATACACCACAAATTCTTCCGTTCCTTTTGGTAAGACCAAAACAGGTGCCGAAATCAATCGACTCTTGAGCTCATCAAAACTTTACTGACATGCTTCTGACCACAAATACTTCTTGTCCTTCCGCAGTAAGTTAGTCATCAGTTGCGCAATTTTAGAAAATCCTTCTACGAACCGTCGGTAGTAACCTGCTAGGCCGAGGAAACTACAAACTTCCTTCACGTTCTTCGGTGGTAGCCAATCTCGAATGGCTTCCGTCTTTTGTGGGTCCACTCTCACCCCTTCAGCTGATATCACATGGCCGAGAAAGACAACCTCAGGCATCCAGAATTCACACTTAGAAAATTTCCCATAAAGCTGTTCCCGCCTCAATGTATCAAGAACTTGGTGGAGGTGACACTCGTGCTCTTTATGGTCACGAGAGTAAATAAGAATGTCGTCAATAAAAACGACTAGAAAGCGATCCAGATAGTTAATAAAAACTCGATTCATCAATTGCATGAATACCGCCGGTGCATTAGTCAGTCCAAATGGCATCACCACAAACTCATAATGCCCATAGCGAGTACGGAATGCTGTCTTCGAAATGTCAGACTCTCGAATCCTCAACTGATGATAACCAGACCTCAAGTCGATCTTAGAAAACACGGCAGCTCCCTGAAGTTGGTCTAATAAATCATCAATACGAGGCAAAGGATACTTGTTCTTGATGGTTACCCTATTCAGCTCACGGTAATCAATACATAAGCGCAGCGATCCATATTTCTTCCGTACAAATAACACTGGTGCTCCCCAAGGGGACGCACTAGGTCGAATATAGCCCTTGTCAGTCAACTCCTCAAGCTGGTTCTTCAATTCTTGCATCTCAGTCGGAGCCATACGATACAGTGCTTTTGAAAGCGGGGATGTCCCTGGTTCTAACTCAATAATAAACTCCACGTCACGATGAGGAGGTAAGCCTGGCAACTCGTCTGGAAATACATCTGGGTAATCTCGGACTACCGGAATGTCGGCCAATTCAAGTGGTCGATCTGCTGTTTTGGCCATGTAGCACCAATAACCAATACACCATTGATTAAGCAGTTTCACTGCTTTCATAGCGCTGATGACTCTCCCAGAACGACTAGGATTATCCCCTCGAAAGATACACTCGAAACCATCATCAGAGGTGACGGTTACCATCCGCTTGCGGACACTGAGTATTGCATCATGATGATCCATCCAATCGATACCCAATATTATATCATCCTTAGGTAAATCGACTACAATCAGATTTGACAACCACTCACGGTCGTTCAAACGAATCGGACAGTCCTGGACTTCACGATTTCCAATAATTCTTCTACCATCAGGTAGACCAATCACGTAGGGCTCACAATTGATAACATGGTTTAGAGGCAAACGACGTAAACAAGAAGAAGATATAAAGGAGTGTGAAGCACCGGTATCAAAAAGAACACACACAGGCTGAGAGTGGATCTCGAGTATACCTGAAATCATGCTGGCCTTGGGATCGTCAGCTTTCTTCATCTCGTAAATCCTGGGTTTTGCAGTTCCGGCACCAGGTGTACCACTTTGATTCCCACGGCCCATTCCCCTATTCGCCCCGGTGGTCTGATAGGAAGCGGACGGAGGCGTCCGGTTCTGGACAGAGGACTGAACTAGAGCATGAGATGCTACTGGTTCCTGTCCGGGCCCACTCCTGCAAAAACGAGCACGGTGACCATTCTTACCACAAGTGTGGCATGTGATGGCAGGCTTTGGGCATTTGAAGTTGATATGCCCCTGGCCCCCACAGTTATGACACACCACGGATGAGGGAACCGTTCGAGAGTGCGATCCGACGGGCTTTGATGCCATGGGTGGTCGATCAGAAGGGTTTGGCAATGACTGGGGCTTCTTGAATGTCCCCCGATTACTCTCAGTCTGGTTCTGGTTCCTGGATATTTTGTTGTTGGATTGTGGTTGTTTCTTGGAAATCTCCTTCGCGGTGAGTTCGTACTCCAGAGCTTTCTCGATGAACTCTGGTAAGGTAGTACAATGGTGATTTAACAGCTGCATTCTCATTCGGGGTTTAAGCCTCTTGAGAAAGTATTTGATCTTATCAGCCTCTGTTCGGATAATTGTCGTGGCGAAGGGAAGGAGTGCCTGGAATTTCTCAGCAACAGATAATACATCATCGTCTTCAGACGGGTCGGGGTTGAGTAGTTCCGACAATTTGGCCTCCCGGAGTGGCCCTGGATAGTAACGGTCTAGCATGAGGTTTTTAAATTCCTCCCAAGTGTAAACACCATCAGCTGGCCTTACTGAAAGCCACCAGGTGTGAGCGCCTTTGCTAAGATAATATGCGGCTACCGAGATGCGGTTCTCTTCCGGGCAGTCCACCATCTGGAAAAGTTTCTCAAAATGCTCGATCCAATGCACAATGTCAGCAGGCTCAGAGGAGCCTTCAAAGGTTGGTGGTCGCTGGCGAGAGATGTCGCTGATAATCCGACTCACGGGTCCGCCAATCACAGGAGGAGGATGAGGCCCCTGTTGCTGGCCAGTAGCGGCCCTCTGCATAGCTTCCATTAGTTGACCCATCTGGGTCATCTGTGTCATCATGCCCTGCATCACGACGTAAGGATCGACACGTGCATCCCCGAGCCCACTGTGGTGCGATTGTTCCCTAGAAGGTGAACCACTGTCTGCGGAACTCTGATCCGTATTCGCGCGTCTATTGGCTCGAGGTATCGGGATTCGGCCCCTTCCGCGGCCTCGTCCCCCTCTGCCACGACCTCTCAGGTTTCTTTCCATACTGAAAGAATCAATCATAATGATAACCATAAGTACAGTTCAAGATACTAAAATTCATGCTAAGTTAATAGAAACAAGGAATCACATATTCAAGTAAACGGTTATCGATACCACGAATGTCGCACCGAGTATTATATCGGCGTCAAGTCGAACAATTTCAATCATATAATCAATTCAGCAATTTCCTCGGATTATCAATCAGATAAATCCTGTCACAATTCCTTGAAATAACATGATCAACAAGGAGACCCATACTGATATCAATATTATGCCAGTAATTAAATCATGGCTCGTAAAGTACATACCGTATTTGGCTCGTAGGGTCAGGCGCTTACACAGGTCACACGTGACACGAAGGTCTCTTGATACTAGTTCATTTCACAATGACTCATAAAAAGGAAACAACTCTCTGATACCATCTTCTGTAACACCCCAAAAGGCGGCTATTACAGTGCCGTGGATCCCACACTGGGACCCACCAAGCGATAACCAAAACAGATTTAAATAAATATTATTCGTGATACCGAATCACAATGGATAGTCATTACTCCGATTAGGAGTTTATCAAAAAGAAATGGCCAACGGCCTTATTATACACAGGATCCGAAAAACAAGTATAAACCATATGGAGATGGAAAATACTTCAAATGTCAATACAACTAGATAGTAATTTAAATGAAGCAGAAAATAAAATAACATGACACAGTTTAACATAACCGGACAACAAATGATGTGGGGCCCCCGAACTAGTATCCTTCGAACCCTTCGCCGTCAACATGCTCTTCCCGTGCCTTGCCTTTGCCTCGACCTAAAATACAATACAAGTATTTCGCCCAGAACACAGGGTCAGATATACATGATAATTAATTCTTCCGACAATATACAATTCACATATATATAGATCTCAAGAAATCATTCCGACTATTAATCATACCCCTCGGGCGTATGAAACAATCAGTCACAAACCGTCGAACACATCCAATACTATGGACGATTAACAATATGGCTCAAGATGGACATCACAGTATGCCCGATCCGGAAATGTGTCCGTGTACATGTCCGCCCCGTATACGGAATCCAGAATATACGTGGGACAATGTACCTAATTAGCCTCACGAAACTACGTCCCGTGTGCACAGTCCAATGCGGAATTATATCCACGCATGACTATATATGTGCCTGGCTAAAAATCCTACACAATGACCAATCGGAACGCAGATATGATTCCGGATATGTCACGATACAACATGACAACGAATTCAATAAATCACATATCCGATTAAGGATCAAGAAAAACTCACCGAAGTGAAAATAAGACCAACGAGATCAACGATTCAAAGCGACATACTTGGGAATGCAACCCCATGAAGAAAACGGAATAACGTCAAGGACAATGTCAAATCACGACAAACATTACATGAACAATTCATACATATGAAATATATAATTATCATAAGAATCTAATCATCATTATAACCAAGCAAGATAACTTGCCTCAATACGGAGACGAGAATAGTCCTCTTCTTGTCGGAATGAACGAACGGTCCTCGACTAATATTGTGTACTCGAACAATCAACCTTGAATGAAGTATATTTTGCTCATTAATACGTTTATATGATCATCTATACCGAATTTTTAACGAGTTAACATCTTAATTCCCGATTGAGTAGTTCAACTTTTGGAGTGTTGCTTCAAGAACCTTATTCATACCATTTAATTCTTACAATTGATTACAAGATGATACCAAATGTTTGTTGGATTAAGAATCATTCCATAATGTGTTAAACAATAATCTCCTATCCTTTAATCTCTTATCAAGAACATCTCAAATGATTAAAAGTAAAATCTACACTACACACAATTACTTATGTTGAGTTAATTAGTTGTAAATCCATATCATGGTTATGAAGACTATCTCAAGTTTAGCACCACCCTTATACTCTTCCAACTGACTTGGGGATTCAAACATCATACCTCTGAAATCACTTAGCCTAGGTTCAAGAAGATCATTTCATTCTTCTAATGATCAACAAGGGTTACTTAAAACATTTATGGTAATTATTCCAACAAGTCATTTACATTACAATGAAACAAGGATTATTATTATACCAATGGTGTTATAAGTCTAGCAAGGAGAGTGTGGTTAAACTAAACATGATCCTTACCATATTAAAACACCAAGAACACACCATTACAAATCCTCTAATCATCATGTTCATCATTAGGTTTGTTGAAAGCTTAACTACAACATGTTTATTTTGATTAATTCATCACTAGTTGAAATATACTTAATCACTATCATAATAAATTCGAGATTATAGGGTTAAATCGTAGAACATACCTTCAGAAATGAAGAACAATACACCAAACCACAAGAACACAATATAAGCTTCAAGAATGTCTCCAACTTCCAATCAACAAGCTCCAAAATCAAAATGTAAAGCTCCAACACAAGTTGGAAGAAGGTAAACTTGCTCTAGGGATGAAGGGGGATGATTATATGGGTGAAAATCGGAGTTTGGACGTGCAAAATGAAAGACACAAGTTGTCTTTTTATAACAGCACAGTTCGTTACGTACGTTATCACAAGAGGATAACGTACGTTAACATCTTTACGTACGCTACGCAAAAAGTGTTACGTACGTAAGCTAAGTCCAGAGGCTACTGGACTGAAATACGAACTTCATTACGTACGTTACCTCTAGAAGCATTACGTACGTAATGTAGGTCAACTAGGTTGGCTCCAAAAGATCAGATATTCGAATCCCATCCGGCCCCACACGCCGAAAGTTGAGATCGGATACGATTGCACAGGTTACGTACGTAACAGATACCCCTTTACGTACGTAAAGGCCTCAAAATAGCGTACGCTATGACTAATTATTAACGTACGTTAGGCTCAGGTTTTAATAGTTCAATATGCACTTATCTATACAACGCTGAAAATTCAAACATAGTGCGAGTGATCATTTTTTTATTAAGTCTATTATGATATATTCTAAAATCAATATTCATTTCACAAATGCAAAAAGACTACAACAGTATTGAATTATCCGAAAAGTACAACAGTAAGTGATGTAACCGAGCTGATCGGCCACCAAGAACCGGGTTAATCTTAGAAGTTTAGCTAAGAAAACCCAAAATATATGAAGTACTCTCTTTTCTTTCTCTCTCTAAAAAATGCTGTATTCTCAGAGTCTGAATCCCTTTTGAGGAACCCCCCCTCTCCCTTTTATAGGAGGGAGGATACCTTGTCATCTGAGATGATTCTTGATTCCTAGAGAGAATCCCGGATATCCAGGGATTCAAGCTGCGATTTCCTATCCCTGGATTTCCGGGATTGCGAGGTATGGGCTCTCAATCCCTGGATCTCCGGGATTGGCAAGGTATGGGTTCTCAGCCCCTGGATCTTAGGGATTTTGTCAGGTGAGTCAGGATCTTCTTTCCCAAGAGTCCGATGGTTTTTAGGTCAGCTCATCCCTATTCAAATCAGTAGTTTGAGAGGCCTTTGAGGTCGGCGACCTATTATCGGATATCATAGGTCAGCGGGGGCCTCCGAGGTCGGCGCCCTTTATCTTAACAGATGTCACAGCTAAATGGGGCCTCCTAGGTCGGCGATCTTCTAAAGGACCTTGGGGTTGTAATCTCCTTATCTAAGAACCTAGGTCGGACCTTTATTGGTCCATATTTTAAACCGGGTTTTCAGTGAGCGTACATTTGACGTCCTATCAACCAGTCCCCCCTACTCTAGTCGAGCTGTAAGACCGAGTAGAGTAAGATTTGTTTACAACCGGACGACCTTGACGCAACTGTCCTAGGGACTCTCATTCCCAGATAACGAGGCTCTCCGTACTTTGTGCGCTATAATTAACTCCGTCTTTTCCTTTCCCTGCCTCCAAGACGTCGCCGGTGGCCGAAGCCAGTGTTGACTCGCCATCGGTCGGCTAAGACGGTGCCAAATCCCGGCCGTTCCTTCGGATAGGGCATCGGACGCTCCAGATCGTCCCTATCCTCCTCGGTTTTTGCCCCTCCCTCCTATAAAAGGTCTTCTTCTTCCCCTTTACCACTTCCGCGATTTTACACCCTCAATCTCGGTGCAAAAATTCCCGTGCAACCCTAGCAATCGCAGCCTATCGCCCCGTGACAAGTTTGCTCCACCTTTCTCCGTGAACTTCCACCCAATCCCATGGGTATGTTCATCTAAACATCTTTAGCTTTTTGATTTGTTTTACACATATTTTCCTTTTCTTCTTCCTCCCCTTTTCCTCAAGTTATGTCAATGCCTTGGATTCCCAAAATATTTCCGCGAGTCGGCCGTGAACTCTTTTTGGAGGGTCTTTCCTCTTCGATGGGGATTCGGGGTAGGTCGGGCGAGCTACTGGTTCCTCCCTCCGCCTTAGGGATGAACCTTTAGGCAACGTAGACTGGTCCGAGCTAGGTGACATCCCCCCCTCTGGCATCCCCCTAATCGTTGTAGATCCTCCTTCCCCTCCCCCCGCGGACGAGGTAACTGTGACCGGCCTTTTAGCCGACCCCTATCAAACGGTTGTAGGGGCGACTCGAGTTCTCCCTCCCCATCCTCTATCGAGGACTAGCCCAGCCGCGCTGGCTAGTTTTATAAGATTTCTTAGGCTTCCCCCGGGGTGGGAATTTGTCACACCTCAGGCTAGCGATACCCCTGATCATCCCCCTCCGGGTCATATTACCTGGTTTGTGGACCAGGTGAGCAGTGGTCTCCGCTTCCCACCCCATCCCTTTCTTGTCTCTCTCTCCACTAAATACAATCTTCCCCTCAACCAGTTCTCTCCTAACTCTTTTCGCTACATGGTGGGTTTTCTCGTGCTGTGTCATTACAGACAAGAGGAACCCGACCTGGGCTTTTTCTATTTTTGCTTTGGGTTAAAGAGTTTTAAAGGCTCTTTTACTTGACCTCCGAACGACTCCCATTATTTCACCCACCTCCCTACAAATGAGAAGGACTGGAGGTCCCGCTTCTTTTTCATTCGGCTCCCCACATCCGATTCCCGGGGCTTTCTTACGCAATGGACGCAGCTACTCCGAGCCGGATCCTATTCCCAGCGTAGTTCCATCCATTTGCGTGGGTCGAGAAAGTTCGGGAATGGAATGCCATTCCCTATAATGCTTTCCAGCTGACGCAATTCCATGATCTTCTGTTCCATTGTGGGCTGAGCTCGAATCCCTACCCGGCTATCCCCGACATCGGTAGGCTTTATCTATGTATATATTTTTTTAGATCTTTGTTATTTTGCTTTTTTGTCTATTTCCTTGACCGTTTGTACTGTTTTTTGTAGATCGATTCATGCGAACCTGCCAGTCGGATGCCTCCAAGCCAGCTGAACCAAACAAAGCGAAGGTTCCTAAGTCGACGAATCCTCCCAAGGAGAGGGCGGAGGGCTCGTCCAAAGCCAAACGGAAGGCTCCTGCACGCCCCAAGTCTGGGGTAACTCTTCCATCCGATCTGGCTCCTACCTTGACCACCGGACGAGGCTCTGCGAGCTCGTCTCGGCAACTTCAGGTCACTCAGAGGGCCTCTTCTCCTAGCTCCCCTGCTTCCAAACGGCCGAAGACCGCGGGTCCTCCAGGTCCGGCTATGGAGACTCTTCTCCGTTGCAAGGAGTTTGAGAAATTCCTCCCTTACTTTAGCTCCATGGTCCCGGCTAAGGATAAGCTGGGGTTACGAGACGCCGCGGAGGACCCTAAATTTGACGCTATGATGATGTACTTTGGGAAGGTATTCCCCTTTTCGCCTTCATACCTCTTTTGGTTATTTTTATGTTTATTATTACCCTTTGCTGACCTGGTACAATTTCTTGTGCAGTTCTTCGCCACCTTCGTGACCTTCGCCGAGGATCATAAGCTCGGCGCTACCTCTTCTTCGCAGCTCACTCAGATGCAAGTCGACCTGGAGGCCGCCCGGCGCTAATTACGATCTTTCGGCCGGCTTCGGGAGAGGGAGTATCGCTTAGATGCCGCCCTGAAGAAGGAGTCCGAGCGGGAGGCGGTTTTAGAGCGGGCCCAATGGCCAATGTTCGGCTAAACCAAGAGTGAAATTTTGGAAGACCATGTCTTCGGTGAAACGGAGAAGGTGGGCCGGCTCGAGGCTCGGTTGTCGGAAGCTAGGGCCGAATCCGAAAGGATAGCCCAACTTGAGGCACGGCGAAGGCCGAATCGAGAAGGTCGCCGACTTCAAGCTCAAGCTAGAGCGGCGTCGGAAAAGTGACCTGCTGGAGACCCAACTAGCGAGGCTAGGTCCGAAGGATCGTCTTATGAGCGCGGGGTGACGGATGGCGACGTCGATTCCTAACTAGTGACGCCGGTCACTCTTTTACGGAGGCCTACCGTTCCGCCCTCTGGCCGGTATCATAATTCCACCGCATTCTGGTAAAGCTAGCCCCAATCGCGACGCAATATTTTGACTTTGCTCGACCGTGCTCGCGAGCGGCTAGCTTCATTGGGCTTTTGGCGAGCTGGACCGATCTTTGCATTGACGGGGCTCCGTTCCTTCGGGTTGGTCCGGGACGTGGAAGAATCTCGGAGGCGGCACGGTGGAAGGACGCCCTTGAGGAGTCCCTAAAGGAATCTGGCTTAGACTTGGAGCTGCCTTCTGATCCTCCCAGCTCACCTGTTAGGGACAATACTCCTACTCCCGAGGTGGTTGGGACCGATCGTGATGCTTCTCCTCCGCTGCCTCCTCCGTCTTCAGAGCCTGTAGCTTAGTGTAGACAATGTATATTTTTCTTTTAATTTTTTTTTCTACTTTATTTGTCTTGTGACAAATTATTTTGAATGACAACCTTCTGAGTTGAATGTACTTTGGGTTTGTGTGTTTTTTGAGTTGAATGACAACAAAGTTGATATAGCTCGGTATTGCTTGTAACCTTAATGTATCTTGTGCCTGTTTGTTTTGATACAACAAAGTCGATATAGCTCGGTATTGCTTGTAACCTTAATGTATCTTGTGCCTGTTTGTTTTGATACAACAAAGTCGATATAGCTCGGTATTGCTTGTAACCTTAATGTATCTTGTGCCTGTTTGTTTTGATACAACAAAGTCGATATAGCTCGGAGTCCCCACTTTAAATTTCAAAAATTCCTAAATGTAATCCGACCAGTTTGACTTAACCTTTTCACCGATCTCTAGTGTAAGTTGGGTATTTCCCTTTAGTCATAGTTTCATAGGTCGGTTCGCCTTTACTCGGATCTGGAGGCGTTTCGCCTATTCAGATGTCGAGGCGGTTCACCCTTACTCGGATCCGGAGGCGTTGCTGTTCGGATGCCGAGGGCGGTTCACCCTTACTCGGATCCGGGGCGTTTGCTGTTCGGATGTCGAGGCGGTTCACCCTTACTCGGATCCGGGGCGTTGCTGTTCGGATGTCGAGGGCGGTTCACCCTTACTCGGATGGAGGCGTTTGCTGTTCGGATGTCGGAGGCGGTTCACCCTTACTCGGATCGGGCGTTTGCTGTTCGGATGTCGAGGCGGTTCACCCTTACTCGGATCTGGGCGTTTACTGTTCGGATGTCGATTCTAGTTTTACTTGATCAACACATTCGAGATATATTTTTGTAATAAACTTTCATTAAAACAACATAAGCTTTTTTCCACATCTCTTCACACAAAATACTTTTTTAAGTGACATATGTTCCAAGGTCTTTTGATGAGGCGCCCCTCCATATCCTCAAGCTCGTAAGCTCCTCCCGCGTAAATTCGGATTACCTTGTAAGGGCCCTCCCAGTTCGGTTCCAGCTTTCCTGTTTTCCTGAGGGCATCAGCTCGCCTGAGCACCAAATCACCGACCTGGAATTGTCTCTTCTTGACTCTTTTGTCATGAGCTGCTTTTGTCAGGCTTTTGTATCTTTCAGTTCGTGCTGCTGCCGCTTCCCTCCTTTCTTCTATGGTATCTAACGCTTCCTTCATTATTTCCTCGTTCTCCACCTCGTTGAACCATCGAACCCGATGGGACATTTCTCCGACTTCTGCGGGGATGACGGCCTCGGACCCGTAGACCATACTGAAGGGTGTTTCTCCTGTTGACGATCTAGGTGTGGTCCTGTACGACCATAGTACCGAGCTAAGCTCATCCACCCATCCTCCACCCACTTTGTCTAAGCGGGTTTTTATCCCCTGCAAGATTGTTCTGTTAGTTACCTCTACTTGCCCGTTAGCTTGCGGGTGAGCAACCGCAGCGAACCTTTGCTTGATATGCATGCCCTCGCACCAGGACTGGGTTCTCTTCCCATTGAATTGGGTTCCATTATCTGAGATGAGTATCTGGGGCGCTCCGTACCTTCAGCAAATGTTGTTAAACAGGAAACTTATGATTCTTTGCTCGGTTATGGTAGCCACAGGCTCGGCCTCTACCCATTTGCTGAAGTAGTCTATGGCTACTATTAAGAACTTTCTTCCTCCCGAGCCAGGTGTAAACTGCCCCATGATGTCAATTCCCCATTTGGCGAATGGACAGGGCGCTCCCATGGTGATCATATCCTCGGGATATGAATTAAGTGCGTGCACTTGACATTTTGGCATCGCTTAACCATTTCTCTTGCTTTCTTGCTCATGGTCGGCCAAAAGAAACCAGCCCTTAGCGTTTTGCTAATCAGCGCTCTTCCTTTGGTATGGTCTCCGCAGCACCCTTCGTGGATTTCTTCCAATACACTTCGCCCTTCTTCTTCCGAGATGCATCGTAGGTATGGCCCGAGGTAGGACCTTTTATATAGCTCATCATTAATGCAGCAGAACCTTGCTGCTCTTCGCACAATTTTCATTCTTTCTTGTCTCTCCTTGGGTAATTCGCCCTTCTTAGGTATGCCAATAAAGGAGTTCGCCAATCTGCCATCTCATTCACCTCCATCACCTGTTTCATGATGCTACTTGGCCGCTCCCAGAATCGTTCATCGTTCGCGAGTGGCAATCCACTAAGGAGCTTCCCATCTTTGCTAGGTAATCAGCTTTTGCATTCTCCGACCTAGGGATATGGACTAGCTTCCATTCACCTAGTTTTTTGGCAGCCTCTTTTACTTCCTCCACATACTTCTTCATCCGATCTTCATTTATCTCAAATTTTCCTTCTACCTGTTGTGTGACCAGTTGGGAATCAGAGTAAGCAATGAGTCGTCGTGCGCCTAAGTCTATTCCCAGCTGCATTCCCTTGACAGGCTTCATATTCGGCCTCGTTGTTAGATGCCCGAAATCGAATTTTATGGCATACTCTAATTGCTCGCCTTAGGGGTAGTGAGGATTATTCACCTTTGAGAACCCTTTGGTTGTCGCCGATCCATCCACATGCAACAGCCACTGTCCTTCTGGTGGCGACGGCATGGCCCCCTCTTGGATAAAGTCTGCTAGGGCCTGAGCTTTAATCGCCGTTCTCGGCTCATATTCCATGTCGTACTCCCCCATTTCCACCGCCCACTTCACCAGACGACCTGATACATTAGGTCGCCCTAATATTTCTCTCAAGGGCAAGTTGGTTCGCAATTTTATCCGGTGGGCTAGGAAATAGGGCCTCAATCGCCTGGCCGTAACCACTAACGCCAGCGCCCCTTTTTCTAGCTCGGAGTAGTTCCGTTCTGCTCCTTGCAAGATTCGGCTCGTATAATAAATGGGCTTTTGTTTATTCATTTCTTCTCTCAGCAAGACCGAGCTCACCGCTCCTTCTCCCACGGATAAGTAGAGTACAAGATCCTCTCCTGGTACTGGTTTGGTGAGTAGGGGCAGCTCGGCCAAATACTCTTTCAATTTTTCGAATGCCGTTTGCGCTTCCGGGGTCCATTCGAACTTGTTCCCTTTTCTTAAGAGTTTAAAAAATGGGAACCCCTTCTCGGCCGAGCGTGATATGAAACGGCTCAGCCCTGCTATTCTTCCCGTTAGTATCTGGATATCCTTTATATTTTTTAGAGGATTCATTTGCAGTACTGCCTTGACCTTCTCCGGGTTGACCTCGATTCCTTGCTCTGTGACCACATACCCCAGGAATTTTCCCGATTTGACTCCAAAAGAGCATTTTGATGGGTTGAGTTTCATTCCGTATGTGCGCAGGTTCTCGAACGTCTCTTCTAGGTCCCTGATATGTTCTCCTGCCTTCACACTTTTCACTAGCATATCATCCACGTATACCTCCATGTTTCTGCCGATTTGGGATTTAAAGATTCTGTCGACCATCCTCTGATATGTAGCTCCTGCATTTTTCAATCCAAAAGGCATGCGTACATAGCAAAAAGTTCCCTTTGAAACCACAAAACTAACCCGCTTTCTGTCCTCGGGTGCGAGAGGAATTTGATGATATCCTTGGGAAGCGTCCATCATACTGAGTAACTCGCACCCTGAGGTTGAATCCACCAGCTGATCTATGCGGGGCAATGGGTAGTGATCCTTGGGACATGCTTTATTTAGGTCCCGGAAGTCCATGCACATCCTCCACTTCCCCGGGCCCTTCCCTACCATCACGGCATTGGATAGCCACTCCGGAAACTGGATTTCCATTATGTGCCCAGCTCGGAGGAGCTTATCAACCTCTTCCCCAATGACCCCATCCATTTCGGCCCGAAATGCCTCCTCTTACCTTTCTTGGTCTTATGGTGGGGTCGATGTTCAACCTGTGTTCGGCAAGCTGTTGGGTGATTCCCACGGATCCTCACCGTGAATGCGAAAATGTCTACGAATCTTCTTAGCAGGCTGTTGAGGCCTTACTTTATTCCACCGTCCAACCGACTCCCCTTGCGTGTCTTTGTTTCAGGCTTTCCTGGAACCAATTCTATTTCTAGCAACTCCTCGTTGGGCTTGACAGCTTCTTCCTCGGCTTCCTCGGGTGTCTTCGTTTGTTTATTCCTCTTGGACTGGATCCGACCCCAGGCTCGGGTGTCCTCTTTCCACGTTGTACTCCACCTTCACGGTTGTTTGATAACGAGGCAGGCGACAAGCGATCTCCTGCTACCTCTCCCACCTCCTCCTACGGGAATTTCACTTTCATGTGCGCGGTAGAGGCTCTGCTTGAATTTGTTGAGCCCGGTCGTCTAAAATGGTGTTATAGGCCGATTTGGTGTCCACCACTAAGAATCGAGTGTCTTGACCTTCCGATGGGGCATCCGACCTAGTGCCACCGGCACCACTTCTCCCATGGTTGCACCTCGGTCATACGAGAACCCATAGAGCGCGGTATCTACCTTTCTCAATTCCACTTCCGTGTTCATCTGTTTGAAACAGTCATAGAATAAGATGTCTACCGAGCTACCCGTATCGATAAACACCCTCTGCACGTCGAATCGCGATTTCCGCTGTGATGACCAACGCGTCATTGTGGGGCGTATGTATCCCATTATAATCCATGGTGCAATGAATGATAGGCCCACCGCCTACGGGCGACCTCCTTGAGTTGATGACACCTAGCCTTTCGTGCGTGGGCTTTCCTAGCTGATTAGAACTTCCGTCGGTTGGTCCCCCGATATCATGTGGATCACTCCTTTTTAGCTAGGGAGCGGCGGGTCCCCGTGGAGCTTCTCTTTTCACCCCGCCCCTCACGGGGGCATGGGTGGCGCCTCCGACCTCCATTTCTCTGTTGATATGTGAACTCCATCGGATGTCCCTCGGACCGGCCTCTCGATCTCGTCCTTAAGGTGCTTGCATTAAATGTTTTATGCCCGTAATCATTGTGGAATCGACAATAAAGATCTGACTTCGGCTGGGTGGGCCTATTAGGGCGAGATGCAGGCCACTCGATGACCCTGCTCATTTTACCCTCAACTGCTTCCAAAACCTGGGCTCTCCTCATTGTTAGTGGGCTATATTGGTCAAATCTTGGTCGCCTTAGAACGATATCGTTATTCTTCCGATCTGTTTTCCCCCGTGACATTTCTTCCCGAGGCAAATTTCCTTGAAAGGTGTACTCCTCCCGCTGTATCAATCTGCTGGACCCCCTTTCCCCATCCTCGGGCTTTTCATGCAACTCCTCCATATCCTTCTCGGTTTCCTCAACGTTGATGTACTTCGAGCATCGGGCTAAGACCTCATCATATGTTCTGGCTGGTTTTTTAGCTAATGAGGTGCGTAACAACCCCGGCCTTAGTCCCTGTGTCAAGGCACTGGTTTTTACCTCTTCTGACGACGAGGGTACCTCCAGACACGCCTTCGTGAATCGGGTCACATAAGCTCTCAGCGCTTCTCCAGAATATTGTTTGATACTGGACAAGGACATGAAGGTCTTTTGGTGCGCCCTGGCGCTGGCAAAATGTGTCAAGAACGCGGAGCTGAAAGTTTTGAAGCTGGCGATTGACCCAGGGGGTATCTGGTGGAACCAATCCTGAGCTGACTCGGTAAGTGTGGCCAAGAATGCCCTGCAACTCACGGCATCCGAATATCTATGTAGTACCGCCATGTTCTCGAATCTGTATAAATGTCGGGTGGGATCTGAAAGTCCATCATAGGTGAAGGTAACAGCCCTAAACCCATACGGGAGCTCGGCCTGTAGTATGCCTTCTGAGAAGGGATGGCCTGGATGACTTTCCATGTCCCTCCCTGCAACCCTCTGTCGCAACTCTTCCAGCTCGTCCTGCATGCTGGATATTAAGGGATCCTGCGTTTTTTCCTGCCTAGATCGGTCCCATATTTTTGGATAACTCTCACCATGTTCTTCTTGCTGATCAATTTCTTCCGGCCCATCCGATAGGATAGGTATTACTTTTCGTGGTACCCTTTGCTTTTCGACCTCCCGGCTCTTCTGGATTGCACTGGCGATTATGTCGGCCAAGGCTTCCTTCGTTAGTGTAATTGTCTTTGGGTGCGACTTCTTCTACGAGGGTGGCGGGCGTTTTCTCTCAGTCGCTTCTCCACCCGCCGCCGCTAGTTCCTCTTCTAGATTTCGGGTATTAAATCCCTGTTCTCTTGGTTCATTTCTTCTGCCATTACTAACCTCACGTCTCAACTCAAAGTGACTCGATGTCACGTTCCCACAGACGGCGCCACTTGATGTAACCGAGCTGATCGGCCACCAAGAACCGGGTTAATCTTAGAAGTTTAGCTAAGAAAACCCAAAATATATGAAGTACTCTCTTTTCTTTCTCTCTCTAAAAAATGCTGTATTCTCAGAGTCTGAATCCCTTTTGAGGAACCCCCCCTCTCCCTTTTATAGGAGGGAGGATACCTTGTCATCTGAGATGATTCCTGATTCCTAGAGAGAATCCCGGATATCCAGGGATTCAAGCTGCGATTTCCTATCCCTGGATTTCCGGGATTGCGAGGTATGGGCTCTCAATCCCTGGATCTCCGGGATTGGCAACGTATGGGTTCTCAGCCCCTGGATCTTAGGGATTCTGTCAGGTGAGTCAGGATCTTTTTCCCAAGAGTCCGATGGTTTTTAGGTCAGCTCATCCCTATTCAAATCAGTAGTTTGAGAGGCCTTTGAGGTCGGCGACCTGTTATCGGATATCATAGGTCAGCGGGGGCCTCCGAGGTCGGCGCCCTTTATCTTAACAGATGTCACAGCTAAATGGGGCCTCCGAGGTCGGCGATCTTCTAAAGGACCTTGGGGTTGTAATCTCCTTATCTAAGAACCTAGGTCGGACCTTATTGGTCCATATTTTAAACCGGGTTTTCAGTGAGCGTACATTCGACGTCCTATCAGTAAGTAAGAATTTCCGTCGGATATTACAACATATACCACCCGGCAACGCAATACGATCCTGGAAGGTCACTAGAACAAAAGCAACCATGAATGAATAATAATGAATAGAAATCCTACAAGGGCTAAGAATGACTCACTGAGGTGAATTAATAACGCAATGAGTGATAGCTCAATGAAATGATTGAACCGTCGTTCCTCGTGAATTAAGTGATTAGTTTGATAATTACAAGTCTCAACATGATTGATGTACTATGAATGAATTACATGTATGAATGAACAACAACGAAAGGAATGATTATCCTTTTAACCGAGCAAGAATTCACTTGCCTGGAATTAGATGAAAGGGTACGAATGACGAGGTACCAAGGTTGAAGGGAAACGACAACTCCGAACCTAGACAAGTTCGTAATCAACTATCAATAACCCATCGGTAGGAAAATAAGTTGGAATCCACCCGAAAATACTACCCACGATACATGTTTTCCGGTAAGAAAACCTCTAGGTGGTGAATCACACTCAACTAACCCAAATACTCAACAATTCCGGAAAATACACTAATAAATCTATAGGAACACATGTATCCAAGGTAGATAATCCATACTCAACATATTCCAACACATTAGAAAGCTAACTCGAAGAGGTCGGAAGAAAAACCCCCAAATCCCGAAATTCTAGGGTTAGACAAAGTTTACTTGATTTGGAGTGGTGGAGAGGATTAAATGTTGAACAATCCGAACTAGAAGCTTGAAGATGTTAATAGATGGTAGTAGCTCGAAGAGATCTTCACAAATCGCCCAAAATCGCCCAAAATCACCCAAGGAAGGAGGAGAAATGAAAAAAATGACGAAATGGGGATAAAATGTCCTATTTATACTAAACCCAGCTTAGCATGCGCTAGCTTCTGAGATTAACGTGTGCTAGCACGTTGACCGGGTAGTCCAGTGAACTCTGCCTGCCTCGTTAGCGTGTGCTATGTATACTTTGTAGCGTACGCTAACGCCTTACTCTTAGCGTATGTTAACCGAGTGTTAACGCGCGCTACCTGATAGTTGGTGTCCAGAATATTGGAGTCCAGAACCTAGTGTCCTCCGTCTCTCGAGCCTTAGCGCGCGCTACTACGATGACTTAGCATGCGCTACTAATAAAACTAGCATACCCTATTTACCACTCATACGTGCGCTACGAACTCTCCATTTCAGCCCAGTACCTAATGGACTGTCTGCCTCAAACACGGTAGCGTGCGCTAATGTTGACAGTGAGCGTGCACTAATGTTGACAGTGAGGGTGCGCTACCGGCACGCAAATAGCATGCGCTATAAAGAGTACATAGCGTGCACTACACCTCACACATAGGCTACCAAAACGATGATGATGATAATAATATCGTCTCGATTCACAACATGGTTGAAGGTCGAATGATAACTGATACACGATTCAGAATACGTCGAACGGTGAACACAATGAATGAATATGAATGATGAATGATTATTAAAGAGTGAAAATTACTGAGTAACAATTACTGAATTATAATAAATGAATTCACAACCGGGTATTACATTATAGCCCATTCTCAATATAAAATACTCGAATCTAATCAATAAACCAGAGTTTTCGTAGGATACCGACTAGAATACATGTAATGTGGTTTTATCTCCTATTAACAAGACATAATCAAGAAGTATTGGAGCTATTATAGTGAATCCTTTCCACAACAAGACATAATCAAGAAAGAAAATCTTAATCGGAGCTGTTATAGTCAATTGTGAGTACAAAAGGCTCGAATCTAACCAATAAACCCGAGTTTTCATAGAGTTCCAAGTCGAATGCAAGTAACGTGGTCCTATATCCTATTAACAAGACATAATCATGAATTGAAGGCTTAATCGGAGCTACTGTATTGTAACACCCCCAAAGCCAACCGGGGATATTACAACCCCGTGGGCCCCGCGCCGGAACCCACAAGGCTAAAAATTATTGTCAAAACGTTACAAACACGCCAACGAGGCAAAGACGGTGATATTTTAAAACTCAAATAATTTCAAAATATAGTTCCCAAATACCGTCATCAAATACCATTTGAAAGCACAAGGCGAAGACGCCAAAAGGGCATTTAGAAAATACACACGAGCTAGTAAAATACTGAAAGCCGTTAATGATACACACGCAGTGGATATAAACACAGAAGGAAATACATTTGCAGCGGAATTATAAAAACCAGAAAGAATACTCAAAACCCAATAACCATGACATAGCCAGTATCACCGGGAAGCTCATCCCTTCACGACCGCTACTAGCTCGATCTCCAAGTACCTAAAAGATAAAGCCCACGACGGGGTCAACCATAATACTCAACAATGATAACGATCACATCAACATATACAATTACATATCAATGTAATTTACAGAGTAAGAACATTCCCAATGTAACATTACCGTAGTAACCTTACCAATGCATCACAGTCTATATCAAATCAATCCTTACCATAATCCACATCTCGCGTTTTCAAATGACGAATGAATTCAAAAATAACCATTTGTACTGTATTCAAAACGATACCAAGATTCTCAAACATAACTATATCTCAAGTATGGAGTAATTTGTCCATGACCAAACATGTTCGCTGGATCGCACAATCGAATCCCAATTCTGATAAAACTGAAACACATGATGCATCTGTAGATCAACTATTCCAAAACAATGACAAGTCCCGGGTATCGATACAAAGTATGAATGCTCACACAATTAATATTAATAAATAACCAATGCATCAAAACAAGAATATCAATGTCATGATAACTCCACACAAGATCGACAAAGGTCCGACCACGAACGAGAATACCATTGATGTGGTAAACTTCAACAAGATAAATACAGGATCAACAACCGAGAATACCAGCGATACAGTAAACTCCAACAAGATCAATAAAGGATCAACAACCGAGAATACCAACGATACGGTAAACTCCAACAAGGTCAATAAAGTATCAACAACCGAGAATACCAACGATACAGTAAACCCCAACAACATCAATAAAGGTTCAACAACCGAGAATACCAACGATAAGGCAAACTCCAAACGGAATCAATAAGGATCAATAACTAACGAGTTGACCAACGATATGGTAACTCCAAACGAGATCAGTAGAGAATCAATAACAAACGAGATTACCAATGATATGGTAACTCCAAACGAGATCAGTAGAGGATCAATAACAAACGAGATCACCAACGATATGGTAACTCCAAACGAGATCATAAAGGATAAATAACAAACGCGATTACCAACGATATGGTAACTCCAAACGAGATCAGCAGGGAATCAATAACAAACGAGATTACCAACCATATGGTAACTCTAAACGAGATCGATAAAGGATCAACAGGGACAGATACACGAGAAAATAAAATCATCAACCGTATACAAATCACATATGTGGGACCTCGAAGACAAACCCGACTATCGAACATATCCTATTATACATGGACTATGAACGACGAATCAATCTGACTTAAGATAGATGTCACGATATGCCCGATCCGGAAATGTGTCCCTGTACAAGCCAACCACGGGTATTGATCAGATACATGTCTGGTCTCGTACCTAATCAGCCTCACAAAGTACATCTCGTGTGCACGGTTCAATATGAGGTCAAAACCAACACATGCTACACGTGCCCGCCTTGAAAATCCTACACATGACCGATCAAAACGTATCTGACTCCAGACATGTCACGATACAACATGACAACGAAACTCAAAGAAATTCATATCCAATAAGGACCAGAAAACTTCCGAAGTGAACAATGACAGTTCGATAATGAAAGATCAACACGACCACAATGTCGTATTTCCGCTAGACAACAGTTCGCAGCATGATCAACAATGCATATAATATTAGTACATAAACCCCAAGGCCGCAGTCAAGGGTCACGGAAGCATCTCACAGGAATACTCCAGAACGTGGGTGCCATATTCTGGTCTTATCCCTCAACACATTACATGCAATCACAAAATACCCCAAGGTCGCAACCAAGGGTCACGAAAGTATCGACACAGGAATACCCCGGAACATGGGTGCCCAATTTGGGTCTTATCCCCCAACACATTTCCACACGGGTACCATACAGGTTTTATCCCCAACATATCGGCCCACAAAATTACAGTTCAAAGAAAGAGCACATCACAATATACCAAACAATGATGCACACTCATTACATGAAACATCAACACACAAATATGCAACAATGCAACATGATAGTTGTCGTAATTCAGCAATACTAAATTACCTCAAAGCCGGAGACACTAACCCTTCCTCGACCAACGTCCCTGAACGAATACACGGTTATCCGAATAATCTAAATGAAGTACAGTCCATTACTAATACCAAACCATCATTGTTAGGCGTATTTTTATGCGCTTATTTATCATTACTTTATATCCATTTTGAGCCTAAAAATGCATAAATGAGATTTTAATGCACTATTCGTATATGTTTTGCAGGAAATTAGAGTCCGGAAGCCTAAACGACGAAAAACGGGCGAAAACAACAATTTTTGGTCATGAGCCGCGGTACAAGGATGCTGAGATGCGGCACACGAAGAGGCCTATCAAGCGCCGAGCAGACTGTACCGGGAGAAAAAATAAGCGCCCAGGTATAGGCGCTGAGCAGTAAGGGCCGCGGCACAGATTAAGTGAGCCGCGGCCCACGAGGCAGTTTTGAGGTGTTGGCCGCGATTCTGGGCCATTTTTGGAGCCTGTTCCCAACCTAATTCCCAGACGCGTTTTGGAGGCTGATGATAGTTATAAATAAGGGTTTAAGGGCTGAAGACAAAAATCATCAAATCGGGAGATCGATCGATAGACATCGCGGGACAGAAGAACACAAGGAGGAGATTTGTGGGCGACGACAAGACCATGGATCCCTACGGTTTTTCTTAATTTTTCCGCATCTTAGTTCCTAGATCTATTCGAGTAGGATTGTGATTGTAGCCGATTACATGACGGTTTGATTTATTTATTTTTATTTCAATTTACTCGTTATTCGTATTGAATTGGATTTTTCTCATCGTTCTTAATGATTTTTAATTGTCTGGCCAACAGTTGAATTGTTATGAATGTCTTTATGGATTCGGGAGATGAAATTTAGGCATAGTTCTTGTGAGAATAATCATGATTTTCGTGAGATAGGGATATACTCATGGGAATTGTGAAGCCTATTTATTGTGGGAATTATTGAACTGTTTTAGCTATTAATTATCTAATTCGAATAGGTATATATCGAGTTAATAATTCGTAGTATTTTCTATCGACCTTGGGAAAGGCTTTAGAATAATTTAGGAATTCCTGGCTTACAATCAATTGAATAAAAGTGAATTGGAAGTAAATAAAAATCATTCCTGATTGTTTGAGATGAAAATCATAATCCTACACCCTTATTATTATTACTATTATTATTTATTTTTCTGCAATTAGTTTAGAAATAAATTCCATATAATTGTTCTTCAAATAAAATTACGAGTCGACTATATTTTGGTACTTAGTGAAATCAGTCCTCGAGGGAACGATATCTTACTCATCACTTTATTACTTGTTGACACCGTGCACTTGCGGCATAGTGTGAGGGATTTCCTCACAACAAGTTTTTGGCGCCGTTGTCGGGGACTGATTTTTCGCTAATATCAATAACAAGCGACTCTAATTTTAATTTGAAGTTTTTTTTTGTTAGTCTCTATAGTTTTATTTTTTTCATTATGTTTTCCTTTGATTATCGTGACCCTTGGCATTTCATAAATTTCGATAATCTTAATAATTTGCCTAATAGGATCAGTCAGCCCCCTCCCCCAAAACAAAAGACCATGCTTGAACAATGTGTAGACGCTCTCAAAAATCCTGATAGTACCCCTTTTGAGCGAGAATGTGCATGTCGTGGTCTTGAGATTCACTATGGTTATTTTCCAACTCATATATTTAGTAGTGAAGTTGAGGGTGAGGTTGAGAGGAAAGACATGTTGAGTTTTAGGGTCGATCCCCCAGAACCTGATAATTACATAAGTGTGATGAGCTTATAGAAGAAGTTACCATTGATGATGTTTCCAAAGAAATTTCATTAAATTGTCATCAAACTTCAACTAATAAGGTGAACACTTTTGTGCCAAAAACTTTATTAACAGTGCCGCGCATAATTTTTCCTAAATCCATAATGGGAGAGATTGATTCCATTACTCTTGATTTTGTTGAGGCTGATTCTTTGAGTTCTAATGAGGTTGTTCATGATATGTCTTTATTATCTATCCATTCGAACTCTGCTTATTTTTTCGTGACTTATAATTATTATATTCTTCCATCATTTTTTGGTTGTCCGCAAAATTATTCTTACTCATTATATTTGGCAACCAGCCATGAACCAAAGTTTCCCTTGTGGAATAAGAGGCTTATAGATTGCAAGAAGGGGGCATTTGACAATCTCTCTAGAAATAAGCCACGTTAAAATTTTTTGCCACGTCGTGCTCAAGACGTAAAATAGAGCGCTTGATGGGAGGCAACCCATCATTTTTACTTGCTTTCTAGTTAGTTGTTTTTATTTGATTTTTAGTTAATAATTTTTTCCTTTATTTTGTTATTTCGTTTGGATTCGTGTATCCTTAGTGGCCCTGATTTCTCTAATATTTTGTTTTACCCAAATGAGTTATTATCCTTCATATTCTAGTCTTTCTTGACTTAATGTCTTTAGTTATTTCATGACTAGAGACTAAGTTTGGGGGTCCCTGGTGAAGTTGAGCATTATTTGAAGTATGGATTGACAGATGATTCCACTCAGACATGTGCTGGTGTTCAAGAAGACATTTGGAATAAGTTTCACTTTTCCTTATTTCTTTTATTTTCATGAGTTTTATTGTTGATGATTTTATGTGTAGTGGAATAAATTGAAGCATGCGATATTCTCTTAATTTTTCTTGGTTATGAATTGCGATTTCATCATTGCTTTATTTTTCTTGCATGCCGTTGATGGTTAAAAACATGAATTTTTCATGAATTTTTCGTGCTTCCGTGTGTAAAACTGATGTTACGATACTGATTTCTCTTGGAAGAAACGGTTAAGTTTTAGTCGAGTTGCAGTCAGCGATATCTGTTTCTGTTGAGTATTCATTTAGGTCCGAAATTTTTTCGTTTTTGTAGAAATCTTAGCAGATAAGAAAGGAGACATACGTGTTTTCAAATCGCCGCCCATACGTTTGGTTATACTTTTCGGTTAGCTAGTCGTCCAGTAACATAAGTCATGTGGGCACTTAATTTGAGTTTAGAGTGGGACAGTTTTTTCCCAAAAAGTCGAGATATTATTTGTGCTATGATGGGAAGTCTAGTAACCGGGGGTATTCACGTGACCCGTTGTTTACTCTCGCGTAAAATGACAACCCTGATTAGACTAGTGGTTTAAAAATATCGCATTACCGATGATGGGAAGCCTAGTAACCGGGGGTATTCGCGCGACCCGTTGTTTACCTTCGCGTAAAACGGCAACCTTGACATGCGGGAATTGCTATTCAAGTTTTTTTCTCCGATGTAGAGGGGGACTTAGTAACTAGAAGCATCCATGTGCCCCATGAGTGTCTTTTACGTCAAACGGTTCGCTAATACATGAGAATGGAATTCCACCCTAGGATTATCCCGATAAAACATCCCGAGATCCGAACCTAGTGGTTAACTCGAATCATTTTATTGATCATATATAACGGAATACTGTCCGAGGGTTATTTTTGATGATGAAACTCTTGAAATTTTTGCCACTAGACTGTGGGACTGGGCGAATTAGCTTGTTTAATCTAACCCTTCATATTGGCGGTCGGTTAAATTCACGCTTGTTAATCTTTGAGCTTGATTTTCTTCATGAACGATTGGTTAGGACTGAAAATGACTACTTCTTTGACTCAGTGTCCGTGGATGTGACTCACTATTACGACACTCGTATTATTCTTTGAGATTCTCAGGGTAGTATTGATTAAGTTGAGCACTATGGAATTGCACGATCATTCATGATACATTTTTTTTTTTTTTTTGAAAATTGATTTTTGCTTGAGGACAAGCAAAGGCTCAAGTTTGGGGGTATTTGTTAGGCGTATTTTTATGCGCTTATTTATCATTAGTTTATATCCATTTTGAGCCTAAAAATGCAAATGAGCTTTTAATGCACTATTCGTATATGTTTTGCATGAAATTGGAGTCCGGAAGCCTAAACGATGAAAAACGGGCGAAAACAGCAATTTTTGGTCATGAGCCGCGGCACAAGGATGCTGAGCCGCGGCACACGAAGAGGCCTAGCAAGTGCCAAGCGGACTGTACCGGGGGCCGCGGCACAGCTTAAGTGAGCCGCGGCCCAGGAGGAAAAATAAGCGCCCAGGTATAGGCGTTGAGCAGTAAGGGCCGCGACACAGATTAAGTGAGCCGCGGCCCACGAGGTGGTTTTGAGGTGTTGGCCGCGATTCTGGGCCGTTTTTGGAGCCTGTTCCCAACCAAATTCCCGGACGCGTTTTGGAGGCTGATGATAGTTATAAATAAGGGTTTAAGGGCTGAAGACAAAAATCATCAAATCGGGAGATCGATCGATAGACATCGCGGGACAGAAGAACACAAGGAGGAGATTTGTGGGCGACGACAAGACCACGGATCCCTACGTTTTTTCTTAATTTTTCCGCATCTTAGTTCGTAGATCTATTCGAGTAGGATTGTAATTGTAGCCGATTACATGACGGTTTGATTTATTTATTTTTATTTCAATTTACTCGTTATTCGTATTGAATTGGATTTTTCTCATCGTTCTTAATGCTTTTTAATTGTCTGGCCAACAGTTGAATTGTTATGAATGTCTCTATGGATTCGGGAGATGAAATTTAGGCATAGTTCTTGTGAGAATAATCATGATTTTCGTGAGATAGGGATATACTCATTGGAATTGTGAAGCCTATTTATTGTGGGAATTCTTGAACTGTTTTAGCTATTAATTATCTAATTCGAATAGGGATATATCGAGTTAAAAATTCGTAGTATTTTCTATCGACCTTGGGAATGGCATTAGAATAATTTAGGAATTCGTCGCTTACAATCAATTGAATAAAAGTGAATTGGAAGTAAATAAAAATCATTCCTGATTGTTTGAGGTGAAAATCATAATCCTACACCCTTATTATTATTATTACTATTATTATTTATTTTTCTGCAATTAGTTTAGAAACAAATTCCATATAATTGTTCTTCAAATAAAATTACGAGTCGACTATATTTTGGTACTTAGTGAAATCAGTCCTCGAGGGAACGGTGTCTTACTCATCACTTTATTACTTGTTGACACCGTGCACTTGCGGCATAGTGTGAGGGATTTCCTCACAACAATCATCTCGAGTTCAATGTCGGCATGATAACTAGCCTTGATATCTACCCTCTCATACAATAGACCAAATATAATTCACGTCTCCGTTTCCACTGGACATCTTTAAAATCATATACATTATGATTTATATCAGTCCAAGCATAATATACATACCTTCATCCGGACAATTCATATTTAATAATACCATTGCTATATGAATCATAAATGAAATGAAATCAAAACCATTTATTAAACATTATGAACTGAGCAAGCATAACTTGCCTTGATACTGGTACGACGAAGCCATTACCAATCCCATCGTATTCATCTACATGCTCCGCAGCCCCGACCAAGGCGATCCATATAGTCTGCAATCTCTCTCGCAGCACAACGGTTAACATCAACGATAACTTAATGCAACCTAATGCAATAATCAATTAACAATACGCTCGATAACAATCAACAACCGATATAACTGACCAATCAAACTCAACAGTTCAACGATATCTTGATCATATACGGAACCAAACCATTACAATTCAAACAATACGAATACAAGCCGCAATTCGATAATAAATAAATTCTAACAAGTGTCTCAACATTCTTGATTCCGGCTTCAATCTTAATTTCGGATTAACACGGCTCATCTTTGTAAATTCATTGGAATGAAATTACCGGTTATCATCACGAATAATCATATGCCAAAATTAACCGCAATCCTTCCAATTTCCATAAAGTCACGACATATATCACTCAAGAGTTCTTCAAGAACATGAATTAATCCATAATAATGTTTGTAGTCAACAAAACAACGTAATCCGACGTGTTCTAAAATCTAACCATCATCTAATTCATAATCCAAGGCATATATCATCATGATCTTTAACATACACTTCACATAACACCAAGGATCATAACAACAATACACTAACCATCATCATACAAAGAAGAACGTCAACAACAACATTAAAATCCAAATCGAAGAGAGGAGTTATCCAACATACCTCAAGAACACAATCAAGCACCTCAAGAATACACAATATCTTCATATCTCAAGTTCCACATCCATGACTCCAATTCCCCAATCTGTTTGGAAGAGCCAAAGTCAGTCTCTGAAGGTTGAAGGGTGAAGAAACGACATGGATATCTCCAAAAATACCAAAGGGACGGGTCTCACATATTTATATAACTTCAACTATTACGTGCGTTAGGTAACCTTACTAACATACGTAACCATCTTTACGTACGTTAACTGGCCTTGTTAGCGTACGTAACACCATTCCAGAGGTTACTGTCTCATTTCGTATTATGCATTACATACGTAATGTCCATGATGTAGCGTACGTACTATTACCGTTGACTTACTACAGTAACATACTCGTCTAACGTACGTAATGATCTGTCCTTAGCGTACGCAAGGCTCGAGGTTGACTCGCCTGTCCACATCCGCGCTGAAAGCTGCCGACACCGGGCCCACCTGCCGACCACAGCTTGATCATATCTGATTCCCTTCTTAACGTACGTTATGTACCCAACCTAACGTACGCTAAACTCCCTTCATTACGTACGTAAAACACTCTTCTTAGCGTATGCTACGCTCGCACCATTACGTACGTAAGCTCCTATGCTTAACGTACGTAGTGGCTTTCATACTTAAGCATTTCTGCTCCAGTCTGCTGTCTTAAATATACCGACCACGTATACGCGACATACTGAATACGTATACTCGTTCCGACAACATTCTCATACGATATATCTGATGTACGATACCCTCAAATGCAATCGTCGACAAAGTACGACAATTATACAAATACTCATACAGTATATTCGACATCGAAAACATATCAAACATGTAATATCCTAGAATTAAATATAACCTCGATAGATATATTGGTACAACTATCACAGTTCCAAAAATTATTTATCCATACTGTATTGGTCCCACTCTGTACAGTACAACTCAGATAATATAATGCAAAAAATCGTAGCGAAATTCTAGGATATTACACGTATAGAATCCTTGATACAACAAGACTTAATCAAGAACTAAAGGCTTAATCGGAGCTATTATATCCAATCCTTTCTACAAGACTTAATCAATAAGTAAAATATTAATCGGAGTTGTTAGAGCCAATTCTGAATATAAAAGGCTCGAATCTAATCAATAAACCCGAGTTTTCATAGAGTTCCGACTCGAATACATGTGACGTGGTTTTATTTCCTATTAACAAGACTTAATCAAGAAGTAAAAGGCTTAATCGGAACTATTATAGCCAATTCTTGCTACAATTCTTGCTACAACAAGACTTAATCAAGAAAGAAAAGATTAATCAGAGCTATTATAGCCAATTCTGAGTACAAAAGGCATGAATCTAATCAATAAACCCGAGTTTTTATAGAGTTCTAACTCGAATGCATGTAACATGGTCTTATCTCCTATTAACAAGACTTAATCAAGAAGTGAAGACTTAATCGGATCTACTATATCCAATTTTTGCTACAACAAGACTTAATCAAGAAGTAAAAGATTAATCGGAGCTGTTATTATAGCCAATTCTGAGTATAAAAGGCTCGAATCGAATCAATAAACCCGAGTTTTCATAGAGTTACGACTCGAATGCATGTGATGTGATCTTATTTCCTATTAACAAGACTTAATCAAGAAGTAAAGGCTTAATCGAAACTATTAAAGCAAATTCTTGCTACAACAAGACTTAATCAAGAAAGAAAAGATTAATCAGAGCTATTATAGCCAATTCTGAGTACAAAAGGCTTGAATCTAATCAATAAACCCGAGTTTTCATAGAGTTATAACTCGAATGCATGTAACATGGTTTTATCTCCTATTAACAAGACTTAATCAAGAAATGAAGGCTTAATCGGAGCTACTATATCAATTTTTTGCTACAACAAGACTTAATCATGAAGTAAAAGATTAATCCGAGCTGTTATTATAGCCAATTCTGAGTACAAAAGGCTCGAATGTAATCAATAAACCCGAATTTTCATAGAGTTCTGACTCGAATGCATGTTACATGGTCGTATCTCATGTTAACAAAACTTTTTTTTTAAAAAGAATGTCATATTATAGCACAAAGATGATTTAGGGGGGCCTATTCCCTTACAAAGCTGATATTTTCTGGGGGGGCAAATCCCAAATATAGCCACAAACGAAATAAAACAAGCTAACTAAGAACAAGAAAGCAAGTAAATTTTTGGGTGGCCAAATCCCAAACATAGCCACACGACAAATGACACAAACAAATATCTTCAGCTGAGTGTCTGGTTCGAGCTTGAATATCTGCAGGATTGCACTAGGAGCCGTGTAAGAATTAGGTACTTTAACGACATACCTAGGTCAAGTTTGAGTGCCAACTGAGTATCAGGCCATGGTTCAGAGCCAAAACTGAATCCAACAAATAACCAGGAGCCATCCATAAAAGAGTCTTTAGCGTGAGCATGCACATCTTGGAGTATGCAGATACGAAAGGACCATATCAAAAGCTAAATATATGTCTAACAAAATCTACCAAAATTACCTACTTCCTCATTACTGCAATGCATACAATCAAACCAACTCAACGCCTCCCAAACGTAGAGTATAACCAATAACCGCATTTCTTCATGATTCTTCGATATTCAAGGGTTCATTCAAAATTCCCAATCCAGCTATTAAACAGGAGCCATCCGTCTTTGATCTTTAGCGTGAGCATGAGCATCTTGGAGTATGTAGATACGAAAGGACCATATCAAAAGCCAAAAATAGGTCTAACAAAATCCGCCAGAAGTACCTACTTCCTCATTACTGCAATGTGTACAAGTAAACCAACTCAACGCCCCCATACGTAGAGTATAACTAATTACCACATTTCTTCATGATTCTTCGATATTCCAGGGTTCATTCAAAATTCCCAATATAGCTATTAAACAGGAGCCATCCATCTTTGATCCTTAGCGAGAGTTTGAGCATCTTGGAATGTAGACACGACAGGACTCCTTCGAGAGCCAGAGACAGGTCATACAAAATCAACCATAAACACCTACTTCCTCACTACTTCAATGAGCAAATTGGAACCAACCTAGCGCCCCTCATACGCAGGGTAGGAACAAACATGCACCACATCTTCGTGATTCTTCGATATTTAAGGATTCTTTCGAGGAACCCAATCCAACCATTGAACAGAAGCCATCGAGTAACCTTATGAACAAGTTAGAGAGTAGGCTGAAAACAAGTCCTTAAACAAAACCCAAGTACCTACTACATCACTTCACAATTTCGAGCACAACTCCAACCCAATGCCGGCTATACACTGGGAAGGGCCATTCCGTCATCTGCCTCGTGACCATTCGATATCTGAGAAGAATTCGTGGACTCAAGTCAGCCATTATCAAGTAACAAGAGCCATATTGGAAACCAGCTCAAGTCGAGAGCCAAATGCAGGTCTCAAAAAAACTCAACCACCAACACCTACTACTTCATTACTGCAATTGAGCACATATGCACCAACCCAGAGCCCCCATAGGCAGGGTAAGATTATCATTCTAATATCTTCATGAATTTTCGGAATTCGAGGATGCATTTGAAGACCCATCCAGCCATAAACTGAAGCCAGTCGCCAAGTCTTTGGATTTGACAGGAGAGTGAATGGAATTACTTAAAGTAACCATAGCAAGGCCGGCAGCTATTCCGACCCTGCCCGAAGGGCAGTTCGATCGAGTCGTTGGTTGTTTTGACCAATATTCCCACCCCCGAGGACGTTTCTAGACTTGCCTAGGTCCCTAAGGGTCGTTTCAAGACTTGCCCAGGTCCCTATGGGCCTTTTAAAGGTCCTGTCCAGGACCATCATATTAACAAGACTTAATCAAGAAGTAAAGGCTTAATCGGAGCTACTTTCACTATAAGAATAAACGCAAAGATTTCGGATAATATCTGAAGTAAAAACGTTATAATTACCGAAGTCTATGTTCGTGTAGTAAAAGGTATACTTTAGACTTCGCTTTTTATGTGAAGTCTAATATCTTAATAACCGAAGTCTATCTTGTTTTTTTTTCTAATTATGATCCAAATGTGGAGGTAAGTGAAGTAAAAGAATGCCTTTAACTTTGGTTATATTATAATTGGCGTAGTAAATAAAGAACTTTTTACTTCAGTTATTGTATAATATATATTAGTATTTTCTGCAGTAATATATATTAATATTTCACATTTCAATTTAAAATTCATTGCCAAAATCTACATTCAACTATAACTAACCATCAACCACAAGAGCTCAATAATATAAGACCCAACAATTTCATGATGTATAACAAATTGAAAAAAACAGCTAGTACATAATAGTAAATACTGCATAATTGGTCTTGATGTATAAATAACTTAAGCTCAATATGAGAATCATCACATAAAAGATAATAATTCCAACTGAAACAATAAAAGTTCAAAATCCATCATTTCAAAAACTATTTCAACAACTAACAGCAAGTCCTTATCGTCTAACTCACATTCCGGTAAAACTTCTTCCTCAGACCAGAGGAACCAACTGGAATCACCTTAAGAACATTGAAACTCACGGTTTTTTACAACGGCCTACATTGACCAATGGTGACGTAGTCACCCTCCTTCACACGGAAACATGGGGAATGATATGCTGGGATGTTGGAATGCCTCTTTTCATATCTAGGGACAAATATAAAACACTTTGACAAACAACCAATACCAATAGCAGCAAGCCAGCAACTTGATAAAAGAGAATAATATACCTTTGGTACTTCTTCACCCAGTGCAGGTAGTTCCGTCGCACAATGATGGTTCGCATCATCTTTGCACTATGGCAAGTTCCAGTAAGGATACGTCCTCTGATGGATACATCACCGGTGAAGGGACACTTCTTGTTAATGTATGTGCCTGCAGGAAAGAGGCAACGACTCTCAGTATTAAGTAATAAAGAGCAACACAAGTTTCAACATACCATGTAACATATTTTTATTCAAGAGCTATGAGATGAAAACAACAATTTCATCATAAAACCAACAATATAAGACTAAAATATTAAGATACCACATTATATGTAATACCCGGTTGTAATTCAGTCATTATCATTCAGTCATTATCATTCAGTAATTGCCACTCAGTAATTATTCACTCATTAATGATCATTCATCATTCATATTCATTCATTATATTCATCGTTCAAAGTTATTTGTATCGTGTATCAGTTGTTATCCGTCATTCTACCTGGTTGGAGAATTGGACCGAGCATATTATCAATGTCACCTTTGTAGATGGATGTGTGTGATGAGTAGCGCATGCTATGTACTCTTTTTTAGAGCGTGCTAATTAAGTATGGGTAGCACACGCTATCTCTCAGTATTAGCGCACGCTAGCGTGGTTCAGGATGACAGTCCAGAAGGCACTGGACTACAGTCGAGTTGATGTAGCGCATGCTACCAATGGTAAGTAGCGCATGCTAATAAGTTTGGATAGCACACGCTATGCAATCCGTGTAGCGGGCCCTAGGGCCGATCAGGCAGAGTCCAGTGGGTACTGGTCTGATTTTGGAATAATTCCTAACGCACGTTAGGAGGGATTTTTAACGTACGCTAAGGGGACAGTAGCGTACGCTGATTATTGGACGGAGCACGTGCTATCACAAGCAGATCAGAGGACAGGAGGTTCTGGACGTCGATCACTGGACATCAGATATTTAGCTAGCGCACGCTAACTTTTGGAGTTAACACACGCTATCGGGAGGGTGTTAGCGCACGCTATCAAGTTCGTAGCGTACGCTAAGGAGGCAGTTAGAGTTCACTGGACTGTCCGGTTAACCCGTTAGCGCACGCTAAATAGCAGGTCGTAACGTGCTTTAATCTGGGAACAGTATATATTGGACAGTGCAGTCCAGATTCGTCAATTGTCATTCTCTTTTCACTCCTTCGACGATTCCGGGCGATTTCGGGCGATTAGGAGAGATCTATTCGAGCTGCACTCACCTATCATAATCGTCCAGCTTATCATTCGGATTAATCATCATTTCATCATCTCCATCACATCAAATCAAGGTAATAAATTCTTGGATCTAGAATTTTGGATTTTGGGTATTTTCCTTCCGATTTCTTCGTGTAAGCTTGGATTGTTGTTGGAATATGTTAGATATGGATTATATACCTTTGATGAATGTATTCCTATGGATTTATTGGCATATATTTTGGATTTCATGAATATTGGGGTTAATTCAAGAACACTTTTTGGTTGACTTTGATATTTTTTGGGGGTTTCAATTAGATGTTGTCGTTAACTCGAGTTGTGGATTCCTATGGGATTATTGATTTCGTTGAAGGTGTTTTGTGGTTTGAAATAATCATTTTGGAGTTTGGTTTCGATATATTCGGGATTGAATATTATCAAGGGATATATGTTTGCTAAGTGGTTGTTTGAATGCCTCAATGAGTTCGGATATTGTTGTATCGACCTTTGAGTTAGTCGTAATTCATGCTTGATGCATATATTGACCGGATTATCGGCGACCGACATCTTTTTTTAGGACGTTGTTCGAGGAAGGACATTTCAACACCGATATTGTGTAAGTAAATTCTTACTCGGTTAAACGGATATTCATTCCTTACGTTGTTGTTCATTCATACATGTTATTCACTCATAATATATCATTCATGTCGAGACTTATATTTATCAACTCATCATGTAACTCACGAGGAACGACGGTTCCAAAATCATTTCATTGAAGCTATCATTCGTTGTATCATTATTTCATCTCGGTGAGTCGTTCTTGATCCTTATCGGATTCTATTCATTACTCCTCACCTCGGTCATTTTGTTCTGGTGATCTTCCGGAATTATATTGCATAGCCGGTTGGCGCATGTGTGGAATTTTAGTCGAGCACACTATGGTCATGTGTATATGTGGGACTCCGGACATATTGGACTGTGCGCATGGTAATGTGTATACGCGGGACTCTGGACACATTGAACCGTGATACTAATTAGGCTAATAGCGGGTGTATATGCGGGACTCCGGACACTCGGCTATTTGTGCTCTTACTCAGTTCATTCGGGCGTACATCGATGCTCATCATTCAACTTAATTCATTAATTCATTCATGTGATTGTTGTATATTGTTCAACTCTTGAGGATTGTTGTTCTGTGTAACTGACCCCATTGGGGGATGTTGTTTTCAGGTCATGGAAAGGCTAAGGCACGGGAAGAGAACGTTGACGGCGCGGAGTCCCAGTGATAATAGTAGGGGGCCCTAGTCCTTTTCAGTCATTCGTGTTTCTGCATTTTATTTCCGCTGCAGACTTCCGTTTGAATATTCATTTTATTCAGTGTTGTATATTTTATATTCATATAATATATACATGTATTCTTTAGTATCTTGGGCATATTGTAATGAAACTCCTCATCATAGTAATTTGACGATATAATGTGGTTCGGTACTACAATTATATTATTTAAGTAATAAATTTTCATTCGCCTGGTGGGTCCTAGTCGGTGGTCCACGACACTGTAATATCCGCCTAGTTTGGGGTGTTACAGAGTTGTTATCGGAGCGTGGTTTTGAATACTACCTTCCGAGTCATGTCTCATTGAAATCATCGTTCACCAGACTAGTATCATTGGACTTTCGCGTCATGTGTGACCCGTGCAAGAGCCGAGCCCCTCAGACCAAAGAAGAGTAACATTTCTGACGCCATGGTATAATTTCTGGCAATAAGAATCATTCATTCATCATTCAACAGACAACAATCCTCAATCATCATTTTCATTTTTGATCAAGTCGATCATGTTAACTCATTAATCACTCAGTTCGTTTCATTGTTCAGTTGTTGATCTTGAGGATCGTATCATTAATCTTGTTAACTTGTTCAAGATAATCATTTCATGAATTTCATCAGATAATCTCGTCACTTCAGTTAATCATTCATGTAATCATTGTGTTTGAGCGTTGATAAGTGGTAATTTTACCACATTTTTCTAGGATTTTATACTAGGTTTTTATCTCGCTTCGTGATTAATGTGCTCGTATTTGGCTTATTTATGATTAGTCGAGCCGTATTACGTGTTTGGGTTGGTTTTAGTGTGTTTGCAGGTTTTTAGAGCCAAAAGGACCCAAAACGAGACAAAGGACCGAGAGTCGAGTGAAACGGACGGAAGAAACGGATTTTTGCAAAAGTCAGACCAACTATCGGCCCAGCATATCGGCCGATAGGCCAGGCCGATAGGCTGCTCCGCGGGTTCTCGAGTTTTGACAGATTGTGACTCCTTTGGATAGATTTTGTTTCCTAGATTAGTTCTAATCGGGAGTTTAACTCCCACAGGATATATACACCTCCTCCTAGACCTAGTTTATCATCTTTTATCATCTTTAGCACACTTTTACGTTTTTTTGGCAATTTTAATTCCTTTGATACTAGAACTTTTTGCAAAGCAGCAATTATTATTGTTTTTCTACTTTTTCGGAGATTGAAGACTCAGAGTTCATCCGGAAGGGTTGTAATCTCTCTTTTCATATTAATAATATGTATTCTCCATCTATTTCTTGTTTAATTTCAATTATGTCTAGCTAAATCCATTGATTGATTCTAGGGTTAGTAATTTTAATTGATGTTCACATGATGTCCCTTTGATTACCTTTTTACCTTTCATCCTAGGCTTGTGATCAAGATGTGTTAAATCTCATGCTAGATTAAAGGGCCCTTAATCGATGCATGTTAGCTAATTAATTTTGCCCGGAAGGATTAATTAATTAGTGAAAATACTTGATGCACAATATGATTTGATCTTAAGACTTGAGTGGAGTAAGATAAATCATAGATAAATAAGTTGACGCTTTTTAAGTGATTTAAATTCTTTGAGCCTTGCGGGAAAAGGGTTTAAATTAACTATCTTTCTAGGTTGCCTTGATCGGAATTCTAGATCGGCTGAGTGATTATTTCTAGGATTGAATTAAAATTTGGGGAAAAGGAATCAAGTGAATGGATTGTGTGAACTCAATTAGACGATACTACCCTAGGATCAATTAGTTTTGAACTTGTGATTTTATCTTGCTAATTTGCTTTATTTGCTTGATTTAGATAATTCACTTTATTTTGCTCTCTTTGCATAATACTTGGAATTCTTATCTTATTGTTCTAGATTTTTTTATTTTTAGGATTAATTGTTAGTTAATTTTTATTTTTCAATTTTTGAAGTTAGATAATTAGAAACAAACCAAATTTTCGGATTCCTAAATAGCAGTCAAATTTTGAGTAGAGTTACTTCCTTTATTTTCGACATATCAATTCCCTTGGGTTCGACACCTTGGAAATATTTCGAGGTTTTACAAATTTTAAAATTGATCGGATTTGAAAACCATACTACGCGAATTTGATCAATTTTTGGCGCCGTTCTTGGGAATTGATAGAAAACTTAAAGGGATAATTCGAAAAAGAAGAGATTGTTACTTTAGGTTGTATACTATTATTATTAATATTCGATCTCGTTTCCTCACATCTTGTTTTCTCTTCCTTGTAGGCGGTGCATGATCACAAGATCCCAAGGAAAGGACTTATTTCCTTTGGATCAGGAAATCGAGAAGTCTTTGAGGAGGAAGAAGCAAGAAGCGAGAACCGAGACTATTTCTATACATATCGTTGTTTCCATGGCGGCATTATTGACCCACCACTAGAACTCGCTCGTCGAGAAGATCCCTTTGAATGCCCGCTTTCGACCAAGGCGGACGATTATAAAGAAGGAGGTTGGGGAAGATTGATGCCAACAACTTCGAGCTTAAGCCGTCCCTCATCGCTACGGTGAAGTCTCAAACATACGGAGGAGGAGTTAATGAAGATCAAACGCTCATCTTGAGTCGTTTTGGACATATGTGCCACCATCAAGCAAAGCGGAGTGCCTCAGGATGTCATTAAGCTCCGCCTATTCGGTTCTCCATAGAAGACGAAGCGCTAGATTGGTACAATAGCCTAGATCGGAAGGAAATTGGTACTTGGAGAGAGATGACTCGGTTGTTCTTAGCACAGTTATATCCTCCATCGAAGGTGCAAAAACAAATCAACGATATCTTGCAATTCGAGCAATATGAGGATGAACACTTATACGAGGCATGGATCCGATTTAAGAAGCTACTTCGCAAATGCCTGACATGGAATTGACAAGGAGGAAATCTACATTCGGTTTTATCGGGGTTTGACGAGGAAGGCTAGAAGAGAGTTGGACTATTCCTCGAAAGGGGGATTTCTTGCTAACGATTATGAAGAGGCCAAGAATCTCATCGAGCTAGCGGTCAACAATGATTACGAGGAGGTGACCGATAGGAAGATGACGAGAAGAAAGGTCCCATCCGGTGACGAGGACGCCTACGGTGATTTGAAGGCGAAATCTGAAAGACAACAAAAAGAGCTTGAGATGCTAAGAAAGAAGACTTTGGGAGTCAATGCGTTTTGAAGAGCTAAACGAGCCTATTGCAATTGAGGAGGATGTAAATTACGTGCAAGGAGGAAACTTCCGGCAAGGGAATTAGGGGAACTATTATCCGAACAATCGAAACCACCCTAATTTCTCCTATGCCAACCCGAACAATGCTCTTCAGCCACCACCGGGATTTAACGTGAAAAACGGGGTTATTCAAGAGCCGATTGCTAAGACACCGATGGAAGAGATGTTGGAACGGTTAGAGGCGAGTCAAAAAGATTTTATTTATAAAGCTGACAAGAGGTTCGGGGCTCTCGAGCATAGTGTGACATCTATTGGAAACTCAGTGATAGCCTTGACAAAGCAGATGTCGATGGTGGAGACCCAAATGGGTCAAATGGCGAACGCCCAAGCCGGAATTCATAAGCCGGGCCATTTTCCGAGCAGTACCGAGACCAACCCGAAGACGCAACAATGCAACGCAATCGAGCTTCGGAGTGGGATAAGGTACAGTAATCATGGGGCTGAAGTTGAGGAATCTGGAAACAAGGATGTACTAGAAACGGGAGCCGAGAACGAGAAGGAAGATGAAACGCAGCAGGCTTATCGGCCAAGACTATCGGCCGATAGGCCCACCCGATACCCAGACAGAATTCCAGAAATTGATCCGATCGACCCCCCTATCGGTCGAAAGGCTCCTTTAGGTTCGAATGTGAAGGATTTTGAGGTAAAAGCTCCATTTCCACAGCGATTGGCCAAGTCGAGATATGATGAAAAGCTTCAACGGTTTATCGACATGTTTCAAAAGGTGAATATCAACATTCCACTTCTATATGCTTTGAGAGACATGCCGGGGTACGTTAAATTCTTGAAAGACGCTGTGGCAAGCAAGAGGAAGTTGGCGAAGTTTGAAACAATAAATTTGACAGAGGAGTGTAGCGCTATCATTCAAAACAAGCTCCCGCTCAAGCAGAAGGATCCGGGACGTTTTACTTTGACATGCATGATTGGCGACCAAACGTTCCGTAATGTGTTGTGTGATCTCGGGGCAAGCATCAATCTTATGCCTCTATCCATCTTTAAGAGGTTGAAGATTGGGGAGATGAAGCCGACTACCATTTCTCTACTCATGGCGGACCGGTCGATCTCTTATCCGAGGGGAGTTGTGGAGGATGTGTTCGTTAGAGTCCAACACTTATTCTTCCCGGCCGATTTCGTAGTTCTTGATATGCCCGAAGACGAGAATAAACCATTGATCTTTGGGAGACCGTTTCTAGCGACGGGGAGAGCACTTATCGACGTCCAAGAGGGTGATCTTACCTTCCGGGTTAATGATCAAAATCTGAAAATTTCCATCTATAACGCGATGAAGAAGCCCGAGGATGCGCCCGAGGAATGTTATGCAATTGAGTCTATTATGCCGCCCCCGACCGACTTGTTGGAGCATTGCATTTCACAATCCATTTACTCACATTCCGATGTTGAAGAACTTTCCGAGGATTTGCCAAAGTATGTTCGAATGTTGGAGGCGAACGAGTTTCGATCTAATGAGAGGGACGTATGCTATCTTGATGTCAACAAACTCGTTCAAGGGGGAGTTGTCTCTGAGGACCGATCGATCGAGGTGCCGAAGTTAGAACTTAAGTCGTTGCCGGATCACTTACAATATTGCTTCTTGGGCGAGAACGAGTCCTATCCCGTGATAGTTTCTTCTTCTCTCGGACCTACTAACTTGGAGAAGCTATTACGGGTGCTGCGAAAAAACAAAGGGGCGATTGGATGGACGATTTCTGACATTAAGGGAATAAGCCCTTCTATTTGTATGCACCGGATTTTGCTAGAAGACGATCATAAGTCGAGGGTGCAACCGCAACGAAGATTAAATCCGGCAATGCAAGAGGTTGTGAGAAAAGAGGTGCTCAAATTGTTAGATGCCGGGATGATATATGCAATTTCCGATAGTGAGTGGGTGAGTCCTACTCAAGTCGTCTCTAAGAAAGGGGGTATGACCGTCTTTCAAGTAAATCAAAACGGATCATGTGTCGTGATGAAAGAAGATGGGAACAAGTTTATTGTGAACGGACATCGGATGAAGCACTATTTCAAGCCGTTGCACCACGAAGAGAAGTATGTTACTTACCTCGAAGACCCGGAATGAATGAGGTATCGTCTAGCTAAAGACGTTAAACGTAGCACTTGTTGGGAGGTAACCCAACGTATGTATATTAGTTCGTTTTATTCGTTTGTTTTCGATTGTTCGTTTGCGTGATTTTTGTAGTTTCTAGTTTCGTAGTAGCTTTGTTAGTTTTGTTAAGTTCTAATCCATGCACGCAGAGTTTTGGATACTTGCAGGTCTTTAATCGCCATATCCAAGCGAAAACGGGACCAAGTATGCGAAATAGAAAAAGTTGAAATTTTTTTTGAGACCGGCGAGCCTATCGGGCGAGCCTATCGACCGATAGGCCCGTCCGATAGGCTGAGGAAAATTGAAAAAATTAAATGTTACAAGCAGTGGTCGATAGGCAGACCCTATCGACCGATAGGTCCCGCCCGATAGTCAGGTACGTAAGTTTCTGTATGTCCTATCGACCCAGCCTATCGGCCGATAGGCCAGGCCGATAGGACATACCCGGTCCAGTATCCGCTTCGACCCGGTTGATTAATAACCCCTTTTAAACACCTTAACCACCCGTTTTTCTCACACACACACACCTATCGGCCGATAAGAACACAAGGGGCGATTTTCTCTACTGTTCTTCCTTCAAAATTCGATCAAGGTACTTAATTTCGACACTTAATCCTCTTGTTTTTCAATTCTATACCTGTTGTGTAGGACTTTGATGGATTCTTTTTGGAGTTTTGATGAAATTCGAATTGGGGATCCACTTTTTGGGGGCTTTTGTTAGACTTTGATGTTCTGTGAATTTTATGCCCGATTGTTGATAGAATCTTGATGGAAACATGTTATCTATGCTTGATTGTTCATGGGTACTTCGAATTGGGGGATTAATTAATGAAATTGAACGAATTTTGAAAAAAAACCCCAAATTGGAAGAACCCTAATTTTGAATTTGTTGAAATTGGGTAAATTTGTTGAATTGAGTTGTTAATTGGGATTGATATGAGTTGAATTGTTGATGATGATTCGAATTTTGAATGAATTAGATTGGATTGGAGAGAATTTGTCCTAATATGATCGTAGTGTGTAGTTTTGTTATTGTGGGTTGTGATTTTGATCCTTTGAATATGAAATGGGGGAGTCGAAGTTTGGGGGAGGTTGTGTGATTTGTTGATCGTAGTATATGGCTGTCGGGTCTATGATTTTGATGTTTATTGGACATTATAGGGCTCTTAGTTGATATTGTGGGATTATTGGATTATGTCGACACTCGTTGAATGTTTGCATTATGAGTTGCTTATTGGATATTGATTGGATGGTTGTTTTGTAGGAACTTTGAAATGGCTGGAAATCAAAGCAAGAAGTCGAAGCCGTGTAAGGCCGGAAAGTCTAAGGCAACCACAGAGAAGGAAAGGGCTCAAGCGAAGGTAGTGCCGGCTATTCGGATCCATTGCGCTTGACCCGAAGAAGTTCAAGCTAAGATTGATTGGATCTGAGTCTAAAAGAAGGTGGTCGCACCTTATCGGAATGCCACACAAGCATTGCCGATTTTTGCATGAGGAGACGGCTCGGGGTATGGGGATATACGATGATATTATGTTACTAGCGAGACAGTGCGGGTTTGAGCACATTTTTCAGGCAAACTATCTCGCTTACCACGTGCTCACCGTGGAGTTTCTGTCCACGCTTGAGGTTTTTAGGGAGCACGGGACTCCGGCATCTATTCGCTTCAACCTCGACAACACAGAAAGGGAGCTCTCGGCCGACGAAGTTAACGCCATTATCAACGGGGCCGAGGACGGGTCATTCCATCAGGGCGATCATGCCAAAGAAAACATAGAGCTGTGGTCCACGATGATTTACCCCAGGGAGGAGATGCTTCTCATTTATAATCCGACGTATGCCAAGGCCTCCTCGATCAGGAACCCAGTTCTCCGTTATGTCCACCGTCTGTTCACCTCGACGATTTTGAGCCGTACCGACTCGGGGATGTGCTTGTCCACTGATCTTCACCTTTTACGGTCGGCCTTGAACGGTAGGCGGAAGCACGCTGGATGTTTTCTGATTGAGCACATGGAGAAACAAGCCGGTGGCCAAGAGCAGAGGATTGGGATTGGGGCGTTCGTGACCCCTATCGCGGAGCATCTCGGGGTGCGCATTAGAGGAGAGCCGGTGTCCCGAGACATCTATTTGGATAAACCGGCACTGCAGAGGCAAGAGATGCTTGCCTTCACCGAGGGGTTCGACTGGAAATTGCACGGTCGGAACAAAACCGTGTCCCTCTTCCGACTCCCCTCTCCGACCTTGACCTCTGTGATGGGCGACGCGTCCGATGTATATGAGAGGTGGAGTATGAGCTCCGAGGCTCATTTGGCACTTATCCGACCGTTGGATGCGTCTCGTAAGAGGCAACGCCGGGAGGTGACCATTGATGAGCCGTTCTTGGAGGGAGCCGAGGAGGAGCTGGATGATATACCCGAGGGGGGTAGCCGTGACGAGATTCCCACCGGTGGAGGTAGTAGTTTTCAGATGAGAGCTCCGGATTTTGAGGCTTTTGAGTCGAGATTTTTTTTGAGAGAGAGAGAGAGATGCACGAAGAGAGTATGCAGGCGCAAGACAATTATCATTTGGCGAGTATGCGTTCTTTGACAACCGAGTTTGGTTCTTTGGGAACTCGGCTGGGCGAGGTTGAGACTCGGTGGGTGTTGTTGCCACTCGGGTCAATCAGTTGTACGATCTCGTGGAGAAACGAGCCGTAGAGGACAGAGTGTGGCGACAAGAGGAGATTGCTTGGAGGGAGCAAGAGAGGAAGAGGCAGGAAGATAGGTGGGCCCAGGAGGACCACTACAACCGAATGGTACACGAGATGTACCACTTTGCTCCTTTCCCCGATTCACATGCCCGCTATGATCCGAGCTCGCCGACAAACCCGCCATTTCCGCCACAGTGATCAGGTACTCCGTTAACAAAGCCACTCCTTTCTCTTTTCAAACTTATTCCTCCTTTGGGATGCGAAATAAGTTTGGGGGGGGGGGGGGGGAGAAGTGCGGCTTTGTTAATTTCGGCACGTGTGAGTACCTTGTATGCCTTGTATCACTATTTGCTTGTGTTGGTGCCCATTGTTTTTATTTGTGCTTCTCATATTGGTGTTGCATGGATTTGGCTTTTGTTGCTTAGTTTTTAGATTTTTATGTTCATTTTCGTTTGGTGTGTTTGCTAGTTTCTATTTTTTAGGTCGTAGTAGTTTTTTGCTTTCGTGTTTGCTTTTATTTGCTTTTCGTTGTTTGCTTTGATGCCTTGCTTGGGTAAATAGTATTTTTTTTTTTAGATTTTGGTCTAGACTGAGCATGTCCCTAGGCCATAGACATAAATTTGTTTGTGAAAAAATTGGCCGATGATATTAAAACTTGTTTTTCGTGAAAACTTTTTTCGGTATTATGCTTGGGACTTTGGCCGAGTCTTACATTGTGGGTAATTCTAAGTCTAGTTTTAGTAATTCGGGAAATCGTTTTGTTTAGCCGTGAGGATCTTTGAGCCTTTGGTGCATGCTAATGCCTATTTATTGTTGAGAGATCATGTAGTGCATTGTACTTCTAGAAGTTGCCTTGGTTCTTAGTTGAGGCCACACATGTATGCGTAGATTAGGAGATGATCTTAGGCCGTCTCTTGTTTTAGCCGATTTTCCCAAACAATAACCTTTACATATTTATCCTTTGCTACCCCATTTGAGCTTTTATTAGCCTTTTATTCATAGCCGGTGATAGGGGAAATGGAGGGTATTTATGGGAATCCTTAGTTGAAGTTGGTGTAGGTGAAATTGGTGGTTTGTCGTTTGATATTTATAGAGATGTTTTAGACCCCATTTTATGAACCGAGTATCCCTATAGACTCTATGATGTTCGAGAAGTCGATAGTAGAAAAAGCAAAACATTATCAAATCATGTTGTCGACTGAAAAAAAAAATGAAGAAGAAAATGATAAAATGGCAAAGTGAGTCACTTGGCCTAATAGAGTATAAGGGGATCGCTCGGGCATACATTAAAAAGTACTTGGGGTCGAGAAAAATAAAAAGGTTGGGATTTGATTGCATGATGGATTGGTGATTGAGTTAGGTAGCCGTGTATGATTGCAAAGAGTTGGGTGGTTTGAATACACGTTTGAGTCATAGCCAAATTTTCCTACCTTAACCAAAAGCCTACGTTACAACCTTTGAAAGTCCTATTTTATTTTAGTCTATGCATACAAATTAGTGGTGGAGACGATAGATAAGAGGCAAGCCTATGGTAAGACATTGCATTTGCATTGGATTTGAGTGACCCCTTGGCATAATTTGCCTAGACATACTTGTCTATTTCTTTGGAGAGAATGAGCGATCACTTAAAAATCATCTTACCTTAGGTTTTGTGAGGGTTTCCCGGTTTGCTAGAGCTTGCTTGATTTTATTTATCTTTGTCTGATTTGTACTAAGAGTCGTTTGTATAATATTGTTCATTGTGATTGCGAAAAACTTTGAGGCCGAATAATTTGACGTGATCTCGTTTGTGTCTATGTGCCGTGTCCTTGTTTTCTTTTTATTGGTTCTTTTCTTTCTTTCTTTCTTTTTCTTTTCTTTTTGTTGTTCGGGACGAACAATGCTCAAGTTTGGGGGGGTTTGATAAGTGGTAATTTTACCACATTTTTCTAGGATTTTATACTAGGTTTTTATCTCGTTTCGTGATTAATGTGCTCGTATTTGGCTTATTTATGATTAGTCGAGCCGTATTACGCGTTTGGGTTGGTTTTAGTGTGTTTGCAGGTTTTTAGAGCCAAAAGGACCCAAAACGAGACAAAGGACCGAGAGTCGAGTCAAACGGACGGAAGAAACGGATTTTTGCAAAAGTCAGACCAACTATCGGCCCAGCATATCGGCCGATAGGCCAGGCCGATAGGCTGCTCCGCGGGTTCTCGAGTTTTGACAGATTGTGACTCTTTTGGATAGATTTTGTTTCCTAGATTAGTTCTAATCGGGAGTTTAACTCCCACAGGATATATACACCTCCTCCTAGACCTAGTTTATCATCTTTTATCATCTTTTATCATCTTTAGAACACTTTTACGTTTTTTTTGGCAATTTTAATTCCTTTGATACTAGAACTTTTTGCAAAGCAGCAATTATTATTGTTTTTCTACTTTTTCGGAGATTGAAGACTCAGAGTTCATCCGGAAGGGTTGTAATCTCTCTTTTCATATTAATAATATGTATTCTCCATATATTTCTTGTTTAATTTCAATTATGTCTAGCTAAATCCATTGATTGATTCTAGGGTTAGTAATTTTAATTGATGTTCACATGATGTCCCTTTGATTACCTTTTTACCTTTCATCCTAGGCTTGTGATCAAGATGTGTTAAATCTCATGCTAGATTAAAGGGCCCTTAATCGATGCATGTTAGCTAATTAATTTTGCCCGGAAGGATTAATTAATTAGTGGAAATACTTGATGCACAATATGATTTGATCTTAAGACTTGAGTGGAGTAAGATAAATCATAGATAAATAAGTTGACGCTTTTTAAGTGATTTAAATTCTTTGAGCCTTGCGGGAAAAGGGTTTAAATTAACTATCTTTCTAGGTTGCCTTGATCGAAATTCTAGATCGGCTGAGTGATTATTTCTAGGATTGAATTAAAATTTGGGGAAAAGGAAACAAGTGAATGGATTGTGTGAACTCAATTAGACGATACTACCCTAGGATCAATTAGCTTTGAACTTGTGATTTTATCTTGCTAATTTTCTTTATTTGCTTGATTTAGATAATTCACTTTATTTTGCTCTCTTTGCATAATACTTGGAATTCTTATCTTATTGTTCTAGATTTTTTTATTTTTAGGATTAATTGTTATTTAATTTTTATTTTTCGATTTTTGAAGTTAGATAATTAATTTTCGGATTCCTAAATAGCAGTCAAATTTTGAGTAGAGTTACTTCCTTTATTTTCGACATATCAATTCCCTTGGGTTCGACACCTTGGAAATACTTCGAGGTTTTACAAATTTTAAAATTGATCGGATTTGAAAACCATACTACGCGAATTTCAGCGATCAAGCGTGTGTGCTCATTTTCATCATTTCATAACGTAATCATAATGTGATATTCATGCGAGATATATAATCATCTTGTGACTTTCCCACTTCAGTATGGAAAGAGCCGGCAGAGGATGCGGGGGAAGAGGACACAGTGCGGGCACAACCCCGAGAACTCGTGTGAATACATGTGTTGGTCCCAAGAATGATGAAGACTGTCCTCACTGTACCAACACGAGTCTTTTCTAGCGCGCTTTGTCCTCACTCACGCGCACCTGAGAAACTTCCCAGGGGGTCACCCATCCCATAACTACTCCAGGCCAAGCACGCTTAACTTTGCAGTTTCTATGAGATGGCTACCAGAAAAGAAGATGCATCTTGTTGGTATGAGTAGTCCAAATCAATTCATTTAACCACTTTCTAGTGCAGATCTCACAGGCCGAATTGCAAGCCGCGCCTCGCGCATTTTTAAGCTCATGCAGGCAGGATGCTGGACCGAAGCCCAACAATCCCCCTCCCAAGATTCGCCAAAGATTTCACCTCCATAGTCCGGAAACCTCCGCGAACTAGATTTGATCACACACCCTCTAGCGGCTAGATTCATTCACAGTCCTCCAACACTTGACATCAGCATCTATTCCACCTCCGTTTACTTCCGCTGCGCCAGTATCTCAATTTCAGCATACTAGATTTGATCACATAGCCCTCCAGCACCTGACAACCTCCACTGCACCAGCATCTCAGTTCTCGGCCAAGTGGCAATATATGCTGCATACTCCGAGGGAATCCGCACCCGTGACTTTCTCCGATACCAATTGTTGGTCCCAAGAATGATGAAGACTGTCCTCACTGTACCAACACGAGTCTTTTCTAGCGCGCTTTGTCCTCACTCACGCGCACCTGAGAAACTTCCTGTGGGTCACCCATCCCATAACTACTCCAGGCCAAGCACGCTTAACTTTGCAGTTTCTATGAGATGGCTACCAGAAAAGAAGATGCATCTTGTTGGTATGAGTAGTCCAAATCAATTCATTTAACCACTTTCTAGTGCAGATCTCACAGGCCGAATTGCAAGCCGCGCCTCGCGCATTTTTAAGCTCATGCAGGCAGGATGCTGGACCGAAGCCCAACAATCCCCCTCCCAGTATCTGCCAGCATTTCAGCTCCATAGTCTGGAAACCTCCGCGAACTAGATTTGATCACACAGCCCTCTAGCGGCTAGATTCATTCACACAGTCCTCCAACACTTGACATCAGCATCTATTCCACCTCCGTTTACTTCCGCTGCGCCAGTATCTCAATTTCAGCATACTAGATTTGATCACATAGCCCTCCAGCACCTGACAACCTCCACTGCACCAGCATCTCAGTTCTCGGCCAAGTGGCAATATATGCTGCATACTCCGAGGGAATCCGCACCCGTGACTTTCTCCGATACCAATTGTTGGTCCCAAGAATGATGAAGACTGTCCTCACTGTACCAACACGAGTCTTTTCTAGCGCGCTTTGTCCTCACTCACGCGCACCTGAGAAACTTCCCAGGGGGTCACCCATCCCATAACTACTCCAGGCCAAGCACGCTTAACTTTGCAGTTTCTATGAGATGGCTACCAGAAAAGAAGATGCATCTTGTTGGTATGAGTAGTCCAAATCAATTCATTTAACCACTTTCTAGTGCAGATCTCACAGGCCGAATTGCAAGCCGCGCCTCGCGCATTTTTAAGCTCATGCAGGCAGGATGCTGGACCGAAGCCCAACAACATGTGTAAATGCGAGGAATAATGTTAATTCATCGAGCAGCGACACCGCCACTCATTCTCCTGTAAATGATCATTCACTGTCAGGGAGTCGTACCCGGGACACAGCTCATCCAGAGGGTGTTCGGGTTGACCCACTCACCTTTATGCAGGGCATGATGGCCCAGATGACTCAAATGGCACGCCTCATGGAGACGATGCAGAACTCAGCTACTCAGAATCAGCAGGCTCCTCCGCCGCCACCTCAGGGGCAGGAGAGGGGTGTGAGCAGTATTATTGGTGACATCTCTCGCCAAAGACCACCTACTTTTGAGGGCTCGTCTGAGCCGGAAGATATTGTTCATTGGCTTGAGCATTTCGAGAAGTTATTTGCTATGGTGGATTGCCCCGAAGGGCACAAAGTTTCAGTCGCGGCTTACTATCTGGGTAAGAGCGATCATTCATGTTGGTTATCGTTGAAGCCCATCGACGGATCTTGTAATTGGGATCAATTCAAGACTCTCATGATAGAGAGGTATTATCCGGCCCCACTCAGAGAGGCTAAGTTATCAGAATTACTCACTCCCGACCTCTCAGCAGACGATGATGTTCTCGTCATTGCCGAGAAATTTCAGGAGCTTCTTCATTTTGCCTGGTCTATTATTCACTCCGAGGCGGACAAGATCAAGTATTTCAGCAAGAGGTTGAAACCTCGTATGCGGATGCAGTTGCTTAATCACAATTGTACCACTCTGGCCAAATTCATCGAGAAAGCTTTTACTTATGAGCTTACTACTAAGGAGATTGCTAAGAATCAAACTCCATCATCTGGAAAGAAGTCAAGGAATCGAAATCAGCCTGAAGGCAGTCAGGCAACTTTCAAGAAGCCTCGAGCGGGCACTACTTTCACTGAGCGACCTCCTATGGCGCCCAGACCAGCGGAATCTCAGTCACAAATGTCCAGTTCAGCCATTACCTATTTCAACTGTGGAGAACAGGGTCATTACAGCACAAAGTGTTTGAGGCAAACCGTCACATGCAATAACTGTGGAATGGCGGGGCATAAGGCCCATTTTTGTCGAAGGGACTCCAAACCTACTCCGACATCATCTCAGGCCCCGAAACAGTCAGCGGTGCCGAATCAGGCTACTCAGTCCACGTCGTTTAAGATGACGAGAGCTAACAAAGGCGGAGCCCACAACTATCAGACGGGAGTATCCGGTTCCGGGGCTGGCAAGCCCCGAATTTATGAGATGAAGAGAGCTGATGATCCGGCAGCCCGAATGATCTCAGGTATACTTGAAATTCTATCTCAACCTGTGTGTACCCTTTTTGATACTGGTGCGTCGCATTCATTCATTTCCGAGTCATGTTTGAGTAGACTACGTCTGGGTAGTGCTACTAGTTGTGAGCCTTATGTCATTGGTCTACCTGATGGTAGAAGAATTATCGGGAATTGTGAGATTAAGGATTGTCCGATTCAGTTTCATGGCCATGATTGGTTAGCAAACCTAATCGTGGTAGATTTACCGAGGGACGACGTCATCTTGGGTATTGATTGGATGGATCATCACGATGCCATCATTAGTGTCCGTAAACATATGCTCACTATCATTTCAGACGATGGAGTCAAATGTGTTTTTCAGGGAGGTAATCCCAGCTGTTCCCAAATGTGAAATTACTCAATCAGGGGTGTGTCGGTTATTGGTGCTATATGACCCAGACCGAGAAACCATCAGTAATGTTGATGGATATTCCTGTAGTAAGAGAATATGCCGATGTATTTCCAGACGAGTTACCTGGTTTGCCTCCATAGAGAGATGTGGAATTCACGATTGAGTTGGAGCCTGGTACGTCCCCAGTATCGAAGGCACCGTACCGGGTGGCCCCGATCGAAATGCAGGAGTTGAAGAATCAATTAGGGGATCTAACCGATAAGGGTTATATCCGGCCGAGTGCGTCCCCGTGGGGAGCACCTATGTTGTTTGTCAAGAAGAAGAATGGTTCGTTTCGCTTGTGTATCGATTACCGGGAATTGAACCGGGTAACGATCAAGAATAAATATCCTCTACCCCGTATTGATGATCTTTTGGATTACTTCACGGAGCTTCAGTATTTTCCAAGATCGACTTAAGATCTGTATATCATCAGTTGCGAATTCGAGATTCGGATATCGCAAGGACAGCGTTTCGAACACGCTATGGTCATTATGAATTCGTGGTAATGCCGTTTGGGTTAACTAATGCACCTGCGGTATTCATGGAATTAATGAATCGGGTTTTCATCAACTATTTAGATCAGTTCGTGGTTGTCTTTATTGATGACATTCTAATTTATTCTCGTGACCGTGAGGAGCACTAGTTTCACCTTCATCAGGTTCTCGACGTGTTGAGACGAGAGCAACTTTATGAAAAGTTTTCCAAATGTGAGTTCTGGATGTCCGAGGTGACGTTTCTCGGACATGTAATTTCATCAGACGGAGTTTGTGTTGACCCTCAGAAGACGGAGGCTATCCAAGATTGGCAACCTCCGAAGATGGTTAAGGAAATTCGAAGCTTTCTCGGATTAGCTGGATATTACCGGCGATTTGTGGAGGGATTTTCTAAGATTGCTCAATGCATGGCGAACCTTTTACGAAAGGATAAGAGATACACGTGGTCCGACGCGTGTCAGTAGAGTTTTGAGGAACTCAAGAGCCGATTAATTTCAGCACCTGTCCTTTCTTTAATGCAAGGGACGGAAGGATTTGTGGTTTATAGTGATGCGTCCGGACAGGGTCTCGGATGTGTACTAATGCAGAACGGGAAAGTTATTGCTTATTCTTCACGGCAATTGAGACCGTACGAGGTTAATTATCCAACCCATGACCTGGAACTAGCAGCCGTGGTGTTCTCACTGAAGATTTAGCGTCATTATCTTTATGGCATTACCTGTCAGATATACACCGATCATAAGAGCTTGAAGTATATATTTACTCAGAAGGAGTTAAATATGCGACAGAGGCGGTGGTTGGAACTAATCAAATATTATGATATTGAGATACTATACCACCCGGGCAAGGCAAACATTGTCGCCGATGCCTTGAGTCGTAAGTCCATTCAAGAGCAGATGCTGGCTCGATTAACAGTTCATAGGGAACTTCAGCAGGAGTTTCTGAGACCCGAGATCGAGGTCTGTTTACAGCGAGTACAAGGGCAACTTTGTACGTTAGAGATTTCATCGCCACTTGAGGAGGCGATCAGGGAGAATCAGGGTTCGGACCCATTTTTGTTACGCATTCGAGATGATGTTACTCAGGGGAAAGCCCCTGGATTTATGGTCCACAAGGATGGACTTTTGCGATTTAAGAATCGGTTATGCGTACCGGCGAAAGACGAGTTGAAAAACTCGATTTTGAGAGAAGCTCATGCTACCCCTTATTCCATTCATCCGGGTTCTAGCAAGATGTACAAAGACTTGAAACAAAATTACTGGTTGAGTAATATGAAGCGAGAAGTCGCGGAATTTGTTTCGAGATGTTTAACCTGTCAGCAAGTCAAGATAGAATATCAGCGACCGGCGGGTATGCTGATACCTCTCCCTATTCCAGAGTGGAAGTGGGAAGTATTTCAATGGACTTCATCACGAGTTTGCCGACGAGTCGTCGTGGCATGAATACAATTTGGGTAATTATGGATCATTTAACTAAGTCAGCCCATTTCCTCGAGATTAAGGATACGTGGGGTCCCGAAAGACTTGCCTAGTTGTTCATCAAAGAAATAGTGAGATTGCATGGTACTCATAAGAGTATCGTTTCTGATCGCGACGGGCGATTCGTGTCACATTTTTGGAAATCAGTTCATCGTGCTATGGGAACTCAGCTTAATCTCAGCACAACTTTTCATCCTCAGTCCGACGGAGAATTAGAGAGGACTATTCAGACATTGGAGGACATGTTGAGAGCATGTGTCCTCGATTGGAAAGATGATTGGGAAGCCTAACTACCATTGATTGAGTTCATGTATAATAATAGTTGGCATGCTACGATCAAGATGGCATCTTATGAGGCCTTGTACGGTCATCATTGTCGATCTCCTTTGTGTTGGGATGACTTATCAGAATCAATCGGCACCGAGCCCAATATGCTTATAGCCGCCCGTGAGAAGGTAGCTTTGATCAGGAGTCGTTTGTTAACCGCTCAGAGTCGGCAAAAATCACACGCAGATAACTGTCGTCGGCCATTAGAGTTCGAGGCAGGTAACCATGTTTTGGTCAAGGTATCCCCGAGTAGAGGTATCTTCCATTTTGGGATGAGGGGAAATGTCACGCCCCCACACTGGGGTTGGACGAGAACGCGACAGTTAACGTAATAAATAACGTTTGTGATAATACATTCTAGTAAAGCATACATATGCCAGATCTCAGCCCGGTGAACTAAGACTGGTTATTACATAGAAAAGAAATATTCAAGAGTACAGCGGAATTATTACATCAAGTGCAAAAGAGTACATCGGAAACCAAAATACATTATGACACAGGAATAAAAATAAGCGTTAAAGCGGCATCCTAATTCCTACGTCTTGGTAATACTTTGAGGACGGTCTTCAGAGGTCGTCAGCATCTGACTCTTCTTCTTCTTGGTTCTCTTCATCTAGCGGGGTTTTAAAAAAACAAATTCAAAATGGGGTGAGAATAATGGATTCTCAATGAGTTGGGTTTGGGTATTTAATGAGTTTATTATTTAATAAATATTATGTTTCTCCCACTCTTGAAAAATAGTGTTGTTTAAAAATTGGTGCAAATTTTAAAGAAGAATATTATGAATTATGACATGAATGTATAGTCAATCTCCGTAGATTGCGGTTGAGTATGAATAATGCACGGCGTCGAGCGCCCAATTGAGTATTTAGCTTTGGGAGGCCGCCTACATGACTAATCCCTTAGCCTCCTTATAACGTCTTAGACCGTTATCAGTGTATGGCCTTTGACTATCGCCACGACCTTTGGTTTGATAACCGTAGCCTTGGGCATTTGTCGGACCGTCACTATAACATTGGCCTTTGATCTTTATCGCTCTCACGCTTGGTGACGTGCTGCCTTATCTCTTATCTGGGCTCGATATGTCCTTAGCTTGGGTCTATGCCCGGATCATATCATAATCACGACTATACCCAAATTCTACGACCCAGTCACCTTAGGATCACTCCGTCCTTCGGCTTCAAGGGAATAGGATACGTGTGTAGCTTTGCCTAGAACCGCAACCACGCTGCTCGATTCATGACTTAGACTAACCGCCCCTCATGCATATAATAGAAAAAGGGACTTTAGAGGTACTCGTACGGACTCTAGCGGTGGCTTCCGCCCGAAGGTCTTAGCACTTAGCTCCGTACAGCACTTACTCCCGATTTCAATTGAATAACAATTGTTGTCGTGATTAACAGTGGTTATGCATCTTGCTATTGTGCGAGTCTTAGCATAATCTTATAATAAATTCATAAATTTGAATAGTTCGGTATGGATTGATTATACGTCCGAAAATTACGAACTTTATTGCGAAAAGTCCGTTATGATATGAGGATTGAAGGTCAGAAGTTGCATGAAAGTTTTACCTTTCGTAAATTACAGTTCTTCCCTTTCGTCTTTTAAGTACTATCATTATTTTTACTAAATTTTATAAATTTGGATAATTCGGTACGGATTGATTATAAGTCCGAAAATTACGAATTTAACTGCGAAAAGTCCGTTATGATGTGAGGATTGAAAGTCAGAAGTTGCATGAAAGTTTTATCTTTCGGAAATTACAGTTCTGCCCTTTCGTCTTTTAAGTACTATCATTATTTTTACTAAATTTTATAAATTTGGATAATTCGGTACAGATTGATTATAAGTCCAAAAATTAAGAACTTTATTTCGAAAAGTCCGTTATGATATGAAGATTGAAGATCAGAAGTTTCATGAAAGTTTTACCTTTTGAAAATTATAGTTCTGCCCTTTCGTCTTTTAAGTACTATCATTATTTTTACTAAATTTTATAAATTTGGATAATTCGGTACGGATTGATTATAAGTCTGAAAATTACGAACTTTATTGCGAAAACTCCGTTATGATGTGAGGATTGAAGGTCAGAAGTTGCATGAAAGTTTTACCTTTTGGAAATTACAGTTATGCCCTTTCATCTTTTAAGTACTATCATTATTTTTACTAAATTTTATAAATTTGGATAATTCGGTACGGATTGATTATAAGTCCGAAAATTACGAACTTTATTGATAAAAGTCCGTTATTATGTGAGGATTGAAGGTCAGAAGTTGCATGAAAGTTTTACCTTTAGGAAATTATAGTTCTGCCCTTTCGTCTTTTAAGTACTATCATTATTTTTATTTAGTTTTATCTTATAATTTTGATTAATTCGTTTGGATTCATTTAAACTCCGAAAATTATGAATCCAGTTGCGATTTGAACCTTACGACTTGTAATTTTAGATTACATTCATTTTTAATTTTTATTCTTTTATAATTTACGATTTCACCCCTTTGTTTTGTCTTAATCGATATTTTAATATTCTGGTCATATCTTTTTCGTTTCTTGTCGGATTGAACTCAAATTTTTGGGGTAGGCTCTTTATGTTATTATGAGTACAGAGAGTTCAACTTTTCTGGAAATTTTATTTTCAAAACAGTAAGTTTCTGTAAATTACAGTTTTGGCCCCGAATTCTTGAAATTTACATTTTTGCCCCAATTTTCTATTTTAGTAAATTCTAATTTAGGTGAAATTTTATAGAGAACTTATTTTTGATATTTTAAGACTTAATTTTAACACATAATACTAGAGTTATGGATCTTAACAATTTTACCTCAAATTTATCTTATTTAAGCTATTTTAGTTTATCCTTCGAATTTAGGTTCGAATTATCAAATCTTCCGGTGACTAATTATCCTCTTACCATAGTCCAATATATAATCATATATTTTTGAGATTTTAATCCCCAAAGATCAGATTTGTCATACTCAACCAATATTTCCATTAATAATTAATTTGCACATAAGATTAAAATATGACAAACAAAATTCAACAAATATCAAGACCATTACATGCATGGTAATGAATGTCAATCAAGTATAGATAACCAAGGTTTTAATACTTGCATGCACCATATATTTAACTTGTATAAATTTTGAATAAGAGAAAAGAAAGAAACAATTTTACCCACCTCGATTTCTTGTCGGAAATAAATGGTCCTAGGTCTCGGAAGTGGAAGAAAATGATCTCCCTCCTTGAACTACATGGTTCGTCCGATTCAAGTATCCATGCATCCATGATGCATATTTTATTTGCATATTTTTGAGATTAGAGTTAGATTAGGAAGGTTTTTTTTATACTTATAGAAGAAAAAAAAGAAAAGTAAGAAAGAAAATTACCTATTCCACTTCCTCCTTTCTTCTTCTTGGATCAGTCTCTCTCTCTCTAGTGCAGAGATTTTTTTTTTGAGTGTTGTGAAATGGGAGGAGTTTACAAGGAGAAAGTATTTATAGGTGAGGTGTTAAGGTGGAGGTGTCATCAAGGCTTGCATGTAAGGGTACAAGTGTCTTGGAACAAGCTTAAAATTATGACAATACAAGTCTTCTTTGTTTTAATTGTGTAGGCAGATTTTTTTCTTTGTTTATACATGTATGGTCTATTTTAGTTGTATTTATTAAGTATTAGGTAGTAAGTTTAAGTTGGGTTGGGTCATGAGTGTTTTGGGCTAGGTGTAGTATTTTAGGTGATAGGTGGTTTATTATTTAGATGGTCATAAGCCCATAATGCATCTAAGTTTAAATTTTAATAATAAGCCCACTAATTAAGTTATACTATTAGATTAAATAGCCCATTTAGCTAATAAATTAAAATTTATTGAAAAATTTAAGTTAATTAAACTTATATGATATTATTATTTTTATTTATTGAATTGAAGTAATAAAAATAATTAGGTTGTTGAACTTATAGAATTTATTTAGTTAATGTGACTATGCATAAGGTAAGAACTAATTTTATTCGATAATGAAATATTTTAAACTTTATTTTATTTATTAAAATTTAATAATCTAATCTACATACAAACTAATGGGGTCTCACATCCTCCCCACCTTGGGAGAATTTGGTCCCCAAATTCCTATCTGGAAAAGTCTTCTTCATCTCATCCTCTGCTTCCCACGTGGCGTCTTCTTCTCGGTCGTCAATCTCCCAATGTATTGGTGATTGGCACTTTCTTCCGTATAATGCTTCATATGGAGCCATTCCGATAATTGCCTGGTAGCTGTTGTTGTAGGCAAACTCAGCTAAGGGTAGGTGGTGACTCCAAATCTTTTGAAAATCCAGTGCACATGCCCGTAACATATCCTCAAGGACTTGTATCGTTCTCTCGGATTGTCCGTCCATCTGAGGGTGTGCTACAGTACTGAAACTTAATGCCGTCCCAAGTTCTTGATGAAGGCTCTTCCAGAATCTGGAGACAAATCTGGGGTCACGATCTGACACAATGTCTACAGGTACTCCATGTAATCTAACGATTTCTCGGATATACGTCCTTGCTAGCTTCTGCACACTATCATTCTTTCTTACGGGTAGGAAGTGAGCTGACTTTGTAAGTCTATCCACGACTACCCAGATTGTGTTATATCCTCCACTGGTTGTTGGTATATCCGTCACAAAGTCCATCGTGATTAGTTCCAATTTTCATTCAGGAATCTTGAGTAGTTGTAACAATCCTGATGGTCTCTGGTGTTCAGCCTTCACTCTTTGACAGGTTAAACACCTTGCTACGAATTCTGCAACTTGGTTCTTCATATTCACCCATCAGTAGTGTTTCTTTAGATCCTTATACATCTTATTACCACCTGGATGAATTGTATACCGAGAGCAGTGAGCTTTTGCCAAAATTTTCTTCTTGAGTTCGTCATTATCGGGAACACATATACGGTGTTTGAATTTTAGTGTTCCATCTTCCGACATGCTAAACTCAGATTTCTCACCTTGTGCGACCCTTTTCTTAAGTTTACACAATTTCCCGTCTTGTTTCTGTGCTTCTTGGATTTTCTTTAGTAAGTCCGGGGTCATTGACAAATTAGCGCACACAACGTGTGTCATAGACTGTCTTGGGTTCCATTGGGTTATTTCTCTTAGGGCATCCCATTCCCTTATCATGAGCCTAGACACACTCGATTTCCTACTTAAGGCGTCTGCTACGACATTGGCCTTGCCCGGATGATGCTGAATGGTGAGGTTATAATCCTCGAGAAGTTCTATCCATCGTCTCTGTCTTAGATTCAACTCCTTCTGAGAGAACAAATATTTAACACTCTTGTGGTCAGTAAAGATGGTGAATGTAGCTCCATACAGGTAGTGTCTCCATTTCTTAAAAGCAAACACTATTGCTGCTAGTTCAAGGTCATGGGTCGGATAATTCATCTCGTGGATTTTCAGCTTTCGTGATGCATAAGCCACAACCTTGCCGTTTTGCATCAGCACAGCTCCTAATCCTTCCTTTGATGCATCGCTGTAAACCACAAATCCTTCACTCCCTTCGGGAAGTGTTAGTACAGGTGCAGTAGTGAGCTTTCTCTTGAGTTTTTGGAAGCTGAACTCACAATTATCGTTCCACTAAAATTTGACGTGCTTCTGCGTCAGTCTTGTGAGTGGTCCAGCGATTTTGGAAAAATCTTTAATGAATTTGCGGTAGTAACCCGCAAGTCCAAGAAAGCTCCGAATCTCAGTGACTGTTTCTGGCCTCTTCCAGTCCAGAATTGTCTCCACCTTTGATGGATCTACTCCGACTCCATCTCCAGATATTATGTGTCCTAAAAACGCTACCTCTCTTAACCAGAATTCACACTTGCTGAATTTGGCATACAATTTGTGCTTCTTTAGTGTCTCTAGTACCAATCTTAGGTGAGTTTCGTGATCCTGATCCTAATTGGAATAAACGAGTATGTCGTCAATAAATATCACTACGAATTGATCTAGATATGGTTGGAATACACGGTGCATTAAATCCATAAATGCATCTGGTGCGTTGGTTAATCCAAAAGGCATTACCACGAATTCGTAATGACCATACCTAGTTTGAAAGGTAGTCTTCGGTATGTCATTCTTCTTGATCATCAATTGGTAATATCCCTGTTGAAGATCGAACTTTGATTAAACAGTTGCTCCTTGCAGTTGGTCGAATAGTTCATCGATCCTGGGAAGTGGATACTTGTTCTTAACAGTAATATTGTTAAGTTCTCGGTAATCGATGCACAATCTTAGTGTGCCATCTTTCTTCTTTACGAATATCACTGGTGATCCCCAAGGAGATATACTCGGTCGGATAAATCCAACCTTTAGCAATTTCTACAACTGAACCTTTAGTTCTTGCAGTTCCAGTGGGGCCATTCGATATGGCGTTCTAGCAACAGGTGCCTTTCCTGGCAAGATATCAATGCTGAATTCAACTTCCCTATCTGGAGGTAGAGAAGTGAGTTCCGTGGGGAAAACATTACAGTACTCTGATACTACCGGTGTAGTTTCAATCTCCGTTTTGCTCTTGGGTTTGTTAATGACAAAAGACAAATATCCTGTTGCTCCCTTCGAGATGGCCTTTCTCGCCTTCGTGGCTGATATGATTGGGGCCGAGTTAATTCTAGCATCCCCGTGTAGTTCAACTACTAGGTGATCAGGTTTGCAGAATCGAACTATTTTGGAATGGCAGTCGAGTTGTGCGAAGTGTTTAGATAGCCAATCCATCCCAAATATGAGGTCATACTCAAGTATGGGAAGAAGAATTAGGTCGGCAGGAAAAAAATGGCCCTCAACTATTACTTCACACTCCTTAAATACCAAATCTATTTCTCGGCTCGTACCCATAGGTGTGGATACTTCTAAACTTACGGGTAGTGATTATTGAAGTGAGTGTTAATTAAGATGCTTGCATTTGGTTGTTGAGTATCAAGAAATGTTATCATTATTCAACAATATTATTACATTCGCAATACTGTTTCATGAAAAAATATAGCATTGGATAAGGAAAAGTAGGTTTTCCTTATCAACTATCGATAGTAGGTAACATCTCAAAGAGACAGCTCATGGGACGTAAATACACAGATAATTATTAGGGAAATATTTCTTAATAATTCAAATCGAACTTTGAGTTTTTGCAAGGTTTAGATTTCGCCCCATCCATATGGGTCGAATATTTTGAATAATACCCTGCAATAATAGCTTTACGTCTTCCGAACGAATAACGTAGCTAAGTTGATGACGAGATACGTAGCAACACGGACTTTAATAAGTTGAAATTAGCCATTACTATTCCAAACGAATAGTATAACGACTCAATTAATTTTGACAATACTGATTGGCGACGCTCACTCTGAATGAATAGCAAATGGATTGGAATATCCAATAATAGAACTCTATTAAGCATGAATTATCATCAAGGTTATGATCTTAATGACTCAACAAATATGCTTATACGACTTCAGCGACCAAGAAATAATAATACCCCATTTTGAAAGGTAATGAGGTTTAGTGTAGTTCAGAGGATCTGATAAGTGAAATAAGCTATGTTCGTTTCAAGAGTTCAATAGAGATTGATTCAATCGGGAAATGCCATGAATACTTAATCAAGTATCTTAGCTTATGATTTAGGGAATTTGGATATGACTACGCATATCCCAAGTGAATAGCGAAAAGTCGAAAGAGATCTTAATGAGAATTGACTCGAGAAATCTACATTAGGTCTCAATCCTATGGTTCACTTCATCCTAGGTGGAATTCCCATCTAAGTCCAAAGAATCTTATCCTGGAAAAGCTCGTTGTAAGTGTCCTTCTTACAAAGCGAGCTCTGATACCACTCCTGTCACGCCCCCATACCGGGGTTAGACGAGAACGCGATAGTTAACGTAATAAATAACGTTTGTGATAATACATTCTAGTAAAGCATACATATGCCAGATCTCTGCCCGGTGAACTAACACTAGTTATTACATAGAAAAGAAATATTCAAGAGTACTGCGGAATTATTACATCAAGTGCAAAAGAGTACATCGGAAACCAAAATACATTATGACACGGGAATAAAAAGAAGCGTTAAAGCAGCATCCTAATTCCTACATCTTGGTAATACTTTGAGGACGGTCTTCAGAGGTCGTCAGCATCTGTCTGTTCTTCTTCTTGGTTCTCTTCATCTAGTAGGGTTTTAAAAAAACAATTTCAAAATGGGGTGAGAATAATAGATTCTCAGTGAGTTGGGTTTGGGTATTTAATGAGTTTATTATTTAATAAACATTATGTTTCTCCCACTCTTGAAAATAGTGTTGTTTAAAAATTGGTGCAAGTTTTAAAGAATAATATTATGAATTATGACATGAATGTATAGTCAATCTCCGTAGATTGCAGTTGAGTATGAATAATGCACGGCGTCGAGCGACCAATTGAATATTTAGCTTTGGGAGGTCGTCTACATGCCCGGATCATATCATAATCGCGACTATACCCAAATTCTACGACCCAGTCACCTTAGGATCACTCGGTCCTTCGGCTTCAAGGGAATAGGATACGACGGTAGCTTTGCCTAGAACCGCAGCCACGCTGCTCGATTCATGACTTAGACTAACCGCCCCTCATGCATATAATAGAAAAAGGGACTCTAGAGGTACTCGTACGGACACTAGCGGTGGCTTCCGCCCGAAGGTCTTAGCACTTAGCTCTGTACAGCACTTACTCCTGATTTCAATTGAATAACAATTATTGTCGTGATTAACAGTGGTTATGCATCTTGTATGATAGCAATATGATTATTTGATAATATATGGACATGGATAAGCTAGAGGAATTAGTTCAACCGGTTGATGATTAAATTGCTATTGTGCGAGTCTTAGCATAATCTTATAATAAATTCATAAATTTGAATAGTTCGGTATGAATTGATTATACGTCCGAAAATTACGAACTTTATTGCGAAAAGTCCGTTATGATATGAGGATTGAAGGTCAGAAGTTGCATGAAAGTTTTACCTTTCGGAAATTACAGTTCTGCCCTTTCGTCTTTTAAGTACTATCATTATTTTTACTAAATTTTATAAATTTGGATAATTCGGTACGGATTGATTATAAGTCCAAAAATTGCGAACTTTATTGCGAAAAGTCCGTTATGATGTGAGGATTGAAGGTCAGAAGTTGCATGAAAGTTTTACCTTTCAGAAATTACAGTTCTGCCCTTTCGTCTTTTAAGTACTATAATTATTTTTACTAAATTTTATAAATTTGGATAATTCGGTACTGATTGATTATAAGTCCGAAAATTATAATATTTATTGCGAAAAGTCTGCTATGATATGAGGATTGAAGGTCAGAAGTTTCATGAAAGTTTTATCTTTTGGAAATTACAGTTCTGCCCTTTCGTCTTTTAAGTACTATCATTATTTTTACTAAATTTTATAAATTTGGATAATTCGGTACGGATTGATTATAAGTCCGAAAATTACGAACTTTCTTGCGAAAAGTCCGTTATGATGTGAGGATTGAAGGTCAGAAGTTACATGAAAGTTTTACCTTTCGGAAATTACAGTTCTGCCCTTTCGTCTTTTAAGTACTATCATTATTTTTACTAAATTTGATAAATTTGGATAATTCGGTACGGATTGATTATAAGTCTGAAAATTACGAACTTTATTGCGAAAAGTCCGTTATGATGTGAGGATTGAAGGTCAGAAGTTGCATGAAAGTTTTATTTTTCGAAAATTACAGTTCTGCCCTTTCGTCTTTTAAGTACTATCATTATTTTTATTTAGTTTTATCTTATAATTTTGATTAATTCGTTTGGATTCATTTAAATTCCGAAAATTATGAATCCAGTTTCGATTTGAACCTTACGACTTGTAATTTTAGATTACATTCAGTTTCAATTTTTGTTCTTTTATAATTTATGATTTCACCCCTTTGTTTTGTCTTAATCGATATTTTAGTATTCGGGTCATATCTTTTTCGTTTCTTGTCGGATTGAACTCAAATTTTCGGAGTAGGCTCTTTATGTTATTATGAGTACAGAGAGTTCAACTTTTCTGGAAATTTTATTTTCGAAACAGTAAGTTTCTGTAAATTACAGTTTTAGCCCCAAATTCTTGAAATTTACATTTTTACCCCAATTTTCTATTTTAGTAAATTCCGATTTAGGTGAAATTTTATAGAGAACTTATTTTTGATATTTTAAGACTTAATTTTAACACATAATACCAGAGCTATGGATCTTAACAATTTTACCTCAAATTTATCTTATTTAAACTATTTTAGTTTATCCTTCTAACTTAGGTTCGAATTATCAAATCTTCCGGTGACTAATTATCCTCTTACCATAGTCCAATATATAATCATATATTTTTGATATTTTAATCCCCAAATATCATATTTGTCATACTCAACCAATATTTCCATCAATAATTAATTTGCACATATGATTAAAATATGACAAACAAAATTCAACAAATATCAAGACCATTACATGCATGGTAATGAATGTCAATCAAGTATAGATAACCAAGGTTTTAATACTTGCATGCACTATTTATTTAACTTGTATAAATTTTGAATAAGAGAAAAGAAAGAAACAATTTTACCCACCTCGATTTCTTGTCGGAAATAAATGGTTCTAGGTCTCGGAAGTGGAAGAAAACGATCTCCCTCCTTGAACTACATGGTTCGTCCGATTCAAATATCCATGCATCCATGATGCATATTTTGTTTGCATGTTTTTGAGATTAGATTTAGATTAGGAAGGTTTTTTTATACTTTTAGAAGAAAAAAAAGAAAAGTAGGAAAGAAAATTACCTATTTCTTGTAGAATTTTTCCACTTCCTCCTTCTTTCTTCTTCTTGGATCAACCTCTCTCTCTCTCTAGTGCAGATATTTTTTTTTTGGGTGTTGTGAAATGGGAGTTTACAAGGAGAAAGTATTTATAGGCGAGGTGTTAAGGTGGAGATGTCATCAAGGCTTGCATGTAAGGGTACAAATGTCTTGGAACAAGCTTGAAATTATGACAATACAAGTCTCATTTGTTTTAATTGTGTAGGCAGATTTTTTTTCTTTGTTTATACATGTATGGTGTATTTTAGTTGTATTTATTAAGTATTAGGTAGTAAATTTAAGTTGGGTTGGGTCATGAGTGTTTTGGGCTAGGTGTAGTATTTTAGGTGATAGGTGGTTTATTATTTAGATGGTCATAAGCCCATAATGCATCTAAGTTCAAATTTTAATAATAAGCCCACTAATTAAGTTATATTATTAGATTAAATAGCCCATTTAGCTAATAAATTAAAATTTATTGAAAAATTTAAGTTTGGTGACGTGCTGCCTTATCTCTTATCTGGGCTCGATATGTCCTTAGCTTGGGTCTATGCCCGGATCATATCATAATCGCGACTATACCCAAATTCTACGACCCAGTCACCTTAGGATCACTCCGTCCTTCGGCTTCAAGGGAATAGGATACGTGTGTAGCTTTGCCTAGAACCGCAACCACGCTGCTCGATTCAAGACTTAGACTAACCGCCCCTCATGCATATAATAGAAAAAGGGACTTTAGAGGTACTCGTACGGACTCTAGCGGTGGCTTCCGCCCGAAGGTCTTAGCACTTAGCTCCGTACAGCACTTACTCCCGATTTCAATTGAATAACAATTGTTGTCGTGATTAACAGTGGTTATGCATCTTGCTATTGTGGGAGTCTTAGCATAATCTTATAATAAATTCATAAATTTGAATAGTTCGGTATGGATTGATTATACGTCCGAAAATTACGAACTTTATTGCGAAAAGTCCGTTATAATATGAGGATTGAAGGTCAGAAGTTGCATGAAAGTTTTACCTTTCAGAACTTACAGTTCTGCCCTTTCGTCTTTTAAGTACTATCATTATTTTTACTAAATTTTATAAATTTGGATAATTCGGTACGGATTGATTATAAGTCCGAAAATTACGAATTTAACTGCGAAAAGTCCGTTATGATGTGAGGATTGAAAGTCAGAAGTTGCATGAAAGTTTTATCTTTCGGAAATTACAGTTCTGCCCTTTCGTCTTTTAAGTACTATCATTATTTTTACTAAATTTTATAAATTTGGATAATTCGGTACATATTGATTATAAGTCCAAAAATTAAGAAATTTATTTCGAAAAGTCCGTTATGATATGAGGATTGAAGATCAGAAGTTTCATGAAAGTTTTACATTTTGAAAATTACAGTTCTGCCCTTTCGTCTTTTAAGTACTATCATTATTTTTACTAAATTTTATAAATTTGGATAATTCGGTACGGATTGATTATAAGTCTAAAAATTTCGAACTTTATTGCGAAAACTCCGTTTAGATGTGAGGATTGAAGGTCAGAAGTTGCATGAAAGTTTTACCTTTTGGAAATTACAGTTATGCCCTTTCATCTTTTAAGTACTATCATTATTTTTACTAAATTTTATAAATTTGGATAATTCGGTACGGATTGATTATAAGTCCGAAAATTACGAAATTTATTGATAAAAGTCCGTTATTATGTGAGGATTGAAGGTCAGAAGTTGCATGAAAGTTTTACCTTTAGGAAATTACAGTTCTGCCCTTTCGTCTTTTAAGTAGTATCATTATTTTTATTTAGTTTTATCTTATAATTTTGATTAATTCGTTTGGATTCATTTAAACTCCGAAAATTATGAATCCAGTTGCGATTTGAACCTTACGACTTGTAATTTTAGATTACATTCATTTTTAATTTTTATTCTTTTATAATTTACGATTTCACCCCTTTATTTTGTCTTAATCGATATTTTAATATTCTGGTCATATCTTTTTCGTTTCTTGTCGGATTGAACTCAAATTTTTGGGGTAGGCTCTTTATGTTATTATGAGTACAGAGAGTTCAACTGTTCTGGAAATTTTATTTTCAAAACAGTAAGTTTCTGTAAATTACAGTTTTGGCCCCGAATTCTCGAAATTTACATTTTTGCCCCAATTTTCTATTTTAGTAAATTCCAATTTAGGTGAAATTTTATAGAGAACTTATTTTTTGATATTTTAAGACTTAATTTTAACACATAATACTAGAGTTATGGTTCTTAACAATTTTACCTCAAATTTATCTTATTTAAGCTATTTTAGTTTATCCTTCGAATTTAGGTTCGAATTATCAAATCTTCCGGTGACTAATTATTCTCTTACCATAGTCCAATATATAATCATATATTTTTGATATTTTAATCTCTAAAGATCAGATTTGTCATACTCAACCAATATTTCCATTAATAATTAATTTGCACATAAGATTAAAATATGACAAACAAAATTCAACAAATATCAAGATTATTACATGCATGGTAATGAATGTCAATCAAGTATAGATAACCAAAGTTTTAATACTTTCATGCACCACATATTTAACTTGTATAAATTTTGAATAAGAGAAAAGAAAGAAACAATTTTACCCACCTCGATTTCTTGTCGGAAATAAATGGTTCTAGGTCTCGGAAGTGGAAGAAAATGATCTCCCTCCTTGAACTACATGGTTCGTACGATTCAAGTATCCATGCATCCATGATGCATATTTTGTTTGCATATTTTTGAGATTAGAGTTAGATTAGGAAGGTTTTTTTTATACTTATAGAAGAAAAAAAAGAAAAGTAAGAAAGAAAATTACCTATTTCCACTTCCTCCTTTCTTCTTCTTGGATCAGTCTCTCTCTCTCTAGTGCAGAGATTTTTTTTTTTTGAGTGTTGTGAAATGGGAGGAGTTTACAAGGAGAAAGTATTTATAGGTGAGGTGTTAAGGTGGAGGTGTCATCAAGGCTTGCATGTAAGGGTACAAGTGTCTTGGAACAAGCTTAAAATTATGACAATACAAGTCTCCTTTGTTTTAATTGTGTAGGCAGATTTTTTTTCTTTGTTTATACATGTATGGTCTATTTTAGTTGTATTTATTAAGTATTAGGTAGTAAGTTTAAGTTGGGTTGGGTCATGAGTGTTTTGGGCTAGGTGTAGTATTTTAGGTGATAGGTGGTTTATTATTTAGATTGTCATAAGCCCATAATGCATCTAAGTTTAAATTTTAATAATAAGCCCACTAATTAAGTTATACTATTAGATTAAATAGCCCATTTATCTAATAAATTAAAATTTATTGAAAAATTTAAGTTAATTAAACTTATATGATATTATTATTTTTATTTATTGAATTGAAGTAATAAAAATGATTAGGTTGTTGAACTTATAGAATTTATTTAGTTAATGTGACTATGCATAAGGTAAGAACTAATTTTATTCGATAATGAAATATTGTAAACTTTATTTTATTTATTAAAATTTAATAATCTAATCTACATACAAAATAATGGGGTCTCACATCCTCCCCACCTTGGGAGAATTTGGTCCCCAAATTCCTATCTGGAAAAGTCTTCTTCATCTCATCCTCTGCTTCCCACGTGGCGTCTTCTTCTCGGTCGTCAATCTCCCAATGTATTGGTGATTGGCACTTTCTTCCGTATAATGCTTCATATGGAGCCATTCCGATAATTGCCTGGTAGCTGTTGTTGTAGGCAAACTCAGCTAAGGGTAGGTGGTGACTCCAAATCTTTTGAAAATCCAGTGCACATGCCCGTAACATATCCTCAAGGACTTGTATCGTTCTCTCGGATTGTCCGTCCGTCTGAGGGTGTGCTACAGTACTGAAACTTAATGCCGTCCCAAGTTCTTGATGAAGGCTCTTCCAGAATCTGGAGACAAATCTGGGGTCACGATCTGACACAATGTCTACAGGTACTCCATGTAATCTAACGATTTCTCGGATATACGTCCTTGCTAGCTTCTGCAGACTATCATTCTTTCTTACGGGTAGGAAGTGAGCTGACTTTGTAAGTCTATCCATGACTACCCAGATTGTGTTATATCCTCCACTGGTTGTTGGTATATCCGTCACGAAGTCCATCGTGATTAGTTCCCATTTCCATTCAGGAATCTTGAGTGGTTGTAACAATCCTGATGGTCTCTGGTGTTCAGCCTTCACTCTTTGACAGGTTAAACACCTTGCTACGAATTCTGCAACTTGGTTCTTCATATTCACCCATCAGTAGTGTTTCTTTAGATCCTTATACATCTTATTACCACTTGGATGAATTGTATACCGAGAGCAGTGAGCTTTTGCCAAAATATTCTTCTTAAGTTTGAATTTTAGTGTTCCATCTTCCGACATGCTAAACTCAGATTTCTCACCTTGTGCGACCCTTTTCTTAAGTTTACACAATTTCCCGTCTTGTTTTTGTGCTTCTTGGATTTTCTTTAGTAAGTCCGGGGTCATTGACAAATTAGCGCACACAACGTGTGTCATAGACTGTCTTGGGTTCCATTGGGTTATTTCTCTTAGGGCATCCCATTCCCTTATCATGAGCCTAGCCACACTCGCTTTCCTACTTAAGGCGTCTGCTACGACATTAGCCTTGCCCGGATGATGCTGAATGGTGAGGTTATAATCCTCGAGAAGTTCTATCGACCGTCTCTGTCTTAGATTCAACTCCTTCTGAGAGAACAAATATTTAAGACTCTTGTGGTCAGTAAAGATGGTGAATGTAGCTCCATACAGGTAGTGTCTCCATTTCTTAAAAGCAAACACTATTGCTGCTAGTTCAAGGTCATGGGTCGGATAATTCATCTCGTGGATTTTCAGCTTTCGTGATGCATAAGCCACAACCTTGCCGTTTTGCATCAGCACAGCTCCTAATCCTTCCTTTGATGCATCGCTGTAAACCACAAATCCTTCACTCCCTTCGGGAAGTGTTAGTACAGGTGCAGTAGTGAGTTTTCTCTTGAGTTTTTGGAAGCTGAACTCACAATTATCGTTCCACTAAAATTTGACGTGCTTCTGCGTCAGTCTTGTGAGTGGTCCAGCGATTTTGGAAAAATCTTTAATGAATTTGCGGTAGTAACCCGCAAGTCCAAGAAAGCTCCGAATCTCGGTGATCGCTTCGCCTCTTCCACCTGCATTGTCTCCACCTTTGATGGATCTACTCCGACTCCATCTCCAGATATTATGTGTCCTAAAAACGCTACCTCTCTTAACCAGAATTCACGCTTGCTGAATTTGGCATACAATGTAATACCCGGTTATAATTCAGTAATTATCATTCAGTATTTATCATTCAGTAATTGATACTCAGTAATTTTCACTCATTATTAATCATTTGTCACTCAGATTCAGTCATGGTATTCATCATTCAGAGTAATTGTATCGTGTATCAATCGTCATTCATCACTAATCTGATTGGAGTTTCGTGCCGTGTTTATCATCATTGTCATTTTCGTTGCGAGCTGTGCGTGAAGGGTAGTGCACGCTACGTACTCCTTTTAGCGTACGCTAATTGGGTATAGGTAGCGCACGCTACCACTCAGCTTTAGCGCACGCTAAGGTTACTGCTGCGCCCGTAAGGTACTGACCGCAGTGAGTTATAAGGCAGCGCACGCTACGAATGGTAAGTAGCGCACGCTAGTGAGTTGTAGTAGCGCACGCTAATATGTGGTGTAGCGCGCGCTAAGGACAGACGTTGAGTCCAAGGGCTACCGGATCGCACCGATTAATTCTTAGCGCACGCTATGTGTTGTTTTTAGCGTACGCAATCGATATTATAGCGCACGCTAAATAATGGTTGTAGCGCACGCTATCGAGGTCGATCGGAGGACAGCGCTTCGGATTCCGATCGGGCATCAAATTATTCGTTAGCGCACGCTAACTATGAGTATTAACGCACGCTAATGATATGGCCGTAGCGCACGCTACAAAAAGGTAGGTAGCGCGCGCTACCGTTTTCAGACAGTGGGTTCTGGAATACCCAAATTACCCGTTAGCGCACGCTATGCATCAGGGCTAGCGCACGCTAACCTGGACTGGCTATAAATTGGACAGTTTAGTCAGACTTCGTCATTTGTCATCTATTTCTCTTTCTCTCGTCGGTTCTTGGCGATTTGGGCGATTTAGAGAGTATTATTCAAGGTGTAATCATCAATCATCATCTTCAAGTCTTTGAGTTGGATTAATCATCACTTCATCATCTCCAAACATCGAATCAAAGGTATTAATTTCTTGGATCTAGAATTTCGGATTTTTGGGTTTTCCTTCCGATTTCTTCGTGTAAGCTTGGATTATCATTGGAATATGTTAGATATGGATTATCTACCTTGGATAAATATATTCCTATGGATTTAATGGTTATTTTCGGAATTGTTTTCAAGAACCCTTTTGTTTGTCTTAGTTTAATTGGGTATTTTACGTTTGATGTTGTTGTAATCATGAATTATGGATTCCTAATGGATTATTGATATCATTGAAGTGTTTTGTTAGTTCGAAATACTCAATTTGGTATTGATTTCGACATATTCGGGATTGGATATTTCCGAAGTTGTGTGGTTGGCTATGTATTCGTTGGAATGCTCTATGAGTTTGATTATCGTTGTTTCGACCTTTAGGTTAGTCGTGTTTTGTTGCTTGATACGTGTATTGAACGATTGTTGGTAATGATTGTTATTCAAGGTTGTTCGAGCGACCGGTATCTTGGTTAGGACGTTGTTCGTGGACGGACATTCTTCATCGTTGTTGTGTAAGTTAAATCTTACTCGGTTAAAAGGATACTCATTCCTTTTGTTGTTGATTGCTCATAATCATAATTCATTCATCATAATAATAATCATTTTGAGACTTGTAATTGTCGAATAATCATTTCATTCACGAGGAACGACGGTTCCAAATCATTTCATTGGGTTATCAATCACGTTACTATTACTTTCATATCGGTGAGTCATCTTGGCCTTGTCTAATTATTATTCATTGATATTCATCATGGTCATTCTCGTTCATGTGACCTTCCGGGTTCATATTGCGTGGCCGGGTGTGGCTGTGTGGAATTTTTAGTCGGGCACACGATGGTCATGTATTGGGTTCACCGATACATCGGACCGTGCACACGGTAACGCTTACCTCCGTGAGAGTAATTAGGTACAAGGACGGGTGTGTCCGGTCATTCGTCTTGTACACTTGCACAGAACATTACGGGCGTACTATGATACTCCTCTTCAGCGTAATTCATAATTAAGAATATTTCATAACTTCAGTTAATTCATGATTGTGTAATTTCAACTCTTGAGGATTGTTGTTCTGTGTAATTGACCCCGTTGGGGGATTTTGTTTTCAGGTCACGGCAAGGCAAAGGCACGGGAAGAGCATGTTGACGGTGACGAGTCCCAGTGATACTAGTAGGGGGCCCCAGTCATTCCGTTTGTTTCAGTCATTTCAGTCATTTCAGTTATTCTGTCACTAGTATTGTCCGCTGCAAAATTCCGTTTGAGATGTTTATTTATTCAGGGTGGTGTATTTTATCTTCATATAAAATATACTAGTATTCGGTATTGTCCTGGTGTTTTGTACTTTAACTCCTCATCGGAGTGCTTGGTAATATAATGTGGTTCGGTACTATAATTATATTATTTAATTCATCATTTTCATTCGCCTGGTGGGTCCTAGTCGGGGATTCACGGCACTGTAATATCCGCCTAGTTTGGGGTGTTACATACAATTTGTGCTTCTTTAGTGTCTCTAGTACCAATCTTAGGTGAGTTTCGTGATCCTGATCCTAATTGGAATAAACGAGTATGTCGTCAAAAAATATCACTACGAATTGATCTAGATATGGTTGGAATACACGGTGCATTAAATCCATAAATGCATCTGGTGCGTTGGTTAATCTAAAAGGCATTACCATGAATTCGTAATGACCATAGCTAGTTTGAAAGGTAGTCTTCGGTATGTCATTCTTCTTGATCGTCAATTGGTAATATCCCTGTTGAAGATCGAACTTTGAGTAAACAGTTGCTCCTTGCAGTTGGTCGAATAGTTCATCGATCCTGGGAAGTGGATACTTGTTCTTAACAGTAATATTGTTAAGTTCTCGGTAATCGATGCACAATCTTAGTGTGCCATCTTTCTTCTTTACGAATAGCACTGGTGATCCCCAAGGAGATATACTCGGTCGGATAAATCCAACCTTTAGCAATTTCTACAACTGAACCTTTAGTTCTTGCAGTTCCAGTGGGGCCATTCGATATGGCGTTCTAGCAACAGGTGCCTTTCCTGGCAAGATATCAATGCTGAATTCAACTTCCCTATCTGGAGGTAGAGAAGTGAGTTCCGTGGGGAAAACATCACAGTACTCTGATACTACCGGTGTAGTTTCAATCTCCGTTTTGCTCTTGGGTTTGTTAATGACAAAAGCCAAATATCCTGTTGCTCCCTTCGAGATGGCCTTTCTTGCCTTCGTGGCTGATATGATTGGGGCCGAGTTAATTCTAGCATCCCCGTGTAGTTCAACTACTGGGTGATCGGGTTTGCAGAATCGAACTATTTTGGAATGGCAGTCGAGTTGTGCGAAGTGTTTAGATAGCCAATCCATCCCAAATATGAGGTCATACTCAAGTATGGGAAGAAGAATTAGGTCGGCAGGAAAAAAATGGCCCTCAACTATTACTTCACACTCCTTAAATACCAAATCTATTTCTCGGCTCGTACCCATAGGTGTGGATACTTCTAAACTTACGGGTAGTGATTATTGAAGTGAGTGTTAATTAAGATGCTTGCATTTGGTTGTTGAGTATCAAGAAATGTTATCATTATTCAACAATATTATTACATTCGCAATACTGTTTCATGAAAAAATATAGCATTGGATAAGGAAAAGTAGGTTTTCCTTATCAACTATCGATAGTAGGTAACATCTCAAAGAGACAGCTCATGGGACGTAAATACACAGATAATTATTAAGGAAATATTTCTTAATAATTCAAATCGAACTTTGAGTTTTTGCAAGGTTTAGATTTCGCCCCATCCATATGGGTCGAATATTTTGAATAATCCCCTGCAATAATAGCTTTACGTCTTCCGAACGAATAACGTAGCTAAGTTGATGACGAGATACGTAGCAACACGGACTTTAATAAGTTGAAATTAGCCATTACTATTCCAAACGAATAGTATAGCGACTCAATTGATTTTGACAATACTGATTGGCGACGCTCACTCTGAATGAATAGCAAATGGATTGGAATATCCAATAATAGAACTCTATTAAGCATGAATTATCATCAAGATTATGATCTTAATGACTCAACAAATATGCTTATACGACTTCAGCGACCAAGAAATAATAATACCCCATTTTGAAAGGTAATGAGGTTTAGTGTAGTTCATAGGATCTGATAAGTGAAATAAGCTATGTTCGTTTCAAGAGTTCAATAGAGATTGATTCAATCGGGAAATGCCATGAATACTTAATCAAGTATCTTAGCTGATGATTTAGGGAATTTGGATATGACTACGCATATCCCAAGTGAATAGCGACAAGTCGAAAGAGATCTTAATGAGAATTGACTCGAGAAATCTACATTAGGTCTCAATCCTATGGTTCACTTCATCCTAGGTGGAATTCCCATCTAAGTCCAAAGAATCTTATCCTGGAAAAGCTCGTTGTAAGTGTCCTTCTTACAAAGCGAGCTCTGATACCACTCCTGTCACGCCCCCATACCGGGGTTAGACGAGAACGCGATAGTTAACGTAATAAATAACGTTTGTGATAATACATTCTAGTAAAACATACATATGCCAGATCTCTGCCCGGTGAACTAACACTGGTTATTACATAGAAAAGAAATATTCAAGAGTACTGCGGAATTATTACATCAAGTGCAAAAGAGTACATCGGAAACCAAAATACATTATGACACGGGAATAAAAAGAAGCGTTAAAGCAGCATCCTAATTCCTACATCTTGGTAATACTTTGAGGACGGTCTTCAGAGGTCGTCAGCATCTGTCTGTTCTTCTTCTTGGTTCTCTTCATCTAGTGGGGTTTTAAAAAAACAAATTCAAAATGGGGTGAGAATAATAGATTCTCAGTGAGTTGGGTTTGGGTATTTAATGAGTTTATTATTTAATAAACATTATGTTTCTCCCACTCTTGAAAATAGTGTTGTTTAAAAATTGGTGCAAGTTTTAAAGAATAATATTATGAATTATGACATGAATGTATAGTCAATCTCCGTAGATTGCAGTTGAGTATGAATAATGCACGGCGTCGAGCGACCAATTGAATATTTAGCTTTGGGAGGTCTTCTACATGCCCGGATCATATCATAATCGCGACTATACCCAAAATCTACGACCCAGTCACCTTAGGATCACTCGGTCCTTCGGCTTCAAGGGAATAGGATACGACGGTAGCTTTGCCTAGAACCGCAGCCACGCTGCTCGATTCATGACTTAGACTAACCGCCCCTCATGCATATAATAGAAAAAGGGACTCTAGAGGTACTCGTACGGACACTAGCGGTGGCTTCCGCCCGAAGGTCTTAGCACTTAGCTCTGTACAGCACTTACTCCTGATTTCAATTGAATAACAATTATTGTCGTGATTAACAGTGGTTATGCATCTTGTATGATATCAATATGATTATTTGATAATATATGGACATGGATAAGCTAGAGGAATTAGTTCAACCGGTTGATGATTAAATTGCTATTGTGCGAGTCTTAGCATAATCTTATAATAAATTCATAAATTTGAATAGTTCGGTATGAATTGATTATACGTCCGAAAATTACGAAATTTATTGCGAAAAGTCCGTTATAATATGAGGATTGAAGGTCAGAAGTTGCATGAAAGTTTTACCTTTCGGAAATTACAGTTCTGCCCTTTCGTCTTTTAAGTACTATCATTATTTTTACTAAATTTTATAAATTTGGATAATTCGGTACGGATTGATTATAAGTCCAAAAATTACGAACTTTATTGCGAAAAGTCCGTTATGATGTGAGGATTGAAGGTCAGAAGTTGCATGAAAGTTTTACCTTTCAGAAATTACAGTTCTGCCCTTTCGTCTTTTAAGTACTATAATTATTTTTACTAAATTTTATAAATTTGGATAATTCGGTACGGATTGATTATAAGTCCGAAAATTATAAAATTTATTGCGAAAAGTCTGCTATGATATGAGGATTGAAGGTCAGAAGTTTCATGAAAGTTTTACCTTTTGGAAATTACAGTTCTGCCCTTTCGTCTTTTAAGTACTATCATTATTTTTACTAAATTTTATAAATTTGGATAATTCAGTACGGATTGATTATAAGTCCGAAAATTACGAACTTTATTGCAAAAAGTCCGTTATGATGTGAGAATTGAAGGTCAAAAGTTGCATGAAAGTTTTACCTTTCGGAAATTACAGTTCTGCCCTTTCGTCTTTTAAGTACTATCATTATTTTTACTAAATTTGATAAATTTGGATAATTCGGTACGGATTGATTATAAGTCTGAAAATTACGAACTTTATTGCGAAAAGTCCGTTATGATGTGAGAATTGAAGGTCAGAAGTTGCATGAAAGTTTTATTTTTCGAAAATTACAGTTCTGCCCTTTCGTCTTTTAAGTACTATCATTATTTTTACTAAATTTGATAAATTTGGATAATTCGGTACGGATTGATTATAAGTCTGAAAATTACGAACTTTATTGCGAAAAGTCCGTTATGATGTGAGAATTGAAGGTCAGAAGTTGCATGAAAGTTTTATTTTTCGAAAATTACAGTTCTGCCCTTTCGTCTTTTAAGTACTATCATTATTTTTATTTAGTTTTATCTTATAATTTTGATTAATTCGTTTGGATTCATTTAAATTCCGAAAATTATGAATCCAGTTGAGATTTGAACCTTACGACTTGTAATTTTAGATTACATTCAGTTTCAATTTTTGTTCTTTTATAATTTACGATTTCACCCCTTTGTTTTGTCTTAATCGATATTTTAGTATTCGGGTCATATCTTTTTCGTTTCTTGTCGGATTGAACTCAAATTTTCGGAGTAGGCTCTTTATGTTATTATGAGTACAGAGAGTTCAACTTTTCTGGAAATTTTATTTTCGAAACAGTAAGTTTCTGTAAATTACAGTTTTGGCCCCGAATTCTTGAAATTTATATTTTTACCCCAATTTTCTATTTTAGTAAATTCCGATTTAGGTGAAATTTTATAGAGAACTTATTTTTGATATTTTAAGACTTAATTTTAACACATAATACCAGAGTTATGGATCTTAACAATTTTACCTCAAATTTATCTTATTTAAACTATTTTAGTTTATCCTTCTAACTTAGGTTCGAATTATCAACTCTTCCGGTGACTAATTATCCTCTTACCATAGTCCAATATATAATCATATATTTTTGATATTTTAATCCCCAAATATCAGATTTTTCATACTCAACCAATATTTCCATCAATAATTAATTTGCACATATGATTAAAATATGACAAACAAAATTCAACAAATATCAAGACCATTACATGCATGGTAATGAATGTCAATCAAGTATAGATAACCAAGGTTTTAATACTTGCATGCACTATTTATTTAACTTGTATAAATTTTGAATAAGAGAAAAGAAAGAAACAATTTTACCCACCTCGATTTCTTGTCGGAAATAAATGGTTCTAGGTCTCGGAAGTGGAAGAAAACGATCTCCCTCCTTGAACTACATGGTTCGTCCGATTCAAGTATCCATGCATCCATGATGCATATTTTGTTTGCATGTTTTTGAGATTAGATTTAGATTAGGAAGGTTTTTTTATACTTTTAGAAGAAAAAAAAGAAAAGTAGGAAAGAAAATTACCTATTTCTTGTTGAATTTTCCCACTTCCTCCTTCTCTCTTCTTCTTGGATCAGCCTCTCTCTCTCGAGTGCAGAGATTTTTTTTTGGGTGTTGTGAAATGGGAGTTTACAAGGAGAAAGTATTTATAGGTGAGGTGTTAAGGTGGAAGTGTCATCAAGGCTTGCATGTAAGGGTACAAATGTCTTGGAACAAGCTTGAAATTATGACAATACAAGTCTCCTTTGTTTTAATTGTGTAGGCAGATTTTTTTTTCTTTGTTTATACATGTATGGTGTATTTTAGTTGTATTTATTAAGTATTAGGTAGTAAGTTTAAGTTGGGTTGGGTCATGAGTGTTTTGGGCTAGGTGTAGTATTTTAGGTGATAGGTGGTTTATTATTTAGATGGTCATAAGCCCATAATGCATCTAAGTTCAAATTTTAATAATAAGCCCACTAATTAAGTTATATTATTAGATTAAATAGCCCATTTAGCTAATAAATTAAAATTTATTAAAAAAAATTAGGTTAATTAAACTTATATGATATTATTATTTTTATTTATTGAATTGAAGTAATAAAAATAATTAGGTTGTTGGACTTATAGAATTTATTTAGTTAATGTGACTATGCATAAGGTAAGAACTAATTTTATTCGATAATGAAATATTATAAACATTATTTTATTTATTAAAAATTAATAATCTAATCTACATACAAAATAATGGGGTCTCACAGGAAAGTTGAGTCCGAGATTAATTGGACCGTTTGAGATTTTGGATCGAGTAGGCGAGATGGATTATCGATTGGCCTTACCTCCAGTGTTGAGCCGAATTCATAATGTGTTTCACGTCTCTCAGTTGCAAAAGTATGTTGCCGATCCGAGTCACATACTTCAGTTCGACGAGATCGAGATCGCAGACGATCATTCGTATGAGGAGCGTCTTGTACGAGTCTTAGAGCGGCGAATCAAATAGTTGAGGAACAAGACGATTCCTTTGGTTAAAATTCAGTGGTCTAGACACGGAGTCGAAGAGGCTACTTGGGAAACCGAGGATATTATGCGGGAGAGTTATCCCGAGTTGTTTGACTTTTAGTTTCGGGGACGAAACTCTTTTAAGGGGGGGTGTATGTAATACCCGGTTGTAATTCAGTCATTATCATTCAGTAATTGCCACTCAGTAATTATTCACTCATTAATGATCATTCATAATTCATATTCATTCATTGTATTCACCATTCAGAGTGATTTGTATCGTGTATCAGTTGCTATCCGTCATTCTACCTGGTTGGAGAATCAGACCGAGCATCTTATCAATGTCACCTTTGTAGCTGGCTGTGTGTGATGAGCAGCGCACGATATGTACTCTTCTTTAGAGCGCGCTAATTGAGTATGGGTAGCACACGCTATCTCTCAGTATTAGCACATGCTAGCGTGGTTCAGGCTGACAGTCCAGAAGGCACTGGACTGCAGTCGAGTTGATGTAGCGCACATTACCAATGGTAAGTAGCGTACGCTAATAAGTTTGGATAGCGCACACTATGCAATCCGTGTAGCGGGCGCTAAGGCCGATCAGGCAGAGTCCAGTGGGTACTGGGCTGATTTTGGAATAATTCCTAGCGCACGTTAGGAGGTATTTTTAACGTACGCTAAGGGGGAAGTAGCGCATGCTGATTATAGGACGTAGCGCGCGCTATCGCAAGCAGATCAGAGGACAGGAGGTTCTGGACTTCGGTCACTGGACATCAGATATTTAGCTAGTGCATGCTAACTTTTGGAGTTAACGCACGCAATCGGGAGGGCATTAGCACATGCTATCAAGTTCATAGCGTACGCTAACGAGGCAGTCAGAGTTCACTGGACTGTCCGGTTAACCCGCTAGCGCACGCTAAATAATAGGTCGTAGCGTGCGCTATTCTGGGAACATTATATATTGGAAAGTGCAGTCCAGATTCGTCATTTGTCATTCTCTCTTCACTCCTTCGACGATTCCGGGCGATTTCGGGTGATTCGGAGAGATCTATTCGAGCTGCACTCACCTATCATCATCATCAATCTTATCATTCGGATTAATCATCATTTCATCATCTCCATCACATCAAATCAAGGTAATAAATTCTTGGATCTAGAATTTTGGATTTTGGGTATTTTCCTTCCGATTTCTTCGTGTAAGCTTGGATTGTTGTTGGAATATATTAGATATGGATTATCTACCGTGGATGAATGTATTCCTACGGATTTATTGGCAAATATTTCGGATTTCATGAATATTGGGGTTAATTCAAGAACACTTTTTGGTTGACTTTGATATTTTTGGGGGTTTTCGATTAGATGTTGTCGTTAACTCGAGTTGTGGATTCTTATGCGATTATTGATATCATTGAAGGTGTTTTGTGGTTTGAAATACTCATTTTTGAGTTTGGTTTCGATATATTCGAGATTGAATATTATCAAGGGATGTATGTTTGCTAAGTGGTTGTTTGAATGCCTCAATGAGTTTGGATATTGTTGTATCGACCTTTGAGTTAGTCGTAATTCATGCTTGATACGTATATTGAGCGGATTATTGGTGATTGTGTTATTCAAGGTTGTTCGAGCGACCGACATCTCTTTTTAGGATGTTGTTCGAGGAAGGACATTTCAATACCGGTATTGTGTAAGTAAATTCTTACTCTGTTCAAAGGATATTCATTCCTTACGTTGTTGTTAATTCATACATGTAATTCACTCATAATATATCGTTCATGTCGAGACTTCTATTTTTTAACTCATCATGTAACTCACGAGGAACGACGGTTCCAAAATCATTTCATTGAAGCTATCATTCGTTGTATCATTATTTCATCTCGGTGAGTCGTTCTTGATCCTTATCCGATTCTATTCATTACTCCTCACCTCGGTCATTTTGTTCTGGTGATCTTTCGGAATTATATTGCATGGCCGATTGGCGCATGTGTGGAATTTTAGTCGGGCACACTATGGTTATGTGTATATGCGGGACTCCGGACACATTGGACTGTGTGCATGGTAATGTGTATCCGCGGGACTCCGGACACATTGAACCGTGAGACTAATTTGGATAATAGCGGGTGTATATACGGGATTCCGGACACTCGGCTATTTGTGCTCTTACTCAGTTCATTCGGGCGTACATCGATGCTCATCATTCAACTTAATTCATTAATTCATTCATGTGATTGTTGTATATTGTTCAACTCTTAAGGATTGTTGTTCTGTGTAACTGACCCCGTTGGGGGATGTTTTTTTCAGGTCATGGCAAGGCTAAGGCACGGGAAGAGAACGTTGACGGCAAGGAGTCCCAGTGATACTAGTAGGGGATCCCAGTCCTTTTCAGTCATTCGTGTTTCTTCATTTTATTTCCGCTGCAGACTTCCGTTTGAATACTCATTTTATTCAGTGTTGTATAGTTTATCTTCATATAAAATATACATGTATTCTGTATTATCTTGGGCATGTTGTAATGAAACTCCTCATCAGAGTAATTTGACGATATAATGTGGTTCAGTACTGCAATTATATTATTTAAGTCATAAATTTTCATTCGCCTGGTGGGTCCCAGTCGGGGGTCCACGGCACTGTAATATCCACCTAGTTTGGGGTGTTACATTATAAATTTTGTGAGTGTATATATCATAACAAATATGTCACTTTTTGATCGCATGCCTAAGAGATATAGCCACATGACTACAATGGATAAAGTTCCAGTATTCACAATCACAATAGAAACAAGCATACAACATTCCACCCCTTTCACAATCATGACACGTCGAGGTGCTGCAGAAGAAAAAAACAGCAAATTCCGGTCCAATTTATCATGATCGATTAGTTAACATGTTGTTTAATTGTATTCTGAAACACGAAAAAAAAATTATTGCCTTATCAAATTATCTATCGAGCCATGAAAAAAATTCAACAAAACAAAAAATCCACTATCTATTATACGTCAAGTAATATGTGGAGTAACTCCCGATATAGTAGTAAAAGCATTACGTGTAAGTGGATCGACTCTTAAAGTTCCAATTGAAATAGGATCCACGCAAGGAAAAGCACATTAACTTCCTTGATATATCTCCTCCAATGCACTTAAATGTAAAGAAATCATTGAATCAATGAAACATCATTTCACTCCTCTTCTTAGACTTTTTTTTCTCTCAATAGTGAAAAAATAAACAGTAACTACTGGTATAAATGATCATTTATGAATGGAACTTCCATAATTACAAGAAGACAATAACAAGTATAATAAGAAAGCTGAAATAAAAACAACAAAATGTGCAATACTCTTTTTCACGCACCAGACGAATGCTTTCGACATACTTTTCGATCATTTTCACTCACAGTTGTAGTGTCTGAACTTGGCATTGAGGTTTTAGAATAAACCCGTTCCTTATTTTTCTAGTCTCAACTCGGTATAATTATTCCAATCATATGATACATCAATCGATCATTTTCCTTTGTTCATCACCCTGCCATTTTCAATCATGTGTTTTTCAACCATTTACTACAACTTCGAGTATGTGATTGCCGACCAATTCCTGTCACTAACTGAAGAGTTTTGCATGGAAAATAATGACTTCAAAAAGTTACCCTACCCTCTAAATTATCCAAACTGTAACGCATACATATTTAGCTTAAGCCAATGTGCACAATCAAAAGGGATTTTGCTGATATTATTGAAAGCCACAAATAAGTGATGCTGAGATTACACAAAGAAATGATGCTTCCGTCACCATGATATGACTTCAATGCAAAGTCATTATGAGTGTCCTCACATACTTGGATAATCATAGGCATAGCAACATAATTTTCAGTTGAAGCAGATAAAAGGACATGCTAGTCAGCTTTAAGTCCAGTTCTTAGGCAGACAAACATTTCTTAAGTATTTTAAAATTGTTCCACAGTTACAAACCACATATGTGTAATCTATAACCCATATATATATTGACTAGTTTACAAAAATTGACTAGATATTAGGTGTAATCACATATATATTAGATATGAACAGTTATAAACCACATATCTGTAATCCATAATACATATGTCCACTGCATCATTTTAACAAGTTTACAAACATTGACTAAGGTTTCATTTTAACAAATTTTACAATCCTTGCAAGAATGTACCACCACCTTGATGGGCATTCATAGCTTATCTAGGGCTATGAACTTTGACAAGTTAATACATGAAATGAAAAAGTTACACGAACTGATATTTTAGAACTCACCAGCCGAGGAGACTCCAAAGAGTCGTATCTCAAATACTTGGCAGCCAATTCGAGCTTCTCTTTATCCCAAGGCCACCCTGAATAGAAACTTCATATGATGTAAGGAAAAACATTTACTGCAATCACACAGGGGAGAAGAAAAAACAGCAACATTCCGGGTGGTTTATTGATGACAATGATAGCTGGGTCCTAAAATTATGCAACATAAAGATTATGTTTTCCTTCAAGGTTACATAAATTATAACATAATAGCAAATCCAGACCCTAATACCTTATACAACTCAAGGCCACGAACAAATTCTGATTCTTGTTCACTGAAAAAACATCATCTCAAAATCAAACAACATATCATTCTCTCCTAGTCGCCCGAAACCATTTCTCAACCCCACTGCAAATTCTTCATCTTTCCAACAAAGGTAATATCAAATTTCATCCTTCTTTTGATCCACCTAATACACACACACACACACAATTCAGAAACCCTTTTCCAATTAAAAATCACATCAGAAAGAAGATCTCACCAGAGTTTCAGTAGGGGTATCTTCAGCCTTCACACTCGCCGCCACAAAATTTGTCCGCTGACCACAAACAATTTCAATAAAACATAATTTAAAATCAAATCAGAATAACAGAAGCTAACCCTTGAGTTCGACTGAAGCTTCTTACCTATTACAGTCCCCAGCCGTCGCCATCGCTTTCTTCCTCGTCCAGTCGGCTCGCCGCCGCCTTTTTCTTTCCCCATCCAGTCGGACCTCCACCGCGCCACCAATTCTTCCGGTTAGACCTAACCACATCGCCAGTCCCTCTTTTGCAGAAGAGCATGGTCGGTCGGAGTTTTCCCGATATCGTTTGCTCGCGAACCAGCAGGAGAAATAGGAATAGGGGATGGGGTTGGGGTGTGGTTGCGACGAAGAGAGAGAGAGAGAGAGAGTTTGTTTCTTTTCTGGTTCTTCTTTTTCATGGTGGGAATGAATAAAGACAGCGATTTGTTTTGGTAAAAAATAAAATTTCACACTTTTTACTTCGGTAATTATCAAATTAGAAATGTCTTTGCAATTTAAAATTTCTAACTAGATCCTGCTTTTTTGTTCGGTACCATTTACTGAAGTCTATGTGGGTTTTTTACTTCAGTAAATTGAAAAGCGGAGTTGTTGTTTATTTTTCCTTTGCTAATATACATTACCAAAGTGGGACGTACCGAAATCTTTGAAGTTTATTCTACTAGTGTTTATACACTTCTTGCTACAACATATCTTAATAAAGAAGTAAAATATTAATCGGAGCTGTTATATCTAATTCTGAGTACAAAAGGCTCGAATCTAATCAATAAACATTTCATAGAGTTCTGAATCAAATGCATGTTACATGGTCTTATTATTACGAGTATGCCCTCGAATGCCACTCAGGGGATGTTAGAGTGAGGGCATTGTACTTGTTATTATGTAATATCATTATCAGAAGGCAATTGTATGTTTCTTTATTTACTTGTAGTCACTGGCATTCCTGAGTTGTATATATATATATATATATATATATATATATATATATATATATATATATATATATCTATATATATATATATATGGAAACTAGTCCGTGTATTTGAGAGCAAAAAATTACACTCCTTATTGGATAAGGGGATCGACAATGGAAAGGTTTATGGCTGAAATACTTAATCGTTTGCAATTCGATGAAACTTGACTGGGCGTTAAGTTCAAGAGAAGACTTGTATGACATGTTCTTTGACTTTGAGAGTGCCTATCGAATTCTAATGGTTAGTTGGAGCACACATTATAGGTATGCTAATGATATTAGTATACTCGAACCGACTCACCCTCGATTCGTCACACGGATTCACTCCAGGATAGTCAATGACGGAATCGAAAGGTTGTGATAGGTATTCGTGAACCTTCGACTTGAGGATTTAGTAGGGATGTGCTTGTGATGTTAAGATTTTCATTAGAGTAGTTCGACCCAGAAAGCCGGAAGGTGGGGGTCAACCTCAACGTGCATCTTGACAGGCAAGTAACAGGTTCTACTAAATACCAAGATAGAATTCTTTCTCCTATTAGTGAACAGGTATATGTCCTATGCGGTTATGGGCAAATGAGATCATAAGTCTTTGGCCAAAGCATTAGAGCTAGTTGTATTGGATACACGAGGGCTCAATGATCTCGGTTTGCATTAACTCATGCATAGTGTCGAGTACAGATAGGGTTTAATTGATCAGGACATTTGAAAGAATGGTTTATACATATACTGGTATTCACGATAAAAAGGATTTTGAATGATTCCAATCATTCGTTCTCAGTTGGGGTACAGTGTAGGCCGCCGGGATGGCTAGGTGGTGCTACTACTCTTTGGTTCCTCCCATTGCTAACTGAAACGGACCTACCGACTCGTGCAAAATGACTTACGATGGAATGAATCGAGATTTATCTCTCTTTATTAATATTAGATATTGGATATCTAAATTTATTGGACATTGGATGTCTAATTAATTTTGGAACATTGGATGTCTAAATTAATTTATTGGATAAATTAATTTTCGGTGTAATGAATTAAATAAGTTACTGGGTGATTAATTTAATTCATGAATATAATAATTTCTTGGAGAAATTAATTATTTTATTTTGTATTTGATACAATTAATTAATTAGATTAATTAATTGATATGAATACATCGAAACGGAGTAGAATTTATCTGTTTGGACTTGAGAAAGTCCGAAACGGACCAGATTCCACCGTTCCTTCTAGATGGCCGAACCTTACTTTGTTATTATTCCCATGATTGATGGAAGACCAAGGAAAAATGAGGGAGATTGTTATTATTCTTTAGGAAAGAATAATAAATGCAAGGTGGGTGAAGAAGTAATATGAAGACTTGAACTTTGAGTTAGTAGAAGGGCTCACGGCATTTTTCACTGATCAAGTGAGAGGAAAAACTACGAGTTATCTTCTATATTCATATTCTTCTTCTTCATTTATCTTCATTTTTTTCTAAGAGAAAAATTGAGAAAAAATCAAGAGAGAAAATTTATCTTATATACGTGGAGTGATATAAATAGATTTAGTAAGTTCTAACTACCTAGTTCTAGCTGTATCTTTAGAAGATAACAAGGTAGGAGTTATTCCGATCGACTTTCCGTGCGTGGCAAGTATAAGCACGGTGCTTCGGTGCTCGGGATTTCAAAATCTTGACGAATCAGATTCGTGGGGAAGAACACCATCTAATCAACGGACTACGAGGGTATGATTTCGAATCTTCCTTTGTTTCGTTTTATATTCGTATATACGTAGTTTGATCGACCCTCTTAAGGGATTCAGATTGCACTTGTTTTGTTTTTCGTTTCCGCTGCGCATTTAGTTTGGCACCGAATCCCAACAGTGGTATCGGAGCGTAGGTCTTGCGATCGTGTATACGATATTTAACATTTGGAATGCTTGATTAAATGTTAGTGATTTGGAATCATGGTCGTTTAATTCATTGTTTTAATTGTTCGTCGATAATTTAATTTTTCATGTTTTTATGTTACTATATAAATCTGGTTTTATTCATTAAACTAGATTTATATGGGTAATATTAAAATTAGAAAAATATAAGTTTTGAAATCGGGACGAAAAACGTGTCTGAAAATCGCTGGACCGGCAGCCGGAGAGCTGCCGGAAAGCTTTCGGGCAGTGCCCGGCAGAATGCTGCCTGCACTGGGCAGGCAACGGCCGAGAGGGTTGCTCCTGTCGGCCATGGCCTGACAGTGGCTGCCAGACTGTGGGACGGGCTTCGGGATTTTGTTTCGACTCCGTTTTAATTTTTTATGTTTCTTTATAAAATTTTCCGGCAATTTAAAATGGATTTAATTTGGCTAAATAAAAATACTTGGTATTTTTTTATTTTGAGGAAATTAATTATTGTGAAATATTTAAAATCGTCCAGATCATACGAGCGAATTAAAATTACAATGCTTGTGAATTAATTAGATTAATTCTATTAGATGGTTAGTTTTATATATTGGTTGGATCAATATATTGATTGCTTAAATCCATTTATTTAGTATTTAATGGATGAATGCTTGTGAATGGTGATGTAGTTCATGGACCTAGTTTTGAACCATTCGATTTTATTCGATTGGGTTGTAAAGGCCGTTTTGAGACTATTTATTTTACTAGAAAATTTGTATGGGATACCAATTTTAAAATGTAAAATTTATATGTAATGACGAAGACCTGTAATACCACTGGTATTTCATGCTTAATTACCTTGTACTTTGTGATTTCTTGTAATGTGATGTCGTTTTTATTTATGTATTTCATTAAATGCTATACAATTGTGCGATGTGGATGAAACCGAGGTGACACGCCTTGACGCCGTTGGACGATCGTCAGTGCGAATATGACGGTGGCCAACATTTTGTTCCCCGATAATTGTTGACGAGGGGAAAGGATGGTCACCCCGAGATGGTTAAAATGTGATATGTGGCTAAAGGATTGAATGTCTAACGCACACTATAGTGTATACATAACGTACGCTAAAATTTGATTATTACGTACGTTAATGTAACTCGCTTACGTACGTAACGCTTGAGTTGGTCTCCCGACCAGAATCTTCATTTTGACGCGGATTGAGCTACTTTCGGCGGGCTAGAAGACAAACGAGTCAACTCTTCATAGCGTACGCTATCCACCGAGTTTAGCGTACGCTACAGACTGGAGCCTTACGTATGTAAAAACGACTTACATACGTAAAAGATAGGCACATTTCAGTCAGTGACCTCTGGACGGGCTTTACGCACGTTAGCATCAGAACATTACGTACGTAATGACCTTTACGTACGTAAGATCTAAAGCATTAACGTACGTTATCAAAACCGAGTGTTATAAAATGACACTTCCCCTCTTCATTTGCTCGACCTCAACCCTACAAGAAAACACTCTTGGAGGATTTCCCAGCCTTATACTCGGTTCATGGCCTCTCATACACTTGAATTAACATAGAGAAGGTGATTTCTCGAGCTCCGGTGAAGATTATCCAAGTCATTCAAGCCACTTTTCGTTCCTCCTCGTAGTTCTCATTGATTCGTCATCTCTCTTCATTGTTCTTCATCTACTAAGGTAAGCCTATCAATCCCTAAAGTAATCTCCTCGATGTTGTTGATTATACTTGTTAGATTACGGGTATTTGGGTAGATTTTGCCAACTCTCGTAGACAATCTAATCAGACGGATTTGTAGTAACTAGAGTTATCATTGCTCGTATGTTTCGTTTCCTACAACTCATATCAATCGCATGCGAAAATTTCATTTCTATCAACATTAGGAATATAAAATTTGACGAATCAATTGTAGGAGAATTCGTAGGAATCCGTCACCGTATGTTCAATTATTCGTAGCCACTCTTACCTTATTGATGCTAAGTGAACTAGGGAAAACAATTCGATAGTATTATCGTCATTAAAGATCAAACCACCGAAATCATTGTGTAAAATGGTAATCCACCGATTGAAGTACTCGGAATATAGAATTGAATTAGAAGTTATGGGATTCGATTGTGCTATAGTCGTTTGTTGCTAACCAAATGATGGTTGGGGTAATCTTGTTGAACAAATCGATGTAGCTACCGTTAACCGTAGAATGGAATGGTATAATGGTATGTATTGCTTGTGAATTTAGAAAAACGATACTAATGTTGGCAATTAAGACTACACAAGGAATCCGGTTAGGGAAGGGAAGGGAGACTAGTTTTATTCATCATGATCCGTACGAGGTGTTAATCGGATATTACGTGACTAGGTAAAGCTCGATCGGGCGTGGAGATCCCGGTTATCATAAAGCACCTACCGTCGGATCAAAGGCAAGTGAAATCTTGCTCGAGAAATGCTAATATTATTGAAATGTTCGTATTAATGAATGTGCCATTATTGATGAATGCCGACAGTTTTCTTTCTCTAAAATGTGTTATAAATGGGCCGATGTGTTGGGGATAAAACCTGTATGGTACCCGTATGGAAATGTGTTAGGTGATAAGACCAGAATTGGGCACCTTTGTTCCAGGGTATTCCCGTGTGGATACTTTCGTGACCCTTGGTTTCGACCTTGGGGTTTATGTGATAAAAAGAGAAAGACAACGTCGGTCGTGTGGTGAAATACTTTCTATTGGTTATGTGGCACTGTGTTTGGTAGAATTTTATATATCGTTGCTAATAATCGTTATTGATATGCATTCTCTGACCCTGGTTACCTGGCATAAATTGTCGTGCCAGGTAAGTTTGTTGATCATGTGCATGACATTCCTGAGGGGTCCGGCCAGACTTGAACGATGTTGGAATAAACTATTGCCGATGCTTAAGTTAAATTTGATCTTTAAAATCTCCGTTATGTAATAATCGAACTTTGAATTATGTTTTTCCTTAAAACCTTTCAGCTCATGATATGTAACCGTGAACTTATTGTTTTATTGCAATTTCTTTAAAATGTCTATTTCCTAAACAAACATTTTGGGTCCCATACGGGATTGGTGGCACTATAATACCTCGGGAGATTTTGGGGGTGTTACAGAAAATGGTATTAGAGAGACGGCTCCTGGTTTAAATAAAATTCTCCGAATTTTCAAAGTTACTCCAGTCCAACACCCCAAGCGACCGTAACTCCTCCTGGAAATGCAAAGTAAGTGATATGTGTGTTTTCTGTCCGGAAACTACATTTAATTGTAAAGTGTGTGTGAAACTCGCTTTAGATTAATACTGTCAGTAATGTCACGCTGAGGAGATAGGAGGGTGGTGAATGATGCTCAGGGTTCCGCCGCAAACCACGATGGGGACAGGATTACTGCCGAGACCCATCCTGCTGGGGACCAGCCGCCACCAATTAATCAGAACGATCAGGAGGCGGAACGCCAGAATAACAACCCGGGAGGCATGGACCCGGCTTTCGTTTAGGCCCTTGCCCAAGCTATCAACATGGGAATTGCTCAGGTCATCCAGGTGGAATGTACACCGGTCATCAATGTGGAGGAAAACGTAGGAAGAGATCGATGGTTGGGAGAGATGCTGAAGGCTAGGCCTCCATTGTTTGACAGGGTAGGGGAGAAACATGTGGACGATTGGATTTCTGAAATTGAGACTGCTTTCGAGGTGATCGGATGCCCAGAGAACCGAAAGGGGATGCTCGGGGTTAACCAACTCCGTGACACTACTGCTCGCTGGTGGAGGACTTACAGGCCAGAGGACTGAGTGGTCGGATGGACCGAATTTGCCCGACTACTGCGGATCGAGTACTGTCCCCGATCAGCCTAAACCGCTCGCGCGCGAGACTTTTTCAGTGCCGGACCACAAAATATGCCAGTACTAGAGATCATTCGGGCCTACCAGACCGAGCGAAGTTACATTTCGCGGATGGTTCCATCAGAAGATCAACGAATATGCCACCTTGCACAGAGGTTGTCGGAGGATGTACAATGTTATGCAGCCAGATTCCACTGCACGACTCTGAGGGCGTACAAAGACGTGGTCATACCTTATGCTGGTACTGTTGTTAGTACCGACACCGGACATAACTCGAAGAAGCAAAAGACATCGGCTCAGTCAGGGAGCAACAACAAAACGAACTCGGGGCCCGCATCTTCTTTTAAGTCAACAGTTTTGTACCAACAGAAGGGTGCATCTGATCGGCCTTACCGTAGGGACTGCTTCAATTGTGGCGTATATGGACATACTAAGGATCGGTTCCAGAAGTCGGCTACCAAATGTTTCACTTGTGGAAAGAGTGGACATATGTCTCATTACTGCTAGCGGGACAATCCCACTCAGAATTCAGCTTCCCAACCAAGTCAACAAGGCTCTATGCAATCCCACAGGATGCCTGCCATTTCCAACTACCGAGCTCCATCCCACCAGACTCAACCACCGCCACATGGTGCCGGATGAGGCCGTGTGAGCGGCGGTGGTACTTTATCCTCTTCGGAGTCAGTTCCGTCCCATGTATTTGAGCTGAGGGCTACGGATGGTCAATCCGCGCCAGCTATCTCAGGTACTCTTCTTGTTAACTCTCGGCCAGTGCATGTACTATTTGATACCGGAGCCACACATTTGTTTATATCTCTGGAATGTGTTAAACATTTAAATCTTGCTTGTGTGCTTTGTGAATCCTTTACTGTTAAACTACCCGATGGTAGTAGAATAGGCGGCGATCTAAAGGTTCGAGACTGTCAGATCTGCATCAATGATCATAGTTGGATCGCTGATCTTATGGTGTTCCCGCTTCAGAATGAAGATATCATATTAGGTATGGACTGTATTCCATTGCACAGGATGATCTTGGATACCTACCACTTGACTATTTTCATTACGGCTCATGACGGTACCACACAAGTTATCAGAGGATGAGAAGACTTCAGTACGAAAGGGTCTCTCAGCCTCCTCACATCGGAAGTCTCCTATGACTCTCGAAGGAAGTACTATTGGTGTTATGTTCTTCAGGAGGATACTCCACAACTTACGATCGCAAACATTCTGGTGGTGAATGAATTTCCAGACATCTTTCTCGATGAATTACCAGGGCTGCCACCGCAACGAGAAGTTTACCTTTCCATTGAACTCGAGCCGGGGACGAGACCTATTTCCAAAGCTCCTTACACGATGGCGCTGGCCGAGATAAAGGAAATAAAGATACAGCTGGAAGATCTGCTGGAGAAAGGATTGATCCGCCCGAACACCTCATCATGGGGCGTGCCGGTACTTTTTGTTAAGAAGAAAGACAACTCTCTACACTTGTGCATTAACTACAGGGAGATAAATAAGGTTACTATCAAGAATTGATGACCTCTTAGATCAATTACAAGGGGAAGTTCTGTTTTCAAAGATCGATCTACGGTCCGGATATCACCGATTGAGGATTTGGGAGGAAGATATACCCAAGACTGCATTTCGATCGAGGTATGAACATTACGAGTATATCATGGTATCATTTTGCTTGACTAATGCCCCAGCTGTTTTCATGGAACTAATGAACAGAGTTTTGATTTATTTCCTCGATAAGTGCATGGTGGTTTTTTTTGACGACATACTAATTTATTCTCGAAGCCGTCAGGAACACGAGGAACATTTGAGGCAAGTGCTGAGCATGCTGAGGCAACACCAACTTTATGCGAAACTTTCCAAGTGCGAATTCTGGATGCCGGAGGTAATTTTTCTCAGACATGTTGTCTCGAAAGAAGGCGTCAAGGTCGATCCACAAAAGATCAAGACAATAATGAGTTGGGAACCACCGAAGAACATCAAGGAGGTAAGGAGTTCCTAGGATTGTGGGTTACTATCGAAGATTTGTCGAGGCCTTTTCCTGTATCGTTCGACCATTAACGAGCCTACTGAGAAAGAGCACCAAATTTGTATGGACTACAGACTGTCAGAAGAGCTTTGATGAGCTCAAGAGTAGGCTGACTACTGCTCCAGTGCTAGTGCTACCACAGGGAACGGAAGGATTCATTATATACACGGATGCATCTAAGCATGGGCTGGGGTGTGTCTTCATGCAGAATGATAGAGTCATTGCGTACGCATCTCGACAACTGAGGTCGTACGAAGTGAATTACCCGACGCACGACTTGGAGCTAGCCACAGTGGTGCATGCCCTCAAGATTTGGAGGCACTATCTTTACAGAGTTACTTGCAAGATTTTTACGGATCATAAGAGTTTGAAGTATATCTTCACTCCGAGGGAATTAAACATGATACAGAGGCGCTGGTTGGAGCTAATCAAGGACTACGATGTGGAAATCTCCTATCACCCTGGGAAAGCCAATGTGGTAGCTGATGCTCTTAGTCAGAAAACTACACAAGAATTGATGGTATCCAGCATAAAAGTTCAGCCCGAACTACAACAAGACATCAGGAGAAGCAGTACCGAAGTATGGATACAACGTAGGCAAGGACATTTGTGCTCAATCAATATACATTCGTCCTTACTAGACGAGATATGTCTAGCATAGATGGAGGATCCCATATTACGTGCGATCGGTGCAAGAATCATGGGGGGGGAGATGTTTTCGACTATAAGATCCATGGTGATTTGCTGAGGTTCAAGAACAGGATTTGTATTCCACCGAATGATGGGCTGAAGCAAACTATACTGAAGGAGGCGCACTCCACTCCCTATTCTATTCACCCAGGAGCGAGCAAGATGTACAAAGATCTGCGACAGAGTTTTTGGTGGAAAAATATGAAATGGGAAGTTGCTAGGTTCGTCGCCCGATGTATGATGTGCCAACAAGTGAAGATTAAACACCACAGACTAGCCGGAATCATGCAACCCCTACCCATCCCGGAGTGGAAATAGGAGAGCATATCGAAGGACTTTATCACTAAGCTAACAACGGCAGTGGGAGGAAAGGATACAATTTGGGTCATTGTTGATCGATTAACTAAATCGGCACATTTCATTCCTATTCAAGAAACAACCGGGACAGAGCAATTGGCCGCTATTTTCATCAGGGAGATCGTGAGGCTGCACGACATCCCCTCATCCATCATTTCGGATAGGGACACCAGATACGTGTCTCGTTTTGGAAAGCCGTCCGTAAAGCTATGGGGACCCAAATACATTTTAGCACGGCTTATCACCCTCAGACGGATGGACAGACCGAACGTACGATTCAAACTTTGGAAGATATATTGAGGGCATGTGTGCTCGATTGAGGTAAGGATTGGGCTAGGCATCTGAATTGGTGGAGTTTTCGTACAACAACAGCTGGCATGCAAGTCGCCGTTATGATGGGATGATGCTTCTGACACCACAGTTACTGAGTTAGATCCGATCCAGGAGTCCATTAAGAAGATCTCTGTCGTTCGAAAGCACATGCTAGCCGCACAGAGCTGGCAGAAATCTTATGCCGAAAATCGACAGCGACTATTAGAATTTGCAGTCGGGAATAATGTTTGGGTCAAAGTATCACCTATGCGGCATATCCAGCGTTTCGGTCAAAAGGGAAAGTTAAGACCGAGGTTTATAGGCCCGTTTGAGATATTGGACCGGGTAAGAAAGCTTACGTATCGATTAGCTCTGCCACCGCATCTGGATGGAGTGAATAACGTCTTTCACGTCTCCCAGTTAAGGAAGTATATCTATGATCCGAGTCACAAGCTCAATTTCGAAGAAGTGGAAATTTCCAACGATGCTACCTTTAGAGAGGTACTGATCGCCATGTTGGATCGGCGTATGAAGATATTACGAAATAAAGCCATACACCTCGTGTTGAATAATTCAATTTTATTCGATTGGGTTGTAAAGGCCGTTTTGATCCTATTTATTTTACTAGAAAATTTGTATGGGATACAATTTTTCCAATGTAAAATTTATATGTAATGACGAAGACCTGTAATACCACTGGTATTTCATGCTTAATTACCTTGTACTGTGTGATTTCTTATAATTTGATGTCGTTTTTATTTATGTATTTCATTAAATGCTATACAATTGTGCGATGTGGATGAAACGGAGGTGACACGCCTTGACGCCATTGGACGATCGTCAGTGCGAATATGATGGTGGCCAATGTCTTGTTCCCCGATAATTGTTGACGAGTGGAAAGGATGGTCACCCCGAGATGGTTAAAATGTGATATGTGGATAAAGGATTGAATGTCTAACGCGTGCTACAGTATATGCATAACGTATGCTAAAATTCGAGTATTACGTACGTTAGCGTAACTCGCTTACGTACGTAATGCATGAGTTCGTCTCCCGACCAGAATCTTCCTTTCGATGCGGATTGAGCTACTTTCGGCGGGCTAGAAGACAAACGAGTCAACTCCTCATAGCGTACGCTATCCACCAAGTTTAGCGTACGTTACATACGGGAGCCTTACGTATGTGAGAACGACTTACTTGCGTATAAGATGGGCACATTTCAGTCAGTGACCTCTGGACAGCCTTTACGCACGTTAGCATCAGAACATTACGTACGTAATGACCTTTACATACGTAAGATCTAAAGCATTAACGTACGTTATCAAAACCGAGTGTTATAAAATGACACTTCCCCTCTTCATTTGCTCGACCTCAACCTTGCAAGAAAATACTCTTGGAGCATTTCCCAGCCTTATACTCGGTTCTTGGCCTCTCATACACTTGAATTACCATATAGGAGGTGATTTCTCGAGCTCCGGTGAAGATTATCCAAGTCATTCAAGCCACTTTTCGTTCCTCCTCGTAGTTCTCGCTGATTCCTCATCTCTCTTCATTGTTCTTCATCTACTAAGGTAAGCCTATCAATCCCTGAAGTAATCTCCTCGATGTTGTTGATTATACTTGTTAGATTATGGGTATTTGGGTAGATTTTGCCAACTGTCGTAGACAATCTAATCGGACGGATTTGTAGTAACCGGAGTTATCATTGCTCGTATGTTTCGTTTCCTACAACTTATATCAATCACATGCAAAAATTTCATTTCAATCGACATTAGGAATATAAAATTTGACAAATCAATTGTAGGAGAATTTGAAGGAATCCATCATCGTATGTTCAATTATTCGTATCCACTCTTACCTTATGATTATTGATGCTAAGTGAACTAGGGAAAATAATTCGATAGTATTATCGTCATTAAAGATCAAACCACTGAAATCATTGTGTAAAATGGCAATCCACCGATTGAAGTACTCGAAATATAGAATTGAATTATAAGTTATGGGATTCGATTGTGCTATAGTCGTTTGTTGCTAACCGAATGATGATTGGGGTAATCTTGTTGAACAAATCGATGTAGCTAATGTTAACCGTAGAATGGAATGGTATAATGGTACGTATTGCTTGTGAATTTAGAAAAATGATACTAATGTTGGCAATTAAGACTACGCTAGGAATCCGGTTAGGGAAGGGAAAGGAGACTAGTTTTATTCATCATGATCCGTACGAGGTGTTAATTGGATATTACGTGACTAGGTTAAGCTCGATCAGGCGTGGAGATCCCGGTTATCATAAAGCACCTACCGTCGGATCAAAGCCAAGTGAAATCTTGCTCGAGAAATTCTAATATTATTGAAATGTTCGTATTAATGAATGTGCCATTATTGATGAATGCCGACAGTTGTCTTTATCTAAAATGTGTTATAAATGGGCCGATATGTTGGGGATAAAACCTGTATGGTACCCGTATGGAAATGTGTTAGGTGATAAGACCCGAATTGGGCACCTATGTTCCGGGGTATTCCCGTGTGGATACTTTCATGACCCTTGGTTGCGACCTTGGGGTTTATGTGATAAAAAGAGAAGGACAATGTCGGTCGTGTGATGAAATACTTTCTATTGGTTATGTGGCACTGTGTTTGGTAAAATTTTGTATATCGTTGCTAATAATCGTTATTGGTATACATTCTCTAACCCTGGTTACCTGGCATGAATTTTCGTGCCAGGTAAATTTGTTGATCATGTGCAGGACATTCCTGAGGGGTCCGGTCTGACTTGAACGGTGTTGGAATAAACTCTTGCCGCTGCTTAAGTTAAATTTGATCTTTAAAATCTCTGTCATGCAGTAATCGAACTTTGAATTATGTTTTCCCAAAAAACCTTTCGGCTGATGATATGTAACCGTGAACTTATTGTTTTATTGCAATTTCTTTAAAATGTCTATTTCCTAAACAAGCATTGTGGGTCCCACATGGGATTGACGACACTATAATACCTCAGGAGATTTTGGGGGTGTTACAGAAAATGGTATCAGAGAGACGGCTCATGGTTTAAATAAAATTCTCCGAATTTTCAAAGTTATTCCATTCCAACACCCCAAGTGACCGTAACTCATCGTGGAAATGCAAAGTAAGTGATATGGGTGTTTTCTGTCTGGAAACTACATTTAATTGTAAACTGTGTGTGAAACTGGCTTTATATTAATACAATCAGTAATGGCACACCGAGGAGCTAGGAGGGTGGTGAATGATGCTCAGGGTTCCTCCGCAAACCACGATGGGGACAGGAATACTGCCGAGATCCATCCTGCTGGGGACCAACCACCACCAATTAATCAGAACGATCAGGAGGCCTAACGCCAGAATAACAACCCGAGAGGCATGGACCCGGCTTTCGTTCAGGCCCTTGCCCAAGCTATCGCCATGGTAATTGCTCAGGTCAACCAGGTGGAGCGGATACCGGTCATCAATGTGGAGGAAAACGCAGGAAGAGATCGATGGTTGGGAGAGATGCTGAAGGCTAGGCCTCCATTGTTTGATGGGGCAGGGGAGAAACATGTGGACGATTAGATTTCTGAAATGGAGACTGCTTTCGAGGTGATCGGATGCCCATAGAACTGAAAGGTGCTGTTCGGGGTAAATCAACTCCGTGACACCACTGCCCGCTGGTGGAGGACTTACAGGCCAGAGGACCGAGTGGTCGGATGGACCGAATTTGCCCGACTACTTCGGAGCGAGTACTGTCCCAGATCAGCCAAACCGCTCGCGCGCGAGACTTTTTCAGTTCCAGACCACAGAATATGCCAGTACTAGAGATCATTCAGGCTCACCAAACCGAGCCAAGTTACATCTCGCAGATGGTTCCATCAGAAGATCAACGAATATGCCACCTTGCACAGAGGTTGCCGGAGGATGTACAATGCTATGCCGCCGGATTCCACTGCACGACTCTAAGGGCATACAAAGATGTGGTCACATCTTATGCCGGTACTGTTGTTAATACCGACACCGGACATAACTCAAAGAAGCAAAAGACATTGGCTCAGTCAGGGAGCAACAACAAAACGAACTCGAGGCCCGCATCTTCTTTTAAGTCAGCAGTTTCGTACCAACAGAAGGGTGCATCTGGTCGGCCTTACCGTAGGGGCTGCTTCAATTGTGGCGTGTCTGGACATACTAAGGATTGGTGCCAGAAGTCGGCTACCAAATGTTTCACTTGCGGAAAGAGTGGACATATGTCTTGTTACTACTGCCGGACCAATCCCACTCAGAATTCAGCTTTGCAACCAAGTCAACAAGGCTCTGTGCAATCCCCCAGGATGCCTGCCGTTTCCAACTACCGAGCTCCATCCCACCAGACTCAACCACCGCCACACGGTGCCGGATGAGGCCATGGGCGCGGCGGTGGTACTTCATCCTTTTTGGAGTCTGTGTCGTCCTGTGTATTTGAGCTGAGGGCTACGGATGGTCAGTCCACGCCAGCTATCTCAGGTACGCTTCTTGTTAACTCTCATCCGGTGCATGTACTATTTGATGCCGGAGCCACACATTCGTTTATATCTCTGGAATGTGTTGAACATTTAAATCTTGCTTGTGTGCCTTGTGAATCCTTTACTGTTAAACTACCCGATGGTACTAGAATAGGCGGCGATCTAAAGGTTCGAGACTGTCAGATCTGCATCAATGATCATAGTTGGATTATGGTCTTCCCGCTTCAGAATGAAGATAGCATATTAGGTATAGACTGGATGCCATTGAACAGGCGGTCTTGGATACCTACCACTTGACTATTTCCATTACGGCTCATGACGGTACCACACAGGTTATCAGAGTATGAGAACACTTCAGTACGAAAGGGTCTCTCAGCCTCCTCGCATCGGAAGTCTCCTGCGACTCTCGAAAGAAGTACTATTGGTGTTATGTTCTTCAGGAGGATACTCCACAACTTACGATCACAAACATTCTGGTGGTGAATGAATTTCCAGACGTCTTTCCCAATGAATTACCAGGGCTGCCACCGCACCGAGAAGTTGACCTCTCCATTGAACTCGAGCCGGGGACGAGACCTATTTCCAAAGATCCTTACAGGATGGTGCCGGCCGAGATAAAGGAAATAAAGATACAGCTCGAAGATTTGCTGGATAAATGATTGATCCACCCGAGCACCTCATCGTGGGGCACGCCGGTACTTTTTGTTAAGAAGAAAGACAACTCTCTATGCTTCTGCATTGACTACAGGGAGCTAAATAAGGTTACTATCAAGAATCGTTATCCACTACCAATAATTGATGACCTCTTAGATCAATTACAAGGGGAAGTTCTGTTTTCAAAGATCGATCTATGGTTCGGATATCACCGATTGAGGATTTGGGAGGAAGATATACCCAAGACTGCATTTCGATCGAGGTATGGACATTACGAGTATATCGTGGTATCATTTGGGTTGACTAATGCCCCAGCCGTTTTCATGGAACTGATGAACAGAGTTTTGATTGATTTCCTCGATAAGTGCATGGTGGCTTTTATTGACGACATCCTGATTTATTCTCGAAGTCGTCAGGAACACGAGGAACATTTGAGGCAAGTGCTGAGCGTGCTGAGGCAACACCAACTTTATGAGAAACTTTCCAAGTGCGAATTCTGGATGTCGTAGGTAATTTTTCTCAGACATGTTGTCTTGGCAGAAGGCGTCAAGGTTGATTCACAAAAGATCGAGAAAATAATGAGTTGGGAACCGCCGAAGAACATCAAGGAGGTAAGGAGTTTCCTAGGATTGGCGGGTTACTATCGAAGATTCGTCGAGGCCTTTTCCTATATCGCTCGACCATTAACGAACCTACTGAGAAAGAGCACCATATTTGTATGGACTACAGACTGTCAGAAGAGCTTTGGTGAGCTCAAGAGTAGGCTGACTACTGCTCCAGTGCTAGTGCTACCACAGGGAACTGAAGGATACATTATATACATGGATGCATCTAAGCATGGGATGGGGTGTGTCTTCATGCAGAATGACAGAGTCATTGCGTACGTATCTCGACAATTGAGGTCATACGAAGTGAATTACCCGACGCACGACTTGGAGCTAGCTGCAGTGGTGCATGCCCTCAAGATTTATAGGCACTATCTTTACGGAGTTACTTGCAAGATTTTCACGGATCATAAGAGTTTGAAGTATATCTTCACTCCGAGGGAATTAAAAATGAGACAGAGACGCTGGTTGGAGCTAATCAAGGACTACGATGTGGAAATATCCTATCTCCTTGGGAAAGCCAATCTGGTAGCCAATGCTCTTAGTCGGAAAACTACATAAGAAGTTATGGTATCCAGCATAAAAGTTCAGCCCGAACTGCAGCAAGACATCAGGAGAAGCAGTACTAAAGTATGGATACAACGTAGGAAAGGACAATTATGCTCTATCAATATACATTCGTCCTTACTAGACGAGATACATGTAGCATAGATGGAGGATCCTAAATTACATGCGATTGGTGCTAGAATCATGGGGGGAGATGTTTCCGACTATAAGATCCAGGATGATTTGGTGAGGTTCAAGAACAGGATCTGTATTCCGCCGAATGATGGGCTGAAGCAAACTATATTGAAGGAGGCGCACTCCGCTCCTTATTCTATTCACCCAGGAGCAAGCAAGATGTACAAAGATTTGCGACAGAGTTTTTGGTGGAAAAATATGAAATGGGAAGTTTCTAGGTTCGTCGCCCTATGTATGATGTGCCAACAAGTGAAGATTGAACACCGCAGACCAGCTGGAATCATTCAACCCCTACCCATCCCGGAGTGGAAATGGGAGAGCATATCGATGGACTTTGTCACTAAGCTACCAGTGGCAGTGGGAGAAAAGGATACAATTTGGGTCATTGTTGATCGATTAACGAAATCGGCACATTTCATTCTTGTTCAAGAAACAACCGGGACAGAGCAATTGGCCGCTATTTTCATTAGGGAGATCGTGAGGCTGCACGGCATACCCTCGTCCATCATTTCGGATAGGAACACCAGATACGTGTCTCGTTTTTGGAAAGCCGTCCATAAAGCTATGGGGACCCAAATACACTTTAGCATGGCTTATCACCCTCAGACGTATGGACAGACCGAACGTACGATTCGAACTTTGTAAGATATGTGGAGGGCATGTGTGCTCGATTGGGGTAACGATTGGCTAGGCATCTTGATTGGTGGAGTTTTCGTACAACAATAGCCGGCATGCAAGCATAGGCATGGCACCGTTTGAGGCCCTATATGGGCGAAAATGCAAGTCGCCGTTATGCTGGGATGATGCTACTGACACCGCGGTTACCGAGTTAGATCCGATCCAGGAGTCCATTAAGAAGATCTCTATCGTTCGAAAGCACATGCTAGCCGCACAGAGCCGGCAGAAATCTTATGCCGACAACCGACAGCGATCATTAGAATTTGCAGTCGGGGGTCATGTTTGGGTAAAAGTATCACCTATGTGGGGTATCCGGCATTTCGGTCAAAAGGGCAAGTTAAGCCCGAGGTTTATAGGCCCGTTTGAGATATTGGACCGGGTAGGAAAGCTTGCGTATCGATTAGCTCTGCCACCGCATCTGGATGGAGTGCATAACGTCTTTCACGTCTCCCAGTTAAGGAAGTATGTCTATGATCCGAGTCACAAGCTCAATTTCGAAGAAGTGGAAATTTCCGATGACGCTACCTTTAGAGAGGTACCGATCGCCATCTTGGACCGGCGTATGAAGATATTACGAAATAATGCCATACCCCTCGTGTTGAATCATTCGATTTTATTCGATTGGGTTGTAAAGGCCGTTTTAAGCCTATTTATTTTACTAGAAAATTTGTACGGGATACAATTTTTCAAATGTAAAATTTATATGTAATGACAAAGACATGTAATACCACTGGTATTTCATGCTTATTACCTTGTACTATGTGATTTCTTGTAATGTGATGTCGTTTTTATTTATGTATTTCATTAAATGTTATACAATTGTGCGATGTGGATGAAACGGAGGTGACACGCTTTGATGCCGTTGGACGATCGTCAGTGCGAATATGACGGTGGCCAATGTCTTGTTCCCCGATAATTGTTGACGAGTGGAAAGGATGGTCACCCCGAGATGGTTAACAAGTGATATGTGGCTAAAGGATTGAATGTCTAATGCACGCTATAGTATATGCATAACGTACGGTAAAATTCGTGTATTACGTACGTTAGCGTAACTCGCTTACGAATGTACGATTGAGTTGGTCTCCCGACCAGAATCTTTCTTTTGACGCGGATTGAGCCACTTTCAGCGGTCTAGAAGACAAACGAGTCAACTCCTCATAGCGTACGCTATCCACCAAGTTTAGTGTATGCTACAAACTGGAGCCTTACATATGTAAGAACGACTTACGTACGTAAAAGATGGGCACATTTCAGTCAGTGACCTCTGGACGGACTTTACGCACGTTAGCATCATAATATTACGTACGTAATGACCATTACGTACGTAAGATCTAAATCATTAACGGACGTTCTCAAAACCGAGTGTTATAAAATGACACTTCCCCTCTTCATTTGCTCAACCTCAACCCTGCAAGAAAACACTCTTGGAGCATTTCCCAGCCTTATACTCGGTTCTTGACCTCTCATACACTTGAATTACCAAATAGGAGGTGATTTCTCGAGCTCCGGTGAAGATTATCCAAGTCATTCAAGCCACTTTTCGTTCCTCCTCGTAGTTCTCGCTGATTTCTCATCTCACTTCATTGTTCTTCATCTACTAAGGTAAGCCTATCAATCCCTGAAGTAATCTCCTCGATGTTGTTGATTATACTTGTTAGATTATGGGTATTTGGGTAGATTTTGCCAACTCTCGTAGACAATCTAATCGGACGGATTTGTAGTAACCGGAGTTATCATTGCTTGTATGTTTCGTTTCCTACAACTCATATAAATCACATGCGAAAATTTCATTTCAATCGACATTAGGAATATAAAATTTGACGAATCAATTGTAGGAGAATTCGAAGGAATCCATCATCGTATGTTCAATTATTCGTATCCACTCTTACCTTATGATTATTGATGCTAAGTGAACTAGGGAAAACAATTCGATAGTATTATCATCATTAAAGATCAAACCACTGAAATCATTGTGTAAAATGGTAATCCACCGATTGAAGTACTCGAAATATTGAATTGAATTAGAAGTTATGGGATTCGATTGTGCTATAGTCGTTTGTTGCTAACCGAATGATGATTGGGGTAATCTTGTTGAACAAATCGATGTAGCTAACGTTAACCGTAGAATGGAATGGTATAATGGTATGTATTGCTTGTGAATTTAGAAAAATGATACTAATGTTGGCAATTAAGACTACGCTAGGAATCCGGTTAGGGAAGGGAAGGGAGATTAGTTTTATTCATCATGATCCGTACGAGGTGTTAATCGGATATTACGTGACTAGGTTAAGCTCGATCGGGCGTGGAGATCCCGATTATCATAAAGCACCTACCGTCGGATCAAAGGCAAGTGAAATCTTGCTCGAGATATGCTAATATTATTGAAATGTTCGTATTAATGAATGTGCCATTATTGATGAATGCCGACAGTTATCTTTCTCTAAAATGTGTTATAAATGGGCCTATATGTTGGGGATAAAACCTGTATGGTACCCGTATGGAAATGTGTTAGGTGATAAGACCCGAATTGGGCACCTACCGGGGTATTCCCGTGTGGATACTTTCATGACCCTTGGTTGCGACCTTGGGGTTTATGTGATAAAAAGAGAAATACAACGTCGGTCGTGTGATGAAATACTTTCTATTGGTTATGTGGCACTGTGTTTGGTAAAATTTTGTATAAAAGAAGTAATGTTGTATTATGAAATGAAAATATTGAGTATGTTGAAAACATAGTACGGCACTGTTTAAAAGAAGTAATTATTTATTATGAAATGAAAACATTGAGTATGTTGTCAGCACATCAGCCCACATTAATACTGCCAAATTAATTATCTAATTAAATGACCAAGTTTATGTTAGTAGTATGTAATAATTAAACAAGTAGAAAATAGATACCAATAGATTGTGTAATTTTCACAGAATCGCAATACATACTTCATTCATGCTAAAATCCATCCTAATTTAATTTAATAAGAAAAATTCATTTTTTCAGTGAATAATTTCAATTATCGTTCTACACTCTACAACAGTACTTATATATGTCTAAATTCTACACTTTCACTCAGACCAAGGATTATTTGTTTTTTCCACTAATTTTTATTTAAATAACACACACATATATATAATATATATTTTTCAAGTAAATGCTACAAGTTAAAACTTACTTCTGGACTACGGCCTTAATGCGATTTTCGGGCTTATGGTGTAGTGAGCAAAACCACACAACTTCGGCTTTTGCCGGAATAACGACCAAAAGTTGCCAATGCTCACTGCATTAACAAACGAAATAATCTATCTAAATACATCTACTTACATAATTATTAATATATAATAATCTACAAAGATAATAAAAAAATATTAAGACTTTTAGAGAAAAAAAGAGAGTATTGAGACGAATATGTTAGATCTTACTCATGATAGTAAGCTCCAAGGTATATCTATTTTCTGGCATCCGACATACGCGAAACGATGTATCTGGAGGCCTCCTCTCCCTTATTTCCCATATTTTGTATGGATTGAGGATCAAAATATCCATACAAATCCTCGTCCATTGTGCCCACGTTCATTTTCGATAAGTACCTAATTTGTTAAACAAAATATTACTACCTTATTTACGTTCCAAACTATGAATTTTTGATAAAAATACATAAATATGCATGTAAAGAATTACTTACAAAGTCCAAAACTGTAGAATCGATAAGCTAAGCCACTGCTTGTCTTAAATGATTTCCAAAAGATCATTGTAACTTATGTACAAGGGAACGTCATCACCACCACAACCAAAAGAAGCTGTATCCCATGGCACCTGTAACGGCTCACTAAAGAGAGTCGCTGCAACAATAAAAAATTCTCTCAATGTGTCACTGTCACTCGACCGGTCATCTTGACGAGCATGTTTCGTAGGTGGCTCGGGTCGCTCAATATCCTAAATCATATAGAAGAAACATGAAAACTATAAAAACCAACTGTAAAACCAATTATAAGTACTTGCTAACTGGGGATGAACAAAGTTATAAAACAATGTCTTGTTAAGATCAGTTACCTGTCAAATAGCTTAGTTTGTAGTTATTAGCTTACCTATATGACTATATCTATAATTAGGACTTACATTGAACACCTCATGCACAGGTACTACACTGACCCATCTGGAACTTTCTAGCAATGCAATGCAAAAGGCATCGGGTGTGGTTCGGAAGGTTCTGATAGCTCTTTGCCGGAGCAAGTATCTTTTATTTAGATTTTAATATTAAAAACTACTACAAATTTTATTCTTAATTTTTTAAATTCTAAATATTCTAAATTTTCATCTAGTTTCTTGAGGACATGCAGTGTAAAAACCAACTATAAACGGAGTATCTTTTATTTAGATTTAATATTAAAACATGAAAGAAATATACCTTGATAAAGTCGTCAACGACAAGATCCTTTGGCCATGCAATAAAGGTACCTAGAGCTTCCCTCACTAAGCTTACCTCTTCAGTAGGTATAGGAACTTCGGCACCGCTATCTACGGCCTCCTCGACTACTACCTTAACCAAATGAGCTATTAAAGGTGCACAGTGTAGGGTAGAATCACCATGATGAACTCGACCGATGGCGACTAGACGAGGAGGATGCTCGTCCACATAAAATATAAATTGACCAGTGTCCCCAGGCGGAGTCTTCCCTCGTGAAGGGCCAAAAACATCATCGGCACAACTCCCCTTCGTACTGACACGGGTAACATGATGATCATCAGGTGTACGTAGATCGGTGTGGGGCTGCTGTGAATGGGTGCCCAAAGACTCCAATGTTTGGCCAAATGTCTTCATCAAATTTTGTGTCACATCTTATGTGATCTTCTTCGTTAGTTCCTCCAACACACTTGATGATGCAGATCGACATGAAGATCGTCCAAATAATCTAGAATGCCTACACCAAATCTAATCCCACGAACACGGCCAGGGTGCTCCGGTCTCCCAATGGCCTCAGCCAATATATCATGTCGTCCCTCGGGAGTGAAGTTTCCCTGTGTACACTGTGCCTCCAACTCATCCTACAAAAGAACGTTTTTTCGTAAGTGTAACACAAATGTGAAGCACATAAATGAACAGTTGATATTATTGTTGTAAGGATAAAAAAAATTTTGTTTCATAAGTGAAACATAAAAGTGAACTTTTAAAATTTTATTCACAACCTTTAAATATTTCAAATTAAATACTACGACTTTTATTTTTTTCAACAACAAAAATTTAAGTTATAGAATTTAATTGCAAAACAAAAATTTCCATAATCAACTTTTGAAAAGATAAGAAAACTATGTTTATTTAATTTTAAGTATATTGTCAAATATTAAATGATTTTTTAAACTTACGAATTTAGTAATAATCTCTCGTGCTGCATCTGATGACACTCCTCCAGATCTTTTTTGGCGACCAAATTTCCACCTCTAATGACGTGAAGGAGGAGATGGAGGATCAATAATAACACCTTCTCCAGACTTTGATGCTTCTTCTTTACGCTCCTTCATCTTTCTCTCCATCTCCTGTACCTCCACAAAATCATATCCGCCTCGAGCCATATTACGGGGAGCATTGTTCATCTTCGCTATATCTTGTTTCTTGATTCTCTTTTCTTGGAAAAAAATATTTCCAAGGAATCGAAATAATATGTAAGTAAATGAAACGAGAGGTGGAATCGATCTATAGAAAATTATTTCCAAGGAATCGAAATAATATGTAAGGAAATATCTGCAAGTAATCGAGCTACAAAAAATGTCTTTTGAATTCAGATTTACCTTCCAAGTAGGGTCCTCACGAGTCTTTTTGAATTCTTTCCGATCGTCCTCCGATATACCATATTTCTCGCAAGGAGACAACTCTTTCGACGGACCATATATATACTCGCCGGTCAAATCAGTCTTAAATTGCCTCCACATCCTGCCAATACACTGCAATGTCTTCGTGCGAAATTGACCATTATTGCTAATTTGACTGACATCAAAGTTGGCCTACATTGACAATTCAAATTGAAACGTTATCAATAATAAAATTTTAAATTATTTGCAATAATTTAAGTTTTTATAGAATAATTTGATTAAATTAATGTTTTTTCATAAATTTTAATTTTATTCCAGATTATTTATATTTAATTCAGTTTTTTAAATTATTTTACTAAATTTCAGTTTTTAGAAAATAAATTACTTAAATTAAGGTTTTTTTTATAAATTTCAGTTTTATTCCAGATTATTTATATTTAATTCAATTTTTTTAATTATATATACATAAAAGTAAGTTGGTGATATATATTTAAGTTGGTAATTTAAATTTTAAAAAAAATTAAGTCAATACAATAATTCATTTTGTGTTGCCAAATGTAAGAAATAAGTTATCCGAAAATTAGATAGTAGCACTAACAAAAGGGATCAGAAAATAATTTCATTCATCACATCATATTATCAATCAACTATATATTATTATTTAATTTAATTCCAGTTTCAGTAGAATAATTTAATTAAATTAATGTTTTTTAATAAATTTCACTTTTAATCCATATTTATATTTAATTCATTTTTTTAAATTATTTTATTTAATTTTCAGTTTTTATAGAATAATTTAATTTAATTTAAGCACAAAGTGAAACACATAATTAATCACAAAAGTAATGCACGTACTAATACATCCTGCCACAACATTTCCTTATCGGGCTTGTTCGGTACGTGATTCCATCGATCGTACAATATAGAAACATGATCTTTCGCAAGTTTACCCAAATACGTACTCAACTTGATTTTGTGCTCGTACTTCAGTTTTCCCCTGACTGGATGAATATCAAGAGGTAGCTTTTTCCCATCTACACGCCGTTTGGCCATACTTCTACATCTTGTAGGATATCTCGATGTAGTAGTCTGCGTATGAGGAGAAACAGCGGAATGAGGAGGAGAATAGCGAGGAGTATGAGGAGAATGAGAAGGAAAACGAGAAGGATGCCGAGGAGAAGTCATGTGCCTGTATAAACAAATGAAAATATTGTCAAACACAACATAAACCAAAAAAAATAATATTTGTCAAACACATCATACACCAATAATATTTTTTGTTTGAAAAACTCTTTGTCAAAAACTAATACTTGTCAAACACAACAGTAATATTTTTTGTTTGAAAAACTCTTTGTCAAAAAACTAATACTTGTCAAACACAACGTATTACCTAGTTGTCTAAATTGACTCTTATTATAACTTAACATCTAATTGCCTACATTTTGATTAGTAAGTACAAAATCTACCGATTTCTAAGTGAACACCTACTCACTTTAGAAGAGAAGAATAAATTAAATCGGTTAGACTTAGAATGAGAACAAAAATGACATATGTATCTATGCAAAACTTAGATGTAATGATTCATGTACCTGATTTTTATTTACCTTTTGAGATAACATAGTTCTCCCATAAACCTTCATCATGGTCATTTCAAATGGCATGTATGTCATCAGCTTCATTTTCTTCAACGATAGTGGGTAACCGTGTTGACAAAGGAATAAATTCACAATTGTCAAACGTTGATACTTCAGTTTCATTCATATCCACACTTCTACCAGGAATAACCACGGACAATCTTGCATTACATGGATCGTTGACATAGAACACCTGTTTTGCTTGGTGTGCCATGATAAAAGGCTCGTCTTTGTAAGCTACCTTGTGAAGATCTACCAAAGTAAATCCTAACTCAATGGTTTCCACACCCGTATTATTATCAGCCCACTTGCACTTAAATACAGGCACTCTAAACTTAACATAATCAAGTTCCCAGATCTCTTCTATAACTCCATAGTAACTCGTCGATGCCAAAACTGTAACACCCCCAAAACCATATGGGAATATTACACGCCGTAAACCCTTTCCGCAAGGATCTACCAGGCTAAACGTCCATAAACAACCAAATGCTTGCCCGGCCAGGGTCAAACAATATAATAATACAGACCGTTAAGGTCACTTACACAAAAACACACAGATCGATGAGGTCACACAACTCTATCAACAGGACTGACTAACAACATTACCCACACAGGGTTCGAAATACAATACAACGGAAGACTGAATCAACTCTAACAATACAAATAAACTCTACCAACTCTCAACTCTTGATTAGTATCGCAGCTCGTCATCCCCTTGTGCCAATCCTGATTGCTCCCGAACTGCATGTACCGGGCCAGCAGGACATCCACCCCGAATACTCGGGGTTAGTAAACTCCACTATTTTACTAGTGCAAGTATCAAACCATACGAAATGTAACAAGCAAATAGCAACTACGAATTTAATACGTAAATCAATTATCAAAATGTTCCAGAAGTTTTAGAATTTGAACTCAAGTAAGAGATATTTGAAAATGAACACATCATCTCTGGGATTTTTAAAGCTGAAATTCTTTTGGACCTCGATTCCAAATTTACAAAACCTTTTCGTAATCATTAGGGTCTTAGCCCGTTTCTCGTTTCATAGCATACTAATAATATATCATTATGAGTCCGAGATCCATATTTAAAATGTTACCCGAACAATCATCAAGTACACGATCATTGTTCGTACACATCATGTACCGAACTCCGGAGGCCTCGACGGACCTTACCCGACCACACACACTGCTCGTACACATCATGTACCGAACTCCGAGGCCTCAACGGACCCTACCCGGCCACACACACCTGCTCGTACACATCATGTACCGAACTCCGAGGCCTCAACGGACCCTACCCGGCCACAACATCGTTCGTACACATCATGTACCGAACTCCGGAGGCCTCGTCTGACCCTACCCGGATCACACACCTTGTCCGTACACGTCATGTACCGGACTCCAGAGGCCTCGCGGACCCTACCCGGAACACACACACATCGACACGACACAACTCTTAATCATTAAATGTCAAGCAATTCCACATTACACCGAAATGTATAATCAAGTATTTAAACCAAAACAACACAAATATCAAGATCATCACAACGACTCTTAACCAACATAACACACAATCGGTACACAATACATTGAACAACCACGTGTACAACCATCTCATATCTACATCGCAAACCAGCACAAATGGCACGACGCCTAACACGGATAACAATATATCACTTTTATCAGTAAGCCTTCAAAGTTCGTAAAACACAACCAACTCAAACGGAACATATTTACGGAGGCAAGCAAAATCGTCATACATATCATACGTAATTACTAGTCACAAGATACAAGTCGTATAATAAGATACTTGCCTTAATAACCGCTACCAAACGTTCTGAAGAACACGGTTCGACCGGGAAGCCCGGACCCCGAAGAAGACAACGAACAGAAGGGTTCCGACTCGAGTTCTTCACAAGAATTTCGTCCCTAAGTCATACCAATGATAAATCAACGATCGTACGATGGATAATAATCATACAACGCCCAATCCCCCCTCTAAGACCTTTTGTCGGACACCTTCAAGGCGTTGACTAAGAACTCGACCAAAATAACGAATCGAAACGATCCAACCATGGAATAACAAGGGAAATGATAGAATACATCTAAATAATCATCAATACATCACAAATCTAAGTTATTACGGTTAAATCGGACAAAACGAACAAAAACCCCCAATTCACCCAAAAGTAGGGTTTCAAGAATTTAACTTGGATTAATGATGAAGAACAATTGTTGTAGTTGTTAATCCACACCAAAAACTTGAAGAATATAAAGTTCTCTGGGATTGATGATGCAAAACGCCCAAAAATCGCCCATAAGATCGCCCAAGAGGAGGAGGAATGAAGGAAGAGATGAAATGAGCATTCATCTCACAAAATCCATGAAATAGGCTAATCGGGTGTGTGCCGCGGCCCAAGATAAGTGTGCCGCATGACACGAAGTACTGTTGCTCGGCAAAACTGGAAAATGAGTGTCTCAGCTATTTCGACCATAACTCTCTCGTCCGGACTCCGATTGACTCACCGTTTGAACCATTGGAAAGCTAACTTGATGCTCTATAATATTGAAAAGATTCAAAGTCTTTGGAGTTTTCAAGAATTTATGGTGATTCTACAAAGTCGACTCATATTTGGGAAAAGTCGTTTAATAACACTGAATTCAAGAAAACGACACCGAAACCCGAACCTGAATACGAATCGAAGATACGGTCACGAATTACTCGCAAAGACGAATCTAAGGGCTAAGAGAACACACAATTCCGACCACTCGAAGGCTCGGAATTCAACAACGGAAGTAATTACCCAAAACTTTGGGAAATTACGAAAATGGCCCAAAACGTCCGAAAATCACGATACGCGATCGAAACACCAAACCAAAGCTCACAACACGTCTAACAAAGTTAAACGGACTTACGGGAAACTCAAGCAAGAATTTGGACGAGATTCACAAGAATCGAACACGAGTGCGGAAAAGTTGTTAAGAAACACGGAACTCAACAAAACAATACCGAAACGAACTCGGATGACAAAAGTGCGTAATTAATCATTCTCGTAATGATGATACGGTCCCAAGCAAGTCGTCTAAACGGACCTCCGCCGAAAAATAAAATTACGAGAAATCCGAAATTGCGGATATTACATTCTACCCTCCTTAAAAGAAGTTTCGTCCGAAACTTAAATCAAGTAGGAGAAGCAATATCCCGCCAGAAAACTCAGCGGGATACACAAGAACCGAAAAAATCGCGCCAACGGCGAAACGTTACAAGCAACGCGAAAGAACATACGGCGTGAAAACACGCCCACGACGACCATAACAACGCCACCGACAATGATTCAAAATAATAACGAGTAATTAACAACACATCACATGCACACATTTAATCAAAGAAACGCACGCGACAACAAGTCGCACCGACCACAACGACTATGCGGTAGAAACAAATATAGTATTATGATAGAATTCACTACGATTCTCACAACAAGAAAATGTCCGACGTCAAGACACAAAGAATTCAAGATAACGAAAACGAGAATACGGACATTACATTCTATCCTATTAAAAATAAGTTTCGTCCCGAAACTTAAAATAAAACATCATGGTAGAATACAAACAAAACCAAAAGTTCACGCAACAAATAACAATTTCTACACGAATTACAAAGACGAAGTACGATACACAACTACATCACGGACACCACCAGCACTCCCGAGTAGGAACGAAAACCCAATTCCCGAACATCTTGGCAACGGTCTCACAATGCAATCGATCGGTGACCCACTTGGCCACACTCAAACAGCTTGACTAACGGTGAACGACAATTCTTCGCAGACGAGATCAGGCAACAACAGTCAGACAACCCCATTCGAACAACAACGATCGAACAACAATGATCGAACAACAATGATCAAATAACAATGATCGAACAACAAAGATCAAATAACAATGATCGAACAACAATGATCAAATAACAATGATCGAACAACAACGATCAAATAACAATGATCGAACAACAATGATCAAATAACGATGATCGAACAACAACGATCAAATAACAATGATCGAACAATAATGATCAAATAACAATGATCGAATTACAACAGTCGAACAATGACTCAAGTCCCCACTTCTACCTGTGCATTAATAGAACTCGTAGATAGTGATAGATATTTCTTCCAAAGAAGGCTCACAAGAATCGATCCGAACTCGGGATGGTCACGATGATATACCGGTCGATCTGAAACAAGGTCACAACCAGTTCGAACGATGACAACTGAGACATCAAACAAGTTCAAAAGTATCGACGAACACGTGCAAGTCGATAGAATTTAGAAGGAGAAACTGCAGAAGTCAAATATAGTATGGGTATTACATCCGACCTCTTATAAAAGAAATGTCGTCCCCGCAACTCACAACAACGGAAACAAGGTCACAACACAAAAGCATCCGACAGAAAATCTCCCATGGGTCTCTCGAGTCGATCCCGATATCTGTCTTTGCGCGAACTCCGAAAGTCTCGAGCCAATTCGCAAAATCAATTCGGTGTCCCTCGAAACGCGTTACTGACGAGAAGGACAATTTACACGTGCATGCCCCGGCACATCACGGTTGAAACACCTCGGCTCGGCATACCGAAAGTACAAATGCTAGATACAATGGGGTATAACGTCGCAAAACAATATAGCGGAGATGCCAACTCAGCACAACAAAGAATCATAACACATATCATATACAACGATTACCATCGTAAAGTAATACACACACAAACACTACAACAACGACGGTATCGTTCGGCGACCTCAACGGCCCGAACGATAACCAGCACATAATTACAAACATTATGAAACAATCACACATGTACACAAACGTACAAACCCAAGATTCAACAGCTCACACTCGTGCGACAACACGCAAATCACCACGAGGCGATAAACAGTAAACACCAATTCACACCTCTCACAGAGGGCTAGTACAACAAATGCGTGGCAACGCCTCGACGTTCATGCCACCATTTCGATCATACTCGAGAGCAAACATCATAACGACAACGCGAACATCACACATACATACCCAGCCCTCAAATGGGAATAGATAGGTTTTAAAAACGAAAACCTCCTTTTGAAAACAATTTTGGAAACACCGATTGATCTTGAGTATCACCCTTCAAAAAAAAAAAAAAAAAGTACAATCGTGAAACATCGTTATCGAGACTTTGGAAAACTATTTCGCATTCGATAAAAATGAGGACACTTTCTTTTCGTGAAAAACTTTCGGAAATATTCGACCCTCGGGTCTAAGTAAAAGTGTTTCTAAAATATTGGAAATATCTCAAAATATTTTGGTCCTCGAGGTAGAAGAATCTTGAAACATATTGTGGCACCTTGGATGTACCACGAGAAAATAATTTATTTTAAAAGTACGTCTCGAAATTTATTTTCTAAGGTACTCAAAGTTTTCAAAGATAATTCAATGGGCTAGAATGCCCAAAAATTTCAGATAATTACACGGAACATTATAGCGCCGTGGGTCCCGCGCCGGAACCCACCAGGATAAAAACCATTTACAAAATGCCAAAAAGGTCGATGACGGTAATATTTCAAAAACTCACAAAAGCCATTTACAAAATACTAAATTCCGTCATAAGAATTTCGCCAAAATGATCAAGGCCATAATGCCAAAAACTCGGTTAAGGGAATTGGTTTTCGAAATAAAACTCAGTCGGTAAAATACCGAAAGCTATTACAAAAGAACTCACGCAGCGGATAAAAGAAATAAAATCAAACATGCACAAGACATCAACACTACTCCTCATATGAACGAAAAACGGGAGTCAAATGATCACATATCACGAAATCAAAATCCATAAGAGGATTCCGTCAATTAACTCATAATCATAAAAATAGCTCGTGACACACGAGGCACAACACAAAGAAGGGGGACTTACATCCACAGGCCGCACATAGATGACGGTCGCCCACGATACTAATCTCATCCGACAACATATCCGACACGTTGTGACTACGCACAACTCAACTTGTCACCTGACGACTCGAACGACAAGACAACACATTACTCGACAAACCACGACTCGACTCGACCCGACAGCCTAGGTTTCCGCAACCTAAGCTCTGATACCATAAATGTAACACCCCCAAAACCATATGGGAATATTACACGCCGTAAACCATTTCCGCAAGGATCTACCAGGCTAAACGTCCATAAACAACCAAATGCTTGCCCGGCCAGGGTCAAACAATATAATAATACAGACCGTTAAGGTCACTTACACAAAAACACACAGATCGATGAGGTCACACAACTCTATCAACAGATCGACTAACAACATTACCCACACAGGTTCGAAATACAATACAACGGAAGACCGAATCAACTCTAACAATACAAATAAACTCTACCAACTCTCAACTCTTGATTAGTATCGCACTGTCATCCCCTTGTGCCAATCCCGTGATCGCTCCCCGAACTCGCATGTACCGGACGCAGTAACAGACATCCACCCCCGAATACTCGGGGTTAGTAAAACTCCACCGTTTTACTAGTGCAAGTATCAAACCATACGAAATGTAACAAGCAAATAGCAACTACGAATTTAATACGTAAATCAATTATCAAAATGTTCCCAGAAGTTTTAGAATTTCGAACTCAAGTAAGAGATATTTGAAAAGGAACACATCATCTCGGGATTTTTAAAGCGAAATTCTTTTGGACCTCGAGTCCCAATTTACAAAACCTTTTCGTAAACATTAGGGTCTTAGCCCGATTCTCGTTTCAAAGCATACTAATAATATATCATTATGAGTCCGAGATCCATATTTAAAATGTTACCCGAACAATCATGCTACACGATCATTGTTCGTACACATCATGTACCGAACTCCGAGGCCTCGACGGACCTTACCCGACCACACACACCGCTCGTACACATCATGTACCGAACTCCGAGGCCTCAACGGACCCTACCCGGCCACACACACTGCTCGTACACATCATGTACCGAACTCCGAGGCCTCAACGGACCCTACCCGGCCACAACATCGTTCGTACACATCATGTACCGAACTCCGCAGGCCTCGCTGACCCTACCCGGATCACACACCTTGTCCGTACACGTCATGTACCGACTCCGCAGGCCTCGCTGACCCTACCGAACACACACACATCGACACGACACAATTCATAATCATTAAATGTCAAGCCATTCCACATTACACTGAAATGTATAATCAAGTATGTAAACCAAAACAACACAAATATCATGATCATCACAACGACTCTTAACCAACATAACACACATTCGGTACACAATACATTGAACAACCACGTGTACAACCATCTCATATGTACATCGCAATCCTGCACAAATGGCACGACGCCTAACACGGATACCAATATATCACTATTATCACAAAGCCTTCAAATTTCGGAAAACACAACCAACTCAAACGGAACATATTTACGGAGGCAAGCAAAATCGTCATACATATCATACGTAATTACTAGTCACAAGATACAAGTCGTATAATAAGATACTTGCCTTAATAACCGCTACCAAACGTTCTGAAGAACACGGTTCGACCGGGAAGCCCGGACCCCGAAGAAGACAACGAACAGAAGGGTTCCGACTCGAGTTCTTCACAAGAATTTCGTCCCTAAGTCATACCAATGATAAATCAACGATCGTACGATGGATAATAATCATACAACGCCCAATCCCCCCTTTGTCGGACACCTTCAAGGCGTTGACTAAGAACTCGACCAAAATAACGAATCGAAACGATCCAACCATGGAATAACAAGGGAAATGATAGAATACATCTAAATAATCATCAATACATCACAAATCTAAGTTATTACGGTTAAATCGGACAAAACGAAGAATTCACCCAAAAGTAGGGTTTCAAGAATTTAACTTGGATTAATGATGAAGAACAATTGTTGTAGTTGTTAATCCACACCAAAAACTTGAAGAATATAAAGTTCTCTGGGATTGATGATGCAAAACGCCCAAAAATCGCCCATAAGATCGCCCAAGAGGAGGAGGAATGAAGGAAGAGATGAAATGAGCATTCATCTCACAAAATCCGCAGAAATAGGCTAATCTCGTGTGCCGCGGCTCAAGATAAGTGTGCCGCGGCACAGTGCAGTGCCGCTCGCCAAAATCGAAAATGAGTGTCTCAAATATTTCGACCATAACTCTCTCGTCCGGACTCGATTGACTCACCGTTTGAACCATTGGAAAGCTAACTTGATGCTCTATAATATTGAAAAGATTCAAAGTCTTTGGAGTTTTCAAGAATTTATGGTGATTCTACAAAGTCGACTCATATTTGGGAAAAGTCGTTTAATAACACCAATTCAAGAAAACGACACCGAAACCCGAACTCGAATACGAATCGAAGATACGGTCACGAATTACTCGCAAAGACGAATCTAAGGGCTAAGAGAACACACAATTCACCACTCAAGGCTCGGAATTCAACAACGGAAGTAATTACCCAAAACTTTGGGAAATTACGAAAATGGCCCAAAACGTCCGAAAATCACGATACGCGATCGAAACACCAAACCAAAGCTCACAACACGTCTAACAAAGTTAAACGGACTTACGGGAAACTCGAAACAGTAATTTCGGACGAGATTCACAAGAATCGAACACGAGTGCGGAAAAGTTGTTAAGAAACACGGAACTCAACAAAACAATACCGAAACGAACTCGGATGACAAAAAGTGCAGAATTAATCATTCTCAGAATGATGATACGGTCCCAAGCAAGTCGTCTAAACGGACCTCCGCCGAAAAAATAAAATTACCAGAAATCCGAAATTGCGGATATTACAAAAACTGGGTTTTTGTCTTTTGAGCTTGAAAAGTGCATAAACTCGGCTTGAAGAGTAACTCCACTATTTTGAACCGTACTCTTGTCATCTTGTGACATTGTATAGAATGAGTACTTATTAATATCATATCCACTCCAAGTTACGACATCAGATTTGGGTCCGTAAGTTAGCCATTGTAATGTTCAGATGCACTGCTAGAAATTTGTTCCTTAAACCATCTCAAGAAAGTCTTATTATCTTCAATCAACAACCATTTTTCACTCATTCGGGGCTTCTTTATCTTTAAATGATTCTTGTGAGCTGACAAGTAGGGAAGAACATCACCAGTGTTATTCAAAATGTACAATGTTAGGAATACTTGTTAGATTTTGATGATGTCATTAATTTAAAATTAAATGTTTATTACTTGGCAAAATGTAAGGAAGAACCAAATGAGTATCTTCCATAGGCCAAAATATGTTAAGTATAAAAATTGGCAAAATGTAAAGAAGAACCAAATGATTATCTTCTATAGGCCAAAGTTAGCTAGGCTGAAAATCGGCTAAGTACTAAAGTACAGCCTAGTCCATCAGAGAAGTACAGCCGACTTCAATCAGAGTAGCCCTGGTCAACTAAAATTTATCAGAGAAGTTTGACCAGATCAGCAAATGAGGTACCTCGTGAAGTCACCCGATCGGACAAGTCTCAAACAAGGAATGTAGAGAGAACCTACTGCAGAGATGTAAGCCGCACATCACCTACTCAACTACAAACTAGTACTCCAAGTCCACGTCAGCATGCTTTGAAAAGTCAAATATTACGGAAAGCTCACATGCAACGTGAAGAGACAAATTGGAGTGATTCCCGCAAGAGATATGATTTAATTAAATCATCCTGACCCACCGTGAAGACTTTAATCCTTTTATATTCAAAAGATTCGGCGCTCACATGCGTAAGTCCTCACAACGGTCGGAAGATAAAATTAAATAATGGGAATCCACCTTGCAACGCTCGTAAAAGATTAAACAATGAAGTCTCTCTCCAATGCACGGATTTGTTCAAAGATTTGCAACGGCTACAAGGAAGAAGCTCAGAGATCGTGATCTATATATATCCGAAGATTTGAAACTGAGCAACTACCGATGCGAACATATACTCTAGCGATCAAAGCAAACAAAGCAATCTCAAGCAATCAAATCGCATCGTGAAAAAGAGCAGATCCAAAAAGTTCATATTCAAGGAAGCTCTTAAGTTGGAGAAGACAAACACTCTTGTCTATAAATCTTGAGTACGGGTACTTCATGGTTGAAGTAAGTGATCAGAAGGCATCCGAGGATCGAGGATCAAGAGGTGCAAGGCGTCAAGTGTGTATACAACGGCACGGAATTCCACCGGTTGGAAGTCATGTAGTGTGTTGTGAATCACTGTAATATTTATCACTGGTTGAAAATTATAGTGAATTCATCTCCAACTGGTTTGGAGAAAAGTGGATTAGTAGAGGATTACCCCACCTCTGAGACCACTATAATCGCCTGTGTTATTTACTGTTTTACTGCATCATACTTTAACTGCTGCATACATTGTGAAGTGTTTCATTAAGATTAATTTATATTCGTCATCAGCTGACTTCCGCACTTATCCAAGAACAAACGACTCCAAGTCATTTGTTTGACTATCACCAAGAAACTCACTCTACGGAAAAAGAGTTCAAGAGTTTCAACAAGTCTATTCACCCCCTCTAGACTTGTTCTGGACGACTTGTGACCTACAAGTGGTATCGGAGAGGTTGGTTCATTTTTTCACGAACCAGATCTATACTAGATATATATCTTATCTCTCACTTTATAATGGAACACATGAACTCTAGACTACCTGTCTTTTCGATTGACGAGTATGATCTCTGGAAGATAAGAATGCAGCACACTTATCTTCAATCCATGACGACATGTGGTGCATCATTGAATACGGTCATTTCATTTTCGAGAAGGACAAAACATCCGAGGAGATCGAAGCTGGGAGGCACGAAAAGAGAACTAAGAAGTGAACGGATCTGACCCCCGAAGATAGAAAGCTCGCCAATCTTGACAACAGGCCGAGATGTGCTATACCAAACTCTTGACAAATCCACAATGGTCAAGATCAAAAATTGTAAGAATGCCAAAGAGATTTGGGACACATTAGCTCTAATGTGTGAAGGAACGGAGCTGATCAAGGAAAACAAGTTGTCAATAGCTATCCAAAAGTTTGACAACTTTAAAATGAAGAATGGTGAATCAATAGACCAAGTGGACACAAGGTTCACCGAAATTATCAATGAAATCAACTCCCTGGGCAAAACTTATGGCAACAGGGAAATGGCACTCAAGGTCCTCGGATCACTCAATCCCGAATGGAGCATGAAGGCCGTAGCTATGAGAGAATCCAAAGACCTGAATAAGATAAAGATTCAGAGTGTTCTCGATCTAAAGGCTTATGAGTTCGAGCTTCCAAGCTCATCCTCAATCGAGCTCGCAGAGAAGGGAATCGCATTTGCGGCGAGTCCCCTGCTAAGAGCTTATTCGATGTGAAACCTCCAAATCCACTAGATTTTGAGGAGGAAATGGCTTTCATTATGCAAAGGTTCAAGAACTTCAAAAGAACTACTCCAAGTATAAGAAAACTACAAGGAGAATCCAAGAAGGAACCAGAAGGCCGGTCGGAAAGTTGAATGCTACAATCACACAAAATAGGACACATTCAAATGGATTGTCCCGAGCTCAAGAAGGATGAAACCAAGAAGGAGGTGGGCGTAAAGGAAGACGAAGAAAAGCTCTCATCGGAGAAGACCAGAGCATGTCGAATCAAGCGGCGGTTTCTTTTCCGATGAAGACGAGGAGTATGATTGCACGATGGCAAACTTGGGCCGATGAAGAGGTAACCTCTAAACCTACCGGTTCAAATAATAGCTCAGCCATGTCACAAGATATGGATTTACATGAATCGGTAAATCAATTATTCAAAGATTTTGAAACACTTAAATCGCACACCAAGTCAGACAAGAGAGAAGACTCAGCTGCAAGATGAGAATAGGCAGCTGAAAAATGATTTTGAAAAACTCAGCCTAGATTTAAATAAGGTTGAGTCAACTACAGCTGATTTCAAAAACCAGGCAAGTGTCAATACAGCTGAGATAGACCGGCTAAATATTTTACTTAAAGAAAAGTCAGCTGCACTTGCTCATGCCAAAGCTGAGTTTACTAAGCTGGCATAGATAAATAAAACTCAGGCGCAGGAAATAACCTCCCTGAAGGCGTCCTCAACTCTGGGCGAATTGTGTACCTATAAAAGGTCATTATATACCAAATCAGGTCTTGGATATGATTCTCACACTCCCTCTAGTTCTGAAACCAAGTTTATCAAGGGAGAAACAATGGTCTCGACTGCTGAGCCTGTGTATAAACCGATTTTCAAAAACAGGCAACAGCCAAGTCAAACGTCCAGCCGCACTAAGTTACACCGCATGACCACCTAGACAGCGACTAGGCGGGCCTGTGCAAAAGCAAGACCAGCATAACATGCCCACTATTACCAACAACTCCCCAAAAATAGATTTCATAATGGGAGGGGCAGATGGAAACCTCAAGGTTATCCAAATTACCAAAATGAACAAGTGTGGAGACCACAAAGGTTTAACAAATGGTCTCAGCCTAGATTTAGAAATGGCCCACACTATTTTGAGGAATATCCGGTATATAATCCAACCAGGAGATTTAGACCTCGACCACAGGCACCGTATAAGGGTTATAATAATAATAATAACAATTCCTATCATCCAAGGAGAAATCAATTCTCCAGGAAACCAACTAACCCCAAAGGACCCACACAAATTTGGGTACCTAAATCTCTGCTTGTTTAATTGCAGAAAAGATGGAAGGACTACAACCACATCTCCTCAAGCTCAAATTTTGGAGAAGAAGAATGGTTTGTAGACTCTGGATGCTCGAGGCATATGACCGGGAATAAGAGGATGCTGACCAAATATATCAAAGAAAGAGGTCCCGATGTAACCTTTGGAGATAGCTCTAGAGGACAGACAAAAGGCTTTGGAGAGCTGCACCGAGGAAACATTGTAATATCCAAAGTTCATTATGTCAAAGGGCTCAAGTACAACCTCCTGAGCATCACCGATTACGTGACGAGAAGAATCTAGTAGTCTTCACCATTTTGAAGTGTATGGTGATAGACATCTTATCTGGAGAAATAAAGCTACAAGGTTTTCGAAGAAGAGATGTATACATGATTGATTGGAACACAGGAACACCTAACTCCTGTTTTCTATCCAAGACTGTAGCTGAGAATGGATGGCTGTGGCACAAAAGACTATGTCACCTGAACTTCAAAGCCATCAACAAAATTAGCTCTCAGAAGCTGGTCAGAGGACTTCCAAATGAAGTATTCAAGAAGGAAGCACTCTGTGATGCTTGTCAGAAGGGAAAGCAGACCAAAGCATCGTTCAAGCCAGTTCAGCCCACAACGCTCACAACAAGGATCTTAGATCTACTCCACATGGATCTATTTGGTCCTATCAAGCTAAGGACTTTGAGCGGCAGAAAGCATGCTCTTGTGATTGTAGATGATTATTCAAGGTACACTTGGATCATTTTTCTATTCAAGAAAAGTGAAACCTTGACCAAGTTACCTGAGCCGAGAAGGATCCAGAATGAGAAATCCCTATCCATAATCAAGATCGATCGGATAGAGGAGGAGAGTTTCTCAACAAGGCGATAATCGATTTCGGCGATCGTAATGGGATCCAAAGATGAGCTCTGCAGCCGTGACGCCCACAGAATGGTGTTGCCGAAAGAAGGAAATGAACCCTGAAGGAAGCAAAGAAGGTCCATGATTGCGAAGCGGACCTACCCAAGAGGTTCTGGGTCAAGCCAACACACCGCCACACCTGCAACAGAGTATGATAGTAGGGAGACATGGCAAAACTCCCTATGAGGTTTGGAATAATAGAACTCCTACCGTTGCTTACTTTCATGTTTTTGGTTGTAAGTGTTTCATCCACAACAACGGTAAAACACAACTAAATGCCTTTGATGCTAAACCGATGATGGTCTATTTATGGGATATTCCCAAAGAAGCAAGGCATATAGAGTTTTTAACAAAAGAACCTTAGTTGTGGAAGAAACACCCCATGTTGTTTTTGATGAATCTACTGTTGAGTACAGAAACAACTTGAGCAAATTGAGAACAAGCTCAAGTCGGAACCCTTGAAGAAGTCATTATTCATGACACTGAATGGTGGACTCACTGCAGATCACTGATGACCCAACTGCGGTGATGAAGACCAATCGCAGATCGACAGGATCACCAAACCTATCCGATCCAGCTTGTCAAGAAGACCCACGGAGTCGACAAAGACTCATCTCAGCCTGTAACCAAGCCGCAGATGACAAGGCGGTAGCCGATCCAGATTGGCACTGAATCCAGCAGATGCAGATAACCACCGAGCAATCCAACAGGGGAACAAACCCGAAGAGGACGAGATCCCCAAATGGCTTAAGGATCATCCAATTCAGAAATCATCGGAAAGTTGATCGATGGAGTCAAGACAAGACACCAACTCTACCAAATAGGAATGGCAATGTTCTCATGTTTCATGTCACAAATTGAACCCAAGACTACGTAACAAGCCTTGGAAGATTATTCATGGATTAATGCCATGCAAGAGGAATTGGAGCAGATGGAAAGAAACAAAGTTTGGGAACTAATGCATGCACTCCGATCATAAGAAAGTTATTGGCACCAAATGGGTGTATAAAAACAAGAGTGATGAAGACGGAGCTGTTGTTAGGAATAAAGCCGACTCGTAGCAAAAGGATATGCACAAAGTGAGGGAATAGATTTTGATGAAACTTATGCACTGTTGCAAGATTAGAAGCCATCGACTATTCCTCGCATATGCCGCATTCAAGGATTTTGAAGTTTACCAGATGGATGTGAAAAGTGCGTTTCAATGGAGTCCTAGAAGAAGAAGTCTATGTAGAGCAACCCCCATGTTTTGTCAAAGGAGACAAAGTCTATAAGCTGTTGAAGGCTCTGTATGGACTCAAGCAAGCACCGAGAGCATGGTATGAAACACTGTCTGTGTTTCTTGAGAAAAATGGATTTTGCAAAGGAAAAGTGGACAAGACCCTATTCAGAGTGGAACACGAAGGCCACATATTAATAGTTCAGATTTATGTGGATGACATCATATTCGGATCAACCAATCCAGAGCTATGCGAGAAATTCTCCAACCTCATGCAAGGAGAATTTGAGATGAGTATGATGGGAAAGCTTAACTTCTTTCTCGGATTACAAGTTAAGCAGATGGAAAAAGGAATTTTCATCAACCAAGCAAAGTATACCAGGGATCTTATCAAGAGATATGGAATGGAATCAGCCAAGCCCGCAAGAATTCCAATGAGCACAAGCACTCACCTGGATGCAGACGAGGCAGGCATTTCAGTGGACTCAACCCACTACAGAGGACTCATCGGATCTCTTCTGTACCTAACTGCAAGGTGCCGACATATCATATGCAGTTGGGGTTTGTGCAAGATTCCAGTCCAAGCCGAAGCAATCACACCTAGATGCAGCCAAGAGAATAATTAAGTACCTAAAGTCTACAATTAATGTTGGACTGTGGTACCCCAAGGATGACAACTTCGAGCTGTCAGGATACTCAGATGAGGATTTTGCCGGATGCAAAATCAATAGGAAGAGCACTAGTGGAACGTGTCAATTCCTAGGAACCAGACTGATATCCTGGTTTAGCAAGAAGCAGGTTTCTAACTCCATATCCACTACAGAGTCAGAATACCTAGCTGCAGTAGTCACAGTGCACAAATTCTATGGATCAGACAACAGTTAAGGGACTACAATATTATTGCCAACGAAGTTCCAATATGGTGTGACAACAATAGTGCTATTGCAATAACCAACAATCCGGTTTTGCACTCAAGGACGAAGCACATTGACGTTAAGCACCATTTCATTCGAGACCATGTGCTTAACAAAAGGGTTAGAGTTGAAAGAGTCAGCACAGACTACCAAATAGCTGACATCTTCACCAAACCATTGCCAGAAAGATTCCTAGAGCTTAGCAGAGACCTTGGATTACTAGATTGGGAATCTAGTTCTGAAGCGAGTTGAAGGAAGGACGGACCTCGTAATCGGCTAAGCCGATGCAAAGTAGAAGACGAAGGCCGACAAAGCAACTTAGCCGTATGTAATACCAAAGTAGAAGTCAACTAACCTGTTGCAGAGTGGTCAACAGTCAACGAAATCAGACCAGCTAAGTTCTCTAAACTGACCTCTAAACTTTTAATTATTATCTGTCATATTTATAAATATTACTTTGGCTAAAATGGCATTTAAAATATACATCTTTACTAGCCAAGTGGCAATTTTAAATACACGCGTCACACGCCTATTTAATTAACCTCTACGGTGGCCAATCAGAATCAACCGTCAAATTTTAAATGGGGCCACCGATTCAAATTTGAAATTCAAAAGAATATGAAAAGGCGTACCACCGTTTAAATTTATAATAAACTAATCCAAAACGTCCTTTCATCTTTTTTTTTATAAGGAAGAAAACCTTTCACTTTCCTCTTTACGCCTACAGGAACCCTAGAATTTACAGAGCAAAATATACACTAAAAATCCAAAAATCTTTTTTTGCAGAAATGGCATCTCTTGAAGGAGCAAACTTGAAGGCGATGAAGGACCAAGTCATCTACTCCATGGTCGTCGATTTCGAAGGATTATTGGAAGCAAATCTAGAGGATTTCGATATGCTGAATCTGATCCGGGCGATGAAGCTGAACGGAATCTACCCGTTTCTCGACATCAACCCGCAGCATTTGTTCAAGGAAGATGTCGTCGAATTTTATCGTAATGCCTCTCTGGTTCAAAGACGGATTAACAAACTCGGGCGGAATCCCTATCACCATAGATCGAGAGAAGATCCGTTCGGTATTCGGGATGAAACATCGCGGCTTGGCGGTCGAAGCTCTTAAACAATCACCCGCCGAAACCTGGAAGACGATCAAAATCGAAAACATCCCAGAGAAATTGAAGTTTACAGCGAAGAGAAATGAGTTGAAGAGGATTTATCGAGTCGCTTTGGACATCACAAACAAGATAGTGATGGGGATGGCAGGAAGCTATGACCAACTGTCATCATCCAAATTCATGGTGTGGGGTGCGTTGATCCAAGAAGAAGAAGTTGATTGGGCGGACTATATTTTCAGGCAACTTGTTCGCGAGGTGAACAAAGTCGAATGGCTCGAGGATGAGAAGAAATTCAAAACTAAGTTGGCGTTCGGAACGCATCTTAGTTGGCTTTTGGAGAAAATCGGAGTGGCCAAGGGAAACATCGACCCTTTCCACCCGAACAAGAGGCTAGGTCACATGGACCATGACAAGAAGAAGGTTGGAGTCACTGGGAGAGCAGCCCAGTTGTTGAAGGATTTGCCAGACTCAAGCTATTGCCCAAGATACGATTTATCAGACTCGGACCAACCTGTAGCTGAGATCGGAACTGAAGTCGAGTCCGAGAATGAGTCTGACGATACACCAATTGCCATCCGATTCAAGAGACGGGGACCAGCCCCAGAAGGACCTTCCAACCTGCAGTCATCACCTGAACCCTCTCCAAAGAGGCCAAGGAAGCTGCAGTTCAGCGAAGGAGAGCAGCCTGAGCACCATACCAGCCCATCAGTCCAATCACCAGTTCATCCGGACCTGCCTAAACCAGATACCGAAACTCGAATTGTACCCGTTATTACACCTCCTGTGTACATAACCGAAGAAGAGGAAGCAGGTCTTGTTATATCTATTCCTGAAGCAGATTACACTTTCAATCTCTTAGAAAATAATACTTTTAATCTCTCTATTGAGCAACTTCAGCTTGTCAAACCGCAAGCAGAAAAACACTCCTTTGTAAATATTTTTAAAGAGTGGAAAACTCTCAAAACCATGTCTTTTACAAATTTTCAAACTTTTGTTGAAACTAGTGGTTGGGAATATCCCCAAGCCACTGAGGATGTTCTGACTAATTTTTGCAAAGAGTCAGATTTAACTTTACTCCTCCAGGATAACTGGTTCATGTCACATTTTGAGACAAACATGGACCATTTTATCCATTCTATAATGCTAAGTATTTTTAATGGTGATTTTGGAGAGGAGGAAGAGGAAGAAGAAAAGGAGATTAGGATTGAGGAAATTAATGGAGACAATGAAATTATCAATTTGGTTGAAGAGGATGAAGAAGAAAAAGAACCTGAAGAAAATATACCAGTTGAAAAACAAACAGAGGAGATTGAGAAAACAGAAGAAGTGGATGATGAAGGGGATGAAGAAGGAGAAGAAGTGGAGCAAAAAAAAGATGATGAGGATGATGAAGAAGAAGAAAATAAGAAAGATGATGATAAAAATGATGATGATGATAATGATGATAATGATGATGGAGGTGAAGGAGGAGCAGAACAAGAAAAGGAAGAAGAAAAAGAAAAAGATGAGGAAAAAGAGAAAGAAAAATCTGGAGAAGAAGAAAGGGAAGAAGGAGAAAGAGAAGGAGCCAAAGAGCCAGAGCCAGAGCCAGAGGCAACTCATGCAGCTGCAGATAGGATTGTTGTACCTGCCAGGTACACCAGCCTAGATGCGGAGTCGGGCAGAGGACTCAGTGTCGTGACTCCGGAGAAAACCCAATCTGACCTCCCTGCTGCAGCCAGGAGCCTGCAGTCTAGTGGCTCTCTTGCTGAAGGTTCAGGAGAACACTCCCCATCAGCTCAGTTATCTCCTACCATGACTGAGCTGATCAAGCAAATTGTCAGAGACACCATTGGGGAGATGCTGTCAACTCAGGTCACTCCTGACCTTCAGACCATAAATGCCAAGATTGACACTCTACTTCAGCGAGAGATCCCTCAGCCTCCTCCTCCTACAAACAACAGAATGCCTTTTGGCATGTCTGATTGGATGAGCCGCATGGAACAACAGTTGACAACCCTTATTGATGCTGGCAAAAAGGGGGAAGAGAGGATTCGGGGAAGAGAGAGAAATCGAAGTAAGAAGAAGCAAGATGTCCCTCAGATTGAAGGACCCTCTAGCCTAAAGAGGAAGGAAGTGTAGATCACAAGACCAGCCGACTGTAGGAAAAGAAGAAGGACCGTAGCGGCTTTGAACCTACTCTTGAATGGGAAGGGTTGGAGCTATGGTATGTTGAGGATTTCGCCCATTTGAAGCTCTTGAAATGTGGGAGCTGCTAGGAAGAGGTTCATCGAGACTATTATGTCCGGGAACTACTTCAAGATGACAAACTCTCCCCACAGAGATTTTCATAAACTGGATGGAAGAAGTTCACCCTAAGCTTTGGGTCATTACAAAAGTACGCAAAAGAGCAAAAAGCCTTTCCTATGATTCCCTTATTTAGAGCTGAAGAAGCACCAATCCGCATGGATGGTGAACTTGATGAGCTACAACTTCAGAAGGAAATCAAGCTAGTATGCCTTGAGAACAAATTCAGATCTCAGCAGGAGCAGGATTTCGCAGCACTCATGGTGAAAAGAAAGTATGGCCTTGCTCCAGTCAAGGTAAGACCCATCGGAGCCAAACCATTCAAGCCTGCCAAGCAGCCTATTAGAAGAGGCAGAGGAAGAGGCAGATGATCTTTTAATCATTTTTACTTGTAATTTATTTTCTGTACTTAAAACATTCTTGTAAAATTTCAATGAAGTCAGAAAATTTTATGAACAGTCTGTTGAATGACAATTTTCCAGTTGTCTCAATATTAGACTGATTTCAGTTTTTGTCTCGCACTTTAAGTGCAGACTTGGTTATTTGATTTCTTACTTAGTTTTGCCATCATCAAAATAGGGGGAATTTGTTAGGAATACTTGTTAGATTTTGATGATGTCATTAATTTAAAATCAAATGTTTATTACTTGGCAAAATGTAAGGAAGAACCAAATGAGTATCTTCCATAGGCCAAAATATGTTAAGTATAAAAATTGGCAAAATGTAAAGAAGAACCAAATGAGTATCTTCTATAGGCCAAAGTTAGCTAGGCTGAAAATCGGCTAAGTACTAAAGTACAGCCTAGTCCATCAGAGAAGTACAGCCGACTTCAATCAGAGTAGCCCTGGTCAACTAAAATTTATCGTAGAAGTTTGACCAGATCAATGAGGTACCTCGGGAAGTCACCTGATCGACAAGTCTCAAACAAAGGAATGTATGAGAGAACCTACTGCAGAGATGTAAGCCGCACATCACCTACTCAACTACAAATTTAGTACTCCAAGTCCACGTCGGCATGCTTTGAAAAGTCAAATATTACGGAAAGCTCACATGCAACATGAAGAGACAAATTGGAGTGATTCCCGTAAGAGATATGATTTAATTAAATCATCCCGACCCACCGTGAAGACTTTAATCCTTTTATATTCAAAAGATTCGGCGCTCACATGCGTAAGTCCTCACAACGGTCGGAAGATAAAATTAAATAATGGGAATCCAAATTTTTGCAACGCTCGTAAAAGATTAAACAATGAAGTCTCTCTCCAACGGACGGATTTGTTCAAAGATTTGCAACGGCTACAAGGAAGAAGCTCGAGATCGTGATCTATATATATCCGAAGATTTGAAATCGAGCAACTACCGGCGAACATATACTCTAGCGATCAAAGCAAACAAAGCAATCTCAAGCAATCAAATAGCATCGTGAAAAGAGCAGATCAAAAAGTTCATATTCAAGGAAGCTCTTAAGTTGGAGAAGACAAACACTCTTGTCTATAAATCTTGAGTACGGGTACTTCACCGGTTGAAGTAAGTGATCAGAAGGCATCCGAGGATCGAGGATCAAGAGGTGCAAGGCGATCAAGTGTGTATACAACGTCACGGAATTCCACCGGTTGGAAGTCATTGTAGTGTGTTGTGAATCACCGTAATATTTATCACCGGTTGAAAATTATAGTGAATTCATCTCCAATCAGTTTGGAGAAAAGTGGATTAGTAGAGGATTACCCCACCTCTCGAGACCACTATAACCGCTGTGTTATTTACTGTTTTACTGCATCATACTCTAACTGCTGCATACATTGTTAAGTGTTTCATTAAGATTAATTTATATTCGTCATCAGCTGACTTCCGCACTTATCCAAGAACAAACGACTCCAAGTCATTTGTTTGACTATCAGCTGAAGAAACTCACTCTACGGAAAAAGAGTTCAAGAGTTTCAACAAGTCTATTCACCCCCCCTAGACTTGTTCCTGGACCACTTGTGACCTACATACAAATGTGCTTGAAGCACCTCATCTCGACTCTTGGTTACAACTTTAACACCTCGTGTACCCTTTCCTCTAATTCTATCCTCATGTCGAGACTGTAACACCCCGAGATATTCGGAATAATTACAGCGCCGTAAACCCTTTAAGTAAGGATTTACAAGGCTAATTAAAAGAAATGTGAATATAATCCAACAATACCACAGAAATTCAAGTTACAAACCGGTTCCAACTGATCCAAAGAGTTAATTAATACAACCCTATCGAAATGATATTAATAAGACACGCGTACTCGTGTACTGAAAATTTATCAAGAAAACAAATCACAAAAACAACAAACATCACTGAGCCCCTTCGTCGTCACGTCGGTACTGTGGCTGTTTCCCCGCTCCTCGGCTACCTGAACATCAAAACAAATGTCCACCCCCGAAGGGGTTAGCAAAACGATGCTAGTACAAGTATCATATTAAGCAAATCGAATATGGGTCAAGAATACATAACAAGATACACCACACGGACTTCCGCTACCGGAATCCGAAAATGCGAATCCACACGATTCCATTAACACAGCATGGGTATTCCAATGATCCAGTGCCCTCAGCATAGATCCCAAGATGATCTCGTCGGACCAACACGAGGTGGAAAAACCCGTCCAATGATCCAGCGGCCTCAGCATAGATCATACAACATACACAAACACAACTCATGCAAAATCGCTATGTCCATCAACATGAACATACAAACACTAGATAATGAATATCATGACAATTCAACGAAATAAATCCCATGTTCAACAACATGAATAAAGCACATGTATGCTTAAAATACCAATATTAATAAATTATGATACTTGCCTCAAAGATGTCAAGAACTAATCACTCCAATGATCTCGACACCCTCGAAGGCCGTCTCCTTCGATCAACGTAGCAAGCTCGAACCTTAACAAAAGAGATAATAAAGGATTCATCTCACGTCATACGAATGTCTAACAATCCGGTCTACGGCCGAAAACTCTAAAAATGTAATCTGCCTGAACTACTTAGCGTACGCTACGTACTCTACGTAACGTGCACTAAGTCTGCCTGCTAACGTACGTAAATGACCAAGTCTAGCGTACGCTAGCTATGTACTGACAGTCCTCTCTAATCAGCCGACTGACTCGACTGATGACATAACGTACGTTACGTACCAAACGTAGCGTACGTTAACTCATTCTCGATAGCGCACGTTAATATACATATCTTAGTGTGCGCTAACCGTGCATGGCAGTTTACTACTGGGCAGAAAACTTGATCTAATGGTGATGAAACTCATGAAATCTACAGTGTTAATACATGTCATCTCTGTGCATATCATGCTCATACGGTTTGTGAAAGATCTATACGGATTAAACGACTACGAGATACAAGGATACGTATAATCATCACAACACCATAATTCATCTGTGATCTTCAAGAAAATATCTTAAGTTCAATCCATTCCATGTCCCAAAACGTATGATTCCTTTATGTAAAGACATAAGAACTTGGTAATCTCCATATACTGGTCAGAATCGGTTTTGAAGCTTCATGAATATGCTAGGAGTTCAAACACTAATAGGTTCAATGGATTATACGATGAGTAAGTACCGAAACATTGAAAATATCCTTCTAACACATGATGTTCGACTACTTATGAATTGAATTGACTAGATAATCCCAAATCATGATCAAAACGTCCTTCAGAACATTACTTAATATTGGTGAAGAATCACCTACCTCAAAGTAGTGAAGAACAAGGAGGAACTTGAAGAAATCCAACGGCGAAGGCTTGAACACCAATCTCCAATGATCTACAATCTTCCAACTCGTGCTAGGATGATGATAGGAGAGGTTGAGTATGGAGGAAGTAACACTCTAAGTCTAAGGATTCGGATTTGGGAAGTGAAAAGATCTGAAAAAATGAAAAAGTGAGCTGTCTTATATATAGGAAATGGTTATTAGCGCACGCTAGTCCCTATCCATAGCGTGCGCTAACGGTCATACGAAGCTTACTGACTTCACTGTACTCAGCATTTAGCGTGCGCTATCCTCATATCATTAGCGTGCGCTACTGCGTTGACTTGGCTTTTCCCGAAAGCCATCTAGGTTCATCCCGACATGATCCGACCAAGATCCGCGGCTGATCTCACCTACCACCCTGTCTTAATCATGCTGACTACGTATAGCGTGCGTTAAGGTGAATAAGTAGCGTGCGCTACGAATCCAATTTAGCGTACGCTACGCTAAGTCGATAGCGTGCGCTACAAGTGCAAAAATCACCACTTAGAACACATTCATGCTATCATGCTCTCAACAACACCGGATCATGAAATACGGAGAATAATACTTAGATCAAAATGCAACAAATACAATATCACAAGGTTCAATTACACATCAGAAATCTCGGGTATTACATCATCTCTCCCTAAAAAGAAGTTTCGTCCCGAAACTTAAGATGAAAACAACTCCGAATATCTAGTCGTCATATTGTCCTCCATTTCCCAAGTGGCCTCTTCAACACCGTGTCGTGACCATTGTACTTTAACCAAGGGTATTGATTTATTCCTCAATTGTTTGATCCGACTCTCAAGTATCTTGATTGGTCTCTCTTCGAAGGTGCCGTCATTAGCTATCTCGATCTCATCGAACTCAATGATATGACTGGGATCTGGTACATACTTCCGCAATTGGGATACGTGAAACACATTGTGAACGTGACTCAGTGATGGTGGTAAGGCCAACCTGTATGGTAAATCCCCAACTCTCTCGAGGATCTCAAATGATCCGATATATCTCGGACTTAGCTTACCTTTCCTCCCAAAACGGAAAATTCCTCGTGTAGGAGACACCTTCAATAGTACGTGGTCCCCAATGTCAAACTCTAGCGGGTGATGACGCACATCTGCATAAGACTTCTGTCGACTCTGGGCAGTCAACACTCTTTCCCGAATCAAACCTATCTTCTCTTGAGTCTGAACTATCAATTCCGGTTCCGTCCCGATCAAGTCCGAAGAATCATCCCAGCACAGGGGTGATCGGCATCTTCTCCCGTACAAAGCTTCAAATGGTGCCATCTTAATAAAAGTATGCCAACTATTGTTGTAGGTGAATTCAATCAATGGCAAGTGAACTTCCCAATCAGTTGACCAATCCAAAGCACAAGCTCTAAGCATGTCTTCTACTGTTTGTATAGTCCTTTTGGACTGACCGTCCGTTTGAGGATGATAAGCCGTGCTAAAGTTTAGCTCGGTCCCCAAAGCCCTGTGAACTACCTTCCAGAAGTGCGACATGAAGCGACCATCTCGATCTGAAATAATGGTCTTCGACGTCCCATGCAATCTGACTATCTCTGCAATAAATACTTGTGCCAATTTCTCGGGTCCCCACGTGTCTTTAATTCCTAGAAAATGAGCCGACTTGGTTAGTCGATCAACTATAACCCAAATCATGTTCATTCCTGTCTTGGTCCTTGGCATATTGGTGATGAAATCCATCGAGATATCCTCCCACTTCCACTCAGGGATCGGAAGCGGCTTTAACATTCCAACAGGTCGCTGATGTTCAATCTTAACCTACTGACAAGTCAAACACTTCGAAACGTATTCTGCTACGTCCTTCTTCATATTTCCCCACCAGAAGTTTTGTTTTAGATCCTTATACATCTTACTGCTGCCCGGGTGAATAGAATAGGGCGCGCTGTGAGCTTCCTTCAGAATTGTCCGTCTCAAATCATCATCATCGGGAACGCAAAGTCGACTCTGAAATCTCAGAACTCCATCATCTTGTATCACGAATCCTGGGGCCTTTCCCTTCTTTACTTCGTCACATAACTGAAGGATCAGAGAATCGTTCAACTGCTTAGATTTGATTTCCTCGACTAGTGACGAAGTCAGTTCCATCCCATATAGTTGCCCTTGGATTCCTGGTGACCATACTTCAATCCCTTCGCGGATCAGTTCTCGTTGAATGCTGGTTTGGGACGTAAGTGCTTCCAACACTCGAAGAGAAACAGGTTTACGGCTCAATGCATCAGCTACTACATTTGCTTTACCCGGATGATAGAGAATTTCCAAGTCGTAATCCTTGATCAATTCCATCCACCTTCTCTGCCTCATGTTTAATTCTTTCTGACTGAAAATGTACTTGAGTCTTTTATGATCTGTAAAGATCTAACAATGAGTGCCATATAAATAATGTCGCCAAATTTTCAAGGCAAAGACCACAGCTGCTAACTCCAGATCATGAGTCGGGTAATTAACTTCGTACGGTTTCAACTGCCGAGAAGCATAGGCAATCACCTTATCCTTTTGCATCAACACACATCCCAGACCCTGATTTGAAGCGTCGCTGTATACCATGAATCCATCAGTTCCATCTGGTAATGCTAATATAGGTGCTGTCGTCAGTCTCTTCTTAAGTTCATCAAAACCAGCCTGGCATTTCTCATCCCACATGAACTTTTGAGTTTTCTGTAACAGCTGAGTGAGTGGACGAGCAATTTTGGAAAATCCCTCTACAAAACGGCGATAATATCCAGCAAGTCCTAAGAAGCTTCGGACTTCTTTCACGTTATTAGGAGCTTCCCATTCCAAGATTGCTTCGACTTTCTTCGGGTCCACCTGAACTCCGTCAGCTGATATCACATGCCCAAGGAAGGTTACTTCCCTAAGCCAGAACTCGCATTTGGAAAGCTTCACATAAAGCTGTTCATTCATCAAGGTGCTCAAAACCACATGCAAATGCTCGGCATGCTCCTCTGTGTCTTTCGAATAGATCAAGATGTCATCAATGAAAACGACCACAAACTTATCTAGGTATTCTAAGAATACCCGATTCATCAATTGCATAAATACCGCAGGAGCATTGGTAAGTCCGAATGGCATCACCACGAATTCATAGTGCCCGTACCGGGATATGAAAGCAGATTTCGGTATATCCAATTCCTTAATTCTCAACTGATGATATCCTGATCACAAGTCAATCTTCGAGAATACCCTTGCCCCTTGCAGTTGATCAAAAAAGTCATCGATCCGAGGTATAGGATACTTGTTCTTGATCGTCACCTTGTTTAGCTTCCTGTAATCAATACATAATCGGAGGGATCCATCTTTCTTTCGGACAAAGAGAACGGGTGCTCCCCAAGGAGAAACGCTAGGTTGAATGTAACCCTTCTGCAATAATTCCTCCAGTTGCTTCTTTAGTTCATACATCTCGGTTGGCGCCATGCGGTATGGTGCTCTGGAAATAGGAGCGGCTCCAGGCTCTAATTCGATAGTGAACTCTACTTCTCTCTATGGAGGTAACCCAGGTAGTTCGTCAGGGAATACATCTGAGAATTTGTTCACAACTGGAATAGATGAGAGATCTACTCCTTCTTTCTTCATGGCGTAGCACCAAAGTCCATGACATCCCTGCTTCAGTAATTTCACAGCTTTCATCGCTTTGATCAATTTTCCTGAGCTTCCCGGTCTCCACCCTCTGAATAAGTGTTCAGATCCGTCATCAGCAATGATAGAAATGACTCTCTTTCGGTAATTCAGAATAGCTCCATAATGGTTGAGCCAATCGTCTCCGAGAATTAAATCATCACCATGGATGTCGACTACAATAAGATTCGACGGCCAATCTCTCCCTCCTATAGAAACTGGAAATCTCTTGTTTCTAGGGTTCCCACAATTCTCTCTCCACTCGGCAAACCCACAACATATGGTTCACAATCAAATAAACACGAGATTTTCAAACGATTAACACAGTTCAAGGATATGAAAGAATGTGTAGCTCCGGAATCGAATAAGACACTAACTAGTTGCAAAAGGATCTGGATCGTACCTGATGCAACAGCAGTGTTCTGATCGTCAGATTTCCTCATCTCGTACAGGCGCGGAGGAACGGACCCAGCACTGGATGTCTCTCTCTTCCCAACATTCTGCTCCTGAAATCCACTCTGTTGCGTCTGGTTCACACTTATCTCTTTCGAAACTGGCGCAAGAGTGCGAGTACCAAACAATCTAGTCGCCACTCCACAGAAAGCCGCACGGTGCCCCTCTTGCCCACAATCGAAACAAGTCACAGAATGTGCAGGGCAATCACGTCTAATATGCGCTGCTCGACCACAATTATAGCACTTCTTTGATGCGTCTGAAACTACTGATGTTTTCCGGAACTTCTTTCCACCTCGAGAAGGATGTGGAGGTTTCCTAGATGAGTAAAAGGAAGACTGGCCCTTGCGGGGCCCATCACTCTTGTTTTCTGAGAAGTTGTCGGTCACTTTCTGCTTCTTTGCCTCCATCGATTTCTCCACCGCCGCCTCTTTCATGTCGTAGGCCAGCGCTTTGTCTTGATACTGTCGCAACGTAGTACACTCGAATCCGGACATGTACTGCTGAATCTCCGGCTTCATCCGCATATCGAAATGAAAAATCTTTTCTGCCTCCGTTCTGACCAAGTGTTGCACACAAGTCAGCTGATGATTAAAAGTTTTGATTAAGTCTGTCACAGATGCTTCCGAACTCTGTGGTGAGAAAAACTCTCGGATTTTTGCCTCTCTAACTGGACGAGGACAATATTATGCTTCCATCATTTGTTTGAATCCCGTCCAGTCAGCATTATGATTCTCAGGTCGAATAGCTTCCCCTCCAGTCAAAGGCCTCCCCAGTCAGAAAATACTGGGCAATGGGAACTTTACGGTCCTCGGGACAGTTAATACCCGTGAATATCTTCTCTAACTCCTTTAGCCAATGATCCCAAGTAAGTGCCTCAGCAGATCCGTCAAATTTTGGCGGGTGCAATTTGACCACCTCAGCAAGCCATCTGTCTCCCCGGTTATCCTCGTGGTGCTGCTGTCCCATCGCCGTCTGCATGCGGTCAACTACCTGAGTGAACTGGTTTATCTGAGCCACCACCTGTTGAAGCACTCCCGGCATGTTAGGATTCACGTCGTCATTCGCTGATCCCTGCTGCCCTCCAGAATGGGAATCGGTTCGACTAACCGATAATTCTGGGGTAGTTGCGGAATCCTCGTGTCTCATGTTACCACGTCCGCGTCCACGTCCTCCTCTCAACATACTGTAAACACAACTTCTCAATATCCAGGACAAAATTTTCAAAATAAAGCCCGTCAAATACTCACAAAACAAAAATCAAGTAAAACGGTAGTATAAGAGATTAGGAGACTTACAACCACGGTCCACATGACGACTTTGGCTAAACAGTGATGTTACGAACGACCCGTAAATCAAATAACATAAACAGACCCAACTAAAACCCGACTGCCAAGATATCCATGAATCTTAGCTCCGATACCATATTCTGTAACACCTCGAGATATTCAGAATAATTACAACGCCGTAAACCCTTTAAGTAAGTATTTACAAGGCTAATTAAAATAAATGTGAATATAATCCAACAATACCACAGAAATTCAAGTTACAAACCGGTTCCAACTGATCCAAAGAGTTAATTAATACAACCATATTGAAATGATATTAATAAGACACGCGTACTCGAGTACTGAAAATGAATCAAGAAAACAAATCACAAAAACAACAAACATCACTGAGCTCTTTCGTCGTCACGTCGGTACTGTGGCTGTTTCCCCACTCCTCGGCTACCTGAACATCAAAACAAATGTCCACCCCCGAAGGGGTTAGCAAAACGATACTAGTACAAGTATCATATTAAGCAAACCAAATATGCGTCAACAATACATAACAAGATACACCAGACGGACTTCCGCTACTGGAATCCGAAAATGCGAATCCACACGATTCCATTAACACAGTATGGGTATTCCAATGATCCAGCGCCCTCAGCATAGATCCCAAGATGATCCCGTCGGACCAAAACGAGGTGGAAAAACTAGTCCAATGATCCAGCGCCCTCAGCATAGATCGTACAACATACACAAACACAACTCATGCAAAATCGCTATGTCCATCAACATGAACATACAAACACTAGATAACGAATATCATGAAAATTCAACGAAATAAATTCCATGTTCAACAACATGAATAAACCACATGTATGCTTAAAATACCAATATTAACAAATTACGATACTTGCCTCAAAGATGGCAAGAACTAATCACTCCAATGATCTCGACGCCCTCGAAGGCCGTCTCTTTCGATCAACGTAGCAAGCTCGAACCTTAACAAAAGAGATAATAAAGGATTCATCTCACGTCGTATGAATGTCTAACAATCCGGTCTACGTCCGAAAACTCTAAAAATGTAATCTGCCTGAACTACTTAGCGTACGCTACGTATTCTACGTAACGTGCGCTAAGTCTGCCTGCTAACGTACGTAAATTACCAAGTCTAGCGTACGCTAGCTATGCACTGACAGTCCTCTCTAATCAGCCGACTGACTCGACTGATGACATAACGTACGTTACGTACCAAACGTAGCGTACGTTAACTCATTCTCGATAGCGCATGTTAATATACATATCTTAGCGTGCACTAACCATGCATGGCAGTTTACTACTGGGCAGAAAACTTGATCTAATGGTGATGAAACTCATGAAATCTACAGTGTTAATACATGTCATCTCCGTGCATATCATGCTCATACGGTTTGTGAAAGATCTATATGGATTAAACGACTACGAGATACAAGGATACATATGATCATCACAACACCATAATTCATCTTTGATCTTCAAGAAAATATCTTAAGTTCAATCCATTCCATGTCCCAAAACGTATGATTCCTTTATGTAAAGATATAAGAACTTGGTAATCTCCATATATTGGTTATAATCGGTTTTGAAGCTTCATGAATATGCTAGGAGTTCAAACACTAATAGGTTCAATGGATTATACGATGAGTAAGTACCGAAACATCGAAAATATCCTTCTAACACATGATGTTCGACTACTTATGAATTTAATTGACTAGATAATCCCAAATCATGATCAAAACGTCCTTCAGAACATTACTTAATATTGTTGAAGAATCACCTACCTCAAAGTAGTGAAGAACAAGGAGGAACTTGAAGAAATCCAACGCCGAAGGCTTGAACACTAATCTCTAATGATCTACAATCTTCCAACTCGTGCTAGGATGATGATAGGACAGGTTGAGGATGGAGGAAGTAACACTCTAAGTCTAAGGATTCGGATTTGGGAAGTGAAAAGAATTGAAAAAATGAAAAAGTGAGCTGTCTTATATATAGGAAATGGTTATTAGCGCGCGCTAGTCCCTATCCATAGTGTGCGCTAATAGTCATACGAAGCTTACTGACTTCACTGTACTCAGCATTTAGCGTGCGCTATCCTCATATCATTAGCGTGCGCTACTGCATTGACTTGGCTTTTCCCAAAAGTCGTCCAGGTTCATCCCAACATGATCCGACCAAGATCCGCGGCTGATCTCACCTACCACCCTGTCTTAATCATGCTGACTACGTATAGCGTGCGTTAAGGTGCATAAGTAGCGTGCGCTACGAATCCAATTTAGCGTACGCTACGCTAAGTCGATAGCGTGCGCTACATGTGCAAAAATCACCACTTAGAACACATTCATGCAATCATGCGCTCAAAAACACCGGATCATGAAATACGGAGAATAATACTCAGATCAAAATGCAACAAATACAATATCACAATGTTCAATTACACATCAGAAATCTCGGGTATTACAGAGACTTAGGAAGCCCTACAGATTCCACTTGTGACATGTAATCTGTGCAAAACACGATAGCTTCTTCTGCAATGTACCTCTCCACAATAGATGCTTCCGGATGAAATGAGTTTCTGGTATACCCTTTGAAAATATTCATGTATCGCCCAATGGGGTACATCCATCTCAAATAAACAAGGCCACACTCTTCAATCTCTCTAACAAGATGGACAAGTAAGTGACCCATGATATTGAAAAAAGAAAGAGGAAAATACATCTCCAATTGGCATAAGATAACAACAGCCTCATTTTTCCACTCATCCAAAGCTAGAGGATGTATCACTTTGCTACATATAGCATTGAAAAAAAAGTACAAGCGAGTTATGACATGCCTCACTTTTTTAGGAAAAACATCACGTATAGCCACTGCTAGAAGTTGTTGCATCAAGACATGACAGTCATGGGACTTTAAGCCAACCAATTTAAGAGTTTGCAACGACACAAGACTCTTAATATTTGAAGAGTAACTTTGTGGAATTTTAATGCCTTGTAAACATTTACAAAAGTTGATATTCTCCCTTTTCGATAAAGTATAACATGCTGGGGGGGAGATAAGTTCGTTTACCAACTGATTGCGGATGCAACTGTAATATTTGTAATTTCGATTTTCCGATAAATTTCTTTTTTTTTGGCGGAAGTCCATCTTAGAAACTCTGTTATGACTATTTCGTCATTCCAAGAATATTTAATTCTGCACTTTTTGTCATCCGAGTTCGTTTCTATATCGTTTTGTTGAGTTCCGTGTTCTTAAACGGTTTTTCCGCACTTGAGTTTGATTCTTGCGAATCTCATCCGAAACTGTTGTTTCAAGTTTCTCGTAAGTTCATTTAATGCTATTATTCTTGTTGCGAGCTTTGGATTGGTGTTTCGATTGTGTATCGTGTATTTCGGACATTTTGGGCCATTTTTGTAATTTCCCAAAGTTTGGGGTAGTTACTTTCCGTTGTCGAATTTCAATCCTTCGGGTGGTTGGAATCTTGTGTTCTCTTAGCGCTTGGATTCGTCTTTGCGAGTACTTTGTAACCGTATCTTCGATTCATATTTAGGTTTGGGTTTCGGTGTCGTTCGGACCATCAGAGTGGCCACGGCCGAGCCACGGCCGCTCAGTTTGGAACTGGCCTGGCCTGGCCGAGTTATGGCCGTAAGGTGCCGGTTATGGCCGTAAGTGATCGGCAGGCATGGCCTAGCGAATGCCGGTTATGGCTGAAAGGGCCGAGAGTTACGGCCGTACGGGTGCCAAGCAGCTTCCGGACGAATGCCGGTTACGGCCGTAACCCTGTCGGCCATATGTAGGCTGTGACCGGCCAGACCTCATTTTTTCATCATTTGTCCACCCGGGTGCTGCTGGCGATGGGAAAAATCAGGGAGTGGAGTTTTTGGTCGATTCCACTCGATTTCTAAGCGTTTTTGAGGATTCTTGTCGATTATATCAACATCAAATCATTGTTCTTCATCAGATCGAGGTAATTTCTTGAAATCTCCTAGAATTTGATTTTCGGGATTTCTTCTTGATTTTCATTGTTCGTCCGAATTTGATGAATCGGTTGATGTTAGTAAACATTATTAATCGTGTTCTATGGATTGTATATCCATATCTTCGATTCGTTCAACCCGACTGATGATTCTTATGTTCTTGGGGAACTTTGAACATTTAGTATTCGATTAAATGTCTCAAAGAGTTTCTTTCGGTTGTTGTGTTGATTTCGATTGATATTGTGTTATTGAATGAATTTTATTTCATTCAAGGTTGTTCGAGTACTTGTGTTTATCGGAGGACGCCGTTCGTTGTTCGTGGAAGGATTTCATCGCCTTCGGTTGAGGCAAGTTTTATACTTGTACTAGTCAATGAGATTAATGTTATCATATATGTCTATGAATGTGCTGTATCATTCCGAGACTTCATAAGTTTATTAATATTGGGGGATTGTTCGATACGATACTCTTCAGCAATTATGCCAAATGTTTATTATCATTCATTAGTGGCCGGTTCAAGGCATTAGGATACTCATTGTTAATGTTATTGTCGATCGCCGATTCTCGGTATCGATGTATCGATTGTTGTTGTTAATATTGATGTCGATCTAAGACGTCGTTGTAATCATTGTTATTAATGTTGGAGTTTTGTCCTTGATGTTGTTTTAGCCGATTGAAGGCATTGACGTATTCATTTCTCATCTTCGTCGTCGGTAACCAATTAAAGGTGCCGAGGCATTCATTGTATCATTGTTATCGATTGGCCGTTCAAAGGCAATCGAGGTACTCAATCATTCATTGTATCATTGTTATCCATTAGCCGCTCTAAGGCAATCGAGGTACTCAATCACTCATTGTATCATTGTTATCGATTGGTGTTTTGAGGAAATCCCTCACACTATGCCGCAAGTGCACGGTGTCAACAAGTAGTAAAGTGATGAATAAGATATCGTTCCCTCGATGACTGATTTCACTAAGTATCAAAATATAGTCGACTCACAATTTTATTTGAAGAACAATTATACGGAATTAATTCTAATCTAATAGCAGAAAAATAAATAGAAATTAATAATAGTAATACTAATAATAATAATAATAAGGGTGTAGGATTATGATTTTCACCTCAAACAATCAGGAGTGATTTTTATTCAATTCACTTTTATTCAATTGATTGTAAGCCATGAATTCCTAAATTATTCTAAAGCCTTTCCCAAGGTCGATAAAAAATACTACGAATTATTAACTCGATATATCCCTATTCGAATTAGATAATTAATAGCTAAAACAGTTCAAGAATTCCCACAATAAATAGGTTTCACAATTCCCATGAGTATATTCCTATGTCACGAAAATTATGATTCGTCTCACAAGAACTATGCCTAAATTTCATCTCCCGAATCCATAAAGACATTCAAAACAATTCAACTGTTGGCCAGACAATTAAAAAGCATTACGAACAGTAAGAAGAATCCAATTCAATATAATAACGAATGAATTGAAATAATAATAAATAAATCAAACTGTCATGTAATCGGCTACAATCAAAATCCTACTCGAATAGATCTAGGAACTAAGATGCGGAAAAATTAAGAAAAACCGTAGGGATCCGTGCTCTTGTCGTCGCTCACGAATTTCCTCCTTGTGTTCTTCTCTCTAGCTATCGATGCTTCCTCCTCTGTCTGATCCCCCTTTGTTTTCAGCCATTCAATGCTTATTTATAACTGTTATCAGCCTTCAAAACGCGTCCGTGTAATTAGGTTGAGAACAGGCTCGAAAACAGCGAAGAAACGCGGAAGGCTCAGCCAAAACCGCCCTGTGGGCCGCTGCTCACTTAATCTGTGCCATGGCCCCTACTGCTCAGCGCCGGATGTGTGGGCGCATATTTTCCTCCTGGGCCGCGGCTCACTTAAGCTGTGTCGCGGCTCACGGTACAGTGGGTTCGGCGCTTGCTGGTCACATGCGTGTGCCGCGGCCCGCTTCCCTTGTGCCGCGCCCTGTGCCAAAACCGCTTCGCCTGCTTTTAAATCGTTCGAGCTTCCGGACTCCAATTTCCTGCAAAACATATAAGAATAGTGCATTAAAAGCTCATTTATGCAGATTTAGGCTCAAGATGGATATAAAATAATGATAAATAAGCGCATAAAAATACGCCTAACAAATACCCCCAAACTTGAGCCTTTGCTTGTCCTCAAGCAAAAATTATCAATTTTAACCAAAATGTATCGTGAATAATCATGCAAGTCCGTAGTGCTCAACTTAATCAATACTACCCTGAAAATCTCAAAGCATAGTACAAGTATCGTAATAGTGAGTCACATCCAGGACACTGATTCCACTAAGTAACCAATTTCAGTCCTAATCAATCGTTCATGAAGAAAATCAAGCTCAAAGATTAACAAGCATGAATTTAACTGACCGCCAATATGAAGGGTTAAAATAAACGAGCCAACTCGCCCAGTCCCACAGTCTAGTGGCAAAAATTTAAGAGTTTCATTGTCAAAATTAATCCTCGGATAGTATTCCCTTATGTATGATCAATAATATGATTCGAGTTAACCACTAGGTTTCGGCTCTCGGGATATTTCATATGGATGATCCTAGGGTGGATTTCCATTCTCATGTGTTGGGGAACCGTTTGACATAAAAGACACTCATGGGGCACATGGATGCTTCTAGTTACTAAGTCCCCCTCTACAGCGGAGAAAAAACTCGAATAGCAATTCCCGCATGTCAAGGTTGCTGTTTTACGCGAGAGTAAACAACGGGTCACGTGAATACCCCCAGTTACTAAGCTTCCCATCATCGGTAAATGCGATGTTTCTAAATCATTAGTCTATTCAGGGTTGTCGTTTTACGCAAGAGTAAACAACGGGTCACGCGAATACCCCCGATTACTAGACTTCCCATCATAGAACATATAATATCTCGACTTTTTCTTGGGAAAAACTGTCCGACTCTAAACTCAAATTAAGTGCCAATACGACTCATGTTACTGGACGACTAGCTAACCGAAAAGTATAACCAAACGTATAGGCGGCGATTTGAAAACACGTATGTCTCCTTTCTTATCTGCTAAGATTTCTACAAAAACGATAAAATTTCGGACCTAATTGAATACTCAACTGTTGGGCTTTGGTCCAGCATCCTGCCTGCATGAGCTTAAAAATGTGAGAGGCACGGCTTGCGATTCGACCTGTGACATCTACACTAGAAAGTGGTTAAATGAATTGATTTGGACTACTCATACCAACAAGATGCATCTTCTTTTCTGGTAGCCATCTCATAGAAACTCCAAAGTTAAGCGTGCTTGGCCTGGAGTAGTTATGGGATGGGTGACCCCCTGGGAAGTTTCTCGGGTGCGCGTGAGTGAGGACAAAGCGCGCTAGAAAAGACTCGTGTTGGTACAGTGAGGATAGTCTTCATCATTCTGGGGACCAACATCAACAGAAATAGATATTGCTGACTGCAACTCGACTAAACTCAACCGTTTCTTCCAAGAGAAATCAGTATCGTAACATCAGTTTTACACACGGAAGCACGAAAAATTCATGTTTTTTAACCATCAACAGCACGCAAGGACAATAAATCAATGATGAAATCGCAATTTTTAACCAAGAAAGATTAAGAAAATATCGCATGCTTAAATTTGTTCCACTACACATAACATCATCAACATTAAAACTCATGTGAAAATAAAAGAGATAAGGAAAAGAGAATCTTATTCCAAATGTCTTCTTGAACGCCAGCACATGTATGAGTGGAATCGTCTGTCAATCCATACTTCAAGTAATGCCCAACATCACCAGGAACCCCCAAACTTAGTCTCTAGTCATGAAATAACTGTAGACATTAATCCAAGAAAGACTAGAATATGAAGAATAATAACTCATTGGGGTTGTAAGGAAATATTAGAGAAATAAGGGTCAACAAGAATATACGAATCCAAACGAACTAACAAACAAAATAAAAAAATTATAAACGAAAAATCAAATAAAAAAACTAACTAGAAAGCAAGTAAAAATGATGGGTTGCCTCCCATCAAGCGCTCTATTTTACGTCTTGAGCACGACGTGGCAAAAAGAATTTAATGTGGCTTCTTTCTAGGGAGATTACCAAATGCCCCCTTCTTGCAATCTATAAGCCTCTTATTCCACAAGGGAGGCTTTGGTTCATGCCCGATTGCCAAAAATAATGAGTAAGAATAATTATGCGGACAACCAAAAAATGATGGAAGAATATAATAATAATAAGGCATGAAAAAATAAGCAGAGTTCGAATGGGTAAATAATAAAGACTTATCATGAACAACCTCATTAGAACTCAAGGAATCAGCCTCAACAAAATCGAAAGTAATGGGATCAATCTCTCCCATTATGGATTTAGGAAAAATTATGCGCGGCACCGTTAATAAAATTTTAGGCAAATAAGTGTTCACCTTATTAAGTTTGATGACAATTTAATGAAATTTCTTTAGAAACGTCATCAATGGTAACTTCTTCTACAAGCTCATCACACTTTATGTAATTATTTGGTGCTGGGGGATCGACCCTAAAACTTAGAATGTCTTTCTTCTCAACCTCCCCCTCAACTTCACTACTAAATATATGAGCTGGAAAATAACCATAGTGAATCTCAAGACCACGAAGTGCACATTCTCGTTCAAGAGGGGTACTATCAGGATTTTTGAGAGTGTCTACACATTGTTCAAGCATGGTCTTTTGTTTCGGGGGAGGGGGCTGACTGACCCTATTAGGCAAATTATTCAGATTATCGAAATTTATGAAATGCCAAGGGTCACCATAATCAAAGGAAAACATAATGAAGAAAATAAGAAAGAAAAAATATAGAAACTAAACTTCAAATTAAAATTAGAGTCGCTTGGTATTGATATTAGCGAAAAATCAGTCCCCGGCAACGGCGCCAAAAACTTGTTGTGAGGAAAACCCTCACACTATGCCGCAAGTGCACGGTGTCAACAAGTAATAAAGTGATTAATAAGATATCGTTCCCTCGAGGACTGATTTCACTAAGTATCAAAATATAGTCGACTCACAATTTTATTTGAAGAACAATTATACGGAATTAATTCTAATCTAATAGCAGAAAAATAAATAGAAATTAATAATAGTAATACTGATAATAATAATAAGGGTGTAGGATTATGATTTTCACCTCAAACAATTAGGAGTGATTTTATTCAATTCAATTCACTTTTATTCAATTCATTCTAAGCCAGGAATTCCTAAATTATTCTAAAGTCTTTCCCAAGGTCGATAGAAAATACTACGAATTATTCACTCGATATATCCCTATTCGAATTAGATAATTAATAGCTAAAACAGTTCAAGAATTCCCACAATAAATAGGCTTCACAATTCCCATGAGTATATTCCTATCTCACGAAAATTATGATTCGTCTCACAAGAACTATGCCTAAATTTCATCTCCCGAATCCATAAAGACATTCAAAACAATTCAACTGTTGGCCAGACAATTAAAAAGCATTACGAACAGTAAGAAGAATCCAATTCAATAGAATAACGAATGAATTGAAATAATAATAAATAAATCAAACCATCATGTAATCGGCTACAATCAAAATCCTACTCGAATAGATCTAGGAACTAAGATGCGGAAAAATTAAGAAAGACCGTAGGGATCCGTGGTCTTGTCGTCGCCCACGAATCTCCTCCTTGTGTTCTTCTCTCTAGCTATCGATGTTTTCTCCTCTGTCCGATCCCCCTTTGTTTTCAGCCATTCAATGCTTATTTATAACTCTTATCAGCCTTCAAAACGCATCCGTGTGATTAGGTCGAGAACAGGCTCCAAAATGGCGAAGAAACGTGGAAGGCTCAGCCAAAACCGCCCTGTGGGCCGCGGCTCACTTAATCTGTGCCGCGGCCCCTGTTGCTCAGCGCCAGATGCCTGGGTGCATATTTTCCTCCTGTGCCGCGGATCACGGTACAGTGGGTTCGGCGCTTGCTGGTCACCTGCGTGTGCCGCGGCCCCAGGCCAAAAACTGCCGTTTTTGCCCGTTTTTCGTCGTTCGAGCTTCCGGACTCCTATTTCCTGCAAAACATATAAGAATAGTGCATTAAAATCTCATTTATGCAGATTTAGGCTCAAGATGGATATAAAATAATGATAAATAAGCGCATAAAAATACGCCTAACAAATGGCCGTTCTAAGGCAATCGAGGTACTCAATCACTCATTGTATCATTGTTATAGATTGGCCGTTCTAAGGCAATCGAGGTACTCAATCACTCATTGTATCAATGCTATCGATTGGCCGTTCTAAGGTAATCGAGGTACTCAATCATTCATTGTATCATTGTTATCGTTTGGCCATTCTAAGGCAATCGATGTATTGAATTGGGGCTGTCAAGGATAGTTCCCATCCATTATGTCGTTGCTATCGATTGACCATTCTAAGGTAATCGAGGTATTGAATTTGGACCGCCAAGGACGGTGCCCATCCATGAGTCATCATTATCGTGTTGGCCGACTCAAGGCAGCACACTATCATTCTCGTGAATTCGGTAATCTCTGTCGCTTTTGTTTTTGTGACTTTCCGGGATTGTGTTTCGTGGCCGGGTGGCATATGTGTGGAATTTTTAGTCGGGAACATTATGGTCATGTGTATATGCGGGACTACGGGCACATTTAGACTTTGCACACGGTAAAGTACCTCCATAAGACTAATTAGGCCAAGTTGCGGGTGTATATGCGGGGTTCCGGACACTCGGCTACTTGTGCACTCACACATCCCATTCGGGCATACTATGATATTCCACTATGGTCATGTGTATAAGCGAGACTCCGGACATATTTAGACTGTACACATGGTAAAGTACCTCCGTGAGACTAATTAAGCCAAGTTGCGGGTGTAGATGCAGGATTCCGGACACTCGGCTACTTGTGCACTCACACATTTCATTCGGGCATACTGTGATACTCGTCATTAAACTCTAATACTTAATTCAATTCTGATTTGGTTCATCTTCATGTAATTCATTGTGATTCATATTCAATTAAGTTCTGTTTTGGTTCATCTTCATGTAATTCATTGTGATTCATATTTAATTCAGTTATGGTTTGGTTCATGTCGTGTAATTCATTGTGGTACTCTGTGATTATGATTCGCCGTTGGGCACTTATGTTCTAACCTATTGAACATGTATTAATAGTATGCCGTGGGCATAGTATTTCACGAATGCTCTGTTCTTACCTTGGTTTATGAGCATCTCGCATTATTATTATTATCATGGTACCGTTTCATTCTGCCTTTGGATGCATATCAAGTTATACATGTATTTGATGTTCATTATCTGGATGACTGACCCCGTGGGGGCGGAACATGTTTTCATGTTTTAGGTGCTTGCGAGGAGAGAGTTGAGACATAGGGGCATGATGATGACGACGAGGCATTCGAGCGATACTAGTCCGAGTTGTTCATGTTGGTCAGTCAGTTGGAGTGTACTACAGTTTGTCAGTCATTGTCATTACGTATTACCCGAGCAAGGCTCGTGGGTGTTGTTGTATTTTATTTTTGGCCATGAGGCCCATCGTTGTCGTTGAAATTTCCTATCGGAATATTGTGTCGGATATCATAGTAGGGACTGTGATCTCCCTTGTTAGCTAATTTGATGTAATTTAGTCATGTTCGCCTGGTGGATCTCCTGGTGTGGGGTCTACGGCACTGTAATGACCCAATAGGATTTGGGGGTGTTACAGAAGATGGTATCGGAGATTTGGGTTGTGACATACCCTGATATGTGAGTTATGTGGCTCTACCGACGTGGTAGTAGTGGGACTGTCAGGTTATGAAAATCTGGACAGTCGGGTTTTGTGAGTCGTAATATTAATACGACTGCGCGAGTCATTCATTCATCGAGTCGTCGTCAGTGAAGACTAGTATCGTGAGACCTCGAAGCTTCGTATAACCTGTGTAAGGACTCGATTCTCTTTATGTTCATACATTCATTATGTCATTAATTATACATGCTTTGTTGAAACATATATGTGATATTATTGTTACGATTGATTCATGACTAATTGTGTTGGAGCACGTTTGACCATGCAAGCGATAAGGATCAACTCATTCATCAGTTAATAATCGTCAATCATCATTTTGATCTTGTCGATCATGTTAATTCATTCATCACCCAGTCAATCTCGTTGTTCAGTTAATTCATTCATCACTCAGTCAATCTCATTGTTCAGTTAATTCCTTTCATCACTCAGTCAATCTCATTGTTCAGTTAATTCATTCATCACTCAGTCAATATCATTGTTCAGTTAATTCATTCATCACTCAGTCAATCTCATTGTTCAGTTAATTCATTCATCACTCAGTCAATCTCATGGTTCAGTTAATTCATTCATCACTCAGTCAATCTCATTGTTCAGTTAATTCATTCATCACCCAGTCAATCTCATTATTCAGTTAATTCATTCATCACTCAGTCAATCTCATCGCTCAGTTAATTCATTCATCACTCAGTCAATCTCATTGCTCAGTTAATTCATTAATCATCCAGTCCATCTCACGGTTCAGTTGTTGATCTTGTGGATCGAATTTTCAACCTTGTTAACTTGTTCAAGATAATCATTTCAGGAATTTCATCAGATAATCATGTCACCTCACTTGATCTTTCATGCGATCTTATCATATTCTGGCGTCATGTCGACGATCATTTTATTGCATTATTAATGCATTCATTGTGTTAGAGCGTGTTTGATCATTGTTATCATTCCGTCTCGTAATCATAATGCGATCTTCATACGGGATCTGTAATTATCATGTGACTTTTCTGCCTCGGTGTGGAAAGAGCTGTCAGAGGGACATCGGACTCCGACGTCCAGGAGATCGTCTTCTAGTCGTCTTCGTGTTGGGAGAGCATTTTCTTCTCAGACGACGAGTTCGACCGTTGTTTGCTTTAACTGTGATACTATAGGACATCGCAGTACCCGGTGCTCGATGCAGGCCGTTGTTTGTTTTCTATGTGGGAGACAGGGACACCTTCAGAAATACTGCAGGAGTTCTAATGCCAGTAGATCTCGATAGAGTTCACGGGCCTCGAGAGATTTTGTTACTCCATACCATGGATCATCCTAGGGGTCCTATCAGGCTTCGAGAGCTAGAGTTAAGGACATTCATCACCGGTTTTGAACAAGTTAATTCTTGCTCGGTAATAGTATAATCATTCATTTCGTTTGTCGTTCATTCATTCATATAATTCATTCATCATATATCAATCACGTTGAGACTTATAATTATCAAAATAATCATTCACTTCACGGGGAACAATGGTTTCAATCATTTCATTTGAGCTATCACTCATTACGTTATCATTTCACCCCGGTGAGTCATTCTTGATCCTTGTTGGATTTCGATTCATTATCATTCATTGTGATCATTCTTGTTCTTGTGTATCTCGTTGATTTTTCCTGGCGGGATATTGCTTCTCCTTACTTGTTTTAAGTTTCGGGACGAAATTTCTTTTAAGGGGGGTAGTATGTAATATCCGCAATTTCGATTTTCCGGTAATTTTCTTTTTCTTGGCGGAATTCCATCTTAGCGACTCTGTTGTGACCGTTTTGTCATTTTGAGAATATTAAATTCTGCACTTTTTGTCATCCGAGTTCGTTTCAGTATCGTTTTGTTGAGTTCCGTGTTCTTAAACGGCTTTTCCGCACTTGAGTTCGATTCTTGCGAATATCGTCCGAAACTGTTGTTTCGAGTTTCTCGTAAGTTCATTTAATGTTATTATTCATGTTGCGATCTTTGGCTTGGTGGTTCGATCGTGTATCGTGTATTTCAGACGTTTTAGGACATTTTCGTAATTTCCCAAAGTTTGGGGTAGTTACTTTCCGTTTTCGAATTTCAAGCTTTCGGGTGGTCGAAATCGTGTGTTCTCTTAGTGCTTGGATTTTGAAAGGAACTTGGTCAACGAATTTGCAAGGATGAACCTTGAGATGGCTGCACCATCGAATTCAGTTGAGTCGTTATTGGCTAGTTTGGTGGTACAACCAACCTTGAGGGAACAGATCAAAGAAGGTCAAGGACAGGACGACTTCTTGGTAAAGATGAAAGAACGTACTCTTTCAGGTGAGGATAAGGTATTTAGTGTGTCCGATGATGGCACAATGTACTATGAAGGGAGGATCTGTGTGCCCAATGTTGTTAAGTTGAGAGAAGCTATATTGAAGGAGGCACATAGTACTCCGTATACAGCACACTCTGGGAGTACAAGGATGTACCAAGATCTTAAGGGGACATTTTGGTGGGAAGGTTTGAAAAGAGATGTGGCAGACTTTGTCAAAAAGTGTATATTTTGTCAATAAGTGAAGGCAGAACACCAACACCCCTTTCGATTACTTAAGTCACTCCATATCCCAGAATGGAAATGGGAACACATTACGATGGACTTTGTGGTAGGTTTGCCTCGAACGGAAAGAGGAAACCATGCTATTTGGGTTGTTGTCGACCGACTCACAAAGTCAGCTCATTTTCTCCCAGTTAAGATGAACTTTCGAATGGATCAGTATGCTCAACTTTATATCAGGGAGATTATTATGTTGCATGTAGTGCCAGTCTCTATAGTATCCGACAGGGATACTCGTTTCACATCGCGTTTTTGGGAGAGTTTGTAAGAAGCCTTGGGAACACAATTGAATTTTAGTACGGCCTATCATCCTCAGACTGATGGTCAGTCCGAGAGGACCATCCAGATCCTTGAGGATATGTTGCGAGCATGTGTGCTAGATATGGGAAATAATTGGGAACGACTATTTCCATTAGTGGAATTTGTATACAATAACAGTTACCAGTCGATGATCGGTATGGCACCATATGAAGCCTTATATTGTAGGAAGTGTCGATCACCACTGTATTGGGATGAGGTAGGTGAAAGGAGGATTTTGGGTCCCGATATGATCGAGCAGACAGTTGGCATGGTGGATAAGATTCGTGAGAGGATCAAGATAGCCCAGGACCGTCAGAAGTCTTACGCCGACAAGCGTAGGAAAGATCTCGAATTCTGTGTTGGCGACAAGGTATTCCTGAAGGTATCCCCTACCAAGGGAATTGTTCGTTTTGGTCCGAGGAGCAAGTTGAGACCGAGATTCATTGAACCGTTCGAAATTATCGAGCGGATCGGAGAGTTAGCTTACCGTTTGGCTTTACCCCAGAACTTTCGGCTGTGCACAACGTTTTCCACGTATCATTGTTGAGGAAGTATGTGCACGATACCAGCCATGTCATCAACTATACCGCCGTGGAGATGAACAAAAATCTTACTTATGAAGAACAACCAGAACTAATTCTCGACCGATCAGTCTGGCAGTTGAGAAACAAAAAGAAGATGTTTGTCAAGATCCAATGGCGTAACCACAGTAAAGATGAAGCCACTTGGGAGCCTGAGGAAGAACTTCAAGCTCGTTATCCAAATTTCTGTTGGGATTCGGTGCCTAAAACGAAGGCCCAGCGGAAGCGGTAAAACGAAAATTAATTCGATCCGAATCCCTACGAGGATCGATCGAGCTACGTATATACGAATATATAAACGAAAAACAAGAGTCGTAAGAAACTAACCCTCGAAGTCCGTTGATTAAATGGAAACCTTCTCTTGAGCTATTCCCCAAGCTTTAGTTCGATCTCTACGAGTTCAATCCGCTCCACGCCCTTGAACGATCCAACGCCGAAAACACCGCGTCTCTACTTGCCACGCGCCGGAAAAACGACCGGAACAACAACACTTGATTAACCTCTAAGGTTACGGCTAGAATCAAGTGGTGAAGCTTTTGATATTACACTCTAAGTGTATAATATATCTCTCAATAATTTTCTCTCAATTTTTCTCCAAGAAAATGAAGAAGTGAATGAATGGAAGAACACCAAAATTTTCTCTTCCCTCTCACTAATTTGATGCTTTGCCGTGAGCTCTCAAAAGAGAATGGAAATGAGGCTTTATTTTGGTCTTCAAATCATTCACAAGATCAAAAACACCCACCATATCTCCTTTTCCCTTAATATAAGAGATATGAAATCTCAAATGTCAAAAGTCTTCCAACAAGAAAACAAGACTATGATCAAGGTAGGAAATTAAGGTGGGGCCGGCCTCTAGAAGAAATCGGACGAGTTCGGTTCGCTTCGGACTCCCGAGAGTCCAAACAGATAAACTCCGATTCCGTTCTGATGTATTTATATCGATTAATTAATCCAATCAATTAATCACATTAAATACATAATAACATAATTAATTTCTCCAAGAAATAATTATATTTATGAATTAAATTAATCACCCAAGAATTTATTTAATTCATTAGGCAGTAAATTAATTTATCCAATCAATCGATTTAGACATCCAATGTCCCAAATTAGATATCTAATATCTAATATTTATAATGAGAGATTAAGCTCGATTCATTCCGTCTTCAATCCTAATGCGCGACTCGGTAGTTCCGTCTCGATCAAGAATGGGAGGAACCAAAGAGTAGTAGCACCACCTAGCCACTGGCGGCCTACACTGCACTTAACCGAGAACGAATGATTGGGATCATTCAAGAACCATTCTGTCGTGAATACCAAGAACGTATAAACCCTTCTTTCAAATGTCCCGATCAAGTTTTAGGGTCACGGTCACCAAACCCTATCTCATACTTGACGCTATGCATGCGTTAATGCAAATCGAGATCATCGAGTACCGTGTATCTAATACAATTGGCTCCAATGCTTTGGCCAAAGACTTATGATCTCATCTCGCCAATAACCGCATAGGACATATAACCCGCTCACTAACGGGAGAAAGAATTCTATCTTGGTATTCAAGGACTGCTACTTGCCCGTCAAGATGCACGTCGAGGTTGACCCCGCCTTAGGTTTACGGGTCGAACTACTCTAATGAAAATCTTGACGTCACAAGCACATCCCTACTAAATCCTCAAGTCGAAGGTTCACGAATACCTATCACAACCTTTCGATTCCGTCATTGATCGTCCCGGAGTGAAATCCATGTGACGAATCGAGGGTGAGTCGGTTCGAGTATACTAATCTAATTAGCATACCTATAACGTGTGCTCCCACTAACTATTAGTGTTCGAGTGCACTCTCCATGTCAAAGAACACGTCATACAAGTCTTTACATAAACTTAACGCCCTACCAAGTTTCATCGACTTGCGAACGATTAAGTATATGAGCTATAAACCTTTCCACAGCTGACCCACTTATCCAATAAGGAGTGGAACGTTTTGCTCTCAAATACACGGACAAGTTTCTATATGTTTATTTACGAGTTAGGAATGCCAGAAACTACCGGTAAATAAAGAAACAATCATTTGCCTTATATAAATGGTTTACATAATTACAAGTACAATGCCCTCACTCAACAACCTCTGAGTGGCATTCGAGGGCATATTCCTAACAATCTCCCACTTGCACTCAATGCCACACACTATGGTATCTAATACCCATGTTCTCCAGATGACGCTCCAAGCTAGTCTGAGATAGTGGCTTGGTCAGTGGATCGGCGACGTTGTCGGCCGAGTCTACTCTATGCAGCACAATGTATCCCTTGCGAACAAATTCTCTTACGAGATGATACTTCCTCTCAATATGTTTAGTGCTGTTGTGAAACCTCGGCTCCTTGGCTGCGCTACGGCTCCGTCGTTGTCGCGATGATGTGAACAGTGACTCAGCACATGGTATCACTTGAAGTTCTCCCAGAAACTTCTTAATCCAGAACCCTTCCTTGGAAGCCTCTGAGGCTGCTTGATACTGAAGAGATAAATTCACCACTAGAAGGGGGGTTGAATAGTGGTGATGCGGAATACCGAAATTTCTTGCGAGTAAAAGGAAATAATGCGGAAAATAAAGACTCAAGAATTTATAGAGGTTCGGCAACTTGCCTACGTCCTCTCTCCGACTTTCTTTTTCTATTGGCTAAAGAAAAACCACAACCTTAACTCGTCTTCTATCGGTCCGAGTTCACAACCGTTACAATCCGCTTGTCTTCTATCGGTCCAAGCTCAACCTTTCCCTCAAAATGAATAATTGTTTATCTAGTGTTCTATAGGAACTAGATAATCCTCACCGCATTTAATATGGGAGTATAATCCTAATAATGCCGGATCAAAGATCCTAATAACACCGGATTAGTGACTCTTGATTCGTTTCTTTTCGCTCAAGTGTAAGTGATGCAACACTTACAACCAAATGAAAGAATACAAGGAATAATGTATAATACAATTGAAATCGCTCTTGTATCTTACTTTTCTCACAACTTGTAATACAACAAAATATGTAAATGAGCTCAAGAATGCTTTGATTGCTTGTATGCTAGAATGCTTGAATGCTTGAAGTTGTGTTTTGATACCCAAGTCCTTCGGGTATTTATAGGAGTGAGACCTTCAAAATCTGAAAATATACTATTAGCGTGCGCTAATAGATCCTTGTAGCGTGCGTTAGCGAATTTTGACTTGAGTTCTCCGAACGGTCACAAAGACTGTTGCAACGGTAAAATTCTCGTGATTAGCGTGCGCTAGTAATCGATATGGTAGCGTGCGCTATCGTCTTGGTCAACTAGTCTTCGATCTTGACTTTGACAAAATCCGATTTCCTCTCCAACGTCTCTTTTTCCAACGGCTAAATCATGATTAGCGTGCGCTAGCAAGTATGCATAGCGTGCGTTAGCATTAATTAAATCGATATTTCCGCATTTTACGGATCTGCATTGACTCTTGCTTCCAACGGTTGAATTTCAAGCAGATCGCATATTCCATTTAGCGTGCGCTAGCACCTTTACTTTAGCGTGCGCTATGAATTATTTCAATAACGTCGTTGCCTTGTGTAGCGTCGTAAAGACCTGAACGAAGTGAGTCCAGTGGCTACCGGACTGCGACCATTATTTCGGTAGCGTGCGCTAGATATGAAAATTAGCGTGCGCTAAGCCTTCACTTTAACGTCGTAAGAATATGTCCGTAGCGTGCGCAACGTCCAATTTCGAATTCCTTTCACGACTTACGGAGACTTGCGATAGCGTGCGTTATGTATGTTGTATAGCGTGCGCTATCTATAGTTTATTAGCGTACGCTATCATTCAATATCTTGCGTGCGCTATCGATGCAGGCGACTTGAGTAGGCTGCAGCTGACTTGACTGGGCTGTGTATGAGAATCTCGATAGCGTGCGCTACGGTATGATACGTAGCGTGCGCTAGCCATTTTGTGTCCCTTCAAAATATTATCGATCCGAGATAGATCCAATTAAATGTTTTGTATGTAACCATCATCAAAATACATTTTGTGTCAACAATCTCCCCCTTTTTGATGATGTCAAAACATTTAATTAAAACCTGCAAAAACGTTTTGAAGTGATTCGAATCAAGATAAACTTGTTCGATATGTTAGTCGGTTTTTGGAGTTTTCTCCCCCTTTTTGACAGAAACAAAAAGGAACTCCCCCTGAATTGTTGCATGATTAATAAACATTAACTAAATTTTGCCATTACTCAATGGTGCAATCAACAATGATGGTAACAACGGTAGTAACAATACTAGGAGATATTAAATACGTGTACATAATAAATGCCAAATTAAGAAATGCGAATTTCATTAATAATAAAATGCAGTGAATACAACTAGTTTTCCATGACAAACGAAACATATAGCTTGTTCGAACACAAGCGTCTACATCAAACATCAAAGATCATTAAGTCTAAGGATCGGAGGAGGATGAAGGAAAGGGAAACGAGGGGTGAGTGTAGCGTATGAACTCGGATAACAGTCCACGAAGTTCCCGGACTTCCGAATGCACATCTCTGACTTCCGAACGCAGAGCCCGAAAGTCCTCTCGTAACTCAGCGTGTGAAGTCTCGATGCCCCGCATCCGAGCAAAGAGATCACTCTCTTCTTCCTCCGTCACCACATTTCGCATCGGGTGCTTGCCTTTCGAAGTAGGCTTCCTGATGAATTCCCCAGTTTGCATTTCTCGAAGGGTGTGAGGTCCCCGACGAGTGATCATTTCTTCGGCAGAGGGCTTCCGTGACCCTTTCTCAACTTGGTCATCTTCGCGAAGGTACGGAAAGAGAATCCAGCCTCTGTTGATCGTACGGACGTAATGCATTGCTTTAAGTGACACGTCCGAGATCTCATGCCCGAGGGAGAGGGGAACTCCCTTGTCCTTCGACAAGTCCACTTGATGGAAGCTAAAGATAGCCGACAAGATAGAGCCATAAGGCATTCCAGCCTTGCGAGAGCGAGTGGCGTAATTCTTTGACCGAAACAGATCTCCTTTGACCTTCATCCAACTAATGATGATGTCGGAGAAGTCAACCTTATCGTCATTTAGAACGCGGTAAACCACGTGCTTGTCCACGCCTACAAGTTTATGCTGCGAATTGACCTTTGGCATAAGACATTTTGTAAGTGCTACCAAAAGCAATCGAATGTTGATTCCGAAGTCGTTGTTCTCAAAGAAATCATCCGTTATGTCAATAACGGCTTTCGTGCTCAGAAATTCTTTCACGTCAATTTCACCAATTTCGTTATCGTCGACTAATGATTTTCCAGTGCAAATCAAGCCATCTCTGGGCAGACCAAAAATTTGAAACAGGATATCGGAAGAAACTGTCACCTTGGTTCCTCCGACAAGGCTACCTAGCACAAGGGCGGAAGAACCTTCACTCTCGGCCACGTGAAGGTTGGCATAGAATTCCCGGACGAGCTCAGGAAACACAGGGTTTTTGCATTCAACGAAGCGAGAAATGCCGAGTGAGGAGAAAAAAGTGGAGATGTTAACGTTTACCCGTTCGAGACTTAGAAGATTGAAAAAGTAGCAATCCGTGATGTGTTCTTGAGGGAGTATGTCGAAGAACACTCTTGAAGCAGTGGCTGAGACGAATCGATCCGAATCGAATTGGGCGTTTAGAGGACGCTTCAAATTGTTGTATTGCTTGCCCATAGCCGTTCGATTCTTGCTAGACATGATCGAAGAAGGAGAAAAACGAAGGGAATCGAAGATTTTTTAGGAAGGGGATCGCAGATTGGATCGGATGCTGTCTAGGGTTTTTGCAAGAGAGAAGTCGATTGCGTACGTTAAGGGATGAGTTGTGATTTAGGGTTGTACGGCATATATATAGTCAGCGAGTTTTAAGTTAGCGTACGCTAGGATTTATAAGGTTAGCGTACGTTAGGCGAAAAATAGAGGCTCACCGGGTATTCGGTGAAAATCGAAGAAACTTTAATTAGCGTACGCAAGAAGAAAAAGTTTAGCGTACGCTAGCGAAATAAAATTTTAGCGCGCGTTAAGAATATGAAGCTAGCGCGCTAGCGGTGATCCGACTCACCGATTTTGATGTTTTGAGTAGAAGCTTATTTCAAAAATTGTCTATATGTCCCATGCCGAGTTGTAAACGAATGGAATTAAAAGATTCTTCGGGAAGAGGTTTCGTAAAGATGTCAGCAAGTTGATCCTTCGTCCCGACAAAAATTAAACAGATATCTTTCTTTTGAACATGATCACGTAAAAGTGATGTCGATATCTATATGCTTGGTTATTTGTGCAAAACAGGATTTTTGCTCAAATTAATAGCACTAGTGTTATCACATAAAATAGGGGTATTTTCAAAATGAATGCCGTAGTCGCGTAGTTGATTTTTAATCCATAGCACTTGAGCACAGCGCGCTCCTGCGGGACATATTCGGCCTCAGTGTAGACAATGCTACGCTGGTTTGCTTTTACTTCCCCAAGATATTAAGCAAGATCGATAAAATGACATGTACCACTAGTACTCTTTTTATCAATTTTGCATCCGCCGAAATCGGCGTCACTATAGGCAATTAAATTAAAGTCCAAGCACGAAGGATACCATAGACCTAGTCCAATAGTTCCTTTCAAATAACGAAAAATGCGTTTACAAGCAATTAAATGTGATTCCTTGGGTTTAGCTTGGAATCGAGCACATAGACATGTAGCAAATATTATATCTGGCCTAGATGCAGTTAAATATAGCAAAGATCCGATCATACCTCGATATAGTTTTTGATCTACGGATTTGCCATTTTCATCTTTCTCGAGCTTTAATGATGACGACATTGGCGTAGATATCACCTTGCTATTCTCCATATTGAATTTCTTAAGGAGGTCGTTTGAGTACTTCGTTTGATGGATAAAAATTCCATCTTCGCATTGTTTGATTTGAAGCCCGAGGAAGAACGTTAATTCTCCCATCATACTCATTTCGAATTCTCCTTTCATAAGATTAGAAAAATCTTGGCACAGGGATTCATTAGTAGCTCCAAAAACAATGTCATCAACGTAAATTTGGCAAACAAGTATATCATCATTTAGTACTTTAACGAACAAGGTATTATCGATTTTGCCTCTTTTATAGTCATTTGCTATTAAAAATTGACTTAAACGATCATACCATGCTCGGGGTGCTTGTTTCAACCCGTAGAGTGCCTTGTTGAGCTTGTAGACATGATCCGGAAAGTGATGGTCTTCAAACCGGAGGTTGCTTGACGTAGACTTCTTCTTGAATGAAACCATTCAAGAATGCACTTTTGACATCCATTTGAAATAGCTTTATCTTCTTATGAGCGGCAAATGCACAAAGCAAGCGAATGGCTTGAGTCGAGCCACGGGAGCAAAACTTTCTTCGTAATCAAGGCCTTCTTCTTGATTATATCCTTGAGCGACCAAACGAGATTTATTTCGAATAGGATAGCCGTCTTCGTCACTCTTGATTTTATGCACCCATTTAGTTCCGATAATTGTTTTATCTTTAGGCGCGGGAACTAAATTCCATACATTATTGTGCTTGAATTGCACAAGCTCCTCTTGCATTGCCATTACCCGACTTTCATCATCGAGAGCTTAGATATATTTTTGGGAACTATTTCGGATACAAAAGCACAATGAGCCATAAACTCGGTGGTCCTCCTTCGGGTTTGAACACCGTCTTCAATGTTTCCGATCACGAGATCCTTCGGATGGTCCTTGATGTGCCTCAATCTTTCGGTAAATCAACGATTGTGTTCGTTTCGATTTCCAAATTTTCTTCACTTCGGGTGAGGGATCCGAAAGGTACCGCATCATCAAAATATTCTACCTTTCTCGGGGTGAGATCATATCATTGAATTTAACGTGTATAGATTCTTCAACTTTATTCGTTCTAATATTATACACACGATATGCTTTGCTATTCGTCTGATAACCAAGAAAAATTCGAGTCGGATTTGGCATCAAACTTGCCCAAGTTATCCTTGCCATTGTTTAGAATAAATACATTGCAACCAAAAGGATGAAAGTAAGCAATATTAGGCTTTTGCCCTTCCATAATTCATAAGGCGTTTTAAGATGAGTTCTACGAACGTGAACTCGGTTAATCACATAGCATGCCGTAAAAATTGCTTCGCCCAAAAGTATCGTGGAAGAGAGTATTCATTAAGCATTGTTCTCGACATTTCTTCCAAAGATCGGTTTTCCTTTCAACAACTCCATTTTGTTGAGGCGTTCTAGAGCCGAAAAATTGTGATTAATACCGTATTTGTCACATAAAAGTTCAAACGGGGTGCAATCAAATTCACCTCCGTGGTCGGTACGAATAGAAATTATGGAGAGGTTTTTCTCATTTGATACCAAACGACACCATTTAGAAAACTCGGAAAATGCATCATCTTTATGAGCTAAAAATCTAACCCAAGTAAATCGAGAGAAATCGTCAACAATAACCAAAGTATAAAGTTTACCATTTAAACTAACATGTCTAGATGGTCCGATCAAATCCATATGCACGAGTTCAAGAACTCGACTAGTGGAAACCTCGAATTTTGGTTTAAACGATTCTCGAGTATGTTTCCCTTTAATGCATGATTCACACAAATGTTTTCTATCGAATTTGAGTTTGGGCAATCCACGAACAAGGTCGTGTCTAGATAAAATAGAAATAATGGGTAGAGAAGTATGCCCCAATTTTCGATGCCATAAATATGCATTGTCATCCAAGGTAATAAGGCATTTTTCATTGAATGAACTCTTATCATTAAGATCAACAATATAGATGTTTCCGCATCTCAAGCCAATGAATGCAATTTTATCATTTCTAAATGCCGTGCAATGCGTTTGCTCAAATAGAATTTTAAAACCTTCATCACAAAGTTGCGAGACGCTAAGGAGATTATGATGCAAACCTTCAACAAAAGTACTTTGTTGATAGAAGGAGAAGGTTCCTTACCGACTTTGCCGATTCCTTTGATTTTTCCCTTTTGGTTATCTCCAAAGGTCACATGTCCTTGATCTTGATATTCGAGGTCCTCAAATAGGTCCTCGGAACCGCACATGTGCCTTGAGCATCCGCTATCAATGTACCACTTGTTTTTCCTTGGTGCCGGTACCTACAAAAGTAGAATTTCTCGGTTGTTTGGTACTAAGCCCGTTTGGGTCCTCCAAAGTTAATTATGCTTATAGCATTCGAACAATTGTCCCTTTCGGAACCCATATTTGTTTAACTTTGATAGTCCTTAACTTTGAATGAGGATTAACATTGTGAACTCGTTTGAGCGGAACTTTTGAGTTCTCGGTTTTCTTTATTTTGTCGAGATTAATAAGGGATTGTTCCCGTTTAAAAGGGTCGAAACCAAGACCGTGTTTGAGCAAGGGCGATTTTTGAATAGATAGGAGCCTTTCGAATTTCTCGTTTCCGAGAGTAAATTTGTTCAAAATATATTTTAGCTCCTTTTGAGTTTTTGTTAACTCAATTTTCAAAACATTTTCTTTTTCAATACATGATGTATGGTCAATCTCAATAGCTTTGCCCTTGTTGTGAAGCGAGGAGTTTTCGAGTTCTAGAGATTTTATTTTTCTCTTTAAAGATATGTTTAACTTAACCATCTCGTCATACTCCGTATTTAACGATTCAAACGCACTCAACAACTCATCATCTTGATGAACTTCTTGTGAATCACAAAAATCAAAAGAGTCATATTCATCGTCATTGAGTTTAGAGCTTACCTCGATATTGCTTTCGGAGTCGAGGGCCATGAATGCAAGGTTTGCGTCTAGAGATCTTTCTATCTCCTCCTCGTCATCACTCCAAGAAGCGATTAGAACCTCCTTCTTTTGAATCTTTCCATTTGCGGTTTTGAAGAGGATCCTCGGCATTCTTTGGCATAATGACCGGCTTGACCACATTTCCGACAATTATTGTCGAACTTCTTGACAGAGTGTAGCCACTCTTCTTTTGCTCTGGTTTGCCATCCCGACCAAGAAAACTTCGCCTCTTTTGAATTAGGTTTTTGTACCTTCTAAAGTTTTTGGCATAAAGAGCGAGTTCCTCGTCGTCTTCATCTTCGGCAACATCTTCCTCAACGTCGCTATCAACATTGAATGCGACCACTCTTTCCCGAGGCTTTGGTTTTGTGCCTCTAGACTTGAGAACGATCTCATAGTTGATGAGTGACCCGATGAGGGCACTAAATTCGAGCTTGTTGAGATCCTTGGATTCCATGATCGCGGTGACCGTGGCATCCCATTCTCGTGGCAACGATCGTAGAATTTTCTTAGCTTTGTCAGCTGCTCGATATAGGCTTTCCAAAGATGCAAGACCGTTTGTTATAGCCGAAAATCGATCCAACATATTTGTGATCGTTTCCTCGTCTTTCATGGAAAATAGTTCGTAGTCATGGAGTAACATATTAATTTTGGTCTCCTTGACTTGAGTGGTTCCCTCGTGAGTGACTTCGAGAATTTCCCAGATTTCTTTTGCACTTTCATAGGACGATATCCTATTAAGTTCTTCGGGATTGAGAGCGCAATAGAGGAGTTGAGTAGCTCGGGAGTTGACATGCGTGTTTCTCCAATCCTCATCGTTGTATTCTTCGATCTTTTTCAACGATCCATCTTCTTTCTTAGCAAGTTTAGGACCGAGAGCAATAACTTTCCAGATTTCAATATCGTAGGCTTGCACGAAGATCGCCATCTTCTTTTTCCACGTCATGAAATTGGAACCGTCGAAGAACGGAGGACGGTTGAGAGCATTTCCTTCAATTTGGCCAAGAAGTGCCATTTGCGGATCTTTTTCTCTTAGGTGATGAAACCTTTAAAAAGAGACCCGCTCCGATACCAACTGAAGAGATAAATTCACCACTAGAAGGGGGGTTGAATAGTGGTGATGCGGAATACCGAAATTTCTTGCGAGTAAAAGGAAATAATGCGGAAAATAAAGACTCAAGAATTTATAGAGGTTCGGCAACTTGCCTACGTCCTCTCTCCGACTTTCTTTTTCTATTGGCTAAAGAAAAACCACAACCTTAACTCGTCTTCTATCGGTCCGAGTTCACAACCGTTACAATCCGCTTGTCTTCTATCGGTCCAAGCTCAACCTTTCCCTCAAAATGAATAATTGTTTATCTAGTGTTCTATAGGAACTAGATAATCCTCACTGCATTTAATATGGGAGTATAATCCTAATAATGCCGGATCAAAGATCCTAATAACACCGGATTAGTGACTCTTGATTCGTTTCTTTTCGCTCTAGTGTAAGTGATGCAACACTTACAACCAAATGAAAGAATACAAGGAATAATGTATAATACAATTGAAATCGCTCTTGTATCTTACTTTTCTCACAACTTGTAATACAACAAAATATGTAAATCTGAGCTCAAGAATGCTTTGATTGCTTGTATGCTAGAATGCTTGAATGCTTGAAGTTGTGTTTTGATACCCAAGTCCTTCGGGTATTTATAGGAGTGAGACTGACCTTCAAAATCTGAAAATATACTATTAGCGTGCGCTAATAGATCCTTGTAGCGTGCGTTAGCGAATTTTGACTTGAGTTCTCCGAGCGGTCACAAAGACTGTTGCAACGGTAAAATTCTGTGATTAGCGTGCGCTAGTACGATATGGTAGCGTGCGCTATCGTCTTGGTCAACTAGTCTTCGATCTTGACTTTGACAAAATCCGATTTCCTCTCCAACGTCTCTTTTTCCAACGGCTAAATCATGATTAGCGTGCGCTAGCAAGTATGCATAGCGTGCGCTAGCATTAATTAAATCGATATTTCCAGATTTTACGGATGCATTGACTCTTGCTTCCAACGGTTGAATTTCAAGCGGTAAGCGCATATTCCATTTAGCGTGCGCTAGCACCTTTACTTTAGCGTGCGCTACTGAATTATTTCAATAACGTGCGTTGCCTTGTGTAGCGTACGTAAAGACCTGAGCGAAGTGAGTCCGGTGGCTCTTGGACTGCGACCATTATTTCGTTAGCGTGCGCTACTTAAGAAAAATATCGTGCGCAAAGCCATCAATTTAACGTACGTAAGAATATGTCTGTAGCGTGCGCAACGTCCAATTTCTGAATTCCTTTCACTGACTTCTGGAGACTTGCGATAGCGTGCGTTATGTATGTTGTATAGCGTGCGCTATCTATAGTTTATTAGCGTACGCTATCATTCAATATCTTGCGTGCGCTATCGATGCAGGCGACTTGAGTAGGCTGCAGCTGACTTGACTGGGCTGTGTATGAGAATCTCGATAGCGTGCGCTACGGTATGATACGTAGCGTGCGCTAGCCATTTTGTGTCCCTTCAAAATATTATCGATCCGAGATAGATCCAATTAAATGTTTTGTATGTAACCATCATCAAAATACATTTTGTGTCAACAGATACTCAGCCTGACAGGTGGAATCAGCAGTCGCGCTTTGCTTGGCACTACGCCAAGATACTGCTCCTCCATTAAGAGTAAATATGTAGCCAGAAGTGGACATCGAGTCGTCCTTCAGTCCTTGGAAGTCCGAATCAGTGAATCCCACCACATCCAAATCTCCACCGCCATACATAAGAACCATATCTCTCGTTCTTCTCAAGTACTTGAGAACGTTCTTTCTGACGATCAATGTTCCTGCTGGGTTTGCCTGAAACCTACTCACAACGCTTACAGCATGCGCGATGTCAGGTCTTGTACACAACATAGCATACATAAGGCTACCCACGGCCGAAGCATATGGTATATTACTCATTTCCTTGCGTTGTTCCTCACTTTGAGGACACATCTTCAAGGTGAGTTTTATTCCATGTTGCATCGGTAGGAACCCTCTTTTAGAATCATCCATCTTAAATCGCTTTAAGATCTTATCTATATAGAGGGCTTGGGAAAGGCCTATTGTTCTCTTCGCTCTATCCCGTGAGCCGAATACCAAGAATATAGGTTGCTTCTCCCAAGTCTTTCATGGAGAAATTACTCGAAAGCCAAGCTTTTACGTAATCGAGCATTCCCACATCATTTCCTATTAGTAGAATGTCATCTACATATAGTACTAAGAATGCGATCTTGCTCCCACTAACCCTCTTGTATACACAAGGTTCCTCTTCATTTTGCACGAAGTCAAACTCTTTGTGCCTCGTCAAAACGAAGATTCCAACTACGCGACGCTTGCTTGATCCATAAATGGAGCGTGAAGCTTGCACACTTTCTCGAATATCGACTTGGACACAAAGCCTTTAGGTTGCTCCATATAGATTTCCTCCTCGAGGAATCCATTAAGGAAAGCCGTCTTTACGTCCATTTGCCATATCTCATAATCGTGGTAGGCTATAGCAAGCATCATGCGAATAGACTTGATCATGGCTACGGGCGAGAAGGTATCGTGGTAATCGATTCCTTCCTTCAGGTATAACCCTTTGCCACTAGCCTGGCCTTATAGGCGTCAACCTTGCCATCACCATCGGTCTTTCTCTTGTAGATCCACTTGTTCCCAATAGGCACTATACCCTTGGGGCGGTCTACTAGAGTCCAGACCTGATTGACATGCATCGAGTCTATCTCGGCTTCCATAGCTTCACGCCATTTCGGAGTCTACATCCACCATCGCTTGGTCATAGGTCGTTGGGTCGGTCTCTTGGCTATCACTTGGAACCTCATGGAGACCCGGCTCCTCCAAGTGCACAAGCCCATACCTCTCGGGTAAATGAGACACCCTACTAGACCTACGAGGTGGTTGTACTTTTGTTTGAAAGTTCGGTTCCAGTTTCTTGCAGACAGTGTCTCTCGAGGAGTTTCATTGTATTCTTCTAAAGAAATACTTCTACCTGCTCCGCCTTCCTGAATGAACTCATCTTCCAGGAAGTGTGCTTGTAAAGCAACAATGATCCTTCGATCTTCGGGCATGTAGAATAGATATCCCATCGTCCCAGACGGGAATCCAATGAAACGTCCCTTCGCAGACCTAGCTTCCAACTTTTCCACCTTAGTCTTCTTGACATAGGCGGGACATCCCCAAATCCTAATATGATTAAGACTTGGTTTCCTTCCCTCCCACATCTCATGTGGAGTTTTAGGAACGGATTTGGAAGGACATCTGTTCAAGATATACGCGGCAGTCAGGAGTGCATACCCCCACAGGTAAATCGGCAAGTCAGTATAGCCCAGCATGGAACGGACCATGTTCAACAGGGTCCGGTTCCTTCTTTCTGACACACCATTTAACTGAGGAGTACCTGGAGGTGTTAGTTGTGAAACTATTCCATGTTCCTTAAGGAACTCGTCAAACTCCGTACTCATATACTCGCCACCTCGGTCCGACCGAAGTGCTTTGATATGATTACCAGTTTGTTTCGACCAGGGCCTTGAATTCTGGAATTTCTCAAAGGCCTCGGATTTATGTTTCATTAAGTATACATAACCATACCTAGTATGATCATCTCAGAACGTAATGAAATATTGATATCCGTCACGTCTTGCTTCCAAAGCACCACATACATCGGTATGGATTAATCCCGATTTATATCGGCTCTTTGAAATGTCCTGTGAAGGGGACTTAGTCATCGTGCCTTTCAGGCAAGATTCACAAGTAGGACAGGGATCCGATCCCAATGGACCCCTAAGTCCATCTTTTTCCATCTTGTAAACCTTGGTCCGACCAACATGACCAAGTCTAAGATGCCATTTCAAAACTTGATTGGTTTCATCCCTACCGCGTTTTCTAGTTATAGTATTCACAACTACTTTGTTCTTTGAGATTTAGATGATACAATCCATTCAACAATGTAGCAGACCCACTAGTTTATTTCTAAAATAAATTTTGTAGGAACCATCACCAATGAAAAATGAAAAGCCTTTTCGGTCCATGACCGAATGGATACAATGTTTTGTGCCCCTTGGGCAAAACAAGTACATCTTCTAAAGTCAAAACAAAGCCGGATTCTAAACCCAAAAGAAGTGATCCTATGTCGGTCGCCTCGACACTATGCCCGCTTCCGATTGTGATCATAACTTCTCCGGCTCCAAGCTTCCTACTTTGTTCCAGATCCCGATTCACGGTACAAATATGAGAACTAGCACGAGAATCCAAGATTCAGAAGTAGAAAATACAAGAGTGAACAATTTGTTTCCAAAACTAAAAGTTCTGCACGAAGTGCCATGAAGAATCGGACAGTCTCTAGCCCGGTGGCCCACTCACCGCACTTGAGACAAGCATCCTTCTTCTTCTTGTTCTTTGGAACCATCGGGGCCTTGCCCTTACCCTTAAGGTCCTTAGCTTGTGGTCCAGTCCGCTTCTTGGTCTTTTTCTTCTTATTCTTAGACTTAGAAGTCCAAGAAATCACAAGAGCACTCCTTCATCCGCGGAGTCTTCATCTCGAGACCGAGCGATCCACAAGTTTGTTCATTAGCCCGGCTAAATTACATGCAATCTCATTGCGTTGAAGTTCATAACAAGCGTGAGAAGGAATCGGGGAGAGACCGTAGGATAAGGTCGGTTTGGAGAGAAGTATCCATTTTAAAATCAAGAGCCTCCAATCTCTCGATCATGGATATCATTTTGAGGACGTGTTCCCCAACCTTCTCACCTTCCTTCATCCTTGCACCGAACAGTTGCTTGGATATCTCATATCTAGCAGTTCTGCTGTGCTCACCATAAAGCTCGGTTAAGTGAGATAGAATCGCCTAGAAGTCATTTTCTCATGAGCTCTCGAAGCTCATTAGACATGGAAGCCATCATATAAGCACGGACTTTCACGTCATCCTTAACCCACTTTTCGTGGTTTTCAATCTCTTCTGATTGGCTCGAGTCCGCATAGGAGGCGCCGGAATGTCCGTCTCCAAGACGTATCCCGGTGCCTCTATACCGAGGACAATCATCGATTTCGAGCCAATCCACAAAGTTAGGTCCCATTAAGGTGTTCTTTCGAGTAGAATTGCGAGTGGATTCATTGTCATATTGAGTTATGTCGCATTAAGTATAGCAGTTAATTAGTGACTTGTTATATTATGATCCGAGTATAGAATTAAGGTCCTTTCTATTCTTGTTACCCGGCTCCCACTATTTTTATCGGAATAACACACTCCCATGTGAAATCCGAAGTATCGTCGCTCTACTTCATAGTGGTGATCGAGTTCTTTATAAATCTTAATAGAGGGCAACCGAACAGGTTTCTAGTCTATTAATTTTCATAAAGTGGTGTCCAACACCAACCCATCTAATGGATGATTCGATCTTCTTTTTCCCCTTGTTCACTCCCCTCAACCTATACGGTTTCTATGGTTCGTGAACAAGTTAAGTTTATACCATCGACGCAAATCAGTTTCACAATTGAATCTTATCAGGCAACCTATCAGGTTTCTAGGGATAAAATTTGCTCCAACCGAAGGCATCCAATGCGCTCCCGGTAATTTATCCGTCCTCCCCGAACGACTACCCCGATAACTCGGAAGCATAGCACATCCGGTTTGGATTTCAATTTCCCGAAAACTCGATGGAGGGAAGGAAAACCTTGAAACCTTATAAACTTAATTATTTGTTGTGGGAGAATTATCGCGATTAACGTTACACTTTGCACATTAATCGTTTAAGCGCGTTTGTGGCATTCATACAATATGAAACAACCAATCACAACCTAGTTGCTACCAACATGTGGTTCATGGACCGTTCCTAGAAAACAAAAACTCCGTAATCTAATTACAAGTCTTCGTCTTGAATCTTCGTCTTCTCGAAATGGATCTTCCTCCGGTCTTCGTCATTACATATAAATTTTACATTGAAAATTGCATCCTAGATACAAATTTTTCTAGTAAAATAAATAGGCTCAAAACGGCCTTTACAACCCAATCGAATAAAACGAGCGATTCAAAACTAAGTCCACGAACCACATCCCCATTCAAAAGCATTCATCCAATAAATACTAAATTAATGGAAAGCGTAGAGATACATTGATCCAATCAACAATACGAACCAATCAATCGATTCACACAATCGGTAATGTAATAACGTTCAAAATAATTGATCGACCACAAATATTCCAATTAATCAAATTTCCCTTATAAAATGAAATACCATAAATCATTTTAATCATATTAAATCCAATTTAACATGCGGGAGATTAATTTTTAAGAATACACGGAAAAATCGGCCGGGTGAAAACGCCACAAGACCGAGTCACCCTCGGCTTACCGATCACTCCGGCTTGGCGAGTCACCTCGGAAGATGCCGCGGGACACGACCGTGTCACCCAGACACGGTCGGGTCGCTCAGCGATGACTTGGCAGATGCGGACACGGCCGTGTCACCCGGGACACGGCCGAGTCACTGGCCGGACACGCCCGTGTCTCGGACACGGTCGGGTCTCGAGCGTGGCACAGCCACCTTGCCGGACACGACCGTGTCACCAGACACGGTCGAGTCATCCTCGCCAAAATACCCTTTTTGTCCAAAAAGTCGTCCGACGACGATTCGGGGCTAGATTTTCATAGGATATCGATATCAATATTTTCCGACTTTCATATCTTCAATATAAATCATATTTCCCGAAATTTAAGATTTATATTTAGACATAAACTTACGAAAAATACAATTATTACGAACGAAAAACATATACCACGATTATGACTAAAATGATTCCAAATCATTCACCATTAAATCGAGCATTCCAAATGCCAATATCGTATATACGATCGCAAGACCTACGCTCCGATACCACTGTTGGGATTCGGTGCCTAAAACGAAGGCCCAGCGGAAGCGGTAAAACGAAAATTAATTCGATCCGAATCCCTACGAGGATCGATCGAGCTACGTATATACGAATATATAAACGAAAAACAAGAGTCGTAAGAAACTAACCCTCGAAGTCCGTTGATTAAATGGAAACCTTCTCTTGAGCTATTCCCCAAGCTTTAGTTCGATCTCTACGAGTTCAATCCGCTCCACGCCCTTGAACGATCCAACGCCGAAAACACCGCGTCTCTACTTGCCACGCGCCGGAAAAACGACCGGAACAACAACACTTGATTAACCTCTAAGGTTACGGCTAGAATCAAGTGGTGAAGCTTTTGATATTACACTCTAAGTGTATAATATATCTCTCAATAATTTTCTCTCAATTTTTCTCCAAGAAAAATGAAGAAGTGAATGAATGGAAGAACACCAAAAATTTTCTCTTCCCTCTCACTAATTTGATGCTGCCGTGAGCTCTCAAAAGAGAAAGGAAATGAGGCTTTATTTTGGTCTTCAAATCATTCACAAGATCAAAAAACACCCACCATATCTCCTTTTCCCTTAATATAAGAGATATGAAATCTCAAATGTCAAAAGTCTTCCAACAAGAAAACAAGACTATGATCAAGGTAGGAAATTAAGGTGGGGCCGGCCTCTAGAAGAAATCGGACGAGTTCGGTTCGTTTCGGACTCCCGAGAGTCCAAACAGATAAACTCCGATTCCGTTCCGATGTATTTATATCGATTAATTAATCCAATCAATTAATCACATTAAATACATAATAACATAATTAATTTCTCCAAGAAATAATTATATTTATGAATTAAATTAATCACCCATAATTTATTTAATTCATTAGGCCGTAAATTAATTTATCCGATAACTCGATTTAGACATCCAATGTCCCAAATTAGATATCTAATATCTAATATTTATAATGAGAGATTAAGCTCGATTCATTCCGTCGTCAATCCTAATGCGCGACTCGGTAGGTCCGTCTCAGTCAGCAATGGGAGGAACCAAAGAGTAGTAGCACCACCGAGCCACTGGCGGCCTACACTGCACTTAACCGAGAACGAATGATTGGGATCATTCAAGAACCATTCATCGTGAATACCAAGAACGTATAAACCCTTCTTTCAAATGTCCCGATCAAGTTTTAGGGTCACGGTCGGTCAAACCCTATCTGTACTTGACGCTATGCATGCGTTAATGCAAATCGAGATCATCGAGTCGTGTATCTAATACAATGGCTCCAATGCTTTGGCCAAAGACTTATGATCTCATCGCCAATAACCGCATAGGACATATAACCCGCTCACTAACGGGAGAAAGAATTCTATCTTGGTATTGATAGGACTGCTACTTGCCCGTCAAGATGCACGTCGAGGTTGACCCCGCCTTCCGGTTTGTGGTCGAACTACTCTAATGAAAATCTTGACGTCACAAGCACATCCCTACTAAATCCTCAAGTCGAAGGTTCACGAATACCTATCACAACCTTTCGATTCCGTCATTGGTGTCCCGAGTGAAATCCATGTGACGAATCGAGGGTGAGTCGGTTCGAGTATACTAATCTAATTAGCATACCTATAACGTGTGCTCCCACTAACTATTAGTGTTCGAGGCACTCTCCATGTCAAAGAACACGTCATACAAGTCTTTACATAAACTTAACGCCCAGTCAAGTTTCATCGACTTGCGAACGATTAAGTATTTGAGCTATAAACCTTTCCAGTGCCGACCCCCTTATCCAATAAGGAGTGGAACGTTTTGCTCTCAAATACACGGACTAGTTTCTATATGTTTATTTACGAGTTAGGAATGCCAGTAACTACCAGTAAATAAAGAAACAATCATTTGCCTTATATAAATGGTTTACATAATTACAAGTACAATGCCCTCACTCAACAACCTCTGAGTGGCATTCGAGGGCATATTCCTAACAATTTCTTCAATCGAGGTATGTCATTTATTTTCGAGGACGAAAATGGGTAGGATGTAATACCCGCTATTTTCATAATACATTATTATTATTTATAACAATATTATAATACATTTCATTTTATTTAATTTCACTTAGAGGTCCTGAACATTTATTTTGACGTAACACAAATCCTAACCCGAATCATTTCATCAGATATATATTTAAGTGATCATTACTTATTTTACAATAGTTTTCTTAATTATTTAAATATAATACTAACACTACTATCATTAATATTATCATTATTATTATTATTAATATTATTAATGCCGTTTTTATTAAGTATTAATATTATTATTATTATCTTTATTATTTTCAGATTATTATTATCAACATTACCGAACTATTATTACTATTATTATTATATATCATTTATATTTAATAATATGCTAGGAATTAACCAACCATGATTAAAATACACTAATCATAATTAAGAACCCTTCGTGTTCCATCATTCCTCTGCCAGTCCTCTCTAGGGATGGCAAAAAAAACCACGGGTCCGGGTACCCGTGGGTTTTTACCCGAATGGTTCCAATTTGGGTAGTAAAATTCGGGTCCGGGTCCGGTTCTGGGGCGGGTAGAGAAAAAAAAAACCGGGTCCGGGTCGGTTCCGGGGGATAAGATACCCACCCCGAACCCGCCCCGTATATATAATATTAATATTTAATATTTAATACATTAGGGTTTTATTACTTTCCTTTACCTGTTCACACGCCGACTCCCTCTTCATTTTCTGCCTCTCTCTCTCTCACTTCACTTTCGTTTTTTTTCACCTCTCCGTCCCTGCCTCTCTAGTCTTTCTCACCTCACCTCACGGTCTCTCCCTTTCTCACTATCTCCATCTCCGATCCGATCAACAGCAGTTCTCCGAGTCTCCGTCTCCGATCCGATCAACAACAGTTCTCCGATTTCCTCTTCGTGTTGTCTCTGGTTTCCTCTTCGTCTTCTCCGGCCGCTTTCAGCCATACCCAAAGCAAGCGCTCTATAAATACCACCGAGGTAAAATTGGAACCACGGTTTCCGCAAATCATAATTGATTCTTGCTCGGTAGATTTTTTTTCCCCTTCAATATTGAACTTTGAAGACAGTTTTGGAGTTGTGTGGATTTTGTTATGAACTTGTAAGTTTTCTGTTGAAGCTATATTTTTTCGTAATTATTTTCCGGGTTTTAATAATCCGAAAACCACATGAATTTGATGAACTGATTATTATGTTATGTCCCTTTGAGTTGTGGTTGGATATAGACCTTGTTGAGGAGATTTGTTGAAATTCCTCTGTAAATATATAGTATTTACACAAAGCTGATTGATGGATATTTTCTTCACTAACCGGTCTGCTCTAATATTATAAGCGTGCTTGTATGGACTTGTTAAAAGTAATGGACTTCAAATGCCAAGTAATTAATCGTTTTATTAATCATAGTTGTATTGATCGGTTCTATTAACTTGATACTCAAGAGACACATAAAGCGATATTATAAGCTATGACATTGATTTTTATTTTTATAAAGCTGTTTCGTAGGTAAAATATGTCGACTCCAAATGATGGCGAAAGTGATCGAGCGGCGGTGGTCCGTCTATTGGTACGTAATCTCAACGCGGAGGTAATGGTATTCAAAAAGAGGTAGCATAAAATCAAACTCCTTAAGATATGGTAGATGATAGAGACAATGTAGAGTTACAATCAAATGGAGATGGAGTAGAGGATTCAAATTGTGAGGATAAGTATAATTTTAAATCGGTTGCTTTGACTCATTTTTAAATGCTAAAACTTTATTGGTCATGGAAAGCGAATGTCATTATTGTCATAGGAAACTTGGGGGCGATACTAAAAATGGGACGTCGCATCTACTTAAACATTTTAGTATATGTCCTTTAAGGAAATCACGAGATATAAAGCAAGCAATCTTAAATCCAATTCGAGGGAGCGATGGTAAGACGGTTATTAACACTTACACTTTTGACCAAGAAGCGGCAAGAAATTCTCTTGGAAAGATGATAATATTACATGAATATCCACTTTCTATGGTAGAACATCATGGTTTTAGAGAATTTTGTAATACTCTTCAACCATTGTTTAAGAAGGTTTGTCGAAATACGGTTAAAGCGGACATTTTGAAAATTTATGAACATGAGAGGAGTAAGACAATGGAGTTGCTTGACCGAAATTCGAGTCGATTTGCAATCACCACCGATATGTGGACTTCTTCTAATAAGAAGAGGGGATTTATGGCAGTCACTGCACATTACATAGATGACTCTTGGACTTTACAAAGTCGAATTGTGAGGTAACTTATATTTATATCGCATATAATGTTTTTAGTAAGATTTTTAGTTTATCAAAATATGCTAATAGATGTAATGTTATTGTATTCGTAATAGGTTCATATACGTACCTTGCCCTCACACGTCTGAGGCGCTTGCGGATGCTTTGATGGGTTGCTTGTTAGATTGGAACTTAGACCGTAAGTTGTCCACGTTAACTGTAGACAATTGTACCACGAATGATGCGATGATTAATATTTTATTAGAGCATAAGATTCCGTTTAATACATTGTTGTTGGGTGGACAACTATTTCACATGCGTTGTTCGGCACACATATTAAATTTAATTGTGAGGGAGGGTTTGGGAGTAATTAGTGAGGCTCTTGAAAAAGTACGGGATAGTGTTGCGTATTGGACGGCGACAGAAAGATGTGAAACATCCGAAATGTAGCGAATCATTTGCATATCCCATGTACTAAAAAGCTATCACTTGATTGTAAGACTAGGTGGAACTCGACGTACTTAATGCTTCAAAGTGCGTTGCCTTATAGAGAGGTTTTTGGTAGATTGAAACAACGGGACTCTCACTACAAGCGTTTGCCTCTAGAAGAGGATTGGTTGTTGGCTATAGAGATTTGTAAAAGGCTAGAGTTATTTTATGAAGTAACGGAGTTATTTTCAGGGACTAAATATCCTACAGTCAATCTTTTTTTCCCCAAAATTTGTAAAATAAAAATATCAATGAAAGAGTGGGCTTCGTCGAGTAGTATCGAGGTTAGAATGATGGCAACTGATATGACCACTAAGTTTGAAAAATATTGGAGTTCGGTTCACGGTGTTATGGCTCTAGGAACAGTTTTAGATCCAAGGTTTAAGATGAGAGGGATTGATTTTTTTTTCTCTAGAATTTTTGATGACGGGGCGGTGGTGGAAATAGAAAAAGTTCGTAACCTTGCTTTTGATATGTTGAAAGCGTACCAAGCGAGTGAAAAACATTTAGAAGCCCATTTTAGAAATGAGTTTCACAATGCTTCATCTTCTCGCTCACAAAAAGGCCTTGAAAAGGATGATTTGGATGAGTATGATTTGTTTATTTCAAGTACATCATCTAATGAACTTGTGAAATCCGAATTAGATTATTATTTAGAGGAGCCCGTCTTACCTAGAGTTGAGAATTTTGACATATTGGCATGGTGGAAATCAAACGGCCCCAAGTATCCCACTTTACTTGCGATGGCAAGAGATATACTAGCCGTTCCGTGTCTACTTTGCTTAGTCTGCTTTCTCTACTAGTGGTAGATTTCTTAGTCCACATCGTAGTAGACTCCATCCAAAAACTTTGGAAGCTTTAATGTGTGCTCAAGATTGGTTGTGGACCGAAATTCAAGGTAATAAATTTTCAATTGTTTGTAGCTATTATTTCATTTTTATAAATTTAATCGACAATACTAATTATAGATTATTTTTGATCTTGATTATGTATAGGTAAATCTACTTCATCGGCACCATTTGAAAGAGGTTTAATGAGTGATGATAATGATGTTGAAGAGGTATTACCAAACTTTTAATTTATAAATGCTTGTTTTAAATCATATTTTTTGGTGCAAATATTGATTTGTATTGGTACTCTAACTTGATTAATTTATCTTTTTTTTATAGGTTGAAAGTTGTGTAATGGAGGCTACTTGATCATGAGATGGAAATGTGTTTTTAATTTTTACATTTGGACAAGTTTGTTTTTGTGATATTTTAAACTTGAATTTGTACTTTGAATTTATTAAGACGAGTTTTTTTTGTAAGCTCTATGTGTTTTTGTGTAAGGAAGATCGATTGATGGTGGGATAAGTTTGTTTACCTAGTATCATGTTTTATGTTTATCTTTTTAAATGTGTTGTAACTCATTTTTAATAGGTTGTTTTGATTTTTTTAATAATTCAAAATGGAAAAATTTAAAAGTTGTAAATCCGCGGGTACCCACTGGGTACCCAGAACCGAGCGGGGCGGGTCTGGAGCGAACCCGAAAAAAAATTGACGGGTCTGGGGCGGGTCTGGGGCCAATTTTCAGCCGCGGGTCCGGGTCTGGGTAGGCAATACCCGGCCCCGACCCGCCCCATTGCCATCCCTAGTCCTCTCACTTCATCAAACTCCTCAATACTTATCCAACACAAATCCTAATCCAACTTAAACATTCAAAAATTTCAACTATAAATATACATATTCTACTGCACAAAATCCTTTACATAATTCTTTACATCCAAACAAAAAAAAAAAGGGAAAATACACCATATCAAGTTCTGGAGGTCCAGCCACAGACTTCTCCAGCAACCATATCACTCGGCGTTCAAGAAGAACGGAACAGAAATTTTTACAATACTAGAAGAAGAAGGCGTAGCTTCGGCCTATCATCGAGTCTCCAGCCGATTCCTATCGACCTCTGTCAAATCTTACGAAGGTAATCCCCCTACATCTTTCGCTTTACATCATCGTCAGAGCAAATCCATATTGTTATTTGTACAATTCCTCCTATTTGTCACCGTCACGAATTCATATTAGATATAGAACCCCGTTTCTAATTCTAAATTCAGATTCTATGAACCAAAACTAACTAAAACTCAGGATAGAGCTTTATTCCGTCTGACTAAAATATTTTTCCCAAACCCATATCCAGAAATTAAAAAAAAAAATCAGAATTCAACTCTTAATATCGCATCTCATTGATGCCAATTTGACATCTGAACCCGAATCGGAAACCCTAATCTCACCTTCACCTTGGCCACAAGCTGCCCGACGAAGTCCCTCCATGCTTCAACTTTTGGGCTTCCATTTCCGACGATTTTCCATTCCCATTTTCGACCTCAAACCTGTGAAAACATCCCGAATTTAATCAACTCCGAAGCCTCACCTACGACTCGCTAGAATCACCGACCGCCGGATTCTACAAATTGGGCCGCCGCTGCCTTATGGTACGGGTCAGGGTCCGAAAATAATCATTCGGTCCTGCCACCACCATTGTTGTTGCTCCGACTTCCGCCCGTCGTCTGATGCTTTTCGGTACCCGGCCGGATTTCCGCAGCGAAGTGATTCGAGGTCTGGTTGTGTGTGTTTTTCGGTGGAGAGAGAGAGAGAGGAGAAAATTGTGTTTGTGTTTTCTGCCTTTTGTGCTCCGGCCGAGATGGAGCTTAAGTGAGAGGAGGTTGGATTTTGTTGAAAAAATTTAGAAAGAGAGTTAGAGGGGGCGGGAAGAAGAGTGGTGAGACAGAGAGGGAGGCGAGGTGCAGAAGTGAGAAATGAGCGGTGTCGGTGGAGAGAGGAGGATAGGGTTTATATACCCGCTAAAATTTAGGTTTTGCAATTTAGTACTCCCAGTTTTCTAGTAACATTTTATTTAACCCCAGACTTCTATTTATTTCGATTTTTAACCCAGATAGATTTTAAATATTCTTCAATCAACCCCAGTCAGCTTTTAAAATTCACTTCCAGTCCTATTTTGACCCAAAACGTTAAAAGGTTGACTTTCAATTAATATTAATAACTAATCCGAAATTATTGTATAAATATTTTAATTTCAGTCATTAATAATGTTAACTCTTCGGTTAATATTAATTAGCAATTATAATTTATTTTCAGTTATTATATGGTGATATTCGTATCCTTTCATTTATTATATAAATAATAAATTGTAAGTATTTTAATTATTATTATTATTACATGTAGACTTTATCGAGGATTTACGGGCTTAGGACTGTGAGTCGAGAATCTTCATTTCAAGTCAGACATCATCATCATCATCATTTATTCAGGTGGGAATTTTCACTATCACTTTAATTGCTTTAATTGGACTATATATGTAGTATTCTATTCATGTTTAAAATTGATATGCACGTTGTAATTCAAGATAACCTGTTTTCGTGTAAGAGGCTATCTTAAGATATATGTTGTTGCGGGGACACCTGCGCAACCTCAATATTCACATACGTGCTCGATTCATGTTATGTGGTATTGTGTGTATGTTTTATGTTGTTGCGGGGCACCTGCGCAACCTCAATATTCGTGTTGTGCGTGCTAGATTCATTCTATACGTAATATTGTGTGTATGCTAATGTTGTTGCGGGGGCACCTGCGCAACCTCAATATTTGTGTTATGCGTAATATTGTGTATGCATTTATGTTGAGGAAAATGGATAGATTATTCATGTTATGCTTTCTATGAGATTGTATATTACTGTGATCAGTGTGATTTCCACGAGCTGAAGGAAGCTCACCCCCACCTTTATTGAACCAGTAGGTTGAACCGAGCTGGATGGACGAAGGAGCGAGCCGAGAGGGCATATGAAAGAGAATTTATTTCATGATGTTTTCTTTATGTCAAATGTTTGGAAACTTATTTGGGGAAACTTTGATTAGCAATTTATAAATTATGATTTATTCTTCCGCCGCAAAATTTTACTTCGTATATATGATGAAATGTTACCTTATTTAAAGGTATTTATTTTTATGTCATTGTAACGACTCGACTTTGTAGGCGAGAATTTTTATATTCTCAAGAAAATTATTTTTCTAAAAATTTCCCTTTTATTTATTTTTCCCAATTATTTACCCTAGAAAGTCGGGGCGTTACAAATTTCGAGTACAAAAGGCTCGAATCTAATCAATAAACCCGAGTTTTCATAGAGTTCGGACTCGAATGCATGTTACATGGTCTTATCTCCTATTAACAATGTAATACCCGGTTGTAATTCAGTCATTATCATTCAGTAATTTCATTCGGTGATTGTCACTCAGTGGATTTTCACTCATTTATAATCATTCATCAATCATGTTCATTCACCCGTGTTCACCGTTCGTAAAAACTTCGAGTTGTGTATCATTATTGTTCATTGTTTCAACTTTCCTCATATGAGTTCGACTTTGTTAGATCACCATTAATTTTTGGTAACTCCAAAAATTCTAAATCTTTGCAATATTATAGAGCATCGAGTTAGCTTTCCAATGGTTCAAACGGTGAGTCAATCAGAGTCCGGATGAGAGAGTTATGGTCGTTTTAGCTCAACCGCTCACTTTTCAGTTATTGGCCGATCACTGCCGAACGAACTCGGCCGTGTCGTCCGACACGGCCCGTGCCGTACTCGTCCGGAAAATGCCGAAGTGTCTGCCTCAGGACCCGACCGTGTCGTCTGGCACGACCGAGTCGAACTCTTCCAGATAAGCCAGAAGCGACTGCCGACACGCCCGACCGTGTTCCAGGACACGGTCGAGCCATGCCGAGTCGCTGTCGGACGGGTCACTGTCGGAAGGCCCTCCGCGCCGCGACCGTGTCTAGCAGGACACGGTCGAGTCCCTGTCGGCCAGCTGTGCGACACGACCGTGCCGATCGGCACGGGCCGTGTCCGACAGGCAGTCAACTCCCTTAAATTCGTTTTTTTTCAGTATTTCAGCCATTTCTATCCCTTTTCTTCACCTTCAACCGAGAGAGCAAGCTTAAGGGAGGGTTTTTCCTTCACAAATCATTTGGGTGTTTGATTTTCTTCATCTCCTTTCGATCGTGAAGCCCGGATAATCAATTTAACGCGTGTTCTTCGTATTAAAGCACTTGGATCTTCAAAGGTAATATTCTTCAACACCTTGGATTTCGATTTTTGTGTTGAAATACGATGTTTTGGACGTTATAATCATGATATATGAAGGGATATGTATATGATTATGAGTTTGTATAAGGATTCATTGGATTATTGAGGGATTATTCAAGAACACCTTGAATATCGAGTTGGAATTGGGGATTTTCGACTAATTGTTGTTATAATCACATTTTTGGATATTCATAACGGATTATTGATCGTATTGGAGATGTTTTGTTGGTTTGAAACACTTCTTGGGGATTTTGATATTGGTATATCGAGGTTTGATTGTAAACAATCGGAGTTTGGATACAACGTGTTTGATTTAATGCCTCTATGGACTTGGTTTAGTCGTATCGACGTTTTGAGTTTGTTATATTCGTGTTTGATTCGTATATTGAACGGATTGTTGGTAATTGTATTGAATTAAGGTTGTTCGTGCGACCGACACTTCATTTAGGACTTTTGTTCGTGGAAGGACTATCTTCATCGGTATTGTGTAAGTTAATTCTTACTCGGTTAAAAGGATATTCATCCCTTTTGTTGTTGTTCATTCATAATCATAACTCATTCATCATTATATTAACCGTATCAAAACTTGTTGTTATCAATTAATCATTTCATCATAAGGAGCAGCGGTTCCAATCTTTTCATTGAGTTGTCATTTATTTCATTACCATTCCATTTCGGTGAGTCATTATTCATTTTCGATGTCACTTTTGTTATATCGTGGCATTCCGGTCATCTTGGCGTGCGGTTGGTATGTTTTGGATTTTCATGTCGGGCACATAATAGTCGTGTGTTGGTTGGTGGCCTCACATTGGGTGTGCACACGGGTCATATTGTCTCGTGAGGCGATTAGGTACAAGACCACACGTGTATTCGATCGATAATCGTTGGTGGGTTGTTCTCTGACCCATTTCGTTCCCGGGCGTTGTGTGGTGCCATGTCATTAGAGCCGTAATGTTAGTTGATTCATTTATCCTGTTTGATTGCGTATGTATCGTCTGGATATTTCTTACCTTCAGATATAATCTTGATTGTGTATTTTCAACTCTTGAGGATTGTTGTTCTTTAAGCGACCCGTTTGGGGATTTTATTTTCGAGGTCTTGGCAAGGCAAAGTACGGGAGAATACGCGACGTCGAGAGTCAGTGATACTAGTAGGGGCCCCGATCTTTCGATTATTCATGTTATTGTCCTTTATTTTCCATTGCGAGACTTTCATTTGAATACTCCGTTTCATTCGGTGTTGTGTATTTTATCTTCATATAAAATACACTAGTATTGATATTGTCTGGTGTGTTGTAACTAAACTCCTCATCGGAGTAATTATGGTTGTAATGTAGTTCGGTACTACATTTATCTTGTGTAATTCATTCATTTTCATTTGCACGGTGGGTCCCGGTTGGGGATCTACGGCCGTAATATCTGCCTAGTTTGGGGTGTTACGAGTTGGTATCGGAGCGTGGTTTTGAATACTACCTTCCGAGTCATGTCTCATTTGAAATCATCGTCATCGGACTAGTATCATTGGACTTTCGCGTCACGTGTGACTGTGCGGATGCCGAGCCAATCGAGGCAGAAAGAAGCGTAAGACTTCTAACGCCATGGTATAATTTACGCAATAGTCATTCATTCCTCATTCATCAATTAACAATCCTCAAACATCATCATTCATTGTGATTAGGACAATCATGTTAACTCATTAATCACTTAATTCATTTCATTACTCGATTAATAATCGGGACGATCATGTTAACTCATTAATTACTCAATTCATTTCATTACTCAGTTGTCAATCTGGATGATCATATTATCAATCTTGTTAAGTTATTCAAGATAATCATTTCAAGAATTTCATCAGATAATCATGTAACTTCAGTAAATCATTCATATAATCACTAAGTTAGAGCATGTATACTCATTTTCATCATCTCATGACATAATCATAACGTGCTAATCATGCGGGAAATATAATCATTACGCGACCTTCCTACTTCAGTATGGAGAGAGCTGTCAGGGGATGCACGGAGAGAGGCCGCGGTGCGGACCGAAACCCGAGAAATAACCACTCGCTACCGGGAAATCGTGCCCAGGACTCGGCTCGATCAGAAGATGTTTGGGTTGATCCACTCACTTTTATGCAGGCCATGATGACCCATGTGCAGTTGCTCAATCATCATTGCGCCACTCTGACCGGATTAATCGAGAGAACTCTCCCGTTTGAGCCAGCTGCTAAGGAAAGTGCTGAACAACAACCTTCATTTGTCAGCAAGAAATCAACGAATCGTAATCAATCCGAAGACGGTCAGTCAACCTTCAAGAAGCCTCGTGTGATTCCTATCGTTTCTGAGCGACCTCCTACGGCGCATAATCGTGCGGGATCTCATTCCCGAGCAGCCAGTTCGGCCATCACCTGTTTCAATTGTGGAACGCCGGGTCATTTCAGCACTGAGTGTCTGAAACCGTCTATCACGTGCTATAATTGTGGGAATTTTGGGCATAAGGCCTGTTTTTGCCGAAAGGACTCCTAGTCGGCTCCGGCGGCATCTCAGGCCCCGAAGCAACCAGCGTTTCAGAATCAGACTGTTTTGTCATTGTCGTTTAAGATAATGGAAGAAAATAGAGTTGGAGCTCGTATTTATCAGACGGGAGCGTCCGGTTCGGGGACCGGCAAGTCCCAGATTCATATGATGAGGAGGATCGACGATCCGGTGGTCCGAACGATTTCAGGTATACTCGTAATTTTATTTCAACTTGTGTGTACCTTTTGATGCTGGTACACCGCATTCATTCATTTTCGAATCATGCTTGAATAGACTTATTTCGGGATAGTCCTACTTAATGACCGCGATTGGTTGATGGATCTAATCGTGGTGAATTTATCTTAGGACGATGTAATTTTCGGTATTAGTTGGTTTGATCGTCTCGATACTATCCTCAGTGTTTGTTAGCGTTTGGTCGCTATCTTTCCGTCGTTAGTTGTCGAATGTGTACTTCAGGGAAGTAATCCCCGTTGTTCCAGTAGAATTTCTATTATGGCGGAAGCAGAGAAATTCCGCAATCGAACTATCCAATCATTCATTGTATCATTTTCATCGATTGGCCTTTCTAAGGCAATCGAGTTATTCAATCATTCCTTGTATCATTTCCATCGATTGGCTTTTCTAAGACAATCGAGTCATTCAATCATTCATTGTATCATTTTCATCGATTGGCCTTTCTAAGGCAATCGAGTTATTCAATCATTCATTGTATTATTTTCATCGATTGGCCTTTCAAAGGCAATCGAGTTATTCAAACATTCATTGTATCATCTTCATCGATTGGCCTTTCTAAGGCAATCGAGTTGTTCAATCATTATTGGTATCTCTTTTTATCGATTGACCATTCTAGGGCAATCGAAATGTTCAATCATTCGTGGTATCATTGTCATCGATTGACGATGTATTTCCAGACGAGTTATCTAGTTGCCTTCACATAGAGTAGGGGAGTGAATGGGAGCCGGTACGTCCCATTTATCGAAGGCACCGTATCGGATGGCCCCGACCGAAATGCGAGAGTTGAAAAATCAACTTGAGGAATTGTTCGAGAAAGGTTATATCCAACCGAGTACGTCCCCGTGGGGAGCACCGATCTTTGTTTGTCAAGAAGAATGATAGTTCTTTTCGCTTGTGTATCGATTACCAGGAGTTGAACAGGGTGATGATCAAGAGTAGTATCCTTTACCCTGTATTGATGATCTTTTAGATCAACTTCAGGGAGCCTCAGTATTTTCCAGGATCGACTTAAGATCTGGATATCACCAGTTGTGGATTCGAGAGTCGGATATCGCGAGGACAGCGTTTCATACACGCTATGGTCATTATGAGTTCGTAGTTATGCCGTTCGGGCTAACTATTGCACCTGTGGTATTCATGGGGTTAATGAATCGGGTTTTCATCGATTTTTTTGGGATCAGTTTTTTGTTGTCTTCATCGAAGACATTTTGATTTATTCTCGTAGCCGAGAGGAATACGAGGTTCATCTTCATCAGGTTCTCGACGTGTTGAGACGAGAGCAACTTTATGGAAAGTTTTCCAAATATGAGTTCTGGAGGTCCGAAGTAACTTTTCTCGGGCATGTAATTTCATCTGCCAGAGTTCGTGTCGACCCTCAGAAGACGGAGGCTATCCGAGATTGGCAACCTCCGAAAGATGTTAAGGAAATCCGATGTTTCCTCGGATTAACTGGTTAATTATCCAACCCACGACCTGGAGCTAGCAGCCGTGGTGTTCGCTTTGAAGATTTGGCGTCATTATCTTTATGGCATCACCTGTCAGATCTTCACCAATCACAAGAGTTGAAGTATATATTTACTCACCAGGAGTTAAATATGCGACAGAGACGGTGGTTGGAACTAATCAAAGATTATGATATCGAGATCCTTTACCACCCGTGGAAGGCGAACGTTGTCGCCGACGCCTTGAGTCGTAAGTCCGTTCAGGAGCAGATGCTTGCTCGTTTAACAGTTCAGAAGGAGCTTCAGCAGGAATTCCTTAGACCCGAGATCGAGGTCTGGCTTCAGCGAGTTCAGGGACAGCTTTGTATGTTAGAGATTTCATCGTCACTTGAGGAGGTAATCGGAGAGAATCGAGTTCGGACCCGGCATTGATGCGCATCCGTGAAGATGTGGCTCGGGAAAGCCCACGGATTCGTGATCCACGAGGATGGACTTTTGAGGTTTAAGAACCGGTTGTGCGTACCGTGAATGACGAGTTGAAAAACTCAATTTTGAGAGAAGCTCATGCTACCCCTTATTGTTCATCCGGTCGAGAAGATGTACAAGGACTTGAAACAAAATTACTGGTGGAGTAATAAGAAGCGAGAAGTCGCGGAATTAGGTTCGAGATGCTTAACCTGTCAACAAGTCAAGATGGAACATCGGCGGCCGTGAGTATCGATACCGCTCCCTATTCCAGAATGGAAGTGGAAAGACATTTCTATGGAATTCATCACGAATTGCCGACGAGTCGTCGTGGCATGAATACGATCTGAGCGATCGCGGACTGCTTTACTAATTTAGCTCATTTCCTTGAAATCAAGGATATGTGGAGTCCCAAGAGACTGGCCCAGTTGTTCATCAAGGAGATAGTGAGACTGCACGGTATTCCTAAGAGTATCGTTTCCGATCGTGACGGACGATTAGTATCCCATTTTTGGAAATCAGTTCATCGTGCTATGAGAACTCAGCTTAATCTCAGTACTGCCTTTCATCCTCAGTCCGACGGACAATCATAGAGAACTATTCAGACATTAGAGGACATGTTGAGGGCATGCGTCCTCGCTTGAAAAGACGATTGGGAAGCCCAACTACCATTGATCGAATTCACGTATAATAATAGTTGGCATGCTTCGATTAAGATGGCACCTTATGAGGCCTTGTACGGTCGTCGTTGTCGATCTCCTTTTTGTTGGGATGACTTGTCAGAATCAATCGACACCGAGCCCGATATACTTATAGTCGCCCGTGAGAAGGTAACTTTGATCAAGAGTCGTATGTTGACAGCTCAGAGTCGACAGAAATCATATGCAGATAATCATCGTCGACCACTAGAGTTCGAGACGGGTGACCACGTTTTGGTCAAGGTTTCCCAGAGTCGAGGTATTTTCTGTTTCGGAAAACGGGGGAAGTTGAGTCCGAGATTCATTGGACCGTTTGAAATTTTGGATCGAGTAGGCGAGTTAGCTTATCGATTGGCTTTACCTCCGGCTTTGAGCCGAATTCATAATGTGTTTCATGTCTCTCAGTTGCGGAAGTTTGTTGCCGACCCGAGTCACATACTTCAGTTCGACGAAATCGAGATCGCGGATGATCATTCGTACGAGGAGCGTCTGTCACAGTGTTGGAGCGGCGAATCAAACAGTTGAGGAATAAGTCGATTCCTTTGGTCAAGATTCAGTGGTCTAGACACGGAGTCGAAGAGGCTACTTGGGAAACCGAGGATAGTATGCGGGAGAGTTATCCCGAGTTGTTTGACCCTTAGTTTCGGGGACGAAACTCTTTTAAGGGGGGGTGTATGTAATACCCGGTTGTAATTCAGTCATTATCATTCAGTAATTTCATTCGGTGATTGTCACTCAGTGGATTTTCACTCATTTATAATCATTCATCAATCATGTTCATTCACCCGTGTTCACCGTTCGTAAAAACATCGAGTTGTGTATCATTATTGTTCATTGTTTCAACTTTCCTCATATGAGTTCGACTTTGTTAGATCACCATTAATTTTTGGTAACTCTAAAAATTCTAAATCTTTGCAATATTATAGAGCATCGAGTTAGCTTTCCAATGGTTCAAACGGTGAGTCAATCGGAGTCCGGATGAGAGAGTTATGGTCGTTTTAGCTCAATCGCTCACTTTTCAGTTATTGGCCGATCACTGCCGAACGAACTCGGCCGTGTCGTCCGACACGGCCCGTGCCGTACTCGTCCGGAAAATGCCAAAGTGTCTGCCTCAGACCCGAACGTGTAAATGCAGCACGGCCAGTCGAACTCTTCCGGATAAGCGAGCGTGCCCAGGCACGCGGCCGTGTTCGGGACACGGCCGAGTCATGCCGATCGGCTGTCGGACGGTCATTGTCGGAAGGCCCTCGCGCGCGACCGTGTCTAGCGAGGACACGGTCGAGTCCTGTCGGCGGTAGGCGACACGACCGTGCCGATCGGCACGGGCCGTGTCCGACAATGATCAACTCCTTAAATTCGTTTTTTTGAAGATTTGACCATTTCTCTCCCTTTTCTTCACCTTCAACCGAGAGAGCAAGCTTAAGGGAGGGTTTTTCCTTCACAAATCATTTGGGTGTTTGATTTTCTTCATCTCCTTTCGATCGTGAAGCCCGGATAATCAATTTAACGCGTGTTCTTCGGATTAAAGCACTTGGATCTTCAAAGGTAATATTCTTCAACACCTTGGATTTCGATTTTTGTGTTGAAATACGATGTTTTGGACGTTATAATCATGATATATGAAGGGATATGTATATGATTATGAGTTTGTATAAGGATTCATTGGATTATTGAGGGATTATTCAAGAACACCTTGAATATCGAGTTGGAATTGGGGATTTTCGACTAATTGTTGTTATAATCACATTTTTGGATATTCATAACGGATTATTGATCGTATTGGAGATGTTTTGTTGGTTTGAAACACTTCTTGGGGATTTTGATATTGGTATATCGAGGTTTGATTGTAAACAATCGGAGTTTGGATACAACGTGTTTGATTTAATGCCTCTATGGACTTGGTTTAGTCGTATCGACGTTTTGAGTTCGTTATATTCGTGTTTGATTCGTATATTGAACGGATTGTTGGTAATTGTATTGAATTAAGGTTGTTCGTGCGACCGACACTTCATTTAGGACTTTTGTTCGTGGAAGGACTATCTTCATCGGTATTGTGTAAGTTAATTCTTACTCGGTTAAAAGGATATTCATCCCTTTTGTTGTTGTTCATTCATAATCATAACTCATTCATCATTATATTAACCGTATCAAAACTTGTTGTTATCAATTAATCATTTCAGTCATAAGGAACGACGGTTCCAATCTTTTCATTGAGTTGTCATTTATTTCATTACCATTCCATTTCGGTGAGTCATTATTCATTTTCGATGTCACTTTTGTTATATCGTGGCATTCCGGGTCATACTGGCGTGCCGGTTGGTATGTGTTGGATTTTCATGTCGGGCACATTATAGTCGTGTGTTGGTTGGTGGCCTCACATTGGACTGTGCACACGAGTCATATTGTCTCGTGAGACTGATTAGGTACAAGACCACACGTGTATTCGATCGATACTCGTTGGTGGCTTGTGCACGGACACATTTCCATCCCGGGCGTAGTGTGGCGCCATTTCCTTTGAGCCGTACTGTTAGTTGATTCATATAGCATGTTTGATTGCGTATGTTTCGACAGGATATTTCATAACTTCAGATATAATCATGATTGTGTATTTTCAACTCTTGAGGATTGTTGTTCTGTTTAACTGACCCCGTTTGGGGATTTTGTTTTTCAGGTCTTGGCAAGGCAAAAGTACGGAGAGAATACGCTCACGTCGAGGAGTCCCAGTGATACTAGTAGGGGGCCCCGATCTTTCAGTTATTCATGTTATTGTCCTTTATTTTCCGCTGCAGACTTTCATTTGAATACTCCGTTTCATTCAGTGTTGTGTATTTTATCTTCATATAAAATACACTAGTATTCGGTATTGTCCTGGTGTGTTGTAACTAAACTCCTCATCGGAGTAATTATGGTTGTAATGTAGTTCGGTACTACATTTATCTTGTGTAATTCATTCATTTTTATTTGCCTGGTGGGTCCCAGTTGGGGATCTACGGCACTGTAATATCCGCCTAGTTTGGGGTGTTACAAACAAGGCTTAATCAAGAAGTAAAGACTGATTCTAAGCTATTATAGCCAAATCTCAATATAAAATACTCGAATATAATCAATAAACCCGAGTTTTCGTAGGATTCCGACTCGAATACAAGTAATGTGGTTTTATCTCCTATTAACAAGACTTAATCAAGAAGTATCAGAGCTATTATAGTCAATCCTCGCCACAACAAGACTTAATCAAGAAAGAAAATATTGATCGGATCTGTTATAGCCAATTCTGAGTACAAAAGGCTCGAATCTAACCAATAAACCCGCGTTTTCATAGAGTTCCAACTCAAATGCATGTAACGTGGTCTTATCTCCTATTAACAAGACTTAATCAAGAACTGAAGGCTTAATCGAAGCTACTATATTCAATCCTTGCTACAACAAGACTTGATCAAGAACTAAAGGCTTAATCGGAGCTATTATGTCCAATCCTTGCTACAACAAGACTTAATCAAGAAGTAAAATATTAATTGGAGTTGTTATAGCCAATTGTGAGTATAAAATGCTCGAATCTAATCAATAAACCGGAGTTTTCGTAGAGTTATGACTCGAATGCATGTTACATGGTCTTATCTCCGATCAACAAGACTTAATCAAGAAGTAAAGACTTAATCTAAGTTGTTATAGCCAATTTTCAAGATAAAATAGTCGATTATAATCAATACACCCGAGTTTTCATAGATTTCCGACTAGAATACATGTAACGTTGTTTTATCTCTTATTATCAAGACTTAATCAAGAAGTAAAGGCTTAATCAGAGCTCCTATAATTAATCCTTGCTACAACATATCTTAATAAAGAATTAAAAGATTAATCAGAGCTGTTATAGCCAATTCTAAGTACAAAAGGATCGAATCTAATCAATAACCCGAGTTTTCATAGAGTTCCGACTCGGATGCATGTTACATGGTCTTATCTCCTATTAACAAGGGTTAATAAAGAAGTAAAGACTTAATCTAAGCTATTATAGCCAATTCTCAATATAAAATACTCGAATCTAATCAATAAACCCGAGTTTTCATAGGATTCCGACTCGAATACATGTAATGTGGTCTTATCTCCTATTAACAAGACTTAATCAAGAAGTATCGGAGCGATTATAGCAAATCCTTGCCACAACAAGACTTAATCAAGAAAGAAAATATTAATCGGAGATGTTATAGCCAATTCTGAGTACAAAAGGCTCGAATCTAACCAATAAACCCGAGTTTGCATAGAGTTCCAATTCGAATGCATGTAACGTGGTCTTATCTCCTATTAACAAGACTTAATCAAGAACTGAACGCTTAATCGGAGCTATTATATCTAATCCTTGATACAACAAGACTTAATCAAGAACTAAAGGCTTAATCGGAGCTATTATATCCAATCCTTGCTACAAGACTTAATTAAGAAGTAAAATATTAATCGGAGTTGTTATAGCCAATTCTGAGTATAAAAGGCTCGAATCTGATCAATAGACCCGAGTTTTCATAGGGTTCTGACTCGAATGCATGTGGCGTGGTCTTATTTCATATTAACAAGACTTAATCAAGAACTGAACGCTTAATCGGAGCTACTATATCCAATCCTTGATACAACAAGACTTAATCAAGAACTAAAGGCTTAATCGGAGCTATTATATCCAATCCTTGCTACAAGACTTAATTAAGAAGTAAAATATTAATCGGAGTTGTTATAGCCAATTCTGAGTATAAAAGGCTCGAATCTAATCAATAAACCTGAGTTTTCATAGAGTTCCGACTCGAATGCATGTGACGTGGTCTTTTTTCCTATTAACAAGACTTAATCAAGAAGTGGCTTAATAGGAACTATTATAGCAAATTCTTGCTACAATTCTTGCTACAACAAGACTTAATCAAGAAAGAAAAGATTAATCAGAGCTATTATAGCGAATTCTGAGTACAAAAGACATGAATCTAATCAATAAACCCGAGTTTTCATAGAGTTCTAACTCGAATGCATGTAACATGCTCTTATCTCTTATTAACAAGACTTAATCAAGAAGTGAAGGCTTAATCGGAGCTACTATATCCAATTTTGGCTACAACAAGACTTAATCAAGAAGTAAAATATTAAAAGGAGCTGTTATTGTAGAACCCCATAAATTTGATAGTTAGTACATGTACGACATATCCTATTGTAATATGATTGAGTAACAACTGCTATATAGCACAATATAATCTAAGTTTACCATTTATTTTACTCAATTTATCAATTTTGAAATTCATATGTCAAACCGTATAATTAATTAAATAAGAAAATGATATCTATCTAATGGACTACTTGTCAAACCTAATAAGTCAAGCTCAACCTATAAAATCTATAAGACTTAAAAATACAACTTAAAGCCCAATCTAATCACCTAGCCCACTTTATTAAACAAATACTTAATATCTATATCTATATACACCTAAAATATAAAAAAAATATATAATAACACGCACACACACACATGGGGAGGCCATAAGGAGGAATATAAGACACCTAGAGTCTTCATGTCCCCCATGCAAGATACTATCCTAAGACATCTTAGCCGCATGTCACTAGTTTTCTTTACACCTCCAACTTCCCAAGCCACTTTACACCCCTCTTAAATACATACACCACCCAACACACTCCCATTCTCCCAACACAAATAAAAAATATGAGATTTAGATAGAGAGATAGACAAAAACGTGAGCAAGAGAGAAGAATGAAGGGAGGAAGAAAGAAGAAGAAACAAGAGGGAGATAAGAACTACACTTCATACATTTGTTTTTTAACTTATTTATTCTTCCCTTTCTAACTTAAAACCTAATATGCAATCAAAATAATTATACATGGTGGGATGATACATGGGCTGAAATGTAGAGGAGGAGGAAAAGAGGTCCTTTTTCAACCTACGAGACCTAGAATCAACTTCTACCGACAAAGAACGAGGTGGGTAAAATATTTTCTTTTTAGAACTTTTATATGTAAGTTACTTTTAAAGGAAATTAATAATAATGATATAATGCATATCCTTTCTATGTAGTTATATAGTTCATTAATCATATATCATTAGCATGCAAATTAGTTAGTAACTTGTTGCATGTGAAATTACCGATTTGATGACTAGAATGAAATACATAAATATCTTACCAACCAAACATGATTTCTATCCATTATATTCTGGAAATTGATTTTTAAGAAGTGTATTTGGTTTATATGAATATGCATGTGTAGTTGGATGCTTAAATCGTGGCCTAACAAAGATAGAACAGTTAAAACAAGCTTAAGATACGAACTAAGTGAAGGTAAAGATAATTAGGAAAATTATTGCTTAAAAGATGTAATCTGACTTAAGGACAGAAAATACAATATAATTACTTGTTAATCACCTACCCTTAAAATTTTATAAGAAACGGGAACCGTTTTCCAAGCCAACGGGCCAAAATCGTCAAAACGCGGAAATTGTGTAAAATCTACAAATTGGTAAAAAAAACTAATTGAAATCCGTGTAATTTCAGTTTGGAACATCAAAAGGGACATAATAACATGTTTAGACTCTGCTCTTAAAGTTTCGTAGTGATCGGATCCATTCCCGGTGTCTACGGACTAAAAAAAATTGCAATTAAGATAAATTAAGGGGTCAAAATGGTAAAATCCCAAAAAAATCCGGAGCCAAGGCAAAAATTTCACCTTCTGGACTGAAGCAATGACTTATATAAGAATAAATATTCTGACCTTAAAATTTTGTAGAGATCGGAAGTCGTTTTGAGATTTGGGGCCAAAATGTAATAATCAATAAAATTGGGATCAAATAATAAATTACAATAAAATTGAAATCCAAGACGAAATTTCAAGACTCTGGACTGGAATATTAAATTTTCAAAAAGGTAAGTATGATATCTGAAAAATCATATAACAATCGAAGTAAATTTGGGTCAAAACGATATTTTAAAAAGTTTTGGGGCAAAACGAAAATTTTGGAAAAATCGGTCAGAAACCGAAATTCTGGAAATTTACCCAACACTTAAGCTCCAAGTTCAATTTGAACTCTCCTGTAAGTTTCGTCACCATCCGTGTCGAAAACTAAAATTTACGGGTATAATAACCCACTTCGCAAGAATTATGGGCGGGACCGTAATTTTGGAAATTTTAATTCAAAAATTAAAGATTGAAAATTTACCAAATCTGAAATCAATAATCACAATTATATCTTAAAGATATGTCCACAACCGAACCATAATCTCGTGCCACGAATAAACTCCAAATCACAATCATATAATCGAATTACACTAAGTACCGTAATTAATTGAATGTATGACTCTGATTGTATGATGTGTATGCACTGAAAATGTGACTAACGTACAATCACGTCTAACTGGGAACTAAGTGTCTCACAAACAAAGTTCCACGGACAGGACTGCCTCTATTTCTATCGGGATAAAGTGCCACGTCAACGGACGAGGGCCACCTCTTGAGCCCATACGAAACAGAGGCCGATCAAAGATCCGGGGGCCACCTCTTGAGTTGTAAGGGCCACCTATAGAGTCCTGAATTTGTTGTGTCAGGGACGGTTAGACCAAGTCTTGGATCGAGCAGCACGGCTGCGATTCATGAACAAGGCTATCGTCGTTTTCTATTCCCTTGAAGTCGAAGGACAGAGTGATCCTGAGGTGACTGGGTCGTAGACTTAGGGTATAATCGCAATTATGATGTGATCTGGGTATTAAACCCCAGGTAAAGACATACCGAGCCCAGATAAGAGATAAGGTAGCACGTCACGAAGCGTGAGAGCTTTTAGCTCAAAGGCCAAGGTTATAAGGACGGTCCGACAAACGCCCAAGGCTACGGTTATTAAACCAAAGATCGTGGCGAAAGTCATAGTCCGATCTCTGATAATGGTCTAAGACGTCATAAGGAGGCCAAGGGACTTTGTCACATAGACGACCTCCCGAAGCTAAATATTCACTAGGCGCTTGATGCCACATGTTGTCATACTTAACATCAATCTACGGAGATTGACTGTTCACTCATGCCATAATTCATTACATTCCTTTGAAAACTTGTACTATCTATAGACAACGATATTTTCAAAAGTGGGAGTAAATATATTATCCTTCTAAATGGTTATATATATATATATAAATATAAATTGAGAAAATACTCGAAACCCCACTCACTGAGAATCCATTATTCTCACCCCATTTCGAATTGTTTTCTAAAACCCCACTAGATGAAGAGAATCAAGAGGAAGAAGAGAGAGTTGCTGACGACCAGTGAAGATCATCCTCAAAGTATTACCAAGACGTAGGAATTAGGATGCTGCTTTAACGCTTCTTTTTATTCCTGTGTCACAATGTATTTTGGTTTCCGCTGTACTCTTTTGCACTTGATGTAATAATTCCGCTGTACTCTTGAATATTTCATTTTTATGAAATAACCAGTCTTAGTTCACCGGGCTGAGATCTGGAATATGTATGCTTTACTAGAATGTATTATCACAAACGTTATTTATTACGTTAACTGTCGTATTCTCGTCCAACCCCGATGTGGGGGCATGACAGATGTGGTATCAGAGCTCAGTTTGTAAGAAGGACACTTATAACGAGCTTTTCCAGGATAAGATTCTTCGGACTTAGATGGGAATTCCACATAGGATGAAGTTAACCATAGGATTGAGACCTAATTTAGATTTCTCGAGTCAATTCTCATTAAGATCTCTTTTGACTTGTCGCTATTCACTTGGTGCGTAGTCATATTCAAATTCCCTAATCATCAGCTAAGATACTTGATTAAGTATTCATGGCATTTCCCGATTGAATCAATTCCTCTATTGAACTCTTAAAACGGACATAGCTTATTTCACTTACCAGATCCTCTGAACTACACTAAACCTCATTACCTTTCAAAATGGGGTATTATTATTTCTTGGTCGCTGATGTCGTATAAGCATATTTGTTGAGTCATTAAGATCGCAACCTTGATGATAATTCATGCTTAATAGAGTTTTATTATTGGATATTTCAATCCATTTGCTATTCATTCAGAGTAAGCGTCGCCAATTGGCATGTCTAAATTAATTAAGTCGCTATACTATTCATTTGGAATAGTAATGGCTAATTTCAACTTATTAAAGTTTTGTGTTGCTACGTACCTCATAGTCAACTTAGCTATGTTATTCATTCGGAAGACGTAAAGCTATTACTGCAAGGCATTATTCAAAATATTCGACCCATCCGAATGGGGCGAAATCTAAACCTTGCAAAAACTTACAGTTTGAATTGAATTATTAAGACATATTTCCTTAATAATTATCTGTGTATCTCCGTCCTATGAGCTGTCTCTTTGAGATGTTACCTACTATTGATAATTGGTAAGGAAAACCTACTTTTCCTTATCCAATGCTGTATTTTTTCATGAAACAACATTGCGGGTATAATAATAATGTTTAATAATGATAACATTTCTTGATACTCAAAAACCGAATGCAAGCATATTAATTAACACTCACTTCAATAATCACTACCCGTAAGCTTAAAAGTATCCACACCTATGGGTGCGAGCCGAAAAATGGATTTACTGTTTAAGAATTACGAGGTAATAATTGAAGGACATTGTTTTCCTGCTGACCTAATTCTCCTTCCCATACTTGAGTATGACCTCATACTCGGAATGGATTGGCTATCTAAGACCTATGCACAACTTGACTGTTATTCTAAGATAGTCCGATTCTGTAAACCCGATTACCCATTAGTTGAACTACACGGGAATGCTAGGATTAACTCGGCCCCAATCATATCAGCCACGAAAGCAAGGAAGGCCATTTCGATGGGAGCAACAAGATATCTGGCTTTTGTCATGAACAAACCTAAGAGCAAATCAGAGATCGAAGCGATACCAATAATATCAGAATACCCCGATGTTTTTCCCACGGAACTCACTTCGCTACCTCTAGATAGGGAAGTCGAGTTTAACTTCGATAACTTGCCAGGAAAAGCACCTGTGGCTAGGACGCCATACCGAATGGCACCACTAGAACTGCAAGAACTGAAGGTTCAGTTGAAGAAATTGCTAGAGGTTGGATTTATCCGACCAAGCGTGACTCCATGAGGAGCACCAATGCTATTAGTGAAGAAGAAATATGGCACACTAAGATTGTGGATCGATTATCGAGAACTTAACAACATTACTGTTAAGAACAAGTATCCACTCCCTAGAATCGATGAGTTGTTCGACCAGCTACAAGGGGCAACAGTTTACTCCAAGTTTGACCTTCAGCAAGGATATTACCAATTAAGGATCAAAGAGGACGACATACCAAAGACTGCCTTTCAAACTAGGTATGGTCATTATGAATTTATGGTGATGCCTTTTGGATTGACCAATGCACCGGCTGCATTTATGGATTTAATGCACCATGTATTCCTACCGTATCTGGATGAATTCGTGGTAATATTCATTGACGACATAATCGTTTATTCCAAATCAGATCAGGATCACGAAACTCACCTGAGGTTAGTGCTAGAAATGCTAAGGAAGCATAAATTGTATGCCAAATTCAGTAAGTGTGAATTCTGGTTAAGAAAAGTAGCGTTTTTAGGACACATCATATCCGGAGAAGGAATTGCAGTAGATCCATCAAAAGTAGAGACTATTCTGGACTGGAAGAGGCCAGAAACAGTCACAGAAATTTGAAGCTTTCTTGGACTTGCGGGTTACTACCGCAAATTCATTAAAGACTTCTCAAAAATCGCCGGACCACTCACAAGACTAACGCAGAAACACGTTAAATTTGAGTGGAACGATAAGTGTTAGACAAGTTTCCAGGAACTCAAGAAAAAACTCACCACCGCACCTATTCTAACACTTCCTGAAGGGAGTGAAGGATTTGTGGTATATAGCGATGCTTCAAAGGAAGGATTAGGAGCTGTGCTGATGCAAAACATCAAGGTTGTGGCTTATGCATCCCGAAAGCTAAAAATCCACGAAATTAATTATCCGACCCATGACCTTGAACTCGCTGCGATAGTATTCGCATTAAAGAAATGGAGGCACTACCTCTATGGAGCTACATTCACTATCTTCACCGACCACAAGAGTCTCAAATATCTGTTCTCTCAGAAGGATTTGAACCTAAGACAGAGACGGTGGATAGAACTTCTTGAAGATTATAACTTCACCATCCAACATCATCCGGGCAAGGCCAACGTCGTCGCAGACGCCCTGAGTAGGAAAACCTGTGTAGCTAGACTTATGGTAAGAGAATGGAACGCCTTGAGAGAAATAGTCCAATGGAACCCAAAGCACGCTAAGACACATGTTCTATGTGCTAATTTATTAGTAAATCCGGACCTACTTAAGGAGATTCAAGAAGCACATATTCATGATGGGAAGCTGTGTAAACTTAAGGAAAGACTCGCACAAGGCGAGAAATCTGAGTTCAGCATGTCGGACGATGGAATACTAAGATTCAAGCACCGTACATGCATTCCCGATAATAACGAACTCAAGAAGAAATTCTATCAGAGGCTCACTGCTCTCGGTATACAATTCACCCAGGCAGTAATAAGATGTATAAGGATCTGAAGAAATACTACTGGTGGGTGAACATGAAGAACCAAGTAGCAGAATTCATAGCAAGATGTTTGACTTGCCAAAAAGTGAAGGCTGAACACCAAAGACCATCAGGATTGCTACAGCCGCTCGAGATTCCCGAATGAAAATGGGAACTAGTTGCGATGGACTTAGTGACAGATTTACCAACAACCAACGGAGGATATAACGCGATCTGGGTAGTAGTGGATAGACTTACAAAGTCATCTCATTTCCTACCCGTAAGGAATAATGACAGTCTGCAAAAGCTAGCAAGGACGTACATACGAGAAATCATTAGACTACATGGTGTACCTGTAGACATTGTGTCAGATCGAGATCCCAGATTTGTCTCCAGATTTTGGAAGAGTCTTCATCAAGAACTTGGGACAACATTGAGTTTCAGCACTGCGGCACACCCTCAGACGGACGGACAATCCGAGAGAACGATCCAAATCCTTGAGGATATGTTACGAGCATGCGTGCTGGATTTTCAAAAGGGTTGGAGTCACCACCTACCCTTAGCCGAGTTTGCGTACAACAACAGTTATCAGGCAACTATCGGAATGGCTCCATATGAAGCATTATATGGAAGAAAGTGTCGATCGCCAATACATTGGGAGATTTACGACCGATGGACACCAAAGAGCAAGCAGAACCGAGACTCGATAGCAAGAGTTGATCTAGTAGAAGATGCCATGGACAAAGTTCGAGTCATTCGAGATCGTATTCGTACTGCTCAAAGCCGACAGAAGAGTTATGCAGACCAGAGGATAAAATATTTAGAGTTCAACAAGGGCGGCAAAGTATTCCTTCGCTTATCACCACGTAAAGGATTAATTAACTCAAGGAAAGGAGGAAAGCTTAGCCCCAGATACGTCGGACCTTTCACGATAGTAGAGCGAATTGGAAATTTGGCATATCGTCTCGAGCTACCAACTGAGCTTGCCGGAATGCACAATGTGTTCCATGTCTCAAGATTGAAAAAATACCATCCGGATCCTGAGCATGTCATCACTCATGACATGCCACCAATGAAAGAAGATCTAACCTACATCGAGAAGCCGATCAGAATCGTAGATCAACAAGTACGCGAGCTGAGAAATAAGAAGATTCCATTAGTCAAAGTCATTTGGTCGAAGCACAACAGAGAAGAAGACGCCACATGGGAAACTGAAGAAGAGATGAAGAAATCTTACCCCGAACTATTTTAGAGGGAATTTGGGGACCAAATTCTCTTAAGGAGGGAAGGATGTAGAACCCCATAAATTTGATAGTTAGTATATGTACGACATATTCTATTGTAATATGATTGAGTAACAATTGCTATATAGCACAATATAATCCAAGTTTACCATTTATTTTACTCAATTTATCAATTTTGAAATTCATAAGTCAAACCGTATAATTAATTAAATAAGAAAATGATATGTATCTAATGGACTACTTGTCAAACCTAATAAGTCAAGCCCAACCTATAAAATCTATAAGACTTACAAATACAACTTAAAGCCTAATCTAATCACCTAGCCCACTTTATTAAACAATACTTAATATCAATATCTATATACACCTAAAATACAATATATATATATATATATATATATATATATATATATAATAACACACACACACACACACATGGGAAGCCCATAAGGAGGAATATAAGACACCTATAGTCTTCATGTCCCCCATGCAATACACTATCCTAATACACCTTAGCCACATGTCACTAGTTTTATTTACACCTCCAACTTCCCAAGCCACTTTACACCCCTCTTAAATACATACACCACCCAACACACTCCCATTCTCTCAACACAAATAAAAAAATCTGAGATTTAGATAGAGAGAGACAAAAACGTGAGCAAGAGAGAAGAAGAAAGGGAGGAAGAAAGAAGAAGAAACAAGAGGGAGATAAGAACTACACTTCATACATTTGTTTTTTTAACTTATTTATTCTTCCCTTTCTAACTTAAAACCTAATATGCAATCAAAATAATTATACATGGTGGTATAATACATTGGCTCAAATGTAGAGGAGGAGGGAGAGAGGTCCTTTTTTAACCTACGAGACCTAGAATCAACTTCTACCGACAAAGAACGAGGTGGGTAAAATATTTTCTTTTTAAAACTTTTATATGTAAATTACTTTCAAAGGAAATTAATAATAATGATATAATGCATTCCTTTATATGTAGTTACATAGTTCATTTATCATATATCATTAGCATGCAAATTAGTTAGTAACTTGTTGCATGTGAAATTACCGATTTGATGACTAGAATGAAATGCATAAATATCTTACCAACCAAACATGATTGCTATCCATTATATTGTGGAAATTGATTTTTAAGAAGTGTATTTTTTTTATATGAATATACATGTGTAGTTGGATGTTTAAATCGTGACCTAACAAAGATAGAACGGTTAAAACAAGCTTAAGATACGAACTAAGTGAAGGTAAATATAATTAGAAAAATTATTGCTTAAAGAGGTAATCTGACTTAAGGACAGAAAATACAATAAAATTACTTGTTAATCACCTACCCTTAAAACTTTATAAGAAACGGGAACCATTCTCCAAGCCAACGGGCTACAATCGTCAAAACACGGAAATTGTGTAAAATCTACAAATTGTGAAACAACTAATTGAAATCCGTGTAATTTCAGTTTGGAACATCAAAAGGGACATAATAACATGTTTAGACTCTGCTCTTAAAGTTTCGTAGTGATCGGATCCATTCCCGGTGTCTACGGACTAAAAAAATTGCAATTAAGATAAATTAAGGGGTCAAAATGGTAAAATTCTCAAAAAATCCGGAGCCAAGGCAAAAATTTCACCTTCTGGACTGAAGTAATGACTTATATAAGAATAAATATTCTGACCTTAAAATTTTGTAGAGATCGGGAGTCGTTTTGAGATTTGGGGTCAAAATGTAATAATCAATAAAATTGGGGTCAAATAGAAAATTACAATAAAATTGAAATCCAAGATGAAATTTCAAGACTCTGGACTGGAATATTAAATTTTCAAAAAGGTATGTATGATATCTGAAAAATCTTATAACAATCGAAGTAAATTTGGGTCAAAACGATATTTTAAAAAGTTTTGGGGCAAAATGAAAATTTTGAAAAAATCAGTCAGAAACCGAAATTATGGAACCCAACACTTCAGCTCCAAGTTCAACATGAACTCTCCTGTAAGTTTCATCCCCATCCGTGATGAAAACTAAAATTTACGGGTATAATAACCCACTTCGCAAGAATTGTGGGCGGGACCGTAATTTTGGAAATTTTAATTCAAAAATTAAAGATTGAAAATTTACCAAATCTGAAATCAATAATCACAATTATATCTTAAAGATATGTCCACAACCGAACCATAATCTAGTGCCACGAATAAACTCCAAATCACAATCATATAATCGAATTACACTAAGTACCGTAATTAATTGAATGTATGACTCTAATTGTATGATGTGTATGCACCGAAAATGTGACTAACTTACAATCACGTCTAACCGGGAACTAAGTGTCTTACAAACAAAGTGCCACGGACAGGACTGCTGCTATTTTTATCGGGACAAAGTGCCACGTTAACGGACGAGGGCCACCTCTTGAGCCCATACGAAACAGAGGCCGATCAAAGATCCGGGGGCCACCTCTTGAGTTGTAAGGGCCACCTCTAGAGTCCCGAATTTGTGACATGGATGGTTAGACCAAGTCTTGGATCGAGCAGCACGGCTGCGGTTCATGAACAAGGCTACCGTTGTTTTCTATTCCCTTGAAGCCGAAGGACGGAGTGATCCTGAGGTGACTGGGTCGTAGACCTAGGGTATAATCGCGATTATGGTGAGATCCGGGTATTAAACCCCAGCTAATGACATACCGAGCCCAGATAAGAGATAAGGAAGCACGTCACCAAGCGTGAGAGCTTTTACCTCAAAGGCCAAGTTTATAAGGACGGTCCGACAAACGCCCAAGGCTACGGTTATTAAACCAAAGGTCGTGGCGAAAGTCATAGTCCGATCTCTGATAACGGTCTAAAACGTCATAAGGAGGCCAAGGGACTTTGTTACATAGATGAACTCCCAAAGCTAAATATTCACTAGGCGCTTGACGCCACATGTTGTCATACTTAACATCAATCTATGGAGATTGACTATTCACTCATGCCATAATTCATTACATTCCTTTGAAAACTTGTACTATCTATAGACAAAGATATTTTCAAAAGTGGGAGTAATTATATTATCCTTCAAAATTGTTATATATATATATAAATTGAGAAAATACTCGAAACCCCACTCACTTGTTAGGAATACTTGTTAGATTTTGATGATGTCATTAATATAATTCAAATATTTATTACTTAGCAAAAATGTAAGGAGGAACCAAATGAGTATCTTCCGTAGGCCAAACTATGTTAAGTTTAATACTTGGCAAAATGTAAAGAAGAACCAAATGAGTATCTTCTATAGACCAAAATAAGTTAGGCTCAAATAGGCTACGTACAAATGTACAGCTGAGTCCATCAGAGAGGTACAGCCGAGTCACGTCAGAGGATTTCTGGTCAACAAAATTAAATCAGAGATGTTTGACCAGACTGCAGTTAAGTGAACTCATACAAGCCATCTGATCAGGCGAGTCCCAAACAGTCACCAACAGGGAAGTCCAGACTGCAGAGAAGATGACTGTTCATCAGCCTACTTGAGATCAGCCAAGTACTCCAAGTCCACGTCAGCATGCATTGAATAGTCAAATATTACGGAAAGTCACATGCAACGTGAAGAGACAGATTGGAGAGATTCCCGCAAAGGATATGAATTAAATAATTCATCAAGGCCTACCACTGAAGACTTTAATCTTACTATATTCAAAAGATTCAGCGCCTCACATGCAAAGTCTTCACAATGGTCGAAAGATGGATTAAATTATGGGAATCCAACCTTGAAAACTTCAGAAAGAAAACAATGAAGTCTACCTCTCCAACGTACGGATTTGTTGAAAAGATTTGCAACGGCTATGAAGGAAATGCTCAGAGATCGTGACCTATATATATATATATCCGAAGATTTGAAGCTGAGTATATACACAAAATCGGTGCGAACATAATTTCAAGCAATCAAAGCATTCAAAGCAATCTAAAAGCTAACTATAACATCGTGAAAAGAGCAGTTCCCAAAAGTTCATACTTGAAGAAGCTTTTAGTTGGAGAAGACAAAAACTCGTGTCTTGAATTCTGAGTTCGGGGTACTTCACTGGTTGAAGTTCGAGACTGTAAAGGCATCCAAGTATCACGGATCAAGAGGTGCAAGGCAGTCAAGAGTGTTGCAACGGCAAGGATTTCCACTGGTTGGAAGCTATTGTAATTTGGTTGAATCACTGTAATCTTTATCACTGGTTGACAATTATAGTGAATTCATATCCAACTGGTTTGGAGAAAAGTGGATTAGTAGAGGATTACCCCACCTCGAAGACCACTATAACTGCCTGCGTATTTTACTGTTTTATAGCATCATACCTTAACTGTTGCATTTAGTGTTAAGTGTTTCATTAGCTGTTTTGTATTCCTCATCAGCTGACTTCCGCACGTATTGAGAACAAACGACTCTAAGTCATTTGCTTATCTATCAGCTGAAGAAACTCACTCTTTGTGAAAAAGAGTTTAAGAGTTTCAATAAGTCTATTCACCCCCCCTGTAGACTTATTCCTGGACGACTTGTGACCTACAAGTGGTATCGGAGAGGTTGGTTCATTTATTTCACGAACCAGATCTATATCAGAGATATATTATACAATGGAACACATGCATTCTAGACTACCCGTATTTTCAGTTGACGAGTATGATCTTTGGAAGATAAGGATGCATGCACACTTATCTTCAATCCATGATGACATGTGGTGCATCATAGAAGACAGTCCATTCACCTTCGAGAAGGACAACACTCCAGAGGAGATCGCAGCAGGGAAGCCAGAGAAGATCCCAAAGAAGAGGACAGAGCTGACTTCCGAAGAAAGAAAGCTGGCCAACCTTGACAACCGGGCCAGAGACGTGCTGTATCAAACTCTTGACAAATCCACCATGGTCAAGATCAAAAACTGCAAAAATGCCAAGGAAATCTGGGACACAATAGCCTTAATGTGTGAGGGAACAGAGCTGATCAAAGAAAACAAGTTGTCAATTGCCACTCAAAACTTTGTCAACTTCAAAATGAAGAATGGGGAATCAATAGACCAAGTGGACACAAGGTTCACTGAGATCATCAATGAGATCAACTCCCTCGGCAAATCTTATGGCAACAGGGAAATGGCATTGAAGGTACTAAGATCTCTCAATCCTGAATGGAGCATGAAGGTAGTGGCCATGAGAGAATCCAAGGATCTTAATAAGATAAAGATCCAAGAGCTGTTCTCCGATCTGAAGGCTTATGAGTTCGAGCTCCCAAGCTCATCATCAACCGAGCCTGCAGAGAAGGGAATAGCCTTTACAGCCGAGTCCCCCGCCAAGAGCTTATCTGATGTAAAGCCTCTAAATCCATTAGATTTTGAGGAAGAGATGGTGTTCATAATGCAGAGGTTCAGCAACTTCCGGAAGAACTACTCCAAATACAAAAAGAATTATAAGGAGAATCCCAGAAGGAACCAGAAAGCCGGAAGCTGGAAGGGGGAGTGCTACAACTGTCATAAGACAGGATACATTCAAATCGACTGTCCTGATCTTAAGAAGGACGAGAGCAAGAAGGAGGTGAGCAGAAAAGAAGACAGAAGGAAGGCCCTCATCGGAGAAGATCAAGAGCGTGTAGAGTCCAGCAGTGGATTCTTCTCTGATGATGATGAAGATTATGATTGTCTGATGGCCAACCTAGCTGATGAAGAGGTAACTTCAAAACCCTCTGTTTCAAATAATAGTTCAGCCATGTCACAAGATATGGATCAGCACGAATCTGTAAATCAACTACTTAAAGATTTTGAGACACTGAAATCTGCACACCTATCTGTATCATCCGAGAAGACTCAGCTGCAAGATGAGAATAGGCAGCTGAAAAATGATTTTGAAAAACTCTGCCTAGAACTGAATAAAGTAAAATATGATTTTAAAAACCACGCTGCAATTAACTTGAAAAATCAGGCTGATGTCACTACAGCTGAGATAAATCGACTAACTGTATTAATTAGAGAAAAATCAGCTGCACTTGCTCATGTGAAAGCCGAATTTACTAAACTGACTCAGGTAAATAAGACTCAGGCGCAGGAAATAACCTCTTTGAAGGCGTCTCTAACTCTGGACGAATTGTGTACCAATAAGAGGCCACTATATTCCAGATCTAGCCTTGGATATGATCCTCACACTCCCTCTAGTTCTAAAACCACTTTCATCAAGGGAGAAACGACTGTCTCGACTGCTGAGCCTACATACAAACCGATATTTAAAAATAGGCAACAGCCAAGTCACAAGTCTAGGCTGCAGCCAGGGTTCACAAGGCAGTCACCTAGACAAGCGACTAGGCATTGGCCGAGGCAGAAGCAGCAGCCCATACAACATGCCCACTATTATCAACAACTCCCCAAAAACAGATTTCAAAATGGGAGGGGCAGATGGAAACCTCAAGGTTATCCTAATTTCCAAAATGAACAAGTTTGGAGACCTCAAAGATTTAATAAATGGTCTCAGCTAAGGTTTAGAAATGGCCCACACTACCAGTATTTTGAGGAATATCCAGTATACAATTCTAACAGAAGATACAGACCTAGACCTTACACACCATATAAGGGTTATAATAATAACAACTTTCACAATCCAAGGAGAAATCAATTCTCCAGGAAACCAGCTAACCCTAAAGGACCCACACAGATCTGGGTACCTAAATCTCTGCTTGTATAATTGCAGAAAAGGTGGAAGGACTACTACCACATCTCCACAAATTCAAACTTTGGAGGTGAAGAATGGTTTGTAGATTCTGGATACTCGAGGCACATGACTGGGAACAAGAAGATGCTGACTAAATACACCAAAGAAAGAGGTCCAGATGTAACCTTTGGAGATAGCTCTAGAGGACAAATAAAAGGCTTTGGAGAGCTGCACCGAGGAAATATAGTTATATCCAAAGTACACTATGTCAAAGGGCTCAAGTATAATCTCCTGAGCATAAGCCAGTTTTGCGATGAGAAGAATCTAGTAGTCTTCACCATTTAGAAATGTATGGTGATAGATATCCTATCTGGAGAAGTGAAGCTACAAGGATTCAGAAGGAGAGATGTCTATATGATAGATTGGAACACATGAACTCCCAACACCTGTTTTCTATCTAAGACAATAGCTGAAAATGGATGTCTGTGGCACAAAATATTATGTCACCTAAACTTCAAAGCCATCAACAAGATTAGTTCTCAGAAGCTGGTCAGAGGACTCCCAGAGGAAGCATTCAGGAAGGAAGCTATTTGTGATGCGTGTCAGAAAGGGAAGCAGACAAGAGCATCATTCAAGCCAGTCCAGCCTACAACCCTCACCACAAGGATCTTAGATCTACTACACATGGATCTGTTTAGTCCTATCAAGCCGAGGACTCTGAGTGGAAGAAAACATGCACTAGTAGTAGTGGATGATTATTCAAGGTTCACATGGATTATCTTCCTGTACAAGAAGAGTGAAACCTTGACCAAGCTACCTGAGCTGCTGAGAAGGACTCAGAATGAGAAATCCCTCTCAATAATCAAGATCAGATCAGATAGAGGAGGTGAATTTCTCAACAAGGCGATCACCAATTACAGCGATCAGAATGGGATCCAGCATGAGCTCTCTGCAGCCAGGACCCCCCAGCAGAATGGTGTTGCTGAAAGAAGAAATAGAACCCTGAAGGAAGCATCCAGGTCCATGATTGCAGAAGCAGACCTGCCCAAGTGGTTCTGGGCTGAAGCTATCAACACAGCTTGCCATACTCAGAATAGGAGTATGATAGTAGGGAGACATGGAAAAACTCCCTATGAGGTTTGGAATAATAGAACTCCTACTGTTGCTTACTTTCATGTTTTTGGTTGTAAGTGTTTCATCCACAACAACGGTAAAACACAACTAAATGCCTTCGATGCTAAAACTGATGATGGTCTCTTTATGGGATACTCACAAAGAAGCAAGGCATATAGAGTCTTTAACAAAAGAACCTTAGTTGTGGAGGAAACACCTCATGTTGTATTTGATGAATCTACTATTGAGTAAAGGAAGCAAGTTGAGCTAATTGAGAATAAGCTCAAATCAGCAATCCTCGAAGAAGTCATTGTACATGACACAGGAATGGTGGACTCACCTGCAGATCAGCCCAATGACCCGACTGTAGCTGCTGAAGACCCAACTGCAGATCAGACAGGATCACCAAACCTACCTGATCCAGTTGCCGTTGATGAAGACCCATGCGTAAATATGTTTATTTAATTGTTTATTAATCCGTTTAGTTAATTAGTTGACAAGCCTAAATAGATCGGGTTTTTCTGTTGATTACTTTATAAAACCTTTTATTAAATTATTTCCACCAACTTGCTTCCGCTGCGTTTTATATTCCAACAATTGGTATCAGAGCCAGGTTTTTAGGTTCTTTAAATTTAATTAATTTGATGATTAATATGCTAGCAATTAAATATTCGTATAGTTTGATTTTTTGGAATATTTTGCTAGATTTTGTCTTCCAGGAAAATATGATCCAATTATCATGGCTATGTGATGTTTTTATTTATTTACCCGTTTTGGTAATTTGGCCCGTTTTTGTGGCATGTATAAGTTTTTCCCGTGAGAAAATCCACGGGTAGAATATGATTTATTTTTCTTGTAATTTGATGTAAACTCGATGTATTTTATTTTGAATAAAATTGTAATCGAATTGGAAAACTCAAAGTACGAAAGAGAAAGAAGTCCAGCGCGAAGAGGAGTCCCGATCGGACGAACCGACCGAGACCAGCAAGGAGCCGATCACCGCTCGGCCAGCGCGTGATTTCGATCGCGGCCTGCTGCACTCGGCCAGCTGGGCAGCTCGGGCAGTCGGGCAGCGGGTCGGGCAGTCGGGCAGCGGGTCGGGCAGCGGGTCAAGTTGTCCAGTTCGGGTCGTTCGATTCGTTTTTCCGCGAGATGCTTGAAGCAGTGGGAGCAAACGAGCCGAAGATTTTCTCGTTATTCAAAACGAGGAATAAAAGCCATGATAATTGGATTTAATTATCCAATTTTTATAATTTATTGGTTTTTATTGTTTTGATATATGACATGTATGGATGTATGCGTGATATGTTTCCTTGCATGTTAGGACGAGAAAATTAAAAACCTTAATTTTTCAAAATAACTAAGTGATTTTAAATTGATTTTTCAAAATCAAATTGGCCTCCATAATTGGTTTAAATTGTAAAATAATTAGCATGCGCGTTGACATTAGAGTCTTCCTCCACATCGGATGTGCTAATTATTGGCTCACTGGTTTTAAACTTCAAATTTGATAACAGAAAGGTGAATATTATTTTTTATGATAGGACCTCTCTATCTGTAGGACTATTATCATTAAATAATATTCTAAGGTTTGTTAAATTATGGTGTTCACTTAGGTGTATTAATTAATAAGCTCCCCATCGGAGTCTATGTTAATTAAATACATGGCCAAGAGGAACCAACTATTAATTTTACTTGTCAAAATGTGTCTTGGCTAGATAGTAAAATTAAAGACGTTAAAATCTACTTGAAAATGTATATGCAAACGTCCACACCATCGTGGCTTGCATGTGCGGTTTTTCAAGGTGTTGGTTGATTGCATATATATTGTTTTAAGGTTTTTCAATATATTATGCATCGAATTATGTGATGAATGGTGTTTTTAATTTTATTCTCAGATGTCTTTCAATCCACTAGCTATTATTCTCAAAGAAAACAAACTTGATGACACTAACTTTGCCGACTGGAAAAGAAATCTTGATATTGTCTTGACTGACGAGGGGCATAAATTTGTTTTAAGTGAGGAGAGCCCTTTGGAACCAGAACCGCATGCCACTCCTGAAGAGTTGGCTGAATTCCAGAAATGGAAAAAGTCTGATGAGATGGCTCGCTGCTACATTTTGGCTACATTGACAAATGTATTGCAGCATCAGTATCATTCGCTGGGCTCGGCCGCGGAAATGATGAAAAATCTCACTGAGATGTTTGGTCATCAGAACCGGGCGGCTAGGCAAAATGCGATGAGGGTATTGATGAGAACCCAAATGTCTGAAGGGACCCCAGTAAGGGATCACGTTCTTAAAATGATGTCTCATTTGAATGAACTAAGCATACTGGGGGCCATTATCGATGCAGAGTCGCATGTCGATATTGTCTTGGGCAGTTTACCAAGAAGCTTTGAGCAGTTCCGCCTCAACTACAATATGAATCATAGGACTTACACTGTAACACCCCAAATTAGACAGATATTACAGTGCCGTGGATCCCCGACTGGGACCCACCAGGCGAATGAAAACTGATGAATTAAATAATATAATTGTAGTACCGAACCACATTATATTACCAAATACTCCGATGAGGAGTTTAAGTACAACACACCAGGACAATACCGAATACTAGTATATTTTATATGATGATAAAATACACAACACTGAATGAAACGGAGTATCCAAATGAAAATCTGCAGCGGAAAAAAAATGACAACAACATGAATGACTGAAAATATCGGGGCCCCCTACTAGTATCACTGGGACTCCTCGCCGTCAACGTTCTATTCCCGTGCTTTTGCCTTGCCATGACCTGAAAACAAAATCCCCAGCCGGGGTCAGTTACACAGAACAACAATCCTCAAGGGTTGAAAATGTAATACCCAGTTGTGAATTCATTTATTATCATTCAGTAATTGTCACTAAGAATTTTTTTTCACTCAGTAATAATCGTTCATCATTCATATTCAGTCAACTATGTTCACCATTCGGCGTATTTTGGGATCATCACTGTTTGAAATCGAGCCGAGATTATTGTCATCATCATCATCATGTTTTAATTTTTAGTTTGAGAGGTAGCGCACGCTACACATTCTGGTTAGCGCGCGCTAATGGGGTGCAGGTAACGCACGCTATGATTCAGTATTAGCGCACGCTAGCGCAAGTGCGCATACCCGTAAGGTACTGGGCTGATTTGGGAAATTCGTAGCGCACGCTACCAGTGGTAAGTAGCGTACGCTAATTATGCTGGTAACGCACGCTAAGTCACATTAGTAGCGCACGCTAACGCGTACAAGGCAAAGGACAGTAGGTTTTGGACTTCAGTTTTTTTGAATATCAGACACCAGTTAGCGCACGCTAACAATCTGGGATAACACACGCTATCGGTAAGGTGTTAGCGCATGCTACCAAGTAGTAGCGCACGCTAACGAGGCATTTCAGAGCTCACTGGACTGCCCAGTAAACCGCTAGCGCACTCTAAATATCTGGTCATAGCGTGCGCTAAGCTGGGACAGTATAAATAAGACAGTTCAGTCCAACCTTCGTCATTTCTTCATTTCTCAACCATTTCGGACGAGCTTGGGCGATTCGGAAAGGTCCTTTCGAGCTGCAATCATCTAGCATCATCTTCAAGCTACTAAGTTGGATTAATCATCATCTAATCAGTTTCATCTTTCCAAATCTAGGTAATTTTTCTTTTAATCTTGAATTTCGAGATTTGAAGGTTTTATCTCGGATCTCTTCGAGTTAGCTTGCTTTCATGTTGGATTAAGTTAGAAATGGATTATCTATCTTGGATACATGTATTGCTACGGATTCATTAGAGTAATTTTTGGAATTTGTGATTCATTGAGGAATTTTTCAAGAAACCCTTGGTGTTGACTTTGGAATGTTTGGGGGTTTCGACTAGATGTTGTTGAAATCCCGATTTAAGTATTCCTGTTGGATTATTGATAATATTCATGAGGTTTTGTTGGATTGAATCATTCATTGGAAGTTGGTTTTGGATCTAATTGAGTTTTGGTTGTAAATAATTGGAGATTGTTTACAACGCGTTTGTTTAAATGCCCCAATGAGTTTCGGGTATTGTTGTATCGACTATTGAGTTGGTTGTGATCATGCTTGATTCTTGTATTAAGAGATTTGTTGGTATTTGTGTTGTTCAAGGTTGTTCGAGCGGCCGATAATTTCATTAAGGACGTTGATCGTGGAATTACCTTCTCGCCTTCGGTTTGAGGCAAGTTTTATACTTGTACTAGTCAATGAGATTAATGTCATCATATATGTGTATGAATATGTTGTATCATTCCAAGACTTAGTCTCTTCATGAATTCATTGATATTAAGAGATCGTTTGATACAATACCTTTCGGCAACTATGCCAAATGTTTATTATTGTCCGTTAATGGCCGATTCAAGGCATTGTGATACTCGTTATTAATGTCATTGTCGATAGCCGGTTCGCGGTATCGATGTATCGATTGTTGTTAATATTGATGTCAATCTAAGACATCATTCAGATCATCGTTATTCATGTTGGGGTTGTCATTAAAACCGTATCGGTCGATTAAAGGCATTGGCGTATTCATTTCTCATCTTCGTCGTCGGTCACCGATTAAAGGTGCCGAGGCATCTTTCGTATCATTGTCATCGATTGGCCGTTCTCAGGCAAATCGAAATGTTCAATCATTCACCATATCATTGTTATCGATTGACCATTCTAAGGCAATCGAGGTATTTAATCATTCATCGTATCATTCGTAGCGATTGGCCATTCTAAGCCAATCGAAGCGCTTAATCATTCATGGAATCATACGCTACATCATTGTTATTGGTGGGCCATCCTAAGGCAATCGAGGTGATAAATTGGGACTATCAAGGACGGTGTCTATCCGTGTGTTACTGTCAGCGTGTTGGCCGACTCAAGGCAGCACACTATCATTAATTGTGATATGGCTTCGTGCCGTGGATTCGACCCTAATTGTGATACGGCTTCGTGCCGTGGCTTTGGCCCTAATTGTGATACGGCTTCGTGCCGTGGCTTCGGCCCTAATTGTGATACGGCTTTTTGCCGTGGCTTCGGCCCTAATTGTGATACGGCTTCGTGCCGTGGCTTCGGCCCTAATTGTGATACGGCTTCGTGCCGTGGCTTCGGCCCTAATCGATACGACTTGGGTGTTTGGCTTCATGTGATTGTGATATTTGTGACAATTCTGGCGGCTTTCAAGCCTTTATTATTGTCCTGGTAATTTCATTGGAGCATTCGGGCATTGTGATTCATAATTAATTCAGTCCTAGTTTGGTTCATGTCGTGTAATTCATTGTGGTATTCTGTGATTTTGATTCGCCGTTGGGCACTTATGTTCTAACCTGTCGAACATGTATTAATAGTATGCCGTGGGCATAGTATTTCGCGAATGCTCGGTTCTTACCTTGGTTTGTGAGCATCTCGTATTATTATTATCATTGTACCGTTTCATTCTGCCTTTGGATGCATATCATGTTATACATGTATTTGATGTTCATTATCTGGATGACCCGACCGTGGGGCGGAACATGTTTTCATGTTTTAGGTGATTGCGAGGAGAGAGTTGAGACACAGGGGCATGACGATGGCGACGAGGCATTCGAGCGATACTAGTCCGAGTTGTTCATTGTCGGTCAGTCAGTTGGAGTGTACTCCAGTCTTGTCAGTTGTTGTCGTGTTGTATTTTATTTTTGGCCATGTAGGCCACTTTTGTCATTGAAATTCCTTATCGGAATATTGTGTCGGATGTCATGGTAGGGACTATGATTTTCCCTTATTGTGTAATTTATTGTATTTTAGTCATGTTCACCTGGTGGATCTCCTGACGTGGGGTCCACGGCACTGTAATAACTCAATAGGATTTTGGGGTGTTACAGAAGATGGTATCAGAGATTTTGGGTTGTGAGATACCCTGATATGTGAGTTATGTGGCTCTACCGATGCGGTAGTAGTGGGACTGTCAGGTTATGACAATCTGGACAGTCGGGTTTTGTGAGTCGTAATATTAGTACGACTGCACGAGTCATTCATTCATCGAGTCGCCGCTACTGGGACTAGTATCGTGAGACCTCGAAGCTTCGTATGACCTGTGTAAGGACTCGATTCTCTTTATGTTCATACCTTCATCATGTCATTAATTGTTCATGTTTGTTGAAACATATATGTGATATTAGTGTTATGATTGATTCATGACTAATTGTTTTGGAGCACGTGTGACTTGTGTAAGCATTAAGGATCAACTCATTCATCAGTTAATAATCCTCAATCATCATTTTGATCTCATCACTCAGTTAATTCATTCATCACTCAGTCAATGTCATTACTCAGATAATTCATTCATCACTCAGTTAATTCATTCATCACTCAGTCAATATCATTACTCAGATAATTCATTCATCACTCTGTTAATTCATTAATCACTCAGTCAATTTCATTGTTCAATCAATTTATTCATCACTCAGTCAATCTCATTTATTCAGTAAATTCATTCATCACTCAGTTAATCTCATCGCTCAGTTGATTCATTCATCACTCAGTCAATCTCATCGCTCAGTTAATTCATTATCACTCAGTCAATCTCATTGTTCAATTAATTCATTAACCATCCAGTCCATCTCACGGTTCAGTTGTTGATCTGTGAATCAAATTTTCAACCTTGTTAACTTGTTCAAGGTAAGCATTTCAGGAATTTCATCAGATAGTCTTGTCACCTCACTTGATCTTTCATGCAATCTTATCGTATTCCAACGTCATGTCGACGATCGTTTTATTGCATTATTAATGCATTCATTGTGTTAGAGCGTGTATGCTCATTGTTATCATTCCGTCTCGTAATCATAATGCGATCTTCATGTGAGATCTGTAATCATCATGTGGCTTTCCTGCTTCAGTATGGATAGAGCTGTCAGAGGACGCGGGGGAGAAGGCCGCGGTGCGGGCCGAAACCCAGGACCTCATGTGAATACCCACGCGAATGCGAGGGATGGCATTTATTCATCAGATAGCGGGGCTACTCATTCATCAGTAGATAATCAGTCGCTGTCAGGGATTCGTACCCGAGAGGCATCTCACTCGGAAGGTGTTCGGGTTGACCCATTCATATTTATGCAGGGCATGATGGCCCAGATGACTCATATGATGCGGATAGTGGAGGCCATGCAGACCTCGATGGTTTGTGGTCCACCGCAACAGGGATTCCAGGTGCCGTTTCATGGACAGACTGGGGGAGTGAATCAGATTGTTGGCGATATCTCTCGTTAGAGGCCGCCTACTTTTGAGGGCTCATCGGAACCAGCTGATATTGTTCATTGGCTTGATCATTTTGATAAGATCTTCGAAATGGTTCAGTGTCCGGAAGAGAGTAAAGTGGCAGTAGCGGATTATTACTTGATTAAGGGTGCTTATTCGTGGTGACTTTCTGTGAAACCCACCGATCGCGATTGTGGTTGGAGTGAGTTCAAGACCCTCATGTTGGATAGGTATTATCCGGCTCCACTTCGTGAAGCCAAGTTGTCAGAGGTTTTGAACCCCGAATCCGTCGAGGACGAGGGTGTTATTGTCATTGCGGAGAAGTTTCAGGGACTACTTCAGTTTGCTTCGTCAGTTATCCGTACTGAGGCGGATAAGATCAAATATTTTAGCAAGAGGCTAAATCTGTAGTTGAGGATGCAGTTGTTCAATCACAATTGTAGTTCACTTAGCGAATTCATCAGGAAGGCTCTTGGAGCAGAGCTTTTGATCAAGGAGCTTACTCAGAAGCATCCTTCAGTTTCTTCGAGTGAGAGGACTAGAATGCCGGCTCATTCAGAGGGACATCGGTCTCCGACGTCCAAGGGGTCGTTTTCTAGTCGTCTTCGTGCTGGGATAGCATCTTCCTCACAGGCGACGAGTTCGACTGTTGTTTGCTTTAACTGTGATTCAGCAGGTCACGTTAGTACCCGGTGTACGGTGCCAGCTATTGTTTGTTTTCTGTGTGGGAGGCAGGGACACCGGCATAAATACTGTAGGAGTTCTAGTGCCAGTAAATCTCAAAGAACTCAAGGGCCTCGAGAGACTTCGTTACTCCATCCCGTGCATCATCCAAGGGACCCTATCAGGCCTTGAGGGCCAGAGGTAAGGACATTCATCACCGGTTTGAACAAGTTAATTCTTGTTCGTTAGTAGTATAATCATTCATTTCGTTGTTGTTCATTCATTCATATAATTCATTCATCATACATCAATCATGTTGAGACTTGTCATCATGAAACTAATCATTCAATTTATGAGGAACAACGGTTCCAATAATTTCACTTGAACTATCACTCATGACGTTATTAATTCACCTTGGTGAGTCATTCTTAATCCTTGTCGGATTTATAGTCATTTATCATTCATCATTCATTTTAGTCACTTTCATTTTCGTGACCTTCTGAGATCATATTTAGCGGCGAGTTCATCTTCGGATATACCTTAAATCGTTGAGATAGAGGAGATCGATGATATGGAAGGATATCGATGTTGGGTACATTTGAGGTGTAACCTTGTTTTTGGATGACTGTGTAAATCTATCCGTAATAATGTATCGTGACTGTGGATAATTTATTGTTGATCTATTTTATGATGATCATATTCGAGAATCTTGAGATTTGGGTCATTTGTTGAGAATTCGTCCCTTTGGCATTGTACTCAAGATTTCGTGATAATTTGGAAATCGTTCACTGTGATTTGAGACGTCAAGTCTTGGGGACTTGGGCGTGCGATTGATTTGGTCCCGAAGACTATTTGGGCATTTTTGTTTTCAGATCATGATGGATAGTTCATATCCCGAGTTGTTTACCCTTAGTTTCGAGGACGAAACTGTTTTTAAGGGGGGGAGTATGTAATACCCGGTTGTGAATTCATTTATTATCATTCAGTAATTGTCACTCAGAATTTTTTTTCACTCAGTAATAATCGTTCATCATTCATATTCAGTCAACTATGTTCACCATTCGGCGTATTTTGGGATCATCACTGTTGGAGATCGAGCCGAGATTATTGTCATCATCATCATCATCATGTTTTAATTTTCAGTTTGAGAGGTAGCGTACGCTACACATTCTGGTTAGCGCGCGCTAATGGGGTGCAGGTAACGCACGCTATGATTCAGTATTAGCGCACGCTAGCGCAAGTGGGGCAGACAGTCCAGAAGGTACTGGGCTGATATGGGAAATTCGTAGCGCACGCTATGAGTGGTAAGTAGCCTACGCTAATTGTGCTGGTAACGCACGCTAAGTCACATTAGTAGCGCACGCTAACGCGTGCAAGGCAGAGGAGAGTAGGTTCTGGACTTCAGTTTTTTTGAATATCAGACATCAGTTAGCGCACGCTAACAATCTAGGATAACGCACGCTATCAGTAAGGTGTTAGCGCATGCTACCAAGTCGTAGTGCACGCTAACGAGGCATTTCAGAGCTCACTGGACTGCCCAGTAAACTGCTAGCGCACGCTAAATATCAGGTCATAGCGTGCGCTAAGTCGACAAGATAAATAAGACGATTCACCCAACCTTCGTCATTTCTTCATTTCTCAACCATTTCGGACGAGCTTGGGCGATTCGGAAAGGTCTTTTTGAGCTGCAATCATCTAGCATCATCTTCAAGATCCTAAGTTGGATTAATCATCATCTAATCAGTTTCATCTTTCCAAATCTAGGTAATTTTTCTTTTAATCTTGAATTTCGGGATTTGAAGGTTTTATCCCCGATCTCTTCGAGTTAGCTTGCTTTCATGTTGGATTAAGTTAGATATGGATTATCTATCTTGGATACATGTATTGCTACGGATTCATTGGAGTAATTTTCGGAATTTGTGATTCATTGAGGAATTTTTCAAGAAACCCTTGGTGTTGACTTTGGAATGTTTGGGGGTTTCGACTAGATGTTGTTGAAATCCCGATTTAAGTATTGCTGTTGGATTATTGATAATATTCATGAGGTTTTGTTGGATTGAATCATTCATTGGAAGTTGGTTTTGGATGTAATTGAGTTTTGGTTGTAAATAATTGGAGATTGTTTACAACGCGTTTGTTTAAATGCCCCAATGAGTTTCGGGTATTGTTGTATCGACTTTTGAGTTGGTTGTGATCATGCTTGATTCGTGTATTAAGAGATTTGTTGGTATTTGTGTTGTTCAAGGTTGTTCGAGCGGCCGATAATTTCATTAAGGACGTTGATCGTGGAATTACCTTCTCGCCTTCGGTTTGAGGCAAGTTTTATACTTGTACTAGTCAATGAGATTAATGTCATCATATATGTGTATGAATGTGTTGTATCATTCCGAGACTTAGTCTCTTCATGAATTCATTGATATTAAGAGATCGTTTGATACGACACCTTTCGGCAACTATGCCAAATGTTTATTATTGTCCGTTAATGGCTGATTCAAGGCATTGTGATACTCGTTATTAATGTCATTGTCGATAGCCGGTTCGCGGTATCGATGTATCGATTGTTGTTAATATTGATGTCAATCTAAGACATCGTTCAGATCATTGTTATTCATGTTGGGGTTGTCATTAAAACCGTATTGGTCGATTAAAGGCATTGGCGTATTCATTTCTCATCTTCGTCGTCGGTCACCGATTAAAGGTGCTGAGGCATCCTTCGTATCATTGTCATCGATTGGCCATTCTCAGGCAAATAGAAATGTTCAATCATTCACCATATCATTGTTATCGATTGACCATTCTAAGGCAATCGAGGTATTTAATCATTCATCGTATCATTCGTAGCGATTGGCCATTCTAAGCCAATCGAAGCGCTTAATCATTCATGGAATCATCCGCTGCATCATTGTTATCGGTGGGCCATCCTAAGGCAATCGAGGTGTTAAATTGGGACTGTCAAGGACGGTGTCTATCCGTGTGTTACTGTCATCGTGTTGGCCGACTCAAGGCAGCACACTATCATTAATTGTGATACGGCTTCGTGCCGTGGATTCGGCCCTAGTTGTGATACGGCTTCGTGCCGTGGCTTTGGCCCTAATTGTGATACGGCTTCGTGTCGTGGCTTCGGCCCTAATTGTGATATGGCTTCGTGTCGTGGCTTCGGCCCTAATTGTGATACGGCTTCGTGCCGTGGCTTCGGCCCTAATTGTGATATGGCTTCGTGCCGTGGCTTCGGCCCTAATTGTGATACGGCTTCGTGCCGTGGATTCGGCCCTAATCGATACAGCTTCGGGCTGTTTTGGCTTCATGTGATTGTGATATTTGACAGCTTCGGCTGAGCGGCTTTCAATCCTTTATTATTGTCCTGGTAATTTCATTGGAGCCTTCGGGCATTGTGATTCATAATTAATTCAGTCCTGGTTTGGTTCATGTCGTGTAATTCATTGTGGTATTCTGTGATTTTGATTCGCCGTTGGGCACTTATGTTCTAACCTGACGAATAGGTATTAATAGTATGTCGTGGGCATAGTATTTCGCGAATGCTCGGTTCTTACCTTGGTTTGTGAGCATCTCGTATTATTATTATCATTGTACCGTTTCATTCTGCCTTTGGATGCATATCATGTTATACATGTATTTGATGTTCATTATCTCTGGATGATCGACTTCGTGGGCGGAACATGTTTTCATGTTTTAGGTGATTGCGAGGAAAGAGTTGAGACACAGGGGCATGACGATGGCGACGAGGCATTCGAGCGATACTAGTCCGAGTTGTTCATTGTCGGTCAGTCAGTTGGAGTGTACTCCAGTCTTGTCAGTTGTTGTCGTGTTGTATTTCATTTTTGGCCATGTAGGCCACTTTTGTCGTTGAAATTCCTTATCGGAATATTATGTCGGATGTCATGGTAGGGACTATGATTTTCCCTTATTGTGTAATTTATTGTATTTTAGTCATGTTCGCCTGGTGGATCTCCTGGCGTGGAGTCCACCTGTAATAACCCAATAGGATTTGGTGTTACAGAAAATACACAATCATGAGTTATCTTTAGTTACGAAATATCCTTAGTTATGAATTAAGCTGAAGAGGAGTATCATAGTACGCCCGTAATGTTCTGTGCAAGTGTACAAGACGAATGACCGGACACACCCGTCCTTATACCTAATTAGTCTCACGGAGGTAATCGTTACCGTGTGCACAGTCCAATGTATCGATCCCAATACATGACCATCGCGTGCTCGACTAAAAATTCCACACATCCGCACCCGGCCACGCAATATGAACCCAGATGGTCATATGGACGAGAATGACCATAATGAAATACCAATGAATAATAATCCGACATGGTCAAGAATGACTCACCGAGATGAAATTAATAGTGAAGTGAATGATAGTTCAATGAAATGATTAGAACCGTCGTTCCTCGTTAATGAAGTGATTATTCGACAATTACAAGTCTCAATACGGTTAATACAATGATGAATGAGTTATGATTATGAATGAACAACAACAAAAGGAATGAATATCCTTTTAACCGAGTAAGAATTAACTTACACAACACCAATGAAGAATGTCTTTCCACGAACAAACGTCCTAAATGAAATGTTGGTCGCTCGAACAACCTTGAATAACATAATTTCGAACAATCCATTCAATATACGAATCAAACACGATGATAGCCAACATCAAAACGTCGATACGACTAAACCAAGTTCATTGGGGCATAATATCAAACACGTTGTGACCAATCTCCGATTGTTAACAACCAAACTTCAATTATACCAATATCAAAACCCCAAGAAGTGTTTCAAACCAACAAAGCATCTTCAATATGATCAATAATCCAAAATGAATATCCAAATTCGTGATTTCAACAATAATTAATCGAAAACCCCCAAATCCAACTTAATATTCAAAGTGTTCTTGAACAATCCTTCAATAATCCAATGAATAATCATATATATCCATAATCATGCGTACATCACTTCATACAACATGATTTTAACGTCTAAAACATCATATCTCAATACAAAATCGAAATCTAAGATGTTGAAGAATATTACCTTTGAAGATCCAAGCACTTCGATCCGATGAAAACGTGTTAAAACGACTATCCAAGCTCCCCAAACGAATGGATATGATGAAAACCGAACACCCTTATGATTGATGATGAAAAATATCTCCCTCAAGCTATCTCTCTCTCGGAACAAAGTGAAGAAAAATGGGAAAATGAGCTGAAAGTCCCGATCAAGTCCTTATAAACTGCCGGAAGTTACGGCCGTAACTCGGCCTTCTTACGGCCGTAACATCCCAGGTCAACGGCCTTACGGCCGTAACCAGCCAACTCGTACGGCCGTAACTCGGCTTCGTCCAATCACATGCCGACAGCCTTACGGCCGTATCCTTACCTGACTTACGGGCGTAACTCACCCTCGTCTCAAACACCTGCCGACATCCTTACGGCCGTACCCTAACACCTTACGGGCGTAACTCGGATGATACGGCCGTATCCGGCCAAACTCACGGGCGTAAGCCCCCTTCGTCGAAAATGACTAGGCACCCTGCCTGTAACCTACGGTCGTATCCGGCCAAGCCTTACGGCCGTACCTTCCTCGTCTTACGGCCATATGCCGAAACCCTTACGGCCGTAAGTCCCTCGCGTCCGACACATCCTGAAAAACACGAACACTCCTTACGGCCGTATCCTGCCCATCTTACGGCTGTAACTCGCCTTCGGCCAAAAATGCCTGGACACCCTGCTCGACACGTACGTCCGTAACCGGCCAAGCCTTACGGCCATACCTGCTCAACTTACGGCCGTATGCCGCAACCTTACGGCCGTAAGTCCCATTCGTCCAAAATGGCCTGAAATCAATGAATGCCTGTTATGGCCGTATCCGACAATCTTACGGTCGTAACTCATTGATGGACAAGGTGAAAATCCGATAACTCCGATTCCTCGCTACGATTGAAGAATGATCCGACATACCATACGTATGTGAAAGTGAACAAGTCCAACACATGCCAAAGAACCAATCACGATGAAAATGATAACACTCCCGTCTGGATCTATAAACGGAGATGAAATGACGATCGGTAACTGATATACGATTACAACATGCCAACAGTGGACGCAAATGAATGAATCATGAATGATGAGTGATTAATACTGAGTGAAAATTACTGAGTGATCATTACTGACTGATTAATACTGAATGAAAATGAATGAATTACAACTGGGTATTACATACTCCCCCCCTTAAAAAGAGTTTCGTCCTCGAAACTAAGGGTCAAACAACTCGGGATAAGTCTCCCACATACTGTCCTCGGTTTCCCAAGTATCCTCTTCGATTCTGTGTCTAGACCACTGAATTTTAACCAAAGGAATCATATTGTTCCTCAACTGTTTGATTCGCCGCTCTAAAACTTATATAGGACGCTCCTCATACGAATGGTCATCCGCGATCTCGATTTCGTCGAACTGAAGTATGTGACTCGGGTCGGCAACATATTTCCGCAACTGAGAGACATGAAACACAATATGAATTCGGCTCAACGCCGAAGGTAAAGCCAATCGATAAGCTAACTCGTCTACTCGATCCAAAATCTCAAATGGTCCAATGAATCTCGGACTCAACTTTCCCCGCTTCCCGAAATGGAAGATACCTCGACTCGGTGATACTTTGACCAAAACGTGGTCACCCGTCTCGAGCTCTAGTGGTCGACGACGATTATTTTCATATGATTTCTGTCGACTCTGAGCGGTCAACAGATGACTCCTGATCAAAGCTACCTTCTCACGGGCGGCTATAAGCATATAGGGCTCGGTGCCGATTGACTCTGATGGGTCGTCCCAACACAAAGGAGATCGACAACGACGACCGTATAAGGCCTTGTAAGGTGCCATCTCAATCGAAGCATGCCAACTATTATTGTATGTGAACTCAATCAACGGTAGTTGGGCTTCCCAATCATATTTCCAATCGAGGACGCATGCCCTCAACATGTCCTCCAATGTCAGAATAGTCCTCTCTGATTGCCCGTCGGACTGAGGATGAAAAACGGTAATGAGATTAAGCTGAGTTCCCATAGCACGATGAACTGATTTCTAAAATGTAACACGAATCGTCCATCACGATCGGAAACAATACTCTTAGGAGTACCATGTAATCTCACTATCTCTTTGATGAACAAATTGAGTTTCATTTCGAAAACCGATTCCCTTAACCGAGTTTTTAGCCTTGATCGTTTTGACGGTAGTTGGTGTAGCCAGTCTCTCTGGACCCCACGTATCCTTAATCTCAAGGAAATGAGCTGACTTAGTTAAACGGTCCATAATTACCCAGATTGTATTCATGCCACGACAACTCTTCGACAAACTCGTGATGAAGTCCAAGGAAATATCTTCCCACTTCCACTCTGGAATAGGGAGCGGTTTCAGCATATCTGTCGGTCGTTGATGTTCTATCTTGACTTGCTGGCAGGTCAAACATCTCGAAACAAATTCTGCGACTTCTCGTTTCATATTACTGCACCAGTAATTTTATTTCAGGTCCTTGAATATCTTGCTGGACCCCGGATGAAAGGAAAAAGGGGGTAGCATGAGCTTCTCTCAAGATCGAGTTTTTCAACTCGTCATTCGCCGGTACGCACAACCGATTCTTAAATCGCAAAAGTCCATCCTTGTGGACCACAAATCCAGGGGCTTTCCCCTGTGCCACATCCTCACGGATGCGCAACAATGATGGGTCTGAACCCTGATTCTCTCTGATTGCCTCCTCCAGTGGCGATGGAATCTCTAACATGCAAAGTTGCCCTTGCACTCGCTGAAGCCAGACCTCGATCTCGGGTCTAAGAAATTCCTGCTGAAGCTCCTTCTGAACTGTTAAACAAGCAAGCATTTGCTCCTGAACGGACTTACGACTCAAGGCATCGGCAACCATGTTTGCCTTACCCGGGTGGTACAAGATCTCGATATCATAATCTTTGATTAGTTCCAACCACCGCCTCTGTCGCATATTAACTCCTTCTGAGTAACTATATACTTCAAACTCTTATGATCGGTGAATATCTGACAGGTGACACCATAAAGGTAATGATGCCAAATCTTCAACGCGAAAACCACGGATGCTAGTTCCAAGTCGTGGGTCGGATAATTAACCTCATAAAGTCTCACTAAAAACCACAAATCCTTCCGTCCCTTGCGGTAAAGAAAGGATAGGTGCTGACATTAACCGGCTCTTGAGTTCCTCAAAACTCAGCTGACACGCGTCGGACCACGTGTATTTCTTATCCTTTCGCAAAAGGTTCGTCATTGATTGAGCGATTTTTGAAAATCCCTCCACAAACCGCCGATAATAACCGGCTAATCCGAGAAAGCTTCGGATTTCCTTAACATTCTTCAGAGGTAACCAATCTTGGATAGACTCTATCTTCTGAGGATCAACACGCACTCCATCTGATGAAATTACATGCCCGTGAAACGTCACTTCGGACATCCAGAACTCACATTTGGAAAACTTTCCATAAAGTTGTTCTCGTATCAACACGTCGAGAACCTGATGAAGGTGAACCTCGTGCTCCTCTCGGTCACGAGAATAAATCAAAATGTCATCGATGAAGACAACAACAAACTGATCCAAAAAGTCGATGAAAACCCGATTCATTATCTCCATGAATACCGCAGGTGCATTAGTTAACCCTAACGGCATTACCATGAACTCATAATGACCATAGCGTGTACGAAACGCTATCCTTGCGATATCCAACTCTCGAATTCACAAATGATGATATCCAGATCGTAGGTCGATCTTGGAAAATATTGAAACTCCCTGAAGTTGATCTAAGAGATCATCAATACGGGGTAGAGGATACTTATTCTTGATCGTCACCCTGTTCAACTCCAGATAATCAATACACAAGCGAAATGAACCATCCTTCTTCTTGACAAACAATACTGGTGCTCCCCATGGGGACGCACTCGGTCGGATATAACCTTTCTCGAACAATTCCTCAAGTTGATTCTTCAACTCCCCGCATTTGGCCGGGCCATCCCAGACGGTGCCTTCGATATTGGAGACGTACCAGGCTCCAACTCAATCATGAATTCCACATCTCTCTGTGGAGGTAAACCAGGTAGCCCGTCTGGGAGTACATCATCAATCGATAACAATGATACCACAAATGATTGAACACCTCGATTGTCATAGAACGGTCAATTGATGACAATGATACAGTGAATGATTGAACACCTCGATTGCCTTAGAATGGCCAATCGATGAAAATGATACAATGAATGATTGAACACTTCGATTGCCTTAGAACGGCCAATCGATGAAAATGATACAATGAATGATTGAACACTTCGACTGAGAAATTTCACTGCTTCCATCATATTAATAATTCTTCTGGAACAACGGGGATTACCTCCCTGAAATACATAATCGGCTTCAATGACTGAAATGATACTGACCAAGCGCTTACGAATGCTGAGGATGGTATCATGACGATCCATCCAACTAATACCCAATTTCACATAATCCTTAGATAAATCCACCACGATGAGGTCCGCCAACCAATTGCTGTCATTAAGCTTAATTCGGTATGATTTCCAAAAATTCTTCTACCGTCAGGTAGACCAATGATATAAGGTCCACAATCAATAGGACCATCCAAATTAAGTCTACTCAAACATGATTCGGAAATGAATGAATGCGATGCACCAGAATCAAAAAGGGTACACACAGGTTGAGATAAAATTGCGAGTATACCTGAGGTCATTCGGGCCACCGGATCGTCGGTCCCCTTCCTCGCGTGAATCCGGGACTTGCCGGACCTCGAACCGGACACTCTCGTCTGATAAATATGAGCTCCGCCTTTAGTCGCTTCTGTCATCTTAAACGACGCTGACAGAGCAGCCTGATTCTGAATTGCTGATTGCTTCGGGGCCTGAGATGCCTCCGGAGTCAGCTTGGAGTCCCTTCGGCAATAACGGGCCTTATGCCCAACAATCCCACAATTATGGCACATGATAGACAGTTTCAGACACTTAGTGCTGTAATGGCCCGGCGCTCCGCAGTTGAAACAGATGATGGCCGAACTGGCCGCTCGGGACTGAGATCCCGCAGGATTAGGCGTCGTGGGAGGTCGCTCAGAAATGTTAGGGACCGTACGAGGCTTCTTGGAGGTTGACCGACCGCATTCGGACCGACTACGCTTCGTTGATTTCTTGCTGACATATGAAGGTCGTTGCTCAGCAATTTCCTTAGCAGCAGGCTCATACGGGGGGTTCTCTTGATTAATTCGGCCAGAGTGGCGCAATGATGATTGAGCAATTGCATATGGGTCATCATGACTTGCATAAAAATGAGTGGATCAACCCAAACATCTTCTGATCGAGCCGAGTCCTGGGTACGATTCCCCGACAACGAGTGATTGTTTCCCGGGTTTTGGCCCGCACCGCAGCCTCTCCCCGTGCATCCCCTGAGAGCTCTCTCCATACTGAAGTAGGAAGGTCGAATGATAATCATAGATATCGTATGAGTATCGCATTATGATTTACGTCATGAAATGATGAAAATGAGCATACGCGCTCTAACACAGTGATTACATGAATGATTAACTGAGGTGACATGATTATCTGATGAAATTCTTGAAATGATTATCTTGAATAAATTAACAAGATTAATGATATGATCTTCCAGATCAACAACTGAGTAATGAAATGAATTGAGTGATTAATGAGTTAACATGATCGTCCTGATCAAATGAAAATGATGTTTGAGGATTGTTAACTGATGAATTATGAATGAATGATTATTGCCAGAAATTATACCATGGCGTTAGAAGTCTTACCGTTCCTTCGGTCTGATTGGCTCGGCATTTACACAGGTCACACGTGACGCGAAAGTCCAATGATACTAGTCTGATGACGATGATTTCAAATGAGACATGACTCGGAAGGTAGTATTCAAAACCACGCTCCGATACCAACTCTATAACACCCCAAATTAGACGGATATTACAGTGCCGTGGATCCCCGACTGGGACCCACCAGGCGAATGAAAACTGATGAATTAAATAATATAATTGTAGTACCGAACCACATTATATTACCAAATACTCCAATGAGGAGTTTAAGTACAACACAACAGAACAATACCGAATACTAGTATATTTTATATGAAGATAAAATACACAACACTGAATGAAACGGAGTATCCAAATGAAAATCTGCAGTGGAAAAAAAATGACAACAACATGAATGACTGAAAAGATCGGGGGGGCTACTAGTATCACTAGGACTACTCGCCGTCAATTTTCTATTCCCGTGCTTTTGCCTTGCCATGACCTGAAAACAAAATCCTCAAATGGGTCGCCATACGTAACAACAATCCTCAAGGGTTGAAAATACACAATCATGAGTTATCTTTAGTTATGAAATATCCTTAGTTATGAATTAAGCTGAAGAGGAGTATCATAGTACGCCCATAATGGTCTGTGCAAGTGTACAAGACGAATGACCGGACACACCCGTCCTTGTACCTAATTAGTCTCACGGAGGTAATCGTTACTGTGTGCACAGTCCAATGTATCGATCCCAATACATGACCATCGCGTGCTCGACTAAAAGTTCCACATATCTGCACCCGGCCACGCAATATGAACCCAGAAGGTCATATGAACGAGAATGACCATAATGAAATACCAATGAATAATAATCCGACAAGGTCAAGAATGACTCAGCGAGATGAAATTAATAGTGAAGTGAATGATAGTTCAATGAAATGATTGGAACCATCGTTCCTCGTTAATGAAGTGATTATTCGACAATTACAAGTCTCAATACGGTTAATACAATGATGAATGAGTTATGATTATGAATAAACAACAACAAAAGGAATGAATATCCTTTTAACCGAGTAAGAATTAACTTACACAACACCGATGAAGAATGTCCTTCCACGAACAAACGTCCTAAATGAAATGTCGGTCGCTCGAACAACCTTGAATAACACAATTTCGAACAATCCATTCAATATACGAATCAAACACGATGATAGCCAACATCGAAACGTCGATACGACTAAACCAAGTTCATTGGGGCATAATATCAAACACATTGTGACCAATCTCCGATTGTTAACAACCAAACTTCAATTATACCAATATCAAAACCCCAAGAAGTGTTTCAAACCAACAAAACATCTTCAATACGATCAATATTCCAAAATGAATATCCAAATTCGTGATTTCAACAACAATTAATCGAAAACCCCCAAATCTAACCTAATATTCAAAGTGTTCTTGAACAATCCTTCAATAATCCAATGAATAATCATATATCAATAATCATGCGTACATCACTTCATACAACATGATTTTAACGTCTAAAACATCATATCTCAATACAAAATCGAAATCCAAGATGTTGAAGAATATTACCTTTGAAGATCCAAGCACTTCGATCCGATGAAAACATGTTAAAACGACTATCCAAGCTCCCCAAACGAATGGAGATGATGAAAACCGAACACCCTTATGATTGATGATGAAAAATATCTCCCTCAAGCTCTCTCTCTCGGAACAAAGTTAAGAAAAATGGGAAAATGAGTTGAAAGTCCCGATCAAGTCCTTATAAACTGCCGGAAGTTACAGCCGTAACTCGGCCTTCTTACGGCCATAACATCCCAGGTCAACGGCCTTACGGCCGTAACTAGCCAACTCGTACGGCCGTAACTAGGCTTCGTCCAATCACCTGCCAACAGCCTTACGGCTGTATCCTTACCTGACTTACGGGCATAACTCGCCCTCATCTCAAACACCTGCCGACATCTTTACGGCCGCACCCGCACACCTTACGGGCGTAACTCGGATGATACGGCCATATCCGGCCAAACTTACGGGCGTAAGCCCCCTTCGTCGAAAATGACCAGGCACCCTGCCTGTAACGTACGGTCGTATCTGGCCAAGCCTTACGGCCGTACCTTCCTCGTCTTACGGCCGTATGCCGAAACCCTTACGGTCGTAAGTCCTTCTCGTCTGACACATCCTGAAAAACACGAACACTCCTTACGGCCGTATCCTGCCCATCTTTCGGATGTAACTCGCCTTCGGTCAAAAACACCTGGACACCCTGCTCAACACGTACGGCGGTAACCGGCCAAGCCTTACGGCCGTACCTGCTCAACTTACGGCCGTATGCCGCAACCTTACGGCTGTAAGTCCCATTCGTCCAAAATGGCCTGAAATCAATGAATGCCTGTTACGGCCATATCCGACAATCTTACGACTGTAACTCGTTGATGGACAAGGTGAAAATCCGATAACTCCGATTCCTCGCTACGATTGAAGAATGATCCGATATACCATACGTATGTGAAAGTGAACAAGTCCAACACATGCCAAAGATGATTCCTCCAGTACAAGACTACCAATCACGATGAAAATGATAACACTCCCATCTGGATCTATAAACGGAGATGAAATGACGATCGGAAACTGATATACGATTACAACATGCCAATAGTGGACGAGAATGAATGAATCATGAATGATGAGTGATTAATACTTAGTGAAAATTACTGAGTGATAATTACTGACTGATTAATACTGAATGAAAATGAATGAATTACAACCGGGTATTACATACACATTGTCGGAACTTCTGACAGAGCTTCAGTCTGCTGAAGGTCTCTTTAAACAAGGATATCATCAAATTCTTGTGGCAACCGGTGCTGCTTCTTCAAAACCCAAATGGGGAAAGAAGAAAAAGCAGGTTAGCCAGAAGCAAGTGGCATCCTTCAAAGCTAAGGGCAAGGCTCCTCAGTCATAGGCTCCTCAGACGGAAGCGAATAAAAAGCCGAAGGGCAAGTGCTTCAATTGCGGTCTCAAAGGGCATTTCAAGAGTGACTGCCCTAAGAAAGGTACGTCTCATGCAGTAGTAGTCAAAACATGTTTGGCTGCCTGTTCCATCACTTCGTGGATAGTTGATTCGGGCTCCATTGATCATGTTTGTTATGACTCGCAGGGGTTCCAAGTAACCAAGGTACTTAGTGCGGATGAGATTACAATAAGTCAGCGACTATCCTGCATCAAGGTCACAGTGGGAGTCGTGCAGCTAAAAGTTGATGATAAGATTTTAGTTCTTAATAATGTATTCTTGGTAACCGATTTTAGAATGAATTTGATTTCAGTTTCTAAATTGCGTCGTAATGGATATTCATTTTCTTTTGAAGATAATGCAGTTATTAAAAGAAACGGTGAATATGTTTGCACGAGTACTTATCGTGAAGAACTTTATATCATTAATGCTGCACCAGCTCCCTTGCATACTTATAAATCACTTAATTCTTTGACTAATCCTAATAAAAGAAAAGAGCCTTCGAGTATAAATCCAACATATTTGTGGCATTTACGATTGGGTCATATTAACCTTAGAAGGATTCAAAGATTGGTGTGGCCCATTGGATTCGCTCCAAGTTGGGTCATTTCCAACCTGCGAATCCTGTATAGAAGGTAAAATGACTAAAAGGGATTTTCAAAGCAAAGGAAATCGTGCACAAAATGTGTTGTAATTGGTTCATTCCGATGTATGTGGTCCAATGAACATCCAGGCTAAGGGTGGTTTCGAATACTTCATCACATTTATAGATGATTTTCGAGATATGGATACATCTATTTGATGCGATGTAAGTCTGAATCTTTTGATAAGTTCAAAGAATTCAAGGCTGAAACGGAGAAGCGTCATGGGCAGAGTATCAAGTCACTATGATCTGATCGTGGTGGCGAATACCTTAGTGGAGAGTTTTTGGATTTATTGGCACGTGAGGGGATTACTTCCTACCACATACCGTACACCACAACAAAATGGTGTTGCTGAACGAAGGAATCGTACTTTATTAGAGATGGTTAGGTCAATGATGAGTTATTCTGATTTGCCTATTTCGTTTAGGGGACATGCCTTGGAAACAGCAGCGTATATTCTAAACTTGGTGCCTTCGAAATCAGTTCCAAAAACACCCACAGAACTATGGAATGGGCGCAAGCCCAGTCTAGGACATGTTTGGATTTGGGGTTCACCAGCACACGTGCTGAATAAAGAAGCTGATAAGTTGGCATCTCGTACAGAAGTACGAGTGTTTGTAGGATATCCGAAGGGAACGAAGGGTGGCTTATTCTACAGTCCTAAAGACTAGAAGGTCATTGTTAGCACCAATGCCCGGTTCTTGGAGGAGGACTATGTGATAAGCCACAAGCCTAGGAGTGAGGTCATTCTAGAAGAACTTAGGGGCGAGATTTAGACAATACCAATTATGCAAACACCTAGTGTACCACGTATCGACACTATTGTGGATACGCAAAATAGAGACACGCCTAGTCATAGTGGGAGGGTTTTTCATCAACCTGAACGTTTCATCGGCGTGGAAGCATCTTCAGACCACTCCCCGGACCAGGATGAAACGGATCCATGTACGTACAAACAGGCAGTTCAAGACAAGGATACTGAATACTGGAAAACAGCAATGGAATCCGAAATGGGATCTATGGATTCTAATCAAGTGTGGGAGCTTGTAGAGCTACCCAATGGGGTAAAAGCCATTGGAAGTAAGTGGTTCTACAAGCATAAGAGAGGATCGAAAGGGAATGTTGAAACCTTCAAAGCAAGGCTTGTTGCGAAAGGTTACACTCAGAAGGAGTGCATCGACTACGATGAGACCTTCTCGCCAGTAGCCATGCTTAAATCGATCCAGATTCTCTTAGCTATAGCTGCGCATTTGGATATAGAGATTTGGCAGATGGATGTCAAGACTGCGTTCTTGAGCGGGAGTCTTGATAAGGAAATCTACGTGCGCCAACCTGAAGGATTCATTGCTGAAGGAGAGGAGCACTTAGTGTGCAAACTCAAGAGAGCCATTTATGGTCTCAAGCAAGCATCAAGGTCTTGGAACATGCGATTTGATGAGGTCATTCAATCGTATGGTTTTAAACAGTGTCCTAGTGAGGTTTGTGTATACAAAAAGTGCGATGGAAATGTGTTGGTGTTTCTTGTACTGTACGTAGATGATATACTTCTAATTGGAAATAATGTAAAGGTATTATCAGACATAAGGGTATGGATTTCTGAGCAGTTCGATATGAAAGATTTGGGAGAAGCTGGGCACATCCTTAGTATTAAGATCTTTCGAGATCGCAAGAAAAGGATGTTGTGCTTATATCAGGCATCTTATATCGATACGGTGCTAAAGCGGTTCAGCATGGAAAATTCCAAGAAAGGTTTCTTACCTTACAGACATGGAATTCATCTATCTAAGGCTATGTGTCCTAAGACACAGAAGGAGATAGATGACATGAAGCTGGTCCCTTATGCTTCGGCAGTGGGAAGCCTCATGTATGCTATGCTTTGAGATGTATGGCAGCATTGCTTTGAGTATAGGTGGGAGATAGATAGACATAGTCTAGATAGTATACTTCAAAAGCATGCTTTGAATATAAGTGGGAGATTGTTAGGGTTGTATACGTCAAAGCATACTTTATGCTTGTATTACCTAATTTCCCGATCTTTATCTATGAGAAAATTTAATTCATTTATCATATATTTTGCATATTTATTCACGCTATGGTTATGCAAATGTAGTCTAAATTACTTTATATTGTAGATAATGTGGTGTGTCGTGTCACACAGAAGATCACATTATCGGTTCCTTATATAGTAATATTTAGTTCATAATCTATATAACATTAGATAATTATGTGAGAGGTTGTAGTATATGCTGGAGATTGGTTGGTCTTGACCATTAGGATATATTAGCATATTCGTTATACGTTGAACAGGATCGAGGTGAGATAGATTCTTTTGTACTGACTATAAGAAGAACGTACATCTCGGATAATTATTATTTCTTAATTCTAGTGATTAATATTTAATTATATATATTTAATATTTATTGCTTTGATTTATCATGGGTGAGAGCCACAATGATTGACTCAATATGCTCGATATTTTGGGCAATATTATTATTTATATGATAATTAATATTATAGCTAGAAATTGTGTCCCGACCAGTTGGGTTGATCATGTCCCTTGAGGCACTCGAAAGGATTATTATATTAAACCCTGGAGGTGGAATTAATTTTTCGATATAATAATAAAGGTCGAGTGGTATACTCATATATAATATATTAATTAATTAAAAGTTGTCAGTAGCTTAAATTAATTAATGGGCATGGAATATCTTAAACACGGGAAATAATTAATTCAAAAAGGAGCCCAATTTCGTAATTTGGGATTTTGGTAGGAAGTGCAATATTAACTTATTAGTGGACTAAGTTGATATTAATAGAGTCTTAATATTAGGAAGAGTCCTAATATTGGAAAGAAGACATCTATTGGGAGTCCTTACCATATCCTCCTTAAGGTCCCTGGAGTAGCCCAAAATACCTATAAATAAGACATTGGTGTTGGCCGATTTTACTACTTCCAATTGCCCAAGAAAATCGATTTTTCCCTTGTGTGTTTAATTGTGGATCTTAACTTGTGTCTTGGATTCCACAATTTGGTTAACACAATATTTTTCGAAAATACTCAAAATAAGAAAAATAGAGAGAACAAAAATCGTAAGTTTCTTGAGAAGAGATTTCGGCCGAACTCCAGTTGTCCAAGTTTAGTCCGGTAGATTGTTGCTCACATGACATCCGGACGTAGGCGGGATATACTCTAGAAGATATTGAGGTAGAAATACAAGAAGATCGGAGAGGAACACGAAGAGGACATAAATCGATCCAAAAAGGAATTTTCTACCACTTCGTGTCAAAGGTAAAAATTACCAACTCCCATGCGTAAATATGTTTATTTAATTATTTATTAATCTGTTTAGTTAATTAGTTGACAAGCCTAAATAGATCCGGTTTTTCTGTTGGTTAGTTTATAAAACCTTTTATTAAATTATTCCCACCAACTTGCTTCCGCTGCGTTTTATATTCCAACAATAGGTACTAATTGGATTAGTATATTCAAACCGACTCACCCTCGATTTGTCACACGAATTTCACTCCGGGACAGTCAATGACGGAATCGAAAGGTTGTGATAGGTATTCGTGAACCTTCGACTTGAGGATTTAGTAGGGATGTGCTTGTGACGTCAAGATTTTCATTAGAGAAGTTCGACCCTGTAAACCCGGAGGTGGGGGTCAACCTCGATGTGCATCTTAACGGGCAAGTAGCAAGTCCTACTGAATACCAAGATAGAATTCTTTCTCCCGTTAGTGAGCGGGTTATATGTCCTATGCGGTTATTGGCAGATGAGATCATAAGTCTTTGGCCAAAGTATTGGAGCTAGTTGTATTGGATACACGAGAGCTCATTGATCTAGATTTGCATTAACGCATGCATATCGTCAAGTACAGATAGGGTTTGACTGAACGTGACCCTATAACTTGATCGGGACATTTGAAAGAAGGGTTTATATGTATACTGGTATTCACGACAGAATGGTTCTTGAATGATCCCAATCATTCGTTCTCAGTTGGGGTACAGTGTAGGCCGCCAGGTTGGCTAGGTGGTGCTACTATTCTTCCGTTCCACCCACTGCTGACTGAGACGAACCTACCGAGTCACGCAATAGGATTGACGGTGGAATGAATCGAGCTTAATCTCTCATTATGAATATTAGATATTGGATATCTAATTTGGGACATTGGATGTCTAAATTGATTTATTGGATAAATTAATTTACGGCCTAATGAATTAAATAAATTACCGGATGATTAATTTAATTCATGAATATAATTATTTCTTAAATAAATTAATTATGTCATTATGTATTTAATACAATTAATTAATTGGATTAATTAATCGATATAACATCGGAATGGAATCGGAATTTATCTGTTTAGACTCACAGAAGTCCAAAACGAACCAAACTCATATCGGTTCTTCTAGATGGCCAACCCCTTCCACCAACCTTCGACTTAGTCTTTGTCTCCATTTTATAAATGGAAGACCAAAGACTTAAGAGATATGGTATCTCTTATTTTAATGTAAAAGGTGATTTGGGGAGATGTTGATAAAGGAATATAATGAAGACTTCCACTTGCTTTTGGTGAGAGCATTCATGGCTCATTAGAAAGTGAGAGAGAAAACTAATTTTCTTGGTCTTCTTCACCATTTTCTTCTTCATTCATATTCTTCATAATTTTCTTAGAGAAAGATTGTGAGGATATATTGAGAGATATAGATTAAACACTTCGAGTGTTATAATCTTGATTAGCAAAGCTTCTATAACCTTGTTCTAGCCGTATCCTTGGAGGATAATGAGGTTTAGTCATTCTGGTTGTTTCTCCGGTGCGTGGCAAGTAGAGACGCGGTTCTTTCGGCGTTGGATCATCCAAGAGCTTGGAGCGGATTGGATTATAGGAAAATCAACAAAAGCTTGGGGAATCACTCAAGAGAAGGAAACTATTTAATCAATGGACTACAAGGGTGAGTTTCTATATCTCTTATGTTTTCGTTTGTATATTCACATATACGTAGCTCGATCGATCCTCGTAGGGATTCAGATCGAATTAATTTTCGTTTTACCGCTTCCGTTGGGCCTTTGTTTTAGGCACCAAATTCCAACAGCGTCGCTGCTTGTTGAATTAGCATTATTCCTCGCGTTCGCGCATGTATTCACACGAGCTCCGGGGGTTCGGCCCACACCGCGGCCTCTTCCCCTGCGTCCTCTGCCAGCTCGATCCATACTAAAGGTAGGGAACACATGATAATTATAGATCTCGCATGAATATCACACTATGATTAAGTTATGAAATGGCAATAATGAGCATACGCGCTCTAACACCATGATTACATGCAGGATCAACTGAGGTGACATGATTATCTGATGAAATTATTGAAATGATCATCTTGAACAAGTTAACAAGATTGATAATACGATCCACAAGATCGACAACTGAATAATGAGATTGACTGAGTGATTAATGAATTAACATGAATCGGAAAGATCCACAAGAAAATGATGAATGAGGATTGTTGATTGATGAATGATGAATGAGTGATTGTTATTGCCATAAATTATACTATGGCATCAGAAATCTTACTGTTTCTTGGTCTGAGGGGCTTGGCGCTTGCACAGGTCACACGTGACGCGAAGGTCCAATGATATTAGTCTGATGAACGGTGATTTCAAATGATACATGACTCGGAAGGTAGTATTCAAAACCACGCTCTGATACCAACTCTGTAACACCCCAAACTAGGCGGCTATTACAGTGCCGTGGACCCCCGACTGGGACCCACCAGGTGAATGAAAATTAATGAATAAAATAATAAAACTGTAGTACCGAACCACATTATATTACCAATTACTCCGATGAGGAGTTTTAAGTACAATACACCTAGGAAATACAGAATTACCTATACATTTTATATGATGATAAAATATACAACACTGAATAAAATGAATATCCAAACGGAAATTTGCAGCGGAAATAAAAATGAAGAAACATGAATGACTGAAAAGGACTGGGACCCCTACTAGTATCACTGGGACTCCTCGCTGCCATGACCTAAAAACAACATCCCCAACGGGGTCAGTTACACAGAACAACAATCCTCAAGAGTTGAATAAACACAATCATTATATATATCCTAGTTATGAAATTAAGCTGAAGAGGGGCATCATAGTACGACCGTAATGGGACGTGCAAGTGCACAAGATGAGTGTCCGGACACACCCGCACTTGTACCTAATTAGTCTCATGGAGGCACGTTACCGTGTGCACAGTCTAATGTGTCGGTGAACCCGCACCACATGACTATCGTGTGCCCGACTAGAAATTCCACACATAACCACCCGGCCACGTAATATGAACCCAGAAGGTCACAAGAACAAGAGTGACCATGATGAATATTAATGAATAACAATCCGGCAAGGGTCAAGAATGACTCACCGAGATGAAATAATAATGAAATTAATGATAGCTTAGTGAAATGATTGGAACCGTAGTTCCTCGTGAATTGAAGGATTAGTTTGATAATTACAAGTCTCAACATGATTAATACACTATGAATGAATTATGAATATGAATGAACAACAACGAAAGGAATGAGTATCCTTTTAACCGAGTAAGAATTAAGTTACACAATACCGGTGAAGAAGGTCCTTCCTCGAACAAACGTCCTAAATAGAAATATCGATCGCCCAAACAACCTTGAATAACACAATTACCAACAATCCGCTTAATATACTAATCAATCATGATCACAACCAACTTAAAATGTCGATACAACAAATCCAATTTCATTGGGGCATTATGACAAACACGTTGTAACCAATCTTCAATTGTTCACAACCAATCTCAATTATATCGATACCAAACCTCCAACGAGTGATTAAATCCAACAAAATATCTTCAACATAATCAAATAACTCAATATGAATACACAATTCGAGATTTCAACAACATCTAATCGAAACCCCCAAATTCGAAATCAACCTTCAAAGTGTTCTTAAAATAATCATTCAATAATCCAATGAATATTCATACAAACTCATAATCATATGTATATCTCTTCATATATTATGATTATCACATCCAAAACATCATATTCCATCTTAAAATCGAAATCTAAGGTTTGGAGAAAATTACCTTTGAAGATCCAACCTCTTCGATCTGTCGAAACTCGTGTTAATCGACTTCCCAAGCTCCACAAATGAATAAAGATGATTAAACCCGAACACACAAGTGTTTGATGATGAAATATCTCTCCCAAAATATCTCTCTTTCGGAACCAAAATGAAGAAGTGGTGAAATGAGCATAAAAATCCCGTTCATGTCTTTAAATACTGTGCAGAGTTACGACCGTAACTCTGCCAGCTTGCGGCTGTAACTTTCCAAGTCAATGGCCTTATGGCCGTAATATCCATTACATACGGCCGTAACAACACTTCGTCAAAAAAATGATAATGAACGCACTGACCGAGTTATGGCCGTACCAGAAATACTTTACGGCCGTAACAACAATACTAACGGCCGTATCCTACTGAACTTACGGCCGTAAGTTGCCTTCGTTGACAACACTTTCCTGCACAAACGAATGCATGCTACGGCCGTAGTTTCCAAATTATACGGCCGTACCTTCCTGCTTACGGCCGCAACTAGTATGACTTACGACCGTATGACGTCTTCGTCCAGAAAGACACCAATTCCACAAATGCATGTTACGGCCGTAACTCACTGCTAGAAATGACAAAATCTGACAACTCCATCTGCTCGTTACAAATGATGAATGATCCGACATACAATAATTGTATGAATGTAATTAAGTCCAATAACATGCAATATGTGATACTTCCAACACAAGACTACCAATCACAATGATTATGATAATACTCACATCTCGATTCTCAAACAGAGTTGAATGATGATCGGTAACTGATACACGGCTCCAAGTACGTCAACGAATAATATAAATGAATGAATGTGAATGATGAATGATTATTAATGAGTGAAAAATTACTGAGTGATAATTACTGAATGATAATGAATGAATTTACAATCGGGTATTACAATTATAGCCAATTATGAGTACAAAAGGCATGAATATAATCAATAAACCCGAGTTTTCATAGAGTTCTAACTTGAATACATGTAACATGGTCTCATCTCCAATTAACAAGACTTAATCAAGAAGTGAAGGCTTAATCGGAGCTACTATATCCAATTTTGGCTGCAACAAGACTTAATCAATAAGTAAAACATTAATCGGAACTGTTATTATAGCTAATTCTGAGAACAAAAGGCTTGAATCTAATCAATAAACCTGAGTTTTCATAGAGTTCTGACTCGAATGCATGTTACATGGTTGTATCTCATATTAACAAGACTTAATCAAGAAGTAAAGGCATAATCGGAGATATTATATCAAATCCTTGCTACAACATATCTTAATAAAGAAGTAAAAGATTAATCGGAGGAGTTATAGCCAATTCTTAGTAAAAAAGGCTCGAATCTAATTAATAAACCCAAGTTTTCATAGAGTTCCGACTCGAATGCATGTTACATGGTCTTATCTCCTATTAACAAGGCTTAATCAAGAAGTAAAGACTTAACCTAAGCCATTATAGCCAATTCTCAATATAAAATACTCAAATCTAATCAATAAACCCGAGTTTTCGTAGGATTCCTACTCGAATATATGTAATATGGTTTTATCTCCTATTAACAGGACTTAATCAAGAAGTATCGGAGCTATTATAGCGAATCCTTGCCACAACAAGAATTAATCAAGAAAGAAAATATTAATCGGAGCTGTTATAGCCAATTCTGAGTATAAAAGGCTCGAACCTAACCAATAAACCCGAGTTTTCATAGAGTTTCAACTTAAATGCGTATAACGTGGTCTTATCTCCTATTAACAAGACTTATTCAAGAACTAAAGGCTTAATCGGAGCTACTATATCCAATCCTTGATACAACAAGACTTAATCAAGAACTAAAGGCTTAATCGAGGTTATTATATCCACTCCTTGCTACAAGACTTAATCAAGAAGTAAAATATTAATTGGAGTTGTTATAGCCAATTTCAGTATAAAAGTCTCGAATCGAATCAATAAACCCGAGTTTTTAAAGAGTTCCAACTCGAATGCATGTGATGTGGTCTTATTTCCTACTAACAAGACTTAATCAAGAAGTAAAGGCTTAATCGGAACTATTATATAAATTCTTGCTACAATTCTTGCTACCACAAGACTTAATCAAGAAAGAAAATATTAATCAGAGCTATTATAGCTAATTCTGAGTACAAAAGGCATGAATCTAATCAATAAACCCGACTTTTCATAGAGTTCTAACTCGAATGCATGTAACATGGTCTTATCTCCTATTAACATGACTTAATCAAGAAGTGAAGGCTTAATCGGAGCTACTATATCCAATTTTTGCTACAAGACTTAATTGTTAGGCGTATTTTTATACGCTTTTATATCATTAGTTTATATCCATTTTGAGCCTAAAAATGCATAAATGAGCTTTTAATGCACTATTCTTATATGTTTTGCAGGAAATCGGAGTCCGGAAGCCGAAATGATGAAAAAAGGGCGAAAACAGCAGTTTTTGGTCATGAGTCGTGGCACAAACCAAGTGAGACGCGGCACACGAAGATGTTCAGAAAGCGCTGAGCACACTGTACTGTGAGCCGCGGCACAGCCTAAGTGAGCCGCGGCCCAGGAGGAAAAAAGGGCGCCCAGGCATGGGGCGCTGAACGTGTGAGCCGCGGCACAGATTAAGTGAGCCACGGCCCACCGGGCAGTTTTGCTGATTATTCCGCGTTTCTGGGCCGTTTTGGAGCCTGTTCTCGACCTAATCACACGGACGCGTTTTGGAGGCTTAGGATTGCTATAAATAAGCATTGAAGGGCTGAAGAAAGGGGAGGATCTGGGAGGTGGATCGATAGCTAGGGCGAAGAAAACAAGGAGGAGATTTGTGGCCGACGACAAGACCACGGATTCCCTACGGTTTTTCTTAGTTTTTCTGCATCTTAGTTTCTAGATCTATTCGAGTAGGATTTTGATTGTATCCGATTTCATGACGGTTTAATTATTTATTATTATTTCGATTTACTCGTTATTCTATTGAATTGGATTCTTTTTACTATTCTTAATGCTTTTTAATTGTCTGGCCAACAGTTAATTTGTTTTGAATGTCTTTATGGATTCAGGAGATGAAATTTAGGCATAGTTCTTGTGAGACGAATCATAATTTTCGTGAGATAGGAATATACTCATGGGGATTGTGAAGCCTATTTATTGTAGGAATTCTTGAACTGTTTCAGCTATTAATTATCTGATTCGAATAGGGATATATCGAGTTAATAATTCGTAGTATTTTCTATCGACCTTGGGAAAGGCTTTAGAATAATTTAGGAATTCCTGGCTTACGATCAATTGAATAAAAGTGAATTGAATTGAATAAATATCATTCCTGATTGTTTGAGGTGAAAATCATAATCCTACATCCTTATTAGTATTTTTATTATTAGTATTATTATTTATTTTCGGCAATTAGTTTAGGTATAAATTTCATATAATTGTTCTTCAAATAAAATTGTGAGTTGACTATATTTTGGTACTTAGTGAAATCAGTCCTCGAGGGAACGATACTTTACTTATCACTTTATTACTTGTTGACATCGTGCACTTGCGGCATGTTGTGAGGGATTTACACCAACAAGTTTTCGGCGCCGTTGCCGGGGACTGATTTTTCGCTAATATCAATACCAAGCAACTCTAATTTTAATTTGAAGTTTTTTTTTCTTTAGTCTCTATATTTTTATTTTTATTTTATTCATTATGTTTTCCTTTGAGTATCGTGGCCCTTGGCATTTCATAAATTTCGGTGTTCTTAATAATTTGCCAAATAGGGTCAGTCAGTCCCCTCCCCCGAAACAAAGGACCATGCTTGAACAATGTATAGACGTTCTCAAAAATCCTGATAGTACCCTTTTTGAGCGAGAATGTGCAAGTCGTGGTGTTGAGATTCACTATGGTTATTTTCCAACTCATATATTTAGTAGTGAAGTTGAAGGGGAGGTTGAGATGAAAGACATGCTAAGTCTTAGGGTCGATTCCCCAGCACCCGATAATTACATAAAGTGTGATGAGCCTGTAGAAGAAGTTATTATTGATGATGTTTCCAAAGAAATTTCATTAAATTGTCATCAAACTTCGACTAATAAGGTGAACATTTATGTGCCAAAAATTTTATTAACGGTGCCACGCATAATTTTTCCTAAATCCATTATGGGAGAGATTGACCCTATTACTTTTGATTCTGTTGAGGATGATTCTTCGAGTTCTAATGAGGTTGTTCATGATAAGTCTTTATTATTTACCCATTCAAACTCTGCTTATTTTTTCATGCCTTATCATTATTATATTCTTCCATCATTTTTTGGTTGCCCGCATAATTATTCTTACTCATTATTTTTGGCAACCGGGCATGAACCAAAGCCTCCCTTATGGAATAAGAGGCTTATAGATTGTAAGAAGGGGGCATTTGGCAATCTCCCTAGAAAGAAGCCACGTTGAATTTTTGTTTGCCACGTCGTGCTCAAGACATAAAATAAAGCACTTGATGGGAGGCAACCCATCATTTTACTTGCTTTCTAGTTAGTTGTTTTTATTTGATTTTTTTTCCTTTGTTTTGTTTTTTTTTCGTTTGGATTCGTGTATTCTTGTGGCCCTGATTTCTCTAGTATTTTTATTTCTAACCCTAATGATTTATTATTCTTCATATTCTAGTCTTCCTTGGCTTGATGTCTACAATTATTTCATGACTAGGAACTAAGTTTGGGGGTCCCTGGCGATGTTGAGCGTTATTTGAAGTATAGACTGACAGACGATCCCACTCAGACATGTATTGGCGTTCAAGAAGACAGTTGGAATAAGTTTCATTTTTCCTTATCTCTTTTATTTTCACATGAGTTTTATTGTCGATGATTTTATTTGTAGTGGAATAGATTGAAGCATGCAATATCCTCTTAATTTTTCTTGGTTATAAATTGTGATTTCATCAGTGCTTTATTGTCCTTGCATGCTGCTGATGGTTTTTGCAAACATGAATTTTTCGTGAATTTTTCGTGTTTCCGTGTGTAAAACTGATGTTACGATACTGATTTCTCTCTGAAGAAACGGTTGAGTTTTAGTTGAGTTGTAGTCAGCGATATCTGTTTCTGTTGAGTAATCATTTAGGTGCGAAATTTTATCGTTTTTGTAGAAATCTTAGCAGATAAGAAAGGAGACATACGTGTTTTCAAATCGCCGTCTATACGTTTGGTTATACTTTTCGGTTAGCTAGTCGTCCAGTAACATGAGTCTTGTGGGCACTTAATTAGAGTTTAGAGTTGGACAGTTTTTCCAAAAAAGTCGAGATATTATTTGTTCTATGATGGGAAGTCTAGTAACCGGGGGTATTCACGTGACCCGTTGTTTACTCTCGCGTAAAACGACGACCCTGATTAGACTAGTGGTTTAGATATTTCGCATGTGCCGATGATGGGGAGCCTAGTAACCGGGGGTATTCGCGTGACCCGTTGTTTACTCTCGTGGAAAACAGCGACCTTGAATCGGACATGCGGGAATAGCTATTCGAGTTGTTTCTCCGCTGTGGAGGGGAACTTAGTAACTAGAAGCATCCATGTACCCCATGAGTGTCTTTTACGTCAAACGGTTCCCCAAGACATGAGAATGTAATTCCACCCTAGGACCATCCCGATGAAATATCCCGAGAGCCGAAACCTAGTGGTTAACTCGAATCTATATTATTGATCATACATAAGGGAATGTTGTCCGAGGAGTAATGTCAATAATGAAACTCTTGAATTTTGCCACTAGACTGTGGGACTGGGCGAATTAGCTTGTTTAATCTAACCCTTCATATTGACGGTCGGTTAAATTCACGCTTGTTAATCTTTGAGCTTGATTTTCTTCATGAACGATTGATTAGGACTGAAATTGGTTACTTAGTGGAATCAGTGTCCTGGATGTGACTCGCTATTACGATACTTGTACTATTCTTTGAGATTTTCAGGGTAGTATTGATTAAGTTGAGCACTATGGACTTGCATGATTATTCACGATTAATTTTGTTTAAAATTGATAATTTTTGCTTGAGGACAAGCAAAGGCTCAAGTTTGGGGGTATTTGTTAGGCGTATTTTTATACGCTTTTATATCATTAGTTTATATCCATTTTGAGCCTAAAAATGCATAAATGAGCTTTTAATGTACTATTCTTATATGTTTTGCAGGAAATCGGAGTCCGGAAGCCGAAACGATGAAAAACGGGCGAAAACAGCAGTTTTTGGTCATGAGCCGCGGCACACGAAGATGTTCAGAAAACGCTGAGCACACTGTACTGTGAGCCGCAGCACAGCGTAAGTGAGCCGCGGCCCAGGAGCAAAAAAGGGCGCCCAGGCATGGGGCGCTGAACGTGTGAGTCGCGGCACAGATTAAGTGAGCCACGGCCCACCGGGCAGTTTTGCTGATTATTCCGCGTTTCTGGGCCGTTTTGGAGCCTGTTCTCGACCTAATCACATGGACGCGTTTTGGAGGCTTAGGATTGCTATAAATAAGCATTGAAGGGCTGAAGAAAGGGGAGGAACTGGGAGGTGGATCGATAGCTAGGGCGAAGAAAACAAGGAGGAGATTTGTGGCCGACGACAAGACCACGGATTCCCTACGGTTTTTCTTAGTTTTTCTGCATCTTAGTTTCTAGATCTATTCGAGTAGGATTTTGATTGTATCCGATTTCACGACGGTTTGATTATTTATTATTATTTCGATTTACTCGTTATTCTATTGAATTGGATTCTTTTTACTATTCTTAATGCTTTTTAATTGTCTGGCCAACAGTTAATTTGTTTTGAATGTCTTTATGGATTCAGGAGATGAAATTTAGGCATAGTTCTTGTGAGACGAATCATAATTCTCGTGAGATAAGAATATACTCATGGGGATTGTGAAGCCTATTTATTGTAGGAATTCTTGAACTGTTTCAGCTATTAATTATCTAATTCGAATAGGGATATATCGAGTTAATAATTCGTAGTATTTTCTATCGACCTTGGGAAAGGCTTTAGAATAATTTAGGAATTACTGGCTTACAATCAATTGAATAAAAGTGAATTGAATTGAATAAATATCATTCCTCATTGTTTGAGGTGAAAATCATAATCCTACATCCTTATTAGTATTTTTATTATTATTACTATTATTTATTTTCGGCAATTAGTTTAGGTATAAATTTCATATAATTGTTCTTCAAATAAAATTGTGAGTTGACTATATTTTGGTACTTAGTGAAATCAGTCCTCGAGGGAACGATACTTTACTTATCACTTTATTACTTGTTGACACTGTGCACTTGCGGCATATTGTGAGGGGTTTACATCACAGCCTACCGGACTTGATCCTCCAAAAACTTGTTGCGATATTTCGTTAAACGCGAGTGCACGTTATCGTATACAAGTAATAAAGTGATGAGTGAGTATCGTTCCCACGAGGACTGAATCACTAAGTACCGATTTTTATGTATTCTAATTTTATTTGAACAGTCGAAATTTGGATTGCAATTAATAACTAAATAAAACCAATAAAAGACTAACAGTAAAAACGATCGCTTGAAGAAAGAAAATCAATTAATGAAAAAGTGTAGGATTCTGAATCCACCTTGGTTTATCCGAATGTGCTCTCGATTATCTGAAGTTAATGATTTCCTCAATTTATTGAAGGCGAAGATTGCTAAAATGCTCTACCGCCTCTTTCGAGGTTAATAGATTTTTCTAAAGGCGAATAACGCACTCTATCCCTAGGTGAATTAATTCGTCAATAGGCAAAAAGCACAAAATCCTCAAAAGGCCACGTAGTTCCTATGAGTATATTCCTATCTCACAAGATAAAATGGTCCTCACCAATAGTTCCTCACCAACTCTCCTCTCCCGATTTGAGTTGAGTAATTAAAACAATCCAATTATTGGCTAGACAATTGAAAGCATTAAAATCGATTGGGAAAACTCAACAGAAAAGGGAATTATATAGATAATGAAAAGCAAATCCGTCAAAACTTTGGTTTCATCAAAATCCTAGAATAGGGATTTAGCCTGACATGCTAAAAGATAAAAATACAGAATAAATAATTGAAAGCATGAAAATCAAATGCAGATGAAGAGCTCGGATTCCTCCGTTCTTCTGGCTTCCGCCCTCTACTCTTGATGTCTTCTGCTTATCCTTCCTTTCTGCGATATTCCTCCTCCAAGATTGATCGATCCTCCAAAAGATAACCCCCCCTTAATTATGGCCTTAAACCCTTATTTATAGCTCCCAGCAGCCTCCAAATAGCGTCTGTGTGATTAGGTCGAGAACTGGCTTCAAAACGGCCCAAACCCGCGCGGAGTACACCAAAACCGCCCCGTGTGCCGCGGCTCACTTAATCTGTGCCGCGGCACACGGCGCGCAGATTAAAAACCTGGGCGCTATAATTTTCCTCTGGGCCGCGGCTCACTATATCTGTGCCGCGGCTCAGAGTACAGTTTACTCTGGTGCTTGCTGGTCCTCTGCGTGTGCCGCGGCCCGCTTGCCTTGTGCCACGGCCCCAGGCCAAAATTCGCCGTTTTCGTCCGTTTTTCATCGTTTCAGCTTTCGGACTCCAATTTCCTGCAAAACATAAAATAATAGGGCATTAAAGGCTCATTTATGCAGATTTACTCACAAAACGAATGCACAATAATGATAAATAAGCGCATAAAAATACGCCTAACAAATACCCCCAAACTAGAGCCTTTGCTTGTCCTCAAGCAAAAATAATCAATGTCAACAAAAGAATGTCGTGAATAATCGTGCAACTCATAATGCTCAACCTAATCAATACCATCCTGAAAATATCAAAGAATAATACAAGTATCGTAATAGTGAGTCACATCCAAGACACTGATTCCACAAAGTAACCAACTTCAGCCCTAATCAATCGTTCATGAAGAAAATCCAGCTCAAATATTAACAAGTGTGAATTTAATCGACCGCCAATATGAAGGGTTAAAATAAACAAGCCAACTCGCCCAATCCCACAGTCTCGTGGCAAAAATTTCAAGAGTTTCATAAAAAATAACCCTCAGACAGTATTCCCTTATATATGCTCAATAAGATGATTCGAGTTGACCACTAGGTTCGGATCTCGGGATGTTTCATCGGGATAATCCTAGGGTGGAATTACATTCTCATGTGTTGGGGAACCGTTTGACGTAAAAGACACTCATGGGGCACATGGATGCTTCTAGTTACTAAGTTCCCCTCCACAACGGAGAAACAACTTGAATAGCTATTCCCGCATGTCCGCTTCAAGGTCGCTGTTTTACGCGGGAATAAACAGCGGGTCACGCGAATACCCCCGGTTACTAGGCTCCCCATCATCGGCACATGTGAAATCTCTAAACCACTAGTCTAATCAGGGTCATCGTTTTACGCGAGAGTAAACAACGGTTCATGCAAATACCCCCGGTTACTAGACTTCCCATCATAGAACAAAAAATATCTCGACTTTTGGGAAAAACTATTCGACTCTAAACTCAATCTAAGTGCCAACACGACTTATGTTACTGGACGACTAGCTAACCGAAAAATGTAACCAAATGTATCGACGGCGATTTTAAAACACGTATGTCTCTTCTCTTATCCGCTAAGACCTCTACAAAAACGAAAAAATTCGGACCTAAATGAAGACTCAACAGAAACGGAAATTGCTGACTGCAACTCAACTAAAACTTAACCGTTTCTTCAGAGAGAAATCAGTATTGTAACATCAGTTTTACACAAAAAGGAGCACAAAAAATTCACGAATAAGAGTAAAATCATGACAAGCAAGGCTAGCAACAAAAAGATTACTAAAAATAACGACAGTGCAAACGAAATAAGTACAGCAATAAGTATATCAACAGAAAGTAAACCCCCCCCAACTTAGGACGTACATTGACCTCAATGGACAAAATATAATATGCAATAAAAGTGAAAGGTCAAGTACTCCCCTCCAGTCTGCTCATGAACTGTTGCCGGCGTCGTCCGGCGAGGAAGGTGGTGTGGCTGGCCGAGCAGGTGGAATAAATGGCCCATCCGGGTGCATAATGTGGGTCGTCCATGCAGCAAGGTGCTCCTGGTGGTAGGCATCCCTCACTTCCAGATGCCTCGTCTCACACCGTTTGGCCCGGCGGGCCTGCTCTCGCATCTCATCTCGGATGGCAGCAATGATGCTCTCTCTTTCTCTTCGTCCGCCTCTCCTCTCTCATCTCAGCCAGAAGGCTCTCTCTCTCTTCATCTCCTCTCCGGGATCAGAGGTCGAGGGACACCCGCGTGACAGGCGGGAATCACTCGAGAGTAAACCCGAGTTACATGGTCTAATCAATAAACCCGAGTTTTAGTAGAGTTCCAACTCGAATGCATGTTACATGGTCTTATCGCCTATTAACAAGACTTAATCTATGCTACTATAGCCAATTCTCAATATAAAATACTTGAATCTAATCAATACTGAATACTTGTTATGAGTGACGTCATATCCGGGTACCTCTGAGGGCGGGGCGTGCACTCCGGCCTGATGTACGCTGCAATGAGCGGCTCCATATGATTGGTGAACACCGGTGTTACTTAATGCGCGAGCAAGGGGCGGCTCCTGTGGGAGTGAACACCGGCGCGGTCACATGTGCAATGGGCGGCCAATATAGTGGAGTGAATGCCGGTACATAGGTGTGCAAGGGAGGCGCCTGGCAGGCTTATTGGTAACGAATATTTGAGTGATAGCTAAGACCCCGTTACCAAATGATTTTCGAAATTTAAATCTTTGCAACTTGTTTTAAATGTTGGTATCAGGGTTAATTAACCAAGGATATTTGACGAGATCTCCGAGGGTTAATTAATCAGGGGTCTTGAGCAGGCTTTGTCGAATGAGAGGCTGTGCCTTTGATTGTACTGTGTCGATTATTCTGTGTATTGGGTCGAGGACCCCGTGAGATGTTGAGATTTGATCTCGTGATGATATCATTTGGATTGGGCCGATAACCTCGTGAGATGTTGTAATGATTCGCTTGTGATAGTGGTTTACCATTTGGGTCGAGGACCCCAAATAACGTTGTAATGGTTTTCTTGCAAATTGTTTTCCACATGTTGGGTCAAGGACCCGAGAGCTTTTGAAGTATTTTCTAAAGTATTTCCATTTGATTTTCAAAACCCCAAGATGGCCCGAGTCAGTATTAATGTTTTCGAACTTTCTTATCAAAATACTTTTCCTTTTATATAAAGGGGTTTTTCTGACTCCTTGGGCTCGTTTAAAGTTTCATTGGTGTTATGTTCTGTAAGGAGAATATGACAATGTGATTATCTTTCACCTTGTGTATGTAATGCTATTGTGTGTTGACCATTTAAATGTGCGGTTTGTGTTAAGGTTTCACGACTGTTGAGTTTTGCGTTGTTATTATTCGTATATCTTGTATATTATGTACTTGCACTAGCAAAATTCTAGTTTGCTAACCCCCGAGTTTTTGGGGGGTGGGTGCCTCATATGCGCTGTGTTTTGGCGGCTGAGCAGCCACCGGATTGGCCGAAGGAGATGAAGGACAATGATACTAATCAAACCAGAGTCAGAGTCTTTTCTTTTGTTTCATTTGGTCGGTAATTCTCTGTCGTTCGAGTATTCACCCTTGCATGGGTGTAGTTTTCATTTATTAAATTGAGTTGTCGTTCTTTTCTGTGTTCAAGTTTATTTTTGTCATTGAGATGTAAAGTTCATTGGTTTCTGAATTGTTTAATGACCTTGTCGGTCTGCGTTGTATTTAGATTGACCCCGGTCGGTCAATCATTTTGTAGTCTAGTAGAGTTTAGCCTTGTAGATCCTTGTAAGAAGGGCCTACGGCGTGTAACATTTACGGATGTATTCTGGTCCATGTCTTGTGTAAGTCGCGCGCGTCAGAGTTGTGATTAGTATCGTGGTTCCAACATCATCTTCAAGCAATCCGTGATGGTAAGCCTCCCGAATCGTAAGTCCCCTTATATACGTATTTGATTATATTGTGCTTAACGTGAACTTAGGGTTTGAACTTGTTAGAGATTATATTATTTTACGATATCACCTGCGTATACGGTTAGAGTGAGAATGGTTATGTAGTATACTTCGGTAGTCGAACATATTTATCGATTTCTGCATTTCAGTAGGATAAATCTTTGAGTGTTAAATTTATCCGCTGCGTGAGTATTTTGAAATGACTCTTGACATTTTTGGCATTTTAGTCTTGCACATTTTAACGGTATTTTTATGACGGTATTTAATATTTTACAAATGATTTTGTAAAGTTTTGGAAAATGCTACCGTCATCGGCTTTTTGGCATATTTTGAAATGATTTTTAAATGGTTTTTAGCCTGGTAGGTTCCGGCGCAGAATCCCCGGCATGTAATATTTCCGGGCTGAATTACGAACATTTCAAAGTAGTGTTTTGAAATTTTCCTAACATTGTGAACCTCATGATTTAATGTAGTCGTGTCGAATGGTCACGTATTTTGATGAAAAATTCTTTCGAATAAATATTTTGGTAGAAGAGGAAGGATTTTCAAAATTGTGGTATTTGGGACTCAACATTTTTGAAATATTTCAAACTAGTTATAATTTGATTTTCAATTTTCTTGTAGGCATTACTGGAAAATAATTTTTTTTTTTGAGTCATTGTATAAACTTCCTCTTCCAACAAAGGACAGTATTTACAAGTTTTGAGCACAACGTGACTTGGCTTTTGTTTCAAATTTTTTTTCATACGCATAATGATCATCCTAGACGAAGGATTGGAAGTTGATTTCAGAAAAATTTCGTGCTTTACGATATTGCCGTTATTCTAAGGATGCTAATTAAACCTTATGTTGATAATTGTGGTATACCGTACAACCGACTATTTGATAACAATAAACGGTACTATCTGCATTAGCATGACGATCCCTGGCGGATGTAGACGTAATATCGGAAGCGGAAGCGATGAGGTGGTTCGTACGACAACGATTCATGTTACGGTGAAGGAATATCAAGATCAGACAATAACCTACGAAACCTCCTCAGTGACCGAGCCAACGAGCGGAGAAAAGAGACCGAGGACATCTGAAAAAATTTTGGGCGGTGACGAGACTAAGGTTCTCAAACCCCCACGTCGTTCGAATGCGTCGTCTTCGCGGTCGAGAGTGAGCATTGGGAATCCCCAACCAGCATCGGTGACTTCCGGTAAGAAGTGAGTGTGCTTCAACTCTAACCGTATGGGACACATCCGTGTAAACTGTCCCTCCCCACTCTTGACTTGTCATCGGTGCGGGTGTGAAGGCCATCGGGAGAAATATTGTGAGATAATTTCTGAATTGGCAAAGAATGCTACTCTGTCGGTGAGCAGAGCAAGTGGCCGGAGAATGTCCCGAAACCTTATGTCTTCTGCTGAAGAGCCTATCATAGGCGAATGAAGATTTTGTGCTGTGTTCTAGTCGTTGCTGTTTCCAACAATCGTGACTGATTGTTTTTCATTTTAATTGCTTTTCGTTTCCAACTCCTGCCGTTTTAAGTTTCGGGGCTAACATGTCTTCTTAGTACGGGGACACGTAGTACCCATGCTCTTCTTAGTATTTTCGATGTTGGGAGACTTTCATTGTTGATGATTCATCTGTGATCCTCTTGACAATTTCAAACTACCATGTTCTACTGAACCTACCATCATTCGAACGAATTTCAGAACCGATTTTTTAGACTCCGTGAATTATTGTGGTCTATTCACATCTGAACTTAATCTTTGCAGAATTTTGTTCGAAACTATTTGTTCCCATTCGTGCGATTAATATTTCCAATGTGTTATGAACTTGAATACGGTGGGTTGAGCTCGACACGCGATTTTGGTACATCTGAGCCGTTTGTGAATTTCCTTAATTCCGTGAGCTTCTACTTCTCCACTCTAATTTCTCATGTTCACGTGTAATTTATCGCCTCAATTGACGTGCCTGATACTTCCTAGGTCCAATCATTGTATTTTTTTTAGAACCTTGCTTTCGCGCATCACTCGTGATGTTTTGGGGATGAACAAGCCGTTATTTTTCCTTGGGTGTTCCACCACTCTACTTTAAGTTTCGGGACGAAACTTCTTTTAAGAGGGATAGTATGTAATATCCGGATAAATTGTTGGGTATTTTCGTCCGTAGTTGAACCCTGTATTACCTAAATTGGTGTTATTAATAATCGAAGTACGATCGTTTCCGTATTCATATCCTCATGCATGATAATATCAACTTTTAATACTTCGCATGCAACTACGTCGTAACGCACGCTAACCGGTAAGCGTAACGTACGTTACGAACTAGAGATAGCGTACGCTATGAGCTAGACGTAGCGTACGTAAGGAGGTCAATAATTGAACAGACTGGCTAGCACATGGACGGCTGGTGGTGGGGCTCGGAAAGATTCCCGCGGATGAACCTGGACAGTTTTGGGGTCAACGGGTGTTAACGTACGCTAAGGTTTGTAACTAGCGTACGCTAATGTGTGTAGCTTACGTACGTAAGGCATAGGGAGTAACGTATGTAAGCTAGTACAGAATGAGACAGTAAGCTATCAGTGAACGATAGCGTACGCTAAGATCGAATGGTAGCGTGCGCTAAGTCGATTACGTACGTAAATGGCTAAGGATAACGTACGTAAAGCTCAAGATATTATATATATGGACAATACCCCATTTCATTTCACTTCGTCCCTTTCACTTGTACCTCGTTTTCCTTCATTTCTAGAGAGTCTCCAGCCCTCTAAAACACCTATAGATCACATTAACTCGATCATTTAAGTTACGAAACATCTTGGATTGATATTCAAACAATCGGAGTCGGATGCTACCTCTTGTCTCTACGTTTCTTTCATATTAAGGTATGTTAATGCTACCTCAACCTTGAATTCGTGTTCTTAAGGATGTTATGAACATACCACCGAGATTATTAAGTTCCATAGATGATTTTTATCCGAACATCATGTTTTTGGAAGTTGGAATGTTCATGCTTTAGTTACCCGAGTTAAGAACATTATAATTCGATTCTTGTTATTATGATCAAGTAAGGTAAGTTTTCTGAGATTAATAAACCATATTGTATGGTTTTTCCATAATGATCATAGACATAATGTTGATAACAACCTCAGATTTTCCGAACTACCTTTGAGGATCTATAATCGAGATTTGGAGTAAGTCTTATGATGGGAGGATTAACCGGGAATTCGTAGACATCAACACCATAGGGTCATTCTGATTCACATGAGTATGATATGTGTGAATATAACGTACGTTAAGCTCTATGCATTACGTACGTTATACCTCGTGCAAGGCAACATCTCGAATCGAGAAGAACTGTCTAATGCATGCTTAGCGTGCGCTAATCCTTGTAGCTTACGTGCGCTAACGCGGACATAACGACGTTACGTATATGTGTAACGACGTTACGAAGAGAACGATTAGGTTCGCCATCTCTTTATGCTTTTCCTCGTGTGATTGATTGTTTATTTAATGATAGGATATTAAGGACGAATTTCCTACGATAATCCAGTGTTGAGCCTTTCCGATCATCGTTTCCGTTGGAGTTCCGGATTGTTCCAATCAACTGTATTTCCGGAGTATTTGCGAGAGATTACCAAGGCAAGTACCTTGATATACGAATTATAATTACGTGAAATCATTGTTGCTGAAGTATATGAATCATGTTATGAATATCTGCATTTATGTTATATATATATATATATATATATATATATATATAGATAGATATGAGTGGATATATGTATAGATATATGTATATGTATATAAATATACATATGGAGATAAATGCTGGGTGATTCATACCAATATTAGTCGACGTACTCAACTTAAACTAAAGTACGAATGATGTTTATAGAGGTAATATGGTAATGTTTGTATTTTCGGTTGAGTTACGATTTAAGGATATTTATGTAGTATTGATTGATAGTGTTGAAGGCCTAATGTGCTAAGTCTTGATGAATAACGTGCGAGTTATTGTTTATTTTGCGTAGTTGCGTATTGGCGAATAGATTATGTGAATTGAGGAACTGATTTGATAATTGTTGCAACGGTTGACTGTGTGCTTGGTATTTGTAATAATGTGAATACTTGTTATGAGTGACGTCATATCCGGGTACCTCTGAGGGTGGGGCGTGCACTCCGGCCTGATGTACGCTGCAATGAGCGGCTCCATATGATTGGTGAACACCGGTGTTACTTAATGCGCGAGCAAGGGGCGGCTCCTGTGGGAGTGAACGCCGGCGCGGTGACATGTGCAATGGGCGGCCAATATAGTGGAGTGAACGCCGGTACATAGGTGTGCAAGGGAGGCGCCTGGCAGGCTTATTGGTAACGGATATTTGAGTGATAGCTAAGACCCCGTTACCAAATGATTTTCGAAATTTAAATCTTTGCAACTTGTTTTAAATGTTGGTATCAGGGTTAATTAACCAAGGATATTTGACGAGATCTCCGAGGGTTAATTAATCAGGGGTCTTGAGCAGGCTTTGTCGAATGAGAGGTTGTGCCTTTGATTGTACTGTGTCGATTATTCTGTGTATTGGGTCGACGACCCCGTGAGATGTTGAGATTTGATCTCGTGATGATATCATTTGGATTGGGCCGAGAACCTCGTGAGATGTTGTAATGATTCGCTTGTGATAGTGCTTTACCATTTGGGGCGAGGACCCCAAATAACGTTGTAATGGTTTTCTTGCAAATTGTTTTCCACATGTTGGGTCCAGGACCCGAGAGCTTTTGAAGTATTTTCTAAAGTATTTCCATTTGATTTTCAAAACCCCAAGATGGCCCGAGTCAGTATTAATGTTTTCGAACTTTCTTATCAAAATACTTTTCCTTTTATATAAAGGGGTTTTTCTGACTCCTTGGGCTCGTTTAAAGTTTCATTGGTGTTATGTTCTGTAAGGAGAATATGACAATGTGATTATCTTTCACCTTGTGTATGTAATGCTATTGTGTGTTGACCATTTAAATGTGCGGTTTGTGTTAAGGTTTCACGACTGTTGAGTTTTGCGTTGTTATTATTCGTATATCTTGTATATTATGTACTTGCACTAGCAAAATTCTAGTTTGCTAACCCCCGAGTTTTCGGGGGTGGGTGCCTGTTATGCGCTCAGGTTTTGGCAAATGGGAGCAGTCACCGGATTGGCTGGGAAGGAGATGAAGGACAATGATACTAATCACACCAGAGTCAGAGTCTTTTCTTTTGTTTCATTTGGTCGGTAATTCTCTGTCGTTCGAGTATTCACCCTTGCATGGGTGTAGTTTTCATTTATTAAATTGAGTTGTCGTTCTTTTCTGTGTTCAAGTTTATTTTTGTCATTGAGATGTAAAGTTCATTGGTTTCTGAATTGTTTAATGACCTTGTCGGTCTGCGTTGTATTTAGATTGACCCCGGTCGGTCAATCATTTTGTAGTCTAGTAGAGTTTAGCCTTGTAGATCCTTGTAAGAAGGGCCTACGGCGTGTAACATTTACGGATGTATTCTGGGGGTGTTACACCGTGGGCATAGTATTTCGCGAATGCTCGGTTCTTGCCTTGGTTTGTGAGCATCTCGTATTATTATTGTCATTGTACCATTTCATTCTGCCTTTGCATACATATCATGTTATACATGTATTTGATGTTCATTATCTGGATGACTGACCCCGTGGGGGCGGAACATGTTTTCATGTTTTAGGTGATTGCGAGGAGAGAGTTGAGGCACAGGGGCATGACGATGGCGACGAGGCATTCGAGCGATACTAGTCCGAGTTGTTCATTGTCGGTCAGTCAGTTGGAGTGTACTCCAGTCTTGTCAGTTGTTGTCGTGCTGTATTACCCGAACAGATGTTCGTGGATGTTGTTGTATTTCATTTTTGGCCATGTAGGCTACTTTTGTCGTTGAAATTCCTTATCGGAATATTGTGTCGGATGTCATGGTAGGGACTATGATTTTCCCTTATTGTGTAATTTAATGTATTTTAGTCATGTTCGCCTGGTGGATCTCCTGGCGTGGGGTCCACGGCGCTGTAATAACCCAATAGGATTTTGGGGTGTTACAGAAGATGGTAGCAGAGTGTTTGGGTTGTGAGATACCCTGATATGTGAGTTATGTGGCTCTACCGATGCGGTAGTAGTGGGACTGTCAGGTTATGACAATCTAGACAGTCGGCTTTTGTGAGTCGTAATATTAATGCGACTGCACTAGTCATTCATTCATCGAGTCGTCGTCAGTTGGGACTAGTATCGTGAGACCTCGAAGCTTCGTATGACCTGTGTAAGGACTCGATTCTCTTTATGTTCATACATTCATCATGTTATTAATTGTTCATGTTTGTTGAAACATATATGTGATATTAGTTTTATGATTGATTCATGACTAATTGTTTTGGAGCACATGTGACTTGTGTAAGGATTAAGGATCAACTCATTCATCAGTTAATAATCCTCAATCATCATTTTGATCTCATCACTCAGTCAATATCATTACTCAGATAATTCACTCATCACTCAGTTAATTCATTCATCACTCAGTCAATATCATTACTCAGATAATTCATTCATCACTCAGTTAATTCATTCATCACTCAGTCAATATCATTACTCAGATAATTCATTCATCACTCTGTTAATTCATTAATCACTCAGTCAATCTCATTGTTCAGTCAATTTATTCATCACTCAGTCAATCTCATTGATTCAGTCAATTCATTCATCACTCAGTTAATCTCATCGCTCAGTTGATTCATTCATCATCCAGTCAATCTCATCGTTAAGTTAATTCATTATCACTCAGTGAATCTCATTGTTCAACTAATTCATTAACCATCCAGTCCATCTCACGGTTCAGATGTTGATCTTGTGAATCAAATTTTCAACCTTGTTAACTTGTTCAAGGTAATTATTTCAGGAATTTCATCAGATAGTCTTGTCGCATCACTTGATCTTTCATGCGATCTTATCGTATTCCGGCGTCATGTCGACGATTGTTTTATTGCATTATTAATGCATTCATTGTGTTAGAGCGTGTATGCTCATTGTTATCTTTCCGTCTCGTAATCATAATGCGATATTCATGCGGGATCTATAATTATCATGTGGCTTTCCTGCTCCAGTATGGATAGAGCTGTCCGAGGACGCAAGGGAAGAGGCCGCAGTATGGACCAGAACCCGGGATCTCGTATGAACGCCCGCGCGGATGCGAGAGTTAGCATGTGTTCATCGGATAGATATGCTACTCATTCATTGTCAGATAATCATTCACCATCAGGGAGTCGTACCCGAGAAGCAGCTCACGTGGAAGGTGTCCGGGTTGACCCATTCATATTTATGCAGGGCATGATGACCCAGATGACTCATATGACGCGGATAGTGGAGACCATGAAGACCTCGATGGTTCGTGGTCCACCGCAACAAGGATTCCAGGTTTCGTTCCATGGACAGACTAGAGTAGTGAATCAGATTGTTGGCGATATCTATCGTCAGAGGCCGCCTACTTTTGAGGGTTCGTCGGAACCAACTGATATTGTTCACTGGCTTGAGCATTTTGATAAACTCTTCGACATGGTTCAGTGTCCGGAAGAGAGTAGAGTGGCAGTAGCGGCTTATTACTTGATTAAGGGTGCTTATTCGTGGTGGCTTTCTTTGAAACCCACCGATCGCGATTGTGGTTGGAGTGAGTTCAAGACCCTTATGTTAGAGAGGTATTATCCTGCTCCACTTCGTGAAGCCAAGTTGTCAGAGGTTTTGAACCCCGAATCCGTCGAGGACGAGGGTGTTATTGTCATTGCTGAGGTTTCAGGGACTACTTCAGTTTGCTTCGTCAGTATTCCGTACTGAGGCAGATAAGATCAAATATTTTAGCAAGAGGCTAAATCCGCAGTTGAGGATGCAGTTGTTCAATCACAATTGTAGTTCACTTAGCGAATTCATCGGGAAGGCTCTTGGAGCAGAGCTTTTGATCAAGGAGCTTACTCAGAAGCATCCTTCAGTTTCTTCGGGTGAGAGGACTAGAATGCCGGCTGGTTCAGAGGGACATCGGGCTCCGACGTCCAAGGGGTTGTTTTCTAGTCGTCTTCGTGCTGGGATAGCATCTTCCTCTCAGGCGGCGAGTTCGACTGTTGTTTGCTTTAACTGTGATTCAGCAGGTCACGTAAGTACCCAGTGTACGGTGCCAGCTATTGTTTGTTTTCTGTGTGGGAGGCAGGGACACCGGAATAAATACTGCAGGAGTTCTAGTGCCAGTAAATCTCAAAAGAACTCAAGGGCCTCGAGAGACTTCGTTACTCCATCTCGTGCATCATCCAAGGGACCCTATCAGGCCTCGAGGGCCAGAGGTAAGGACATTCATCACCGGTTTGAACAAGTTAATTCTTGTTCGTTAATAGGATAATCATTCATTTCATTGTCGTTCATTCATTCATATAATTCATTCATTATATATATCAATCATGTTGGGACTCATAATTATCGATTAATCATTCAATTCACGAGGAACGACGGTTCCAATCATTTCATGGAGCTATCACTCATTAATTTATTAATTCACCTCGGTGAGTCATTCTTAATCCTTGTTGGATTTCGATTCATTATCATTCATTGTGATCATTTTGTTCTTCTGACCTTCCGGGATCATATTGTGCGGTGAGTTCAGATTTGGGTCTACCTTAAATCGTTGAGATAGATGAGATCGATGACATGGAAGGATAACGATGTTGAGTACATTTGAGATGTAACCTTGTTTTTGGATGACTGTGTAAATCTATCCGTATTAATGTATCGTGACTGTGGATCATTTATTCTTGATCTATTTTATTATGATCATATTTGAGAATCTTGAGATTTGGGTCAACTGTTGGGAGTTCATCCCTTCGGCGTTGTGCTCGATATTTCGTGATAATTTGGGAAATTGTTCACTGTGGTTCGAGACGTCAAGTCTTGGGGACTTAGGCGTGCGATTGATTTGATTCCGAGGATTGTTTGTGCATTATTGTTTTCAGATCATGATGGATAGTTCATATCCTGAGTTGGTTACCCTTAGTTTCGAGGACGAAACTCTTTTTAAGGGGGGGAGTATGTAATACCCGGTTGAGAATTCATTTATTTTCACTCAGTAACTGTCGCTCAGAAATTTTTTCACTCAGTAATAACCATTCGTCACTCATGTTCATTCAGTTGTAACCACCGTTCGGCGTATTTTGGGATCATATCAGTAGTTGTTGTCATTCATCGTTGTTTGAGATCGAGCAGGGATTATTGTCATCACCATCATCATGTTTTAATTTCAGTTTGTGAGGTAGCGCACGCTACACATTCTGTTTAGCGTGCGCTAATGGAGTGCATGTAACGCACGCTATGATTCAGTATTAGTGCACGCTAGTGCAGATGAAACAGACAGTCCAGAAGGTAGTGGGCTGATTTGAGAAATTCGTAGCGCACGCTACGAGTGGTAAGTAGCATACGCTAACTATACTGGTAACGCACGCTAAGACTTCAGAGTAGCGCACGCTAACGCGCTCAGAACCGAGGACAGTAGGTTCTGGACTCCAGAATTTTGGACATCAACTATCAGGTAGCGCACGCTAACATAAGGTTAACGTACGCTAAGGAAGGCTGTTAGCGCACGCTACCAAAGGTACTTAACGCACGCTAACGTTTCAGTCAGGGGGTACTGGACTACCCGGTACACCCGTTAGCGCATGCTAATATCAGGAGCTAGCGCGCGCTAAGCTGGGATAGTATAAATAGGACAGTTCAGTCCAACCTTCATCATTTCGTCATTTCTCATCCATTTCGGACGAGCTTGGGCGATTCGGAAAGGTCTCCTTGAGCTGCAAACATCTATCAACATCTCCAAGCTTAGTGATTGGATTAATCATCACTTAATTAGTTTCTTCACTCCAAATCAAGGTAATTTCATTGAATCTTGAATTTCGGGACTTGAAGGTTTTAGCCCCGATCTCTTCGGATTAGCTTGCTTTTATGTTGGATTATGTTAGATATGGATTATCTATCTTGGATATTTGTATTCTTACGGATTCATTGGTGTAATTTTCGGAATTTCGGATTCATTGAGGAATTGTTCAAGAACCCTTACGGGTTGACTTTGGAATTTTTGGGGTTTTCGACTAGATGTTGTTGAAATCTCAATTTAAGTATTCCTATTGTATTATTGATGGTATTCATGGAGTTTTGTTGGATTGAATCATTCATTGGAGATTGGTTTTCGACATTATTGGGTTTAGTTGTAAACAATGGGAGATTGTTTACAACGTGCTTGTTTTAATGCCCCAATGAGTTTTAGGTAGTGTTGTATCGACTTTTGAATTGGTTATGATCATGTTTGATTCGTATATTAAGCGAATTGTTGGTATATGTGTTGTTCAAGGTTGTTCGAGCGGCCGACAATTTCATTAAGGACGTTGTTCATGGAAGGACTTTCTCGCCTTCGGTTTGAGGCAAGTTTTATACTTGTACTAGTCAATGAGATTAATGTCATCATATATGTGTATGAATGTGTTGTATAATTGTAACACCCCAAACTAGGCGGATATTACAGTGCCGTAGATCCCCAACTGGGACCCACCAGGCAAATGAAAATGAATGAATTACACAAGATAAATGTAGTACCGAACTACATTACAACAATAATTACTCCGATGAGGAGTTTAGTTACAACACACCAGACAATATCAATACTAGTGTATTTTATATGAAGATAAAATACACAACACTGAATGAAACGGAGTATTCAAATGAAAGTCTGCAGCGGAAAATAAAGGACAATAACATGAATAACTGAAAGATCGGGGCCCCCTACTAGTATCACTGGGACTCCTCGACATCAACATGCTATTCCCGTGCGTTTGCCTTGCCATGACCTGAAAAACAAAATCCCCAGCCGGGGTCAGTTAAACAGAACAACAATCCTCAAGGGTTGAAAAATACACAATCATGATTTAACTGAAGTTATGAAATATCCTTAGTTATGAATTATGCTGAAGAGGGGTATCATAGTACGCCCGTAGTGTTCTGTGCAAGTGTACAAGACGAATGACCGGACACACCCGTCCTTGTACCTAATTAGTCTCACGGAGGTAATCTGTTACCGTGTGCACAGTCCAATGTATCACTCCCAATACATGGCCATAACGTGCCCGACTAAAAATTCCACACATCCGCACCCGGCCACGCAATATGAACCCAGAAGTTCATATGAACGAGAATGACCATAATGAATATCAAGGAATAATAATCTGACAACGTCAAGAATGACTTACCGAGATGAAAGTAATAATGAAGTGATTGATAGATTCAATGGAATGATTGGAACCGCCATTCTTCATTAATGAAGGGATTATTCGGTAATTACAAGTCTCAATATGATTAATACAATGATGAATGAGTTATGATTATGAATGATCAACAACAAAAGTAATGAATGTCCTTTTAACCGAGTAAGAATTAACTTACTCAATACCGGTGATAATTATCCTTCCACGAACAACGTCCTAATTGAGATATCGGTCGCTCGAACAACCTTGAATTATACAATATCCAACAACCCGTTCAATATACAAATAAAACACGAATATAACGAACTCAAAACGTCGATACGATTAAACTAAATCCATTGAGGCATTAAATCAAACACGTTGCGGCCAAACTCCGATTGTTTACAATCAAACCTCAATATACCAATATCAAATCCCCCAAGAAGTGTTTCAAACCAAAAAAACATCTTCAATACGATCAATAATCCGTTATGAATATCCAAAAATGTGATTATAACAACAATTAGTCGAAAATCCCCAATTCCAACTCGATATTCAAGGTGTTCTTGAATAATCCCTCAATAATCCAATGAATCCTTATACAAACTCATAATCATATACATATCCCTTCATATAACATGATTATAACGTCCAAAACATCATATCTCAACACAAAATCGAAGTCCAAGGTGTTGAAGGAATTACCTCTAGAAGATCCAAGTACTTAAATCCGAAGAACACGCGTTAGATTGATTATCCGAGCTTCACGATCGAAAGGAGATGAAGAACATCAAACACCCAAATGATTTGTGAAGGAAAAACCCTCCCTCAAGCTTACTCTCTCGGTTGAAGGTGAAGAAAATGGAGAGAAATGGCTGAAATGCTGAAAAAAACGAATTAAAGGGAGTTGACTGCCTGCCGGACACGGCCCGTGCCGATCGGCACGGTCGTGTCGCACAGCTGGCCGACAGTTGGCCGACAGGGACTCGACCGTGTCCTCCTTGACACGGTCGCGGCGCGGAGGGCCTTCCGACAGTGACCCGTCCGACAGCGACTCGGCATGACTCGACCGTGTCCTGCAACACGGTCGGGCGTGTCGGCAGTCGCTTCTGGCTTAACCGGAAGAGTTCTACTCGGCCGTGCCAGACGACACGGTCGGGTCCTGAGGCAGACACTTCGGCATTTTCCGGACGAGTACGGCACGGGCCGTGTCGGACGACACGGCCGAGTTCGTTCGGCAGTGATCGGCCAATAACTGAAAAGTGAGCGGTTGAGCTAAAACGACCATAACTCTCGTCCGGACTCGATTGACTCACCGTTTGAACCATTGGAAAGCTAACTCGATGCTCTATAATATTGCAAAGATTTAGAATTTTTGGAGTTAACAAAAATTAATGGTGATCTAACAAAGTCGAACTCATATGAGGAAAGTTGAAACAATGAACAATAACGATACACAACTCAAGTTTTTCCGAGCGGTGAACACGGTGAATGAACATGATTGATGAATGATTATAATTGAGTGAAAATCCACTGGGTGACAATCACCGAATGAAATTACTGAATGATAATGACTGAATTACAACCGGGTATTACATACACCCCCCCTTAAAAGAGTTTCGTCCCCGAAACTAAGGGTCAAACAACTCGGGATAACCCTCCCGCATACTATCCTCGGTTCCCAAGTAGCCTCTTCGACTCCGTGTCTAGACCACTGAATCTTGACCAAAGGAATCGACTTATCCCTCAACTGTTTGATTCGCCGCTCCAACACTCGTACAGGACGCTCCTCGTACGAATGCTCATCCGCGATCTCGATTTCGTCGAACTGAAGTATGTGACTCGGGTCGGCAACAAACTTCCGCAATTGAGAGACATGAAACACATTATGAATTCGGCTCAAAGCCGGAGGTAAAGCCAATCGATAAGCTAACATGCCTACTCGATCCAAAATTTCAAACGATCCAATGAATCTTGGGCTCAACTTCCCCCGTTTTTCCGAAACGGAAAAATACCTCGACTCGGGGATACCTTGACCAAAACATGGTCACCCGTCCCGAACTCTAGTTGTCGACGACGATTATCTGCATATGATTTCTGTCGACTCTGAGTTGTCAACATACGACTCTTGATCAAAGCTACCTTCTCCCGGGCGGCTATAAGCATGTCGGGTTCGGTGCCGATTGATTCTGACAAGTCATCCCAACACAAAGGAGATCGACAACGATGACCGTACAAGTCCTCGTAAGGTGCCATCTTAATGGAGGCATGACAACTATTATTATACGTGAACTCGATCAGTGGTAGTTGGGCTTCCCAATCGTCCTTCCAATTGAGGACGCAAGCTCTCAACATGTCCTCTAATGTCTGAATAGTCCTCTCTGATTGTCCGTCGGACTGAGGATGAAAGGCAGTACTGAGATTAAGCTGAGTTCCCATAGCACGATGAACTGATTTCCAAAAATGTGACACAAACCGTCCGTCACAATCGGAAACGATACTTTTAGGAGTACCGTGCAGTCTCACTATCTCTTTGATGAATAACTGGGCAAGTCTCTCGGGACCCCACGTATCCTTGATCTCAAGGAAATGAGCTGATTTAGTTAAGCGGTCCACAATCACCCAGATCGCATTCATGCCACGACGACTCGTCGGCAAACTCGTGATGAAATCCATAGTAATGTCTTCCCACTTCCACTCCAGAATAGGGAGAGGTTTCAGCATACCCGCCGGTCGCTGATGTTCAATCTTAACTTGTTTACAGGTTAAGCATCTCGAAACAAATTCTGCGACTTCTCGCTTCATATTACTCCACCAGTAATTTTGTTTCAAGTCCTTGTACATCTTGCTGGACCCCGGATGAACAGAATAAGGGGTAGCATGAGCTTCTCTCAAAATAGAGTTTTTCAACTCGTCATTCGCCGGTACGCACAACTGGTTCTTAAACCTCAAAATCCATCCTCGTGGACCACGAATCCAGGGGCTTTCCCCTGAGCCACATCTTCACGTATGCGCAACAGTGAAGGGTATGAACTCTGATTCTCCCTGATTGCATCCTCAAGAGATGATGAAATCTCTAACATACAAATTTGTCCCTGAACTCGCTGAAGCCAGACCTCGATCTCGGGTCTAAGGAATTCCTGTTGGAGCTCCTTCTGAACTGATAAACGAGCAAGCATCTGCTCCTGAACGGACTTACGATTCAAGGCGTCGGCGACAACGTTCGCCTTCCCCGGGTGGTAAAGGATCTCGATATCATAATCTTTGAGTAGTTCCAACCACCGTCTCTGTCGCATATTTAACTCCTTGTGAGTAAATATATACTTCAACTCTTGTGATTGGTGAAGATCTGACAGGTGATGCCATAAAGGTAACGACGCCAAATTTCCAACGCGAAAACCACGGTTGCTAGCTCCGTCCGTGGGTTGGATAATTAACCAGCTAATCCGAGGAAACATCGGATTTAATTAATATCTTTCGGAGGTTGCCAATCTCGGATAGTCTCCGACTTCTGAGGGTCAACACGAACTCTGTCATATGAAATTACATGTCCGAGAAAGTCACTTCGAACCTCCAGAACTCACATTTGGAAAACTTTCCATAAAGTTGCTCTCGTCTCAACACGTCGAGAACCTGATGAAGATGAACCTCGTATTCCTCTCGGCTACGAGAATAAATCAAAATGTCGTCGATGAAGAAAACAACAAACTGATCCAAAAAGTCGATGAAAACCCGATTCATTAACTCCATGAATACCGCAGGTGCAATAGTTAGCCCGAACGGCATAACTACGAACTCATAATGACCATAGCGTGTATGAAACTCTGTCCTCGCGATATCCGACTCTCGAATCCGCAATTGGTGATATCCAGATCTTAAGTCGATCCTGGAAAATACTGAGGCTCCCTGAAGTTGATCTAAAAGATCACCAATACGGGGTAAAGGATACTACTCTTGATCATCACCCTGTTCAACTCCTGGTAATCGATACACAAGCGAAAAGAACTATCATTCTTCTTGACAAACAGCACTGGTGCTCCCCACGGGGACGTACTCGGTTGGATATAACCCTTCTCGAACAGTTCCTCAAGTTGATTCTTCAACTCTCGCATTTCGGTCGGGGCCATCCGATACGGTGCCTTCGATAAATGGGACGTACCGGCTCCCACTCACTCCTGAATTCCCCTACTCTATGTGAAGGCAACTAGATAACTCGTCTGGAAATACATCGTCAATCGATGACAATGATACCACGAATGATTGAACATTTCGATTGCCCTAGAATGGTCAATCGATAAAAAGAGATACCAATAATGATTGAACAACTCGATTGCCTTAGAAAGGCCAATCGATGAAGATGATACAATGAATGTTTGAATAACTCGATTGCCTTTGAAAGGCCAATCGATGAAAATAATACAATGAATGATTGAATAACTCGATTGCCTTAGAAAGGCCAATCGATGAAAATGATACAAGGAATTATTGAATAACTCGATTGCCTTAGAAAAGACAATCGATGAAAATGATACAATGAATGATTGGATAGTTCGATTGCGGAATTTCTCTGCTTTCGTCATAATAATACTTCTTCTGGAACAACGGGGATTACTTCCCTGAAGCACCCATTCGACAACTAACGACGGAAAGATAGCGACCAAACGCTAACAAACACTGAGGATAGTATCGAGACGATCAAACCAACTAATACCGAAAATTACATCGTCCTAAGATAAATTCACCACGATTAGATCCATCAACCAATCGCGGTCATTAAGTAGGACTATCCCGAAATAAGTCTATTCAAGCATGATTCGAAAATGAATGAATGCGGTGTACCAGCATCAAAAGGTACACACAGGTTGAAATAAAATTACGAGTATACCTGAAATCATTCGGGCCACCGGATCATCGATCCTCCTCATCATATGAATCTGGGACTTGCCGGCCCCCGAACCGGACGCTCCCGTCTGATAAATACGAGCTCCAACTCTATTTGATTCCATTGTCTTAAACGACGATGACAAAGCAGTTTGATTCTGAAACGCTGGTTGCTTCGGGGCCTGAGATGCCGCCGGAGCCGACTTGGAGTCCTTTCGGCAAAAACATGCCTTATGCCCAAAATTCCCACAATTATAGCACGTGATAGACGGTTTCAGACACTCAGTGCTGAAATGACCCGGCGTTCCACAATTGAAACAGGTGATGGCCGAATCGCCGCCGGAATGATATCCCGCACGATTATGCGCCGTAGGAGGTCGCTCAGAAACGATAGGACTCACACGAGGCTCCTTGAAGGTTGACTGACCGCCTTCGGATTGATTACGCTTCGTTGATTTCTTTCTGACAAATAAAGGTTGTTGTTCAGCACTTTCCTTAGCAGTTGGCTCATACGGGAGAGTTCTCTCGATTAATCCGGTCAGAGTGGCGCAATGATGATTGAGCAACTGCACATGGGTCATCATGGCCTGCATAAAAGTGAGTGGATCAACCCGAACATCTTCTGATCGAGCCGAGTCCTGGGCACGATTTCCCGGCAGCGAGTGATTATTTCTCGGGTTTCGGTCCGCACCGCGGCCTCTCCCCGTGCATCCCCTGACAGTTCTCTCCATACTGAAGTAGGAAGGTCGCATAATGATTATATTTCCCGCATGATTAGCACGTTATGATTATGTCATGAGATGATGAAAATGAGTATACATGCTCTAACTTAGTGATTATATGAATGATTTACTGAAGTTACATGATTATCTGATGAAATTCTTGAAATGATTATCTTGAATAACTTAACAAGATTGATAATATGATCATCCAGATTGACAACTGAGTAATGAAATGAATTGAGTAATTAATGAGTTAACATGATCGTCCTGATTATTAACTGAGTATTGGAATGAATTAAGTGATTAATGAGTTAATATGATCGTCCTGATCATTAACTGAGTATTGAAATGAATTAAGTGATTAATGAGTTAATATGATCGTCCTGATCATTAACTGAGTATTGAAATGAATTAAGTGATTAATGAGTTAATATGATCGCCACGATCATTAATCGAGTATTGAAATGAATTAAGTGATTAATGAGTTAATATGATCGTCTCCGATCATAATGAATGATGATGTTTGAGGATTGTTAAATGATGAATGATGAATGAATGACTATTGCCGAAATTATACCATGGCGTTAGAAATCTTACAGCTTCTTCCTATTCGATTGGCTCGACATTTGCACAGTCACACGTGACGCGAAAGTCCAATGATACTAGTCCGATGACGATGATTTCAAATGAGACATGACTCGGAAGGTAGTATTCAAAACCACGCTCCGATACCAACTCGTAACACCCCAAACTAGGCGGATATTACAAAGGCCGTAGATCCCCAACCAGGACCCACCGTGCAAATGAAAATGAATGAATTACACAAGATAAATGTAGTACCGAACTACATTACAACAATAATTACTCCGATGAGGAGTTTAGTTACAACACACCAGACAATACTGAATACTAGTGTATTTTATATGAAGATAAAATACACAACACCGAATGAAACGGAGTATTCAAATGAAAGTCTGCAGCGGAAAATAAAGGACAATAACATGAATAATCAAAGATCGGGGCCCCTACTAGTATCACTAGGACTCCTCGACATCAACATGCTATTCCGTGCGTTTGCCTTGCCATGACTGAAAAACAAAATCCTCAAATGGGTCGGCTTAAATGTAACAACAATCCTCAAGGGTTGAAAAATACACAATCATGATTTAACCGAAGTTATGAAATATCCTTAGTTATGAATTACGCTGAAGAGGGGTATCATAGTACGCCCGTAGTGTTCTCGTGCAAGTGTACAAGACGAATGACCGGACACACCCGTCCTTGTACCTAATTAGTCTCACGGAGGTAACTGCTACCGTGTGCACAGTCCAATGTATCACTCCCAATACATGGCCATAACGTGCCCGACTAAAAATTCCACACATCCGCACCCGGCCACGCAATATGAACCCAGAAGGTCATATGAACGAGAATGACCATAATGAATATCAAGGAATAATAATAATCTGACAACGTCAAGAATGACTTACCGAGATGAAAGTAATAATGAAGTGATTGATAGATTCAATGGAATGATTGGAACCGCCATTCTTCGTTAATGAAGGGATTATTCGGTAATTACAAGTCTCAATATGATTAATACAATGATGAATGAGTTATGATTATGAATGATCAACAACAAAAGTGATGAATGTCCTTTTAACCGAGTAAGAATTAACTTACTCAATACCGGTGATAATTATCCTTCCACGAACAACGTCCTAATTGAGATATCGGTCGCTCGAACAACCTTGAATTATACAATATCCAACAACCCGTTCAATATATGAATCAAACACGAATATAACGAACTCAAAACGTCGATACGATTAAACTAAATCCATTGAGGCATTAAATCAAACACGTTGCGGCCAAACTCCGATTGTTTACAATCAAACCTCAATATACCAATATCAAATCCCCCAAGAAGTGTTTCAAACCAACAAAACATCTTCAATACGATCAATAATCCGTTATGAAAATCCAAAAATGTGATTATAACAATAATTAGTCGAAAATCCCCAATTCCAACTCGATATTCAAGGTGTTCTTGAATAATCCCTCAATAATCCAATGAATCCCTATACAAACTCATAATCATATACATATCCCTTCATATAACATGATTATAACGTCCAAAACATCATATCTCAACACAAAATCGAAGTCCAAGGTGTTGAAGGAATTACCTCTTGAAGATCCAAGTACTTAAATCCGAAGAACACGCGTTAGATTGATTATCCGAGCTTCACGATCGAAAGGAGATGAAGAAAATCAAACACCCAAATGATTTGTGAAGGAAAAACCCTCCCTCAAGCTTACTCTCTCGGTTGAAGGTGAAGAAAATGGAGAGAAATGGCTGAAATGCTGAAAAAAAACGAATTAAAGGGAGTTGACTGCCTGCCGGACACGGCCCGTGCCGATCGGCACGGTCGTGTCGCACAGCTGGCCGACAGTTGGCCGACAGGTACTCGACCATGTCCTGCTTGACACGGTCGCGGCGCGGAGGGCCTTCCGACAGTGACCCGTCCGACAACGACTCGGCATGACTCGACCGTGTCCTGCAACACGGTTGGGCGTGTCGGCGACGCTCGCTTAACCTAAGAGTTCGACTGGCCGTGCTGCATTTACACGGTTGGGTCCTGAGGCAGACACTTCGGCATTTTCCGGACGAGTACGGCACGGGCCATGTCGGATGACACGGCCGAGTTCGTTCGGCAGTGATCGGCCAATAACTGAAAAGTGAGCGGTTGAGCTAAAACGACCATAACTCTCTCGTCCGGACTCCGATTGACTCACCGTTTGAACCATTGGAAAGATAACTCGATGCTCTATAATATTGCAAAGATTTAGAATTTTTGGAGTTACCAAAAATTAATGGTGATCTAACAAAGTCGAACTCATATGAGGAAAGTTGAAACAATGAACAATAACGATACACAACTCGAAGTTTTTCCGAACGGTGAACACGTGAATGAACATGATTGATGAATGATTATAATTGAGTGAAAATCCACTGGGTGACAATCACCGAATGAAATTACTGAATGATAATGACTGAATTACAACCGGGTATTACAATCATTCCAAGACTTAGTCTCTTCATGAATTCATTGATACTAAGAGATCGTTTGATACGATACCTTTCGGCAACTATGCCAAATGTTTATTATTGTCCGTTAATGGCCGATTCAAGGCATTGTGATACTCGTTATTAATGTCATTGTCGATAGCCGGCTCGCGGTATCGATGTATCGATTGTTGTTAATATTGATATCAATCTAAGACATCGTTCAGATCATCGTTATTCATGTTGGGGTTGTCATTAAAACCGTATTGGCCGATTTAAGGCATTGGCTTATTCATTTCTCATCTTCGTCGTTGGTCACCGATTAAAGGTGCTGAGGCATCCTTCGTATCATTGTCATCGATTGGCCGTTCTCAGGCAAATTGAAATGTTCAATCATTCACCATATCATTGTTATCGATTGACCGTTCTAAGGCAATCGAGGTATTTAATCATTCATCGTATCATTCGTAGCGATTGGCCATTCTAAGCCAATCGAAGCGCATAATCATTCATGGAATCATCCGCTGCATCATTGTTATCGGTTGGCCATCCTAAGGCAATCGAGGTGTTAAATTAGGACTGTCAAGGACGGTGTCTATCCGTGTGTTACTGTCATCGTGTTGGCCGACTCAAGGCAGCACACTATCATTTATTGTGATGCGGCTTCGTGCCGTGGCTTCGGCCCTCATTGTGATACGGCTTCGTGTCGTGGCTTCGGCCCTAATTGTGATACGGCTTCGTGCCGTGGCTTCGGCTCTAATTGTGATACGGATTCGTGCCGTGGCTTCGGCCCTCATTGTGATATGGCTTCGTGCCGTGGCTTCGGCCCTCATTGTGATACAGCTTCATGCCGCGGCTTCGGCCCTAATGGTGATACGGCTTCGTGCCGTGGTTTCGGCCCTAATTAATAACAGTTGCGGGCTGTTTTGGCTGCATGTGATTGTGATAATTTGACAGCTTCGTCTGAGTGGCTTTCAAGCCTTTATTATTGTCCTGGTAATTTCATTGGAGCCTTCGGGCATTGTGATTCATAATTAATTCAGTCCTGGTTTGGTTCATGTCGTGTAATTCATTGTGGTATTCTGTGATTATGATTCGCCGTTGGGCACTCATGTTCTAACCTGTCGAACAGGTATTAATAGTATGCCGTGGGCATAGTATTTCGCGAATGCTCGGTTCTTACCTTGGTTTGTGAGCATCTCGTATTATTATTATCATTGTACCATTTCATTCTGCCTTTGGATACATATCATGTTATACATGTATTTGATGTTCATTATCTGGATGACTGACCCCGTGGGGGCGGAACATGTTTTCATGTTTTAGGTGATTGCGAGGAGAGAGTTGAGGCACAGGGGCATGACGATGGCGACGAGGCATTCAAGCGATACTAGTCCGAGTTGTTCATTGTCGGTCAGTCAGTTGGAGTGTACTCCAGTCTTGTCAGTTGTTGTCGTTGTCAGACATTACGAATGATGTTCGTGGATGTTGTTGTATTTCATTTTTTGCCATGTAGGCTACTTTTGTCGTTGAAATTCCTTATCGGAATATTGTGTCGGATGTCATGGAAGGGACTATGATTTTCCCTTATTGTGTAATTTAATGTATTTTAGTCATGTTCGCCTGGTGGATCTCCTGGCTTGGGGTCCACGGCGCTGTAATAACCCAATAGGATTTTGGGGTGTTACACCAAAATCGTCTACTATTGATTGCTTTTAATTTGATGTTGTTAATGTATTTCCAAATACGCTCACACACACGTTTTGGCGTGAAAGCGACATTATACACCCTTTTGTCATTCTACAACACCAAAGAAACCATAGAATCAAAATGGGAATAATGTGAAAAATGTGAGTTTTGCCCTTCGTTTTACCAAACCAATTAGCAATGATGAGATTAAAGTTGGAGGAAATAAGGATTTTGATCCCCGCAAGGTTATGAAAAACCTTCCAAACTTCTCTAACAACCGGGCCATTAATAAAGAGGTGGGGAAGGCTTTCATCCCCATTACAGCAAAAACACAAATTAGTGGCAATAATGCCCCTACGCGCGAGCCCATCCGGCGTGGAAATCCTTTTATTGAGGACCTTAACCATAAACAGGAAAATAGTAGGTGTGATTAAAGGATTCCAACAATAACGAAGAATATTATTGACAGGTTTTTTCTGACGAACTAAATCCCAAGCAGTTTTGAAGCAAAAAAGGCCGTTTGACGATAGAGTCCATACAGGTTTATTCTCACCTGGGGTAATAGGTAACGAGCAAATATGATCATAAATGCCAAACGGGAGTTTGATTGATTTTCCTCCTATCCCATTCCCCATTAGTCCAAACACAATCGATAGTATCTTTAACTTTAGTTTGGCGAAAATTGGTTAACGGGCTCAAATTGCACCAAATGTCATGCCAAATAGACATTTTACCATTACCATTATGCCAAAAGATTTTATCATTAGTAATACATCTAGTGCGGCAAAGGTTTTACCAAATGAGAGAACTTTTGGGGTTAAATTTGATAATCATGGGGTGGAGCCGAGAACAGTATTTTTTAGGGAGTAAATTGGACCAAATATTGTTGGAGGTTCTGAATCTCCACCACAATTTAATATCGGCTTCCCGGATAATGTCATGAAGAATCCGACAACCGAGACCACCCTCATCCGTAGGAAAACCTAGCCGATTCCAAGAAGCCCAATGTAACTTACGTTTATTGTCATTAGTTCCCCATAGAAATTTGTTGAACAGTCTTTCTATGAAAATAATGATATTATCGGGAGGTTTAAGCACTTGTAAGCTATAAAAGGCAATGGAGTTAAGAACTGATTTAATAAGTTCAAGGCACCCCCCGTGGACAGTAAATGATGGTTCCAAGTAAGAATCTTGTTTTTAATTTTCGTAGTCAAGGGACCATACATATCGAAGGATTGAAAATCTTTACAAAGAGGGGTGCCTAAATACATAATCAGTAAATCATTTCTATTAAATCCCGTGATATCGTGGACCCAACTAGCAACTTGGGGAGTTGGATTATTCAAAATAAAATTACTCTTGTGGCTATTGATCTTCTGCCCGGAAATATTCTCATAATGGGTGATGCACTTGTTAAATATATGGGGACTTTTTTTGGAAGAATTAAGAAAAATGAGAATATCATCAGCATAAGCAAGATGCGTGATTTTCACTTTTTTCTTAATCTTGTAGTACATCGATGGATTATTCAAGAACATTTGATCAATACTCTGAAAAAATAATCCGCGGTAATCACAAAAATGAGAGGCGACAGCGGATCGCCTTGCCGAATACCTATCTCGCTTTTAGAAAACCCAACCAGGATCGAGAACCAACAATTAGAAATACAATTTTTAATAAAATTAATCCAGACAGTAGAAAAACCAAAGCTAGACATTACTTGAAATATGAAATTCCAATTAATCCTATCATAAGCTTTTTCCATGTCAAGTTTAATAATAGTATTGGTAATCGAAAGGGAGATGTCATGAGTAACCTCGTGGGCCATCAAAATATTATCCGTGATATTTCTACCTTTGATGAAACCCGATTGGGCAAGATTAATCATAAAGGGCAGAATTTTGCCAAGTCTCATGCTAAGAATTTTCGAAATGATTTTATAAGTAGTGTTGCACAGACTAATCGGCCGAAAATCTTTCCACGATCTAGGATTGTTGTTTTTCGGAATAAGTGTAATAGTGGCTGTACTAAAAGCACGTGGCATCGGAAAACCACAGAAAAAATCAGTAACGGCCTCTAAAACATCCCAGCACACAATATCCCAACAACTTTGGAAAAATTTAATATTGAAACAGTCAGGCCCGGCAACACTATCCACATCCATGTCAAAGACGCACACCTTAATTTCATCAATGGTGGGAATAAGACACAGACTATTATTTTGATCATGCGAGATAATATTCGGCACAACCCGAGGGTCAATGTCATCAAGAAAATGATTTTGCTCCGCAAAACAATTAGATAAGTAAGAGACCGTGGAGTTATAAATTTCCTCGGGATCCATTATCGTACGACCACTATCCCGAATTTCATGAATAAAGTTTCTCTGTCTTTTCTTTTTTACTAAATTGTGAAAGAATTTGCTATTCCTCTCTCTTTCAAATGTCCATTTCATATTAGATTTTTGTTTCCAAAAATCCTCCTCCATGGACAAAATAAGGGCAGGGTTGGCATTCATTTTTTTAAGGTGGATGAGATTGGTAGTGGAAGGATCTTGGTCAAACCCATTTTCGGCAACTTCCACTGCATACTGGGCCTGATCAATTTAAGAAAAAATATTACCGAAAATAACCTGATTCCACTCCTTAAGGGTGTATTTTAACCTCGATAGCTTATCTAAAAGTTTAAACATCCCTGTAGCATTGGTATGGAGGTCCCAAGACTCCTTTACAGTTGGTAAAAAAAGATGATGCCTTAGCCACATATTTTGAAATCTGAAAGAAGCCTTGGGTTTAAAGGTTTTAGGGCTAAATTGACAAAGCAAAGAGTTGTGATCAGACCGATACTTAGGAAGATGCCTAATGGAGGAGCACGGGAAAACACTGTACCAAGCCGCGGAGAACAAGATCCTATCCAACCTTTGCCACACACCATCCCTGTACCAGGTGAAAGGGGTGCCCATGAATCCACCATCAGATAGGTTGCAATGTAATAGAGCATCATTGAACTCTTCCATATCTGATTGGATCGGGAAAGCCCCTCCTTTTTTCTCGTCAGGTTGGAGGATAATGTTAAAATCTCCCCAACCATCCAAGGGAGCTGGCTTTGACTCACAGAGAGAAGATCATCCCATAGGTCCCTTCTCTCTATTTTGGTATGCCTCCCGTACACCACAGTTAAAAGGAAAGAAGTGGGGAGGGAGTTACAAAAAACTTCCACATGTAACATTTGATCCTTATTATTAAGAATCTTGACGTGAGTGTCAAAGTCCGCGAAAAGCCATATATGATTACTAACATTCGCACACACAATAGAAAATCCAAATTTCTGGAGAAAATAATTAGGGTCTAAATCAACTTTTGGTTCAATAAGAGCCAATATGTTGAACTTGTGCTTTCTTTTTAACATACGAAGTTTGTTTTGGGCAGGTTTTTTCCGAGTACCTCTAATATTCCAAAAAAGTGTACTAATCATTATGGATAGCTCCACTCCTAGTCCTCTTTTTTATTATATTAGAAGCTTGGTGATAATTTTTTGATTTTCCACGTCTGTCTGTTTTAATTGGGAGCCCGAGAATTGGATTTTTATGATTTTCCTTAAAAGGAATGATTTCAGTTCCAATCGGGTTAAAATCTGTGTCAATATGATCACACAAGGATTGTCCAAACACGGACTGCCTGGAGTATGCAGAACTGTCCGAGTTGTAGTTTTCTGAACCTGCAAAATATTCGGTAGAAGAGTCAGAAATTTCAGCAATACTATTAGTCATGATGGCCTCATAATTCTCCCCACAAATATTGGGCACACTTTCCTGCAGTTTGTTAGATGTATTTTTTTGCGATTATTTATCATTATTTTATATCCATTTTAAGTCTAAATCTGCATAAATGAGCTTTTAATGCACTATCTTTATATGTTTTGAAGGAAATTAGAGTCCAAAAGCCTAAACGACGAAAAACGGGCGAAAACGACAATTTTTGGTCAGGGGCCGCGGCACACGCATGGCACAACAGGCGCGGTACTCACTGTACCGGGTGCCACGGCACACTTAAGCTGAGCCACGACCCATGTGAAAAATGCCGCCCAGGCATATGGCGTTGGACACTGAGGTCCGCGGCACACTAGTGCCGAGTCGCGGCCCGTGGGGCGGTAATTCTGTTTCAGCCATGTTTCTGGGCCATTTTTGGAGCCTGTTCTCGACCTAATTCCCGGACGCATTTTGGAGACTAATTAAGGTTATAAATAGGGATTGAAGGTCTGAAAAAAAAGGGATCGAAGAGAAGGAGAAAAACACCGATCAAGCAGAGAGCATAAGCTAGAGAACGGAGGAATTCAAGTTCTTCAACTGTGTTTGATTTCTTTAATGCTTTCTTCAATTTTTTCTGTATTATTTTCTAGCATGTCGGTCTAGAACACTATTCTAGGATTTTGATGAAACTAAGGTTTTGACGAATTAACTTTTGATTTTGCATTATTAAGATATATTTCCCTTTCTTATTGAGTTTTCCCCAATTGTTTTAATTACTATCAATTATGTGGCATATGATTGATTTGTTTTGATTACGCAACTCGAATCGGGAGAGGAGAGTTGGTAGGGAAAATTGGTGAGAAACGTTTCATCTTGTGAGATAGGAATATACTTATAGGAATTACGTGGCCTGTCTGAAGATTTCGTACTTTTCGCCTGTTGTCGAATTAATTCACCTAGGAATAGAGTGTTTTATTCGCCTTAGAAAATTCTACTGACCTTGGGAGAGGCAGTAGAGTATTTTAGCAATCTTCGCCTTCAATAAATTGGGAAATTACTTAATTCATATAAATCAAGAGTAATTCGGATAAATCGAGGTGGATTCACAATCCTAGATTATTTCTCTATTTGATCTTCTTTCTTCTAACAATCGATTTTATTATTTATTCTTAGTTCATTCTTTTATTAATTTTCTTTAATATTACTTGCACCTCCAATTTCTATCGTTCAAATAAAATTAGAATACGCATAAATTGGTAATTAGTGAGTCAGTCCTCGAGGGAATGATAACTTTCTTACCACTTTATTACTTGCTTACGACAACGTGCACTTGCGTTCACCAAATTTCGTAATAAGTTTTTGGCGCCGTTGCCGGGGACTGATTGTTTTACTAATATTGATTTCAGTATTTCTAGTCTTAATTTGAACACCATTTTATTTTTGTAATTTTTTATTATTTGTTTTCCTTTCAGGAGTTTCGTGTAGTGCATGAGAAAATTCGGTAACGAAGGCCTATTACCTTTGGATACTGAACTTGAGCGCACTCTGCGGAAAAACAAGAAGGAAAAGCGCGAGCTATCAACAAAAGACACCATGGGTGATGACACGGAAAATCACGGAGTAGACAATCCTATGCAGCAAGCTCAATAGGCATTGGCACTCCGAGATTATGCATTGCCTCAAATTAATGCGAATTTTTTGGGGATTCGGCGCCCAACTGTCCAAGCAAACAATTTCGAGATAAATCCGGCCATAATCCAGATGGTACAAGCAAGCCATTTTGCTGATTAGCGAATGACGACCCCAATGCTCATATTGCATTCTTTCTCGAGATATGTGATACGTTAAAAAAAATGGAGTTTCAGATGACGCCATTCGTCTACAGCTTTTCCCATTTTCTTTGAGGGATAAAGCCAAGTTTTGGTTGAATTCACTTCCGCCGGGCTCTATCACGACTTGGGCGGAGTTAGCGCAAGCCTTTTTAGCTAACTTCTCTCCGCCGGCAAAGACGGAGAGACTTCGGAACGAAATAACGACGTTCGGGCAATTTCAGATGGAATCGCTTCATGAAGCTTGGGAGCGATACAAGGAATTACTAAGGAGATGCCCACACCATGGCCTATTGGATTGGCTACAAATTCAGACCTTCTATAACGGACACACACACTCTTGTTGATGCATCTAGACACACTCTCTTGTTGATGCAGCCGCTGGAGGAGCTTTAATGGGAAAAAGAATGGCGGAAGCTCATTCTTTATTGGAGGCGATGGCTGCAAATGCTTATCAGTGGCCTTCCGAACGTATGAACCCAAAGCAAGTTATGGGAGTTTCCGACAACGATCCAATCTCTACACTATCAGCCCAAGTTGCAGCGCTGACTAAACAATTGCAAGCTTTTTCACATGCTCCTTCTACCGTCACCACAGAATCTTGTAATTGGTGCAACGGGTCTCACCCTAGTGCGGAATGCCAAGTTGGAAATCATTTAGAGCAATCTCCGATGGAACAAGCTCAGTTTGTGGGGAACAGAAATCGGCACAACAACCCATATTCCAACACTTACAATCAAGGGTGGCGAAATCACCCAAATTTTTCGTGGAAGAATGGGCAAGCTTTGAATAAACCACCGCAAGCTCAATTCGCGCAGCCCCCTCAACCACCAAAGGTATCCTTGGAAGATGCTCTTGCTCAAATGGCGGCTAATACGAGCCAAATCATGACCTGCACTGAGACTACACTACAAAATCATTCCGCCTCCATCCGGAATTTGGAAGTTCAAATGGGGCAGATCGCAAATTTATTGTCCTCCCGACCTGAAGGTGTATTACCCAGTTCTACTAAAATGAACCCCATGGAAAATGTGCAAGCAGTCGAGCTACGAAGCGGAAAGGAGCTACAAGAGCAGCCTAAGAATAGCAAGGACAAGAGCAACCACAGTGAGAAAGAAAAAGATGAGGAGCCTAAGCCAAAAAGCAGTGTCGACTACTTATCCCACTCCACAAATTCCATTTCCACAACGTCTGCAAAAGCAAAAATTGGACAAGCAATTCTCCAAGTTTCTTGACGTGTTCAAGAAACTACATATCAACATTCCATTTGCCGACGCCTTGGAACAAATGCCGAGTTATGTGAAGTTCGTGAAGGAAATCTTATCGAACAAAAGGAAGCTCGAAGAGTATGAGACAGTGGCATTGACGGAAGAGTGCAGCGCTATTCTACAGAAGAAGCTCCCACCTAAATTGAGGGATCCGGGAAGCTTTACTATTCCATGCACTATTGGAAATTCATCCTTTGACAGAGCCTTATGTGACCTAGGAGCCAGCATAAACCTTATGCCCCTTTCCATTTTTAAGAAGATGGATATTGGGGAAGCCAAGCCGACGACAGTCTCTTTGCAATTAGCTGACAAATCTGTCAAATATCCAAAGGGAGTAATAGAATATATTTTAGTAAAAGTCGATAAATTCATCTTCCCAGCTGATTTTATTGTACTAGATATGGAGGAGGATCACGATATCCCAATCATCTTGGGAAGACCATTCTTGGCAACCGGCCGAACCTTAATTGATGTGGAAAAAGGGAAGCTTACTCTACGAGTTCAAGAGGAGCAAGTCACGTTCAATATATTTCGATCCTTACAATATCCTGGTGATGCTGAGAATTGTTTTCAAGTTGACGTCATAAACTCATTTGTAAGTAGAGCCTTTCGGGAGAGTTATCCATCCGATCCATTGGAGTCCGTTTTAGTTGGGTCTAGTTCCGAATTAAATTCAGAGCATGTAGCCTATGTACGACACATGGATGCTTCCCCACCATTTTTCACCCGTCGACCATGTGAGGAGCTTGGAAGTTCACCAACTCGACCAGTCCCATCAATCGAGAAACCCCGAAAGCTAGAACTCAAACAGCTACCGATATGCATTCTTGGGACCCGACGATTCCTTGCCAGTCATTCTTTCGACCACTTTAGCGGGGGATCAAGTGGAGAAATTGTTGAGGGTTTTGAGGGAGTACAAATCTGCCCTTGGATGGTCTATTTTGGATATTAAGGGAATCAGCCCGTCCATTTGCATGCACAAAATTTTGATGGAGGAAGACTACAAACTATCTGTGGAGCATCAACGCCGTTTAAATCCAAATATGAAAGAGGTGGTAAAAGTCGAGGTTTTAAAACTCCTCGACGTAGGTATGATCTTTCCTATTTCTGATAGCAAGTGGGTAAGTCCGGTTCAAGTTGTGTCAAAGAAGGGTGGGATAACGGTTATTCAAAATGATAATAATGAATTAATTCCAACTAGGATTGTCACGGGGTGGCGTATGTGCATAGATTATAGGAAATTAAATAAAGCCACTAGAAAAGACCATTTCCCTTTACCTTTTATTGATCAAATGTTAGATAGATTAGCCGGACACGATTTCTATTGCTTTCTTGATGGTTATTCTGGGTATAATCAGATTTATATAGCCCCAGAAGAGCAAGAAAAGACGACGTTTGCATGTCCTTATGGCATTTTTGCTTATAGGCGCATGCCTTTTGGTTTATGTAATGCGCCGGCCACTTTTCAACGGTGTATGATGGCTATTTTTTTTGACATGCTAGAGCATTGCATTGAAATTTTTATGGATGATTTTTCTATTTTCGGTGATTCGTTTGATATGTGTTTGCAGAATTTGCAGAAAGTCCTAAAAAGCTGCGAAGAAACAAATTTGGTCTTGAACTGTGAGAAGTGCCATTTTATGGTTCAGGAAGGCATTTTACTAGGCCACCGCATATCCTCCCATGGAATTAAAGTCGACCGGGCAAAAATTGAAACAATCGAGAAGATGCCTCCGCCTACTTCGGTAAAAGGGAGAAGGAGTTTTTTGGGACACGCCGGTTTTTACCGCCGTTTTATTAAGGATTTTTTGAAGATCACGAAACCATTGTGCAATTTGCTCATGAAAGATGTTCCGTTTAATTTTGACGAGTTGTGTAAAGAAAGTTTCGATCTATTGAAGAAAGCTCTAAGCACCGCCCCGGTAATAGTTGCTCCACACTGGGACCTTCCATTCGAGTTTATGTGTGATGCTAGTGATGTTGCCATTGGGGCTGTTTTGGGACAGAGACGAGGGAAAGTGTTCCACGTCGTGTATTATGCAAGCCGAACTCTTGACGACGCCCAAAGAAATTATGCCACAACTGAAAAAGAATTGTTAGCTGTGATCTTTGGTTTTGATAAATTCCGGGCGTATTTATTGGGGACGAAAGTAGTGGTGTGGACTGACCATTCAACGATCAAATACCTTTTGGAGAAGAAGGATGCTAAACCAATGTTGATTAGGTGGGTGCTTCTCCTCCAAGAATTTAACTTGGAAATTCGCGACAAAAAGGGGACTGAGAATATTATTGCCGATCACCTTTCACGTTTAGAGAATCCCCTTAAGAAGGGGGAAAGTCATCCACAAATTGTGGAAACCTTTCCCGATGAACAACTCTACAAGTTGGTTTCGAAACACGCGCCTTGGTACGCTGATCTAGTGAACTATCCGGCGAGCAAAATAATTCCAAATGATCTCTCGCGCCATCAAAAGAAGAAGCTGATTTCAGATGCTAAGTATTACTTGTGGGATGATCCTTTTCTGTTTAAAAGATGCCCTGATCAAATCATTCGCATATGTGTTCCGGATGAGGAAATCCACAGTGTGCTGAATCATTGCCATGCATCACCCTACGGTGGGCATTTTAGCGGAAATAGAACAACGGCAAAGGTCTTACAATTGGGTTTCTATTGGCCATCGTTATTCAAAGATGCTCATTCCTTTGTGTCCACGTGTGATCGGTGTCAACGAACGGGAAACATCTCAGAACGACATGAAATGCCATTGAACACAATACTTGAGGTTGAATTGTTCGACGTATGGGGAGATCGACTTCATGGGTCCATTTCCTCCATCAAATAAGAACCTATATATTCTAGTAGCAGTGGACTACCTCTCAAAGTAGGTCGAAGCAGTGGCACGACCAACAAATGGGTCCAATGTCGTAATCAAATTTATAAAAAAATATATTTTCACATGTTTCGGGACTCCAAGTGCTATTATCAGTGATGGTGGTTCACACTTCGACAACCAATTCCTTGATATGGTCTTGAGAAAATACGGAGTCACTCATCGTGTTGCTACATCCTACCATCCCCAGATGAGCGGTCAAGTCGAGATATCAAATCGAGAGCTAAAGTGGATCTTAGAAAAACTGTCAGCTCGTCTCAAAAAGATTGGTCCTTTAAACTCGATGATGCACTTTGGGCGTACCATACTGCGTACAAAACACCTATCGGCATGTCACCTTATAGATTGGTTGATGGGAAAAGTTGTCATTTGCCAGTAGAGATGGAACATCGTGCATACTGGGCGATAAAGAAATTGAATTTTGATCTTAAATCTACTGGTGAAAAGCGCTGTTTGCAGTTAAACGAGCTGGAGGAAATTCGTCATGATGCGTACGAGAATGCGAAGCTTTATAAGGAGCGGACAAAGAATTGGCATGATAAGCACATCACACATCGAGAGTTCATTCCGGGTCAAGAGGGGTTATTGTTTAATTCTCGCTTGAGGGTATTTTCTGGGAAATTGCGTTCACGGTGATCGGGACCGTTTACAGTAGTTCAAGTATTCCCACACGGAGCAGTGGAAGTACAAAAATATAACCGAAGATTTAAAGTTAATGGGCAGCGGTTGAAGGCCTACATGTGTAATCCAATAGACGTGCAGAAGACGAGCGTCGTCTTATCCACCGCCGAATGAATGCTAGAAAAGTCCGACTGAAGACTATAAACTTAGCGCTTCTCGGGAGGCAACCCGAGTATTAGTTGTAGATTTAATTTTTTTCATTATTTTCATTCATTTTAGGAGTCTATTTGTTCGTCATATTTGCTTCGATATGCTTATCACTCATGTTCTAGGTGTTTTGCTTTGAATTTCTGTGCAAGAACCTCCCAGGGGCATTTATCAGGTTTGGGCCGCGGCACAATGATAGCGAGCCGCGGCACGCACAAGTCCATAATAGAGGCTAACCTACTGTACTCTGTGCCACGGCACGAACTTACTAAGCCGCGGCACACTCGACCACTAAGCCGCGGCACGTTGAAGCTGAGCCGCGGCACGCCAAGACCCAACATAACGGCCCAGGAGACTGTACTCCATGCCGCAGCACGCATACTATGAGCCGCAGCACATTGACTCTCTGAGCCGCGGCACCCGCTTACTGAGCCGCGGCACACGCCGAAGATACCAAGTTCCCAGAACCCACTGTACAACGGTCCGCGGCTCACTTAATCTGTGCCACGACACCAGCTGCGAATTTCAAATGCCCAGAACTCCCTTATAACCTCGATCGGCCGACACAATAAGGTACGCTTCATTCTCTTCTTCGCGCGGCGCTTGGATAAGATCCATTCAAGTCTTTTTCTTCTTACCTTCTTCAATCCAAAACAAGGTAATTCTCATTTCTTAATCTTAAGTGCAACATGGTTTGAAAAGTGAGGTAATGTTCCTCATTCATTGTTGAATGTGTTGTTAGTTTTCTTAAAGTTCTATCAAGGTTTAGTTTGAATATGGTAATTATCGATGGATTGTTGATGTTGTTTGTTGTTTTGTCATGAATATATGTGACTATCTATTGATGTTATTATTGTTCGGGATTGAATTAAGCCATTATTATTTGTGTTCTTCATTTAAACCCACGCATGCTCGGTGTTTGATAAAATGCATCAATGAAAATTTTTGAGCCGAACGTTATCAAATTATATGCAACGAATTTGATTATCGGATTACATTGTGCCCCCAACCCTTACATCATGTTTAAACTTGAAAGCTCAGCCTTAATTCCCTCTTACGATGGTGCGAGCTCATTCGACTTTATATTCACGTTCTGCGCATATTAAGTCGAGAGTGGTGTAGTTATCCTTAAAGTTGTCTAATTTTCGGTGTTTATTTTTCAGGAACCTCGCCAATGGCTAGGAAAAGGAAGATGAGTACGAGGGCTAGGGCACGATCATCCTCCACAAGAGGGGAGACATCACAAAACCAAGCCGATATGGAATCTCATCAATTCTCCGATCCTGACATTCACAGAATATTCAACGAGAGAATCCGGCCTCGACCAATAATCCCGGAGCGGGGATTCACTCCCGCCCCCCAGGACGGTGAGCTTTTGGCTATGATCAACGAGATGGGATGTACTCGTTTCACTGCGCCACCCGAGCCGGCGGTGATCTCTATTGTCCAGGAGTTCTAAGCCAGTGCTCTATTTCGACATATTCAGGCGGGGCAGATGATGGGGCGACCAGATACACGGACTGAGGTCATCGTCTGAGGCCAAACTGTGGATTTTTTGGTGGCCGCAATTCGGAGACTATACGAACTACCAGAGGTGGACAAGACGGAGTATACGCGGATTATGAGTAGCCTCATGAGGGAGGCACTGCTGGAGGCACTTGCTCAGCCCGGTTCTGTCTGGGAGACGCGCGTCCCGGGTTCTTCAGCCTTCTATTTGAAGAGTTCTCGCCTCAGTTGGCTCGGGCGAGCCTGGCTCTACTTCCTCTGTGCACGAGTCGACCTTACATCGCATATCCGATCAGTCTTACTTTCTCGTGCCCGACTACTGTACGCTATCACGACGGGACTCCGGTTTGATGTGGCCCCTCGTTTGTCCCGTTCTATATTTCAGTTTATTCAGGGAGGGGCAAAGATGGGATTAAATCATCCCTCGCTGATATGTGCTCTATGCCGCCAGTCGGGCGTGACGTGGTCCGACGACGAGCCATCTATTGCACCCCAGGGTCCGATCGACCACCGTATTATCTCTCATTTTGACCAGTGGGGTGGCGCGAGAGCACACGAGTGGGGGCGAGGATTTATGATTGATGAGCCACACGAGCACTCTCCCGAGCCACTTCTCCTTACACATGAGCTGACAGCGGATGCTGATGATTGGACTGAGTCCACTCCACCACCAGCGAGAGAGCACCTTCAGGCGATGTTTGATAGCCTGAGGGAGGAGATACGGAGAGATAGAGACAGCCATCTAGCTGCTGTTTGAGAGGAGATGCGGGCTGAGAGAGACAACCTCCTCGCAGCTGTTTGGGAGGAGATGAGAGGGCAGGCCCGCCGGGCCAATCGACGTGAGGAGAGGCGCTTGGCGGCAAGGGATGCTTATCATCAGGACCATTTTGCTGCATGGACGAGCCATATACTCCATCCGGACGGGCCCTTCATCCCACCAGTCAGGCCATCTACACCGCCCTCCTCGCCGGACGAGGCCGGCACCAGTTCCTGAGCTGATATTAGGGGAGTACTTGACCTTTTCTCATATTGCATATTACTATCTGTGTCCATTGAGGTCAATGCACGTCCTAAGTTTGGGGGGGTTTACATTCAATTGCTATTTACTTATTCGTTGTTATTTTTCATTGTTTTTTACTCTAGCCTTGCTTGTCTTGATTTTATTAGCACTCATGGATTTTGCGTGCTTCCTTGTGTAAAACTGATGATATGATACTGATTTCTTTTTGAAGAAACGATTGAGTTTTGGTCAAGTTTGCAGTCTGCGATATCTGTTTCCTTTGAGTATTCATTTAGGTCTGAATTTTTTTCGTTATTGTAGAAATCTTAGCGTATAAGAAAGTAGACATACATGTTTTCAAATAACCGTCTATGTGTTTGGTTACATTTTTCCCGTAGCTAGTCGTCCAGTAACATGAGTCTTGTTGGCACTTAAATTGAGTTTAGAGTCGGAGAGTCTTTCCCAAAAAGTCGAGAAATTATACATGTTCTATGATGGGAAGTCTAGTAACCGGGGGTATTCACGTGACCCGTTGTTTACTCTCGCGTAAAACAGCAACCTTGAATCGGACATGCAGGAATAGCTATTCGAGTTTTTTCTCCGCTGTAGAAGGAAACTTAATAAGTAGAAGCATCCATGTGCCCCATGAGTGTCTTTTACGTCAAACGGTTCCCCAATACATGAGAATAGAAATCCACCCTAGGGTTATTCCGAATGAAACATCCCGAGAGTCGGAATCTAGTGATTAACTCGAATCATTATAATGATTATACATAAGGGAATGCTGTCCGAGGATCATTATTGACGATGAAACTCTTGCATTTTTGCCACTAGACTGTGGGACTGGGCGAGTTGGCTTGTTTAATCTAACCCTTCATATTGGCGGTCGGGTAAATTCACGCGTGTTAATCTTTGAGCTCCGATTTTCTTCATGACCGATAGTTCAGCACTAAAAATGATTGCTTTGTGGAATCCTTATCCGTGATGTGACTCACTAAAACGATACGTGTATTTTTCTTTGAGATTTTCAGGGGAGTATTAATCAGGTGAACACTATGGATATTGCACGGTTACCCATGATACTTGTCATCTCATTTGAAATTAATTTTTGCTTGAGGACAAGCAAAGGCTTAAGTTTGGGGGTATTTGTTAGATGTATTTTTATGCGCTTATTTATCATTATTTTAAATCCATTTTAAGTCTAAATCTGCATAAATGAGCTTTTAATGCACTATCTTTATATGTTTTGAAGGAAATTGGAGTCCGGAAGCCTAAACGACGAAAAACGGGAGAAAACGACAATTTTTGGTCAGGGGCCGCGGCACACGCACGGCACAGCAGGCGCGGTACTCACTGTACCGGGGTCCGCGGCACACTTAAGCTGAGCCGTGGCCCGTGTGAAAAATGCCGCCCAGGCATATAGCACTGGACACTGAGGGCCGCGGCACACTAATGCCGAGCCGCGGCCCGTGGGGCGATAATTCTGTTTCAGCCGCGTTTCTGGGCCGTTTTTGGAGCCTGTTCTCGACCTAATTCCCGGACGCGTTTTGGAGACTAATTAAGGTTATAAATAGGGATTGAAGGTCTGAAAAAAAGGGATCGAAGAGAAGGAGAAAAATACCGATCAAGCAGAGAGCAGAAGCTAGAGAACGGAGGAATTCAAGTTCTTCAACTGTGTTTGATTTCTTTAATGCTTTCTTCAATTCTTTCTGTATTATTTTCTAGCATGTCGGGCTATAACTCTATTATAGGATTTTGATGAAACCGAGGTTTTAACGAATTAACTTTTGATTTTGCATTATTAAGATATATTTCCCTTTCTTATTGAGTTTTCCCCAATTGTTTTAATTACTATCAATTATGTGGCTTATGATTGATTTGTTTTGATTACGCAACTCGAATCGGGAGAGGAGAGTTGGTAGGGAAAATTGGTGAGAAATGTTTCATCTTGTGAGATTGGAATATACTCATAGGAATTACGTGGCCTGTCTGAAGATTTTGTACTTTTCACCTATTGTCGAATAAATTCACCTAGGAATATAGTGTTTTATTCGCCTTAGAAAATTCTACTGACCTTGGGAGAGGCAGTAGAGTATTTTAGCAATCTTCGCCTTCAATAAATTGGGAAATCACTTAATTCATATAAATCAAGAGTAATTCGGATAAATCGAGGTGGATTCACAATCCTAGATTATTTCTCTATTTGATCTTCTTTCTTCGAACAATTGATTTTATTATTTATTCTTAGTTCATTCTTTTATTAATTTTCTTTAATATTACTTGCACCTCCAATTTTGATCGTTCAAATAAAATTAGAATATGCATAAATTGGTAATTAGTGAGTCAGTCCTCGAGGGAACGATAACTTTCTTACCACTTTATTACTTGCTTACGACAACGTGCACTTGCGTTCACCAAATTTCGTAACACAGTTCAGTATCACGAATAGAGGGTTCACATAGAGATTTTAATTTTTTTTTCCTATTAATACAGGGCTGGTGAACATTATTTTTCCCCCTCCTACAAAAGATTCACCTCGACCAGGCCTGAGGAGTCAAAAGGACAATTATCATGTTTCAAATTCTTTAATGGGGGATCCAGCACCAAATCATCTGACTGCGAAAGAATCTGAAAAGAGTTCGAAATAGCCAAAGAAGCATTTGCCGATTGTGGCTCCAAGGGCAGGTTGAGGGAGGGAGTTTCCTCCTCATTTTCTAACACCGCAATATATTTCTCGTATCCACCTGCGCTCCCTTATCCGAGTCCGAAGCTATCATTTTTTCTGCAACATCTCCCAAACCAGCATTAGAGATATTAACTGGCCTAACAGATGGGCCTGGTCCTTTATCATGAATCGTAATTATCGTATTCTTTGGATGTTATTTTTCGAAGGGGACTTTACATTAGTCTGGCCAGCGGGCACCCATTTTTCTTTTTCTTTTTCTATTTCTTTACCCTTTTCCAAATTGGTTTTGTTTTGAAATTTATTCTCAAATGATTTGGGTTTTAAGGATAGATTTTTAATGTAACAAGCGTCAATGTCATGACCAACATGTCGACAATGCCGACAATACCGGGGTAATTTTTCATACTTGACTTCTAACTCAGTTAAAACACCATTACACTTGATGCCAACCGAGTTAGGCAACACATCTGTGAGACTAATTTCAACACAAACTCGGGCAAATTGAAGTCTGTTCCTATTTAGAGTGTTATCATCCGCTTTAACAAACGTGCCAATAAGGGAACCAACAGTATGAAGAGCGCGTAAATCAAACCATTGGATTGGTAATGTAACACCCCGAGATATTCGGAATAATTACAGCGCCGTAAACCCTTTAAGTAAGGATTTACAAAGTTAATTAAAAGAAATATAAATATAATCCAACAGTACCACAAAAGTTCAAAATACAAAACCGGTTCCAACTGATCCATTGAGTTAATTAATACAACCATATCGAAATGATATTATTAAGACATACATACTCGAGTACTGGAATAATTCAAAAGACAAATCACAATGAACATCACTGAGCCCCTTCGTCGTCACGTCGGTACTGTGGCTGTTTTCCCACTCCTCGGCTACCTGAACATCAAAACAAATGTACACCCCCGAAGGGGTTAGCAAAACGATGCTAGTACAAGTATCATATTAATCAAATCGAATATGCAACAAAATGCATAACAGAATACACAACACGGACTTCCGCTACCGGAATCCAAAAATGCGAATCCACAAGATTCCATTAACACAGTATGGGTATTCCAATGATCCAGCGCCCTCAGCATAGATCCCAAGATGATCCCGTTGGACCAACACGAGGTGGAAAAACCGGTCCAATGATCCAGCACCCTCAGCATAGATCCCAAGATGATCTCGTCGGACCAACACGAGGTGGACATCCGATCCAGCGCCCTCAGCATAGATCATACAACATACACAAACACAACTCATGCATACATATATGCAAAAATCGCTATGTCCATCAACATGAACATACAAACACTTGATAACGAATATCATGACAATTCAATAAAATGAATCCCATGTTCAACAACATGAATAAACCACATGCATGCTCAAAATACGAACATGAACAAATTACGATACTTGCCTCAAAGATGGCAAGAACTAATCACTCTGATGATCTCGACACTCTCGAAGGTCGCGTCCTTCGATCAAACGTAGCAAGCTCGAACCTTAACAAAAGAAATAATATAGAAATCATCTCATGTCGTACGAATGTCTAACAATCCGATCTAAGGCCGAAAGCTCTTAAAATGTAATCTGCCTGAACTACTTAGCGTACGCTATGTATTTTACGTAACGTGCGTTAAGCCTGCTTGTTAGCGTACGTAAACGACGAAGTCTAGCATACGCTAACTATGTACTGACAGTCCTCTCTGATCAGCCGACTGACTCGCCTGATAACATAACGTACGTTACGTACTAAGCGTAACGTACGTTAACTTATGCCCGATAGCGCACGTTAATATACATATCTTAGCGTGCGCTAACCGTGCATGGCAGTTCACTACTGGGCAGCAGACTAGATCTAATGGTGATGGAACTCATGAAATCTTCAGTGTTAATACATGTCATCTCCATACATATCATTCTCATACGGTTTATGAATGATCTTTACGGATTGAACGACTTCGAGATACAAGGATACGTATAATCATCACAACACCATCATTCATCTTGATCTTCAAGAAAATATCCTAAGTTCAATGTATTCTATTTCCCAAAATGCATAATTCCATAATGTAAAATCATAAGAACTTGATAATCTCCATAAACTAGCCATAATCGGTTTAATAGCTTCATGAATGTGCTTCGGAGTTCAAACACTAAAAGGTTCAATGGTCTAAACGATGAAGAAGTATCGAAACATCGAAAATATCCTTCTAACAACATGATGTCCGACTACGTACGAATTTATCTGAGTAGATAATCTCAAAACATGTTCTAAAACATCCTTAAGAATACTACTCCAGTTGGTGAAGAATCACCTACCTCAAAATAGTGTAGAACAAGGAGGAACTTGAAGAATTCCAACACCGAGAGCTTGAACACCAATCTCCAATGATCTACAATCTTCAAACTCGTGCTAGGATGATGATATGAGAGGTTTGGGATGGAGGAAGTAACTCTCTAAGTTCAGAAATCGAGTTTTGGAAATGAAGAAAGTTGAAAAAATGAAAAAGGGTGCTGTCCTATATATAGAAAATGGTTATTAGCGCGCGCTAGTCCATATCCATAGCGTGCGCTAACGGCCATACGAAGCTTACTGACCTCACTGTACTCAACATTTAGCGTGCACTACCCTCATACCAGTAGCGTGCGCTAACAGCGTTGACTCAGCTTTTTCCAAAAGCCGTCCAGGTTCATCCCGACATGTTCCGACCAAGATCCGCGGCTGATCTCACCTACCACCCTGTCTTAATCAAGTTGACTACGTATAGCGCGCGCTAAGGTTCATGCATAGCGTGCGCTACGAAACCCATATTAGCGTACGCTACGCCTAGTCGATAGCGTGCGCTACATGTGCAAAAATCACAATTTTGAACACATTCATGAAATCATACGCTCAACAACACCGGATCATGAAACACGGAGAATAATACTCAGATGAAAATGCAACAAATACAATATCACAAGGTTCAAATACACATCAGAAATCTCGGATATTACATCCTCTCTCCCTAAAAAGAAGTTTCGTCCCGAAACTTAAGATGAAAACAACTCTGGATACCTAGTCTTCATATTGTCCTCCATTTCCCAAGTGGCCTCTTAAACTCCATGTCCTGACCATTGTACTTTAACCAAGGGTATTGTTTTATTCCTCAATTGTTTGATTCGACTCTCAAGTATCTTGATTGGTCTCTCTTCGAAGGTGCTGTCATTAGCTATCTCGATCTCATCGAAATCAATAATATGACTGGGATCTGGTACATGCTTCCGCAATTGGGATACGTGAAACACATTGTGAACGTGACTCAGCGATGGCGGTAAGGCCACCCTGTATGCTAAATCCCCAACTCTCTCGAAGATCTCAAATGGTCTGATATATCTCGGACTTGGCTTACCTTTCCTCCCAAAACGGAAAATTCCTCGAGTATGAGACACCTTCAATGGTACGTGGTCCTCAATGTTGAACTCTAACGGCGACGATGCACATCGGCATAAGACTTCTGTCGACTCTGGGTAGTCAACAGTCTTTCCTGAATCAAAGCTATCTTCTCTTGAGTCTGAACTATCAATTCTGGTTCCGTCCCGATCAAGTCCGAAGAATCATCCCAGCACAGGAGTGATCGGCATATTCTCCCGTACAAAGCTTCAAATGGTGCCATCTTAATAGAAGAATGCCAACTATTGTTGTAGGTGAATTCAATCAAGGGCAAATGAACTTCCCAATCAGTTGACCAATCCACGGCACAAGCTCTAAGCATGTCTTCTACGGTTTGTATCGTCCTTTCAGACTGACCGTCCGTCTGAGGATGATAAGCCGTGCTAAAGTTCAGCTCGGTCCCCAAAGCCCTGTGAACTACCTTCCAGAAGTGCGGCACGAAGCGACCATCTCGACCTGAAATAATGGTCTTCGGCGTACCATGCAATCGGACTATCTCCGCAATAAATACTCGTGCCAATTTCTCGGGTCCCCACGTGTCTTTAATTCCTAGGAAATGAGACGACTTGGTCAGTCGATCAACTACAACCCAAATCATGTTCATTCCCGTCTTGGTCCTTGGCATACTGGTGATGAAATCCATCGAGATATCCTCCCACTTCCACTCACGGATCGGAAGTGGTTTCAACATTCCGGCAGGCCGTTGATGTTCAATCTTAAACTGCTGACAAGTCAAACACTTCAAAACATATTCTGCTACGTCCTTCTTCATATTTCCCCATCAGAAGTTTTGTTTTAGATCCTTATACATCTTACTGCTGCCTAGGTGAATAGAATAGGGCGCGCTGTGAGCTTCCTTCAGAATTGTCCGTCTCAAATCATCATCATCGGGAACACAAAGTCGACTCTGAAATCTAGTAACTCCATCATCTTGTATCACGAATCCTGGGGCCTTTCCTTTCTTTACCTCGTCACATAACCGAAGAATCATAGAATCGTTCAACTGCTTAGATTTGATTTCTTCGACTAGTGACGAAGTTAGTTCCATCACATATAGTTGCCCTTGGATTCCTGGTGACCATACATCAATCCCTTCGCGGATCAGTTCTTGTTGAATGCTGGTTTGGGACGTAAGTACTTCCAACACTCGAAGAGAAACAGGTTTACGGCTCAGTGCATCAGCTACTATGTTTGCTTTACACGGATGATAGAGGATTTCCAAGTCGTAATCCTTGATCAATTCCAGCCACCTTCTCTGCATGTTTAATTCCTTCTGACTGAAGATATAGTTGAGGCTCTTATTATCTGTAAAGATCTGACAATGAGTGCCGTATAAATAATGTCGCCAAATTTTCAAAGCAAAGACCACAGCTGCTAACTCCAGATCATGAGTCGGGTAGTTAACTTCATATGGTTTCAACTATCGAGAGGCATAGGCAATCACCTTATCCTTTTGCATCAACACACATCCCAGACCCTGATTTGAAGCATCGCTGTATACCATGAATCCATCAGTTCCATCTGGTAATGCTAATATAGGTGCTGTCGTCAGTCTCCTCTTAAGTTCATCAAAACTAGCCTGGTATTTCTCATTCCACGCGAACTTTTGAGTTTTCTGTAACAGTTGAGTGAGCGGACGAGCAATTTTGGAAAATCCCTCTACAAAACGGCGATAATATCCAGCAAGTCCTAAGAAGCTTCGGACTTCTTTCACGTTATTAGGAGATTCCCATTCCAAGATTGCTTCGACTTTCTTCGGGTCCACCTGAACTCTGCCAGCTGATATCACATGCCCAAGGAAAGTTACTTCCCTAAGCCAGAACTCGCATTTGGAAAGTTTCGCATAAAGCTGCTCATTCCTCAAGGTGCTCAAAATAACACGCAAATGCTCAGCATGCTCCTTTGTGTCTTTCGAATAGATCAAGATGTCATCAATGAAAACGACCACAAACTTATCTAGGTATTCTAAGAATACCCAATTCATCAATTGCATAAATACCGCAGGAGCATTGGTAAGTCCGAATGGCATCACCACAAATTCATAGTGTCCGTACCGGGATCTGAAAGCAGATTTCGGTATATCCAATTCCTTAATTCTCAACTGATGGTATCCTGATCGCAAGTCAATCTTCGAAATTACCCTTTCCCCTTGCAGTTGATCAAACAAGTCGTCTATCCGAGGTATAGGATACTTGTTCTTGATCATCACCTTGTTTAGCTCCCTGTAATCGATATATAATCGGAGGGATCGATCTTTCTTCTGGACAAAGAGAACGGGCGCTCCCCAAGGAGAAACGCTAGGTTGAATGTAACCCTTCTGTAATAATTCCTCCAGTTGCTTCTTTAGTTCATACATCTCGGTTGGCGCCATATGGTATGGTGATCTGGAAATAGGAGCAGCTCCAGGCTCTAATTCGATAGTGAAATCCACTTCTCTCTGCGGAGGCAACCCAGGTAGTTCATCAAGTAATACATCTGAGAATTCATTCACAACCGGAATAGATGAGAGCTCTGCTTCTTCTTCTTCTTTCTTCATGGCATAGCACCAAAGTCCATGACATCCCTACTTCAGTAATTTCACTGCTTTCATAGCCTTGATCAATTTTCCCGAGCTTCTCGGTCTCCATCCTTTGAATAAATGTTCAGATCCATTATCGGTAATGATAGAAATGACTCTCTTTCGGTAATTCAAAATAGCTCCATAACGGTTGAGCCAATCGTCTCTAAGAATTAAATCGTCACCATGGATGTCGACTACTAGAAAATCTCTAGTTTCTAGGGTTCCCACAATTCTCTCTCCGCTCGGCAAACCCACAACATAAGGTTCACAATCAAATAAACACGAGATTTTCAAACGATTAACACAGTTCAATGATATGAAAGAATGTGTAGCTCCAGAATCGAATAAGACACTAACTGGTTGCAAAAGGATCTGAATCATACCTGATGCAACAGCAGTGTTCTGATCGTCAGATTTCCTCATCTCATACAAGCACGGAGGAACGGACCCAGCACTGGATGTCTCTCTCTTTCCAACATTCTGCTGCTGAAATCCACTCTGATGTGTCTGGTTCACACTTATCTCCTTCGGAACTGGTGCTGGAGTGCGAGTACCAAATGATCTAGTCACATTTCCGCAGAATTTCGCACGGTGTCCTTCTTGCCCACATTCAAAACAAGTCACAGAAGGAATGGGACAATCACGTCGAATATGCCCTGCTAGACCACAATTATAGCCCTTCTTTGATGCGTCCGAAACCGCTGATGTTGTCCGGAACTTCTTTCCACCTCGAGAAGGATGTGGAGGTTTTCTAAATGAATAAAATGAAGACTGGCCCTTGCGGGGCCCCCCACTCTTGTTTTTCGAGAAGTTGCCGAACACTTTCTGCTTCTTTGTCTCCATAGATTTCTCCACCGCTGCCTCTTTCATGTCGTAGGCCAGCGCCTTGTCCTGATATTGTCGCAACGTAGTACACTCAAATCCGGACATGTACTACTGAATCTCCGGCTTCATCCGCATATCGAAATGAAAAATCTTCTCCGCCTCCGTCCTGACCAAGTGTCGCACACAAGTCAGCTGATGATTAAAAGTCTTGATTATGTCTGTCACAGATGCTTCTGAACTCTGTGGTGAGAAAAACTCTCGGATTTTTGCTTCTCTAACTGGACGAGGACAATATTGTGCTTCCATCATTAGTTTGAATTCCATCCAGTCAGCATTATGATCCTCGGGTCGAATAGCTTCCCATCAGTCAAAAGCCTCCCCAATCAGAAAATACTGGGCAATAGGAACTTTCCGGTCCTCGGGACAGTTAATCCCCGCAAATATCTTCTCTAACTCCTTTATCCAGTGATCCCAAATAAGTGCCTCAGTAGAACCGTCAAATTTTGGTGGGTGCAATTTGACCACTTCAGTAAGCCATCTGTCTCCCCGATTATCCTCGTTATGCTGCGGTCCCATCGCCGTCTGCATGCGGTCAACCACCTGAGCGAACTGGTTTATCTGAGCCACCACCTGTTGAAGCACTCCCGGCATGTTAGGGTTTGCGTTTTCATTCGTTGATCCCTGCTGTCCTCCAGAATGAGAATTGGTTCGACTAGCCGATAATTCTGGGGTAGTTGCTAAATCCTCTTGTCTTACATTACCACGTCCGCGTCCACGACCGCGTCCACGTCCACGTCCTCCCATCAACATACTGTAAACATAATTACTCAATATCCAGGGCAAAATTTTCAAAAATAAAGCCCGACAATATTCACAAAATACAAATTAAGTAAAACGGTAGTAAAAGAGATTAGGAGACTTACAACCACGGTCCACATGACGACGCTGGCTAAACAGTGATGTTACGAACGACCCGTAAATCAAATAATGTAAACAGACCCAACTAAGACCCGACTGCCAAGATATCCATGAATCTTAGCTCCGATACCATAATCTGTAACACCCCGATATATTCGGAATAATTACAGCGCCGTAAACCCTTTAAGTAAGGATTTACAAGGCTAATTAAAAGAAATGTTAATATAATCTAACAGTACCACAAAAGTTCAAAATACAAAACCGATTCCAACTGATCCATTGAGTTAATTAATACAACCATATCGAAATGATATTATTAAGACACACGTACTCGAGTACTGGAATAATTCGAAAGACAAATCACAATGAACATCACTGAGCCCCTTCGTCGTCACGTCGGTACTGTGGCTGTTTTCCCGCTCCTCGGCTACCTGAACATCAAAACAAATGTACACCCCCGAAGGGGTTAGCAAAACGATGCTAGTACAAGTATCATATTAATCAAATCGAATATGCAACAAAATGCATAACAGAATACACAACACGGACTTCCGCTACCGGAATCCAACAATGCGAATCCACAAGATTCCATTAACACAGTATGGGTATTCCAATGATCCAGCCTCAAAGATAGATCCCAAGATGATCCCGTCGGACCAATACGAGGTGGAAAACCCGTCCAATGATCCAAAGACCTCAAAGATAGATCCCAAGATGATCCCGTCGGACCAACACGAGGTGGACATCCGATCCAGCGCCCTCAGCATAGATCGTACAACATACACAAACACAACTCATGCATACATATATGCAAAAATCGCTATGTCCATCAACATGAACATACAAACACTTGATAACGAATATCATGACAATTCAATAAAATGAATCCCATGTTCAACAACATGAATAAACCACATGCATGCTCAAAATACCAACATGAACAAATTACGATACTTGCCTCAAAGATGGCAAGAACTAATCACTCTGATGATCTCGACACTCTCGAAGGTCGCCTCTTTCGATCAAACGTAGCAAGCTCGAACCTTAACAAAAGAAATAATATAGAAATCATCTCATGTCGTACGAATGTCTAACAATCCGATCTAAGGCCGAAAGCTCTTAAAATGTAATCTGCCTGAACTACTTAGCATATGCTATGTATTCTACGTAACGTGCTTTAAACCTGCTCGTTAGCGCACGTAAACGACGAAGTCTAGCGTACACTAACTATGTACTGACAGTCCTCTCTGATCAGCCGACTGACTCGCCTGAAAACATAACGTACGTTACGTACTAAGCGTAGCATACGTTAACTTATGCCCGATAGCGCAGGTTAATATACATATCTTAGCGTGCGCTAACTGTGCATGGCAGTTCACTACTGGGCAGCAGACTAGATCTAATGGTGATGGAACTCATGAAATCTTCAGTGTTAATACATGTCATCTCCATGCATATCATGCTTATACGGTTTTTGAATGATCTTTACGGATTGAACGACTTCTAGATACAAGGATACGTATAATCATCACAACACCATCATTCATCTTGATCTTCAAGAAAATATCCTAAGTTCAATCCATTCTATGTCCCAAAACGTATAATTCCATCATGTAAAATCATAAGAACTTGATAATCTCCATAAACTGGCCATAATCGGTTTAATAGCTTCATGAATGTGCTTCGGAGTTCAAACACTAACAGGTTCAATGGTCTAAACGATGAAGAAGTATCGAAACATCGAAAATATCCTTCTAACAACATGATGTTCGACTACGTACGAATTTATCTGACTAGATAATCTCAAAACATGTTCCAAAACATCCTTAAGAATACTACTCCAGTTGGTGAAGAATCACCTACCTCAAAATAGTGAAGAACAAGGAGGAACTTGAAGAATTCCAACACCGAGAGCTTGAACACCAATCTCCAATGATCTACAATCTCCAAACTCGTGCTAGGATGATGATATGAGAGGTTTGGGATGGAGGAAGTAACTCTCTAAGTTCAGAAATCGAGTTTCGGAAATGAAGAAAGCTGAAAAAATGAAAAAGGGTGATGTCCTATATATAGAAAATGGTTATTAGCATGCGCTAGTCCATATCCATAGCGTGCGCTAACGTCCATACGAAGCTTACTGACCTCACTGTACTCAACATTTAGCGTGCGGTACCCTCATACCAGTAGCGTGCGCTAACAGCATTGACTCGGCTTTTTCCAAAAGCCGTCCAGGTTCATCCCGACATGTTTCGACCAAGATCCGCAGCTGATCTCACCAACCACCCTGTCGTAATCAAGTTGACTACGTGTAGTGCGCACTAAGGTTCATGCATAGCGTGCTCTACGAAACCCATATTAGCGTACACTACGCCTAGGCGATAGCGTGCGCTACATGTGCAAAAATCACAATTTTGAACACATTCATGAAATCATACGCTCAACAACACCGGATCATGAAACACGGAGAATAATACTCAGATCAAAATGCAACAAATACAATATCACAAGGTTCAAATACACATCGGAAATCTCACATATTACATCTTCTCTCCCTAAAACGAAGTTTCGTCCTGAAACTGAAGATGAAAACAATGTTAGGAGTATGCCCTCGAATGCCACTTAGAGGATATTGAGTGAGGGCATTGCACTTGTAATTATGTAAATCATTTGTATAAGGCAAATGAATGTTTCTTTATTTACTGGTAGTTACTGACATTCCTAACTCGTAAATAAACATATAGAAACTAGTCCGTGTATTTGAGAGCAAAACATTCCACTCCTTATTGGATAAGGGGGTCGGCACTGGAAAGGTTTATAGCTCAAATACTTAATCGTTCGCAAGTCAATGAAACTTGACTGGGCGTTAAGTTTATGTGAAGACTTGTATGACGTGTTCTTTGACATGGAGAGTGCCTGTCGAACGCTAATGGTTAGTGGGAGCGCACATTATTGGTATGCTAATTGGATTAGTATACTCGAACCGACTCACCCTCGATTCGTCATACAGATTTCACTCCGGGACAGTCAATGACGGAATCGAAAGGTTGTGATAGGTATTCATGAACCTTCGACTTGAGGATTTAGTAGGGATGTGCTTGTGACGTCAAGATTTTCATTAGACTAGTTCGACCCTGTAAACCGGAAGGTGGGGGTCAACCTCGACGTGCATCTTGACGGGCAAGTAGCAGGTCCTACTGAATACCAAGATAGAATTCTTTCTCCCGTTAGTTAGCGGGTTATATGTCCTATGCGGTTATTGGCAGATGAGATCATAAGTCTTTGGCCAAAGCATTGGAGCTAGTTGTATTAGATACACGACAGCTCGATGATCTCTATTTGCATTAGCGCATGCATAGCGTCAAGTACAGATGGGGTTTGACTGACCGTGACCATATAACTTGATCGGGACATTTGAAAGAAGGGTTTATACGTATACTGATATTCACGACAGAATGGTTCTTGAATGATCCCAATCATTCGTTCTCAGTCGGGGTACAGTGTAGGCCGCCAGGCTGGCTAGGTGGTGCTACTACTCTTTGGTTCCTCCCATTGCTGACTGAAATGGACCTACCGAGTCGCGTATTAGGATTGACGACGGAATGAATTGAGCTTGATCTCTCATTATAAATATTAGATATTGGATATCTAATTTATTGGATATTGGATGTCTAATTGATTTTGGGACATTGGATGTATAAATCGATTTATTGGATAAATTGATTTACGGCCTAATGGATTAAATAAATTACTGGGTGATTAATTTAATTCATGAATATAATTATTTCTTGGAGAAATTAATTATGTTATTTTGTATTTGTTATGTTTAATTAATTGGATTAATTAAACAATATAAATACATCGGAACGGAATTGGAGTTTATCTGTTTGGACTCACGGGAGTCCGAAACGAACCGAACTCGTCCGATTTCTTCTAGAGGCCGGCCCCCACCTTGATTTGCTACCTTGATCATTGTCTTGTTTTCTTGTTGGAAGACTTTTGACATATGAGATTTCATATCTCTTATTATAAGGTTAAAGGTGATTTTGTGGGTGTAATCTTATCTTGTGAATGATTTTGAAGACCAAAATAAAACCTCATTCTCTTCTCATTTTGGCATACTCACGGTAGCTACATTAAAGTGAGAGGGAAGAGAAATTTTTGTATTCTATCATCATTCACTTCATCTTCATTTTTCTTGGAGAAAAATTGAGAGAAAATTATTGAGAGATATATTATATAGTTAGAGTGTAGTAATAAAAGCTTCATCACTTGATTCTAGCCGTAACCTTAGAGGTTAATCGAGTGTTATTGTTCCGATCGTATTTCCGGCGCATGGCAAGTAGAGACGCGGTGTTTTCGGCGTTGGATCGTTCAAGAGCTTGGGGAATAGCTCAAGAGAAGGTTATCCATTTAATCAACGGACTACGAGGGTATGTTTCTCGTATCTCTTGTATTTCGTTTTGATATTCGTATATACGTAGCTCGATCGATCCTCGTAGGGATTCAGATCGAATTAATTTTCGTTTTACCGCTTCCGCTGGGCCTTCGTTTTAGGCACCGAATCCCAACAGTGGTATCGGAGAGTAGGTCTTGCGATCGTATATACGATATTAGCATTTGGAATGCTCGATTAGATGGTGAATGATTTGGAATCATTTTAGTCATAATCGTGGTATATGTTTTTACGTTCGTTGTAATTATATTTTTTGTAAGTTTATGTCTAAATATAAATCTTAATTTCTTGGAAATATGATTTATATTGAAGATATGAATGTTAGAGAATATAGATATTGGATATCCGGTCGAAAAACTAGTCCCGAAATGCCGTTGGACGGTCAGGAGGGTCCTAAGTCGGGAGCCGCGGCCTGGTATTGCGGCCGGCACAGGTAGCCATCAGCGTGGGCCGCGGCACGTCTCGAGGCGCGGCACGGGGCTGCCGGGCAGCCGGCCGGCACTGCCGGCGTGATCGGCCATGCCAGCCTGTCTGCGGCATCTTTGCGATGACTCGGCCATGGCAGGCCTTTTTCGCCCCGGCTCGTTTTTTCCGTGTATTCTTGAAAAATAATCTCCCGCATGTTAAATTGGATTTAATATGAATAAAATGATTTATGGTATTTCATTTTATAAGGGAAATTTGATTAATTGGAATATTTATGGTCGACCGAATTATTTTGAACGTTTTCATATTACCGATTGTGTGAATCGATTTGATCGGTTCGTATTGTTGATTGGATCAATGTATCTCTACGCTTTCCATTTATTTAGTATTTATTGGATGAATATTTTTGAATGGAGATGTGGTTCGTGGACTTAGTTTTGAATCGTTCGTTTTATTCGATTGGGTTGTAAAGGCCGTTTTGTGCCTATTTATTTTACTAGAAATATTTGTATCTAGGATGCAATTTTCAATGTAAAATGTATATGTAATGACGAAGACCGGAGGAAGATCCATATCGAGAAGACGAAGATTCAAGACGAAGACTTGTAATTAGATTATGGAGTTTTTGTTTTCTAGGAACGGTCCATGAACCACATGTTGGTAGCAACTAGGTTGTGAATGGTTGTTTCATATTGTATGAATGCCACAAACGCGCTTAAACGATTAATGTGCAAAGTGTAACGCTAATCGCGAAAATTCTCCCACGATAAATTATTAAGTTTATAAGGTTTCAAGGTTTTCCTTCCCTCCATCGAGTTTTCGGGAAATTGAAATCCAAACCGGATGTGCTATGCTTCCGAGTTATCAGGGTAGTCTTTCGGGGAGGACGGATAAATTATCGAGAGCGCATTGGATGCCTTCGGTTGGAGCAAATTTTATCCCTAGAAACCTGATAGGTTGCCGGATAAGATTCAATTGTGAAACTGATTTGCGTCGATGGTATAAACTTAGCTTGTTCACGAACCATAGAAACCATATAGGTTGAGGGGAGTGAACAAGGGGAAAAATAAGATCGAATCATCCACTAGATGGGTTGGTGTTGGACACCACTTTATGAAAATTAATAGACTAGAAACCTGTTCGGTTGCCCTCTATTAAGATTTATAAAGAACTCGATCACCACTATGAAGTAGAGCGACGATACTTTCGGATTTCACATGGGAGTGTGTTATTCCGATAAAAATAGTGGGAGCTGGGTAACAAGAATAGAAAAGACCTTAATTCTATACTCGGAACATAATATAACAAGTCACTAATTAACTGCTATGCTTAATGCGTACATAACTCAATATGACAATGAATCCACTCGCAATTCTACTCGAAAAGAACACCTTAATGGGACCTAACTTTGTGGATTGGCTCCGCAATCGATGATTGTCCTCGGTATAGAGGCACCGGGATACGTCTTGGAGATGGACATTCGGCGCCTCTGTGCGGACCCGAGCTATCGGGAAGAGATTGAAAACCATGAAAAGTGGGTTAAGGATGACGTGAAAGTCCGTGCTTATATGATGGCTTCCATGTCTAATGAGCTTCAGAGAGCTCATGAGAAAATGACTTCTGCTAGGCAGATTCTATCTCACTTAACCGAACTTTATGGTGAGCACAGAGAATCGCTAGATATGAGATATCCAAGCAACTGCTCGTGCAAGGATGAAGGAAGGTGAGAAGGTTGGGGAACACGTCCTCAAAATGATATCCATGATCGAGAGATTGGAGGCTCTTGATTTTAAAATGGATACTTCTCTCGAAACCGACCTTATCCTACAGTCTCTCCCTGATTCCTTCTCACAGTTTGTTATGAACTTCAACTGCAATGAGATTGCATGTAATTTAGCCGGTCTAATGAACAAACTTGTGACCGCCGCCTCACTCGGTGAAGACTCGCGGATGAAGGAGTCTGCTCTTGTGATTTCTTCTCGACCTCGGAGGTCTAAGAACAAGAAGAAAAGGACCAAGAAGCAAACCGACCACAAGTTAAGGACCTTAAGGGTAAGGGCAAGGCCCCGATGGTTCAAGAACAAGAAGAATAAGGATGCTTGTCTCAAGTGCGGTGAGTGGGCCACCGGGCTAGAGACTGTCCAGATTCTTCATGGCACTTCATGTAACTTTTAGTTTTGGAAACAAATTGTTCGCTCTCGTATTTTCTACTTCTGATATCGGATTACGGTGCTAGTTCTCATATTTGTACCGTGAATCAGGATCTGGAACAAAGTAGGAAGCTTGGAGCTGGAGAAGTTATGATCACAGTCGAAAGCGGGCATAGTGTCGAGGCGACCGACATAGGATCACTTCTTTTGGGTTTAGAATCCGGTTTTGTTTTGACTTTAGAAGATGTACGTGTTTTGCCCAAGGGGCACAAAAACATTGTATCCATTTCGGTCATGGACCGAAAAGGCTTTTTATTTTTCATTGGTGATGGTTCCTGCAAAATTTATTTTAGAAATAAACTAGTGGGTACTGCTACATTGTTGAATGGATTGTATCATCTAAATCTCAGCAACAAAGTAGTTGTGAATACTATGACTAGAAACGTGGTAGGGATGAAACCAATCAAGTTTTGAAATGGCATCTTAGACTTGGTCATGTTGGTCAGACCAAGGTTTACAAGATGGAAAAAGATGGACTTATGGGTCCATTGGGATCGGATCCCTTTCCTACTTGTGAATCTTGCCTTAAAGGCAAAATGACTAAGTCCCCTTCACAGGACTTTTGAAAGAGCCGATAAACTGGGATTAATCCATACGACGTTTGTGGTGCTTTGGAAGCAGCACGTGACGGATATCAATATTTCATTACGTTTACAGATGATCATACTAGGTATGGTTATGTATACTTAATGAAACATAAATCCGAGGCCTTTGAGAAATTCCAGGAATTCAAGGCCCTAGTTGAGAAACAAACTGGTAATCATATCAAAGCACTTCGGTGGGACCGAGGTGGCGAGTATATGAGTACGGAGTTTGACGAGTTCCTTAAGGAGCATGGAATAGTTTCACAACTAACACCTCCAGGTACTCCTCAGTTAAATGGTGTGTCAGAAAGAAGGAACCGAACCCTGTTGAACATGGTCTGTTCCATGCTGGGCTATACTGACTTGCCGATTTACCTGTGGGGGTATGCACTCCTGACTGCCGCGTATATCTTGAACAGATGTCCTTCCAAATCCATTCCTAAAACTCCACATGAGATGTGGGAGGGAAGGAAACCAAGTCTTAATCATATTAGGATTTGGGGATGTCCCGGCTATGTCAAGAAGACTAAGGTGGAAAAGTTGGAAGCTAGGTCTACGAAGGGAAGTTTCATTAGATTCCCGTTTGGGACGATGGGATATCTATTCTACATGCCCGAAGATCGAAGGATCATTGTTGCTTTACAAGCACACTTCCTGGAAGATGAGTTCATTCAGGAAGGCGGAGCAAGTAGAAGTATTTCTTTAGAAGAATATAATGAAACTCCTCAGGAGACACCTGTGCAAGAAACTGGAACCGAACCTTCTGAAACACAAGTACAACCACCTCGTAGGTCTAGTAGGGTGTCTCATTTACCTGAGAGGTATGGGCTTGTGCACTTGGAGGAGCTGGGTCTCCATGAGGTTCCAAGTGATAGCCAAGAGACCGACCCGACGACCTATGACCAAGCGATGGTGGATGTAGACTCCGCGAAATGGCGTGAAGCTATGGAAGCTGAGATAGACTCGATGCATGTCAATCAGTCCGGACTCTAGTAGACCGCCCCAAGGGCATAGTGCCTATTGGGAACAAGTGGATCTACAAGAGAAAGACTGATGGTGATGGCAAGGTTGACGCCTATAAGGCCGGGCTTGTGGCAAAGGGTTATACCTGAAGGAAGGGATCGATTACCACGATACCTTCTCGCCCGTAGCCATGATCAAGTCTATTCGCATGATGCTTGCTATAGCTGCCTACCACGATTATGAGATATGGCAAATGGACGTAAAGACGGCTTTCCTTAATGGATTCCTCGAGGAGGAAATCTATATGGACCAGCCTAAAGGCTTTGTGTCCGAAGTCGATATTCAGAAAGTGTGCAAGCTTCAGCGTTCCATTTATGGACTGAAGCAAGCGTCGCGTAGTTGGAACCTTCGTTTTGATGAGGCAATCAAAGAGTTTGATTTCGTGCAAAATGAGGAGGAACCTTGTGTATACAAGAGGGTTAGTGGGAGCAAGATCGCATTCTTAGTACTATATGTAGATGACATTCTACTAATAGGAAATGATGTGGGATTGCTCAGTTCTGTGAAATCTTGGCTTTCGAGTAATTTCACCATGAAAGACTTGGGAGAAGCTACCTATATTCTTGGTATTCGACTCTACCGGGATAGAGCGAAAAGAACAATAGGTCTTTCCCAAGCCCTCTATATAGATAAAATCTTAAAGCGATTTAAGATGGATGATTCTAAAAGAGGGTTCCTACCGATGCAACATGGAATAAAACTCTCTTTGAAGATGTGTCCTCAAAGTGAGGAACAATGAAAGGAAATGAGTAATATACCATATGCTTCGGCCGTGGGTAGCCTTATGTATGCTATGTTGTGTACAAGACCTGACATCGCGCATGCTGTAAGCGTGGTGAGTATGTTTCAGGCAAACCCAGGTAGGGAACATTGGGTCAGTAAAGAACGTTCTCAAGTACTTGAGAAGAACTAGAGATATGGCTCTGATGTATGGCGGTGGAGATTTGGATGTGGTGGGATTCATTGATTCGGACTTCCAAGGACTGAAGGACGACTCGATGTCCACTTCTGGCTACATATTTTCTCTTAATGGAGGAGCAGTATCTTGGCGTAGTGCCAAGCAAAGCGCGACTGCAGTATCGGAGGCTTCCAAGGAAGGGTTCTGGATTAAGAAGTTTCTGGGAGAACTTCAAGTGATACCATGTGCTGAGCTGCCTGTTCCGCTGTACTGCGACAACGACGAGTCAGAGCGCAGTCAAGGAGCCGAGGTTTCACAACAAGACCAAACATATTGAGAGGAAGTATCATCTCGTAAGAGAATTTGTTCGCAAGGGATACATTGTCTTTGCCGCAGTAGACTCGGCCGACAACATCGCCGATCCACTGACCATGCCACTTTCTCAGACTAGCTTGGAGCGTCATCTGGAGAACATGGGTATTAGATACCATAGTGTGTGGCATTGAGTGCAAGTGGGAGATTGTTAGGAGTATGCCCTCGAATGCCACTCAGAGGATATTGAGTGAGGGCATTGCACTTGTAATTATGTAAATCATTTATATAAGGCAAATGAATGTTTCTTTATTTACTGGTAGTTACTGACATTCCTAACTCGTAAATAAACATATAGAAACTAGTCCGTGTATTTGAGAGCAAAACGATCCACTCCTTATTGGATAAGGGGGTTGGCACTGGAAAGGTTTATAGCTCAAATACTTAATCGTTCGCAAGTTAATGAAACTTGACTGGGCGTTAAGTTTATGTGAAGACTTGTATGACGTGTTCTTTGACATGGAGAGTGCATGTCGAATGCTAATGTTTAGTGGGAGCGCACGTTATAGGTATGCTAATTGGATTAGTATACTCGAACCGACTCACCCTCGATTCGTCACACGGATTTCACTCCGGGACAATCAATGACGGAATCGAAAGGTTGTGATAGGTATTCGTGAACCTTCGACTTGAGGATTTAGTAGGGATGTACTTGTGACGTTCATTAGAGTAGTTCGACCCTGTAAACCGGAAGGTGGGGGTCAACCTCGACGTGCATCTTGACGGGCAAGTAGCAGGTCCTACTGAATACCAAGATAGAATTCTTTCTCCCGTTAATGAGCGGGTTATATGTCCTATGCGGTTATTGGCAGATGAGATCATAAGTCTTTGGCCAAAGCATTGGAGCTAGTTGTATTAGATACACGATAGCTCGATGATCTCGATTTGCATTAACGCATGCATAGCGTCAATGCAGATGGGGTTTGGTCGACCGTGACCCTATAACTTGATCGGGACATTTGAAAGAAGGGTTTATACGTATATCTTGGTATTCACGAATGGTTCTTGAATGATCCCAATCATTCGTTCTTAGTCGAAGTGCAGTGTAGGCCGCCAGTGGCTAGGTGGTGCTACTACTCTTTGGTTCCTCCCATTCTTGTCGAGACGGACCTCCGAGTCGCGCATTAGGATTGACGACGGAATGAATTGAGCTTGATCTCTCATTATAAATATTAGATATTGGATATCTAATTTATTGGACATTGGATGTTTAATTGATTTTGGGACATTGGATGTCTAAATCGATTTATTGGATAAATTGATTTACGGCCTAATGGATTAAATAAATTACTGGGTGATTAATTTAATTCATGAATATAATTATTTCTTGGAGAAATTAATTATGTTATTTTGTATTTGTTATGTTTAATTAATTGGATTAATTAAACAATATAAATACATCGGAACAGAATTGGAGTTTATCTGTTTGGACTCACGGGAGTCCGAAACGAACCGAACTCGTCCGATTTCTTCTAGAGGCCGGCCTCCACCTTGATTTGCTACCTTGATCATTGTCTTGTCTTCTTGTTCGAAGACTTTTGACATATGAGATTTCATATCTCTTATTATAAGGTTAAAGGTGATTTTGTGGGTGTAATCTTATCTTGTGAATGATTTTGAAGACCAAAATAATGCCTCATTCTCTTCTCATTTTGGCATACTCACGGCAGCTACATTAAAGTGAGAGGGAAGAGAAATTTTTGTATTCTATCATCATTCACTTCATCTTTATTTTTCTTGGAGAAAAATTGAAAGAAAATTATTGAGAGATATATTATACACTTAGAGTGTAGTAATAAAAGCTTCATCACTTGATTCTAGCCGTAACCTTAGAGGTTAATCAAGTGTTGTTGTTCCGATCGTCTTTCGTGGCGTGGAGTAGAGACGCGGTGTTTTGGCGTTGGATCGTTCAAGAAGCAGGGAATAGCTCAATAGAAGGTTATCCATTTAATCAACTTCACGAGTATGTTTCGTATCTCTTGTATTCATTTTGATATTCGTATATCGTATTCGATCGATCCTCGTAGGGATTCGGATCGAATTAATTTTCGTTTTACCGCTTCCGCTGGGCCTTCGTTTTAGGCACCGAATCCCAACAAACAACTCGGGAGGTATTTGAGCACATTTCCGGCAATCACCGCCGCTTGCTGGATGACCGAAATGCCGGAACCACAGGGAGCGCCAGTCGTGCGGGGAGGCACTGACACGCCAGAACCCGCCCCCGGGCCACTGACAACAGCAGAAGCCGAGCCCGCCGAAGATGAAGAAATCCGTCCCGCTCTAGACCACGACGGAACAACCACTTGGATAGGGCTCTGGCGACGGGCAGAGCAGGACCAGAACAAACAGCGACCGCCGGAAAACTCGACTGACCTCCAAGATATCCCGTCACCACCGGAGAAGAGTCTACTGGGACCACAGGAAAGGTTTTAATATTATTCTCACCAGGAACGATAATAGAAAAGGATTCAACATCCGAAATGATTTGGGCAAGGGCAGCGTGAGGAGAAGTATTATTCTTATAGAGAGCAGCTCTGCCTGGTACTGATGAAGATGCAGAGAGAGAAAGTTTGGGTGCTGATGATTTTCTATTCCCCCTGCAAGTGGGGTAAGTGATTTCAATTGGGGGATTTGTTTTATTATAAGAAGAAGCCATTCCATCGTGGGCTGTAGTATTTATTTTGTTAAATGCAGGGGCCTCCCCATCTGATGGTTCTTTGGACAGCTGCGGTAGGGCATCGAGAGATGCGGGAGTGCTATTAAAAAAGAAACCATCCCATGTGAAGATTCCTAGACCAGATTAATTTTTTCAAGCTGATTAATACCAACTTCCTCCCGATCTGTGAAAGTTGACTGGGGAGCCGCCCGCACCCCATGTGGAGATGTTATTTGTTGAGGCTGATTAATATTAAATGCCTCAAAATCTGCGAATGTTGATTGGGGAGCCGACCGCTCCCCATGTGCAGATGTTTTATCTGCCATAGAGGCAGATTAATGAAGAAAAAAGACCGCCGCTCTAGGCGGTGGAAAATGCAAGAAAAATGACGTTCTCTGCTGATAACGTATGGAAAATTCAAAAAACGATGAAGAACATGGATTAAAATTGTAGAGAGAAGGGAGAGAAAAAATCGTACGTGAATTTGCTAATGAGGGCAAATTTGTAGAATTCAGACACTTTATCGCATTCCTCCTTTGTGAAGATGGCCGTTGGAATGGTGTCTGAAAAATCCAGCGTACCAAATCTAGTATCATAGGTATCCTCCCTGGAGATGGCATCACGGTATGACTTGGGAGCATTCTGAAACAGAGTTGCTGTTGGAGGGTTAAGGATCAGAGGTATTTCCCCTTCCTCCAACATACCCTTTGAAGAGCCCTCTTCAGAAACGCCCGGATGCTCGTTGACAGTAGTTTACGGGACTGCTTGCGCTGCTTTTTTGGGAACCTCTGCGGGGATCAACTCGTGGGCTGTGGTATATTTGAATATATTCGCCGAGATTTCATTAGCGCTCGATTGAAGCTGACTTTGGTTTTTTTTCGGAGCCAAGGATGGTGCTTTTGTGGCTGGGTTCACAGTGATTTTTTGAGATGTTAATGGGGTTGGATTAGATGAAATAGGGTTTTTGTTTGAAGAAGATACGCCCGATTTGGTGGCCGGGGATGTTGTTTTATTGGTTGTTTTTACGAGATTTGGGACCAGAGATAGCTTCGAACCTGTGCCCACCGCCGGAGAAGCCGCAGAGCCTCCAACCGCCGCGAAACCCGACTAAACCCCAAGAAAGGCATCGACAACCGGAGATGCGCCACCCAGAAATGCAGGAGAGTGGTCTTGATTTTTCCCGTCATGGACCACGGGAGAATCGCAGTCACCGCCGACGCTGAGAAGAGAAATGTCATCGCGAGGTAGTTCATAAATTTTGAAGTCTGTTTTTATGAAGAGGTGCAGTCGGCCCATGTGATTTGGGAGGACTTTGAAGCGGATCCACATGGAAGGATTCTTTAATCCCACTAAAAGTGGGCTTTGTGTTAGCTGGCGCCGCCCCATGTGGTATGGTTTGGAGAGATTTAATAGTTAAAGCATCAGAAAAGGAATCTCCATCTGAAAAGTTGGGAGCCGTTCCATTTGTCTGATGATTTTTTTGGGGTTGAATAAACAACTCGTTTTTTGAAGATTGAGATCCTAAAATAGGGGAAGTTGACTGGGGGTTCTCCCCACACGTGATTATTTTATCTGCCATGGGGCAGATGAAATTAAAAACAGGACCGCCGCTCTAGGCGGCGGAAAACAAAAGTAAAAGAGACGTTATCAGATGAAAATACTGATAACGTCCAGAAATTTCAAACAAGAGGAAGAACACGGATGAAGTTGGTAGAGAGAAGGGAGAGAAAAAATCTTAGAGAGAGAAAGCATGAAGATGGTTTGATGATACAACAAGACTTAATCAAGAACTAAAGGCTTAATCGTAGCTATTATATCCAATCCTTGCTACAAGACTTAATCAAGAAGTAAAATATTAATCGGAGTTGTTATAGCCAATTCTGAGTACAAAAGGCTCGAATCTAATCAATAAACCCGAGTTTTCATAGAGTTCCAACTCGAATGCATGTAACGCGGTCTTATCTTATATTAACAAGACTTAATCAAGAAGTAAAGACTTGATCGGAACTATCATAGCAAATCCTTGCTACAACAAGACTTAATCAAAAAAGAAATGGTTAACTGAAGTTTTATAGCCAATTCTGAGTATAAAAGGCTTGAATCTAATCAATAAACCCGAGTTTTCATAGAGTTCTGACTCGAATGCATATTACATGGTCGTATCTCCTATTAACAAGACTTAATCAAGAAGTAAAGGCTTAATTGGAGCTAGTATATCTAATCCTTGCTACAACATATCTTAATAAAGAAGCAAAAGATTAATCAGAGCTGTTATAGCCAATTCTGAGTACAAAAGGCTCGAATCTAATCAATAAACCCAAGTTTTAGTAGAGTTCTGACTCGAAGGCATGTTATGGTCTTATCGCCTATTAACAAAGCTTAATCAGGAAGTAAAGACTTAATCTATGCTACTATAGCCAATTCTCAATATAAAATACTCGAATCTAATTAATAAACCCGAGTTTTCGTAGGATTCCGACTCGAATACATGTAATATGGTTTTATCTCCTATTAACAAGACTTAATCAAGAAGTATCGGAGCTATTATAGCAAATCCATGCCTCAAAAAGACTTAATCAAGAAAGAAAATATTAATCGGAGATGTTATAGACAATTCTAAGTACAAAAGGCTCGAATCTAACCAATAAACCCGAGTTTTCATAGAGTTCCAACTCGAATGCATGTAACTTGGTCTTATCTCCTATTAACAAGACTTATTCAAGAACTAAAGGCTTAATCGGAGCTACTACATCCAATCCTTGATACAACAAGACTTAATCAAGAAATAAAGGCTTAATCGGAGCTACTATATCCAATCCTTACTACAAGACTTAATCAAGAAGTAAAATATTAATCGGAGTTGTTATAGCCAATTCCGAGTATCAAAGGCTCGAATCTAATCAATACACCCGAGTTTTCATAGAGTTCTGACTCGAATGCATGTGACGTGGTTTTATTTTCTATTAACAAGACTTAATCAAGAAGTAAAGGCTTAATCAGAACTAATATAGCAAATTCTTGCTACAATTCTTGCTACAGCAAGACTTAATCAAGGAGGAAAAGATTAATCAGAGCTATTATAGCAAATTCTGAGTACAAAAGGCATGAATCTAATCAATAAACCCGAGTTTTCATAGAGTTCTAACTCCAATGCATGTAACATGGTCTTATCTCTTATTAACAAGACTTAATCAAGAAGTGAAGGCTTAATCGGAGCTACTATATCCAATTTTTGCTACAACAAGACTTAATCAAAAAAGAAAAGGTTAATCTGAGTTGTTATAGCCAATTCTGAGTATAGAAGGCTTGAATCTAATCAATAAACCCGAGTTTTCATATAGTTCTGACTCAAATGCATGTTACATGGTCGTATCTCATATTAAAAAGACTTAATCAAGAAGTAAAGGCTTAATTGGAGCTACTATATCCAATCCTTGCTACAACATATCTTAATAAAGAAGCAAAAGATTAATCAGAGCCGTTATAGCCAATTCTGAGTACAAAAGGCTCGAATCTAATCAATAAACCCGAGTTTTTATAGAGTTCCAACTCGAATGCATGTAACGCGGTCTTATCTTATATTAACAAGACTTAATCAAGAAGTAAAGACTTATTCTATGCTACTATAGCCAATTCTCAATATAAAATACTCGAATCTAATCAATAAACCCGAGTTTTCGTAGGATTCCGACTCGAATACATGTAATGTGGTTTTATCTTCTATTAAAAAGACTTAATCAAGAAGTAATGGAGCTATTATAGCGAATCCATGCCACAACAAGACTTAATCAAGAAAGAAAATATTAATCGGAGCTGTTATAGACAATTCTGAGTACAAAAGGCTCGAATCTAACCAATAAACGCGAGTTTTCATAGAGTTCCAACTCGAATGCATGTAACTTGGTCTTATCTCCTATTAACAAGATTTTTTTTTAAGAAAAAAGAGAAGTTGCTATATAGATGCGAAAAAATAAGCCGGGGGTGGACGAGGCCCTCTACACGCCCGAAAGATTGAGGGAGGACAAACCCCTCTACAAGTCCCAAAAGGAAAAGCACATGAAAATAAGAGGAGTCGACCCTCATACAAGGCTAAAGTTGCTTGGGATCACCCAAAAAATAACTGGATTATACATAAATTTTTCTGCTCCTAATATACGGAGAAGCCCATCTTATCAAGTTTAATGAGACCTCGGATTTTTCCTTTAATATTGGAGATATCATGTAGATGAAAATATTTACGATCACACCCTTGATTAGCTAGTGAATCGGCAATGGCATTGCCTTCCCGATAGATATGTGAGAAATGAATTTCCAATTTGTCCATGAAAGCACGAATTTTAAAAATGAGACCTCGGAGTTGCCAATGGCACGAGTATGAATGCTCGATCAAATGAAGTGCAACCTTCGAATCTACTTCCACCCACACTTTGCCAAAGTTGTGATTAAAGCAAAAATCGAGCCCTCTCCAAATAGCATAGATTTCCGCGAAATTGTTAGTTTGGACCCCGAGATATTCCGAAAACATGATAAGGGGATTGCCGAGATGATCCCTAACAATCCCCCCCGCGGACGCATCGCCCGGGCTGCCCTTCACGGCACCAACCGTATTAAGCTTCCACCAGCCCATGTTAGGCCTCATCCATCGTACCGTCATAATTTTGTAGCGCGGGCCCGGGCTCGGAATGATGCCCGCATAGTTGGCAATTCTATCCGCTCCTTTCCAAAAATATCTTTTAATTTTGCCATGACATTTGAGATTGGTCAAGTAATTCCAAATACACTTACACACAAGTTTCGCTGTAAAAGGAATGTTATCAACCCTCTTAACATTCCTACAACACCAAAGAAACCAAAAAATGAGGATCGAAATGATGTAAAAAATGTGGATAGTTCCCTTGGCATTACCAAACCAATTAGCAATGATAAGATTGAAATTAGATGACAAGAGGACTTTGATCCCAGCAATATTATGGAAAAACTTCCAAACTTCTTTAGCAACCAGGCCATTTAAAAAAAGGTGGGAAAGGTTTTCAACACCATTACAACAATAGCAGGAATTGGTGGCAATAATACCCCTACGAAGGAGACCATCCGGTATTGGGATCCATTTATTCAGGACCTTAACCATAAACAAAGAGATGGTAGGTGTGATAAATGGATTCCAACAAAACCGAAGAATATTATTCGAAGGTTTTCTATTGCGAACCAAATCCCAAGCGGTTTTGAAAATAAACAGCCCATCAGGGGATAAAGTCCAAGAAGGTCTGTTTTCGGAAGGGTAAGTAGGTAAGGAACAAATATGGTCACAAATGCCCACCGGGAGTTTGCGAGCAATTTTCATTCTATTCCACTCCTCATTAGTCCAAAAAAATTCAATTTTATCTTTGGAATTAGTAGGGTTAAAATTGGTTAAAGGGCTCATTTCAAACCAATTGTCATGCCAAAAAGACACGTGACCATTCCCACTATTCCAAAAAATTTTATTGTTCGCAAGAGATCTAATACCACACAGGTTTTTCCATGTCGGTGAACTTTTAGGATTAAATTTGATAACCATGGGGTGGAGGCGAGAACAATATTTTTGAAATAAGAAGTTCGACCAAATATTATTAGATGTTCTAAACCTCCACCATATTTTAATTTGGGCAGCCCGGATAATGTCATTAAGATCCCGACAACCAAGCCCTCCCTCATCCATTGGGTAGCAAAGACGATTCCAAGCCGCCCAGTGCAACTTCCGTTTATTGTCATTGGAGCCCCATAGAAATTTATTGAACAATCTTTCTATGTAATTTATGACATTAGCAGGAGGTTTAAGCACTTGCAAGCTAAATAATGCAATAGAGTTTAAAACCGATTTAATAAGTTCCGTGCGCCCCAAGAGACAAAGAAGTGATGGTTCCAAGTAATAATTTTGTTTTTAATTTTAGTAAGGAGGGCGCTGTACATATCGAAGTTTTGAAAACCTTTCCACATAGGAACGTCGAGATACAAAATCGGTAAGTCAACTTTATTAAATCCCAAAATTCTTTGCACCCAACTAAAAACTTGAGGGGTCGGATTATTCATAATGAAATTACTCTTGTGGTTGTTGATCTTTTGACCCGAAACATTTTCATAATGGGTAATACAGTTGTTAAAAATATGAAGACTTTTTTTGGAAGTATTAAGGAAAATGAGAATATCATTGGCATATGCAAGATGCATGATTTTCACTTTTTTCTTAATTTTGTAGTACATCATAGGATTATTGGAAAATATTTTATCAATACTCCGGGAGAAGTAATCCGCGGCAATCACAAAAATGAGGGGGGAGAGAGGGTCCCCTTGCCGAATACCTCTCCCGCTTTTGAAAAACCCATTGGGCTGCCCGTTCACAAGGACCGAAAACCAACAGTTGGAAATGCACGATTTGATAAGATTAATCCAAACATTGGAGAAAGCAAAGCTAGACAAAACTTGAAATATAAAATTCCAATTAATCCTATCATATGCTTTTTCTATATCCAATTTAATTATAGTATTAGTAACCGATTGAGAAATGTCGTGAGTAACCTCGTGAGCCGTCAAGATATTATCCGTAATATTCTTACCTTTGATGAAACCCGATTGGGCCGGATTAATAATGGATGGGAGAATTTTGCCAAGTCTTTTGCTAAGAATTTTTGAAATTATTTTGTAGGAAGTGTTACAAAGACTAATCGGGCGAAAATCTTTCCAAGATCGAGGATTATTATTCTTGGGAATAAGTGTGATGGTGGTGGTAGTGAAAGCCTGAGGCATTGGAGATCCATAAAAAAAAAAATCCAAAACGGCTTCCACAACATCCTGACACACTATGTCCCAACAAGTTTGAAAATTTTAGCATTAAACCCGTCCGGCCCGGCAACACTATTCCCATCCATCTCGAAAATACAATATTTAATTTCATCAAAAGTTGGAATACTACAAATACTATCGTTAGTATAAGTTGAAATAGTATTAGGAACCGCCCGAGGGTCGATGTCTACCAAGATTGGGTTGGGCTCCGCAAAGCAATTGGAAACATACGAAACCGCAGAGTTACCAATCTCCGGGATTAGTGATACTACGACCATTATCCCAAATCGATTGAATACAATTTTTTTGTCTTTTCTTTTTCACAACGGAGTGAAAAAATTTACTATTCCTTTCACCTTCGATCATCCATTTCACATTAGATTTTTGTTTCTAAAAATCTTCCTCCATGGATAGGACGAGGGTGAGGTTGGCGTTCATTTTTTTAAGGTGGATCAGATTGGTTATGGGGGGGTCCTGATCAAAATCATTTTCGACAGCTCCCACCGCATATTGGGCTTGGTCAATTTTAGTAAATATATTACCAAACTCTATTTTATTCCATTCCTTGAGGGTGTGTTTTAACCTTGATAGTTTCTCCAAAAGTTTAAAAATTCCTTGAGAATTGGTATGGAGATCCCATGATTCCTTCACCGTAAGCATGAAACGATGGTGTTTAGTCCACATATTTTGAAACCTGAAGGAAGCCTTGGGTTTAAAAAAATTATTACTAAATTGACACAACATGGAGTTTTGGTCCGATTTGTATTTAGGAAGATGCCGAATAGACATGAAAGGGAAGGCCGAATACCATTCCGGAGAGAGGAGGATCCTATCCAATCTTTGCCAAACACCATCACTGTACCAAGTGTAGGGGGTGCCCACATATCCACTGTCAAGTCGCAATTCAACAAAGCATCGTTGAATTCCTCCATGTCTGATTGGATTGGGACAGCCCCCCCCCACCCCCCCCCCCTTTTTTTTCCTCCGGTTGGAGGATAATGTTGAAATCTCCCCCAACCATCCAAGGAACTTGGCTGTAACACCCGAGCCCGAAAAGGGCCAAAATGTAACATAACATTATGGTGCCAATCAGAACATACTAACGCAAGCGGAAGACTTTATTATAAAATAAATACTGAGTCAAGCAAAACAACGACTTCCAAAGTATTATCTCGATAAAGTCTCAGTGAAGGGAAATAATCCGAAACAAAAGTCTGAAATGAAATAAAACTCCAAAATACTAAGTCTTAAAATACTCCATAAATGGGAATCTAAACATGGGTAGGTTTTCTAGCTCCTACTCTCAACGCCAATGCCCAGCATCCCGCTTATTACCTGCCGAATGCGGCTGAGCTAACGGTCAGTGAACAGATATAAATAATAAAAGGTAATAAGCAGAAACGAAAGAATAGTGAATGAATCCAAGAGAACCTGCTGAACAAGATGTTGAAGGAAATATGGAACAAACGATGAAGGAGTCAAAATTCAAACAAAGAAAAATATGGGATGGATGTCAAGCATAAACAAAGGAAAATGCCGAAGTAACAAACAAATAACAAATCGTACAAAGGAGTCTAGCTCTACACATGTACTAATGTGAAATGGGGTGTATTGCACACACACAAGTCCATTCACCAAATTCTAAACATAACTAAGTACCTAGGATGCATCCATACGCTCCCTGCAAAACAGATATACATATGCCAAGTTCTAGACTAAGCATACATACAATATACACGGGCCAAGTGCGCTATATATCGCAATATAAACAAATGGGAACGCCGTGGACAAAGTCACACCTCCACAGATAGTGTCAATACCATTGGTGCATCAATGGCAAGGTCATGGAACCCCCATGACTAGTTAAACAAATATGGGCAACATAAATAGGCAAATGATGTATATAATAATCTTGAGGGACAATTTCTAATTGTTCACTAAGATGATGACTATGGAAATGAATATAGCATCAAGGAATAATCAAACGATTAACAAAGAAATTAAGGATCAATGGCATCAAATAACCAACATCGGAAAAAAAAACAAGTCATGAGAAACTTACTGAGAAAGTGCGGAATATCTATACCTTAGGAAATGAAAGCAATAGGAAAATGAACACAAGGAAAGGTGGATCACTCCTGCTCCACTGAATCTACAGGAAATTATAATCATATATTATTTATACGTTCGTTAAAATCATAATGGATTCATTACTCCAAAGTTACTTATTAATAGGTTAAGGGTTTCACATGTGAATTTGGTTCCATTTTCTTATGATTTTTAAAGCATAACAAATAAGGTTCTGAGGTTTTACAATTTTCACTAGTGATTACCACATGAGTTAAGCACCTCCCCAAATTTTTCTAGATTTTATTTCTAAGTGTAAGTATCATTTCAAAAATCGTTTTCCCAAACCTGTCCAGAAACTGTACTGCAAGTATACCCCAAAAGTTTTGCATTTATCAACATAGTTAAACCTTTCATAAAAATCTACAAAAATTACCGTAAGTCCCTTGAGAATTGGTATGGAGATCCCATGATTCCTTCACCGTAAGCATGAAACGATGGTGTTTAGTCCACATATTTTGAAATCTGAAGGAAGCCTTGGGTTTAAAAAATTTATTACTAAATTGACACAACATGGAGTTTTGGTCCGATTTGTATTTAGGAAGATGCCGAAGAGACATGAAAGGGAAGGCCGAATACCATTCCAGAGAGAGGAGGATCCTATCCAATCTTTGCCAAACACCATCACTGTACCAAGTGTAGGGGGTGCCCACATATCCACCGTCAGTCAAGTTGCAATTCAACAAAGCATCGTTGAATTCCTCCATGTCTGATTGGATTGGGACAGCCCCCCCCCCCCTTTTTTTTTCCTCCGATTTGTATTTATTATATTGTGTCGTAGTTATTTTTAATCATAAATAATATAAATAAAAATAAATAATAAAAATTTTTAATTTTGATAATAATAAAGTAAAGTAAAAATTCAAAGAAGAAAGAACAAATAAATAAATAATATGAAAAAAAAATTAAAGTGCAAAGGAGTAAAGGATAGAAAAAGAAAAATAAAATAAAGTTTCTAACAATATATTTTAAAATAATATATAAAATATGAGAAACTATTAATTTTAATAATAACAAAAAATAATATTAATGTTAAATATATTAAGATAAGGATAGAATGGGAAAAAAAAGAGAAGGTGGGGGAGAGACAAAGCGGGTGTCCTGGGGAATAGCACCTCTCATATTGTTTTTCCCCCCTGCAGATGGGGTTAGTAAAATCAATTGGGGCATCGTGATATGTGTGCTCTGGAATATTAAAAGAAGCAGCCGTCCCATGTGCCTTGACCAGATTGAGATCTGCAATTTGGGGAATAACCCCATTTGTATTTGAGTTGTGAGAGATTCCCATGAGAGTGGGGTGATTAATAAATGAATTATTTGAGTTGTGAGAGATTCCCATGAGAGTGGGGTGATTAATAAATAAATTATGGGGAGTAGCTAATTTCTTTGTCTGCCATTAAAGGCAGTGTATTATTAAACGAAAGAGGGTGTACCGCCGCACTAGGCGGCGGAAAACTCAAGAAAAATATACGTTATCAGATGAATAAGCTGATAACGTACAAAAAATGCAAAATAGATGAATAACACGGAAGGAGAAAGTAGAGAGAAGGGAGAGAAAAAATCCTAGAGTGAGAAAACATGAAAAAAAAGTCCCATTAACAAGACTTATTCAAGAACTAATGGCTTAATCGGAGCTGCTATATCCAATCCTTGATACAAAAAGATTTTTTTTCTTTTTTTTTCTTTTTAAAAAAAACCGGGTAGATTTTATAACATAGCGAAAAAACGAGGGTGGACGAGACCCTCTACACGCCCCAACGGATGGAATACAAAGGAAATTTGAGGAGCCGACCCCCATACTAGGCAAATGTTTATGGGATTTGCCCCATCAATAGTAAGATTATATAAAAACTTTTCTACTCCTAATATAAGGATAGGCCAATTTATCAAGTTTAATAAGGCCTCGGATTTTCCCTTTTGGATTGGAGATATCATGGAAGTGGAAATCTTGACGGTCACATCCTTGATTGGCCAAAACATCAGCAACGGCATTTCCTTCACGGAAAATATGGGAGAAACGAATGTCGAATTTGTCCACAATATCCCGAATTTTACAAATTAGGCCTAGGAGTTGCCAATGACACGAAGAGGATTTCTCGATCAAATGAAGTGCAACCTTCGAGTCGACCTCCACCCAAACTTTGGTGAAATTGTGTTCAATGCATAAATTGAGCCCCCTCCAAATGGCGTAGATTTCAGCGTAATTGTTGGTTTGAGCCCCAAGAAATTCCGAAAACATGAAAAGTGGATTCCCAAAATGATCCCGAGCAATACCCCCCGCGGCCGCACCGCCCGGGTTGCCTTTCGCGGCACCATCCATATTGAGTTTCCACCATCCCATATCCGGATTTATCCAACGAACCGTCCGAATTTTATATTTCGGTCCCGGGCTCGGTTTGATGCCCATGAAATCGGCAATTGTATCAGCCCCTTTCCAAAACTCTCTTTTAATTTTACCTCGAACTTTAATGTTGTTAATGTAAATGATGGTTCCATGTAGTGATTTTGTTTTTAATTTTCGATATAAGGGGACCGTACATATCAAAGGATTGAAACCCTTTCCATAGGGGGATGCCAAGATATGTAATTGGTAAATAAACTTTATTAAACCCTGATATTCTTTGCACCCAACTAGCAATTTGAGGGGCAGTTTGTTCATAACAAAATTACTTTTGTGGTTGTTGATCTTATGCCCGGAAACATTCTCATAGTGAGTAATGCAATTATTGAGAATGTGGAGACTTCTTTTGGAGGCATTAAGAAAAATAAGAATATCATCGGCATACGCAAGATGCGTGATTTTCACTTTTTTCTTAATCTTATAGTACATCGAAGGATTATTGGAAAACATTCGATCAGTACTCCTGGAGAAATATTCCGTGGCAATCACAAAAATAAGAGGGGAAAGAGGGTCCCCTTGTCGAATACCTCTCCCGCTTTTAAAAAACCCACTTGACTGCCCATTCACAAGGACCGAAAACCAGCAATTAGAAATGCACAATTTGATAAGACTAATCAAAACATTAGAAAAACCAAAGCTAGACATCACTTGAAAAATAAAATTCCAATTGATCCTGTCATATGCTTTTTTCAAGTCAAGTTTAATAATGGTATTAGTAACCATTTGAGAAATATCATGGGTAACTTCGTGAGCCGTCAATATATTATCCGTAATATTCCCACCTTTGATGAAGCCCGATTGGGCCGGATTGATAATGGATGGGAGAATTTTCCCAAGTCTCTTACTAAGAATTTTCGAGATGATTTTATAAGAAGTGTTGCATAAGCTTATCGGGCGAAAATCTTTCCATGATTGAGGGTTATTATTTTTAGGGATGAGTGTAATGGTGCTCGAAGTGAAGGCCCGAGGTTTTGGGGACGAAACTCTTTTTAAGGGGGGGAGTATGTAATACCCGATTGCAATTTATTCATTATCATTCAGTAATTATCAGTCAGTAATTGTTACTCAGTAATTTTCTGTAACACCCCAAACTAGGTGGATATTACAGTGCCGTGAATCCCCGATTGGGACCCACCAGGCGAATGAAAATGATGAATTAAATAATATAATTGTAGTACCGAACCACATTATTTTACCAAATACTCCGATGAGGAGTTTAAGTACAACACACCAGGACAATACCGAATACTAGTATATTTTATATGAAGATAAAATACACCACACCGAATGAAACGGAGTATTCAAATGAAAGTCTGCAGCGGAAAATAAAGGACAACAACATGAATAACTGAAAGATCGGGGACCCCTACTAGTATCACTGGGACTCCTCGCCGTCAACATGATATTCCCGTGCTTTTGCCTTGCCATGACCTGAAAAACAAAATCCCCAGCCGGGGTCAGTTACACAGAACAACAATCCTCAAGGGTTGAAAATACACAATCATGATATATTTGAAGTTATGAAATATCCTTAGTTATGAATTACGCTGAAGAGGAGTATCATAGTACGCCCGTAGTGTTCTGTGCAAGTGTACAAGACAGATGACCGGACACACCCGTCCTTGTACCTAATTAGTCTCACGGAGTTAATCTTTACCGTGTGCACAGTCCAATGTATCACTCCCAATACATGGCCATCACGTGCCCGAATAAAAATTCCACACATCCGCACCCGGCCACGCAATATGAACCCAGAAGGTCATATGAACGAGAATGACCACAATGAATATCAAGGGATAATAATTCGACAAGGTCAAGAATGACTCACCGAGATGAAAGTAAAAGTGAAATGATTGACAACTCAATGAAATGATTGGAACCGTCGTTCCTCGTGAATGAAATGATTATTCGACAATTACAAGTCTCAATACGGTTAATACAATGATGAATGAGTTATGATTATGAATGAACAACAACAAAAGGAATGAATATCCTTTTAACCGAGTAAGAATTAACTTACTCAATACCGGTGACAATTCCTTCCACGAACAACGTCCTAATTGAGATATCGGTCGCTCGAACAACCTTGAATAACACAAATACCAACAATTCGTTCAACAAACGAATCAAACACGAAAATAACGAACTCAAAATATTGATACGACTAAACCAAGTTCATTAGGGCATTACATCGAACACTTTGTGGCCAAACTTCGATTGTTTACCATCAAACTTCAATAATACCAACATCAAATCCCCAAGAAGTGTTTCAAATCAACAAAACATCCTCAATACGATCAAAAATCCAATATGAATATCCAAAATCGTGATTTCAACAACAATTAATCGAAAACCCCCAAATCCAACTCAATATTCAAAGTGTTCTTGAATAATCCTTCAATAATCCAATGAATAATCGAACATATCCATAATCATGCGTATATCACTTCATACAACATGATCTTAACATCCAAAACATCATATCTCAACACAAATCGAAAATCCAAGAGGTTTGATGAATATTACCTTTGAAGATCCAAGTACTTTGATCCGAAGAACACGCGTTAGATCGATTATCCGGGATTCACGATCGAAAGGAGATGAAGAAAATCAAACACTCAAATGATAGATGATGAAAATTCTCTCCCTCAAGCCCCTCTCTCTCTCGTATCAAAGTGAAGAAATGAAAAAAAGTGAGTTGATCCGCACAAAAACTGCAATTATAGAGTTGATCGCCTGTGCGCTGACCGGCCGAAGTGTGCCGCGGCACAGGGCCGAAAATTCCTTGATCGGCGTGCAGCGGCGGTGCCGCTGCCCTGCCGGCATGTGCCGCGCCCACGCATGCAAAGGTTAGCCGATAAGTTGCAACACGAGTGTGCCGCGGCCCGACGAGTGTGTCGCAGCGATGACTCGCCGGCATGTGCCGCGCCCACATGACAGCCGCCGCTCGGCCAAAACTGAAAATGTGTGCCGCGGCGCACGCTCCTTGTGCCGCGGCCCACACCCCCCCTTGGGTCCTAAAATGATGAAAAATGACCCAGAAAGAGAATAAAAGCAATATGAATCAATATTTGGGAAACAATAACACGAGATGGAAGTACGGAAACCCCAAAACGGTGGTTCCAAGTAATGATTACAAGGATTCGCCTAACAAAACACAATTCGAACAATGAGGAGATTAGAAATGACATGAATTCCAACATCAACATCGACTAATGAATCAATTACCGCGATCAAGATAATATTCTTGTCTCGATTCCCGAATAAGGTAGACACATTAAACAATATCGATACACAATTCGAAGTTATTCCGAACGATGAACATAGATGAATGATTATTACCAAGTGAAAATTACATAATGACAATTACCGAAAGAAATTACTGAATGATAATGACTGAATTACGACCGGGTATTACATACACCCCCCCCTTAAAAGAGTTTCGTCCCCGAAACTAAGGGTCAAACAACTCGGGATAACTCTCCCGCATACTATCCTCGGTTTCCCAAGTAGCCTCTTCGACTCCGTGTCTTGACCACTGAATTTTAACCAAAGGAATCGCCTTATTCCTCAACTGTTTGATTCGTCGCTCTAAAACTCGTATGGGACGCTCCTCATATGAATGATCATCTGCGATCTCAATTTCTTCGAACTAAAGTATATGACTCGGGTCGGCAACATACTTCCGCAACTGAGAGATGTGAAACACATTATGAATTCGGCTCAACGCCGGAGGTAAGGCCAATCGATAAGCTAGCTCGCCTACTCGTTCCAAAATCTCAAACGGTCCAATAAATCTTGGACTCAACTTTCCCCGCTTTCCGAAACGGAAAATACCTCGACTCGGGGATACCTTGACCAAAACGTGGTCACCCGTCTCGAACTCAAGTGGTCGACGACGATTGTCTGCATAAGATTTCTGTCGACTCTGAGCGGTCAACAAACGAGTCCTGATCAAAGCTACCTTCTCACGGGCGGCTATAAGCATATCGGACTCGGTGCCGATTGATTCGGATAGGTCATTCCAACACAAAGAAGATTGACAACGACGACCGTACAAGGCCTCGTAAGGTGCCATCTTAATTGAAGCATGCCATCTATTATTATACGTGAACTCGATCAATGGTAGTTGGGCTTCCCATGTTAGGAATACTTGTTAGATTTTGATGATGTCATTAATTTAAAATCAAATGTTTATTAATTGGCAAAATGTAAGGAAGAACCAAATGAGTATCTTCCATAGGCCAAAATATGTTAAGTATAACTTGGCAAAATGTAAAGAAGAACCAAATGAGTGTCTTCTGTAGGCCAAAGTTAGTTAGGCTGAAAATCGGCTAAGTACTAAAGTACAGCCTAGTCCATCGTAGAAGTACAACCGACTCGATCGAGTAGCTCCGTCAACTAAAATTTATCAGAGAAGTTTGACCACGATGTTCTAGGTACCTCGTGGAAGTCACTCCGACTGCACAAGTCACAAACAAAGGAATGAAATGAGAGGACCTACCTGCAGAGATGTAAGCCGCACATCACCTACTCAACTACAAATCTAGTACTCCAAGTCCACGTCGGATGCTTTGAAAAGTCAAATATTACGGAAAGCTCACATGCAACGTGAAGAGACAAATGGAGTGATTCCCGCAAGAGATATGATTTAATTAAATCATCCCGACCCACCGTGAAGGCTTTTATCCTTTTATATTCAAAAGATTCGCGCTCACATGCGTAAGTCCTCACAACGGTCGGAAGATAAAATTAAATAATGGGAATCCAAATTTTGCAACGCTCGTAAAAGATTAAACAATGAAGTCTCCTCCAACGGACGGATTTGTTCAAAGATTTGCAACGGCTACAAGGAAGAAGCTCAAGATCCGACCTATATATATCCGAGATTTGAATCGAGCAACTACCGGTGCGAACATATACTCTAGCGATCAAAGCAAACAAAGCAATCTCAAGCAATCAAATAGCATCGTGAAAAGAGCGAGATCTAGAAGTTCATTCTTAAAGAAGCTCTTAAGTTGGAGAAGACAAACACTCTTGTCTATAAATCTTGAGTACGGGTACTTCACCGGTTGAAGTAAGAGACTGTAAGGGCATCCGAGGATCGAGGATCAAGAGGTGCAAGGCAACAGTGTGTATACAACAAGACGGAATTCCACCGGTTGGAAGTCGTTGTAGTGTGTTGTGAATCACTGTAATATTTATCACTGGTTGAAAATTATAGTGAATTCATCTCCAACTGGTTTGGAGAAAAGTGGATTAGTAGAGGATTACCCCACCTCTGAGACCACTATAACTGCCTGTGTCATTTACTGTTTTACTGCATCATACTCTAACTGCTGCATACATTGTTAAGTGTTTCATTAAGTTAATTTATATTCGTCATCAGCTGACTTCCGCACATATCCAAGAACAAACGACTCCAAGTCATTTGTTTGACCATCAGCTGAAGAAACTCACTCTTCGAGAAAAAGAGTTCAAGAGTTTCAACAAGTCTATTCACCCCCCCTCTAGACTTGTTCCTGGACGACTTGTGACCTACAAGTGGTATCAGAGAGGTTGGTTCATTTTTTTTCCACGAACCAGATCTATACTAGATATATATCTTATCTCTCACTTTATAATGGAACACATGCACTCTAGACTACCTGTCTTTTCAGTTGACGAGTATGATCTCTGGAAGATAAGAATGCAGGCACACTTATCTTCAATCCATGACGACATGTGGTGCATCATTGAAGACGGTCCATTCATTTTCGAGAAGGACAACACAGCCGAGGAGATCGCAGCTGGGAGGCCCGAAAAGATCCCTAAGAAGAGAACGGAGCTGACCCCCGAAGAGAGAAAACTGGCCAATCTTGACAACAGGGCCAGAGATGTGCTATACCAAACTCTTGACAAATCCACAATGGTCAAGATCAAAAATTGTAAGAATGCCAAAGAGATTTGGGACACATTAGCTCTAATGTGTGAAGGAACGGAGCTGATCAAGGAAAACAAGTTGTCAATAGCTATCCAAAAGTTTGACAACTTTAAAATGAAGAATGGAGAATCTATAGACCAAGTGGACACAAGGTTCACTGAAATTATCAATGAAATCAACTCCCTGGGCAAAACCTATGGCAACAGGGAAATGGCACTAAAGGTCCTCAGATCTCTAAATCCCGAATGGAGCATGAAGGTCAGAGCTATGAGAGAGTCCAAAGACTGAATAAGATAAAAATTCAGAGTCTGTTCTTCGATCTAAAGGCTTATGAGTCCGAGCTTCCAAGCTCATCCTCAATCGAGCCTCGCAGAGAAGGGAATCGCATTTGCAATGAGTCCCTGCTAAGAGCCTATTCGATGTGAAACCTCCAAATCCACTAGATTTTGAGGAAGAAATGGCTTTCATAATGCGGAGGTTCAAGAATTTCGAAGAACTACTCCAAGTATAAGAAAAACTACAAGGAGAATCCTAGAAGGAACCGTAAGGTGGAAGTCGGAAAGTTGAATGCTACAACTGTCACAAAATAGGACACATCCAAATGGATTGTCCCGAGCTCAAGAAGGACGAAACCAAGAAGGAGGTGGGCGTAAAGGAAGACAAGAAAAGCTCTCATCGGAGAAGGCCAGAGCATGTCGAATCAAGCGGCGGTTTCTTTCTCGATGAAGACGAGGAGTATGATTGCACGATGGCAAACTTAGCCGATGAAGAGGTAACTTCTAAACCTACCGGTTCAAATAATAGCTCACCATGTCACAAGATATGGATTTACATGAATCGGTAAATCAGCTTATTCAAAGATTTTTAAACACTTAAATCGCACACCAAGTCAGACACAGAGAAGACTTAGTTGCAAGATGAGAATAGGCAGTGAAAAATGATTTCAAAACTCAAATTTAGATTTAAATAAGGTTGAGACAACTACGTATGACTTTAAAAACCGTGCAAGTGTCAATACAAATTGAGATAGACCGCTAAATATTTTACTTAAAGAAAAGTCACCGCACTTGCTCATGCCAAAGCCGAGTTTACTAAGCCGGCACGTATAAATAAAACTCAGCGCAGAAATAACCTCCTCAAGGCGTCTTCAACTCGGGCGAATTGTGTACCTATAAAAGGTAATTATATACCAAATCAGGCCTTGGATATGATTCTCACACTCCCTCTAGTTCTCAAACCAAGTTTATCAAGGGAGAAACAATAGTCTCGATCACGAGCACTGTATAAACCGATATTCAAAAATGTGCAACAACCAGTCAAACGTCTAGGCTGCAATCGAGTTACACTGCATACCACCTAGACAGCGACTAGGCAGGCCTGTGCAAAAGCAAGAAATCCGCACAACATGCCCACTATTACCAACAACTCCCCAAAAATAGATTTCATAATGGGAGGGGCGATGGAAACCTCAAGGTTATCCAAATTACCAAAATGAACAAGTGTGGAGACCACAAAGATTTAATAAATGGTCTCACCTAGATTTAGAAATGGCCCACACTATTTTGAGGAATATCCTAGATACAATCCAACCAGAGATTTAGACCTCGACCACGTGCACCTTATAAGGGTTATAATAATAATAACAATTTCCATAATCCAAGGAGAAATCAATTCTCCAGAAACCAACTAACCCCAAAGGACCCACACAAATTTGGGTACCTAAATCTCGCTTGTTTAATTGCGTAAAGATGGAAGGACTACAACCATATCTCCTCAAGCTCAAATTTTGGAGGAGAAGAATGGTTTGTAGACTCTGGATGCTCGAGGCATATGACCGGGAACAAGAAGATGCTGACCAAATATGTCAAAGAAAGAGGTCCCGATGTAACCTTTGGAGATAGCTCTAGAGGACAGACAAAAGGCTTTGGAGAGCTGCACCGAGGAAACATTGTAATATCCAAAGTTCATTATGTCAAAGGGCTCAAGTACAACCTCCTGAGCATCAGCTAGTTCTGTGACGAGAAGAATCTAGTAGTCTTCACCATTTTGAAGTGTATGGTGATAGACATCTTATTTGGAGAAATAAAGCTACAAGGTTTCCGAAGAAGAGATGTATACATGATTGATTGGAACACAGGAACACCTAACTCCTGCTTTCTATCCAAGACTGTAGCTGAGAATGGATGGTTGTGGCACAAAAGCCTATGTCACCTGAACTTCAAAGCCATCAACAAGATTAGCTCTCAGAAGCTGGTCAGAGGACTTCCAAATGAAGTATTAAAAAAGGAAGCACTCTGTGATGCATGTCAGAAGGGAAAGCAGACTAAGGCATCATTCAAGCCTGTTCAGCCTACAACGCTCACAACAAGGATCTTAGATCTACTCCACATGGATATATTTGGTCCTATCAAACCAAGGACTTTGAGCGGGAGAAAGCATGCTCTTGTGATTGTAGATGATTATTCAAGGTACACTTGGATCATTTTTCTATTCAAGAAAAGTGAAACCCTGACCAAGTCACTCGAGTCACCGAGAAGGATCCGAATGAGAAATCCCTCTCTATAATCAAGATCGATCGGATAGAGGAGGAGAGTTTCTCAACAAGGCGATAATCGATTTCAGCGATCGAATGGGATCCAAGATGAGCTCTGCGGCCAGACGCCCAAAGCAGAATGGTGTTGCCGAAAGAAGGAACAAAACCCTGAAGGAAGCGGCAAGGTCCATGATTGCGAAGCGGACCTACCCAAAGGTTCTGGCTGAAGCTGTTAACACAAACTGCCACACCCTGCAGCAGGAGTATGATAGTAGGGAGACATGGCAAAACTCCCTATGAGGTTTGGAATAATAGAACTCCTACTGTTGCTTACTTTCATGTTTTTGGTTGTAAGTGTTTCATCCACAACAACGGTAAAACACAGCTAAATGCCTTTGATGCTAAAACTAATGATGGTCTATTTATGGGATATTCCCAAAGAAGCAAGGCATATAGAGTTTTTAACAAAAGAACCTTAGTTGTGGAAGAAACACCCCATGTTGTTTTTGATGAATCTACTGTTGAGTACAGGAAACAACTTGAGCAAATTGAGAACAAGCTCAAGTCCGCAACCCTTGAAGAAGTCATTATTCATGACACTGGAATGGTGGACTCACCTGCAGATCAGCCTGATGACCCAACTGCAGATCGACAGATCACCAAACCTATCCGATCCGATTCTTGCCAAGAAGACCAAATGAGTCGACAAAGACTCATCTCAGCCTGTAACCAAGCCGCAGATGACAAGGCGGTAGCCGATCCATTCTGGCACTGAAATCCAGTGATGCGAGATAACCACCAGAGCAATCCATCAGGGAACAAACCCGAAGAGGACGAGATCCCCAAATGGCTTAAGGATCATCCAATTCAGCAAATCATCGGAAAGTTGATCGATGGAGTCAAGACAAGACGATCAACTCTACCGGCGAGAATGGCGATGTTCTCATGTTTCATGTCACAAATTGAACCCAAGACGACGTAACAAGCCTTGGAAGATTATTCATGGATTAATGCCATGCAAGAGGAATTGGAGCAGATGGAAAGAAACAAAGTTTGGGAACTAATGCATGCACTGATCACAAGAAAGTTATTGGCACCAAATGGGTGTATAAAAACAAGAGTGATGAAGACGGAGTCATTGTTAGGAATAAAGCCGACTCGTAGCAAAAGGTTATGCACAGTGTGAGGGAATAGATTTTGATGAAACTTATGCACTGTTGCAAGATTAGAAGCCATCGACTATTCCTCGCATATGCCGCATTCAAGGACTTTAAAGTCTACCAGATGGATGTAAAAAGTGCGTTTCGAATGGAATCCTAGAAGAAGAAGTCTATGTAGAGCAACCCCCTGTGTTTTGTCAAAGGAGACAAAGTCTATAAGTCGTTTAAGGCTCTGTATGGACTCAAGCAAGCACCAAGAGCGTGGTATGAAACACTGTCTGTGTTTCTTGAGAAAAATGGATTTTGCAAGGGAAAAGTGGACAAGACCCTATTCAGAGTGGAACACGAAGGCCACATTTTAATAGTTCGATTTATGTGGATGACATCATATTCGGGTCAACCAATCCTGAACTATGCGAGAAATTCTCCAACCTCATGCAAGGAGAATTCGAGATGAGTATGATGGGAAAGCTTAACTTCTTTCTCGGATTACAAGTTAAGCAGATGGAAAAAGGAATTTTCATCAACCAAGCAAAGTATACTAGAGATCTTATCAAGAGATATGGAATGGAATCACCAAGCCCGCAAGAATTCCAATGAGCACAAGCACTCACCGGATGCATTTGAGGTGCATATCGGTGGACTCAACCCACTACAGAGGACTCATCGGATCTCTTCGTACCTAATCGCAAGGTGCCAGACATATCATATGCAGTTGGAGTGTGTGCAAGATTCCAGTCCAAGCCGAAGCAATCACACCTAGATGCAGCCAAGAGAATAATTAAGTACCTAAAGTCTACAATTAATGTTGGACTGTGGTACCCCAAGGATGACAACTTCGAGCTGTCAGGATACTCAGATGCGGATTTCGCCGGATGCAAAATCAATAGAAAGAGCACTAGTGGAACGTGTCAATTCCTAGGAACCAGACTGATATCCTGGTTTAGCAAGAAGCAGGTTTCTAACTCTATCTCCACTACAGAGTCAGAATACCTAGTCAGCAGTAGTCACAGCATGATTCTATGGATCGACAACGATTAAGGGACTATAATATTATTGCCAATGAAGTTCCAATATGGTGTGACAACAATAGTGCTATTGCAATAACCAACAATCCGGTTTTGCACTCAAGGACGAAGCACATTGACGTTAAGCACCATTTCATTCGAGACCATGTGCTTAACAAAAGGGTTAGAGTTGAAAGAGTCAGCACAGACTACCAAATAGCTGACATCTTCACCAAACCATTGCCAGAAGAAAGATTCCTAGAGCTTAGCAGAAACCTTGGATTACTAGATTGGGAATCTAGTTCTGAAGCAAGTTGAAGGAAGGACGGACCCTCAGATTCAGCCTAAGCTGATGCAGGCGAGAAGACGAAGGCCAGAATAAGCAACTTAGCTGTACAGAATACCAGGCGAGAAGTCAACTAACCTATTGCAGAGTGGTCAACAGTCAACGAAATCAGACCAGCTAAGTTCTCTAAACTGATCTCTAACTTTTTAATTAATATCTGCCACATTTATAAATATTATTTTGGCTAAAATGGCATTTAAAATATACATCTTTATAAGCCAAGTGGCAATTTTAAATACACGCGTCACACGCCTATTTAATTAACCTCTACGGTGGCCAATCAGAATCAACCGTCAAATTTTAAATGGGGCCACCGATTCAAATTTGAAATTCAAAAGAATATCAAAAGGCGTACCACCGTTTAAATTTATAATAAACTAATCCAAACGTCTTTTCATCTTCTTTATAAGGAAGAAAACCTTTCACTTTACCCTTTACGCCTACAGGAACCCTAGAATTTACAGAGCAAAATATACACTGAAAATCCAAAAAAAAAAAAATCCTTTTTGCAGAAATGGCATCTTTTGAAGGCGTAAACTTGAAGGCGGTGAAGGATCAAGTCATCTTCTCCATGGTCGTCGATTTTGAAGGTTTATTGGAAGCAAATCTAGATGACTTCGATATGCTCAATCGATCCGGCGATGAAGTCAACGGAATCTACCCGTTCTCGACATCAACCCGCAACATTTGTTCAAGGAAGATGTCGTCGAATTTTATCGTAATGCCTCTCTCGATTCAGCACGGATTAATTTCGCCGGCGGAACCCCTATCACCATAGATCGAGAGAAGATCCGCTCCGTATTCGGATGAAACATCGCGGCTTGGCGGTCGAAGCTCTTAAACAATCACCCGCCGAAACACGGAAGACGATCAAAATCGAAAACATCCCAGAAATTGAAGTTTACATAAGAGGAATGAGTTGAAAAGGATTTATCGAGTTGCCTTGGACATCACAAACAAGATAGTGATGGGGATGGCAGGCAGCTATGACCAACTGTCATCATCCAAATTCATGGTATTGGGTGCGTTGATCCAAGAAGAAGAAGTTGATTGGGCGGACTATATTTTCAGACAACTTGTTCGCGAGGTGAACAAAGTCGAATGGCTTGAAGGTGAGAAGAAATTCAAAACTAAGTTGGCGTTCGGAACGCATCTTAGTTGGCTTTTGGAGAAAATCGGAGTGGCCAAGGGAAACATTGACCCTTTCCACCCGAACAAGAGGCTAGGTCACATGGACCATGCCAAGAAAAAAGTTGGAGTCACTGGGAGAGCAGCCCAGTTGTTGAAGGATTTGCCAGACTCAAGCTATTTCCCAAGATACGATTTATCAGACTCGGACCAACCTGCAGCTGAGATCGGAACCGCAGTCGAGTCCGGGAATGAGTCTGACGATACACCAATCGCCATCCGATTCAAGAGACGGGGACCAGCCCCAGCAGGACCCTCTAACCTGCAGTCATCACCTGAACCCTCACCAAAGAGGCCAAGGAAGTCAGCTCGAGGGAGAGCAAATGAGCACCATACCAGCCCATCAGTCCAGTCACCAATCCATCCAGACTTGCCTGCACCAGATACTGAAACTCGGATTGTACCCGTTATTACACCTCCTGTGTACATAACCGAAGAAGAGGAAGCAGGTCTTGTTATCTCTATTCCTGAAGTAGATTACACTTTCAATCTTTTAGAAAATAATACTTTTAATCTCTCTATTGAGCAACTTCAGCTTGTCAAACCGCAAGCAGAAAAACACTCCTTTGTAAATATTTTTACAGAGTGGAAAACTCTCAAAACCATGTCTTTTACAAATTTTCAAATCTTTATTGAAACTAGTGGTTGGGAATATCCCCAAGCCACTGAGGATGTTCTGACTGATTTTTGCAAAGAGTCAGATTTAGCTTTACTCCTCCAGGATAACTGGTTCATGTCCTATTTTGAGACAAACATGGACCACTTTATCCACTCTATAATGCTCAGTATTTTTAATGGCACTTTTGGAGAAGAGGAGGAAGAGGTTGTAGAGAAGGAGATTAGGATTGAAGAAATTGATGGTGAGAATGAAATTATCAATTTGGAGGCTGAAGAAGAAGAAGAAGAAAAAGAATCTGAAGAAAATATACCAGTTGAAAAACAAACAGAGGAGATTGAGAAAACAGAAGAAGTGATGGATGAAGGAGATGAAGAAGAAGGAGAAGAAGTAGAGCAGGAAAAAGATGAAGAAGATAAGGAGGATGAGGATGATGAAGGAGAAGAGAAGGAAAAAGATGATGATAAAAATGATGATGATGATGATGATGATAATGATGATGGAGGTGAAGGAGGAGCAGAAAAAGAAAAAGAAAAAGATGAGGAAAAAGAGAAAGAAAAATCTGGAGAAGAAGAGAAAGAAAAATCTGGAGAAGCAGAGAAAGAAAAATCTGGAGAAGAAGAAGGAAAAGAAGGAGAGAGAGAAGGAGCCAAAGAGCCGTGAGCGAGCGAGGCAACTCATGAAGATGCAGATAGGATTGTTGTACCGCCTCAGACACCACCTAGACGCAGAGTCGGCAGAGGACTCCGTGTCGTGGACCCGGAGAAAACCCAATCGACCTACTGCTGCAGCCAGAGCCTGCAGCCTAGTGGTTCTCTTGCAGAAGGTTCAGAGAGCACTCCCCATCGGCTCGATTATCACCTACCATGAATGAGCCGATCAAGCAAATTGTCGAGACACTATTGGGGAGCTGCTCTCAACTCAGTCACTCCCGACCTTCAAACCATAAATGCCAAGATTGACACCCTACTTGGCGAGAGATCCCTCACCTCCTCCTCCTACAAACAAATGTAATGCCTTTTGGCATGTCCGATCGATGAGCCGCATGGAACAGCAGCTGACAACCCTTATTGATGCTGGCAAAAAGGGGGAAGTGAGGATTCGGGGAAGAAAGAGAAATCGAAGCAAGAAGAAGCAGGATGTCCCTCAGATTGAAGGACCCTCCACCTGAAAAGAAAGGAAGTCAAGACCTGTAAGACCAGCCATGGCACTGTAGGAAAAAGAAGAAGGACCAGAGGCAGCTTTGAACCTACTCTTGAATGGGAAGGGATGGAGCTATGGTATGTTGAGGATTTCATCCCATTTGAAGCTCTTGAAATGTGGGGAGCTGCTAAGAAGAGGTTCATCAAAGACTATTATGTCTGGGAACTACTTCAAGATGACAAACTCTCCCCACAGGAAATCTTCATAAACTTCATGGAAGAAGTTCATCCGAATCTTTGGGCTGTTCTGAAGAAGCACGCTAAGGAGCAAAATGCCTTTCCTATGATTCCCTTATTCAGAGCTGAAGAAGCACCAATCCGCATGGATGGTGAACTTGATGAGTTACAACTTCAAAAGGAAATCAAGCTAGTGTGCCTTGAGAACAGATTCAGATCTCAGCATGAGCAGGATTTCGCAGCACTCGTGGTGAAAAGAAAATGTGGCCTTGCTCCAATCAAGGTAAGACCCATCGGAGCCAAACCATTCAAGCCTGCCAAGAAGCCTATTCGAAGAGGCAGAGGAAGAGGCAGATGACTTTAATTATTTTTCTTACTTGTAATTTTATTTTCTGTACTTAAAACATTCTTGCAAAATTTCAATGATAAGTCAGAAATATTTTATGAACAATTGCTGAATGACAATTTTCCAGCTTGTCTCAATATTAGATCAATTCGCTTTTGTCTCGCACCTAAGTGCAGACTTGGTTATTTGATTTCTTACTTAGTTTTGCCATCATCAAAATAGGGGGAATTTGTTAGGAATACTTGTTAGATTTTGATGATGTCATTAATTTAAAATCAAATGTTTATTAATTGGCAAAATGTAAGGAAGAACCAAATGAGTATCTTCCATAGGCCAAAATATGTTAAGTATAACTTGGCAAAATGTAAAGAAGAACCAAATGAGTGTCTTCTCAGTAGGCCAAAGTTAGTTAGTGAAAATCGGCTAAGTACTAAAGTACACCCTAGTCCATCGAGAAGTACAAATGACTCAAATGAGTAGCTCGTCAACTAAAATTTATCGAGAAGTTTGACCATCTGCACTCTAGGTACCTCGTGGAAGTCACCCGACTGCATAAGTCACAAACAAGGAATGTACCGAGAGGACCTACCTGCAGAGATGTAAGCTGCACATTAGCCTACTCAACTACAGCCTAGTACTCCAAGTCCACGTCAGCATGCTTTGAAAAGTCAAATATTACGGAAAGCTCACATGCAACGTGAAGAGACAAATTGGAGTGATTCCCGCAAGAGATATGATTTAATTAAATCATCCTGACCCACCGTGAAGACTTTTATCCTTTTATATTCAAAAGATTCGGCGCTCACATGCAGAAGTCCTCACAACGGTCGGAAGATAAAATTAAATAATGGGAATCCAGCCTTGCAACGTTCAGAAAAGATTAAACAATGAAGTCTCCCTCCAACGGACGGATTTGTTCAAAGATTTGCAACGGCTACAAGGAAGAAGCTCAAAAGATCTGACCTATATATATCCAGAGATTTGAATCTGAGCAACTACCGGTGCGAACATATACTCTAGCGATCAAAGCAAACAAAGCAATCTCAAGCAATCAAATAGCATCGTGAAAAGAGCAGATCTAGAAGTTCATTCTTAAAGAAGCTCTTAAGTTGGAGAAGACGAACACTCTTGTCTATAAATCTTGAGTACAGGGTACTTCACTGGTTGAAGTAAGAGACTGTAAGGGCATCCGAGGATCGAGGATCAAGAGGTGCAAGGCAACAGTGTGTATACAACAGACGGAATTCCACCGGTTGGAAGTCATGTAGTGTGTTGTGAATCACCGTAATATTTATCACTGGTTGAAAATTATAGTGAATTCATCTCCAACTGGTTTGGAGAAAAGTGGATTAGTAGAGGATTACCCCACCTCTGAGACCACTATAACTGCCTGTGTCATTTACTGTTTTACTGCATCATACTCTAACTGCTGCATACATTGTTAAGTGTTTCATTAAGTTAATTTATATTCGTCATCAGCTGACTTCCGCACATATCCAAGAACAAACGACTCCAAGTCATTTGTTTGACCATCAGCTGAAGAAACTCACTCTTCGAGAAAAAGAGTTCAAGAGTTTCAACAAGTCTATTCACCCCCCCTCTAGACTTGTTCCTGGACGACTTGTGACCTACATCCCAATCATCTTTCCAATCGAGGACGCATGCCCTCAACATGTCCTATAATGTCTGAATAGTCCTCTCTGATTGCCCGTCGGACGGAGGATCAAAAGCGGTACTGAGATTAAGCTGAGTTCACAGCACAATGAACTGATTTCCAAAAATGAGACACGAACCGTCCGTCACGATTGGAAACGATACTTTTAAGAGTACCGTGCAGTCTCACTATCTCTTTGATGAATAACTAGGCAAGTCTCTCGGGCCCTCACGTATCCTTAATCTCAAAGAAATGAGCTGATTTAGTTAAGCGGTCCACAATCACCCAGATCGTATTCATGCCACGACGACTCGTCGGAAAACTCGTGATAAAATCCATAGAAATGTCTTCCAACTTCCATTCTGGAATAGGGAGAGGTTTCAGCATACCCGCCGGTCGCTGATGTTCAATCTTAACTTGTTGACAGGTTAAGCATCTCGAAACAAATTCTGCGACTTCTTGCTTCATATTACTCCACCAGTAATTTTGTTTCAAGTCCTTGTACATCTTACTAGACCCCGTATGAACAGAATAAGGGGTAGCATGAGCTTCTCTCAAAATCGGGTTTTTCAACTCGTCATTCGCCGGTACGCACAACCGATTCTTAAATCTCAAAAGTCCATCCTCGTGGACCACGAATCCAGGGGCTTTCCCCTGAGCCACATCCTAACGGATGCGCAACAATGCTGGGTCTGAACCCTGATTCTCTCTGATTGCCTCCTCAAGTGGCGATGAAATCTCTAACATGCAAAGTTGCCCTTGTACTAGCTGAAGCCAGACCTCGATCTCGGGTCTAAGGAATTCTTGTTGAAGCTCTTTCTGAACTGTTAAATGAGCAAGCATTTGCTCCTGAAAGGACTTACGACTCAAAGCGTAGGCGACAACGTTCGCCTTCCCCGGGTGGTAAAAGATCTCGATATCATAATCTTTGATTAGTTCCAACCACCGTCTCTGTCACATATTTAACTCCTTCTGAGTAAATATATCCTTTAAACTCTTATGATCGGTGAATATCTGACAGGTGACGCCATAAAGGTAATGACGCCAAATCTTCAACACGAAAACCACGGCTGCTAACTCCAGGTTGTGGGTCGGATAATTAATCTCGTAAGGTCTCAGTTTCCGTGAAGCATAGGCAATAACCTTCCTATTCTGCATGAGTACACATCTGAGACCCTGCCCGGACGCATCACTATAAACCACAAACCCTTCTGTCCCTTGCGGCAAGGAAAGTACAGGTGCTGAAATTAACCGGCTCTTGAGTTCCTCAAAACTCCGTTGACACGCGTCGGACCACGTGTATTTTTTTTTCACAAAAGGTTCATCATGGGTTGAGCGATTTTAGAAAATCCTTCCACAAACCGCCGATAATAACCGGATAATCCGAGAAAGCTTTGGATTTCCTTAACATTCTTCGGAGGTAACCAATCTTGGATAGCCTCCGTCTTCTGAGGATCAACACACACTCCATTTGATGAAATTACATGCCCGAGAAAAGTCACTTCGGACATCCAGAACTCGCAACTGGAAAACCTTCCATAAAGTTGCTCTCATCTAAACACATTGAGAACCTGATGAAGATGAACCTCGTGTTCCTCTCGGTCACGAGAATAAATCTAAATCTCATCGATGAATACAACAACAAATTGATCCAAAAAGTCGATGAAAACCCGATTCATTAACTCCAGGAATACCGCAGGTGTATTAGTTAGCCCGAACAGCATGACTACGAACTCATAATGACCATAGCGTGTACAAAACGCTGACCTTGCGATATCCGAATCCCGAATTCGCAACTGATGATATCCAGATCTTAGGTCGATCTTGGAAAATATTGAAGCTCCCTGAAGTTGATCTAAGAGATCATCAATACGGGGTAAGGGATACTTATTCTTTATTGTCACCCTGCTCAACTCCCGATAATCAATACACAAACATTATGAACCATCCTTCTCCTTGACAAACAACACTGGTGCTCCCCACGGGGACGCACTCGGTCGGATATAACCTTTCTCGAATAATTCCTCAAGTTGAATCTTCAACTCCTGCATTTCGATCGGGGCCATCCGGTACGGTGCCTTCGATATTGGGGACATACCAGGTTCCAACTCTATCGTGAATTCCATATCCCTCGGCAGAGGCAAACCAGGTAACTCATCTCGAAATACATCGTCAATCGATGACAATGATACCACAAATGATTGAACATCTCGATTGCCCTAGAACGGTCAATCGATGACAATGATGCAGTGAACGATTGAACATCTCGATTGCCTTAGAACGGCCAATCGAAGAAAATGATACAATGAATGATTGAACAACTCGATTGCCTTAGAACGGTCAATCGATGAAAATGATACAATGAATGATTGAACAACTCGATTACCTTAGAACGGTCAATCTATGAAAATGATACAATGAATGATTGAACAACTCGATTGCCTTAGAACGGTCAATCGATGAAAATGATACAATGAATGATTGAACAACTCGATTGAGGAATTCTACTGCTACCGTCATATTAATGATTCTTCTGAAACAACGGTTATCACCTCCCTGAAGCACACATTCGATTCCAACGACGTAAATGATAGTGACCAAATGTTTACGAACATTGAGGGGGTATCATGACGATCCATCCCACTAATACCCGATATACATCGTCCTTAAGTAAATCCACCACGATTTGGTCCATCAACCAATCGCGGTCATTAAAACTTAATTCAGTCAGTTCTCAACCTCATGATTTCCGGAAATTCTTCTACCGCCAGGTAGACCAATGACATAAGGCTCACGACTAGTAGCACTACCTAGACGTAGTCTACTCAAACATGACTCGGAAATAAATGAATGCGATGTATGTAACACCCCAAACTAGGCGGATATTACAGTGCCGTAGGTCCCCAACTGGGACCCACCAGGCAAATGAAAATGAATGAATTACACAAGATAAATGTAGTACCGAACTACATTACCACAATAATTACTCCGATGAGGAGTTTAGTTACAACACACCAGGACAATACCGAATACTAGTGTATTTTATATGAAGATAAAATACACAACACTGAATGAAACGGAGTATTCAAATGAAAGTCTGCGGCTGAAAATAAAGGACAATAACATGAATAATTGAAAGATCGGGGGCCCCTACTAGTATCACTGGACTCCTCGACATCAACATGCTATTCCCGTGCGTTTGCCTTGCCATGACCTGAAAAACAAAATCACCGGGGTCGCTTAAACAGAACAACAATCCTCAAGGGTTGAAAAAATACACAATCATGATTTAATCAAGTTATGAAATATCCTTAGTTATGAATTACGCTGAAGAGGGGTATCATAGTACGCCCGTAGTGTTCTCGTGCAAGTGTACAAGACGAATGACCGGACACACCGTCCTTGTACCTAATTAGTCTCACGGAGGTAATGCTACCGTGTGCACACCCAATGTATCACTCCCAATACATGGCCATAACGTGCCCGACTAAAAATTCCACACATCCGCACCCGGCCACGCAATATGAACCCAGAAGGTCATATGAACGAGAATGACCGTAATGAATATCAATGAATAAATAATAATCTGACAAAGTCAAGAATGACTCACCGAGATGAGAGTAATAATGAAATGAATGATAGCTCAACGAAAAGATTGGAATCGTCGTTCCTTATGAATGAAGTGATTAATTAACAATAACAAGTTTTAATACGGTTAATACAATAATGAATGAGTTATGATTATGAATGATCAACAACAAAAGGTATGAATATCCTTTTAACCGAGTAAGAATTAACTTACACAATACCGGTGACAATTATCCTTCCACGAACAACGTCCTAATTGAGATATCGGTCGCTCGAACAACCTTGAATTATACAATATCCAACAATCCATTCAATATACGAATCAAACACGAATATAACGAACTCAAAACGTCGATAAGATTAAACTAAGTCCATAGAGGCATTAAATCAAACACGTTGCGTCCAAACTCCGATTGTTTACAATCAAACCTCAATATACCAATATCAAATCCCCCAAGAAGTGTTTCAAACCAACAAAACATCTCCAATACGATCAATAATCCATTATGAATATCCAAAAACGTGATTATAACAACAATTAGTCGAAAACCCCCAATTTCAACTCGATATTCAAAGTGTTCTTGAATAATCCTTCAATAATCCAATGAATCCTTATACAAACTCATAATCATATACATATCCCTTCATATAACATGATTATAACGTCCAAAACATCATATCTCAACACAAAATCGAAGTCCAAAGTGTTTAAGGAATTACCTCTTGAAGATCCAAGTACTTTAATCCGAAGAACACGCGTTAGATTGATTATCCGGGCTTCACGATCGAAAGGAGATGAAGAAAATCAAACACTCAAATGATTTGTGAAGGAAAAACCCTCCCTCAAGCTCTCTCTCGGTTGTAGGTGAAGAAAAGGGAAAGAAATGAGTGAAATGCTCAAAAATGAATTTATAGGGGTTGACTACCTGCCGGACACGGCCGTGCCGATCGGCACGGTCGTGTCGCATACCTGGCCGACAGGACTCGGCCGTGTCACCGCTTGACATGGTCGCGGCGCGGAGGGCCTTCCGATGGTGACCGTCCGACGGCCGACTTCGGCATGACTCGACCGTGTCCGGAACACGGTGCAGCTTGTCAGCGATCGGTTCGCTTATCCGGAAGAGTTCGACTCGGCCGTGCCAAACGACACGGTCGAGTCCTGTGGGCAGATACTTCGGCATTTCCGGATGAGTACGGCACGGGCCGTGTCGGACGACACGACCGAGTCCAGTCGGCAGTGATCGGCCAAAAGCTGAAAAATGAGCGGGTGAGCTAAAACGACCATAACTCTCTCGTCCGGACTCCGATTGACTCACCGCTTGAACCATTGGAAAGCTAACTCGATGCTCTATAATATTGCAAAGATTTAGAATTTTTGGAGTTACCAAAAATTAATGGTGATCTAACAAAGTCGAACTCATATGAGGAAAGTTGAAACAATGAACAATAACGATACACAACTCGAAGTTTCTACGAACGGTGAACACGGGTGAATGAACATGATTGATGAATGATTATAAATGAGTGAAAATACACTGAGTGACAATCACCGAATGAAATTACTGAATGATAATGACTGAATTACAACCGGGTATTACATACACCCCCCCTTAAAAGAGTTTCGTCCCCGAAACTAAGGGTCAAACAACTCGGGATAACTTTCCCACATACTATCCTCGGTTTCACAAGTAGCCTCTTCGACTCCGTGTCTGGACCACTGAATCTTGACCAAAGGGATCGTCTTGTCCCTCAACTGTTTGATTCGCCGCTCCAATACTCGTACAGGATGCTCCTCGTACGAATGATCATCCGCGATCTCGATTTCGTCGAACTGAAGTATGTGACTCAGGTCAGCAACATACTTCCGCAACTGAGAGACATGAAACACATTATGAATTCGGCTCAAAGCTGGAGGTAAAGCCAATCGATAAGCTAACTCGCCTACTCGATCCAAAATTTCAAACGGTCCAATGAATCTCGGACTCAACTTCCCCCGTTTTCCGAAATGGAAAATGCCTCGACTCGGGGATACCTTGACCAAAACGTGGTCACCCGTCTCGAACTCTAGTGGTCGACGACGATTATCTGCATATGATTTCTATCGACTCTGAGCTGTCAACATACGACTCTTGATCAAAGCTACCTTCTCCCGGGCGGCTATAAGCATATCGGGTTTGGTGCCGATTGATTCTGACAAGTCATCCCAACACAAAGGAGATCGACAACGACGACCGTACAAGGCCTTGTAAGGTACCATCTTAATGGAGGCATGCCAACTATTATTATACGTGAACTCGATCAGTGGTAGTTGGGCTTCCCAATCGTCCTTCCAATCGAGGACGCATGCCCTCAACATGTCCTCTAATGTCTGAATAGTTCTCTCTGATTGTCCGTCGACCGAGGATGAAAAGGCGATCTAGATTAAGCTGAGTTCCCATAGCACGATGAACTGATTTCCAAAAATGAGACACAAACCGTCTGTCACGATCGGAAACGATACTTTTAGGAGTACCGTGCAGTCTCACTATCTCTTTGATGAATAACTGGGCAAGTCTCTCGGGACCCCAAGTATCCTTAATCTCAAGAAAATGAGCTGATTTAGTTAAGCGGTCCACAATCACCCAGATCGTATTCATGCCATGACGACTCGTCGGTAAACTCGTGATGAAATCCATAGAAATGTCTTCCCACTTCCATTTGGGAATAGGAAGAGGCTTCAGCATACCTGCCGGTCGCTGATGATCAATCTTGACTTGTTGACAGGTTAAGCATCTCGAAACAAATTCTGCGACTTCTCGCTTCATATTACTCCACCAGTAATTTTGTTTCAAGTCCTTATACATCTTGCTAGACCCCGGATGAACATAATAAGGGGTAGCATGAGCTTCTCTCAAAATCGAGTTTTTTTTCAACTCGTCATTCGCCGGTACGCACAACCGGTTCTTAAACCTCAAAAGTCCATCCTCGTGGACCACGAATCCAGGGGCTTTCCCTTGAGCCACATCTTCACGGATGCGCAACAATGAAGGGTTTGAACTCTGATTCTCTCTGATTACCTCCTCAAGTGACGATGAAATCTCTAACATACAAAGCTGTCCCTGAACTCGCTGAAGCCAGACCTCAATCTCGGGTCTAAGGAGTTCCTGCTGAAGCTCCTTCTGAACTGTTAAACGAGCAAGCATCTGCTCCTGAACGAACTTACGACTCAAGGCGTCGGCGACAACGTTCGCCTTGGCCGGGTGGTAAAGGATCTCGATATCAAAATCTTTGATTAGTTCCAACCACCGCCTCTGTCGCATATTTAACTCCTTGTGAGTAAATATATACTTCAACTCTTGTGATTGGTGAAGATATGACAGGTGATGCCATAAAGGTAACGACGCCAAATTTCCAACGCGAAAACCACGGTTGCTAGCTCCGGCCGTGGGTTGGATAATTAACCAGCTAATCCGAGGAAACATCGGATTTCCTTAACATCTTTCGGAGGTTGCCAATCTCGGATAGCCTCCGTCTTATGAGGGTCGACACGAACTCTGTCAGATGAAATTACATGCCCGAGAAAGTCACTTCGGACCTCCAGAACTCACATTTGGAAAACTTTCCATAAAGTTGCTCTCGTCTCAACACGTCGAGAACCTGATGAAGATGAACCTCGTATTCCTCTCGGCTACGAGAATAAATCAAAATGTCGTCGATGAAGAAAACAACAAACTGATCCAAAAAGTCGATGAAAACCCGATTCATTAACCCCATGAATACCACAGGTGCAATAGTTAGCCCGAACGGCATAACTACGAACTCATAATGACCATAGCGTGTATGAAATGCTGTCCTCGCGATATCCGACTCTCGAATCCGCAGCTGATGATATCCAGATCTTAAGTCGATCTTGGAAAATACTGAAGCTCCCTGAAGTTGATCCAAAAGGTCATCGATACGGGGTAAAGGATACTACTCTTGATCATCACCCTGTTCAACTCCTGGTAATTTATACACACACGAGACGAGCCATCCTTCTCCTTGACAGACCACACTGGTGCTCCTCTCGGGAACGCAATCGGTCGGAGATAACCTTTCTCGAACTATTCCTCAAGTTGAATCTTCAACTCCTGCATTCTGTTCGGGGCCATCCGATACGGTGCCTTCGATAAAGGGGACGACTGCTCAACTCACTCCCGAATTCCCTTACTCTATGTGAAGGCAACCAGATAACTCATTCGAAATACATCACAACCGATGACAATGATACTACAAATGATTGAACATTTCGATTGCCCTAGAATGGTCAATCGATAAAAAGAGATACCAATAATGATTGAACAACTCGATTGCCTTAGAAAGGCCAATCGATGAAGATGATACAATGAATGTTTGAATAACTCGATTGCCCTAGAAAGGCCAATCGATGAAAATGATACAATGAATGATTGAATAACTCGATTGCCTTAGAAAGGCCAATCGATGAGAATGATACAATGAATGATTGAATAGTTCGATTGCGGAATTTCTCTGCTTCCGCCATAATAAAATTTCTCTTTGGAACAACGGGGATTACTTCCCTGAAGCACACATTCGACAACCAACGACGGAAAGATAGCGACCAAACGCTAACAAACACTGAGGATAGTATCAAGACGATCAAACCAACTAATACCGAAAATTACATCGTCCTAAGATAAATTCACCACGATTAGATCCATCAACCAATCGCGGTCATTAAGCTTAATTCGGTATGATTCCGAAAATTCTTCCATCGTCAGGTAGACCGATGGTATGAGGTCCACAAGCAATAGGACTATCCCGAAATAAATCTATTCAAGCATGATTCGAAAATGCAAGAATGCGGTGTACCAAAGATCAAAAGGTACACACAAGTTGAAATAAAATTACGAGTATACACGAAATCATTCGACCACCGGATCGTCGATCCTCCTCATCATATGAATCAGGACTTGCTTGGTCCCCGGGCAGACGCTCCGTATGATAAATACGGGCTCCAACTCTATTTGCTTCCATTGCCTTAAACGACGATGACAAAGCGATCGATTAAACGCTTGGTTGCTTGGGGCTGAGATGCGCCGAGCGACTTGGAGTCCTTTCGGCAAAAACGGGCCCTATGCCCCGCAATTCCACAGTTATGGCATATGACAGTCTGCCTCGGACATTTAGTACTGAAATGACCTTGTTTTGCACAGTTGAAACAGGTGATGGCCGAGCTGGCCGCTCGGGATTGAGATCCCGCACGATCATGCGCCGTAGAAGGTCGCTCAGAAACGCTAGGGCCCACACGAGGCTTCTTGAAGGTTGACTGACTGCCTTCGGATAGATTACGCTTCGTTGATTTCCTGTTGACATATGCAGGTTGCTGCTCAGCAATTTCCTTAGCAGCTGGCTCGTACGGGAGAGTTTTCTCAATTAATCCGGTCAGAGTGGCGCAATGATGATTGAGCAACTGCACATGGGTCATCATGGCCTGCATAAAAGTGAGTGGATCAACCCGAACATCTCCCGATCGAGCCGAGTCCTGGGCACGATTTCCCGGCAGCGAGTGATTATTTCTCGGGTTTCGGTCCGCACCGCGGCCTCTCCCCGTGCATCCCCTGACATCTCTCTCCATACTGAAGTAGGAAGGTCGCATAATGATTATATTTCCCGCATGATTATCACGTTATGATTATGTCATGAGATGATGAAAATGAGTATACATGCTCTAACTTAGTGATTATACGAATGATTTACTGAAGTTACATGATTATCTGATGAAATTCTTGAAATGATTATCTTGAATAACTTAACAAGATTGATAATATGATCATCCAGATTGACAACTGAATAATGAAATGAATTGAGTAATTAATGAGTTAACATGATCGTCCTGATTATTAACTGAGTAATGAAATGAATTAAGTGATTGATGAGTTAACATGATCGTCCTAATCACAATGAATGATGATGTTTGAGGATTGTTAATTGATGAATGATGAATGAATGATTATTGCCAGAAATTATACCATGGCGTTAGAAATCTTACAGTTCTTTCGGTCTGATTGGCTCGGCATTTGCACAGGTCACACGTGACACGAAAGTCCAATGATACTAGTCTGATGACGATGACTTCAAATGAGACATGACTCGGAAGGTAGTATTCAAAACCACGCTCCGATACCAACTCTGTAACACCCCAAACTAGGCGGATATTACAGTGTCGTAGGTCCCCAACTGGACCCACCAGGCAAATGAAAATGAATGAATTACACAAGATAAATGTAGTACCGAACTACATTACAACAATAATTACTCCGATGAGGAGTTTAGTTACAACACACCAGGACAATACCGAATACTAGTGTATTTTATATGAAGATAAAATACACAACACTGAATGAAACGGAGTATTCAAATGAAAGTCTGCAGCGGAAAATAAAGGACAATAACATGAATAATTGAAAGATCGGGGGCCCCTACTAGTATCACTGGGACTCCTCGACATCAACATGCTATTCCCGTGCGTTTGCCTTGCCATGACCTAAAAAACAAAATCCCCAGCCGGGGTCAGTTAAACAGAACAACAATCCTCAAGGGTTGAAAAAATACACAATCATGATTTAACTGAAGTTATGAAATATCCTTAGTTATGAATTACGCTGAAGAGGGGTATCATAGTACGCCCATAGTGTTCTGTGCAAGTGTACAAGACGAATGACCGGACACACCCGTCCTTGTACCTAATTAGTCTGACAGAGGTAATCTGTTACCATGTGCACAGTCCAATGTATCACTCCCAATACATGGCCATAACGTGCCCGACTAAAAATTCCACACATCCGCACCCGGCTATGCAATATGAACCCAGAAGGTCATATGAACGAGAATGACCGTAATGAATATCAATGAATAAATAATAATCTGACAAAGTCAAGAATGACTCACCGAGATGAGAGTAATAATGAAATGAATGATAGCTCAACGAAAAGATTGGAATCGTCGTTCCTTATGACTGAAGTGATTAATTGACAATAACAAGTTTTAATACGGTTAATACAATAATGAATGAGTTATGATTATGAATGATCAACAACAAAAGGTATGAATATCCTTTTGACCGAGTAAGAATTAACTTACACAATACCGGTGACAATTATCCTTCCACGAACAACGTCCTAATTGAGATATCGGTCGCTCGAACAACCTTGAATTATACAATATCCAACAATCCGTTCAATATACGAATCAAACACGAATATAACGAACTCAAAACGTCGATAAGATTAAACTAAGTCCATAGAGGCATTAAATCAAACACGTTGCGTCCAAACTCCGATTGTTTACAATCAAACCTCAATATACCAATATCAAATCCCCCAAGAAGTGTTTCAAACCAACAAAACATCTCCAATACGATCAATAATCCGTTATGAATATCCAAAAACGTGATTATAACAACAATTAGTCGAAAACCCCCAATTTCAACTCGATATTCAAAGTGTTCTTGAATAATCCTTCAATAATCCAATGAATCCTTATACAAACTCATAATCATATACATATCCCTTCATATAACATGATTATAACGTCCAAAACATCATATCTCAACACAAAATCGAAGTCCAAAGTGTTGAAGGAATTACCTCTTGAAGATCCAAGTACTTTAATCCGAAGAACACGCGTTAGATTGATTATCCGGGCTTCACGATCGAAAGGAGATGAAGAAAATCAAACACTCAAATAATTTGTGAAGGAAAAACCCTCCCTCAAGCTCTCTCTCTCGGTTGTAGGTGAAGAAAAGGGAAAGAAATGAGCTGAAATGCTCAAAAAATAAATTTATAGGGGTTGACTACCCTGCCGGACACGGCCCGTGCCGATCGGCTCGGTCGTGTCGCACAGCTGGCCGACAGGGACTCGACCGTGTCCTGCTTGACACGGTCGCGGCGCGGAGGACCTTCCGATAGTGACCCGTCCGACAGCGACTCGGCATGACTCGACCGTGTCCTGGAACACGGTCGGGCGTGTCGGCAGTCGGTTCTGGCTTATCCGGAAGAGTTCGACTCGGCCGTGCCAAACGACACGGTCGAGTCTTGTGGGCAGATACTTCGGCATTTCCGGACGAGTACGGCACGGGCCGTGTCGGACGACACGACCGAGTCCGGTCGGCAGTGATCGGCCAAAAGCTGAAAAATGAGCGGGTGAGCTAAAACGACCATAACTCTCTCGTCTGGACTCCGATTGACTCACCGCCTGAACCATTGGAAAGCTAACTCGATGCCTTATAATATTGCAAAGATTTAGAATTTTTGGAGTTACCAAAAATTAATGGTGATCTAACAAAGTCGAACTCATATGAGGAAAGTTGAAACAATGAACAATAACGATACACAACTCGAAGTTTCTACGAACGGTGAACACGGGTGAATGAACATGATTGATGAATGATTATAAATGAGTGAAAATCCACTGAGTGACAATCACCGAATGAAATTACTGAATGATAATGACTGAATTACAACCGGGTATTACAATGTACCAGTATCAAAAGGGTACACACAGGTTGAGATAGAATATCGAGTGTACCTGAGATCATTCGGGCCTCTGGATCGTCGGTCTTCTTCATCTCGCAAATTCGGGGTTTGCCGGCCCCCGGACCAGACACTCCCGTCTGATAGCTCTTGGCTCCGCCTTTGTTAGCTCATGTCGCCTTGAATGACGCTGACTGAGTGGCCTGATTCTGCACCGCTGAATGTCCTGGGGCCTGAGATGACGCCGAAATGGGTTTAGAGTCTCTTCGGCAAAAACGGGCCCTATGCCTAGCAATTCCACAGTTATGGCACGTGACAGTCTGTTTCGGACATTTGGTGCTGAAATGACCCTGTTCTTTACAGTTGAAACAGGTGACGGCCAAACTGGATGCTCTTGACTGAGATCCCGCACGATTATGCACCGTAGGAGGTCGCTCCAAAATGTTAGGTCCCGCACGAGGCTTCTTGAAGGTTGACTGACCGCCTTCGGATTGATTACGCTTCGTTGATTTCTTGCTGACAGATAAAGGTTGTTGTTCACCAATTTCCTTAGTAGCAGGCTCATACGGGAGAGTTCTCTCGATTAAATCGGCCAGAGTGGCGCAATGATGATTGAGCAATTGCATATGGGTCATCATGACCTGCATAAAAGTGAGTGGATCAACCCGAACATCTTCTGATCGAGCTGAGTCCTGGGTACGATTTTCCGACAGCGAGTGATTGTTTCCCGGGTCTCGGCCCACACCGCGGCCTCTCCCCGTGCATCCCTTGACAGCTCTCTCCATACTGAAGTAGGAAGGTCGCATGATAATCATAGATCTCGTATGAGTACCGCATTATGATTTCCGTCATGAAATGATGAAAATGAGTATATGCGCTCTAACACAGTGATTACATGAATGATTAACTGAGGTGACATGGTTATCTGATGAAATTCTTAAAATGAGTATCTTAAATAAGTTAACAAGATTAATAATATGATCATCCAGATCAACAACTGAATAATGAAATGAATTGAGTGATTAATGAGTTAACATGATCGTACTGATCATCAACTGAGTAATGAAATGAATTGAGTGATTCATGAGTTAATATGATCAACATGATTAAAATAAAAATGATGTTTGAGGATTGTTAACTAGTGAATTATGAATGAATGATTATTGCCAGAAATTATACCATGGCGTTAGAAATCTTACGCTTCTTTCGATCGATTGGCTCGGCATCTGCACAGTCACACGCGACGCGAAAGTCCAATGATACTAGTCGATGACGATGATTTCAAATGAGACATGACTCGGGAGGTAGTAACACCCCAAACTAGGTGGATATTACGGTCCGTGAATCCCCGACTAGGACCCACCAGCGAATGAAAATGATGAATTAAATAATATAATTGTAGTACCGAACCACATTATATTACCAAATACTCCGATGAGGAGTTTAAGTACAACACACCAGGACAATACCGAATACTAGTATATTTTATATGAAGATAAAATACACCACACCGAATGAAACGGAGTATTCAAATGAAAGTTTGCAGTGGAAAATAAACGACAACAACATGAATAATTGAAAGATCGGGGGCCCCTACTAGTATCACTGGGACTCCTCGCCGTCAACATGCTATTCTCGTGCTTTTTCCGTGCCATGACCTGAAAAACAAAATCCCCAGCTGGGGTCAGCTACACATAACAACAATCCTCAAGGGTTGAAAATACACAATCATGATATATCTGAAGTTATGAAATATTCTAAGTTATGAATTACGCTGAAGAGGAGTATCATTGTAACACCCCCAATCCACTCAGGGATATTACACGCCGTAGACCCTCTCCTCGAGGATCTACCAGGCTGGTAACAACATTTAACATCTCGACAATGCCTTCAAGGCAAAATGACTCAGTAGACCGATTTAGTCTTTCAATAAATACATACAACTCGAATACAACTCATGCCCACGCAGGGGTCAAAATACAACCACACCCATACAACGGGAAAAATATAGCAGCGGAAAATAAAGTACAACTAAACCAATACGACATCAACGGGTCCTCGTGTGATTAGTATCGTTCATCTTTAATCATCCTTCATGCCGACCCTGTGCTCTGCTCCAAAACCTGAATGCAATACAGACATCCACCCCCCGAATACTCGGGGGTTAGCAAAACTCCACTGTTTTGTTAGTGCAAGTATAAAATACAAAAACGAGCCATACATATCATACTCCACGGAACATGTTAATCATAAACATACTTCCCGAGGTAAATCACTTAATCAAAACGGTTAAATCGAAAGATAGGGGTAAACCCGATATACATCTTGTGAAAACATTTTACGATCTCGGGAGTTTTGAAAACATTTGGGATTTTAAGAATTCTCAAACCTTTCAAAACATTTAGGGACACAGCCCAAAAGTCATTTTCCCAAAACATAAATTCGATAACAATAAATGGGGTCCACGACCCGATCATAACAACCTGTTTCCACAGATTATTCGGGTCCCGTGCTAGCAAGCCACGGACCTCAGATGCTCCCGTAGAACAAACCCGAGTGAATAACCCACAGGGAAACTATATCAAATCACATGTCACCGTAACCGCAGTCACGTGACTACAAGCACATATACGTACATAATCAAACCACAACCATAAGTTATCCCGGCATCGCGCTAACAAGCCACGAACCTCGAAGTCCCCGCAAGACATACCCGATGATAACCCCACAAGTTATCTCGGCATCGGGCTAACAAGCCACGAACCTCGGAGTCCCCGCAAGACATACCCGGATTGGATAACCCTACGGTCACGCCCGACCCATACTAGCAAGTATGGATCCCGGAGATTCAACAATCCTACCCGGAGGCACATCACATACATCAAGCACACAACAATAATCACTTATCAAGCCAAACAACATTAAGTATCACAACCTCCTTTCAAGGAGTAACAACTAATATCACACACATTACGTTCTTACCGAACAAGTACACAATAACAATACGTAATCCCCGGCAAAGGATTACGGTCTATCAAACTCACTCGAAGTGATCATATTATCTTTAAACATACAAAACCAACACACATATTCCGATAACACATATTCACGAAGTATACGAATTATCGTTGAAAGACAACATTTATCGAAGACATACCGATCCCTTTTTACGTTCATTAAACATTTGGATTTCGTATAAAAATCATTTATGAACAATTATGCCTATGAAACATGAAATGTATGGGCAAGATACTTGCCTCGAAATCGGTACGCAAGTATTCCGACGAACACGGCTCAACCGGAAAGCTTCGAAACGCCCGATGCTATCGAAAAGGAAGACGACAACGAACGGAAGGGTTCAACTCGGTTTCTTCGTAAGAAAATCGGCCCTAACATCATATAATTAATAAATCAATGATCATACGATGAGGAATAATCGTAGAACGCCCGAAAACCCCTCTAGGACATTTTACCGGACACCTTCAAGGCGTCGATCAAGAACTCGACCAAAACAACGAATCGATACGATCCAACCATGGAATAACAAGGGAAAAGATATAAAACATCTAAATAATCATTAATCCATCACAATCCTAAGTTAAATCGGATTACTCGGACGAAAACAACCAAAATACCCAAATTCCCCAAAACTAGATTTCTAGGAAATCTGACCTGATTCGGTAGATTGGAGGATGTTATAGGATGGACGATTGATGATATGAACCTCAAAACTTCATGGATTGATTGTCCAACAACATCTCTCCATGATATACACACCCACAGCCGCGGAAGAGAACAAGAACGAGTGAGAAATGGCTGAGAAATACGCTGCCAGGCCTTAAATAGGCCGACTGCCGGCCGGGTTACGTACGTAACCGGCCATGGCTTACGTACGTAACCGGTCATGGCCGAACTCACTGCCTGGAAATGCCGGACGCGTTACGTACGTTACCGGCCAGGGACTTACGTACGTAACCAGCCTTACGTACGTAACTGCCGATCACTACCGCACGTTACTCGGCGGGGCTTTGGCGAGCATGCCCGGCCATGACTCGGCCGGGACCAACTCCGACGGCCCGAACGACCCCGAAACCCGAACCTGAGTACGAATCGAAGATACAGTTACGAAGTACTCGCAAAGACGAATCCAAGCACTAAGAGAACACACGATTCCGACCACCCGAAGGCTCGAAATTCGACAACGGAAAGTAATTACCCAAACTTTGGGAAATTACGAAAATAGCCCAAAACGCCCGAAAATCACGATACGTGATCGAAACACCAAGCCAAAGCTCGCAACATGAATATTAACATTAAATGAACTTACGAGAAAGTCGAAACAATAGTTTCGGACGAGATTCGCAAGAATCGAACTCAAGTGCGGAAAAACCGCTAAAAAGCACGGAACTCAACAAAACGACACCGAAACGAACTCGGATGACAAAAAGTGCAGAATTAATCATTCTCAAAATGACGAAACGGTCATGAGCGAGTCGTCAAAACGGACTTCCGCCGAAAAAAAGAAATTACCGGAAATCGAAATCACGGGTATTACAATCATAGTACGCCCGTAGTGTTCTGTGTAAGTTTACAAGACTGATGACCGGACACACCCATCCTTGTACCTAATTAGTCTCACGGAGTTAATCTTTACCGTGTGCACAGTCCAATGTATCACTCCCAATACATGGCCATCACGTGCCCGACTAAATTCCACACATCCGCACCCGGCCACGCAATATGAACCCAGAAGGTCATATGAACGAGAATGACCACCATGAATATCAAGGGATAATAATTCGACAAGGTAAAGAATGACTCACCGAGCTGAAAGTAATAGTGAAATGATTGATAACTCAATGAAATGATTGGAACCGTCGTTCCTCGTGAATGAAATGATTATTCGACAATTACAAGTCTCAATGCGGTTAATACAATGATGAATGAATTATGATTATGAATGAACAACAACAAAAGGAATGAATATCCTTTTAACCGAGTAAGAATTAACTTACTCAATACCGGTGACAATTCCTTCCACGAACAACGTCCTAATTGAGATATCAGTCGCTCGAACAACCTTGAATAACACAAATACCAACAATCCGTTCAACAAACGAATCAAACACAAAAATAACGAACTCAAAACATTGATACGACTAAACCAAGTTCATTGGGGCATTACATCGAACACTTTGTGGCCAAACTTCGATTGTTTACCATCAAACTTCAATAATAACTTTAAACCAACAAAACATCCTCAATACGATCAAAAATCTAATATGAATATCCAAAATCGTGATTTCAACAACAATTAATCGAAAAACCCCAAATCCAACTCAATATTCAAAGTGTTCTTGAATAATCCTTCAATAATCCAATGAATAATCGAACATATCCATAATCATGCGTATATCACTTCATACAACATGATCTTAACATCCAAAACATCATATCTCAACACAAATCGAAAATCCAAGAGGTTTGATGAATATTACCTTTGAAGATCCAAGTACTTTGATCCGAAGAACACGCGTTAGATCGATTATCCGAGCTTCACGATCGAAAGGAGATGAAGAAAATCAAACACTCAAATGATAGATGATGAAAATTCTCTCCCTCAAGCCTCTCTCTCTCGTACCAAAGTGAAGAAATGAAAAAAAGTGAGTTGATCCGCACAAACACTGCAATTATAGAGTTGACTGCCCTGTGTGCCGCGTCCCGGCCGAAGTGTGCCGCAGCATAGGGCCGAAAATGCCCCCAGTGATCGGCAGCGTGCCGCGGCTCGGACGAATATGCCGCGGCAGTGACTCGGCAGTGTGCCGCGGCCCTGTCGGCATGTGCCGCGGCCCACGGTACAGAAAGGTTGGCTAATAAGTTGCAACACGAATGTGCCGCGGCCCGGACGAGTGTGCCGCGGAAGTGCACACTTCTTATGTCGCGGCCCACACCCCCCCTTGGGTCCTAAAATGATGAAAAATGACCCGGGAAGAGAATAAAAGCAATATGAATCAATATTTGGGAAACAATAACACGAGATGGAAGTTCGGAAACCCCAGAATGGTGGTTCCAAGTAATGATTACAAGGATTCGCCCAACAAAACACAATTCGAACCATGAGGAGATTAGAAATGACATGAATTCCAACGTCAACATTGACTAATGAATCAATTACCGCGATCAAGATAATATTCTTGTCTCGATTCCCGAATAAGGTAGATACATTGAACAATATCGATACACAATTTGAAGTTATTCCGAACGGTGAACACAGATGAATGATTATTACCATGTGAAAATTACATAATGACAATTACCGAAAGAAATTACTGAATGATAATGACTGAATTACGACCGGGTATTACATTTTCACTCATTAATAATCACTCATCGTTCATGATTCTTTCATTTGCATTCATTGTTGGCATGTTGTAATCGTGTATCACTCGTATGTTGACAGCTCAGAGACGATGGGATATCTATTCTACATGCCCGAAGATCGAAGGATCATTGTTGCTTTGCAAGCACACTTCCTGGAAGATGAGTTCATTCAGGAAGGCGGAGCAAGTAGAAGTATTTCTTTAGAAGAATATAATGAAACTCCTCAGGAGACACCTGTGCAAGAAACTGGAACCGAACCTTCTGAAACACAAGTACAACCACCTCGTAGGTCTAGTAGGGTGTCTCATTTACCTGAGAGGTATGGGCTTGTGCACTTGGAGGAGCTGGGTCTCCATGAGGTTCCAAGTGATAGCCAAGAGACCGACCCGACGACCTATGACCAAGCGATGGTGGATGTAGACTCCGCGAAATGGCGTGAAGCTATGGAAGCTGAGATAGACTCGATGCATGTCAATCAGGTCTGGACTCTAGTAGACCGCCCCAAGGGCATAGTGCCTATTGGGAACAAGTGGATCTACAAGAGAAAGACTGATGGTGATGGCAAGGTTGACGCCTATAAGGCCAGGCTTGTTGCAAAGGGTTATACCCAGAAGGAAGGGATCGATTACCACGATACCTTCTCGCCCGTAGCCATGATCAAGTCTATTCGCATGATGCTTGCTATAGCTGCCTACCACGATTATGAGATATGGCAAATGGACGTAAAGACGGCTTTCCTTAATGGATTCCTCGAGGAGGAAATCTATATGGAGCAGCCTAAAGGCTTTGTGTCCGAAGTCGATATTCAGAAAGTGTGCAAGCTTCAGCGTTCCATTTATGGACTGAACCAAGCGTCGCGTAGTTGGAACCTTCGTTTTGACGAGGCAATCAAAGAGTTTGATTTCGTGCAAAATGAGGAGGAACCTTGTGTATACAAGAGGGTTAGTGGGATCAAGATCGCATTCTTAGTACTATATGTAGATGACATTCTACTAATAGGAAATGATGTGGGATTGCTCAGTTCTGTGAAATCTTGGCTTTCGAGTAATTTCTCCATGAAAGACTTGGGAGAAGCTACCTATATTCTTGGTATTCGACTCTACCGGGATAGAGCGAAAAGAACAATAGGTCTTTCCCAAGCCCTCTATATAGATAAAATCTTAAAGCAATTTAAGATGGATGATTCTAAAAGAGGGTTCCTACCGATGCAACATGGAATAAAACTCTCTTTGAAGATGTGTCCTCAAAGTGAGGAACAACGAAAGGAAATGAGTAATATACCATATGCTTCGGCCGTGGGTAGCCTTATGTATGCTATGTTGTGTACAAGACCTGACATCGCGCATGCTGTAAGCGTGGTGAGTATGTTTCAGGCAAACCCAGATAGGGAACATTGGACTGCCGTAAAGAACGTTCTCAAGTACTTGAGAAGAACTAGAGATATGGCTCTGATGTATGGCGGTGGAGATTTGGATGTGGTGGGATTCATTGATTCGGACTTCCAAGGACTGAAGGACGACTCGATGTCCACTTCTGGCTACATATTTTCTCTTAATGGAGGAGCAGTATCTTGGCGTAGTGCCAAGCAAAGCGCGACTGCAGTATCGGAGGCTTCCAAGGAAGGGTTCTGGATTAAGAAGTTTCTGGGAGAACTTCAAGTGATACCATGTGCTGAGCTGCCTGTTCCGCTGTACTGCGACAACGACGGAGCTGTAGCGCAGGTCAAGGAGCCGAGGTTTCACAACAGCACCAAACATATTGAGAGGAAGTATCATCTCGTAAGAGAATTTGTTCGCAAGGGATACATTGTGCTGCACAGAGTAGACTCGGCCGACAACATCGCCGATCCACTGACCATGCCACTTTCTCAGACTAGCTTGGAGCGTCATCTGGAGAACATGGGTATTAGATACCATAGTGTGTGGCATTGAGTGCAAGTGGGAGATTGTTAGGAGTATGCCCTCGAATGCCACTCAGAGGATATTGAGTGAGGGCATTGCACTTGTAATTATGTAAATCATTTATATAAGGCAAATGAATGTTTCTTTATTTACTGGTAGTTACTGACATTCCTAACTCGTAAATAAACATATAGAAACTAGTCCGTGTATTTGAGAGCAAAACGATCCACTCCTTATTGGATAAGGGGGTTGGCACTGGAAAGGTTTATAGCTCAAATACTTAATCGTTCGCAAGTCAATGAAACTTGACTGGGTGTTAAGTTTATGTGAAGACTTGTATGACGTGTTCTTTGACATGGAGAGTGCCTGTCGAATGCTAATGGTTAGTGGGAGCGCACGTTATAGGTATGCTAATTGGATTAGTATACTCGAACCGACTCACCCTCGATTCGTCACACGGATTTCACTCCGGGACAATCAATGACGGAATCGAAAGGTTGTGATAGGTATTCGTGAACCTTCGACTTGAGGATTTAGTAGGGATGTACTTGTGACGTTCATTAGAGTAGTTCGACCCTGTAAACCGGAAGGTGGGGGTCAACCTCGACGTGCATCTTGACGGGCAAGTAGCAGGTCCTACTGAATACCAAGATAGAATTCTTTCTCCCGTTAATGAGCGGGTTATATGTCCTATGCGGTTATTGGCAAATGAGATCATAAGTCTTTGGCCAAAGCATTGGAGCTAGTTGTATTAGATACACGATAGCTCGATGATCTCGATTTGCATTAACGCATGCATAGCGTCAAGTACAGATGGGGTTTGACTGACCGTGACCCTATAACTTGATCGGGACATTTGAAAGAAGGGTTTATACGTATACTGGTATTCACGACAGAATGGTTATTGAATGATCCCAATCATTCGTTCTTAGTCGGGGTACAGTGTAGGCCGCCAGGCTGGCTAGGTGGTGCTACTACTCTTTGGTTCCTCCCATTGCTGACTGAGACGGACCTACCGAGTCGCGCATTAGGATTGACGACGGAATGAATTGAGCTTGATCTCTCATTATAAATATTAGATATTGGATATCTAATTTATTGGACATTGGATGTTTAATTGATTTTGGGACATTGGATGTCTAAATCGATTTATTGGATAAATTGATTTACGGCCTAATGGATTAAATAAATTACTGGGTGATTAATTTAATTCATGAATATAATTATTTCTTGGAGAAATTAATTATGTTATTTTGTATTTGTTATGTTTAATTAATTGGATTAATTAAACAATATAAATACATCGGAACAGAATTGGAGTTTATCTGTTTGGACTCACGGGAGTCCGAAACGAACCGAACTCGTCCGATTTCTTCTAGAGGCCGGCCCCCACCTTGATTTGCTACCTTGATCATTGTCTTGTCTTCTTGTTGGAAGACTTTTGACATATGAGATTTCATATCTCTTATTATAAGGTTAAAGTTGATTTTGTGGGTGTAATCTTATCTTGTGAATGATTTTGAAGACCAAAATAATGCCTCATTCTCTTCTCATTTTGGCATACTCACGACAGCTACATTAAAGTGAGAGGGAAGAGAAATTTTTGTATTCTATCATCATTCACTTCATCTTCATTTTTCTTGGAGAAAAATTGAGAGAAAATTATTGAGAGATATATTATACACTTAGAGTGTAGTAATAAAAGCTTCATCACTTGATTCTAGCCGTAACCTTAGAGGTTAATCAAGTGTTGTTGTTCCGATCGTCTTTCCGGCGCGTGACAAGTAGAGACGCGGTGTTTTCGGCGTTGGATCGTTCAAGAGCTTGGGGAATAGCTCAATAGAAGGTTATCCATTTAATCAACGGACTACGAGAGTATGTTTCTCGTATCTCTTGTATTTCATTTTGATATTCGTATATACGTAGCTCGATCGATCCTCGTAGGGATTCGGATCGAATTAATTTTCGTTTTACCGCTTCCGCTGGGCCTTCGTTTTAGGCACCGAATCCCAACAAACAACTCGGGAGGTATTTGAGCACATTTCCGGCAATCACCGCCACTTGCTGGATGACCGAAATGCCGGAACCACAGGGAGCGCCAGTCGTGCGGGGAGGCACTGACACGCCAGAACCCGCCCCCGGGCCACTGACAACAGCAGAAGCCGAACCCGCTGAAGATGAAGAAATCCGTCCCGCTCCAGACCACGACGGAACAACCACTTGGATAGGGCTCTGGCGACGGCAGCAGACCGTAACAAACAACACCACGAAAACTCGATCGACCTCCAAGATATCCCGTCACCACCGGAGAAGAGTCTACCGGGACCACAGAAAGGTTTTAATATTATTCTCACCAGAACGATAATAGAAAAGGATTCAACATCCGAAATGATTTGGGCAAGGGCGTGAGGAGAAGTATTATTCTTATAGAGAGCAATTACTGCACCGATGAAGATGCAGAGAGAGAAAGTTTGGGTGCTGATGATTTTCTATTCCCCCTGCAAGTGGGGTAAGTGATTTCAATTGGGGGATTTGTTTTATTATAAGAAGAAGCCATTCCATCGTGGGCTGTAGTATTTATTTTGTTAAATGCAGGGGCCTCCCCATCTGATGGTTCTTTGATACCAGTGCGGTAGGGCATCGAGAGATGCGGGAGTGCTATTAAAAAAGAAACCATCCCATGTGAAGATTCCTAGACCAGATTAATTTTTTCAGGCTGATTAATACCAACTTCCTCCCGATCTGTGAAAGTTGACTGGGGAGCCGCCCGCACCCCATGTGGAGATGTTATTTGTTGAGGCTGATTAATATTAAATGCCTCAAAATCTGCGAATGTTGATTGGGGAGCCGACCGCTCCCCATGTGCAGATGTTTTATCTGCCATAGAGGCAGATTAATGAAGAAAAAAGACCGCCGCTCTAGGCGGTGGAAAACGCAAGAAAAAGGACGTTCTCTGCTGATAACGTATGGAAAATTCAAAAAACGATGAAGAACATGGATTAAAATTGTAGAGAGAAGGGAGAGAAAAAATCGTACGTGAATTTGCTAATGAGGGCAAATTTGTAGAATTCGGACACTTTATCGCATTCCTCCTTTGTGAAGATGGCCGTTGGAATGGTGTCTGAAAAATCCAGCGTACCAAATCTAGTATCATCGGTATCCTCCCTGGAGATGGCATCACGGTATGACTTGGGAGCATTCTGAAACAGAGTTGCTGTTGGAGGGTTAAGGATCAGAGGTATTTCCCCTTCCTCCAACATACCCTTTCAAGAGCCCTCTTCAGAAACGCCCGGATGCTCGTTGATGAGTTTACGGATCGCTTGCGCTGCTTTTTTGGGAACCTCTGCGGGGATCAACTCGTGGGCTGTGGTATATTTGAATATATTCGCCGAGATTTCATTAGCGATCGATTGAAGCTGACTTTGGTTTTTTTTCGGAGCCAAGGATGGTGCTTTTGTGGCTGGGTTCACAGTGATTTTTTGAGATGTTAATGGGGTTGGATTAGATGAAATAGGGTTTTTGTTTGAAGAAGATACGCCCGATTTGGTGGCCGGGGATGTTGTTTTATTGGTTGTTTTTACGAGATTTGGGGCCAGAGATAGCTTCGAACCTGTGCCCACCGCCGGAGAAGCCGCAGAGCCTCCAACCGCCGCGAAACCCGACTAAACCCCGAGAAAGGCATCGACAACCGGAGATGCGCCACCCAGAAATGCAGGAGAGTGGTCTTGATTTTTCCCGTCATGGACCACGGGAGAATCGCAATCACCGCCGACGCTGAGAAGAGAAATGTCATCGCGAGGTAGTTCAGAAATTTTGAAGTCTGTTTTTTTGAAGAGGTGCAGTCGGCCCATGTGATTTGGGAGGACTTTGAAGCGGATCCACATGGAAGGATTCTTTAATCCCACTAAAAGTGGGCTTTGTGTTAGCTGGCGCCGCCCCATGTGGTATGGTCTGGAGAGATTTAATAGTTAAAGCATCAGAAAAGGAATCTCCATCTGAAAAGTTGGGAGCCGTTCCATTTGTCTGATGATTTTTTTGGGGTTGAATAAACAACTCGTTTTTTGAAGATTGAGATCCTAAAATAGGGGAAGTTGACTGGGGGTTCTCCCCACACGTGATTATTTTATCTGCCATGGGGCAGATGAAATTAAAGACAGGACCGCCGCTCTAGGCAGCGGAAAACAAAAGTAAAAGAGACGTTATCAGATGAAAATACTAATAACGTCCAGAAATTTCAAACAAGAGGAAGAACACGGATGAAGTTGGTAGAGAGAAGGGAGAGAAAAAATCTTAGAGAGAGAAAGCATGAAGATGGTTTGATGATACAACAAGACTTAATCAAGAAACAAAGGCTTAATCGTAGCTATTATATCCAATCCTTGCTACAAGACTTAATCAAGAAGTAAAATATTAATCGGAGTTGTTATAGCCAATTCTGAGTACAAAAGGCTCGAATCTAATCAATAAACCCGAGTTTTCATAGAGTTCCAACTCAAATGCATGTAACGCGGTCTTATCTTATATTAACAAGACTTAATCAAGAAGTAAAGACTTGATCGGAACTATCATAGCAAATCCTTGCTACAACAAGACTTAATCAAAAAAGAAATGGTTAATCTGAGTTTTTATAGCCAATTCTGAGTATAAAAGGCTTGAATCTAATCAATAAACCCGAGTTTTCATAGAGTTCTGACTCGAATGCATATTACATGGTCGTATCTCCTATTAACAAGACTTAATCAAGAAGTAAAGGCTTAATTGGAGCTAGTATATCTAATCCTTGCTACAACATATCTTAATAAAGAAGCAAAAGATTAATCAGAGCTGTTATAGCCAATTCTGAGTACAAAAGGCTCGAATCTAATCAATAAACCCAAGTTTTAGTAGAGTTCTGACTCGAAGGCATGTTATGGTCTTATCGCCTATTAACAAGGCTTAATCAGGAAGTAAAGACTTAATCTATGCTACTATAGCCAATTCTCAATATAAAATACTCGAATCTAATTAATAAACCCGAGTTTTCGTAGGATTCCGACTCGAATACATGTAATATGGTTTTATCTCCTATTAACAAGACTTAATCAAGAAGTATCGGAGCTATTATAGCAAATCCATGCCTCAAAAAGACTTAATCAAGAAAGAAAATATTAATCGGAGATGTTATAGATAATTCTAAGTACAAAAGGCTCGAATCTAACCAATAAACCCGAGTTTTCATAGAGTTCCAACTCGAATGCATGTAACTTGGTCTTATCTCCTATTAACAAGACTTATTCAAGAACTAAAGGCTTAATCGGAGCTACTATATCCAATCCTTGATACAACAAGACTTAATCAAGAAATAAAGGCTTAATCGGAGCTACTATATCCAATCCTTACTACAAGACATAATCAAGAAGTAAAATATTAATCGGAGTTGTTATAGCCAATTCCGAGTATAAAAGGCTCGAATCTAATCAATACACCCGAGTTTTCATAGAGTTCTGACTCGAATGCATGTGACGTGGTTTTATTTTCTATTAACAAGACTTAATCAAGAAGTAAAGGCTTAATCAGAACTATTATAGCAAATTCTTGCTACAATTCTTGCTACAGCAAGACTTAATCAAGGAGGAAAAGATTAATCAGAGCTATTATAGCAAATTCTGAGTACAAAAGGCATGAATCTAATCAATAAACCCGAGTTTTCATAGAGTTCTAACTCCAATGCATGTAACATGGTCTTATCTCTTATTAACAAGACTTAATCAAGAAGTGAAGGCTTAGTCGGAGCTACTATATCCAATTTTTGCTACAACAAGACTTAATCAAAAAAGAAAAGGTTAATCTGAGTTGTTATAGCCAATTCTGAGTATAGAAGGCTTGAATCTAATCAATAAACCCGAGTTTTCATATAGTTCTGACTCAAATGCATGTTACATGGTCGTATCTCATATTAAAAAGACTTAATCAAGAAGTAAAGGCTTAATTGGAGCTACTATATCCAATCCTTGCTACAACATATCTTAATAAAGAAGCAAAAGATTAATCAGAGCCGTTATAGCCAATTCTGAGTACAAAAGGCTCGAATCTAATCAATAAACCCGAGTTTTCATAGAGTTCCAACTCGAATGCATGTAACGCGGTCTTATCTTATATTAACAAGACTTAATCAAGAAGTAAAGACTTATTCTATGCTACTATAGCCAATTCTCAATATAAAATACTCGAATCTAATCAATAAACTCGAGTTTTCGTAGGATTCCGACTCGAATACATGTAATGTGGTTTTATCTTCTATTAAAAAGACTTAATCAAGAAGTAATGGAGCTATTATAGCGAATCCATGCCACAACAAGACTTAATCAAGAAAGAAAATATTAATCGGAGCTGTTATAGACAATTCTGAGTACAAAAGGCTCGAATCTAACCAATAAACGCGAGTTTTCATAGAGTTCCAACTCGAATGCATGTAACTTGGTCTTATCTCCTATTAACAAGATTTTTTTTAAGAAAAAAGAGAAGTTGCTATATAGATGCGAAAAAATAAGCCGGGGGTGGACGAGGCCCTCTACACGCCCGAAAGATTGAGGGAGGACAAACCCCTCTACAAGTCCCAAAAGGAAAAGCACATGAAAATAAGAGGAGTCGACCCTCATACAAGGCTAAAGTTGCTTGGGATCACCTAAAAAATAACTGGATTATACATAAATTTTTCTGCTCCTAATATACGGAGAAGCCCATTTTATCAAGTTTAATGAGACCTCGGATTTTTCCTTTAATATTGGAGATATCATGTAGATGAAAATATTTACGATCACACCCTTGATTAGCTAATGAATCGGCAATGGCATTGCCTTCCCGATAGATATGTGAGAAATGAATTTCCAATTTGTCCATGAAAGCACGAATTTTAAAAATGAGACCTCGGAGTTGCCAATGGCACGAGTATGAATGCTCGATCAAATGAAGTGCAACCTTCGAATCTACTTTCACCCACACTTTGCCAAAGTTGTGATTAAAGCAAAAATCGAGCCCTCTCCAAATAGCATAGATTTCCGCGAAATTGTTAGTTTGGACCCCGAGATATTCCGAAAACATGATAAGGGGATTGCCGAGATGATCCCTAACAATCCCCCCCGCGGACGCATCGCCCGGGCTGCCCTTCGCGGCACCAACCGTATTAAGCTTCCACCAGCCCATGTTAGGCCTCATCCATCGTACCGTCATAATTTTGTAGCGCGGGCCCGGGCTCGGAATGATGCCCGCATAGTTGGCAATTCTATCCGCTCCTTTCCAAAAATATCTTTTAATTTTGCCATGACATTTGAGATTGGTCAAGTAATTCCAAATACACTTACACACAAGTTTCGCTGTAAAAGGAATGTTATCAACCCTCTTAACATTCCTACAACACCAAAGAAACCAAAAAATGAGGATCGAAATGATGTGAAAAATGTGGATAGTTCCCTTGGCTTTACCAAACCAATTAGCAATGATAAGATTGAAATTAGATGACAAGAGGACTTTGATCCCAACAATATTATGGAAAAACTTCCAAACTTCTTTAGCAACCAGGCCATTTAAAAAAAGGTGGGAAAGGTTTTCAACACCATTACAACAATAGCAGGAATTGGTGGCAATAATACCCCTACGAAGGAGACCATCCGGTATTGGGATCCATTTATTCAGGACCTTAACCATAAACAAAGAGATGGTAGGTGTGATAAATGGATTCCAACAAAACCGAAGAATATTATTCGAAGGTTTTCTATTGCGAACCAAATCCCAAGCGGTTTTGAAAATAAACAGCCCATCAGGGGATAAAGTCCAAGAAGGTCTGTTTTCGGAAGGATAAGTAGGTAAGGAACAAATATGGTCACAAATGCCCACCGGGAGTTTGCGAGCAATTTTCATTCTATTCCACTCCTCAATAGTCCAAAAAAATTCAATTTTATCTTTGGAATTAGTAGGGTTAAAATTGGTTAAAGGGCTCATTTCAAACCAATTGTCATGCCAAAAAGACACGTGACCATTCCCACTATTCCAAAAAAATTTACTGTTCGCAAGAGATCTAATACCACACAGGTTTTTCCATGTCGGTGAACTTTTAGGATTAAATTTGATAACCATGGGGTGGAGCCGAGAACAATAGTTTTGAAATAAGAAGTTCGACCAAATATTATTAGATGTTCTAAACCTCCACCATATTTTAATTTGGGCAGCCCGGATAATGTCATTAAGATCCCGACAACCAAGCCCTCCCTCATCCATTGGGTAGCAAAGACGATTCCAAGCCGCCCAGTGCAACTTCCGTTTATTGTCATTGGAGCCCCATAGAAATTTATTGAACAATCTTTCTATGTAATTTATGACATTAGCAGGAGGTTTAAGCACTTGCAAGCTAAATAATGCAATAGAGTTTAAAACCGATTTAATAAGTTCCAGGCGCCCCCCCAGTAGACAGCAAGTGATGGTTCCAAGTAATAATTTTGTTTTTAATTTTAGTAAGGAGGGCGCTGTACATATCGAAGTTTTGAAAACCTTTCCACATAGGAACGTCGAGATACAAAATCGGTAAGTCAACTTTATTAAATCCCAAAATTCTTTGCACCCAACTAACAACTTGAGGGGTCGGATTATTCATAATGAAATTACTCTTGTGGTTGTTGATCTTTTGACCCGAAACATTTTCATAATGGGTAATACAGTTGTTAAAAATATGAAGACTTTTTTTGGAAGTATTAAGGAAAATGAGAATATCATTGGCATATGCAAGATGCATGATTTTCACTTTTTTCTTAATTTTGTAGTACATCATAAGATTATTGGAAAATATTTTATCAATACTCCGGGAGAAGTAATCCGCGGCAATCACAAAAATGAGGGGGGGGAGAGGGTCCCCTTGCCGAATACCTCTCCCGCTTTTGAAAAACCCATTGGGCTGCCCGTTCACAAGGACCGAAAACCAACAGTTGGAAATGCACGATTTGATAAGATTAATCCAAACATTGGAGAAAGCAAAGCTAGACAAAACTTGAAATATAAAATTCCAATTAATCCTATCATATGCTTTTTCTATATCTAATTTAATTATAGTATTAGTAACCGATTGAGAAATGTCGTGAGTAACCTCGTGAGCCGTCAAGATATTATCCGTAATATTCTTACCTTTGATGAAACCCGATTGGGCCGGATTAATAATGGATGGGAGAATTTTGCCAAGTCTTTTGCTAAGAATTTTTGAAATTATTTTGTAGGAAGTGTTACAAAGACTAATCGGGCGAAAATCTTTCCAAGATCGAGGATTATTATTCTTGGGAATAAGTGTGATGGTGGTGGTAGTGAAAGCCCGAGGCATTGGAGATCCATAAAAAAAATCCAAAACGGCTTCCACAACATCCTGACACACTATGTCCCAACAAGTTTGAAAATTTTAGCATTAAACCCGTCCGGCCCGGCAACACTATTCCCATCCATCTCGAAAATACAATCTTTAATTTCATCAAAAGTTGGAATACTACAAATACTATCGTTAGTATAAGTTGAAATAGTATTAGGAACCGCCCGAGGGTCGATGTCTACCAAGATTGGGTTGGGCTCCGCAAAGCAATTGGAATCATACGAAACCGCAGAGTTACCAATCTCCGGGATTAGTGATACTACGACCATTATCCCAAATCGATTGAATACAATTTTTTTGTCTTTTCTTTTTCACAACGGAGTGAAAAAATTTACTATTCCTTTCACCTTCGATCATCCATTTCACATTAGATTTTTGTTTCTAAAAATCTTCCTCCATGGATAGGACGAGGGTGAGGTTGGCGTTCATTTTTTTAAGGTGGATCAGATTGGTTATGGGGGGGTCCTGATCAAAATCATTTTCGACAGCTCCCACCGCATATTGGGCTTGGTCAATTTTAGTAAATATATTACCAAACTCTATTTTATTCCATTCCTTGAGGGTGTGTTTTAACCTTGATAGTTTCTCCAAAAGTTTAAACATTCCTTGAGAATTGGTATGGAGATCCCATGATTCCTTCACCGTAAGCATGAAACGATGGTGTTTAGTCCACATATTTTGAAATCTGAAGGAAGCCTTGGGTTTAAAAAAATTATTACTAAATTGACACAACATGGAGTTTTGGTCCGATTTGTATTTAGGAAGATGCCGAATAGACATGAAAGGGAAGGCCGAATACCATTCCGGAGAGAGGAGGATCCTATCCAATCTTTGCCAAACACCATCACTGTACCAAGTGTAGGGGGTGCCCACATATCCACCGTCAGTCAAGTCGCAATTCAACAAAGCATCGTTGAATTCCTCCATGTCTGATTGGATTGGGACAGCCCCCCCCCACCCCCCCCCCCTTTTTTTTTCCTCCGGTTGGAGGATAATGTTGAAATCTCCCCCAACCATCCAAGGAACTTGGCTGTAACACCCGAGCCCGAAAAGGGCCAAAATGTAACATAACATTATGGTGCCAATCAGAACATACTAACGCAAGCGGAAGACTTTATTATAAAATAAATACTGAGTCAAGCAAAACAACGACTTCCAAAGTATTATCTCGATAAAGTCTCAGTGAAGGGAAATAATCCGAAACAATAGTCTTAAATGAAATAAAACTCCAAAATACTAAGTCTTAAAATACTCCATAAATGGGAATCTAAACATGGGTAGGTTTTCTAGCTCCTACTCTCAACGCCAATGCCCAGCATCCCGCTTATTACCTGCCGAATGCGGCTGAGCTAACGGTCAGTGAACAGATATAAATAATAAAAGGTAATAAGCAGAAACGAAAGAATAGTGAATGAATCCAAGAGAACCTGCTGAACAAGATGTTGAAGGAAATATGGAACAAACGATGAAGGAGTCAAAACTCAAACAAAGAAAAATATGGGACGGATGTCAAGCATAAACAAAGGGAAATGCCGAAGTAACAAACAAATAACAAATCGTACAAAGGAGTCTAGCTCTCCACATGTACTAATGTGAAATGGGGTGTATTGCACACACACAAGTCCATTCACCAAATTCTAAACATAACTAAGTACCTAGGATGCATCCATACGCTCCCTGCAAAACAGATATACATATGCCAAGTTCTAGACTAAGCATACATACAATATACACTGGCCAAGTGCGCTATATATAGCAATATAAACAAATGGGAACGCCGTGGACAAAGTCACACCTCCACAGATAGTGTCAATACCATTGGTGCGTCAATGGCAAGGTCATGGAACCCCCATGACTAGTTAAACAAATATGGGCAACATAAATAGGCAAATGATGTATATAATAATCGTGAGGGACAATTTCTAATTGTTCACTAAGATGATGACTATGGAAATGAATATAGCATCAAGGAATAATCAAACGATTAACAAAGAAATTAAGGATCAATGGCGTCAAATAACCAACATCGGAAAAAAAAACAAGTCATGAGAAACTTACTGAGAAAGTGCGGAATATCTATACCTTAGGAAATGAAAGCAATAGGAAAATGAACACAAGGAAAGGTGGATCACTCCTGCTCCACTGAATCTACAGGAAATTATAATCATATATTATTTATACGTTCGTTAAAATCATAATGGATTCATTACTCCAAAGTTACTTATTAATAGGTTAAGGGTTTCACATGTGAATTTGGTTCCATTTTCTTATGATTTTTAAAGCATAACAAATAAGGTTCTAAGGTTTTACAATTTTCACTAGTGATTACCACATGAGTTAAGCACCTCCCCAAATTTTTCTAGATTTTATTTCTAAGTGTAAGTATCATTTCAAAAATCGTTTTCCCAAACCTGTCCAGAAACTGTACTGCAAGTATACCCCAAAAGTTTTGCATTTATCAACATAGTTAAACCTTTCATAAAAATCTACAAAAATTACCGTAAGTCCCTTGAGAATTGGTATGGAGATCCCATGATTCCTTCACCGTAAGCATCAAACGATGGTGTTTAGTCCACATATTTTGAAATCTGAAGGAAGCCTTGGGTTTAAAAAAATTATTACTAAATTGACACAACATGGAGTTTTGGTCCGATTTGTATTTAGGAAGATGCCGAATAGACATGAAAGGGAAGGCCGAATACCATTCCGGAGAGAGGAGGATCCTATCCAATCTTTGCCAAACACCATCACTGTACCAAGTGTAGGGGGTGCCCACATATCCACCGTCAGTCAAGTCGCAATTCAACAAAGCATCGTTGAATTCCTCCATGTCTGATTGGATTGGGACAAATTTCCTTTTTTCCTCCGATTTGTAATTATTATATTGTGTCGTAGTTATTTTTAATCATAAATAATATAAATAAAAATAAATAAATAAATAAATAATAAAAATTTTTAATTTTGATAATAATAAAGTAAAGTAAAAATTCAAAGAAGAAAGAACAAATAAATAAATAATATGAAAAAAAAATTAAAGTGCAAAGGAGTAAAGGATAGAAAAAGAAAAATAAAATAAAGTTTCTAACAATATATTTTAAAATAATATATAAAATATGAGAAACTATTAATTTTAATAATAACAAAAAATAATATTAATGTTAAATATATTAAGATAAGGATAGAATGGGAAAAAAAGAGAAGGGGGAGACAGCGGGTGTCCTGGGAATAGCACCTCTCATATTGTTTTTCCCCCCTGCAGATGGGGTTAGTAAAATCAATTGGGGCATCGTGATATGTGTGCTCTGGAATATTAAAAGAAGCAGCCGTCCCATGTGCCTTGACCAGATTGAGATCTGCAATTTGGGGAATAACCCCATTTGTATTTGAGTTGTGAGAGATTCCCATGAGAGTGGGGTGATTAATAAATGAATTATTTGAGTTGTGAGAGATTCCCATGAGAGTGGGGTGATTAATAAATAAATTATGGGGAGTAGCTAATTTCTTTGTCTGCCATTAAAGGCAGTGTATTATTAAACGAAAGAGGGTGTACCGCCGCACTAGGCGGCGGAAAACTCAAGAAAAATATACGTTATCAGATGAATAAGCTGATAACGTACAAAAAATGCAAAATAGATGAATAACACGGAAGGAGAAAGTAGAGAGAAGGGAGAGAAAAAATCCTAGAGTGAGAAAACATGAAAAAAAAGTCCCATTAACAAGACTTATTCAAGAACTAATGGCTTAATCGGAGCTGCTATATCCAATCCTTGATACAAAAAGATTTTTTTCTTTTTTTTTTCTTTTTAAAAAAAACTGGGTAGATTTTATAACATAGCGAAAAAACGAGGGTGGACGAGACCCTCTACACGCCCCAACGGATGGAATACAAAGGAAATTTGAGGAGCCGACCCCCATACTAGGCAAATGTTTATGGGATTTGCCCCATCAATAGTAAGATTATATAAAAACTTTTCTACTCCTAATATAAGGATAGGCCAATTTATCAAGTTTAATAAGGCCTCGGATTTTCCCTTTTGGATTGGAGATATCATGGAAGTGGAAATCTTGACGGTCACATCCTTGATTGGCCAAAAAATCAGCAACGGCATTTCCTTCACGGAAAATATGGGAGAAACGAATATCGAATTTGTCCACAATATCCCGAATTTTACAAATTAGGCCTAGGAGTTGCCAATGACACGAAGAGGATTTCTCGATCAAATGAAGTGCAACCTTCGAGTCGACCTCCACCCAAACTTTGGTGAAATTGTGTTCAATGCATAAATTGAGCCCCCTCCAAATGGCGTAGATTTCAGCGTAATTGTTGGTTTGAGCCCCAAGAAATTCCGAAAACATGAAAAGTGGATTCCCAAAATGATCCCGAGCAATACCCCCCGCGGCCGCACCGCCCGGGTTGCCTTTCGCGGCACCATCCATATTGAGTTTCCACCATCCCATATCCGGATTTATCCAACGAACCGTCCGAATTTTATATTTCGGTCCCGGGCTCGGTTTGATGCCCATGAAATCGGCAATTTTATCAGCCCCTTTCCAAAACTCTCTTTTAATTTTACCTCGAACTTTAATGTTGTTAATGTAGTTCCAAATACGCTTGCACACAAGTTTCGACATGAATGGAATATTATCAACCCTCTTGTCGTTCCTACAACATCAAAGAAACCATAGAATGAGGATCAGAATGATGTGAAAAATGTGAATAATGCCCTTCGTTTTACCAAACCAATTGGCAATGAGAAGATTAAAGTTAGAGGACACGAGAATTTTAATACCCACAAGGTTATGAAAAAACTTCCACACCTCTTCAGCAACCGGGCCATGAAAAAATAGGTGCGGAAGACTTTCAACCCAATTACAACAATAACAATTATTGGTAGCAACAATGCCCCTCGGCAAGAGACCATCCGGCGTTGAAATCTATTTATTTAACACCTTAACCATAAAAAGAGAGATGGTAGGTGTGATAAGTGGATTCCAACAATACCGCAGAATATTATGCAGAGGGTTATTTTTACGAACCAGCCCCCACGTGGTTTTGAAAGAAAAAATTCCGTTAGGGGAGAGAGTCCATGTAGGCCTAATGTCGGAGGGGAAAGTAGGTAGGGAGCAAATATGATCACAAATGCCAAGAGGTAGCTTGCGACTAATTTTATCCCTATCCCACTCCCCATTATTCCAATAAAAACTAATTTTATCTTCGGACTTAGTATGGTAATAGTTGGTGAGAGGGCTGAATTCACACCAAATGTCATGCCAAAAAGACACATCATTATTGCCACTATGCCAAAATATTTTATCATTCGCGGTCGATCTCATACCACAAAGGTTTTTCCAAGTAGGAAAACTTATGGGGTTAAGTTTAATAATCATGGGGTGGGTGCGAAAACAGTATTTCTGAAGTATGAAATTGGACCAAATGTTATTAGATGTTCTCAATCTCCACCACATTTTAACATGGGCAGCCCGAATAATGTCATTTAGATCCCGACAGCCAAGACCGCCCTCATCCTTGGGGAAACATAGTCGATTCCATGCTGCCCAATGTAACTTACGTTTGTTGTCATTTGTTCCCCAAAGAAATTTGTTGAATAGTCTTTCTATGAAAAGAGTGACATTCCAAGTAGTGAAACTTGTAAGTTATAAAAGGCAATGGAGTTTAAAACCGAATTAGTTAATTCAAGGCGCGCCCCCGTCGAAAGCAAATGATGGTTCCAAGTAGTGATTTTGTTTTTAATTTTCGATATAAGGGGACCGTACATATCAAAGGATTGAAACCCTTTCCATAGGGGGATGCCAAGATATGTAATTGGTAAATAAACATTATTAAACCCTGATATTCTTTGCACCCAACTAGCAATTTGAGGGGCAGTTTGTTCATAACAAAATTACTTTTGTGGTTGTTGATCTTATGCCCGGAAACATTCTCATAGTGAGTAATGCAATTATTGAGAATGTGGAGACTTCTTTTGGAGGCATTAAGAAAAATAAGAATATCATCGGCATACGCAAGATGCGTGATTTTCACTTTTTTCTTAATCTTATAGTACATCGAAGGATTATTGGAAAACATTCGATCAGTATTCCTGGAGAAATATTCCGTGGCAATCACAAAAATAAGAGGGGAAAGAGGGTCCCCTTGTCGAATACCTCTCCCGCTTTTAAAAAACCCACTTGACTGCCCATTCACAAGGACCGAAAACCAGCAATTAGAAATGCACAATTTGATAAGACTAATCAAAACATTAGAAAAACCAAAGCTAGACATCACTTGAAAAATAAAATTCCAATTGATCCTGTCATATGCTTTTTTCAAGTCAAGTTTAATAATGGTATTAGTAACCGTTTGAGAAATATCATGGGTAACTTCGTGAGCCGTCAATATATTATCCGTAATATTCCCACCTTTGATGAAGCTCGATTGGGCCGGATTGATAATGGATGGGAGAATTTTCCCAAGTCTCTTACTAAGAATTTTCGAGATGATTTTATAAGAAGTGTTGCATAAGCTTATCGGGCGAAAATCTTTCCATGATTGAGGGTTATTATTTTTAGGGATGAGTGTAATGGTGGTCGAAGTGAAGGCCCGAGGTTTTGGGGACGAAACTCTTTTTAAGGGGGGGAGTATGTAATACCCGATTGCAATTTATTCATTATCATTCAGTAATTATCAGTCAGTAATTGTTACTCAGTAATTTTCTGTAACACCCCAAACTAGGTGGATATTACAGTGCCGTGAATCCCCGATTGGGACCCACCAGGCGAATGAAAATGATGAATTAAATAATATAATTGTAGTACCGAACCACATTATTTTACCAAATACTCCGATGAGGAGTTTAAGTACAACACACCAGGACAATACCGAATACTAGTATATTTTATATGAAGATAAAATACACCACACCGAATGAAACGGAGTATTCAAATGAAAGTCTGCAGCGGAAAATAAAGGACAACAACATGAATAACTGAAAGATCGGGGACCCCTACTAGTATCACTGTGACTCCTCGCCGTCAACATGATATTCCCGTGCTTTTGCCTTGCCATGACCTGAAAAACAAAATCCCCAGCCGGGGTCAGTTACACAGAACAACAATCCTCAAGGGTTGAAAATACACAATCATGATATATTTGAAGTTATGAAATATCCTTAGTTATGAATTACGCTGAAGAGGAGTATCATAGTACGCCCGTAGTGTTCTGTGAAAGTGTACAAGACGGATGACCGGACACACCCGTCCTTGTACCTAATTAGTCTCACGGAGTTAATCTTTACCGTGTGCACAGTCCAATGTATCACTCCCAATACATGGCCATCACGTGCCCGAATAAAAATTCCACACATCCGCACCCGGCCACGCAATATGAACCCAGAAGGTCATATGAACGAGAATGACCACAATGAATATCAAGGGATAATAATTCGACAAGGTCAAGAATGACTCACCGAGATGAAAGTAATAGTGAAATGATTGATAACTCAATGAAATGATTGGAACCGTCGTTCCTCGTGAATGAAATGATTATTCGACAATTACAAGTCTCAATACGGTTAATACAATGATGAATGAGTTATGATTATGAATGAACAACAACAAAAGGAATGAATATCCTTTTAACCGAGTAAGAATTAACTTACTCAATACCGGTGACAATTCCTTCCACGAACAACGTCCTAATTGAGATATCGGTCGCTCGAACAACCTTGAATAACACAAATACCAACAATTCGTTCAACAAACGAATCAAACACGAAAATAACGAACTCAAAATATTGATACGACTAAACCAAGTTCATTAGGGCATTACATCGAACACTTTGTGGCCAAACTTCGATTGTTTACCATCAAACTTCAATAATACCAACATCAAATCCCCAAGAAGTGTTTCAAATCAACAAAACATCCTCAATACGATAAAAAATCCAATATGAATATCCAAAATCGTGATTTCAACAACAATTAATCGAAAACCCCCAAATCCAACTCAATATTCAAAGTGTTCTTGAATAATCCTTCAATAATCCAATGAATAATCGAACATATCCATAATCATGCGTATATCACTTCATACAACATGATCTTAACATCCAAAACATCATATCTCAACACAAATCGAAAATCCAAGAGGTTTGATGAATATTACCTTTGAAGATCCAAGTACTTTGATCCGAAGAACACGCTTTAGATCGATTATCCGGGATTCACGATCGAAAGGAGATGAAGAAAATCAAACACTCAAATGATAGATGATGAAAATTCTCTCCCTCAAGCCCCTCTCTCTCTCGTATCAAAGTGAAGAAATGAAAAAAAGTGAGTTGATCCGCACAAAAACTGCAATTATAGAGTTGACTGCCCTGTGTGCAGCGACCCGGCCGAAGTGTGCCGCGGCACAGGGCCGAAAATTCCCCAGTGATCGGCAGCGTGCCGCGGCAGTGTGCCGCGGCCCTGTCGGCATGTGCCGCGGCCCACGGTACAGAAAGGTTGGCCGATAAGTTGCAACACGAGTGTGCCGCGGCCCGGACGAGTGTGTCGCGGCCCTGCCGGCATGTGCCGCGGCCCACAGTACAGGCTGCTCGGCCAAAATCTGGAAAATGTGTGTGCCGCGGCGCACGCTCCTTGTGCCGCGGCCCACACCCCCCCTTGGGTCCTAAAATGATGAAAAATGACCCGGAAAGAGAATAAAAGCAATATGAATCAATATTTGGGAAACAATAACACGAGATGGAAGTACGGAAACCCCAAAACGGTGGTTCCAAGTAATGATTACAAGGATTCGCCTAAGAAAACACAATTCGAACAATGAGGAGATTAGAAATGACATGAATTCCAACATCAACATCGACTAATGAATCAATTACCACGATCAAGATAATATTCTTGTCTCGATTCCCGAATAAGGTAGATACATTAAACAATATCGATACACAATTCGAAGTTATTCCGAACGATGAACATAGATGAATGATTATTACCAAGTGAAAATTACATAATGACAATTACCGAAAGAAATTACTGAATGATAATGACTGAATTACGACCGGGTATTACATACACCCCCGCTTAAAAGAGTTTCGTCCCCGAAACTAAGGGTCAAACAACTCGGGATAACTCTCCCGCATACTATCCTCGGTTTCCCAAGTAGCCTCTTCGACTCCGTGTCTTGACCACTGAATTTTAACCAAAGGAATCGCCTTATTCCTCAACTGTTTGATTCGTCGCTCTAAAACTCGTATGGGACGCTCCTCATATGAATGATCATCTGCGATCTCAATTTCGTCGAACTAAAGTATATGACTCGGGTCGGCAACATACTTCCGCAACTGAGAGACGTGAAACACATTATGAATTCGGCTCAACGCCGGAGGTAAGGCCAATCGATAAGCTAGCTCGCCTACTCGTTCCAAAATCTCAAACGGTCCAATAAATCTTGGACTCAACTTTCCCGCTTCAAACGGAAAATACCTCGACTCGGGGATACCTTGACCAAAACGTGGTCACCCGTCTCGAACTCAAGTGGTCGACGACGATTGTCTGCATAAGATTTCTGTCGACTCTGAGCGGTCAACAAACGAGTCCTGATCAAAGCTACCTTCTCACGGGCGGCTATAAGCATATCGGACTCGGTGCCGATTGATTCGGATAGGTCATCCCAACACAAAGGAGATTGACAACGACGACCGTACAAGGCCTCGTAAAGTGCCATCTTAATTGAAGCATGCCATCTATTATTATACGTGAACTCGATCAATGGTAGTTGGGCTTTCCATGTTAGGAATACTTGTTAGATTTTGATGATGTCATTAATTTAAAATCAAATGTTTATTAATTGGCAAAATGTAAGGAAGAACCAAATGAGTATCTTCCATAGGCCAAAATATGTTAAGTATAACTTGGCAAAATGTAAAGAAGAACCAAATGAGTGTCTTCTGTAGGCCAAAGTTAGTTAGGCTGAAAATCGGCTAAGTACTAAAGTACAACCTAGTCCATCAGAGAAGTACAGCCGACTCCAGTCAGAGTAGCTCTGGTCAACTAAAATTTATCAGAGAAGTTTGACTACCATGTTCTAGGTACCTCAGTGGAAGTCACCCGACTGCATAAGTCACAAACAAAGGAATGAGAGGACCTACTGCAGAGATGTAAGCCGCACATCACCTACTCAACTACAAACCTAGTACTCCAAGTCCACGTCGATGCTTTGAAAAGTCAAATATTACGGAAAGCTCACATGCAACGTGAAGAGACAAATTGGAGTGATTCCCGCAAGAGATATGATTTAATTAAATCATCCCGACCCACCGTGAAGGCTTTTATCCTTTTATATTCAAAAGATTCGCAATCACATGCGTAAGTCCTCACAACGGTCGGAAGATAAAATTAAATAATGGGAATCCACTTGCAACGCTCGTAAAAGATTAAACAATGAAGTCTCCTCCAACGGACGGATTTGTTCAAAGATTTGCAACGGCTACAAGGAAGAAGCTCAAGATCGACCTATATATATCCGAGAGATTTGAATCTGAGCAACTACCGGTGCGAACATATACTCTAGCGATCAAAGCAAACAAAGCAATCTCAAGCAATCAAATAGCATCGTGAAAAGAGCAGATCTAGAAGTTCATTCTTAAAGAAGCTCTTAAGTTGGAGAAGACAAACACTCTTGTCTATAAATCTTGAGTACGGGGTACTTCACTGGTTGAAGTAAGAGACTGTAAGGGCATCCAAGGATCGAGGATCAAGAGGTGCAAGGCAGTCAAGTGTGTATACAACGGCACGGAATTCCACTGGTTGGAAGCTGTTGTAGTGTGTTGTGAATCACTGTAATATTTATCACTGGTTGAAAATTATAGTGAATTCATCTCCAACTGGTTTGGAGAAAAGTGGATTAGTAGAGGATTACCCCACCTCTGAGACCACTATAACTGCCTGTGTCATTTACTGTTTTACTGCATCATACTCTAACTGCTGCATACATTGTTAAGTGTTTCATTAAGTTAATTTATATTCGTCATCAGCTGACTTCCGCACATATCCAACAACACACGACTCCAAGTCATTTGTTTGACCATCAGCTGAAGAAACTCACTCTTCGAGAAAAAGAGTTCAAGAGTTTCAACAAGTCTATTCACCCCCCCTCTAGACTTGTTCCTGGACGACTTGTGACCTACAAGTGGTATCAGAGAGGTTGGTTCATTTTTTTCCACGAACCAGATCTATACTAGATATATATCTTATCTCTCACTTTATAATGGAACACATGCACTCTAGACTACCTGTCTTTTCGATTGACGAGTATGATCTCTCGGAAGATAAGAATGCAGCACACATATCTTCAATCCATGACGACATGTGGTGCATCATTGAAGACGGTCCATTCATTTTCGAGAAGGACAACACAACCGAGGAGATCGCAGCTGGGAGGCCCGAAAAGATCCCTAAGAAGAGAACGGAGCTGACCCCCGAAGAGAGAAAGCTGGCCAATCTTGACAACACGTCCACAGATGTGTTATACCAAACTCTTGACAAATCCACAATGGTCAAGATCAAAAATTGTAAGAATGCCAAAGAGATTTGGGACACATTAGCTCTAATGTGTGAAGGAACGGAGCTGATCAAGGAAAACAAGTTGTCAATAGCTATCCAAAAGTTTGACAACTTTAAAATGAAGAATGGAGAATCTATAGACCAAGTGGACACAAGGTTCACTGAAATTATCATTGAAATCAACTCCCTGGGCAAAACCTATGGCAACAGGAAATGGCACTAAAGGTCCTCGATCTCTAAATCCCGAATGGAGCATGAAGGTCAGTAGCTATGAGAGAGTCCAAAGACTGAATAAGATAAAAATTCAGAGTCATTCTCTCGATCTAAAGGCTTATGAGTTCGAGCTTCCAAGCTCATCCTCAATCGAGCCTCGCAGAGAAGGGAATCGCATTTGCAATGAGTCCCCGCTAAGAGCCTATTCGATGTGAAACCTCCAAATCCACTAGATTTTGAGGAAGAAATGGCTTTTATAATGCAAAGGTTCAGCAATTTCGAAAGAACTACTCCAAGTATAAGAAAAACTACAAGGAGAATCCTAGAAGGAACCGTAAGGTCGAAGTCGGAAAGTTGAATGCTACAATCGTCACAAAATAGGACACATCCAAATGGATTGTCCCGAGCTCAAGAAGGACGAAACCAAGAAGGAGGTGGGCGTAAAGGAAGACAAGAAAAGCTCTCATCGGAGAAGGCCAGAGCATGTCGAATCAAGCGGCGGTTTCTTTTCGATGAAGACGAGGAGTATGATTGCACGATGGCAAACTTAGGCGATGAAGAGGTAACTTCTAAACCTACCGGTTCAAATAATAGCTCACCATGTCACAAGATATGGATTTACATGAATCGGTAAATCGCTTATTCAAAGATTTTGAAACACTTAAATCGCACACCAAGTCAGACAATAGAGAAGACTCACTGCAAGATGAGAATAGCAAAAAAAATGATTTCAAAACTCAGCCTAGATTTAAATAAGGTTGAGACAACTACAGCTGACTTTAAAAACCAGGCAAGTGTCAATACAGCTGAGATAGACCGGCTAAATATTTTACTTAAAGAAAAGCCAGCTGCACTTGCTCATGGCAAAGCTGAGTTTACTAAGCTGGCACAGATAAATAAAACTCAGGCGCAGGAAATAACCTCCCTGAAGGCGTCTTCAACTCTGGGCGAATTGTGTACCTATAAAAGGTAATTATATACCAAATCAGGCCTTGGATATGATTCTCACACTCCCTCTAGTTCTGAAACCAAGTTTATCAAGGGAGAAACAATAGTCTCGACTGCTGAGCCTGTGTATAAACCGATATTCAAAAACAGGCAACAACCAAGTCAAACGCTCAGCCGCAAATGTTACACCGACAAATTTCTAGACAGCGACTAGGCAAGGCCTGTGCAAAAGCAAAGAAATTGCATACAACATGCCCACTATTACCAAAGAACTCCCCAAAAATAGATTTCATAATGGGAGGGGCGGATGGAAACCTCAAGGTTATCCAAATTACCAAAATGAACAAGTGTGGAGACCACAAAGATTTAATAAATGGTCTCACCTAGATTTAGAAATGGCCCACACTATTTTGAGGAATATCCAGATACAATCCAACCAAGATTTAGACCTCGACCACGTGCACCTTATAAGGGTTATAATAATAATAACAATTTCCATAATCCAAGGAGAAATCAATTCTCCAGGAAACCAACTAACCCCAAAGGACCCACACAAATTTGGGTACCTAAATCTCTGCTTGTTTAATTGCAGAAAAGATGGAAGGACTACAACCACATCTCCTCAAGCTCTGGAGGAGAAGAATGGTTTGTAGACTCTGGATGCTAGAGGCATATGACCGGGAACAAGAAGATGCTGACCAAATATGTCAAAGAAAGAGGTCCCGATGTAACCTTTGGAGATAGCTCTAGAGGACAGGCAAAAGGCTTTGGAGAGCTGCACCGAGGAAACATTGTAATATCCAAAGTTCATTATGTCAAAGGGCTCAAGTACAACCTCCTGAGCATCACCGCCTGTGACGAGAAGAATCTAGTAGTCTTCACCATTTTGAAGTGTATGGTGATAGACATCTTATCTGGAGAAATAAAGCTACAAGGTTTCAAGAAGAGATGTATACATGATTGATTGGAACACAGAACACCTAACTCCCGCTTTCTATCCAAGACTGTAGCCGAGAATGGATGGTCAGGCACAAAAGACTATGTCACCCGAACTTCAAAGCCATCAACAAGATTAGCTCTCGGAAGTCGGGTCGAGGACTTCCAAATGAAGTATTCAAAAAGGAAGCACTCTGTGATGCATGTCAGAAGGGAAAGCAGACTAAGGCATCATTCAAGCCTGTTCAGCCTACAACGCTCACAACAAGGATATTAGATCTACTCCACATGGATCTATTTGGTCCTATCAAACCAAGGACTTTGAGCGGGAGAAAGCATGCTCTTGTGATTGTAGATGATTATTCAAGGTACACTTGGATCATTTTTCTATTCAAGAAAAGTGAAACCCTGACCAAGTTACTCGAGTCGCCGAGAAGGATCCAGAATGAGAAATCCCTCTCTATAATCAAGATCGATCGATAGAGGAGGAGAGTTTCTCAACAAGGCGATAATCGATTTCAAAGAATCGAATGGGATCCAAAGATGAGCTCTGCGGCCTGTGACGCCCAAAGAGAATGGTGTTGCCGAAAGAAGGAACAAACTCGAAGGAAGCAAGAAGGTCCATGATTGCGAAGCGGACCTACCTAAAAGGTTCTCGTCAAGCCGTTAACACACCGCCACACCTGCAGCAGAGTATGATAGTAGGGAGACATGGCAAAACTCCCTATGAGGTTTGGAATAATAGAACTCCTCTGTTGCTTACTTTCATGTTTTTGGTTGTAAGTGTTTCATCCACAACAACGGTAAAACACGGCTAAATGCCTTTGATGCTAAAACCGATGATGGTCTATTTATGGGATATTCCCAAAGAAGCAAGGCATATAGAGTTTTTAACAAAAGAACCTTAGTTGTGGAAGAAACACCCCATGTTGTTTTTGATGAATCTACCGTTGAGTACAGAAACAACTTGAGCAAATTGAGAACAAGATCAAGTCAAGAACCCTTGAAGAAGTCATTATTCATGACACTGAATGGTGGACTCACCGCAGATCACCGATGACCCAATCGCAGATCGACAGATCACCAAACCTATCCGATCCATTCTTGCCAAGAAGACCCAAATGAGTCGACAAAGACTCATCTCAGCCTGTAACCAAGTCAGCAGATGACAAGGCGGTAGCCGATCCATTCTGGCACTGTAATCCACTGATGCAGATAACCACCAGAGCAATCCATCGGGGAACAAACCCGAAGAGGACGAGATCCCCAAATGGCTTAAGGATCATCCAATTCAAGAAATCATCGGAAAGTCGATCGATGGAGTCAAGACAAGACACCAACTCTACCAAATAGAATGGCGATGTTCTCATGTTTCATGTCACAAATTGAACCCAAGACGATGTAACAAGCCTTGGAAGATTATTCATGGATTAATGCCATGCAAGAGGAATTGGAGCAGATGGAAAGAAACAAAGTTTGGGAACTAACATGCATGCACTGATCACAAGAAAGTTATTGGCACCAAATGGGTGTATAAAAACAAGAGTGATGAAGACGGAGTCGTTGTTAGGAATAAAGCCGACTCGTAGCAAAAGGTTATGCACAAAGGTGAGGGAATAGATTTTGATGAAACTTATGCACTGTTGCAAGATTAGAAGCCATCGACTATTCCTCGCATATGCCGCATTCAAGGACTTTGAAGTCTACCAGATGGATGTAAAAGTGCGTTTCGAATGGAATCCTAGAAGAAGAAGTCTATGTAGAGCAACCCCTGTGTTTTGTCAAAGGAGACAAAGTCTATAAGTCATTTAAGGCTCTGTATGGACTCAAGCAAGCACCAAGAGCGTGGTATGAAACACTGTCTCGTGTTTCTTGAGAAAATGGATTTTGCAAGGGAAAAGTGGACAAGACCCTATTCGAGTGGAACACGAAGGCCACATTTTAATAGTTCAGATTTATGTTGATTACATCATATTCGGTCAACCAATCGAACTATGCGAGAAATTCTCCAACCTCATGCAAGGAGAATTCGAGATGAGTATGATGGGAAAGCTTAACTTCTTTCTCGGATTACAAGTTAAGCTGATGGAAAAGGAATTTTCATCAACCAAGCAAAGTATACTAGAGATCTTATCAAGAGATATGGAATGGAATCACCAAGCCCGCAAGAATTCCAATGAGCACAAGCACTCACCGGATGCAGACGAGGCGTGCATATCAGTGGACTCAACCCACTACAGAGGACTCATCGGATCTCTTCGTACCTAATCGCAAGGTGCCGGACATATCATATGCGGTTGGAGTGTGTGCAAGATTCCACCAAGCCGAAGCAATCACACCTAGATGCAGCCAAGAGAATAATTAAGTACCTAAAGTCTACAATTAATGTTGGACTGTGGTACCCCAAGGATGACAACTTCGAGCTGTCAGGATACTCAGATGCGGATTTCGCCGGATGCAAAATCAATAGAAAGAGCACTAGTGGAACGTGTCAATTCCTAGGAACCAGACTGATATCCTGGTTTAGCAAGAAGCGTGTTTCTAACTCTATCTCCACTACAGTCGAATACCTAGTCAGCAGTAGTGTTGTGCATGCATTCTATGGATCAGACAACAGTTAAGGGACTATAATATTATTGCCAATGAAGTTCCAATATGGTGTGACAACAATAGTGCTATTGCAATAACCAACAATCCGGTTTTGCACTCAAGGACGAAGCACATTGACGTTAAGCACCATTTCATTCGAGACCATGTGCTTAACAAAAGGGTTAGAGTTGAAAGAGTCAAGAGACTACCAAATAGCCGACATCTTCACCAAACCATTGCCAAGAAAGATTCCTAGAGCTTAGCGTAAACCTTGGATTACTAGATTGGGAATCTAGTTCAAGCAAGTTGAAGGAAGGACGGACCCTCGATTCAAACTAAGCCGATGCAAAGTAGAAGACGAAGGCCGAATAAGCAACTTAGCCGTATGTAATACCAAAGTAGAAGTCAACTAACCTATTGCAGAGTGGTCAATCAATCTAAATCGCACCACTAAGTTCTCTAAACCGATCTCTAACTTTTTAATTAATATCTCCACATTTATAAATATTATTTTGGCTAAAATGGCATTTAAAATATACATCTTTATAAGCCAAGTGGCAATTTTAAATACACGCGTCACACGCCTATTTAATTAACCTCTACGGTGGCCAATCGAATCAACCGTCAAATTTTAAATGGGGCCACCGATTCAAATTTGAAATTCAAAAGAATATCAAAAGGCGTACCACCGTTTAAATTTATAATAAACTAATCCAAACGTCTTTTCATCTTCTTTATAAGGAAGAAAACCTTTCACTTTACCCTTTACGCCTACAGAACCCTAGAATTTACAGAGCAAAATATACACCGAAAATCAAAAAAAAAAAATCCTTTTTGCAGAAATGGCATCTTTTTAAGGCGTAAACTTGAATGCGGTGAAGGATCAATTCATCTTATCCATGGTCGTCGATTTTGAAGGTTTATTGGAATCAAATCTAGATGACTTCGATATGCTCAATCGATCCGCGATGAAGTCAACGGAATCTACCCGCTTTCGACATCAACCCGCAACATTTGTTCAAGGAAGATGTCGTCAATTTTATCGTAATGCCTCTCGATTCAGCACGGATTAATAAATTTCGATCGGCGGAACCCCTATCACCATAGATCGAGAGAAGATCCGTTCCGTATTCGGATGAAACATCGCGGCTTGGCGGTCAAGCTCTTAAACAATCACCCGCGAAACGGAAGACGATCAAAATCGAAAACATCCCCAGAAATTGAAGTTTACAATAAGAGGAATGAGTTGAAAAGGATTTATCGAGTTGCCTTGGACATCACAAACAAGATAGTGATGGGGATGGCAGGCACTATGACCAACCGTCATCATCCAAATTCATGGTATTGGGTGCGTTGATCCAAGAAGAAGAAGTTGATTGGGCGGACTATATTTTCAGACAACTTGTTCGCGAGGTGAACAAAGTCGAATGGCTTGAAGGTGAGAAGAAATTCAAAACTAAGTTGGCGTTCGAACGCATCTTAGTTGGCTTTTGGAGAAAATCGGAGTGGCCAAGGGAAACATTGACCCTTTCCACCCGAACAAGAGGCTAGGTCACATGGACCATGACAAGAAAAAGTTGGAGTCACCGGGAGAGCACCCATTGTTGAAGGATTTGCCGGACTCAAGCTATTGCCCAAGATACGATTTATCGACTCGGACCAACCTGCACTGAGATCGGAACCGCAATGAGTCCGGAATGAGTCTGACGATACACCAATCGCCATCCGATTCAAGAGACGGGACCAGCCCCAAAGAGACCTCTAACTGCAGCCATCACCCGAACCCTCACCAAAGAGGCCAAGGAAGCTGCAGTCAATGAGGAGAGCACTGAGCACCATACCACCATCATCACCCAGTCACCAATCCATCCAGACTTGCCTCGCACTGAATACCGAAACTCGGATTGTACCGTTATTACACCTCCCGTGTACATAACCGAAGAAGAGGAAGCAGTCTTGTTATCTCTATTCCCAAGTAGATTACACTTTCAATCTTTTAGAAAATAATACTTTTAATCTCTCTATTGAGCAACTTCAGCTTGTCAAACCGCAAGCAGAAAAACACTCCTTTGTAAATATTTTTACAGAGTGGAAAACTCTCAAAACGATGTCTTTTACAAATTTTCAAATCTTTATTGAAACTAGTGGTTGGGAATATCCCCAAGCCACTGAGGATGTTCTGACTGATTTTTGCAAAGAGTCAGATTTAGATTTACTCCTCCAGGATAACTGGTTCATGTCCCATTTTGAGACAAACATGGACCACTTTATCCACTCTATAATGCTCAGTATTTTTAATGGCACTTTTGGAGAAGAGGAGGAAGAGGAAGTAGAGAAGGAGATTAGGATTGAAGAAGTTGATGGTGAGAATGAAATTATCAATTTGGAGGCTGAAGAAGAAGAAGAAGAAGAAGAAAAAGAATCTGAAGAAAATATACCAGTTGAAAAACAAACAGAGGAGATTGAGAAAACAGAAGAAGTGATGGATGAAGGAGATGAAGAAGAAGGAGAAGAAGTAGAGCAGGAAAAAGATGAAGAAGATAAGGAGGATGAGGATGATGAAGGAGAAGAGAAGGAAAAAGATGATGATAAAAATGATGATGATGATGATGTTGATAATGATGATGGAGGTGAAGGAGGAGCAGAAAAAGAAAAAGAAAAAGATGAGGAAAAAGAGAAAGAAAAATCTGGAGAAAAAGAGAAAGAAAAATCTGGAGAAGCAGAGAAAGAAAAATCTGGAGAAGAAGAAGGAAAAGAAGGAGAGAGAGAAGGAGCCAAAGAGCCAGAGCCAGAGCCAGAGGCAACTCATGAAGTCATAGATAGATTGTTGTACTCGCACACACACCGGCTAGACACAGATCTGGCAGAGGACTCCAGGTCAGGGACCCCGGAGAAAACCCAATCTGACCTACCTGCTGCAGCCAGGAGCCTGCAGTCTAGTGGTTCTCTTGCAGAAGGTTCAGGAGAGCACTCCCCATCAGCTCAGTTATCACCTACCATGACCGAGCCGATCAAGCAAATTGTCGAGACACTATTGGGAGTCTCTCAACTCAGTCACTCCCGACCTTCAAACCATAAATGCCAAGATTGACACCCTACTTCAACGAGAGATCCTCACCTCCTCCTCCTACAAACAATGTAATGCCTTTTGGCATGTCCGATCGATGAGCCGCATGGAACAGCAGTTGACAACCCTTATTGATGCCGGCAAAAAGGGGGAAGTGAGGATTCAGGGAAGAAAGAGAAATCGAAGCAAGAAGAAGCAGGATGTCCCTCAGTTGAAGGACCCTCCACCTGAAAAGAAAAGAAGTCAAGACCCAGAAGACTGTGCTTGCACTGTAGGAAAAGAAGAAGGACCAGAGGCGCTTTGAACCTACTCTTGAATGGGAAGGGATGGAGCTATGGTATGTTGAGGATTTCATCCCATTTGAAGCTTTTGAAATGTGGGGAGCCGCTAAGAAGAGGTTCATCAAAGACTATTATGTCTGGGAACTACTTCAAGATGACAAACTCTCCCCACAGAAATCTTCATAAACTTCATGGAAGAAGTTCATCCGAATCTTTGGGTCGCTCAAGAAGCACGCTAAGGAGCAAAATGCCTTTCCTATGATTCCCTTATTCGTAGTGAAGAAGCACCAATCCGCATGGATGGTGAACTTGATGAGTTACAACTTCAAAAGGAAATCAAGCTAGTGTGCCTTGAGAACAGATTCGATCTCAACGGAGCAGATTTCACAAAGACTCGTGGTGAAAAGAAAATATGGCCTTGCTCCAGTCAAGGTAAGACCCATCAGAGCAAAACAATTCAAGCACTGCCAAGCGGCCTATTCAAGAGGCAGAGGAAGAGGCAGATGACTTTAATTATTTTTCTTACTTGTAATTTTATTTTCTGTACTTAAAACATTCTTGCAAAATTTCAATGATAAGTCGAAAAATTTTATGAACGATTGTTGAATGACAATTTTCCAAATTGTCTCAATATTAGATCAATTCGCTTTTGTCTCGCACCTAAGTGCAGACTTGGTTATTTGATTTATTACTTAGTTTTGCCATCATCAAAATAGGGGGAATTTGTTAGGAATACTTGTTAGATTTTGATGATGTCATTAATTTAAAATCAAATGTTTATTAATTGGCAAAATGTAAGGAAGAACCAAATGAGTATCTTCCATAGGCCAAAATATGTTAAGTATAACTTGGCAAAATATAAAGAAGAACCAAATGAGTGTCTTCTGTAGGCCAAAGTTAGTTAGGCTGAAAATCGGCTAAGTACTAAAGTACAGCCTAGTCCATCAGAGAAGTACAGCCGACTCAGTGAGTAGCTCTGGTCAACTAAAATTTATCAGAGAAGTTTGACCAGTCTGCAGCCTAGGTACCTCAGGGAAGTCACCTGACCAGACAAGTCACAAACAGTGAACAACCGAGAGGACCTACCTGCAGAGATGTAAGCTGCACATCAGCCTACTCAACTACAGCCTAGTACTCGAAGTCCACGTCAGCATGCTTTGAAAAGTCAAATATTACGGAAAGCTCACATGCAACGTGAAGAGACAAATTGGAGTGATTCCCGCAAGAGATATGATTTAATTAAATCATCCTGACCCACCGTGAAGACTTTTATCCTTTTATATTCAAAAGATTCGGCGCTCACATGCAGAAGTCCTCACAACGGTCGGAAGATAAAATTAAATAATGGGAATCCACCTTGCAACGCTCGTAAAAGATTAAATAATGAAGTCTCCTCCAACGGACGGATTTGTTCAAAGATTTGCAACGGCTACAAGGAAGAAGCTCAAGATCTGACCTATATATATCCAGAGATTTGAATCGAGCAACTACCGTGCGAACATATACTCTAGCGATCAAAGCAAACAAAGCAATCTCAAGCAATCAAATAGCATCGTGAAAAGAGCAGATCTAGAAGTTCATTCTTAAAGAAGCTCTTAAGTTGAGAAGACAAACACTCTTGTCTATAAATCTTGAGTACGGGTACTTCACTGGTTGAAGTAAGAGACTGTAAGGGCATCCGAGGATCGAGGATCAAGAGGTGCAAGGCAGTCAAGTGTGTATACAACGGCACGGAATTCCACTGGTTGGAAGCTGTTGTAGTGTGTTGTGAATCACTGTAATATTTATCACTGGTTGAAAATTATAGTGAATTCATCTCCAACTGGTTTGGAGAAAAGTGGATTAGTAGAGGATTACCCCACCTCTGAGACCACTATAACTGCCTGTGTCATTTACTGTTTTACTGCATCATACTCTAACTGCTGCATACATTGTTAAGTGTTTCATTAAGTTAATTTATATTCGTCATCAGCTGACTTCCGCACATATCCAAGAACAAACGACTCCAAGTCATTTGTTTGACCATCAGCTGAAGAAACTCACTCTTCGAGAAAAAGAGTTCAAGAGTTTCAACAAGTCTATTCACCCCCCCTCTAGACTTGTTCCTGGACGACTTGTGACCTACATCCCAATCATCTTTCCAATCGAGGACGCATGCCCTCAACATGTCCTATAATGTCTGAATAGTCCTCTCTGATTGCCCGTCGGACGGAGGATCAAAAGCGGTACTGAGATTAAGCTGAGTTCACAGCACGATGAACTGATTTCCAAAAATGAGACACGAACCGTCCGTCACGATTGGAAACGATACTTTTAAGAGTACCGTGCAGTCTCACTATCTCTTTGATGAATAACTAGGCAAGTCTCTCGGGCCCTCACGTATCCTTAATCTCAAAGAAATGAGCTGATTTAGTTAAGCGGTCCACAATAACCCAGATCGTATTCATGCCACGACGACTCGTCGGAAAACTCGTGATAAAATCCATAGAAATGTCTTCCAACTTCCATTCTGGAATAGGGAGAGGTTTCAGCATACCCGCCGGTCGCTGATGTTCAATCTTAACTTGTTGACAGGTTAAGCATCTCGAAACAAATTCTGCGACTTCTTGCTTCATATTACTCCACCAGTAATTTTGTTTCAAGTCCTTGTACATCTTACTAGACCCCGTATGAACACAATAAGGGGTAGCATGAGCTTCTCTCAAAATTGGGTTTTTCAACTCGTCATTCGCCGGTACGCACAACCGATTCTTAAATCTCAAAAGTCCATCCTCGTGGACCACGAATCCAGGGGCTTTCCCCTGAGCCACATCCTAACGGATGCGCAACAATGCTGGGTCTGAACCCTGATTCTCTCTGATTGCCTCCTCAAGTGGCGATGAAATCTCTAACATGCAAAGTTGCCCTTGTACTAGCTGAAGCCAGACCTCGATCTCGGGTCTAAGGAATTCTTGTTGAAGCTCTTTCTGAACTGTTAAATGAGCAAGCATTTGCTCCTGAAAGAACTTACGACTCAAAGCGTAGGCGACAACGTTCGCCTTCCCCGGGTGGTAAAAGATCTCGATATCATAATCTTTGATTAGTTCCAACCACCGTCTCTGTCACATATTTAACTCCTTCTGAGTAAATATATCCTTTAAACTCTTATGATCGGTGAATATCTGACAGGTGACGCCATAAAGGTAATGACGCCAAATCTTCAACGCGAAAACCACGGCTGCTAACTCCAGGTCGTGGGTCGGATAATTAATCTCGTAAGGTCTCAGTTTCCGTGAAGCATAGGCAATAACCTTCCTATTCTGCATGAGTACACATCTGAGACCCTGCCCGGACGCATCACTATAAACCACAAACCCTTCCGTCCCTTGCGGCAAGGAAAGTACAGGTGCTGAAATTAACCGGCTCTTGAGTTCCTCAAAACTCCGTTGACACGCGTCGGACCACGTGTATTTTTTTTTTCACAAAAGGTTCATCATGGGTTGAGCGATTTTAGAAAATCCTTCCACAAACCGCCGATAATAACCGGATAATCCGAGAAAGCTTCGGATTTCCTTAACATTCTTCGGAGGTAACCAATCTTGGATAGCCTCCGTCTTCTGAGGATAAACACACACTCCATTTGATGAAATTACATGCCCGAGAAAAGTCACTTCGGACATCCAGAACTCGCAACTGGAAAACCTTCCATAAAGTTGCTCTCATCTAAACACATTGAGAACCTGATGAAGATGAACCTCGTGTTCCTCTCGGTCACGAGAATAAATCTAAATGTCATCGATGAATACAACAACAAATTGATCTGAAAAGTCGATGAAAACCCGATTCATTAACTCAAGGAATACCGCAGGTGTATTAGTTAGCCCGAACAGCATGACTACGAACTCATAATGACCATAGCGTGTACAAAACGCTGACCTTGCGATATCCGAATCCCGAATTCGCAACTGATGATATCCAGATCTTAGGTCGATCTTGGAAAATATTGAAGCTCCCTGAAGTTGATCTAAGAGATCATCAATACGGGGTAAGGGATACTTATTCTTGATTGTCACCCTGCTCAACTCCCGATAATCAATACACAAACATTATGAACCATCCTTCTTCTTGACAAACAACACTGGTGCTCCCTACGGGGACGCACTCGGTCGGATATAACCTTTCTCGAATAATTCCTCAAGTTGAATCTTCAACTCCTGCATTTCGATCGGGGCCATCCGGTACGGTGCCTTCGATATTGGGGACATACCAGGTTCCAACTCTATCGTGAATTCCATATCCCTCGGCGGAGGCAAACCAGGTAACTCATCTCGAAATACATCGTCAATCGATGACAATGATACCACAAATGATTGAACATCTCGATTGCCCTAGAACGGTCAATCGATGACAATGATGTAGTGAACGATTGAACATCTCGATTGCCTTAGAACGGCCAATCGAAGAAATTGATACAATGAATGATTGAACAACTCGATTGCCTTAGAACGGTCAATCGATGAAAATGATACAATGAATGATTGAACAACTCGATTACCTTAGAACGGTCAATCTATGAAAATGATACAATGAATGATTGAACAACTCGATTGCCTTAGAACGGTCAATCGATGAAAATGATACAATGAATGATTGAACAACTCGATTGAGGAATTCTACTGCTACCGTCATATTAATGATTCTTCTGAAACAACGGGTATCACCTCCCTGAAGCACACATTCGATTCCAACTACGTAAATGATAGTGACCAAATGTTTACGAACATTGAGGGGGTATCATGACGATCCATCCCACTAATACCCGATATACATCGTCCTTAAGTAAATCCACCACGATTTGGTCCAACAACCAATCGCGGTCATTAAAACTTAATTCAGTCAGTTCTCAACCTCATGATTTCCGGAAATTCTTCTACCGCCAGGTAGACCAATGACATAAGGCTCACGACTAGTAGCACTACCTAGACGTAGTCTACTCAAACATGACTCGGAAATAAATGAATGCGATGTATGTAACACCCCAAACTAGGCGGATATTACAGTGCCGTAGGTCCCCAACTGGGACCCACCACGCAAATGAAAATGAATGAATTACACAAGATAAATGTAGTACCGAACTACATTACCACAATAATTACTCCGATGAGGAGTTTAGTTACAACACACCAGGACAATACCGAATACTAGTGTATTTTATATGAAGATAAAATACACAACACTGAATGAAACGGAGTATTCAAATGAAAGTCTGCAGCGGAAAATAAAGGACAATAACATGAATAATTGAAAGATCGGGGGCCCCTACTAGTATCACTGGGACTCCTCGACATCAACATGCTATTCCCGTGCGTTTGCCTTGCCATGACCTGAAAAACAAAATCCCCAAATGGGTCGATTAAATGTAACAACAATCCTCAAGGGTTGAAAAAATACACAATCATGATTTAACTGAAGTTATGAAATATCCTTAGTTATGAATTACGCTGAAGAGGGGTATCATAGTACGCCCGTAGTGTTCTGTGCAAGTGTACAAGACGAATGAACGGACACACCCGTCCTTGTACCTAATTAGTCTCACGGAGGTAATCTGTTACCGTGTGCACAGTCCAATGTATCACTCCCAATACATGGCCATAACGTGCCCGACTAAAAATTCCACACATCCGCACCCGGCCACGCAATATGAACCCAGAAGGTCATATGAACGAGAATGACCATAATGAATATCAATGAATAAATAATAATCTGACAAAGTCAAGAATGACTCACCGAGATGAGAGTAATAATGAAATGAATGATAGCTCAACGAAAAGATTGGAATCGTCGTTCCTTATGACTGAAGTGATTAATTAACAATAACAAGTTTTAATACGGTTAATACAATAATGAATGAGTTATGATTATGAATGATCAACAACAAAAGGCATGAATATCCTTTTAACCGAGTAAGAATTAACTTACACAATACCGGTGACAATTATCCTTCCACGAACAACGTCCTAATTGAGATATCGGTCGCTCGAACAACCTTGAATTATACAATATCCAACAATCCGTTCAATATACGAATCAAACACGAATATAACGAACTCAAAACGTCGAAAAGATTAAACTAAGTCCATAGAGGCATTAAATCAAACACGTTGCGTCCAAACTCCGATTGTTTACAATCAAACCTCAATATACCAATATCAAATCCCCCAAGAAGTGTTTCAAACCAACAAAACATCTCCAATACGATCAATAATCCATTATGAATATCCAAAAACGTGATTATAACAACAATTAGTCGAAAACCCCCAATTTCAACTCGATATTCAAAGTGTTCTTGAATAATCCTTCAATAATCCAATGAATCCTTATACAAACTCATAATCATATACATATCCCTTCATATAACATGATTATAACGTCCAAAACATCATATCTCAACACAAAATCGAAGTCCAAAGTGTTTAAGGAATTACCTCTTGAAGATCCAAGTACTTTAATCCGAAGAACACGCGTTAGATTGATTATCCGGGCTTCACGATCGAAAGGAGATGAAGAAAATCAAACACTCAAATGATTTGTGAAGGAAAAACCCTCCCTCAAGCTCTCTCTCTCGGTTGTAGGTGAAGAAAAGGGAAAGAAATGAGCTGAAATGCTCAAAAAATGAATTTATAGGGGTTGACTACCCTGCCGGACACGGCCCGTGCCGATCGGCACGGTCGTGTCGCACAGCTGGCCGACAGGGACTCGACCGTGTCCTGTTTGACACGGTCGCGGCGCGGAGGGCCTTCCGATAGTGACCCGTCCGACAGCGACTCGGCATGACTCGACCGTGTCCTGGAACACGGTTTGGCGTGTCGGCAGTCGGTTCTGGCTTATCCGGAAGAGTTCGACTCGGCCGTGCCAAACGACACGGTCGAGTCCTGTGGGCAGATACTTCGGCATTTCCGGACGAGTACGGCACGGGCCGTGTCGGACGACACGACCGAGTCCGGTCGGCAGTGATCGGCCAAAAGCTGAAAAATGAGCGAGTGAGCTAAAACGACCATAACTCTCTCGTCCGGACTCCGATTGGCTCACCGCTTGAACCATTGGAAAGCTAACTCGATGCTCTATAATAATGCAAAGATTTAGAATTTTTGGAGTTACCAAAAATGAATGGTGATCTAACAAAGTCGAACTCATATGAGGAAAGTTGAAACAATGAACAATAACGATACACAACTCGAAGTTTCTACGAACGGTGAACACGGGTGAATGAACATGATTGATGAATGATTATAAATGAGTGAAAATCCACTGAGTGACAATCACCGAATGAAATTACTGAATGATAATGACTGAATTACAACCGGGTATTACATACACCCCCCCTTAAAAGAGTTTCGTCCCCGAAACTAAGGGTCAAACAACTCGGGATAACTTTCCCACATACTATCCTCGGTTTCACAAGTAGCCTCTTCGACTCCGTGTCTGGACCACTGAATCTTGACCAAAGGGATCGTCTTGTCCCTCAACTGTTTGATTCGCCGCTCCAATACTGCACAGATGCTCCTCGTACGAATGATCATCCGCGATCTCGATTCGTCGAATCAAGTATGTGACTCGGGTCGGCAACATACTTCCGCAACTGAGAGACATGAAACACATTATGAATTCGGCTCAAAGCTGGAGGTAAAGCCAATCGATAAGCTAACTCGCCTACTCGATCCAAAATTTCAAACGGTCCAATGAATCTCGGACTCAACTTCCCCCGTTTTCCGAAATGGAAAATGCCTCGACTCGGGGATACCTTGACCAAAACGTGGTCACCCGTCTCGAACTCTAGTGGTCGACGACGATTATCTGCATATGATTTCTATCGACTCTGAGCTGTCAACATACGACTCTTGATCAAAGCTACCTTCTCCCGGGCGGCTATAAGCATATCGGGTTCGGTGCCGATTGATTCTGACAAGTCATCCCAACACAAAGGAGATCGACAACGACGACCGTACAAGGCCTTGTAAGGTGCCATCTTAATGGAGGCATGCCAACTATTATTATACGTGAACTCGATCAGTGGTTGTTGGTCTTCCCAATCGTCCTTCCAATCGAGGACGCATGCCCTCAACATGTCCTCTAATGTCTGAATAGTTCTCTCTGATTGTCCGTCGGACTGAGGATGAAAGGCAGTACTGAGATTAAGCTGAGTTCCCATAGCACGATGAACTGATTTCCAAAAATGAGACACAAACCGTCTGTCACGATCGGAAACGATACTTTTAGGAGTACCGTGCAGTCTCACTATCTCTTTGATGAATAACTGGGCAAGTCTCTCGGGACCCCAAGTATCCTTAATCTCAAGAAAATGAGCTGATTTAGTTAAGCGGTCCACAATCACCCAGATCGTATTCATGCCACGACGACTCGTCGGTAAACTCGGGATGAAATCCATAGAAATGTCTTCCCACTTCCATTCGGGAATAGGAAGAGGCTTCGGCATACCTGCCGGTCGCTGATGTTCAATCTTGACTTGTTGACAGGTTAAGCATCTCGAAACAAATTCTGCGACTTCTCGCTTCATATTACTCCACCAGTAATTTTGTTTCAAGTCCTTATACATCTTGCTAGACCCCGGATGAACAGAATAAGGGGTAGCATGAGCTTCTCTCAAAATCGAGTTTTTTTTCAACTCGTCATTCGCCGGTACGCACAACCGGTTCTTAAACCTCAAAAGTCCATCCTCGTGGACCACGAATCCAGGGGCTTTCCCTTGAGCCACATCTTCACGGATGCGCAACAATGAAGGGTTTGAACTCTGATTCTCTCTGATTACCTCCTCAAGTGACGATGAAATCTCTAACATACAAAGCTGTCCCTGAACTCGTTGAAGCCAGACCTCAATCTCGGGTCTAAGGAGTTCCTGCTGAAGCTCTTTCTGAACTGTTAAACGAGCAAGCATCTGCTCCTGAACGGACTTACGACTCAAGGCGTCGGCGACAACGTTCGCCTTGGCCGGGTGGTAAAGGATCTCGATATCAAAATCTTTGATTAGTTCCAACCACCGCCTCTGTCGCATATTTAACTCCTTGTGAGTAAATATATACTTCAACTCTTGTGATTGGTGAAGATCTGACAGGTGATGCCATAAAGGTAACGACGCCAAATTTCCAACGCGAAAACCACGGTTGCTAGCTCCGGCCGTGGGTTGGATAATTAACCAGCTAATCCGAGGAAACATCGGATTTCCTTAACATCTTTCGGAGGTTGCCAATCTCGGATAGCCTCCATCTTATGAGGGTCGACACGAACTCTGTCAGATGAAATTACATGCCCGAGAAAGTCACTTCGGACCTCCAGAACTCACATTTGGAAAACTTTCCATAAAGTTGATCTCGTCTCAACACGTCGAGAACCTGATGAAGATGAACCTCGTATTCCTCTCGGCTACGAGAATAAATCAAAATGTCGTCGATGAAGAAAACAACAAACTGATCCAAAAAGTCGATGAAAACCCGATTCATTAACCCCATGAATACCACAGGTGCAATAGTTAGCCCGAACGGCATAACTACGAACTCATAATGACCATAGCGTGTATGAAACGCTGTCCTCGCGATATCCAACTCTCGAATCCGCAGCTGATGATATCCAGATCTTAAGTCGATCTTGGAAAATACTGAAGCTCCCTGAAGTTGATCCAAAAGGTCATCGATACGGGGTAAAGGATACTACTCTTGATCATCACCCTGTTCAACTCCTGGTAATTTATACACACACGAGACGAGCCATCCTTCTCCTTGACAGACCACACTGGTGCTCCTCTCGGGAACGCAATCGGTCGGAGATAACCTTTCTCGAACTATTCCTCAAGTTGAATCTTCAACTCCTGCATTCTGTTCGGGGCCATCCGATACGGTGCCTTCGATAAAGGGGACGTACCGGCTCCAACTCACTCCTGAATTCCCTTACTCTATGTGAAGGCAACTAGATAACTCGTCTGGAAATACATCGTCAACCGATGAAAATGATACTACGAATGATTGAACATTTCGATTGCCCTAGAATGGTCAATCGATAAAAAGAGATACCAATAATGATTGAACAACTCGATTGCCTTAGAAAGGCCAATCGATGAAGATGATACAATGAATGTTTGAATAACTCGATTGCCCTAGAAAGGCCAATCGATGAAAATGATACAATGAATGATTGAATAACTCGATTGCCTTAGAAAGGCCAATCGATGAGAATGATACAATGAATGATTGAATAGTTCGATTGCGGAATTTCTCTGCTTCCGCCATAATAAAATTTCTACTGGAACAACGGGGATTACTTCCCTGAAGCACACATCGACAACCAACGACGGAAAGATAGCGACCAAACGCTAACAAACACTGAGGATAGTATCAAGACGATCAAACCAACTAATACCGAAAATTACATCGTCCTAAGATAAATTCACCACGATTAGATCCATCAACCAATCGCGGTCATTAAGCTTAATTCGGTATGATTCCGAAAATTCTTCCATCGTCAGGTAGACTGATGGTATGAGGTCCACAAGCAATAGGACTATCCCGAAATAAATCTATTCAAGCATGATTCGAAAATGCAAGAATGCGGTGTACCAGCATCAAAAGGTACACACAAGTTGAAATAAAATTACGAGTATGCCTGAAATCATTCGGACCACCGAATCGTCGATCCTCCTCATCATATGAATCTGGGACTTGCTGGTCCCCGAACCGGACGCTCCCGTCTGATAAATACGGGCTCCAACTCTATTTGCTTCCATTACCTTAAACGACGATGACAAAGCAGTCTGATTCTGAAACGCTGGTTGCTTCGGGGCCTGAGATGCCGCCGGAGCCGACTTGGAGTCCTTTCGGCAAAAACGGGCCATATGCCCCGCAATTCCACAGTTATGGCATATGACAGTCTGCCTCGGACATTTAGTACTGAAATGACCTTGTTTTGCATGCTGAAACAGTGATGGCCGAAGGCCGCTCGGGATTGAGATCCCGCACGATCATGCGCCGTAGAAGGTCGCCGAAACGCTAGGGCCCACACGAGGCTTCTTGAAGGTTGACTGACCGCCTTCGGATAGATTACGCCGTTGATTTCCTGTTGACATATGCAGTTGCCGCCGGCAATTTCCTTAGCACTGGCTCGTGCGGAGAGTTTTCTCAATTAATCCGGCCAGTGGCGCAATGATGATTGAGCAATCGCACATGGGTCATCATGGCTCGCATAAAAGTGAGTGGATCAACCCGAACATCTCCCGATCGAGCCGAGTCCTGGGCATGATTTCCGGCAACAGTGATTATTTCTCGGTTTCGGTCCGCACCGCGCCTCTCCCCGTGCATCCCCGATAGCTCTCTCTCCATATCAAGTAGGAAGGTCGCATAATGATTATATTTCCCGCATGATTAGCACGTTATGATTATGTCATGAGATGATGAAAATGAGTATACATGCTCTAACTTAGTGATTATACGAATGATTTACTGAAGTTACATGATTATCTGATGAAATTCTTGAAATGATTATCTTGAATAACTTAACAAGATTGATAATATGATCATCCAGATTGACAACTGAATAATGAAATGAATTGAGTAATTAATGAGTTAACATGATCGTCCTGATTATTAACTGAGTAATGAAATGAATTAAGTGATTGATGAGTTAACATGATCGTCCTAATCACAATGAATGATGATGTTTGAGGATTGTTAATTGATGAATGATGAATGAATGATTATTGCCAGAAATTATACCATGGCGTTAGAAATCTTACAGTTCTTTCGGTCTGATTGGCTCGGCATTTGCACAGGTCACACGTGACACGAAAGTCCAATGATACTAGTCTGATGACGATGACTTCAAATGAGACATGACTCGGAAGGTAGTATTCAAAACCACGCTCCGATACCAACTCTGTAACACCCCAAACTAGGCGGATATTACAGTGCCGTAGGTCCCCAACTGGGACCCACCAGGCAAATGAAAATGAATGAATTACACAAGATAAATGTAGTACCGAACTACATTACAACAATAATTACTCCGATGAGGAGTTTAGTTACAACACACCAGGACAATACCGAATACTAGTGTATTTTATATGAAGATAAAATACACAACACGAATGAAACGGAGTATTCAAATGAAAGTCTGCGGCTGAAAATAAAGGACAATAACATGAATAATTGAAAGATCGGGGCCCTACTAGTATCACTCGACTCCTCGACATCAACATGCTATTCCCGCGTTTGCCTTGCCATGACACGAAAAACAAAATCCCGAAATGGGCCGCTAAATGTAACAACAATCCTCAAGGGTTGAAAAAATACACAATCATGATTTAATCAAGTTATGAAATATCCTTAGTTATGAATTACGCTGAAGAGGGGTATCATAGTACGCCCATAGTGTTCTGTGCAAGTGTACAAGACGAATGACCGGACACACCCGTCCTTGTACCTAATTAGTCCGACGAGGTAACTGCTACCGTGTGCACAGTCCAATGTATCACTCCCAATACATGGCCATAACGTGCCCGACTAAAAATTCCACACATCCGCACCCGGCCACGCAATATGAACCCAGAAGGTCATATGAACGAGAATGACCGTAATGAATATCAATGAATAAAAAATAATCTGACAAAGTCAAGAATGACTCACCGAGATGAGAGTAATAATGAAATGAATGATAGCTCAACAAAAAGATTGGAATCGCTGCTCCTTATGATCAAGTGATTAATTGACAATAACAAGTTTTAATACGGTTAATACAATAATGAATGAGTTATGATTATGAATGATCAACAACAAAAGGTATGAATATCCTTTTAACCGAGTAAGAATTAACTTACACAATACCGGTGACAATTATCCTTCCACGAACAACGTCCTAATTGAGATATTGGTCGCTCGAACAACCTTGAATTATACAATATCCAACAATCCGTTCAATATACGAATCAAACACGAATATAACGAACTCAAAACGTCGATAAGATTAAACTAAGTCCATAGAGGCATTAAATCAAACACGTTGCGTCCAAACTCCGATTGTTTACAATCAAACCTCAATATACCAATATCAAATCCCCCAAGAAGTGTTTCAAACCAACAAAACATCTCCAATACGATCAATAATCCGTTATGAATATCCGAAAACGTGATTATAACAACAATTAGTCGAAAACCCCCAATTTCAACTCGATATTCAAAGTGTTCTTGAATAATCCTTCAATAATCCAATGAATCCTTATACAAACTCATAATCATATACATATCCCTTCATATAACATGATTATAATGTCCAAAACATCATATCTCAACACAAAATCGAAGTCCAAAGTGTTGAAGGAATTACCTCTTGAAGATCCAAGTACTTTAATCCGAAGAACACGCGTTAGATTGATTATCCGGGCTTCACGATCGAAAGGAGATGAAGAAAATCAAACACTCAAATGATTTGTGAAGGAAAAACCCTCCCTCAAGCTCTCTCTCTCGGTTGTAGGTGAAGAAAAGGGAAAGAAATGAGCTGAAATGCTCAAAAAATGAATTTATAGGGGTTGACTACCCTGCCGGACACGGCCCGTGCCGATCGGCACGGTCGTGTCGCACAGCTGGCCGACAGGGACTCGACCGTGTCCTGCTTGACACGGTCGCGGCGCGGAGGGCCTTCCGATAGTGACCCGTCCGACAAATGACTTCGGCATGACTCGGCCGTGTCACGGAACACGGTCGGGCGTGTCAGCGATGGCTCGCTTATCCGGAAGAGTTCGACTCGGCCGTGCCAAACGACACGGTCGAGTCCTGTGGGCATATACTTCGGCATTTCCGGACGAGTACGGCACGGGCCGTGTCGGACGACACGACCGAGTCCGGTCGGCAGTGATCGGCCAAATGCTGAAAAATGAGCGGGTGAGCTAAAACGACCATAACTCTCTCGTCCGGACTCCGATTGACTCACCGCTTGAACCATTGGAAAGCTAACTCGATGATCTATAATATTGCAAAGATTTAGAATTTCTGGAGTTACCAAAAATTAATGGTGATCTAACAAAGTCGAACTCATATGAGGAAAGTTGAAACAATGAACAATAACGATACACAACTCGAAGTTTCTACGAACGGTGAACACGGGTGAATGAACATGATTGATGAATGATTATAAATGAGTGAAAATCCACTGAGTGACAATCACCGAATGAAATTACTGAATGATAATGACTGAATTACAACCGGGTATTACATACACCCCCCCTTAAAAGAGTTTCGTCCCCGAAACTAAGGGTCAAACAACTCGGGATAACTTTCCCACATACTATCCTCGGTTTCACAAGTAGCCTCTTCGACTCCGTGTCTGGACCACTGAATCTTGACCAAAGGGATCGTCTTGTCCCTCAACTGTTTGATTCGCCGCTCCAATACTCGTACAGGATGCTCCTCGTACGAATGATCATCCGCGATCTCGATTTCGTCGAACTGAAGTATGTGACTCGGGTCGGCAACATACTTCCGCAACTGAGAGACATGAAACACATTATGAATTCGGCTCAAAGCTGGAGGTAAAGCCAATCGATAAGCTAACTCGCCTACTCGATCCAAAATTTCAAACGGTCCAATGAATCTCGGACTCAACTTCCCCCGTTTTCCGAAATGGAAAATGCCTCGACTCGGGGATACCTTGACCAAAACGTGGTCACCCGTCTCGAACTCTAGTGGTCGACGACGATTATCTGCATATGATTTCTATCGACTCTGAGCTGTCAACATACGACTCTTGATCAAAGCTACCTTCTCCCGGGCGGCTATAAGCATATCGGGTTCGGTGCCGATTGATTCTGACAAGTCATCCCAACACAAAGGAGATCGACAACGACGACCGTACAAGGCCTTGTAAGGTGCCATCTTAATGGAGGCATGCCAACTATTATTATACATGAACTCGATCAGTGGTAGTTGGGCTTCCCAATCGTCCTTCCAATCGAGGACGCATGCCCTCAACATGTCCTCTAATGTCTGAATAGTTCTCTCTGATTGTCCGTCGGACTGAGGATGAAAGGCAGTATTGAGATTAAGCTGAGTTCCCATAGCACGATGAACTGATTTCCAAAAATGAGACACAAACCGTCTGTCACGATCGGAAACGATACTTTTAGGAGTACCGTGCAGTCTCACTATCTCTTTGATGAATAACTGGGCTAGTCTCTCGGGACCCCAAGTATCCTTAATCTCAAGAAAATGAGCTGATTTAGTTAAGCGGTCCACAATCACCCAGATCGTATTCATGCCACGACGACTCGTCGGTAAACTCGGGATGAAGTCCATAGAAATGTCTTCCCACTTCCATTCGGGAATAAGAAGAGGCTTCAGCATACCTGCCGGTCGCTGATGTTCAATCTTGACTTGTTGACAGGTTAAGCATCTCGAAACAAATTCTGCGACTTTTCGCTTCATATTACTCCACCAGTAATTTTGTTTCAAGTCCTTATACATCTTGCTAGACCCCGGATGAACAGAATAAGGGGTAGCATGAGCTTCTCTCAAAATCGAGTTTTTTTTCAACTCGTCATTCGCCGGTACGCACAACCGGTTCTTAAACCTCAAAAGTCCATCCTCGTGGACCACGAATCCAAGGGCTTTCCCTTGAGCCACATCTTCACGGATCCGCAACAATGAAGGGTTTGAACTCTGATTCTCTCTGATTACCTCCTCAAGTGACGATGAAATCTCTAACATACAAAGCTGTCCCTGAACTCGCTGAAGCCAGACCTCAATCTCGGGTCTAAGGAGTTCCCGCCAAGCTCCTTCGAATCTGTAAACGAGCAAGCATCTGCTCCTGAACGGACTTACGACTCAAGGCGTCGGCGACAACGTTCGCCTTGGCCGGGTGGTAAAGGATCTCGATATCAAAATCTTTGATTAGTTCCAACCACCGCCTCTGTCGCATATTTAACTCCTTGTGAGTAAATATATACTTCAACTCTTGTGATTGGTGAAGATCTGACAGGTGATGCCATAAAGGTAACGACGCCAAATTTCCAACGCGAAAACCACGGTTGCTAGCTCCGGCCGTGGGTTGGATAATTAACCAGCTAATCCGAGGAAACATCGGATTTCCTTAACATCTTTTGGAGGTTGCCAATCTCGGATAGCCTCCGTCTTATGAGGGTCGACACGAACTCTGTCAGATGAAATTACATGCCCGAGAAAGTCACTTCGGACCTCCAGAACTCACATTTGGAAAACTTTCCAGAAAGTTGATCTCGTCTCAACACGTCGAGAACCTGATGAAGATGAACCTCGTATTCCTCTCGGCTACGAGAATAAATCAAAATGTCGTCGATGAAGAAAACAACAAACTGATCCAAAAAGTCGATGAAAACCCGATTCATTAACCCCATGAATACCACAGGTGCAATAGTTAGCCCGAACGGCATAACTACGAACTCATAATGACCATAGCGTGTATGAAACGCTGTCCTCGCGATATCCGACTCTCGAATCCGCAGCTGATGATATCCAGATCTTAAGTCGATCTTGGAAAATACTGAAGCTCCCTGAAGTTGATCCAAAAGGTCATCGATACGGGGTAAATGATACTACTCTTGATCATCACCCTGTTCAACTCCTGGTAATTTATACACACACGAGACGAGCCATCCTTCTCCTTGACAGACCACACTGGTGCTCCTCTCGGGAACGCAATCGGTCGGAGATAACCTTTCTCGAACTATTCCTCAAGTTGAATCTTCAACTCCTGCATTCTGTTCGGGGCCATCCGATACGGTGCCTTCGATAAAGGGGACGTACCGGCTCCAACTCACTCCTGAATTCCCTTACTCTATGTGAAGGCAACCAGATAACTCGTCTGGAAATACATTGTCAACCGATGACAATGATACTACGAATGATTGAACATTTCGATTGCCCTAGAATGGTCAATCGATAAAAAGAGATACCAATAATGATTGAACAACTCGATTGCCTTAGAAAGGCCAATCGATGAAGATGATACAATGAATGTTTGAATAACTCGATTGCCCTAGAAAGGCCAATCGATGAAAATGATACAATGAATGATTGAATAACTCGATTGCCTTAGAAAGGCCAATCGATGAGAATGATACAATGAATGATTGAATAGTTCGATTGCGGAATTTCTCTGCTTCCGCCATAATAAAATTTATACTGGAACAACGGGGATTACTTCCCTGAATCACACATTCGACAACCAACGACGGAAAGATAGCGACCAAACGCTAACAAACACTGAGGATAGTATCAAGACGATCAAACCAACTAATACCGAAAATTACATCGTCCTAAGATAAATTCACCACGATTAGATCTATCAACCAATCGCGGTCATTAAGCTTAATACGGTATGATTCCGAAAATTCTTCCATCGTCAGGTAGACCGATGGTATGAGGTCCACAAGCAATAGGACTATCCCGAAATAAATCTATTCAAGCATGATTCGAAAATGCAAGAATGCGGTGTACCAGCATCAAAAGGTACACACAAGTTGAAATAAAATTACGAGTATACCTGAAATCATTCGGACCACCGGATCGTCGATCCTCCTCATCATATGAATCGGGACTTGCCGTCCCCGAACCGACGCTCCCGTCTCGATAAATACGGCTCCAACTCTATTTGCTTCCATTGCCTTAAACGACGATGACAAAGCAACCGATCAAACGCCGGTTGCTTCGGGCTCGAGATGCCGAGCCGACTTGGAGTCCTTTCGCAAAAACGGGCCCTATGCCCCGCAATTCCACGATTATGGCATATGATACCGCTCGGACATTTAGTACCGAAATGACCTTGTTTTGCACGCTGAAACAGTGATGGCCGAGCCGCCGCCGGATTGAGATCCCGCACGATCATGCGCCGTAGAAGGTCGCCGTAAACGCTAGGGCCCACACGAGGCTTCTTGAAGGTTGGTACCGCTTCGGATAGATTACGCCGTTGATTTCTGTTGACATATGCGGAGTTGCTCGGCCAATTTCCTTAGCGGTGCCTGTGACGGAGAGTTTTCTCAATTAATCCGGTCAGAGTGGCGCAATGATGATTGAGCAACTGCACATGGGTCATCATGGCCTGCATAAAAGTGAGTGGATCAACCCGAACATCTCCCGATCGAGCCGAGTCCTGGGCACGATTTCCCGGCAGCGAGTGATTATTTCTCGGGTTTCGGTCCGCACCGCGGCCTCTCCCCGTGCATCCCCTGACAGCTCTCTCCATACTGAAGTAGGAAGGTCGCATAATGATTATATTTCCCGCATGATTAGCACGTTATGATTATGTCATGAGATGATGAAAATGAGTATACATGCTCTAACTTAGTGATTATACGAATGATTTACTGAAGTTACATGATTATCTGATGAAATTCTTGAAATGATTATCTTGAATAACTTAACAAGATTGATAATATGATCATCCAGATTGACAACTAAATAATGAAATGAATTGAGTAATTAATGAGTTAACATGATCGTCCTGATTATTAACTGAGTAATGAAATGAATTAAGTGATTGATGAGTTAACATGATCGTCCTAATCACAATGAATGATGATGTTTGAGGATTGTTAATTGATGAATGATGAATGAATGATTATTGCCAGAAATTATACCATGGCGTTAGAAATCTTACGCTTCTTTCTTGGCCTCGATTGGCTCGGCATTTGCACAGGTCACACGTGACACGAAAGTCCAATGATACTAGTCTGATGACGATGACTTCAAATGAGACATGACTCGGAAGGTAGTATTCAAAACCACGCTCCGATACCAACTCTGTAACACCCCAAACTAGGCGGATATTACAGTGTCGTAGGTCCCCAACTGGACCCACCAGGCAAATGAAAATGAATGAATTACACAAGATAAATGTAGTACCGAACTACATTACAACAATAATTACTCCGATGAGGAGTTTAGTTACAACACACCAGACAATATCAATACTAGTGTATTTTATATGAAGATAAAATACACAACACCGAATGAAACGGAGTATTCAAATGAAAGTCTCATAATGAAAATAAAGGACAATAACATGAATAATTGAAAGATCGGGGCCCCTACTAGTATCACTCGACTCCTCGACATCAACATGCTATTCCGTGCGTTTGCCTTGCCATGACTAAAAACAAAATCCCAAATGGGGCTTAAATGTAACAACAATCCTCAAGGGTTGAAAAAATACACAATCATGATTTAACTGAAGTTATGAAATATCCTTAGTTATGAATTACGCTGAAGAGGGGTATCATAGTACGCCCATAGTGTTCTGTGCAAGTGTACAAGACGAATGACCGGACACACCCGTCCTTGTACCTAATTAGTCTGACGGAGGTAATTTGTTACCGTGTGCACAGTCCAATGTATCACTCCCAATACATGGCCATAACGTGCCCGACTAAAAATTCCACACATCCGCACCCGGCCACGCAATATGAACCCAGAAGGTCATATGAACGAGAATGACCGTAATGAATATCAATGAATAAATAATAATCTGATAAAGTCAAGAATGACTCACCGAGATGAGAGTAATAATGAAATGAATGATAGCTCAACGAAAAGATTGGAATCGTCGTTCCTTATGACTGAAGTGATTAATTGACAATAACAAGTTTTAATACGGTTAATACAATAATGAATGAGTTATGATTATGAATGATCAACAACAAAAGGTATGAATATCCTTTTAACCGAGTAAGAATTAACTTACACAATACCGGTGACAATTATCCTTCCACGAACAACGTCCTAATTGAGATATCGGTCGCTCGAACAACCTTGAATTATACAATATCCAACAATCCGTTCAATATACGAATCAAACACGAATATAACGAACTCAAAACGTCGATAAGATTAAACTAAGTCCATAGAGGCATTAAGTCAAACACGTTGCGTCCAAACTCCGATTGTTTACAATCAAACCTCAATATACCAATATCAAATCCCCCAAGAAGTGTTTCAAACCAACAAAACATCTCCATTACGATCAATAATCCGTTATGAATATCCAAAAACGTGATTATAACAACAATTAGTCGAAAACCCCCAATTTCAACTCGATATTCAAAGTGTTCTTGAATAATCCTTCAATAATCCAATGAATCCTTATACAAACTCATAATCATATACATATCCCTTCATATAACATGATTATAACGTCCAAAACATCATATCTCAACACAAAATCGAAGTCCAAAGTGTTGAAGGAATTACCTCTTGAAGATCCAAGTACTTTAATCCGAAGAACACGCGTTAGATTGATTATCTGGGCTTCACGATCGAAAGGAGATGAAGAAAATCAAACACTCAAATGATTTGTGAAGGGAAAACCCTCCCTCAAGCTCTCTCTCTCGGTTGTAGGTGAAGAAAAGGGAAAGAAATGAGCTGAAATGCTCAAAAAATGAATTTATAGGGGTTGACTACCCTGCCGGACACGGCCCGTGCCGATCGGCACGGCCGTGTCGCATACCTGGCCGACAGGACTCGACCGTGTCCTCGCTTGACACGGTCGCGGCGCGAGGGCCTTCCGATAGTGACCCGTCCGACAAATGACTTCGGCATGACTCGACCGTGTCCTGGAACACGGCCGGCGTGTCAGCGATTGGTTACAGCTTATCCGGAAGAGTTCGACTCGGCCGTGCCAAACGACACGGTCGAGTCCTGTGGGCATATACTTCGGCATTTCCGGACGAGTACGGCACGGGCCGTGTCGGACGACACGACCGAGTCCGGTCGGCAGTGATCGGCCAAAAGCTGAAAAATGAGAGGGTGAGCTAAAACGACCATAACTCTCTCGTCCGGACTCCGATTGACTCACCGCTTGAACCATTGGAAAGCTAACTCGATGCCTTATAATATTGCAAAGATTTAGAATTTTTGGAGTTACCAAAAATTAATGGTGATCTAACAAAGTCGAACTCATATGAGGAAAGTTGAAACAATGAACAATAACGATACACAACTCGAAGTTTCTACGAACGGTGAACACGGGTGAATGAACATGATTGATGAATGATTATAAATGAGTGAAAATCCACTGAGTGACAATCACCGAATGAAATTACTGAATGATAATGACTGAATTACAACCGGGTATTACAATGTACCAGTATCAAAAGGGTACACACAGGTTGAGATAGAATATCGAGTGTACCTGAGATCATTCGGGCCTCTGGATCGTCGGTCTTCTTCATCTCGCAAATTCGGGGTTTGCCGGCCCCCGGACCAGACACTCCCGTCTGATAGCTCTTGGCTCCGCCTTTGTTAGCTCATGTCGCCTTGAATGACGCTGACTGAGTGGCCTGATTCTGCACCGCTGAATGTCCTGGGGCCTGAGATGACGCCGAAATGGGTTTAGAGTATCTTCGGCAAAAACGGGCCCTATGCCTAGCAATTCTACAGTTATGGCACGTGACAGTCTGTTTCGGACATTTGGTGCTGAAATGACCCTGTTCTTCACAGTTGAAATAGGTGACGGCCAAACTGGCTGCTCTTGACTGAGATCCCGCACGATTATGCACCGTAGGAGGTCGCTCCAAATGTTAGGTCCCGCACGAGGCTTCTTGAAGGTTGACTGACCGCCTTCGGATTGATTACGCTTCGTTGATTTCTTGCTGACAGATAAAGGTTGTTGTTCACCAATTTCCTTAGTAGCAGGCTCATACGGGAGAGTTCTCTCGATTAAATCGGCCAGAGTGGCGCAATGATGATTGAGCAATTGCATATGGGTCATCATGACCTGCATAAAAGTGAGTGGATCAACCCGAACATCTTCTAATCGAGCTGAGTCCTGGGTACGATTTCCCGACAGCGAGTGATTGTTTCCCGGGTCTCGGCCCACACCGCGGCCTCTCCCCGTGCATCCCCTGACAGCTCTCTCCATACTGAAGTAGGAAGGTCGCATGATAATCATAGATCTCGTATGAGTACTGCATTATGATTTCCGTCATGAAATGATGAAAATGAGTATATGCGCTCTAACACAGTGATTACACGAATGATTAACTGAGGTGACATGGTTATCTGATGAAATTCTTAAAATGAGTATCTTAAATAAGTTAACAAGATTAATAATATGATCATCCAGATCAACAACTGAATAATGAAATGAATTGAGTGATTAATGAGTTAACATGATCGTCCTGATCATCAACTGAGTAATGAAATGAATTGAGTGATTAATGAGTTAATATGATCAACATGATTAAAATAAAAATGATGTTTGAGGATTGTTAACTAGTGAATTATGAATGAATGATTATTGCCAGAAATTATACCATGGCGTTAGAAATCTTACAGTTCTTTCGGTCTGATTGGCTCGGCATCTGCACAGGTCACACGCGACGCGAAAGTCCAATGATACTAGTCTGATGACGATGATTTCAAATGAGACATGACTCGGGAGGTAGTAACACCCCAAACTAGGTGGATATTACAGTGCCGTGAATCCCCGACTGGGACCCACCAGGCGAATGAAAATGATGAATTAAATAATATAATTGTAGTACCGAACCACATTATATTACCAAATACTCCGATGAGGAGTTTAAGTACAACACACCAGGACAATACCGAATACTAGTATATTTTATATGAAGATAAAATACACCACACCGAATGAAACGGAGTATTCAAATGAAAGTTTGCAGTGGAAAATAAACGACAACAACATGAATAATTGAAAGATCGGGGGCCCCTACTAGTATCACTGGGACTCCTCGCCGTCAACATGCTATTCTCGTGCTTTTTCCGTGCCATGACCTGAAAAACAAAATCCCCAGCTGGGGTCAGCTACACATAACAACAATCCTCAAGGGTTGAAAATACACAATCATGATATATCTGAAGTTATGAAATATTCTAAGGTATGAATTACGCTGAAGAGGAGTATCATTGTAACACCCCCAATCCACTCAGGGATATTACACGCCGTAGACCCTCTCCTCGAGGATCTACCAGGCTGGTAACAACATTTAACATCTCGACAATGCCTTCAAGGCAAAATGACTCAGTAGACCGATTTGGTCTTTCAATAAATACATACAACTCGAATACAACTCATGCCCACGCAGGGGTCAAAATACAACCACACCCGTACAACGGGAAAAATATAGCAGCGGAAAATAAAGTACAACTAAACCAATACGACATCAACGGGTCCTCGTGTGATTAGTATCGTTCATCTTTAATTATCCTTCATGCCGACCCTATGCTCTGCTCCAAAACCTGAATGCAATACAGACATCCACCCTCCGAATACTCGGGGGTTAGCAAAACTCCACTGTTTTGCTAGTGCAAGTATAAAATACGAAAACGAGTCATACATATCATACTCCACGGAACATGTTAATCATAAACATACTTCCCGAGGTAAATCACTTAATCAAAACGGTTAAATCGAAAGATAGGGGTAAACCCGATATACATCTTGTGAAACCATTTTACGATCTCGGGAGTTTTGAAAACATTTGGGATTTTAAGAATTCTCAAACCTTTCAAAACATTTAGGGACACAGCCCAAAAGTCATTTTCCCAAAACATAAATTCGATAACAACAAATGGGGTCCACGACCCGATCATACCATAACAACCTGTTTCCACAGATTATTCGCGTCCCGTGCTAGCAAGCCACGGACCTCAGATGCTCCCGTAGAACAAACCCGAGTGAATAACCCACAGGGAAACTATATCAAATCACATGTCACCGTAACCGCAGTCACGTGACTACAAGCACATATACGTACATAATCAAACCACAACCATAAGTTATCCCGGCATCGCGCTAACAAGCCACGAACCTCGGAGTCCCCGCAAGACATACCCGATGATAACCCCACAAGTTATCTCGGCATCGGGCTAACAAGCCACGAACCTCGGAGTCCCCGCAAGACATACCCGGATTGGATAACCCTACGGTCACGCCCGACCCATACTAGCAAGTATGGATCCCGGAGATTCAACAATCCTACCCGGAGGCACATCACATACATCAAACACACAACAATAATCACTTATCAAGCCAAACAACATTAAGTATCACAACCTCCTTTCAAGGAGTAACAACTAATATCACACACATTACGTTCTTACCGAACAAGTACACAATAACAATACGTAATCCACGGCAAAGGATTACGGTCTATCAAACTCACTCGAAGTGATCATATTATCTTTAAACATACAAAACCAACACACATATTCCGATAACACATATTCACGAAGTATACGAATTATCGTTGAAAGACAACATTTATCGAGGACATACCGATCCCTTTTTACGTTCATTAAACATTTGGATTTCGTATAAAAATCATTTATCAACAATTATGCCTATGAAACATGAAACGTATGGGCAAGATACTTGCCTCGAAATCGGTACGCAAGTATTCCGACGAACACGGCTCAACCGGAAAGCTTCGAAACGCCAGATTCTATCGAAAAGGAAGACGACAACGAACGGAAGGGTTCAACTCGGTTTCTTCGTAAGAAACTCGACCCTAACATCATATAATTAATAAATCAATGATCATACGATGAGGAATAATCGTAGAACGCCCGAAAACCCCTCTAAGACATTTTACCGGACACCTTCAAGGCGTCGATCAAGAACTCGACCAAAACAACGAATCGATACGATCCAACCATGGAATAACAAGGGAAAAGATATAAAACATCTAAATAATCATTAATCCATCACAATCCTAAGTTAAATCGGATTAATCCGACGAAAACAACCAAAATACCCAAATTCCCCAAAACTAGATTTCTAGGAAATCTGACCTGATTCGGTAGATTGGAGGATGTTATAGGATGGATGATTGATGATATGAACCTAAAAACTTCATGGATTGATTGTCCAACAACATCTATCCATGATATACACACCCACAGCCGTGGAAGAGAAGAAGAACGAGTGAGAAATGGCTGAGAAATACGCCGTGCAGCCTTAAATAAAGCCGATCACGGCCGTGTTACGACGTAATCGCCATGGCTTACGACGAATCGCCATGGCCGAACTCACCGCTCGAAATGCCGGACGCTACGTGCGCATAAAGCCAGTGGCCTTACGACGTAATCGGCCTTACGACGAATCGCCGATCACTACCGCACGTTACTCGGCCAGGGCTGGCCTCGCCCGAGCATGCCCGGCCATGACTCGGCCGGGACCAACTCCGACGGCCCGAACGACCCCGAAACCCGAACCTGAGTACGAATCGAAGATACGGTTACGAAGTACTCGCAAAGACGAATCCGAGCACTAAGAGAACACACGATTCCGACCACCCGAAGGCTCGAAATTCGACAACGGAAAGTAATTACCCAAACTTTGGGAAATTACGAAAATAGCCCAAAACGCCCGAAAATCACGATACGTGATCAAAACACCAAGCCAAAGCTCGCAACATGAATATTAACATTAAATGAACTTACGAGAAAGTCGAAACAACAGTTTCGGACGAGATTCGCAAGAATCGAACTCAAGTGCGGAAAAACCGCTAAAAAGCACGGAACTCAATAAAACGACACCGAAACGAACTCGGATGACAAAAAGTGCAGAATTAATCATTCTCAGAATGACGAAACGGTCATGAGCGAGTCGTCAAAACGGACTTCCGCCGAAAAAAAAGAAATTACCGGAAATCGAAATCACGGGTATTACATTCTACCCTCCTTAAAAGAAGTTTCGTCCCGAAACTTAAAATAAGTAGGGAGAAGCAATATCCACTATCAGGAAAACTCGACGAGATACCCGAAAACCGAAAACTCGCGCCCGACGGCGAAACGTTGCAAGAAATGCAACGGAACATACGGCGTGAAAACACGCTCCACGACGACCAACACAACGCCACCGATAGAGAAACAATAAAACCAACAAGTGACAAGCGTCATCAAACAGGTAATACAACCAAGTCGATTATCCGAATAATCACAAAACACAACGAACGAAAATCAATATGATTGACCACCCAACGGTACATCAATCAAAACGTGAGCCAATCGCTGAAGAAATACGGAATTCCACCGCTCAAGGGTTGGAAGATCGAAAACGAGACAAATTTCCCGAATATAAGGAAATTAGGAAGGAGTCTGAACGCTCAACAATCACGAAACGAGATCAACAAAAACCGAACATTCAAACGATCGAACTACAACGGTCGAGACAACAAAAATCGAACAATCATGTTCGAATCACGAAGAATAATAAAATTCAAACAACAACTCTCAGGCTCACGTCTCGGCTCGAGACAATATATGATCCGGTAAAAGAAACAAGATGTGATTCACATAAGATCCATAGGAAAGGGAATAGCAATTGAAAAGTCACAACGACAAACGAGTAATTTCGAAACACCACTCTCGTTCGATCAATAAAAGCAAGGGATAGGGCAAGCTCAAAAAATGTTAACGAACATAAACGAGTCGACAGAGTCGAAAATATAGAAGTTCAAAATCTAATCCACTTCGAATAAGAGAACTAGTAAAACCAGATGATGTCACTTCCGAACAAGTTTCACAAGAATCGAACCGAACTCGAAAAAATCACAGCGGTAACCAGATTGACCCAAAACAAGATCACAGCTCGTTCGAACGACGAAACCGAAATACAGAACAAGTTCAGAAAGTATCAACGAACACGAGCGAGCCGATAGACCTGAGAAAGAGGAAAAGCAGGAGTCCAAAAATAATACGGGTATTATATTCGACCCCTTCTAAAAGAAGTGTCGTTCCCGAAACTCACAACACGAAATCAAGGTGACAACACAACAAGCAACTGACAGAAACATCTTTCAAAGGCCTCTCAAAGCCTATTCCGATGACTGTGCTGAAGCGCGAACTCCGAAAGTCTCGGTAGCCAATTCGCAAAATTGAATTCGGTGTCCCTCGAGTCCACACTTGAAATGTGTTACCGACGAGAAGGACAATTTACACGTGCATGCCCCGGCACATCACGGTCGAAACGTCTCGGCTCGGCATATCGAAAATACAGATGCTAGATACAATGGAACTAACACCGCAAAACAACATACCGGAGATGCCAACTCAGCATAACATATCAGCGCATACAAAAATCACAACAACGGCATCGTTCGGCGATTACAACGGCTTAAACAATAGCCAGCACACAACCATAAACATCATGAAACGATCACCAATGTGCATAAACGCATAAAATTCCAAGCTTTAACAGCTCACACAGGTGCGATAACACGCAAGCCACCACGAAATGACAACATTAAAGATCGTCATCACACCTCCCACAACGGGCTAACAAAACATATGCGTGGCGGACGACTCAACGTTCACGCCACCAATTCAATCACAATTCGGGGTTAACACCGTAACGAAAGTTCGAAAACCATACACGCATTTCGGGTCCGCAAACAGGAATGATAGGTTTTATAAACGAAAACCACCTTTTGAAAACAGTTTGGAAACAACAGTTGATCTTGAGTATCATTTTACAAAAAGTAGTACAAACACCATTATCGAGACTTTGAAAATCATCTTGCGTTTGAACAAAAATGAGGACACCTTTCTTTTAGTGAAAAACTTTAAAAATATTCGACCCTTAGGTCTAAGCAACTGCATTTGAAAATATCTCAAAATATTTTTGGTCCTCAACCGGAAATTTTTTTTGAAATGTATTGCGGCATTAGAAAACACCTTGAAAACACCGCAAGAAAATAATTCGTTTTAAAAGTACGTCTCGAATTTTAATTTTCTAAGATACTCAAGGTTTTCAAAAATAATTCAATGGGCTAGAATGCCCAAAAATTTCAGGTAATTACACGGAAAAATATAGCGCCGTGTGTCCCGCGCCGGAACCCACCAGGCTAAAAACCATTTACAAAAACGCCAAAAAGGCCGATGACGGTAATATTTCAAAAACTCACAGAAGCCATTTAGAAAATAATAAATACCGTCATAAGAATTTCGCCAAAACGATCAAGGCCGTAATGCCAAAAACTCGGTTAAGGAATCGGTTTTCGAAATAAAACTCAGTCGGTAAAATACCGAAAGCCATTACAAAAGAGCTCACGCAGTGGATAAAAGAAATAATGTCAAACATGCACAAGACAGCAACACTACTCCTCATATGAACGAAAAATGGGAGTCAAATAATCACATATCACGAAATCAAAATCCATAAGAGGATTCCGTTACTTAACAAATAATCATAAAAATAGCTCGTGTCACACGAGGCACAACACAAAGAAGGGAGACTTACATCCACAGGTCGCACGAAGATGATGATCGCCCCACGATACCAATCACGACCAACAAACTCAGACGACGCGTCGCGACACGGCTTAGTCAGACAAAATCCGACGAGACAGAAACTCAATAGACACCACGGACCCGACAGCCTAGGTTTCCACAACCTAAGCTCTGATACCATTTATGTAACACCCCCAATCCACTCAGGGATATTACACGCCGTAGACCCTTTCCTCGAGGATCTACCAGGCTGGTAACAACATTTAACATCTCGACAATGCCTTCAAGGCAAAATGACTCAGTAGACCGATTTGGTCTTTCAATAAATACATACAACTCGAATACAACTCATGCCCACGCAGGGGTCAAAATACAACCACACCCGTACAACGGGAAAAATATAGCAGCGGAAAATAAAGTACAACTAAACCAATACGACATCAACGGGTCCTCGTGTGATTTGTATTGTTCATCTTTAATCATCATTCATGCCGACCCTGTGCTCTGCTCCAAAACCTGAATGCAATACAGACATCCACCCCCCGAATACTCGGGGGTTAGCAAAACTCCACTGTTTTGCTAGTGCAAGTATAAAATACAAAAACGAGCCATACATATCATACTCCACGGAACATGTTAATCATAAACATACTTCCCGAGGAAAATCACTTAATCAAAACGGTTAAATCGAAAGATAGGGGTAAACCCGATATACATCTTGTGAAAACATTTTACGATCTCGGGAGTTTTGAAAACATTTGGGATTTTAAGAATTCTCAAACCTTTCAAAACATTTAGGGACACATCCCAAAAGTCATTTTCCCAAAACATAATTTCGATAACAATAAATGGGGTCCACGACCCGATCATACCATAACAACCTGTTTCCACAGATTATTCGGGTCCCGTGCTAGCAAGCCACGGACCTCAGATGCTCCCGTAGAACAAACCCGAGTGAATAACCCACAGGGAAACTATATCAAATCACATGTCACCGTAACCGCAGTCACGTGACTACAAGCACATATACGTACATAATCAAACCACAACCATAAGTTATCCCGGCATCGCGCTAACAAGCCACGAACCTCGGAGTCCCCGCAAGACATACCCGATGATAACCCCACAAGTTATCTCGGCATCGGGCTAACAAGCCACGAACCTCGGAGTCCCCGCAAGACATACCCGGATTGGATAACCCTACGGTCACGCCCGACCCATACTAGCAAGTATGGATCCCGGAGATTCAACAATCCTACCCGGAGGCACATCACATACATCAAGCACACAACAATAATCACTTATCAAGCCAAACAACATTAAGTATCACAACCTCCTTTCAAGGAGTAACAACTAATATCACACACATTACGTTCTTACCGAACAAGTACACATAACAATACGTAATCCCCGGCAAAGGATTACGGTCTATCAAACTCACTCGAAGTGATCATATTATCTTTAAACATACAAAACCAACACACATATTCCGATAACACATATTCACGAAGTATACGAATTATCGTTGAAAGACAACATTTATCGAAGACATACCGATCCCTTTTTACGTTCATTAAACATTTGGATTTCGTATAAAAATCATTTATGAACAATTATGCCTATGAAACATGAAATGTATGGGCAAGATACTTGCCTCTAAATCGGTACGCAAGTATTCCGACGAACACGGCTCAACCGGAAAGCTTCGAAACGCCCGATGCTATCGAAAAGGAAGACGACAACGAACGGAAGGGTTCAACTCGGTTTCTTCGTAAGAAACTCGGCCCTAACATCATATAATTAATAAATCAATGATCATACGATGAGGAATAATCGTAGAACGCCCGAAAACCCCTCTAAGACATTTTACCGGACACCTTCAAGGCGTCGATCAAGAACTCGACCAAAACAACGAATCGATACGATCCAACCATGGAATAACAAGGGAAAAGATATAAAACATCTAAATAATCATTAATACATCACAATCCTAAGTTAAATCGGATTAATCGGACGAAAACAACCAAAATACCCAAATTCCCCAAAACTAGATTTCTAGGAAATCTGACCTGATTCGGTAGATTGGAGGATGTTATAGGATGGACGATTGATGATATGAACCTCAAAACTTCATGGATTGATTGTCCAACAACATCTCTCCATGATATACACACCCACAGCCGCGGAAGAGAAGAAGAACGAGTGAGAAATGGCTGAGAAATACGCTGCCAGGCCTTAAATAAAGCCGATCACGGCCGGTTACGTACGTAATCGCCATGGCTTACGTACGAATCGCCATGGCCGAGCTCATCACTCGAAATGCCGGACGCATGACGCACGGCCGTGGACTTACGACGTAATCGCCTTACGTCGAATCGCCGATCACTACCGCACGTTACTCGCCGGTGCTTTGCCCGAGCATGCCCGGCCATGACTCGGCCGGGACCAACTCCGACGGCCCGAACGACCCCGAAACCCGAACCTGAGTACGAATCGAAGATACGGTTACGAAGTACTCGCAAAGACGAATCCAAGCACTAAGAGAACACACGATTCCGACCACCCGAAGGCTCGAAATTCGACAACGGAAAGTAATTACCCAAACTTTGGGAAATTACGAAAATAGCCCAAAACGCCCAAAAATCACGATACGTGATCGAAACACCAAGCCAAAGCTCGCAACATGAATATTAACATTTAATGAACTTACGAGAAAGTCTAAACAATAGTTTCGGACGAGATTCGCAAGAATCGAACTCAAGTGCGGAAAAACTGCTAAAAAGCACGGAACTCAACAAAACGACACCGAAACGAACTCGGATGACAAAAAGTGCAGAATTAATCATTCTCAGAATGACGAAACGGTCATGAGCGAGTCGTCAAAACGGACTTCCGCCGAAAAAAAAGAAATTACCGGAAATCGAAATCACGGGTATTACAATCATAGTACGCCCGTAGTGTTCTGTGTAAGTTTACAAGACTGATGACCGGACACACCCATCCTTGTACCTAATTAGTCTCACGGAGTTAATCTTTACCGTGTGCACAGTCCAATGTATCACTCCCAATACATGGCCATCACGTGCCCGACTAAAAATTCCACACATCCGCACCCGGCCACGCAATATGAACCCATAAGGTCATATGAACGAGAATGACCACCATGAATATCAAGGGATAATAATTCGACAAGGTCAAGAATGACTCACCGAGATGAAAGTAATAGTGAAATGATTGATAACTCAATGAAATGATTGGAACCGTCGTTCCTCGTGAATGAAATGATTATTCAACAATTACAAGTCTCAATGCGGTTAATACAATGATGAATGAATTATGATTATGAATGAACAACAACAAAAGGAATGAATATCCTTTTAACCGAGTAAGAATTAACTTACTCAATACCGGTGACAATTCCTTCCACGAACAACGTCCTAATTGAGATATCAGTCGCTCGAACAACCTTGAATAACACAAATACCAACAATCCGTTCAACAAACGAATCAAACACAAAAATAACGAACTCAAAACGTTGATACGACTAAACCAAGTTCATTGGGGCATTACATCGAACACTTTGTGGCCAAACTTCGATTGTTTACCATCAAACTTCAATAATAACTTTAAACCAACAAAACATCCTCAATACGATCAAAAATCTAATATGAATATCCAAAATCGTGATTTCAACAACAATTAATCGAAAACCCACAAATCCAACTCAATATTCAAAGTGTTCTTGAATAATCCTTCAATAATCCAATGAATAATCGAACATATCCATAATCATGCGTATATCACTTCATACAACATGATCTTAACATCCAAAACATCATATCTCAACACAAATCGAAAATCCAAGAGGTTTGATGAATATTACCTTTGAAGATCCAAGTACTTTGATCCGAAGAACACGCGTTAGATCGATTATCCGAGCTTCACGATCGAAAGGAGATGAAGAAAATCAAACACTCAAATGATAGATGATGAAAATTCTCTCCCTCAAGCCTCTCTCTCTCGTACTCAAAGTGAAGAAATGAAAAAAGTGAGTTGATCCGCACAAACACCGCAATTATAGAGTTGATCGCCTGTGTGCCGCGTCCGGCGAAGTGTGCCGCAAAGATAGGGCCGAAAATGCCCCTGATCGGGCAGCTGCGTCGCTGCTCGACGAATATGCCGCGGCATGACTCGTGATGTGCCGCGGCCCTCGGCATGTGCCGCGCCCACTGCATGCAAAGGTTGGCTAATAAGTTGCAACACGAATGTGCCGCGGCCCGGACGAGTGTGCCGCGGAAGTGCACACTCCTTATGTCGCGGCCCACACCCCCCCTTGGGTCCTAAAATGATGAAAAATGACCCGGGAAGAGAATAAAAGCAATATGAATCAATATTTGGGAAACAATAACACGAGATGGAAGTTCGGAAACCCCAGAATGGTGGTTCCAAGTAATGATTACAAGGATTCGCACAACAAAACACAATTCGAACCATGAGGAGATTAGAAATGACATGAATTCCAACGTCAACATTGACTAATGAATCAATTACCGCGATCAAGATAATATTCTTGTCTCGATTCCCGAATAAGGTAGATACATTGAACAATATCGATACACAATTTGAAGTTATTCCGAACGGTGAACACAGATGAATGATTATTACCATGTGAAAATTACATAATGACAATTACCGAAAGAAATTACTGAATGATAATGACTGAATTACGACCGGGTATTACATTTTCACTCATTAATAATCACTCATCGTTCATGATTCTTTCATTTGCATTCATTGTTGGCATGTTGTAATCGTGTATCAGTTACCGATCATCATTTCATCTCCGTCTGAGTGTCGAGACGGGAGTATTATCATTATCATCGTGATTGGTAGTCTTGTGATGGAAGTATCATCTTTGGAATGTATTGGACTTGTTCACTTTCACATACGTATGGTATGTTGGATCATTCATCAATCGTAGCGAGAAATCGGAGTTGTCGGATTTTCATCTTGTCCAGAAACGAGTTACGGCCGTAACTAGTCATACATTACGGCCGTAACATGCATTCGTTGGTTCAAGGTGATTTTGGACAAAGGCGAGTTACGGACATAAGGATTGTCGGATACGGCCGTTACAGGCGCTCGTCGATTTCAGGCCAGTTCGGACAAATGGGACTTACGGCCGTAAGGGTTTCGGCATACGGCCGTAAGATGAGGAGATATGGCCGTAAGGTGGGAAGGCTACGGCCGTAAGGAGTGTTCGTAATTTTCAGGATTTGTCAGACGAGAAGGACTTACGGCCATAAGGGTTGCGGCATACGGCCGTAAGATGGGGCAGGTACGGCCGTAAGGCTTGGCCAGGTACGGCCATACGTTGCAGGCAGGGTGCCTGGTCAGTTTCGACGAAGGGGTCGTACGGCCGTAAGTTTGGCCGGGTACGGCCGTATCGGTCGAGTTACGCCCGTAAGGTGTATGGGTACGGCCGTATGGATATCGGCAGGTGGTTTGGACGAGGGCGAGTTACGCCCGTAAGACAGGTGCGGATACGGCTGTATGGCTGTCGGCAGTTTCTGGACGAAGTCGAGTTACGACCATACGAGCTGGCCGGTTACGGCCGTAAGGCCGTTGACCTAGGATGTTACGGTCGTAAGTAGGCCGAGTTACGGCCATAACTTACGGCAGTTTATAAGGGATTGGACATGACTTTTTGTTTATTTTCTCATTCTTCAACTTATATCCGATAGAGAGAGCTTGAGGGAGAGATTTTTCCATCATCTATCACTTGGGTGTTAGATTTTCATCATCTTCATTCGTTTGGAAAGCTTGGATACTCGATTTAACTCGTGTTCATCGGATCGAAGTGTTTGGATCTTCAAGAGGTAATTTATCCAACATCTTGGATTTCGATTTTGTGTTGAGATATGATGTTTTGGGCATTATAATCATGTTGTATGAAGTGATATACTTATGATTATGAGTTTGTATAAATATTCATTGGATTATTGAGGGATTATTCAAGAACACTTTGAATATTAAGTTGGATTTGGGGGTTTTCGATTAATTGTTGTTGAAATCACGAATTTGGACATTCATATTGGATTATTGATTGTATTAAAGATGTTTTGTTGGTTGGAAACACTTCTTGGGGTTCTGATATTGGTATAATTGAGGTTTGGTTGTAAACGATCGGAGATTGGTCTCAACGTGTTTGATATAATGCCCCAATGAACTTGGTTTAGTCGTACCGACGTTTTGAGTTCGTTATAATCGTGTTTGACACGTATATTGAGCGGATTGTTGGTAATTGTGTTATTCAATGTTGTTCGAGCGACCGAAATTTCATTTAGGACGTTTGTTCGTGGAAGGACGTTTTTCACTGGTGTTGTGTAAGTTAATTCTTACTCGGTTAAAAGGATATTCATTCCTTTCGTTGTTGTTCATTCATAATTATAGTTCATTCATAATGTATTAACCGTATTTGAGACTTGTAATTGTCAATTAATCACTTCATTCACGAGGAACGACGGTTCCAATCATTTCGTTGAGCTATCATTCATTTTACTATCATTTCATCTCGGTGAGTCATTATTGATTTTCGATGTCACTTTTGTTATATCGTGGCATTCCGGATCATACTAGCATGCCGGTTGGTATGTGTAGGATTTTCATGTCGGGCACATATAAAGTCGTATGTTGGTAGTTCACCTCACATTGGACTGTGCACACGAGACGATTAATTCGTGAGACTGATTAGGTACAAGACCACACGTGTATTCGATCGATACTCGTTGGTAGCTTGTGCACGGACACATTTCCATCCCGGGCGTAGTGTGGCACCACCCTTTGAGCTGTACTGTCAGTTGATTCATACAGCATGTTTGATTGCGTATGTTTTCAACAGGATTGTTATTATTCAACTCTTGATGATTGTTGTTCTGTGTAACTGACCCCGTTGGGGGATATTGTTTTCAGGTCATGGCAAGGCTAAGGCACGGGAAGAGAACGTTGACGGCGGGGAGTCCCAGTGATACTAGTAGGGGGGCCCAGTCCTTTCATTCACTCATTGTTATGTCGAGATTTATACGTCTCAACAGGCTATCGTCACAGAGACCGGGCGACCGAGCCAAAGTCCAGTAGACCAAGGCAGACTTGCCAATCAAAGGTCCCAGATCTAGTCCCAGTACCGAGCGATCGACATCTAAGGCGATCGTCTCTTGGCACCTGGCGATCGACTCTGGTGCCCGACCAGTGACGATCGCCTCTTGCCACGCAAAGCCAGCATGACTAGTCGACGAAGGCCGAAGCTCAGGATAGAGACCCACGTGCAGATCCGAAAAAGGCACCGCAGGACATGGATCGTTGACCACAGCCTGTCACCATCTGCTCACCTACCGACAAACCCGCCGAAAGGTGCAAGGTGGGACCGTCCGGGACATCGACTCAGGACACGTGCGGACTTCTCATTGGACCGCACAGCTGGCTGCCAGCAGCAGCTGCGAACTTCAAGGCAGAAAGCTCATGTGCTAAAAGACGATCGCCCCTTATTATAATACAGGAAAGGCGATCTCCCAGCAGTGGCCAGTCCTATAAATAGGAAGCCTCCAGCAGCGGATAAAAGGGTTCAGAAGCTCAACTAATAACTTGGCTTTCTCTCTTGGCAACGCTATACACTTTGGACATATTTCTCTCTCACTCTCAAGACCTCTTAACCCACAAGACGGTCGGCATAAACGAGAACAAGAACACACAGAGCTTGGCTCAAGAGATAACTAGGATCTTTTACACTCATTGTAATTGCATTCTAACATTAATATTTGTACTCCAAAGTATTCATATTAATAACATCTTGCGAGAGCATTCAAGCCCGGGACTAACAACCCCGGCAAATATTGTGTTATTTACTTTCCCACGGAAGTGTTCTCGCATTTGTTTGTTACTCGACCATTCCAGCAATATCATCTCCGGATAATATTTTGGGTAATAACACTCGTGTTTCCTTTATTTTTATTTCCGCTGCAGACTTCCATTTGGATATTATTTTCTTTTAGTGTTGTATATTTTATCTTCATATAAAATATACTTGTATTCGGTTATTATCTTGGGTATGTGGTAATAAAACTCCTCATCGGAGTAATTAATGATGTGATGTGGTTTGGTACTACATTTACCCTGTGTATTTCATTCATTTTCACTCGCCTGGTGGGTCCCAATCGGGGGTCCACGGCACTGTAATATCCGACTAGTTTGGGGTGTTACATGAGATGGTAAGCCATGAATTTTAAACCACACAGGAACTAAGGCCGGTTCCTGCTTGAAATTAAATGTTGGAGACCACTGAAATAATCTCATAGGAAAACTTGCAAAAACATATTCTCTTTCCATCCAAAGCTTGTCACAAAGATATTTGCTAGTCAAATTGATGAGTACATGTTTACCATTTAGGAAATGCACTTTGGATAGTCCAAAACCATCAAGTTTAAGTTGCTGGGATATTACCTGATTCGACGGTTTACCGTATGTAAATTTGCCAATGAGAGCAAATTTGTAATATTCGGAAACTGAGTCGCATTCGGCCTTAGAGAAGATTACCATGGGGTTAGTGTCTGACAAATCCACTGACCCGAATTTGACATCATCAGTGTCTTCCATTGTAATGACATCACGATAAGATTTGTTTGCACCAGGTTTTTGCGATGTCACTGGAGCGATCTGGTCCGATTCCACTGGTGGAATTTCGTCCGGATCCACTGGCGGAATTTATCCTTCTTCCAGACTTTAAGAGTCATTTCCAGAAACTTCCCTTGGCATGGTGTTGCTGTTAAAAACGGGTTTGCTTGCCCTCGACCGATTGGCGACTGGCGCCTCTTCAAACACGGAATACTAATTGATTTTTTCCATGATTTGATTAGCAAGGGATAGTATCTGAGAAGGAAACGAGGTTGAGGGAGATGTTTTGGTTGTTGGGTTCGGAGGTACTGGAGCTCGATCGTCGATTTGAGTAGGTGGACAGGGGTTTTAGAGCCCAAACTCACCGCCACGGGTTGAGAAGGAGGGTTTTGATGGGCTGAACCCACAGCCACCTCCGCCATAAAATCGCCACCATGAGCACCGCCCGCCAAAGCATCCGGACGTTGCGAGGAGACCACCGCAGGATCGACGACAGGGCTGGACTCCCGATCTGAAGAAGGGTGTTGAAGCGGGTGAGAGGATTTTTTGGAACTGGAGACAACATAGTTTGGTTTTGGGTTGTGGAAGTTAGACGTGAGATTAACAGGAATATTGAGATCTGAAGTCTGGGGAATAACCCCATTTGTATTTGATATTTGAAAGATTCCCACGGGTGATGGACGTGAGTTATTTTTTAAGGGGACATGATCTGATTTTCGGGAGGTGTATAGTTGATTGGCGGAGTTATTAATGTTATCACATGAAGATGTTGGGAGGGGGGCTGCCCCATGAGGAGATGTTTTTTCTACCATGAAGGCAGGAATAAAAAAATGAAAGCCGCCGCACTAGGTGGCGGAAAAGAGGAAAACGAAAGACGTTATCAGTTGGAAGATAACGTTCGGAAAACTCAAGAACAGATGAATATGGTAAGAAGATTGTAGAAAGAAGGGGGAGAGAAAATTTTAGAGAGAGAAGCATGAACAAAAGATGGCTAGCTACAATAAAACTTAATCAAGAACTAAAGGCTTAATCGGAGCTATTATATCTAATCCTTGCTACAACAAGACTTAATCAAGAACTAAAGGCTTAATCGGAGCTATTATATCCAATTGTTTCTACAACAAGACTTAATCAAGAAGTAAAATATTAATCGAGTTGTTATAGCCAATTCTGAGTATAAAAGGCTCGAATCGAATCAATAAACCCGAGTTTTCAGAGAGTTCTAACTCGAATGCATGTAACATGGTCTTATCTCTTATTAACAAGACTTAATAAAGAAGTGAAGCCTTAATCCGAGCTACTGTATCCAATTTTTGCTACAACAAGACTTCATCAAGAAGTAAATTAATCGGAGCCATTATTATAGCAAATTATGAGTACAAAAGGCTCGAATCTAATCAATAAACCTGGGTTTTCATAGAGTTCTGACTCGAATGCATGTTACATGGTCGTATCTCCTATTAACAAGACTTAATCAAGAAGTAAAGGCTTAATCGGAGCAACTATATCCAATCCTTGCTACAACATATCTTAGTAAAGAAGCAAAAGTTTAATGAGAGCTGCTATAGCTAATTCTGAGTACAAAAGTGTTGGTCCCTTTACTTAAGTATACTCGATACAGCTTGGGAAATGTTTAAGCAACAGGCTGTATGGTTTTCGAATATGAGTGCGTAGCGGAAGTCTTTAATATAGTAAGTTGCCGTCGATACAGCAACTTGGTCTAATCTCCTGTTAGCTTGGTGCGTGCAGGGTTTTGTAGTGTATACTTATATAAATCACAGTTATGAAAACAGTAACGGCGAAAGGTAAATAACACAGTATTTAAGTGGTTCGAGGTAAACCCCTCTACGTCCACTGGTCCTCCACACAGGAGTAAAACGTTTATTATAAATACTGCGTACACAACTATGTATTTATAATCAAACCTATCCTTGTATCGTTCACACAGATTGATACAAAGAATGTCGCTTTCAACCGTTCACACAGATTGGTTAAAGCTTCCTTCTTGACTAGCTTCTTCACACACAGTTCCAAAGCTTCGTCTTTATTCGTCCCACACAGGTCAGAATAACTTGTTGAGTTCACACAGAGCTCGGTTTTTACACAAAGGTAAAAAGGTAGGTAACCGGGTAAGAACAACAGCTTTGAATATGGAGTTCTTGAGCTGATGATGGCTGTTCTTGATGACTGAGTATATTTCTTCTTTCTTCAGATATGGATTGATGCTAGAAAGAAATATACTTGCTCTTGCAAGCTTGATCCGATGATAATGAATATTCAGTCTTTTGATCTTTTGAATATCGCTTGTAAGCTTGTAAATGTTTTTGATGATTCGGATGCATATCTTGATCTTTCAAACTCTGGGGATATAAATAGCCTTCTGAATTATATATCCGTTGAGATAGATCCGTTGAGCAAGATTTGATAGTTGACTTGAAAGGACAAGGATCCGGATATTGCGGGATTTGAAGATCTCTGACAGCTTCAGTATTTAAATACTTTATCCATTCAGTATTTAAATACTTCTTTATCAAACGGTACTTGACTTTAGTGAATACTAAAGATTCCTTTCCAAGCGGTCTTTAGTCCTGTTCCGATGTGGATGCTGTATCCACTAGAGCTGTAGCCATATTGGAATAGTCAGGCGCTGTATGGAAGGGCGCTGTATTGAGGTTTCGAGACAGCTTCCATACTTGGTGCTTACTTAGACTTTGTTGCTGTATCTTGGTAGCGCGAGAGCTTGCTGTATGCTGGCGCTATCAGACGGTCTTCGATACAGGATTGCAACTTCAATTTGCTTTCGATACAGGGCTGCTGTATCAAGCTTTGGTTGTTTGGCAATTATCAAAACAACATTATTTTTCCCAACAATTTCCCCCTTTTTGATAATTTCCAAAACTTCTTTGATGATTCAAAAGATTCTTGATCATGCCACGTTCTTGATATCAAAACCCCTTCAGGCTAAAATAATTTCCCTTTCGATAACCACTTGTTGGCGGCTTGAGAGGACTTCGATACAGGAGTTTTAATTTTGCAAACAGTTTCCCTCTCTATTTGATAATATCTTGAGCACGCTTCTTGATCTTCGGTCAAATGATCTGGTCTTCAGCACTTGATCTAAAAGAAATGTGAACTGCTCGCAGGTAATTTCTGACATGACAGGAAAGTTTGTTACATCTTAAACTAATGATTGGCGCGCAGGCACAATCTTACATAGTGATCTAGTTGAGTACAACTGAACCTATAAACTGTTCACAGACGAGTTTTTACAGCAGTACACAATAAAATAAATTTATCAATCATAATTGTTGACCTAATGTTCTTCCTTAAAAAGGTACATACAGGATTCAATTTTATGTTCGGATTAACGCTGTATTCATGGGTCGTACTGTATTCCTCCTTAATTAATGCACACGTCAGCTGTAGCAAGGTTTCATGCCTTCTTTGTCCTACAGTGCTGTATTGACGGTTCTAAGTGTACAGTTAATTAATGGTAGATACTGTATTCTTGGGTCTTACAGCATTCCCCCTTACTTAATGAGTAAGAGCATAAAGACTTACAGGGATTTCTGGCTGTAGTGTTTCCCGATAGTGCCTTTCGGTACCCAAATTTGCCGGGCAACAATTTGTTTGTTGTAGGCTACTTTTGGTCCATTATATCGATATCTACGTGGGGCAGGCACATAGTCGTTGTAATCATGATAATTATAATGCATGAATATGGAGTTCTTGAGATGATGATGGCTGTTCTTGATGACTGAGTATATTTCTTCTTTCTTCAGATATGGATTGATGCTAGAAAGAAATATACTTGCTCTTGCAAGCTTGATCCGATGATAATGAATATTCAGTCTTTTGATCTTTTGAATATTGCTTGTAAGCTTGTAAATGTTTTTGATGATTCGGATGCATATCTTGATCTTTCAAACTCTGGGGATATAAATAGCCTTCTGAATATTATGTCCGTTGAGATAGATCCGTTGAGCAAGATTTGATAGTTGACTTGAAAGGACAAGGATCCGGATATTGCGGGATTTGAAGATCTCTGACAGCTTCAGTATTTAAATACTTTATCCATTCAGTATTTAAATACTTCTTTATCAAACGGTACTTGACTTTAGTGAATACTAAAGATTCCTTTCCAAGCGGTCTTGATCCTGCCCGATGTGGATGCCGTATCCACTAGAGTCAGTAGCCATATTGGAATAGTCAGCCAGTATGGAAGGGCGCCGTATTGAGGTTTCGAGACAGCTTCCATACTTGGTGCTTACTTAGACTTTGTTGTCAGTATCTTGGTAGCGAGAGCTTGGTCAGAGGCCGGCGCTATCAGACGGTCTTCGATACAGATTGCAACTTCAATTTGCTTTCGATACAGGATGTCAGATTGCTTTGTTGTTTGGCAATTATCAAAACAACATTATTTTTCCCAACAATTTCCCCCTTTTTGATAATTTCCAAAACTTCTTTGATGATTCAAAAGATTCTTGATCATGCCACGTTCTTGATATCAAAACCCCTTCAGGCTAAAATAATTTCCCTTTCGATAACCACTTGTTGGCGGCTTGAGAGGACTTCGATACAGGAGTTTTAATTTTGCAAACAGTTTCCCTCTCTATTTGATAATATCTTGAGCAGGCTTCTTGATCTTCGGTCAAATGATCTGGTCTTCAGCACTTGATCTAAAAGAAATGTGAACTGCTCGCAGGCAATTTCTGACATGACAGGAAAGTTTGTTACATCTTAAACTAATGATTGGCGCGCAGGCACAATCTTACATAGTGATCTAGTTGAGTACAACTGAACCTATAAACTGTTCACAGACGAGTTTTTACAGTAGTACACAATAAAATAAATTTATCAATCATAATTGATGTCCTAATGTTCTTCCTTAAAAAGGTACATACAGGATTCAATTTTATGTTCGGATTAACGCTGTATTCATGGGTCGTACTGTATTCCCCCTTAATTAATGCACACGTCAGCTGTAGGAAGGTTTCATGCCTTCTTTGTCCTACAGTGATGTATTGACGGTTCTAAGTGTACAGTTAATTAATGGTAGATACTGTATTCTTGGGTCTTACAGCATTCCCCCTTACTTAATGAGTAAGAGCATAAAGACTTACAGGGATTTATGGCTGTAGTGTTTCCCGATAGTGCCTTTCGGTACCCAAATTTGCCGGGCAACAATTTGTTTGTTGTAGGCTACTTTTGGTCCATTATATCGATATCTACGTGGGGCAGGCACGTAGTCGTTGTAATCATGATAATTATAATGCATGAAAAATCGAGAATTATAGTTGTTATTCCAGTACGATTGTCGTCTCGGAGGTGGAGCTATTTTCTTTGGCCTAACATCTTGCCTTTTGGGTCTCCAGTTGGATTCCCAACGATGTTGTTGATACTGCGCTGACACCTGCTTTCTTGATGGATAACGGGGCTCTTGTATCCAGTGTCTAGGCATGCTGTACTGAGAGTACTGCTGTTCGGGCCTTTGTTGGTTGGATGCAGCCTTCTTCCTGAATGACTGCTGGCGTTTATGATATGCTTGTGGAGCATGCTGTTGAGTACGCCTTCTGAGTGGCTGTTGGTTCCACTGTCTTGAATAGTAGAGTTGCGGGGGTGGAATGGCAGCTTTTTCTATTCGCGGTGCAACAGGTTCCTTCACAGAACTCGGAACTTCTTTCGATACAGGGATGGATTCCTTACTCCTGACGAATACTGTACTAGATTTTTCTTTGTTGGAGAACGAGTTGTACCCTAAGCCACGTTTATCATGAGCATGTTGCCCAGTGCTTAGGATCTCTTCCATTCTTTTAGAGGATTTCTCGAAAGATTTCAAGATTGTCTCTAATTCTCCTTCACGTTTCTCGAGAGATTTTACTTTGGCTTCGAGTAGAGCCAAATCATTTGTCTTGCTTTCAAGATGAGAATTAGTCTCATTTAGATTATGAGCAAGTTGATGATTGCTCTCCATGAGTTTTTCTAAATTGACTTTGCTGTTTTCGCAATCAGCTGATATATTTTCGTAATTATTCTTCAGCAAGTCATTTTCTTCTTTCAGCTCTAAGTTAGAAATTTCAAGCTGTATGTTTTCTTCTTTCAATATCTCATGGGCCGTTTGAATGTTATTAAATTCATTCAGCATATTTTTAAAGGTATGAGATGCATTTATAGGAATGTTTGAGGTGGAGCTTACCTCATCATCGCCGTCTTCATTTTTTTCTTTAACTTCGGCCATAGAGCACACATAGGCTGGATCTTCTAACTCATCATCTGACGACTCACTATCAGTGACCACCTGGAGACATTCTTCGGTCTTTGTTGATGCGGGCGGAGCTTTTGATTCTCTAATGAGGGCCTTGAGTTTGTTCTTCATCCTGTTTCTCCAGTCATCAAACTCGTTAATGTGAAACATAGATATCTTATTAGACATAAAGGTATCCATATTAGAAGATGGGAATTACAAAGACTGTTTTCGAAAATAAGTATTTTTAAGGATCTGATTCAGTAAAAAATGCGACTGATTCTTTTTAGAATCAACTGCTCCGATACCAATTGTTGGTCCCTTTACTTAAGTATACTCGATACAGCTTGGGAAATGTTTAAGCAACAGGCTGTATGGTTTTCGAATATGAGTGCGTAGCGGAAGTCTTTAATATAGTAAGTTTCCGTCGATACAGCAACTTGGTCTAATCTCCTGTTAGCTTGGTGCGTGCAGGGTTTTGCAGTGTATACTTATATAAATCACAGTTATGAAAACAGTAACGGCGAAAGGTAAATAACACAGTATTTAAGTGGTTCGAGGTAAACCCCTCTACGTCCACTGGTCCTCCGCACATGAGTAAAACGTTTATTATAAATACCGCGTACACAACTATGTATTTATAATCAAACCTATCCTTGTATCGTTCACACAGATTGATACAAAGAATGTCGCTTTCAACCGTTCACACAGATTGGTTAAAGCTTCCTTCTTGACTAGCTTCTTCACACACAGTTCCAAAGCTTCGTCTTTATTCGTCCCACACAGGTCAGAATAACTTGTTGAGTTCACACAGAGCTCGGTTTTTACACAAAGGTAAAAAGGTAGGTAACCGGGTAAGAACAGCAGCTTTGAATATGGAGTTCTTGAGCTGATGATGGCTGTTCTTGATGACTGAGTATATTTCTTCTTTCTTCAGATATGGATTGATGCTAGAAAGAAATATACTTGCTCTTGCAAGCTTGATCCGATGATAATGAATATTCAGTCTTTTGATCTTTTGAATATCGCTTGTAAGCTTGTAAATGTTTTTGATGATTCGGATGCATATCTTAATCTTTCAAACTCTGGGGATATAAATAGCCTTCTGAATATTATATCCGTTGAGATAGATCCGTTGAGCAAGATTTGATAGTTGACTTGAAAGGACAAGGATCCGGATATTGCGGGATTTGAAGATCTCTGACAGCTTCAGTATTTAAATACTTTATCCATTCAGTATTTAAATACTTCTTTATCAAACGGTACTTGACTTTAGTAAATACTAAAGATTCCTTTCCAAGCGGTCTTCAGTCCTGTTCCGATGTGGATGCTGTATCCACTAGAGCTGTAGCCATATTGGAATAGTCAGGCGCTGTATGGAAGGGCGCTGTATTGAGGTTTCGAGACAGCTTCCATACTTGGTGCTTACTTAGACTTTGTTGCTGTATCATGGCAGCGCGAGAGCTTGCTGTATGCTGGCGCTATCAGACGGTCTTCGATACAGGATTGCAACTTCAATTTGCTTTCGATACAGGGCTGCTGTATCAAGCTTTGGTTGTTTGGCAATTATCAAAACAACATTATTTTTCCCAACAAAAAGACTCGAATATAATCAATAAACCCAAGTTTTAGTAGAGTTCCGACTCGAATATATGTTACATGGTCCTATCGCCTATTAACAAGGCTGAATCAAGAAGTTAAGACTTAATCTAAGCTACTATAGCCAATTCACAATATAAAATACTCGAATCTAATCAATAAACCCGAGTTTTCATATGATTCCGACTCGAATACATGTAATGTGGTTTTATCTCCTATTAACAAGACTTAATCAAGGAAGAAAAGATTAATCAGAGCTATTATAGATAATTCTGAGTATAAAAGACATGAATCTAATCAATAAACCCGAGTTTTCATAGAGTTCTAACTCGAATGCATGTAACATGGTCTTATCTCTTATTAACAAGACTTAATAAAGAAGTGAAGGCTTAATCCGAGCTACTATATCCAATTTTTGCTACAAAAAGACTTCATCAAGAAGTAAATTAATCGGAGCCATTATTATAGCAAATTATGAGTACAAAAGGCTCGAATCTAATCAATAAACCCGAGTTTTCATAGAGTTCTGACTCGAATGCATGTTACATGGTCGTATCTCCTATTAACAAGACTTAATCAAGAAGTAAAGGCTTAATCGGAGATACTATATCCAATCCTTGCTGCAACATATCTTAATAAAGAAGCAAAAGATTAATCAGAGCTGTTATAGCCAATTCTGAGTACAAAAGGCTCGAATCTAATCAATAAACCCGAGTTTTAGTAGAGTTCCGACTCGAATGCATGTTACATGGTCCTGTCGCCTATTAACAAGGCTTAATCAAGAAGTTGAGACTTAATCTAAGCTACTATAGCCAATTCTCAATATAAAATATTCGAATCTAATCAATAAACCCGAGTTTTCGTAGGATTCCGACTCGAATACACGTAATGTGGTTTTATCTCCTATTAACAAGACTTAATCAGTAATTATCGGAGCTATTATAGCGAATCCTTGCCACAACAAGACTTAATCAAGAAATAAAATATTAATCGGAGTTGTTATAGCCAATTCTGAGTACAAAAGGCTCGAATCTAACCAATAAACCCGAGTTTTCGTAGAGTTACGACTCGAATGCATGTGATGTGGTCTTATTTATTATTAAAAAGACTTAATAAAGAAGTGAAGGCTTGATCCGAGCTACTATATCCAATTTTTGCTACAACAAGACTTCATCAAGAAGTAAATTAATCGGAGCCATTATTATAGCAAATTTTGAGTACAAAAGGCTCGAATCTAATCAATAAACCTGGGTTTTCATAGAGTCCTGACTCGAATGCATGTTACATGGTCGTATCTCCTATTAACAAGACTTAATTAAGAAGTAAAGGCTTAATCGGAGCTACTATATCCAATCCTTGCTACAACATATCTTAATAAAGAAGCAAAAGATTAATCAGAGCTGTTATAGCCAATTATGAGTACAAAAGACTCTAATATAATCAATAAACCCGAGTTTTAGTAGAGTTCCGACTCGATGCATGTTACATGGTCCTATCGCCCATTAACAAGGCTGAATCTAGAAGTTAAGACTTAATCTAAGCTACTATAGCCAATTCTCAATATAAAATACTCGAATCTAATCAATAAACCCGAATTTTCATAGGATTCCGACTCGAATACATGTAATGTAGTTTTATCTCCTATTAACAAGACTTAAGCAAGGAAGAAAAGATTAATTAGAGCTATTATAGACAATTCTGAGTATAAAAGACATGAATCTAATCAATAAACCCGAGTTTTCATAGAGTTCTAACTCGAATGCATGTAACATGGTCTTATCTCTTATTAACAAGACTTAATAAAGAAGTGAAGGCTTAATCCGAGCTACTATATCCAATTTTTGCTACAACAAGACTTCATCAAGAAGTAAATTAATCGGAGCCATTATTATAGCAAATTATGAGTACAAAAGGCTCGAATCTAATCAATAAACCCGAGTTTTCATAGAGTTCTGACTTGAATGCATGTTACATGGTCGTATCTCCTACTAACAAGACTTAATCAAGAAGTAAAGGCTTAATCGGAGATACTATATCCAATCCTTGCTACAACATGTCTTAATAAAGAAGCAAAAGATTAATCAGAGCTGTTATAGCCAATTCGGAGTACAAAAGGCTCGAATCTAATCAATAAACCCGAGTTTTAGTAGAGTTCCGACTCGAATGCATGTTACATGGTCCTATCGCCTATTAACAAGGCTTAATCAAGAAGTTGAGACTTAATCGAAGCTACTATAGCCAATTCTCAATATAAAATATTCGAATCTAATCAATAAACCCGATTTTTCATAGGATTCCGACTCGAATACACGTAATGTGGTTTTATCTCCTATTAACAAGACTTAATCAGTAATTATCGGAGCTATTATAGCGAATCTTTGCCACAACAAGACTTAATCAAGAAATAAAACATTAATCGGAGTTGTTATAGCCAATTCTGAGTACAAAAGGCTCGAATCTAACCAATAAACCCGAGTTTTCATAGAGTTCCAACTCGAATGCATGTAGCGTGGTCTTATCTCCTATTAACAAGACTTAATCAAGAACTGAAGGCTTAATCAGAGCTACTATATCCAATCATTGCTACAACAAGTCTTTTTTTTTTTATAATCAATAAACCTGAGTTTACGAAGAGTTCCGACTTGAATACATGTAAATTGGTTTTATCTCCTATTAACAAGACTTTTTTTTTTAAAAAAACAGAATACATTATTAATCTGATAAATGAGGGTGGACGAGGCCCTCTACTCGCCCAGCAGGCAATGATCCACTAAGCCTGCTAAATATTACACATGAATTTTTTTCCTCCTAACATACGGGTAGGCCATTTTATCCAGTTTAATAAATCCGAGGATTTTCCCTTTAAAATTAGAGACATCACAGAGGTGGAAATCTTGATGATCAGAACCTTCGTTGGCTAAGAAGTCAGCGACTGCATTGCCTTCTCTACAGATATGAGATAAATGGGTCTCAATTTTATCCATTAGAGACCGAATTTGAAAAATAATCCTTTGGATTTTCCAGTGGCAGGAAGTGTACTTAATAATCGATTGAAGTGCAATTTTCGAGTCAACTTCTACCCAAACTTTTTTAAAATTGTGTTGATTGCAAAGATCGAGCCCTCTCCAGATGGCGTAAATTTCCACAAAATTATTGGTTTGAGTTCCAAGATATTCAGAGAACATGATAAGAGGATTGCTGTGGTGATCCCGAACAATTCCCCCAGCGGCCGCACTGCCCGGATTACCCTTCACGGCGCCATCCGAATTTAATTTCCACCACCCCACCGGCGGCTTAATCCAATGAACAGCCCTGACTGAGTATCGTGACCCAGGGGCAGGTTTGATGCCCAAAAAATCTGCCATTCGATCCGCTCCCTTCAAGAACCGTCTACTAATTTTGCCTTTTAATTTGATGTTGTTAATGTAATTCCAAATACGCTCACACACACGTTTAGGCGTGAAGGGGACATTATCAACCCTTTTGTCATTCCTACAACACCAAAGAAACCAAACAATCAGAATGGGAATAATGTGAAAAATACGAGTTTTGCCCTTCGTTTTACCAAACCAATTAGCAATGATGAGATTAAAGTTGGAGGAAATAAGGATTTTGATCCCCGCAAGGTTATGAAAAACCTTCCAAACTTCTTTAGCCACCGGGACATTAATAAAGAGGTGGGGAATATTTTCATCCCCATTACAGCAGAAACACGAATTAGTGGCAATAATGCCCCTACGCGCGAGCCCATCCAGCGCGGAAATCGATTTATTGAGGACTTTAACCATAAATAATAAAATGGTAGGTGTGATTAAAGGATTCCAACAATAATGAAGAATATTATTAACAGGTTTTTTCTGACGAACTAAATCCCAAGCTGCTTTGAAGCAAAAAAGACCGTTTGAGGATAGAGTCCAACCAGGTTTATTCTCACCATGGGTAATAGGTAACGAGCAAATATGATCACAAATGCCAAACGGGAGTTTGCGATTGATTTTCCTCCTATCCCACCCCACTAGTCCAAACACAATCAATAGTATCTTTAGCTTTAGTTTGGAGAAAATTGGTTAACGGGTTCAGATCGCACCAAATGTCGTGCCAAATAGAACTTTACCATTACCATTATGCCAAAAGATTTTATCATTAGTAATAGATCTAATGCGGCAAAGGTTTTTCCAAATTATGGAACTTTTGGGGTTGAATTTAATAATCATGGGGTGGAGCCGAGAATAGTATTTTTTAAGGAGTAAATTAGACCAAATATTGTTGGAGGTTCTGAATCTCCACCACAATTTCATCTCGACTGCCCGGATAATGTCATGAAGATTCCTACAACCGAGACCCCCCTCATCTGTAGTAAAACATAACCGATTCCAAGAAGCCTAATGTAACTTATGTTTATTGTCATTAGTTCCCCATAGATTGCTACAACAAGACTTAATCAAGAACTAAAGGCTTAATCGGAGCTATTATATCCAATCCTTGCTAGAACAAGACTTAATCAAGAACTAAATGCTTAATCGGAGCTATTATATCCAATCCTTACTGTTGTGAGGAAATCCCTCACACTATGCCGTAAGTGCACGGTGTCAACAAGTAATAAAGTGATCAGTAAGATATCATTCCCTCGAGGACTGATTTCACTAAGTACCAAAATATAGTCGACTCGTAATTTTATTTGAAGAAAATTATATAGAATTTACTTCTAAACTAATTGCAGAAAATAATAATAATAATAATATAAATAATAATAAGGGTGTAGGATTATGATTATCACCTCAAACAATCAGAAATGATTTCTATTCAATTCAATTCACTTTTATTCAATTCATTGTAAACCAGGAATTTCTAAATTATTCTAAAGTCTTTCCCAAGGTCGATAGAAAATACTACGAATTATTAACCCGATATATCCCTATTCGAATTAGATAATTAATAGCTAAAACAGTTTAAGAATTCCCACAATAAATAGGCTTCACAATTCCCATGAGTATATTCCTATCTCACGAAAATTATGATTCTTCTCACAAGAACTATGCCAAAATTTCATCTCCCAAATCCATAAAGACATTCAAAACAATTCAACTGTTGGCCACACAATTAAAAAGCATTAAGAGCAATGAGAAAAATCCAACTCAATACGAATAACGAGTAAATTGAAATAATAATAAATAAATCAAACCGTCATGAAATTGGCTACAATCACAATCCTTCTCGAACAGATCTAGGAACTAAGATGCGGAAAAATTAAGAAAAACCGTAAGGAATCCGTGGTCTTGTCGTCGCCCACAAATCTCCTCCTTGTGTTCTTCGCCCCAGCTATCGATCCACCTCCGAGTTCATTCCCCTATTTTCAGCCCTTCAATGCTTATTTATAACTGTTATCAGCCTTCAAAACGCGTCCGTGTGATTAGGTCGAGAACAGGCTTTAAAACGGCGAAGAAACGCGGAAGGCTCAGCCAAAACCGCCATGTGGTCCGCGGCTCACTTAATCTGTGCCGCGGCCCCTACTGCTCAGCGCCGGATGCCTGGGCGCATATTTTCCTCCTGGGCCGCAGCTCACTTAGGCTGTGCCGCGGCTCACGGTACAGTGGGTTCGGCGCTTGCTGGTCACCTGCGTGTGCCGCGGCCCGCTTCCCTTGTGCCGCGGCCCAGGCCAAAAACTGCCGTTTTTGCCCATTTTTCGTCGTTCGAGCTTCCGGACTCCAATTTCCTGCAAAACATATAAGAATAGTGCATTAAAAGCTCATTTATGCAGATTTAGGCTCAAGATGGATATAAAATAATGATAAATAAACGCATAAAAATACGCCTAACAAATACCCCCAAACTTGAGCCTTTGCTTGTCCTCAAGCAAAAATTATCAATTTTAAACAAAATGTATCGTGAATAATCATGCAAGTCCATAGTGCTCAACTTAATCAATACTACCCTGAAAATCTCAAAGAATAGTACAAGTATCGTAATAGCGAGTCACATCCAGGACACTGATTCCACTATGTAACCAATTTCAGTCCTAGTCAATCGTTCATGAAGAAAATCAAGCTCAAAGATTAACAAGCGTGAATTTAACCGACCCTCAATATGAAGGGTTAGATTAAACAAGCCAATTCGCCCAGTCCCACAGTCTAGTGGCAAAATTCAAGAGTTTCATTATCAAAATTACTCCTAGGACAACATTCCCTTATGTATGATCAATAATATGATTCGAGTTAACCACTAGGTTTCGGCTCTCGGGATATTTAATCGGGATGATCCTAGGGTGGATTTCCATTCTCATGTATCGGGGAACCGTTTGACGTAAAAGATACTCATGAGGCATGCTTCTAGTTACTAAGCCCCCCTCTACAGCGGAGAAAAAACTCAAATAGCAATTCCCGCATGTCAAGGTTGCTGTTTTACGCGAGAGTAAACAATGGGTCACGTGAATACCCCCGGTTACTAGGCTTCCCGTCATCGGTAATGCGATATTTCTAAATTATTAATCTATTCAGGGTCGTCTTTTTACGCGAGAGTAAACAATGGGTCACGTAAATACCCCCGGTTACTAGATTTCCCATCATAGAACAACTAATATCTCGACTTTTTGGAAAAACTATCCGACTCTAAACTCAATCCAAGTGCCAACAAGACTCATATTACTGGACGAATAGCTACGCGAAAAGTTTAACCAAACGTATAAACGGTGATTTGAAAACACGTATGTCTCATTTCTTATATGCTAAGATTTCTACAAAAACGATAAAATTTCGGACCTAAATGAATACTCAAGAGAAACAAATATCGCTGACTGCAACTCGACTAAACTCAACCGTTTCTTCCAAGAGAAATCAGTATCGTAACATCAGATTTACACACGGAAGCACGAAAAATTCACGAAAATTTCACGTTTTTGAACGAAACCATCAACAACATGCAAGGACAATAAAGCAATCGCAATTTATACCCAAGAAAAATTAAGACAATTATCGCATGCTTCAATTTATTCCACTACACATAACATCATCAATAATAAAACTCATGTGAAAATAAAAGAGATAAGGAAAAGTGAAACTTATTCCAAATGTCTTCTTGAACGCCAGCACATGTCTGAGTGGAATCGACTGTCAATCCATACTTCAAATAATGCTCAACATCACGAGGGATCCCCAAACTTAGTCTCTAGTCATGAAATAACAATAGACATTAAATCAAGAAAGACTAGAATATGAAGAATAATAACTCATTGGGGTTATATAAAAATATTAGAGAAATAAGGGCCAACAAGAATACACGAATCCAAACGAACTATCAAACAAAAGAAAAAAAATTATAAAAGAAAAATTAAATAAAAAAAACTAACTAGAAGGCAAGTAAAAATGATGGGTTGCCTCCCATCAAGCGCTCTATTTTACGTCTTGATCACGACGTGGCAAAAAGAATTTAACGTGGCTTCTTTCTAGGGAGATTGCTAAATGCCCCCTTCTTGCAATCTATAAGCCTCTTATTCCACAAGGGAGGCTTTGGTTCATGCCCGGTTGCCAAAAATAATGTGTAAGAATAATTATGCGGACAACCAAAAAATGATGGAAGAATATAATAATGATAAGGCATGAAAAAATAAGCAGAGTTCGAATGGGTAGATAACAAAGACATATCATGAATAACCTCATTAGAACTCAAAGAATCAGCCTCAACAAAATCAAAAGTAATGGGGTCAATCTCTCCCATTATGGATTTGGGAAAAATTATGCGCGGCACCGTTAATAAAATTTTAGGTACATAAGTGTTCGCCTTATTAGTCGAAGTTTGATGACAATTTAATGAAATTTCTTTGGAAACATCATCAATGGTAACTTCTTCTACAAGCTCATCACACTTTATGTAATTATCAGGTGCTGGGGGATCAACCCTAAAACTCAACATGTTTTTCCTTTCAACCTCCCCCTCAACTTCACTACTAAATATATGTGCTGGAAAATAACTATAGCGAATCTCAATACCACGACGTGCACATTCTCGCTCAAGAGGGGTACTATCTGGATTTTCGAGAGCGTCTACACATTGTTCAAGCATGGTCTTTTGTTTTGGGGGAGGTGGTATCGACCACTATTAGGCAAATTATTAATATCATCGAATTTTATGAAATGCCAAGGGTCACGATAATCAAAGGAAAACATAATGAAAAAAAAATAAAAATATAGAGATTAACAAGAAAAACTTCAAATTAAAATTAGAGTCGCTTGGTATTGATATTAGCGAAAAACCAGTCCCCGGCAACGGCGCCAAAAACTTGTTGTGAGGAAATCCCTCACACTATGCCGCAAGTGCACGGTGTCAACAAGTAATAAAGTGATAAGTAAGATATCATTCCCTCGAGGACTGATTTGACTAAGTACCAAAATATAGTCGACTCGTAATTTTATTTGAAGAACAATTATATAGAATTTACTTCTAAACTAATTTCAGAAAATAAATAGAAAATAATAATAATAATATAAATAATAATAATAAGGGTGTAGGATTATGATTATCACCTCAAACAATGAGAAATGATTTCTATTCAATTCAATTCACTTTTATTCAATTGATTGTAAGCCAGGAATTCCTAAATTATTCTAAAGCCTTTCCCAAGGTCGATAGAAAATACTACGAATTATTAACCTGATATATCCCTATTCGAATTAGATAATTAATAGCTAAAACAGTTCAAGAATTCCTACAATAAATAGGCTTCACAATTCCCATGAGTATATTCCTATCTCACGAAAATTATGGTTCTTCTCACAAGAACTATGCCTAAATTTCATCTCCCGAATCCATAAAGACATTCAAAACAATTCAACTGTTGGCCACACAATTAAAAAGCATTAAGAGCAATGAGAAAAATCCAACTCAATACGAATAACGAGTAAATTGAAATAATAATAAATAAATCAAACCGTCATGAAATCGGCTACAATCACAATCCTTCTCGAACAGATCTAGGAACTAAGATGCGGAAAAATTAAGAAAAACCGTAAGGAATCCGTGGTCTTGTCGTCGCCCACAAATCTCCTCCTTGTGTTCTTCGCCCCAGCTATCGATCCACCTCCGAGTTCATTCCCCTATTTTCAGCCCTTCAATGCTTATTTATAACTGTTATCAGCCTTCAAAACGCGTCCGTGTGATTAGGTCGAGAACAGGCTTCAAAACGGCGAAGAAACGCGGAAGGCTCAGCCAAAACCGCCATATGGGCCGCGGCTCACTTAATCGTGCGGCCCCTCACGCTCAGCCGGATGCACAGGCGCATATTTTCCTCTGGGCGCAGCTCACTTAGCCGTGTGCCGCGGCTCACGGTCTGGGTTCGGCGCTTGCGGGTCACTGCGTGTCGCGCTTCCTTGTGCTGTGCCAAAAACCGCGTTTTGCCCATTTTTCGCTGCTCGAGCTTCCGACTCCAATTTCTGCAAAACATATAAGAATAGTGCATTAAAAGCTCATTTATGCAGATTTAGGCTCAAGATGGATATAAAATAATGATAAATAAACGCATAAAAATACGCCTAACAAATACCCCCAAACTTGAGCCTTTGCTTGTCCTCAAGCAAAAATTATCAATTTTAAACAAAATGTATCGTGAATAATCATGCAAGTCCATAGTGCTCAACTTAATCAATACTACCCTGAAAATCTCAAAGAATAGTACAAGTATCGTAATAGCGAGTCACATCCAGGACACTGATTCCACTAAGTAACCAATTTCAGTCCTAGTCAATCGTTCATGAAGAAAATCAAGCTCAAAGATTAACAAGCGTGAATTTAACCGACCGTCAATATGAAGGGTTAGATTAAACAAGCCAATTCGCCCAGTCCCACAGTCTAGTGGCAAAATTCAAGAGTTTCATTATCAAAATTACTCCTAGGACAACATTCCCTTATGTATGATCAATAATATGATTCGAGTTAACCACTAGGTTTCGGCTCTCGGGATATTTAATCGGGATGATCCTAGGGTGGATTTCCATTCTCATGTATCGGGGAACCGTTTGACGTAAAAGATACTCATGGGGCATGCTTCTAGTTACTAAGCCCCCCTCTACAGCGGAGAAAAAACTCAAATAGCAATTCCCGCATGTCAAGGTTGCTGTTTTACGCGAGAGTAAACAATGGGTCACGTGAATACCCCCGGTTACTAGGCTTCCCGTCATCGGTAATGCGATATTTCTAAATTATTAATCTATTCAGGGTCGTCTTTTTACGCGAGAGTAAACAATGGGTCACGTGAATACCCCCGGTTACTAGATTTCCCATCATAGAACAACTAATATCTCGACTTTTTGGAAAAACTATCCGACTCTAAACTCAATCCAAGTGCCAACAAGACTCATATTACTGGACGAATAGCTACGTGAAAAGTTTAACCAAACGTATAAACGGTGATTTGAAAACACGTATGTCTCATTTCTTATCTGCTAAGATTTCTACAAAAACGATAAAATTTCGGACCTAAATGAATACTCAAGAGAAACAAATATCGCTGACTGCAACTCGACTAAACTCAACCGTTTCTTCCAAGAGAAATCAGTATCGTAACATCAGTTTTACACACGGAAGCACGAAAAATTCACGAAAATTTCACGTTTTTGAACGAAACCATCAACAACATGCAAGGACAATAAAGCAATCGCAATTTATACCCAAGAAAAATTAAGACAATTATCGCATGCTTCAATTTATTCCACTACACATAACATCATCAATAATAAAACTCATGTCAAAATAAAAGAGATAAGGAAAAGTGAAACTTATTCCAAATGTCTTCTTGAACGCCAGCACATGTCTGAGTGGAATCGATTGTCAATCCATACTTCAAATAATGCTCAACATCACGAGGGACCCCCAAACTTAGTCTCTAGTCATGAAATAACAATAGACATTAAATCAAGAAAGACTAGAATATGAAGAATAATAACTCATTGGGGTTATATAAAAATATTAGAGAAATAAGGGCCAACAAGAATACACGAATCCAAACGAACTATCAAACAAAAGAAAAAAAATTATAAAAGAAAAATTAAATAAAAAAAACTAACTAGAAAGCAAGTAAAAATGATGGGTTGCCTCCCATCAAGCGCTCTATTTTACGTCTTGAGCACGACGTGGCAAAAAGAATTTAACGTGGCTTCTTTCTAGGGAGATTGCTAAATGCCCCCTTCTTGCAATCTATAAGCCTCTTATTCCACAAGGGAGGCTTTGGTTCATGCCCGGTTGCCAAAAATAATGAGTAAGAATAATTATGCGGACAACCAAAAAATGATGGAAGAATATAATAATGATAAGGCATGAAAAAATAAGCAGAGTTCGAATGGGTAGATAACAAAGACATATCATGAATAACCTCATTAGAACTCAAAGAATCAGCCTCAACAAAATCAAAAGTAATGGGGTCAATCTCTCCCATTATGGATTTGGGAAAAATTATGCGCGGCACCGTTAATAAAATTTTAGGTACATAAGTGTTCGCCTTATTAGTCGAAGTTTGATGACAATTTAATGAAATTTCTTTGGAAACATCATCAATGGTAACTTCTTCTACAAGCTCATCACACTTTATGTAATTATCAGGTGCTGGGGGATCAACCCTAAAACTCAACATGTTTTTCCTTTCAACCTCCCCCTCAACTTCACTACTAAATATATGTGCTGGAAAATAACTATAGCGAATCTCAATACCACGACGTGCACATTCTCGCTCAAGAGGGGTACAATCTGGATTTTCGAGAGCGTCTACACATTGTTCAAGCATGGTCTTTTGTTTTGGGGGAGGTGGCTGACTGACCCTATTAGGCAAATTATTAATATCATCGAATTTTATGAAATGCCAAGGGTCACGATAATCAAAGGAAAACATAATTAAAAAAAAATAAAAATATAGAGATTAACAAGAAAAACTTCAAATTAAAATTAGAGTCGCTTGGTATTGATATTAGCGAAAAACCAGTCCCCGGCAACGGCGCCAAAAACTTGTTGTGAGGAAATCCCTCACACTATGCCGCAAGTGCACGGTGTCAACAAGTAATAAAGTGATAAGTAAGATATCATTCCCTCGAGGACTGATTTGACTAAGTACCAAAATATAGTCGACTCGTAATTTTATTTGAAGAACAATTATATAGAATTTACTTCTAAACTAATTTCAGAAAATAAATAGAAAATAATAATAATAATATAAATAATAATAATAAGGGTGTAGGATTATGATTATCACCTCAAACAATGAGAAATGATTTCTATTCAATTCAATTCACTTTTATTCAATTGATTGTAAGCCAGGAATTCCTAAATTATTCTAAAGCCTTTCCCACGAATTATTAACCTGATATATCCCTATTCGAATTAGATAATTAATAGCTAAAACAGTTCAAGAATTCCTACAATAAATAGGCTTCACAATTCCCATGAGTATATTCCTATCTCACGAAAATTATGATTCTTCTCACAAGAACTATGCCTAAATTTCATCTCCCGAATCCATAAAGACATTCAAAACAATTCAACTGTTGGTCAGACAATTAAAAAGCATTAAGAGCAATGAGAAAAATCCAACTCAATACGAATAACGAGTAAATTGAAATAATAATAAATAAATCAAACCATCATGATATCGGCTACAATCACAATCCTACTCGAACAGATCTAGGAACTAAGATGCGGAAAAATTAAGAAAAACCGTAAGGAATCCGTGGTCTTGTCGTCGCCCACAAATCTCCTCCTTGTGTTCTTCGCCCTAGCTATCGATCCACCTCCGAGTTCATTCCCCTGTTTTCAGCCCTTCAATGCTTATTTATAACTGTTATCAGCCTTCAAAACGCGTCCGTGTGATTAGGTCGAGAATAGGCTCCAAAACGGCGAAGAAACGCGGAAGGCTCAGCCAAAACCGCCATGTGGGCCGCGGCTCACTTAATCTGTTCCGCAGCCCCTGCTGCTCAGCGTCGGATGCCTGGGCGCAAATTTTCCTCCTGGGCCGCGGCTCACTTAGGCTGTGCCACGGCTCACGGTACAGTGGGTTCGGCGCTTGCTGGTCACCTGCGTCTGCCGCGGCCCGCTTCCCTTGTGCCGCGGCCCCATGCCAAAAACTGCCATTTTTGCCCATTTTTCGTCGTTCGAGCTTCCGGACTCCAATTTCCTGCAAAACATATAAGAATAGTGCAATAAAAGCTCATTTATGCAGATTTAGGCTCAAGATGGATATAAAATAATGATAAATAAACACATAAAAATACGCCTAACACTTACTACAACAAGACTTAATCAAGAAGTAAAATATTAATCGGAGTTGTTATAGCCAATTCTGAGTATAAAAGACTCGAATAGAATCAATAAACCCGAGTTTTTATAGAGTTACGACTCGAATGTATGTGATGTGGTCTTATTTCCTATTAAAAAGACTTAATAAAGAAGTGAAGGCTTAATACGAGCTACTATATCCAATTTTTGCTACAGCAAGACTTCATCAAGAAGTAAATTAATCGGAGCCATTATTATAGCAAATTTTTAGTACAAAAGGCTCGAATCTAATCAATAAACTTGGGTTTTCATAGAGTTCTGACTCGAATGCATGTTACATGGTCGTATCTCCTATTAACAAGACTTAATCAAGAAGTAAAGGCTTAATCGGAGCTACTATATCCAATCCTTGCTACAACATATCTTAACAAAGAAGCAAAAGATTAATCAGAGATGTTATAGCCAATTCTGAGTACAAAACACTCGAATCTAATCAATTAACCCGAGTTTTAGTAGAGTTCCGACTCGAATGCATGTTACATGGTCCTATCGCCTATTAACAAGGCTTAATCAAGAAGTAAAGACTTAATCTAAGCTACTATAGCCAATTCTCAATATAAAATACTCGAATCTAATCAATAAACCCGAGTTTTCGTAGGATTCCGACTCGAATACATGTAATGTGGTTTTATCTCCTTTTAACAAGACTTAATCAAGAAGTATCGGAGCTATTACAGTGAATCCTTGCCACAACAAGACTTAATCAAGAAAGAAAATATTAATCGGAGCTGTTATAGCCAATTCTGAGTACAAAAGGCTCGAATCTAACCAATAAACCCGAGTTTTCATAGAGTTCCAACTCGAATGCATGTAACGTGGTCTTATCTCCTATTAACAAGACTTATTCAAGAACTAAAGGCTTAATCGGAGCTTCTATATCCAATCATTGATACAACAAGACTTTTTTTTGGAAAAATACAGCAGCTCTTATGTTATTGCGAAAAATTGAGGGTGGACGAGTCCCTCTACACGCCCGAGAAAATGAGGGAGGACGAGTTCCTCAACACATCCTAAAATAAGATACACATGAAGATTATGGGTAGCCGACCCAAAGGCAAGGCTAAAGTTTGCCAAGTATCTCCCAAACTAAACAACGATTACATGTAATCTTTTCTACTCCTAATGTAGGGGTAGGACATTTTATCGAGTTTAACAAGGCCTCGGATTTTCCCTTCAAGATTGGAGATATCGTGGAAATGAAAATCTTGGCGATCACAACATTTATTAGCCAATAGGCCGGCAACAGCATTGCCCTTGCGAAAAATATGTGAAAAATAAATTTCGTATTTTTCCACAAGGGCCCGAATTTTAAAAATGAGACTTTGGAGTTGCCAATGACACGAAGATGACTGCTCAATCAAGTAGAGTGCAACCTTCGAATCGACCTCCATAGTAAAATTGTGATCGATGCAAATGTCAAGCCCCCTCCAAATGGCGAATATTTCAGCAAAGTTGTTGGTTTGGGCTCCAAGAAATTCGGAGAACATGAAGTGCGGGTTGCCGAGATGATCCCGAACAATCCCCCCCGCGGCCGCATTGCCCGGGTTGCCCCTCGCAGCCCCGTCCGTATTGAGTTTCCACCATCCCATGTCTGGCTTAATCCAACGGACAGCCTTAATTTTGTACCTCGGCCCCGGTGCCGGTTTGATGCCCACATAGTCGCAATTCTATCCGCTCCCTTCTAAAAATGCCTTTTAATTTTTCCTTGAAGTTTGAGATTGAAGATATAGTTCCAAATACGCTTACACACAACTTTCGGCGTAAATGGAACATTATTAACTCTCTTATCATTCCTAAAGCACCAAGGAAACCATAAAATGAGGATTAGGATGATGTAAAAAATGTGGATATTGCCCTTGGCTTTACCAAACCAATTAGCAATGATAAAATTGAAATTAGATGATAAAATGACTTTGATCCCCGCAATATTATGAAAAAAATTCCAAACAGCTTTTTCAACCGGGCCATTTAAAAAAGGTGGGGAAGGTTTTCAATACCATTACAACAATAGCAGAAATTGGTCGCAATAATACCCCTCCGAAGGAGACCATCTGGAGTTGGGATCCATTTATTAGGGACCTTGACCATAAACAAGGAGATGGTAGGTGTGATAAATGGATTCCAACAAAACTGAAGAATATTATTCAAAGGGTTATTATTCCGAACCAACTCCCAAGCGGTTTTCAAAGAAAAATCCATGTTAGGGGATAAAGTAGTCCAAGAAGGCTTATTATCGGAAGGTAAAGTGGGTAATGAGCAAATATGGTCACATAAACCCGAAGGGAGTTTGTGATTAATTTTATTTTTATCCCACTCCCTATTAGTCCAATAAGCCTCAATTTTATCTTTGGAATTAGTATAGTTAAAGTTTGAAAGAGGACTCAAGTCGCACCACTTGTCATGCCAAAAGGACACATTACCATTACCGCTATTCCAAAAAATTTTATCATCCGCAATAGATCTAATACCACAAAGCGTTTTCCAAATCGGAGAACTTTTTGGATTAAATTTGATAACCATGGGGTGAAGCCGAGAACAATATTTTTTGAGTAAGAAATTAGACCAAATATTATTAGAGGTTCTAAACATCCACCATATTTTAATTTGGGCAGCCCGAATAATGTCGTTAAGATCCCTACAACCGAGACCCCCCTCATCTGTAGGGTAACAAAGTCGATTTCAAGCCGCCCAATGTAACTTCCGTTTATTGTCATTAGATCCCCATAGAAATTAATTGAACACTCTTTCTATGTAATTTATGACATTCGCAGGAGGTTTGAGCACTTGAAGGTTAAACAAAGCAATGGAGTTTAACACCGATTTAATTAATTCTAGGCGGCCCCCCTTAGAGAGCAAATGGTGGTTCCACGTTATAATTTTGTTTTTAATTTTCGAGAGGAGGGGACCGTACATATCAAAGGTTTGAAACCCTTCCACATGGGGACGCCTAGATACATAATTGGAAAATCAACTTTATTAAACCCCAGAATTCTTTGCACCCAAATAAAGACTTGAGGGGTCGGATTGTTCATAATGAAATTACTTTTGTGGTTGTTGATCTTTTGACCAGAAACATTCTCATAGTGAGTAATGCTATTATTGAAAATGTGAAGACTTTTTTTTGGAAGCATTAACAAAAACGAGAATATCATCGGCATACGCCAGATGTGTGATTTTCACTTTTTTCTTAGCTTTGTAGTACATCGTAGGATTTTTGAAAAACATTTGATCAATACTCTGGGAAAAATAATCGGCAGCACTTACAAAAATGAGGGGGGATAGAGGATCCCCTTGCCGAATACCTCTCTCGCTTTTGAAAAACTCATTCGATTGCCCATTGACAAGGACCGAGAACCAACAGTTAGAAATGCAAGATTTGATAAAATTAATCCAAACATTCGAAAGACCAAAGCTAGTCATAACTTGAAATATAAAATTCCAATTAATTCTATCATAGGCCTTTTTCCATGTCGAGTTTAATAATGGTGTTAGTCAGCGATTGAGAAATGTCATGGGTAACTTCGTGAGCCGTCAAAATATTATCCGTAATATTCCTTCCCTTGATGAAACCTGAGTGGGCCGGATTAATAATGGATGGGATAATTGTGCCAAGTGTTTTGCTAAGAATTTTCGAAATGATTTTGTAAGTAGTGTTACACAAACTAATCGGCCGAAAATCTTTTCAAGATCGAAGATTATTATTTTTAGGGATAAGTGTAATGGTGGTCGAAGTAAAATTCCGAGGCAGCGGGGAGCCACCAAAAAAATCCGTAACGACTTCCAATACATCCCAGCACACTATATCCCAACAAATTTGAAAAAAATTAGCATTAAAACCATCCGGTCCGGCAATGATATCTCCATCCATATTGAAAACACATTCCTTAGTTTCATCAAAAGTGGGAATACTACAAAGACTAATATTAATATCATTAGAAATAATATTAGGCACCACCCGAGTCGATGTCATCTAAAAATGGGTTTTGATCCGTAAAGCAACTGGAGAAGTAAGATCTGCCAGAGTTACCAATTTCCTCGGGATTCGTGATGTAACGACCATTATTCCGAATCGAGTGGATACAATTTTTTTATCTTTTCTTTTTCACAACGGAGTGAAGAAATTTAGTATTCCTTTCCCCTTCAATCATCCATTTCACATTAGATTTTTGTTTCCAAAAATCTTCTTCCATGTATAGTACAAGGGTAAGGTTGGCGTTCATTGTTTTAAGGTGGATCAGATTAGTAATGGAGGGGTCTTGATCAAAATCATTTTCGGCAACTTCCACCGCATATTGGGCCTGATCTACTTTAGTAAAAATATTACCAAAGTCTAATTTATTCCATTCCTTAAGGGTGTGTTTTAACCTCGAGATTTTCTTAAAAAGTTTGAACATCCCTCGAGAATTAGTATAAAGATCACATGATTCCTTCACTGTGGGTAAGAAAAGGTGGTGTTTAACCCACATATTTTGAAATCTGAAGGAAGCCTTGGGTTTAGATGTATTATTACTGAATTGAGACAACATGGAGTTATGATCCGATTAATATTTAGGGAGATGCCGAATAGATAGAAAAGGAAAGGCCGAATACCACTCCGGGGAAAGGAGGATCATGTCCAGTCTTTGCCAGACACTTAATCATGAACTAAAGGCTTAATCAGAGCTATTAAATCCAATCCTTGCTACAATCCTTATTCAAGAATTAAAATATTAATCGGAGTTGTTATAGCCAATTCCGAGTATAAAAGGCTCGAATATAATCAATAAACCCGAGTTTTCATAGAGTTCCGACTCGAATGCATGTGATGTGGTCTTATTTCCCATTAACAAGACTTAATCAAGAAGTAAAGGCTTAATCGGAACCATTATAGCAAATTCATGCTACAATTCTTGCTACAACAAGACTTAATCAGGAAAGAAAAGATTAATCAGAGTTATTATAGCCAATTCTAAGTACAAAAGGCATAAATCTAATCAATAAACCATAGTTTTCATAGAGTTATAACTTTAATGCATGTAACATTGTCTTATCTCCTATTAACAAGACTTAAGCAAGAAGTGAAGGCATAATCAGAGCTGCTATACCCAATGTTTGCTGCAACAAGACTTAATCAAGAAGTAAAACATTAATCGGAACTGTTATTATAGCCAATTCTGAGTACAAAAGGCTCGAATCTAATCAATAAACCCGAGTTTTCATAGAGTTCTGACTTGAATGCATGTTACATGGTCGTATCTCCTATTAACAAGACTTAATCAAGAAGTAAAGGCTTAATCTGAGCTACTATATCTAATCCTTGCTACAACTGTAATATCCGACTGTAATTTTTCATTTTTATATGTCGTTGTATATTCGGATAATTTGATTATCGTGGATCATTGTATTTAGTATTATTTTGAGGTATTATAGATTTGAGCTTCATATCATTGTTATTTCATTTCATACTTGATGATTCGATGTTAATTGGAGAGTTGCATTTTTGAACTTTTTCTGTTGGTGTAGCATACGCTACGTAGCTTAACTAACATACGCTAAACTCGTGATTTAACGTACGTAATATGTTGTCTGTTGTGTACGTTAAAAAGGAATCTGACATCAGTTGACTTCTGCACGTGAACTTGTTATCTGTTGGCATGCATGTGTATGATGTCTGAGCTGTCGTGTCGGCTAGAGTCAACTTTTATTAGTGTGCGTAACACCCTTTTAATTAGCGTGCGTTAATGGCCTCTGGATTCAAGTCAGTAGCCACTGTAAGCCGATTACGTACGTAACTCTTACAGATTAGCATACGTAGTAGCGTTAACGTACGCTAAAATGGTTAAATAGCATACGTTAAGGCTGTGCAGTCTATTTATAGACCCAGTCTGTTTTTCATTTCTCTTCAGCCTCAACCCGATTTTCTCTTCGTTTATTCCCTCTCATACCTCCTAAGACCTATAGTTACCTTCTCCAACTTGGTTTCGAGTCTTGTAACTTGGTTTGGAACTCATTGATTCAAAGTTAGAAGGCATTCTTCAGCTTGAAGTGTGTTTCTTGTGGTGTTGAAGGTTGTTCTTCGTTTCTGGAGGTAGGTGTACTTTCTTCTCTGTATTGTTTTCATATGTTGATGTTAGTAATGAAGTATACTTCACCTAGAGTTATATTAATCAAGTAAAACATAGTTTTAATTAAACTTCTTCACACTTCTTGATGAATATGATAAATGAGGGTTTGAAATAGATGAGTTCTTAATGTTATAATGATAGTAACCATGTTTATAATCATCATGCTCACCTTGCTGGACGAATTCATCTCAGTAGGACCTTGATAAATCAGTTTGTATCATCATAGTTAGACTTAATCAATGGATTGTTACCATAAAGTGTATAAACACCATGTTTGATATTCACTTACCTTGGGGAGAACTTGGCAATGTTAAAAGTAGGATGATGTTCTCTTGTTCAAATTCTTAGGAGTTATAACCTCATTATGTTTCAGCCCAACACGACCTTGAGAAAAGATAAGTGTAGTTGTGAGAACAACAATAACTTCTTATTAACCGGATGTGTTAATAACCTAAGAATGTGTTTGATCATCAAGTAGTGTTCTTAAGATTGTGAATTCATAATGATATTAATGGATCTTTCAGTTTTGTAAGAATGATTTGATAATCCTCATAAATATGGTGTAATCTCATAACTAATATAACCTTCTTATAAGCTTACTATTCAATTTAGATGAGATGATGAACATAGTGGTGCAGATTTCACCTTTTAACATTATAATGTTTTTTAGAAAGTTTAATCTACATAAGATGTTATGGACAACATAAGTGGTTGTTTAACATGTTCTTGATAAATCCTTGGTTATAAAGAATCATGCGAACTTTCGGTAATTGTCTTGCGAATCGATTTTAAGGATGAATTGAGTTAAAAGAATTGTAGGGTGTCGTATCACTAATTTTATATCGTTAAATATACGGATATGTTATTGAGTAAAATGTATTTCGTTTAAGGTTGATTGTTCGAGTAGACAATATTAGTCTAAGGACCGTTCGTTCGATTAGACAAGGGAGGATTTTCTCGTCTCGGTATCGAGGCAAGTTATCTTGCTTGGTTATAATGATGATTAAATTCTTGTGATGTTCATACATTTCATGTGTATGAAATGTTTGTGAAATGTTATATAAATTTGATATTGTCTTTGACGTTGTTCCATCGTTCATCATGGGATTTGCATTCCTAAGTCCTTCACTTTGAATCATTGATCTTGATGGTCCTTATTATCACTTTGGTGAGTTTTTTTTTATCCTTAATCGGATATGTATTTCGTTGAAATTCGTTGTCATGTTGTATCGTGACATTTCTGGAATCATATCTGCGTGCCGATTGGATATTGTGTAGGATTTTTAGCCGGGCACTTGTATAGTGATATGTGGATGTTTCCGTATTGGACTGTGCACACGAGACGTAGTTCGTGAGGCTAATTAGGTACATTGTCACACGTATATTCTGGATTCCATATACGGGGTGGACATGTACACGGACACATTTCCGGATCGGGCGTACTGTGATGTGTATCTTGATCCATATTTTTAATCGTTCATAGTCCATGTATGATTGGATGTGTTCGACAGTTTGTGACCGATTGTTCATACGCCCGAGGGGTATGATTAATAGTCAGGATGTTTCCTTGAGATCTATATATGTGAATTGTATAATGTCGGAAGAATTAATTATCATGTATATCTGACCCTGTGTTATGGGCGAAATACTTGTGTTGTATTTTAGGTCGAGGCAAAGGCAAGGCACGGGAAGAGCATGTTGACGGCGAAGGGTTCGAGGGATACTAGTTTGGGGGCCCCAAGTCTATTGTCGTCCGATTATGTTTTAAACCATGTAATATTACTTTAGTTCTGCCTTATTTAAATTTTTGTCTAGTTGGATTAATGTTTATGTATTTTCCATCTCCATATGGTTTATACTTGAGTTTTCGGATCATGTGCATCATAAGGCCGTTGGCCATACAATTAAATAAACTCCTAGTCGGAGTAGTGAATAATTATTGCGGTTCGGTATCACAAAGATAATGCTTATTTAACCTGTTTTGGATATCGCCTAGTGGGTCCCAGTGTGGGGTCCACGGCACTGTAATAGCCGCCTTTTGAGGTGTTACAGAAAATGGTATCAGAAAGTGTTGTTTTGTTTCTCTTTAAGAGTCGTTGTATAATGAACTAGTATCCAAATACCTTCGTGTCACGTGTGACCTGTGCAAGCGCCTGACCCTACGAGCCAAATATGGTATATAGTCTTCGAGCCATGATTTAATTGATGGCATGATATTGATATCGGAATGGTTCTCTTTGTTGATCTTGTTATTTCGAGTATTTGTGGCAGGATTTATCTGATTAATAATTTGAGGTAATTGTTGGATGGATTATATGATTGAAATTGTTCGACTTGACGTCGATGTAATATTCTGTGTGACATTCGTGGTGTCGACAATTAACTATGAACCGTTTCCTTTAATATGTGATTCCTTGTTGCTATTAACTTAGCATGAATTTTGAATAGTATCTTGAACTGTACTTATGATTATCATTATGATTTATTCTTTCAGTATGGAAAGGAATCTGAGAGGTCGTGGCAGATGGGGACGAGGCCGCGGAAGGGGCCAAATCCCGATACCTCGAGCCAACATACACGCGAATGTGGATCATAGTTCCGCAGATAGTGGTTCGCCTTCTAGGGACCAATCGCACCAAAGTGGGCGTGAGGATGCGCGTGTCGATCCTTACGTTGTGATGCAGGGCATGATGACTCAGATGACCCAGATGGGTCAATTAATGGAAGCTATGCAGAGGGCCACTACTGGCTAGCAACAACTGTGATTGGCGGACCCGTGAGTCAGATCATCAGCGACATCTATTGCTAGCGACCTCCGACCTTTGAAGGCTCCTCTGAGCCTGCTTACATTGTGCATTGGATCGAGCATTTTGAGAAACTTTTCGAGATGGTGGACTGCCCGGAAGAGAATCGCGTCTCCGTAGCAGCTTACTATCTCAGCAAGGGAGCTCACACTTGGTGGATTTCAGTGAGGCCAGTTGATGGTGCTTACACTTGGGGGGAATTTAACGCTAGACCGTTACTATCATGGGCCACTCCGTGAGGCCAAACTGTCGGAATTGCTAAACCCGGACCCGTCCGAGGATGATGATGTATTATCTGTCGCTGAGAAATTTCAGGCACTTTTTCCTTTTGCCTCGTCGATTGTCCGAACGGAGGCTGATAAAATCAAGTATTTTCTTAAGAGGCTTAAACCCCGAATGAGAATGCAGCTGTTGAATCACCACTGTACGACCCTGCCGGAGTTCATCGAGAAAGCTCTGGATTACGAGCTCACCACGAAGGAGATTTCTAAGAAGCAACCACAACCCAACAACAAAAGATCTCGGAACCAGAACCAGACTAAGAGTAACCGGGGGACATTCTGGAAGCCCCAGTCATTTCCAAACCCTTCTGATCGACCACCCATGGTGTCGAAGCCAGCCAGATCGCACTCTCGAGCGGTCCCCTCATCTGTTGTGTGCTATAACTGCGGAGACCAGGGGCACGTCAGCTCCAAATGCCCGAAGCCGGCCGTCGCATGCCATACTTGTGGGAAGAATGAGCATCGTGCTCGTTTTTCAAGAAATGGGCCCGGACGTGAACCAGTAGCGTCTCATACTCCAAATCAGTCTGTTGTCTAGGACCGTGTGCCTCCGTCCGCTTCTTATCAGACTACTGCAGCAAATAGGGGAACGGGTCGTGAGAATCAAAGTGGTACACATGGTGCAGGAGCCGCAAAACCCAGGATCTACGAAATGAAGAAAGCTGATGATCCCGAGGCCATCATGATTACAGGTATACTCGAGATCCATTCTCAGCTGGTGTGTGTTCTTTTTGATACCGGTGCTTCACACTCTTTTATATCTACTTTTTGTTTAAGTTGTTTGCCTCTAGACCATGTTATCAATTGTGAGCCCTATGTGATTGGTCTACCCGATGGTAGAAGAATTATTGGGAATCATAAAGTCCAGGACTGTCCGATTCGCATGAACGACCATGAGTGATTGTAGTCGATTTACCTAAGGATGATATAATCTTGGGTATCGATTGGATGGATTGTCATGATGCCATAGTGTCCGCAAGAGGATGGTAACAGTAACTTCTGATGATGGATTCGAGTGTAATTTTCGAGGTGATAATCCCAGCCGTTCCGGGAGAGTCATCAACGCTATGAAGGCAGTGAAACTGCTTAATTAAGGGTTTATTGGTTATTGGTGCTACATGACCAAAACAACAGATCGACCAGTCGAATTGGCCAACATTCCGGTAGTCCGAGACTACCTAGACGTATTTCCAGACGAGTTTCCAGGCTTACCTCCTCATCGTGACGTGGAGTTTATTATTGAGTTAGAGCCAGGTACGTCCCCGATTTCAAAAGCACCATATTGTATGGATCCGAATGAGATGAGGAGTTGAAGAACCAGCTTGAGGAGTTGACTGAAGAGGGCTATATTCGACCTAGTGCGTCCCCTTGGAGAGCACCAGTGTTATTTGTACGAAAGAAGGACGGATCTCTGCGTTTATGCATTGATTACCATGAGTTGAACAGGGTAACCATCAAGAACAAATATCCTTTGCCTCGTATTGATGATTTATTGGATCAACTTTAGGGAGCTGCTGTGTTTTCTAAGATCGACTTGAGATCTGGTTATCATCAGTTGAGGATTCGAGAGTCTGATGTCTCGAAGACAGCCTTCCGTACTCGCTATGGGCATTATGAGTTCGTGGTGATACCATTTGGATTGACTAATGCACCGATGGTATTCATGGAGTTGATGAATCGAGTTTTTATTAACTACCTGGATGGCTTTGTAGTCGTTTTTATTGACGATATTCTGATTTACTTTCGTGACCACGAAGAGCATAAACATCATCTCCACCAAGTTCTCGATACGTTGAGGCGGGAACAGCTTTATGGGAAGATTTCTAAATGTGAATTCTGGATGCCTGAAGTTATCTTTCTTAGGCATGTGATATCAGCCGAAGGAGTGAGAGTGGACCCACAGAAGACAGAAGCCATTCAAGATTAGCTACCTCCGAAGAACATGAAGGAAGTTCGTAGTTTCCTCGGCCTAGTGGGTTACTACCGATGGTTCGTGGTGTTGACTCAAAAAGTATTTTGATGATAATCTCATTCAAAACATTTAATAAAATCGATCTCAGCAAGCTGTTATATTGAAGGAAAAAACTGGTCTTAGCGCACGTTACATGTTTCAGAGTAGCACACGCTATCGAGGCATATATATACAGACAAGTCAACTCAGCTGCAGTCTAGTCGGAACCTACCTGATGGATAGCGCACGCAAAAGCTTCACTATTTACGTACGCTAAAATACCAATATTAGCGCACGCTATACCATATTATTAACGCACGCTATCGCATCTCAAGTCAGAGGACAGTGAAGTCTGGACAAGAAAGAGGACATAATTTGTGCACCCTACGTACGAAGATTTACGCACGCTATTATCAAGAATTAGTGCACGCTACATATAAAATCTTGCGCACGCTACCAGAAATATGTTTGGTAGTCCAGTAGCCACTGAACTCAAATGTGGAAGCTCTTACGAACGTTACTCAGGCTAACGTACATTATCTGGAAGTTGGTTAGCGCACGCTACATTATAGATATTAGCGCACGCTAAATCAGTCAAAATTCTACCGTTGGATATTCTACCCATTGGAGCGAAGAAGTCAAAGAAGATCCGTGAAATTTGGAAAAGCTGATATTAAATAATACTAGCGCACGCTATGCATAATTGCTAGCGCACGCTAAGTACAATTTTTAGCCGTTGGAAAAAAGACGTTGGAGAGACAAACCAACACATTTCAAAGTCAAAGTTGAAGACCTATTGACCAAACATTAGTGCACGTTACTTTGGAATGACTAGCGCACGCAAGACATATAATTTTACCGTTGGAACAGTTTATTATGACCGTTTAGATCAGTCAAAGTCAGAGGCCGTTTGCGCATGTTACGGAAGTGCTATTAGTGCACGCTAATAATGAAAATGTCAGAATTCAAAGAAGGACTGAAGCCTATAAATACCTATATCATTTGGGTATCTCAACACACAACTTTAAGCATTCAAGCATTCAAGCATTCAAAGCATTCTTGAGCTCAAATTACTACTGATTACTACATTCTAAGTTGTGAGAAGAAAAGATACAAGAGTGATTCACATTGTAATATCTATTATACTTTGTATTCTTTTCATTGGTTGTATGTTGCATCACTCATACTTGAGCGTAAGAGAAACGAATTAAGAGTCACTAATCCAGTGTTATTAGGATCTTTGATCCGGCATTGTTAGGATTACACTCCAATATTCGTAAAGTGAGGATTATCTAGTTCCGATAGAACACTAAATAAACAAAGTTTATTTTGAGAGTAGTTGAGCTTGGACCAATAGAAGACAAGCGGTTGTAACGATTATTGTACTCGGACCGATCGAAGACGAGTCAAGTCTGTGGTTGTTCTTGAGCCAATAGAAAAAGAAGTCGGAGAGAGGACGTAGGCAAGTTGCCGAACCTCTATAAATCTTTGAGTCTTTTACTTTCCACACTATTTTCTTTTATTCGCGAGAAAGTTCGATATTCTGTATTACCACTATTCAACCCCCCCTTCTAGTGGTGAATTTATCTCTTCAGTTGGTATCGGAGCGGGTCTCTTTTTAAAAGGTTTTACCACCTAAGGGAAAAAGATCCGCAAATGGCTCTTCTTGGCCAAATCGAAGGAAATGCGCTCAACCGTCCTCCTTTATTTGATGGTTCCAATTTCATGACATGGAAAAAGAAAATGGCTATCTTCATTCAAGCCTACGATATTGAAATTTGGAAAGTTATTGCCCTTGGTCCGAAGCTTGCAAAGAAAGAGGATGGATCGTTGTAAAAGTTCGACAAATTCAATGACGAGGATTGGAAGAACACACATGTCAACTCACGTGTTACTCAACTTCTCTATTGTGCCCTTAATCCCGAAGACCTCAATAGGATATCCTCGTACGAAAGCGCAAAGGAAATTTGGGAAATTCTCGAAGTAACTCATGTAGGAACCACCCAAGTCAAGGATACTAAAATCAACATGCTACTTCATGACTACGAACTCTTCTCCATGAAAGACGAGGAGACGATCACAAATATGTTGGGTTAATTTTCGGCTATAACCAATGAACTTGCATCTTTCGGAAAGCCTATATCGAGTAGCGACAAAGCCAAGAAAATTCTTCGCTCGTTGCCACGAGAATGGGATGATACGGTTACCGCAATCATGGAGTCCAAGGATCTCAACAAACTTGAGTTTAGTGCCCTCATCGGGTCACTCATCAACTATGAGATCGTTCTCAAGTCTAGAGGTACTAAACCAAAACCTCGGGAAAAAGTAGTCGCATTCAATGTTGATAGCGATATTGAGGAAGATCTTCCCGAAGATGAAGATGACGAGGAACTTACTCTCTACGCCAAGAATTTTAGAAGGTATAAAAGCTTAATTCAAAAATGGCGAAGTTTCCTTGGTCGGGATGGCAAGCCGGAGCAAAAGAAGAGTGGCTATGCTCCTATAAAGAAGTTCGACAATAATTGTCGGAAATGCGGTCAAGCCGGTCACTATGCCAAGGAATGCTGAGGATCCTCTTCAAATCCTCAAATGGAAAGATTCAAAAAGAAGGAGGTCCTAATCGCTTCTTGGAGTGATGACGAGGAGGAGATTGAAAGATCTGTAGACGCGAATCTCGCATTCATGGCACTCAACTCCGAAAGCAATATCGAGGTAAGTTCTAAACTCAATGATGACGAATATGATTCATTTGATTTTTGCGATTCACAAGAAGTTCATCATGATGATGAGTTATTAAGTGCGTTTGAATCCTTGAACACGGAGTATGACGAGATGGTTAAATTAAATATATCTTTAAAGAGAAAAATAAAATCTCTAGAACTCGAAAATTCCTCTCTTCAAAAAAAAGACAATATTGAACTCGACCATACCCTATGCCTTGAAAAAGAAAACATTTTGAAAATTGAGTTGTCCAAAACTTAAAAGGAGTTGAAATACATTTTGAACAAATTTACTCTCGGAAACGAGAAATTCAAAAAGCTTTTATCTATTCAAAAATCCCCATTGCTAAAACATGGTCTTGGTTTCGATCCGTTTAAAAGGGAACAATCTCTTATCAACCTTGATAAAATAAAGAAAACCGAAATCGAGAACTCAAAAGCCCCTTTCAAACAACGAGTTCATGATGTTAATGTTCGTTCAAAGTTGAGAACCATCAAGGTTAAACAAATATGGGTTCCTAAAGGGACAATTGTTCCCAATGCTATAAGTATAGTTAACTTTGGAGGACCCAAACGGGCTTGGGTACCGAAACAACCGAGAAATTCTATTTTTGTAGGTCTCGGCACCAAAGAAAAGCAAGTGGTACATTGATAGGGGATGTTCAAGGCACATGTGAGGCTCCGAGGATTTGTTTGAAGACCTCGAATATCAAGAACAAGGACATGTGACCTTCGGTGACAACCAAAAAGGAAAAATTAAGGGAATCGGCAAAGTCGGTAAGGAACCTTCTCTCTCTATCAACAAAGTATTGTTTGTTGAAGGTTTGCATCATAATCTACTTAATGTTTCACAACTTTGCGATGAAGGTTTTAAAATTCTCTTTGAACAAACGCATTGCATGGCATTTAGTAATAATAAAATTGAATTCATATGTTTGAGATGTGGAAACATTTATATTGTTGATCTTAATGATAAAAGTTCATTCAATGAAAAATGTCTTATTACTTTGGATGATAATGCATATTTATGGCATCGAAAATTGGGGCATACATCTTTACCTATTATTTCTATTTTATCAAGACACGATCTTGTCCGTGGTTTACCCAAACTCAAGTTTGATCGAAAGCATTTGTGTGAATCATGCATAAAAGGCAAACACACTCGAGAATCTTTCAAACCAAAATTCGAGGTTTCCACTAGCCATATTCTTGAACTTGTGCATATGGATTTAATTGGACCATCTAGATATGTTAGTCTAAATGGTAAGCTTTATACTTTGGTCATTGTTGATGATTATTCCCGTTTTACTTGGGTTAGGTTTATCGCTCATAAAGATGACACATTTTTCGAGTTTTCCAAATGGTGTCGTTTGGTGCAAAATGAGAAAAATCTTTCTATAATTTCAATCCGCACCGATCACGGAGGTGAATTTGATTGCACTCCATTTGAGCTTTTATGTGACAAATATGGTATTAATCATAATTTTTCGGCTCCTAGAACACCTCAACAAAATGGGGTTGTTGAAAGAAAAAATCGATCTTTGGAGAAAATGTCAAGGACTATGCTTAATAAATATTCTCTTCCACAATACTTTTGGGCCGAAGAAATTTTTAAGGCATGTTATGTGATTAACTGTAACACCCCAATTTCACTTTGGGTTATTACACGCCGCAGGACACACAAAGGTCCCGCCAGGCTGACGACACACAGGATTAAGCCACAATCCACTACATAATAACCACGACATAACAGTCCAACAAAGGATATAAAACACGAGATAGGCCTCGGCCGCGGCCAAAATAGTATAGTTCAACATCATTCACTGAACGAAAACATTACGCGACATAGTACAACTCAAAACCAACAATAATACAGTATATAAAACCGACTCAAACATCACAAATACAATGACTAATACGAGGTCTCTAACATCTAGTGTGCTTGTCAACTCCGTGTGCACCACATGCGGGCTCCTGTCCCTCGAGAGTACCTGAAATGTATAAAACATTCCACCCCAACGAGGGGTTAGCCACAACCGCTAGTGCAAGTACAATATTATAATATTTTAATCCACAGGCATTTCAAAATTATTTCAAAATCAAAACAGTTCAATTCGCGATATTCCGGAATATAAATATCGATCGTCAGTAAAAACATTCCGACGATCCTCGCGACCCAGTCCGGCCCTCAAGCCACCAAGTCCCTGTGTGCCCCGTCGAGCAACCCAGGTGAGGATGTCCACTCAAAGTATCTATCGTGACCCGGTCCAGCCGCTAAGCCACCAAGTCCCCGTGTGACCCCGTCGAGTCAATCCCCGAGTGAGAGTACCCGAGAACAACCTTTCAACTCTCATCATTAATTAAACCATCATAGAAATGCATGTCATACACTAATGCAATAAAGTACTTCCCTGGACTTTCTTACTCTCAAAGGAACAACAACGAACAAGGCTACGGTCCGAACTATCTTCCGAATCCCGCTCCTAACAAACATCTAGGCTCAATCATTTACAATTTTGTTGGAAACACTAAAATCCATCCTAGGTTCTACCCTTAGGACCATTTCATCGAGCACTAAGGGGGCATAATGGGTTTTGCTTGATTTACAAAAGAAGATTTGGAATCAATCCACAAAACCTTGAGGAAATCATGAAATCATACTTATGCAACTATTTCAACTATAATTCATCATAAATTTGGAGCTAAAACGGTTGGAGAAATGAGATCATTAAAACCCCCAAACTCCCCCAAGTTAGGGTTCTACAGAAAGATTACCTCAATTCCTTGATGAAAATGATGTAGGATTGATAGATCTTTACTTGAAGTTGGAAATATTTGAGTTTCAACCGTGCTCCGCCGAAACCCTTGCCTACACAGACCTGGAGTCGTCTAGAAACTCGAAGAAGAGGAAAGAAGGTGAAAAATGACAAGTGTTGACCGCAACACATGTATTTATATAAGTGCGCCCTAGCGAGCGCTAACGCTCACCGAATAACGTGCGCTATCGGCCTAGGCCTGCAGCCCAGACCCTTTTGCCCAGCCGAGCTGGTGTGCACCACATCCGACAGCGTGCGCTACTCAATCGAGTTAGCGTGCGTTGTACCGTCGAGTTAGCGCGCGCAACTTCCGACTTAGCGTGCGCTATATGGTGTCCAGTCCAAGTCCAGAACCTTTCTGCCCTGTTCAGAAACCCTTCTGTCTATCCTGGTAGCGTGCGCTACGACCGACTAGCGTGCACTACGACTGATGAGTTAGCGCGCGCAACGACCGTTTTAGCGCACGTTACCTGTTGGTGTGGCCAAAGTCCAGACCTCACTGTCCATACTGTCCGGGCCGCTTAGCTCGCGTTATCACCCGACAGTGGCGTGCGCTACCTATTCCCCTAGCGTGCGCTAGTTCGATCTTTGTCCCAGTCCAGTGCCCTCTGGACTGTCCCATGTTGCCGGTTAGCGTGCGCTATCCGTCCGGCGGTAGCGTGCGCTATCCTACGACCTCCATTGCGTATGTTACTCGGATAACTTAGCGCACGTTAGCCCTAGGTTGCGAAAGCGATACAAACAGTACGACGCACCGATAACAAATATTAGCGGAATACTAATAAGAAACACAACATACAGGCTCAATCTCGAATCAAACACATGATACCAATATTCAAAAAATTACAAACCAAACCACAGAGTTCATGAATTTATAATTATAACCAATAAAAAGTACGATTATTACATTCTCTCCCCCTAAGAATAAGTTTCGTCCCGAAACTTACGAAGTGAATAATTCGGGGTATTTAGATTTCATATGCTCTTCGTCTCCCACGTGGCTTCTTCTGATCCATGTTTCGACCATTGTACTTTGACCAAAGGGATAACTTTACGCTTAAGTTGTTTTACCCGACGCTTCAAAATCTGGATTGGTTTTTCCTCAAAGGTGATATCGGAATTCAATTCAATCTCTCCAAAATCAATGATATGCTTAGGGTCTGGTACGTATTTCCTCAACTGGGAAACATGAAATACATTATGCACATGACTCAGTGAAAGCGGAAGGCCCACGCGGTAAGCAAGTTCGCCAATTCGTTCTATAATCTCGAATGGCCCAACATATCTCGGACTGAGTTTACCCTTCTTCCCAAAGTGATAAACTCCACGGATTGGCGACACTTTTATCAACACATGATCACCGACTTCGAACTCCAGTAGTCGACGTCGATTATCGGCATATGACTTCTGTCGGCTTTGGGCCGCCAAAAGCCTCTCGCGAATCAAAGAAACCTTTTCCCGGGTCCCCACTAACATATCTGGTTTCGTCCAAATCAGTTCAGAGGAATCATCCCAACACAATGGTGACTTACATTTCCGTCCATCTAGAGCCTCAAACGGTGCTATCTTAATCGACGCATGCCAGCTATTATTGTAGGCAAATTCGATTAGTGTCAAGTGCGATTCCCAGTCATGTTTCTAATTTAAGGCACATGCTCGCAGCATGTCCTCAAGGGTCTGAATTGTCCGTTCAGACTGCCCATCGGTCTGAGGATGGTACGATGTACTGAGCCTCAGTTCTGTCCCTAATTCTCGGTGAACGGATTGCCAGAAGTGCGACACAATTCTATCGTCTCGATCGGAAATAATGCTCTTAGGAGTCCCGTGTAATCTCACAATTTCCGCAATGAATACACGAGCTAGTTTCTCAGGCCCCTAATTATCCTTAATTCCCATAAAGTGAGCTGACTTGGTTAGTCGATCGACAATAACCCAAATCATGTTCATCCCCGTTCTCGTCCTCGGCATATTGGTGACAAAATCTATCGTTATATCCTCCCATTTCCATTCTGGGATTGGTAGTGATTTAAGCAACCCCGCTGGCCGTTGATGTTTAATTTTGACTTGATGACACGTCAAGCATTTCGACACGAACTCTTCAACATCATTTTTCATATTGCTCCACCAATAGTTATTCTTCACGTCCTTACACATTTTGCTTGTACCGGGGTGAAGAGAATACGGTGTAGTGTGCGCTTCCCTCAATATGGTCTGCTTAAGCTCGACGTCTGCAGGTATACAAAGTCTACCTCTAAACTTCAAAACACCATCGTCTTGAATCATAAATCCGGGAGCTTTTCCTCCCATCACATCCTTTCTTAGCTGGACTAGTAACGGATCCTCAAATTGCTTCGACTTGATTTCATTGACCAAAGACGACGTGATTTCCAAAGTACATAATTAGCCTTGAACTTTCTGAAGCCAAATCTCTATATCTTGCCTAATTATGTCTCGACGGATCTCGTGTTGAGATGTAAGCATACTCAGCATGTGGAGGGCTACAGGTTTCCGACTTAATGCGTCCGCTACCACATTAGCTTTTCCTGGATGATATAATATTTCAAGATCGTAATCCTTAATCCGCTCTAACCATCGACGTTGTCTCATATTTAGCTCCTTTTGGATAAAAATATATTTTAGGCTTTTGTGATCCGTGTAGATTTTAGACGAAGAGCCATAAAGATAATGCCTCCATATCTTTAGCGTGAATACAACCGCCGATAACTCTAAATCATGGGTAGGGTAATTTATTTCATATGGTTTAAATTGTCGGGACGCATATGAAATTACTCTACCTCTCTGCATTGATACACAACCTAATCCAAGTTCGGAAGCATCACTATACACTTCGAAGTCATCGGTGCCCTGAGGTAACGATAACACGGGCGCCGAAGTTAATCGTCGTTTAAGTTCATCAAAGCTGTTTTGCCTCTCGTCAGTCCACTCCAACTTCTGAGATTTCTGGAGCAATTAAGTAAGTGGTCGAGCGATTTTTGAAAATCCCTCGATGAATTTGCGATAATATCCGGCAAGCCCTAGAAAACTTCGGGTCTCCTTCACACTCTTAGGGGGTTCCCACTCAACAATGACTGCTATCTTTTGGGGATCCACCCGAACTCCATCAGCCGAAATTACATGACCAAGGAATGTCACCTCTTTAAGCCAGAATTCTCACTTTGAGAATTTAGCGAAAAGTTTCTCCATTCTCAAAGTGTTCAGCACCAATCGGAGATGTTCAGCATGATCTTCCTCATTCAGGGAGTAGAAAAGAATATCATCAATGAAAACGACCAAAAATTTATCAAGATAGTCAATGAAAACTTTGTTCATCAACTGCATAAACACGGCAGGAGCGTTGGTTAGGCCGAATGGCATAACCACAAATTCGTAAAGGCCGTACCGAGTACGGAAGGCAGTCTTCGGAATATCAGAATCCCAAATCCTCAGCTGGTAATATCCCGATCGCAAGTCAATTTTAGAGAAAACTGTGGCACCCTGAAGTTGGTCGAACAAGTCATCTATCCGAGGTAAAGGATATTTGTTCTTAATGGTTAACTTATTCAATTCCCGATAATCAATGCATAGACGGAATGATCCGTCTTTCATTTTAACAAAGAGGACCGGCGCACCCCAAGGTGATGCACTAGGTCGAATGTACCCTTCATCCAAAAGCTCGCACAATTGTTTCTTCAGTTATAACATCTCGGAGGGTGCCATACGATATGGTGCTCGGGAAACAGGTGCTGCATTTGGCACAAGATCGATAGGAAACTCTACCTCTCTAGACGGGGGTAATCCCGGTAGATCATCTGGAAATACATCAGGATATTCATTTACAACTGAAATCGACAATAGATCAGCTTTACCATCACTTGTGCTCATGGCGTAACACCAATAACTAATACAATCTTGTTTCAACAATTTTATCGCCTTAACGGCGGAAATCACCCCACCTGAACTACCCAGTTTACGACCCAAGAAAGTGTGCTCGACACCATCTTCCGCTATTATGGAAATAGTTCGCGTTCGGTAGTTCATGATAGCACCATGACGATTCAACCAATCATTTCCCAGAATTACGTCCTCCCCTTTCAGATCTACCACAATGAGGTCTGAAGGCCAATCTCGACTCCCGATATACACGAGATAATTTTTTTATCTCTTGGTTCCCCATCAGACGCTCTCCGCTAGGAGTACTTACTATGAATGGTTCGCACTCAATCAAACACCCAAGACTCAAACGTTTCACACAATCAAGAGCAATAAATGAATGGGTAGCTCTCGAATAAAATAATACCGATATAGGTTGAGAAAGTATTTGCGTGATACCTGCAGCTACTGGAGCCTCTGTGTCATCCACGCGTCTCATCTGGTACACTCTTGGCTGTACCGAACCCACACTCGATGTAGCTTGACGATCCAACCGGCCTTTACCTCTTCCATGTCCCAAAGTCTGTTGCGGCTGATTAGATGTAGTCCCCGGGTTCACACTCGTAGTTGGTTCCGAACTCTGCTGTTTAATAAATCAAGTGGCAGCCTCGCAATGAGCCGCCCGATGATCGGCCTGACCGCATGTGAAACAAATAACGGGAAGAAGTGGACACTCTCGATACTGATGGCCTGTTTGATTACAATTGAAACATTGTCCTCTACCAAAGGTAGAAGACTGGCCCGGTCGTAAACGCGGAGCACTACTGGCTTGCTGAACAGACTTCCCGATAGTGGAGTGAGAAGCTTGAGATTTGTGAAATCCACCACTCTTACTTCCTGAAAAACCACCAGTCGTCTTCGGCTTCTTTATCTCGGTACCCGAACTTGACATAGAAATGACCATCTCGATAGCCAAAGCACAATCCTGATATTCTTTCAAAGTAACACATCTGAAACCCGCCATAGCCTCACGAATCCAGGGCTTCATACTTAAATCAAAGTAATGGATTTTATACACTTCAGTCTTTACTTGCTCACGAACATGGTTCAGTTGCTGATTATATGTGACAATGGCCTCGGTGACGGGTACATCTTGAGGTGTTGCCGTAAAGAAATCTGCAATTCGTTTTTCCTTAATAGGCCAAGGACAATACTCTTCCTCTATCGCAGCTTTAAACTCGGCCCAAGTGGCCACATGATCCATATGTTTCACAGCTTCCCACCAATCCGCAACCTCCTTGTCAAGGAAATACTGCACAATAGGGACCCGTCTCTCTTCGGGGCATGCAACGGCGTCAAAAATCCTACCAAACTGAAATAACCATCCTTCCCAGCCTAACGTATCAGACGCACCAATAAAACGAGGAGGTTGCATTTTCATCACTCCCTGAAGCCATTTACTCTCATCTGTCGGTTGATCATGATGCCCGGACTCATTCAACTTAACTAACTGTGCTGCCACCTGCTGGAGTATAGCAGCTATGCCGGCAATCACATTAGATTCAGCCGACGGTTCTTGACTTACAGTAGGATCAGGCTGACCGCTTGGGTTCAGAGAAGCGGTGTTCGGCTCCGTATGGGATGCCTAATCAGATGCGTCATTAGAAGGTGTGCCAGATTCGTTAGCGGCACCACGACCACGGCCTCTGCCACGTCCACGTCCGCCACGTCCGCCACGGCCTCTCAACATACTGAGATATAAAAGGATTAAAATTATCGGAACAGTTCACAGTCCAAGGATTTCAAATCTTCAATATTATGAAAACGACCACGTACAAAGAGAGTTCAAGGAGTCTTACTACCACGGGTCACACGGCTCGACAACAACACACGGTGTTAAGCTCGATCAGTTTATATGACTCTTACGACTTAACAACCTAAATAACCAAAGGCCTAGGTATTCCCGAAACCTAAGGGCTCCGATACCATAAATGTAACACCCCAATTTCACTTTGGGTTATTACACGCCGCAGGACACACAAAGGTCCCGCCAGGCTGACGACACACAGGATTAAGCCACAATCCAATACATAATAACCACGACATAACAGTCCAACAAAGGATACAAAACACAAGTTAGGCCTCGGCCGCGGCCAAAATAGTATAGTTCAACATCAATTCACTGAACGCAAACATTATGCGACAAAGTACAACTCAAAACCAACAATAATACAGTATATAAAACCGACTCGAACATCACAAATACAACGACTGATACGAGCTCTCTAACATCCAGTGTGCTTGTCAACTCCGTGTGCACCACATGGGGGCTCCTGTCCCTCGAGAGTACCTGAAATGTACAAAACGTTCCACCCCAACGAGGGGTTAGCCACAACCGCTAGTGCAAGTACAATATTACAATATTTTAATCCACAGGCATTTCCAAATTATTTCAAAATCAAAACAGTTCAATTCGCGATATTCCGAAATATCAATATCGATCGTCAGTAAAAACACTCCGATGATCCTCGCGACCCGGTCCGGCCCTCAAGCCACCAAGTCCCTGTGTGCCCCGTCGAGAAACCCCAGGTAAGGATGTCCACTCAAAGTATCTCTCGTGACCCAGTCCATCCGCTAAGCCACCAAGTCCCCGTGTGACCCCGTCGAGTCAATCCCCGAGTGAGAGTACCCGAGAACAACCTTTCAACTCTCATCATTAATTAAACCATCACAGAAATGCATGTCATAAACTAATGCAATAAAGTACTTGCCTGGACTTTCTTACTCTCAAAGGAACAACAACGAACAAGGCTACGGTCCGAACTATCTTCCAAATCCCGCTCCTAACAAACATCGAGGCTCAATCATTTACAATTTTGTTGGAAACACTAAAATCCATCCTAAGTTCTACCCTTAGGACCATTTCATCGAGCACTAAGGGGGCATAACGGGTTTTGCTTGATTTACAAAAGAAGATTTGGAATCAATCCACAAAACCTTGAGGAAATAATGAAATCATACTTATGCAACTATTTCAACTATAATTCATCATAAATTTGGAGCTAAAACGGTTGGAGAAATAAGATTCAAGGTGCGCAATAGGTCATCGAGGGAAGAAACGGCCGCTAAGGAGACCGAGCTTCAAGGTGCGCAATAGGTCGTTGCGGAGTTGAAAGCGAAGCTGGAGGCGACTGAGGCCGATCCCTTTCTCAGCATGGAGTTCGTCAGCGAGTTTGCCTATTACATGGCGTTCGCCGACTCGCTCCGTGCTGCTAAGAAGGGAGGGCTGGAGGTCGGACCTTTTGCTGAAAACTTCAAGGCATACGCGCTGGAGCACCCTCTCCATCCTGCTTTTTCCGTGCCGATCTTGGACCGCTCGAAAATCGGCGTAGACCTGAGCTGGTACCCGACTCCCCAAAATCTTGCTTATCCGAATGCTCCGGAGGACGGGGAGGCAGCTCCGGAAGCCGGTGAGGGATCATGGTCTGATCCAGTGGTCGAAGGCGAAGGCCAGGCTGGGAGATCCTGAGGCTCTACGTCCTTGTTTTGTTTTTTGCCTTATAATTTTTGTAGATTTCCTTGTAGTACTTAGGCCTTCGGGCGACCGTGTATGTACTCTGATATTCCAAGTAATGAAATGAAAGTTTGCTTCTTGGATTTATTACTTGAATGATTGCTTTTCTAAGTCTTTGCATAACTTTGTACAAATGTGTGAGGAGAGATTGTCACGTGTATAGCTCCAAGTGAATTGATAAATTCATATAGATAACTTTTACAACAAATTCGATCGCTGCACATACATCTGAAAAATGCCGATCTCCGTATGTAATTGAATAGGGACGATCGTCGTATATATAGCTCCGCTCTTCCCCCTTGTTTTTGTTCACTTGGTGAAAGTAAGGGGACGAAAATAAATCGTTGAGTGAGCGGTCTTCAATTTTGCAAATTCCTCGAGGAAGTCCGTCCATCTCGGTCTTGAGGAACCATGCACGATCGCGTAGTTCGATGGACCGACCCCCACGACCGTGTCTTGTGCACAAGCGACATTCCTCGAGGAAGGCCGTCCATCTCGGTCTTGAGGAATCGTGCACGATCGCGGAGTTTGATGGACCGACCCCCACAACCGTGTCTTGTGCACGAGCGATATTCCGTCTGATGGCTATGTTCTCGCGACTCACTTAATTGGGAGGGTCCTCCGTAGGCTGCGCCTCGTCTCGTATTTAAACGAAGGGCGTGGGGTCTTGGTCTGGAGGATTCCTTGCGCGGGGCGTCGTCGGATTAATCGACTCCACATCCACGGCTTGTTAGCTCTTTTCTACCTCGGGCCGCCATTAAGATGGCGACCCTCGATGGTATACGTTGAGACGGGGGGAGGGACGCATCGCATTGTCCGGGAAGGACCCACCACGTTTAAGTGATGGACCTTTGAGGGCAGGCGAACGTGTCCATAGATCTGTTTTGGAGGGCCCTCAGACTACGCCGGCCTCGTATTTAAACGAAGGGCGGGCGATCGTGGCCCAAAGGGACCTTGCACGGGCACATAGAACGGTTCCATCGTCCACCACGACCATGTCGACACTCTTCTACCTTGGACCATCAAGTCAGATGACGATTCTCGACGGTATACGTTGTGTAAGGGGAGGAGATCGCCTGCCTAGGTTCTTCATGTTGATGACGAACTTTAGAGGGCGAGCGAGTAATCCTCTGATTTGTTTTGGAGAGTCTTTCGGCTACGCCCGCCTCGTATTTAAACGAATGGCGAGCGATCGAAGCCCAAAGTAATCTTGCATGGATGGATTGTCGGTTTAATCGATTTTCGCGACCATGGCGGCACTTTTCTACCTCGGACCATCATGTCAGATGATGATCCTCGACGGTATACATTGTGCTAGGGGAGGCGATCACTGCCTAGGCCCATCATGCTGATGACGAACTTTAGAGGGCGAGCGAGTCATCCTCTTTTTCGAGGTGTTTGCTCAGGCAGTAGCCTTTGGTTTGATGAGGTGGGAAATCGGGGAGAGACTTCCGAAGCTTCCTCCTCTTGATTCAAGTATATGGATTCGGTCGCCGAGGTTGATCGAGGGGTCGGCTCGTATGGGCTTTCCGGCCTGTCTGCGTTCGACTCTGGCGACCATATCGAGAGATCAATGGGGCTCCGGCTAATCCAATAAGCTGTCCAACTTGCCCTCCTCGAACAATCTCCAGAGTTGTCTGAGGAGGTCACGACATTGGTTGGTGCTGTGGCCGCGACTCTTATGGTAGGCAAAATATTGATTGTGGTCCAGATGACCGTGGTCTCTTATAGCCTTTGGCTTGTTTAGCGGTTCGCGCCCCTTGATGGCGTAAAAAATGTGGGCCGGAGTTCGGTTGAACTTGTGGAGGAGATGGGCTTCCACATCCTCGAAGGCCTTGAGATCGCCGGGTGTCTTGGCGACCGCCTTTTTGGTTTTGGCGATCGCCGTCTTCCGGATAGGAGGTGGCATTCCCTCGCCTAGGCAGAGGCTGAGTAGCCTTTGCCTGGCCAGAAAGTCGGCAGCCTTAGTGCGGAAGATCGCGTAGGTTGGGGGAATGTCCTTGGTGATATGTCTAAACATAGGTGAATGACCATAGAATCCCTCCAGGACCGAGTAGAGAGCGAGCTCGTCGATGATGGGCTCGCCAATGAGGACTATATCATCTAGCCGGTCGATGTAATCTGCATTGGATTCGTCTTCCCCTTGCCTGACTTTCATCATGCGGCGGGGGCCTTCTAGTTTGGCGACCTTGGTGGCGAAGTATGACATGAAGTCACTCGCCAGTTTCTCAAAGGAGATGATCGATCATGGTGGTAGTGAGACGTACCATCTATGGTCCAGCTCGCCCAACGTTAACGGGAAGATTCGGCACTTGGTCGCGTCTAATGCCCCATACCCGGTCATGTAGATCCGGAACTTGCTTAGGTGGGTCTCGGGGTCCGATCCCCCTTCGTACAAAGGTATTTTGTAAGGAGTGATCTTTGGCTGCACGGGGGCAAGCTTGATGTGGACCGAGAGTGGCTCGGTCGGTCCGATGAGCTTTCTACTGGCACTTGCCCTAGTATCCAGAAGCGCTTTCATCTCGTCAAGTTGACGCTGCATAGCGGCTATCGTCGCGACCTGGCTGCTCGCGGCTAGGCGCTCAGAGCGGGAGCCGAGGCGATCAAGTGCTGACCCCCTGGCTCCGCTGTTGATAATGTCCTTGCCGCGTGGCTCGACTCTTCGGCGGAAGAAAGCCGAACGGCTGACCTGTATTTGGATGGGAGTTGAGTACGCCGAACTCCTGGTCCACATTGCGAGAGCCTTTCCTCGTGAGTTGGGGCTTTCGGACGATTGCTCGACCAATAACCCCTTGAACTTCCGTTTGCCCACGCCGCGGATGGCCGAGGGAGTTATAGTGGGCATCGCGCATGCTCTCCGTCGCTCCTTCTGCACTGCTTCTTCTTCAACTTCAAGTGCCTGGTCCTCCAATCCACTTTGCCTTTTGGGGGACTTATCCGTAGATGAGGTGATGTGCACAGCCTGCTTTGCTGCAGGTAGCTTCTTTTTAGATATCTTGGAAATAGGTAGGTTGTCATCATTGGACTCATCTGCAGGTAACTTTTGCATTTTAGCTGCAGGGGACTGATGTAATCTCCTCTGCAGGTAACTTTTGGAAAGTTTGGCCAGCTGCATCAGAGCGGACTTCGTCTGATTCCAAAGCCGCTCTGTAGGGAGAAGTTCCACTTGTCATCTCCCTTAAAATATTGGCTGACTTCCTCTGATCGCCCAGTTTCTTCTAGGTTTCTTGATCCAGATGACCAAGTCTTTTGGTGCCATGGAATGTGTCTGCAGCTACATTTTGTGGAATGTGATTTAAATTAATAAAGGGTATTAATTATGATAACTGAAGAGTGTGGCTATTTACTATAAATGATATTACTCATAAAAGTGAAGTGTGTTATTTATATTTCAACAAAGGGTCGTGGTAACTGAACGGTGTGACTTATTTTACTAAAGAGTGTAATCTTGATAACTGAAGCTAGGTCAGACCTGTAACAAATGAACCAGATTCACCGTGAACAAGTTTCAGAGCATACCAACTCAAAATCACGAGTGACTTACGTTGTCTAGACAACTATGAATCCAATAGGTAAACAAATTTACTACGGGATGAGAATGGATGGTGGCCAGAGCACGTGCTTGTTGCATGTCATTACCATACACTTTTAGTGCAGGGAGTGAGCTGTCAGTAGAGTGTCATAGCTAAAGTTAAAGATGAAGCATAATTGAACATAGAATGGTGGACCTTGAGCAACACTAGCTTCCTCAAAAGCGCATTAACCATATTACCAGCACCAAGTCTTAGTGCAGCTTTTGCATGCTTTACATTCTGCTATACCCAAATAAAAAAGGCAAAAATAAGAAAGAAAAATAAGCCTCAAGCATCATTATACAACTATGAAGCACGTACTCTCTCCTGAAGTCACATATCTCGCTAGACACAAGTCGGACATGCTTGTCGGGGAGTATTGGGACTTTTATTTATTATTTAAGTACCAAACACGCCGGCGACATGCTGGGACACGTAAAATAGACATGCATGGCTGTTTTTAAATATAAAAAAACTAAGATGGGGTCAAATATACAATCCTTTAGAATTTGACTGGTATATTTTATATATCTTAGGAAAATTCTAATGATAAATATACATGCAGTTATGGTACCCACGTGTACGTTAGAACTTCTTTATATTTCAATACATATATCAATTTGAATTTATGTTTGTCATGTTCCACGATGTACATATTTATTTTACAATATCAATCATGTAATTGAATATGACTATAACAATTATCTCAACTTATCGCCGTTTCACGGTATTTTCCATGCAAGTGGAAAAATTTATGATGATGACGGTTATTGAATTTCATCTTATTTCTCCGTCGTATAAAGGTTGCAACAGGAAGGCATTCAGCATGAAACTTTGCCACTCTGTGTTTTGCAAGATTTTATAGTGTTAACTCACTTTGATCATTAATTGACACTATCATGTCACCGACCCAACATAGTTGGGATTAAGGTGCAGATGATGAAGATGATCAAGTTGAGTTTATGTATGCTTTTGGATATATATATATATATATAAGATATATCCAAAAACATACATAAACTCAACTTGATCATAATTATAAAAATGTGACCTCTACATGTCGTGTCCTACATTTTGGGGAAAAAGTGTGAATCCCGTGCCCGTTTAGTGTTGTATCTCGTGCCTAGTGTCAGGACCGTACTTCATAGCTATACAACTGAAGAGATAAGAATATCACTAGAGGTGGGTTGAATAGTGGTGTTGCGGATAAATAACATTTCTCGCGAAGGAATAATTAAATGTGCTGAAAGTAAATGACATAGCTATATATAGATGTTCGGCAACTTGCCTACGTCTTCTCTTCGTTTCCTTCTTCTATTGGCTTAAGGATAAACCACACTTTTGTTTGCCTCGTCTTCTATTGGTCCGGGCACAACCGATACAATTTGCTTGTCTTCTATTGGTCTAAGCACAACCAACTATAATTAATACAATTCTTCTTCAAGTATTCTATTGGAACTAGAATAACCTCATTGTGAATCTAAAAGTTCAATCCTAACAATGTAAGATCAAGGATCTTAGTAACACCGAATTGAACTTCCTGATTCGACTTGTGAAAGAATGACGTAACACTTTATCACAATGAAAAAGGCACAATATATTGGAAAATATAAGCACAATGCTTTGAATCTTTTTCTTACACAATTCGATGGAATAAACTTGCTTGAGAATAATAACAATATTTTGAGCTCAGAATGTATGTATGATTGCTTGAAGTAGTGTGTATTGAGATACCCAAAGGTATGGGTATTTATAGCATTCAATCACCCTTGGCATCTTGAAAACTGACACTATTAGTGTACGCTAATAGTTCCATTAGCATGCGCTACCGATGTCTAACTTTGGTGCACTGAATGGTCTTCAATCTGTCCAACAGTAAAATATCATGTTTAGCGTGTGCTAAACAATATCCTTATCATGCGTTACCGACTTGGTCAGCCACCTTTTATTTTGACGTTGACAAGGAAACAGTCTTGTCTCTTAACGTCTCTTTCCAATGGATAATTTTTGAATTTACTGTGCGCTAATGATCATCCTTGGTCAAACATTGCTTTCTGGATTGAGCGTGATTTCCGTGTTGAATTTGTTGTCCAACGGTTGAATGACTAGCAATTATATTTCGAACTTAACATCTGCTAATGGTAGGTATTAACGTGCGTTATATATCCTTTAGCGTGCTCTAATCAATCTGACTGAGTTTTCTGACTTGGACCGTTAGCGTATGTTATGTAGACCATCGCGTGCTAATCAATCTGACTGGTTTTTCTGACTTGGCCCATTAGCATATGTTAGAAGACCATAGCGTGCGCTAATCAATCTGACTGATTTATATGACTTTGCCTGTTAGCGTACGTTATGTAGACCATAGCGTGCGCTAAATATCCCTCTGACCTTACTACCTTGAATCATGAATTCCATATAGTGTGTGCTAATATGATACGCAGCGTGCGTTAACTGATTTGTCTTCGGAGTAGCCATAGCATGCGCTACTTGGTCTTCAAAGTGAAATCTTTTAATCCTTGATAGCGTGCGCTAACACATATGTGTAGCGTGCACTATTGTTAATTTCTGGAAATTTTGTCTTCGATGCGATTCACATCGTTTGAGTCTTGATGGTTAAATATTTTGAAAAATTTCACCATCAAAATAATTTGTTCAACAATCTCTCCCTTTTTGATAATGTCAAAACGTTTAATAAGTACATGTAAAAACTATTTACAAAAGATTTCGAATCAAAGTGCTTTGCTCGATTGAGTTAGTATTTTCAGTTTTTGAGTGTTTTATCCCCCTTTTTGACATAAGCAAAAAGGTACTCTCCCCCTGAATCGAAGCTATCTTTGTATAGGTAGGAATAAGACAAATCGAAGGACATTAATCAAGATTAAACAACGGAAAACCAACTTCATTGATAAATATAAGTCCAAACATCAACAAATGCAAATAAGATCAAAAAACACAGATACTGTAAAATCCGTAAGCAAGCAAAGCACATAAATTCTTTGTTTTCAATGTTAATCGACACAAGAATTTATGGGAGGTCAGGCGAATTTGTCGAAAATGGAAATGAGGGATGGGTATAGCGGGTGAAATCTTCATGCCAGCTTTTGACTCAATGGATTTCATCCTTTGCCTCTTTCATTTAAGTCCGTAGGGCACGAAGGTCATCTCGGATTCCCATTTGGTTAGTTTCCAGACCGCGCATCCGCATAACAAGGTCATCATCCTCTTTCTCGCTGGATGTCTCTTCCATTGGCCGCTTTCCTTTTGACTGGGATTTTCGGATAAAAGTCCAGTCTGTAATTCTCTCAGCATTTCAGGGCCTCTTCTTGTAATACGCTCTTCCAGTAACACCTCCAAAACCCATTGGGTTATTACAGTGCCGTGGATCCCACACCAGGAGATCCACCAGGCGAACATGACTAAAACACATCAAACTGACTAAAAGGGGAAATCACAGTCCCTACTATGATATCCGACATAATATTCCGATATGGAATTTCAATGACAAAGATGGGCCTACATGGCCAAAATAAAAATACACCAACATCCACGAGACTTGCTCGGATAATACAAAATGACAACAACTGACCACTGGAAAACACTCCAAATGGACTAACCAACATGAACACCGACAACACGAGACTAGTATCACTCGAATGCCTGGTCACCATCGTCATGCCCCTGTGTCTCAACTCTCTCCTCGCAAACACCTGAAATATAAGAACATGTTCCGCCCCCACGGGGTCAATCATCCAGATAATGAATATCAAATACATGTACAACATGATATGCATCAAAAGGAAAAATAAACAATACAACAATGGTAATACAAGATGCTCACAAACCATGGTAAGAACCGAGCATTCGTGAAACACTATGCCCACGGCATACGATCAGTACCTGCTCAACAGGTTAGAACACAAGTGCCCAACGGCGACTCATCAATATAGAACACAACAATGAATTACCCAAAGGTAAACCAAACCAGATCTGAAATAAATACGAATCACAATGCCTGAAGGCTCCAACGGAAATACCAAAACATCACAATGGACATAAAACTACCCAGCCGAAGCTGCCAATCATCACAATGGCCCGAAGCCAAAACAACCCAAAGTTGTATCACATGAGGGCCAAAGCCACGGCACGAAGCCGTATCACAATGAGATCATCCAATGACGGTGACCTGCTGAATTGCAGGTGCTGGGAAGCCAACAGCAACGGTTCAAGCCCTAGGCTTACCCATAATGAGATCATCAACATGACCGTGACCTACTGAACTATAGGTGTTTGGAAACCAACCGCAAAGGATTAAGCCCCAAACATACCCATAATGATATCATCAACATGACCGTGACCAACTGAACTGTAGGTGTTGGGAAACCAACCGCGAAGGTTCAAGCCCCAAACTTACCCATAATGAGATCGTCAACATGATCGTGACCTACTGAACTGTAGGTGTTGGTAAACCAACCACGAAGGTTCAAGCTCCAAACTTACCCATCGAGCACTAGCCGAGACTAGCCTCCAAACAGCCTTGATCACATACGGCAACGATCACAAAATTACCGAATTCACAAGAACGATAGTGTGCTGCCTTGAGTCGGCCAACACGACAACACTGACTCACGGATGGGCACCATACTCGGCGGTCCCATTTCAAATACCTCAATTGCCTTGGAATGGCCAATCGATAACAACGAATCAATGGATGGGAACTATCTTCGACAGTCCCAATTCAATACCTCGATTGTCCTAGAACACCCACATTGAGATCATCAACATGATCGTGACCTACTGAACTGTAGGTGTTTGGAAACCAACCGCGAAGGTTCAAGCCCCAAACTTAACCATAATGAGATCATCAACATGACCGTGGCCTACTGAACTGTAGGTGTTCGGAAACCAAACGCGAAGGTTCAAGCCCGCAACATACCCATAATGAGATCATCAACATGACCGTGACCTACTGAAATGTAGGTGTTGGTAAACCAAACACGAAGGTTCAAGCCCCAAACTTACCCATCGAGCACTAGCCGAGATTAGCCTCCAAACAGCGTTGATCACATACGGAAACGATCACAAAATTATCGAATTCACGAGAACGATAGTGTGCTGCCTTTAGTCGGCCAACACGACAACAATGACTCACAGATGGGCACCGTCCTCGGCGGTCCCATTTCAAATACCTAAATTTCCTTGGAACGACCAATCGATAACCACGAATCAATGGATGGGAACTATCCTTGACAGTCCCAATTCAATACCTCGATTGTCTTAGAACGACCAATCGATAACAACGAATCAACGGATGGAAACTATCCTCGGCAGTCCCAATTCAATACCTCGATTGTGTTAGAACGACCAATCGATAACAATGAATCAAAGGATGGGAACTATCATCGACAGTCCTAATTCAATACCTGGATTGTCTTAGAATGACCAATCGATAACAACGAATCAATGGATGGGAACTATCCTCGACTGTCCCAATTTAATACCTCGATTGTCTTAGAACGACCAATCGATAACAACGAATCAATGAATGGGAACTATCCTCTACAGTCCCGATTCAATACCTTGATTGTCTTAGAACGACCAATCGATAACAATAAATCAACGGATGGGAACTATCCTCGACAGTCCTAATTCAATACCTCGATTGTCTTAGAACGACCAATTGATAACAACGAATCAACGGATGCCTCAGTACCTTTAATTGGAATCAAGTACGTCAATGCTTTCAATCGGCCGATAAAACACCAATAGAAAAACACTGATATCAATAACAACAATCACAACCATATCTCAATGGAACATAAGTCAACAATAACAATCGATACATCGATACCGCGAACCGGTTATCGACAACAACATTAACAGCAAGTATCTCAATGCCTTGAACCGACCATTAATGAATAACAATAATAACAAGACGATCAATCAATAACGTTGGCATAATTACCGAAGGGCTTTGTATCAAACAATTCCCTGACATCAACAGATCATGAAGAGACTATGTCTCGAAATGATACAACGCATTCATACACATATATGATAACATTTATCTCGTTGACTAGTACAAGTATAAAACTTGCCTCAAACCGAAAATGATGAAATCCTACAACGAACGACTAACGGCATCCTTTGACAGTCACAAGCACTCGAACAACCTTGAATGAAATACAATCCATTCAATAATACGATAGAAATCGAAAACAGCACAAAAGACAACCCCGATTCAACACGAATCGATCAAACCACATAAACGAATATCATAGTCTCCAACTATGAATTCTAACATCATCCGACATCTCAATGATCAAATGTTCTTAACACTTGTGAAAGTAATTAACCAAGAATCATTAAGAACAACATCATAGTAATCATCCCAAAATGATAACCTCACCAATATCATCACTAACACCTCAAGAACATCATCAACACAGCAAACAGGATGTCCAAATGATAATCCTACACCAATTCATCATGATTCGGATTAATCAGCAAGATTAAATCAACCATGTCAAGATTATGACAATCATCACATAATTCATCATAATTCTATACTAAAATGGTTAGAATCTCCCAAAAACACAAACAACAACAATAATCATCTCAAAGCTATGTTAATCATGTAACAATCTTAACATAACTATTCTTATACATGATTATAACCTTTAAGTATTCTTAAAACATTAAGAACAACTCCTCCTCAAGACATAATCATCAGGTTCTTCATCATAAGTTATAAAAACTCATCAAGAATCATGCTATTCTCCAACCATCAATCAACACACAAAGTAATCAACAAGAACGACATCATTATCTCGAGATAAACACAAGATTAAACACATACCTCTTGAAGAAGTGAAGAACAACCTCAAACCATCAAGAAACACTCCAAACTTCAAGTTCCTAAGATTCAATCCAAGTTATGAAGCTCCAAAACAAGTTGGAAGAGGCTGGAATACACTAAGAAATGTAGAGGGGTGATTTCTAGAGGAAGAAATCGAAATTGGATCGTGAGAAAATGAAAGACGAAACATGTCTTTATAATCTGCACATTGCATTACGACCTCTATCCTCCCTCCTCAACGCACATAAGAAATATTACGTACGTTATCACCATTACGTAGCATACGCTACGTATCCCAGAAACTACTACCTCAAAATGAAACATGCATTACATATGCTATAGCATAAGCATTACGAACTTAATGCTCGTTGACTTGGCTGTCTCGAAAGGCCAACATGTTCCAATCACGTTCGCCCCACACGCCGAAAGTTAGATGCGATCAGATACCCTGTGTTACGTACGTAACCAATATGGTTTAACGTACGTAACCTGCCACCATTAACGTATGTAATGCTACGCATGTAGTGTATGTTAGGTCCAATATACTTATCCAAAATCAAACTCCAAACTCACCAAGCAACATCCGACCGGAAACACAATACCGACGAAAAGTATAAATTAATCGATTCTGAAATATCTCAATACAATATACATTGTATCAGTCAAAAACAACACCACTTGTACAATTCCAAATGAATACGTACAACACAACAGTAAAACGAAAAAAAATTACCTCCGGATATTACACTTCTGAAGTCGGCATTCTAGTTCCTTTGCCAACCCTGTCATCTTCCCGCAAATACGAAATTAGTATCCAGCTGCGGTTCAAGATTTGAACATAATGCATTGCCTTAAGGAAGTACTCGGATATTTCTTGGCCTCGAGACACATGAACAGTAGTATCTTTGGAAAGATCAACGGTATGGTATTTGAATATTGTCGTCACAGTAGAACCATATGGCATTCCAGCATTCCTAGAACAAGAAGCATATTTCTTTGATCGAAACAACTCAGCTTTGGCAATCATCCAATGATACACGAGATAGGAAAAGTCAACATCCTCATCATTCAGCACGTGATACACGACGTGTTTGTCCACACTGACTAACTTGTGCTGTGTGTTCACTTTTTTCATGATGCATTTGGTAAGTGCAACCACAAAAGACGCATTTTAATACCAAAATCATTATTCTCAAAAGCACCATCCGTGATATCAATAACAGCTTTAGAAGTCGGGAATTCTTTGATTTTAAGATCATTAACATCATCATCATCATCATTTATTTTTTTCGAGCACATGTATCCCTCATTCTTATGCACGAATAACTCTTTCATGATTTCAAATGAAACAAACACATGAGTACCACCAATAATAGAATTGATAACTGAAGATTTGGACAGAGCATGATTTCCGAAAGTAATATTTGCATAAAACTCGCGAACAAGATTTGGATAAGTGTCTTCCTTACATTCAACAAATTTATTAATTCCTAAACTAGCAAAAGTTTCACGAATATTCATTCCAACCCTTTCGAAACTATTCAAGTTGAAGTAATAGCAATCGATAAGGTGTTCTTGCGGTAAGATTTCAGAGTATACCTTTTCTGCCTCAGAAGATATGAATCGGGATGCGTCGAATTTGTAGTTGCGCGGGCGTTTGACGGATTTCTTCATGGATGACATAGAAACACTTGCCATTAGTAATCAAAAATAAGCTAGGATTGAATGGAATGATGTTTTGTTGGATGATTTTGAGTTTTGGGAGAGAATTTGAGTGGTTTCCAATCGATATAGGTGGAGGGTTTGTGAAGAGGTGAAAAGGGAATCGGTCGATTAAATAGTTTTGACTCAAGTTACCGTGCGCTATAGTAGGGAATAGCGTGCACTATCGAAATAATTTTTAGAGCTGTGAATACAATCTAGTAGTAGGTCGGCTTTCTGTGGTGTAAATTAGCGTGCACTATTATATGTATAGCGTGCGCTATCATGTGTATAGCGTAAGCTATCAGTTTGAGAATAGGATTCAGAATAACCTGTTCAGTGGCTGGGGATTTTTCTGAAGGCTTATTTAGCACGCGCTATTAGTAGTGCTAGCGTTCGCTAAGAAAGAAGAATTTTTATGCGGATTTTTCTGGTTCCCGGCAACGGAACCAGAAATTCATTAGTAGCACCGAAAACAATATCGTCTACATGTATTTGACAAATAAGCATATCATTATTTAAGAGTTTCAAAAATAAAGTGTTGTCGATTTTACCTCTTTTGTAGCCATTTGCAATAAGAAATTAATTTAAACGATTGTACCAGGCTCGTGGTGCTTGCTTCAAACCATAAAGAGCTTTGCTGAGTTTGAAGACATGATCTGGAAATCGATGACCTTCAAATCCTGGAGGTTGCTTGACGGATACTTCTTCTTGAATAAAGCCATTGAGAAATGCACTTTTCACATCCATTTGAAAAATTTTAATCTTCTTATGAGATGCAAAGGCACAGAGTAGGCGAATGGCTTCAAGACGAGCTACTGAAGCGAAGCTTTCTTCATAATCAAGGCCTTCTTCTTGATTGTATCCTTGGACGACAAGACGTGATTTATTTTTCACTCGATAGCCGTCTTCATCACACTCAACTTTATGAACCCATTTGTCCCGATCAAAGATTTATCTACCGGTGCGGGAACCAAATTCCAAACTTTGTTTCGCCCAAATTGTGCAAGTTCTTCTTGCATAGCCATTATCCCATTTTCATCATTTAGAGTTTCTGAAATATTCTTGGGTTCAACTTCGGATACAAAGGCATAATTATTCAAGTATTCTAAAGATCTTTTACGAGTTTGAACACCATCTTAAATATTCCCGATTATGAGATCTTTCGGATGATCTTTGATATGCCTCTATTCAATGGGTAAGTTTTCTTCATGAACCTCCCAATTTTTCTCCATTTCTTATCCGGCTTGAAGTTCCGGAAGTGAACCTGCATCATCAAACGAATCTACCTTTCTTGGTGGTGAAATGGCTTCATTAAATTTAACATGAATGGATTCTTCAACTTTATTAGTTCTAATGTTATAAACAAAAAAATCTTTGCTATTTGTAGAATAGCCAAGAAATATACCGGAATCGGATTTTGCATCAAATTAGCCCAAATTTCATTACCGTTATTATGAATGAAACTTTGCAACCAAAAGGATGAAAGTAGGAAATATTTGGCTTTTTACCATTCTAAATTTCATATGGGGTTTTAAGTTGAGCTCTATGAACATAAACTCGATTAATTGTATAACACACCGTATTTATAGTTTCGGCCCAAAAACATTGTGGAAGAGAATATTCAATTAACATGGTTCTAGACATTTCTTCCAAAGAGCGATTTTTCCTTTCAACGACCCCATTTTGTTGAGGGGTTCTAGGAGCCGAAAAGTTGTGGTTTATTCCATATCTGTCACATAATAATTCAAATGGAGAGCAATCAAATTCTCCGCGGTTATTAGTTCAAATAGAAATAATAGAAAGATTTTTCTCATTTTGAACCTAACGACACGATTTAGAAAATTTCGTAAAAGCATCATTTTTGTGAATGAGAAATTTAACCCAAGTAAAACGAGAAAAGTCATCCACAATCAGACTAGCGTATCTGGATGGTCCAATCAAATCCATATGAATAAGTTCAAGAATATGAGAAGTTGAAATTTCAAATTTAGGCTTAAATGATTCTCTCGTGTGTTTACCTTTAATACAAGATTCACACAAGTATTTCCGATCAAATTTTTATTTTGGCAGGCCGCGAACTAGATCATGTCTAGAAAGTTTGGAAATAATAGGTAAGGACGTATGTCCTAATTTTCGATACCATAAAAATGCATTTTCATCTAAGGTCATAAGGCATTTTTCGTTAAAAGAGTTTTCATGACATAGATCAACGATATAAATATTTCCGCATCTTAAACCAATAAATTCAACTTTGTTGTTTTTGAAGGCGGTACAATGAGTTTCTTCAAAAAGAATTTTAAAACCTTCGTCACATAGTTCAGATACTCTCAATAAGTTATGATGTAGTCCTTCAACAAATAAGACTTTATTAATCGAGGGAGAAAGTTCCTTACCAAATTTTCCGGTACCCATAATCTTCCCCTTTTTGTTGTCACCGAAGATTGCGTGTCCTTGTTCTTGATATTCAAAGTCTTCGAACAACTCTTTGGTGCCACACATGTGTCTTGAACACCCGCTGTCAATGTACCACTTGCTTTTCTTTGTACAAGGTACCTGCAAAAGTAGTTCATTGTGATTGTTTTGGTACTCAAGCCCCTTTGGGTCATCCAAAGTTAATTATACTTATGGCATTTGGAACTATCGTCCGTTTAGGAACCCAGAATTGTCGAACTTTTATTGTCCGTAGTTTTGAACGAATTTTATTGTTATTTCTTCACTCACTTCTCGTAAATTACTCTGTTTCATGGTTTCGTTAATTTTGGCAGGATTTAAAAGAGATTGTTCTCTTTTGAAAGGTTCGAAACCAAGGACGTGTTTTAATAAAGGAGATTTTTAGATACATAAAAGTTTTTCAAATTTTTCGTTACCAAGAGTTAATTTATTTATTATATATTTTAATTCCTTTTGAGTTTTTGACAACTCAATTTTTAAATTATTTCCATTATTAATGCAAGAGGTATGATCCATTTTAACATTTTTGTTTTCACTTTGTAATTTAGAATTTTCAAGTTCTAAAGATTTAATTTTTCTCCTTAAAGACATATTTAGTTTTACCATTTCAACATACTCTATGTTTAATGATTCAAATGTGCTTAAAAGTTCATCATCAAGAGTATACTCTTGTTGATCAAACATATCTAATAAATCATCATCATCGAAATTAGATATTACCTCGAGATTATTTTCTGATTTGAGAGCCATAAGAGCAAGGTTTGCGTCTAGTGGTCCTTCAAGTTCCTCCTCGTTATCACTCCAAGAAGCAATTAATACTTCTTTCTTTTTATATCTTTCAAATTGAGGTTTTGAGGTGGTAACTCGATATTCTTTAGCATAAGGATCGGGTTGACCGTTGTAATATCCACCATTTTCAAAAAATAATATTATTATTTATAACAATATTAATAATGCATTTCATTTTATTTAGTCTTATTTCATTACCGAGTGAGTAATTGTTGTAGAATTATTATAACTTCACGTACAAGCCAATATATTTAATTTTATTTAGAGGATCGTGAATAATTTTACGATATCTCATAGGTTCAAAGCCCGAGTCAATTATATCAATTTCATTTCAGAAACATCTAATATTAGCCATTGTTACTAATATTATAATTATTAAAGGTATTATTATTAATAATAATAATATTATAACAGAGAATAATATTAATATTAACAATATTAATATTTACATCATTTCTATATAATTATAAATATTATTCTCGATATTATTATTCTTATCAATATCAGTATTATTAATATCATTACTACTTTATATTTATTATTATACCATTATTATTATTATATCAATCATACTTAACCATGATTTTTAATTTAACTAACTATGATTAAACTAAATTAACATAATTAAGAAATCCTTGTTTGATACGGGTGCATCTCATTCAATCATCTCTAGGAATCTTTGTACTATGACTGATTGTAGAAGTAGTAAAGCTCCTAGATCTCGATTAGTTAGCATGACTGCAGGAGGAGTAGTGCGAGTAAAATCTATAACTAACAATGTGAAGATAGAGATTAGCGAACATAGCTTCTTAGCATACTTGCACATAGTTGAACGCAGTGATTTTGATGTTATTTTGGGTATGGATTGGTTAGATAAACATAGAGCTGTAGTTGAATGCTCCGAAAGAAGGGTAACCTTATGTCCGTCTGTTGATGTCAAGACCATATTCGAGGGAGTAAGACACTGCATGTAACACCCCAAACTAGGCGGATATTACGATGCCGTGGACCCCCGACTGGGACCCACCAGGCGAGTGAAAATGAAGGAAATACACAGGGTAAATGTAGTACCGAGTCACATTACATCATTAATTACTCCGATGAGGAGTTTCATACAACACACCCAAGATAATACAGAATACATGTATATTTTATATAAAGATAAAATGAAGTATTCAAACGGAAGTCTGCAGCGGAAATAAAATAAAGAAAACACGAGTGAATGAAAAGGACTGGGGGCCTCTACTAGTATCATTGGGACTCCTCGCCGTCAACTTTCTCTTCCCATGCCTTAGCCTTGCCATGACCTGAAAACAAAATCCCCCAACGGGGTCAGTTACACAGAACAACAATCCTCAAGGGTTGAATAAGCACAATCATATATGCTGTATAAACCACAAGTTCGATCAAAATCTCAAACCGTCGAACACATGCGATCAAATTTGAATCGGCCATATTATAACCCAATCCTATTGAAAACATACACAATCAAACATGCTGTATGAATCAACTAACGGTACGACTCAAAGGATGGCGCTACACTACGCCCGAGATGGAAATGTGTCCGTGCACAAGCCACCAACGAGTATCGATCGAATACACGTGTGGTCTTGTACCTAATCAGTCTCAGGAAGTAATCATCTCGTGTGCACAGTCCAATGTGAGGTCATCTACCAACACGAGACTTAATATGTGCCCTATATGAAAATCTTACACATACCAACCGGCATGCCAGTATGACCCGGAATGCCACAAGATAACAAAAGTGACATCGAAAATCAATAATGACTCACCGAGCATTGAGGCATTTCGAAAAACACCTTGAAAACAAACTCCCTTTTTAAACAACTAAACCCATTTGTATCGAAAACCAACTTCTATTGAATGATCCAAACCACCAAAACACCATAAATACAATCGATAATCTAAACGAAATACTCAAATTGAGTTTACGATATCATTAAATTGCAAAACCCAAATCCAAGTCAACCTTCAAAGTGTTCTTGAGAAAAAATTCCAACAATCCGATGATAACTCGTAAAAACTCATAATCATATGTATGTCCATCACAATTCATGATTATACCATCCAAAACATCATGCTCCAACTCAAAATCGAATTCAACGGTTGAAGAAAGTTACCTTAGATTAGGATGAAGAATCCACAAGTATGTTGTTGATCCACACTACAACTTGAAGAAGATGAAATCTCTGAGTTTTGGTGATGTTTAAACACCACAAAATTACCCAAAATCGCCGCAAGGAAGAGAGGAAGAAGTGAAATGAAGAAATGAGCTTGTTCCCCTCAATAAAAAGCAGATATAGAGCAGCCTGCACTGTGTGCCGCGGCACAGGGCCAAAATCTGCCCCCAGCGCTCGGCAGTGTGCCGCGGCCCGACCGAGTGTGCCGCGGCTCAGGGCTAGAAAACTGCACAATGATTCGGCAGCATGCCGCGGACCTGCCGGCAGGAGCCGCGGCCCCCGATACATACGAGTCGGCCAAAAACTGCAACATGTGTGTGCCACGGCGCACACTCCCTTGTGCCGCGGCCCACACCACTCGGGTCCTAAAATGATGAAAAATGACCCGAGAAGAGAATGAATGCAATAGGAATCAATAATAGGGAAATAATAACACGAAATGGAAGTGCGGAAACACAAAAACAGTGGTTCCAAGCAATGATTACAAGGGTTCGCCCAACAAAAGCACAATTTGAACAATGAGGATATTTGAAATGACATCAACTCCAACGTCAACATCGACTAATGAATCAATTACAACAATCAAGATAATATTCTTGTCTCGATTCCCAAGCAAGGTTGAAACAATGAATAATAACGATACACGACTCGAAGTTATTCCGAACGGTGAACACAGATGAATGAATGTGGATGATGAATGATTATTAACAAGTGAAAAATTACATAGTGACAATTACTGAATGAAATTACTGAATAATAATGACTGAATTACAACCGAGTAATATTTATTCTTGATCGTCACCCTGTTCAGCTCTCGGTAATCAATACACAAACGAAAAGAATCGTCCTTTTTCTTGACAAATAATACCGGTGCTCCCCACAGAGATGCACTCGGTCGGATATAACTCTTCTCGGTCAAATCCTCCAATTGATTCTTTAGTTCCAGCATTTCAGTCGGGGCCATCCGATACGGTGCCTTCGATATTGGAGATGTACCAGGCTCCAACTCAATCGTGAATTCCACATCTCTCTGTGGAGGCAAACCAGGTAACTCGTCTGGAAATACGTCGGCATATTCTCTCACTACCGGAATATCCGCCAACATTATTGATGATTTCTCGGTCTTAGTCATATAGAACCAATAACCGACACACCCCTGATTGAGTAATTTCACTGCTTTCATCATATTAATAACTCTACCGGAACAACTGGGATTACCTCCCTGAAATACACATTCGACCACATCGTCTGAAATGATAGTGACCATACGCTTATGGACACTAATGATGGCATCGTGACGGTCCATCCAATCGATACCCAAAATAACATCGTCTCTCGGTAAATCGACCACGATTCGGTCGGCTAACCAACCACTGCCATGAAGCTGAATTGGGCAATCCTTAATCTCATGATTCCCGATAATTCTTCTACCGTCAGGCAGACCAATGACATAAGGCTCACAACTAGTAGCACTACCCAGGCGTAGTCTACTCAAACATGACTCAGAAATAAATGAATGCGATGCACTAGTATCAAAAAGGGTACACATAGGTTGAGATAGAATTTTGAGTGTACCTGAGATCATCCGGCCCTCCGGATCGTCGGTCTTCTTCATCTCATAAATCCGGGGTTGCCGGCCCCCGAACCGGACGCTCCCGTCGTTTTGAACGACGTGGATTGAGTGGCTTAGTTCTGAACTGCTAACTATCTCGGGGCCTGAGATGACGCCGGAGTAGGTTTAGAGTCTCTTCGGCAAAAACGGGCCCTATGCCCAGCAATCCCACAGTTTTGGCACGTGACAGTCTGCCTCGGACACTTGGTGCTGAAATGACCCTGTTCTTCATAGTTGAACCAGGTGATGGCCGAACTGGCCACTCGGGACTGATATTCCATGGGTCTAGGCGCCATAGGAGGTCGCTCATAAAAAGTAGACCCCGCACGAGGTTTCTTGAAAGTGGCCTGACTGCCGTCAGACTGATTACGATTCTTTGACTTCTTGCCAGCAGATGAAGGTTGTTGCTTAGCAATCTCCTTAGCAGTAAGCTCATAAGTAAGAGCTTTCTCAACGAATTCAGCCAGAGTAGTGCAATTGTGATTAAGCAACTGCATCCGCATACGAGGCTTCAACCTCTTGCTGAAATATTTGATCTTGTCCGCCTCAGAATGAATAATGGACGAGGCGAAAGGAACTAGCTCCTGAAATTTCTCGGCGATGGTGAGAACATCGTCGTCCGCTGATGGGTCGGGAGTGAGTAATTCTGATAACTTGGCCTCTCTGAGTGGGGCCGGATAATACCTCTCCATCATGAGAGTCTTGAATTGTTCCCAAGTACAAAATCCGTCGGTGGGCTTCAACGATAACCACCATGAATGAGCGCTCTTACCCAGATAGTAAGCCGCGACTGAAACTTTGTGCCCTTCGGGACACTCCACCATAGCAAACAACTTCTCGAAATGCTCAAGCCAGTGAACAATATCCGCCGGCTCAGATGAGCCCTCAAAAGTAGGTGGCCTCTGGTAAGAGATGTCGCCAATGATACTGCTTACACCCCTCTATTGCCCCTGAGGTGGCGGCGGAGAAGCCTCTTGATTCTGAGTAGCTGAGTTCTACATCATCTCCATGAGGCGTGCCATCTAAGTCATCTGGGCCATCATGCCCTACATAAACGCCAGTGGATCAACCCGAACACCTTCTAAATGAGCCGTGTCCCGGGTACGACTCCCTAACAGTGAATGATCATTTCCAAGAGAATGAGTGGTGGCGTCGCTGCTCGATGAATTAGCATTATTCCTTGCGTTCGCACGTGTATTCACACGAGCTCTCGGGTTTCGGCCCGCACCAAGGCCTCTTCCCCCGCGTCCTCTGCCAGCTCTTTCCATACTGAAGTGGGAAAGTCATGAAATGATTATATATCTTGCATGAATATCACATTATGATTACGTTATGAAATGATGAAAATGAGCATACGCGCTCAAACACAATGATTACATGAATGATCAACTGAGGTGGCATGATTATCTGATGAAATTCTTGAAATGATTATCTTGAACAAGTTAACAAGATTAATGATACGACCCTCAAGATCGATAAATGAACATTGAAATGAACTGAGTGATTAATGAGTTAACATGATCGACATGATAAAAATAAAAATAAAAATGATGAATGAGGATTGTTCACTCTTGAATGATGAATGAGTGATTCTTATTGCTATAAATTATATCATGGCGTCAGAAATCTTACTGTTCTTTGGTCTGAGGGGCTCGGCTCTTGCACAGGTCACACGTGACGCGAAAGTCCAATGATACTAGTCTGATGAACGATGATTTCAAATGAAACATGACTCGGAAGGTAGTATTCAAAACCCCTCTCTGATACCAAATCTGTAACACCCCAAACTAGGTGGATATTATAGTGTCGTGGACCCCCGACTGGGACCCACTAGGCGAGTGAAAATGAATGAAATACACAGGGTAAATGTAGTACCGAACCACATTACATCATTAATTACTCCGATGAGGAGTTTCATACAACACACCCAAGATAATACAGAATACATGTATATTTTATATGAAGATAAAACATACGACACTGAATAAAATGAGTATTCAAACGGAAGTCTGCAGCGGAAATAAAATAAAGAAAACATGAGTGAATGAAAAGGACTGGGGCCCCTTACTAGTATCACTGGGACTCCTCGCCGTCAACGTTCTCTTCCCGTGCCTTAGCCTTGCCATGACCTAAAAACAAAATCCCCCAACAGGGTCAGTTACACAGAACAAGAATCCTCAAGAGTTGAATAAACACAATCATATATGCTATATAAACCACAAGTTCGATCAAAATCTCAAACCGTCGAACACATGCGATCAAATGTGAACCGGCCAGATTATAGCCCAATCCTGTTGAGAACATACGTAATCAAACATGCTGTATGAATCAACTAACGGCACGGCTCAAAGGATGGCGCCACACTACGCCCGGGATGGAAATGTGTCCGTGCACAAGCCACCAACGAGTATCGATCGAATACACATGTGGTCTTGTACCCAATCAGTCTCATGAAGTAATCGTCTCATGTGCACAGTCCAATGTGAGGTCAACTACCAACACACGACTTAATATGTGCCCGACATGAAAATCCTACACATACCAACCGGCACGCCAGTATGACCCGGAATGCCACAAGATAACAAAAGTGACATCGAAAATCAATAATGACTCACCGAGATGAAATGATAATGAAATGAATGATAGCTCAATGAAATGATTGGAACCGTCGTTCCTCGTGAATGAAGTGATTAGTTGACAATTACAAGTCTCAATACGGTTAATACATTATGAATGAACAACAACGAAAGGAATGAATATCCTTTTAACCGAGTAAGAATTAACTTACCTTAACACCGGTGATGATACGATCTCTCTCGAAAAACGTCCTAAGGGAACTACCGGTCACTCGAATAACACAATTATCAACAATTCGCTTAATATACAAACCAAAAGTGATCATAACCAACTCAAGATGTCGATACAATAAATCCAAACTCATTGAGGCATTTCGACAAACACCTTGAAAACAAACTCCCTTCTTAAACAACTAAACCCATTTGTATCGAAAACCAACTTCTATTGAATGATCCAAACCACCAAAACACCTCAATACAATCGGTAATCCAAACGAAATACTCAAATCGAGTTTACGATATCATTAAATTGCAAAACCCAAATCCAAGTCAACCATCAAAGTGTTCTTAAGAAAAACTTCCAACAATCCGATGTTAACTCGTAAAAACTCATAATCATACGTATATTCATCACAATTCATGATTATACCATCCAAAACATCATGCTCTAACTCAAAATCCAATTCAAGGGTTGAAGAAAGTTACCTTAGATTAGGATGAAGAATCCACAAATATGTTGTTGATCCACACTACAACTTGAAGAAGATGAAATCTCTGAGTTTTGATGATGTTGAAACACCCCAAAATCGCCCAAAGTCGCCCCAAGGAAGAGAGGAATAAGTGCAATGAAGAAATGAGCTTGTCCCATCAATAAAACATAGATATAGAGCAGCCTGCACTGTGTGCCGCGGCCCGGCCGAGTGTGCAGCGGCACAGGGCCAAAATCTGCCCCCAGCGCTCGGCAGTGTGCCGCGGCCTGGCCGAGTGTGCCGCGGCATAGGGCTAGAAAACTGCACAGTGATTCGGCAGCGTGCCGCGGCCCTACCGGCAGGAGCCGCGGGCCCCGGTACAGACGGGTCGGCCAATAACTGCAACATGCGTGTGCCGCGGCGCACACTCCCTTGTGCCACGGCCCACACCACTCGGGTCCTAAAATGATGAAAAATGACCCGGGAAGAGAATAAAAGCAATAGGAATCAATCTTAGGGAAATAATAACACGAAATGGAAGTGCGGAAATCCATAAACGGTGGTTCCAAGCAATGATTACAAGGGTTCGCCCAACAAAAGCACAATTTGAACAATGAGGAGATTTGAAATGACATGAACTCCAACGTCAACATCGACTAATGAATCAATTACAACAATCAAGATAATATTCTTGTCTCGATTCCCAACCAAGGTTGAAACAATGAACAATAACGATACACGACTCAAAGTTATTCCGAATGGTGAACACATATGAATGAATGTGGATGATGAATGATTATTAACAAGTGAAAAATTACATAGTCACAATTACTGAATGAAATTATTGAATGATAATGACTTAATTACAACCGGGTATTACACTGTAGTACCCCGAAGGTGATTTCAACCATGAAAGCTGTGAAGATGTTGAAAAAGCGCAGTTGCCAAGGATTCCTAGTGAATGTGATGGGGAAAACAACTTCGGAGAAGGCGGTAGCTGATGTACCTATCATCAAGGAGTATCCAGATGTCTTTCCCGAATACTAGCCGGGATTTCCACCGAGTCGTCAAGTTGAGTTCTCGATTGATTTAGTGCCAGGAGCGGCACCAATATCGAAAGCCCTCGAAACCCCCTATAGAATGGCGCCCAAGGAATTACAAGAGCTGAAAGTGCAAATTCAGGAACTGCTTGACTCTGGATTTATCCGGCCGAGTGTATCTCCATGGGGTGCGCCAGTACTCTTCGTGAAGAAAAAGGATGGAAGTTTGAGGATGTGCATAGACTATCGTGAGCTTAATCGACTCACGATAAAGAATAAATATCCACTTCCTAGAATAGAGGACCTATTCGATCAACTTGGAGGATCAAGAGTGTTCTCGAAAATAGATTTGAGATCCGGATATATCACCAACTGAGGATTAAGGATGACGATATCCTGAAGACAACATTTTGAACTCAATATGGACACTATGAGTTTTATAGTGATGCCATTTGGTTTGACTAATGCGCCAGCAGTATTCATGTACCTCATGAACTGTGTATTCTAACCTTATTTAGATAAGTTTGTCATTGTGTTCATAGATGACATACTTATGTATTCAAAGAGCAAGGTTGAACATGAGCATCATCTTAGAACAATATTGGGAATACTGCGTGTTGTGTCGAGATTTATTCACCTCAACAGGCGATCGACTGCAAGGCCGAGCGACCGAGTCCACAACCAATCGAGCTATGGCGAACTCGCCAAACAAAGATACCAGACCACCTTCGGGTATCTAGCGATCGACTCCCAAGGCAATCGCCCTTTGGCATCTAGCGATCGACTCTGGTGCCCGGCTAAGAACGACCGTCCTATGCCCCGAACAGAGACCATCGTTCGTCAAAGACCACGAAGACTGGATCTCAAAGCAGCGCTCATGTGCAGATCCACGACAGGCGCCGCGTTTCATGGATCGTTGACCACAGCCTGTCACCACCTTGTCACCTACCGACAGGCCCGCCGAAAGGTACAAGGTGGGACCGCCCGTGACAGCAACTCAGACGCGTGCAGACTTCTCATTGGACCGCACAGCTGGCTGCCAGCAACTCCTGCAGACTTTAAGAGGACCAGCCCATGTGCTAAAGACGATCGCCCGCTTATTATAATACAGCAGAGGCGATCGCCCAGCATATCCAAGTCCTATAAATAGAGAACCCCCAAAAACTGGAAGAGGGTTCACTGATTCTCCATTCGGCTCATTTCCCCTCAATTGGCAACTACATTGGCAAATACATACATTCATACATACTTTCAGGCTCTTGGCTTCCTTTCCCGAATCTATCTCAAGATTTCTCTCTCAGCACCTCTCAACCAGAAGACGGTCGGCAGAGGCAAGAAGTCTCCACAGTGCAGATTCGAAGAGACTCACGAGCCAGGAGCTCAAACATTCAACAGCTACATACCGTGAGAGACTGTCGATTTCTCACGGTTGTCACAGTTCATCAACGTTGTTACAAGAACTCACAGAGCATCATATCTGGTTCTTCCGGCAATCTACACCCTCACTAGCTAAGATAACTAGGGTCTTTACACTCATTGTAATTGCACTCTAACATTAATATTTGTATCCCCGAATATTCGTATTAATAATATCTCGCGAGAGCATTCAAGCCCGAAGTATTCTCGCATTTGTTTGCTATCCATCTATTCCAGAAATATCTATCTCCGGATAACATTTTGGGTAGCAACAATTGGCACTAGAACGAGGGGATCTATACCTTCATTTTTATTCCTACCGTCTCGAAGAACACTCACTGTTCTCGGGGCATATACTTGAAGTGACACTCACTGCTCTTCAAAGAAAACCTTCAGAATCATGACGTCCGCCTCCACATCGAAGAGAGCCGCTCTCCGAACTGCCGGACACCATATCCCAGCTCAATCCGAGCCCCAGCCCACGGCAGAGGGAAGCCGCGGCGACGCGAGACTCTCGATCCCGCACCTGAGGGGTGGCCCCAACCTCTCACTCGACCAGTTCCAAACCAAGGAACATATCGAGGAGGCTATGGCCATCCCAAAGGAGCGATGGAGAGCATGCGCGTCGCCCGCAATAACTCCCTCGGCCATCCGCCGCGTGGGCAAACAGAATTTCAAAAGGCTACAGGGCGAGCGATCGTCAGAAAGCCCCGATTCGTGAGAAAAGGCTCTCGCATGGTCTAGCGGTTCCGTATTCATTCGCTTGTGGAGCGATCCATCATGGCGACCGGGATATTCTGGTCCCAACTACAAGATGACTGAATCCGAGTCCGTCACCTGGAGTTCGGCCTACCCGACTCCCAGCCGAACACAAATCAACCGTTTGGCTCTCACTCCGAATGCTAGGGGGTCAGTACTCGATCGCCTCGGCTCCCACTCCGAGCGCCTAGCCGCAAGCAGCCAGGCCACGGCGATGGCCGCTATGCAACGCCAGCTCGACAAGATGAAAGCACTCTTGGACACTGGGGCAAGCACCAGTAGAAAGATCATCGGGCCGACCGAGCCACTAGCGGTCCACATCGAGCTCGCCCCCATACAACCAAGGATCGCTCCTCCCAAAACACCTATGTATGAAGGGAGATCGGACCGCGAGACCCACCTAAGTAAATTCCAAATTTACATGATCGGGTGTGGGGCAACAAATGCAACCAAATGCTGAATCTTCCCATTGACATTGGGCGAGCTGGCCCATAGGTGGTACATCTCGCTACCACCGCGATCGATCATCTCTTTTGAGAAACTGGCGAATGACTTCACATTATACTTTGCCGCCAAGGTCAACAGACCCGAAGGCCCCCACCTCATGATGAAAATCAGGCAGGGGGAAGACAAAACCGACGCAGATTACATCGACCGAGTAGACGAAATCGTCCTCACCGGCGAGCACATTAATGACGAGCTCACTCTCTACTCGGTCCTGGGGGGATTCTATGGTCATTCACCCATGTTTAGACATCTCACCATGGATATCCCCCCAACCTACGTGATCTTCTGCGCTAAGGCCGCCGACTTTCTGGCTAGGCAAAGGCTACTCACCCTCCGCCTAAGCGAGGAAACGCCTCCTCCTACCCGAAAGACAGCGATCGCCAAAACAAAAGAGATGGTCGTCAAGCCATCCGGCAACCATAAGGCCTTCGAGGATATGGAAGCCCATCTCCTCTACAAGCCCATCTCCATTTTGTTGGGGTGTCCGAGGTGCCGAAAAGTTGTGCCCAATACCATATTTATCACACCAATCTTCAAAGATATTAGAATCAAATTCTCCACCATGATCGATTCGTATGGCGATAACTGGTAATTCTTTTTTCTTCTGGGTAACCTTACACCACTTAACAAACTTGTTAAAAGCATCATCTTTATTGGCTAAGAATTTTACCCAAGTAAATCTTGAAAAATCATCGACAATAACTAACGTATAAAGTTTACCTGTTAGACTGGAATGTCGAGACAGACCAATTAAATCCATATGAATTAATTCAAGAATGCGACTAGTGGAAATTTCCATTTTTGGTTTAAACGAACCTCTTGCATGTTTACCTTTAATACAGGCCTCACAAATGTGGTCTTTTCTAAAATTTAATTTTGGTAGATCACGAACAATATCATTTTTGGCCAATTTTGAAAGAAGTGGTAAAGAGGCATGTCCCAATTTTTGGTGCCAAACAACGGCATTTTCATCGTACGAAAGTAGACATTTTTCGTTGAAGGAAGATTCATCTTGGAGATCGACAATGTAAATATTCCCATAACGCAATCCAATAAAAATGATTTGGTCTTTTCTCATTGCCGTGCAATGGGTAATTTCAAAAATCAATTTAAGACCGGTGTCACAAAGTTGGGAGACACTCAGAATATTATGGCAAAGTCCATCAACAAATAGAACATTTTCAATAGTAGGTAAAGGTTTCTTACCAATTTTACCTGTCCCTTTTATTTGGCCCTTTTTATTATCGCCAAAGGTAACACATCCACGATCTTCCTTTTTCAGCTCCGTGAAGAGATGTTCATTTCCACTCATGTGATTTGAACATCCACTATCAACATACCATTTATTTGATAATGTTGTCTTCCTTGCTTGTACCTACAAAAACAATTTTCTTCCATTTTATAGGTACCCAGGCTAATTTGGGTCCTGAGGAGTTAGATACAAAAACTTGATTTTTAACAATGGTCCCTTTTGGTACCCAAATTTGCTTAACCCTTATAGTGCGTCTAGAATTACGACAGTAAGTTTCGGTATGTCCAGGTTTTAAACATTTTGGACATGATGGAATTCCTGTTTTTAAAGTGTCCGAATCTTTTGTGGTAATTTCTAAGGACTTTTTCATTGGAAATGAATTATATCCAAGTCCTTGTTTTGAAAGAGAAAATTTTTGACCAAATAATAGTTGCTCGAATTTGTCATTACCACATGAAAATTTTCTAACATAAAGTTTTAATTCTTTCTGAGTTTTGTGCAATTCATCTTTCAGAATTTTCTCAGTTTCCAAACAATTTGTATGATCAATAGAAACTTCCTTGTTTTTCAATAATTTTGCATTTTCAATTTCAAGAAGTTTTATTTTCTTTTTCAAATCTTTATTGCTATTGCAAGCCTTTTCGTATTCATTATTTAGGGATTCAAAAGCATCAAGTAGTTCTTCATGAGAATCACTAACCTCGACTTCTTCATCACTATCTTCGGATGCGCGGGCCATTAGAGCAAGATTGGTTTGGACTTGTGGTTCATCATCCTCATCATCATCGCTCCATGTGGCGACATAAACTTCCTTCTTTTTGAACTTTTCATGAGGTGGTTTTGATGAACTTATTGGAGCAGCAGCACGACAATCTTTTGCAAAATGGCCTGGAACGCCGCACCTTCGACACGTGTTGTCGAACTTTTTGTTTTGAGGGAAGTGAGTCTTTTTGGATTCATCCCTTGATTCTTGCTTGATATCTCTCCGGCGCCTTTGTAAAAGATTTTTGAATTTCTTTATGTTTTTGGCATAAAAGGCGGTTTCTTCGTCCTCTTCTTCGATAGGTTCATCCTCTAGATCGCTTTCTTCTTTGGCTTTGAAAGCGATTGTCCTTTCTCTCTCCTTGGGTTTTGGTTTAGAACTACGAGATTTAATGACAATCTCATAATTGATGAGAGATCCGATGAGAGCGCTGAATTCTATGGTATTGAGGTCTTTCGACTCCATGATAGCCGTAACAGTAGCGTCCCATTCTCTAGGTAGAGACCGAAGGATTTTCTTGGCTTTATCACTACTTGATATCGGTTTCCCGAATGAAGCTAGCCCATTAGTGATTGCCGAGAAACGGTCAAGCATAGTGGTAATGCTTTCTTCTTCTTGCATAGTGAAGAGTTCATAATCGTGAAGAAGCATATTGATTTTGGTTTCCTTAACTTGACTCGTACCTTCATGGGTGATCTCTAACATTTTCCAGATTTCTTTTGCCGTCTCACAAGAAGAGATTCTGTTGTGATCTTCTGGATTGAGAGCACAGTAAAGCAATTGAGTGGCTTTACTATTGAAGTGATCGTTCTTCCAGTCGGCATCGTCGTACTCTTCGAAACTTTTGAGAGAGCCATCCGTCTTCTTAGAAATGGTAGGTCCAAGGGCAATGACCTTCCATATTTCAATATCGTGAGCTCGGATGAAAATGGACATCTTCTTCTTCCATGTCATAAAGTTCGAACCATCGAAGAAGGGTGGGCGATTGAGAGCGTTGCCTTCAATGGAGGAGTGGATAAAGGCCATTTCTGGATCTTTTCTCTAGCGGGTGTTAATCCGGTGATAAAGAGACTGCTCCGATACCAATTGTTAGATTGGTACCGCCACTAGAAGGGGGGGTTGAATAGTGCGGATAAGAGTATTGAACTCTTTTTGTACGGAAGCAAAATATCGGAGTGATTAGAATGCGGAAAAGAAAAGACACAAGAATTTGTTCGAGAGGTTCGGCTATTAACGAAGCCTACGTCCCCTACCTAGTTTTATTGACTAGGACTTTTCTTAGAACTTAGAATTGCACTTTCTAGTTTAGTGCCAACTTCTTACAATTTCTTGATTTCCGGGCTCAAGAACAACCTCACAAAAACACTCTTGTTTTTCTGGGTACAAGATAACCTATACACAAAACAAATGCGAGTGGAAACTCGACTTTCACAATATATCGCTCTTTGATACAAGAATGAAGATTGGAAATTATAGAACAAATCTTCTCGTATCACAATCTAGAATAAGTATATCTCTCAAAATGTTTGCTTGATATTGCTTGAGTATGCTAGTAAGTTCTGAATGCTTGTGTCCCTTCAATCTCTATGAAGTTGGCTATTTATAGCCTTCTTAAGCTCATATTCCCGTTGGAACAGTTTAACCGATTACGTACGTTATATGCTGATAGTTACGTACGTTATGAACGTTACGTACGTTATATGTTCCAAATAGCGCCCGTAACGAAAGTGAAGAAACTGTCCACTGAGATATGATAAAGTTCGTTACATACGTTATGAACCTCATGGTTACGTACGTAATATTCTGGTCAAAGATCCGTTGAGTGAGACGACTTGTTGCAACGGCTAGTGGCTTTTCCAACGGTCAGAATTATTCAAGCATTACGTACGTTAGATAACTCCGGTTACGTACGTTACCTGTACAGAAAAACTTACGAAAACAGTGAGTGTTACGTACGTTATAATAGATGAGTTACGTACGTTAACTATACTAAAAATCTTGCAGACAACTGTGAATGTTACGTACGTTAATATGGTTTATGTAACGTACGTTAACTGAAGAGAAAATATGTTTTAAGTAAATTTTGGTTTTATTAACACATCATCAAAATGATCTAAAAGATATTGTTCCAACAATCTCCCCCTTTTTGATGATGACAAAATTTACGTATGTGAGTTTTTGAAAACATGAGCACTGTAAAAATTAAAAGGCTCCCCCTGAACACGAGCACCTTAAAAATTAATATGTTCCCCCTGAAAACGCGTACGGGTTATTTCAACATGTGTTTGCAAAAACGAATACATATTATTCTCCCCCTTTTTGTCATTAACAAAAAGTTGAGAGATCCTGCAAGAGAAATCAATGATAAGCATAATAATCAATATAATCCAAGTCAACGATTATCCAAAATGATGCATAAAAAAAAGATAGTCATTACAGTCAACACATAAACATGATAATGAAATGTTTGGTCTTTTAATAAAACAAGAAACATCATCATCAGAAAGGATAGCCCGACTAGTCAAGGTCCGCATCCGGAGGTGTCGGCGGTATCCCAAAATGCGTGCAGATGTTCTTGACCATGATCTTGATGTCGCTCATATCTTTCTCGAGCCTATCCATCCGAGAAGCCATCTAGGATGAAGAGGATTCTGGACGAGGACGAGAGGAACCAAGCTGAGATGAAGGACGAGGTCTAGTATGCTCGATCCCCCTCGATGTGATCCTCTCCTCCGGTCTCGGAAGAGTACCCCCATCTATGAGCCGATCATCATCCTTGATATACGCAAAGTATATCCATCCACGATTTCTCATGCGTAGATACCTCATCGTCCGTAACGTCCCCTCGGTGACGAGGCTCCCCCTAGGAATCGGAACCCCATGGACCCCAGACAGATCAACTCGTGCTTTCTCAAAAATTTCAGTTAAGATTGATCCAAACGGCATTCCTGATTTTCTCTGTCGATCAACTTTCGCGTAGTTCTTTTGTTGGAAAATTTGACCCTTTTCCACGAACCATTTTAGCACAATAGACGCGAAGTTGACTTGGTGATCCTTCCACACATGATAAATGATCTCCATATCGATATTCACAAGTCGAAGCTGAGCATTAACTTTAGGCATAAGACAACGAGTGATAGCATCGTGAAGCAAATGGATGTTTATCCCAAAGTCATTGTTTTCAAACCGCCCGGAATGAACATTTAGAACGGCTTTGTCCGACAAAAAATCACGGACTTTGGACTCATGAACACCATAGCTTTCATCATCGTAGAAGTTGTCAATGACTTCATCCGGAGGAACAAACTCTCCTTTGCATCGAAAACCCTCATTAGGGAGACCAAAAATCTCCGAAAGTTTCACGGCATCAAAGGATATTTATTTACCACGCACAAGAGAGTTAACTACAGCAAGTCCGTCGGCATCATACGTGACAAAATTTTTTGCATAAAACTCTTTTACACAGTCCACATATATTGGTCGAGCAAGACTAACGAACCGATTTATCCCAAGCATATCGAAGAATTCTTCAATAGCAACACCAGCACAGTTCAGAGATTCGAAATCAAAGTGGTGACTCGGAGTTACCTCTTCGTCGATAAGGATTTCGTTGAAAACTTTCATGGCTTGAGCATTCCGAAATGATGGATCGCCGGAAGCCGTGGAGGATGATTGGGAGGTTTCTCCTCTTCTCTTCTTCCCGGTTCTGGATGCCATGAAGATTGAATTGGTCGAAAAGTGAAGGTTTGATGGATGAAACTTGAATTTTAGGTAGATTTGCAGGAAATTCTTCATCGATTTCGCTAGGGATTGAAAGGAATGAAAGGGGACGGTCGAAATGGGTTTATATATGCCAGGGTCAACGACGAACTACGTACGTTATATCCCTTATGTAACGTACGTAGCGTAAAAACCTGAACTCTCTGGACTGAATCCTGCGTTTCGTTACGTACGTAACATAACACCATGTAACGTACGTGCGGTCCTATTACGTACGTAATGGACCGCTCCTACCGTACGTAAGCAGGACCAAATAAATAGTCTTTTCCTTTCGATGATGTCCCAATTTAAATGACCATTTAATGTGACTATGATGAGTATGCAATATTTAAAAATGATCAGCATGACCCATTCCTAAATTTATGCGAATAAAGTTGAAAGCCTCTTCGGGTAATGGTTTTGTAAAAATATCCGCCAATTGTTCATTAGTACCAACAAATTGGAGACGAACATTCCCGTTTTGGACATGGTCACGAATAAAATGGTGACGAATTTCGATGTGTTTTGTCCTACTATGCAAAATGGGGTTTTTACTTAAATTAATGGCACTCGTATTGTCACAAAAGATAAGAGTATTTTTAAGTTCGATGCCATAATCAAGTAATTGATTTTTGATCCAAAGGACTTGTGCACATGCACTTCCATGACCACATATTACGCTTTTTGTGGAAGTAGCGACACTAGTCTGTTTCTTACTTCCCCATGAAATTAAACACGAACTCATAAAATGACAAGTTCCGGTGGTGCTTTTTCTATCAATTTTACATCCACCGAAATCGGCATCACTATATGCAAAAAGTTGAAAATCAATGCTAGAAGGATACCACAGGCCTAAACCAGCAGTATATTTTAAATATCGAAAAATCCTTTTACATGCAATGAGATGAGATTCTTTAGGGTTTGATTGAAAACGAGCACATAGACAAGTAGCAAACATTATATCAGGTCTAGATGCAGTTAAGTAAAGTAAAGATCCGATCATACCTCGATACTGCTTTTGGTCAACAGATTTACCTTTTTCATCTTTATCGAGTTTAAGAGTGGAAGACATAGGAGTGGATATTTCTTTGCAATCTTCCATCTTAAATTTCTTTAGAAGCTCATTGACATACTTGGATTGGTGAATGAATATTCCGTCATTGAGTTGCCTAATTTGGAGTCCAAGAAAGTTTTTCAACTCTCCCATCATGCTCATTTCGAACTCTCCCTTCATAAGATTTGAAAATTCTTTGGACAGAGTTTCGTTAGTTGCACCAAAAACAATATCGTCCACATAAATTTGACAAATTAACATATCATTACTTAAGACCTTAATGAATAGAGTATTACCAACATTACCTCTCTTATAACCATTTGAGATAAGAAAAGAGCTTAGGCGATCATACCATGCTCTCGGAGCTTGTTTTAATCCATAGAGAGCTTTATGGAGCTTGTACACATGATCCGGATGATCATAGTCTTCAAAACCCGGTGGTTGCTTGACATACACTTCCTCCTGGATGATTCCATTTAGGAACGCACTTTTTACATCCATTTAATGGAGTTTGATCTTCTTGTATGCGGCAAAGGCACAGAGAAGACGAATAGCTTCAAGACAAGCAACAGGAGCGAATGTTTCTTCATAATCCAAGCCTTCTTCTTGATTATAGCCTTGGGCGACCAACCTCGATTTATTTTTAATAGGGAGAGCATCATCATCGGTTTTGATTTATGAACCCATTTGGTGCCAATGATTGATTTGTCTACTGGAGCCGGAACTAATTCCCAAACATTATTTCTTTCGAATTGGTTTAGCTCTTATTGCATAGCAATAGCCCAATTCTCATCATTTAGGGCCTCATCGATATTCTTTGGTTCTGTAAGAGAAATAAATGCAATATTGTTAATACAGTCATTTATATTCCTCGTAGTTCGTACCCCTTCATCGATTTTTCCGAGAATTTGTTCCATCGGATGGTCTTTCACATTTGCCCAATCTTTAGGAAGGTTGTAAGTATTTTCCTCCTTCTTGTCCGAGCTTACGTCGAGCTTCTCCAACTCCTTTGATACATCGGATACTTCGTTAGCTGGAACCATACCTGCATCGTCATCAAAAACAACCTTTCTCGGGGGTGAAACTGTATCATCGAATTTTACATGAATAGACTCTTCTACTGAGCCTCTTCTACAATTAAATACATGATACGCTTTACTATTAGTAGAATAACCAAGAAATATTCCAATATCTGATTTAGAATCGAATTTACCCAAATTATCTTTACCATTATTATGAATAAACACTTTACAACCAAATGGATGAAAATAAGATAAATTGGGCTTTTTACCTTTAAAAATCTCATAAGGAGTCATCATTTTGTTTCTTCTGAGATGGACACGATTAATAACATAACAAGCGGTGTTAACGGCTTCGGCCCAAAAATATTTAGGAAGACCGTACTCATTGAGCATTGTTCGGCTCATTTCTTCTAGAGAGCGATTCTTCCTCTCGACAACTCCATTTTCTTGGGGTGTCCGAGGTGCCGAAAAGTTGTGCCCAATACCATATTTATCGCACCAATCTTCAAAGAGATTAGAATCAAATTCTCCACCATGATCGGTTCGTATGGCGATAACTGGTAATTCTTTTTCCTTCTGGGTAACCTTACACCACTTAACAAACTCGTTAAAAGCATCATCTTTATTGGCTAAGAATTTTACCCAAGTAAATCTTGAAAAATCATCGACAATAACTAAAGTATAAAGTTTACCTGTTAGACTGGCATGTCGAGACGGACCAATTAAATCCATATGAATTAATTCAAGAATGCGACTAGTGGAAATTTCCATTTTTGGTTTAAACGAACCTCTTGCATGTTTACCTTTAATACAGGCCTCACAAATGTGGTCTTTTCTAAAATTTAATTTTGGTAGACCACGAACAATATCATTTTTGGCCAATTTTGAAAGAAGTGGTAAAGAGGCATGTCCCAATTTTCGGTGCCAAACAACGGCATTTCCATCGTACGAAAGTAGACATTTTTCATTGAAGGAAGATTCATCTTGGAGATCGACAATGTAAATATTCCCATAACGGAATCCAATAAAAACGATTTGGTCTTTTCTCATTGCCGTGCAATGGGTAATTTCAAAAATCAATTTAAGACCGGTGTCACAAAGTTGGGAGGCACTCAGAATATTATGGCAAAGTCCATCAACATATAGAACATTTTCAATAGTAGGTAAAGGTTTCTTACCAATTTTACCTTTCCCTTTTATTTGGCCCTTTTTATTATCGCTAAAGGTAACACATCCACGATCTTCCTTTTTCAGCTTCGTGAAGAGATGTTCATTTCCACTCATGTGATTTGAACATCCACTATCAACATACCATTTATTTGATAATGTTGTCTTCCTTGCTTGTACCTACAAAAACAATTTTCTTCCGTTTTATAGGTATCCAGGCTAATTTGGGTCCTGAGGAGTTAGATACAAAAACTTGATTTTTAACAATGGTCCCTTTTGGTACCCAAATTTGCTTAACCCTTATAGTGCGTCTAGAATTACGACAGTAAGTTTCGGTATGTCCAGGTTTTAAACATTTTGGACATGATGGAATTCCTGTTTTTTAAGTGTCCGAATCTTTTGTGGTAATTTCTAAGGACTTTTTCATTGGAAATGAATTATATCCAAGTCCTTGTTTTGAAAGAGAAAATTTTTGACCAAATAATAGTTGCTCGAATTTGTCATTACCACATGAAAATTTTCTAACATAAAGTCTTAATTCTTTCTGAGTTTTGTGCAATTGATCTTTCAGAATTTTCTCAGTTTCCAAACAATTTGTATGATCAATAGAAACTTCCTTGTTTTTCAATAATTTTGCATTTTCAATTTCAAGAAGTTTTATTTTCTTTTTCAAATCTTTATTGATATTGCAAGCCTTTTCGTATTCATTATTTAGGGATTCAAAAGCATCAAGTAGTTCTTCATGAGAATCACTAACCTCGACTTCTTCGTCACTATCTTCGGATGCGCGGGCCATTAGAGCAAGATTGGTTTGGACTTGTGGTTTCAATATCCTCATCATCATCGCTCCATGTGGCGACACAAACTTCCTTCTTTTTGAACTTTTCATGAGGTGGTTTTGATGAACTTATTGGAGCAGCAGCACGACAATCTTTTGCAAAATGGCCTGGAACGCCGCACCTTTGGCAAGTGTTGTCAAACTTTTTGTTTTGAGTGAAGTGAGTCTTTTTGGATTCATCCCTTGATTCTTGCTTGATATCTCTCTGGCGCCTTTGTAAAAGAGTTTTGAATTTCTTTATGTTTTTGGCATAAAAGGTGGTTTCTTCGTCCTCTTCTTCGATAGGTTCATCCTCTAGATCGCTTTCTTCTTTGGCTTTGAAAGCGATTGTCCTTTCTCTCTCCTTAGGTTTTGGTTTGGAACTACGAGATTTAATGACAATCTCATAATTGATGAGAGATCCGATGAGAGCGCTGAATTCTATGGTATTGAGGTCTTTCGACTCCATGATAGCCGTAACAGTAGCGTCCCATTCTCTAGGTAGAGACCGAAGGATTTTATTGGCTTTATCACTACTTGATATCGGTTTCCCGAATGAAGCTAGCCCATTAGTGATTGCCGAGAAACGGTCAAGCATAGTGGTAATGCTTTCTTCTTCTTTCATAGTGAAGAGTTCATAATCGTGAATAAGCATATTAATTTTGGTTTCCTTAACTTGACTCGTACCTTCATGGGTGATCTCTAACATTTTCCAGATTTCTTTTGCTGTCTCACAGGAAGAGATTCTGTTGTGATCTTCTGGATTGAGAGCACAGTAAAGCAATTGAGTGGCTTTACTATTGAAGTGATCGTTCTTCCAGTCGGCATCATCGTACTCTTCGAAACTTTTGAGAGAGCCATCCGTCTTCTTAGGAATGGTAGGTCCAAGGGCAATGACCTTCCATATTTCAATATCGTGAGCTCGGATGAAAATGGACATCTTCTTCTTCCATGTCATAAAGTTCGAACCATCGAAGAAGGGTGGGCGATTGAGAGCGTTGCCTTCAACGGAGGAGTGGATAAAGGCCATTTCTGGATCTTTTCTCTAGCGGGTGTCAATCTGGTGATAAAGAGACTGCTCCGATACCAATTGTTAGATTCGTACCGCCACTAGAAGGGGGGTTGAATAGTGCGGATAAGAGTACTGAACTCTTTTTGTGCGGAAGAAAAATATCGGAGTGATTAGAATGCGGAAAAGAAAAGATACAAGAATTTGTTCGAGAGGTTCGGCTATTAACGAAGCCTACGTCCCCTACCTAGTTTTATCGACTAGGACTTTTCTTAGAACTTAGAATTGCACTTTCTAGTTTAGTGCCAACTTCTTACAATTTCTTGATTTCCGGGCTCAAGAACAACCTCACAAAAACACTCTTGTTTTTCTGGGTACAAGATAACCTATACACAAAACAAATGTGAGTGGAAACTCGACTTTCACAATATATCGCTCTTTGATACAAGAATGAAGATTGGAAATTATAGAACAAATCTTCTCGTATCACAATCTAGATTAAGTATATCTCTCAAAATGTTTGCTTGATATTGCTTGAGTATGCTAGTAAGTTCTGAATGCTTGTGTCCCTTCAATCTCTATGAAGTTGGCTATTTATAGCCTTCTTGAGCTCATATTCCCGTTGGAATAGTTTAACTGATTACGTACGTTATATGCTGATGGTTACGTACGTTATGAACGTTACGTACGTTATATGTTCCGAATAGCGCCCGTAACGAAAGTGAAGAAACTGTCCAGTTATGAACCTCATGGTTACGTACGTAATATTCTGGTCAAAGATCCGTTGAGTCAGACGACTTGTTGCAACGGCTAGTGGCTTTTCCAACGGTCAGAATAATTCAAGCATTACGTACGTTAGATAGCTCCGGTTACGTACGTTACCTGTACAGAAAAACTTACGAAAATAGTGAGTGTTACGTACGTTATAATAGATGAGTTACGTACGTTAACTATACTAAAAATCTTGCAGACAACTGTGAATGTTTCGTACGTTAATATGGTTTGTGTAACGTACGTTAACTGAAGAGAAAATATGTTTTAAGAAAATTTTGGTTTTATTAACACATCATCAAAATGATCTAAAAGATATTGTTCCAACAGGCTCACATTTTCTCCGCCATCAAGGGGCGCGAACCGCTGAAAAAGCCAAAAGCGATAAGGGACAACGGTCATCTGGACCGCAATCAATATTGTGCTTACCACAAGAGTCCCGGCCACAGCACCAACCAATGCCGGGACCTCCTCAAACAGCTCTGGAGATTGTTCGAGGAGGGAAAGTTGGACAGTTTATTGGCTTAGCCGGAGCCCCACCAGTCTCCCAACGCGGTCGCTCGAGTCGAATGCGAACAGGCTGGAAAGCTCATACGAGCCGACCCCTCGATCAAACTCGGCGACTGTATCTACATGCTTCAATCAAGAGAAGGGAGCTTCGGAAGTCTCTCCCCGATTTCCCACCTCATTGAACCAAAGGCTACTGCCTGAGCTAGCGCTTCAAAAAAGAGGATGACTCGCTCGCCCTCTACAGTTCATCATCTAATGTGTTGGACTAAGGCACGAGATCGCCTCCCCCACACAACGTACACCGTCGACGATCGGCATCTAACATGATGATCCGAGGTAGAAGAGTGCAGCCATGGTCCTGGTGGTCGATGGAACCGACTGCTTTGGCCATGAAAATGTTCCTTTGGGCTGCGATCGCTCGCCCTTCGTTTAAATACGAGGCGGGCGTAGCCGAAGGACTCTCCAAATCAAACCAGTGGACATGCTCGCCCGCACTCAAAGATTCATCATCTAACTTGGTGGACCCAGACAATGCGACGCGTCCCTACCCCCGTCTCCACGTATACCGTCGAGGATTGCCATCTAATATGACGATCTGAGGTATAAAAGAGCTAACAAGCCGCGGATGTGGAGTTAATTAATCCGACGATGCCCCGCGCAAGGAATCTTCCAGACCAAGACCGCACGCCCTTCGTTTAAATACATGGCGAGGCGCAGCCTTCGGAGGACCCTACCAATTAAGTGAGTCGCGAGAGCTTAGCCATCAGACGGAATGTCGCTCGCGCACAATACATGGTCATAGATATCGGTCCATCGAACTCCGCAATCGTGCACGATTCCTCAAGACCGAGATGGACGGCCTTCCTTGAGGATTCGACAAAATTAAAGACCGCTCACTCAACGATTTATTTTCGCCCCCTTACTTTCACTAAGTGAACAAAAACAAGGGGGAAGTGCGGAGCTATATATACGACGATCGTCCCTATTCAATTACATGCGGAGATCGACATTTTTCAGATGGTTGTGCAGCGATCGAATTTGTTGTAAAAGTTATCTATTTGAGTTTATCAATTCACTTGAAGCTATACACACAACAATCTCTCCTCACACATTTGTACAAAGTCATGCAAAGACTCAAAAAGCAATCATTCAAGTAATAAATCAGAGGAGCAAACATTCATTTCATTACTTGAAGTTTCAGAAATACATACACGGTCGCCTGAAGGCCTAAGTACTACAAAGAAAAGCTACAAAACTACAAGGAAAAAAGCTAAAACAATAGGAATGAAGAGCCTCAGGCCCCCGCCTGGCCTTCGCCTTCAACCACCAGATCGGCTTGCGACCCTTCGCCAGCTTCCGGAGCGGCCTCCCCATCCTCCAGAGCGTCAGGATGAACAAGGTTCGCCGGAGTCGGATACCAGCTCAAATCCACGCCAAGTTCCGAAAGATCCAAGATCGGCACAGAGAAGGCGGGATGAAGAGGGTGCTCCAACGCATATGCCTTGAAGATTTCGGCTAGAGGACCGACCTCCAGCCCTCCCTTCTTAGCAACATGGAGTGAGTCGGCGAACGCCAGGTAATAGGCAAACTCGCTGACAAACTCCAAGTTGAGAAAAGGATTGGCCTCGGTCGCCTCTAGTTTCCCTTTCAGCTCGGCAACCACCTGTTGCGCACCTTGAAGTTCGACCTCCCTTGCAGCCATCTCTCCCTTCGACGCCGCCAGCTCTCTAGTCAGCCGAGCGGCGGTCACCTTCAGTTGATCGGCCTCCTTCTCATCGGCCAATTGCAACCGTCGGGCATATGTCATCCGGTCCCAAAATCAGTCGGCCGTCGCCCGGGCTTGCTCGACATCTTGTGTCGCCAGCTTCAGTTCATGACTCGCCCGCTTAGCTGCATCCAAGGAGTCCTTCTCCATAGCCACGATCCTGTCGGCGAACTCAGCATTCTCTTTACGAGCGGCCTCGAGGTCCGCCTGCAGACGTGTAGTAGAAGAACGCCCCTCAAACTCCTGCATAGCCTGGGCAGCCATGGTCGCCGCCTGGAGAGAAAGGGCGAAAGCAGCCTGCATTGTACTCCCAGATCGCTGACGAGCGATCGCATCTAGATCGGTCGTCCAGGCCTTCGGTAAAGCAGAAACGGCCCGATTGACGTATAGCGGGACATCGCAGGCCTGGCGAGGAGATCGGCTCGCCAGAAAATCCCGCACCATCGGCGGACAGGATGGATATGTGCTACGGATCCTGCATCAAAACAAAAAAAGTTAACACATCTCCTACGCGAATGACCAGTTTCAACTCAGCAAGCAATGTTTACCTCTCGGCTCTCTCGGGATCGCGGCCGAAGTATGGTTTCCCATGAGGGGTCTCAGCATCGGCGATCGCCATCTCCCGTAAGAAAGCCGCGGAGGGCGTATGCTCATTCTCTGGAGGAACAATGGTGATCGGAGGCGCGGCGATCGGCACCACGCTGGCAGGGGAAGAAACCTGAGGTTCCCCCGACCTCTGCCGCTTGCGGTTCGCCCGGAGACCCTCCTCCCGAGGTTCCTCCTCCGCTACGATCGGCTCCACTACGGGCCTCACCTCCGGAATGATAGGTAACACCACAGGAGGAGATCGAGAGGACTTCTTCTGGCGAAGACGGCCTAAGACTCCAGGGTTCGACATAGCTATCTCCAGTGGGGGCTCCAAAAAGCAAGGAAAGCGGACTTCTGCAATAAAGAACAATCAAACAACAGTTAGACCTATTCCTCCAACAGGACGATCGCCCAACAAATGGAGATCGTAGAAATTTGTACCTGAGACCGAGAGATGTCTCGGGAAACGAAATAGCCGAGCGGACAGCCAACGACTCTCCCTTTTGATCCGTTGAGCATCTAAGTCGTCGTCCGGCAAACTCCGTATCCGCTCCCAGACGACCAGAAAATCAAAAGGTAGCTCGTCGATCGCCGGAATGTGGAAACCTGCAAAAGGAAGACCAAATTAGATCAGTTCAGAACATGTCCGAACAAAGGGAGAGGCAAAACCCTTACTCGGAGTTCTCTCCCGAAAGCCAGTGGGATTGTTCAGCTTGCCAGTGGGGTTGTCGCTCGCTGAGGCTTTCCAGGTACCGGCGACCCAGAACCAGTTCGCCAGATCGCCCCGCACCTTATTCGGGACTCCGAGGATCACCCGACCAGATCGGCCTTGAATATGATAGCCTCCGACCGACTCTTTCTGAGCCGTCATTTTGAACAGGTGTTTCATCTTCGACGGCGAAGGAAGGCGATACAGTCGGTTACCGCCGAACAAGGTAAGAGTACAAATGATCTGGAGACAAGCATTCGGCGTCAACTGGAGCGGCGCCATGTTCCAAGCAGCCAGCAGATGGGAGACGAAGAACGACAAAGGAAATCGCAGTCCAGCCTCCATAATTGCTTCGTTCATGACGACTATCGCCTCCGGAGGCTGATCGGCTCGCTCATTCTCGGACGGCACAAAGAGATCCACATCTGAAGGGATATGAAACCTCGTCCTCCAGAAGGCCAGGTCCTTCTTGGTCGCCGAGCTCCCTATCTGACCGAGGGACCACAGAGATCGCTGAGCAGCCCGAAATAGCGATCGCTTAGGAGGTTGATAAGGATGAGTAATCGAATACTCCCGGTAATCGAATCGAGGAGATGGACCGGCCAACCTCTCCATAATCTCATCAAAGGCCACATAGGCCTGGCCGAAAGCACTATGCTGCTCCCAGTAGGCCCTCACCGCTAGATCTCTCTTCATCTGCGAGCGTCTGTGTTCAACCTCCGCCTCCCTAGCGACGTCGACCTCATTAAATAGCGCATCGACTTCCGCAGGATCGATACCGGTGCGGATAGCTTCTGCGGCCGTCTCCAGATGGAAATCTGCGGAGGATCCTCCCCGGACGTTAGAAGTCCCAGCGACGGAGGAGGTGCCCATTCCCGACGAAGAAGATGTTCCAGACATTCTCGAATTCAAGATGAGGAGAAGAGGATTGTTTTCTTACCAAGGGTGGAATTGATCGACGATCGGCAGTCGGATCTTCAGAAAATTCTTCAGTAGTATTATCCTTCTTTCTCCGATAAAAGCACGTAAGAGTGAACACTGCAACCCTGTGCCTTTTTATAGGAGGTGGCTGGGACTCGTGTGCAATTAAGAAGAATCTCAGGGGTCGGAGCGCAACTGTCGCAATTAATGCTCCCTTGAAACCCGTGTACGCATCTTTTCAAGGACGCGTCAGACGAGGAGTCATAAATGACCATCGATCTCCCCCAACAGGAACCCAACACGTGCCCCAGTGACTTTTCCGCATCCGCTGCCATTTCCCGCTCTTTTCAGCAACCTACCAGGTCATCCAAATTAATAATCAATCAGCTCAAAGACGATCGACAGTTCAGTAAAATGCAGAGTCACTCGTCAAAATTCAGCGATCGCCAGCAGAACCACCTCACCCCACGTTTCCAACATCGGAACGAGCTGGGGGGCAATTGTTATGTCGAGATTTATTCACCTCGACAGGCGATCGACTGCAAGGCCGAGCGACCGAGTCCACAACCAATCGAGCTATGGCGAACTCGCCTAAACGAAGATACTAGACCACCTTCAGGTATCTAGCGATCGACTCCCAAGGCGATCGCTCTTTGGCACCTAGCGATCAACTCTGGTGCCAGGCTAAGGACGACCGTCCTATGCCTCGAACAGAGACCATCGTCCGTCAAAGTCCACGAAGACTGGATCTCAAAGAAGTGCCCATGTGTAGATCCACGACAGGCGCCGCGTTTCATGGATCGTTGACCACAGCCTGTCACCACCTTGCCACCTACCCACAGGCCCACCGAAAGGTACAAGGTGGGACCACCCGTGACAGCCACTCAGATGCGTGCAGACTTCTCATTGGACCGCACCGCTGGCTGCCAGCAACTTCTGCAGACTTTAAGGGGACCAGCCCATGTGCTAAAGACGATCACCCGCTTATTATAATACACCAGAGGCGATCGCCAAGCATATCCAAGTCTTATAAATAGAGAACCCCCAACAACTGGAATAGGGTTCACTGATTCTCCATTCGGCTCAGTTTCTCTCAGTTGGAAACTGCATTGGCAAATACATACAAACATACATACTTTCAGGCTCTTGGCTTCCTTTCCCGAATCTATCTCAGGATTTCTCTCTCAGCACCTCTCAACCATAAGACGGTCGGCAGAGGCAAGAAGTCTCCACAGTGCAGATTCGAAGAGACTCACGAGCCCAGGAGCTCAAACATTCAACAGCTACACACCGTGAGAGACTGTCTATTTCTCACAGTTGTCACAGTTCATCAACGTCGTTACAAGAACTCACAGAGCATCATATCTGGTTCTTCCGGCAATCTACACGCTCACTAGCTAAGATAACTAGGGTCTTTACACTCATTGTAATTGCACTCTAACATTAATACTTGTATCCCCTAATATTCGTACTAATAATATCTCGCGAGAGCATTCAAGCCCGGGACTAACAACCCCGGCAAATCTTGTGTTATTAACTTTTCCCACATAAGTGCTCTCGCATTTGTTTGCTATCCATCCATTCCAGCAATATCTATCTCCGGATAACATTTTGGGTAGCAACATTGCGCAAGGAGAAGTCGTATGCGAAGTTCAGCAAGTGTGAATTTTGGTTTAACCGAGTTGCATTTTTGGGACATGTGATCACTTCTAGAGGAATCGAGGTTGACCCAGTTAGGGTAGAGGCAGTCAATGATTGGAAGTACCAAGTAATGCAAATGAAGTTCGCAGCTTGTTGGGTTTAGCCGGTTATTATCGGAGATTTATCAAGGGATTTTTGAAGATAGCTGCACCAATGACTAGATTGACTAGGAAGGGAGAAGTTTTCTTATGGAATGAGAAGTGCGAAAAGAGTTTCCAAGAACTTAAGCGAAGGTTGACTGTAGCACCAATTTTGACCATTCCCGATCCGACGAGAGAATTCGTCATCTACAGTGACGCATCCAAGCAAGGCTTGGGATGTGTATTGATGCAGGAGGCCAAGGTAGTTGCCTATGCTTCGAGGCAACTAAAACGACATGAGATGAACTACCCTACTCATGATTTGGAATTAGCAGCTGTAGTTCATGCCATGAAGATTTGGAGACATTACCTATATGGAGGTAAGTGTGAAATTTATACAGACCACAAAAGTCTGAAATATATTTTCACATAGAAGGAATTGAATATGAGGCAGCGCAGATGGCTAGAGTTGGTCAAAGACTATGATTGTACAATCCATTAACACCCTGGTAAAGCAAATGTAGATGCTGATGCACTAAGCCGTAAGGCGGGAGGAGACCTAACTTGTATGTTGACCAAAGAGGAAAGCTTGGTCAAAAAATTTGCAAGAATGAACCTTAAGATGTATACACCATCGACACTAGTTGAGTCATAATTAGCTAGTTTGGTGGTACAACTAACCTTGAGGAAACATATTAAAGAAGGTCAAGGACAAGATGACTTTTTGGTCAAAATGAAAGAATGTACTCTTTCAGGTGAGGATAAGGGATTTAGTGTGTCTGATGATGGCATAATGTACTATGAAGGGAGGATTTGTGTGCCTAATGCTATCAAGCTGAGAGAAGCAATATTTAAAGAGGCACATAATACTCCATGTACAGCACACCCTAGAAGTACAAAGATGTACCAGGACCGTAAGGGGACATTTTGGTGGGAAGGTTTGAAGAGAGATGTGGCAGACTTTGTTACAAGGTGTATAGTTTGTCAACAAGTGAAGGCAGAACACCAATACCCCTTTGGACTACTTAAATCACTTCATATTCCGGAATGTAAATGGGAACATATTATGATGGACTTTGTGGTAGGTTTGCCTTGAACGGAAAGAGGAAACCACGCTATTTGGGTTGTTGTAGACCGGCTCACAAAGTCAACTCATTTCATCCCAGTAAAGATGAATTTCCGAATAGATCAGTATGCTCAACTTTACATCAGTGAGATTATTAAGTTGCATGGCCTGCCAGTCTCTATAGTATCCGACAGGAATACTCGTTTCACATCGCATTTTTGGGAAAGTTTACAAGAAGCTTTGGGAACGCAGTTGAATTTTAGTACGACCTATCATCCTCACACTGATGGTTAGTCTGAGAGGACCATTCAGATTCTTGACGATATGCTGCGAGCATGTGTGTTAGAGATGGGCAATAATTGGGAACGAATGTTTCCTTTGGTAGAATTTGCTTACAACAACAGTTATCAGTCGACGATCGGTATGGCACCGTATGAAGCCTTATACGGCAGGAAGTGTCGATCACCACTGTATTGGGACGAAGTAGGTGAAAGGAGAATCTTGGGTCCCTAGATGATTGAACAGACAATAGGTGTGGTAAACAAGATTCCTGAGAGGATCAAGATAGCATAGGATCGTCAGAAGTCTTACGCTGATAAGTGTATGAAAGATCTCGAATTCTATGTTGGCGACAAGGTATTCCTGAAGGTATCTCCTACCAAGGGAATTGTTCGTTTTAATCCAAGGAGCAATTTGAGGCCGAGATGTATTGGACCATTCCAAATTCTTGAACGAATTAGAGAATTAGCTTACCGGTTGGATTTACCCCCCAGAACTATCGGTCGTGCACAACGTTTTTCACGTATCGTTGTTGAGGAAGTATGTTCATGATTCCAGCCATGTCCTATACCACCGTGGAGGTGAACAAAGATCTTACTTATGGAGAACAACATGAAGTTATTCTCGACCGATCAGTCCGGCAGTAGAGGAACAAAGAGAAGGTGTTTGTCAAAATTCAATGGTGTGACCACAGTAAAGATGAGGCTACTTGGGAGCGCGAAGAAGAACTTCATGCTCGTTATCCGAATTTCTTCAATTGAGGTATGTCATTTATTTTCGAAGACGAGAATTTTTCTAAGAGACGTAGGATGTAATATCCGCCATTTTCACAAAATAATTTTATTATTTATAATAATATTAATAATGCATTTCATTTATTTAGTCTCATTTCATTACCGAGTGTGTAATTGTTGTACAATTATTTTCACTTCACGTACAAGTCGATACAGTTGATTTCATTTAGAGGATCGTGAATAATTTTACGATATCTCATAGGTTCAAAGCCCGAGTCAATTTTATCAATTTAATTTCAGAAACATCCAATATTAGCCATTGATACTAATATTATAATTATTAATGGTATTATTAATAATAATAATATTATAACAGAGAACAATATTAATATTAACAATATTAATATTTACATCAGTTCTATATCATTATAAATATTATTCTCAATATTATTATTCTTATCATTATCGGTATTATTAATATCATTACTACTTTATACTTATTATTATACCATTATTATTATTATATCAATCATACTTAACCTTGAGTTTTAATTTAACTAACTATGATTAAACTAAATTAACCATAATTAAGAAATCCTTGTTCAATCGATGAAGCATCAGAGTTCTCACTTCACCAAACTCCTTCTCTTTATCCTAAATACAATCCTAGTTCAATCAAAATACTCCAAAACATATACCTATAAATATACTAATAATCCTGCTACAAAATCCTTTACAAATCAGCATTCATAAAAAAATACATCAATCAATAATACACCTACAAGACGATCAGCCTTCCATCAAACCAGCAAAGTCCATCATCGTGAAGTAGTCACCCGAGTGTAGTCAAACAAACAAACAAAAAAAGGGGGGGGGGGGGGGCGAAGAAGACATCATCTGTCCTACACGAGATCGATCCAGCATCACATCCTTGCCCCAACAACCCTCAACACCTTACATCTCACATTCCTCTTCAGTAAAGGTAAATTAATCTTAACTTCACGTTGTTCTTACGGTTCATATTTGATTCATCTATATACAATCAAACACATACCAACCTGCAATTTTAATCACAAAAAACAGAAATCATAATTCTAACACACCGAACTAGTTTCATAAACCCCATCTCAGTTAAGCACCCTCAGCCCAGTCCGAATCCAAAATCAAATTTTCGACACTCTTATTAGCAAACCCAGAATCTAACTCGGTAAGCCCGAATCGAACCCATGTAACACTCCCAATCCACTCAGGGATATTACATGCTGTAGACCCTCTCTTCGAGGATCTACCAGGCTGATAACTAAAATCAAACATCTCAACATCGCCTTTAAGGCTCAAATGACTCAGTAGACCGATTTGGTCTTTTAAAAATAACATACAACTCAATTCCAAACACATACCCACGCAGGGGTCAAAATACAATAAACTCCCATACAACGGGGAAAAGATACTGCAGCGGAAAAGAAAATACAACTAGACCAATACGATATCAACGGATCCTCGTGTGATTAGTATCGTTCATCTTTCATCATCCTTCGTGCCGACCATGTGCTATGCTCCAAAACCTGAATGCAAAAATAGACATCTACCCCCCGAATACTCAGGGGTTAGCAAAACTCCACTGTTTTGCTAGTGCAAGTACAAGTGCAAAAATACGAGCCATACAATTCAAGTTCCAAGAATGACAATAATCATAAATCCTCAAAGATTAAAGTACAACGAAACGAATATTTCTCGAGGCAAGAGTTTGAGTAAAACTTTCCAAATTCGAAAGATCACAATTAACGAGAACGGTTTGTAAAATGGTTTAAAATACCCTCGGGAGTTTTAATAGAAAACAAATTAGGATTATCAAATCCTTATCTTTCCAAAAATCAACAGGGGTCACAGCCCAAAGGTTTTGTTTTCGCAAATAGGAAACCACCAACAATTTACAGGGTCAGAGCCCAACATCACGTGTCCTCAACAGACATAAAATCAACGAAATATAATCATGCACGCGCATCGCCTAGGACCGGGACACCACCACAGACATCCCACCCGAGGACTCGAAGGACCCTCCCAAGCTGGCTAGCGAAAAAAATCACACACATCTCACGGTTGGATCAATCACTTGTTGCATCCTGGCCACATGATCACATGCCATGTGCCACCGTAGATTAACTTTGGCGCTCACGGTTGGATCAATCACTTGTTGCATCCTGGCCACATGATCACATGCCATGTGCCACCGTAGTTTTTCTTAGGCTCTCACAGTTGGATCAATCGCTTGTTGCATCCTGGCCACATGATCACATGCCATGTGCCACCGTAGGCCCCGCCCACATCCACACAATCACATATATAGCACAATACAACAAAGATATCCAAACAATTCACTCAGAGGCATCAAACCCTTAGCAAAACCACAACGTCAAACCACACTGCACCAAAATGAAATAATATACGTCCACACGCAATACCAAGTGCAACATCAACACCAAAGATATCCATAGAGTTCACATAGTCATTCTCAAACCACACCATTCACAAAACACACGCGTTTTGAAAGCAAGCCTTTAACAAGGCTAAACCGAATCTTTGGAAAGTTCGATTCAAATGACCAAAAAACCACATTTAGACGATCACTAATTATCGTATCCACAAAACAAGAATTGTATGGACAAGGTACTTGCCTCGAATAAGAACAACGCGGAGAATCGACTGAAGTAGGTTGACACGAACCGACTACGAACCCGCCGACTCCACCTATCTCCAACTCGCGGTCATAAACTACGAAGGACAATAACAACAATGAAATGAATTCCATAACATGACTCAAAGCCGTTGAATTCAAAGAACGAATGACGAAAGTTCAAGTGTTTCCCCTAAAACGGCCAAGAACACGATTCGTCTCGACAAAACACGAAAACGGAATTCCAAGTTGAAATATGGATATACAATCCATAGAATGTGTTTAACAACATCATTTAACCACAATCGATCCATCAAAAATGAATGAAAACGAGACCGAGAACAAATCCCCCAAAAAGTCGATTCGAGCGAAATCAAGAAATATACTTCGATTCGGCGAAGAACAATGGATTAAATGATGTTAAACACAAGAATACTACCAAGATTAATCATACCCATCATGAATTAATCAACAAAACGGAACGAATTGGACAAAAACGCAAAAACCCCCAAATTCAAGAATTTAGGGTTCTAAGAAGAGATTACCTTGATTCGCTGGATCAAAGGATGATAACGGATGATTGATCAATGATATAACCTCAAGAACTTCATGGATTTGTTGTTAAACATCATGGCTCCAAGATATCCAAGTCTCCAGCCGCGGAAGAGAAGGAGAGAAAATGAAAAACGAGAGGAAATGTGACTGCTCTATCACATTTATACTGGGCCGGACTAGCGTGCGCTAAAGTCGCTTGAGCTAGCGTCGCTTATCGGCCCGCACGCGATCGAAGACACTGCTCGGCCAGTAGCGCGCGTAGCCTTCCGGCCGTAACGTGCGCTACCCGCCGGTCGTAGCGTCGCGATGTCCGGCGATGGCAGCGCTCTACTGCCGATCCACGAGTCCAGATACCCCCTTTGCCTTGGCTGCGCTTGGCGCAGCCGACCGGCTGTAGCGTGTGTTACCTCCCGGCCGTGGCGTGCGCTACCTCCCGGCCGTAGCGTGCGCTACGCCGGTTTCTGCCACACCCTTCCGGCTAGTGCCCGCACCGTCGGCCTGAACCCGTCGTCGGCCGGTCCATAGCCGTCCGGTCGATGCCGACCACGAGGGCTCGGCGACTCGATTTCCAAAAGCGGGCCAGGCGAACACGACGAAAAGTTAGCGGACAACATCAACGACCCGAAATGAAAACATAATGCAATAATTAATCATACGCGACCAAGAAAAGGGTCGAGACAACAAATACAGATACGGATACCCATAACTTTGGGTAAATTACAAAATGGCCCAAAACGCTCGAAAATAACGATACATGATCGAATAACCAAACTAAAATTTACAACACATCTAACAAAGTTAAACGGAATTACGAGAAACTCGAAACAGCAGTTTCGAATGATATTCGCAAGAATCGAACTCAAGTGCGGAAAAGTCGCTAAAAAGCACGGAACTCAACAGAACGACACCGAAACGAACTCGGATGTCAAAATGTGTAGAATTAATCATTCCCAGAATGACGAAACGGTCCTGAGCGAGTCGTCAAAATGGACTTCTGCGGAAAAAAAAAAGAAATTACCGGAAATCGAAATTACGGGTATTACAACCCGAACACCTTCAGCCCCTTCAAGTTCATCGAGCCCAAATCACAAAATTAAACAAATCGGAGTCCCAAATCATCAACCCAACCTCGTCTAAACCTACAAAAATGCCCAAATCAGATCCCAAATACCATAGACCCACCTTTTTGAAAGGAGATTTGAACCCAGTTTCACAGACCCCTTACAGCTCAAATCGGACGAACCATATGAACCCTAATTAGAAAATTGAGAGCAGAATCGAAGCCCTACCTTCAATTCGCTAGATCCCGCTTCGATAGCCGGACCACATCTGGTCCATGAGCCGCCCTAGAGACATCGTCGTCACTGCAACCTGTAGCCACAATTGGTTATTGCAAGCTCGGACGATCCGGATTGTGAGTGAGTTTATGTTAGTCGACTCGAGTAGGTGTGTTCGTGTGCACATTTCTGTATTTGCAGGCCATGAATGATTTCTTTCTTTCGAATCGGAACTGTAGAGAGAGTGAGAAGTAGAGAGAGAGAGAGAGAGAGAGAGAGAGAGAGAATGTCTCCTGAGGAGAGAGAGAGATTTCACGAGTGAGAAACGGAGGAGAAATGAATGGATATGCCGGCCGAACGATGTGTAGGGTTTATATACCCGCGAATTTTTAGGGTTATGAAATTTAATCCCAGATTTCTAATTACTTTGATTTTTAACCCCAAACACCTTTTAATTGTTCCGATTTGACCCCAGACAACTTATAAGCATTCAATTCCAGCCCTTCTTGACCAAGGCATTAATAATGTTAACTCAAAAATTAATTTTAATAATTAGTTCAATTTATGCATATATTTTTATTTTCAGTCTTTATATCATAATATTTTATAATGATTAAATCATTATTATATGTAGACATTAACAAGGATTTACGAGCTTAGGACTATGAGTCAAGCATCTTCATATTCAAGTTCAAGCAACATCATTTTAATTAGGTGAGAATATTCACTATCACTTTAATTGATTTAATTGGATTGCTATGTGATATTCTTTTTATGTTTAAAATTGAGGATACATGTTGTAAATCAGGCTCACCTGTATACGTGTAAAGAGGCTATCTTAAGATATATGTTATGTGGAGACACTTGCACAACCTCAATATTCACATGCATGCTCGATTCATGTTATATGTGGTATTGTGTGTATGTATTCATGTTGATGAAAAATTATTGATAGAATAATCATTTAAATGCTTTCAATGAGATCGTATATTACTGTTATATGTGTGATTTCCACGAACTGAAGGAAGCTCACCCCACCTATATTGACCCCGCAGGTTAAACCGCGCCAGATGGACAAAGGAGCGAGCCGAGAGGGCATATGATGATATTTTATTAAATGATGTTTCTTTTGTGACTCATGTTTTTTTTAAATATTTATTTGGGGAAAACTCTTGATTAGTAATAATAATTTATATATTGTCTTCCGCCGCAATTATTATCTCTTATCTATGCTTGTTGTTACCATAATTAAAAGGTATTTATTTTAGACAGTGTAGCGACTCGACTTTGTAGGCGACAATTTTAATATTGTCAAAAGGATTTATTTTTCGTCAAAATTTACCTTTTTACTTATTTTCCCCTATAATTACCCCTACAAAGTCGGGGCATTACAACTGTATTTTTGACAATTGTTAGCGAACTTCTTGGTAGGAACATATGTATTTTTCTTTTGTTCCATCCTCGAGTCTCGACCAAGGAAGCTTCGCCTTTTTTGAATTAAGTTCTTGTATCTTCTAAAATTCTTGGCTTATAGAGCAAGTTCCTCGTCTTATTCATCTTCAGGAACCTCTTCCTCGATATCGCTATCTGCTTTGTAAGCGACTATTTTTTCATGAGGCTTTGGTTTGGAGCCTCTAGATTTAAGAATGATCTCGTAGTAGATAAGTGACCCGATTAGGGCGCTGAATTCAATCTTGTTGAGATCTTAGATTTCCATGATAGGGGTAACCATGGCATCCCATTCACGAGGTAAAGAGCAAAGAATTTTCTTAGCCTTGTCTCTACTTGATATAGGTCTTCCGAAAGATGCAACACCGTTTGTTAAGCCGAAAAGCGATGTATCATATTAGTGATTGTTTCCTCATCTTTCATGGAAAAGAGTTCGTAATCATGAAGCAGCATGTTTATCTTGGTCTCCTTGACCTGAGTGGTTCCCTCATGAGTAATCTCAAGAATTTCCCAGATTTCTTTTGCACTTTCATAAGAAGATATCCGGTTGCGTTCTTTGGGATTGAGAGCACAGTATAAGAGTTAAGTAGCACGAGAATTAATATGCATGTTCCTCCAATCTTCGTCGTTAAACTTGTAACACCCCCAAGTTATTCAGGGAATATTACAGCGCCGTAAGCCCCGCCGTGGGACCCACAAGGCTAAACATACGCAGAACTATAAACTTTGACCGAGGAGGTCTACATACAATGGAATTAAGAACAATACAAAGGTATTCAAAACATAACCAATGTATTCACCACATCACAACTCGAATCAATACTTCGGCAAACACAGGCCGGAACATCAAGAAAAGGGAAAACGATACTCGAATATTCAAAAGTCAATCCAGTACAACAACACTGAACGGGGAACTCCAAACATAACTGGAAGAAAGACACAATATCACACTTGCCCACCATCTTCGTGCCGACCCGATACCTGCCTGTCCGCCCTCCTGGAACCTGAAATACATAAAACGTATTTCCCCCATAAAGGGGTTAGCCGTCGAATAGCTAGTGCAAGTATATCAATATGAAACACAATACTCCTCGACAATAAAGTAAATGTAACCGTCAATTCATCAATTCAAGACTAGTATTCCGGAATGACTAAAATCTCATGACGTATGTGAATGCCGTAGAAACGGTTCGTTCATATCATACGCCGTTACATGTAGGAATGCCGTCAAAACGGTTCGTTCGTTACATGCCAATAATACATATATGAATGATGTAAAAACGGTTCGTTCATAATATGCCATCAATATATCTATGAATGCCGTAAAAACGGTTCGTTCATATCATACCATCAATTCCTCTTACTTTAAAAGTCGAGAACATACAATCATAAATGTATACTTGCCTTTGAGACATCGAGAAATCGAGCGGAGGAAGGGTATGAGTTCGGTAGGTCCAAGAACGCGCTTCCGGCACCTAAACGATTCGTAAGGAATATGATAATCAATTATCCATATTCAAATTACACGAAGAAACCCCCGAAACCCGTCTACGATTCATAAAGATTTACGGATAATCAACTAGAGGTTGGAAAATCGTCCAAAATCTCACAAGTCCGAAAACGGCACAATCCAAACCGTAAAATCGTAGGAAAAGCATGCATACGGTATAGATACATCATAATCTCAAAGTTCTCAAGCTTCAAAGCGGGTAAATCGGACGAATCTACGAAAAACCCCAAAATTTCCAAAAGGTAGGGTTCTAAGGATTTTTACCTTGATTCGGACGTTAGGAGTAACTAGATGTTGAGAAATCCTTGTTCTCCAACCCAATATATTGTTGTTAGAAGGAAGATCGCTTCCAATCGCCTAAGATCGCCTCTCCCGAGTGATTCCCGTCGAAAAGGAGTGAAAAAGGTGAGAAATGACGAAAATAAAGTCAACTGCCATATTTATATCTGTCCAGTCTAGCGCACGCTACGCCTCCTTCATTAGCGTGCGCTAGCGATGTCACCGGATAGTCCAGTGGCTTCTGTCGCCCCCGTTAGCGTGCGCTAATCGTCTGTCCCTAGCGTGCGCTAGCCCAAAATAGGGCATCCAGTACTGGAGTCCAGAACTTATTGTCTCTGCCCTGCTCAAAACTTAGCGTGCGCTACCGCCAATGTTTAGCGTGCGTTATGCAATAGCCTTAGCGTGCGCTAGCCGAAGCCTAGCGTACGCTATCTGATAGTCTAGAAAACCTGGCAACCTCACTGTCTCTGCTGACCAGCCCGATAGCGTGCGCTACGGACGGATGTTAGCGTGCGCTACTAACCACGAATAGCGCGCGCTAACAACTCCTAGCGTGCGTTAATCCGCCAGTCCAGAGAGCAGTTCGAAATGTTGGTTCTGACCTGACTGATCCTCTTAGCGCGCGCTACGGCTCAGATCTAGCGTGCGCTAATCAAGCAGAATTAGCGTGCGCTATATATCTGGCACAGAACATTTCCGCAAGGTCTAAACGACATGATCAAGAACCAAACGAGATACGAAACATCAATAACATTATCAACAACATCTCCAAGCATTTACAGAGCGACAAAATAAGGAGGATGACAGAGTCAAACAGTCAATAAAAGTACGGGTATTACATTATCCCCCTCTAAAAAGAAGTTTCGTCCCGAAACTTAAGAAATAAAAAGTTCGGGGTATTCCACCCGCATCTTCTCTTTCGTCTCCCAAGTTGCTTCCTCGACTCCATGTCTCGACCACTGCACTTTAACTAGTGGAATGGTCTTATGCCGAAGTTGCTTCTCGCGATGCTCAAGGATCTTCACGGGTCTCTCTGGAAAGGTAATATCCTCGGCTACGTCAATCTCACTATAGTCGATGATGTGGCTCGGATCCGGTACGTACTTTCTCAACTGAGACACATGAAAGACACCATGGATGTGACTCAAAGCTGGAGGCAACGCCAAGCGATAAGCTAAATCTCCAACTCTGTCCAAAATCTCGAAAGGTCCGATATACCTCGGACTAAGTTTCCCCTTTTTCCCGAAGCGGAAAACTCCACGGGTCGGCGACACCTTGAGTAAGACATGATCCCCCACTTCGAACTCCAAGGGTCGGCGGCAGTATCGAGATAAGATTTCGCGACTGCGGGCGACGATGTCGGTCCCGGATAATAGTAATCTTTTCCTTAGTCTCCATCAACATATCCGGCTCCGTCCCAACTAGCTCAGAAGCCTCGTCCCAACATAATGGTGACCTACATCTCCTACCATAAAGTGCCTCGAAGGGTGCCATTTGGATCGACGCATGCCAACTATTATTGTAAGCAAACTCGATCAACGGCAAGTGAAGCTCCCAATCATTACTCCAGTCTAAGGCACAAGCCCGTAACATATCCTCCAACGTCTGAATCGTCCTCTCTGTCTGACCATCCGACTGAGGATGAAAAGAAGTGCTCAATTTCAACTCAGTACCCAAAGCCTGATGAACGGCCTGCCAAAAGTGTGATACGAAACGGCCGTCTCGATCAGAAACAATGGTCTTGGGGGCACCGTGTAACCTCACGATCTCAGCAATAAAGGTTCGATCTAGCCTATCCGGTCCCCAAGTATCCTTAATACCCAAAAAGTGTGCGGATTTGGTCAGCTGATCGCCAATTACCCAAATCATATTCACTCCGACCCGAGTTCTCGGCATGCCAGCGATAAAATCCATAGAAATGTCTTCCCACTTCCACTCGGGAATGGGAAGCGGTTTCAACAACCCCGCTGGTCGTTGGTGTTCGATCTTGACTTGTTGACACATCAAGCACTGTAGTACAAACTCCGTAACATCCTTCTTCATGTTATTCCACCAAAAATTACGCTTCAAATCTTTGTACATCTTACTCGTCCCGGGGTGGATTGAGTAAGGCGTAGCATGCGCTTCTCGGAGAATTCTCTGTTTCAACTCTAAATCGTTCGGAACACAAAGCCTGCCCTGAAATCTCAGAATACTATCCTCGTGTACCATAAAGCCAGGAGCTTTTCCTTTAATTACATCTTCCTTCAGTTGAGAAATCATCGGGTCACTCCACTACTTCCCTTTGATGTCATCAACTAAAGACGAAGTAATTTCGAGAGTACACAGTTGCCCCTGTACTCGTTGAAGCCAAACTTCTATCCCTTGCTCAATTAAGTCCTGACGAATTTTCATCTGAGGTGTAAGAACCTCGAGCATTTGAAGAGATGCCGATTTGCGGCTCAAAGCATCCGCAACGACATTAGCTTTTCCGGGGTGGTAAAGAATTTCCAAATAATCCTTTATCAACTCTAACCAACGCCTCTGTCTCATATTCAGCTCCTTCTGACTGAAAATATATTTCAGGCTCTTGTGATCGGTATAAATCCGGCATGGTGAACCATACAAATAATGCCGCCAAATCTTGAGTGCGAAGACAATTGCGGCCAACTCTAAATCGTGAGTAGGATAATTCATCTCATAAGGCTTTAATTGTCGAGACGCAAAAGCTATCGTCTTATCATGCTGCATAAGTACACAGCCCAGGCCTTGACCCGAAGCGTCACTATAAACTGCAAAGCCCTCGCTACCATGCGGTAAAGTTAAAATCGGCGCTGAAGTCAATCGTCTCTTCAGTTCATCGAAGCTCTGTTGTCTCTCATCCGTCCAGATAAACTTTTCGGTCTTCTGGAGTAATTTTGTAAGCGGCCGAGCGAGTTTCGAGAACCCCTCGACAAACCGTCGGTAATATCCAGCAAGGCCCAAAAAGCTACGAACCTCCTTAACATTCTTAGGCGGTGCCCAATCTAGCACTGCCTCGATCTTCTGCGGGTGTACACGAACCCCTTCGGCCGAAATCACATGGCCGAGAAACATAACTTCTTCCAACCAAAATTCACATTTCGAGAATTTTGCATAGAGGTGCTCGGTTCTCAATATGTCTAATATCAAACGCAGGTGTCGGGCATGTTCCTCCTTATCTCGAGAGTAGATCAAGACGTCGTCAATAAAGACGACTACACATCTGTCGAGGTACTCGATGAATATCTTATTCATTAACTGCATGAAAACTGCCGGTGCATTAGTCAACCCAAAAGGCATAACTACAAATTCATAATGCCCATATCTCGTCCGAAATGCCGTCTTCGGAACGTCTGACTCCCTCACCCTGAGTTGATAATACCCGGATCTTAAATCAATTTTTGAGAAAACTGCAGCCCCTTGCAATTGATCAAATAAATCGTCTATACGTGGCAAAGGATACTTGTTCTTGATGGTTACTTTGTTCAGCTCACGGTAGTCAATGCACAAACGTAGTGAACCATCTTTCTTCCTTACAAAAAGAACAGCGCGCCCCAAGGCGAGGCGCTCGGTCTGATGTACCCTTTTTCCAAGTTCTCCCAATTGATTCTTCAATTCTTGCATCTCGGAAGGTGCCATCCAGTAAGGTGCTTTAGAAATCGAGCCGCATCTCGGCTCCAAGTCCACGATAAATTCTATCTCTCGATCTGCGGTAATCCGGGAGGTCATTCAAAAACATCAGGTACTCACTAACAACCAGAATCGAAGAGAAATCGATTTCATTTCCTTCCGTTTTCAAGGCATAACACCAATAGCCCGTACAACCTTTATTCAAAAGTTTTACGGCCTTCATGGCACTGATCAGTAACTCGGATAGTCCCGACTTACGCCCCAAAAATGAGTACTCGGATCCGTCTTTAGTCATCATGGTGATAACCTTAGTACGGTAGTTCATAATCGCTTGATGACTATCAAGCCAATCCTCGCCGAGGATCACGTCCTCGCCTTCCATATCAACTACAATTAAATTCGATAACCAATCCATACCGGATATAATCACCGGAAAATCTCTAATCTCCCGGTTCCCCACAATTCTATCCCCGCTAGGCAGTCTCACGATGAAGGGATCGCAAGTAGTCAGACAAGTTATATTCGAACGGCGTACACACTCCAAAGAAATAAAAGAATGTGTAGCACCCGAATCAAAAAGTACACGGACTGGATGAGATAGGATATGGATGGTACCTGAAGCCACCGCCGCGTCGGGTTCGTCTGCTCGACGCATCTCATAAACTCGTGGTTGTACCGAACCGACGTTAGAGTTTCCCCCTCCAGCATTCTGACCCCGTCCCCGGCCCCTGCCAAAATTCTGCTGAGGTTGACCAAAAGATTGCCGCTGATTAATACCTTGATCAAGTGGTGTTGGGGCAGAAGCCCGAGTATCCAAAGTCTGGTTCGGCTCGGAGCAATAAACCGCTCTATGCCCCATCTGTCCACACGTGTGACACTTTAATGGTGGAAAGTAGCATTCCGAATTTAAGTGGCCTGGGCGGCCACAATTATAGCAAGTCACCGTGCGATTTGAGGTACCTGGAGTGGCACGGTAACCCCTCTTCCCTTTATTAGAACGCGACGACTGTCCGGCAAAACGGTTAGTCGTCTGAGACTTCTGAAAGTTGCCACCTTTAGATCCAGAAAAATTTCCCGCGACTTTTTGTTTCTTCGGTTCTTCAACGGTATCGTTGTCGGGGCTCAACATATCATGGGCTAAAGCCTTGTCCTGATACTCTTTCAGCGTGGTACAAGCAAATCCGGCCATGTACCGTCGTAAGTCCAAATTCATCCGCATATCAAAATAACGGATCTTATCACGCTCGTTACGCACTTGATCCTTCACATGGACCAATTGTTGGTTGTACTCCACGATCGCCTGCGAAACGGGAATATCTTGTGGTTTAGCCTCGAAGAAGGCTCGGATTCGGCTCTCTCGTACCGGCCAAGGACAAAACTCGGCCTCCAAGAGCTCCTTAAATTCATCCCACGAGGCAATTCCTGTGGCTTGATGACCTTCCACCAAGTAGCGGCCTCCTTAGTGAGGAAATACTGAGCAATTGGTACTTTCCTCACCTCGGGGCAATCAACTGCCTCGAAAATCTTCTCTAATTCCGCTAGCCAGTCTTTGACCTAGCAGTGCATTGGCACCGCCAAACAGTGGAGGGTGCATACGGATTACATTCTGAAGCAAGGCATCCGTGTTTGGGTTCGGGTTATTCATCTGAACAGTTTGGGCCAAAATAGTCATTTGAGTAGCCAATTGTTGAAGTGCATTCGCCACTCCAACGTCCGCGTTGTTCCCCTGACCGTCTGACTGGTCATGCTGACTCGGTGTCGGGATGCACCGAGTTCGACAAACTGGGGTTGGTCGACCCTGCAACTGAATTGATGGAAACGGCCACGCCACGACCTCTTCCTCGTCCATGGCCACGACCACGGCCACGGCCCCTACCAGCTGACATACTGAAGAACACACAAGTCATGTAAGCACAATTTAATCGCGCGTCATCAAAGTGTCCGATTCTCAAGAACACCGATAAAAGGAAGCAAACGAATAAGGAAACACCAGAAGAGTGAGAGGTCTTACAAGTACCGGTCGCACTGTGATGATGGCAGAGTAGTGATACTGCGGACAATTAACGACTCCATCGACCCAAAAGACCGACAGCCTAGGTATCCATAGACCTAAGCTCTGATACCATATTCTGTAACACCCCCAAGTTATTCAGGGAATATTACAGCGCCGTAAGCCCCGCTGTGGGACCCACAAGGCTAAACATACGCAGAACTATAAACTTTGACCGAGGAGGTCTACATACAATGGAATTAAGAACAATACAAAGGTATTCAAAACATAACCAATGTATTCACCACATCACAACTCGAATCAATACTTCGGCAAACACAGGCCGGAACATCAAGAAAAGGGAAAACGATACTCGAATATTCAAAATTCAATCCTGTACAACAACACTGAACGGGGAACTCCAAACATAACTGGAAGAAATACACAGTATCACACTTGCCCACCATCTTCGTGCCGACCCGATACCTGCCTGTCCGCCCTCCTGGAACCTGAAATACATAAAACGTATTTCCCCCATAAAGGGGTTAGCCGTCGAATAGCTAGTGCAAGTATATCAATATGAAACACAATACTCCTCGACAATAAAGTAAATGTAACCGTCAATTCATCAATTCAAGACTAGTATTCCGGAATGACTAAAATCTCATGACGTATGTGAATGCCGTAGAAACGGTTCGTTCATATCATACGCCGTTACAAGTAGGAATGCCGTCAAAACGGTTCGTTCATTACATGCCAATAATACATATATGAATGCCGTAAAAACGGTTCGTTCATAATATGCCATCAATATATCTATGAATGCCGTAAAAACGGTTCGTTCATATCATACCATCAATTCCTCTTACTTTAAAATTCGAGAACGTACAATCATAAATGTATACTTGCCTTTGAGACATCGAGAAATCGAGCGGAGGAAGGGTATGAGTTCGGTAGGTCCAAGAACGCGCTTCCAGCACCTAAACGATTCGTAAGGAATATGATAATCAATTATCCATATTCAAATTACACGAAGAAACCCCCGAAACCCGTCTACGATTCATAAAGATTTACGGATAATCAACTAGAGGTTGGAAAATCGTCCAAAATCTCACAAGTCCGAAAACGGCACAATCCAAACCGTAAAATCGTAGGAAAAGCATGCATACGGTAGAGATACATCATAATCTCAAAGTTCTCAAGCTTCAAAGCGGGTAAATCGGACGAATCTACGAAAAACCCCAAAATTCCCAAAATGTAGGGTTCTAAGGATTTTTACCTTGATTCGGACGTTAGGAGTAACTAGATGTTGAGAAATCCTTGTTCTCCAACCTAATATATTGTTGTTAGAAGGAAGATCGCTTCCAATCGCCTAAGATCGCCTCTCCCGAGTGATTCCCGTCAAAAAGGAGTGAAAAAGGTGAGAAATGACGAAAATAAAGTCAACTACCATATTTATATCTGTCCAGTCTAGCGCACGCTACGCCTCCTTCATTAGCGTGCGCTAGCGAAGTCACCGGATAGTCCAGTGGCTTCTGTAGGCCCCGTTAGCGTGCGCTAATCATCTGTCCCTAGCGTGCGCTAGCCCAAAATAGGGCATCCAGTACTGGAGTCCAGAACTTACTGTCTCTGCCCTGCTCAAAACTTAGCGTGTGCTACCGCCAATGTTTAGCGTGCGTTATGCAATAGCCTTAGCGTGCGCTAGCCGAAGCCTAGCGTACGCTATCTGATAGTCCAGAAAACCTGGCAACCTTACTGTCTCTGCTGACCAGCCCGATAGCGTGCGCTACGGACGGATGTTAGCGTGCGCTACTAACCACGAATAGCGCGCGCTAACAACTCCTAGCGTGCGTTAATCCGCCAGTCCAGAGAGCAGTTCGAAATGTTGGTTCTGACCTGACTGATCCTCTTAGTGCGCGCTACGGCTCAGATCTAGCGTGCGCTAATCAAGCAGAATTAGCGTGCGTTAGCCTAGGCTTAGCGTGCGGTATATCTCTGGCACAGAACATTTCCGCAAGGTCTAAACGACATGATCAAGAACCAAACGAGATACGAAACATCAATAACATTATCAACAACATCTCCAATCATTTACAGAGCGACAAAATAAGGAGGATGACAGAGTAAAACAGTCAATAAAAGTACAGGTATTACAAAACTCATCATATTTTTTTAGCGACCCATCTTTCTCTTTTGCATTTTTTCGACCAAGAACGATGACTTTCCAGATTTCAATGTAGTAAGCTTGGACAAATATAGCCAGCTTCTTTTTCCAAGTCATGAAGTTGGAGCCGTCAAAGAAATGGGTGTTAGGAATATGCCCTCGAATGCCACTCAGGGGATGAGAGAGTAAGGGCATTATACTTGTAATTATGGAATAATTAATAAAAAGGCAATATGATTCATTCACTGTTTATTGTATTTCAATTGCATTCTTGACTTGGTAAACATTGAAGTGAAGTCCATGTAAATAAATCGAACATTCCATTCTCGTTATGGGATAAGAGAAAATGTACTGGAAGTGTTTAAAGTTTATTTACGTAAATTGTTCGCAAGTCAATAAACTTAAAATGGGCATTAAGTTTTAATATGACTTGTATAATCGATGCTAGGGCGTGTGCACGTCTTGATAGCATAGTTATAAGTATATTGGTGGGGCAGTATAATCGAACACGACTCATACTCGATTCGATCACACGGTATTCACTCTCGGAGAGTCGATGACGAATCGAAGGTTGTGATAGTATACGTGGACCTTTGACTTGAGGGTTCGATAGAAGATGTGCTGTGACGTTTAGTTTGTCATTAGAGTAGTTAGACTCATTTGCTTAATTGCTGAGTCGACCTCGAAGTGCGGACTATACGGGCAGGTAGCAGTCTTTACTGTACGCCAAGAAAGGATTCTATCTCCTGTTAGTGAGCAGGCGAATGTCCTATACGGTTAATGGCAAATAAAGATCATAAGTCTTTGGCAAAAGCATTCTGATATAGTCGTATTAGATACACTATTAATCAGTCGGTCTTGATTTGCATTAACACATGTATAGAGTTTAGTCAACGATGAGGTTTGACTTTACCGTGACCGAAGACTTGACCGGGACATCGATGAAGGGTCTATACGTATATAGTATTCACAACATAATGGTTGGAATGATCCCTTCATTCGTTCTCGATCGGGGTTTACGATGCGGCCCGCTAAGTGGCTAAGTCTTTGCCCGCACTCATTAGTTCCTCCCAATGCCTACCGAGACGGACCTACGGAGTCGCGCATCAGGAGCGTTGACGGATAAATGTGAATTTATTATCTCTCTATTAATATTAGATATTAGATATCTAATTATGATTTATTGGATAAATCAAATATCGGTCTTATGAATTTAAATTAAGTTACCGGGTAATTAATTTAATTCATAAATTATATTTCTTAGAGAAATATATATTTGTATTTGATATAATTAATTAATTAGATTAATTAATTAATATAAATACATTGATGATTAAAAGGAGTGTATTTAACGGAGTCGTTTGTGAGCGTCCGGTACCACGAGCCGAGTGGCTCGGCTCGTTTTCTAGGAAACTTCCTTGTGGCCACCCACTCCTCATGGCATGGCATGATCTTGCATGTGTGTGGGAACTCACTTAGAGTTGAGATTCCCACATAATTGTGAATGATAGTTGTAAAGGAATAATTATTCCTTTATAATATATATATCATTACATTATATATGATGAGATGAGATAACTACAAAAAAACACATACTCATTCATTAGAGTAAGCTGCCAGCCGTGAGTGTAAAGTGAGGGAGGAGAAAAATTTTCCTTCTTCATTTTGTTCATCTTTGAGGTGAAAAGAAGTAAGAAAAATTGAGAAAAAAAATTCCTACGAGTTCCCTAGCCGTGTTCTTGGAGAACGGAGTCTCGTCGAAATTTTTCCGGGCAACTTCCGACGCGTGTGAAGTAGAGGCTTCGAACTTTCGGTGCTTGGAACAAAGGGATTTCGTGTTCGGGACGAGGTTCGTGATCGTCATCCAATTTTACGAAGAATTATTTCAAAGGCTTCAAGGGTATGATCTTTATCTTCGTATTTATTTTTCGTATATACGTTACTTGATCGATCCTGTTTGGGATTCGTTTTTATTTCCGCTGCGTATTTCGTTTTATTTTCGGAATCCCAACAGTGGTATCGGAGCGAGATCAATGTTTCCGTATATACGATTATTTGTGCATTTTGAATGCTTTTGGATGATGATTATGATTTAGAATCATGTTTGGAATAATCGTAGATTTTAAATTGTTCGTTGTAGCATCACGTTTTTGGAAACGGGCCGAAAAACGAAGAAACGGTGCCGGCGGTGGTCTTGGCGGCCTTTGCTGGTACTGCCCGGGTTGCGATCATGATCGGCCATGATCGCCATGTCTCGGCCACGGCCGAGAATGATCGGCTTGACTGCTGCGGTGGCTCGGCCAGCGACCCTCGAGTTTTTGGCCCGATTTTGAATCGGGCAGTGGGCCTAAAATCGGATTGTCCGGGACTCGTTTTAAGTTTATATTTCGTTTTAATTATTTCCCAAAATTTAAATTGGATTTTAATTTGACTAAATTAATATTTGGAATATTTTTGAGTTAAGGAAATAAATTAAACGAGAATATTATTTTTGGCGGATTACTTGAGCGAATTAAAATGATGATTATTAGTACTAATTTGATTAATACCATTAAAATTGAATAGATTAATTTTATATTGATTGGATTAATATATTAATTGATTATTTAATTTTAATGCCACTTTATATTAGTTGGATTAATATAGTAGAAATTGAATAGATTAATTTTATAGATTAATTAGATTAATTTATATTAAAATTAATTGTTTAATTTCGTTGCCATTACATGTTGTATGGAATCCTTATGTGATGGTGATATAGCTCGTGGACTTAGTTTTTGATTTGTTCGATTCGATTGGGTTGTAAAGGCCGTTTTGAGCCTATTTATTTTTACTAGAAAATTTGTATAGGATGCATTTTTTCAATGATGTAAGTATTATTTTGGGTATGACGAAGACCGAAGACAACCGACCGAGAAGACGAAGAATCGAAGCGTATTTTTTTATTTATTGGGTCATTCGCTTGGCCCGATTTAGGAATTAGGTCCATGAGCTATATGTTGGTAGTAACTAGGTTACTATTTTGCATTTTCATTTTGAATGATTGACAAACATACAAACGCGCGTATAAATGAATTAATGTGCAAAGTGTAACATTAATCGCGAAATTCTCCCGACAACAAGCAGGACTAAGTTTGAAAAGGTTACGAGGTTTCTACCCTCCATCAAACTCGTAGAAAATTGATACCGGTGATGTGCTATGCTTCCGAGTTATCGGGGTAGTACATTTGGTAGAGGTTGAAAAATTCTTGAGTGCATTAGATGCCTTCGGTTGGTGATATATTTCGCCCTAGAAACCTGATAGGTTGCCGGGTGAGATTCAATAGTCAAACTGATAGACGTTGATGGTCAACAACTTAGATAGTCTGGATTGCCAAGAAACCTGATAGGTTGAGGGCATGAAGACTAGGGGTAAAAGAAGATCAAATCATCCGTTAGACGGGTTGGTGTTAGACACCACTTTACAGAAATTAATTGGCAAGAAACCTGATAGGTTGCGTCTGTTAAAATTTGTAAAGAACTTGATCACCACTAAGAAGTCGATCTAACCATGATTTCCGGATTATAACATGGGAGTGTATAATTCCGATAAAATTAGTGGGAGCCGAGACAAGAATTATACAAAGCCCTTAAGTTCTATACTCGGTCATAATTAAACAAGTCACTAATTTAATCTTGTCTAAATCTTTGCGAAACGAAATTGAATCTCTCTAAAATGGCTAAAAACCCACTTGCAATACTACTTGAAAAGAATCTCCTAAGCGGCCCTAACTTTGTTGGTGGTTGCGGAATCGATGATTGTACTCGGTATGGAGTCTCTGGGATACGTCTTGGAGGCGGACATTCCACCGACTCCAATCCGGACTAGGGGTAATCAGAAGACATTGGCGTCCATGAAAAATGGGTCAAGGATGATGTGCTAGTCCGTGGTTTTATGATGGGCTCAATGACTAATGAGGCTGCGAGAGCGCACGAGACAATGACTTCGCTGGCGATCTCTCGCACACTTGACCGAACTTTATAGAGAGCACAGTAGGACTGCTAGATATGAAATATCAAAGCAGTTGTTCAGTGCTAGGATGAAAGAAGGGGAGAAAGTGGGAGACCACGTCCTCAAGATGATCTCTATGATTGAGAGGCTCGAGGTGCTCAACTTTAATATGGATTTATCCCTTCAAATTGATCTCATCCTTCAATCTCTACCTGACTCTTTCACGCAGTTTGTAATGAATTTCAACTGTAATGAAATTACATGCACATTAGTGGGCTAATGAATAAGCTGGTGACGGCGATCTAACATGAAGACTAAACCGAGAGAAATTTGCTCTTGTGATTTCTTACGGGCCTAAGAGGTCCAAGAACAAGAAGAAAAAGACCTACGAGCAGTACAAACCCAAGAAAGGGGTGCAAAAGAAAGGGCAAGGCCCGAAAGGTTCAAAAGGTAGGCGGTCCAAAACCTACGGACAAATGCCTTGAATGCGGTGAGTGGGCCCTTTGGCGAAGGACTTGTCCCAAGATTAATGGCGCATCAGTGCGGAACTTTTGTTTTTGAAACTAATTGTTCCGCTCTTGTATATTACGCTTCATGGATTACGGATTCGGTGCCACTTCTCACATTTGTACTATGAATCGGGATATGGAGCAAGTAGAAAACTTGAAGGCTGGGAAATAATGATCACTGTTGGAAGTGGACAAAGTGTCGAGGCAACCGATATTGGATCAATCTTTACGGGTTTAGAATCGTTTTATTTTGACATTAGATGAAGTACTTGTTTTGCCCAAGGGGCATAAAAACATTGTATCCATTCAGTCTTGGACCGGAAAGGATTTTGTTTCTTCATTGGCAATGGCGATTTGTAAAATTTATTTTGAAATAAATTGGTTGGAACTACATTGTTGAATGGTTTATATCATCTGAACATGCAAAATAAAACAGCAGTGAACACTATAACTAGGAAACGTGGTAGGCAAGATACTAATCAAGCTCTTAAATGGCACCTTAGACTTGGTCATGTTGGTCAGACCAAGGTTCAGAAAATGGAGAAAGATGGACTTTTAAGTCCATTGGGTGTAGAACCCTATCCAACTTGTGAATCTTGCCTTAGAGGCAAAATGACTAAGTTCCCCTTCACAGGGACTTTTGAAAGGGCTGCCGATAAACTTGGATTGGTGCATACCGATGTTTGTGGTGCTTTAGAAGTAGCCCGAGACGGATATCAATATTTCATAACGTTCACAGATGATCATACTAGGTATGGGATTGTGTACTTAATGAAACATAAATCTAAAGCCTTTGCTAAATTCAAAGAATTTAAGGCCCTAGTTGAAAAACAAACTGGATGTCATATCAAAGCACTTCGGTCGGACCGAGGTGGCGAATATATGAGCACTGAGTTTGATGAGTTCCTTAAGGAACATGGAATAGTTTCACAATTCACGCCTCCAGGAACCCCACAGTTAAATGGTGTTTCAGAAAGGAGAAATCGGACTTTGTTGGACATGGTTCGCTCCATGTTAAATTACACTGATTTACCTATTTACCTGTGGGGTATGCCTTACTAACATTGCCTATATCCTAAATAGATGTCCTTCCAAATCTGTTCCTATCACTCCATGAGATGTGGAAGGGTAAGAAACCAAGCCTTAATCACATAAGGATTTGGGGATGTCCGACTATGTCAAAAAGGCTAAGGTGGACAAGCTGAGCGAGGTCCATAAAAGGGCGTTTCATAGGATACCCAGAGGACTCGATGGGTTATCTATTCTACATGCCGGAAGACCATAGGGTCGTTGTGGCATTACAAGCGCACTTCCTTGAGGATGAATTCATTCGGGAGGGTGGCTCGGGTAGAAATATCTCTTTGGAAGAGCATAATGAAACTCCTAAGGAGACATCGATCGGGGATCAAGAACCGAACCTATTGTAACACAACCTCCACTTGAAGGTCGATAGGGTATCTCACTTACGAGAGGTATGGCTATACACATGTCGAGGCCGGGTCTCCACGACACACACGATGCGTGAAACGACCTGTCACCTATGACCAAGCGATAGTGGATGTAGACTCTGATAAATGGCAAGAAGCAATGGAAGCTGAGATAGACTCGATGCATACCAATCAGGTTTGGACTCTAGTAGATCTTCCAACTGGCATGAGGACTAATGGAAATAAATGGATCTATAAGAGAAAGACGGATGGGGATGGCAAGGTTGATGCCTATAAGGCCATGCTTGTGGCAAAGGGTTATACCCAAAGGGAAGGAATCGATTATCATGATACCTTCTCGCCCGTAGCTATGATAAAGTCGATTCGCATGATGCTTGCCATTGCTGCCTATTATGATTATGAAATATGGCAAATGGATGTCAAAACAGCTTTTCTAAATGGATACCTCGGAGGAAATCTATATGGAAGCGACTAAAGGTTTTGTGTCCAAAGCTAATATTCATAAAGTGTGTAAGCTGCAACGAGCCATTTATGGTGCAAGCAAGCTTCTCGGAGTTGGAACCTTCGATTTGTGAAGCGATTAAGGACTTTGACTTGAGCGAAATGAGGAGGAACCGTGTGTTTACAAAAAGATCGATGGGAGCAACATTGCATTCTTAGTACTATATGTAGATGATATTCTACTTATAGGAAATAACATAGCAATGCTCGACCTTTGTGAAAGCTTGGCTTTCTAAAACGTTCTCCATGAAAGACTTGGGAGAAGCTTCCTATATTCTATGGATCCGTCTTTACAGAGATAGACCACGAAGAATGATAGGACTTTCCCAAGCCCTTTATATCGATAAAATCCTGAGAAGATTCAAGATGGATGAATCTAAAAGAGGGTTCCTTCCCATGCGACATGGAATTCATCTCACCACGAAAATGTGTCCTCAAAGTGAGGAAGACAAGAGAGAGATGAGTAAGGTACCCTATGCCTCGGCGATGGGTAGCCTCATGTACGCTATGTTGTGTACGAGACCAGGACTTAGCCTCTGTTGTGAGTATGGTAAGTCGATTTCAAGCAAACCCAGGAAGGGAACACTGAATTTGCCGTAAAGAACATTCTTAAGTACTTAAGAAGAACTAGAGATTTAGTTCTTACTTATGGTGGAGGAGAACTGAAGGTGATTGGATTCACCGATTCTGATTTTCTAGGAGACAATGACGACTCTAAGTCGAAATCTGGGTATTTATTTACTCTCAATGGAGGAGCAGTATCTTGGAGAAGCTCCAAGCAAACCGCTCTGCAGATTCCACCTGCCAAGTAGAGTATAAAGGCGCCTCAGAGGCTAGCAAAGAAGCATTTTGGATGCAAAAGTTTATACAAGAACTTCAAGTGGTGCCTAACGCGGAGTTGCCTATATCACTATTCTGTGATAATGATGGAGCTATCGCCCAAGCCAAGGAGCCGAGGGCTCACCACAACACCAAGCATATAGAGAGAAAGTACCACATCGTTCGAGAGATGGTGGAAAAAGGATATGTTTCATTGGAAAGAGTAGACTCGAATACAATGTCTCGACCCGTGACTAAGCCATTTTCTCAGCCGTCTTAGAAAGACATCGAAGAACATGGGTATTGGATACCATGATGTGTGGCATTGAGTGCAAGTGGGAGATTGTTAGGAATATGCCCTCGAATGCCACTCGGGGATGAGAGAGTATGTGAATTATACTTGTAATTATGGAATAATTAATAAAAAGTCAATTTGATTCATTCTCTGTTTATTGTATTTCAATTGCATTCTTGACTTGGTAAACATTTAAGTGAATTACATGTAAATAAATCGAACATTCCATTCGTTATGGGATAAGAGAAAATGTCTTGGAAGTGTTTAAAGTTTATTTACGTAAATTGTTCGCAAGTCAATAAACTTAAAATGGGCATTAAGTTTTAATATGACTTGTATAAGCGATGCTAGGGCGTGTGCACGTCTTGATAGCATAGTTATAAGTATATTAGTGGGGCGTATAATCGAACACGACTCATACTCGATTGATCACACGGTATTCACTCTCGGAGAGTCGATGACGAATCGAAAGGTTGTGATAGTATACGTGGACCTTTGACTTGAGGGTTCGATGAAGATGTGCTGTGACGTTTAGTTTGTCATTAGAGTAGTTAGACTCATTTGCTTAATTCTTGAGTCGACCTCGAAGTGCGGACTATACGGGCGGGTAGCGATCTTTGCGTACGCCAAGAAAGGATTCTATCTCTGTTAGTGAGCGGGCGAATGTCCTATACGGTTAATGGCAAATAAAGATCATAAGTCTTTGGCCAAAGCATTACGATATAGTCGTATTAGATACACTATTAATCGATCGGTCTTGATTTGTATTAACACATGTATAGAGTTTAGTCAAGTAGGTTTGACTTTACCGTGACCCGAAGACTTGACCGGGACATCGATGAAGGGTCTATACGTATATAGTATTCACAACATAATGGTTACGGAATGATCCCTTCATTCGTTCTCGATCGGGGTTTACGATGCGGCCGCTAAATTTGGCTAAGTCTTTGCCGCACTCATTAGTTCCTCCCAATGCCGGTGAGACGGACCTACGAGTCGCGCATCGGGAGCGTTGACGGATAAATGTGAATTTATTATCTCTCTATTAATATTAGATATTAGATATCTAATTATGATTTATTGGATAAATCAAATATCGGTCTTATGAATTTAAATTAAGTTCTGGGTAATTAATTTAATTCATAAATTATATTTCTTAGAGAAATATATATTTGTATTTGATATAATTAATTAATTAGATTAATTAATTAATATAAATACATTGATGATTAAAAGGAGTGTATTTAGCGAAGTCGTTTGTGACGTCCGGTACACGAGCTGAGTGGCTCGGCTCGTTTTCTAGAAAACTTCCTTGTGGCCACCCACTCCTCATGGCATGGCATGATCTTGCATGTGTGTGGGAACTCACTTAGAGTTGAGATTCCCACATAATTGTGAATGATAGTTGTAAAGGAATAATTATTCCTTTATAATATATATATCATTACATTATATATGATGAGATGAGATAACTACAAAAACACATACTCATTCATTAGAGTAAGTGCCCGGTAGTGAGTGTAAAGTGAGGGAGGAGAAAAATTTTCCTTCTTCATTTTGTTCATCTTTGAGGTGAAAAGAAGTAAGAAAAATTGAGAAAAAAAATTCCTACGAGTTCCCTAGCCGTGTTCTTGGAGAACGGAGTCTCGTCGAAATTTTTCCGGGCAACTTCCGACGCGTGTGAAGTAGAGGCTTCGAACTTTCGGTGCTTGGAACAAAGGGATTTCGTGTTCGGGACGAGGTTCGTGATCGTCATCCAATTTTACGAAGAATTATTTCAAAGGCTTCAAGGGTATGATCTTTATCTTCGTATTTATTTTTCGTATATACGTTACTTGATCGATCCTGTTTGGGATTCGTTTTTATTTCCGCTGCGTATTTCGTTTTATTTTCGGAATCCCAACAATGGGGACGATTGAGAGAATTTCCTTCGATTTGGCCTAATAGAGCCATTTGCGGATCTTTCCTCTGGTGGTGAAACCAATATAAGAGGAGACCCTCTCCGATACCAAATGAAGAGATAAGAATACCACTAGAAGGGGGTTGAATAGTGGTGTTTCGGATAAATAAAATTTATCACGAAAGAATAATTAAATGTGCTGAAAGTAAATGACACAGTGATATATAGAGCTTCGACAACTTGCCTACATCCTCTCTTCATTTCCTTTTTCTATTGGCTTAAGGATAAACCATACTTCACTTTATCTTGTCTTCTATTGGTCTGGGCACAACCGATACAGTTTGCTTGTCTTCTATTGGTCCAAGCACAACCGACTATAATTAATATAATTCTTTTTTAGTATTCTATTGGAACTAGAATAACCTCACTATGAATCTAAAAATTCAATTCTAACAATGCCAGATCAAGGATCTTAATAACACCGGATTGAACTTCCTGATTCGACTTGTGAAAGAATGATGCAACACTCTATCACAATGAAAAAGACACAATATATATTTGGAAAATATAAGCATAATGCTTGTATTTTTTTCTTACACAACTCGATGGACTAAACTTGCTTGAGAATAATAACAATATTTTGAACTCATAATGTATGTATGATTGCGTGAAGTTGTGTGTATTGAGATACCCAAATGTATGGGTATTTATAGCATTCAATCACCGTTGACATCTTGAAAACCCACACTATTAACGTGCACCACCGATTTCTGACTTTGGTGCACTGAACGGTCTTCAGTCTGCCCAATGGTAAAATATCATGTTCAGCGTGTGCTAAACAATATCCTTAACGTGTGTTATCGACTTGTTCAGCCACCTTTTCTTTTGACTTTGACAAGGAAACGGTCTTTTCTCTTAATGTCTCTTTCCAATGGATAATTTTCTAATTTAGCATGCGCTTGATCATCCTTAGCGTGCGCTAGATGGTCAAACTTTGCTTTCCGTAATGAGCGTGATTTCCATATTGAATTTGTTGTCCAACGGTTGAATGACCAATGGATATATTTCGAACTTAACGTGCGCTAATGGTAGGTATTAGCGTGTGTTAACTTTAACTTTTGCAACGGTCAGATTCTTCATTTAGTATGCATTGCCTCCGTGCTTAGCGTGCGCTAACTGCTTCCATGCTTGATTTCCAGAACTCACTGTCTTGATCATTATCGTGTGTTATATATCCTTTTAGTGTGCGCTAATCAATCTGACTGAGTTTTCTGACTGGGCCCATTAGTATTCGCTATGTAGACCATAGTGTATGCTAATCAATCTGAATGAGTTTTCTGACTTGTCCCGTTAGCATATATTATGAAGACCATATCGTGCACCAATCAATCTGACTGAGTTTTCTGACTTGCCCCATTACCGTACGTTATGTAGACGATATCGTGCGCTAAATATCTCTCTGACCTTACTGCCTTGAATCCTGAATTTCATATAGCGTGCGCTAATATGATACGTAGCATGCATTAACTGATTTGTCTTCGAGTAGCCATAGCATGCGCTACTTGGTCTTCAAAGTGTAATCTTTTAATCCTCGATAGCGTCTGCTAACACATATGTGTAGCATACGCTATTGTTGATTTCTGGAAATCTATATTCAATGTGATTCACGTCGTTTGAGTCTTGATGTCTTTCGTTAAATGTTTTGAAAAAGTTCATCATTAAAATAATTTGTTCAACAACAAGTACAGTTATCGATGTAGTTACTAAAAGCTTATAACAAGACACATTAGAAAAGAGAACTTATATTCAGAAAACTTTGTTTCAGGGGAACACCCCGTACAAAATGAGATTTTGAAATGTGAACAATTTAGGGTATCAACAAGAGCTGCAAAGTTTAAAATCCGATAGTAGCCCAACCAGAAGTCATCATGTAATCCTCGCGTAAGATAATTAACATGATCATAGATGTATCACTAGGTTAACAAAATTGATCTCCGTTATCAAGTGATTTTGTTAAAGCGGAACATTCCAGGCAAATATTGTAAAGTCCGGTTATCCCCTTCTAAGCCAATAACCATTTTATACCTAAATATAATTATATAATATGCATTAGGGAAGCATGGCATATAAGTAGACATTTCATGAGCATGCAACATGGTATTTATTCCTTCTAACATGGTAAAATGTGTCTTTATAAATGTCAATGATACATGCAACATGTTATTTATTCCTTCTAACATGGTAAAATGTGTCTTTATAAATGTCTCATTGCAGTGAGAAGCTCAGTTTCTCGGTTAACGGAGATCGATGTGCTAAATGACTACAAAGTGATTTTATTTGTTAATTGCATTTTTAAATTACTTTCACATATGATGATTCAATCCACCTCATAGTTAACTCACTATGTTGAAGAGTATCAAACATATTAAATTAGCTCTAAGCATAGGTGGCAAACATATAAGTACTAATAGAGTCACTGACAGGTCTATCGTAGGTTAACCAGTTTAATCCCGGAGCTTAGTGGTGTGTGTGTTGGGTAAATTTAGATATATGAATCAAGTAGATAACCTTTGTTTAACCTAATAAAACATGTCAAATATTGGATTCTTATCAACATTATAAATAATTTAATTCGTAGTTGCATATGGCATCACCTATTAAGTAATTAGACATGTCACTTCTCTATTCGTCCCAATTGCGATCGGAACCAATTGAATTTATCTTTTATTTTATGTTCATCATCATCATCATCTTATATTGACAAATGATCTCTTACATTCTTATCTATATTGTTATAGGCATGAAGGTTCAGAAAGTTTGACCATGAACTCCCTTATTAGCCTTTTTAATGCTTTCTGCATAGTAACTGGTTTTAAATAATAAAAACACACCTTAAACTTCTACAAAATCACTGAACCGGTCATTCGTACCCTATATATGGTAGATAGATATTATGAACCGGTTCAAACCAACCAAGAACCGGTCTATAACTACTTGAACCGGCCCAGTCTTTCAAACAGGATTTATGAAAGCTATTTGAGGGTATTTTTGGTATTTCACCCTCAAAACCGCATCTCTCACTTGGATAAGAGAGGAAAACCGACCATTAACCCTCATTAACACTCTGCACTCGACCCAGAAGCATCCATCTCCGAAATATCACAAAAAATTCAAGAAAAATCATCAAAACACCAACACCTCATATCCTTTGAGAATCAAGGTGAGTTTCCTTTGTTTTCTTCATGTTCTTGATGTCTTTATTGATTATTTTGATGAAAATAGCGTTTTTTCAGGCCCTTATACATGTCATGATAATGTTAAGAATTCATACATGGCTTAACCTTGTGTTTATTGTGGGTTTATAGAGCCTACATCATCACTAGACAACATAAAACTCAATTCTGCCACCTTTTATAAACATATATGGATTGTGCATATTTCGTATAGTTCAGGGGCTGGTGTTCCCATATATATGTTCTTCAGTATGTTAGGGATGTTATATCAAAATTTGATACAAATCCAACTTATATTCAAGCGGTTATAAGCTAAACAAATCCGGTTATTCAAAGGTTTTGATAAACTCTACAATTATGTTGTTGTAGAATAGGTTACATAAATTACTATATGTTCATATTTTCAGAATAAGTTTTCTTTCATACTTAAAGGAGAAGGATATAAATTTAAAACATGGTATAAATAGGTATATATATATATATAATTATTGCATTACAGTAACTAGTTGTGAAGGGATAAGTCATAGATGATCTTAAATTGTATTCCAACATTTTGTAGCATTCATGAAGGTAATGTTAACTGCAATATGCTTAATTAATTCAGGGATTTTAGCACATCCATCTAGCTAGGGAAGCTGATCTTTTCACTTCACTATGCAGTTGGACCTGAGGTAAGATGAGGTTTTTCCTTGCTGTATCATAAGTATCATATATTGATTGATATTTTCATATGTGACTGTTATTGAATGATCATGCATAACATGTATATGTAAAATAATATTTAAGAAAAAGAAGTATGGTACTTGATTGATGGTCGGTAGGCACGCGACGCGGGGGACCAGCGGACCCAACACGTAGTGGCAAATACTTGCGGTTGAAAGTCGGTCAAGGAAACCCACAGTGAATGAAAAAGATTGAATATGGTTAATACCATTGGTAGAAAAACCAATATGGGAAACCCCATATACATGTTTTATTGGCCAGTTATATGAACAGGTTCAGAAAACCATAGCCTATCACTATCAGTCGAGTATCACACTTCAAAGGTACCCGATAAAAGGATTTTACAAGAACATGACTATATTATATAAAGTACTAATTCGTTGATGAATGTGATATGTGATACTTTGCTATTATAGAAGTTTCATCATACTGAGTCATTAGCTCACTAGATGGTTATGATACAAGTGATGATGCTCATGTTTAGGGGTTTACTATACTTTTTCAGTGTTGCTAATCGGAGACTTGTCCATATGCCATTCCCCAGCTATTTTGCCTCTATGCTGGAAGACTATATTGTGTTTTGAATAAGACTGCTCTGTTATGGTTTTGTCTATGTATTAAACTTAAGGTTGTGTAATGTTTTGAACAAATAATACCAGTTTGCATTATTTCCCTGAGTTCTTGCCTTTACCATACTTGGTAGCTCAGGCCCCTTTGCGGTTCAGCTACTAGGGTAGGGGGTGTTACATTTGTGGTATCAGAGTGAAGGTTTAAATCTTTCCTGCAGATAGAATATGGCATATGGACATTCTCGACTTAGGGAGATGGTCAACTTTTATCTGTTGAGTATTATGTTTAATAGATTACAATCTATTAGTTGTCATTATCATCATTGTATTATTGGCTTATGAATGGGTGAGATTGGGCAGTACAGAGAAAGTGATGGCACCCAAAAGGAAGACAAGAGGTGACCCAAATCTAAACCACAACCTTCTTGATAATTTGGATGAGCTGATGCAGCAACAGCCAAGGATGTATGGTGAACAGATGCAACAATTACTGAGAATGCAACAAAGAAACGAGGAACAAAACTGACAACCTCCACCAAGAAACAATAATGGACCTGCAGTGTATGGGAAATTTAGGATAATGGAACCTCCTGATTTCCATGGTGGGTCTGATCCTATGGTTGAAAAGGAATGGATAAAATCACTTGATGTTATCTTTGATTACATGCACATCGAAGATGCTGAGAAGATGGATCATTTCCTAAGAGGCCTTCGACCTGAAATTAGAAGAGATGTGAGGATGTCTACAATAACTGAGTTCAGATAAATTATTGATAAACCGATGCTCGCAGAATCTGACGAAAAGGAGATACAAAGGTCTTATCAGCAAAAGAGACAAGCATTTGCTTCAAAAAATTCAGCACATTGGAAGAAATTAGAGCAAAAACCAAGCAAACCAAATTAGAAGCATCCTACCATGAGACATGCTCCAAATATAACTGAGAAGCCTTAGTGTACTAAATATGGGATAAATCACTTTGGATAATGTTTTGTCGGGTCCAATAATTGTTCAAGATGCAAGAAGCCTGGACATATGGCGAGAGATTGCCCAAATCCAGAGAATAAAGTTCAAGGAAGGGTATTTGCAATGACACGAGAACAAGCTGATGCAGATACTTCCGTAGTCTCAGGTACCATTCTGATCTCAGGAATTCCTGCACTCACATTGATAGACCCATGATCCATATATTCATTTGCATCATATGCATTTATGAGAAAATCGAGCATTAAACCAAAACTATTGAAATTAGTTATAATGTGGCTGCTCCGTTTGGAGAAAATATAGATTCTGACCAAATGCTGAGGGCTTGTATTGTTTCGATTGGCGATAGGGTACTCTACGTCGACCTTGTTGTCCTACCAATATCTAATTATGATGTTATCCTTGGTATTGAGTGGCTATATAAATATTGTGCAAATGTTGATTGTAATAATAAGATTGTGGCCTTTCAATCAGTAAATATAGGACGATGTACTTTTAGAGGTAATTCATATTCCTGATCTTTGCAATTATAACTGCACTGAAAGCTAGGAAGATGTTAAATAATGGGTGTACTGGCTATTTGGATAATGTTCTAAACACCTGCCTTGAAATGAAATTGAAGCCTGAAGATGTATATGTGGTTAGAGAATTTCCTGAGGTGTTTCCAGATGATCTACCAAGGTTTCCGCCAGATCGGCAAATTGAGTTTGCAATCGATGTTATGCCAGGGACTACCCATATTTCTAAAGCCCTATACAGATGGCACGAATAGAATTGAAAGAATTAAAAGTTCAGCTACAAGAATTACTTGATAAGGGATTCATCCATCCTAGTTTTTCACCTTGGGGAGCACCTATTGTATTTGTGGAAAAGAAAGATGGCACATTGCAATATGCATCGACTATAAAGAACTGAATAAGGTGACCATCAAAAACAAATATCCTCTTCCAAGGATTGATGATTTATTTGATTAGTTGCAATGAGCATCAGTATTCTCAAAGATTGATTTACGTTACGGATATCATCAACTGAAGGTCGAAGAAGAAGATATCCAAAAGACATGAATTATTAGTGATGCCTTTTATTTTAACAAATGCTCCGGCAGAATTTATGGATCTGATGAACCGGGTATTCAAAGAGTTCCGTGATAAATCTGTGGTGGTGTTTATCGATGATATGCTTATCTATTCACATGATAGAGATGAGCATAAAGAACATCTCAGAATTGTGCTTCAAATTCTCAAAGGAAAATGGTTGTATGCTGAAATTCAAGAAATGTGAATTCTGGATAGAACAAGTGGTACTTTTAGGGCATATGGTATCCAAAGATGGCATTTTAGTTGATACAAACAAGGTAGAGGCGGTGAAAAATTGGCCAACACCAATGAATGTATCATAGGTTCGAAGTTTTATAGGACTAACTGGTTACTACCAACGGTTTGTACAAGGATTCTCAAATATTGCAACTTCACTGACATTTTTAACAAGGAAAAATACAAAGTTTGTTTGTACTGATGCTTGAGAGGAGAATTTCCAGGAATTGAAATGTAGATTAACTACAGGTCCTGTCCTTGCCACTCCTATAGGAACAGGTGGCTTTGTAGTTTACACTGATGCTTCTAAAGATGGTATGGTTGGTGTATTAATGCAACATGGGAAGGTAATGTAGGTCACAAGTCGTCCAGGAATGAGTCTAGAGGGGGGGTGAATAGGCTTATTGAAACTCTTAAACTCTTTTCTTCGAAGAGTCAGTTTCTCAACTGATAGATATGCAGAAATCAGCTGATGACGAAAACAAAACTAATCAATGGAATAACAATGTATGAAAGCGACAGTTAAGTATGATGCTGGAAACAGTAAAACACGCAGGCAGTTATAGTGTTCTCAGAGGTGGGGTAATACTCTACTAATCTACTTTCTCCAAACCAGTTGGAGATAAATCCACTATAATTCTCAACCAGGGATAAATATTATAGTGATTCTTTTACTTAGCTACAACAATTTTCAACCAGTGGAAATCCCGTCATTGCAACTCTTCTTTGACTGCCTAGCACCACTTGATTCTTCAAATACTCGGATGCCTATCAGTCTCGCAACTTCAACCAGTGAATTACCCCGAACTCAGGTTTTAAGACGAGTGTTTGTCTTCTCCAACTAAGAGCTTTCTTCAAATAAGAACTTCGAGTACTGCTCTTTTCATGATGCTATATGATTGCTTTGATTGCTTTGATAACTTTGATCGCCTAAGAGTTTTGTTCGCATCGTACTTGTAATATCCGCAATTTTCGATTTCCGGTAAATTTCTTTTTTCGGCCGAAGTCCGTTTTGACGACTCGCTCATGACCGTTTCGTCATTCTGAGAATGATTAATTCTACACTTTTTGACATCCGAGTTCGTTTCGGAGTCGTTTTGTTGAGTTCCGTGCTTTTTAACGACTTTTCCGCACTCGAGTTCGGTTCTTGCGAATCTCGTTCGAAACTGCTCTTTCGAGTTTCCCGTAAGTCCGTTTAACTTTGTTAGACGTGTTGTGAACATCCGTTTGGTTATTTGATCACGTATCGTGATTTCCGGGCGTTTTGGGCCATTTTGTAATTTCTTGAAAGTTACGGATATCCGTATCTGTAATTGTTGTCTCGACCCGTTTCTTGGTCGCGTATGATTAATTATGGTATTATGTTTTCATTTCGGGCCGTTGATGTTGTCCGCGAACTTTTCGTCGTGTTCGTTCCGTACGTTTTCGGAAATCGGGTCGTCGAGCCACAGTGGTCGAAATCTTGGCCAGACAGTTGCGGGGTGGCCCGGACGATTGCAGGCACCGGCCGGACAGATCTGGCGAGAACCGCGTAGCGCACGCTCTGCCGGAAGGCTGCGCGCTAACCGGCAGTGTAGCGCCACGCTAGCAGTCGACAGCCGCCGCTATCGGGCGGACGGAGGATTACGAGGTTACGGACTCGGTCGGGATCGGCGAGTAGCGCACGCTCGCCGATCGTAACGCACGCTAACGGCGGGGGTAGCGCCGCTGCCGGCCGACTAGCGTCGTTACAGGCAAGTTTGTTAGTCCGGTGGCTCTTTGGGCCAGTCGGCTAGCGCGCTGACCGGCCGTAGCGCACGCTAGCGGAGTCGGGCGGACGAGTCATGGTCGGCGGGGTGGTCGGTGGTGCGGGTCATGCGGGCCATGACCGAGAGTGCTCGGCCGATCTTGGTCGATAGCGCACGCTAGTCAGGAAGGCTAGCGCACGCTAGTTCCGCCCGATATATATATGAGACCAACCACTTTTCCCTTCGTTTTTCATTTCCTTCCTTCTCCATCCGCGGTGGCGATTCATGGGTGACGAAGCCATGTTGTTTAACAACAAATCCATGAAGTTCTTGAGTTCATAACATCAATCAATCATCCGTTATCATCCTTTGATCCAGCGAATCAAGGTAATCTTCCTTAGAACCCTAATTAAGTGAATTTGGGGGTTATTGCATTTATGACCGATTCGTTCCCTGTAGATGATTAATTCATGATGGGTATGATTAATCTTGGTAGTATTCTTGTGTTTAAAATCATTTAATCCATTGTTCTTCGTCGAATCAAGTATATTTCTTGATTTCCTTGAATTGACTTTTTGGGGATTTATCCCCGATCTCGATTTTCATCCGTTTTCGATGGATCGATTATGGTTAAATGATGTTGTTAAACATATTCTATGGATTGTATATCCATATTTCAACTTGGAATTCCGTTTTCGGGTTTTGACGGGACGAATCGTGTTCTTGGCCGTTTTGGGGGAAATCCTTGAACCTTCGTCATTTGTTCTTTGAATTTAGCGGCTTTGGGTCGTGCTTTGGAATTCGTTTTCGTTGTTATTGTTTTCGTTCGTAGTTCTTTTTGTGGATTGTCGTTCGGTGGAGTCGGCGAGTTCGTAGTCGGTTCGTGCCAACCTATTTCGGTCGATTCTCCGCGTTGTTCTTATTCGAGGCAAGTACCTTGTCCATACTTTTCTTGTTTCGTGGATATGATGATTGGTGATCGTCTTGGTTTGTTTGTTTGTTTGAAATGAGTTTTCAAAAGATTTGGTTAGCCTCGTTAAAGGTCCTCTTTCAAAACCGTGTGTGTTTTGTGATTGGTGTGGTTCGTGAATAACTATGTGAATTCTATGTATATGCTTGGTGTTCATGTTGCACTTGGTATTGTGTGTGGACGTATATTATTTCATTTCAGTGCGTTGTGGATTGACGTGGTGTTTTGCTAAGTGTTTGATGCCTCTGGGCGAATTGTTTGAATATCCTTGATGTGATATGTTATTTGTGTGAATGTGTGGATATGGTTGAAGGTCTACGGTGACACATGGCACGTGATCATGTGGTCAGGATGCAACAAGTGATTGATCCAACCGTGAGAGCCTGAGATAATCTACGGTGGCACATGACATGTGATCATGTGGCCAGGATGCAACAAGCGATTGATCCAACCGTGAGATGTGTGTGATTTGTTTCGCTAGCCAGCTCGGGAGGGTCCTTCGAGGCCTCGGGTGGGATGTCGGTGGTAGTGTCCCGGTCCTAGGCGATGCGCGTGCGTGATTATGTTTCGTTGATTTTACGTCCGTTGAGGACACGTGATGTTGGGCTCGACCACCTTAAATTGTTGGTGGTTTCCTATTTGCGAAAACAAAACATTTGGCTGTGACCTATTGATTTTTGGAAAGAGAAGGATTTTATAACCCTAAATTGTTTTCTATTAAAACTCTCGATGGCATTTTAAACTGTTTTGTAAATTGTTTCCCTTATTTGCAATCTTTCGATTTTGGAAATGTTTACCCAAACTCTTGCCTCGGGAAGTACTTTTCTTTACGTTTGGATCTTTGAGGATTCCTGATTATTATTGTTCTTGGAACTTGTATTGTATGGCTCGTATTTTTGCACTTGTACTTGTACTAGCAAAAGCAGTGGAGTTTGCTAACCCCAGTATTCGGGGGTGGATGTCTATTTTGCATTCGGGTTTTGGAGCATAGCACGAATTCGGCACGAAGGATGATGAAAGATGAACGATACTAATCACACGAGGATCCGTTCTTTGTCGTATTGGTCTAGTTGTATTTTCTTTTCATTGCAAGATATTTTCCCGTTGTACGGGTGTGGTTGTATTTTGACCCCTGCGTGGGCATGAGTTGTATTTGAGTTGTATATATTTGTTGAAAGACCAAATCGGTCTACTGAGTCATTTTAGCCTTAAAGGCGAGGTTTAGATGTTTGATTTTAGTTATCAGCCTGGTACATCCTCGAGGAGAGGGTCTACGGCGTGTAATATCCCTGAGCGGATTGGGGGTGTTACATAAATGGTATCGGAGCTTAGGTTGTGGAAACCTAGGCTGTCGGGTCAGTGGTGTCTATTGAGTTTGGTCTTGTCGGATTATGTCTAACTAAGTCGTGTCGCGACGCGTCGTCTGAGTTTGGTTGTCGTGATTAGTATCGTGGGCGATCATCATCTTCTTGCGACTTGTGGCTGTAAGTCTCCCTTCTTTGTGTTGTGCCTCGTGTGTCACGAGCTATTTTATGATTATTTGATTAGTGACGGAATCCTCTTATGGATTTTGATTTCTTGATATGTGGTTATTTGACTCTTATATTTCGTTCATATGAGGAGTAGTGTTGCTCGATTGTGTATGTTGAACCGTATTTCTTTTATCCGCTGCGTGAGTTCCTTTGTAATAGCTTTCGGTATTTTACCGACTGAATTTTATTTCGAAAATCAATTCCATTAACCGAGTTTTTGATATTATGGTCTCGATCATTTTAGCGAAATTCTTATGACGGTATTTAACATTTTGTAAATGGATTTTGTAAGTTTTTGAAACATTACCGTCATCGGCCTTTTTGGCATTTTTGTAAATGGTTTTTAGCCCGGTGGGTTCCGACGCGGGATCCACGGCGCTATAAAGTTTTGTGTAATTACCTGAAATTTTTTTTGGGCATTCTACCCCATTGAATTATTTTTGAAAACCTTGAGTATCTTAGAAAATAAATTTCGAGACGTACTTTTAAAATGAATTATTTTCTCGTGGTACTTCCAAGGTGCCACAACATGTTTCAAAATTCTTCTACCTCGAGGACCAAAATGTTTTGAGATATTTTCAATGTTTTATAAACACTTTTACTTAGACCCGAAGGTCGAATATTCTGAAAGCTTTTCACTAAAAGAAAGTGTCCTCATTTTTATCAAATGCGAAATGGTTTTCCAAAGTCTCGATAATGATGTTTAACGTTTTTACTTTTTTTTGGAAATGTGATACTCAAGATCGATCGGTGTTTTTCTAAATTATTTTCCAAATGAGATTTTCGTTTTTAAAACCTATCCATTCCCGTTTGAGGGCTGGGTATGTATGTATGATGTTGGCTTTGTCGCTATGATGTTAACTCCCGAATATGATCGAGTTGGTGGCATGAACGTTGAGGCGCTGCCACGTATTTGTTGTACTAGCCCTCTGTTAGAGGTGTGAACTGGTATTTAATGGTTGTCGCCTCGTGGTGGATTGCGTGTGTCACACGAGTGTGAGATGTTGAAGCTTGGGTTTGTATGTTGGTGTACATGTGTGATTGTTTCATGATGTTTGTAATTACGTGCTGGTTATCGTTCGGGTCGTTGAGGTCGCCGAACGATACCGTCGTTGCTGTGGTGTATGTGTATATATTACTTTACGATGGTAATCGTTGTATATGATATGTGTTATGATTCTTTATTGTGCTGAGTTGGCATCTCCGCTATGTTGTTTTGCGACGTTATGCCCCATTGTATCTAGCATTTGTATTTTCGGTATGCCGAGCCGAGGTGTTTCAACCGTGATGTGCCGGGGGAATGTACGTGCAATTTGTCCTTTTCGTCAATAACACATTTCGAGTGTGGACTCTAGGGTCACCGAATTCAGTTTTGCGAATTGGCTACCGAGACTTTCGGAGTTCGCGCTTCAGCACAGATATCAGAATCGACTTTGAGAGGCCTTTGAAGGATGTTTCTGTTGGTTGCCTGTTGTGTCGTCTCCTTGATTTCGTTGTTGTGAGTTTAGGGGACGACACTTCTTTTAGAAGGGGTCGAATATAATACCCGTATTATTTTTGGCTTCTATATTTTCTCTTTCTCCAGTCTATCGATACACTCATGTTCGTTGATAGTTTCTGAACTTGTTCTGTATTTCGGTTTCATCGTTCGAACGAGCTGTGATCTTGTTTTGGGTCGATCTGGTTATCGCTGTAACTTTTCCGAGTTCGGTTCGATTCTTGTGAACCTTGTTCGGAAGTAGCATCTTTTGATTCTACTAATTCTTTTATTCGAAGTGGATCGGATTTGGAACTTCTGTATTTTCGACTCTGTCGACTCGTTTATGTTCATTGACATTCTCTGAGCTTGTCTTGCCCCTTGCTTTTGTTGATCGAGCGAGGGTGGTATTATTTCGGAATTACTCGTTCGTCGTTGTGACTTTTCAATTGTTATTCCCTTTCTTGTAGATCTTATGCGAGTGTGCATCTTGTTGTTTTCACCGGATCATGTTTTGTCTCGAGTCGAGATGTGAACCTCGGAGTTGTCGGTTGAACCTTATTGTTCTTCGTGATCCGAACATGATCGTTCGATTTTTGTTGTCTCGATCTTTGTGGTTCGACCGTTTGATTGTTCGGTTTTTGTTGATCTCGTTTCGTGATTGTTGAACATTCAGACTCCTTCGAAATTCCCTTAAGTTCGGGAAATTAGTCTCTTTTTCGATCTTCCAACCCTTGGGCGGTGGGATTCCGCATTTGTTCAGCGGTTGGCTCGCGTTTTGATTGATGTACCGTTGGGTTGGTCAATCATATTGATTTTCGTTCGTTGTGTTTTGTGATTGTCGGATAATTGACTTGGCTATATTATCCGTTTGATGACACTTGTCATTTGCTGATTTTATTATATCCCTAACGGCGACGTTTTGTTGGTCGCCGTGGAGCGTGTTTTCACACCGTATATTCCGTTGCGTTGTTTGTAACATTTCGCCGCTGGGCGTTAGTTACGCATTTCTTGCATATCTCGTTGAGTTTTCCTGGCGGAATACTTCTTCCCCCTACTTGTTTTAAGTTTCGGGACGAAACTTCTTTTAAGGAGGGTAGAATGTAATATCCGCAATTTTCGATTTCCGGTAAATTTCTTTTTTCGGCCGAAGTCCGTTTTGACGACTCGCTCATGACCGTTTCTTCATTCTGAGAATGATTAATTCTACGCTTTTTGACATCCGAGTTCGTTTCGGAGTCGTTTTGTTGAGTTCCGTGCTTTTTAACGACTTTTCCGCACTCAAGTTCGGTTCTTGCGAATCTCGTTAATCGCATTTCGAGTTTCCGTAAGTCCGTTTAACTTTGTTAGACGTGTTGTGAACGTCCGTTTGGTTATTCGATCACGTATCGTGATTTCCGGCAGTTTGGGCCATTTTGTAATTTCTTGAAAGTTACGGGTATCCGTATCTGTAACTGTTGTCTCGACCCGTTTCTTGGTCGCGTATGATTAATTATGGTATTATGTTTTCATTTCGGGCCGTTGATGTTGTCCGCGAACTTTTCGTCGTGTTCGTTCCGTGCGTTTTCGGAAATCGGGTCGTCGAGCCACAGTGGTCGAAATCTTGGCCGGACGGTTGCGGGGCGCCGGACGATTGCGGGCACCGGCCGGACAGATACGGCAGGAACCGGCGTAGCGCACGCTACTGCCGGAAGGCTGCGCGCGCTAACCGGCAGGTGTAGCGCACGCTAGCTTGGTCGACCAACGCACGCTATCGGGCCGGACAGAGGGATTCTGAGGTTCTGGACTCGGTCAGGATCGGCAGGTAGCGCACGCTACTGTCGGTCGTAGCGCACGCTAACCGGCATGGGTAGCGCGCCGCGCGGCCGACTAGCGTCGTTACAGGCAAGTTTGTTAGTCCGGTGGCTCTTTGGGCCAGTCGGCTAAGCGCGCGAGCTTCGGCCGTAGCGCACGCTAGCGAGTCGAGCGGACGAGTCATGGTCGGCGGGGTGGTCGGTGGTGCCGGGTCATGCGGGCCATGGCCGAGAGTGCTCGGCCGATACTAGCCGATAGCGCACGCTAGTCCGGAAGGCTAGCGCCACGCTAGTTCCGGCCCGATATATATGATGACGACCACTTTTCCCTTCGTTTTTTATTTCCTTCCTTCTCCATCCGCGGCTGGCGATTCATGGGTGACGAAGCCATATTGTTTAACAACAAATCCATGAAGTTCTTGAGTTCATAACATCAATAAATCATCCGTTATCATCCTTTGATCCATCGAATCAAGGTAATCTTCCTTAGAACCCTAATTCCGTGAATTTGGGGGTTTTTGCATTTTTGTCCGATTCGTTCCGTGTTGTTGATTAATTCATGATGGGTATGATTAATCTTGGTAGTATTCTTGTGTTTAACATCATTTAATCCATTGTTCTTCGTCGAATCGAAGTATATTTCTTGATTTCCTTCGAATTGACTTTTTGGGGGATTTATCCCTGATCTCGTTTTTCATCCGTTTTCGATGGATCGATTATGGTTAAATGATGTTGTTAAACATATTCTATGGATTGTATATCCATATTTCAACTTGGAATTCCGTTTTCGGGTTTTAGGGGACGAATCGTGTTCTTGGCGTTTTGGGAAATCCTTGAACCTTCGTCAGTTGTTCTTTGAATTTAGCGGCTTTGGGTCGTGCTTTGGAATTCATTTTCGTTGTTATTGTTTTCGTTCGTAGTTCTTTTTGTGGATTGTCGTTCGGTGGAGTCGGCGAGTTCGTAGTCGGTTCGTGCCAACCTATTTCGGTCGATTCTCCGCGTTGTTCTTATTCGAGGCAAGTACCTTGTCCATACTTTTCTTGTTTCGTGGATATGATGATTGGTGATCGTCTTGGTTTGTTTGTTTGTTTGAAATGAGTTTTCAAAAGATTTGGTTAGCCTCGTTAAAGGTCCTCTTTCAAAATCGTGTGTGTTTTGTGATTGGTGTGGTTCGTGAATAACTATGTGAATTCTATGTATATGCTTGGTGTTCATGTTGCACTTGGTATTGTGTGTGGACGTATATTATTTCATTTCGGTGCGTTGTGGATTGACGTGGTGTTTTGCTAAGTGTTTGATGCCTCTGGGCGAATTGTTTGAATATCCTTGATGTGATATGTTATTTGTGTGAATGCGTGGATATGGTTGAAGGTCTACGGTGACACATGGTACGTGATCATGTGGTCAGGATGCAACAAGTGATTGATCCAACCGTGAAAGCCTGAGATAATCTACGGTGGCACATGGCATGTGATCATGTGGCCAGGATGCAACAAGCGATTGATCCAACCGTGAGATGTGTGTGATTTGTTTCGCTAGCCAGCTCGGGAGGGTCCTTCGAGGCCTCGGGTGGGATGTCGGTGGTAGCGTCCCGGTCCTAGGCGATGCCCGTGCGTGATTATGTTTCGTTGATTTTACGTCCGTTGAGGACACGTGATGTTGGGCTCTGACCCTGTAAATTGTTGGTGGTTTCCTATTTGCGAAAACAAAACATTTGAGCTGTGACCCTATTGATTTTTGGAAAGAGAAGGATTTTATAATCCTAAATTGTTTTCTATTAAAACTCTCGATGACATTTTAAACTGTTTTGTAAATTGTTTCCCTTTTTTTACCCAAACTCTTGCCTCGGGAAGTACTTTTCTTTACGTTTGGATCTTTGAGGATTCCTGATTATTATTGTTCTTGGAACTTGTATTATATGGCTCGTATTTTTGCACTTGTACTTGCACTAGCAAAACAGTGGAGTTTTGCTAACCCCCGAGTATTCGGGGGGTGGATGTCTATTTTTGCATTCAGGTTTTGGAGCATAGCGCAGGGTCGGCACGAAGGATGATGAAAGATGAACGATACTAATCACACGAGGATCCGTTGCTTTCGTATTGGTCTAGTTGTATTTTCTTTTCCGCTGCAGTATATTTTCCCGTTGTACGGGTGTGGTTGTATTTTGACCCCTGATCGCTGGGATTTCGCGTAGTATGGTTTTCAAATCCGATCAATTTTAAAATTTGTAAAACCTCGGAGTATTTCCGAGGTGTCGAACCCAAGGGAATTGATGTGTTGAAAATAAAGGAAGTAACTCTACTCAAAATTTGACTGCTATTTAGGAATCCGAAAATTTGTTTTGATACTAATTATCTAACTTTTAAAAATCGAAGAACAAAAATTAAATAAAAGATGAAAGATGAATTATCTAAATCAAGCGAATGAAACAATTTAGCAGAATAAAATCACAAGATGAAAGTTAATTGATCCTAGGGTAGTATCATCTAATTGAGTGCACACAATCCATTCACTTGATTCCTTTTCCCCAAATTTTAATTCAATCCTAGAAATAATCACTCAGCCGATCTAGAATTCCGATCAAGGCAACCTAGAAAGATAGTTAATTTAAACCCTTTTCCCCGCCAGGGCTCAAAGAATTGAAATCACTTAAAAAGCACCAACTTATTTATCTATGATTTATCTTTCTCCGCTAGGTCTTAAGATAAAATCATATTGTGCATCAAGTATTTCCACTAATCAATTACTCCTTCCGGACAAAATTAATTAGCTAACATGCATCGATTAAGGGCCCTTTAATCTAGCATGAGATTTAACGCATCTTGATCACAAGTCTAGGATGAAAGGTAAAAAGGTAATCAAAGGAACATCATGTGAACATCAATTAAAATTACTAACCCTAGAATCAATCAATGAATTTAGCCAGACATAATTGAAATTAAACAAGAAATAGATGAAGAATGCATATTATTAATATGAAAAGAGAGATTACAACCCTTACGGATGAACTCCGAGTCTTCAATCTCCGAAAAACAATAATAATTCTGCTCTCCAAAAAGTTCTCGTCTCCAAGGAATAAATCTTGCTAAAATATGTAAAAAATGTAAAAGATGATAAAGGATGAAAAGGGCTGGTGAAAGATGATGAAAAGATAGTGAAACTAGGTCTACAAGGAGGTTTATATAGCCTAAGGGGGTTAAACTCCCGATTAGCCCTAATCTAGGAAACAAAAACTATCCAAAAGAGTCATAATCTGTCAAAATACGAGAGTCCGCTGGGCAGCCTATCGACTGGCCTATCGGCCGATAGGCTGGCCGATAGTTGGTTCGTCGATCTCTTCACTCGATAGGACAGGAACTCCTTTCGGACGGGCCTATCGGCTGATAGGATGGCCGATAGGTTTGTCTGTCTCTTGCAAAATTCCGTCTTTTCCGTCCGTGACTCGACTCTCGGTCCTTTGTCTCGCTTTGGGTCCTTTTGGCTCTAAAAACCTGCAAACACACTAAAACCAACCCAAACGCGTAATACGGCTCGACTAATCATAAATGAGCCAAATACGAGCACATTAATCACGAAACGAGATAAAAACCTAGTATAAAATCCTAGAAATAAGTGGTAAAATTACCACTTATCAAACCCCCCCAAACTTAAGCCTTGTTCGTCCCGAACAACAAAAGGAAAAGAAAAAGAATGTCGTGAATCATCGTGCAACTCATAGTGTTCAACCTAATCAATACTATCCTGTAATTCTCTCTAAATAATCCGAGTGTCGTAAAAGCGAGCTGCACTCAGAATAATGATTCCGCAAAGTAGTCAAGTTCAGTCCTAATCATTCGTTCATGAAGAAAATCCAGCTCAAAGATTAACAAAACGTGAGTCAAATCGACCGTCAATATGAAAGGCTAAAATAAACAAGCTAATTCGTCCCGTTACACAGTCTAGTGGCACATTTTTTACGAGTTTCATAACAAATAAACCTCGGTCAGTATTCCCTTATACATAAGTTCAAGAATTTGATTCGAGTTGACCACTAGGTTAGGATCTCGGGATGTTTCATCGGGGTAATCCTAGGGTGGAACTTCCATTCTCATGTATTAAGAAACCGTTTGACGTAAAAGACACTCATGGGGCACATGGATGCTTCTAGTTACTAAGTTCCCGTCTACAGCGGAGAAACAACTCGAATATATAATTTTCGCATGTCCGAATCAAGGTCGCCGTTTTACGCGAGTAAGCAATGGTCACGCGAATACCCCCGGTTACTAAGTTCCCTATCATTGGCACATGTGAAATATCTAAATCACTAGTCTAATCAGAGTCGTCGTTTTACGCGAGGGTAAACAACGGGTCACGCGAATGCCCCCGGTTACTAAACTTCCCTTCATAGAACAACATTATCTCAACTTTTGGGAAAAAAACTGACCGACTCTAAACTCAATCTAAGTGCCAACACGACTGACGAAACAGTACGACTCACTATCCGGAAGATGTAACCAAACGTATTGACGGTGATTTTAAAACAAGTATGTATCGTCTCTTATCTGCCAAGACCTCTACAATCACGAAAAATTCTGGACCTAAATGAATACTATGCAAAACAGAAATAACTGACTACAACTCGACTAAACTCGACCGTTTCTTCAGAGAGAAAAACAGTGTCGTAACATCGGTATCACCCCAATAGAAGCACGAAAAATTCACTAATAAAGAAAAACTAAGACAAGCAAGGCTATCTAAAAATTTAAAAATCTACCCAAGCAAGGCATCAAAGCAAACAACGAAAAGCAAATAAAAGCAAACACGAAATCTAAAAAAAAAAACTACTACGACCAAAAAAATAGAAAATAGAAACTAGCAAACACACCAAACGAAAATGTATATAGAAATCTAAAAAAAAACTAAGCAACCAAAAGCCAAATCCACGCAACACCAATATAATAAGCACAAATAAAAACAACGGGCACCGACACAAGCAAATAAAGATACAAGGCAAACAAGGTACTCACACGTAAAGAAATTAACAAAGCCGCACTTCTCCCCCCCCAAACTTATTTCGCATCCCAAAGGAGGAATAAGTTTGAAAAGAGAAAGGAGTGGCTTTGTTAACGGAGTACCTGATCACCTTGGCGGAAATTCACCAAGTCTAACAAAAGCCCCCAAAAAGCGGATCCCCAATACGAAATTCATCAAAACTCCAAACAGAATCCGTCCAAGTGCTCATATCGGGCGGGCTATCGGTCGATAGGGTCTGCCTATCGACCACTGCTTTCAACATGTCATTTTTTTTTTATTTTCCTCGGCCTATCGGCCGGGCCTATCGTCCGATAGGCTCGCCCGATAGGATCGTCTGTCTCAAAAATTTTCCAGCTTTTTCTCTTCCGCATAATTGGTCCCGTTTTTGCTTGGATATGGCGATTAAAGACCTGCAAGTATTTAAAACTCCGCGTGCATGGATTAGAACTTAACAAAAACTAGCAACGCTACTACGAACCTAGAAACTACAAAAATCATGCAAACGAAAAATCGAAAATAAACGAATAAAACGAACTAATATACATACGTTGGGTTACCTCCCAACAAGTGCTACGTTTAACGTCTTTAGCTAGACGATACCTCATTCATTCCGGGTCTTCAGCGACAACTCCCCCTTGAACGGGTTTGTTGATATCAAGATAGCATACGTTCCTCTCATTAGATCGACTCTTGTTCGCCTCCAACATTCGAATATACTTTGGCAAATCCTCGGAAATTTCATCAACATCAGAATGTGAGTAAATGGAGTGTGAAATGCAATGCTCCAACAAGTCGGTCGGGGGCGGCATAATAGACTCAATTTCATAACATTCCTCGGGTGCATCATCGGGCTTCTTCATCGCGTCATAGATGGAAATTTTCAGATTTTGATCATTAACCCGGAAGGTAAGATCACCCTCTTGAACGTCGATAAGTGCTCTCCCCGTTGCTAGAAACGGTCTCCCAAAGATCAGTGGTTGATTCTCGTCCTCGGGCATATCAAGAACAACGAAATCGGCCGGGAAGACTAAGTGTTGGACTCTAACGAACACATCCTCCACAACTCCCCTCGGATAAGCAATCGACCGGTCCGCCATGAGTAGAGAAATGGTAGTCGGCTTCATCTCCCCAATCTTCAACTTCTTAAAGATGGATAGAGGCATAAGATTGATGCTTGCCCCGAGATCACACAACCCATTACGGAACGTTTGGTCGCCAATCATGCATGTCAGGATCCTTCTGCTTGAGCGGGAGCTTGTTTTGAATGATGGCGCTACACTCCTCTGTCATATTTATTGTTTCAAACTTTGCCAACTTCCTCTTGCTTGCCACAGCGTCTTTCAAGAATTTAACGTACCCCGGCATGTCTCTCAAGGCGTCTAAAAGTGGAATGTTGATATTCACCTTTTGAAACATGTCGATAAATCGTTGAAGCTTTTCATCATGTCTCGACTTGGCCAGTCACTGTGGAAATGGAGCTTTTTCCTCAAAATCCTTCACATTCGAACTTCCAGGAGCCTTTCGGCCGCTAGTCGGGTCGATAGGCTCCACTGCCGGCCTTCTGTCTGGGTATCGGTTGGGCCTATCGGCCGATAGGCTACCCGATAGGTTCTGCTGTGTTTCATCTGCCTTCTCGTTCTCGGCTCCCGTTTCTAGTACCTCCTTGTTTCCAGATTCCTTAACTTCAGCCTTTTGATTACTGTACCTTGTCCCACTCCGAAGCTCGATTGCGTTGCATTGTTGCGTCTTCGGGTTGGTCTCGGTGCTGCTCGGAAAATGGCCCGGCTTATGAAATCCGGCTTGGGCGTTCGCCATTTGACTCATTTGGGTCTCCACCATCGACATCTGCTTTGTCAAGGCTATCACTGATTTTCCAATAGATGTCACACTATGCTCGAGAGCCCCGAACCTCTTATCTGCTTTATAAATAAAATCTTTTTGGCTCGCCTCCAACCGTTCCAACATCTCTTCCATCGGTGTCTTAGCAATCGGCTCTTGAATAACCCCGTTTTTCACGTTAAATCCCGGTGGTGGCTGAAGAGCATTGTTCGGGTTGGCATAGGAGAAATTAGGGTGGTTTCGATTGTTCGGATAATAGTTCCCCCAATTTCCCCCTTGCCGGAAGTTTCCTCCTTGCACGTAATTTACATCCTCCTTAACTGCAATAGGCTCGTTTAGCTCTTCAAAAACTGAATTGACTCCAAAAGTATTCTTTTTTAGCATCTCAAGTTCTTTTTGTTGTCTTTCAAATTTCGCCTTCAAATCACCGTAGGCGTCCTCGTCACCGGATGGGACCTTTCTTCTCGTCATCTTCCTATCGGTCACCTCCTCGTAATCATTGTTTACCGCTAGCTCAATGAGATTCTTGGCCTCTTCATAATCGTTAGCAAGAAATCCCCCTTTCGATGAATAGTCCAACTCTCTTCTAGCCTTCCTCGTCAAACCCCGATAAAACCGAATATAGATCTCCTCCTTATCAATTCCATGCTGTGGGCATTTGCGAAGTAGCTTCTTAAATCGGATCTATGCCTCATATAAGTATTCATCCTCATATTGCTCGAATTGCAAGATATCGTTGATTTGTTTTTGCACCTTCGAGGGAGGATAGAACTGTGCTAAGAACAACTGGGTCATCTCTCTCCAAGTACCAATTTCCTTCCGATCTAGGCTCTTGTACCAATCTAGCGCATCGTATTCTAAAGAGAACCGGAATAGGCGGAGCTTAATGACATCCGGAGGCACTCCGTTTTGCTTGATGGTGGCACATATGTCCAAAAACGACTCAAGATGAGCGTTTGGATCTTCATTGACTCCTCCTCCGTATGTTTGGGACTTCACTGTAGCGATGAGGGACGGCTTAAGCTCGAAGTTGTTGGCATCAATCTTTCCTCAACCTCCTTCTTGATAGTCGTCCAGCTTCGGTCGAAAACGGGCATTCAAAGGGATCTTCTCGGGGCGAGCGAGTTCTCGTGGTGGGTCGACAATGCCGGCCATGGTATCAACGAAAGGTATAGAAAGAGTCTCGGTTCTCGCTTCTTGCTTCTTCCTCCTCAAAGACTTCTCGATTTCCGGATCCAAAGGAAATAAGTCCTTTCCTTGAGATCTTGTGATCATGCACCGCCTACAAAGAAGAGAAAACAAGATGTGAGGAAACGAGATCGAGAATTAATAATAATAGTAAACAACTTAAAGTAACAATCTCTTCTTTTTCGAATTATCCCTTTAAGTTTTCTATCAATTCCCCGGCAACGGCGCCAAAAATTGATCGCTGGGATTTCGCGTAGTATGGTTTTCAAATCCGATCAATTTTAAAATTTGTAAAACCTCAGAGTATTTCCGAGGTGTCGAACCCAAGGGAATTGATGTGTCGAAAATAAAGGAAGTAACTCTACTCAAAATTTGACTGCTATTTAGGAATCCGAAAATTTGTTTTGATTCTAATTATCTAACTTTTAAAAATCGAAGAACAAAAATTAAATAAAAGATGAAAGATGAATTATCTAAATCAAGCAAATGAAACAATTTAGCAGAATAAAATCACAAGATGAAAGTTAATTGATCCTAGGGTAGTATCATCTAATTGAGTGCACACAATCCATTCACTTGATTCCTTTTCCCCAAATTTTAATTCAATCCTAGATATAATCACTCAGCCGATCTAGAATTCCGATCAAGGCAACCTAGAAAGATAGTTAATTTAAACCCTTTTCCCCGCCAGGGCTCAAAGAATTGAAATCACTTAAAAAGCACCAACTTATTTATCTATGATTTATCTTTGCTAGGTCTTAAGATAAAATCATATTGTGCATCAAGTATTTCCACTAATCAATTACTCCTTCCGGACAAAATTAATTAGCTAACATGCATCGATTAAGGGCCCTTTAATCTAGCATGAGATTTAACGCATCTTGATCACAAGTCTAGGATGAAAGATAAAAAGGTAATCAAAGGAACATCATGTGAACATCAATTAAAATTACTAACCCTAGAATCAATCAATGAATTTAGCCAGACATAATTGAAATTAAACAAGAAATAGATGAAGAATGCATATTATTAATATGAAAAGAGAGATTACAACCCTTACGGATGAACTCCGAGTCTTCAATCTCCGAAAAACAATAATAATTCTGCTCTCCAAAAAGTTCTCGTCTCCAAGGAATAAATCTTGCTAAAATATGTAAAAAATATAAAAGATGATAAAGGATGAAAAGGGCTGGTGAAAGATGATGAAAAGATAGTGAAACTAGGTCTACAAGGAGGTTTATATAGCCTAAGGGGGTTAAACTCCTGATTAGCCCTAATCTAGGAAACAAAAACTATCCAAAAGAGTCATAATCCGTCAAAATACGAGAGTCCATTGGCAGACTATCGGTAGCCTATCGGCCGATAGGCTGGCCGATAGTTGGTTCGTCGATCTCTTCACTCGATAGGGCAGGAACTCCTTTCGGATGGGCCTATCGGCCGATAGGATGGCCGATAGGTTTGTCTGTCTCTTGCAAAATTCCGTCTTTTCCGTCCGTGACTCGACTCTCGGTCCTTTGTCTCGCTTTGGGTCCTTTTGGCTCTAAAAACCTGCAAACACACTAAAACCAACCCAAACGCATAATACGGCTCGACTAATCATAAATAAGCCAAATACGAGCACATTAATCACGAAACGAGATAAAAACCTAGTATAAAATCCTAGAAATAAGTGGTAAAATTACCACTTATCAAACCCCCCCAAACTTAAGCCTTGTTCGTCCCGAACAACAAAAAGAAAAGAAAAAGAATGTCGTGAATCATGGTACTCCTTAAGGATTATGATGCGAATATTCAATACCATCCGGGCAAGGCGAATGTTGTTGCCGATGCGCTTAGCCGGAAGTCTGGTATGATTGCTAGTTTAGAGTTTGAACCAAGGGTTCTTCATGATTTAGAACTTTTGGATGTTGAACTTTGTGTACGAGGTTATGACGGATATTGGGCTAGTATGAAGATAGAATCCAATCTTATACTACGGATTAAGGAAGCCCAAAGGAATGATGGTGAGCTTTGGGCTGTGGTTCAAAATGTTCAGGAGTCTAAGCAGTCGGAGTTCAGGGTTGATGACTCTGGTGTGGTATGGTTTGAAAATCGACTTTGTGTTCCTAACGATCCTGAGTTGCGTGAGGCTGTGTTGTCAGAGGCCCATAGTTCCCCATTCACTATCCATCCTGGTTCTACCAAGATGTACAGGGATCTTAAGCAACACTTTTGGTGGAACGGCATGAAACAGGATGTAGCCTTGTATGTTGCTAGGTGTATGACTTGCCAGCAGGTCAAAATCGAACATCAGAGGGCTAGTGGTTTGCTGCAACCGTTAGATATCCCTACTTGGAAGTGGGATGAGATTTCCATGGACTTTGTTACTAGTTTACCTCTTACTCGGAGAAGACATGATGCAATTTGGGTAGTTGTCGATCGTCTAACCAAATCTGCCCATTTCTTACCTATTCGTATGGATTTTCGTGTTAGTAGACTGGCGGAAATTTTTCAACAGGAGATTGTTAGACTTCATGGTACTCCGACATCTATCGTGTCAGACAGAGATCCGCGGTTTACTTCTCATTTTTGGAAAAGCCTACATAAAGCTTGGGGTACACGTCTTAAGTTTAGCATGGCTTTTCATCCACAGACAGATGGTCAGTCAGAGAGGACCATTCAGACTTTAGAAGATATGTTGAGGGCATGTGCTTTGGAGTGGACGGGAAGTTGGGACGAATACTTGTGCTTGGTGGAGTTTGCTTATAATAATAGTTGGCATGCTAGCATCAATGCAGCACCGTATGAGCTTTTATATGGGAGGAAATGTAGAGCACCCATTTGTTGGGACGAAGTAGGTGAACGTGTGATCGAGGGACCGGAACTTATTCAAATCACTAATGAGAAAGTGGCTGTAGCCAAGGAGAAGCTGAAAGAGGCTCGCACTCGACAGAAGAGTTATGCTGATAAGCGCCGACGTGACTTGGAGTTTCAGGTTGGGGATCGTGTATTTCTGAAAGTATCGCCGTTCAGAGGTGTGAAACGTTTTGGGATCAAAGGGAAGCTTAGTCCTCGATTCATTGGACCGTTCGAAATTCTTGAACGTATTGGGGAGGTTTCTTATCGCTTGGCTCTACCTCCTCAGTTATCACATATTCATAATGTCTTCCATGTATCTCTTCTGAGGGGATACAATTATCATCCGTTGCATGTGGCGTCTTATCCTTTTGATCAGATTCAGCCTGATATGTCTCTTTCTGAGGAACCCGAAGCTATTTTGGATCGACAAGATAGGGTCATGAGAAACAAAGTCATTCCATTCGTTAAGATTCTTTGGAAGAATCACCCAGAGCGTGAAGCAACCTGGGAGACCGAGGAATCGATGCGAACGAGTTCTCCTCATTTCTTTTCGTAGTCCGGTACGTATCTGTTTCACTTTCAATTCAATTTTCGAGGACGGAAATTTTCTTTTAGAGGGGAAGAGTTGTAAAACCCTAAAATTCGGTTTCCATATTTTCTAATTAATTCGAAGCATAACCTAAGTTTTGCTATAATTTAAAACCTTACCTAAACTATATGTTATGTATTATAATTAAATAAAAATTTACTCACAAAAGTTTACCTAATATAAATAATTGTTACACCTTCCAAAAATTGCATGCATGAAAAACGTTCCATGTTGTAACCTCCAGTAATTTTTGCATCCCATTAATTTGGTCACTAATCATTATTTATAACAAACCCATTATGCCCAAATTAAACACAATTATGACCATTATTACCTTCCTTATATGCAGCCTACTCCCCTCCCTTATTAACGTGAATCCTTATTCCTCTTCTCCACTTCTATCTTTCGGCCAAAACACACACACACAAACAAGGCTGCTGCGTTTTTTTTTCTCTTCTCAAGGCTGCTGCGTTTTTTTTTTTTTTTCTCTAACAAAGAGCAAGTTGCTGCTGTTCGTGACCTTAAAAAAAAGTGTTGCTGAAGTCGTGTAATCGTGAATCCTAGGAGCTTGTTGTTTGGATCGTGATTAGGGTTTGATTCGTGAGGGTTTCGTTCTTGTTCTCTCCTTTATTCGAATCATCATAAGGTATTTCTAATCGATCTTGTATCTCTTTTCTATTTGACACATGATTTCATGTATAATCCGAATATATAAACTTGAAACCTAATTCGTATACATACAAAACAAAATCTGATCTGTTCTATTCGAATTATATGTTGAGACGTATTTAGAAGATCACATAAAATCATAACGGTATTGGATGTTTCGATATGTAAATCAACTCATGTTGCTGATCTGATTTCTGTGTTATATGTGTGTCGTGTGAATGATCATCAAAAGCTGGAAACATGTGTGTTGATATATTAATGAAACCAGGTCTTGTGATATATATAGGTTTCGTGTAAGTAAAACATGTTAAAAGGGTCTAAAACAGTTTTCTGCAGAAGACGGTTTCGGAAAGCTGATTATGTGTGCATTGTAGCTCGAGTTTCATAAGGATTTAATTCTGTAATTTTGCATAAAAACTTAGTTTAATGTCTTATTTAAGTTTTCCAATTGGTTTGAAGGGAATTGGAGTTGTATTGGTCATGCTTTTGAATTTTACGGGATCATATGTCAAAATCTGAGTTTTAAGAATTTAAATACAGTCTGGTTTCACGATTTTTCATTTGAAAACTATAAGGAGTTTTGACTTGAAAATTTACAGGAGTTATATATCACATGTTTTCTAAGCGCTGGAATTTTTGTGGATTTTTCCAAAGCGTTTCGATATGCCTTTGTAATGAATAACTTCTGGGTGTTTCAGCAGTTTACTTTCTGAATAGTCCTGTAAAGAATGATTTTTATTGTGTATTTATATTAATGAATAAAATCTGAGAAAATTCCAGTATACTCCTAAGAGATATATGATTCAGTGGTAATTTTTATGAATTTTTACTTTGACATCTGGTGTGGTATTAAAGTTTATAAAATGAAGGCTAAAACATAGTAAAACCAGAAATTGTTAGAAGATTAAGATTATTGTGATTTTAATACCATTTAATATACTTGAAACCTAAAATGATTTGAACATTAATTATAATACAATCGGTCATATGTTAACCTAATTCCAATAACGAAACTCTAATCACATTAATAAATGGTGTTAAGTAATTAAGAAACCGTTATGATATTATGAGCTAATAAGCATAAAATAAACCTAATTTGTGTAGATTCGCTGAAGAAGGAGTAAACTCTAATCTTTATATCTTCTGACGTGTTTTGCATTTTGCGGTTGGAGGTACGGATATTCTTGATACCCATTCTCTTTACCATTGTATCGGTGTTCGTTTGTTTCGTTATTAAATGCGAGATATTCTTGAACCTTTGATATGATACATTTGATATGAACCTTTGATATGAACTTTCATATGATATGCCATTTGAACCCTTCAGTTTGATACCCGAGCCAAGTTCGTTTCCTAGCCATGAAGGTAACATGGCCGTGTCATTGATGCACCAATGGTATGACTCTAGTGTGGTTGAGTGATGTTCCACACGGTCCCATTTGATAATTATATTTATTATGGCCAATATGATTTGTTCGGGGGCGTATGGATGCATCCTAGGTTCGGTTCGTATTTGATTGGATATGACATGATTATGATATGATATGTTCGGTGATTGATGCTTGTGTGCAATACACGTCTTTCACATGTTCGGGAGTTAGCTACTCCATGGTTACTATGATATTTGATTTGTTTTATGTTCGGGCTCGTGGTAGATTACTGACTTTTCCTTACTTTTGATATCCATTCATTTATACTTCATGCCTTTCCCAATGCACCGTACTTTATATGTTCGTTCCTTATCGTTTGGTTTTGTTTATATATATCATTCCTTTGGGTTTTTAAGCTCAGCCGCATTTTCCTTTTCCTGCGGCAGGTATCTAAGCTAGGAGCTGGGGTTGCTTTGGGGTTGAGAGTTGAGCTTGCGGAGACTTTACCCTAGTCATCTTAGATTTATTTTGCTATTGTTAGGACATTGTTTAGACTTGGATGATTTGTTATTCATCCCTTTGGAGTATTTCTCTTCGTTGAACTTATGTTTTGGTTTAAGTCATTTCGACTTAACTCCTTTTGATTATTTATGTTTAAGACTTCCGCTTGTGTTTATTTATTTGTATGTTCTGATTTGCCACTATAATGTGATACTTCTACCCTTGTCTGGTTGGGGTGTTACAAAAAGACTGTTATATTAATTTTTCTGTATTTTTTTACAGGTACTTGGCTTTCAATGATCAAACAAATACAGGAAAATTACAAGTACAAAATTTACATCAAAAATATAAGTACAAATAAATCATCTGCCTCTGCCTCTTGGCAGGTCTAAGGGGCTTAGCTCCAATTGGCCTTCTCTTGATGGGGGCTAGGCCGTATTTTCTCCTGACAACGAGGGCAGCAAAGTCTTGTTATTCTTGTGAAAAGAACTTATTCTCGTCACACAGCTTCTTTATCTTTCTCTGTAGTGCTAACTCATCCAATTCATTATTTGGTAAGGTGGGAGGATCTTTAGGCCTGAAGGGAGGAATCATGGGGTATGTGTTATATCCTTTTGCATGTTTTAGTAGGATGGCCCAGAGATTTGAATGTGCTGTTTCAATGAAGTTAATAAAAGTTTGCTATGGGGAGCAATTTTTATCCTGGAGTAACTCCCAGATATAAAAATCTCTGATGAACTTTTTCTTTGCAGATCCCCACATAGGTGCAGCTTCGACAGGAAGGAAATCTTCAACATACCACAACTCTTTGCCTTCCCATTCTAGTGTTGGCTTGTCCCCAATTCTGGTCCTCCTTCTTTCGGCTACAGGCTGATCATCAGTCTGCTCTTAGTCAGCTTCTTCCTTCCTCTTTGCAGATGATGTCCCAGCTTTAATTAATTGGACATCTTGCTTCCTCTTCGTCCTCAGATCCTGAACTCCTCTTACTTCCCCCTGCCTGCTTCCTTCCCCATGTAACCTCTCTTCCCCCTTTTGCGAGCATCAACTAATAAAGTTAACTGCTGCTCCATTCTGTGCATCCAGTCAGACATGCCAAGGGGCATTCTGTTGTTTGTAGGAGGAAGTGGTTGAGGGATATTCCGCTGTAGCAAGGTATCTATCTTGGCATTAATGGACTGCAGGTCAGGAGTGATTTGAGTGGCAAGCAGCTTTCCAACAGTGTCTTTCACAATTTATCGTATTAGCTCAGTCATCATATGTGTAATGTGTGATGTCTGCGGAGAGTGCTCACCTGAGCCTTCGACGCCTGCAGGTAGGTGTGCGGATGACCCACCTTTCTGTAAACTCCCGTCTGCAAGTGGCTCCTCCATTAAGAGTAAACAAATACCCAGATGTCGACTTAGAGTCATCATTGTCTCCTTGAAAACCAGAATCGGTGAATCCAATCACCCTCAATTCTCCACCACCATAAGTAAGAACCAAATCTCTAGTTCTTCTCAAGTACTTAAGAATGTTTTTTACGGCAGTCCAGTATTCCCTACCCGGGTTTGCTTGAAATCGGCTTACTATACTCACAGCGTAGGCTAAGTCCGGTCTCGTTCACAACATAGCGTACATAAGGCTACCCACTGTCGAGGCATAGGGTACCTTACTCATCTCTCTTGTCATCCTCACTTTGAGGACAGATTTTCGTGGTGAGATGAATTCCATGTCGCATGGGAAGGAACCCTCTTTTAGATTCATCCATCTTGAATCTTCTCAGGATTTTATCTATATAGAGGGCTTGGGAAAGTCCTATCATTCTTCACGGTCTATCTCTGTAAAGACGGATCCCTATAATATAGGAAGCTTCTGCCAAGTCTTTCATGGAGAATGTTTTAGAAAGCCAAGCTTTCACAGTACTGAGTATTGCTATGTTATTTCCTATATCATCTACATATAGTACTAAGAACGCAATGTTGCTCCCACTGACCTTTTTGTAAACACACGGTTCCTCCACATTTCGTACGAAGTCTAAGTCCTTGACTGCTTCGTCAAATCGAAGGTTCCAACTCCGAGAAGCTTGCTTCAGCCCATAAATGGCTCATTGCAGCTTATTCACCTTATCAGACCTTCAAAGTGGAGGTTGTGTTACAATAGGTTCGGTTCCTTATCCATGATCAGATGTCTCCTTAGGACCTTCATAATGCTCTTCCAAAGTGATATTTCTACCCGAGCCACCTTCCTGAATGAATTCATCCTCAAGGAAGTGCGCTTGTAATGCCACAACGACCCTATGGTGTTCTGGCATGTAGAATAGATAACCCATCGAGTCCTCTGGGTATCCAATGAAACGTCCTTTGATGGACCTCGCTTCCAGTTTGTCCAACTTAACCTTCTTGATATAGGCTGGATATCCCCAAATCCTTATGTGATTAAGGCTTGGTTTCTTACCATTCCACATCTCATGCGGAGTGATAGGAATGGATTTGGAATGACATCTATTAAGGATATAGGCAGTGGTTAGTAAGGCATACCCCCATAGGTAAATAGGTAAATCAGTGTAATTTAACATAGAGCGAACCATGTCCAACAAAGTTCGATTTCTCCTTTCTGAAACACCATTTAACTGTGGGGTTCCTGGCAGCGTCAATTTTGAAACTATTCCATGTTCCTTAAGGAACTCATCAAATTTTGTGCTCATATATTCGCCATCTCAGTTCGACCGAAGTGCTTTGATATGACATCCAATCTGTTTTTCAACTAGGGCCTTAAATTCTTTGAATTTTGTAAAGGCTTCGGATTTATGTTTCATTAAGTACACAATCCCATACCCAGTATGATCATCTGTGAACGTTATGAAATGTTGATATCCGTCTCGAACTACTTTTAAAGCACCACAAACATCGGTATGTACCAATCCAAGTTTATCGGAAGCCCTTTCAAAAGTCCCTATGAAGGGGGACTTAGTCATTTTGCCTCTAAGGCAAGATTCACATGTTGGATAGGGTTCTACACCCAATGGACTTAAAAGTCCATCTTTCTCCATTTTTCTGAACCTTGGTCTAACCAACATAACCAAGTCTAAGGTGCCATTTAAGAGCTTGATTAGTATCTTGCCTACCACGTTTCCTAGTTATAGTGTTCACTGCTGTTTTATTTTGCATGTTCAGATGATATAAACCATTCAACAATGTAGCTGTGCCAACCAATTTATTTCGAAAATAAATTTTACAACTACCATTTCCAATGAAGAAACAAAATCATTTCCAGTCCAAGACTGGAATGGATACAATATTTTTATGCCCCTAGGGCAAAACAAGTACTTCATCTAATATCAAAATAAAACCATATTCTAAACCCAGTAGGATTGATCCAATATCAGTTGCCTCGACACTTTGTCCGCTTCCGACAGTGATAATTATTTCCCCAGCTTCAAGTTTTCTACTTCATTCCAGATCCTGATTCATAGTACTAATGTGAGAAGTGGCATCTGAATCCAGAATCCATGAAGCAGAATATACAGTAGCGGAACAATTAGTTTCAAAAACAAAAAGTTCCGTACCTTATGCGCCATTAATCTTAGGACAAGTCCTTCACTAGTGGCCCAGCTCACCGCATTCAAGGCATTTGTCCGTAGGTTTTGGACCGCCTACCTTTTGAACCTTTCGGGCCTTGCCCTTTCCTTTCTGTACCCCTTTCTTGGGTTTGTACTGCTCGTAGGTCTTTATCTTCTTGTTCTTGGATCTCCGAGGCCCAGAAGAAATCACAAGAGCAGCCTCTCTCGGTTTAGTCTTCATGTTAAACTGTGCCATCACCAGTTTATTCATTAGCCCAGCTAATGTGCATGTAATTTCATTACAGTTGAAATTCATTACAAACTGCGTGAAAGAGTCAGGGAGAGATTGAAGGATGAGATCAATTTGAAGGGATAAATTCATGTTAAAGTTGAGCACCTCGAGCCTCTCAATCATAGAGATCATCTTGAGGACGTGGTCTCCCACTTTCTCCCATTCCTTCATCCTAGCACTGAACAACTGCTTCGATATCTCATATCTAGCAGTCCTACTGTGCTCTCCATAAAGTTCGGTCAAGTGTGCGAAAATATGCCTAGCAGAAGTCATTTTCTCGTGCGCTCTCTGCAGCTCATTAGTCATTGAGCCCATCATAAAGCCACGGACTAGCACGTCATCCTTGACCCATTTTTCATGGACATCAATATCTTCCTGATTAGCCCTGGTCCGGATTAAAGTCGGTGGAATGTCCGCCTCCAAGACTTATCCCAGAGACTCCATACTGAGTACAATCATTAGATTCTGCAATCAGTCAACAAAATTGGGGCCAGTTAGGAGATTCTTTTCAAGTAGTATTGTAAGTGGGTTTTTAGCCATTTTTAGAGAGATTCAGTTTCGTTTTCTGCAAAGATTTAGACAAGATTCAATTAGTGACTTGTTTAATTATGACTGAGTATAGAATTTAAGGGCTTGTATAATTCTTGTCTCGGCTCCCACTAATTTTATCGGAACTATACACTCCCATGTTATAATCCGGAAGTCATGGTTAGATCGACTTCTTAGTGGTGATCAATTTCTTTACAAAGTTTAATAGAGGGCAACCCATACGGTTTCTATTCTATTATTATTTATAAAGTGGTGTCTAATACCAACCCATCTAATGGATGATTCGATCTTCTTTTATCCCTAGTTCACTTGCCCTCAACCCATTCGGTTTCTATGGCTCGTTGAACTATCTAAGCTTAAACCGTCAACTCCTATTAGTCTGACAATTGAGTCCTACCCGGCAACCCATACGGTTTATAGGGGTTTGATTTGTCACAACCAAAGGCATCTAATGCACTCTAGGAATTTATCAATTTTCCCCAAAAATATCACCCCGACATACTCGGAAGAATAATATTCTGGTTTAGATTTCAATTTTCCATGAGGTTGACGGAGGGTAGGATGTAACACCCCCAAATCCGCTCAGGGATATTACACGCCGTAGACCCTCTCCTCGAGGATCTACCAGGCTGATAACTAAAATCAAACATCTAAACCTCGCCTTTAAGGCTAAAATGACTCAGTAGACCGATTTGGTCTTTCAACAAATACATACAACTCAATTCCAAACACATACCCACGCAGGGGTCAAAATACAATAAACTCCGTACAACGGGAAAAGATCTTGCGGCGGAAAAGAAAATACAATTAGACCAAAAGCAGCGTCAACGGATCCTCGTGTGATTAGTATCGTTCATCTTTCATCATCCTTCGTGCCGGCCTGTGCTATGCTCCAAAACTGAATGCAAAAATAGACATCCACCCCCGAATACTGGGGTTAGCAAAACTCCTTTGTTTTGCTAGTGCAATACAAGTGCAAAAATACGAGCCATACAATACAAGTTCCAAGAACAATGATAATCGGGAATCCTCAAAGATCCAAACGTAAAGAAAAGTACTTCCCAGGCAAGAGTTTGGGTAAACATTTCCAAAACCGAAAGATCGCAAATAAGGAAACAATTTACAAACGATTTAAAATGCCATCGAGAGTTTTAATAGAAAACAATTTAGGATTATGAAATCCTTCTCTTTCCAAAATCAATAGGGTCACCCAAATGTTTTGTTTTCGCAAATAGGAAACCACCAACAATTTACAGGGTCAAAGCCCAACATCACGTGTCCTCAACGGACGTAAAATCAACGAAACATAATCACGCACGCGCATCGCCTAGGACCGGGACGCTACCACCGACATCCCACTCGAGGCCTCGAAGGACCCTCCCGAGCTGGCTAGCGAAACAAATCACACACATCTCACGGTTGGATCAATCGCTTGTTGCATCCTGGCCACATGATCACATGCCATGTGCCACCGTAGATTATCTCAGGCTCTCACGGTTGGATCAATCACTTGTTGCATCCTGGCCACATGATCACATGCCATGTGCCACCGTAGACCTTCAACCATATCCACACATTCACACAAATAACATATCACATCAAGGGTATTCAAACAATTCGCCCAGAGGCATCAAACACTTAGCAAAACACCACGTCAATCCACAACGCACCGAAATGAAATAATATACGTCCACACACAATACCAAGTGCAACATGAACACCAAGCATATACATAGAATTCACATGGTTATTCACGAACCACACCAATCACAAAACACACACGGTTTTGAAAGAGGCCTTTAACGAGGCTAACCAAAACTTTTGAAAACTCATTTCAAACAAACAAACAATCCAAGACGATCACCAATCATCATATCCACGAAACAAGAAAAGTATGGACAAGGTACTTGCCTCGAATGACCACAACGCGGAGAATCGGCCGAAGTAGGTTGGCACGAACCGACTACGAACTCGCCGACTCCACCGAACGCCAACTCACGTTCATAAACTACGAAGGACAAATAATAACAATGAAATGAATTCCATAACACGACTCAAAGCCGTTGAATTCAAAGAACGAATGACGAAAGTTCACGGATTTCCCCCAAAACGGCCAAGAACACGATTCGTTCCGTCAAAACCCGAAAACGGAATTCCAAGTTGAAATATGGATATACAATCCATAGAATATGTTTAACAACATCATTTAACCATAATCGATCCATCGAAAACGGATGAAAAACGAGATCGGGGACAAATCCCCCAAAAAGTCAATTCGAAGGAAATCAAGAAATATACTTCGATTCGACGAAAAACAATGGATTAAATGATGTTAAACACAAGAATACTATCAAGATTAATCATAACCATCATGAATTAATCAACAACACGGAACGAATCGGACGAAAATGCAAAAATCCCCAAATTCACGAAATTAGGGTTCTAAGGAAGATTACCTTGATTCGCTGAATCAAAGGTTGATAACGGACGATCGATTGATGTTATGAACTCAAGGACTTCATGGATTTGTTGTTAAACAACATGGCTTCGTCGCCCATGAATCGCCACTCGCGAATGGAGAAGGAAGGAAATGAAAAACGAAGTGAAATGTGATCGCCACCATATTTATATCGGCGGACTAGCGTGCGCTAGCCTTCCCGGACTAGCGTGCGCTATCGGCCGGTATCGGCCGAGCACTCTCGGCCAGGGCCCACACGACCTGGCATCACCGACCAACCCTGCCGACCAAACCTGCCGACCCGACTCCCGCTAGCGTGCGCTACGCCCGGAAGCCTGCGCACGCTAGCCGACTGGCCCATGAGCCACCGGATCGAATCGCCCGGCCAGTAACGACGCTAGCCGGCCGACGGCGGCGCTACGCTGCCGACTAGCGCGCGCTACGCCGGCGTAGCGTGCGCTACTCGCCGATCATGACCGAGTCGAACCTCGAAACCCCCATCGCTTGTGCCCGATGGCGTCGCTAGCCACCCGGCACAGACGCTACACTGCCGGTTAGCGCGCCTTTTCCGGCCAGAAGCGTGCGCTTACGCGGTTCTGCCGCACCCGTCCGGCCGGTGCCTGCAATCGTCCGGCGATCCCGCAACCGTCCGGCCATCCCCAAGAATCGCCGTGGCTCGGCGACCGATTACACGAAAACGCAGGCGAACACGGCGAAAAGTTCGCGGACAACATAAACGACTCGAAATGAAAGCGTAATACCATAATTAGTCATACGCGACCAAGAAACGGGTCGAGACAACAATTACAGATACGGATACCCGTAACTTTCAAGAAATTACAAAATGGCCCAAAACGCCCGGAAATCACGATACGTGATCGAATAACCAAACCGAAGCTCACAACACGTCTAACAAAGTTAAACGGACTTGCGGGAAACTCGAAACAACAGTTTCGGACGAGATTCGCAAGAATCGAACTCAAGTGCGGAAAAGTCGCTAAAAAGCACAGGACTCAACGAAACGACACCGAAACGAACTCGGATGTCAAAAAGTGTAGAATTAATCATTCTCAGAATGACGAAACGGACATGAGCGAGTCGTCAAAACAGACTTCCGCCGAAAAAAGAAATTACCGGAAATCGAAAATTGCGGATATTACATTCTACCCTCCTTAAAAGAAGTTTCGTCCCGAAACTTAAAACAAGTAGGGAGAAGAAATATTCCGCCAGGAAAAACTCAACGAGATACACAAGAATGCGTAACTAACGCCCAACGGCGAAATGTTACAAACAACGCAAAGGAGTATACGGCGTGAAAACACGCTCCACGGCGACCAACACAACGTCGCCGTTAGGGATATAATAAAAACCAACAAGTGACAACGTCATCAAACGGATAATATAGCCAAGTCAATTATCCGACAATCACAAAACACAACGAACGAAAATCAATATGATCGACCAACCCAACGGTACATCAATCAAAACGCGAGTCAACCGCTGAACAAACACGAAATCCCACCGCCTAAGGGCTGGAAGATCAGCGAAACTAATTTCCCGAATCAAGGGAATTACGAAGGAGCCTGAATGTTCGCCAATCACGAACGAGGTCAATATAAACCGAACAATCAAGCGATCAAACCACAACGATCGAGACAACAAAGATCGAAGAATCATGTTCGAATCACAAAGAACAATAAAGTTCAAACAACAACTCCCGTGATGATCCGTGAGAACTACAAGACATGCATTGCCAAGATCCACAGAAAGGGAATAGCGATTGAAAAGTCACAACGACAACGAGTTATTCCGAAATAACACCACACTCGTTCGATCAACAAAAGCAAGGAGCGGGACAAGCTCGAAATGTCAACGAACATAAACGAGTCGACAGAGTCGAAAATGTAAAAGTTCAAGATCCACCACTTCGAATAAAAGAACTAGTAGAACCAAAGATGTTACTTCCGAACAAGGTTCACAAGAATCGAACCGAATTCGGAAAGTGACAAATATAACAGTTGACCCAAAACAAGATCACACTGCTCGAATGATGAACCCGAAATACAAAACAAGTTCAGACAGTATCAACGAACACGAGCGAATCGATAGACTGGAGAAAGAGAAAATACAGAAGTCTAAAAACAACACGGGTACTACATTCGACCTCTTATAAAAGAAGGTCGCCCCCGCAACTCACAACAGCAAAATCAAGGCGACCGCACAACAAGCAACCGACAGAAACATCCTTCGAAGGCCTCTCAAAGCCGATTCTGATATCTGTGCTGAAGTTCGCGCCCCGAAAGACTCGGAACCCAACTCGCAAAACTAGATCCTGTGACGAGAAAGATAATTGGTACGTGCATGCCCCCGGCACACCACGGTTGAAACACCTCGGCTCGGCATACCGAAAATACAACTGCTCGATACAATGGATTAAAACACCGCAAAACAACATACCGGAGATGCCAACTCAGCATAACATATCAACGCATACAAAAATCACAACAACAACGGCATCATTCGAAGATTACAACATCCCGAACGACAGCCATCACACAATCACAAACATCATGAAACAATCACCCATGTGTATAACGCATAAAAATCCAGGCTTTAACAACCCACACTAGTGCGACAATACGCAAATCGCCACGAGGCGATAAACAAGAAACACCGGTTCACACCTCTCACAGAGGGCCAACAAAACATATGCGTGGCGACGACTCGACGCTCACGCCACCAATTCAATCACAATTGGGGTTGACACCGTAATGAAAGTTCGAAAACCATACACGCATTTCGGTCCGCAAAGCAGAATGATAGGTTTTAAAAACGAGAACCACCTTTTGAAAACAGGTTTGGAAACAACGGTTGATCTTGAGTATCATTTTACAAAAGTAGTGCAAACACCATTATCGAGACTTTGAAAATCATCTTGCGTTTGAACAAAAATGAGGACACCTTTCCTTTAGTGAAAAACTTTCAAAATATTCGACCCTTGGGTCTAAGCAATCGCATTTGAAAATATCTCAAAAATATTTTTGGTCCTCAACCGAAATTTTTGAAATGTATTGCGGCATTAGAAGACACCTTGAAAACACCGCAAGAATATAATTCGTTTTAAAAGTACGTCTCGAATTTTAATTTTCTAGGATACTCAAGGTTTTCAAAAATAATTCAATGGGTTAGAATGCCCCAAAATTATCGTGTAATTACAAGGAACAATATAGCGCCGTGGGTCCCGCGCCGGAACCCACTGTGCTAAAAACCAATTACAAGAATGCCCAAAGATCGATGACGGTAGTACTTATCAAAACTCACAAAATCATTTGAAAACACCCAACTACCGTCAAAACGGTCAAGGCCAACAACTCGGTTAAAGGAATCGATTTTGAAATAAAATTCATCGGTAAGATACCGAAAGCTATTACAAAGGAACTCACGCAATGGAAAAAAAAGAAATAGAGTCCAACATGCACATTCCTGCAACTACTCCTCACATGAAAGAAATATGAGAGTCAAATAGTCACGTATCAAGAAATCAAAATCCATAAGAGGATTCCGTCACTTAGCAAATAAATCATAAAAATAGCTCGTGTCACACGAGGCACAACACAAAGAAGGGAGACTTACACCACAGTCGCACGAAGATGATGATCGCCCCACGATACTAATCACGACCAACAAACTCACGACGCTGTCGCGACACGACTACCGATAAAATCCGACGAGACAAAAACTCGATAGACACCATCGACCCGACACCTAGGTTTCCACAACCTAAGCTCCGATACCATTTATGTAACACCCCCAAATCCGCTCGGGGATATTACACGCCGTAGACCCTCTCCTCGAGGATCTACCAGCCGATAACTAAAATCAAACATCTAAACCTCGCCTTTAAGGCTAAAATGACTCGTAGACCGATTTGGTCTTTCAACAAATACATACAACTCAATTCCAAACACATACCCACGCAGGGGTCAAAATACAATAAACTCTGCATAACGGGAAAAGATACTGCAGGAAAAGAAAATACAATTAGACCAAAACGACGTCAACGGATCCTCGTGTGATTAGTATCGTTCATCTTTCATCATCCTTCGTGCCGCCCCGTGCTATGCTCCAAAACCCGAATGCAAAATAGACATCCACCCCCGAATACTGGGGTTAGCAAAACTCCACCGTTTTGCTAGTGCAAGTACAAGTGCAAAAATACGAGCCATACAATACAAGTTCCAAGAACAATGATAATCAGGAATCCTCAAAGATCCAAACGTAAAGAAAAGTACTTCCCGAGGCAAGAGTTTGGGTAAACATTTCCAAAACCGAAAGATCGCAAATAAGGGAAACAATTTACAAACAGTTTAAAATGCCATCGAGAGTTTTAATAGAAAACAATTTAGGATTATGAAATCCTTCTCTTTCCAAAATCAATAGGGTCACAGCCCAAATGTTTTGTTTTCGCAAATAGGAAACCACCAACAATTTACAGGGTCAAAGCCCAACATCACGTGTCCTCAACGGACGTAAAATCAACGAAACATAATCACGCACGCGCATCGCCTAGGACCGGGACGCTACCACCGACATCCCACTCGAGGCCTCGAAGGACCCTCCCGAGTGGCTAGCGAAACAAATCACACACATCTCACGGTTGGATCAATCGCTTGTTGCATCCCGGCCACATGATCACATGCCATGTGCCACCGTAGATTATCTCGAGCTCTCACGGTTGGATCAATCACTTGTTGCATCCGGCCACATGATCACATGCCATGTGCCACCGTAGACCTTCAACCATATCCACACATTCACACAAATAACATATCACATCAAGGGTATTCAAACAATTCGCCCGGAGGCATCAAACACTTAGCAAAACACCACGTCAATCCACAACGCACCGAAATGAAATAATATACGTCCACACACAATACCAAGTGCAACATGAACACCAAGCATATACATAGAATTCACATGGTTATTCACGAACCACACCAATCACAAACACACACGGTTTTGAAAGAGGCCTTTAACGAGGCTAACCAAAACTTTTGAAAACTCATTTCAAACAAACAAACAATCAAGACGATCACCAATCATCATATCCACGAAACAAGAAAAGTATGGACAAGGTACTTGCCTCGAATGACCACAACGCGGAGAATCGGCGAAGTAGGTTGGCACGAACCGACTACGAACTCGCCGACTCCACGAACGCCAACTCACGTTCATAAACTACGAAGGACAAATAATAACAATGAAATGAATTCCATAACACGACTCAAAGCCGTTGAATTCAAAGAACGAATGACGAAAGTTCACGGATTTCCCCCAAAACGGCCAAGAACACGATTCGTTCCGTCAAAACCCGAAAACGGAATTCCAAGTTGAAATATGGATATACAATCCATAGAATATGTTTAACAACATCATTTAACCATAATCGATCCATCGAAAACGGATGAAAAACGAGATCGGGACAAATCCCCCAAAAAGTCAATTCGAAGGAAATCAAGAAATATACTTCGATTCGACGAAAAACAATGGATTAAATGATGTTAAACACAAGAATACTATCAAGATTAATCATAACCATCATGAATTAATCAACAACACGGAACGAATCGGACGAAAATGCAAAAATCCCCAAATTCACGAAATTAGGGTTCTAAGGAAGATTACCTTGATTCGCTGAATCAAAGGTTGATAACGGACGATCGATTGATGTTATGAACTCAAGGACTTCATGGATTTGTTGTTAAACAACATGGCTTCGTCGCCCATGAATCGCCACTCGCGAATGGAGAAGGAAGGAAATGAAAAACGAAGTGAAATGTGACTGCTCAGCCATATTTATACTGGCCAGACTAGCGTGCGCTAGCCTTCCCGGACTAGCGTGCGCTATCGGCCGGTATCGGCCGAGCACTCTCGGCCAGGGCCCACACGACCTGGCATCACCGACCAACCCTGCCGACCAAACCTGCCGACCCGACTCCCGCTAGCGTGCGCTACGGCCGGAAGCCTGCGCCGCAGCTAGCCGACTGTCCGGTAGCCCGGTGAATCCGCCGGCAGTAACGTCGCTAGCCGGCCGACAGCGTGCGCTACGCCTGCCGACTAGCGCGCGCTACGCTCGGCGTAGCGTGCGCTACTCGCCGATCATGACCGAGTCGAACCTCGAAACCCCCACTGCCCAGGCCCGATAGCGTCGCTAGGCCACCCGGCAGCGTCGCTACACTGCCGGTTAGCGCGCGCAGCCTTCCGGCCGTGGCGTGCGCTACGCCGGTTCTGCCGCACCCGTCCGGCGGTGCCTGCAATCGTCCGGCGATCCATAACCGTCCGGCGATCCATAGCGCCGAGGGCTCGGCGACCGATTAAAGCGCCGCAGGCGAACACGGCGAAAAGTTCGCGGAAAACTTAAACGACTCGAAATGAAAGCGTAATACCATAATTAGTCATACGCGACCAAGAAAGCGGTCGAGACAACAATTACAGAATACGGATACGTAACTTTCAAGAAATTACAAAATGGCCCAAAACGCCCGGAAATCACGATACGTGATCGAATAACCAAACCGAAGTTCACAACACGTCTAACAAAGTTAAACGGACTTGCGGGAAACTCGAAACAACAGTTTCGGACGAGATTCGCAAGAATCGAACTCAAGTGCGGAAAAGTCGCTAAAAAGCACAGGACTCAACGAAACGACACCGAAACGAACTCGGATGTCAAAAAGTGTAGAATTAATCATTCTCAGAATGACGAAACGGACATGAGCGAGTCGTCAAAACAGACTTCCGCCGAAAAAAAAAAGAAATTACCGGAAATCGAAAATTGCGGATATTACATAGGAAACCTCATAACCTTTATAACTTCGTGTGTTTGTAGTCGGGAGAATTTCGCGATTAATGTTACACATTGCACATTAATTCATTTATACGCGCGTTTGTTGGTATGTCAATTATTCAAAATGAAAAACAGAAAACAGTAACCTAGTTACTACCAACATATAGCTCATGGACCTAATTCCTAAGTACTGGGCCAAGCGAATGACCCAATAAATAAAAACACAGTCTTCGAATCTTCGTCTTCTCGTTCGGTTGTCTTCGGTCTTCGATATAGCTAAAATAATAATTACATCATTGAAAAATTGCATTCTATACATATTTTCTAGTAAAAATAAATAGGCTCAAAACGGCCTTTACAACCCAATCGAATCGAACAAATCAAAAACTAAGTCCACGGGCTATATCACCATTACATAAGGATTCCATACAACATGTAATGGCAACGAAATTAAACAATTAATTTTAATATAAATTAATCTAATTAATCTATAAACTAATCTATTCAATTTCTACTATATTAATCCAATTAATATAAAGTGGCATTAAAATTAAATAATCAATTAATATATTAATCCAATCAATATAAAATTAATCTATTCAATTTTAATGGTATTAATCCAATTAATACTAATAATCGTTATTTCAATTCGTTCAAAGTAATCCGGCCAGAAATAGTATTTTCATTTAATATCTATCCCATTTAAAATAATATTCCAAATACATTTTAATCAAATTAAATCCAATTTAGAATTTGGGAAAATAATACAACGTAATACAGTGCCGGCAGCCCCGTTTCTTCATTTTTCGGCCCGTTTCCAAAATCGTGAGGCTACAACGAACAATTTAAAATCTACGATTATTCCAAACATGATTCTAAATCATAATCATCATCCAAAAGCATTCAAAATGCACAAATAATCGTATATACGGAAACATTGACCTCGCTCTGATACCACTGTTGGGATTCCAAAAATAAAACGAAATACGCAGCGGAAAATAAAACCGAATTCCAAACAGGATCGATCAAGTAACGTATATACAAAAAAAAATACGAAGATAAAGATCATACCCTTGAAGTCTTTGAAATAATGCTTCGTAAAATTTATGATGATCATGAACCCCGTCCCGAACACGAAATCCCTTCGTTCCATGCATCGAAAGGTACGAAGCCTCTACTTCACACGCGTCGGAAGTTGTACAGAAAAATTCGATAGCAATCCGTTCTCCAAGAACACTGCTAGGAATTACTATATGAATTTATATCTCTTTTTCTTTCTTGATTTTGTATCACCTCAAAGATGATAAATTAAAAAAAAAAATTCTTTCCTCTCACACTTCTGCTCTCGGCCAGCAGGTATTTTGTGTGTGTATGTGTGTGTGTGTGTGTGTCAAGTCAATTACTTGCATGAAATGAGTTTGTAATATATATAAAACAACAACTCATCATGAAGGAAAAATAATGTGAGAGAGAATCTCAAACATTATTGTTATGACTTTACAACACATAACATGCACACAAGAAAATGGCCATGTGAGGTGGGGAGAGGTGGGGCGGCCCAAGGAAGTTTCCTAGAAAACAAGCCGAGCCACTCGGCTCGTGTACCGAACGTTCATCAAACGACTCCGTTAAATACACTCCGTTAAATCATCAATGTATTTATATTAATTAATTAATCTAATTAATTAATTATATCAAATACAACTATATTTCTCTAAGAAATATAATTTATGAATTGAATTAATTACCTGGTAACTTAATTTTAATTCATAAGACCGCTATTTGATTTATCTAATAAATCATAATTAGATATCTAATATCTAATATTAATAGAGAGATAATAAATTCATATTTATCCGTCAACGCTCCTAATGCGCGACTCCGTAGGTCCTTCTCAGTCGGCATTGGGAGGAACCAATGAGTGCGGGCAGCACTTAGCCAGCCTAGCGGGCCGCACTGTAAATCCCGACTGAGAACGAATGAAGGGATCATTCCAGAACCATTATGTCGTGAATACTATATACGTATAGACTCTTCATCAGATGTCCCGGTCAAGTATTCGGGTCACGGTAAAGTCAAACCCTACTATTGACTAAACTCTATACATGTGTTAATGCAAATCAAGACCGACTGATTAATAGTGTATCTAATACGACTATATCAGAATGCTTTGGCCAAAGACTTATGATCTTATTTGCCATTAACCGTATAGGACATTCGCCTGCTCACTAACAGGAGATAGAATCCTTTCTTGGCGTAAAGTAAAGACTGCTACCTGCCCGTATAGTCCGCACTTCGAGTTCGACTCAGCAATTAAGCAAATGAGTCTAACTACTCTAATGACAAACTAAACGTCACAGGCACATCTTCTACTGAACCCTCAAGTCAAAGGTCTACGTATACTATCACAACCTTTCGATTCGTCATCGACTCTCCGAGAGTGAATACCATGTGACTGAATCGAGTATGAGTCATGTTCGAGTATACTGGCCCCACCAATATTCTTATAACTATGCTATCAAGACGTGCACGCGTCCTAGCATCAGTTATACAAGTCGTATTAAAACTTAATGCCCATTTTAAGTTTATTGACTAGCGAACAATTTACATAAATAAACTTTAAACACTTCCAGTACATATTCTCTTATCCCATAACGAGAATGGAATGTTCAATTTATTTACATGGACTTCACTTCAATGTTTACCAAGTCAAGAATGCAATTGAAATACAATAAATAGTGAATGAATCGTATTACCTTTTTATTAATAATTCCATAATTACAAGTACAATGCCCTTACTCTCTCATCCCCTGAGTGGCATTCGAGGGCATATTCCTAACAATATCCACTTGGACACCACAGATTGAACTCATTATGCCCGATTCAAGAACTCAAGCCTCTCGATAGAACGCGATGACAGCCTCCTTGTAAATATGTCTGGGGCTGATATCCAGAAATGGGTAGATCCCATTCGTCTTCATTGCTTGGATGAGGTAGCGCACGTCGTTCACCAGATTGGATTCCAGCAATCCTTCAAAGTCGACGACCAGAGAGAAAATGATCTGCTCTTTCACCGCCTTTAGGTTCACTCCGTCAAAGTAAGATTCCATTTCTGCACAGTAAGAGATTTCTGAGTGTATGTAGAGTTCGTACGAATTTCTGCTCTCAAGAATTAGGGTTTTGCGAGATTGAAGAAGGTAAAGTGAAAAGGATTTTGCCATCTTTAAAAAGGAAATGAAACGAAGTTTGCAATTAAATATTCATTTATTTTAAACAGTGGTCCACCTTTTGAGGCTTTTAAAATTCAAATTAGTAATATGAGCTAAAACTTAGGGAAACCTCACAGAATGCTCATTTTACACTGAAACGACAGGCAAGCGGGCAACAAGCTGCGCCGCTAGCCCTTTTTTAATAGCAAAACTAAGTCTTTTGAAAACTACATTCAGAGACCTTGGGGTCGTAACATTGCCATGCATAACCCGTTGGAATCTTTTGAGCAGCTCCACAGCCTCAGGTGCAAGGAAGCCAAATGTATCAAATGCAAAAGGTATAAACGCGTGTCGGTTATCAAGGCACGCTTTCTCGTGTTTGGTTACTTTGCATGAAGCAGCTTTCAAAGCAGCCTGACCTGCCGTAAAAGCATGATTCCCCAATCCCACAAGTGGAGAAACCCCCGTTAGTAATCGGTGGTCCAGGTTTTGAAAATTTGAAAATGGACGGTTGGATTTTAATTGGTCACAGTGGAGGTCGATTGAACTCGTAGTTGCCACGTGTATTTTAAACATATAGTATTATGCCACTTGTGATCCAAATGGAAATATGATATTATACAAATAGCAGATACTAATATAATATTCAGAAGTCGGTCATGTATAGAAAACTTAGCTGGTTGACTGTTTGACTCTTGACTGCTCTGCATCAGGTGAGTTGACTCCTTTGACTTCTCGTATGTGGTTTGATCAGCTAAGTTCATTTGCCTGTCCTTCGTCTTCTTGTCTACATCAGGTAGGGTCTGATTCCTGTGATCTACTTAGTCCGTCCTTCGTTTGATCTGCTTCAGCTATCTTTTTGATCTGTACTAGATTCCCAATCTAGTAATCGAAGTTCCCTGCTCAGCTCCAAAAACCTTTGTTCTGGCAAAGGTTTGGTGAAAATGTCAGCAATTTGGTAGTCTGTACTGACTCTTTCAACTCTGACTCTCTTGTTAAGCATATGATCTCTTATGAAGTGATGCTTAACATCAATGTGCTTTGTCCTTGAATGCAATACCAGGTTGTTGGTTATTGCAATAGCACTATTGTTGTCACACCAAATTGGAACTTCATTGGCAATAATGTTGTAGTCCCTTAGCTGTTGTCTAATCCATAAGATTTGGGCGCAACAACTACCTGCAGCTAGGTATTCTGACTCCGTTGTGGATATAGAGTTAGAAACATGCTTCTTGCTAACCAGGATATCAGTTTTTTTCCTAGGAATTGGCACGTTCCACTAGTGCTTTTCCTATTTATTTTGCATGCTGTGAAATCTGCATCTGAGTATCCTGATAGCTCGAAGTTATCATGCTTGGGATACCATAGTCCAACATTGACTGTAGACTTAAGGTATTTGATTATTCTCTTGGCTGCATCTTGGTGAGACATCTTTGGCTTGGATTGAAATTGTGCGCATACTCCTACGACATAAGATATATCTGGTCTACTTGCAGTGAGGTATAACAATGATCCAATGAGTCCTCTGTAGTGGGTTGAGTCCACAGATATGCCTCCCTCATCTGCATCTAGATGAGTGCTTGTGCTCATAGGAATTCTTGCTGGTTTGGCTGATTCCATTCCAAATCTCTTGATTAGATCTCGGGTATATTTGGCTTGATTGATGAAAATTCCATTTTCCATCAGCTTGACTTGTAATCCAAGAAAGAAGTTAAGCTTTCCCATCATACTCATCTGAAATTCTCCTTGCATGAGATTTGAGAATTTCTCACACAGCTCTGGGTTGGTTGAGCCAAATATGATGTCATCCACATATATCTGAACTAGTAATATGTGGCCTTCGTGCTCCACTCTGAATAGGGTCTTGTCCAATTTCCCTTTTGCAGAAACCGTTCTTCTCAATAAATACATACAAGGTTTCATACCAAGCTCTTGGTGCCTGCTTGAGTCCATATAGGGCTTTCAATAGTTTGTAGACTTTGTCTCCTTTGACAAATCCTGGGGGTTTCTCCACATAGACTTCTTCTTTTAGGATTTCATTAAGAAAAGCACTCTTTACATAATCTGATAGACCTCAAAATCCTTGAATGCAGCATATGCGAGGAATAGTCTGATGGCTTCTAATCTTGCAACAAGTGCGTAGGTTTCATCAAAATCTATTCCTTCGCATTGTGCATATCCTTTAGCAACAAGTCTGTCTTTATTTCTAACAACAACTCCATCTTCGTCGCATTTGTTTTTGTACACCCATTTGGTGCCAATAACTTTCTTATGATGTGGTATGTCTGTTAGTTCCCAAACATTGTTCCTTTCCATTTGATTGAGCTCTTCTTGTATTGCATTGATCCAAGAGTAGTCTTCCAGGGCTCGCTCTGTTGTCTTGGGTTCTATTTGAGACATAAAGCATGAAAACATTGCCATTCCTACGGGTAGAGTAGACTGTCTTGTCTTGACTCCATCAGTTAGCTTCCCAATGATCTGTTGGATAGGGTGATCTTTGAGCCACTTGGGAATGTCTTCTTCTTCAGGGTCTGTTCCCCCTGTAGATTTGCTTTGGTAGATTTCCTCTTTGTCTGCATCAGCTTGGTTCTGATCTCCTTGGTCTGCAATGTAACACCCCAAACTAGGCGGATATTACAGTGTCGTGGACCCCCGACTGGGACCCACCAGGCTAATGAAAATGAGTAAATTACGCAGGGTAAATGTAGTACCGAACCACATTACATAATTAATTACTCCGATAAGGAGTTTCATACAACACACCCAGGATGATACTGAATACAAGTATATTTTATACGGAGATAAAATATACAACACTGAGTGAAATGAATATTCCAACGGAATGTCTGCAGCGGAATAAATGAAGGAAACATAAATGACTGAAAAGACTGGGGCCCCCTACTAGTATCACTGGGACTCCTCGCCGTCACCGTGCTCTCCCGTGCTTTAGCCTTGCCATGACTAAAGCAGTATCCCCAGCGAAATCGATTACACAGAACAACAATCCTCAAGAGTTGAAAATACACAATCATGAGTTATCCACAGTTATACAATATCCTGTCGAAACATACGCAATCAAACATGCTATATGAATCAACTAATGATACGACTCAAAGGAATGGCGCCAAACTACGTCCGGGATGGAAATGTGTCCGTGCACAAGCCACCAACGAGTATCGATCGAATACACGTGTGGTCTTGTACCTAATCAGTCTCACGAAGCCATCAACTCGTGTGCACAGTCCAATGTCAGGCCACCAACCAACACACGACTATAATGTGCCCGACATGAAAATCCTACACATACCAACCGGCACGCCAGTATGACCCGGAATGCCACAATATGACAAAAGTGACAACGAAAATGAATAGTGACTCACCGAGATTAAATGATGGTGAAATGAATGACAGCTTAATGAAATGATTGGAACCGTCGTTCCTTATGACTGAGGTGATTAATTGACAATGACAAGTTTTGATATGGTTAATATAATGATGAATGAGTTACGATTATGAATGAACAACATCAAAAGGAATGAATATCCTTTTAACCGAGTAAGAATTAACTTACACAATACCGATGAAGAATGTCCGTCCACGAACAACGTCCTAAATGAAATGCCGGTCGCTCGAACAACCTTGAATAACAATAATTACCAACAACCGTTCAATACACGTATCAAGCAACTAAACTCGACTAACCCAAAGGTCGAAAACAAACGATAATCAAACTCATAGGGGCATTCCAACGAATACGTAACCAACCACACGACTTCGAAAATATCCAATCCCGAATATATCGAAACCAACACCAAAATGAGTATATCGAACTACCAAAACACTTCAATGATATCAATAATCCATTAGGAATCCACAATTCGAGATTACAACTACATTAATCGGAAAATCCCCAAATAACCGAAGTCAACCCCAAGGGTTCTTGAAATAATTCCGAAAATAACCATTAAATCCGTAAGAATATACTTATCCAAGGTAGATAATCCATATCTAACATATTCCAATGATAATCCAAGCTTACACGAAGAAATCGGAAGGAAAAACCCAAAAATCCGAAATTCTAGATCCAAGAGATTAATACCTTTGATTCGATGATAAGGAGATGATGAAGTGATGATAATCCAACTCAAAGACTTGAAGATGATGATGGATGATAAAAGCTCGAAGAGAACTCTCCAAGATCGCCCAAATCGCCAAGAACCGACGAGAGAATGAGAATAGATGACAAATGACGAAATCTGGCTAAACTGTCCAATTTATAGCCAGTCCAGGTTAGCGTGCGCTAGCCCTTGTGCGTAGCGTGCGCTAACGAGTAATTTGGGTAGTCCAGTACCCACTGTCTGAACACGGTAGCGCGCGCTACGTACCTTTTTGTAGCGTGCGCTACGGTCATGCCATTAGCGTGCGTTAATACCCATTGTTAGCGTGCGCTAACGAATTATGTGATGCCCAGTACTGGAATTCAGAAACCTTCTGTCCTCTGATCTGATCTCGATAGCGTGCGCTACAACCAACGATTAGCGTGCGCTATAATATCGATTGCGTACGCTAAATATCACTCATAGCGTGCGCTATGAATTAGTCCAGTGCAGTCCAGTAGCCACTGGACTCAACCTGATCCGTCCCTAGCGTGCGCTACTCCACATATTTAGCGTGCGCTACTACAACCCGCTAGCGCGCGCTACTTACCACTCGTAGCGTGCGCTACAAATAACTCATCTGCAGTCCAGTACCTTACGGATCGCAGCAGTAACATTAGCGTGCGCTAATGCTGAGTGGTAGCGTGCGCTACCTGTACTCAATTAGCGTACGCTAGAAAGAGTACGTAGCGTGCGCTACTCCTCACGCACAGCCCACAACGAAAATGACAACGATGATAAGCACGGCACAAAACTCCAATTAGATTAGTGACGAAAGACGATTGATACACGATACAATTACTCTGAATGATGAATACCATGATTGAATATGAGTGACAATTGATCATTAATGAGTGAAATTACTGAGTATCAATTAGTGAATGATAAATACTGAATGATAAATACTGAATTACAACCGGGTATTACATACACCCCCCCTTAAAAGAGTTTCGTCCCCGAAACTAAGGGTCAAACAACTCGGGATAACTCTCCCGTATACTATCCTCGGTTTCCCAAGTAGCCTCTTCGACTCCGTGTCTAGACCACTGAATTTTAACCAAAGGAATCGTCTTGTTCCTCAACTGCTTGACTCGCTGCTCTAAAACTCGTATAGGACGCTCCTCATATGAATGATCATCGGCAATCTCGATTTCGTCGAACTGAAGTATGTGACTCGGGTCGGCAACATACTTCCGCAACTGAGATACGTGAAACACATTATGAATTCGGCTCAACGCCGGAGGTAAAGCCAATCGGTAAGCTAACTCGCCTACTCGATCTAGAATCTCAAACGGTCTAATGAATCTCGGACTCAACTTACCCCTCTTCCCAAAACGGAAGATACCACGACTCGGGGAGACCTTGACCAAAACATGGTCACCCGCCTCGAACTCTAAATGTCGTAGACGATTATCTGCATATGATTTATGTCGACTCTGAGCGGTCAACAAACGACTTCTGATCAAAGCTACCTTCTCACGGGCGGCTATAAGCATATCGGGCTCGGTGCCGATTGATTCTGATAGGTCATCCCAACACAAAGGGGATCGACAACGACGACCATACAAGGCCTCGTAAGGTGCCATCTTAATCGAAGCATGCCAACTATTATTATACGTGAACTCGATCAATGGTAGTTGGGCTTCCCAATCGTCTTTCCAATCGAGGACGCATGCCCTCAACATGTCCTCTAAGGTCTGAATAGTCCTCTCTGATTGTCCGTCGGACTGAGGATGAAAAGCGGTACTAAGATTAAGCTGAGTTACCATAGCACGATGAACTGATTTCCAAAAATGAGACACAAATCGTTCGTCACGATAGGAAACGATACTTTTAGGAGTACCGTGCAATCTCACTATCTCCTTGATGAACAACTGGGACAGTCTCTCGGGACCCCACGTATCCTTGATTTCAAGGAAATGAGCCGATTTGGTTAAGCGGTCCACGATCACCCAGATCGTATTCATGCCACGACGACTCGTCGACAAACTCGTGATGAAATCCATAGAAATGTTTTCCCACTTCCATTCGGGAATAGGAAGAGGTTTCAGTATACCCGCCGGTCGCTGATGTTCAATCTTAACTTGTTGACAGGTTAAGCATCTCGAAACAAATTCTGCGACTTCTCGCTTCAGATTACTCCACCAGTAATTTGTTTCAAGTCCTTATACATCTTACTAGACCCCGGATGAACAGAATAAGGGGTAGCATGAGCTTCTTTCAAAATCGAGTTTTTCAACTCGTCATTCGTCGGTACGCATAACCGATTCTTAAACCGCAAAAGTCCATCCTCGTGGACCACAAATCCAGGGGCTTTCCCCTGAGTCACATCCTCTCGAATGCGTAACAAAAATGGGTCCACACCCTGATTCTCCCTGATCGCCTCCTCAAGTGATGATGAAATTTCCAACGTACAAAGTTGCCCTTGTACTCGTTGTAACCAGACCTCGATCTCGGGTCTCAGAAATTCCTGCTGAAGTTCCTTCTGAACTGTTAATCGAGCAAGCATCTGCTCCTGAACGGACTTACGACTCAAGGTGTCGGCGACAACGTTCGCCTTGCCCGGGTGGTAAAGGATCTCGATATCATAATCTTTGATTAGTTCCAACCACCGTCTCTGTCGCATATTTAACTCCTTCTGAGTAAATATATACTTTAAACTCTTATGATCGGTGAATATCTGACAGGTAACGCCATAAAGATAATGACGCCAAATCTTCAATGCGAATACCATGGCTGCTAGCTCCAGGTCGTGGGTCGGATAATTAACCTCGTAAGGTCTCAATTGCCGTGAAGCATAAGTGATAACTTTCCCGTTCTGCATGAGTACACATCCGAGACCCTGTCCGGACGCATCACTATAGACCACAAATCCCTCCGTCCCTTGCGGTAAGGAAAGAACAGGTGCTGAAGTTAACCGGCTCTTGAGTTCCTCGAAACTCTGTTGACACGCGTCGGACCACGTGTATTTCTTATCTTTCCGTAAAAGATTCGTCATGGGTTGAGCGATTTTAGAAAATCCTTCCACAAATCGCCGATAATAACCCGCTAATCCGAGGAAACTTCGGATTTCCTTAACATTCTTCGGAGGTAGCCAATCTCGAATAGCCTCCGTCTTCTGAGGATCGACACGAACTCCGACTGATGAAATTACGTGTCCAAGAAACGTCACTTCGGACATCCAAAACTCACATTTGAAAAACTTCCCATAAAGTTGTTCTCGCCTCAACACGTTGAGAACTTGATGAAGCTGAGACTCGTGTTCCTCCCAGTCACGAGAATAAATCAAAATGTCATCAATGAAGACAACCACGAACTGATCCAGATAGTCTATGAAAACCCGATTCATTAATTCCATGAATACCGCAGGTGCATTGGTCAACCCAAACGGCATAACCACAAACTCAGAATGACCATAGCGTGTTCGAAACGCCGTTCTCGCGATATCCGACTCTCGAATTCGCAACTGATGATATCCAGATCTTAAGTCGATCTTGGAAAATATTGAAGCTCCCTGAAGTTGATCTAAGAGATCATCAATACGGGGTAAAGGATACTTATTCTTGATCGTCACCCGGTTCAATTCCCGGTAATCAATACACAAGCGGAATGAACCATCCTTCTTCTTGACAAATAACACTGGTGCTCCCCACGGGGACGCACTCAGTCGAATATAACCCTTCTCGAACAATTCCTCAAGTTGCTTCTTTAATTCCTGCATCTCGGTCGGGGCCATCCGGTACGGTGCCTTCGATATCGGGGACGTACCGGGCTCCAACTCAATCGTGAATTCCACATCCCTCTGTGGAGGCAAACTAGGTAACTCGTCTGGAAAAACATCGGCATATTCCTTCACTACCGGAATATCCGTCAACATTACTGATGATTTCTCGGTTTTGGTCATATAACACCAATAACCGACACATCCCTGATTGAGTAATCTTACTGCTTTCATTAAATTAATGACCTTACCAGAACAGCCGGGATTACCTCCCTGAAACACACATTCGACCCCATCGTCTGAAATGATAGTGATCAAACGCTTACGGACACTAATGATGGCATCATGACGATCCATCCAATCAATACCAAAGATGACGTCGTCCCTCGGCAAATCTACTACGATTAGGTCCGCTGGCCGTACACGACCATGAAGCTGAATCGGACAATTCTGAATCTCACGATTTCCGATAATTCTTCTACCGTCAGGTAGACCAATGACATAAGGCTCACAACTAGTAGCACTACCCAGACGTAGTCTACTCAAACATGACTCGGAAATGAATGAATGCGATGCACCAGTATCAAAAAGGGTACACACAGGTTGAGATAAAATATAGAGTGTACCTGAGATCATCCGGGCCTCCGGATCGTCGGTCTTCTTCATCTCATTAATTCGGGGCTTGCCGGCCCCCGAACCGGACGCTCCCGTCTGATAGCTCTTAGCTCCGCCTTTAGCTCCTGTCGTATTGAGCAGCGTTGGTAGTGGCTTTGATTACGCACGCCGAATGTCCTGGGCTGAGATGACGGAGTGGGTTTAGAGTCCCTTCGGCAAAAGCGGGCCCTATGCCCGGCAATCCACAGATTGTGGCACGTGACAGCCGGACATTTGGTGCCGAAATGACCATGTTCCTCCAGTTGAAGCAGTGATGGCGAATCAAGCCGCTCGTGGCGAGATTCCGCCGGTTTAGGCATCACCGAGGACGCTCGGAAAAGGTAGAGCCGCACGTGGTTTCTTGAAAGTGGCACGACTCCGTCAGGTGATTCTGATTCTTAGACTTCTTGCCGGTGATGAGGGTTGTTGCTTAGCAATTTCCTTAGCGATAGCTCGTAAGTGAGAGCTTTCTCAATGAACTCGGCCAGAGTGGTGCAATTATGATTAAGCAGTTGCAGTCTCATACGGGGTTTCAGCCTCTTGCTGAAATACTTGATTTTGTCCGCCTCAGAGTGAATGATAGACGCGGCGAAAGGAAGAAGTTCCTGAAATTTTTCGGCGATGGCGAGAACATCATCATCCGCCGAAAGGTCGGGAGTGAGTAATTCCGACAACTTGGCCTCCCTGAGTGGGGCCGGATAGTACCTCTCCATCATGAGAGTTTTGAACTGATCCCAAGTACATGATCCGTCTGTGGGCTTCAACGATAGACACCATGAATGAGCGCTCTTACCAAGATAGTAAGCCGCAACTGAAACTTTATGCCCTTCAGGGCAATCCACCATAGCAAATAACTTCTCGAAATGCTCAAGCCAATGGACAATATCCGCCGGCTCAGATGAGCCCTCAAAGGTAGGTGGTCGCTGGCGAGAGATATCGCTAATGATATTGCTTACACCCCTCTCTTGCCTCTGAGGTGGCGGCGGAGGAGCCTGTTGATTTTGATTGACGGAGTTATGCATCGTCTCCATCAGCTGTGCCATCTGAGTCATTTGGGCCATCATGCCCTGCATAAAGGCCAATGGGTCAACTCGAACACCCTCTGACTGAGCTGTGTCCCGGGTTCGACTCCCTGATAGCGAATGATCACATCAAGGTGAATGAGGGGCAGCGTCACTGCTCGATGAGTTAGCATTATTCGTGGCATTAGCACGTGTATTCACACGAGTTCTCGGGATTCGGCCCGCTCCACGGCCTCGTCCTCCACGTCCTCTGCCAGCCCTTTCCATACTGAAGTGGAAAGTCATATGATGATTATATATCTCGCATGAGTATCACATTATGATGATATTATGAAGTGATCAAAATGAGCATACGCGCTCAAATACAGCGATTACATGAATGGTTAATTGACGTGACATGATTATCTGATGAAATTACTGAAATGATTATCTTGAACAATTTAACAAGATTGGTGATATGATCTTCAAGATCAACAACTGAGTAATGAAATGAATTGAGTGATTAATGAGTTAACATTATCGACTGAATCACAGTTGAAAACGATGAATGAGGATTGTTAACTGATGAATTATGAATGAATGATTATTGCCAGAAATTATACCATGGCATCAGAAATCTTACAGTTCTTGGTCTGCTTGGCTCGGCATTTGCACAGGTCACATGTGACACGAAAGTCCAATGATACTAGTCTGATGACGATGATTTCAAATGAGACATGACTCGGAAGGTAGTATTCAAAACCACTCTCCGATACCAACTCTGTAACACCCCAAACTAGGCGGATATTACAGTGTCGTGGACCCCCGACTGGGACCCACCAGGCTAATGAAAATGAGTAAATTACGCAGGGTAAATGTAGTACCGAACCACATTACACAATTAATTACTCCGATAAGGAGTTTCATACAACACACCCAGGATGATACTGAATACAAGTATATTTTATATGGAGATAAAATATACAACACTGAGTGAAATGAATATTCAAACGGAATGTCTGCAGCGGAATAAATGAAGGAAACATAAATGACTGAAAAGACTGGGGCCCCCTACTAGTATCACTGGGACTCCTCTCCGTCACCGTGCTCTCCCCGTGCTTTAGCCTTGCCATGACCTGAAAAACAGTATCCCCTAACGGGGTCAGTTACACAGAACAACAATCCTCAAGAGTTGAAAATACACAATCATGAGTTATCCACAGTTATACAATATCCTGTCGAAACATACGCAATCAAACATTCTATATGAATCAACTAATGATACAGCTCAAAGGAATGGCGCCACACTACGTCCGGGATGGAAATGTGTCCGTGCACAAGCCACCAACGAGTATCGATCGAATACACATGTGGTCTTGTACCTAATCAGTCTCACGAAGCCATCAACTCATGTGCACAGTCCAATGTGAGGCCACCAACCAACACACGACTATAATGTGCCCGACATGAAAATCCTACACATACCAACCGGCACGCCAGTATGACCCGGAATGCCACAATATGACAAAAGTGACAACGAAAATGAATAGTGACTCACCAAGATTAAATGATGGTGAAATGAATGACAGCTTAATGAAATGATTGGAACCGTCGTTCCTTATGACTGAGGTGATTAATTGACAATGACAAGTTTTGATACGGTTAATACAATGATGAATGAGTTACGATTATGAATGAACAACATCAAAAGGAATGAATATCCTTTTAACCGAGTAAGAATTAACTTACACAATACCGATGAAGAATGTCCGTCCACGAACAACGTCCTAAATGAAATGTCGGTCGCTCGAACAACCTTGAATAACAATAATTACCAACAACCGTTCAATACACGTATCAAGCAACTAAACCCGACTAACCCAAAGGTCGAAAACAAACGATAATCAAACTCATAGGGGCATTCCAACGAATACGTAACCAACCACGACTTGAAAATATCGATCCGAATATATCGATACCAACACCAAATTGTGTTTATCGAAGTAACATAACTCTTCAATGTTTTCTATATTCCATTTGGAATCCTCAATTCGAGATTTAAACTTCATTAATCGGAAAATCCCCAAATAACCGAAGTCAACCCCAAGGGTTCTTGAAATAATTCCAAAAATAACCATTAAATCCGTAAGAATATACTTATCCAAGGTAGATAATCCATATCTAACATATTCCAATGATAATCCAAGCTTACACGAAGAAATTGGAAGGAAAAACCCAAAAATCCGAAATTCTAGATCCAAGAGATTAATACCTTTGATTCGATGATAAGGAGATGATGAAGTGATGATAATCCAACTCAAAGACTTGAAGATGATGATGGATGATAAAAGCTCGAAGAGAACTCTCCAAGATCGCCCAAATCGCCAAGAACCGACGAGAGAATGAAAATAGATGACAAATGATGAAATCTGGCTAAACTGTCCAATTTATTGCCAGTCCAGGTTAGCGTGCGCTAGCCCTTGTGCGTAGCGTGCGCTAGCGAGTAATTTGGGTAGTCCAGTACCCACTGTCCGAACATGGTAGCGCGCGCTATGTACCTGTTTGTAGCGTGCGCTACGGTCATGCCATTAGCGTGCGTTAATACCCATTGTTAGCGTGCGCTAACGAATTATGTGATGCCCAGTACTGGAATTCAGAAACCTTCTGTCCTCTGATCTGATCTCGATAGCGTGCGCTACAACCAACGATTAGCGTGCGCTATAATATCGATTGCGTACGCTAAATATCACTCATAGCGTGCGCTATGAATTAGTCCAGTGCAGTCCAGTAGCCACTGGACTCAACCTGATCCGTCCCTAGCGCGCGCTACTCCACATATTTAGCGTGCGCTACTACAACCCGCTAGCGCGCGCTACTTACCACTCGTAGCGTGCGCTACAAATGCTCACTGCGGTCCGGTACCTTACGGGATCGCAGCGAGTAACATTAGCGTGCGCTAATGCTGAGTGGTAGCGTGCGCTACCTGTACTCAATTAGCGTACGCTAGAAAGAGTACGTATCGTGCGCTACTCCTCACGCACAGCCCACAACGAAAATGACAACGATGATAAGCACGGCACGAAACTCCAATTAGATTAGTGACGAAAGACGATTGATACACGATACAATTACTCTGAATGATGAATACCATGATTGAATATGAGTGACAATTGATCATTAATGAGTGAAATTACTGAGTATCAATTACTGAATGATAAATACTGAATGATAATTACTGAATTACAACCGGGTATTACATGCAACTGGATCATCTACCGTCTTGTCATCTGCAGGTTGGCATCTGGTCTGGTCTGCAGATGAGTCTTTATCAGCTACAGTTTGGTCTTTATCAGCAGCAACTGGATCAGGTAGGTTTGGTGGTCCTGTCTGATCTGCAGTTGGGTCTTCATCAGCTACAGAAGGTGTTGTGTCGAGAATTATACTCTCCGACCGGCGATCGCCTCGGAGATCGGGCGACCTAGTCATTGCCGAGCAGCCGAGGCAGAACTACCGACCAGCGACCAGGCGGCCTAGCCTTAGCCCGGGAGTCAAGATAAATCGGCCAACAGAAGGTCCCAGGACAAGTCCCGGTGCCGAGCGATCGACATCAAAGATGATCGTCTCTCGGTACTTGGAGATCGACTCCTGGCGACCGACTAGCGGACGATCATCTCCCGGAACTTGCCGACCGACCCTTGGTGACCGACCGATGCCTACCCTCAGCAACTGGCCGATGCCGACCTCTGGTGACCAGCTAGAGACGACCGCCTCATGCCGCACGAAACCGATAGTCATCCAGTCGGCAAAGGCCGAGCCTCAGGACAGACCCCATGTGCAGAACCGAGACAAGATCCGCATATCACGGATCGTTGACCACAGCCTGTCAGCATCCGTCCACCAGTCGACAGGCCCGCCGAAAGGTGTCAGTAGGACCGCATGTGACAGAGACCCCGGACGCGTGCTGGATCCTCATTGGACCGCACAGCTGGCTGCCAGCAGCTGCTTTGGACTTTAGGCAGACTGCCCATGTGACCTTGAGGACGATCGCCCCATTATTATATTGGCCAGAAGACGATCGCCCGCTAGGATACAAGGCTCCTCAGCCCCTATAAATAGAGGGCAGCCTGCACCTGTCCAAAGGACGGAACTTCTTGAGCACAGACCGAATTTCTGCTTCAGAACTTCAATTCCCATGAGATTTCACACAGCACTTGGCTATCTCCTACTCTTGGCAACAGCTATCTTTTGTTTCTTTCTTCTCTCGGCCTCTCTAACACAGAAGACGATCGGCAGGGACGAAGAACACCAAGCTTCGCTCAAGAGTTGGATTAACAGAGTCTTTTTACACTCATTGTACTTAGATTCTCACATTAATACTTGTATCCACTAATATTTGTACTAATAACATCTCGCGAGAGCATTCAAGCCCGGGCCTAACAAACCCGGCAAATCTTGTGTTTATTCATTTTCTCTCGGAAGTGCTCCCGCAACTTTGTTTGTTGTCCGTTCATTCCAGCAGTATTTAATCTTCGGATAAATATTTTGGGTAACAACAATTGGCGCTAGAGCCACAGCCGATGGCGGAGGGTAGCCGCCGCGGTCCGAGATGCTCGATCCCGCCCCTGGGAGACGGCCCAAGTCTCTCAGTCGATTAATTCCGAACCGCGGAACAGATCGAGGAGGCCATGACCGTCGTACAGGAGCGACGAAGTGCTCTCGACGCGCCGCCCGCTTTCACCCCATCGGCCATCCGCCGGATGACCAAACGTAAGTTCAAGGCATTGCTGACCAGGCGATCGCCAGGAGGCTCCCATTCGCAAGAGGAGGCACTCGCCAGCCGGGGCACCTCTGTTTTCGATCGCCTGGGCAGTGACCCGTCTTGGCGACCGGGGCAGTCCGGCCCCAGCTTCGAGACGACGGAGTTTGAGTTCATTCACCAGGAGCTCGGCCTACCCGACTCCAAGAAGGCAGCCCAGCCGTCTGGCTCCCCCTCGCCAAATAGCCGAGGTCGGCAGCAGCAGAGTCCGGAGATCGGTACATGATCGCCTCGGCTCTCGCTCCTAAAGCCGATCCGCAAGCGACTAAGCCACGGCGATGGCCGCGATGCAACGTCAGCTCGACGACATGAAGGCGCTCCTGGAATCCGGGGCAGGCGCTAAGAAGACGATCGCCGAGCCGAGTGAGCCGCTCGAGGTCCACATCGAGCTCGCCCCCGTGCAGCACAAGATCGCTCCCCCGCAAACACCTTTGTACGAGGGGAGATCGGACCCCGAAATACACCAGAGGAAGTTCAACATCTACATGACCGGGTGTGGGGCATCTGACGCGACCAGGTGCCGAACGTTCCCTATGACGCTGGACGACCTCGCCTACAGGTGGTACACCTCATTGCCACCTCGGTCCATTGGCTCCTTTAACCAGCTGGCGAACGTCTTCACAGCGTACTTCGCCACCAGGGTCGCCCGGCCAGAAGGTCCCCTTCGCATGATGCAAATCAAGCAGGGAGAAGAAGAGTCTGACTCGTACTACATCGACCGAGTAGACGAAATCATCCTGAACGGCGAGCCCGTAAGCGATGAGATCGCCCTCTACGTGGTCCTAGGATGATTTCATGGTCTTTCGCCTATGTTCAGGCATCTCACGAAGGACCAACCCGCGACCTACGCGATCTTCCGAGCTAAGGCCGCAGACTTCCTGGCCAGGCAAAGGATTCTTCTCAACCTCTAAACAGCGCGATCGGCGCCCGAACGACGATCTCCCGCCCGATCGCCAGTATCAACTTATGAATAATGCGATCGGCAGCTGAGCGACGATCACCAGTCTTCCAGCCCGATCGCCGATCATCAAGCTACATCACCAAACTGGAGGACTCGATCGCCATCAACAGTTCAGCATCTAACATGACGGACTAAGGCATGAGATCGCCTCCACCGCACATCATAAAGCCATGGTCCTGGTAGTCGATGGAACCGGCTTCTTCGGCCATGCAAGGTCCCTTTGGGCCAAGATCGCCCGCCCTTCGTTTAAATACGAGGCCGGCGTAGTCTGAGGGCCCTCCAAAATTAATCAGTGGACACGATCGCCCGCCCTCAAGGTTCACCATCTAACATTATGTACCCGGACAATGCGACACGTGCCACTACCCCCGTCCCAACGTGCACCGTCGAGGTTCGCCATCTCCATGGCGGGCCGAGGTGGAAGCAGAGCTAACAAGCCGCGGGCATGGAGTTGAATCATCCGACGCTGCCCCGCGCAAGGAATCCTCTAGACCAGGACCGCACGGCCTTCGTTTAAATACGAGGCGAGGCGCAGCCTAACAGAGGACCCTCACAATAAAATGAGTCACGAGACACTCAATGTATTCGTGCACAAGACACGGTCATGGAGTCGGTCCATCGAACTCCTCGACTGTGCATGATTCCTCAAACGACGAAACCATCAAGTTTCTGAGAAGAATCGGCCAATGTTGTTTTTTGCAGGTACAAGACCGAAAGATAGCTAGCCAATCGACCAGATCGCCCAAGTCCGAATCCAAAGTCAGCTTAATGGTTCGCCCGTCCTCATCTTACACGATCGCCAGCAAGAACCACCTCGCCCCATGTCTTCAACATCGGAGCAAGCTGGGGGGCAATTGTTGTGTCGAGAATTATACTCTCCGACCGGCGATCGCCTGGAGATCGGGCGACCTATCCATTGCCGAGCGGTAGGCGGAACTCTGGACCGGCGACCGGCCTAGCCTTAGCCGGCGATCAAGATAAATCGGCCCAACGAAGGTCTAGGACAAGTCCCGGTGCGGCGATCGACATCAAAGACGATCGTCTCTCGGTGCAGCGATCGACTCTGGCGGCCGACTAGCGGACGATCATCTCCGGCACTTGCCGACCGACCCTTGGTGGTGGCCGATCTTGACCCTCGGAATCGGTCGATGCCGACCTCTGGTGACCCGGCTAGAGGCAGCCGCCTCATGCCGCTCGGCCGATAGTCATCCGGTCGGCAAAGCCGAGCCTCGGGGCGGACCCACGTGCGAGGCCGAGACAAGATCCGCATATCACGGATCGTTGACCACAGCCTGTCAGCATCCGTCCACCAGCCGACAGGCCCGCCGAAAGGTGTCAGTAGGACCGCATGTGATAGATACCCCGGACGCGTACTGGCTCCTCATTGGACCGCACAGCTGGCTGCCAGCAGCTGCTTTGGACTTTAGGCAGACTGCCCATGTGACCTTGAGGATGATCGCCCCATTATTATATTGGCCGGAAGACGATCGCCCGCTAGGATACAAGGCTCCTCAGCCCCTATAAATAGAGGGCAGCCTACACTTGTCTAAAGGACGGAACTTCTTGAGCACAGACCGAATTTCTGCTTCAGAACATCAATTCCCACGAGATTTCATACAGCACTTGGCTATCTCCTACTCTTGGCAACAGCTATCTTTTGGTTCTTTCTTCTCTCGGCCTCTCTCACACAGAAGACGATTAGCAGGGACAAAGAACACCAAGCTTCACTCAAGAGCTGGATTAACAGAGTCTTTTTACACTCATTGTACTTAGATTCTCACATTAATTCTTGTATCCACGAATATTTGTATTAATAACATCTCGCGAGAGCATTCAAGCCCGGGCCTAACAAACCCGACAAATCTTGTGTTTATTCATTTTCTCTCGGAAGTGCTCCTGCAACTTTGTTTGTTGTCTGTTCATTACAGCAATATTTAATCTTCGGATAAATATTTTGGGCAACAACAGATGGGTCTTCAGGCTGGTACGCAGGTGAGTCCACCATTCCTGTGTCATGAACAATGACTTCTTCTAGGGTTGCGGATTTGAGCTTATCCTCAATTAATTGCACTTGTTTCCTGTACTCAACGGTAGATTCATCAAATACAACATGAGGTGTTCCTCCACAACTAAGGTTCGTTTGTTAAAAACTCTATATGCCTTGCTTCTTTGTGAATATCCCATAAAAAGACCGTCATCAGTTTTAGCATCAAAGGCATTTAGTTGGGTTTTACCATTGTTGTGGATGAAACACTTACAACCAAAAATGTGAAAATAAGCAACTGTAGCTGTTCTGCCATTCCAAACCTCACAGGGAGTTTTGCGATGTCTCCCTACTATCATACTCCTATTCTGAGTGTGGCATGCTGTGTTGACAGCTTCAGTCCAGAACCTCTTGGGCAGGTCTATTTCTGCAATCATGGTCCTGGTTGTTTCCTTTAAGGTTCTGTTTCTTCTTTCGGCAACACCATTCTGTTGGGGGGGTCCTGGCTGCAGAGAACTCATGCTGGATTCCATTTGATCGTTGTAATCAGTGATCGCCTTGTTGAGAAAATCACCTACTCTATCTGATCTGATCTTGATGATTAGGATTTCTCACTTTGGATCCTTCTCAGCAGCTCAGGTAACTTGGTCAAGGTTTAACTCTCTTATACAAAAAGATAATCCATGTGTACCTTTAGTCGTCATCCACTACTACTAGAGCATGCTTTCTTCCACTTAGAGTCCTTGGCTTGATAGGGCCAAATAGATCCATATGAAGTAGATCTAAGATCCTTGATGTGAGAGTTGTAGGCTGGACTGGCTTGAATGATGCTCTGGTCTGCTTTCCTTTCTGACATGCATCACAGAGAGCTTCCTTCTTGAATGCTTCTACTGGAAGTCCTCTGACGAGCTTCTTAGAACTAATCTTGTTGATGGCTTTGAAATTTAGATGACATAATCTTTTGTGCCACAGCCATCCATTCTCAGCTATTGTCTTAGATAGAAAACAGGTATTAGGGGTTCCTGTGTTCCAATCTATCATGTAGTTGTCTCTCCTTCTGAATCCTTGTAGCTTCACCTCTCCAGATAGGATATCTATCACCATACATTTCCAAATGGTGAAGAGTACTAGATTCTTTGTATCACAAAACTGGCTTTTGCTCAGGAGATTATACTTGAGCCCTTTGACATAATGAATTTTGGATATAATGATATTTCCTTGGTGCAGCTCTCCAAAGCCTTTTGTTTGTCCTCTAGAGCTATCTCCAAAGGTTATGTCTGGACCTCTTTCTTTGGTATATTTTGTCAGCACCTTTTTGTTCCCGGTCATGTGCCTTGAGCATCCGGAATCTACAAACCATTCTTCACCTCTAATGTTTGAATTTGTGGAGATGTGGTAGTAGTCCTTCCACCTTTTCTGCAATCATACAAGCAGAGATTTAGGTACCCAAATCTGTGTGGGTCCTCTGGGGTTAGATGGTTTCCTGGAGAATTTATTTCTCCTTAGATTGTGAAAACTAGATTGATTGCCCCTATAAGGTGTGTAAGGTCTGGGCCTATATCCTCTGTTAGGATTATGTACCGGATATGCCTCATAAAACTGGTGGTGTGGGCCATGGCTAAATCTTTGTTGAGACCATTTGTTAAATCTTTGAGGTCTCCACACTTGTTCGTTTTGAAAATTAGGATAACCTTGAGGTTTCCATTTGCCCCTTCCATTTTGAAATTTGATTTTGGGGAGTTTTTGATAATAGTGGGCATGTTGTCTGGGCTGCTGTTTCTGCCTTAGCCATTGCCTAGTCTCATGTCTAGGTGGTTGCCTTGTATACCTTGGCTACAGCCTAGACCTGTGACTTGGTTGTTGCCTATTTTGAAATATCGGTTTCTATATTGGCTCAGCAGTTGAGACAATTGTTTCTCCCTTGATGAAAGTGGTTTTAGAACTAGAGGGAGTGTGTGGGTCATATCCAAGGCCTGATCTGGAATACAATTGCCTTTTATTTGTACACAATTCGTCCAGGGTCAGAGATGCCTTCAGGAGGTTATTTCCTTCACCTGATTTTTACTTAGCTGAGTCAGTTTTGCAAACTCAGCTTTTACATGAGCAAGTGCAGCTAATTTTTCACTGTTTAAAACAATTAAACGTTTTATCTCATTTGATCAGCCTGTTTGTGGAGTTATCTGCAACCTGTTTTTCAAGATCAGCTTTGGTTTTATTAAATTCTAGGCTGAGTTTTTCAAAGTCAATTTTCAGCTGCCCATTCTCATCTTGCAGCTGGATCCTCTCGGCTGATACAGTTTGGTGTGCAATTTTTAATCTCTCAAAATATTTGAGAAGCTGATTTACAAACTCATGTAAGTCCATGTCTTGTGACATATCTAAGCTATTATTATTTGAAACTGAGGGTTTAGATCTTACCTCTTCATCATCTAGGTTGGCCATCAGACAATCATATTCTTCATCATCATCAGAGAAGAATCCACTGCTTGATTCTATTCGCTCTTGATCTTCTCCGATGAGGGCCTTCCTTCGGTCTTCTTTTCTGCTCACCTCTTTCTTGCTCTCGTCCTTCTTGAGATCAGGATAGTCAATTTGAATGTGTCGTGTCTTGTGGCAATTATAACATCCCACCTTCCAGCTTCCAGCTTTTTGATTTCTCCTGGCATTCTCCTTATAATTCTTTTTGTATTTGGAGTAATTCTTTCTGAAGTTGCTGAACATTTGCATTATGAATGCCATTTCTTCCTCAAAATCAAGTGGATTTGGAGGTTTTCCATCAGATAAGCTCTTGGCAGGGGACTCGGCTGCAAAGGCTATTCCCTTCTCTGCAGGCTCGGTTGATGATGAACTTGGAAGCTCAAACTCATAAGCCTTCAGATCAGAGAACAACTCTTGGATCTTTATTTTGTTAAGATCCTTGGATTCTCTCATGGCCACTGCCTTCATACTCCATTCAGGATTGAGAAATCTTAAGACCTTCAGCGCCATTTCTCTGTTCCCATATGATTTTCCCAGGGAGTTAATCTCATTGATGATTTCAGTTAACCTTGTGTCTACTTGGTCTAGATTCGCCATTCTTCATTTTGAAGTTGTCAAATTTTTGGGTAGCAATTGACAACTTGTTTCCTTTTATCAGCTCCGTTCCCTCACACATTAAGGCTAATGTGTCCAATATTTCTTTGGCGTTTTTCCAGTTCTTGATCTTGACCATTGTTGATTTGTCAAGAGTTTGGTACAGCACATCTCTGGCCTCGTTGTCAAGGTTGGCCAGCTTTCTTTCTTCAATGGTCAGCTCCGTCCTCTTCTTTGGGATCTTTTCTGGCTTTCTGGCTACAATATCCTCAGGAGTGTTGTCTTTCTCGAAGATGAAGGGACCGTCTTCTATGATGCACCACATGTCGTCATGGATTGAAGATAAGTGTGCCTGCATCCTTATCTTCCAAAGATCATACTCGTCAACTGAAAAAATAGGTAATCTAGAATGCATGCATTCTATTTCTAAAATGAGCTTAAAATATATCCTCGATATATGGATCTGGTTCTTGAAATATTGAACCAACCACTCCGATACCACTTGTAGGTCACAAGTCGTCCAGGAATAAGTCTAGAGCGGGGGTGAATAGACTTATTGAAACTCTTAAACTCTTTTCTTCGAAGAGTGAGTTTCTCAGCTGATAGATATGCGGAAATCAGCTGTTGACGAAAACAAAACTAATCAATGGAACAGCAAAGTATGAATGCAACAATTAAGTATGATGCTGAAAACAGTAAAACACGCAGGCAGTTATAGTGTTCTCAAAGGTGGGGTAATCCTCTACTAATCCACTTTCTCCAAACCAGTTGGAGATGAATCCACTATAATTCTCAACCACTGATAAATATTACAGTGATTCTTTTACTTAGCTACAACAACTTCCAACCAGTGGAAATCCCATCGTTGCAACTCCTCTTTGACTGCCTAGCACCACTTGATTCCTCAAATACTCGTATGCCTATCAGTCTTGGAACTTCAACCAGTGAAGTACCCCAAACTCAGGTTTTAAGACAAGAGTGTTTGTCTTCTCCAACTAAGAGCTTTCTTCAAATAAGAACTTCGAGTACTGCTCTTTTCATGATGCTATATGATTGCTTTGATTGCTTTGATAACTTTGATCGCTTAAGAGTTTTGTTTGCATCGTACTGCTCATCTTCAAATCTTTGGATATATATAAGTGTCGATCCTTGAGCATACTTCATAGCCGTTGCAAATCTTGTAACAAATCCATCCGTCGGAGAAATAGACTTCTTTGTTTATTTTTCTGAACGTTGCAAGGCTGGATTCCCATATTTTAATCCATCTTTCGACCGTTGTGAAGACTTTGCATGTGAGGCGCCGAATCTTTTGAATATAATAAGATTAAAGTCTTCAGTGGTAGGTCTAGATGAATGATTTAATTCATATCTTTTGCGGGAATCTCTCCAATTTGTCCCTTCACGCTTGCATGTGACTTTCCGTAAGTATTGACTATTCAACGCATGCTGACGTGGACTTGGAGTACTTGGCTGATCTCTTATAAGTCAAGCTTTCTGATGTCCTGACAACTTCTCTGCAGTTTGGACTTCTATGATGATGACTTCTTTGATGTCCTGTTGAGACTTGCCTGATCAGATGACTTGTCTGAAGTCTTCTGTCTTTGATGAATTTTGACTTATCTGTGGTCAGACTTCAGATGTCTTGGTCTGCTGTTCACTCGACTGCAGTCTGGTCAACCATCACTGATGATTTTTTGTTTCTCTAATTTAGACTGACTGTGACTTCGGCTTTACTGCAGTGTTTGGTTTACACTTCTCTGTACTTTTGTACTTAGCCGATTTTGAGCCTAATTTAAATGGCCTATAGAAGATACTCATTTAGTTCTTCTTTACATTTTGCCAAGTATTTAACTTAACATAATTTGGTCTATGGAAGATACTCATCTGGTTCTTCCTTAAATTTTGCCAAGTATTTAATTTAACATAATTTGGCCTATGGAAGATACTCATATGGTTCTTCCTTAAATTTTGCCAAGTATTTAACTTAACATAATTTGGCCTATGGAATATACTCATCTGGTTCTTTCTTACATTTTTTCCAAGTAATAAACATTTGAATTATAATAATGACATCATCAAAATCTAATAAGTATTCCTAACAGGTAATAGTCTATGCCTCTAGGCAATTAAAAGAGTATGAAAAGAATTATCCAACACATGATTTAGAACTTGTTGCTGTTGTCTTTGCACTAAAAATTTGGAGGCATTACCTATATGGTGAAAAGTGCGAAATCTATATAGACCACAAAAGTTTGAAGTACTTTTTGACACAGAAAGAGCTGAATATGCGACAGCGGAGATGGTTAGAATTGGTGAAAGACTATGATTGTGAGATCAACTATCATCCTGGTAAGGCAAATGTGGTTGCAGATGCACTAAGTAGAAAGCCTATGTCTTCTTTTATAATCACGCGAAAGCCACTATTATTAGACTTGCAAAAATTAGAATTGGAAATTATGCCCAAAAGGAAGATGTGTTCGTTATCAGCACTCATATTGAAACCTGCACTTCAATATATAATCAAAAAACCCAGAAGGCAGATCAGTACATAGGAAAATTGAGGGAAAAAGTTGACGAGGGCAAATTACCAAACTTCTCACTCTAGTGATAAAATATTACGATATAAAGGGAAACTGTGTGTGCTATCCGACGCAACCATCATAGGGGACATTCTAAAGGAGGCTCATTCCAGTCCTTATTCAATACATCGAGGTAGCACAAAAATGTATAAAGACTTGCAACAACATTATTGGTGGCCTAACATGAAGAAAGATATTGCAAAATTTGTGGCAGAATGTCTAACTTGCTAGCAGATCAAAACTGAACATCAAAGACCAGCAGGATTATTGAAGCCTTTACTAATTCCAGAATTGAAATGGGAACACATTATGATGGATTTTGTGCTTGGGCTACCAAGGACTCAAAGTGGGTATAATTTCGATATGGGTGATTGTTGATAGATTTACCAAGTCTACTCATTTCCTTCCCGTAAAATCCACTTATAATATGGATCGATATGCTCAGGAATATATTAAAGAGATAGTCCGACTACATGGGGTGCCAATATCAATAGTATCTGACAGGGACCCTAAATTCACATATGCATTTTGTAAAAGTTTACATAATGCAATGGGTACGAAGCTTGCCTTCAGCACCGCGTTTCATCCACAAAGTGATGGGCAGTCAGAAAGAGTTATTCAAATACTCGAAGATATGTTGAGAGCATGCATACTAGATTTCAAGGGCGATATGTATACAAAGCTTCCACTGGTAGAGTTTACCTACAACAACAGTTACCAATCTACAATTGAGATGGCACCTTATGAAGCACTGTATGGGAGAAAATGTAGATCTCCCGTACACTTGGATGAAGTTGGAGAAAGAAGTCTACTGGGACCAGAAATGATACAACATACTGCTGTGATGGTAGAAAAGATAAGAGAACGAATGAAAATTGCACAAAGTAGACAGAAGAGTTATGGAGATATTCGAAAAAGAGATTTAGAATTTGTAGTTGGGGATCATGTGTTCTTGAGGGTATCCCCAATGAAAAGCATTATGAGATTTGGAAAGAAGGGAAAACTAAGCCCGAGATATGTTGGACCGTTTGAAATTCTTGAGAGTTGGTGATAGAGCTTATAGAGTAGCCTTACCTCCTTCATTATCTGGTGTGCACAATGTCTTCCATGTGTCCATGTTAAAGAAGTACATTTCAAACACCTCACATGTGTTAAATTATGAGCCATTGAAATTATCCTGTGATTTGTCCTATGAAGAGAAACCGGTATAGGTTCTTGGTAAGAAAGTAAAGAAACTAAAAAACTAAGAAACAGGGAGACTTGTTTGGTAAAGCTTTTGTGGAGGAATCATGCTATTGAAGAGGCAGCATGGGAAAGAGAGGAGGAAATGCAAAGAAAGTATCCAGAACTGTTCGGTATGTCAATTTCGAGGACGAAATTTTATAAGGAGGGGAGGATTGTAATGCCCGGTTATTGTAACACCCCCGATATATTCAGGAATATTACAGCGCCGTAAATCCTTTACATAAGAATTTACAAGGCTGATGAAATGAAAAGACAATAACAAATACCAACAAACGAAAGTAACTGAAAATAAAATAAAAAGGTTCTTAATCAGTACTGAAAATACAGATGCCAAACGAAGAATATTAATACATAACTAAATCCAACATCACATAAGACAACATACTCGAGTACTTATTAAAACAACACAAACATCTGACAATTAAATCCGGCCGGAACATCACTCTGCACCCTCGTCGTCATGCAGCTCTAATGGTTGTTTTCCTACTCTCCTGGATCCTGAACATAAACAAACGTTCACCCCCGAAGGGGTTAGCACAATGATGCTAGTATAAGTACGATAATCATACCACAATAGGTTATTCAACATCTCACTATGAATAATGATAGTAACATAACTGACAATAACAACGAGCCTCTTCCTACGAGAAGACTCACAAATATCATACACAAATGATAATCACAACATGACATCACAACATACACATGGTAATTCCGATGATCCAGCATTCACTGCATATATCCCAAGATGATCCCATCGGACCAACACGAGGTGGAAAAACCTGTCCGATGATCCAGCGCACGCTAGCATAGATCCCAATATGATCCCGTCGGACCAACACGAGGTGGACATACAACAACGACACATATGCACGACAATATGTATAACATCAATACGTAAAACACAATTAAAGTACTTGCCTCAAATTGACGACAAGGATAATACTTCGACGGATAGCAATACACTCGAAGGTCGCCCATTCGATCAATCACATTGCAAAGCTCGGACCTTAAACAAAAGAAATAACATAGGGTTCATCTTACGTCATATAACTAACGTACGAACACCTAACATCCTAAACTATGGCCGAAAGTTGTCAACATTACGTATCCTGCCTGATGTCTTCATAACGTACGTTACATACCCAACGTAACGTACATTATGTCTGTACATTAGCGTACGTAAGCTCCAATGCCTAGCGTACGCTAAACAAGAATTTGACAGTTCTCTCCTCTGGTCAGATGACTGTCTCACCTGATGATCACTACTACAAAACAGGCTTTTAACAGCGGTTAAAATGGCCAATTAACGGCGGTTCTGGAACCGCAGTTATATGTACCTCTGTTAATTTTAACAGCGGTTTTCCGAACCGCCGTTGAATTTGACAAATAACGGCAGTTCATATTAACAGCTCTTAAACATGCCACAGCGGTTCCTTCTAACCGCTGTTAAATATGCCATTTAACAGCGATTTTAGGTAACCACTTTTAAACCTAATACTTAACAGCAGTTCTAGAACCGCTGTTACTTTTACAAATAACAGCGGTTTTGGCGGAACCGCTGTTGAAGTTTAACTGCGGTTTGGCTGAACCGCTACGATTTTTGTCTAGATTTTCCCCGTATTTTTTTATTATTTTTCACAATCTAGTACGTGAACTCGGATCAAAATGTAATAATCAATAAACCACCAATTCATCGAATCCAA